>OZ007598.1:266099294-271929294 GCA_963931845.1 Maratus michaelseni | reverse complement strand
ATAAGCCGGTTTTTTGCAACTCTAAGGAAAAGTGACCCTACGACGTGGAAAAGGAACAAAGCCAAAGGTCAAAGGTAATGTACACCTTGTGATAACCAGGGGCGGATTAACATGTTTTTATGCTCTAGGCCAAAATACTTTTCTGCGCTCTTCCCTTCGCTTTTATAAAACTGTAAGTGAATTTTCTCTGATACATTTAAGAATTTTTTAATCTTAATTTTTTAATAAAATATTCTTCCATTAAATTTTTTTAAAAATAAATTTTAGTATTTTGAGGATTGTAGATGGAGAATGAACGGGCTTTTGTTACAGTTAAAATTTGAGCGAATAAATTTGAGATTACATTTTCATTATTTCTGGCATTATTATTTTTTTCAGGTAATCCAAGAAATCCAAGCTGTGGGCACTCTTCAGAAGCTTACCAATGCCTCCTCAAACCTTTTTGTGTATTTGCTACCCCTAAAAACCCAATATCACATTAAATTTAGCAAAAATTAATTTCAGGTTTGATGCAAAACTGGCCAACTCCAAAGTAAGTTGCAAAGCACCCAGAAAAAAGTTTTATTGAATCAACAAAAATTTGGTTGACCCAACAAAACTTTTTGTTTAAATATAGGTCAATGGAAATTTTGTTTGAATCAACAAATTTTTTTTTTTTTTTTTTTTTTTTTTTTTTTTTTTTTTTTTTGCAATTCCAAAAAATTTTTTGTATTGTCAGCAAAATATGTTTTTTTAATTCAAGTAAAATGGTTCAATTTTACTTGAATTTTTCTAAAACAACCAAAATATACTCAACAAAACATGTTTTGTAGTTTTAATCAATTCCTTTTTCTGGGCGAGGTGGACAAATCCAAAACAAAGACTTAAATAACCCCCTCATTTCATGTGCCCCTGCCACCTTATTTCGTGTTTTGAAATATACTGTCCTAATAACTATAAAACTAAAGAGTTTTGTTCCCAATCTTATTTTGGCTAAGTATGGCAAAAAATCAGCTTTTCCCAAAAATTTTATTTTTTGGAGATGGCCGGTTTTGCAACTAGACGACACATATGAGCAACATACGCGTAATCTGCTTTAATCTATTAACAGTTTTAATAATCTTGTAAATCTTGTCATTTCTTCTCGACTTCTTATTACGTTGTTTGTACAATTAAACCTGAAACAAACAAACAAAAAATTAATGCATAATTTAAAAAAAATAAAAGGCATCATATACAAAATTCATAATCTATAGAAGTTTGATAATATTTTTTGTGTTAGCTTGAAAAAAAAAAATCGTGTTTCTTTTTCAAATATAGTTTGTAGAGTTTGATTTCCTTTATTTTTTTAAAAAAAGAAACATATATACAGACATGTATACATACATTTATAAAAACAGTTTCTAGTTAATTGAGTTTTAAGTTTTGCCTACGCAGATATCGCCGGTTTCCGCGTTCATCGTTTACGGCTCATAAAAACCGTAATTTTTGGGATTTCTTTATTGGACCAACTGTACAGCATTTTTAAAGGTTCAAACATTACAGAAATAATAATAGTAATAATGATAATAATAATATATATATATACATTTTTTCATTTCAAACCTTTCTGGTCCCTTTAACTTTGTTCATCGCACACTGAAAAAAAAAAAAAAAAAAAAAAAAAAAATGTTTTTACGGTATAATATTGGCACCCCAAGCTGCTAGTATTATACCGCAAAATTAACAGTAATAACAGTCGGAAGCGTATTATTGCTTATTTTACTGTATATTACTGTTAATTTTACGGTATAATACTAGCAGCTGAGGTGCCAATATTATACCGTAAAATCAACATTTTTTATTTATTTATTTATTTATTTATTTTTGCAGTGCATGTTTAGAGTCTAAACCAATAACGCCAGGTTTTGAGATTGATATGTGTTATCCTTTGTAGTTTCTGTTACTTCCATTTCAATTTTAAATGTAGTTTTAAGATAAAATTTTCTGTCCAACAATTAGCAATTAATAAAGAAAGTTTATATAAACAATTAATTTATTCATTTGTGTGCAATTTATGCAATTAATCACGATAAAATATTTAATTTAGGTACTTTCTATTTTCCCCTTGACCACTTTCTATATATATGTATACCGAAAAAAAAAAAGAGATATAATCAAAAGGAAAATTTTTAATGTTGTTTTCCCAGTGTTTAATTTTAAATGCTTATAAAATATGATTATTCCAACATTATGTAAAAAAAAAAAAACTTAATATATATATGAATGTAATTCTCTTTAAAGCGTTAATCATAACTCAATGTATTAAAACTACACTATATATCTGTAGAATTATATTAATTTAAATAATGCTTGTATTGCAGTGAAACCTGGATCTTACACGGAGGGTCTCCATAAGCGCATACCCAGAAAAATTTGAAAAAATTACAGGATACTCTTCTCTTGAGAATATACACGTTTCTTAAAAAAAAAAAATGGCTGCGGAATCTCAATATAACGAACTTAAAACAAAAAAATTAAAATTTCATTTATTTGGCGGTTTATCACCGGTTGGCGACGGAATAATAATTTTTTTAAAAAATACGATTTTATGTCAAATATCCTTTAAGGAAAAACATTTTCATGCTGAACTTGCTTAAGTAAGTTTAACTTACTTAATAAGTAAATTTTTATAACTACAGTTTTGTGTACACATTTATATGTATATAGAGTGAAATTTAACGATCGTATTTTATGATTTAAGACAAAATTTAAATTGATTGAAATTGTTTCAAGCTCAAAAATAAGCCCGATTCTGAACATTGTCAATTAATATATATATATTTATATATATTGCTGCTATGGAAATAACGGCTTCTTCGATATGGAAATGTATAATGAATGCGTTCCTCATCGGGATTTTTCTTTTAAAATACACTTAAAATTTTCTTATCTAACCGGTGAAGCCGTTTAAATTAGAAAAAATCGTGGAATGGAGGATAAAAACGATGGCAAAATTCCATTCAATCGGTAATAAGTAGAAAGAAAAAGAGGTGACAGATTTATTTAACCTGATTTAAAGAATATTTTAAATTAATATTACTGCAAATGTACAGGGAATTGAAAACGTTGGTTGAACCCAAAATGCAAACGATCGTTTGTGTTTTGCGAGAAAAAAGTGTTGCTAACCAAATGGCGTCTTTTTTGCGTCAAATACACGAAAGTATTTTTTTTTTTTTTTTTTCTACTAGGATTCTGCAGTTAAATTTGATTGTTCCTTTTTTACATACATGAGTGGTTTCATCAGCAATTTTTTCAAAATTTCCTAATTATGCGCTTTAAGGAGACTTTCTTTGTTAGTGAACGTATTAACGCACGGGCGTGTCATTGTCGCCAAAAATACGACATCACATCCTTTACACGTTCACGATTTTCGACCAATAACAATGCCTTAATGCTTCGTCCGTGTATCCCGACTACGAAAGATTGTCGGGAAGATACCCCATCGAAAAATTTCAAAATATAGCCGTGACTCCCGTCCAAAATCTCTCAAGATAGAGCTGTAAAATTTTGTAATAATCTGAAAATTGCATAAAAGTCCCTTTTCTATTGGTTTATTATAATTAGTAAAGTAAATTGGGGTCGATACACAGTTGGCATATTCTTAAAGGGGTCCGACGGTCACAAAAGTTTGACGACCTGCATGTGCAGCAATCATAAAAAATCCATGACGGCTCGGCCTACAGGCACAGGTAGATTTCGAAGACACAGACTGTGGGGCGCCTATTTGTTGGGAATTGCGGAAGAAATGACCTTTTTGCCATCATGCGGAACCGATGAACCGCCCACTTCGAAACCTAACTTGTTTCCAGGCGGAGCCGGCAAGGATTTTTTTTTTTTTTTTTAATTTTTTTTTGCTATGGGTTGGTCCTATAAAAAAACTTGTCAAGACAAAAGTTTTAGATAATATTATGTGAATTTATAATAAATTTAAGCGGATTTGATATCTTGTGAATGGACGAAGTTATGAATTTTTTTCTTCTGAAACTCCCCTCCCCCCCCTCCCCTTGGGTACAGCGCCTAAAATACATAGTGTGGAAACCGGCTATCCTTGTAATGCTTTAAAAAGTGCTAAAAAGTTGTACCCTATAAATGTGCAACGGTGCTCCTACGATAATGTTGCAACCAGAGACAAAAAAAATGCGTATCGCGTTTTTTAGCCATGCTTTCATAATTTTAAAAAAGTTTATAAAAATCACTAAGTCAGAGGAGAAAAGGATATAATTTAAGTATTTAAAATACTTACCACCAGCCGAAACATTCTAATACAATGTCAAGAGCTAGCAGATGGCGCTGCGATCCCATCCTAATCTTTCAGCAACGTTGTACATTTATTGGATACAATATTTTAGTACTTTTTTGTAGCAGATTTCCACACTATGTATTCTAGGCACTGTACCTTAGGGCCATTTTTAATGATATAAAAATTTTGTCATACCTAAATTTTCGGCCTTTTTCCTAGAAGTAATAATAACTTTAAATGGATTCGATACGTATCATAATTCAGAAATTATGGGTTTTTTTTTTTCTGTTTTCACAACCCCCCCCCCCCCCCCCCGCTTGGTTCGATTTTGCCCATTAACGAACTTGACCGAGATTTTATGCTCCTTGATTTTATGTATCCGTTTGGAAGAGATTTGTACAGAATTATGGGAGCTATCGTGTCCATAAGAAAGTGACATAGATAGATAGATAGATAAAGTTTTGAATTGGGGGTGGTTTTGGGTTCTGGGAGTCATGATCGGCGTAGATCTGCAAAATTTTTTCAGACATTCCAAGTTAGGGGAGAATGTAATAGGTAGTATTTCTTACGAAATCTACCTAAAACAGTCTCCATTACAAGTCGCAGTTGCGGGTGACAAAGAGACGGTCCACTATTCATCTCATCAGAAGAGTGTATTGTGTTATTTATATTTTATCCACACTTTTTTCTTACCACTCGGAAAATGTTTGCTCAGCCTTTTGTTTGCTGCTTCTTTTTATAGCAACGCGGATTATAGAAGTGTGAAGAAGCAGCTGAAAAGGACGTTTCTTGAACTTTGAAAAGCTTTCCACAAAGCGAGACTTTATGACTGACACAGTTGCAAAGTCATTTCCTAGATGACGAATCGAAGAATACAAATTCCAAAACCGATTTTTTACCCGACTATATGTCTCCATTTATAGGTTTGCAAGATCCCGGGTCTGACCCAAAGCTCGTGCCTGACTTTACTTGCTGGCCGTACTCGGGCTAAGTCCCTTTCATTATACCCGGTATTAATTTTTTTTTTCAACAAACTCAGGACCGGGTCGGAACCGGACTTACATTTTTTCCCAACAGACTCGTGCCGAGTCAGCAATTTTCTTTCTTTCTTTTTTTTTCTTATTGTAAAAATTGTAGTGATATTGTGCATTTGTTTAACAAAATTTTAATAACAATGTTTTAATTATGATGATTGATTATTTACTTATTGTTACATGAGAAAACCAAGTAGGATAGTTTTTTTTTTTAAGATTCTAAAGATTTCATACTTTGTGTGTGTGTGTGTGGGGGGGGGGGATTGATTTCATTGAAATTATATAAAAGCAAAAGTGGAAATCTGTCGAAGAGAGTAAAATGGATTTTTTAAATCATTTTTTTGCGCAAAATAAGTTTTTTTGGTGGGTGGATATTTGGAAATTGAAGAGATATTCAAAATTGGTTAAATTTGGGTGGGAAGCTTGGTGGAGGGGGGCCTTGCAATCGGAATTTTACAGTATATATTACTAATATTTAAAAAGTATTGATTAACTCTAGTCACTCTGGCAAGTTGATAAAAACCTCTTTGCAAATAAAATTTGTCTTTTCAACTCTGTTTTTATTTTAGGAATAAATGTAAAACCCATGAAAATTCCCAAACTGACAGTTGTAACAAATGGTGAAACTGCTAAGACAAAAACCTGTCTAACACGGAATTTGCTTACGTTCTCTTGAAATTCCGTCTTAGCATATGTTACTGTATTTTGACCCACCCCTCTAAGGCGTCGATAAAACATACACATACGACAATTTTTAATGCTTTAAATAGAAAATTAAACCTTAAACATTATTAATTCGCGTAGCAGATCGATAATAATTATTTTGTGGAATTTGGATTATACTGCTGTACAGGTCGGGTTATACCTGATCCGAACCTGAAAATTTTCCTTAAAATCAAGCCAAAACCCGAATCGAACCCAAAATATTCCAATCCGAATCTGAAGTGACAAAATATTAATCTATATTTTAATACAATTATAAGAAAGTAGTCTACAATTTTATCTATAATATCAATTTTATCTTTATTATATAAAAATGAAGATACAGATGCTCATAACATATTAATATTCAAATATATAGTATTTTTCATTTAAAAAATATATAGGAATTTCTTTTGAAAAATCAGGCAACCCGAATCCGACCCGAAAGAATGAAAAATCAACCAGAAACTAACCCGAAACCGAAACATTTAAAATCCACCCGACTTGAAACAAAAAAAAAATTAGTGCTAACCCCGACTCGCAGTCGGATCGAATCGGGTTCAGTTAAATCGGGTTACCCGACTCAAAATGCAGGACTCTAGTTTGTATTGATTTCAAATGCAATTTCCATGTTCGGGACTGGTATAACCCGGTTCGTTAATCTATCACAACTCACTCCCAGAGAAAAACACAGATATCTGTTTAAACATGGAGCATGACGTATAATTTTTCTACATTGTCAAAATTCAGGTCGAATTTTAAAATTAATTTTATTGTCTATGATTTTTGATGACATCAATCAGAAGTGTTTCAAATACTTTTTTTAACCTTTAAAATGCAATCGGAAATCGCTACATGTAAACATAATATAAATAAAAAGAAAGTGCCCAGTTAAATTGATGGCATTGAGCTCACAGGCTATTCACACTAATTGTATATTATATTCTTATTTCAAAGAATAATGCCGTCAAAAAATAAAGAAATTGACAATAAATTAAGGGGGGGGGATTATCCCCCCGTTTCCCCCTGTATGCTTAACCAACGAACCTCTAAAACTAATCAGGGAAGCGCCTTATCACACGAACCTGCATACAAAATTTCAAGCAAATCGGATAATTCTGCATGAACCCCCATTTATTTAAATTAAGGTGTGGAGTAGTTCTCCGTTCCCCCCTTTTTACTTAACCAATGAACCCCCAAAACTAATCAGGGAAGCGCTTTTATCACAATGAACTTATATACAAAATTTGAAGCAAATCGAATTGCATGAAAAACCCATTTATCTAAATTAAGGGGTATTAGCCCCCGTACCCCCCTTTATACTTGACCAATGAACCCCCAAAACTAATCAGGGAAGTGCCTTATCAGAATGAACCTATATACAAAATTTGAAGCAAATCGGATATTTATATCAAGAGTTATCGCGTTACGTACATATACGTACATACACACGTACGTACATACAGAACCTGCGGCTTTGATAGCCTGTGAGCTAAAAACTTATAACATTGAGACGTAGAATAAAACAATATTTTAGTTATGTAAAGTAACAATCGCATAATAACTCATTTCGTCAACGCCCAAAATAAATTTTTTATATACCATTGCAACAATGAGAAAACAAAGATAATCAGAAGATAAGTAATTTTTTTAGGCATAGCTTAGACAGGATTAAAAGGATTAAAATGTGTTCTCCTATAGACTTATTGTTGACTGCATTATTTTTTTCATTGGTTTTGTTTTCTTTAATTTAGAAATTGATAATTTCAAAAAGTTCAATCAGTTTTGCAAACGCACTTTGCATTTGCGTTGTGAAATTTAATGCATAATATTAAAAAAAAAAAAAAAAATTCAAATGTATTTTGTATTATAAATGTATTTTAAAAAAATACATGTATTTTGTATTTAGAATTTTTTAATTTGAAAAGCATTTGTATTTTGTATTTCTGGTTCCAAAACCAATGTATTTTGTATTTTGTATCAAATTTCGATGTATTATGTCCAATTCCGGCAACAACCCACTTCCGGAGGAAAAATAATAATAAAAAAAAAAAACGCGTGACTTTTCTAAATTGTCAAAATAAGTCGAATTTAAAAATTCATTTTATTGGCCATGATTTTGATAACATCAATTAAAAGTGTGCCAAATATATATTTTTTAACCTTTAAAATACCATCGGAAATTGTTACACAAAAACATATTTAAAAAAAAGTACATGTATTTTGTATTTGGAATTTTTTTTATTTTAAAAGTATTTGTATTTCGAATTTCTGTTTCCAAAACTAATGTATTTTGTATCGAATTTTGATGTATTATGTAACTCCAGCTACGACACACCTCTGGAGGAATAGAAAAAACGCGCTACTTTTCTAAATTGTTAAAATATGGATCGAATTTAAAAATTCATTTTGTTGGCCATGATTTTGATAACATCAATTAAAAGCGTGCCGTATATATATATATATATATATATTTAACCTTTAAAATACTATCGGAAATCGTTACACGAAAACATAATTTAAAAAACTTATAATATTGAAACACAGGAGAAAACAATGCCTTAGTTACGTAACGTAAACATTCACATAATAGATCATGTCGTCAACGCCAAAATCATTTCTCTCTATCATTGCGTTGCAACAATGATAAAATAAAGAGAATGAAAACATAAAGTAATTTTTCAGGCGTAGGTTAGAGAGGGTATAAGAATTAATATGTGTTCTCCGGTAGACGTATTCACTGCATTATTATTTTTCATTGGTTTTGCTTCTTTAATTTGGAAATTTATAATTTCAAAAAGTTTAATCAGACTTGCAAACGTATACTTTACATTTTCGCAATGCAATTTAATGCATAATATTTTTAAAAATTTTCAAATGTATTTTGTATTTTAAATATATTTTAAAAACACATGTATTTTGTATTTGGATTTTTTTTTTGAAGTATTTGTATTTTGTATTTTAGGTTCTATAACCAATGTATTTTGTTTTTTGTATCGGAAATGGCTATTCGATGTATGTTCCCTCCAGAGCAAAAAAAAAAAAAAAAAAAAATGCTTGATTTAAACACTGAGGATAACGCATGACTTTTCTACATAGTCAAAATGTAGGTCGAATTTTAAAATTCATTTTTTTGTTGTTGTTCATGATGTTGATGACATCAATCAAAAGTGTGTCAAATACTTTTTCTTTTAAACTTTTTAAAAATTAACATCGGAAATCGTTAGACAAAAACATAACTTTAAAAGCTTATATCATTGAGACAACAATACCTTAGTTACATAACGAACGTAAAGCAAAAGATAAACATAATAAATAAATTTCGTCAACGCCAAAAACAATGATGGCTATACTACTATATTGCAACAATGATAAAACACACAGAATAAAAAAAGAAAGTAATTTTTCAAGCTTGAGTTAGAGACGATATAAGAATTAGAATGTAAAATCCCACTCACATAATCCAGTAAATTGACATTGTAAGTAATATTTCTATTGCGATGAATAAAAGGTCATATAATGTAAAAGTTTTTTTTTTTCTTTTTTTTTTAATTTTCTTTTATTGTTACAAGAAGAAAGTATTCATGAAAATTTCCGAATTCCGGTTTTCGACGGATTTAACGTTTTAGAAGGTCCTGGTCCTGAACACGATTTGACTGTTTTTAGAAAATGTCAGTCTGTGAATCTGTCTGTCTGTATGTGACAAAAGTTTTGTGGGCGCTCTATCTCAAGAACTAATGTACGAAATTTAATAAAACTTTAGATTCAGTTAGACCTTGATATAAATTGGTGCTGATTAGTTTTTAGCGTAAATTGCCCAACAGGTGGCGCTGGTATGCTGCAATTTTCAAGATTTTCGCAATAGCTCTATCGCAAAATCTAATGCGCGGATTTTCAGCAAACTTCAGATTCAGTTAGACGTTGACATAAGTTTTTGATGAATAGGTTTTGGTGTAAAACTCCCAACAGGCGACTCTGCTTTGCTGTAATTTTCACGATTGCCGCAATAGCTCTATCGCAAGAACTAATGCGCGGATTTTCATCAAACTTCATATTCAGTTAAACATTGACATAACTTGTTACTGATAAGTTTTTAGTATAAATCTCCCAACAGGTGGCGCTGCTATGCTGCAATTTTCACGATTTCCACAATAACTTTATCTCAAGAACTAATCCATGGATTTTCATCAAACTTTAGATTTAGTTAGACGTTGACATAAGTTGTTGCTGAATAGGTTTTGGTGTATACAGCCCAACGGGTGGCGCTGCTATGTTGCATTTTTCCGGATTTACACCATTTTACCGATAGTTATACCCCAAGAATTAATGCACGGGATTTCATCAAACTTCATATTCTGTTACTTTGAAATATTAAAATGTATAATATAGAAAAGGGTTTTGAAATTGGCACATCCAACTAGTTTTTCTGAAATTCGTTCGGCCCCACAAATTTAGAAAAGTTATCTGCCGTTTTTGTAATAACAAAGTTTCTGTCATTAAACCACTGAAATAATCAGAGTCAAAGAGACTGCTGTAAATAGCGATATATTTGGCTATTTCGTCGGCTATTAACTCCTGGCAACTGATTAATACGAAAGTATCGCTTTTAATAAATTTAAATTGACTAAAATTCATAAGCTGTTTCAACTGTTTTTTTAAAGTAAACAAAATAATAATAATAATAATAATAATTTTAATACTTAAAAATGGATTAATATATCTTGGTATCTAATCAAGTAAACGTAAAAAAAAAAAAAAAAAAAAAAATCTAGTGAAATTTAATACATGAAACGTTCCTGCATTGTAAAAGAAATCCAGGAATGTTCCTGGGAAATAATGGGCAGCTGGATTGCCCATTATTTATACAAAACGTTTCTGGAAAATAACTGAAACCTTATTGTTCTGAAACGTTCCATAGAAAATAAGTAAGCTTCCTGTGAAATATCAGTAATATTTTATTTATCGACAGGAACCTTCCTGGTATTTCACAGGAAGCTTACTGGCATTTCTCTGGAACGTTTCAAAACTATGCAGTAAAGTTTCAGTCATTTTCAAGAAATGTTTCTTGAAAATAATGGGCGACCCAGCTGCCCATCTTTTTTCCAGGAACGTTTCTGGATTGACAACTCCTGGCAACTGATTAATACGAAAGTATCGCTTTTTATTTAATAAATTTCAAAACGTTATTGGAATACATTATTGATATTTTTCATATAAAAATATTGCTATTTGGTGTTGTTAATGAGGAATCTAAAAAAATATGTATAAATGTAAAATATATATTAATGTTTTCAATAATAAGGGAAAAAAAATAGTTTCCCCTATATTCTGTTCTGTATCCCGGTAGCCCGGGTTGGATCCCCTAGTAATAATAATAATCTACCCTATTAAAATCCGTGCGCGTATCTATCTATGTAACTTCAAAAACTAGGAAACCAAAAACCTCAGGGCTACGAAAATTGGCACACGGGTTGCTGGTAGGGGCGATTGGGGCAAAAAAATTCGAAAATTTAATTTTTTTTTTTAATGTTTTTGACGAATTTTTGCCTTTTTTATGTTTAACCCGTAGTCGCGCGAGTTCTAACCAGTTCTAAATGTTTACTGCAATGTGAGATATACATATTACGTACGCCACGCTGCAACACTAAAAAGCTGTAGCTGGCATTACGATAATTCTTTTACCTCGCATGCAAATAATTAGAGATTATTTAATTGCGTTTAATTAATACGTGTTTTTTTTTAATAAAGAAAAACATTTTATCACAAACATCAAAAAAACTTTTTATTCTATTTATTCCCTTATTCCTAAGATAGCGTTTTATCGTCTACTGCCATAGCAACATGATAAATTAAATTTCATTACAAAAAATGCACAGTAGTAGAAAAATATTTTTCTACATATTACATAGATACATTTTGTTGTAATGATTTTTATTTTTAATTTTGGTTTTAGAATTAAATTTATGAACTCCCGTGCGTAGAACGGGTTAAACAGCTATTAAGAAGAATACAAATTATAAAAATTATAAATATCATATATATTATTTCTTTTGTCAACATCCCGTTTTCAGGGACTGATTTATAAACTTGGAAGCCCTGGGACCCTTGCACCTATGCTTACAGAGGCCTTGAGTTAAAAAAATATATTATTGAAAGCGGTACTTATTAAGATAACCACTGCTGATTTTAATAATTTTGTGATATTTAATGATGTTTTTAATTAGCAGTAAAAATTTTTATAACAGCCTCATAATCTTAAGTGTTCTATCTCGCTGGCGATTTTTCTATCTTTCGAAATCGGTTCCGAAAGTGAAAGTATATATTAAAAAAAAAAAAAAAAAAACTGTAAACAAAATCGAAAAAGTAAAAAACGGCCTTTGTAGCCTCAACCTCAACTATCCAATAGAAAAAAAAAATATTTCAAAAAATTGAAACGAATACGAGATATTTTTAAAAATTTCTCCCATAAGATTAACATTAGCGAGGAGGTGTTTTCGCGTGAGTGATGTAGCCCTTAAAAAGTTATTTTCAAACGAAAAAAAAAAAATAATATATAAACAGATTTTTCCATATTCATTCTGTTTTGTAATAGTTAAAACTTCATCAGATTTTGGTCAATAATTGAAAAATCTTATGTAGCATTTGGGAGGCTCGGAAAATCGGGGCCTCATGCCAGAATACCCCGCCTCAAATCAGACAATGCCCGTTGTCTATGAATTTACAAAACGCACAATAAATGAATGAGGTATTATATTAAGATTTTTGAACCGGCGTCTACCATAGAACATTCACATTTTGTTAAAACATACTTTTTTAAATTAAAAATTACAGTTAATTAAAAATGAAATCAGCATTTTCATAAATGAAATGAAAGGTTTTTCTCCATTCTACATTTAAACGAGTGGACCTAATCGCCGTGATGCCGGACTCAACGATTACCAATCCAAAATTAATTAATTTGGATGTGTGCTTCTACGACTCCAAGATTAATACTGTTCACAGTGTACGCAGAAAACTCTTAGAAGGCGAAACGGCGTCTTTTACACAGAACAATTTGACTTTTTCCTTTCGGGACCCGTTGCTACATTTTCCAGACTCAGGACGCGTCATTCTTAGGAGTTCTGATTTCGAACACGTGTTAACCATACCGTCTGACAATATAATTCATATCCCATTCGAACTATTAGCTTATAAAACTGATTTAGAAATCACTTACCTCCACAAAAGTGGAAAAGTTGTATTTGGTACGGTACATGTCAATGGAAAATCGTTGTGCCAAATCAGACACTGTTTCCTATGTAAGGAAATCTTATCACATTTTCAATGTTATCCTGCCATATTTCGCTATTCTCTTTATTTTATTATTTCAGTGTCATTTATTTTATTACTTTTGTGTGTTAAAATGATTTTTAAAAGTATGCAATTTTTATTTTTATCTGTACTTATGTGTTTATATGCAGTCCTTCGTGTCTTTAAATTCATCGCTCGGTGTTCATTGTTATTAGGTGCTTTTATCGGACACTCAATACGGGACATTTTACGTTCCTGCTATGTAAAACTGGAACAAAATGAGTACCGGAGAGGTAACATTCCCGTTCTGCCGGTGGTGATACTAGCATGTATTTGTCTTTTCTCCCCCACTACGGCAGACTGCAACATGAACACAATCATACAGTCTGACCTCAAGTCATGTACGACAATGAATGACGGTTCCCGTAACTGTAAAATCTTCACGACCGCAGAGATTTCGCTACCGTCATTGTTAGCGGAAAACTGTTTGTGGTTTTCTGACGCGAATGAAAACCATCTCTTCTCTTTAAAAATAAAACTAGAAGAAGTGCTTTGTACATTTAATAAAGAACGTCTTTACTTTACGTTTCCTGTGAGGGCTAAGCAAATTAGCCAGATCTCATGCATCTATAATAAATTTTGTGGGCAAGGCCAGCATTGTGTTTCGAAAACAATCAATGAAAATGGTCTGAAATTCGAAGCTGAAACTGCAGAGAGCCGTGAATTTCCGGGTTTTTCCGATTGTCTAGCTGGAGAAAATGGTTCAGGATGCTTTATTTTAACGCGGCCAAGTTGCAATTTTTATAGAGTCTGGTACGAGCCAAATTTGTTGCAGTGTTTCGAAGTCTCGAATATTGTAGGACACTCTTGTAAATATAAAATTCTAATCACTCACGTAGAAAATAACACAATTTCGAGACTTATTACTTCTGATACCGCTATCACGGACTCTGGTATAAGAATTACAGTGTTAGGCGCATACAATCAGCCTGTTTTACATTTCACTGATAAATTGATTCAAAGAGTGGGTAACCCCGAGGAGGCTTACTTAGCCCCAGCCTCAGAACGAAATTCTCCACAAGCACATATGGTTGGCGCTATCCAAGCGAACACTTCCTTTACAAAGAATTTTATATTCTCACCTGACCTCACAAAGTGCGATTTTTTCGAAGACAGATTACGATGTATTACGGCGCCTGACAATATAGAACGCCTGAGAGCTACACAGGAAACAGCGTTACCACTCCAAAGACACATACATTTCTTTAGAATCAACAATGAGAAACTCCAGTCTACACAGCTTTTATCATCAGCAGTACGAGTTCAGCTGCATTTTTCTAATTTTAAAATAGCAGTGCAAACTACTACTATTTGCCCGCAATTAAGCGAAGCTAATCTGATAATTAGTGGCTGTTATAATTGTAAGATTTTGGCTCGTTTAACTTTCACCGCGCATTCATCATGTCAAGTTGGAATGGTCACCGTACAACTACAGCATATATTAATACATACTAAGGCCATATTTCTTCAATTAGAAGACTCACAACATGTTGTAAAATTTCAGGCGGAAAAGAAGTGTGATACGGACAAATTATGCCTTAAATCAAATACTATCTCACAATGTCGCACCTTTAAATATTGCTTAGACGAACCGTCGGTAGAATTATTAAAACTAGACACAAATTACACAGCTTCAATTAGTGCTACTACAACAACCCAAGTATGGGATTGGCTGCAAATTCCAAATTTGGGCAGCACATTTTTCTTCTTTAAAATTGGTAGGCGCTGCATTATTCATTATTTGTATTATAATTACAACACTCGCGACTGTCATTACTTGTTGTTGCAAATCACGTTAAAAGTTATTGTTAGCTAGTCACAAGACATATAAAAAAAAAAAAAAAAAAAAAAAAAAAATTCTCTTTTAGTATTTCAATTTTACATAACTTTATGCTGTCTGGTATTTTATTGCGTTGGTATATCCTATGTCTTATGGCTAGTAGTTTTATCATGTTTGTATTGTATTTAGTGTTTATTGTGCATTTTTCCTAGTTTTATGTTATATTTATGTTGTTGGGATGCCTAGTTATTTCAGAATAGGGAGTTTAGGATTTTTTCTTTTTTTTTCTTGTTTTTTTTCTTTTATTTAGCCTTTTCTAATATTGCCGGATAACTATCGGCAAGGCGTGAGATAATTGTAAGCTTAGAATATTCTTTCTCAAGATGAGTTTCGGTTAAGAGCCAGGTAGGTTATATTAGAAGAATAGAAATAGAGCATGGGGATGCTCGTGAATAACATGGAATTTTAGGTTGGGCTAAGAAGATAAAAGGCTGGCTCAGCTGCTGATTTTAAGTGGCGAGTGCACGTGTGAACGATAATGGGGAACCCAGGTGTAAAGTTAGTTACGTCAAGAAGAGAGGTTACAATTGTATAGATAGAAGTAAGTTTAATAAAAGAAAGTCGGGAATAGTAAATGTCATACTTGACAGCGTTAGATAAAATTATGAGTGCAAGAACGCCCCCCCCCAGACCACCTAAGAGTAAAAAAACGTGAGAATTTTCGGCGGGAAAAGGGTGAGATGACCCCGTAGTAGGTGGGATTTATTAAATGAAGAGATATCCAATAATTTTGTTTGGAGGCAGGTTTTCAGACAATGAGAAGTTTCTAGCCATTTGAGTGAATGGAAAGGGATGATAAGAAAATGAGAAGGTGGCCAGGATTGGGATAGAAAAAACGGGGAGAATATTTTGGGGGAGGAGACAGAGAAATAAGATAGGGGAGCAGAAAGAGGAGAGGGGATACGGAGGCAAGGAGTTGACGAGAGAAAAAGGTTGGTGATGATGAGAGGAAAGTGATGGGTTTTTTTTTAAGTGTTGGGGAGGATAGAATAGCCGATTGAAAATTAGTCGAATTGGGAGTGATAGTGCCGGCTGAACTGTTTGAAAGGACCGATTTTAGGATGATCAGCGTACTGTTCCAGTTGACCGCAGGTATGATTTATTTACTAAGTATTCCGAATTGTTCTCATTCAAAAATTTAATGTAGATTTTAACGTAAGCTTGTATAGGGCTTCGTAGGCATCCTAACTAATGTGTTTAGATTAAGTGTATTTATTTGTTTATTTAGAATCAAGTCTAGTTCAGTTTATATTCAAATTATGAGTATAATCTTTAATTGTATTGTAACCTATTTGTGAAAGTTCTAATAAACTGTTTAGTTCTAATTTAATGTTTAATTATTTACCAATACAGAGAAGGCGGGAGGTGATGGTCTGCGTACGATTCTGGGTAACTACCACTATTTACTCACGATGCCACGCAACTTCCATTGTAGTTTTTTAATACTATTCAAATATTTAATTAATAAGAGAAGTAATCAATTAATCAATGGAAGTAATCTAATTAAAATTCAATCGAATCAATTAAAGCAAAGTAAGGATAACGTACCGCAGAGCCATCCCAGCAAATCAATGTTGCCACAAAAATAAAATACCGCATTATACCATGCTGAGCAATGATTATAAAAAAAATAAATATTACAAAAAAGTCTAAGCACGAGTTTATTTTATATTTATGACTAAAAAGCAAAATTGAAATTGAAATATGTAGAAGAAAGAGACACCATTGATCGATCGAAGCAGTGGTATTTCACATATTGACTAAATATTATGCCTTGTTATATTAGATTAAATTGTATTTTATACGTATAAAATTTATTTTTCTTTGTCCCATGCAGTTTTGAAAATTTTTGGGTGGGTTCAGAAAATTTTTTGGTTAATACGTAGGGCATTTTTTTTCTTTTCCATGGAGGGGATAGGAAATTCTTGTACAGTAAAACTTGCCCAAACGAAATCTTAACGGACTGAAAAAAAATCTGTTTTAGACAAGTTTCCGCCTTAGCATATATAACTGCAGAGTAGTGTTTTTATTGGGATCATAAAATATTTAGTTTAAGACAGATTCCGTTTTACATGTTTTAATATATTAAAAATACACTAGGTTTGCTATATCGAGGATTTTTCGTGCCACTAGAAAAAAAAAAATTCTACCTTTAAAATACTTAAGAAATATTCCATGTATGTGGATTATAATAAATGACAATTTCCTATCGTGAATTTTATTGAGAAAATTGAAATATGCATCTATAAGCTGAGAATATTCCGGTTCCATATATAAAACATTTTCTTGTAGGTTATCATCTTCCTTAAAGTTGATGCCCTTTGATTATATCGTTAATAATAATAACTAATAACTTCTTGTTAAAATATACACTCCAGTAATTATGGGTCACAAAGAATTGTTCTGTGCCTTTTTGAGAGCATAGAAATATATCTCGCAACATTCATTAAACATAAAAAAAAAGGAAGAATCATTTATTAAAACGTAGTAGATCATATTGTTTTTCCCATTATTACATAACACAAAACATCCGCCACTCCAAAACAACACGGAACCAAACATCTTCCTGAAAAGTGTTGCCACAACAACTGATAAAACACCAGGAAAGAGAAAGAAAAAGAAAAAAAAAAAAAGACACCTACGAAAACAGTTTTTTATGTCATGAAATATGATATAGTTGGATTTTTTTTGTTTACTATCTGTATTCTGTAAGTCGTCAACAATTCTTTTTCGTTTCGAAAACTTAATATCAGCTGCGACATTATTCTTTATCTACCTTCGGAAAAAAAGAAAAAAAAAAAAAAGAGATAGTCTAAAAAAGCTGTTAAGATTTTTGACTCCAGCGGAGTTTTTTTTTATTATTATTATTTAAAAAAAAATACTTTATAACGTAGGTGAATAACATTTGAGTTTTTTGAGATTGTTTATGAACGCTTTTTAGAACACCAGAATGCAATTGTTTTTAACACTTTCCAACATAGTTTAAAAGTGTTTATGATTTCGGTTAGTCCACCCGTTTGTCTGTCCGTACTCTAACTCGAGTAAATATACTCGGATTGTAATGAAATTCACGACGGTGTAAAAATTTAAATTGTGCGATATTTACAAGTAATTAAATTTGCAAAAAGGTGAAATTGATTGCTTGTATCGTTGCCGCTGCCGATAATCGCGAATATGTTTTTGCTTTGTAATATAGATAGATATTCTCAATCTGACTTTTTTGGAGCATTATTACCATGTTATACACAGAATAAAACCAGATAAAAAATATTTTTTAGTTGCATTTCTATATGATAATTAAATTTACGTATTATTTCAAAAACCTTTTACAATAAATACTATTTAAATGTTATATTGCTTTCATAAAAGTTATCGTCTGTGTGGAATATTATTTTACATTATAGCTATAAAATTTATCAGCTGTTATAGACATAGATATTCTCTATCTGAGTCTTTTGGGATATTATTACCATGTTAAATACAGAATAAAAACTGATAATATAGTATTTTTAAGTTGTATTTCTCTATGGTAATTAAATTCACGCGTTATTTCCAAAAAACCTTTACATTAAATACTATTTAAATGTTATATTGTTTGCATAAAAATTATCGTCTGCGTGTAATATAATTTTACATTATTCTGCTGTAAAATATAGATAGATAATTCTCAATCTGACACTTTTGGAATATTATTACCATGTGATATACAGAATAAAACCAGATAGTATACTCATTTTTAGTTGCAGTTCTATATGCTAATTAAATTCACGCATTATTTCCAAAAACCTTTTACATTAAATGCTATTTAAATGTTATATTGCTTGCATAAAAATTATCGTCTGCGTGGAATATAATTTGACATTATTCTGCTGTAATTTACTACAACAACTGATAAAACGCCGAGAGAGAAAAAAAATACCCACAAAAACAGTTTTTATGTTATGAAATATGAAATAGGTGATTTGCTTTGTTTGTATCTGTAAACTGTAAATCGTCAACAGTTTTTTTGCTTCCAAATCTTATGTTAGCTGCGACGTACAGTGTCTCACAAAAGTGATGGGACACTTGTGCTTTATAAAAAGAAACTGCAATAAAATAAATAAACAAACATGTGCAAAAATTTTTTTGGGTGTGTTTCATATTTAAAGTTAGTAACAATTATTACATAACATACATTTTGTCAAAATATTAAAATATTAATTTAGTAAAAATACAATTGTTCAGAACGGAGCAAAAAATGGCTCACATAAGTGATGGGACACTTACTTTTCCATCAAATATTTATCCACAAATTTTACTTTTTAAAAGGTTTTAATATTTTGTTGGATTTCCTTTTACTTTTAAAACATGATTTAATCTTTTTGGGATGGATTCGACTATTTTTTTTGTGATTTCTGGAGTGATTTTACCCCATTCTTCTTGAAGCACCGATTTTAGTTGTTGTTTTGAAGAAATGGTGTGTTTGCGAATTCTTGATTCCAATTCTTGCCAAATATTCTCTATGGGATTTAAGTCTGGAGATTGTGGTGGTGTTTTTATTATTTCAGGACAGTTATATAGCAGCCAGAGTCTAACGTTCAGAGCAGTGTGCTTGGGGTCATTGTCCTGGTAGAATTTAAAATCGTTATGAAGTTTCAATTTTCGTGCTGAAGATTTCAAATTTTGCTTTAAAATATCAATATACTTGTACTGATCCATTATACTGTCAATAAAAACAAAATTACCAACTCCAGCGGACGACATACACCCCCATACCATAACTCCTCCTCCACCATGTTTTACTGTTGGTACCAAGTTCTGTTTGCGAAGTTCTTCCCTGGGTTTTCTCCACACCAAGATTCTACCGTCAGAACCAAATATATTAAATTTACTCTCATCAGCAAATATAACTTTATTCCAGTAATCAGAATTCTTATTTATGTTGGATTTTGCGAAAGCTAGTCTGAGTTTTCTATTCTTTTCACTTACGAAGAATTTTTTCCTGGCTACTCTACCGTGATATCCAGCAGATCGAATTACCCTTCTAATAGTTTCAGGATTAACAATTATTCCATATAATGCTTGTAAATCAGCAGCAACTTTTGAAGCACTAATTCTTGGATTTTTTTTAATATTTCGAACGATAATTCGCTTTATTCCATTGGATAGCTTTGATGGTCAGCCAGGTCTTCTTTTATCCTGAATCATATGATTCTTTTTATATCGTTTAATGATATTGAAAACTGTTGAACGACTCAAGTTAACTGTTTCAGCAGTTTTTCTAATAGATTTTCTTTGTTCAATATGCAAATTAATAACTAATTTTCGAATTTCAGGCGAAGTTTCTTTTCGTTTAGCATTCATGACTACACAGAGCTAAAAAACACAAAAATTCCAAAACAAACTGGAGAGAAATACTGCAGACGATTTTATAAATTATTGCCAATTGCTTTTAAGTAAAAATAAAACCCCAAAAAATATTTTTATTGCTTATTTCAGGCGATTTTTGTTGCATATATAATGGTGTCCCATCACTTATGTGAGCTATTTTTTGCTCCGTTCTAAACATTTGTATTTTTATTAAATTAATATTTTAATATTTTGACAAAATGTATGTTATGTAATAATCTTTACTAAATTTAAGTATGAAACACACCCACAAAAAAAATGTGTACATGTTTTTTTAATTTATTTGATTAGTTTCCTTTTGTAAAGCACAAGTGTCCCATCACTTATGTGAGACACTGTAATTCTTTATCTATCTAAGTGAAAAAAAAAATTAGAAAAAAAAGAGAGAAAAGTTTTTGATAGCCTAAAAAGGCTGTTGAGATTTTTGACTTCAGAGAGTGTTTTTTTTTTTTTTTTTTTCGGTTAACAATTTCCAACGTAGGTGGGTTGTGTTGATGACATTTGAGTTTCTTGACACGGTTTGTTGATGCTCGCTTTTTAACACCCCAGTGCTACTGCTTTCAATCTGCTATTCAAACTTTGGACGCCAACTAATAAGAAAATTCTTTTTCAAGTGAAAGTTTGAAAGAATATTATTTTACATTATGTTACTTTGCATTATTCCATTTTACATTGTATTACATTATATTATTTTACACATATATAGTTTTACATAATTTTACAACTTTGGATTCAAACTGGCAAGCAAACTCTTTAGAGAAAAACTTGAACATCAATGAGAAAACTTATTTCTTTGGAAAAAAAAAAATACAAAAGCAAATTTTACTGCACTCTATTCATAGTTAGGAATTTAGTTCATAAATCGCTATGCAAAAACTGTATATATATATATATATATATATATATATATATATATTGGCGCCATTTGTGATATAATTTGCCGCCATATTATATTAACCATTATTCTTTGGAGATAAAAATATTTTCTACATTTCTCAAAATGACGATGCCATTGTTTTGATACCGTATTCTCAATCTATCTCTTTTACAAAATTATTACCATGTTATATACACAATAACACATAAATAATGAAGATACATAATTAGATTACATTACTTTATTATGATTAAATTCATGTGATAATCTTTTTTTTTTTTTTTTTTTTTTTTTTTTTAAATAAAAGTACTACAACTTCAAATGTTTTATTAAGGGGGGGGGGGGGGGGGGGATCACCTACGAAAAAAGAAATTTATATGTTATGAAATGATAACAATTCTTTCGCTACCAAACTTATGTTAGTTGCGACAAGATTCTTTATTTACGTTTGAGGGATTTCTTACTTTCTTTTAAAAAACTGCTGATATTTTTGACTTCAAGGAAGACTTTTCTTTTTTTTTTCTTTAAAAAAACTGCTGAGATTTTGGATTTCAATGGAGAGTTTCTTTTCTTTCCTTCTTAAAAAAAAACTGCCCCGATTTTGACTTTGATGGAGAGTTTTCTTTTTCTTTTTTTCTTAAAACTGTTGAGATTTTTTACTTTGATGGAGAGTTTTTTTTTCTTAAAAACCTCCCCCGCTGAGATTTTTGACTTCGATAGAAAGTTTTCTTTTTCTTAAAAAAAAAAAAAAAAAAAAGAAAGTGCTAAGATTTTTTACTTCGATGGAGCTTTTTTTTCTCTTTCTTTCTTTCTAAGAAAAAACTGCTGAGATTTTAACTGCGATGGAGATTTTTCTTTTTGTGTCTTAAAAAAAAAAAAAAAAAAAAAAAAAAAAAAACCTGCTGAAATCTTTTTATTTCGACGAAGAGTTTTTATTTTTTAATTCTCTCTTAATTATTTTTTTTTTTTTTTACTTTGAGGGAGGGTTTCTTTAACTTTCTTAAAAAACCTGCTGAAATTTTGACTGCGATGGAGCCTTTTCATTTCTCTTTCTTTAAGGGAAAAAAAAAAAAAAAAAAAAAAAAAAACTGCTGAGATTTTTTTATACGATGGCGAGTTGTCTGTATTTTGTACACTTTTTAAAACACCATATTATTTTCATCGTTTTAAACTTTCGACCTCAACTGACAAGCAAACTCTTTCAGCTGCGAACTTACAAATTGCTTGGATAAAATAATTACAGTAGCTAATATCTTCCGTTGCATTAATTGTTAGTAAATATTTTACTATCAATTATATTAACACTCGTTTCCTTGAAAAAAAAAATAAAAAAAAATAAAGATTACTTTATATTCTATATATATATTTTTTAACTCTTCTAAACGTAGGTAGATAAGTGTTAATGACCTTTCTTATTTTGACAGTGTGTGTTTATGTGCGTTTTTTCTTTCGTTTTATGTATAAGCAGAATGTTGAAAGATGACATGTTTTTATAACTCACCCACACTTTTAACGAAATGTTTTCATCCCGTGACACGTATGAATCACAGTAAAACCCAGCTTGGCGGGAGTAGCGAAACGTTGATAGGAAAAGACACATGAATTGAATTATCCATGATACTGTAGAACCTCGATTATCCGACGTAATCCGAACCTACATGGGATAATCGAACTTTCCGGATAATCGAGAATTTATCAATGATCATCTAGTTTAATATGTAACATCGTCATCAAACTGCTATTATGGCTATTTAAACGGCTAAATAAATACCTCAATTCAAATTATACATGAAAATAAATTTTTTTTTGAAGCAAATTGTTTTATTTGGTAGACGTGCCAATCGTAAACGAACAGTAAGCGAGTGCTTATCGAAAATATGACATTGATTTCTCCTCCCCCTTTTAGGTAGATTTCGTAAGAAATACTATCTATTACATTCTCCCCTAACTTGGAATTTTTGAAAATTTTTGCAGATCTACTCCGATCCTGACTCCTAGAACCCAAAACCACCCCCAGTTCAAAACTTTATCTATCTATCTATCTATGTCATTTTTTTATGGACACGATAACTGCAATAATTCTGCATAAATCTCTTTCAAACTGATACATAAAATCAAGGGGCATAAAATCTCGGTCAAGTTCGTTAACGGGCAAAATCGGACCAGGGGGGGGGGGGCTTTTTGTGAAAACAGAAAAAAAACCCATAATTTCTTAATTATGATACGTATCGAATCTGTTTAAAATTATTATTACTTCTAGGAAAAGGGATGAAAATTTATGTATAACAGATTTTTGATATCATTAAAAATGGCCCCAAGGGGGGGGGGGAGGGGGGTTTTAGAAGAAAAAAATTCATAACTTCGTCCATTCAAAAGATATAGAATCCGTTTAAATTTATTATAACTCCTCTTAATATTATCTAAAACTTTTATTTTGACAAAGGACCAACACTTATAGCAAAAATAAATTAAAAACAAAAAAATCCCTGCCGGTTCCACCTGCAAACAAGTGAGGTTTCGAAGTGGACGGTTCCAACTGTCGCATCATGGCAGAAAGGTCCTTTCTTCCGCAATTCCAAACAAACAGGCGCCTCACGGTCTGCGTCTTCGAAATCTGCCTATGCCTGTAGGCCGAGCCGTCAGGGATTTTTTGAAATTCTGCAGCTGTTAAAAATTTCTGTTTGTGAAAATATGACAAAAAGGGTTTTTGTTCCCTGCGCCTGCTTACAATCAGAGGGTGCAATAACATTCGAATATTGTGGCACTCGGTAGTAGGCAGTGCGGCCTTAAAAATTTTGAAATGGGGCGTGTTTTTGTTTAGAACAGGGACGTGTATACAAAGCGTGGGGATGGGGAAAGAGTACACTTATACCGTATCGGAGCTTGCGGAAGCTCAAGTTAATTTCAAAGGAATTCTAAGTAAGGGAACCAAAATATTTATCTGTACTCGTAGTTCGGAAAGGACCGCTTGTATACACAAGAAACGTAAAAAAAAAAAAAAGAAAAAGAAAAAGAAAGATACACGCTGAAAAAAAAAGTTTATGAAACCAACGTCGGTTTACAGAGAGTTCCGGTTAAACGAGGGTCGGATAATCGATGTTCTACTGTACTTGAAAATTAAACTTATTTCTTTAATATAGCTGTTCTCAACCGGTGTGCTGCGAAATTTTTCAGTCACTCCTATCCAGAATTTACGAAATAGTGTGATATCCAAGCTAACGAACATAATTCGTTCCTGTGGCGGCTCGTCTATTGGTGTACATGAGCACGTGATACCCCCCCCCCCCCCACACACACAAAAAAAAACGAAGAAATATATTAATGAATTAAATAGAATAATATTAACCCTTTGTGACTCAAGGTCTCCGATTTGAAAAATATCAACTCAGATGTTAAAGTACATCATTTTAAGCATCTAAAAATAATTAAAATAATTAGAACATTAAAAAAAATATTGACTAAAAAAGTTTTTTTCAAATATGAAATAAACAGAAAATTACGTACTTCTCATAAATGTCAATTTTCTAATACAAAATTGTAAACCATTCGAATTTACCTTCCTAAAAAATCTATTTTTGAGCGTCTCCGCAGTCTTTTTAGTTTGACAAAATTTACGAAGTTCATTTTATCAATATCAATGCGAAACTGCTCAAATGATAAATAAAACTTTGGCATAAAAATTTAACCCACTATCGCCATCTGTTGAGTTTTCTATGAACAATTTATATTAACTGCAATGTTAGAAGATAGCAGCAATAAAACAAAATCGTCTTTTAAAGCCCCCTGTATAAGAACATTGACTTTTGGGTATGTTGCCAGGGCCCGCTTAAGACTTAGAAGTAGGGGAGCCCGACGTAACACAGGGGGCCCTCCCCCTTTTACTCTGCCAATTATGCTTCAATAATTTGAATTTTTACCATCAAAATTTCGAATAAACAACAGTTTTAATATTAAACTAAAACTAACTACCTATATGTATATAAAAAATATTTTATTATATACATAATTATACACAACAAAATAATTCTGTAAATGAATTTACAAATATGGAACAGGTGCGAATATTTGAACTTCAAAATAGATTTTATTCTTTACAAATTGCAGGATTTGCAAGTGCTAAGAACAATGCCACAGTGACAACAAATATTTGACGTAAATTTATGCTTGGCTGCAACACAATTTTGTTTCTATTTTATAAACAGAAATTTGGTATCATCTGAATGCTAATTACTTTCCCCTTTATTTAAATAACCTATTATCCATATTTTATATGATTTCTCCACTCTTTATGAATATAAAAAATATATAATTATACAGATTAAATTTTCTGTTATTTTTAGCACGTTTGAAATTAAAGTGTAAAACATAAGAAAAATTAAATTAAGTTCGATTTAATCATTGTTTTTATACCATTTATTATATCAACAACAACAAAAAAAAGTATAAATATGTCAGTAATAGTCTGAGGGGAAATTTAGTAGCTTTAATCAAGAAAAAAATATACATTTTTTAACCTGACTGAAATTTTTTTTTCCTAAAAATTAGTTTTGAAAAATAAATTTGGGGGCCCCTTTGTATTTCAGTGGGTAAGCTCGGGCTTCACGGGTCTATTCGGTAAACAGGCCCTGTATGTCGCAGATATGCAACATAGTGATACAAAAGGTTAAACACATTTCCAGATTTTCGTCATTTTCCAAGATGAGTTTCATCCACCCTTTTAAATACGTCCACAACGAAATTTTACTGTATTAATGTAAATTTTGAAAAATGTCAGCAGATAACAACCGGTTTTTCCTGGATTGCTCGTGCGATCGAAGAAATCCCCTTCGAAACAAAGCTAAATGCGGGTGTAATTGGCGAGAGGAGCGTGAGGGGAAAGACAAAAGACTCATATTGTGCTGTCCTGTAAAAAAAACCCACAGTGAAATGTTTCCTAAAAAAAACCCCCACCCTAGTACTGCATCAAATATTTCACTAAAAGCAATTATTTTGCTTTGTTCTGTTTTTATGCATCCTTTAGAATAATAAAAAAAAGTCCTTCCGGCCTGTACCGGGAGGAAAAGGTAGCTTTCCTATATCTTCGTTTTAAAATTTTAGCTAATGTTACACGAAAACAGCAAGCTAAAATGCAAAGAAACGTTTACAAAAGATTCGTTAATACTGAATTTGAATAAGAAATTCGCCAAATTATTGAGCAATAGCTTCATTTATGAAGACTTATTTTGATCGCCAAATTTGGCGATATTTCGCCAAATGTCGCCCAATTTTGCCAATTTTGTCGCCAATGTCGCCAATTTTGGCGTTAACGTATATGAATATATAGTTTTATGCATATGATTGGGAAAATTATTACAACAATGAAAGAAAATAGAAAATAATTTGCGAGTAATCGCGTTAATGTGCTGTTTTGTTTCAAAATGTCAGCCACCCTAGAATTTCAAACTGCTCTATCTCAGCCATTTTTTAAGATAGAGGTAAACCAAAAAAGCTCTGGAATCCTCGTATCAAGGCCTAACACGTAATTAAAAAATAAATTTGAATTTTTAAATTTTTTGTATATTTATTTTAGATTTTAAGTTATTTTACATCTTTAAATGGCCGCCATCTTGAAACAAGATGGCGGACCAAGCTGGCCAACGAACTCGGTCGAGACATTAGTGACCTTAATACACACAATTAGTTTCATCAAAATCGATTCATAATTACGGGCGTTATCGTATGACATAGGTCAGATATATATATATATATATATATATATATATATATATATATATATATATATATATATATATATGGATATATCTATATATATAAATCAACATTTGGACGGAGGGTGGTTTTGGGGTCTGGGGGTCATGATCGGTGAAAATATATCGAAATTTTCCGGAACTGCTTTCCTCCGAACGGCTGCAATAGGTAGCTTTATACTTTTTTGTATTGAAAGCTACCTAAGTTAAAAATGCATAAGAAGTGCTTATTTAGTTTTAAAATAATTTAAATTAACAATTGCAGAATTCTGGCAAAACACGAGCTTCAATTTTACAGATTTTCTTATTGTTATAATAGAATTTTTGAATGATCTGCATAAATTTATATATTTTTTTAAATGTTAAACTATTAATATGTAATAAAATGCTTCATTTTCAGCTGATTATGTCTTGTGTGGGCAGGGGTCGGAAGTAGCGCGCTACAAGTAGCGAAACTACAGTATAGTCGTTGCTTTTTTTAATAGTTTGTAGTGTAGCGCGCTACATTTTGAACAATGTAGTGTAGCGAGTAGTGCGATACAAAAAATCAGTAGCTTGTAGCAGGAATAGACGCTATTTTTAACGCTACTTCAAGGAGAATAAAATTTGACATTCTACAAATCACGTGGCCATAACTTGCTACTTTTGTGTAAAATTTGTTATGCACAATAACTTGCAAATTTCAGTGGCAAATCTCAGTTGCAGTGTATAGTAGCACATTGTTGAAGTCATAGATTTTCTCCATTGACACTTGCTGCGAAAATCTAGTATACTAATCCACTAAAGAAATTAATTTTCTGTTTTTGACTATTTACTCTTTATTAGGTCTTCATGTTTTAATGCCGGGTTACTTGTTATTTGGAATTGCTTTATTTGCAGATTTAGTTACTATTTGCATTTCGAGTTGTTTTTCTGCAATTTTCTAGAACACAAAACATTTTTTTGTATATTGTATTTATTATTATTTTTTTAATGCCTTCGGTTATATCGCTCTTCTTTAATTGTATACCGGCAGATAAGGGTCGCCAGAGTATTATTTAATCCGTTTCTTCAGTTTTGATTGAACATTGAATCCTTTGACAAAATTTAAAAGTAGCAAAGTAGTGACTATTTTTGAAAAGTAGTTTGTAGTCGCTACTTTTTAGAACAAATAGTTGTAGTTGTACTTAACTACGTTTTTGATAAAATAGTTGTAGTTGTAGTTGTAGTTCGCTACAATAAAAAAAAAGTAGCTTTTCCGACATCCGGGTGTGGTTTTTTTTTTTTTCATGTAACATGGATTATTTTTTGGAAAAGTGGGTTTTTTTTTCAAATTATCGATAATTGGCTACCAATTTGTAATAAAGTGATAAAATGAAAAATGCTCAATATTAAAATCTTAGTCAGAACAAGCTGTAAAAATTTAGCCGTGTTTAATTTCTTTTAAATTCTTTATTAGATTTTATATTGAGAGAATTTCAAAACAAGTGGGTAAGTGTGATCGAAAATCGCTCAAAGGGTTTCGTTTAATATTCCTTTCAAAACACTTTATCCTTTCTTTAATAAATCCAAATAAATTTCATTTAGCAACCAAACAAACAAACAAAAAAAAAAAAACTCATGTTTTTTGTTTTTTATAAAGTAAAAATTTACCGGTCTATTTTTTCGTTTGTTCGAGCATCCAAACGGGCGAAGCCGGCTATTATATTCTGTCATAATAATATCTGTCACGCGGACTAAATGTGATATATAAAAAAATAATTTCAAAAATAAACATGTTGTACACCTTCAAACTGTTAAAATATGCGAATATTTCCATAATCGGATTTTTATCATGATTCAATATGTTTCTCAAACTCATATATTTACTATTCTCTATTACTCATATTGATACTCGCTTTGTATTATTCTCAAACATCTGAAAAATTCGTTAAACTTTCAATAGGACGTCAGATTTTTTTAAAAATTCTCTAATGACGTGATATTAATCTGCTTTGTGTACATACACATACTCATACTCCTTATATATTATTGAGAAATCTTTGAAAATTTCCGTTAATTACCACTATGACGTCAATCATTTTTACTTCATATTAATCTTTTTTTCAACTGGTGAAACTTTTTATTTCATTTTTCACGTGGAAATCGTCTGATAGAAAATTAATTATTGTAGAAAGAATTTCGTCGTGGATTTTAAATTTTTGGCATCTGCTATAACGAAAAATGTTTAAATTTAATAGGAAAAGGCTGTTAACATTTTGGTTTTTTATCTCTATTTATTAAAATAATACGAATTTTTCGAATTTTAATATTTTGATCTCTTCATAGCTGGTATTCAGCTATATACACAAAGTTTCAACTCTGTAAGTTACATAGTTTCTGAGAATAGCTCTGTGACAGACAGACAACGGAGCGGGAGTAATAGGGTTTCGTGAGATGAACGAAACCCTAAAAAGGGTTTCTTTTAGAGGACAGCACAATATCTTTCCATTCGCTCAACTTTCAGTGTGCGGGAGTTCGAGCTGTTTTTTTTACTTATTTGTTTGAGATCTCTCTTGGTTTACTATATTCTTATTTTATTTCTTGATTATACTACTTTCACACATAGTAAAATATTACATTTTTTCTACCTATGAATACTAGTTATTTCTTTTAATTGCATAGGGTTATGCATAGGGTTATTGCATTAGGATTTAATTGCATTGTGTTAAATACATTTTAATCTGTCCAGTAAGTCTTACTTGTTGATTTAAATTTTCACAATTTTCACGTATTGTGACTTTCATTTAAATAAACCACGAACCGCCACTGATTCATTTCGAAATGACGTTCGTTAGCCGGAATGTTCGTTAACAGGAAATAATTTCTCGCTCAATCAAATTACAATGCTGCTTTGTTAATGCATGCTACCAACAAAAAATTCGTAAGCGAAATCTAGGTTTGTTAACTAGTGATGGGCGATTCTCGAAATTTCAACAATCGATAACAATAGCTATCGTATAAAATACTATGGATAGCGAGAACTATCGATAATCGAATTCTACAATCAATATGTTCTACAATCGATTGTTTCACCGACAAGCTAAAAACAGTAATTGCAAAACTTAATGACCAATAAGTTGACTAGTTTCGCATTATCTTTTTTGTATCACCTCTGGAAACCGACTCAGGAAAACAGGGGGAAACAATGACCATTAGCTGAGGTAATTGCAGTTTTTCCTTCAGACCATCTGCTCCAGTGGGGTGAAGTACGAGCTATGGATTTAAAATAAATGTAAAAAAAAATATTAAATAAATTTTTACTTATAAATTTTTGTAGCAATGTACAGAATGTGTTCATTGTAACTGCAACTTGAATTTTTCTGCGGGGGTGGTGGGGAGGGGATACCACCCAATTCCCTTTCCGGAAAGGTGCTTGAAACACATAATGGGACGTTCTTAGCCGAGATATCGCTGTACTATTAATTTAACTTACAACATTTCATTCTATGCGATTTACTTTGAAATGGGATTTCGTGTCAAAAAACTGGACAAATATATTTCAGTGTTTGTATATTCTTCAAAAATGTATGCGGAGACATCACGATAAACGGGTTGATGAATTTAATATTTTCCGAGACAATAAAAATATCCCTTCGCAGAAAGAGGGCTTCACAACAAAACGCAGGAGAAATTTTTGAGGATGCGGTGTGGTCAAACCTAAATAAAAATATCATCGAGACATTTTTATTTCAGATTTGTGTTACACTAACTATTCGTAACAATTTGTTGTATTGTGTTTGTATTTCATATGATCTTTCGAGTTTTTTGGGAAAAAAGCAATGTAACTGTATTCTAAACTTTAAACATATTTTTAATATTAAGGAATGTTGAGTCCGTATACTTACCAATTCAATTTTTAAGTTAAAATGTCGGACATTTCAGTCAGACACTCAGTCTGTTTTACTTTTTAAGCTTAAAATTGAAAATTCAGAAATTTGAAACATTATGTCATCTGTGCCCTTAAGAACTAAATTTGACAGAAATTGAATTAACGCACGAAAAAAAAATGTTCTCAAATCTATAATTTATTCTTCACGGGTATAGCGAGTTAACGGTTAATACGAAGACTTTTATAATTCCATTGCTTCTCATATTAACCGAGTTCGACTCCATATATTTACTTTCGGAATCGTTTGAATGGGTTTTACTTTTTTAGCTTAAAATTGAAAATTCAGAAATTTCAAGCATTATGTCTTCTGTATACCGTTAACAACTAAATTTGACTGAAATCGTATAAACGCACTGAAAATAAAAATGTTCTGAAACCTATAACTTATTCTTCACGGGTATAGCGAGTAACGATTATTACGCGGACTTTTATAATTCCCTTGCTTCTCGTATTAACTGAGTTCGACTACATATACATATATATTCGGAATCGTCTGAGTGTGTTTGACTTTTTATTTTATGCTTAAAATTCGGAAATTTGAAACATTACGTCATCTGTAGCTGTACCCTTAAGAACTAAATTTGACTGAAATTGAATAAACGCACTGAAAAATAAAAAGTTCTGAAAACCTATAATTTATTCTTCACGGGTATATAGCGAGGTAACGGTTAATATGAATAATTCGATTTATTTTCGTATTAACCGAGTTCGACTGCATATATTTATTTTCAGAATCGTCTGAGTGTGTTTTACTTTTTAAGCTTAAAATTTAAACTTCGGAAATTTGAAACATTATGTCTTCTGTGCCGTTAAGAACTAAATTTGACTAAAATCGAATAAACGCACTGAAAAGAAAAATGTTCTCAAATCTAATATAATTTATTCTTCACGGGTATAGCGAGTAACGGTTAATACGAGAACTTTTATAATTCCCTTGCTTCTAATATTAACCTCGACAGCATATATTTATTTTCGGAATCGTCTGAGTGTTTTAATTTTTTTAAGCTTAAAATTGAAAATTCAAAAATTTGAAACATTATGTCATCTGTACCCATAAGAACTAAATTTGACTAAAATCGAATAAACGCACTGAAAAGAAAAATGTTCTCAAACATAATATAATTTATTCTTCACGGGTATAGCGAGTAACGGTTAATACGAGGACTTTTATAATTCCCTTGCTTCTAGCATTAACCTCGAGAGCATATATTTATTTTCGGAATCGTCTGAGTGTGTTTAAGCTTAAAATTGAAAACTTGGAAATTTGAAACATTATGTCATCTGTACCCTTAAGAACTAAATTTGACTGAAATTGAATAAACGCATAGAAAAATAAAAATCGTTCTTAAACCTATAATTTTCAGGGTAAATCGAACCTTTTGCTGAGATAACGACCCCAAACAAACCCCGTTGCCTTCAGAATAGTCTTCAGTTGCCACCGTCTTTCTATTGCATTGTTTCTGAAAATGAAAAATAAAGCTATTCGAGATTTCAGATTTTTCTTAAATCTGCCTGTCTGAATGGATTAGGCAAGAGGCTCTCCGTAAGCGAATACGGGTCATGATATTTCATCCAAAACGCGGTCTGACAGAAGAATGGGAAAGGAAAATACTGAAATGTTGAAATTGGGGAAGAAAACAATTTCAGATAGAGAAAACCCGTTCCGAAACTGAATACAATCAGCGTTTGTTTGATTTTTTGCGAGGACAAAAGGAAATTTAATTAAATTCTATATTTATGAAGTTTGAGGGTCACGCGACTGTGAAGCTTTGCATAAATTTCATATAACGTTAAAGTGTTTCACAAATGCAAATTATCCAGTTTCCGACAAGTGTGAGGAAAACAACAAAGCCTGTGGAAAGTAAACCTGTCTATAACGAAATCTCGTCTTAATCGGAAGATTTTCATGGTCTCGGCGGAAGAAATCCTCCTATAAATCTACCTGGTAAGTTGGAAACCTGTCTATACAAAATTTCTATGATGCTCCTATAGATTTCGTTTTCCAGTTAGATTTGTATTGTAATTTCTTAAGCCGGGGTTGACAGACTCAGAGGGACTGCTCAGACAAGGAGTTCAAGTCTTTACAGCATAGATGCCTCTCCCAGTACCTTTTATTGGGGTCTTAAAAAATATACAATTTTGAGGCGGAGCTAAACTCGTTGGTAAACGCGACAGGGGTGGAAAATAATAAGCAAGTAAGAAAACAAACTATGGCATCGGGCCAGAAACGCGGTAGACCATCTCTGCCGGGGCCCGAACCCGAACGTGACAATGAGCTGGGTAGGAAGAAGAAATAAAATGGTGTGCGCACTTAGAGATCAGCTCCCACGCGCCAGGGGCGCTGTGGTACCGCCAGAGCAAGCTCTTCTCGCGACAAAAGGCGGTACCATTCGGAGCAGTAAACTGAGTCAGGGTAAACCCAGACAACTAATTTGTTAGATTGGATAAGTGTCTGGTGTATTTGTTTGATATTGGTGTATTTGGATAAGGTATTGGTGTATTTGTTTGATTTTGGTGAGAAGTGTGGTACGCGTTAGAATGTTGTACAGCCATTCCTTTGGTAGAATTGCTGGACGTTTTATATGCCAATTTTTTGAGCGTGGACCTTATAGTACGGGTTGCTAGGCATGCCCACCTCACCACACTCGCATCTGTTGGGTCTGGCAATCGTGAATTTGTGCAGGCAGGACTTGAATGGGCCGTGTCCGGTCACTACACCAACACCATAGTACAAGTCCAACGTGTGCATGCAACAATGTTGATTTTTGTGGTGGCCTGTTTGGTAAGTTGCTCTGCGCACTAATTGCCTTGAAAGCCCTTGGGCGTAGAGACATGGCTACGATGTGTTCGGTATGAGAGGGATTTAAATTTGACTTTGATCTGAAATACCAGTGGATTTTTTGTTCTGGGTGCGTGAATGGCCTGCAGTTCAGACAGGCTATCGCTGAAGATCGAAATCTGGAGGAAATATGTTTTCTATTAATTTCAGGGATAAGAGAATTGCGAATAGCTTTGCCTGGAAGACTGAGTTATTGTCGTCAAGTCTGCGCTTTCGGCCGACTGATATCCCCGCGACTCCTTCCTGACGCAGAAAGCTGCTGCCACGCCAGTATCTGTGCGGGATCAGTTTAGATGGTGAGACTTTCATCAGGGGTGTGACTGTTGATTTGTGGACTAATTTGGAAGTTTGATGTCAATTCCGCGGGGTGAATCTACCAGCTGTAGACTTTATGTTGGATGATCGTGTTGGGAAATAGGGCGTCTGTAATGTGATTCTGTTGGAGGAGGGGGATGGAGCTTTTAATGTATACCGATTTTAAGGTTAATGTCATTGGTGGTATGGCGGTAAGTACTGTTAGTGCATCAATTGCTATTGTTTTGTAGCCGCGGGAAATTCGTAGAAAAAAATACATTGTATAGATGTTAGTTTTGTGAGTGCTTGTTTGGTTAGTTTACCCCACAGATGCAAACCCCATATTTTATAATTAATTCTATAATTGTTAAGATACCAAGTTTTTTATAGTTTATTGTTTACCCCTAAAGCTTTTTATGTTAGCTTTTATGAGTTGTGATGGATTGAGATCAGTTTGTGTGTTATGCAGTTAATGTGTGGGTTTCAGTTTATATTTTTGTCAGTGGTGATACCTAAGTGTTTGAGGTGTGGGACATGATGTACGCTAACTCCACTAATGCGCATTACTAGAGGCCGCTTTGGATCGAGCGGGCTTGGTTTGTTAAATGTAGGTGCTTAAGACTTGCGCGGTGATAGTGTTAGGTAAAGGGATTCCAATAACTGGCAGAAGATGTGGAGAGCAGATGCAAATATTTTCTCCAGATGATGACGTATACCACCCAAGAAAATGAAGCAGAAGTCATCAACAAAGGCATAGAGGGAGTATTCCAACCTATTCAGCTCGGTTAGCAGTACATTTGCTACTAATATACAAAAGGTTGACCCAAGGCATGAGTCCTGCGGACAGCCTTTCTCCAATCGGTGGGATGATATGCCAGCGCCGCAGTAAATGAGGACACTCCTTTGGAAAAGATAGTTGCCGATGACCCAGCTATGCTCCCGGGACAGTTTAGTGCTTATAATTGTATCATTAAGTCGTCCTATGTCAAATGCCTCTTGTATGTCGAGTGAGACCGGTGATATGTGTAGCTCCCACTGGTGATGCTTTCGACGAGGAAGTCATGATAGTGCGCAATGCTTACTTACATGATCTGCCCTCTCTGAACCCAAATTGCTTTAGTTGGAGTAGCTTGCTGGTCTCTAAAGGTTCGTTTATTTCTCATTCTACGCAAGTATGCCCAAAGACCCATAAATAACTCGACTTCCCATTCTTCTGAAAAGGGTATGTGGTTATCAACAAAAGAAAGGGAAGTCTCAACACAAGAAAAGGCATTGTAAAAGCTGTCAGCTAGATTCCCTGCTTGACCTCTAAACTGTAGACATGCTAAGGAAGTCATAAAATATCAAAGAGTCCGAAAAACCCCAAGAAAAAAGCCTCGGGTAAGTCTGGCTGTCCATTTGGACATTAAGAAATGGGTGAGGCGGAAAACTAAAAGCTTCTCTAGCAATTTGCCGAGTGATGGTAGCAGGCATATCGGGCGGTATGACTTAGGTTCGTAGGTTGACTTCCCTTGCTTTAGGAAATATACCACTTCACCTTGTCTCACAGGAAGAGTGGCAAGTAGCCGAAGGCTAGGCAGAGGTTTTCCCAGCGCGTGAAGATGTTTGGTAGTATTTTATACGTTAATTTGAGGATACGGAAGTCAAAAGAGTCGGATCCGGGTACTTTTTTATCATTAAATGAATGTAGTGCAGTTTTAATTTCCGCTTTTGGGAATTTTTTATCTTGTGGAGCGTTAAATTGGATGTCTGTATTGTCGAGCTTCAGATACGCCGATGGACCAAATAGACGAGTTTGTGTTGTCTGGATGTCACATTGGGTGGTAGTTCGAGTTTGTAATTACCCGTGAAAATATTTTGTGTTGTGCCAGATGGATTAGAGTTATTGCTGCAGAACTTCTCCAATGCTGCTTTCCTAGCCTCCATGATTTTGTATGCTTGTGGAGAGCAGCTAGCTTTGTGCGTTTTACGCCTATGAGGTTCATGTTTGTAGAGGTAGGATCTTGCTGGCGCAAGGTTATCAATTTCCGCCGAAGGGCGGTGATCTTCGGAGGACTTGTTTGGTAAGCCCAGGAGTCCAGAAGGAGAATGACTGTGTTTTATGGACTGTCTTCATTCTGAAGGCTTTTACTATTGCGTGCAGGATTTCGATTAATTTTGTGGTGAATTTGTTAATTTTGACTGTGTTATCGATATTAATTAGTTGACTGTGAAGTGTTTGTTTGTTGGATGTTTTTATGTTGTTAAATTTACGGAGGTTGCACCGAGTCATGCTGAAGCGTCTGCACTGCGTGTATAGCGGTGTAGTATGGTAGGTGTAGTGTATATATTGATGATCTCAGCTACTATGGGTGTCCGAGACAAACAATGGATGTAGTTTGGGGATAGTCTATGAGTTAACCAGGGTGAGGTCCGGCCAGCCGGTTGCAATTACCTGGCTCTGGTTATTTAAATTTTTAGAGTCCTGCACGGGTCGGGTATAGTTGGATCTGAAATCGAAATTTCTGCTTAAAGTCAACCCGAAACCCGACAAAAAAATTTCGCCTACCCGAACCCGATACACTTCAACCCAAAACCGACCCGATCACGAATTATTCAAACCCGAACCCGAAATGGAAAAAAATGTATCCAGATTTTAATAAATTATAGAAAAGTATCCTACTATTATTTCTCTAATAACAATTTTACCTTTTTGGTATAAAAATGAACACGCATATAACTCTATATTGAAATATATAGTTTTTTTCTTTTGAAAAATATTCTAGACTTTCTTTTGAAAAACCGTTTTAACTCGAACCCGATCCAAAAGAGTCAAAAGCTGACCCGAACTCAAAACATTTAAAGTCAACCCGACCCTAAAGTTTCAAAACGTAACCCGAAACCAACCCGAACACGAAAAATTTAAAGTCAACCTCGGCCAAGTTGGAACCGGTTTCGAAAGTGAAAGTATCCTCAATAAAAAAAAACTACAACAAAAATCGAAAAAGTACAAAGGAGCGTGCATAGAGATTGACCTCAGCTATCGAATGAAAAAAAAAATCATTTAAAAATATTGAAATGCGAACGAGATATCTTAAAATATTTCCCCCACAGTATTAACATTAGCGAGCGTGTGTTTTCGCCTGAGTAAAGTAGCCTCTTAAAAGATAATACAGAACTTAATTTTTAGCTAAGAAAATCAACAAGGGCGAATATTGCAACCATAATTAAAACAGACTGAAGAGATAATTGAAACAGACATTTCTTCTGCAAATATTTTACTTAAATTATGCAGAATTAATTGTAATTTTAGCATTGTAAAGAAATATATTAATTTACAGAGATGCTTCCGCTGCCAGCGCTATGGTCATATAGCAAATAAATGCTCTGGAAGTAATCCTATAAGATGTGCATGCTGTGCATCTTTCCATGACTCCAGACAATGCCAATTTCGACACAATTCTGTTTGCCATAAATGTATAAATTGTGTAAGGTACAACAGTTCCCATTCACATGAAAAAGACTTTAAACCAATTTCAACCATTCATGAAGCATCCAGCAATGATTGTGAAGTATTTCAATATGAATTCTTCAGGGTGAGGAGTTATTCTTCAAAAATAAGTTACTAAAATTTACTAAAGTCAGTTGTAACTTAAACCAACTATAAAATTTGTAAGAATAAGGAATTCAGAAAGATTTAGTAGGACTAAATTGAAATTTAAAATCAGTAACAGGTCTAAAAGTAGTTACACAATATGATAATTTATTATTATATAGGATTAATTTTGTATAAATTAATTTTGTATTGAAACTATTTTGTTTACATTTAAATATTTCCTTTTGTTATCTGTAATTACATACCTTTCCAGCTGGCCCTTCTATAGCATAGGTAATTTTCTTTAATTCTTATAGTATTAAGTTAGCATCTTTTTCAATTTGTTTTAACTTTGTTCACGTATTACAATTAAATGTCTTTTAAGTATTAAGTCTGGTCCCAGCTGGATTGAAATTTCTTGTACATTTTAATTTGCTTATATTTTATGTTTGTTTACTCTAGTACTATTATTCATTCATTATTGTTCATTTAGTACTTACTTCTATCTAATATTATTATCGACTTCAGCAACATACAGTATTGTTACATGGTAATATTATTGCTGTATCACATAGTATTATAGTAGTATTTAGTACTGCTCAGTATAATTGATAAATTGTATTTTCAGAATTTGTAATGTCGGAATTTTGTAATTTCAGAATTCGTATTTTAGCACTACATAGTATAATTATTGCTTAGTTTCACAAAGTATTATTTAGTATTGCTCAGTATAATTAGTAAGTTGTTTTCTCAGTTATTCTATCATCAAAATTTGAATTTTTAGAACATACGTTTCAGTACTACTTCTCTAATCTCATGGTGGTATTTGATTTGTGTTTATTTTATGATTATTTCATTTGTTATTATCGTAATCGTATTTATTAATTGTTTATCGTTCAATAAGTGAGCTATTAGTGCTGTTTTATATTTATTGTCTTCTCTCAACTTTAATAATTATCGTATAAGGTTTTGCCACATAGTAAACAAACTTGCTGGGCGGGGATATTTGAGCTTAAGCCAAAAGGTAGGCCTCTCCGCCCGGTTTGACTTTGTTTACTTAGATATCACCTTTCACCTTATTAAACTTCGAAGTTTTGTTGCAGTATTCTGAATGTGTTGGAAAGTGTTTCATAATCAATGTTTGACGCATGATTTTACTTTCTTGTTAAAATTTGCAATTAAAAAAAACTTTCAAAAGAACAAAATTTAAATACAGCTTAAAAAGTTAATAACAAAAAGTCTTTTTTTTTTTTTTTTTTAATGACACTGAGTTAATTTATAAAGTGAATAATAGATTTTAATGCGCATGATTTGAATTTAAATATGTCTAACACTAACTACGCAATCTAACATTGTGATTTCGCAGATTAATTTAAGAAATTCCCAACGGGGAATTTCGGCCTTATGTAATCCCAACCACTGGCATCATCTATCTATCTGCAGCTAAGGCACGTTTTGCATGTCCTTAGCATTCGCTGCCAAAGGTTTTGCAGAGAGAAAGAAAGAAAAACAAAAAGTAAAAACTAAAAAACGAGTTTTTCCCTCCAGTTCCAGGTGACCCGAGAGAGAGAAAATGCAGCCATTGCCACAACAGCCATCAAAAATAAGAAAGAAAACTAGTTGCAGACGAACTTTGAGCAATTCTAAACAACAATAAAAACTCATCAGAGAAACTAGAATACAGTTTCTTCTTTTTACACTGTTATGTTTAGAGAAATTTTTAATTTTTTCCGCACATCTACGCGAATTTTTCTGAATGTCATGTGACCCGAGAGAAAAAAAAAACAGCCATTGCTGCGAATGAAAATAAATAAATAATAATAAAAAAAATAAGGGAAAAGAAAACTAGTTGCAGACGAACTTAAGCACTTTCAAACAACAACAAAACTCATCAGAGAAGAGAATATAATACTGTGTCTGTCCTTTTACATTTATATAAGCATGTGTTCAAAACTAAAATGATTACTTTCGAACGTATTCAAGAAATAATTTTTACTCTCGCAAACACATAAATTTGCACTTAATATTTTTCAGATACAGTAATACTTGCGCCTATAACAGAATTCTGTCTTGAAGGGAAAATTTTGAGGGTTCCCGAGATAGGAAAAATGCAGCTATTGCTACAAGAACTATCAAAAATAAGAAAGAAAACAAATTGCAGATGAACTTTGCGCAATTCTGAACAACAATAAAAACTCACCAGAGACGATAGAATACAGTTTCTGCTTTTTACACTGTTATGTTTAGAGAAATTTAAAATTTTCTCCGCACATCTACGCGAATTTGTCTGAGTGTCATGTGATCCGAGAGAAAAAAAAACAGCCATTGCTACAGCAGCGAATGAAAATAAATAAATAATAATAAAAAAATAAGGGAAAAGAAAACTAGTTGCAGACGAACTTAAGCACTTTCAAACAACAACAAAACTCATCAGAGAAGAGAATATAATACTGTGTCTGTCCTTTTGCATTTATATAAGCATGTGTTCAAACCTAAAATGATTACTTTCGAACGTATTCAAGAAATAATTTTTACTCTCGCAAACACATAAATTTGCACTTAATATTTTTCAGATACAGTAATACTTGCGCCTATAACAGAATTCTGTCTTGAAGGGAAAATTTGGAGGGTTCCCGAGATAGGAAAAATGCAGCTATTGCTACAAGAACTATCAAAAATAAGAAAAAAAAAACAAATTGCAGACGAACTTTAAGCAATTCTGAACAACAATAAAAACTCACCAGAGACGATAGAATACAGTTTCTGCTTTTTACACTGTTATGTTTAGAGAAATTTTTAATTTTTTCCGCACATCTACGCGAATTTTTCTGAGTGTCATGTGACCCGAGAGAAAAAAAAAAACAGCCATTGCTACAGCAGCGAATGAAAATAAATAAATAATAATAAAAAAATAAGGGAAAAGAAAACTAGTTTAAGACGAACTTAAGCACTTTCAAACAACAACAAAACTCATCAGAGAAGAGAATATAATACTGTGTCTGTCCTTTTACATTTATATAAGCATGTGTTCAAAACTAAAATGATTACTTTCGAACGTATTCAAGAAATAATTTTTACTCTCGCAAACACATAAATTTGCACTTAATATTTTTCAGATACAGTAATACTTGCGCCTATAACAGAATTCTGTCTTGAAGGGAAAATTTGGAGGGTTCCCGAGATAGGAAAATTCAGCTATTGCTACAAGAACTATCAAAAATAAAAAAAGAAAACAAATTGCAGACGAACTTTGAGCAATTCTAAACAACAATAAAAAACTCACCAGGGAAGAGAGAATACAGTTTCCATTACATTATGATTTATGGAAAAAAAACACGTTGACGGTGCATTTTAATGATCTTATGATACTTTAAAAATAGCAAAATCATTGAAATGCACTGCGTGCTTTTTATAGATTATAGCGTGCATAGTATTTATAGTTCATTTACAGGACGCACAAAAGAATTCGGATAAACGACTGATTTTTTTTACTGAGTTAAGTTAGATGTATCATTTCATTCTGGGGAAAAAAGAAATTTCTTAATAATGTTAGTGTTGGAAAGCGTTTCATAATCTATGCCAGTTGCATGTTTTTCGTTCTTTCTTTTTTTTTCTTTTGTCAAAATATTCGCAGTTACTGGAAAATGAGAATGTTGTTTGATGGTTATGCATTTCAATAATGACGGTAAATTTGATTGGTAAAACTGTCTAAGACGGAATAGCAAGGAACAGAAAAAAAAATCTCGTTTTAGTGAGTTTTTCGTTTTCTAGGTAAAAACTAAACAAGAACGAAAAATAATGCGCCAGGCATAGATTATGTAACACGTTCCAACACTTCCAAAATAATTTTACAAATCTTTACCATCTTTATCATCATGAAAGATGATATTTAAGTAAACAATTTGGAAAACGTATAACATATTTAAAAACCCAATTTCAGGAATTACCAAGAATATTCGAAAACATATCAAAACTGTTTCTTGTAGCCCTGTATATGATCTATAGTGTGACGTTTCTTTTGTTGGTGTATAATGCTTATGTGTTCTATAATTACTTATTAAATATTCGTTTCTTTAACACATATTATTTATTACTAAATTACACAGACAAAACACTTAACAATAAACATAATTCTACCTAAACCACATTTATCCCAGTTCTAATGTTTCTGCCGTTGCCAAAACACAGCAGATAAAAGTTGGCTATTCGCGCGTTGCCATTTAAGTACAATTGTTCATTTTAATACACGACATATAGATTTGTATACATACTACATAAAATGCTAAGTTTTAGTTCAGCTATGAAACGTGTAGCACAATTTTAAATTCCCGTTCTGGAATTTCCGTCCATAAACGGAAATGTACACGAGAATTTTTGTGCTGCCCTGTATATCATTTATAGAATTTATACACAGCAAGTAATAGAAAAAAAAATAAGTTAAGTTTAAAAAGCGTTCATCAACTGAAAACGCACTTCCGGAAATTATTGTTAACAGATAGTACCTAATTTATTGTGTGTCCCTGTAAGTGAACGATGAATATTATACACACTCTATTCTATAGTAATCCTCCTGTAGTGCACATCAGTGATATATATCAATTTCGATATGTTTGAAATTATGTAACACCATTAAAATAAACCGCAAATGATTTTTCCCCATAGACCGTAATGTAATGGAATTCTTTTGAGTGTCCCTGTAAAAAAACTATAAGTTCCACACACTTCATTATCAATACTGAACATACCATAGTAAACCTCAATAACATACATAAGTTGCATGACAGTCCGAATTTATTTAAGCGAGTTAGAGCAGGCACAGACAAACCGAATTCTTAAATACTTTTCAACTATGTTGGAAAGTGTTAAAAACGAGTTTTTCCCTCCAGTTTGAGGTGACCGAGAGAGAGAAACTGCAGCCTTTGCCACACCATCCACAAAAAATTAAATTAAACCAGTTGCAGACGATCTTTGAAGCAGTTCTAAACAGCAACGAAACTCAGCAGACAAGAGAAATACGGTGTTTGTGTTTTGCATTTGAAGGTGTCCTCCATTTTTTTTCCTAGCACAACAATGCAAATCTTTCTTATACATTCACGGCGTCATATTTATATGTAAATGCATGAAATTTGCAGACATTACTATTCCATTACCATAGAATTGAAATCGCGTACAGTATATCTCTGTCATTAATTGTATCCAGGGGGGTTGTGAAGACTTTTCTCGCGCGTTCCTGTTTTTGTAAAATTGTGAACGTTTTTTTAAATCTTTCTTTCATAAATCTAATTGTACAGGAGTCAGCTAGCATTTCTGCATATAAAGAGATGATTTTCTTTTCCTCCATAAAGGAAACCAGTATGAATACGAAATAGTTAGCTAAATAGAAAAAGATGAGGTCCCATTGAAAATCGCTTTAAAAATCGCAGAGGAGAAAATTGACTTATATTAACCTACGAATTGACCTATATTTAAAACCGAATTCTTTTTAAAATGTGAAAAACTCGCCTCGAAACGCGAAATAACGCCGAAAATCGAATTGAAAACATTGAAAAGCGCAATAAAAATCGCTACCTATTCAAAATGCCATGAGAACAAAATTTATGGTTTAAAAGTTTAAAATTGAATTCATTTTACGAATGTCAATAAATCGCCGTAAAACGCGATAAAACGCTAAAAATTGCATTAAAAATCGCTAAAAATTAAAAAATCGCAGAGGACAAAATTTACTGCTAATGTGCTAAAAGTTTGAAACTGAATTCTTTTTTGTGAATGTCAAAAAATCGCCGCTAAAACTCGCGTTGGAATTCCTATTAAAAATCAAGGAGGACAAAATTTACTGTATAAGGCTGAAAGTTTAAAACCGAATTCTTTAAAAAATGTGAAAAACTCGCCTCGGAACGTGAAATAATACTGAAAATCGAATTGAAAACATTGAAAATCGCAATAAAAATCGCTACATATTCAAAATGCAATAAGGACAAAATTTACTAAATTAATCTAAAAGTTTGAAATCGAATTCCTCTTACGAATGTCAATAAATCGCCGTAAAACGCTAAAAATTGCATTAAAAATCGCTAAAAACTAAAAAATCGCAGAGGACAAAATTTACTGCAAGTGTGCTAAAAGTTTGAAACTGAATTCTTTATTATGAATGTCAAAAAATCGCCGCGGAACGCGAAAAAACGCTAAAACTCGCGTTGGAAATCCAATTAAAAATCGCGGAGGACAAAATTTACTGTATAAGACTAAAAATTTAAAACCGCATTCTTTTAAAAATGTGAAAAACTCGCCTCGGAAAGCGAAATAACGCCGAAAATCGAATTGAAAACATTGAAAATCGGAATAAAAATCACTACATATTTAAAATGCGATGAGCACAAAATTTACTATATTAGTCTAAAAGTTGGAAATCGAATTCCTTTTACGAATGTCAACAAATCTCAGTAAAACGCGATAAACCGCTAAAAATCGTATTAAAAATCACTATAAATTAAAAAAATAGCAGAGGACAAAATTTACTATAGTGTGCTAAAAGCTTGAAACTGAATTCTTTTTTATGAATGTCAAAAAATCGGCTCAGAACGCGAAAAAACGCTAAAACTCGCGTTGGAATTCGCATTAAAAATCACTAAAAATTAAAAAATCACGGAGGACAAAATTTACTATATAAGACTAAAAGTTTTAAACAGAATTCCTTTTACGAATGTCAAAATATCGTCGTAAAACGCGATAAAACGCTAAAAATTGCAGAGAACAAAAATTACTGCTAGTGTGCTAAAAGTTTGAAACTGAATTCTTTTTTATGAATGTCAAAAAATCGCCGCGGATCGCGAAAAACTCTAAAACTCGCGTTTGAAATCCAATTAAAAATCGCTAAAAATAACGGAGGATAAAATTTACTATATATAAGACTAAAAGTTTCAAACAGAATTCCTTTCACGAATGTCAAAATATTGTCGCAAACGCGCAAAAACTCTAAAAATCGAATAAAGAAAATTTGCAAAAAATTATAAAACCTATTGCCCTACTTTCCCTTTATTATTTTTTTTATAAAGTAAGTTATTCAAGAAGGCGCTTTGGAGACCCTATCTTGCGGCCTTGTACGATAAATGAATGTCCACGAGATCACTTAACATTTTGACCCTTCTTTTGTTATGATTTTTTTTTTTCAAAAATATGCATCCATTTATGATTTAAAATCAATAAATAAATAAATAAATATATTTACCTTCTTAAAAAAACAAAAGAACAAGGTTGTTTAAAAAAAAACCTTTTAAAATTCTTCGAAAATAGGTCACATAATTCTTTTTGAAAAAATAACAAGCTTGAAAACTTTTGCTAACTTTTAAAAAATCTGAAAGGTGCTTGACCCTTCGATAAGTTTTATTAACACATAATAACAAACTCAAAAATATCCCAATGCATAATTTTATCAAATTCTTTTTTTTTTTTATTATTATTATTTTTAATAAAGCACACGATGACAAGACGAAAAATGCAACCTGCATCTCTTTTCATCAAAATAGCCTTGGCATATTTGGAACGTGAAGGTTTTTGCAGAAAAAAAAAAGAACTCACAAATCCAATTTAAAAGATTTTCATTCATGAAAATAATCGGGGTAAACAAACGAAGCCACTTAACGAAGGAGCAGAATCACTTCACCTCACTTCGCTCGCATTCATTAGAGGCTAAAAATAAAAATGGGTATTGGATAATTTTCATGGCTAGCGAAGGTAACCTGCATTTTTTTTAAAAACTTTTAAATGTGGGCCAGATTCGGGGCTTGCTCTTGCACTTGACTTAATTTTTAAGCGTAAGTCTTGAAATTTGAAAGAAATCAATAATACAATCTATAATAAATCTCAATTTCCTTAACTTTTTGATCTATGTACTTTTTTTTAATTGCTAAAAGCTTTTAAGGTACACCATATTAATAAATTAATCGTGGATATTTCTAATGATAAGAAACCTGAAAACAACTTTGGTTCGCAAAAATAGAAACTTTAGGGTGAAAACTCCCAGACTGACACATTAATGATTCTTTCTTGTTCAAAACACTATTACAAAAATGTAAATCTATTTTATACTTATCTTTGTTTCTGAAAGGATAGTAGATATATATTAAAAGAATATTGTTGTCAAAATTCTGAAAAATTATACATTTTATTATTAAAAATTAATTTTTTTCATAAATATGGTCAAAAACTCCAGTAACTGACACTATCCGTATTTCGAAACACCAATAACTGACACAAAGTGAACCAGTGACTGACACTTTATTTTAAAAGATTAAAATGCTTTAAAAAAAAAACTTTATTCTTAATTAGAATAACAAAATACATTAATATTTATTATAAAAAGGGGAATTTGGTTAGCTGTACTGTATTACTAGTAATGCAGAGTATATATAAGAGTATATAGCAGTAATATTTAGTACTGCTTAATTAATAATGCAGATATCCAATAACTGACATTTATGAACCAGTAACTAACATATGGTGTCAGACACTGGTAAAACAATTTAAATTTTAATGGTGTTTACTACGAGATAAATTTAATTTATTATTATGCGTTTTTAAACAGTTCAAGTAATAGATTTCAACTTTCTTTAATATAACCAATAAATACTCATCAAACACTTGCTTTCAACGTAAATTTGATTTAATAAATATGAGTTACTTTAACTACATATATAGAAAACAAACCTCGACGTTTCGGTTAAATAAAGATTAACCGAAACGTCGAGGTTTGTTTTCTATATATGTAGTTAATTCTCCTGATGATGGTTATAAAGATTAACCGAAACGTCGAGGTTTGTTTTCTATATATGTAGTTAAATTCTCCTGATGATGGTTATAAAGATTAACCGAAACGTCGAGGTTTGTTTTCTATATATGTAGTTAAAGTAACTCACATTTATTAAATCAAATTTACGTTGAAAGCAAGTGTTTGATGATTATTTATATGTGCAACGTAAAGTCCTTATTAATTAACCAATAAATGATACTTCTGTCAAAGACTGGTGAATGGAAATTATAGGAACCAATAACTGGCACCCCCATTAAGCTAAATTAAATAATTATAAACCCTAAATCATGGCCCTAATGTATCATATGCATCTTTAAACTAATTTGTAGTAGTATAACTTTAAGAAAAAAGTTCAGAGTGGTTGCATTACAAATAGATTAGGAAAACGCTTCCTTAATTTTAGAAATAAGATGGTCGCTTCAAAATGGAACTTTTTGTATTCTTAAAAGTTCCTTCCTCGTAGAATATTTTCTTGGTCCTCTAGTACTGAATAAATTTACTCCAAAATAAAAATAAGTGTATAATTTATCACTAGATTACATTATTTTGTAGAATTTTACAATAAAATGCGCTTATTTGAGTTAGATTTTTGCTCAAGTGCCAGTTACTGGTTAGGTGTCAATAACTGAGGGTTTCACCCTATAATCTACAATATTTTCCAAGCTTTTTTGAGAAATTAAAATACAGTTTTAAATGGTTCAATATCTGCTTTATTAGTCAACCCCCCTCAGAAATTAAAGAATATCATTTGTAGTAAAATTGATCCAATTAATTTTGAGAATTATCCCGGAGTATATGAAATACCTTTTATTAAAGAAGAAAGATCAAAGAATTACTATATTGGCATGACAAGCAGGAAATTTAGTTACAGAAAAAATGAGTATATTATAGCTGATATTAACTATAATAGAAAAACTACAACCGTGACAAGATTATATCAAGAAGAAACCATCCAAATAATTTCAATGAATGTAAGATCTTTTTTCCCTCCAATCTATGTACTATTCATCCATTATAAGAGAAACCATAGAGACCGTAACACGTAAAAGTACAATATGTAACGATGCAGCCTCATTTAACTTTCCAAAATTGTGGCTCGAGTGACTCCATGGTTACAAAATATGGAAATAAAATCCAAGAAAAAAAATGATGATAATAATAATAATAATAATAACGTGCGCAATTTGAAAAAGTATGTAAAAAATTTAATGATGGAGTGTCAAATAATAACTTCAATAAACCGTTTGTTTGTTTGAACATATACGTCAGACTTATATACGTCATACGTGTGCTTGATACAAATATCCGATTATAAATCTTCGTCAAGATGAGGACTGGATAGACACAAGGATATAGCAACAGTGAAGAATTACAGCCGAAAATTCCACAAAGAGGGTGCAATGGAGTTGACGGGAATCGAACTCGCCGCTCTGCCTCCTACGTTCTCAAGCGATTAGCGGAATGGTGTCTTAACCACTCGGCCACGGAGGGCCCTTCATAGACCATGCAATTGTAGAATATTCTTATTTGTTTTGATAATGTTACAGCGCCTAGAATACATAGTGTGGGAATCAAATATCACAGTAATGCTTTAAAAAGTGCTAAAAAATTGTAGCCGATAAATGTGGAACGATGCTGTACGATAATAGGGCGATCACAGCGACGCACAGTGGGGCGTTTTGATGATTTAGGTAAACAAAATTCATTTTTCCGATATTCTCGGAATTTAACAAGACCGCATATTCTGCTACCTGAATGTCTCTTTTGTCGAGATCCGTACGATTTTTGTCGAAAAAATTCGTGGTGTCGATTAATTACGACCGTAAAAAAGACATTTGCGCAATTGGTTTGAGGATGTTTCAACGGTTGCATTTATTTTCATAAGTTCGAAAGCACGTCCTAACGTGTTTAATGTGAAAGCATGAGTTTACTGAAAATATATTACATATTTGTCAAGGTAAGATTTAACCAACTGTTGTTTGAAAATAAGCGACTATAACCAGTTTAAGTGCTTTTTAGGTGCGTTCGTAATTATATAAATACGTAGCACCTATAGTCGTCGTTTGGTCCGTCCGTCTGTCCGTCCGTCTGTCTGTCTGTCTGTCCGTCTGTCTGTCCGTCCGTCTGTCTGTCTGTCCGCATATAACAACGCAAAAACTACCCAACCAAATGGTTTGCAATTTAAAATATATTATCTTTGCAGAATTTTGTCGAGACATTTCAAATTTTATTAAAATCGAATCAAAACTTTAGGAGATATTAATAAAAACATTTATTAAGAAATTTGAATTTTTTTTTAAATCGGTGCTTTTTTGTTACAGGAGCTTCCGATGGATGTTAAATCGTCAAGCGACTGAGACACTTATTTTATGACAGAAATTAATCTGCAGACGATATAATTCATTTCACAGAATTAAAAATCATCAAGATCTGAATATTTATATAACTAGCTGATACATATATATCTGAATATTTATATAACTAGTTAAGATATTTGTATGAACAGTGTCATAAAATATATACTTAACTAGCTGTTTAACCCGTTCTACGCACGGGATATCATGAATTTAATTCTAAAACGTGCGTACGAACGCACCTCGTTTGTAACGTTTGACGTACAATTTCCAACTTGTTTCAGAAATTGTGTTTTTGGATGATTCATGTTGTTGTGGACAAACTTTATCTTGACTTTTAATGCATTATTAAGCATTATTAAGCAATAAGATATTTTTTTTTAATAAAAGTGTTATTCCTAAAGTATTGTAAATTTAAGAAAACGCCTGCGAAAGATTGCGAATCGTAAAGTTTTTATCAATAAACCAGCTTTATATTAACTTTCAGCGTATGTATTATATTTTGTGAAAATCTTGCAAGTCAATTTTAAACAATTTTTAACTATCCGATTGATCTGAAACTTTGAATTCATGTGTAGTTTTAATGATAATATAATATTATTATAATTTGATGAGCGTAGAAGTTATACTATTTCTACAGGGTTACACAAAAGTTTAGTTTAAATCTTGCAAGTTAATTTAAACCACTTCCAATTATTCGATTAATCGAAAACTTTCAATACATGTGTAGTTACAATGACAATACAATATTATTGTACTTTGAGGAAAGTAGAAGTGATACTGTATCTACAGGGCTACACAAAAGTTTAGTTTAAATCTTGAAAATAAATTTTAATCCACTTATAATTATCGGATCGAGCTGAAACTTGGCTTACATGTGTATTTTACATGATAATTTAATTATATTATAATTTGAGGGACGTAGCAATTATGAATTTTTTACAGGGACACACAAAAGATTGTGGAAAGATTGTTCGTTATAAACACAAATTTTAATTCAATTACATTTTGATTAAATTAATCTAGATTATCGAGCTACACAATACCATCTTATAAAGTGAAAATAAAGTGAGAAGCAATTATATTTCTCTTAAGGGCCACAGAAATAATTAGGATACATCACCGTCTATAAGCAAAATTTTTATTTCAAATTCAATGAAATTTATATAAGTTATTGATTTACACAACAGTATTTTTTCAACTGAAAATAATTTGGGTAGCATATATATTTTTTACAGAATCACACAAAACACAAAAGCTTATTTTTTTAAATTATGTTTTTATTTTAAAGCTTTTATTTTTTCAGCATGACTACACAAATTTCTCGGCAATCTGTTGTTGATTTATGGGTTTCCAACCCAAAGGAAAGCAAATTGGAAGCTGTCCTTTCATTTTTTGTTGGAAAAACTGGGGAATTCTCAGTTAACTGGAGACATTTTTAAGAGCCTGAAATCACGTGTCCGGACATTTTGTTTTCAAAGTCAACAAAAATGGTCTAAATCGGAAAGAAATAGACAACGTTTTTATCAATACAATTCCGCCTGGTTTTAAGGAACCTTTCACCTATAGCCCAGTCAAATTGTAGTTTGAGGTGGAAAATTCTGGTGTAATTGTTTTTAGTGGCTTATTTTATGTTTTTTGGGGTGCTGAATACGAATCTGAAGTTTTCCAACAAAATTTCGTTCGGCAAATTTGTTTTTTTTACAAAAAACCTGTAAAAACACGGACTTTTTTCGTTTTTTTCAAAATAACTCCAAAATTGTGCATTTTGCGTGAAAGTCGTCAATATATGAGTTAAAGAGAATAAAATTTCCTACATTTTATGTATTGAAAGTTTTTTTCTATGATCAATGGTTTAGCCGTGAGAGTGCCTCAAAAATGGGTATTAAAAACAAAAACTGTAAAAAAACGGGAATTACGGCATTGTATGTCGATGTAACATGGAAACAAACCATTAACGCAAATATTAACCATCAGTGATACTAAAGATTATATTATTGACTATATTTTATGCATTTAAGGTAGGGGAAAAGTGTGGATCTGGCACCAGTGGAAGTTTTGAGCAGTGGAGTATCTCCACCTCCTCTCAAGAGTCAAAGGTGCTCCTCCTCCGGAGAGCTAGTACTCTAAGAGAATATAAAATTTTGAAAAAAGGGGTAAAATTTGGTACAGGAGATAAAACTATCTAAAATCGTCGAAAAACAGTAATTTTTGGAAAATAGCAATAAACGCTTAAAAAAAATCCATTGAACAATTACATAAATATAATAATGAATCCTCTTCAGACACACAAACAATATTTTAAATTCAAAACTTAACATTTAGATATGTGTATGTTCCCCCCCCCTCCCCCCGCATTCTAGAAATTTCTGAAATGGCAGTTTCCTTGCAGGCAAATATGCAACAGATTTTCGCCATTTTAAAAAGATATTTACTGAAATATAGATTTTTTTAAAACCAATATGCTTTTAAAAGAACTGTTTATAATGTTGTCCAAAAAAGGAAATATTAAAGTGCTGATAAGCTCAAGATGAACGCAAATTAAATGATTGGTCTCTGTAGGGGCATACATTCAAATGTATATTTTTTAAAGCCAGGCAAAGGGACAGTTTCACCACTCATTTTTTCTCCTGACTGCAAACTTGAACAATCGGTTGCTGACAACATATTATTTTTACATGCCATGAGTGGTTGTGATACTACTTCAGCCTTTTTCAAAGTAGGAAAAATGAGGTTTCTTCAGACTCTCAAAAGAAACCCGGCATTAATTAAAGCCATTGAAATTTTTAAAGACCCTATGGCAGATGCTGATGCAATTACTGATGCTGGCAATCGTTTTTTGACTTCCTTGTACAAATTATCTGACAAGGAAACCACGTCATTAAACAGATTGAGGTATCTATGCTACCTTAAGTCTGCATATAAGCCATCAACCCATTTGGCGTCCCTACCTCCTACGGAGGCTGCAGCTAAACAACATTCTTTAAGGGTGTATTTTCAAGTTCAGCAATGGCTTGGGAATGAAAAAAATTGGACCGGATTGTGTTATTCAAACAATAGAAAACGAAAAAAATCTTAAATAAAAGCCACCCTGGTAGACCAGTTAAACCTTATTATTATTATTTTAATTATTATTTATTCATTAAGTTATATTAACTTAGAGTGTAAGTATGTATGTTTTGTTCAAATCTTGCTAGTCAATTTTAAACCACTTTTAATAAATAATAATAATATAAATAACAATAATAAATAATAATAATAATAATAATAATAATAATAATAATAATAATAATAATAATATAAATAATAATAATAATAATAATATAAATAATAATAATAATAATAATAATAATAATAATAATAATAATAATAATATAAATAATAATAATAATAATATAAATAATAATAATAATAATAATAATAATAATAATATAAATAATTAAATAAACCAAATATTTATCACTGTTTGAAAATTTTATTAGTGATACATTCGAAAAATAAGCTAAACCTAATTAAACTCCAACGCAATAATATTTTGTCCACTTAGATCGTCAAAACGCCCCACTGTGCGACGTCGGCTAGCTCTTTTCACAGTAAACATTGTATTGCAAAAATTTAGCAAATGTCATATGTATTTTCAACAGTTATAACTCAATAATCAAGCAATATGACATAACATAAGTTGCAGAATATCTTTTAAGAGGATAAATATATATCATCATTGCTAATAAACGGAAAAAAGGATTTGTTTTTGCAAAAATGTGAAAATGAAAATACGGGCAGCTTCAGCCTATTACTCAAAAGGGATAAAAATAAGGAAATTTTTATTCAAAGAAATTTCTGAATCACTAATGCATGTACACATATGAATTAGTTTCGCTGTAATGCATAATACATGATATACTGCAAATTGATTATTATTAATATTACTTGTAATTTATCATATAAATGCTACTCTTGAATGTATTTGAAAAGTTGCATTGAAAAGAGCTAGCAGATGTCGCATCGATCGGCTTCTTATCGTTCAACATCGTTGTACTTTTATCGGATTCCAATTTTTAGTACTATTTTGTAGCCGTTTTCCATACTATTTATTCTAGGCGCTGTTATAATGTCAACAGTCTAATAAAACTTATTTTGCTGTTTATAAAGTTGTTTTTTTTTACGCCTTTTTGCGATTAAAAGAAGTATAGAAGAAATGGTTTTGATATCACCAATAACAATGATACTCAGAAAATTTTCTATTTCTATTTTTAAACAAATTCAGTTCCAAGGAAATGACTCTAAACAAAAGCTCATGGCCCATACACTCAAGGTTGGAAGAATATATTTAAGTGTTTTTCTCATATGGAGAGATGTATCTTGCCCTATCATGCCTTACCTCTAAGCAAAATCTGTTGATGCTGATTCATGGCATGAAAAACAATGAATTTAGTTTATAAACATTTTTCAGCAAAATAAGACGCTTCATCTGTTAAAGTCTCACGTAGTTTCAGTTAATTAAAAACATAGCTGTTATTGTAAAACCTAATGACTTGTATTAAACATAACACTTGTATGAAACTGGAGCGGATTGCAAGTATATATATATATATATATATATATATATATATATATATATATTGCACAAGTTAATTATTTGCTATGTGGTATTCTGATTACACAATATCATTAATTATCTCTTTGTAGATTTTAGTAGAATGATATTAGAACTTGATATGTTTTTGAAATTCATAGATATTATAATTATATATATATATATATATATATACAGGGTGTTCCAGAAACATTGACCTCGGTTTTTACTCCTTAAATAGTGATCATAGACATATATTATAAATTACAAAGTTATGTAAAATAAAGATACAGAATTTTATGAAATCGATTAAAAATTGAAGATTGAAGAAACACAAAATTAAAATTTATATACGACCCCCGTACAAAAAATTTCCTAGTGAGAAAAATGTACCCCATATTCTAATAAGTTCATGTACAAAATTTCAGCATTTTATCATAAAAAGTCGCAGAGATGATATAAAAATACATAAATGCTAACTTACTTAAACCACTTTTTGATGCCTAGATACAATTTTGCAAAGGAGAAAAATCATATCGGATGATTTTTCCGATATGATATCGAGTTTCAGGAGTCGTACGTAAATTACGAAAGAAAATAATGATTTCATAAATGAGTAATAATCGTACTATTTATTAGTATAAAAGTATCTAAACTGTGTAGAAATAATAATATTTACATTTTAATTTGTGATTAACCCCTCACCAACTTTGTTTAACCCTTTCCGGTCCGGTGACTTTTACACAAATTTTATTCGGTTGGCAGCACTTTTTTAAAAGAAGTTGCCTTCAACTACACAATTTTGAAAATACTCTAATTAAATACGGCAAAATTTAATTTACTTTATTACTGGTGCCAAAAACAAATAATAACGAGTCTGACTCGGGTTGGACCGCAATGCGTTAAACATATCTCTGCGACTTTTTATGTTAAAATGCTGAAATTTTGAACATGACTTCATTACTGTATGGGGCACATTTTACTCACTGGGGAAATTTTTTGTACGGGGCCCGTATAAAAATTAAAATTTTGTATTTCTTCAAATTGAATCCCCCTGAAAATTTTAATCGATTTCAGAAAATTCTGTACCTTTATTACGTAACTTTGTAGAATGTAATATATGTCTATGACCAATATTTAAGGAATAAAAGCCGAGGTCAAGGTTCTTGGGTGACCCTGTATAGTTGACATAAAAAAGTATATTGGATAGAATTTTGGATGGATTCTGCAGTAAAATGAATCCATATATATTTAATATAAGTACCAAGGGATTCATGTTTTTCTCGCATTTGTAGAATAGATTAGGATGTCCCTTTTTTTTCTCATAAACTAATGAGTTTATGGAAAAATCAATCCCTAAAGTTATGAAAGATATTCTTGTAAACATAAGAAATAAAAAATGTGTAAACATAAAATATTTCTTTTTTTTTTACAAATTAACGAGTGTATGTAAAAATCAATCCCTAAAGTTATGAAATATATTCCTGTAAATATAAGGGAAAAAAAAAGAGTAAACATTATTATTATTTTTTTTTTAAAGAAAGTTGAAATTTTTTTTTAATTAAACCTTTTTGTTTCTCATAAACTAATGAGTTTATGTAAAAATCAATCCCTAAAGTTATGAAAGGTATTCTTGTAAATATAAGGGGAAAAATGGTGTTAAAAAAAAAAAAAAAAAAAAATTAAGAAAAAAGTTTTTTTATTTTTTTAATTTTTCGAATAAAAAAAAAAATATTTCTTTTTCTCATAAACTGATGAGTTTAAAATCAATCCCTCAAGTTATGAAAATTATTCTGTACAGTATTTTAAAAAAAATAATAAAATGTGTAAAAATATTTATAAAAAAATTAAAGATTTTTAGATTTTTCAAATTTAAAAAATAATTTTTTTCCTCATAAATTAATGAGTTAGTTTATGAAAAAATCAATCCCTAAAGTTATGAAAGATATTCTTGTAAATATGAGAAAAATAAAAGTGTAGAAATATACTTTTTTTAATGTGAAAGGTTTTTAAACTTTTCAATAAATAAATAAATAAATAATAAAATAAAATAAATCTAGCAGCGATTTTATATTTCTTGTCGTGAAAATAATTATGTTAATTTCATTTATGATACGTAAAAAAAAGCATTAAGGAAAAAAACTATTTATTTTTTTTAAGGATTTATACAAATATACAAAATGATATGTAATACTATACATAATATAATACACAAGGATATATAAATATATATATATATAAACTATTTTTTTTTTATTATTTTTTTTAAGATACGAGTTTTTTTAACAAAATAAATTTGATCAGTTAATTGAAATTAACAGAACTAATGTTAAGATGTATTTATTAAATTTCATAATTAGAAAATAACGAAATTATAAAATTCACATTGGACATACTAATTTTAAATATTCCACATACTTTTAGAAGTAAATTCTTTTTTTTTTTTCTTTTCTTTTTTTTTTTTTTTAATAAATATTCCACAGTGGCTGAGAGGTTCTGCTCTGAAAGCTGGTAGGCGTCAGGTCCTGGGTTGGAACTTGGAACCCATGTCATGTGCGTCGGCCTAACCGTTCAGAGTTTTCTGTGATTTTCTTCGAATTTGCGTAAATACGTGTTAGATTCCCTTCGATAGACACCGACACCAGGCAATTTCCCCTCGTGCAGATAATCGGCCGTAACAAAAGCAACCAACTTTTTCAATAAATAAAAAGACTGAATAACTTTTTAAAAAATAATTACCATGTTAAATAATTTATTTCTGGTTTTTTTTTTTTTTTTTTTTTTTGTGTGTGTATTTACCACACACTAACAGGCAACCATAGTAATGTTATTGAGTCGAAACATATTTTTAACACTTTCTAACATAGTAGTCGAAAAGTATTTATGAATTCGGTTTGTCTGGCCGAGCTCTAACTAGCATAAATAGATTCAGATTGCCATGCAATTGATATATGTTATTGAGGTTTACCATGGCATGTTCGGTATTGAAAATGAAGTGCGTAGAATTTATAATTCTTTTACAGGGACACTCAAAAGAATTCCTTTACAGAATGGTCCCTGGGGAAAAATCGTTTGCAGTACATTTTAAGCAGGGCTTAATTTCTAAGAAAAAAAGTACAGGAGCCCTAATATTCTGCAGTACTAACACCCGTAGCGTAGCCCTCCCCCCCCCCTCCAGGGTCACTCCAATGTGCATATTTATATTTCATACATTACTTTCAAAATTTAAAGCTTTTTTTTTTTTTTTTTTTTTTTTTTTTTTAGCAAAATAAAAATTTTAAATACATCTATCTGCGAATACTTAGCTATCAACTACTCTAATTCTTAGTTATTACTACTTCCAAATAGAAACCTTTGCATAATCTTAATGTTAATGAATCGCAAAATTCTGCGATTCAATAAGCTCAGGATTATGATTCGGAGTGTTAATACAAAAATGAATAGTTCGCAGCTATGCAGAATAGAAAAAGACTATTTCTGTTTACTCTTTATGCTGATCAAAATAGCATTAAAATGATTTGAAACGGAAATAAATAAAATTTTGAATTTAAGACAGATTGAGCTCGAACCTGCCCAAACCCGAAGACTGATATAAAAATCGAGCCTGTTTCATCTCCATTTCTTAAGTGAGCGACACCTTACGTCATTTATAAGTGTTTTGATACAAAAGAAGCAAAATATTGGAGATGGTAGGTAAAGAAAAGGGTCATTTAGGATTCGTTTTTCGGTAGCTTTATTGCACTGGTCTCCGGAGCGCAGTATTTATGAGCTCCGGTGAATTTTGGCCAATATTAAAACTTTTACTGAAAACAGAGAAGTACCGGAGCTGAGCTCCGCTGGACTCCGACGCAAATTAAGTCCTGATTTTAAGGATGTTACTCTATTTCAAACATATTAAAATTGATATACATCACTGAGGTGCACTACAAGAAGCTTATTGTAGCATGTCGTGTTTATAGCATTTTATCGTTCATTTACAGGGACACATAAAAGAATTCGGTTAAAGTACTGTCTATTATTGACAGAAGTTGTGCTTTCAGCTGTGGTATTCGTTTTTAAATTTAATTAATTTCTTGCATATTACTTGGTGTATACAAATCGAGAAATCGTTAAACATTTCCAGAGATCCTATGCAGGGCTGTACAAAAAATTTCGAGTACATTTCCGTTTATTGAACGGAAATTAATGAAAGTGTTATTAGTTTTAACTATCGCTAAATTTTTTGCAAACTATGAAGTCTACCCTATATATATAACATATATATATATTGTGAAACGATTTTATGAAACGACTGATTAAACGACTGATTATGTTTCAAGGCTATTTTTAATAAAATATTAAACGCTTGATGGTGAAATTAATACCAATTGTTCATAAAAATCCGCGGATGTCAAAACTGGTAATAGAATTATGAAATTGGAATTAGTTTTCGAGATATAAATTTTTTTCTAATTTTAATGACATTTCTGTAATGATGGCAACTAATTACTCAGTTTTTTTTGTGACAAAAAAGGGAAAAAAATTGAAAAGGATCCCGATAGGGATTATTGATTTCTTTTTATTCGTCATTTTCAAATTGAAATTGAATTTATATTTTACTTCAATCGATAATGAAGACAAGATTGTGATTAAATTATGTTTTTCAGGAAAATTTGAAAAAAAATCACATTTCTATCGCCAGGCTTCAATTGTCTGTCAGCATTTAATTTCATTTATAAACTGAAAATATTTTGAATAAATTCGTCCAATTGACGTCATTTAGGTAAACGCAAAAGAAAGGTAGGAAAAGTAATTAATAGTAATTATTATTTATTGATATCATTTTGTTATTTTTTTGTAAAATTTAACTAAACGAATTTATAAAATCATTAATTCGGATATTTGAAACTAATATATAAAATAATAATTGCCCAACTGAACGGAAGAATAAAATATCCTGCTTGGTTTTTTCCGCCAAGCCTTTTAAAAAAGCGTCAAGACCCCTATAATAGAAAAGCACCAAAAGTTCATTGGGTTTATTTTCATAACTTTTGGCAACAAATCTATGTATATTAACGAATCCATCCCTTTTTGAAGCTCGAATTACGCCAAACCTAAAAGCAAAGGATTCTATAATGGAAAAGTACCCGATTTTCTTATGGACAATATTCAAGTGACAGAACATGGTGTAAAATTACCGCGGATAGCAAATTTGTTTAAATATCTCATCAATTGATGTCGAATAAATGCAGGCATGCATGCACAAAATATTTAATTAATTTTGTATGATAAATAATTATTAGAAAATTTGTATATACATATTAATTAAAAAAAATAATTTACATATTTAAAATAACATGAAAATATGCATGATGGTGCACTAAAATAGAGGGAAAATTAAAACCTGTTACTGAAAATGTCTATAACATAGTACTTTTCAATACCTTGGTTCTTAATGTTATTCACAAGCAGATGGAATTTTTCTCATCGTTAAACGCAAAGGAAGAATAGAATAGAGATTGTTATAAAAGTCCGAGAGGTAGTCACAATTTAAACCTAACCATTTTATACAAGCTGGTTTTCAAGTAGTAATTGATTTTACTTATCAATCCCGAAAACAGTCGTCAGTTGTCGCAACAGCTGTGTATGAGGCCATAATAATCGAAAAATGTCCCATTAAAATGTTAAAAGCATGGCAACCAAATTACAGATTTACCAATATTTTTAAAATAAAGCACGCTGTCATGTTTTTAGAGGCCTCGAAGTCTGAGCGGGGGTTGGCGAGCGTAGCTCGCAGGGGGTAGGCCCCCTAGTATATATATAAAACTATAGATCATATACAGTTTTTCCGCTGACGTATATATATTTTATGCATATATATTTCAACATTTCAAAACTTAATTTTTAACTATTGATTAAATTCTTTCAATAATGTCATCTTCACTATAGTAGTGATTTTCCAGATAATTTTATTTCAAACTTACGAAACGCTCATTTCACGAACGAAATTTACGAAACGTTATAAAACGTTTATTTACAAAACGTCATGATTTAAAAAAAAAAAAAAAAAAAAAAAAAAAAAAAAAAAAAAAAAAATTGAGTTTTTTAATTAGAAAAAAAACTATTTTAATTAATTACCACAGAACTTAAAAATTTCAGTCATAAATATAATATTTTGAATATTACATCGTGGAACAGATTTTTAACGACTTTAAAAAAATTGCCTGACCTTCTGAGACAACGTTTTTAAAACTAGGAAATGTAAACGAAAGAATTCTAAAATTTATTCTTAGAAGAATGTGGAACATATACATCATTCAGAATGCCTCGAAATTGTGTTAGGCATGTTAATGAATATTATTATTCAAGCAATAAGCAGTAGTCCCATTTCAACATCTTTTTACATAATAAACTATTCATGATAATCACGAACCGTTACCAACCTACTAAAAAGTCATTCTCTACAAACTATTACGTAGTTGGACAGTTATTCTTTTTTTGCCGTGACGTAATACCCTCATCTTTATTTCAAAGTAAAACTTACAATCCGTTTTATAGCACACCGAGATTTCGTTCATAAAATTATTCTGCTAAAAAAATTACTTCAAATCACTTCCAGACAAAAGGTAAATAAACAAAATGTAGCCACCCTTCCGAATTCAAATCTGAAACAAAAACATTATTTAATTCTTCGTGCGAGCCGAAATGCATCACGGATGACGTCACTTACGTCACCCAATCACGGACTGTTTAAATCTGGGTCACTGGCGCTCCGCAAAAGCTCCCATTGTTTACATTAACGACGATGCTACCTGATCAGAGGGTTATTCCAGCAAATCGGATTTGATTTTAGCGGCATTTAAAAAGGTGCAATCTTTTGCGGACTGTTTTGGAAATGGAAAAAGGACAAAAAAGGAACAAATCGTGTGCGATATGCTTGGTTTGGTGGGAACGTGATCAAAATTAAAGCAGCAAAGGGGGAAAAAAATGGAACAGACATGTTTTTGTTGTTTTGTCCATATTTAGAAAAGGAATCAGGTAATGAGTGGGGTTTGCGCGCATTTTTTGGCCAATTTCGTGTAATTTATTTTTGCGAATGTTTTAATTTTGGGAATGTCAGTGTGTTATTTAAATTCCTAGCGGAACAAATACGAGTAATTTCTATAATTTGCGGAGAGAAAATACGTTTCAATTGAGGAGGAAAATAACCAATTATGAATTTAGAGTTATTTATTAAAGTTATTATTTGGAGTAAAACAGATTTTTCTCAGCCTAAATGTATAAAAGTTGGACAGAAAAAGGTGAAGGATTTGTGGACTTTGATAGTAAATATTAAATAGACGAATTTTGGTTTTTGTGTTAAAATTTACTAGGGGATCCAACCCGGGAATAGACAGACAGTAAAGCGTCTATTATCCGAACCTGTCGGGACTGGCACTAATTCGGATAAGCAAAAGTTCGGATAGTAGGACAGGCAATTTTAGGGATGTTTCTGACAACGCGAAAATGGTTAAAATGCATTTCTTACTTTTTTTTAAATTATTTTTTGGATATATAGATTAAACAAAATTCTTTTGCGTGTGCAAAATTTTCTTTTACATTTTAACCAGGCCTTAGGACCGGCAGCTCTTAGTGCTAATAACTCAAAACCACCCCGAACCCGAAACAGTTAGAATCAGCTCAACCCACAACGAAAAAAAGTAGCACCAACAGAATCCGACCAGAACCGATGGTTAAATTGTGTTACCCAACCCGATAAAGGACTCTAACTCGAACCCGATCAGTAAGAGCCAAAACTCAACAAGAAATCGACCTGCAACGAAAACAAAAAAAAAATAGAGTCAATTTGACCCGAACTCTGCGTTTAATAAAAAGCTTTTCGTCAATCTGAACTAGAATTCTTCATGGGTGCAAATTAAAATCAACCCGAATCCGATACACCCGATAAACCCGAATCCGAAGGGGAAAAAAATAAATACATATTTTAATGCAATTATGGAAAAATAGTTTAGAATTATATTTTTGATATCAATTTCATCTTTTTGCATTAAAAATGAAGACATATACACACATTAATATTCAAATAGATAGTTTTTCTTTTTTTTAATTCAAAAAATATTCAGGACTTTCTTTTGATAAATCGGGTTAACCCGACCCCGACACGAAAGAGTCATAACCAACCCAAACAAAAAACTTTTTTTTTTTCTTAATAATTAAAAAAAAAAAAAATTCCTTATTTTTGTAAAAAAAAAAAGTATTTTTTATCATTTTCTGAACTGTGAAATTTGAAATTTGAGCAAAAAGCTTTGGATTGTTTCTTGCTCCTAAACAAGATATTCTTTTCAATGTTGCCATATCACAAATTCTTGTTGAATACGTAAGTTGAATATAGGATCAGCATTCTCCTGTCATTCTAACCATTTCATAGCTGTTTCCAAACATTCAAAGGCCTCATTAGTTGATGGATCTGGATAATTTTCATAACATTCGTCATTTTCCTCGATTTATTTTTCATCTTGAATAGAGGATACAATCTCATCATCATTTAAAATCTGACATCCAAGATCAGAGCGGAAAGTTGCACGTATTATTCTTTGCTCCCATCGAATCCACTGATCTGGAGAGCGTTTTCGATTTCAAAGGCCGACCTAAAAATAATTTCAGCCTTTAAAAAAGAACAAATTAAAAGAAAATGTATGTTTGGAGAAGTGGACAGTTCGGTTTATTGGAGGTCGGATAATCGGTGCTCTGCATTTTTTTTAAATACCATATAGACAGGTATAACAATAATGTTAAGACAGATTATGCACATATTTTAAATAATTTCATGGAATTTATTCATGGTTATTATTCACTTTCCTATCATTTATTGAGGGGAAAAAGGTAATGTTACATTTGAAAAGAAAATAACCAATTGTGTTATAATAATTTTAAAGAATAGCTATAAATCCAAAATTCCTTAAAATTATTGGGAACAACAAATTCCCCTTAACCTTATAAAAATTGGACTGTAAAAAGTGAAGAAATGTTAAAAAGAGTATTTTTTTTTTTTTTTTTTTTTTGGGGGGGGGGGGGGGATTTTACGACTTCAATATTTTGTGTTTTAAAGATCATATTTTCATCATTATGCTGGGCTACAGGTGTATTTATTTTTATTTAATTACTTCATTTAATCGGATAATTGAAGTTATCTTTTTTTGCAAGAGTTAAATATTATTATTATTAATTTATAGTTATTTATAAGGCCGTATAGTTTGCGAAGTTAAAACCCGAGAGTTCATGCATAGCCCGCCTCCTGTAGCAAATTAAATTAAAGACAAATAAAACAGAAATATAAATGTCTAAGTTACAAGTATATTTATTAAGGAATCAATATGAGTAAATAGCACAATTACAATATAAAGCAGTACAACTCTGTTATAAATATATAATATTAATTTAAAGGATGCCTATCTGTACGCCTAACATTAGTGATTTGGATATCTTTAAACTAAAATCAAAGAACATCAAAATATGATATAAATAACGAAATGTTTACCTGTTAATCCTAGGTAAAGCAGCGAAGTCATCATTCCAGGCACTTAGATCCTTTAGACTCCCAGAAAGGTCCAAATCTTTCTCACTAACCACTATATTTTTATTCAAAACTACTCGGTGCTCATTCACTCATCATATTCCATCTTTTTCCGCACTCCCCAAAACTCCATCTCATAATAATCCTTTTTTTTTCTCCTCATCCCTTTTTTACCCTTTTTTTTCCTTTTCTCAAACGCCCCATAGAAACCGTTGAGATCCAATCGGTGTCTTTCTACGCCCTCTCTTAGCCCCCCTAATTTTGTGTTAGTGGATAGCTTAGCTTTCTTTTGTTAAAATCCCCGCCTTGGGACAAAATCATTGGACATCATCTAAAATGCTATAACTCCTTTAATATTATAATATATATTCCCCTTTCCGTGCTGGTGTCGCCCCGGTTCTGGACACGTGCGCCTTTGGGGAAGAAAGGGGGACACCCCTATCTATAAATTATTAGTCCCCACTTTCGGTGAGATCGCGTTATGTATTCTTGCATCCCTTATCAATTGTAATTTCTTGGAACGTTGTTGTGCCTATCCTTTTACAGGGGCTTGTTATGCGCACCTGAGATTTCATACACCTGGGCTTATTTCAATTGAAGTGGCTTTCCTAAGAATTTTGCATTATATCTTTATATTTGTCCGTGCTGCACGTTGAAAAGCTATTCTTATATCTTTCTAAAACTCCCTTTTCTTTAAATTCAGACACCTATATGTGAGGTACGAATGCAGGTGTTATGCGTGCAAGAATTTCGATACATTTTTGCCCAATAACTATTTGGCAATATACGAAATGCCAATTAAAGAAAAAAAACAAATAAAAAAAAAAAAGAAAATTCGAAAACTCCGCATTTTTAGCTATAGGCATCCTTTAAACATAGAAATAAAAGTAGATAATAACAAATGTTAGACAACATAAAGAAATAGGGTAATGATTAAATAAATAAATTGACATTAACGCATTTGATGAAGCATCATCTCCGCTCTACTAATCAAGAGACATATAGCTAGCTTCGGAGAAAATTTAAAATAAAACATAAAAGTCGATTTTTTTTTTTTTTTGAAGTAATGTCTCTTGTTTAGCTAACAAACAAAAATAATTAGTGAATATTTATCTTGACCTACAGCAGCACGTAATTACAGTAGCTAATGTGGTTATAGTTAGACAAATTATGAATAGTGCTGCTCCTATGAATTTTAATATGAAAAATGCGTTCCCAAGATTGGGAATTTGAAGCCAGTCCCACAAATTCGAAGAAGTGTCTGAGCTAACAGTTCTTGTATAGTTCATATTAAGATCTAAGAGATCCACTGATGGTTCATCGAGACAGTATTTAAAAGTCCTACAATGGGAAAGTGTCGATGACTTAAGACATATTTTGTCTGTGTCGCATTTTCTTTCTGCCTGAAATTTAATAGTATGTTCTGTGTCCTCTAATTGAAGGTAGATTTCTTTTGTGTGAACAGCAATTTGTTGTAATTGTATTGTTACAAGTCCTGATTGACATGAAGAATGAGCTATAAGCTTAATCCGCGCTAATAGTTTACACCCATAACATCCTTCAACAATTAAACTAGCTTCATTCAATTGCGGGCATATAGTCTTAGTTTGTACCGTAATTCTAAAGTTTGTGAAATGTAGTTGAATTCTGACAGCCGAGGAAAGTAATTGAGTAGATTGTAATTTTCCTTCATTCATTTTAAACAGGTGAATGTTCCTCTGAAGGGGCAAGGCGTGCTCTTGTGTAGCCCTAAGGCGCTCGATATTGTCAGGTGCAGTACTACAGCGGAGCGTGTCCTCAAAATAATCGCATTGTGTTAGATCGGGGGAAAAAATGAAGTCCGTAGTAAAAGAAGTATTAGCCTGAATGGCTCCGATCAATTGCGATTGAGGGATATTTCTATCGCTGGCAGGTGCTAAATACGCCTCGTCGGAATTACCGACTCGTTGAATAAGCTTTTCTGTAATATGAATGTGAGGTTGGTCGTATGCCCCTAGGACTGTTATCTTTATTCCTGAGTCAGTAAATGCTGTATCAGAAGTTATCAGTCGAGAGATTGTATTATTCTCGACATGTGTCACTGATATCTGGTATTTGCAGGTGTGACCAGTGATCTTTGATACTTCGAAACTCTGTAGCAGGTTTGGCTCATACCAGATTCGGTAGAAGTTACAACTTGGACGAGTTAATACGACGCACCCATTTCCATTCTCTCCTGCAAGACAGGCAGAGAAACCCGGAAATTGGCGACTTTCTTCAGTTTCAGCCTCAAAGTGAATGCCGTCTTTTCCCACTTCACGAGAAATACAATGGTGGCCACGCCCACAGAACTTGTTATAAATACAGGAAATCTGACTTATTTTTTTCGCGGTAACTGGGAAAGTGAAGTATAAACGTTCTTTACTAAACGTGCATAATACTTCTTCAAGTTTCAATTTCAGCGAAAAAAGGTGATTCTCGTTAGGATCAGAAAACCAAAGGCAATTTTCGGCAGAGAGGGATTGTAAAGAGATTTCCGCAGTTGTAAAAATTTTGCAGTTTCTCGATCCATCATGCACTGTAGTACAGGACTTAAGATCCGATTTAATGATAGTATTTGTACTACAATCTGCTGAAACTGTGGATATGTAACAAACACAGGCCATAATCACTAGGGGCAATGTACTTATATTGGCACGTCTCATTGCGTTTCGTTCTAATGCTGTATGACATGTATGGAATATTTCCCGTATTGTTGAACCAATGAATGCTCCTAATAGTAGGGAGCATCTGGCAATAAATTTAAACACTTTACAGACAGCACAACCACATAAAATTAAGGAAACAACGACGAATTTTAGGCTTTTAGCAATAAGTTTCACACATAGTAATAGAATTAGTATAAGTATGGCAAATATAAAATATACACAATATTGAATAACCCGAGGATAGCATTTGAAATGAGTAACTATATCTCTGCATAAAAAACAATGACGAATTTGACAAATATTTTTCCCACTAACGTGAATCACTCCAGACACCACTTTTCCGCTAATATGGAGGTAAGTAACTTGTATGTCTGTCTTGTATGCAAGAAATTCAAAGGGTATTTTAATAATACCGTCCTGAGGTACAACCAACACATGTTCAAAATCTGGACTGCGTATAATAACCCGGCCTTGTCCAGAAAGGTGCAAAAGCGGGTCTTCGAATGAAAAGGATAAATTTCTATTAGTAAATGTTGCCTTTTCACCTTCCATTAATTTTCTGTGAATGCTGTTTGAGGCATGTTTTTGGCGTGAATCATAGTAACATATGTCGAGAATTAACAAGTCCGTATTTGTAATATAAGCATCAGAAGAGACAGCGATTAAGTCTAATTTCTGAAAAGTCATGGTGCATTGACAAGTGCTGTTACTACGACAATTTCTGATTTTACAAAAGTCTGGTGTACCATCGCAGTTGTCATTCGTACAATCACAATTTTCATTGTTTCTAGTGGCACAAGCGTATGTCGTGGAGAATTCATCAGTCTGTTGTAGGCTATCGCGCAATAAGAATGCAGACGGTTCTAGAAGTTCGAATTCAGCGGTCATAATAAACGTTCTTTTTACAATAATACAGTTTTTACATGAGTGCAAAAAGCATGCATTGGATGGAACGTCAATCTTGTTCCAGATTTGTTTTGGAATCCGTGTGCAGTTGAAGTTATTTCGTAGACTGCAGAGCTTTCCATGGCGTGATCGAGATAAGGTGTCTGCGTCCTGGCACAACGTCAAAATTACTGCAATAAACAAATCCTTATTCACACCATATTCCGAACAGTAGTTGATTTTAGTTTAAGTTAAAGTATTTAAATTGAATAAATAATTAGTAGGGATTTCATATTAATTTAATTATAAGAACACAAATAAGTAGTAAGTACCAAACCCTGGTGAAATGATGCAATTCGAATAACATTTTGTCTTTGTGATACATATATTTTGTTTGATTAATGACAATATGGAATTAGTGATTGTTAAGAAAGAGAATTTCAACCTTGTCTGTGCGGTGGAAGAATTATTGAATTCAATCGAACAGTGATAATTAAGTTCTATGAAAGTCTTTAAAATTAAATTTTGAGTAAATTAACCTGCTAACAATATGATCAGTGCAATTGGCCATTTTGCAAAGAAAATCGTTATGCGATATCAAATTACTCATGAAATAACTAAAATTTATTTTATCGACGAAATTCATTAATGAGTAACTAAAATATATTTATAATAACTTTTAATTGTTTAATGATTAGAGCTAAGAGAGAGAAGGGTGGAATTATTAGTATAAAATGGATTACATTCTTTCTCTCTCTCTCTCTTTTTTTTTTTTTTAATTAAATATGTGACATGAAATGCCCTTTTAATAGAAGCAAATTTAAATTTAAATGCTAACTGAAATTAGCATAATTAATTTTAACTCACCAACTACCATTTCTAAAGAATGAGAGAGCAAAATTAAAAATTTCGGAAAAATGATTTTTTTTTTTTTTTTTTTTTTTTTTTTTTTTTTTTAATGTCGAATACGTTGATAAAATCTGCTTCGCATTAAGAAATAAGGTTTAATATCTACATATATTTATATACTCGCTAATAACAGTCCTCACGTATAAGAAATTTTATACGATCATATTCTATTGAATTAACAGTAGTTAATTCGTAAATAAGATAATATATAAATAATGACAAGAAATAATCTAAAAACAGAGAAATTATAGATCTATACGAAAAGATAAATTTATAAAGAATATACTGTACATTCAATGCTTAAAATTTTTTTTTTTTTTTTTCTTTCCTTTTTTTTTTTCTTTCCTTTTCTTTTTTTTTTTTTTTTTTTATCTTGAATACGTTGATAAAATCTGCTTCGCATTAAGAAATAAGGTTTAATATCTACATATATTTATATACTCGCTAATAACAGTCCTCACGTATAAGAAATTTTATACGATCATATTCTATTGAATTAACAGTTAGTTAATTCGTAAATAAGATAATATATAAATAATGACAATAAATAATCTAAAAACAGAGAAATTATAGATCTATACGAAAAGATAAATTTATAAAAAGTACATTCAATGCTTAAATTTTTTTTTTTTTCTTCTTCTTTCTTTTTTTTCTTTTTTTCTTTTTTTTTTTTATTTAATACGAGTTTCAATCTAGAAAATAATGATAAGAAATAAAACAATAGAATAATAAGGAGAAAATTTTGAAAACCAATAATAAATTTCTCTGCCAATTCATACATACTATAAAATAAGAAATAGTTTATAACTAACCTACAATGTTAAAACCCATTGATAATAAAAATATAATATTCGCACACAATCTATCTCTCTTAAATTGATTTGTGAGCATAAGCAAAGCCCACTTTACCAGAAATATAAATTTTAAATAAACACCTTTTTTTTTTTTTTTTTTTTTCCCAATAATAGTTGTAAGAAATATGTAGCTATAAAGTACGATTTTCTTTCCAATATTTACAAATCTTGAGAAAGCAGAGGACAGTATTTACAATACATTATATTTTATCTTGTAGGTACTTTCTGCTTGAGGCAATGAGGGGTAGTGAAAGGATTCCTTTTAGAGCACCAACAGGTGTGTCTCCTTTTTTTCTCTCGTTTATGCTATTAGTTAGTAACCTCGAAAGCCCATTCCAAAAATCTGTCAGCTAAATACCGCGGCTGAATATCCCTGAGGTCATAGTGATGTGTTTGAGGGCATGAAGCGCTTGCCACATAGACAATGGTCTTTTGTGAATCGTCCGAACTGACAGGTGAGGCTTGAAGATTGTCAATGTTTGTTGGTGAGGGAGGGGACGCATTTGTGTCTGTGGGTAATTGATCTGGACTCGGGCTTAAAGCAGATGATGAGGGAGGACCCCGGGGTGTTTTTGGGGTAGCATTTCTAACCTCTTGCTGTGAGGGACATTTTGAATGCATTATCCAGGAAATTCCTTCAGGAGGTGTGTCATCGAATTGACCATAAGGCTTTTTGTAATTGTCTGGAAGTGTAGGAATTCTTTGTGACTGTTTAACCATAGATTCGAATAAGTTTAAATGCGGTCTCCTGTCCGCTATTGGAATTAATCGTTGCGCGTGTACTTTGATACCTTTGCTATTGATTTTGTGAGGGTCAACGATTGTAAAATTGACATCATTGTGTTTTTCTTTTATTTTATATGGCCCAACATTGTAACGCCTCTTCGTAGTAACTTTAAACCTGTCACAGTCCCGATTATTTAAGAATACGTTTTGCCCTGGGAAAAATGTTCTACTTTTTGCAAACCGGTGTTGATAATCCCGCATTTTCTCGCTAGCTTTTATAATATTTTCTCGTACTTTCCTATTAACATATTTAAGCTGCATAGCTCTTTTTTCAACGTAATTTTGATGTGAAACATGTTCAACTGAGTGATGTTCGTTCAGAATATCTGTTGGAAGTACTTGGTCGTACCCAAATTGCAGAAATGCCGGTTTTTCGCCTGTGGTTACATGAACACTATTATTATAAATTAATGCATAATATGAAATAAATTCGTCAAAATTGGAAGTTTGGTCTGCAAATATAGCGAGCGACTTTTTTATATTAGTGTTCACATTCTCAGCCTGACCGTTACAACTTGGGTGTTGAGGCGTGGTTACTAATTTAGTAACGCCAAATCTATCACATAAGTATTTAAATACTTCAGCTGTGAAACAACTTGCCTTGTCGGTTAAATATTTATTTGGGACACCGAAAGTGCTAATATAGTCCATAAAACATTCAGCAGTATAATATGTCGTGGTATTAGGTACTGCATACAATTTAATGAATTTAGAAAAATGGTCCACAAAAGTAAGAATATATTTATTTCCTTTATCAGTTTTATGAAACGGACCGATGTAATCTCCCGATATAAATTCTCCTACTTTAGAAGGAACGTAATGAGGTTGAATCGGTGCAGGGGCGATTTTATTAGGTGATTTAAAGGAAACGCATATTTTACATGATTCAACAAAATTCTTTGTATCGGAATACAAATTTTTCCAATAGTATTGTTCACGGATAGCATGATAAGTCTTAATTACACCAAAATGAGAAATATGCTTTGCGGTAAGCACGTGCGATACAAAAACTCTTGGAATGACTAGTTGTTCGACCATAGTGGATTTTCTTATGCGTGGAATAAAAGCTTTATGCAATAACAATCCATCTTTCAATAGATAATCTGGATATTTTTGCGATAATTGTTTGGGGCTACTTTCTAATTCAAGAATAATTTTTGATAATTCTGTATCTTTACGTTGTTCCACTTTAATTTCTTGTACTGTGGGTAAATCAATTTGAATCGCATTTACTATGATATCATTTAAATTTGTTATTTGATTATTTGTATCCGCCTTAGAGTACATTAAAATGTATGCTTCGTCTTTTAGTATTTCTTGGGGTGATATCTGTTGAATCTCGGAGTCATTTATTAAGTACCAATTTTCCTTCGAATCTTTTACATAACAATAATAATGTCCGTTATCCGTATTTGTTCCTGAATGAACAATAATAGCACTTAAGCTGTATTGCAACATGTCGTCATCAATTACGTTAGTTACATATGAGCGAAGGTTTAAATTTATGGGATATGAGATAAAATTAGTTAGTTTATGATTGTTTTGGTTTGAAAATTCGAATCTCTTTAAATGAAAAGTAATTATTTCTGGACATTTAGAGATTGATATCTGTTTGATTGCTTTAGAATAGTTTTTACAGTTACAGCATCGATAACTGTCGTTGAGATGTTCGAATTTTGTAAAATTCTGTAATGCATCTTCTAAACTATGGATATTTTGCGTTAATGCTAAAGAAATATCCATGAATGGTTCAAATGTGAAGCTTTTCTTGTTACATGTTAAACATTGTATTTGATTTCGAAAATTACCCTCGAATATTGATTTAATAGGATTAAAAGCATTTTCTTTGATAAGATTAAATTCATTTCTGTGATTCAGAGTCGATTGATCTAGTTTTTGTATTATTTGACCAAGAAATTCATGAGCGTCCTCTTGGAGCAATTTGCGAAATTGTTTAGCAATATTCTCTAAATTATCGTGAAATTCTACTGGTCGAATAACTTGATCCGTGTTGGTATGTATTGAATTTAAATGCTTTTTATACAAGCATATCATGCAAAATGTACTATTATTACAATTTAAGGTTTCATTAGTTAAGTAGTGTGTCAAGGGTTGTAAGGAGTTTAAACTTTGTAAAACAGCATTCATAAAGCATGAATTTCCGAGATTTTCAAAACCGGTGATTTTACATGTTTGCAAATAATTCTTTTTCGTGTCATTTTTATTCACATCGGTGTTAATTTTGGAAAGCTCATTTTTCGCCGAATGAATTTCTAATGAATTTTTACTCCGCCCTTGTTGATAAATGGTTGTATCATTATTTGTTTTACTTGTGGAGTTCACAAAGAAATCTCTTGACAATGCGTCCGCAACTATATTTTCTGACGACGGTATATGATCGAAAGAGTAATTATAATCTGCTAAAAATGCAAACCATCATGTGACGCGATTTCCAGGTGACTCAAGGCGTGACATTTCAGTTAAAGCTTTATTGTCGCATTTAATAATGAAATTCCGACCATACAAATAATGTTTGAAGGTAGAAATGCCACACACGATAGCCATTAATTCCTTTTCTAAGATAGTGTACCGTTTTTGTGTATCGTTAAGTTTTTTTGAGAAGTAAGCAATGGGGCGAATTATACCTTCGTTATCCTTTTGTCCTAGAGCATTCCTCCAAGCGCTTTATCCGAAGCATCCGAAGCCAAAATAAAGTCTTTTTGGAAATCAGGATGTATGAGAATCGGAGGTTTAGAAAGGCATTCTTTTAGAGTATCAAACGAAATCTGGGCCTGCTTTGTCCAGCGAAATCGCGCGTTTTTTCGAGTCAAGTCGGTAAGTGGTGCAGATAATTCGGAGAAGTTTTTAATAAATTTTCTATAATAGGATAATAAACCGACAAACCGGCGAATCTTTCGGACTGTATTTGGTGTCGGAAAATCTCGAATTTTAATAATATTATCGTCTATAGGTCGGATTCCGTTTGAATTCAATTTATGGCCTAGGAAGTCAATTTCAGGTTTAATAAAAGAGCATTTTTCGGGATTGATGGTAATACCGAAAAGTCGAAATCTCTCGAAAAGTTGTCTGAGTTTGTAAAGCATCTCCTCTACCGTTCGGGAACCAACTGCGAAATCGTCAATATAATTTGAAATTCCTAAATCTGCTAAAGGGGCAAGTATTTGATCTGCTAGTTTTGCAAAAGACTCTGCACTTGCATTTAAGCCTTGTGGCAACGAAACAAAGCGGTAATTTCCATTTGATGTACAAAAAGTTGTGTAATCGCGGTCTTCAAGCCTTAACGCTATTTGAAAGAAAGAACTACTTAAATCGAGCGTTGAAAACATAAGATTTCCCCTTAATTTGTCTAATAAGTGTTGGGTAATAGGTAAGCGGTGTCGAGGGTACTTCACATGGGCATTTAATTTCCTATAATCTACTACTAAACGATACTTCTGTTTGGTAGGGTCGCGTGTCGTATTTTTCTTTTTTATAAGAATGAGCGGAGAACTAATATGTGAATTAGAACGTTCAATAATGTTCGCTTCCTCTAATTCCTTAAGCTGACGATTGACTTCGTCTTGTAATGCCTCTGGTACGCGATAAGGTCTAGTCGATGGTAAATTATTCGTATCCACTCGCAAATTAGGTTGTATAGCTTCAGTTCGCCCTATTGTGTATAACCTCTTACTAAAAATATCTGCAAATTCCATCAATAAGTCTAACAGTTTGTTTTTCGTAAATGTATCCAAATGATCTAATTGAAAATCCGATCGTTTAAGCTCATTCCGTCTAAGTTGCTTAATTAACTCTATATTTCTTGAGTCAAAATTACTACTAATTGTGCAAAATTTTATGTTTTTATTGATAGGAATCGTTTCATTAGAAATATTAGACACGTCTAAATTTATATGTCTTTCATTTTCTAGGGAACACACGTTATTAACAATTTTGATATTTGGATTTTTCAAGTTAGAAAAAATCTTAACTACTTCCCCTTTCTGTAATGTTTTATCTAAAGAAAGCTCAATATTTCTTGTTTCGTTTGGCTCTAAAACGATGTTTTTCGGTAAATATGCATATGTTGTTTGGTTTATTTCTGGCGCTTTTGTCAAAGCATCTCTAATAGTAATTGCGGCGTTTTTTGAATTTAACGTGTCGGTATCAAAACAAACATTGAATTTTCCTGATTTCAAAAAATCGTAACCAATTATGGCATCATAGAACTTAGATAATTCATTTTTAACAACATAAAATTTTTGTTGATATTGTTTATTTCCGATATGTATAGGTAAAGAGACACAATTTGTGATTTCTAGATTCCCTCCAGTAACTGACATAATTTTCGCGTCGATTCTCAATATTTTCATTCTATCATCTGTCTTAAATTGTTGAAAAGCTGTATCTCTAATTAAACAGACACTTGATCCTGAATCAAGTAAACAACTAATTGTAATTCCCGCAATTTTTAAATCAATCACTGGTAATGAATTTTTTCTCTCAATAATCCTAGAATCACATGTAATGGTCTGTGTGTTTACCTTTTCTATTCGCATACTTTTTTTCTCTTTAAATTCACTGTCAGAGGGGGAGTCAACTGGCTTCGAGCTATGAAAGTAGTTGCTCCCCTTTACCGGTTTCCCGAACCTTGATTGCCATTAAATCGAGGACTTCGAGTAGAATTTCCTCTGAAATTCCGAGCGGTATTTTGGTATGAATAGTTGCTTCTTCCATTTCCCCTGAAACTAGAATTTCGGCCTCCGGAATTCTGTCTGTTATTCGAATTGTAAAAGCACTCTGAAGTGGGATGGGATGATCGATTGCAGATGTTGCAGGTGGGGTGATTACGCTGACCAAAGGATCTATTTTGGTAAAAGCGTGAAGGTCCCGTGCCTTGCCTGCCGGGGTTACGAAATGTATTATACGTTTGTTGCGGTGTTCGTGTTCGTAATTTTAAATCCTCTATTTGTTTAGTTAGACTATTTATCATTTCATGGGTGTTAGATGCATGAGCAGCTAACATCGCTTTGATTTCATCGTTAGCGGCATTTGAGGATATATTATTGACCATTTGAGTGTTATCAATAGGTGAAAATTCACTGGCTTGTAATGTCTGGGCAAAATCTACAGCTTCCTGAAATGTTTTTGGTTCCTTTAATATTAAGGAGTTTTTATAACAAGGAAGTAGGCCATCTAGGAATTTTGCTAATTTAGTTTCTTCAAAAATGGTCTTGATTGCGTCGTTTGTTAAATCAGGCGAGTTAAAAAAATTTTGTGTGGCTAGTGCCACCTTCGCAGCGTAAGTTTTGACTTGTTCATTTGGAGTCATGATGCAATTTGAAAATTGTTTTTGTCTTGCGCCGAGACTGTATTGCGTGTCAAAATATGACAAAAACTTCCTTTTGAATTCCTTGAAGTTCTTTTCTTGGTTCAAGTCCGGCGAATTAATAACATTTGTTAAAGCGTCTCCTCTAATTCGCGATCGCATAATCAATAATTTTTCTTCATCCGTGCATTTTATTAATTCTGTAATCGTTTCCAAATTTTCAATAAAGAACTGTGGGGAAATAGCTGAGATATTGTCGAATTGGGGTATCACGTTTTGAAATCCTGATAATTTTCTAATTAGTGCTTCGTTATCGGTAGCCATTTTAAAATAAAAGATTATACCAAAATTAATAATGAAAGAGAATATAGAAACAAATTATCTCCGGTATATTTTACTTAGCTAACGATAGTCATAAATTAAATATCCTACTCGAACAGTACACTCAATCAATTAAAAGTAATAATAAAATAATAATCAGTAAACATAACACAGAGCAAAATAGTAGTGAAGTATATATAATAAGGAAAATGTATGTTAATAAATTAATCCTTTGATAAATATATAGAAAGCATATAGTGACTGTATTTATATTAATTTAGAGAAAATAAAGAAAAAAATATATTCTGAAACATGTGAGCAATTGGATAATGTATCACAAAGAGGTGCAATGTCACTAGAATAACCTTTTGAAGAGAATAATTTAACTTCCCCGTTATATAACCAAACATCAAGATTGATGCATTTGTTAATTTTACAAAACATGATAGAAATAGAATCGAAGTTTTATTTGTGTTCTTATGTATAAGTTGAAATAATATATAAAGTAGAAGGCATTAAATTCAATTTTGATTTGGTGGAAAACAGAGTTGTATACAAATTATTATTACCTTTTATTTATTTGTTTAATTTATTATTATCATTATTATTATTATTATTACTATTTTAAATTTACGAAAAAATTTGTAGTGCTACAGGAAAGAAATTAAGAAACAGATTAATACCTGAAAAGGTATTATTAGCCAAAGGCACCATTGCTGGGCTACAGGTGTATTTATTTTTATTTAATTACTTCATTTAATCGGATAATTGAAGTTATCTTTTTTTGCAAGAGTTAAATATTATTATTATTAATTTATAGTTATTTATAAGGCCGTATAGTTTGCGAAGTTAAAACCCGAGAGTTCATGCATAGCCCGCCTCCTGTAGCAAATTAAATTAAAGACAAATAAAACAGAAATATAAATGTCTAAGTTACAAGTATATTTATTAAGGAATCAATATGAGTAAATAGCACAATTACAATATAAAGCAGTACAACTCTGTTATAAATATATAATATTAATTTAAAGGATGCCTATCTGTACGCCTAACATTAGTGATTTGGATATCTTTAAACTAAAATCAAAGAACATCAAAATATGATATAAATAACGAAATGTTTACCTGTTAATCCTAGGTAAAGCAGCGAAGTCATCATTCCAGGCACTTAGATCCTTTAGACTCCCAGAAAGGTCCAAATCTTTCTCACTAACCACTATATTTTTATTCAAAACTACTCGGTGCTCATTCACTCATCATATTCCATCTTTTTCCGCACTCCCCAAAACTCCATCTCATAATAATCCTTTTTTTTTCTCCTCATCCCTTTTTTACCCTTTTTTTTCCTTTTCTCAAACGCCCCATAGAAACCGTTGAGATCCAATCGGTGTCTTTCTACGCCCTCTCTTAGCCCCCCTAATTTTGTGTTAGTGGATAGCTTAGCTTTCTTTTGTTAAAATCCCCGCCTTGGGACAAAATCATTGGACATCATCTAAAATGCTATAACTCCTTTAATATTATAATATATATTCCCCTTTCCGTGCTGGTGTCGCCCCGGTTCTGGACACGTGCGCCTTTGGGGAAGAAAGGGGGACACCCCTATCTATAAATTATTAGTCCCCACTTTCGGTGAGATCGCGTTATGTATTCTTGCATCCCTTATCAATTGTAATTTCTTGGAACGTTGTTATGCCTATCCTTTTACAGGGGCTTGTTATGCGCACCTGAGATTTCATACACCTGGGCTTATTTCAATTGAAGTGGCTTTCCTAAGAATTTTGCATTATATCTTTATATTTGTCCGTGCTGCACGTTGAAAAGCTATTCTTATATCTTTCTAAAACTCCCTTTTCTTTAAATTCAGACACCTATATGTGAGGTACGAATGCAGGTGTTATGCGTGCAAGAATTTCGATACATTTTTGCCCAATAACTATTTGGCAATTATTAGGATTTTTTTTTTCTTTTCTTCAGATTGTCCAAGAAAAAACATATTATTTTTTCATGAATAAAAATTTTCTACTTGTTTTATTTATTAGTATTATTATTATTTTTCATCTTAAAATGCGTATTTATATATACTTTTCAAATGTAAATTCTTAAAAAAAGTAATAAAATTTAATAATAATAATAATAATAATAATAATAATAATTTTAGCCTTATTTAAAATGGATACAACTTCTGAAATAATAACGCTATTTTCATTACTTCTTTCATTTTTGAATACAGAAAAGAGTAAATATTAATTTGTCTTTAGGATATATAAAAATATTCATTAAAAAAAAAAATCAGGCTTCCCCGGTTACTTCTTCGTATACAGGATATCAGTGAAAACCATTTTTAATTGTAAACTCTAAAATGTTTTAATTTTACTTTTAACATATTTTATTTTAGATTTCCCATTAACAACATCAAAGAACAAATTTATTTAAAAATAATATCAATTATATATTCAAATAAAGTTTCTAATAAAAACAAAATGGTACAAGCGCATGCCAAGGGTTAATAGCCAAAGGAATCGTCCAATATTTCATTAATTGCAGCAGCATTTTTATTCTGAATATTTTCTGTATTAGTTCGATTATATTAGGCTGTATCAAAAGTATTTTCGTTTTTTGAATGTTTTTATACCAAAGCATGTAGCTGGCACTTTGTCACCCCTATTGCTGAACTTAAGATGTTATTTGAGAGAAAACATGTCCCTCTATATTCTATAATCATACAGGCTTTCATTTCTAGGTTACGTAAAGGGTGATACAAATGTTGAGATTTTATGCATCTTAAGGCATGACTTTAAACTAGATCTTAAAACCAATGAAGCTGTCTTCAAAACTCGTGCAGTTGGGAGGTCAGGACAAAAGTAGTGTCAGTACCATGAACATAGATCTAAAGAAGGACTTCTAACGAAATAGCCTCTCCAAGCAGAAAATCATTCCTGGAAAAATGTGTCAAATAGGTGGCGCATGGGTAGGACAGCTTCTCCATACGTCACCAGTTCGTCTGTTTCTTCAAACCGTCTGTCGTTTGGTGGGTATCGGATATACAGTTTCGGTTTGATGTTGTAGGTGGTGCTGCCTTAGAAGGGATTCTTGCCGGCTGCGCAGAACCGTGCGCGTAGCTGTGCAACTACCATTTCGTTCCAAAGTCGCGACACGATATTAATTATTAATAATATTTCGTTAACGTCCTTCTTTAGATCTATGTTCATGATCAGTACATTTCAAAACAAATCCAAACGTTTTAAGGAAAGGGGGCTGATTCACGTCGCCATTTAATTGCCTGTAGGAGAAAAACGTTTGGCCACGCTGCGTGGGCAACAATCGCTGATTGGTCTGTGTGGGCATAAAAATGCTTGATGATTCAGCTTGTATTATAGTAGCCCTAAGGAAGGGAATCCCAGCCTTGAAATCATACCCAGAAGTTACAGGTGAATTTCTCCAATGCCCTCCAATTTCGAAAACGATACCGCTGGGGGTTCTAATCCAGATGCAGGTCTGTCATCTGGAATGGGTTCAAAAATTAGGAGACCAGCTTTAGAAGTCCAACCTCTCTTGAGACTCTGGTACCGCTTCTTTCAGAGAACTGCCATGGCACTTTCTCTGACACGACATCAACAGCAACAACAACAACAACAACAGGTAAATTTTGACCAGTTTAAGAGAAAAAAGAGGAGAATCCATTCTTCGCAATAAATTTTGATACTAAAAATTAACAAAACTACATATTAATTGTTGAATATGTAGTTTTGTTAATTTTTAGCATCAACATTTATTGCGAAGAATGGATTCACCTTCTTTGTTTCTTAAACTGGTCAAAATTCAGCAGTAACTTCTGGTTTTGATTTCGAGGCTGAGACCCCCCTTACTTAAAACGTTTGGATTTGCTTTGAACTGTCCGGACTACTCTTGTCCTGGCCTCCCAACTGCACGAGTTTTGAGGACAGCTTCATTGGGTTTAAGGTCTAGTTTAAAATCATACCTTAAGATGCATAAAATCCCAACTTTTGTATCTCAGTGTACGTAACCTAAAACTGAAAGAAAGAAGCCTGTATGATTATAAAATATAGATGGGCATGTAAAAATAACATTTTAAGTTCAACAATAGTGGTGATAAAGTGTTAGTTACAGGTTTTGCTATAAATAAATTCTAAAAACGAAAATACCTTTGATACAGCCTAATATATCTCTTAAACTTGTGTTATTTTTATCATTTGGTGAAGTTTTCATTTCGTTATGGAATAGTAGCCTTTCTTTGGTAAATCTTCTTTTATAATCTTTTGCAACCGGAAACAAAGGCTGAACTATTTGTGCTGTTATAAGTGCAGGCGAGTTAATCCTGTGTAATCGGGCTGCACGCGATAGAGATATTTTTTTCTTAAGTATTCAAGATTAAAAATTGTTTTAAAAACCATAAAAAATCATTAAATTCGTTTTCCGACAAATTGCGTTTGAAAGAACACGCTTTTTTTTTTTTTTTTTTTTTTTCCTTTTTTAATCGGTGCACAGTGGGCCGTTTTGATGATCTAGGTGGACAAAGTTCATTTTTACAATTATCTCGGAATTTAACAAGACCGCGTATACTGGTAGATGAATGTCTCTTTTGTCAAGATCCGTACGAGTTTTGTCGAAAAAATCCGATGTGTCGATTAACTACGACCGTAAAGAAGTCAGTTGGTTTGAGGGAGTTTCAACAGTTGCACTATTTTTCTGTAAGTTCGAAAGCAAGTTGTGACTTTTCTGTTTTATTTGAAAGCAGGAGTTTACTGGACATATGTTACATGTTTGTCACACGATTTAACCTATTATTTGAAAATAAGCACCATCTTGTTTACAAACTTCATCTTGACTTTTAATACAGTATTAAGCATTATTAAGAAAAAAACATTTTTTTTTTAATCAAAGTGCCATTCCTAAAGTATTGGAAACTTAAGACAGCTCCTGCGAAGGTTTGCGAATCATTAAGTTATATTAACTGGAAGTGTATGTATGTATGTTTAATTCAAATCTTGCAAATCAATTTTAAACCTCTTATAACTATCCGACTGAGCTGAAACTTTGAATACATGTGTAGTTTCAATGACAATAGAATATTATAATATAAATAAATAAATAATAATAATGATATAAATAATTAAATAAGCCAAATATTTATCACAGTTTGATTATTTTATTACCGATACATTCGAAAACCCAGCAACACCTAATTAAACTTCAACGCAATAAGTTTGTCCACCAAAGATCCTCAAAACGCCCCCACTGTGCGGCGGTCTAAAAATTGAAATTGTGCGATGTTTAGGAGTTAAAAAAATTGCAGTAAAAGTGAAATGTATCGTTCAGGTCGTTGCCACCGTCCATATGACATCAGCTTTACTCACGGACATGTTTTTTCTTTATGCTTTATAATATGGATTGATATTTTTTGAAGATCAACAAAATAATTTTTTATGAGCACTTATACATTTTAAATTTATCTTTCCCAAAATACCATGAAGATAATTTGATCAATATATAACAGTAACTACTTTTACGAATTTTCATAACTTTATCTTTTATACAAGTTTAGATCTATCGATTTAAATGTGACGAGAAGAAATACATTCTGAGATGAAATGGATTTAAAGTTTTAGATATCCACAGAGGCTACACCATAAAAAAAAAAAAAAAATCCCTGATGGCTCGGTCTACAGTCACAGGTAAATTTCGAAGATGCAGACCGTGGGAAGCCTGTTTATTGGAAATTGCAGAAGAAATTATCTTTTTGCCATAATGCGGCAGCTGGGACCACGCACTTTGAAATCTATGTGTGTTTGTAGGCGGAGCCGGTGAGGATTTATTTATTTATTTATTTATTTATTTATTTATTTATTGCTGTAAGAGATGGTTTTATTAAGAACATGTCAATATAAAAGTTGTAGATAATATTAAGACGATTTATAATAAATTTAAGCGGATTTGATATCTTGTGAATTGACGTAGTTATGATTTTTTTTCCTTCTTAAAACCGCATCCCCCCCTCCCCGAAGCCATTTTTAATGATATCAAAAATCTGTCATACATAAATTTTCGGCCTTTTTTCCTAGAAGTAATAATAACTTTAAACGGATTCGATATGTATCATAGTTAAGAAGTTATGGGGTTTTATCTGTTTTCACAAAAAACCTCCACCCCCCCCCCCCCTTGGTTCGATTTTGCCCATGAACAAACTGGACCGAGATTTTATGCCCTTGATTTTATGTATCAGTTTGGAAGAGATTTGTGCAGAGTTATGGAAGTTATCGTGTCCATAAAAAAGTGATATAGATAGATAGATAAAGTTTTGAACTGGGGGGTGGTTTTGGGTTTTAGGAGTCATGATCGGCGTAGATCTGCAAAAAATTTCTAGAAATTCCAGCATGGAAAATGTAATAGGTAGTATTTCTTAAGAAATCTACCTAAAAGTTTTATCTTTTGTACAAATTGGAAATAGAGTTACTTTTTGTTAACAGATTACATTCCACATATTCTGTGCACAGTAGCACAGATAACAGGTTCCAATAACCTGTTATTTTTGCAACGTATAACCGATCGCTATGTATACTGCCAACTGACGTTTTAATTAAAATGCTTTTATAATATAGACGTTCTTTTCTATTGGGATAAATCCACGCCATTAAATGTTAAAAATTCAATTTTTTGTGCGACAAAAACTTTTGCCAGGTTATGATAATTTGAATTTCGTGAATTTTCAGCTTTCGCTGACGCAAAAAAAAATACGTTTTTCCATTTTTAGTGACCATATAAAACGTCGAAAGTTCACAAAATTCTAAGTATTATAACTCAGTAAGTTTTGATCGTGGAAGAATGTATTTTCACCGTTTTAATTGTTGGAACATGGAGAAAGATTTTCTAGATAAAACTTATAGGACGAATAAAATTCGTGAAATTCGACATCGTATATATATTTTTAATTTTTTAACTATTAAAAAAGTAAGTTTTTGACATAAATCGATTTTTTAAGTCGACGCGATTAAGGATATTAATCGATTTTATGGACAGTTCAATTTAGAGTTGCAGTTGAGGTTGATTTCAGTTTTGACTGCAGCTGTGGAGCTGTTCATCGGAAACATTTTAGAATTTGTTTTGAACTTAATTCTGAAATTTCTGTGATATTACACATAATTGCCATGTAATACTGTTTACTTGTCCAAGTAATTTCTTAATCATTCAGAAATATTCTCGAAGTAAATAAGCCTTTCGTCAGAAAGTCTGTTTTTAATCGTCATTCAATAACATAAACTCCGTAGTCGAAAAAAATCTGAAGAAGAATGCTTACAAATCATATGAACTTAATTATAAAATCGGTAATATGTCAGGATGTAACGAGTTTGGACTTGAGAACGACAGAATTAAGCGTGACTTCAAATTTTTAATTTTCCACATTCAACAACACGAATCTTTCTGATACATTCACAATATCACTCTCATTCCTATTTGGTTGAGAATTCAGGTACTAAAGTCAAGATGCCAAAAATCAAATAGCATTTTTAATTTCCCGATAAATTTGGTGTAGCTTAAGTTATAGCCAATTACTGTCCGATGTACACCATTCCGTCAGTCTCACATCTTGGAACCCCCATTCAAAACGCCCATTTTGACGGCATTTTCTGAAATATTCTTTACATTTAAAAGTAAAAGAAACGCGTAATTCAATTTCTCGGTAGCTGAATAAGAATATAAGAAAATTCTACACTTCGAGACAAAGTCACATAAGCTGGACTTCAAAATACAATTAGTCATGTTAGTGCTTGCCTATTACAAACAATCTTAATAATAACTAATTAAAGCGCATTATACACAATACGTCTGATCACTTTATTTATATTAATTATTTTTTAATTCAGACAATTTCAAAACACTGAGATGGTATGAGACCATCATCGTAATTCATTATGATAGGATTAAAGTAATCCCAGAATAAAAGAAGTGATGGGGCTTGAGTGGCACCTATTGTATGGGGATTTTCCAAGTTGAAAAATCCCTTTTGTTCATCTCAAGGAAGATTTAAAAACTTTTCACGATTTGCATAGCCTTTCTAAGTGTTTAGGACCTTTCTAAAACAAGATTACCTGAATGGGTTTAAAATGTGCCAGAAAGGTATTCGTATGAATAGCATGACAAAAGAAATGGATTTCGAAGAACCTTGAGATAAGAACACGGAGGAGAAAGGAAGAAGGGTTGTCAATCAAATGGGATCTGAGGTATTATGTAGACGGGAGGAAAGGGTTTTTTTTTTCGACATTGGGAGGCAGACAAAGTCTCCCCTCGACTACTGACTAGGCTGAAGCCTAGGGACCCTGGAGGAAAAAGGAGCTGAGATATCATTTCGATTTTTTGTGAAGCCTTTTGTAACACATACATTTTAAAAAATTTATTTATCATTATTATTAATTGTTCATGAAGCAGATTCTTTTCATCTCGAAAAAGAATCATAATTTACTTATGCTCAAAAGTAACTGAAAACTAAACAGTCCAGCAATAATGCACAAAAAAACACAACAACATGTACTACATTCAATGGATGCACATTTAATTGTTAACGCTAGTACCAATAAAAATATGTAAATTTTTTGAAAAGCACGGTAATGGGCAATATTAAAATGAAATTGCAGTTATTGTGTAACATGAAAATCATTGTAGTAAAATTCATTATTAAATAACTAAAGTTAAAAAAAAAAAATTTCTTTGTAGGGGGTGTTAGAGAGAATTCTATGTAAAAAATATAATTACTGTAATTTTTTTTCTTAAAGAAATTTTTTGCAAAAGAATTAAATACGTAACAAAGAAGTGGATTTTTTCATTGCTAAACTGAGCATAAAACCGACAGAGTGCAAAATTCCCAAGCCGGGAATCGAACCTGGGACCTCAGAATAGCGCTCTGAGGCTCTACCACTGAGCTACATGTCCCAAATCGGCATCTCTCACTCTTATATATGTCGGACGGGCTGCAAATGCAGCAAATTAATTAGAAAAGCAATAATTGAAAAATTGATCGAAATTTAGTTGAATTAAATGCGTTTTCAAAACTGTTAAACACCTATAAAAATGTGCGCATGATTTCAAGCAGAAGTGATAGTCTATATAATTTTGAGCAAGAGAAGCGTAAAACAGCCAAGCCTAGGGGCCTAGGAGACAATTATTTCGTCTTTGTCTGTTGGATTGCCAAATGTGCTGTATAGTTTTTTTCTTGGGGTAGGGATAATAACCCGCACGATCATGAATCCCATCCCACACCCGTGAATCCGCTCTCGCACGAGACATATTGAATTTTTCCTAGAGCGTTAGTCACCCAATGAAACAAAGAAAACCTCATCATCAAACATTATCATATCACCAATCCTCATCATCTCACATGATGAGGCGCCGAGCTGAGACAGATAGCGATTCCACTGAACCCCTTTAACCTCGAAGAAGACGGGTGCCGCTCCATGTATTACCTCACGCAGAAGAAAAAACAAAACAGAGGAACGGCAACAACACATCTCTGTGGAGACAATTACGGGAAGAAAAGAACAAAGCGAAAGGTTTTCGCTCTTTCACCACGAAGTCAGGGGGTGGTACAACATCCGGCCGAAACTGTTCCGCAGACGAGAATTTCTCTTAGGAGAAAGGTGGCAGACAGTTCACGTGAAAAGTGGGGGGTTTTCTGTGTGAGAAAGTCTCTTTGTGAGAAGATGAGGCTTCGCTAGAAACCGGTTAATTTCCTTTTCTGACATTTTTTGTTGTTGTTGTTTTCACTTTGTCGTATTTTCTTTTTTCTTTTTGTATCTTGCGGAACAGTGACTCACACTGTGTGCTTTTGTTTAACGATATCTTTTGATCTTTCTGGAATATTAAATCATATTTTATGAAGCCTGTCTCATTTGAGTTTTATTAGACATGCATTAGAGATTAGACTATTGAAAAATAGACAGTGCATGGCAACACTTTTTATTTTGCATACATTATAGTCTGTGTAATTTCATTTAGTTTTTCAAGGACATTCGTCCTCCTCATTTCCTCCCTTCGTTGTCATGGTATTATTAGAATACGTGAGCCCCTAGTCTCGTTTTCCCCACTGCTATAACCAAACAAAGGACCAAGCTCTCTACAGATCTCAAGTTATATAGGATGGGGAAAAAGAGCGGTCAGTCAGCTAAGTGCGGTGTTGCTATAGATACTGACTTAAGATAAGGACAGGAAAACTGACCTTGAGAAGTCTATTGAAATTAAATATAGTAGTCAAGTATCAGTCACGGGTCTCAACGTCCTGTGACTTGATTTGACCAATAGCAGTGCTGTAGCTGTAGTCGTTAAAAAAAAGAGAAGGTATACGCTATAGACCGAGAGTATACGCTAGACAATCTACGCTATTGCTTTACTTGAGAAACGCGGAGTATACGGAGTTTCTTTAAAAATTTTAGAGAGTGTACGGCGTACACCACCGTATACCCGTATCCACCGTATAACTATACTTTTGATTTCAGTTCGGCTAAAATAATCTCTAAACCTACTTCTACACATGAACTTAACTTTCTTGAAGCATTCCATATTTACAAAAATCATAAAAATATTGTTAATTGTGAATTCTATATTCCTCCATTATCAGATTGTTGGAAACATTATATAAAAATCTCTTTTTCTGAATTCTGTCGGTATTTTTCAATTTTTTTCGGATCTTTTCCTACGCTATTTCCTATTGGCTGTAACCCGTTATCTCCTGTTTTCCTATTGCTCATTAAACCTTTCTGTTTAATCCGCAATTTCCTATTGGCTGCAACCCGTTATCTCCTGTTTTACTATTGGTCACTAAACCTTTCGGTTGAATCCGCATCTTTTCCTATATATATGAGCAAATTTCCAGCATTCTTAGCACTAAGGACTGTACGCTAAATGCTTCCGAAACCAGAGAAATAGGAGAATATAGAGAAACATAGATAATTTAATAGAGAGAGATATATAATAGAGAAATATAGAGAATTTAAGTTCTGGTGTTTTTAACGTTGTTTTATTTACATCTCTATCATTTTGCACCAGGTATCATCTCAATAACTATATACCCATCTACTGCAGCCGTAACCAACAGACAAAGAGACAAGGCATTTGATCACAGTTACAATGTGTAAAATGATATTGCACTAGAGTGGTTGCTTATGCAAGGATATACTAATCGAACAGGTGCAAAAGCTGAGGTAAATAATCGAGACAAGTAAAGTCATTTGATTAATACTCATACTTTATGCCTTAGTAAGTAAAAATTTTCTAATAACGAAAATACTGAAGGCAGACCGTTTGAAGGCAGGCTCAAGTGCAATGTGGTTTTATACATTATAACCTGGTGGCTTGAATTTTTTGGCGTTTTCTGTCAGTCTACAACGGTTTAGAGATTCAAGTGACAAACACGATGGATAAGATCTTCTCGACCAAGCAGATAGTTTCATTGGCTTGTTTATATGCCTTAAATTATCCCTTGAGGTTCAATCCAAAAACCCAGTGTTGAATTCTGGCATTTTTCTCCCGGAGGAGGATTTCGGAGTCACGTGGGGTGTGAGGAGGACGAGGGGGGGGGGGGGGGGGCGACATTTTTATTTTTAAACAATTGTCCAAAATAAATCTCTCATCTTCCAGAAGAGACATTTTGATGCTCCGGGACCGGGTCGGAATGTTTTTCCCGAGCCATCCCTCTGAGTTTTTTACTGGTGGTGTCGTGGTACAACATTTGGCCGAAACTGTGCGCCTCATTCCCGCAGACGAGAATTTTTCTGAGGAGAAAAAATGTGCCAGACAATTAGTGTTGTCAGGTCGAATGTCCCCAAAAGCGGGAGAACGGTTTCTAAATGGGAACATAAAAATACAGTAGACCTTATTAAAACGGAACCTGTCTTTAACGGAATCCATTTTTAAACATACAAATTTCATCGTTGCCACGGCAAGTATACCCTAGAATTATTACCTATTAAGACAAAAACGAAATTTTTTCAATGTCTTGCGATTTCGTCTTAGAAGGTTTTACTATACTAAATAAATAGAACACTTATACAGTGAAACCTGTGAAAGCAGAATCGCTAAGACTGTGAACATTTTTCGCTTAAGGGGCCGCTTCACTGAAACTCCCCGATAGCGAAATCCCATGTTAGCCTATGGAGAAATTTAGAAGCGCGATGACTCATTACCTAATATAATTATTAAAATACGGTTTTCACCATCAGCAAGTAGACGTCAGATGCCGACGAGGTGCGTTTTTAAAAATTGTCTCCTTATATTTTAAGTATTTCTAAGACGATGAGAAAATTTCATCAAGTGGAAATTTCAAAGTTTTTAAGGAATTTTTTAATAGTTAAAATTTAAGGAGACATTTTTTTAAAAACACACAATTTCGGCATCTAACGTCTACTTTCTGATGGTGAAAACCGTATTTTTATAATTATAATAGATAATGAGTAATGGCCACTTCTAAGTTTTCCCATAGACTAACATGGGTTTTTAGATCGGGGAATTTCAGTGAAGCGGTCCCTTAAAACAGAAGTTGCAGATGTCGCTTCCGCACCGGAATTTCTTTTTGGCATTAAAATGGAGATTTTCTGCCTGGCGTGGCAATCTGTCGATTTTAGCATGTAGACCAGATACTAATGCACATTAATTGAAGCCTTTTCTGGTATTAATAGCTGAGTCAATTATAATTCTTGACAATGTGTGCGTTTTACAATTTAAAAAAATATATTGTGTGTGTTTTATAACAAAATAATTTGTGTGTTTAAAGTAAAAATTATGTATATTTTGTAATAAAAGTAATGTGTGTGTTTTAAAATAAAATTGTGTATTTTACATTAAAAAAAAATGTGTGCGTTTTGTAATAAATTGCGTGTGTTTTATAATAAAATTGTAATTTAGAATGTTTTCAGAACACTTTTCGCTCTTCTCACCCTTTTAAATTTCAAATTTTTTTAGAATTTGTTCTTAGAGAGCATTTACATCTCGTAAGTAACTACCATGCCAAATTTCAAGTTTTAACTCCTACAGCATAAAAAAAATCGCAATTTTATAGAACGTTTTTCGCTCTTGCACCCCCCCTCCCTGGGGGTAGTGGCACAGACCTAAAATATAGCCTATGTTAGAGCAGGGATTGTCACCATCACTTTTGAAATCGGTTCAGCAGTTCCAGTGATTACCCCTTGCAAACAAAAAACGTTACTTCTTTATAATATTAGTATAGATAAATTGTTTCATAATAATAAAACGAAACTAACATGCTGTATTCGCAGGCTAGGACTAACATGTATTCGAAAACAGAATTTTCTCGCCAAAATGGCGCAAAAACAAAAATCGCGCCAACCCCGGTACGTCTGCGACATCTGTTCCAAACAATATTCCGTTGTAAACAGGTTCGTTTTGACTGAACAAAGTACAGAAAAAACCGTGAACTGTGTGCAAGGAACCGCAAAAAATTTCGTTTTATAGAGGCTTCCGTCTAGGTATGTAGATTTGTAAGATATTTCTTTCTTAGGGACTATAAACATTTTTCGTTATAGACAGGTACTGTCTTTACAGGTTTAATTGTATTAAGTTCCATTCGATGCAGACTAACGAAAAGAAATTTATGAGAAATTGGGAAATATCGGGATTCATGACGTTCCGCGCAGAGGGTTACGCGGGACCAGGGACCGATTTACAAATTTGGGGGCCCTGGGCACCGATTTTTCGAAACCGGTTCCGAAAGTGAAAGTATCCTAATAAAAAAAAAACTTGTAAACAAAATCGAAAAAGTAATAAACGGCCTTTGGAGATTGACCTCAAATATCCAATGGAAAATATATTTTAAAAATATTGAAATGCAAACGAGATATTTAAAAAAAATTCTCCCATAGGATTAACATGAGCGAGCAGGTGTTTTCGCGCGAGTGATGTAGCCCTTAAAAAGTTATTTTTAAATGAATAAAATAATAAACAACTTTTTCTATATTAATTTAGTTTTTTTAATAGTTAAAACTTCATCAGATTTTGGCCAATAATTTAAAAATCTTCAGTAGCATTTGGGCCTCCGGAAATTCGGGGCCCTAGACCCCTGCCCCGAATGCCCTGTCATAAATCAGGCACTGCGCGGGACAGGTTTTGGAGCCTCTGAAAATCGGGACTTTCCGCATAAATTGTGACACCTGGCAACAGAGAATCCACATGTGAAAAGTGGAGGGTTTTCTGTATGAGAAAGTCGCTCTGTGGGAAGACGTTAGTTAGAAACCGGTTAATTACCTTTCTTTTTTTTTTTTTTTTTTTTTGTTTTTACTTTGTCGCTTTTTGTTGTTCATTATCTTGCGGAACAGGGATTCATTTATACTGGGTGCATTTATCCGCTTTTGATCTTTCATAAATTCTTAGAATATTAAGCGAGATCATCCTCTTTTGTCGAGCTGTCTCATTTGGATTTTAATTATAATCTTAGTTTTAGACAATCGAGAATTAGACGGCGCATGCGCATGCATGGCAACACGTTTGACCATGTCACCAGTTGTCCCACTTTCACGTGACTTGATTAGACCAGTCATTTAAAGGTGATAATGATAGCCAAGATTGTCAAGATTATGAATAAAGATCCTCTCGAGTCTCGACCATAAACCTGTCTAATACACTATACTTCCTTTAACACTTAAATGCATAGTGTATGAAATTTGCAAAACTTTTTTTTTAACTTTCAATAAATAAATCAAGTTCTTCGAAACCACTATATTTATATAGAAATATTAATCCTGTAAAAATCACGTAAATATTAATCCTGTAAAAATCACGTAAATATGCTATTAAATAAACTTAAAAATCTATCTTAAAATTTCTGGTGTCTAATCCTTAATATAAGTATATATATATAAAAAAAAAACACAATTGTAAAAGAAAAATTCATGTATTTAAAGGTTATGGTCTCGACCGATCAAATTGTTTCAGTACGTTGTTTCCCACCAGTGTTGAATTCAGAGAATTTTTTCGAGGAGGGAATTTTGTAGTTCTTAGGAGGGAAAATCAAGGAGTATCCAATAGGTGGAGTAGTCATAAATGAAGTCACTTGAAGCCAGTTTTACCCCCTCCTGCATCCTCCATATTTAAATTTAAACGCGCCTTGCACTGAAGACTGCTGATTGCCCTGCTATCGGCAGGAGTCTGTTCAGATTTTTTCCCAGTGTCCTGTTTTTGTGAAATTGTGAATAACTTTTTACATTCGTGAAAAATTAAGTCATAATTTTGTGATGTTGAAATGATCGTTATATTCGGATTCTTGTTTATACATTTTTAAGAAGATATATGTAAGTAAAATACATATATTTTCTTTATACAGTCACCTCTCACTTATGCGCGTTTGAAGGGACTGACTTAAAATCGCACATAACTGAGAGCCGCGCATAACTGAGAGGACGTTGTATGTAGTAATTCCTTATACACATTATACACATTATTCGAAAGAAAAACATATTGAAATATAAGAATTATGATTAATGATATTTTATAAAATAAATGGGGTGTAATATTAGTATAGTGTACTAAAAAATATATATATATATATCCTTATACTTTCACTATAAAATTTAGTTTCAAAAAATACAATAAAGTAATTTTTTTTCATTTGACATAGAAGATGATATACTTACATAAAAAAAATGCCAATTAGTCCTCTTTTAAGAAGTCATCAATGGTAGTTTGTTTTTGCTTAGGCCGCGTTTGTACAACGACCTTTTCTAATGCATTAAAGTGCGTCATTGTATTTGATGCTATATCAGCATTTTGTAGGTAACATCTCAAAGTGTCCAGGGCTCCTAAAGCAGTAGCATAAGATGGGACAATTACAGTATCAGTTTCATCATTATCATCATCATCTCCTTCTCTTTCAGCTGTCACATCATCAAACACAGTTTCAATATCTCTAATTGCCGTTGATGTTAAGTTTTCATCAACACTGACGAAATCTTGAAAAGAAAGAGAATCTTGGCTTATTCTATTCCATTCTTTTGCGTCTATGTTAAAATCATTGCTGTTGTTTTCATTTTCCTGTAATGGAATAACTTCAGTATTATTTGAATGAAAAATACCCGCTTTCCTAAAGCAGTTAGAAATTGTCATGGCTGTTACGTTATTCCAAGAGGAAACCAACATATGCAGGGCATCCAGAATCGAAATTTTCTTGAATTCCTTTTTCTGCTCTAGTGATATAAACATTCTTCGCACCAAATCTTTCCTATACTGCGCTTTAACTGATCTTATTATACCGAGATCTAAGGGCTGGAGTCTGCTAGTACAGTTAGCAGGGAAAAATATAACTCGTGCATGTGTCAGCAATGGGAGATCTGAAGGATGGGCGGGACACTGATCCATAAATAACAAAACTTTCTTTTTTTTTTTAGCCATCTTCATATCGAATTCCTTCAAAAAGTCTAAAAAAATTTTCGATGTCATCCAGGCTTTGGTGCTATTTGCGTAAGAACATGGCAATTTCTTGACATTTTTTAAACACCGTGGATTCTTGGATTTACCAATCACTATTGGCGGTAACTTTTCTGATCCGTCCCCATTGCAACATAAAAGCACAGTCAGTCTTTCTTTCCTGTGTTTGCCACCATGGCATGTTTCTCCCTTAAAATCCATCGTTTTGTTTGGTAAAAGACGATAAAATAAGCCTGTTTCATCACAGTTAAAAATGTTCTTAAGATCAAAGTTTTGAATTAAATTTGGAAGGTCTGCGATCCATTCATTAGCAGTTGAATCTGAAACGGCTGCGCTTTCACCACTCAGACAATGATTTGTTAAACCGTGTCTTTTTTTAAGTTTTTCTAACCATCCCGAAGAAGCTGAAAAATTTTCGATTCCCATTTTGGATGACAAAGTGAGTGCCTTTTCTTTAAATAACTCACCGCTAATGGGTAAATTAGAAGCTCTCATTTCTCTGAACCACTGAATTAAAGTGGTTTCTAAAATCTCAAATTTTCCATTCTGAATTCTTGATCGTTTCTTCGCTTGTGCAGAATATTCACTATTAATTTTTTTGATCGAGTCCTTGTTCTTTAAAATCCCTCTGAGTGTTGATTCTGGCAAATCGAATTTGCGAGCTAAATTTATTTTTGACAGTCTAGGATCATTTTCTGCTGCTTTTATAACTTCCATTTTGAACGAAATTGTTAACTTTCTTTTGCTCATTTTGATTGCAAAAACAAAAAAAAAAGAAAGAAAGAATCTAGATGCTACCGTAAAGGCAAGGACGAAATGTAACACGCAGGTGACTTGATAAAATTAAAACAGAAAGAAAAGAAGCAACCATTAGAACTGAGGGGGTGAGTGTAAATGTAAAGTCGAACTGTAACATCCTCTCCACCCTCTCCACCCCGTTTTTCGGTACGGTCTTTTGACCTTGACAGGTGCAGAAAATTATTTATCGATTTAAAAAAAAAATGTGAATTGCGTTGTCATTTCCGCGCATAACTGAGAGAGAAAATTCAAAGTGGCGCTTATAAGTGAGAGATCTATAGCATTATTTTCCTATTCCTCGTGCCGGGACCTTACGAAATTCGCGTATAACTGAGAGACGCGTATAACTGAGACGCGCATAAGTGAGAGATGACTGTATATGTAAAAGTGACAGGTCAAATTTGCTATGATTAAATTTGTGAAAGGTTCAGTTTAGAGATGGGAAAATTTTGTGAAAGGCCTACTTTTAAGATAAAGAATTTTGTGAAGGGTCCTGTTTTAAGGTGAATTTTTTTGTGAAGGGTGCTATAAAGGATCCAATTTCTTCCTCAATAGATCCTGATCGATCAAATTCAAATATGACGGATGCAGGAGAGGGGGGGAAAAACTGGTTTGCCGGCTTCAAAACTTTCCACAGGAGAAGATTGATATAGCTACTCCTCTCTTTTCTATCTTCCTAGAGGAAAATGCACTTTTTAACCATTAACAAATACAAAATCTCAAATCTTCCAAGGGGAGACATTTTGATGCTCCAGGGGTAATGTCCCACCTGGACCACCCATTTGATAGCCTTACTAGTTCCCTATCCTCACGTGATCGCTAATGTACCCAAGAACTCAACGCTGAATTCTGACATTATTCTCCGGATGGGAGTTTTGGAACTCCGAAGTGGGACATTTTGAAATGCACTGAATGGGATTGGGGAGATTTTCACTTTTAAACAATTAGCCAACACAGAATTTCAAATCGTCTGGAGGAGCCATTTTGATGCTTAGCGGTGCAATGTCCTTCGCACGCTGCCTAAAGGGGCTTAAATGAGCCTCAATTTTGTCTCTATCGACTCCTGATCTTATCTTAGACTATTGGGAAGTAGACATCGCAACTCTTTTGCCTTTATCAGTAGTAGATATCAGCCATGCAATGGTAATATTTCCCAACTTCATGGGATTTGATTAGACAAATGGTCTAAAGGCGAAAATGACAGGCAGAATCGACAATTTGTGGAAAATCCCTTTTCGTCTAGTTACGTTTAGAAAGAAACTGAAATTCAGCTCACTATATTGCTAATGTCAATATTAGGGCGCCTCTACATGAGAGTGGTGAGATACGCACCGGGCGCATGCTCAGACTGTGCTTAGACAGGCGCGTTTTATGGCAAACCTAATTCCAGAACGTGGAGATATTCGCTGGGAGGAGTTTGATTATTCGAGTGAGACAAGTCACAGAGTAAAGAGGAAAATAGAGGTGAAATGTTTACGTTGCGTGTTTCCAAACTTCGGAACTTTCCGCCAAATCTTGACGAATTTGCAAGAATTTGAAAAACTTGCAAAATCACATGACAACGCTGTCTTGCTTTTCAACATTCTCTGCGCCGCCCTCGTAATCATTGGTTTAAACACGTGCTACGCGATGGCTAATGCCAAAATTTGGCGAAAAGTTCCGCAGTTCGGAAATACGCGTTTACGTTTGGCGTGACGCTAAAAAAGCAACCCTAAAGTCAGCTCATACAACTAGCGGCTTGCTTTGAAAACCTCTTCCCCGTCCAATGAATCAAGTCCTTGTTCCACATGCAGCCTCTCTCCGTCCAATGAAACCAGCCCTTGTTCCACGTGCTGGGGTTATATGGGCCTAGTGATTTGAGAGATAACCGGCTTCGTATTGCAATCCGTTTTTACGGTTTACTGCCTCTCTATTCTTTCTCTTTACTCTGTGGAGACAAGTTAACAATCATTAGCTTAGCGATAATGGCTGGCTCACCAAGGTGCTTGGCGATTCGCTTTTTGTCCAGAATCGTCGCAAGTAATGAAATTTTATGTACCGTGTGTCGCCACTTTCATATCGAGGCACCCTAGCCAATATATCTCTGAATTTTCATGATTATTCAATTGGCCTTTTTATGCAAGTTGTCCTATAGCTAACTACGAAATTATGAAAAAAATTAGTATGATTCGTGCATGTGCTGTTAATAATTATTTTATACAAATGTTCATATCTCAATAAATTCGTTTTTAATTGCAATCAAATGTTTTTATTGCATTTTTTTTAATTTTTCGAAAGTGCCGTTAAATTTGGTTGAAATGAAAACTCTACATCATGCTATAAACAAAAGAACATTTTAATGTTTTACTGAAACATTTATATTTTCACGAATACGCGTGCTATTCTTAAACGAATGCATACAAACGTTTCACATGGTCCACATGGTCATTTGCTAGAGTCACAGAATATTTCGAGCACTTTCTGTCACAGATCAATGGCAAATATTATTAATTTTGTTTAATTTAGTGTTGACCTCTTAATTATTCTCGTGACTAAATATTCTCTGAATGTTATGAGACCGAACATGTTCTTTAAATCCCTCAAGTTCAAGGTCGATTCGTCAAAATTGTTTGTAGATATTCCACAAAACATCTAAAATCGAAAGTGTCCGGTATTACGAGGCTAATGCGTCGTCTGACCCTGTCTGAAAATTTTCAGACAGAGTCAGACGATGTGCGCTAAAATAAATTATTGATCGGATATTTAAATTTGAACTGTTTTATGTCTGCAGACGATAATTTGTGGCAACAATTGCAAGTTAGCTATTGCATATGGGTCGCCCAAATGAAAGTGGCACTACAGTCGGTTTGAGAAATGGTTTAACGGTATTAATATAAATTAGTATACAAAAGAAAGAAGTGATACAAACGTAACAGATAGGCTAGACAAAGTCACCTTGTGGGTTGAAACAAGTGTCCCAGCGGTCAACTAGACGAAGCTCCGAGGTTGGTTGTGGAACCAATTTTCAATGGCAGCTTGGACCTCAATATCGTCGCAAATCACCGCCCTTCTGAGCTTTCTTGAGTGGACCAAAGATGTGGTAGTCACACGGCGAGATGTCTGGGCTGTAAGGGGGGTGTTCGAGAACCTCCCAGTGGAATCACCCTCCTTACGAAAATCCCTACACCATCGGAATACCGATCTGCGTGACACACACTCCGTGCCATACACATTTTGCATTCGACGATAGATTTCACCAGCACTCACATTTCCCGCTGTTAAAAATTGCACGACCGCACGAGTTTGGAGGCATCCATGATGCGAACGATGCCTTTTAACGTGCTCCCACGCTATCACACACGCATCTGGCGGGATGTGACGAATCGCATGACGATATCGCATGCATTTCCAGCATTCTGTGTCCTCTATAGGAGCATGCGCAGTCATCTTTCTCTTCAAATGGTGCAGTTATTACACCAATGCCACTTTCATTTGGGCGAACCTTATAGAATATTTTAAAAGAAGTGAAAATGGAGTTTTCGCGAGAGCATTATCGAGCTATGAATTTCTATGATTTGAAAGTGGAGCCAAATCAAGAAGAGTCACATTCAATGTCTACAATTAGCATATGGAATGAAGCCCCCACATGTCGTGCCACTGTAGTCAGATGGTTTACAGAATTTATAAGAGGTTGAAATTCTCTTCTATATGAAGAACACACAGTTTTAGTCTCGGCCGTACGAAAAATGTTAATCGATGATAATCGTTGGCCCTACCAAATGATACAGAAGGAACTTAACATTAGATCCGCAGCTATACATAAAATTATTCATGAAAATCTGAAATCAGTAAAGGAACCCTGATATTACTTAATGATAGTGGGCTGCGCCTTTTTAGCACTTTCCAACCTAGTTGAAAAGTGCTTATGACTTCGGTTTGTCTGGCCAGTAGTAGGGAAAAGCCGGTTTCACCCCATGAGGCGGCGTTGCGGCGGGTCATGAGGTGGTGCTGTGGTGCGGCGGCGGTGCTAAATTGTTGTAAAAGACTACGATGATAAAATTCAAACTTAAAATCGAGGGTGGGGCGAAAGGGTGTGCTATAGGAGAGGGGGTTTTAGGAGGGGGCAGCATGTTATAGTAGGGGGGGGTATTTTTTTTAAGGGGGGGGGCTTAATTTAAAAAAAATTAAAATTGTCTAATATTACGAGGTATCGGCTATGGTAGAGTACGACTACTATCCCCTTGCCCCCCCCCCCCCAATTTTTTTTTTTTTTTTTTTTTAGGAGAGATGAAGTTTAAAGTGGTGTCGCCATCTATCGGTAAGTATGAAAATTATAGAATTTAAAATGACTGCTTCTGAATTTTAAGTTATAGCATAGTATAAAATAAAATATTCTAAAGTATCTAACCATACTGCTTACAATGGAAATTTAAGTTATAGCATGATGTAAAATAAAGTAACTTACCACTGCTTACAATGGAAATTTAAGTTATAGAATAGCACTTAATAAATAATTTTAAAATGTGTTACCATAGTGCTCGCAAAGGAAATATTAATTTATAGCATTGCACTTAATAAATAATTTTAAAGTTTCTTAGCAAACTGCTTACAATGAAAATATTTAGTTGAAGCATAGCACTTAATAAAATATTCTAAAGTATCTCATCATACTGCTTACAATGGAAATTTAAGTTATAGCATGGTGTAAAATAAAGTAACTTACCACTGCTTACAATGGAAATATATAGTTATAGAATAGCACTTAATAAATAATTTTAAAATGTGTTACCATAGTGCCCGCAAAGGAATATGAAATAGAAATTTAAGTTCTAACATAACGCTAAATAAATAATTTTAAAGTTTCTTAGCAAACTGCTTACAATGAAAATATTTAGTTAAAGCATAGCACTTAATAAAATATTTTAAAGTTTCTTACCAAACTGCTTACAATGGAAATATTTAGTTATAGCGTAGCACTTAACAAAAATTTTAAAGTGACACATGTAAATAATTATAGTTATAAACCGACATATAGGCAGATAGGCAGGCACACAGACAAGCAGGCAGGCAGGTAGGCAGACAGACACACAGTGAACTATTTGTTACGTACACAAGCATGCATATACGAAGTGAACTAATTGTAATAAAATACAAGACGTGCATACGTTTTAAAACATTTTTTTTTCTTCACAGAAATTAAGAAAATATTAAATTTCGACTACAACTTTCACTTTGAAATAGCGTACTCCCTTGTTAAAAATTATTAGCTTTTAACAAACATGTAAATGAAGCGGGGTTCGAACCTCGAACTTGACAAAAGGATCTCATGATGTGTTGATTTGCAGTAGGTTTAAACGAACACACCATGAGACCATGTTTATTAGACGCGATTTAAGATATATAAGAAAAGGTGTCACGTGACTGAACATATTGGATTATTACTATACAGTACTAATGATATTATAAATTTTGTAAAATAATTTAAGCTTTACGATAAACTTTAATGTTTAAACTTACAAACACATTGGAATGTATTTATAACATATAAAATAACCTTATAAAAGGTTGGTTGGTTTGTTGGTTTTATAAACTTGCAAAGCAAAGCGTATCTTACCAATTTGCATACAAGAGATTTTGTAACATAAATTATATAATACAGCAAATTTTAACTTACCAAGTGAGGTTTAAGGATACTGTAATAGAATTTTTAATTGTATACTTTAAAAAAGAAAGTTTAACTTACCATTATGTTTATGCTCGGATTCGAACTGTCAACCTTTTGGCTAGCTTTCCAATGCGCTCCCAATTACGCTACGATGGCTCCGTACAATTAATATAAATAATGAAACCTAACACAATGTTACTTTTTTTCCTAAGATTTTCAAGTTAATAAAACAGGATATGACGACATTTATAGAATAACATCCTGTTTTACAACGATAAGAATAGCAATATAAGAAGCTTGTACACCATAATGAATTTACTGTTTAAAGTTTTGACTTAAACGATTATTCTTCTAATTACTTAAAACCTTGCTGTATATTTGCTTGATCACCTATCTGTTTACCCTGCTTTTTGGATACTTCTAAACCTGAAAATGACTACTTCGCTTAACACATCTTACTATGAAATTTCAGAAATCAGCGAATTTAGTAGAATATTTCAGTATTTTGACGTTTTTACCCCATACCATTGGGACTTAGGGGAGGATACGATTGTCGAAGTGCAAATGAATAAGGACTGTGAGTTAAACGTTCACATTCAAAAATATAAAGAATTTGAGAATAGTGGTAAAATGTACCCTACAAATGAAGGAATTACAATATCGTGCGCAACCTTTGATAAATTTGAAACGAGAATGACAAAATTTAATTTTGACTCTGCAGAAAAAGAAACATTCGTATCTAACAACGATTTACTAACGATTTATGTGGATAAGGAATCATGCATACTGCAAAAACTATTGAAACCTGATTGTTTACTACTTACAAAAGAACAATTTCTCAAACTAGAGAAAAACTGTATTGAAATTAGCGAATGTCTTATTCAAACTTTTTTAACAAAACTTTTACCTGTTTATGTTTTAAAAAACGTAAAAATATGTAAATGTTCTCACTTTACAGAGGAAGAGGCGATGGACTATTTTTTAGAATGCTTCGATCATGAATTAGAGAGATCAGTATATCGCACGTTTGACTGTTATTTATGTTCAATCGGCCAACCAGTAGAAATGGATCATGAATGTATGAGATATAATTTAAGAAAACAGTTTAACTGGTGCGCAGAGAGTGCTTTGTTAAATTTCAACATTAAGGAATTTGTGAAAAACCTGCTAGAGAAATGTACATGTAATTATACTTATTTATTTTTTGAATCGATGAATGTAGACTTTTATAATAAGCATTTGATCAATGTATTTATAAATTAACGTAGAAATGTTTTATATTTAATAAATATTTGTTTAGTTTTTCATCATGTGTTTGTTTTTTATTTATGTATAAGGAATAAATAAGTTTAGTTTTCGGAAAGTTTTACAATTTTTATTCAGAAAATGTAGAAACTTGTTTTATTTTTCTACAAAAATTAAGGATTTTATACTATTTCATTAAACATGTGTACCATTATTATAATATAACTTACATATTGTATACAAAATACTACCCTTTACTTGATAAATTATTTAAGATTTTAAACCAAAACTGAGCGAATATTATAAAGATTATCGAGTTTGAAAATAGATCTGTTGTCTACCAGAGCAAAAACAGGAAACTACTTATTTGCGGATAACATCCCTGTTTTCTTACTGATAACGATACTTCTTGTATAGTTTAAGGTATAAAAATTATTTCATTTACTTAATTACCATATAATGAACGAGTATATTCACACATTTAAATTTGCATTTTAAGCCACGATGAATACATAATAAAACATTACTTGTATACTTTTACATAAAAATTGAAAATACATTTATACTTAACGAAATCACCCACTGTATAATAAAAGATACTTTGCTAAATTACTTATGTTTAACATACAGACTAATTTCTGTATACGATATATATCACGTGACGCTATTTTTAGTTATTTTAAGCATGCGCGCCCTCTACAATTAAATAAATATTCATGAAAAGTTTTATTTGAAATAATATTCATACTGTTTCTGTGCCGTTAAGACGTTCTAATTTTTTCTCCGTTTAAGTGATCTGCGATTTTAATTGATTTAAATTAAATAAGTACAATGCAAGACATGGTGTTAGACGAACCAACCAAGATAAGAAAAGCCTTGACATCGGAGTTTAAGGAGCAAATAGATAGTACTATTTTAATGAAACCTGTTTTGAATAAGGAACCGATGGCCTCTTCATCAGATCAAGTCGATCAAAAGTTACCTTTTACATGTGATACATGTAAAAAAGTATTTACTAAAAAATATATGTTATTAAGACATATGAACTTACATTTAGAAAAAAAACCCTCTAAGTGTGATAATCTGTTTACTACAAAGAGCGCTTTACAGGGTGATATGCTAATTAATCGCAAGACATCTGCCACATATAAATGTGAGAAATGCAGTAAGACTTTCTCACGAAAAAATGTGTTAGTTAGACACATGAAATTTCACTTAGAAAAGAAACCTTTTAATTGTAAAATGTGTTCGAAATCATTTGTGCAGAAAAGCGACTTACAAAAGCATAACTTAGTACATTCTAAACAAGGCGTTATGCATAAATGTAATGATTGTGATAAAAAGTTTTTACGGGAAAAAAATTTAATAAATCATACTATGATTCATAACACCCCTCAGCAAAAGCAAAGGAATATTGAACCGTTTACCAGACACTATAAATGTGTCGATTGTTCTGAAATATTTAATCACAGATTTGACTTAGTGAAGCATAGAAAAATTCATCTCTCGCCCAAAGAACATATATCTGAACAGCGTACTGAACTTTTAAACCATTTACAGAATTTATTACTACGTATAGACACTTTACAAAATGCTATAAAAAATGAAACTATTCCTTTTTGAAATATTGATTTTACCAATTTATTTGAACTATACAACTTCTTGTATATACTAATGTATGTGTTTAAATAATTAAATAAATAATAGATAAGTGAAAAAGCTTTTGTGTTTTATTTTTCAATATGATTATATTATATCACTATTATGTGAATGAATGGACTTGTAAATTTATACACTATGTATAAAAGTAAATTTCTTGCACTTTTACAAGAAGTAAAAATTTAATACAAGTTACTTAAATTATATATTTAATAAATTTTTTAAATATATTATTGATTCACATATGATAGTTAAATTAATATGCTATTAAACATATAATTTTGTATAATCTATATTATTAATTTTCTTTAACACATATTACTTTTTTACAATAAATCGATTTAACTAATTATACATTTGTGTAATTAAACAAACTTATTTTACTAAATATACGTATCGATAATTAATTTTTATTATTTACATACACATGATTATACTTTTTATCGTATGCGATTAACTATTTTTACATTTAATAAGCGTTGCCATACCCGCTTTTATAAATAATTAGATATTATAAAGCATACGGATTTCACACAAACAAGCAATATACATTTTCGTTAAATGAACAACTTGAATCTTTAAGCTATAACGTCATATTTACTTTTAAACTTGCTTTTAACTGTAACCATCACTCTTTTTTTAACCTATGTTAGTAACTGTTTAGATATAATATAATCAGTTTACTGTTGACTTTTGTCGTGACTGAACCTTTTACTGTTTGGTATTTAAAAAATGGCTTGTGAATTAGATGGGATTAAACGGTCGTGTGAAGAAATGGCTTCTTCAACAAAGTTTCAACGTTTAGATAAACCTATGGAAAATTCTGATTTTTATAATAATGAATTTTTACCCAAATCTAATATACAGGAGAACTATGAAACACTATCACCTACCATGGACTTGTATACAGCAGAGCCTAAGATTACCAAGGATTCTACAACCCCAATATTTACTAACTGTGATAATGACGAAACGTCTTTCCCCGACACCTGTTGTGAGTCTACCTCTGCTAAAAGCTTTTTGGATACAATGTTTAGGGATCTAGATTTTAAAAATTTGGAAACATATCTTACCTCACAGCCTACAAGTGGTTTAATTTCTTCAAATGAACCATCAACTAGCATTAGACATAGTATTGAACAATTATATAATATATCCCCTCCCATCGCATGTGTGAATAACATTTCCAAAACCAAACATGGTAAATCTCGCATTTTTGTCATGTTTCGGATTAAACTTGCTGATTTTATATTTTTAACTTTAAAACGACATTATAAACAGTTTTATGTACATATTGAAGAGATCAAACACAATGTATTTACAAATGAAGAAATTTCATCAACAAATAGAATTTTTATGGATATTTCAACGTGGTATGAATTCCAATATAAAATTTTTGGATTTAATTTAAAATATAAAAGTTCATCGTTTATTGCTAACAATACAGTATTAGTGTTAAATTATAATAATTCTATTATGCAAATAAAAAATTTAAAGAATTATACACATTGTGTTTTAAACGATTTTCAGTTAGAAAATTTAAAAGAAAAAGCTATTGATTTTAATAGCAATCTTATTAAACACTTGTATACAGTTCATCTACCGCAGTTAATTAAGCAAAAATGCACACTCGTTAATTTACCTTCTGAAATCGAGCGTGTTTTACTAACGGAACTTATCTCTTCTATTGAGGATAATGTACTGACAATATTAAACCAAATTTATGAATGTGTAGGATGTATATTTAGACACCAATCCCAAAGTCTACATACATGTTTCACCTTTAATAAACGTGAAAGATTTAATCACTTAGGGGATATGATTTTAATGCTTGTAAATTTTGATTATGTTATTTCAAGGTTTTTAAACGGAGTTGAATGTATCAGTGAAAACTTTTTACGTAACATTAATGTGGAATTTATTCGAAATGTATTATTTAAGTCCTGAAAATAAAATATTTTGCTTTAAATCTGTGTGTTTATTTAAACAAAATGTGTGTGTGTTTATTAATATTGTTTAACTTGCAATTTAAGATTAATGATTTCTCTTATATGTTTATAACAGAAACATGATAACATAGTATGTATACTAAATGTTAGTAACATACTACACATGTTAGTAATTGTATTTTTGAACTATTATAAAAGTTTTTAAAATTTTACAAGATAACAAAATTATTTTTCAGTTAAAAAAGTTTTATAAATTTACAATTTTAAATTTAAAACTTAATAAAAGTATTTCATACTTTATCAATGTTGATTCGTCTTGTATGTTAATATTATATAATGGTAACATACTATATAGTTGTTATGTTACTACATATACTTATAAAAATAATTTAAACATGTTATATTATTGTAAAAGTTTTTAAAAAAAATTACAAACTAACTTAATTAAATTAAAAAATTATAAGTAAACAAAATAATTATTTTTTTAATTAAAATAAATTAACAAAAATGAAAAGTTATCAAAATTATTTTATAAATGTTTTAAAATACTTAATTTTAATAAATTGTGTCTATGTATACATATATATGTATGTACCTATATACATGTGGAACTTTAGTTAAGTAATAGAAATTCTCAAACTTTGTCATTAGAAACCCTATATTCTGATAATTAATAACAATTAGCTTTAAATTAAAGAAATAGATTAATTTATACTCACAAATATAACCCACTTATAATAGCACGTCCATCTTACATAGTTACTTCAGACATTATGCTTGTTTCTATCCTAGCAACAGGATGTTTTTGTCGTACCACGTGATTTCCTTTAAAGTCACGTGATCACGAAGATAAGAATTAAACACAACGTGTTTGACATTTTCACTTCTGCTATAGAAGAGGCTTGTTTGGTAAGTTATAATGTCCTGTATTCTTTATTTTACACTTTATTTTACAATTTATTAAGAAGATCTAATTTAAATAACGTTTATATTGCAAACGTAAGGTAAAAGCACTAAATTATTGTTTTAAAAGCCTTTTATTTTGTAATTCTGTCGACCATAAGATGATGTAATACATTTAAAATCTTACTATTGGGTTTTATTTTAGCATAAACATTATTTATTCAACTGGCTATTGCTTTTAGAAGTAACTTAATTTTCTTACACAAGCAGAAAATAATATTTCTTCATTAATATATCATGTTTACAAAATTTTTAAGTTATATATAATATAACTTGTAAATACATACTATATTTATATACCAAATCCATAAGTATACATATATACTTAAATAACATGTAAGTATACATATACTTATAGATACTTATAGTATAAAAATATACTATGAATTTACAAGTTATATTATATATAACTTAAAAATTTTGTAAACATGATATATTAATGAAGAAATATTATTTTCCGCTTGTGTAAGAAAATTAAGTTACTTCTATAAAAGCAATAGCCAGTTGAATAAATAATGTTTATGCTAAAATAAAACCCAATAGTAAGATTTTAAATGTATTACATCATCTTATGGTCGGCAGAATTACAAAATAAAAGGCTTTTAAAACAATAATTTAGTGCTTTTACCTTACGTTTGCAATATAAACGTTATTTAAATTAGATCTTCTTAATAAATTGTAAAATAAAGTGTAAAATAAAGAATACAGGACATTATAACTTACCAAACAAGCCTCTTCTATAGCAGAAGTGAAAATGTCAAACACGTTTTGTTTAATTCTTATCTTCATGATCACGTGACTTTAAAGGAAATCACGTGGTACGACAAAAACATCCTGTTGCTAGGATAGAAACAAGCATAATGTCTGAAGTAACTATGTAAGATGGACGTGCTATTATAAGTGGGTTATATTTGTAAGTATAAATTAATCTATTTCTTTAATTTAAAGCTAATTGTTATTAATTATCAGAATATAGGGTTTCTAATGACAAAGTTTGAGAATTTCTATTACTTAACTAAAGTTCCACATGTATATAGGTACATACATATATATGTATACATAGACACAATTTATTAAAATTAAGTATTTTAAAACATTTATAAAATAATTTTGATAACTTTTCATTTTTGTTAATTTATTTTAATTAAAAAAATAATTATTTTGTTTACTTATAATTTTTTAATTTAATTAAGTTAGTTTGTAATTTTTTTTAAAAACTTTTACAATAATATAACATGTTTAAATTATTTTTATAAGTATATGTAGTAACATAACAACTATATAGTATGTTACCATTATATAATATTAACATACAAGACGAATCAACATTGATAAAGTATGAAATACTTTTATTAAGTTTTAAATTTAAAATTGCAAATTTATAAAACTTTTTTAACTGAAAAATAATTTTGTTATCTTGTAAAATTTTAAAAACTTTTATAATAGTTCAAAAATACAATTACTAACATGTGTAGTATGTTACTAACATTTAGTATACATACTATGTTATCATGTTTCTGTTATAAACATATAAGAGAAATCATTAATCTTAAATTGCAAGTTAAACAATATTAATAAACACACACACATTTTGTTTAAATAAACACACAGATTTAAAGCAAAATATTTTATTTTCAGGACTTAAATAATACATTTCGGATAAATTCCACATTAATGTTACGTAAAAAGTTTTCACTGATACATTCAACTCCGTTTAAAAACCTTGAAATAACATAATCAAAATTTACAAGCATTAAAATCATATCCCCTAAGTGATTAAATCTTTCACGTTTATTAAAGGTGAAACATGTATGTAGACTTTGGGATTGGTGTCTAAATATACATCCTACACATTCATAAATTTGGTTTAATATTGTCAGTACATTATCCTCAATAGAAGAGATAAGTTTCGTTAGCAAAACACGCTCGATTTCAGAAGGTAAATTAACGAGTGTGCATTTTTGCTTAATTAACTGCGGTAGATGAACTGTATACAAGTGTTTAATAAGATTGCTATTAAAATCAATAGCTTTTTCTTTTAAATTTTCTAACTGAAAATCGTTTAAAACACAATGCGTATAATTCTTTAAATTTTTTATTTGCATAATAGAATTATTATAATTTAACACTAATACTGTATTGTTAGCAATAAACGATAAACTTTTATATTTTAAATTAAATCCAAAAATTTTATATTGGAATTCATACCATGTTGAAATATCCATAAAAATTCTATTTGTTGATGAAATTTCTTCATTTGTAAATACATTGTGTTTGATCTCTTCAATATGTACATAAAACTGTTTATAATGTCGTTTTAAAGTTAAAAATATAAAATCAGCAAGTTTAATCCGAAACATGACAAAAATGCGAGATTTACCATGTTTGGTTTTGGAAATGTTATTCACACATGCGATGGGAGGGGATATGTTATATAATTGTTCAATACTATGTGTAATGCTTAGTTGATGGTTCATTTGAAGAAATTAAACCACTTGTAGGCTGTGAGGTAAGATATGTTTCCAAATTTTTAAAATCTAGATCCTTAAACATTGTATCCAAAAAGCTTTTAGCAGAGGTAGACTCACAACAGGTGCCGGGGAAAGACGTTTCGTCTTTATCACAGTTAGTAAATATTGGTGTTGTAGAATCCTTGGTAATCTTAGGCTCTGCTGCATACAAGTCCATGGTAGGTGATAGTGTTTCATAGTTCTCCTGTATATTAGATTTGGGTAAAAATTCATTATTATAAAAATCAGAATTTTCCATAGGTTTATCTAAACGTTGAAACTTTGTTGAAGAAGCCATTTCTTCACACGACCGTTTAATCCCATCTAATTCACAAGCCATTTTTTAAATACCAAACAGTAAAAGGTTCAGTCACGACAAAAGTCAACAGTAAACTGATTATATTATATCTAAACAGTTACTAACATAGGTTAAAAAAAGAGTGATGGTTACAGTTAAAAGAAAGTTTAAAAGTAAATATGACGTTATAGCTTAAAGATTCAAGTTGTTCATTTAACGAAAATGTATATTGTTTGTTTGTGTGAAATCCGTATGCTTTATAATATCTAATTATTTATAAAAGCGGGTATGGCAACGCTTATTAAATGTATAAATAGTTAATCGCATACGATAAAAAGTATAATCATGTGTATGTAAATAATAAAAATTAATTATCGATACGTATATTTAGTAAAATAAGTTTGTTTAATTACACAAATGTATAATTAGTTAAATCGATTTATTGTAAAAAAGTAATATGTGTTAAAGAAAATTAATAATATAGATTATACAAAATTATATGTTTAATAGCATATTAATTTAACTATCATATGTGAATCAATAATATATTTAAAAAATTTATTAAATATATAATTTAAGTAACTTGTATTAAATTTTTACTTCTTGTAAAAGTGCAAGAAATTTATTTTTATACATAAGGTTTAAATTTACAAGTCCATTCATTCACATAATAGTGATATAATATAATCATATTGAAAAATAAAACACAAAAGCTTTTTCACTTATCTATTATTTATTTAATTATTTAAACACATACATTAGTATATACAAGAAGTTGTATAGTTCAAATAAATTGGGTAAAGTCAATATTTCAAAAAGGAATAGTTTCATTTTTTATAGCATTTTGTAAAGTGTCTATACGTAGTAATAAATTCTGTAAATGGTTTAAAAGTTCAGTACGCTGTTCAGATATATGTTCTTTGGGCGAGAGATGAATTTTTCTATGCTTCACTAAGTCAAATCTGTGATTAAATATTTCAGAACAATCGACACATTTATAGTGTCTGGTAAACGGTTCAACATTCCTTTGCTTTTGCTGAGGGGTGTTATGAATCATAGTATGATTTATTAAATTTTTTTCCCGTAAAAACTTTTTATCACAATCATTACATTTATGCATAACGCCTTGTTTAGAATGTACTAAGTTATGCTTTTGTAAGTCGCTTTTCTGCACAAATGATTTCGAACACATTTTACAATTAAAAGGTTTCTTTTCTAAGTGAAATTTCATGTGTCTAACTAACACATTTTTTCGTGAGAAAGTCTTACTGCATTTCTCACATTTATATGTGGCAGATGTCTTGGGATTAATTAGCATATCACCCTGTAAAGCGCTCTTTGTAGTAAACAGATTATCACACTTAGAGGGTTTTTTTTCTAAATGTAAGTTCATATGTCTTAATAACATATATTTTTTAGTAAATACTTTTTTACATGTATCACATGTAAAAGGTAACTTTTGATCGACTTGATCTGATGAAGAGGCCATCGGTTCCTTATTTAAAACAGGTTTCATTAAAATAGTACTATCTATTTGCTCCTTAAACTCCGATGTCAAGGCTTTTCTTATCTTGGTTGGTTCGTCTAACACCATGTCTTGCATTGTACTTATTTAATTTAAATCAATTAAAATCGCAGATCACTTAAACGGAGAAAAAATTAGAACGTCTTAACGGCACAGAAACAGTATGAATATTATTTCAAATAAAACTTTTCATGAATATTTATTTAATTGTAGAGGGCATGCTTAAAATAATTAAAAATAGCGTCACGTGATATATATCGTATACAGAAATTAGTCTGTATGTTAAACATAAGTAATTTAGCAAAGTATCTTTTATTATACAGTGGGTGATTTCGTTAAGTATAAATGTATTTTCAATTTTTATGTAAAAGTATACAAGTAATGTTTTATTATGTATTCATCGTGGCTTAAAATGCAAATTTAAATGTGTGAATATACTCGTTCATTATATGGTAATTAAGTAAATGAAATAATTTTTATACCTTAAACTATACAAGAAGTATCGTTATCAGTAAGAAAACAGGGATGTTATCCGCAAATAAGTAGTTTCCTGTTTTTGCTCTGGTAGACAACAGATCTATTTTCAAACTCGATAATCTTTATAATATTCGCTCAGTTTTGGTTTAAAATCTTAAATAATTTATCAAGTAAAGGGTAGTATTTTGTATACAATATGTAAGTTATATTATAATAATGGTACACATGTTTAATGAAATAGTATAAAATCCTTAATTTTTGTAGAAAAATAAAACAAGTTTCTACATTTTCTGAATAAAAATTGTAAAACTTTCCGAAAACTAAACTTATTTATTCCTTATACATAAATAAAAAACAAACACATGATGAAAAACTAAACAAATATTTATTAAATATAAAACATTTCTACGTTAATTTATAAATACATTGATCAAATGCTTATTATAAAAGTCTACATTCATCGATTCAAAAAATAAATAAGTATAATTACATGTACATTTCTCTAGCAGGTTTTTCACAAATTCCTTAATGTTGAAATTTAACAAAGCACTCTCTGCGCACCAGTTAAACTGTTTTCTTAAATTATATCTCATACATTCATGATCCATTTCTACTGGTTGGCCGATTGAACATAAATAACAGTCAAACGTGCGATATACTGATCTCTCTAATTCATGATCGAAGCATTCTAAAAAATAGTCCATCGCCTCTTCCTCTGTAAAGTGAGAACATTTACATATTTTTACGTTTTTTAAAACATAAACAGGTAAAAGTTTTGTTAAAAAAGTTTGAATAAGACATTCGCTAATTTCAATACAGTTTTTCTCTAGTTTGAGAAATTGTTCTTTTGTAAGTAGTAAACAATCAGGTTTCAATAGTTTTTGCAGTATGCATGATTCCTTATCCACATAAATCGTTAGTAAATCGTTGTTAGATACGAATGTTTCTTTTTCTGCAGAGTCAAAATTAAATTTTGTCATTCTCGTTTCAAATTTATCAAAGGTTGCGCACGATATTGTAATTCCTTCATTTGTAGGGTACATTTTACCACTATTCTCAAATTCTTTATATTTTTGAATGTGAACGTTTAACTCACAGTCCTTATTCATTTGCACTTCGACAATCGTATCCTCCCCTAAGTCCCAATGGTATGGGGTAAAAACGTCAAAATACTGAAATATTCTACTAAATTCGCTGATTTCTGAAATTTCATAGTAAGATGTGTTAAGCGAAGTAGTCATTTTCAGGTTTAGAAGTATCCAAAAAGCAGGGTAAACAGATAGGTGATCAAGCAAATATACAGCAAGGTTTTAAGTAATTAGAAGAATAATCGTTTAAGTCAAAACTTTAAACAGTAAATTCATTATGGTGTACAAGCTTCTTATATTGCTATTCTTATCGTTGTAAAACAGGATGTTATTCTATAAATGTCGTCATATCCTGTTTTATTAACTTGAAAATCTTAGGAAAAAAAGTAACATTGTGTTAGGTTTCATTATTTATATTAATTGTACGGAGCCATCGTAGCGTAATTGGGAGCGCATTGGAAAGCTAGCCAAAAGGTTGACAGTTCGAATCCGAGCATAAACATAATGGTAAGTTAAACTTTCTTTTTTAAAGTATACAATTAAAAATTCTATTACAGTATCCTTAAACCTCACTTGGTAAGTTAAAATTTGCTGTATTATATAATTTATGTTACAAAATCTCTTGTATGCAAATTGGTAAGATACGCTTTGCTTTGCAAGTTTATAAAACCAACAAACCAACCAACCTTTTATAAGGTTATTTTATATGTTATAAATACATTCCAATGTGTTTGTAAGTTTAAACATTAAAGTTTATCGTAAAGCTTAAATTATTTTACAAAATTTATAATATCATTAGTACTGTATAGTAATAATCCAATATGTTCAGTCACGTGACACCTTTTCTTATATATCTTAAATCGCGTCTAATAAACATGGTCTCATGGTGTGTTCGTTTAAACCTACTGCAAATCAACACATCATGAGATCCTTTTGTCAAGTTCGAGGTTCGAACCCCGCTTCATTTACATGTTTGTTAAAAGCTAATAATTTTTAACAAGGGAGTACGCTATTTCAAAGTGAAAGTTGTAGTCGAAATTTAATATTTTCTTAATTTCTGTGAAGAAAAAAAAAATGTTTTAAAACGTATGCACGTCTTGTATTTTATTACAATTAGTTCACTTCGTATATGCATGCTTGTGTACGTAACAAATAGTTCACTGTGTGTCTGTCTGCCTACCTGCCTGCCTGCTTGTCTGTGTGCCTGCCTATCTGCCTATATGTCGGTTTATAACTATAATTATTTACATGTGTCACTTTAAAATTTTTGTTAAGTGCTACGCTATAACTAAATATTTCCATTGTAAGCAGTTTGGTAAGAAACTTTAAAATATTTTATTAAGTGCTATGCTTTAACTAAATATTTTCATTGTAAGCAGTTTGCTAAGAAACTTTAAAATTATTTATTAAGTGCAATGCTATGAATTAATATTTCCTTTGCGAGCACTATGGTAACACATTTTAAAATTATTTATTAAGTGCTATTCTATAACTTAAATTTCCATTGTAAGCAGTGGTAAGTTACTTTATTTTACATCATGCTATAACTTAAATTTCCATTGTAAGCAGTATGGTTAGATACTTTAGAATATTTTATTTTATACTATGCTATAACTTAAAATTCAGAAGCAGTCATTTTAAATTCTATAATTTTCATACTTACCGATAGAGGGCGACACCACTTTAAACTTCATCTCTCCTAAAAAAAAAAAAAAAAAAAAAAAAAAAAAAAAATTGGGGGGGGCAGGGGGGGGAGGGGGGCAAAGGGATAGTAGTCGTACTCTACCATAGCCGATACCTCGTAATATAAGACAATTTTAAATTTTTTAAAATTAAGCCCCCCCCCCTTAAAAAAAATACCCCCCCCTTACTATAACATGCTGCCCCCTTCTAAAACCCCCTCTCCTATAGCACACCCTTTCGCCCCACCCTCGATTTTAAGTTTGAATTTTATCATCGTAGTCTTTTACAACAATTTAGCACCGCCGCCGCACCACAGCACCGCCTCATGACCCGCCGCAACGCCGCCTCATGGGGTGAAACCGGCTTTTTCCTACTACTCTGGCCGTCTGCCGTCTGTCCGTGCTCTAACTCCCGTAAATATGCTCGGATTGCTCTGCAATTTTTATATGTTATTGTCGTTATCTATAGCATGTTCCCTATTTCAACGGAAGTGTGTAGCACTTATAGTTTTTTTACAGGGACACTCAAAATAATTCCGCTACATTGCGGTCTATGGGGAAAAATCATTTGCGGTTTATTTAAATAATGTTTCACTACTTTAAACGCATTGAAATTTATATATATCACTAAGGTGCATTAGAAGATGCTTAATATGGAACAGGGTGTGCATAGCACTTATAGTTACTTTACAGGGACAGTCAAAAGAATTCCGTTACACTACGTCTATGGAGAAAAATCGTCTGCGGTTTATTTAAATAATGTTGCACTATTTTAAACGCATTGAAATTTATATAGATCACTAAGGTGCATTACAAGAGACTTACTACGGAATATTGTGTGTATAGCAGTCATCGTTCATTTACAGGGACACGCAAAAGAATTATCTACTGTCTGTTAACAATAATTCCTGGAAGTGCGTTTTAAGTTATTGAACGCGATTTTAATTTTAACTTGCTTTTTGTCTATTACGTGGTGTGTATAAATTCTGTAGATCCTATACAGGGCAGCACAAAAGTTCGCGAACACATTTCTGTTTATTGACAAACTCCAGACGGAGAATTTTAAACTGTGCTACGCGTTTCCTAACTGAACTAAAATTATCATCCTATGTAGTATATATACAAATCTATAGATCCTATACAGGGCTGAATAAAAGTATTCGGATATTTTTCCGAATATTGTATATGTTGGAAATTCCTGAAATTATGTTTTTAAATATGTTATGCGTTTTCTAAATTGTTTACTTAGATGTTAGCTTTTAGCTTATTAAACGGTATGATTTGTAAAATTATTTTGGAAGCGTTGGAAAGTGCTATATAATCTATGCTTGACGCATGATTTTTCGTTCTTGTTTTCAAAATCATAACAGACCTACATACCCTTTTTTGACGTTTCAGTACGTCAAGAAAGTAAAGTATCAATCTTTGTTGATGGCCCCAAAACAACAACGGTAAAAAGACAACGGAGCAATGAAAAAAGTATTGTATACTGTGTTCTTCAGAAGTACAGGGCTGCTCAAAGCCAAAAAGCTAGAGGGACATAAGACAGTTACAGCTAACTTATGCACCACTAAGTTTTTTCCCAGAAATTCTTCAAGAGGTGAATATTACAATATTAGTGGACTCATGGTTCACCATGACAATGCATCTTCTCCATTCAGCAAGGATTACAGTTGAATATCTTGAACAAAACACATCAAAGGGATAGATCATCCACCCTATTCTCCTGATTTTGCTATGTGTGATTTTTGTCTATTTTTAAATCTAAAGAAATTACATGGGCGTCGTTTTCATTCCAAAGATGAGGTTATATACAAAAAGCATATTCTCTTAAAACGAAAGAGTGGATTTTGCTTCTCAGAAAAGAGCTCTAATTTATTGGATCGTGAATGAGTTGATTTTTAAATGTTTCACTCATCATGATTTGAATTTTTATTTTCCTAATGCATTCCAGAAGGGCGAGTACTAAACAACTCATCTCGATAAAAAAGCACTCATTGGCGAGCGGAAATCCAGTAAGCTGACGCAGTTGACGTGACCTCACTGTCCCCATATCCGCTGAGCAGACGACAGACGTGTGGTGTGTAGTACGCGGCTAAGAGCACGTTGTTAAAATTTTAAAGAAAGAATACTTGAAAAGGTAAGAATTTCTGCTGATTTAAATTCTCTAATAATGCTTTTTATAATGATTCTGTTTTATATTAATTGTTATTTTATATATGGCGTGATATTTTTCAGTTTATATCAATATTTTTATTAAATATGTCTTAACCCTAACATTTAGGACTATTTATACGAGCGAACATTTAGAGATCTTTTAAGTTGGAAGGATAAATATTAAAAAAATACTCTAAAATATAATGAAATAAATCCTTTGCCTCTCCATTATGTTTTTTTTAAATGTTGTTTCAATAAATATGATTTATATAAATAGCATTTAGTAGCAATTTAAACTTTTAAAGAAAATATCTTGGCGGTACGTTTGTTTATATAGTCAGGGGTCGATGCAAGTTTTTTATCTTGGGGCCCATTTTGTGAAAAGTAAAGGTTATTTTTGTGAAATTTATTATATTTTTGTGAAAAATAACATTTTGTAACGAAAGTTGAAATCCAGCTAATCAAATTCGAACCAAGCATTTATAAACAAAAAGTTTTTTAAATCCTTTTGCTGAAGTTTTTCTCTTTTTTGAACTTGTTTGTTTACAAATTACACATTTTAAAACATCGTAAAATAATAAATAATAAGTTTTTATGGAATAGAATTTTGTGAAAGGATCAATTTTAGTAAAAGGAATTTTGTGAAGGGGCCCATTTTATCAAATTCATTTTTGTGAAGGGACCCATTTTATTAAATTGATTTTTGTGAAGGGGTCCTAAATAGGCCCAAAATTTTGTCTGGATCGAGCCCTGATAGTATATATTTTTAGCGATGTTTCAGAACTCTAACTTTTATAATACTATAAATTGAAAATTGACTTGTCTGACTTTAAAAATATTGTTTTAAAGTAAACAAATTATATTTCTTATTTTATTCTCAATCTGAATTCTAATATTTTAAAATATACTTGATTTATGAAACTGTATAAATCCCATATTTTTTATCATATGTTGTTAAAAATAAGGTAAATATCTACATTCCCGGATATTCACGGTGTGAATATTCCTAAATAGTATTAGGATTAAAACATATTTAATGATAATATTGATATAAACTGAAAAATATCATGCAATGTATCGAATAATATTGCATAGAAAACATAATCATTATAACAAAATAAAAAAAGAGATTAAAATATTTAAATCAGCAGAAATTCTTATCTTTTCAAATATTCCTTTTTGGGTCGGGAGGGGGGGGGGGTATATATTTCAAGCAGCTCAGAAACAACAAAAAAAAAAGATACTTTTCACTTAATTGTTGAATATATACATATATGTAAACATAAATATGTATACATTCAATATGCAAATTACTTTTTTTTTTCTAAAATAATAATCTACCTGTTCATGAAATTTATTATTTTACAATGAATTATTACATTTCACCATGAATTTTAATTCTCCTTCCCCTCCTCAAGTATGAGTTAGTTATGAATCACTCAAGTGCTACTGGATTTAACCTTCATTGATTTGATTTCACTCAAGTATGAGTAAAATAGAGATAACTCAATCATGAGTTGCTTAAAAACAACTCGTTCACTCGAGTTGTTTCAACTCTTCATGAGAAGCTGACTTTCAAATCGTGAGATGAGTGGATTTCGGCTCAACTTGAGTTATTTTGGGTCTTTCGTTTTAAGAGAGTATTTTCCATATATTCGGAGAAATGGGTGACTTGAGGCATATAACCTTTGGCAAATTTCCCTACAAAAGTGCATTGATCTGGAAGGAAACTATTTTGGGCACTCTTAAGAGTTGGTAAGTTTATAACTTGCACCATCTAGCCGTATTTCAAAAGTTTCAGTGTGACCCATGTATCCTTAATTTCTGAGCATGAGTGTAATTCTCGGGTTGGGTTGCGTGTTGACTTAAAATGAAAATGCTTTGAAATGTGGTAAAAGTTCCATTTCTCTAGCGGAGGTACACTGGAAATCTTTATACACTTTAAAGAACACTTATTTTGTCACCTTTTTTTAGTACACTTTGAAGCGCACTTGTTGGAACAGTTTTTAGAATACTTCTGAGAACACTTCTTTTGTTCAAGCACACTTTTCTAAAGCGATGATTTCACATGTGTACCCAAATGTGCTCCCAATCTGTTCTCAAATGTGTTCCCAAGTTTAGATTTAACAAATATCCTGATCACTTTCGGAACACTTTCTGTATAGCGGAGCATGTTCGGAACACATTTTGGTACACATTAAGGTAACTGGAACACTCTTTTTGAATCAAAGTGTTCCATATGTATTCCCAATATGTGCTGGGAATTTGCAGTGTATTGACTGCAATTAGAACATCAAATATATCAAATTAGCAGGTGCTCGTATTAAACAAGTTGGAAATTGTACGTCAAACGTTACAAACGAGGTGCGTTCGTACGCACGTTTTAGAATTAAATTCATGATATCCAGTGCGTAGAACGGGTTAAACAGCTAGTTAAGTATATATTTTATGACACTGTTCATACGAATATCTTAACTAGTTACATAAATATTCAGATATACATAAATATTCAGATCTTGATGATTTTTAATTCTGTGAAATGAATTATATCGTCTGCAGATTAATTTCTGTCATAAAATAAGTATCTCGGTCGCTTGACGATTAAACTTCGGAAGCTCCTATAACAAAAAAGCACCGATTAAAAAAAAAAATTCAAATTTCTTAATAAATATTTTTATTAATATCTCCTAAAGTTTTGATTCGATTTTAATAAAATTTGAAATGTCTCGACAAAATTCTGCAAAGATAATATATTTTAAATTGCAAACCATTTGGTTGGGTAGTTTTTGCGTTGTTATATGCGGACAGACAGACAGACGGACGGACAGACAGACGGACAGACAGACAGACAGACAGACGGACGGACCAAACGACGACTATAGGTGCTACGTATTTATATAATTACGAACGCACCTAATAACTATGTAATCGAACTGTTTTTTTTTCTGCGAAGGCGGACGATTTTTTAGAAAAAGCTGTCTAAGTGGGCTTTTTGGGTCGATTTTCGGATGCGACAACGCCGAAAAAAAAAACAGCCGTCCTGCGACAACAATCACTTATACTCAATATGTAATTCATTTGTCGGAAAATGGAAAAACTGATCGATTACAGATCCCTTTAATGTTTATTCCTGCAAGTATCCTGCTTTAAAAATAAATCAAAAATTTGTCAGAAAGTTTCGTGTTGTTGAGCGGGGATTTTTCTTCTTTTTGAGAACCACTTAAAAAATGTTCTTAGATCTAAAGTAGCTAATTTCTGACACATTTCTGAATTCATTTTCGTTTCGAAATGCATGAAATTCGCAGGTATCCAGAAATTACTTAATCGAATGGTGTTTTCCATATAATGGTAAAGGCAGAAGATCTTTCAGGATATACTGTCAAAGTTGACGTTTTAAACAGGAAGAAGAGAGAACATTCTGTCGTTACGTGACAACAATCGCTTATAACTGGATAAATAATTAATTTATCAAAAAATAGAGAACACCGTTCGATTACAATAAATCACTTCAATGTTCATACCTCATACCTGCAAGTATCATGCTTTTATACTTAAAAAATGGTTAGAGAGTTGTTGACTGAGGAAAAATATTTTTTTGAGAACCGCTTTAAAAAAAAGGCAAGTCTGGAAGCATCAAAATTATCTACGTGTGGTCGCTAGGGTATAGATTAGATTATTACTATTTTCTTCGTTTCCCTTTTTTTGTTTACCTTTCATGGGTTTCAGGTGAGATTCAGTTTTTTCGTCTGCCGCCCCCAGCCGTGTTGCCACCTGATGCGGATGCAAATCAACTGGAAAAAAGAAAAAAAAAAGCAGATGGTGGTTCAACAACCTTGATCGTCGTCGTCTGCCCACAACAGGTCGTAAGCACGTGATCGCGCCTGACCTTTCCTGCGTTGCTACAGATAGATATTCGACGGTGCATCCAAATTACATATGCAATGTTGTCTGAGATCGGAGACCGGTAATAACCTGTTAGATGAAGAAAAAAACAGACAGATCATTTTCGTGTTTTTATTTATTTTTTTATTTTTAACTGTTTCAGAAACAGGTTGATATGAGTCTGATTGTCTGTTGTATATGCCCGAAAGCGATTAAATGTAAAAGTACAGCTGTTCACTGAAACTGTGAGATGTGTTACAGATTATACTTAGGAACCTTTCCCTCCCCCTCCTTCAATCCTACGTAGGTCGAGTTCGAGTCGGGAACTCGAAAAAATTTCTTTTAAGTCAACCAGAACCTTAAAAAATTATTTTTCGTCGAGCCACAACCCGAAAGGAATGGGTCTGTATATATATCAACTCTTTGGTAATTTTGGACCCCCCCCCTCTTACGATATCATACGTTATCAACTCCCCGCCCCCACCTCCCTTAATGATAACGTTATCAATATGAGTTGTAATTTTTCAACCGGACGAAAAATGTCCAGGCCAGGATTCGAACCTGGGCTCTCTTGGCTGAAGCTGTCAGTGTTCTACCAACTGAGCCATTCCGGTCGAATCTGGAGGACCTAATTCATCCAGTTAACCTTATTGATTATAGCAGCTACTCTGATATCTGAATCAGCTCAACAGAATAAATCGCAGGTAACTTGGAACTCCAGTAAACGCTGGATCCGTAATTACACTAGATTAATTTTAACACAATTATTCAAATTGGTAAAGAAATTATATGAGTTGTAATTTTCCAACTGGACGGAAAATGTCCAGGCCGGGATTCGAACCTGGGATCCCTTGGTTGAAGCTGCCAGTGCTCTATCAACTGAGCCATCCCGGTGATTAGATTTCTTTACCAATGATTTTTTCTTCGGCTCATATGATTTCTTTACCAATTTGAATAATTGTGTTAAAATTAATCTAGTGTGACGTTATCAATGTCTAAAAATTCCTTTTATTTTTGCATTTTTTTAAACATTTTTTATATATATATACGTTTGCAGTGATATACAGATACGGTTATACATTTACACTGATGTCCAGAAATTAAGGGGCAGTGACCACTTTCCGACGTTTCGTCGAATAGCTACTGAAACTCGTGAGGAAATGCCCGAAATGCCCTTGAACTTTGAGAATGTAAAGAACATGTTTTGACTTCATGTTTTTCAGTGAAGATTTTGTCGCAAGGAGAATTGGGAGGGGGGGGGGGCAATAATAATTTTAAAAATAAAATAATATTTTCAATCAACCCAAGTAACAGAAAATGCTAAAATGGTCTGTCACTGTAGCAAATTATTATGTAGGTCTTGTTCGACCATTTGTGTAAGCATAGCACGTATAATCGTGAAGATGTTAACAATTCTGTGAAAAATTCAAAAGTTTTTTTTTTTTTTTTTTTTTTTTTTAGCATACTTATGGCCGAATTTAACCGAATTCAACCGAATTTAACACCGCTTTCCTATAAATTGACAAAAAATTATAGAAATAGTATACTGCAATTAAAATATTAATATGTTGAATATTTGATGAGATATGGGTATTTACATGAAATAAATTTTAACTGCGCATGCGCGAACTATAACAAAGTTTTTTTGTCATGATTTGATAGTCAATACTATAGGGCAACTCATATAAAAAGACCAGTAAAATATCTTGAAAACTCAAAAAGTTACAGCAATAATTAATAAATTGAGGTGGAAATCCCATAGGATTATATATAACTATCAGTTTTAATTCTGAAACACAAAAATTTGATTTGTAACAAAAAAAAAAAAAAAAAAAAAAAAAAAAAAAAGACTTTGAACATATCTAATGGTTGGAGTATCATAGTTGAGTTTTTTTTCCACAGAATGAGAACATGCAGGGACCAGGACCTTGGAAAATTCTGTTGGAAAAAATCTCAACTATGGTACTCCAACCATTAGTTGAATATACTTTCCTCTGTTCATTAAGACTTTGAACATTTTGTTGCATTGTATCCAATTTTAGATGCCATCACAGAGGCTATATTATCACGATTTCTTACTGTTTCATTGACCCCCCCCCCTCTTCCCACATTCTAATCACGTGGCATGCTAGCTGGCTATAACGGAAAAGAATGATGTTTTCTGTTTATAAGATGGGATATAAATATACCTTTTAAAATTGGCTCTTCTATTAAAAGTACAAGTGTTCATTTATTAGGTTAGTTTTTGTATATATATATATATATATATATATATATATATATATATATATATATATATAATAAAAAGCCAGATTAAAAACTTGGTCGCCAGTGGCAACCAGGCGACCGCATTTGTTAAGCCCTTATCATATCTCAAGAACTAATGCTCGGTATTTAATAAAACTTCAGATTCAGTTAGACCTTGATATAAATTGGTACTGATTCGTTTTTTGTGTATGTGAAACCTGTATGAGGTAGAAGAACGTTTTGGGATTGGCATATATCCGAATAGTTTATTTCTCGAATTAGACCATCTCCCTTAATTTCTCATTATAAAATCCCCCTATTCAGGTTACGAATTATCTCATAAGATCACTTCAAAACATAAAATATTCATTCTGCGATACATACGCTTTATCTAACTAATAATATTTTGCATCAGTAACGTATTCAAGCGAATTTAATTGTAATACATTTATTTTCCTTTTTTATTTTCATTTTATTAAAGCCACTTTCATCGTTGTTATTATAATTTACCTTTTTGTTCGCAATTCGTGATATCTGCCTTTTTCCATTAGTTTCTTTTTATTAACCTTATTTCACAATTAAACATTAACAAAGAAAAAAAAATAATAGAATCAACTTTTTATGTTTTGAAACTTTATTCTCATTCTTTACGGATTAGATTACCCGAGAATGAGTAACCACACCCGCACGGTCTTCGAATGAGGTAACCCATTTTCTCAAAATTAAAATGTTTTTTTTTTTTTTTTTTTTTTTTTTTTTTTATAAATAAATTTCAGAGATTAGAGTTTCAACACAAAGAACGGAATTACCGATCTTTTTAACACTTTCCTATAAAAGTTTTTTTTTTAAAAATCTATGATTGTCCATAATGTCATTTTTTAACTCACAGGCTATCAGTGCCTGAGAGCTAATGTGCCCGCCGGTTCTGTATGTACGTATGTATGTACGTAACGCGATAACTCTTGATAAAAATAACTTTTTTGCTTCAAATTTTGTTATAGGTTCATTGTGATAAGGTGCTTCCCTGATTAGTTTTGGGGATTCATTGGTTAAGTAAAAAGGGGGGATACGGGGGGCTAACCCTCAATGCCCTCAGTTTAACTTTGCAGTTTTCTTTTTTTATTTTATAAATCGATTTCAGAGATTAGAGTTTCAACACAAAGAACGGAATTACTAATCTTTTTAAAACACTTTCGAACACTATAGTTGAAAAGTGTTTATGAATTCGATTTGTCTGTACGTGCCCTTAATTCGCGTAAATTCACTCAGATTTCCACACGCAAGTGATATAGATATGTTATTGGGGGTTTACTATACACTGATGTGCAGAAATTAAGGGGCAGTGACTAATTTCAGACGTTTCGTGGAATACTGAAACTCTTGAGGAAATGCCCGGAATGCCCTTGAATTTTGAGGATGTATAGAACATGTTTGACTTCATTTTTTTTTTTTTTCAGTGAAGATTTTGTCGCATAGGTTTATATGGGATTTCCTCCTCAATTTTTCAATTATTGCTGTAACTTTTTGAGTTTTTACCATATTTCACTGGTCTTTTTATATGAGTTGCCCTATAGTATTGATTACCAAATCGTGACAAAAAAATTTTGCTGTAGTTCGCGCATTCGCAGTTAAAATTTATTTCATACAAATACCCATATTTCATCAAATATTTAATATATTAATATTTTAATGACAGTATACTATTTCTACGATTTTTTGTCAAGTTTTTGGAAAACGGTGTTAAATTTGGTTGAAAACTCTGCATGCTATATAAAAAGAAACCGTTTGAATTTTTCACAGAAACGTTAACATCTTCACGAATATACGTGCTATGCTTACACAAATGCACACAAATGTTGAACAGGACCTACATAGTCATTTGCTACAGTGACAGACCATTTTTAGCATTTTCTGTTACTTGGGTGATCGAAAATATTATTTAACCAGTGGACCCGTGCGAAGATTTCGCACTGCATTTTAATATTTTTTAGATGCAAGTTTAAATTTATATAAAAAAAAATAGGGACTAAAAATATATGCAAACAACATAAGTCAAGAAAGAATATCGTCTCATATATTCCATCAAAGTTACAGTAAAAACTGATCGCTGATAGCTAAGGAATATATATATATATATATATATATATATATATATATATCAATTAACGGCATAAGAAGGTAACATCATCTGTTTCGGGAAAAGAACATGGGACAAAGAAAAGTAAATCGAGCATTTGAATTTAAATTTTGCTCTTTAATCATAAATATAAAATAAACCCGTGCAGCAATCTTTATTTTACACTTTTTTAAATAATTATTTCTGAGTAGATATAATGCGGTATTTTATTTTTGTGGCAACATTAATTTGAGGAAAACGTTTCATTTCATTTATGAAAACAATGCCGATTTAATTGTTAACTAACAGCAAATTTTAATCAAAGAACATGTTGTAGAAAAATGTATTTGTACTATTTCAGAAGCCTATTCAAAATCCTTTCATATGGTATTTCATTCGTCGTTCTGCGTTTCGTATTTGCTTAGAAAAAGGGATGTTGACAGGAGAAATAATATATACGATTATTAAAATTATTACTGCCCCCCCCCCCCTCCCGCTAATTGTCCTCGCGACAAAATCTTCACTGAAAAACATGAACTCAAAACATGTTCTTTACACCCTCAAAGTTAAAGGGCATTTCCTCACGAGTTTCAGTAGATATTCAGTGAAACGTCTGAAATCGGTCTCTGCCCCTTAATTTCTGGACATCAGTATATAAATTTAAGAGACAATAAATGTAAATTTCAACACAAAGAACGGAATTACCAATCTTTTTAAAACACTTTCCCCCATTATAGTTGAAAAGTGTTTATGAATTCGATTTGTCTCTCTGTGCCCTAATTGGCGTAAGTTTACTCAGATTTTCATGCCAGTGATTATGTTATTAGGGGTTTACTATGGCATGTTCAGTATTGAAAATGAAGAGTGTAGCACTTACAGCTCACTTACAGGGACACTCAAAACATTTCCGTTAGGGTCTATGGGGGAAAATCGTTTGCTTTGTATTTTAATGACGTTACAATGTAAATTTCTTTTAAATGCTAAAAGGTGTAAATTAACAACATAATGAATACACAGTAAAACAACTTTGATTAGGTTGTTTGACATGTTTCGGCTCACTACGAGCCATTTTCAAAAACAAATGAGAATATTCTACAATGGCACGGTCTTTGAAGTTATTATTAAAATGCTATCATTTAATTTTCATGTTTAAAAAATTACGCACGTTATCTTTAATTTTTACTTGGTTGTCTATTTTCGTATCTGTAACCATGGAGTAAACTCGATCCACAATTTCGGCAAGTTAAAAGATGCTGTATATATAAGATATAAAAATAAACAACGAAGTAAAAATAAAAGATAACGTGCGTAATTTTTAAAAAGTACCTGAAAATTAAATGATAGCATTTCAAATAATAACTTCAAAGATCGTGGAATTACGTAATAGTCTCATTTGTTTTTGAAAATGGCTCGGAATGATTCGAAACATGTCAAACAACCTAATAAAAGTTATTTTACTGTGTATTTATTATGTTGTTAATTTACATCTTTTAGCATTTAAAAGACATATATGTTGGAAAGTGTTAAAAAAAAAACACAATTCGATATCTTTTACATTAAAACTTGTGAACCACAATTTCGGTAAGTTAAAAGATGCCACATCGTTACATATTGTATTTTTGCGTGTTAATATCTCTATGCTGCTATTTCTATTAGATTATTAAATATTCAAACCCTATACCGAATTGAGAGAAAATTAACACTATTTCAATACAATTATGGAAATACATATACATATTTTTTTTTCTTTCAATTTTAAAATATTCAGGACATCATTTGAAAAATCGGGTCAACCCGAACCCGACTCCAAATAATCAAAACTCTAACCGAAACCGAACCCAAACCCGAACAATTTAAAGTGAACCCGATTCGCTATGAAAGAAAAATAGCGTCAACCCTAACCGCGGGTCGGGTGGGGTTCAGGTAAAATCGGGTTACCCGTCCCGATGGAGTACTCTAGTTCCGGTTTCATTTCAAATGAAATTTTAGTCGGGTTGTAACTCCACGGGGTACAAGATTCTAATTGCGCTTCGGCAGACCTAATTTTTAGTATTCTAAGGAACAAACATTTCCTTTCGAATTGAGATGATATTTGATGACGTAAGAGTCTTTTGCAACCACTCCAGACTAAGACGAGCCGAAGAAGATTGACTTGCAGTAATCAATATTTTCTAAATCTGTTTCTAATAAGAGGATTTATTTATAAACATGTATAATGACCGGCGCTGTGTTTTTTGTTCGAGTCCAGAGAGTTTGATCCGCTTAATTTGGGATTAATTAATACATAACTACTTTCTTAGCCACTTATAATGATGGAAGAACAGTCACTGGTAAGTTTTTTTTTGTATCGCTCACTAGAGTTTTAAGATCGGCATCAATTTGAAATATGGTTTAATTATCGTCTGCATCATTAAAAATATTCTTTGTTTTTAAATGTCGTTGGAAAAAAAAAAAACAATGGATCAAAGGCTGTGTATTTGCGCTTTACGAAGAGAAATATACTCTTATTCGATTATTTAAAAAAAGGTGTTAAAAGCATGATTTTAATTTTTCTACGCGGAAAATAATTGTCATAATTAATAAAAATGAAAATAAAAGTCAAAGTTTACATTTGACTGGGAAAAAGGTAAAAAATGCATACTCAACAAAGGTCCGTTCACGCTTATTATACCAAAAATCGCATATCATGTTTAAAAAAAAAATATATATATATATATTTGGCAGCTGAAAAATGGATATATGGAGCTGTGTTTTTTCTTCGAGTCCAGAGAGTTTAATCAGCTTAGTTTGGGACTAATTAATACATAACTACTTTCTTAGCCGCTTATAACGATCAAAATCCAGTCACCGGCAAGTTTCTTTTTTTTTGTTTTTTTTTGTCTCGCTCACTGGAGTTTTAAGTAAATTGTTTTTTTCAGATTAGTAAGAAAGAAAAAAAGAAATTAATTGTTTTGAACTAGGAACGTAATTTTTGTTATACAGTAAAACATGTGAAACCGGAATGGCTTATGATCTGAAATAAATCTGTTTTACACAGGTTTTCGTTTAGGAGGTATATAATTGCATGGTATTCCTAAAGTCACGTCTAGACATAGAATTTTTCCGTTTACAGTAGGATTCCGTTTTAGACAGGTTGCATTTTCAAAAGTTTTACTGTATTCAGTTGACTGTTATTAAAGAAAGACGGAACACTTCCTTTTTATGAGATTTTGAGTAAAATTATCAGCTTAAATCAAACATTCACCTTTGGATTGGTATACGTATTTGTCCAATTCCGAATGTTGGTTCTATTATTATACGATGTTTACACAGTTTTGTAACTATTTCGACTTTCTCTATGATTTAAACCTAAATGCAAAAAAAAAATAAAACGTATATGGCATCAGAGTTTATAATTATCGTCTGCGTCATTAAAAATATTCTTTGTTTTTAAATGTCGTTGGAAAATAAAAAAAAAAACAATGGATCAAAGGCTGTGTATTTGCGCTTTACGAAGAGAAATACTCTTATTCGATTATTTAAAAAAAAGGTGTGAAAAGCATGCTTTTAATTTGTCTACGCGGAAAATAAGTGTATTAATTAATAAAAATTGAAAGAAAAGTCAAAGTTTACATTTGACTGGAAAAAAGGTAAAAAATGCATGCTCAACAAAGGTCCCTTCACGTTTATTATACCAAAAGACGCCTCTCATGTTTAAAAAAAAAAAAAAATAAATAAATAAATAAATATTAGGCAGGTGAAAAATGGATATATGGAGCGGTGTTTTTTGTTCAAGTCCAATACATAACTACTTTCTTAGCCGCTTATAACGATAACGATCGAAGTCCAGTCACCGACAAATTTCTTTTCTCTGGCTCACTGCAGTTTTAAGTAAAAGTTTTTTTTTTTCTCCTTGCAGATCAGTAAGAAAGAAAACTAGTCGTTGGGGGTCATCGTAATACTTACCCATCATGGATATGATGCAAAATATAAAATATGAAAATAAAACGTGTGTAAACTACTTATAAAATGCTTTACAATTCCAAAATAAAATCGTGGCTTGATGACATCATAAACTTTAAAAGCTCTATTACTAAATTGTGCAAAAGAAGCATCCTTATAACTCCAAAAATGATAATCTTATTAACTAACAGTTTACTTCGTCGGATTAAGCGTCTCATTTCCAATTAAATATATATCTTTTAATTGAAATTTGAATGAAATACAGGGTCACGAAAAATCGAAGCGTGTGGAAAATAGGATTACAAATATCTCGGCCACTCATTATTTGATCGACTTCATTCTTTATGCAAAATTTATGTTTTTTTATTGTCTTTTATATTTACTCCGTAAAATAAACATTTTCGAAAATTTTTATATGCCTTTTATCAGAACGAATATTTCGAGACTCCGAGAAAAATAGTTCTGGATAATGGAGGTTACTGAAATTCAATAAACTTCTTCCCATTTTACATTCTAAGTAACATACCAAATTTCAAGTCTCTATCTCAATTTGTTCGGGAGATAGTGCGTTTACAGACACACACACACAGACACACGGACGTCAATTTTTTTTTTTCTAAAAATATGTTTTTCGGAATCTCCATTGTCTGAAACGTGTAAATCCGTCAATTTTTTTTTTTCGATTTTCAAAACGATTACAAGACTTACCCTATACTACGTATGATGGGTAAGTAAAAACAGGACTTCTACTGTCCCACTCAGTGGTTCCACGGGACGGGACCTAGAATCCCTGAAAATTATGACGTCCCGCGTAAGTTGGGACACTTAGTAATACTAGTATAGTAACAACGCGCACGAACGGAGAAAGTTTTAGTTACTGAAGGTTTTTCTTGTGTCTGAGCAAAAAAGAAGATGGAATTGGCAGTAATCAATATTCTCTATCTATTACTCCTTATTTCTACTCAGATTTATTTATAAATGCGTCTAATGACCGGCGCGCTGTTTTCTTTGTTCGAGTCCAGCGATTTTCATCCGCTTAGCTTAATTAATAAACTAGTTTTTAAGCCGCTTATAACGATTTGAGTCCAGAGACTGGAATGTTTTTTGTCACACTCGGTGGAATTTTAATTCGTTGATTTTAGTCGCTTATTTAATCGTTTTGAACTGTAACTTTTTTGGAGAGTAAAACCTGTAAAATTGGAGTAGTGTCCAACATCGGGTCGGGTAAACCAATTTTACCCGAACCGCGGGTCGGGCCGATGTGGCGTTAGTTTTTTTTTTTTTTTTTTTTTTTTTGGTTGCGCGTCGGGTTCGGCTCGGGTTGACTTTAAATGTTTCGGGTTCGGGTTGAGTTTTCACACTTTCGGTTCGTGTTCGGGTTGACCCGATTTTTCAAAAGCAATTCCTGCAGTAGTTGCCATAATTGCGAAAACCTTTTTGAAAAAGTGTATTTTTGAGGTTTGATAGCTCATAACACCACTTTCTGTTTAAGTAATACTGTAAAAGCAGTGCCGGATTTACTGCAGGACATTTGGGGCACGGGCCTAGGGCCCCCGATTTGTAAGAGCCCCAAATGCTACTGAAGATTTTTGAATTATTGGCCAAAACAGTTTTAACTCTTCAGAAATGTACAGAACTCCGTTTTGGGGATCGCCATATTATTTCATTTTTATTTATTTTACCTGTAAGACCCCCATGGTTAACATGAACAAAGAGATGTGGATCTGCTAGTTATTTGAATAAATTTAGTTATTATTATTATTTTTTTTTTTTTCAGTGAAAGCTTGTATTTGAAAAAAAAAAAAGTTATTTGATTTATAGGATATGCTAATATTTTAAATAATTATAGCTTGACACTGCGGTAAATTTATTATTAGTTGTTGCATACTTTATCATTCCAGATATATGAACTTATTGCATATAGAAAGGGAATCAGCACCACACAGTTTATTATTAAAATTTCATAATTATGAAATAATTATTTAAAAGTAAATTAATGATTATCAAATTTATTTTTTTTAATTGCTATCTTAAACAAATTAGTAAAGTCAATAGTGATTATCTTAATAAGTACTGCTTTCAATATTATATATATTAGTTAAGGTCTGTGTAACATCGGTGCAAGGGAGCCCCCGAATTTGTAAATCGGTCCTTGCATAAAAGTATATATGAGTGGAAAAATAATTTAATCAAGAATATAATGAAATAAATTTTGTTCAATTATTAGCATTTAATCAAAAGTTATAGACAAATGAACTACAACAACAACAAAGAAACACAACTTGCTTATATTAAAATAAAGTAGATTTTCTTTATTTGAATGTAGCGAATGACAATGAGCATAAGTGTTTAAAGAACAAATCAGGTGTGATCCTGTTTTCGGAATGAGTCAATCAGGTATAACAGTAGGAGTAGGATTCATTTGTTGTTGTCATGTTTTGGAGGACATTTGAGGACTGTGAGGATGACATTTGTCAGTGCTTTATGTGATTATGGTGTTATAGTTGAATGTAAAACATAAAATAGTTAAAGAAATGGCACAAAGAGTTGACTGGTGACCTAGAAAACCATGTAAAATAGTACTTTTTTTTTAGACCGCTGACCAGGCCCCTACCTGCCAGGCTTTTGCCTAGCTTAACGAGTTGATACCTGGCAACGGGGCAAGAATCCACCTGCTCTTCGCTTGGCGAAGATGTGTTTGTCAAATCTATAGGCCGACGTGGCTTCAGTGCGTCTTGTTGCTTTAATTGCTTTTTCTTATTTGACCGGTTGCTAATTGATTTTTGATGAGGCGGTTCAGCACTGCGCAGTGTAGCGAAGTCATGCCGGACGGATCTGAGATGCTGGGATATTTACTATTTCCTCGCTGCATGGCTCATCCATACGTCATGCCATCGCTACTCGAGTTGGTCTCGTAATTTAGAATGTAAAATAGTACTATCTATTTTGTCTGACGATATCAAGTTCACCCTGTCTGGTAGAGATGGCATAAAATTCGTAAGGAGAAAAATCGAAGATTTGCATCCTAATTGCATTATACTAGAGTTGCAAAAAACCGGTTTATTTCCAGGTTTATTTTGCAATAGAGCCGTTTATTCCCAGGTTTATTGCCAAAAGACCTGGTTTATTCCCAAAAAACCAGATTTATTTCCCCAAAACCTGGTTTATTTCCAGGTTTAAACCGGGTTTTTTTTAGCCTTTGCAACTCTACATTACACACACCGTAAAGCATTCAGTCAGTGTTATGATATGTGGGGTTGTATGACATTAAAAGGTTTGTGCAGAAGTTGTGTGACTAATGGGAATATGGGAATATGTATGCCCAAAAATACATAAATGAAATACTTCAATCCCAACTGAAACTTTTCGCGCGTGATCTTTTCCAAGGTAATGAAACATTTACATTTCAACAGGATTCAGCTCCACGTCATGTTTTTAAAGTTTGAAAAAAAGGTGATTACAAGATAAGCATATTCTAGTGTTGGAATAGCCTGGGAATAACCCAGACTTTAATCTAGTTGAAAATATCGAGGGTTGACTAAAGAAACTTGTTGCACAGAAAAACAACCCAGAAATAAAATCCAATTAATATTAATAGAAGCAATAATTCAATCTTGGCATCACGTTGAAACAGCTTCAGAACTAAAAGACTTGGTTTACTCCATGGGAAGGAGTTATAAGACCGTAATTAAAAGTATTGTGCTATCCTCTATAAAAAAAAAAAAAAAAACACACACAGTGAAATGTTTCCTAAAAAAAACCTACTCTAATACTGCATCAAATATTTCACTAAAGTCATTCTTTTTTTGTTTTGTTCTGATTTTATGCACCATTTAGTATAATAAAAATACCTAAGGAGTGCTTATTTAGTTTTAAAATAATTTAAACTCACAATTACAGAATTCTGGCAAAACATGAGCTTCATTTTTAGAGATTATTATATTTTTATAATAGAATTTTAGAATGATCTACATAATTTTTTTTAATGTTTAAATATTATTAATATGTAATAAAATGCTTAACTTTCAGCTGATTATGTCAGATGTGGGTTTTATTCAGGTAACATGGGTTACCGTCTGGAAAAGTGGGATTTTTTTCAAATTCTCGCATAATTGGCAGCCATTTTATAATAAAGTAATAAAATTAAAAATGCTTAACATTAAAATCTTAGTCAGCACTAGGTGTAAAAATTTAACCATGTTTATTTTTTTTTTAAATCCTTTATTAGACTTTACATACAGAAATTTTTTAAAAAATGGCTTTTTTTTAGAGGACAGCACAATAAAGGTTACCCAAGTATTAACTGACATTGAGATAAATTTTGTATATCTCTTTTTTTCCATATGTTTCATTTTTCTTCTTTATAACTGCTCTTCTAACAAAAATTTTTTCATGAAATTTATTGGATTACACTTCTGATTAAAGTATCTTTCCATTGGAGTATAATTTTATGGTATTACATAACGAGAAAGTGGTGTTATGAACCATCAAACTTCAAAAATACACCTTTTCAAAAGGTGACAACAATTTTGGTCCCTACTGTATATATTTAAAACTATATATTTAATATTAATGAGTGTATATGTGTTATTTTTATTTTTTTAAAAAGAAGATAAAATTGATATTAGAGATATAATTGTTGACGATTTTTTTAAATAATTGTATTAAAATATAGATTAGTTTTCTATCACTTTGGGTTCAGGTTGAAGTGTATCAATTTCAGGTCGGGTTTCGAGTTAACGCAATTCTATTTGTCGTGTTCGAGTTGGGTTTCGGGTTGACTTAAAGCAGAATTTTCGAGTTCAGGCTGTATGATGTAGAGATCATATGTATATGTTATTTTATTCAAAAATTATAGTTCCCTAATATTTTCTAAAAGTTAATTTATATCTTTATTTAAATACTATATATTCTAAATTAAAGTGATAACTATCCCATGCTATATGCTATTTAATCATGTATATGTATTCGTTCATTTATTCCGCATCTTTCATTAACCACATAAAAGTTATTTCCTTTCCACATTTAAAATGCGACGATTGTTATTTTAACATGTACATTGATATTTATGGCAATCTTCGGTATGCAAATCTATTAAAGATTACAGATGTTTTCCATCTTTTTGTAGCTAACTTCAATTGTCTTTTGTAGCTAAAATGCAAACAGTGCTTATTTTCCATCTGCCTGTTTCGCACTTCTCTATAAAATCTATTTACACCCTATATTACATTTTTACGGTTCTCATAACAATCCGCGGGGTTGCCCTTCTAAGTCATGCCATTTGGATAACGCGCCTCATATTGTATGCCTGCCTTGTATCTCCCACGCGAAATTAATATAGCTATCTACTAAACCGTCTTAAATTCCGAATGGCGATTGAATTGATACACATGTACATCTGGCGAAATTGATGATGAATGTTGGCGCACATGTGCACCGTAAAAATTGGTCAGAATTCACTTAGCCACTGTATAGAGAAGTCGTATTAGATTTTATGTGAAGGACCACTTCCCCTTTAAACATCTATTTGTCGAAGTCCGAGTAAAATGGAAAACCTTGCAGGCACCCATGGACTCGTCATTTGTTTGCATTACATATCTACTGCTTTCCAGGAATCACGATCGCTCCCTTTTGCGGAACAACTAGAAAACAGTGTAAACAGCCCTCTACGTATTTATTACGGCCGTGCTACACTGTAAAAAATGACCAATGTTTCTTATTTTATGAAACTATACAATAACCACGAACGAAAATATAATATAATCTTCTGAGTTATCCGAAATTCCAAATAGCGTGTTCCATTGTCTTTTGAATCCCCACAAACCAATACATTTCCATAATTTAAAGAATTATTTATAAAAACAAAGTGTTTTTCGCTGCCCGTATTTTTCAGAAACCTTTCCGAAGGGTTTTTATAGTGTATTAATGAATGTCCTCAGCCTGGAATACCTGTTTTTCGAATGTCATCCATTCTCAAGTAAACGTTTTCAGCCGCATAAGTTAATTTATCCATAAAAGAGTAAATAAATAATATTAATTTTAATGTTATTGTTAACGCTCTTAATTTTGCATGTTTGTTTGTTGAACATATTTTTTGAGCATGAAAATGTTTACTTGAGACTGGATAGCATTCGAAAAACAGGTATTCCAGGCTGAGAACACTAATTAATACACTATAATAACTCTTCGGAAACGTTTCTGAAAAATACGGGCAGCGAAAAATACTTTGTTTTTATAAATAATTCTTTAAATTTTGGAAATGTATTGGTGTTTGGGGATTCAAAAGACAGTGGAACACGCTATTCGGAATTTCGGATAACTCAGAAGATTATATTCTATTTTCGTTCGTGGCTATAGTAAATTTTCATAAAATAAGAAACATTGGTCATTTTTTACAGTGTATTCAGACTGATCCTTTATTAGTCATGCATCCAAACTTATCATCGTACACGAAAGCCAAAATATCCGTACCCAGGCCATCAACAATACCATAGGCTGGGTATAACCCGACCCGTGCAGGATTCTAAAACGGAGTCGCTAAGGACCTGAAAAAATTTAATTTTAGACAGGTTTCTGCGTTTTAGCAAGCAAATTTTCATGGTATTCCTTTCGTTGGGACCATGAATTTTTACCATTTTAAACAGGATTCCGTTATACACAAGTTCCGTTTACACGGATTTTACCATACTATTACTGCTTATTTGTACTATTATTATGTGGTTATTTAAGAATGGCATAATGTCCCATTTGTATCAGATCTTGTGTACTCAATTTCTGAGTTCAAAAATACATTAATCTCTCGATTAGTATGTCTAGCCCACGATTAATTTATAATTTACTTTTCTAAGCCGATTATTATAATGATCCGAGACTAGACACAAGAAAGGTTTTATCTCACTCACTGGCAGTTTCAAGTCACTGATTTTAGTTGCAGATTTGTATATTAAATAATAATAATAATATAATAATTGCTATGTGCTGAGAATGTAATTTGTTTTCGTTCGCCTTTATATACTAGTTATTAAAGAAATAGGTAATGCTTCACTGTTATCAGATTTCGCATATTTTATTACTTTTTAAGCCCACAGAGGTCAACGCTATGCTTTTTTTTTTCTTCTTTTGTGAAAAATAAGGGCTGTTTTGTGAAATGCATTATATTTTAGTGAAGAATATCATTTTGTAACGACAGATGAAATCCAGTTACTCAAATTCGAACCAAGCATTTATTAATAATAACTTCTTTAAAGTCTTTCTGCTAAAGTTTTTCATTCTTGTGAACATGTTTTGTTTGAAAATGACACATTTTAAAACCTAACAAAATAAAAAATCAAGAACGAAAAATCATGCGTCAAGCATAGATTATGTAACATTTTCCAACGCTTCCAAAATAATTTCACAAATCATACCGTTTAATAAGCTAAAAGATAACATCTAAAGTAAACAATTTGGAAAACGCATAACATATTTACAAACATAATTTCAGGAATTTTCAACATATACAATATTCGGAAAAATATCCGAATACTTTTATTCAGCCCTGTATAGGATCTATAGATTTGTATATATACTACATAGGAGGCTAAATTTTAGTTTAGTTAGGAAACGCGTAGCACAGTTTGAAATTCTCCTTCTGGAGTTTGTGTCAATAAACGGAAATGTGTTCGCGAACTTTTGTGCTGCCCTGTATATGCTCTACAGAATTTATACACACCAATTAATAGACAAAAAGTGAGTTGAATTTAAAATCGCGTTCAGTAACTTAACACGCACTTCCAGGAATTATTGTTAACAGACAGTAGAGAATTCTTTTGTGTGTCCCTGTAAATGAACGATGACTGCTATACACACAATATTCTGTAGTAAGCCTCTGGTAATGCACCTTAGTGATATATATAATTTTCAATGCATTTAAAATAGTGAAACATTATTTAATTTAACCGCAAACGATTTTTCTCCATAGACGTAATGTAACGGAATTCTTTTGACTGTCCCTGTAAAGTTACTATAAGAGCTATGCAATGCACCCCCTATTCCATATTAAGCTTCTTGTAATGCACCTTAGTGATATATATAAATTTCAATGCGTTTAAAATAGTGAAACATTATTTAAATAAACCGCAAATGATTTTTCCCCATAGGCCGCAATGTAACGGAATTCTTTTGAGTGTCCCTGTAATAAAACTATAAGTGCTACACACTTCCGTTGAAATAGGGAACATGCTATAGATAACGACAATAACATATAAAAATTGCAGAGCAATCTGAGCATATTTACGGGAGTTAGAGTACGGACACACGGACAGATGGCCAGGCGGCAGACGGCCAAACGGCAGACGGCCATACGGCCAGACAAACCGAAGTCATAAACACTTTTCAACTAGGTTGGAAAGTGTTAAAAAGGTTAATAAACAAGATTAATAAAAAAGGTTAATAAAGGTTATAAAAGATAGTAAGTTTTTTTTTTTTTTTTTTTTCTGGAATGGAATTTTGTGAAGGGATTCATTTCGTTAGAGGGAATTTTGTAAACGGGACGGGACTATTTTATTAAAAGGAATTTTATGAAGGTCTAATTGAAGGTCTTTTGAAGAAAGACTAATGTAGTTTATGCTCCATCTGTCCATCTAGGTGAAATTTGGAGTCTATTTAGACTCCAAATTTCGCCTACATGGACAGATGGAGCATAAACTACATTAGTCTTTTTCGAAAAAACGGCATAATGTACAGCTTTAATGGAACAGTTCGTTGATATGACGTCACTATGATATCACAAATGGTCATCCCCGTAAATAAAAAAACCCGTAATACACCCCCCCCCCCCCCCACACACACAGATAACATAGAAGGTTGTAGAAGAATGTCGGCTACATTTTCGTCTATTGGCGGAAATTGCTGAAAGGGGAATTTTCATCAGTTTTATACATTTTCCAGCTGAAGTAAATTTCAGCATAACTATGCAGTACATGTACAATTCTATAGATCATATGTAGTGTTACATAAAATAATTCGAGGTACCTTTCCTACTATGTAGTACATATACAAATCTCTAGATCATAAGTGTTATAGAAAATAATTCAAGGTACCTATCCTACTATGTAGTACATATACAAATCTATAGATCATATATAGTGCGGCAGAAAATAATTCGAGGTACCTTTCCTACTATGTAGTACATATGCAAATCTATAGATCTTATATAGTGTTACAGAAAATAATTCGAGGTATCTTTTTTACTATGTAGTACATATGCAAATCTATAGATCATATATAGTGTTACAGAAAATAATTCGAGGTACCTTTCCTACTATGTAGTACATATACAAATCTATAGATAATATATAGTGCTGCAGAAAATAATTCGAGTATCTTTCCTACTATGTAGTACATATACAAATCTATAGATCATATATAGTGCTGCAAAAAATAATTCAAGTACCTTTCCAACTATGGGAGGTAATTGCTGAAATTCAGTTTTCAATTATGTTATGCATTTTCAAAATTGATTATTTAAGATATCTTCTTTCACCTTATTAAGAGGTGGAAAGTGTTTCATAAACAACGATTCACGCATTATTTTTCTTTTTCTTTTCTCTTTTTAGTTCCATCTTTTGACTTCAATCAACATTTCCTTAACTATCACTCATTTACAGCAAAGAAGTTGTCTAATCACACTGTTTGTTAAAGTTGAAAAAACTTCAGCCCTTTTTTTTTAATTATTACTATTAATTAACAATTACTTCTCTAAGCCGCTTACACCGATGCAAGTCCGAGGATTAATTTCTTCACTAATTTTATGTTAAGATTTAAATAAAAAGATAATCATGTCGAAAAGCTTAAGTTTTCTTTTTTATATATCCTGTTATCTCAGTCGACGGTTATAATTATGAAATTCCTCGTTTATTACAAGATTTTGTAATAGACTTAATTACTGTCTGATCTCCGTGACAGGTCTTTGAACTTTTGAAATAAATAAAATGTATGCAAACAAGCAAAAAAGTTTTGTCTCGCATTTTCATCGAAGAATTGTAGTAAAATTCCACGCTCTTTCGCAGCAGCTTAAATTGATAGTGCAGTCATATTTTTAATACGTTTGATGGGTACAAAACATTTTCAAAAGAGAAAATAAGGATAGTATTTATATTTTTTAATGTCTATAGACTGAAACTTTCAGGGAAGAGTAATTTTAAATAAATTATATTGCTTTAGAATTTTTTTTATTGATATTTGAGGAATAATTTAAACATTTTAAGTGGATTCAGTTATTTCAGTTATTATTTTCAATCAAACTTTTCAGTTATTTCAGTTATTTCAAATAATTTATATATATATATATATATATATCCGGGATTATTAAAAAGTAAAAGCCACTAGTAGTGAATTGGAAACCAAACGTAAAGTATTGTAAAACGCCAGTATCAAAAGTTGGGTTACGAATCAGCAAGGTGAAACCGTAATCGTATCACTTCAAGTACAATTTTGAAAGATGGGAACTCTAAATAAAGCCAAGAGAATTGATCTAATAAACCTCTGCGAGGAATGCGGAATTAAAGCTCCAGAAAAACCGCGAATACCTGTCCTAATAAAGCTGATCAAGAGTTGGGAGAGTTACGAAGAAGATTTTATAAGAGATCGATTGGAAGTAGTGATAGCAAGTAGAAAAGAGAAAGAAGAAAGAGAAGAGAAAGAGAAAGAGAAGAAATTACAAGCAGAACTGGAAGAGAAGAAATTACAAGCAGAAAGAGAAGAGAAGAAATTATAAGCAGAGATTGAAGAAAATAGATTGAAATTGAAAATGGAAATGGAAATGGAAGAGAGAAAATGGAAAATAGAATCGGAGCAGAATTTTGAAATTAAGAAATTACAGATACAAGAAAATTCAAGAGACCATATTAATGAAGACTCAAAGACAAATCCAGGTAAGAAATTTGAATTGCTTAGATTATTAACTAAATATGATAGCTCGAATGATATCAGTTTATACTTAGCTATGTACGAAAGGCAAATGGCGCAAACGGGCATTGATAAAAAAGAATGGGTAAATTATTTAATTAATCTAATGCCGTTAGATGTGATCAATATAATAACAAGGGAAAACGAACCTGAAATTCACGATTATGATTATATAAAAAATATTCTACTAAAATGCTACAAGCTATCACCAGAGGAGTTTAGGCTGAAATTTTTCTCATCTAAAAAGGAGTCAGCAGCCAATTGGCGAGATTTCGCTTATGAGATAAAGGTGTATTTTCAACAATGGATTGAAGGTCTTCAAGTAAATAACTTGTTAATCAAATCAGACATAATTTACCTGCGGAAACGAAGACACATTTTGCAGAGGAATTATTAGTAATAAAGAAAATTGATGACTTAGTTAATAAATTGGATATTTACGAAACGGCCCGAAGGGTTTGCAATAAACAAACAGTTAGGGATACAAGTAGCGAATTTGATGACAGGAGATCGCGAGTGGCTGATTACGCCAATTTGAAAAGACGCCAAATTGACAACAGACACAGTATGAATTATGGAAGCAAAGAGTCGCATATAATCTGTTTTGCGTGTGGCAACCCTGGTCACGTGAGTGCGAAATGTGCCATGGCGAATAATACAGAACAAGAATATTCAAATTTTTACCCGCAACGTAATCAAAATTGGCGAGAAACAAAATATCAAAATGAGACCCAAAACACGCAAAGAAAAACAGTTAATATAGGCATGTTAAATGGTAAAAAAGGAAGAATCTTAGATATTAGTGGAATAAAAACAAGCGTAATAATTGATACAGGAAGCGATATTTCAATCGCCAGTTCAAGATATCATACTGCAATAAACGCGCCAAAACTAACCAGAGACAATATGTACGTATCTGGCATAGGTGGAGAAGAAATTAAGCCAACAGGTTTTTTCTGGCATAAAGTCTACGTGGATGAAACAGAAATCCAGGATAAATTTTACGTGGTACAAGAGGCGGACTGCGATTTAATAATAGGTAGGAAAGCAGTAGAAGGCATGACGTTAAAAGTAACGGAAGATAGTGTTAGAATAACAAGCGGCAACAAAGTTCGAGTAGGATACATTAAAATTAACGAAGTACCGACAAAAATTAATGAAGCAAGTATAAACAACGATAATCGAGGTTGTGAAGATATGGTTAAAATCGACTGCGTAAATGACGGGGTGAATGTGACTCAAATTACGAATTTAGTGAACAGAAAGAAAATAAGGAAATTAATAAAACCATATAAGCCGAATAGGACAAAAGATACAGGATTATCCGATGAATGGAATGCATCTCCAGAAGAAAATTATGAAAGTAGTAGTCCTGCACATGGTAGAAAAGACTATGTGAAAGATCGCGATAGGAATTTTGATCATAAGGGAAAGAACAAAAAATTTAATAGACCATTTGATAACGGAAGCAATAATAGATATGGCCAGAGATATTTTAAACAGTCATTTAACCATGGAAATTACAATAAATTTGGATATGGGAAACAGAGTTCAGAGAATTATTACCAAAATAAATCTGAGATTTCTGAAAACTTTCAAACTGAAAATTCTTTGATACCTCAAGATATAGCAGAAAATACTTCACCTAATTCAAAAGCAAGGTACAATCCAGATTTTCCCCCTAGATACATGAATAGAGGCTACTATCATGGTCAAAATAATTATAATTATGGTGGCCAACGATCATACAAGGCTAGTTATAATGAACCAAAATATTCACAACCATCACATAAAAAATTTTCTCATCGTGGATTTAAAGAAGATTATAGTGGACGAGAAACTTATTCAAATTCTTATCATTCCAGAAGAAATAGGTATGAAAAAAAAAACATAACAAATCAAGATGCTGATGTCGAGACGCCACCATGTCAGGATGACCGATTTGTAGGATTTCAGTTTGAACACTTCACTTCATCAAATGAACTGATACTCTAATGCTATTGTCCATGATTTAAATGCGTGAGCTGAAAATACTTTGGATCACGAGTTTTGGCAAAGAGCCAGTTTTCTATTTTTTGTTATGAAGCAATATATGTAAAATGGATATAGCCGTTAGGCCTGGTTGGATTATCGTAATGTAAATTTGTTGTATAATTTCGACCAAAAGTGTTATTAGTTGAAATTAAAGTGCATATTTTGTTGTTCATCGATTATTTGTCATATTGGTTCAGTAAAGTGCCTATTTATATATCATTTACTTACATATATATATATATATATATATATATATATAAACTTTCTGTACAATTAAACCATTGAAAAATAAGATATTGACCAAATATTATGAAATCACTATAAGAAATAGCAGAGGCAAAATTCAAATTAAAATATGCAGTCCTATGAAATGAAATATGTAAAATACAAATGAAAACACAAGAGTATATACAAATATGAAAGCTTATATTGTAAATCACGTCTTCTAGGGCAGAGGATTTACAAATATAAGCAAATGACAGTCGATTTCTATTGAGACACTAGATATATATATAGATATAAAACTTTATGTAAAATTTAACTATTGAAACATAAGAAATTGACCATACACAATGAAATCGCAATACCAAAATGCCGTGTCAAATTACAAATTTAAAAATGTTGTCCTAATCAAACATTATTAATTCAAATGAAAATGAAAAAAAAAAAAAAAAAAAAAAAAAAAAAAAAAAAAACTAGAGTATAAACACAAATGAAAGCTTTTAATGTAATTCACTTTTTCAAGGGCAAGGAAATTACATTTATAAGCATAGAACGATTGTTTTTTTGTATATGACACCAGCTTAATGCCAAAAATCATGTCATATCCTGCCCGAGTAATCGTTGAACCAAGATTGAAAAACAAGACCTTTTAAAATGGAATATTATAAATCATACAAACAATTTGAATAAGAGTAAAAAGAAAAAAAAAAAAAGGAAAGTTATATATATATATATATATATATATATATATATATATATATATATATATATATATATATATATATATTTTTTTTTTTTTTTTTTTTTTTTTTACAAAAATGTGTATTGATATTTTAAAGAAATGTTTAAAGACACTTTAGCTGGAGATTTATTTAAATAAACCATACTGTTTTGCAAGAGTTATGTAAAAAAAAAAAAAAAAAAATCGACTACATTTCCGTCTATTATGGTGGGGAATTTTCTACAGTGTTATGCATTACCAAACTGTACTAAATTTTAGCATACTTTGTAATACATAGTCAAATCTATAAATCATATATACTGCTGCACAAAATAATTCTAGTACTTTTTCGACTATGTTGGGAGGTAATTGCTGAATTTAAATTTTCAAATATGTTATACATTTGCAAAATTGATTATTTAAGATATCTTCTTTCCCATTATTAAGCGGTGAAGTTTCATTGAGTATTCTGGCAGTGTTGGAAAGTGTCTCATAAATTATGCTTGATGCATGATTTGTCTTTTTTTTGTTTTGTTTTAATTTCATCTATTAATTTTAATCAGCATTTCCTTAACTATCACTCATTTACAGTAAAGAGAATTGTCTTATCACTCTGTTTGTTCGAGTTGTAGAAACTTCATTATTTTGTTATTAATTAACATTAATTTTCAATTAACAATCCTTTTTTATTAATTAACATTATAAATTACTTCTCTCTTTTATCTAAGCTGCTTATACTGACGCAAGTCCGAAGATTGGTTTCTCCAGTGATTTTATGCTAAGAATTAAATAAAAAGATAATCATGTTGAAAAGCTTAAGTTATCTTTCTTATATATTCTGTTATCTCAGTCGACGGTTATAATTATGAAATGTCTCATTTATTACTAGATTATTGTAATAGACTTAATTACTGTCTGATCTCCGTCGTCAGATAAAGGTCTTTGAACTTTTTTCAATAAATAAAATGTATGCAAACAAGCAAAAAGTTTTGTCTCGCCTTTGCATCGAAGAATTGTCGTAAAATTTCACGCTGTTTCTGCAGTTTAAATTGATGGTGCAAATAATAATTTAAAATATATATATATAGTAATGATATTTTAAAGTACTTATATTTAAATATTTTAAGTGGACGGTTATTTTAAATAAATCATGATATTTAAAAAAAAAATGTAATGGTGTAGTTAAAGTTATATTTTACAGGTTTTATTTGAATAGTTATTCTAAATAAATTTTTGATTTTTAAAAATTTTTTAATTTTTAAAAAATGTGTATTGCTATTTTAAATATTTTTTTTAAATATTTTAAGTGTACAGTTATTTTAAATAAATCATAATAATTTACAAGGAAAAAAATGTATTGGTATTTAAAGTTATATTTTACACGTTTTATTTAAAGAGTTATTCTAAATAAAATTTTGATTTATTTTATTTTTTCAAAAATGTGTATAGCTATTTTAAATATATTTTTTTAAATATTTTAAGTGGAAAGTTATTTTAAATAAATAATATTAATTTACATTTTTTTTTATTGGTAATTAAAGTTACATTTTACACGTTTTATTTGAATAATTCTAAATAAATTTTTGATATTTTGTTTTCAAAAACGTGTATTGTTATTTTAAATATATTTTTTAAATATTTTAAGTGGACAGTTATTTTAAATAAAGCATAATTTACAAAAGAATTGTATTGGTATTTAAAGTTTTATTTTACACGTTTTATTTGAATAGTTATTTTAAATAATTTTTTTTTTCAAAAATGTGTATTGCTATTTTAAATAATTTAAAAAATATATATTTTAAGTGGACAGTTATTTTAAATAAATCATAATAATTTACAAAAGAACTGTATTGGTATTTAAAGTTTTATTTTACACGTTTTATTTAAATAGTTATTTTAAATAAATTTTTGATTTTTTTTTTCAAAAATGAGTATTGCTATTTTAAATTAAAAAAAAAATATTTTTTAAGTGTACAGTTATTTTAAATAAATCATAATAATTTACAAAAAAAAAAAAATTGTATTGGTATTTAAAGTTATATTTTACACGTTTTATTTGAATAATTATTCTAAATATTCTTTTTTTTTTCCAAAAATGTGTATTGCTGTTATAAATAATTTTTTTAAACAGTTTAGGGAAGCAGTTATTTTAAACAAATCATATTGCTTTATAATAATTTAAATTGTTAATTTAAAGAAATGTTTTAAAGACTTCAGGGGGACATTTATTTTTAATAAATCATTTTTTTTTTTTTTTTTTTTTTTTTTTTTTTTTTAAATGTATTGATATTTGAATGATATATTTTAAACATTTTAAGCGGACAGCTACTAAAAAAATCATAGTGTTTTATAAAAATTTCTATTTCTACTTTAAAGAAATTATTTAAATAGTTTAAGTGAAGATTTATTTTAAAGAAATCATATTGTTTTATAAACATTTTATATTCGTATTTAAAGGCATATTTTAGATGTTTTAGGTGAACAGTTATTTTAAATAAATCTTTTTTTTTCTTTATAAAAATCTGTATTGCTATTTTAACGAATTTTTTTAAGCATTTTAGGTGGACAGTTATTTGAATTAAACCACATTGCTTTAGAAAATTTTTCTATTGGTAATTACAGAAATATTTTATACTTTTCAGGATGTGTAGTTATTTTAAATAAATGATATTGTTTAAAAAAATTGTATTGGATATTTTAAAGAATTATTTAAAAAAAAATAAGCGGACAGTTATTTTAAATAGATTATATTTTTTTTTAAATTAAAAATAATGATATTTTAAAGTATGTATTTAAATATTTTAAATGGACAGTTATTTTTAAGAAATCACAATATTTTACAAACATTTGTACTTCATTTTAAAGCTATATGTTACAAGTTTTATTTGAATGGTTATTCTAAATAAATCTCTCCTTTTCTGTCTGTCTCTCTCTTAAAAAAAAAAAATGTATTGCTATTTAAAAAAAAATGTTTTAAACATTTTAGCGATACAGTTATTTTAAATAAATCATGTTGTTTTTTAAAAATGTGCACTGTTATTTTAAACACTTCAGAGGGACAGTTATTTTTAAAAAATCATATTGTTTAGGGAAAAAATAGATTGATATTTGAAAGAAATGTTTAAATATTTTAAGTGGACAGTTATTTAATATATATATATAGCCACTGCTTTACAATGTCATTTTTTTTCTGCTTTTGAGTTTCTTGATATTTGGATTTTTTCTCCACATATCTTTAAGTATTTTTTCCCACTTATTTAATTTTCAGAATATTACATTTTTGGATATATATATATGTATAGCATTATAATTAACAGTTTATCTATTTTCGATTCTTTATGTGGTTTAATGGTTATTATTTACAAAAGTTTTATTATATATATATATAAATATATATATATATATATATATATATATAACCATAAATGAAACATTATCATAACACAAACTTAAACAATGAAATAATAATTAAGTATGAAATAATTAGTTGACAATGAAAGATTCCCCAACACACTTAATATGGAAACAAAAACATATTAAAAGAATAAGAAATTAAATAAAAATGGAATTAAATGAATGAAATGAAATGAAATTTCTGGAATTTAGACAGAATTATCAAGTCCCAAATGCCTAAATACCACAAATAAAATGAAATGAGATGTTTCATCATCATATTAGCCATACATTGCTAAAAAATATGATTTTGGGACTACATCTCATAAACATTGAAGCAAACCAGTGATAAAATGAAAAATAAAATACAATATTAAAAAGGAGAGAAGCCTTACGTATAATTTACAAAGAAAACAATTTATAGAGTCAGTAAGTATAAAATCCATAAAGATTAAAAAAGATTAAAATAGATACCGTTCACCTCAAGAACCATCATGAAACTCAACCATGACTTGGGAATGAATTGAAAAAAAAAAAAAAAATAAATCATTACATGTTGCCAATTTTAGAAATATAAATTTACACCCCAAGAACCAGCATGAAACTCAACCATAACTTGGGAATGAATTGCAAAAAAAAAAAAAAAAAAAATCATTACATGTTGCCAATTTTAGAAATATAAATTGCTTTATAATGATGCCAGAAATAATGTTAGAATATTATGGATTGTAAAGTAAACAGGAACATAAGTGCTGCCATCAATTGGGAAAAATGAATATAATCTGAATCGAAAGTATTGGATGGATATAAATGTTTAATAATTAAACCAAATTACTATCTTAAATAATACCAATTAGTTAAATAATAAATAAAAGAAATTAATAAATAGAATATCGAAATACATTAAAGTAATGGATGTATTAATGAATAATTCTATGTTATAAATAAGTATAAAGATGGAAAAAATAATTATTAAAGCAACTTAAAATAGTGCTACCATCTATTGGTAAAAGTGAATAAAATCTGAATAGAAAGTAATGGATATAAATTATTGTTTAATAATTAAACCAAATTACTATCTTAATGATAGCCATTAGTTAAATAATAAATAAATGAAATTAATTAATAAACTGATAAAATGATACTTTAAAGAATTTATTTAAATATTTTAAGTGGACAGTTCTTTTAAATAAATCATATTGTTTTACAAAAGAATTATTGGTATTTAAAGTTACATTTTACATGTTTTAGGTAGACAATTACTCTAAATAAATCTTTTTTTTTAAACAAAAATGCGCATTGAATTTTAAAGAAACACTTTAAACATTTTAGATGGACAGTAATTTTAAATAAATAATGTTGTTTTATAGAAATTTGCACTGGTATTTTAAGATTTTCTTAAACATTTTAGGTGTACAGTTATTTTAAATAAATCATGTTGTTTTATAAAAAATTGAATTGTTATTTTAAAGAAATGTTTTAAACACTTCAGGAGGACAGTTATTTTAAATAAATTATATAGTTAAAAAAATATGTATTGATATTTAAAAGAAATATTTTAAACATTTTAAGTGGACAGTTATTTAAAAAAAATCTTATTGTTTTATAACAATTTGTATTTCTATTGTGAAGAAATTATTTAAATATTTTAAGTGGACAGTTACTTAAAATAAATCATATTGTTTTACAAAATTTTGTATTGGTATTTAAAGTTATATGTTATGTGTTACATGTTTTAGTTTTTTTTCCCCTACAAAAATATGTATTGAATTTTAAAGAAACACTTTAAACCTTTTAAATGGACAGTTATTTTAAATAAATAAAGTTGTTTTACAAATATATGCAGTGATATTTTAAGATTTCCTTAAACAGTTTATGTGTAAGGTATTTTGAATAAATGATATTGCTTTAGAAATTTTTTTATTGGTACAGCAATATTCCATCCTTTTCAGTGAACAGTTATTTAAAAAAAAAAAAATCATGCTGTTTAAAAATTATTTTTATGGATATTTGAAAGAAGTATTTGAAACATTCTAAATAGAAAGTCATTTAAAATATTCATATTGTTTTACAAAATTTCTACTTTTATTTTAAACAATTTATTTAAATATTTTAACTGGACAATTATTTTAATTAAATCATATCGTTTTATAAAAATTTATATTTGTATTTAAAAGGATATTTTGCACGTTTTTACACATTTATTTTAATAAACCCTTTTTTGTTTTCTTTTGTAAAACTTGTATTGTTTTCTTAAAGAAATATTTAAAACATTTTAGGCGGACAGTTATTTTAATTAAATCATATTGTTTTATAAAATAATAATAATAATAATAATAATAATAATAATAATAATAATAATAATAATAATAATAAATAAAATAAAAATAAAAATGCACTGATATTTGAAAGAAATATTTTAAACATTTTAGGTAGAAATTTTTTTTAGAAAGTAAATCATATTGTTTTATAAAAATTTCTACTTATATTTTAAAGAAATATTTGAAACATTTTAAGCGGAAAATAGCGGACACAGTTATTATAAATAATAATCATAACTTTAAATATTTTAGGTATACTTATTTAATTTCGGAAATATATGGTTATCCAATTTTTATGATAAATTCAATCATCAACTCTTTTAAATAACATTTATTATATCATTTAAATATAAACACGGTATGTAATAAATTATTATTTTAGTGTGCGACAACATATAACAATAGAAAATTACAATTATAACACACATAATTACAATTATAACATATAAAGAAATTTAATATGTGATTGAACATTATATACACTTTGTATAGTATGTGATTGTGCGTTGCCGATCACCTCTGTTTAAGGTGTTATTGATGTGAAGTTTTCATACATTTATAAATTATCTTATACACTAACACATAGGATTATACATGGATAACATTGGTGATTATAACTCACAAACATATCTATTTGCAATATATATAAATACATATATAGTTTTTATTTTTTTTATCTATGAAAATTAAATATAACAAATATTTTAATTGCTGCATTGCATTAATTTGATTGATACATAGTAGTAATACTATTAATTATCAATTTTATATATTTTGAGATATCTTAAATTGTTTATGTATTATTTAATTTGATATTTAAATCAATCTCTTAAATCTAAAATATATTTAGTAGTAGTAAAAACATTAATTATTTAATAACAAGTCTAACATATATTTAAGTAGTAGTAAAAATAAAACATTAATTATTTAATAATAAGTCTATAATATATATCAGTGGATTAATACAGCTGGTAGCAAATAGCACTTTGTTTTAAAATAATATCTCTTTTACATAATATACTCTCGTTAAGATTATCTAAAATGCTGTGCAGTATATATTAATACTGTGTAGATTTATTTATATCCAAGGATTTTATTCGAATTTAATGCAAAACTACAAGATAGTATGTTTTTTTAAAGTTTATTTATATAATTAAATCTAATGAAGTGAATATGTAACTAATAAAGTGGATTTGTAACTACATATTAATTATGAATAATTATAATACCAACAGATGGCGACACTTTACCTGTCAGGTAGATGAGGATTATATTGTTAATATTATGTTTAATTTAACTATAGAGGGAGCTATTGCTTGTATATTAATTTTACTTTCAGGGTTTAAAATTGAATGTAGTAATTATATATTCACGGATATAATTTTGTTATAAGTGTATTATTACCAGAATAATTTTGTGTGATTTTGACTCATTTTGTGTTGGGGTGTCATCGATGGGGTTGTGTTTTAAAAAAGTGTGCTCTCAACTTGTCTTTCAAATCATTTCTCTCAACTCGACTAAATCAACATGTATGATGCGTGCCATGTGGACATGGATATTATGCAGAGGTATGATATTTTGGGGATTCTGGATTGTTGTTGTGTGTTGGGTGTTTTATCTGCACTTTGCGTGTTCTTATTTCCAATTTTAAACTGTTATCTGGTGGTAATTTCGTGAAGTGATATATAGGGTTTTTGAAATGATCGATGTGAGTAAGATGTTTTATATATTCTTAATGGTTTTTTGTTTCCAATTTAAATGTTTCCAATTTTAATATTTCCAATTGTTGTCTGGTAATAGTTCAGTATACCTGGATGATTCTACTGTTCTTAGCATTATGCAAGTAGAATTATGAAATACTGAACTATTTTTTAAAACACATGTGGGTGCATCCAGGCTGATGAGTACATGTACATGTGTTTTTTCATATCCATTTCATATTTAGTATCCAATTCATATTTAATTCTCTTGTGGTCCAGTTTCAAATTGTATAAGGTTCATATTTAATTTATTAATCCATTTGTGTTTACTTAATAGCAGCTCCAATTTATAATTTTTTTTTCTTTTTTTTCCCCCTTTGTCTCTTTTTCTTTTTAAATATTATTCGGGTATGAGTAAATTTGGCCTATTACCATTGAAGCACGAGCTATGGTAATATTATGATTGCACATGTTAATTATTAGATATGTGGTGTTCTGTCTACACAATATCATTAATTATCTCTTTGGAGATTTAATTAGAATGTTACAAGAACTTGATATGTTTTTGAAATTCATAGATATTATAATTACATATATATATATATATATATATATATAACGTGGTTGGTTTGATTTGTAGTGTTCCATTTTCAAAGGTATCCTTGTTTTTCAATTTAGTTCTAATGATTGTTTGGGCTTGGAATTGGCACAATTTTTGGTATTAAGCTGGTGTCAATTACAGAAAACAATCATTCTTTGCTTATAATGTGGTTTCCCAGCCCTTGAAAAAGTAAATTACATTATAACCGTACATTTGTGATATATATATAAATGTAAACTTTCTGTACAATTAAACCATTGAAACATAAGATATTGACACACACACACACACACACACACACACACACATATATATATATATATATATAACAAATATTCCTGCTGAAATTTAAAAGAATATTTTAAACATTTTAAAAATGCTACATTACAAACTGCAAAACTTCGATTAGAACTATTGTGTAAAATCTGTCAAAAACTATCTATCTGTATAATACAATTCATTGTTTTATGGGAAAATTCCATGGTTCCGTCGAAAAGAATACCATGCAAATTAAGTTTGCTAAAATGGATAAATTTATCTAGTCCCTTGCGATACCGTCTTAGTAAATATTACTATATATGAATTCGCTAACAAATATTGGTAAACCGAGGCTAACGAAAAAGAAAGGCTACCGCGGTACTTTACGCGTATCTTTTTTTACAGACCACGAGAGTCATGTGATGCTCGACTGCACCAATGCAGGTGTACGAAAAGAGCATCACGTCACTCTAGCGGTCTTTAAAAAAAGGTAAGCGAAATGCACCGCGGTAGCCTGTCTTTTTAGTTAGCCTCGGGTAAACAGATACGTTTACAGAACTTTTCCTGACGCAATTTCCTTAAATGCATCTAGCTTGCTGATAACATGCTCTTAGCAGATTTTAATATTACAGTAACTAACTCGGTATCCTAAGTGACTGGATAAAAATTCCGACTTAGAGAGGTTTCCATCCCAGCAGACATAAATGTATGTTATTATTTTCTCCGTGACCATAAAATTTTGTCTTAGAGATGGGATTTTGTTATACAAAAATTCCGTTTTTACAGGATTTAATATCTATTACAATACAAAAAAAAAAAAAAAAAAAAAAAAAAAAAATCTTTTTTTCTCCCATTGAATCATTGTAACTTATCCATTTTTTACTGTTTTTTTATGCGTGAACGTGTACTAATTATAAAACTATTCATATGTAATATTTTTATTTCAGATGATTTCCGAAGGTGGCTCCAGAACTCCCACAATCCGGTCATTCCATCCATCTTTGCACTGTCTTCAGCCGGTCACTCTGGTGTCGTCCTTTCTCTAGCTCTAAATAATATGTCGATTTTATATGTACCAAGTTTTATCAGCTTATATTTTCATTGAAATTTTTAATACAATTATTTACAAAAAAAAAAAAAAAAAAAAAAAAAAAAACTATTCTGAAAAGTTTATTGGCTTTTAAGTACAGAGAAAAGCAATTTTTAATAACAATTCTAAAAAAAAAAAAAAAAAACTACTTATAATTTTAAGACAACAAAAAGAACCCGTTCGTCAGTTCTACTAACTCTTTGTTTTATGAAAAGTTTTTTGTCTTATGCTTAGAGAAAAGGACGTTTTAATAACAATTCTGAAACACTACTTATATTTTTAAGTCAACATAGTAGAACCTGTACTTAAGTTCTACTAACTCTTTGTTTTATGAAAAGTTTTTTGTCTTATGCTTTAGAGAAAAGGACGTTTTAATAACAATCTAAAACACTACTTATATATTTAAGTCAACAGAGTAGAACCTGTACTTAAGTTCTACTAATTTTTTGTATTATGAATTTATTGTCTTATGCACGGAAAAAAGGAAGTTTAATAACAATTCTAAAAAACTACTTACATTTTTAAGTCAACAAGATAGAACCTGCCCTCAAGTTCTACTAACTTTTTGTATTATGAAAAGTTTATTGTCTTAAGAACAGAGAAAAAGAAGATGGAAGATGTATTGTGGCCAACTCAGGCAGTTTTAGTAAATAAAACTAATACACTTTAAGATCTATATCTACGTGGATATTTTTGAAAATGCCGTCGTTTACCTTAACAACATATTCAAATTTCATGGCAATTTGATTATTTCCACAATTGTTAGAGCACTAGACGAACAGACAATACTAAAACCATTATGAGATAGTAAAATTTACAAATAGCCATTGAAAAAATAACAACAAAGGCACAAAACAGAATTAACCAATATCAGTCCAAACATTTGAAAATTATGAATTTACATCTTTTTATTTCTCTGAATTATATTTTTTCGACTTCAGTAATCTAAAAAAAAAAAATTAAGTCGTTCAAATATATTTTCTGGGTAGAAAATGAAGCCAATATGCGATTTTTTAAATTCAACCTGTTTTCGCCCACTTAACCTTGGATAATTTCTGCAATTTCAAATGCACATGGACAGACGAAGAAAAAAGTAAAATCAAAATCAAACAAAATCAAAAGCAGTCAAGGGTCATTACCGCTATTATGAGATCGTAAAATTTACAAATAGCCATTGGGGGGAAAATAATCAAAATAAAATTAACCAATATGGGTTCGTTCATTTGATAGTTATGAATTTATATCTTCTATTTCTGTTAATTATATTTTATCGAATTCAGTAATCTCGATTTTTAAAAATATTTTCTGATAGATCAAGAAATCACGATTTTTTTTTTTTTTTTTTTTTTACTCAGTATCTGTTCGCACACCTTGGATATAAACCTTGGATAATTTCTGCAATATTCAAAGACAAATACAAAAAAAAAAAAAAAAAAAAAAAAAAAAAGTAAAATCAAAATCAAACAAAATAAAAAGTAGCCAGGGGTCATTAGCGCGGTTGTATGCTATTGTGAGATCGTAAAATTTACAAATAGCATTTGAAAACAACAACAAAGAATCAAAACAAAATTAACCGATATCAGTTCGTCCATTTGAAAGTTATGAATTTATATCGCCTATTTCTTTTCATTATACTTTTTTTAATTCAGTAATCTCGATTTTTAAAAATATTTTCTGGATAGATCAAGAAGCCGAGATACGAAATTTTTTTATTAAGTATTTTTTCGCACACTTAACCTTGGATAAATTCTGCAGAATTCAAAGACACGTACCACAAAAAAAGAAAAAGAAAAAAAGAAAAAATAAGTAAAATCAAAATCAAACAAAATCAAAAGTAGCCAGGGGTCATTAGCGCGGTTATATGCCATTGTGAGATCGTAAAATTTACAAATAGCATTTGAAAACAACAACAAAGAATCAAAACAAAATTAACCGATATCAGTTCGTCCATTTGGAAGTTACGAATTTATATTGCCTATTTCTTTTCATTATACTTTTTTTAATTCAGTAATCTCGATTAAAAAAAAATATTTTCTGGATAGATCAAGAAGCCGAGATACGATATTTTTTTATTAAGTATTTTTTCGCACACTTAACCTTGGATAACTTCTGCAGAATTCAAAGACACGTACCAAAAAAAAAAAAAAAAAAAAAAGTAAAATCAAAATCAAACAAAATCAAAATCAGCCAGGGGAGATTACCGCTATTATGAGATCGTAAAATTTATAAAGAGCCATTGAAAAAATAAATAACAACAAAGAACAAAACAAAATTAACCAATATGAGTTCGTCCATTTGATAAAATATTTTCTGGATAAATCAAGAAGCCAAGATACGATATTTTTTTTTTATTCAGTATCTTTTCGCGCACTATTCAAATGCACGTGCTAAAAACAAACAAACAACAACAACAACAAAAAGTAAAAGTAAAATCAAAATCAAACAAAATCAAAAACAGTCAGGGGTCATTAGCGCGGTTGTATGCTATTATGAGATCGTAAAATTTACAAATAGCCATTGAAAAAAAAAAATAACAAAGAATCAAAACAACGTTAACCGATATCAGTTCGTCCATTTGAAAGTTATGATTTTATATCGCCTGTTTTTTTTTTTTTAATTATACTTTTTTTTAATTCAGTAATCTGGATTTTTAAAAATATTTTCTGGTTAGATCAAGAAGCCGAAATACGATATTTTTTTTTATTAAGTATCTTTTCGCACACTTAACCTTGGATAATTTCTGCAATTATTCAAATGCACGTGGAGAGAGACGAAAAAAAAAAGAGAGAGTAAAATCAAAATCAAACAAAATCAAAAGCAGTCAGGGGTCATTAGCGCAGTTGATTGCCCTCCCATTCTGCCAAGGTCGCTATGGAAACGCAGAAGAGTTGAAATTTTGGCAGGCAGCCATCGTTAGAATGCGGGTGAAAACATTCTAACGAGAGAACCCCTAAGAAAAATGAAAGAACACATTTGAGAAAACCACCGATAGGGTTGATGATGCGACGGTTGAGTCACACGCGAAATTTCCATTTCGTGCTCAAACGAGTTTTTTAAAAGTGTAAAAGAAACAGTCACATGCCGTGTTATTAAATTGTTCATCATCATTTGATGATGCGTTCTTACCGAGTCATTCGTTCTTTTTTTGTATTTTTCTTTTCTTTCTCTAGAACGCGTTGCAATTAGCGAACTACGCCGTCTTTGAACTCTACCAGCGGTTGACGACTTTGTTTTTTTTGTTCCTTTTTATTTTCCCGCCAAAATTTTCGCGGTCTTGTTCTTCCTTTGTTCTGTCTTTAAGCGCGGGATTTCTTTTTCTTTTTTAAGATTGACCATGGACATGAAGTGATGTAATCATGGGATTATGACAAAGATAGACCTGGCAAATTTTTCCGCCCTCAAGGCACAAGTAATTTTTCCATTACTTTTCATTAATATTTGCGAGCGCACACAGGGGTTAAGGTAGTAAAGGCGTTAAATTGTTAGATATTTAAGGCAAGAAGAAAACATTTGAAGGAAAAAAAAATCCTTACTAATATTAAATTTTTTTGAATTTGCTTGAAATATTAATTATGTAATTTTTTTCTCAAACAAATTACATATAATCATATTTTTTTAAATTGTATTTTATCCTGACTATAGTTCTAATACAGTTTCTGTTCCAGTGTATTATCTAGTTTTTGTTCCAATAAGTAGTTTAGTGAAAAATAGTGAAAGCATTATTTATTTTTCTTTACTGATTTAATGAAGAAATTTAATTTAGAGATAGAAGATTCATTAAGAGGTCGGGGTAGAAATATACACGAGTAACGGAAAAAATGAAAACAAACGTTCAAACGGGCTAGCCGAATAAAGACAATTTTTTTAGCGGACAGGGAAGGACCGATAAAAAACAAAACCAAAAACGAGCTATATCAGGCCGATAAAAAAAAATCGTGCTGACTGATTCTATATACGAAATTTAAATGTAGATTTACACATCCGGAAGCATTGGTAAAGCAAGTACGTGTCTGGGAAACCTAAGGAAAAGGCCTAGGTGCCGGTGCCCTCCTGGGTGTTCGGTTACCCGAAGCTCCTGGAGGATTCGGATGCATTCCAAAGTGCCATGCGACAGTTTCCTTAAGTTCATTGGCCCTGCTGTTGTAATGACCACGTCGTCTATGGTGTCTTGGGTGCAGGGAGAGTGATGCGCAGGTGACGGTGCTCTCCCTTGGACAATAGTGGGCGTCATGGCGACATCACGCTGGTTTAAATCAATTCCCAACCATGCATAAGTTCTTCTCTGAGCTTATATTGGCGAGATGGTGGATCGTACGGTCCTATCGTTTTATACCAAATTTAAAAGGATCGGAGTAAGCCGACAAAATACGAACACTTTTCAATGGACCTGGCTGGATCGGGAATAACTTATAAATATGATGCATGAGGCCGATGGTATAGTCAGGGCCTGACAAATGCGGGGCAGCTGCTCTGGGCCCCCATTGGAGGGAGCCCCCCCCCCCCTATGGTCGTAATCAGGGTTTTCGTTAAAAGGTACCAAAGGGTTGAAATTGGCCAAAATTCTTACAAAGATTTAGGAGGTGAGTGCGGCCTTTCCCGTCTCCAAGATTAATTGAAAGACCAGTATTTACACTTCAAAGGCTCACACGAGCCCTTATATTCCTTTACAAAAAGAATAGTGTATTTAAAGTTGTGACCATCTTGTAATACCCTGTATATAGATGTGAATAGTATCTGGAACGAAATTTATGTATACATATACCATAGGTGTGAAGTTTAGTATTAGTCAATTCAGCATAATTCCCAAACAATTTTTACGAATAGATAGAATGGGGCTCCCCAAAATGATGCTCGGCCCGGGGTTCTAGATAGTCTAATTAGGTCCCTGGTGGTAGTTTGACAACATTCATGAACATAGAAATAGATACGACATTACAGAAATGTAACATGGCATAAAGATATGCATCGGCCAGTTACATGTCTGAGTCCATTCTTAATTTTTTTTTTCAGCAGATTCACTGCAAATCTTTATACACTTTTCAGAACACTTTTTAGAAAACTTATTTTGTCACTTTTTAGGTAGATTCTATTACATTCTCCCCTAAGTTGGAATTTTTGAAATTTTTTTGAAGATCTACGCCGATTATGACTCCCAGAACCCAAAACCACCCTCAATTCAAAACTTTATCTATCTATCTATCTATGTCACTTTTTTTGGACACGATAACTCGAATAATTCTTCACAAATCTCTTCCAAACTGATACATAAAATCAAGGGGCATAAAATCTCGGTCAAGTTCGTTAATGGGCAAAATTGAACCAAGGGAGGGGGAAATGGGGGGGGGGGGGCTTTTTGTTAAAACAGAAAAAAACCATAACGTCTTAATTATGATAAGTATCGAATCCGTTTAAAGTTATTATTACTTCTAGGAAAAGGCCCGACAATTTATGTATAACAGATTTTTGATATTATTAAAAATGGCCCCAAGGGGGGGAAGGGGGGGGGGGGTTAGAAGAAAAAAATTCATAACTTCGTCCATTTACAAGATATCAAATCCGCTTCAATTTATTATAAATCCTCTTAATATTATCTAAAATTTTCATATTGACAAGTTTTTTATAGGATCAACCCTTATAGCAAAAAAATAAAAATAAAAATAAAAAACAAAAAATCTCTGCTGGCTCCGCCTGCGAACAAGTTAGATTTTGAAGTGGGCGGTCCATTATGGAACCCCACTGCGGCATCATGGGTAACTGGAACACTTTTTTTGAATCAATGTGGTCCCAATGTGTGCTGAGAATTCGCAGTGTTCTGGCCGGGATCACACTTATATATATATATATATATATATATATATATATATTTTACATACTCGGGCTAGGCCGGATATAGACTTAATTGTTCCCAAAACGTGTCGAATAGGCATTTTTTTTTTTTAATAAAAAATAATAGTGTTAATGGACTTTTGTTAACGGAATCTTTAGAAATATACTTAAAAAAATTGCAGATTTTTTTTTTTTAATTATTATTATACAGCTTTAAAAGTTTATGATGTTTTAAAAATCTTTTTTCTTTTATTCTAAACTACGTTAATTTTTATATTGAGCCTTTATTTGAATGTAACAGTCTATAAGCTTGTGGACATATAGTCTGACATATACCGTATAATTTTCGCACAAATATGTATGAAGTATTCTTTTATGTTAGGAATAGTCGGAATATTTTGTAGAAATTGAGTCGGGTCGCGTAGGACCGTGAACTGCTAAAATATAAACGGGCCGGTGTCGGACTGAACTTTTACTTTTTTACACCAGGCCCAAGCCTGGATATTTCAGTCCGTGCAGACCCCTAGCTCGGGTCTCTAATATGAGCAGCAAAAATTTAGATTTACAGAAAGAATCCGATTTAAATGCCGTGTCTTTTATGGCCCCTGTTTAAACTACCTTTTAAATTTAACAACAATTGACTTCATATCAATAATGATACTATTAGTTTTTTGTGTACGAGAGTTGTACTTTTTTTTTCTTCTGTTTGTCAATGGAATATTTTATTTACTCATATAGCTGATTTCCCTAAAGGTATTATTTAAAACACTGGTGTCGGATGGAATTATGTCACGAAACCTCAATAATTATTTACTTGAAGTGCATGGTGTTTTACATGAAATGCGCAATGCAATGATTTTTCATACAACAAAAAAACAATCCAAACATGAGACAAAATCTCTAACTGAAAAAATGCTACACGTATATTTATACTTTTTGTATTACAATTTCATACTATATTTTATATAAAGTGAACTTTGTCAATAAAATTGCTGCAGTCTTCATCTATGAACTTGCTCCAGATACGCTAAATGATCAGTTTTCAAATGATGTTTTCATGAAAAAAAAAAAAAAAAGTAGAAAGCTTGAAATTAACTAAAGTAAAATTTGACGTGAAATTTATATATATTTTTTTGTAATGGACAGTTTTAGATGACGTAAAAAGGCAGCACATGCAGCGCGCTCAACACTATTGCCGATGAAATGGCAAAGCCCCGGACACCGGCGCACCACTGTTCATTAAAAATATAAAGAAGCAGCCACACTCCCTGTTATTAAATTGTTCATCATCAACTGATGATGTGTTTTGACTGAGTCATCCCTAGAAATCGTTTCAATTAGCAAACTACGCCGTCTTTGAACTCTACCAGCGGTTGCCGACTTCGTTTTTATTTCTTTTCATTTTCTCGCCAAAATATTTAGCGTCTCTTTTTGCCTTACCGCGGGGGCTTTGTTCTGTCTTTAAGTTTTGGAATTATTTAGATTGAAGGTTGAGTCCATTATAACAAAGGCACACCTGGTGAAATTTATCGCATAAATAATTTTGTTATTTGTTAAAAATAGTTTTATAAGTATAAATACGCAGTCATAGTCATATGCCGTATTATTCAATTGTTCATCACCTTTTGACGATGCGTTCTTATGGAGTCATGCCTAGAACGCATTGAAATTAGCAAACTACGCTGTCTTTGAATTCTACCAACAGTTGATGACTTTATTCTTTTTCTTTTTCCCGCCAAAATTTTTAGCGGCTCTTTTGCTTTTGCGCTGCGACTTTGTTCTGTCTTTAAGGCTTTGCTCGTCAGTAAACTTCCCGATTCTCCTAGTTAATGTTAATCCTATGGGCGTAGGATGCACTAGTATTTTTAAAATATCTCCTCGGGAAACCAATATTTTTAACTTTTGTTTTCTTTGTATTATTCTTAAAGGATGTTTCTTTTTCTCTTAGTTATCAAAATATTTTTTTAATTTGTGCTTAATTTATAATTTTATCTGTTAATATCTTAGCGAAACTGAATAAGATTTTAACACTTCACATAAAAAAGTATATATTAAAAAAAAATTTGATAACTAAGAAAAAAAGAGCAGTGCAAAGAGAACCGAAATTAAAAATATTAATTTTCTGAGGAGATATTTTAAAAATACGAATGCATCCTACACCCATAGGATTGACATTAGCGACGGTAATCGGTATGGTACGGATTGACCAGTGAGGCTATTATGACAAAGATACACCTGGTGAAATTTATCGCACAAGTAATTTTGCTCTTTGTTAAAACTTTTATTATAAGTGTAAAGGAGCAGTCACAAGTAGCATTATTAAATTGTTTAGCATCATTTGATGATGCGGTTTTATGAAGTTATTCGTTTTTTAACAATTTCCATCACAGTTCTAAAGTGTTTATGACTTCGGTTTGTCCGTCTGTGTGTCTCCGTCTAAATATAGGCCACTATATGTCTGTACGTGCCATTTTGTAAATATCTGTGAGCTGTGAGTGTAATTGATATATTTTATTAAGGCTTACTATAGCTATAGCATGGTCACTATTGAAAAGAAAGTGTGTCGGATTTATAATTCGTTTACAGAGACACTCAAAAGGATATAGACCGTTATATTAGGGTCTGCAGGAAAACATCGTTTGTAGTGCATTCAAATAATGTTACATTATTTCAAACATAATGAAATCCATGTGCATTTCTGAAGTGCACTAAAACATGCTTTCTGTGGAATATGGAAAGAAAAAGCATTTATCGTTCATTTACAGAGCCACACAAAAGAATTCCGTTACATAATGGTCAACGGGGAAAAATCGTCTGCAGTGTCTTTTAATAATGTTATACTATTTCAAAGACAGCTAATTTCATTACACTGAAGTACACTATAAAATGATTATTGCAGAACATGCTGTGTATAACATTTATCGTTCATTGACAGAGCCACAAAAAATTCGATTGCGGTACTGTCTATGAACGATAATTGCTGGAAGTGCGTTTTCAGTTGTGGTATGCGTTTTTAAGTTTAACTAAGTTTTTGCATATTACGTGGTATGTACAATTTATATAAGATCAGAGATTCGCAAACTATGGTACGCAAGCTTTCTAGTACTGGTACGTGAACCTTCTACTTTGGACGCAGTGCAATTAAATGAAAGCGTTCGTGGTTTCCAACTTTGCCTTTCTCAACATACAACAATTTTCTATGACATCTTTCATAAAAAAAATATTTTTGTTCACTGAGCAAAAGAAAGAAAGGAAGCATAGCAAAACATTATCACCAATTCTATTCTTGTACAATTTTATTGGAGAGAATATGATCATAAAAGTACATCGGGTATTACATTATCTTCAATTATGTTCTTGTATAATTTTATTGGTCAGAATGAGATAATAAAGGTACATAGTCCATTACATTATCTTCAATTCTTGTACAATTTTATTGGTGAGAATGAGATAATAAAAGTTCATCGGCCATTTCATTATTTTACAATATTACATTATCATCAATTCTATTCTTGTACAATTTTATTAGTGAGAATGAGATAATAAAAGTACATCGGTCATTTCATTATCTTCAATTCCATTCTTGTACAATTTTATTGACGAGAATGAGATAATAAAAGTACATCGGCCATTACATTATCTTCAATTCTATTCTTGCATAATTTTATTAGTGAGAATGAGATAATAAAAGTACATCGACCATTTCATTACCTTCAATTCTATTCTTGTACAATTTTATTGGTGAGATTCAGATATTAAGAGTACATCGGAGGAAAAAAAATGGTACACCTCCACACACTTTACTTACTAAATTGTTATGGAAAAAAAAAAACACGAAATATCCATTTGACTGGAAATTGTGTCTTCTTTCAACTTATGTTTAACAAAATGATCTGAGCCGTCTTCCCATTAAAATTGTACCAAAGTCAAAATTTTCAACGTATTCTGACGTATGCTTCTGGAAAGCCATTTTTAGACAATAAAACATTTGAAAACATAAGTACAAAATCCAGAAAACATTAGTTTGGTCAAACTAATGTCAATGAATCGGTGAAACAGTATCACTATAAATGAGATTATAAATTAATTTACAATTAAGAAAGTTCAGAGAATATATATATATATATTTTGTAATTATCTTATTGAATTTAAAATAAAACAGACCATGCTTATAAACACATGCCTGTATTAAATTAGTTTTAAACAAATTTTAAATAAGTCAGACTAACATTTTGCGCTCACAAATACCCCTCTGAAATATTTTTCTGGCTACGGCCTTGTTGGTACCCTAAGGTAAAATACGATGTAACTTAAACATAGTATGATTTGCAAAATTTTTACCGGAAAACCGGGATATCACCTCACTGTACGACACTGCCTGATTTACGCTATTTTATTCACTTTCCGTATCTCAAAACAAATTTTACTACGTGTGCTTTCCGTGATCTGTTGTGAGATAATATAGGTATAATACTTGATGTCTCATCATTCTCGTCCTTTCCTTTGCCTTTTGAAAAGAACCCACTTTAATTAGCGAACGCCGACATTGAATACAGAATTCTATTCGCCGACAGACGACATCACTTTTGTTTTCTTTTCCCGCCAAAAGTGTCGGGGCTTTTGTCCTTCGCTCGCTCTCTTTGTTTTCCGAGCGCGGGAAAAAGTCTATTAATGAAGAAGAGGTGAAGAAAAAGAACGTTCGGTATCGGTCGATCGCCCGAAAAATTCCTGCTTGTATATTTTCGAGATATGTAAGTGATCGATGGTCGATTGGTAACTTCAAGTTGTTCTTAAGTAAAAGTCTACTTATATTAATGCAGTAAAACCTGTGAAAATGGAATGTGTAAACTGATGGAATGTTGCCTTAAATGGAAACATTTCATTATCCCGACGGAAGGAATACCATACAATTCAGGGATCTGTTTAGGAAATTTTGGGGCCCTGAAAAGGACCCTTCACAAAATTTTTTATCTAAAAACAGGACCCTTCACAAAAATCCTCATGTTAAAACAGAACCCTTCACAAAAATCCTCATCTTTTAAAACAGGATTCGTTACAAAATATTTCATACCAATGCAGGATCTTTCACAAAATTCTTCGTCTTAAAAAAAAAAAAAAATCTATCACAAAATTTTTCTGCTTCTTACGTTTATGGTAAGCAATTATATTTAGTCGAAAATGGTAGAGGAAAGGTAACCAAGATACATATTCGATAGGATTTTTAAATCGTAACCAAGTTTTTAATCAATGCACGATATCTTCCCAGCATTACCACTCTGTGTTTCAACATCCCTTATTCAACTTTAAAATCACTTATGTTTTGTATTTATTGCAATAGCAGACTAGTTAACCCAGTTGGACTTTCGTCTTATCCGTGTGTTTAACTTGATGGTTCATAAGTTAGGATTTCCTGAAAAATGACACAACGCGATACATTTATTACATTTAATTAATTCTTTTAGGTTAGATATATGTTAATTAACCTGTAGAAATCCTAGCCAAAATTAACGGTCACGTTTATGGTAAGCAATTATATTTAGCCGAAAATGGTAGAGGAAAGGTAACCAAGATACATATCTGGGAGGATTTTTAAATCGTAATCAATGAATCGATATCTTCCCAGCATCACCACTCTATGTTTGAACATCTCTTGTTCATCTTTAAAATAACTTATTTTTTTTTATTTATTACAACAGTAGACTGGGTTAACCCAGTTGGACTTTCGTCTTTGGCACGTTATGCGAACACAAAAAGATTCTGCTATATTCACTAAAGGTGATTACACGCAACACACGCTTCCTGGTCATCTCGATGCTTTTGTTCGGACAAAGAAAGATATTGCAGGACTGGCCCCACCGTATAAGTGATTTAGAACAATGGACGCAAAAGCTGTTCATTGTTTAAGCATATTGCATTGTTACAAATCCTGGATTTCCTGTAAAGGTGGAAGGGGATTTATGCGTAGTCTATTTATTTATTTATTTACAGTAAAGTATGTTAAGTGGATAATAGACGGAATTGCAAAGGACTTGAGAAAAAATGCGCTTTAGAAAGTTTTCCTTCTAAGAATTTACGCCATTTCTTAAAAAGGTACTTTTCGGTTAACCGGGCGCCAGTGATATATGTACATATATAAATATATATGTATATACGTTTATATATATACATACATATATGTGTGTATATATATGTATGTAATGTAGATATGTGTGTATCTACATACATGTGTGTATAATCATGTATTATATCACTGACGCCGGTTAACCGAAAAGTACCCTTATAAATTGTGTATTCTTTTCATTAGAATCATGATTTTTTTTTTTTTTTTTTTTGCTATAGACTGTTTCCGTTTTCATAGATTTTATTCCATTTATTGATTCAAAAATCAACAGCAGGAAAGGTAATTTATGAAAGACAACATAAAAAAAAAAAACCTGTTCAGACGGAATCACAAGAGACTGAAGAGAATGTCCGTTTTCACAGTTTTTACTTCCTGTAATTGATACCAGAATCAACAGCACTGAAAGGTAATTTAAGAAAGGCAGTATTGTGAAACCTGCTTATACGAAATCACAAGAGACTGAAAAGAATGTTCGCTTGCACAGGTTTTGCCTCATTTATTGATACAAGTGTCAACAGACCGAAAGGTAATTTATAAAAGGCAATACATAAAACCTGCTTAAACGGAATCGCAAGGTCTGAAGAGAATGTTCGTTTTCGCAGTTATAACTCCATTTATAGATCCAAGTATCAACAGAAGGGAAAGTAATTTATCAAAGGTAATATAGTAAAACCTGCTTAGACGGAATTGAAAGAGACTGAAGAAAATGTCCGCTTTCACAGGTTTTACCCCATTTATTGATACAAGTATAAACAACAAGAAAAGTAATTTATGAAAGGCAATATAGTAAAACCGGCTTTAAACGGAATCGCAAGAGACTGAAGAAAATGTCCGCTTTCACAGGTTTTACCCCATTTATTGATACAACTAAAAACAGCAGGAAAGGTGATTTATGAAAGGCAATATAGCGAAACCTGCTTAGACGGAATCGCAAGAGACTGAAGAGCATTTCCGTTTTTACAGGTTTTACTCCATTTATTGATACAAATGTCAACAGCTCGAAAGGTAATTTATAAAAGGCAATATATAAAACCTGCTTAAACGGAATCGCAAGGGTTGAAGAGAATGTCCGTTTTCACAGATTCCATTTATAGATCCAAGTATCAACAAAAGGAAAAAGTAAATTTATCAAAGGCAATATAGCAAAACTTGCTTAGACGGAATTGAAAGAAACTGAAGAAAATGTCCGCTTTCACAGGTTTTACCCCATTTATTGATATAAGTATAAACAACAGGAAAAGTAATTTATGAAAGGCAATATAGTAAAACCGGCTTTAAACGGAATCGCAAGAGACTGAAGAAAATGTCCGCTTTCACAGGTTTTACCCCATTTATTGATACAACTAAAAACAGCAGGAAAGATAATTTATGAAAGGCAATATAGTGAAACCTGATTAGACGGAATCGCAAGAAACTGAAGAGAAAGACCGTTTTAGACAGGTTGCCGCCAGAGCAGGTATAATAGTACTGTATACTTTTCGTTGGGACCATGAGTTTTTTCTTTTAAAGTGGATCTCAAAAATATTCTTCTAAACTCAACAACGTGAAATTTTCTGACTAATTTTTTCGGCAATAAAAGCAGACATGATGTATAAGAAAGATGATTGAAGTGATTTGTAATCGAACAGTTTTTTTCATTTTCCGATGAATGAATTACATCTTTGGTTATAAGAAATTATTGTCTCAAAACGGCTGTTGTTTTTTCCTTTCCTGCGCTGACACGTCCTGAAATTCTGTTCAAAATGCCCAATTTATCTCATTTTCTGAAAAATCTTTATGCTTTACCGAAAAAAGAGAAGAACAGTTCAATTACATAGTTTCTGAATAAGAGTACCTACCAATTTTATACGTTTGTGAACGAAAAAAGGAATTTTGAAATGTGTCAGAAAGTACCGATTTGTGATTTAAGAACAGCCTTAAGGCAGGATTGTGTTTTCTTAGGTTTTATCTATTACTTAAAACAGTGTTTGGCCACCAATTTAACCTTACGACATACTTAAATGTTAACTTCCGCGGCACACTAAAGTTATGTTGCTGAAAAAAATTTGTAAAAGGTTGTAGTTTGTAGTATATCATTTTTAACACTTTTCAACTAATGAATTCGGTTTGTCTGTCTGGACGACAATCCGTGCTCTAACGCGCTTAAATATACTCGGATTGGAATGCTTTTTAGGTGCGTTCGTAATTATATAAATACGTAGCACCTATATAGTCGTCGTCTGGTTCGTTTGTCCGCATGTAACAGCGCAAAACGTATACCCAACCGAATGGTTTGAAATTTAATGTATATAATCGCTGCAGAATTTTGTCGAGTCATTTCAAATTTTATAAAAATCGATTCAGAACTTAAAAATATATTAATAAAAGTTTCTTTATTCTATAAAATCCTATCATATACGTAATGTATATAGTAAAAGCACCAGTCATGTGACTGAGGAAAACAAATACGGGCAGACCACTTCTTTTTTCATATGCCAAGCGGCCATTTTTATTCAAAATTATTTTTTCGAATAAAAGTGCATGAAAGTTGCATGTTTAGAAAGATAGTTAAAAAAAAACTGTTTGCTCGAGAGATGAGTCTTATTCAGAAATGTATAGATTCTGAGATAACTTCAGTGAAAATTAGGTTAACAGCCGAATATCTCAATCCATTAAAGTAAATAAACACAAGATTCATTCATCGTGAGTCATAGAAATATTAAACCATGGACGTAATCATTCGCAAAGTAAGATCTCCATGGTGAATTTTACAACGCTGTCTGATGTCGAAAAAAATTTCGCATCTGTAAACATGGCATACGGAATAAGAAAAAAAAAATGGCATTCTCATTTCGCTCATAGCAGACGATATAATTTATTTCACTGAAATAATAACGATGATTTCTTTACATTATAAAACTAGTTAAAACACGAAACGAACGCACCTCATTTGTCACGTATAACGTACAATTTCCAACTTGTTGTATATGTTATTGAGGTTTGCAATGACATGTTCGGTATTGATATTGAAGTATGTAGCACTTATACTCTGTGTATAGGGGCACTCAAGAAATTCAACAACACTATGGTCTATGAGAAAAAACCTTTGCAGTGTATTTTAATGATGTTACACTATTTCACATATATTGAGATTGATATACATCATTAGAATGCGCTACAAGAGGCTAACTATCGAATATGGCACGTGTAGCAGATTTTATTAGTTTACAGGGAAACTAAAAATAATCCCAGGGAAAACTAAAAGAGTTTTCGAAAATTTTTATTTGAAAATGAATAAATTATTTTTTTTTTCACGTAAATTCTAAAAACAAAAGTTTATTGAAAAATTCTGGTACGAGTTTTGATTAAAATTAGGTAGTATAAATGATATACCACTTAATATTAAGAGGTTAAAATCGGATTCCGTTTGCGCCGGTTTTACTGTACACAGTTCTTTGCCGGACCATGTAATTTTCCTTTTTAACAGTGGGGTAACGCCAGGGGATTCTGCAACACTTTACTACCAGTATTATTATATACTAAATTTGGCCTCCTTTAATCTTTGAACGTTATACGATTAAATAAGGCTAAATTTAGTATATAATAATACTCAGGGCTTAATTTGCATCCGAGTCCACCGGAGCTCAGCTCCGGTACTTCTCTGTTTTTAGTAAATATTTAAATATTGGCCAGAATTCACCGCAGCTCATAAACACTGCGCTCCGGAGCCCAGTGAAATAACGCTTACAAAAATCGATTCCGAAATTAACCTTTCCATTTCCCAACTCCAATCTCTTACGTTCTTTTGTATTAAACACTTATAAGGGACGTAATGTATCGCTCACGTAAGAAATGGTGATGAAACAGGCTCGATTTTTATATCAGTCTTCGGGTTTGGGCACGCTCGAGCTCAAACTGTCTTAAATTCAAAATTTTATTTTATTTCCATTTCAAATCATTTTAATTCTATTTTGATCAGAATAAAGAGTCAACAGAAATAGTCTTTTTCTATTCTGCATAGCTGCGATCTATTCATTTTTTGTGTACACTATTTCCAAACTATAATCCTGAGCTTATTTAATCGCAGAATTCTACGATTAAATAACATTAAGATTAGGCAAAGGTTTCCATTTTCAAGTAGTAATAACTAAAAAGTGGAATATAGTTGATAGCTAAGTATTACGCAGATAGATGAATTTAAAATTTTTATTTTGCTAAATAAAAAAAAAATAATGCTTTAACTTTTGAAAATAATGTATGAAATATAAATATGCAGATTGGAGTGACGGCGGAGAAGGGGCGGGGGGGGGGGGGTACGCTACGAGTGTTAGTACTGCAGAATATTAGGGCTCCGGTACTTTTTTCTTAGAAATTAAGCCCTGATAATACTCATTACTAAAAGTGATGCAGCATCTTCTGACACATACGCCACTGCTTTTTGAGGCAATATTACAATGTATGCGGATTTTATTTTCACAGGTGTGCTTGTAAATTAAAAAGCAAACCCCCTTAACCGTCATTGAAAAAAAAATCGAAAATATCATTTGGTAATACATCAGGCAACATTCTTGGAGTAACAAAGACCAATGAAAAAAATAAAATACTTTTTCAGGCTTGTCTAATTTTTGGTCGCGTGCATAACTTTTGAGAAGCAGTCATTGAAAAAAAAAAAAAAAAAGATAAATAAAAAGATTAGTAAAAGATTGTAAGATTAAAAAAATTATCTTTTTTCTTAATCTCACACACTTGTAAGGTTTCATAAAAACAGTTTATGAAATGATAACTCGTAGGCTAAGGATTCCAGGGAAGACAAAAGCATCATGGAATCGGTGAAATGGAAACGTTACAGAAATGACGTCAAGACGTATGCGAGACGTTCGTGACGTCACAACTTATATTAGAAATAACAAGGTAGTTGCTGTCGAGGCTAACGAAAAAGACTACCTTTCAAGTTAGACCGCAAGAGTCACGTGAGGCTCGTTTGGTGCACCAACATTCGTGCATTTGAGCATCACGTGACTCAAGCGGTCTGGAAAAAAAGGACACGTGTAACGAACAGCGGCAGCCTGCTCTTTTTCGTTAGCCTCGGTTGGTGTAACGTTACGTGCGATGAAACATAACGTTTCATAGCGGTAAACGGTGTAGCGTGGAAATGGACCTTATGCCTGTGACGTCGCACCTCCAGAGTTGGCGATATTTTGATCCATTATTCTAGCCACTGTACCGCCAGAATGTCAGTATGCGCAGGTGCAAATGCCTCCAGCAGACAAGCTCTAGCCTCGAACCAGGTTGCGTGCATAAAATTTAACCTACATTTTGCTAATTTAGCGAAAGTTCTTGGATATAGAATAATATTTTGAATTTATATTACAATATATTAAGTATCTTACTACTAAGACAATGAATTTTTTTGCAATATTTTTAACAAATAAACATTAACATATGCTACATAGAGCACTAAGCTAATATTTAAAAGTAAATACCTCTAGCAGACATATTTTAGCCTCCAACCCAGGTTGCGTGCTTAAGATCGATTGTGAGGGAGTAGGGTGCCATACGTACACAGCGCTATATACTCACTCACATTGCTTTGACAGACATTTTTGTCCAAACTATGGCAAACCTCGCCTAGACGAGTTCGATTATACGACTGAGACAAGTTAAGTGTCTTGGCTATAATAGCAGGTTCGCCAACATGCTTGGCGATTCGCTTTAGCCCAGAATCGCCTCAACCAATCAAATTTTATGTCGCGTATGCCACAACTCTCATATCGAGGTACCTTCATAGAGAAGAGTAAGTGGGTGGTATATTTTTTATAACTTTTTGTCTGCCATCTGATGTTAAATCTGTTTTCAAACTGACTACCTTCTGACACATCTCTGAATTCCTTCTTGTTTGCAAATGCATGGAATTGGCAGGTGCTCTTATCCAAACTATGTAATCGAACAGTTTTTTCCCTTATTCAATAAAGGCAGCAAATCTTTCAGAAAATGCTGTCAATGTTGACGTTTTGAATCGAAATTCCAGACGCTGGAGCGCGGGAAAAAAATTTACCGTCATGAGAAAACAATCACGTATAACTCACAATGTAATCCATTTATAGAAAAATGCAAACAAAATACTGCTTGATTACAAATCACCTCAGTAATAATACCTGATTCAAATGTGATATTTTTACGATTAAAAATATGTTCGTAAATGTGTCAGAGCAGGGTAAAAAAATCCCTGATGGCTCGACCGACAGGCACAGGTAGATTTCGAAGACTCAGACCGTGGGGCGCCTGTTTATTGAAAATTGCAGAAGAAATTACTTTTTTTGCCATGATGCGGCAGTTGGGAACGCACACTTCGAAATCTACCTGTGTCTGTAAGGCGGAGCCGGCAGAGTTTATTATTATTATTATTATTGTTATTATTTTGCTGTAAGGGTTGGTTCTATAAAAACACTTGTCAGTATAAAAGTTGTATATAATATTAAGAGGATTTATATTTTATAATAAATGTAAGCGAATTTGATATCTTGTGAATGGGGGGAAAATTATGATTTTTTTTTCTGCTTAAACCCCTATCCCACCCCCCCTTGAGGCCATTTTTAAAGATATCAATAATCTGTCATACATAAATTTTCATTCCTTTTCCTGTAAGTAATAATAACTTTAAACGGATTCGATACGTATCATAATTAAGAAATTGCGGTTTTTTTCTGTTTTCACAAAAAGCCCCCCCCCCATTTCCTCCCCCTTATTTCGATTTTGCCCATTCACGAACTTGACCGAGATTTTATGCCCCTTGATTTTATGTATCAGTTTGGAAGAGATTTGTGCAGAATTATGGAAGTTGTCGTGTCCATAAAAAAGTGATATAGATCGATAGATAGATAGATGTAAAAAGTTTTCAACTGGGGGTGGTTTTGGGTTCTGGGAGTCATAATCGGTGTGGATCTGCAAAAAGTTTTCAGAAATTTCAACATAGGGAGAATGTCATAGGTAGTATTTCTTACGAAATCTACCTAAAATATTTTTGTGAGAATCGCCTTAAAACAAAATTGCAAACATAGGAAGTTACGAAGTAAAACATACCAAGATGCAATTACAATGGGCCGAAAAACAAATCCTTTCAGACAAGTTTCCGTGTTTTTTGAATATATATCTTTATCAATTAGAGTTTTAAAGACATTTTATTTTTAAATTAGAGTTTTAAAGATTTTAAACCGTGTTTTATGGTGGAAGAGAGGGGAAATCAAAATTTTGGGTGAAGGGAGATAATTTAGAATTTAGATGATTGATTATTTATTTATTGTTACGAGAAATCAACGAATATGGCATTTTTAAAAAATAGTTTTAAATATTTTAAACTTTGTATATGTTAGAAAGGTGGGGGAGATGCTTACGGAAATTTCGTGGGGAGCGGGATAATTTATATGACTGATAATTTATTTATTGTCACTACAGTGCAACGAATGAGGCAAATTATTTTTATATATATATAAAAAAAAAATTAAAGATTTCAAACATCTTTGCATTTTGAGGGGAAGAGTAAATTTGAGAGTGAGGGGCGGCGATATTTTAGAAGATTGATTTTTCTGTATATATACTAGCCAAATATACTAGCTTATGAAAGTTGACATAATAAGAATGAAGCGTCTCTCATTCTATATTTGATACAACCCCTCATCTTTTTGCTTCCTTTTGGAAACAGCGAATTTCGAGCTTATTCTATCGACGATTACTATCAGAATTTTCAAGCTATGTTTTTGAGACTTTCATAAAAGTTGGTCTATACATTTAGCTAATATATTATGCACAGTATATTTTGATTGAATTCGCGCATGCGCAGTGAAACAATATTTAGTAAACCTGCTTATTTTTCATACAATTTTTATTATTTTTTAATTCTGATTGCCGGGTATTGTGTACAATTTTGTGTGTCATATTTTCTGAAAATAACTTGTTTTTATATTAAAAACTCTGCAAATTATAAGCAAAAAACTTGGTAAAATTTGGGACTGTTTTTATAAAAACCTGAATTTCTCTTTGAGTATACATGCTATCTTCATAAAAATGAACCCAAATTATTACAATAAGCTACTTAATCATGATCTACAGTTTCAATGCTTTTGCAATATTAGTTTTTACAGGGTTATCCAAAAGATATTTGTTTTTCTTCAATTTGTTGACGGCCCCTTATAGGGTTTCGAGAAAAAATCTTGTGATCAATCTTCATTGGCAATATAGTGTATATATATATTTTACGCCCGTCCGTAATTATATAAATACATAGCACCTATAGTCATCGTCTGGTCTGTCCATCTGTCCGCATATGACAGCGCAAAAACTAAACAACCGAATGGTTTGAAATTTAATATATAGAATCGTTGCAGAATTTTGTCGAGTCATTTCAGATTTTATGAAAATCGAATCAAAACTTAAAAAAGATATTGATTAAAGTTTTCCTATCATACGTAATTAATTCAATGATAGCCCATGATAGGTCATGATTCTAGGTTGCCATGGTGATGACGTCCATTTAAGATGGAGTTCTATTATTTCCGTATTACCGAATTTAAAAACCAAATTTGTATACTAAAATTGTTTAATTAAAGCAATCCTATAATCTAACGATAGTGTTTTGGATAGAAGTTCCCGGAGAAATAGATATTAAATGGAAAAAGAGTCTAAATATAGATTTCAAGTTCTGAAATTTTCAAAGCTAGGCTTACGATGATTTTTTTTCTTTACACTGTCTGGTATTGGATATTTGCGCATAATATGATTTTAACGTAATAGAATTGTATTTAATTGTTTATAAAAGTGTATTGAAACTTAATTTCATAAAATAAAATTAATATCTGCAACATGAAAATCTGCACATAAAAAAAAAAAATTGTATTCATGCATTTTTGCATAAGAGTGCACCAGCTGTTGCATCAAGATCTGAATATTTATAAAACTAGTTATAGTACGAACGCACCTCATTTGTCACGTTTGACGTACAATTTCCAACTTGTTTGAAAAGTAAAGAGTTTTAAGTATTTAAAATTCTGTACGAGGAGAGGGGGGGATGGTAAATAATATCTACACTAATAAAAGAAAGTTTCGTTCTGTGTGTGTGTGTCTGTCTGTGTGTGTGTCTGTTGGCGATGGCTAGCAAAATCTAGCCCACCTACAAGTCTGGAAATTTAGGTGTGGATAGTCCAAGGTCTGGTCATGTGCACCTGAGCGTCAGAATTTTAATATTTTGATAATTAGCCTAGATATTAATTAGATTCTCATTAACAATCGCTTCTAAAATGTCATCTTTTAAAAGAAAATGGCGAAAGAAACGAACTGGCGCGTTGGATTTGCGAGAGGAAATGAACAAATTCGAATTTATTTTACTAATTAGCGATTTTAAGAAAACTAATTGAGATATCAATTTGAAAACTTCTGAGCATATGTAAAAAAATATTCTGCATCTGACCATGTGATTTTTGAAAAATTCGGTCGGTATTTTTTTTTAATTTATGCAAAAAACTGCCAAAAATCTGCCGGCGCCATTGAAAACGATCCCAGAAATCTTTCAGAAAGGGATCTGCTTTCATTAAAAACTGAACTACAAAGAGATCTGTTTCTCTGGCCGATCCCTCTCATTTAGTTTGCGAAAATGAAAGGAAATAATAGCCAAATTTTACTAATGAACAAAAATTTAGGTAACTAATTAAGATATAGATTTGAAATTGAGGTCGGGAAGGGGGTGTCATCTGCCGGCTATTTTAGCGTAGCGTCTTCGTTATGTTCTAATTATCAGAAAAATGTAATTCTTTTTTTAATGATCGCGTTAATGTAGGTGACGGTGGTTCTCTTGAACAAATTATTTATTATATTTACGGGTTTGGGGAGGGAGGGGGTTAACGCCTTTCTCTGAGATTGTAATTATCTCGGCCCGGGCAACGTCGGGCGGGTTAGCTAGTAAATAATATAAAGAACTGCTGATTGCTGTCAGATAAAGACATAACATAGTCAGATAAGGCTATATTTTTCTGAAAATAATCATGGTCTGATATAAAAGACATCATATCGAGAAAATTGCTATGGCTTTCAATGACAACACACGAAGGTTCTGCCACTCAAACTGGAAAAATGACAGTTAATTTGTAATCGAGTTTGTAGTCTATACACAATTCTTGTTATACATTTTCTTCCATATGTACTATCTTCACTACTTGAAGTTGGTCGAGATGTCATGAATAACCTTAACTGACTATAACAAGTTTAATTGAATGCTTCAATGATCAATGACGATATTGAATAAGATGGGCGTGAAAAATACTACTTTTGGAAAGTTTTGTGTGAGTATAAAAAATTGTCCTTTAAAGATATACTTTTGATTGGATTTTTCTTTATTTTTTCAGCAGGTGCGCTTACAATTTTTTTTTTGCTTGTATTTTTTGCGCACAGCTGTTAAGCGTTTACAAATGCAAGCGTTTTCTTAATGGTAATAAGAAATATCTTAATAGATCAATTATACAGGGGGGACATATTTAAAGTGACTACTAATATTATCTTTTCACAAATATTGTTTCTGTTACATTCATATATTCATTTATCTATTGTTCACTACCTCGTCTTTTGTCGCATTTACCGACAGGATTATATATATATATATATTTTTTTTTTAAGACCTCAATAAAGAGGACTGGGAGGGACATCTATGCTCTGCAGACTTGGTTTCTTAGTCTGAGCAGTCCCTATCGGGCAGTAAACTAAAGTACTCAGCGTGCTCTGTAGTGCGATATAATTACGAATTATTATTAAACAATATAGGGAACGAAGAATTCCACGAATAAAAGAAATTAGTTCCAAAAGTCACCGCTAGGTGGGAATGTGGAGCTGTGTAATAGAAAAGATAGTTTAATTCCCATATTAACATTGATTTTAATCGTTAAATCTGCTATATAAAGGTTAATTTTATTTCAGTATTGATTCTGCATTTTTTAAACTCACTTTTCTATTACACAGGCGCCACATTTCCCCCTAGCGGCGAATTTTGGAGCTAAAATCCCCCCCACCCCGGAATCCTTCGTGTCCCGTCTTGCTTAAGCATAGTACAAAATTTGGCTTCATTCTCGCAATTAGATCGCGCTACAGAACACGCTGAGTAATGCCACTTTAATTATAGCCACCCTGTACATATCAGTAGCAAAAATTGAATTAATTTCCGTGCCATATGTGGGAACAAATTTTTAAAAAAGTCCCGTTTGTCGTAAAATTTGCGACTGCTAGGAGGAAATTGGACATCTTCACAACATTGGTTACATAAATATACTACTCCCCAAACATCTAGCGTATACTTTAACAATACATATTTAGTGATCATAATTCCTCTGGTCAAGACCAAATAATTAATAATCATTAATTAATGCGTTTTGTAATTTCGGGGAGAGCCTTAACTTATGAGGATTAAAAAATAATTTCTTTAAGGATTAACAATCCTAAAATAAATTCGAGCAGTAAATTGTCCTATTAGATAAAATAATTAACAACATGATGCAAAAGTAAAGAAATCAAATTTAACTTTAACAATTAACAAAAGTTTATTTACAAAAATGTTTCCAAACAATACTAAATCCTAATTAACGAAGTCTGCATAAGACAATTTTAAAGCTTTTGCTATCCAAGCAATTAGTTAAACTGAACAATTTTCTGTACTTTAATTCTTAGCATTCGCATGATTTATTCTTATTATAATTATATTATTATAACATTTCACTGTTAAAAATTTGCAGCAAACTGTCCAGTCATTTGACCGTTTTTGTAGAAAACGGTTACATAACCGCAATTTAACTCTATTCTGACCATATTATTGCCCATATTCTGGTCAGAATAGAGTTAAATGATGGTTATGTAACCGTTTTTTTAATAAAAAAAAGGTCAAATGACTGGACAGTTTTCTGCAAATATTTAACAATGTAGGTTCAATATGATCTAGATTAATTAAAAAGAAAAAAAAAACTTTAGAGCTTGACACACAACACACAGGTACATTAAACCAATCATAAAAATAAATCATATATTACACGAGCAAATCTTGTGTGTGTGTGTGCAAATTTTATCTAAAAAACGGCTCTAACGATTTTAACAAAATTTTATATCCTACCATTTTGGGGTACGAGAAGACAATTGGGCTAGGTCACATGTTCCAGAAAATTTGATTAGTTGGTCATTGTTTGGTTCACTACGGGTCAATACAATTCAATGGGAATAAAGATTGAAATAGTTATTAAGTTATATTGAACAGTTGCCAGTAAACAAAGTCACAAAGTTCATCAATATTTTGCCCACTAAATTTTGGCTACGTTGTCGAGATTTGGAGGGAAAATCGACTTTCAAGATTGCCAATGCCCAAACACATGCTTGGAGCCAAATGTGCGAATTTTCGACAGATTTTGGCGACATTTGGCAAAAAAAATTTACTTTTAGAATCTGAAGGAATTTTTTAGAAATTCCCAACAGGAGCCGAGATACACAATTCAACCAATCAGGGTGCATAGAACGTTCTCGAAAACAGAATTCAACCAATCAGGGTACACAGAACTTTCTGGCAAGTAATCCCACCCTTATATAGGGAAGTGCTTCGGTCGAAGCTTAACCATTTAACGGATGAAGCGCTTCAATTGCTAAAATGTTGAAATAAATGATTGACACCGGAAATTATAAACAAATTTATTTGTATATAATAAAAAAGCGATATTTCACATACATAATAAATAGAAAAAATTTCTATTAAAATTCTGCTGTCATTGTTCAATTTCGTAATTAAAGTTTTGTGGTTTCCTAGGGAAACCAAAGAACGTTAAAGGGTTAAAGTCTGTGAAGTTGGATAGTGATTCTTGTGATCTGCTAAAGTTAATCTTAGCCGAGAGTAGCTCGGTCTTACCAGCTGGTATGTTTAAATATTTTGCTTGAACATAATGAAAAAATCACAACCTTGGGGCTTGCTGAGGACGCAGATCGTCTGAAGACACACATCGTCTCAGAGCACTCAAAGTCGAAGGGCACACAACGTCTGAAGCACTGAAGGCATATATCGTTTGGTTATCACGGATAAGTTGAAGAATCATCTTCTTGAAATACTTCATGAAAAATATTATTTTCTTGGACCCCTGATGGTCAAAGCAATTATTCAATATCGCTCTCCGAAGGTGAGATATCCAGGGCCCGATTAACCTCTGAAGCTATGGGAAGCACAGTGTGATTTCAGGGCCCCCCCCCCACCATTTCAATCTAGGAGTTTTCTAAATTCGACATACCCGCAAACTCACCAATGTTACAAAGAGTGGTTCAGTTGAGTTCACATAAATTTCACTGGTACTTTTCGGCTAGCCAGGCACCGGTGAAAAAAAAAAATATATATATATATATACATATTATGTGTGTGTGTGTGTGTGCGTGCGTATATATATTTCACTGGCGCTTGGCTAACCGAAAAGTACCATTTCATTAAACTGCTTTTTTTTTATGTTCTCCTTTACACAAAAAATGGATACAATCAAGAAAAATATGCACAAATGATTTTGCATAGTATTAGCAGAATAATGTAAGTTGGATAAAAAGGTTGAATTCAGCATGCATGCACAACATAAAATATCAATATTTTAAAATGCTTCTTTCAATTTTAGCAATAGTTTAAATTATTAATATTTTATGTTGTGCATACCAGCCAAAATCAATAATATTCAAATTCAATATGTAAAATAATAATTTACTTTTTACTTGTATTCCCGTCTTTAAAAAAAAAAAAATATATATATATATTTGCACAAAATGAATTATAATAATTATCAAGATTCTGATCACATTATTTTTAGTCAAAATTAGGCAACCAACTAGCATTTTAACACATGCACATCATAGGAAACATCAGAACAGAAACAAGTAGGATATTTTTGTCGAACAAGGATTTGACAAATGCAATCACTTGGCTAAAATATATCAACTGGCGAAATGTGTTTATCTTACTTTTTTTAATTAATTCACTTACCGAGTGGAAGTGTTAAAGCAATCCATGATATACCATTACTATAATAGTAATTATTCTTCCTTAATCAATGTTTTTTTTTTTTTTTTATGTATGATTAAATATTTTGTATGTGTAGGGAAAGGGGGTGGCACAAATGTATTACATTTTTTTTTCTACTTGTACAAGGAAGAGTAGAAAGGGAGGGATATACTTCATTTCGCAATTTTTTTCAGAACCGAAACATATTATAAAGCTAATTTTGTACATTAAACATACATTATATTGGAAACTTAACAACATACACAATTAATTCTAGTCTTCGTTATTTTTTTTCTCTCATATTAACCTCAGAAACACATTTTTTTAATAAAGTAGACTTTTGTGAAGAGACAAATTCCATACAACAGCATGGACCTATTTATTATGGCAAACATTTAAGAAAAAATGAGATTGAAGACAAATTTCTGCAGGTTTCTTTCAGTGCATTTCACATTTTTTTCAAAATTTTAAATGAACTTAAAAAAATTAAATGGAATTCAATAATTGCAGAATTTTTTTATAACTAATTTATAGAGAAATTTAATACATCTCTGAGATAGAAATAGGATACAATAAATATCCACAATTTGATACAGAAACTTCAAAATAACTTTTTATAGTTATTATCTATGTTCATGAAATTATTCATTAAAATAGAAAAATCGCACTTAAAAATAAGTAGAATATTTGGAAAACAAACAATAATTATAAACATTTTCACTTTGAATATGAAGATGGTCACAGACATTTTTTTTAAATAAAAAAAAGAAAAGAAATTATTCCTCATACATTAATGAAATAAATGATAAAGTTTTTGGAACAGATGCTTTACACTTATGCAAAAAATGTAAACATAAGTTTGGCGCGATTTTCAAGACCGCGCCAAACGAATAACTTATACAATTGCTAGGTTGTCATTAAAGGGAAAAATCCCCAAAATTTGGTGACTTTTTTCCTTTTTATAACAGATTTTAAAAATAAAACTGTGTGTGAGTGTATGACATCATAGCCAAGTTTTTTCTTATACATTTAAGCAAAATCTTTTTGAATCATCCGCAATGAGCAGTTTTGAAAAAAAAATAAGTTCTAGCAAGAATTATTCATGCCATTAGATCAAAACTAAACAGTTAAAAACTGAGTTATTAGTTTTCTTAAATTAAGAAATTAAATAAAATATTATGAAACAATAAGAAATATTAAAGGAAAGAAGAAACTTAAATTTTCACTAATTAATAATAAAGTATTTTTTGATACATTGTAATCTTTAAATATTTACTTCTTTAATTCTTGAATCTGCTGCCGAAGCCAATACAACAGCATGGATCTACTTATTATTGTAAACATTTAAGACACATTTTTGCAGGTTTCTTTCAGTGCATTTCACATTTTTTCAAATTTTTAAACGAACTTAAAAAATTAAGTGGTGGAATTCAATAATTGCAGAAATTTTTTATAACTAATTTATAGAGAAATTTAATACATCTCTGAGATAGAAATAAGATACAATAAATATCCACAATCTGATACAGAAACTTCAAAATAACTTTTTATAGTTATTAGCTATGTTCATGAAATTATTCAATAAAATAGAAAATTCACACTTAAAAATACATAGAATATTTGGAAAGCTTAAACAATTATAAATATTTTCATTTTGAATAAGAGGATGGTCACTGACATGTATTTTTTTAATATAAATAAATAAATAAATAAATCATTCCTCATACATTAATGAAATAAATGATAAAGTTTTTTCTTATACATTTAAGCAAAATCTTTTTGAATCATCTGCAATGAGCAGTTTTGAAAAAATAAGTTCTAGCAAGAATTATTCAAGCCATTAGATCAAAACTAAACAGTTAAAAACTAAGTTATTAGGTTTTTTTTAAATAAATTTAATAAATTAAATAAAATATTATGAAACAATAAGAAATATTAAAGGAAAACAGAAACTTAAATTTTCACTGATAAGTATTTTTTGATACATTGAAATCTTTAAATTTTAAATATTTACTTCTTTAATTGTTGAATCTGCTACTCGAAGCTAAAAAGTTAAGTTTTTCTTTAAATAAGTGTTCATGATGTTTCAGTTAAAGAACTTTTGGTAGTTTTATATCAGCTAAGCACCAATATATATATATATATATATATATATACATACATATATATATATATATGTCATTGGCCCCCGGCTAACATAAAAGTACCGAATTTTTTAATAAAATGTAATAATTAAATCAGTTTAAAAATTAAATGCAAATATTGCAACAGTTAAAAATATGCTGCCTGTTATAATATTTGATTATATAATTTAGACATGTATTTGAAAATAATCAGCAGTTTATATAGTAATTTTACCTGTCAAAAATATATTTTATATTCTAATTTACATGGGCTTCTTTCTTGATTTACGTTTAGCAAATTCATCTATTATGTCATCTAAGTCTAATTTTTCTGTAATATCACTTTCTATTGCGAGCAGGGATAAACCACTTAATTTATTTTCAGAGAGTGATGATCTCATACGATTTTTTATTCTTTTTAGAACAGAAAATGATCGTTCACTTGAACAGTTTGATATGGGAATGGAGAGCATTATTCTTAGTGCTGTCTCAACATTGGGGAAAGTCTGTTCAATGTTTAAAGTTTTAATTACTTTTAATTTTTCAGTGGGTCGTATTTCTTTTGTAATGAATTCGTTAAATTGAAAAAATTCGTCTGGAAATTCTTCTTCAATGTCTTCCGAGTAAATTTCTTGAAATTTTTTAGCATGTTCTTTAACACTCATCTCTGATATATTTGTGTTGCACATAAATCCAAATATTGATTCCAGAGAATCATATGCTCGTTTTCGTTTTTCTAATTCACTAATAAGTGAATCACATATTACGTAGTGAGTCTGATATAGAAAAACTTCTCTTTCTGAAAATCTAACATCTTTGCTTGAAGTTTCATCCAGCATTCTACTCTTGGGAACTTTTTTTGATCGTGTTACTTTATAAATCCTTGTACCAATTAAACTCTCAGCTTCATTTTCCCATTCACCAAAACAATTTCGCACATGCTGAACAAACTTAATCAAGGAATTGTACAATGGTACAATGGCAGACATCTTACAATTTTCTGACTGGAGGCTTTTACTAGCGCTATTCATTCTTTGCAGAATGCTATCCCAAATAACTGTCATCAATGCAAACTCAAAGTTTGACATTTTGGAATGTAGACGTTTAGCCTCATGCCTAGTTGCAGCTGTTTCATTTTCACAGCTTGAAATGTCATTCAAAACTTTCAAAATATTAATGTATTTTTTCTTCAAAGCTTTCACTGCATCAGCATTAGCAGACCATCTGGTTCCTGATAAGGACTTTAGTGTCAAATTACCTAGATCAAAAAATTCCTCTTCACTCAATAACTCCCATCTGTGTGTTGATGCAGAAAAAAAATTGTACAAACTTTGCACAACTCCAAAAAATGATACTGCCAAATGACAACATTCTGCAGCACTTGTGCCAACAAGATTTAGAGAATGTGCTGAACATGGAACATAATGAATTAAAGGATAATCATTTTTCAATCTTGCCTGAAGGCCTGAGTATTTACCAGACATATTGCTGGCATTATCAAATGACTGACATCGGCAATATTTCAGCTCAATATTCAAACTTTCAAGAAAATTTATAATTACTTCTTGCAAGTGTTGTGAACCATGGCTATGGATTGGGATAAATTTTAAGAAGCGCTCGACTGGCTCACTTTCATTTACATAACGCAACACTATAGCAAGCTGATCAATATGGCTTATATCTGGTGTGGAATCTACAATAAGCCCAAAATATTTTGCCTTTTTTATTTGTAACACTATTTCTTTTAGCACTCTGTCTGACATGATCTCAATAAATTCTGTCACAACTGTTGATGATAAATACTTTACATTCCCTTTATCCTTATTACCATAGGAATGAATATGATCTGATAAAAATGAGTCGAATGAGGCTAATAATTCTAATATACCCAAGAAATTGCCATTATGTACAGAGCCAAATGTTTCATCATCTCCAAAACAAGCCAGCCCACGCTGAGATATATATTTTATGACAGCAACAACTCTCAATAAGATTTTCCGCCAGTACTCGCATTCAGTTTGGAATTGCTCTACAAGATTGTTGTCAATTCGATTAGTAGAATTTGATCGTGATGAAAAAGAAAACATGCATCTTCGATGATTCATGTGATTGGAGCCTCTTTACAATATTTATCCAGTCTGAAAATCCATCTTTACACAAAGCTTGATCATTTGAGCCACCATACAATTTGCATACATAGCAAAATACTGCTTTTGCACTGGGAGAATAGATCAACCATTCCCTGTTTACTATTTCTCCATTTTTTTTGCATCTGAAAAAATTGTTTTTTGAGCATGTTCGCTCAATTTTTCCAATTACTTTTTTTGAGTTGCCCAGATAATCTATGTTTTGCTCAAGTTTAGTATTATTAAAATGTTCCCGAAAAGAATCAGTTATGGTAGGCCACAAAGCAGGATCGCTATAATTTAAACATTTTTGGTCAAGAACTGTTTCAACTTCTGTTTTACTTTCCTTTCCAGGTGGAATTGAAGGGAAATCTTTTGAATTTGAATCATAATCTTTTTGGCTGAAGGTTAAATATTTATTTTTACATTCACATTCATTTTTCTCAATCTCTTCTTCAGAAACAGAAGTCTGATCTTCAGAATTTGGATAAATATTTTCTTGTGCCAAAGTTGATTCATTTTCACATTCAGTTAAGTTCCTCTTCTTCAGAAACAAAAGGCTGATCTTCCAAATTTGGATAAATATTTTCTTGCGATAAAGTTGATTCATTTTCACATTCAGATTTCTTTTTTTGAAGTTTCTTTTCTTCAGGAACAGAAGCCAAGACTTCAAAATATGAATTATCTTCATTATTTTGAATTTCATCTTCAGAAACTGGAAAAGATGAAAGATCTTTTTCATCCTCGGAATCTGATTCAATTTCTGCTCCTTTTGCAGGTGTAGGTGTTTTTGCACCACCTGGTAAATCGTCTTCACCATCTTCTGCTCCTTTTGCAGGTGTAGGTGTTTTTGCACCTGGTAAATCGTCTTCACCATCTTCTGCTCTTAAAACAAATCTGTTCATCGCCAAGCTTAATCGCTTGTTACAAGCAAGTCTTTCAGCTTTTCTTTTTCGTTTATTGCTTCCTGATGGTACTTGAGGCTTAGTTTTAGCCATGCTGAATAATTAATTAAATTAAATATAAGAAGAATCTGCAAAATTGTAACTATAAAGCAATAAATAAAATATGCATGCACCGTATATGTTAAACTCAGCACGTGAGACGTGAGCGAGCGGCGTCGAACACAAACACAAATATTTTACAGGTCTAAAAGTTGAGAGATTTCATTGCTGCTTTATGAAACTCTACTCGCAAATCGCAAGGTCAATTCACTGCAACAAAATTGATAAGCTGTTTCGTAATACATGCAAGAAAATTCGTAGGATCGTAGGAACAATTTAAGTGACATTTTTACTTTTCCTGAGAAGCCAATAAATCAATTTCAACTGACGTCAGACCCTAGCAACCAACTTAACAACCTGTTGGGCATTTTGCTTGCCCACTGGATTTTCTCGATATTGATTGGTTGGACAATAATACTGTCTGCGACTTTGATTGGTTGGACAAATTGGAGAATTGTAATCATGTGGTTGAAAGCTGGCTATTATATGAAAAATTAATTTGTTATGAAAGGTATTTTTATGAAACACTTTAAAATATCAATTTGAAAAGAAATTAGATAAAGTTTTGGAATGGAATTAATTCAATAAAAAAGGCCCCCTGTTCTCTCAGTTTTGGGCCCCTTTAAAATTTTCTAGGGGAAGCACGTGCTTCTCGTGCCTATTCGGTAATAAGGGCCTGGAGATATCAAATCAAAACAAACACGTATTCCATCCCCAATCTGTCAAATCGTCAATATCAAAACGCATAAAGTTGCTTTACAAAAAAAAAAAAAAAAAAAAAAAAATCTCGTTTAAGAAATTACATTCACTACCTCCGTAATAACTCAATGCCTATCGTATTTGTCTCAGAAATGGAAGTCAGCATGTCCCAGATAGTAGCGCCACCATCGGGGACATGTATTATCAGTTGCTACCAGTAATTTAAATTTAATCCACTACTTCGTTATTTTGAATTAATCTTCTTAACTTACTCATAGTTTTTTATCTATTAATTAAATTTTATAGTGTTAATAAATATTTTTGCTCCATAAACATTGTCTTATTTTTTATCAAAATCTATTTATAAATGAAGGTCAGTGTTATTAATTTATATATTATAGTTAATTTAAAAAAAACTTTTGTATTAAAAATAAATATTTTAAATTAAAAATATCAGTTACTACAGTAATTTAAATTGCTATTTATAAAAGAAAAGATAATAAATACATTTGTGAAATTCTAGAAATTAATTACAAAGTTTATTTTTTAAGCTATATTTTTTAACTTTTCATAGAAATATTCTCAATACAGCCTTTGTTTACGTTATTTACTGATTACTACTTCCATAATATATACATTAATTTATTATAGAGGTAGCGTACTGATGTGTATTGAAAGATCGTGTCAGTTGTCTCCGATAGATGGCCCTGTACTCTGAGAAAAAATTGACTTCCAATTTCTGTATGGGGAAAACGTGAATACGATCGGCATTTAGTATTAAGGAGGTAGTGCATTAAGTAACTATGTTTTTCGTAACAATCGTATCTGTATTAGTACGGCATCTTTATTTAACACTCTTTCTATAGCGCTTGAAAAATTTTCACCCTCTCCGCTCGAAGCTGGATGGTAAGCTTACTTCTCCATTGTCCAACATTGCTGACCCCGTGGTTAAAGGTACCCTACGCCTCTGTTATAAATCCAGGGTCGTAAAAGTCTCAAGAGTATTGTGTCCTCGGACTTATACCTTGACAATCTGGTGGCGATAAAAATACATTTATTTCCCCTTTTCATTAGGTTCCCAAAGAGACTCTTATTCAAATGTGAAACATTAATATAATATTAATCAAACAATTCAAAAATTCATAAATATACTATAATACCAACAATTCTCAGTTATCTGTGCTAAAAATAATTAATACATCTGCTTTCTATGCAGAGATATTACTAATTTAGAGATCCTCTTTCAACAGTGACAATGCTCTCGCTGGAAGGTTAATCTAAATAGATGAAAATGTTGAAGCACATAGCCAATTCCCAACAGAAATGAAGCAATTTTACGAAAATGTCCGCAGGATTCACGGTCAGGTATATGGGAAAGGTTAAAACTATAGTATGATGCGAGTATCACAAACTTTTTTCTACAATATACAGGGTTATTACAAAAGAATCAACGGGTTTCCGAAGCGTTTATTTCGGAACATAATTGGGTTACAACAATGATTTATATATGAAAATAAACCGAAAGTATACAAGATTGACGTCCATACTACAGATGTTCAATATGTGCTCCTTGAGTGATACGGCAGATGTCAAGGCGATAGTTCAGCTCGCTCCACACAATATTCAGCATGGTCGAGTCGATGATGCGGTTTAGTCACGATGATGCAGTCGATGATGCAACTCAGCCAAAGTAGTAGGTAACAGTGGTACGTAAACAAAGTCTTTAACATATCCCAAAACGAAGTAGTCACACGGCGAAAGGTCGGCCGACCTGGGCGGTCATGAAAACAATGTCTTGTCATCCTGGCCACATCGACCAATTCCATCGTTGTGGGACTTGTCGATTAAGGTAGTCACGAGTCACGAACCTCTTTTCCATCCTGTTGGTAAATGAAACCGTTGATATCGTGTTCCAGTTGCTTTCTGCTGTCCAGTCGCCATTTTGAATAGGACGTTCGCGCAGCAACCATGGCAACCACACACGCATGACACATACGCAGCGCGAAACTGTAGTTAACGCCCTCTCGTTTGAGTTGTCATGGAAACATATACGTTTCCTAGTTCGCACGTAGTAACGTATCAAAACCCGATGATTCATTTGTAATAACCCTGTATTAATTTAACATATTATTTTAAATAGCGCTGTTACATGCTAACTATTACAAAATAGAATGGAGTTCTTTAAATTTAACTTGGAGTTGCAGTTATCAGAGAATAAACAAGAAAGAAAAATCATATGCGTTAAACATAGATTATGAAACACTTTCCAGCACATTCAGAATAGTGTACTAAAACTAAAAGGTGAATGATGATATTTAAGTAAACAATTTGGAAAACGCATAAACATTTGAAAACTCAATTTCGGCAATCACCGTCCATAGTCGGAAAAGTATCGGATTTCTTTTGTGAATCTCTGTATATGATATGATGTAGAGATAATATATATTTGTCCTTTTATTCAACATTTTTAATTTCTTAATATTTTCTAAAAGTTAAATTATATCTTTATTTAAATTCTTTTCATTCTAAAGTAAAGTCGTGGCTATCCCAGGGTAGATGTTATTTAATCATGTACACGTAATCTTTCATTTATTCTGCAGCTTTCTTTAACCGCATAATAAGTTATTAAAGACGCAGATCACAGCTGGAAACTCACTTCCAGAAATATGCTCGTAAACAGTACTGTTGCGACGGAATACGTTTGAGAGTCCCTGTAAACGAACAATGAACGCTGTGCACTTCCTGTTCAATACCGAACATGCCATAGTAAATCTCAATAACATATATGAATTAAGTAGTAATCCGACTATAATTACATGAGTTAGGGTTCGGAAAGAAAGGCAGACGACGAGACAATACCGAATTCGTGATAACTTTTCAACTATGTTGGAAAGTGTTAAAAAAACACAGTTTAGCAGTGTCCTCTGTTGGGTATTTAAATACAAAATTGAAAATCATATGCATTTTTAATTTATAACTTCAATTATAAATGAGCGATATACACCCAATCAGCACCAGTTTTTGAACAGATTATGATGTTTTATGAAATTCTGTGCAGTAGTTCTTACAAAATTTGTGTCATCTACATACAGATGACAGACAGACATTTGAAAAAAAAAATAGTCAAATCGTGTTCAAGAAAGCCCGAAACGTATAAATCCGTCAAAACAACGAAAGTTGACACTTTTCGCGATTCCGCTACTTTTTTCCTACGTAGGAAATAAAAACTAAAAACACGGTTAATATTGACTTTTCTTGATGACATCATATGCCTGAAATGTAGACTATTTGATTGGTCTAAACTAGACGGCGTTTTCCCGCTCTTCGGTATGTGTGTGTTTTGACTGTTATGTCTGAATGACGGCCCTGTTGCAACTGAATAAACAACGTATCTTACATTCATCTCAGAATAATCACCGGAGAGAAAATTGAGAAAAAATGTTTTATTTTTTACGCATCAAAAATCATAACAAACGGCATAACAATAAACTGTTAACGTCATCTAATACAGTGAATCCTGCTATGATAGAATCACTAGGGAAAGGCAAAATTCCGTTTTAGGCAGAGAATGAAAACGAAAACACCCGACCGAGCGGCTGTAAGAGTCCTGCATCGGGTTGGGTTACCCTATTTTACCCCCGGGTCGGTTCGGGCTGACGCTAATTTTTTTTTTTTTTTTGGTTCGGATCGTATTGATTTTAAACATTTTGTGTTCGGGTCAGTTTCGGACTGAGTTATGATTCTTTTGGGGTTGAACAGATATTTCACAAGAAAGTCCTGAATATTTTTTAATGAAAAAACAAAAACGAAACTATACTATTTGAATATTAATGAGTATATATGAGTACATTTTTATACAGAAAAGCTAAAATTTATATTAGAGATGTATTTGTATTATAGACTACTATTCCATAATTGTATTAAATATGGATTAATTTTCTTTCACTTCGGGTTCAGGTTTAAATATTTCGGATTCGGGTTGAAATGTGTCAAGTTCGGGTTGGGTTTCGGACTGACGATTTTTTTTATTTGTTGGGCTTGGTTTGACTTTTAACACAATTTTCGGCTTCGAGTCGGGTACGACCCGACTCGTACATGGTTCTAGCGGTTGCCTCATAGTGTTTACAGCCGACTAAAGCTCTCGCGCCTGGACGCCTTTTAGTTGCTTCAAAATTTAAAAAATAATTATAAAAATTAACAAATTACAAAATGTCAACATATACACAAAATATACACAATGTCAACTGTCCCGGAATTTTTATGCAAAGCGGCCCCCACAGCGGCCCCCACAGTTATGATTGTGCCAAGATTGCAGTTTCGATTTCGCCAAGATCATAGCCAAGCTTATATATATCTCATATATACGCATATATATTCTTTTAATGCTCATAATATGTTCCATATACGTCATTATATACATTTTATGTGCCATATATATATTTTATACACATGTCCACATATATACGCCATATGTGCATCATATATGACTATAACCGAACTGGGCCTTATACGTCACGAAATGTTATATACATAATGTATTAATGTAATATATGCTTTATAATTTTGCTATAAATCTTGGTCGCTTGGCAGTTTATCCTTGGGGGGTCGCTATAAGACGAAAGTATCGTTTTTTTGTTTGTTTTTTTAGAGTTTTAGATTTTTGCTAAACAACCATCGTTATAGTGTCGTGATCTTTGTTTTTTTTACCTAAATTTTCTCGCAAATTATTCGAGTAAATACGGTAATACGTAATCAATATTAAACAACAAGAAGTAAAAATTATGCGTCAAGCATAGATTATTTAACACTTTCCAACACTTCCAAAATAATTTTACAAATCTTTACCGTCTAATAAGGTGAAAGATAATATCTAAATAAACAAGTTGGAAAACGCATAACACATTTGAAAACGTAATTTCAGGAATTATTAACAATAATCGGAAAAATATCCCTATTTTTTTGTGCAGCCCTATATAGGATCTATAGATTGGTATATATACGACATAGAATGCTAAATTTTAGTTCAATTTTCTCAATCGCGAAGCACAGTTTAAAATTCCCGTTCTGGAATTTCCGTCAATAAACAGAAACGTACCCGAGAACTTTTGTCCTGTATATGACCTATCATCTATAGAATTTATGCACACGAAGTAATCGGCAAAAAATTAGTTAAATTTAAAAACGTGTCCAGCAACTGAAAATGCAGTACCAGCAATTATTGTTTTCAGACAGTATGGAATTCTTTTGTGTGTCCCTGTAAATGAGCGATGAATGTTATTACACACAATATTGTTTAGTAAGCCTCTTTGTAATGAATCTTAGTGATATATATATCAATTTCAAAATGTTTGAAACAGTGAAAAGTGTTAAAATAAACTACAAACGATTTTTCTCCATAGACCGGAAATTCTTTTGTGTGTCCCTGTAAAGGAACTATAAGTGCTATACACACCATATTCTACAGTAAGCTCTTTTAGCGCACCTCAATAATATATATCAATTTCAATGTGTTTGAAATGGTGTAACATCATTAAAATAAATAGCAAATGATTTTTTCCCTTATAGACAATAATGTAATGAAATTCTTTTGAGTGTCCTGTAAACGGACTATAAGTGCTACACACTTCATTTTCAATACCGAACATGCCATAGTAAACCTTAATGGCATTTATCAATTGCATGACAATCCGAGTCTATTTAAGCGAGTTAGAGCATGGACAGACAGGCAAATGAATTCAAAAACACTTTTCAATTATGTTGGAAAGTGTTAATAAAAATTTGTAAATAGTTAACACAACCAAACACAGTTAAGTTGTAGCTCTAAACACTTTTTAACTATGATGAAAAGTGTTAATAAAAATGTGTAAATAGTTAACACAACCAAACACAGTTAAGTTGTAGCTCTAAACACTTTTCAACTATGTTGAAAAGTGTTAATAAAAATGTGTAAATAGTTAACACAACCAAACACAGTTAAGTTGTAGCTCTAAACACTTTTCAACTATTTTGGAAAGTGTTAATAAAAATGTGAAAATGGTTAATATAACCAAACACAGTTAAGTTGTAGCTCTAAACACTTTTCAACTATGTTGGAAAGTGTTAATATAAATGACAGTTAAGTTGTTGATCGTATCTAACTTTTTACCCTCCCAATCTCAACTCAACCTGTAAAACTCGTTTCACCACATGCACACTGTATCTTCTGTGAAAATCAGATTGGTACAGGGAGGGGCTTCATTCGGCACACCATGCCACATGTTCGGCCAGCAGGTACACCTTACCTTTTACATTATAAAATTACGATAATGGGACCTGTTTATGACGGATTCCGGATTCCGGCATTAAGTAGAAACATTTTATGGTCCAAGGGAAGAGAATATAATGGAATTATACATGCTAAACGGAAAAAGATCTATAAAAAGATATTTTTCCGGCCCCTTGTGATTCCGTTTTACAAGATTTTACTTCATTGTAGTACAGTAAAACCTGTGAAAACAAAACCCGTATATAAGGATATCCTGCCTAAAATGGAAAAAATTTACGGTCACTACAAAGAGATTCAATACAAAGAAATTTAAACGTAATCGCAAAATACCGAAGACAAAATCCGTTTTATACAGGTTTTCGTCTTGGCAACGTACAGTTTATTTTATATAGTAAAAACTTACAAAATGGAATACCTTGGGATTTGAAAAAATTCCGTTTCAGGCGAGTTGTCGCTTTTATGTTTTATATTCTTTCTGACGGTACAATAAAAGTTTTCCGCTTAACGCGGTATACCGTTAGAAGACAGGTTTTATTGTAATTGCATTATATTATTCCAGTTGTAACCATGAAAATTTTTCTTTTATGACTGAAATCTTTTATAGATAGTGCTTATAGATTTTACTATTATCGATTTTGCTATTGATATTTAAAGCCTTATAACTTAATACTGCCTAAGTGGAAAATTTCATGATACCAGTAAAATAAAATACAATACACTAAAACCAGCTAAAACGGATTCACAAAGAACAGAAGAAAAATTCTGTTTTATGTAGATTTCTGCGTTAGCAAGGTACATTGTCTTTATGGACGTATTCGTATGGTGTCTGGTCTCCGCGATCAACATTTTTTTTTCATTTTCAGTCAATATTCCGCTAATACAGAAAGGCACCATTTTTACAGATTGTAAAGTTTTTACCTGTATAAAACGAAAAAATTTCCCGATTCTATCTTAGCAGGTTTTATTTATATTGGAGTCTTGTTACGGCTTATTAATAAAAAATATCGAAGCAGGATTGTGGTAATCCAAATTTAATTTTAAATAAATGGAAAATTTCATGACTTCCGTGAAAGGAATACAATAAGTAAAATCTGCTGAACCAAAATAGCTATAAATTGCAGGAAATTTTCCGTTTTATACAGGTTTTCAACTAATTGGTATACTTATATAGTGCACTAAAATTTGTGTAAATGGAACCTGTTTATAACAGAAAATATTCATAGTCCCAGTGTAAACTATACGATGCAATTATGCTGATAAAATAGAAACGTGTTTGTAAAGAAAAATGTTCATAGTCCCAATGAAAATGATTCCATTCAATTATACCTATTAAGATATAAACCTGTTTATAACGGAAAATGCTCATAGTACCAGTGTAAATTATACGATGCAATTATACCTATTAAGACAAAAAACTGATTATGACGGGAAATGTTCAAAGTGCTAGTTAACCCTTTCAAGGGCGGTGGTATGTTTATGAAACTCCTTAAGTTTAATTTCCAAATGCTACAATGACATCGGAATTTTGGTATAAAATTTTCCGTTTATTATGTATATAAAATATAGCATTTTCATATTTCCAAATAAATTTCTTCATAAATTCCGGTGCCATTTATTCATTCCAACATTTTAGCAATGTAAATACTTTTCCCCTGAAAAGGTTAAAATAATACAATGCAATTATACCTACAAAGAAGAAAACCTGTATAAAACCGATTTTTGCCTGTTACTATTGATTCCGTTTTTGCAGGTTTTCTCTATATCTTTCTCCGACCGGGGCTATGAAATTTTCCATTGAATAGAGTATTTCATTATAGACGGGACATCATCAATGTCATCAGTGTGTCAGGGACATTATCATTATGGACATTTTAACCCCTGAAAGGGTTAAAATAATACAATGCAATTATACCTAATAAGAAGGAAACCTGTAGAAAACCGATTTTTGCCTGTTATTACTGATTCCGTCTTTACAGATTTTCTGTATATCTTTCTCCGCCCGGGACTATGAAATTTTCAACTGAATAGAGTATTCCATTATCAACAACTATTCTGACTTAACAGATTTTACAGTATAATTATACTTGCTGACTCTGAAACGTTTCCCGGTCACTACAGATTCCGTCTTAAACGGTTTTAATGCATATTAGAGTACTTCACTGCATTTTAATAAAAATCGAAGCAGAATTATAGTGATCCATATTTAGTTTTGAATCAACTAAATAAGGAAATGCGGGAGAATTTGTCGAAAAAATCGGTGAAGCGTGGCTTGGAATTCCGTGTCCGCCAAACCAAATGGCCTACAGAAGGCCGAGCCCTTGAGCCAGAAATTCATTGGGCTGGCTACCGAACGTTTTCCTGGAAACATACCGCTCTTTGCTTCAAAATAATGAGGAACATAAAAAATAATGAGGAATTTAAAAGCTATTTTGAGGTTATTTAAAATTTTATCTATGCATCAATGTTTTGAAATATTAATTAAGTTGACATAACTCTTAAGTATACAAAAAAGTTTTAAACCATTTTAGCACACGTTTTCAAAGAGAAAACGTGTTAAAATGCGTGCTTAAATGCTTTAACCCTTTTCAGGAGCAAAGTACCCTTCGCACAATCTAATGTTACAAACGCTCAAGCTAATGTTAAGAGCCTACACTAGTCACGCGCAGAAACGCTCACGCTAATGTTAAGTCTATGGGAAGGTTATCCCGCGATTTCTCGCTCGCATTTTAATATTTTTAAATGATTTTTTTTGCATAGGATAGCTGACGTCGATATCTATCGTTGTTAGTTTTTACTTTTTTGATTTTGGCTCCAGTTTTTTTAAATAAGGGTACTTTCATTTTCAGAACCGGTTCGAACCGGTTCCAAAATTTAAAATGTCCGCTAATAAAAAAAGTTTAACCAAAATCAAAAAAGTAAAAACTAACAACGTTGAAGATCGACCTCAGCTATCCTACGCAAAAAAATCATTTAAAAATATTAAAATGCGAGCGAGAAATCGCGGGATAACCTTCCCATAGACTTAACATTAGCGTGAGCGTTTCTTCGCGTGACTAGTGTAGGTTCTTAAGTCTATGGGAAGGTTCTTGTGTGATTTCTCGCTCGCATTTTAATATTTTTAAATGATTTTTTTTTGCATAGCATAGCTGAGATCGATCTCTATTTTACTTTTTTGGATTTGGTTACACTTTTTTTATAAGCGGACATTTTCAATTTTGGAATCGGTTGAAACCGGTTCTGAAAGTGAAAGTACCCTTATATATATAAAACTGAAAGCAAAATCGAAAAAGTAAAAACTAACAACCTTAGAGATCGCCCTCAGCTATCCTATGCAAAAAAAAAAAAAAAAAATCATTTAAAAATATTAAAATGCGAGCGAGAAATCGCGCAAGAACCTTCCCATAGACTTAACATTAGCTTGCGCGTTTTTTTCGCATGACTGATGTAGGCTCTTAAGGCAAAATTCTGGCCAAAATTACTTTTCATGTGTTTTAAAGTTCAAACCAATGCTTACTATTAGACTTACTATTAGTAAATACACTTAATTAATTTTATACATACCTAAATATATGCATTTATTTAAAAAATAAATATATAATACAACGTTTACTTAATTGTTTACTGTTTAGAAGAGGAAAGTAATTGTTGATAGGTTTGTTTAATTAAATGCGATTAATTTTACTACACAAAATTGTTTAATTATTTATATAAACCAATGTACATAACATATATATTACTTGCATTTATTATTGAGCAAAGTTGAGTCACTATAGTATAGAGATGCTGGTTTTTGAGTGTTTTGAATAGATTCGCAGTCCTCCCAAAAAACATTGATATCTAAAAATGGCAACAATATGCGGATTTTTTTTTTTTTTTTTTTTTTTTTAATTGCCTTCAAAACTATAGCCAATACGATTAGAATTGAAAAAAATGTTCCGAGAAACCCCGACACAGCTTTAAAAAGCTTTGAATATATTAGATAATATATTTCAATAAATATATTTGAATAAATTAGATCTAAAAAGGCTTTAAAATAACCCATTTTCAATTTTAATTATTTTGTATTATATGAAAAGTACAATTATTTATATGGACATGTCAAAGTATTACATTTAAACACAATAACAAAGCTGAAACATAACAAAAAAGCACGTCTCCTCACAAAATAACTTTTACTTCAACTGAGGTTGGGAGCCGCCGGATATGAGTTATACTCCTGAAATAGATATAGATCAACACACCAGTTAGTCAGATATTATAAAATATACTTTTTACAATTGTTGAGCAAATTTAAATTTTTGCCTTTTTGGCCAGGATTTTACATCAGATACTCCACTGTGGTCCATTAGCTGGAGTACTTGCGCTTTACTTCTATCTAAATTTATTCTTTATTAAATTGGAATAAAAACAGACATGTAAATTAGTCCCACCAAAACATTTAAAGCCCACCATTGTCTTATCCGCTAACTGTAGATATCAGTAAACAAAGCTAAAAAGTATTGGTTTTCCCATAAATTTGTTAACATTTCAAATATTTATAAAAAGTGAATGAATTAGTTTATTTGAATGTGGTTTGCGACAAACGTATTCTTATGCGGGGGGGGGGGGGGGGGGAAGGGGGATTTTATTTTCATAAATAAAAAAAAATAGTGAAATACAGGATTGATTTTTGGCTACTATAGGGTTACGTAAAGTCTTCAGTGTACCGCTGTAGCCCGTCTTCCTTAACGGAGTTAAAGGACGCCATTAATCACGAAATCTCCTGCATCCACGCGGATATGCTACATGCCTCAGTTAACAGTCTTCCAACTCGCTTGCAAAGTGTAATTTCCACGAAATTTTGTATCTTGAAGCGCCCTCTAATGACAAAAATTGGCACTATTTTTTTTCATTACCAAAAAAAAAAAAAAGAGCAAAGAAAAGAAAAGAAAAGAAAGAAAAAAGAAAAAGAATCCCATATGAGAATAATTTTGTACCAAACCGCATTCAAATAAACCAATTTCTTCACTTTTTATGAATTTTTGAAATGTTAATAAATTTATGGGATACCCGGTATACTAAAATCCATACTGTGTCTCATCTTTCGCAGCAAGAATTCGCATAATTGAATGCCATTATTAATTTAGTGAAACGAAAAAAAACAAAAAAAAAAAACACGCTGGATAGTTTGTCTGTTTTTTTCCACATGTTTAGGAGAATCATCTCTCGACATTCGAAACACGGAAAATTTCATGACGCAATCCCTCCACCCCCACCCCCACCCTCTTTTCTGTCTCTCTTTTCTTCAAGAGACGAGTATAGAGTTGTTGTTGTTGTTGTTGTACCTGACACATCTCGCAGAGAAATTAAGTCCTCTCTGTTTTTTTGTTGCTGTTACATCACGTGCAGCACGTGCCGGGGATATTGGCTACCTCATTAGCATTTCGGGCGAATTGTTTGCGGCACTGGCGAAACGAAAATGCCGGGATTACAAGGAGATAAGAATGAATATTTATCTTGTACTACGTCTCGGGTATATTTTTACCCCTCTCTCCTCTTTAAATAGACGAGTAAACAAAAGTGAGAAGCACTTTAAAATGTTTTTAAAAAATGAACCGCCGTGAACTGTGGGATATTGAGAAGAAAAACAACAACGTAGCTAGTCGGGAGAAGTTACAAAATGTGTACTAAAAAATAGAATAAAATCTTAAATATAATTTAATTTCACTGTTTTTTTCTCATTTTTATGGGTAAGGTTTCTTTGCTTTTTATTATTTTTTGAACTTTATGATTCTTTCACAGTTTTTTTTCTCTATCATGGTGTGGTAGTCCCAAAATCATATTCTTTAGCAATGTTATGGCTAATAGGATGATGAAACCACACATTTTATTTGTGGTATTTAGGCATTTGGGACTTGAAAATTCTGTCTAAATTCCACAAATTTCATTTTTTCAATTTTTTATTTAATTTCTTCTTCTTTTTATTCTTCTTTTAAATATGGTATCTATCTTCAGAGTGTCGGAGAACACTATCGTTGTCAATTAATAATTACATACTAATTCATAATTACATAGTTTTTGTTGGTGTTACGGCAATGTTACATTAATGGTTATATATATATATATATATACTATATTTCCAATGATGACCGGTCACTTGCGATTTTAGACATTTTGTTAAATATCTGAAAAGATACATAAGAAATTATCCTGTAACTTCAGGAGTTTAAACAACATGATAAACATCATATATTTCCGCGAAGATTTTTTCCCGAAACCCCATAAAGGGCCGTCAACAAATTGAAGAAAAACGAATATATTTTGGATAACCCTGTAAAAACTAATATTGCAAAAGCATTAAAACTGTAGATTATGATTAAGTGGATTATTGTAATAATTTGGGTTCATTTGTATGAAGATAGCATGTATACTCGAAGAGAAATTCAGGTATTTATAAAAACGGTCCCAAATTTTAACAAGTTTTTTGCTTATAATTTGCAGAGTTTTTAATATAAAAACAAGTTTTTTTCAGAAAATATGACAAACAAAATTATACACAATACCCTGCAATCAGAATTAAAAAATAATAAAAAATTGTATGAAAAATGAGCAGGTTTACTAAATATTGTTTCACTGCGCATGCGCGAATTCAATCAAAATATACTGTGCATAATATATTAGCTAAATGTATAGACCAACTTTTATGAAAGTCTCAAAAACATAGCTTGAAAATTCTGATAGTAATCGTCGACAGAATAAGCTCGAAATTCGCTGTTTCCAAAAGGAAGCAAAAAGATGAGGGGTTGTATCAAATATAGAATGAGAGACACTTCATTCTTATTATGTCAACTTTGATAAGCTAGTACATTTGGATACAACCCCTCATCTTTTTGCTTCCTTTTGGGAACAGCGAAATTCGCAAATTATAAACAAAAAACTTGGTAAAATTTGGGACTGTTTTTATAAAAACCAGAATTTCTCTTCGAGTATACATACTATCTTCATACAAATGATCCCAAATTATTACAATAATCCACTTAATCATAATCTACAGTTTGAATGCTTTTGCAATATTAGTTTTTACAGGGTTATCCAAAAGATATTCGTTTTGCTTAAATTTGTTGACGGCTCCTTATGGGGTTTCGGGAAAAAATCTTCACCGAAATATATGACGTTTATCATGTTGTTTACACTCCTGAAGTTACAGGGTAATTCCTTATGTATCTTTTCAGATATTTAACAAAACGTCTAAAATCGCAAGTGACCGGTCATCATTGGAAATATAGTGTATATATACATAGACATTTTGTTGCTTTTTACGGGGATGGTTAATTGGGTTATTATGAATTACTTTTTCCAGATATTTGAAATTAAAGTAATTTTTTTAATAAATACTAGGGGATCCATCCCGGGCTCCCCCGGGTTTCAGAATATAAGTGAAAACCTTTTGTTGTCATTTATTATTATTATTATTATTGAAAACTTTTATAAATATTTTACATTGTAATATATATTTTTTATATTTCCCTCTAACAATACCCAAAATTAAATCCTTTTTGCATGAAAAATAGCGATTATGTATTCAAATAAAATTTTGAAATATATTAAAAGCGATACTTTCGGGAGCAAAGCCATTAAATAATAAGCCCAGTCAGATAAATGGGAAACTTTTCGCAAGTTGAAAATAGCGCCATCTAGCGGTTGGGAGTGCTGCATTCGGCACCAAGAATATTTTAATAAAATTTTGCTTCTAAAATTAAAGCTTAAAATAAGGAGTTCATATTTTCTAAGAAAGTCGTTTGTAAATTCCGGTGTCAGTCAGTAATTTCACATTTTACGAACATAATTTGTCTGTGCCGGAAAGGGTTAATTGCATACTGATGTAAATTTCCATCACTTTTTATTTAACTTTTAATAAATAAATCAACTTCTTCGCCATCACTATATTTATATAGAAATATTAATCCAGTAAATTTCCACATTTTTTTTTCATTATAGTTTTAGCTTTAATGTAAAAGATCCCAATAATTAGCAAGCTTTTAAAGGAAGTGCAAAAACAAAACATCGATAAAAATCGTATAAAATATCGATATAAATAAATCGTATCGTTTCTCTGCGACCCACTTCTGTTTTGTCCTCCTTCCGCAGCAGAGGTTTGGCGCTTGTGTGTCGCTAACAAATTTAACACTATCTGACTGGGCTTATTATTTAATGGCTTTGTTCGGGAGTATATGGGCCGGAAACAAATTCTGAACAATTTATATTAATTACAAACGGATTTATCTTTTGTATAATCGTCTGCATGCTATAGAGATAGATTTTTAAAATATATGCTGCAAAATTACTTTAAAATCGATAAAAAATGTGTAAATTGCGATACAGTTTTCAAACAAATTGCGTTTGAAAGTCCATATTTTTCCCTATTCGACGGTGCAAAAATTGAAAATGTGCGATGCTTAGAAGTTAAAAGAATTTCAGTAAAAGCGAAATTTAATCGTCTGGTGTTGCCAAAATCAAAATGACGTCAGCGTTACGTATGGACACGTTTGTCCTTTATAATATAGATAGTTATCATTTAATAATAATTTAATAGTTACTTTTTCTTTTATTATCTCCTGCCTGACACCATTTAGGCATTGATTCAACTTAGTTTGTCACATTTCGTTTTCAGTTCATTGTTATGTATCATAAGTTCCGGCTTTTATTTATTTATTTATTTATGTATTCATATCTGCATGCAATTAACAGAACACGGAATTTTAAATCTTCTAGGAAGACATCTCGATCTAACGGAGGAGGGGCCATTATCTCTCCAGGATCACCCCCTGAATTTATTCCTGGCACACAAATATGCACACGCAAAACACATGCACAACAAGACATCTAAAAACCTATTCTGCAGTGTTTTGTCATCATTTCTATTCAAATTTTCGCTTATTTATTTACAAAAGAATCCTTTATTACGCTGCGCATATTAATATAATATTGACTTTTCTTGCTGACGTCACTTGCCCAAAATATACACCAGAAGACGCATTCCCGCTTCTGTGTGTGTCTGAATGACTGACGCGGCTGAATAAACAACGTTCATCTATCTATCTCTTTTAAATGAAAGTAAATAAAGGAAAGGAGAGAAGCGGGATAGAAAAATTTTACTTTTTACGCCTCATTAGCGAAATGCCAAACATCTGTTATGTTAGGAAAAATTTAAATCGTTTTCAATTTATGAAGGCTCAATTTGATGGCCAGTTTTAATTGTATTACTCGATATGTTTTAAGTGATCATTTGCGATTTATGTATACAGGATGCGTCAGAAAAATGTGGAAATATGTAAAGAAAAATGTAGCGAAACTTTTTTTCTGATGTAGGTGCGCTTTCATCAAGGTGCACTTTTTCCGGTGCGCTTTTTTTCTTGATTCACTACATAGTCCATAGTACGTTAAAATTTATTTCATTTCAGAAACCCCTTATTATAAATTTATTAATTTTTTGGGAAATTTAACACAATTGAAAATTCCTCAAAAGTAATATCCGTCAATAAATGGAAATGTACTCGAATTCTTTTGTGCAGTCCTGTATATGATCCATAGAATTTTTACACTCATCAAGAAATAGACAAAAAAAAAGAGTTAAATTTAAAAACACTGACAACAACTGAAAACGCAAAATTATCGCTCATAGACAGCACTGCAACAGAATGATTTTGTGTGTCTCTGTAAATGTGCGATAAATGTTATGCGCATCCTATTATAATTAAACATCTTGTAGTGCTTGAAATATGAATCCCCGCTAATAAATGTTAACCTAATTGCCAAGTTGCACCTTTACGCTTGTTTAGTTATTGACATTAAGCATATGAGGTAACTATCGGTTCAAAAAGAAGCACATCGTGGTGCTCGTGCCTTACCAAAAATACTATCAAAATGCCAAGTGGCACCCTTTGAATCACCGTAGAATCAACGTTTTAATAAGAGGGGCATCTCTTATTTCATACATAAAGTGCAATGTTATACTCGTATTATTAAATAAGATAAATTTCAAGAATGCCAAGTGGTAGTTGTAGGTTCATATTCAAATTAACTTTTAAATAAAATGGCATCCCTTTGATCATATATAAAAAGCGCATTGTAACACTCATACCTTACTACATATTAACAAATACAAGAATTCCAAACAGGCACTATGAAGATCATGTAAGATTAAGAATTTACAAATTCAATTTAATGTCGCATTAAAATCAAATAGCATCTTTGTATTCATCACAAAAATTTTGAAAGGATAGTTTTAGGACGTTAACCAAATGGCACCATGAGAATCATATAAGTCAATATAAACAGATTTAAGATATAACAACTGACATCGTTTAAAATAATATTAGAAAGAATGGCAGTTGAAGTGTTAAGATAACAAAATGCAGTATTTCATGACAACAATGTAAACAGATGAGGTGCATTAATAATACGACGTAAAACAAAATGTCAAGAGGCAACTCAGGTTATGTATAATAAAATTTCCATAGAAAATCGAGGATGCGATGAACAGCCGTAAAGTACCAACGAGCATAACAAACCTCAATACATAAAGCAAAAGTAAAGTGATAGAATGTGAAGGAAGAATGCACAACTTTTAATTAAATAAATCAATAATACAGCGATAAATACAGAATGGTACCTATTCAAAATTATGCGATTAATTAAAGAGATCAAATATGGAAATATATATAAATGGGATTTTATAGTACAATAGTACACTGTAAAAAATATTTGGAACGTTTAGTGTTCTAACAGGAATGTTTCTGATACCGTCGGATATCTGAGCGCTATTTTCACTTTCTGAAACCATCAGAAACCTTTCCGAATGTTTAGGTTTAGTTTTCAGTGTGAATTGAAATCGACCCTCTTTTATACCAAACCAGTTTATGCGCATTCCAAGTACTTCTCTTCTCAACTATTTCAAGCAGTTTACCCCGGCAAAGCTAAAACTGCACGTTGTTGACTGTGGAAGAGTTATTCGAGCGGTCCAAAAAAATACAATTTTAAAGAAGGAATATTTCGAAAGGTAAGAATTTCAGCTATTTTAAATACTCTAATAATATTTTTTATAATGATTCTGGTTTACATTCATTATTATTTCATACATGGCGTGATATTTTTCAGTTTATATCAATATTTTTAACAAATGTCTTAACCCTAACTTTTAGGACTATTTACATGAGCATTTAGATATTTTGAGTTGGAAGGATAGTTATTAAAATATACTCTAAAATATAAAAATACAAATTCTTTGTCTCTCATTTTAAGTTTTTTTAACGTTGCTTCAATACATATGATTTATAAATAGCATTTAGTAGCAATTTAATCTCTTAAAGAATAATATCTGCCGGCGGTACTGTGTATTTGTTTATATATTTTTTTAACAATGTTCCAGAACTCTAACTTTTATAATACTATATATTGAAAATTGACTTGTCTGACTTTAAAAATATTGTTTTAAAGTAAACAAACTATATTTATTTATTTTATTCTAATTCTGAAAAAAAAAAAAAAATCCTAGGTGTTTTTATTAATCTCAGGGTTATGTCCAGATTTTTTTCACAGGGTCCTGTTTCTGTGGAACTGTGAAGTTTTTTTTTAATATTTTTGAAAATTCCAGTCATAATTTTATGAATCTGAAATTATCGTTATATCAGGTTCCTTTGTATCTATCCTTTACACATACAAAAAGCTATGCACTTTGATAAGTTCAATTGTTTTGTGATAGGTCAGATTTTATTTTTAAATGATTAAATTTGTGAAAAGTTCAGTTTTTGAGGTGGCAAAGTTTTGTGAAAGGATTGTTTTTAAGACAAAGAAGTTTGTGAAGGATCCTGTTTTAGAACGAAAAATTTTGTGAAGGGTCCAGTTTTAAAATGAGAATTTTTGTGAAGTGTCTTGTTTTAATATGAAAAAATACCTTTTAAGGACCGAAAAAATTAACAGAAAAACATATCTCTGAAGCTGCATTGCTTTTGGAAAGCTCATACATAAGTTTGAATTATTTTATGTTGTTGGGAGTTAGATTATTTGAAATGTATCTAAAATATATTAGTATAGCTTTAGTATGTCTATTTCATGTTAATGAAAAGTTTTACAGATTATTTAAGTTTTCTTTCTAAGTATATATGCTATTTTTTTAATATTTTAAAATAAATACTTGATTTGTGAAGCTGTATGAATCCCATATTTTTTTCACGATATGTTGTTAAAAAACAAGGTAAATATCTCCATTCTCCAATATTCGCTGCGTGAATATTCTTAAATATTAGGGTTAAATCATTTGATAAAATTTTGATATAAACTGAAAAATATCATGCAATATACCAAATAATTTCGCCTAGAAAAAAGAATTATTATAAAAAAAAAAGTTTGATTACAGTATTTAAAAGAGCAGAAATTCTTATATTTTCAAGTATTCTTTTAAAATTCAGATAATACATAATAAAAATAGATAAAATTATATTCAGAAACACTTCAGATACATTCAGACAGGTTTCAGATACATTCAGACAAGTTTCCGATATATTATGAAAGATTTCCGATATATTCAGAAACTTTTCCGATTCGTAATGAAATATTTCCGATATATTCAGAAAGGTTTCAGATATATTCAGGAAGCTTTCATTACGAATAGGAAAGGTTCCGTGTTTTAGCCGAAACATTTTTCTGATCGAATCGGAAACCTTTCTGTTAGTATCGTGCAGCACAGGTCTCCGTTACTTTCAGAAACGTTTCTGAAATTTTTTTACCGTGTAGTAAGTATTAGAATTGAGTAAATATTTGAAATATGCTTATATTAGCTGAAAGCATACGTGTTAAGAGGTAAACAATGAAATAAAGATGACAACTAAAACACGTGCTAAAAATGTAAACGTTTACATTTGAAGTAGCTACTCATTCCTAACTAATTCCTGGAACTATATGTGCACGACTATCGCCAACCGGATTCTACAGTAGGAAATCCAATAAAATAGAAACAACACTGTAAGTGATTATAACCTAGACGTACAAAAAATTAAAGAACTATAAAACAGGATGAGAGACAATATTGAGTGAAAAAAATTGAGTCTGTACTATAAGGCACGGCCCAAAAATTTGGTAAACACCTGTTCAACAGAAATCAAGCATAACACACCATGTCGCTTCAATTCCTCAAGAATCATCTGTTGAATATGTTTTAACACGCTTTCGGCATATTGACACAAATGGAATGCACATTGAACAAACGCTGTGATTAAATAAAGTTTTATGTTTTCAATTTGTGTTTCAGGGTCTTTATGTGCCATATTTTCACCTGGTGGGCGAAATGTGAGCAATTTTTTTTATTGAATATTTCTCTTCTCCATGGTCCATCATATAACATATATGCCAAATTTCAACGAAATCCATCAACCAGAACGGGCTTCAGATTGGTTTGAGTAGTGTAAATTTAATTATATATAACCAAACCACCCTGTATATATATAAAATCCCCCCCTAATGCGTTTCTTGACGTCTAGCTTTCCGGGTATTTCTTCCAGAAATTTCTGTAAGTGACCGTAATCGGTGATTTCACGGGTGAAAGCGAAAACAGATTTGCTAAATCATGCTCGTTAGGAGAGAAAGAAAAAGCGTGTTCGAACACACCCTCTGAAATAAGCCTATAATAATCGACAGAATTTTAGAAACACTGAAACCGTGAAATTGCTTACTATGCCTAGCTAAACATATCCTTAAAAGGTTACTTACAGCCCATTGTTTAGAGTAGTTATCCTAAGAAAAGATAACATATCACTGCAAGAAATGTTAGTGATCTTGATGTATATCTTTCAGAAAAAGTTTTCACGATCTGCGAACACTCGAAAATAATATGCTTTATTCACATTTGCAGGACAAAATCACCACTTTGTAAAAAAAGTTTAAAAGAGTCAAATTTTAAAAATAGCAAAACAATTTTAAACGCCATAAAGTAATGCTTATTATCGAGGGTTTAAAAATTGAAAAAATCTGGTAGCTAGCAAAGATTTTTAGTCGCCAGTATCCAGGGTTCGGTGATCCAATATTTATTTTCAAAATATCATGAAGTTTGATATTTTCGATATTTTCACATATTTGATATTTATTTTCAAAATATTGCGTATAATAGTTTTGATATTTTCAGTGAAAACAAGTGTAAAGGAATTTTTAAACTGTTAGTGGCTGTGTCGTTCTGCAGATATAGAATTTTTGCTCTTATAATGGCTTTTTTATCCCCCCCCCCTCAAAAAAAAAGTTTTTCAAGCTTTGTTTGAAGCTGAATTTTTAAATGTAGAATCAATAATTATGTGGAAGAATATTTACGTAGAAAAACCACTGAAAGATAAAACTATCTAATTTAGATAAACTTGCAGCTTCATTAGAATTAATTTGTCTCGTTTTGGTTTTGTCCAGTTAAGAAGACCAAGCTTACTATATTTATGTTCGAAATTTTCAATAAAAACAATTTATTTTGTTGTATAAAAAATAAAATTTTCATAAAACTTGATTACTAAATCTTAATAGGATGTTTTTTGTGGGTGAAAAAAGCAAACTGTGTCTGTTTTCAATTAATTGATCTTAAAATTTTTTAAGTGAAAAAAATACAAAAAGACATTTAGAATATTATTCTATTAAGTTTTCATGCTTAATGACATATGTTTTAATGTCTAATTTATATTAACTCTGAAAATATTTATAATCATCAGTAAGTTGACTATTTTTAATCTATAAAAAAATATCGGATATATATCAAAATATCGGATATTTCTTATATTTATGAACCCTGCCAGTAACATATATTTACGCCCCACCCCCTCCGTTATTTATTTCCAAAAACCACAAAAGTTTTTTGTGAATTATTTGAGAATAAATTATAACAAGTATAGTTTAGAATTATTAGTTACATAGTTTAGAATAATAGATAATTTAGTTTTATAGATTTACTTAAAATGAATTACTTATAATGACTTATATGTTATTATACATTAAATTGAATGTGATAGATTAATCAGTTTTAATTCTGAACACAAAAATTCGATTTGAAACTTAATAAAAAAAACTTGTGTATAGTTTTAAACATTGTATCCAATTTTAGATGCCACAGAGGCTGAATTGACACTATTTCTTACTATTTTAGTGAACCCCCTCCTCCCCACACATTCTAATCACGTAATCATGGTAGCTGGCTCGAGCGGCAAAGAATGTCGTTTTCTGTCATTGAGATGGAAAATACCTTTTAAAGTTGGTTCTTCCATTAAAAATACGAGAGAACACTGAGAAAAATGACGCTTTCAAATCTGAGTAAATCGATGTTTTCATTTTGTTATGAAACTTTTTGTTTCAAATAGGACGACCCAATGATTTCAATTCTGAAATACCAGAAATACTCAGAATATTGAAACATGGACAGGCTCAAAACGGATCACATAGAGGCCAGTTCATACTCATTATTGAAACATGGATATACTCAAGAACGATTAAAATCAGTTCAAACTCATTTTTGAAACATGGCCATACTCAAAAATGATTAGAATCAGTTCAAATTTATTTTTGAAACATGGAAATACTAAAAAATGAGCACATAGAAGTCAGTTCATGCTCATTTTTGAAACATGGACTTAAATAGGAACCCATGATGTTTTATTCTTGAGTGTGTGGATATTTTCAGAAATGAGTCTATACATGTTTCAAACTTGAGGAATTTTGATTCGGAGCCATTTTGACAATGCGACATACTCAGATTTGAATTTTTTTTGCTCAGTTTTGAAAACGTCGTTTTTAGAGTGAAGAGGGATATCAGTGCTTGCCGCGAACGAGTAGGAGGGTGGGGGAGAAAAATGCTGTTAGTAGTCATTTCTTAGGTCAATATTTGTACAATAAATAAATAAATAAATAAATAAAAAATCGCCAGATTAAAAAAAACTTGGTCGCTAGTGGCAACCTGAAGACCGCATTTGTTAAGCCTTGCTTATTATTATTATGCAGCTTTTATTGTTGTTATATTGTAGAGCTGATGAATATCAAAATTAATTTTAATTTAACAAAGTAAAAAAGTAAAAATAGTTTGATAAGTATTTTATGTTTATCATAAAAATGACGCCTAATTTCATGACTGCCATTCACGTCGTTATAAAAAATTTCCGTCACAATTTAATTTACGTGATAATTTGGCGAGGTCTCCGTATACAGAGAATTCACCGCTTTGATTTATTCTTGGTAGTAAGGGCGAATTAAAAAAAAAATACATATATATAATTTTTGCTTTTTTTTTTTTAAGATATGGCAACAGAAAAAAAATATTTTACCTAATCTATTCAGGATTTCTAAATTGTTTCATGAACGTATAATCATAATTTAATTAATATTAAACTATTAGTTGATAAAAGCGTATTTCTCTATTCTAAAAAAGAAAAAAAAACTAATGCTGTTACTGCCGTAATTGAATTTATTGTCATCTTTTCACTATCGCGGTTTATCCTGTAAAAAGTATTGCAAAAATTATTAAAAAAATTACAAGAAACCGTTAGTTTTATAGAGAAATGTATGACAAACACGTTGAAGCAGACATTTTTAAAATCGGAGAATTATTTTAAGCGCAATTTAATCTTTAAATCGGTCAAGATAATTCTGTTACATAAATTTTATAGGATCAAAAACTACACATAGTAATTTAACCATCTTTTGCAGACATATATTTGACTAGATTGTGGTGTGCAGTGTTCATTATTTTTGTCTAGTTTTTTAAGTTTATTTTTCCCAATTTTTTATTTACAGTTTCATTGTCTGAATGGAGGTTTAATTCATAGTTTGAAATAGCTTGTTTTTACCTACCGTTGTCAGATTTTAAAATACCTAAAATGTAATATTTCAAAACAATTTTCAATTGAAAGCCTATTTATACGGGAATAGTAAATAAGAAAGAAAACCGGTTCCGAAAGTGAAAGTATCTTCGTAAAAAAAAAAAAAATCCGGAACGAAAATCGAAAAAGTAATCAACGGCGGTAATAGAGATTGATCTCTGCTATTCAATAATAAAAAAAATCGTTTAAAAATATTGAAATACAACCGAGATATTAGAAAAATAATGCCCCATAGGATTAACACATGGGCTGATAAGTTCCCGGTCTAATAAAGAAAACACAACTTCTTTACATAACTTTATAATTTTATAACTTTATAACGTTAATAAATGACATAACTTTAATAATAAATAATAATAATAATAATAATTTTATAATAATAATTTAATAAATAAATAAAAATAATAATTTTATAATAAATAACATAATTTTATAACGAAAAAGCTCCAAACAGTGCTCAGAATCATCGACTCGTTGTTGTTTTTGGTCAAAAGTCAACATGTAAAAACATGTTTGGTCAAAAGTCACACTTTGACAACAGCTTTTTCATAGACAAATGTTCATTCAAAATAAAACCTACACGTTCCTTGGATATCTTCAGAGTCTGAGCTATCTCCTGCAACTTCACTTTGCGGTTCCCCAAAACGATTTTGTGGCCCTTTTTTTATGTTTTCCGGAGTATTCACCTCTTTTGCGTGGTGCATCACTGGTGTCCGTATGACCACGTTTAAATTCAGCAAACCAGTCAATAAGGGTTGATTTACCTGGTGCAGTGTCCGAATAACGCTTATCAAGCCAAGCTTTTGTTTGAACGGTGTTTTCTCCCATCAAATAACATTCTTGAAATTCTTGTTCATCCATTTTTTTGTTTATCAACAAAGTCGTTCAACTACAATCACTCTAACGTTTTATCCACACGGCGAATCGTCATAACATTTTTTCTGCTACCTTTTAAAGGTTAGTATTTACTAAAAAAAAAGCATCGGTTCGGCGATTGCAATGACATCTGTGTGCCAGACCGGGAACTTTTCAGCCCATGTGTTAATATTAGCGAGCGGGAGTTTTCAAGTGCGTGAAGAAAACCCTTAAATGATTCATCACCACCATAGTCAAGTACCAAGACATTTCGGTTTGTTTTTCAGGCATATATTTAAAAGCAAAGTTAAAATTCGTGGAAAAGCCCGCGAAATTAACACTATTATCAGTTCATTTTTACTGTTTTCCAATATTCCAAAGCTCGTGAGAAAACTATATAATTTAATTAACTGCAAATTTATATAACGGAATGAAAATTGATTCTTGTTTTCCATTCTCTTTATGCCGGGTATTTTTGCACCCACCAAAATTCGTTTTAGCATCTGCGAAGACTTTATAAATTTCCATGAAAAATACCTGCTAAAACGGAACCGCTAGGGACATAGAAAATTCTGTTTTAGGCAGATTTAACGTATTAGCAGATCTAATATTGTATTGAATTTTTTTCGTTGAACTTTTCTATTTAAGGTAGGTTTTCCTTATAGACATGTTCCTTATTTTACTTTATACTTAAGGCACAGCATATAGCAAGACTGTGGCCAAGAGGAAGCGGGGGGGGGGAGGTAGACGAATCGGACCGCCTCACAAAATAAGTGGGAAGGGGTTCCCTGATATACCTTGATTTAAATCAAAGACATTTTATTTTATAACATATAAGTTTCGCCCCTCCGTTACTGAAAAAAAATTCCTGACTATTATCTTGGCGGTTTTCGACTGGCTCTTCTCCAAACGATTTCCGAAGATAAAAGAAAAGTTTCGAGAATCATGTGCAACTACGAGGTTTCAATGAATTTCGGTAAATGTTTCTCCCATACCAAGAAACGCTTATGCAACTTTCTACGGTGTATTTACACCCGAGTAAAGATTTTCGAGAAAGATATTTTGTGCAAGTTTTAAGAAAAGAACCTACGCTAGCAACGTGAAGACAATCACAATCTAAAGTTAAACCAATGGGGTCGTTCTCTTCAAATTTATCTTTCTATTTCAACATTTGTAAATTATTATTATTACTAGCTGTTTAACCCGCTCTACGCACGGGAGTTCATGAATTTAATTCTAAAACCAAAATAAAAAATAAAAATCAGTACAGCCAAATGTATCTATGTAATATGTAGCAAAATATTTTTCTGCTACTGTGCATTTTTTTTTAAAATGAAATTTAATTTGTCATGTTGCTATGGTAGCAGATGATAAAACGATATCTTTGGAATAAGGGAATAAATAGAATAAAATGTTTTGTTGATGTTTGTGATAAAATGTTTTTCTTTATTTTATTTTTAAAAAGGTAATAATTAAGCGCAATTAAATAAGCTCCAATTATTTGCATGCGAGTTAAAAGAATTATCGTAATACCCGCTACAGCTTCTTAGTATTGCAGCTTGGCTACGTAATATGTATATCTCACATTGCAATAAACATTTAGAACTGGTTAGAACTGGAGCGATTACGGATTGAATAAAAAATACAAACAATCGTGAAAAACATTAAAAAAAAATATATATATATATTTAAAATTTTCGAATTTTTTGCTTAACCGTTCATGGGCCCCCTACCAGCAACCCGTGTGTCAAATTTCGTAGCCCTGCGCCCTGTGGTTTCCGAGTTTTTGAGGTTACATAGCTAGATACGCGCACGGATTTTAATAGGGTAAGATTATTATTATTATTATTTTGCATAGTATATCTGAGGTCGATGTCTTGCCGAGTGTTATTTTTTACTTTTTCCGTTTTGGTCCGATTTTCAGTATTTTTCTTTCTGAGAACACTTTCGCTTTCGGAATAACAACAAAACAAGAAAGAGAAATCATACGTGAAGGATAGATTATGAAACACTTTCCAATTTATTGAGAATACAGTAACAAAATTTCCCCGTTTAATAAGGTGAAAAATGATCTATCAACAAAAACAATTTGAAAACCGCGTAACACATTTGAAAAAAAAAAAAAAAAAAAACGATTTCAGCAATTACCGTCCATAGACGGAATAAAAGTATTAAAATTATTTTCTGAAGTCCTATATATGATCTATAGATTTGTAAATACAGTAGACCGGTATCGGATTATCCGGGATGTTTCCCTCCTTCCCCCCCCCCCCCCCCCCCCAAAAAAAAAGTGCGAATTTGGAATGTTCCAAAGTTTTAAGTAGCGATGATATTGTGTTGCGTGTCGCGTGTGGTTCAGAAGAAACAAGGAATTCCGAAGAATGTCCTGAAAGTGATGAAGAAAATCTTCTAACTCATCAAAAATTAAGCTACGGTGACGCATTAGTACGCACTGATGCATTACTTAATTACTTGGAGCAAGAAGATGAAAGTATATCTGCTGAAAAAATTATGTTGAGAAATTGGCGTAGTAAAAAATTCGTCGAAGAGTAAATGAAAACGAAAACAGACCCATTATTTCATTCTTCACAAAACAGTGAGGTAAACTACATTTCTTTTTTCATTATTATTGTATTAATTGTAAATCAAAATTACATTAAAATTTATATCCACTCTCTTTCTATTGTATTAATTAAATTATTAATGTCCTATACCGCATAGATGAAAACTGTTTTTAATTAAAAACTCTCGTTGATATTTTCCATTTAGTATACAGTCTTGTCACTCAGCTTTTTGGGGTTTGCAGAAGCCGAGGTAAGGCAAAATTGAAAATTCTGCTACTTTTGGAGTCTACAGAACCCGAAGTATCATTGTAATAGAAACCTTTTTTAGCTCCCAGTCTGTCAAAGCCAGAAAGGGGGGCTAATTTGCCACCCCCTTAATTTAGATAAATAGGTTTTTCATACAGAGTTATCCGATTTCAATTTTTGAAATTTTGTATATAGGTTGATTCTGATAAGGCGGTTCCTTGATTAGTTATGGAGGTTCATTGGTTAAATATAAAGGGGGAGGGAACGGGGGCTGATAGCCCCCTTAATTTAGATAAACGGATTTTTTTATGCAGAATTATCCGATTTGTTTGAAATTTTGTATATAGGTTCATTCTGATAAGGCGCTTCCCTGATCAGTTTTGAGGGTTTATTGGTTAAGTATAAAGGGGAACGGGGGGCTAATCCCCCCTAATTTAGATAAAGGGGTTTTTCATGCAAAATTACCCAATTTGCTTCATATTTTGCATAAATCTTCATTGTGAAAAAGCGCTTCCCTCATTAGTTTTGGAGGTTCATTAGTTAAGTTTAAAGAGGGAAACGGTGGTTAATACCCTCCTCCTTAATTTAAATAATTGGGTTTTTTATGCAGAATTATCCGATTTGCTTCAAATTTTGTATATAGGTTAATTGTGATAAGGCGCTTCCCCTTATCAATTTTGGTTGTTCATTGATTAAGTATAAGGGGGTCCAATCCCCCCTTAATTTAGATAAATGGGTTTTTAATGCAGAATTATCCAATTTGCTTCAAATTTTGTATATAGGTTCATTGTTAAAAGCCGCTTCCCTGATTAGTTTTGGGTGTTCCTTGGTAAGTATAAAGGGGGGAACGGGGAGCTGATACCCCCTTAATTTAGATAAATGGGTTTTCCATGCGGAAATATTTGATTTGTTTCAAATTTTGCATATAGGTTCATTCTGATAAGGCGGTACCCTGCTCAGTTTTAGGGGTTCATTGGTTAAGCATAAAGGAGGGAACAGGGACTAATCCCCTCTAATTTAGGTAAATGGGTTTTTCATGCAGAATTACACAATTTTCTTCAAATTTTGTATATAGCTTCATTGTGATAAGGTGCGTCCCTCATTAATTTTGGGAGTTATTTCGTTCAGCATAAAGAGGGGAACGGGGGCTAATCCCCCCCCCATAATTTAGATAAATGGGGTTTTTATGCAGAATTATCGTATTTGCTAAAAAATTTGTATATAGGTTCCTTCTAATAAGTCGCTTCCCTGATTAGTTTTGGAGGTTCTTTCGTTAAAGATACAGGGGGAACTGGGGGCTAATGGGTTTTTCATGCAGAATTATCCGATTTGTTTCAAATTTTGTATATATGTTCATTCTGATAAGGCGCTTCCCTGATCAGTTTTGGGGTTCATTAGTTAAGTATAAAGAGGAGAACGGTGGCTATTCCCCCCCCCCCTTATTTTAGATAAATGTGTTTTTATGCACAATTATCTGATTTGTTTCAAATTTTGTATATAGGTAAATTGTGATAAGACGTTTCCCCATATCAATTTTGGAGGTTGATTGATTAAGTATAAAGGAGGAAACGGTGTCCAATCACCCCTTTAATTTAGATAAATGGTTTTTTTTATGCAGAATTATCCGATTTGTTTCAAATTTTGTATATAGGTTCATTCTGATAAGGCGCTTCCCTGATCAGTTTTGGGGGTTCATTGGTTAAGTATAAAGGGGGAACAGGGGCTAATCACCCCTAATTTAGATAAATGGGTTTTTAATGCAAAATTACCCAATTTGCTTCAAGTTTTGTATAAAGCTTCATTGTGATAAGGCGCTTCCCTCATTAGTTTTGGGGGTTCCTTTGCTAAGTGTAAAGAGGGGAACGGTGGTTAATCCCCCCCCCCTTAATTTAGATAAATGGGTTTTTATGCAGAATTATCCGATTTGCTTCAAATTTTGTATATAGGTTAATTGTGATAAGACGCTTCCCTATATCAGTTTTGGGGGGGTCCTTGATTAAGTATAAACAACAGAACGGTGTCCAATCGCCCCCTTAATTTAGATAAATGGGTTTTTAATGCAGAATTATCCAATTTGCTTCATATTTTGTACATAGGCTCAGTGTGATAAGTCGCTTCCTTGATTAGTTTTGGGGGTTCATTGGTTAAGTATAAAGGGGAAACCAGGGGGCCAATCCCCCCTCTTAATTTAAATAAATGTTTTTTTTATTCAGAATTATCCGATTTGCTTCAAATTTTTTATATAGGTTAATTGTGATAAGACGCTTCTCCTTATCAGTTTTGGGAGTTCATTGATTAAGCATAAAGGGGGAACTGTGTCCAATCCCCCCTTAATTTAGATAAATGGGTTTTTAATGCAGAATTATCCGATTTGTGTCAAATTTTGTATTTAGGTTCATTCTGATAAGGCGCTTCCCTGATCAGTTTTGGGGTTCATTGGTTAAGTATAAAGGGTAGGGAAGGGAGGAAAATCCCCCTCCTTAAATTAGATAAATGGGTATTTCATGCAGAATTATCCGATTTGCTTCAAATTTTGTAAATAGGTTCAATGTGACAAGTTGCTTCTCTGTTTAGTTTTGGGGGTTCATTGGTTAAGTATAGAAAGGGGGAACAAGGTCCAATCCCTCCCTTAATTTAGATAAATATGTTTTTCATGCAGAATTATCCAATTTGCTTCACATTTTGTATATAGGTTCATTGTTATAAGGCGCTTCCTTGATTAGTTTTGGGGGTTCAATGGTAAAGTATAAAGGGGGGATCGGGAGGCTAATCTCCCCTCCTTAATTTAGATAAATGGGTTTTTCATACAGAGTTATCCGATTTGCTTCAAATTTTGTATATAGGTTCAGTTTGATAAGGTGCTTCCCTGATCAGTTTTGAAGTTTAATTGGTGAAGTATAAAGAGAGGGAACGGGGCTATTCTCCACCCCCTAATTTAAAGAAATGGGTTTTCATGCAGAACCGGTAAATTTTTACTTTATAAAAAACATGAGTTTTTTTTGTTGTTGATGCTAAATGAAATTTATTTGGATTTATTAAAGAAAGGACAAAGTGTTTTGAAAGGAATATTAAACGAAACCCTTTGAGCGATGTTCGATCACACTTACCCACTAGTTCTATTATATTACTGTGGCACCATTTTTTTTCATTTAATGCTGATCGTGAAATCCCATGGTAACCTATGTAAATTTTAAAGAGGTAGTAAATTCCCTTATACAATTATCAAAATATAGCTTTCACCAGCAGGAAGCAGATGTCCAATGTGCATCTTTAAATTAACATTTTTAAATTGTACATTTTAAAAATTTTCCTTAATTTTTAAGTATTTTAAAAACTTATGAAATTTGAAATTTTTACTTAAAGGAAAATTTTCAAATTTTATGCTCTTAAAAATATCGCTGAAGACGAAGAGTCCTCTTAATCATTCATTGCTGTTGTGCTGTTTTTGTCCCTTTAAATATACATGATCACTAGAAATTAGTAAAATAAAAATATATTAATATTATTAATATTTATTATTGCAGGATAATACTGCAGTGATCAGTGTCGCATTCCAGCTAGAGCATATCATCCTTGCTTAATAGCGAATGATGATGTAAGAAAGGAAATCATGCTGTTCTCGAATAATATTGATGGTTTGACAGTTTTTTCGGAGAAATGTCCTAGGACAATTTTGTTTTGGTAACATCATATTGTGTAATCAATTAAGGCCTGGAAGAAATTAAAGAATCTAGGCCTACTTTTTTACTAAGTGCAGCTATTCGAAGGCAAGAACTGTCAATGGAAGTAATATCAGTATTGCTGTAATTTTTATTCATTATAACATTTTGATTTATAGTTTTGTTGCAAATAAATGTTATTTTTCAGTATAAATGTTTGTTTTATTTTTTCTGTCTTTTGTAGTTAGCCAGAAAAAAAAAATCGAGTAACTTATATATATTTTTTTAAATAGTATTTTGTTAGTATTTGCAATTTAATGTTTGTGCAGATTAAATGCGATTGATTTATTTTACTAAGTTTAAGTTAAAAAAAAAATAGCACATACACATTTGCGAAGTCAGTTTTTTTATTAAATAGACACTTATTTTTTATATATTTTTCCTGAATTATTTGTAATTTTTAATATTCTTCTATTAAGTGATCTGCCATTGAAGAATAAAAGACTCACAAACATTTCTTTCTTTGTCATTAATGATGATAAAATTTTGACTTTAAATATACATAAATTTTTACAGGCAATTGGACTTCATAAATATAGTAAAATAAATATAGGTCAGTCAACAGTATATTTATTGATATTTATGTAGATATCTCATGACTTCATTGTGCACATGTAAATAACAAATGGTTCAATATTCCAACGTAATTTATTTATGGAAAGATTCGGAAAATAAAGATTGCATGGTAAGTAAATATACTTTGAAATGTTATATATATTTTTTTCATACAATTTCAATTACTTGCAAATGTAAACTCATAAACAACTAAAGTTTTAAAATCTTAAAAAAAAGGCCTGATTTAATTATTTTTATTTTAAATTCAAATAAATCAAACTTTAATTCACTGTAAACTCTGTAATCGCTTAGGAACTCATAAAGCTGGAAAATTGGTGTTTCTTTTCAAACATTTTAATAACAAAGAATATTTTGTTCATATCCATTGAAATTTATAAAATATAATCATAACCATCTTAAGTGTGTTTAATATATGCTCTAAATTCATTAAATGAATAAAGAAATTTGGTCAGAACAAAAAGCTTTAGCTTTTAGTAATGCAGAGTGCATATGCTTTTTATTTTATCAAAGGGGTAATTCAAGGTGGTATATGTATTTTATACAGAATAGGATATCTGTTAAATTGCAGTTTTTGTAAATAAGTGATGACACAAGACAATTTGTTTTATTTATTTCATGTTTTCAAAATTAAAAGAGAATTCACATTTCTAAATTAAATCTTTTTCTGTAGCTAAATTTTTTTAAACTGTATATTTTTAACTATTTATATGATTAAAATATTTTAATTTAACCAAGTGAATGAGTTTCTATATATTTTTTTAATTTCAAATATATTTAAATGGACACTTCTAATTGTTAATTTTAATTATTTAGTAAAGTTTATTTTACTGTAAAATGTATAATTTTAAAATTGTATTTTGAATTTAAAAAAATAGCTGATTTAAATAATTAAAAAAATATGATTCATGATTTTTTGATTAAATAAATAAGTAAAATCACGAACCCTGTTTTTAAAAAAGATTTTCATTTAGCAAGGCTTTTTGTTATATAATTTTCAGTTGAGCTTCAAGTTCAAAGTCTTGTACATTTTCAAATTGCATGGCTTCTAAAAATTGTTTATCATCAAGCTATTTATTAGGATTAGCTGAATTCTGTATATTCTTATAAGTTACATGGCTTCAAAAGTTTTTAGATTTACTTTATTAATATTACACTGGTGTCCAGAAATTAAGGGGCAGTGACCAATTTCAGACGTTTCGTCGATTATCTTACTGAAACTCGTGAGGAAATGCCCGGAATGCCCTTAAGCTTTGAGGATGTAAAGAACATGTTTGACTTGATGTTTTTCAGTGAATATTTTATCGCGAGGACAACTATGGGGGGGGGGATAATAACTTTAATAATAAAATAATATTTTCGATCACCCAAGTAACGAAAAATGCTAAAAATGGTCTGTCACTGTAGTAAATGACTATGTACGTTCTGTTCAACATTTGTGTGCATTTTTTGTAAGTATAGCATGTATATTCGTGAATATATTAACGTTTCTGTGAAAAATTCAAAAGTCTTTTTATAACATGCAGAGTTTTCAGCCAAATTTAACTCCACTTTCCAAAAACTTGACAAAGAATCGTAGAAATAGTATACTGTGATTAAAATATTAATATATTGAATATTTGATGAGATATAGGTATTTTTATGAAATTAATTTTAACTGCGCATGCGCAAACTACAGCAAACATTTTTGTTATGATTTGATAGCAATACTATATACAACTCATATAAAAAGACCAGTGAACTATCGTGAAAACTCAAATAGTTACAGCATTGATAAATACATTGATAAATTGAGAAATAAGTCTCATATAATCCTATGTTTTAAGCATAACTCAAAAACTACTTACCAACTATCTGTGATTTTGGATTTGCATATTTGAAGCCTCCAGAAATCCACCTCTATTAAAAATTCATAGGTTATTTTTTTTCTTTTTTGAAATGAATTTAAAAATACATTTTTTTTTTTTTTTAATAAGAGAGAACTAAACATAATCTATACAATTTTAACAAATAGATTTTGAAAATCTTAAAATAAGCGAATCCAAAATTATTATGTCAAGTAGTTTTTGAATTACGCTTAAAAAGCTACCCGCATTGCAATTTGTTTTTCATCAATTGCAAATTAATTTCACATTAAGACTTCCAAATTTTAAACCTTCATATTTCTTAAACCACTTGACCAAGTGATTTCTTGTTTCGTATCCTTGGGAGAAATTTACAGGAAAAAAAATGTATAACGTCAAAATTAGGTGTATGTATTGAAAAGTTGGAGTTTGGTACAATTTAAGAATGATGACGACCCCCTAAGCTTATTTTTTTAAAACCTATTATTGGAAGAAGATAATTTTCAGTCAAATATGGCTATTTCTGTTTTTTAAGGAGGGGTGGGCAATATTATGATTTAAAAAGATAGGTTTTGTATGTCCTTTGTTTTAGAAATATAGCTATAGAAATTCTTTCCAGCAACAATAAACTTCAAAGTAGTTGCATACACCTCATATGCATAGAACATGTTTCATACTTGTGCTACACCCAGTGGAATAAATTTCAGCTTTTTGAGGATACAGGCTTGTCCCTTTTTTTCAGTAATATTGAACAGTTGTTTCGCACAGTATTGAATTCAGGGGGTGGCCCGCTGGGACCCCCTGGAACATTGAAATCCCCCCCCCCCAGAAGATTTGAGATATTATGCTTTTAATGGTTAAAAAGTGCAATTTCCAAAAAGGAAATATATAATTCCCCCCCCCCTTCCCCGCCGGAGCCGCAGAAAAGGCTCTGAATTCAACACTGGTTTAGCATCATCTGAATATTTAGTTATATTATACCCCCCATGAGCGCATCAGTATACTTGTAACAAATAAATAAAATTTCAAGCTGATTCTGTATTGTAAAGAAACTTTTGTTATAAAGAGTAGGACCAATAACAGATGAAAATATTGCTTTTGGACACTGTTTTGACTTCCTTTTATCTCAATTAAATATTACTAAGAACTTTTTTGAATACATACACACATTTCGTATCATAAAATGCATTTCGTTATCATAAAATGCATTACATGTAATGCATTTGATGTATGTGATTTACATGTAATGATTTACATGTAATGAAACAGTGTCCAAAAGCAATATTTTCATCTGTTACTGTTCCTACTCTTTAAAACAAAAGTTTCTTTACAATACAGAAAATTTTCCGATCATAATGTAAAAAATTCCGTAAAGCAAAGAAAAAGTTTCTATTCTACACAGGAATTTTTAATTTTTTCAAGATTAGTTAACTGACTGATTCGGAAAAGTTTCCTTTTTAAGACGGAATACTTTCTATCTATTCTCCCATTCTTCCAAAACGTTTCTTTATGTGAATGGAAAGTTTTCCTTTTTAAAACGGAATACTTTCTATCTATTCTTCCATTCTTCCAAAACGTTTCTTTATGTGAATGGAAAGATTTCCGTAAGACCCAGGAATTTATTCTGTGTCTAAAGATTAGTTTCTGAATCAAACGGGAAAAGTTTCCTGACGGAAAAAAAAAACTTTCGTTTTTGTCCGTTTTTTTTTTCGTGTTGTTTCGGAAGAGTTTCCTTACCTATACGGGCAACTGGAAATCCTATTCCTACCGGAAACTTTTCCGAATTTTTTTTTACAGTGTATTGTATAATAATTTGATATTTTCTATTCTTTTTTCAAAAATTTTCTTCAACATTTGCACAAATTCGACTATCCGGGATATTCGCTTATCTGGGTCGAGACATTTCCCGACCATTCTGGTTAATCGAGAGTTTACTGTATATTGCATAGTATGCTAAAGTATAGTCAAAACCCGATTAAGTTTGTACAGAACCCAAGGCCCAGTAGCTTTTGTGGGCCCTCCTCAAACTAAAATAGTAGTTAGAAATGTTTTTTGGGAGTATCTGGAAAATGTCTTGCTTTTTATAAAAAAAACTCAGGAAACTCAGGTTAACCTAAATTTTATTTTGCTGTTTCATACTATAAAACTTTAAATATTTCTTCAAAAAAAGATTTCCTATAAAAAATATTCTGTTTGCTGCATCCTCGTGTTAAGCTGTTTTTAGAGAATAGAAAAGTACAGGTATGCGTTTATACATAGGTAACTGTTTCTTAAATATCAAAGAATGAAAAAAAAAATTATAAATAATTTTATTCACTTTGGGGCCCCTTGTCTCAAATGGGCCCAAGGCCGTGGTCTAATTAGCCTGTGCGGTAATCATGCCCTGAGTATAGTTCAGTTAGAAAACGCATTTAACTCAATTCATTCAGCCCTGTATACGGTCTATAGAATTTATACACACCAAGTAATATGCAACAAATTACCTAAATTTAAAAACGCGTACCACAACTGAAAATGCACTTCCAGCATTTATCGTTCATAGACATACTATAATCGAATTCTTTTGTGTGTCCCTGTAAATGATCGATAAATGCAATGCACACCCATTCTACAGTAAGCTTCTTGTAGTGAACATCAGCGATGTAGATAGATTTCAATATGTTTGAAATAGTATAACATCATAAAAATACATTGAAAACGATTTTTCCCCAGTAGACCAAAATGTAACGGAATTCCTTTAAATGTCCCTGTAAAATAATTATAAATGCTACACACTCCATTTTCAATACCGAACATGCCATAGTAAATCTCAATAATATATATCAATTGCACGGTAATCCGAGTATATTTACGCGAGTTAGAGCACGGAAAGACAAACGGAAGTCATAAACACTTTTCAAATATGTTTAAATGTGTTAAACATGGTAAAACGTCAGAAATAAAAAATGTGAAAGGAGTTTCCAAGCACTAGATGTAAAAGGCGTTAATCAAATCAAATATAAATATGATCATTATCGTATATCAAACACAACCAAGGAAAGAAACAGGTCGTGTTACTCCACTGATTTCGTTTCCTTTTCAGTCTACCTTGATCAAATGGCAGTTCAACCAGTGATATTTACCTGTTTGAAATAGTGTAACATCATTAAAATGCATTGCAAATGATTTTCCCCATAGACCATACTATGACGGAATTCTTTTGGATCTCCCTGTCAAAAAACTATAAATGCTACACATTCCATTTTCAATAGGGAACATGCCATAGTGAACCTCAATGACATATATCAATTGCATAGCAATCCTAGTATATTTACGTGAGTTAGAGCGTGAGTTAGAGTGGGAGTTAGTCCGACAGACAGATGGTCAAACGAACCGAATTCATATGCACTCTAAAAACGACATTTTCAAAACTGGGGAAAAAATACTCAAATCTGAATGTTGCATAGTCAAAATGGCTCTGAATCAAAATGACTCAAGTTTAAAACATGTAGAAACTCATTTCTGAAAACATGCACACACTCAAGAATAAAACATCATGTGCTCCTATTTGAGTATGTCCGTGTTTCAAAAATGAGTATGAGCTGACTTCTATGTGCTCCTATTTGAGTATGTCCGTGTTTCAAAAATGAGTATGAGCTGACTTCTATGTGCTCCTATTTGAGTATGTCCGTGTTTCAAAAATGAGTATGAGCTGACTTCTATGTGCTCCTATTTGAGTATGTCCGTGTTTCAAAAATGAGTATGAGCTGACTTCTATGTGCTCCTATTTGAGTATGTCCGTGTTTCAAAAATGAGTATGAGCTGACTTCTATGTGCTCCTATTTGAGTATGTCCGTGTTTCAAAAATGAGTATGAGCTGACTTCTATGTGCTCCTATTTGAGTATGTCCGTGTTTCAAAAATGAGTATGAGCTGACTTCTATGTGCTCCTATTTGAGTATGTCCGTGTTTCAAAAATGAGTATGAGCTGACTTCTATGTGCTCCTATTTGAGTATGTCCGTGTTTCAAAAATGAGTATGAGCTGACTTCTATGTGCTCCTATTTGAGTATGTCCGTGTTTCAAAAATGAGTATGAGCTGACTTCTATGTGCTCCTATTTGAGTATGTCCGTGTTTCAAAAATGAGTATGAGCTGACTTCTATGTGCTCCTATTTGAGTATGTCCGTGTTTCAAAAATGAGTATGAGCTGACTTCTATGTGCTCCTATTTGAGTATGTCCATGTTTCAAAAATGAGTATAAAGTGACTTCTATGTGCTCATTTTTGAGTAGGTCCATGTATCAAAAATGAGTATGAACTGACCTCTATGTGCTCCGTTTTGAGAATGACCATGTTTCAATATTCTGAGTATTTCAGAATCGAAAGCATTGGGTCGCCCTAATTTGAAACAAAAAGTTACGTAACAAAATGAAAACATCGATTTACTCAGATTTGAAAGTGACATTTTTCTCAGTGTAGATTTCTCAAATAGGGAAGTCCGACCAATAAATGATTAGTCCCCAGTGGTTTAACAATTAGTAAATATTTTAATAGAATAAAGTTTGAAAAACTCCCCGCTAGTTAATTATCATGCTGGGTTTAAAAAATTCTTAATACAGTAAAAACGTGTCATAAGTTATGTGTACAAGTTAATAAATAACATAATATGAAACTTAAGTGTTTTTAAATTGCTGCCTGTTCATTCACTTTTAAAATTTTGCTTTCATCCACCGGTAAGAACTGTTTATTTACTTTGTTTTTGTGTACCTTTTTATTAAAGACACCCATAACATCCAAACAAATGGAATATAAATTTCCTTTTATTTATTTTTAATCATTTGTATACCAACGAATGTACCGGGTGAATCAAAAGTTCATTAAAACTTTAAAAATTCATAATAAGCGAAAAAATTATGATAAAGAAGTGCGGTTTGCAAAAAAGGGCTCACAGGGTAGTCGGATTTTATTTAGCTACAAAAATAAATAAATAAATAAATAAAAAATAACAATAATAATTAAAAAAGTCACCTATAGATGGCGCTAACATGCGAGAGATCCAGTAGAATTATGCAAATTAATCCTGCAATAAAAGATCCGGATACACGATGATTTCTCATTCGCTTTCTGAATGTTATCATTACCCGATCGAGCGTTCAATCGAGATTCTATCTGTCGTGAGGTTTCTGCAATTCATTCCGACATGTTGCATTCAGCTGTAATGGGTGTTGTGACTTGTGAGTCGCCTTAGTTGTGTCGTACAATGTTCTGGAGGTCATGTTGAACAATTGTTATTGCAAGAATAAATGGATGAAGCGTGTTGCCATGTTCATTGTGTTTCGAGTCGTCAGCGCCCTCTACCAGTGATATTTTTAACTAATTTTTTTTTGCTGCTAAAAAAAACCCAACTATTTTGTGAGCCCTTTCTAGCAAATCGCACTTCTTTATTATAATTTCTTCCTTTTTTATAATTTTTTAAAGTTTTAACGAACTTTTGGTTCACCCGGTATTTGCATCGTCAGACACCAAAAGGTAACTGATTATTAAAATACAGTAGACTCCCTCAAATCTACAAATACCTAAAATCCACACATCATTTCTGAAACTTAGTTAAGATGTAGGTGTAAAATTCAAGTTTTTTTAAATTTTTATTTCATTCTGTACGCATTTTAATATGGAATTTTGGTTAATAGGATTGAACTCATGATTTCTCATGAAAGAACCATAAATTTAATTCTGAAAATTTTCAAGATAAGGCCTGATATCAGTGGTGATAACTTTCTTTTCACCAAATTTATTTATGTATTAATCAAGCTTTTTGGTTATTAAGTATAGCTAAACATGATTAAAACTTTATTTTATAAGATTTTGACGAGAATTATTAGTGTATATTTATAAAGCGAGTTTCACTGAATAATTCAAAAAAAAAAAAAAAAAAACTCATCATTATGCCTATTTAGTTATGCATTACTAATTATTTACTTGACCTTTACTTTTAATATTTAGAAAAAAAAATTCTTAATTTTTGTTATTTAACTTTATTGTAAGCATTCATTATAATTTCAAGTGCATTATTACATTTAAATTACTGTTTAAAAAATGTAAACAAAACAATGACCCGAAATCCGCAAAATTCTAAAGTCCGCACAACCTCTGGTTTTAAGCTATGCGGATTTAGGGGAGTGTACTGTATTATCAATCTTTTTAAATAATATGTGCTTAAGTGTTGATTTACTGGTCGGACATATCCTTATGGTAAGATCAATATTTTGAAGAAATAACTAATGCTTAATAATGCAATACAATAGACGGTTGGCTCGCTCCATAACAGAGAGGAGAAGAGACAGTGTTGTTACATTCACATCTCAGGAAAGAATAATGAATATATTATGGTTACAATGTTCACAGGTCATTGAGTGGTTTTTACGCCGAACACAATTGGCAAGACTCATTAACGCCACACAAAAAAATCCGTTAATGATGACAGATAGATACATTTAAATTTGGCGATGAAAGAGGGGTTGTAATTTCACAAAGTGCATCGTAACCTTTTTGTAGTTTTTAGATCCTGAGAAACCCATCTGCGATCAGCGGAAATATTGAGGCAGAAATAACATTTTGTAAAAACAGAAAATACAGATGTATATAATTCATAAAAGGGATTTAATTACTAATATGATTATAAAAGTGAATTAATTACAAGGCTAACAGTAAATGTATTTTGATAACTAGAGGATGCTAAAAGTTCAGAATTAAATGATGAAAGAAAATGATGCTGGACAAAGTCTGCATTATCACACAGCGTGAAACATAATGGTAATTGTTCTGAGTCTTGGGTTGCGGTGTACATGTAACATTAAAATAAAAAGACAAGAAATGCGAGAATAAATTGCATCTGCATGCAAAAAGGATAAAGCGTCCATCTATTAATAAACGAGATATGATTTTGGAATAAAAGGAAAAGAGAAGAGATAATTTTAACAAATGAATTAGAAGATGTGGTTATTCTTTATTAAAAAATGCATATATATGGATTTATAACATGTACCCTATGTTGGAAAGTGATAAAATATCATTTAAAAAAAAAAGAAAATTGCCCAGTTAAACTGATGGCATTGAGCTCACAGGCTATTCACACTAATTGCATATTATACTCTTATTTCAAAGAATAATGCCCCTCGAAAAATAAAGAAACCGACAATAAATTAAGGGGGAATTACGCCCCCCCCCGTTCCCCCTCTTTATACTTAACCAATGAACCCCAAAAACTAATCAGAGAAGCGCGTTGTCACAATAAACCTATATACAAAATTTGAAGCTAATCGGCTAATTTTGCATGAAATACCCAATTATCTAAATTAAGAGGGGGGATTTGCCCTCCGTACCGCAATTAATATTTACCCAATGAACCAACGGAACTAATCAGGGACCCTCTTTATCACAATGAACCTGTATACAAAAATTGAAGCACATCGGATAATTCTGCATGAAAAGCTCATTTATCTAAATTTAGGGGGAAATAGCCCCCCGTTCCCCCCTTTTGTACTTAACCAATGAACCCTCAAAACTAATCGGGGAAGCGCCTTATCACAATGAACCTATAAACAAAATTTGAAACAAAACTGATATTTCTATCAAGAGTTATCGCGTTACGGTTACGTACATACGTACATACATACATACAGAACGGGCGGGCACATTAGCTCTCAGGCTTTGATAGCCTGTGAGCTAAAATAATGAAATGCGGGCGATAATTTTTGAAAAAAAAAGTTCCCAAACATTAGCTTGCGAGTGTTATTTTTATGTTACTAGCTTAGGCTTTTAACTGTCATTCCCAAACCACTTGCAACTACAGAGGTAAATTTCGAAAGGCGCCAAAACCCTGCGACAGCCCCATACAACACTTTTTTTTCTTTCCTTCTTCAATGAAAAGTTGCACGGCTGTTAAGATAACACATTTCACACGATGCCAGTGTTGGGAAGTAAATCTTTCGTTTGACATCAACAACGTACATATCCTCTCCCCTCCAGTGGCGTTGACCCGATTCTGTAGTTCCATTTTAAACGAATATTTATGGCGTATTGTAAAATGGATGGTATTGTTTACACGAGAGAGAGGAACTAAAAGAACCTAAAGAGGTTTTTTATCTATGTATTGTTTACTGTACTCTTAAGACTCGTTCTTTGAAGAGACAGATAAATTCTAAGCAGGAACTGGTTTAATAGAAGATGTTGAAAACAATTACGCAGATAGCAGCCAGGCCGTTTTGCATTCTTCTATTAAGTGCGGTAGTAATTATATAAATATGTAGAACCAGGGCCTGTTTACCGAATAGACCCATGAAGCCTGACCTTACCCACTGGGTCCTCCAAATTTACTTTTCAGAACTAATTTTTAAGGAAAAAAAAAAATCAGCCAGGGTAAAAAATATATTTTTTCTTTCTTAATTATAGTTACTAAATTTTCTCTCGGACTATTACTGACATATTTATACTCTTTTTTTTTCTGTTGCTATAATAAATGGTATAAAAACAGTGATTAAATGCAACTTATTTTCATTTTTTTTTTATGTTTCACATTTTAATTTCAAATGTTTAAGACTGTAATGTGCTAAAAAGAACAGAAAATTTAATCTGTATAATTATATTTCGTTTAAATTCATAGAGTAGAGAAATGATATAAAATAGGGAGAATAGGTTATTTAAATAAAGGGAAGCATTCAGGTGATATCAGATTTCTGTTTATAAAATAGATGCAAAATTGTGTTGCAGCTAAGCATAAATTTATGTCGAATATTTATTGTCCTTGCACTGTTCTTAGCAGTGGCAAATCCTGCAATTTGTAAAGCATAAAATACATTTTGAAGTTCAAATATTCATACCTGTTTTATATTTATAAATTCGTTTACAAAATTAATTTGTTATTATGTATAATTATGTATATAATAAATATTTTTTCATATGTATCTAAGTAGTTCGTTTTAATTTAATGTTAGAAGTGTTGTTTACTCGAAATTTTGATGGTAAAATTTCAAATTGTTGAAGCATGTTGGTAGGGGGGGAAGGGGGCTGTGTGATGTCAGGCTTCCCCGACTTCTAAGTCTTAAGCGGTCCCTGTGTAGAACCAGTGGTGTATAGTTCTGGGATAAAAAGTGGGGGTACGTGCATAGTTCCGAACATAGGGTCTGTGCCACCGATAGAAAACTTGATACTGAATGTCACCTTTCATTCTGAACTGCAGAGAAAATTAATTGAAAAATTAAACAGCTTAATTAAATTTAATTAACAGTTTTTTTACTTATAATTTTTTAAATAGCTAATTGAAAAGTTCAAAACCTTATTTTGTACCTAAAAATGTCGGTCCATGCAGATCTCTAGATTGAAGCTATACATTTAAGTTATGTCATTTTCGGTAGTGATAATAACGCAAAGTAACTAAATAACATACATAAATTTTGTCACAACTCAAACAAAGTTACATGTTGGGGTATTTGATAAAGTGATAAATAACCAAAAGAATGAATTTTGTTGATTTCAGAAATTGAAACAATTTTACACAATTACTAATTAAAAATAAAAACAGAGAGATGCAATAAACAAAACAAACCAAATAAATTTTGAATAACTAAAAAAATTAATTAAGTAAATGAATAAATTTGCCAAAAGGTATCAACAAAATTCTCATTTATCACCATACCGCTTATACCCAACAAGTGGTTTGACGAATTGGAACATTGCTATGGTAAATTAAATGAAATTCATTAAAACTTTATAGAACAGATTTTGAATAAGAAAGACATAAAAAAGGGTCCTGTAATCCTTCCAGAATTTGAAAGGCACAAAAAAAAGGGGGAAGTTAATTAATAAAAATAAAGAAATAAATAATTAAAATTACATAACATGATCATATCAATGTACCAATTTGCCAGAACCATGCGAGTGATTTTGTATAGTGGCTAGTAACAAACCAAGAGTAACTAGATAAAACATAGTTTTCCTTCTTAATAAGAATTTGGTGTAACTTAATTACCTTAACTGTAGCTAATAAGCTTTAAGAATTAAATATAGTTAATATTAAATTTTTCTTTTACATTCATCTTCAACTCTTTTACTTCAATTAAGAACAGGTTAAATTTACCTTAATTATTAAATCCTTTTCTCTATAAAGGAAAATAAAAGTACTTCACAATATTTTTAAGAAGCAATTTAATATTTAAAGAAAACCAAATTAATAAACATTCTCAGAAACAAATCTGGAATTTAAATTTACTTTATTAATTTTAATTGATGAAGGAAAATTAACTGAAGTCACAATCAAAGTAAATTAAATTTAGCAAGGTTTAAATATTAAATAATTACTTTCACTGATTGTTTAAATAATTAGACAAGATTCATTATCCTTTAACTAGTAAGGTTAAATTTAGATAAAAAAAACAAATGAATTTCTATAATGCATACAAACAAGTCACAGACAGAATATCACCATGAATTTGATTTTTATTAACTTAAAAAAAAATGTTAAATAAAACACCAACATATTTAAATTTATAGGTGTCAGATTAGTTTGTATGACAACAGGTGATCTAAATTATACACAGGTGTATCAAAACATATTCATGTAGAATAATAGTAATAATAAAATACACTTATTCATTAAAATAAAAATATTTACCAAAATTTTACTTGCAGGTTCAGCATTCGTAAGACTGGGGTTTATCAGCCGTAATAGGTGAGTTAATAATGTTCTAGGGTCGGCAGTCTATTTTTTAACAAAAAACAAAAAAAAACCAAGAGGGCATTTCTCGAAGATACTTTAGCAGCATTGACTTTCAGAGCAATCTTTACTTTTCCATGAATAATATGAAGTAGGCAGCAGACAGTACCTCCTCTAACAATTCCGTTTGCGAATACAAAAGGGACCAGTCGATGAAACTCCAAGCAGTACTGATTTTTAGAGCAATCTTTACTTTTCCATGAATAATATGAAGTAAGTAGCAGACAGTACCTCCTCTAACAATTCCGTTTGCGAATACAAAAGGGACCAGTCGATGAAACTCCAAGCAGTACTGATTTTCAAAGCAGTCTTTACTTTTCCATGAATAATATGAAGTAAGCAGCAGACAGTACCTCCTCTGACAATTTCGTATCTTTTAGTCATCCGGATTTACGTTTTACTATTATCGAATGAACATTTGACTTCAACGACAAATACTCTCAATTATCACAGCTCCCGATGGTAAAAATCTTGATTTTAAACACCACTATAATAGCGACTCGCTAGTTTCTCGATCAGAACATCTTTTTATTCTCAGCATCAGGATCCATAATATTCGACTTCTACCTCGAGGCACGAGGCATAATTTTTCTAGCTACCATCATTTCAATTTACATTCGAATGCCTCTCAAATTCTCTGGCCACCACCAGGAAAACTCCAGGGGGAGGGGGAGAAAGAGGAAAGGCCTCAGCCTTCCCCTAAAAAACTCATATACAGTATATCCCAGGCTACAATCTCCCGCGCTAAACTATACCAGGGAAAAAAAACATTCCCCGCGAATACGTTACGTAAAACCATTGGTCGTCGCTCTCTTGCGGGTGGAACTACTTTCCAACAGGGGTGATTGGCATGTGTACAGCTGCTCCGTTTTCGCTCCCCTTTCCACGAAGGTAAAAGGGTCTGCTGTCCCTTCTTTCGACCTCCCACGTGAACTGTTGTTTACGTAAAACAGAATAATTGGGCTCGTAAAAAGAATCATAAAACTTTAACAATACGGGCCACTATCTGTCGCCTGAGTCCTGCTTTTTCCACGAAAGATCAACAGAGCAGATTACTGGCGACCATCAACGCTAAAGTTGTTTACGAAAAAACAGCATAAATGGAGTCATAAAACTCCTGACAATACAAGCTAATATACGTTGTCTGGGAAATGGATTTTTATTGCCCAAGTGTCCGAGAGCATTTGAAAATTTCCCAGGGTAACAAGGACCACCCCAGTGAAATTATAACTTACAGGGGAAATATAAAAATTATGATTTTAAGTAAAAAAGACAATGAATTTGTTTTAGCTTAGACATTTAAAAGAAAGAAAAGGCATTTTAACTCCGAAATTAAAGACTAATGGTATAAAACAGTAGAGAAAGGGGGGGGGGGCTTACAATTAATATAGAGAAAAAAAAGAAAAATGGAAAATTTAGAATAAATGAAAAAACCTACCCTAACATACAGAAGTTAGAGGAAGAACAGACAAATAGACAGACATGGCAGACGACCTGAAGTGATAAACACATTTCAATTTTGTTGAAAAGTATTAAAAATCAGTGCTTTATTTCTTAAAATTGTTAATTGATTAGCTGCTTATCCCTTTAAAAAATTAACAAGTTTGGAAAGTTTGCGTCCACCCGCGTCCCTACCGTCCGCTTGAAAATAAAAATTGGGGGGACGCTTGAGATAAAATAAAAAAGTGAGCCCCCCGCCTCCCCCATCGACTAAACCACTGCATAGAACCTCTAGTCGTCGTCTACTCCGTCCGTCTGTCCGCTTATAACAGCACAAAAACTAGGCAACCGAATGGTTTGAAATTTAATAGATAGAATCGTTGCAGAATTTTGTTGAGTCATTTCAAACTTTATGAAAATTGAATCAAAACTTAAAAAGATATTGATAAAAGTTTTCTTCATTCTATTAAATTCTATCATACGTCATTAAATCAATGATATCCCATGATAGGTCATGATTCGAGGTTGCCATGGTGATGACGTCCTATTTAAGATGGAGTCCTATTAATTCCGTATGACTGAATTTAAATACAGAATGTGTATACTAAAATTGATTAATTATAGCCATCCTATAATCTATTGACAGTTTTTTTGGATAGATGTTTCCAAAGAAATAGATATTAAATGGAAGAAGAGTCTCAATATGGATTTCAAGCTCTGAAAATTTGAAAGCTAGATTTAATTTTCCCATCGGAATTTTCAGTAAAAAGATAAAATGTGGCCAACTTAAAGTGTACTTATTTTATTACGTAAATGAATCATATCATAATGACAGACGATATAATTCAATTTTTCAGTGAAATGATAACAATGATTTTTTTTTTTACATTGTCTTGTATTGGATATTTGCTCGTAGTATAATTTTAATGTAAATGAATTGTAATGGATTGTTTGTAAAAGTGTCTTGAAACTTAATTTCATAAAATAAAATGAATATCTATAGTATGAAAATCTGCAACATAAAGTAAATTTTGTATTCATGCTTTTTTTTTGCACAAGAGTGCAACAGCTATTGCACCAAGATCTGAATATTTATAAAATGAGTTATAGTACAAACACACTTCATTTGTCACATTTGACATACAATTTCCAATTTGTTTAACTCAACCTATGGTTTTTGTATGTAAAGATGGAATTTTGTAATAGACTTTTAACTCACTAATCCTGATAGGCTATAAAGCTATAATTATAAACATTATCCACAAAGGTATGATTCCGATTGGCAATGCAACATTTTAATAATTTTAGAATATAATTATAAAATAATAAATTGATTTTAACGATGAACTTTTTCGTTAGCCTGCCACAAGTGATAAATAGGCAAATATTCTTTATGTTTACAATTGTATTACGAGTTGCAAAAACAACGGATGCGCCAAATCACGCTCACCAAAAGAGGACAACTGGATGTGAAAATGCAACAATGAAAAATGGTAAAAACAATAAAGTTGAAAATAAAATATAAATAAACTAGTCAGATGTGCCAATCCCAGAACTTTCTTCTATCTCATATGTCAATACTTCAAAATTCGTTATCACAGCGCCAATAAAATCAATGTTTTTCGTCATTCTGTTTGTACGTCAGCTGCTTGCTAATCGCCGGATTACCTGGATGCAAAGCACTCTTCGCTGCACGTGCAACCGATGTACAACACAACTACGAAAAATCGCACAAAAATCGCTGTCACAGCACCTCATTTCAGTAGAATATCCCCAAATTCTACTGGAATCTGTTGACCATAGCCAAAAACATATAAATGAAATTAGGTTCAATAACTTCATACATATTTCGATGATACAAAGAGGACACACACACGGACAGACAGACATTTTGAAAAAACGTGTTTTTCTGGATCTTTGACCCCCAAAACGTGTAAATCCGTCCAAAAATATTTCAATTACAATACTTTCTTCTATTATAGATAGTAGAAACTAGAAATGAAGAAATGTATATAGGTGTATTTAATAATAATTTAATAATAATAATTATATAATATTACTATTATTTCTTGGTATAATTTGTTCATCTATTGAATTTTCAAATGCATCTTTATAACATCTTATTCAGGTTCTTTTTTGCCAACATTAATTTTGTATTGACTTATTATTGCTTGGGGATTTTAGATTGTTGTCTTTTGATGTTAGTTTGCTTTATGGGACTTTATATATATATACAAGTGTTTTTCTTAGTGTGAAAAAAAATTGTTTTATTTAGCAGAATGGAAATTATTTAAATGTGTTCATTTTCATACAATCGAATCCGCTGAAATAAATTTGCATATCCTTCGAACAGCAATAGCTTAATTTGAATTCTGTACACCTACAAAAGTGGAATAAACTTCGTTATATAGAGTATAGTTTTCGTAATATGGAGAATAATTTACATGCTAATGGTGTTCAAAGTCAAAGTTCTGCAGAAAATTTCGTTAAGTAAAAAACTTCGTTAAATATAGAGACTTCGTTAAAGGGAAGTTCCACTGTATATATAAAGTTTTGAACTGGGGGTGGTTTTGGGTTCTGGGAGTCATGATCGGCGTAAATCTGCAAAAATTTTTCAAAAATTCCAACTTAGGTGAGAATGTAATAGGTAGTATTTCTTACGAAATCTACCTAAAAAAACAAATATAAAAGAATAGACAACATTCGCTGATCTAAGTTCGAGGCTATAAAAATCATATGTTTGGTGAAAACAAACCGGCATGTTTCCGTAGTAAATTTTTAAATGTCTAAAATTTAATTATTTTGCAATATGTGTTTGAGTGGCAGACATTCACTAAAATTTAAATATTTGATCCCATATTTATAACAATAACTGCTATTTATATAATTTGCATTTGAATATAAAAATTTACTCCAAAAAGGATCTTGTATACATGAAAAAAAAAACACTATTATTGCTAATATCGCTCAAGCTGATGTCACGTTTATGCATTTTTGACTTAAAATCACATTGTTTGGCAACAAAAGTAAAATCAAAATCGTAAATAAACAAATAGCATGTAACTCATAAATGCAGTCATTTTTACAATTACATCTGCTAGTTCCTCCTATAAGTCACATGATAGGGGAGTTATATATGTACAAAAATTAACTGAAAGAAAAAAAAATGAAAAAACTAAAAAAAAAATTGTCACTCATATTTTATCTAATCAAATTATCAGATGCATTTTTGTTAACCTGACGCAAACGATAAATCGCCAAATATTGACTTTAATGCAATCGCATGATTTGCTAAAATGTTTAAGCATTACAAACATTCCTTTGGGGTTTAAATTAAATATTTTCGCTTTATAATATTATCCCTCATTAAAACAGTTTTTTTCTTTCTTTTTTTGCGAGGGGGGGGGGGGGGATTTTAAGTAAAATCAATAACAGAATTTTTATTTTATTTTTCTATGTGTTTGTATTATTTTCTGATATAGCCGTTTCAATTCTTTTGCCAACGATAATGGTCGCCAATAAAATTACCTATGGTAACCTTAGCGTCCAAAATAACAGAACTTTCCATCATAATTCTGTAACTAATCTACGTAGAACAATATGTTATATACTAAAACCTTCCCTGAAAAATTATCTATCCAACAGTGCAAGTTCCATCAAATTCCATTCACCAGAACTCGAGTTATAAAGGAACGGAAGGAAATTTCCGTTTGTGTTTTATATATATAGTAGATGTAAATAGTTTTGTTATATTTAATCAAGTATAAAAGAATCATTAATCTTATTTTAATTATTTATTATTATAATTTTTTCTTTTATGGTTATTCAAGAGTACTTTATAAAAATAAAGTTGTTTAGAAAAATTATTATTTGATGTTATAATTATAATTTTTACTATGTATCTCTTGCAATTTTTATTGGTTTCAAACAATATGATAGTTATGAGCAAAATGTTAGATACTGGCAATTTAGGCCTTGGTGGATCCAGCCCTAATGCTCGGTACAGGAAGATTATTAGGGATCTTCCTGGATCGTTATCAGATAACCTATTCTATTGTCCCAAGCCTGTACTATGTTTTCGTGAGTGTGAATCTAAGCGTTGCATTACATGTCCTTTAGCTGATAAGTCCCAGATTTCAAATAATCACAATCTTAATTTTGTAAAATTTTGCAAAGCATACAATGTAATCTATTCATTGAAATGCAATTCGTGTAATATGGAATATATTGGACAGTCTTGTCAAAATTACATAAACGGCTAAATTTACATCGTTCTCATATTGATAAATTAAAAAAATCTAAATTTCAAACTACTCATAATATTGAATATACTCATTTCAAAAATCATGATTTTAAAAATATTACTATTAAAATACTTAAAATACAAAAAAATTTTACTGAACGACTTTTTCTAGAATCTAAATATATAAGAAATTTTAATACTACCTATATCCTTATGGATTAAATCAATTAGTATACAAAAAATCACATCCTGTTTTTTCAGATTTAACTAAATATGAAAATTATAAAAATCTTTATTCAGGATTAAATTTTTCAAACATAAAAAAAAACTTCAAGATCTGGTAGAGGTAAACATAATAACAAAAAATACACTGATGATATTGTTATACAACAAGAGCTTGATGATCTTGAGGCACAATTTTGTAATGATTATTGTTGGATTGCTATAAGAAAACATATTTTTAGTATTAAAAAGAAATATTTAAACCAATATTTCAAAGTATTTAAAAAAAATCAATATTCGCCACATTTTTGTGATTTATATATATAGTAGATGTAAATAGTTTTATTATATTTAATCTATTGATGCTTTTATGATATTTTTCATTATAGAGCAAAACTATTAAATACAAGTATTTTTAATAAACCTAAATATAAAACTAATAATACACAACTAATTATAAAATTTTCCAATCATGTATTTAGTAATATCAATTTACACAATATCATAAACAACACTACTAATAATTTTCCAATAAAAAATTTTACCATTCACAAGACATATAAATATAATCGCACACTTGGACGTAAAATTTTTAATTACAATTCTTTTGCAAAACAAATGGTCTCTTCAAATAATTACCCTTGTTATTGTAATGACCCAAAATTTCAAAAGTACATAAATACAACACATGGTCATATTATTACTGGTGATCTTAATATTGTAGAACAACCTATTTTACAAAACTTAATGCATAATGGAACAAAATTTCGCCTTCCATATAGGTGTAATACCAAATCCATAATATTGCAGTTTATTCAAGATATTGATTTATTCATATATAAAATTGCTATTGATTACAATAAACCTATCGAGTATTTTAGTGAATGGAGATTTTTTGTAATAGATAAATTTAAAAATGAAATTATAAAAAATTATCAACATATTACACATGCAGCTTTTAAAAATATAAATAAACATATATCAGAATCACAAAACAAATTTATAATTTCTTATGTAGATAAATCTCCAAATAATTATGCTATTATTTGTAAAGAGTACTATAAAGTGTTAATTCACAATGCAATTAACACAAGTAATATTTTTAATAAAACTAAATTAAATATTGAAATTAATAATAGAAAATTATTAAATTATCACAAAGTACTAAAAATCAAATGTAATAATTTAAATTATCCTTATCTTGTTATAATTCCAAAATTTCATAAAAATCCAATTAAATTTCGCACAGTTACCATCGGGTGTAATACATATAATAATAATGCAAGCAATTTACTACTTAATATTTTAAAGCAGATATATAATATAACGATAAAACATAATAACCAACATTGCCTAAAAAACAGTTTTCAGGTTATTAATAAAATAAATAATATCAATCCAGTAAAATTCATAAAAACATTGGATTTTAATAATTTATTTAATAACATTGATATAAAAGACTTACATAAAACAATGTGTATATTATTTAAAGAATTTAAATCTCAATTAAAACTAAAAGATCATATTTCCGTAATTTTTTTAAAACTTACTAAATTTTACATTGCATAATAGTTACATCATATATGACAATATTATTTATACACAATGCCAGGGAATACCTCAGGGTGGGACCGCTTCTAGTATTCTCTCCGACCTTTACTTATATTATTATGAAAGAAATATTGGTTCGAACAATGATTATGTATTTTATCACTATATTGATGACATTATCATATTTTATTTCAATGATAAAAATTGCACATCACCACTCAATTTTTATCCTAATCAGCTTACATTAAGCGAAAATGATTTGATTAATAATAATATAAATTTTCTTGACTTAAAAATTAAAATTAATGATAATTATAAATTAATTTTTGATATTTATGATAAAAGAATTGATTTTCAATTTAAAGTAAATATTTTTACCAATTTTGCTTCATGTTTACATAAATCAGTTTATAAAAATATAATTATCAATTATCTTCATCGTATAAAATATCTATGCTCAGATATAAATAAAAAGAAAAATATTAGATTTATTCGAGATCATGCAAAACTATATGGTTATCCTATTTTTTTTTGATAAATTCAATTATCAACTCTTTTAAATAACATTTATTACATCATATAAATATAAACATGTTATGTAATAAATTATTGTTTTAGTGTGCGATAAAAAATAGCAAATGATATAGCAAATTACAATTAAAACATACATAAATACAATTAAAACATATAAGGACAATAATTAAGATGATTGAACATTATTTACACTTGATATAGTTAATGTGATTGTGCGTTGCCGATCACCTTTTTTTTTTTATTTTAAGTGATACTAATGATCAGATTTAAAACATATATAAATACAATTAAAACATATACCATTAATACATATAAGGACAATACTTAAGATGGTTGAACATTATTTACACTTTATATAGTTACTGTGATTGTGCGTTTAGTCGATCACTTTTATATTAAGTGATTCTAATGATCAGTTATAAAAGTCTATAAAATATGCATTGTATTAAAATAACTGTAAAATAACTTATACAAAAACACATAAAATTATACATGGATAACATTGTTGATAACATTGTTGATTATGAATCACAAACATAACTATATGCAATATATATATATATATATATTTAAATATTTTATTTGAATGTTTAATTTTAATAAAGTCTTTTAAATACTGCATTGCATTAAAATGATTGAAACACATAAGTAATCTAATTATTATTAATTAAATTTTTTACATGATATTTACTCAATGTAAGAATCTTTGAAATACTATGTAAGATAAATTTAATTCTGGTTAAATTTAATTCATATCATAGGATTTTGTACGATGTTAATGTAAAACTACAATGATATTATTATTTTTTACTATTTATATATATTATTAAATCTAATATAATAAATTTGTAAATCAAACTTAATTTTGAATAATTATTATTCCAATAGAGGGCAGCACATTACTTTTCAAATAAATGTTATTGATATTTTTAATTTACCTATAGAGGGCGCTTATCGCTTGTGTATTTAAATTTTACTTTTAAAGATTAAAATTAAATGGAAAATTTGTATACTCACAAATATAAAATTGTTTTTGAGTGTATTTATCACATAAATAAATTTGTGTGTTTTAAAACAATTTGTGTTAAGGTGTAATAATTAAGGTGATATTTCAAAATATGTTCTCTCAACTTAACCTTCAAATAATTTCTCTCAACTTGACTATATCATCAAGTATTTGATATTTTATGATGTGTGCCATGTGGTCATATTGGTATAAATTAGACCTTGTGTTGTTTAAGGATTTTGGATAATTATTGTGAGTAAAATATTTTATCTATTCTTTACAAGTTTTTTATTTCCAATTTTATTATTTCCAACTGTTATCTGGTAAAAATATTTTATCTATTCTTTACCAGTTTTTTATTTCCATTTTTATTATTTCCAATTGTCTTCTGGTAATAATTCAGTATACCTGGATGATTATACTGATCTTAGCAAATATGCCAATATAATTATGAAATACTGAATTATTTTTTTAAACACGTGTGGGTACATCCAGGTTGAAAAATATATCTACACGTGTTTTTTCATATCCAATTCTAATTTAAATCTCTTGTTATCCAATTTTGCCTTATATTTAGTTCATATTTCGATTCTTAATCCATTTGTATTCACTTGATATCAACTCCAAATTATTAACATTTTATGGTTTATTATATATATATATATTTTTTTAAATCATTTTCTTTCTCTCTCCTTTTAAATATTCTTCATATTTTCAGTATTTTTGGCCAATTACCATTGAAGCACAAGCTATGGTAAAATTATGATTGCACTTGGACTTGTTAATTTATTAACTATGTGGTATTCTGTCTACGCATTATTATTAATTATCTCTTTGGAGATTTAATTAGAATTTTACAAGAACTTGATATGTTTTTTGAAATTCAAAGATATTATAATTATATATATATATTTCAATATTTAATTAATATTAATTTAAATTCTTTGTATCTTAATTCAAATATTTAGTATTTTATTTTAATTTAATTTATGTGTTTGCATTTTTGCACAATTATTTAATCGTTTTTGTCATTTAATGGTACATATTTTTATGTTGCTTTAATTATTAATTTTTTCACCTTACTACTTATTTTTAACATAGAATTATTCATTAATACATCCATTATTTTATTGTAATTCGATATTCTATTTATTAGTTAATTTCATTTATTTATTATTTAACTAATTGCTATCATTTAAGATAGTAATTTGGTTTAATTATTAAACATTAATTTCCATCCAATACTTTCTATTCAGATTATATTCACTTTTACCAATAGATGGCAGCACTAATGTTCCTGTTTGCTTTGCAATTTTCATATTATTCTAATATTATTTATGGCAACATTGTAAAGCATTTTATATTTCTAAAATTGGCAACATGTAATGATTTTTTTTTTTTTCAATTCATTCCCTAGTTATGTTGAGTTTCATGCTGGTTCTTGTGGAGTACAGGTATCTTTTTTAATCATTATGGATTTTATACTTTCTGACTCTATTTAATGATTTCTCTGTATAATTTCAGTTTGGCTTCTTTCCTTTTTAATATTGTATTTTATTTTTTATTTTATCACAGGTTTGCTTCATTGTTTATGAGATGTAATCCCAAAATCATATTATTTAGCAATGTATGGCTAATATGATGATGAAACCTCTCATTTCATTTTATTTGTGGTATTTAGGCATTTGGGACTTGATAATTCTGTCTAAATTCCACAAATTTCTTTTCATTTCATTCAATTCCATTTATTCAATTTTTAATTTAATTTCTTATTCTTTTAGTACGTTTTTGTTTCCATATTCAGTGTGCTGGGGAATCTTTCATTGTCATCTAATTATTACATACTTAATTATTATTTCATTGTATCAGTTGGTGTTATGATAATGTTTCATTTATGGTTATATATATATATATATATATATATATATATATGAAATGAATGTGAAAAAGTATGAAAGAATTTTGAATGTGAACGAATGTGGATTGATATGAAAGGATAGTTAGTTAAACCCATTCCAAATCAGAAACTAAAATATAAAAATTCAAAGTTTAAAATCCCTAAATCGTGTGTCAAAATTTTAAAGTTTTGCCTTCATTTCTAGTTGCCCCTGTAACTTAACTTTCCTTACGATACATTTATTACGAACAGATATCAATTTTGATAAATTCATTCATAAATATGCTGAGGTTAGATATCCTCTAAATAATTTGCTAAAGAAAAATGTTCCTTATGTATGGGACCAGGACTGTCAAAATTCTTTTGAAAAATTAAAAGCAGCTCTAATTCAAAAACCTATCTTAAGATTGTTTGATCCCAAAACACCTTGTAATTTATTTGTAGATGCATCAAGTCTTGGAGTGGGATGTGTTGTGAAACAGGCTGATGAAAATGGTATTTTGCACCCCATAGCATATCATTCTAGAAATCTTCGCGACTATGAAAAAAATTATGCAATTACTGAACTCGAATGTTTGGCAATTGTGGATGCTCTAGATAAATTTTACCATTATTTACATGGTCAAAAATTTGTCATTCATACAGATCATGCGGCTCTCACTTGGCTCAAAAATGTTAAAAACTTAAGAGGACGTCTTTTCCGCTGGTCCCTTAAATTGAGTATGTTTGACTATGATATTAAATATAAAAAGGGCTCCACTAATGTAGAGGCTGATATGCTGTCTAGATTACCTGTTTCAGAAGACCCCCCACATCATACACATTTACTCAACTTGAACGATATCAGAGACAATCAGAAAAAAGAGAATGTCAAGGTAGATGGTAAAAAATATGTTGAAATTAATGATGTTATTGTGATTAAAAAGAAAAGTTTGTATAAGATTGTCGTCCCCATGGCTTTACGTTTACCCCTCTTGGAAAAAGCCCACACAGATTTTGGACATCCTGGAATTTATAAGATGATAAATTTAATTACAAATCAATATTATTGGCCTAACCTTAATAAAGATATTGAAAATTTTGTTAAACATTGTCATACCTGCCAAATCAACAAAAAAAGTAGGCAAAAAAGATTTGGTTTGTTGCAGCTCATGCCCCCAACGGATATACCTTTTGAATGCTTGGCATTGGACTCTGTTGGCGGATTTAATCATTATAATTCGGCAAAGAAGTATCTGCATTTGGTCATAGACCATGCAACTCGCTATGTGTGGGGTTTCGCGTCAAAAAGTGTAACAACTGAAACTTATACAAACATTTTGGAACAATTATTTCAAACTCAAGTACCAGAAAAAATACTTACTGATAGAAATGGAGCATTTACAGCTTCTAGATTTAAACGTTTTCTTCGTAATTATAATATCAAACACCGATTAACCTCCAGTCATCACCCGGAAACGAATGGGAAAATTGAGCGTTTGAATCAAACTATTGTCACCAGATTAAAATGTATTGTAAATTCATCACCAACTAAATTACCTTGGACAAAATTTTTAGATGAAGTATTGTACCAATATAATGCTACTCCGCATTCTGTAACTCAGTTTCCACCTAGTTATTTGCTGTTAGGAAAATTACCTTATGATCCTCTTTTGCCAGATAATGATTATTACCCTCCTGTTGAAGAAGCTAGAAAATTAGAATTCCGTAGAAAAAGAAAAAAAAAATTTCGATAGCCTAGTTTTAAAATGAGTTTAACTTATGGGGTTGAGCACCACAGCCCTTGCTGACAAGTACTGTGGTGCTCATTTTTAAAGGGGGGGGATGTGAAATGAATGTGAAAAAGTATGAAAGAATTTTGAATGTGAACGAATGTGGATTGATATGAAAGGATAGTTAGTTAAACCCATTCCAAATCAGAAACTAAAATATAAAAATTCAAAGTTTAAAATCCCTAAATCGTGTGTCAAAATTTTAAAGTTTTGCCTTCATTTCTAGTTGCCCCTGTAACTTAACTTTCCTTACGATACATTTATTACGAACAGATATCAATTTTGAATCCTCGTTAAGATTAAAAGTGCTGACGGTAACGCATCTCTCTTCTCCCGGTGGCTACATCTTGCATGTTAATTATCTGGGCTGCTTACCCAGATATGAGTCAAGGGCTAATTAGCCAATTAAATGACATTATTTCATAAGTTGCAAAGCGGTCTCTAGCGGTGGTCCGGCCGTATATAATGTGAGGAGCACGTTTTTGCGTGGCTTTTGACTCTAATCACTCTCCACAAAAACTACGGCCAGTATTCTTCGAAGTGCGACGGCATCCTTGTCGTTGTAAGTCCGGCAATTCGCCGAAATATGAACGATAAGACGATGTTTCCCCGGTAAAAGACTCTTCAAACTGTCCCCTGGGCCTAGCTTAAAGAGAGACTTGTAATTACAAAGGAATAAACGCTAGTTCCCAGGAAAATGCTTGCTGATTTCTTTTACATTCGCACGACTACATCAACGACGTTATACCGATTACTGGAATGTGTGATAGCGGCGATCGACCGTCTGTCGTTACAGAGGGATCGATGTGCGTTCGTTATATCGAGGTGCGCCCGTTATACAGAGGCGTATCGATATCTTACATATATATATATATATATATATATATATATATATATATATATATATATATACTATATTACCGAGACAAGAACAACCCTGGATAGGGTTGTTTCTTTCGAAGGTTCCGAAACTTGTAGGGGGAGAATTTCGTCAGTAGAAGCGGACTGCGATAATTCTGGGACTGACCAGTTGAACGAGGAGAAATTTACGCCAAAAGAAAATACCGAACTTCCCTCAAATAAAGTCGACTGACCAGTTACCTTGGCAACTGGACCGAGCGGAGACCAGTTTCAGAGCTTTTCTAACCAGAGCTAAACAGTATATATATATATATATATATAATTATAATATCTATGAATTTCAAAAACATATCAAGTTCTAATATTATTCTACTAAAATCTTCAAAGAGATAATTAATGATATTGTGTAATCAGAATACCACATAGCTAATAATTAACTTGTGCAATCATAAAATTACCTTAGCATGGGCTTCAATGGTAATTAGCTAAATTTACTCATACCTGAAGAACAATTAAAAAGAAAGAGAGAGAAAGGGGAAAAAATTATAAATTGGAGTTGCTATTAAGTAAACACAAATGGATTAATAAATTAATTATGAATATTATTCAGTGGAAAAACTGGACCACAAGAGAACCAATCAAGAATTGGATATGAAAAAACATATGTGGATGTACTCGTCAGCTTGGCTGCACCCACATGTGTTTCAAAAATATTTCAGTATTTCATAATTCTACTGGCATGATGCTAAGAACAGTAGAATCAGCCAAGTATACTGAATTATTACCAGACAACAATTGGAAAAATTTAAAATTGGAAATATGTAAAATGTAAATAAAAAACCATTAAGAAATATATAATGTATCACTTACAACGATTATCCTAAAATCTTTATAAATCACCACACTAAATTACCACCAGATATCATTTTTGAAATAATATTTGAAATTAGAACCCTTAAATTGTAGAAAAAATGTTTTACTCACAAGAATGATACAGAATCCTCAAAATATATCAACTTCTGCATAATGATCAATTCCACATGGCACGTATCAAACATGTTGACATTCGAGTCGAGTTGAGAGAAATGATTTGAAAGACAAGTTGAGAGCTCATTTTTTTTAAAACACAACTCGATCAATGACACCCCAACACAAAATAATTCAAAAACACACAAAACTATTCTGTTGATAATACTCTTATAACAAAATTATATCCGTGAATATATAATTACTCCATCTAATTTTAATTCCTGAAAGTAAAATTACATATATACATAATACCTTTGAATTCAAAAGACAACGAACAAGTTCTTTTATTAAAGACTGTTTCTGGATAACCTGCCATTTTCACAAGTTGCGAACAAAAATGAATTCAGAAATGTGTCCGAAATGAACCAGCTTATGGATTTAAGAACAAACTTAATGCAAAAACCTACCTATTTTCACAACTCATTTCTAAACGCCAAAAGAACCATAAAATAGGCTCATTTCGGAATCCGAAAAACTCGCATAAAAAAATTTGAATATCATCTATATTCTCAGAGAGGATTCTCTAACAGCCAAAGAATGCAAATATATTGCTTAGGAAAAGCACGATATTTTCCCTTTCGAAAATGACCCTATTAAACTAATAACAATTTCCGAAGAGCGAAAAAGATCGAAGATAAAAGATCAACATATAATGGATTGCATCATTGTATGGAAAACCTGAAATTAGAATGTGTTTTCTTCCTGATAATGTATTAGATATTTTATGAGTCTTTATTATCATTACAGTTGGCCCTCGTTATATCGCGTACATGCCCCATTTTTTAGGTGTGCCCCATCGAAAAGAAAAGTTTTAAAAACCACATTTTCACCGCATTTCTTAAATAACCGGATATACAAATAACCATAAGAAAACGTAATGTGACGTTTGTAATTTATTGAGCGAATTGTAATATTCGCATAAATTTAACTCTTTGCAGAGAAATAGGTTGTGTGCACAAGTAATGGACCAGTGAAATATAAAAATTGCAGAAACTAATGAGTATCCATATATATTTAAAACAATAAGCGCATTCTTTCAGATTTCCACACGAATATCGTCTCTTTGCGCATGCGTCAACGTTTTTAAGAGGGTTTCTCCCTGTTGGGGTATTTGATGAAGTGATAAATAACCAAAAGAATGAATTTTGTTGATTTCAGAAATTGAAACAATTTTACACAATTACTAATTAAAAATCAAAACAGAGAGATGCAATAAACAAAACAAACCAAATAAATTTTGAATAACTAAAAAATTAATTAAGTAAATGAATAAATTTGCCAAAAGGTATCAACAAAATTCTCATTTATCACCATACCGCTTATACCCAACAAGTGGTTTGACGAATTGGAACATTGTTATGGTAAATTAAATGAAATTCATTAAAACTTTATAGAACAGATTTTGAATAAGAAAGACATAAAAAAGGGTCCTGTAATCCTTCCAGAATTTGAAAGGCACAAAAAAAAGGGGAAAGAAGTTAATTAAAATAAGGATATAGATAATTAATTAAAGTTACAAAACCTGATCATATCAATGTACCAATTTGCCAGAACCATGCGAGTGATTTTGTATAGTGGCTAGTAACAAACCAAGAGTAATTAGATAAAACATAGTTTTCCTTTTTTAATAAGAATTTGGTGTAACTTAATTACCTTAACTGTAGCTAATAAGCTTTAGGAATTAAATATAGTTAATATTAAATTTTTCTTTTACATTCATCTTCAACTCATTTATTTCAATTAAGAACAGGTTAAATTTACCTTATTTATTAAATCCTTTCTTTATAGAGGAAAATAAAAGGTACTTCACAATATTTTTAAGAAGCAATTTAATATTTAAAGAAAACCAAATTAATAAGCATTTTCAGAAACAAATCAAGGATTTAAATTTTACTTATTTTATTTTAATTGATGAAGGAAAATTAAATGAAGTCACAATCAAAGTAAATTAAAATTAGCAAGGTTTAAATATTAAATAATTACTTTCTCTGATTGTTTAAATAATTAAACAAAATTCATTATCCATTAAATAGTAATGTTAAATTTAGAAAAAAAAAACAAATGAATTTCTATGATGCATACAAATAAGTCACAGACAGAATATCACCACGAATTTGACTTTTTATTAACTTATGAAAAAAGAATTGTTAGATAAAACACCAACATAATCAGATAAATAAAACGCCAACATGTTCAGATTTATAGGTATAAGGTTAGTTGGTAACAGGTGATTTAATCACACATATATGCATCAAGGTATATATATATATATATTCATGGTAAAATAATAATAATAATAAAAGGCACTTAATCATTAACATGGAAAATATTTACCAAAAGCTCACTGGCAGATTCAACACTCGTTACGCTGAGACTTAACAGTCCTGGTAAACATATTAGTAATGTCCCAGGGTTAGCCGTCTTACTTTCACAAACATGGGGCACTACACGAAGAGACTTTAGGCATCATTGAATATTTAAGTATCTCTTCTGTATGGAATATGGAGCAGGTAACCAGCTATACGATTTTTCTTTGAAGATATGTTTCGGCGTTATGCTCTGTAGTTGAACGGTGTCAGCTGTAAGGGGCTAGGATTACCCTTTTTTTTTCTCCCGAATGCTCCGACTGCACTTCCGATCAAAGCTTTCGACATACTCTTTTTACAAGCGACAGTCCTCCAATTTATCTAATCTATGCTTAACTGCCATCGAAGAGCATTGGCTCCAACAAAAAAATGCTCTCAGCCGTCACAGCTCCCGGTCGTAGGATCTTATTCAAACATAACTATTATAGTGACTCACTGTCTTGTCGGTCAGAGCTTATTTCTATCTTGAAGCACCAGACGCTTTTTTTTTTTTTTAAGCAGGCATCTCACTCACCGGTAAAACTTCGAATGCCTCTCAAATTCTCTGGCCACCACCAGGAAAACTCCAGGAGGGGGGGGGGAGGAAAGGCCTCAGCCTTCCCCTAAAAAACTCATATACAGTATATCCCAGGCTACAATCTCCCGCGCTAAACTATACCAGGGGAAAAAAAAAAACATTCCCTGCGAATACGTTACGTAAAACCATTGGTCGTCGCTCTCTTGCGGGTGGAACTACTTCGCATAGGGGTGATGGCATGTGTACAGCTGAAGGGTCTGCTGCTCCTTCTTTCGACCTCCCACGTGAACTGTTGTTTACATAAAACGGAATAATTGGGCTCGTAAAAAACGAATAATAAAACTTTAACAATACGGGCCACTATCTGCTGCCCGAGTCCTGCTTTTTCCACGAAAGATCTACAGAGCAGATTAAGGCGACCAACAACGCTAAAGTTGTTTACGAAAAAACAGCATAAATGGAGTCATAAAACTCCTGACAATACAAGCTAATATACGTTGTCTGGGAAATGGATTTTTATTGCCCAAGTGTCCGAGAGCATTTGAAAATTTCCCAGGGTAACAAGGACCACCCCAGTGAAATTATAACTTACAGGGGAAATATAAAAATTATGATTTTAAGTAAGAGAGACAATGAATTTGTTTTAGCTTAGACATTTAAAAGAAAGAAAAGGTATTTTAACTCCATTATTTCAGAATAAATAAAGAGAATATTAAATGAAAAACATTACGATTATTATAAAAGGAGGGGGGGGGCTATAACTTATATAGAAAAAATAAAGAAAATATGGAAAATTTAGAATAAATGAAAAAACCTACCCTAACATGACTCTCCCTTTACCGCAAAAAAATAAAATTTTTTGATAAAAAAAAATTTAATTTTTTGAAACGTGCAGACCGAAACAGAAAAAAAAATTCCCGCAAGGGTTACCGGGCTGAGAGGTAGTTCACAGTACGCTGGAGATTCCACAATATAAGACCTAACCGTTCGAGCAGGCCAGACATCGGTCCGAAGAACAATCATGAATTATAGAGTGAAGTCGCCGCTGTCAGATATACACTCCGGAATGTATACTAAGAGCTGCCCACCATGAACCACTCCCAAGTAACTGCTGAAATACCTGACGACTAGAACTGGGAAAACCACAAGGGGGTAACAAGATACCTAAGGAGTACTGCCTTCTAAGGCGGGGAAAACTGCACTTTGTTTCTACATAGGACACCTTCGCTGCATAACCATTTCTAACTCCTGATACCGAATCCCACCTATAAACATACCTGTGCTTGCTCCGAATGTCATTACTGTCACTGTATATTGCAACTCCTAGCAGGTTCTACTTATAATACGTTAACCTATCTACCTATACGACCAAAATTTTGCCAAAAAACAAACTAAATTATTTACAAGTTTTTTTTTTTTTTTTTTTTTTGAATTTTGGAAAAAGATTGCAAGAGTGTTGAGACTGCCAACTGAAAAACAATACATTACTCATAATAATATATACAACATTTGCATAAAATCATGATAAATTGGCCAGTTTGATGTGAAAACAAAATCAAATTACAACATACATTTACCTATATCAGTACTACTGGCACATACAATAACCAAAAAAAAATAAGCAACTGGGTATTTACACATGTAATGGACTTATGACACAACATATTTCATCAAAGTAATCGAGTAACAATATACCGAAGTTTAAAATAGGATAACAAATGCAAAATGAACCCCGGAATAAAGTTAAAGTCTGTAAAAGTGGTGTTTGGGGTGTAGAATAAATGTATATAAATGCAGTTACAACAAGAAAACACTGTGCATGGGAAAAGTAGTTATGTTCTTGTGCTACCCACACGTAGACTGAACCAGCCTAATTTTTTTTTTTTTTTTTTTTTTTTTTTACTGGAAACATGGTTTTCCAAAGAAAACCCAGACAGTGATGATGCAGTATCATCAGACTACCCAATTTACCTACCCAAAACCAAATAAAAACAGATGTGACTCATAACACATAGTCACAACAAAACAAGGTCATAATTCCCATAGAAATAAAAAGGCTTATGTGTATAGAGTATATATAATTACTAATTTTGAAGACATACATACAAAAAAAAACACAATTTAGAAGCAGAAAGTAAATTTAAGATAATCACAAATTTTAAAAGGTAGAATTTTCAGGAAGAAAAAAAAATATTTACAAAAAAAAATCACTACCCACTAGGATTAGATAAAATACTACTCTGTTGACATTGCACTAGAAAAAAAACAAAAAGGAATTTCATGAACGAAACCAAAGGGGTAAATTGGTATGTCACACCTAAGTATCAAAATAAAAACTATAATATGCCAAACTACATTCCTAGACTAAAAGTGGTATAAAAACACATGAAAAAAAAATATATATACATAATTAGGAATCTATAATATCGTACTTGCGTGCATACGATGAAAAGTGCCAGCCGACCCAGCCTAACACTTGCTGTTAAAAACAAGGGGGGGGGAAAAATCTGCCATTTTCAAAGTACCCAGAATACATCTTAAATTTGAAGGAAAAACTGCACAAAAAGGTGTGCGGAGGGGTATTTACTAATACAAGTAGCTAAATACCACTAAAAAATGTATGTATACACGACACAGGGTGTATAAAAAACACGAAATCGGGTTTCCGATTTTCGCTAAGTGAACCAAAACAAACCATGTTTGGGTCAGAAAACGCTAATATATACGACGAAAAATACATAAATTTACTATAAAATACATTGCAAAACATAAACACATATAAATATTACGAAATAAAACTATAAATACACATAGATAAAAGAATATAAGGAAACTAAATTTTATAAATAGGGCGAGTTCGTCTTTCCCGTAGCCCGTAAGCGTCCTGCGAAGTCGGCTGCGGTCGATTCAATGATTTCGACTTATTCGGTTTGTTAATCGAATTTTCGGCAACGCTAGCTTCGCTGGTCGTTGCTGCTATTTCACACTCCTGTACTTCCCTTTCCGATTCACTGTTCTCCTCCGATAGAGCTTCCTCCGCTGATTCACTTTTCTGCTGATGGTTATCAGCTGAATTTTCAACCTCCGGAGTTTTGTTTGAGTGAGGAGGAGGGGGGTCGATCTCGGCTGGATCGCTAGCTGAATTCGCTTGGCTTCCGTGAGTGCTGAATTCATTTTGAGTAATCGTACCAGGGTTGCTCTCTTGAGTGTCAGAACTTGGTATAATACAGTAATCGCGATGGCGTCTGCGCTGAGCGAATTGCTCTGCATGGGGAATCGATTGCTGCACATCGATAGGTGGATCGTCAATCGAATCTGGGACACTCTGTTGTTGTTGTGGGTCGTCGGACCAAATCGGGAGTCTGTTTTTAAAGGCAGAGAGGCGATCCACATGGACAACTTGAACGTTTTTGGGATTTGCAACAAGGGCGATTTTAAAATTTACCTCATTTAATTTTTCCAAGAAAGTGAAGGGGCCATTATTCAACTTACTTAATTTTTTTGTTGTACCAGGTGCAATTGCTGGAGTGAAAAGCCAAACCAGATCACCAACTTTTAGTTTCTTGTCAACAGCTGTCTTTTCTCTATACTTTTCTTGATTCTCTGATACTTTTATTAAATGAATGTGCACTTCAGCGTACACCTTTTGCAGAGCTGGTATCAAAAGTTCACAAAAAGAGGGGGCATCATTATAACTAAATTGGGGGGGGGTTGAGAAAATAAATTATAGGGTAGGTTAAGGTTTCTGCCATACATAACAGCTGCTGGAATTAGTTTGGTAGAAGAGTGCACAGCCGTGCGCATGGCTAAAAGTGTAAATTTAAGCTTGGTGTCCCAGTCTGATTGATTCTCATTCACAATATGACACAGGGCGTTTTTTAGAGTCCTGTTCTGGCGTTCTATCTGAGCATTTCCGGCTGGATGATATGCCGTGGTTTTGGGATGTTTTATTCCAAACATTTTGTACACATGCTCGATAGCTGCAGAAATTAAATTGGGTCCTCTGTCGGTTGAGATATAACATGGAGCTCCATAACGTGAAATGAAGTCTGCGAGAGTATCGGCTACCACATCAGATGTGATTGAGGATACCGCATAAGCTTCAGGCCACTTTGAAAATGCATCAATGTATGTAATTATAAATTTGTTACCCGAAAAGGTAACAGGAAGAGGCCCTATAACATCGAGGTTCACTTTATTCATAGGGAAATGAGGTGTGGGTACACGTTGGAGGGGTGCAAGTTGATTTGCTTTGTGCACTCTTTTTTCTTGACAGCTAACGCACGACTCCACTAGGTGCTTGACATCTGCCGACATTCCTGGCCAATAAAAGTGCTCACGAATGCGGTCTATTGTCTTTTGAAAAGCTTGGTGACAAGCAGCTAGGGATTCGTGGGTTAGTGCAAACACTTGCTCAACCATTTTCTTCGGCACCACAAGTTTGATAGGATTATTCAATAGGGGTGACTCCCTTGTATCCTCGCATACAAGAAGATCATCCCTAAAGAAAAATCTCAAATACTTGGGTGCAACCTCACGATTTTCACTAATTTTGCGAGCAATTTCACAGCACTTTTTATCTGTTTTCTGTAATTCACCTATCTTTTCTAAAAGGTTGGAATGTGGCATAAAAGTTGTCTCCTTCGCTACTTGTATAGAAAAGTTGCAATTGGTGACATTATCCGGTTTGCTATCTGTGGTGAACCTTGAAAGAAATTCTGCAACGCTATTACATTTTCCCTTAATATATCTGATGGTAAATGTAAAATCAGAAAGTGTACAGATCCACTTAGCCATACGTGATGTGGGATCCTGAATTTTGAGCATGTACGTAAGAGGTGCATGATCAGTGTATATATAAAAATGAGTATTGGCAAGGTAGCACTTGAAGTGTGCAGTGGCCCATACTAATGCCAATAACTCTCTCTCAGTGGCAGAGTACCTCGTCTCAGCGTCTTTGAGTTTCCTACTAGCAAATGCGACAGGGTGGAGCATCTCATTTTCATCCAGTTGTGATAGTACTGCCCCGAGTGCTTCGCCACTCGCATCAGTATAAAGGTAAAACTCCTTATCAAAATTAGGAAGGGCAAGACAAGGTTTGGATATTAGTGCAGATTTTAAATCCTCAAATTCCTCCTGTGCTGCTTGGTTCCAAGTGAATCGACCCGTATCTTTAGTGAGGTTGATAAGATTTCTCGCTCTTTTAGAAAAATCTGGCAAAAATCGCCTATAGAAGGAGAGTGCACCGATGAAGGATCTGACAGCCTTTCGGGTGTTAGGAGGTTGGAATTTCCTTATTACTTCAATATTTTTGTTGATTGGTGACACTCGTCCTTTTTGGATTTCAAAGCCCAAGTATTGGATCTTGTCGGATAAAAATGTACACTTACTGGGTTTGAGTTTAAGCTTGTGTTGCCGAAGTCTTTCAAAAACAAGCTTAAGTTTATTTATATGGGATTCGACATCTTTAGAAGCTATTACTATATCGTCGATGTATACTAAAATTCCCAAATTTCCTAGGTCACCAAAAATTGCAGACATAAGACGTTGAAAGCTGTTTCCCGAATTCGAAAGTCCGAAACAGTTTCGATTCCATTCAAATAACCCTTTGTGAGTAATAATAGCTGTTTTATATTTATCCTCGGGACGGATAGTTTGTTGAAAAAACCCACTAGTTAAGTCTAATGTGGAAAAAAAATTTGAGCCTGATAAGGCGTCAACTGAGTCTGTGATGTTTGGTATGGGGTAGGCATCTTTCATTAGATTTTTATTTAATTTTCTAAAGTCAACATACTCTTTTTACAAGCGACAGTCCTCCAATTTATCTAATCTATGCTTAACTGCCATCGAAGAGCATTGGCTCCAACAAAAAAATGCTCTCAGCCGTCACAGCTCCCGGTCGTAGGATCTTATTCAAACATAACTATTATAGTGACTCACTGTCTTGTCGGTCAGAGCTTATTTCTATCTTGAAGCACCAGACGCTTTTTTTTTTTTTAAGCAGGCATCTCACTCACCGGTAAAACTTCGAATGCCTCTCAAATTCTCTGGCCACCACCAGGAAAACTCCAGGAGGGGGGGGGGAGAGGAAAGGCCTCAGCCTTCCCCTAAAAAACTCATATACAGTATATCCCAGGCTACAATCTCCCGCGCTAAACTATACCAGGGGAAAAAAAAAACATTCCCTGCGAATACGTTACGTAAAACCATTGGTCGTCGCTCTCTTGCGGGTGGAACTACTTCACATAGGGGTGATGGCATGTGTACAGCTGAAGGGTCTGCTGCTCCTTCTTTCGACCTCCCACGTGAACTGTTGTTTACATAAAACGGAATAATTGGGCTCGTAAAAAACGAATAATAAAACTTTAACAATACGGGCCACTATCTGCCGCCCGAGTCCTGCTTTTTCCACGAAAGATCTACAGAGCAGATTAAGGCGACCAACAACGCTAAAGTTGTTTACGAAAAAACAGCATAAATGGAGTCATAAAACTCCTGACAATACAAGCTAATATACGTTGTCTGGGAAATGGATTTTTATTGCCCAAGTGTCCGAGAGCATTTGAAAATTTCCCAGGGTAACAAGGACCACCCCAGTGAAATTATAACTTACAGGGGAAATATAAAAATTATGATTTTAAGTAAGAGAGACAATGAATTTGTTTTAGCTTAGACATTTAAAAGAAAGAAAAGGTATTTTAACTCCATTATTTCAGACTAAAATAAAGAGAATATTAAATGAAAAACATTACGATTATTATAAAAGGAGGGGGGGGGCTATAACTTATATAGAAAAAATAAAGAAAATATGGAAAATTTAGAATAAATGAAAAAACCTACCCTAACATCCCCTCAGAAATGGGAAACCTGACTTGATTAACCTGTTTATCCTAGGGGGATTCAAAAGGGTTTATTAAAAATGGATGGAGGTGTACCATTGCATTTAAAGCATAGACCTTCTAATATATTTTTGCTCTGAGGTTAAAAACTAAAGCTTTTTTATTTTTTTATTTTTATTTTTTATTTTTTTATTTTAAGAACTTATGTTTTCACAATTAAATAGGCATATTTTTCCGCAAAATTTTAAAGAGAGCTTGGATACAGTTATACATATTTATAACCGATTGAAATGTCAGAGAGTTCGGAAGATGAGAACTATTTTTTTATTGCTATGTTAAAGGTGCCGACGCAAAAACAAACAAACCAAAAAAAAAAGCGAGAAAAAAAACCATTTTTTTACAACTAGATAATAACAATATTTTTTCACGAAATTTATACAAGGGCTGTAAAACCATTTTATTTATCACCAATAAAGATTTTAAGGAGTTCGGACAAAAAGGACTTTTTATTCTAGAACTATGAAACGATCCTATGTAAAAAAAAAAAAAAAAAAAAAAAAAAAAAAAAAAAGAAAGTGAGTGCTTTTATTATTAAATATAATTTTTTTGTTTTAAACTAATAATTTCATACAAAACCAGGTTAAAGCTATAAAACAATAAAAACTTGATGTTTTTTTAAATTATTATTACGGGCCAGGCAACGCCGGGCGGGGGTCAGCCAGTATATTCTAACTTTGATGTTATACATCTAACATATAAAGAAATGAGTTTTTACACTGTTTTATTTTACGGCCTTTTATACCATAAGTCGGCCACATGTGATAAATTGACCAATAATCTTTATGGTTACAACCATTTACGAGTTACAATTCATCGAAATATGTCAATTACCTCTGAAACTGCAACAACGAAATATTTTATACTCCAAAAAGTAGACAATATAAGTAAAAAATAAAGAGTGTAACAATAATAATTTAAAAAAGTACTTTTTATCATTTAATAGTTTCTTATTAATTAAATTATGATTATACGTTGAGAAATCCATTTAGGAATCCTGAATAGATAGTTTAAATATTGTTCTTTTTTCTTTCCTGTTGTCAAACTTTAAAAAAGAAATAAAGCAAAAATTATATATTTTTTAAATAAATTCACTGGTTTAGGTTTTCTATCAAACATAAATCCTAGTGCTGAATTTTCAATAATCTTGGTCAAAAAGGCAGAAATTAAAATTTGCTCAACAATTGTAAAAAGTATATTTTACAATAGCTGACTAACTGGTGTGTCGATGAGTATGAGTATGAGTCACATTCGGCGGCTCCTAGTCTCAGTTGAAATGAAAGTTTCTTTGTGAGAAAAATGTTCTTTTTTGTTACGTTTCAGCTTTGTTGTTGTTTTTAAATGTATACTTTGAACTGTGCATTGGAATAATTTTACTTTTCATATAAAAATAATAATAAAATTGAAAAAGGTTTAATATTAAGACTTTTTAAATCTAAATTATTGAAATATATTTATTGAAATAAATTACGTAATATATTCAAAGCTTTTTAAAGCTGTGTCGAGGTTTATCGGACCATTTTTGAATTCTAATCGTATTGGTTATATATTTGAAAGCAGCTATATTTTTTTTAATGTTCCGCCTATTGTTGCATTTTTAGATATCAATGTTTTTTTGGGAGTACTGCAAATCTATTAAAAACACTCAAAAACCAGCATCTCTATACTATAGAAATTCAACTTTGGTAAATACTAAATGAAAGTAATACACACATATATATATATATTAATTGCATTGTTTTTTTTTTCTTCTAAATAGTTAAACATTTATGTGTAGTAAAATGAACCAGACTTAATTAAACAATACTTGTAAATAAAACAAACCTATCAACAATTAATTTCCTCTTATAAACAGTAAACAATTAAGTAAAATTGTATTCTATATTTATTTATTTAAATAAATACATACATTTATACATGTATAACATTAATTAAATGTATTTACTAATAGTATGTCAACAACATTGGTTTTAACTGTAAAATACATAAAAATTAATTTTGGCCAGGATTTTGCCTCAAATAATACACTGTGCATCGGCCTATTTTTAATAATTATTTCTTCTTTTCTATTTCAGGTTTATTAGTTCCACCTAAGGGGAAAAAAGGGATCTATCGAAGAAAAAAGTTTTAGAAGCATGAAAGAGTTTTAGAAGATGTAAAAAAGTGAAGATAATCGATCGGCCGTAAATAAGAGTCTCATAAACAAATCCAGGTGTATTCTTCTTCCATCGTAAAAATACTATTTTTACCTATTTATGACAGCGTTGTTCAACCGCTGTAACATTCTCATCTGGTGCAGTAACGATATATTTATAGCATTTCGAACCATTCAGACTAAAAAGAACCAAAGAGAAAGATTCACAAGTGGTGCGTATCGTCGATTTAATTTTTTTCTGGTTTTGATGTCATTCTCTCGCTTTGCACCACTTGCCTCAACTGGTGATGATGGAGCGTTGTTCTTCATGGTCGTTTGCTTCATTAATTCTCACTGAACATCATTTGATCACGATGACACAACCTTGCCAAATGAACCCCAATTTCTCGGTAATTTTTTGTCCTTTTAACCGAATTCTAAAAAGTGACACATACGTTTCTGGTGTAATACAGTATCTGGTGTAACACGATTCTGGTGTAATACAGTAAAACCTGTCTATAATGGAATTCTGTCTTAAACGGAAAATTTCTATGGTCCCGGCATAAAGGATGTCATACAAATACAAATATATCTGCTAAAACAAAAACCTGTCTAAAACGAAACGTTTTGCGGCTTTTAAGATTCCGATTTAGCAGGTTTCATTAAACTATATTTAAATTGTGGAATCTTCTATTATTGGAGCGAAATATAATAGTTTGGTAATAAAATTTTCTCACAAGCAAGAATAAAATCTATTCTATCTCAAGCAAACAAAAAAAAATTATATAAATAAGTAAAAGTAAACATTTAACAAAGTAAAATATATGAAATCTGAACCTACATATAATCGAATCTGGTCTTAAAGGGAAAAATTCCACTGTCCCGGAAAAAATAATACTACAGTGCAATTATACCTCCTAAAATAAAATCTGCCTAAACTTGGAAAAATACCGGAATCCAAATCTCAGCGTAATCTTCTCCCGCATTGTAAAAGTGCTATATTTACTTCTAGCTGACCCGCTTGGCGTTGCCCGGGCCAGTGATACGACAATTAAACAAACTTAAAGTTTGTATGATTTTATATCTTTAACCCGATTTTGTATGAAATTATTTATTTAAAAGTGCTGCGCACGTGACGGAAAATACTTTATTTTCACCTTTCACCCACAGGCGGCGCATTCTGATCTTAACTAATCTCTGACACGTGTTCCCGCTGTATGGTTGGCGTGTTGCAGGATCTTTTAGCTCAACGTTCCGTCTCCAGGGTGCGCACTCTGTTCCAAACAAACCACATTCCGAACGAAACTCAGACACTGCCTCCGGAACGTAGGTAGAGCAGGAGCTGCAAAAGAGCTGCAGCAGCTGCTTTAGTTCCATCTTCCACCGCCAGGGGGCGCAATTTGTTCTACTCTAACATCTGACACGGATACCCCGTGTTATTCCGTTGTATCAAGGGAGTTGAATGAACCAATTCCCGTCGAAATTGGGCCCATAGAACTCGAGAAAATAATGCGCTCCTTGCTGGTGGAAGGTGGAACTCAAATCTGCAACGCGATCGAAAACCAAATCGAATCATCCAAACCCCGTTGTGATCGGACCCATAGAACCCGAGATAACAATGCACAGTTAGAGAAAAAAACCTTGTATGATTGCTCGCCAGGGGGCGCTAGCTCAAGAGCTCAACAACAAATCACTTACTTTGATTGTTGGTTTGCATCAAGTAAATACGGGATATGTACTTTTATTAGGAACATAAATCTCATATTTTCGAAAACCTAACTAAAATAGTGAAAAATCCGTATTTTTGGGATTCCGTTTAAGCAGGATTTATTGAATTACATTTAAGTTGAGAAATATTCCATAATCGAAGTGCCATATAATTTTTGTGGTAATAAGGTTTTCTCCAAAGCAAAAATAAAATCTATCTCAAAAATAAAATAAAATTTTTAAGCATGTAGGGGAGACCGGGGCAAGATGACGAATGTCTTAATTTTTCCGTTTTCCGCTAGGTGGCAGCATCAACCGGACACTACTGGCTCTCCTATCGGCCGTTCGTTAAACAATACTATAGAGACGCTGAAATCGCCATTTTTGTGTCAGTTGTGAAGCTTTGATTGTTTTCCGCTGCCACGTTATAACTTTTATGCATGTGTAAATAAGCTCTGCTACAGATACAGGTAAGATATATCGTTTCTCTTTAATATTTATGAGTAACTTAGTTTAAATACTACCTATTACCATGAATAAATGTCAATTAATCGCCTTCCTTCATGGCAATGAAAACGAATATTTTTAAACAGGCAGTTCGGGGCAAGATGACGAGTTCGTCATCTGGCCCTGTGTTTTGGAATTTATTAAACTAACTATGTTGTCCATTTTTTTTTTTAATCCTGTAAACGCTTGTTTGTCTGTGTGTTTGTTCGCACGACCTTGCGCTTCTATCTCCTCTGGGGCTAAGGGGCGCATGGGATCGGGGGAGGTGTCGTTCGAAAGGGGGCGACCAGAGGAAGACATTTTTGCCATCCGCTAAGCCCCCTCTAGCCTCCCGAAAGAAAAACCCTATCGGGGTCCGTATCTCCACTTCCAAGCGTCCGATTGGTACGAGGAGAGTACCGTTCGATGGGGTCAAGACCTCCCCCCTCCCCCGCTGGTCCCCCTCCTCCCAAAAAATTAAAAAAGCGTTTAAGGCCAACTTCCGGCATTGTGACCCACCAACAGAAGAATGAATCCAGTGCTGTAAATGCCAAGAGTGGTGGCATGAGGAATGTTCCAATTATGAAAATGGCATTTTTATTTGTGACTATTGTTAGCTGCACAACTAAACACTTCAAAATTACGTTACAATCAATGCATTATGCTTAGTTTGATACTTTGTATGATGTAAAAACACAGTTATCATTTGTTAAACCATGTAACATATTCAAAAGAAAATATGTTCAATCTTTTTCAGTGTTGTCATCTTGCCCCAAGGCCAAAGTCATCTTGCCCCAGTACTGGGGCAAGATGACGATTTGTTAATGTTATGAAAAAATAAAATTATCCTTTATTTTTTTTATTTGAAAAATTAAATGGTAATGTATTTAATACTAGAAAGGTATACTCTATCAGTTCATGTAAAATTAATTTTACTATTACTTCAAAATAAATGAATAAACAACAAAAATTGTTAACATAGTCATCTTGCCCCGGTCTCCCCTAATAAAATAAAATCTGTAAAAACTGGACCTATATGTATATATATATAATATACATACTCGGATCCTGTCTTAAAAGGAAAATTTCCATTCTCCCGGTGAAAATAATATTACAATGCAATCATACTTCCTAAGAAGGAACAATGTCTGAAATGGAATTTTTTTTCATTCATTTGCGTTTCCGTTTTAACAGATTTTGATTAACTACATTTAAGTTGAGTAATCTTCCATCATCGGAGAGCTATATAATTCTTTGGTAATAAAGTTTTCCCACAAGCGAAAATAAAATGTTACTCTGCCCGAAAAATAAAATATATTTTTAAGCCTGTAATACGGTAAAATCTTGTGAAAACTAAACCTATATATAATCGAATCCTGTCTTAAAAGAAAAATCTCCACTCTCCGGGGTAAATATTACTACAATGCAATTATATTTTCTAAAACGAAACCTGTCTAAAACGTAAAAAATTCCCTTTTTATTGCGATTCCGTTTTAGAAGGTTTTATTGAACTGCATTTAAGTTGAAGAATCTTCCATTTTCAGAATACCATATCATTCTTTGGTAATAAAGTTTTCTCGCAAGCAAAAATAAAATGTCTCAAAATAATAATAATAATAATAATAATAATAATAATAATAATAATGATAATAATAATGTAATAAAGTAAAATTTGCGAAAACTGAACTTTTATATAACCATACGCTATCTTAAAAGTAAAATTTCCATTGTCTCTGAGAAAATAATGCTACAATGCAATTAAGACAAATTCTGTCTAAAACGGAAAAAATATCCCTGTTCTTTGCGATTCCGTTTCAGCCGGTTTTATTGAACTATATTTAAGTTGAGGAATATTCCGTTATCAGAGTGTTTGATAATAAGGTTTTCGCACAAGCGAAAAAAAAAATACTTTGTCCGAAGAATGAAATGATTTTTATGCATGTAATAAAATAAAATCTATCAAAATTGAACCTATATACAATCGAAATCTTTCTAAAAAGGAAAATTACCATTGTTCTAAAAAAATAATACTACATCGCAACTATACCAATTTTACGATGACAGAAACCTGTCTAACACGAAAATGTGCGGTCGTTTTAGAAGGTTTTATTGAACTACATATATTTAAGTTGAGTAATCTTCCATCATCGGAGAGCTATATAATTCTTTGGTAATAAAGTTTTTCCACAAGCGAAAATAAAATGTACTCTGTCCGAAAAATAAAATTAATTTTGAAGCATGTAATAAAATAAAATCTGTGAAAACCAAACCCATATATACAAGTGAGTCCTTTCTCAAAAGAAAAATTTCCATTGTCTCGAAGAAAATAATACCTACTATGCAATTATACCTCCTAAGACGGAAACTTCTCTGAAATGGAAAATTTAACCGGTCCTTTGCTATTTAGTTTTTACTGTATTTAAAGATAATGGATCGTCCGTAAAGAAGACAGTCGTAAACCAATCCAACGAACCCAGCCTTCACCCCTTCATAAAAGGGCTATATTTATCTTTTTTTGGCAGCGTTATTTAACAATGGTAGTAATCGCATCTCGTGAAGTAACGATATTTATAGCTTTTCAGGCAATTTAAATGAAAAAAGGAAAACATTCCCAAGTTATTCGTATTTCGTAATTTTGATTTGTCTCTGGATTTGATTCCAGTCCATCAACTTTGCATCACTTGCCTCACTAGATGTTGTAGATGATGATGTTTTTCACGGCCGTTTGCATCATTAACTTTACATCTCGAACAGTTTTCGGCTGTGATGATACAGTCTAACGTTGCCAAATGTGCGAAACACCTCATTTTTCTGTTTTTTTTTAAACCAGCCAACCAACCAAACAAAAGAACGAAAAGCCTTGACTATGAAACACTTTCCAACGTTATCGGAATGTTGTTTAGAAATTTTAATTTTTTTTTTCATACAAAGAAATGACGTATCTAAATAAACAATTTTAAAACACATAACGCAGCAAAAAATATTTTTCAGCAATTTGTGCCCATAGCCGGTAATGTGCCCGAATTCTGTCGTTTATTTAACCATTGCAACAATCTCATCTCGTGAAGTAACGATATTTATAGCTTTTCAGACTACTTTTTATTTTTATTTATTTTTTATTTTTTAGACCGCTGACCAGGCCCCTACTTGCCAGGCTTTTGCCTAGCTTAACGAGTTGATACCTAGCAACGGTGTGAGAATTCGCCTGCACTTCGTTTGGCGAAGATGTATTTGTTAAATCTATAGGCCGACGTGTCTTCAGTGCGTCTCGTTGCTTTAATTGGTTTTCCTTAGTTGGCCGGTTGCTAATTGATTTTTGATGAGGCGGTTCAGCACTGCTCAGTGTTGCGAAGTCATGCCGGACGGATGTGAAATGCTGGGATATTTACTGTTTCCTCGCTGCATCGCACATCCATACGTCATGCCATTGCTACTCGAGTTGGTCTCGTAGTTTAGAACCTTGACCTGATGGCGAGACCTTCACCAGACTAGGCACCCCCAGAAGTGTAATTCACAGGTAACTTGGAGGACTTTATTTTTCAGACTATTAAAATGAGACAGAAAAAAAAAAGAAAGAAAGAAACCTTCACGAGTGATTCTTATATTGTGATTTTGATTTGTCTCTGGATTTGATTCCACTTCAACAACTTTGTATCACTTGCCTCACTTGGATATTGCTGACGATGATGTTCTTCACGGCCGTGAGCATCATTAACTTTTACCGGACATCTTTAGGCTGTGATGATACAGTCTAACTTTGCCAAATGTGCACAAAACATCATTTTTCTGTTCTTTAAAAAAAAAAAAAAAAAACGAAAAATTTCGCATAAAGGCACGTATTATAAAACACTTTCCTACAATATTGTAATATTGTTAAGAAATTTTATTTTCTTTTCATAAAAAAGATGAGATATATAAATAAACAATTTTAATAACATTAAAAATTCATTTTCAGCAATTGTCGTCCATAGCCGGTAATATGTGCGAATTCTTTCATTATTTAGCCATTGTAACAATCTCATCTCGTGACGTAACCAAAATTATAGCTTTTCTGGCCATTAAAAAAAAATAATAATAAAAAAACATTCAGATGTGATTTGTATCGTAATTTTAAATCTGGATTTGATTCTTATCCATCAACTTTGCATCACTTTTGCCTCACTGGATGCTGTTGATGATGATGTTCTTCACGGCTGTTTGCATCATTAACTTTTACTGAACATCTCTTGGCTGTGATGATACCGTCTAACTTTGCCAAATGTGCCAAACACCCCACTTTTCTGTTTTTTTTTTTTTTTTTTTTTTTTTAACCAAACAAATAAACAAAAGAGCGAAAAGCCATGTATAAAGGCATAGACTATGAAACAATTTCCAACGTTATCGGAATGTTGTTAAGAAATTTTACTTTTGTTCATACAAAGAAATGAAATATCTAAATAAACAATTTTAAAAACACATAACGCAGCAACAATTCTTTTTCAGCAATTGGTGTCCATAGCCGGAAATGTATGCGAATTCTGTCGTTTACTTAACCATTGCAACAATCTCATCTCATGAAATAACGATATTTATAGCTTTTCAGAATATTAAAATGAGACAGAAAAAAAAGGAAACATTAACAAGTGATTCTTATATCTTAATTTTGATTTGTCTCTGGATTTGATTCCCTCCATCACTTTGCATCACTTGCATCACTTGCCTCACTTGGATATTGCTGATGATGATGTTCTTCACGGCCGTTTGTATCATTAACTTTCGGCAGTGATGATACAGTTTAAATTTGTCAAATCTGCCAAACCCCTCATTTTTCTGTTCTTTTTAACCAACCAACTAAACAAACAAAAGAACGAAAAGCTATGTATAAAGGCATAGACTATGAAACACTTTCCAAAGTTATTGAAACGGTGTTAAGAAATTTTATTTTTGTTCATACAAAGAAATGAGATACCTAAATAAACAATTTTAAAAACACATAACGAAGAAAAAATTCTTTTTCAGGAATTGGTGTCCATAGCCGGTAATGTGTGCGAATTCTGTCGTTTATTTAACCATTGCAACAATCTCTTCTCGTCATGTAACGATACATATAGCTTTTCAGACCATTAAAATGAGACAGAAAAAAAAGGAAACATTAACAAGTGATTCTTATATATCTTGATTTTGATTTGTCTCTGGATTTGATTCCACTCCAACAACTTTGCATCACTTGCCTCACTTGGTTATTGCTGATGATCCGTTCTTCACGGCCGTTTGTATCATTAACTTTCGGCAGTGATGATACAGTTTAAATTTGTCAAATCTGCCAAACCCCTCATTTTTCTGTTCTTTTTAACCAACCAACTAAACAAACAAAAGAACGAAAAGCTATGTATAAAGGCATAGACTATGAAACACTTTCCAAAGTTATTGAAACGGTGTTAAGAAATTTTATTTTTGTTCATACAAAGAAATGAGATACCTAAATAAACAATTTTAAAAACACATAACGATGAAAAAATTCTTTTTCAGGAATTGGTGTCCATAGCCGGTAATGTGTGCGAATTCTGTCGTTTATTTAACCATTGCAACAATCTCTTCTCGTCATGTAACGATACATATAGCTTTTCAGACCATTAAAATGAGACAGAAAAAAAAGGAAACATTAACAAGTGATTCTTATATATCTTGATTTTGATTTGTCTCTGGATTTGATTCCACTCCAACAACTTTGCATCACTTGCCTCACTTGGATATTGCTGATGATCCGTTCTTCACGGCCGTTTGTATCATTAACTTTCGGCAGTGATGATACAGTTTAAATTTGTCAAATCTGCCAAACCCCTCATTTTTCTGTTCTTTTTAACCAACCAACTAAACAAACAAAAGAACGAAAAGCTATGTATAAAGGCATAGACTATGAAACACTTTCCAAAGTTATTGAAACGGTGTTAAGAAATTTTATTTTTGTTCATACAAAGAAATGAGATACCTAAATAAACAATTTTAAAAACACATAACGAAGAAAAAATTCTTTTTCAGGAATTGGTGTCCATAGCCGGTAATGTGTGCGAATTCTGTCGTTTATTTAACCATTGCAACAATCTCTTCTCGTCATGTAACGATACATATAGCTTTTCAGACCATTAAAATGAGACAGAAAAAAAAGGAAACGTTAACAAGTGATTCTTATATATCTTGATTTTGATTTGTCTCTGGATTTGATTCCACTCCAACAACTTTGCATCACTTGCCTCACTTGGATATTGCTGATGATCTGTTCTTCACGGCCGTTTGTATCATTAACTTTCGGCAGTGATGATACAGTTTAAATTTGTCAAATCTGCCAAACCCCTCATTTTTCTGTTCTTTTTAACCAACCAACTAAACAAACAAAAGAACGAAAAGCTATGTATAAAGGCATAGACTATGAAACACTTTCCAAAGTTATTGAAACGGTGTTAAGAAATTTTATTTTTGTTCATACAAAGAAATGAGATACCTAAATAAACAATTTTAAAAACACATAACGAAGAAAAAATTCTTTTTCAGGAATTGGTGTCCATAGCCGGTAATGTGTGCGAATTCTGTCGTTTATTTAACCATTGCAACAATCTCTTCTCGTCATGTAACGATACATATAGCTTTTCAGACCATTAAAATTAGACAGAAAAAAAAGGAAACATTAACAAGTGATTCTTATATATCTTGATTTTGATTTGTCTCTGGATTTGATTCCACTCCAACAACTTTGCATCACTTGCCTCACTTGGATATTGCTGATGATCCGTTCTTCACGGCCGTTTGTATCATTAACTTTCGGCAGTGATGATACAGTTTAAATTTGTCAAATCTGCCAAACCCCTCATTTTTCTATTCTTTTTAACCAACCAACTAAACAAACAAAAGAACGAAAAGCTATGTATAAAGGCATAGACTATGAAACACTTTCCAAAGTTATTGAAACGGTGTTAAGAAATTTTATTTTTGTTCATACAAAGAAATGAGATACCTAAATAAACAATTTTAAAAACACATAACGAAGAAAAAATTCTTTTTCAGGAATTGGTGTCCATAGCCGGTAATGTGTGCGAATTCTGTCGTTTATTTAACCATTGCAACAATCTCTTCTCGTCATGTAACGATACATATAGCTTTTCAGACCATTAAAATGAGACAGAAAAAAAAGGAAACATTAACAAGTGATTCTTATATATCTTGATTTTGATTTGTCTCTGGATTTGATTCCACTCCAACAACTTTGCATCACTTGCCTCACTTGGATATTGCTGATGATCCGTTCTTCACGGCCGTTTGTATCATTAACTTTCGGCAGTGATGATACAGTTTAAATTTGTCAAATCTGCCAAACCTCTCATTTTTCTGTTCTTTTTAACCAACCAACTAAACAAACAAAAGAACGAAAAGCTATGTATAAAGGCATAGACTATGAAACACTTTCCAAAGTTATTGAAACGGTGTTAAGAAATTTTATTTTTGTTCATACAAAGAAATGAGATACCTAAATAAACAATTTTAAAAACACATAACGAAGAAAAAATTCTTTTTCAGGAATTGGTGTCCATAGCCGGTAATGTGTGCGAATTCTGTCGTTTATTTAACCATTGCAACAATCTCTTCTCGTCATGTAACGATACATATAGCTTTTCAGACCATTAAAATGAGACAGAAAAAAAAGGAAACATTAACAAGTGATTCTTATATATCTTGATTTTGATTTGTCTCTGGATTTGATTCCACTCCAACAACTTTGCATCACTTGCCTCACTTGGATATTGCTGATGATCCGTTCTTCACGGCCGTTTGTATCATTAACTTTCGGCAGTGATGATACAGTTTAAATTTGTCAAATCTGCCAAACCCCTCATTTTTCTGTTCTTTTTAACCAACCAACTAAACAAACAAAAGAACGAAAAGCTATGTATAAAGGCATAGACTATGAAACACTTTCCAAAGTTATTGAAACGGTGTTAAGAAATTTTATTTTTGTTCATACAAAGAAATGAGATACCTAAATAAACAATTTTAAAAACACATAACGAAGAAAAAATTCTTTTTCAGGAATTGGTGTCCATAGCCGGTAATGTGTGCGAATTCTGTCGTTTATTTAACCATTGCAACAATCTCTTCTCGTCATGTAACGATACCTATAGCTTTTCAGACCATTAAAATGAGACAGAAAAAAAGGAAATATTAACAAGTGATTCTTATATCTTGATTTTGATTTGTATCTGGATTTGATGCCACTCCAACAACTTTGCATCACTTGCCTCACTTGGATATTGCTGATGATGATGTTCTTCACGGCCGTTTGTATCATTAACTTTCGGCTGTGGTGATACAGTCTAACTTTGTCAAATCTGCGAAGCTCCTCAGTTTTCTGTCGTTTTTAACGAACCAAACAAACACACAAAAGAACAAAAAGCCATGCATAAAGGCATAGACTATGAAACACTTTCCAACATTATCGGAATGTTGCTAAGAAATTTCACTTTTTCATACAAAGACATGAGACATCTAAATTAGGAATTAAAAAAACACATAGAGCAGTAAAAAATCATTTTCAGCAATTGGTGTCCATAGGCGGTAATGTGTGTAAATTCTGTCGTTTATTTAACCATTGCAACAATCTCATCTCGTGAAGTAACGACATTTATAACTTTTAAGACTATTAAAATGAGACAGAAAAAAAGGAAACCTTCACGAGTGATTCTTATGTCGTGATTTTGATTTGTCGCTGGATTTGATTCCACTTCAACAACTTTGTATCACTTGCCTCACTTCATGTTGCTGATGATGATGTTTTATTCTGGTGATAAAAAAACGAGAACAAAAAGTTATGCATAAAGGCATGTATTGTGAAAACCTTTCCAACATTATCGGAATATTGTTAAGAAATTTCATTTTTTTCATAAAAATATGAGATATCTAAATCAACAATTTTAATGACATTAAAAGATCATTTTCAGCAATTGTCGTCCATAGCCGGTAATGTGTGGGAATTCTTTCGTTATTTAGCCATCGTAACAATCTCATCTTGTGACGTAACGATAGTTCTAAATTTTCGGACCATTAAAAAAAAAGAATAAATAAAATAAAAAACATTCAGAAGTGATTTGTATCGTGATTTCGTCACTGGATTTGATTCTTCTCCATCAGCTTTGCATCACTTGCCTCACTGGTTGTTGTTGATGATGATTTCTTCACGGCTGTTTGCATCATTAACTTTTACTGAACATCTCTTGGCTGTGATGATACAGTCTATCTTTGCCAAATGTGCCAAACACCTCATTTTTCTGTTTTTTTTTTTTTTAAACCAACCAAACAAATAAACAAAAGAGCAAAAAGCCATGCATAAAGGAATAGACTATGAAACACTTTCCAACATTATCAGAATGTTGCTAAGTAATTTCACTTTTTTCACACAAAGACACATAACGCAGCAACAATTCATTTTCAGCAATTGGTGTCCATAGCCGGTAATGTGTGCAAATTCTGCCGTTTATTTAACCATTGCAACAATCTCATCTCGTGAAGTAACGATATTTATAACTTTTAAGACTATTAAAATGAGACAGAAAAAAAGAGGAAATCTTCACGAGTGATTCTTATATCGTGATTTTGATTTGTCTCTGGATTTGATTCCACTCCATATACTTTGTATCACTTGCTTCACTGGATGTTGTTGTTCAGATGTTCTTCACGAGCGTTTGCATCATTAACTTTTAATAAAATTCTTTCGGCTGTGAAGATAACTGTCTAACTTTGCCAAATGCGCCAGACACCACATTTTTCTGTTCTTTTTAACACCTCCACCTCCCACCCACAAAAAAAGAACGAAAAGTAACGCATAAAGGCAAGAATTAAGAAACATTTTCCAACATTATGGGAATATTGGTAAGAAATTTCATTTTTTCCTATAAAGTAATGTAATGAGATATCTGAATAAACAAGTTAAAAAACACATAATGCAGTAAAAATTCAGTTTCAGCAGTTAGTGTCTATAGCCGGTAATATGTGTAAATTCTTTTGTTCTTTAACTATTGTAACAATCTTATCTCGTAAAATATTTATAGCTTTACGAAACATTTAAATGAAAAAAAAAAGAAATTCACAAATGATTCTTATATCGTGATTTTGATTTGTTTCTGGATTTATTTCTACTCCATCAGATTTGTGTCACTTGCTTCACTGACCGTTGTCGACCGTTTGCATCATTAACTTTTAATGAAATTTTTCGTGTCACTCTTCCAGTAATTCTGCAATATGATAAAATTGAATGACTTGATAAATACAGTGCATCAATTACTCATGATGACACAATTATGATTTTTTTATGGAAATTTAGATGGAATTATAAAAAAATTCGTTCCCAGTGCATGAGCCTTGGGTGCCCGTGTGAAAGTCAGGTCCTGATTTTGTTACTCTTGCGCATATATAAATTGAGTTACGCAACTGATAATGTTAAATTGAGTATTGATAGCATCTTAAAAACCAATATTCCGGTTAAAACCTTATTAATTCACTATAATATATATATATATATATATATATATATATATATATATATATATATATATATATGCACGAAAACGATCCTTAAAATCAGTGGCAGAAAAACAAAATAATGCTTCTTGAAATCTTGAAAATATATTGGTTTCTGAGATTTCTAAAGACAAAGAACGCTTTTTTGAATCAGGGGGAACTCGGAAGAGGTTATTGCATAATTTCGTACGTGGTTATATTATATCTTCGTATATCAAGAAACATTGGTCTTTTTTTAAAGTGTCGAATTGGTTGCAAAGTGGTTTGATAATGGTTTAAAATTGGATTAAATACCCAATCCGTCAGTTGCTTTGTAACGAAAATCTACACATGTTTGTGCGACATTAGTCTATAATTATATTCGCCCAATGGGAGCTCAATCGATAGTATCGTTTGAGAGTTATCGTGTTCATACTCACACTCAGGGGTCGGTAAAACTATTTTTTTATTGTAGCAAATAACAACTACAACTACTTTGTCAAAAATGTAGTTAACTACAACTACTTATTTTAAAAAGTAGCGACTACAAACTACTTTTCCCAAGTAGTCACTACTTCACTACTTTCAAATTTTGTCAAAGTGTTCAATTTACACTAGAAATTGAAGACGCGGTTTAAATAATAAAGAGACCCCTCGTTATATCGCGCCTGCCAGGATACAATTAAATCAATGTGATATAACCGAGGCTATTAAAAGATTAAGAAAGATAACATACAAGAAAATGCTTTATGTTTGTCTCCAAAACGTTAGTTTATACACACTTAGAAAATTTCGTAGCAAAATTAAGAAATATATTATAATCTAGAAAATTACAGACAAACAACCCTAAATGCAAACAATAAATAAATCTGTAAATAGAGAAATTCTTTCAGCACCAAGTAACTGTCAATGGAAAAAAATCTATGACTTCACGCGATGTGTTGCTATACACTGCAGCTGAGATTTGCCACTGCGATTCGGAAATTGTTGAACAGAACAAATTCTGCACAAAAGAAGCAATTTAGACCATGTGATTTGCATAACTGTACTTTTTTTTCTGAAGTAGCGTTAAAAGTTACGTCGGTTCTCGCTACAAACTACTGATTTTTTGTATCGCGCTACTCGCTACGCTACATTGTTCAAAATGTAAGAGCGCTACACTACTAAATGCTGTAAAAAGAAGCGATTACAGCAGTTTCGCTATTTGTAGGGTGCTACTTCTTACCCTTGCTCACACACACACACACATGCACACACGATTATAATACCGTAATTTTCGGCGTATAATCCGTGGACACCAAACAATGATGTTTAAACCCAGATTTTTTTTTTCTTTTTTTAATTGAAATTAAAAGCGATTACAGCGATCTTGTAAGTTACATTTAATAAAATAACATTTCTGGGTCGAAACATGATTGTTTGATCCGCGGATTATGCGCCAGAAATTAAGGTACTTTGCTTACACCATTTGTTCGGAAAGTAACAAAATTGAAGATAATCGCGTAAAATAGACGGTCGTAAACAAACCTTACAAAACCAGTCCAATTCTTCTCCCATCGTAAAAAAGCTACATATGTATCTACTTTTGCAAGCGTTATTCAACCACTGTAACACAGTAACAATTTTTATAGCATTTCGGATCCTTTGAAAGTAAAACTAAAGAAAAAAAAAAACCAGTGGCACTCCGGGAGTGCTGACAGAAGTGAAAACTTGAACAATTACGTGTGTATTTTGTGAATCGTCAGGAAATGTTTTATTGTGCAGGAAATACTTTTAAACGAAGTGCTTTTTTATTCATAATATATTTTATTAAAATTATAATGTATATATATAATTATATACATATATTATATACATGATATATATATATTATTATGTATATAATATATGTATATAATTATATATATATATATATAATATACATAATATACATTATAATTTTATCATCATAATTTTATCATTATAATTTTATCATTCCCTTTTTCTAACTCTCGTACGTGTATTTCGGGAACCAATAGCGCACAGGCAAACATGCGGCGCGCGACGCGCCCGCCCCGCCCTACCTCATACCGAACTATACACAATACATGTACATACTTATATACAGAGGTGTCGGTTACAGTAACAGTGTCGCGAGTTCAATGTTTTTTTCCCATCTCAAAAAATGCCCAACGCGCCTAAAGAAGTTTTCAAATCAAAAAAATCACCAGTAATCCGTATCGCGATTTTGATTTGTTTCTGGATTTGATTCCACTCTCTTGTATTGCCTCGATGATGATGTGTTGTTCTTCACGGCCGTTTGCATCATTAACTCCCACTAAACATCATTTAGCTACGATGACACAACCCAACCTTGTAAAACATCTGTTTCATCGCTTGTTCTTTTTTAACTAAGTTTGAAAAATTGGGGTTACTTCATTTTTAAAACATGTAATAATTTTTTGACTGTAGCTGATTCAGATCGAATAACCTGAATTTCTCGTCGTGTCGGATTTGGGTTGAGTTTCCTTGGTCGAGTTAATTATTTTTTTCGGATGCGGTTTGATACGGTTACTTATTATTATTATTATTATTGTTGTTGTTGTTGTTGTTGTTTTATTATTATTGTTGTTGTTGTTGTATTTATTATTATTATTGTTGTTGTTGTTTTATTATTATTATTGTTGTTGTTGTATTTATTATTATTATTGTTGTTGTTGTTTTATTATTATTATTATTATTATTTTGTTGTTGTTGTTTTATTATTATTATATTGTTGTTGTTTTATTGTTATTATTATTATTGTTGCTGTTGTTTTTGTTTTATTATTATTATTGTTGTTGTTTTATTGTTATTATTATTATTGTTGCTGTTGTTTTATTATTATTATTGTTGTTGTTTTATTATTATTATTATTGTTGTTGTTTTATTGTTATTATTATTGTTTTATTATTATTATTATTATTATTATTATTATTATTATTATTATTGTTGTTGTTGTTGTTGTTGTTGTTTTATTATTATTATTGTTGTTTTATTGTTATTATTATTATTATTGTTGTTGTTGTTTTACTATTATTATTGTTGTTGTTTTATTGTTATTAATATTATTATTATTATTATTGGATAGTATTCGGGTAGGTTATATACATATAGGTGATTAAAACAAATGTAGTATGTCGCAATAGTTCTTCATCTGAACCTCGGACTGCAAGGTATAGCAAATATTTAACTGAGGCTTGTGATTTTGGATCTAAGTTCTATGATTCCCGCACAATAGAAATTTGATGAGACATGCATTTTCATCGTGAGAAGATAGCAGACGAGCGAAAGCCTTCGTCCCGGTCAGACGGACCGAGAGATTGCTTCTCTTTGTAATTTGTGTGCCGGTCGGTGGATCGCGCAATTAACTAATTTTTAAAACCAACAGACGGTCGGACAATGTCACACCAGTTTAAATTATTATTGTAAATATTTTATATAGTTATAATCTAACCAAGACATTAAAATTCCACGTAATTAACTTCGAAAACAGTGTGGACTTTATTTTTCATTCCTCTAGACGCCGACCAAAATGCCACGTACATATGCTGGTCATAACGTTCTGATTTTTCTTGCTTTTCAGGATGTCATTAATTGAAAATAATGAGTAGACCAAGATTAACTTTTGAAAAAAGAAAATTTATTTTAAAATGCTATTGGAGGTATGAAAATGTAACAGAAGTACAAGAACAATATTGCAAGGAGTTTCAGGCATATCTACCCACGCGAGTTATAATTCATCGGATAAAAGATAAGTTTGAAACGAATGGGTGTTCTGTTCATAGACAACGTTCCGGAACCGCAATGGAGCAAGAATGCGCCACAACATCCAATGAAAATTTTGTTAAAATTTGTGAAGCAATAGATCACACTGTTATCAGCACGGCAATAATTTTAAAAGGTAATAATTTTAAACATCTGCGGTAGGAGAAAAAGTTATACATTTTATGTAGCTTCGTTTGCAATTTAAATATTGATTATATGTGAATAAAAACTAGAGTTATAATCATTCAAACTGTGTATACATTTTTCTGACGCACCCTGTATTTCAGGTTCGTGCTCTTCTGGATTAGTTTCCGACTGTCAGTGTTGAGTTCAGGCATTTTTCTGCGGGAGAGACATCGTGGAGCTCCGGGCTGAATTTGTAATTCTAGACCCATTAATAAGCATAAAATCCCACATCTTCCTTTAGGGGGGCATTCCGATGCTCCGGGGAAATGCCCACCTCGGGCCACCACCGGAATTCAACACTGCCGACTGCGGCACGCCAAAAAGAAACTAGTCGTTGGGGGACACCGTACTACTTACCATCATGGATATGTATAACATAAAATAAAACACGAGTACACTATTTATAGACAAAAAATTTTACATACGCTTCAACAAAACGAATATTTCGAAAGTCCGAGAAAATAGTTCAGGATAACTAAGGTTACTGAAATTTAATACTCTTTGTCGCACTAAGTACATACCAAATTGCAAGCCCCTATCTCAATCTGCTCGGTAGATAGTGTTCAAAATCGTGGCTTGATGACGGCCTAAACTTTAAATGCTCTATTACTGAATTGCGTAAAAAAAAAACACCGTTGTAACTTCAAAACTGATAATCATATTAACTACCAGTTTTCTGCGTCGGATTAAGCGTCTCATTTCCAATTAAAATATAATCTTTGAATTGACATTTGAGTGAAATACAGGGTCATGAAAAATCGAAGAGTGTAGAAAATAGGATGACAAATATCTCGACAACTCATTACCCGATCAACTTTATTCTTGATGCAAAATTTATGTTTTTTTATTGTCTTTTATATTCACTCCTTAAAATAAATAATTTCGAAAATTTTTATATACTTTTTACCAGAACGAATTTTTGAAGAGTCCGAAAAAAATAGTCCCGGATAATGGAGGTTACTGAAATTCAATAGGCTTCTTCCCATTATTACATACTAAGTACATACCAAATTTCAAGTCGAGATCTCAATTTGTTCACGAGATAAAGTATTTACAGTGACACACACAGACAGACGGGCGGTATTTTTTTTTTCTTATATTTTTCGGAATTTCCAGTGTCTAAAACGTGTAAATCGTCAATTTTTTTTTTTCGATTCTTATAACGATTACGAGACTTATCCTGTACTACGTATGATGGGTAAGTAAAAATTAGAATATGCAGAAGTATTTGTTGGTTTAAATTTCATCAGATTTCGGAAAGTTTTCTATCTGTTTCGATCTAGTTAACAATTACAGTGATAAAATTCTCTATTATTTACTAAAATTCACAATGTATTGAAATAATTTAAAAGTCTTTTAATCATTTGTTAGCATTTTTACCACATTTAAAACTTTACACAATTGATGTATCTCTCTGATCTTAAACAATTGATTCATTCTGGTGCTGCTGCCGCAATTTAATTTATTGTAACCTTTTCCCATTCTCTGTTTATACTGCAAAAACTAATGCATATTATAAAAACATGAAAACTGATAGTTTTATATAGATACAGTTTTTGAATCGAATAATTATTTTTAGCGTCATTTAATATTATAATCGATCCAGTAGTTCAGTTAAACACGGTTACGATAAAAAAAAAATGTATGCATAGCAATTGAACCATCTTACTGCAGGCACATACTACTTGACTAGATTGTGATGCGCAGTGTCCAACATTTTTTAAAGTTGTCTAATTTTTAAAGTTTTTATAAAAAGTTTTATTTAAAATTTCATTATCTGCATAACGATTTAATTCATAGTTTGAAATAGTTTTACTTACTGTTGCCAGATTTTAATAAAGAAAACTGCCCAGTTAAACTGAGGGCATTGAGCTCACAAATTATTCCCACAAATTGTATATTATGCTATTTTTTCAAAGAATAATGTCACTCGAAAAATAAAGAAATTGACAATATATTAAGGAGGGGGGGGGGGGGATAAGCACCCGTTCCCACCCTTTATACTTAACCAATAAACGCCCAAAATCTAATCAGGCAAGCGCCTTACCACAATGAATTTATACACAAAATTTGAAAAAAATCGGATAATTTTGCTTGAAAAACCCATTTATCTAAATTAAGGGAGGTAACTCCCCCCCGTTCCCCCCTTTATACTTAACAAATGAAAACCCAAAACTAATCAGGCAAGCGCCTTACCACAATGAATCTATACACAAAATTTGAAGAAAATCAGATAATTCTGCATGAAAAACCCCTTTATCTAAATTAAGGGGGATTAGCCCCCCGTTTACCCCCCTTTATACTTAACTAATGAACTCCCAAAAATAATCAGGGAAGCACCTTATCACAATGAACCTATATACGAAATTTGAAGAAAAACGGATACTTCTGCATGAAAAACCCATTTATCTAAATTAAGGGGGAGTTAGCCCCCCATTTCCCCCCTTTATACTTAACCAATGAACTCCCAAAATTAATCAGCGAAGCCCCTTATTAGAATGAATCTGTAAACAAAATTTGAAGCAAAACGGATAATTCTATCACGAGTTATCGCGTTACGTACATACATACATACATACGTACATACAGAACGGGCGGGCACATTAGCTCTCAGGCTTTGATAGCCTGTGAGCTAAAAAGCCCAAATAATAATATTTCAAATACTTTTCAGTTGAAAAATATATTTACACGTGACTATTTAAAACAAAAGAAAACTTTAAAATAATTAAATTATTACGTGCGAAATGCATTTAACTATGAAAATTACGCCATATTTAAAACGTCATACTTAAGACGATATATTTAAAACGTCATATTTAAGGCTATTTTCTTATAGCGTTAGCGTGGTTATATATGTCCGGGAGGTAGCGACATTTTTAATTAACCATTTTATACAAGTTGATTTTTAAATGTAAAATTGATCTTACTTTAAAAATCACGAAAACAGCCGTCAGCTGTCGCGACAGCGATAGACACGACCTACCTTGTAAATATATTTCTCCAGTCAAAGGGAAATGAATGGCAATCTGATTACAGAAGATCGCGACTGGTCGTGATTATATCATTCAATATTCCATAATCCGGTAATATATTTAAAACACAGGAAATGAGCATATTTTTAAATCCTGGTATTTACGGGGGTTGGTGAAAGTAAGCAGATCCCTCTATTAAGATAATAAATAAATAAATTTTCGTCCAAAATTTTGGAATACGGACAAAAATACCCTTTCGTTGAAATATGTGAAGGGTGTCGGTTAACCGAGTGTGTCGTATATAATCTAGGACAAGGTAATAGGGAGTTTATACTATACATATATAATTCTGAAGTTGGAGTTCAAATATCACTGTCAGTGCTCGTTTGCTGTATGAAAAATTTAGTAAATATTAAACACTACCGGAGAATATAAAACAGCCATGATACATCAACATGTCGTCGTGAGTGAAATGTGAAATGTGAAAAAAAAAAAAAAAAATTACACTCGTGAATTCTAAACAACACTTCTTTTTGAAATTTCATTTTAAACTTCTTCGAGTTGCATTTCATTTCAATTCTCGCAGGATAACCCATTCGGTGTGTGGGAATTTAGAATTAGGTTTCTGGCAAATAAACATTTGATAAATATACACATACAAATACAAACAATTTCGTAACACTATAAGTTAGTAACTGTGAAATTGAAATTTATTTACCTGCCTACACTGTAAAAAAAATACAGATGTTTCTTAATCTAAAAAATATATATAATATAACCCAGCGTTGAATTCAGAAACTTTTCTCTGGGAGGGATTTCTGTAGCTCTTGGGGAGACATTGTAGTGTTCCGGGGGGCGGGGATTGCACTTTTTAACCATTAAAAGCATAAAAACACAAATCTTCCAGGGGGTATATTACAATGCTCCAGGGGAATGTGCCCCCCCGGGCCACCCCCTGAATTCAACACTGATATAACCACGAACGAAAACATACAATAACCTCTTCCGAATTACCAACGATTCCGCAAAACGTTATTTATCTTTAGAAACCTCAAAAACGAAGATATTTTTGAGATTTGCAAAATCATTAGTTTTTTTTGCTGCAACTGATTTTCAGAAAGATTCCCGGTTAGGTTTATATATATATATACAGGGTGTCCAAAAAGTCAGGAAATGGTCAAATAACTCGAGAAATATACATCTGATTGATAAACGGAAAAAATGTATGTTCAATAGTTTTGAAAAATCTATTTAGGGATATCAAAGTTGCCATTTTTCTAAAATATTAAACACGTATTTTTCCGTTTTTCAATCTGATGTATATTTCTCGAGTTATTCGAGCGTTTCCAGACATTGCAATAGTAACGATTCTCACAGCATTGCACTCGATTACAGCGCCATCTACAATGTTTCGAAGAAAATGTTCAATACAAAAGTTACGTATTTTTTCCCGTAGAATCCGAATCTGCAATAAAAAAGGGGAGTCATCATTTAAGATTTCAAAGTTGCTCCATTTCCGCCCCGAGGGGCAAAGTTGGGGGGGGGGGCAACTTTCATATCACTAAATAGATTTTTGAAAAATATTGAACATGTATTTTGAAGTTTTTCAATCCGATGTATATTTCTCGAGTTATTTGAACGTTTCCAGACTTTTCGGACACCCTATATATATATATATATATATATATATATATATATATATATAATGAATTGATAATTTTTCCTCAAACCGGAATATCGGTTATTGGGATGCTTTTCATTCTCAAATAAACCTTTTAAGCTGCGTAACTCAATTTATACATGCCAGAGTTACAGAATAATATCCATGTTAATGTTAATGTGAATGCTGTTAATTTATCATGTTTGTCTGTTAAACAAACATGTTTGTTCAACACGAAAATATTTCCCTTAGAATTAAAAACCTCATAAAAGCAGTAAAAATACCAAAGGGTATATGCTATAGCTTTATTTGAGAAACAAGGATGTACGGAGTTTCTTAACAAAATACAGAAGGTATACGGTGTATATCTTCGTATACCCGTCACTACACTCCTGGAGTCTACAATTTGTATCACAATATTAAGCCTTTAAGACGTTACATCCGAATATACATTTATTCATCCAGGTTATGATAGGTTAATGATTTGGATCGTGTGATCCTCTTTAGTGGCTACAAGGGTAATGCTTTCCTTACTTAATGTTTTCTTTATTTTTTTCTGTAACTAGTTATGTTGTAAATAAACTTTATTCGTTATTTTAAATTTGTTCTATCTTTTCATGTTTCATGTGTCATTTTCTGTCATTAGGTGTAGAGACGGTATTTTTCTAGTTAATATTTTTATCAAGCGTTGCTTGTGTTATTTGTTAGATAGAAACTCATACGCCGGGGTAGAGCGAAAATTACACAACGCAAGCCTTAATTTTAATTAAGTATTTTTTAATTGAATTGGGAAATTTGATCGTATGCATCATTTGAAAATCTCCCAAGTAGATATTATATTTATGATCACCTGACTATGTTATCTAATCTGCAGGAATCACCCCAGCGCCACGTCTAATGCACCATGGGCCAGTCTAAAAATTTTATCACAATATTAAACCTTTAAGACATTAGTGAACATTTCCGAACATACATACATCTATCCAGATATACAGGGTGCGCCACAAATTCGAGCAAACTTAATAAATTCATAATAAAAGAAGTAATGCTCGGAAAAAATTTCGGTTTGCGCAAATATGACCAGAGGGAGATTGGATTTTTTCCCCATGTAAAAAAAAGATTACAAAAGTAACCGAAAGAGGGCGCTCACACGTCATACTGAGACATTTGATGCAAATCAGGATGGCAATAGAACACCTGGCTGGAAATGAATTCGTCATTTGATTTCGGCAGCATGTTATCCTTACCAGATCGAGCGTTGATGGTTAAACTTTTCTATAAAAATATAGTGAATCCACAACTATCAAATTTATTTCGACGTTGTGAGGGAACAAGCAGTTTAGAGGATCGTCAACGAAGTGTTTGCCTGATTTGCACAAAACGTCTCAGTATGACGTGTGAGCGCCCTCTTTCGGTTACTTTTGGAATATTTTTTTTTCTACACATGAAAAAAAAATCTAATGTCCCTTTGATCATATTCGCGTAAACTTCTTTTATTATCAATTTTACTTACCCATTATGCGTAGTATAGGTAAATCTTGTGATCGTTTTAAAAGTCGAAAAATTGTTTTTGACGGATTTACACGTTTCAGACACTGAAGATTCCGAAAAACATATATTTAGAAAAAAAAATTTGCCATCCGTCTGTCTGTGTGTGTGTGTCTGTAAACGCTCTATCTCCTGAACAAATTGAGATAGAGACTAGAAATTTGGCATGTGCGTAGTATGTAATAATGAGAAGAAGCCTATTGAATTTCAGTAATCTCGATGATCCGGAACTATTTTTTTTCGGACTCTCGAAAAATTCGTTCTGATAAAAGGTATATAAATTTTTTCGAAATTGTTTATTCTAAGGAATGAATATAAAAGACAAAAAAAAAAAAAAAAAAAATGCATAAAGAATGAAGTTGATCGGATAATGAGTTGCAGAGATATTTGTAATCCTATTTTCCACACGCTTCGATTTTTCATGACCCTGTATTTCATTCAAATTTCAATTCACAGATATATTTTAATTGGAAATGAGACGCTCAATCCGACGCAGTAAACTGTTAGTTAATACGATTATTATTTTTGGAGTTATAAGGATGTTTCTTTTACGCAATTCAGTAGTAAGCATTTAAAGTGCATGATGTCATCAAGCCACGATTTGCAATGCATTTTATAAACAGTTTACACACGTTTTATTTTCATATTTATATTATGCATATCTATGATGGGTCAGTACTTACGGTCGCCCCCAACGACTAGTTTTAAGTTTGCACGAATTTATGAAGCACCGTATAGAAGCATCCATAAACAAACGCACAAGCACGCAACCCTGTTTGGTATGTTGCAGCAGAGCTATATGTCGCAGTAGGTTTAAAAAGAAAAAGAAAAACTTCGAAACATCATTCAAAGAAAGTTACATTATATCTTTTAAAACATGCATTCCGACAACCTCAAATCATTTTTTAAAACTGCTTTAAAAATGGGATCAAACGAGAAGCCAGCCAAGTCGATTAAAAAAATAAAGTGGAAAAAAATCTCTCATTCACAAATGCGATCGCCGCTTTTTAATCGAACGGAGAGGGGGAAAAAATACCGCAGATAATAACAACGTTTGTGTTTTTTGCCGCCGATTTGAGGTCAAGGAAAAATTCAATCGAAAGATGTTGATACAAGAAAGAAAAAAAGAAATTAATCGAACATTGTGCATTTCGTTACGCTACGTTATGAGTGCTATGTGAAGCATTTCATAATACAGTTACGGTTATGGGCAATAATAAAAGAACGACTTAAAAAATAAGCTTGAGTGATTACTTTAGGAAATTTGCCCACAAAAAAAAAATTGAATAAACATGAAAATTAATTATAAAGAACGGAATTATTTGGCAAAAATTGTAACGACGCGCCGTATGAATAAATACTTTTTGTTGTTTTCAAAGATATACAGAGTGTTCTAAAAGAGACTGGGCATGCAGTTTCATCTTAGTCAAAACGCCTCGTGGGGTGTAAAGATGCTTCTTTATACATCGAAGCATTTTCCAACATACTTGAAAAATTTTTATGACTTCGGTTTGTCATTCTGTCTATCTATCTAGCCGTGCTCTAACTTGCATGAATTTACTGAGATTGCCATGTAAGTTATATACAGGGTGTCCGAAAAGTCTGGAAACGGTCAAATAACTTGGAGAAATATACATTGGATTTGAAAAACGGAAAATAAGTGTTCAATATTTTTGAAAAGCTATGTAGGGATATCAAATTTGCCCCTAACATTTTCTTCGGAAAATCGTAGAAGGCGCTGTAATCGAGTATAATGCAGTGGGAATCGTTTGAATTGGAAGGTCTCGAAACGGTCGAATAATTCAAGAAATATACATCGGATTGAAAAACGGAAAAAATACGTGTTCAATATTTTAGAAAGAGCTATTTATGGATATCAAAGTTGCCATTTTGCAAAGTTGCAAAGTTGCCCGTCATTGATTTAAAATAAAACACAAAAGTTTATTATGGATTAATTGAGAAAAAATAATAACAAGCATAGTTTAGAATTATTAGTTACAAAATTTAAAATAGTATATAATTCAGAAAGATAATATAATATATAAACTATATTTTCAAGTGAAACTTATAATCACTTATATTATGTTAACGACTTATATAAACACAAAAATCATTTGAAATTTATAAAAAAGAAAAAAAAACTCGAGTTTTTTTTTAGCATTGTATCCAATTTTACATGTCACAGAGGCTGAATTAACACTATTTCTTACTGTTGTATTGAAATATCCCCCTCCCCCCCCCCACACACACAGTCTAATCACGTGTATTCAATATTCCAATGTTTTTAATATTTTCTTTTCATAATTTTCAATATTTTGCTGTATTATTTGGTGCCTTATAACAGATAAATGTTAATTTATTATGTATTATATGCGTAAAACATTGTATTAAGAATAATGATTGCTTCTTTTTGCAACAATACCAACATTTTTTTTTTTCGAATATATACTTTTTTTAAATTATTTGCCTGATTATCTATTTATCAATTCCAATAAAAACAATTATCTTAATCAGACGTGTTTATTACATGTTATTAAAAATATTTTTTAATGTCTTATTTTAAAAAAATTATGTAAATAAACAATTTTATAATAAATTAAATTAATATATTTTAGTTATGCTGAGAGCTTTTGCGTACGGTTATGTTAAACTGAATAGTTTTAAAAATATATATAAAAAAATTATTTTTAGAGACGAATTTGAAATTGACCTTGGGATAGATAAGTTTAAATCTGGACTTATTGATTTAATTTAAATTAAATTAGTTTAATTTATAAAAATATAAACTGACGAAATAAATTAAAAACGTTATAAAGTTAAAAACTTTAATTTTATAAGTAAAGAAAAAATATTAAGAAATTTTATAAATTTAAGGAAAAAATTTAAAACTTTGCAAAATTATAATTTATAAAATAATAAATTTTAGCGTAATTCCCAAATTTGTAAGCCAAATCAGTTTAGTTTAATACCAATTTGCATAGCTATAATTTGCAAAGATATTAAGTTATGAAACTTTTAAATAACACAATATTGCCTCAAGTTGAAAAAGTTAAAATAAATTTTAAAAAAATTAGTGGGAAAAAAATCATAATTTTGAAGTACTATTAATAAATAAAAAGTAGGTTTTAAAAAATATTTTTTTTTTCCTGTAATTTATAAAAATAAAATAAATTTCTAAATATTTCATTAAAAAATATAAATATTACTATTTTTTTCACAATAAATTGACATGCCCTCGGTTAGAATGGGCCAGCAGGTCGAGCCGGGCCAGGCCTGTATCCTAGAAGAACTCTAATAAATACAATAATCTCAGTTCGCATTTCAAAGAAGGCGATTTCTGTGTCAACCTTTAAACGTCATTTACGGAAATTGCACTGTTTTGGAAGAAATACGGACATTGTACTGTTTTGACAGAAATACGGAAAAAATCCATTAAATTTACGGAAAACTTTCTGCATATTTACGGATTTGAAATCTCTTTAACGGAACTAATGTCATCTATGGAAATTGTACTAAAGTTTTGGAAAAATGAAACTTCTCCGTGAAATTTTACGAAAAATCTCTTGTATTTTTCCGAATTTTTTTTAGAGTGTATACTAGCTGGCTATAGCTGAAAAGGATGGTATTTTCTGTGCATGAGTTGGAAAATGCCTTTTAAATTTAATTATTCCATAAAAAGTTCGAGAGAAGTGGGAGATCACTGCTTACCGCGCACGAGTAGTGGGGGGGGGGGGGGGAAAGCGTCGTTTGTGCTCATTTCTTATGTTAATTTTTTTACAGAAATCACCCCCCAAAAGATTAAATAACTTGGTCACCAAATCAAAAAACTTGGTCGCCAGTGGCGAGCTAGCGACCGCATAACAATTTGTGCAGGGCTTCACAAAAGAATTCAAATACTTTTCCGACTATTGATGGTAATTTCTGATAAGGTGTTTTCAAATGTGTTAGGCATTTTCCGAATTGTATATATAGACATGATGCTTCAAAATTAATTCGTTAATTTATAATTAAGTTATGAAAATATTAAAATGCTGCAATGTCGTCAGAAACATACCCGTGTAACACGATTTTTAAAATTCTAGCCTATCAGGAAGTGTGTGAAAATTCGATTACACAAAAATCCATCTTTACATATATGAAGCGAGTTAAGTTAAATAACAAGAAAGTAAAATTATGCATCAAGCATAGATTATGAAACACTTTTCAAAACTAACAGAATACTTTAACAAACCTTCGCTGTTTAATAAGGTAAATAAGACACCTAAGAAAACATTTTAGACAACACAAAACACATTTGAAAAACAGATTACAAGCCATAACCAGAAAAATATTCCAATTCTTTTGTGCGTCCCTGTATATAATATATATATTTGTATATATACTCTATACTATAGTATGCTACAGTTCAATTCGGTAAGAAAACACAAAACACATTTGAAAATTCCCCTTCAGCAGTTTCTACCAATAGACAGAAACACATTTTAACACTTTTTTATAGTTCTGTGTATATTACCTTAAGATGGTTATACACTCAACATATTAAGCTAAAGTTTAATTAAGGCAAAAACATGGTGAAAATTACTGAAATCACACTTCCAGAAATTATCATATAAAGCGAACCATATATCCAGTCCTTTGCGTGGCCCTGTATATGATTTTAGTTATATTCCAACAAACATCGCTTTGAATAATAAATATATTTCACGTTTGAAATGCATAAATTGATTAAAAATCCCCTTTAAACAATTTACTCTGAAACACAGTAATGCTTATGAATATCTTTTGTGTAGCCTTGTATATGATCTGTAGCATTTATACATACTATATAGTATGCAAAAATGTAGTTAAACGCATACCTAACTGAAAGCGCAGTTCCAGCAATTATGGCTTATAGACAATACTTCGGATTCAGTACTGTATCCGAAATCTTTTATGTGTTCCTGTAAATGAAAAATATATGCTAGGCAAATCCTATATAACAAGTATCTTGTAGTAAACTTCAGTAATGTATATCAATTTCATTATTTTTGAAATAGTGTAACATAATTAAAATAAACTGCAAACAGTGTTTCACCGTAGTCCATTATGTAACATAATACATTTGTGTGGCCCTGTAACTGAATGATAAATGCTTTGCAGTCCACATTCTATAGAGAGCATGTTTTAATGCACCTCAAAAATTGATATCAATTTCATTAAGTTTAAATGATTAAAATGCATCGTAAACGCTTTTCCACCATAGACCATAATATAACGGAATTATTTTGAGTTTCCCTGTAAACTAATTATAAGTGTTACACGTACCATATTCGATAGTAAGCATCTTGTAGTGCACTTCAGTGATGTATATTAATTTCAATATATTTAAAATAGTGTAACATCATTACAATACAGTGGGAAGGATTTTTTCCCATAGACAATAATGTAAAGACATCCTTTTGAGTGCTCCTGTAAACGAAGTATAAGTTACTAGATACTTCATTTTCAATACCAAACAATTCTCAATAACATAAATTAATTTCGTGGCATATTTACGCGGGTTAGAACACGGACAGACAGAGGGCAGACGGACAGACAATCCGAATTCCTAAACATATTGCAATAAAATTGACTCAATTAATTTTGAGAATTATTCAGGAGTATATAAAATACCATTTATTAAAGAAGACGGATCTAAGAATTACTATATTGCTATGACCAGCTGGAAATTTAGTTACAGAAAAGGAGCCTATAACTGATATTATGTATAATAGAAAAACCACAGTCCTGGCAAGATTATGTCAAGAAAAAAACCATCCAAATAAATTTCAATGAAAGTAAAATAATGTTTCCCTCCAATCTATATACTATCCATTCATAATAAGAGAAACCATAGAGATACTAACACGCAAAAATACAATGTGTAACGATGCGGCATCTTTTAACTTACCGCCATAGTGGCTCGAGCCACCATTGCGGTCAAATTGCCATGGTCAAATATATGAAAATAAACAACCAAGTACAAATAAAAGATATAACGTGCGTCATTTTTGAAAAGTAGATGAAAATTAAATGATAGCATTTTAAATAATAACGCCAAAGACCGTGCCATTATGGAATATTCTAGTTTGTTTTTGGAAATGGCTCGGAGTGAGCCGAACTAGCATAATAAAGGTTATTTTACTGTGCATTTATAACTGCCGTAAAAATGGTTCGATTAGGTTGATTTTTGGTAGGTATGTTGGCGAGGTATCCGGAATTAGCTGTACAGTTTTTTGTTAAATTTGGATCATTCGTTCGGAAAATATAGAACATTTTATTTTAGGTTATAATGCTTTCCTATGGGGATGTAGACGATTTTTCAAATTTCATTTTTATCTGAAATGAAAATGGAATATTTGCGTAATGTATTTAGACGTAAAATTATGAATGCTAAATTTTCGATATGGATTTCCAATAGTTTTAGAATTTTGCCGATAAATTTAATAGAATTTAGAAAAAAAATTGCTTAAAACATTTGAAAATGTTTTTGCATCTGTCCGGGAAATATAAACATCTTATTTTCTTTTTTTTTTTTTACAATTTTTTCAAGCGTTTATTTTTATTTTCCACTTTAATTTATTTGTTGCTTAGCAGACCTATTTCAAAGCGTGTAAAATAATAAAATTCAAGGAACTGGCACTATTTTAGTAAAATATCTTTTTTTTTTTTTTTTTTTTTTTTTTTTTTTTTTTAATCAAAACGAGTGTAAATGAGACTACGGGCGGATAAATGCCTATTTATTAAAAAAATAATAATAATAAAAGAATAAGCAGTTTATAAGAGTTTCAGAATATCATTGTATAACACTGTGTTTAATTTAATGATTCTAATTTCTGGGGGGGGGGGGGGGAAATGACTTGTAGAGCTGACGTTGAGGCTCTGATCTGTAGATTTACTAGTTATCTTGTTAATTTACATCTTTTAGCATTTAAAAGAAATACAGAAATATAATTTTTAACTATGTTGGAAAGTGTTCATAAAATGTGTAACACTGCGGAGGGGTGGAAGTTGTTCGGAGTCTACTAAACGTTTTAACGAGAGCAAAGAGAATGACGCTTTGGCTCCGTGAATCATCAATCCGCGTTTCTTCTTGCCGCTGGCGGATTACACAGTGTCGCAGGGATCAACTGACTTTCAGAAATCCAGACACACACACCATCTCAGCAATTAAAAAAAAAAATAACAAACACAAAAAAACAAACGTTCTGTTTATGCCACTAGTTTGACTGAAAACTTTGTAATACTACGGCGTATATAGGCTTGCCATGTTGTTGCTCATATTCTTCAGACGATTTAGTCACCAGTTAGTACACATAAAACTAGTCGTTGGGGCCTCCGTAATATATTATATGGGTAAGTATACTTACCCATCATGGATATGCATAATATAAAATAGAAAAATTAAACGTGTGTAAACTATTTATAAAATGCAGTGCAATTCAATAATAATAATAATAATAATAATAATAATAATAATAATAATAATAATAACAGGCTTTGTCGCACTATTACGTTTTAAGTACATACCAAATTTCAAGCCTCTATCTCAATTTGTTCGGTAAATAGAGTGCTTAAAATCGTGGCTTGATGACGTCTTAAACTTTAAATGTTGTGTTGCTGAATTGCGTAAAAAAATCATCCTTTTAACTTAAAAAATTATAATCATATAACTAACAGTTTACTGTGTCGGATTAAACGCCTCATTTCCAATTAAAATATATCTTTGAATTGAAATTTGAATCAAATTCAGGGTCATGAAAAATCGAACAGTGTGGAAAATAGGATTACAAATATCTCGGCAACTCTTTATCCGATCGACTTCATTTTTTATGCAAAATTTGTTTTTTTATTGTCTTTTATATTTACTCCTTAAAATAAACGATTTCGAAATTTTTTATAGACCTTTTATCAGAACGACTATTTCGAGAGTCCGAGAAAAATAGTTTCGGATCATCGATGTTACTGAAATTCAATTGGCTTCTTTTCATTATTACATACTAAGTATATATTCCAAATGTCAAGTCTCCATCTCAATTTGTTCGGGAGATAGAGCGTTTACAAACAGTCACAAAGACAGACGGAAGGCAATTTTTTTTCTAAAAATATGTTTTTCGGAATCTCCAGTGTGTGAAACGTGTAAATCCGTCAAAAAAAGTTTTTCGATTTTCAAAACGATTACAAGACTTACCCTATACTACGTATGATGGGTAAGTAATAGACGAAAAATTGAGTAATAGACAACTGGTTGCCATTCACGAAAATTTGGCAAGATCATTTTGGTAGTAGAAATGAAGATCTGGTAATTTTCAGTATAATTTTCGACTTTTTATTCATAAAACCTGCCGTATAACTTTGTAACAGGTGATAGTATCAACTTGCGAACGGCGACATTCTATTCAGAATTTAAAAATACATTGTAAACAATACCCCACTTCACCTATTTAAAAAAAAAAAAAAGATTTGTCTCTCTTTCCTCTGAGATATAATGTCCTCTTTTGACCCTCCCCCCCCCCCCCCCAGAAAAAGAAAACATGGTAAAACAAATTAAAGTTGTTTTACCATGTTTCCATTTTTGGAGGGGGGGGGGGAGGGGCATTTTAACTCCGTGTGGAGGGGAAAACTCAACTTTTTTTAAGTAGGTCAAGGGGGTGGGGTTCGTTTGTTATGTATTTTATAATTCTGAATCGAGTACACCATTCTCAAGTCTACACAATCACTTGTTCTAATGTTACGGCAGGTTTTACGAATAAAAAGCCCAAAATTATACTTTATGAGAGAGCACAACTTTATTACACTCATTTTACGTTCAAAACGTGTTGTTTATATAATATTCAATAAAAACTTTTTTTCAAGGTCATCGAAGTTGTGCACGTAAACTAAGTGTGATAAAGTTGTTTTCTATCCTAAAATTATAATTTGGGACTTTTTATTCGTAAAACCTGCCGTAACTTTGTAATAAGTGTTTGTATCGACTTGCGAATGGTGTCATTCGATTCAGAATTAAAAAATACATAGTAAACAATACACCACTCGACCTATTTAAAAAAAAAGCTGAATTCCCCTTCCTTACCCCCATCCGCTGAGTTAAAATGCTCTCGACCGAGACCGTTTTGGGACCGAACTCGGACTCAGTCTCATCTCTAGATCATATGCACGTTCAGGGCCGAAACTAGCTTCTTTCACGGGGGACAAACATGCATATTGGCGCCCCTCCCCCTCTATTCTCCGCAAAGTAAATTTACAAAGAGAATTTTACTAAGTTTTTAACACCCGACTTATTTTAAAATTAAAGATATGTAATTATAAAATATGTAATAATGAACTGTGCAATCAGCTTTTGTGAAATATTTATTCAATAAAATCTGTGAAACCGGAATCGAAAGTAACAGGAAAAAAATCCGCTTGATACAGGTTTTCGTTTTAGCTAATAGAATTCTATTAGAATTCTATTACACGTTCTTAACAGAAAGAATACAAACATTAATGTTTGTATTCTTTCTGTTAAGAACGTGTAAACTTTTCATTTAAGACAGGATTCCGTTGTAGCCAGATTTCATTTTCACAGATTTTACTGTAGTTATAGTATTACAACTGAGCAGGCGTTTAAAGTCGTATTGATGTGAGTCATAATGTCTTATAAAACTGAAAAACCAGGATTTTCTGTAGATATAACCACGGCTTGACAAATGCGATCGCCAGGTTGCCACTGGCGACCAAGTTTTTTTTTTTATCTGCTGACCAAGTTATTTTAACCTGGCAAGTTTTTTTTTATTTTGTTGTACCAAAAATTGACCTAAGAAATGAGCATTTATAATAGTTACTGGTGAGCTCTTTGCGTTTCAAAAATAAATTTTCCAAAAATCGCAACAAAATGCGAAAAACGCTAAAAATCCCATAAATTTTTTTTTAAATCGCAGAGAATAAAATTTACCTTATTGGGCTAAAAGATAAAAACCTAATTTCTTCTATAAATGTCAAAAAAAAAAAAGGTAAAAGAAAAGAAAGTCGCGAAACGCGAAAGAACGCTAAAAATTCAAATAATCACAGAGATCAAAATTTACTATCTCGGTTAAGAAATTGTAACCGGATTCCTTTTACGAACGTCAAAAAATGGCTGCGGAACGCGGAAAAAAAAGGCTACAAATCTTATAAAAATTCACTAAAATTTCAAAAATCGCAGAGGACAAAATACAATATATTGGGCTAAAAGACTGAAATTGGATTTCTTGTATCACTATTGAAAAATCGAGGCGAAACGCGAAAAAAACGCTAAAAATCTCTAAGCAAGAGGACAAAAATAACTATGTTGGACTGAAAGATTGAAACAGGATTCCTTTAAAGAATGCCATAAAATCGCCGCGGAATACTGATATGTGTTGATGCTTTCCTGAAACTAACGCTAATTTTCAAAATTATAATAGTGACTTAGAACAAAAATAAAAAGTTTTAACCCTTTAAGCGTTAGGCCCGTGTTTTTCCGTTTCATATAATCATGTGAAAATGGCTGTAGACAAAAATATTTTTAACATAATACTTTTTTGAACCGTATATAGAATGAGGAGATATAAAAGATATTATAGCATCAAACAGCGATTAAAAATTATATATATTCTGGGATTTACAAGCATATTTATAGAAATATTGGAAAATCTTCAAACGGTGAAAGGGTAGTATTTTATTTTGTGAATTTTCCATTCCTTAGTGTTTAGTATCCCGGGGAGTCTCAGTTTTTCTTTTAGATTTTTCAGCGGCAAAACTTTTTTACCCAAATTTCATATAGTATGTATTTTTTTTGTATTAAAGCATAAACCAAATGTTGATTGGGCGCCTCCTTCGCCAACCGTTCTGGCGCCCGGGGCACATGTGCCCTCAGGACCTGATTATCCAAAAGGCACGTGAAGCACATGTTTCCCCTCTAAAATTTAAAAGGGGACCCGAAATGACTGTGAAGAGGGCCATCTTATTCATATTTTTATTATTTTTTTTGACGTATTTTTAATTTGTTTGGAAAAAAATTTATTTTTTAATTTGTATTGTAATTTGTATTTGGTATTTTTAATTTGTTTGCTTAATCCAAGAAAAAATCCACAGGCTTATTTCACAAAACTTATTATAAATGTCATCAATAGGATGTTAATTAATCCTCTAGCATCCTGATGTGCCTGTGAGAAACCACCCAGGAAATTGAGCATACAGTTATATATGTACTACATATATCTGATGTATATACAGGGGACATGAAAAAGCTGTTTAATTAAATATGCGTGACTTCGGCTATGCTACTCCTGGGAACAATATTAGAATCATTGGTGAGTTTTCATGAATAGAGAATTAAGAAAACTTTTGCCAGATGAAAGCCCCCCCCCCCCCAAAAAAAAAAAAAAAAAAAAAAAAAATGTTACCGTGCTTCCCGTTTAGCTTTGGACTTATGTTTTATAGTTATCTAGGAAATCGCCTCAGCACCAAAATGTCGGGTGCGATGTCGGCCGTGCATTTGTGGGAAGGTCTCCCGCAGAGCAAGTGTTTCTAATTATAGCCGCTTTCTCATCCAAACAGTTCAAGAAGTAATCCTCCCCTGCTGAGAAGATACATCACGCAATAATTTCACTAATGCATTTTTTTTACAAGGCGACGAAATACATAATGCAAAACATTCTGTTTACAACAGTTATCTTGCCGATCGTAAAAGAAATGTTGTAGTTATGAAGTTATTAAAGAGGTCCGTGACACAAAAACTTTGAAAATACCATATTTTTGGGGTTAAAAAGTACTTTACTGTTTTTTATGAGAGAAAGATCCAAACCGCATGTAAATATAATAATTAGATCATACCATATAACCCTTTTTACACTCTTTTATTAGGTGAGTTCGTAATTATATAAATACGTAGCACCTATAGTCGTCGTCTGGTCCGTCTGTCCGCATATAACAACGCAAAAACTACCCAAATGAATGGTTTGAAATTTGATAATATATATAATATGATATATATATATAATAATAGAATTTTGTCGAGTCGGCTCAAATTTTATGAAAATTGAATCAAAGAATGAATAACCCACCTTAGATTTTAGTTGAAATAAACATTTAATTTCCTTTGATATTGTTATGATTCTAATAATGACACATTGCATTTTACTATCCTATGTGCAGCTATAAAATGATGATACTTTCTTTTATCTCTCATTATTACATACACTTTAAAACAGTCGAATGACGTAAGCTAAAAGTTGCAAGATCTTCAGAATTTCATGCATATTTCTTAGCAAATAAGAGTTTCAACATACTAAGGGCGCCAATACATTTTCAGGATTTTATTATTAGATAGAATGATTTTCGTTAAAAAGAAGGGGGGTAGCATGGTGCAATCTCTTTCGACAAAAAGGCACTTTATTATGTTTTTGTAAAATTTTAAGGCAAATAAAGCGACAGCTTATTTTTCATAAATTATGATTCCACAAATAACACGATAATGCTAGAACACAAATTATTCTATTTGCGTCAAAATATTTTGAAAATTAAGAATGGAAAATCATGCATCAGGCATAGATTATGAAACGATTTTCAATCTTTATGAATATTGTAGCGAAACTAGCATCCTCGACTACGAGAAACCGTGATCCTAGGGTAAAGCGTTGGACTGAGGTGCGGCAGGGGCAGGTGCTGAGTTCAAACCTCGTCGGAGGCAAGATGCCTAAAATCCATTTTCTGTTTAGAAATTGTTTTTGTGTGTTTCTCGTTCCTTCGGGAATATTTTTCTGTTAATTGTTATTCAATTTCTAGAACTTTCCAAGCCTCCAATATTCATTCGAGAAAGTACCTCGTAAGCTGATGTAATATTCAGTTCCTCCGAGGCTCGAAAAAGACACACTACCGCGATGCATTCACTTATCTTTTTTTACAGACCGCTAGAGTGACGTGATACTCTTTTCGTACATCTGCATTGGTGCATTCGAGCATCACGTGACTACCACGGTCTGTAAAAAAATATATGCGTAAAGCACTGCGGTAGCCTTTCTTTTTCGCTAGCCTCGCAGTTCCTCGAATAAAGTTTCGAATATATGCATCCGCATTGTCTTTACTCGTTTTTAGTCAATACACATACTCTTACGTGATTTACGCGACTGTATTATTAGGATTTTTTTTTTTTATCTTATGAAATGAGATATCTAAATAAGCAATTTAGAAAACACATAATTCAATAAAAATCCTATTCGATAACGTGTGCGAATTCGTTAGTATAGCCCTGTATGCGAGCTATAAAATTTGTGCACACCACCTAATGCACCCAAAATTAAAAAAATTTAAAAACGCATAACATATCGGAAAACACTCTTCCAGCAATAATCGATCTTAGTCAGCCGTGTATACGTATTATTTTCAGTGTCTCTGAAAATGAACGATAACTGCACTCCATATTCTATAAAAACATCTTGTAGTGTACCTTAGTGATACTTTTAAATTTTATAATGTTTGAAGTATCATAACACGATTAAGATGCACCACAACCAATTTTCCCGCATACATCATAATGAAATGGAATTATTTTGTGTGCGTTCCTGTAAACAAACTATAACTGTTATTTATCATAAATACCTAAGAAAGCATGTTGTAGTCCATCTCAGTAATGTATACCAATCTCATTGGGTGTCAAGGGTCACGCGCCACAATAGAACCCTATTAGAGTACCCTTTCTTATCTCCCGGCAGATCTGAACTCCGGTGGGGAGAAAACTATCCTTTCTAGTCGAATTTCTTACCAGTTGAAAGTAAGATGGTAAAATATAGGGGGTCGTGTATATATATATATATATAACCAATTGTATATAAATATATTTTAATCAAAAGTATAATTTGCACATTAATTTTATGCAAATATAATTACATTCATATATATCTATCTGTTATAGCTTTTGATTTGTATTTGCTAATTTTTTCATGTTTATAACTTTTGCCATTTCACAAGTTAAATTCATAGATTCAATTCTGAATTTATACGAAATTTACCATGCTTAGGAATGTTAGCAATTAGAAATAAAGGTTATTTTAAATATGCCAGTAAACTTCTGTTGCTCTTTCTGTTAAATAAGTTGTTAAAGTACTTACTTTAAGTAACATAATAAAAAAGGACTATATTTCTATAACATAAAATTCCCCGATCATAAATCACCCATCAGAATCATGCTTCGACAAATGAAGATGACGTTATATTTCAAGAAATATTGCATTGGCATTCATAAAACTGTAATTTTATTAAAAGATTGCATTAAGTTTGTTCTCAAATCCGAAGGAGTCACTTTGGGACACATTTTTGGATTAATTTTTGTTTGGAAACGAATGAAATTGGCAGCTGCTTTTATTATGATACTATACAAACAAATGCTGTTTTTTGATAAAGACACAAAATACTATCGAAGTTTGTGTTTAGAATCGACATTCAGGACGTAACAACGCGGGAAAGAAGAAAACCTTTGTTCACGTGACAACAATCACTTATAGCGATAGACAATATTCATTTATCAAAAGATTGTAAACACCATTCGATTCCAAATCACTTCAATAATCAGGCATGCAAGTGCCATCAATTTTCCGTTTAAAAATGAGTCCGTGAATGTGTCAGAAAGATTCAAGTTGTCTTATTGATTGACAGATTAGTTCGGATGGTGATATTGACATCATTCTCAAAAAAAAAAAAAGATCATTTTCGTTTATGAGAATGAAATAATTTAGTATGATTAAGTCAGTATGAACTCATATTCAATAACTTTTAGTTCTGCAAATAAAGTTCCTACTTATATTCCCCCCGCCCCCATTTTTAAAAAAAAAATAAATTTTATATGCACCAAATAAAAAGTTTCCGAAAATTACATTATTTCCTTGAAATAAAAATAAGTAAATCTATAAAACTCAGACATTTAAAAATGATTGAAATAATTAATATACTTAACTCAGGTAATAATTTAGGTAGTGATAATGAAGTCATTCTAAAAAGAAGAAAAATGACTTTTGACATATAAGAATAAAATACTTTATTATTATTGTGTCAATAGTCAATGGATTTTATTCTGCACGTACAGATACTGAAACTTTACCATTTATTAAAAGATCTTCATAATGCATATATCTGGTAAGTAAATCAGAAGAAAACTGAATTAAGAAATAGAAATATCAGGTTTTAAAAACTTATTCTATGAAAACACATTTTTAAACTTCTTATAAGAAATGTTTTATAAGTGCGTTTTGATGAATTTGAAAAGTTCAACGTTCTTACACAAGTAATAATAGTTTTTTATTCTTAATTTGTAAAATAATCAAGAATAATATATTCAATAAACAATTTCAGCCTTTCACTACAATACATTTCTGAATTCTTCAATACCATCATACACATATATGTCAAAATTTATTCCTCAGTTAAATGCAACATTTTATGCAATTAAGCTCAGCGGAGGGAAAGCACCAAGTGGTATGCAAAAAAAAAAAAAAAAAAAAAAAAAAAACCTTAAATGTTAAAATGCGTACCACAACTGAAAACGCACTTCCAGCAATTACTTTTGATAGACAGTACTCAAGCCAAATTCTTTTGTGTGTATTTGTGAAAAAACGACAAATTCTATGCATACCATAATTCTACAGTTAGTGCGTCTTGTAGCACACCTCAGTGATGTATATTTTAAAGGTGTTTAAAATAATGAAATATCATTGAAATACACCGCAAACGATTTTTTTTTTATACTACACCAAAATGTAACGGAATTCTTTTGTGTGTCCCTGTAAATGAACCGTAAGTGCTACATATTTCATTTTCAATACAGAACATGCCATAATAAACCTGAATAACATCATTTACATGAAAATCCGAGTATATTTACGTGAGTTAGAACACTGTCAGATGGACAGACAAACCAAATTCATAAGAAAAACGAATATATATATTTAAAGCAATTAAAACGTTTTATATTCTTTTGCCAATAATTAGTCGTTAGCCCAGTTTAATAAAGAAATAATTATTATCATTTCTAAAGTTGCCCCTCCCCTTAAAAAAAAAGATTTATTTATAGATGTACATAACTTTTATTTTGGATAGAAAACAAATACTATCGATGGTAATTGAAATCTCAGAAATACTCTTTTGATTCGCTTCGATGTCGAAAAATATTTAAGTTCAATGGAAAAACAACGATTGTTTTTTAAAGTGAATAGTCTTATAAATATTCTAAAAATGTCTTAACGTTAAAAATTACTAATTGGGAGTTAAAAATCATTGATATTATATATTTTAAAACATTCATGAAGGCTTCAAATCAGGGTACGCAAAAATCATGATTTTTTTTTTTTTTTTTTTTTTTTTTTAAGGGATTTATTTCATTTAAATCATATATTTTTTAATTTAAATCGGATTTTTTTTAATTTTAAATTATTATGTTAGAAAGTTAACTTTTCTACACATTATACATATAAATTTAGCAAGAATGCTTGATGATTTTTTTAATTTTAAATGCAAGTACCATATGAAAACTAATAATTATAAATTAATTAATTTTTAAATGGATGAAAATATGTGAAGAAAAGAAAAACAGATTTTTTTTTCCTTTTTGCAATATTAGATAGTATTTGTCAGCATATAAGATATGTCCTATTTTTAAAAAATATTTAAATGTGTAAGTGTAAAATATATAAAATATCTAAAATCTTTTGAAATTGCATTTCTCATAAAAATATGCATATATACACATTGGTTAATACAATTTATTTTAAATATATGACATAAATGTTCAAGGTTTTTCTCAAAAGATTAAAGTTAAAAAATATAACAATTAATAGTATTTTAGAGTCACCTCCATTTTCATTTCTAATTTTATTAATACCTGATATTGAAAGTCAATGGAAAGAAATTACTTTGTACTTTTGTTACTACTTGTTACTTTTTTGCCTTGGTGACTTAATAAGTAGATATATTGAAATGAAAAATAGACGAATACTTTCGAAAATATGAAAAATGTATTATTTTTTCAAAACACTCAAGGGTTTGGAATGCAAGCAGGCTTTGTATAATAAAAACAATTTTCCTGCTTTTTCATTCCCCACTTTGTTTTAAGTTTTGAATGTCCTATAAACCGTAAGTAGAAAATAGTCCTTTCTACAGAGTTGCTTTATTGCTTTTTCACCTGACATTTCACAAAAACTTGACTTGAAATGGGCTCTCCACCTCTCCGAAGGAAACATTTCGAATACAGTATTTTGCTCAAAAATAAAATCATAAAAAGCATCTGCCTTAGCTAGGAATCTCATGATTAAAGTTATAAAACTACTAGTAAATTTATTCTTCTTAGCAAATTTAATATATATATATATATATATATATTTCCGATCTCAGTCAAATCGCATCTTTTTTAATTCATCATGCATGCTCTTGACATTTGCTGCAATATCTGTGACAAGGCTACCAATAAAACAGTTACATTCAGCTTTGCACTTTAATATTACTTCATGAGCAATTTTTTAAGGTATATTCGGTTCTGTGTGAATTTTCTTATGTGTCAATAGAATCCACAAGATACCAATCCTTGCTGCATTTGGTGACAAAGTATTGAAACAAGCTATTGTTAGAAAGAAAACATTCAAAATTCATTCAAAAATTGATCAGCTATAAAGATCTGTAGATTGACAGTATTCATCCTCTTTATATTGCCTTTCTGTGCTGTTACAGCGTGTGACACAGCCATGGATAAAACAATTGCAAGATATTTAAAAATAAATATTAATATTGATTTATCAAACAAATTACAACAATATCATGTTAAATAGCATCTAAGTGAAATATATAAGGGTAATAATGGCCTTTTTAATAATGCCATATTAATGACCAAATGAATTTTGGGCCACTTTTGTTCTGGAAATGCCATCAGGATAACCTTTTTGTAATAAATACTGTTCTATCATTAGTTAGAAGAAAAAAAAACAATATGTACAGATTGCAAATATAAAATTTAAAATTGAGAATTTAAAAAAAAAGATTTCAGATTTTTTTTTTTTTTAAATCCAAATAAATAACATGTGGGTCGCTTAATTTTTATTATAATCTAAATCAAAACAAAAATACATATTTCAGCAGAATTTTTTTTAAATATTGATTTAAATCAATCACCCTTAGCATTCTACGTATTCTCTGCCCCCTATGAGTATGATCGCAAAGACCCGTCCACACCTGGTAGACTCTAAAAACACGTTAATTTGCCCTGTTAATTTTCATAAATACCAATAAATTTAAGAAGATCCTATTTTCTTTTCTAGGGTATTTATATTCCGCGAAGAGAATGGAATCTCGTTTCCGTATTTTGATTTGTAAAATATCCCTCATTTTCTTTCCAGATAGAAAATTTTCGGGTAAAAAGGAAGCCCTGTTACCCCAATCATTTACGGAGATCGAATTCAGGCTATCTTTCTTTTAATCTACGTCTTTCTCCCTTCCTTGACCTTAGGGGGGAGTAACCGAGCTCCTGGGGAAGTCTCCCATGGGACCATAATGTAACGAAATTCTCGTGTGTCCCTGTGAAGCGAATGAAAACGACGTTAAAGAATTACTTGTAGGCTCGCACAGCGGAAGCTTTCAAGAATATTCAAGTAAGAAGCTAAAAGCCCACTCGTGTAAGGATCTTGAAGAAGTGATCATTTTGTCCATGGAACAGAAGCTGAAATTCCACGAAAAATAAGTCGTTGATTAAGAAGAGAAGGAGAATTTTTTGAGGCAGTGGAAAAGTTCTAGGACGTTCTGGAAAGCAAATAGATTCAGATTCAGATTCAACAAAGCAAGGAGGCCTACCATATGGCTTTAGCCTCTGCAAGCCCTGCTTGGCAAGTTTATTTAAAAAAATGCATATTTGACAAAGCAGCCCTCATGCAGGCATGCTGAAATTATTATACCTCTAGGCTTTGAAAAAGCCCTAGATTTGACATTTTATTAGTCTTAGATGAAATTACAAATTAAGTATAATTTTTTAGTACAAGTAAGCAATGAAATTTGAGATAACAATTAAACTTTTAGATGGAAATATTTAAAAAATAAAAGATTAAACGAGTCATAACAGAATAAACATTTCTCACCAGAAGAAACAGATGGAATTCCATTAATTTTTTATGTAAGAATAATATGTTTTATCTATATATAAATTCTTGAAGTACGGACATTTTAAGTATATGTTAAATTATTATTTAACTTATTGTATATAGGTCAGAACCTCATATAGACATTCAGATACAAGCAGTATAAATATGAAATAGTATGTAACTCTTTGAGTACAAAAATGCAAAGAAAATTAATTTAAGTAATAGATATAAAAATTGCTTTTTGAGTGCTTATTAAATAAATAATTCTTTACAGTTTTAAATGCTAACAGAACAGAATATGATAAATATATAACTCTGTGATTACGACCTATAATTAGTATGAACTCAGAAGGTAGGTTCTTCTACAAAAAAATTTCCAGGTTTCCAAGCAGAAGTTTTCAATTTTTCAAGTGAGGTTTCTGAATGAAACGAATGAAGACGACGTCAAAGAACTTCTTGTAATCTCGGACGACGGAAGCTTTCAGGAACATTTACGTAAGAAGCAAAAAAGTCCACTCGTGTGAAGATTTGGAGGAAGTCATCATCTTGTCCCTGGAACTGAAGCTGAAATTCCAAGATAAGTCTGTCGTTGGTGAAGAAGAGAAGAGTGTAATATAGTTCCACTAGCCGAATTGATTTTTTGAGACCTTAGTGGCAATGGAAAATTATTGCGTTGAATGCATAAAAGATAATCCAGGTACTATCTCCAGGGTGAAGTTAACCATGAATGTAATTAGGATAAACTCTTAAGAGGGCACAAGTCTTAATTTTTTTTTAAGAGGAACATATGAAGAAAACACAAGTAGTAAGGGTAGTCTCCATCTAACTAAGTTCTCCTAGCGAAAGTAGGAAGCACAGAAAAGAAGTGTCTACATTTCGGTGATTCATTTACTGCCAAAAATTACATTTGATTACCATTTGGCAAGACTCAAAAGGTTGTAAGAAAGTCGTTTATGTATTTCAAATAGGGCATTTGAATATTTGGCGAAAGGAAAGGTTACCAACAATGGCGGCTTAACGCCCTGAATTTTTGTGGTAATAGAGGAAAGAAAACAGATGTCTTGTTTAGATTTTTAGAGAGAACGTTTGATAAAATAGTTTATATTGCGGCCTGAGAAAGCATATGAAATAAGCAGAAATTTACAATTGAATGCGATAACTAATCATTTTATTTTCTTGAGTGTGTTAAAAAGAGACGTATGGAATGTAAAATGCATGAGAGAGACCCAATGAAAGAAAACAGTTCATGAAATAGACTCGTGTATTAGGATTTTTTTTTAACTGCGATAATTGTTGAAAGAACATTTTAATTTTATCATTCATTTCAGTGCATCTACACTCATATACATTTTAACATGAGAAAGAGTATGTGTTGACATGGAGCAGATGTAGAAAAGAAATTAGGATAGCATTTTTTTAGCATAGCGATACCGAGTGAGAATTAGAATAAAAGAAAAGGGACAATATATACTATAATTTAGATTAAATGTATGTTACCTAACAACTGAATAAAAATATATGGTTCTTATACCATAAAGAGGAACTCTTTGAAGCAGTGGAAAAGTTCACGGACGCTTCGGAAGGCAAGTGGTTTTAGAAGATAAGTCCTTCAACACGAAAATTTCCAGGTTTCAAGCAGTGTTTTATTTATTTTTCAAGTGAAGTTACAGAATGACGCGAATGAAGACGACGTTAACTCCTTGTAAGTTCGGACAGCAGAAACTTTCAAGAACCTTCAAGTAAGAAGTAAAAAAGTCCATTCGTGTGAAGATTTGGACGAAGTTTTCAGCTTGTCCATGGAACAGAAGCTGAAATTCTAAGAAAAATCTATCATTGGTGAAGAAGAGAAGAAGAACTCTTTGAGGCAGTTGGAAATTTCGAAAGCGGTTTGAAAGGCAAGTAGTTATAGAAGGTAATTACTTCTACGAGAATCACCAGGTTTGCAAGCAGTGGTTTTTCAATTTCACAAGTGAAGTTCCAGAATGAAGACTACGTTATAGGAAATCCTTGTAAGCTCAGACAACGGAAGCTTTCGAAAATTTCCAAGTAAGAAACAAAATGCCCACTCCTGTGAAGATCTGGAAGAAGTTGTCATCTTGTCACTGGAACCGAAGCTGAAATGCGAAGTAAAAAGGAAGAAGATAAGGTGATGGTGAAGAAGAGAAGGAGAACTCTTTGAGGCAGTGGAAAAGTTTGAGGAAACTTTCGAAAGCAAGTGGTTTCAGAAGGTAAGTCCTTCTACACAAGAATTTCAAGGTTTCCAAGCAGTGTTTTTTGGTGCATTCGTAATTATATAAATCCGTAGCACCTATAGTCATCGTTTGATCCGTCCGTCCGTCCACCCATCTGTCCGCATATAACAGCGCAAAAACTACCCAACCAAATGGTTTGAAATTTAAGATATATTAAATTTTGCAGAATTTTGTCGAGACATTTCAAATTTTATGAAAATCAAATGAAAACTTTAAAAGATATTAATAAAAATATTTATTAAGAAATTTGATTTTTTTTTTTTAAATCGGTGTTTTCTTGTTATACGAGCTTCCGAGTTTTAATCGTCAAGAGACAGAGATACTTATTTTATGACAGAAATGAATCCGCAGACGATAGAATTCATTTCACAGAACTAAAAATCATCAAGATCTGAATATTGATATAACTAGCTATAGTACGAACGCACCTCGTTTGTCACGTTTGACGTACGATTTCCAACTTGTTTTAATTTCTCAAGTGAAGTTCCAGAATAACGCGAATGAAGGCGACGTTAAAGTTCGAACAAGTAAGTTCCTTATACGTTTGGACAGCACAAGCTTTCAAAAACCTTCATGTACGAAACAAAATAACCACTCGTGTGAAGATCTGGAAGGAGTGTTCATCTTGTCACTGGAGCAGAAGCTGAAATTCCAAGAAAAATCTGGCTTGGACGAAGAAGAGTTTGAAGCGCTTATTGTAAGTCTGGAGCTTCTTGAAAACTTTCGGTATCAGGAAAAGAAGCGGAGAGCTCAATGATTGTGTTCATCTTAACTTGGAAAAGTTAGATGGTGTTCCAGAAAAATCTGACGTGGATGAAGACAATGTTGAAGAGCTGTTCAGAAATTCGGACAACAGAAACTTTCAAAGACCTCTGGTGGAAAAGAGGAGAGTTATCTGCCCCAGATATTTTGAATTGCCCCAAGAAAAGAAGCCGAAGAATTTGATGTGGATGAAGATTGAATGTTTCTTGCTTCTATGTAATAGTCATTTGAAATTTACTTGATTTCATTCTTAAAATAAAATTTTTGATTTAAAGTAAGTTTTTTTATTTTAAGGAAATGTGAGAACTTGGCAAGTAGGGGTTTGTAACTCGAGATGCAATTTATTTATCGGAAAATGAAGGAAACTGTTCGATTACAGAACGGTTCAATAATCATACCTGCAAGTATGATGCTTTCATATTTAAAAATGAGTCAGAAAGTTTCGCGTTGTTGAAAGTATTTTTTTTTAATCGCCTTAAAATTGTCTAGTGTTACGTCAAATATGATAGACAGGTGACTTCTCGTGAGCTACTCTACGACCTCTTTCCGGAGCGTGATTGGCACTCTGCCAAGTTTAAACTTTGTACAAGGTCTTTATTTTAGAGTGAGAAATACTTATTGTTTTTCATTTCAATAGAATTCAAATATGACATTTTTTATGTTTTACATATATGAGTATATTGTCTTTGAACAGTTATGATATTTCGTTTAAGAGCATACACTAGTCACGCGAAAAAACGCTCACGCTAATGTTAAGTCTATGGGAAGGTTATCCCGCGATTTCTCGCTCGCATTTTAATATTTTTAAATGATTTTTTTGCATAGGATAGCTGACGTCGATATCTATCGTTGTTAGTTTTTACTTTTTTGATTTTGGCTCCAGTTTTTTTTATATAAGGGGACTTTCATTTTCAGAACCGGTTCCAACCGGTTCCAAAATTTAAAATGTCCGCTTATAAAAAAAGTTTAACCAAAATAAAAAAAGTAAAAACTAACAACGTTGAAGATCGACCTCAGCTATCCTACGCAAAAAAAATCATTTAAAAATATTAAAATGCGAGCGAGAAATCGCGGGATAACCTTCCCATAGACTTAACATTAGCGTGAGCGTTTCTTCGCGTGACTAGTGTAGGCTCTTAACTATCTGATTTTTTATAAACATGATTTTTTTTTTCAAATGTTTTGCATTCTACCATATTCCCATGTCTTAAAAGTTATAAAACATTTTTACCCACATATTTTCAGATTATTAGTGATTTACATATATGTTTAGGAAAAATTTAGAGGGCTAATTAAGTTACTTGAAAAAGGAAAGTTTTCTTTTTATCTACTATATGGGATATCGGGTGAAAGATTTCGTAATACCGATTTTCTGAGCTATCCCCGAAAATGCATTGAAAAAATATGTCCCCCCCCCCCCCCACCTCTATTTCGGAACCTACTGAAACTAAAAATATGAAAAAATTAGGTGCAGTAGAAGTTTATTTATACTTTGCAGGAAAACTATAGCAATTTTCCTAGGTAAATAGTTTTTGAGAAAAACGCATTTTTCTGTTACACACAAACTTTACTTTTTCGGTCAGCGTGGGAGTTGACAGTCGCTCAAAGTATCTATCGACGCAGAATCATCCAATGATATTTGATAATGGTTTTCGAAAAAAATTGTCGGTAATTAGCCGAGATATTAATTAAGTTAATTGAAAAAAAACTTTTTTTTATACATCGTGTAGGGTATCGTTCGAAAGCTCTTGTAACATCGAACTCAAAAAACATATTTGTTTTAATTTTAGGTATTATATTTTCAGAGATATCGTCGAGAGTATATTGGAAAAGTATGTCCATCTCGCCCCTCCTATTTCGAAATGTACTGAAACTAAAATTATAAAAAAATTAGGGGTAGTAGAAGTTTATTAATTAATAAACAGTAATTAATACATTTACTGTACACTGTAAAAAATGGCAAGTGTTTCTTAATTCTCGCAAATATAATATAATCACGAATAAATTTATAATACAAACTCAGCCTTGTTAACCATGATTCTAAAAAGTGTTTCTTTAGCTTTAACCTCAGACATCAATGGCATTTCGAGATTCAAAGAATCATTTATAAAAACAAAATTTCTCTTGCTGTCCGTCATTTTCGAAGCGTTTACGGGTAGCTTTTAAAGTGTATTAATCAGTTTTCTAAGCCCGGAATATAGTTTTCTCCGATGCTATCCATTCTCAAGTAAATATTTTCATGTTCAACAAATATGTTTAACAGACAAACATGATAAATTAACAGCGTTAACATTAACATTAAAATTAAGATAATTTATTTACTGTTTCATGCATAAATTAACTTATGCAGCTGAAAACATTTACTTGAGAATGGATGACATTCGTAAAACAGGTATTCCAAGCTGAGAAAACGGATTAATACACTATAAAAACTATTCGGAAATGTTTCTGAAAAATACGGGCAGTAAAAAATATTTTGCTTTTATAAAAAATTCTTTAAATTTCGGAAATGTATTGGTTTCTGTGGTTTCAAAAGACAATGGAAGACGCTTTTCAGAATTTCGGATAACTCAGAAGATCGTATATATTCTCCTGTCAACATCCCTTTTTCTAAGAAAATACGAAACGCAGAACGACGAATGAGATACAATATGAAGGGATTTTGAACAGACTTCTGACATAGTACAAATACATTTTCCTAAAACATGTTTTTTGATTAAAAATCGCTGATAATTAAAAATTAAATCGGCATTGTTTTCATAAATGAAATGAAAGGTTTTCTCAAATGAGTGTTGCCACAAAAATAAAATACTGCATTATCAGATAACGTCCTCCTATAATGCAATTAAAATACGGTTGTTAATTTATTTCTTGCGCGTACTTTTTGAAAAAAAATATCGAGCTTTTAAGCGGGTTTTTATTTAATTTTTACGCGTGCGTCACCTATTGTTGATTTGTTTTATTTTTTATTCATGGTTGTGTATATGCGTACTGTATCGGAGCGCCAGTAGATTACGTAATTTAAGGATTATCTTCCATTTAGATATACAGTTCATTAGGATTCACAAAAATTGTAAGTATTTATTTTTTAATATTTCATTAAGCTGTTAATATTTCTGACGTCACTTAAAAGGCTACTGGACCACAAAGTTTGAACATCCCATGTTTAAGTTCCCATAGGCTTGCAAAAAAGTGGTGAACCAAATATTGATTTATGTATTTATGATATTTCTAGAACAATTTTGCAAAATATGAGGAAGTGCTTTCATACGAATTCCCTAAACGTCTGATTTAGTGTTTCAATTTTTCTAAGCAACATACAACGATGAATGAAGTATCATTCCAAAAGTTTTTGAGCAAGTTTCTGAGATAGTACACCCACATATCGTTAAAACGCGTTTTTTTTTTTTTAAAAAGCAGTTAATTAAAAATTAGTGTTAAAACGTACCAGGAAATAACCTCAGAGATTGCAGTGCGAAAGCTTCGCACGGGCCCTTCTGGTTATATTATATTTTCGTTCGTGGTTATAGTATATTTTCATAAAATAAGAAACATTGGTCATTTTTTTTACAGTGTACGGAACCCTTTGAGCACGAGTTATACTCGTTCTTGGCCGATTATTACTCTTATAATTTATGTTTCTTTTTTTTCTTGCCTCGTGTGCAGAGGTCGAAGTATCGAATAACAGTTCACGAACACGATTGACATTTATAGAGTCTTAGCAAATGGCTTTGAATCGGATATCCGAGAAACCTTTTCCTTTCTGTTTTGTCATTTTCTTAATATACCAGCGGAGTAAAAAAATCCGTCGATTTTGCAGCCCAGGTAACCGGAGAAAGTTAATGTATAATCTATACGTAAGGATTCTCTCTCCGCGGTTATTTTTTTCATACGCCCGAATTCAGTGGCCTTGGTTACTAAAAATGATTCGCTTAGCAAAAGCGGGAGAGAGAGAAAGAAAAAGTTTTTTTTTCATCCCCCCCCCCTTTTTCGTTGAGTGTTTTCTTCGGAAAATACTTGAGGTATATTTTCGACGCTTACTTAAACGTTTCCTTATGGATGTGGACGTTAAAGTTTATGTTTGTAAACATAAAGTCTAAAGTTATTTTATGTGTCCTTGCGAAGGTAGCTGTGGATGTTATAACGACTATTTTAAGTTGAGGGGATGTTATATCGCTCGATGGAAAAAAAAGAAAATGATTAACTAGGAAAATATATAAACACGAAAGAAAATATACAATAACTTCTTCCGAGTTACCCGCGTTTCCGAAAAGCGTAGTTTATTTTTACAGATCTCAGAAACCAATAGACGCTTTTAGTCGTGACGTTAGTGATGACGTTTTGGTTGGAAACTGACTACAAACTTGCTACGTTTTATTTTCTATTTTGTTAGTTTATTACAACTGTATCTTATAGCTATATCTCACAACTTAGAGTTTTAATACTTTATATGCAATGGTAACATTTTCTACGATTTATATTTAATAAGAAATGAAACATAGCAACCGTTTGTTTGGAGTCAGTATCCAACCAAAATGTCATGACTGATGTCACATTGAAAGTGTCCATGTATTTTTTGAGATTTTAAATAAGCAAAGTTTCTTTTGTTGCCCCTGATTTTCGGAAACGTTTCCGAGTAGTTTTCATAGTGTATTAATAAGTTTTCTCAAACTGGAATATCGGTTTTTCGGATTCCATCCATTCTCAAGTAAATATTTTCATGTTCAACAGTTTCACAGAAAAACATGATATATTAACAGCATTAACATTAACATTAAAATATTATTATGTTGCTACTATAATTATTATGTTGCTACATAATTATTATTATGTTGCTATTATAATTATTATGTTGCTACATAATTATTATTATGTTGCTACTATAATTATTATGTTGCTACATAATTATTATTATGTTGCTACTATAATTATTATGTTGCTACATAATTATTATTATGTTGCTACTATAATTATTATGTTGCTACATAATTATTATTATGTTGCTACAATAATCGTGTATAAATTCAACTACTTAGCTGAAAATTCATAATTGAGAATGGACAGTATTATAAAAACGATATTCCGGTTTGAGAAAACTGGTTAATAATTAATACACTGTAAAAACTTCTTGGAAACGTATCCGAACATCAGTGGCAGAAAAAAAGAAAAAACTTATCTTCTATTGTTTTTTCAAATCTCGAAAGTATATCGGTTTTGAAGGTTTCTAAGAATAAAGAACGCTTTTCGTAACTCGGAAGAAGTTATTGTATATTTTCCTTATAATATATTTTGATTATAATATTGTTTTGTTGAATAAGAAACATTTGTCTTTTTTTAGAGAGCTGCTCTAAAAAGTACAATGACCTTTGCTGATAGGAGGTGGCAGGGAAGGGCTAAGGGCATTTGCTCTTATTTAAGGTTTGAAAATAAAGTGAATTATCTTTTTTTTTTTCCTTGTGATTTTGAAAACCATAGATAACAAGTGACATAAGTTAATTAAACACGAAATCTTCAGGGGACTATGTACCCCCCTTCCCTGAAGCAACCGTACAAAACTATTTTTAGTTCTTTTCATGCTTTCAAAATTTATCTTTCACTTGGAGTTCAGAGGAGCAGGGCCTACCTGAAGAAAAATTAAGTGTTTCAATCCGTTTGTTTTGAAAAAAAAAAAAATATTGGTAGTAGCTTATTTTTGAGTACATAATATGTTTCAAGTATTAAAAAGCAACACATAAAATTATACGTAGAGCGGTTATTTTTTTCAAACGCCCGAAGAAGTTGTTAAAAATGGTTTGCTTAGCGAAAGCGGGAGAGGTAGAATAAAACATAAAACGCTCCCGTTTCCTTTTTCTTCCCTTTCGTAGAATATTTTCTTCGGAAATTACTTGAGAGATATTTTCGACGCTTACTTAGTCGCTTTTACTCTGAATTGTTTCAAGCGCGTGTAAGGTTCATGTTTGTAAACAGATGTTTAAAAACGCTTTATATGTCCTTGGAAAGGGAACTGGATGTTTATAACAACTGTTTCAATAAAGACGATGTCGCATTACTGCCATCAGAGCCCGATTAAAGTTGACTGGAGACCAAAGCCCAGCAGATTTTCAGAATTCCAAAATTGTAGCTAGCAATTGTTTTCGGGAGTATTAGAATATTTTCCTGCATTTTATAAATATGATCATGAAACTCAGATTAATTTAAATTTTCTTTTACTGTTTCATGCTATAATTTCTTTCCTTAAACTAGCTCACGCGCCCGGCGTTGCCAGGGCAGACTATGCTATTGAAAAATATAACAAAAAATTAAATAAAAGTTAAAATATATAAAGTATAATAGTTACGTTTAAAAAATGAAACAGTCAGGGAAATTATTACACTTTTAAAGAATGAAAAGGACAGGGAAGTTCTTACGGTTGAACCTAAATGGCATATCGATATAAGATCGAGGCTTGATATATGGCAAATTAAGATTTGTGAAATGCTAATGTGATGCATTTTATTAAACTTCATTATTGCCATTAAAAAATTAACAAATAATCGCGATTTCTGTAATAAAAGTCTTGGCAGAAATTGCACGTTTCACTCATTAAAAATTCTAAAATCGTGGAGGGATAAATTTTCTATATTAAGCCGTTATTGAAAATTTGCTATTGAAACCTGATTCCTTATTTTTAATAACATGTATTTCAAAAAATGTCAGAGAGATGGCGCCACATGCCGGAATAGAGATTTCCAAACGAACCTATGGCTTGAATCTCCTCAACAAATTCGTTTATTTTGAATGAAAGTGATAGAAGTCATTATAGTATAGTCATTATTTTTATATCTACTTATAAATATGTTGAAAATTTAATTTATTTAAACTAAATCCGTGGCAAATTTTGTAATCCAAAATGTCTGAATCTAAGAAGAATTTACCTCGGCCTAAATCCTGCCAAAGGACTTTTACACAATAACCAATGAGATGCGTTTCTTTCGGGCGTTGTCATTAAACAATTAACAAATAATCGCAATTTCTGTGCCACGTACCATAGCGTAATATATATATATATATATATATATATATATATATATAGATAGATAGATAGATATAGATAGATAGATATCTCTTTAGCTGAAATATTTCTTAAAAACTAATTCTAATAAGAGTATTTTGTCTACAGCATACCTAATTTAGATGTTTTCAGAGAAAGGAAAAGTACAGGCAAGATGCCTATAGAAGTAGCTGTTACTTAAGGTGGTTCTCAAATGATCTGCTGAACAACGCAAAACTTTATGACCCATTTTTAAACGCAAAGGCATAAAATTGGCCGATTGAAGCGATTTGGAATCGAAATGAGTTTTCCATTTTTTGATAAATAAATTACTTATCGAGTTAAAAGCGAATCGTATCACATAACAACACGTTTTTTTTTTTCCATTCTTTCGTTGAAGCATCGAGAATTCGGTTCAAATTGCAGACTTTGACAGCGTTTCTGAAAGAGCTTCTGCCTTTACCAAAAAAGGGAAAACGTATTTGGATTACAAAGTTTCCGAATAACAACTTCTGCCAATTTTATGCGTTTCTGAGCAAAAAAGAATTAATAAATGTGTCTGAAAGCAGCTCCTTTGGATTTGAGAACAGCTTTAATACATTGCGGACGTGTGGTTTTCGTCTTTTAAACAGGAAGCCCCGCCTATGGGCTGTAGCGTCACGACCAAATGGACTGAGTCAGGATGGCATTTTAAAGGTTTTTGTTACACTTAGCTACAAGACAGAACAATGTACTAAAGAACTAGACAGAAATAATTCTTTAGAAATTACAACTAGACTAACATTAAATTAGTCTGCCGACAGTATTACATACTGCCCGTGGGTTTGGCCTCACTAAAGTTCTTAGTAATGTTTGTTACTTTTCCGGGGGACAGCTTATTTCTCCCGGTAAAATTATGAGTCTTCGTCCCGTCTTCGTACACTTTTCTCATGACCGGCCTAAGTCCCGGTTTTTACCTGCTCGCCTCTCTAGCGAGAGAGAAAAATAGAGATATATCTTACTCACTTTTTTTTTCGATCAAGTCCTCTTTTGGTCTTTTTCAGCCGTGTATATGTCCAGGCTAGGCTCTACCATTGTATTTCGAGTGGAGGTTGAGTACTTACCATATGGTCTCAAGAATGTGGAGAATTATTACATTCCCATGCCAGGAGAGCCTTCAGATTTTCTAAGTGTTCATAAAATTATACTTCAGCTTGTCGGAACTGCACTGCAAAAAATAATTGTTGATTTTACAGTATAAAACTGGCACCCAGCTGCCAGTATTATACCGTAAAATTAACAGTATTAAACAGTAAAATAAGCAGTAATACGCTGCCGTGCAAGCAGTAATACGCTACCGCGCAGCGCGGTAGCGTATTACTGCTTGCACGGCAGCGTATTACTGCTTATTTTACTGTTTAATACTGTTAATTTTACGGTATAAGCGCGGTAGCGTATTACTGCTTGCACGGCAACGTATTACTGCTTATTTTACTGTTTAATACTGTTAATTTTACGGTATAATACTGGCAGCTGGGTGCCAGTTTTATACTGTAAAATCAACAATTATTTTTTGCAGTGTGAGTTTGGTCCAACACACGAAAACATTTTATGGTGTGCGAATAAAAAGTTACTTACAGAAATTTCACTCTTATAGAGGGATAATTCGGGATAGCGTGAGAAAAATGTGACCTTTTACTTTTCTCAGCAAAACAAGGGGAATATCTTACAGGGCGTTACATTTGCATGTTACAGTATTTAACGAAACTATTTTCTTAGTGTATATATTATAAATGAATATATATAATAATGGAATTGTCACTAATCGAACTATTTATATGCATAATACTGTAATTAAAAAAATACGAATTTTGGGTATGTATTTTCAGAGAAAATGAAACATATAAAACGCAAAAGTACCGCCCATAGGCGGAATTACAGAAGTCCAAAAGACGTGAATTCACGTCTCCCGTCCTGAATGTGTTAAATATCGGAGCCTGAAATACATTTTTTTCTAAACGATTTAGGGATTTTTTAAAAACTTATTTTACTCATTTTAGGGTAAACGTCTACTACCATTACTTTTATCTTCCGGACATTTTTGTAAATATGACATATTGCATTGTTTTTCCTTAAAAAAAAAAAATAATAACAAGATAGTGTATTTAACAAATACATTCTTCTTTTTCTTTTTTTTTTTCTTTTTTTTTCTTTTCTTTCTGTTCTTTTTTTTCTTTTCTTTCTGTTCTTTTTTTTCTTTTTCTTTTTTTCCTTATTCATTTTTTTTTTTTTTTTTTTTTTATGTGTCATACATAGCGGAATTACCTTAAAAGAGCTTAAAAATTATTTTTGAGGAAGATCGTTCTTTTTAATAAAATAAACTTTTACAAAAAAAAATATTAATCGACTTAAATAAAAGCACTAAAAAGTATTAAATAATTCTTTAAAATTTTCTAATGACAAAATGTTATCCATTAACCACAAATCTGATATCATGTGTCGGAATAAAAATGATAAATTCAATATGTACAGTTTAATACCAACCAAACATGGATTTTCGAGAGAATATATTTTACAAGAGATGAATATACAGACTTATGATTCAGTTTACGAATATATACATATCAAAAGCAATCAATTACTTTTTGAAGTCGGTTCCAAACTACCTTAAGTTTAATAAGAATTGTGAATATATTGTACCTAATATCTACTAATTTATCGATTGGGGTTGTCTTACACTTTTAAACAAAAAAATATATATATCAAAAAAGGTGCACATTTACGAAATTTATGCATGAACAGGACTAAAACATACATACATTGGGTCAAATTATTAACATCCTCCTTTTCGCCCCTTCTTCTATCTAAATAGAAGAAAGTATTGTGATCAAAATTTTTTCAACTTCCGGTTTTTGACGGATTTATATGTTTTAGGAGTCAAAGATTCCGAAAAACATGTTTTTACAAAATATCTGTCTGTCCGTGTGTGCCCTCTTTGTATCAATGAAAAGTGTGTCAAGTTATGAAGCAACCTAGAATTGAACGAAATTTCATTTATAGGTTTTTGGCTGTGACCAGCAGGTCCCACTTGAATTTGCGGATATTCTGCCGAAAGCGGGCGCTGTGATAGCGATTTTTGTTCCATTTAAATTATTGTATCATCGAAAAGTGTATTAGGTTATCCACAGTACTGAACCAAATTTTATGTATGTGTTTTTTACTATGGCCTGCAGGTCCCAGTTGAATTTGGGGGTATTCGGCAAAAAGGAGACGCTATGATAGACACTTAAAGATTTCAAATTCAAAAAGATGTACAGTTAAGTCGTTAAAAATATTAGAAATCCTAAAGGTTTTTTTTCAGTTGAATGTTCAGCCTTGATCCAAGGGTACCGGAACAATTTTTGTTTTGCCTCTACCTTAAAAAATGACTGAGATATAGCATTTTGAAATTTTAGAGTGGCTGACATTTTGAAACAAGACAGCAGGATTCCACCATAAACGGTTTTAATTTAAGAGTTTTAGTGAACATGCTATCTCGCAAGTTTTATTTCATTGTTGTATCATCATTCTAACTCTTACATTCTTAACACTATATAATCATGTTCGTCAGCGTTAAATTCTCTCCAAGCTAGGCAATATTTGGCGAAATATCAACAAATTTGACGACAAAAACAAGTTGCCATAAATGAAGCCAACTTGGCTATAGCTGACATATTTAGCGGAATTCTGATTCAAATTCAATATTGATGAGAATTGCGACTGCATTTTCTGTAATCGGGTTCCATCCATTTTTATAGCTTGGTGTTTTCCAGTAAAATTAGCTAAAATCTTAAAACCAAGGAATAGGGAGGCTGTCTTTTCTTGCCGGTATAGACTAGAAGGACTTTTCGTAGTTTAGTATACATAATATATCAGCTACAAATAAATTAATCTTTCGTGTAAATATGTTTTTAAATTGAAACTGTTTGGAAGTGATGTTATTCGAGCATTTTAAATATGACGTAAGTTCACGCGCAAGTATATTTTTTATAACGTATTTTTCTACATTTACTGCTTTTAACACATGATCATTTAATTATTGTTTTAAAGTTTTATTTCTGTTTTTGATAGTCACGTGTAAATACGTTTTTTAATTGAAAGGGAATATTATTATGTGCGCTATTTTACAAATTGGCAACAATTCAAATAATGGACTTTTTGAAATATAAATTAAATTATCAAGATAATGGAAATTTGAATAAAATAATTTGTTCTAATGATCAGATTTTGACGAAATTGAAATGGGACCACCTTGGATCCTTACTCTTTCAAACAAAATAAAAATTATCAAAATCGATGCACATTTACGAGAGTTATGCGTGAACAACATAATACATACATACGGGTCGAATTGATAACCTCCTCCTTTTTTTAAGTCGGTTATAAAAAAATGTCTATATCAGTCTTGAAATATGGAAATATAGATATATCGATTTTTCTTTCTTATGTGTGGGAAGGGAAAATATCGATTGTATTGTTATCATCCCTTATACCTGTGTAGTGCTTCAAAAGATGTTCCTACTCCCACTCTCTTAATTGAATGCCCCCTTATTTGCCGCCCCCCCCCCTCTTCCCGAAAAGTAAAATACGTAAATCCTCTTTAATTTATATATATTTTTAAAGCGGATTAAATCATTTTGAGGATTTCTTATTCTTTCTTATGTGTTTCTCCATCTAGCTAAATGGAACGGATTCAAACAACTCTCTTTGCGTTTTTCAAACTGACAAGGTTCAAAAACGCGGAACACACTTCATATAATTCTGACTTTCTTCTATCTTTACAAGAAGAAAGGATTCATAAAAAATTTCGATTCCTAGTTTTCGACAGATTTATACGTTTTAGAAGATCCTGAACACGATTTGACAGTTTTTAGAAAATGTCTGTCTGTGTGTGACAAAAATTTTGTGGACGCTCTATCTCAAGAAGTAAAGCACGGAATTTAATAATAAAACTCTAGATTCAGCTGGACCTTGACATAAATTGGTAAGTGACTAGTTTTGGTGTAAATAGCTCCAATAGATGGCGCTGCTATGCTGCATTTTTCAATATATCCGCAATAGCTCTATCTCAAGAACTAATACACAGATGTTCATCAAACTTCAGATTCAGTTCGACGTTGACATACGTTGTTGTTCACTATTCAGGAGACAAAAAAATAAAATAAATAAATAAATAAATAAAATAAATAAATAAATAAATAAATAAAATAAAATAAATAAATAAATAAAAAGCTGGAGAAGGGTTTCTAACATAAAAATACAATAAAAACTAGTTGTCAAAATATTTCTAAAATCTATGCTTAATTTAATATTTTATGTGTTAAAAGCTGAGGAACTGGGAACAAGATTTTAACACTTCACATTAACAGCCTTAAAGGGGTTACTTAGATATCGGAGCTTGAAATTACATTTTTTCTAGTGCATTTAAGACTTTAAAAAAACTGATGTTGCTCCTGTTTTGGTTGTCATTTACTACCATTATTTTCATCATCCGGACATTTATGAAAACGTGACATATTGCATTGTTTTTCTTTAAAAATCCTTCTATATTAAAAAAAAGTAATCTGGAACTGAGTCAAAAACGATTTAGAAATGGACCAATCAAATTCTGCGTAGATATTCCGGGTTATTCTCATCGCTTTTTTACTAGGGACTTTTTTGAGGAGCTATTACTTTTTTTCTAGCCATCCTACGGAGTCGAAAATTATACCACCAGACGCGAAATATAACAAGCTTTCAGAAATTAAAAAAATTATCAAGGTCGGACAATAAAAACTCAAAAAATCCTTAAAAATCGAGTAAAAAATATTTTATTGAAAAAGTCAATTTTTTTATATTGTTGCCAATTTCTAAATAAGCGCAAAGGATTATGTTTTATCTCAAATAAAAAATGTATTTGCGCGAGACTATTAAAAACAATAATGAAAGTTTAAAATAATAATTAAATGATCACGTGTTGAAAGCAGGAAAAAAAGAAAATTGCGTCATAAAAATTGTGTTTATGAAAAAGGATTATAACCAGTTAAATGAAAAAGCATTATAACCTGATTACAGAATATAGTCGCCGTTCGTGATATCATCATCATCATCTTTTTAAAACAGGATACATTACCAGGTTTTAAGAGGCTGTGAAATCAGAACGGGGGTTGGTGAGCGTAGCGAGCAGGGGGCAGAGCCCCCTAGTTAAAAAGAAAAAAGAAATAGCATCAAAATAATTCATTTAACAAATGCATTTATATACATATATACATATATATGTTAACTTTTTACGAAGATGATTTAATATTTCACGAGAAAATGGCAGGTTGGTTACAGATGAAGAATTATTGCAGTCGTTATCAAGAATCATGGCGAGGAGGTTAGGCAGTGATGAAACACCATAAGAATTTCTCCAATAATGTGCAGCCAATTTCCAGATAAATTGTTTATTAACGAACAGGAGCGATGCCAGTAACAGTTCCCACAGTATCAAGGTGTAATCATATAGCCCTCAGGCTTGACGTTAACTCACTACATTGTTGAATGATCTTAAAGTGCTGTTAGAAATTCTATGTCACCGAACACCAGATAACGCTATGGTCAGCAATTCCAAACACGACAAAAATCTGCTCTCCAAATGCTTGCAAGCGAGTTTTGTTAAACTCCGCGCAAAGTTACAGAAGCTACGTCACGAGCGCACGAGCCAATTAGTGAGAGGCTAAAATAAGCTAAGTGAATGAGGTGCGATGGAGAAGGTTTAACAAGAAAGAATCCCTATCCCAGCTGCGCATTGATTTTGACGTGAAAAATACCCAACGCGCGAAGCGAAGCATGGAATAAAAGAAAAAGACTTTTAAAAACATTCGAAATGACAACAAGCGTCTCTCAGAATATTATAGATTGGGGAGTTGATAAAAGTTACGAATGAACTTAAAGTTTTCGATTAAGATTTTGGAATAAGAGAATTATTAATATACGTGTTATTACTTTTAAAAGAACATTAAATAGGAATAAATATTATTAAGAATTAAGGAAATAATGACTATGTCAGAATTTAGATTAATTTAATGGAATAATGCGAAATAGAATTTTTATATGACATCTATACTCATTTATTTTTAACAGTATTATATTTATATTTTTAAAAAATATGTCAAACGTAGTGTAATTAAATATTTTTTGAGGAAGATTGTTCATTTAAAAAAAAAAAAAATGTCTATCTATTGGTCTTGAAATATACAAGTAGATATATCGATTTTTGTTTCTGATGTGTGGGCAGGGAAAATATCGATTGCATTGTTATCATCCCTTATACCTGTGTAGTGCTTCGAGATGTTCCTACTCCCACTCTCTTAATTGGATGCCCCCTTATTCCCCCCCCCCCCTCTCTTCCTGAAAAGTAAAGAGCATAAATCCACATTTATTTATTTTCTTTTTAAAGGGGATTAAATTTTGTTCAGGATTTCCTATTCATTCTAATGTGTCTGTCTATCTATCTAAATGGAACGGATTCGAACAACTCTATAGGCTTTTGGGGATAGTGTAACTTAAGGCGTTTCTCAAATTCCCTGCTCAACAACGCAAAACTTTCTGGCATATTTTCTGACTTTTTACTTACCCATCATACGTAGTATAGGGTTAAGTCTTATAATCGTTTTAAAAATCGAAAAAAAAAATTTGTCGGATTTATACGTTTCAGACATTGGAAATTCCGAAAAACATATTTTTAGAAGAAAAAAAAGTTGCCGTCCGTCTGTCTGTGAGTGTGTCTGTAAACGCTCTATCTCCAGAACAAATTAAGATAGAGACTTGAAATTTAGTATATACTTAGTGTGTAATAATGGGAAGAAGCTTATGAAATTTCAGTAACCTCGATTATTCGGAACTATTTTTTTCGGACTCTCTAAATATTCGTTCTGATAAAAGGTGTATACAAATTTTCGAAATTGTTTATTTTAAGGAGTAAATATAAAATACAATAAAAAAACATAAATTTTGCAACAAGAATGAAGTCGATCGGATAATTAGTTGCCGAGATATTTGAAATCCTATTTTCCACACTCTTCGATTTTTCATGACCCTGTATTTCATTCAAATTTCAATACAAAGATGTATTTTAATTGGAAAAGAGACGCTTAATTCGACGCAATAAACTGTTAGTTAATAGGATTATCATTTTTGGAGTTATAAGGATGTTTCTTTTACGCAATTCAGCAATAGAGCATTTAAAGTTTAAGACGTCATCAAGGCCCGATTTTATTGGAATGGCAATTGTATTTTATAAATAGTTTACACATGTTTTATTTTCATGCATAACCATGATGGGTAAGTATTTCGGTGGTCCCCAACGACTAGTTTTGAAATGTAAAGGCTCCTCATCAGTGAGATTTCAAATTCCCTTCGCTAGTGTTCGCCCATAGACGTGTAAGGCATTCGTATTTTTAAAATATCTCCTTAAGAAATTAATATTTTTAATTATAAGAAGTAATTATTATATGATTATTATATTTTGATTAGAAAGTAGCTGATATTAAGTATAATAGAAAAACCGGAGCACTGGCAAGATTATATAAAGACGAAACTAACCAAATACTTTTCAATGAAGTAAAATCATTTTTCCCTCCAGTCTATACTACCCATCCATAATAAGAGAAACCATAGAGATTATAACACGTAAAAATACAATAAGTAACGATGCGGCATCGTTTACCGAAATTGTGGCTCGAGTTATTCCATGGTTACAAATATGGAAATAAACATCCAAGTAAAAAATAAAAATAGCGTGCCTAATTTTTAAAAAGTATGTGAAAAATCAAACGACGGCGTTTCAAATATTAACTTCATAGACCGTACAAGTGTAGAATATTCTTATTTGTTTTAATAATGGCTCCGATCGCGACCAACGAAGTACAACGCAGATTCATGACGTTTAAAACATCACTCAGAGTGGATCATCTTTACACGGAGAATTTGTACAAAGCGGCGTGTCCATCATTTTGTGCCAATCGCCGTGTAAAAATGAACCACTCCGTATCAGAACCAGAAGTTTTAAAAGGCCTGAACCTGTCGTGTATTTCGTTGATCGCGCTCCGATGCAGTCGAAATATGTCAATTGCCTAATAAAACTTATTTTACTGTTTATTTTACGCCTTTTAGAAATGAAAAGAAATACACCCTGTATACACCATAAAATCTAAAAAAATAATTTTTTTCGCGAAGATCATTTTGAAAATATCGATGTATTGTATATTGATATATCGATTTTTCCTTCTGTGGACGGAGGAAATATGTTGATGGCATCACTACTAGAGATGAAATGGGCTTGAAAATATTCATTTTTACTAAAAAGGTACAAATATACATATATAAAGGTTTTTAAAACATAAAAACCCGTCAAAAGATGTTAAAAACCCGAGCGCTTTCAATTGCTCTAAACAGTCATCATCAGGGGAAATTCGGAAAGTGTTTCGGAATTCATTTTTTCATTTAACAAAAAAATATTCTAACAAAAAAATAGCGATTAATCCTAAATTAATTTGGAAATCGTCATGTCGCTATGAGGACACCCCTATGGCGGCACACAATTCGGAAACATTTTCCGAATTTCCCCTGATGATAACTGTTTAGAGCAGTTGAAAGCTATTATTTTTATTGTTGAAAGCCATCTATTTAACATCTTTTGACGGGTTTTTATGTTTTAAAAACCTTTGTACACGTGTATTTGCACCTTTTTAGTAAAAATGAATAATAATCTGCGAATTTTCTAGATTTCTGAGAGAGATTATGCATAAATAACAAATTTGTCATTTTAAGGAGATTTTCAGAAACACGTAAATCACGAAATATCGCCATAGGGGTGTCCTCATAGCGACATGACGATTTCCAAAATTAATTTAGGATTAATAACTATTTCTATTCAAGAAGAGAAATTTTTAAACGAGAAAATTAATTTTGAAGCAATTTTAAAATATCATTAACAATGTTTTTCTGTGTACTTTTGATATCGGGCTTCGGCTATGAGTGAGACAAAATATTTCAGGCTCGGGCGGGCTCAGGCATCGTAAAAGAGACCCTTACTGCTTAAAATTAAAAGACTTGTTAGCGAACAACATTCATTTATTAAGCGAATACTTCATAGCACACGGAAATTACATTCAGCGAGACACATTTAACTAAAGTTCTTCTTTAAAGTTTGTATCAGAATGCCGAAGTTCGTCCGGCGTAAAACCACTTTCTTGGCAACTTTTTGCGGTGAACATTTCCTTCTAACAAGAGACCGTCTGCTCTCTAGCAGTTCAGAATTATCTACCCCCCAAAAAGCCTCCGAGTCTTGTATATATGAAGCTACGGTATTTGGAATACATCTTAAGATGATAGCACTGTTCTCAAGTATTGTAAATTTATTGAGTAATTTCTATCTTTATTGTGTCACACTTGAGATTCCTTTAGTGATATATAGTTTTTATAAAGTCAATAAAGACCATTAACGTAAAACAGATGGACCCTTGAAAAAGTTTATGAGGTAGCATCTAGAAAACGGCAATCGTCATTACTTAAAAGAGAGGGGCCTTTAACCCTTTCCGGCACAGGCAAAGTCTGTTCGTAAAATGAGAAATTACTGACTGACACCGGAATTTACAAACGACTTTTTTAGAAAATAAGAACTCCTTATTTTAAGCTTTCATTGTAGAAACAAAATGTTATTAAAATATTATTGGTGCCGTATGCAAGTTTGGAATTAAAATCATGTGTGCCCGGAGTGGGACCACTGTGCCGGAAAGGGTTAAGGAGCCATATATACACTTATTTTATGATCCGCAATTAATCGAATTTGATACAATTAGTAAGGAAATTATACTCAAAATATTACAGGCCGAACTGATATCTGTAATCCTAATAACCTGTGTAGTGCTTTAAAATATTCTTACTCCCACTATCTTAATTGAATGTCCCATTATCATTTCTCTTCCTGAAACATTAAAATAAATCCACGATTTCCTTTTCAAAGGATTATCTTTTTTTTTTTTTTTAGGACTTCCTATTTATTCTTGTGTGTTTGTCCAATTTTAATCAAAATGGAACGGATTCAAGACTCTATCTTCTCACATCTTACGTCTTTTTAAACTGACGTGGTTGTAAAAAGCCAGAAAACTTTTTTACAGCCTATTGTTTGTTAAAAGAAACGTGAAAGACTCGCTTATCCGAGGACGTTTAATGGAGATGAGGAAGTTGAGATTAAATATTATGTAGAAAGTGTTTTCCTATGCAGTAAAGATGTTATCAAAAGATTAACAAGATGTTCTCTTTCGAAGTCAGTAGTCTTTTAAGGGCTGTGATTACTTATATAAGCGCTTTTTTATTATTTTTTAAATATTATACTCTTTTTTTTATATAGTTTATTTTCTATTTTTTAGTGTTTAAACTATTTCATTGTTGCGCTTTCGCAGCCACTTGGTATAATTTACGGAACGTGCTTATAATAAATTCCATTGTTTCTGTAATTCTTAAACAATTGTAAACCTAATGAATATTGGAAGATTTATCCATTTTATAACTTTTTTAACTTCTTATATTATGTCACTCCAAGAACTGAAAGAGCAACTAATCCAATCTTTTGATTTTTCATTATATAGGGCGGCAATTACTCTCAATTTGTATGCTATTTCTGTTCACTCAGAAATTTGTCAGTAAGTAAAGCATTTTTGTACACTGCAAAAAAAAAAAAAAAAAAAAAAAAAAAGAACAAAAATCTTGATTTTACAGTATAATACTGGCACTCCAGTTGCCAGTATTATACCGTAAAATTAACAGTAATAAACAGTAAAATAAGCAGTAATACGCTGCCGCGCATCAACAATTTTTTTTTTTGCAGTGTAGTACAAATACACATAATTTTCAATTACTACACATATTGAACACTTTTTGAAACAAAATTAATCGCAAGCATACGAACAATTAAAAAGAAAATATATTGTAACGATACTCGCACGTACATGGCATGTAAAAGTGACAAGCCTCCATATGATAGAAAATACTTCTGCGTGAGGATGACACCTTTTTAATAAATTATCTTGAATAATACGCTGCACATTGAACACCAAGTTGAAATGTCCCTTTTCTAGCAATAAATTGCCTTCAATAAAATATTGATGGAGCACGTATTTGTGTGGTATGGTTCCTGGGTAACTATGGCTGGCACACATATCTGTGTCCCATGACAGTCAATGTGTTAAATATTAATTACAAAATACTACATTTAAAATAATACAAAGTACAACTAAAGAAACGAACATATTTCCTGTAATATTGTTCTGTAGAGGAGATTTTACTGGATCTGGAAAGAGGAATTATCTTGTTCTGGATGTACTAGATTCTTGCTAAAATTGTAAGTATAAAAGGTCGTAAATGTCCGTGAAACGTTCATATCAGCATGCGTTGAAAATGCAGTAACCGCAGCGTTCTTGTCTTGCGGATGTTAAAACAGAAAGCAATGAAGTGAAGTAAGTCCATGGAAAAAACTTTATTTAAAATGCCATAACGATGAAACGAGGGGTGGTCTCTGTTACTTAATTCAATATACTGATGCTCTTAGGTCGAGAGACAGAGATGATCTGATTACATTTTCATATAAGTTATAATGCCAACAGAAATGCGGTCAGAGCCAAGGCGTCCATTTAGAAACACGGTTAGGGAAAACGCAATTTAAATTTTGAACGGCAGACATGCCAAGGGCGTACCATAATTGGCAATTTAATTCAATAAGTAAAATGAAGTGAAATGAAGCAGTAACCCTACAAAACCTCTGCAAGCTCGCATGGGTGCAATGTAGATGTGGTCACAATATCTGCAAATTGTATGTACTTCAATTATTAAGTCAGGAACCAGCATATGGTAAAGATACCATATATATTCGTTTCAAAATTAAAGAAATCTATACTTTAAGTATTTTATTAAATATATTTTCCCCTTTCTGCATTATCGTAGTATGATGCGGCACTTTGAGAAATAGCACAGGGTGACATCCTTCTTGAAAAATCAAAGAAATATTGAAGACAAATAGTTAGCATTTTCGGGCGTGGACGAAGAATTTTAATATCTCCTAAGGCTGCACAGGGGGCGAGAGCAACCTTTTGGGATGTTTGACTGCTGGTCGTCAGAGGCGAAGTGTGTCTCCAGATATGAAAGCGTGCGCTAGAAAAACACGCCAAGCGATTTACATTTTGAGCCAAGAGAATTGCTTTTTTTGCGTGGTATGCTGTAACCGTTACATATACATCATATCAACTTCATAACTGACGTCAGTGGTAGGGAAATCGTTTTTGGCGAAGTGTGCACTTTGGCTAAAAGAGAGTGATTTAGAATTTTACCATTTTATTGTTTTGGGAAAATGGTAAGAAAGATATTTTGGAAGAATGTTGTAAGGGCGCCAGCAAGACGGAATAAACATCTAGATGCATTATGGAGTCAAAACTGACCATGAGAAAGGAAACATTTTATGCCTTGTATAATTTCATTTACATTGATATGTGGGAGACCGAATAAAGTACGTTAATGATAATTTAAAAACAATATGTATGATTTTGACAAAAAGTTTTCGTTGAAAGAGAAGGACAAAAGGGTGCGCGTTTTAACAGCCGGGAATGTATATGAATTACGATAATGCAGAAAAGGGACAATATATTTAAGTTTAAAGGATCATTGTATAATCCATTTCCATATGTAATAAAAACCCCAAAGAATGGATTGCACGTTTTAAATATGAGTACTGTAATGTATTTAACGGGTGTAAAAATTAGCTTTACGATAACAGAAAATAGCACTTTGGAATAAAGGATAAAATGCGCACATGAAGAATTAATTTAGAAAATAATTTAGCGCACAATAATCTAACATCTAAAGATGAGAAAATATTAATTTTAAATAAAATTATCCTAATAATATGCGAGCTTTTTCCTATTTCCGTTAATCTTTTAACGTTCGTCTTTGAAAAAAATATATAAAGTGTCAGAGAGAAGACATCCTAGTATACCAACATTACAATTACTGGCTTGTGATTTTTTTCCCGATTACACATACACATGCACTTTCTTTGTAACGAAACTGCTGGATCAACTCAAAGCTTTTAATTAGTGACGGGGCCACTGATTCATAGCCAGGTGTCAAACTTCTCATGGGGAAACTAAGTGCGCCGCCTGTTGTGGGGTAGAGACAGCCGAAAAAGTGGATAGTCATACGAAATACCCAGCAGATACATACATAGTCTTGGCCAATACTCTTTAGCAACCCCATATTTTTAATACATTTTTTTATGTAATAGAGGAATTCAAATGTTTAGCTGCATGCAGTTATGAATTTATTTTTGAAGTTATTACAGTTTGTAAAAAATAAAAGCAAATGAGGGAGTGAACGATTAATCTTTGAACCACTAGTACGAATTTGTACTGACCAAAATTTCGAATGTCGGCGTTTTTTGTAAACATTCTTTCATTATTTTGCATTTTTCATTAACAAAATGAAATGTTTGATAAAAATAAATATCACAATTAGATTCCTCATAAAATTTCGTATATTAATCATGTATAATTTTTTGATAAAAATAAGTATCACAGTTTGATTCCTCATTAAATTTCGTATAAGAATTATGTGTACATTTTTGATAAAAATAAGTATCACAGTTCCATTCTTCGTTAAATTTCGTATAGGAATCATGTGTAAATTTTTGATAAAAATAAGTATCACAGTTCGATTCCTCATTAAATTTCGTATGGGAATCATGTGTAAATTTTTGATAAAAATAAGTATCACAGTTCGATTCCTCGTTAAATTTCGTATGGGAATCATGTGTAAATTTTTGATAAAAATAAATATCACAGATCGATTCCTCATTAAATTTTGTATAGGAATCATGTGTAAATTTTTGATAAAAATAAATATCACAGTTCGATTCCTCATTAAATTTGGTATAGGAATTATGTGGAAATCTTTGATTTAAAAAAAAAAAGTTCAATTTGTCATTAAATTTCATATAGGATAGAATTTTTGATAAAAATAAATATCACAGTTCGATTCCTCATTAAATGTCGTATAAGAATCGTGTTAATTACTGATACAAATAAATATCACAGTTCAATTCCTTATTAAATTTCGTATCATGTGTAAATTTTTGGTAAAACTAAATATCACAGTTCGATTCTATCGAAAAGAAATAGAGAAACTTCGGAGTAGAATCAAGAATGGTTCGGAGTATGGGAATGGTCGAAGAATTTGTAGGCATCTGAAATATAGGAAAATTGTTTTCGGTGGGACATAAGCATTTAGGTCCCGAGAGACGTATAGTGAATTCATATGTTGTTTCTCGCAATGACTCAAGTTGACGACATCCTGCTGAGAACTGGAAAAAGTTTTTGTTTCGACGAGGAAGAATCAAGAAGTATTTGACAAACATCTTTTCTTTATTTTAAAACGATGAAAAGAAGACATATCCATGTAGTTATTCCACAGTTAATAATCCACGGGTACAAGAAATCACATCTTGTATGATGGGGTGACAATCCAAATTTTTGACAGAGGAGCGAAGTAAGAATATCGAGAACTTAGGCTGCATATCCGAATTTTAAAAAGTGGGAAAGTGCTTTAGGAGGGTACCATAAGGGTGACAAAGGGGCCGGAATATTTTAGAGATGTTACATCGCTGAGATCAGAGAGGAAAGTGTCTTTTTGTTAATGACAGCGTGCGTTGGAAAATACGCCAAACCATTTACATTTTTAGAGCCAAGAGTATTGTATTTTTGCGTGGGAATTGTAACCGTTACATATACATCAGATGAACTTCATAATTGACGTCAGTGGTAGGGGAAACCTTTATTGGCGAAGATTGCACTTTGGCAAAAAAGAGAGTGAAAGAGAATTTTGGCGGTTAGTTGTTTTGAGAAAATGAAGGAAAGATATTTTAGAAATATGTTATAAGGCGTCAGTTAGACGGAATTAACATCTGGATTCAGTATGAAGTCAAAACTGACCATGAGAAAGGAAACATTTTATGCCTTGGATAATTTCATTTACTTTGATATGTGGGAGACCGAATAAAGTACGTTAATGATAATTTACAAACAATATGTATGATTTTGACTAAAAGTTATCGTTGAAATAGAATGATCAAAAGGGTGCGCGTTTTAACAGCCGGGAATGTATATAAATTACGATAATACAGAAAGGGGAAAGTATATTTAATAAAATACTTAAAATATAGATTTCTTTAATTTTTGAAAAAGATATATATGGTATCTTTACCATATATATATCACCCCTTCACAAAATTTTGAAAAATTTAGAATGTCACCCTGAAAATATAATACACAATATCAATATATAAAAATAATAATAAAATAAGTATGCATACATTATGTAAATAAAAAAGTGTAGTACTACCATAAAGCTTCATACTAGTATAATAAATGGCCATAAAAATTTCAAATTGCAGCAGCATGTATTTCAGTAGCTTTCAAGAGTTCCATTATCAACATGAATATATTTGTTTTTGGCTGCATAAAAATATATCATTTTCTGAAAAATGGCATGCCTAATGATATTTTAATAGTATTAGTGCACTTGTATAAATAGTCATATTTTGTCTCATATTTTATTTCGAAGATTAGAATGTGCACAATTAAACTTTTCACTTTAACTTCTGGCCATAGGAAATATAAACACAAATAATATTTCAATATTGAAAAAAGTAGTTACAATTATACAATATAAAAATGACACAATAGAGGTTACAAAAACACATATACCACATGAAAAATTTAAAAATTTTGTGTATTAATCGGGAAATGTGCATAAACAGTTTACAAAACCACCTTGTAATTTAATAATTGCATAAATAATCTTTATTTTATTTTATTTTTATTATTTTATATAACTGGGAAAACTATTAAATTATTATAGTACATAAAAGGGATTATCTTTACCGAATATTAAAATAGCAATTGAATAAATAATTTTGAAATAACCCATAATAGTTGTAATCATTTTTAAAATTTATATCTAACTTTCATTAATAAAAGTCTTTATATAACAACTTTTTAAGGCATCTCAAAAGAATTTCTGAAATATTTAAAAGAAACAATACGATGAATAAATGTAGAAGAATTGTGAAAATTTTTTTTTAAATGAAGGATCTGCTTCTACAAGTGAGGAAAAAAAAAATGCCTAAAATATCACTATAATCTATATAGTGTGAAGTAAAGGTGTTAACATTAGGTATGTTCGATGAGAGAGAGACATGTTTGCACCTGAACAATATTTAGAAAAACAAAATGTATGTTATCGAAGTAAGAAGGCATATCATAGAATTCAAAAATTTAACATAATTCCAAATTTTAAGAACGATTATGGGAATTATCCACTGAAATAAAGTTCAAAAATTCTTTCTAATTGATAAAGTGAAGGTGGCATGTAAAGTGATGTAACTTTGAAAATAAAAAAAAAACGATGACATAGTGTATAAGTATATATAAAGAGCAATAGAAAATTAATGTATACACTAACATGTGAAGTGGGAAAAAGATAACGGTATGTGTGAATGCTCGACCATACCTATCAGTGAATACGAATCTTAAGTATAGAAGTGTAGTAAATGAATAAAGGAAAAAAGAAAAGTTTTGGATTACAAAAGAGAAAACTAAGTGAGAAAATTGTAAACAAAGAAAATTTTGGTTACAAAGGGGAACCAGTCACACAAAAAAAAAATCTGATAACAAAAGTATCAGCCCTCAATAAGTTATATTTCTGAAAACAAAAGGAATCAGAACCACAGAGATTTTTTTTTTTTTTTTTTTTTTTTAAATCGCAATCGAAGTTTAGAAGAATGAACAAATTTCTGATTATAGAGATAAACAGAACCAAAAGAATTAAATTTTAAAATTTTAATTTAAAAAAATGTCATTACATATTCTACCAAAGGAAATTAAATAAAAGTTGAGTGATGTGAATTTCTGCAAGAATGTGCCAAAGGAAAAGATGTGACGCCGAATTTTTTTTTTTTTTTTTTTTTTTTTTTTTTTTTAATAACAATTTATTTTGATTTATTTCTATTATTTTTATCTTAAAAGAACAGTGATGCAAAGAAGAAGAATTGTCTACTCCTGAAATGTCGAAAATACAACGAAGATAAAAGGTAAAATTAAGCTGTGTGTACGGATCAGTTACACTTATTCAATATGCGAAAAATTTCTGACGACCTGCACCAAAAAAAAATCTCGACATACAAATATACCTCTAATCGCTCTACCGTTTCCGTACGCTAAACAGCCAAACGAAAAGAGACGAACCATCTATACACACAGGTGTGTAAACAATAAAAACATTAACATATGAAATAGAAAGAAAAATATTCATAAGAGGAGTTGTCTGGAAAAATTACCCATATAGTAGGGAAGTGTATCAAAAATACCAAAAATTGAATCGAAGTAAGAAAAGGAGTAAAATATTTGTGACAGTATATAATAAAAGAAATAGATATGCAAAGAGTATCATAATATAACATCTTATCATTAATATTATAGTTTCGAAAAAATAATATAAACTAGAATTAACAGAGAGTGGTATTTCTTTCTTCATCAATATATTTCTTTATTGACGGACACCCTGGCGAAGATACGGTGTGAGAAATGTTAAAATTAGTATTGTTATTTTCATTATTTTGTATGCAATTAATGCATTTGGGAGGGTTTGTGCACCGAAGATTGTTATGTTGGCCTGCACAAATCGGACATTTTATAGAATTAATACATACCTGTAATACCTGCAATATGATAAAATGAATGACATCGAAAACAACGTTTTACAGGGATAAATCTGATTACAGGTATTTTTTGTCTTCAATAGTTATTTGTTTAAGCTCCAGTAATATTTTTGCAATAGGAAACGACATCTCAAATATCCAGTTGTACTCATCTGTATCCCTAAGTTTACATTTCCTTATAAATTGTATAGAGGACACAGGTTTTTGAAGAATATCAGAAATTCCAAATAAAATGTCTGGTATATTAAATTTTAAAGGTAATTTACAAATAATGATGCGAACCGGTTTATGATGCATTTTAGTAGGTGAACAAATAGGAATGTTTTCTGAAAGATCAAGCTTACTAGAAGTATTTGATTGCTGCATATAAATTTTTTAATGTGCTAAATCATCGAATGTGTTTTCATCATCAGTAATTTGTGAAATATCCGTCTGTGTAAAAATATTATGCACATTTCGGGGTAACATATAACTGTTATGGGGAGAATTGCTTACATTTTTATCATCAAAAACATGTATATTTTCTACCTTTTGGGCTAAGCCGTTCTAATAATTTTTTATTAACTGAAATTAAATTTTTTCTTGTCTAGTACCAAATTATCAAGTTCCTTCATGACAAAAATATCATAAAACTGCAAAAGACTGTCAAATTGGCGTTCCAGAACAACCTGAAATTTGCATAATTTGGCAGAGAGAGCAGAATTGTCCTGCAATTTTATGTGATCATGCAGCTCATTTAATTGGGAGTTAACAAACTCTGGAGCACCTTTTAACAAATCCCTGAATACATAAGACCATGAAATATCACTAAATATTTGATTTTGTTCGGAAATAGAAACAGTAGTTTCAGATACTGGTGATGCCTGAGTGGATGCCATTTTCTGCACTCTGGTGCTAGATTTATTTTGCGATTTTTTTTTTTTTTTTTTTTTTTAATAGGCATGAATATGGAAAAGATATACACAAAACTTTAAAAGAGGTGAAGGAAGTGCATGAATTGCAAAAATTTAAAATGTCATATCTTCTTACCAATATGATAAAAATGGCATGAGGGTATAAATACACCAGTACGATACACAAGACCAGATACATAAAAGAGCAAAGAGTTTACTCAAAGCAGTGCACACTTAACGTATAAATTAAAATATCATATCATGAGATCATATTTAGAGTATTTACCATAATATATTATTAACTTAGAGTTAAAAACTGAATGCAACCCAAAATGTGAATAGAAATATATCAAAATTTAAAACACAACAAAAACTGATAATTTATTATTATTTTTTTTAAAGATTAAAATATTTAAAACATTAGAGATCTCTAAAATGATAAGCAGTGGCTTCAAATGCATAAAAATACAACAAAATAATAAAACGAAGCAAAATTTGAATAAAATTTATCAGTCATGAAAAATTCAGATATAAGTGAAATTTAGTATCATTTTAAATTTTGAAAGATCTCTGACAGTTAGAAAACAATCTGCTTCTTACCTGTACGCCACAAATATACAAAACTACCTTGGAAATATTTAACATATAGGCTTTATTAAATATTTAAAAGTTCCAGCAGTGGCTTTTTTTTAATTAAAAAAATATTACAGTTCTTGCACTGTCAAAGTTTATCCCATCCTAAACATGAAAATATCATTTGAAATTACCATAGAAAACTAATTTCATAAAATTTAAATTTTTAATAAAAATAAGAATTTTCTGCTCTTTCGTTTTCTTTTTTATATATATATATATATCAACACATTAAGAATAAAACTCTTACCTGTAACACAAGTAAATATCCATTGTATAACAAATTTCAAAAAAACACCTAGCTGTAGAAAAAAAACACCGAAAATAATCTATATATATTTTTTCGTTTTAAATTAAAACAGTTGAAAACAACTTCTCCGATTTGTATCCTTATGAATAAGTATTCTCTTAACACAATGGAATTGCAGTTGGAGGAATAAATATATATATTTTTTAAATTGGAGATAGAGTTCAACAACATTTGCAAGCACAGTTATTTTTTTCATAATTAATTGTTACAGCAATAAAAAGAAAAAAAAGTTTTCGTTAAAACCGATGGATAGGCATTCAATAACCTTGAATTTTTATCGAAACTAAGTTAGAAAGAGTTTTCCGATTATAAGAACCGCAACGCATGATTAGGAAGTCAATTCGAGGAGCACATTGAGTTTCTTGGTGTTTTTTTTTCTTATGCCGAAACACAATCAAAGTTTCTCGTGTTTATACGATGAAACCACACAGTGCATAATCATGAGTTGAAATTCACTGAAATTAGCGGCATATTTCATACATGTAAACTGGAGAAATTTAATCGACGAAGAAAGGTAATCTTTTTGAAATAATGAAAGCATATGTAGAATCGGTTGAATGAAGTTATAATCTTAACACATTGGAAAAATATAAGTTGCACCAAAAACGACTGCGAGAAAAAAATTGTTGATCTATCTGGCATGGGTCATTTCAGAAGGCACGTCTGTAGCACACTTTCACGTCACAGAATAATAGTTATAAACTGAAAGTACTTAATATGTATAGGTAAGGCAGGGATCACAAGGATTTAATTAATTTTTTTTTTGAAGGCGTATTTATCACAGGCACAGGTTAAAAAAACTGCACAAAAAAATCCTAGGTTGAAACAGTTTATCACTTACGCGGCACGGAAAAGGCATATTTAACTAACATGAACCGCAGGACAAATCCAGGCACATATCGAAGATGTAGAAAAATTCAGGCACATTTCGAAGATGTAGAAAAATTCAGGCACATTTCGAAGATGTAGACAAATTCAGGCACATTTCGAAGATGTAGACACAAGAGGAGTCACGACAGCAGAAAAATAAAAAAATCCACACATTGAGTAGTTGATATAGAGTTCCTTGGCGCACACCCTATGGAAATTGTTTTGTGAAAAATCCAGTTCATCAAAATTAGGCACCAATCTTAATATGATAAAGAAATGGTGAATGTTCGGAGTATGGGAATGGTCGAAGAATTTGTAGGCATCTGAAATATAGGAAAATTGTTTTCGGTGGGACATAAGCATTTAGGTCCCGAGAGACGTATAGTGAATTCATATGTTGTTTCCCGCAATGACTCAAGTTGACGACATCCTGCTGAGAACTGGAAAAAGTTTTTGTTTCGACGAGGAAGAATCAAGAAGTATTTGACAAACATCTTTTCTTTATTTTAAAACGATGAAAAGAAGACATATCCATGTAGTTATTCCACAGTTAATAATCCACGGGTACAAGAAATCACATCTTGTATGATGGGGTGACAATCCAAATTTTTGACAGAGGAGCGAAGTAAGAATATCGAGAACTTAGGCTGCATATCCGAATTTTAAAAAGTGGGAAAGTGCTTTAGGAGGGTACCATAAGGGTGGCCAAGGGGCCGGAATATTTTAGAGATGTTACATCGCTGAGATCAGAGAGGAAAGTGTCTTTTTGTTAATGACAGCGTGCGTTGGAAAATACGCCAAACCATTTACATTTTTAGAGCCAAGAGTATTGTATTTTTGCGTGGGAATTGTAACCGTTACATATACATCAGATGAACTTCATAATTGACGTCAGTGGTAGGGGAAACCTTTATTGGCGAAGATTGCACTTTGGCAAAAAAGAGAGTGAAAGAGAATTTTGGCGGTTAGTTGTTTTGAGAAAATGAAGGAAAGATATTTTAGAAATATGTTATAAGGCGTCAGTCAGACGGAATTAACATCTGGATTCAGTATGAAGTCAAAACTGACCATGAGAAAGGAAACATTTTATGCCTTGGATAATTTCATTTACTTTGATATGTGGGAGACCGAATAAAGTACGTTAATGATAATTTACAAACAATATGTATGATTTTGACTAAAAGTTATCGTTGAAAGAGAATGATCAAAAGGGTGCGCGTTTTAACAGCCGGGAATGTATATAAATTACGATAATACAGAAAGGGGAAAGTATATTTAATAAAATACTTAAAATATAGATTTCTTTAATTTTTGAAAAAGATATATATGGTATCTTTACCATAGATTCCTCAGTAAATTTCGTATAGGAATCATGTGTTGTATTTCATTATCACTCTATTGCCAACAAAGTTATACGCAGTTGAAATTACGGAATTCCAAATCGCGCACAAGTGTAGTGTGTGCGGATGCTGAACTGAAATGGGTAGTTCACGGGTTAATGAACCCTTTTAATTAAACAACTTGCTTTAAAAAACGAGTTTTTTTTTTTAATTACTAAACTATTTTTTTATTTCTTTTCTTTTTTTTTATGTTTCGTTGTTGGATTTTTGTTGTTGCAAGTTAATAGAATTTTCAACATGTTAAAAATAAAATAATAAAAAATTACCTGTAAATAAAAATATATATATTTTCGTAATTGGATTTTTCTTAACATAAAAAACCCTCTTTATTATTTTTGCTTCTGATGAAGACTGTATTTTTACATTTTCTGCCAAAATTATCCTAATTTCCATAATTAATTATATATTAAGATGCATAATTCAACTTCCAGAAAAAAAAGTAATCCAGATTTTTTACCCCTTAAAGTGTTTTTTAAAGACAAATAGCTTATTTAAAAGTTTAATTGTTCGTTTGCTGTTATTTTTTGCAAACTGTAATAACTTAAAAATACATTCATAATCGCATGAAATTAAAGATTAGCAGCAGATTATTGGTTTTAAAGATATGAAGGATTCGGATGTAAAACATGATAATTGACATTTTTATATTTTTTCCGATTTTCATGTAAAATTGTTTATTTTCAACCCAACATCCTTTCAAAAGTACAATCTTTATCTGTTAGTTAATAGATGCGATAGCAATGAAGGAGAAATTTTAATAAGTGCAACGAGTTTCTGTTATTAAAATTTATAAAGTCAAATAAGATAAAAATTATGAAGCAAAATATCTTCACAAATATTTCTTAATCTAGGAAAATAAAATACAACCACGAACGAAAACGTACAAGTAACTCTCTCGAGTTACCCGTGATTCCGAAAAGCTTTCTCGATCTTTAGAAACCAATAAATTTTCGAGATTTAACCCTTAAATGCCAAGAGTATCAAATTTGCAACACTTTTTATTTAACTTTTAATAAATAAATCACGTTCTTCGCAATCACTATGTTTACATCGAAATATTAATCCTATAAAAATACCATAAATATGTTAGTAAATAAAGTTAAAAATATATCTTAAAATTTCTGGTGTCTAATCCTTAATATAAGAGAAAAAAAACCCACACATTGCTAAAAGAAAAATTCATGCATTGAAGGGTTAAAGATTAAACAACAGATATTTTAGGATATATTTTTAACTTTATTAAGTAGCATATTTATGTGATTTTTACAGGATTAACATTTCGATATAAACATAGTGATTGCGAAAAACTTGATTTATTTATTAAAAGTTAACTAAAAAGTGTTGCAAATTTGATTCTCTAGGCATTTAAGAGTTAAAAAAGATTAAAAAAAAAAAAAAAAAAAAAAAAAAGTTTCTCTTGCTACCACTAATTTTCGGAAACGTTTCCGAAAAGTTTTTACATTATATTAGTTTTCTCAAATCGGAGTATATTTTTTTCGGATTCTATGATATTCTCAAGTAAACATTTTCATGTTCAACAAACATGTTTTACAGACAAACATGATACATTAACCGCACTAACATTAACATTAAAATGGATATTATTTTATTACTCTTGCAAGTATAAATTTGGTTACGTAGCTGAAAAATGCTGAATTGAGAATGGATATTACATCCTAAACACCGATATTTCGGTTTGAGAAAATTGATGAGTACACTCTAAAAGCTACTCGGCAGCGTTTCCGAAATTCAGTAGCAAGAAAAGAAACTTTGTTTTTATAAATGCTTCTTACAACTCAAAAATATATTAGTTGCCTTGGTTTCTAAAGATAAAGAACGATTTTCGTAATCGTGGGTTACTCGGAAGAGGTGAATGCATAATTTCGTTTTGGGTTTGTTGTATATTTTGGTATATTAAAAAAAAAAAATCGTCGTTTTATACCAGTGTAGTTAGCTGAATCTTCAGTCTTTCAGTTCTACTGTACAAGGTAGAAATCATAGTGTTTTTGGTTGTAGATTTATTTTCTTAGAGAACTTGAATCTTAAATATCTCGAAACTTGTATTTTGTTTAGTTTTACACCCGAATACTTCATATGTTAAAGAAAAAATCCCTGACGGCTCAGCCTAAAAGCCCAGGTAGATTTCGGAGACGCAGAACGTGAGGAAGCCAGTTTATTGGGAATTGCAGAAAAAGGACCTTTTTTTCAATGATGCGACAGTTGCGACCTCCCATTTCGAAATCTACCTGTGCCTGTAGGCGGAGTCGGCAGGGATTTTTTTGTTTTTATTTATTTTTTGCCGTAAGAGTTGGTCTTATTATATTAAGAAGATTTATAATAAATTTAAGCGGATTTGATATCTTGGGAAAAGCCCCTATTTCTCTCCCCCCACCCCACCCCCGTTGAGCGTTGAGACCATTCTTAATTATATCAAAAATCTGTCATACAGAAATTTTTGACCTTTTTCCTAGAAGTAATAATAACTTTAAACGGATTCGATATGTATCATAATTAAGAAGTTATGGGTTTTTTTTTCTGTTTTCACAAACAACAACAAAATAAATAAATAAATAAATAAACACCCCTATCTTCTCCCCCCTTGGTCTGATTTTGTCCATTAACGAACTTGACCGAGATTTTATATCCCTTGCTATTATATATCTGTTTGGAAGAGATTTGTGCAGAATTATGTAAGTTATCGTATCCACGAAAAAGTGATATAGATAGATAGATAAAGTTTTGGGTTCTGGGAGTCATGATCGGCGTAGATCTGCAAAACTTTTTCAGAAATTCCAACATAGAAGAGAATGTAATAGGTAGTATTTCTTACGAAATCTACTTAATATGTTGCTTCTCTATGCAACCAAGGCTGTATTTAAATTAATTCTTTCTATAGTCATATTTCACAAGCTTTCGCCCGCCTAATTGCTTTATTTTTGAAGACGAGTATATAAAAAATGATAAAAAAAAAAGACCCTTAAGAAGTATTCGTTTCATTTCATTTCTGTAAGTAAGAGAATTCGTGTAGTAATTGCTAACAAATTAATGGGACGATTTATTTCACTGGAAGGAGTGTGTTAAAATCAGAAGGCACCTTGGGATGTTTTCGCGAGAGGACGATCACTGTGTCTCGTTTGTTCCGATGAAGTCGTAATCGTGTTACGGACTCTATTTATGAGCGCTCATTGTTTTCAGATCAAGTCGAGACATTATTTGGCAACGGGAAGAGGAAGCAGAAAGAAGCAGAAACTCTCGCGTGTTTGTATACATTAGGGGATATCTTTCAGCTGTCGATAGTTCCGTGTTTTCTGACTGGATAGAGGATTTTTACACTTTATAGAAAATGATGTAGTAAAACCTGGGTAAACGATATCTGAAGACCACTGTTGAATTCAGAGGGTGGCCCGGGCGGTCCCCGCCCCCGGAGCATTGAAATGTCCTCTACGGAGACTTTGAGATTTTATGCTTTTAATGGTAAAAAGTGAAATCCACCCCCCCCGGAACTCTATAATGTCCCCCTCCCATGGAACCACAGAAAAAAAAGTGGAATCCCGGAGAAAAGTGTCTGAATTCAACACTGCTGAAGACACCGGAAACTATTCTCTTTTAGACAGTTTTCCGTCTTAGCAAGTATAATTATATGGTACCCAATTTGCCAGGCGAATGGAAATCTTCCGTTTAATACAAGATTTCGTTTGTTCCGACGGCAAAACGTAATCGTGTTACGAACTTTATTTATGAGCGCTCATTGTTTTCATATCCAGTCGAGACATTATTTGGCAACGGGATGAGGAAGCAGAAACTCTCGCGTGTTTGTAATACATTGTGAGATATTTTTCAGCTGCTGGATAGTTCTGGATAGTGAATACTTATTCTTGATGGAGGAAAATTTAATGTAGTAAAACCTCAGAAAACGGAATTAAAATCCCGCATCGGGTTGGGACATTTTTTTGTTGTTGTTGCGGCTCGGGTTGACTTAAATAACTAATATATACACAATAACCTCTTCCGACTGATGCCGAACATCATTCTCTAGAAAACACAGAAACCAATATATTTTAAAGATTTAAAGAAGCATATATGAAAACAAAGTTTCTTTCGATACCAGTGATTTTATTGAACGTTTCCCAGTAGTTTTTATAGTGCATTACTCAGTTTTCTCAAACTGATATGTCAGTATTACAGGTTTAACAAATTCGCAATTAAACATTTTCATGTTCAACAAACATGTTTGACAGACAAATACGCTAAATTAACAGTAATAATAGTAATGTTAAAATTAATATTATTTTGTTACTCTTGCATGTATATAAATTCAATTATGCAGCTCAAAATAATAAACAGCATACCAAAATTCGATATTCCGTTTTGAGAAAACTGATGAATACACTATATAAACTACTCGGGAACGTTTTCGAAAATCAGTGGCAGCCAAAGAAACTCTGTTTTTATAAATGATTCTTTAAATATCGAAAATATATTGGTTACTCAGGCTCTAAAGATAAAGGATGCTTTTCGAAATCATGTGGTAACGCGGAAGAGGGTATTGTATATTTTCGTTCGTGTCGTGATTATGTAACATTTTTAATATTAGGATATATATATATATATATATTTTTTTTTTTTTTTTTCTACAGTGTAGTTTTAGAGAGGTGTAAACCTGTCTAAAACGGAATTTTTTACAGTGTCTGGCGTTTCCATTTTTATATATTTTATTATGTCATTTTTACTTACCCATCATACGTAGTATAAGGTAAGTCTTGTAATCGTTTTGAAAATCGAATTTTTTTTGACGGGTTTACAAGTTTCAGACACTGGAGATTCCGAAATACACATTTTTAGAAAAAAAAAATTGCCGTCCGTCTGTCTGTGTGTCTATGTGTGTGTCTGCAAACGCTCTATATCCCGAATAAAAAAATGAGCTAGAGACTTGAAATTGGGTATGTACTTAGTATGTAACAATAAGAAGAAGCTTATTGAATTTCAGTAACCTCGATTATCCGGAACTATGTTTTTCGGACTCTCGAAATATTCGTTCTGATAAAAGGTATATGAAAATGTTCGAAATGGTTTATTTTAAGGAGTGAATATAAAAGACAATAAAGAAAATATAAGTTTTGCATAAAGAATGAGGCCGATCGGTTCATGAGTTGCCGAGATATTTTTAATCCTATTTCCAATACTCTTCGATTTTTCATGACCCTGTATTTCATCCAAATTTCAATTCAAAGATATATTTGAATTGGAAATGAGACGCTTAATCCGACACAATAAACCGCTAGTTAATAGGATTATTATTTTTGGAGTTATAAGGAAAAACCTCTTTCAAGCAATTCAGTAATCGAGCCTTTAAAGTTTAGGACGTCATCCAGCCACGATTTTATTTGAATTGCAATGCATTTTATAAGTAGTCTACACATGTTTTATTTTCATATTTTATATTATGCCTATCCATGATGGGTAAGTATTACGGTGGCCCCCGACGACTAGCTTTAAATTAATAAAAAATAAAACAAAATCACAGAGTGTTTGTTTCGCGTCCTTGCTGCAAGACGATTCGCTTAATGGGTGAGAAATTAATGGAGCGATTTATTTCACCAGAATGATTACGTTAAAAGCAGAGGAAACCTTGGATTGCTTTCGTGAGAGGTTGATATCTGCGACTCGTTTGTTCCGGCGAAAGACGTAATCGTGTTCTATACGGACTCTATTTATGAGCGCTCATTGTTTTCAGATCGTGTCGAGACGTTATTTTGGCAACGGGAAGAGGAAGCAGAAAGAAGAAGTAGAAACTGGCGTGTTTGTATACATTATAAAGGATGGTTTCCAGCTGTCGATAGTTCCCTGTTTTCTAACTGGATAGGGAACAAAGTTCTTATACTTGATGGGGGAGAATGTAATGTAGTAAAACCTGTGAAAACGGACTTTCTGAACACCGAAAAATAATCGGTTTTAGACAGTTTATAGTCTTAGCAGGTATAAAATTGTATGGTAGACCTGTAAATTTTTTCCGTTTAAGATTCCGTTAAAACAAATCCGCTTTCACAGGTTTTACTCTATAATAAAAGCTGCTGTGAGGAATCGCTAGGGGACAAATCAATTCTCTTTTAGACAGGTTTACTGCATAGCAGGTGCACAGTGCAGATGAGACAGGATCAACCCGACCGCGTAAGTCCTAGTACTGTCCCGAAACGGACTGGGACTCGGGTAAACGGGATTTTTATACTAGTTTTTCGGCTCGGGCTCGAAGTAGAAATTTCGTTTATTCACAAACAAAAAACAAAATAAAAAATAAATAAATAAATAAATAAATAAATAAAAATAAACATTTTTAAGAATCAAGAATATAGTGTAAGTGTTTAAAAATCCTTCATAATTAGTTTGAAAAGAAGTTGTATTTCTATTGATAGGATATAAGCAGAAATATTCTATCTCATTCTGAAGGTTTTACATGATCAGTGTCAGTAACATAAAGAAGTCGTGGGATATCCCTTGTCTATCCTCGCTTTCTGTCTGAAGACCTTTTCCAGAATGACTGGGAAACAGAACTCGTGTCTTTCTATCATAATTGTACAATAGTAATTTAAAATAATAAGAAGTGTGAATTTTGGAGATTTCTGCCAGTGGTTGGGCATAAATAAGGAATTTGCTACTTTAAACATATTTTGAGAGATATGGAAATCACGAAACGTTCTCATGACGACGTATTTGGGATTAATACTTGTTGCTACGTAAAATGATTATTTTAAATGAGAAATTTTATCTGGCAACAGTTTTAAAATGTTATTAATAACTTTCTACTGCGTACTTTCAGTATCGGGTTCGGACCAGCTAGGATTTCAAATTATTGGGCTCGAGTTCCGATAAAAGAGCCCGAACTCGGTGTACTTGTACTGCATTGTATACTTGTGCTCTACCCTTGTACTGCATTCCTTTCGGCGAGACCGTGAAAATTTTCTGTTTAAGGCAGGATTCCGCAATTCGTTTTAATAGGATTTTATAGTATATTATTTCAGTTAAAATAAGATGAAATGACGCTCATAAGAAAAAATTAAGTGTAATTGTACAACAAATCTGTGAAAAAGGAATCGATAAGGGATAAAAAAAAAAAAAAAGAATCTGCTTTTGGCAGGTGTCCTTCTTAGCAAGCATAATCGCATGGTATATACTTCTCCTTGGGACCTTGAAAAATATTCGTATAAGACGGGATTCCGTTATATATAGGGTGCTACCGTATAAGCAATAACTCCAATATTAAATAAACGCAACAAAACTTTATTTTATACTTAGACTTAAATCAGTAATACAAATACAAAATAATAATGAGAGATGAAGACTTGTAAGAAACACTTACACGGGAGTTGAGGAGCATTGGGATACTAAATTAATTTTTACATAAATATTTATTAATTATTTATTTCAGTCTATAAATCTTCTGTTCTTGATTGTCTGTTCCTAAAGGATGGAGAAACCTTTTACTCATGACTAATCTCCATGTGTCGTGAACGATAAGGAAAACTGCATCGAATATTACTCAGTGACTAACAAGTATCTTTATAAACATTGCAGCGAAAAAACACTAACTGTTAAAATCAGAGTCCAATTAACTTTTGCATCTCGAATGAAAACTGCAGATGTGATCTAAATTGAATGTATCCAGATGGATTTATATTGAAACTAAGAACTCAGAAAAAGTGCAGATTGCTCCTTCAACCTTGAACTGTTTTCGCGCGTGTGTGTACTTCCTATAAACTTTCTTTCAGTATGAAAAATGTAACTCTATCGTCAAGTCGCCTGTGTGAATGTAGAAAAATGTATCTTAATTTTAGTGTAAAAGTGGAACATTTCTACGCAGTCTCCACACGCGAATTAATTATCTCTGTAATCAAGATTTAATACAATATTCTGTTCAAATCGATATGGATCTCCACTTATTACATGAATCAGTGTTTCACTACTAATATAAAATCATTTATCTCATGATAGCGGATAGCGACTATAAATATCACACTGTGGATTACTCTTCACGCGATGGCAAATTACAGGTAAGCTGAATGAACTTTTTATTAGTATCAAAGTTGAAAGTTAAAGTATGAAAAATGATCTAAAAATTTATAAGTAAAGAAAAATTATCGTGCTACCGAAGGTTCTAACACTAACTGCTATATGTATATATATATATATATATATATATATATATTGATTTGTCTCAAAACGGATTACTTCAAATCGACCCCTTGCTATTTGCTTCTTTACTGATTAACACTCGCGATTTATTTAACCTTAATTTACACTCGCGGTGCTATCAAGTGGGAAAGGGGTTATTTTGTTTATTCTTAAAATGTCGGTGGACTTTATATTTGGACCTTAATACTCTGAATAATAGATTAGACTATTCACACGTCCAGAACATACTATGCTTTATCGAAACGGTCATGTGAGTTTAGTTAAGATCGCTTTTAAATTGAGAAACATTATCTTGACTAATTTTATTATCTGGACTTTTGGAATCAAACTTATTTGGCAACGTCACAATAGGTCCCGTTTTGATAGGCTTTACTGTATATATGCTTAGGCACATACACATGCTTTTTATCACTTGACAGGGATTTCTTAAGAACATGGATATCTCCCTATTAACTTGTTTTTGGAGTCGGTTAAAAAGATAACCCCACTATACGTTTCATTTCATTTCAGTAAACAAGACAATTCGTTGTAATTGGTGCCAAATTAATGGAGCGATTTACTTCATTAGAAAGATCTTGTTAAAAGTATTAGTAGCCCCCTTGAGATGTTTTCGCGAGAGGACGCTAACTGTGTCTCGTTTGTTCCAACGAAAAACGTAAACTTATTACTGACTCTATTTATGAGAGCTCATTGTGTTCAGATAGCGTCAAGACGTTGTTTGGCAACGGGAAGAGGAGGCAGAACTATCGCGTGAGCCGACGCCCGCACGAGCCCGAAATATTTTGTGACATCGGAGCCTGAATCCGATACCGGAAGTACGCATTAAAAAATTGTTAATAACACCTGTAAATTGTTTCAAGATTAATTTTCTCATTTAAAAATCTCTTCTCGCTCACGGCAAAAAAAAAAAAAAAAAAAAAAAAAAAAAAAAAAAAAAATGTTGATTTTGCAGTATAAAACTGGCACCCCAGCTGCCAGTATTATACCGTAAAATTAACAGTAATAAACAGTAAAATAAGCCGTAATACGCTGCAGCGCATGCGCAGTAGCGTATTACTGCTTATTTTACTGTTAATTTTACGGTATAATACTGGTAGCTGGGATGCCAGTATTATACTGTAAAATCAACACTTTTTTTTTTGCAGTGCACAGAAATAAGTATTATTTCTAAATACTATTTCATGAAAACGTTTCGTTATTTTTCATGTCTGAAAAAATCTGTTTTAAATAGCCAATTTGTTATTTAAACCCAGCCACTGGCAGAAATCTGCCAAAAAGTCACAATTCTTATTCTTTCAAAATATCATTGTACAACTATGGCAGAGAGACACGAGTTCTGGTTTCCAGTCATTCTAAAAATGGGACTTCAGACATAAAGCGAGGTTAGACCCCCCACAGCTTCTTTGTGTTTTAACACTAACCGTGTCAAATATTCAGAATCAGATAGAATATCTACCCTATTAATATTCACGTATATAAATTCACGTTCAGGCTGATGTTTACAGGATTGTAAAACACTTTAATAAATTTAGACTTACATTCTTGTTTCGCAAATAACATCTAGAAATTATTTCTTTTTTCAATTGGTGAATAAATAAAATTTTCACTTTGAGCCCGAGCCCGAATTCTTGTTAATCGAGTCCGAGCCCGTCTCATCTATAGTACACAGTAATGATGCATATCATGCATGTAGTATGAGATATTTCTCAGTAGTCGAGAGTTCGTTTTTTCTGATGAATTAATGAATACTTTTAAATGTAGGGGTAAATGTTATATACAGTAAAAACCTGTCGAGACGGAACCTGTATAAAACGGAATTCTGTCTTAAACGTAGAAAAATCGTAATCCAGGCGGAAGAAATACCGTCACATAATTATATTTGCTAGGCTAAAGCGGTACTTTTTCCCTCTTTTTTTGCGATTCAATTGTAGCGAGTTTTAGTGGTATAGTAAAACACATTCTTCTATGTACGCTAAATGCGCCTGTTGCATATAAAACCCGTCGTGGGTGCAAAGTCCTCCAAGTTCCCTGTGAATTATACCTCTGGGGGTGCCTAATCAGGTGAAGGTCTCGTCATCTAATCAAGGTTCTAAATTACGAGACAAATTACTATCACTTCCTTAATTTTTGCTTTTTTAAAATCTGCTAATTCAACAAAGATAAATAGAAACCTTGACCCGGCAAAGAGAACTGTAGCAAACCACTAGAGAGCACTGCAGCGATGCCAACAAAACTACACTGTAAAAAAATTTCGCAAAATTTTAGTAAATGTACCGTAAATTAACGGTACTTATACCGTTTTCACTCTTTACGGTATGAGTACCGTACTTCTAAGGTACATTAAGCGTAAAAAAAACCGTATGTGCTCCATTTCGATTATAATCGGTATTTATACAGTAAAATGTTTGTTTTTCAGTAAAAAATCGCTATTTATTCCGTAAATTAATTATTTTTCAGTAAGGAAAAAGCTGGTAGCCCCGCCTCGGTGTACGGCAACTCCTGAAGTGATGCTCTTGCTCTTGTTACGTAATACGTGCAGGCCTGAGGAGAGGGGGGAGTGCAGTCGGTACATATACTTTAAATATTTTACGGTACATATACCGTCCAGTTAAATTACGGTATATATACTGGTCACAAAGTTGCCAGTATATGTACCGTAATTTTTGACCAAATTTTTTACAGTGTATAGTCAGGTGGATCACAGCCATGCTGTGATTAGGCGATTTCCGCCCCACTCCCAGGTACTAACTCGTCAAGCTAGGCACTCATGCCGGACCAAGGAGGTAAAACAACGACCGTTAATCATTTTCGAAATGAAGGAAGAATAACAGTAACCAGAGGGCCCGTGCGAGGATTTCGCACTGAAATCTAATATTTTTTAGGTACTTCTCTATTATCCCGTCGACCACTTTTCATAACAAAAAACTATCGCCAAATTGTAAGATTAGACGCCAAAAATACAGTCCCATTTACTTGAAATCAGAAGCATTATACGTGTTTGTTACGTCAAGTGTTTTTTAATTCGACATTTGCGTGTATTTTTCATTTTTTTTTTACTGATTTATGAGTTATTTCATTCATTAAAATAACAATTGTGTCCTTAAATTCTTGTATTTTATTTATTTATTTAATCTGATATTCCAATGGCAACATTCTCTCGTTTATTTGACGATAGTTTTTTGTTATGAAAAGTGGTTGACGGGATAATAGAGAAGTACCATTTTTTATCAATATGTAATACTTATTAGATGCAGATTTAAACTTCTAAAGAAAAAGCAAGGATAAAAATATCTGCAAACAACATTTAGTTGTTAGTCAAGCCAGATAATCATCTAATTTATTCCATCAAAGTTAGAGTATAAAATGATCCAAGATTGCTAAAGGCACGCGAGAGAAAAAAAATTAACAATCGTATTTTAACTGCATTAGAGGATGACGTCATCCGCTTCGGGAAAAACATGGGACATAGAAATATAAATCTAAACATTTCAATTTCGCTTTTTAATCATAAATATAAAATAAACCCATGCGGTGTTTTTTATAATGATTGCTGAGCATCATATAATGTGGTATTTTATTTTTATGGCAACAATATTTTGAGGAAAACCTTTCATTTCTTTTATGAAAACAATGCCGATTTAATTTTTAATTATCAGCAATTTTTAATCAAAAACATGTTTTAACGAAATGTTAAGTGTGCTATGTCAGAAGCCTGTTCAAAATCCTTTCATATGCTATCTCATTCGTCGTTCTGCGTTTCGTATTTTCTGAGGAAAAGGGATGTTGACAGGAGAAATAATATGAATGATGATATTTTCTCGATTACCGTGTGCGCCAAAAATTCGTTAAAACTTTAAAAATTCATTAAAAAGAAAAACAAATTATTCTAAGAAATTGCAGGAATGAGAGATGAGAGGGAGATCCGATTTCTTTTAATAACAACAAATTTTGGTTAAAAAATTACCGATAGATGGCACTGCATGCATAATAGGGAACAGACTTATGCAAATCAAGCTGTCAAAAAAAAAAAAAAAAAAAAAAAAAAAAAAAAACATCACTGCACATAGATTCTTCATTTGATGCCAGCCGTATGCTATCGTTACCAGAGCGCTGTCGGTTAAACTCTTTTACAAAAATGGAGAATCGGCAACTGGCGCATTGCGAAAATTCTGCACGGCAAACTGAATGAATACGAGAAAAGGGCCTGTTTATGTGCTCGGATAAAACATGTCAGACGCTTCGCAGAAATTAGTTTTTTACCATAAGCCTAATATACTTTTTCTTTACTTCTCAAATATAGTGAATGATAGATTAAATTACAGAGTACCCTTTGCTGATTAGTTTGATACATACCCTTTACTTTTTAAAATTCTGCTTGCAGTTAATAATAATAATAAAAAAGCATAAAAGTAAAAATATTAAAAATATTTCTTCTTTTTTTTTTACCATACATTGTTCATTTTTTAAATCACGCCTAATTTCATGATTACAATCTATATTATTCAAAATATTTCCATTACAATACATTTATTTGGCGAGGGTCCAGATTATGAAAAAAATCACCATTTTGAATGGGCGCTTGGTAAAGAGCGCGAACGAATGAATTAAAAAAAAATACAATCACAATTTTTTTCTTTTTTCAGATATGGCAGCAGCAAAGAAAAATAGATTGTTTAAAGTATCTATTCAATACCTTTAAATTGTTTTCTCGACCTATAATCATAATGTAATTAATATTAAACTATTAATTGGTAAACGCGTATTTTAAAATTATATATGTATATTGCACTCTTTATTTTTTATTTCTATTTAATTTTCCACTTTTTTGTATTTGAAATATTTCATTGTTGCAGTTTCACAGCTAAGTGGCCTATTTTTGTAAGCGTGGTTTAGCGGCACATCAACAACTCCATTGTTGTTGTAACTCGTATATAGTTGTAAGGAATGTTTTGCGATTGATTAACTGACCCTAATGGAAAAATTCCTTTAAATTAATTTACTAGTGTATAATCAAGTTCTAGAAGTATTAAAATGCTGTGTTATTATCAGAAACATAACCATGTACATAATTTATATAATTCTAGCCTGTGAGAGAGTCAGAGGAAAATCGATTACAAAATTCATTTATCTCCAAGTATAGTTATATAAAAGAGTTTAAAAAGAATGAAGGGAAAAAAAAAAACACTTATGAACCGTCTTTTACATTTCGTAGCATGTTTTATGTCATTACATCCAGTTTAAGTCGTTCCTAAGAATATTTCATAAAAATAGGTAGGAGGAAATAAATATCAGGGGTGAAATTTTGAACAATGCTTGGAAAATCGGATTGGTTTCGATTTAGAATATAGGGTGTACATACATTTTTGTCGATGTTTCCTTAGCTAATAACCAGGGCTTTTTTATTTTTTTATTTTTATTTTTTTATCTGGCGCCAAATTATTTAATCTAGTGGATGTTTTTTTTTTTTTTTTTTTTTTTTTTTTTTATTGACTTAAGAAATCCCAAACTATATTTTTTCTCTCCACCTAATAATGAAGAAATAAACTTAGAAACTACTATATACAAATAAAAAATATTTTTAACTTCTACTATTAATTTGGCAAAACTAAGTTCATCAAATGCAAATTTTTAAAATAATAAAATCAGAATTATTTGACTGACTTCGACAGGAGAAAATGCAAAAGAATTGTTTTCCTGCTTTACTATTTCACCGAAGAATATCTTTTTTTTTTTTAAATTATTTTTTAGAGAGATATAATTTTGATAAGTTTAATTAGAAAACTTAGTTTATATTATCTTTTTAAATTATGTATTATTCTAAAGTATGCTTGTCATTTTATTTTTTCTCAATTAAAGCATAGAAAACTTTTGTGCTTTTTGGAAATCAACGACGGGGCAGGTGGGGTTAAATATTTTTTGCTCGCGACTATAGAATATTTTGCTGGTTATCAGATTTTATGAAAATTTGTTTATATAATTTTTCATTTCAGAATATGACGAGAAATATCATTACATATTCGTAAAAAACAATTATTTTAATAACATGTATTTTAATTAATTACTGTATGTATGTTGAAAATGGGAGAAAAAATTATTTTTAAAGAAAAAGAGCTTTTAAGGCGACAGTGGACGTTCAAACTCATTTTTTTTTTTTTTTTTATTTCACTTTAAATACCATTCAAGGACACACTATATGCATTATGGCATGTATTTATCACACCAGAATTAAAAAAAAAAAATTTTTTTGGAGAAAAATAAGGAATTTTTCTGAATTTTTTAACCGTTACGCAGAATTTTTCAAAATGTCCCATGCGCATTCCATATCAATTAAAATCATCAATATTTTTTATGCAGGTTTGGTTTATATATACAAATAAAACTTGGTATCATATTTTATATATTTGAATATAAAGGTAAAAAAAAAAAAAAAAAAAAAAAAATTTGAAATTTTCCGCATTTTTGCATCATATTTTTTCAATTAACTACCTTTAAATTTTTTAAATTATACCTCATTTCAAAAAACCATACCAAGTTTTATGACAAATATAATGATAAATAGCTACAAAAAATTTCAAACTATTCAGATGAAATAGTATGCGCATGGAGCATTTTGAAAAAATGGAAACCGACAAAATTTTTGAAATGAGAAAAACAATTTTAAAGTTTTAGTATTGGTAAACATAAGAAAATATACCCTGAAAGGGACTAAAATCATATATATGCAAAACCTTTACATGTTTAATGAATGATTCCACCAAAATAATTATTTATAATCTCCCCCCCCTCCCCCCCCCTGTTGAGTGTCTGAAAAAAAAATCATTTTTTCTGCGCTTGACTAATAAAGTTTGAGATTTTTCTTCGCAACCAATTATAGAATTTCTCAGTTTCATCTTTTTACAGATTACTAAAATTCTGTATTCTCGCCCCCCCCTGCCCCCCCTTGAAAAAATTAATTTTTTCTGCGATTGACTAATAAAGTTTGAGATTTTTCTTCACAACCAATTGATGAATTTATCGGTTTCATCTTGAGACAGATTACCAAAATTCTCGATTCTCTCCCCCCCCCCCACCCCCCTGTTGAGTGACAGAAAAAATTCATTTTTTACTGCGATTGACTAATAAATTTTGAGATTTTTCTTCGCAACCAATTATTGAATTTCCCACTTTCATCTTTTTACAGATTACTAAAATTCTGTATTCTCGCCCCCCCTGCCCCCTTGCCCCCCCTTGGAAAAAATCATTTTTTCTGCGATTGACTAATAAAGTTTGAGATTTTTCTTCGCAACCAATTATAGAATTTCTCAGTTTCATCTTTTTACAGATTACTAAAATTCTGTATTCTCGCCCCCCCCTGCCCCCTGCCCCCCCCTTGAAAAAAATAATTTTTTCTGCGATTGACTAATAAAGTTTGAGATTTTTCTTCACAACCAATTGATGAATTTATCGGTTTCATCTTGAGACAGATTACCAAAATTCTCGATTCTCCCCCCCCCCACCCCCCTGTTGAGTGACAGAAAAAATTCATTTTTTACTGCGATTGACTAATAAATTTTGAGATTTTTCTTCGCAACCAATTATTGAATTTCCCACTTTCATCTTTTTACAGATTACTAAAATTCTGTATTCTCGCCCCCCCTGCCCCCTTGCCCCCCCTTGGAAAAAATCATTTTTTCTGCGATTGACTAATAAAGTTTGAGATTTTTCTTCGCAACCAATTATAGAATTTCTCAGTTTCATCTTTTTACAGATTACTAAAATTCTGTATTCTCGCCCCCCCTGCCCCCCTGCCCCCCCCCCCCCTTGAAAAAATTATTTTTTTCTGCGATTGACTAATAAAGTTTGAGATTTTTCTTCACAACCAATTGATGAATTTTTCGGTTTCATCTTGAGACAGACTACCAAAATTCTCGATTCTCCCCCCCCCCCCCCCCTGTTGAGCGACTAAAAAATTCATTTTTTACTGCGATTGACTAATAAATTTTGAGATTTTTCTTCGCAACCAATTATTGAATTTCTCCCTTTCATCTTTTTACAGATTACTAAAATTCTGTATTCTCGCCCCCCCTGCCCCTTGCCCCCCCCTTGAAAAAAATAATTTTTTCTGCGATTGACTAATAAAGTTTGAGATTTTTCTTCGCAACCAATTATAGAATTTCTCAGTTTCATCTTTTTACAGATTACTAAAATTCTGTATTCTCTCCCCCCCTCCCCCCCTCCCCCCCTGCCCCCTTCCCCCCCCTTGAAAAAATTATTTTTTTCTGCGATTGACTAATAAAGTTTGAGATTTTTTCTTCGCAACCAATTGATGAATTTTTCGGTTTAATCTTGATACAGATTACCAAAATTTTCGATTCTCCCACCCCCGCCCCCCCCCCCCTGTTGAGCGACTGAAAAAATTAATTTTTTGGTATGATTGACTAATAAATTTTTAGATTTTTTTTCGCAACCAATTATTGAATTTCTCAGTTTCATCTTTTTACAGATTACTACAATTCTGTATTCTCGCCCCCCCCCCTGCTCCTCCCCCCTTGAAAAAATTCATTTTTTCTGCGATTGACTAATAAAGATTGAGATTTTTCTTCACAACCAATTGATGAATTTTTGGGTTTCATCTTGAGACAGATTACCAAAATTCTCGATTCTCTCCCCCCCCCCGCCCCCCCCCCCTGTTGAGCGACTAAAAAATTCATTTTTTAGTGCGATTGACTAATAAATTTTGAGATTTATCTTCGAAACCAGTTACTGAATTTATTGGTTTCATCTTGCGACAGATTACCAAAATTCTGGATTCTCCCCCCCCCACTCCCCCCCCCTTGATAAAATTAAATTTTTACTGCAATTGATTAATAAATTTTTATATTTTTCTTCGCAACCATCTGATGAATTTCTTGGTTTTATCTAGCGGCATATTAGCAAAACTTTGGAATTCTTAATTTTTTCTGTCGTTCAACAGGGGGGGGGGGGGGGCTAGGGGGGGAGATTTAAGAATTTTCGTTATCTGTCGCAAGATGAAACCGACAAATTTATCAAGTCGTTGCGAAGAAAAAAATTTAATTTTTTCAGTTACTCCCAGTAAAAAATGACTTTTTTTTGGTCACTCAACAAGGGGGGGGGGGGGGGGGGGGAATCAAGAATTTTGGTAATCTGTCGCAAGATGAAACCGAGAAATTCATCAATCGGTTGCAATTGAATGAAAATTAAAAATAAACAGTTAATTAGAAGAAAAAAATCATTTGCAAATATTTGTAAACAAACATCAGCTGATCACGACAGCCGTTTAATTAATTATAAAAATGTAAATAAAATCCGAAAAAATCATCCGATTGTAATTATTTAAGTTGGAGATGAAAGCTTACATGGAGCTTTATTTTTTGGGGACAAGAAATTTTTTTCGAAAATTTGAGCGATTTTGCTGATTTTGAACGTCCACTGTCGCCTTAATTAATTAAATGAAAAGGCAACACTATTACATGTTAAGCGTACTTACAAGTGCTGTACATTAGTACAGTATGAACGTACCGTACTGTAAATGAAAGTCATTACTTGCTGAACATCTCGGTCAAAGTAAGCTGTTTGACAGTCTTCATCCGTTTTTGGGAAGCCAAGTCGCGCATTCGCTTGACAGTCAGAAGTTGCATGTGGTCACACTCGGGCTGACGCTCCATCCACTTCAACGCAGTTTCAAGGCCGGCAAATGCTTCACTAGCTGATGGTCCCGTGTATGCTTCAGCTTCGACATTAAGGTTATTTTCTTCCTCGACACTTTCTTCTCTCACACTTTCAATAAATTCATCATCATTTAGAATTTGAAACCCAGGGTCTTCGCGGCGGGAAAGACAATAGCGCGCGTAGACAGACTCATTATTTTGGGAATCGCAGTACGGTTCTGTCTTCATTTGTTTTTTCTGAAATTCTGAAAGTGATTCGGATAATCAGCGATTCGGATAATTGGAGTTCGGATAATTGGAGTTCTACTGTATATTAAAATGTTGTATTGTCTTCTGACACAAACCTGGGTACATATTATTCATAATTCTAACTTATCAGGAAATGTGTGCAAATACGGTTACGAATTTCCATATTTATACCCAAGTTAAGTTAAGTAAAAAAGATGGTAAAAAATAAAAAGATATAAAGAAAAGATAAAACCCTCTTATATAACCTTTTATATAACCTTTATACAACCTAATATAACCTTTTATATTCCATAGCATGTTTAACGCCATTACATCCACTTTAAGTCGATCTAAGACTATTTTATAATATCCTTAGGATATAAATATCGAAGGCGAAATTTAAACGATGCTTGAAAATAGGGATTCCTTTCGATAAATAATATACGTAAAAAAATATTTTTTGCTTCAGATAAAATTACAATAAGAACGTGAAAAATCCTGAGTTTTAAGGATAACGAAATTCATTATTTCCTAATACGTCCTTCAAAACCACATTAACGAGAGTCCACTGTACAAGTTGGAAATTGTACGTCAAACGTGACAAATGAGGTGCATTCGTACTATAACTAGTTTCAGTGAAATGAATTATATCGTCTGTTATTATGATATCATTAAATTCCGTAATAAAATAAGTACATTTTAAGTTGGCAATATTTTATCTTTTGTTGACATTGACTGAAAATTCCAATGGGAAACTTAAGCCTAACTTTGAAAGTTTCAGAACTTGAAATCCATATTTAGTCTGTTTTTCCATTTAATATCTATTTTTACGGAGACATCTATCCAAAAAACTGTCGGTAGATTATAGGATGGCTATAATGAAACAATTTTAGCATACAAATTCGGTAATACGGAAATAATAGGACTCCATCTTAAATAGGAAGTCATCACCATGGCAACCTAAAATCATGACCTATCATGTGATATCTTTGAATTAATTACGTATATAATATGTATGTATTTAATAGAATGAAGAATGTGACTATAACTTGGTCATAGAGGTTATAAAGTGTCATATACGTCATATAGGATTATAACGTCATACATATCAGATAACTTGGCGATACATCTTTCAACAACAAAGAACTCATGTTTTCACTACTAATTATGCATATTTTTTCGCAAATTTTTAAAGAGCGCTTGGATACAGATATATTTATGACGATTGAAATTTCAGAGAGTTTGGAAGATGAAAACTATTTTTTTATTGCTAATGTTAAAGGAGCCGACACACGAAAACAAACAAACAAATTAAAAAGCGAGAAGCAGACATTATTTTACAACTACATAACTGTATTTTTACACAGGCTTTGAAACCGTTTTATTGATCACCCATAAAAATTTCAAAGAGATCGGACAAAAAGAACTTTTTAATGAAACTACCCTATGTGAAAAAACAAGAAAATGAGCGTTTTTATCACTAAATATCAATATTTTTTCGCTAATTTTTCATTTAAAAATATAATTTCATAGAAAATCGGATTAAAGATATAAAATAATAAAAACTTGATTTTTTTAAAATTTATTTATTATTACGGGCCGGGCAACACCGGACGGGGGTCAGCTAGTAGGTTTTTAAAATCTTTTTTTTTTTCCTTTCAAAATCTAGTTACGATGTTATTGTTATTATTATTATTATTATTATTATTATTATTATTATTATTATTATTTTGTCGTGAAATTCATTTTGTTTAACAATTTTCATTTTACAAGATGTAAAAGAAATGCAAAACATAGCAAAAGTATTTTATTTATTTATTTATTTTGTAAGGTTGCCCCATAAGACAGGATTCCGTTACAGACAGGGTCCGTTTTTACATGTTTTATTGTGCATTTACTTTACATAATTTTAAAATCCGGCTTCTGTTTAACGATGATAATAAATATACAAAGAAATAAATGAAAGAAGAATCCTTTCTTCTGAACCGTCTTTTATATTGTGAAGCACGTTTTACGTCATTGCATCTATATACTTTAAGCCCTTCCTAAGAATATTTCACAAAAATATTTACGAAATAAATATCAAAGGTGAAATTCAGAAAGACGGTTTCAAAAAAATAAGGATTCGTTTCGATATAAACAAGAGCGAAAAATCATGCATCATGCATAGAGTGTGAAACACTTTTCAGCACTTTTAGAATGCTGTAATTAAAACTTTACTGTTTAATAAGGGGAAAGAAGATATTTTAAATAAACAATTTGGCCTGTAGATCCCCTTTTCCGGCAGGAAGACATACTCCGCGGGGAAAAGTCGCTTAGCGGCGATTCACGAATTATTTATGTATTTTCAAGAATACTTGTGTATTTTACGGTATTGGCTCATGTATAACCCGCCTGCGCGAAACTGTTGTCCGGACTGTTTAAACCTTATTTGGTTTAAAAAAAAAAAAAAAAAAAAAAAAAAAATTCCCTGACGGCTCAGCCTATACAGGCACATTTCGCAGATGCAGACTGCGGGGCTCCTGTTTGTTGGGAATTTTTTTGCTATAAGGGTTGGTCCTATAAAAAACTTGTCAATATAAAAGTTTTAGATAATATTAAGAGGATTAATAATAAATTTAAAGGATTTGATATCTTGTGAATTGACGAAGTTATGATTTTTTTCTTACCCCGCTTCCCTCCCCCCTTGGGGCTATTTTTAATGATATCAAAAATCTGTCCTACATAAATTTTCTTACCTTTTCCTAGAAGTAATAATAACTTTAAATGGATTCGATACGTATCATAATTAAGAAATTATGGGGTTTTTTCTGTTTTCACCAAAAGCCCCCCCTATTCCCCCCCCCCCCCCTTTGGTTCGATTTTGCCCATTAACGAACTTGACCGAGATTGTATGCCCCTTGATTTTATGTATCAGTTTGGAAGATGTTTATGCAGAATTTTTCTAGCTATCGTGTCCATAAAAAAGTGACATAGATAGATAGATAGATAGATAGATAAAGTTTTGAACTGGGGGTGGTTTTGGGTTCTGAGAGTCATGATAGGCGTAGATCTGCAAATTTTTTTTAAAAAAATTGCAACTTGGTGAGAATGTAATAAGTAGTATTTCTTACGAAATCTACCTAAAAATGTCTCATTGAAAAAATATACACAGGGTAACTTTTAATTAACCTACAACTTTTAACTGAAATAACTCTTGAGTCGTTGCAGGTAGCACTACAAACATTTTTTTATTGCAAAGAACGTGGAAAAGGAATTTAATGGATAAGGTTTTCAAAGTCAGAACCTTAAGAGGTGATACAGTAGCACAACTTAGTCACACATTTGTCAGTTACAAAATCGAGCGTTTCTTTTTTTATGCTTGAAAATGAGTCAGTTATGGAACTTTTGAGGCTAATAAAGTCTGTCGGCTTCTTCTTGTAAACCAAATCTTTCATATGACTCCAAAGAAAGAAGTCATATGGATTCATATCTGGTGAATAAGGTGGCCAATTTTCTTATCAGATCTCTTACCATTGCTCTATAGAAAGCTTAGGTCGGTTTCTGAATGTCGAAGACAACTTCCGTAGAAATAGTGTTACATTTTCACCATATAAATACTAATTTTTAACGATCTTCAGTTGATTATGACGATTTGGGAGACATTTTCAAATTTACGTGGAACTGACACTAAGCAAATTCCTTTTATGCCCTCTCTCACTGCACGCATTCGTACCTCCATCTAGTGAGGCTCTGAGAAGTTATTTCAGTTTAAAATTCTAGGTTAATTAAAAGTCACCCTGTATATGAGAAAAAAAAATTCAAACAAATTTATTCTACTAAAATTTCGCTGTTTTAATTTGCGTTTCACAATATTTACAACAAGAACGAAGAATCATGCGTCAAGCATAGATTATAAAACACTTTCCAACATATTGACAATACTGTAACAAAACTTAACAGTTTACTAAGGTGGAAGTGGGGTGTTTAGAAAAGGAAGGTCTGAGAATATTTTGAAAAAAAAATGCTGATAAAACTACTCATGTACTTAATAAAGTATCAGGCAAATTTAGCTTCGGGGCATATTTTTACAATACACTTTCGACGATATATTTTAAAATATAATACCTAAAATTAAAACATATATATTTTTTTGAGTTCGGTGTTACGAGGTCTTTCACACGGTACCCTACCCTACATGATATATATACTATATATATACATATATATATAAATCAAGTAACTTAATTAATATCTCGGCTAATTACGGAATTTCTTTTTTCGAAAATCATTATCAACTATAATTGGATGATTCTGCGTCGATAAGTACCTTCAGTGCCAATCAACTCATCCGCTGTCTGCCCGAAAAGTAAAGTTTGTGTGTAACGGAAAAATGCGTTTTTCTCAAAACCATCATTTTCAATTTCGAGCATGCCATAGTAAACACCAATAACATATATCAGTTTCATGGAAATCCGAGTATATTTATGCGAGTTAGAGCACGGACAGACAGACATACCGAATTCATAAAAGCTCGATACTTTCTTCTATCTTTACAAAGAAGAAAGTATTGGATTCATGAAAATTTTCAACTTTCGTTTTTCGGCGGATTTATATGTTTTAGAAGGTCCTGAGCACGATTTGACTGTTTTTAGAAAATGTCTGTCTGTGACTCTGTCTGTCTGTCTGTATGTGACAAAAATTTTGTGGGCGCTCTATCTCAAGAACTAATGCACGAAATTTAATAAAACTTTATATTCAGTTAGTCCCTAATATAAATGGGTGCTGATTAGTTTTGGGTGAAAATCGCCCGGCAGGTGGCGCTGCTATGCTGCATTTTTCGCGATTTCTGTTATAGCTCTTATCTCAAGAACGAATGCACTTATTTTCATCAAACTTCAGGTTCAGTTATACCTAGACATCAGTAGACGCTGCTTACGTTTTGGTGTAGATATCCCAGCAGGTGGCGCTGCTATACCACTTTTTTCTCGATTTTTACGATAGCTATATCTCATGAACTAATGCACGGAATTTCATCCAACTTCAGATTCTGTTAGACCTGGACATAAATAGATGTTGCTTACGTTTTGGTGTAAATTGCTCAACAGGTGGCGCTGCTATGTTACTTTTTTCATTATTTTCACGATAACTATATCTCATGAACTAATGGACGGAATTTCATCAAACTTCAGATTCTGTTAGACCTTGACATAAATAGATGTTGCTTACGTTTTGGTGTAAATTGCCCAGCGCTTCTATGTTACTTTTTTCATTATTTTCATGATAACTATATCTCAAGAACTAATGCACGAAATTTCATCAAACTTCAGATTCAGTTAAACGTTGACATAAGTTGTTGTTGATTGGGTTTTAGTCTAAATCTCCCAATAGGTGACGCTTCTATGCTTCATTTTGCAAAATTTACACGATTTAAGCAATAGTAAAGCTATTAATAGTAAGCAATAGTAGTATAAGCTTTGTAATCTCAAGAACTAATGCACGGAATTTAATAAAACATTAAATTCAGTTAGACCTTGATTTATAAATTGGCGCTGATTCTTTTTAGTGTATGCAAAATCTGTGTGATATAGAAGAAAGTTTTGGGATTAACACATCCGACTAGTTAATTATGTTGGTAAGCGTTAAAAATAACCCTCTTTAAATAAATAGCATTATTTTAATGATGATCTAAAAAGAAATCGCAATCTGAAAAATAAATGTAGTATGCACAAACATTTTAAAAGATCAATATTTATTTTCTGGGAAGAATTGAGTCTCGATATTTTTACGTAAACATTTGCAATCTTTGTCCTGCATAATAGAAAATATGTAAATATTAAGTTCTACAGTCTTTCGATAAAACAAAATTAGTTTTACCAATGCAATACTAGCATTTTATTCCGTTTAGGAAATTTAATTTTCTACAATTCAGCATATGGAAAATGCAGTATTTGTTTAATATATGACCACTTATATTATTACTTTCAAATTGATGCAGAATGTTTGAAATATAAAATGAAAGTTATCAATGATGAATTCTTAAAATTTGAACTTCATTTAAATTCAAATGGCATTAAAATATTGAATAAACTGATGTGATAATATAAAGACATAAAAAGCTTCTTAATAACAGCATAAAATTAAGAAATACGCTATGCTTTTCGAAAGAGTTTGTGTTTTGCATTTTTAAACATAATTTATATTTTCTTTTAACTTCACTTAACTTTTCTGACTCTAACTTTCCTTCTTTAACTTCTTATTCAATTTGCTTTGTAATTCTCCTTCTATTCTGTGTTCTGACTGTGTGATGACTCGGTGTGATTGGCTGATAACTTCTGCTCTCCTATTTCTTTAACTTGCCCCTTTCCCTTTCGTTTTCCTTCAGTCTTTGCTCCTATCTTCAATGTAAAAGCACGTCATTTTTACGCCTGACAAAGAAAGACAACGTCTTTTCGAAACGCCTCGCACATTTCTAAATTATACAGTGTTATCAAAAAGTTTTTTTTTTTTACTTTAAGGGGTCTTGTACCTTTTAAGCGCGACGAAAATCGAGAAAAACAATCAAAGTTTTAATTAGTGTATTTTTAAAACCTTTGCATGTATAAACATAAAGTTTTTGTTATTAATTAAATAGATTGTGCTTTTTAATATAATACTATTAGAAACTGACTAATATTTTACTGAATTTGTGCATTGTTGAAATTAAAATAACTCATTTTTTTATTCCTTAAGGCATTGCGCGCATGATATCTTGAGAACGTATGACTGGATTGTTATGAAATTTTATGTAGACAATAAGCGCATATGTGTGTTTAAAATGATCTACTTTTAAATATATACAATGATAAGATTTTTAATTATGACTATTAATTATAACATTAAACAAGAAAGAAAAATCATGCGTCAAGCATAGATTATGTAACACTGTCCAACGCTTCCAAAATAATCTTACAAATCATACCGTTTAATAAGCTAAAATATAACATCTAATTAAACAATTTGGAAACCGCATAAAATATTTAAAAACATAATTTTAGGAATTTCCAACATATACAATATTCGGAAAAATATCCAAATACTTTTATTCAGCCCTGTATAGGATCTATAGATCTGTATATATACTACATAGGATGCTAAATTTTTGTTCAGTTAGGAAACGCGTAGTGCAGTTTAAAATTCTCCGTCAGGAGTTTCTGTCAATAAACGGAAATGTGTTCGCGAACTTTTGTGCTTCCCTGTATAGGATCTACAGAATTTATACACACCACGTAATAGAAAAAAAAAACGAGTTAAAATTAAAATTGCGTTCAGTAGCTTAAAACGCACTTCCAGGAATTATTGTTAACAGACAGTAGATAATTATTTTGCGTGTCCCTGTAAATGAACGATGACTGCTCTACACACAATATTCTGTAGTAAGCCTCTTGTAATAAACCTTAGTGATATATATAAATTTCAATGCGTTTAAAATAGTGAAACATAATTTAAATAAACCGCAGACGATTTTTCTCCATAGACGTAATGTAACGAATTCTTTTGACTGTCTCTGTAAAGTAACTATAAGTGCTATCCACACCCTATTCCATATTAAGCTTCTTCTAATGCACCTTAGTGATATATATAAATTTCAATGTGTTTAAAATAGTGAAACATTATTTAAATAATCCGCAAATGATTTTCCCCCATAGACCGCAATGTAACGGAATTCTTTTGAATGTCCCTGTAAAAAACTATAAGTGCTACACACTTCCGTTGAAATAGGGAACATGCTATAGATAACGACAATAACATATAAAAATTGCAGAGCAATCCGAGCCTATTTACGGGAGTTAGAGCACGGCCAGACGGCCAGACGGCCAGACGGCAGACGGCCATCCGGCCAGACAACCCGAAGTCATAAACACTTTTCAACTAGGTTGGAAAGTGTTAAAAATGTAAAATTTTTAAATTTTTTTAAAAAATATTTTTTTTTACATGGTTAATGAAATAATTTTGACCTAAAAGTATATCATTTTAAACACACATATGCGCTTATTGTCAACATAACATTTCATAACAATCCAGTCTATACGTTCTCAAGATATCATGAGCGCAATGCCTTAAGGAATAAAAAACAAGTTGGAAATTGTACGTCAAACGTTACAAACGAGGTGCGTTCGTATGCACGTTTTAGAATTAAATTCATGATATCCCGTGCGTAGAACGGGTTAAACAGCTAGTTAAGTATACAGGGTGATTCATAAAAGATGGGCAGAACTTTAAGGGGTTATAGTACACTTAAAGACAAATAATATTAAATAGGAGACTAAGGGTCCCAGACGTATTCCCAAGGAGATAGGGGGCATTAAAGTTTAGGGTCCGAAATTTCAAATGATTATAAAACATGGAAAAATTGGTCGATTCGTTTGCGGTTTTTGCAAAAAATTTTCTTTATGCCAGTATTTTCTTGAAATAAAATTTTAAAGTTCAATTTCAAAAAATGCCGATAGGGGGCGCTTTAGACTTTGGAGTAACAAACAACTATTTTTTAACGTTATTTTTTGTATTTCTTTAAATGATTTCGAAAGCTTAGACTTAAACTTAAATTTTGATCTAAAAATCTGAGTCCTAACGAGTAGTTAAGTAGCGTAAACTGAAATTTGAAATTTGAAACCCTTCTTCCCCCAGAACAAAAATCAGTTATTCCCGATCTTTGTGTCGTAGATTAGGCTCTAACTACTGCCGCGTTTTGCTAAAATTATTCTTTATGTCAGTATTTTCTTGAAAATAAATTTTAAAGAAAATTTTCAAAAAATTCCGATAGAGGGCGCTTTAGACTTTGGAGTAACGAACAACTATTTTATACCGTTATTTTTTGTGTCTCATTAAATGCTTTCTAAAGCTTAGACTTAAACTTAAATTTTCAGCTCAAAATCTGAATCGCTGAGCGTGGTTCAGTAGCGAGGGGAGGGGGTTCAAATTTCAACTTCTGAACATAGTTCAGTTTGCACTACTTAACCATGCCCAACGATTCTGTGCTGTGATACGAGGCAAAAATACAACTTTCGTCAAGGACTGCATAGTCGGAATTCACTCATAAAGGCACTGGCACAGTTGGAAACGTCGCTCATGCAAACGTTAAAGCTCCATTCCTGACGCTAGTCACCGGGTGAAGAAGGAAACAGAAAGTATGCAAATGTCAAATGGGGAAGAAGAAGAACACGTATGCAAAATTTCGACACGATTCAGGCATAAAAACCACTGAACGGTGAGTCAAGTGTAAGTCGCTGTAGTAATGAATCGGAAGATGGTGCCCTTCACGAATAAGGAAAAGGCTGAGATGCATTTAATTTACGGAGCGGCAGATGGAAATGGTGCAGAGGCACAACGAATGTACGGAGAGCGATTTCCTAACAGGCGGTTGCCTAACCGCAAAACTTTCGAGCGCTTGCACAGACAGTTGTGTGAGACGGGATCATTTCTCGCTTCCCGGTCGAATGCAGGTCGTGCAAAAAAGGACGAATCAGTAGTTGTTGCAGAAGCCATTCTGGATGTAGTAGCGGCGCAGCCAAGTACAAGTACACGAACAGTGGCTAGCCAGGTGGATACCTCACAGTCCACGACTTGGAGGGTACTGAAGGATGAACATTTGCTCCCGTTTCATGTGCAACGAGTCCAGAAACTGTCTCCAGGGGATTATCCAAATCGTATTGAATTCGCCCGCTGGTTTCTGCAGCAGAACGCGCTAAATCCACATTTTGGACGAACTGTGCTTTTCACCGATGAATGTACCTTCACACGTGAAGGTACATTTAACACACACAATGCACATGTATGGGCGGATGTCAATCCACATGCTACGTATCCACATGCTCATCAGAGACGCTTTTCCATCAATGTTTGGGCAGGAATCCTCGGAGACCACCTAATCGGACCGTACCTTCTTCCTGAACGCCTCAACGGTAAAACATACCTCACATTTCTGCAACATGTGCTGCCAGACCTGTTAAACGTTGTTCCTCCACGCATCCGGCGGGTCATGTGGTTCCAGCACGATGGAGCGCCAGCCCATTACGTACGAGACGTCCGCAACTATCTGGACATCACATTTCCGAACAGATGGATTGGTCGAGGTGGTCCTGTTGCTTGGCCTGCTCGCTCGCCAGATCTTTCACCCCTCGATTTCTTTTTTTTTGGGGACGATTGAAGGCTCTTATGTATGAGACACCCATTGAATCCCCCGAGGAACTGGTCGCCAGACTTTCCGCCGCTGTAGGGGAAGTGCTCGAAAAGCCTGATGTTTTCGCGAATGTTCGCCGTTCCATTCGTCGCCGTTGTTCTGCGTGCATAACCTCTGGTGGTCACAATTTTGAACATTTATTGTGATTACATGTTAATTAATATGCTTTGGTAACATAATCCTAATTTGTGTCTTTTTACCTCGTATCACAGCACACAATGTGTGGACATGGTAAACTGAACTGTGCTCAGGAGTAGAAATTTCAAACCCCTCTCCCCAGAAACTTAACCACGTCTAACGATTCAGATTTTGGGCTGAAAATTTAAGTCTAAGCTTTAGAAAGCATTTAATGAGACACAAAAAATAACGGTATAAAATAGTTGTTCGTTACTCCAAAGTCTAAAGCGCCCTCTATCGGAATTTTTTGAAAATTTTCTTTAAAATTTATTTTCAAGAAAATACTGACATAAAGAATAATTTTAGCAAAACGCGGCAGTAGTTAGAGCCTAATCTACGACACAAAGATCGGGAATAACTGATTTTTGTTCTGGGGGGAGAAGGGTTTCAAATTTCAAATTTCAGTTTACGCTACTTAACTACTCGTTAGGACTCAGATTTTTAGATCAAAATTTAAGTTTAAGTCTAAGCTTTCGAAATCATTTAAAGAAATACAAAAAATAACGTTAAAAAATAGTTGTTTGTTACTCCAAAGTCTAAAGCGCCCCCTATCGGCATTTTTTGAAATTGAACTTTAAAATTTTATTTCAAGAAAATACTGGCATAAAGAAAATTTTTTGCAAAAACCGCAAACGAATCGACCAATTTTTCCATGTTTTATAATCATTTGAAATTTCGGACCCTAAACTTTAATGCCCCCTATCTCCTTGGGAATACGTCTGGGACCCTTAGTCTCCTATTTAATATTATTTGTCTTTAAGTGTACTATAACCCCTTAAAGTTCTGCCCATCTTTTATGAATCACCCTGTATATTTTATGACACTGTTCATACAAATATCTTAACTAGTTATATAAATATTCAGATATATATGTATCAGCTAGTTATATACAATATTCAGATCTTGATGATTTTTAATTCTGTGAAATGAATTATATCGTCTGCAGATTAATTTCTGTCATAAAATAAGTATCTCGGTCGCTTGACGATTTAACATCCATTCCATCGGAAGCTCCTATAACAAAAAAGCACCTATTAAAAAAAAAAAAAAAAATCACATTTCTTAATAAATATTTTTATTAATATCTCCTAAAGTTTTGATTCGATTTTAATAAAATTTGAAATGTCTCGACAAAATTCTGCAAAGATAATATATTTTAAATTGCAAACCATTTGGTTGGGTAGTTTTTGAGTTGTTATATGCGGACAGACAGACAGACAGACGGACAGACAGACAGACGGACGGACAGACGGACGGACCAAGCGACGACTATAGGTGCTACGTATTTATATAATTACGAACGCACCTAAAAAGAGCTATTTTAATTTCAACAATGCACAAATTCAGTAAAATATTAGTCAGTTTCTAATAGTATTATATTAGAAAGCACTATCTGCTTAATCACAGTCAAAATTTCATGCTTATACACAAAAAAGTTTTGTAGCTACACTAATTCAAAGTTTGAAAGTTTTTGTTGATTTTCGGTGAGTTTAAAAGGTACAAGACCCCTTAAATTCAAACGATTTACGATTTTTTGAGAAGGTAATAATTAAGGATAATTTTTAAAATTATAAAAAAATCCACAGTTACTATTTATAAACACATATATTTGAATGAATTGCCTGATAAATAATTTAAGCAGAATAATATTTACACAGGATGATTTTGTAAAATTTTATGCTTCTGGTCATCTTAATATTATTGTGTAGAATGAAAACTCAGTAAAAGTTCATTTTCCAGCAATCGCCGTCCATATCCGTTAATGTGTGCGAATGCTTTCGTACAGCTCTGTATATGATCTATAAAATTTATACAAATCACATAATACACTAAAGCGATTTGAGTTCAAAAACGAATACCACAGCTGAAAACGCCCTTCCAGCAATTACCGATCATAGACAATTTTGTAACCGGTTTCATTTGCGTGTCTCTGTAAATCAACAATAAATTCAATGTATTCTATAATCTACAGAAAACATGTTGTAGTACATGTCATTAATCCATATCAATTTCATTATGTTTCAAGTATCGTAACATCATTAAAATGCAACGCAAACGATCTTTATCCATAGATAATACTATAAGCAGGGGTCTGTTCAGACTTTTTTAACAGGTCCTGTTTTTGCGAAATTGTGAACAGCTTTTTATATTTGTGAAAAATCTAATCATAATTTTGTGAATTTGAAATGGTCGTTATATTCAGGTTCTTGTCTATGCATTTTTAAGAAGATATATGGATATAAAATACATGTATTTTCTTTCTATATGTGAAAGTGACAGGTCCGATTTTACTTTTAAATAATTAATTTGTGAAATGTTTGGTTTAAAGATGGAAAAATTTTGGGAAGGAGCCTGTTTTAAGGAAAGTAATTTTGTGAAGGGTCCTCTTTTAGGGAAAATAATTTTGTGAAGGTCTTTTTTTGAAATGAAAAATTTTGTGAAGAGTCCTTTAAAGGACCCAGTTTCTTCCTAAATAGATCCCTGATAAGGGACTTTTGCGCGTCCATGTAAATGAATTCTAAATGCTACTTTTTTTAATACTGTACAGGAAACATGTTGTAGTCCACCTCTCAGTGATGTATATCGATTTCATCATGCTTGAAGTATCGCAATATCATTAAAATACACCGCAAACCAGTTTTCCCCCATAAATCGTAATGTACTAAATCCTTTTGTGTATCTCTGTAAACGAACTTTAAATAAAACGCACTTCATTTTCAACAGCGAATATTCTTTACTAAACGTTAATCACATATAAAGATTACATGGTAATCCAAATATATTTACGAGAGTTAGAGCACGGACAGACAGACAAACCGAATTCAACGACAGATATCGGATAAATCTATACCTTCAGCTATTTTGAGAAAATATACTAGCATTTTTTCAAATTCCCCCTTTGTTTTAAATGTAAACAAGAAAGAAGAATCATGCGTCAAGCCTAGATATTGAAACATTTTCCAACACATTCATAACACTGTAACAAACTCTCACCGTTTAATAAGGTGAAAAAAAAAACCCTCTAAAACTCATGCCACTGCATGGGCACTCTATCCGCTGTGAAAATTGGAAAGAAAATCGATTATTTATCAGTAGAAAAGACGGGGCAGAGATTTGATTTTTTTTTCTTTCCATGAAAAATATATGTTATTAAAGATTCTATAAATGCCTCTTAAAATAAATAATTTTAACCATGTTTTGTAGAAGTAAAATAAATTATAAGTAAAGAACTGTTTTAAAGACAAGCTATTATATTAAATAGAAAAAAAAATGTTGAAAGACAATCGATTGAAATAAATACCTTTTTTAAAGAGATAAATTAAATTGCGGGTGTTTTTTTTTTTATCAGTTGGCTTAAAAAAAAAAATAATAAAATGCATATACAATTTTAAATCCAGCTTCCTGGCTAGAAGAAAAATCGACCAATGTCCGATTGAGGATCGAACTCGCACCCAATAACACCTCCACGGAATTGAAAGATAGTGCATTTATCAATCATGCCACGGTTCAGTTGAAGAACATCAGATTATTTCTGAATCAAACAATGACATTTACATGCCCACATACGTCATAACGTTTATATACTCTTATTGGACAAATGTTTTCGCCCCTTAAGGGGTATCGGAGACTAATTTCAAATATATTTTTTACAGAATATTGTATTGTGACCGGAAGTACATCAAACTACCAAAAATTAGGTCATAGGAAGTGTGTTAAAATTAGATTGCAAGATTTAAGCAGAACGGACAGACAAGGCAAGTTAAATAAATAAATTAAAAATATTATTAAATTAAAAAAGAACAAAAAAATCATACGTCAAGCATAGATTATGAAACACTTTCCAACACATTCATAACACTGTAACAAAACTTAATCGTTTAATAAGGTAAAAAAAAAAAAATCTGTAAAACCCAATTCACTGCATGGACACTCTATCCGCTGTGGAAATCGGAAAGAAAATCGGTAGCGGTAAAAAAGGTAGGGCAGAAATTTGATTTTTTTTTCTTTCGATGAAAAATGTATTTTATTAAAGATTCTATAAATGCGTCATAAAATACATAATTTTAGACATGTAGTGTAGAAGTAAAAAAAAAATGTATGCATGTTCTAAAATAACTTTTGTTTAGATGAAACCACGTAAAAGATTTTTGTCGGCAAGAGAATTTGGGGACATTTTCATCTAAAAGTTATTATTAAATAATGAATAATTTGATAAAAGTATGATTTGCAAATTTTAAATAAAAATATTCTAAATACTAAATATTAACATTGAAATCGTGAAATAAAAGCATATTTAAGTAAAATAAGTTTAATTTACATAATTTATAAACAAACCTCCATTGGAACCCTTCAAATTTCACTCATTTTTATTAGACATTGTCTATAACCTAATATATTTTAACGTTATATTTCTAATAAATTCAATAATTAACACAAAATTAATCTGAAATTGAATGAAAATTCCCTATGTTATTCAGATCTATCGCACACATTTCGATTCTTTCAGTAGTAGAATAAACTAGTCGTTGGGGGCCACCGTAATACTTACCCATCATGGATATGCATAATATAAAATATGAAAATAAAACATGTGTAAACTATTTATAAAATGCATTGCAATTCGAATAAAATCGTTGCTTGATGACGTCATAAACTTTAAATGCTCTATTACTGAATTGCGTAAGAGAAACATCCTTTAACTCTACAAATGATAATCATATCAACTAACTGCGTCGGATTCAGCGTCTTATTTCTAATTAAAAGATATCTTTGAATTGAAATTTGAATGAAACACAGCGTCATGAAAAATCGAAGAGTGTGAAAAATAGGATTACAACTATCTCGGCAACTCATTATCCGATCGACTTCAATCTTTATGTAAAATTTATGTTTTTTTATTGTCTTTTATATTCATTCCTTAAAATAAACAATTTCGAAAATTTTTATATATCTTTTATCAGAACGAATATTTTGAAACTCCGAAAAAATATAGTTCCGGATAATGGAGGTTACTGAAATTCAATAGGCTTCTTCTCATTATTACATACCAAATTTCAAGTCTCTATCTCAATTGGTTCGGGAGATAGAGCGTTTACAGACACACAGACAGACGGACGGCAATTTTTCCCCCTAAAAATCTGTTTTTGCGGAATCACCAGTGTCTGAAACATGTAAATCCGTAAAATTTTTTGTTTTGATTTTTAAAACGATTGAAAGACTTACCCTATACTACGTATGATGGGTAAGTAAAAGTAAGCGAATTCTTCAAGAACATAATGCTTTCAAATGGAGCAATTTCCCTATATTTTTCTAAACAGCTGTTTTTTTTTAGCCTCGAACCTCAAGGAAGAATATTGTCCATTCTATCTAAACATTTTGAAACATAGACTGGACACAGCAGCAGCCAAGAAAAAATTTCCACCACGTCTAAATAGTCTCATTCTTCAAACAGCATTTTAATAAAACAGAGCATCCTACGGCGATCGATTTTTCCGTAACATAAATAGTAGTGGCAACACTGTTTTGTTTGGCTTAAAGAGAGAGAGAAAGAACAGGGAGGAGCGGGGAGGTGGCGACGCACTCTTCGTTTTGGTAGCTGAAACACGTGTTTGTCGTTTCTATCTGTCAGCGTTTCCTCTGCTGACCTGTCGAGCGTTAAACATAAAAATTAAGCGACTTTATGACAGCTTATTTTCTTATGAACGTTTTCTTAAACGAGGTGAATGCACCCGGCGTTGTTTTCAGGTTGTTCGCAAAAATCGAATCCAAACTTTCTCATACTTTTTAGATTTACAAAATCATTTCTATTTTATCTTCAAATCAATTCATACATCACGTGCATTCAGTATTTTCAGATACATTTATTCAGGTTCCCAAGAATCAAACAACGTTATGACAGCTTATTTTCTTATGAACGTTTTCTTATACGAGTTGAAAGCAGTCAGCGCTGTTTTCAGGTTGTTCGGAAAATTGAATCCAAACTTTGTATGATACATTTAAGACTTACAAAACCATTTCTATTTGATCATCCAATCAATTGATATGTGAATTTAGTTTTCAGATACATTTATTCAGGTTCCTAAGAATCAAAAGACGTTATGCCAGCTTATTTTACATTTTCTTAAACGAGTTGAATGCACCCAGCGTTATTTTCAGGTTGTTCGGAAAATTGAATCCAAACTTTGTCTGATACATTTAAGACTTACAAAACCATTTCTATTTGATCATCCAATCAATTGATATGTGAATTTAGTTTTCAGATACATTTATTCAGGTTCCCAAGAATCAAAAAACGTTATGCCAGCTTATTTTACATTTTCTTAAACGAGTTGAATGCACTCAGCGTTATTTTCAGGTTGATCGGAAAATTGAATCCAAACTTTCTCTGATACATTTAAGATTTACAAAATCATTTCTATTTGATCATCCAATCAATTGATTCGTGAATTTAGTTTTCAGTTACGTTTATTCAAGTTCCCAAGAATCAAACAACGTTATGACAGCTTATTTTCTTATGAACGTTTTCTTAAACGAGTTGAATGCACTCAGCGTTATTTTCAGGCTGTTCGGAAAATTGAATCCAAACTTTGTCTGATACATTTAAGACTTACAAAATCATTTCTATTTGATCATCCAATCAATTGATATGTGAATTTAGTTTTCAGATACATTTATTCAGGTCCCCAAGAATCAAAAAACGTTATGACAGCTTATTTTACATTTTCTTCAACGAGTTGAATGCACTCAGCGTTATTTTCAGGTTGTTCGGAAAATTGAATCCAAACTTTCTCCGATACATTTAAGATTTACAAAATCATTTCTATTTGATCATCCAATCAATTGGTACGTGAATTTAGATTTCAGATACATTTATTCAAGTTCACAAGAATCAAACAACGTTATGACCAGCTTATTTTCTTATGTACGTTTTCTTAAACAAGTTGAATGCACTCAGCGTTATTTTCAGGCTGTTCGGAAAATTGAATCCAAACTTTGTTTAGCACATTTAAGATTTACAAAATCATTTCTATTTCATCATCAAATCAATTGATACGTTCATTCACTTTTTAGATACATTTATTCAAGTTCCCAAGAATCAAACAACGTTATGACAGCTTATTTTCTTATGAACGTTTTCTTAAACGAGTTGAATGCACTCAGCGTTATTTTCAGGCTGTTCCGAAAATTGAATCCAAACTTTGTCTGATACATTTAAGATTTAAAAAGTCATTTCTATTTGATCATCCAATCAATTGATATGTGAATTTAGTTTTCAGATACATTTATTCAGGTTCCCAAGAATCAAAAAACGTTATGCCAGCTTATTTTACATTTTCTTAAACGAGTTGAATGCACTCAGCGTTATTTTCAGGTTGATCGGAAAATTGAATCCAAACTTTCTCTGATACATTTAAGATTTACAAAATCATTTCTATTTGATCATCCAATCAATTGATTCGTGAATTTAGTTTTCAGTTACGTTTATTCAAGTTCCCAAGAATCAAACAACGTTATGACAGCTTATTTTCTTATGAACGTTTTCTTAAACGAGTTGAATGCACTCAGCGTTATTTTCAGACTGTTCGGAAAATTGAATCCAAACTTTGTCTGATACATTTAAGACTTACAAAATCATTTCTATTTGATCATCCAATCAATTGATATGTGAATTTAGTTTTCAGATACATTTATTCAGGTCCCCAAGAATCAAAAAACGTTATGACAGCTTATTTTACATTTTCTTCAACGAGTTGAATGCACTCAGCGTTATTTTCAGGTTGTTCGGAAAATTGAATCCAAACTTTCTCCGATACATTTAAGATTTACAAAATCATTTCTATTTGATCATCCAATCAATTGGTACGTGAATTTAGATTTCAGATACATTTATTCAAGTTCACAAGAATCAAACAAGGTTATGACCAGCTTATTTTCTTATGTACGTTTTCTTAAACAAGTTGAATGCACTCAGCGTTATTTTCAGGCTGTTCGGAAAATTGAATCCAAACTTTGTTTAGCACATTTAAGATTTACAAAATCATTTCTATTTCATCATCAAATCAATTGATACGTTCATTCACTTTTTAGATACATTTATTCAAGTTCCCAAGAATCAAACAACGTTATGACAGCTTATTTTCTTATGAACGTTTTCTTAAACGAGTTGAATGCACTCAGCGTTATTTTCAGGCTGTTCCGAAAATTGAATCCAAACTTTGTCTGATACATTTAAGATTTAAAAAGTCATTTCTATTTGATCATCCAATCAATGGATACGTGATTTTAGTTTTCAGATAAATTTATTCAGGTTCCCAAGAATCAAACAATGTTATGACAGCTTCGTTTCTTATGAATGATTTGTTAAACCAGTTGTATGCACCCGGCGTTATTTTCAGCTGGTTCTCAAAATCAAATCTAAACATACTGATACATTTAAGATTTACAAAATCATTTCTGTTTCATCATCTAATCAATTGATACATCACGTGCATTCAGTTTTCAGATACATTTATTGAGGTTCCAAGAATCAAAAAACGTTATGACAGCTTTTTCTTATGAACGTTTCCTTAAACGAGTTGAATGCACCCGGCGTTGTTTTCAGGTTGTTTGCAAATATCGAATGCAAACTTTCTGGTACTTTTGATGTTCGCAAAATCATTTCTATGTCATCATCAAATCAATTGATACATCACTTGGATTCAGTATTCAGATACACTTATTCATTTCAGGTTCCCAAAAATCAAACAACGTTATGACAGTTTCGTTTCTTATGAATGATTTCTTAAAGGAGTGGATTGCACTCGGCGGTATTTTCAGGTTGTTCGCAAAAATCGAATACTTTCTGGTACTTTTAAGATTCACAAAATCATTTCTATTTTATCATCAAATCAATTGATACATCACTTGCATTCAGTATTCAGATACACTTATTCATTTCAGGTTCCCAAAAATCAAACAACGTTATGACAGTTTCGTTTCTTATGAATGATTTCTTAAAGGAGTGGATTGCACTCGGCGGTATTTTCAGGTTGTTCGCAAAAATCGAATACTTTCTGGTACTTTTAAGATTCACAAAATCATTTCTATTTTATCATCAAATCAATTGATACATCACTTGCATTCAGTATTCAGATACACTTATTCATTTCAGGTTCCCAAAAATCAAACAACGTTATGACAGTTTCGTTTCTTATGAATGATTTCTTAAAGGAGTGGATTGCACTCGGCGGTATTTTCAGGTTGTTCGCAAAAATCGAATACTTTCTGGTACTTTTAAGATTCACAAAATCATTTCTATTTCATCATCAAATTAATTGATACATCACTTGCATTCAGTATTCAGATACACTTATTCATTTCAGGTTCCCAAAAATCAAACAACGTTATGACAGTTTCGTTTCTTATGAATGATTTCTTAAAGGAGTGGATTGCACTCGGCGGTATTTTCAGGTTGTTCGCAAAAATCGAATACTTTCTGGTACTTTTAAGATTCACAAAATCATTTCTATTTTATCATCAAATCAATTGATACATCACTTGCATTCAGTATTCAGATACACTTATTCATTTCAGGTTCCCAAAAATCAAACAACGTTATGACAGTTTCGTTTCTTATGAATGATTTCTTAAAGGAGTGGATTGCACTCGGCGGTATTTTCAGGTTGTTCGCAAAAATCGAATACTTTCTGGTACTTTTAAGATTCACAAAATCATTTCTATTTCATCATCAAATCAATTGATACATCACTTGCATTCAGTATTCAGATACACTTATTCATTTCAGGTTCCCAAAAATCAAACAACGTTATGACAGTTTCGTTTCTTATGAATGATTTCTTAAAGGAGTGGATTGCACTCGGCGGTATTTTCAGGTTGTTCGCAAAAATCGAATACTTTCTGGTACTTTTAAGATTCACAAAATCATTTCTATTTCATCATCAAATAAATTGATACATCACTTGCATTCAGTATTCAGATGCACTTATTCATTTCAGGTTCCCAAAAATCAAACAAAGTTATGACAGTTTCGTTTCTTATGAATGATTTCTTAAAGGAGTGGATTGCACTCGGCGGTATTTTCAGGTTGTTCGCAAAAATCGAATACTTTCTGGTACTTTTAAGATTCACAAAATCATTTCTATTTCATCATCAAATCAATTGATACATCACTTGCATTCAGTATTCAGATACACTTATTCATTTCAGGTTCCCAAAAATCAAACAACGTTATGACAGTTTCGTTTCTTATGAATGATTTCTTAAAGGAGTGGATTGCACTCGGCGGTATTTTCAGGTTGTTCGCAAAAATCGAATACTTTCTGGTACTTTTAAGATTCACAAAATCATTTCTATTTTATCATCAAATCAATTGATACATCACTTGCATTCAGTATTCAGGTACATTTATTCAGTTCAGGTTCACAAAAATCAAACGTTGTGACAGCTTCGTTTCTTATGAACATTTCCTTAAACCAGTTGAATGCACCCGGTGTTATTTTCAGGTTGTTCAGAAAATTGAATCAAATCTTTGTCTGATACATTTAAGATTTACAAAATCATTTCTGTTTTATCATCAAATCAATTGATGCATCATTTGCATTCAGTTTTCAGATACATGTATTCAGGTTCCCAAGAATAAAACAAAGTTATGACAGCTTATTTATTTTCTTATGAACGTTTCTTAAATGAGTTGAATGCACTCAGCGTTTCAGGTTGTTCGGAAAATTGAATCCAAACTTTGTCTGATACATTTAAGATTTACAAAATAATTTCTATTTGATCATCCAATCAATTGATACGTGAATTTAGTTTTCAGATACATTTATTCAGGTTCCCAAGAATCAAACAACGTTATGACAGCTTCGTTTCTTATGAACATTTTCTTAAACCTCAGTGGCGTTCTTTTCAGCTGGTTCTCAAAATCAAATCTAAACTTACTGATACATTTAAGATTTACAGAATCATTTGTATAATCGCGAGAAATAAACGTCGGATAAAAATTCAAAATAATACATGGCAAATATTTTTTGAAAGTTATTTAATGGTGCCAAAATCAGCTATCTCTTGTGAACAGATCATAGGCGTTGCCTACCTTTGGGATTGTATATATGCACTGCTAAAGTTAAATGGACTTGTAGTGGCCTGAAAAATGACTTCAAATGCTTTAAAAATAACGCGCCGGGAGCCACTCAGGCGCGTGGCGTCGCAGTTTAATTTTACTTCATTTATGTCTTTGTAATGTCACCATTTAAGGTTTCTTCGTGAATTATATTTCTTATAATGTCAGAGAAGACCATAAGCCGAATATGGATGATGTCTTGAAAATGTTTTATGCGAAACACATGGAGTTGCTCTTCTGATAAAACTTGTGAGATAAAGATCTCTTCTGATAAAAAGGTGAGGGAATATTTAGATGTCACTATCTATTTCTTATTAATCTCCAATTAGTATTAATTAATAAATAAATTATGCTCAAAACAACACAATCTAAAAGAAAAGACTTCCTCTCCATTATTCTGATTATTATTCACTCTCCGGAGATGCAATGAAAATAACTGCTTTTAGCGTAACCCAGGAATAAAGATATTACTAGTTTTCTATTCGATTTGAGCTTTAAAATGAGTCCCCTCATCGACTCTCCCTAAACACTCTTCGAAGCACTTTTTATGCCTTAAGATGTTCAAATTCACCACTACCTTGCGCTTGGCAGTGTGCTAACCAGAGGTAAAGTTGTTGAGAAAAAAGTTTCAATATCTCTGGTGTTATTCTGGTGTTATTGGAAACATTGCATTTCTCTCTTCCAGCTCCTTAATGTCGTTGGATTTGGTCTCGTAAATCTCTTTTCAAATACTTTTCAACTATCCCCAATAAAATCAATGGATAAAATTAATGTATATTTTGTTCCGTAGAATCGAAAAAGGCAGAAAAAAGGGGTTCCTTTTTGAAATTTCAAAGTTGCCATCCACTAGCCCCCTAAAGGGGATGAGGGTTGGCTAATTTTATCACCCTTCAATAGCTTTAAAAAAATATTAGCCAGCTATTTTATTTGTTTTTATTATCCGACGTCTATTTTTCGCGATATTACACCTTTACGGGACTTTTTATTCACTCGGAATAAAAACAAAGTTGACTTAGATAAAATAATGTAAAAAAAAAAACACGGTGTTTGTCATTTCTCTCTGGATCTTATCTGTCAACGCTTCTTTTCTCCGAGCGATAAAAGACATAAATTAATGGAGGACATTACATCACAGTTTTTTTATGGATTAGTGGAGTTGAACGTTGAACGTATCCCTATTTACTTATTTTCTAAATGCGACTATCCACATTTCAACGCTATGTACAAATATTTTTGAACTCGAATCCAGATATTACGATCTTCTTATAAGGCTTGCTTATTGCATTGCGCAAATTTACGTAAATGTCTGGAAAACGCCTTTTTTTTATTATAAAACATTGAAATGGCTTTTTGCGACGTTTGACATTTAAAATGCATTATTTGATTGTTGATGTTCTCAAATCCAAACTGGAGTTTTGCATCGGGGTAGGTAAATCGAATTTATCCGAACCCGACCCAAGCGTGTCAGGTCGAGTTGACACTATTTTTTTTTCGTTGCGGGTCAGGTTAGGTCGGTTTGATTTTAAATGTTTCGGGTTCGCTTCAGTTTTGGGTTTGTTTTGACTCTTTCGGGTCAGGTTCGAGTTAACCTAATTTTTTTTAAAGTAATCTATTTTTCAAATGAAAAAAAAAAAAAACTATTACAGTAGACTCCCTCAAATTCGCCACAGTAAAGTCTGCACATTGTTTCAGATGTAAACAATGAAACTTGCAGTTAAGATGTAGAGACAATAATTCCAGATTTTTTTTTACCTTTATATCATTCCGTACACATTTAAATATATACACTGCTCAAAACAATTAAAGGATATTGCAGTTTTAGGTGGATTTTGTATCTGGGAAACTTTTTAGCTGATTGATACATGGTCGACAGACATAGTAGGTTATATGAGAATAAATTACACATGTTTGGCAGAAAAAATGCATTTTATTGCGCATTTGTGTACAAAAGGAAAAAAACACAATTTGTGCATATGAGAAAAAAAGAATAAGAAAACGTGTTTTCTTCAAAGAAAATCATTTTCAGTAGGGGGTATGGTTTCCACGGGCGGCCAGCAACGTTGAACACCTTTGAGGCATGGGCTCAATGAGGCTGTTAATGACGAGTTGGGGTATTCTGCCCCACTCTTCCAGAAGAGCTCTTTCCAGTTCTTGGAGAGTTTGTGGGGGTTGTTGGCGGCCAGAAACTCGTCTTCCTAGAGCGCCCCAAACGTGCTCGATTGGATTCATGTCTGGAGAACACGCTGGCCATTCCATTCGAACGATTCCTTCCTCGAAAAGGAAATCCTCCACCAGGTTTGCACGATGTGGCCTGCAGTTATCGTCCATTAAAATGAAGTTATATCCGATTGCTGCAGCGTAAGGGACTACAATAGGTCTGAGGATCTCATCCCTATATCGGCGACCAGTCAGAACTCCATCTCGAATGATGTAGAGGTCAGTGCGCCCGTCAATGGAGATGCCACCATACAGCAACACTCCTCCACCGCCAAATCTGACACTTTCGTGCACGAACGCAGGATTATTCCTACTGCCACGGTCCCTCCAGATGAAAATACGCCTATTATCCGGATGCACAGAAAAACGGGACTCGTCAGAAAACAGAATATTGCTCCATTCATTTCTCCTCCAGTTGACATGCTCGGTTGCCCACTCCCTGCGGTCGCGACGATGCCTTGATGTTAATCTAACACATACCATCGGTCGGCGAGCATACAGACCTACAGCATGGAGCCGGTTTCGGACAGTCTGAGTTGAAATCGTGGTGCCTGTAGCCGAGCGAAGGTGTTGTTGGAGAAGAGTAGCGTTCATGTTTCGGTGTCTCCGAGCTGTTAACGCTAAATACCGATCTTCATTGGGCGTTGTTGCCCGTCTACGACCTGCCCTGGTCTCCGGCCTGCACATCCACTCTCCAAAAAACGGTTCCAGATCCTGGAAATGACACTTTGTGACACTCCAATGGCTTGCGCTACTTCGGCTTGAGTTTGGCCCCCTTCTAACCTACCAACAATTCTCCAAGCTTCTGAATCTGTCAAATGACTTCGCTGAGACATCGTACTCATCGAAACAAAGCAATCACTGAATGCCGATCATCCTTGTCTTCATTCTCTTTTATCCAGTTGAAAGTCAAATTTCATTCGCTGCCGCTGAAGCGACGTTTTTGACGTCGAACTCAAAATTTGCATACTCCACAGTTTGAAAACCAGAAAAATTTGCATTTGTGATTCTCTTCTTCTATTTTCGGCAAAAAAAATTTCGTTTATATCTTTATTTTATATAAAACTTCAAATATCCTTTAATTGTTTTGAGCAGTGTATAATGTTGGTTAATATGACTGAATTCGTGCTCTCTCGTGAAGGAAATATAAATTTATTTCCGAAAAATTTTTAATTTGCGCTAACATCAGTGGCTATCGCGATCTTTTTACCGAATACATATATTAACTTAATCAAGCTTTTTTGGTTATTAAGTCTGGCTAAACATGAAATAAAACAATTTTGATGTAAATTAGTAATGTACCTTTATAAAGGTAATTTCATTGAATAATTCAAGAAAAAATTATCTCATCATTATTATGCATATTTAGTTATGCATTATTAATTATTTACTTGAACTTTACTTTTATTATTTGAACTATTCTTAAAATTTTCTTAATTTTTGCTATTTTACGTAATTATTTTAATATTTTACTTTATCGTAAGCATTTATTATAATTTCTAGTGCATTATTACATTCAAATTACTGTTTAAAAATTGTTAACAAAGCAATGACCAGAAATCCGCAAAATTCCAAAATCCGCACAATATCTGGTCCCAAACTATGTGGATTTCAGGGAGTCTACTGTGTTTGAATATTAATGAGCTTATATATGTGCATTTGTATATAAAAAATACAACATTAATATTGGAGATATAATTGTATACTACTTTTCAATTATCTGGGTCGGATTCGTGTTGAAACGTGTCCGGTTTCGGATTGATGAAATTTTTTGAAATTTTCGGGTTCGGGTCGGGTTGCACCCGACACGTGCTGGACTCTAATCGAAACTGGCAACTTTCTGATACATTCCTGAAATAACTTTCATTAGTAAACGCAGATATTCAACCTTGTATCGCTATTTAAATTAAAAAGACTTTTGTTAACGAAAAAACATTAATTTATTGACGATTACGACTTCACACACGGTAAACATACATCACAATACACATAAGCAGTTCTCTTAGAGTCTTTCGTGTAAAGTTCATTTATCAAGACAGGTCAGGGTTCGATCCTCGGCTATTCAGTTTTCCGGCTAAGTCCTTGCCCTTCGCATCTCTCGAAAACGTGAAAGACTTAGAGTCTAACTCTCTATTCAATAGATCAGAGGCATTACCTACTTGGGCCCTCTGGAGGCTTTATATATATATATACATATATATATATATATGCACTGCAGAAATGAAGTAGAAATGGGGTGACTTGAGAATAGTCCCAAGTACCTTACAGTTACTGCCATATTACTGTCTTTATAACGTCAGACTCGAGATTCTTTTAGTGAAATATCGTTTTTATAGTGTCAGAGGAGGTCCTTATCTGAAAATTAAAATCCTTTCTTAGAAGTTTTATGTCCTCCATCTCTTGGCACATTAGGGGTAATACTAGGGATATTTAGTAGCCATTATACATTTTTTATAATCTTCCAATTAGTTGTAATTAATAAAGGATTTAAGACATTACAACCTCTACACGGGGGCTGTGATAGCATCTGGCACGCTTTAACATGTATTTCTATACGACCCCTTCTCAAAAGTTTCAAAAATAAGTTTAAGAAATTATGAAATCTAAAAACGGCTTCCCCTTTTTCGAAAAACAAGACTCCTTTCCAAAAAAAAAAAAAAAAAAAAAAAAAAAAAAAAAAAAAAAAAACTCTCAAAGTTGTCGTTTTAAACCGAATTTTAGGACGCGACACTCCAATATAAAGGTCGTCATGAGAAATAAATCGCTTATAACTGAAAATGCAATACATTTATCTCCAAATGAAAAATGCTATTTGATTCCAAATCACTTCAATAGTCCTGCTTTTTGTTTTCACGTATTTACGTCTAAAAGTGAGTTCGCAAATATTTCAGGAATTTTCAAGTTGTTTAGGAAAATTTTTATTTATTAATTAATTTATTTATTTTTCATGACAATGAGAATGTCCTTAACGTCTTCGCTCCTTCTTCCAATTAAAAACTGCCTTCTTCAACGTATTTATCATACATTTTTTTTTTTTTTTTTTTTTTTTTTTTTTTACAAAACTACCCGTTTTCATGTTTTTATATACAATAGTTTTTGTAGGATAAACCGAGAAAGTGAAAAGGTCACACTAAATTCAATATTGTGGCAGCAGTAGCATTAGATTGTTTTTTAAATAGAGAGATAAATACCAGCTCAACTTGGTCTCGGAAGCGAGAATGAAGTCTAGGCTTAGCTGGGCTCGAGCCGAAAAATAAATCTGGCACGAAAATAAATCTGGCATGAAAGAAAATTGGTCCGAATCCAATCTGCGGGTCGGACCAGGCTTAGGTTTCGGGCCAAGTTCGGACTCGTGTAGACCTATTGTTCTAGCACATCTGATAATTCCGTTGCGCACAGGCCGTTCTATGTTGACGAAAACTAATTAACATTCGCAACAATATTACTTACCCATCATACGTAGAATATGGTAAGTCTTGTAATCGTTTTGAAAATCGAAAAAAAAAAAAAATGACGGATTTACACGTTTCAGCCACTGGAGATTCCGTGAAACATATTTTTAGAAAAAAAAAATTGCCGTCCGTCTGTCTGTGAGTGTGTCTGTAAACGCTCTATCTCCCGAACCAATTGAGATAGAGACTTGAAATTTGGTATGTACTTAGTACGTAATAATGAGAAGAAGCTTATTGAGTTTCAGTAATCTCGATTATCCGAAAATATTTTTTTCGGATTCTCGAAATATTCGTTCTGATAAAAGCTATATAAAAATTTTCGAAATTGTTTATTTTAAGGAGTAAAAAAAAAAAAAAAAAAAAAAAATGCATAAAGAGTGAAGTCAATCGGGCAATGTGTTGCAGAAATATTTCTAATCCTATTTTCCACACGCTTCGATTTTTCATGAACCTGTATTTCATTCAAATTTCAATTGAAAGATATATTTTAATTGGAAATGAGACGCTTCATCCCTCACAGTAAACTCGTAGTTAATAGGATTATCATTTCTGGAGTTATAAGGATGTTTCTTTTACGCAATTCAGTAATAGAGCATTTAAAGTTTTTGACGTAATTAAGTCACGATTTCATTTGAATTGCAATGCATTTTATCAGTAGTTTTTCACACATGTTTTATTTTCATATTTTATATTATGCATATCTATGATGGGTAAGTATTACGGTGGCCCCCAACGACTAGTTTTATTACGTGGAGAAAGGGGCAGAACGAGGGGGTGTCGACACATTCGAGTTTCGGGAGCTCTGAACTGAATATTTCTCTTTACTCTGAAAGCTGAGACACGTGTTTGTCGTCGTCTCTTTTCCCGTTATCTGTCAACGCCTTCCTTTCTCTGGCCCTTTTGAGCGATAAAAAAGATACAAATTAATGGAGGGTAGATTTTTTATGGATGTTTATTAAAAGGACAAAGGAGTTGAACGTACTACCCGTATTTACTTTTTAAAGAGGCATATTCACATTTCAGCGCGATTGTGTAAATATTTTTGAACTCATTTCCAGATGTTTCGAGCTACTTATAAAGAATATTTCACTGTTGTAATTCAAGTAAATGATTCTGGAAATATCTTTGGGTTATAAAATCTATATTATGAAGCAGTAATGTTGACTTCATATTAAAGATGGCAACCCTGACTAATAAATTTTTACTTTGACTGCAATTTTTTGAACTTATAAACTTCGCACAATTTCAAATTTTTACAACGTCGAATAGTAAAACTGTATTTCAATTTACGAAATGTTTATGTTTTTTAAAAATAATTTTCAAGCATGATAAAAAAAAAACCTATTGCGTGCAGCCCGATTACAAAAGAATAACCCATTTGCACTCCAAACAGCGTGAATAGTTCAAAATTTGTTTCCGACTGATGGTCCATAACGAAATGAAATCTTCATCAATTAAACATTTTATTACATTCCTCTGCACGCAGGTATTTAAAAAATCTGTAACCTCCAATTTCTTATAAATCAAAAAAGAATACTTGAAAAAAATGGGCTGTTTTTATAACTATTTTGCCCCACGTGATCTTATTACTCAGATAAGATAAAATTTATTTTTACTTCATAATTCTTGCCATCTGTTGAGTAAAGTATAATCATAATATACTGCAGCTACGTTATCGATATTAATTTTTTTTTCACTCCTCTGCATACAGGCATTTAAAAAATTTAAAACCTTCAATTTCTTATAAATAAAAAAAAGAATGCTTAAAAAAATGGTTTTTTGTTATAACTATTTTACTCCATCTAAAGCGAATTTGTTGCCATGTGGCGCCCTCTGTTGCCAGTAAAGTGTAATCATAATATACCGCAGCTACGCTATAGAAATTAAATATGTTTTTACATTCTTCTGCGCACAAGCATTTAAAAAATCAATATCATTCAATTGATTATAATTAGAAAAAGAAAGCTTGAAAGAATGGACTGTTTTTATGACTATATTACCCCACATCATCCTATTAATCAAATAAGATTATAAATTTATTACTTCATAATTATTTTTATAATGCAATGCTATATCATTCTTTTAAAAATTCAAACACGTCATTCTGACGGGCTATTTTCTAGTAAATAAATAAAATAATATATAAATATAACACAAATGTAAGGGGCCGCTTCATTGAAACTCCCCAATCACGAAATCCCATGTTAGATGTTAACCTATGGGAAAAATTCAAAACCCGATTACTTATTACCTAATATAATTAATACGGTTTTCACCATTAGAAAGTAGAGATCAGATGCCGATGATGCGCATTTTTAGGTGCGTTCGTAATTATATAAATACGTAGCACCTATAGTCGTCGTTTGGTCCGTCTGTCTGTCTGTCTGTCTGTCTGTCCGTCTGTCTGTCCGTCCGTCTGTCTGTCTGTCTGTCCGCATATAACAACGCAAAAACTACCCAACCAAATGGTTTGCAATTTAAAATATATTATCTTTGCAGAATTTTGTCGAGACATTTCAAATTTTATTAAAATCGAATCAAAACTTTAGGAGATATTAATAAAAATATTTATTAAGAAATTTGATTTTTTTTTTAAATCGGTGCTTTTTTGTTATAGGAGCTTCCGATGGATGTTAAATCGTCAAGCGACCGAGATACTTATTTTATGACAGAAATTAATCTGCAGACGATATAATTCATTTCACAGAATTAAAAATCATCAAGATCTGAATATTTATATAACTAGCTGATACATATATATCTGAATATTTATATGACTAGTTAAGATATTTGTATGAACAGTGTCATAAAATATATACTTAACTAGCTGTTTAACCCGTTCTACGCACGGGATATCATGAATTTAATTCTAAAACGTGCGTACGAACGCACCTCGTTTGTATCGTTTGACGTACAATTTCCAACTTGTTAAAAATTAGCGCTGTAAAATTTCAGTATTTTTAAGAACATGATAAGTTTCATCAAGTGGAAATTTAAAAGTTTACAAGTTTTTTTTAAATACTTAAAGTTTAAGGAGATAATTTTTAAAAATGTGCTCCCCCCTCAATAAAAAAAAAAAAAAAAAAAAAAAAACGCATTGCTCCAAAAGCTCTGAACCAATGAAAATATGCGTCGATGAACTTATTGGCGGATGCACAAAATCGCTGTACTTGAGTCCTACTTCGTTCTTCGCAGTGTCCTAAGAAATTAAAAGAATAGATTTATTCATCAAATGCAATGTTTTAAAATCGAATGAATTAAGATGGAGAAAAACAGTTACAAGGCTTCAACGCCATTGAAAAATGGAAAGAGGAAACGAAAGAAAAAGTATTTTAAAGTGAAAAATAGTAAATTATATGAGGGTTTTAGAATAATTAAAATATGTTATATTATCCCTTAAAAAAAAAAAAAAAAAAAAAAAAAAAAAAAAGAAAAGAAAAAACACTATGAAAGTTTGAAATCTTTAACAGAATACTATTAGTTACTAGTATTAATTATAATGGAATTAAATTACTTTTTTTAACACTTTCCAACCTAGTTGAAAAGTGTTTATGACTTCGGTTTGTCTCCCGGCTGCCGTCTGGCCGTCTGCCGTCTGTCCGTGCTCTAACTCCCGTAAATATCCTCGGATTTCCTTGCAATTTTTATATGTTATTGTTGCTATTTATAGCACGTTCCCTATTTCAACTGAAGTGTGTAGCACTTATAGTTTTTTTACAGGGACACTCAAAATAATTCCGTTTCATTACGGTCTATGGGGAAAAATCATTTACGGTTTATTTTAATGGTGTTACATAATTGCAAAATATTGTAATTGATATATATCACTAAGGTGTATTAGAAGAAGCTTAATATGGAATAGGGTGTGCGTAGCACTTACTGTTAATTTACAGGGACAGTCAAAAGAATTCCGTTACATTACGTCTATGGAGAAAAATCGTCTGCGGTTTATTTAAATAATGTTTCCCTATTTTAAACGCATTGAAATTTATATATATCACTAAGGTGCATTACAAGAGGCTTACTACAGAATATAGTGTGTATAACAGTCATCGTTCATTTACAGGGACACACAAAAGAATTCTCTACTGTCTGTTAACAATAATTCCTAGAAGTGCGTTTTAAGTTACTGAACGCGATTTTAATTTTAACTCGCTTTTTGTATCACTTGAGGTACTAGAGTTAATTGGGGTCTGGTTTTTAACATTTAGTGTTTTTCACTGAGGTGTTTATAAGTATGCACTGAGTAATGTTCGATACGTTCTTTCCATTGTTCACAACACGTGGAGATTATTAACGGCATAAAAAAGTTTCTCCGTCAATTTTTAATCCCATATTCAAACATGCTAAGTTTTAAAGACCATCTAAATAATCTTTATCTAAGATTTTTCACATTCTTTCACCAAACTAGGATCTCATGATCAGTGTGAATAATGAATTTAGATCCATGGAAATCATGGTAGAACTTGTCTGAAGTAACCACAATAGCAAGACATTCGAATTCAGTAATAAAATAGTTTTGTTCGTAACTACTCATAGCTCTAGAATAATAAGAAATAGTATGTAAAAGCTTATTTTAAGCTGGTTGTTTTAAGACAGCACCTACTGCAATCTTTGAAGCATCAACAAACATATAAACTAGTCGTTGGGGGCCACCGTAATACTTACCCATCATGGATATGCATGATGTAAAATATTAAAATAAAATATGTGTAAACTACTTATAAAATGCATTGCAATTCGAATAAAATCGTGGCTTGATGACGTCATAAACTTTAAAGGCTCGATTACTGAATTGTTTAAAAGAAATATCCTTATAACTCCAAAAACGATAATCCTATTAACTAGTGGTTTATTGCATCTGATTAAGCGTCTCATTTCCAATTAAAATATATCTTTGAATTGAAATTTGGATGAAATACAGGGTCATGAAAAATCGAAGAGTGTGGGAAATAGAATTACCAATATCTCGGCAACTCATTATCCGATCGACTTCATGCTTTATGCAAAATTTATGTTTTTTTATTGTCTTTTATATTCACTCCTTAAAATAAACAATTTCGAAAAATTTTATATACCTTTTATCAGAACGAATATTTCGAGAGTCCGAAAAAAATAGTTCCGGATCATCGAGGTTACTGAAATTCAATAAGCTTCTTCCCATTATTACATACTAAGTACATACCCAATTTCAAGTCTCTATCTCAATTTTTTCGGGAGATAGAGCGTTTACAGACACACAGACACACAGATGGGCAGCAAAAATTTTTTTTCTAAAAATATGTTTTTCGGAATCTCCAGTGTCTGAAACGTGTAAATCCGTCAAATTTTTTTTTTCGATTTTCAAAACGATTACAAGACTTACCCTATACTACGTATGATGGGTAAGTAAAAGGTAATTGAGGGTTATAAATTTCAAAAATTGGTTTAGCAATTAAAATATTTTTTTAAATATTGGAAAGAAATTTGACGATCTGAATTCCACTCCAAAAGGGCGTTTTTCTTTATCAATCTATGGAAAGGATGTCTAATTTCTGCATCGTTGTCTATGAATTTCTGGTAAACATTAATTGAACCTAGGAATCTTTGGCGTTCTTTTACATTTGAAGGGAGTTTTAATTTGTTTATAACTTCAATATTAGCATGAGCAGGTGTTATGCTTTCACTTGGAATTTCACAATCTTGAAAATTAATTTTATACTTAGCAAAAGCACATTTTGAAAATCTCACTTTAATGTTTCTAGTTTACATATTTCAAAATTTGGGTTAAATGTTGGATATGTTCATCTAAGGAACAAAAAAATAATAATATCATCAAAATAATGCTGAGCAAAAACCATTTTAGATTTAGCAAGTGTTCTTCTAAAGGATTTTAAAGGATATTGTTAGAGAATGTTTGGTTACTTTTGTTAAACATAAATATGATGTTCATAAAATTTGATTTGAGCCACAGAGTATTTTTCTTAAATCAGTTTTCGTAATTTTATTTACTTTAAGATTAGCTTTTGCTTGACCGATAATAATAGGTTGAATATTTTTAGTTCTAGCACTAAAAGTTTTAGCAATTTTATGAGGCGATAAGGAAATTAAAACACCAAATAAAATAAATTAAGACAGACTTGAGCACAGTTAAAAAATAAAATTTATAAAAAATATACTTAAAAACAATTAAAAATACAATTTGTAAACGTTTCACCAAGCAACACGCGAGGTATCATCAGTACAAAAAAATCCATTGCATAGCAAACGACTGAACAAATCAAGAACAGTTAAAGTTAGTTATTTTAAAAACAGACAATATTCACTAGGGACAGAACGATCTTCATTCAGAGTCTGCGATCGCAATTGAGTGAACCAACCCTCAAGGAGTAATCTATCATGATAGCTGTTGCAACCCGATTTCAAAATACTGGCGTCCAGTATTCACTTCAAACGAATCACATCCCGCTAATTGCGAACGCCAGTATTTTGAAATCGCGTTGCAACAGCTATCATGATAGATTACTTCTTGAGGGTTGGTTCACTCAATTGCAATCGCAGACTTTGAATGAAGATCGTTCTGGTCCCTAGTGAATATTGTCTGGGTACTTACGTATTATCCGTGCCAGTTTTAAGCCAACTGCGCCAGGCATGGAGCTAATATTACTAATTATAGTAACCCTTATTTTTTTTTCTTGCTACATGGTGCATGCCTGGGAATAATCTATAATATTATTCTTTCTTATTTACTATGCTATTTAATTTTATTAAATTAATGTTATTTACTATTTTTAACAATGTTATAAATTTAATAAACATATATTACATTTTATTTATTTTATATTAATTACCATTTTTAACAATGTTATTTGATAATGTTAAATTACTGCGTTTGAAAACATGATTGACAACGATAAACAAAATTGGTACTTGGCAACCATTTTTGGCGATCAATCTCCTGGCCCGGATAATACGTAAGTACCATTGTCTGTTTTTAAAATAACTAACTTTAACTGTTCTTGATTTGTTCAGTCGTTTGCTATGCAATGGATTTGTTGTACTGATGATACCTCGCGTGTCGCTTGGTGAAACGTTTACAAATTGTATTTTTAATTGTTTTTAAGTATATTTTTTATAAATTTTATTTTTTAACTGTGCTCAAGTCTGCATAATTTATTTTATTTGGTGTTTTAATGGTTTTTAAATTCATACGTTAAATATATATATACTGCAAAGATAAGGAAATTGTAGATCCTTTGTCACTAACACAGGGAAATTCATACTGTTTGAAATAACATGAAACCATTAACAGTCAAATAGAATTCTGAGAACATTGTCAACATTATTTTGAGATGGTATTTGACTTGCTTCCCCACCAAAAAAAAAATCAATGAAAACACCTCTATTAGTGCAATTTAGACATGGCCTGGTGGAATTGTTTTTATTGATAATGCGTAGTAGGAGCTCTAGTTGTAAAAATTCTTGGTCTATTAGACTGAAAATAAAGGTTTGGTGGTCTAACCCAATGTATAAGTTTCATTATTGTAGTAGTTTTGGAGGTTTAACAGGTTCATACACATTTCTTACTGGCTGAGCGGTAGATGTTGACACTAGCACTAATCTACTTGCTACTCTCTACCAGTGAGTAGCAGTAGTTGGTGGAATGACAATCAACACATTTCTATGTTCAGCTTTTAAACCACCAGTTAGGCCTTGCAGAATGAGATTTTCATCTAGACCTAATTTCCTGTCAAAATGTAAATTTTTATGAATGTATTCTTCCAAATTACACATACACTGCAAATCTTTATACATTTTTAAAACGCTTATTTTGTCACCTTTATTAGTTCACTTTGAAGCCTACTTTTTGGAACAGTTTTTAGAATACTACTGAGAACACTACTTTTGTTCATAAAACAAAAAGTGTTCAAGTACACTTTCTAGCGCACTTTTTGGAAGCGATGATTTCACAAGTGTGCCAGATGTGCTCTCAATCTGTTCTAAAATGTGTTCCGAAGTTTACATTTAACAAATATCCTGATCAGAACACTTTCGGTACACTTTCTGAACACTTTCTTTATAGTGGAGCATATTTCAGTACACATTAAGGTAACTGGAACACTTTTTTTGAATCTGTGTTTCTAATGTGGTCCCAATGTGTGCTGGGAATTTGCAGTGGAGAATCCAGTTTTAAATTAGTATATTCAGCGAAATGTATAGATTCAATTGCGGCATTCCCAATGTGTGCTGGGAATTTGAAGTGGACACTGCAAATTCCCAGAACACATTGGGAACACATATGGAACACTTTAATTCAAAAAAAGTGTCAGCGAGATTCTCCAAAATTCTTCTTTTGTGTGTACCCACGATGCAAAAAGTACATATCATCCAAACTTCATGATTTTAGGTGTTGATATAGATGAGTTATATGCTTTTTCTATGACAAAAGCTTCACAAATTATCGTCACAATTCCAAGCCAAACGGCAGTATAATTGCGAAAATTACATAGCGTTATTTATTTTTCTTTTTGGAAGAATATTCATTAATATCATATTCTATTGAACAAAAACAACAGGAACGAAAACTCATTCGTCAAACATAGATCAAGAAACACTTTCCAACACATTCGGAATACTGTAATAAAACTTCACCGTTTAATAAGGTGAAATATGATGTCTAATTAAATAATTTGTAAAACGCATAACACATTTGAAAACCTAATCTCAGCAATTAACATCAATAAATATCCGATTTCTTTTGTGCAGCCATGTATATGATCTGCAGATATATATATATACTACATCGGGGCATGAAATTTCAGTTGAAAAGGTACTAGACAGACTGAAATGTTTGCTCGCCACTATTTTACATTCATTCAGACAGCAAAGTCGGCCACCACACATATCCAGAAAATGAACTATTTATGACAAACTGAATTGAAATTGACTATTGTTAGAAGGAACTGTCTGTTTAATCAAAATATTTCACATTCATGAAAAATATAAACAATTTTTAAAGTGTTAACAGATGTAGTATGAAGAACTTTCTGGTAACCGAAATCATAAAAGAACGTAGAAATTGAAAATTCGAAACATATTTATTGCAAAAGAAAAAAAAAACTCAAAATAAGGTTGCCATAAGGTTTCAAGGGTTACAGAAATTGCCATATACCACGAAAATGTTATGAAAGAAAAAGTTTCTGTACTTTTAGCACGTCATGTTTGTGTAGCGCTGCCTTTCTGCATTGAAATACCATTTGTCAATCGCAGCTGTAGTGTCAAACTCTGTCAGGGTGGGTCCATTAATAGAAATTCTGAGTAAATCATCCAGTGTCTCAGTCTTCAGAGAGTTCTTGTATGCAGTCTTGAGTCTGTTGTGACAGCTGAAGTCTCTCTCATACGAAGCTGTGCTCACTGGTAGAGCAGGGCAAAATCTTAGAATCTGGAGCAGATTGGGGAATCTTGCTGAACACTTTTCACTGTAAAACGTCTCCAGCATATCTTTCAGTATTATTGAAGGGAAGATAAACTTGAATTCTTCCCAATCTGTCAATACAATATCCACTTTTTCATTGAAGAGACTTGGGTTCAAATATATGAAGAGCTTCTTTATTTCTTCAATCCCAAATTCCAGAATTTTTCATTTGGGAGGCCAACCCAAAGTGTTACAAACATGCAGAGATGTAATTCATCTGTGGACATAGATTGTAACATCTGTGATGTATATCTTTGCATGTTTCATTCATCTCCCTCTTAAAGTCTGAAACTCTTGCTCTCCATTTTTAATATTTGTCAGCTGCACATCCCTGATTATCCCTGAGATGGATATTTTGGTCCAAAAACTCCTGTTCGCTGTCCAACACTGGATTCGAGATCTGTCAGAACTAAGATGCGATGTTCAATTTTTATTTTCAAAAATGAAATGACAAGTTCCTTGTTTTGTGATGCCACACTTAAAGGATTAAAATTCCAGTAGAAATCCAAGAGGAAGAACAGTGGCTTAGCTACATGTTCAGCAACCTGGAGCAAGTACAATCGGATCACTCCCTTCTCTAACAAAAAAGGTTGCCCAAAATTTGTTTTCAGGTTTAAAACATATATAATGCAGTAAAACATCCTGCCATAAATGAAAAATTTTCATGATGCTAATAGAAGGAATGCCATACAACTATATCTGCTAAAACAGAAACATGTTTAAAACGGAATTTCTCCCAGTCCCTTGCGATTCCGTCTTAATAGACTTCATTGTACTTATTTCCAATTAATACATTTTTTTGCTATAAAACAAAACCTGTAAACCTGTAATGCACATGCAAATGACCTCATTTGTGCTTTTAAACGTTCTTTACAATTTTCATGAAATCAGAAGCATAAAACAATAGATTTATAATGCATATTATCTTAAATAAAAATTTTTATAAGTCAAGTTCAAGGAATACTATAGTTTCATTTATCTAATTTTTAGCTAAAACAAAATCGGAAAGCATTGAAAAAATATTCCGTTTTAGACAGGTTTTCGTATTAGTAAATATAATCACACCGGATAAGTATAATCATGAAAAATTTCTGTAAAAGACAGGATTCCGCTTTCACAGGTTTTACTGTATATTTTATGTTTTTTAAAAAATGGCAAATGTAAAATATATTTATACAAATAATTTCGTCCTTTTGTAATTTTGCGCCCTTATTATTCTCGCGTCTGGAGCAATATGCTCCAACTGCTCCACGGTAGCTACGCCCCTGAGGAAGAACAGAACTTTTAAAAAATTTATAATACTTCAAACTTTTCAGCAAAACCTTAGCTTTAACACTATCATTGTCTTTTCCATGGGCCACCTGTTCAAGATGGCTTACAACAGTATTCCGATATTGCAAGAGAGCTTTTTTACAGCACTTTCTTTTCTGGATACCCATCTAATAGTATGAATGTGACTCAGTTTAAAAATTTCTTCTCCTAGAATTTCTGCTGTTTCTTATAACATATGAAGTCTTTTAGCAGAGGCATGGTAAAATTTAAAAATACTCCTAATCACTGAATCAAATGTTTTAAGATATTCAACTTCACCATATGCATCCAAAACAGCTAACTACAAACGGTGTGCAAGGCGGTAAATGTTTATCAATTTAGAAAAATTAGATTTATATCCAACCATATTTGGAACACCATCAGTACCCAAGCCTACAATATAACACCTATTTCTATATTCATTTGGACCTATAATCTTATCTAGAAAATCAGTTATGGCTGCGAAATAACTGGATGAAGTAGAATTTGAAGTAGAATTAGTAAATCTCAAAAACATATATCATTTCATGGAAATCCGAGTACATTTATGCGAGTTAGAGCACAGACAGGTAAACCGAATTCATAAACACTTTTCAACTATATTGGAAAATGTTAATTTTTTTTATAGAGATACAATATTTAATAAATAAAGAAGCAACATCAAATAAAATAATTTTTTAGCATTTTTAATGACATTTTATATTGTAAAAAGTGTTCAGTTTTAATTATTCAAAAGCTGTACAAGATTATAACAAAATAACATATAATACTTACGCGGAAAATCTGAGTTAAATGTTACATAGCTTAAAATATGAATAATAAATATAAGGATTTAGGCTTCCTAGAGAAACATTAACTATAACTAAATTTGTTTTCCTTAGCAAAGTAAAGCAAGACATTTTAATCTACAGAAAAGTCTTCGTTGCGACACTAATTTCATAAACGTTCATTAAAAGATTAAGGCGAGATTATGAGATGAATTTAATTCAATTTCGCGTTCTTTAAAATGAATAAATTATCTTTTTTGTGTGTGTGTGTTTTGATGTTTTCGAAATGTTTCGTCTTGAAATAAAAACGCTTGCTATGTAAAAGTTGTTCATTTACAATCTTAAACGCGAAATATAGAAGTGTACATGTTTATGGACATAAATAAATCTTCCCTGTATCTATACTAATAAAAGAGAGTTGTTTGTCTATGTGTGTGTCTGTTTCTGTGTGATGGCTAGCGAAATCTACCGCACCCAGAAGTTGGAAAATTTAGATTTAGGTAGTCTAAGGCAGCACCCGAGTCTCAGAATTATAATATTTTGCTAATTAGCCTAGATATTAATTAAAAACTCATTAAACATAGCAAAAATGCGATTTTTTCCCAAGGACGCCGAAATTGTCCTTTTCCCACTGTAAGATGACGGACTGGGACTTTTTAAAGGGGTTGAAAATTACAAGATCTAATTAAGCTACACTTTCAAAATTAACACCTCGTGATTTGTCTAAATTTCAGGATTGATAGTTTCATACAAATTAGAAGATCCGCCCATTAGAAAGCAATATATTAATTCTTTTTTTTTTAATTCATTGGATCACACAAAAATATTTCTTTTGACGTGTTGTTTCATAGTTGAGACACCTGTGTTGGAATGAAACCGCAGATTTTTAACGTACTGGGACATTTAAAGCTCTACGAACTTTTTTTAAAAACGAACTTTTTGCATTTATCGATTTGGAAATTATGCATCTATGCGTATTTTTTAACGCTGAACCCAGAAATCTAATTTTCATAAAGATAAGATAATTACAGCCGGATATATTAATTAATATTTGATTAAATTGTTCGGAGAAAAACAATTGATTGTTTCACACTAGACATATTGTCTTTTCATCTCTTGAATGAAGATATATATCAGGAAGTATTAAAAATTGAGTGGGGTTTTTATAGGCTATACAAAATTATTTAGAAATATTGGATTTTTGGATTGTAAAATTATTCATCCTTGCTTAAAATGGGCTGGGAATTAAGATTTTCTAAAAATTTTGAAAATCGGCCGGTAATTTTTTATTTTAGCAAAATGCTGATTTTTGTATAGAAAAAGAAACAATATAAAACGCCAATAAATAATGTAATTAATAAAGAAACGTTGCCAAATGCGAATAGGGATTGTTAATAAAGAAGGTGGAGAGGGGGAAACTACTTTTTATTAAATATCGTATTAGGCCACAGGACAGATATTATTATGAAAGAGCTGAATAGCGGGCTTCGCCCACTAACGCATCTCTTTAACAACTTTTATTAAATATAACATTTATTGTAATTCACCGCGCGTCCCCTGGTGGCAGTTTTTTCGTTATTTGACACCCTTTTTAATATATACATATCTACTGTTCTGATTTTGATATAACTAATTCCATTTAACAAATTTAGTATTTTTAGCTTCATCCGTAGCGTTTAATTGCTGTTATGTATAGACAATTACCACTATTTTCGAATAGTAACTTCAGCATTTTTTTTTTCATTTCCAAGCTTTTATCCGAGTCCCATTCTTTGAGAAAGTACTCCGCTAGTCTTAATTAGTTGTTTGACAAAAATCTGCCTCATCTCTCCTACCCTTTCAAGATTATTTTCTCTTACTATGGCCCGTTTCCATAACTCCGCAACTATCTTTCGGATTTCAACGAAACTGATTCAAAACATTAATTATACCAAACATTATAATTAACTTAATAATCACCCTCTATAACATTAAGGTAAATGTATGTGAGTTGTATATACCCTCCTTTTTTAATAATATATTTTTTATTTCATTTCAAATATCATCATTTCAATATTTTTTTATTTCATTTCAAAGTATCTCCGGTTCTATGGGCCCGAGGGGTTCTATGGGTTCTAGGGTTTAGCTCATTCAACTTGATATCATAGCCTTACATATTTTAGTTCCATCTTCCACCGCTAAGGGTGCATTTTTATCTCGCGTTCTATGGGCCCGATTACGACGGGATTTGTCTCATTCAACTTGATTTCGATCGCCTAAGATATTTTAGTTTCACTTTTCACTTCCAGGAGGTGCATGCAAAATGTTAATAAATTTTAAGTAATGTTTTAATGAAATATAAATTATTAAAGAATGAATACAGAATTTTTAAATTTCATCAATGAGTAAGAATAGGGATCAAAATTACACTACTTTGTTGATGAATAAATAAGCATTATCGTTTTAAATGTTATTTAAAAAAAAAATAATTTTATACAAAATCGGGTTAAAGATATAAAATCATATAAACTTGCAGTTCGTTTTAATTTATTATCACGGGCCCGGGCAACGGTGGGCGGATCAGGCAAAATTACCCCCAAAAAGTTAAAATAAATGCATAGATCCCTGTTATCTCTATTCAGATAAACCATTAACACTTAATAGCATCATAAACATCATTAACACTTAACCAGTGAGCCTGTGCGAGGATTTCGCACTGCAATCTAATATTTTTATCAATATGTAATATTTATTAGATGCAGGTTTAAACTTCTAAAGAAAAAGTAAGGATAAAAATATCTGCAAACAACATTTAGTTTTTAGTCAAGCCAGAATATCATATAATTTATTCCATCAAAGTTACTGTAAAAACTGATCCAAGATTTCAAAAGACACGCGCGAGAAAAAAATTAACAATCGTATATTAAACGTCATCCGCTTTGGGAAAAACATGGGACATAGAAATATAAATCTAAACATTTCAATTTCAATTTCGCTTTTTAATCATAAATATAAAATAAACCCATGCGGTGTTTTTTATAATCATTCCTGAGCATCCTATAATGTGGTATTTTATTTTTGTGGCAACAGTCATTTGAGGAAAATTTCTTTTATGAAAACAATGCCGATTTAATTTTTAATTATCAGCAAATTTTAATCAAAAAACATGTTTTAGGAAAATGGTGGTCATGGTATCAAAAATATGTATTTTAAATGCTTCAAAAAAAAATTGTAACATTTTCTCCTTACTCAATAGAATAAAGTTATTGCAACGTTGTCAGAACAAAAAAGTGTTGTAATCCGTTCATCACTTTAAATTTATAACACGCCCAGGAGTACAGTGTCTCACAAAAGTGATGGGACACTTGTGCTTTATAAAAAGAAACTGCAATAAAATAAATAAACAAACATGTGCAAAAATTTTTTGGGTGTGTTTCATATTTAAAGTTAGTAACAATTATTACATAACATACATTTTGTCAAAATATTAAAATATTAATTTAGTAAAAATACAATTGTTCAGAACGGAGCAAAAAATGGCTCACATAAGTGATGGGACACTTACTTTTCCATCAAATATTTATCCAAAAATTTTACTTTTTAAAAGGTTTTAATATTTTGTTGGATTTCCTTTTACTTTTAAAACATGATTTAATCTTTTTGGGATGGATTCGACTATTTTTTTTGTGATTTCTGGAGTGATTTTACCCCATTCTTCTTGAAGCACCGATTTTAGTTGTTGTTTTGAAGAAATGGTGTGTTTGCGAATTCTTGATTCCAATTCTTGCCAAATATTCTCTATGGGATTTAAGTCTGGAGATTGTGGTGGTGTTTTTATTATTTCAGGACAGTTATATAGCAGCCAGAGTCTAACGTTCAGAGCAGTGTGTTTGGGGTCATTGTCCTGGTAGAATTTAAAATCGTTATGAAGGTTCAATTTTCGTGCTGAAGATTTCAAATTTTGCTTTAAAATATCAATATACTTGTACTGATCCATTATACTGTCAATAAAAACAAGATTACCAACTCCAGCGGACGACATACACCCCCATACCATAACTCCTCCTCCACCATGTTTTACTGTTGGTACCAAGTTCTGTTTGCGAAGTTCTTCCCTGGGTTTTCTCCACACCAAGATTCTACCGTCAGAACCAAATATATTAAATTTACTCTCATCAGCAAATATAACTTTATTCCAGTAATCAGAATTCTTATTTATGTTGGATTTTGCGAAAGCTAGTCTGAGTTTTCTATTCTTTTCACTTACGAAGAATTTTTTCCTGGCTACTCTACCGTAATATCCAGCAGATCGAATTACCCTTCTAATAGTTTCAGGATTAACAATTATTCCATATAATGCTTGTAAATCAGCAGCAACTTTTGAAGCACTAATTCTTGGATTTTTTTTAATATTTCGAACGATAATTCGCTTTATTCCATTGGATAGCTTTGATGGTCAGCCAGGTCTTCTTTTATCCTGAATCATATGATTCTTTTTATATCGTTTAATGATATTGAAAACTGTTGAACGACTCAAGTTAACTGTTTCAGCAGTTTTTCTAATAGATTTTCCACGTTCAATATGCAAATTAATAACTAATTTTCGAATTTCAGGCGAAGTTTCTTTTCGTTTAGCATTCATGACTACACAGAGCTAAAAAACACAAAAATTCCAAAACAAACTGGAGAGAAATACTGCAGACGATTTTATAAATTATTGCCAATTGCTTTTAAGTAAAAATAAAACCCCAAAAAATATTTTTATTGCTTATTTCAGACGATTTTTGTTGCATATATAATGGTGTCCCATCACTTATGTGAGCTATTTTTTGCTCCGTTCTAAACATTTATATTTTTATTAAATTAATATTTTAATATTTTGACAAAATGTATGTTATGTAATAATCTTTACTAAATTTAAGTATGAAACACACCCACAAAAAAAATGTGTACATGTTTTTTTAATTTATTTGATTAGTTTCCTTTTGTAAAGCACAAGTGTCCCATCACTTATGTGAGACACTGTATATTGCTTTGGCATATATCACTATCTAAGAGTAGAAGATTGTATGCACTAAAGCTCCTGAAACATAAGGTGTATCAAGGTGCCTACTCTTTCTTCATAAAATAAAATAAAATAAAATCGAGACAAATTCATTTAAAGTTTTTATTCAGTATACAGATGTTTATAAAAACGCTTTTTGCTTAGCCGTTCTAATAGTTCTAATACGATTAGAAAATCTTGATTGTTTTAGTATGAAACCTCAAAAAGTATATACCTTCCTCAAATTTTGAAGTACTGTGTACGCTTAACTACCTGAGAGGCTAACATATGCAGTATTTTAGACTTGCTATATTTTTATTTATTCACATTATCTGATCTAGAAAATCAATGTTTACAGAGAACGGCCTGATGCGATCTTCTTGAAATAAATTTTTTGCTTTCCAATTTCTTCACCTCGGTGTAAAATTTTTATGCTAAGTTGTAAAAAAAAAAAAAACAAGAAAGAAAGGAAGAAAAGAAAAGAACTATTTGAAACACTGTACTGCGTAGTACGAGAAAAAATCTGTTTTAGACTTTTCTTCTCTCCTAATTCCTTTCTCTCTATTCTCTATCAATGGAATCAGAGACTTCAATAAACTTTCCAAGGAGAAAAAATTAATCTAAAAAATAAATCTACGGATTCAAAATGTAAATGAATATCTTCGTCGAGATTAATAGGCATTTCAAAAGCAGTTTCAAAATCTACGATGAAAGGAGCAGACGATCGAGATGGAAAAAACTATCCAATTTTTTATCTTGCTTTAAATTTCCGCCAACAGTGAATTCGGATAATTTCAGAATTTTGCAATCGTCTGATTCTCGGGTTGCTTAGGTTACAGACTCGGCAGTTGTTGATCTCGTTCGCGAAGGACGTCACAGGCCGAGAGTTGAAGTCGAAGTGTTTGTCATCGTTGCTATGGCTTCCGTACGCATCTTTTACTTTATAGTGAAATGTAATATTCTTCAATTGATTTTCAGACGTCATGCACTACATGTAATAGATGAAATATTATTATCATAATAGAAAATTTAGAATTTATTTTTCAAGTATAATATCAGTTGAAAAGTAAAATTTCATTTATTTATAAAACGAGTGCGAGTGTATGACGTTTTTAAATTCATTCTAAAAGGTTTATTTCAGTTACATCAAATGATCTAAACAAAGTTCGAATTTTTTTTTTCCTACCTTTCCTTTCTCTTATTTATATTCTTAAAAGTTTCGTTTTAGCTTTTGTATACGGAAAAAAAAAAAAAAAAAAAAAGGGGGAATATTAGATTTTTTTTTTTTCTTTATTGGTAGATTTTATTTACGTACAACAGTAGTCTATACTAAAAAAATACTGTTTCGCTCTCTCTCTTTATGTGTGTGTGTGTCTGTGTGTGGGTCTGTCTGTCTGTTGGCTAGCAAAATCTTGCCAACCTAGATGTCTGAAAATTTAGGTGTGAATAGTCCAAGGTCTGACCATGTGCACCTGAGTCTCAGAATTTTAATATTTTGATAATTACTCAAGATATTAATTAGAATATCATTAAACATCGCATCGAAAATGCCTTCTTTTAAATCAAAATGGCTAAAGAAAAGAACTGTTGTTGTGGATTTACAAGCAGAAATGAATGAATTCGAAATTATTTCACTAATTAGCGATTTTTAAGAAAACTAATTAAGATATCAATTTGAAAATTTCTGAGCATATGTAAAAAAAAAAAAAAAAAATCTGCATCCGACTATGCGATTTTTGAAAAATTCGGCCGGCAATTTTTATTGATTTATGCAAAAAACTGCCGGCGCCAGTGAAAGAAATCCGAAAATGTTTCAGACAGGGATCTGCTTTCATCAAAAACTGAACTACAAAGAGATCTGTTTCTCTGGCCAATCCCTCCATTTAGTTTGCGAAAATGAAAGGAAATAATTGCCAATTTTTACTAATGAACAAAAATTTAGATAACTAATTAAGATACAGATCTGAAATTGAGGATGGGAAGTGTTGTCATCTGCCGGCTTTTTTAGCGTAGCGTCTTCGTTATGTTCTAATTATCAGAAAAATTTAATTATTTTTTTAATGATCGCGTTAATGTAGGTGAGGTGGTTTTCTTGAACAAATTATTCGTTATATTTGCGGGTATGGGGAGGGAGGGGGTCAACGCCTTGCTCTGAAATTGTTATTATCTCTGGACCGGGCAACGTCGGGCGGGTAGCTAGTTAAGAATAATAAGTATTATTCTCCATATTTTCAGATACCCTTCCTTTATATATACTCGTTTAGATAAAACAATTTTTAATGCATATCAATAGATATAAAAAATCTTTATTTTTTTTTTTCTAAAGAAAAATTTGACTAGTGAGGAATTTTTCATAATCCTCCTCTTTCACAACTTTTGCATCAATGATTCCTCTCCATGATCGCGGTCCACTCCAAAATAGGTTAATTCACGTGAACAACTTATTATTTTAATCAGTACTTCAATTTATTTTACAGACTACTTCGCAACACATTAATAAGGTGTGGGTGTACATTCCACACAACAAACAACATTTCTTTCATATTTTCTTGCGATTGTATTTTCGGAAATGTAGCTTTCAGTTTCACTAAATACCAGCAATAAAATGCTGTCAGTAGATTATATGTAGGATTGCTATAATTAAACAATTTTAGTATACAAATTCGGTTTTTAAATTTAGTCATACGGAAATAATAGGACTCCATCTCAAAATAGGACGTCATCACCATCCAACCTAGAATCATTACCTATCATGGGATATCACTGAATTAATTACATATGATAGGATTTAATAGAATGAAGAAAACTTTCATTAACATCTTTTTAAGTTTTGATTCCATTTTCATAAAATTTGAAATGACTCGACAAAATTCTGCAACGATTATATATATTAATTTTCAAACCATTCGGTTGGGCAGTTTAGCGCTGTTATATAAGGACAGACGGACAAAACAGACGACAACTATAAGTGCTACGTATTTATACAATTACGAACGCACCTAAAAAGGTTCTATATTTAACTTTACGCATGCGCAATTATGTCCATTTCGTACTTAAAATATCAGCCTTCTACTTTAATATATGTGATATTATATTAAATAGAAACTTCTATTCCATTTTTTTTCTTTCCGATGAAACGCATTTAGTCGTGAGCCTTATATGCAAAACTTAACTGCGCAGACGGCCGGCTAAACAAACAAAGAGATCTATCTATCGACTCAAGACGTTCATTTGCGTTTCCCCAAATAGACAGCGTTCCCGTTCAAATAGAAGATGCGAGACTTCCGTATTGGGATCGGCACCTGAGTATACAGGGATTACCGGAAAAATCGACGGATATAAAAAGCGATGTATATTCGCTTCCGGAAAAGATAGAACGTGCTTTGCATTTCGAAACTGAATGAGACGACCGTTCCAAATATCATCCGGGTTTTCAAATATCGATTCGAAATGCTATTATTTTTTTTAAAATCCTTGTGGGAACCGTAACAAAAGCTCTATAAACAATTTCTTAAATTTTAAATAGGTTATGTTTTGAGGTTTTGTAGCAATTTAGCATGAAATTATGAACAGAAATTTGATTAATAAATTTTCATTAATTAGTGAAGCTCTGCTCCTTACGAGCTACGTTAGCCAATCCCCCATCCATACCCCGCAGGATCTAAAGACACACTAATTTGCTCTGTTTTATAAAAAATTACCCGATTACGGAAGATTAAATGATATTATCACGACGAGCTGCCATCTTTTGTAATCGGATTGTCGCTCATTTCCCTTTGAATGGAGGATTTTTCGGTTCTCAAGGCCATATCTACCGTTGTCCGACAGCTAACGCCTGTTTTGGTGATTAGGAAAGATCAATTACACATTTGAAAATAAGCATGTATAAAATGGTAACAAAAAAAAAAAAAAAAAAAAAAAAAAAAAAAAAAAAAAAAAAAAAAGACGCAGCCTTTTGGATTTGTATAACATTTAGAAGAAAAATTTTCATTTATATGCTAAAAGAAAATCTTTTAAATATGGCATTTTAAAAATATCGTTTTAAATATGACGTAATTTTTACCATTAAATGTTTTTCGTACGTAATAATTTAATTATTTTAAAGTTTTCCTTCTTTTTGAATATTCAAAATATATTTCAATTGAAAATACAGTGGTTGAAAAGGTTATAATAAAATTGTTTTAAAAATGACGTAATTTTCACTATTTAATGCTTATCCACGTAATAACTTAATTATTTTAAAGTTTCCTTTCTTATAAAATAAATGCGAACAGCCGGGTAAAATATAATTCATTAATTGCTATGAGATGTTAAATTAAATAGTAAACCACCATTTAAGTGTTTTTTTTTTTTTAAGAATATAAAGAAACGGTTGTTTTGTCCAAAATTAAAAAATATATATATAAACTATAGAGTAAATAAAACCACCATTTAAGTTTTTTTTTTTTTTTTTTTTTTTTTTTTAAGAATAGAGAGAAAAGCCTGTTTTGTCTAACATTCAAAAAATAATAATAAACTATAGAGTAAATAAAACCACTATTTAAGTGTTTATTTTTTTAAGAATAGAGAAAAACGACTGCTTTGTCTAACATTAAAAAAATAATAATAAACTATAGAGTAAATAAAACCACTATTTAAGTGTTTATTTTTTTTAAAATAGAGAAAAACGACTGCTTTGTCTAACATTAAAAAAATAATAATAAACTATAGAGTAAATAAAACCACTATTTAAGTGTTTATTTTTTTAAGAATAGAGAAAAACGACTGCTTTGTCTAACATTAAAAAAATAATAATAAACTATAGAGTAAATAAAACCACTATTTAAGTGTTTATTTCTTTAAGAATAGAGAAAAACGACTGCTTTGTCTAACATTAAAAAATAATAATAAACTATAGAGTAAATGAAACCTCAATTTAAGTTATTTTAACCCAATTTTTACCACATATAATAAATAAATAAGTATATTGTCGCTGTTACAGACTATTGCGATAATAAATAAAAATGTCACATTTCTAAAACGCTCAAAAAAACTTATCGGTTTTAATTTTTACTTACTGCTGATATATATAGGATGATAAAAAGTGATCACCCGCTACTAATTCGGCCACGCATCATCGTGCAAAAACGTGACTGTGGTACCAATTGATTAGAAATGACCTATATTAAATAATTCTAGAATGCTTAAAATTTGCTTAGGGGTTCTCTGCATTACAGAAATTGTAATAAACTTAAATTTTTAGGTGCGTTCGTAATTATATAAATACGTAGCACCTATAGTGGTCGTTTGGTCCGTCCGTCTGTCCGCATATAACAGAGCAAAAACTACCTAATCGAATGGTTTGAAATTTAATATATAGAATCGTTGCATAATTTTATCGAGTCATTTCAATTTTTATGAAAATCGAATCGAAACTTAAAAAATATATTAATAAAAGTTTTCTTCATTCTATTAAATCCTATCATGCATAATTTGTATAAAAAAAAAATCTCTGACGGCTCTGCCTACAGGTACAGGTAGATTTCGAAGACGCAGACCGTGGGGCACCTGTTTGTTGGGAATTGCGGAAAAAACGACCTTTTTGCCATGATGCGGCAATTCGAACCGCCTTCTTCGAAACCTAACTTGTTTGCAAGCGGAGCCAGCAGGGTTTTTGTTTTGTTTTGTTTTAAGAGTTTTTCCTATAAAAAACTTGTCAATATAAAAGTTTTAGATAATATTAAGAGGATTTATTATAAATTTAAGCGGATTTGAAATCTTGGGAACTGACGAAGTTATGAATTTTTTTCTTCTAACCCCCCCCCCCCCCCCCCTCCCTTAAGGCAATTTTTAATTATATCAAAAATCTGTCATACATAAATTTTCGGCCCTTCTCCTAGAAGTAATAATAACTTCAAACGGATTCGATACGTATCATAATTAAGAAATTATGGGGTTTTTTTCTGTTTTCACAAAAAGCCCCCCCATCCCCCCCCTTGGTTCGATTTTGTCCATTAACGAACTTGACCGACATTTTATGCCCCTTGATTTTATGTATCAGTTTCGAAAAGATGCGGGAGTTGGAACCGCCTACTTCGAAAAATAACTTGTTTGCAGGCGAAGCCGGCAGGGATTTTTTTGTTTTTAATTTTTTTTTTTTTTTTTTTTTTTTTTTTTTTTTTTGCTATAGCGGTTGGTCCTATAAAAAACTTGTCAATATAAAAGTTTTAGATAATATTAAGAGGTTTAATAATAAATTTAAGCGGATTTGAAATCTTGGGAATGGACGAAGTTATGAATTTTTTTCTTCTAACCCCCCCCCCCCCCCTTAAGGCAATTTTTAATTATATCAAAAATCTGTCATACATAAATTTTCGGCCCTTCTCCTAGAAGTAATAATAACTTCAAACGGATTCGATACGTATCATAATTAAGAAATTTTGGGGTTTTTTCTGTTTTCACAAAAAGCCCCCCCATCCCCCCCCCCTTGGTTCGATTTTGTCCATTAACGAACTTGACCGACATTTTATGCCCCTTGATTTTATGTATCAGTTTCGAAAAGATGCGGGAGTTGGAACCGCCTACTTCGAAAAATAACTTGTTTGCAGACGAAGCCGGCAGGGATTTTTTTTTTGTTTTTAATTTTTTTTTGCTATAACGGTTGGTCCTATAAAAAACTTGTCAATATAAAAGTTTTAGATAATATTAAGAGGATTAATAATAAATTTAAGAAGATTTGAAATCTCGGGAATTGACGAAGTTATGAATTTTTTTCTTCTAAAACCCCCCTTTCCCCCCCCCCCCCCTTAAGGCAATTTTCAACTATATAAAAAATCTGTCATACATAAATTTTCGGCCCTTCTCCTAGAAGTAATAATAACTTCAAACGGATTCGATACGTATAATAATTAAGAAATTATGGGGGGTTTTCTGTTTTCACAACCCCCCCCCCCCATTTCCCCCCCTTGGTTTGATTTTGCCCATTAACGAGCTTGACCGAGATTTTATGCCCCTTGATTTTATGTATCAGTTTGTAAAAGATTAATGCAGCATTTTTCCAGTTATCGTGGTCAGAAAAAAGTGACATAGATAGATAGATAGATAGATAGATAGATAGATAGATAGATATATAAAGTTTTGAACTGGGGGTGGTTTTGGGTTCTGGGAGTCATGATCGGCGCAGATCTGCAAAATTTTTTCAAAATTTCCAACTTAGGTGAGAATGTAATAGGTAGTATTTCTTACGAAATCTACCTAAAAGCGCGAGTCATGTGACTGAGGAAAACAAATACGGGCTAAACCACTTCTTTTTTCATATGTCAGGCGGTAATTTTTATTCAAAATTATATTTTCGAATAAAATGTCATAAAAATTACATTTTCAGAAAGGTCAATAAAAAAAAGTTATTTGTTTGAGAGATGGGTTACATTAAAAAATGTATAGATTCTGAGGTAACTTCAGTTGAAAAGGTTAACAGCCCAATATTTATCTCAATATCCATTAAAGTAAATAAACACAAGGTATTCGTTCATCGTGAATCATAGAAATATTAAACTATGGAGGTAATCATTTGCAAAGAAAGATTTCCATGGTGAATTTTCCAGAGCTATCTGGTGTCGAAAAAAAATTCGCATCTGTAAACGTGACATACGTAAAAGAGAAACGAAAGACATGCTCTCTTTTCGCTCATAACAGACGATATAATTCATTTCACTGAAATAATGATGAGTTTTTTACATTGCAAAACTAGTTATAGTAAGAACGTACCTCATTTGTCACGTTTAGTGTACAATTTCCAACTTGTTTCAAATTATCTGTAGATTAAAAAAAAAAAAAAAAAAAAAAAAAAATCTGATACTCCAATTTGCTATTTTAAAGATGTTTGTAAATACCCTACTGACAAAGCACTCGATGTCGAAGCCAAGCAAGAATTTCATCTCGAAAATGTTTTTAACACTAAGAAAGGTATATGTAAGTAGGTTACTATTTCATGATCTCTTCAATCGTTTAAAAAAAAAACTCCATTAGCAGCATGTTTTGTTTTCGCTCATCAAAGCTTTATCAACAGAATATTGATTGATCTAAAATGCGGGAGGGAAGCACACTCCTATATGCATGATAAAACTATCTGACCTCGATTTGTCGAATTAGGCTATGTTCTTAACGCGGTTCTCAAATTCCTGCTCAACTTTCTGGCTCAATTTCTCAATTTCTGACTCAATTTTAAACATAAAGGCATGAAATTGGCAAGACTTGGTGATTGAAGCGACCTCGTATCGAATGGTGTTTTCCATATTTTGATAAATAAATAACTTATAGAGTTACTAGCTGTTACTCGTTACGTTCACGTAAACATTTAAAGAAAATTAATGCATTAATTAAGCAATATATACAATTAACAAACTCTTTATCATATTTTGTAGTAGATAATACTTCTGATAATCACAATTTGCGTATTTTTATTTATATATATATGATCATTTAAATTTATTTCATGAACTTGAAATTTCATACTCTTTCACTAAGATTAAGTGTGGAACACATTTTTTTCTTTGTTATTCTATTTTAGCATTTCTATTTATTAGATTTATTAGGTAGATTTCGTAAGAAATACGACACACCTATTACATTCTCACCTAAGTTGGAATTTTTGCAGATCTACGCCGATCATGACTCCCAGAACCCAAAACCACCCCTAGTTCAATACTTTATCTATATATCTATCTGTCTATCTATCTATCTATATCACTTTTTTATGGACACGATAACTCGAATAGTTCTGCACAAATCTCTTCCAAACTGATACATAAAATCAAGGGGCATAAAATCTCGGTCAAATTCGTTAATGGTCAAAATTGAACCAAGGGGAGGGGGGGGGGATAGGGGGGGGGTGTTGTGAAAACAGAAAACAAACAAATAACTTCACCCAGAAAAAAGTTTTGTAGAATCAACAAAAATTTGGTTGACCCAACAAAACTTTTTGTTTAAATATAGGTCAATGGAAATTTTGTTTGAATCAACAAAAAAATTTTTTTTTTGCAATTCCAAAAAAAAATTTTGTATCGTCAGCAAAAAATGTTTTGTTAATTCAAGTAAAATGGTTCAATTTTACTTGAATTTTGCTAAACAACCAAAATGTACTCAACAAAACATGTTTTGTAGTTTTAATCAATTCCTTTTTCTGGGTGTTCTTAATTATGATAGATATCGAATCCGTTTAAAGTTATTAGTACTTCTAGGAAAAGGGCCCAAAATTTATGTATGACAGATTTTTGATATCATTAAAAATGGCCCCAAGGAGGGCGAAAAAAGGGGGTTTTTAGAAGAAAAAAATTCACAACTTCGTCCATTCACAAGATATCAAATCCGCTTAAAGTTATTATAGATCCTCTTAATATTATCTAAAACTTTTATATTGACAAGTTTTTTATAAACCAAAACCCTTATAGCAAAAAAAAAAAAATCCCTTCCAGCTCCGCCTGCAAACAAGTTAGATTTCAAAGTGGGCGGTCCCAACTGCAGCATCATGGCAAAAAGGTAAAAAGGTAATTTCTTCAGCAATTCCCAACAAACAGGCGCCCAATGGTCTGCCTCTTCGAAATCTACCTGTGCCTGTAGGCCGAGCCGTCAGGGATTTTCTATTTTACATTTATTCCTTTCATAGAAATTGATTTAATTTAAGTTTTCGTGTCAAAGAACATTTTTCAAAGTGATTATGTTAGTAAATATTTTTGAGGAAATTTGTGAATTACATGTCATTTTAGATTAGCGATTGTTGTCACGTGACGACAGGCTTTGCTCCGACAGGCTTGGCATCCGGAAATTCGGTTCAAAACACTTACTTTGACTATACCTTTTGAAAAATCTTCTGCCTTTACAGAAAAAAAATGAAAAACACTATTCGATTACATAGTTTCTGAATAAGAGCACCTGAAAATTTGATGCGTTCACGAACAAGAATGAATTCGGAAATGTGTTAAAAATTAACTCCTTTAGATTTGAGAACAGCCTTAAGAGTTATGCGAAGAAATGCGAAAGCTAATGTCAAACCTATGGGAGAAATCTTTACAGATTTCTCGCTTGTGTTTTAATATTTTTAAATGTTTGTTTTTATTTTATTTATTTATTTATTTATTTTATTTGCATAAGATACCTGATTCCAATATCTAATGTTGTGCGTTTGTACTTTTCCGATTTTGTTTACATTTTTTTTTTCCTTTATAAGCGGACATTTTCGTTTGGAACCGGTTCTGATAGTGAAAGTACCCTTATATAAAAAAACTGGTACTAAAATCGAAAAAGTGAAAACGCACGACGGTAGAGATCGATCTCAGCTATCCTTAGGCAAAAAAAAAAAAAAAAATTGAAATGCGAGCGAGAAATTTTAAAATAACCTTCACATAGACTTAACATTAGCTTGCGCGTTTCTTCGCATGACTAGTGTAAGTCATGCGTCATAATTAGTCACGTGCATGAAGTCGCAAGTTAATGTTAAACCCATGGGAGCATTCCTTTAAAATTTCTCGCTTGCATTTTAATATTTTTTAAATGATTCCTCTTTTTTTTTTCTTAGAGTAGCTAAAGTCAATATCAGAGAACAGGGTTAGTTTTTACTTTTTCGATTTAGGTTGCATGTATATATATATATATATTTATTTAAAAATGAACTTTCCCTTTCGGAACTGATTCGGAAAGTGCAAAACGCCTCATTAAAAAAAAAAAAAAAAAAAAAAAAAAAAAAAAAGAATTAAAATCGAAAATGTACAAATGTACAGCGTTAGAGATCGACATCCGGTATACTATGAAAGAAAAAATCATTTTAAAATATTAAAATAAGAATGAAAAATTTGAAACGTATGCTCCCATAGGCTTAACATTAACTTGCGAGTTTATTCACGTAACTAGTTTAGTCTCTTAAGGTGATTATCAAAAAAATATTTTTCTCTGCTCAACACGCGAATCTTTCTGACTCATTTTTAAACGTAAAAGCACGACACTTTTAGGCATGATACTAAAATCGATTACAAATCGAACAGTTTTTTTCATTTTCCGATAAATAAATTACATCTATAATTATAAACGATTGCTGCCTCATGATTACCTTCCTCGAGTTCGTTTTCAAAAATCATTTTTTTTTTTCTACATTTTAAATATTTTTAAGAAGTCGGTACATTTCGAAAATATTGCCTGAGTTTAAATTTCGAATTTTATTGCGTTTTAAAAATACTTAAATTATCAGGAAATAGTTTTTGAAAACGTCTGCACCGACTTTCTGATGGAGAAAATCATTTTTCGATAATTATATTAGGTAAGGAATCATCCCCTAATTAATTTTTCTCATTGATTAACATGGGATTTTACGATCGAAGAGAGGGAAGCCTCTGTATCGGTGAGGTACTAATTTTCGTAAGTGAAAACGAGTGAAGGTCTAAATCTTAATTGTGTTATGTTCTGTTCGTTATTTTGCTCGCTGTTTTTTCTCACTATTTCAGAAAAGAAATTGTAAAAATATCAGAGATGGCTCTGATCATTATTTTGCTCATTGATATTGCTCATCATTTTCGAAAATATTTAGTAAAAATATCAGAGATGGCTCTGCTCATTATTTTGACATATTGTTTTTGCTCGTCATTTTCGAAAAGGTTTAGTAAAAATATCAGAGATGGCTCTGCTCGTTAATTTGACATATTGTTTTTGCTCGTCATTTTCGAAAAGGTTTAGTAAAAATATCAGAGATGGCTCTGCTCATTATTTTACCTCATTGTTTTTGCTCATCATTTTCGAAAATATTTAGTAAAAATATCAGAGATGGCTCTGCTCATTATTTTGACATATTGTTTTTGCTCGTCATTTTCGAAAAGGTTTAGTAAAAATATCAGAGATGGCTCTGCTCGTTAATTTGACATATTGTTTTTGCTCGTCATTTTCGAAAAGGTTTAGTAAAAATATCAGAGATGGCTCTGCTCATTATTTTACCTCATTGTTTTTGCTCATCATTTTCGAAAATATTTAGTAAAAATATCAGAGATGGCTCTGCTCATTATTTTGACATATTGTTTTTGCTCGTCATTTTCGAAAAGGTTTAGTAAAAATATCAGAGATGGCTCTGCTCGTTAATTTGACATATTGTTTTTGCTCGTCATTTTCGAAAAGGTTTAGTAAAAATATCAGAGATGGCTCTGCTCATTATTTTACCTCATTGTTTTTGCTCATCATTTTCGAAAATATTTAGTAAAAATATCAGAGATGGCTCTGCTCATTATTTTGACATATTGTTTTTGCTCGTCATTTTCGAAAAGGTTTAGTAAAAATATCAGAGATGGCTCTGCTCGTTAATTTGACATATTGTTTTTGCTCGTCATTTTCGAAAAGGTTTAGTAAAAATATCAGAGATGGCTCTGCTCATTATTTTACCTCATTGTTTTTGCTCATCATTTTCGAAAATATTTAGTAAAAATATCAGAGATGGCTCTGCTCATTATTTTGACATATTGTTTTTGCTCGTCATTTTCGAAAAGGTTTAGTAAAAATATCAGAGATGGCTCTGCTCGTTAATTTGACATATTGTTTTTGCTCGTCATTTTCGAAAAGGTTTAGTAAAAATATCAGAGATGGCTCTGCTCATTATTTTACCTCATTGTTTTTGCTCATCATTTTCGAAAATATTTAGTAAAAATATCAGAGATGGCTCTGCTCATTATTTTGACATATTGTTTTTGCTCGTCATTTTCGAAAAGGTTTAGTAAAAATATCAGAGATGGCTCTGCTCGTTAATTTGACATATTGTTTTTGCTCGTCATTTTCGAAAAGGTTTAGTAAAAATATCAGAGATGGCTCTGCTCATTATTTTACCTCATTGTTTTTGCTCATCATTTTCGAAAATATTTAGTAAAAATATCAGAGATGGCTCTGCTCATTATTTTGACATATTGTTTTTGCTCGTCATTTTCGAAAAGGTTTAGTAAAAATATCAGAGATGGCTCTGCTCGTTAATTTGACATATTGTTTTTGCTCGTCATTTTCGAAAAGGTTTAGTAAAAATATCAGAGATGGCTCTGCTCATTATTTTACCTCATTGTTTTTGCTCATCATTTTCGAAAATATTTAGTAAAAATATCAGAGATGGCTCTGCTCATTATTTTGACATATTGTTTTTGCTCGTCATTTTCGAAAAGGTTTAGTAAAAATATCAGAGATGGCTCTGCTCGTTAATTTGACATATTGTTTTTGCTCGTCATTTTCGAAAAGGTTTAGTAAAAATATCAGAGATGGCTCTGCTCATTATTTTACCTCATTGTTTTTGCTCATCATTTTCGAAAATATTTAGTAAAAATATCAGAGATGGCTCTGCTCATTATTTTGACATATTGTTTTTGCTCGTCATTTTCGAAAAGGTTTAGTAAAAATATCAGAGATGGCTCTGCTCGTTAATTTGACATATTGTTTTTGCTCGTCATTTTCGAAAAGGTTTAGTAAAAATATCAGAGATGGCTCTGCTCATTATTTTACCTCATTGTTTTTGCTCATCATTTTCGAAAATATTTAGTAAAAATATCAGAGATGGCTCTGCTCATTATTTTGACATATTGTTTTTGCTCGTCATTTTCGAAAAGGTTTAGTAAAAATATCAGAGATGGCTCTGCTCATTATTTTACCTCATTGTTTTTGCTCATCATTTTCGAAAATATTTAGTAAAAATATCAGAGATGGCTCTGCTCATTATTTTGACATATTGTTTTTGCTCGTCATTTTCGAAAAGGTTTAGTAAAAATATCAGAGATGGCTCTGCTCGTTAATTTGACATATTGTTTTTGCTCGTCATTTTCGAAAAGGTTTAGTAAAAATATCAGAGATGGCTCTGCTCATTATTTTACCTCATTGTTTTTGCTCATCATTTTCGAAAATATTTAGTAAAAATATCAGAGATGGCTCTGCTCATTATTTTGACATATTGTTTTTGCTCGTCATTTTCGAAAAGGTTTAGTAAAAATATCAGAGATGGCTCTGCTCGTTAATTTGACATATTGTTTTTGCTCGTCATTTTCGAAAAGGTTTAGTAAAAATATGAGAGATGGCTCTGCTCATTATTTTACCTCATTGTTTTTGCTCATCATTTTCGAAAATATTTAGTAAAAATATCAGAGATGGCTCTGCTCATTATTTTGACATATTGTTTTTGCTCGTCATTTTCGAAAAGGTTTAGTAAAAATATCAGAGATGGCTCTGCTCGTTAATTTGACATATTGTTTTTGCTCGTCATTTTCGAAAAGGTTTAGTAAAAATATCAGAGATGGCTCTGCTCATTATTTTACCTCATTGTTTTTGCTCATCATTTTCGAAAATATTTAGTAAAAATATCAGAGATGGCTCTGCTCATTATTTTGACATATTGTTTTTGCTCGTCATTTTCGAAAAGGTTTAGTAAAAATATCAGAGATGGCTCTGCTCGTTAATTTGACATATTGTTTTTGCTCGTCATTTTCGAAAAGGTTTAGTAAAAATATCAGAGATGGCTCTGCTCATTATTTTACCTCATTGTTTTTGCTCATCATTTTCGAAAATATTTAGTAAAAATATCAGAGATGGCTCTGCTCATTATTTTGACATATTGTTTTTGCTCGTCATTTTCGAAAAGGTTTAGTAAAAATATCAGAGATGGCTCTGCTCGTTAATTTGACATATTGTTTTTGCTCGTCATTTTCGAAAAGGTTTAGTAAAAATATCAGAGATGGCTCTGCTCATTATTTTACCTCATTGTTTTTGCTCATCATTTTCGAAAATATTTAGTAAAAATATCAGAGATGGCTCTGCTCATTATTTTGACATATTGTTTTTGCTCGTCATTTTCGAAAAGGTTTAGTAAAAATATCAGAGATGGCTCTGCTCGTTAATTTGACATATTGTTTTTGCTCGTCATTTTCGAAAAGGTTTAGTAAAAATATCAGAGATGGCTCTGCTCATTATTTTACCTCATTGTTTTTGCTCATCATTTTCGAAAATATTTAGTAAAAATATCAGAGATGGCTCTGCTCATTATTTTGACATATTGTTTTTGCTCGTCATTTTCGAAAAGGTTTAGTAAAAATATCAGAGATGGCTCTGCTCGTTAATTTGACATATTGTTTTTGCTCGTCATTTTCGAAAAGGTTTAGTAAAAATATCAGAGTTGGCTCTGCTCATTATTTTACCTCATTGTTTTTGCTCATCATTTTCGAAAATATTTAGTAAAAATATCAGAGATGGCTCTGCTCATTATTTTGACATATTGTTTTTGCTCGTCATTTTCGAAAAGGTTTAGTAAAAATATCAGAGATGGCTCTGCTCGTTAATTTGACATATTGTTTTTGCTCGTCATTTTCGAAAAGGTTTAGTAAAAATATCAGAGATGGCTCTGCTCATTATTTTACCTCATTGTTTTTGCTCATCATTTTCGAAAATATTTAGTAAAAATATCAGAGATGGCTCTGCTCATTATTTTGACATATTGTTTTTGCTCGTCATTTTCGAAAAGGTTTAGTAAAAATATCAGAGATGGCTCTGCTCGTTAATTTGACATATTGTTTTTGCTCGTCATTTTCGAAAAGGTTTAGTAAAAATATCAGAGATGGCTCTGCTCATTATTTTACCTCATTGTTTTTGCTCATCATTTTCGAAAATATTTAGTAAAAATATCAGAGATGGCTCTGCTCATTATTTTGACATATTGTTTTTGCTCGTCATTTTCGAAAAGGTTTAGTAAAAATATCAGAGATGGCTCTGCTCGTTAATTTGACATATTGTTTTTGCTCGTCATTTTCGAAAAGGTTTAGTAAAAATATCAGAGATGGCTCTGCTCATTATTTTACCTCATTGTTTTTGCTCATCATTTTCGAAAATATTTAGTAAAAATATCAGAGATGGCTCTGCTCATTATTTTGACATATTGTTTTTGCTCGTCATTTTCGAAAAGGTTTAGTAAAAATATCAGAGATGGCTCTGCTCGTTAATTTGACATATTGTTTTTGCTCGTCATTTTCGAAAAGGTTTAGTAAAAATATCAGAGATGGCTCTGCTCATTATTTTACCTCATTGTTTTTGCTCATCATTTTCGAAAATATTTAGTAAAAATATCAGAGATGGCTCTGCTCATTATTTTGACATATTGTTTTTGCTCGTCATTTTCGAAAAGGTTTAGTAAAAATATCAGAGATGGCTCTGCTCGTTAATTTGACATATTGTTTTTGCTCGTCATTTTCGAAAAGGTTTAGTAAAAATATCAGAGATGGCTCTGCTCATTATTTTACCTCATTGTTTTTGCTCATCATTTTCGAAAATATTTAGTAAAAATATCAGAGATGGCTCTGCTCATTATTTTGACATATTGTTTTTGCTCGTCATTTTCGAAAAGGTTTAGTAAAAATATCAGAGATGGCTCTGCTCGTTAATTTGACATATTGTTTTTGCTCGTCATTTTCGAAAAGGTTTAGTAAAAATATCAGAGATGGCTCTGCTCATTATTTTACCTCATTGTTTTTGCTCATCATTTTCGAAAATATTTAGTAAAAATATCAGAGATGGCTCTGCTCATTATTTTGACATATTGTTTTTGCTCGTCATTTTCGAAAAGGTTTAGTAAAAATATCAGAGATGGCTCTGCTCGTTAATTTGACATATTGTTTTTGCTCGTCATTTTCGAAAAGGTTTAGTAAAAATATCAGAGATGGCTCTGCTCATTATTTTACCTCATTGTTTTTGCTCATCATTTTCGAAAATATTTAGTAAAAATATCAGAGATGGCTCTGCTCATTATTTTGACATATTGTTTTTGCTCGTCATTTTCGAAAAGGTTTAGTAAAAATATCAGAGATGGCTCTGCTCGTTAATTTGACATATTGTTTTTGCTCGTCATTTTCGAAAAGGTTTAGTAAAAATATCAGAGATGGCTCTGCTCATTATTTTACCTCATTGTTTTTGCTCATCATTTTCGAAAATATTTAGTAAAAATATCAGAGATGGCTCTGCTCATTATTTTGACATATTGTTTTTGCTCGTCATTTTCGAAAAGGTTTAGTAAAAATATCAGAGATGGCTCTGCTCGTTAATTTGACATATTGTTTTTGCTCGTCATTTTCGAAAAGGTTTAGTAAAAATATCAGAGATGGCTCTGCTCATTATTTTACCTCATTGTTTTTGCTCATCATTTTCGAAAATATTTAGTAAAAATATCATGGCTTTTTCACTATGTTGGCTATACGCCTATTCAGCAATTAAAATTTGAATATTATGAATGCAAGGCGTGAGAAATTTTCCAAGTATTAAATAGGAATTTATTCAATTGTCGATGCTGGATTTTCTTCGATTTCGTGTTTGCCCCAGGGTTGGCGGCTCACGGAAAATATTTCATCTTGTGCTGCGTTTATGGTGAAAAAGTTCCAGGCTGAGTATCGTTCCCGAGTGGTTCAGTTGGTAGAACGTCAGTGCGCTAATCTGATGACCCGGGTTCGAGTCTCGGCTTGGGTACTGTTTTCACAATGTTGGCTATACGCCTATTAAGCAATTTGAATAGCATGGCTTTTGCTCATCGTTTTCGAAAAGGTTTAGTAAACAATATCAGAGATAGCTCTGCTCCTTATTTGATTCATTGTTTTGCTCATCATTTTCGAAAAGATTTACTAAAATATGAGATGGCTGTAATCATTATTTTGACTCATCGTTTTTGCCAAAAAGGTTTAGTAAAAATATCAGAGATGGCTCTGCTCATTATATTGACTCATTTTTTTTTTGCTTGTAATTTATTATTGCTCTGTTTATTATTTTGCTCATTGTTTTCGAAAAAAATTAGTAAAAGTATAACGGATGGCTCTGTTCATTATTTGCTCATTGTTTTCGAAAAGATTTACTAAAATATCAGAGATGGCTCTACTCATTATTTTGCTCATTGTTTTCGAAAAGATTTAGTAAACAATATCAGAGATGGCTCTGCTCATTATTTTGAGTCATTGTTTTTGCTCATCATTTTCGAAAAGATTTACTGAAATATGAGAGATGGCTCTGCTCATTATTTTACTCATCGTTTTCGAAAGGATTTAGAAAAAATATCAGAGATAGAAGATATCAGTAATCATAGATTCATAGATGATGCACAGATAAATCCACAAAAATTTATGTTTAAGTAACAGAATATTATTTTTAAAGCAAAACATGACATAATGCTTTACTTTTAAAATTGGGTTTTAATATAGTTACAAACTCTAAACAATTGTAAGTAGTAACATAATAAACAGCAACATAATTAACAACAATTATTGTACATAATCTGTGTATTCCAAATTTATCTTTTACATTTATAAAAAAAAATTGCCCTCCGTCCGTCTGTCTGTGTGTGTGTCTGTAAACGCTCTATCTCCTGAAAAATTTGAGATAGAGACTTTAAATTGGGTATGTACTTAGTATGTAATAATGAGAAGAAGCCTATTGAATTTCAGTAGCCTTGATGATCCGGAACTATTTTTTTCGGACTCTCGACATATTCGTTCTGATAAAAGGTATATAAAGATTTTCGAAATTGTTTATTTTAAGAAGTGACTATAAAAGACAATAAAAAAACATAAATTTTGCATAAAGAAGGAAGTCGGTCGGGTAATGAGTTGCCGAGATATTTGGAATCCTATTTCCCACACTCTTCGATTTTTTATGACACTGTATTTCATTCAAATTTCAATTCAAAGATATATTTTAATTGGAAATGAAACGCTTAGTCTGACGCAGTAAATTGTTATTTAATAGGATTATCATTTTTGGAGTTATAAGGATGTTTCTTTAACGCAATTCAGTAATAGAGCATTTAAAGTTTATGACGCCATCAATTTTATTCGAATTGTAATGCATTTTATAAATAGTTTACGCATGTTTTATTTTCATATTTTATATTATACATATCCATGATGGGTAAGTATTACGGTGGCCCCAACGACTAGTTTTTTTTTTTTTTTTTTGCGTTTTCAGTAAAAATTTAACACATTTTTCCTTCCATAAAAATTAACTCTTTTCAAACATTTTTGCTCTTTTATCTTTGATCAAAGACACATTGGACACAAAGACAATTGGCAACACCGTCTCCAATACACTAACAACTATCGAAGCTCCGTAAGAACTTTATCTCAAAATATTTTTAAATCTCTATCACCTCTTTATGACCTCGTAAACATATATGTATTCAAGAACCATCATCGACGCGTTTTGTTTTTCGCTAATAGAGGTTTTTATTAGCATAACATTTATCTAAAATAGGAGAAGGAACATGCGCATCACTTTACAAGATCTGTCGACAGTATTTATCAGTAATGGATGCATATTAACAAATTTCACCGGGTTATAGTGACGGACGCAATCCTTTCACGGCGTACACTTCAGATATACTATCTGTCTCTATCCAAAAACAGGCTGTGGAACATGTAATCAAAGAAAGAGACACACCTCTTATCGCGATGTAATCAACAAATCAATCTCCGGCAGCTGAAGTTTTCTGTCATAAACATTTGAAATTGGAGCATGCCAGGATGACATTGTCTAACAACAGCAATGGGTGAAATGAGTGCATCTGTTCCTTTGTTTACAAACACAGAGTTAATAAGAAAGAACACGACCGGTGTTCAACATATATTGGATAATGTCTGAATTAGAAATTGCAATATACGAGGGAAAGTCATTAAGTAAGTCACAAAAGATAGTAAAATAATAACTTACAATGATATTCACTTCAATTTTTACTTACCCATCATACTTAGTATAGGGTAAGTCTTGTAATCGTTTTGAAAATCGAAAAAAATTTTTTTGATGGATTTACATGTTTCAGACACTAGAGATTCCGAAAAACATATTTTTAGAAAAAAAATTTGCCGTCCGTCTGTGTGTCTGTGTGTCTGTGTGTCTGTAAACGCTCTATATTCCGAAAAAATTGAGATAGAGACTTGCAATTTGGTATGTACTTAGTATGTAATAATGGGAAGAAGCCTATTTCATTTCAATAACCTCGATTAACCGGAACTATTTTTTTCGGACTCTCGAAATATTCGTTCTGATAAAACGTATATAAAATTTTTCGAAATTGTTTATTTTAAGAAATGAATATAAAAGACAATAAGAAAACATAAATTTTGCATAAAGCATGAAGTCGATCGGATAATGAGTTGCCGAGATATTTGGAATCCTATTTACCACACTCTTCGATTTTTCATGACCCTGTATTTCATCCAAATTTCACTTTAAAGATATATTTTAATTGGAAATGAAACGCTTAATCAGATGCAATAAACCGCTAGTTAATAGGATTATTATTTTTGGAGTTATAAGGAAAAACCTCTTTCAAGCAATTCAGTAATCGGGCCTTTAAAGTTTAGGACGTCATCAAGCCGCGAATTTATTTGAATTGCAATGCATTTTATAAGTAGTTTACACATTTTTATTTTAATATTTTACATTATGCATATCCATGATGGGTAAGTATTACGGTGGCCCCCAACGACTAGTTTTATTTTGCAACATATTCTCCACCAATATTTATGCACTTATATCGCTGTTTTATCACTGTGCTTCCAAGATGGTTTTTTTAGTGGACTAAACAGATGAAAATCGCTTGGGGCTAAGTCGAAGTTGTATGGTGGATGTTGAAGAAGTTGCAAGATGATGTTCACAGAGGATGAAAAGATTCAACTTGAAGTCTTAATGTGGCTGAGACAGCAACCGAAAGAATGTCATGCAGCTGGTGTTGGGGCACTGATAAAACGGTGATATAGTGCATAAATATGGGTGGAGAATATGTTGAGAAATAAAAATAGTTTAGAAGTGAATATCATTGTAAGTTATTATTTAATTATCTTTTGTGACTTACTTAATGACTTTCCCTCGTATTTTCTCAGTTTTTGTTTTTATTACAAGCTTTTATTCAGTTTGCTTTGTCTGTCCGAAGTAGAATCTGAGAGGGACGAAATAAAGATGACATCTTTTGGTCGTAACTGTGACAGCTTCGACTGGCTGTGCAGTTAAAACAGCAAACTCTTGCAAAAAAAAAAAAAAAAAAAAAAAAATCATAATAATACACATGGACGATCTACATTTGATAATAAAACTTAGGTACGCAATTCATTCAATCAGTCAAAAATATACAGGGTGACTCACACCAAGCCGAACCAGGATTTTCGTTCACAACTTTAACAATAATGGAGATGAATGATATGCTTAACAAACTAATTTTGTTTTTTATGAAATTCTATGTCGTTATCAATATCTTCACTACTGTTAATATAAATATGGGTCCGGTATCACATGAGATATCCCGATATGCTTTACTGAATAAGGGGATTTTGGTCTATGTTCTACCATGTGCTTTTGATCTATCATACTCTTCAGGTCCGTAACCAGTCGGCAGAGTCACGGTGGGGGCTTTGAAATTTTTTGATGGGACTAATTTATAGCTTATCTTTTCCCTTCTATTTTAAGGAAACATAAATATAGACAGAAGAAGAGAGCAAGTCCACACTGTCATAAAACTTTTGATTATAAAATTATAGAATTCTTAAATGTAATAAATGTTATTAATATTGAAAGTTTATGAAGTCTAGAAGGGGCTCAAGAAGTTGCTAAGAGGGCTCAGCCTACCTTGCCCTTGTCTGGTTACGGCCCTGCTTTTGATACAAGCAAATATTGTTTTGTTTTTTCCAGTACTATCACCTCTATTTATTTATTTATTTACTTTTCGTATACCCTGTCTTTAAAAAAAACACGTTGATAACTTCGTCAGTGTGCTGGGCTACAGGTGTATTTATTTTTATTTAATTACTTCATTTAATCGGATAATTGAAGTTATCTTTTTTTGCAAGAGTTAAATATTATTATTATTAATTTATAGTTATTTATAAGGCCGTATAGTTTGCGAAGTTAAAACCCGAGAGTTCATGCATAGCCCGCCTCCTGTAGCAAATTAAATTATAGACAAATAAAACAGAAATATAAATGTCTAAGTTACAAGTATATTTATTAAGGAATCAATATGAGTAAATAGCACAATTACAATATAAAGCAGTACAACTCTGTTATAAATATATAATATTAATTTAAAGGATGCCTATCTGTACGCCTAACATTAGTGATTTGGATATCTTTAAACTAAAATCAAAGAACATCAAAATATGATATAAATAACGAAATGTTTACCTGTTAATCCTAGGTAAAGCAGCGAAGTCATCATTCCAGGCACTTAGATCCTTTAGACTCCCAGAAAGGTCCAAATCTTTCTCACTAACCACTATATTTTTATTCAAAACTACTCGGTGCTCATTCACTCATCATATTCAATCTTTTTCCGCACTCCCCAAAACTCCATCTCATCATAATCCTTTTTTTTTCTCCTCATCCCTTTTTTACCCTTTTTTTTCCTTTTCTCAAACGCCCCATAGAAACCGTTGAGATCCAATCGGTGTCTTTCTACGCCCTCTCTTAGCCCCCCTAATTTTGTGTTAGTGGATAGCTTAGCTTTCTTTTGTTAAAATCCCCGCCTTGGGACAAAATCATTGGACATCATCTAAAATGCTATAACTCCTTTAATATTATAATATATATTCCCCTTTCCGTGCTGGTGTCGCCCCGGTTCTGGACACGTGCGCCTTTGGGGAAGAAAGGGGGACACCCCTATCTATAAATTATTAGTCCCCACTTTCGGTGAGATCGCGTTATGTATTCTTGCATCCCTTATCAATTGTAATTTCTTGGAACGTTGTTATGCCTATCCTTTTACAGGGGCTTGTTATGCGCACCTGAGATTTCATACACCTGGGCTTATTTCAATTGAAGTGGCTTTCCTAAGAATTTTGCATTATATCTTTATATTTGTCCGTGCTGCACGTTGAAAAGCTATTCTTATATCTTTCTAAAACTCCCTTTTCTTTAAATTCAGACACCTATATGTGAGGTACGAATGCAGGTGTTATGCGTGCAAGAATTTCGATACATTTTTGCCCAATAACTATTTGGCAATATACGAAATGCCAATTAAAGAAAAAAAACAAATAAAAAAAAAGAAAATTCGAAAACTCCGCATTTTTAGCTATAGGCATCCTTTAAACATAGAAATAAAAGTAGATAATAACAAATGTTAGACAACATAAAGAAATAGGGTAATGATTAAATAAATAAATTGACATTAACGCATTTGATGAAGCATCATCTCCGCTCTACTAATCAAGAGACATATAGCTAGCTTCGGAGAAAAGTTAAAATAAAACATAAAAGTCGATTTTTTTTTTTTTTTTGAAGTAATGTCTCTTGTTTAGCTAACAAACAAAAATAATTAGTGAATATTTATCTTGACCTACAGCAGCACGTAATTACAGTAGCTAATGTGGTTATAGTTAGACAAATTATGAATAGTGCTGCTCCTATGAATTTTAATATGAAAAATGCGTTCCCAAGATTGGGAATTTGAAGCCAGTCCCACAAATTCGAAGAAGTGTCTGAGCTAACAGTTCTTGTATAGTTCATATTAAGATCTAAGAGATCCACTGATGGTTCATCGAGACAGTATTTAAAAGTCCTACAATGGGAAAGTGTCGATGACTTAAGACATATTTTGTCTGTGTCGCATTTTCTTTCTGCCTGAAATTTAATAGTATGTTCTGTGTCCTCTAATTGAAGGTAGATTGCTTTTGTGTGAACAGCAATTTGTTGTAATTGTATTGTTACAAGTCCTGATTGACATGAAGAATGAGCTATAAGCTTAATCCGCGCTAATAGTTTACACCCATAACATCCTTCAACAATTAAACTAGCTTCATTCAATTGCGGGCATATAGTGTTAGTTTGTACCGTAATTCTAAAGTTTGTGAAATGTAGTTGAATTCTGACAGCCGAGGAAAGTAATTGAGTAGATTGTAATTTTCCTTCATTCATTTTAAACAGGTGAATGTTCCTCTGAAGGGGCAAGGCGTGCTCTTGTGTAGCCCTAAGGCGCTCGATATTGTCAGGTGCAGTACGACAGCGGAGCGTGTCCTCAAAATAATCGCATTGTGTTAGATCGGGGGAAAAAATGAAGTCCGTAGTAAAAGAAGTATTAGCCTGAATGGCTCCGATCAATTGCGATTGAGGGATATTTCTATCGCTGGCAGGTGCTAAATACGCCTCGTCGGAATTACCGACTCGTTGAATAAGCTTTTCTGTAATATGAATGTGAGGTTGGTCGTATGCCCCTAGGACTGTTATCTTTATTCCTGAGTCAGTAAATGCTGTATCAGAAGTTATCAGTCGAGAGATTGTATTATTCTCGACATGTGTCACTGATATCTGGTATTTGCAGGTGTGACCAGTGATCTTTGATACTTCGAAACTCTGTAGCAGGTTTGGCTCATACCAGATTCGGTAGAAGTTACAACTTGGACGAGTTAATACGACGCACCCATTTCCATTCTCTCCTGCAAGACAGGCAGAGAAACCCGGAAATTGGCGACTTTCTTCAGTTTCAGCCTCAAAGTGAATGCCGTCTTTTCCCACTTCACGAGAAATACAATGGTGGCCACGCCCACAGAACTTGTTATAAATACAGGAAATCTGACTTATTTTTTTCGCGGTAACTGGGAAAGTGAAGTATAAACGTTCTTTACTAAACGTGCATAATACTTCTTCAAGTTTCAATTTCAGCGAAAAAAGGTGATTCTCGTTAGGATCAGAAAACCAAAGGCAATTTTCGGCAGAGAGGGATTGTAAAGAGATTTCTGCAGTTGTAAAAATTTTGCAGTTTCTCGATCCATCATGCACTGTAGTACAGGACTTAAGATCCGATTTAATGATAGTATTTGTACTACAATCTGCTGAAACTGTGGATATGTAACAAACACAGGCCATAATCACTAGGGGCAATGTACTTATATTGGCACGTCTCATTGCGTTTCGTTCTAATGCTGTATGACATGTATGGAATATTTCCCGTATTGTTGAACCAATGAATGCTCCTAATAGTAGGGAGCATCTGGCAATAAATTTAAACACTTTACAGACAGCACAACCACATAAAATTAAGGAAACAACGACGAATTTTAGGCTTTTAGCAATAAGTTTCACACATAGTAATAGAATTAGTATAAGTATGGCAAATATAAAATATACACAATATTGAATAACCCGAGGATAGCATTTGAAATGAGTAACTATATCTCTGCATAAAAAACAATGACGAATTTGACAAATATTTTTCCCACTAACGTGAATCACTCCAGACACCACTTTTCCGCTAATATGGAGGTAAGTAACTTGTATGTCTGTCTTGTATGCAAGAAATTCAAAGGGTATTTTAATAATACCGTCCTGAGGTACAACCAACACATGTTCAAAATCTGGACTGCGTATAATAACCCGGCCTTGTCCAGAAAGGTGCAAAAGCGGGTCTTCGAATGAAAAGGATAAATTTCTATTAGTAAATGTTGCCTTTTCACCTTCCATTAATTTTCTGTGAATGTTGTTTGAGGCATGTTTTTGGCGTGAATCATAGTAACATATGTCGAGAATTAACAAGTCCGGATTTGTAATATAAGCATCAGAAGAGACAGCGATTAAGTCTAATTTCTGAAAAGTCATGGTGCATTGACAAGTGCTGTTACTACGACAATTTCTGATTTTACAAAAGTCTGGTGTACCATCACAGTTGTCATTCGTACAATCACAATTTTCATTGTTTCTAGTGGCACAAGCGTATGTCGTGGAGAATTCATCAGTCTGTTGTAGGCTATCGCGCAATAAGAATGCAGACGGTTCTAGAAGTTCGAATTCAGCGGTCATAATAAACGTTCTTTTTACAATAATACAGTTTTTACATGAGTGCAAAAAGCATGCATTGGATGGAACGTCAATCTTGTTCCAGATTTGTTTTGGAATCCGTGTGCAGTTGAAGTTATTTCGTAGACTGCAGAGCTTTCCATGGCGTGATCGAGATAAGGTGTCTGCGTCCTGGCACAACGTCAAAATTACTGCAATAAACAAATCCTTATTCACACCATATTCCGAACAGTAGTTGATTTTAGTTTAAGTTAAAGTATTTAAATTGAATAAATAATTAGTAGGGATTTCATATTAATTTAATTATAAGAACACAAATAAGTAGTAAGTACCAAACCCTGGTGAAATGATGCAATTCGAATAACATTTTGTCTTTGTGATACATATATTTTGTTTGATTAATGACAATATGGAATTAGTGATTGTTAAGAAAGAGAATTTCAACCTTGTCTGTGCGGTGGAAGAATTATTGAATTCAATCGAACAGTGATAATTAAGTTCTATGAAAGTCTTTAAAATTAAATTTTGAGTAAATTAACCTGCTAACAATATGATCAGTGCAATTGGCCATTTTGCAAAGAAAATCGTTATGCGATATCAAATTACTCATGAAATAACTAAAATTTATTTTATCGACGAAATTCATTAATGAGTAACTAAAATATATTTATAATAACTTTTAATTGTTTAATGATTAGAGCTAAGAGAGAGAAGGGTGGAATTATTAGTATAAAATGGATTACATTCTTTCTCTCTCTCTCTCTTTTTTTTTTTTTTTTTTTTTTTTTTGATTAAATATGTGACATGAAATGCCCTTTTAATAGAAGCAAATTTAAATTTAAATGCTAACTGAAATTAGCATAATTAATTTTAACTCACCAACTACCATTTCTAAAGAATGAGAGAGCAAAATTAAGAATTTCGGAAAAATGATTTTTTTTTTTTTTTTTTTTTTTTTTTTTTTTTTTAATGTCGAATACGTTGATAAAATCTGCTTCGCATTAAGAAATAAGGTTTAATATCTACATATATTTATATACTCGCTAATAACAGTCCTCACGTATAAGAAATTTTATACGATCATATTCTATTGAATTAACAGTTAGTTAATTCGTAAATAAGATAATATATAAATAATGACAAGAAATAATCTAAAAACAGAGAAATTATAGATCTATACGAAAAGATAAATTTATAAAGAATATACTGTACATTCAATGCTTAATTTTTTTTTTCTTTCCTTTTCTTTTTTTTTTTTTTTTTTTTTTTTATGTTGAATACGTTGATAAAATCTGCTTCGCATTAAGAAATAAGGTTTAATATCTACATATATTTATATACTCGCTAATAACAGTCCTCACGTATAAGAAATTTTATACGATCATATTCTATTGAATTAACAGTTAGTTAATTCGTAAATAAGATAATATATAAATAATGACAATAAATAATCTAAAAACAGAGAAATTATAGATCTATACGAAAAGATAAATTTATAAAAAGTACATTCAATGCTTAAATTTTTTTTTTTTTCTTCTTCTTTCTTTTTTTTTTTTTTTTTTTTTTTATTTAATACTAGTTTCAATCTAGAAAATAATGATAAGAAATAAAACAATAGAATAATAAGGAGAAAATTTTGAAAACCAATAATAAATTTCTCTGCCAATTCACACATACTAAAAAATAAAAATTAGTTTATAACTAACCTACAATGTTAAAACCAATTGATAATAAAAATATAATATTCGCACATAATCTATCTCTCTTAAATTGATTTGTGAGCATAAGCAAAGCCCTCTTTACCAGAAATATAAATTTTAAATAAACACCTTTTTTTTTTTTTTTTTTTTTTTAGTACTAGTTTGAATCTAGAAAATAATGATAAGAAATAAAACAATAGAATAATAAGGAGAAAATTTTGAAAACCAATAATAAATTTCTCTGCCAATTCATACATACTATAAAATAAGAAATAGTTTATAACTAACCTATAATGTTAAAACCCATTGATAATAAAAATATAATATTCGCACACAATCTATCTCTCTTAAATTGATTTGTGAGCATAAGCAAAGCCCTCTTTACCAGAAATATAAATTTTAAATAAACACCTTTTTTTTTTTTTTTTTTTTTTTTTTTTTTTCCAATAATAGTTGTAAGAAATATGTAGCTATAAAGTACGATTTTCTTTCCAATATTTACAAATCTTGAGAAAGCAGAGGACAGTATTTACAATACATTATATTTTATCTTGTAGGTACTTTCTGCTTGAGGCAATGAGGGGTAGTGAAAGGATTCCTTTTAGAGCACCAACAGGTGTGTCTCCTTTTTTTCTCTCGTTTATGCTATTAGTTAGTAACCTCGAAAGCCCATTCCAAAAATCTGTCAGCTAAATACCGCGGCTGAATATCCCTGAGGTCATAGTGATGTGTTTGAGGGCATGAAGCGCTTGCATCATAGACAATGGTCTTTTGTGAATCGTCCGAACTTACAGGTGAGGCTTGAAGATTGTCAATGTTTGTTGGTGAGGGAGGGGACGCATTTGTGTCTGTGGGTAATTGATCTGGACTCGGGCTTAAAGCAGATGATGAGGGAGGACCCCGGGGTGTTTTTGGGGTAGCATTTCTAACCTCTTGCTGTGAGGGACATTTTGAATGCATTATCCAGGAAATTCCTTCAGGAGGTGTGTCATCGAATTGACCATAAGGCTTTTTGTAATTGTCTGGAAGTGTAGGAATTCTTTGTGACTGTTTAACCATAGATTCGAATAAGTTTAAATGCGGTCTCCTGTCCGCTATTGGAATTAATCGTTGCGCGTGTACTTTGATACCTTTGCTATTGATTTTGTGAGGGTCAACGATTGTAAAATTGACATCATTGTGTTTTTCTTTTATTTTATATGGCCCAACATTGTAACGCCTCTTCGTAGTAACTTTAAACCTGTCACAGTCCCGATTATTTAAGAATACGTTTTGCCCTGGGAAAAATGTTCTACTTTTTGCAAACCGGTGTTGATAATCCCGCATTTTCTCGCTAGCTTTTATAATATTTTCTCGTACTTTCCTATTAACATATTTAAGCTGCATAGCTCTTTTTTCAACGTAATTTTGATGTGAAACATGTTCAACTGAGTGATGTTCGTTCAGAATATCTGTTGGAAGTACTTGGTCGTACCCAAATTGCAGAAATGCCGGTTTTTCGCCTGTGGTTACATGAACACTATTATTATAAATTAATGCATAATATGAAATAAATTCGTCAAAATTGGAAGTTTGGTCTGCAAATATAGCGAGCGACTTTTTTATATTAGTGTTCACATTCTCAGCCTGACCGTTACAACTTGGGTGTTGAGGCGTGGTTACTAATTTAGTAACGCCAAATCTATCACATAAGTATTTAAATACTTCAGCTCTGAAACAACTTGCCTTGTCGGTTAAATATTTATTTGGGACACCGAAAGTGCTAATATAGTCCATAAAACATTCAGCAGTATAATATGTCGTGGTATTAGGTACTGCATACAATTTAATGAATTTAGAAAAATGGTCCACAAAAGTAAGAATATATTTATTTCCTTTATCAGTTTTATGAAACGGACCGATGTAATCTCCCGATATAAATTCTCCTACTTTAGAAGGAACATAATGAGGTTGAATCGGTGCAGGGGCGATTTTATTAGGTGATTTAAAGGAAACGCATATTTTACATGATTCAACAAAATTCTTTGTATCGGAATACAAATTTTTCCAATAGTATTGTTCACGGATAGCATGATAAGTCTTAATTACACCAAAATGAGAAATATGCTTTGCGGTAAGCACGTGCGATACAAAAACTCTTGGAATGACTAGTTGTTCGACCATAGTGGATTTTCTTATGCGTGGAATAAAAGCTTTATGCAATAACAATCCATCTTTCAATAGATAATCTGGATATTTTTGCGATAATTGTTTGGGGCTACTTTCTAATTCAAGAATAATTTTTGATAATTCTGTATCTTTACGTTGTTCCACTTTAATTTCTTGTACTGTGGGTAAATCAATTTGAATCGCATTTACTATGATATCATTTAAATTTGTTATTTGATTATTTGTATCCGCCTTAGAGTACATTAAAATGTATGCTTCGTCTTTTAGTATTTCTTGGGGTGATATCTGTTGAATCTCGGAGTCATTTATTAAGTACCAATTTTCCTTCGAATCTTTTACATAACAATAATAATGTCCGTTATCCGTATTTGTTCCTGAATGAACAATAATAGCACTTAAGCTGTATTGCAACATGTCGTTATCAATTACGTTAGTTACATATGAGCGAAGGTTTAAATTTATGGGATATGAGATAAAATTAGTTAGTTTATGATTGTTTTGGTTTGAAAATTCGAATCTCTTTAAATGAAAAGTAATTATTTCTGGACATTTAGAGATTGATATCTGTTTGATTGCTTTAGAATAGTTTTTACAGTTACAGCATCGATAACTGTCGTTGAGATGTTCGAATTTTGTAAAATTCTGTAATGCATCTTCTAAACTATGGATATTTTGCGTTAATGCTAAAGAAATATCCATGAATGGTTCAAATGTGAAGCTTTTCTTGTTACATGTTAAACATTGTATTTGATTTCGAAAATTACCCTCGAATATTGATTTAATAGGATTAAAAGCATTTTCTTTGATAAGATTAAATTCATTTCTGTGATTCAGAGTCGATTGGTCTAGTTTTTGTATTATTTGACCAAGAAATTCATGAGCGTCCTCTTGGAGCAATTTGCGAAATTGTTTAGCAATATTCTCTAAATTATCGTGAAATTCTACTGGTCGAATAACTTGATCCGTGTTGGTATGTATTGAATTTAAATGCTTTTTATACAAGCATATCATGCAAAATGTACTATTATTACAATTTAAGGTTTCATTAGTTAAGTAGTGTGTCAAGGGTTGTAAGGAGTTTAAACTTTGTAAAACAGCATTCATAAAGCATGAATTTCCGAGATTTTCAAAACCGGTGATTTTACATGTTTGCAAATAATTCTTTTTCGTGTCATTTTTATTCACATCGGTGTTAATTTTGGAAAGCTCATTTTTCGCCGAATGAATTTCTAATGAATTTTTACTCCGCCCTTGTTGATAAATGGTTGTATCATTATTTGTTTTACTTGTGGAGTTCACAAAGAAATCTCTTGACAATGCGTCCGCAACTATATTTTCTGACGACGGTATATGATCGAAAGAGTAATTATAATCTGCTAAAAATGCAAACCATCGTGTGACGCGATTTCCAGGTGACTCAAGGCGTGACATTTCAGTTAAAGCTTTATTGTCGCATTTAATAATGAAATTCCGACCATACAAATAATGTTTGAAGGTAGAAATGCCACACACGATAGCCATTAATTCCTTTTCTAAGATAGTGTACCGTTTTTGTGTATCGTTAAGTTTTTTTGAGAAGTAAGCAATGGGGCGAATTATACCTTCGTTATCCTTTTGTCCTAGCATTCCTCCAAGCGCTTTATCCGAAGCATCCGAAGCCAAAATAAAGTCTTTTTGGAAATCAGGATGTATGAGAATCGGAGGTTTAGAAAGGCATTCTTTTAGAGTATCAAACGAAATCTGGGCCTGCTTTGTCCAGCGAAATCGCGCGTTTTTTCGAGTCAAGTCGGTAAGTGGTGCAGATAATTCGGAGAAGTTTTTAATAAATTTTCTATAATAGGATAATAAACCGACAAACCGGCGAATCTTTCGGACTGTATTTGGTGTCGGAAAATCTCGAATTTTAATAATATTATCGTCTATAGGTCGGATTCCGTTTGAATTCAATTTATGGCCTAGGAAGTCAATTTCAGGTTTAATAAAAGAGCATTTTTCGGGATTGATGGTAATACCGAAAAGTCGAAATCTCTCGAAAAGTTGTCTGAGTTTGTAAAGCATCTCCTCTACCGTTCGGGAACCAACTGCGAAATCGTCAATATAATTTGAAATTCCTAAATCTGCTAAAGGGGCAAGTATTTGATCTGCTAGTTTTGCAAAAGACTCTGCACTTGCATTTAAGCCTTGTGGCAACGAAACAAAGCGGTAATTTCCATTTGATGTACAAAAAGTTGTGTAATCGCGGTCTTCAAGCCTTAACGCTATTTGAAAGAAAGAACTACTTAAATCGAGCGTTGAAAACATAAGATTTCCCCTTAATTTGTCTAATAAGTGTTGGGTAATAGGTAAGCGGTGTCGAGGGTACTTCACATGGGCATTTAATTTCCTATAATCTACTACTAAACGATACTTCTGTTTGGTAGGGTCGCGTGTCGTATTTTTCTTTTTTATAAGAATGAGCGGAGAACTAATATGTGAATTAGAACGTTCAATAATGTTCGCTTCCTCTAATTCCTTAAGCTGACGATTGACTTCGTCTTGTAATGCCTCTGGTACGCGATAAGGTCTAGTCGATGGTAAATTATTCGTATCCACTCGCAAATTAGGTTGTATAGCTTCAGTTCGCCCTATTGTGTATAACCTCTTGCTAAAAATATCTGCAAATTCCATCAATAAGTCTAACAGTTTGTTTTTCGTAAATGTATCCAAATGATCTAATTGAAAATCCGATCGTTTAAGCTCATTCCGTCTAAGTTGCTTAATTAACTCTATATTTCTTGAGTCAAAATTACTACTAATTGTGCAAAATTTTATGTTTTTATTGATAGGAATCGTTTCATTAGAAATATTAGACACGTCTAAATTTATATGTCTTTCATTTTCTAGGGAACACACGTTATTAACAATTTTGATATTTGGATTTTTCAAGTTAGAAAAAATCTTAACTACTTCCCCTTTCTGTAATGTTTTATCTAAAGAAAGCTCAATATTTCTTGTTTCGTTTGGCTCTAAAACGATGTTTTTCGGTAAATATGCATATGTTGTTTGGTTTATTTCTGGCGCTTTTGTCAAAGCATCTCTAATAGTAATTGCGGCGTTTTTTGAATTTAACGTGTCGGTATCAAAACAAACATTGAATTTTCCTGATTTCAAAAAATCGTAACCAATTATGGCATCATAGAACTTAGATAATTCATTTTTAACAACATAAAATTTTTGTTGATATTGTTTATTTCCGATATGTATAGGTAAAGAGACACAATTTGTGATTTCTAGATTCCCTCCAGTAACTGACATAATTTTCGCGTCGATTCTCAATATTTTCATTCTATCATCTGTCTTAAATTGTTGAAAAGCTGTATCTCTAATTAAACAGACACTTGATCCTGAATCAAGTAAACAACTAATTGTAATTCCCGCAATTTTTAAATCAATCACTGGTAATGAATTTTTTCTCTCAATAATCCTAGAATCACATGTAATGGTCTGTGTGTTTACCTTTTCTATTCGCATACTTTTTTTCTCTTTAAATTCACTGTCAGAGGGGGAGTCAACTGGCTTCGAGCTATGAAAGTAGTTGCTCCCCTTTACCGGTTTCCCGAACCTTGATTGCCATTAAATCGAGGACTTCGAGTAGAATTTCCTCTGAAATTCCGAGCGGTATTTTGGTATGAATAGTTGCTTCTTCCATTTCCCCTGAAACTAGAATTTCGGCCTCCGGAATTCTGTCTGTTATTCGAATTGTAAAAGCACTCTGAAGTGGGATGGGATGATCGATTGCAGATGTTGCAGGTGGGGTGATTACGCTGACCAAAGGATCTATTTTGGTAAAAGCGTGAAGGTCCCGTGCCTTGCCTGCCGGGGTTACGAAATGTATTATACGTTTGTTGCGGTGTTCGTGTTCGTAATTTTAAATCCTCTATTTGTTTAGTTAGACTATTTATCATTTCATGGGTGTTAGATGCATGAGCAGCTAACATCGCTTTGATTTCATCGTTAGCGGCATTTGAGGATATATTATTGACCATTTGAGTGTTATCAATAGGTGAAAATTCACTGGCTTGTAATGTCTGGGCAAAATCTACAGCTTCCTGAAATGTTTTTGGTTCCTTTAATATTAAGGAGTTTTTATAACAAGGAAGTAGGCCATCTAGGAATTTTGCTAATTTAGTTTCTTCAAAAATGGTCTTGATTGCGTCGTTTGTTAAATCAGGCGAGTTAAAAAAATTTTGTGTGGCTAGTGCCACCTTCGCAGCGTAAGTTTTGACTTGTTCATTTGGAGTCATGATGCAATTTGAAAATTGTTTTTGTCTTGCGCCGAGACTGTATTGCGTGTCAAAATATGACAAAAACTTCCTTTTGAATTCCTTGAAGTTCTTTTCTTGGTTCAAGTCCGGCGAATTAATAACATTTGTTAAAGCGTCTCCTCTAATTCGCGATCGCATAATCAATAATTTTTCTTCATCCGTGCATTTTATTAATTCTGTAATCGTTTCCAAATTTTCAATAAAGAACTGTGGGGAAATAGCTGAGATATTGTCGAATTGGGGTATCACGTTTTGAAATCCTGATAATTTTCTAATTAGTGCTTCGTTATCGGTAGCCATTTTAAAATAAAAGATTATACCAAAATTAATAATGAAAGAGAATATAGAAACAAATTATCTCCGGTATATTTTACTTAGCTAACGATAGTCATAAATTAAATATCCTACTCGAACAGTACACTCAATCAATTAAAAGTAATAATAAAATAATAATCAGTAAACATAACACAGAGCAAAATAGTAGTGAAGTATATATAATAAGGAAAATGTATGTTAATAAATTAATCCTTTGATAAATATATAGAAAGCATATAGTGACTGTATTTATATTAATTTAGAGAAAATAAAGAAAAAAAATATATTCTGAAACATATGAGCAATTGGATAATGTATCACAAAGAGGTGCAATGTCACTAGAATAACCTTTTGAAGAGAATAATTTAACTTCCCCGTTATATAACCAAACATCAAGATTGATGCATTTGTTAATTTTACAAAACATGATAGAAATAGAATCGAAGTTTTATTTGTGTTCTTATGTATAAGTTGAAATAATATATAAAGTAGAAGGCATTAAATTCAATTTTGATTTGGTGGAAAACAGAGTTGTATACAAATTATTATTACCCTTTATTTATTTGTTTAATTTATTATTATCATTATTATTATTATTATTACTATTTTAAATTTACGAAAAAATTTGTAGTGCTACAGGAAAGAAATTAAGAAACAGATTAATACCTGAAAAGGTATTATTAGCCAAAGGCACCATTGCTGGGCTACAGGTGTATTTATTTTTATTTAATTACTTCATTTAATCGGATAATTGAAGTTATCTTTTTTTGCAAGAGTTAAATATTATTATTATTAATTTATAGTTATTTATAAGGCCGTATAGTTTGCGAAGTTAAAACCCGAGAGTTCATGCATAGCCCGCCTCCTGTAGCAAATTAAATTATAGACAAATAAAACAGAAATATAAATGTCTAAGTTACAAGTATATTTATTAAGGAATCAATATGAGTAAATAGCACAATTACAATATAAAGCAGTACAACTCTGTTATAAATATATAATATTAATTTAAAGGATGCCTATCTGTACGCCTAACATTAGTGATTTGGATATCTTTAAACTAAAATCAAAGAACATCAAAATATGATATAAATAACGAAATGTTTACCTGTTAATCCTAGGTAAAGCAGCGAAGTCATCATTCCAGGCACTTAGATCCTTTAGACTCCCAGAAAGGTCCAAATCTTTCTCACTAACCACTATATTTTTATTCAAAACTACTCGGTGCTCATTCACTCATCATATTCAATCTTTTTCCGCACTCCCCAAAACTCCATCTCATCATAATCCTTTTTTTTTCTCCTCATCCCTTTTTTACCCTTTTTTTTCCTTTTCTCAAACGCCCCATAGAAACCGTTGAGATCCAATCGGTGTCTTTCTACGCCCTCTCTTAGCCCCCCTAATTTTGTGTTAGTGGATAGCTTAGCTTTCTTTTGTTAAAATCCCCGCCTTGGGACAAAATCATTGGACATCATCTAAAATGCTATAACTCCTTTAATATTATAATATATATTCCCCTTTCCGTGCTGGTGTCGCCCCGGTTCTGGACACGTGCGCCTTTGGGGAAGAAAGGGGGACACCCCTATCTATAAATTATTAGTCCCCACTTTCGGTGAGATCGCGTTATGTATTCTTGCATCCCTTATCAATTGTAATTTCTTGGAACGTTGTTATGCCTATCCTTTTACAGGGGCTTGTTATGCGCACCTGAGATTTCATACACCTGGGCTTATTTCAATTGAAGTGGCTTTCCTAAGAATTTTGCATTATATCTTTATATTTGTCCGTGCTGCACGTTGAAAAGCTATTCTTATATCTTTCTAAAACTCCCTTTTCTTTAAATTCAGACACCTATATGTGAGGTACGAATGCAGGTGTTATGCGTGCAAGAATTTCGATACATTTTTGCCCAATAACTATTTGGCAAGTGGTTATTCAAAACCCTGTCACAGCTACGCGTTTTGTTAATCTCTATCAGAAGCATTATCTTCAAAATATTTATCAAAAATACCATAGGGAAACATAAAGAGGATAAGACTATCTGACCCCATCTTTCGATAGTCGAGGCGATATTGATAAATATTAGATGCTTATTAGTTCCTATTGATTGATACAATCCTTTCGAGAGATCGACTCTCAGAAATTTTTATCGATCCTCACTGGTCCGAGTTTTTAAGGTGGCGGATCAGTCAGATTCTGCATTCTCCTTTCCCATGTTAAACCAATGGCATTAAAGTTCCTCGGTTTCCTTCAAATATCTCATCAAATAATTAAGTCTTTTGAAATTTGTTTTTTGTGAGTGATACTTTAGATGAATTATCGCGTAGTTACAAATTTCATTTTTCTTTTATATAAATTTAAATATTTGTTTTAGCATTTACATTTACATCATTATATGCTGTCTTTTAAACGCTAAAACAAATATTTAAATTTAAATAATAGAAAAATGAAATTTGTAACTATGCGATGATTCATCAAAAGCATCACTCACAAAAAACAAAATTCGAAAAACTTGATTATTTGATGAAATATTTGAAAGAAACCGAGGAACTTTAATGCCATTGGTTTAATATGGGTAAGGAGAATGCAGAATCTGACTGATCCGAAGTTAAGGAAAGGAAAGACCACTTTTATCTCAAATGATGACACAGTCTGACTGTATTGATGTTTTCCATTACACCTGTATTCTTCAATATCCAACTATAGTAAAATCTCTGAATAGCGGACACCTCGGGTACTTTAAATAGACGAGTCCTGCATCCGGTCGGGTTGGCCCTCATTTTCTTTTCTCGGGTCGGGATGACTGTAATTTTATTTCTACGGATCGGGTTCACTCTAGAATAATTCCTGTGGGTCAGATTTAGGTTTTTTGCATTTCCTGTTGTTGGGATTTTCTCAAAAAGTTTGAGAAGCTGACAATAAATACGTATCTGAATAGAAATGAGTATACTCTAAAAACGACATTTCAAAACTGAGCAAAAAAATGCTCAAATTTGAGTATGTCGCATAGTCAAAATGGCTCCGAATCAAAATGACCCAAGTTTGAAACATGTTTTAGTATATATTCATTTCCGAAAACATGCACACACTCAAGAATAAAACATCATGTGCTCATATTGGAGTATGCCCATGTTTCAAACAACAGTAAACAACAGCTAGAAATAAAAGTGCTAGTGCTGCCATCTCTGGTTCTATTTACGATTATGAGAAGATAAACCAAAATTTACGCTTTTACACAGAGCTAGCATCGAACCCGAGTCCTACTAGTTACAAGTCCATTGCCTTATCCACTTCATTCCCAGATCACATAAGTGGGATATTTTAAATGCAAGTCATCGAATGATTCGGACGCATGTTGATATTTTTATAGGATTCATTAATTTGTTGCCGAGAATATTGGAAATTTTTAAAGGGATATCGGATAGATTTGGTCAGTTTGAGATGGTGATTAAGATTGTACAACTTTATTATTTATGCGGGGAAGGGGAGATATGAATTATACAAATTTTCAATTCGGTTGCTATCAGTATATTTCTTAAATGAAAAAGCGCTCCCTGGATATTGAAATTTAAGACTATATTTTCTTTTTGACACATTTTAACCCATTAACGCCACAATTATTTTTCTCTTGAAAAATGGAAATATTGCATTTCATTCAAATGAGTATGAAGTGACTTCTATGTGCTCATTTTTTAGTATTGACATGTTTCAAAAATGTGTTTGAACTGATTCTAATCATTTTTGAATATGTCCATGTTTAAAAAATGAGTAAGAACTGACCTCTATGTGAACAGTTTTGAGTATGTCCATGTTTCCATATTCTGAGTATTTCTGGTATTTCAGAACTGGAAGCATTGGGTCGTCCTATTTGAAACAAAAAGTTCCATAACAAAATGAAAACATCGATTTACTCAGATTTGAAAGTGTCATTTTTCTCAGTGTATATATCCAATTTACTGCTTGAGAAATAAAATGCATATAAGAAGTGTGAGATATCGCGCAGTGTATTACTAATTATTTTACTGTTCATTACTGTTAATTTTACAGTATAATACTGGCAGCTGGGATACCAGCATTATACCGTAAAATCTACAATTTTTTTTCAGTGTTCACAGGTTGCTTACCAAAAGATTGGGAGGTGTCCACTGTTCAGATGTAAAATTGTACAAAAATATAAATGTTAAAAATTGAAAATTTCGTTAAATAGAGGTGTCTATGAGGCTTTATTGCATACAGAATTTTCATCTGAAAAAATATTTTGGATATTTTTTTTGAAAAATCGTATCAACCGGAACAGGACCCACAAGAGTCAAAACCCAACTCAAAACCGATCCGAACCCGACCCGCAGCGAAAAAGTAGAAGTCAAGCCGAACAGAACCTGAACTGCAACGAAAAATGGCAAAATGGCAAATTTCATATCATTACAATTTTATCATTGTCATTTTTGCTCATAATGGCTGATTATCCTTCTTTTTGAAGTACTCCAAATTTTCTCTTAATTTGATAAATTATTGAGTCCTTATCGAAATAGATTAGAATTCAATAAGTTGCATTTAAATTCTTCAATTTCAGAAAATAAAATTTGAAAAAATACATTAGATAATCAGTCATGCTGTTTTTTAATTCCTCCCTATGCGAAGAAAAAACCTGTCCCACCTGAGTCGATCTTTATTTTGAATAATGCTGCCATCAAATCGATAGTTCCATGAAAAATATCCCTATTTTCAATATCGTGACCATCTCTCATTCAATATTCTATATTACTAAGTTCTTTATTTCAAGATCATTTACCTTTTTACCGCGCTTTAAGAAAACCCTTTCGCGTAAGCCGTGTCTTCTTAGAAATCGGAACGGACCCGCTAAAATATCGATTGCTTCTTCTTTCGATAAATTGCCCTTTCTCCGGAGCGATCCACATTTTTGGAAAACGGACAAAGGGAAGAGGAAGCACGCGCGTGTATCAAGGTTAACGAACACGTGCTGGAGAAAAGGAAAAAGAAAGGGAATGTATTATTATTATTCTTTAACCCCATTGCAGCATGCTAAAGAGGGTTATGTTTCTGATTAGCTCGCGTGTTGGATATACAAAGTGTTTCAAAATTATTAGTACCAACATTTAGGATAGGAATGATAATATATATATCAAGAGAAACGTCTTTTGCATATGAAATCAGGATTGCATTTGCAATTCACTTATTCGTTCAAAAATACAAATTTCCCTTTCTCCGGAGTGATCCACATTTTTAGAAAACGACTAAAGGGAAGAGGAAGCACGCGTGTGTATCAAGGTTAACGAACACGTGCTGAAGAAAAGGAAAAACAAAGGGGATTTATTATTATTCTTCTTTAACATAATTGCAGCATGCTAAAGAGGGTTATGTTTCTATTAGCTCGCGTATTGCATATACAAAGTGTTTCAAAATTATTAGTACCAACATTTAGGATAGGAATGATAATATACATATCAAGAGAAACATCTTTTCCACAGGAAATCAGGATTGCATATGCAATTCACTTATTCGCTCAAAAATAAAAATTTTGCCCCGCAAATGGCCCTTTCTCCGGAGCGATACATATTTTTGGAAAACGGATAAAGGGAAGAGGAAGCACACTTGCATCCAAGGTTAACACGTGTGGAAGGAAAGGAAAAATAAAGGGAATTTATTGTTATTATTCTTTAACCCAGTTGCAGCATGCTAAAGATTATTATGTTTTTATCAGTTTACGTATTGCATATACAAGGTGTTTCAGAATTATTTGTACCAACATTTTGGATAGGAATGATAACGCACGTCAAGAGAAAGAGAAACAATATTTTTCCAGAGAAAATAGGGATTGCAATCCAGTTATTCGCAAAAAGATACGAGGTACTTCACTCTAGGCTGAACCATTACCCCCAAACACCCATCTAGATAAACATCTTTATTTACAGAGGGTAATGACTGAACTGGGATTATCGTTCATAACTTTAAAAATAATAACTTAGCTGCCAACTTTCCGTGTTTTTTTTTGCGTCAGTAAAACATAAGTTTAACCTGAAAAACTAGTTAATACAACAGAAGATATTTATAATACACACCTTGAGACTAGCGGCTGCATCATGACCTTCTAACTTCGGCATCACAAACTGCATCTACTGCGAGTGCTGAAAATGCAAAATATTGTTCTAAGATTTCTCGGCTTGAGTTCAACGTGGCTCAGTCGTTCAGTGTTTGTTTCCCGTTTTTAGACCCTGGTTCGTATCCAGGGAGTCCAAAATGTTAAAAAATCGGAAGTTTTTATTTTTCAATATATTTAATTGAGCTATTAAAATCATGTAAAACAATGTTAACACTTAATATAAGGTGACTTTTTTAAAATACACGTTATAGTGATCACGGTATTAACGAATTTAATATTTTTAGGGGTTCCAATGCAATGAATCTCCTGATTCCAGTGATTTTTTGTTTTGTTTTGTTTTCATAGGGGCCAAGCGCTCATACACATGTTATAGTGATAGTGACTAATAAAAAGTTTCAAATTTTCAGAGATTCCAATACAATGATTTAGCTGAATTTATTGATTTTTTGTTTGTTTCTTTGTTTTTATGATCGCAAAGTGTTCATGAGAAGAGCTGTAATTAGAGACACGCTTTAGTTAAAGCGGTTATGAAGAATTCCATACTTTTAGAGGTTCATATTTTTCATATTGACGGGGAGAAAGAAATCTTGTTTGCTGGAGCTTAAAACGCGGAAAAGTATAATTTTCACTGATTAATTATTTTTCAAAGTTAAAACAAAAGGCGCAAAAATGACGTTTTTTGTTCAAAAGGCCGCTTTTTTTCAAAAATCAACTTTTAAACTAAATGTTTGTATAAGCTACAAAGAACTGAATGCCCTTTCATAATTTGACGACCCATTTTCTTTCAGATGCTTGAGACTGGAGAAAAACGCTCGGCCGATTGGAAGTTCACGGCGCGCACCCTCGTCGCACAAGGTGTATTATACATTTTTTTTCACACTCAAAAATTTAAATATATAAGGGAATTGTCGATAAATATAAAGAAAAAAGTCTTAAGGTGATATCTCTATTTTTTCAAACTGAAAAAAAAAAAAAATCGTAAAAATCACGCGAATTTTAAGCCAAAGAAGTTATATCTTCGAATAACACGTGAACTGATACTCCAATTTTGATAGTGCTAGCTTTGGTAGCGGTCCTGTATAAATTTCAGCAGGGCCAAAAATGCCTTGTTTGTCTGATGAAAATTCCATTTTAGCAGGTATATGATCTACTACACTTAAATTGTATTCGTTTCTTCAGGACCATGGAATTTTCCGATTAAGTTAGGATTCCGATAGTGGCAGTTTTAATTTTCGCACGTTTTATTGTATTTTATTTCAACTGTACTAAAAATCTCAAATTGTTTAAAATGTTTCTTTGGCAACGCTGAAGCATAAATAAAAACGGAAACACGGACAGATGAAGGAAGAGCGGAAAAAAGTTGTATATATTATTATACGCCTAAGGTCATTGTCACGGCAATCAAAACTCGGAAATTCACGGTATTATGCACGAACGGAAGCGGTCGTCATTCTAAAATGCTACAGTCTCTTTCCTGTTCAGTTTGTTTCGTATTGGAATAATCGAAACAAAAAAACATTTAAAAAATGCTGCCCCCTCCCTCGCCTTTTTTTTTACTATTGTTCCACGATTATGCACGCCAAAATGCATAATTTCGTTTCTTTGTATTCAAGTTATTTTTCCTTACGGATGCCATTCACGGAAAAAGAAATCTCCAAACATAAAAACAGCGTTTTTTTTTGTTTTTTTTTTTCGTCTGCGCGCAGAACAAAAGATTGGAGTGTTCGATCATTAAATGCAGTGAAACCTGCAAAAACCGAATCGCTGAGAAACGGAAAAAACTTCCGTCTTAAAAATTGGATTTGTATGCCATTCCTTCGATCACGACCATGATTTTTTTTTCATTTAAGACAAGATTCTGTTATAGACAGGTTCAATCTACGCCAACTAATTTCGTTTCAACATTCTGTTATAGACAGGTTCCATTTTTACGAATTTTACTGTACAACACAATAAATAATAACGGTCAATCTTACGGAAACCTGTGAAACACTCATTTCTTCTCCGGTCCCTTGTGATTCCGTTTTAGCAGGTTTTACGGCACTTTATTCAATATTTGTGAATCATTGAATGGAACTTCAACTTTTTGATATCAATATTTTTGTCTGCTCCTTCACTATCGTAATAGATAAATATGCATGTGACGTGACGCACTCAAGTAAAGACGTTGGGTGTATGCAGAAAGTAACAATTCTCGCAAAGCTAGTAATTTCTAATGTATAATTTCCTGATATATTATAACTTGTACGTGAAAACTACGAGCATTTTAGGAAAACTTCAAGCAATTTAGCTCAAAGTTTTGCCTACGTTAAGTTGAGTAGACACGCAACAAGCCAGTTTGTTGATAAACATGAGCATTATTATAGGCAGGTTTCACCTTACTTCAGAAATTAGAATTTTCATTTTGGTAAATTGGCAACGAGAGTGTACATAGAAACGGTGACATGGGTAGACTGTTAGGACAGGGAGGGGATGAAAAAAAAGCAATAACAACAACAAAAACGAAACTTAAAGTAATTATCACGGCAATGAATATTTGGAAATTCATGGTATCATGCACGAACGAAAGCGGTCATCATCCTAAAACGTTACAGGCTCTTTTACCTATCTTCATAATAAATAAAAAATATAAGAAACTTCCTCACATACCCCTTTTCCGATTATCCCACTACTATATGCACGCCAAACCACTTAATTTCGCATTCTTGTATTCCAGCTTTTTTTCCTTACCAATGTCATTCTCAGAAAGAAACGATTTTTTTTTTTTTTTCGTCTGCGTGGAGAACGAATGATTGGGGTGTTCGATCATTAAATACGGTAAAACCTGTGAAACCCGATTCGCTGGGAAACGGAAAAAACTTCCGTCTTAACAGGTAAATTTGTATGGCATTCCTTTTTCACGACCATGAAAATTTTACCGTTTAAGACAAGATTCTATTATAGACAGGTTCCCATCTACGTCAAAACGATTAATTTTGTTTCGTTGTATTCAAGTTCAATTTCTTTACCGATGCCATCCATGGAAAAAGAAAGTTCCAAACGTAAACACCAAAGTTTATTTTTTCGTCTGTGCGCAGAACAAAATTCTAGTGCTCTATTATAAAATAAAGCAAACGGATGTGAAAACGGATTTTTTTTTTCATCTTAATCGGTAGATTTGTATGGTATTCCTTCCATCACGAACATGAGTTTTTTCCGTTTAAGTCAAGATTCTGTTATAGACAGGTTCCATTTTCACAAGTTTTACTGTACAACAAAAGAAATAATAACGTACAATCTATTTACTAAGACGGAAACATGGGAAACTGAATTTTTCTCTAATCCCTTGCGATTTCGTCATAGCAGGTTCTATTGTATTTTATTCGATATGTATGAATCATTGAATGGAATTTCACCTTATCCATAAGAATATTTTTGTCTGCTCCCTCACTATCACAATAGACAAGTTTCATCTTAGTTTTAAGATTAGACTTTGCATTTTGGTAAAATGGCAACACTAAAGTGTACATAGAAACGGTAACATGGACAGACTGTTAACACAAGAGTGGGCGAGAAAAATAAAAACAAAAACAACAACAAAAAACGAAAAAACTTGTATGTTCTACGTAAAGTCATTATCACGGCACTGAAGACTTTGAAATTCATGGTATCATGCACGAACGGAAGCGGTCATCGTCCTAAAGCGTTACAGACTCTTTTACTATTTGCATATTAAAATAAAGGGAAATATAAAAAAATTCCCCACCCACCCCTTTTGCGATTGTTCCACGATATGCACGCCAATTTCACTTCCTTGTAGTCAGGCTATTTTTCCTTACCGATGCCATTCACGGAAAAACCAATTACCAAACATAAACACAGCGTTTATTATTATTTATTTTTTTCATTTGCGCGCAGAACAAAAGAGTGAAGCGCTACTATTAAATATTATATTATGTATGTATTTTTATGTGTAGATCCGCTTTCTTCCACAAAGCTGAAAATTACACGTTTTCCTCGTAGAAAATTCTTTTATGCTGGCTTTAGACGTTCTATTTAACGGGAAATAAAGTTATTTCGGTGAATTGTTATTATATTTTTATTGCTCTCAAACAATAAGAAAATAAGAGAAAGAAAAATCATCCATTTTCTATATCGATAATGGTACGTTTTCCGAAAATATGTTCAACACTTTTGCGGCATTTTATTTTACTTCGTAAAATTGCACCAAAACAAGAGGCGAGGAAATTATATAAACAAATTCTTTGATGAATATTTATTGAAATTCATTTTTCCTAGTTGAAGAGTGAAGGGGTCATACGAAGGGGTCAAGCAAACACTAAATTCCTTTCTCGGTATACATTCATTGTTACTTAATGTTTTAATGCAGAGAACGTTTCATTTCTGTTTTATTATTATTATTATTATTATTATTATTATGCTTTATTTAAAAACGACTTCCATTAAAACGGTTAATTAAAAAGGTTCAACTTTTTCAATGTTCTAGAAAAATTGAAGAATTCATAAAGTTTTGATGAATAAACATAAATCTGTAAAATTTTCGGAACTCACTCTTAAAACGTACCCTTCTGCCACTTATATCAACCTTTGTTTACGGTTTTGCGCGTAGCGGATTGAAAGGATTATTACCAATGAAATACACAGTTCTTCCAAAAAACTAATCGTGGTCATCATATCTAACCAAGCATCAACTTTTTATTTTTAAAAATGCTCGCTGCTTTTAAGTTTATTTCTTAAAAAATTAAATTTCTGTAACATTAAGTTTACCCTAGTTTATGATTTCTCTGATGAAGTTTCGAATATCATATAAATAATAATGGAATGCTTTCTTGACATTGTGAAAGATATTTATATTTTACCCTGAATTGTTAATGATTATAAACAGACGTGAGCCAGTAAAATATATTTTTTTGAAAGAATATAATGGATTTAGTTAGGTTTATTTAAAAATTAGCTGACCCGCCAGCGTTGCCAGGTCTCGTGATAAAAATCTTAAATAAATCTCAAACGTGCACGATTTTATATCTTTAACCCAAATTTTTATGAATTTATAATATTAAATGAAGAATTCGCCAAAAAATATTGATATTTTGCGGTAAAAGTGCTCGTAAAATACATTTTCTTGTTTTTTCACGTAGGGTGGCTTCATAATTGAAAGAAAAAAATAAAAATACAAAAATAATAAAAACAGTAGTTCTTGTCATTTAAACTCTTTAAAATTTTTATGGATTATAAATATAACAATTTAGCAGCCCGTGTAAAAATTTCGTGAAAAAAATTTTGTTATCTAAGATATGTAAAAGAAATATGTTTTCTTCTCGCTTTTTCTTTTGTTTTCGGATCGGGTTCTTTAACAAAACGAAAAAAAAAAGTTATCAACGTCCGAACACTCTGAAATTTTTGTTTATATCATCAAATAATGAACAAAGTGCACACACTAATTAAAGAACTTTTATAATTGCTGCAACAAGTAGGAAAACCCAGATATTTGTGAAATGTGTTTATATTTGGGATGTACTTTTTATATTCGTGAATTGTGCTCATTTATTCGTGATGTGTGTCAGAGACTGTAATTAAAAGAAAATCTCGTGACTGTACGCAGATAAAGGACAAACTTAATAACTTATAATACATGTGGTGCTCGGATAATTGGACAGTTGGGTTAATTGGAGTTCGGATAATAGATGCTCTAATCTAATTTTTTAAAAAATTGAAAGCTTATCTTGTTTAAATTGGTGTATTACTTACCCATCATACGTAGTATAGGGTAAGTCTTGTAATCGTTTTGAAAATCGAAAAAAAAAAATTTGACGGATTTACACGTTTCAGACACTGGAGAGTCCCAAAAACATATTTTTAGAAAAAAAAAAAAATTGCCGTCCGTCTCTGTGTGTGTGTCTAGGTGTCTGTGTGTCTGTAAACGCTCTACCTCCCGAAAAGTTTGAGATAGATACTTGCAATTTAGTATGTACTTAGTATGTAATAATGGGACGAAGCGTATTTCATTTCAATAACCTCGATTAACCGGAACTATTTTTTTCGGACTCTCGAAATATTCGTTCTAATAAAAGTTATATAAAAATTTTCTAAATTGTTTATTTTAAGAAATGAATATAAAAGACAATAAAAAAGCATAATTTTTGCATACAGCATGAAGTCGATCGGATTATGAGTTGCCGAGATATTTGGAATCCTATTTACCACACTCTTCGATTTTTCATGACCCTGTATTTCATCCAAATTTCACTTCAAAGATATATTTTAATTGGAAATTTGACGCTTAATCAGATGCAATAAACCGCTAGTTAATAGGATTATTATTTTTGGAGTTATAAGGATGTTTCTTTCAAGCAATTCAGTAATCGAGCCTTTAAAGTTTGTGACTTCATCAAGCCACGATTTTATTTGAATGGCAATGCATTTTGTAAGTGGTTTACACATTTTTATTTTAATATTTTACATTATGCATATCCATGATAGGTAAGTATTACGGTGGCCCCCAACGACTAGTTTTGTTTAGTTTTGTTTTAGAAACTTAATCAACACCGTGCCTAAAATATTCTATTGCGTTACCACTGGTTCATCGTCTCTTCTCTAGGTGGTTAAGATAACCTTTCACTAGTAAATAAATACCCTTTTCCTGCGTCAAATTTTATGCTTTCATTTAACAAACTCAAATAAATCTATTAACAATCTCCTACTGCTATGTGCTATAGAATAGAAAGTGTTAGCAACTATTCCCTCTTATATATAACCATAAAAGAATTTCCATTCATCTCTATCCACGCGTCAAATATTTGCTCCCGCAAAATAAAAAGAAGCGAAGAGATTTTCGTTTAACAATCTTGCATAATTCTTTTATAAATCGAATTAATGGCGGCCTCACGTGCCAATCATCCCACATCCGTATTATAAAAAAAAAAGAATATATTCAACATCAATACAAAAAATAAAATATTGACCTTGTATCCGAATGTAAATGAAAAAGCTTGGCGGTAGGCCTAACAAAAGAATAAGCTATTTAGCCATTTCACGGACATTGAATATTTATTACACTTCAGGCGATTGGCAACAGCAGCTGTTTTCAGACGATGCGACGGGAAAGCGCGAATTAAGAGCCCATTGTAAAATAATAATAGATGGATAATGAAGCACGTATTTCGTGTAATAAAACGCTTTACAAATTTTTTTTATTAGTCTCTTATCAAAATAACTATAATTTAAAGTAATAATAATTATTATTATTATTAATATCTTTGTAATTTTTCAAATAAACGTCGCTTACAAATTGATTCTTTTGATTGAAAGTCAAAGGTGAGAACGTGAAATTTAAAATCATCACAGCCATTATCCCTTTTTTTACTTTCCGTATATACATACAGTGTAAGGAAAGTATTGTAATTGTGATAAAAAGCCGATTATGTAAATATTGGTGTATTTTTACATTTTGAAGTTTCCTGAATCCATTTTTGCTATTTTTAAACCTATGTCATATGTATGTGTGTATGTATGGGTGTACATTAGAATTTCCTCACTTTTTTAGGTCTCCAGAGATCGTCTTTGGTGGTTTTTATATGATGTCGTTATGTATGTATGTGTATGAGTGAACACGATAGCGCCCAAAATATTATTTCGATTGAGCTCCAATTTGGTGAATACAGTACTTGTCAAGAGTCCAGGAACATCTGTATAGTTTCACGAATATTTTGAATTGAACTGCACAATAACGAAATAAAACCTGTTTAAATTGCTTTGTTTACATAATAAACATGTGTTTTAACAATAAAGAAACAAAACAAAATACTTGTTTTTACTTTTAAACAAGTTTATTTAGGTAATTTTAAGTAGTCTGCTTTCATCGAAGTGACTATCCTCCAGCTTTGATAAGCGCTTTGAATATCCTTGGCATCCTAATTTCTAATTTTTCCAGCTTTTGGCCATCAACTGGTCACAACCGTTTGAGGATTTGTCACAAAGAATAACACTCTTCTCTCAAAACAATAATTTGAGCACATGTGTCTCCACTTAACTCGCAGTTCTCTCTAGGCAGTTTTGAATAACAAGAGCTTTTTGGAAACTTGTTGACAATTCAAAACGTAAGAAAACAGCAGAATCACACGTTTATAATGTTTGAGTATTAACGATAAGTTCGCGCTCACACGACACATTACAACAGATTTACAGAACTTGTTTTGATAATATAACAAACAACTAATGCAAAATGGTAGATGAAATTACCGCTAGATGATAATGTAGAGATGCAACTCCTTCAAAGCGCGCGAATCAGAATGCTGAAATTAAGTCTCCAAGCAAAAAAATTTTGGTACATTTCTATCGTTTTTCTGGATTAATCGGTGCGGATATAATATATCTTGTTAGTTTTAATATAATACATTTTGTTATTTTTATCATACACCATTCATACGCAAGCAGCAGAATATACGATAAACAAGCTTATTTTCGACTTCTGGGGGTGTGCTGAGACTTTTGACAGGTACTGTATGTTACAGGTAACTGACTTGAAAAGAAGACACTATCCCTTGAAAACATTGGAAGAAATCGCTGCACGTATAAATGGTTCTAAATAGTTTACATTACTGGACTGTAAAAAGGGATTTTGGCAACTGAAAGAAACAGAGGGAATTACCTCACTATAGCCACTCCTTGGATTAGATTTTCGTACTTGAAAATGCGATGCATCTGCATCAGACGTGTTCCAGTAAATTATTGAACATCTGCTAGGAAATATACAAAATTTTGAATGTGCAATGGATGACATTCTGATACATGCATCAGCTAAAGAGAAATTAGAAGAACTGACAACCAAAGTCTTAAATTTTTAAAAGGATCTGATTTGCGACTGAATAAAGACAAATGTATATATTCCCAGAATAGTTGAAAGTTTTTGGGACATATAGCTACTGATGTAGTACTAAACACTGATCCTGAAAAAATACAAACTATTATTGAATTAAAAGTTCCAAATATGTAGCATCATTACAAGAATGAGTTCGTTCTTGGAAATGGAATATCGTTCTTGGAATGATCACCTACTTGGCTAAATTTGTTCCAAACTTGTCTGAATTAACACAGCCTCTACGAGCATTATGTAAAAGAGATGTTGAATGGATTTGAAAAAGTGAATAATAGACAGCATTAGAAAAGCTGAAAGGAATTTAAAACAATTACCTGTACTGAAGTATTGTAATGTGAATTTATCTATAACATTGTCGGTAGACTCTAGCAAACACTCAGTAGGAGCTGTAATCATGTAAGATGGTTGTCCAGTGGCTTATGGAGACAAATCACTAGACATGACACTGAAGAATTGTTCTCCAATAGAGAAAGAAGCATTTGCAATCAAATTAGAATATCTACGTGTCCTCCCATACGTATGGCGTTGCAGAAAATTAACCGTGGAAATTGACCTCAAACCGTTAGTGTCAATTTCAAAGAAGCCATTACATTTAGCTCCTCCTCGTCTACCAAAAATTACGTTTGGCAGTATGCCTTATCGTTCGGAAATTATTTTTAAAAATCTAACTGAAATGTTCATAGCTGATGCTTTAAGTTGAGACTGCGACTTAAATTCTAATTTAGACATGCCAGAATTACAAATGGGAATTTATTTCGTGGTCTCAATGACTGAATCTAAAACAACTGAACTGATTCAAGCCCTGTAAGATGATAAAAGGTAATGCCTGCTAATTAAGAGGATTAAAGAGGGTTGGCCTGAAGAATTAACTGAAGTTCCTGATAGTATAAGAAAATATTGGGTTTTTCGAGATGAATTTGCCATTTATAATGATATCCTATTTAGAGGTCATCGAATAGTCATTCCGTTCAAGGCTGTGAAAACTACGTTATAAGGTACCAGGGGGGTCTGCCCCTTGCTCGCTACGCTCACAAACCCCCGTTCTGCTTTCAACACGTGATCATTTAATTATTATTTTAAACTTTCATTATTGTTTTTAATAGTCTCGCGCAAATACATTTTTTATTTCAGATAAAACATAATCATTTGAGCTGATTTAGAAATAGGCAACAATATAAAAAATGACTTTTTCAATAAAAGATTTTTTACTTGATTTTTAAGGATTTTTTGAGTTTTTATTGTCTGACCGTGATAACTTTTTTAATTTCTAAAAGCTTGTTATATTACGTGTCTGGTGGTAGGATTTTCGAATCCCTAGGATCTCTAGAAAAAAAAGTAATTATTCCTCAAAAAAGTCCCTAGTAAAAAAAGCGATGAGAATAACCCAGAATATCCGCATATTTTCATCGGTCCATTTCCAAATCGTTAGTTTTTTTATATATAGAGAGATTCATCTTGGTCTTCTAGGTATTCAACATTCGAACATTCACTCAGTATAGCTAGAAAAAACGTTTACTGAGTAGACATGAACAAAGATGTCACAATGTCCACTCTAGAAAATTGCTTCAGAAAAATTACTGCTGCAGAGATTCCAGGAAAAGACCCATAAAAAACGTGATTTTTGCTTAGATAAACGGACTTTTGTCCTCGGATAATTGGGCTTTGCCCGTAAAAGTAAGCAATTTGCGGGATTTGATCGTTTAGTTTATAAAAGTAACATATACCGTAAAATTACTGCAGCAATTCACGGTAAAATACCATGAATTTACATTTTTTGCAGTGTATGTTAAACAGTGCAAAATTTGTTAACCCCTTCGCGACAAGCGTCCTTTACGGAATTTTTAATCTTTTACCACCGGTTTTTTAAAACACAAATTTTCGCCTAATTGAATCGCAGAAATGCTACCATTAAATAAGGCAAAGCTTACACTAAAAAATAACTGGTGGGAATAATCGAGAATTCTGAGCATCTTATGTGTCACGTATACGTGTCGCTCATCCCCGAGGGGTTAACAACGTCAAAGAGATAATACTGATGAACCATTGATTTTGAACAAGGTAACAAAAAGACCTTTGCAAATCGTTAGCACAGATATTTTCTATTTGGATAAAGAGAATTATTTACCTATTGAAGACAGCTTCGGGTTATTTTGAATTTTGTGTTAAAATTACGGTTACAATATTTTAGTCCACTATCGTAAATTTTGTTCTCTGCTATTTTTAATATTTTTGCGTTATTTAATGTACGTTTTTGCGTTTTAAGCGGTCTGGAGTTTTTGATATTCATAAAAGGAAATAGGTTTCGAACTTTTAGCCTCCTATAGTAAATTTTGCCCTCCACAATTTTTGATGAACTTTTTGCACTTCTCCATGTGATTTTTAGCACATTTTCGCGCTCCGCGGCGACTTTTTGACATTCATAAAATGAATTATGTTTAAAACATTTAGTCTAACATAGTACATTTTGTCTTTCGCGATTTTCAAAACAATTTTTACTATTTTTTCACGTTTGTCGTCGATTTTCGACATTTATGAGATAATTTCGGTTACAATGCTTTAGTTCATTGTAATAAATTTTGTGCTCTGCAATTTTTTAATTTTTATAAATTGTTATGCGACTTTTAGCGAGTATATTTATTTATTTATTTATTTTGTACTGCAGCGATTTTTCCACATTAGTAAAAAGAATTCTGTTGCAATCTTTTAGCACAATATTGTAAATTTTACCTCTTTTCAATAAAGTTTGCTCGATATTCATACAGCGATTTTTTTATTTTTTTCGAATTTTTTATGCGATTTTTAGAGTTTTTTTGTATTTTGGGGCGATTTTCCGACATTGTTAAAATATATTCTGTTTTAGTATTTCAGTCCAACATAATAAACTTTATTCTCTGCGACTTTTAATACTTTTTCTCGCGATTCGCTGCGATTTTTTGACATTATTAAAATGAATCCGAACTCAGAAAAAGGAATTGATTAAAACTACAAAACATTTTTGTTGAGTACATTTTGGTTGTTTTAGCAAAATTCAAGTAAAATTGAACCATTTTACTTCAATTAACAAAACATTTTTTGCTGGCGATACAAAAATTTTTTTGGAATTGCAAAAAAAAAAAAAAAAAAAAAAAAAAAAAAATGGTTTTCAACAAAAAAAAAAAAATTTGTCGATTCAAACAAAATTTCCATTGACCTATATTTAAACAAAATTTTTGTTTAAATATAGGTCAATAAAAATTTTGTTTGAATCAACAATTTTTTTTTTTTTTTTTTTCAATTCCAAAAACAAATTTTGTATCGTCAGCAAAAATGTTTTGTTAATTGAAGTAAAATGGTTCAATTTTACTTGAATTTTGCTAAAACAACCAAAATGTACTTAAAAACATGTTTTGTAGTTTTAATCAGTTTCTTTTTCTGAGTGCGGTTTTCACTTTCTTGCCGAATATAGTAAATTTTGTTCTTTTCAATAAAGTTTACTCGGAATTCGTGAAAAGATTCTTAGAATGTATTCCTGTTTCGTGATTTTTTTTTCTTTTCTTTTCTCTTTCTTTTTTTTTCATTTTCTTTTCTTTTTTTTTTTTCTTTTTTTTTTTTTTTTTTTTGTTTGACGGGACCGGGCAACATCGGGTGGATCAGCTAGTGTAACAATAATTTCAAATTCCTACACACAAAAAAATTACTAGATTTTTCATATGAATGAAAAACTGTTCACAATTCTACAAAATCAATATATATGACAAAAGCCTGGACAGATAGATCCCGGAGTACAAAAGTATTTTTTCAAATTTTCAAATATAAATATTTGACTAAAAAATGCAAAAGACATAAATTTATTAGATGACCTAGCTTTCATAAATAAAATAATTTTATGACTTAATCTGACTGTTTATCTTTTTTTGGCATGATTTTGTTTGGCGGGGAATGTCCCATCTGGCATCCTTCCACAAAGAGAATATTTCGCATATGAATCTGAATCCAGAGTTCCATTCTAGCCACGGATTTGGAGGAGAATCAAAGGCGATGATAAAGTTTTAATAAACGCCGCCGCGATGTATGACACTCATATTTGATTCTTTTGTTCTTGCAAAAAAAGTAAAAAAGTGCACTCAAGGCCATGTGTAATTGTAATGGCAGTGTGATAAAACAACTGTGCCAAAATCTCGTATTTTTAGCTTACTCAGCCCACTCCGATAAATGCGCCAGATAACAAGCAATTATTCAAAAAATGTATGCAATTGAATTCGATTATCTCTTAAACAAGAACGAAGAATTATGCATGCAGCATAGATTATGAAACATTTTCCAACACTAACAGAATAACATTTCGAAATTTCACAGCTTTTTTAAAAAGTTTTTGACAAACGATGATTTGCGCATGGTTTTCTGTGATTGGTGAGAGAGCGCCTGGTCCCGCTGTTGCTATTGGTTGTTTACAATTCTGTCCTTAGGATGAGTCGTACACCGCCGTTTTTCGTGCTACATGTACCGTTTCAGAGCCGTTAGTGGTTTTCAATGCCATGATCACTTTCGGATGGGAGAAAGTGGATGTTGCCATTCGAAAATTTTGAATTTTTTCATTGTAACTGTAACCGTGCACGCTCCTTTGTAATTGTTCATCGCGATCTCAAGCGCATACCTTCAAATTACTATATCTCACATTCTATTTCGATAGGTTGAACAGAGCGACCGCTAAGGATTCATATAGCGCCTAAGTTTCTTTAGGGCCATCCTGTATTTAAAGGATTTTGTTGAAAATATATAAACAAAAACCTAAATATAACAATACTCATATTTTATTTCGATTGGTTGAACGAAACGGCCACTTAGGGATTCATACAGTATCAAAGTTTCTTTAGTACCACCCTATATTTAAAGGATCTGGTTGAAAATATATAAACAGAAACCTAAAGAAAACAATAATTTCAAAATTACGAAAAATAGACTAGATTTTTCCCAAATATAAAAAACTGTTCACAATTCCACATGTTCAATAAATATCCCATGCGGAAAGCCTGGACAAATCCTCGAGTGCAAAAGATCTTTTTTGAAAACTTCACATATAAATATTTGACTAAAAAATAAATATAAAAAAACATAAATTTATCAGATGACCTAGCTTTCATAAATAATATATTTTTATGACGTTTTCTGACTGTTTATCTTTTTTGGCATGATTTTGTTTGGCGGGGAATGTCCCATCTGGCATCTTTCCACAAAGAAAATATTTCGCATATGAATCTGAATCCAGAGTTCCATTCTAGCCACGGATTTGGAGGAGAATCAAAGGCGATGATAAAGTTTTAATAAACGCCGCGATGTGTGACACTCATATTTGATTCTTTTGTTCTTGCTGAAAGAGAAAAAAGTGCACTCAAGGCCGTGTGTAATTGTAATGCCAGTGTGATAAAACAACTGTGCCAAAATCTCGTATTTTTAGCTTACTCAGCCCACTCCGATAAATGCGCGAGAGAACAAGCAATTATTTTAAAAACTAGCCGCCACTGGCGACCAGTTTGGTCTCCCTTAAATGTATGTTAAACATTGCAACACGTTACATTTATTCATAATTTAATTTTCTCTTAATCCTTCGCCAAATCGGAAGATTCTAATAGACAAATCATGAACTTTTGCGATCATGGTAGCATTTCGCATATTTTTTGGGCACAAATGTCACATACGCACGTTGGCGCGATCCCCCCCCCCTCCCCCGCCAATTTGGCGAAAACTTTGTTATGGAAATTGTTGTTTATTTACTTTTATTTTTTATTTTAATTCTATAAATTATTTTTGATATGTATATCAATATTTATTTACAACAAACTATCATTTATTTATTTTTATTCTTTTTTTTAATTATGAGTATTTCTGTTAGCCGGGAGCAGATGATAATTCGCCAAATATCGTTCCCATCACCGTCATTCATACTACATTTAATTTAATTTTAAATTATAAACCTGTCACTCATTTCATTTAAAATACTTAACTTTAATCTAAAATGCTTATATTACATAAATTTAAAATACTTCACACTTTTCATTTAAAAGAGAAAATAAATAAATAAATAAGAAATAATATCATAAATCAATACATTTGATTTCAAAATCAAAGTATCATTTCTAATTTGTACACGCGATAAATAAAAGCTGTATTAGCGATTTTAAAAATGCTAAAAATCTGATTCATTAAATATTATTACATGAGTTCAATTTACGTCAAGAAAAGGTCCGAAAGTTGAGTTGTATAGCACATAATTATGGTAAACTTTGATTGTCTCACTGGTGCGAATTATTTTTTTGACGCGAGGCAGCGGTCCAAAAATTCATTCGCGGAGAACTTGCTTTGCGAGTGATTACCTCCATGATTTAATATTTTAAATGTTCACGACGAATCAATCTTTTTTTTGTTTACTTTTATGAATAGAGAATTTGAACTGCGAATCTTTCGACTGAAGTTATTGCAGAATATATACATAATTGAACGCAAGTCATCTCTCAAATATTAATTTATTTTGAACGATCTTTCTTAAAATGTAACTTTTATGCAGTTTATTCGAAAAAATAATTTTGAATAAAAATGGCCGCTTGGCATATGAAAAAGCGATGCGGCATCCCGGAACTGTTGAGGACAGTCACATGACTTACAGTTTTATTATAGAGATGTATGCAATTGAATTCGATTAGCTCTTAAACAAGAACGAAAAATTATGCATGCAGCATAGATTATGAAACATTTTCCAACACTAACAAAATAATATTACGAAATTTCATTTTTATGTTTTCTAGAATGAAAATTACAGGTTTTTCACACAGCTTTTTTAAAAAGTTTTTCCCAAACGATGATTTGCGCATGGTTTTCTGTGATTGGTGAGTGAGCGCCTCGTCCCTCTGTTGTTATTGGTTGTTTACAATGTTGTCCTTAGCATGTGTCCTTACATCGCCGTTTTTCGTGCTACATGTACCCTTCTAGAGCCATTAATGGTTTTCCATGACGTGGTCACTTTCGGATGGGAGAAAGTGGGTGTTGCCATTTGAAAAATTTGAATTCTTTCATTGTAGTAACTGTAACCGTGCAGGCTTCTTTGTTCACCGCGATCTCTAGCGCATACCTTCAAATAACTACGTCTCAGATTTTATTTCGATTGGTTGAACGGAGCGGCCGCTAAGGATTCATATAGCGTCTAAGTTTCTTTAGGGCCATCCTGTATTTAAAGGATTTTGTTGAAAATATATAAACAAAAACCTAAATATAACAATACTCATATTTTATTTCGATTGGTTGAACGAAGCGGACACTAGGGATTCATACAGTGTCAAAGTTTCTTTAGTACCACCCTATATTTAAAGGATCTTGTTGAAAATATATAAACAGAAACCTAAATATAACAATAATGTCAAATTTACGAAAAAATCGACTAGATTTTTCACAAATATAAAAAACTGTTTACAATTTCACATAATCAATAAATATACTATGCGGAAAGCCTGGACAAATCCTTGAGTGCAAAAGATCTTTTTTGAAAACTTCCCATATAAATATTTGGCTAAAAAATAAACATAAAAAACATAAATTGATCAGATGACCTAGCTTTCATAAATAATATATTTTTATGACGTCACGGAGCGGCCGCTAAGGATTCATATAGCGTCTAAGTTTCTTTAGGGCCATCCTGTATTTAAAGGATTTTGTTGAAAATATATAAACAAAAACCTAAATATAACAATACTCATATTTTATTTCGATTGGTTGAACGAAGCGGCCACTAGGGATTCATACAGTGTCAAAGTTTCTTTAGTACCACCCTATATTTAAAGGATCTTGTTGAAAATATATAAACAGAAACCTAAATATAACAATAATGTCAAATTTACGAAAAAATCGACTAGATTTTTCACAAATATAAAAAACTGTTTACAATTTCACATAATCAATAAATATACTATGCGGAAAGCCTGGACAAATCCTTGAGTGCAAAAGATCTTTTTTGAAAACTTCCCATATAAATATTTGGCTAAAAAATAAACATAAAAAACATAAATTGATCAGATGACCTAGCTTTCATAAATAATATATTTTTATGACGTCACGGAGCGGCCGCTAAGGATTCATATAGCATGTAAGTTTTTTTTAGGGCCATCCTGTATTTAAAGGATTTTGTTGAAAATATATAAACAAAAACCTAAATATAACAATACTCATATTTTATTTCGATTGGTTGAACGAAGCAGCCACTAGGGATTCATACAGTGTCAAAGTTTCTTTAGTACCACCCTATATTTAAAGGATCTTGTTGAAAATATATAAACAGAAACCTAAATATAACAATAATGTCAAATTTACGAAAAAATCGACTAGATTTTTCACAAATATAAAAAACTGTTTACAATTTCACATAATCAATAAATATACTATGCGGAAAGCCTCTACAAATCCTTGGGTGCAAAAGATCTTTTTTGAAAACTTCCCATATAAATATTTGGCTAAAAAATAAACATAAAAAACATAAATTGATCAGATGACCTAGCTTTCATAAATAATATATTTTTATGACGTCACGGAGCGGCCGCTAAGGATTCATATAGCGTCTAAGTTTTTTTTAGGGCCATCCTGTATTTAAAGGATTTTGTTGAAAATATATAAACAAAAACCTAAATATAACAATACTCATATTTTATTTCGATTGGTTGAACGAAGCGGCCACTAGGGATTCATACAGTGTCAAAGTTTCTTTAGTACCACCCTATATTTAAAGGATCTTGTTGAAAATATATAAACAGAAACATATAACAATAATGTCAAATTTACGAAAAAATCGACTAGATTTTTCACAAATATAAAAAACTGTTTACAATTTCACATAATCAATAAATATACTATGCGGAAAGCCTGGACAAATCCTTGAGTGCAAAAGATCTTTTTTGAAAACTTCCCATATAAATATTTGGCTAAAAAATAAACATAAAAAACATAAATTGATCAGATGACCTAGCTTTCATAAATAATATATTTTTATGACGTCACGGAGCGGCCGCTAAGGATTCATATAGCATCTAAGTTTTTTTTAGGGCCATCCTGTATTTAAAGGATTTTGTTGAAAATATATAAACAAAAACCTAAATATAACAATACTCATATTTTATTTCGATTGGTTGAACGAAGCGGCCACTAGGGATTCATACAGTGTCAAAGTTTCTTTAGTACCACCCTATATTTAAAGGATCTTGTTGAAAATATATAAACAGAAACATATAACAATAATGTCAAATTTACGAAAAAATCGACTAGATTTTTCACAAATATAAAAAACTGTTTACAATTTCACATAATCAATAAATATACTATGCGGAAAGCCTGGACAAATCCTTGAGTGCAAAAGATCTTTTTTGAAAACTTCCCATATAAATATTTGGCTAAAAAATAAACATAAAAAACATAAATTGATCAGATGACCTAGCTTTCATAAATAATATATTTTTATGACGTCACGGAGCGGCCGCTAAGGATTCATATAGCATCTAAGTTTTTTTTAGGGCCATCCTGTATTTAAAGGATTTTGTTGAAAATATATAAACAAAAACCTAAATATAACAATACTCATATTTTATTTCGATTGGTTGAACGAAGCGGCCACTAGGGATTCATACAGTGTCAAAGTTTCTTTAGTACCACCCTATATTTAAAGGATCTTGTTGAAAATATATAAACAGAAACCTAAATATAACAATAATGTCAAATTTACGAAAAAATCGACTAGATTTTTCACAAATATAAAAAACTGTTTACAATTTCACATAATCAATAAATATACTATGCGGAAAGCCTGGACAAATCCTTGAGTGCAAAAGATCTTTTTTGAAAACTTCCCATATAAATATTTGGCTAAAAAATAAACATAAAAAACATAAATTGATCAGATGACCTAGCTTTCATAAATAATATAATGTTATGAATTTTGTATATATCTGTAAATATTCCATTTGTTTAAATTTATTTTATTTTATTATTGTGAAAATTGCAGTATTATTAATGTATTTCCTATTGAGCATCATGTAACTCAATGCTAAAGGCCTCAGATGGTTTGCAAGGAAAACAACCTTACACCCTCATCTTTATAATGAGTTCTATTGGAAAATCGCCAAGGAATGGGTTTATCGCCAAGTTGGCGATGGTTTTGGCGACTTATTTTTGTCGCCAAATTTGGCGATATATCGCCAAATGTCGCCAAGTTGGCGACGGATTTGGCGACTTTTTGTGCAACCACCCCCCCTTATACTTATACATTGGGATCCTTTCTTGCTTGGGTTCTCTATCGAAAGTTAAAGCACTTTCTGGTAATTTCTAGCATCTGAAGGCTCTGGAATAATCTGGAAAGATCTCTGAAACCTATATAAGGACCTCCATCAGTTCAGTTGAGTTAGTTGTCTGTCAACTGCGATTGAATTCATACGAGAGGCTTTGCATTGAGAACTGTGTTTCTCGGATCGATTTTGTCGTTGATACGGCGTATTGAACGCATTGTTTCTGTGTGAAATTTTGCTTAGCTTTTATTGGATTTGAAGATTACTGAATATCTTGTAATTTTCAGAAGATATTTGTGATCGTATTGCACTGTTTATAGACACTAAAGCTTTTTTATTGTTCTTATATATTGGCATCAGTCCTTTCGAACTCCGAGCTCACAACATTTGGTGTCAGGAGTGGGGTCCTGTTCCGAAAATTCGAATCGGAAGATGGGAAGACATCTCGGTGGCAGTTGGTACTTCCTCGATCCCGAATCCCAGAGGTCCTCAAGGAATTACATGGCAGTCCCACTGGTGGCCATTTTGGAGTCATGAAAACATTACACAGAGTCCGAGAGCGCTTCTTCTGGGGAAAAGCGAGAGCTGACGTCGAACGATGGTGCAAATCTTGCGATGCATGTGCAGCTCGGAAAGGACCAAAGAAACGTAGCCGAGGAAGACTACATCTCTACAATGTAGGAGCACCTTTCGAACGCATAGCCCTTGACATCCTAGGCCCTCTGCCAAGAAGTGCTGATGGCAACAAATACCTCCTTGTTGTCATGGACTACTTCACGAAATGGCCTGAAGTTTATGCCATCCCTGATCAAGAAGCTTCTACGGTTGCGGATGCCTTGGTACACCAGTGGATATCAAGGTATGGAGTCCCCCTTCAAATGCATTCTGACCAGGGGAGAAATTTCATCTCTGCTGTGATTGAGGGTCTCTGTCAACTTCTCGGAATGGACAAAACTAGGACGACGCCTTTACATCCACAATCGGATGGCATGGTTGAGAGATTTAATCGCACCATCCTCAACAATCTCTCACTGCTAGTCTCAAGAAACCAACAAGACTGGGACCAAAAACTTCCCTTGTTTCTTCTCGCCTATCGCAGCGCCGTCCATGAAACAACCGGCTATTCCCCGTCTCAGATGCTTTTCGGTCGTGATCTTCGTCTACCTTGTGATCTGATTTTTGGTCGTCCTCCAGATGCGCCTTCATTGCCAGAGGGATACGTGCAGAATCTCCAGGCACGATTTGAAGACGTCCACAACTTGGCTCGAGAGCGGATCAATATACAGACGGAGAAGATGAAGACCAGGTACGACACGAAAGCCACGGGACATCAATTCAAAGAAGGTGACAAGGTTTGGTTTTATAATCCGACTCGACGTAAAGGACTTTCTCCCAAACTGCAATCGCACTGGGACGGTCCTTATACAGTCCTAAACAGACTGAACGATGTCGTAATTCGGATCCGAAAGTCACCAAGTTCGAAGCCTAGAGTCGTTCATTACGACAGGCTGGCTCCACACTATGGCCATAGTACTTAGTTCATTGATTGTAAATAGTGTAATGTAAATAATGTAAATTAGTATGACCATGGTCTTGTATATAAGTTAATGTAAAAATTTCTTTTGCTTAGCATTATCATTATTAATGTTATTATTATTTAAATACTTGTATGTAATGATGTCTGCTTTAATTTAATTTAATTTTTTTTAAATAAGTGTATATTTTGTATAATTCAGCATTATGAATGTGTTTAATGGTTATTTTGCATGTTTGCTTTAAGTGTTTTGAATAGTATAGCATTTGTTGGCAACGGGTTTGCTTTCCTGATCAAAAGTTGAACTGCCCGGGACGTGCAGTCCTTGAGAGGGGGGCAATGTTATGAATTTTGTATATATCTGTAAATATTCCATTTGTTTAAATTTATTTTATTTTATTATTGTGAAAATTGCAGTATTATTAATGTATTTCCTATTGAGCATCATGTAACTCAATGCTAAAGGCCTCAGATGGTTTGCAAGGAAAACAACCTTACACCCTCATCTTTATAATGAGTTCTATTGGAAAATCGCCAAGGAATGGGTTTATCGCCAAGTTGGCGATGGTTTTGGCGACTTATTTTTGTCGCCAAATTTGGCGATATATCGCCAAATGTCGCCAAGTTGGCGACGGATTTGGCGACTTTTTGTGCAACCACCCCCCCTTATACTTATACATTGGGATCCTTTCTTGCTTGGGTTCTCTATCGAAAGTTAAAGCACTTTCTGGTAATTTCTAGCATCTGAAGGCTCTGGAATAATCTGGAAAGATCTCTGAAACCTATATAAGGACCTCCATCAGTTCAGTTGAGTTAGTTGTCTGTCAACTGCGATTGAATTCATACGAGAGGCTTTGCATTGAGAACTGTGTTTCTCGGATCGATTTTGTCGTTGATACGTCGTATTGAACGCATTGTTTCTGTGTGAAATTTTGCTTAGCTTTTATTGGATTTGAAGATTACTGAATATCTTGTAATTTTCAGAAGATATTTGTGATCGTATTGCACTGTTTATAGACAATAAAGCCTTTTTATTGTTCTTATATATTGGCATCAGTCCTTTCGAACCCCGAGCTCACAACAATATTTTTATGACGTTATCTGACTGTTTATCTTTTTTGGCATGATTTTGTTTGGCGGGGAATGTCCCATCTGGCATCTTTCCACAAAGAAAATATTTCGCATATAAATCTGAATCCAGAGTTCCATTCTAGACACGGATTTGGAGGAGAATTTGATTTGAAGATTTGGAGGAACAAAAATCATGCATGCAGCATAGATTATGAAACACTTTCCAACCACTAACAGAATAATATTTGTTTAAACAGAATAATATGTGTATAAAAATGATTGTTTGAAATATCCTCAATTCAAGTGATGCCCAACGAGAAAATCTAGCAGAGAAAACAAAATTACCAAGTTGGCTATTATGGTTTTAGAGGAAACTTTAGAAGAATTTTTTTTTTTTTTTTAACGAAATTCTGTAATTTTAGAAGAATTTTTCTTTGAATAACGCAATAGAAATGTATAAAATCGTTACAAAAATGTTAAAGTTACAAAAAAGGATAGATGCAAACTATCAGATATGAAAAGAAAAAAAAGCCGAATTCAAAAATGGAATGGATGAGAAATCGTCTTATAAAGCAAAAAATGAGATCTTCAACTTTAATTTCCTCAAAATACCTTTAGCTCAGACATCAATCTAAACAAGAGTTAAAGTTATTGTAGGAAGGACCCGATAAAAAATATTAAGGTATATATTAAGGATAAGGTATAGTAATGGAAAATGCGTTTCCGTAACTGCGGTGATGGTTCAAACGAATATTTTTTGCGCGGACAGAGAATGTCAGGACCTCTTCAACTGCAGTAATGGAAAATGCGTTTATTTGTAGAGGTTTCCGATGAATATTTTTGAATAATTAATATTTTTAATTAATTTGAATATATATATATATATATGTGGTCGGAGGAGTTCTCATCTGAACTTTGAACTGCAAACCCAAGCACATATTTTATTGGGCTTGTGATGTTGAATCAAAGTTCGATGCCTCGCGAACAATAGAATATTGATGATGTGCAATTTTATCGTGAGAACAGAGTAGATGTGCTACAGCTTTCGTCCCGATCAGAGGGATCGAGGATAGTCTCTTGTTAATTCTATGCCGGTCGGTGGAACCGCGCATTTAACTAATAATTAAGCCCGACAGACGGTCAGATCAATTCCAATTGTATATAAGTTTTAAAATTAATGTTGTAAATATTTTATATGATAATCAAGACATTAAAAGTATAACGTTAAATTACTTTGAAAAACGTGTGGGCTATTTTCATTCCCCTAGACACCGACCCAATAAATCCTACATATATATTAAGCTTTCGGAACATTTTCTCAATAGTTGTTGTAATTTGTTAAATTACATTATTATTATTATTATTATTATTATTTTACTTTTTTTTATGACGTGTTTTTTTTATGACACGTTTTTTTTAGTGCATAGTGTAGAATAAAATTATACAAAAAAAAAAGAACATGGATTTTTATTTATTTTATTTTTAGGATAGATTACCACCTTAAGGCGTCATAAGTCAGTTTGTAAATCTCAGTCATTGACACAATGATTTTTAATGTCATGTTTTGTTTCCAGGTTTCTTATCAAGTCTCATTATCAAAAGTGCTTTAATTTTCCCATGAGGAAACCACGCATAGTGTTTTGGAAAAATACAGTATCAGAAATAATATTGTAATAATTTACAGATAAAATACATAAAAACATATAAGAAATTCATCTACAGATACAGATGTAAAAAACATCTGTTGATTTAACAGTAAAAAAACTGCCAAAAACATATATTCATCAATATTTGAATTATAATAGAATCTTAAGCGTTCTGGAAAATATTTAGTTGGAATCTTTTATGTTTTCCGAGTGTTATTTTACAAGGAATTATCTACAAATTTTCTCTACAGTACAAAATAACATTTGTTGATTTAACAGTAAAAAAACTGTCAAAAACATCTATTCATCAATATTTGAATTATAATAGAATCTTAAGCGTTCTGGAAAATATCTATTTGGAATCTTTTATGTTTTCCGAGTGATATTTTACAAGGAATTATCTACAAATTTTCTCTACAGTACAAAATAACATTTGTTGATTTAACAGTAAAAAAACTGTCAAAAACATCTATTCATCAATATTTGAATTATAATAGAATCTTAAGCGTTCTGGAAAATATTTAGTTGGAATCTTTTATGTTTTCCGAGTGTTATTTTACAAGGAATTATCTACAAATTTTCTCTACAGTACAAAATAACATTTGTTTATTTAACAGTAAAAAAACTGTCAAAAACATCTATTCATCAATATTTGAATTATAATAGAATCTTAAGCGTTCTGGAAAATATTTATTTGGAATCTTTTATGTTTTCCGAGTGATATTTTACAAGGAATTATCTACAAATTTTCTCTACAGTACAAAATAACATCTGTTGATTTAACAGTAAAAAAACTGTCAAAAACATCTATTCATCAATATTTGAATTATAATAGAATCTTAAGCGTTCTGGAAAATATTTAGTTGGAATCTTTTATGTTTTCCGAGTGTTATTTTACAAGGAATTATCTACAAATTTTCTCTACAGTACAAAATAACATCTGTTGATTTAACAGTAAAAAAACTGTCAAAAACATCTATTCATCAATATTTGAATTATAATAGAATCTTAAGCGTTCTGGAAAATATTTAGTTGGAATCTTTTAGGTTTTCCGAGAGTTATTTTACAAGGAATTACCTACAAATTTTCTCTACAGTACAAAATAACGTAAATTTCTTATTACACAATACTGTTTATTTTACGGCCAAAACTTGTTGATTTTACAGAAAAAAATGTCAGCCAGAATGTCAGTAAAAACCTGTTTATTTTACGAGTTAAATCTGTATTTATTATGAAATTTCTGTTATTTTAACAGATTTTGCGTATACAATAAATAAACAGTTTACAGATTTCCTCCGAAATGAAATCTCTATTTTTTACGAACTTTCTGTTACTTTAACTGATTTTGAAGTAAACTTTGGGGGCAACCGTAATACTTACCTATCATGAATATGCATAATATAAAATATGAAAATAAAACATGTGTAAACTATTTATAAACTGCATTGCAATTCGAATAAAATCGTGGCTTGATGACGTCCTAAACTTTAAATGCTCTATTACTGAATTGCGTAAAAGAAACAGCCTTATAACTACAAAATGGATAATCCTATTAACTAACGGTTTACTGCGTCGGATGAAGTGTCTCATTTCCAATTAAAATATATCTTTCCATTGAAATTTGAATGAAATACAGGGTCATAAAAAATCGAAGAGAGTGGAAAATAGTATTCCAACTATCTCGGCCACTCATTATCCGATCGACTTCGTTCTTTATGCAAAAGTTATGTTTTTTTATTTTCTTTTATATTCATTCCTTAAAATAAACAATTTCGAAAATTTTTATATACCTTTTATCAGAACGAATATTTCGAGAGTCCGAAAAAAATAGTTCCGGATAATCGAGGTGACTGATATTCAATAAGCTTCTTCCCATTATTACATACTAAGTACACACAAAATTTCAAGTACCTATCTCAATGTGTTCGGGAGATAGAGCGTTTACAGACACAGTCGGCAATTTTTTTTTTCTAAAAATATGTTTTTCGGAATCTCCAGTGTCTGAAACGTGTAAATCCGTTATTATTATTTTTTTTTTTTCGATTTTCAAAACGATTACTAGACAAGTAAAAAACGGTTTGCGTTTTTTTTTTTTTTTTTTTCTTAAATAAAATAAACGGTTTGCGTTTTTTTTTTCCTTAAATAAAATAAACAGTTTTCATACTAGCGTCCTTGACTTTTTTTTTTTTTTTTTACTGTAAAATAAACAAACCTTTCCTTTTTCAGTCTAGTAAAATTTATTTAAAAGAAACAATTGCTTCAAATCTTGATAATAGCAATGACAATTAATAAATGAAAGAATCATGCTCATTAGTTCTGAGTATTATCTTTGGCTGTAATTGTCTTTTTCTAGCTTGTTGCTGCTCGACCTAAATTCGTACTAAACAGTATAAAAAATAGCAATTAATTTTTTTTTTTTAACTCAAGTAATTATATATATTTTTTCCTTTATTACAATTTAACATTTAATGAGATAGACGACCTTGACATTTTTAATTTGAGTGCTTAACTTTTAAAATCATCTTTATAAAGTTGAATTTTAGACACTTAAATCTCTTTCCAGGGATTTTACAGTATTTTATTTTTTTTGTTTTCATAATTTGATTGCATAAACCATAATTCAAACAAATACGACGTAAAAAGTGACTGTTTTTAACACTTTCCAACATAATTGAAACTTGTTTATGAATTCGGTTTGTCTGCCGTCTATCTGTCTGTCCATGCTCTAACTCGTGTAAATAAATTTGGATTGTCATGCAATTGATATATGTTATTGAGGTTTACTATGGAATGTTCGGTATTGAAAATGAAGTATGTAGCACTTATAGTTTTTTTACAGGGACACTCCAAAGAATTCTGTTACATTACGGTGTATGGAGAAAAATCATTTGCGGTGTATTTTAATGATGTTACACCATTTCCAGTATATCGAAATGGATATATATCACTGAGGTGCACTATAAGAGGCTTGCTATAGAATAGGGTGCTCAAAGCACTTATAATTTCTTTACAGGGACACTCAAAATAATTCCGTTACATAACGATCTATGTAGAAAAATCGTTTGTGGTTTATTTTAATAATATTTGACTATTTCAAACATATTGAAATTGATATATATCACTAACGTGGATTACAAGAGGCTTACTATAGAATATTGTGTGCATAGTATTCATCGTTCGTTTACAGAGATAACCAAAAGAATTCGAGTACACTTCCTCTTGTTGACAGAAATTGCTGGAAGAGAATTTCCCACTGTGTGATTCGTTTCCTAACTGAGCTACTTTTTTGCATACTATGTAAGTATATATACATATCTATAAATAATGTACAGGTCTGCACAAAATAATTCGAAAAAGTTTACAATTAGAGATGGTAATTGCTGAAATTGTGTTTTCAAATGTGTTATGTGTTTTTTCAGTCACAGATTGGCAGCAAGATTGGTCATATTCAATAAAAGACCGACATACTTATGAAATTTTACGAAAAGTGGATCTGAACTTTATTTGCAAAAAACCAGTCATAGCATATAGTACATTAGTGGACACGGTAGCTTACCGTCATTTTAATATAAAATAGGAAAATGCTCCCCCCCCCCCAACATTCATATGCCAATAAATCTCAGGAACGCTTCTACATTACATATAGGGTAATTGTCCTCTAATGAGACAATTACTTTCAATTTCATTAAAAATGTCACAGTAAGACAAAATCTGAATATAACTCTGCTTGATCCTTTAAACTATGAAAAACTAAAAGAAAATTACAACATTCTAAATAAACATTTCTCCTTTATTAAAAAGGATCTATGATCCTTTTTTCCTACATTTATAAAGTATTTTTTATTAGAATATATTTCGCTTTTGAAATTTGTATATTATAGTTCACATACTGATCACATTTTTGTACTCATACTGTTGCTATTTCAGCTTATATTGTTTGAGCCGTGCAAAATTACCAGTTATGTTATGTTTAAGTATTCTTTTGATAAATTTTCTAATTACATTCTTTTATACTTTTTCTTATATAATTTTTTTTTAATATTAAGAAATGTTGTGATCTGAAACAGTATTGTAAAAACTAACTTTGTACTAATCTTATTTTAATCTCTAATGCAATATTCAACATCTGTATTCTAAAATATGAATTTTCAATAAACATTTCCCCTCGTGGAGAAAAGTTCCTATTTTTAACGGTTGGATCGCCACGAGAGGGTGATTTCATTTCATTTGTTTACTTGAATATCATATTTCTCCTTATTTCTCCTTATTTTAGCGGCGAAGTTTTGTTGTTAAAGCATTCTGGATGTGTTGGAAAGTGTTTCATAATCTATGCTTGACACATGATTTTTCCTTGTGGAAAATTGTGAAATATAATTTAAAACAGCTAAATTTTAGTAGAAAAATCTCCGTTTGACATTTTTTTCTTAGAGTATTTTAAAACTTTCTTTTCTTTTCTTTTCTCTCTTTTTTTTAAAAAAAACGAAATAAAGCTTGACAAGTGGGCAATTGTACATTAAAAGTGACATATGAGGTGCGTCCGTTTTATAACTAATCTCACAATGTAAAAAAAAAATCATCCTTATTATTTTAGTGAAATGAATTATATCGTCTGTTAGGAGAGAAATGAGCATGCCTTTTTTTTTTCTTATTACGTATGCCTCGTTTACAGACGAATTTTTTTTTTCTACACAAGACAACACTGCAAAATTCACCCTGGAGGTCTTGCTTTGCGAATGATTACCTCCATGGTTTAATTTTTTATGATACATAATGAACGAATCTCCTGTGTTTATTTGCTTTAATGGATATTGGGATAAATATTGAGCTGTTAACCTAATTTCAACTGAAGTTAGTTCAGAATCTATACATTTTTTAATGTAACTCATCTCTCAAGCAAACCATTTTTTTGGACGATCTTTCTAAAAATGTAAATTTTACGTAATTTCATTCGAAAAAATAATTTTTAATAAAAATGGCCGCCTGGCATATGAAAAAAGAAGTGGTTTGCCCGTATTTGTTTTCCTCAGTCACATGACTTACGCTTTTACTATACAGATTACGTACGATAGGATTTAATAGAATAAAGAAAACTTTTATTAATATCTTTTTATGTTTTAATTCGATTTTCATAAAATTTTAAATGACTCGACAAAATTCTCCAACGATAATATATATTAAATTTCAAACCATTCGGTTGGGTAGTTTTTGCGCTGTTATAGGCAGACAGACGGACGGACCAGACAACGACTATAGCTGCTACGTATTTATATAATTACAAACGCACTTAAAACTCGGGATTTGAATGTTTCACGCAGGCGAGGTATACATGAGTTAATAAGGTAAAATACACAAATGTACTTGAAAATAAAGATATACAGAAAGAATTTGCTAATCGTCGCTAAGCGACTTTTCCCCGCGGAGTATGTCTTCGTGCTGGAAAAAGGGATTTACAGGCCAGAGGGAACGATTTGTTTCCCCGCAAGTCTACGTCAATAAAAGACGAGAGAATAATGGAAAAGACAAATAAATTCACGTGTGATTTTCACATTCAGGGAATTTCTAAGCAACTTAAAGGGCAGGTACACTTTTAAATGAATAAAATTGGACCAAAAATGCATTTTTGTTTTGTGTCAAAACCTGTTAAAATTTAAAAAATAAAAATAAAAATATAATATTTCTTGACGCGTTTTGGCAATAATTTTGAATGTCTGTTAAATTATTTTTTAAATAATATGTATGCGATGCATAAATATATACATTGATAATGGAATACTTCATATAATCATTTATCATATGCAATAGTCAAATGCGAGATAAATTTTAAAATGTAGTTTCTGCCGCCTTTTAGTTTATAAAATGCGTGACAAGAAAAAAAAATCATAACTAAATTAAAACTTCCCGGATAAATAATTAAATAAAGTGTAAGTTAAAAAAAATATTCAGTCGAACTAAGCATTTAAACACTTAAATAATCAGCATAACAAATCGTGAAATCTTTTTCGATTTCTTAAGATATTAATCTCTAGCATGTGGCTAATACCAAAGTATTGTTTTAAAAAAAATTCAAAACTTTATTTGAATACATAATTGATATTTTTCAGATAAAAATGTTTTTTGGTGGGGTTAGTTGAAAATTAAAAAAATATATTAAATGCAAAAAATCTACATGAGATTTCAATTATAAAAAGGGTTTACACCCATATTTTGTACACCATGCAATATGTGCTGTAACTCGGAAGCCCGATTTGGTACCCCTGTGTCTATATAGCAGCTGGGCAAAACCTTAGATATAAGAACAACCCATACATATAGATTATATTACTATATGAGCGAAACAAGTGAGTAATTCTCTTATTTAACTTGGTCCAAAAATTTGAAGATTAATTTTTTTAAGACATTGAATTTCTTATTGTTTGAATCTATGTTATGGATAATTAAACAGATATTTTAGGAGACTGGTAATTTTTGGTTCAAATATATGAACCTAAGTTTTAATTCTACTAAAATTCATTTTCATAAAGGCATTTTTTTAATATATATATATATATATATTATATATATATATATATATATATATATATCCATATGGTGTCGTTATATACGTATTTAAAAACAATAAATGAGTATTTATTGTATTATTTTAACTTTGGATGTGAAAAGGTTATTAATGCACCACTGCGAGGCAAACAAATAAAATAATAATAATAATAAATAAATAAATAATTTACCAATGAATTAATGAATAATTTATAAAAATTCTGTCATTAAAGCAGATTTTTTATACGCTGTTTCCTTTTTTTTTTTTTTTTTTTTTTTTTTTTAATTGTAATTTGAGAAAAGTCATTTACATACAATATGAAAAACCTCATATAATACAAAATATCTTATAATTTTTAAATATAATAATAGTATTATTATTACATAATAAATAATAAATAAAATAATAATAAAATATGATAAATAATAACAATAATAATTTGATAATTAATAAATATAATAAATAAAAAATATTACAATAATTTTCAAATAATTAATATGACTAATATTAAGAAAACAATTATATGCGATGAATATTTTTTGCCTCGTGCGCAAACTGGACACAACACGCTACAGCTAATAGTAAAATTTTACATTTCACTATAATTTACGTTTTGCCCCGCAGCTTACGTTTTATTTATTTCTAACAGAAACATGAAAGCGATTTTTTACTGTATTCGTCAATAAAAATGAAAATCCGTTCCCGGTTGCTAAGGCCGGATTGTGATGCCAACGCAAGAAATGGAAAAGGCGGATTTCTCAATAACGGCGCCTTCTTAACGACCCGGGACTTTTCGCCTCCTGCTGCAAAGGATGTCGAAATCTTGGAAAAGCAATCGATTTCGGGATTCTAAACACAGTTGCCATGGCGACGCCCGTAAACAAAATAGGAACGTTGTTGTTGTCGCAATGTTTTCTCAGAAGCTCATTGGCTGACGCTGTTGCTATACCCACGCGGTTCCGAGTAGCGAGTGTTTTGTTTTTGATATTGCTTTTATTTATTCATGTATTTTAAGATTTGTTTGAAAAGATTTTTTTCTTTTTATATATTCTGGCAACAAGTGGTCGAGAGAAACCTTTTAAAATGTTTGTGGGTTTTATTTATGAAATGAAGGTCAGTGTTTACCAATCTTTGTGTTAGGAACACGCTTTTGCATTGCAAAAGATTTTTTGAAAGAACTACAATTCTCATAATTCAAGGCTTTAGTAAATTTGATAAAATCTTGTGTCTAGAAAAATATTTAACAAACACCCCTGTCATTGATTTGCAAAAAGCACAAAAGCTTTTCATGAATTAATTTTGAGAAATAAAAACAAATTACAATAATTTAACAAATTACAATAACCATTGGGAAAAATGTCCCAAAAGCTTAAATTAAATTAAATTAAAGAAAAAGAAAAAAAAAAAAAGAACCGTATTTTCATGTTATAGCGGCACCTACAGTTATGATTATGCCAAGGTTGCAGTTATGATTTCGCCAAGATCATCGCAAAGCTTATATATGCATCCTATATACGCATATACACTATATTTCTAATGATGATCGGTCACTTGCGATTTTAGACGTTTTGTTAAATATCTGGAAAGATACATGAGGAACTTCAGGAGTGTAAACAACATGATAAACGTCATATATTTCCGCGAAGATTTTTCCCCGAAACCCCATAAGGGGCCGTCAACAAATTGAAGAAAAACGAATATCTTTTGGATAACCCTGTAGAAACTAATATTTCAAAAGCATTCAAACTGTAGATTATGATTAAGTGGTTTATTGTAATAATTTGGGTTCATTTTTATGAAGATAGCATGTATACTCGAAGAGAAATTCAAGTTTTTATAAAAACAGTCCCAAATTTTACCAAGTTTTTTGCTTATAATTTGCAGAGTTTTTAATATAAAATAAGGTTTTTTCAAAAAATATGACAAACAAAATTGTACACAATACCCTGCAATCGGAATTAAAAAATAATAAAAATTGGATGAAAAATGAGCAGGTTTACTAAATATTGTTTCACTGCACATGCGCGAATTCAATCAAAATATACTGTGCATAATATATTACCTAAATGTATAGACCAACTTTTATGAAAGTCTCAAAAACATAGCTTGAAAATTCTGATAGTAATCGTCGATAGAATAAGCTCGAATTTTGCTGTTCCCAAAAGGAAGTAAAAAGATGAGGGGTTGTATCCAAATATACTAGATTATGAAAGTTGACATAATAAGAATGCAGTGTCTCTCATTCTATATTTGATAATTCAGGATAATTCCTCATGTAGCTTTTCAGATATTTAACAAAACGTCTAAAATCGCAAGTGACCAGTCATCATTGGAAATATAGTATATATATTCCAAACACACTCCTATATGTGCTATATACGTCATTATACACATATTATTTACGTCTTATATGTCGTATATACATCCTATACACATGTCATAAATATAGATCGTGTATGACTATAACTTGGCCACATACGTCAAGAAATGTTATATATCTATCATATATTATTATAATGTCATACATGCTTTATAATTTGGCGATAAATTTTGGTCGCTTGGCGATTCATCCTTGGGGGCCGCTATAACACGAAAGTACCAAATTTCTACTTTATTTTTCATATCTGATAGTTTGCATCTATCCTTTTTGTAACTTTAACATTTTTGTCACAATTTTATACATTTCTCTTGTCTATTCAAAGGAATATTCTTCTAAAGTTACAGAATTTCGTTAAAAACGCTTAATAAATTCTTCTAAAGTTACAGAACTTTGTTAAATACGCCTAATAAATTCTTCTAAAGTTACAGAATTTCATTAAAAACGGTTAATATAGTAAAATGCGAACATAATTTGGTCCATTCTCGACCGAAAGCAACAACCATTTTCCCAATGGTTAAAATATAATATCAAGCATAGTTTAGTATAATACCTAATTTAAAAAAGGTAATATAAACTAAGTTCTCTAATTAAAAATTATGTATATCCGAAAAAAAAATACTGTTAAGGCCCAACTAACTGGCATGTTCGGGAAATGCTGATTTTGAATAGTCTAATAGTTGAGTGCTTACAAAATCTATATCTGATGAAGGGGACATCGATGAAACAGTGAAGAAAAAAAAAAAAACATTTTTTTTTCTGTTTTCCTGTCGAAGTCAGTCAAATAATTCTGATTATATTATTTTAAATTTGCATTTGATGAACTTATTTTTACCAAATTAAAAATTTAAATTAAAAATATTTTGTTTGAATATAATTTCTAAGTTTACTTCTTAACATTTTGTTAACTTTGAAACATCTGTAATGAGACATCTTAAGAGAATTCTAATTTGTCATTGAAACTACACATGTATTCAAAGTTTCAGTTCAATCGGATAATTAAAAGTGGTGAAAATTGACTTGCAAGATTTGAATTAAACACTCAGACGCACACTTCAAGTTAATATAACTTAATGATTCGCAAACTTTCGCAGGAGCTGTCTTAAGTTTTCAATACTTTAGGAATGGCACTTTGATTTAAAAAAATGCTTATTGCTTAATAATACAGGCATACTGTATTAAAAGTAAAGATGAAGTTTGAAAACAAGATGGCGCTTATTTTCAAACAACAATAGGTTAAATCGTGTGACAAACATGTGACATATGTCCAGTAAACTCCTGCTTTCAAATAAAACAGAAAAGTCACGACTTGCTTTCGAACTTACAGAAAAATAATGCATCTGTTGAAAGTCTCTCAAATGAACTGCCTTCTTTACGGTCGTAGTTAATCAACACATCGGGTATTTTCGACAAAACTCGTACGGATCTCGACAAAAGAGACATTCAGCTACCAGTATACGCGGTCTTGTTAAATTCCGAGATAATCGGAAAAATGAATTTTGTCCACCTAGATCATTAAAACGCCCCGCTGTGCTAGGTTGAGTTAAATAAAAAAGTGTAACAACAGAAAACCAGTCGACCCGTGCGAGCATTTCGCACTGCCGTATAATAATTTTTAACTATATCTAATAATTTTTAGATGCAGGTTTTAACTTTTAACCCCTTAAAGGGTAGTGGGATATAATATATCCCACTTAATTTTAATTCCCAAATGCCAGAATGACACCGGAATTTTGGAATCAAATTTTACTTTTATAATATACGTGAAGAAAATCTTTTACTTATTATGAAATAAATTTGCTGTTAAATCCCGGTGTGACTCAATGACTTCAACATTTTAGAAACATAAGTACTTTGCCCCTGAAAGGGTCAAAGGAGAAAATTAAGAATAAAAATATCTGCAAACAACAAGAGTCAAGACAGAATATCGTCTCTATCATTCCATCGAATTTACAGTAAAAACTGATTGAAGATAGCAAAAGGCATACGCTAAATAAAAAAATTAACATTCGTATTTTAACTGCATTAGAAGATGACATCATCCACTTCTTGAAAAACATGAAACAAAGAAAAATAAATTGCATGCATTTAAAATACTATTTTATCTAATATAGCAAAGACTTTTTATTTTACACGTGAAATACCACTGCTTCGATCAATAATTTTTTTTTTTTGTCCTAAACATTTCAATTTCAATTTTGATTTTTAACCATAAATATAAAATAAACCCTAGCGGATAAATCATACTTTATCTGTTTTGAACCATTTATTATTTTTTTATAATCATTGTCGAGCCTCATATATTGCGGTATTTTATTTTTGTGGCAACACTAATTTGAGGTAAATCTTTCATTTCATTTATGAAGGAAATGCCGATTTAATTTTTAATTAACAGCAATTTTTTATGAAACGCTTCAAAAACCTTTCGAAAGATACCTCATTCGCTGTTGTGTGTTTCGTAAATTCATAGAAAAAGGGATGTTGACAATAGAAATAATATATATGATAGTAAAAGAAAATTTATATATCTTTATAATATATATTTCTTATTTGAAAATTTCTCGGTGCGTTGGCGTGTGTAAGATTAATAAACACATAAATTTTTAGATTAACACCGTACTTTGCTACTTTTTTTTATTCCCAACTTTTAATACATTGTTTCCACATACATACATCTTATATTGCATTTAAAGATTTTACAATCTACATACATAGTTACATAAAAGAATCTATATGCGTTTTACAATATACAAACGTACCGTAAATTTTCGTGTATACCGCATGGATATTTACCTCAAAATCTAATTAAATAATAGTAAGTATAAAATTAAAAACAGTATCCCCCCCCCCCCTCAGCATTCGATGTTTAACTTGCTTCGTGCAACCAATTGTGCACATATAAGAGATATTTAACCCTTTCCGACGAGTGTCCATTACAGAATTGTTAATTTTTTACCACCGTTTTTTTGAAACAGAAATTTTCGTGTAATTGAATCGCAAAAATGTTAAGATTTAATTAGGCAAAGCTTACAATAAAAAATAACTGGTGGGAATAATCGAGGATTCTGAGCATCTTATGCGTCACGTATACGTGTCGCTCGTCCCCAAGGGGTTAATTGATGCAGAAAAAGCTTCACTGTATGTTCCTAATATTGTACTACTTTCCATACAATGTATCTGTTCATTTGTGTTTCTAATAAAGACTTGAAATTGTAAAGAGGCTTTGTGGACATATTGTATATATAAACAAAGTGATTTCAATAGTTAAAAAAAGTATAAAATGAAAGCATGTAAAAAATAATGAATTCAGAAATTCTGTGATAGCGTTGTTGTATTGAATTTGTAAAAAGTAAAAGTTCCGACTTTATTGAATTTCTATAGCAGATTAATAAATAGGGTAGATGTGCCAGTAAAGGACACCCTTAAGGAATTTCTTTAAATATGATTTTTTAATTGTTATATTCCGCATTTTTTAATATTATATTAATCTACCAACAATATTTAACCATGCTCATAGTCGCATTTCCCAATGTGAATCAAAATTTAATTGTAAATAACAGAAATAAATCAAAACACCCTAAATTCCAGTAATGGACACCCCACAAAAAGTAATAGATAATTGATATTATGATTGTATTTAAAAGTAGAATTTAAAGAGAGCATATTAATGAAATAAAAAAAAGCTGAATTTTTATTGGTTATTTTTTTATAAACCAAAAACATTGAAGGTGGCCCATTACTGGAAGGCGGTCCATTACTGGCACATCTACCCTATAATGATATTACGGGAACATTTTAATGCTCTTTAAAATTTTCATAACCGTGGAATAAACCCCACCGGCCCGTGCCATAATTGGACCGCGCTAGGAGTGAATTTTTGCATTGTTCTCTCGTCGTCATTTACGTTATTATACTGAAACGGAGCGATATGTCCCTGGCCTGTAAATCTCGTTTTCCGTCACAAAGACATCTTCTGCGGTGAAAAGTCACGTATCGGCGATTAACGGAGTTTCTTTCTGCATCAACGAGATTATTTCTGGAGGTATTTCGACACGTGTGATGAAAATCAAATTTCACGGACGGCTGTAATTTTTGATAAAAAGGATCTTTTAACAATCTAACATAATAGTTATTCTGCCGCAAATAAAATAAGAAAGAAAAATCATCCTTCAAGCATATATTATGAAACGTTTTCCAAAACTTCCAGAATGCTGTTCAAACGGAAATTAACCATCTATTATCGTGAAAGACGATATCTTGGGTAAACGATTTAGAAAATTGCATTAACAACTACAAACATACTTCCAGAAATAGCCATATATAGACGGGAATTTATCCAGCTCTTTGCGTAGCCCTGTATATGAATTTATTTATGTACTACAAACATCTCTTAGTATAGTTTAGATGGGAAATGCATAACTCAATTAAAAAGCACACTTAAGCATTTCACGCGCATACACAATAATGCGTACGAAGTCTTTTGACTAACGCTGTATGCGATCTACAGTGTTTATACACACCACGTAGTACTCAAAAACATATTTAAACTTAAAAACGCATGCCAAAACAGAAAGCGCATAGCCACCATTTATCGCTCGCGGACAGAACTGTAACTGAATTTTTCTGTGTGATACTGTAAACGAATGATAAATGGTTTTCACTCCATATGCTACAGAAAGCATGTTTTAATGCACCTCAGAAATGCATATCAATTTTACTATTCTTTAAATGGCATATAGGATCATTGAAAATACACCGCAAACGATTTTTCCGCATAGACCATAATGTAACGGGATATTTTTTACTATCCCTATAAACGAACTAAAAAATCCAGCATACTCCAGTTTCAATCGCGAACATGCCGTAATGAACCTCAATATGATATATGAATTACATGTCAATCCGAGTATATTTACGCAAGATAGAGCTCCGACAGACAGACAAACCGAATTTATAAACACTTTTCAACTATGTTGGCAAGTTTTATAAAATATGTAAAAAAGAATGAATTCAGAAATTCATTGATAGATTTATTCCATTTAATTTGTAGAAAGTAAAAGTCCTGGCATTACTTAATTCTTATAGCAAAATAATTTCATAAATATAATGACATTATGGAAACATTTTAATGCCTCTTAAAAATTTCTTGTCCGGGGAAAGAGGCCCCATCGACCCGTGCCATAATTGGGCCGTGCTAGCAGTGAACTTCCCTATTGTTCTCTCCCCGTCATTTACGTATTGTAGGAAAACGAGGTGGTATGTCCCTGGCCTGTAAATCTATTTTCCCGGCACGAAGACAACTTCGGCGAGGAAAAAGTCACGTAGCGGTGATTAACGAGTTTCTTTTTGTATCAACGAAATTATTTCTAGAGGTATTTAGACACGTTAGATGAAAAACAAATTTCCCGGATGGCTGTAATTTTTGATAAAAAAGATTTTTTAATAATCTAACATAATAGCTATTGTGCCGCAAAGAAAATGATACAAATTTAAAATTTGTTACAGACGAGATGGAGACAAATATAATTGGGAAATGTGTAACATCAAAATTATGCATAGATTTGAAAATAATTTTTTAAAATTAATTAAACCTTAAAGTAATATCTTCTCCCACTTTTTTTTTGGTATAATTTATTTATTAAAAGGAGCAGAAACGTTTAAAATGGCGAAAATTGACTGAAATTTGACCATAGATTTGCATGCCTGTAGTTAGATTATTACTTCATTTTGCATTTTATTTAATTTAAGTTTTATAGAAATAAAAATATTTGTTAAATTGTAAAAAAACAATAACAGAAGTTTTAATACAATATGACAAAATTAATCTTGAAAGACTGCTTTAGCCACCATGTCCAGGTTCCCTAATTTTGAATCTTTATTTTTTCTTTGTACTGTTTATTACGTTTATCTCCATTATACTTGAAACACAGAAAAAGAAAAAGAAACATATATAATAAAAAATTAAAAATCCAAAAATATTAATCATATTTTTTGTTATTTAGCTTGAAAAATATTTTTTTTAGGTGCGTTCGTAATTATATATACGTAGCCCCTATAGATGTCGTCTGTTCCGTAAAGTCCGTACGTCTGTCCGCCTATAACAGCACAAAAACTACCCAACCAAATGGGTTGAAATTTAGACGACCGCAAGATTCCTGTCGAATGTCCCAGAATATTAAAACTGCGGTCAGCTACCCACTGAAAACTTGAGCGACGGAGGGAGTTTAGCCCTTCTAGGCGTCCGAGTGACAAGAAACCTGACTCTTTCTTTTCCTCGTTTTAAAACAAAATTTTTGGTGCAAAAATATTTAAAATCGATCCGTAACTTTTTTTTATTTTGAATTTTATAAATTTTTCTATTATTGAATCATTTTTTTCCTGTTCCAGACATAATGTCTCTATCATTGAAATCGCGGTAGTGTATTACTGCTTATTGTACTGTTTATCACTGTTAATTTTACGGTATATTCCTGGCAGCTGGGATGCCAGTCTTATAATTTTATTCTTTTCTTACCATTTTTTTTAAAACTATTCTTTCTTTTAATGGCAGAATTTTCTATCAACAGACAAGACAAATATTTCTTTAAAAAAAAATAATGGTAAGAAAAGAATATATTTTGCAATCATGCATTTAGTGCCCCAAATAAAAGAAGTCACTGGGTACAGTACACATGCTATGTAAGACCAGAGAATTAATGATATTTATTCGTCATTCAATAATCTTAATTCGTCCGCATATTTCTTCATCATTCGACTCACATTGTATGTTTCTCGCTAAAGGTTAATATTCCGCAGGGCCAGGGGTAATACAATAAGATATTACGTGCCTGACATTAGTTCTAAAATATTTCTAAAAATTATCGTACATAGAAGAGCCTTCAAAACAGAAACATTTATCGTGAAATAAGATCATTGTTTTGAAGACTTTTACAAAAGCATTTACTGTTTGAAACGCAGTCGATTTCGCTGAATGTAACATCCTTAAAACAGTTTATTTTTGTCTCTGTTGAATAACAGGCTTCAGAATCGATTGTTTTTGTAAATTTATGGCGAGAAAAATAGAAAAGCTTTAAGGTTGCAGGAAGAGATGTCAAAAAAAAAGTTTTATTTTCGGAAAAGGCTTTTAACATCTAAAAAAAGGATCGGCAGATTTTTCTTTTAGTTCCACTTAACACGCTTGGATTTAAACAGTTTTAACTAAGATACGTTTGACTGTTTATAGAACAACTTCTTTAGAGTGCTCAAATACGGTAAAAGTAAATTTCTCGAAAACTCTAAGCATGTCATTTTTCCGAAAATGCGTTAAACTTTATAAGTGTGAAAGTGTTTATTGTTCCTTCGAAACTGGAGTTTATCTGCAAGGAAAAAAAAAAATAAGTGTTGAATTTTTTACAGCTGTAAAAAGGAGAAATAATTGTTTCTAATTTATATCAGACTAATACTATATGTTTGCGATTAAAATTTTGAAGTAAAATAATTTATTTATAATTAGCTTAAGGGAGATTCTACTGCTTTGGCCTAAAATTCACGAGAGTTTTACGATTTTTTTTTCGGTTACAAAGAAAAGAGATACCACCTTCGGACTTTTTGAATTATATTTATTGACATCTCACTTACATATTTAAATTTTTGTGTGTGAAAAAGAAAAAAAGGGTATGTATAGCATTCATAGTTCATTTACAGAGATACTTAAAATAATTAGCTTAGAGCATTGTCAAAACACAATAATTGCTGGAAGACAATTTAAAATAATAGATAGTTTAAATGTTTTCTTCTGTTCCTATATTCGGTTTCGAAAATAAAAGTATCCCTATAAAAAAATCAGCAAAGAAAATCGAAAAATTAAACAAATCGGAATTTTTACGTTAAACGTGACAAATGAGGTGTGTTCGTACTATAACTAATAATACAATGTAAAAAAAAAATCATCGTTATTATTTCAGTGAAATGAATTATATTGTCTGTTATGCGCGAAATGAAAATGCCTTTTCTCTTATTATGTATGCCACGTTTACAGATGCGATTTTTTTTCGACACCAGACAGCGCTGCAAAATTCCCTATGGAGATCTTCCTTTGCGACTGATTAACTCTATGGTGTAATATTTTTTATGATTCACGATGAACGAGTGTCTCTCTTGTGTTTATTTACACTTGTGTTTATTTATACTTGTGTTTATTTACATTAACAGATTGAGATATTGGTCTGTTAACCTAATTTCAACTGAAGTTATCTCAGACTCTATACATATTTGAATGTAACTCATCACTCAAGCAAACAATTTTTTGAACAATCTTTCTAAAAATGTAACTTTTATGCAATTTTATTAGAAAAAAGTAATTTTGAATAAAAATGGCCGCTTGGCAGATGGAAAAACATGTGATTAGCCCGTATTTGTTTTCCTGAGTCACATGACTTGCGCTTTTACCGCATATAGATTATACGTACGATAGGATTTAATAGAATAAAGGAAAGTTTTATTAAAATCTTTTTTATGTTTTGATTCGATTTTCATAAAATTTGAAATGACTCGACAAAATTCTGCTACGATAATATATATTAAATTTCAAACCATTCGGTTGGGTAGTTTTTGCGTTGTTATATGCGGACGGAAGGACAGACAGACGGACGGACCAGATGACGACTATAGGTGCTACGTACTTATATAGTTACGACCGCACCTAAAAACAAAGGATCGATTTTTCACATGTTTAAATCTAGTGTAGTCCCTTAACACTTTAAAACAAAATGTTAGACTAAATTATTCGCTATACTGCATAATATAAAATTAAAGATATCTTTTGCTGGAATACATTTTGATAAAACTTTGAATTTTTTTTTCCTACTGTTTATCTGACAGCTGCAGAAAGACCGGTTACTGCTTGATACGAAAATAATCGAATAAAGGATCGATATTGAAAATCCTCTTTCCACTGTAATTTCTCAAATCCAAACTTGCTACATTCTGATACTTTGACGAAACTCTTTTCTTCCACAAGTGCCGATTCTTATAGGTATTCTTATTCAGATTCCATGAAATCGAACGCCGTTCACCTTTTTTCTTGCAAAAAGGAAGCATTTTTCAAAAAATGTCATCAAAATATGTTTTTTTGAATCGATACCTATGATGTAAAAAAAGACGAATGTTTCTTAACTCTCGATTATTCTCCTCAAAAAACTTACGTTATGTGTCGTTCTATTTGTGATACCACGTGATGCAATTTCCATATTTATACACTTTATACAAGGATATTTCTTGAAAAGGTAGTATAATTAACAAGGTATATATGTTATTTTGCCTTTAATCACACAAAAAAAAAGTAATATAAAAACAAGTGGGTAAGTGTGATCGAAGATCGCTCAAAGGGTTTCGTTTAATATTCCTTTCAAAGCACTTTATCCTTTCTTTAATAATAAATTTCATTTAGCAACAAAATGAAAATGTTTTTTGTTTTTTATAAAGTAAAAATTTACCGGTCTATTTTTTCGTTTTTTCTAGTGTCCAAACCAGCCCGATAGCGGGCGAAGCCGGCTATTATATTCTGTCATAATAATATCTGTCACGCGGACAAAATGCGATATAAAAAAATTATTTCAAAATTAAATATGTTATACACCTTCAAAATGTTAAAATATGCTAATATTTCCATAATCGGATTTTTACATGATTCAATATGTTCCTCAAACTCATATATTTACTATTTTCTCTATTACTCATATTGATACTCGCTTTGTATTATTCTCAAACATCTGAAAAATTCGTTAAACTTCCAATAGGACGTCAGATTTTCTTTTTAATTCTCTAATGACGCGATATTAATCTGCTTTGTGTACATACACATACTCATACTCCTTGTATTATTGAGAAATCTTTGAAAATTTCTGCTTTATTACCACTATGACGTCAATTCTTTTTATTTCATATTAATATTTTTTTTTCAATTGGTGAAACTTTTTATTTCATTTTCATTTTTCACGTGGAAATCGTCTGATAGAAAATTAATTATTATAGAAAGAATTTCATCGTGGATTTTTAATTTTTGGCATCTGCTATAACGAAAAATGTTTAAATTTAATAGGAAAAGACTGTTAGAATTTTGGTTTTTTATCTCTATTTATTAAAATAACACGAATTTTTCAAATTTTTTATATTTTGAGCTCTTTATAGTTTGTATTCAGCTATATACACAAAGTTTCAACTCTGTAAGTTACATAGTTTCTGAGAATAGCTCTGCGACATAGACAAGACAACGGAGCGGGATTAATAGGATTTCGTGAAATGAACAAAACCCAAAAAAGAAATAAAACAACATATGTTAACAGTGAAAACACAAAATCAGTTAAAACCGGAATTACCTAGGTTTTTTTTTTTTTTTTTAAACCGTGTATTTTTAAAAAGTCAGATAACGGGATTTTACTGGAGCCACGGGTCAGGTTGAATTTTGGGCTGGGTTTAACTCTATTTATTTTTAAGTTTTTATGGGTTCTTGTGTAACGGATTTGGGTATGTCCAATTTTTTTTAAAATCGGTTTCGATATTGAAATTCATTACTTTTTCATCACACGAAAATTGTGATCACATCAAATTCAGTATTTGTGTACACGCAATACGTTTTTCACCCTTAAATAAAAACAAAAATTATATTACAATTAACTATTACAATTATTATTATATTATAAATTATACATTACAAGTAATTCTTATTTAAATTTTAAGGAATCAAACATTTTTATATAAAAGCAACATTCGAAACTGGCGTTTAGAACAGATTTTAGAAGCATATGGCAGTGGTGGTCGTCAAATAAGCAACTGGTCGCAAATGGTTTGAAATTTAGTATATAGAATCGTTGCAGAATTTTGTCGAATCATTTCAAATTTTAAGAAAATCAAATCGAAAATTAAAAAAGATATTGATTAAAGTTTTCTTCCTTCTATTAAATCCTATCATACGTATTTAATTTAATGATATTCCATGATAGGTACTGATTCTAGGTTGCCATGATGACGACGCCCTATTTATGATTCAATAATAGAAAAATTTATAAAATTCAAAATAAAAAAAAGTTACGGATCGATTTTAAATATTTTTGCACCAAAAATTTTGTTTTAAAACGAGGAAAAGAAAGAGCCAGGTTTCTTGTCACTCGGACGCCTAGAAGGGCTAAACTCCCTCCGTCGCTCAAGTTTTCAGTGGGTAGCTGTCCGCAGTTTTAATATTCTGGGACGTTCGGCAGGAATCTTGCGGTCGCGATACTCTTGTAGTATTACCTTCCACGGTTGTCCCAACGTCACAGATTCGAAGAAGAATATGAACAGTTCTCGATTCTTAAAAGCAAAGGGGTTTGTGTTTTACCGCATTTTCAGAAGAAAAGGCAAAATACGATGCCTGTAAATTTGAATATATCGTTGACGGTGAAAAGAGTTATCCGAAATGTTGCGATTTAAACGCCACTTCGAAAGGTATTATTATTATTTTAAAACAAGGCAATACTTTTCGGCAATTAAAAATCTCTTTTAAAATCGGTAGTTTTTTTTCTTTTTTATTGTCTTTAAGTAACGAATATTTTAAAACTTTTTTATTTAATTCAACATGATTTCTGTATTTAAACCAGAGAATTTTGTAACCAATTTTTAACTCATTTACTAATAGGAGATAATAAAAAAACTGATTTTTAAAGGTGTGTTTTCGATGATAATACGCCTTTTTCATATTTTTAGAACTTAATTATAAATTAATGCGTTAATTTTAAGACACTTTTCCACTTTTATCTGCTAAGATGAAAACCTGCCTAAAACAAAAATTTTCGCTGGTCACACCAGATTCCATTTTTACACGTTTTACAGTATAATCGCACTACCAAATGATTTCGAAATAATCTCACCACAAAGTATTTTATTATGCAGGTTAATGCAGGAGAATTTTCTTTCTCTAAAGTTCTGTGAATGGAACTTTGCATATTAGCCAGGAACATACAATGTAAGTCGAATGATGAAAAAATATTGAATGACAAATTAAGATTATTAATCATGGATTTTCCAATCGATCCGCGTATTACTCACGCAGTTGCTTAGGTTCGTAGATTGGGTCGGGTTTTTTAAAGCATGTGAACTAGACTAATGATGATGTTAATGATGATAATATCGATGACACAAGAACATTAAGACAACGTTGAAAATTTCCGTTAAATGTCCTCTCGAAATCATTTTCATCCATCAAACGCATGACCTTTTCAGGGAATTTTTATTGACTCTCCGAAAAATCAAACAATTTTTTCGCTTTCCCTTAAGAGTGATTTATATTATAACATGTCTATAACGGAAATCTGCTTTAACCATTTTTTATTTTAGCTTTGATAAATAATTATTTTTACGTAATATTAAAAACTAGTCGTTGGGGACCACCATAATACTTACCTATCACGGATATGCATAATGTAAAATATGAAAAGAAAACATGTGTAAACTACTTATAAAATGCATTGAATGCATCCGATCGACTTCATTCTTTATGCATAATGTATGTTTTTTAATTGTCTTTTATATTCACTCCTTAAATTAAACAATTTCGAAAATTTTTATATACCTTTTATCAGAACGAATGTTTCGAGAGTACGAAAAAAGTAGTTCCGGATAATCGAAGTGACTGAAATTCAATAAGCTTCTAACCACTAATACATACTAAGTACACACCAAATTTCAAGTCACTATCTCAATTTCTTCAGGAGATAGAACGTTTACAGACACACACGCAGACACACAGACACATAGACACACACAGAGACAGATGGACGGCAAATTTTTTTTTCTAAAAATATGTTCTTCGAAACCTCCAGTATCTGAAACGTGTAAATCCGTCAAATTTTTGTTTCGATTTTTAAAACGATTACAAGAGTTAACCTATACTACGTATGATAGGTAAGTAATAGCTGTTTAAATCACAAAAGTTAAGTTTTACTTTAATCTAACGAATACAGTTATTTTTTGTACAATTAATGCGATAATGGGTTAAGGAAGAATTTTTGAGGACATTTGAAAAATGTCGTATTACAACGGGATTTATCAGACATAACAACTTTCTATTATTTTTCATGTTTTATCACAAATTATTCATTCAGAAATGTAGGTCGCTAGTTCAAACTTAAAGAATAAAACACATGTTTGAAATAAAAGAACTGCTAGTATTGTAGAGAGAATTAAACAAACTTTTATTTTTAATATCATTACTAAATACTGAAACATATCTAAAGTTATAATAATAAAAGTTTTACGCAATTTTGTAACCACGCAATTTTGCACGTTTTTTCAGTCACACAATTTTGTATTACTCCTGTACACGCAATTTAGACTCATAGATTCATTATTACATGCAGATAATAAATGACAAAAAGAATTGTTTAGACAAAATAATACTCAATAAAAGACAAGTCCTATTAGGTTCTCAATAAATCATTTCCCCACGTTCATCAACGCGAAACTTTCTGACACATTTTTAAACGTAAAAACATGATACTTGTAGGCATGTTTACTGAATTAATTAGTCGAATAGTTTTTTTTTTTTTCATTTTCTGATACATTTATTACATTTTGAATTATAAGAGCTTGTTCTCTCAGAATGGCAGATTATTGATCTTTCCGACACTGTCGCGTCCATAAATTCGACTTAAAATGCAAACTTTGAGAGCATTTTTTGATATTTTGCCTTTACCGAAAAACGAGCAAGACAGTTCGATTGAATTGTTCCTTAATAAGAGCCCCTGCTAATTCATATTTTTGCGAACAAAAACTTAATTTAAAAATGTGTCAGAAAGTAGTCAGTTTGGATTTGAGATAGAGTGCTGTATGTGTCAGATTTTACCCAACCCGAGCCGAAAATTTTGTTTAAAGTCAACCCGAATCCATAGGTGTAGAGTTATATGGGTTAGTGGGGCTCGAGCCCGGACAACAATTTCTAAAATTGACTATTTTTTTTCTTTTTAATATATATATATATATATATATATATATATATATTTACTTTCTAAGTATTTTATAGAATTTTTAAATTTTCCATTTTTTCCTATTTTTCTTTTATTGTAGGGATAAAAGACATTAGGAAAACTTTTTCACTTTATGTTCTATTTTTTTTTTTTTTTTTATTAGAATAAAATTCACTCAACGTTTGAACTTTTTATATTAAAAAAAATATATATATATCCATATTCCAAAAAAAAAAAAAAGGCTTTATTTAAAGTCAATTTTTGTTGTGATTTTATTATAAACGATTCGCGAGCATCAGCGAGTATCATTTTATAAACTTGTTTGTACATTCGAATTTTTATATTTTCTTAATTTTTTATTTAACTTGTGATTATTTATCAGTATGCGATTCTGGGTTGGGTTGGGTTGATTATTGACGGCCAATTATCTACACATGGGATATAGGCCCGGGGGGGAGCGCCCTTCGTGGGGGTCTTTCTAAGGGAACCTAACCCGTATTTACGCATGGATAGATCCACGGCTCGAAGAAAACCACGAAAACTCTGAACGATTAGGCCGACGGGCGCGATTGGGATCGAACCCAGCACCTCCCGTCTACCAGCTTCGAGAGCACAACCTCTCAGCCACTGGTGGGGCGTATGCGATTCTGTTTAATATCTTTAAAAGGGAGTTAAAAAAGCAACATTAAATTGGTAACCGATCTCTTTTACACTCACATACACATATTTGTGTAAAAAAGAGTTGATCCCCACCAATAAAAACTGTACGCCTATGCCCGAAACCCGACCCGAACCCGACACAGTTCAATCCGAAACCGACCCAAATCCGAATTATTCAAAACCGAACGTGGAAAAGAAAGAAAATCAATCCCTATTTTTATACAATTATGGAAAAGTAGTCTACAATTATATCTCTAACATCAATATCATCTTTTGTGTATATAAAAACGAACAACTATACACTTATTAGTATTCAAATACATACTTTTATTCAACTTAAAAAATATTCAGGTTTTTTTTTTTGTAAAAGCGGTTTGACCCGAAAAATATCTAAACTCAATCAAAACCGACCCAAAGCTGAAACAGTTACATTCAACCCATTAACATATACAGTTTTTTTCAATTGAAAAATTATTTATGATTTATTTTGAAAAATCGGTTGAACTCGAACCCGACCCGAAATAAATCAAAACTCAACTCGTAACAAACCCATACCTGAAACATCTAAAGTCAACCCGATCCGAATCAGACCCGCAATGAAAAAAATTAGTGACCACCGCTGTAAAATAGGGTTACCCGACCGATGCAACACTTCAATTGAAAACAACCTTAATGCAGAATAAAGTTTCGACGTTAAACCGAAATTTCCGCGAATATTAATTTTCAGTCAGAAACATACACAGTGTGCGCCGAACGATGAAGAAATAGGAATGGAGAATTAAGATTAACTATTATGGATTTTACAATCGATTCGAAATTCGCACGAAGTGCATCCCGGTTCCGTGGAAACGGCCAGCCTTGGGTATAGATCGGGTAACTATGCTAATGGTGACGTTATGTGAAGAGATTAGTCGAAAAACAGCATTACATATATGCATGTACATTTGTATATATTTCGGGCTAAATTATTTCGAAATGCATAAACACTTATTAATGTCATTATTGGCGTATATTTAAATTATTTTTTCTTTATTTGTATATGGCTGAACGACTCATAAAAACGACTCTTTTCAGGTGGTTCTCCAATTCCCTGATTAACAACGCGAAATTTTCAGACTCATTTTTAAACGTAAAGGCATAAAACTGGCAGGCCTGACTACCAAAGCGATTTTGGAACCGAAAGGAATTTTCCTTTTTTTGATAAATAAATCACTTATCGAGTTATAAGCGATTATTGTCACGTGACGCATGCTTTTCCTCCTTTGCGGCGTCGGGAATTCGGTTCAAAACGTCGTTTTTGACAGTATTTTTTGAAAGATCTTCTGCCTTTACCAAAAAATTAGAAAACGTTTTTCGATTACGTAGTTTCTGAGTAAGAACAATTGTCAATTTCATGCATTTCCGAATAAAAATGAATTAAAAAATGTGACAGAAAAAAGCTCCTTTGGATTTGAGAACAGCCTTAAGGGCCACTCCTGCTTTTGTTTTGTAAAATTGGAATAGTAAATGTTCTATCTGGAATATTTAATTAAAGTAATTAAGCACACGTATTCAAATAAGGTAGCCGAATGAAATCAATTTTACACATTTATTTACCCTACACAATACAGAACTTAACAACACGATATCAAGACATAACGTCACAACATTCAGATTTCATAACTACGAAATATTCAGTGGCTACTGCAGTACAATCAAACATATGAAAAAGGAGGCGCTAACGCATAGACACATTACAATTTGTAGTGCTGCCATCTATATCCTTTTATCTGAAATACAAACACTACAGAAAATAATGGGTTATTAAATTAATTAATGAAATCATCTTCGTTTATTTGATTCTTAATTATTTGTTTTTATTTTCATATTTAAAAATAGTGTTCTTCTGCCTATGGCTCGATATAAAACAATATAATTGGCCAAATTCAGTGGCGCCATCTAAGAAACTACGAACTAACTAAAAAGCGCTACATCATTGCCTTAAATGTCCCCCAAAATTATTTTATTTCATGGATAAAGGTGGCGCGAAATTTTCTCTTATACTGTAAAGATAAAATACTAAGATTCTAATAAGTCTCGACAAGATAAGACATTCTATTTTATTACTTAATGTTTTAATATTTAAGGAGGTGGAACCCGTCGAAATTCGACGAAAGAAAATGTCTTAGAAGGAAATAGCACTTACATTTTTTTACAGGAACACTCAAAAGAATTCCGTTGCATTACGGCCTATGGAGAAAAATCGTTTGCGGTTATTTTAAGAGTGTTTAACTATTTCAAACGTATTGAAATTTATATATGTCACTAAGGTGCATTACAAGAAGCTTACTGTAGAAGATTGTGCGTATAGCATTTATCGTTCGTTTACAAGGATACACAAAAGAATTCGGTACTGTCTGTTAACAATAATTGCTGGAAGTGCCTTTTCAGTTGCTGAATGTATTTTTAAATTGAACTCACTTTTTGTCTATTACTTGGTGTGTATAAATTCTATATATCCTATACAGGGCAGCAGAAAACTTCTGGAGTACATTTACGTTTATTGACGAAAATTCCAAAAGGGGAAAATTAAACTGTGCTACGCGTTTCCTAGCTGAACTAAAATCTAGCATTCTATGTAATAAATATACAAATCTATATATCCTATACAGGGCTGCACAAAAGAATTCAGATGTTTTTCCGAATAGTGTTGATAATTCCTAAAATTGGGTTTTTAAATAGGTTATGCGTTTTCCAAATTCATTGCTTTTATGACATATTGCACCCTATTAAACTGTAAAGATTTATAAATTATTTTGGACATGTTGGAAAGTGTTAAATAATTTACGCTTAACGCATAATGTTTCGTTCCTGTTTATTTATTTCGTTGGTTAGTATTCTCACTATAAAGCAACATACAGTTCCTTGAAGTCGGTATTATTTTTCCCTTAAAAATTAATTGCTCGCGAGACAAACAGTGATTCAGGCAACAATAACCTTAAGGGAATGTAGATGAAGAACGGTCATAACTCAGCGAAACGCGCGTTCTTTTATATTCGAGGCATCCGTGAAAGAACGAAAGAAAAAATACACGATGGACAATGACGACAATAAAAAAAAGCGGAATACAAAATTTCTCCGTGTACCTCGGGATGCGCTATAAAATATCTCGGGGTAGGACACAAAATCTCCGGGGCGTTCGAGAAAGCTGGATCGGTTGCCAGGCAACGGGGGGAAAACTTCGACCTTCGACTGGGCACGTGCGACAAAGATGAAATCAGAAACAAAAGAAGAATTAAAAACAAAGGAAAAGGTGACGAAGACAAACGTAGAGATCTCGGAGGATGCTGCTGCCTTCGGACGTTCTTAGCGAAAGAAAGTAATTGCTTTTAAAAATACGGAGAAGAGTTTAGCTGCCTTTTTAAGGATGTTGTTCAATATCTGTTTGAACCTGAACCTTTTACTGACTTGTCGTGCCAGGGAACAAAAAAATGGGACAGGGAGTGAAAAAAGGCTGAACCGTAGGTTCTAAATCGAAACATAAAAATACAGTAAATTCTATGAAAACTAGCAGCGTAGCTACTGTGGAGGGGTTGGAGCAATCCCCCCCCCTCCCCATGCACACACACACCTTCCTGGTATGGAATAAAATGTTTTTTAGCCATTGGGAAAATGGTTGTTGTTTTCGGTCGAGAATAGACCTTTTGGCGTCGTCACTTTATTTTTTTCTGAGTTTTTAACGAAATTCTGTAACTTTAGAAGAATTTTTAACGAAATTCTTTAATTTTAGAAGAATTTTTCTTTGAATAGGCAGTAGAAATGCATAAAATCGTTACAAAAATGTTAAAGTTACAAAAAGGATAGATGCAAACTATCAGATATGAAAAAAAGCCGAATTCAAAAATGGACGTCGGATGAGAAATCGTCTGATAAAACAAAAAACATGGTCTTCAACTTTAATTTCTTCAAAATACCTTTAGCTCAGACATCCATCTAAACAAGAGTTAAAGCTATTGCAGGAAGGACCCAAGAAAATATTAAGGTATATAATATATTAAGGATGAGGTATAGTAATGGAAAATGCGTTTCAATAACTGCGGCGATGGTTCAAAAGAATATTTTTGCGAGGACAGAGAATGTCAGGATCTTTTCAACTGTAGTAATGAAAAATGCGTTTATTTGTAGATGGTTCCGATGAATATTTTTGAATAATTAATATTTTTAATTAATTTGAAAAAAAAATTAAGCTTTCGCAACATTTACCCAATGGTTGTTGTAAATTGATAAATTAATTTATTTTTCTGTTTTATAGTTATTTATGTGCATTCGACAGCGTTTGGTCCGTCACGTGAGAGAGAAGCACTCAAACAAAAGGAAGCGATAAAAAAAAGAAAAAAAAAAAAAGAAAAACAAACAAAACAAATGAAGGGAAGAGAAGAGAAGAAAGATGCAGGCAGACGACCCCTGTGATTTCAGAGGATGCTCCACGCTGACTCCGGGATTTCACGACGTTTTAAAAACGACTATGTAAGCGAAGAGTAGAATAACAGTAGACGGCTGTTAGATAAAGCTGCAGGAAATCCGAAGGATAAATACTTGAGTTCTGTCCGACTCAGTGGCTCAGTGTCCGACTCAGTGTTGTAAGACAAGACTCTTTACATCATGATCACGGTACACACTAATTAAAAGTTGACAGAGTGTAATGTCCGTGTAACTAGCAATGACACCGGCTTATATACAGGGTGAATCTAAACTCTTGGGCAAAACTTTAAGGGGTGATAGTACACATCAAGACAAACAATATTAAATAGGAAACTTAGGGTCCCAAACGTCTTCCAAAGGAGATAGGCAGCATTAAAGTTAGGGTCCAAAATTTCAAATAATTATAAGAAACGGAAAGATTGGTCGATTCGTTTGCGGTTTTCGCTAAAACTATTCTTTATGTCAGTATTTTCTTAAAAATAAATTTTAAAGATAAAGTTCCAAAAATGCCGATAGAGGGCGCTTTAGACTTTAGAGGCACGAAGAGCTATTTTTTACCGTTATTTTTTGTATTTGATTAAATGCTTTCAAAAGCTTAGACTTAAACTTAAATTTTGAGCTCAAAATCTGAATCGTTGGGAGTGGTTAAGTAGCGCAAACTGAACTGTGTTCAGGAGTTGAAATTTGAACGCCCCCTGAACACAGATCAGTTATTCCCGATCTTGGTGTCGTAGACCAGGCAGAAAGTACTACCCCCCTACACGTAAAATAAACGATAGAGGGATGACTAAATTAAATGAAAAAATTATTTTAAAAATAAATTTTAAAGATAAAGTTCAAAAATGCCGATAGAAGGCGCTTTAGACTTTGGAGTAATGAACAACTATTTTTTACCGTCGACTCCGATGAGGACCTGGTTGCGAGGATTGCCGTCGTAGCAGGCGATATCCGGGAAATGCCCGGGGTATTCACTAATGTTCACAACTCCCTCCGCCGGTGGCGTGAGGCCTGCATCGTTGCTGGTGGGCACTCTTTCGAGCAGTTTTTGTGATTCCTCACGAACATCATGCGTGTACCATTTTCTACGTGTCAATCTTCATTCATATTGCGCACTACATGCATACATCAAATTGTTTATTTTTATTTTTCACGGAGAAATTGCTCATGTCTGTTATGAATAAATTTTCTATTTAATTTTGTCATTACTCTATCGTTTATTTTACGTGCAGGGGGTAGTAGCTTCTGCCTGGATTAATTTTAACACAATTATTCAAATTGGTAAACAAATCATATGAGTTGTAATTTTCCAACTGCTCGAAAAATGTCCGGACCAGGATTCGAACCTGCGATCTCTTGGCTGAAGCTGCCATGCTCTACCAAATGAGCTATCCCGGCATGAACTGGACAAATTATGCCCTCCAGATTCAACCGGGATAGTTCAGTTGGGTAGAGCAGGACAGTTTCAAGAGATCCCAGGTTCGAATCCTGGCCCGGACATTTTTCGTCCAGTTGGAAAATTACAACTCATATTGTTTCTGCCTAGTCTACGACACCAAGATCAGTAATAACTGAACTGTGTTCAGGAGTGGGGGTGGCGGGAGGAAGGTGTTTCAAATTTCAACTCCTGAACGCAGCTCAGTTTGCGCTACTTAATCACACCAAACGATTCAGATTTTGTGCTCAAAATTTAAGTTTAAGTTTAAGCTTTTCAAAGCATTTAATGAGATACGAAAAATAACGGTAAAAAATTGATTTTCGTTACTCCAAAGTCTAAAGCACCCTCTATCGGCATTTTTTTTAACTTTATCTTTAAAATTTATTTTTAAGAAAATACTGGCATAAAGAATAGTTTTAGCGAAAACCGCAAACGAATCGACCAATTTTTCCGTTTTTTATAATCATTTGAAATTTTAGACTGTAAACTTAGATGGTGCCTATCTCCTTCGGAAGACGTTTGGAACCCTTAGTTTCCTATTTAATATTGTTTGTTTTGATGCGTACTATGAGCCCTTAAAATTTTGCCGAACAGTTTAGATTCACCCTGTATATATTAAATTTCAAACCATTCGGTTGGGTAGTTTTTGCGTTGTTATATGCGGACGGAAGGACAGACAGACGGACGGTCCAGACGACGACTATAGGTATTACGTATTTATATAATTACGAACGCACATAATAAAGGAATGTAGAAAGGAAAACAACCGATCGAGACGAAGATGCAGACAGACAGGGCGGTTTCAAAGGATGCTCCAAAAGTTTCAAAACTGGTGTTAGATAAGTGCGGAAGAATGGAAGACGGCTATTTGTAACATTGAGGGAGAACCGAGGTGATGATGAAGTATCGCATACTTGTTGTCTCGTTTGAGGCCACGCCACTGGTTTGTGCTGCAAGACAAGCTACGTTTACATCTCGGCACGGGCCTTTAATTAAAACTTGATACAAATGCACCAGCGAAACTGAGTTATATTCTTGACAGAAAAATACTGTCAGACTTAAAGGATGGGGCATCTGTAACCGAAGTCTTTAATAAAATATAATTAAAATTTTTATATAAAAATTCTATAAGACTATTAATGAATAGATCCAAACATAATATAGGCATAATTTTATATTAAACAAAATATATTTAATTACGATAACCTAATATAAAATTCCCATTTTTATTACAATGAAATAGAAAATATATTTTATTTGTATACATGGTGTTACGAAATGTGCCAAACAATTTGGAAATGGACCAATGAAAATCTGCGTAGATCTTCCCGGCTTTTTTTTTCCTCTTTTCTTTTCTTCTAGAAAATAGGGAATTGCTGCGCGATTACGCGGAGTGTTGGATAGCGTAGCAAGCAGGTAAGGTGGGTGGGAGATGGAGCCCCCTAGTTAAGAAAAAAAAAAAAATACACCGATTCCAGTGGGAATATAATTTGGATTCATTATGTGCAATTAACCTTTTGAATACGGGGTTGTGACACCATGCGTCCCAACAACTTTTTTTATTGTATTCGTGCCACTTTAAAAAAAAAATAATCTGCCATGCACTTATACAATATATTTTCAAGAGGTCACAAAGGAAATTTTTAGTAAAGTATTGCACGATAAAATATAAAAGTAGTCGCAAATCCTAACCCATAATCAAAAATTTAAAAGAATTTGCCCCCCTTTTAAGCAAACTGTGAAACGACGCTTCCGCTTTGAACGATTCCTTATTCGGGTAAACATGTAATAAATTATTAAAAATACTAATAGTTTAGTTTATATAACTCGTTGAGCCTCTACTATAATTTTATATATCGCTACGCCACTGAAAATAGATGCCAGTGTAGTGTATAGAGAGAAGCGCAGAAATATTTCCTCAGAGAGAAGGGAGAGGAATTCCGTCCACATTTCGAAAACGATCGGCGTCCAAGCGAAAGGGATCCTTTGACCTTCGTCCATCACGTGCGAGAGAGAGAAAACAGAACAAAAGACAAAAGAACGCAGTTATAAGAAAAAGGAACGAATAAGAAACAAAAAAAGAGAATTTGTTTTTGAAGACGCAAGCGGGAAATGGTAGGGGATGGTGTGTACGAAATACGCAGCTCGCTGTGCCACGGCATCACCTTTTCCTAGAGTTGCAAAAAACCGGTTTATTCACAGGTTCATTCCCATTAGACCTGGTTTATTCCCAGGTTTATTCCCAAAGGACCTAGGTTATTCCCAAAAAACCAAGTTTGTTCCCAAAAATCCTGGTTTATTCCCAAAAATCATGGTTTATTCCCCAAAATCCCGGTTTATTCCCAGGTTTAAACAGGGGTTTTACTAGCTTTTGCATCTCTACCTTTTACTATCTGTTGTTCATGGCCCGACTCACTGTATATAGGATCCTAGGGCAAAGAAAAACACAGTTGAAAGCCCCTATAAATGTTTTGTATACTCATTTAAAAAAAAAGAAACCTTGATTTTTATCTTTGGGGGAGGGGGAGGGCTCGCTCCTACAGTTGGGGGCCTTAGGCAGCTGCTTCGTTTGCACTTGTAATAATCAGGCCCTGCTTTTGTTAAAGGAACTTGGTGTACTTTGGCTTTTTTTCTATTTCAGTGTTTTATAATACTTTTTGACATATTATAAAACGGTTTTATGAAGGAAATAGATTTAATTAGTGAGATTTGAAAAAAATTAAGTAAATGTTAAAACCCTACTTCTCCAACATTTTTTAACTTTTTAAAACACATTTCGCATGCTTTTCTTTAAAACATGTTCTATAACGCTAGGGATTAAATTAACAAAAATTTAATTAGTAATATTAATTAAAAATAAATAAAATGTCGTGTCGTGCAAAAAATATAGGGTTTGTATTTTTTTTAAACTGTTTTTCATTAAAAAAAAGTGGATTTATTTGATTTAAAACTTGATTAAAAAAAAAAAAAAATCAGATATGTTTTGAAGATTTCAAAAACTTTATTTATTAATTAGCTTATATTTCTAAGTATAATTAAAACTGAAATTATATTAAAAAATATGTGTTTAAATGTTATATTTCGAGCTATTCCTAACGGTATATTTCGAAGTGAGCACTCCCAACTGCCGCATCATGGCAAATAGATCTTTCTTCTGCAATTCCCAACAAACAGGCGCCCCACGGTCTGCGGCTTCGAAATCTACCTGTGCCTGTATTCCGAGGATTCCAGGGATTTTTTTTTTTCATTCACTTTTCAATACCTACCTTTTTGTATCATCAGAGCATAGAGGGTTAAATTCCCGATATTACTTAAAATTTCCTGAATAGATAAAGACAGGCCTGCGGAAAGCTAAACAATTTTGTTTCGCTGAAAGAATATTAAATTCCGCCAGTTATAAGAAACCGATCAGTGTCCGAGAGAAAGAATCCTTTGACCTTCGTCCATCACGTGCGAAAGAGAAAGCGAAACAAAAGAAAAACGCATTTACCAAAAAGGAATGAATAAAAATAATAAAAAGGAGAATTCGCTTTCAAGACGCAAGCGGGAAAATGATATAGGGGCATGTGTACACGAAACTACGCAGCAATAGGAGAAAAGAGAGCATCGTGCTTGGGAAGACTAACAGAAAAAACTTTTAAAGTTAATCAATACTTTGTGCAGTAAGATTTATTAAAACGGAACCTATCTGTAATGGTACTCTGTTTTATATAGAAAAATTTTTTGGTGCCGATGGACAGAATACCCAGTCATACCTGTTAAGGCAGAAACGTGTTTAAAATGGAATTTTTTCAAGTCCTCGGCAATTCCGTTTTCAAAGATTAATGAGTAATGAATAGTCAACTAAAATGCTATTTACTTTATAAATTATTTATCTTTTTATATTTACATAGCTAGGCTTGACCCTTCAAGACGGTCAATTTAGGGTACAGTCCTGCCCGGTCGGGTTCTCCTTGAACCGAACCCGAGAAGCTAACCCGAACACAAAATATTTAAAGTCCATTCGACCCGTAATGAAAAAAAAAAATTAGCGTCAACCCGACACGGGGTTCTGGTCATATTCGGGTAAAATCAGTTACCCGACCCGATGTAGGACTCTATTTCTAAGACCCGTCCCACGGAACTACCGCGCGGTACAGCAAAATTCCAAATTTTTCATGATACACAAATTTCCTTCAATTTCGTTTAGTATCATGCAATGCGTTAATATGCAACGAATGCTTAACTTAGTGCAAGTTAAAGATGTAAAAACAAAGTCTGTCCATAACGGAAAATTTTCATGATTCCGCAAAAAGGAATACTGTACAAATCTACCTGCTAAAACGAAATATTTTCCCGGTCCCAAGCTCTTCTGTTTTTATAGGTTTTAACGTATTTTGTTTGGTAATGTGAAATGAAGCTGAACCAGAATGAAAGCGCTGCCTACGTTATACACGGCCGGTTCATGACTTTTAAAACGTCGCACGAAGTAGATGATCTTTACACGACATTGGGACAAAACTATGGCCTTTGTACCGATCGCCGTGTAAAGATGACGTCGTGTTACGTTTTAAACGTCATGAACCAGCCATGTATAATGTAGGCCGCGATCAGAGTGATCCTAAACCGGCGCTTTAACGTGGACGAAGCCCAACCGCAGCGACAGCAGGCTCTGCTAGACGAGTGGAAATGACAGCGCTCGCAACCAACATCCGTACTGCAAAACAGAGATTGCCTTAAGGGAGGACTATGAATAGGTGACCCGAATTTTCGTGACACACATGGAAAACTCTGAAATCCATGTGCAGTCACCGCGTCAAAAGCACATCGCGAAAGATAGCTTGAGACTACTCGTGTAGCGGTCAACGATACGTGGCTGTACCTCGTACACAGAAAAAACTGCTCCTAGTCATCTTAAAAACCTAAATGACCTAGTCAGGATCACGAATAAGGATGGTCACTACCCCTGTCGACCGCATAGTGGGTAACTGCGTTCAAGTCTGCGTTCGAATAATTTCAAGACCTGTGTCCGAAAACCTCAAGAAATAGTGTTCGAGAGCTTAGGTCCTCAAACGATCACCAGCACGATTTAAGGTCCTTTTTAGAAAATCGTTAACGATAGCAGTGACTCTCTCCTGCTGTAATGATCAAGGAAAGATCCTCAAGCGTTCGAGCGTGAAAGTCAAGGGGAAAGTTGTTTTTCTCACTGACTTCCACAACGGACACTCATAGACATAATGTCTAATCGTTCTCTTCCCTCTCCCACAGAAGCAAGCAGGATTGCCTCTAAAGAAGCGGGACTGGCGATCGCCAAAGGCTCCATGTCCCATTAGAACCTGTTTGACATAGGAATGTCCTTGGAGCCGCCGAGTACTAATTCTCGGGAAGATTGCATGTGTCCCCCGGCCATTAGCCGACTGGTTCCACCTGCACTACCATGCTGTCAACTCGTGACTAAAGAGCTTCCTCTTGACCTGGTGGCCAGAGAGAAGAATTTGCTTATTGGCAGAGGGCCGATTTTCAGCAGCCTTAGCCAATGCGTCTGCGCGCTCATTGTAGGCGTAACCAAAGTAGGCTTTGATCCAGTGCATATGAGTGATGACACCAGTTCTTCTAAACAGGTCTCTGATCTTGACATCTGCCCTGTGATGTGCATGTGTCATCAGAGAGTTAATCGCCTGAAGTACCAACCTCGAATCCGAAAAGATGTCAGGTTCACCGAGACCTCTCCTTAGGGCATCAGTGATCGTCACCTTGACCGTATGGATCTCGGCTGCGAACACAGTCGTTCCATCGGAAAGACGGAACTGACCCTCCCTAACGACGCCATTCTTGGTCCGAGGTGGAAGGCACAACCCACCTTCGCATCCTCGAGTCTAGAGCCCTCCGTGTAATACGTATTTGCAGACTTACGGATGAAGTCTGAAGTCCACGGAATTCTCCAGAGCTAGTCTCGCCGAGGAGGATTTGTCTAAATCTCTCCCGAATATGACCTCATATCTGTACCATCAATACTCTCACTCCACCGAGAGAGCTCCTGAAGTTGCATTCGATTTTTGCACGGTGGACCAGGGGCAAAACCACAGACATGACGTTCAACGCATTGGTTGACACAGTGCTGTAGCACTTAGTGAGACATAACAGAAGACCACACTGAATGCTTATCAATCTCCTTCGAAGAGCCACTTCGACAGAGCACCAAATCGAAGCCGCGTCCAAAACTATATGCTCGGCTACCGCCAAGTAGACTGCCTTGTGGACCTTGGGCTTTACACCTCAGGTAGCTGTAGCTATCCTACTCAACTTCTACTGGATGTTGGTTACCTTCTCTCAGATGAGGTCCAAATGAGGCATCCAACTGTAATCCCCGTCAAAGAAAACACCCAGGTACTTGATTTGTCTGAAGAACTTAACCTTACGGTCATCCATCCAGATAACACAAGAGGGTAAGTTCTCCATCTTTCCCTTGGGTGGTACGACCGTGTACAAGCACTTCTCATAACTGAACTCCAGGCTGCACTCAATCGCCCAGGCGTAGATCTTGGTGAGAACCTGCCGGACAATATCTGCAAACCTGTAGACAGATGGACTACGTTCTAGGATAAAAATGTTATCGAAAATGACCAAAATGGTCCAAGGATTGTCAATAGCTAGTTCTTTCAGTAAGATATTCATCAGAACTAGCCACAGGATTGGCCCAAGGCACGACCCCTGTGGCACTCCAACATTAAAGTATTGCTCATTAGCGTTCGAAATGATCGATCTATTCAACAAAATAGAATTGATCAAGCCATGGAGGTTCGAAAGAACGTCGTACGCCACCAGAAGAAGGAGCATATCAGTCTTACGGGCGCTGTTGAAAGCATCCTTAATGTCCAGGCTAATCAGACATGTGTACTGACCAACCCTATTCGACTAGGAAATGTAGCGTATCACCTTGTGAAGCACATCAATAGTGCTATGGTTTTGGCGGAAACCAAACTGTCAGCTATCGAGCACCATCTCAAGGTGGTTTGCCAGCCAAGTTGTACACATTTTGTACAACACTTCCAACCGCGAGAAGTAGACAAATAGGACGGTAGGAAGCAGGATCGGCCTTGTCTCTTCCCTCTTTCGGAAAGTAGACGGCGACAGTGTGCTTTCAATTCCGTAGAAACCAGGACTCTCTAAGGCATTGATTGTAAAATGAAAGGAGCCGCTGTGGGTGACTCCGAAGGACCTCACGGATGATCTCCATACTGAATCCATCGTGATCGGGCACTTTGTCATTTGCCATTGAGCAAATGGCTCCAGTTCACCGATATCAAACAGATCAGGATCATCGGCCTTGTAAACTGGGGTCTGCACAAATTCCTCAATCTAGCGGAAGTGGTGTCTTGCAAAAGAATCCTGGGTATCCTCCCAAGTGGAGGCCATCTCTCTGTCTGGAAGTACCAGAACAGCTAGTAATTTCAACGTGTGCACCCTTTGTAGCTCGGAGAATGCTAACATGTCTTCTATAACAATAAACTCAGCACCTTTCATCCCAGCCTTCAGTTCTTCAACGTCAACAACTGGTGGGGCAAAGACTCCGTCCCTCATATAATCCCAAAAGAAAAAAATCAGGAGAAATGTCAGGTGGCGTGGAGAAAGATTGTCCACTGAATAACACAGAAGTGGACATAGAGCGCAATCTCTTGCAAAACAAAACTGTTAAAAGTGAACTATCCAATGATACAAAAATTACATTATTACTCTCAACGGTCATTTTGTATTATATTTTTATAATCAAGGCAAGACTTTGTGCTTACCTTGTATATCAAATTGATTTTTAAACTCACTATACACAAAAGATAAAGTTCAAGAAAGAATTCATGATTTGGGATTCCTCAAAATTTTGAGAACCTACTGTTAGGCAAAAAGCAGGTTTTTAGAAGATACATATATAATCGAGATTAATATTTCCTTCCCACGGCGGATAATCATTACTATTTCCAGCACCGTGTAATTTTTTGCACTAACTCTCAGTACTTTATTTTCTTTTTTAATGTGTTTAAAGATTTAGAGATTTTTTTAAGTTATTCCCCACTACTTAACCCCGTAAAAGGGTATGAGTAATGTAAACGAGTTGGTAATTCGTGGGGGTGGGAGCATGCTTATGAGACTGGGATTGTGCAATTTGGAAATCTTTTTTTTTTTTTTTTTTTTTTGCTCAAATTAGAGGTATGGCTAAAAGTTTGCGAATGAAAGCACCTGCATCCAGTGCTTTTTATAGAATCCGGGACTGTCAAAAGAAATTGTTTCAAAACAAATTGTATCGTAAATAATCGAAAGAAGATCCATTAACGGCAAACACTTTACGTACGTGCAACAACACGCGTCTATACCTCCCCGTTTAAATATAGTAACACCACAATTCAGAGAAAGAAGGAACGAACCACCAGCAAAGTAAACGCACTCAAGGTGCTCCCTCCCCCTCCTCCCCATCTTCTCTGTTTGACGACGATAACTGCGGTAGAAAACGCCAAAAACAAAATCTCCCTAAAATGTAAACTTTGAGGCAGACGGAAATATGTAACTCTTTGCTAAGTTTGCTTTTCGATGTAAACTCTCTCTCGAAATGACGAAAGAGGGGAAAGAGCAAGAGCGCTAACAAAGGAGTAGAAGGAGGGGTATTTCCCCTCCTTGGTCTTTTAAATTTAAATAATTAAATTTTCTTTATTTCGGATAATAATAATAAAATAATAATTTTGAAAAAAAATATATCAACAAAATTTCAAGTGAATGTTTCTAAATGAACAACTTGCTTGTGATTGTGCAAAAAACTCATGTTTTTAAGATTGCCTATTTTTTTAGATGCTTTTTTTTACTTTACAATTATGTATGTATGTGGCAGTCAAATCTTGTCACTCATTTTTCACCCACTTCCTGTTGGCATAGAGCTTTGAAATTTGGAATATATATGTATTCCTAAGGGCAATACATGAACTGGACATTGATTTTTTTTTTTAATTCGATCCCGAAGGGGAGGCAAAGTCGGCCCAAAACTTGTATTTTTCCTATAGATATAACGTTGCAATTGTTTAATATCAATTGAATAAAATAGCTCCATTGTTTGCAACATTCATTCATTTACATCACATTGTATTTGTTGAAAAGTACTAATGACAGGGTTGCCACAATAGTGCCAACTTGGCGTAATATCGCCAAATTTGGCGACAAAAATAAGTTTCTAAATATGAAGCCAATTGGCGCTAGCTGGCTAATTTTCGAAATCTCCATTTAAATCCTCAAATCTTCCATAATCTTCTTCCATTGGCATAGCCTACTAATTTTTATAAAGTGACATAAGTCAAAAAAAAAAAGCATGTATTTTTTTAATTAATATTTTAAGACCGTAATACTTATTAAATTTACTTATTGAACGCCAGTTGGCGTAATTTAGTGGTTTGGCACAAGCGAGTACTTCTTATGACAACCACATTGCTGTATAAACTACGATTTTGCTATTCGGATGTCTTTATAAACAAAAAGAGTGGTGGTATAACCTCTTCCAAACTATCCACGATTCCGAAAAGCATTCTTTTTATCTCCAGAAATCTCAGAAACACAGATTTTTTAGGTATAAAGAAGCATTTCTGTCACAAAATATTCTTTCCCTGCCCATCCCCCCCCCCCCCCTCTTAAAAAAAGAGCAGTTTTTACATTGTAGTAATCAGTTTTCTCAACAGGAAATATTGGTTTTTCGCATGCTATCCATTCACAAGTAAACATTTTTATGTTCACCAGACAGACAGACAGACGTGATAAATTAACAGCCTTAACATTAAAATTAAAATTAACATTATTTTGTTATTCTTGCATGGGTAAATTCTGTTACACAGCTGAAAATAATAACTTGAAAATGGAGAGAATTACAAAGAAAAATTACAAAGTTTCCTAAAATTATTTTCCTATAAATTATTTTCCAACAAAGAAAAAAAGGATCACGTCTCCCCAATTACAGGGAGACTTGATTCCTTTCCAAGGGAGACTTGATCCTTGAAACAGATGCATTGAAATGATTCAAATTAAGTTGTAGAAATCAAAATTTATTGTTGACTAACATGTAAAAAAGGGAGAAAAACAGAAAACAAACTCTACATCTGATAAAAATCCCTGTTTCCCATGTGAATAATTATTATTGCTAAAATTAATGATCAAAAAACATTTTCAAAGCTTTAAAAGTCAAACGTAAATTTTAAAATTGTTGCAGTTTGAAGAGTTCCACCAAGCATGACTGGTTTAAGTACTTTTTTGACAATGTTCGTCATTGCCCACAACACAAATGTTAACATTTTCTGGATAAATAAGTTGTTCGGAATTAAGTCCTCTTTTTCTTAGAAAATTGATTTTGCATTCAGATGATGAAATCTTCTTTACAATTTTTCGAAATGACTAATTTTCTTCTTTTCTAGAAATCACACAATGACAAAGTCACTTACATCAATTGACAAATTTTGTGGATTGTTGATCATTTCATCAGAATGTTCATCAAGTGAATCTGGCTTGGTTGAATCAGACAACTGCTCTCACTTGTTGAAGATTCGGGGCTTTCATTTTTAGTGTTTTTACTTTTCTTTCTTGAGATGAAATGAGTTTTTCTTCATTTATGTTTTTTATTCAGCTGGCGATCTTATATTTCTTCTTCAATCTGTCTTTTAGTTGGTGTGCTTGTCAAAATTTTTGAAGATTCTTTATTTTCCCGTTTTGGGTAATTAAAATTTAGGGAAAGCTTATATGTCTCCTCGAGTCACTACGTTTGTTTTAAATGTAATTGTATTACTGCTTGTTGGGGTAAATGGTTGATCTGTGACGAAAGATGATAAAAAATCATCTTCAGAAAAAATATTCCCGTTTAAAGGATATATGCCAGTGATTTTAAATCCAGGATAACCATAGTCTAACTAATATTGATAGTGTCTAAATTAAACATTAATTTAGCTTAACTTTGGGGACACTTGATCCCCAGGATCAAGTCTCCCCATACAATGGGGATCATGTGTCCCTAATGTGCATGTGTTTGAAAAATAATTATTAAATCAAAAGTAAAGAAACTGTATTGGATTTAAATAACGATATTTAAGCAGTAAGGAATGTTTGTAAATTATATCAATCAACTTATGTAATTTAGTTATATTTAGCTAAAAATAAGAAACAGAAACTACCTACTGAAAAAGAAGTTTGATTGTAAGAAATCAGATATTTCTTTTATACAACAAAAATAAAAATGGGTGAATGAAATTCTGCTGTCAGATCTGTTGATAAGGAATCACTTTATTAGTGTTGCCGGTTTCAGAGACTTAATTGCAGTTTTTCCCTGGTTTTAGACCTAGGGATCAAGTCTCCCTAGGGATCAACTCTCCCAAGTCTACCCTATACGAATAGAAGTACTGAAAGGTGTTTTATAATTTTTTTAAAGAAAAACGTTGTAATTTTTAACTTTTTTTAAAAATTTTGTAAATATTTTGTAATTTTTTTAAAAAATGTAAATATTTTGTAATTTTTTTTAAAAAATGTAAATATTTTGTAATTTTTTTAAAAAATGTAAATATTTTGTAATTTTTCAAAAATTTTTGTAATAACTTTTTGCAGTTTTTAAAACTTTTTGTAAATTTTTAAAAAGTTTTGTAATTTTTTTAATTTTTGTAAATTTTGTAAAACTTTTTAAGAAAACAATAAAATTGTTATACTTTTTCGTTCAATAGTGGATTTTTTTTTTATTTACTAGACGAAATTTTATATGATAATTCATTATTTTAATTGATTATTAGTATTTAATTAAGTGGGCAATTTTAGACATAGGTTTATTTAATGTTTCATAATTTTTTAAAGGAAAAACTTTGTAACTTTTTAACTTTTTGTAAATATTATGTAGCTTTTTTAATATTTAGTAATTTTTTTAATATTTAGTAATTTTTAAAAATATTTTGTAATTTTTTAAAAACTTTTAGTATTTTTTTTATTTTTAGTATTTTTTGTAATTTTTTGTAAAATTTGTAAACTTTTGTAAACTTTTTTTATTCAATTTTTAACTTTTTATATTATTTTTCGTATAATAATTGAAAATTTTATATAATAGATGAAATTTTTATGCGGTAATAGATTAATTGAGGATTGGTATTTTCATTCAACATTAAGTTTGAGATATGGGTTTACTTGATTTGTAATATATATTTAATTTTCTTTATACGCTTCTGAGGAATACGTAAACAGTAAATGATAGAATACCTTAGAAAAATGGTATTGAAAATATATAGTGAAAATCACTCCTTGATTAAACAATGTTTCTGATAGCAAATAACTGTGTAGTTAATTTTCTGAAAAAGTAAAGTCAACTTAGACTGTGAGTAAAAATATTTGTTAATTTGTGAAACGTTAAAGTAAGTGAATTCAAGTTTTGTGGTAAAAATTAATTTTGTTGTTACATTTTTAAGAAATTGTGTCTAAACCTTACAAGGGGTTCATATAATTTTCATTAAAAGTAATCTAAAAAGTGAATATTTGCACTGTATATTTCTCTGTATTATGATCATCTAATGGATAAAATCATATGTCTTACAGTACAATTATACCGAAAACTTGTGTAAAATTTATAAAAAAATTATCTTTCTCTTAAAATCGATATTTTCTTTCGTTTTGTGCAATTATTAATACTCATTAAGAGGATGAAGGAGAGTAAAATGTATTAAAATGCAGCACATATATATATACATCAGAATGTGGATTTTTTGCAAACATTAATAAAGAAAAAAAATTACATCCCTTCAGAGTTAAACTCGTGACCTTGTACTCTGCCTTTATGATTCTCCCTCTTTTCTTAGAATGGGAGTGAACTATTGCGTCTCCCTGTAAATACCGCATATTGGGAATGAAAAACAGATGGGTTTCCCATTGTATATAGAAAGTTAAATTAGGTCTAACTAATATAAAAACGTGTAGTCTAAACAGAATTAATTCAAGTATACATTGTAAAATTAGGTAATTGGTTACTAAACTCCTATTATTGAATAGAAAAATCAAATAATTCGTTAAAAATCATTCACATTTTGCATATTTTCTATGTATTAAGGTTCAAAAACTAAAATATAAGTTTAATTTTTGCTTACAGCTTGAATACCTCATCTTATAGTTGAAAAATTCTTATGAAATCAGCACTTTTCGTTAAAAATTTATATTTCCCCTTCTGTTTTGTCTAATTATTAATATTCTTTAATGTGATGATTGTTCAAAAGCTAAAATATAAATTTAAATTTTCTCTTTTAAGTTAATAATGTTATCTTATAGCAGAAAAATTCTTATGAAATCACCATTTTTTCTTGAAACTTGATATATTTTTTAACTTAATTATTAATACTCATTAAGACGTTTGTCATTCTAAAACTAAAATATAAGTTTAAACTTCATCTTATAGCTTGATATCCTCATCTTATAGTTGAAATATATTTAAGAAATCGGCTTTTATCCTTAAAAATTGATACTTTTCATTGTTTCCCTTAATTATTAATACTCATTAAGGTGTTCGTTGTTCATAAATTAAAATATAAGTTTAAATTTCATCTTATAACTTGATATCCGCATCTCATAGTTGAAAAATTCCTGATAAATCGTTTTTTTTTTCCTTTAAAAATCGTTATTTCTCTTTTGTTCTGCTTAATTATTTAATATTCATTAAAGTGTTCATCACTCAAAATTAATATATGAATTTAACATCTCTCTTATAGTATGATAATCTCATCTTATACTTCGTCCTAGAGTTCAAAACCCTCTCTTTACTTGAAAAAATTTAATTTTCTCCTCTAGGGGGCTTTCGAATAGATTTCGGTGGTGGTGGTGTTGAGGTGGAAGGACGGGCAGTGGCTGCACGGTGCCACTTGGGAAACACTTTTGGTGCAGCTCGCTCGCACCTAGCATTGACACCTGGTGCATTTTCTAGCCCTATACATAAAAGTTAGAGAATCGATGACCATTTTTCTGTTAAAACCAAATTTTTTGATTTTACAGCAGCATAACTTTCTGAAAATGCGGTTTTCGAGATCACTTATCGGACTATTAACATAGAAGTTTTTTTTTTTTTTATATATAAAAGCAGTTAAAAATACAAATTACTCAATAATAAGCATAAAGTGTTGAAAAAAGGTTTAAAAATTCCTTCAAGAGCCTACGAATTTGATTTTGAAAAATTACAACATTATTTTTAAATTTTTGGCGGGGAAAAGGTTGGTGTCTCCTCCCCCCGTAGAGATTTCCGGCAACCCTAGCCGAATGTCATAGCTGCTTGTGTGTGAGCAGTGGCTTACACTGGGTTAGAAATTTTAATGTCCGGCCTTAAAATTTGTAGCGTCCTATTTGGCGACTTAACTCTCTTTTGGCGTGAAATTGACAATTAAAAATCCAATAATAAAAAAAATTAAAGTATTAAAATATATATATATATAATATGATTTTAACAGAGAAATTTTATCGATTCTATAACTTTTATGTACAGGGCTAAAAAATGCACCAGGAGTCGATGACCTAGGTGCGAGCTTCACCAAAAGTGGTTCCCTAGTACGTAAACAATTTAGTAAACGCATACCACACTTGAAACCTAATTTCAAGAAAAACTATCAACAGTCGGAAAAATATCCGAATTATTTTGTGCAGTCCTGTATATGATCTATAGAATTGTGTGTATGCTACATAGTATGCTAAAATTTAATTCCGTTAGGAAACGCAGAGCTCAGTTGTAAATACCCTTCAGCTATTTCTTTTAACAAACGGGTATGTACTATGTTTGAATGCCTAAGAGGGACTGCTCAGACTGGGAACCAGATCTGTAGAGCATAGATGTCCCTCCCGGTCCCTTTATTTAGGTCTTAAAAAATACATATTTCAGCTGGAGCTGAACCAGCCAGAAAACGCGACAGGGGACGGGGTGGAAATAGACATGTTAAGGTGATACTATCTTAATGTACATTACAGAAAAGGGTATGTACTAGAGATCTTTTGTGCTGCCCTGTATCAGGATCTACAGATTTTATACACACCAAGTAATAGTAAAAAAAATTAGTTTAATTTAAAAACGCGTACAAGAACTTAAAACGCAATTCCAGCAATTATTGTTAAAAAACAGTACTGTAACAGAATTCTTTTGTGTGTGCCTGTAAATGAACGATGAATTTTATATACACTCTATTCTACAGTAAGTTATATTGTAGTACATTTCAGTGACATATATGTCAATTTCAATAGGTTTGAAATAGTGTAAAATCATTAAAATACACCGTCAGAGATTTTTTACCGTAATGTGCAGAATTATTTAGAGCAGTGGTTCCCAACCTTTTTTCAGCCGCGCCCCACCAAAACTTCTCAAAAATGATTATGCCCTCCCCCTCCCCCTATAACATATAATTCTTATAAAATTTTAAAAGAGTTTACTATTGATAGAGTAAAAAATATTTAACATTGATCCTGAAACGTGCCGAAGGTAATGGATGAATAAAATATTTTTTATAATCATCTGATACTCCTCGTAGTTTACTGGCACACGGTCGCCACGTATGCGTGATGTAGAGTGCTCAGAATCCTTGATTAGAAAAATCAATAATTTTGAATAAAACATTTTTGTCTTATTAATTCACAGAATTTCTGCGATTAAATTACGCAACAATTTCTAATCAGAATAAAACGTGATAAAAGATTCTGTATAGGAAGGTCGTCAAGTAATTGTTAAATATCACCTGAATAGTTTCATGTGTAAAATTGATTTTCATGTGACATATTGCAGTGTGACTCATTCAATAAATAATCGAAAATGTTGTTTAAAATTATAAAATACTTATAAATCAGAAAAATTATAAAGAATTTTTAAATATGTAAAAGGTATCTAAATATCTTTAAAAGTTTTTTTTATAATTGTTCTGGTAGAAGAGTATTTAAAACTTTTGAATGGATACTTTTTAAAAATTGAATAAAAGACTTATTTTTTTTTATTTTTTATTTTTTATTTTATTTTTTTTTTGAAAGTGTAACTTTTATTTACAGTCTACAACATTGATATTAGAAAAACAATTCAGAAGGTATGGGTTCACAGAAATTCCGAATTGTCCCTTGAAAAGTTAAATTGCGCCCCTGAAAAGTCAAATTGCCCCCTGTAGGGCGTACGCACCCCGTTGGGAACCACTGATTTAGAGTGTCCCTCTAAATGAACTATAAATGCTACACATTTCATTTTCAATACCGAACATGCTACACTAAACCTCAATAAATATTAGTCCTGTAATCTAATTTTTTTTAGTTCCTCTGTAAGTAAACAATACATTCTACGTTCCTAAAAATCTCTAAAACCCCTGTTGTAGTGCACCTTAGTAATGTATATCAATTTCATTAGGTTTGAAATAGTGTAAAGTGTAACATCATTAAAATACGCTGCAGGCGATTTTTCCTCCATAGATTTCAATGTAATGGAATTCATTTGTGCTTCACTGTAAACGAACTATAATTGCTACTTACTCTATATGCTAAAGAAAATATGTTGCTATCCACCTCAGTAATGGATATTAAATTCGTTACGCGGGGAACCGGTAAAATTATTAAAATGCACAGAAAACGATTTTTCCCCATTGACCGTAATGTAATTGAATAATTTTTAGTGTCCCTGTATATAAACAATAGATGCTACACATTTCCTGTTGTAGTGCACCTTAGTAATGTATATCAATTTCATTAGGTTTGAAATAGTGTAAAGTGTAACATCATTAAAATACGCTGCAGGCGATTTTTCCTCCATAGATTTTAATGTAATGGAATTCTTTTGTGCTTCACTGTAAATAAACTATAATTTCTACCTATTCTATACTCTATAGAAAACATGTTGCAATCCACCTCAGTGATGGAAATTAATTTCATTACGCGTGAAACCGCATAAAATTATTAAAATGCACTGAAAACGATTTTTCCCCATTGACCGTAATGTAATGGGATAATTTTTAGTGTCCCTGTAATAAACCATAAATGCTACACATTTCATTTTCAATACCGAACGTGCTATGATAAACCTCAATAACATCTATCAATTGCATGGCGATTCGGGTATAATTACGCGAGTTAGAGCACGGATAGTTGAGCAGAGAGATGATGTAACTGATGTCATAGACACTTTTCAACAATGTTAGAGAATGTTAAAAAGGGGTCATAAAAATATTAAAACAATCTTAGAAAAAAGAACATTTAAAAACAACTTGGAGAAAAGTAAATTTCAAAACAACTTAGAAAAAAAGAAAATTTCAAAACAATTTAGAAAAAAGAAAATTTCAAAACATCTTAAAAAAGATAATTTTAAAACAACTTAGAAAAAAGAAAATATCAAAATAACTCTACAAAAATTCAAAACAACTTAGAAAAAAGGAAATTTCAAAACATCTTAAAAAAAAAGAAAATTTTAAAACAACTTAAAAAAAAAATGAAAATTTTAAAACATTTAAGAAAAAATAGGTATTTTTATCCTAAGAGGGGGGAGGGGTGCAAAAATAAATGCTTATCGATCCATCTCTTATCTTTACGCGTAAAACGGATACTCTTTTTAAATAACTATGCATGAATAACTTCTGCCGTCTGAACTTAAAAACTATTAATTTCATTTTCAGCAACAGAGCTATTCTCGTTTAACGAAAGAGTGGAGCCCGTAACATCAACAGCTGACAGCGCGCTCGCTCAAGAGTCGAATTCAGAAGAGATGCAAGCAGCAACTGGCCGTGTGTAATTCCCCTCTGAAACGAAGATGGAGATGAACCTTCTTTCGACGCACTGCATCCTTCAGCGCAGAGCTTCTCTTCATCTGGAGACAGTCAGACGCAGTAGCTGCTTTTTGTTAGTATAGATGGCAGCACTGCACTGGGGGAAAGAAATGCATCTCTTATGACAAACTCATTTGGGATCCATTATGTAGCCCTGTTTAGGAAGAAACAAACAGATATAATCACTACAAAGTGTTATTTAATCAGGGTCAGCGTTTAAAATCGTATGGGACCTTGCAAAGTATCGAATTCCCGTGGAATTAATTCTATACGCACCAGTTTAAAAGTGACCTTTTTCAAAGAAAGCAACTCAAACTTAATTTTGTCTAAATAAACACGAGATGTCAGCAGGGCCTGATTATCCAAAAGGCACGTGAAGCACATGCTTGCACACTAAAATTTAACCCTTTCAGGGGCAAATATTTGTGCTCCTGTAACGTTGAATTTCCAGAGGAATTTAAGAAGGAATTTAGTTCAAAATAAGAATAAGCAATTTTTCAACTTTTTCTCATCAAAGTTAAAAAAGTAAAATTTGATTAAAAGTTTCTGGTTTCAATTGGATTAAAATTAGGTGGTATAGGGTAGATGTGCCAGTAATGGACCCCCTTCCAGTAATGGGCCACTTTCAAAGTTTTTGATTTATAAAAAAATAACCAATAAAAATTTAGCCTTTTATATATTTTTTCATAATTCCTCCTTGCTTGTTTTATAATCTGGGTTATTGTTGACACTCTTAATCAAACCAATCAGGAAGCAGAAAATAATGTTTCACAGTTCCACAGATTTTCTGTGAAAATCTTAATGAACATGCTAAGAGCTGGCTTCACTTAAACAACTGATATCTTTTTTATTTTCTTGAAAAAATTGCATGTTTTTGTTTAAACAATAATAGAAAACTTTGAATTTTACATACTAATGGCAATTTACAAAATTTCATTTATTTTTCAGGTTTTAGGACCATGGCCCATTACTGGAATGCTTAATTAGTCAATTTCCAGTAATGGACACCCCATGTGGACATTACTGAAAAAGCAATTTCAGTAATGTTCATAGTGCATATATTTTTGTTATTTAACTGAAAAGCTAAGTAGTCAAATTTTAATTTTACTTACCAGACTGTAATAATACATTTTTTTTTTATTAATTTCATGTAATTAATAATTTTTTTTAGATTGCTATCAAATTATTTTTTTGTAAACCGTACCTTGCATATTTTATAATGTGGCAATTAACACCCATCAGCAACAACACCCATGTGGCAACTAACACCCACAGGAAGCAGACAATAATCTTTAAGGGCATGGGAAAATGAGGGGCTTCACACTTTCCCCATTTAAAAAAAGACAAATTTTTAAGTCATAACGAGTGCTTAAAAATTTATTTTCTGTCTTAAATATTTCATTATTCAGCTCTGACAAAAGAACTACATACATAAAAAATCCCTATAATATTAAATTTATAGTAGCAATGAAAGTAGTAAATCTGCAGATCAGGGGGCTCAAATGTCAGTTCTGATATTTTATTTTGAAATAATTTTATTTAGTATTTAAAAAACATTCAACCTACACTTTCATTTATTTGATATATTTTATACAAATTGCTAAAAGTAATATATAAAGCAGTTTTAGGAAGTTTAACTGTTAAGAATAAAAAGAAATATAATTCCATGCACTGGTACTTCAAGACACTTAAAAAAAATCTTTTTCTTTTGTTAAACTAACCCTTCTAAACCCCCTCCCCACACCCCTCAATGACTGAATAATTTGATAGATATAATTCTTTGAAAGTTAGTATTTTAAACCTTCTATCTAAAATAATTAAAATATTGATCTTGTGATAGTGACAATAATTAATTTAAACAGTGAATTATTCTCATAAATATTTTTATTAATTATTGATATCCTAATTGTTAAATTTATTTTAAAATGACTATTTTATTTCATTAATATGCTTTCATGAAATTCTGGTTTTAAATACAATCATAAAATCAATTACCTATTATTTTTTGTGGGGTGTCCATTACTGGGTGGCCCATTACTGGAAGAGAGGTGGCCCATTACTGGAATTTAGGGTGTTTTGATTTATTTCTGTTATTTACAATTAAATTTTGATCCACATTGGGAAATGTGACTATGAGCATGATTAAATATTGTTGATAGATTAATATAATATTAAAAAAAGTGGACTATAATAATTATAACTATTAATTAAAAAATAATTTTTAAAGAAATTCCTTAAGGGTGTCCATTACTGACACATCTACCCTATAATATATACCACCGCCCCTCAAAGAGTTAAAAGGGGCCCCAAAATAACTGTGAGGAGGTCCCTCTAATTTCCATATTCATTTATTTTACATTGTATTTTTAATTTTTTTGGAAAAGAAAGTTTGCTCAATCCAAGAGAACATCCCCGCAACTACATTACAATACTTATTTAACAGGGAAATAATATAAATGTCTTCAATAGGATATTAGTTAATCCTATAGCATCCTGATATGCCTGTTAGGAATTACACGGGTAATAGAGCATACAGCTATATGTACTGAACATATCTGAAGTATATACAGGGAACATTAAAAAGCTGTTTAATGAAATGTATCTGACCTCAACTAAGATACTTCCAGAAATAATATTAGTATTATTGGGGAGTTTTCATGAATGAAATATGAAGAAACATTTTGTCAAATAAAAAGGGGGGGGGGGGAGCACAAAATAATACCGTGCTTCCCTTTGAATCACAGGTTGATCAGCCCTGGATGTCAGTCATTCACGATTCACGAATTTGATTGTTTATTTAGACAAAATTAAGTTTGCGTTATCTTTCTTTGAAAAACTTCACTTTTAAACTGGTGCGCAAATAATTAGGGCCACGGGTAAGGTAGTTAATGGGGCCCTATACTGCAATACAAAAAAAATAAGATTTAATTTTAAATTGTTTATATGATAGAATAATAATAATAAAAAAAAGATAATGAAATGTATGAAAAATTCGCTACTTTCACATTTAATGTGCAGAATACATTTTAATTTCACAAAATCTTCTTTCCTTTACAATATTTTAAATATTAATTTTTCGCATTCGCAGTTAATTTCAGGATAAATCAAATCTATACATTACAAAACCAAATGTCTATACTTTTTTAAACATACTCAGGAAGAAATATCAAGACCAAAACACATAACAAACTATTGTAACTTAATAACATTTTAGAATGATCTGTTTAATACAGCACAGTATTGCTTTTAATATATCCAAGTAGCCGTGTTCTTCGTAACAGTTTAAGTCGGAAAAAAATTGTACATACTCTGTGACTGTGTTTAATTTAGACATTTTTCTCCGAGAGGGATTTCTGTTACTTCAGGATTTCGGTTCGGGGGGGAGGGGGAACCTTACAAAGTTGGGGGGGGGGTTGCAATTTTAACCATTAAAAACATAAAATCTCAATCTTCCGGAGGGGACATTTCAATGCTCCGGGGGGGGGTGGAATTCCACCCCCTGAGTTCAACACTGCGTCTGTGATACGATTTTTTTTAAAGGATTTTTTTCTTATAGAAAAACAAGGGTTTGAAGTGTGTTTTGATTTGTAATCTCACACATTCAGAATTTTTTTTTTTTAATATTGACTTTTGTATGACAAAATCGATATAAGAAATAGTACTTTCCTAATATTTTCCACAACCATGATGTCTGTTAGCTTATGTATATTTTTTTTATTAACTATATCTTACCCAACTTCATCTTCTGAATGTACATAGTTTAAAGGTTTATATTATACTTAATATTCAAATTAAAAAACATTTATCAATAAATTAATTGTACACATTTGATGTCATTAGTTTGTGTTTTGTTTGTACGTGTATATATGTTAAATAAATTATTTTTCTCTTTGAATTCCTAAGTTTTTGTTTAGTCAAATCCCTAAACAAACACTATGTGGCCACTGGATTATTTGGGTTTAAGAGTCACTGGCTGCTTCCAGATTTAGGGAATCTGCACCTATACTATAACAGACACTTTTCATAACTATTATTTTAAAACACATTGTGCAGATATTCAAAAATATTGCCTATCATTCAAAGTGTTAAAAGGAATTAAATTTAGAACTCTTACCTTTTATGTTATAATTTCATTAAAAAGAATTTTTTAAGTTCGTTCATATTATAACCATTCTTACTTTAAAAGTTCAAAATTCTCAGAATTTGTTTTTTAAAATATCGGTAATGACAGTATTGTTAAAAAATATATAGAAAATTCCATATAATATGAACGTCAAATTCACCTTATCAAACTTATAAAACACAATGTAAACACATTGATAATTTGTGTTACTAAATAAGTGCGAAAATTTAAATCACAGTTTTAAAACATTAAAACTATTAGATGTCAAAATACAGGGTGTCCATAATTAAACGACCCTACTTTGTAAAGTTGTCTACAGACGAAACTATTGGTCAGAAAGTTGTGAAATTTCGTGAAGGACATAATGAAGGAATGGGAATTTGTTTAAGCGAAAAATAATTTAGTTCAAAATTTCGCCACCAGATGGCGTTTTTAGTGAATTACACATTTATAATACACTTGCGATAGTTTACAAATTTTTATTTCAACAAAAAATGTTCAAGAAAACTTTTTTCACGATATGTTCTTAGCATTTTCCAGAACGCACTACGAGCAACATAACATACAACTGTGGAACCTGCTATCTTACGATTTCAGATGGTAGCTGAAAATGATGGTTGTCAAATGGAAAATGTTTTGTTGCAATAAAATATATAAATGTATGCTAAATGTGTAATTAATTCATTAAAAACGCCCTCTGGTGGCGAAATTTTGAACTAAATTTTTTTTCGCTTTAACAAAATCCCATCCTTTCATGATGTCCTTCACGAAATTTCACAACTTTCTGACTAATAGTTTCGTCTGTAGACAACTTTAAAGTAGGGTCGTCTAATTATGGACACCCTGTACATTATCTTTCGGCCAAACATTAGCCTTCCTCAGATGATAAGAAGCAGTCGAGGAACGCAGCTCCGAAGTATTGTATGTAAAATATTGTTTGCAAAATGTGCAGCTAATCTGTACTAATAAAAGGCAAAATCGCTCTATGTGTGTCTCTGTCCGTCTGTCGGCGATGGCGATATGAAATAAAACAAAGTAAGATTTTTTTCATTTCTCCATTAAATATATGATGTTTTTTCTAAAGTATATAGTAAATGATCATCAACTAAATAAAAATGATAATGATTTGATATATATTTTTAAACAAACTCAAACATAATTAATTATGTGTATAAAAGGTCAAAATTTAGATAGAAATAATTTAAACAACAACTCAGAACTATAGTGGTAACTGGTGAAAGTTTTAGACGCAAAACTTCACTGTATATCTTAGGCGCAATTGATGTTTAAAAACTCCAGGGTTTGAATGTTATTTTAAATAATAATTAAAAATGCAAAGTTTAGAACACTTTATAGAAAAATTGCTATATTGTTAAAATTAAGCTTCAGATTTTTTCAAAAAATACAGATTTTTTTTTACTATATTAAATCACATTTCTTTTTATAAAATTTTGTATATTATTTGTCCTTTTAAGTATATCTTTTAAACAATGAGTACTCGCTTGGTACTTTTTCCTTTGTCCAAAGTATTATTATTATTATTATTATTTTATTTTTACCATGTTTACTTCAAATCTGCTGACAAACCTGCATATTGTTTGTGTGAAAAAAAAAATAAATAAAATTTTATTCTTAGGAAAAAAAAATTAAATAAAAAATAATCTGATTTAAATGAATAAAGAAAATGAAGATAAAGAACTTGACTATATTAAAAATAATCTGAATTAAATGGAATATATGCAAATTTAATATCGAATAGGGGAAATCAACTGAACAAGTAGTCATATTTTCCCTTTAAATAGGGAATATCTCGGGTGCATTTGTGTTATAAACCGTTATGAGGCGTGCTGTGTAGAAGCTAATAGGTGAAACGAGGTATTGCCGTAGCGGCGATCACTCGCTTTTGTAACTTTAATAGATACACAATTCTTGTATGAAACAGGCATTTGTTTTACATTAAACTATTATCATTAAACTTTAGTGGTGTGAATGCAATATTATTATACTTTTATTTTAGTGTTTATGGAAACTTTCAGATTCTCCATTCCATCCAATGTTGCTTGCTTTGATATGTTAGTAGTCCATTTTTAAAACTAACATATGTTAAACAGAGAAGTTCCTACAATTTACTTCTTTATGTCCAAAATTTATGTGCGTAATTGAAAATCTATGAATTTTTTTTTTTATCGTTCCCTAACTCTCCCCCCCCCCCCCCTGCCCCCCAAACCCCCCCAAAAAGAAAAAAAGAGACGAAGAAAAGTTTTAGACGTTAATTAAAATCCGTTTATATCTATTGTCCCAAAATTGGAACGTTATAAATTTCAGAAATACATTAATATATATATTTTTTAGACACATAACTTTTTTTCCTGATTATTTTACAACTTTATTTTTAAATTTAAAACTTTGTTTTTCTTTTATCACAAAATGTATTTTAAATTGTTAGTAATAGTATTAAGGAGCAAGTGGTAGAAGACAGGAAGGTCGGTCTATTTTCGCAGAGTGTCTAAGCGAACAACCAATCACAGAATAGGCAGGGCGGGGCTTACCAGATCTGTAAGTCCGTAGAGGAGAAAGAGTGAAAAAAGTCTATAGTGATAGAAAGTAGAAAATTTGGATAGTTCAAAGTTCAAAAAACGTAAGTAAAAGGCTCAGGCAAAAGCGATCTCAAAAGTTAAGGGAAAAAATACACTTTTCAGCGACCAAACAATTTTAAATCAGAAAATATACTAATTTAAATAAATTTTCCAAAATGAGATAAAGAACCAGTGAAAGTAATTTTGCTATGGAGAGAGTTTAAAATTTTGAATTTGCCATCATTTCACTGAAGGCAAATAATTTAGACATGGGATTATTTTATTTATTATTTTCAGCAAGTTGAGATTAGTGGGAATTTCATCGTAAGACTCAATTTGTAATTCAGTTTTTATTTTTTTCTGAGAATTTCTGAAAAAGTAGAAATATTACTTGTGAATTCCTGAAGCTCATAAAGCTGTTGAGTAGGAGGAGGGGGGGGGGGGGGTGTAGTATTTTGAAAAGTATCCTTGACTTTTGTAGTTTCATTCATTATCTTTGCTAGAAGGGTTTTTTTTTTTTTTTTTTTTTTTTTTTTTTGACTTAGCAACATTTCCGTAGCTTTTAAAAAACTGAGGTTTGATTTGAACCCTTGTAGTTAGCTGCGTGCTGGAGGCTGCAGTTGCTGCATTAAGGAGGAGGTTTAGGAGCCTCAGGGTTTTTTTAATTTCTTAGTCGGTGGACAGCTGATTTCCACCGCATCCAATGCATTTAGGATCATTTTGGCAGTTAGCCACAACGTGGAAAAATTTTTGACAACGATGACATTACATGGTTTTTTGGACCGGCCCAAATTTTCTATATCAACTCTGAGATTAAAAATAATTTTAACTTTGAAAATTTCATAAGAAGTCTCATTTTTTAGGGTTTTGTTCATCTCACGAAACCCTATTGCTCCCGCTCCGTTGTCTGTCTGTCACAGAGCCATTCTCGAAAACTATGTAACTTACAGAGTTGAAACTTTGTGTATAAATCAGATTATCAGCTGTGAAGAGCTGAAAATATTAAAATTTGAAAAATTCGTATTATTTTAATAAATAGAGATAAAAAACCAAAATTCTAATAGCCTTTTTCTATTATATTTAAACATTTTTCGTTATAGCAGATGCCAAAAATTTAAAATCCACGATGAAATTCTTTCTACAATAATTAATTTTCTATCAGACGATTTTCACGTGAAAAATGAAAATGAAATAAAAAGTTTCGCCAATTGAAAGAAAGATAAATATGAAATAAAATTGATTGACGTCATAGTGGTAAATAAAACCGAAACTGTCTAAGATTTCTCAATAATACAAGGAGTATGAGTATGTGGATGTACACAAAGCAGATTAATATCACGTCATTAGAGAATTAAAAAGAAAATCTGACGTCCTATTGAAGTTTAACGAATTTTTCAGATGTTTGAGAATAATACAAAGCGAGTATCAATATGAATAATAGAGAATAGTAAATATATGAGTTTGAGGAATGTATTGAATCATGATAAAAACCCGATTATGGAAATATTCGCATATTTTAACATTTTGAAGGAGTCCAACATGTTTAATTTTGAAATTGTATATATTTTTAATATCGCATTTAGTCCGTATTATTATGACAGAATATAATAGCGGGTTTCGCCCGCTATCTGGCTGGTTTAGATTTTTGAAAAAACGGAAAAATAGACCGGTAAATTTTTACTTTATAAAAAACATGACTTTTTTTTTGTTGTTGTTGCTAAATTATATTTATTTGAATTTATTAAAGAAAGGATAAAGTGTTTTGAAAGGAATATTAAACGAAACCCTTTGTGCGATCTTCGATCACACTTACCCCTTGTTCAAAATTTGCCGTCACGTTCACTTTTAACTTGTGAGATTTTAGTAGTACAGAAGCCTTTGCAAGCAAGGGTTTCCTTTAGGAGTTCCTGAAGCTTGTGTCGCTAAATAAAGTTTATTTTAACATATTTAAACAGCAGTAGCTTGCAAGGTTTTTTTTTTCATACACTTTTATTTTGAATGATGCGAAAACGCACCATTAGCAGGGAATGGGTTAAACGCGTGGAGGTGGATGCGGTCAAAGAGCTCGTCTGATTAGATAAATTATAAACCATTCCCTTCGATCAGTTTATTCGTACTTCAAGTAGGGATATTTCCAGGGGTGAATAATTAAAGGGGTGTCTAAAAGGAGAAATCCGCCCCCCCCCCCGGAGCTTCAAAATGCCATCCCGGATGACTTGATATTTTGCACTAATGCAATTTTTTCTCGGAACTCCAATGTTACCTCTGAAGTTACAAAATTCCTTCCTTGAGAAAGTGTTTGAAATCAACGCTGGTTATTTTGAAGAAAGAATGGAAAACGTTAAGGTAAGTAACACGTGAAATATTTGGCAAGTAATTGTGTCTACGTGTTTAAAAAAGTTGTGTAAAGTTCGATAACTGGAAACAACTATTTTCAGAGTGCTCTGATTTGTTGAATGTAAACAAATGTGTACTGTAGAAGATACAAATAGCAATAAGTTCGTCATTGACGAAATTACGAGACTTAAACTATCACGCGGCGTGTAAATCGATTACTCTCTTCCTGAAAAACCTCCTTATAAAGACATAGCTGACATTGTCCATAACACGATAGTACGTGCAATCGCAACATTGTGAATAATGTTTCTTCAGGACTGCGAAGTCCTCTTCAAGACGTGTATATTTACAATATTCGTTCTATACACATTTGTAGTATTTATAAGATGTATTCCTTAAAGTAGATTTTTAATACAAAGATATAAAAAATAATGATAGTATTGATTAAATATTTTCAATAAAAAGTTAAAATTTCAGTGCAAATTCACCTTGTTTAATAATTAAAATTCATAAAGATACATCTAAATGTAAATATATTGCTTGAAGGCGCGGAAAAACAAAATTGAAACATTTGAAAGCACATTAAAGTCTTTTTAAAAATTCAAAATGTTTTCAACCGAACTACTCGGTCATCATCTGTGAAAAACTAATAGTTAAGTTGAGTTGTTGACTCTTCGCGATTTTCTAGCTTGCCCGAAACAAATAGTTTTTAATTCTAAAACATTTTTTTCATGTGGAGGGAGAGGGGGTCCATAAGGAAATAATTTTTAAAAATTTCACACATTTTTCATTAGGCACAAAAGATTGAGACTTAAAGTAAGTGTTGTGTGTAGCGTAACTTAAATCTAAAATTTATGGAATACATTGGTATGTCTAAAAGCTTCCACCTACGCTAAAACATAAAACTGTAAACTTATTGTACTCACACTAGTAAGATGAAAGAATAACAGTTTACTAAAAAAAAAGACGCCTTCCATACTGTAGGTTACATTACATAGCCATAATCGTATAGGCGTGGACATTTACCACAAACATAGATCTTAGGAAAACAATGTTAACACGATTTTTGGAATTTAATCCGTGACGTGACCTGAACAATTAAATGTCAAAGTTCTAATACAAACCCCACAGGTGAATCTGTGTCTCTGGTATATGCCAAAAATATTCATCGATCGCACAAGCTCAATAAAAAAAAGTCGTGGTTATAGGTAGAAACGAATTCGCACTTAAGACTAACATAAACCACATGTAAGAAAGCACACTAATCTGTTACTTACCCAGCATCCTTCCATATTGAACGTTTGCTTAAAATTAACAAGTAAAAGTTCCGAAATCGGATTTACAGCCACAGTCGCAGTCAAATACATGCGAATGTGACAGTTTTATAAATGTGGATGCAAATGTATATGTATTACAATTTAATTTATGCAGACATGTTTGTATAATTATATAAATGGAAGTTATATAAAAATATAGAGGTAAATGTTTCAATTCAATTATAAATATTTGCAGCACAAACACACACTCACTCACAAAAACAGTTGATAAAAATTAAATTAACTTTCTGTCAAACTCCCCTCGCAAAAAATACAATTTGGTTGTAAATCTGTTAAAGGAACCTTGTCCAATTAAATGGAATATGTCATTGATTCCAAAGTTACGGCTTCTTTAAAATTTACATTAAACTCTGTGTAATATATTTTTTAATTATAACTTCTTGATTTTTTTTATCCATCTGACTAATTATCCCGCGATTTCCACGGGCAAGACATTTGTAGAAAAAAATTTATAATGCACAATTTTTGAAGCAATTTTGTTAAAAAAATTCCACAGTCAAAGAGTGAAAATTCAAATGATAAAATTACTATATATTTAAAATAACTGTTGATTTGAAATATGAAATACTAGAGGAGATACTGATTGATTAAATATTGGTCGAGATGGATTAAAAAAAAAAATGAGCGGTCAGAGGGTAATATGGTATTTTCTTTTGAATTATCTTATCAGCTACTCTGATTTTTATAGATCTACTGCAGTTGAAATAAGAATCCTTAATTCAACCTAATATAAGTTGAAAATAACAACGCTTTCGTTACAAACAATTTAAAGAAGTGCGATTACATACCTAAGGAAAAAAAGAAGTGTCAATTTTAATTACTTAATCCTACCACTTATCTGTCAACACTATTCGACAATCTTATTTTTATTGTAAAGGACAGTTACAATTTCTAAAATATAAATGAATCCTTTGGCTGTTTTATATTACGACAATAGTCATTGCCACCTAGATAGCTCTACTTTAGGTGGCAATGCAATAGTAAACATGTAATACATCTCTGAAACTGCTGAAATTCAGACAATTAGATTCAATGTAACGTCTAAAATTCTAATTAAACATAAATTTCAATGTTGGCTAAAACAGGAGTTTTCTGTTCAGAAAACGTAAATTTGTATTCCTGATATTCTACTGGAGTTTTCCGGCATACGTTGCAATCTAAAATAAATAAGTTTTTTAATATAAATCATACCGTAAATATCAAAAGAAAATATTTGAAATTAATATCGTTTAAGTTAAGTAACTATCCTTATATCACGAGTGATCTATTCAAAAGGTTGCACACATCGCTGTGCGATCAATGTCAAAGCTAGGACTATGATATAAAAATACGCCATCTTGTATGTACACTCATATATATTGTGGCAGGAAAAGTTTGTGTAATTTTGTGTACGGTATTTTTGCAGAGTACAACAAATTTCATTTATTTATTTTCTCTTTTTGTGTGGAGAATACTTGCTTTAACATAGGAAGAAGTTCTGGGATCCTATTCAAGAAATAATACATCATAACAGGGGTCGGTAACCTATGACCCGCGGGTCACCGAGTGACCCACTTAAGTTCCGAAAAATTATTTAAAAAATAAAATTCTACTGAAAAAATATTTCGAGTTTATTTTGGAACTTTAAAAAGGTTTAATTTTAATTCAGAAATTCCAACTATGAAATAACATAACAGAAAATTGCACTTATTTGTTATAATGCATATATGTTTGCATCAGGAGAGCCATTGAAGATAAAGTAAAGTTCATTCAATTATGTTTCCTTTTATAATTTTATGTTTTGTGTTTAAAAAGGCGCATGATAGTTATTTCCACAATAAAATTTATCTTATTTATGCCCCAAAAAAAGGCTGTTTTAAAATGAAAATACCACTGACCCGAAACGTCGTCTTAATACACATATTTTGGTTGATTGTGACCCGCAGCCGAAAAAGGTTGCCGACCCCTGCATCATAAAATGGTTGGTAACATATCCTCCAAAAGGGCATATCCACTGATAGTCGGCGGAGATTCATTTGACTATGAGAAAAAATTTCGTTGGAGTCACAGAAAAAATGGCATACTTTCGTTATCTCACATGGTTACCGAAGCAATAACATCCATACAGAGACAATATCTTAGAGTAGAGGTGCCTGTGGTCCGTTGCCAAGCTTCTGCTTTATAAAATGGAGACTATATACATAAAAAAAGGCCAGAGTAAGCATTTTTGTCAGAACACACCGTGTATTCTTTAAATGCATCAACATATTAAAAGTAAAAAACAAAGGTAACAAATAAGAAATATTAAAAATTCAAAAGTAAACCTGTACTGTCTTTTTTCTTAAGTGAATAATCGAAACAGTTATTTGCCTTTTCCGTCAGCGGTCCCTGCTCATCTAAAATGCCTTTAAGACCATGATCATCAAAAAGAACTGAAAACGGTCTACGAAAGCAGGTTCAGAGGGTCCTGGAGCAGTTGAAGAATGGGCCTGAGTTCAATTTTCATTTAGTGATTTATTATTTTAAGCTAATTGTGAAGAAAACACTTTTAATATTGTTTTAAAAATCATCAGAGGCTAATTCCATGCGTGGATTAGCTTAGGATCTGGTGTCAGTCACAGATATGTAAATGGCTGCGGTGTTTTACTATCATCATTATAGTAAAGAAAAATTTGACTTATTCAATCCCATATAGCTAAAATTAAATACAATGAAGAATTTTTTAAAAAAAATACCGGTGGCGAAGAACCGTAAACTTTTGCGACTATGTGACTTATGCTACATTCATGCATGGAATTAGCCCAGAGAACAAGAAAATTTAGCTAATTAAATCTAAAATACTTGGGAAAGGTAATTGCCCCGCCCCCTCCTGCCTATCTTGTTCATTTTCCCCCAGTTCTAGTAAATGACTTTAAAATAATATGCATTAAACTTAGAAGATTTTAATAGTTTGATAAGAATGGAAACAAACGGAAGGAGTCATATGGCTCAAACCCCTTCCCCCAATTCAAAGCAAGGCAATTATTTAAAATTATGTGAACTGTCTCAAAGAATATTATTTGCTGTCTACAATGTTAATCTAACAATTCATCTGTGGAAAAACAACTCTTTGCACAAATACGCACTATTAATATATTTCTACACAGAGGAGTACTGCCCTTCGCATCCCCCTAAACATTTAAAAATACTAAGATATAACTTGAAATGGTATGGGAATCTACCAACGAAGCACTATTAGCCCTCCCCTAACGAAAATCCTGCCCATGTTTTTATGTAATAGCTATTTTTTGGATATAATATAGAGGTAGATTTCTATATTATATCTTTGTATAGATTAGAGGCACCATTTGGGAGATGCAAGTGGAGGCAGTTGCAGCACACAGTCCCCTCCAAGGAATTTGATTTTTCCAGAATGTATAAGATTCCCAGGTCAGACTCAAAAACTGTTTCTCAAGACATTGTATGAAATCTAAAAAAACTTTCAGATCTTAGTAAAATAGAAAATCAATATTAAATAAAAAAGTTAAAGCATAGGTATTACTTATTATAAGCACTATTGGCTACGTCGTTGCTTCTGCATGTGTTTTCAAAATGAGAGACATTTATCAGTAATGATTACTTTTGACTAATTTTTAAAATATGTTATGAGGATGAAAGTGTATCTATTCTACTTTCATTGGTATCAGAGATCAAAATTGAAAGAGTGTGAGCGCTAGTGTCGAGTCACCTCACCATGTCGATTCAGACAAAAGATGGTCGAAGAGTCGAAGAATCGATTCTTAAACTCAGCTCCTTATAAGTGAGTTGAACTGTCGACTAGCGAAGGCGGTCGCAAAATTAAAACGTATCATGGTGTTAGAGATTAAATTTTGAAAGAGGATGAATCACATAATATAAACATCTAATGGGCAGAATTTTTTCTATCTTCAGCTCCCAACTCACCGAAGGTGAGGAGGGGCAAAAATAATAAATCGTAGTTTTCGTGATGAAATTTCGCGACATATTGTCGGAATATAAATGTAAAATTTGGTTGATATAATTTTTTTAGCCACATTTTTTTACAAAATTTTCCGCTAGGAGAAGAGGAGGGGGGGGGGGGGATGAAAACGCATCCCCGAATCTATCATGGTTTTAGAGCTTAAATTTGGGAATCGAGTGATTTGCAAAATATAAACAAGAAATACGAAAAAAAATTTCGCAAAGATTCTCCCTTTACTTAATTTTTATTTTTCAAAATTTTTTATCCTACATTTTAATACATTCACTAAATTATTTTCATGCATAAATGCAGATATTTTATTTAGTAGATCAAACAGCGTTTTTTGTTTTCTATAAAAGCAATGCATCGTAAAATAAAGTAAATAAAAATAAAATTAAAAGACAGCGTCCAATTAATGTTTAAACCTAATTTTTAGGACACGAGAATCACAACAAAGTAAGCACAAGAAAACAATCGACAAAAATGAAATATATATTACATTTATTAGAAAATAAAATATATTATTAGAATTTTAATTGCTGCACTGAGAATATTTGAAATTTTGTCGCATTTGGTAAAGAAATTCATCTTGCATACGTGTAAAAAAAATCCACAATGACGATCAGATGATTTTTTTCTTTTTGAACACATTTTAGTTCAATTTATGGAATGGTACAAGAGTCCTTCCTATCAAGATTTGTTTGCAAATCACTGTTTTAAAAGCACATGACCTATGAGTTGTAATTGTGTTAAAATTTATCTAGTTACGTGATCTATATTGGATCTTTTTATGTTAAATGTGAGAAAATCCGTTGCTGATTAAAAGGTATATATTTGCTATTTTTTAATAATATGAATTTCTTTCCAGTCAACCAACAAAAAGTACTTCATCTGGTGAGTCGACTCCACTTCGGAAGAAGAGTTGGAATGCCTTCTTTTCTGGAAATTCTGGAGGCCGCTTTTCAACAGCCTCAAAGATGGATACACCAGTATGGGGCTTTGAACAGCCTTACCTGAAATTAGTAGCAGTACCCAATGTACAACCACTTTGCATAATCTCATTAAAATTGTTTGTAAATATGTTTCCACATTAAATTCCGGTGTAAGTCAGGAAATTTTTGGAACAATTTTAAGATCAATCTACTTGTATTAGTTTAATGTATTTTTATATAGATAAAAATACAATAATATATTGTTAGAAGTATTTAATTTAGATCACATTTCTAAACACATTTTTTTAATCTAAATTTTTTCTCTAACCGGAGTTCTTTCATTTAAAGAAAATTCACATTACGTCGGAATTTTACTTAATCTCAGAACTAATATTATATGAATAAATAAATAAATAACTATATTTAAAAGTACACAACCGTCTTTAAGAGTTTTTTTTTCATTTCGTACCATACTTACTGTTTGAAAAACGAATGTGTTTTTATTTTTATTATTATTTTAACGTGATGCGTCTTTAAAAAATATGCAACAAATAAAATTTCCATCGTTTAATTGACAATAAAGTAGGTACAGATTGTACGAGGAAATGATCCATCTGCAAATATTTTGTTGTTCTTGTTTCATTGGGCGCAAGTAGAAAAAAAAATAGAATTGATTAACAGAATGATTCGATTGTAGTGGCAATTGGGAATATTCATATATTGTTTATTTATCAGGAAGGGAATAAAATAAGAACTTTCCTGCTTATTTTTATTTAGCAAGGGAATTCCTAAATGCACCTCAGTAACTGGGGTGTGTAATTATTTCCTGACATTGGTAACAATCTGGCTTCTCCTAAAATTTTGAAACAGGATTTAAGGGGAGAATAAGGCAAATATTTCTGTACAGGTAACCAGCATTGCAATCCACTTACTTCAATCAAAAATAAAAGTGTTTCACTACAAGCCGAACCCGAATTTCGTTCACATAACTTTAACAATAATGGAGATATTTAAACGAGATTTTCATCAGATTAACTTTGACAATATGAACACCGCCCCCTAAGTACTAGCCCAGCGTGCTGACGCAAGAATGGTGGCTGTCGTAGGCAATTTTTTTCAGCGTTTGTGCGATCCTCCGAATTTGAATACCAATGATTTCTAAAAGTTTTCTTTGCCTTATTTTTCTGAGATCAAATAAGTCAAAGGAAACTTTTAGAAATTACTGGCATCTAAATTCAGGAGACCGTACAAACACTTTAAACAAATCGGCCTACGACAGCCGTCATTTTTGTGTCAGCACATAGGCCTAGTATTCAGGGGGCGGTGATATGAAATGTTATGATATCATTGGAAGTTAAGGCGTGTCCCACCGAAATAAAGCCACCGTGATTATGTGCGGTAACTGGGCACGAAACAATCCAATGTCAATGAAACAAATATATTAAGAAAGTCTATATACAAATACATATTTACAAGGAGTAATGCACTCCCTGCCTCACATCGGCAGGAAAAAAAAAATTAATGTAAAAAAAAGAGGGGAAAAGGATGTCCCGCTAAAATAAAGTCTCCACCCCCATCAGTGTTTATGGGAACTCCCGACATTCCAGCTTTTACAGGTCAACAGGTTTATGACATCAGGAAGTTGTAAAATACCTGTTCTATGCCAGTCAAAAATTGTGTAGACTTCAGAAGTTTGTATTTTCTATATCTCCTGCAGTATTGCAATGGGAAAGGGAACCCGGCTATCAGAGTTCGAGAAAGACCAGATAACAGCTTTTAAAGAACAAGGTAGACAAATATCTAAGCTAATTAAAAGATCTAAAACCGTAATAGACAATTTTGTGAATCGGGGCAAATTCTCAGGGGTTTTAAAAAAAGGAGGTCTACATGCAGAAAAATGACTTCCAGGCAGGAAAGAGTTGTCCATCGTCTTTCACGAGGTGGTATTTCTCTAAGACAATTGGCCAAAGAGGATAACATCCCTGTGACAAAATTAACCCCGTCACGGATTCTAAAATGTACAAGCAACTTGCGATACAAAAAAGGAAACAGCAGCCCATGTTGAAAGCTATCTACAAGCAAAAAAGAGTCGATTGGTCCAAATATCATCAAACCTGGAAGGACTAGTGGCATCGTGTTATATCCTCAGATGAGAAAAAATTTAATTTGGATGTCCCAGATGGTGTTGCTTTCTATTGGCAAGACACAAAAAGAAGAGGAAACTTTCTCCAAAAGACAGCAAGCTGGAGGCTCATTAATGGTGTACGGAGGCTTCGGCTATGGTGGTAAACTCAACCTGGCCTTTCCCTCAGACCGCATGAAGGATACCAATTACCAAGAAATGCCAGGAACCCATTTACTGTCATTTGCAGAGAAAATTGGTGGTATAAGTTGGATTTTCCAGTAGGACAACGTCCCCATTCACGTTGAGAAATCCTCCTGGCAATGGTTTTCGGATAATGGGGTGCATGTCATGGAATGGCCTTCCCTTTCCCCTGATCTTACTCCCCAAGAAAATGTATGGGGTATCCTCAGTAGGCCTGTATATGCTAATGGCAGACAGTTTCAGTCTAAGGCAGAATTAAAGCCTGGGATCATTGAAGCCTGGGATAATATTGATGCTACTGTCCTCCAAAGATTGAAAAATAGTATGCCACATCGTATATTCCAAGTCATATATAAGCATGGTGGATATATTGGCTATTAACAGTAGTGACTTTATTTCGGCGGGACAGTTTTTCCCCACTTTAAAAAAAAAAAAAAACATTCATTTTTTTCTGCCCAGGTGGGGCAGGGAGGCAGTTATTCCTTGTATATATGTATTTGTATATAGACTTTCTTAAGATATTTATTTCGTTCTTATTGGTTTGTTTCATGTCTAGTTACGGCACACAATCACGGTGGCTTTATTTCGATGGGACACACCTTACTAAATTTTGATCAATGACATTTTAATGATACAATGACATTACAATGATACAATGATTTCCAATGATACAATTGATAATCAAATAAAAATATATATTTGCTTATTGTTTTCTTTCTTTCACTACCAACGCTAATGCTGCGTCCTGCGTGTCATCATTTGACTTTGAAATGACCGCCGACGCTGTGAAATGGATTTCATCCACTCCCTTTGTGGGCTGCTGAAAAAGACGCGATTCTGAGACACATGCGCGCGGCTGCACTCAGCCTGTAAAGTTTCTTTTTCACTGAGGAACCGTGTTTATACTAGATTAATTTTAACACAATTATTCAAATTGGTAAAGAAATCACATGAGTTGTAATTTTCCAACTGGACGAAACATGTCCGGGCCAGGTTTCGAACCTGGGATCTCTTGGCTGAAGGTGACAATGGTTTACGAACTGAGTTATCCCAGTCGAATCTGGAAGGCATAATTCATCCAGTTAACCTTATTGATCATAGCATTTGGTCTGATATTTGAATCAGCTGAACAGACTAGATCGCAGGTAGTGGAACGCCAGTAAAAGCTGGATACGTGATTACACTAGATTAATTTTAACACAATTATTCAAATTGGTAAAGAAACATGTTTATACCCTTCGGCTGAAACCGGACTTCTTTCTCCTTTATATTCTTTGAGTCGACTCCCTTGCCTGACGAGTCGATATAGTGACTTGACTTTCGACTCACTTGCAGAATTAGGGTTGGTTGGTTGGAAAGAAATTTAAAATAATTTTTATCATGGAGGAATATTTATTATAACTAATAAAAAAATGCAAAACTATTATTTTTAATCCGCATCAACTTTTCTCACGTTTAACAAAATTAAATTCAACGCAGAACAGGTTCTTTTAAATGAGTGATTAGCAAATATAAATCGATAGGAAGGAATAGTGTAACATTCCACTAATGGAGCTAAAAAGCGTTCTAAATTAATAAAAAAATCTTCTGGTAGTAATTCTGGATATTTCTGGCACGTTCATAAGATGAATTTCTTTCCGACATTCGTTAAAGTTTTAAATATTCTCATTTAAGCCTTATAAATTCCACTAATATCTATTATTTTAAAATAAATGTAAAAATCTCACTTCTGTTGTTTGTTTTTATGATCACTTTTACTTTTATTTACTTATTTTTAAGATGCCCTGCTTTCATTTTAAAAAAAAACTGAAAAACTCTTTTTGATCAGCTAAATAAGATTATCTCCATTTATTAATTAAACTAATTTAGCGAATATATAAAATTGTAGGATAAAAGAGTGTAAATATATTTTTTAAAGCGTTTTACCTGACGAAAATCATTATGAGAAAGTAACTAAAGATATAAATGATTTATTGAAAATTGAGAAACACTATTCACTCCAAACCTTTTCAGAAGTCATGCCTGCAATTGACTTGCTTTTAAGTTTAGTAATGTGTCTGAAAATTTCACGATAAAAGTTTTTCTTTTAGAACAACCTTAATAAACTAGCGATCTTCTCCCAGTCTACCTTTTATAATTTAGCTTTTTAGCAACAGATTTCAAAGTTTATCTATTGTATCATACATTAGGCCAAAATTTCTAGCACTCATCTGTATAGGGTAGGTTTGTGGAATTCGATTATCATCGAAGGTCAAATTAAGCACTGTATGCTAGGCCGCGGGTAACAAAAACAGAGAGAGATATAACTTATTTACACTTTTAGCATTGCGCAGAATAGAATTTGTGCATACATTCTATTGTATATGTACATACACGTTCTATACATTGTAAATGCATATCTTTATCGTTTCGCTTTTCTGCTATTTTATAAAACAGAATTTAAGGAAGAAGTCATACAAAAATGTACTATCGAACATTGCTAAAATATGTCTGATTGTACATGATACATTGGGAAATTGGTTCACCGATAAATAATTGCAAACAATTTAAAAACATGCATTTGTATATTTTCATAGCTTTGAACTACTAAGGATTTTTGCTACCACTGTATTTCAATGGTAAAATTTGCCTTATCTAATATTAGATGTTTTGAGATAAAATGAAGAAGATTAACTTTTGGAAAACAGTGAAAGACAAAAATCTGTAATAATTGTCAGCTACGTATTTTTGTTACGATATGTAATTTCTTAATTTCTATTAACTACCATGAAATAATCGAATCAAAAATTTCGATGTGAATTACTAGGGGTGAAGTAAATGGATAAAAATGCTTTTCACATTTTTTGAGATTAAAAAATATTATTTGAAATTATTGTTTTTTAATTTTAATTAGTATATTCTGAAATTGTCAGCACCGGTGACTTTTGTAAAAATGCCTGACAACATTAAAAGTGAAATAAAAAACGCCATTATAAAAAAATAAATTGTACTAATTAATTGGTAATAGCGTTTGCTATTAAATTTTATGTTTTGATATAGGAGTAAAAATAATAAGAAAAACAATTAAAAAGAATCTATAAGAAAGTCTGGAATAAAGAAACAAGATTTGAAATTACTCTTACTTTATAAATCATAGTAATTCCGTTTTCACAATCAAATTGAAAGTCAATTTTGTGCTTAGTTCTCTATACTCAAAAGAACATATTCAGGTCTTTGTCTCCAGCAACTTTTAGGTGCGTTCGTAATTATATAAATACGTAGAACCTATTGTCGTCGTCTGGTGTCTGGTCCGTCCGTTTGTCTGTCCGTTCGTCCATCCACATATAACAACGCAAAAACTACCCAACCGAATGGTTTGAAATTCAAGATATATTATCTTTGCAGAATTTTGTCGAGACATTTCAAATTTTATGAAAATCGAATCAAAACTTTAGAAAATATTAATAAAAAGATTGATTAAGAAATTTGAATTTTTTTTCTTTTAAATCGGTACTCTCTTGTTATAGGAGCTTCCAATGTTAAATCGTCAAGCAACCGAGATACTTATGTTATTACAGAAATTAATCTGCAGACGATATAATTCATTTCACAGAATTAAAAATCATCAAGATCTGAATATTTATATAACTAGCTATATTACGAACGCACTTTATTTGTCACGTTTGACGTACAATTTCCAACTTGTCTATTTTCAACTGCTATAAGGTTACAGATGATTTTATGACCATTATTGCTGCATCAACAGCCGTGTAATATAATAGTCCTGTGACCTGTCGGAAACAAATTATCGAAATTAAATTATCTGATCCTATTGTTACTGCTACGAAATGACAATGGCTAAAAAAATACGTTGTACATCCATACAAATTTAGAGAGGTCAGTTTTCTTAAAAATATATAGCAATATAGTTTTTGTATTCTATTAGTTTCCTTCCGCTAATGTACTTTATTATTATTATTATTATTATTATTATTATTATTATTATTATTATTATTATTATTATTATTATTATTATTATTATTATCATTATTAGTATCCTCGAAAACTTCTGTAAACTTAAAATAAAAATACTGTGTTCACACTATTTAAAAATTTTGCTTAAATAACTGCTGCTACTGTAATTTGTATTTTATACAGTAATTACGTTTGTAATATTTTTATACTTATCTTAAAGATAGACATTTCTTTAATCTCTGTAAATGTTTCTACAGGGAAATTTCATATTAATAAAGAACAAACAAATTACCCTCTTATTTATCACCTTTCAAAATTAAACGCTGATATTTTTTGTAAATAAAATAACGAATTATTATTATACATCTTATGCGTTTTTTGTGTAGTATCTTCCACACTGACTTTTACACTATACGCGTGACTTGAAAATCTCAATGATAGGTTGAAACCTTGAAATCTTCCATAAGAAAATTTCAAAGAAACTAGCGTATGCATAAACAGATATTTTCATACAATTCCTATATTTAATCTGCTTAAAAACTTTTATAAAAATCAATTTTTTTTTTATAAAATTGCACGGATATAAAACTTTAAATATTATAATACTGTGTAAAGTAAATTTTTGCAAACATTTAGCAGAATTTTAAATCTTATATAGTTTTACTTAAATTGATATTTTATATTTAAAATATGACAAGCCCTATTAAAATAAAAATTTAGTGTTAACGAATGTTATCTTTTGGTAGTTCTTCATTTCTGACAGTTTTATTATTTATCATGGAAAATACAGAAAAATCTTTTCTTTTTACCATAGTTTTAAAAATGTTGAAGTGCTTCGCAGAAAATAAAGAAGAAGCTGATTAAATATATTAATGAAAACAGTGTAATTTGCAGAAACTACTTACTCAGCACTGTTCTTTAGAACATTTTAATTACATTCACACCACTAATATCTACAAATCTAATCTTTTTAGTAATATACTCTGCAGTGGCTTCTATCACCAATACATAATTAATATATCAAGTGATCTCGGACGATTTCGTCGTCTGGGACGGAAGTATACAAATAGGATTGAATATTTATTGTCTGCAATTGCTGGTGGATGCAAGTAGAAGGGAAATTTCGTGACCGATTCTGTATGAAGCGCAACGGGGATGATGGGAAGATGGTCAAACAGAATGATTGGAACCCCACCGATATTGGCGAAAACTTGGCTTTTATCTTTACATAGACGTTCCTACTAATCCTCGCCTCCCACGACGGCTTTCCGCTTATGTCATTCCCATATCGTGTCGTGACTTGTGACTGTAAAACTCGCTCTTCGCCATTTAATTTCATTCTGTTAATAGCATTTTTGTTTATTTTAATTAATCAAAATATAATCTAATTTATTCAACTAAAATTACAGTAAAAACTGGCCGAGGATAACAAACGAAAAGAGAAAAGAAGTTAATTGTATTTTAACTGCATTAGAGGGTGACATGATTTGTTTTGGAAAGAAAATGGGAGAAAGAAAAATAAATTGAGCATTTGAATTTAATTTTTATTTTTTAATCATAAATATAATATAAACGTGTGCAACAACTGTGTCCCACTTTATCTTTATTCGAACATATATTTTTTATTTTAATAATCATTGATGCGGTATTTTATTTTTGTGGCAACGCTGATTTGAGAAAAACCTTTCATTTCATTTATGCAAACAATGCTGATTTTATTTTTAATTAAATGTAATTCTCATCAAATTTGGTTTAACGAAATGTGAGTGTACTATGTCAGAAAACTGTTCAAATTTTTTTCTTATGGTATCTCTTTTATCGTTTTGCATTTATTATTCGCTTAGAAAAAGGGATGTTGAAAACAGAAATAATATATAGAAATATTTATTAGCATTTCCTAATTTCATAAAATAAAACAATGACTCTTATCAAATGCAAGCAATTTTTAACAAAAGTATGCAACAGTAAGGTAACGTGCAAGAAAGCCAAAATAAATAAATAAATAGATAAATAAATAAAATAAAATAAAAAAACATTATCTTAAATTCAAATCTGTATTAGATCTGCTCAGAATAAATTTTACTTTTTATTTTCATCAAAATCACCAGAAGAAAAGGGATTTTAGTTAAATTTAAATAAGGGATTGGTTTTAAATTTTAAAATCAGGTGAAGGAGATATGCACCACCTCCACCCCCATTATACACAACCGAATTTCAAGTATCCATTACAATTAAGTCAAATTTATCTGTATAATTTCACTTGATTTATAATTCATTTAATCCTTTTCAAATAAGTTATGTAAGTTTAAACTATAAATCCTAATAGAGTTGCCTTTATTTTCTGGTTTGCATATTTTAAGAGATAAATCTTTTTAATATAATTTTTACTTTTATGTCTACAGTTTCTTTCCTAAAATCTTTAAAAAATACAATCAATTATTTGTTGATATTACGGAGGTGAAGGGGGGGGGAGGTAAATGTATGTGTTTATTTTATAAGTAGCTGCATTATGTAAGAAAGCGTACTAAAGTTTTAAAATACATCGAATTTAAACTGATTCTTGATCAAAGTTCTTTTTATGATTTATTTAAAGAAATTAGACCAGAGTTCTTTATTGTAATAAAAATAAAGATATCAAATACCGTTATACAGCCCCCCCCCCCCTTAAACATTTTGAAATACCAAGATATAACTTGAAATTGTATGGAAATCTACCGACGAAGCACTACTAGCCCTCCCCTAACGAAATCCTGCCAATTTTTCTATGTAATAGTTTAATTTGGGTATAATATAGAGGTAGATTTCTATATTATATCTTTGTATAGATTAGAGGCACTATTTGGGAGGTGCATGTGGAGGCAGTTGTAGCACACAGCCCCCTCCAATTAATTCGATTTTCCAGAATGTATCAGATTCTCAAGTCAGACTGAAAAACTGTTTTTTTAAGAAAAATGTATGAAATCTAAAAAGAACTTTTCAGATTTTATTAAAATAGAAACTCAACATTAAATACAAAAGTCAAAGCACAGGCATTACTTATTGTAAGCAATATTGGCTAAATCCTTGCTTTTGCACGAATTTTCAAGTGAATCACATTTATCAGTAACGAGTTCTTTTGACTTATTTAAAAATATGTGTGAGAATAAAATTGTATTATTTGTTGAACAGATGTGCGCAACAACATTAAATCAAAATACCGCCCAACCCTTCAAAAAGAAAAAAACACGAAATGGCGTTGCTATATATATTATATTATTTCTATGTTCATATCTGATATTTCTAACGTGTAACACTACAGATCAGTCACTTCAATGTTAAGTCCGCAAGTCATACTTTTTTTCCGAACACATTTTATTCAATTTTTTTATATTAGTAGGGAAAGGAGCGTCACCTTGGTAGACTTTTTGTACATTTTATTTTCGCTCAATTTTTACGCAATGACTAGCTTCATATTGCTTGATGGTTTAGAAAAAAAATAGCGTGTTTAAAATATATATATATGTGTATGAAAATAAATTTATACTCCTTTAATACTGTACTATCCAGCCCCATAAAGTAGGGTAGATTGAGGCACACTGTTTTATGCGTCATTCATACTGTCAGGATACATTATTCCTCGAAGAAGGGTTATTATATGATACTAAATATTAACGCTTCAATAAATAATAAATCAGAAACATCATAGCAGAAATTATTTACCGTATATACTCGTGTATAAGTCGACCCCGCCAATTCTTACGCAAAATTTTGGAAAAAGTTGAATTTTCGTGTATAAGTCGAACCACATTTCTGGTAGTATGTTGAAAAATGATGTGTAATCGAGGATAAAAAAAAGTAATAAATTTTCAAAAATTAGTAATTTCTTTTTTTTTTTACGTTTCTAATCAGACTTTTTTTTTTTTTTTAAATTCAACATTTTAAAATTGTCTAATTATGTAAAACTGAAGAAGCATAAACTATTTTGAAAGCTATTTACATCAATTTTATAATTACTTACTTTTTTTTTTTTTTTTTTTTTTTTTTTTTAAATCTATTCAACCCTTATTTACAAGGGTAAACAACTTCCCAAACTGCTAAAATATAGTACTTCCTTGAATTGTAGGACTTTTAGGAGAGAAATCTAGAAGCATTCTCAAGTTGAACTCTTTTTAAAAAGGGGATTAAAATGTTGAAAGGAATGTCCCTGTATTGAAGGGAATTCTATTCCAATAGAAAATGAGTGCAGAACAATTACAGAGACATTATTGTTGAACTTTTTGAAAATACAGAAAAATCTCTTTTTTTTTTCTACGATAGTTTTGAAAATGTAGTGGTGCTTTGCAGAAAATAAAGAAGAAACTGGATTAAATATATTAATGAAAAAAGTGCAATCTGCAGAAACTACTTAGTCAGCACTGTTTTATAGAACATTTTAATTACACTCACACCGGTAATATCTACAAAATTTATTTTATAAGTAATATACTCTGCATCAATTACAGCACTATTTACACAAACTATGTAACATATCTAGCGATCTCGGACGCTTTCGTTGTTCGAGACCGAAGTACAGAAATAAAATTAAATATTTCTTGTCTGCAAATGCTAATGTATGCAATCGGAATGTACGGCAGATAATGTCTACTGCTGAAGAACTCCCGTGCCGCAGTTGACTTTCGAAAGTCCGGAATTCTAATTTGCACTTCCACAACATTGACTGCGATCGCCCCAACCAGCTATACTGGATGCACATGGTTGTCAAAGAGCCAATAGTGTTGAAGGGTTTAAAATGCACTAAAGCACAGGTACACGTGGTGAAATTTCAGCAAGCCTGTTTTCATGGTATGCTTATTAAATATTATTTGGTTAAATCTAAATCAATCTTAAATAAATTCATCATCTTTCTATCTATTTTATTTATTTCGTAAGGATTTATTATCTTTTAAAAATTAAACTTGCGTAAGAACTACTTTACTTTATTTTTGAGCAAAATTAGAAAAATATGTACCAGCAGTTTTCATTTATCTTATTATTATTTAATCTTTTATGATATGTGGCATATTTTTATATTTTCATTTCTTATTAATAAGTGAGAATCCTTTAAATGTATTTTTATTCAAATAAATACAGAATGACATTTGGCTATTATCTGTGTACCTTCTTATCCACTTACTACTCCACAATTTGAAAAAAACTTACGTTATAGTTTATGTATTTAAAAAATCGTTTATGTATTTAAAAATTTCAAATGTTTAATAATAATAATTTCTTGTATGTAGTAATTGAATTTTAACTTATTCAAATTTACCATTTCCTTTAATTTTTTAATTATTTAAAGCGATTTTTTTTTTCACGTATCCTAATACTTTTATGTTGTACAAAAATTTATTTAATAATATTACTCAACTTCAGAGGATTTCGTATGTGCAATCTTAATTTATTAAATTTTTGTTGTACAATATTTTTGAATTTTAAAGTATTATTATTACTAAACTTGTTTAATACATTTTATTTCTAAGATATGTAAAATAAATTAATTTTGATTAAATTAATCTATTTAAATATCTGACACTTTAAATGTACATAATAATAAACATGAGATAGCTTGAAAATGTATATTTATGTCCGAAAAAGAAAGATTTAGAAAAAAAAAAAAAAAAAAAAATGTAAATAATGTTACTTGATTTAAATAAAAAAGAAATTATAGAGCATCAAGTTATTTATAAAGCAAGTTGCAAATGATTTTGAACAACAATTCTCAATCTGTATAAGTGATAAAAAAAAGTGTAAAGAATTTAGTAAAAACCAAAAATAGGCAAATATGCAACATGCAGATCATATAAAAATATTTTAGAATAAAGTTACAGAAATCTTTTTTTATTTTGTCCAGGATTTATATAAACTTTAAATTTTGATTTTATATTTCCTAAGAAGATATTAATTTTTACGAAATTAAAATATGCAGAAATATTTAACTTACTTGAGATTTTGATGGGTTTAATAATGCTTAAACAACTGAGAATAATTTATAACAAACTTATTAGTATTTCAAGAAGGATAAAAAAAAATTGTAAAAATCGGAAACAGTTATTTTGTGGGTTCATAAACAGGGTACAGAATACATTTTTAATCATGCACTCTGTGAAATTTTCGTTTATTTCCGGGTAGTATGACAGTAACGGTAATCAGAAATTTTCAATCTTGTCATTAAACAATATCATACAGCGATGAAATATACTAATTCTTAATGAAAACTAATCAGATTATGTATTACTTTTAATGATTAATATTATTTATTTTCTTTTTATTTCTTATAACTGAAGAATACCATTTTTTTGTAAGAAACTATTTGTTGTAAATTTTCACCTCATAATAAATATTCAATTAAAGCAAATTGTTGAACACATTAAATTCTATATTTGAAAAAATATATATCCACTGTTTCAGAAATGAATCTCTATTAAAATATTCGTATTCTTCACGTCATTATAAATTATTGTAAGTAAACGGAAAATAACTGCCCTCCACTTCTGTCTGTATCTATTTATCGTCATCTGTGTAGAAAAAAAGATCAGACGTCAATTAACCCCAATAAAAAAAATTCAAAGCCCACTCATTTTTTGTCGGCTGGTTACGGCCCTGACAGGTGTGTGTGGGGGGGAGGGAGGGGGGGTATTTTTGTGAGATTAGATGATTTATTGGTTATTTTTACTGCAAAGTAACAAACACGACAGAAAAAGTGGGAAAATAAAATAAAATTTAAAGTGCTGGGGATAATTAGACATTTCTTGGCTATTTAGATGTCCGTTTATTTATTGTTTACTATAAAGTGACCAATTTGGGAGTAAAAGATTTATGCCTTGTGAGGCGGAGGAAGCAAAGTGGTAATATGTGGATGGGATGAATGAATTTTAAATGATGCGCATAGACATAGTATTCCTGCTGTTGCTATTACCAACATGCATAAATCACACATCATAAATAATTAAAGCAGTTGAAATTGAAAAATAAGTATGTCAAAGGTATTGATTTCTGCTATGATGAGAAACTCTTTAATTTATAAAACAGTCAAAATTTCGTATACATACATGCAGGGCCTTAGTTAGAAAATTGGAGACTTAGGTACAAACACTGCAGAGATATACGAGTTGTAATTCTCCAACTGGACGAAAAATGTCCGGTATGATTTCTTTACCAATTTGAATAATTGCGTTAAAATTAATCTAGTGACTACAGAGATATGTTCTGTACTAATTCTATAGACAATTTGTCTTACATAATTTCATCATTGATTCATATGAAATCGTAAAATAATAAAAATATGTTATTATTTTTAGTTCCCTAAATGTTTGGAGACCCTAATATATATGGATGTGCATTTTCTTTGAGCTTCGGATTTTTTCTTGGTACTTGTATTTTTTGTCCATTTCTGTCAGTTAGTCCATCGATTCTAATAACGCAAACAACACTACGTTCCTTTGGAAATCAGTCTTTCCTTGGAATCTTCCTGCGCCGCAGTTCTTTCTCGGCTCCATCTTTAGCAAATTGGAAGACGGAAAAATATAAGTCTTAGTCTTGTCGTAATATGAAGAACACTTGGGAACGCTGCAACGGTCAAGTAATCCAGAAATTAAATAAATATTAATAAATACTATCAAATAAGAAGAATACTAACGATACCATACGTAAAAATAATAAGCAAACAGAAGAGCGGCAAGCAATGGCTAACACAACACATGAACTGCATAGGTAATAAATTTGTTTCTCCCTCCAAAAAAACACAGACTTCATGACGTCAGATCACGTAGTTTTCAACCTTTTTTTGGCCAATTTCTGGAGTAGACCGTGGCTCCACAGGCTAGTGTTCCGTTCTGAAGAATGGAATATGCATCAAAGTTAGATGTATGATAAAGAGAAGACACTTGCCTGTAAGAAGAGAAGTTCCGTAAAGTAACATCGCATCCCACTGTGATGATAACTAAATTGTTCAGTAGTGGGCGGTACCTACCACGATTAGCTTTTCATACTGTTTCACGGCTTGACCTTTGAAATTTTCTTTTATTTCGCGGCATTAGGACAATAACGGGAATCAAGAAATTTTCAATCTTGTGATTATACAAACTCGTAGAATGATGTAATATTTATTTTTTAATGAAACTAATAAGATTAATTCTTTTCATATTTAATCTTATTTATTGTCTGTAACGTCAACAAGATTACTGTCAACCTCTAATAATTTATAATGGCATGAAGAATACGAGTATTTTAAAACGGATTCGCATTTGAAACAGTTGATTTTTTCTTTAAATATAGAATTTAATGTATTCAGCAATTGCTTTTGATGGAATATTTACTATATGCGGTTTATATTTAAAAAGATTGTTGAACACATTCTCATTTAACAAACTCATGGAGTGATGAAATGTTTTAGAAGAGATAAGCAGTTGGTACATATATATTTATATTTAAATACATCAAATAAATGTTTTCAACAAAATGTTTTAGTGGAATATTTATTATATGGAGTTAATCTTTACAACAACAAAATTCTTACAAAAACATTCGCATTCTTCACGGAATCATAAATTGTAAGAAATAAAAAGAAATTAAATAAGAGTAAAAATTAAGAGAAATACATAATCTGATTAGTTTTTATTAAAAATTAAATTCCTAAAAAAGGTTATAAGTACTGCAAGTAGATGTGTTTTCTGATTTATAGAGTTACATAAAACACACATTTTTTTTTTTTTTTTATAAACAAGAAATATTTAGGGAAAAAGAGAATTTTTAAAAAAATATATATATTTAAAGGGCTTTTTTACTTTTTACAAATTAAATTCCTAAAATATCTGATATGTACTATCTGTATATTTGATTTTTGTTTTTTACAGATACGTAAAACACACATTTTACTATGCACAACTAACATTTGGAAAAATAAAATTTCCAGAAATTTTTTAATAAGGAAAATCAAAATATTTTTTTTATAATAATAGTTTTTTCTTCTTTAAAAGTCAAATTTTTACAAAATATGATAAGTACTGTAAAGGCATTCGATTTTTGTTATAACAAGCTATATAAAACACTGTTTTCCAGATTTTTTATTATTTATTTATTTATTTATTTATTTCTGATTTTTTGTGAAGAAAAGATATATTTAATCATTTTATTTCCTTTCTCTCACTGTGAAACTTGATTTCTAAAAATAAAATATTTTTTAGGAAAATACAGATTAATACATCTAAAATTTATATATTCAGAATATTTCGACGTATTGCCTGTGTTTTCTAATAAACCAGCTTTAATACTTACAAAAAAAAAAAAAAAAAAAAAAAAAAAAAAAAAAAAAAAAAACTGAAAGCTGTTCATTTGAAGATGTGCCAGCACTAGCTTTTCTTTTTCCATATCTGAATTCATGTATTTTATTTTTAATACTTTAATGACTATTATTCTCATAAATATTCTATTAAATATTGCTATCCTAATTGTTAAATGTATTTGAAAATAATTGTGTTTTATTGGTATGAGATGAAATTTCTATTTGAAAATTATCACATAGAGGAGTGAATGCTAGACACAATTGAACATTTCTCATTATGTAAAATTTCTCAGGATGTAAATAAAAGAAATATAAGCGATAATCTCTTTCTTTTACTTCTTGTACTACTACTTATTTTTCTGCATGTTCACTAAATACTTCCCTTTTAAAATAATAAAAGTAGATAAATAAATAAATACTGTATGTTAAGAAATTATAACACCATTGTTGATGTGTATTTACGTACAGTCATACGTATTTACGTAAAGTCGATAAAACCACTTGTAAAATTCGTCACATACAATATTAATTGGAAGTAATTAAAATAATTATCATACAAACTTCAACGCAACAATTAAGTTTAATATATTTTTTAATTTACCGATTATTTCATTAGCGTTAAATTATATTATTATTATTATTGTATTGCAAAGAGCGTTTCTTTCAAACGCGAACATACTTATCGTTAAAATATATAACTTTGAGTAACTCGTGTAACATTTTATCTAATAAATACTTTTCCTTCAATAATAAAGCTTTTAAAACAATTGGCACTTAAATTCATGCATTGATGTCTTCCTTTATGTTCATTCTGTTTTGAAATAATATGAATTATTTGAAAACTTGATAAAATATTACTAATAATATCAATTAAATTTTGGTGTTAAAAATAGAGGAATTTGGAAAAAAGTGTCTCGAGCTGTGAATTGTCTACATGCAGCTGGTCCCAAATTAAAGGTCATGAAATATCAGTGTGTTTAAAAACATGTTTATTAAATTTCACTGCTAGAAAATAAAGTCTCAAGAAATGTAGGTAAGGTACTTCTTGAAAGTCCGTTTTTTAGGTGCGTTCGTAATTATATAAATACGTAGCACATATGATCGTCGTCTGGTCCGTTCATCTGTCTGTCCGTCCGTCCGCATATAAGAGCGCAAAAACCACCCAACTGAATGGTTTGAAATTTAATATATATTATAGTTACAGAATTTTGTCGAGTCATTTCAAATTTTATGAACATCGAATCAAAACTAGAAAAGATATCAATAAAAGTTTACTTTATTCTATTAAATCCTATCGTACGTAATCTACATAATAAAAGTGCAAGTCATGTGACTGAGGAAAACAAATAAGGCAAACCACTTCTTTTTTCATATGCCAGGCGGCCATTTTTATTCAAAATTATTCCTTCGAATAAAATTGCATAAAAGTTACATTTTTAGAAAGATAGTTCAAAAAAATTGTTTGATTGATAGATGAGTTACATTATAGAATATTGTGTGTACAGCATTCATTTACAGGATTACAGGGACACACAGAAGAATTCGGTACTGTCTGCTAACAATAATTGCTGGAAGCGCTTTTTCAGTTGCTGAACACGTTTTTAAATTTTTTGTCTATTACTTGGTGTGTATAAATGGTATAAATCGTATACAGGGCAGCACAAAAGTTCTCGAGTGCATTTCCGTTTATTGGCGGAATTTCCAGAAGGGGAATTTTAAACTGTGGTACGCGTTTTTTAACTGAACTGAAATTTAGCATTCTGTGTTGTATATTTACAAATCTATATATCATATACATGGCTGCACAAAAGAGTTCTTAGAAAAGAATTTTTCCGAATGCTGTCGGTCTTTCCTGAAATTGACTTTTTAAATATGTTATGCGTTTTCGAAATTATTTACTTAAGATATCATTTTTCACCTTATTTAACGGTAAATATTTGCAAAATTATTTTGGAACTGTTGGAAAGTGTTACATATTCTATGCTTAAAACATGATGTTTCGTTCTTGTTTTTTTTTATTACAGATGTTATTAGTGTTTTTGCTCCTTTAACTGCAGTGTTGTATTCAGGGGGTGGCCAGGAGAGGAATATCCCCGCATCATTGAAATGCCCCCCCCCCCCCCGAAAGATTTGAGATTTTATGCTTTTACTGGTGAAAAAGTGCAATTTTCTCCCTGGAACTGAACCCCCCCCCCCCCCCCCCCGAAGAAAAGAGTCTGAATTCAACACTGTTTACCTGCAACTGTCCCTCAGATACGCCCCCAGCCCCCTCCTCATTCTGAAACCTCAGAAAATGCAACATTAAATTTACTATGATATGTTTTTTTTTTTTCCATTTTTTAGATGAGACATCTTCATCGCAGAGCGCCCACGATTACCACTGTAAAATATGTGTGTATCCTGCAGACGTGTAGGAATCACTGTCAATGCTAAAGTGAGTTAATTTTCTTGCATTTTTCGAATAATGTGAATAATGACGCCTTTCGTTGTGTGCCACAAGCTCAGATGCGCCCTTGCTTACTAAAAGGTTGGACAGGCCTGATGTATTTATTATACAAAGAGTTTTGAGCGATCCCTAGGAACGTCTACATAAGCTTTTTCTTTCGATATTTAGTTATAATAAAATATTTTACTAAAGAAAACATTCACACACACAAAAAAAGCTGTCAAATTTTTTTATTTATATTGTCAAAATATTTAAAAACCACTCTCAATTTGGCGCCACTTGGTAGCGGCGCCCAGGGCGGCCGCCCCCCTTGCCCCCGTTTAACTACGCTATTGCTAATATCTAATGAATTTTGTGATGGGAAAGAATAATTACTATGATTAAAATAAATTGGTATTTGAGAAAGGGAAACGAAAGGGAAAAAGTTATTTTCCCTCTATATAAAAAAAAAGTAACGATTTGGAAATGTGCAAAAAACGAATTGGAAATGGAGCAATGAAAAACTATTACGCGGAGATTGAAGTAAGTTAAAAATTAGTAAATTAAATGAGGTAAAATAAAATAAAAATGTGTTATATGTATGTGTGTGTATAAAGATTTAGAAATTTATATTCTCTGAACTTTCACTCGAAATTCTTTCGAGTCTTCTTATTCTTAAATTTCAGTAACTTTTCTGTGAATCTCTCGCTCATAATAACTTTAAAAAAAAGTTAATTACTGTTTCGTTTTCACATTGCAGAAAACCACGTAAATGGCGATCAATGTGCAGCTGTCTAATGCTGTTTATTTATTTGTGAAAAAAAAAAGAAAAGAAAAGAATAAAAGGGTATAAATTTATTTTACTCATACCAGTATAAACAATGGAATAAACTTTTTATATAAATAAGTGCTCGTCTTAGCGTCCTTTATTACTTTGTTGAGTTTCAATTTGCGAGTGAGCGCCTGCATGGTATTAAGTTCTCCTCGTTGCCTAATAAATGAGTACACTTGTACTAATTCTTGTTGCACACGATTTCAGCACTGCAATGTAACTGCATATTTCGACTCACTTTGCAGAGCCGAGTCTGAACCGACACTCTCCTGAAGAAAAAGGGTTAGTAGGTTGGAAAGTAATTCAAAATAATATTTACCGTAACTAATAAAAACTAGCAAAATTTACTTTTTTATCAGCAACACCTTTTCTCACATTTAACATAAATAAATTCTATGCAGATCATGTTCTATTATAAGAGTGATTCGCAAATAAAGCTCCACAGGAAGGAGTCTTGTGACATTCCATAAATAGAACTAAAATGTCTTCTAAAACAGGAAAGAAATGAAAATATCCTCTGACCATTTATCGCGGATTTTTCTGACACGTTTGCAAGATGAATTTATTTCCCATATTCGATAAAAATTGAAATATTTTTAGTGCAGCAATAAAAATCCGAATAATATATTTTATTTTCTAATAAATGTGATATGTACTTCATTTTTGTCGATTGTTTTCTTGTAATCATTTTGTTGTGATTGTGACCTAAAAATTAGGTTTAAACATGAATTAGTGGCTGTCTTTTATTTATTTATTTTTAACTTTATTTTTAAATGCATTGTTTTTATGGAAAAATGAGAAAAAAATGCTTTGATCTGCTAAATAAAATGTCTGCATTTATGAATAAATATAATTTAGTGAATATGTAAAAATGTAAGATAAAAAAGTGTAAATGATTAAAATAAAAATTTAAAAATGGGTTTCACCTCGCCCCTCGGGGGTTTTACAAGAGAACGAAATAGCGAAATAATCATTCGTATCTTCTGTTTATATTTTGCAATTCATCCGCTTTCTAAATTTCATCTCTAAAACCTTGATAAATGCGCAGATACGCTTTTATGTCCTTTCCCTTCCTCTTTTACTAGCGGCCGATGGGACTGAATTAAAAAAAAATTCGTCCGAATCTTACGTTTATATTCTGACACTTAGCATGTAGCAAAATTTTATCACGAAAGCCATGATTTATTATTTTCGCCACTCCCCTCACTCCCATGGAGGAGGTAGCGGAAGATAGAAAAAAATCTTTGCATTATGTGATTCATCTTCTTTCAAAATTTAATCTCTAACACCCAGATAGATTCTCATTTTACGACAACCACCCTAAGGGGAAGGTAAAGAGACCGAGTTTGACAATTTTCATCCGCATTTTATGTTTATATTCTGACACTGAGTATCTTCAAAAATTTTATGACGAAAGCGGCGAGAGGTCTTGAGATGCGCGTTTTCGCTATCCCCCCTAAACACTCCCAGGAAAGGGGCCTAATTTCCAAAAAAAAAAAAAAAAATCCTTCATATCTCGTTTCTATGTTTTGTGATTCACCCCTTTTCAAAATTCATTTCTAAAACCTTCATAGATCTTGAGATACGTCCCCCCCCCTACCCCCCCCCCAGCAGAATTTTGAAAATAACCTCTATATCTGGTTTCAAATATAAAACGTTAAAAAAAATCGATTGGTTAAACTTTTAAGAAATTATGTGTACATATTTTTTAATAATCTGCGAATATTTATATTTTTGAAAATGAATTAAAATAACTATATATACGCAAATCAAATAAAGTATACCCATTTTTAAACAAAACACATCGATCATAAAATAAATTCAGTAACAGAACATATTTATAATAGCCTGTTACTAAAGTAAATTTAATTTCTCTTCCTTCTATTTTTTTCCCAAATTACATGAAACAAAAGAACTTGAAAACATTCCACTATTACATCATACTCCCTCTTTTTTTAGAAAAATCCACACATAACAACTGCTTGATCGCCTATCCGGTGTCTAGCATATGACAAATTCAATTAATTATTGAGAAAACACCTCGCTTTTTGTTCCGCCCCTTTTATTCATACAATCATCCTTCTAATATCATGCCGGATACTGGGACGAGCAGTCGAAATCCAACTCTGTGTTCAACTCTCGACTGGTCGTTGCTGCAACTGAGAATCACAATTGATCTGCGCATGCTCTTTTGACTTTGAGCTTTTCTTTGCTTCATATTATCAATTGAGGAATCTTCGAACCTTCTTGAACACGGCTGGGATTCAATAGCTGATTGCGGTCTAAGGGGAATGGAATCGTTCTCACCCTCGGCAAGATCTGCTCTCTGACGCTCTGAGTGTCAAGTTTCAGCATATTTCGACTGCTGCGTGTTCGGGCGAAGTTTGGAAAGGGGGCGTGTTATTCCCGCCCTCTTGCTATCCAGTATCTTCAGTTGTGTCCTTGTCGGGCGGAGCTTGGATAGGAGGCGTGTTATTCCCGCCTTCTCCACTGCTGGTGTTCGTCGCGTGGAAAAGAGGCGTGTTACTCCCGCCCACCTGATCTCTGCTAATCTTCCGTGACTGCTCTTTTGAATGCCATGGCCATGAAAGAGAACCAACAGCTTGACGACCTTATGAATGGGATCATAAACGGTTATGTTCCTGCGGACTGGTTACGAGAATTCAACGCCTTCCCTACTCTAGAGGAGCAAGTGAAAGATGTTTTTCGAGAATTTTTATCCGGCATAGATGAAGAAATACAGTCTCTCCAACAACGAAAGGACTACAACGACACCCACAAGGCTCAGGTAAAAGACCTCTGTCTTTTTGCTATATCTATTTTGGGGGAGCCATCTAGATTAGATTTAATTGATTTAGCCTGTAGAACTGGTTATATTAGATTTCTAGGGAATAACCAATGGGAAAAACTCCAAATTCTAAAGAATTTTAGCTCACATTCTAATCCCCCCCGTACAGGAAAAAGAAAAAATTCTGAATCTGAAAATCCAATTCCCCTCAAAAATAAATTCGGGAATTTAAATGCCGAAGCTAATCTTGATAACCATGATCTTATGGATCAGGAATCTGCTCAAGATGGTGCTGCAAGCACCGATGTTGAATGTTCAAAAAACGACAAGCGACCCTTCTTTATTGAATTCAAAAATATGGATTGGCGCAAAGTTGCCCAAGAGATAAAAGCCCTTGATTCTGATAATCCTCCTCAAGTCAGCCTCTCCGGGGAACTTCTAAAAGTTCTACCCAAATCTGTCAGCCAATTTAGAGATATCCAAAGATACCTAACTGACAAACATATGAATTTCAACACCCTTAACTCAAAAGAACTTCGACCAAAAAAAATCTGTATTAGGGGAATCCCCCCCAACACAGACCCCCAACTTATTATCGAAGACCTTGGTAACCATGGATTTAAGGCCACCCGAGCCGCCATGCTTAAGAGTCGCAAAACTGGCAGAGGTATGCCAATTTACATGGTCAACGTCCTCCCTTGCACTAACTTTGAGAAGATCTATAAAATTGAGGAACTTTGTGATATAAGTGTTCGTATTGAATACTTCAGAAACAACAATAACCCAAAACAATGTTACCGCTGCCAACGGTTCGGACACGCCTCCGAGACGTGCAGCCTAATACCAAAATGTCTTAAATGCTCAGAAGAGCACCTCACTGATAACTGCCCCAAGACAGGTAAAATAATTCCAAAATGTTCCAATTGTAACGGTGCCCATCCGGCCTCATACAGAGGTTGCCCAAAAAATCCAAACAACATTAAGAAAAAAAATACCCCAACACTCAACACCAAAACAAAACCGCAACACCAAAAACCAAATATACTTGCTGTCATCGCAGACATTTTCAAACCCTACAATTACACCATTCATGATAAACCAAACGATATCAACAACAGTGAGACCACTACTGACGTGAATAACGATATCCAGGAAGACCCAGTTGAGGACACTTCCAGTTACACCAAACAAAATAAAACACCACCTGTTATACAAAATAATTATACAAACACATTCAAAGATATGTTTGACACCTTCAAAGACATGAAGGAACTTCTCCAAATTACCAAACTCCTAAAACATTTAAAAAACATCGCCATCAAATCAAAAAATTGCAACAACCCATTCGACAAAATGTATATCATAATAGAAGAATTAGACGCCTTTTCTACGGAGCTCAACATTACCAATTATGAATAATTACAATAACAAAAATTTCTCTCCTCTTCTTATTTTCTCCTGGAATTGCCAATCATTGAAACCCAGGATTAATGAACTCCGCTCCTTTATTTCCATAAATCCACAAATCGATATACTCTTAATACAAGAAACACTTAACCCTTCCTGCAGTATCACCATCCCAGGTTACAAACTCCATCATACACCACGTGCCACTTCTCACTGGGGTGGCACAGCCATCTACATCAAAAATTATATCCCACATCACACAACTCAAAATATTCCACTCCCAGGCATTGACTACACCAGTATTGTCGTCAACTTGCCCCATGCCAAAATCAACTTCACATCTTTTTACGCACGACACGGGCGACGATACCCCATAAATGACCTGACACACATCATTACACAACACCAACACGCATTTATCGCTGGTGACTTCAATGCACATAGCAGGCAGTGGAACTGTCATTCCACCACTACCAGAGGTAGATCTCTTCACAACTTGGTTAGCCATTTCAATCTCAGTCTCCACGCACCTACTACACCAACACACATTCCTGTTGCTCGCAACCAGCACCCCTCTATTATTGACTTCGCCATCACCAAAAATCTTACCTTCCCTATCAACACTTCTGTTATTAATGACCTAAGCTCTGACCACCTTCCTGTCTTCTTCAAAATTGATCAACCCTATCTCTCCTCCTACTTCAGTAGCTATTGACTGGAATAAATTCCAAAATTACATCAACAACACCGACCTTACCTACCCCACAATCAACAACACTACTGACATTGATAACGCAGTTAATAAACTCAACAACATCATTTACAAAGCTCAAAAAGATGCCACTTACACCAAATTCAAAAATAATAACTCTTACATCTTACCCACTTACATACATAATATCTGTAAACAACGCAACACACTCCGTCGGCTCTACCAAAATACCAGAGATCCCACCCTTAAAACAGCTGTCAACAGGCTCAACAATAAAATTAAAACCCTTATTCAGAAAGATAAGCAAAAAAACTGGTCTAAATTTCTCGAAAGTCTTACTTGCGAGGATAACTCTCTTTGGCAAATCAAAAAGAAACTCAATAATAATTATACCCCTATTCCTCCCCTTACTGCCAATAATCAAACTGCGTATAGTGACGAGGACAAGGCAGAATGCCTCGCTAGCTCATATGAAAGGCAATTCTCTCCGAATCCCTTCCTCGCAAGTCAAGCACACTTTAACAATGTCAATGATACTGTTAATGACTACCTCTCAACCCCTCCTATCCCTCTCCCCGAAATTCAACCCATCATGATCAACAATATTATTCAAAAACTTAATAATAAAAAATCTCCTGGGTACGATAAAATTTCCAACTATACTCTTAAACAACTTCCTATCAACTGTATTCTCTACATTACGAAGCTCACTAATTCTATCCTCAAACATTGTTATTTTCCTAAACCCTGGAAAACCTCTATCATTTCTCCTATTCCTAAACCATCCTGCTATCTTAATGACCCAACTAATTTCCGTCCCATCAGTCTTCTCTCCTGTCTAAGTAAAGTCATCGAACGCGTCATTAGATCACAGCTCAATGACTTCCTTCACAACAACAACATTCTTATGCCTGAACAATTCGGCTTCAGGGCCAAGCACTCCACCCAACACCAACTTCTTCGATTTGTGGAATTCTTAACTGAAAACTTCAACGAGAAGAAGCCTACTGCTGCCATATTTCTTGATGTCGCCAAGGCCTTTGACAAAGTCTGGCACGCGGGCATCATTTACAAATTAATTCGGCTTAAGTTCCCGTCTGGACTTATCCATTTAATACACTCTTACCTTGGTGATCGTGACTTCTATGTCCGTGTAAACAACTCACTTTCTCTACTACACATAATACTCTGTGGTATTATTCAGGGTTCAGTCATTGGCCCTATTTTATTCATAATATACTTTAATGACATTCCACGCACACTCTTCACATCACTCGCACTCTATGCGGACGACACTGTTCTCTATGGCACTGCACATCACCCATACAATCTTTACAAAAATCTACAACACCACCTCAACATCTTCATGGAATGGTGTGATCAATGGCGCATTAAGATAAACGAATCTAAAACTACTGCTGTTTACTTCTCTAGAACCTTCTCCACTCCTAATAGATTAACCATCAATAACAGTACCATTCTCTGGTCTGACGATGCCAAGTACCTGGGAGTTACCATTGACAAACGCATTACCTTTAAAAAGCATATTCTTAATATCCGCGGTAAAGTCGCCGGAATTTCCAAAACCCTCGCCCCCCTTCTTCGCAGTCACTCACTCTCCATACACAACAAACTCTTAATATATAATGCTTGCATTCTCTCTGTTATCACATATGCATGTCCAATCTGGGGCTTTACTTGCAAAACCAGTATGAACAGCCTCTCTAGTACCCATTACAAACAGCTCCGTTACATCAGCAACGGGTCTAGATACCTCAAAAACTCCACAATCCTCAAGGATTTGAAAACGACTTCACTCAAACATCGCATTAAACACCTTGCGAAAAAATTCTACAATGACATTAATCACATTCCAAATGAACTCATTTATGAGCTACCTGACTACGATGCTTGCAGTCCATCCAACCGGAAAAAACCAAGGTACTCCACTATTCTTGATGAATAGTCCTTCCGAGCTATAATTCTTACCTCAAAATTTTTCTCTTTAATTAAATTATTATATAATTTTTTACTGATAATTTTATTTTGACTTTTCTCCTAAACTTCTCTTAACATCCTTACTTTACCTCGTCTGGCATATTTTTGTTTTTTTTGAACTATGAACTATTTTTACTTTTATACTTTAACTAGTAAATTTTCATTATTTTATAGATATACTTAACACTATCCTATTTTATGTAGTCAATTGGACTACGGCTAGACATTTAATATGGCTCTCTCAGGATTTGATATACACCTACTCAAAGCCAGGGTGTGCAGTTGCTTCGCAACTTGGAAGCCCATTGAACCTATCACAAGTTCAAGTATTATCAATTAATTTAATCCTGTCGACCTCTATGGACAGAGTAGTAAAATACACTCTACTGTTTAACGAAATCAAACTGTGTTTTATAAAATAAATTTTGAGATAAAATATATTTATAATAAATAATTTATTTTAAAAATCAAAATACATTGAATAGAATTTTTTTGCATGTAATTTACCATCAAATAGCCTTTAATTATATGCGATAGTTATTTTAACCAATTGGATAACATTAATTTATATTTCTTGGATAACATTAATTTATATTTCTTGTATTATAATCAAAAATAATTTAATTTTTGTAAAATTATTTAAATTAAGAATTTATAAAAATAATAGCATTTTCCAGTGTGATAGTTTTTTTGTTGAAAAATGGTCATGAAATCAGGACATGTTAAATTCTGCAAAATATAAAATAAATGCATTAAAAAAAGTTATTACTGTATTCAATTAATTCATAAAATAATAGCTAAAAATAAATTTCATTCTGTTTCATAGAATTTTACTTATTAATTAGCAATTAAATATTTATTCAATGTGCTAATATAGTAATACACAAAAATTAATCAATTAAAGCTTTTAATATTCAGTGCAATATTTGCATATATTTTCTTTAGTTTTAACATTTTCTTACTCGTACGCTACATTGCAAGCTAATAAATTAAAAAAATTCTTCCTTGTAAAAGAGAAAAAATACACAATCATACACATATGCATGCATCAATATATACATGTTCACATAGATTTTATATATGTGTGCATGTGTTTATAATATAGATGAAGATTGCATATGATTTAAATATCTGCTATTCCAGTTTTCGCAAAATTCTTGAGATCACAATGACATTACATTTGAATAAGTTACCAATGTAGATTGCATTATACAATAAACGAAAGAAAAAAAAAAAAAGAGTCATAGTTTCCAATTTCTAATATCGACCAAAAAAGTATACGATTTTAACGCTGGTTATTTTGAAGAAAGAGTGGAAAACGTTAATGTAAGCAACACACGGAACATTTAGCAAGCTTCTAGGCGTTTTAAAAAGTTGAGTAAATTCCGACAACTGAAAACAACTATTTTTAGAGTTCTCTGATTTGTTGAATGCAAACTAATATATACCGTAAAAAATACAAATAGACAAAAAGTTCGTCATTGACGACTTTCCGAGGTTTAAATTTTCACACGTTGCGTTTTCGATTGCCCTCTTCCTTAACCCTCTGAGCGTTTTGAAAAAGGGTAAAATTGTAATGTTGCTTTCTTGCATTTTGTTTTAAATGCTAAAAAATATGATTCTTTCAGCATTATAAATAAAACTTAATTACAAATATGAATGTAACCCTTGAGAGTATTAATCATTCTTCAATGTTTTGAAAATTCTTTAAAACTATAGAATTATATTATTTTAAACATTGCATATATTTCAGTGAAACCTGGAGCTTAGTGAAGGGAATATTACGTTCCACACGCTTAGAGGGTTAAAAACCTATTTATGTGGGAAAAAAAAAACAGCTGATATTGTCGGTCAGAATATTTTGAAGAATTATTCTTTCAGGACTGCGAAGTCCTGTTCGACTTAAAAGACATATAAATTTACAATATGTGTTCTATATACATTTCTGCTATTTATAAGATGCTTTCTATAAGGTAGATTTAATACAAAGATATGAAAAATATTAATACTATTGCTTAAATATTTTCTGAAACGTTTCTGGGTGAGTAGGGTGGGGGACGCAAAAAGTTTCACACATTTTTCATTAGGTACAAAAGCTTGAGACATAAAGAAGTAAACTGTTTGAACTTCTCACTTTAGCGTAATTTAGAGTAATAGTTCAACTTCTAACATATTAATTCAATGTACATCGTATGTATTATGGAATCTAAAAATTTCCATCTACACTCAAATATAACAGTGTAAATATATTCCACTCAAACCAATAAAATTTAGTAATAACAGTTTTATGTAAAACTAATGGCTCCTTGCTATTAAATTTATATGAAATTTGCTACAAATAAGCGAGAGAGCGTCTCTGTGACAGCACTTCGCTGTAATTGCCGTTGCACAGCCAAACTCGATAAGACGTTTATAATAACCCCATAGTTTCGGAATCGTCGAAGGGCTTCTTTTACCTGTAGATGGCGCGTATGCACACAGTACGAGTGATAGTTTGTTATAGTTTCTTATTATTTTAAAAATGTGATTATATATATATTTTTGTAGTTTGCTGTTTTTGTGCAAAATGGAATATTCGTATGGAACGCCTTTTGAATGTTTTGATTGTAGTAAACCCTTTACACGTAATAGTAGTTTAAAAACACATATGAAAAACATAAGAATTTATATCAATACTTTTACTTTTAGGATATTGTATCTTGTATCAATACTTAAGAGGCAGATTTTTTTATGATTTCATTAAACTAAATGTATCGATAATATAGTTTAAGATAAAAAAAATCCCGATGACAGTAAAAATAAATCCAAAAAATTTAAAATAATGTAAACTTATTTTATTCAAAGATTTTAAATAAATGAATGATAATATTAGCCAATTTATATCAAGCTCATTTAACTTGAATGTGAATGATTTGTAAGCCATTTTCTTATTTTTTATTTGTAAGAATTAGGAAGAAAGGATATGCATATGCAACACTTCGTTCTAAAGATGAAAGTAAACAATAAGGACATCATATGAGTCTGCGCTCTGCGCTGGTGGTGCATTTGTCATAAGAGAGGGTTTTGAGGGGAGCGGTGTCCAGTGTCGACGCCTGCTTTCTGATGCAGCAGAGCTGTTTGTAATGGGTACTAGAGAGGTTGTTCATATTGGTTTTGCTAGTGAAGCCCATGACCGGACAACAGTATGTGATAAGAGAGCAATTAACAGGAATGAGATATAAAAGAAAGAGTCAGGTTTCTTGTCATTCGGATGCGTAGAAGGGCTAAACTCCCTCCGTCGCTCAAGTTTTCAGTGGGTAGCTGACCGCAAGTTTAATATTCTGGGACGTTCGGCAGGAATCTTGCGGTCGCGATACTCTTGTAGTATTACCTTCCACGGTTGTCCCAACGTCCCAAATTCGAAGAAGAATATGAACAGTTCTCGATTCGTCAAAGCAAAAGGGTTGTGTTTTACCGCATTTTCAGAAGAAAAGGCAAAAGTGCGATGCCTGTAAATTTGACCATCTCGTTTACGGAGAAGAGATTTGTCTGAATTGTTGCGATTTAAACGCCACTTCGAAAGGTATTGTTGTATTAAAGAAGGCAATACTTTTCGGCAATTAAAAATCTCTTTTATAATCGGTAGTTTTTTTTTTAAGTAACGAATATTTTTACACTTTTTTATTTAATTCAACTTGATTTCTGTATTTAAACCAGGGAATTTTGTAATCGATTTTTAACTCATTTACTAATACGAGAGAATTATAAAACTGATTTTTAAAGGTGTGTTTTCGATAATAATTCGACATTTTCATATTTCTAGAACTTAATTTAAAATTAATGCATTAATTTTAAGACACTTTTCCGCTTTTATCTGCTAAGATGGAAACCTGCCTGAAACAAAAATTTTGGCTGGTCACACCAGATTCCGTTTTTACACGTTTTACGGCATAATCGCACTACCAAATGATTTCGAAATAATCTCACCACAAAGTATTTTATTATGCAGGTGAATGCAGGAGAATTTTCTTCCTCTAAAGTTCTGTGAATAGAATTTTGCATATTAGTCAGAAACATACAATGTAAGTCGAATGATGAAGAAATATTGAATGACAAATTAAGATTATTAATCACGGATTTTCCAATCGATCCGCGGAATACACCCGCAGTTGTAATAGGTTCGTAGAATGGCTCTGGTTTTGTATAGCATGCGAACTAGACTAATGATGACGTTAATGATGATAATATCGATGACACAAGAACATTAAGACAATGCTAAAAATTTCCGCTAAAGGTCCTCTCGAATTCTTGCAATCATTTTCACCCATAAAACGCATGACCTTTTCAGTGAATTTTTATTGACGTTCCGATAAATCAAACAATTTTTTCGTTTTCCCTTAAGTGTTATTTATATTAAAACCTGTCTATAAAGGAAAGCTGCTTTAACCATTTTTTCTTTCAGTTTTGGGAGATAATTATTTTTCGTTAATAATATTAAAAATAGCCATTTAAATCACAAAAGTTGAGGTTTACTTTAATCTAACGAATATAGTTATGTTTCGTACAATTAATACAATAATGGGTTAAGGAAGAAGGCATTTGGAAAATGTCGTATTACAACGGGATTAATCAGGCATAACAACTTTCTAGTATTTTTTTTTTATGTTTTATCACAAATTCATTCAGAAAAGTAGGTCGCTATTTCAAAATTAAAGAACTAGTCGGATGTGCCCATCCCAAAACTTTCTTCTATCTCACAGAGGTTTCGCATACGCTAAAAAGAATCAGAACCAATTTATATCAAGGTCTAACTGAATCTAAAGTTTTATTAAATTCCGTGCATTAGTTCTTGAGATAGGACTATTGCTAAAATCGTGTAAATCCTGCAAAATGCAGCATAGAAGCGCCACCTGTTGGGATATTTAGACCAAAACCTAATCAACAACAACTTATGTCACCGTCTAACTGAATCTGAAGTTTGATAAAAATCCGTGCATTAGTTCTTGAGATATAGTTATCATGATAATAATGAAAAGAAGTAGTATAGCAGCGCCACCTGTTGTGCAATTTACACCAAAACGCAAGCAGCATCTACTTATGTCAAGATCTAACAGAATCTGAAGTTTTATGAAATTCCGTGCTTTAGTTCTTGTAAAGTAAAAATCGAGAAAAAAGTGGTATAGCAGCGCCACCTGTTGGGATATCTACACCAAAACGTAATCAGCGTCTTTTTATGTCTAGGTCTAACTGAACCTGAAGTTTAATGAAAATAAGTGTAGTAGTTCTTGAGATAGAGCTATTGCGAAAATCGTGAAAAATGCAGCATAGCAGCGCACTAACTGAGTATAAAGTTTTATTAAATTTCGTGCATTAGTTCTTGAGATAGAGCGCCTACAAAATTTTTGTCACAGACAGACATTTTCTAAAAGTGGTCAAATCGTGTTCAGGACCTACAAAAACGTATAAATCCGTCGAAAATTGTCATGAATCCAATACTTTCTTCTTGTAAAGATAGAAGAAAGTAAGAAAACATATGTTGGAAATAAAATACCCTCTAGTGTTGTAAAGATAATTAAACAAACTTTCATTATTAAAATCAGTACTAAATACTGAAACATATATAAAGTTATAGTAATAAAAGTTTTACTCAATTTTCTAAACACGCAATTTTGCCTCGTTCTTCAGTCCCGCAATTTTGTATTACTCCTGTATACGCAATTTAGACTTATACTTTCATTATTACATTCAGATAATAATAAAAGAATTGTTTAGGCAAAATAATACTCAATAAAAAGACAATCCTATTAAGACGCCAGACCCGAACGGGTTAAACGAAAACATTTCATTAGTAGGGTAAGACTCATATGCCTTTGATTCCATCGCAATACTGCGCATTAGCGCAGTACATCCTACAGCCCGAACCAAAAATTTACCCAACCCGAACCGAAAATTTCTATTTAAAGTCAACCCGAAACCATAGCCGTAGAGCTGTTTGGGCTAGTCGGGCTCGAGCCCCACCAATAATTTCTAAAATGGACATTTTTTTTCTTTTTTTCTTTTAATATATATATATATATATATATATATTTTACTTTTTAGTATTTTATAAAATTTTTGAATTTTCCATTGTTTCCTAATTTTTTTTTGTTTTGGGGATAAACGACGTTAGGAAAACTTTATCACTTTATGTTCTTTTTTTTTTTTTTTAATTAGAATAAAATTCATTCAACGTTTGAATTTTTTATATAAAAAACGAAAATTGAAAAAAAAATCCATATTCCGAAAAAAAAAAAAGGGGGCGTTATTCAAAATGAACTTTCGTTGTGATTTTATTATAAACGATTCGCGAATATCAGCGAGTATCATTTTATAAACGGGTCTGTACACTCGAATTTTTATATTGTCTTAATGTTTTACTTAACTTTTGATTATTTATTAGTATACGATTCTGTTTAATTTCTTTTAAAGGGAGTTATAAAAAAGCAATATTAAATTGGTAATCGATCTTTTTTTACACCCATATATACATATTTGTGTAAAAAAGAGGTGATCCCCACCAATAACTTTCAAAGCTGTACGCCTATACCCGAACCAGAGACAGTTGAATCCGAAACCGATCCAAATCCGAAATATTCAAATTTGAACGGAAGTGACAGAAAATAAATCTCTATTTTTATACAATTATGGAAAAGTAGTCCACAATTTTATCTCCAATATCAATTTCATCTTTTTTGTATATAAAAATAAACACATATACACTCATTAGTATTCAAATACATAATTTTTTTTCAAATTGAAAAATATTCAGGATTTTTTTTTGTAAAATCGGTTCGACCCGAAAAAATCTAAACTCAACAAAAACCGACCCAAACATGAAACAGTTAAATTCAACCCAAACAGAACCAGAACCGCAATGAAAAAAATAGCATCAATCCATTAACATATATAGTTTTTTCTATTGAAAAATATTTATGATTTATTTTTCAAAAGTCGGTTCAACTCGAACCCAACACGAAACAATGAAACCTCAACTCGTAACCAACCCATACCTAAAACATTTAAAGTTAACCCGATCCGAACCAGACCCGCAATGGAAAAAAATTAGTGTCCACCGGTGTAAAATCGGGTTACCCGACCGATGCAGGACTTTAAATTGAAAACAACCTTAATGCAGAATAAAGTTCCGACGTTAACGCGAGATTTCCGCGAATATTACTTTTCAGTCAGAAGAAATAGGAATGGAGAATTAAGATTAACTATTATGGATTTTACAATCGATTCGAAATTCGCACGAAGTGCATCCCGGTTCCGTGGAAACGGCCAGCCTTGGGTATAGATCGGGTAACTATGCTAATGGTGACGTTATGTGAAGAGCTTGGTCGAAAAACAGCTTTACATATATAGGCATGTACATTTCTATATATTTCGGGCTAAAACATTTCGAAATGCATAAACATTTATAAACGTCATTATTGGCGTGTATATTTCCATTCTTTTTTCTTTATTTTCGGAATATGAACGACTCATAAAAATGGCTCTTTTCCGGTGGTTCTCAAATTCCCTGATCAACAACGCGAAATTTTCTGACTCATTTTTAAACGTAAAGGCGTAAAATTGGCAGGCCTGACTATGAAAGCGATTTTGGAATCGAAATGATTTTTTTGTTATAAATAAATCACTTACCGAGTTATCAGCGATTATTGTCACTTGACACATGCTTTTCCTCCTTTCTCACTTTGCGGCGTCGGAAATTCGGTTCAGAACGCTGACTTTGACAGTATTTTCTGAAAACTCGTCTGCCTTTACCAAAAAATTGGAAAACTTTTTTCGATTACGTTGTTTCTAAATAAGAACAATTGTCAATTTTACGCGTTTCCGAATAAAAATGAATTCAAAAATGTGTCAGAAAAAAGCTCTTTTGGATTTGAGAAACAGCCTTAAGCGCCACTCCTGGCTTTGTTTTGTAAAATTGGAATAGTAAATGTTCTATCCTGAATATTTGATTAAAATAACTAAGCACACATATTCAAATAAGGTAGATGAATGAAATCAAATTTTACACATTTAATTACCTTTCACAATACAGAACTTAACAACACGACTTTTAAGACATAACGTCACAACATTCAGATTTCACAACTACAAAATATTCAGTTTCTACTGCAGTACAATCAAACATATGAAAAAGGAGGTGCTAACCATTACCCCCTATATAAGCAAGCCTCCGCACGGAAACAGTGACGTCGCTGAAGTAGACCATTGTAGGTGTCAGCGCTGAATTTGCGCCGATGTTCGGCACACCTGGCTAGGAAATAGTTTGTGTTTAGCTTTCTTTTTTCTCTATAGATGATTTTTTTCTTATGACTGAAGCCAGGGTTCATTAATTTAAATCATGATTTCTTTTTAAAAAAATCATTGATTTAAATAAACTTTTTGAAAAAAGAAAAAAATTAAGGTCAAGATGTTTCGTAATAAATATTATGTTTTAACAAAAATACATTGTAAATTTAATGAGTGAGAAAGATTGAGAACTCAAAATCCATGCTTTTTGAATTTCATTTAAACCAAATATCCCACTTTAAAATAAAAATCTTAATTTTAAAATACAGAATCTCAGCTGAAAAATGTTAAAAGATTAATGATTATATTATCTATTGAAAATGTATCTAAATCTTATGTAATTTTTATAATACTGAAACATGGAAACTAATGAGATATTGAAAATGTTAGAATAAATAAATATCCCATCAAAAAACTTTCTGTAAAAAAAAAAAAAAGCGCCAAGTTCTCCTTAATGTTTAGGCCGTAAAAAGTACTGATATCTGATGTTCGCCCAAGTTAAAAGTCAAACATCCGAAATCTTTCATTCAAAATGGCTTCCTGCGACTTGGCCGTTAATGCATTCTAGGTTAAAAACATTAGAAGAATGTAATACTGAGAAAAATAAATTAGAATACATAATACACCCTGATTGATGTTAAACATGCCATATCTTTCATTTGAAATAAATAATTACGTCGATAAACCATTTCAAAATTAATGATTGGAAATTATGCATTTAAAAGTAATATCGGAATGCAAATAGGCAAATTCGTATGATGACATTGTAATTAAAAGCTTTGTGATACATACCATTGAGTTTCAAGAAACATTAGTTTTGATTAACCATCATTTAGTTTTACCATGGTTTAATGACCATTTTGTACGGTCTATTGTCATTAACACGAATTCTAATGAATATTTTTTTCATCAAATTTCACATTGTGTTACATTATATGAGACGTTGAGAACCAGAGTGGACCATTCTCGACAGCTGTGATCTCGAAATTATGTTTTTAAAAATGTGTATTATATTTTAGTACTTTGTACAACAAAATGCGTAAAATGTTCAAAAGAATGTAGTAGACATGTAGATCATTATACATTCTTTAGAATTTGAAAAACCTTCTAAAATGCATTAACGGCCAAGTCGCAGGAAGCCATTTTGAATGAAAGATTTCGGATGTTTGATTTTTAACTTGGGCGAACATCAGATATCAGTACTTTTTACGGCCTAAACATTAAGGAGAACTTGGCGCTTTTTTTTTTTTTTTTACAGAAAGTTTTTTGATGGGATATCACTGCTTTTTGTAGGTTTTATCAAATGTATAAAGGATATAAATATAATAAATGTATAAATGTCAAAGAATTTTAAAATTATTTTATTATGCTTTACAAATCTATATTTTTATTTGTAGTTTACAACAAAATACTAGCCGTCTCAGGCAAACAATATATTCTTTCTAATATGTATGCTAAGCACTTCATCATATTACTTTTATTCATAACTAGCCGAAGTACTTGGTACTGTTCGAGATTTTAAGAATGTTTGTGTAGAAAAATCAATTTCAAAATTAAACATGTTGTATAGCTAACTTCAAAATGTTAAAATATACCAATATTTCTATAATCATGTTTTTATCATGATTCAATACGTTCCTCAAACTCGTATGACATTGTACTCACCTGCTGACATCTTACCTACTTGCTTTCACTATTACTCATATTGATACTCTCTTAGTATAATTCCCAAACATTTGAAAAGTCCGTTAAACTTCTAATGTGACGTTATATTAATTTTCTTTTTTAATTATCGAATGACGTCATATTACCCTGCTTTCTGTATTTACACATACTCATACTCCTTGTATTATTAAGAAATATTTGAAAATTTCAGTTAAATTACTAATATGACGTCGTATTAATCTTTTTTTTCCATTGCTGAAATTTTTTATTTTTATTTCCATTTTTCACGTGGAAATCTTTCAATAGAAAATTAATTATTGTAGAAAGAATTTCATTGTGGATTTTTACTTGTTGGCAACTGCTATAACGAAAAATGTTCAAATTTAATAGGGAAAGGCGGGAAGAGTTCAATATCCTGTGTTGGTAGTTTTGGCGAGTTGTTTTTGGCGATAAATGTTTGATTTGTTTGTCGCGATATTCAGTCTTTGGAGTTTTAACTTAACAACTGGAATTTGACCTTATCTACGTGACATCACACCTCTTTTGGCAGCAGTTTGGAGTTTTTTGCCAATCGCGCGAACCAGCACAGGATATGGAAGCTGATAGATTTTTGGTTTTTTATTATTTAAAAATTAATTCTACATTATATTTCGATTCCGGATTACTTTAGTTGCCTCGGCCGTGTTTTAATACACCTACACGTAGCATTTTTCAATTCTGGCTTTCAAACTGTTGATTTGTATAGAAGTGCAGACAGACAAACAGATTTTCATTTTCATGTATTAGATTTACTTGCTCAATCCTTCGCCAAATCGGAAGTTTCTGTTAGAGAAATTTTCTTTGCGATCATTGGCAGCATATCTTATATTTTGTGTTGTTATCCATTTCATCTTTATTGACAATTACCGCTTAATTTACTTAGGAATTTACGCTTCATGTCCGTTTGCATCGTACACTCTCTAATACGGAGATTTTTAATCCTGTTACGTAATCTTCTGTAATTTACACTGAAGTGAAGTGGTTCTTGTTAAACGCCTGTTAAGCTATCCATATTTACAGTAAACCATATTGATGCTAATTTTTTTTTCTTTTTCATTCTAACATTGGAACGATTAAGGTAGATTAGAAAATCTACGGACGCACTGCCGTTCTTCCATTAGAAAATCTACCATTATTCTCATCTAATCGTCTTAGATAATATGTCAATATGTCTTGGTTTTAAGATTTTAGATAAATTTACTCGAAAACCTGAAGCTAAAATGCGAGGAACCCCATTATAGAAGATTTATTCTAACGTACATATTGATAAACTGGATATATGTTATAAAATTATAATAATCTAGAGCTGGCAGTTTCGATGCTTTAATTCTGAAAATTCTCTTTCTATAATAAACTTTTAAGAGAGTAAAGACTAACAATATAGTAAGAGTAAGTATAATAACAGTACCATATAATAGCAAGAGCAGAGGTCTTGTATAGTGACAAAATATTGAAACTTTATTAACATTCGTGCGTTATGCCATTTAATTAACCGCATAATATTAATAGATGATTACTCGCTCTAAAAATTCGCAATGAAAAATAGACTCAAGCGTCAAATTCTCTCCAAGCTTTGCGCCACTTAACGAAATATCGCCAAATTTGGCGACAAAAATACCCTGTTTATGTGGACGTCAAAATGATGCATATGTATTATATATGTGATGCATATATATATATATATATATATATATATATATATATATATATATATATATATATATATATATATATACTAGCAAGCTACACCCGCTACGCTGGTCAATTTCTCTTAACGAATTTTTAATCAAACAAAATATTGACATTTCATAGTTCACTTTTATATTTTAACAGAATAATAAGGCTACTATAATTTGTGACTCGTGCTATAGCCAATATATACGTCAGGACACATCGCCCTTATCATTATTTTTTCGCTATGGTACTCCATTGTGAAATTTGGTAATTTTTGAAATTCAATATTTGAAAAATGGCATAATCATTAGATTTGAAATATATATTAAGAAATATACATTTTTTTACTTTTCAAACGCAGTTTGTTTAACAATTTTCTGACATATACTTTTCGAGCTATTATTTTTTTTTTCAGTAACTTCAAATGTTTCATTTTCCGAGTTCAATCTGTGGCAAAGTTTAGCGAAAAACCCAGTCGTCAGCAACGCATAGCTTTACATTAAAGAGGATGTTGGAGAAGTGATTGTCACCATCACTTTTGAAATCAGTTCTGTAGTCCCAGAGATTCCATAGAAATTGTAATTTAGAATGATTTTAGAACGCTTTTCGCTCATTTCACACTTTTAAATTTCGATTTTTTAAAAATTTATTCTTAGAGAGTAACTACCATGCCAAATTTCAAGTTTCTAGCTCCTTCAATATAAAAAAAGTCGCAATTTTCGAAAATTTTTCACTCCTGCACCCCCCTGGGATTCGTGGCACCAACATAAATTATAGCCTATGTTGGAGCAGGAAGTGTCACCATCAATTTGCCACCATCACTTTTGAAATCGGTTCTGTACTTCCAGAGATTCCATAGAAATTGTAATTTAGAATGTTTTTAGTATGCTTTTCACTCATTTCACTCTTTTAAATTTCGATTTATTTTATTTTATTTTTAGAGAGCATTTGCATCTTATAAGTAACTACAATGCCAAATTTCAAATTTCTAGCTCCTTTAGTATAAAAAAAAATGCAATTTTAGAACGTTTTTCACTCCTGCACCACCCTGGGATTAATGGCACCGACGTAAAATATAGCCTATGTTGGAGCAGGGATTGCCATCAAAAATTTGCCACCATCACTTTTGAAAAGGGTTCGGTAGTTCCAGAGATTCCATAGAAATTGTAATTTAGAATGTTTTAAGAACGCTTTTCGCTCATCTCACAGTTTTAAATTTCGAATTTTTTTAGAATTTGTTCTTAGAAAGCATTTACATCTTATAAGTAATTACCATGGCAAATTTCATGTTTTTAACACCTTCAGTACAAAAAAAATTGAAATTTTATAATGTTTTTCGCTTATGCCCTCCCCTGGGGGCAGTGGCATCGGCATGAAATATAGCCTATGTTACAGCAGGAACTGTGACCATCGATTTGCCACAACCACTTTTGGAAACAGTTCTGTAGTTCCAGATATTCCATTGAAATTGTAATTTAGAATGTTTTTAGAACGCTTTTCGCTTTATCTCACACCTTTTAAATTTCGAATTTTTTTAGAATGTGTTCTTAAAGAGCATTTACATCTTATAAGTAACTACCATGCCAAATTTCATGTTTCTAGCTCCTTCAGTATATAAAAAAAAAATCGAAATTTTAGAACGTTTTTCGCTCCTGCACCCCCTTGGGGGTAGTAACACCGACATAAAATATAGCGTATCTTGGAGCAGGGACTGTCACCATCAATTTGCCACAATCACTTTTGAAAACGGTTCTGTAGTTCCAGATATTTCATATAGAAATTGTAATTTAGAATGTTTTTAGAACGCTTTTCGCTCATCTCACCCTTTTAAATTTCGAGTTTTATTAGAATTTGTTCTTAGAGAGCAGTTACATCTTATAAGTAACTATCATGGCAAATTTCATGTTCCTAGCTCCTCCAGTATAAAAAAAAATCGAAATTTTAGAACGTTTTTCACTTTTGCACCCCCTTGGGGGTAGTGGCACCGACATAAAATATAGCCTATGTTGGAGCCGGGATTGTCACCATCAATTTGCCACCATCACTTTTGAAATCTCTTCAGTAGTTACAGAGATTACCCCCTACAAACAAACAAACAATCTTTACTATTTTATAATATTAAGTATAGATATATATATTTCAAATAAAATCCAGTGTGCATATATATATATATATATATATATATATATATAAAGTTTATTAACATCATTAAAATGCACTTAAAGAACTAACAACCCACTGGAATTTTGACAGATTGACTGAGTGCTATTGCGATTAGAATACCGACATTTATAATAAAATTTACTTTAAGGAAGTAAAAAATAGAAAAACGGACAGATAAACTAAAAGATTTGCCTTCCCAACATTTTCGGAAAAGAATATAAAAAATTCATTCTGCTTGAAACCATGTACAGCCATGGAAAAAATTATAAGGACACGTTGAAAAATCAGTAATATGTACTAAAGTAATCATCAACTGAAAACAAAATCAAACATAATTTACTACTCGTCATTAAGAAACATTAGGAGCCTATTAATATGAAATTAAATTACAATAAAATTTATAAATCACATATTAGTAGAAATACATTACGTGAAACATGGAAAAAATTATAAGGACATAATGAAATATGTCTGAATATTAAATTAATATTCAACAAAATCACCTTTTTTCTCAATGACCCTTATTAATCGTTCAGTCATTGACTCAGAAAGTCCAGTTAAAGTTTGTTTAGAAATGTTTTTCCACGCTAATTCTATGGATGATGTCAAATCATCTGTATTTGCATATTGTATGCCATGCTTATATACTTCTCTAGCTAAAATGCCCCACAGATTCTCTGTGGGGTTTAAATCAGGGCTTCTTGGCGGCCAATCCAAAAGTTGGACAGAATTGGCCTCGAACCATGAACGTGATGCACGAGACACATGGCAACTTGCATTGTCTTGTTGAAACAAATAATCACCACCTGTGATAAGGGGTGCTTCAGGCAATAATTTTTCAGCTAGCATATCCACATATGATTCTGAATTTATGCGTCCTCGAATGGACACGATTGGTGTTGTTCCATTGGCTGAAAAACCTGCCCACATCATTACAGAACCTCCTCCGAATTGACGTTTGGAGAAAACAGGTTTATCTCTTCGCAAGTCATACCAATAATGGCGAAAACCATCCGATCCGTCCAAATTAAATTTTTTTTCGTCCGAAAACATCACATCTTTCTAGCGAGATCCAAAAGAAACGTGTTTCTTAGCAAATTCCAATCTAATCTTCTTATGTAGTTTTGTAAGTGGTGGACGTGACCGTAGTTTAGCATATCTAACATTGGGATTCTTTTCCAGAACATTACGCACTGTTCGGCTAGTGCATGGTAGATTCATTTCTGTTTTAATTTGAGTAGAACTCTGTTTTTTTAAGCAAGCTCAACGCGCAATTTCACGTTTCTGGCGCATAGTCAAAGAAACAAGCCTACCTGTATGCTTCTTCTTGCCATAATTTTTTGGATTCTTCAAAAAATTATAAATTATTGTTTTAGATCTTATTATATTCCTTGCAATTTCACGTCCACTCATTCCACATTTTCTGTAAGCAATGATTTTTCCCTTTTCAATATCAGATAGTTGTGTGCTCTTTGGCATAATGAAGAACGAAAGAAACTGAATAGCCTTACTGCGGGACAGCTTTAGGTTACTTTAAACAATCCTATGATACTACCAAATATGCAAAATTTTGTTTGCGATTTAAAAAAAAATGCGTGTCCTTGTAATTTTTTCCGAGCAGCAAGCTATTAAAACCTTTTAAATTCATGCCTTTTAATGATTTTCCTAATTTTCAACTTAAAATTTATTTAGAAATGTTCCGTTTGAAGCCTTTTCATCATACAAATATTTGCATAATTTTCTAGCCAGGCGGCTCCTACATTTGGCGACCTTTCGCTTGTCCTTATAATTTTTTCCATGGCTGTAACACCTTTAAACTCAGGCTAATTTTCTGTAATCAGGCTTTGGCGACCAACTCTGGCGTCAAATATGAGCGAGAAAATGATTGTCTAGGCATCTATTATTACTTAAATGTTTATCGTACAACAAAAAACACAGATGGTTGCAACAATGCAATTAATTTAATTTGCCAATTGAATGTGTTACGAACTGTATATAGCCAAATCAGCACCCCCTATTTGAAGGGTTTAAAGGCAGAAATTCTATGTTTTCAGACTTTTCTGGTTAATTGTGTGACAAAACCTACTTACTTGTCAAATTTTATGATTCTACGACTATTAGAAGTACCTTAGTTATTTGATGATCACCAACTTTTTTTAGTTATTTGATGATCCCCAACTTTTTTTAGTTATTTGATGATCCCCTGTGAGTCAGTTACAAAAAAGCCCTTTTTCGGAATCTCATATTTCGAAAAATATTAAATACAGAAATAAGAAATCTTGGAACCTAGTTCAGTTTCATTATATTAATGTGTGTTAAAAAGGAAAACTCTCTAGCTGTCACCAAAACGCAGTTATGAGGGGGTGAAAAGTAGGCCGAAATGGTCAGGGAAAAGGTAGCTTACGGCCTGTGCGAACTTGGCGGACGCACTGCCGTGCTCCCAGATATAGGTTATTTAAAAGTATTTTTGTTGATATTTGTGTAGAGATCTTATTCTTCCTTGTGCACATGTAAATCAAATGCTTCAATATTCCAATGCGGTTTTTTGAAAGACTTAAAAAAATGATTTTTTTTATATCAAATAAATCCAACTTCAATTCACTCTAAATTCTGTAATTGCTTAGGAACTCATAAAGTTCGAAAATTGGTTCTTTTTATTCAAACATTTTAATAACAAAGAATAATATTTTCAGATCCATTGAAGTTTATAACAAAAAATCATGATCATTTTAAGTATATGTGATGTATGCTCCAAATTCATTTAATGAATATTGTATGTATTCCAGAATATTGTATACAATCTGGAATAGATATATGTTTAAAGGAATACATTTTCAAATTATATTGCTCCAATGCTGTTTCTATTGCACCATTCTTTTAACTGTATATATATTTAATTGTTTATATGATTACAAAATTTCATATTTATTTATTTAATTTTTAAGTGTCTGATGGGTAAATAAACGCATTGTCAAAATATGAAACTAGATTATACGGAATTGTATCAAATCCTATGTACCGTAATTTCCGGCGTATAAGCCGCAGCTCAAAGAGTCGTTTTTCGACCCAGAAATTTTATTCAATAATTGTAGTTAAATATTTACAGCGATCTTTTAAGTTACATTTTCTAAAATAATATTTCTGGATCGAAAAACGACTCTTTGAGCTGCGGCTTATACGCCGGAAATTACGGTACTAGGAAAACTAAAGAATATAACGAAAAGTATATTACACTCACACCAGTATAAATAGAAAATTCAGAATAAATACAAATTAAGCTGGTAAAGACACTAACATCATTTCAACTTAGCTTTTATTTCTGAGATACCGAGGGAGTACCCAAGTGTTATTAAATTTCCCTTGATGTCGATAAATGTAACTAGGAATAAGAAATGTATAAGCACAAAGCCCAAATGAAATATGATATACAGAGCACACACAGGAGGATTTTCTTGCAGCGCTAATTTAGCCCCTACCTAGATCTGGAAACTATTAAACGGGTTTTGGATGGTATTTTGTGGTCTGGTAACTATGACAAAAAGCTTTAACTGGTTTGGCATTGTCTGGTGTAAATACAATTTCGTTTAGCAAATCTTTTTCAAACGTCAAATGTGCCTTTTCTTTCCTACAAAGTTCCTTTCTATCACTTTCATTTTTTTTCTTTTTATGCAGTATGAATTAAATTTTGGTTTTTGACAGAGCTTTAAATTAAAATACATGAAGCTCTTTAACAAGTAATTAAATATGAAGTAATATAGATCATTGTCAGTATACTGTTAAATTACTCATTAACAAAATATTTTGTAAATTTAATAAACATTTGATATATATATATTTATTTAAAATGAAATCACATGTGTCAAAAACAAAGGAAGGGCTATTATAAAAATATTAGATAGGATACTGCAAGTCTTAAACGTAATACAAAGAAAAATCCAGAATGGACCACTATGAATACCTTATGAATGAATACTATGAATATCTTATGAATTCTTCAGAAAAGCATCATAAGTATTCATATATATATATATATCATAGTATGATTCATAGTATATGCATGTTATTTTCTCAAATATTGTCGGCATTAAGCCAGAAACTAACAATATTATGCTCCTTATAACATATAGAAAAACCAATTTGAGTTAGATATGTATAAAAAATAAAAAACCCAAAGATCAAATAAATAAATAGATAAACCATGATAAAACAGTCATATATAAAATACAATAAAGCAATGGATATAGCTCACTATAAAAAGTATGTCTGTGATGAAACTTGATTGAAAATACTTATAAACTCAGGAGCTCTTCACATTTCGATGGGCACTGAAGAACTGAATAGCTGACTCAATGCAAACTGTAAAAATTTATAATAAAAGAATGGGAAAAAGTTAGTTACTATCATCAATTATGAAATAAAAAAGGAATAGCTGAAACTACCAACAGTTTTGAGATGAAAAAGCCTGGTGCTGCCATCTTTCAGATTAAAGGAGAAGCTGGGACTATACAAAGAGTTTGCTTAAAAAATTACAGATAGTGTAGTTATTGATGTAAATAAAATATTGAAAGTAGTGAAAACTAAAGGGTGTAAATAAATTTTAATAGTTATAGAGAGCAAATGGGAAGATAGAAGTAAATAAAATTTAGCCTTGTACAGTGCTCCCACTCAGTCCGTTTTTTGAGCACCACTTTTTTTTTAAAACTAGAACCACGGGAAATTTATAAAAATATTTTACACCAGAATTTTTATTTAAAATTTACTTAATGTATTTATTTAACTTATTTTTTTTATGAAGAAATTTCTGGTTCGAATCGACACTTATTCATTTGGTACGATCGCGGTTCTAATATTAAGGGGCCGCTTCACTGAAACTCCCCGATCGCGAAATCCCATGTTAACCTATGGGAAAACTTCGAAGCGCGATAACTCATTATCTAATATAATTAGTAAAATACGGTTTTCAACAACAGAAAGTAGACGCCAGATGCCGACGTTGTGCGTTTTTAAAAATTGCCTCTTTAAATTTTAACTATTTAAAAATTCCTTATAAACTTTGAAATTTTCACTTGATGAAATTTTATCATCTTCTTAGAGATACTTAAAATTAACGGAGACAAATTTTAAAAACGCACAACGTTGGCATCTGACGTCTACTTTGTAATGGTGAAAACCGTTTTTTAATAATTATATTAGGTAATGAGTTACCGCGCTTCGGAGTTTTCCCATAGGTTAACATGGGATTTCGCGATCGGGGAGTTTCAGTGAAGCGGCCCCTTAAAGAAAAATATTGCTTATAAATTTTGTAGAAACTAACTTCAGAGTTCGTTTTAGTTCCAATTGTTGCAAATGCCTACCAGAATTTCCTTTATAAAAAAATACTGGTTTTCAAAAAACGGTCCAGTGGGAGCCCTGCTTGTATGAAGAAACATAATGTAGATGATATTGTGAATGATGGAATGTTTGAGAAAATGTGGTAAATGCATACAATCCGCATCTTTATATATATATATATATATATTATACAAATTTTCTGTATGAATCTTGTTATTTATATATCATAGTTGCCAACTTTTACGCTTTTTTGTTACCACTAAAAATTAATAGAAATTTTTACCTTATTGAATCACACGATTTCAGCGTTTTAATAAGGTTAAATTTACTGTAAAATTTTAGTAGTAGGAAAAAAGCGTAAAAGTTGGCAGTATATATATATATATATATATATATATATGTGTGTGTGTGTACATAAAGCATTTGGAAAATTGTTAGTTTTATAAAAAACTAAAGATTTTTTGTATTATGTTTTTTATGCTATTTTTAATAATGTTTTTACATAGAAAAGGCCAATTTATGTAATTTTTAAATGGATGCTTGTTTCTCTTTTAAAAATGCTTTTGAATGTCTGACTCTTTTGAGAATTTAATTTTTTATTGCTAATGGAATACAAGTGTAGTTTCAAATTTAGGTCATTGATTTTTTAATTAGACGCTATTGATCTACGTAATAATAATAATTATTTTATATTTATTATAATAATAAGGTTTTAGGGCTAATTTATGAGCGTGTTAACTTGTATGCAGTGCATCAATTTTTGAAAAAAAAATTTACACATATTTATGACTTAAAATTTATAAAAAATATATGTTTAAGTTCTTACAAAGCAAAATTCAAAGTAATGGGGCTGTTAAAACATTTTTTTTATAGTTTTCTGAAAGGACTGCATAGTTTTGTTAACATGACTTTTAAGACAGCAAGCATTAAAATTTCTTACTTGCTTTAAAATAATTATTTAGAAACTTTCCAATAAACTTGTAAATAAAAAGTGATATTTAAAAAAATAAGTTGATTGTGATTGAAAACGTATGAGAGAATTAAATGATAGTCTTGTCCAGGAGTCGGAAAAACTACTTTTTTATTGTAGCGAACTACAACTAGAACTACTTTGTCGAAAATGTAGTTAACTACAATTACAACTACTTGTTTTAAAAAGTAGCTACTACAAACTACTTTCAAAAAGTAGTTACTACTTTCAAATTTGTCAAAGTGTTCGATTTACACTTGAAATTGAAGACACGGAGTAAATAATAAAGTAACCCCTCGTAATATCGCGTCTGCCGGGATACAATTAAATAAATGCGACATATCCCAGGGCATTAAAAAATTAAGAAAGATACCATACAAGGAAATGTTTTGTGTTCGTCTCGAAATCGTTAGTTTATACACACTTAACAAATTTCGTAGCAAAATTAAGAGAGATATTACAATCTAGAAAATTACAGAAAAAACCCCTAAATGCAAACAATAAATAAATCTGTAAAGGGAGAGATTCCGAATAATAAGAAATTCGGCGTTAAAACATGAAGACATCTTAACAAGTAAATAGACAAGTGTTGCCAACAAGAAAATGAATTCCTTTGGCGGGTTAGTACTTGATTTCAGAAGCAAGTGTCAATGGAAAAAATCTATGACTTCATGCGATGCGTTTGCTATACACTGCAGCTCAGATTTGCCATTGCGATTCGGAAACTTTTGAGCAGAACAAATTCTGCAAAAAAGAAGCGAGTTTCGACCACGTGATTTGCACAATGGCACTTTTTTTTCGCCTGAAGTAGAGTTAAAAGTAGCGTTGGTTCTCGCTACAAACTACTGATTTTTTGTGTTGCGCTACTCGCTACACTACATTGTTCAAAATGTAGTGCCCTACACTACAAACTATTGTAAAAAGTAGTGACTACAGTAGTTTCTCTACTTGTACCGCGCTACTTCCGACCCCTGGTCTTGTCAGACATATTTTCCCCAGTAACAGTAATATTTATTTCCACCACTTTTTACTAAAAGATTTTTATGAGCATATTTTTCCATTGCTTCTTTTGTTCATACTTCAACAGTACTAGAATTTTTTTTCGTCCTGTGACAAAGATAACCTTGACCAGCGGTTCACAATCTGGGTTAAGCGTACCCCCTGGGGTACATGAAAATAATATCGGTAATGGCGGAATTCACAAAAACGATTGTTAGTTTTAGATTACAAAGTTAGTATCATGTGTAAATTCAATATGTTACATTCAAAAAGAAAGAAAAAGCCCACTAGACCTAATAATTCATTAATAATGCAATGTCACTAGTTCTGTCCACTGTTAAGCCTATTGCATGTGTTCTTATTATTTCCCCCATCTTCCCGAAACTTCAATTAATAATTATGCAATATTCTTTTCTCACCACTTTTGTTTATTGTTTCGTTTTTAATAATAATTGCAGAAAGCCTAAATTACGTCAGAACTTCCGGTTTTAATGTCTTTTGTTAAAACGTGTTGAAAAGCTGGTCGTTATTTTCGTTTTTGAATAGGCGGAGTTATATCAGTAATGTATTTTAATAGAAAATCTTCCCTCATTTTAATGAGCATTTAATTCGAAGGGTTTATTTTTTATATGAGTGATTTTGTGTTGTGTTTAGCATGGATAATTGGTTGAAAACCGGAACTCTTAAGAGAACTGCAACTGCGATTGAAATTGAACCTGGTGAGTCCGGAACTGCAAGTAACTTCGAAACAATCTGATTATTTAGAAGTGCAAGACAAGCTGAGTGCAGCTGTTAATAGGCCTGTTCTGGTAAGTGATAAACCTAATACTTTAAATAAAACTGAAAGCATCAGTGCCCCATTAAAGAAAAGAAAATATAATAATGAGTACTTAAAATATGGATTTTCATTCACGAGAGAGAAGATTTTCCAAAACCAGTATGCGTTGTATGTGGAAAGATATTGTCTGGTAACATGAAACCTTCTTTATTAATGCGCCATTTAGAGACAAAACATCCAATGTATAAACAGAAGGATGTTAGTTTCTTTTAGCTGCTATCAAGCATCCCTTATGTAGCATCTTACTTGTTGTCTACGAATAAAGACAATGAGAATGCTGTTGAAGCATCATTCATAATATGCTATCATATTGCTAAAAGTGGCACAAATCATACAATCGCTGAAAATCTGATATATCCTAATATCAAAGATGCTGTCGAATGTATATTTGTTGAGGAACATATGAAAAAAATTTAAAATATTCCTTTCTCAAACAATACAGTTGCTCGAAGGATAAGTGACATGTCTGCCGATATTGAATAAACTGTAATTCAAAGAATAAAAAAGAGTCCATACTTTTCAATTCAGTTGCATGAGAATACGGATATTTCCAATCTGTCAATTTTGCTTGTTATTACCAGATATTTGTATGATAATGTACTTGAAGAAAATTTGCTGCTCTACTATCCTCTTACAGAAAGATGTACAGGAAAAGATATATTTAATGCCATTCCCAGTTATTTCTGTGAAAAAGAAATTCATTGCGCCAATTGCTGTGGGGTTTGTATTGATGGTGGGAAATCTATGTCTGGGTGTTATACAGGCTTACGCAGTCTAATCAAAGAAATTGCACCTCATGTAGCGTGGAACCATAGCTGTATACACAGATACAGTCTAGCGACCAAACCTCTGCCAGACTCATTGAAGGAAGTACTCCACCAAGTTGTCAAAATTATTAATTTTATTAAGGCCAATTCAACAAACTCCAGACTATTTAAATCTTTGTGTGAAAAGATGGACAGCCTGCATACTACATTGCTTTTGTACACGGAGATGAGGTGGCTTTCACGAGGAAAAGTACTTGTAAGATTATTTGAATTGAGGCATGAAACTCAAGTTTTTTTTAAGATCATCTTTTTGAGCTGAGCTCTAAATTGCAAATGAAAAAGAATGGCTTGAAATGCTTGCATACTTATCTGACATTTTATCATAAATAAATAAACTTAATTTAGGATTACAGGACCGGTCATAACTATTTTTACGGTATCTGACAAGATCGAGTCTATGATTAAAAAATTAGATTTTTGGGAATCATGCATCAGAAAACACCAGCCAGAAGTTTTTCAAACACTTTACAATTTTTTATTTGACAACAAGCTAAAATTATCAGAAAAAGTAAAAGCTTGTATAATGGCTCATTTAACAGGACTTAAAACGTCGTACAGACAATATTTACCAAAGCAGAGTTATGAAAATAACTGGATTTCAAACCCATGTAACGATTTGTTCTTCCAACAAGCTGAAAATTTATCACTTTCTGAAAAAGAAAAATTAATCGAATTTTCGACTGATTTTTCTTTACAATCTGATTTCAACCAAATAAATATTATTGCTTTTTGGATAGCAATAAAAGAAGAATACCAAGAACTCAGTGATAAGGCTATAAAACACTTGTTGCCTTTCACAAATACCGAGCTTGTCGAAAGAGCATTTTCGTCTTATGCGTATATTAAAATCAAATCTAAAAATCAAAAACATACCAACCGCAGGCTGATATAGAGCTCAAAAAATTAAAATAATAAAAGTTAAATATAAATAATAATAATAAAAAAATATTTTTTTAAACAATTATAGAAAGTTATGTCGCCTTATGATTGTATCCGTAGTGTCTTCTAATTTTTTTTATATTTTTACAAAGTGATTCATATATATATATATATATATATATAGATATAAATCACTTTGTAAATATATATATATATATATATATATATATATATATATATATATATATATATATATATATATATATATATATATATATATATATATATATATGAATCACTTTGTAAATATATATATATATATATATATATATATATTAGATTTTCAAGAAAATTGTATTGCAAGACTAATTATTAATTTGTGTTTCTCTTGAAAATATTATAAAAGATATATAAAATAATATTACTAATTTTCAATTTCATTCCGATTGAAAGATTTTAAGAAAAATAAAAATTTAAGTCATTTAAAAAAAATTTCACTAAAAGTCCAATGATTTTCTATCAACCAGTATTAACAGCCTGCAGAGACAAAATTAGTCACCCGTGATGTCAAAACAGTCATCTCTTGAATAAAATTATTGCAGACATATAAAAGACTTAAAATATCAATAGATGACGCTGAATAACGAAAAAGTAATTACTAATGAAAAAATGCCAATCAACAAAATGTATTGAAATTATTTGTCTTAATCGTAAAATATTTATTGCTCAAAATATAAGTGTTTGTAAATAAAAGGCCACTATTTTGTGAATTATCAAAACTTTCTTCATTCTTTTACTTTTAACTGACAAAGAAAGCCTGTATCACATCTCGAACGCCTCAAAGGATTCCAATACCAGATTTTTCATAAAGTAACGGTCACCATGTCTAAACAAAGAACTTCTTTCTCGAATAAAGGAAACATTATTTTTAGAAAATTCTGGTATTTATATTCATTGAGACTAACGAACCCCGTGTACGTTTATTCAATAACATAAATCTTATTAAATCGATCCAAAATCCTGTAGCAAAATAAATCACAAATAATAATAATAATAATAATAATAATCTCACTATTCGAATTTAAAATTACGACAGTAATAATAAAAAACTTTACGAATTTCCATGCAACTTTATATACTAAATCTTTATATGTTAGTTTGATGGTGTTTAAAGTAGGATCAAAGAGATTATTTAAATTTAACTAAAAAACTATCTAATCTAACTTCAGGAAAATGCTGAAATTTGCATTAATATTGAAGAACTGATGAATCGACCGTAATCTGTCGCACAGCGATTCAATTCCGCCATTTCATATTAACAAAATCGCCGGTTTTATTTCGTTTTTGTATTATTACGGAAATATTTGTAAACATTAATCTATATGAAAAAAGAAAAAAATATGCTGGCCCTCCAAATTAAATTATGTTTTAATGTTTTAGGTATGTTTTAAAAATAAAATTATATTTTTACATTATTAATTTATTATTATTTTATTTGCCTTATAAATTTACTTAATTTTTGTAATTGTAATTTGTTAATATCTCTAAAAGTAAAACAACATCATGCAATATGATGAAGCAAATTTTCGAAAAATATATTTCATTTTTTTTCTTTTCTTTTCTTTTTTTTTAAGTGCAAAGATAAACATTGTCGAATATTTTTTTTTCTGTTGACATTTAGCGAAATGTATCGTTATTGAACATTGAAATCTCAAAAAGAAAAGGTGTGAGTAAAATATTTTTATAGTTATATATTTTTATTTCTTACCACACAGGTTTTAATACATTTCAGTGCAGTTCAGTTTCCTATTTTAAGTATTCATTTATTTATTTACTTGCCCACCACGAATTAAAAAGAGCGCGTTCTATATTTCCAGAGGAAAAGGTGGTTTTGAATGTACTTTCAATTACTCAAACGTTTCTAAACCCTTCAATAATTATGTTAGTGAATAGGGAAAACTGTTGTAGGCACAGGAAAGAAGAAAGTTAAATGCCAGTTTAAGTGTAGCAATGATAATATATATAATAACAATAATTAAAAATAATAACATAGTAAATTTTGTCTATGTTTAAAAAGCTTATATTGTGGTACTGTATTATCATTAGTACTTTCTAGGTTCTTATTTTATTATTTACGAGCAGGGAAGACCGAGCTATGCTCGGTTAAAATTACCTTTGAGTTCAAATATCCTGACGCATGACCAAAATGACCCACTAATCAAATTTTCTCAAACATGTGACCTAGCCCAACAGTCTTCTCGTGCCCGAAAACCATAGGATGCAAAATTTAGTGTAAATAGTCTGAGCCGTTTTTAAGATAAAATAGCTTGACCCATAATGACCAATGACCAAAATGACCCACTAATTGAAATTTCTGGAACATGTGACCTAGCCTAATAGTCTTCTTCTTCCCTAAATCTGTAGGGTGCTAAATTTATTTCAAATCCTTTGAACCGTTTTGAAGATAAAATAGCTTGACCCATAATGACCCATGACCAAAATGACCCACTAATTGAATTTTCTGGAAAATGTGACCTAGACCAACAGTCTTCTCGTGATCGAAAACCATTAGATGCAAAATTTAGAGTAAATTGAGCCGCTTTTTAGATCTTGACCCACAATGACCCAGAAATGACCCACTAATCGAATTTTCGTGAACATGTGACCTAGCCCAATGATTTTCGCGTACCTGAATCTCGTAGGATACAAAATTTAATCAAAATCGTTTGAGCCGTTTTTTAGATAAAATTAATTTGACCCACTTTGACCCAAAAATGAACCACTAATCGAAAGTTCTCGAACACGTGACCCAGCCCAATAGTCTTCTCATGCCCGAAAATAGTCGGATACAAAATTTCGTCAAATTCGTTTGAACCGTTTTTTAGATACAATTAGCTTGACCATGACCCAAAATGACCCACTAATTGAATTTTCTCGAACATGTGACCTAGCCCAACAGTCTTCTAGTGCCCGAAAACCATTGGATGCAAAATTTAGTTTAAATTGAGCCGCTTTTTAGATCTTGACCCACAATAACCCAGAAATGACCCACTAATCGAATTTTCTCGGACATGTGACCTAGCCCAATGATTTTATCGTGCTCGAAACTCGTAGGACACAAAATTTAATCAAAATCGTTAGAGCCGTTTTTTAGATAAAATTAATTTAACCCGCTTTGACCCAAAAATGACCCACTAATCGAAAGTTCTCGAACATGTGACCCAGTCCAATAGTCTTCTCGTGCTAAAAAGTGCTCGGATACAAAATTTCGTCAAAATCGTTTAAACCGTTTTTTAGATACAATTAGCTAGACCATGACCCAAAATGACCCAAAATGACCCACTTATCGAATTTTCTATAACATGTGACCTAGCCTAATAGTTTTCTGGTGCCCCAAAACGGTAGGATACGAAATTTCGTCAAAATCGTTAGAGCCGTTTTTAAGATGATATTTGCATATATATATATATATATATATATAACCATAAATGAAACATTATCATAACACCAACTTAAACAATGAAATAATTAGTTGACAATGAAAGATTCCCCAACACCCTTAATATGGAATCAAAAACATTGAAAGAATAAGAAATTAAATAAAAATTGAATAAATGGAATTAAATGAATTAAATGAAATGAAATTTGTGGAATTTAGACAGAATTATCAAGTCCCAATTGCCTAAATACACAAATAAAAAGAAATGAGATGTTTCATCATCATATTAGCCATACATTGCTAAAAAATATGATATTGGGACTACATCTCAAATACAATGATTCAAATCAGCGATAAAATAAAAAATAAAATACAATATTAAAAAGGAAAGAAGCCATACTTATAAATGACAGAGAGAACATTTAATAGAGACATTAAGTATAAAATCCATAAAGATGAAAAGAGATATAAATAAGATACCTTGCAGTTCATGAACCATCATGCAAACTCCAACATGACTGGGGAATGAATTGCATAAAAAATCATAACATGTTGCCAATTTTAGAAATATAAATTGCTTAGAAATATAAATTGCTTTGCAGTGATGCCAGAAATAAAGTTAAAATATAATGGATTATAAAATAAACAGGAACATTAGTGCTGCCATCTATTAGTAAAAGTGAATATAAACTGAATCGAAGGAATTGGATGGAAATAAATGTTTCATAATTCAACCAAATTACTATCTTAATTGATACCAATTAGTTAAATAATAAATAAATGAAATTAATTAATAAATAGAAAATCGAATTACATTAAAGGATGTATTAATGAATAATACTGTGTTATAAATAAGTATTAAGATGGAAAAATTAATAATAAAAAACAACTTAAAATAGTGCTGCCCTCTAGTGGTAAAAGTAAATATAAAGTAATGGATGGAAATTAGTGTTTAATAATTAAACCAAATTACTATCTTAATGATAGCCATTAGTTAAATAATAAATAAATGAAATTAATTAAAAAATAGAATGTTGAATAATATCTAAGTAATGGATGTATAAATTAATAATTCTATGTTATAAATAAGTAGTAAGATGGAAAAATTAATAATTATAGCAATATAAAAATATATGTACCATTAAATGACAAAAACGATTAAATAACTGTACAAAAAATGCAACATCAATTAAATTAAATCTTTCTCTTAAAATCGATATTTTCTTTCGTTTTGTGCAATTATTAATACTCATTAAGAGGATGAAGGAGAGTAAAATGTATTAAAATGCACCACATATATATATATCAGAATGTGGATTTTTTGCAAACATTAATAAAGAAAAAAAATTACATCTCTTCAGAGTTAAACTCGTGACCTTGTACTCTGCCTTTATGATTCTCCCTCTTTTCTTAGAATGGGAGTGAACTATTGCGTCCCCCTGTAAATACCGCATATTGGGAATGAAAAACAGATGGGTTTCCCATTGTATATAGAAAGTTAAATTAGGTCTAACTAATATAAAAACGTGTAGTCTAAACAGAATTAATTCAAGTATACATTGTAAAATTAGGTAATTGGTTACTAAACTCCTATTATTGAATAGAAAAATCAAATAATTCGTTAAAAATCATTCACATTTTGCATATTTTCTATGTATTAAGGTTCAAAAACTAAAATATAAGTTTAATTTTTGCTTACAGCTTGAATACCTCATCTTATAGTTGAAAAATTCTTATGAAATCAGCACTTTTCGTTAAAAATTTATATTTCCCCTTCTGTTTTGTCTAATTATTAATATTCTTTAATGTGATGATTGTTCAAAAGCTAAAATATAAGTTTAAATTTCCTCTTTTTAGTTAATAATGTCATCTTATAGTAGAAAAATTCTTATGAAATCACCATTTTTTCTTGAAACTTGATATATTTTTTAACTTAATTATTAATACTCATTAAGACGTTTGTCATTCTAAAACTAAAATATAAGTTTAAACTTCATCTTATAGCTTGATATCCTCATCTTATAGTTGAAATATATTTAAGAAATCGGCTTTTATCCTTAAAAATTGATACTTTTCATTGTTTCTCTTAATTATTAATACTCATTAAGGTGTTCGTTGTTCATAAACTAAAATATAAGTTTAAATTTCATCTTATAACTTGATATCCTCATCTCATAGTTGAAAAATTCCTGATAAATCGTTTTTTTTTCCTTTAAAAATCGTTATTTCTCTTTTGTTCTGCTTAATTATTTAATATTCATTAAAGTGTTCATCACTCAAAATTAATATATGAATTTAACATCTCTCTTATAGTATGATAATCTAATCTTATACTTCGTCCTAGAGTTCAAAACCCTCTCTTTACTTGAAATACTTTAATTTTCTCCTCTAGGGGGCTTTCGAATAGATTTCGGTGGTGGTGGTGTTGAGGTGGAAGGACGGGCAGTGGCAGCATGGTGCCTGCTGACTGTCCTCAAGCTGTCATTTTCCTACTACTAACGTTGATTAGAAAAACATTCTTTCAGTATTCTCACATCAACATAAGTATCGAAAGTATATAATCTCTCGAAACTATATTGGCTTCTGAGGTTTCTAAAAATCAAGCACGTTTTTCGGAATCGTGGATAACTCGGAAGAGTTTATTCTATATTTTTGTTCTTGGTTATATTATATTTTCGTACCTAAGGAAACTTTTTTTGTTCGTCTTTTTTGCATCTGATTTCACTCAGTTAGAAAAATGAAACAATTTATTTACCAATTAAAATAATTATGTTAAAATTTATGATATGAGGGGGATAGAATGACAGTAGAGTAAGTCAAAAATTTTTAAAAATCTAGATAACCTCATTTTCACTGAACGTATATTAATTTCTGTTCAGTGCGACAGTCAAATAAGTCATAGTTCACTTAGGGAGTCGCTAAAGGGCAAAGCAAATTGCCTCTCTTAATGCAACGGCAATATTACAAGTTTCACAAAACCCTCCATTTCTCAAATTACTAAATAATGACATATTCCACTGTCATGTTAATCCCCTCATATGTATCTGATGTGGGGTGACATATTTAAACAGTCTTCAAACAAAAATTAATCACAGAGTCAGTTAAAAGAAAAAAGTTCTAAAAATATTTAATAACACTGTTAAACTAATTTTTTGTCTATTACATGGTGTGTATAAATTCTGTAGATCTTGATACAGGATAGCACAAAAGATCTCTAGTACATATCCGTTTGTTAAAAGAAATAGCTAAAGGGTATTTACAACTGAGCTATGTACACTCTATTCTACAGCAAGTTATACTGTAGTACACCTCAGTGATATATATCAATTTCAATATGTTTGAAATAGTGTAAAATCATTAAAATCCCCCCCCCCCTGTACAGTTTTCTGGCAACCCTAGCCGACTGTTTGTGTGTGAACAGTGGTCACTTGACTTGGAAATACCTTGACTTAACTTGAAGTTACTTGAGTAGAAATTGTAATAACGAAAACAACATAGAAAAAAGAAAATTTCAAAATAACTTGGAAAAAAGAACGAAAAATTATGCATCAAGCATAGATTATGAAACACTTTCCAACACTTCCACAGAATACTGCAACAAAACTTCACCGTGTAAAAAGGTGGAATATGATGTCTAACATGGGAAACACTTTTGGTGCAGCTCGCTCGCACCTAGCATTGACACCTGGTGCATTTTCTAGCCCTATACATAAAAGTTAGAGAATCGATGACCATTTTTCTGTTAAAACCAAATTTTTTGATTTTACAGCAGCATAACTTTCTGAAAATGCGGTTTTCGAGATCAGTTATCGGACTATTAACATAGAAGTTTTTTTTTTTATATATAAAAGCAGTTAAAAATACAAATTACTCAATAATAAGCATAAAGTGTTGAAAAAAGGTTTAAAAATTCCTTCAAGAGCCTACGAATTTGATTTTGAAAAATTACAACATTATTTTTAAATTTTTGGCGGGGAAAAGGTTGGTGTCTCCTCCCCACGTAGAGATTTCCGGCAACCCAAGCCGAATGTAATAGCTGCTTGTGTGTGAGCAGTGGCTTACACTGGGTTAGAAATTTTAATGTCCGGCCTTAAAATTTGTAGCGTCCTATTTGGCGACTTAACTCTCTTTTGGCGTGAAATTGACAAATAAAAATCCAATAATAAAAAAAAAATTAAAGTATTAAAAAAAAAAATATATATATATATAATATGATTTTAACAGAGAAATTTTATCGATTCTATAACTTTTATGTAGAGGGCTAAAAAATGCACCAGGAGTCGATGACCTATAGGTGCGAGCTTCGCCAAAAGTGGTTCCCTAGTACGTAAACAATTTAGTAAACGCATACCACACTTGAAACCTAATTTCAAGAAAAACTATCAACAGTCGGAAAAATATCCGAATTATTTTGTGCAGTCCTGTATATGATCTATAGAATTGTATGTATGCTACATAGTATGCTAAAATTTAATTCCGTTAGGAAACGCAGAGCTCAGTTGTAAATACCCTTCAGCTATTTCTTTTAACAAACGGGTATGTACTATGTTTGAATGCCTAAGAGGGACTGCTCAGACTGGGAACCAGATCTGTAGAGCATAGATGTCCCTCCCGGTCCCTTTATTTAGGACTTAAAAAATACATATTTCAGCTGGAGCTGAAACCGCCAGAAAACGCGACAGGGGACGGGGTGGAAATAGACATGTTAAGGTGATACTATCTTAATGTACATTACAGAAAAGTGTATGTACTAGAGATCTTTTGTGCTGCCCTGTATCAGGATCTACAGATTTTATACACACCAAGTAATAGTAAAAAAAATTAGTTTAATTTAAAAACGCGTACAAGAACTTAAAACGCAATTCCAGCAATTATTGTTAAAAAACAGTACTGTAACAGAATTCTTTTGTGTGTGCCTGTAAATGAACGATGAATTTTATATACACTCTATTCTACAGTAAGTTATATTGTAGTAGATTTCAGTGACATATATGTCAATTTCAATAAGTTTGAAATAGTGTAAAATCATTAAAATACACCGTCAGTGATTTTTTACCGTAATGAACGGAATTATTTAGAGTGTCCCTCTAAATGAACTATAAATGCTACACATTTCATTTTCAATATCGAACATGCTACACTAAACCTCAATAAATATTAGTCCTGTAATCTAATTTTTTTTAGTTCCTCTGTAAGTAAACAATACATTCTACGTTCCTAAAAATCTCTAAAACCCCTGTTGTAGTGCACCTTAGTAATGTATATCAATTTCATTAGGTTTGAAATAGTGTAAAGTGTAACATCATTAAAATACGCTGCGGGCGATTTTTCCTCCATAGATTTTAATGTAATGGAATTCATTTGTGCTTTACTGTAAACGAACTATAATTGCTACTTACTCTATATGCTATAGAAAATATGTTGCTATCAACCTCAGTAATGGATATTAAATTCGTTACGCGGGGAACCGTGTAAAATTATTAAAATGCACAGAAAACGATTTTTCCCCATTGACCGTAATGTAATTGAATAATTTTTAGTGTCCCTGTATAAAAACAATAGATGCTACACATTTCCTGTTGTAGTGCACCTTAGTAATGTATATCAATTTCATTAGTTTTGAAATAGTGTAAAGTGTAACATCATTAAAATACGCTGCAGGCGATTTTTCCTCCATAGATTTTAATGTAATGGAATTCTTTTGTGCTTCACTGTAAATAAACTATAATTTCTACCTATTCTATACTCTATAGAAAACATGTTGCAATCCACCTCAGTGATGGAAATTAATTTCATTACGCGTGAAACCGCATAAAGTTATTAAAATGCACTGAAAACGATTTTTCCCCATTGACCGTAATGTAATGGGATAATTTTTAGTGTCCCTGTAATAAACCATAAATGCTACACATTTCATTTTCAATACCGAACGTGCTATGATAAACCTCAATAACATCTATCAATTGCATGGCGATTCGGGTATAATTACGCGAGTTAGAGCACGGATAGTTGAGCAGAGAGATGATGTAACTGATGTCATAGACACTTTTCAACAATGTTAGAGAATGTTAAAAAGGGGTCATAAAAATATTAAAACAATCTTAAAAAAAAGAACATTTAAAAACAACTTGGAGAAAAGTAAATTTCAAAACAACTTAGAAAAAAAGAAAATTTCAAAACAATTTAGAAAAAAGAAAATTTCAAAATAACTCAGAGAAAAGTAAATTTCAAAACAACTTTGAAAAAAGAAAATTTTAAAACAACTTAGAAAAAAGGAAATTTCAAAACATCTTAAAAAAGATAATTTTAAAACAACTTAGAAAAAAGAAAATATCAAAATAACTCTACAAAAATTCAAAACAACTTAGAAAAAAGGAAATTTCAAAACATCTTAAAAAAAGAAAATTTTAAAACAACTTAAAAAAAAAAAAAGAAAATTTTAAAACATTTAAGAAAAAATAGGTATTTTTATCCCAAGAGGGGGGAGGGGTGCAAAAATAAATGATCATCGATCCATCTCTTATCTTTACGCGTAAAACGCATACTCTTTTTAAATAACTATGCATGAATAACTTCTGCCGTCTGAACTTAAAAACTATTAATTTCATTTTCAGCAACAGAGCTATTCTCGTTTAACGAAAGAGTGGAGCCCGTAACATCAACAGCTGACAGCGCGCTCGCTCAAGAGTCGAATTCAGAAGAGATGCAAGCAGCAGCCGGCCGTGTGTAATTCCCCTCTGAAACGAAGATGGAGATGAATCTTCTTTCGACGCACTGCATCCTTCAGCGCAGAGCTTCTCTTCATCTGGAGACAGTCAGACGCAGTAGCTGCTTTTTGTTAGTATAGATGGCAGCACTGCACTGGGGGAAAGAAATGCATCTCTTATGACAAACTCATTTGGGATCCATTATGTAGCCCTGTTTAGGAAGAAACAAACAGATATAATCACTACAAAGTGTTATTTAATCAGGGTCAGCGTTTAAAATCGTATGGGACCTTGCAAAGTATCGAATTCCCGTGGAATTAATTCTATACGCACCAGTTTAAAAGTGACCTTTTTCAAAGAAAGCAACTCAAACTTAATTTTGTCTAAATAAACACGAGATGTCAGCAGGGCCTGATTATCCAAAAGGCACGTGAAGCACATGCTTGCACACTAAAATTTAACCCTTTCAGGGGCAAGTATTTGTGCTCCTGTAACATTGAATTCCCAGAGGAATTTAAGAAAGAATTTAGTTCAAAATAAGAATAAGCAATTTTTCAACTTTTTCTCATCAAATTAAAAAAGTAAAATTTGATTAAAAGTTTCTGGTTTGAATCGGATTAAAATTAGGTGGTATATATACCACCGCCCCTCAAAGAGTTAAAAGGGGCCCCAAAATAACTGTGAGGAGGTCCATCTAATTTCCATATTCATTTATTTTACATTGTATTTTTAATTTTCTTGGAAAAGAAAGTTTGCTTAATCCAAGAGAACATCCCCGCAACTACATTACAATACTTATTTAACAGGGAAATAATATAAATGTCTTCAATAGGATATTAGTTAATCCTATAGCATCCTGATATGCCTGTTAGGAATTACACGGGTAATAGAGCATACAGCTATATATACTGAATATATCTGAAGTATATACAGGGAACATTAAAAAGCTGTTTAATGAAATGTATCTGACCTCAACTAAGATACTTCCAGAAATAATATTAGTATCATTGGGGAGTTTTCATGGATGAAAAATGAAGAAACATTTTGTCAAATAAAAGGGGGGGGGGAGCACAAAATAATACCGTGCTTCCCTTTGAATCACAGGTTGATCAGCCCTGGATGTCAGTCATTCACGATTTACGAATTTGATTGTTTATTTAGACAAAATTAAGTCTGCGTTATCTTTCTTTGAAAAACTTCACTTTTAAACTTGTGCGCAAATAATTAGGGCCACGGGTAAGGTAGTTAGTGGGGCCCTATACTGCAATACAGAAAAAATAAGATTTAATTTTAAATTGTTTATATGATAGAATAATAATAATAAAAAAAAGATAATGAAATGTATGAAAAATTCGCTACTTTCACATTTAATGTGCAGAATACATTTTAATTTCACAAAATCTTCTTTCCTTTACAATATTTTAAATATTAATTTTTCGCATTCGCAGTTAATTTCAGGATAAATCAAATCTATACATTACAAAACCAAATGTCTATACTTTTTTAAACATACTCAGGAAGAAATATCAAGACCAAAACACATAACAAACTATTGTAACTTAATAACATGTTAGAATGATCTGTTTAATACAGCACAGTATTGCTTTTAATATATCCAAGTAGCCGTGTTCTTCGTAACAGTTTAAGTCGGAAAAAAATTTTACATACTCTGTGACTGTGTTTAATTTAGACATTTTTATCCTTGAGGGATTTCTGTTACTTCAGGACTTCGGTTCGGGGGGGAGGGGGACCTTACAAAGTTGGGGGGGGGTTGCAATTTTAACCATTAAAAACATAAAATCTCAATCTTCCGGAGGGAACATTTCAATGCTCCGGGGGGGGGGGGGGGAATTCCACCCCCTGAGTTCAACACTGCGTCTGTGATACGATTTTTTTAAAGGATTTTTTTCTTATAGAAAAACAAGTGTTTGAAGTGTGTTTTGATTTGTAATCTCACACATTCAGAATATTTTTTTTATATTGACTTTTGTATGACAAAATCGATATAAGAAATAGTACTTTCCTAATATTTTCCACAACCATGATGTCTGTTAGGTTATGTATATTTTTTTATTAACTATATCTTACCCAGCTTCATCTTCTGAATGTACATAGTTTAAAGGTTTATATTATACTTAATATTCAAATTAAAAAACATTTATCAATAAATTAATTGTACACATTTGATGTCATTAGTTTGTGTTTTGTTTGTACAGTCGTGGAAAAAAAACTGAACACACCCCACCCCCCACTAACTCTGCAACAAATTATAGTAGATTATATGGTACCAAACGATTGGAAATAAAGTCTACTTTTAAATGATGTATATAAAATTTGCTTAGGGGGCCATCTACATATAAAAACACACCCAAACTTTGTTTTTTTCAATAGCAAGACTCAAATTTGACAACATATTTGAAATCTGCAGTTCAAACTATGCCTAGATACCAAATTTCATTAAATTCCTACGATTAGTTTCTGAGAAATTAATTACTTTATAATGAGCATATTTAAGGGGCTGTATCCAAATTAAAGTTCGGTTCTCGATTGTTGAAATGCTGCAGAATGTCACTTCTTTTAATGTATTATGTTTTACCGATATGACCATTTTACTCACTTAATAAGTTTCAGTAATTGTTATATGCGGTAAAATAATGTTTACAACTGTTGAATTATCCGATTTTAACCCCTTGGGGACAAGTGACACGTATACGTGACGCATAAGATGCTCAGAATCCTCGATTTTCCCCACCAGTTATTTTTTATTGTAAGCTTTGCCTTACTATATCTTAGCATTTCCACGATTCAATCAGACGAAAATTTCTGTTTTAAAAAACCGGTGGTAAATTATTAAAAATTCTGTAATAGACGCACTTCACGAAGGGGTTAAAAAACCATAAGATTATTTGTAATTAAAATAGTTTTAGAATATGTAAATGTTATTGGAATTTTACAGGTGCTTTTATAATGCTGTTTCTCAGATTTTGCATCTATTTAACTCGCCTTTTTTTTAGTTTATTGTCAGAAACGTGAATAATAGTGACAAATACAAAATGTAGAATTTAAAAAAATACACTGCTCAAAACAATTAAAGGATATTTGAAGTTTTATATAAAATAAAGATATAAACGAAATTTTTTTTGCCGAAAATAGAAGAAGAGAATCACAAATGCAAATTTTTCTGGTTTTCAAACTGTGGAGTATGCAAATTTTGAGTTCGACGTCAAAAACGTTGCTTCAGCGGCAGCGAATGAAATTTGACTTTCAACTGGATAAAAGAGAATGAAGACAAGGATGATCGGCATTCAGTGATTGCTTTGTTTCGATGAGTACGATGTCTCAGCGAAGTCATTTGACAGATTCAGAAGCTTGGAGAATTGTTGATAGGTTAGAAGGGGGCCAAACTCAAGCCGAAGTAGCGCAAGCCATTGGAGTGTCACAAAGTATCATTTCCAGGATCTGGAACCGTTTTTTGGAGAGTGGATGTGCAGGCCGAAGACCAGGGCAAGGTCGTAGACGGGCAACAACGCCCAATGAAGATCGGTATTTAGCGTTAACAGCTCGGAGACACCGAAACATGAACGCTACTCTTCTACAACAACACCTTCGCTCGGCTACAGGCACCACGATTTCAACTCAGACTGTCCGAAACCGGCTCCATGCTGCAGGTCTGTATGCTCGCCGACCGATGGTATGTGTCAGATTAACATCAAGGCATCGTCGCGACCGCAGGGAGTGGGCAACCGAGCATGTCAACTGGAGGAGAAATGAATGGAGCAATATTCTGTTTTCTGACGAGTCCCGTTTTTCTGTGCATCCGGATAATAGGCGTATTTTCATCTGGAGGGACCGTGGCAGTAGGAATAATCCTGCGTTCGTGCACGAAAGTGTCAGATTTGGCGGTGGAGGAGTGTTGGTGTATGGTGGCATCTCCATTGACGGGCGCACTGACCTCTACATCATTCGAGATGGAGCTCTGACTGGTCGCCGATATAGGGATGAGATCCTCAGACATATTGTAGTCCCTTACGCTGCAGCAATCGGAGATAACTTCATTTTAATGGACGATAACTGCAGGCCACATCGTGCAAACCTGGTGGAGGATTTCCTTTTCGAGGAAGGAATCGTTCGAATGGAATGGCCAGCGTGTTCTCCAGACATGAATCCAATCGAGCCCGTTTGGGACGCTCTAGGAAGACGAGTTTCTGGCCGCCAACAACCCCCACAAACTCTCCAAGAACTGGAAAGAGCTCTTCTGGAAGAGTGGGGCAGAATACCCCAACTCGTCATTAATAGCCTCATTGAGTCCATGCCTCAAAGGTGTTCAACGTTGCTGGCCGCCCGTGGAAACCATACCCCGTACTGAAAATGATTTTCTTTGAAGAAAACACCTTTTCTTATTCTTTTTTTCTCATAGGCACAAATTGTGTTTTTTTCCTTTTGTACACAAATGCGCAATAAAATTCATTTTTTTCTGCCAAACATGTGTAATTTATTCTCATATAACCTACTATGTCTGTCGACCATGTATCAATCAGCTAAAAAGTTTCCCAGAAACAAAATCCACCTAAAACTGCAATATCCTTTAATTGTTTTGAACAGTGTATATACGTATCTATAGGTATATGCAAATTCTATTTCTTGATTAGACTTTAAACATTGATAATTTTTACAGTGAAATACACATTAAATATTATAAAATTAAAATTAAGTATACTTTAAAAAATTTCTTGATAAATAGTTCTTATATGCAGATAAATTGGCTTCATTTGTAAAATTCCTTGCCATATTTTTTTTTTTAAATGATGGGCAAGAATTTTGCACATATTAATGAGCATATATTTATTTTATGCTCATTTAAGTCACATTCCCATAAAGGTTTTTTTATTAGTCTCGGATATATCAATTCACAAATAGTTTTGACGAACGAAACGCGATACAAAATCCACCAGATACAAAATCCACCTAAAACTGCAATATCCTTTAATTGTTTTGAGCAGTGTAGTATAAAGCAGCGTAAGGAATCAAAGAAAAAAAAAAAAAAAAAAAAACGCAGATAAATTGTTTTTTAGTCTGAAAATAAATCCAGACATTGCTTTTTTTTTTTAGTAGCGAGGGGGGGGGGGGCGGGGGTGTCGCAGGATTTATATTCTGATTTATTTAAAGACCTAAAACTAAATCTATGTTATAAAGACATCCGAATAACTTTACATTCGTTATTCTCCTTCGGAATAGGGTTAATAATTCTATGATTAAACCTATTCTGGTAGTTCATTTGAAATTTTACAATTAACTCATTAATGCCTCTTGGCAAGAAAACTTACCGTTTGCCATTTATTATTATTATTATTATTATTATTAGATTTTTTTGCACACTGCTAGCGATTGGGAAATAATCTTGCCTATCAGAAAACCATAAAAATAACTTGTATTTTTTTTTCAATTAGCCTGTTTAATCGAATAGATCTAAATACGAAAGTTATAGAAGAAAAAGTTTAATTATTTTAAGTTCGTTATTAATGGAATAAAAACTGAACATCCATACATATTTGTAAAGATTACAATTTTTGATTGATATACAAAAGATAATAAAAGTTTAAATTAGCATTTTTAAGTAACAAATACTTTCGCGTTAATACTTTATCTAACAACCATTTAGTGTAATATTGCAAACAATTTAACAAGATTTGAGAAAATCTTGTTTTAATCCCAGCCTATGAGTATAATATTTTCTCAAACAGGGATGAGCGCGCTCCGACCCGAATATCGATTCTTCCCACTAAATTTTAATAGTATTCTCCAACGTAAAGAATTTCAGAAATTTTGTTCTTGAATAAGGTAACAAATACTATTAAAATTTAGTGGTGTCAATCGGGATTTCGAGTCGGAGCGCTCCCATCCCTGTTCAAACTATGCTTTAATGCACATCATAGACGGCCCCCCCTTAAAGCAGCATCTTGCCGTTTTTTAAGCGTAATTTGAAAACTACTTGGTAGAAAAATTTAAAATTTTGAATACACATAAAGCAGGACATAATAAATATAAATCCATCAAAAAAAATTGTAGGTTGCAATTCATAATTTTTTCGAATATTAATTTCATAATTCATATTATAAAATTATAAAAATTACAAATTTGACATATTTATGTTTGGGCTTTTTAGTATTATAACCAAAAAAAAAAATTAACACATTAGAATTATAATCTCAGGAGATATTAATAAAAATATGAAAATGTAATTTAACATTAGAGGCTCTAAAATTTGAATGTTTATAACTCGAAAACTTATCATCCAAATGACTTAAAATTTTGTATCTAGGCATAGTTTGAACAGAAGATTTAAAATATCGTGTCAAAAGTGGGTGTTGCCATTGAAAAAAAATAAAGTTTAGGCTTGTTTTAATATGTAGATGGCCCCTTAGGCAAATTTTAGATATATAATTTAAAAGTAGACTTTATTTCCAATCGTTTGGTACCAGTCACTTCCTTCTACTACAATTTGTTGCAGAGTTAGTGGGGGCTGTGCAGTTTTTTTTTCCACGACTGTACGTGTATATATGTTAAATAAATTATTTTCCTCTTTGAATTCCTAAGTTTTTGTTTAGTCAAATCCCTATACAAACACTATGTGGCCACTGGATTATTTGGGTTTAAGAGTCACTGGCTGCTTCCAGATTTAGGGAATATGCACTTATACTATAACAGACACTTTTCATAACTATTATTTTAAAACACATTGTGCAGATATTCAAAAATATTGCCTATCATTCAAAGTGTTAAAAGGAATTAAATTTAGAACTCTTACCTTTTATGTTATAATTTCATTAAAAAGAATTTTTTAAGTTCGTTCATATTATAACCATTCTTACTTTAAAAGTTCAAAATTCTCAGAATTTGTTTTTTAAAATATCGGTAATGACAGTATTGTTAAAAAATATATAGAAAATTCCATATAATATGAACGTCAAATTCACCTTATCAAACTTATAAAACACAATGTAAACACATTGATAATTTGTGTTACTAAATAAGTGCGAAAATTTAAATCACAGTTTTAAAACATTAAAACTATTAGATGTCAAAATACAGGGTGTCCATAATTAAACGACCCTACTTTGTAAAGTTGTCTACAGACGAAACTATTGGTCAGAAAGTTGTGAAATTTCGTGAAGGACATAATGAAGGAATGGGAATTTGTTTAAGCGAAAAAAAATTTAGTTCAAAATTTCGCCACCAGATGGCGTTTTTAGTGAATTACACATTTATAATACACTTGCGATAGTTTACAAATTTTTATTTCAACAAAAAATGTTCAAGAAAACTTTTTTCACGATATGTTCTTAGCATTTTCCAGAACACACTACGGTCAACATAACATACAACTGTGGAACCTGCTATCTTACGATTTCAGATGGTAGCTGAAAATGATGGTTGTCAAGCGAAAAATGTTTTATTGCAATAAAATATATAAATGTATGCTGAATGTGTAATTAATTCATTAAAAACGCCCTCTGGTGGCGAAATTTTGAACTAAATTTTTTTTTCGCTTAAACAAATTCCCATTCCTTCATGATGTCCTTCACGAAATTTCACAACTTTCTGACTAATAGTTTCGTCTGTAGACAACTTTAAAGTAGGGTTGTTTAATTATGGACGCCCTGTACATTATCTTTCGGCTAAACATTAGCCTTCCTCAGATGATAAGAAACAGTCGAGGAACGCAGCTGCGAAGTATTGTATGTAAAGTATTGTTTGCAAAATGTGCAGCTAATCTGTACTAATAAAAGACAAAATCGCTCTATGTGTGTCTCTGTCCGTCTGTCGGCGATGGCGATATGAAATAAAACAAAGATTTTTTTCATTTCTCCATTAAATATATGATGTTTTTTCTATAGTATATAGTAAATGATCATCAACTAAATAAAAATGATAATGATTTGATATATATTTTTAAACAAACTCAAACATAATTAATTATGTGTATAAAAGGTCAAAATTTAGATAGAAATAATTTAAACAACAACTCAGAACTATAGTGGTAACTGGTGAAAGTTTTAGACGCAAAACTTCACTGTATATCTTAGGCGCAATTGATGTTTAAAAACTCCAGGGTTTGAATGTTATTTTAAATAATAATTAAAAATGCAAAGTTTAGAACACTTTATAGAAAAATTGCTATATTGTTAAAATTAAGCTTCAGATTTTTTCAAAAAATACAGATTTTTTTTTACTATATTAAATCACATTTCTTTTTATAAAATTTTGTATATTATTTGACCTTTTAAGTATATCTTTTAAACAATGAGTACTCGCTTGGTACTTTTTCGTTTGTCCAAAGTATTATTATTATTATTATTATTTTATTTTTACCATGTTTACTTCAAATCTGTTGACAAACCTGCATATTGTTTGTGTGAAAAAATAAATAAATAAAATTTTATTCTTAGGAAAAAAAAATTAAATAAAAAATAATCTGATTTAAATGAATAAAGAAAATGAAGATAAAGAACTTGACTATATTAAAAATAATCTGAATTAAATGGAATATATGCAAATATAATATCGAATAGGGGAAATCAACTGAACAAGTAGTCATAGTTTCCCTTTAAATAGGGAATTTCTCGGGTGCATTTGTGTTATAAACCGTTATGAGGCGTGCTGTGTAGAAGCTAATAGATAAAACGAGGTATTGCCGTAGCGGCGATCACTCGCTTTTGTAACTTTATTGGATACACAATTCTTGTATGAAACAGGCATTTGTTTTACATTAAACTATTATCATTAAATTTTAGTGGTGTGAATGCAATATTATTATACTTTTATTTTAGTGTTTATGGAAGCTTTCAGATTCTCCATTCCATCCAATGTTGCTTGCTTTGATATGTTAGTAGTCCATTTTTAAAACTAACATATGTTAAACAGAGAAGTTCCTACAATTTACTTCTTTATGTCCAAAATTTATGTGCGTAATTGAAAATCTATGAACTTTTTTTTTATCGTTCCCTAACTCTCCTCCCCCCCCTGCCCCCCAAACCCCCCAAAAAAGAAAAAAAGAGACGAAGAAAAGTTTTAGACGTTAATTAAAATCCGTTTATATCTACTGTCCCAAAATTGGAACGTTATAAATTTCAGAAATACATTAATATATATATTTTTTAGACACATAACTTTTTTTCCTGATTATTTTACAACTTTATTTTTAAATTTAAAACTTTGTTTTTCTTTTATCACAAAATGTATTTTAAATTGTTAGTAATAGTATTAAGGAGCAAGTGGTAGAAGACAGGAAGGTCGGTCTATTTTCGCAGAGTGTCTAAGCGAGCAGCCAATCACAGAATAGGCAGGGCGGGGCTTACCAGATCTGTAAGTCCGTAGAGGAGAAAGAGTGAAAAAAGTCTATAGTGATAGAAAGTAGAAAATTTGGATAGTTCAAAGTTCAAAAAACGTAAGCAAAAGGCTCAGGCAAAAGCGATCTCAAAAGTTAAGGGAAAAAATACACTTTTCAGCGACCAAACAATTTTAAATCAGAAAATATACTAATTTAAATAAATTTTCCAAAATGAGATAAAGAACCAGTGAAAGTAATTTTGCTATGGAGAGAGTTTAAAATTTTGAATTTGCCATCATTTCACTGAAGGCAAATAATTTAGACATGGGATTATTTTATTTATTAATTTCAGCAAGTTGAGATTAGTGGGAATTTCATGGTAAGACTCAATTTGTAATTCAGTTTTTATTTTTTTCTGAGAATTTCTGAAAAAGTAGAAATATTACTTGTGAATTCCTGAAGCTCATAAAGCTGTTGAGTAGGAGGAGGGGGGGGGGGGGGGGTGTAGTATTTTGAAAAGTATCCTTGACTTTTGTAGTTTCATTCATTATCTTTGCTAGTAGGGTTTTTTTTTTTTTTTTTTTTTTTTGACTTAGCAACATTTCCGTAGCTTTTAAAAAACTGAGGTTTGATTTGATCGGCTATTTGGAGCAACCCTTGTAGTTAGCTGCGTGCTGGAGGCTGCAGTTGCTGCATTAAGGAGGAGGTTTAGGAGCCTCAGGGTTTTTTTAATTTCCTAGTCGGTGGACAGCTGATTTCCACCGCATCCAATGCATTTAGGATCATTTTGGCAGTTAGCCACAACGTGGAAAAATTTTTGACAACGATGACATTACATGGTTTTTTGGACCGGCCCAAATTTTCTATATCAACTCTGAGATTAAAAATAATTTTAACTTTGAAAATTTCATAAGAAGTCTCATTTTTTGGGAGTCTCATTTTTTAGGGTTTTGTTCATCTCACGAAACCCTATTGCTCCCGCTCCGTTGTCTGTCTGTCACAGAGCCATTCTCGAAAACTATGTAACTTACAGAGTTGAAACTTTGTGTATAAATCAGATTATCAGCTGTGAAGAGCTGAAAATATTAAAATTTGAAAAATTCGTATTATTTTAATAAATAGAGATAAAAAACCAAAATTCTAATAGCCTTTTTCTATTATATTTAAACATTTTTCGTTATAGCAGACGATTTTCACGTGAAAAATGAAAATGAAATAAAAAGTTTCGCCAATTGGAAGAAAGATAAATATGAAATAAAATTGATTGACGTCATAGTGGTAAATAAAACCGAAACTGTCTAAGATTTCTCAATAATACAAGGAGTATGAGTATGTGGATGTACACAAAGCAGATTAATATCACGTCATTAGAGAATTAAAAAGAAAATCTGACGTCCTATTGGAAGTTTAACGAATTTTTCAGATGTTTGAAAATAATACAAAGCGAGTATCAATATGAATAATAGAGAATAGTAAATATATGAGTTTGAGGAATGTATTGAATCATGATAAAAACCCGATTATGGAAATATTCGCATATTTTAACATTTTGAAGGCGTCCAACATGTTTAATTTTGAAATTGTATATTTTTTTAATATCGCATTTAGTCCGTATTATTATGACAGAATATAATAGCGGGTTTCGCCCGCTATCTGGCTGGTTTAGATTTTTGAAAAAACGGAAAAATAGACCGGTAAATTTTTACTTTATAAAAAACATGACTTTTTTTTGTTGTTGTTGCTAAATTATATTTATTTGAATTTATTAAAGAAAGGATAAAGTGTTTTGAAAGGAATATTAAACGAAACCCTTTGTGCGATCTTCGATCACACTTACCCCTTGTTCAAAATTTGCCGTCACGTTCACTTTTAACTTGTGAGATTTTAGTAGTACAGAAGCCTTTGCAAGCAAGGGTTTCCTTTAGGAGTTCCTGAAGCTTGTGTCGCTAAATAAAGTTTATTTTAACATATTTAAACAGCAGTAGCTTGCAAGGTTTTTTTTTTCATACACTTTTATTTTGAATGATGCGAAAACGCACCATTAGCAGGGAATGGGTTAAACGCGTGGAGGTGGATGCGGTCAGAGAGCTCGTCTGATTAGATAAATTATAAACCATTCCCTTCGATCAGTTTATTCGTACTTCAAGTAGGGATATTTCCAGGGGTGAATAATTAAAGGGGTGTCTAAAAGGAGAAATCCGCCCCCCCCCCCGGAGCTTCAAAATACCATCCCGGATGACTTGATATTTTGCACTAGTGCAATTTTTTCTCGGAACTCCAATGTTACCTCTGAAGTTACAAAATTCCTTCCTTGAGAAAGTGTTTGAAATCAACGCTGGTTATTTTGAAGAAAGAATGGAAAACGTTAAGGTAAGTAACACGTGAAATATTTGGCAAGTAATTGTGTCTACGTGTTTAAAAAAGTTGTGTAAAGTTCGATAACTGGAAACAACTATTTTCAGAGTGCTCTGATTTGTTGAATGTAAACAAATGTGTACTGTAGAAGATACAAATAGCAATAAGTTCGTCATTGACGAAATTACGAGACTTAAACTATCACGCGGCGTGTAAATCGATTACCCTCTTCCTGAAAAACCTCCTTATAAAGACATAGCTGACATTGTCCATAACACGATAGTACGTGCAATCGCAACATTGTGAATAATGTTTCTTCAGGACTGCGAAGTCCTCTTCAAGACGTGTATATTTACAATATTCGTTCTATACACATTTGTAGTATTTATAAGATGTATTCCTTAAAGTAGATTTTTAATACAAAGATATAAAAAATAATGATAGTATTGATTAAATATTTTCAATAAAAAGTTAAAATTTCAGTGCAAATTCACCTTGTTTAATAATTAAAATTCATAAAGATACATCTAAATGTAAATATATTGCTTGAAGGCGCGGGAAAACAAAATTGAAACATTTGAAAGCACATTAAAGTCTTTTTAAAAATTCAAAATGTTTTCAACCGAACTACTCGGTCATCATCTGTGAAAAACTAATAGTTAAGTTGAGTTGTTGACTCTTCGCGATTTTCTAGCTTGCCCGAAACAAATAATTTTTAATTCTAACACATTTTTTTCATGTGGAGGGAGAGGGGGTCCATAAGGAAATAATTTTTAAAAATTTCACACATTTTTCATTAGGCACAAAAGATTGAGATTTAAAGTAAGTGTTGTGTGTAGCGTAACTTAAATCTAAAATTTATGGAATACATTGGTATGTCTAAAAGCTTCCACCTACGCTAAAACATAAAACTGTAAACTTATTGTACTCACACTAGTAAGATGAAAGAATAACAGTTTATTAAAAAAAAAGACGCCTTCCATACTGTCGGTTACATTACATAGCCATAATCGTATAGGCGTGGACATTTACCACAAACATAGATTTTAGGAAAACAATGTTAACACGATTTTTGGAATTTAATCCGTGACCTGAGCAATTAAATGTCAAAGTTCTAATACAAACCCCACAGGTGAATCTGTGTCTCTGGTATATGCCAAAAATATTCATCGATCGCACAAGCTCAATAAAAAAAAGTCATGGTTATAGGTAGAAACGAATTCGCACTTAAGACTAACATAAATCACATGTAAGAAAGCATAATAATCTGTTACTTACCCAGCATCCTTCCATATTGAACGTTTGCTTAAAATTAACAAGTAAAAGTTCCGAAATCGGATTTACAGCCACAGTCGCAGTCAAATACGTGCGAATGTGACAGTTTTATAAATGTGGATGCAAATGTATATGTATTACAATTTAATTTATGCAGACATGTTTGTATAATTATATAAATAGAAGTTATATAAAAATATAGAGGTAAATGTTTCAATTCAATTATAAATATTTGCAGCACAAACACACACTCACTCACAAAAACAGTTGATAAAAATTAAATTAACTTTCTGTCAAACTCCCCTCGCAAAAAATACAATTTGGTTGTAAATCTGTTAAAGGAACCTTGTCCAATCAAATGGAATATGTCATTGATTCCAAAGTTACGGCTTCTTTAAAATTTACATTAAACTCTGTGTAATATATTTTTTAATTATAACTTCTTGATTTTTTTTATCCATCTGACTAATTATCCCGCGATTTCCACGGGCAAGACATTTGTAGAAAAAAATTTATAATGCACAATTTTTGAAGCAATTTTGTTAAAAAAATTCCACAGTCAAAGAGTGAAAATTCAAATGATAAAATTACTATATATTTAAAATAACTGTTGATTTAAAATATGAAATACTAGAGGAGATACTGATTGATTAAATATTGGTCGAGATGGATTAAAAAAAAAATGAGCGGTCAGAGGGTAATACGGTATTTTCTTTTGAATTATCTTAACAGCTACTCTGATTTTTATAGACACAACCTAATCTACTGCAGTTGAAATAAGAATCCTTAATTCAACCTAATATAAGTTGAAAATAACAACGCTTTCGTTACAAACAATTTAAAGAAGTGCGATTACATACCTAAGGAAAAAAAGAAGTGTCAATTTTAATTACTTAGTCCTACCACTTATCTGTCAACACTATTCGACAATCTTATTTTTATTGAAAAGGACAGTTACAATTTCTAAAATATAAATGAATCCTTTGGCTGTTTTATATTACGACAATAGTCATTGCCACCTAGATAGCTCTACTTTAGGTGACAATGCAATAGTAAACATGTAATACATCTCTGAAACTGCTGAAATTCAGACAATTAGATTCAATGTAACGTCTAAAATTCTAATTAAACATAAATTTCAATGTTGGCTAAAACAGGAGTTTTCTGTTCAGAAAACGTAAATTTGTATTCCTGATATTCTACTGGAGTTTTCCGGCATACGTTGCAATCTAAAATAAATAAGTTTTTTAATATAAATCATACCGTAAATATCAAAAGAAAATATTTGGAATTAATATCGTTTAAGTTAAGTAACTATCCATATAGACTGGGCGTAAAGTTGATCGCAACTCGGAAGCCCCTTAACCGACATCAACTGTTCGGCAACTGTAACTATCCTTATACCACGAGTGATCTATTCAAAAGGTTGCACACATCGCTGTGGGATCAATGTCAAAGCTAGGACTATGATATAAAAATACGCCATCTTGTATGTACACTCATATATATTGCGGCAGGAAAAGTTTGTGTAATTTTGTGTACGGTATTTTTGCAGAGTACAACAAATTTCATTTATTTATTTTCTTTTTTTGTGTGGAGAATACTTGCTTTAACATAGGAAGAAGTTCTGGGATCCTATTCAAGAAATAATACATCATAACAGGGGTCGGTAATCTATGACCCGCGGGTCACCGAGTGACCCACTTAAGTTCCGAAAAATTATTTAAAAAATAAAATTCTATTGAAAAAATATTTCGAGTTTATTTTGGAACTTTAAAAAGGTTTAATTTTAATTAAGAAATTCCAACTATGAAATAACATAACAGAAAATTGCACTTATTTGTTATAATGCATATATGTTTGCATCAGGAGAGCCATTGAAGATAAAGTAAAGTTCATTCAATTATGTTTCCTTTTATAATTTTATGTTTTGTGTTTAAAAAGGCGCATGATAATTATTTTCACAATAAAATTTATCTTATTTATGCACCAAAAAAAGGCTGTTTTAAAATGAAAATACCACTGACCCGAAACGTCGTCTTAATACACATATTTTGGTTGATTGTGACCCGCAGCCGAAAAAGGTTGCCGACACCTGCATCATAAAATGGTTGGTAACATATCCTCCAAAAGGGCATATCCACTGATAGTCGGCGGAGATTCATTTGACTATGAGAAAAAATTTCGTTGGAGTCACAGAAAAAATGGCATACTTTCGTTATCTCAAATGGTTACCGAAGCAATAACATCCATACAGAGACAATATCTTAGAGTAGAGGTGCCTGTGGTCCGTTGCCAAGCTTCTGCTTTATAAAATGGAGACAATAAATATAAAAAAAGGCCAGAGTAAGCATTTTTGTCAGAACACACCGTGTATTCCTTAAATGCATCAATATATTAAAAGTAAAAAACAAAGGTAACAAATAAGAAATATTAAAAATTCAAAAGTAAACCTGTACCGTCTTTTTTCTTAAGTGAATAATCGAAACAGTTATTTGCCTTTTCCGTCAGCGGTCCCTGCTCATCTAAAATGCCTTTAAGACCATGATCATCAAAAAGAACTGAAAACGGTCTACGAAAGCAGGTTCAGAGGGTCCTGGAGCAGTTGAAGAATGGGCCTGAGTTCAATTTTCTTTTAGTGATTTATTATTTTAAGCTAATTGTGAAGAAAACACTTTTAATATTGTTTTAAAAATCATCAGAGGCTAATTCCATGCGTGGATTAGCCTGGGATCTGGTGTCAGTCACAGATATGTAAATGGCTGCGGTGTTTCACTATCATCATTATAGTAAAGAAAAATTTGACTTATTCAATCCCATATAGCTAAAATGAAATACAATGAAGAATTTTTAAAAAAAATACCGGTGGCGAAGAACCGTAAACTTATGCTACATTCATGCATGGAATTAGCCCAGAGAACAAGAAAATTTAGCTAATTAAATCTAAAATACTTGGGAAAGGTAATTGCCCCGCCCCCTCCTGCCTATCTTGTTCATTTCCCCCCAGTTCTAGTAAATGACTTTAAAATAATATGTATTAAACTTAGAAGATTTTAATAGTTTGATAAGAATGGAAACAAACGGAAGGAGTCATATGCCTCAAACCCCTTCCCCCAATTCAAAGCAAGACAATTATTTAAAATTATGTGAACTGTCTCAAAGAATATTATTTGCTGTCTACAATGTTAATCTAACAATTCATCTGTGGAAAAACAACTCTTTGCACAAATACGCACTATTAATATATTTCTACACAGAGGAGTACTGCCCTTCGCATCCCCCTAAACATTTAAAAATACTAAGATATAACTTGAAATGGTATGGAAATCTACCAACGAAGCACTATTAGCCCTCCCCTAACGAAAATCCTGCCCATGTTTTTATGTAATAGCTATTTTTTGGATATAATATAGAGGTAGATTTCTATATTATATCTTTGTATAGATTAGAGGCACCATTTGGGAGATCCAAGTAGAGGCAGTTGCAGCACACAGCCCCCTCCAAGGAATTTGATTTTTCCAGAATGTATAAGATTCCCAGGTCAGACTCAAAAACTGTTTCTCAAGAGATTGTATGAAATCTAAAAAAACTTTCAGATCTTAGTAAAATAGAACATCAATATTAAATAAAAAAGTTAAAGCATAGGTATTACTTATTATAAGCAATATTGGCTACGTCCTTGCTTCTGCATGTGTTTTCAAAATAAGAGACATTTATCAGTAATGATTACTTTTGACTAATTTTTAAAATATGTTATGAGGATAAAAGTGTACCTATTCTACTTTCATTGGTATCAGAGATCAAAATTGAAAGAGTGTGAGCGCTAGTGTCGAGTCACCTCACCATGTCGATTCAGACAAAAGATGGTCGAAGAGTCGAAGAATCGATTCCTAAACTCAGCTCCTTATAAGTGAGTTGAACTGTCGACTAGCGAAGGCGGTCGCAAAATTAAAACGTATCATGGTGTTAGAGAGATTAAATTTTGAAAGAGGATGAATCACATAATATAAACATCTGATGCGAAGAATTTTTTCTATCTTCAGCACCCAACTCACCGAAGGTGAGGAGGGGCAAAAATAATAAATCGTAGTTTTCGTGATGAAATTTCGCGACATACTGTCGGAATATAAATGTAAAATTTGGTTGATATAATTTTTTTTAGCCACATTTTTTTACAAAATTTTCCGCTAGGAGAAGAGGAGGGGGGGGGGGGGATAAAAACGCATCCCCGAATCTATCATGGTTTTAGAGCTTAAATTTGGGAATCGAGTGATTTGCAAAATATAAACAAGAAATACGAAACAAATTTCGTAAAGATTGTCCCTTTACTTTATTTTTATTTTTCAAAATTTTTTATCCTACATTTTAATACATTCACTAAATTATTTTCATGCATAAATGCAGATATTTTATTTAGTAGATCAAACAGCGTTTTTTGTTTTCTATAAAAGCAATGCATCGTAAAATAAAGTAAATAAAAATAAAATTAAAAGACAGCGTCCAATTAATGTTTAAACCTAATTTTTAGGACACGACAATCACAACAAAGTAAGAACAAGAAAACAATCGACAAAAATGAAATATATATTACATTTATTAGAAAATAAAATATATTATTAGAATTTTAATTGCTGCACTGAGAATATTTCAAATTTTGTCGCATTTGGTAAAGAAATTCATCTTGCATACGTGTAAAAAAAATCCACAATGACGATCAGATGATTTTTTTCTTTTTGAACACATTTTAGTTCAATTTATGGAATGGTACAAGAGTCCTTCCTATCAAGATTTGTTTGCAAATCACTGTTTTAAAAGCACATGACCTATGAGTTGTAATTGTGTTAAAATTTATCTAGTTACGTGATCTATATTGGATCTTTTTATGTTAAATGTGAGAAAATCCGTTGCTGATTAAAAGGTATATATTTGCTATTTTTTAATAATATGAATTTCTTTCCAGCCAACCAACAAAAAGTACTTCATCTGGTGAGTCGACTCCACTTCGGAAGAAGAGTTGAAATGCCTTCTTTTCTGGAAATTCTGGAGGCCGCTTTTCAACAGCCTTACCTGAAATTAGTAGCAGTACCCAATGTACAACCACGTTGCCGAACAGTTGATGTCGGTTAAGGGGCTTCCGAGTTGCGATCAACTTTACGCCCAGTCTATATGTGAGTAACCTGTCTTGTAAATATTGAGCCGTTGGGAAAAGTTAAATGTAGTATTAACTACACAAGAAAGAACAATTAAAAATAGAAGAAAAATTAAACAATGGGAATAAAAAAGTAAAGCTATAGAGATTACGGAAAGAGTCTAATAAATGGAAAAAAGTAAAATGGTATAGCTGTAGTTAAAATTAACTACTGAAAAAAGTTGAAAAAGTGTAAAATAGGGTTCGGAACATGTTCAAAAACAGTACATAAATGCCAGGTGGAAAAGGCAGGCAAAGCTAAGCTTTAACAAAAATAGCACTTAAAAAGAACAAACATATTTATTATTTACAAATTTTTTTTATTTATATTTATATTTTATTATTATTTTGTATAGCATAGGAATAAGATATATAAAAGTAAGAGAGAGAAATTCGCAGAATGGTGAGCACTAATGATCATAATCAATAATGCAAGAATATTTTGGACGCTTGCGGTGATGTGGTTCGAATGCGTCATAATCCGGCAATTCTGCGATTATATCATTAGGGAGGTCATAAAATTTTTCATAAAATTTTTTGGCAAGGTGGTTGATTCTTTTATTTAATGTGGTAGTTTTGAGGTCTCTGCGAACAGTGCTATTACGGAGATAGCGAGAGGCATTTCTGACAGTACGCAGATTTTTGTTATGAAGTTGGCTGAGGTTTTTCATGGAGGATTTGCAGATATAGCCCTAGACCGGCCAGGCGTAGGTGATAATTGGTAAAATGCAGGAATTATAAAGGAGAAGTTTGTTATGGATAGCCAGTGTTTCACTATTAAGAAGAGGTTTTAGTGCAATCATAGCTCCAGCGACTTTCCCCCTGATGGTGAGGATATGTTTTTTGAAAGAAAGTCTTTGGTCAAGGGTGACCCCCAGGTACTTTGCTTCATTAGTCCAAGGTTGGGATATGTTAGTTTTCTACAGAAATAAACAGCAGCAGTTTTGTTTTCATTGATTTTAATGCGCCATAGGTCGCACCAGTCTAAGAAGGCATCAATGTGAGTCTGTATGTACCTGTAAAGTGTGTATGGGTGATGAGCGTAAGCCTAGATTGTAGTGTCGTCCGCATACAGTGCAAGGTGGGTGTTAAGTGAACGAGGAATGTCGTTAAAGTATATGTTGAATAACAAGGGTCCGATGACGCTCCCTTGGAGGATGCCTGCTAAGATACGGAAAATGCTAGAAAGAATGTTGTTAATGCGGATGCGAAAAATGCGATCGCTAAGGTAAGAGAAAATAAGGTGTATAAGTCTAGCAGGGAATTTAAGCCTAATTAGTTTGTATATAAGGCCCACATGCCAGACTTTGTCAAATGCCTTAGCGATGTCAAGAAAAATGGCAGCAGCAGGAATCTTCGAGTTTAGCTTTTCGCTGAGAAATTCGACTACTCGAAGTAGTTGGTGTGTTGTTGTATTTTTTGGGCGAAAGCCAAATTGTTCAGGCATAAGAGTGTTGTTAAGTTGAAAACCACTTTGCATAATCTCATTAAAATTATTTGTAAATATTTTTCCACATTAAATTCCGGTGTAAATCATGGAATTTTTGGAACAATTTTAAGATGAATCTACTTGTATTAGTTTAATGTATTTTTATATAGATAAAAATACAATAATATATTGTCAGAAGTATTTAATTTAGATCACATTTCTAAACACATTTTTTTAATCTAAATTTTTTCTCTAACCGGAGTTCTTTCATTTAAAGAAAATTCACATTACGTCGGAATTTTACTTAATCTCAGAACTAATATTATATGAATAAATAAATAAATAACTATATTTAAAAGTACACAACCGTCTTTAAGAGTTTTTTTTTTTTTTTCATTTCGTACCATACTTACTATTTGAAAAACGAATGTGTTTTTATTTTTATTATTATTTTAACGTGATGCGTCTTTAAAAAATATGCAACAAATAAAATTTCCGTCGTTTAATTGACAATAAACAGGTACAGATTGTACGAGGAAATGATCCATCTGCAAATATTTTGTTGTTCTTGTTTCATTGGGCGCAAGTAGAAAAAAAAAATAGAATTTATTAACAGAATGATTCGATTGTAGTGGCAATTGGGAATATTCATATATTGTTTATTTATCAGAAAGGGAATAAAATAAGAACTTTCCTGCTTCTTTTTATTTAGCAAGGGAATTCCTAAATGCACCTCAGTAACTGGAGTGTGTAATTATTTCCTGACATTGGTAACAATCTGGGTTCTCCTAAAATTTTGAAACAGGATTTAAGGGGAGAATAAGGCAAATATTTCTGTACAGGTAACCAGCATTGCAATCCACTTACTTCAATCAAAAATAAAAGTGTTTCACTACAAGCCGAACCCGAATTTCGTTCACATAACTTTAACAATAATGGAGATATTTAAACGAGATTTTCATCAGATTAACTTTGACAATATGAACACCGCCCCCTAAGTACTAGCCCAGCGTGCTGACGCAAGAATGGTGGCTGTCGTAGGCAATTTTTTTCAGCGTTTGTGCGATCCTCCGAATTTGAATACCAATGATTTCTAAAAGTTTTCTTTGCCTTATTTTTCTGAGATCAAATAAGTCAAAGGAAACTTTTAGAAATTACTGGCATCTAAATTCAGGAGACCGTACAAACACTTTAAACAAATCGGCTTACGACAGCCGTCATTTTTGTGTCAGCACATAGGCCTAGTATTCAGGGGGCGGTGATATGAAATGTTATGATATCATTGGAAGTTAAGGCGTGTCCCACCGAAATAAAGCCACCGTGATTATGTGCGGTAACTGGGCACGAAACAATCCAATGTTAATGAAACAAATATATTAAGAAAGTCTATATACAAATACATATTTACAAGGAGTAATTCACTCCCTGCCTCACATCGGCAAGAAAAAAAATTTTAATGTAAAAAAAAGAGGGGAAAAGGATGTCCCGCTAAAATAAAGTCTCCACCCCCATCAGTGTTTATGGGAACTCCCGACATTCCAGCTTTTACAGGTCAACAGGTTTATGACATCAGGAAGTTGTAAAATACCTGTTCTATGCCAGTCAAAAATTGTGTAGACTTCAGAAGTTTGTATTTTCTATATCTCCTGCAGTATTACAATGGGAAAGGGAACCCGGCTATCAGAGTTCGAGAAAGACCAGATAACAGCTTTTAAAGAACAAGGTAGACAAATATCTAAGCTAATTAAAAGATCTAAAACCGTAATAGACAATTTTGTGAATCGGGGCAAATTCTCAGGGGTTTTAAAAAAAGGAGGTCTACATGCAGAAAAATGACTTCCAGGCAGGAAAGAGTTGTCCATCGTCTTTCACGAGGTGGTATTTCTCTAAGACAATTGGCCAAAGAGGATAACATCCCTGTGACAAAATTAACCCCGTCACGGATTCTAAAATGTACAAGCAACTTGCGATACAAAAAAGGAAACAGCAGCCCATGTTGAAAGCTATCTACAAGCAAAAAAGAGTCGATTGGTCCAAATATCATCAAACCTGGAAGGACTAGTGGCATCGTGTTATATCCTCAGATGAGAAAAAATTTAATTTGGATGTCCCAGATGGTGTTGCTTTCTATTGGCAAGACACAAAAAGAAGAGGAAACTTTCTCCAAAAGACAGCAAGCTGGAGGCTCATTAATGGTGTACGGAGGCTTCGGCTATGGTGGTAAACTCAACCTGGCTTTTCCCTCAGACCGCATGAAGGATACCAATTACCAAGAAATGCCAGGAACCCATTTACTGTCATTTGCAGAGAAAATTGGTGGTATAAGTTGGATTTTCCAGTAGGACAACGTCCCCATTCACGTTGAGAAATCCTCCTGGCAATGGTTTTCGGATAATGGGGTGCATGTCATGGAATGGCCTGCCCTTTCCCCTGATCTTACTCCCCAAGAAAATGTATGGGGTATCCTCAGTAGGCCTGTATATGCTAATGGCAGACAGTTTCAGTCTAAGGCAGAATTAAAGCCTGGGATCATTGAAGCCTGGGATAATATTGATGCTACTGTCCTCCAAAGATTGAAAAATAGTATGCCACATCGTATATTCCAAGTCATATATAAGCATGGTGGATATATTGGCTATTAACAGTAGTGACTTTATTTCGGCGGGACAGTTTTTCCCCACTTTAAAAAAAAAAAAAAAAACATTCATTTTTTTCTGCCCAGGTGGGGCAGGGAGGCAGTTATTCCTTGTATATATGTATTTGTATATAGACTTTCTTAAGATATTTATTTCGTTCTTATTGGTTTGTTTCATGTCTAGTTACGGCACACAATCACGGTGGCTTTATTTCGATGGGACACACCTTACTAAATTTTGATCAATGACATTTTAATGATACAATGACATTACAATGATACAATGATTTCCAATGATACAATTGATAATCAAATAAAAATATATATTTGCTTATTGTTTTCTTTCTTTCACTACCAACGCTAATGCTGCGTCCTGCGTGTCATCATTTGACTTTGAAATGACCGCCGACGCTGTGAAATGGATTTCATCCACTCCCTTTGTGGGCTGCTGAAAAAGACGCGATTCTGAGACACATGCGCGCGGCTGCACTCAGCCTGTAAAGTTTCTTTTTCACTGAGGAACCGTGTTTATACTAGATTAATTTTAACACAATTATTCAAATTGGTAAAGAAATCACATGAGTTGTAATTTTCCAACTGGACGAAACATGTCCGGGCCAGGTTTCGAACCTGGGATCTCTTGGCTGAAGGTGACAATGGTTTACGAACTGAGTTATCCCAGTCGAATCTGGAAGGCATAATTCATCCAGTTAACCTTATTGATCATAGCATTTGGTCTGATATTTGAATCAGCTGAACAGACTAGATCGCAGGTAGTGGAACACCAGTAAAAGCTGGATACGTGATTACACTAGATTAATTTTAACACAATTATTCAAATTGGTAAAGAAACATGTTTATACCCTTCGGCTGAAACCGGACTTCTTTCTCCTTTATATTCTTTAAGTCGACTCCCTTGCCTGACGAGTCGATATAGTGACTTGACTTTCGACTCACTTGCAGAATTAGGGTTGGTTGGTTGGAAAGAAATTTAAAATAATTTTTATCATGGAGGAATATTTATTATAACTAATAAAAAAATGCAAAACTATTATTTTTAATCCGCATGAACTTTTCTCACGTTTAACAAAATTAAATTCAACGCAGAACAGGTTCTTTTAAATGAGTGATTAGCAAATATAAATCGATAGGAAGGAATAGTGTAACATTCCACTAATGGAGCTAAAAAGCGTTCTAAATTAATAAAAAAATCTTCTGGTAGTAATTCTGGATATTTCTGGCACGTTCATAAGATGAATTTCTTTCCGACATTCGTTAAAGTTTTAAATATTCTCATTTAAGCCTTATAAATTCCACTAATATCTATTATTTTAAAATAAATGTAAAAATCTCACTTCTGTTGTTTGTTTTTATGATCACTTTTACTTTTATTTACTTATTTTTAAGATGCCCTGCTTTCATTTTAAAAAAAACTGAAAAACTCTTTTTGATCAGCTAAATAAGATTATCTCCATTTATTAATTAAACTAATTTAGCGAATATATAAAATTGTAGGATAAAAGAGTGTAAATATATTTTTTAAAGCGTTTTACCTGACGAAAATCATTATGAGAAAGTAACTAAAGATATAAATGATTTATTGAAAATTGAGAAACACTATTCACTCCAAACCTTTTCAGAAGTCATGCCTGCAATTGACTTGCTTTTAAGTTTAGTAATGTGTCTGAAAATTTCACGATAAAAGTTTTTCTTTTAGAACAACCTTAATAAACTAGCGATCTTCTCCCAGTCTACCTTTTATAATTTAGCTTTTTAGCAACAGATTTCAAAGTTTATCTATTGTATCATACATTAGGCCAAAATTTCTAGCACTCATCTGTATAGGGTAGGTTTGTGGAATTCGATTATCATCGAAGGTCAAATTAAGCACTGTATGCTAGGCCGCGGGTAACAAAAACAGAGAGAGATATAACTTATTTACACTTTTAGCATTGCGCAGAATAGAATTTGTGCATACATTCTATTGTATATGTACATACACGTTCTATACATTGTAAATGCATATCTTTATCGTTTCGCTTTTCTGCTATTTTATAAAACAGAATTTAAGGAAGAAGTCATACAAAAATGTACTATCGAACATTGCTAAAATATGTCTGATTGTACATGATACATTGGGAAATTGGTTCACCGATAAATAATTGCAAAAAATTTAAAAACATGCATTTGTATATTTTCATAGCTTCGAACTACTAAGGATTTTTGCTACCACTGTATTTCAATGGTAAAATTTGCCTTATCTAATATTAGATGTTTTGAGATAAAATGAAGAAGATTAACTTTTGGAAAACAGTGAAAGACAAAAATCTGTAATAATTGTCAGCTACGTATTTTTGTTACGATATGTAATTTCTTAATTTCTATTAACTACCATGAAATAATCGAATCAAAAATTTCGATGTGAATTACTAGGGGTGAAGTAAATGGATAAAAATGCTTTTCACATTTTTTGAGATTAAAAAATATTATTTGAAATTATTGTTTTTTAATTTTAATTAGTATATTCTGAAATTGTCAGCACCGGTGACTTTTGTAAAAATGCCTGACAACATTAAAAGTGAAATAAAAAACGCCATTATAAAAAAATAAATTGTACTAATTAATTGGTAATAGCGTTTGCTATTAAATTTTATGTTTTGATATAGGAGTAAAAATAATAAGAAAAACAATTAAAAAGAATCTATAAGAAAGTCTGGAATAAAGAAACAAGATTTGAAATTACTCTTACTTTATAAATCATAGTAATTCCGTTTTCACAATCAAATTGAAAGTCAATTTTGTGCTTAGTTCTCTATACTCAAAAGAACATATTCAGGTCTTTGTCTCCAGCAACTTTTAGGTGCGTTCGTAATTATATAAATACGTAGAACCTATTGTCGTCGTCTGGTGTCTGGTCCGTCCGTTTGTCTGTCCGTTCGTCCATCCACATATAACAACGCAAAAACTACCCAACCGAATGGTTTGAAATTCAAGATATATTATCTTTGCAGAATTTTGTCGAGACATTTCAAATTTTATGAAAATCGAATCAAAACTTTAGAAAATATTAATAAAAAGATTGATTAAGAAATTTGAATTTCTTTTCTTTTAAATCGGTACTCTCTTGTTATAGGAGCTTCCAATGTTAAATCGTCAAGCAACCGAGATACTTATGTTATTACAGAAATTAATCTGCAGACGATATAATTCATTTCACAGAATTAAAAATCATCAAGATCTGAATATTTATATAACTAGCTATATTACGAACGCACTTTATTTGTCACGTTTGACGTACAATTTCCAACTTGTCTATTTTCAACTGCTATAAGGTTACAGATGATTTTATGACCATTATTGCTGCATCAACAGCCGTGTAATATAATAGTCCTGTGACCTGTCGGAAACAAATTATCGAAATTAAATTATCTGATCCTATTGTTACTGCTACGAAATGACAATGGCTAAAAAAATACGTTGTACATCCATACAAATTTAGAGAGGTCAGTTTTCTTAAAAATATATAGCAATATAGTTTTTGTATTCTATTAGTTTCCTTCCGCTAATGTACTTTATTATTATTATTATTATTATTATTATTATTATTATTATTATTATTATTATTATTATTATCATTATTAGTATCCTCGAAAACTTCTGTAAACTTAAAATAAAAATACTGTGTTCACACTATTTAAAAATTTTGCTTAAATAACTGCTGCTACTGTAATTTGTATTTTATACAGTAATTACATTTGTAATATTTTTATACTTATCTTAAAGATAGACATTTCTTTAATCTCTGTAAATGTTTCTACAGGGAAATTTCATATTAATAAAGAACAAACAAATTACCCTCTTATTTATCACCTTTCAAAATTAAACGCTGATATTTTTTGTAAATAAAATAACGAATTATTATTATACATCTTATGCGTTTTTTGTGTAGTATCTTCCACACTGACTTTTACACTATACGCGTGACTTGAAAATCTCAATGATAGGTTGAAACCTTGAAATCTTCCATAAGAAAATTTCAAAGAAACTAGCGTATGCATAAACAGATATTTTCATACAATTCCTATATTTAATCTGCTTAAAAACTTTTATAAAAATCAATTTTTTTTTTATAAAATTGCACGGATATAAAACTTTAAATATTATAATACTGTGTAAAGTAAATTTTTGCAAACATTTAGCAGAATTTTAAATCTTATATAGTTTTACTTAAATTGATATTTTATATTTAAAATATGACAAGCCCTATTAAAATAAAAATTTAGTGTTAACGAATGTTATCTTTTGGTAGTTCTTCATTTCTGACAGTTTTATTATTTATCATGGAAAATACAGAAAAATCTTTTCTTTTTACCATAGTTTTAAAAATGTTGAAGTGCTTCGCAGAAAATAAAGAAGAAGCTGATTAAATATATTAATGAAAACAGTGTAATTTGCAGAAACTACTTACTCAGCACTGTTCTTTATAACATTTTAATTACATTCACACCACTAATATCTACAAATCTAATCTTTTTAGTAATATACTCTGCAGTGGCTTCTATCACCAATACATAATTAATATATCAATTGATCTCGGACGATTTCGTCGTCTGAGACGGAAGTATACAAATAGGATTGAATATTTATTGTCTGCAATTGCTGGTGGATGCAAGTAGAAGGGAAATTTCGTGACCGATTCTGTATGAAGCGCAACGGGGATGATGGGAAGATGGTCAAACAGAATGATTGCAACCCCACCGATATTGGCGAAAACTTGGCTTTTATCTTTACATAGACGTTCCTACTAATCCTCGCCTCCCACGACGGCTTTCCGCTTATGTCATTCCCATATCGTGTCGTGACTTGTGACTGTAAAACTCGCTCTTCGCCATTTAATTTCATTCTGTTAATAGCATTTTTGTTTATTTTAATTAATCAAAATATAATCTAATTTCTTCAACTAAAGTTACAGTAAAAACTGGCCGAGGATAACAAACGAAAAGAGAAAAGAAGTTAATTGTATTTTAACTGCATTAGAGGGTGACATGATCTGTTTTGGAAAGAAAATGGGAGAAAGAAAAATAAATTGAGCATTTGAATTTAATTTTTATTTTTTAATCATAAATATAATATAAACGTGTGCAACAACTGTGTCCCACTTTATCTTTATTCGAACATATATTTTTTATTTTAATAATCATTGATGCGGTATTTTATTTTTGTGGCAACGCTGATTTGAGAAAAACCTTTCATTTCATTTATGCAAACAATGCTGATTTTATTTTTAATTAAATGCAATTCTCATCAAATTTGGTTTAACGAAATGTGAGTGTACTATGTCAGAAAACTGTTCAAATTTTTTTCTTATGGTATCTCTTTTATCGTTTTGCATTTATTATTCGCTTAGAAAAAGGGATGTTGAAAACAGAAATAATATATAGAAATATTTATTAGCATTTCCTAATTTCATAAAATAAAACAATGACTCTTATCAAATGCAAGCAATTTTTAACAAAAGTATGCAACAGTAAGGTAACGTGCAAGAAAGCCAAAATAAATAAATAAATAGATAAATAAATAAAATAAAATAAAAAAACATTATCTTAAATTCAAATCTGTATTAGATCTGCTCAGAATAAATTTTACTTTTTATTTTCATCAAAATCACCAGAAGAAAAGGGATTTTAGTTAAATTTAAATAAGGGATTGGTTTTAAATTTTAAAATCAGGTGAAGGAGATATGCACCACCTCCACCCCCATTATACACAACCGAATTTCAAGTATCCATTACAATTAAGTCAAATTTATCTGTATAATTTCACTTGATTTATAATTCATTTAATCCTTTTCAAATAAGTTATGTAAGTTTAAACTATAAATCCTAATAGAGTTGCCTTTATTTTCTGGTTTGCATATTTTAAGAGATAAATCTTTTTAATATAATTTTTACTTTTATGTCTACAGTTTCTTTCCTAAAATCTTTAAAAAATACAATCAATTATTTGTTGATATTACGGAGGTGAAGGGGGGGGGGAGGTAAATGTATGTGTTTATTTTATAAGTAGCTGCATTATGTAAGAAAGCGTACTAAAGTTTTAAAATACATCGAATTTAAACTGATTCTTGATCAAAGTTCTTTTTATGATTTATTTAAAGAAATTAGACCAGAGTTCTTTATTGTAATAAAAATAAAGATATCAAATACCGTTATACAGCCCCCCCCCCCCTTAAACATTTTGAAATACCAAGATATAACTTGAAATTGTTTGGAAATCTACCGACGAAGCACTACTAGCCCTCCCCTAACGAAATCCTGCCAATTTTTCTATGTAATAGTTTAATTTGGATATAATATAGAGGTAGATTTCTATATTATATCTTTGTATAGATTAGAGGCACTATTTGGGAGGTGCATGTGGAGGCAGTTGTAGCACACAGCCCCCTCCAATTAATTCGATTTTCCAGAATGTATCAGATTCTCAAGTCAGACTGAAAAACTGTTTTTTTAAGAAAAATGTATGAAATCTAAAAAGAACTTTTCAGATTTTATTAAAATAGAAACTCAACATTAAATACAAAAGTCAAAGCACAGGCATTACTTATTGTAAGCAATATTGGCTAAATCCTTGCTTTTGCACGAATTTTCAAGTGAATCACATTTATCAGTAACGAGTTCTTTTGACTTATTTAAAAATATGTGTGAGAATAAAATTGTATTATTTGTTGAACAGATGTGCGCAACAAGATTAAATCAAAATACCGCCCAACCCTTCAAAAAGAAAAAAACACGAAATGGCGTTGCTATATATATTATATTACTTCTATGTTCATATCTGATATTTCTAACGTGTAACACTACAGATCAGTCACTTCAATGTTAAGTCCGCAAGTCATACTTTTTTTCCGAACACATTTTATTCAATTTTTTTATATTAGTAGGGAAAGGAGCGTCACCTTGGTAGACTTTTTGTACATTTTATTTTCGCTCAATTTTTACGCAATGACTAGCTTCATATTGCTTGATGGTTTAGAAAAAAAATAGCGTGTTTAAAATATATATATATGTGTATGAAAATAAATTTATACTCCTTTAATACTGTACTATCCAGCCCCATAAAGTAGGGTAGATTGAGGCACACTGTTTTATGCGTCATTCATACTGTCAGGATACATTATTCCTCGAAGAAGGGTTATTATATGATACTAAATATTAACGCTTCAATAAATAATAAATCAGAAACATCATAGCAGAAATTATTTACCGTATATACTCGTGTATAAGTCGACCCCGCCAATTCTTACGCAAAATTTTGGAAAAAGTTGAATTTTCGTGTATAAGTCGAACCACATTTCTGGTAGTATGTTGAAAAATGATGTGTAATCGAGGATAAAAAAAAGTAATAAATTTTCAAAAATTAGTAATTTCTTTTTTTTTTACGTTTCTAATCAGACTTTTTTTTTTTTTTTAAATTCAACATTTTAAAATTGTCTAATTATGTAAAACTGAAGAAGCATAAACTATTTTGAAAGCTATTTACATCAATTTTATAATTACTTACTTTTTTTTTTTTTTTTTTTTTTTTTTTTAAATCTATTCAACCCTTATTTACAAGGGTAAACAACTTCCCAAACTGCTAAAATATAGTACTTCCTTGAATTGTAGGACTTTTAGGAGAGAAATCTAGAAGCATTCTCAAGTTGAACTCTTTTTAAAAAGGGGATTAAAATGTTGAAGGGAATGTCCCTGTATTGAAGGGAATTCTATTCCAATAGAAAATGAGTGCAGAACAATTACAGAGACATTATTGTTGAACTTTTTGAAAATACAGAAAAATCTCTTTTTTTTTTCTACGATAGTTTTGAAAATGTAGTGGTGCTTTGCAGAAAATAAAGAAGAAACTTGATTAAATATATTAATGAAAAAAGTGCAATCTGCAGAAACTACTTAGTCAGCACTGTTTTATAGAACATTTTAATTACACTCACACCGGTAATATCTACAAAATTTATTTTATAAGTAATATACTCTGCATCAATTACAGCACTATTTACACAAACTATGTAACATATCTAGCGATCTCGGACGCTTTCGTTGTTCGAGACCGAAGTACAGAAATAAAATTAAATATTTCTTGTCTGCAAATGCTAATGTATGCAATCGGAATGTACGGCAGATAATGTCTACTGCTGAAGAACTCCCGTGCCGCAGTTGACTTTCGAAAGTCCGGAATTCTAATTTGCACTTCCACAACATTGACTGCGATCGCCCCAACCAGCTATACTGGATGCACATGGTTGTCAAAGAGCCAATAGTGTTGAAGGGTTTAAAATGCACTAAAGCACACGTACACGTGGTGAAATTTCAGCAAGCCTGTTTTCATGGTATGCTTATTAAATATTATTTGGTTAAATCTAAATCAATCTTAAATAAATTCATCATCTTTCTATCTATTTTATTTATTTCGTAAGGATTTATTATCTTTTAAAAATTAAACTTGCGTAAGAACTACTTTACTTTATTTTTGAGCAAAATTAGAAAAATATGTACCAGCAGTTTTCATTTATCTTATTATTATTTAATCTTTTATGATATGTGGCATATTTTTATATTTTCATTTCTTATTAATAAGTGAGAATCCTTTAAATGTATTTTTATTCAAATAAATACAGAATGACATTTGGCTATTATCTGTGTACCTTCTTATCCACTTACTACTCCACAATTTGAAAAAAACTTACGTTATAGTTTATGTATTTAAAAAATCGTTTATGTATTTAAAAATTTCAAATGTTTAATAATAATAATTTCTTGTATGTAGTAATTGAATTTTAACTTATTCAAATTTACCATTTCCTTTAATTATTTAAAGCGATTTTTTTTTCACGTATCCTAATACTTTTATGTTGTACAAAAATTTATTTAATAATATTACTCAACTTCAGAGGATTTCGTATGTGCAATCTTAATTTATTAAATTTTTGTTGTACAATATTTTTGAATTTTAAAGTATTATTATTACTAAACTTGTTTAATACATTTTATTTCTAAGATATGTAAAATAAATTAATTTTGATTAAATTAATCTATTTAAATATCTGACACTTTAAATGTACATAATAATAAACATGAGATAGCTTGAAAATGTATATTTATGTCCGAAAAAGAAAGATTTAGAAAAAAAAAAAAAAAAAAATGTAAATAATGTTACTTGATTTAAATAAAAAAGAAATTATAGAGCATCAAGTTATTTATAAAGCAAGTTGCAAATGATTTTGAACAACAATTCTCAATCTGTATAAGTGATAAAAAAAAGTGTAAAGAATTTAGTAAAAACCAAAAATAGGCAAATATGCAACATGCAGATCATATAAAAATATTTTAGAATAAAGTTACAGAAATCTTTTTTTATTTTGTCCAGGATTTATATAAACTTTAAATTTTGATTTTATATTTCCTAAGAAGATATTAATTTTTACGAAATTAAAATATGCAGAAATATTTAACTTACTTGAGATTTTGATGGGTTTAATAATGCTTAAACAACTGAGAATAATTTATAACAAACTTGTTAGTATTTCAAGAAGGATAAAAAAAAATTGTAAAAATCGGAAACAGTTATTTTGTGGGTTCATAAACAGGGTACAGAATACATTTTTAATCATGCACTCTGTGAAATTTTCGTTTATTTCCGGGTAGTATGACAGTAACGGTAATCAGAAATTTTCAATCTTGTCATTAAACAATGTCATACAGCGATGAAATATACTAATTCTTAATGAAAACTAATCAGATTATGTATTACTTTTAATGATTAATATTATTTATTTTCTTTTTATTTCTTATAACTGAAGAATACCATTTTTTTGGAAGAAACTATTTGTTGTAAATTTTCACCTCATAATAAATATTCAATTAAAGCAAATTGTTGAACACATTAAATTCTATATTTGAAAAAATATATATCCACTGTTTCAGAAATGAATCTCTATTAAAATATTCGTATTCTTCACGTCATTATAAATTATTGTAAGTAAACAGAAAATAACTGCCCTCCACTTCTGTCTGTATCTATTTATCGTCATCTGTGTAGAAAAAAAGATCAGACGTCAATTAACCCCAATAAAAAAAATTCAAAGCCCACTCATTTTTTGTCGGCTGGTTACGGCCCTGACAGGTGTGTGTGTGGGGGAGGGAGGGGGGGTATTTTTGTGAGATTAGATGATTGATTGGTTATTTTTACTGCAAAGTAACAAACACGACAGAAAAAGTGGAAAAATAAAATAAAATTTAAAGTGCTGGGGATAATTAGACATTTCTTGGCTATTTAGATGTCCGTTTATTTATTGTTTACTATAAAGTGACCAATTTGGGAGTAAAAGATTTATGCCTTGTGAGGCGGAGGAAGCAAAGTGGTAATATGTGGATGGGATGAATGAATTTTAAATGATGCGCATAGACAGAGCCTGCTACATAGAGTACCTGCTATTGCTATTACCAACATGCATAAATCACACATCATAAATAATTAAAGCAGTTGAAATTGAAAAATAAGTATGTCAAAGGTATTGATTTCTGCTATGATGAGAAACTCTTTAATTTATAAAACAGTCAAAATTTCGTATAGATACATGCAGGGCCTTAGTTAGAAAATTGGAGACTTAGGTACAAACACTGCAGAGATATACGAGTTGTAATTCTCCAACTGGACGAAAAATGTCCGGTATGATTTCTTTACCAATTTGAATAATTGCGTTAAAATTAATCTAGTGACTACAGAGATATGTTCTGTACTAATTCTATAGACAATTTGTCTTACATAATTTCATCATTGATTCATATGAAATCGTAAAATAATAAAAATATGTTATTATTTTTAGTTCCCTAAATGTTTGGAGACCCTAATATATATGGATGTGCATTTTCTTTGAGCTTCGGATTTTTTCTTGGTACTTGTATTTTTTGTCCATTTCTGTCAGTTAGTCCATCGATTCTAATAACGCAAACAACACTACGTTCCTTTGGAAATCAGTCTTTCGTTGGAATCTTCCTGCGCCGCAGTTCTTTCTCGGCTCCATCTTTAGCAAATTGGAAGACGGAAAAATATAAGTCTTAGTCTTGTCGTAATATGAAGAACACTTGGAAACGCTGCAACGGTCAAGTAATCCAGAAATTAAATAAATATTAATAAATACTATCAAATAAGAAGAATACTAACGATACCATACGTAAAAATAATAAGCAAACAGAAGAGCGGCAAGCAATGGCTAACACAACACATGAACTGCATAGGTAATAAATTTGTTTCTCCCTCCAAAAAAACACAGACTTCATGACGTCAGATCACGTAGTTTTCAACCTTTTTTTGGCCAATTTCTGGAGTAGACCGTGGCTCCACAGGCTAGTGTTCCGTTCTGAAGAATGGAATATGCATCAAAGTTAGATGTATGATAAAGAGAAGACACTTGCCTGTAAGAAGAGAAGTTCCGTAAAGTAACATCGCATCCCACTGTGATGATAACTAAATTGTTCAGTAGTGGGCGGTACCTACCACGATTAGCTTTTCATACTGTTTCACGGCTTGACCTTTGAAATTTTCTTTTATTTCGCGGCATTAGGACAATAACGGGAATCAAGAAATTTTCAATCTTGTGATTATACAAACTCGTAGAATGATGTAATATTTATTTTTTAATGAAACTAATAAGATTAATTCTTTTCATATTTAATCTTATTTATTGTCTGTAACGTCAACAAGATTACTGTCAACCTCTAATAATTTATAATGGCATGAAGAATACGAGTATTTTAAAACGGATTCGCATTTGAAACAGTTGATTTTTTCTTTAAATATAGAATTTAATGTATTCAGCAATTGCTTTTGATGGAATATTTATTATATGCGGTTTATATTTAAAAAGATTGTTGAACACATTCTCATTTAACAAACTCTTGGAGTGATGAAATGTTTTAGAAGAGATAAGCAGTTGGTACATATATATTTATATTTAAATACATCAAATAAATGTTTTCAACAAAATGTTTTAGTGGAATATTTATTATATGGAGTTAATCTTTACAACAACAAAATTCTTACAAAAACATTCGCATTCTTCACGGAATCATAAATTGTAAGAAATAAAAAGAAATTAAATAAGAGTAAAAATTAAGAGAAATACATAATCTGATTAGTTTTTATTAAAAATTAAATTCCTAAAAAAGGTTATAAGTACTGCAAGTAGATGTGTTTTCTGATTTATAGAGTTACATAAAACACACATTTTTTTTTTTTTTTTATAAACAAGAAATATTTAGGGAAAAAGAGAATTTTTAAAAAAATATATATATTTAAAGGGCTTTTTTACTTTTTACAAATTAAATTCCTAAAATATCTGATAAGTACTATCTGTATATTTGATTTTTGTTTTTTACAGTTACGTAAAACACACATTTTACTATGCACAACTAACATTTGGAAAAATAAAATTTCCAGAATTTTTTTAATAAGGAAAATCAAAATATTTTTTTTATAATAATAGTTTTTTCTTCTTTAAAAGTCAAATTTTTACAAAATATGATAAGTACTGTAAAGGCATTCGATTTTTGTTATAACAAGCTATATAAAACACTGTTTTCCAGATTTTTTATTATTTATTTATTTATTTATTTATTTCTGATTTTTTGTGAAGAAAAGATATATTTAATCATTTTATTTCCTTTCTCTCACTGTGAAACTTGATTTCTAAAAATAAAATATTTTTTAGGAAAATACAGATTAATACATCTAAAATTTATATATTCAGAATATTTCGACGTATTGCCTGTGTTTTCTAATAAACCAGCTTTAATACATACAAAAAAAAAAAAAAAAAAAAAAAAAAAAACTGAAAGCTGTTCATTTGAAGATGTGCCAGCACTAGCTTTTCTTTTTCCATATCTGAATTCATGTATTTTATTTTTAATACTTTAATGACTATTATTCTCATAAATATTCTATTAAATATTGCTATCCTAATTGTTAAATGTATTTGAAAATAATTGTGTTTTATTGGTATGAGATGAAATTTCTATTTGAAAATTATCACATAGAGGAGTGAATGCTAGACACAATTGAACATTTCTCATTATGTAAAATTTCTCAGGATGTAAATAAAAGAAATATAAGCGATAATCTCTTTCTTTTACTTCTTGTACTACTACTTATTTTTCTGCATGTTCACTAAATACTTCCCTTTTAAAATAATAAAAGTAGATAAATAAATAAATACTGTATGTTAAGAAATTATAACACCATTGTTGATGTGTATTTACGTACAGTCATACGTATTTACGTAAAGTCGATAAAACCACTTGTAAAATTCGTCACATACAATATTAATTGGAAGTAATTAAAATAATTATCATACAAACTTCAACGCAACAATTAAGTTTAATATATTTTTTAATTTACCGATTATTTCATTAGCGTTAAATTATATTATTATTATTATTATTGTATTGCAAAGAGCGTTTCTTTCAAACGCGAACATACTTATCGTTAAAATATATAACTTTGAGTAACTCGTGTAACATTTTATCTAATAAATACTTTTCCTTCAATAATAAAGCTTTTAAAACAATTGGCACTTAAATTCATGCATTGATGTCTTCCTTTATGTTCATTCTGTTTTGAAATAATATGAATTATTTGAAAACTTGATAAAATATTACTAATAATATCGATTAAATTTTGGTGTTAAAAATAGAGGAATTTGGAAAAAAGTGTCTCGAGCTGTGAATTGTCTACATGCAGCTGGTCCCAAATTAAAGGTCATGAAATATCAGTGTGTTTAAAAACATGTTTATTAAATTTCACTGCTAGAAAATAAAGTCTCAAGAAATGTAGGTAAGGAACTTCTTGAAAGTCCGTTTTTTAGGTGCGTTCGTAATTATATAAATACGTAGCACATATGATCGTCGTCTGGTCCGTTCATCTGTCTGTCCGTCCGTCCGCATATAAGAGCGCAAAAACCACCCAACTGAATGGTTTGAAATTTAATATATATTATAGTTACAGAATTTTGTCGAGTCATTTCAAATTTTATGAACATCGAATCAAAACTAGAAAAGATATCAATAAAAGTTTACTTTATTCTATTAAATCCTATCGTACGTAATCTACATAATAAAAGTGCAAGTCATGTGACTGAGGAAAACAAATAAGGCAAACCACTTCTTTTTTCATATGCCAGGCGGCCATTTTTATTCAAAATTATTCCTTCGAATAAAATTGCATAAAAGTTACATTTTTAGAAAGATAGTTCAAAAAAATTGTTTGATTGATAGATGAGTTACATTATAGAATATTGTGTGTACAGCATTCATTTACAGGATTACAGGGACACACAGAAGAATTCGGTACTGTCTGCTAACAATAATTGCTGGAAGCGCTTTTTCAGTTGCTGAACACGTTTTTAAATTTTTTGTCTATTACTTGGTGTGTATAAATGGTATAAATCGTATACAGGGCAGCACAAAAGTTCTCGAGTGCATTTCCGTTTATTGGCGGAATTTCCAGAAGGGGAATTTTAAACTGTGGTACGCGTTTTTTAACTGAACTGAAATTTAGCATTCTGTGTTGTATATTTACAAATCTATATATCATATACAAGGCTGCACAAAAGAGTTCTTAGAAAAGAATTTTTCCGAATGCTGTCGGTCTTTCCTGAAATTGATTTTTTAAATATGTTATGCGTTTTCGAAATTATTTACTTAAGATATCATTTTTCACCTTATTTAACGGTAAATATTTGCAAAATTATTTTGGAACTGTTGGAAAGTGTTACATATTCTATGCTTAAAACATGATGTTTCGTTCTTGTTTTTTTTTATTACAGATGTTATTAGTGCTTTTGCTCCTTTAACTGCAGTGTTGTATTCAGGGGGTGGCCAGGACAGGAATATCCCCGCATCATTGAAATGACCCCCCCCCGAAAGATTTGAGATTTTATGCTTTTACTGGTGAAAAAGTGCAATTTTCTCCCTGGAACTGAACCCCCCCCCCCCCCCCGAAGAAAAGAGTCTGAATTCAACACTGTTTACCTGCAACTGTCCCTCAGATACGCCCCCAGCCCCCTCCTCATTCTGAAACCTCAGAAAATGCAACATTAAATTTACTATGATATGTTTTTTTTTTTCCATTTTTTAGATGAGACATCTTCATCGCAGAGCGCCCACGATTACCACTGTAAAATATGTGTGTATCCTGCAGACGTGTAGGAATCACTGTCAATGCTAAAGTGAGTTAATTTTCTTGCATTTTTTGAATAATGTGAATAATGACGCCTTTCGTTGTGTGCCACAAGCTCAGATGCGCCCTTGCTTACTAAAAGGTTGGACAGGCCTGATGTATTTATTATACAAAGAGTTTTGAGCGATCCCTAGGAACGTCTACATAAGCTTTTTCTTTCGATATTTAGTTATAATAAAATATTTTACTAAAGAAAACATTCACACACACAAAAAAAGCTGTCAAATTTTTTTATTTATATTGTCAAAATATTTAAAAACCACTCTCAATTTGGCGCCACTTGGTAGCGGCGCCCAGGGCGGCCGCCCCCCTTGCCCCCGTTTAACTACGCTATTGCTAATATCTAATGAATTTTGTGATGGGAAAGAATAATTACTATGATTAAAATAAATTGGTATTTGAGAAAGGGAAACGAAAGGGAAAAAGTTATTTTCCCTCTATATAAAAAAAAAGTAACGATTTGGAAATGTGCAAAAAACGAATTGGAAATGGAGCAATGAAAAACTATTACGCGGAGATTGAAGTAAGTTAAAAATTAGTAAATTAAATGAGGTAAAATAAAATAAAAATGTGTTATATGTATGTGTGTGTATAAAGATTTAGAAATTTATATTCTCTGAACTTTCACTCGAAATTCTTTCGAGTCTTCTTATTCTTAAATTTCAGTAACTTTTCTGTGAATCTCTCGCTTATAATAACTTTAAAAAAAAGTTAATTACTGTTTCGTTTTCACATTGCAGAAAACCACGTAAATGGCGATCAATGTGCAGCTGTCTAATGCTGTTTATTTATTTGTGAAAAAAAAGAAAAGAAAAGAATAAAAGGGTATAAATTTATTTTACTCATACCAGTATAAACAATGGAATAAACTTTTTATATAAATAAGTGCTCGTCTAAGCGTCCTCTCTTACTTCGTTGAGTTTCAATTTGCGAGTGAGCGCCTGCATGGTATTAAGTTCTCCTCGTTGCCTAATAAATGAGTACACTTGTACTAATTCTTGTTGCACACGATTTCAGCACTGCAATGTAACTGCATATTTCGACTCACTTTGCAGAGCCGAGTCTGAACCGACACTCTCCTGAAGAAAAAGGGTTAGTAGGTTGGAAAGTAATTCAAAATAATATTTACCGTAACTAATAAAAACTAGCAAAATTTACTTTTTTATCAGCAACACCTTTTCTCACATTTAACATAAATAAATTCTATGCAGATCATGTTCTATTATAAGAGTGATTCGCAAATAAAGCTCCACAGGAAGGAGTCTTGTGACATTCCATAAATAGAACTAAAATGTCTTCTAAAACAGGAAAGAAATGAAAATATCCTCTGACCATTTATCGCGGATTTTTCTGACACGTTTGCAAGATGAATTTATTTCCCATATTCGATAAAAATTGAAATATTTTTAGTGCAGCAATAAAAATCCGAATAATATATTTTATTTTCTAATAAATGTGATATGTACTTCATTTTTGTCGATTGTTTTCTTGTAATCATTTTGTTGTGATTGTGACCTAAAAATTAGGTTTAAACATGAATTAGTGGCTGTCTTTTATTTATTTATTTTTAACTTTATTTTTAAATGCATTGTTTTTATGGAAAAATGAGAAAAAAATGCTTTGATCTGTTAAATAAAATGTCTGCATTTATGAATAAATATAATTTAGTGAATATGTAAAAATGTAAGATAAAAAAGTGTAAATGATTAAAATAAAAATTTAAAAATGGGTTTCACCTCGCCCCTCGGGGGTTTTACAAGAGAACGAAATAGCGAAATAATCATTCGTATCTTCTGTTTATATTTTGCAATTCATCCGCTTTCTAAATTTCATCTCTAAAACCTTGATAAATGCGCAGATACGCTTTTATGTCCTTTCCCTTCCTCTTTTACTAGCGGCCGATGGGACTGAATTAAAAAAAAATTCGTCCGAATCTTACGTTTATACTCTGACACTTAGCATGTAGCAAAATTTTATCACGAAAGCCATGATTTATTATTTTCGCCACTCCCCTCACTCCCATGGAGGAGGTAGCGGAAGATAGAAAAAAATCTTTGCATTATGTGATTCATCTTCTTTCAAAATTTAATCTCTAACACCCAGATAGATTCTCATTTTACGACAACCACCCTAAGGGGAAGGTAAAGAGACCGAGTTTGACAATTTTCATCCGCATTTTATGTTTATATTCTGACACTGAGTATCTTCAAAAATTTTATGACGAAAGCGGCGAGAGGTCTTGAGATGCGCGTTTTCGCTATCCCCCCTAATCACTCCCAGGAAAGGGGCCTAATTTCCAAAAAAAAAAATCCTTCATATCTCGTTTCTATGTTTTGTGATTCACCCCTTTTCAAAATTCATTTCTAAAACCTTCATAGATCTTGAGATACGTCCCCCCCCCTCCCCCCCCCCCAGCAGAATTCTGAAAATAACCTCTATATCTGGTTTCAAATATAAAACGTTAAAAAAAATCGATTGGTTAAACTTTTAAGAAATTATGTATACATATTTTTTAATAATCTGCGAATATTTATATTTTTGAAAATGAATTAAAATAACTATATATACGCAAATCAAATAAAGTATACCCATTTTTAAACAAAACACATCGATCATAAAATAAATTCAGTAACAGAACATATTTATAATAGCCTGTTACTAAAGTAAATTTAATTTCTCTTCCTTCTATTTTTTTCCCAAATTACATGAAACAAAAGAACTTGAAAACATTCCACTATTAAATCATACTCCCTCTTTTTTTAGAAAAATCCACACATAACAACTGCTTGATCGCCTATCCGGTGTCTAGCATATGACAAATTCAATTAATTATTGAGAAAACACCTCGCTTTTTGTTCCGCCCCTTTTATTCATACAATCATCCTTCTAATATCATGCCGGATACTGGGACGAGCAGTCGAAATCCAACTCTGTGTTCAACTCTCGACTGGTCGTTGCTGCAACTGAGAATCACAATTGATCTGCGCATGCTCTTTTGACTTTGAGCTTTTCTTTGCTTCATATTATCAATTGAGGAATCTTCGAACCTTCTTGAACACGGCTGGGATTCAATAGCTGATTGCGGTCTAAGGGGAATGGAATCGTTCTCACCCTCGGCAAGATCTGCTCTCTGACGCTCTGAGTGTCAAGTTTCAGCATATTTCGACTGCTGCGTGTTCGGGCGAAGTTTGGAAAGGGGGCGTGTTATTCCCGCCCTCTTGCTATCCAGTATCTTCAGTTGTGTCCTTGTCGGGCGGAGCTTGGATAGGAGGCGTGTTATTCCCGCCTTCTCCACTGCTGGTGTTCGTCGCGTGGAAAAGAGGCGTGTTACTCCCGCCCACCTGATCTCTGCTAATCTTCCGTGACTGCTCTTTTGAATGCCATGGCCATGAAAGAGAACCAACAGCTTGACGACCTTATGAATGGGATCATAAACGGTTATGTTCCTGCGGACTGGTTACGAGAATTCAACGCCTTCCCTACTCTAGAGGAGCAAGTGAAAGATGTTTTTCGAGAATTTTTATCCGGCATAGATGAAGAAATACAGTCTCTCCAACAACGATAGGACTACAACGACACCCACAAGGCTCAGGTAAAAGACCTCTGTCTTTTTGCTATATCTATTTTGGGGGAGCCATCTAGATTAGATTTAATTGATTTAGCCTGTAGAACTGGTTATATTAGATTTCTAGGGAATAACCAATGGGAAAAACTCCAAATTCTAAAGAATTTTAGCTCACATTCTAATCCCCCCCGTACAGGAAAAAGAAAAAATTCTGAATCTGAAAATCCAATTCCCCTCAAAAATAAATTCGGAAATTTAAATGCCGAAGCTAATCTTGATAACCATGATCTTATGGATCAGGAATCTGCTCAAGATGGTGCTGCAAGCACCGATGTTGAATGTTCAAAAAACGACAAGCGCCCCTTCTTTATTGAATTCAAAAGTATGGATTGCCGCAAAGTTGCCCAAGAGATAAAAGCCCTTGATTCTGATAATCCTCCTCAAGTCAGCCTCTCCGGGGAACTTCTAAAAGTTCTACCCAAATCTGTCAGCCAATTTAGAGATATCCAAAGATACCTAACTGACAAACATATGAATTTCAACACCCTTAACTCAAAAGAACTTCGACCAAAAAAAATCTGTATTAGGGGAATTCCCCCCAACACAGACCCCCAACTTATTATCGAAGACCTTGGTAACCATGGATTTAAGGCCACCCGAGCCGCCATGCTTAAGAGTCGCAAAACTGGCAGAGGTATGCCAATTTACATGGTCAACGTCCTCCCTTGCACTAACTTTGAGAAGATCTATAAAATTGAGGAACTTTGTGATATAAGTGTTCGTATTGAATACTTCAGAAACAACAATAACCCAAAACAATGTTACCGCTGCCAACGGTTCGGACACGCCTCCGAGACGTGCAGCCTAATACCAAAATGTCTTAAATGCTCAGAAGAGCACCTCACTGATAACTGCCCCAAGACAGGTAAAATAATTCCAAAATGTTCCAATTGTAACGGTGCCCATCCGGCCTCATACAGAGGTTGCCCAAAAAATCCAAACAACATTAAGAAAAAAAATACCCCAACACTCAACACCAAAACAAAACCGCAACACCAAAAACCAAATATAATTGCTGACATCGCAGACATTTTCAAACCCTACAATTACACCATTCATGATAAACCAAACGATATCAACAACAGTGAGACCACTACTGACGTGAATAACGATATCCAGGAAGCCCCAGTTGAGGACACTTCCAGTTACACCAAACAAAATAAAACACCACCTGTTATACAAAATAATTATACAAACACATTCAAAGATATGTTTGACACCTTCAAAGACATGAAGGAACTTCTCCAAATTACCAAACTCCTAAAACATTTAAAAAACATCGCCATCAAATCAAAAAATTGCAACAACCCATTCGACAAAATGTATATCATAATAGAAGAATTAGACGCCTTTTCTACGGAGCTCAACATTACCAATTATGAATAATTACAATAACAAAAATTTCTCTCCTGTTCTTATTTTCTCCTGGAATTGCCAATCATTGAAACCCAGGATTAATGAACTCCGCTCCTTTATTTCCATAAATCCACAAATCGATATACTCTTAATACAAGAAACACTTAACCCTTCCTGCAGTATCACCATCCCAGGTTACAAACTCCATCATACACCACGTGCCACTTCTCACTGGGGTGGCACAGCCATCTACATCAAAAATTATATCCCACATCACACAACTCAAAATATTCCACTCCCAGGCATTGACTACACCAGTATTGTCGTCAACTTGCCCCATGCCAAAATCAACTTCACATCTTTTTACGCACGACACGGGCGACGATACCCCATAAATGACCTGACACACATCATTACACAACACCAACACGCATTTATCGCTGGTGACTTCAATGCACATAGCAGGCAGTGGAACTGTCATTCCACCACTACCAGAGGTAGATCTCTTCACAACTTGGTTAACCATTTCAATCTCAGTCTCCACGCACCTACTACACCAACACACATTCCTGTTGCTCGCAACCAGCACCCCTCTATTATTGACTTCGCCATCACCAAAAATCTTACCTTCCCTATCAACACTTCTGTTATTAATGACCTAAGCTCTGACCACCTTCCTGTCTTCTTCAAAATTGATCAACCCTATCTCTCCTCCTACTTCAGTAGCTATTGACTGGAATAAATTCCAAAATTACATCAACAACACCGACCTTACCTACCCCACAATCAACAACACTACTGACATTGATAACGCAGTTAATAAACTCAACAACATCATTTACAAAGCTCAAAAAGATGCCACTTACACCAAATTCAAAAATAATAACTCTTACATCTTACCCACTTACATACATAATATCTGTAAACAACGCAACACACTCCGTCGGCTCTACCAAAATACCAGAGATCCCACCCTTAAAACAGCTGTCAACAGGCTCAACAATAAAATTAAAACCCTTATTCAGAAAGATAAGCAAAAAAACTGGTCTAAATTTCTCGAAAGTCTTACTTGCGTGGATAACTCTCTTTGGCAAATCAAAAAGAAACTCAATAATAATTATACCCCTATTCCTCCCCTTACTGCCAATAATCAAACTGCGTATACTGACGAGGACAAGGCAGAATGCCTCGCTAGCTCATATGAAAGGCAATTCTCTCCGAATCCCTTCCTCGCAAGTCAAGCACACTTTAACAATGTCAATGATACTGTTAATGACTACCTCTCAACCCCTCCTATCCCTCTCCCCGAAATTCAACCCATCATGATCAACAATATTATTCAAAAACTTAATAATAAAAAATCTCCTGGGTACGATAAAATTTCCAACTATACTCTTAAACAACTTCCTATCAACTGTATTCTCTACATTACGAAGCTCACTAATTCTATCCTCAAACACTGTTATTTTCCTAAACCCTGGAAAACCTCTATCATTTCTCCTATTCCTAAACCATCCTGCTATCTTAATGACCCAACTAATTTCCGTCCCATCAGTCTTCGCTCCTGTCTAAGTAAAGTCATCGAACGCGTCATTAGATCACAGCTCAATGACTTCCTTCACAACAACAACATTCTTATGCCTGAACAATTCGGCTTCAGGGCCAAGCACTCCACCCAACACCAACTTCTTCGATTTGTGGAATTCTTAACTGAAAACTTCAACGAGAAGAAGCCTACTGCTGCCATATTTCTTGATGTCGCCAAGGCCTTTGACAAAGTCTGGCACGCGGGCATCATTTACAAATTAATTCGGCTTAAGTTCCCGTCTGGACTTATCCATTTAATACACTCTTACCTTGGTGATCGTGACTTCTATGTCCGTGTAAACAACTCACTTTCTCTACTACACATAATACTCTGTGGTATTATTCAGGGTTCAGTCATTGGCCCTATTTTATTCATAATATACTTTAATGACATTCCACGCACACTCTTCACATCACTCGCACTCTATGCGGACGACACTGTTCTCTATGGCACTGCACATCACCCATACAATCTTTACAAAAATCTACAACACCACCTCAACATCTTCATGGAATGGTGTGATCAATGGCGCATTAAGATAAACGAATCTAAAACTACTGCTGTTTACTTCTCTAGAACCTTCTCCACTCCTAATAGATTAACCATCAATAACACTACCATTCTCTGGTCTGACGATGCCAAGTACCTGGGAGTTACCATTGACAAACGCATTACCTTTAAAAAGCATATTCTTAATATCCGCGGTAAAGTCGCCGGAATTTCCAAAACCCTCGCCCCCCTTCTTCGCAGTCACTCACTCTCCATACACAACAAACTCTTAATATATAATGCTTGCATTCTCTCTGTTATCACATATGCATGTCCAATCTGGGGCTTTACTTGCAAAACCAGTAAGAACAGCCTCTCTAGTACCTATTACAAACAGCTCCGTTACATCAGGAACGGGTCTAGATACCTCAAAAACTCCACAATCCTCAAGGATTTGAAAACGACTTCACTCAAACATCGCATTAAACACCCTGCGAAAAAATTCTACAATGACATTAATCACATTCCAAATGAACTCATTTATGAGCTACCTGACTACGATGCTTGCAGTCCATCCAACCGGAAAAAACCAAGGTACTCCACTATTCTTGCTGAATAGTCCTTCCGAGCTATAATTCTTACCTCACAATTTTTCTCTTTAATTAAATTATTATATAATTTTTACTGATAATTTTATTTTGACTTTTCTCCTAAACTTCTCTTAACATCCTTACTTTACCTCGTCTGGCATATTTTTGTTTTTTTTTAACTATGAACTATTTTTACTTTTATACTTTAACTAGTAAATTTTCATTATTTTATAGATATACTTAACACTATCCTATTTTATGTAGTCAATTGGACTACGGCTAGACATTTAATATGGCTCTCTCAGGATTTGATATACACCTACTCAAAGCCAGGGTGTGCAGTTGCTTCGCAACTTGGAAGCCCATTGAACCTATCACAAGTTCAAGTATTATCAATTAATTTAATCCTGTCGACCTCTATGGACAGAGTAGTAAAATACACTCTACTGTTTAACGAAATCAAACTGTGTTTTATAAAATAAATTTTGAGATAAAATATATTTATAATAAATAATTTATTTTAAAAATCAAAATACATTGAATAGAATTTTTTTGCATGTAATTTACCATCAAATAGCCTTTAATTATATGCGATAGTTATTTTAACCAATTGGATAACATTAATTTATATTTCTTGGATAACATTAATTTATATTTCTTGTATTATAATCAAAAATAATTTAATTTTTGTAAAATTATTTAAATTAAGAATTTATAAAAATAATAGCATTTTCCAGTGTGATAGTTTTTTTGTTGAAAAATGGTCATGAAATCAGGACATGTTAAATTCTGCAAAATATAAAATAAATGCATTAAAAAAAGTTATTACTGTATTCAATTAATTCATAAAATAATAGCTAAAAATAAATTTCATTCTGTTTCATAGAATTTTACTTATTAATTAGCAATTAAATATTTATTCAATGTGCTAATATAGTAATACACAAAAATTAATCAATTAAAGCTTTTAATATTCAGTGCAATATTTGCATATATTTTCTTTAGTTTTAACATTTTCTTACTCGTACGCTACATTGCAAGCTAATAAATTAAAAAAATTCTTCCTTGTAAAAGAGAAAAAATACACAATCATACACATATGCATGCATCAATACATACATGTTCACATAGATTTTATATATGTGTGCATGTGTTTATAATATAGATGAAGATTGCATGTGATTTAAATATCTGCTATTCCAGTTTTCGCAAAATTCTTGAGATCACAATGACATTACATTTGAATAAGTTACCAATGTAGATTGCATTATACAATAAACGAAAGAAAAAAAAAAAGTCATAGTTTCCAATTTCTAATATCGACCAAAAAAGTATACGATTTTAACGCTGGTTATTTTGAAGAAAGAGTGGAAAACGTTAATGTAAGCAACACACGGAACATTTAGCAAGCTTCTAGGCGTTTTAAAAAGTTGAGTAAATTCCGACAACTGAAAACAACTATTTTTAGAGTTCTCTGATTTGTTGAATGCAAACTAATATATACCGTAAAAAATACAAATAGACAAAAAGTTCGTCATTGACGACTTTCCGAGGTTTAAATTTTCACACGTTGCGTTTTCGATTGCCCTCTTCCTTAACCCTCTGAGCGTTTTGAAAAAGGGTAAAATTGTAATGTTGCTTTCTCGCATTTTGTTTTAAATGCTAAAAAATATGATTCTTTCAGCATTATAAATAAAACTTAATTACAAATATGAATGTAACCCTTGAGAGTATTAATCATTCTTCAATGTTTTGAAAATTCTTTAAAACTATAGAATTATATTATTATAAACATTGCATATATTTCAGTGAAACCTGGAGCTTAGTGAACGGAATATTACGTTCCACACGCTTAGAGGGTTAAAAACCTATTTATGTGGGAAAAAAAAAACAGCTGATATTGTCGGTCAGAATATTTTGAAGAATTATTCTTTCAGGACTGCGAAGTCCTGTTCGACTTAAAAGACATATAAATTTACAATATGTGTTCTATATACATTTCTGCTATTTATAAGATGCTTTCTATAAAGTAGATTTAATACAAAGATATGAAAAATATTAATACTATTGCTTAAATATTTTCTGAAACGTTTCTGGGTGGGTAGGGTGGGGGACGCAAAAAATTTCACACATTTTTCATTAGGTACAAAAGCTTGAGACATAAAGAAGTAAACTGTTTGAACTTCTCACTTTAGCGTAATTTAGAGTAATAGTTCAACTTCTAACATATTAATTCAAAGTACATCGTATGTATTATGGAATCTAAAAATTTCCATCTACACTCAAATATAACAGTGTAAATATATTCCACTCAAACCAATAAAATTTAGTAATAACAGTTTTATGTAAAACTAATGGCTCCTTGCTATTAAATTTATATGAAATTTGCTACAAATAAGCGAGAGAGCGTCTCTGTGACAGCACTTCGCTGTAATTGCCGTTGCACAGCCAAACTCGATAAGACGTTTATAATAACCCCATAGTTTCGGAATGGTCGAAGGGCTTCTTTTACCTGTAGATGGCGCGTATGCACACAGTACGAGTGATAGTTTGTTATAGTTTCTTATTATTTTAAAAATGTGATTATATATATATTTTTGTAGTTTGCTGTTTTTGTGCAAAATGGAATATTCGTATGGAACGCCTTTTGAATGTTTTGATTGTAGTAAACCCTTTACACGTAATAGTAGTTTAAAAACACATATGAAAAACATAAGAATTTATATCAATACTTTTACTTTTAGGATATTGTATCTTGTATCAATACTTAAGAGGCAGATTTTTTTATGATTTCATTAAACTAAATGTATCGATAATATAGTTTAAGATAAAAAAAATCCCGATGACAGTAAAAATAAATCCAAAAAATTTAAAATAATGTAAACTTATTTTATTCAAAGATTTTAAATAAATGAATGATAATATTAGCCAATTTATATCAAGCTCATTTAACTTGAATGTGAATGATTTGTAAGCCATTTTCTTATTTTTTATTTGTAAAAATTAGGAAGAAAAGATATGCATATGCAACACTTCGTTCTAAAGATGAAAGTAAACAATAAGGACATCATATGAGCCTGCGCTCTGCGCTGGTGGTGCATTTGTCATAAGAGAGGGTTTTGAGGGGAGCGGTGTCCAGTGTCGACGCCTGCTTTCTGATGCAGCAGAGCTGTTTGTAATGGGTACTAGAGAGGTTGTTCATATTGGTTTTGCTAGTGAAGCCCATGACCGGACAACAGTATGTGATAAGAGAGCAATTAACAGGAATGAGATATAAAAGAAAGAGTCAGGTTTCTTGTCATTCGGATGCGTAGAAGGGCTAAACTCCCTCCGTCGCTCAAGTTTTCAGTGGGTAGCTGACCGCAAGTTTAATATTCTGGGACGTTCGGCAGGAATCTTGCGGTCGCGATACTCTTGTAGTATTACCTTCCACGGTTGTCCCAACGTCCCAAATTCGAAGAAGAATATGAACAGTTCTCGATTCGTCAAAGCAAAAGGGTTGTGTTTTACCGCATTTTCAGAAGAAAAGGCAAAAGTGCGATGCCTGTAAATTTGACCATCTCGTTTACGGAGAAGAGATTTGTCTGAATTGTTGCGATTTAAACGCCACTTCGAAAGGTATTGTTGTATTAAAGAAGGCAATACTTTTCGGCAATTAAAAATCTCTTTTATAATCGGTAGTTTTTTTTTAAGTAACGAATATTTTTACACTTTTTTATTTAATTCAACTTGATTTCTGTATTTAAACCAGGGAATTTTGTAATCGATTTTTAACTCATTTACTAATACGAGAGAATTATAAAACTGATTTTTAAAGGTGTGTTTTCGATTATAATACGCCTTTTTCATATTTTTAGAACTTAATTATAAATTAATGCATTAATTTTAAGACACTTTTCCGCTTTTATCTGCTAAGATGAAAACCTGCCTGAAACAAAAATTTTGGCTGGTCACACCAGATTCCGTTTTTACACGTTTTACGGCATAATCGCACTACCAAATGATTTCGAAATAATCTCACCACAAAGTATTTTATTATGCAGGTGAATGCAGGAGAATTTTCTTCCTCTAAAGTTCTGCGAATAGAATTTTGCATATTAGTCAGAAACATACAATGTAAGTCGAATGATGAAGAAATATTGAATGACAAATTAAGATTATTAATCACGGATTTTCCAATCGATCCGCGGAATACACACGCAGTTGTAATAGGTTCGTAGAATGGCTCTGGTTTTGTATAGCATGCGAACTAGACTAATGATGACGTTAATGATGATAATATCGATGACACAAGAACATTAAGACAATGCTAAAAATTTCCGCTAAAGGTCCTCTCGAATTCTTGCAATCATTTTCACCCATAAAACGCATGACCTTTTCAGGGAATTTTTATTGACGTTCCGATAAATCAAACAATTTTTTCGTTTTCCCTTAAGTGTTATTTATATTAAAACCTGTCTATAAAGGAAAGCTGCTTTAACCATTTTTTCTTTCAGTTTTGGGAGATAATTATTTTTCGTTAATAATATTAAAAATAGCCATTTAAATCACAAAAGTTGAGGTTTACTTTAATCTAACGAATATAGTTATGTTTTGTACAATTAATACAATAATGGGTTAAGGAAGAAGGCATTTGGGAAATGTCGTATTACAACGGGATTAATCAGGCATAACAACTTTCTAGTATTTTTTTTTATGTTTTATCACAAATTGTTCATTCAGAAAAGTAGGCCGCTATTTCAAAATTAAAGAACTAGTCGGATGTGCCCATCCCAAAACTTTCTTCTATCTCACAGAGGTTTCGCATACGCTAAAAAGAATCAGAACCAATTTATATCAAGGTCTAACTGAATCTAAAGTTTTATTAAATTCCGTGCATTAGTTCTTGAGATAGGACTATTGCTAAAATCGTGTAAATCCTGCAAAATGCAGCATAGCAGCGCCACCTGTTGGGATATTTAGACCAAAACCTAATCAACAACAACTTATGTCACCGTCTAACTGAATCTGAAGTTTGATAAAAATCCGTGCATTAGTTCTTGAGATATAGTTATCATGATAATAATGAAAAGAAGTAGCATAGCAGCGCCACCTGTTCTGCAATTTACACCAAAACGCAAGCAGCATCTACTTATGTCAAGATCTAACAGAAGTTTTATGAAATTCCGTGCTTTAGTTCTTGAGATATATCGTAAAAATCGAGAAAAAAGTGGTATAGCAGCGCCACCTGTTCGGATATCTACACCAAAACGTAATCAGCGTCTTTTTATGTCTAGGTCTAACTGAACCTGAAGTTTAATGAAAATAAGTGTAGTAGTTCTTGAGATAGAGCTATTGCGAAAATCGTGAAAAATGCAGCATAGCAGCGCACTAACTGAGTATAAAGTTTTATTAAATTTCGTGCATTAGTTCTTGAGATAGAGCGCCTACAAAATTTTTGTCACAGACAGACATTTTCTAAAAGTGGTCAAATCGTGTTCAGGACCTACAAAAACGTATAAATCCGTCGAAAATCGGAAGTCGAAAATTGTCATGAATCCAATACTTTCTTCTTGTAAAGATAGAAGAAAGTAAGAAAACATATGTTGGAAATAAAATACCCTTTAGTGTTGTAAAGATAATTAAACAAACTTTCATTATTAATATCAGTACTAAATACTGAAACATATATAAAGTTATAGTAATAAAAGTTTTACTCCATTTTCTAAACACGCAATTTTGCCTCGTTCTTCAGTCCCGCAATTTTGTATTACTCCTGTATACGCAATTTAGACTTATACTTTCATTATTACATTCAGATAATAATAAAAGAATTGTTTAGGCAAAATAATACTCAATAAAAAGACAAGTCCTATTAAGACGCCAGACCCGAACGGGTTAAACGAAAACATTTCATTAGTAGGGTAAGACTCATATGCCTTTGATTCCATCGCAATACTGCGCATTAGCGCAGTACATCCTACAACCCGAACCAAAAATTTACCCAACCCGAACCGAAAATTTCTATTTAAAGTCAACCCGAAACCATAGCCGTAGCGCTGTTTGGGCTAGTCGGGCTCGAGCCCCACCAATAATTTCTAAAATGGACATTATTTTTCTTTTTTTCTTTTAATATATATATATATATATATATTTTACTTTTTAGTATTTTATAAAATTTTTGAATTTTCCATTGTTTCCTAATTTTTTTTTGTTTTTGGGATAAACGACGTTAGGAAAACTTTATCATTTTATGTTCTTTTTTTTTTTTTTTTTTAATTAGAATAAAATTCATTCAACGTTTGAATTTTTTATATAAAAAACGAAAATTGAAAAAAAAAAATCCATATTCCGAAAAAGAAAGGGGGCGTTATTCAAAATGAACTTTCGTTGTGATTTTATTATAAACGATTCGCGAATATCAGCGAGTATCATTTTATAAACGGGTCTGTACACTCGAATTTTTATATTGTCTTAATGTTTTACTTAACTTTTGATTATTTATCAGTATACGATTCTGTTTAATTTCTTTTAAAGGGAGTTATAAAAAAGCAATATTAAATTGGTAATCGATCTTTTTTTACACCCATATATACATATTTGTGTAAAAAAGAGGTGATCCCCACCAATAATTTTCAAAGCTGTACGCCTATACCCGAACCAGAGACAGTTGAATCCGAAACCGATCCAAATCCGAAATATTCAAATTTGAACGGAAGTGACAGAAAATAAATCTCTATTTTTATACAATTATGGAAAAGTAGTCCACAATTTTATCTCCAATATCAATTTCATCTTTTTTGTATATAAAAATAAACACATATACACTCATTAGTATTCAAATACATATTTTTTTTTCAAATTGAAAAATATTCAGGATTTTTTTTTGTAAAATCGGTTCGACCCGAAAAAATCTAAACTCAACAAAAACCGACCCAAACATGAAACAGTTAAATTCAACCCAAACAGAACCAGAACCGCAATGAAAAAAATAGCATCAATCCATTAACATATATAGTTTTTTCTATTGAAAAATATTTATGATTTATTTTTCAAAAGTCGGTTCAACTCGAACCCAACACGAAACAATGAAACCTCAACTCGTAACCAACCCATACCTAAAACATTTAAAGTTAACCCGATCCGAACCAGACCCGCAATGGAAAAAAATTAGTGTCCACCGGTGTAAAATCGGGTTACCCGACCGATGCAGGACTTTAAATTGAAAACAACCTTAATGCAGAATAAAGTTTCGACGTCAACGCGAGATTTCCGCGAATATTACTTTTTAGTCAGAAGAAATAGGAATGGAGAATTAAGATTAACTATTATGGATTTTACAATCGATTCGAAATTCGCACGAAGTGCATCCCGGTTCCGTGGAAACGGCCAGCCTTGGGTATAGATCGGGTAACTATGCTAATGGTGACGTTATGTGAAGAGCTTGGTCGAAAAACAGCTTTACATATATAGGCATGTACATTTCTATATATTTCGGGCTAAAACATTTCGAAATGCATAAACATTTATAAACGTCATTATTGGCGTGTATATTTCCATTCTTTTTTCTTTATTTTCGGAATATGAACGACTCATAAAAATGGCTCTTTTCCGGTGGTTCTCAAATTCCCTGATCAACAACGCGAAATTTTCTGACTCATTTTTAAACGTAAAGGCGTAAAATTGGCAGGCCTGACTATGAAAGCGATTTTGGAATCGAAATGATTTTTTTGTTATAAATAAATCACTTACCGAGTTATCAGCGATTATTGTCACTTGACACATGCTTTTCCTCCTTTCTCACTTTGCGGCGTCGGAAATTCGGTTCAGAACGCTGACTTTGACAGTATTTTCTGAAAACTCGTCTGCCTTTACCAAAAAATTGGAAAACTTTTTTCGATTACGTTGTTTCTAAATAAGAACAATTGTCAATTTTACGCGTTTCCGAATAAAAATGAATTCAAAAATGTGTCAGAAAAAAGCTCTTTTGGATTTGAGAAACAGCCTTAAGCGCCACTCCTGGCTTTGTTTTGTAAAATTGGAATAGTAAATGTTCTATCCTGAATATTTGATTAAAATAACTAAGCACACATATTCAAATAAGGTAGATGAATGAAATCAAATTTTACACATTTAATTACCTTTCACAATACAGAACTTAACAACACGACTTTTAAGACATAACGTCACAACATTCAGATTTCACAACTACAAAATATTCAGTTTCTACTGCAGTACAATCAAACATATGAAAAAGGAGGTGCTAACCATTACCCCCTATATAAGCAAGCCTCCGCACGGAAACAGTGACGTCGCTGAAGTAGACCATTGTAGGTGTCAGCGCTGAATTTGCGCCGATGTTCGGCACACCTGGCTAGGAAATAGTTTGTGTTTAGCTTTCTTTTTTCTCTATAGATGATTTTTTTCTTATGACTGAAGCCAGGGTTCATTAATTTAAATCATGATTTCTTTTTAAAAAAATCATTGATTTAAATAAACTTTTTGAAAAAAGAAAAAAATTAAGGTCAAGATGTTTCGTAATAAATATTATGTTTTAACAAAAATACATTGTAAATTTAATGAGTGAGAAAGATTGAGAACTCAAAATCCATGCTTTTTGAATTTCATTTAAACCAAATATCCCACTTTAAAATAAAAATCTTAATTTTAAAATACAGAATCTCAGCTGAAAAATGTTAAAAGATTAATGATTATATTATCTATTGAAAATGTATCTAAATCTTATGTAATTTTTATAATACTGAAACATGGAAACTAATGAGATATTGAAAATGTTAGAATAAATAAATATCCCATCAAAAAACTTTCTGTAAAAAAAAAAAAAAGCGCCAAGTTCTCCTTAATGTTTAGGCCGTAAAAAGTACTGATATCTGATGTTCGCCCAAGTTAAAAGTCAAACATCCGAAATCTTTCATTCAAAATGGCTTCCTGCGACTTGGCCGTTAATGCATTCTAGGTTAAAAACATTAGAAGAATGTAATACTGAGAAAAATAAATTAGAATACATAATACACCCTGATTGATGTTAAACATGCCATATCTTTCATTTGAAATAAATAATTACGTCGATAAACCATTTCAAAATTAATGATTGGAAATTATGCATTTAAAAGTAATATCGGAATGCAAATAGGCAAATTCGTATGATGACATTGTAATTAAAAGCTTTGTGATACATACCATTGAGTTTCAAGAAACATTAGTTTTGATTAACCATCATTTAGTTTTACCATGGTTTAATGACCATTTTGTACGGTCTATTGTCATTAACACGAATTCTAATGAATATTTTTTTCATCAAATTTCACATTGTGTTACATTATATGAGACGTTGAGAACCAGAGTGGACCATTCTCGACAGCTGTGATCTCGAAATTATGTTTTTAAAAATGTGTATTATATTTTAGTACTTTGTACAACAAAATGCGTAAAATGTTCAAAAGAATGTAGTGGACATGTAGATCATTATACATTCTTTAGAATTTGAAAAACCTTCTAAAATGCATTAACGGCCAAGTCGCAGGAAGCCATTTTGAATGAAAGATTTCGGATGTTTGATTTTTAACTTGGGCGAACATCAGATATCAGTACTTTTTACGGCCTAAACATTAAGGAGAACTTGGCGCTTTTTTTTTTTTTACAGAAAGTTTTTTGATGGGATATCACTGCTTTTTGTAGGTTTTATCAAATGTATAAAGGATATAAATATAATAAATGTATAAATGTCAAAGAATTTTAAAATTATTTTATTATGCTTTACAAATCTATATTTTTATTTGTAGTTTACAACAAAATACTAGCCGTCTCAGGCAAACAATATATTCTTTCTAATATGTATGCTAAGCACTTCATCATATTACTTTTATTCATAACTAGCCGAAGTACTTGGTACTGTTCGAGATTTTAAGAATGTTTGTGTAGAAAAATCAATTTCAAAATTAAACATGTTGTATAGCTAACTTCAAAATGTTAAAATATACCAATATTTCTATAATCATGTTTTTATCATGATTCAATACGTTCCTCAAACTCGTATGACATTGTACTCACCTGCTGACATCTTACCTACTTGCTTTCACTATTACTCATATTGATACTCTCTTAGTATAATTCCCAAACATTTGAAAAGTCCGTTAAACTTCTAATGTGACGTTATATTAATTTTCTTTTTTAATTATCGAATGACGTCATATTACCCTGCTTTCTGTATTTACACATACTCATACTCCTTGTATTATTAAGAAATATTTGAAAATTTCAGTTAAATTACTAATATGACGTCGTATTAATCTTTTTTTTCCATTGCTGAAATTTTTTATTTTTATTTCCATTTTTCACGTGGAAATCTTTCAATAGAAAATTAATTATTGTAGAAAGAATTTCATTGTGGATTTTTACTTGTTGGCAACTGCTATAACGAAAAATGTTCAAATTTAATAGGGAAAGGCGGGAAGAGTTCAATATCCTGTGTTGGTAGTTTTGGCGAGTTGTTTTTGGCGATAAATGTTTGATTTGTTTGTCGCGATATTCAGTCTTTGGAGTTTTAACTTAACAACTGGAATTTGACCTTATCTACGTGACATCACACCTCTTTTGGCAGCAGTTTGGAGTTTTTTGCCAATCGCGCGAACCAGCACAGGATATGGAAGCTGATAGATTTTTGGTTTTTTATTATTTAAAAATTAATTCTACATTATATTTCGATTCCGGATTACTTTAGTTGCCTCGGCCGTGTTTTAATACACCTACACGTAGCATTTTTCAATTCTGGCTTTCAAACTGTTGATTTGTATAGAAGTGCAGACAGACAAACAGATTTTCATTTTCATGTATTAGATTTACTTGCTCAATCCTTCGCCAAATCGGAAGTTTCTGTTAGAGAAATTTTCTTTGCGATCATTGGCAGCATATCTTATATTTTGTGTTGTTATCCATTTCATCTTTATTGACAATTACCGCTTAATTTACTTAGGAATTTACGCTTCATGTCCGTTTGCATCGTACACTCTCTAATACGGAGATTTTTAATCCTGTTACGTAATCTTCTGTAATTTACACTGAAGTGAAGTGGTTCTTGTTAAACGCCTGTTAAGCTATCCATATTTACAGTAAACCATATTGATGCTAATTTTTTTTTCTTTTTCATTCTAACATTGGAACGATTAAGGTAGATTAGAAAATCTACGGACGCACTGCCGTTCTTCCATTAGAAAATCTACCATTATTCTCATCTAATCGTCTTAGATAATATGTCAATATGTCTTGGTTTTAAGATTTTAGATAAATTTACTCGAAAACCTGAAGCTAAAATGCGAGGAACCCCATTATAGAAGATTTATTCTAACGTACATATTGATAAACTGGATATATGTTATAAAATTATAATAATCTAGAACTGGCAGTTTCGATGCTTTAATTCTGAAAATTCTCTTTCTATAATAAACTTTTAAGAGAGTAAAGACTAACAATATAGTAAGAGTAAGTATAATAACAGTACAATATAATAGCAAGAGCAGAGGTCTTGTATAGTGACAAAAGATTGAAACTTTATTAACATTCGTGCGTTATGCCATTTAATTAACCGCATAATATTAATAGATGATTACTCGCTCTAAAAATTCGCAATGAAAAATAGACTCAAGCGTCAAATTCTCTCCAAGCTTTGCGCCACTTAACGAAATATCGCCAAATTTGGCGACAAAAATACCCTGTTTATGTGGACGTCAAAATGATGCATATGTATTATATATGTGATGCATATATATATATATATATATATATATATATATATATACTAGCAAGCTACACCCGCTACGCTGGTCAATTTCTCTTAACGAATTTTTAATCAAACAAAATATTGACATTTCATAGTTCACTTTTATATTTTAACAGAATAATAAGGCTACTATAATTTGTGACTCGTGCTATAGCCAATATATACGTCAGGACACATCGCCCTTATCATTATTTTTTCGCTATGGTACTCCATTGTGAAATATGGTAATTTTTGAAATTCAATATTTGAAAAATGGCATAATCATTAGATTTGAAATTTATATTAAGAAATATACATTTTTTTACTTTTCAAACGCAGTTTGTTTAACAATTTTCTGACATATACTTTTCGAGCTATTATTTTTTTTTTCAGTAACTTCAAATGTTTCATTTTCCGAGTTCAATCTGTGGCAAAGTTTAGCGAAAAACCCAGTCGTCAGCAACGCATAGCTTTACATTAAAGAGGATGTTGGAGAAGTGATTGTCACCATCACTTTTGAAATCAGTTCTGTAGTCCCAGAGATTCCATAGAAATTGTAATTTAGAATGATTTTAGAACGCTTTTCGCTCATTTCACACTTTTAAATTTCGATTTTTTAAAAATTTATTCTTAGAGAGTAATTACCATGCCAAATTTCAAGTTTCTAGCTCCTTCAATATAAAAAAAGTCGCAATTTTCGAAAATTTTTCACTCCTGCACCCCCCTGGGATTCGTGGCACCAACATAAATTATAGCCTATGTTGGAGCAGGAAGTGTCACCATCAATTTGCCACCATCACTTTTGAAATCGGTTCTGTACTTCCAGAGATTCCATAGAAATTGTAATTTAGAATGTTTTTAGTATGCTTTTCACTCATTTCACTCTTTTAAATTTCGATTTATTTTATTTTATTTTTAGAGAGCATTTGCATCTTATAAGTAACTACAATGCCAAATTTCAAATTTCTAGCTCCTTTAGTATAAAAAAAAATGCAATTTTAGAACGTTTTTCACTCCTGCACCACCCTGGGATTAATGGCACCGACGTAAAATATAGCCTATGTTGGAGCAGGGATTGCCATCAAAAATTTGCCACCATCACTTTTGAAAAGGGTTCGGTAGTTCCAGAGATTCCATAGAAATTGTAATTTAGAATGTTTTAAGAACGCTTTTCGCTCATCTCACAGTTTTAAATTTCGAATTTTTTTAGAATTTGTTCTTAGAAAGCATTTACATCTTATAAGTAATTACCATGGCAAATTTCATGTTTTTAACACCTTCAGTACAAAAAAAATCGAAATTTTATAATGTTTTTCGCTTATGCCCTCCCCTGGGGGCAGTGGCATCGGCATGAAATATAGCCTATGTTACAGCAGGAACTGTGACCATCGATTTGCCACAACCACTTTTGGAAACAGTTCTGTAGTTCCAGATATTCCATTGAAATTGTAATTTAGAATGTTTTTAGAACGCTTTTCGCTTTATCTCACACCTTTTAAATTTCGAATTTTTTTAGAATGTGTTCTTAAAGAGCATTTACATCTTATAAGTAACTACTATGCCAAATTTCATGTTTCTAGCTCCTTCAGTATATAAAAAAAAAATCGAAATTTTAGAACGTTTTTCGCTCCTGCACCCCCTTGGGGGTAGTAACACCGACATAAAATATAGCGTATCTTGGAGCAGGGACTGTCACCATCAATTTGCCACAATCACTTTTGAAAACGGTTCTGTAGTTCCAGATATTTCATATAGAAATTGTAATTTAGAATGTTTTTAGAACGCTTTTCGCTCATCTCACCCTTTTAAATTTCGAGTTTTATTAGAATTTGTTCTTAGAGAGCAGTTACATCTTATAAGTAACTATCATGGCAAATTTCATGTTCCTAGCTCCTCCAGTATAAAAAAAAATCGAAATTTTAGAACGTTTTTCACTTTTGCACCCCCTTGGGGGTAGTGGCACCGACATAAAATATAGCCTATGTTGGAGCCGGGATTGTCACCATCAATTTGCCACCATCACTTTTGAAATCTCTTCAGTAGTTACAGAGATTACCCCCTACAAACAAACAAACAATCTTTACTATTTTATAATATTAAGTATAGATATATATATTTCAAATAAAATCCAGTGTGCATATATATATATATATATATATATATATATATATATATATATATATATATATATATATATATATATATATATATATATATATATATATATATATATATATATAAAGTTTATTAACATCATTAAAATGCACTTAAAGAACTAACAACCCACTGGAATTTTGACAGATTGACTGAGTGCTATTGCGATTAGAATACCGACATTTATAATAAAATTTACTTTAAGGAAGTAAAAAATAGAAAAACGGACAGATAAACTAAAAGATTTGCCTTCCCAACATTTTCGGAAAAGAATATAAAAAATTCATTCTGCTTGAAACCATGTACAGCCATGGAAAAAATTATAAGGACACGTTGAAAAATCAGTAATATGTACTAAAGTAATCATCAACTGAAAACAAAATCAAACATAATTTACTACTCGTCATTAAGAAACATTAGGAGCCTATTAATATGAAATTAAATTACAATAAAATTTATAAATCACATATTAGTAGAAATACATTACGTGAAACATGGAAAAAATTATAAGGACATAATGAAATATGTCTGAATATTAAATTAATATTCAACAAAATCACCTTTTTTCTCAATGACCCTTATTAATCGTTCAGTCATTGACTCAGAAAGTCCAGTTAAAGTTTGTTTAGAAATGTTTTTCCACGCTAATTCTATGGATGATGTCAAATCATCTGTATTTGCATATTGTGTGCCATGCTTATATACTTCTCTAGCTAAAATGCCCCACAGATTCTCTGTGGGGTTTAAATCAGGGCTTCTTGGCGGCCAATCCAAAAGTTGGACAGAATTGGCCTCGAACCATGAACGTGATGCACGAGACACATGGCAACTTGCATTGTCTTGTTGAAACAAATAATCACCACCTGTGATAAGGGGTGCTTCAGGCAATAATTTTTCAGCTAGCATATCCACATATGATTCTGAATTTATGCGTCCTCGAATGGACACGATTGGTGTTGTTCCATTGGCTGAAAAACCTGCCCACATCATTACAGAACCTCCTCCGAATTGACGTTTGGAGAAAACAGGTTTATCTCTTCGCAAGTCATACCAATAATGGCGAAAACCATCCGATCCGTCCAAATTAAATTTTTTTTCGTCCGAAAACATCACATCTTTCTAGCGAGATCCAAAAGAAACGTGTTTCTTAGCAAATTCCAATCTAATCTTCTTATGTAGTTTTGTAAGTGGTGGACGTGACCGTAGTTTAGCATATCTAACATTGGGATTCTTTTCCAGAACATTACGCACTGTTCGGCTAGTGCATGGTAGATTCATTTCTGTTTTAATTTGAGTAGAACTCTGTTTTTTTAAGCAAGCTCAACGCGCAATTTCACGTTTCTGGCGCATAGTCAAAGAAACAAGCCTACCTGTATGCTTCTTCTTGCCATAATTTTTCGGATTCTTCAAAAAATTATAAATTATTGTTTTAGATCTTATTATATTCCTTGCAATTTCACGTCCACTCATTCCACATTTTCTGTAAGCAATGATTTTTCCCTTTTCAATATCAGATAGTTGTGTGCTCTTTGGCATAATGAAGAACGAAAGAAACTGAATAGCCTTACTGCGGGACAGCTTTAGGTTACTTTAAACAATCCTATGATACTACCAAATATGCAAAATTTTGTTTGCGATTTAAAAAAAAATGCGTGTCCTTGTAATTTTTTCCGAGCAGCAAGCTATTAAAACCTTTTAAATTCATGCCTTTTAATGATTTTCCTAATTTTCAACTTAAAATTTATTTAGAAATGTTCCGTTTGAAGCCTTTTCATCATACAAATATTTGCATAATTTTCTAGCCAGGCGGCTCCTACATTTGGCGACCTTTCGCTTGTCCTTATAATTTTTTCCATGGCTGTAACACCTTTAAACTCAGGCTAATTTTCTGTAATCAGGCTTTGGCGACCAACTCTGGCGTCAAATATGAGCGAGAAAATGATTGTCTAGGCATCTATTATTACTTAAATGTTTATCGTACAACAAAAAACACAGATGGTTGCAACAATGCAATTAATTTAATTTGCCAATTGAATGTGTTACGAACTGTATATAGCCAAATCAGCACCCCCTATTTGAAGGGTTTAAAGGCAGAAATTCTATGTTTTCAGACTTTTCTGGTTAATTGTGTGACAAAACCTACTTACTTGTCAAATTTTATGATTCTACGACTATTAGAAGTACCTTAGTTATTTGATGATCACCAACTTTTTTTAGTTATTTGATGATCCCCAACTTTTTTTAGTTATTTGATGATCCCCTGTGAGTCAGTTACAAAAAAGCCCTTTTTCGGAATCTCATATTTCGAAAAATATTAAATACAGAAATAAGAAATCTTGGAACCTAGTTCAGTTTCATTATATTAATGTGTGTTAAAAAGGAAAACTCTCTAGCTGTCACCAAAACGCAGTTATGAGGGGGTGAAAAGTAGGCCGAAATGGTCAGGGAAAAGGTAGCTTACGGCCTGTGCGAACTTGGCGGACGCACTGCCGTGCTCCCAGATATAGGTTATTTAAAAGTATTTTTGTTGATATTTGTGTAGAGATCTTATTCTTCCTTGTGCACATGTAAATCAAATGCTTCAATATTCCAATGCGGTTTTTTGAAAGACTTAAAAAAATGATTTTTTTTATATCAAATAAATCCAACTTCAATTCACTCTAAATTCTGTAATTGCTTAGGAACTCATAAAGTTCGAAAATTGGTTCTTTTTATTCAAACATTTTAATAACAAAGAATAATATTTTCAGATCCATTGAAGTTTATAACAAAAAATCATGATCATTTTAAGTATATGTGATGCATGCTCCAAATTCATTTAATGAATATTGTATGTATTCCAGAATATTGTATACAATCTGGAATAGATATATGTTTAAAGGAATACATTTTCAAATTATATTGCTCCAATGCTGTTTCTATTGCACCATTCTTTTAACTGTATATATATTTAATTGTTTATATGATTACAAAATTTCATATTTATTTATTTAATTTTTAAGTGTCTGATGGGTAAATAAACGCATTGTCAAAATATGAAACTAGATTATACGGAATTGTATCAAATCCTATGTACCGTAATTTCCGGCGTATAAGCCGCAGCTCAAAGAGTCGTTTTTCGACCCAGAAATTTTATTCAATAATTGTAGTTAAATATTTACAGCGATCTTTTAAGTTACATTTTCTAAAATAATATTTCTGGATCGAAAAACGACTCTTTGAGCTGCGGCTTATACGCCGGAAATTACGGTACTAGGAAAACTAAAGAATATAACGAAAAGTATATTACACTCACACCAGTATAAATAGAAAATTCAGAATAAATACAAATTAAGCTGGTAAAGACACTAACATCATTTCAACTTAGCTTTTATTTCTGAGATACCGAGGGAGTACCCAAGTGTTATTAAATTTCCCTTGATGTCGATAAATGTAACTAGGAATAAGAAATGTATAAGCACAAAGCCCAAATGAAATATGATATACAGAGCACACACAGGAGGATTTTCTTGCAGCGCTAATTTAGCCCCTACCTAGATCTGTAAACTATTAAACGGGTTTTGGATGGTATTTTGTGGTCTGGTAACTATGACAAAAAGCTTTAACTGGTTTGGCATTGTCTGGTGTAAATACAATTTCGTTTAGCAAATCTTTTTCAAACGTCAAATGTGCCTTTTCTTTCCTACAAAGTTCCTTTCTATCACTTTCATTTTTTTTCTTTTTATGCAGTATGAATTAAATTTTGGTTTTTGACAGAGCTTTAAATTAAAATACATGAAGCTCTTTAACAAGTAATTAAATATGAAGTAATATAGATCATTGTCAGTATACTGTTAAATTACTCATTAACAAAATATTTTGTAAATTTAATAAACATTTGATATATATATATTTATTTAAAATGAAATCACATGTGTCAAAAACAAAGGAAGGGCTATTATAAAAATATTAGATAGGATACTGCAAGTCTTAAACGTAATACAAAGAAAAATCCAGAATGGACCACTATGAATACCTTATGAATGAATACTATGAATATCTTATGAATTCTTCAGAAGAGCATCATAAGTATTCATATATATATATATATCATAGTATGATTCATAGTATATGCATGTTATTTTCTCAAATATTGTCGGCATTAAGCCAGAAACTAACAATATTATGCTCCTTATAACATATAGAAAAACCAATTTGAGTTAGATATGTACAAAAAATAAAAAACCCAAAGATCAAATAAATAAATAGATAAACCATGATAAAACAGTCATATATAAAATACAATAAAGCAATGGATATAGCTCACTATAAAAAGTATGTCTGTGATGAAACTTGATTGAAAATACTTATAAACTCAGGAGCTCTTCACATTTCGATGGGCACTGAAGAACTGAATAGCTGACTCAATGCAAACTGTAAAAATTTATAATAAAAGAATGGGAAAAAGTTAGTTACTATCATCAATTATGAAATAAAAAAGGAATAGCTGAAACTACCAACAGTTTTGAGATGAAAAAGCCTGGTGCTGCCATCTTTCAGATTAAAGGAGAAGCTGGGACTATACAAAGAGTTTGCTTAAAAAATTACAGATAGTGTAGTTATTGATGTAAATAAAATATTGAAAGTAGTGAAAACTAAAGGGTGTAAATAAATTTTAATAGTTATAGAGAGCAAATGGGAAGATAGAAGTAAATAAAATTTAGCCTTGTACAGTGCTCCCACTCAGTCCGTTTTTTGAGCACCACTTTTTTTTTAAAACTAGAACCACGGGAAATTTATAAAAATATTTTACACCAGAATTTTTATTTAAAATTTACTTAATGTATTTATTTAACTTATTTTTTTTATGAAGAAATTTCTGGTTCGAATCGACACTTATTCATTTGGTACGATCGCGGTTCTAATATTAAGGGGCCGCTTCACTGAAACTCCCCGATCGCGAAATCCCATGTTAACCTATGGGAAAACTTCGAAGCGCGATAACTCATTATCTAATATAATTAGTAAAATACGGTTTTCAACAACAGAAAGTAGACGCCAGATGCCGACGTTGTGCGTTTTTAAAAATTGCCTCTTTAAATTTTAACTATTTAAAAATTCCCTATAAACTTTGAAATTTTCACTTGATGAAATTTTATCATCTTCTTAGAGATACTTAAAATTAACGGAGACAAATTTTAAAAACGCACAACGTTGGCATCTGACGTCTACTTTGTAATGGTGAAAACCGTATTTTAATAATTATATTAGGTAATGAGTTACCGCGCTTCGGAGTTTTCCCATAGGTTAACATGGGATTTCGCGATCGGGGAGTTTCAGTGAAGCGGCCCCTTAAAGAAAAATATTGCTTATAAATTTTGTAGAAACTAACTTCAGAGTTCGTTTTAGTTCCAATTGTTGCAAATGCCTACCAGAATTTCCTTTATAAAAAAATACTGGTTTTCAAAAAACGGTCCAGTGGGAGCCCTGCTTGTATGAAGAAACATAATGTAGATGATATTGTGAATGATGGAATGTTTGAGAAAATGTGGTAAATGCATACAATCCGCATCTTTATATATATATATATATATATATTATACAAATTTTCTGTATGAATCTTGTTATTTATATATCATAGTTGCCAACTTTTACGCTTTTTTGTTACCACTAAAAATTAATAGAAATTTTTACCTTATTGAATCACACGATTTCAGCGTTTTAATAAGGTTAAATTTACTGTAAAATTTTAGTAGTAGGAAAAAAGCGTAAAAGTTGGCAGTATATATATATATATATATATATATATATATATATATATATATATATATATATATATATATATATATGTGTGTGTGTGTGTGTACATAAAGCATTTGGAAAATTGTTAGTTTTATAAAAAACTAAAGATTTTTTGTATTATGTTTTTTATGCTATTTTTAATAATGTTTTTACATAGAAAAGGCCAATTTATGTAATTTTTAAATGGATGCTTGTTTCTCTTTTAAAAATGCTTTTGAATGTCTGACTCTTTTGAGAATTTAATTTTTTATTGCTAATGGAATACAAGTGTAGTTTCAAATTTAGGTCATTGATTTTTTAATTAGACGCTATTGATCTACGTAATAATAATAATTATTTTATATTTATTATAATAATAAGGTTTTAGGGCTAATTTATGAGCGTGTTAACTTGTATGCAGTGCATCAATTTTTGAAAAAAAAATTTACACATATTTATGACTTAAAATTTATAAAAAATATATGTTTAAGTTCTTACAAAGCAAAATTCAAAGTAATGGGGTTGTTAAAACATTTTTTTTATAGTTTTCTGAAAGGACTGCATAGTTTTGTTAACATGACTTTTAAGACAGCAAGCATTGAAATTTCTTACTTGCTTTAAAATAATTATTTAGAAACTTTCCAATAAACTTGTAAATAAAAAGTGATATTTAAAAAAATAAGTTGATTGTGATTGAAAACGTATGAGAGAATTAAATGATAGTCTTGTCCAGGAGTCGGAAAAACTACTTTTTTATTGTAGCGAACTACAACTAGAACTACTTTGTCGAAAATGTAGTTAACTACAATTACAACTACTTGTTTTAAAAAGTAGCTACTACAAACTACTTTCAAAAAGTAGTTACTACTTTCAAATTTGTCAAAGTGTTCGATTTACACTTGAAATTGAAGACACGGAGTAAATAATAAAGTAACCCCTCGTAATATCGCGTCTGCCGGGATACAATTAAATAAATGCGACATATCCCAGGGCATTAAAAAATTAAGAAAGATACCATACAAGGAAATGTTTTGTGTTCGTCTCGAAATCGTTAGTTTATACACACTTAACAAATTTCGTAGCAAAATTAAGAGAGATATTACAATCTAGAAAATTACAGAAAAAACCCCTAAATGCAAACAATAAATAAATCTGTAAAGGGAGAGATTCCGAATAATAAGAAATTCGGCGTTAAAACATGAAGACATCTTAACAAGTAAATAGACAAGTGTTGCCAACAAGAAAATGAATTCCTTTGGCGGGTTAGTACTTGATTTCAGAAGCAAGTGTCAATGGAAAAAATCTATGACTTCATGCGATGCGTTTGCTATACACTGCAGCTCAGATTTGCCATTGCGATTCGGAAACTTTTGAGCAGAACAAATTCTGCAAAAAAGAAGCGAGTTTCGACCACGTGATTTGCACAATGGCACTTTTTTTTCGCCTGAAGTAGAGTTAAAAGTAGCGTTGGTTCTCGCTACAAACTACTGATTTTTTGTGTTGCGCTACTCGCTACACTACATTGTTCAAAATGTAGTGCCCTACACTACAAACTATTGTAAAAAGTAGTGACTACAGTAGTTTCTCTACTTGTACCGCGCTACTTCCGACCCCTGGTCTTGTCAGACATATTTTCCCCAGTAACAGTAATATTTATTTCCACCACTTTTTACTAAAAGATTTTTATGAGCATATTTTTCCATTGCTTCTTTTGTTCATACTTCAACAGTACTAGAATTTTTTTTCGTCCTGTGACAAAGATAACCTTGACCAGCGGTTCACAATCTGGGTTAAGCGTACCCCCTGGGGTACATGAAAATAATATCGGTAATGGCGGAATTCACAAAAAAGATTGTTAGTTTTAGATTACAAAGTTAGTATCATGTGTAAATTCAATATGTTACATTCAAAAAGAAAGAAAAAGCCCACTAGACCTAATAATTCATTAATAATGCAATGTCACTAGTTCTGTCCACTGTTAAGCCTATTGCATGTGTTCTTATTATTTCCCCCATCTTCCCGAAACTTCAATTAATAATTATGCAATATTCTTTTCTCACCACTTTTGTTTATTGTTTCGTTTTTAATAATAATTGCAGAAAGCCTAAATTACGTCAGAACTTCCGGTTTTAATGTCTTTTGTTAAAACGTGTTGAAAAGCTGGTCGTTATTTTCGTTTTTGAATAGGCGGAGTTATATCAGTAATGTATTTTAATAGAAAATCTTCCCTCATTTTAATGAGCATTTAATTCGAAGGGTTTATTTTTTATATGAGTGATTTTGTGTTGTGTTTAGCATGGATAATTGGTTGAAAACCGGAACTCTTAAGAGAACTGCAACTGCGATTGAAATTGAACCTGGTGAGTCCGGAACTGCAAGTAACTTCGAAACAATCTGATTATTTAGAAGTGCAAGACAAGCTGAGTGCAGCTGTTAATAGGCCTGTTCTGGTAAGTGATAAACCTAATACTTTAAATAAAACTGAAAGCATCAGTGCCCCATTAAAGAAAAGAAAATATAATAATGAGTACTTAAAATATGGATTTTCATTCACGAGAGAGAAGATTTTCCAAAACCAGTATGCGTTGTATGTGGAAAGATATTGTCTGGTAACATGAAACCTTCTTTATTAATGCGCCATTTAGAGACAAAACATCCAATGTATAAACAGAAGGATGTTAGTTTCTTTTAGCTGCTATCAAGCATCCCTTATGTAGCATCTTACTTGTTGTCTACGAATAAAGACAATGAGAATGCTGTTGAAGCATCATTCTTAATATGCTATCATATTGCTAAAAGTGGTACAAATCATACAATCGCTGAAAATCTGATATATCCTAATATCAAAGATGCTGTCGAATGTATATTTGTTGAGGAACATATGAAAAAAATTTAAAATATTCCTTTCTCAAACAATACAGTTGCTCGAAGGATAAGTGACATGTCTGCCGATATTGAATAAACTGTAATTCAAAGAATAAAAAAGAGTCCATACTTTTCAATTCAGTTGCATGAGAATACGGATATTTCCAATCTGTCAATTTTGCTTGTTATTACCAGATATTTGTATGATAATGTACTTGAAGAAAATTTGCTGCTCTACTATCCTCTTACAGAAAGATGTACAGGAAAAGATATATTTAATGCCATTCCCAGTTATTTCTGTGAAAAAGAAATTCATTGCGCCAACTGCTGTGGGGTTTGTATTGATGGTGGGAAATCTATGTCTGGGTGTTATACAGGCTTACGCGGTCTAATCAAAGAAATTGCACCTCATGTAGCGTGGAACCATAGCTGTATACACAGATACAGTCTAGCGACCAAACCTCTGCCAGACTCATTGAAGGAAGTACTCCACCAAGTTGTCAAAATTATTAATTTTATTAAGGCCAATTCAACAAACTCCAGACTATTTAAATCTTTGTGTGAAAAGATGGACAGCCTGCATACTACATTGCTTTTGTACACGGAGATGAGGTGGCTTTCACGAGGAAAAGTACTTGTAAGATTATTTGAATTGAGGCATGAAACTCAAGTTTTTTTTAAGATCATCTTTTTGAGCTGAGCTCTAAATTGCAAATGAAAAAGAATGGCTTGAAATGCTTGCATACTTATCTGACATTTTATCATAAATAAATAAACTTAATTTAGGATTACAGGACCGGTCATAACTATTTTTACGGTATCTGACAAGATCGAGTCTATGATTAAAAAATTAGATTTTTGGGAATCATGCATCAGAAAACACCAGCCAGAAGTTTTTCAAACACTTTACAATTTTTTATTTGACAACAAGCTAAAATTATCAGAAAAAGTAAAAGCTTGTATAATGGCTCATTTAACAGGACTTAAAACGTCGTACAGACAATATTTACCAAAGCAGAGTTATGAAAATAACTGGATTTCAAACCCATTTAACGATTTGTTCTTCCAACAAGCTGAAAATTTATCACTTTCTGAAAAAGAAAAATTAATCGAATTTTCGACTGATTTTTCTTTACAATCTGATTTCAACCAAATAAATATTATTGCTGTTTGGATAGCAATAAAAGAAGAATACCAAGAACTCAGTGATAAGGCTATAAAACACTTGTTGCCTTTCACAAATACCGAGCTTGTCGAAAGAGCATTTTCGTCTTATGCGTATATTAAAATCAAATCTAAAAATCAAAAACATACCAACCGCAGGCTGATATAGAGCTCAAAAAATTAAAATAATAAAAGTTAAATATAAATAATAATAATAAAAAAATATTTTTTTAAACAATTATAGAAAGTTATGTCGCCTTATGATTGTATCCGTAGTGTCTTCTAATTTTTTTTATATTTTTACAAAGTGATTCATATATATATATATATATATATATAGATATAAATCACTTTGTATATATATATATATATATATATATATATATATTAGATTTTCAAGAAAATTGTATTGCAAGACTAATTATTAATTTGTGTTTCTCTTGAAAATATTATAAAAGATATATAAAATAATATTACTAATTTTCAATTTCATTCCGATTGAAAGATTTTAAGAAAAATAAAAATTTAAGTCATTTAAAAAAAATTTCACTAAAAGTCCAATGATTTTCTATCAACCAGTATTAACAGCCTGCAGAGACAAAATTAGTCACCCGTGATGTCAAAACAGTCATCTCTTGAATAAAATTATTGCAGACATATAAAAGACTTAAAATATCAATAGATGACGCTGAATAACGAAAAAGTAATTACTAATGAAAAAATGCCAATCAACAAAATGTATTGAAATTATTTGTCTTAATCGTAAAATATTTATTGCTCAAAATATAAGTGTTTGTAAATAAAAGGCCACTATTTTGTGAATTATCAAAACTTTCTTCATTCTTTTACTTTTAACTGACAAAGAAAGCCTGTATCACATCTCGAACGCCTCAAAGGATTCCAATACCAGATTTTTCATAAAGTAACGGTCACCATGTCTAAACAAAGAACTTCTTTCTCGAATAAAGGAAACATTATTTTTAGAAAATTCTGGTATTTATATTCATTGAGACTAACGAACCCCGTGTACGTTTATTCAATAACATAAATCTTATTAAATCGATCCAAAATCCTGTAGCAAAATAAATCACAAATAATAATAATAATAATAATAATAATCTCACTATTCGAATTTAAAATTACCACAGTAATAATAAAAAACTTTACGAATTTCCATGCAACTTTATATACTAAATCTTTATATGTTAGTTTGATGGTGTTTAAAGTAGGATCAAAGAGATTATTTAAATTTAACTAAAAAACTATCTAATCTAACTTCAGGAAAATGCTGAAATTTGCATTAATATTGAAGAACTGATGAATCGACCGTAATCTGTCGCACAGCGATTCAATTCCGCCATTTCATATTAACAAAATCGCCGGTTTTATTTCGTTTTTGTATTATTACGGAAATATTTGTAAACATTAATCTATATGAAAAAAGAAAAAAATATGCTGGCCCTCCAAATTAAATTATGTTTTAATGTTTTAGGTATGTTTTAAAAATAAAATTATATTTTTACATTATTAATTTATTATTATTTTATTTGCCTTATAAATTTACTTAATTTTTGTAATTGTAATTTGTTAATATCTCTAAAAGTAAAACAACATCATGCAATATGATGAAGCAAATTTTCGAAAAATATATTTCATTTTTTTTCTTTTCTTTTCTTTTTTTTTAAGTGCAAAGATAAACATTGTCGAATATTTTTTTTTCTGTTGACATTTAGCGAAATGTATCGTTATTGAACATTGAAATCTCAAAAAGAAAAGGTGTGAGTAAAATATTTTTATAGTTATATATTTTTATTTCTTACCACACAGGTTTTAATACATTTCAGTGCAGTTCAGTTTCCTATTTTAAGTATTCATTTATTTATTTACTTGCCCACCACGAATTAAAAAGAGCGCGTTCTATATTTCCAGAGGAAAAGGTGGTTTTGAATGTACTTTCAATTACTCAAACGTTTCTAAACCCTTCAATAATTATGTTAGTGAATAGGGAAAACTGTTGTAGGCACAGGAAAGAAGAAAGTTAAATGCCAGTTTAAGTGTAGCAATGATAATATATATAATAACAATAATTAAAAATAATAACATAGTAAATTTTGTCTATGTTTAAAAAGCTTATATTGTGGTACTGTATTATCATTAGTACTTTCTAGGTTCTTATTTTATTATTTACGAGCAGGGAAGACCGAGCTTTGCTCGGTTAAAATTACCTTTGAGTTCAAATATCCTGACGCATGACCAAAATGACCCACTAATCAAATTTTCTCAAACATGTGACCTAGCCCAACAGTCTTCTCGTGCCCGAAAACCATAGGATGCAAAATTTAGTGTAAATAGTCTGAGCCGTTTTTAAGATAAAATAGCTTGACCCATAATGACCAATGACCAAAATGACCCACTAATTGAAATTTCTGGAACATGTGACCTAGCCTAATAGTCTTCTTGTTCCCTAAATCTGTAGGGTGCTAAATTTATTTCAAATCCTTTGAACCGTTTTGAAGATAAAATAGCTTGACCCATAATGACCCATGACCAAAATGACCTACTAATTGAATTTTCTGGAAAATGTGATCTAGACCAACAGTCTTCTCGTGATCGAAAACCATTAGATGCAAAATTTAGAGTAAATTGAGCCGCTTTTTAGATCTTGACCCACAATGACCCAGAAATGACCCACTAATCGAATTTTCGTGAACATGTGACCTAGCCCAATGATTTTCGCGTACCTGAATCTCGTAGGATACAAAATTTAATCAAAATCGTTTGAGCCGTTTTTTAGATAAAATTAATTTGACCCACTTTGACCCAAAAATGAACCACTAATCGAAAGTTCTCGAACACGTGACCCAGCCCAATAGTCTTCTCATGCCCGAAAATAGTCGGATACAAAATTTCGTCAAATTCGTTTGAACCGTTTTTTAGATACAATTAGCTTGACCATGACCCAAAATGACCCAAAATGACCCACTAATTGAATTTTCTCGAACATGTGACCTAGCCCAACAGTCTTCTAGTGCCCGAAAACCATTGGATGCAAAATTTAGTTTAAATTGAGCCGCTTTTTAGATCTTGACCCACAATAACCCAGAAATGACCCACTAATCGAATTTTCTCGGACATGTGACCTAGCCCAATGATTTTATCGTGCTCGAAACTCGTAGGACACAAAATTTAATCAAAATCGTTAGAGCCGTTTTTTAGATAAAATTAATTTAACCCGCTTTGACCCAAAAATGACCCACTAATCGAAAGTTCTCGAACATGTGACCCAGTCCAATAGTCTTCTCGTGCTAAAAAGTGCTCGGATACAAAATTTCGTCAAAATCGTTTAAACCGTTTTTTAGATACAATTAGCTAGACCATGACCCAAAATGACCCAAAATGACCCACTTATCGAATTTTCTATAACATGTGACCTAGCCTAATAGTTTTCTGGTGCCCCAAAACGGTAGGATACGAAATTTCGTCAAAATCGTTAGAGCCGTTTTTAAGATAATATTTGCATATATATATATATATATATATATAACCATAAATGAAACATTATCATAACACCAACTTAAACAATGAAATAATTAGTTGACAATGAAAGATTCCCCAACACCCTTAATATGGAATCAAAAACATTGAAAGAATAAGAAATTAAATAAAAATTGAATAAATGGAATTAAATGAATTAAATGAAATGAAATTTGTGGAATTTAGACAGAATTATCAAGTCCCAATTGCCTAAATACACAAATAAAAAGAAATGAGATGTTTCATCATCATATTAGCCATACATTGCTAAAAAATATGATATTGGGACTACATCTCAAATACAATGATTCAAATCAGCGATAAAATAAAAAATAAAATACAATATTAAAAAGGAAAGAAGCCATACTTATAAATGACAGAGAGAACATTTAATAGAGACATTAAGTATAAAATCCATAAAGATGAAAAGAGATATAAATAAGATACCTTGCAGTTCATGAACCATCATGCAAACTCCAACATGACTGGGGAATGAATTGCATAAAAAATCATAACATGTTGCCAATTTTAGAAATATAAATTGCTTAGAAATATAAATTGCTTTGCAGTGATGCCAGAAATAAAGTTAAAATATAATGGATTATAAAATAAACAGGAACATTAGTGCTGCCATCTATTAGTAAAAGTGAATATAAACTGAATCGAAGGAATTGGATGGAAATAAATGTTTCATAATTCAACCAAATTACTATCTTAATTGATACCAATTAGTTAAATAATAAATAAATGAAATTAATTAATAAATAGAAAATCGAATTACATTAAAGGATGTATTAATGAATAATACTGTGTTATAAATAAGTATTAAGATGGAAAAATTAATAATAAAAAACAACTTAAAATAGTGCTGCCCTCTAGTGGTAAAAGTAAATATAAAGTAATGGATGGAAATTAGTGTTTAATAATTAAACCAAATTACTATCTTAATGATAGCCATTAGTTAAATAATAAATAAATGAAATTAATTAAAAAATAGAATGTTGAATAATATCTAAGTAATGGATGTATAAATTAATAATTCTATGTTATAAATAAGTAGTAAGATGGAAAAATTAATAATTATAGCAATATAAAAATATATGTACCATTAAATGACAAAAACGATTAAATAACTGTACAAAAAATGCAACATCAATTAAATTAAATCTTTCTCTTAAAATCGATATTTTCTTTCGTTTTGTGCAATTATTAATACTCATTAAGAGGATGAAGGAGAGTAAAATGTATTAAAATGCACCACATATATATATATCAGAATGTGGATTTTTTGCAAACATTAATAAAGAAAAAAAATTACATCTCTTCAGAGTTAAACTCGTGACCTTGTACTCTGCCTTTATGATTCTCCCTCTTTTCTTAGAATGGGAGTGAACTATTGCGTCCCCCTGTAAATACCGCATATTGGGAATGAAAAACAGATGGGTTTCCCATTGTATATAGAAAGTTAAATTAGGTCTAACTAATATAAAAACGTGTAGTCTAAACAGAATTAATTCAAGTATACATTGTAAAATTAGGTAATTGGTTACTAAACTCCTATTATTGAATAGAAAAATCAAATAATTCGTTAAAAATCATTCACATTTTGCATATTTTCTATGTATTAAGGTTCAAAAACTAAAATATAAGTTTAATTTTTGCTTACAGCTTGAATACCTCATCTTATAGTTGAAAAATTCTTATGAAATCAGCACTTTTCGTTAAAAATTTATATTTCCCCTTCTGTTTTGTCTAATTATTAATATTCTTTAATGTGATGATTGTTCAAAAGCTAAAATATAAGTTTAAATTTCCTCTTTTTAGTTAATAATGTCATCTTATAGTAGAAAAATTCTTATGAAATCACCATTTTTTCTTGAAACTTGATATATTTTTTAACTTAATTATTAATACTCATTAAGACGTTTGTCATTCTAAAACTAAAATATAAGTTTAAACTTCATCTTATAGCTTGATATCCTCATCTTATAGTTGAAATATATTTAAGAAATCGGCTTTTATCCTTAAAAATTGATACTTTTCATTGTTTCTCTTAATTATTAATACTCATTAAGGTGTTCGTTGTTCATAAACTAAAATATAAGTTTAAATTTCATCTTATAACTTGATATCCTCATCTCATAGTTGAAAAATTCCTGATAAATCGTTTTTTTTTCCTTTAAAAATCGTTATTTCTCTTTTGTTCTGCTTAATTATTTAATATTCATTAAAGTGTTCATCACTCAAAATTAATATATGAATTTAACATCTCTCTTATAGTATGATAATCTAATCTTATACTTCGTCCTAGAGTTCAAAACCCTCTCTTTACTTGAAATACTTTAATTTTCTCCTCTAGGGGGCTTTCGAATAGATTTCGGTGGTGGTGGTGTTGAGGTGGAAGGACGGGCAGTGGCAGCATGGTGCCTGCTGACTGTCCTCAAGCTGTCATTTTCCTACTACTAACGTTGATTAGAAAAACATTCTTTCAGTATTCTCAGATCAACATAAGTATCGAAAGTATATAATCTCTCGAAACTATATTGGCTTCTGAGGTTTCTAAAAATCAAGCACATTTTTCGGAATCGTGGATAACTCGGAAGAGTTTATTCTATATTTTTGTTCTTGGTTATATTATATTTTCGTACCTAAGGAAACTTTTTTTGTTCGTCTTTTTTGCATCTGATTTCACTCAGTTAGAAAAATGAAACAATTTATTTACCAATTAAAATAATTATGTTAAAATTTATGATATGAGGGGGATAGAATGACAGTAGAGTAAGTCAAAAATTTTTAAAAATCTAGATAACCTCATTTTCACTGAACGTATATTAATTTCTGTTCAGTGCGACAGTCAAATAAGTCATAGTTCACTTAGGGAGTCGCTAAAGGGCAAAGCAAATTGTCTCTCTTAATGCAACGGCAATATTACAAGTTTCACAAAACCCTCCATTTCTCAAATTACTAAATAATGACATATTCCACTGTCATGTTAATCCCCTCATATGTATCTGATGTGGGGTGACATATTTAAACAGTCTTCAAACAAAAATTAATCACAGAGTCAGTTAAAAGAAAAAAGTTCTAAAAATATTTAATAACACTGTTAAACTAATTTTTTGTCTATTACATGGTGTGTATAAATTCTGTAGATCTTGATACAGGATAGCACAAAAGATCTCTAGTACATATCCGTTTGTTAAAAGATATAGCTAAAGGGTATTTACAACTGAGCTATGTACACTCTATTCTACAGCAAGTTATACTGTAGTACACCTCAGTGATATATATCAATTTCAATATGTTTGAAATAGTGTAAAATCATTAAAATCCCCCCCCCTGTACAGTTTTCTGGCAACCCTAGCCGACTGTTTGTGTGTGAACAGTGGTCACTTGACTTGGAAATACCTTGACTTAACTTGAAGTTACTTGAGTAGAAATTGTAATAACGAAAACAACATAGAAAAAAGAAAATTTCAAAATAACTTGGAAAAAAGAACGAAAAATTATGCATCAAGCATAGATTATGAAACACTTTCCAACACTTCCACAGAATACTGCAACAAAACTTCACCGTGTAAAAAGGTGGAATATGATGTCTAACATGGGAAACACTTTTGGTGCAGCTCGCTCGCACCTAGCATTGACACCTGGTGCATTTTCTAGCCCTATACATAAAAGTTAGAGAATCGATGACCATTTTTCTGTTAAAACCAAATTTTTTGATTTTACAGCAGCATAACTTTCTGAAAATGCGGTTTTCGAGATCACTTATCGGACTATTAACATAGAAGTTTTTTTTTTATATATAAAAGCAGTTAAAAATACAAATTACTCAATAATAAGCATAAAGTGTTGAAAAAAGGTTTAAAAATTCCTTCAAGAGCCTACGAATTTGATTTTGAAAAATTACAACATTATTTTTAAATTTTTGGCGGGGAAAAGGTTGGTGTCTCCTCCCCACGTAGAGATTTCCGGCAACCCAAGCCGAATGTAATAGCTGCTTGTGTGTGAGCAGTGGCTTACACTGGGTTAGAAATTTTAATGTCCGGCCTTAAAATTTGTAGCGTCCTATTTGGCGACTTAACTCTCTTTTGGCGTGAAATTGACAAATAAAAATCCAATAATAAAAAAAAAATTAAAGTATTAAAAAAAAAATATATATATATATAATATGATTTTAACAGAGAAATTTTATCGATTCTATAACTTTTATGTAGAGGGCTAAAAAATGCACCAGGAGTCGATGACCTATAGGTGCGAGCTTCGCCAAAAGTGGTTCCCTAGTACGTAAACAATTTAGTAAACGCATACCACACTTGAAACCTAATTTCAAGAAAAACTATCAACAGTCGGAAAAATATCCGAATTATTTTGTGCAGTCCTGTATATGATCTATAGAATTGTATGTATGCTACATAGTATGCTAAAATTTAATTCCGTTAGGAAACGCAGAGCTCAGTTGTAAATACCCTTCAGCTATTTCTTTTAACAAACGGGTATGTACTATGTTTGAATGCCTAAGAGGGACTGCTCAGACTGGGAACCAGATCTGTAGAGCATAGATGTCCCTCCCGGTCCCTTTATTTAGGACTTAAAAAATACATATTTCAGCTGGAGCTGAAACCGCCAGAAAACGCGACAGGGGACGGGGTGGAAATAGACATGTTAAGGTGATACTATCTTAATGTACATTACAGAAAAGTGTATGTACTAGAGATCTTTTGTGCTGCCCTGTATCAGGATCTACAGATTTTATACACACCAAGTAATAGTAAAAAAAATTAGTTTAATTTAAAAACGCGTACAAGAACTTAAAACGCAATTCCAGCAATTATTGTTAAAAAACAGTACTGTAACAGAATTCTTTTGTGTGTGCCTGTAAATGAACGATGAATTTTATATACACTCTATTCTACAGTAAGTTATATTGTAGTAGATTTCAGTGACATATATGTCAATTTCAATAAGTTTGAAATAGTGTAAAATCATTAAAATACACCGTCAGCGATTTTTTACCGTAATGAACGGAATTATTTAGAGTGTCCCTCTAAATGAACTATAAATGCTACACATTTCATTTTCAATATCGAACATGCTACACTAAACCTCAATAAATATTAGTCCTGTAATCTAATTTTTTTTAGTTCCTCTGTAAGTAAACAATACATTCTACGTTCCTAAAAATCTCTAAAACCCCTGTTGTAGTGCACCTTAGTAATGTATATCAATTTCATTAGGTTTGAAATAGTGTAAAGTGTAACATCATTAAAATACGCTGCGGGCGATTTTTCCTCCATAGATTTTAATGTAATGGAATTCATTTGTGCTTTACTGTAAACGAACTATAATTGCTACTTACTCTATATGCTATAGAAAATATGTTGCTATCAACCTCAGTAATGGATATTAAATTCGTTACGCGGGGAACCGTGTAAAATTATTAAAATGCACAGAAAACGATTTTTCCCCATTGACCGTAATGTAATTGAATAATTTTTAGTGTCCCTGTATAAAAACAATAGATGCTACACATTTCCTGTTGTAGTGCACCTTAGTAATGTATATCAATTTCATTAGGTTTGAAATAGTGTAAAGTGTAACATCATTAAAATACGCTGCAGGCGATTTTTCCTCCATAGATTTTAATGTAATGGAATTCTTTTGTGCTTCACTGTAAATAAACTATAATTTCTACCTATTCTATACTCTATAGAAAACATGTTGCAATCCACCTCAGTGATGGAAATTAATTTCATTACGCGTGAAACCGCATAAAGTTATTAAAATGCACTGAAAACGATTTTTCCCCATTGACCGTAATGTAATGGGATAATTTTTAGTGTCCCTGTAATAAACCATAAATGCTACACATTTCATTTTCAATACCGAACGTGCTATGATAAACCTCAATAACATCTATCAATTGCATGGCGATTCGGGTATAATTACGCGAGTTAGAGCACGGATAGTTGAGCAGAGAGATGATGTAACTGATGTCATAGACACTTTTCAACAATGTTAGAGAATGTTAAAAAGGGGTCATAAAAATATTAAAACAATCTTAAAAAAAAAGAACATTTAAAAACAACTTGGAGAAAAGTAAATTTCAAAACAACTTAGAAAAAAAGAAAATTTCAAAACAATTTAGAAAAAAGAAAATTTCAAAATAACTCAGAGAAAAGTAAATTTCAAAACAACTTTGAAAAAAGAAAATTTTAAAACAACTTAGAAAAAAGGAAATTTCAAAACATCTTAAAAAAGATAATTTTAAAACAACTTAGAAAAAAGAAAATATCAAAGTAACTCTACAAAAATTCAAAACAACTTAGAAAAAAGGAAATTTCAAAACATCTTAAAAAAAGAAAATTTTAAAACAACTTAAAAAAAAAAGAAAATTTTAAAACATTTAAGAAAAAATAGGTATTTTTATCCCAAGAGGGGGGAGGGGTGCAAAAATAAATGATCATCGATCCATCTCTTATCTTTACGCGTAAAACGCATACTCTTTTTAAATAACTATGCATGAATAACTTCTGCCGTCTGAACTTAAAAACTATTAATTTCATTTTCAGCAACAGAGCTATTCTCGTTTAACGAAAGAGTGGAGCCCGTAACATCAACAGCTGACAGCGCGCTCGCTCAAGAGTCGAATTCAGAAGAGATGCAAGCAGCAGCCGGCCGTGTGTAATTCCCCTCTGAAACGAAGATGGAGATGAATCTTCTTTCGACGCACTGCATCCTTCAGCGCAGAGCTTCTCTTCATCTGGAGACAGTCAGACGCAGTAGCTGCTTTTTGTTAGTATAGATGGCAGCACTGCACTGGGGGAAAGAAATGCATCTCTTATGACAAACTCATTTGGGATCCATTATGTAGCCCTGTTTAGGAAGAAACAAACAGATATAATCACTACAAAGTGTTATTTAATCAGGGTCAGCGTTTAAAATCGTATGGGACCTTGCAAAGTATCGAATTCCCGTGGAATTAATTCTATACGCACCAGTTTAAAAGTGACCTTTTTCAAAGAAAGCAACTCAAACTTAATTTTGTCTAAATAAACACGAGATGTCAGCAGGGCCTGATTATCCAAAAGGCACGTGAAGCACATGCTTGCACACTAAAATTTAACCCTTTCAGGGGCAAGTATTTGTGCTCCTGTAACATTGAATTCCCAGAGGAATTTAAGAAAGAATTTAGTTCAAAATAAGAATAAGCAATTTTTCAACTTTTTCTCATCAAATTAAAAAAGTAAAATTTGATTAAAAGTTTCTGGTTTGAATCGGATTAAAATTAGGTGGTATATATACCACCGCCCCTCAAAGAGTTAAAAGGGGCCCCAAAATAACTGTGAGGAGGTCCATCTAATTTCCATATTCATTTATTTTACATTGTATTTTTAATTTTCTTGGAAAAGAAAGTTTGCTTAATCCAAGAGAACATCCCCGCAACTACATTACAATACTTATTTAACAGGGAAATAATATAAATGTCTTCAATAGGATATTAGTTAATCCTATAGCATCCTGATATGCCTGTTAGGAATTACACGGGTAATAGAGCATACAGCTATATATACTGAATATATCTGAAGTATATACAGGGAACATTAAAAAGCTGTTTAATGAAATGTATCTGACCTCAACTAAGATACTTCCAGAAATAATATTAGTATCATTGGGGAGTTTTCATGGATGAAAAATGAAGAAACATTTTGTCAAATAAAAGGGGGGGGGAGCACAAAATAATACCGTGCTTCCCTTTGAATCACAGGTTGATCAGCCCTGGATGTCAGTCATTCACGATTTACGAATTTGATTGTTTATTTAGACAAAATTAAGTCTGCGTTATCTTTCTTTGAAAAACTTCACTTTTAAACTTGTGCGCAAATAATTAGGGCCACGGGTAAGGTAGTTAGTGGGGCCCTATACTGCAATACAGAAAAAATAAGATTTAATTTTAAATTGTTTATATGATAGAATAATAATAATAAAAAAAAGATAATGAAATGTATGAAAAATTCGCTACTTTCACATTTAATGTGCAGAATACATTTTAATTTCACAAAATCTTCTTTCCTTTACAATATTTTAAATATTAATTTTTCGCATTCGCAGTTAATTTCAGGATAAATCAAATCTATACATTACAAAACCAAATGTCTATACTTTTTTAAACATACTCAGGAAGAAATATCAAGACCAAAACACATAACAAACTATTGTAACTTAATAACATGTTAGAATGATCTGTTTAATACAGCACAGTATTGCTTTTAATATATCCAAGTAGCCGTGTTCTTCGTAACAGTTTAAGTCGGAAAAAAATTTTACATACTCTGTGACTGTGTTTAATTTAGACATTTTTATCCTTGAGGGATTTCTGTTACTTCAGGACTTCGGTTCGGGGGGGGAGGGGGACCTTACAAAGTTGGGGGGGGGGTTGCAATTTTAACCATTAAAAACATAAAATCTCAATCTTCCGGAGGGAACATTTCAATGCTCCGGGGGGGGGGGTGGAATTCCACCCCCTGAGTTCAACACTGCGTCTGTGATACGATTTTTTTAAAGGATTTTTTTCTTATAGAAAAACAAGTGTTTGAAGTGTGTTTTGATTTGTAATCTCACACATTCAGAATATTTTTTTTATATTGACTTTTGTATGACAAAATCGATATAAGAAATAGTACTTTCCTAATATTTTCCACAACCATGATGTCTGTTAGGTTATGTATATTTTTTTATTAACTATATCTTACCCAGCTTCATCTTCTGAATGTACATAGTTTAAAGGTTTATATTATACTTAATATTCAAATTAAAAAACATTTATCAATAAATTAATTGTACACATTTGATGTCATTAGTTTGTGTTTTGTTTGTACAGTCGTGGAAAAAAAACTGAACACACCCCACCCCCCACTAACTCTGCAACAAATTATAGTAGAAGGAAGTGACTGGTACCAAACGATTGGAAATAAAGTCTACTTTTAAATGATGTATATAAAATTTGCTTAGGGGGCCATCTACATATAAAAACACACCCAAACTTTGTTTTTTTCAATAGCAAGACTCAAATTTGACAACATATTTGAAATCTGCAGTTCAAACTATGCCTAGATACCAAATTTCATTAAATTCCTACGATTAGTTTCTGAGAAATTAATTACTTTATAATGAGCATATTTAAGGGGCTGTATCCAAATTAAAGTTCGGTTCTCGATTGTTGAAATGCTGCAGAATGTCACTTCTTTTAATGTATTATGTTTTACCGATATGACCATTTTACTCACTTAATAAGTTTCAGTAATTGTTATATGCGGTAAAATAATGTTTACAACTGTTGAATTATCCGATTTTAACCCCTTGGGGACAAGTGACACGTATACGTGACGCATAAGATGCTCAGAATCCTCGATTTTCCCCACCAGTTATTTTTTATTGTAAGCTTTGCCTTACTATATCTTAGCATTTCCACGATTCAATCAGACGAAAATTTCTGTTTTAAAAAACCGGTGGTAAATTATTAAAAATTCTGTAATAGACGCACTTCACGAAGGGGTTAAAAAACCATAAGATTATTTGTAATTAAAATAGTTTTAGAATATGTAAATGTTATTGGAATTTTACAGGTGCTTTTATAATGCTGTTTCTCAGATTTTGCATCTATTTAACTCGCCTTTTTTTTAGTTTATTGTCAGAAACGTGAATAATAGTGACAAATACAAAATGTAGAATTTAAAAAAATACACTGCTCAAAACAATTAAAGGATATTTGAAGTTTTATATAAAATAAAGATATAAACGAAATTTTTTTTGCCGAAAATAGAAGAAGAGAATCACAAATGCAAATTTTTCTGGTTTTCAAACTGTGGAGTATGCAAATTTTGAGTTCGACGTCAAAAACGTTGCTTCAGCGGCAGCGAATGAAATTTGACTTTCAACTGGATAAAAGAGAATGAAGACAAGGATGATCGGCATTCAGTGATTGCTTTGTTTCGATGAGTACGATGTCTCAGCGAAGTCATTTGACAGATTCAGAAGCTTGGAGAATTGTTGATAGGTTAGAAGGGGGCCAAACTCAAGCCGAAGTAGCGCAAGCCATTGGAGTGTCACAAAGTATCATTTCCAGGATCTGGAACCGTTTTTTGGAGAGTGGATGTGCAGGCCGAAGACCAGGGCAAGGTCGTAGACGGGCAACAACGCCCAATGAAGATCGGTATTTAGCGTTAACAGCTCGGAGACACCGAAACATGAACGCTACTCTTCTACAACAACACCTTCGCTCGGCTACAGGCACCACGATTTCAACTCAGACTGTCCGAAACCGGCTCCATGCTGCAGGTCTGTATGCTCGCCGACCGATGGTATGTGTCAGATTAACATCAAGGCATCGTCGCGACCGCAGGGAGTGGGCAACCGAGCATGTCAACTGGAGGAGAAATGAATGGAGCAATATTCTGTTTTCTGACGAGTCCCGTTTTTCTGTGCATCCGGATAATAGGCGTATTTTCATCTGGAGGGACCGTGGCAGTAGGAATAATCCTGCGTTCGTGCACGAAAGTGTCAGATTTGGCGGTGGAGGAGTGTTGGTGTATGGTGGCATCTCCATTGACGGGCGCACTGACCTCTACATCATTCGAGATGGAGCTCTGACTGGTCGCCGATATAGGGATGAGATCCTCAGACATATTGTAGTCCCTTACGCTGCAGCAATCGGAGATAACTTCATTTTAATGGACGATAACTGCAGGCCACATCGTGCAAACCTGGTGGAGGATTTCCTTTTCGAGGAAGGAATCGTTCGAATGGAATGGCCAGCGTGTTCTCCAGACATGAATCCAATCGAGCCCGTTTGGGACGCTCTAGGAAGACGAGTTTCTGGCCGCCAACAACCCCCACAAACTCTCCAAGAACTGGAAAGAGCTCTTCTGGAAGAGTGGGGCAGAATACCCCAACTCGTCATTAATAGCCTCATTGAGTCCATGCCTCAAAGGTGTTCAACGTTGCTGGCCGCCCGTGGAAACCATACCCCGTACTGAAAATGATTTTCTTTGAAGAAAACACCTTTTCTTATTCTTTTTTTCTCATAGGCACAAATTGTGTTTTTTTCCTTTTGTACACAAATGCGCAATAAAATTCATTTTTTTCTGCCAAACATGTGTAATTTATTCTCATATAACCTACTATGTCTGTCGACCATGTATCAATCAGCTAAAAAGTTTCCCAGAAACAAAATCCACCTAAAACTGCAATATCCTTTAATTGTTTTGAACAGTGTATATACGTATCTATAGGTATATGCAAATTCTATTTCTTGATTAGACTTTAAACATTGATAATTTTTACAGTGAAATACACATTAAATATTATAAAATTAAAATTAAATATACTTTAAAAAATTTCTTGATAAATAGTTCTTATATGCAGATAAATTGGCTTCATTTGTAAAATTCCTTGCCATATTTTTTTTTAAATGATGGGCAAGAATTTTGCACATATTAATGAGCATATATTTATTTTATGCTCATTTAAGTCACATTCCCATAAAGGTTTTTTTATTAGTCTCGGATATATCAATTCACAAATAGTTTTGACGAACGAAACGCGATACAAAATCCACCAGATACAAAATCCACCTAAAACTGCAATATCCTTTAATTGTTTTGAGCAGTGTAGTATAAAGCAGCGTAAGGAATCAAAGAAAAAAAAAAAAAAAAAAAAAAAAAAAACGCAGATAAATTGTTTTTTAGTCTGAAAATAAATCCAGACATTGCTTTTTTTTTTTAGTAGCGAGGGGGGGGGGGGGCGGGGGTGTCGCAGGATTTATATTCTGATTTATTTAAAGACCTAAAACTAAATCTATGTTATAAAGACATCTGAATAACTTTACATTCGTTATTCTCCTTCGGAATAGGGGTAATAATTCTATGATTAAACCTATTCTGGTAGTTCATTTGAAATTTTACAATTAACTCATTAATGCCTCTTGGCAAGAAAACTTACCGTTTGCCATTTATTATTATTATTATTATTATTATTAGATTTTTTTGCACACTGCTAGCGATTGGGAAATAATCTTGCCTATCAGAAAACCATAAAAATAACTTGTATTTTTTTTTCAATTAGCCTGTTTAATCGAATAGATCTAAATACGAAAGTTATAGAAGAAAAAGTTTAATTATTTTAAGTTCGTTATTAATGGAATAAAAACTGAACATCCATACATATTTGTAAAGATTACAATTTTTGATTGATATACAAAAGATAATAAAAGTTTAAATTAGCATTTTTAAGTAACAAATACTTTCGCGTTAATACTTTATCTAACAACCATTTAGTGTAATATTGCAAACAATTTAACAAGATTTGAGAAAATCTTGTTTTAATCCCAGCCTATGAGTATAATATTTTCTCAAACAGGGATGAGCGCGCTCCGACCCGAATATCGATTCTTCCCACTAAATTTTAATAGTATTCTCCAACGTAAAGAATTTCAGAAATTTTGTTCTTGAATAAGGTAACAAATACTATTAAAATTTAGTGGTGTCAATCGGGATTTCGAGTCGGAGCGCTCCCATCCCTGTTCAAACTATGCTTTAATGCACATCATAGACGGCCCCTTAAAGCAGCATCTTGCCGTTTTTTAAGCGTAATTTGAAAACTACTTGGTAGAAAAATTTAAAATTTTGAATACACATAAAGCAGGACATAATAAATATAAATCCATCAAAAAAAATTGTAGGTTGCAATTCATAATTTTTTCGAATATTAATTTCATAATTCATATTATAAAATTATAAAAATTACAAATTTGACATATTTATGTTTGGGCTTTTTAGTATTATAACCAAAAAAAAAATTAACACATTAGAATTATAATCTCAGGAGATATTAATAAAAATATGAAAATGTAATTTAACATTAGAGGCTCTAAAATTTGAATGTTTATAACTCGAAAACTTATCATCCAAATGACTTAAAATTTTGTATCTAGGCATAGTTTGAACAGAAGATTTAAAATATCGTGTCAAAAGTGGGTGTTGCCATTGAAAAAAAATAAAGTTTAGGCTTGTTTTAATATGTAGATGGCCCCTTAGGCAAATTTTAGATATATAATTTAAAAGTAGACTTTATTTCCAATCGCTTGGTACCAGTCACTTCCTTCTACTACAATTTGTTGCAGAGTTAGTGGGGGCTGTGCAGTTTTTTTTTTCCACGACTGTACGTGTATATATGTTAAATAAATTATTTTCCTCTTTGAATTCCTAAGTTTTTGTTTAGTCAAATCCCTATACAAACACTATGTGGCCACTGGATTATTTGGGTTTAAGAGTCACTGGCTGCTTCCAGATTTAGGGAATATGCACTTATACTATAACAGACACTTTTCATAACTATTATTTTAAAACACATTGTGCAGATATTCAAAAATATTGCCTATCATTCAAAGTGTTAAAAGGAATTAAATTTAGAACTCTTACCTTTTATGTTATAATTTCATTAAAAAGAATTTTTTAAGTTCGTTCATATTATAACCATTCTTACTTTAAAAGTTCAAAATTCTCAGAATTTGTTTTTTAAAATATCGGTAATGACAGTATTGTTAAAAAATATATAGAAAATTCCATATAATATGAACGTCAAATTCACCTTATCAAACTTATAAAACACAATGTAAACACATTGATAATTTGTGTTACTAAATAAGTGCGAAAATTTAAATCACAGTTTTAAAACATTAAAACTATTAGATGTCAAAATACAGGGTGTCCATAATTAAACGACCCTACTTTGTAAAGTTGTCTACAGACGAAACTATTGGTCAGAAAGTTGTGAAATTTCGTGAAGGACATAATGAAGGAATGGGAATTTGTTTAAGCGAAAAAAAATTTAGTTCAAAATTTCGCCACCAGATGGCGTTTTTAGTGAATTACACATTTATAATACACTTGCGATAGTTTACAAATTTTTATTTCAACAAAAAATGTTCAAGAAAACTTTTTTCACGATATGTTCTTAGCATTTTCCAGAACACACTACGGTCAACATAACATACAACTGTGGAACCTGCTATCTTACGATTTCAGATGGTAGCTGAAAATGATGGTTGTCAAGCGAAAAATGTTTTATTGCAATAAAATATATAAATGTATGCTGAATGTGTAATTAATTCATTAAAAACGCCCTCTGGTGGCGAAATTTTGAACTAAATTTTTTTTTCGCTTAAACAAATTCCCATTCCTTCATGATGTCCTTCACGAAATTTCACAACTTTCTGACTAATAGTTTCGTCTGTAGACAACTTTAAAGTAGGGTTGTTTAATTATGGACGCCCTGTACATTATCTTTCGGCTAAACATTAGCCTTCCTCAGATGATAAGAAACAGTCGAGGAACGCAGCTGCGAAGTATTGTATGTAAAGTATTGTTTGCAAAATGTGCAGCTAATCTGTACTAATAAAAGACAAAATCGCTCTATGTGTGTCTCTGTCCGTCTGTCGGCGATGGCGATATGAAATAAAACAAAGATTTTTTTCATTTCTCCATTAAATATATGATGTTTTTTCTATAGTATATAGTAAATGATCATCAACTAAATAAAAATGATAATGATTTGATATATATTTTTAAACAAACTCAAACATAATTAATTATGTGTATAAAAGGTCAAAATTTAGATAGAAATAATTTAAACAACAACTCAGAACTATAGTGGTAACTGGTGAAAGTTTTAGACGCAAAACTTCACTGTATATCTTAGGCGCAATTGATGTTTAAAAACTCCAGGGTTTGAATGTTATTTTAAATAATAATTAAAAATGCAAAGTTTAGAACACTTTATAGAAAAATTGCTATATTGTTAAAATTAAGCTTCAGATTTTTTCAAAAAATACAGATTTTTTTTTACTATATTAAATCACATTTCTTTTTATAAAATTTTGTATATTATTTGACCTTTTAAGTATATCTTTTAAACAATGAGTACTCGCTTGGTACTTTTTCGTTTGTCCAAAGTATTATTATTATTATTATTATTTTATTTTTACCATGTTTACTTCAAATCTGTTGACAAACCTGCATATTGTTTGTGTGAAAAAATAAATAAATAAAATTTTATTCTTAGGAAAAAAAAATTAAATAAAAAATAATCTGATTTAAATGAATAAAGAAAATGAAGATAAAGAACTTGACTATATTAAAAATAATCTGAATTAAATGGAATATATGCAAATATAATATCGAATAGGGGAAATCAACTGAACAAGTAGTCATAGTTTCCCTTTAAATAGGGAATTTCTCGGGTGCATTTGTGTTATAAACCGTTATGAGGCGTGCTGTGTAGAAGCTAATAGATAAAACGAGGTATTGCCGTAGCGGCGATCACTCGCTTTTGTAACTTTATTGGATACACAATTCTTGTATGAAACAGGCATTTGTTTTACATTAAACTATTATCATTAAATTTTAGTGGTGTGAATGCAATATTATTATACTTTTATTTTAGTGTTTATGGAAGCTTTCAGATTCTCCATTCCATCCAATGTTGCTTGCTTTGATATGTTAGTAGTCCATTTTTAAAACTAACATATGTTAAACAGAGAAGTTCCTACAATTTACTTCTTTATGTCCAAAATTTATGTGCGTAATTGAAAATCTATGAATTTTTTTTTTATCGTTCCCTAACTCTCCTCCCCCCCCTGCCCCCCAAACCCCCCAAAAAAGAAAAAAAGAGACGAAGAAAAGTTTTAGACGTTAATTAAAATCCGTTTATATCTACTGTCCCAAAATTGGAACGTTATAAATTTCAGAAATACATTAATATATATATTTTTTAGACACATAACTTTTTTTCCTGATTATTTTACAACTTTATTTTTAAATTTAAAACTTTGTTTTTCTTTTATCACAAAATGTATTTTAAATTGTTAGTAATAGTATTAAGGAGCAAGTGGTAGAAGACAGGAAGGTCGGTCTATTTTCGCAGAGTGTCTAAGCGAGCAGCCAATCACAGAATAGGCAGGGCGGGGCTTACCAGATCTGTAAGTCCGTAGAGGAGAAAGAGTGAAAAAAGTCTATAGTGATAGAAAGTAGAAAATTTGGATAGTTCAAAGTTCAAAAAACGTAAGCAAAATGCTCAGGCAAAAGCGATCTCAAAAGTTAAGGGAAAAAATACACTTTTCAGCGACCAAACAATTTTAAATCAGAAAATATACTAATTTAAATAAATTTTCCAAAATGAGATAAAGAACCAGTGAAAGTAATTTTGCTATGGAGAGAGTTTAAAATTTTGAATTTGCCATCATTTCACTGAAGGCAAATAATTTAGACATGGGATTATTTTATTTATTAATTTCAGCAAGTTGAGATTAGTGGGAATTTCATGGTAAGACTCAATTTGTAATTCAGTTTTTATTTTTTTCTGAGAATTTCTGAAAAAGTAGAAATATTACTTGTGAATTCCTGAAGCTCATAAAGCTGTTGAGTAGGAGGAGGGGGGGGGGGTGTAGTATTTTGAAAAGTATCCTTGACTTTTGTAGTTTCATTCATTATCTTTGCTAGTAGGGTTTTTTTTTTTTTTTTTTTTTTTTTGACTTAGCAACATTTCCGTAGCTTTTAAAAAACTGAGGTTTGATTTGATCGGCTATTTGGAGCAACCCTTGTAGTTAGCTGCGTGCTGGAGGCTGCAGTTGCTGCATTAAGGAGGAGGTTTAGGAGCCTCAGGGTTTTTTTAATTTCCTAGTCGGTGGACAGCTGATTTCCACCGCATCCAATGCATTTAGGATCATTTTGGCAGTTAGCCACAACGTGGAAAAATTTTTGACAACGATGACATTACATGGTTTTTTGGACCGGCCCAAATTTTCTATATCAACTCTGAGATTAAAAATAATTTTAACTTTGAAAATTTCATAAGAAGTCTCATTTTTTGGGAGTCTCATTTTTTAGGGTTTTGTTCATCTCACGAAACCCTATTGCTCCCGCTCCGTTGTCTGTCTGTCACAGAGCCATTCTCGAAAACTATGTAACTTACAGAGTTGAAACTTTGTGTATAAATCAGATTATCAGCTGTGAAGAGCTGAAAATATTAAAATTTGAAAAATTCGTATTATTTTAATAAATAGAGATAAAAAACCAAAATTCTAATAGCCTTTTTCTATTATATTTAAACATTTTTCGTTATAGCAGACGATTTTCACGTGAAAAATGAAAATGAAATAAAAAGTTTCGCCAATTGGAAGAAAGATAAATATGAAATAAAATTGATTGACGTCATAGTGGTAAATAAAACCGAAACTGTCTAAGATTTCTCAATAATACAAGGAGTATGAGTATGTGGATGTACACAAAGCAGATTAATATCACGTCATTAGAGAATTAAAAAGAAAATCTGACGTCCTATTGGAAGTTTAACGAATTTTTCAGATGTTTGAGAATAATACAAAGCGAGTATCAATATGAATAATAGAGAATAGTAAATATATGAGTTTGAGGAATGTATTGAATCATGATAAAAACCCGATTATGGAAATATTCGCATATTTTAACATTTTGAAGGCGTCCAACATGTTTAATTTTGAAATTGTATATTTTTTTAATATCGCATTTAGTCCGTATTATTATGACAGAATATAATAGCGGGTTTCGCCCGCTATCTGGCTGGTTTAGATTTTTGAAAAAACGGAAAAATAGACCGGTAAATTTTTACTTTATAAAAAACATGACTTTTTTTTGTTGTTGTTGCTAAATTATATTTATTTGAATTTATTAAAGAAAGGATAAAGTGTTTTGAAAGGAATATTAAACGAAACCCTTTGTGCGATCTTCGATCACACTTACCCCTTGTTCAAAATTTGCCGTCACGTTCACTTTTAACTTGTGAGATTTTAGTAGTACAGAAGCCTTTGCAAGCAAGGGTTTCCTTTAGGAGTTCCTGAAGCTTGTGTCGCTAAATAAAGTTTATTTTAACATATTTAAACAGCAGTAGCTTGCAAGGTTTTTTTTTTCATACACTTTTATTTTGAATGATGCGAAAACGCACCATTAGCAGGGAATGGGTTAAACGCGTGGAGGTGGATGCGGTCAGAGAGCTCGTCTGATTAGATAAATTATAAACCATTCCCTTCGATCAGTTTATTCGTACTTCAAGTAGGGATATTTCCAGGGGTGAATAATTAAAGGGGTGTCTAAAAGGAGAAATCCGCCCCCCCCCCCCGGAGCTTCAAAATACCATCCCGGATGACTTGATATTTTGCACTAGTGCAATTTTTTCTCGGAACTCCAATGTTACCTCTGAAGTTACAAAATTCCTTCCTTGAGAAAGTGTTTGAAATCAACGCTGGTTATTTTGAAGAAAGAATGGAAAACGTTAAGGTAAGTAACACGTGAAATATTTGGCAAGTAATTGTGTCTACGTGTTTAAAAAAGTTGTGTAAAGTTCGATAACTGGAAACAACTATTTTCAGAGTGCTCTGATTTGTTGAATGTAAACAAATGTGTACTGTAGAAGATACAAATAGCAATAAGTTCGTCATTGACGAAATTACGAGACTTAAACTATCACGCGGCGTGTAAATCGATTACCCTCTTCCTGAAAAACCTCCTTATAAAGACATAGCTGACATTGTCCATAACACGATAGTACGTGCAATCGCAACATTGTGAATAATGTTTCTTCAGGACTGCGAAGTCCTCTTCAAGACGTGTATATTTACAATATTCGTTCTATACACATTTGTAGTATTTATAAGATGTATTCCTTAAAGTAGATTTTTAATACAAAGATATAAAAAATAATGATAGTATTGATTAAATATTTTCAATAAAAAGTTAAAATTTCAGTGCAAATTCACCTTGTTTAATAATTAAAATTCATAAAGATACATCTAAATGTAAATATATTGCTTGAAGGCGCGGGAAAACAAAATTGAAACATTTGAAAGCACATTAAAGTCTTTTTAAAAATTCAAAATGTTTTCAACCGAACTACTCGGTCATCATCTGTGAAAAACTAATAGTTAAGTTGAGTTGTTGACTCTTCGCGATTTTCTAGCTTGCCCGAAACAAATAATTTTTAATTCTAACACATTTTTTTCATGTGGAGGGAGAGGGGGTCCATAAGGAAATAATTTTTAAAAATTTCACACATTTTTCATTAGGCACAAAAGATTGAGATTTAAAGTAAGTGTTGTGTGTAGCGTAACTTAAATCTAAAATTTATGGAATACATTGGTATGTCTAAAAGCTTCCACCTACTCTAAAACATAAAACTGTAAACTTATTGTACTCACACTAGTAAGATGAAAGAATAACAGTTTATTAAAAAAAAAGACGCCTTCCATACTGTCGGTTACATTACATAGCCATAATCGTATAGGCGTGGACATTTACCACAAACATAGATTTTAGGAAAACAATGTTAACACGATTTTTGGAATTTAATCCGTGACCTGAGCAATTAAATGTCAAAGTTCTAATACAAACCCCACAGGTGAATCTGTGTCTCTGGTATATGCCAAAAATATTCATCGATCGCACAAGCTCAATAAAAAAAAGTCATGGTTATAGGTAGAAACGAATTCGCACTTAAGACTAACATAAATCACATGTAAGAAAGCATAATAATCTGTTACTTACCCAGCATCCTTCCATATTGAACGTTTGCTTAAAATTAACAAGTAAAAGTTCCGAAATCGGATTTACAGCCACAGTCGCAGTCAAATACGTGCGAATGTGACAGTTTTATAAATGTGGATGCAAATGTATATGTATTACAATTTAATTTATGCAGACATGTTTGTATAATTATATAAATAGAAGTTATATAAAAATATAGAGGTAAATGTTTCAATTCAATTATAAATATTTGCAGCACAAACACACACTCACTCACAAAAACAGTTGATAAAAATTAAATTAACTTTCTGTCAAACTACAATTTGGTTGTAAATCTGTTAAAGGAACCTTGTCCAATTAAATGGAATATGTCATTGATTCCAAAGTTACGGCTTCTTTAAAATTTACATTAAACTCTGTGTAATATATTTTTTAATTATAACTTCTTGATTTTTTTTATCCATCTGACTAATTATCCCGCGATTTCCACGGGCAAGACATTTGTAGAAAAAAATTTATAATGCACAATTTTTGAAGCAATTTTGTTAAAAAAATTCCACAGTCAAAGAGTGAAAATTCAAATGATAAAATTACTATATATTTAAAATAACTGTTGATTTAAAATATGAAATACTAGAGGAGATACTGATTGATTAAATATTGGTCGAGATGGATTAAAAAAAAAATGAGCGGTCAGAGGGTAATACGGTATTTTCTTTTGAATTATCTTAACAGCTACTCTGATTTTTATAGACACAACCTAATCTACTGCAGTTGAAATAAGAATCCTTAATTCAACCTAATATAAGTTGAAAATAACAACGCTTTCGTTACAAACAATTTAAAGAAGTGCGATTACATACCTAAGGAAAAAAAGAAGTGTCAATTTTAATTACTTAGTCCTACCACTTATCTGTCAACACTATTCGACAATCTTATTTTTATTGAAAAGGACAGTTACAATTTCTAAAATATAAATGAATCCTTTGGCTGTTTTATATTACGACAATAGTCATTGCCACCTAGATAGCTCTACTTTAGGTGACAATGCAATAGTAAACATGTAATACATCTCTGAAACTGCTGAAATTCAGACAATTAGATTCAATGTAACGTCTAAAATGCTAATTAAACATAAATTTCAATGTTGGCTAAAACAGGAGTTTTCTGTTCAGAAAACGTAAATTTGTATTCCTGATATTCTACTGGAGTTTTCCGGCATACGTTGCAATCTAAAATAAATAAGTTTTTTAATATAAAACTCATACCGTAAATATCAAAAGAAAATATTTGGAATTAATATCGTTTAAGTTAAGTAACTATCCATATAGACTGGGCGTAAAGTTGATCGCAACTCGGAAGCCCCTTAACCGACATCAACTGTTCGGCAACTGTAACTATCCTTATACCACGAGTGATCTATTCAAAAGGTTGCACACATCGCTGTGGGATCAATGTCAAAGCTAGGACTATGATATAAAAATACGCCATCTTGTATGTACACTCATATATATTGCGGCAGGAAAAGTTTGTGTAATTTTGTGTACGGTATTTTTGCAGAGTACAACAAATTTCATTTATTTATTTTCTTTTTTTGTGTGGAGAATACTTGCTTTAACATAGGAAGAAGTTCTGGGATCCTATTCAAGAAATAATACATCATAACAGGGGTCGGTAATCTATGACCCGCGGGTCACCGAGTGACCCACTTAAGTTCCGAAAAATTATTTAAAAAATAAAATTCTATTGAAAAAATATTTCGAGTTTATTTTGGAACTTTAAAAAGGTTTAATTTTAATTAAGAAATTCCAACTATGAAATAACATAACAGAAAATTGCACTTATTTGTTATAATGCATATATGTTTGCATCAGGAGAGCCATTGAAGATAAAGTAAAGTTCATTCAATTATGTTTCCTTTTATAATTTTATGTTTTGTGTTTAAAAAGGCGCATGATAATTATTTTCACAATAAAATTTATCTTATTTATGCACCAAAAAAAGGCTGTTTTAAAATGAAAATACCACTGACCCGAAACGTCGTCTTAATACACATATTTTGGTTGATTGTGACCCGCAGCCGAAAAAGGTTGCCGACCCCTGCATCATAAAATGGTTGGTAACATATCCTCCAAAAGGGCATATCCACTGATAGTCGGCGGAGATTCATTTGACTATGAGAAAAAATTTCGTTGGAGTCACAGAAAAAATGGCATACTTTCGTTATCTCAAATGGTTACCGAAGCAATAACATCCATACAGAGACAATATCTTAGAGTAGAGGTGCCTGTGGTCCGTTGCCAAGCTTCTGCTTTATAAAATGGAGACAATAAATATAAAAAAAGGCCAGAGTAAGCATTTTTGTCAGAACACACCGTGTATTCCTTAAATGCATCAATATATTAAAAGTAAAAAACAAAGGTAACAAATAAGAAATATTAAAAATTCAAAAGTAAACCTGTACCGTCTTTTTTCTTAAGTGAATAATCGAAACAGTTATTTGCCTTTTCCGTCAGCGGTCCCTGCTCATCTAAAATGCCTTTAAGACCATGATCATCAAAAAGAACTGAAAACGGTCTACGAAAGCAGGTTCAGAGGGTCCTGGAGCAGTTGAAGAATGGGCCTGAGTTCAATTTTCTTTTAGTGATTTATTATTTTAAGCTAATTGTGAAGAAAACACTTTTAATATTGTTTTAAAAATCATCAGAGGCTAATTCCATGCGTGGATTAGCCTAGGATCTGGTGTCAGTCACAGATATGTAAATGGCTGCGGTGTTTCACTATCATCATTATAGTAAAGAAAAATTTGACTTATTCAATCCCATATAGCTAAAATGAAATACAATGAAGAATTTTTAAAAAAAATACCGGTGGCGAAGAACCGTAAACTTATGCGACATTCATGCATGGAATTAGCCCAGAGAACAAGAAAATTTAGCTAATTAAATCTAAAATACTTGGGAAAGGTAATTGCCCCGCCCCCTCCTGCCTATCTTGTTCATTTCCCCCCAGTTCTAGTAAATGACTTTAAAATAATATGTATTAAACTTAGAAGATTTTAATAGTTTGATAAGAATGGAAACAAACGGAAGGAGTCATATGCCTCAAACCCCTTCCCCCAATTCAAAGCAAGACAATTATTTAAAATTATGTGAACTGTCTCAAAGAATATTATTTGCTGTCTACAATGTTAATCTAACAATTCATCTGTGGAAAAACAACTCTTTGCACAAATACGCACTATTAATATATTTCTACACAGAGGAGTACTGCCCTTCGCATCCCCCTAAACATTTAAAAATACTAAGATATAACTTGAAATGGTATGGAAATCTACCAACGAAGCACTATTAGCCCTCCCCTAACGAAAATCCTGCCCATGTTTTTATGTAATAGCTATTTTTTGGATATAATATAGAGGTAGATTTCTATATTATATCTTTGTATAGATTAGAGGCACCATTTGGGAGATCCAAGTAGAGGCAGTTGCAGCACACAGTCCCCTCCAAGGAATTTGATTTTTCCAGAATGTATAAGATTCCCAGGTCAGACTCAAAAACTGTTTCTCAAGAGATTGTATGAAATCTAAAAAAACTTTCAGATCTTAGTAAAATAGAACATCAATATTAAATAAAAAAGTTAAAGCATAGGTATTACTTATTATAAGCAATATTGGCTACGTCCTTGCTTCTGCATGTGTTTTCAAAATAAGAGACATTTATCAGTAATGATTACTTTTGACTAATTTTTAAAATATGTTATGAGGATAAAAGTGTACCTATTCTACTTTCATTGGTATCAGAGATCAAAATTGAAAGAGTGTGAGCGCTAGTGTCGAGTCACCTCACCATGTCGATTCAGACAAAAGATGGTCGAAGAGTCGAAGAATCGATTCCTAAACTCAGCTCCTTATAAGTGAGTTGAACTGTCGACTAGCGAAGGCGGTCGCAAAATTAAAACGTATCATGGTGTTAGAGAGATTAAATTTTGAAAGAGGATGAATCACATAATATAAACATCTGATGCGAAGAATTTTTTCTATCTTCAGCACCCAACTCACCGAAGGTGAGGAGGGGCAAAAATAATAAATCGTAGTTTTCGTGATGAAATTTCGCGACATACTGTCGGAATATAAATGTAAAATTTTGTTGATATAATTTTTTTTAGCCACATTTTTTTACAAAATTTTCCGCTAGGAGAAGAGGAGGGGGGGGGGGGGGATAAAAACGCATCCCCGAATCTATCATGGTTTTAGAGCTTAAATTTGGGAATCGAGTGATTTGCAAAATATAAACAAGAAATACGAAACAAATTTCGTAAAGATTGTCCCTTTACTTTATTTTTATTTTTCAAAATTTTTTATCCTACATTTTAATACATTCACTAAATTATTTTCATGCATAAATGCAGATATTTTATTTAGTAGATCAAACAGCGTTTTTTGTTTTCTATAAAAGCAATGCATCGTAAAATAAAGTAAATAAAAATAAAATTAAAAGACAGCGTCCAATTAATGTTTAAACCTAATTTTTAGGACACGACAATCACAACAAAGTAAGAACAAGAAAACAATCGACAAAAATGAAATATATATTACATTTATTAGAAAATAAAATATATTATTAGAATTTTAATTGCTGCACTGAGAATATTTCAAATTTTGTCGCATTTGGTAAAGAAATTCATCTTGCATACGTGTAAAAAAAATCCACAATGACGATCAGATGATTTTTTTCTTTTTGAACACATTTTAGTTCAATTTATGGAATGGTACAAGAGTCCTTCCTATCAAGATTTGTTTGCAAATCACTGTTTTAAAAGCACATGACCTATGAGTTGTAATTGTGTTAAAATTTATCTAGTTACGTGATCTATATTGGATCTTTTTATGTTAAATGTGAGAAAATCCGTTGCTGATTAAAAGGTATATATTTGCTATTTTTTAATAATATGAATTTCTTTCCAGCCAACCAACAAAAAGTACTTCATCTGGTGAGTCGACTCCACTTCGGAAGAAGAGTTGAAATGCCTTCTTTTCTGGAAATTCTGGAGGCCGCTTTTCAACAGCCTTACCTGAAATTAGTAGCAGTACCCAATGTACAACCACGTTGCCGAACAGTTGATGTCGGTTAAGGGGCTTCCGAGTTGCGATCAACTTTACGCCCAGTCTATATGTGAGTAACCTGTCTTGTAAATATTGAGCCGTTGGGAAAAGTTAAATGTAGTATTAACTACACAAGAAAGAACAATTAAAAATAGAAGAAAAATTAAACAATGGGAATAAAAAAGTAAAGCTATAGAGATTACGGAAAGAGTCTAATAAATGGAAAAAAGTAAAATGGTATAGCTGTAGTTAAAATTAACTACTGAAAAAAGTTGAAAAAGTGTAAAATAGGGTTCGGAACATGTTCAAAAACAGTACATAAATGCCAGGTGGAAAAGGCAGGCAAAGCTAAGCTTTAACAAAAATAGCACTTAAAAAGATCAAACATATTTATTATTTACAAATTTTTTTTATTTATATTTATATTTTATTATTATTTTGTATAGCATAGGAATAAGATATATAAAAGTAAGAGAGAGAAATTCGCAGAATGGTGAGCACTAATGATCATAATCAATAATGCAAGAATATTTTGGACGCTTGCGGTGATGTGGTTCGAATGCGTCATAATCCGGCAATTCTGCGATTATATCATTAGGGAGGTCATAAAATTTTTCATAAAATTTTTTGGCAAGGTGGTTGATTCTTTTATTTAATGTGGTAGTTTTGAGGTCTCTGCGAACAGTGCTATTACGGAGATAGCGAGAGGCATTTCTGACAGTACGCAGATTTTTGTTATGAAGTTGGCTGAGGTTTTTCATGGAGGATTTGCAGATATAGCCCTAGACCGGCCAGGCGTAGGTGATAATTGGTAAAATGCAGGAATTATAAAGGAGAAGTTTGTTATGGATAGCCAGTGTTTTACTATTAAGAAGAGGTTTTAGTGCAATCATAGCTCCAGCGACTTTCCCCCTGATGGTGAGGATATGTTTTTTGAAAGAAAGTCTTTGGTCAAGGGTGACCCCCAGGTACTTTGCTTCATTAGTCCAAGGTTGGGATATGTTAGTTTTCTACAGAAATAAACAGCAGCAGTTTTGTTTTCATTGATTTTAATGCGCCATAGGGCGCACCAGTCTAAGAAGGCATCATTGTGAGTCTGTATGTACCTGTAAAGTGTGTATGGGTGATGAGCGTAAGCCTAGATTGTAGTGTCGTCCGCATACAGTGCAAGGTGGGTGTTAAGTGAACGAGGAATGTCGTTAAAGTATATGTTGAATAACAAGGGTCCGATGACGCTCCCTTGGAGGATGCCTGCTAAGATACGGAAAATGCTGGAAAGAATGTTGTTAATGCGGCTGCGAAAAATGCGATCGCTAAGTTAAGAGAAAATAAGGTGTATAAGTCTAGCAGGGAATTTAAGCCTAATTAGTTTGTATATAAGGCCCACATGCCAGACTTTGTCAAATGCCTTAGCGATGTCAAGAAAAATGGCAGCAGCAGGAATCTTCGAGTTTAGCTTTTCGCTGAGAAATTCGACTACTCGAAGTAGTTGGTGTGTTGTTGTATTTTTTGGGCGAAAGCCAAATTGTTCAGGCATAAGAGTGTTGTTAAGTTGAAAACCACTTTGCATAATCTCATTAAAATTATTTGTAAATATTTTTCCACATTAAATTCCGGTGTAAATCATGGAATTTTTGGAACAATTTTAAGATGAATCTACTTGTATTAGTTTAATGTATTTTTATATAGATAAAAATACAATAATATATTGTCAGAAGTATTTAATTTAGATCACATTTCTAAACACATTTTTTTAATCTAAATTTTTTCTCTAACCGGAGTTCTTTCATTTAAAGAAAATTCACATTACGTCGGAATTTTACTTAATCTCAGAACTAATATTATATGAATAAATAAATAAATAACTATATTTAAAAGTACACAACCGTCTTTAAGAGTTTTTTTTTTTTTTTTCATTTCGTACCATACTTACTATTTGAAAAACGAATGTGTTTTTATTTTTATTATTATTTTAACGTGATGCGTCTTTAAAAAATATGCAACAAATAAAATTTCCGTCGTTTAATTGACAATAAACAGGTACAGATTGTACGAGGAAATGATCCATCTGCAAATATTTTGTTGTTCTTGTTTCATTGGGCGCAAGTAGAAAAAAAAAATAGAATTTATTAACAGAATGATTCGATTGTAGTGGCAATTGGGAATATTCATATATTGTTTATTTATCAGAAAGGGAATAAAATAAGAACTTTCCTGCTTCTTTTTATTTAGCAAGGGAATTCCTAAATGCACCTCAGTAACTGGAGTGTGTAATTATTTCCTGACATTGGTAACAATCTGGGTTCTCCTAAAATTTTGAAACAGGATTTAAGGGGAGAATAAGGCAAATATTTCTGTACAGGTAACCAGCATTGCAATCCACTTACTTCAATCAAAAATAAAAGTGTTTCACTACAAGCCGAACCCGAATTTCGTTCACATAACTTTAACAATAATGGAGATATTTAAACGAGATTTTCAACAGATTAACTTTGACAATATGAACACCGCCCCCTAAGTACTAACCCAGCGTGCTGACACAAGAATGGTGGCTGTCGTAGGCAAATTTTTTCAGCATTTGTGCGATCCTCCGAATTTGAATACCAATGATTTCTAAAAGGTTTCTTTGCCTTATTTTTTTTAGATCAAATAAGTCAAAGGAAACTTTTAGAAATTACTGGCGTCTAAATTCAGGGGACCGTACAAACACTTTAAACAAATCGGCCTACGACAGCCGTCATTTTTGTGTCAGCACTTAGGCCTAGTATTCAGGGGGCGGTGATATGAAATGTTATGATATCATTGGAAGTTAAGGCGTGTCCCACCGAAATAAAGCCACCGTGATTATGTGCGGTAACTGGGCACGAAACAATCCAATGTTAATGAAACAAATATATTAAGAAAGTCTATATACAAATACATATTTACAAGGAGTAATTCACTCCCTGCCTCACATCGGCAAGAAAAAAAATTTTAATGTAAAAAAAAGAGGGGAAAAGGATGTCCCGCTAAAATAAAGTCTCCACCCCCATCAGTGTTTATGGGAACTCCCGACATTCCAGCTTTTACAGGTCAACAGGTTTATGACATCAGGAAGTTGTAAAATACCTGTTCTATGCCAGTCAAACATTGTGTAGACTTCAGAAGTTTGTATTTTCTATATCTCCTGCAGTATTGCAATGGGAAAGGGAACCCGGCTATCAGAGTTCGAGAAAGACCAGATAACAGCTTTTAAAGAACAAGGTAGACAAATATCTAAGCTAATTAAAAGACCTAAAACCGTAATAGACAATTTTGTGAATCGGGGCAAATTCTCAGGGGTTTTAAAAAAAGGAGGTGTACATGCAGAAAAATGACTTCCACGCAGGAAAGAGTTGTCCGTCGTCTTTCACGAGGTGGTATTTCTCTAAGACAATTGGCCAAAGAGGATAACATCCCTGTGAAAAAATTAACCCCGTCACGGATTCTAAAATGTACAAGCAACTTGCGATACAAAAAAGGAAACAGCAGCTCATGTTGAAAGCTATCTACAAGCAAAAAAGAGTCGATTGGTCCAAATATCATCAAACCTGGAAGGACTAGTGGCATCGTGTTATATACTCAGATGAGAAAAAATTTAATTTGGATGTCCCAGATGGTCTTGCTTTCTATTGGCAAGACACAAAAAGAAGTGGAAACTTTCTCCAAAAGACAGCAAGCTGGAGGCTCATTAATGGTGTACGGAGGCTTCGGCTATGGTGGTAAACTCAACCTGGCTTTTCCCTCAGACCGCATGAAGGATACCAATTACCAAGAAATGCCAGGAACCTATTTACTGTCATTTGCAGAGAAAATTGGTGGTATAAGTTGGATTTTCCAGTAGGATAACGCCCCCATTCACGTTGAGAAATCCTCCAGGCAATGGTTTTTGGATAATGGGATGCATGTCATGGAATGGCCTGCCCTTTCCCCTGATCTTACTCCCCAAGAAAATGTATGGGGTATCCTCAGTAGGCCTGTATATGCTAATGGCAGACAGTTTCAGTCTAAGGCAGAATTAAAGGCCACGATCATTGAAGCCTGGGATAATATTGATACTACTGTCCTCCAAAGATTGAAAAATAGTATGCCACATCGTATATTCCAAGTCATATATAAGCATGGTGGATATATTGGCTATTAACAGTAGTGACTTTATTTCGGCGGACAGTTTTTTCCCCTCTTTTTTTAAAAAAAAAAACATTAATTTTTTTCTGCCCAGGTGGGGCAGGGAGGCAGTTATTCCTTGTATATATGTATTTGTATATAGACTTTCTTAAATATTTGTTTCGTTCTTATTGGTTTGTTTCATGTCTAGTTACGGCACACAATCACGGTGGTTTTATTTCGATTGGACACACCTTACTAAATTTTGATCAATGACATTTTAATGATACAATGACATTACAATGATACAATGGTTTCCAATGATACAATTGATAATCAAAGAAAAATATATATTTGCTTATTGTTTTCTTTCTTTCACTACCAACGCTAATGCTGCGTCCTGCGTGTCATCATTTGACTTTGAAATGACCGCCGACGCTGTGAAATGGATTTCATCCACTCCCTTTGTGTGCTGCTGAAAAAGACGCGATTCTGAGACACATGCGCGCGGCTGCACTCAGCCTGTAAAGTTTCTTTTAAACTGAAGAACCGTGTTTATACTAGATTAATTTTAACACAATTATTCAAATTGGTAAAGAAATCATATGAGTTGTAATTTTCCAACTGGACGAAAAATGTCCGGGCCAGGTTTCGAACCTGGGATCTCTTGGCTGAAGGTGACAATGGTTTACGAACTGAGCTATCCCAGTCGAATCTGGAGGGCATAATTCATCCAGTTAACCTTATTGATCATAGCATTTGGTCTGATATTTGAATCAGCTCAACAGACTAGATCGCAGGTAGTGGAATGCCAGTAAAAGCTGGATACGTGATTACACTAGATTAATTTTAACACAATTATTCAAATTAGTAAAGAAACATGTTTATACCGTTCGGCTGAAACCGGATTTCTTTCTCTTTATATTCCTTGAGTCGACTCCCTTGCCTGACGAGTCGATATAGTGACTTGACTTTCGACTCACCTGCAGAATTAGGGTTGGTTGGTTGGAAAGAAATTGAAAATAATTTTTATCATGGAGGAATATTTATTATAACTAATAAAAAAATGCAAAACTATTATTTTTAATCCGCATCAACTTTTCTCACGTTTAACAAAATTAAATTCAACGCAGAACAGGTTCTTTTAAATGAGTGATTAGCAAATATAAATCGATAGGAAGGAATAGTGCAACATTCCATTAATGGAGCTAAAAAGCGTTCTAAATTAATAAAAAAATCTTCTGGTAGTAATTCTGGATATTTCTGGCACGTTCATAAGATGAATTTCTTTCTGACATTCGTTAAAGTTTCAAATATTCTCATTTAAGCCTTATAAATTCCACTAATATCTATTATTTTAAAATAAATGTAAATATCTCACTTCTGTTGTTTGTTTTTATGATCACTTTTACTTTTATTTACTTATTTTTAAGATGCCCTGCTTTCATTTACAAAAAACTGAAAAACTCTTTTTGATCAGCTAAATAAGATTATCTCCATTTATTAATTAAACTAATTTAGCGAATATATAAAATTGTAGGATAAAAGAGTGTAAATATATTTTTTAAAGCGTTTTACCTGACGAAAATCATTATGAGAAAGTAACTGAAGATATAAATGATTTATTGAAAATTGAGAAACACTATTCACTCCAAACCTTTTCAGAAGTCATGCCTGCAATTGACTTGCTTTTAAGTTTAGTAATGTGTCTGAAAATTTCACGATAAATTTTTTTCTTTTAGAACAACCTTAATAAACTAGCGATCTTCTTCCAGTCTACCTTTTATAATTTAGCTTTTTAGCAACAGATTTGAAAGTTTATCTATTGCATCATACATTGGGCCAAAATTTGTAGCACTCATATGTATAGGGTAGGCATGTGGAATTCGATTATCATCGAAGGTCAAATTAAGCACTGTATGCTAGGCCGCGGGTAACAAAAACAGAGAGAGATATAACTTATTTATACTTTTAGCATTGCGCAGAATAGAATTTGTGCATACATTCCATTGTGTATGTACATGCACGTTCTATACATTGTAAATGGATATCTTTATCGTTTCGCTTGTCTGCTATTTTATAAAACAGAATTTAAGGAAGAAGTCATACAAAAATGTACTATCGAACATTGCTAAAATATGTCGGATTGTACATGATACATTGGGAAATTGGTTCACCGATAAATAATTGCAAAAAATTTAAAAATCTGCATTTGTATATTTTCATAGCTTCGAACTATTAAGGATTTTTGCTACCACTGTATTTAAATGGTAAAATTTGCCTTATCTAATATTAGATTTTTTGAGATAAAATAAAGAAGTTTTCCTTTAGAAAACAGTGAAAGGCAAAAATCTCTAATAATTGTCAGCTACGTATTCTTGTTTCGATATGTAATTTCTTAATTTTTATTAACTACAATAAAATAATCTAATCAAAAATTGTTATAACAGCTTCCGATGTTGAATCGTCAAGCAACCGAGATACTTATGTTATTACAGAAATTAATCTGCAGACGATATAATTCATTTCACAGAATTAAAAATCATCAAGATCTGAATATTTATATAATTAGCTATATTACGAACGCATCTCATTTGTCACGTTTGACGTGCAATTTCCAACTTGTCTATTTTCAACTGCTTTAAGGATACAGATGATTTTATGACCATTATTGCTGCATCAACAGCCGTGTAATACAATAGTAATTCCCGTCGGAAAAAAATTATCGAAATTAAATTATCTGATCATATTTTTACTGCTACGAAATGACAATGGCTAAAAAAAGTACGTTGTACGTACATCTGTATACATTTAGAGAGGTCAGTTTTCTTAAAAAACATAGCAATATAGTTTTTGTATTCTATTAATTTCCTTCCGCTAATGTACTTTATTATTATTATTATTATTATTATTATTATTATTATTATTATCCTCGAATACTTCTGTAAACATAAAATAAAAATACTGTGTTCACACTATTTAAAAATTTTGCTTAAATAACTGCTTCTACTGTAATTTGTATTTTATACAGTAATTACATTTGTAATATTTTTATACTTATCTGAAAGAGAGACATTTCTTTAACCTCTGTAAATGTTTCTACAGAGAAATTTAATATTAATAAAGAACAAACAAATTACCCTCTTATTTATCACCTTTCAAAATTAAACGCTAATATTTTTTGTAAATAAAATAACGAATTATTATTATACATCTTATGCGTTTTTTGTGTAGTTTCTTCCACACTGACTTTTACACTATACGCGTGACATGAAAATCTCAATGATAGATAATTCAACCTTGAAATCTTCCATTAGAAAATTTCAAAGAAACTAGCGTATGCATAAACAGATATTTTCATACAATTCCTATATTTCATCTGCTTAAAAACTTTTATAAAATTCAAATTTTTTGTTTTATAAAATTGCACGGATATGAAACTTTAAATATTATAATACTGTGTAAAGTAAATTTTTGTAAACATTTAGTAAAATTTTAAATCTTATATAATTTTACTTAAATTGATATTTTATCTTTAATATAGAAATAAATATGACAAGCCCTATTAAAATAAAAATTTAGTATTAAGGAATGTTATCATTTGGTAGTTCTTCATTTCTGCCCGTTTACAGAAAAATCTTTTTTTTTTTTTTTTTTTTTTTTTTTTTTTTTTACCATAGCTTTAAAAATGTTGTAGTGCTTTGCAGAAAGTAAAGAAGAAACCTGATTAAATATATTAATGAAAAAAAAAGTGCAATCTGCAGAAACTACCTACTGAGCACTGTTCTTTAGAACATTTTAATTACACTCACACCACTAATATCTACAAAATAAATTTCTTTAGCAATATACTCTGAAACAGCTAGTGAGTTACTAAGATATTTATCATATCTAGTGATCTCGGACGCATTCGTTGTTCGAGACTGAACTACACAAATAAAATTGAATTTTTCCCCCCTGCAATTGCTGATGGATGCAAGTAGGAGGGAAATCACGTGACCGATACGTATGAAGCACAACGGGGAAGATGCTCAAACAGAATGCTTGCAACCCCACCGATATTGGCGAAAACTTGGCTTTTATCTTGGCATAGACATTAGGGTGGAGCGCTCGACTATGGAAAAATATTTTTTTCTTTGAATCAGAATGGGACGGTGTGGGAAAGTTGCTCTATCATATCCTCATTCTGAATATAAAATATCTTTGAAAAATATTAATATTAAATACTGCCCCAAGGTCATTGAATATTGAGAAAAAACGTAAAAGTTGAGAAATTTTCCATTTTTTTCCTCAAATATACAAATTATTAATAATAATTTAATTTAAAAGGATGGTCATCGAATTATTATTATTATTATTATACCTTTATAGTAAAATTATGTAATATTTATATCAAATTCGCTTTTATTATTCTAACTCAACGACTGTATATTTTTTAAATATATGAAATTTGGGTAATTGTAATTGTTTTATATTTCTTACTTAACACAGTTAAGAAAATATAATTTCTAATTATTTTTAAAGAACTATTGTAATAAGGTAAAATAATTTACTATCACAATTTACAAGCAATGAAGTTAATATTTTATAGTAGTCCATACTGTTTTTTGGTTTCAAAAACTGGCATTTTTTTCCGAGACTCCAGGCAAGTTTTAATGAACCCATCGCGTCTCAAAGGATCACAAACAGCCTGAAGAAGCCTACGTAACAAGTTTCACACATCTTTCAGTGGCTTGATTGTGACAAGGAATTAGTTTAATCTTAGGTAAGATGTCTTCATCTATTGCCTTTGGATTTAGGATACACTTTGTAAGAATATTATGATCTAATTACTTTGTTAAGGTTAAGGGTGGCGCTGTCACGGTCACTTCAGCCCAATTTATAAAATTGATATAGCCTTTGGCTTCAAAATTGATCTCAGGTAACTTGAACTTACGTAAATAATTTCTTTCGAGATTTTCGAGATTTTATTATTCTACATAGTGCCACCACTCTTACATAGTCCCTATCGTCAGCCAACATGGCAATCAAAATATTTTCCGAATGACAAAAATAACCATTTCGTTGAATTACGGGATCTATTATTGTTTGTAATTCCTTTAGTAAATATCATGATAACATAACTGTTTGATGCAAATGCTTAGCTCCGTAAATGCATGAAGGCTTAGTTTTAATTTGAAACCTTATAGTTGAATAAACTCTTAGTATAAAATTTGTCAGAATTAACAAATTTTCAGACGGTTCACTTGAAGAAACGTATAGCCTAAGAATTTTATTTGCCACTGTAAGCCCCCTAGAATGCACAATTTTACCAGGATTTCTTTTATACAATTTTTCGGGACACAATCCCGAATAAATTGCTTGACATATCTCAAACAAATAGATTTGATCCGTGCTTAAATCCTTTTTATTAGTAATTTCTAGCAAAGCACAGCTTATTTTCTTATAATGTACAAGAGGAAGAAGTTCACAATCTTTTAGAGGTTTGCCAATAGATCCTGTAAAACTTTGAGGCTCATTTGTTGTACCGTCAAGATGCTAGAGCAAATGGCTCAAGATAAGCTTATTGGCATGTATTTGGCAAATAAGCCATTGAAGTGTTTTCGTTCTTTTTCTTCTAGAAATCGCATGGCACCTTCTTTGTAACCCGTGTTAACTGTAGTACCGCACAGCCAATTGCAACAAGCTTACTGGTATCAATATTTTTTTCTAGTTAATTTTTTATTTATTTCTTCACTTGAAATTAAAGCCTTTCCAGATTGTAACGAAAGGTGCCCCAAATACTCAGAACCTGGTTCCTTTATTAAGCTTATAATGCTTGTAAATTGTAATAATAAATTATTTTTTCTTGTTATTCTTCCTCTTCCAGTATAATTTTTTAAAATATATTCTTACAAAGTATAAAATATAACACAATTATGTTGTTTTGATTATGTTTTACAATTACCCAATTTTTATACATTTTTCAAAATTTTGAAGTTATTGGGGCAGTATAAGACACCTGGATTTGATATAAATATTACATAATTTCCCTATAAGCGTATAATAATACTAATTTAAGAAGAATACTTTAAAATTAATTTAATATTAATAATATTTGTGCATTTTATATGTTTGACAAGAAAATGGGAAAATGCACAACTTTTACAATTTTTCTCAATTTTCAATGACCTTGGAGCAGTATTTAATATTCATATTTTTCAAAGATATTTTATATTCAGAATGAGGATCTGATAGAGCAACTTTTCCACTCCGTTCAATTTTGACTTGAAGAAAAAAAAAATCGCTCCACCCTAATAGACATTCCTACTAACTCTTGCCTCGCACGATGGCTTTCCACTTATGTCATTCCCATATCGTGTCGTGACTTGTGACTGTAAAACTCGCTCTTCGCCTTTTAATGTCATTCTGTTAATAACATTTTTTGTTTATTTTAATTAATCAGAATATCATCTAATTTATTCAACCAAAGTTACAGTAAAAACTGGCCGAGGATAGCAAACGAAAAAAAAAAAAAAAAAAAAAAGAAATTAATTGTATTTTAACTGCATTAGAGGGTGACATCATCTGTTTTGGAAAAAACATGGGAGAAAGAAAAATAAATTGAGCATTTGAATTTAATTTTTACTTTTTAATCATAAATATAATATAAACATGTGCTTTGTCCCACTTTATCTTTATTGGAACATATATTTTTTATTTTAATAATCATTGATGCGGTATTTTATTTTTGTGGCTACGCTGATTAGAGAAAAAAACCTTACATTTCATTTATGAAAACAATGCTGATTTTATTTTTAATCAAATGTAATTTTCATCAAACCTGGTTTAACGAAATATGAGTGTACTATGTCAGAAACCTGTTCAAATTTTTTTTCATATGGTATCTCATTTATCGTTCTGCGTATTTTATTTGCTTAGAAAAAGGGATGTTGATAACAGAAATAATATATATGATACATTTTATTAATATTTCCTAATTTCATAAAATAAAACAATGTATTTTATCAAATGCAAGCAATTTTTAACAAAAGTATGCAGCAGTAAGGTAGCCTGCAAAAAAAAAAAAAAAAAAAAAAAAAGAACATTATTTAAATTTAAATCGGTATTAGATCTGCTCAGAATAAATTTTACTTTTTTAAAAAAAATCTAAATTATCAGAAGAAAAGGGATTTTAGTTAAATTTAAATAAGGGTTTGGTTTTAAATTTTAAAATCAGGTGAAGGAGAGATTCACAACCTCCCCCACTCCCCCCCCACTTTTTTGCCTTTATTGCGTTCAGGATTCCATATACACACCGAATATTCAAATATTCATTCCAATTCAGTCAAATTTATGTGCATAATTTCACTTAAAATTTATAATTCATTTAAACCTCTTCAAATAAGTTATGTAAGTTTAGACTATAAAATCTAATAGAGTTGCCTTTATTTCCTGGTAATCTTTTTAATATAATTTTTACTTTTATGTGTACAGTTTCTTTCTTAAAATCCTTAAAAAATACAATCAATTCTTAGTTGATATTACGGAGATGAAAGATGGGGGGGGGGGGGATAAATGTATGTGTTTATTTTATAAATAGCTGCATTACGTAAGAAAGCGTAAGAAAGTTTTAATATACATCGAATTTAAACTGATTCTTGAACAAAGTTCTTTTTTATGATTTATTAAAAGAAATTAGACCAGAGTTCTTTATTGTAATAAAAATAAAGATATCAAATACCGGAATACAAATTGAAAATATCTGAAAATATCGAGTTAACTATTAGTTATAAAAGCAACAATTATTGTTTTTAATTATTATTTTATTGGTATTTAGGAAAAACATACCCCCCCCCCCTTCCACTCCATAACAAAAAGGAAAATTTACGTAACTTTAAAAACAAAGCTTTAAATAGATTGCATTACGTTTACACTCCTTAGACAACATATCCTTCGCATCAACAGTCGTAGCAAAATCAAAACAATCTTATCAAACGTTTAAATAAATCAGAAAATGTCGAGGGAAAAAGGTTCCAAGAAAGCGATAAGTACGCCATACAACACCCCCTCCCACTGCTTATTTCCCTCCTTTGAAATAGTTTCGGAAGCAGGCATAAATAAAAAAATGCCTGTTGCAAACGATGAAAGAGGAAGATGTTGCGAAAACACCCCTTATCTTCCTTCTGTTTGTTGTTCCTAATTCTATGAATGGATGCAATGCAAGGCAGATAATTCTTACTGCTGAAGAACTATCGTGCCGCAGATGACTTTCCAAAGTCCGAAATTTTACTTGGCACTTCCACAACATTGGCAGCGATCACCAATTGGTGCACATGCTGGGTGCGCATGCTAGTCAAAGAGCCAATAGTGTTGAAGGGTTTAAAATGCACTGATGTATGGCTACACAAATTTCAGTAAGTCTGTTTTCATGATATGCTTATTAAATATTATTTTGTTAAATCTAAATCAATCTTAATTCAGTTCATCATCTTTCTATATATTTTATTTATTTCGTAAGGATTTATCATCTTTTAAAAATTAAACTTGCGTAAGAACTACATTACTTTTGTTGAGCGAAATTAGAAAAATATGTACCAGCAGTTTTCTTTTATCTTTTTATTGTATTTAAACTTTATGATATGTGACTTATTTTTATATTTTCATTTCTTATTAATAAGTGCGAAACCTTTAAATTAATTGTTATTCAAATAAATACAGAATGACATTTGGCTATTACCTGTGTACCTTCTTATCCACTTACTACTCCACAAATAAAAAATAAAAAAACTTACGTTATAGTTTTTGTATTTTAAAAAATTGTTCATGTAGTTAAAGATTTCGATTGTTTAATATTAATAATTTCTTGTATGTAGTAATTGAATTTTAACTTATTCAGATTTAATATTTCCTTTAATTTTTTAATTATTTAAAGCGGTTTTTTTTTTTCACGTAGGCTAATACTTTGATGTTGTACAACAATTTATTTAATAATATTACTCAACTTCAGATGATTTCGTATGTGCACTTTTAATTTATTAAATTTTTGTCGTACAATATTCTTGAACTATTTTGAAGCTCCGGAGTGATTTCTCATTTTGGCCACACCCTGAATTCACCACTGGAAATATCCCTACTTGAAGCGCGAATAAGTTCCTCGAAGATAATGGCTTATTTATTTATGTAATCAGACGAGCAGTATCTCTCTGACCCCATCCACATCCACACGTTTAAGGTAAACTGTAACACATGAAATACTCATAGAGCTAAAAATCCCTCCCATGCGGATTCAGGGTGTGGGGTGAGCCCTCAGACATCTTTTTTCTAGTAGTATTTATTCATTTTAAATTGTTCCATTTCAGAAGAATAAATGTAATTATCTTTTCAAGAAATTCATTTTTTATAGAAGAAAAATGATAATACAATAATAAGAAAGTCTAGGGAGGGGCAAGTGTCCTGCCGTTGTAGGCGCCCATTATTGTATATTTAATACAAACGCTACAAAAAATATATTTCTAGATATATTTTAATTACAATTATCTCAACAAATAAAAGTAACAATAATAATAATAAACTGTATCTTGTTAATTATTTGCCAAAGACTGGCATTCGTACATTTTTTTTCCACTCATTATATTAAAAAATAAATAAATAAATAAATAAATAAAATAGAGTTAACATTTTTAGTTTTTCTATATCTTCTAGTTTATGACATTTCTATTAAACCTGCGATTCGTGGGTCATATGAGTTCACCAATGATTTATGTTCGTTCCCTAGACATTCAGTCATTAAATCGTGTTTGTAAAATTTTGAAAAATACATGGAAATTCTTTAAATATATCTCAGTTGGTCAAAAGTTGGATAAAACCTTCACAATTGTTTAATATACAGTAGACGCTCTCAAATCCTCCACCCTAAAATCCACAAACGCCTAAAATCAGCACATTGTTGCAGATGTAAACAATGAAACATATAATTAAGATGCATGGGGAAAATTCAAGATTTTCTTATTTTTATATCATTCCGTACATTTTTTAATAGGTAATTCTGGTTAATATGACTGAACGCCTGCTTTCTCATGAAGTATATATAAATGTATTCCCGAACAAAATTCAAGATAGAGCTGATCTCAGTGGCGATCGCAATCTTTTACCAGATATATTTATGTATTAATCAAGCTTTTTTTGTTATTAAGTGGTTAAACATGAAATAAAACTTAGTTATTTTACGATTTTGATGTAAATTATTAGTGAACTTTTATGAGGCGAGTTTCACTGAATAATTGATGAAAAAATTATCCCATTAATATTATGCATATGTAGTTATGCATTATTAATTAATTACTTGGCCTTTCATTTTAATATTTTAATCATTTTTTAAATTTTAAATTTTTATTATTTTACTTACTTATTTTAATATTTTATTTTATTGCAAGCATTCATTATAATGGCGAGTGAATTATTACATTCAAATTATTGTGTAAAAAATGTAAACAAAACAGTCACCAGAAATCCACAAAATTATTGTTTGTTGTAAGAAGACAAAATCAGTTCTGTTATTAATAATTTAAATTTACGTTAAAATATCCTAAATGACATTTTCTCAATCAAATTTCTTTTTGCATGTAGTCCGATTCGTTTTACAGAGGTATATATATTTTTCTAATTTTCAACTTTAATCAAATAGCACTTAAAAAACTTAAATTTGCCCTCTATATATTACATTTTAAGAGAAAAAAAAAAGGATTTGGAATCCGAAAAATAATCTGATTTTTTATCTTCAGAATTCAGAAATTCTGCATTATTATATTCAGCTTTATACTTAATAAATAACTGACATTGATTGTATTAATTTCCTTATATAGCTTTGTTATACTACATTTGTTTTCTTACTATGATATTACCTTTGTAAATATAATACATTTTTACATTATTATATAAGAAAATGTATGTTGCGGTCCTCGCACACGCAAACATATATTTGTGGTCCACGACATAAAAAAGTTGGGTATGGCTGGTGTAGCGCAACAAGAAAACGAAAATCAACATAATCAGAAGAGATTTTTACACAGTTTTCTCGCGCAAGCTGTAGTATTACTGTATATTATATCTTTTGGCATTTTTGATACCGGAAATATGTTTATTCAACATTGCATTTTAAAACTTTTCTTTATTTATTTGACAATTAGAACATATAGAATAGATGGACTGGGAATAATATAAAAAGTATTTTTCTTTCAAATTTGAAATCGCTAATTTTGGATATGTGTAATTCCACCCATGTTTGGCACGTTTGCAGTTCACATATTACATTTATTTCTAAAAAATATAATATATACGATATTCGTATTTATATAATTAATGTACCATGCATTTCAATACCTCGATTTAAACAGTTTTTAAACTATACATTAAATTTTAATACAAGTACAATAACAGAAAACCTTTTAGCTAAATATTGCAACATGGAAGAATAACGTTATAGTCGGAGGTTTCTGTATCAGAACGCAAATGTTTTCCCCATTCACTCTCTATTCTCCCGAATTATTTGAAAAGTCAATCCCAAAAACCATAGCTTAAGTATTTCCCCATTTATATCCCCTTCTTACAAGGAGGGGATCAAGCTTGGTAATCACGGATTTAGATTATTTTTATGTATGCTGTAGGGTAGAAGCTCCTTAATCTCAGGTTCAACGGACTTTATACAACGCTCCTTAGTTCTCGAGAAATGGGGGGGTCTAATATTTTAACACAACTTAAATACTTACTTTGTAACGAAATTACAACGTTGATCGTAGCTTAGTTTCTATGGCTGCTGCTCGTTGATCCGCGGGACCATGTTCGAGTCCGGAATGAGCTACGTGTTTTTTTTTTGTTTTGTTTCGTTTTATAAATATACTTGTAATTATAATTTAATTATCTCAATTAAAAAAATTTACTACTGTACATTAATTATAATGTTAAAATATTTAAATTTAAATTAAATTTATTTGATTTTTAAGTAATTATTAAACATTTCTCCTCATTTAAAGAGATTTTTAAAAAATAAATCCATTATTGACTAGTAAAAATTGCAAAATCGTTACAAAATCATACTTTATTTTATTAATTATAAATTAATTCAAAGTGCAAGCATACGTATTATAAATTTGCAAATCTTTAATATGCAAAATAATATGTTGTAATTTAATTCGTATGCTAAATTTTAATATAATTATGCTTCTGACTTTAAAAACAGGGTAATATTATTATCGCATTGACTTCCCTTGTTAAGGCAATATATAAACGATGTTTCTTTAAAATAACAAATTGGCACAATTGTTCAATATCATTGCATCGATAAAGCATATATGAAATACATTTAAAAAGTGATTTAAAAAAATTAACTGTTTAATGATATTTTAAACAACGATTTAAGTACAAATAAAAATTAAATAGGTTAACATTACAGTTAATGCACAATATCATAATTTTTAATTAGGAGTATTAAATACTAATTACAAGTACATTTATCAAACCAAAAATGAAAAAAAAAATTAGCTCACCCCGGCCTTCTGATCAACGAGCATACGCCATAACAACTGAGCTACGACCAACACAATAACTTCGTTACAAAAAAAGTATTTAAGTTGTGTTAAAATATTAGACACCCCATTTCTCGAGAGCTAAGGAGCGCTGTATAAAATCCGTTGAACCTAAGACTAAGGGGCTTCTACCCTACAACATATATAAAAATAATCAAAATCTGTGATTACCAAGCTTGGCCCTCTCCTTGTTATTTGCGTTTCCAAGAACTCGCCATAGTCGAAACCTTTACATCAGTGCCCAAAAACCTCACGTGCGAAGAATAAAAACGAATAGAAAATGTTCATTTATTTATGACGAAAATTCGGCACAAAAACGGCGTTTAAATAAAGCAAAAATTCACATTTACTTGTGGAAGTTTGTCCGGCATAACCAAGCGCTGTGTAGCATTGTGTAAGTTTTATATTGACTCCGTCTGTTGATTCAATAATAAAATGTATTTATGATAGTTGTAAAACGCAGATTTCTGCTTTTCTCACTGACTTTAACTAAACAATATAATATAAATTTTGTGATAAAAGAAAATCAATCTTTTAAATTTAATTTTTAAAAAGTTGAAAATGTTTATATAATTTTGTTAATTGAAAGCAAAATCCAAATGCAAAATTTTTAACCCATTATTTAATGTAAATGGGCAGGGTCCGGATGGGCAGTTCTCCACTGGCATTTTGAATAGATACGTAAAAATATAGAAATAAGGAAAGGGCAGTGAAGTTACTGGTGGTTCAATTACGGTTGGTTAGCAAGGAAAAACCTGTTTATTCTTTATGATTCCTACTGTACACATGAAATGCGGATATTTGATTGGTCTACGTTAAACTGGTTTATATTATGATTGGCCAACGTCGCCATGACGATTTTTGCAATGATAGCTACTACAAAAATGAAGTGGTAGATTGTTTGATGGAACTGTTTGTTTGTAAACATGCCCTTTCCTTATACCAATAAGTTCGGCATTGGTGAATTTACGAGATGTAAACTAGCACACTGTGCGTTTCCGACCGTTCTCCTCCTGAAAAACCACCTTATGAGGAAATATCTGATATTGTATATGATAGTACGTGTGATCGCAGCATTATGAATATATTTGTTTCTTCCAGGGATGCGAAGTTCTGTTTGATTTAAAAGAAGCATATATTTACAATATGTATTTCATATAGTTGAAGTCACAAGAGGAGTTTGAAGTTCGAACAAATAAATTTAATATAAAGATAGTAAAAAATAACAGTATTGATTAACCCATTTGTGCTTGTTTTTTTACAACCGGGTAGTTTGTTTACTTGTGATTTCTATGCTTATAATAAAATAAATATTGCATTACAGTAATCTGAATATTCTGTTTGTAAATTGTGTAAAATAATCATAAAAAATGAAAAAAGTAATCTATCTATCAAAACATCAATTTATTTCTAAAAATCATAACGGCCCGATTTTCGGAAAATAGGCACCTCGATGTATTTTCAGTGTGGTAGTAAAATCATAACCGGAGGTGGATACATAAAGAAAGGACACTTCCGTCAGTCAATATACCACTACTTTTTTTGGCATAGCGATCATTGCAGGAATCGTGATGGCGACGTAGACCTATTACATCATAAACCTGTTTAACTTAGACCAATCAAATCGCCCTATCTCATGTATACAGTAGGAGCAATAAAGAACAAACTGGTTTTTCTTACTATCCAACAGTAATTTAACCAACAGTGACGTCAGCTGCCCTTTCCTTATAATAGAGCGAAGACAGTTGTACGGAGAAACTTGCGCGCCATTCTTGACATTGGGAAATCTGCAATTGTAGTTCATAACACGTTCACTATGGGCTCGAGATCGCCACAAGCAGCGAAACTGGGCGTACATACTTTACAAGCAGTCAGTTTTGAAGGGTTGAGGCAGCACTCGCGTTTTCAAGCACAGATGTGTGATGAAATCTTCGCGTCCGTTTTCACATTATGCTCATTAATTTTGTTTTATTAAGTCTAAATCAATCTTAATTAAGTTCATTATTTTTGTATATGTTTTATTTCGTAAGGGTTTATCCTTTTCTAAGGATTAAATTTTCGTAGGTATTTTTGTTGTAGAAAATAAAAGTTGGGTGAAATTACAAAAATATATACCAGCAATTTTCATTTTTCTTTTTATTATTTAAGCTTTTATGATATGCACATTGTTTTATTCTTTATTAATTAGTGCGAATTCTGTAAACGTATTTTTATTCAAATAATTACAGAAATGATATTTGGTTATTGTTTGTTTACAGTCTCATCCTCTTAATGGTACATAATAATGAGAGATTTTGAAAATGTATATTTATATTTGAAAAAGAAAGATTTGGAAAAAAAATGAAGAGAAAAACAAAAAAAAAAAAAGGCTTAGATGTACCATTCGCCCTCAATCCGCCATTTTTTTAAAATTAAACCTTTATTATTAAATATCAATAAATTAGTCAATTAAATTAAATAACATGTTTATAATAAGGGAATATGGATGAAAATTACTTTGGAAATGAGAAACAAAACAAATGTGTTTTGATTTAAAAACAAGATGGCGGACTGAGGGCGAATGGAACTTCTGTTCCCCCCAAAAAAGCACCAAATATTGATACCTGATTATAATAAAAATGAAATTATGGAGCATCAAGTTAATGCAAGAAAGAAATGATTCATAAAAACAATATTCCTTCTGTACAGGGTCATCGAAAAAGAATGCCGGAATTACAAATTTGTATTACGCAAATAAAGAGACACATAGGAACATAAATTTAGTATTAAAATATTAAGAAAAGTACCGAGTTTTATATCCATTTCAATACGTTTCGATATGTGTACAATTAGTCGCTCGACAGATGTGCAGACGATATTCAGTCTCCCTCCATGTCCTGTGAATCATATCTCGCGGCTATGATTCGACGTTTTAAATGGCGGATATCAGTAATTCTTCCACTGTACACGATGTTCTTAATGCATCCCCAGAAAAAGTCCAAAGACGTAAGGTTTGCTGAGGCTGCGGGATTGGGCCATCTCGTCCAATTCATGAGTTGGGGAACTTCTCATTCAAGGCTGCACGCCATCTAGTGAGCGGAGGAAAAACTTACATTCTTTCACTACATTTCAACACAGGAATTATTTCCGTACGTTTAACAATTAATTTTTTGTAAGGTTTCAAAATCCCGGCATTCTTTTTCGATGACCCTGTATAAAGGAAAATATATTTAAAGAATTTAGTAAAAACTTAAAATATAAGCAGATATGCAACATGTAGATCATAAAAAATATTTTACAATAAAGTTACGGAAATGGTATTTTTCTGATTTTGTCCAAGAATTATATAAACTCTAAATTTTGTTTTCTAATTAATTTTTAATCTCATATAATTTTATGTTTTTAAAAAATATGGAACCTCTGACTAATCGCCACCTCTCAAGTACTGTCAGGTTTCATTTGTCACTTGATATTTCTTTTTTTTATGTGACTATCATAATCCGTTTTGTAACCAGCAATAAAACATTTATACACCATCTTAAATTTATAGTAACTATTTATTGCTATAATTAAAAATCAGTGAATGAAATATTTTCAGATCGGGTTTCCCCTCCAACTGTCTTCATCCGTGCACTCAAGATTGTGAGCAACGAATTAACCAGCAGGAATAAATAGGGACATCACGTAACCACACGACTAAAACGATATTAATTCAAAGTCTTCTCTTTAATACTTACGTTTTATGTTAAAAAAAGGTTTTTTTTTTCTTTTTTTTGCGTGTAAAGTACACGGCAAAATTCTAGTCGATATCAGAAATACAAAATTACATTTTCAGCAAAGGAAATTTTCAATAAATTTATAGAAAAGCGTACAGTATGCATTCAGTTGTACAAATATAATACTTTTTAAAATTCCTATTTTATCCAACATGGAAATTTATGTTTAATTAGAATTTTCGAAGTCTACACTGAATCTAATTTAAGTCTGCATTTCACCACTTTTAGAGATATTGTATTTCACAATTCTCATAACATAAGAAAATCCGAAGAATTCACTTGCCTTTTAGAAATTGTAACTGTCCTTCTAAATAAAAAGCAGATAGTGTCGACAGATGTGCTAGGATTAAGTTATTATATTTTATCGCGCAAAATAGAAATGGCTGTGTGAGTGACTTTCCGAAACTGGCGTTCCAAATTGTTGTCCGATTTTTCTTTTCCGGCTCTGTTTCTTTTTCGATCTCGAATGACGAAAGTCATCGAGATCCGAGAAAAATATAATCCAGTACAATAAGTTCAGTACTCAAATCAGGTCTTTTTACTTATAAAATGATTCCTGTAGAGTTTAGTGGTGAGAGTGTAATTAAAATTTTCTTTTAGATTAACTGTCAGGAGTAATTTCTACAGATTATTCATTACTAATTACAGATTATTCATTTCTACAGATTATTCAAATATTATTAAAAATTATTTATATATACATATATATGTGTTTTCTCAATAATAGCATATACCACCTACTTTTGACAATATCACGTATAAAACTTATTTGTTAGTTGAAACAGGGGGTCAAAAAAAAATAAATAAAATAAAAATTAGAATTTTTTTTATCAATGGTATCATATAGCTTACCATGGGCAAAAATTAGGGTACAAACGAATTGGTTTTCGATATTTTCAAACAATAATTAATTTTTTATTGTTTACATATTTACAATGAAAAGATTTAAACTATTTTTTTATCTTTTTAAAATAAAGATATGTATGCATTACATTCATCGCACTGTACATGTAACTATTTCTCTTCGCCGTTTAGAATCAAACTCTACAGTTTAAAATTAAGAGAGAATTTAAATAAACGTAAGGTTTGACAATTTATGCCACGAATTTTTTTTTCGGGCGCTGTTTTCACCTATTTAGCAATTTTATGAAAATACATAATTATTTGTCGGCATCTCAATTCCCCCCTCTTCCCCCACACTTAAACACAAATATTTATTTTTCTTAATTTAATCAATCAAATTACAATTACAGTTACATTAATTAAACAAATTAAATAGATATTTCGAAGGTTTTTTTTTTTAATGAACTTTTTCATATAAGTTTCAGGATTAAATTGTAATATCATTTTATAAGTACTTAAAATCATTTTCTTCTGAATTTTTATAAAATTTCACTTTCTTTCCCTTTTTAGGAAGAATTATTATTGTTTTTCTTCCATTTATTTATTTCAGATATTATAAAATAATACTGATTAAAATAAAAGAAAACAAATTTTAAATATATATATATATATATTCTTTATAGAAAAACAATGATTGCAACGTTGGCAACGATCGATGCTGCCGTTGGTTGTAGAAAACACATAATAAATACTGCCAATAAGCACGGGGTTTTATTTAGTAATAATAATAATAATAATCATAATCATAAAAACATCGGAAGTTTCAGTTAATTCACTACATAGGAATCTGAAAAATATAAAATTCGTTGGACGTTACATTGAACTAAATTTACTGATTCGTATCTAAATTGTACCTGTTTAAATTAAGATAAATTTACCCAATTTTCCATAAATATCAACATTAGTCGAGGAAAAAGATGAAAAAAAAGGCATTTCTTTAAAAACCAGCATACCGAATCCATGATAATTATATGTATTTAAGGGATATCAAGCACTTATAATTACATATGTATAGTTATAATTATTTCATGTTTTTGTTTCACTTAAAAAAAAAAAAAAAAAATGTAGAATATAAAAACATGATAACGGAACTAAAATAATCTGTATTTCTAAAATAAATAAATACAAAAAATAAGAAAAATAATTAATTTCGACGCAAATTAACATTTTTCTTTTCTTTCAAATATTTATCAAGTCTGCCCAAATAATCTATCTCACAATTGTGCACTGGAGACAACGCCCAAATGACGCAAATAATTGTTGAATAAAAGAAAAAAAAAAAAAAAAAAAAAAAAAAAAAAAGGAGTGGTTTAAGGCGGAGTTTCTTCAAGCCTCAAATGGCGAAAATCCAAAAACTATTAATTTCGATTCATGCGTGGAACAGATAGATGTTCCTGTTCTATAATTTTAAAAAGGAAAATGCAAACATGAAACAATTTAAACTAAAAAAAAATTGTTAGAATCTCGCGTCAAAAGAACTTAAAAAGAGAGAGAAAAAAAAAAAGCAATACAAAAGCAGCAAAACAGAAATGTAAGAAATACGAATACTTCTAATAGCTTTATTATTATAGCATTATTTGATTTTTAACGGTGACATTGTTATCGCTTCCAATGATTACCCTTTTGCCATGTTACTTTTGTCATTTTCCATTACCATCAAGCAGGCAGTTGCAGTATAATGTTGAAAAAAGGTGTTTTAGTATTGTAATAACTGCTAAATTATAGTAACAAAAGTGTAAGTTGAGGTCTTTTTATGTCAGTGATGTTTAAATAAATGTTAAGTAAAAATACATCTTACATTATCAATGAATGCTAAATAGCAATATACTATGAATTTATAATGGTACATTGTAAAATAATTTATTACATAATTGCTACGTCAGACGGAGAATCTGGAAAATACGAGAAATTTAAAATGTCGCCTAAAAAACAGAAAAATGCAGTGAATTTTGAAAACTTTCTTTAAAAACCTGAAAAACACAGAAAATTGTAAATGAGTTTTTTTTTCTTTTCTTTTCTTTTTTTTTCTAACCTAGAAACACTTGTCTCAGTAAAGCACTACACATAATCATGCAATCCAAAAGTATTTATTTATTTATTTATTTTATTATATAATGTATTTTTTCTTCCACTTTATTTTTATTTTATAATACAGTTCGTAAACATATTTTTGACATTTTTAATTAAAATATCTATATCTATATCTATATGTATATCTATATATTTGAAGTCATCGTCGCTTTTCTGAGGGATATTTTTATTTATTTATTTATTTATTTAATTATTGTGACCATTGTTGCTTGTATTTGGCTTATTTAAAATTCCAGTAATTATCGGTTTTTAATTAAATATGGTTTATTCCAGAGAATAGACCAAGAATTTTATTAAAAAATAAATAAATAAAAAAGGAATATGGGAAAAAAAGGGAAGAAAACTGATTTTTCAAAATGATTGTCGTCTGAAAAGAAAATTAAATTTATCTTAAAAAATTAAGTTTTTTTAATGATGAAAAAACAACCAAATCATACATCTTTCGTCATATCTCTACATAATTATATATAAAAAAAGGGACAAAATTAGAAATGAATCGATTCAATAGTTTTCAAATAATTAGTGGTCACCGATTTGAAAAATGACTTTTTGAGAAAAACAAATTAAAATTTATTCATAAATTTTACCAATTTCTCTCAGACATTACTTATAAAAAAGCATGGTCAAAAATTTTCACTAAAAATGTCCTTCATTTAAAAAATTAAAAACAGTCTCTAATAAAAACTTCCACCACCTAACAAAAGCGCTTTCACACCTCGCCAGGGCATCATCAGTTGTGTTCTCTATCCAACTTCCTCTCCTTTATATAGATGACTGGTGGCTGTAGAGCTCCCCCTATCGGAGCTATTTTTTTCAATTCATCATGGAGCTTTCAGATTCTCCATTCCATCCAATGTTGCTTGCTTTGATATGTTAGCAGTCGGTTTTTAAAACTAAATAATGCTAAACAGAGGAGTTCCTACGATTTACTTCTTTACGTCCAAAAATTTATGTGCGTAAAGAAAAATGTGTGAATATTTTTTTTCATTACCTGAACCTCCCCCCCCTCCCCCCCCAAAAAAAAAGAGTTTCAGACGTTAATTAAAACCCGTGTATGCCTACAGTTCCAAAATTGGAGCATTATGTTTTCAGAAATAAATTTATATGATTTTTTTAGATAGATCTTATTTTATTTTTCTGATTATTTTATGCAATTTATAAATATAATATTCAACTTAGTGTAATGTAATAATTATTTTGTTATATGCATAATAGTAATGATAAGTAAACGAAGTAGTGAGAATGAAAAAAAAAACAGACAGTCACAAAAGTGTTAAACAATACTATTAATTTAGTATCTTTATATCAAATTTACTTTTCCAAAATTAAAATACCAGTGGGGGCCCGCCATTATATAGAATACATATTGTAAATAGATACATGTTTTAACTTGAACATGACTTCCAAATTCTGGAATTTATCCATAAGGCTGCGATCACACGTACTATCTTATAAGGGTCAATGTCAGATATTACCTGATAAACAGGTTTTCCAAGACGAAAACCCACAGCGTAATAAATTACCTGTCGTAATTTCATCAATGATGAACTTAACGCTATTTCTTTACCTCATAAAGTAGCTATTAGAAATGCCGGTTAGGAAATGCCCTTCCGTACCGTGCAAATTTGCATTAAATTATGCCTTACAAATTTGAATTTTGATTTTACATTTAAGTATGTAATAAAATTGCTAACCTTTGGAATAAGCTTGCGGTTTCTGATTGGTTCACGATCGCCGTAATTTGGCATTTTGTATTTTGAGATTCGCTTCTGATGCTAGGCGATAGCAACCCGAATTTTTTGGCAGCCTTAGAGTTTTCCCCTTTCACGTCCCGACCCGACCCGATCACTTTTGCCGTAGCAGCGTTGTCCATACGACGATTATTTGTCTTTTCAATGTTACACGTGGCTTGAACTAGGTTGTATTTATCTGATTTACTTATTATTTATTATTTTTCTAATTATTTACTATGTCTTCTGCTGTTGTTAAGTTACCTATCACTGATGTTGTTAAGAAATATCAGGATATTTTATATGTTGCGGAGGATTCTTTAAGGTTTCATTTTTTAGGCCTATTTTAGGTAAGGATGGAAGGGCTAGGAATCAATTTTGTACTGAGCTTTTTAAAGATAGAGATTTGTTTTTTGATTTTTTGAGGGAAGTTGGAGTAATTAAATCCAATCTAATTTGTCAAAAATATAAGAGTGATATGAAGCTTCGTACAAAACTAGTGTTTCTGATGGTTATGGTTGGGTTTGTAGGAATAGGACTGTTGCAGTTAATGGAAAGAAGAAAAAGTGTGGTAATTATTTCATTTCTTATTTAGTAATCAAAAGCCAAGTTGAATATGACGTATGAAAATTATAGTTAAACTATATTTTTATAACACCAAAATTTTAATTTAAAAATATTCCTCTGAAAAGAAAAGAAAGAAAAAAAAGGTGAAAAAGTCCCATTCCCATTTTCTCACCATATTGTTACCGGCAATTTAATAGGAAAACTAACTGTGAACAATAGAACCCCCGCCTTTTTCTGAAAGCTTTTGAGTACTTTGATTGCTAGAAAGGACTTTCTAGTTTATGAATTAGTAAATATCTTAGAATATATGGATTAAACATAAAATTTTTATAGGCTAGCAAAAAGATATCCAAATATTTAAAATAAATTGTTAAGTTTTCCGATAAAAACAATTTATCCAAGAAAAATTACGCATATATACATTTTCAATGATTAATGATACATACGTACATTTTTAATAAGGCAAATACATTTTCTATTTATAATTTCTAATCGGAATTTTTAATTTAAAAAATGAGAAAAGCGTTATAGGATAGTCTTTGCAAATAGATACGTCGTAAAAAACAAAATGGATATTAACAGCAGATATTTAGCAAAAATAAAATAACTTTGGTTAAGATATTAATAATAGTTTCTTTTTTATTGCGTATATTCCACCTATCACTAGTGTCAAGGATTATTGAATTTCAATACCACTATTTACGGATATTTATATTCCTTTAATTATTAAAGCAAAGATTCCCATTCGGAAATATTTGAATTCAAAATCCTCAATCTTCGCATTGTCACCTACGACAAATATGTGTTATCAGGGCCTGTTTACTGAATAGACCTGTAAAGCCCGAGCTTACCCACTGAAATATAAAATATAAAATGAAATATAATATTTACTTTTCAAAACTTATTTTTAGGGGAAAAAATTTCAGTCAGGGTAAAAATTGTATTTTTTTTTCTTAATTAATGCTAAATTTTCCCCGACACATTTATACTCTATTTTTTTTTTCTGTTGATACAATAAATGGTATAAAAACAGTCATTAAATGCAACTTATTTTCATTTCTCTTATGTTTTACATTTTAATTTCAAACGAGCTAAAAATAACAGAAAATTTAATCTGTATAACTATATTTTGTTTATATTCATAAAGAGTGGAGAAATGATATAAAATATGAAAAACAGGTTATTTAAATAAAGAGTAAAGCGATATCATTCAGTGATATCAAATTTATGTTTATAAAATAGAAGCAAAATTGTGATGGAGCTAAGCGTAAATTTCCGTCAAATATTTGTTTTCCCTGCACTGTTCTTATCACTTGACAACCTGCAATTTGTAAAGCATAAAATATATTTTGAAGTTTAAATATTCGTACCTGTTCCATATCTGTAAATTCATTTACAAAATTAATTTGATATGTATAGTTATGACTATAATAAAATATTTTTTTATAACTAGTTTAATATTAAAAGTGTTGTTTACTCAAAATTTTGATGTTAAATTTTCAAATTGTTGAAGCATAATTGGTAGAGTAAAAAGGGGCCCCCTGTGTGACATTGGGCTTCCCCTATTTCTTAGTCTTAAGCGGGCCTGTGTGTTATAAACATTAATTTAAGATGACAATCACTAAAATCTATTTAAGCCAGAAAATATTCAAAGTACTTTTAGAAGTCAGTAATTGAAGTTTTATATACTATTTTTGTTAATTGCTCTGTTATAACATACTCTTGTCCGGTCTGGGGCTTCACTTGCAAAACCAATATGAACAACTTCTCTAGTACCCATTACAAACAGCTCCGCTGCATCAGGAAGCAGGCGTTGACACTGGACACCGCTCCCCTCAAAGCGCTCTCTTATCACAAATGCACCACCAGCACACCGCGCAGGCTCATATGATGTCCTTATTGTTTACTTTCATCTTTAGAACGAAGTGTTGCATATGCATATCCTTTCTTCCTAATTTTTACAAATAAAAAATAAGAAAATGGCTTACAAATCATTCACGTACAAGTTAAATGAACTTGATTTAAATTGGCTAATATTATCATTTATTTATTTAAAATATTTGAATAAAATAAGTTTATTTTATTTTTTTGATTTATTTTTACTGTCATCGGGATTTTTTATCTTAAACTATCGGTACATTTAACTTAATGAAATCATTAAAAAAAAATCTGCCTGTTAAGTATTGATACAAGATACAATATCCTAAAAGTGAAAGTATTGATATAAATTCTTATGTTTTTCATATGTGTTTTTAAACTACTATTACGTGTAAAGGGGTTACTACAATCAAAACATTCAAACGGCGTTCCATATGAATATTCCATTTTGCACAAAAACAGCAAACTACAAAAATATATATATAATCACATTTTTAAAATAATAAGAAACTATAACAAACTATCACTCGTACTGTGTGCATACGCGCCATCTACAGGTAAAAGAAGCCCTTCGACGATTCCGATGCTATGGGGTTATTATGAAGGTCTTATCGAGTTTGGCCGTGCAACAGCAATTACAGCGAGGTGCTGTCACAGAGACGCTCTCTCGCTTATTTGTAGCAAATTTCATATAAATTTAATCTAGCGCTGCAAAGCTCCCGTTCCTCCCAAAATCGATTTGCGCAACTTCTCGCGCAGGTCTGCTTTTCGTGTATTTTGCACATGCGTACTTCGTCATTGGCTGCGTCGTCTTGCCCGACGTTCGTTTACCGCGCTCGACTCATTTCGCCATTTGCTTTTGCGTCATGTTATTCGATCATTATTACTTTTTTTTTAAATCTAATAATCATGTCTTCTGAAATGAAAGAGAAAGGGCCCTTTTCAGGGCCAAGTACTTCTGTTTCTTCAGAAGTTTTAGAATTGAGTTTTGATATTAATAATAAAGTTGATCCTCCACATAGTATGATTGTTGGTGCATATGAAATTGTGGATGGTATGTTTGTTAATACGGATGCGAAAGCATGTGAAATTGTGGATGTTTCTTGTAATGATTCTGATGGTATGTCTGTTAGTTTGAATGCAAACATTTGTAATAAAAATGAAAATTCTGGAATTGTGGATGATAGTATGAATGAAACCATTTGTGATTATAATTTAGATTTTGAATGTTTGTCTTGTGCTGAATGTGGAACAAATTTTACTAATAAATATAACTTAAAACGGCATGTTAAAAATTTCCACCCACATAATGACGCTCTAATGCAATCCTTTAATAAGAACACGAAAACAAAAAAAAATCTGCTCAGTCCACTGAATTTAAAAAATGTATATGTCCTCTATGCCAAAATAATGTAAACAAACAAGAGATGACAGAGCACTTAAAAAATATACATGAAATTGAAATTAATGAGTGCCAGTTACAGTTTGATTCTTATAATGATTTTCTTATGTGGAAAGAAAATACTGAGCACACTACCAAATCAAAATTTGTTGGATATGGCAGTAAATATACAAATCCTGATCAGACCTTAAAAAATTATTATTTTAGATGCCACCGATCAGGAAATTTTGTTTCAAAAGGTAAAGATAAACGTAACTTAAAATATTTTGGCAGTAATAAAATAAATGCTTTTTCCCAGCTTCATTAAAAGTAACTCAATATATAGATGGTAAATGCTCTGTCCTTTTTCAATCGGTGCATGTGGGTCACCAGAATGATATAGATCATTTGTTTCTAACTGAAAATGAAAGGAAATATATAGCCTCAAAAATAGCAACAAAAGTTCCCTTTGATGATATTCTGGATGAAATTAGAAATAATATATCATATGATGGGCTAGAGCGAATTAATATGTTAACAAAAAAGGATCTTCATAATATTCAAAATTGTTTTAATCTTCAGTGTGGTTCAATTAAAAATGAAAATGATGCAGTCAGTGTAGATATGTGGGTACGTGAGATGCAAAATTCGGAAAAAGCATGTATTTTATTTTATAAGTCTCAGGGATCAGAAGCCCCATCTAACTCAACTCTTACAATAAATGATTTTGTATTGATAATTATGACGGAAGCTCAAGGGGAAATGTTAAAGAAATTTGGATCAGATTGTATTTGTGTTGATGGCACACATGGCTTAAACGGGTATGGTTTTGAGCTTTTCACTTTGCTAGTTCTTGATGAATTACGCCAAGGATTTCCTTGTGCTTTCTTAATTTCAAATCGCAGCGATTACTCAGTAATGTCTCTTTTTTTTCTTGTATTAAAGAAAAGGTAGGGGAGATAACACAGAAGGTTTTTATGTCAGATATGGCTGAATCTTTTTTTAATGCATGGACTTTCATAATGGGTGAACCACAAATGAGACTTTTTTGTGCTTGGCATGTTGATAGGGCTTGGAAAAAAAATTTGAAAAAAATTAAAGGAACCGAAAAACAGGCAAGAGCATATAAAATTATACGAGGTCTTTTACAAGAGAGGGACATAAATGCATTTTATATTTCCTTCGAAGTGTCACTCAATATATTGAAAGATGATCCTGACATGTATAATTTTGGAAATTATTTTGAAACATATTATTCACAAAATGTATCATCCTGGGGTTATTGTTTCAGGTTGCATAGTGGCATTAACACAAACATGCACTTAGAACGCATGCATGGAATCCTGAAATATATTTATCTACATGGGAAAAGTATTAAGAGATTGGATAAGGCTATCCATGCCATAATGAGATTTGTAAGAGATAAGATGGTGGATAGATTGATTACTGCTCATAAAGGAAAACTGACTAGCAAAATACGAGACATTAGGAACAGACATAAAACAAGTGAAACATTTTCTTCTGAGATTATTGCAAATGAGGATGGGTGGTCAATTTTATCGTCCGATAAAACAGAAATATAGGAAATTCAGGAACTAAAAACAGATTGCTCTTGCCAATTAAAATGCACTGACTGCAACATTTGCATACATAAATATATATGCAGTTGTATGGATTCTTCAATTAAGTGGAACATGTGCAAACATATTCATTATTTGCAGAAACAGTTGAACCCCTCTTCCCATACAACTGCTTCAACATCTAGCGAATCTCCCCTCATAATTGATGAAACACCCCGCATAAATGATATAATTCTTAATGAGATTGCCCAAAAAACATCACAGCCTGTCACACTTGAAAACAAAATAGCCAATTTAGATCAACAATGGCAGAAAATACGTCAGTCAATAACGTCTGTTAAACAGTGTGAAATACTGGAAAAAATTCTTAAATCTATACCACCACAATTAGAAGCTGCTGGGGCTTTAGAAAATTCTGATTTAAATTTTTTACCAATAAAGAAAAATGTTCCTCCAAATCAAAATATACTGCCACAATGATTAATACATGTAAAAAAAAAAGAGAAAACTTAACAAAAATAATGATGTATCTTCCCAGGATGATACAACAATTTTAAATATAATTATAGATAAAAAGAATTCCCACACTCCTCGCAAATAATTTATTTTAAGTATTTACTGAAGTCCATGCACAACATATAATTTCATATAGTACCTCCATGTTTTAAATAAAAAACAAGTAATAATAAATGCATACATGTAAACTATAAATTTTCTTCAAGCAGTAATTAATGCCCTGCACAGCACTCATCAGTCCTATTTTATAACTTGTGTAAAAAATACTGTGTGCTAAGTCTTTGGTAGCAATAACTGGTGGTGCTTGTGAAGCATAGTGCCATGAGACTGTCCTTACAGCGGCTCTGGTCCAATTTCTGATTTTTTTTCTGTAGTCATGGGAGACGAGGGGGGGGGGGAGGACTTAATTTCTAAGAAAAAAAGTACCGGAGCCCTAATAATCTGTAGTACTAACACCCGTAAGTACCCCCTCCGCCGTCACTCCAATCTGCATATTTATATTTCATACACTATTTTCAAAATTTAAAGCATTGTTTTTTATTTTTGAACAAAATAAAAATTTTAAATATATCTATCTGCGTATATTTAGCTATCAACTAGTCCACTTTTTAGTTCTTACTACTTCCAAATAGAAACCTTTGCTTAATCTTAATGTTAATTAATCACAGAATTCTGCGATTCAATAAGCTCAGTATTAGGATTCGGAAATTGTGTTAACACAAAAAATGAACAGTTCGCAGCTATGCAGAATAGAAAAAGATTATTTCTGTTTACTGTTTATTTTGATCAAAATAGCATTAAAATAATTTAAAATGGAAATAAATAAAATTTTGTATTTAAGACAGACTGAGCTCGAGGCTGCCCAAACCTGAAAACTGATATGAAAAATCGAGCCTGTTTCATCTCCATCTCTTACGTGAGCGACACATTACGTCACTTATAAGTGTTTTGATACAACAGATTGGAGATGGAAGGGGACGGAAAGGGTGATTTAGGATTAGTTTTTCGGGAGCGTTATTGCACTGTGCTCCGGAGCGCAATATTTATGAGATCTGGTGTATTCCGTCCAATATTTAAATATTTACTAAAAACAGAGAAGTGCCGGAGTTGAGCTCTGGCGCAAATTAAGCCCTGGGGGAGGAAGGGAGAAGGACAGAGGATTTGTATATTTTGAAGTTTTTTTTTCAAGATTAATGGGCATTTTTCTCCAATGAAATGTGCTGCAGTTGAAGATTGTTTTTAATTGCAAGAAGTTAAGCTTTTTGTCCTTGATAATAATGTATATAAGAATAATCAAAATTGTCGTTCAAGGTTAATCATTCAAGGTTTGTTTGGAAAAATCGACCAGCATAGCCTGCTAGTTTGTTATAAAGCTTGTCATACACATATCATTATTATTAATGTTCGTAAACGTCTGTCTGTACCCGGATAAACACTGCGAATGCAGCGAGACGATTTTGGTATAAAAAAATTCGGGCCTCCAGGAATTACAGTTTCGAAGAAGTTGGCCCCTAATTAAGAAGGTTATTAATTAAAAACCTCATCACAATTAGCAAAACAAGAAAGTTTTATCGAAACCCGAAAAGAAAATTTCTGTTTTGATCATCACAGACATCCAAATTGTCTCTTTTTAACGCATCATCGAATTAAAAAAAAACTAGCGGAGGTATCGATCTGAAAATCGGGGTACACACACAGCCGATTTTAGTAGTTCCAAAAATTCAAATTTTTTGAAATTCGGACCATAACTTTTCTTTATTTTGGCCAAAAACTAACCAGACATCCAACATTGACCCCAAACGGGAAAAAGGTTGCTGTAAAGAATGCCGGGTTGACACATCCGAGATCAAATTGCTCCTTTCCTTTTTGAAACAGATGGAAATAATTACTCTACATTCACAAAAATTTGCAAACATGTGTAAAAAAAAAATCGCAAAATCGACCAGTAACTTTTAAAGATATCAATTAAAACTCATTAATGAAAATGGAAAATGAATTTATTTCTATTTCAACTGGGTAGAAGCAAAATATTTGAAAGTGTTCTCATCAGACATTTGGACGCCTTTTTGCCAAAAGAGATAAATTGATAAAAAGATGAATTTTAAAATGATTCCAGTTTTTATGGGCAATATATATATTTTTTAAATATAGGATTTTTGAATCTGAAAAACTTGCATTCTTGCTCTGAGTGGTCTGGCATTTCAGAGATTCAAAAAATTTTCGAATTCGGGCCATAATTTTTGATTTTAGCAAAATCCAATTTTTGTATAAGAAAAAAAAAAAAAAAAAAAAAGCTAAGGAATTTGCTATTTCTTTTCAAATTATCTCCTGTCGTATGGGTCCCATCGCGAAGTGGTTTGGCTCATTCGACTCGACATTAATAGCGCTTACATATTTTAGTTTCGAGTTTCACCACCAGGGGTGCTTCCGTAAATCTGGTTCTATGGGCCTGATTACGACGGAGTTTGGCTCTTTCTACTGGATTTCAATAGCTTTACAGATTTGGGTTATGCTCGTATAGAACAGATTGCGCCCCCTGGTGGTGGAAGGTGTAACTAAAGAATTTTGCCACTAACTCGGGTTCTATGGGTCACATCACGACGCGGTTTGGCTCATTTTACTCGGCATCGATAGAGCTTATCGATTTTAGTTTGTTTTTTCACCCCCAGGGGGCGCTTTCTCATCTTTGTTTCTATGGGCCAGATCACTATGGGGTATGGCTCATTCGACTCGGCATCGATAGAGGATACTAGAGCTTATCGATTTTTGTTCTGAGTTTCACCACCAGGGGGCACTTTCCTATCTCTGTTTCTATGGGAGGGATCATGACGGGGTATGGCTCATTCTACTCGACACCGAAAGCCATAACGATTTCAGTTATGATTGTATAAACAGAAATTAAATATTTATGAGGAGATGCATTTATTTCTGGACCAAAGTAAATGTATCTCCGTTGAAATAAACAAGATTCGTCACTAAAGAATACGACACACATCCGACAGAAGAAGAAAAAAAATATTTATACGGAGATGCATTTATTTCTGGACCAAAGTAAATGCATCACCGTTGAAATAAACAAGATTCGTCACTGAAGAATACGACAGACATCCGACAGAAGAAGAAAAAAAATATTTATGCGGAGATGCATTTATTACTGGACCAAAGTAAATGTATCTCCGTTGAAATAAACGAGATTCATCACTGAAGAATACGACAGAAGAAGAAAAAAACATTTATGCGGAGATGCATTTATTTCTGAATCAAAGTAAATGTATCACCGTTGAAATAAACAAGATTCGTCAATGAAGAATACGACAGACATATGACAGAAGAAGAAAAAAAAATATTTATGCGGAGATGCATTTGTTTCTGGACCAAAGTAAATGTATCTGCGTTGAAATAAACGAGATTCATCACTGAAGAATACGACAGACATCCGACAGTAGAAGAAAAAAAATTATGCGGATATGCATTTATTTCTGGCCAAAAGTAAACGTATCTCCGTTGAAATAAACGAGATTCATCACTGAAGAATAAGACAGACATCCGAAAGAAGAAGAAGAAAAAATATTTATCCGGAGATGCATTTATTGCTGGACCAAAGTAATTGTATCTCTGTTGAAATAAACGCGATTCATCACTGAAGGATATCACAGAAGAAGAAAAAAATATTTATGTGGAGATGCATTTATTTCTGGACCAAAGTAAATGTATCTACGTTGAAATAAACGAGATTCGTCACTGAAGAATACGACAGACATCCGACAGAAGAAGAAAAAATATATTTATGCGGAGATGCATTTATTTCTGGACAAAAGTAAATGTATCTCAGTTGAAATAAACAAGATTCGTAACTAAAGAATACAAAAGACATCCGACAGAAGAAGACACTAAATATTTATGAGGAGATGCATTTATTTCTGGACCAAAGTAAATGTATCTCCGTTGAAATAAACAAGATTCGTCACTGAAGAATACGACAGACATCCGACATAAGAAGAAATTAAATATTTATGTGGAGATACATTTATTACTGGACCAAAGTAAATGTATCACCGTTGAAATAAACAAGATTCGTCACTGAAGAATACGACAGACATCCGACAGAAGAAGAAAAAAATATTTATGCGGAGATGCAATTATTTCTGGACCAAAGTAAATGTATCTCCGTTGAAATAAACGAGATTTATCACTGAAGAATAAGACAGACATACGACAGAAGAAGAAAAAAAAATATTTATGTGGAGATGCATTTATTTCTGGACAAAAGTAAATGTATCTTTATTGAAATAAACATGATTCGTCAATAAAGAATACGACAGACATCCGACAGAAGAAGAAAAAAAAATATTTATGCGGAGATGCGTTTATTTCTAGACCAAAGTAAGTGTATCTCCGTTGAAATAAATGAGATTCATCACTGAAGAATAAGAGAGACATCCGAAAGAAGAAGAAAAAAATATTTATGCGGAGATGCATTTATTGCTGGACCAAAGTAAATGTATCTCTTTTGAAATAAACGAGATTCATCACTGAAGAATATCACAGAAGAAGAAAAAAACATTTATGTGGAGATGCATTTATTTCTGGATCAAAGTAAATGTATCTCCGTTGAAATAAACAAGATTCGTCACTAAAGAATACAAAAGACATCCCACAGAAAAAGAAAAAATATTTATGTGGAGATGCATTTATTTCTGGACCAAAGTAAATGTATCTCCGTTGAAATAAACGAGATTCATCACTGAAGAATGCGACAGACATCCGACAGAAGAAGAAAAAAAAATATTTATGCGGAGATGCATTTATTTCTGGACCAAAGTAAATGTATCTCCGTTGAAATAAACAAGATTCGTCACTAAAGAATACGACAGACATCCGACAGAAGAAGAAAAAAATATATTTATGCGGAGATGTGTTTATTTCTAGACCAAAGTAACTGTATCTCCGTTGAAATAAATGAGATTCATCACTGAAGAATAAGACAGACATCCGAAAGAAGAAGAAGAAAAAATATTTATGCGGATATGCATTTATTGCTGGACCAAAGTAAATGTATCTCCGTTGAAATAAACAAGATTCGTCACTCAAGAATACGACAGACATCCGACAGATGAAGAAATTAAATATTTATGTGGAGATACATTTATTTCTGGAGAAAAGTAAATGTATCCCCGTTGAAATAAACAAGATTCGTCACTCAAGAATACGACAGACATTCGAGAGAAGAAGAAATTAAAAATTTATGCGGAAAGGCATTTATTTCTGGAGAAAAGTAAATGTATCTCAGTTGAAATGAACAAGAGTCCACTGTACATAATACGGCAGACATCCGACAGAAGAAGAAATTAAATATTTATGCGGAGATGCATTTATTTATGGAGAAAAGTAAATGCATCCCCGTTCAAATAAACAAGATTCGTCACTCAAGAATACGACAGACATTCGACAGAAGAAGAAATTAAATATTTATGCGGAAAGGCATTTATTTCTGGAGAAAAGTAAATGTATCTCCGTTGAAATAAACAAGATTCGTCACTCAAGAATACGACAGACATCCGACAGAAGAAGAAATTAAATATTTATGCGGCGATGCATTTATTTCTTGAGAAAAGTAAATGCCTCTCCGTTGAAATGAACAAGATTCTACTGAACACTACTCTACATAATAATACAGACATCCGACAGAAGAAGAAATTAAATATTTATGCGGATTTGCATTTATTTATGGAGAAAAGTAAATGCCTCTCCGCTGAAATGAACAAGATTTCATTCTACATAATACGACTGACATCCGACAGAAGAAGAAATTAAATATTTATGCGGAGATGCATTTATTTCTGGAGAAAATTAAACGTATCTCCGTTGAAATAAACAAAATTCGTCACTAAAGAATACGACAGGCATCCGACAGAAGAAGGAATTAATAATTTAGCGGAGATGCATTTATTTCTGGAAAAAATAAATGTCTCTCCGTTGAAATGAACAAGATTCTACTCTGCATAATAATACAGACATCTGACCGAAGAAGAAATGAAATATTTATGTGGAGATGCATTTATTTCTGGAAAAAGTAAATGCCTCTTCGTTGAAATGAACACGATTCTACTGTGCATAATAATACAGACATCTGACAGAAGAAGAAATGAAATATTTATGTGGAGATGCATTTATTTCTGGAGAAAAGTAAATGTTTCTCCGTGGAAATAAAAAAGATTCGTCACTGAAGAATACGACAGACATCCGACAGAAGAAGAATTTAAATATTTATGCGGAGATGCATTTATTTCTCGAGAAAAGTAAATGTATCTCCATTGAAATAAACAAAATTCGCCACTAAAGAATACGACAGACATCCGACAGGAGAAGGAATTAATAATTTATACGGAGATGCATTTATTTCTGGAAAAAAGTAAATCCCTCTCCGTTGAAATGAACACGATTCTACTCTGCATAATAATACAGACATCTGACTGAAGAAGAAATTAAATATTTATGTGGAGATGCATTTATTTCTGGAGAAATGTAAATGCCTCTCCGTTGAAAAGAACAAGATTCCAGTCTACATAATACGAAAGACATCCGACAGAAGAAGAAATTTAATATTTATGCGCAGATGCATTTATTTCTAGAGAAAAGTAAATATATCTCCGTTGAAATAAACAAGATTCGTCACTCAAGAATACGACAGACATCCGACAGAAGAAGAAATTAAATATTTATGCGGAGATACATTTATTTCTGCAGAAAAGTAAATGTATCTCCGTTGAAATAAACAAGATTCGTCTCTAAAGAATACGACGGACATCCGACAGAAGAAGAAAATAAATATTTATGCGGCGATGCATTTATTTCTGAGGAAAAGTAAATGCCTCTCCGTTGAAATGAACAAGATTTCACTTTACATAATACGAGAGACATCCGACAGAAGAAGAAATTAAATATTTATGCGGAGATGCATTTATTTATAGAGAAAAGTAAATGTATCTCCGTTGAAATAAACAAGATTCGTCACTCAAGAATACGCCAGACATATGACAGAAGAAGAAATTAAATATTTATGCGGAGATGCATTTATTTCTGGAGAAAAATAAATGCCTCTCTATTGAAATGATCAAGATTCCACTCTACATAATACGACAGACATCCGACAGATGAAGAGATTAAATATTTATGCGGAGATACATTTATTTCTGGAGAAAAGTAAATGTATCCCCGTTGAAATAAACAAGATTCGTCACTCAAGAATACGACAGACAATCCACAGATGAAGAAATTAAATATTTATGCGGAGATACATTTATTTCTGGTGAAAAGTAAATATATCCCCGTTGAAATAAACAAGAATCGTCACTCAAGAATACGACAGACATCCGAGAGAAGAAGAAATTAAATATTTACGAGGAAAGGCATTTATTTCTGGAGAAAAGTAAATGTATCTCAGTTGAAATGAACAAGAGTCCACTGTACATAATACGGCAGATATCCAACCGAAGAAGAAATTAAATATTTATGCGGAGATGCATTTATTTATGGAGAAAAGTAAATGTATCTCCGTTGAAATAAACAAGATTCGTCACTAGAATACGACAGACATCCGACAGAAGAAGAAATTAAAAATTTATGCGGAGATGCATTTATTTCTGGAGAAAAGTAAATGCCTCTCCGTTGAAATGAACAAGATGTCACTCTACATAATACGACAGACATCCGACAGAAGAAGAAATTAAATATTTATGCGGAAAGACATTTAGTTATGGAGAAAAGTAAATGTATATCCGTTGAAATAAACAGTATTTGTCATTCAAGAATACGACAGACATCCGACAGAAGAAGAAATTAAATATTTATGCGGATTTGCATTTATTTATGGAGAAAAGTAAATGCCTCTCCGTTGATATGAACAAGATTTCACTCTACATAATACGACAGACATCCGACAGAAGAAGAAATGAAATATTTATGCGGCGATGCATTTATTTCTTGAGAAAAGTAAATGCCTCTTCGTTGAAATGAACAAGATTCTACTCAACACTACTCTGCATAATAATACAGACATTCGACAAAAGAAGAAATTAAGTATTTATGCGGAGACTCATTTATTTCTGAAGAAAAGCAAATGCCTCTCCGTTGAAATGAACAAGATTTCACTCTACATAATACGACAGACATCCGACAGAAGAAGAAATTAAATATTTATGCGGAAAGGCATTTATTTATGGAGAAAAGTAAATGTATAACCGTTGAAATAAACAGTATTCGTCACTCAAGAATACGACAGACATCCGACAGAGGAAGAAATTAAATATTTATGCGGATTTGCATTTATTTATGGAGAAAAGTAAATGCCTCTCCGTTGAAATGAACAAGATTTCACTCTACATAATACGACAGACATCCGACAGAAGAATAAATTAAATATTTATGCGGCGATGCATTTATTTCTTGAGAAAAGTAAATGCCTCTCCGTTGAAATGAACAAGATTCTACTCAACACAGCTCTGCATAATAATACAGACATTCGACAAAAGAAGAAATTAAGTATTTATGCGGAGACTCATTTATTTCTGAAGAAAAGTAAATGCCTCTCCGTTGAAATGAACAAGATTTCACTCTACATAATACGACAGACATCCGACAGAAGAAGAAATGAAATATTTATGCGGCGATGCATTTATTTCTTGAGAAAAGTAAACGTATCTCCGTTGAAATAAACAAAATTCGTCACTAAAGAATACGACAGACATCCGTCAGAAGAAAGAAATTAATAATTTAGCGGAGATGCATTTATTTCTGGAAAAAGTAAATGCCTCTCCGTTGAAATGAACACGATTCTACTCTGCATAATAATACAGACATCTGACAGAAGAAGAAATGAAATATTTATGTGGAGATGCATTTATTTCTGGAGAAAAGTAAATGTTTCTCCGTGGAAATAAACAAGATTCGTCACTCAAGAATACGACAGACATCCGACAGAAGAAGAAATTAAATATTTATGCGGAGATGCATTTATTTCTGGAGAAAAGTAAATGTATCTCCATTGAAATAAACAAAATTCGTCACTAAAGAATACGACAGACATCCCACAGAAAAGGAATTAATAATTTATACGGAGATGCATTTATTTCTGGAAAAAAGTAAATCCCTCTCCGTTGAAATGAACACGATTGTACTCTGCATAATAATACAGACATCTGACTGAAGAAGAAATGAAATATTTATGTGGAGATGCATTTATTTCTGGAGAAAAGTAAATGTTTCTCCGTGGAAATAAACAAGATTCGTCACTCAAGAATACGACAGACATCCGAAACAAGAAGAAATTAAATATTTATGCGGAGATGCATTTATTTCTGAAGAAAAGTAAATGCCTCTCCGTTGAAAAGAACAAGATTCCACTCTACATAATACGAAAGACATCCGACAGAAGAAGAAATTAAATATTTATGCGGAGATGCATTTATTTCTGGAGAAAAGTAAATGCCTCTCCGTTGAAATGAACAAGATTTCACTCTACATAATACGACAGACATCCGACAGAAGAAGAAATTATATATTTATGCGGAAAGGCATTTATTTATGGAGAAAAGTAAATGTATCTCCGTTGAAATAAACAGTATTCGTCACTCAAGAATACGACAGACATCCGACAGAAGAAGAAATTAAATATTTATGCGGATTTGCATTTATTTATGGAGAAAAGTAAATGCCTCTCCGTTGAGATGAACAAGATTTCACTCTATATAATACGACAGACATCCGACAGAAGAAGAAATTAAATATTTATGCGGCGATGCATTTATTTCTTGAGAAAAGTAAATGCCTCTCCGTTCAAATGAATAAGATTCTACTCAACACTACTCTGCATAATAATACAGACATTCGACAAAAGAAGAAATTAAGTATTTATGCGGAGACTCATTTATTTCTGAAGAAAAGTAAATGCCTCTCCGTTGAAATGAACAAGATTTCACTCTACATTATACGACAGACATCCGACAGAAGAAGAAATTAAATATTTATGTGGAGATGCATTTATTTCTGCAGAAAAGTAAACGTATCTCCATTGAAATAAACAAAATTCGTCACTAAAGAATACGACAGACATCCGACAGAAGAAGGAATTAATAATTTATACGGAGATGCATTTATTTCTGGAAAAAAGTAAATCCCTCTCCGTTGAAATGAACACGATTCTACTCTGCATAATAATACTGACATCTGACTGAAGAAGAAATGAAATATTGATGTGGAGATGCATTTATTTCTGGAGAAAAGTAAATGTTTCTCCGTAGAAATAAACAAGATTCGTCACTCAAGAATACGACAGACAACCGAAACAAGAAGAAATTAAATATTTATGCGGAGATGCATTTATTTCTGAAGAAAAGTAAATGCCTCTCCGTTGAAATGAACAAGATTCCACTCTACATAATACGAAAGACATCCGACAGATGAAGAAATTTAATATTTATGCGGAGATGCATTTATTTCTAGAGAAAAGTAAATATATCTCCGTTGAATAAACAAGATTCGTCACTCAAGAATACGACAGACATCCGACAGAAGAAGAAATTAAATATTTATGCGGAGATGCATTTATTTATAGAGAAAAGTAAATGTATCTCCGTTGAAATAAACAAGATTCGTCACTCAAGAATACGACAGACATCCGACAGAAGAAGAAATTAAATATTTATTCGGAAAGGCATTTATTTATGGAGAAAAGTAAATTTATCTCCGTTGAAATAAACAAGATTCGTCACTCAAGAATACGACAGACATCCGAAAGAAGAAGAAATTAAATATTTATGCGGAGATGCATTTATTTCTGGAGAAAAGTAAATGTATCTCAGTTGAAATGAACAAGAGTCCACAGTACATAATACGGCAGACATCCGACAGAAGAAGAAATTAAATATTTATGCGGAAAGGCATTTATTTCTGGAGAAATAAATAGATTTGAAATTATTGTTTTTTATTTTTAATTAGTATATTCTGAAATTGTCAACACCGGTGACTTTTGTAAAAATGCCTGACAACATTAAAAGTGAAATAAAAAACGCCATTATAAAAAAATAAATTGGTACTAATTAATTGGTAATAGCGTTTGCTATTAAATTTTATGTTTTGATATAGGAGTAAAAATAATAAGAAAAACAATTAAAAAAAAACTTGAATGAAGAATCTATAAGAAAGTCTGGAATAAAGAAACAAGATTTGAAATTACTCTTACTTTATAAATCATAGTAATTCCGTTTTCACAATCAAATTGAAAGTCAATTTTGCGCTTAGTTCTCTATACTCAAAAGAACATATTCAGGTCTTTGTCTCCAGCATCTTTTAGGTGCGTTTGTAATTATATAAATACGTAGAACCTATTGTCATCGTCTGGTGTCTGGTCCGTCCGTCTGTCTGTCCGTCCGTCCGTCCACATATAACAACGCAAAAACTACCCAACGGAATGGTTTGAAATTCAAGATATATTATCTTTGCAGAATTTTGTCGAGACATTTCAAATTTTATGAAAATCGAATCAAAACTTTAGAAAATATTAATAAAAAGATTGATTAAGAAATTTGAATTTTTTTTCTTTTAAATCGGTACTTTCTTGTTATAGGAGCTTCCGATGTTAAATCGTCAAGCAACCGAGATACTTATGTTAGTACAGAAATTAATCTGCAGACGATATAATTCATTTCACAGAATTAAAAATCATCAAGATCTGTATATTTATATAACTAGCTATATTACGAACGCACTTTATTTGTCACGTTTGACGTACAATTTCTAACTTGTCTATTTTCAACTGCTATAAGGTTACAGATGATTTTATGACCATTATTGCTGCATCAACAGCCGTGTAATATAATAGTCCTGTGACCCGTCGGAAACAAATTATCGAAATTAAATTATCTGATCCTATTGTTACTGCTACGAAATGACAATGGCTAAAAAAATACGTTGTACATCCACACAAATTTAGAGAGGTCAGTTTTCTTAAAAATATATAGCAATATAGTTTTTGTATTCTATTGGTTTCCTTCCGCTAATGTACTTTATTATTATTATTATTATTATTATTATTATTATTATTATTATTATTATCGTCATTATTAGTATCCTCGAAAACTTCTGTAAACTTAAAATAAAAATACTGTGTTCACACTATTTAAAAATTTTGCTTAAATAACTGCTGCTACTGTAATTTGTATTTTATACAGTAATTACATTTGTAATATTTTTATACTTATCTTAAAGATAGACATTTCTTTAATCCCTGTAAATGTTTCTACAGGGAAATTTCATATTAATAAAGAACAAACAAATTACCCTCTTATTTATCACCTTTCAAAATTAAACGCTGATATTTTTTGTAAATAAAATAACGAATTATTATTATACATCTTATGCGTTTTTTGTGTAGTATCTTCCACACTGACTTTTACACTATACGCGTGACTTGAAAATCTCAATGATAGGTTGAAACCTTGAAATCTTCCATAAGAAAATTTCAAAGAAACTAGCGTATGCATAAACAGATATTTTCGTACAATTCCTATATTTCATCTGCTTAAAAACTTTTATAAAAATCAATTTTTTTTTTTATAAAATTGCACGGATATAAAACTTTAAATATTATAATACTGTGTAAAGTAAATTTTTGCAAACATTTAGCAGAATTTTAAATCTTATATAGTTTTACTTAAATTGATATTTTATATTTAAAATATGACAAGCCCTATTAAAATAAAAATTTAGTGTTAACGAATGTTATCTTTTGGTAGTTCTTCATTTCTGACAGTTTTATCATTTATCATGGAAAATACAGAAAAATCTTTTCTTTTTACCATAGTTTTAAAAATGTTGAATTGCTTTGCAGAAAATAAAGAAGAAGCTGATTAAATATATTAATGAAAACAGTGTAATTTGCAGAAACTACTTACTCAGCACTGTTCTTTAGAACATTTTAATTACATTCACACCACTAATATCTACAAATCTAATCTTTTTAGTAATATACTCTGCAGTGGCTTCTATCACCAATACATAATTAATATATCAAGTGATCTCGGACGATTTCGTCGTCTGGGACGGAAGTATACAAATAGGATTGAATATTTATTGTCTGCAATTGCTGGTGGATGCAAGTAGAAGGGAAATTTCGTGACCGATTCTGTATGAAGCGCAACGGGGATGATGGGCAGATGGTCAAACAGAATGATTGCAACCCTACTGATATTGGCGAAAACTTGACTTTTATCTTTACATAGACGTTCCTACTAATCCTCGCCTCCCACGACGGCTTTCCGCTTATGTCATTCCCATATCGTGTCGTGACTTGTGACTGTAAAACTCGCTCTTCGCCATTTAATTTCATTCTGTTAATAGCATTTTTTGTTTATTTTAATTAATCAAAATATGATCTAATTTATTCAACTAAAGTTACAGTAAAAACTGGCCAGGATAACAAACGAAAAGAGAAAAGAAGTTAATTGTATTTTAACTGATTAGAGGGTGACATGATCTGTTTTGGAAAGAACATGGGAGAAAGAAAAATAAATTGAGCATTTGAATTTAATTTTTATTTTTTAATCATAAATATAATATAAACGTGTGCAACAACTGTGTCCCACTTTATCTTTATTCGAACATATATTTTTTATTTTAATAATCATTGATGCGGTATTTTATTTTTGTGACAACGCTGATTTGAGAAAAACCTTTCATTTCATTTATGCAAACAATGCTGATTTTATTTTTAATTAAATGTAATTTTCATCAAATTTGGTTTAACGAAATGTGAGTGTACTATGTCAGAAAACTGTTCAAATTTTTTTTTTATGGTATCTCTTTTATCGTTTTGCATTTATTATTCGCTTAGAAAAAGGGATGTTGAAAACAGAAATAATATATAGAAATATTTATTAGCATTTCCTAATTTCATAAAATAAAACAATGACTCTTATCAAATGCAAGCAATTTTTAACAAAAGTATGCAACAGTAAGGTAACGTGCAAGAAAGCCAAAATAAATAAATAAATAGATAAATAAATAAAATAAAATAAAAAAACATTATCTTAAATTCAAATCTGTATTAGATCTGCTCAGAATAAATTTTACTTCTTATTTTCATCAAAATCACCAGAAGAAAAGGGATTTTAGTTAAATTTAAATAAGGGATTGGTTTTAAATTTTAAAATCAGGTGAAGGAGATATGCACCACCTCCACCCCCATTATACACAACCGAATTTCAAGTATCCATTACAATTAAGTCAAATTTATCTGTATAATTTCACTTGATTTATAATTCATTTAATCCTTTTCAAATAAGTTATGTAAGTTTAAACTATAAATCCTAATAGAGTTGCCTTTATTTTCTGGTTTGCATATTTTAAGAGTTAAATCTTTTTAATATAATTTTTACTTTTATGTCTACAGTTTCTTTCCTAAAATCTTTAAAAAATACAATCAATTATTTGTTGATATTACGGAGGTGAAGGGGGGGGGGGGGAGGTAAATGTATGTGTTTATTTTATAAGTAGCTGCATTATGTAAGAAAGCGTACTAAAGTTTTAAAATACATCGAATTTAAACTGATTCTTGATCAAAGTTCTTTTTATGATTTATTTAAAGAAATTAGACCAGAGTTCTTTATTGTAATAAAAATAAAGATATCAAATACCGTTATACAGCCCCCCCCCCCTTAAACATTTTGAAATGCCAAGATATAACTTGAAATTGTATGGAAATCTACCGACGAAGCACTACTAGCCCTCCCCTAACGAAATCCTGCCAATTTTTCTATGTAATAGTTTAATTTGGATATAACATACATGTAGATTTCTATATTATATCTTTGTATAGGTTAGAGGCACCATTTGGGAGATCCATATGGAGGCAGTTGTAGCACACAGCCCCCTCCAATTAATTTGATTTTCCAGAATGTATCAGATTCTCAAGTCAGACTCAAAAACTGTTTTTTAACAAAATGCATGAAATCTAAAAAAACTTTTCACATTTTATTAAAATAGAACATCAACATTAAATAAAAAAAGTCAAAGCACAGGCATTACTTATTATAAGCAATATTGGCTAAATCCTTGCTTTTGCTTGAATTTTCAAGTGAATCACATTTATCAGTAACGAGTTCTTTTGACTTATTTAAAAATATGTGTGAGAATAAAATTGTATTAGTTGTTGAACAGATGTGCGCAACAAGATTAAATCAAAATACCGCCCAACCCTTCAAAAAGAAAAAAACACGAAATGGCGTTGCTATATATATTATATTATTTCTATGTTCATATCTGATATTTCTAACGTGTAACACTACAGATCAGTCACTTCAATGTTAAGTCCGCAAGTCATACTTTTCTTCCGAACACATTTTATTCAATTTTTTTATATTAGTAAGGAAAGGAGCGTCACCTTGGTAGACTTTTTGTACATTTTATTTTCGCTCAATTTTTACGCAATGACTAGCTTCATATTGCTTGATGGTTTAGAAAAAAAAATAGCGTGTTTAAAATATATATATATGTGTATGAAAATAAATTTATACTCCTTTAATACTGTACTATCCAGCCCCATAAAGTAGGGTAGATTGAGGCACACTGTTTTATGCGTCATTCATACTGTGAGGATACATTATTCCTCGAAGAAGGGTTATTATATGATACTAAATATTAACGCTTCAATAAATAATAAATCAGAAACATCATAGCAGAAATTATTTACCGTATATACTCGTGTATAAGTCGACCCCGCCAATTCTTACGCAAAATTTTGGAAAAAATTGAATTTTCGTGTATAAGTCGAACCACATTTCTGGTAGTATGTTGAAAAATGATGTGTAATCGAGGATAAAAAAAAGTAATAAATTTTCAAAAATTAGTAATTTCTTTTTTTTTTTTTTTACGTTTCTAATCAGACTTTTTTTTTTTAAATTCAACATTTTAAAATTGTCTAATTATGTAAAACTGAAGAAGCATAAACTATTTTGAAAGCTATTTACATCAATTTTATAATTACTTACTTTTTTTTTTGAAAAATCTATTCAACCCTTATTTACAAGGGTAAACAACTTCCCAAACTGCTAAAATATAGTACTTCCTTGAATTGTAGGACTTTTAGGAGAGAAATCTAGAAGCATTCTCAAGTTGAACTCTTTTTAAAAAGGGGATTAAAATGTTGAAAGGAATGTCCCTGTATTGAAGGGAATTCTATTCCAATAGAAAATGAGTGCAGAACAATTACAGAGACATTATTGTTGAACTTTTTGAAAATACAGAAAAATCTCTTTTTTTTTCTACGATAGTTTTAAAAATGATGTAGTGCTTTGCAGAAAATAAAGAAGAAACCTGATTAAATATATTAATGAAAAAAGTGCAATCTGCAGAAACTACTTAGTCAGCACTGTTCTATAGAACATTTTAATTACACTCACACCGGTAATATCTACAAAATTTATTTTATAAGTAATATACTCTGCATCAATTACAGCACTATTTACACAAACTATGTAACATATCTAGCGATCTCGGACGCTTTCGTTGTTCGAAACCGAAGTACAGAAATAAAATTAAATATTTCTTGTCTGCAAATGCTAATGTATGCAATCGGAATGTACGGCAGATAATGTCTACTGCTGAAGAACTCCCGTGCCGCAGTTGACTTTCGAAAGTCCGGAATTCTAATTTGCACTTCCACAACATTGACTGCGATCGCCCCAACCAGCTATACTGGATGCACATGCTTGTCAAAGAGCCAATAGTGTTGAAGGGTTTAAAATGCACTAAAGCACACGTACACGTGGTGAAATTTCAGCAAGCCTGTTTTCATGGTATGCTTATTAAATATTATTTGGTTAAATCTAAATCAATCTTAAATAAATTCATCATCTTTCTATCTATTTTATTTATTTCGTAAGGATTTATTATCTTTTAAAAATTAAACTTGCGTAAGAACTACTTTACTTTATTTTTGAGCAAAATTAGAAAAATATGTACCAGCAGTTTTCATTTATCTTATTATTATTTAATCTTTTATGATATGTGGCATATTTTTATATTTTCATTTCTTATTAATAAGTGAGAATCCTTTAAATGTATTTTTATTCAAATAAATACAGAATGACATTTGGCTATTATCTGTGTACCTTCTTATCCACTTACTACTCCACAATTTGAAAAAAACTTACGTTATAGTTTATGTATTTAAAAAATCGTTTATGTATTTAAAAATTTCAAATGTTTAATAATAATAATTTCTTGTATGTAGTAATTGAATTTTAACTTATTCAAATTTACCATTTCCTTTAATTTTTTAATTATTTAAAGCGATTTTTTTTTCACGTATCCTAATACTTTTATGTTGTACAAAAATTTATTTAATAATATTACTCAACTTCAGAGGATTTCGTATGTGCAATCTTAATTTATTAAATTTTTGTTGTACAATATTTTTGAATTTTAAAGTATTATTATTACTAAATTTGTTTAATACATTTTATTTCTAAGATATGTAAAATAAATTAATTTTGATTAAATTAATCTATTTAAATATCTGACACTTTAAATGTACATAATAATAAACATGAGATAGCTTGAAAATGTATATTTATGTCCGAAAAAGAAAGATTTAGAAAAAAAAAAAAAAAGAAAAAATGTAAATAATGTTACTTGATTTAAATAAAAAAGAAATTATAGAGCATCAAGTTATTTATAAAGCAAGTTGCAAATGATTTTGAACAACAATTCTCAATCTGTATAAGTGATAAAAAAAAGTGTAAAGAATTTAGTAAAAACCAAAAATAGGCAAATATGCAACATGCAGATCATATAAAAATATTTTAGAATAAAGTTACAGAAATCTTTTTTTATTTTGTCCAGGATTTATATAAACTTTAAATTTTGATTTTATATTTCCTAAGAAGATATTAATTTTTACGAAATTAAAATATGCAGAAATATTTAACTTACTTGAGATTTTGATGTGTTTAATAACGCTTAAACAACTGAGAATAATTTATAACAAACTTATTAGTATTTCAAGAAGGATAAAAAAAAATTGTAAAAATCGGAAACAGTTATTTTGTGGGTTCATAAACAGGGTACAGAATACATTTTTAATCATGCACTCTGTGAAATTTTCGTTTATTTCCGGGTAGTATGACAGTAACGGTAATCAGAAATTTTCAATCTTGTCATTAAACAATATCATACAGCGATGAAATATACTAATTCTTAATGAAAACTAATCAGATTATGTATTACTTTTAATGATTAATATTATTTATTTTCTTTTTATTTCTTATAACTGAAGAATACCATTTTTTTGTAACAAACTATTTGTTGTAAATTTTCACCTCATAATAAATATTCAATTAAAGCAAATTGTTGAACACATTAAATTCTATATTTGAAAAAATATATATCCACTGTTTCAGAAATGAATCTCTATTAAAATATTCGTATTCTTCACGTCATTATAAATTATTGTAAGTAAACAGAAAATAACTGCCCTCCACTTCTGTCTGTATCTATTTATCGTCATCTGTGTAGAAAAAAAGATCAGACGTCAATTAACCCCAATAAAAAAAATTCAAAGCCCACTCATTCTTTGTCGGCTTGTTACGGCCCTGACAGGTGTGTGGGGGGGAGGGGGGGGTATTTTTGTGAGATTAGATGATTGATTGGTTATTTTTACTGCAAATAAACAAACACGACAGAAAAAGTGGAAAAAATAAAAAAATAATAAAATTTTAAGTGCTGGGGATAATTAGACATTTCTTGGCTATTTAGATGTCCGTTTATTTATTGTTTACTATAAAGTGACCAATTTGGGAGACAAAGATTTATGCTTTGTGAGGCGGAGGAAGGAAAGTGGAAATATGTGGATGGGATGAATGGATTTTAAATAATGCGCATAGACATAGTATTCCTGCTGTTGCTATTACCAACATGCATAAATCACACATCATAAATAATTAAAGCAGTTGAAATTGAAAAATAAGTATATCAAAGGTATTGATTTCTGCTATGATGAGAAACTCTTTAATTTATAAAACAGTCAAAATTTCGTATACATACATGCAGGGCCTTAGTTAGAAAATTGGAGACTTAGGTACAAACACTGCAGAGATATACGAGTTGTAATTCTCCAACTGGACGAAAAATGTCCGGTATGATTTCTTTACCAATTTGAATAATTGCGTTAAAATTAATCTAGTGACTACAGAGATATGTTCTGTACTAATTCTATAGACAATTTGTCTTACATAATTTCATCATAGATTGATATGAAATCGTAAAATAATAAAAACATGTTATTATTTTTAGTTCCCTAAATGTTTGGAGACCCTAATATATATGGATGTGCATTTTCTTTGAGCTTCGGATTTTTTCTTGGTACTTGTATTTTTTGTCCATTTCTGTTAGTTAGTTCATCGATTCTAATAACGCAAACAACACTACGTTCCTTTGGAAATCAGTCTTTCCTTGGAATCTTCCTGCGCCGCAGTCCCGCAGTTCTTTCTCGGCTTCATCTTTAGCAAATTGGAAGACGGAAAAATATAAGTCTTAGTCTTGTCGTAATATGAAGAACACTTGGGAAAGCTGCAACGGTCAGGTAATCCAGAAATTAAATAAATATTAATAAATACTATCAAATAAGAAGAATACTAACGATACCATACATAAAAATAATAAGCAAAAAGACGAGCGGCAAGCAATGGCTAACACAACACATGAACTGCATAGGTAATAAATTTGTTTCTCCCTCCAAAAAAACACAGACTTCATGACGTCAGATCACGTAGTTTTCAACCTTTTTTTGGCCAATTTCTGGAGTAGACCGTGGCTCCACAGGCTAGTGTTCCGTTCTGAAGAATGGAATATGCATCAAAGTTAGATGTATGATAAAGAGAAGACACTTGCCTGTAAGAAGAGAAGTTCCATAAAGTAACATCGCATCCCAGCATAATTTTTTATTCCAACTATCTTCTACGTTCCGAACTGCAGCTAGCGATCTGATTGGCTGTTGCTCTTGGCAGTGTTATGAGGTATCTTGGCGATAATCATACTTGGCGAAAAAGAAAAATACTTGACTTCTAGCGTCCGAGTTGTTTACATTTACGAGACGAGCTGCTATAAGGATATTTTTTTAATTATTAACGTTCTGTTTTTGATTATTTAAATAATTTCACTCTGTAATTAAGAAAGAAATATTCCCTGTTATATGTTAAACAGGAGGATTTATCATATAGTTCGCAGTTATATTTGTTTTTATAGTCTTAAGTTATGTAGCTGCCATGTGATTCCAGAAATCTAAAGATTGATCCTAAGATGCATGCAGTACAATTGTGGATTAATTCATTTTATGAATTAATTGGCCAGCTGGTGTCACTTTTGAAAGCAGGAAGTGTAATTTCTTCTTCTGCTTTATAAGTGTACGCCTGCTAGCCATATTTTCTTTGAACTTTGGCTGTATTTAAAGCATAAAGCAATTTCAGGTTTGGTAAACATTGAATTTTTTCTTTCCATTTATCTAACTTTTGATGAATATTTCTAAGCTTTTGTATTATTTCCTAATGTGTTAATAACGCCCAACAGCGATTTAACTTTCTTGTTTACATTTAAACTTTCAATGCTTACATCCATCCGAATATTATATGTAATTTCGATCTGTATTAGTAATGGATGGTTTTCAAAATGACTATCTGTTAAATACTTTACTCATAATCTAACTGAATCTGAATATTAAACATTTGACATGTCTAATTTAAAAAACCAGTTTTTGTGTATGAGTTAAAAAATTATGACAAATAATATTAAAATGCAAGTATTAATTCTACAATATTTACATATTTTAATGTTTATAATAATGTTACAAAAGTTTTGATATCCGTAGTTGACAATAAAACTAAAGCAACCATGCAATTTTCCTTAGTCAAAATTCATTTTTTCAAGTAATCCTATTTATGTTTCCATGAAAAGTTATATTTCCATGTATTATACATTTTTATTTTTCAGCACTAAGTAAATATTACTTAAACTTTAATCTTTTTAAAATGTACAGTGAAAATTCAATAAACTTTTACACTACACTCAGTAGAGCAGAAATCTGATTTATAAAAAAAAATCTCTTGATACTATCAGAGGTCGATGGTTTTTTTTCTTGGGGCCTATTTTGTGAAAAGTAAAGGTTATTTTTGTAAAATTTATTATATTTTTGTGAAAAATAACATTTTGTAACAAAAGTTGAAATCCGGTTACTGAAATTAAAAAAAAAAAAAAAAAAGCATTTGACAAAAACTTTTTAAAACCTTTTTGCTGAGATTTTCTTCTCTGGTGAACTTGTTTGTTTACAAATTCACATTTTAAAAGTCACAAAATACTAAATAATTGTAATAGATAGTAAGTTTTTATGGAATTTTGTGAAAGGGCCTATTTTATTAAAAGGAATTTTGTGAAAGGGTATATTTTATCAAATTTATTTTTGTGAAGGGACCTGTTTTATTAAATAGATTTTTGTGAAGGACCCCTAAATAGGCCCCAAATTTTGTCTGGATCGACCATTGATACTATATTTTAATCCTTGGATTCTGCATAAGTTTTAAAGATATTGATTGTGTCACAAGGAGAAATGTGTGTGTGTTGACTGTTGAGGGCTCCAAAGTAAGACTTTGCCCCGAGTGCAGTTTTCTCTTCACACAGTCCTGGCAGAAATGGCTGAAAAACTTTAAAATATATCCTTTTTATAAGTTATTAGAACTGACTGATTATTAAATAAATATGAATTATAATTTCATTTGTTAAATATGTACAAATTATTTAGTTTTAATCAGTTTAAAAATAGCAGTATATGAGGTAAATGTATATTTGTCTACTTTCCCATCGGCCCTCTTCTGTATTAAAAAAAATTACCAAGTAATGTGATTTAACTTCAATAATAGAAAAGCATGACATCATATTGGATTTCAAATATAGCACGAGCCTGCAATGTACGGAGTTCTGTACATTCCCGCACATAAACCGACAGTTAGGAAAAAATGAAGTTACTTTGACACAATCATAGAAAGAAAACTTTTGCTTTATAAAAGAGACTGCATTTTTTCTAGTGCATGTAACAGAAAAATATACAATTTCCCTGACAGTACAAAACAAAAAAAAAAAATTAACCAAATGGCGTAGCATTTAGCAAAACTTTATTTTGTATGGCATCTATACATATTATGAAAAAAAAAAAAAAATTCCTTGTAAAAATGTCTTGCGTTAAATATCTAATTGAAAAATCAGCAATAATTGTCTTATTCATCTAATCATCCATAATTGAGTTCATAGGCAATGTCAGCAACAAAATCGATAAAATGTGAGAACATGTTTAACTATTTTGTTAGAATACTGATTTAGCTGTATTTTATGCTCCTATGTATAACTGCAGCTGATATATGGCAAAATGACCTAAAACTTCTGAATGCCCCCCCCCCCCCCTACATTTAACCTCCTTGGTGGTTGAATTTCTGAAATTCACATTTAGCTATTTTTTTTAGTTAGATTTCTTATGCTGAATTTCACGCTCTTTTTTAAACCTAAAACTGCTGCTGAGATATGGCGAAATGACCTAAAACTTTTGACCCCACCCCCATTTAACTCCCGGGTTGAAGTTTCAAAAATCCTTTCTTATTACTTGCTTAGGTCATAACAGCAAATTTCGCAATACTGACTTTAGTCGTTTCAGCTCTGCGTTGATGAATCAGTCAGTCAGTAACTGAAGTAGTCCCTTAAAAAGTATTTTTTAAATGAAAAAATCCCTGACAGCTCAGCCTACAGGCACAGGTAGATTTCGAAGACGCAGACCGTGGGGCGCCTGTTTGTCGGGAATTGCGGAAGAAATGACCTTTTTGCGATGATGCGGTAGTTGGAACCGCCTACTTCGAAACCTAACTTGTTTGCAAGCGGAGCCAGCAGGGATTTTTTTTTTCTATAAGAGTTGGTCTTATAAAAAACTTGTCAATATAAAAGTTTTAGATAATATTAAGAGGATTTATAATAAATTTAAGCGGATTTGAAATCTTGGGAATTGACGAAGTTATGAATTTTTTTCTTCTAAACCCGTCTTAAGGCAATTTTTAATTATATCAAAAATCTGTCATACATAAATTTTCGGCCCTTCTCCTAGAAGTAATAATAACTTTAAACGGATTCGATACGTATCATAATTAAGAAATTATGGGTTTTTTCTGTTTTCACAAAAGCCCCCCCCCCCCATCCCCCCCCTTTGGTTCGATTTTGCCCATTAACGAACTTGACCGAGATTTTATGCCCCTTGATTTTATGTATCAGTTTCGAAAAGATGCAAGAGTTGGAACCGCCTACTTCGAAAAATAACTTGTTTGCAGGCGGAGCCGGCAGGGATTTTTTTGTTTTTAAATTTTTTTTTGCTATAACGGTTGGTCCTATAAAAAACTTGTCAATATAAAAGTTTTAGATAATATTAAGAGGATTAATAATAAATTTACGTGGATTTGATATCTTGTGAATTGACGAAGCTGTGATTTTTTTTCTTCTAAACCCCCCCCCCCCCTCCCCCTTGGGGCCATTTTTAATTATATCAAAAATCTTGTCATACATAAATTTTCGGCCCTTTTTCTAGAAGTAATAATAACTTTAAACGGATTCGATACATGTAATAATTAAGAAATTATGGGTTTTTTTCTGTTTTCACAAAAAGCACCCCCATCTCCCCCGCTTGGTTCGATTTTGCCCATTAACGAACTTGACCAAGATTTTATGCCCCTTGATTTTATGTATCAGTTTGGAAGAGATTTATGCAGAATTTTTCCAGTTATCGTGTTCATAAAAAAGTGACATATATAGATAGATATATAAACTTTTGAACTGGGGGTGGTTTTGGGTTCTGGGAGTCATAATCGACGTAGATCTGCAAAAATTTTTCAAAATTTCCAACTTAGGTGAGAATGTAATAGGTAGTATTTCTTACGAAATCTACCTAAAAAGTTATAAACAGATTTTTCCATATTAATTTTGTCTTTTAATAGTTAAAATTTCCTCAGATTTTGGCCAGTAATTTTTAAATCTTCCTTCCATTTGGGGGGCCCTGAGCCTGTGCACTGAATGCCCTGCCGTAAATCAGGCACTGCATCTCATAGCCCAGTCGCTGCAAATGTTTTCATGCCTTGCAAAACCAATCTAGCAGCATTAAAAAAAAAATATTGGGCTAAGTAAAATTGTTAAAATTAAATTTTTGTCACTAGAGTTATTGTATTTTCATATATTTTCTTTGTAAATGCAAATTTTGTTTATTTTATGATCATCTATAATTTCTTACAATAGTCAGCTTGTTCCAAGCAAGCATTCTTGTGTCACAGGTAAATTTTGGTTTGCCGCAGACTAACACAGAAAATTCTGCTACTGGACATATAAATATCACACATCTGAAATTTACATCTCCTTTGAAGTTTTTGCTCCATTCGTCCTTTCCCCTCCAATGGGGGAGGGGATTGCTAAACTTGTAAGAGGAAAGCAAAAATTCATCATAACTTATTCCAGAAAAGTCCTTATATGAAGACGAAGAGATTAAATCATAGAATGATCAATGTTGAAACAGGAATTAAGGAGATTGTAGTACAAGTAAGTCTAGAATAAAAGAGAATAATAAAAATAAACATAATCTCAAAATAAAACTTGTTGAAATCCAATATTAATGTCTTCATTATTTAGAAATTATGTTATTTATTAAATTCTAACTGAATAAAATCATTTAAATAACACTTAAAACTATGCAGTTTATAATTAAAATGCTTCTCTGTATACAGAGGAACATTTTATACATAAAAACCAATTTTGGCCAAATAAAGCTAGTTAAAAACAATAAAACCTGGCTTTTTTTTAAAATTTCAACTGGCTGTTTAGCAACCCTGATTTGGAATTTACTCTTTTATTTATGAAATTCTAATTACCATCTTTTAATTATCCGAAACCTTAAGTTAGTTAAGCATAGGAAGTACTTGACACCTCCTAGACATTGAAAGTTACTTCTTTACATTAATAAAATGGTGAAGTTTTGTTACAGTATTCTAAATGTGTTGGAAAATTTTATAATCTATGCTTTACACATGATCTTTTATATAAAAATAACAAATAAAACCTTTGTGCAAGAATATTAAAAGTAGAAAACCAACATTAAAAATGCACAAAAAAGCAGCAAAGATTTCGAATTCACAAGCGAGATTCTTTTTCAGTGTCACAAAGAACAAAGCACAGCATGCTAGAAAAATCAAGACTAGGGCTGCTACCTTGTGCATTTTTAACGTTGGTTTTCTGCTTTTAACATGACCTTTTGTTCATGTGGACTGTTAAATTTATAATGATAAATAATAATAATGAAAATGTTATAAATCTTTATCATAAATCCCGTCCCTAAATTGAACTGTTTTTGCTTTTGAAAAATGGGAACTTGCAATCGGGATTTTACAGTAACTAATTAAAAAATTATAAGCAAGCTTCCTATAAAATAAGAAAACATGCAAATTAAAAATGGATTTAAAAAATATATATATAATAATAGAATTATTAAAGAACAATAAATAAAAAGTTTAATAAGTAATAAAGATCATTTTCAAATAAACTGCCATTTTAGGATTAGTATCCAGAGAAAACTACTTCCAAAAACAGTTGTTTTATTGTCAGTTCAACACTTAAGAAAGTGACCATGTAATTTTTTTCTTAATATTTCAGAAAAAAGGGTAAACTGATGATTTTTCATTAAAAACTGTTGCTAAGAGTTTTTAAAATACAAACATGTCATTCTTAGTTAGATAAAGTTAAGCCTAAGTAAAAAAAAAAAAAAAAAAAAAAAAAAAAAAAATTTCTTAAACAAAAAAAAAAATTGATAAATGAATAAAATATAATCAATACTCATGAAAGATAATAAAAATAGTAACCATTTTGATATGACTTTTCAGTAAATAAAAAAATAATATAGCAGCTTTTTAATGTTTTTGCTTACATTAAATGATGAAAAACAACAAAGCTTCCTTTATGTCATCCATACACATACTCAATCTTTTTTTTTCCCTTGCCAGCCACAAAAATATGTTTTTAGTTGGGATGCACTACAGTATATTACTTATATTATAATGTGAAAGAAAACGGTGCTAAAATGCTAAGATAACAAAGTTATTATAAACACTAATTATCTTTAAAACTTATGCATAATCCAAGGGTTAAAATATAGTATCAAGAGATTTTCTTTTATAAATCAGATTTCTGCTCTACTGAGTGTAGTGTAAAAGTTTATTGAATTTTCACTGTACATTTTAAAAAGATTAAAGTTTAAGTAATATTTACTTAGTGCTGAAAAATAAAAATGTATAATACATGGAAATATAACTTTTCATGGAAACATAAATAGGATTACTTGAAAAAATGAATTTTGACTAAGGAAAATTGCATGGTTGCTTTAGTTTTATTGTCAACTACGGATATCAAAACTTTTGTAACATTATTATAAACATTAAAATATGTAAATATTGTAGAATTAATACTTGCATTTTAATATTATTTGTCATAATTTTTTAACTCATACACAAAAACTGGTTTTTTAAATTAGACATGTCAAATGTTTAATATTCAGATTCAGTTAGATTATGAGTAAAGTATTTAACAGATAGTCATTTTGAAATCCATCCATTACTAATACAGATCGAAATTACATATAATATTCGGATGGATGTAAGCATTGAAAGTTTAAATGTAAACAAGAAAGTTAAATCGCTGTTGGGCGTTATTAACACATTAGGAAATAATACAAAAGCTTAGAAATATTCATCAAAAGTTAGATAAATGGAAAGAAAAAATTCAATGTTTACCAAACCTGAAATTGCTTTATGCTTTAAATACAGCCAAAGTTCAAAGAAAATATGGCTAGCAGGCGTACACTTATAAAGCAGAAGAAGAAATTACACTTCCTGCTTTCAAAAGTGACACCAGCTGGCCAATTAATTCATAAAATGAATTAATCCACAATTGTACTGCATGCATCTTAGGATCAATCTTTAGATTTCTGGAATCACATGGCAGCTACATAACTTAAGACTATAAAAACAAATATAACTGCGAACTATATGATAAATCCTCCTGTTTAACATATAACAGGGAATATTTCTTTCTTAATTACAGAGTGAAATTATTTAAATAATCAAAAACAGAACGTTAATAATTAAAAAAATATCCTTATAGCAGCTCGTCTCGTAAATGTAAACAACTCGGACGCTAGAAGTCAAGTATTTTTCTTTTTCGCCAAGTATGATTATCGCCAAGATACCTCATAACACTGCCAAGAGCAACAGCCAATCAGATCGCTAGCTGCAGTTCGGAACGTAGAAGATAGTTAGAATAAAAAATTACGCCGCATCCCACTGTGATGATAACTAAATTGTTCAGTAGTGGGCGGTACCTACCACGATTAGCTTTTCATACTGTTTCACGGCTTGACCTTTGAAATTTTCTTTTATTTCGCGGCATTAGGACAATAACGGCAATCAAGAAATTTTCAATCTTGTGATTATACAAACTCGTAGAATGATGTAATATTTATTTTTTAATGAAACTAATAAGATTATTTCTTTTCATTTTTAATCTTATTTATTGTCTGTAACGTCAACAACATTACTGTCAACCTCTAATAATTTATAATGGCATGAAGAATACGAGTATTTTAAAACGGATTCGCATTTGAAACAGTTGATTTTTTCTTTAAATATAGAATTTAATGTATTCAGCAATTGCTTTTGATGGAATATTTATTATATGGGGTTTATATTTAAAAAGATTGTTGAACACATTCTCATTTAACAAACTCATGGAGTGATGAAATGTTTTAGAAGAGATTAATTTCTGAAGCAGTTGGTACATATATATTTATATTTAAATACATCAAATAAATGTTTTCAACAAAATGTTTTAGTGGAATATTTATTATATGGAGTTAATCTTTACAACAACAAAATTCTTACAAAAACATTCGCATTCTTCACGCAATCATAAATTGTAAGAAATAAAAAGAAATTAAATAAGAGTAAAAATTAAGAGAAATACATAATCTGATTAGATTTTATTAAAAATTAAATTCCTAAAAAAGGTTATAAGTACTGCAAGTAGATGTGTTTTCTCATTTATAGAGTTACATAAAACACACATTTTTTTTTTATAAACAAGAAATATTTAGGAAAAAAGAGAATTTTAAAAAATATATATATATTTAAAGGGCTTTTTTACTTTTTACAAATTAAATTACTAAAATATCTGATAAGTACTATCTGTATATTTGATTTTTGTTTTTTACAGTTACGTAAAACACACATTTTACTATGCACAACTAACATTTGGAAAAATAAAATTTCCAGAATTTTTTTAATAAGGAAAATCAAAATATTTTTTTTTATAATAATAGTTTTTTCTTCTTTAAAAGTCAAATTTTTACAAAATATGATAAGTACTGTAAAGGCATTCGATTTTTGTTATAACAAGCTATATAAAACACTGTTTTCCAGATTTTTTATTATTTATTTATTTATTTCTGATTTTTTGTGAAGAAAAGATATATTTAATCATTTTATTTCCTTTCTCTCACTGTGAAACTTGATTTCTAAAAATAAAATATTTTTTAGGAAAATACAGATTAATACAGCTAAAATTTATATATTCAGAATATTTCAACGTATTGCCTGTGTTTTCTAATAAACCAGCTTTAATACTTAAAAAAAAAAAAAAAAAAAAAAAAAAAAAAAAAAAACTGAAAGCTGTTCATTTGAAGATGTGCCAGCACTAGCTAGTTTCCATATCTGAATTCATGTATTTTATTTTTAATACTTTAATGACTATTATTCTCATAAATATTCTATTAAATATTGCTATCCTAATTGTTAAATGTATTTGAAAATAATTGTGTTTTATTGGTATGAGATGAAATTTCTATTTGAAAATTATCACATACCCAGATAGCATGCAAGGTTCCGAAAATGTTCATTTTTCATTTTCTTTCCATTGTTCTGCAAAGGTGAGTTATCTTCACCATATAGCATGGATGCGGGAATGTTTTCAATACTAGCTTTTGGAGATAAGCTTCAGGCAACCAATATTCTCAAACCAACCTTCACACATTTGCTTTTCGCGCATGCGCAACGAGCTTTCGTAGCGTTGCTTGTACTTGTACTTTCAAAATCAAAATGTTGCCGCTTGCCGTCGTCATTCTGATCAGCTTGTGTATGGTAAAAGTTAGTGTTCAATATTTACAGAAAATACGGTAAGTTTGTTACTAGTATATTGTTATTAGTTAAATCTTTTAATCTATGATAACTAAACAATGTATTTATTTTAACAAGATTAATCCTTATTCATAAAATAATAAAATTTATCATAGGCTTTAGTGTAAATTGCACATAGGGAAAATTATGATTTGAAGCTTTTTTAAGATTATTATTACATTAACTTATGTAAACATGATTTACTTATGACCTTCTATAGTATAGCGTTTCTTAATTATCACAAATTTTTAAAACGTGGTTTGAATTTCAGTAAATGCATAACAGGAGTGCTTCATATATGAACGAACTCCCATCATTATATACATATCGTATACATACATCGTATAAATATTAAAGTACATGGGCGAAAGATAAAACACGAAATCTAGAGGCAAAAATTTTTAGGGATGGTGTTTAACATGTTTTATTGTCAATTAATAATAAACCATTTAATTATGATCTAATTAAAAGCACTCTAACTTTAATCATAATTTTGCTTCTAGTGATTAATTAACTTATGTCGGTAAATATATGTATATATATATTTTGTTTCAAAATCGCCACCACCCCTGATCGGCGTTTATGACCAATTTATAAATGAAAACATACTTTGAACTTCAACAAATTACATTCAGACAAACTCTCTTTTTAAAATTTATTAGCGTTATTAAAAATCTATTAAAAGTAGCTATATTCAAAATTTGTTTCCGTAATATATTCCTAGAAAAATGTACTTTAATTTAAAAAAAAAATTCATTCACACCTCCCCCCCCCCACCTTCTTTTTCCTCAAAAACATGTATGTTTTGCCACATATATTAAACAAGATAATGCTGTGATTATAATGCATCATTAGTTAAACATTATAAACATTAGTTGAATATATTTGAGAATATCTCATCCATATCAACATTTGCCTATATTACATGAACTCTCCCCTCTCCTTTCCTATAGTAATATAAAATAAAAAACTGTCGGCAAACACAAATAATTGCCCTTAAGTTATTCTGCAAAAAATTGCTGAATCATATGCATGTATTGCATCTCAAAACATGAATAAATTTGTTTTATGTATTGGTATTAATGGATTAACAAATTACTTATTAAAAAATATAAAACAAATACATTCATAGGTCATAGTAGAAATTAATTTTGATCTGTCAACTTGCCGTTTGATTGAGAATTGGCAAAAGCCTTAATATTATGATCGTGAGTCTTAAATGTTTATCAATTAACTTATTAATTATGATTACCTACCAATACTTCTAGTTAGTACGGGTAAATGGAAAAAATTAAAAACAAAATAAAAAATATTTTAAATTAAATGTTTCTTAAAATTCACAAAATAAATTTTTTTTTTTTTTTTTTAAATTAAGTTAGTAAATATAAAATGGTCCCCCCCCCCCATTCCAGAATTCTCTGTATTAGCATTACAAAATAGCCTTATAATAATCTGGCCATCAACCTGAAGTTTTAACATTTACCTGTATAAATTAAATCTGCCCCTTGAATAATTTTTTATACTATGTGGGATAATGTAACTTTTTTGTGAATACATGAAAAAAGTTCGTTCAATTATGTTCGTTTTTATTTTAAATTAAACTGGGGTTTGTGGGACCCACAACAACAAACAAAAAAAAAATGTTTTAAATTAGTATTGGGTCCTACTGTATTGAAATAATTTACATGATTTGCAGAGTATTGTTGTATTATATCAATATTCAATAAAATGAAACCAGGACTGATTTAAAATGTTTTGTTGCCAGGGATCCAAATAACTAGAGTTTATCGTGCAATAATGTTTTTTCTTTCTTTCATCTCAAAATGTTCTTTAAATTTGAGATGTGTGCAATATGAGTTTTTTTTATCTTGATTGTTCTCTGAATATATGACCACTTGTCACTGCTTACAATCATTAGATGCCATTTTATGTTTAAATTTATAAAACCATGAAGAACACCTTAAAACATTGTGAATAATGTACAATTTGGCTATAATGCCTTACACTCACACCCCCCCCCTTTTTTTTTTTTTTTTTTTTTTTAATCGGTTATAAAAAGGAAAAAAGTTGTCTAATTTTGGGGATTTTTTTCCTTTAATGGTAACCTGGCTATTGTATTAAGAGATTGGTTTGAAGTCGGCTTGTAAATATCGGTGCGTGAGTGTAACACATCTGTTCCAGAATTACAGAGCACATAATGACAAACATGACATTTGGAAAATAATATTTTTTGCTTTTATGCTAAATGTTAAAATAATATAAATTATTGTATCGAAATGAACATAAAAAAATAAAACCAAAGAAAATGAATTTAAAAAAGAAAATAATATATTTAAATAAATTAAGTGATAGGTCATGTATTTCATAACCCTTTGCATTTCTTTGTTGACCGTGACTGGACGTTTATCACTACTACAGAATTAAATTCTTGCTACCATTAATTAGAAAAGATTATCTTCTTAGTATGTTTCTGCAACATTTGTAATTTTAATCTACCATAAAGATTTTAGTATAACAATAACAATTGTGGTACTAAAATGGTTATCACTGTTAAAAACAATAATTTTCAAAGAATGGAAAGGTTAATCTAAGTTAGCTGTTTTCTGCTTTCTGGAAAGGCAAGAGTGAAATCTATTTTAGAATTTGTTTCAATTATTCGAATCTTTTGATGCTTATCAGTTGACATATTGATTCAATATTTCTTTATTCCTACTCCAAGCGGTTAATCTTAAGTTATAATTAAAATAACATGAAGTATGCATAATGCATAGACTTTTATTGTAATGTTAAAACCCTTTATGACAGGAGATATGTGTGATATAAGATGTGTACACAGTCCTTGATTTTAACTATTATTACTATATCCGAATGGTAATTTTTACCTTATTTAATAAAACTGCATTAAATAAGGTCAATATTATTTGGAAATATTGGTGCAGGGAAGCTTTCATGAAGGGTTTAAAGTTTATTTCTTGGTTGTCATTATTTTATTTTGCCTTTTGTAGTTACAAATTCTAATGACAAAATCTGGTGAAGATAATAAAGCCATAGTTGCCAGCATGTGACGAAAATAGTTCTCGAACAGAAAAGCTACTAAAAGAAGGAACTACAACAGAGTTCCTCGAACAGACTTCTGTTTACAAGCTGATAAGGTTGTTGATTATTTTTTAAGGTAAGAAAAATTATTTTAACACATATATAACAAATTTAATGTTATTAAAAGTTATTTCTTAATAATTTCAGTTGATTATTTATTTATTTGATTATTTTTTATTTTAAAATTGAATTTTTATTAATTTATTCAAATTGAAAGATAATTTCAGATAACTTAATGTATGTAAGTTTAGAAACAAAGTGTGCATAAATCAGGCATGCGATTCTTCTGCAAGTCTGCAATGTTATGCTTTCTTCTTGGCATTTTCTGATCATTATCTTTTAAGCTAATCAGGGGCGCCATTTCAGAACTTTCTTGGGGGGGGGGGCAAAGTTTTTTTTAAGGTAGTGGCATAGCCAAGGGTGGAGTTCGGGGGGCTGCACTCCCCCCCCCCGCCGCGCAACCTCTCCGAATGAGAAACGTTTACTGAATCATATATACATAGACAGCAATATACTTCTAATACGGAATCAAAAGTGACCTCCGAAAAATTCCGTTTTAGACAGGTTTTCGTCTTAGCAAGTAGAATGGACCCTATTCCCACTGACGCCAGAGTCACGTGCTTTGAGGAAACATTGCCGAGTTGTAGTCCTTAATTATGCAACGACTCGTTTGGAACTCAAGCCTGCATGTCATACAGTAGCAACGGACCACATTTTCGTGATGTTGAGTCACATGCTTTGGGGAAATATTTCAGAAATCGTAGCCTCAAACCCAAACGGAGAATAGGGTCCATTTTAAAATATTATGAAAGTTTTCAGTTATAGACAGGTACCGTTTTTTTTCAGGTATTCTTTAAGATATAAAACCTCCGTTTTATAAAGCACTTCTGAAGAGCATAGGTGTATTACAGTGAAACGTGTCAATGCGAAACCTGTCTATAATATAATTCTTTCTTAAACGGGCAAAAAAAAAAATCAAGTTTCGACGAAAAAAACGCCATACAATACTTGGTAAGATGGAGATCTGTCTAAAATGGGGCAGTCCTTTTCAATTCCTTCTTTGCAGGTTTTACTACAGGGGCGCCATTTCATGAGTTTCTTGGGGAGGGGGGGGGTTTTAGAGACAGGGGTTGAAATATCGTGCAGGATTGCCCAAATCGTGTACAAAATAGAAATAGGCCCCCACAATAAAATATGCAGTGTGAGATTTTGCCTTCTTATCTTAACTTCTTTCACAAACATGTGATTCTTCAGCGAATATACTTTTAATTTTAGTGATAGTCCACGAATTTTTCTTCTTTTTTTTACGCAAAATCAATTCGTCAACCGATCACGGTAAACATCGCGAATTTTACGAATTGGAATTAGAAAAAATAGTTAATTTGACAAAATTGGTCGAGGAAAAAATCGTTAATTTTTTCAAACGACCGTGGAAAAATATTGCGAATTTTGCCAAAGATCACTGAAACAAAAAGAGATTTTCATCAATCGGTCGCGGAAAAAAAATCGCGCTTTTAGTATAACTATTGTGGGAAAATATCGCGAAATTCGTCCAAAGATTGAACAAAAAAAAATCACGAATTTAGTCAAACAATCGCGCAAAAAAGGGGAATTTCGTCAAAGATCGCGCAAAAAAATATCTACTTTTGTCAGGAGTTGCGGAAAATGACTTCCGAATTTCAACAAACGATCGTAGAAAAGAGTCGCGAATTGCGTCAAAAGATTGCGAAAACAAATAGCGAATTTTATCGATCAGTTGCCAAAAATAATATCGTGAATTTCGACAAATGGTGGAAAAAAATTAGTCAACGATCGGAATTTCGTCAAAGATTGCGCAGAAAAGTAGCAATTTTTGTCAGTCGGTTGCGGAAAAAGACTCCCGAATTTCAACAAACGATAGTAGAAAAGAGTCACGAATTTCGTCAAAAGGTTGCGAAAACAAATAGCGAATTTCGTCGATCGGTTGAAAAAAATGTCGCGAATTTAGACAAATGGTCGAAAAAATCAATTCCGTCGATAATTCGCAGAAAATAGCGAATTTTGGAAAATTATCACGAAAAAATGTCGTGAAATTCAATCGGTCCCGAGATGATCAGCACACGAACACCATCAAGAAGTTGCGAAATTTGCAAATGTTGTAATCCATTAGGTATAAGAAAATTTTCATTCAGTAAAAATTTTCCGCAATCATTTTCTGCCTTTCTCTTCAGACTATGATCTAAATTCCATACAATTCAGAAATCTGCAAAACCCTTGGTCTCAGGTCACTTGCTCCTGCATTGGGTGGGACAACACGACTCAATCTGCAGTACGGATCGAGCCGGTTGACGCGGCTTATTTTCGTTGCGGGTCAGGTTGACTTGGAACATTTGACTACGGTTAGGACATATATGTCCCAGTGGACTATTTTTTATTCACTACGGTTGGGACATGTATGTCCCAGTGGACTATTTTTTATTCTATTAGTACGACTTTTTGAAATCTGTCATACATTTATATTAGGATATTTTCAAGAGAAATCTGTCACAAGGAATTTTTTTGGAAATTGTAGGACGATTGAATGCAAAATTAGTAGTCAATCCTGGCCCATTATCAAAGGGTTAATTGTTTCGGGTTCAAGTTGGGTTTTCACTATTTTGAGTCGGGTTCGTGTTGCCCGAGTTTTCAAAGAAATCCTAAATATTTTCAGACGAAAAAAAAAATTTTTTTCTACATAAAAGATAAAATTGTTATTAGATATATAATTGCAATCTACTTTTCCAAATCATATTGAAATATGGATTAATTTTCTTTCATTTCGGGTGGGGTTGCAGTCAATGAAAATTTTTTGGACGTTTCCGGGTTTACTGGAAATTACAGTCCTGCATCGGCTACCCGAAATGCATTTCGTTTTAGGTTTGGTTGATTCTTTTTAGGTGCGTTCGTAATTATATAAATACGTAGCACCTATAGTCGTCGCTTGGTCCGTCCGTCTGTCCGTCCGTCTGTCTGTCTGTCTGTCCGCATATAACAACGCAAAAACTACCCAACCAAATGGTTTGTAATTTAAAATATATTATCTTTGCAGAATTTTGTCGAGACATTTCAAATTTTATTAAAATCGAATCAAAACTTTAGGAGATATTAATAAAAATATTTATTAAGAAATTTGATTTTTTTTTTTAAATCGGTGCTTTTTTGTTACAGGAGCTTCCGATGGATGTTAAATCGTCAAGCGACCGAGATACTTATTCTATTACAGAAATTAATCTGCAGACGATATAATTCATTTCACAGAATTAAAAATCATCAAGATCTGAATATTTATATAACTAGTTAAGATATTTGTATGAACAGTGTCATAAAATATATACTTAACTAGCTGTTTAACCCGTTCTACGCACGGGATATCATGAATTTAATTCTAAAACGTGCGTACGAACGCACCTCGTTTGTAACGTTTGACGTACAATTTCCAACTTTTTTTTTTTTTTTTTTTTTTTGAGGGTCGAGTAAACATTATACGCTTCGGGTTATGCTTTGACTCTTTCGAATTGGGTTCGAGATGAACCAATTATACAAAAGGAGGTTCTGAATAATTTTCAAATGAAAAAATTATAGTATTTTTGAATATTAGTGGGTGAATACATGTGTTATTTTTTGTACATAAGCGGTAAAGTTGTAGATTACTTTTCCATAAATGTATTAAAATATACATTCATTTTCTTTCACTTCGGGTTCAGGTATGAATATTTCGGATTCGGCTTGAAGTCTGTCGGGTTAAAGTCAGGATTCGGGTCGATTACAATCTGGACTGGACCCTAGTGTCAGGCTGTGGAGATTTTTAAGAGCATACTGTATATATAATATCATTTAATAAAGCAAATGATTTAATAGCATTATAACGATTGTAGTAAATATAACGTGACACTAATAAAACAAAATTAACAAATCATATAATTGGGAAATTGAATACACCTCCCCCATCCCCCTCACCCCATGAAAGAAATAAAAAAATCCCCTTAAATTTTTAGCTAAAGAGAGAATTTATCACTAAAATTCTAGACTTGGGGGTGACGAGTTTTCTTTTAATCATGCTGTACACAGTTCAGAAGCAATTCATAGAGTTTTTTCTCACATATATTTCTAAAACTAGCCAAAATACTCATTAATGATAAATGTCTCACTGATAGAAGATAGAATGTTGCAATAGCAAGGCTTTAGAAAACATTTCAATGTTTAAAGTGTTTATTAAATGTTTATTACTTTCTTCTATCTTTACACGAAAAAGGTATTGGATTTATGAAAATTTACCACTTTTGGTTTTCGACGGATTTATACGTTTTAGAAAGTCCTGAACACAATTGGACTATTTTTAGAAAATGTCTGTCTGTGAGTCTGTCTGTGTGTCTCAGTGTCTGTATGTGACAAAACTTTTGTGGGCGCTGTATCTCAAGAACTAATGCACGGATTCTGATAAAATTTTATATTCAGTTAGACATTGATATAAATGGGTGGTGATTAGTTTTTTGCGTAAATCGCCCAACAGATGGCGCTGCTATGTTATACATTTTTCATGATTTTTACGATAGCTATATCTCAAGAACTAATGCACAGAATTTCACCAAACTTCAGATTCTGTTAGACCTTGACAAAAAATAGACGTTCATTACAATTTGGTATAAATAGCCCAACAGGTTTCGCTGCTATGCTACATTTTGCACGATTTTCACGATAGCTATATATCCAGAACTAACGCACCTAATTTAATAAAACTTTAGATTCAGTTAGACCTTAATATAAATTGTTGCTGATTTGTTTTAGGTGTATGCAAAACCTGTATGAGATAGAAGACAGTTTTGGGATTGGCACACCAGACTAGTTTTTTTTATTGTAATCAAATCTGTGAATTCTGACGTTATTTTAGCTTTTGATCATATTTTAATTTTTTTTTTGGTCTAACCTGAGAAAACTGATAAATTTTCTGAAATTTCAAATTCCTTGGGGGGGGGCGGTTGCCCCCCCAGCCCCCCCCCCCGAAATGGCGCCCCTGAAGCTAATTTTTATCAAAAAACTCAAAGTCAAGAAAACATAAAATGTTAAATACACAACCACTTACTGTTATACTCCAACCATAATATATATTATAAACATTAGCATTTGTATTAAGTTTATTTTATTAATATATAAAACATAAAAGAAAAAATAAACTATTGTGCATTCTATTTCTTGTATACATATTGAATTTTTATTTTAAAGATATCTTTGTTTTTTCCTTGTGATAAATTCATATGGTTATAACAATTTCTGAACTAATTTAATTTTTCTTTATAAATTATATATTGACATAATAAATTTTAAAAAATATATTTTTTTTTGTGTATTTTGTCTCTGTGAGGGATTTCTGTGGCTCTGGGGCCGGTTACATTGTCAAGTTCTGGGGATGGAACATTTCAACCCCCCCGCCCCCTTCCGCTGAATTCAACACTGGTGGGAGTGAGTCTGGAGGATTCTGTCCTCTTTCGCCGAACAAATTCCCCAGATACCCTGTTGTTTCCTCTGACAGCCCCTACGAGCGAATGGAGATGACAGGGAAGGAAGTTAAAACGTCTTTGAAGAAACGCGAAATACTGAACTTCAAAAATGGGACATTTCCGAACCCTTTTCAGAAAAAATATCTTCCCCTCAAAAACGATTAGGCCACTAATTACAAGATTTCGTCCAAAGATGTTCGAGGTGACTATTAATTTCAAGATGACACTTCTCTAACCATTAAGTAAGAAAAGCAATAAACTAAACCATTAAGATAAATCCTTTCTTGTTGATTATCTTTCTTGTCAGTTCAACTTGGAAAATTACATGAAATTATATTTCTTCAGCAAAGTGGTATTTTTACGTTAAAAACACACTTATTTTATATAAGTAGAAATTTTTTTAATTTTAATGCTTGTATTTTATATGTGTCTGAAAGAGAAGTCAAAAATTGGTATAGTTTTCTGACAATTAATGATGAATTTGCAACAATCTTCTTTGCTAAAATAATTAAGAAATGTTTTATCTCGCATGTTTAATGCATTGATGAAAATAATAATAATATTAACTATAATAATAATAATTATACTAACAATAATTACATAGCATTATTATAGAGAAATCTCTGATAAACACGCTGAAATAGACAGCTTTTAAATCGAAGAATTATTTAAAGAAATTTTTAATATTAAAGTCGGTCAGAATCGTCCCATTAAAAAAGTTTTTTAGGAACAAAACAATGCATAAAAATATATTTTATTTTTACCTTTATTTTTTGGTAGGGATATACTTCTCAAGCTACACTGAGAAAAATGACACTTTCAAATCTGAGCAAATCGATGTTTTCATTTTGTTATGAAACTTTTTGTTTCAAATAGGACGACCCAATGATTTCAATTCTGAAATACCAGAAATACTCAGAATATTTAAATATGGACATATTCAAAACTGAAAACATAGAGGTCAGTTTATGCTCATTTTTGAAACATGGACATACTCAAAAATGATTAGAATCAGTTCAAACACATTTTTGAAACATGGAAATATTAAAAACTAAAGACATAGATGTCAATTTATATTCATTTTTGAAACATGGACATACTCAAATATGAGTACATTATGTTTTATTCTTAAGTGTGTGCATGTTTACAGAAATGAGTATATATACATGTTTCAAACTTGAGTCATTTGGATTCAAAGCTATTTTGACTATGTAACATGCTCAGTTTTGAAAACGTCGTTTTTAGAGTGTAGCTGTGTGCAAACTGCGCTTATTTTTTTTATTTAATTCTTTAGAGCTCTTTTTTTTTTTTCATTCAAATTTTCATTATTTCAATATATTTTTTTTTTCATATTTAGAAAAGGTCTTTTTTTTATGTTGTTGTCAATTTGTAAAACTGTGCAAAGAATTATATTTCCTCTCAAATAAAAAATGTATTTACACGTAATTATTAAAAAAAGAAAGGAAACTTTAAACTAATAATAAAATGATCACGTATAAAAAGCAGGAAATGTGGAAAACGTCATACAAATTGCATTTACACGTGAATATTAAAAAAAGTAAGAAAATCTCAAAATAATTAATTAAATTATTACGCGCGAATCGCATTTAATGGGGACAATTACGTCATATGTAAAGTACCGAAATATTGAATATCGTCATATGAAAAATGCCTAAAATAATTAAATTATTGCGCGCGAAAAATTTGTAATGGTGAAAATTATTTCATATTTAAAATTTTCATATACTGATATTCCCAAACATAATATATTTACACGCGAATCTTAAAAGAAAAGAAGCAAAAAAAAAAACATTAATTAGATTTTTGCACACGAAACGCACTTAATGGTGAAAATTACATCATATATTTAAAATGAGTTTCTTATGGACATTATTAATGTGATGTTTACATTGCAAATCACATGGTATACAAGCTCGACTCACGTAATACAAGGGGTTACTTACAATGTATGTAAAATGTATGTACAATGTATTACGTGCAATGTATGTAAAAGGTATGTACAAGGTATTACGTACAATGTACTACATAATACAATGTATTACGTAGGTTTTTTCTACAAGCAGCGCGGCTAGCAAATTTGTTTATATATTTCATCACTTGATGCAGCCTAAATAGAAATAAATGCATGCGCAAAATACTTTCGATTTATTTTATACCAATTTTTATTCGATAAATACATATTAGAAAATTTGCACATACTTATTAATTAAAATAAGCAATTTACGTTTTAATAATAGCATGGAAATATTAGTGTAAGTGCGATTATAGTTATGTTATCAATGTTACAGTTGAAATATATGTTATCATATTCTGTGAAATATATTAATGTCTAAAGATCATATGCAGGACTGCACAAAACATTTCGAATGCATTACAGTCGAAAATTGTTGGAAGTCAATTTTAAATTGTGTTATGCACTTTTAATTTTATCGTTGAATTAAGTTTTAGCATACCATAACGTTCTACATAAAAACATAATGTTTGCATAAATAAATTCGAATACCGTACTGCCTATGGGTGGTAATAGTTAAAATATATTTTTCAACTGAATTAAAAATCTTCCGGGACGGGCCGCATGATTTTTCTTTGTCTTTTGGTTACAGCATCCTGCGTAGTCTGAAAAAAAAAATAAAATAAAAATAAAAATAAACCGTTCAATCTGTTATTTAAATATATTTATTCATGTACTATATATTTATTATTTATAAATAAATATTTATGTAAAAATCACTTTTATTCTGTTAAGTGGCTAATTTTACTAGAAAGCAAATATAACGTAATTTCTTTCATTTGACTTGTTTCATGTATAAATGCTTTTTTCTTTTAAAAGTAATTTATATAAACGGCACGTACTGTACAATATTTTAAATACCTTAATGATTTTCGTACTCTTTACTATTTTTCCACTGTCGGAGTAGTTAGAATTTTTCTGTTAAACATCTGGTCGCTAGCTACAAACAGGTGTGACATATGGCACTTCTGAAACCATTTAGAATGTGAAGGAGGAGCTGTTTTTTTTTTTTTTTTTTTTTTTTTTTTCATTAATTATACTTAATACTCACAAACTGATAAAAATCCTTGAAAATCCCCTTTTTCAGTATACCCAAAATGCTTACAGCCAGTTATTCCACTGTAATCCTCAAGTGCAGTACGCCTTTCTTATAAAAAGAATGTCTGAAATTAGTTATATGAATAGTGAGCGTGGAGGTTTACTATTAATTTATGAAAATTAATTAACAAATTATTTAAAAAAAAATTTAAAATTACTTAAGCATTGAAATTCAAACTGGCTTCTTTCTGACATATTCACAAAGTTATTGTTCATGCACAAAATAAGCAGTTATTCTTCTTCATGGACTGAGGAATCGGAAAGCATTTTTCATATTTTTATAAAGACAAAATACCATTCAGAATATGCCGTCCAAATTGGCGTTTTAAGCCGAGTTTCTGGATTCTACAACCCGGGAAATGTTGTTTTGAGACAGCAATTAATTAGAACTCAATATGATAAACAATTATAGAAAATGTAAAATACTGTTCGATTTCAAATTACCCCAATAGTCATGCCTGAAAATTCCTTACATTTATGCATAAAATGAGTCGGTGAATATATGTTTTGAGTTACTGAGTGAGGGAAAATATTTAAAAAACCACCCTAAGTGTTATAGAAACTTTCTAATTCGCATTTCAGAGAAAGAAAAATATCAAGTGAATGAAAATTAGAATTGTCTAATAGTAAATTGGTACAGCGCACTCAGAAAATGGCACGAAACAGTTTTGTACTAATTACGTCTAAATAAAACTCAAACTGTATTTCTCATATAATGCGAGCACTTTTTAATCAGTTTGATAATTAGAAATACACACAAATTTTGATCTGAAGATATTTGTTTTAAATGGAACATTTTTATTTTAATCACACGTTTTATTTCAAGGAATCATCGTATATGATAAGATTAAAATCTTGAAATTTTATTACTTTACTAATTCGATTCATTCATACTTATAAATTATCATTAAAACAAAGAGAAATTTTCATCTTTTAATAACATATCATTGATATATCGCTGCATAAATATGGTATTACCAAAATTGTTTCACCCATACTAATAGTATTGCAAAGAGTAATTTTTCAATATAATCATAATCCAGCATAACATTTGTATTTTAATTCATATGCTGCTAATTATTATGCTCGATACAAGTATTGTGTTAAATCAACCGTGGTTTAAATCAACTGGTTCCTCCCCCCCCCTTTTTTAAAAAAAAAGAACAATTCTTATACAATGTTTCTCCCCTTTTTTGTAATTTAATTTTCCATTTTTAGGGTTAAAATAATCTTTTTTCTACAACCAACACTATATATAGTAAGTCTAAGGTCATGCTTGTATGTATATTAGTATGAAATTTAACATGCATTAATGGACCTATCGGGTTCCCTAAAGAGTTATCTTAAAACATTGTCAACGCGTATAAACATATGCACACTACATGATACAACTGGCAGAAAATAATATAGATAAAAAATATTCAACATTTAGCATAAAATGTTTTCTCTCTCTTTCCCCCCCCCCCTTTTTTTAATGGGGTTATTTACAGCAATTAGTAACATAAGATGCTCTTAAAGTATTTGGTCATATTAAAAGAAAATTTTCTCGATTAGGAAGATTATCCTTTAACAATTCGAAAAAGAACACGCAAGATATGAAACTGAATAAAATGATATTCAAAAATTGGGTGCCAGTTACAGCATTTTAGTAACACCAGTGTATCTTTTTTGTCACTTACTGAATTTAAAGGCCAAAAATGTTGACTTACAGTTGTCTTAAAAAAAAAAAAAAAAAAAAAAAAAAAAAAATCGCAATTTTTTTTAAATTAAGCTCAGATACTGAGATTTATACAAAATAGTTAGCCAATCAGGTGATACTGTCTTGAAGAAGAATTAGTTTATAATTTTAAAGTATTGTTTAGGTCAAGAAGAAAATATTAACATGTTCAGTGAACTGATTTTCGCTTTAAAAAGTTACTGCGTGGTCAATGTATCCAAAATCTATTATTGGTGGGAGTTTGTATAAATAAAATCGCAACAAGAGATTGCTTAATAAAAAAAAGTTTATATCTTTTTTTTTAATTTTAAGTAAAAATTCTGTTGAATGTAAATATTTACTTCTAAGTAAAATAATAATAAGATATATTTAAAGGCTCTTTAACACAACAAATCCCATTATCTTGAACGAAAGAGGAAAATAAGGGAAAATCAGGCTTGCTTGAGACATCAAGGTTTCCTAAAAAATAATGACTAAAAATATATAATCGAATTAATGCTTAATTTTGTCATGTAAAATAAATGTGTATTACAAGAAAGCACAACGTAGAAAGCATTAGTATGAAATAAGTTTAAATTTCAGCATATTTAGGTGCATATGACTTATTTGATAGAATATTAAAGTCATAAAAATGTAATCAGAAGATGGTGAAGATTCCTATGTTCAATAATTCGCAAAATTTGGGGGGTGTGGGGGGGGGGGGGAGATTCGGGTCGTACTCGACCCAAACACAAAATACTTCAACCGGCAATCCGACCCGAACACGACATAAAATGACAGTAAATCATGTTTTAATGCAATGAAAAGTAATCTACAATTATATCTCTAATACCAATTTTATGTTTTATACAATAAAATGGACTAATCTATATGTTTAATATTCAATTATAGTAAAACCTCTGAATAGAAACTTCGGCATCGTTGAATAAAGTTCTGCATCGTGTCGGGTTATCCCTAACTTTCTTTTTCGGGTCAGGATGACTTTAATTTTCTTTCTGTGGGTAGGTTTCACCCAAGAATAATTCTTGCGTGTCATAGTAAGTTTTTTTGCAAGTTGGATTGTTGGGCTTTTCACAAAAAGTTTCAGCAGAATTATGTTTCAGATGAAAGTAAATACCCATTTCAATCTGAATAAGCATATATTTAATTTACTGCATGAGAGTACTTTATAAAAAAAATGTGATCACAAATTATTCCTTCTTTAAGAACCATTTATTCTTCTCGGAATATGAAAATTATTACCAACAATTCGTCTATCAAACAAACAAAAATACATGTATCGTATTTGTGATAATTTATGCACACATACACTCGCACATGTGTGTGTAGATTAGGAAGTGCCCACTAATCAGAGATATATTTAAGCGTACGAGTATTTAGGAATTGAAAAAGTATTCGTTGAATAAAAGGTGTCCGCTTTTCGGGAGTTTCCATTATGGAGGTCTTGTTGTATATAGATTTTTAACCTGAAAAAATATCGTGAAAATTACTTTGAAAAATCTCGTCAACCCGAACCCAACTCGCAAGAGTCAAAATCCGAAAAAGGCCCGAACTCGAAACAATGGAAGTCAACCCAAACCCGGACCCAACCCGCGACGAAAATATGTAGCGACAACCCGACCCGAACCGCGAGTTCGGTCAGGTGCGGGTAACCCGACGCAGTTGAGAATTCTAATCCAAACCGCTGAATTTTATTTACTGTTTCTTTTCATTTGAGGGGGGGGGGGGGAGAAAATGTTTGAAGAAGTTTCCTTTTTTTTTTACCCAGTTTTACGATTCTCCAAAAATAATAAATTATTTGTAAAACACCTTAATACAATCAAAGAAGTTATATTTATTCGTAAATTTACGAAATTAGTAAAAATTCTTATTTGGATGTCAAGAAATTCAGTATATATTTTTTCTGTATAAAGACAAGAAATTACCTTCGATAAAATAGTGTCAAAGTCTATTTTCAATCGATTATAACTCAATATGTAATATGTAATAAATTCATCAATAACTTAAAATCGCTGTTTGATTCCAAATCATTCGCATATAGTTATGGCTGCAATTTTAAGCATTTAATAATAAAAAAATACATAAATAAATGAATAAATAAAAGACTACGGAACGGATATGTATTCACATATGTGGATACATATATATGTGATAAATATTTATATGTATATGTAATAAAAAATGTTTAAAAATCTGAATTGTATTTTATTTCAAAAACAATAAAAACGTAAAAGATGCTTCCGAAAACTTTTCAACAGGAGAAAAGGTAATGTGAGAATATAGATTGAATATATACGCGGAGAAAGATAGATTGCTACTTCGGTGATTTGAAACATTATACGTATCAAGTAAAGTTACCCCCTAATGACAATTATTCAACTAATCGATTACAGTTTTGGAGGAAGTTTGGAGCGTCCTGACGGAATCAGTTTAGAGGAGAATCAAAATGGCCAGCTTGGTTTTTTTTTTTTTTAGGATAAAAAAAAAAGAGTCTCTTTCAAGAACTTTCGTCTGGTATTTTCCTACCGGAAGTATTTGATTGATAGAGACGAAGTACTGCTTCGGCGAGTCCGGACTTTACCAGTCTGGAGTATGCCTCTGAGTTTGTTACTTTCATCAGCTTTCGGAAGAAAATATTGACTTGCTTTCATTATTATAAAGATATTTATTAGGGTATTATTATTATTATTTTGAGAATGTGTGTAGGGGGGGGGGGGGTAATGTTTTGGTATTATTATATGAATGGTACGTACAGATGCACTGGGCTATATTTTTGGTGCCAAAAAGGCAATTTAATGCCTGGGCAACCCACCAATATTTGGGCGAGATTTTTCTTCCTATGGCAGCAACGTACAGCAGATTGTGTGTGTTTTATATTAAATTAAACATTGTGTGTTTTATAATAAATTTATTTTTGTGTGTTTATAATAAAAATTGTATGTGTTTTACAATTAAATTGTGTGTTCTTTAAGTACTTCCTCCATTATCCCGTCGACCACTTTTCATAAGAACTGACATTAAATTATAGGATTTAAGGCCAAAGATGCATTATTGTGGCCACACATTCACTTGACTCAGAAGCATTGCATGTGTTTGTTATGTTATCAAGTGGCTATAATTTGACATTTACCTGTATCTTTCATTATGTTTTACTGATTTATTAGTTATTTCGTTAATCAAAATAACAGTTGTGTCCTTAAACAGCAGTGCCATGATATTAAAAGAGAAAAAGCATTGAAAAAATGTTGTGATGCATAGTTATGTACAATAGATCAGTTTCAATTGATGTCAAAAGCATTTATTCACCAGCTGAGAGGGATAATTTGGAAAAATAATGTAAATGAATAAATATCAAAGTTTTTTTTTTTTTTTTCAAACTCTTTCATTAATATTTTATAAATTTTATTGCTCAAGTTTACTAAGTTGGTGCATTGAAGAGTGGGGTTTTTCAGAATTTATTTATTTTGAGATTCCAATGGCAGCATTCTTTATTTTTTTTTATTTGGCGTTAGTTTGCCAATAGTTATCTGTTATGAACAGTGGTCGACAGGATAATGGAGAAGTACCATTTTTTATAACAAATAAATAAATTAGCAAGCTAAGCCTAACAGGTACACAGATGCCTTTAAAACAGAATCATTATAATTATCCTCTTAGCCCATTTATATACAAGCTTTTTTTTGTCTAGGTGCTTATACATTGCATTAAATAATACAGGCTTAACCATTTGGCACATTTTTGTTGTTATATCCAACTTAAAAAAATCTGCAACTGCAAAATCCCCACATTAAACACAATATAAATAATGAAATTTTCCGTTAAGACTGAGTGACAAAAGCAAGATTGCTATATTTGATCAGTGGATTCTAAAAACGCCTAGTTTGATAATATTTTAAAATATAAACAAAGAATCTACATCAGAAATCTATAAAGCACTTTGCCTCACGTTGTGCAGATTTTTAAGATCCTACTTCACTCAGGCGAAAACACCCGCTTGCTAATGTTAATCCTATGGGGGAAATAATTTACGATATCTCGTTCGCATTTCAATATTTTTAAGATTTTTTTTTTTTTTTTTTTTTTTTTTTTTTTTTTTTTTTTTTTTTTTTTACATTGGATAGCTGAGGTCAATCTCTATGCACGCTCTTTTGTACTTTTTTGATTTTGATTACAAGTTTTTTTTTATTAAGATACTTTCACTTTCGGAAACTGTTCCGAAAGTAAAAGTATCCTCAATTTAAAAAAAAAAAATCATTTATAAATATTGAAATGCGAACGAGATATTGTAAATTATTTCCCCCATAGGATTAACAGTAGTGAGCAGGTGTTTTCGCCTGAGTAAAGTAGCTTCTTAAGAGTGACCTATATAAAGTGCATGTCATACCGTATTTTGACTATTGAATTCTGTAAACCTATTGCATTAGCATAGCAAAGGGGGAAATTTAGGGGTTTAAACCCCTTCCAGAGTATTTAAAAAATTGATCAGATGTATAGAAATCCATTTGTCTTAAGGTAAAGTAATGTTGTGCAAAAAACCAAAGAAATTAAAAGTATAAGCAGCATAAAATATCATTATCAACTGTTTCAATGCTTTGTAATAGGGTCATTCAGTATCAAATCAACCAGCGACTCAACCTGACCATTTTAGATTTTTATGAAACTTACAGGAATCATTCTCCCTGATGATATAAATAAGAATATACTTTTATTATTTTTGTATATCAGTAAATTTTCATACAATTATTTTTTTTAATTTCGAAAAATTATTTTTTGGCTTGTATAATTGTTTTCAATTTTGAAATTTCTCAAGTTCTATCAGGCGTAGAGAGTTGTTTGACCCTTCATTTTAAAGATAATTTCACAAGGTTTAATTTGATATGCAAGTTGACTCTGTTTGGTTTTAAAAAAGTAAATTTTATTTAATTTAAAAATTTTAAAATAATGTTTTTTAAAAGTTTTGAAAAAAATGTTTTTTGTAATATTATAAACTTTAAATTCTGAAAGTTTTAGAGTGGGATCTCAATGGGATCAGCAGTTATGTTAAAAAGACTAATGTTAAACACCAGTTGGGGCTGTTATTTAAAGTTGGCACCTTGCCAACTTTATGACTGTGCTAAAGATAGGTATTGTCTTATTAATTTTAATCATTATTTTTAACTGCTGATCTCATTGAGATCCCTCAGTAAATCTTTAAGAACTTTAATTAAAGTTTATAATATTACAAAAAAACATTTTTTTTTCAAAATTTAAAAAAAACACTATTTAAATTAAATTTACTTTTCTTTAAACCAAACATAGTCAATTTGTATATCAAATTAAACCATATGAAATTCTCTTTAAAATGAGGGGTCAAACAACTTTCTACGCCTGATAGAATTGGATAAATTCAAAATTGAAAACATTTATACAAGCCAAAAAAAAAAATGCTGATTTTTCGAAATTAAAAAAATTAGTTGTATGAAAATTTACTAAGATAAAAAAAATTATAAAAGTATTCTCATTTGTATCATCAGGGAGAATGATTCCTGAAGGTTTCATTAAAATCTGAAATGGTCAGGTTGAATATTGAAATTTTTTGGTTGATTTGACATAGAATGACCCAAAAGGGGCCTCTATTTAAACAGAAAATCAATGAAAAAATACATTAGGAGCAATAGCAGTAAAATAGTCATATGTTACTACTATTGCTCTTTCTTTTTTCTCTGAAGACTAAAGAAGATGCTCTTTTATGAAACCTTTAAACACACAAATGTTAAATTTATTACGACTGTTTGTGCTTTTCATTACTTTTTGTCACACATTTTTTTTTTTTTTTTTAAATGAGTAACAATTCCAGATGAGGATACTGGCTGTGCTACTGCTTACTGTGTACTTTATTTCCTTTTATTATACATATTTGATGCGTGTGTCTATATTTATTTATCTTTTTATTTGCTAGAGAGAAAAGAAAGAATCAAGAAGAAAATAGAGACTTTACTCGGGTTGTTGATGATTATATTATTTTTTGTATGTAAATAAATGGAATTATTTAAACTGAATAATGTTTCATTTGTTTTAGAAAATATTGCCTGGATATTGAGAAATACTTTTGTTTGCTTCAGAGTAAGTTATTAAAAATTATTATAAAGAAAAAACAGTAATTTAAATGAGTTAAATTAGAAAATAAAAGTAACAACATTAGTTTGTGTTTGCTCTGTTGCATATAGGAAAGTATTTCTCTTGTAAACAAAAGAAAAAAAAAAGGCCACATAGAAATTGAGATTTTTTAAAAATTTAAGTATTGTTAGCTTTTAACTAGAAAGGAATTAGGGAATATTAGATGAGGAAATGCAAAGATTACAATATTGAAATATATTATTAGTTAAAGTAATCTTTGGGTGTAGATTAAAAATTATATTTTTAATACCATATTTGTCACATTGTAATATGTAAAACTTATATAATGAAGCTATTAAATGGGCAAGAAACTGCTATTACTTTAGCATAAAAATGTTTTGAGAAGATTATCTTTGAATATATAAAAAAGTTTCTTTTTGCATCATTAAAGAATTCATTTTAAGAGAAAGTTATTAAAAATTATTATAAAGGAAAAACAGTAATTTAAATGAGTTAAATTAGAAAAGTAACAACATTAGTTTGTGTTTGCTCTGTCACATATAGGAAAGTATTTCTCTTGTAGACGAAATGAAAAAAAAAAAAAGCATACCTACATAGAAATGGAGATTTTTTTTAAGTTAAAGTATTCTTAGCTTTCAACTAGAACACATATTGCAACAGTGTATAATGTACGGTATATTGGAATTCTACATATTTGGTGTGGTATTGGTTTTAGCATTGTTAGTAAACACAGGTTTTTTTTTCTCCTTCTTACAATGTATAATTAGCTGATCCTGTACCAGTGAACTGTATTCAAAAGGTAAGTAACGGAAAATATAATCAAATTTACTATGTATAAGCATAGGCATAGAGTTGTATATGCTCAAATCCAACCAATAATTTAAAAAATAAGACTCCCTCCCCTCTAATATAATTTTTTTTTTTTTTTTTTTTTTTTTTTTAGAATTTCCTCTTTTTTGTTACAAAGATAAATGACATTAGAAAAAAAAAATTCATCTTCCACTAATACCTAATTTTATTTATTTTTCATTTGAAATTTTGTAGCCTAAAACCCATATAAAAAGTAAAAATAGGAAAAGAATTCATATTCTGAAAAAATGTTATTCAAAGTCAATTTTCATTGTAATTTTATTATAAAAGATTCGTGAATGACAGCGAGTATATAATTTTATAAACTAGTTTGTACATTTGAATTTTAACATTGTCTTAATGTGATTTATTTATAAATATACAATTCTGTTTAATTTCTTTAAAAAGGTAGTTAAAAGAGCAACATTGAATCTGTAAGCAATGTCTTTTACACACACATGTGTGTGAAAAAAAAAAAAGTTATGTTTAAGTTCATCAACAATAATTTTCAAGACTCTACGCCTATGTGCATAAGAATGATTTTAATTAAAATAAAATAAATGTTCCTAAAGAAAATTTCTTAACATAATTTAGGAACATTTTAATATGAAAATATTATCTAGTAATGTAGTGGATTGATTACAACAAATTCAATATATATATAATACCCACATACATAGTAAGAAATATGGACAGAATCGGTACAAATAGGGTGCTATCTCCCCCCAACTCCAAGGAAATTGATATTTCAGAATATATATATATATATATATATATATATATATATATATATATATATATATATTTTCTTCAAGAATCAGAAATTATATAAACTCTGAAATAACTTGTCTGATTTGAATAAAATAGAAACATTTGCATTAAATAAACTGTTTAAGCACACAAATTAATTATCCATCCTATTGCAATATTCTCAAAATGAGAGATATCATCAATGAGTACTTTGGTTAATTTTAAAAATATGAAGAAAAACTTGTCAATTATTTCTCGGCTGTCCACAACAAGATTAAAAAAATATCCCCCCCCCCCCCTCGAAGAAAGTTCTGACATGGCACCCCTGAGTACAATGTTCAACACTCAATAAAAATTAAAAAATTAATTATATTCAAATTTTAGCAATTACTTTAAAGGAAAAAAGCAATATATTAATTAAAATATAAAAAATAAAATACATTCAAATTTTAGCAATTACTAAAAAAGAACGATATATTAATTAAAATATGTAACTTGCTAAATGTAATATGAATTCTTAAATATAATATAGGCTAATAAAAATAATTCTTTTTTTTTTCCCTTCAGTATATAAATATTAGACTAAAATTTAATTTCCCACAGAAACAAAAGAAAGGCCCACTTAGTAAAATTTAAAAAATGTATTCAAATTTTAGCAATTACTTTAAAGGAAAATATATATATATATATAATTATTAAAATATGTAACTTGCTAAATGTAATATGACTTCTTAAAAATATTATAGGCTAATAAAAATCATTATTATTATTTTTTTTTTTCAGCTAAAATTTAGTTTCCCACACAAACAAAAGTAGCACTCAGTAAAACTTAAAAAATGAAATATATTCAAATTTTAGCAATTACTTTAAAAGAAAATAAAACAATACATTAATTAAAATATGTAACTTGCTAAATATAATATGACTTCTTAAATATAATGTAGGCTGATAAATAGCATTATTTTCCTTTTTTTAATCAGTATATAAATAATAGGCTAAAATTTAGTTTTCCCCAGAAACAGAGGTAAAATTCAATCAGTAAAACTTAAAAAATAAAATATATTAAAATTTTAGCAATTACTTTAAAGGGAAAAAAACTATTAATTAAAAAAAAATTAAAATTTTAGCAAATACTTTAAAGAAAAAAAAACAATATATTAATTAAAATATGTAATATGACATCTTAAATATAATAAGGGCTAATAAAAAGCATTTTTTTTTTCAGTATATAAATAATTGGCTAAAATTTAATTTCCCACAGAAACAAAAGAAAAATTCTAAGTCAAGTTATTTTGATGAAAATCTCATGCCTCTGTCAATTACGATTTAAAACTAACAGATTAATCAAAACATTTTTCATTTCCTTTATAGATGCTTATGATAAAAGCATTATTATCTACCTTTGATTGTAATTCTTGTTACAATGCTTAATATGAAATCCTCTAACTAGCCTTACGTTTCTACATTTTGGTATGCTTGTCCTAAAACACTTACAAAGTACCTCAGATTGTGTCAACTAGCAACCTTTTATAATGCTTTTTACAATGTTTGCAAACCTTTCAGACAAAGCCTTTAAAAAGCATCTAGTCATTTACATGTTGGGGTTATAAAAATGTTTTAAAAATCAAAAATTGTTATCTGGGTAGAGGAGTGAATGCTAGACACAATTGAACATTTCTCATTATGTAAAATTTCTCAGGATGTAAATAAAAGAAATATAAGCGATAATCTCTTTCTTTTACTTCTTGTACTACTACTTATTTTTCTGCATGTTCACTAAATACTTCCCTTTTAAAATAATAAAAGTAGATAAATAAATAAATACTGTATGTTAAGAAATTATAACACCATTGTTGGTGTGTATTTACGAAAAGTCGATAAAACCACGTGTAAACTTCGTCACATACATTATCAATTGGAAGTAATTAAAATAATTATCATACAAACTTCAACACAAAAATTAAGTTTAATATATTTTTTAATTTACCGATTATTTCATTAGCGTTATATTATAGTATTGTTATTATTATTGTATTGCAAAGAGCGTTTCTTTCAAACGCGAACATACTTATCGGTAAAATATATAATTTTGAGTAATTCGTGTAACATTTTATCTAATAAATACATTTTCTTCAATAATAAAGCTTTTAAAACAATTGGCACTTAAATTCATGCATTGATTTGTCTTCCTTTATGTTCATTCTGTTTTGAAATAATATGAATTATTTGAAAACTTGATAAAATATTACTAATAATATCAATTAAATTTTGGTGTTAAAAATAGAGGAATTTGGAAAAAAGTGTCTCGAGCTGTGAATTGTCTACATGCAGCTGGTCCCAAATTAAAGGTCATGAAATATCAGTGTGTTTAAAAACATGTTTATTAAATTTCACTGCTAGAAAATAAAGTCTCAAGAAATATAGGCAAGGAACTTCTTGAAAGTCCGTTTTTTAGGTGCGTTCGTAATTATATAAATACGTAGCACATATGGTCGTCGTCTGGTCCGTTCATATGTCTGTCCGTCCGTCCGCATATAAGAGCGCAAAAACCACCCAACTGAATGGTTTGAAATTTAATATATATTATAGTTACAGAATTTTATCGAGTCATTTCAAATTTTATGAACATCGAATCAAAACTAGAAAAGATATCAATAAAAGTTTACTTTATTCTATTAAATCCTATCGTACCTAATCTACATAATAAAAGCGCAAGTCATGTGACTGAGGAAAACAAATACGGCAAACTACTTCTTTTTTCATATGCCAAGCAGATTTTTATTAAAACTTATTTTCTCGAATAAAATTGCATAAAAGTTACATTTTTAGAAAGAAAGTTAAAAAAAAATTGTTTGATTGAGAGATGAGTTACATTATAGAATATTGTGTGTGCAGCATTCATCGTTCATTTACAGGGACACACAGAAGAGTTCGGTACTGTCTGTTAACAAAAATTGCCGGAAGCGCTTTTTCAGTTGCTGAACACGTTTTTAAATTTTTTGTCTATTACTTGGTGTGTATAAATGGTATAAATCATATACAGAGCAGCACAAAATTTCTCGAGAACATTTCCGTTTATTGACGGAAATTCCAGAAGGGGAATTTTTAACTGTGGTACGCGTTTCTTGACTGAACTAAAATTTAGCATTCTGTGTATTAATTTACAAATCTATATATCATATTCAAGGCTGCTCAAAAGAATTCCGAGAAAAGAATATTTTTCCGAATACTGTCGGTATTTTCCTGAAATTGAGTTTTTAAATATGTTATGCATTTCCCAAATTATTTACTTAAGATTTCATTTTTCACCTTATTAAGCGGTAAAGGGTTGTCTTGTTTTTTTATTACAGATGCTATTAGTGTTTTTGGCTCCTTTGCCTGCAGTGTTGAATTCGGGGGGGGGGGGGGGAGAAACATCGCCCGCAGCATTGAGATTTGAGATTTTATGCTTTTACTGATGAAAAGGTGCAATTTTCCCCCTGGAACTGTACCACCCGGAAAAAAGTGTCTGAATTCAACACTGTTTACCTGCAACTGTCCCTGAGATACGTCCCCCTCCTCATTCCGAAACCTCAGAAAATGCAACATTAAAATACTATGATATGTTTTTTGTTCAATGTTTTAGATGACACATCTTTTTCGCAGAGCGCCCACGATTACCACTGTGAAATATGTGTGTATCCTGCAGACGTGTAGGAATCACTGTCAATGCTAAAGTGAGGTAATTTTTCGAATCATGTGAATAATGACGCCCTTCGTTGTGTGCCACAAGCTCAGATGCGCCCTTGCTTACTAAAAGGTTCGACAGGCCTGATGTATTATACAAAGAGTTTTGAGCGATCCCTAGGACCGTCTACATAAGCTTTTTCTGTCAATATTTAGTTATAATAAAATTTTTTACTAAAGAAAACATTCACACACACAGAAAAATCTGTCAATTTTTTTTATTTATATTGTCAAAATATTTAAAAACCACTCTCAATTTGGCGCCACTTGGTAGCGGCGCCCGGGGCGGCCGCCCCCCTTGCCCCCGTTTAACTACGCTATTGCTAATATCTAATGAATTTTGTGATGGGAAAGAATAATTACTATGATTAAAATAAATTGGTATTTGAGAAAGGGAAACGAAAGGGGAAAAGTTATTTTCCCTCTATATTAAAAAAAAGGTAACGATTTGGAAATGTGCAAAAAACGAATTGGAAATGAAGCAATGAAAAACTATTACGCGGAGATTGAAGTAAGTTGAAAATTAGTAAATTAAATGAGGAAAATAAAATAAAAATGTGTTATATGTATGTGTGTGTATAAAGATTTAGAAATTTAAATTCTCTGAACTTTCACTCGAAATTCTTTCGAGTCTTCTTATTCTTAAATTTCAGTAACTTTTCTGTGAATCTCTCGCTTATCATAATTTAAAAAAAAGTTAATTACTGTTTCGTTTTCACATCGCAGAAAACCACGTAAATGGCGATCAATGTGCAGCTGTCTAATGCTGTTTATTTATTTGTAAAAAAGAAAAGAAAATAATAAAAGGGTATAAATTTATTTTACTCACACCAGTATAAACAATGTAACACACATATTATATAAATAAATGCTATTCTTAGCGTTCTCTCTTACTTCGTCGAGTTTCAATATGCGAGTGAGCGCCTGTATGGTATTAAGTTCTCCTCGTTGCCTTATAAATGAGTACACCTTTACTCATCCTTGTGCGCACGATTTCAGCACTGCAATGTAACTGCATTTTTCGACTCACTTGGCAGAGCCGAGTCTGAACCGACACTCCACTCTCCTGAAGAAAAAGGGTTGGTAGGTTGGAAAGTAATTCAAAATAATATTTACCGTAACTAATAAAAGCTAGCAAAATTTACTTTTTTATCAGCAACACCTTTTCTCACATTTAACATAAATAAATTCTATGCAGATCATGTTCTATTATAAGAGTGATTCGCAAATAAATCTCCATAGGAAGGACTCTTATGACATTCCATAAATAGAACTGAAATGTCTTCTAAAACAGAAAAAGAAAGAACGAAAATAAAATATCCTCTGACCATCATCGCGGATTTTTCTGACACGTTTGCAAGATGAATTCATTTCCCACATTTGATAAAATTTGAAATATTCTCAGTGCAGCAATAAAAATCCTAATAATACATGATTTTCTAATAAATGTGATATGTACTTAATTTCTGTCGATATTTTTATCGTAATCATTTTGTTGTGATTGTGACCTAAAAATTAGGTTTAAACATGAATTAGTGGCTGTCTTTTATTTTTTTATTTTTAACTTTATTTTTAAATGCATTGTTTTTATGGAAAAATGAGAAAAAGATCTTTGATCTGCTAAATAAAATGTCTGCATTTATGAATGAATATATTTTAGTGAATACGTAAAAATGTAAGATAAAAAACTGTAAATGTTTGAAATTTTTTTTTTAAAATGGGTTTTACCTTGCCCTTCAGGGGGGGGGGGTTACAAGGGAACGAAATAGCGAAATAATCCTTCGTATCTTCTGTTTATATTTTGCAATTCATCCACTTTCTAAATTTCATTTCTAAAACCTTAATAAATGCGCAGATCCGATTTTATGCCCCTCCCCCTCCTCTTTTACTAGTGGCCAATTGGTCTGAATAATAATTAAAAAAATCGTCCGAATCTTACGTTTATATTCTGACATTTAGCATGTAGCAAAATTTCATCACGAAAGCCATGATTTATTATTTTTGCCACTCTCCACACTCCCGGGGAGGAGGTAGTGGAAGATAGAAATCAACCTTTGCATCATATGTTTGCATCATATGTTTGCATTATATGATTCATCTTCTTTCAAAATTTAATCTCTAACACCCAGATCTAACCACCCTAAGAGGAAGGTAAAGGGACCGAGTTCGACAATTTTCATCCGCATTTTATGTTTATATTCTGACACTGAGCATCTTCAAAAATTTTATGACGAAAGCGGCGAGAGGTCTTGAGATGCGTATTTTCGCTGTCCCCCCTAAACAGACACAGGAAGGGGGGCTCATTTTAAAAAAAATCCTTCATATCTCGTTTCTATGTTTTGTGATTCACCCCTTTTCAAAATTCATTTCTAAAACCATCATAGATCCTAAGATACGTTTGTACTTAACCCTCCGAACCACACCCCCCCCCTCCCCCCAGCAGAATTCCGAAAATTATCTCTAAATCTGGTTTCAAATATGAAACGTTAAAAAAATCGATTGGTTAAACTTTAAAAAAATTATGTATATATATTTTTTAATTATCTGCGAATATTTATATTTATGAAAATGAATTTAAATAACTATATATACGCAAATCAAATAAAGGCTATCCATTTTTAAACAAAACACATCGATTATAAAATAAATTCAGTAACATAACGTATTTATAATAGCCTGTTACTAAAGTAAAGTACAATTTCTCTTCTTTCTATTTTTTCCCAAATTACATGAAACAAAAGAACTTGAAAACATTCCATTATGAAATCCTAGTTCCTCTTTTTTAAAAAAAAATCCACACATAACAACTGCTTGATCGCCTATCCGGTGTCTAGCATATGACAAATTCAATTAATTATTGAGAAAACACCTGGCTTTTTGTTCCGCCCCTTTTATTCATACAATCATCCTTATCATCCCGGATACTGAGTCGAGCTGTCGAAATGGTCCTTATGCACGCAACCTGAGGTCGAGGTTAAAATTCGGCTGCTGGCGGTATTACTGTTGAACATTAACATAGCAGTCTGTGGAGTGTGAGTTATTAATGCTGGTTTGTTAAAAATACCGCAAAAAATGCTTTGTTGTAGCTGTATATATTTAATATATTGTAATATGAATTCAAAATGTTGTTCTGTATGCGAGAAAATTCCCTAAATTTTGCAAAATTTCGGTTAAAATGTATGCATCTAGCCTGGGTCGAGGCTAAAATTGTCTGCTAGTGATATTTGAGCCTGCGCCAGGGAGATATAAATAGATTAGGAGAATTTTCTCCTATGGCATCTTCCTTGCAAACTTGAGCCTAACGCCGAAGTGGCCGCATGTGACGCTGCGATCTTTAGCTGAGTCAAAATAACATTGGTTGCTATAGGAGTGCGTTATTATTTCTTTAATAAAATATTAATTTTACATTATATTTTAATATGGCTCGGAACTGTTTTGTATATGGATGTGACACAGGTTATAAGAAAGTCGGAAGACAGAATAAAGAACTGGGTATAAGAAATCCATCATTGTTTCCGTGAGCATATCTCAAAAATGCCAAAAATTTAGTTCACATAGGAAACACAGTTAAAAATTATCTTTTCACCAATTCAAAAAATGAATCCACCCCTTCCAGGAAAAAAGAAAAAGGGAGGGGGGGGGTGCAACAGATAAATTAACTGTATAAAATGGATGGCCTTTGTGCTTCTTTTTGAAATTATATATAAATATAATTTTTTTTTTTTTTTTTTTTTTTTTTTTTTTTTTTTTTTTTAAATCTCAGGTAAATGCTGTGATTTTTAAATGTTTGTAGCCGAGTAATTCTTGAAATTATATTTATTTTTCTTTGTTAAACAAATGTTTGTTAATTATTTCTGTTAAATAATGTTTGTTCCTTAAATAAAGATATGTAATTTTTCTTGTGTAATCTTTATTTAAATATACACATATAGGCACAAAAGTTTTTTAATTTATCAAAATATCTTGATCATATGCAATAAATACATAGACATCAAATTATTTTTTGATTGTAAAAAAAAAAAAAAAAAAAAAAAAAAAAAAAAAAAAAGTATTTCAAATAGGAAGTTATTGACAGCAAGTCTTGAATGTAGAAAATGATTCATATTATACATGTGTATTAATTTACAGAAAAAGCTAGTTGTATTTGAATTTATATTACATTAAATATAAGAATAAAATTACAATAATCCAGCAGTATAGGAAACACTATTTTTCTTTTCTAGGGTCCCCTTTCCTGTATTGTCACAAAAATTTGAGCATTTCCGATGCCTCAAAGGGGTGGTGAGTGGTGATGGGAGTATGTAAATAAATATTTAGATAAATATATTTATTATTATCCTACTCTAATAGTATAAAATATCATCTCTAATGAAAATTACATGCTAAATTTGGGGGCCTAGGGCCCAATTGCTACAAATTTCAAATTTACTTTACATTTGTAGTAGGCATACATTTTTTTAAATCTAGAGTTTGAGTACAATAAAATTAATCCTATCAAAATTTACCTTATTCCAATACTTGTTTTGAATAGGAATTGATATTTTTTGCTCATTTTAAATAATACAGCTGGGAAGAAAATATATATAATTTTTAGTTATTTGCAGTTTGTAAAATTTAGTATGAATATTTAACAAATTCTTATACTAAATAGTCCTGGTTTTCATATTTTATTTATTTTAAAAAATAAATAAAAGCATATAAAAACATCATTATTTGTTTTAATTAGAAAAAAAAAGTTATTCTATAAAATATTTACGAGAATTACGTGATAAATCCCGGATATCGAAGAACAATTAAAAAAAAAAAAAAAAAAAAAAAAAAAAAAAGATATATTTGAGTTCCAGGCTTGTTTTGAATAATAATTAATATTTTTTGTTCCTTTTTAATATTACAGTGAAAATATATATTATTTGCAGTTTGTAAAATTTAATATAAATATTTTACAAACTCTTAAAATAGTTCGTTTTCTGTTTTATTAATTAAAAAACATCACAGAATTTCTTTTTAAATGCAGCTTGAGAAAAAAAATTTTTTTTTTCGATTTGCTGAACTTCGATTGCTGACACAGATGGCCAGTACACGAGATTTCGCGCATTACCAAACTTCATTTCGGAGTCAAAAACCTAACATAGCGTTCCCCTACCTGAGGTATTCTATTACCATGCTTATACCTGTTACCTGGGACTCAGTCAGTGTTTCCAATTAGACGGAAATTCTAGTTAGATATTTACCACAATTTCTACATAGAGGAATATTAGAATAATAGGATATTCATCTTATTTAACCTCTCAATAATAAATAAGGTTACCATAAGGTATTAAATAAAGTACTTTGTAAAATCTTGCTCGTCATGGCATGATGCACGTATATCTATTAGTAATCATTTATTAACAACGAGGAAAACTTAACACCTTACAGGTGTTTCCTCGGTTTTTCTAAAGATGACTCATAATTTTACAGTTAAGCGTTTACTTCCATAAATTCCATTCACAAAAACCTTTTAAATGTTACTGGTGTCAGTGTAATTTCTTTTAGTTCTAATTTTTGGTTTTCTTAGTACAGAGGTTTTAATACATTTCAGTGTAGTTCGGTTTCCTATTTTAACAGTAAATTTATTTATTTACTTTACTTGCCCACCAGATATTAAAAAGAGAACATCCTATATTTCCAGAGGATATAGTTGTTTTGAATTTACTTTCAACTACTAAAATTTTTCTAAAAGCTTCAATAACCATGGGAATAAAAAGGGTAAACTGTTGTAGTCACGGAAAAGAAGTATGTTAAATGCTGGTTTAAATGCATAGGTGCCAACCTCTCATTAATACTCCATAATATACGGATTAATTTGATCCAGGTTTAACACGTTTCACACCAGAATTTTTATAAGAAATGAAATTAAATAAATTACACGTAGAAAGCTGAAATTGAACAACTAAAGATTCATTCAATAATTCTTCTGGTTTGAAGGGTTGTTAAACTGGGTCAAATTAACCCGCATATTACGGAATATTAATGAGAGGTTGGCACCTATGTAAATGTATCACTAAAATATATACTCCCTCCGTCCCAAATTAGTTGCTACATTTCAAGTAGGTGGAGTCATAAATGACTTCCGATGCAGTTTAGTAAATTGACTCCAGTAAAATTACTATACTACAATGAATATAACGCGGTATACTAGTTATTAGAAGCAATAACCTCGAATCTGAAGTATGAGAACAAAAATTAATGTCACTTGAGCTAATAAAAAAGTGAAGATAATTGTAATTATGAATAACTGTTTAGAAATTTCCCTAAAATAATAAAGAACGTAACGCTGTATTGCAATTTTTACTACAATATTTAAAGAATTCCCTTAAATATCAATTAAAATGGCTTTATGTGCGATTAAAATTATCACAACTTGGCATTTTCATTCTCTTTTTTTACTTTCCACAAGTGTAGCAATTATTTTGTGACAAATTTTTAGAAGCAAATTTACAGGGTTCGCTCGCTCTTAAGCTACGCCCCATTTTGTAAGGAGTCTATCACCAGTATACCAGAGAGATAATTTTCTTCCTAATGAATTCAAGATTCATTAGACAGCTAGACAGTGCTTCCCAACCTTTTTCTTCCACGTACCCCTTGCATAGGCTTTTCATTTTTGAGTAACCCCTATTTATCATTAACACCTTCCACCCCCTATCTTCAACACATATTATTAAAATCTTCAACTTAGCCCAGTCAAATAAGGATATAACCTCGGAATGAAAGATAACAAGCTGAAAATTTGCAAAAATCTTTGTTTTGACATTCTAAACGTAAGCTAAAAAGTCTCATATAATCTCGTGTCCACGTCTCGAGATATTCAAGGTCAAAGGTCAAGAAAATCGGTTTTTTGCTTATATCTCGAAAACTGTGCATTTTATTTTAAAAAGTCCAGTTACAAAATTAAAGTAGACAAAATTTCCTATAAAATACATACATTATCTTTAATTTTCTGACAAAGGGTTTAGGCGCTAGAGCGCGCTGAAGAAAGACAACTTTTTGACCTTCAGACCAAAACGAGAGAAACTTTATCTTTCACCCTCGATTTCTCAAAAACTATGCATTTTATCGAGAAAACATATTACAAAATTGAAGTAGGCAACATATTCTACAAAATTCATAAATTAATTTTAATTTTCTGACGAAATTTTTAGGCGCTAAGTAGCGCTGAAAAAAAAGCGACTTTTTGACCTTTGAGCCAAAAAACTAGAGAAACCCCCTTTCCTACACTCAATTACCCAAAAACCAGACATTTTATTGAATAAAACCAGCTACAAAATTAATGTAGATAACATTTTCTGCAAAATGCCTATATTAACTTTAATTAGTTTTTGGCCCTCTGGCCTAAAAGGGAGAAAAAACCACTAAAGATTTTTTCTTATATTTCAAATGATATTTGAAGCTATTACAAAACTTGTAGAAAATAAAATTATCTACAAATTTAGTCTTATTAGTTACATTATTTACTTATTAATAAATATTTATTATAAATAAGAATTAATTATAAATAAATTTGATAATATTTTGTTAAATTATGTATAAATAATAACATATTGATATGAGTTTTTATGTATTGTAATTACATTTTTATTTATCATAAGATTATCAAATCTATTATATTTTGTTAAAGTTAAATTATAAGGCGATTATTACCTCTGATTATCAATAGTAGGCATACAGCTTACGTTTCCTCTTGTTCGTTGTCGTCTCCTTCTTCTGGTCGCCCATATAAAATTTCAAGATCGTTATCATCATCCTCGTTGTCCGTAATACTTGGCTCTAAATCCTCAAGAATTTCAGGTACATATTCACTTTCTTCATCAAGATCATTTGGATATGATGAAGCGTTGAGACATGCTTGTCCGTTACACTGGCCACAAACTAAGGAGCATTGCAACCCTACTTTTCTACATCCACAGTTCGCGCAACAGCCTTTCTTGCAATTGCAGAAGATCGTACTGAGTAGTTCTTCTGGGGCTGAAGGTAATAATGTTGTTGTGGGTTCCAGGATCTCGTTTTGTATTACCCCCCATTCTCTGGGTTCTAAATCTTTCCCTAACCAAGTTTGGATCTGATAGTAGACACGATAAATATGCTGTCGAGCTGCTGCACTTGTTGGTGGAAGAGATGATAATTGCACCGGTTTATTGAGTCTTGTTGTTTTAATGAATTGTGTGTACCTAAAATTGTCAATACTATGTTCTGATTTTGGAGCATTATACATTGCTAAAAGAACACGTATTCCATTTTCAAATGTGTTTGGAGGGCAGTTGTCTTCCTGAAACAATTTAGCTGATTCGTGCAAATTGGAATGTTTCTCGAACATTTTTATAATTATCAGTTTTCCTTTTTTAAACAGCACAGATGTTGTGTCACATCCACTGATAGCGTGCAAAAATAAAATATGTTCTTTAGAACGAGGATATTTGTCGAAGCTTTTAGACGAATACATTCGTGTCTCCACATTGCCTTTACCAATTTAAAAAAAAAGATTTCTCGCTGATGTGACTGTGTTCCACCTATTAAGAAAAGGCGCCATTTTGTTAGGTACAATATGCAACATGAAATCCACCAGATAATCTTATTGGAGTGTTTTACCTTGAAGGTAATCCCTACCATGAAGTAAAGTAGAAATTTTAATACCTCTGGTAATTTGAGAAGTTTACTGAACTGTTTAGAACTTTCTAACCAGAGCTCTGTATGTTGGTGAACACGGTGTATGATTTGAACGTATGAGATGCCTCATGCTTAGTTTGTGGCTGTATTATATTAATTAGAATTAAGTATTTTTGTTCTAATAAAGAACTTTTAAGATTCATAAGATGTATGATCTTGGATTTTATATATTATATATATATAACAGAACTTTAATAGGACTGTGGCCTCTTCATCACATCCATTAATATACATAGAAAAAAGAAAATGGCCTTATTAGGAGACCGTGTTTCAGAAAATAATATACGTAGGTATATCCAAGCACTTACATTGTTCGAAAAATAAATACTTAATCCCTTTCCTACTTAAAATATAATTATTATAAACAAAAATGTAATTACAATGTATTTAAACTATTTAATTTCAATATCTTATTATTTATATAAATTAATTAAATATTATCATACGAATGTCTTATTTATGAATGTCATTTATAAATAAGTAAACAATTTAAATTTCTTAATTTTGTTATATTTCAAACACCATTTGAAGCGTAGGAAACAATCTTGAAGGATGTTTCTCTTGTTTTGGCAGAGGGCTTTAAACTAGCCCTTTTTCAGCGCACTTTAGCGCCTGAACCCTTTGTCAGAAAATAAAAGTTATTTTTGCAATATTTAGATAATGTTGTGGACTTAAAATTTTGTAATTAATGTTCTTTGATAAAACGAACAGTTTTCGAGTAATCGAAGGTAGGAAAGGGCCGTTATTCTTGTATTGGCTCGAAGGTCAAAAAGTCGCTTTTTCCGCGCTACTTGGGGCCTAAACATTCCGTCAGAAATTACAGTTAATTTATGAATTTTGTAGAAAATATTGCCTTCTTTAATTTTGTAACAGATGTTTTCTCGATAAAATGCATAGTTTTTGAGAAATCGGAGGGTGAATGATGAAGTTTCTCTCGTTTTGGTCTGAAGGTCAAAAAGTTGTCTTTCTTCAGCGCTCTCTAGCGCTTAAACTCTTTGCTGGAAAATTAAAGATAATATATGTATTTTATAGGAAATTTTGTCTACTTTAATTTTGTAATTAGATTTTTTAAAATAAAATGCACAGTTTTCGAGATATAAGCAAAAAACCCATTTTCTTGACCTTTGACCTTGAATATCTCGAGACGCGGACACGAGATTACATGAGACTTTTTAGCTAACTTTTAGAATGTCAAAACAAAGATTTTTGCAAATTTTCAGCTTGTTATCTTTCATTCCGAGGTTTACCCCTTTTTTCACCTTATTTGACTGGGCTATCTCCCATGAATGAAAATCCAGATTTCAAGAATTATGCATTATTATATTTCCTATTGATTAAGGGAGAACTGATGTTTTCAGTTTTATTTAAAGAATTAGGTCTATTAGTTATCAGAATAGGCTTATTATAACAGCTACGTCCAGGTTCTATTGTATTTCTAAATAATCAGATTGTTTCGAAGAACTTTTAGTTCCCGAATCATCAGAAATAGCAGTTGCAGTATTCTTAAGAATTCCGGTTGTCCCAACGTCCCAGATTCGAAAAAAAAAAAAAAAAAACCTATGATGCATTTAAAGTTTTAAACAAAATTTGGCACCTAGCAAAAGAACCTCACACGTAACAGTTTGGAAGAGTCTGAAATCAAATAATAATGCAAAATGTATGAAACTGTTGAAAGAAAAAACGAGGTTAATGAAACATCATAAAGAAGAAAGACTGAAATGGGCTAAAAATGTCATTTCATGGGACAAGTGGAAACAAGTTATATTTTCAGATGAAAAAAAAATTAAATCTTGACGGTCCAGGTGGTTATAAACACTATTGGCATGATTTGAGGAAGAAATCGAAACAATGCTTCAGTCGACAAATGGGAAGAGTATCAGTAATGATTTCGGAAGCTTTTAGTCATGATGGATTATGAGATTTAACCCGAATTTCGGGACGTATGAACTCTGCGCAGTATCAAGCTATGTTATATGATTATTTGATACCGTTTGGACCTTTTTTAGGTGAGGCTAACAGGATGTTTCAGCAAAACAGTGCTTCTTGCCATGTGTCTAAATCCAACCAGAAATGGTTTAAAAAAGAAAAAAAATCATGTTTTGTCATGGCCAAGTCTAAGTCCAGACTTGAACCCTATGGAAAATCTTTGGGGCATATTAAATCGCAAAGTTTATGCTAATAATAAACAGTTTTTATCTGCCAATGAACTAGAAGTAGCCATTTTAAAAGAATGGCACAATATTTCTGAATCTGTACTTAATCACCTGGTCATTTCTATAAAAAACAGAGTGTTTGAGTTTCTAAGGAAAAATGGAGGACAAATATCGTATTAATTTACATATTATTTTTGTTTTTAGATAAGTGGTCTTATAATTTGTTAACAGTGTATTTTTCAATCATTGCTTACATTTTTGTTAACATACTTATTTATTGCATTATTCAAAATTATTGCAAACTAATTTTAATATATATGTTGTATTTTGAGATTTCATGTCTTTAAATTACAATTAGAAGCTTTATTTACATCTTAATTTTCAAAATCAAAGTGGTCTTACAATCTCTTAACGCACTGTAAGCATGATAACGAGGTTTTATAAAACCGAATCAAACAAAAACTTTCACACCACTGAATATTTGCAGAACTTTTATAAATTATTTTTATTGCAATTCTTCGGTAACCTGGATTTTTTTATGCTTGGAATAATTTATCTAGAAAAGACAGTTTCAAACATAACTGTCTAATATATTCTAAATGTATTAATGAATCTACTTGCATGATCGAGCCAGAGAGATATAAATAGATTAGGAGAATTTTCCCCTATGGCATCTTCCTTGCAAACTTCATGGCTTCCTGCGATCTCTATACGGCTGTCCAAACCGCGATGAAAACGCGAATAGGAAGAACTTAAGTTTTCTCCCGCTGCGACGATTTGGCGCTGGCGTCATGCACGAAGGGAACTAAGTTAAAGGGCTAGTTCATTAGATAAACATTATAACGTGAGGTTGCATTTAGCGCTTAAAAAATTGTTTTGTACTTACAAAAAATGAAAAACAATCGCAGAATTATTTATATTACATGTTTTTGTAACAAAAAATCCTTGTAGTATTTTCTTAACCTGAAAAAAAAAATTGAACACAGATATTTTTACAAGCTGAGCATGCACTTGAAAAAAACTAATAATGCTTCTATAATATACAAATATGCGTTTTGATCGTTTTCAAAATGCGTTTAAAAAATAAATGTTTTGAATTTATAGTATTTGTTTGAAATTGTTGGACTCCCCCCCCCCCCCACTGGAAGAGCGTTAAAAGTAGCATCGGTTCTCGCTACAAACTACAGTTTTTTTTTATCGTGCTACTCGCTACACTACAAACTACTGTAAAAAGTAGCGATTACTGTAGTTTCGCTACTTGTAGTGTACTATCTCTGACCCCTGATTCTTAAATATATCTGAAAAACTTCCCATTCCAATTCGATATTACAGTTACATTTCATTAAACAATATGATAAAGAGGTTATCTGATGTGTAAGTAATCAGAAAATGCAAAGACGATCTCCTTTGAAAATATTTTATAGTAATGTAAATGTTTAGAAATGTAATCTTATTTTCTATAAAACTCTGTAATTAAAACAGACATTTCATTTGACAATATTACAATTTATTCACAAAATAATTACAAACAAAAATAATAAAAATGAATTATGTTTTTCCTATATGCTTGATACTATAAATTAAATATAGGGTAGATGTGCCAGTAATGGACCTCCTTCCAGTAATGGGTCACTTTCAAAGTTTTTGATTTATGAAAAAATAACCAATAAAAATTTAGCCTTTTATATATATTTTTTTATAATTCCTCCTTGCTTGTTTTATAATCTGGATTATTGTTGACACTCTTAATCAAACTATTCAGGAAGCAGAAAATAATGTTTCACAGTTCCACAGATTTTCTGTGAAAACATTAATGAACATTCTAAGAGCTGGCTTCACTTAAACAATTGATATTTTTTTTCATTTTCTTGAAAAAATTGCATGTTTTTTTGTAGACAATAATAGAAAACTTTGAAGTTTACATACTAATGGCAATTTACAAAATTTCATTTATTTTTCAGGTTTTAGGACCATGGCCCATTACTGGAATGCTTAATTAGTCAATTTCCAGTAATGGACACCCCAACCCATATGGACATTATTGAAAAAGCAATTTCAGTAATGTTCATAGTGCATATATATATATATTTAATTTGACTGAAAAGCTAAGTAATCAAATTTAATTTTTAAATTTCACATACCAAAATGTAATAATATATTTTTTCATATAAATAGCTGTTTTTATTAATTTCACGTAATTAATAATTTTTTAAGATTGTTATCAAATTATTTTTTTGTAAACCGTACCTTGCTTTTCATAATATGGCAATCAACACCCATCAGGAAACCGAGAATAATCTTTAAGGACATGGGAAATTGAGGGGCTCATGGGGTTCAAACTCTTCCCCATTTCAAAAAAGACAATTTTTTAAGTGACACAAGTTCTTAAAAATCTATTATTTTCTGTCTTAAATGTTTCATTATTCATATCTGACAAAAGAACTACATACATAAAAAAAATCCCTATAATATTAAATTTATAGTAGCAATGAAAGTAGTAAATCTGCAGATCAGGGGGCTCAAATGTCAGTTCTGATATTTTATTTTGAAATAATTTTATTTAGTATTTAAAAAACATTCAATCTACACTTTCATTTATTTGATATATTTTATACAAATTGCTAAAAGTAATATATAAAGCAGTTTTAGGAAGTTTAACTGATAAGAATAAAAATAAATATGATTACATGCACTGGTACTCCAAGACACTTTTCTAAAAATTCTTTTTTTTTTTTTTTTTTTTTTTTTTTTTAACTAACCCTTCTAAATCCCCTCCCCCTCTCAATGACTTAATAATTATAATTTGATAAATATAATTCTTTGAAATTTAGTATTTCAAGCCTTCTATCTAAAATAATTAAAATGTCAATCTTGTGATTGTGACAATAATTAATTTAAACAGTGAATTATTCTCATAAATATTTTATTAATTATTGATATTTTAATTGTTAAATTTATTTGAAAATGACTTTTTATTTCATTAATAAGCTTACATTAAATTCTGGTTTTAAATACAATCATAAAATCAATTGCCTATTATTTTTTGTGGGGTGTCCATTACTGGAACAGAGAGTGTCCCGTTACTGGAAGAGAGGGGGTACATTACTGGAATTTAGGGTGTTTTGATTTATTTCTGTTATTTACAATTAAATTTTTATTTACATTGGGAAATGTGACTATGAGCATGATTAAATATTGTTGATAGATTAATATAATATTTAAAAAAAAGTGGACTATAATAATTATGACTATTAATTAAAAAATAATTTTTAAAGAAATTCCTTAAGGGTATCCATTACTGGCACATCTACCCTATATTTACATTATGCCAAAAATAGAGTATATAAGAATAATGGCATTTCTAGAATTTTTTGTTTTATTTATTTATTTTATTTATTTATTTTATTTTATTTTATTTTATTTTATTTTTTATTTTATTTTTTTATTTTTATTTTTTTTTTTGGGGGGGGGGGGGGGTACAGAAAATAAAAACACAGAGTCATAAAAACACTTATTTATATATATAATTTGTTTATTAACACAAGAAAACACACTTTCTCGGATTAAAAATTGTAAAAAAATATATACCTCATTATTTTTAATTAAAAAATTTCACACACCTTCAAGTAACTTATCTAATCAATATATTTATTTACATTCTACAGAAAAAAAAATAAATACATATATAATATTTTTTTTTAAATTTGAAACAGGGAATTTTAAACTCACGAATGTTACACTGGAAAAGTACTAAATTAAAAGATTAAATTAAATTAATGTTATTTACATGAAATTTAATATTCTACAGATTACTGGGTTAATTCGGAAACGTGTATAGCGAAAAATAAATTAGTATATAGTTATATATTTTTGGACAGTATAAAAATTAAAGGGCTTTAGCATATGTTTACAATGGAAAATATACTGGTAACGCGTGCATGAGGGCAGCGCTCGTAGTGGAGGAAAGATTAACTACGGCTTTTCGCACTTTCCTATTGTTCGGCGTTTCGTTTGGACAGCCGTATAGAGATCGCAGGAAGCCATGCAAACTTGAGCCTAACGCCGAAGTGGCCGCATGTGGCGCTGCGATCTTTAGCTGAGTCAAAATAACATTGGTTGCTATAGGAGTGCATTATTATTTCTTTAATAAAATATTAATTTTACATTATATTTTAATATGGCTCGGAACTGTTTTGTATATGGATGTGACACAGGTTATAAGAAAGTCGGAAGACAGAATAAAGAACTGGGTATAAGAAATCCATCATTGTTTCCGTGAGCATATCTCGTCTAGCACAGTAAAAAATGCCAAAAATTTAGTTCACATAGGAAACACAGTTAAAAATTATCTTTTCACCAATTTAAAAAATGAATCCACCCCTTCCAGGAAAAAAGAAAAAGGGAGGGGGGGGGGGGGGGGTGCAACAGATAAATTAACTGTATAAAATGGATGGCCTTTGTGCTTCTTTTTGAAATTATATATAAATATAATTTTTTTTTTTTTTTTTTTTTTAAATCTAAGGTAAATGCTGTGATTTTTAAATGTTTGTAGCCGAGTAATTCTTGAAATTATATTTTTTGTATTTTTCTTTGTTAAACAAATGTTTGTTAATTATTTCTGTTAAATAATGTTTGTTCCTTAAATAAAGATATGTAATTTTTCTTGTGTAATCTTTATTTAAATATACACATATAGGCACAAAAGTTTTTTAATTTATCAAAATATCTTGATCATATGCAATAAATACATAGACATCAAATTATTTTTTGATTGTAAAAAAAAAAAAAAAAAAAAAAAAAAAAAAAAGTATTTCAAATAGGAAGTTATTGACAGCAAGTCTTGAATGTAGAAAATGATTCATATTATACATGTGTATTAATTTACAGAAAAAGCTAGTTGTATTTGAATTTATATTACATTAAATATAAGAATAAAATTACAATAATCCAGCAGTATAGGAAACACTATTTTTCTTTTCTAGGGTCCCCTTTCCTGTATTGTCACAAAAATTTGAGCATTTCCGATGCCTCAAAGGGGTGGTGAGTGGTGATGGGAGTATGTAAATAAATATTTAGATAAATATATTTATTATTATCCTACTCTAATAGTATAAAATATCATCTCTAATGAAAATTACATGCTAAATTTGGGGGCCTAGGGCCCAATTGCTACAAATTTCAAATTTACTTTACATTTGTAGTAGGCATACATTTTTTTAAATCTAGAGTTTGAGTACAATAAAATTAATCCTATCAAAATTTACCTTATTCCAATACTTGTTTTGAATAGGAATTGATATTTTTTGCTCATTTTAAATAATACAGCTGGGAAGAAAATATATATAATTTTTAGTTATTTGCAGTTTGTAAAATTTAGTATGAATATTTAACAAATTCTTATACTAAATAGTCCTGGTTTTCATATTTTATTTATTTTAAAAAATAAATAAAAGCATATAAAAACATCATCATTTGTTTTAATTAGAAAAAAAAAGTTATTCTATAAAATATTTACGAGAATTACGTGATAAATCCCGGATATCGAAGAACAATATAAAAAAAAAAAAAAGAAGGTATATTTGAGTTCCAGGCTTGTTTTGAATAATAATTAATATTTTTTGTTCCTTTTTAATATTACAGTGAAAATATATATTATTTGCAGTTTGTAAAATTTAATATAAATATTTTACAAACTCTTAAAATAGTTCGTTTTCTGTTTTATTAATTAAAAAAATCACAGAATTTCTTTTTAAATGCAGCTTGAGAATTTTTTTTTTTTTTCGATTTGCTGAACTTCGATTGCTGACACAGATGGCGCTCCAGCCAGTACACGAGATTTCGCGCATTACCAAACTTCATTTCGGAGTCAAAAACCTAACATAGCGTTCCCCTACCTGAGGTATTCTATTACCATGGCCTGCGCATACTGGCATTCTGACGGTTACAGTGGCCTGAATTACAAATCGACATACCGCCAGCTCTGGCGTCTGACGTCACGTGCATAAGGTCGAAGCTAACGAAAAAGAAAGGCTACCGCGGTGGTTTACACGTATCTTTTTTTAGACACCGCGAGAGTCACGTGATGCTCGAATCCACCAATGCAGGTGTACGAAAAGAGCATAACGTCACTCTAGCGGTCTGTAGAAAAAGATAAGTGGAATGCACCGCGGTAGCCTGTCTTTTTCGTTAGCCTCGCATAAGGTCCATTCAACTCTGTGTTCAACTCCCGACTGGTAGCCGGTCCTTGCAGCAACTGATAATCACAATTGATCTGCGCCTGCTCTTTTGACTTTGAGCTTTTCTTTGCTTCATATTATCAATTAATATAATGCTGTCGCCCTCTATTGACAGAGTAGTAAAATACATTCTACTGTTTGACTAAATCAAACTGTGTTTTATGAAATAAATTTTGAGTTAAAATAAATTTATAATAAGTAATTTATTTAAAAAATCAAAATATATTATATAAAACAATTAATATATTTTGCATTTAATTTACCATCAAATAGCCTTTAATTATATGCGATAGTTATTTTAACCAATTGGATAACATTAATTTATATTTCTTGTATTATAATAAAAAATAATTTAATTTTTGTAAAATTATTTAAATTAAGAATTTATAAAAATAATAGCATTCTCCAATGAGATAGTTTGGTTGCTGAAAAATGGTCATGAAATCAGGACATGTTAAATTCTGCAAAATATAAAATAAATGCATTAAAAAAAGTCATTACTGTATTCAATTAATTCCTAAATTGATACCTTAAAATAAATTTCATTCTGTTTCATAGAATTTTACTTATTAATTAGCAACTGAAATTTTATTCAATGTGCTAATATAGTAATACACAAAAAATAATCAATTAAAGCTTTTAATATTCAGTGCAATATTTGCATATTTTATCTTTAGTTTTAACATTTTCTTACTCGTACGCTACATTGCAAGCTAATAAATTAAAAAAATTCTTCCTTGTAAAAGTGAAAAAAATACACAATCATACACATATGCATGTAACAATATATACATGTCCACATAGATTTTATATATGTATGCATGTGTTTATAATATAGATGAAGATTGCATATGATTTAAATATCTGCTATTCCAGTTGTCGTAAAATTCTTGAGATCACAATGACATACATTTGAATAAGTTACCAATTCATTATACAATAAACGAAAGAAAAGAAAAAAAAAAGAAAAAGTCATAGTTTCCAGTTTCTAATATCGACCAAAAGAGTATATGATTTTAACGCTGGTTATTTTGAAGAAAGAATAGAAAACGTTAATGTAAGCAACGCATGGAACATTTAGCAAGTTTCTAGGCGTTTTAAAAAGTTGAGTAAAGTCCGACAACTGAAAACAACTATTTTTAGAGTTCCCTGATTTGTTGAATGCAAACTAATATATACCGTAAAAAATACAAATAGCAAAAAGTTCGTCATTGACGACTTTCCAAGATTTAAATTATCGCACGTTGCGTTTTCGATTGCCCTCTTCCTTAAAAACCTATTTATGTGGAAAAAAAAAAAAAAAAACCCAGCTGATATTGTCGATCAAAATATTTTGAAGAATTTTTCTTTCAGGACTGCGAAGTCCTGTTCGACTTAACCCCTTGAGGGGCAAAGTACTCTTGTAGCTAAAATATTGAAATGACTGACTGACACCAGGATTCAAGATCGAATTTATTATAAAATAAGTAAAAGCGTTTCTTCATGTACCTTATAAATTCAAAATTTGATTATAAAATTCTGGTGTCATTGTGGCATTTTGGGATTAAAATTATGTGGTATATATAATATACCGGTGCCCTTCAAGGAGTTAAAAGACATATAAATTTACAGTATGTGTTCTATATACATTTCTGTTATTTATAAGATGCTTTCTATAAAGTAGATTTAATACAAAGATATGAAAAATAATAATACTATTGCTTAAATATTTTCTGAAACGTTTCTGGGTGAGTAGGGTGGGGAACGCAAAAAGTTTCACACATTTTTCATTAGGCACAAAAGAATGAGACATAAAGAAGTAAATTGTTTGAACTTCTCACTTTAGTGTAATTTAGAGTAATAGTTCAATTTCTAACATATTAATTCAAAGTACATCGTATGTATTATGGAATCTAAAAATTTCCATCTACACTGAAATATAACAGTGTAAATATATTCCACTCAAACCAATAAAATTTAGTAATAACAGTTTTATGTAAAACTAATGGCTCTTTGCTATTAAATTTATATGAAAATTGCTACAAATAAGCGAAAGAGCGTCTCTGTGACAGCACCTCGCTGTAATTGCTGTTGCACGGCCAAACTCGATAAGACCTTCATAATAACCACATAGCCTCGGAATCGTCGAAGGGCTTCGTTTACCTGTAGATGGCGCGTATGCACACAGTACGAGTGATAGTTTGTTATAGTTTCTTATTATTTTAAAAATGTGATTATATATATATTTTTGTAGTTTGCTGTTTTTGTGCAAAATGGAATATTCATATGGAACGCCGTTTGAATGTTTTGATTGTAGTAACCCCTTTACACGTAATAGTAGTTTAAAAACACATATGAAAAACATAAGAATTTATATCAATACTTTCACTTTTAGAATATTGTATCTTGTATCAATACTTAACAGGCAGATTTTTTTTTAATGATTTCATTAAGTTAAGTGTACCGATAGTTTAAGATAAAAAATCCCGATGACAGTAAAAATAAATCAAAAAAATAAAATAAACTTATTTTATTCAAATATTTTAAATAAATAAATGATAATATTAGCCAATTTAAATCAAGTTCATTGAACTTGTACGTGAATGATTTGTAAGCCATTTTCTTATTTTTTATTTGTAAAAATTAGGAAGAAAGGATATGCATATGCAACACTTCGTTCTAAAGATGAAAGTAAACAATAAGGGCATCATATGAGCCTGCGCGGTGTGCTGGTGGTGCATTTGTGATAAGAGAGCGCTTTGAGGGGAGGGGTGTCCAGTGTCAACGCCTGCTTCCTGATGCAGCGGAGCTGTTTGTAATGGGTACTAGAGAGGTTGTTCATATTGGTTTTGCAAGTGAAGCCCCAGACCGGACAAGAGTATGTTATAACAGAGCAATTAACAAAAATAGTATATAAAACTTCAATTACTGACTTCTAAAAGTACTTTGAATATTTTCTGGCTTAAATAGATTTTAGTGATTGTCATCTTAAATTAATGTTTATAACACACAGGCCCGCTTAAGACTTAGAAATAGGGGAAGCTCAATGTCACACAGGGGGCCCCCTTTTTACTCTACCAATTATGCTTCAACAATTTGAAAATTTAACATCAAAATTTTGAGTAAACAACACTTTTAATATTAAACTAGTTATAAAAAAAATATTTTGTTATAGTCATAACTATACATATCAAATTAATTTTGTAAATGGATTTACAGATATGGAACAGGTACGAATATTTAAACTTCAAAATATATTTTATGCTTTACAAATTGCAGGTTGTCAAGTGATAAGAACAGTGCAGGGAAAACAAATATTTGACGTAAATTTACGCTTAGCTCCATCACAATTTTGCTTCTATTTTATAAACATAAATTTGATATCACTGAATGATATCGCTTTACTCTTTATTTAAATAACCTGTTTTTCATATTTTATATCATTTCTCCACTCTTTATGAATATAAACAAAATATAGTTATACAGATTAAATTTTCTGTTATTTTTAGCTCGTTTGAAATTAAAATGTAATACATAAGAGAAATGAAAATAAGTTGCATTTAATGACTGTTTTTATACCATTTATTGTATCAACAGAAAAAAAAAAAAAAAAAAGAGTATAAATGTGTCGAGGAAAATTTAGCAATAATTAAGAAAAAAAATATATAATTTTTACCCTGACTGAAATTTTTTCCCCTAAAAATTAGTTTTGAAAAGTAAATATTATATTTCATTTTATATTTTATATTTCAGTGGGTAAGCTCGGGCTTTACAGGCCTATTCAGTAAACAGGCCCTGATAACACATATTTGTCGTAGGTGACAATGCGAAGATTGAGGATTTTGAATTCAAATATTTCCGAATGGAAATCTTCGCTTTAATAATTAAAGGAATATAAATATCCGTAAATAGTGGTATTGAAATTCAATAATCCTTGACACTAGTGATAGGTGGAATATACGCAATAAAAAAGAACTATTATTAATATCTTAACCAAAGTTATTTTATTTTTGCTAAATATCTGCTGTTAATATCCATTTTGTTTTTTACGACGTATCTATTTGCAAAGACTATCCTATAACGCTTTTCTCATTTTTTAAATTAAAAATTCCGATTAGAAATTATAAATAGAAAATGTATTTGCCTTATTAAAAATGTACGTATGTATCATTAATCATTGAAAATGTATATATGCGTAATTTTTCTTGGATAAATTGTTTTTATCGGAAAACTTAACAATTTATTTTAAATATTTGGATATTTTTTTGCTAGCCTATAAAAATTTTATGTTTAATCCATATATTCTAAGATATTTACTAATTCATAAACTAGAAAGTCCTTTCTAGCAATCAAAGTACTCAAAAGCTTTCAGAAAAAGGCGGGGGTTCTATTGTTCACAATTAGTTTTCCTATTAAATTGCCGGTAACAATATGGTGAGAAAATGGGAATGGGACTTTTTCACCTTTTTTTTCTTTCTTTTCTTTTCAGAGGAATATTTTAAAATTAAAATTTTGGTGTTATAAAAATATAGTTTAACTATAATTTTCATACGTCATATTCAACTTGGCTTTTGATTACTAAATGAGAAATGAAATAATTACCACACTTTTTCTTCTTTCCATTAACTGCAACAGTCCTATTCCTACAAACCCAACCATAACCATCAGAAACACTAGTTTTGTACGAAGCTACATATCACTCTTATATTTTTGACAAATTAGATTGGATTTAATTACTCCAACTTCCCTCAAAAAATCAAAAAACAAATCTCTATCTTTAAAAAGCTCAGTTCAAAATTGATTCATAGCCCTTCCATCCTTACCTAAAATAGGCCTAAAAAATGAAACCTTAAAGAATCCTCCGCAACATATAAAATATCCTGATATTTCTTAACAACATCAGTGATAGGTAACTTAACAACAGCAGAAGACATAGTAAATAATTAGAAAAATAATAAATAATAAGTAAATCAGATAAATACAACCTAGTTCAAGCCACGTGTAACATTGAAAAGACAAATAATCGTCGTATGGACAACGCTGCTACGGCAAAAGTGATCGGGTCGGGTCGGTACGTGAAAGGGGAAAACTCCAGGGCTGCCAAAAAATTCGGGTTGCCATCGCCTAGCATCAGAAGCGAATCTCAAAATACAAAATGCCAAATTACGGCGATCGTGAACCAATCAGAAACCGCAAGCTTATCCCAAAGGTTAGCAATTTTATTAAATACTTAAAGGTAAAATCAAAATTCAAATTTGTAAGGCATAATGTAATGCAAATTTGCACGGTACGGAAGGGCAATTCCTAACCGGCATTTCTAATAGCTACTTTATGAGGTAAAGAAATAGCGTTAAGTTCATCATTGATGAAATTACGACAGGTAATTTATTACGCTGTGGGTTTTCGTCTTGGAAAACCTGTTTATCAGGTAATATCTGACATTGACCCTTATAAAATAGTACGTGTGATCGCAGCCTTATGGATAAATTCCAGAATTTGGAAGTCATGTTCAAGTTAAAACATGTATCTATTTACAATATGTATTCTATATAATGGCGGGCCCCACTGGTATTTTAATTTTGGAAAAGTAAATTTGATATAAAGATACTAAATTAATAGTATTGTTTAACACTTTTGTGACTGTCTCTTTTTTTTTCATTCTCACTACTTCGTTTACTTATCATTACTATTATGCATACAACAATATAATTATTACATTACACTAAGTTGAATATTATATTTATAAATTGCATAAAATAATCAGAAAAATTAAATAAGATCTATCTAAAAAAATCATATAAATTTATTTCTGAAAACATAATGCTCCAATTTTGAAACTGTAGGCATACACGGGTTTTAATTAACGTCTGAAACTCTTTTTTTTTTGGGAGGGGGGGGGGGGGGGAGGGAGGTTTAGGTAATGAAACAAAATATTCACACATTTTACATTACGCACATAAATTTTTGGACATAAAGAAGTAAATCGTAGGAACTCCTCTGTTTAGCATTATTTAGTTTTAAAAACCGACTGCTAACATATCAAAGCAAGTAACATTGGATGGAATGGAGAATCTGAAAGCTCCATGATGAATTGAAAAAAAAAGTATAATAATTTTACATTCACACCACTAAAGTTTAAGGATAGTAGTTTAATGTCAAACAAATGTTTGTTCAGTGCTCAGGAGATGAAGCAGATATAAGTGAACTAGATCTGCTCTCTGACGCTCTGAGTGTCAAGTTTCTGCATATTTCGACTGCTGCGTGTTCGGGCGAAGTTTGGAAAGGGGGCGTGTTATTCCCGCCCTCTTGCTATCCAGTATCTTCAGTTGTGTCTTTGTCGGGCGGAGCTTGGATAGGAGGCGTGTTATTCCCGCCTTCTCCACTGCTGGTGTTCGTCGTGTGGAAAAGAGGCGTGTTACTCCCGCCCACCTGATCTCTGCTAATCTTCCGTGACTGCTCTTTTGAATGCCATGGCCATGAGAGAGAACCAACAGCTTGACGACCTTATGAATGGGATCATAAACAGATATGTTCTTGCTGACTGGTTACGAGAATTCAACGCCTTCCCTACTCTAGATGAGCAAATGAACGATGTTTTTTGAGAATTTTTATCCGGTATAGATGAAGAAATACAGTCTCTCCAACAACGAAAGGACTACAACGATACCCACAAGGCTCAGGTAAAAGACCTCTGTCTTTTTGCTATATCTATTTTGGGGGAGCCATCTAGATTAGATTTAATTGATTTAGCCTGTAGAACTGGTTATATTAGATTTCTAGGGAATAATCAATGAGAAAAACTCCAAATTCTAAAGAATTTTAGCTCACATTCTAATCCCCCCCCCGTACAGGAAAAAGAAAAAATTCTGAATCTGAAAATCCAATTCCCCTCAAAAATAAATTCGGAAATCTAAATTCCGAAGCTAATCTTGATAACCATGATTTTATGGATCAGGAATCTGCTCAAGATGGTGCTGCAAGCACCGATGTTGAATGTTCAAAAAACGACAAGCACTATTGAATTCAAAGATATGGATTGGCGCAAAGTTGCCCAAGAGATAAAAGCCCTTGATTCTGATAATCCTCCTCAAGTCAGCCTCTCCGGGGAACTTCTAAAAGTTCTACCCAAATCTGTCAGCCAATTTAGAGATATCCAAAGATACCTAACTGACAAACATATGAATTTCAACACCCTTAACTCAAAAGAACTTCGACCAAAAAAAATCTGTATTAGGGGCATCCCCCCAACACAGACCCCCAACTTATTATCGAAGACCTTGGTAACCATGGATTTAAGGCCACCCGAGCCGCCATGCTTAAGAGTCGCAAAACTGGCAGAGGTATGCCAATTTACATGGTCAACGTCCTCCCTTGCACTAACTTTGAGAAGATCTATAAAATTGAGGAACTTTGTGATATAAGTGTTCGTATTGAATACTTCAGAAACAACAATAACCCAAAACAATGTTACCGCTGCCAACGGTTCGGACACGCCTCCGAGACGTGCAGCCTAACACCAAAATGTCTTAAACTCTCAGAAGAGCACCTCACTGATAACTGCCCCAAGACAGGTAAAATAATCCCAAAATGTTCCAATTGTAACGGTGCCCATCCGGCCTCATACAGAGGTTGCCCAAAAAATCCAAACAACATTAAGAAAAAAAATACCCCAACACTCAACACCAAAACAAAACCGCAACACCAAAAACCAAATATAATTGCTGACATCGCAGACATTTTCAAACCCTACAATTACACCATTCATGATAAACCAAACGATATCAACAACAGTGAGACCACTACTGACGAGAATAACGATATCCAGGAAGCCCCAGTTGAGGACACTTCCAGTTACACCAAACAAAATAAAACACCACCTGTTATACAAAATAATTATACAAACACATTCAAAGATATGTTTGACACCTTCAAAGACATGAAGGAACTTCTCCAAATTACCAAACTCCTAAAACATTTAAAAAACATCGCCATCAAATCAAAAAATTGCAACAACCCATTCGACAAAATGTATATCATAATAGAAGAATTAGACGCCTTTTCTACGGAGCTCAACATTACCAATTCTGAATAATTACAATAACAAAAATTTCTCTTCTCTTCTTATTTTCTCCTGGAATTGCCAATCATTGCAACCCAGGATTAATGAACTCCGCTCCTTTATTTCCATTAATCCACAAATCGATATACTCTTAATCCAAGAAACACTTAACCCTTCCTGCAGTATCACCATCCCAGGTTACAAACTCCATCATACACCACGTGCCAACTCTCACTGGGGTGGCACAGCCATCTACATCAAAAATTATATCCCACATCACACAACTCAAAATATTCCACTCCCAGGCATTGACTACACCAGTATTGTCGTCAACTTGCCCCATGCCAAAATCAACTTCACATCTTTTTACGCACGACACGGGCGACGATACCCCATAAATGACCTGACACACATCATTACACAACACCAACACGCATTTATCGCTGGTGACTTCAATGCACATAGCAGGCAGTGGAACTGTCATTCCACCACTACCAGAGGTAGATCTCTTCACAAATTGGTTAGCCATTTCAATCTCAGTCTCCACGCACCTACTACACCAACACACATTCCTGTTGCTCGCAACCAGCACCCCTCTATTATTGACTTCGCCATCACCAAAAATCTTACCTTCCCTATCAACACTTCTGTTATTAATGACCTAAGCTCTGACCACCTTCCTGTCTTCTTCAAAATTGATCTTATCAACCCTATCTCTCCTCCTCCTTCAGTAGCTATTGACTGGAATAAATTCCAAAATTACATCAACAACACCGACCTTACCTACCCCACAATCAACAACACTACTGACATTGATAACGCAGTTAATAAACTCAACAACATCATTTACAAAGCTTAAAAAGATGCCGCTTACACCAAATTCAAAAATAATAACTCTTACATCTTACCCACTTACATACATAATATCTGTAAACAACGCAACACACTCCGTCGACTCTACCAAAATACCAGAGATCCCACCCTTAAAACAGCTGTCAACAGGCTCAACAATAAAATTAAAACTCTTATTCAGAAAGATAAGTAAAAAAACTGGTCTAAATTTCTCGAAAGTCTTACTTAAGAGGATAACTCTCTTTGGCAAATCAAAAAGAAACTCAATAATAATTATACCCCTATTCCTCCCCTTACTGCCAATAATCAAACTGCGTATACTGACGAGGACAAGGCAGAATGCCTCGCTAGCTCATATGAAAGGCAATTCTCTCCGAATCCCTTCCTCACAAGTCAAGCACACTTTAACAATGTCAATGATACTGTTAATGACTTCCTCTCAACCCCTCCTATCCCTCTCCCCGAAATTCAACCCATCATGATCAACAATATTATTCAAAAACTTAATAATAAAAAATCTCCTGGGTACGATAAAATTTCCAACTATACTCTTAAACAACTTCCTATCAACTGTATTCTCTACATTACGAAGCTCACTAATTCTATCCTCAAACACTGTTATTTTCCTAAACCCTGGAAAACCTCTATCATTTCTCCTATTCCTAAACCATCCTGCAATCTTAATGACCCAACTATTTTCCGTCCCATCAGTCTTCTCTCCTGTCTAAGCAAAGTCATCGAACGCGTCATTAGATCACAGCTCAATGACTTCCTTCACAACAACAACATTCTTATGCCTGAACAATTCGGCTTCAGAGCCAAGCACTCCACCCAACACCAACTTCTTCGATTTGTGGAATTCTTAACTGAAAACTTCAACGAGAAGAAGCCTACTGCTCCCATATTTCTTGATGTCGCCAAGGCCTTTGACAAAGTCTGGCACGCGGGCCTCATTTACAAATTAATTCGGCTTAAGTTCCCGTCTGGACTTATCCATTTAATACACTCTTACCTTGGTGATCGTGACTTCTATGTCCGTGTAAACAACTCACTTTCTCTAATACACATAATACTCTGTGGTATTATTCAGGGTTCAGTCATTGGCCCTATTTTATTCATAATATACTTTAATGACATTCCACGCACACTCTTCACATCACTCGCACTCTATGCGGACGACACTGTTCTCTATGGCACTGCACATCACCCATACAATCTTTACAAAAATCTACAACACCACCTCAACATCTTCATGGAATGGTGTGATCAATGGCGCATTAAGATAAACGAATCTAAAACTACTGCTGTTTACTTCTCTAGAACCTTCTCCACTCCTAATAGATTAACCATCAATAACACTACCATACCCTGGTCTGACGATGCCAAGTACCTGGGAGTTACCATTGACAAACGCATTACCTTTAAAAAGCATATTCTTAATATCCGCGGTAAAGTCGCCGGAATTTCCAAAACCCTCGCCCCCCTTCTTCGCAGTCACTCACTCTCCATACACAACAAACTCTTAATATATAATGCTTGCATTCTCTCTGTTATCACATATGCATGTCCAATCTGGGGCTTCACTTACAAAACCAGTATGAACAGCCTCTCTAGTACCCATTACAAACAGCTCCGTTACATCAGGAACGGGTCTAGATACCTCAAAAACTCCACAACCCTCAAGGATCTGAAAACGACTTCACTCAAACATCGCATTAAACACCTTGCGAAAAAATTCTACAATGACATTAATCACATTCCAAATGAACTCATTTATGAGCTACCTGACTACGATGCTTGCAGTCCATCCAACCGGAAAAAACCAAGGTACTCCACTATTCTTGATGAATAGTCCTCCCGAGCTATAATTCTTACCTCAAAATTTTTCTCTTTAATTAAAAAAAATATATATATATATATTTTTTTTTATATAATTTTTTACTGATAATTTTATTTTGACTTTTCTCCTAAACTTCTCTTAACATCTTTACTTTACCTCGTCTGGCATATTTTTTTTTTTTTTTTTTTTTTTTTTTTTTTTTTTTTTTTTTTTTGAACTATGAACTATTTTTACTTTTATACTTTAACTAGTAAATTTTCATTATTTTATTGATATACTTAACACTATCCTATTTTATGTAGTCAATTGGACTACGGCTAGACATTTCATATGGCTCTCTCAGGATTTGATATACACCTACTCAAAGCCAGGGTGTGCAGTTGCTTCGCAACTTGGAAGCCCATTGAACCTATCACAAGTTCAAGTTCAGTGCTCAGGAGATATTCATCCTAATTTACAAAAGCTAGTGAGGGAGGGGCAGCACCTCGTCTTATCAACTGGCATCTATGCAGAAGTAGGGTAGGTTGATAGGGAAGAAATTGAAAATAACATTTATAATGGAGAAATATTTGTGTCGTCTAGTTGCAAAACCGGCCAACTCCTCAAAATTTGAAAATGTGTTTTTTCAGCTTTTTAAGTTCTAAGTAAACTTTTCTACCATCTGGAAACAAAAAACAAGCCTAAGCTGGTTAAATCCCTGTGTTATATGCGTTTGAAAATCATGATGTGCTGCAAAACCGGCCAAATCCATAAACTAGTGAGGTTCAAAAGCGGCCATCTCCATATCCGCTAGACGACACTTCTGTTTCTCTCCACAGTAACCTCTCACCTGTTGATTAGATTAATGTTATAATGTTTTCTCTTGCCTGTGACTGCTCCTCCTTGGTGCATACAAAGTTTCTAATAATTTAGTTTGGTGTTTTCTCTGACTATGGAAAAATTTGTGGAGGAAGTATCTCCTAATCAATCAAGGAAAAAGAAAAGTGACCCTACGACGTGGAAAAGGAAAAAAGCCAAAGTTCACCTTGTAATAACCAGGTGCGGATTAACATATTTTTATGCTTTAGGCAAAATACTTTTCTGTGCCCTCTCCCTTCGCTTTCATAAAACTGTAAGTGAATTTTCTCTGATAATTTAAGAATTTTTAAATCTATTTAATTTTTTAATAAAATATTCTTCCATTAATTTTTTTTTTATAAATTTTAGTATTTTGAGGATTGTAGATGCGGAATGAACGGGCTTTTGCTACAGTTAAAATCTGAGAATACATTTGTGATTACATTTTCATAATTTCTGGCATTATTTTTTTCCGGTACTGCCCTACTTGTAATCCAAGAAATCGAAGGTGTGGGCACTCTTCAAAAGCTTACCAATGCTCCTCAACGCTTCCCCGAACGTTTTTGTGTGTTTGCTACCCCTAAAAATCCAATATCACATAACGTTGAGTAAAAATTAATTTATGGTTTGTTGCAAAACCGTCCAACTCCAAAGTAAGTTGCAAAGGTGGCCAAATCCAAAACAAAGACTTGAATAACACCCTCATTTCATGTGCCCCTGCCACCTTATTTTGTGTTTTCAAATATACTGTCTTAACGATTATAAAACTAAAGAGTTTTGGTTCTAATCTTATTTTGGCTAAGTGTGGCAAAAAATCATCTTTTTCTCAAAATTTTACTTTTTGGAGATGGCCAGTTTTGCAACTAGACGACACATTTATTATAACTAATAAAAAACTGCTGACACGTGCTTGTTAATATACACCAACTGTTCTCACATTTAACAAAAGTAAATTCAATGCTGAACATGTTCTTTTAAAACAGTGATTCGCAAATATAAATCGACAGGAAGGAATCGTGTAACATTCCATTAATGGAACTAAAAAGTGTTCTAAATTAAGAAAAAAAATCCTCTGATAGTTATTCTGGATATTTCTGAAATGTTCCTAAGATGAATTTCTTTCCGACATTCGTAAAAATTCCAAATATTCTCATTTAAGAGTTATAAATTCTAATAATATCTTTTATTTTAAAATAAATGTAATATATATTTCACTTTTGTTGATTGTTTTTGATGACCACTTTCACTTTTATTTACATATTTTTAAGATGCCTTGTTTTAATAAAAAACAGAAAAACATTTTTTGATCAGCGGAATAAGATTATCTCCATTTTTTAATGGAACTGATTTAGTCAATATATAAAAATGTAGGATAAAAAAGTGTAAATATATTTTTTAAAGCGTTTTACCTGACGAAAATCGTTATGAGAAAACAATAACGTGTAACTAAAAATAATAGATTTATTGAAAATTGAGGAACACTATTCACTCCAAACCTTTTCAGAAGGCATGAGTAGATAATAATTGGGGGTTCTGCGCCAGCGCAGTTCGCGCAGTCGACCTCTGAAGGTGAAGTTCAAGGTTACCGGAAGGGACAGGTGTGGATACCGGATGTAGCAGGTGGGGATAACAGGCATGTTGAGACAGGAAGTGAACAGGAAGTGTAGATAGGAAATTTAACCGGAAATGTGACAGGAAGTGAATGCGATAAGGGAGAGAGGGGGAGGGCTTATTTTTGTGGGGGGCTTAATTTTCTTTGTTGGTTTTAATCCTTCTAGTCGAGTGGAGTTGAGTTGTAGGAATCCTGCTATCAGAATGAATTTAGTTTGAAAGTAATATTAGCAAAATGTTCGATTTTTTTTTTTTTTTTTTTTTTTCCTCACCTGAAATAAAAATTTTATTTGCTAACTAACACCTAATATAAAAATGGAAATCTTTCTGACTTTGTTTTACTTTATAAAAGTTTAACGTGAAATTTATTTTTAGACTGGAAACGCGACAGGAAATAAGATCGGAAACGGGATTAGACATGCTTTTTCCAAAAAGGGTTTTCAGGAAGCAGTAAACATGTTTTAGGAACATGTTTGGGAGCTTGTTGGAACAGGACAGGTGGTTTGTGAGACCGGAAGTAATTAAGATGAGAGAGATAAAGAAGGTGCATGATTAGACATATAGATTTTGTTCTTTGTAGAGGGTGAAATTTTGTTTTATTTTTTATTTAAAGTGTTTTCATTTTTTTTTTAAATTTAATTTATTTAAAGCGTTTCAAATTATTTTTTATATTTTTTTTTTGTAGTGTTTTACGTATTATTTTAATTTTTAGTGACATTAGAACCTGCAATTTCTGTATCACACATGTCTTATCTTAGGTCACCAAGGATGTGTGTGTGTGTTGTTATCTCTTTAAATGCGAGAGATGGTTACTTCAGACCTGCGTTGAGATACCTTTATCATAGTTTTAATGAACTGCAGGAAATTGTCTTTAGCTATTGAGTAATTCGCGAGTTTTGGTTTAATATGAATGCTATTACATCTGTTTGTTTAATTTACAAGCACATTTTTCTTACAACACTCTGTCAACAGATCACTTCAATATTCGAAATAATAATTTAGAGGGAAAATTTTTACTTTCTATACGAAATTTTATTTATAGAGATTGACGAAGATAGTATGCCTAATTCTTTCTTGTACATTTCTTGTACAACATTATATTCGAAATAGAGTTTTGTTACCAAAAATAACGTGTTTATACATTTTAAAAACGAAAGCAAAGTGATTTTCAAAAATGTAAATATAAGCTATACACCCACGCATTTTTGTTATTGAATTAAATGACAAGGTTTAATATTGTATTCAGCGTAATATTTTCTTATAAAAGCCGTTTCACAAACTTGTATACTAAAAGTAATGTGTCATTTTTAGGGGAAAAAATTAATTCAAGTCATTGAGACTAATCCTTTATGGGGGAAAAATTTGTCATACTTCTTTGTGTTACATTACATCTTCCGTTTTTTAAGTTTACAAATTTGTGGACTAACTTAAATAATCGTTTTTAGGATACTTAAACAATATATATATATACTTTTTAATTATATAATTTTTTTTAATTGACTTGTAATATAGCTTTTTTTTTCTTAAAAGGGTACTGTAGAATAACTTATGTCACAAATACTACATCCTTCTTTAGTTAAATATGTTTCACTTAAGACATGACAAAGTGTCTTAGAAACATTTCATTTTGGAGTTAAGTGATTAAAGAAGAAAAATATTATTTATATAAACACAACACATAAGACCAGTGACTGAGAGGTTCTGGTTTTAAAGCTACTAGACGTTTGGGTTTAAACTTCTCTCGCGCTCGTCGACCTAACCGTTCGGAGTTTTCTTCGAACCTTGTCAATACGAGTTAGGAGCCCTTAGAATGACCCCTAGAGTGACCTATATCCCAAGCGTAGATAATCGGTTTTAACAAATAACCAACCATCCACAACACATAAGACATTTTAGATCATTACATAAGACATTTTAGATCATTACATAAGACATTTTAGATTATTACATTTAGTTAAGAAGTGATTTGACGTGCAAAATATTATTTATAAAATCATACAATAAGAGAATTTTAAAGATTTTTTCCTTTTAAATGAACAATTTTTAGTGACTATTTAACTTATTAAAGAGAGCGGGTATTTTGTTTAGAGTTATACGATTAAAATAAATTTTCAATAGATTTGACTTTATACAACCAACATTTTAAAAAAAGGGAATGGAATCTAGTTTTTATAAATTAACGTTTTTCAATTTTACAAATACTTCACACCCCGAATTTTTTCCCCCTCTTTTAGTAGACTTTACATACATAAGACATAAAAAGCGTTTTAGAATACATCATTTAGAAATTAAGTGGTTTGATAAGTAAAATATTATTTCTAAAAGCAATAGATACGAAAGTAATAAATATTTCTACTTACAAATGTACGAAATTCTGATAGGTAAGACCTTCTCAATCATTGTGCAAGAATTAAGTGGTGATTGAGCTTATAACATTATAGGATGAAATAATCACGTGACGTATTTTTAAACCAATAAAATATTAGTATTTTAAACCAATAAAAAGTTAGTATTTTTACACGAGCGCCCTCTATCATTATATAAATTTCAATGAAATGAGTTCATTACATTCTACTGTGACCTGATATCGTTGTAATAGGTTGTATTTTTCATTTAAGTTATTGTGGAACGAGTTATGAATTCTTATGTTGGTGATGTAACCAACCTGGAGTGTCAACACTCATCACCAGAGTTAAATAATCAAGAGATGGATTCTACACTTTTATCCAAAGAAGGACTCGTTTCGAATTATGAAGTGAAACTCACCTCATCAGGACTAAAGAAACAGAAGTTACCCCATGTGCGTAAGATTTGTAACACAGCATTTCCTCGAAAAGTTAACTTAGTGTTTCATATGAAAAGTCATCTAAAGGAAAAATCTTTTTGCTGTGAGGTGTGTGCTGAAGTTTTTTCACAAAAGAGTGATTTACGTAATCATCAAAAGATTCACAAATTGCCCAAATACAAGTGTAGTGATTGCAACGAGATATTTTCAAGAATGTCTGACTTATTAATACACAAGAAGACCCATAAGATTCGTAAACAATATTCATGTGCAAAGTGTTGTGAAATATTTAAGTGTGAATCGGATTTTTTACAACATTGTGATACTTTTCATAAAGTTTTACCTAACATTGCGAAATCACCCTGTTTAAAAGATTTGTTATTTGAACTTATAGTGAAGCTTATAGATTAGTTCGAACTTATAGTGAATTAAAAGACAAAATGATATGCAAAATATATGAACTAGAATTAACAGACCAAAACATACATGTACATGCTGAGAATGCCTTTTTAAAGTTGTACAACGGCTTTGAAGATTTCACAGAACGAGTGTTTAATTGGACATTATGAAAATTTTTGAAATTAGAATTGATTACAGCTCAATATGACAGGCTTATTTGATTTGTATTATTTTAAATGATTAATAAATAGTTTGATTGCGAAAAAAGTGTTTTCTTTAGCATACACTGTGTGACTTTTAAACTAATGTTGTGTATTTTGAATGTGTCAGAGAAAACAGGAGTGTGTTGACATTTAAAAAAAAAGATTTCACATAATATAAAAGTTTTACAATAAAAATTGACTTACCTAAAGTTTTTTCAAGATAGTCACGATATCCTTTCCATTACAATTATTTTAAGGAAATAGAATTTAATTTTGTTGTGAATAACACTTTGTTGTTAACATCACGTGGTTTGTCTTATCATAACTATGAGATCCTAAGATCACTTCCTATTAACATGATAACGAAGAGTAAAAAAATGACTAATGCAAGCCGATTTTCCTGCCTAAACTTGTTATCAGCTTGCATGAGTGACTCATCTTTACATGTGTGGATTTGTATGTTGAAAAAATGATTGCTATGTTTAACCCGTGTAGACGATTTTTATCCGGAAGCTGTTTGAACTACCAAATTTCAGATAGCACACATTTTACTAGAACATTTAAATATTTTAATGTCTTTTCGCCCGCAAATTGGAAACTTAGGATTATCACCTTTACATCGAGACATGGAAGGTAGAAAAATAATAACTTTACACTTAGACAATATTTTAATTTAAGAAGAATTAGACTTAACACATTGTTAGAGTTTCTTTGAAAAATATCTAGTTGGTTGTAAATTTTAGAAAATTCGACCTAACGAAATTAACACACTTAAAAATATCTAGTTGGTTATACATTTTATAAAATAAGCAACAAATAAACATTTCGATACATTGACAAAAGAAAATAATTAAGTTTAAGTAAACTTTACACTTAGACAATATTTCAAACTAAGAAAAATAATAACTTTACACTTATATAATATTTTCAACTAAGGAAAATTAATAACTTTAAAAATCAGACTTAACACATTGTTAAAGTTTTTTTAAAACAACACAACATTTCCAAAGCAGTGGAAATAGTATACCTGAAAAAAATTCAACTTAGTGGAATTTAATAGTGAAATTTTTTAACCTCACTCATTTAAAAAATAAAACTTTGTAAATTTTTTCCATTTTTAAAATAAAACTTATTTAAAAAATAAATAAGCAACTATTAAACATTTTGAATGTCTTAGACAAAGTGTGTATAAATTTGTTGAAATTATATAAAACATGAAAAATTTCATTACTTTTAAAAGAAATTTTATTTTTGGTGAAATAAACTCGAGGTATTTATTATATGTTACTTAAACTACATGAGATTTGATTGAAAATGTGTTACTTTTAATCACTCACAAGATAAGACATGATGTTACAATATACACATAGGAATGACATAGGAATTTCAGATGGGTTTTTCTCCCACACATGACGTCACTGATAACATATTTACTGATCAAGTCATAAAATCATAGTTTAGGGTAGGTTTTTAAGCACGAAGTTTAGTTGAGATTTAAGATATTTGAGAAATATAAACTACAACTTTGGCTACTTTTTGAAATTTCCCCCCTACATAAGAAAAAGAACATAGAAAAATAAAATGAAAAGTCGTATTTGAATGGAATCAAATTATTATCCTTTCACTTAACAGCTGAATGCGTCGGTAATTACATCACAAAGGCACTGATAACAACTGATTGAATATATTGTGTTTCTTTTTTAAGGTTAAATTGATTTAATATTCAAGTTATTTCTTAATGATACACTTAAAAACAATAAACTTAATTAGCATTCAAAAAGCAAACGATCACATTATTGTGTAAAACAATCAAATGTTTTAAAAGTCACGAGTTAAAATTTGAAATGACTTAGAGTTTAAGTAGAATTTAGATGTGAACCTTTTAAAATGAAATAATAGTTTTTTGTATCGCCCTCTGTCGGTGGGTAATAGAATTAAGAGATAATTAAAAGTTTTAACTTGAATTCGAGCCCACAACAAAAATTATTTTTCGGTTTTATAATTTAGGGTAGGTTTAACTGAGCAAGCCATGATATTTCAGTATTTATAGACGATTTAAGATATTCGATAAAGGAAATCATCTGAATTTTTAATTTAATTGAAGGGTTTACTGCTTAAAGTACTACAAAATGAGTACAACACGATGCATAGTTTTTTAATTAATTATATTTTTCGAAAGATTAAATTTACTTATTGATAAACTTAGGATTTATGTTTAAAGTGAATAAATTTGACATGTTAGGTTCACTTAATAACAGAGGGTTGAATAAGTTATTTTTAATAAAAATAAAGTTTACTAAAAGTTTTTAAAGTTAAAAAAATATAGTTTTAAAAAATTTAAAGTTTACAAAAAGTTTAAAAATCTTTAAGTAAATCAAAATTAACTTTTTAATTTTAACTATTGAGAGACTATAATCTAACTGTTTATCCTTGTAACCAACTGGTGCATATCAACTATATACTCTGTATCTGCATATGCGCAGAAAAACATAGACATTTAATCTAACTTGAGTTCGACTTTAAATTATTTGCCAACTTTTAAGTTTAATTACTATACACAACTCGATTACCTTTCCCACAAAACACCTTTCAGAAACAAAACAGAAATTAACACTTACCGAAAAACACGTCCACTTTGGGTGTTAGTCTTCACGCAACTAACGTTTCTCCCTTATCTTTGCTAGGGGGCGCTGCAATCGCCGCTAGAGGCGTTAGTAGTCTTCGGGTGTGTGATAAGAATAAACTTTAAATCCAACTTACACTCGCTCAGTCATTCTTGCTTCTCTCTACCTTGCTAACAACCGTTTGCTGCTGGCTCATTGTTTGGTTGTTTAAACTTGTTGAATGACGTCATCATGTGTTTGTCTAAACTTGTCCAGTCTTGTTTTTATGCAGTACGTCTATTTAGATGAGTCATCACTCGCTTATCTTGGTTGACTTGTCCAAACTTGTTTTTGTGTGGCACGTCTATTTGGGTGAGTCATCGTTCGCTTATCTTGCTTTACTTGTTTGAACTTGTCTAGTATCCACCACCTCATCTCTTTTGTCATAGCTTGAATATACTTTACACCAATCACTTAAATATAAAAGTCTTGTCACAACTTACTTAAACTTTGATAAAAATATTAATTATTTATAAATTTCATCAAATTCTTATTTTTCTGATACATTTACTATGTAATTTTCGTTCAAAAATATGGTAAAGCCCGATTTTAAATCGAAGTCTAAGATAAATTCCCCAAATTTGTAACATTTTAACACTAATAATAAATATTGTAAGCACCCAGTACATACAAGTTTTGTAAAAATAATATTACTTATAGCTAACTCGTTATGTCCCATGATACAAAACTTCAATATAACTAAAATCAGTGTTAAACAAAAATCTAATCACGTGTCTTTATATATTATTTTGAAATGCAAAGCATTATATCTAAACGAATGATATAAGGAGTAGTTAGAATAGTTCTTATATTTTTGTTAGTAAAAAATTTATACACATTATCTTACAAGGTTGCAATATTCAACACACGGTTCACCATATTTAAAAACGATTCACCATGATTTAAAAACTTAGTAACATATTTTAAATTTATAAATTTAAATTAAAAATACTTAAGTATTTATAATTGTTTATTTATAAAAATATGTTTTAATTTAAATTTATAAATTTAAATTAAAAATACTTAAGTATTTATAATTGTTTATTTATAAAAATATGTTTTAATTTAAATTTATAAATTTAAAATATGTTACTAAGTTTTTAAATCATGGTGAATCGTTTTTAAATATGGTGAACCGTGTGTTGAATATTGCAACCTTGTAAGATAATGTGTATAAATTTTTTACTAACAAAAATATAAGAACTATTCTAACTACTCCTTATATCATTCGTTTAGATATAATGCTTTGCATTTCAAAATAATATATAAAGACACGTGATTAGATTTTTGTTTAACACTGATTTTAGTTATATTGAAGTTTTGTATCATGGGACATAACGAGTTAGCTATAAGTAATATTATTTTTACAAAACTTGTATGTACTGGGTGCTTACAATATTTATTATTAGTGTTAAAATGTTATAAATTTGGGGAATTTATCTTAGACTTCGATTTAAAATCGGGCTTTACCATATTTTTGAACGAAAATTACATAGTAAATGTATCAGAAAAATAAGAATTTGATGAAATTTATAAATAATTAATATTTTTATCAAAGTTTAAGTAAGTTGTGACAAGACTTTTATATTTAAGTGATTGGTGTAAAGTATATTCAAGCTATGACAAAAGAGATGAGGTGGTGGATACTAGACAAGTTCAAACAAGTAAAGCAAGATAAGCGAACGATGACTCACCCAAATAGACGTGCCACACAAAAACAAGTTTGGACAAGTCAACCAAGATAAGCGAGTGATGACTCATCTAAATAGACGTACTGCATAAAAACAAGACTGGACAAGTTTAGACAAACACATGATGACGTCATTCAACAAGTTTAAACAACCAAACAATGAGCCAGCAGCAAACGGTTGTTAGCAAGGTAGAGAGAAGCAAGAATGACTGAGCGAGTGTAAGTTGGATTTAAAGTTTATTCTTATCACACACCTGAAGACTACTAACGCCTCTAGCGGCGATTGCAGCGCCCCCTAGCAAAGATAAGGGAGAAACGTTAGTTGCGTGAAGACTAACACCCAAAGTGGACGTGTTTTTCGGTAAGTGTTAATTTCTGTTTTGTTTCTGAAAGGTGTTTTGTGGGAAAGGTAATCGAGTTGTGTATAGTAATTAAACTTAAAAGTTGGCAAATAATTTAAAGTCGAACTCAAGTTAGATTAAATGTCTATGTTTTTCTGCGCATATGCAGATACAGAGTATATAGTTGATATGCACCAGTTGGTTACAAGGATAAACAGTTAGATTATAGTCTCTCAATAGTTAAAATTAAAAAGTTAATTTTGATTTACTTAAAGATTTTTAAACTTTTTGTAAACTTTAAATTTTTTAAAACTATATTTTTTTAACTTTAAAAACTTTTAGTAAACTTTATTTTTATTAAAAATAACTTATTCAACCCTCTGTTATTAAGTGAACCTAACATGTCAAATTTATTCACTTTAAACATAAATCCTAAGTTTATCAATAAGTAAATTTAATCTTTCGAAAAATATAATTAATTAAAAAACTATGCATCGTGTTGTACTCATTTTGTAGTACTTTAAGCAGTAAACCCTTCAATTAAATTAAAAATTCAGATGATTTCCTTTATCGAATATCTTAAATCGTCTATAAATACTGAAATATCATGGCTTGCTCAGTTAAACCTACCCTAAATTATAAAACCGAAAAATAATTTTTGTTGTGGGCTCGAATTCAAGTTAAAACTTTTAATTATCTCTTAATTCTATTACCCACCGACAGAGGGCGATACAAAAAACTATTATTTCATTTTAAAAGGTTCACATCTAAATTCTACTTAAACTCTAAGTCATTTCAAATTTTAACTCGTGACTTTTAAAACATTTGATTGTTTTACACAATAATGTGATCGTTTGCTTTTTGAATGCTAATTAAGTTTATTGTTTTTAAGTGTATCATTAAGAAATAACTTGAATATTAAATCAATTTAACCTTAAAAAAGAAACACAATATATTCAATCAGTTGTTATCAGTGCCTTTGTGATGTAATTACCGACGCATTCAGCTGTTAAGTGAAAGGATAATAATTTGATTCCATTCAAATACGACTTTTCATTTTATTTTTCTATGTTCTTTTTCTTATGTAGGGGGGAAATTTCAAAAAGTAGCCAAAGTTGTAGTTTATATTTCTCAAATATCTTAAATCTCAACTAAACTTCGTGCTTAAAAACCTACCCTAAACTATGATTTTATGACTTGATCAGTAAATATGTTATCAGTGACGTCATGTGTGGGAGAAAAACCCATCTGAAATTCCTATGTCATTCCTATGTGTATATTGTAACATCATGTCTTATCTTGTGAGTGATTAAAAGTAACACATTTTCAATCAAATCTCATGTAGTTTAAGTAACATATAATAAATACCTCGAGTTTATTTCACCAAAAATAAAATTTCTTTTAAAAGTAATGAAATTTTTCATGTTTTATATAATTTCAACAAATTTATACACACTTTGTCTAAGACATTCAAAATGTTTAATAGTTGCTTATTTATTTTTTAAATAAGTTTTATTTTAAAAATGGAAAAAATTTACAAAGTTTTATTTTTTAAATGAGTGAGGTTAAAAAATTTCACTATTAAATTCCACTAAGTTGAATTTTTTTCAGGTATACTATTTCCACTGCTTTGAAAATGTTGTGTTGTTTTAAAAAAACTTTAACAATGTGTTAAGTCTGATTTTTAAAGTTATTAATTTTCCTTAGTTGAAAATATTATATAAGTGTAAAGTTATTATTTTTCTTAGTTTGAAATATTGTCTAAGTGTAAAGTTTACTTAAACTTAATTATTTTCTTTTGTCAATGTATCGAAATGTTTATTTGTTGCTTATTTTATAAAATGTATAACCAACTAGATATTTTTAAGTGTGTTAATTTCGTTAGGTCGAATTTTCTAAAATTTACAACCAACTAGATATTTTTCAAAGAAACTCTAACAATGTGTTAAGTCTAATTCTTCTTAAATTAAAATATTGTCTAAGTGTAAAGTTATTATTTTTCTACCTTCCATGTCTCGATGTAAAGGTGATAATCCTAAGTTTCCAATTTGCGGGCGAAAAGACATTAAAATATTTAAATGTTCTAGTAAAATGTGTGCTATCTGAAATTTGGTAGTTCAAACAGCTTCCGGATAAAAATCGTCTACACGGGTTAAACATAGCAATCATTTTTTCAACATACAAATCCACACATGTAAAGATGAGTCACTCATGCAAGCTGATAACAAGTTTAGGCAGGAAAATCGGCTTGCATTAGTCATTTTTTTACTCTTCGTTATCATGTTAATAGGAAGTGATCTTAGGATCTCATAGTTATGATAAGACAAACCACGTGATGTTAACAACAAAGTGTTATTCACAACAAAATTAAATTCTATTTCCTTAAAATAATTGTAATGGAAAGGATATCGTGACTATCTTGAAAAAACTTTAGGTAAGTCAATTTTTATTGTAAAACTTTTATATTATGTGAAATCTTTTTTTTTAAATGTCAACACACTCCTGTTTTCTCTGACACATTCAAAATACACAACATTAGTTTAAAAGTCACACAGTGTATGCTAAAGAAAACACTTTTTTCGCAATCAAACTATTTATTAATCATTTAAAATAATACAAATCAAATAAGCCTGTCATATTGAGCTGTAATCAATTCTAATTTCAAAAATTTTCATAATGTCCAATTAAACACTCGTTCTGTGAAATCTTCAAAGCCGTTGTACAACTTTAAAAAGGCATTCTCAGCATGTACATGTATGTTTTGGTCTGTTAATTCTAGTTCATATATTTTGCATATCATTTTGTCTTTTAATTCACTATAAGTTCGAACTAATCTATAAGCTTCACTATAAGTTCAAATAACAAATCTTTTAAACAGGGTGATTTCGCAATGTTAGGTAGAACTTTATGAAAAGTATCACAATGTTGTAAAAAATCCGATTCACACTTAAATATTTCACAACACTTTGCACATGAATATTGTTTACGAATCTTATGGGTCTTCTTGTGTATTAATAAGTCAGACATTCTTGAAAATATCTCGTTGCAATCACTACACTTGTATTTGGGCAATTTGTGAATCTTTTGATGATTACGTAAATCACTCTTTTGTGAAAAAACTTCAGCACACACCTCACAGCAAAAAGATTTTTCCTTTAGATGACTTTTCATATGAAACACTAAGTTAACTTTTCGAGGAAATGCTGTGTTACAAATCTTACGCACATGGGGTAACTTCTGTTTCTTTAGTCCTGATGAGGTGAGTTTCACTTCATAATTCGAAACGAGTCCTTCTTTGGATAAAAGTGTAGAATCCATCTCTTGATTATTTAACTCTGGTGATGAGTGTTGACACTCCAAGTTGGTTACATCACCAACATAAGAATTCATAACTCGTTCCACAATAACTTAAATGAAAAATACAACCTATTACAACGATATCAGGTCACAGTAGAATGTAATGAACTCATTTCATTGAAATTTATATAATGATAGAGGGCGCTCGTGTAAAAATACTAACTTTTTATTGGTTTAAAATACTAATATTTTATTGGTTTAAAAATACGTCACGTGATTATTTCATCCTATAATGTTATAAGCTCAATCACCACTTAATTCTTGCACAATGATTGAGAAGGTCTTACCTATCAGAATTTCGTACATTTGTAAGTAGAAATATTTATTACTTTCGTATCTATTGCTTTTAGAAATAATATTTTACTTATCAAACCACTTAATTTCTAAATGATGTATTCTAAAACGCTTTTTATGTCTTATGTATGTAAAGTCTACTAAAAGAGGGGGAAAAAATTCGGGGTGTGAAGTATTTGTAAAATTGAAAAACGTTAATTTATAAAAACTAGATTCCATTCCCTTTTTTTAAAATGTTGGTTGTATAAAGTCAAATCTATTGAAAATTTATTTTAATCGTATAACTCTAAACAAAATACCCGCTCTCTTTAATAAGTTAAATAGTCACTAAAAATTGTTCATTTAAAAGGAAAAAATCTTTAAAATTCTCTTATTGTATGATTTTATAAATAATATTTTGCACGTCAAATCACTTCTTAACTAAATGTAATAATCTAAAATGTCTTATGTAATGATCTAAAATGTCTTATGTAATGATCTAAAATGTCTTATGTGTTGTGGATGGTTGGTTATTTGTTAAAACCGATTATCTACGCTTGGGATATAGGTCACTCTAGGGGTCATTCTAAGGGCTCCTAACTCGTATTGACAAGGTTCGAAGAAAACTCCGAACGGTTAGGTCGACGAGCGCGAGAGAAGTTTAAACCCAAACGTCTAGTAGCTTTAAAACCAGAACCTCTCAGTCACTGGTCTTATGTGTTGTGTTTATATAAATAATATTTTTCTTCTTTAATCACTTAACTCCAAAATGAAATGTTTCTAAGACACTTTGTCATGTCTTAAGTGAAACATATTTAACTAAAGAAGGATGTAGTATTTGTGACATAAGTTATTCTACAGTACCCTTTTAAGAAAAAAAAAGCTATATTACAAGTCAATTAAAAAAAAATTATATAATTAAAAAGTATATATATATATTGTTTAAGTATCCTAAAAACGATTATTTAAGTTAGTCCACAAATTTGTAAACTTAAAAAACGGAAGATGTAATGTAACACAAAGAAGTATGACAAATTTTTCCCCCATAAAGGATTAGTCTCAATGACTTGAATTAATTTTTTCCCCTAAAAATGACACATTACTTTTAGTATACAAGTTTGTGAAACGGCTTTTATAAGAAAATATTACGCTGAATACAATATTAAACCTTGTCATTTAATTCAATAACAAAAATGCGTGGGTGTATAGCTTATATTTACATTTTTGAAAATCACTTTGCTTTCGTTTTTAAAATGTATAAACACGTTATTTTTGGTAACAAAACTCTATTTCGAATATAATGTTGTACAAGAAATGTACAAGAAAGAATTAGGCATACTATCTTCGTCAATCTCTATAAATAAAATTTCGTATAGAAAGTAAAAATTTTCCCTCTAAATTATTATTTCGAATATTGAAGTGATCTGTTGACAGAGTGTTGTAAGAAAAATGTGCTTGTAAATTAAACAAACAGATGTAATAGCATTCATATTAAACCAAAACTCGCGAATTACTCAATAGCTAAAGACAATTTCCTGCAGTTCATTAAAACTATGATAAAGGTATCTCAACGCAGGTCTGAAGTAACCATCTCTCGCATTTAAAGAGATAACAACACACACACACATCCTTGGTGACCTAAGATAAGACATGTGTGATACAGAAATTGCAGGTTCTAATGTCACTAAAAATTAAAATAATACGTAAAACACTACAAAAAAAAATATAAAAAATAATTTGAAACGCTTTAAATAAATTAAATTTAAAAAAAAAATGAAAACACTTTAAATAAAAAATAAAACAAAATTTCACCCTCTACAAAGAACAAAATCTATATGTCTAATCATGCACCTTCTTTATCTCTCTCATCTTAATTACTTCCGGTCTCACAAACCACCTGTCCTGTTCCAACAAGCTCCCAAACATGTTCCTAAAACATGTTTACTGCTTCCTGAAAACCCTTTTTGGAAAAAGCATGTCTAATCCCGTTTCCAATCTTATTTCCTGTCGCGTTTCCAGTCTAAAAATAAATTTCACGTTAAACTTTTATAAAGTAAAACAAAGTCAGAAAGATTTCCATTTTTATATTAGGTGTTAGTTAGCAAATAAAATTTTTATTTCAGGTGAGGGAAAAAAAAAAAAAAAAAAAAAATCGAACATTTTGCTAATATTACTTTCAAACTAAATTCATTCTGATAGCAGGATTCCTACAACTCAACTCCACTCGACTAGAAGGATTAAAACCAACAAAGAAAATTAAGCCCCCCACAAAAATAAGCCCTCCCCCTCTCTCCCTTATCGCATTCACTTCCTGTCACATTTCCGGTTAAATTTCCTATCTACACTTCCTGTTCACTTCCTGTCTCAACATGCCTGTTATCCCCACCTGCTACATCCGGTATCCACACCTGTCCCTTCCGGTAACCTTGAACTTCACCTTCAGAGGTCGACTGCGCGAACTGCGCTGGCGCAGAACCCCCAATTATTATCTACTGGCATGCCTGCAATTGACTTGCTTTTAAGTTTAGTAATGTGTGTGAAAATTTCACGATAAAAGTTTTTCTTTTAGAACAACCTTAATAAACTGGCGATCTTCGTCCAGTCTACCTTTTATAATTTAACTTTTTAGCAACAGATTTGAAAGTTTACCTAATGTATCTTACATTAGGCCAAAATTTCGAGCACTCATCTGTATAGGGTAGGCATGTGAAATTCGATTATCATCGAAGGTCAAATTAAGCACTGTATGCTAGACCGAGGGTAACAAAAACAGAGAGCGGGATAACTTATTTATATTTTTAGCATTGTTCAGCATAGAATTTGTGCATACATTCTATTGTATATTTACATACACGTTCTATACATTGTAAATGCGGATCTTTATCGTTTCGCATTTCTGCTATTTTATAAAATAGAATTTAAGGAAAAAGTCATACAAAAATGTACTATCGAACATTGCTAAAATCAGTGTTGGGAATGAGCGCGCTCGTTGAACGAAAACTCGCGAACTTAGTTCACTTTCTGTGAACGTGAGTTGAACTTGACTCACTTTTTGGAAAACGAACGTGAGCTGAACGAAAGCTCAAAAAATCTGTGAGTTAGAACGAAATTTGAAACTCAAACTCAATTTTTTTCATAATTTATTTAAAAGTTTTGCAGCTATTAAGAACACATTTTTCACCATTCAAATGCCATTTATAGGCCTACATGGACTCGGGACGGGTCGAGTCTGATCATCAATTTTTCTGGGTCGTGCCCGGGTCTTGCTTTTTCTGGAGGCGTGGGCCGGGCCCGAATTGGGTTTATTTCTGGGTCTGTGCTGTATTCTTCCTAGAAGTCTGCATCGACTGAAATTTTCTGTCATGGTCACAACAACCCTGCTTGTATGAAAATCATTGACCTGTTCCTCTCAGATTCGTGAAAAATCTGTTTAAGGAACAACCTCCTTGGGTCAACAATTTTCGCCAAAAAAATATATTTTTTAAATTGTCATTATACTACAATTAAAATTCCCTTTAAAGAATAATACATATGCATTGCTAGGAGGGGGGGGGGGGAAGATACAGTACTGTAAAACCTGTTATAAGAATCTGTGTATGACGAAATCCTGTTTTAAATGGAAAAAATTTCTTGATCAGTGCAAAATGGATATAGTTCCGTTTGAAAATAAATAATACTATGCAAGAGACGACAGACCTGGTAAAAAAGGAACTAAACTATAACGATTTTTTTCTGTCCTCTGTGATTCCGTCTTAGAAGGTTTTACGATATAGATTTTTCAGATTTTTAAGTCTCCAAGCCATGTAAATTGATTAATGGATTAATAATAATTCAGATATTTACATACAAATAGAGATCCATTAAAAATCAATATAGAAATGTAGTAGAAACAGTATTTTGGAATGGAAGTCCCTGTACTATGCAGTCTATGGTAGAGATCTGCACGTGCCGAAATTTCAAGGCCCCGACCCGGCCCGATCCATAGAAGAAAAATTCAGCCCGGCCTGGCTCAGTGTGAAAATTAAAACTTCGGCCCAAGCCCTGTCCGGCCCGTACAAAAAAAATATTGCCCCGGTCCGGTATAAAAGTTTGGCCCGAGCCCGGCCCGGCCCATAGAGACAAAATTATTGGCCCGACCCGGCCCGGTATAGCAGCTAAAAGTTCGGCCTGAGACCGGCCCGGAAAAAAGTTAAAATCTCGGCCCGAATGAATTTCTACAAAACATTGATTTTTACGTCGATTTGGTTAAAAATTTGTCTCGTACAAGGAGTTCTGTCCAAAAATACTTATCTTTGCTTTTTATTGTCATGTTTATAGTTTTCATTTTTATATAAGTTATTGCTATATTTATTTTTTTAATGAATTGCTTTTTGTTGTATGTAAATGTTTCAGCTATTATTAATATAGGTATTCCATATTCCATGTATTGGAGGCTTAAAAATCTAAAAAATGCTATACAGTAAAATCTTCTTAGACGGAATTGCATAGGAAAGAAAAAAAAAATGTGTTACAGACTTCGTTCTTATAAGGTTCGTTCTTAGCAGGTGTAAATGTATTATATATTCTTTTCTTATATATTAGTGCATTAATTTTGCATGGATCAATATATTTTTCAGGTTAAGACAGGATTCCGTCTTAAGCAGGTTCTTTTTTACACGTTTTACTATATTTTAATTTAGCTACATTTTAATAAGCCTAGAAATGTACTAGTCTTTATAAAGAATAAAATTTAATGTTTAATTGTAGAATAATGGCGATTTAAAAATGTAAGTATTTTTTGCAAAAATGTTTGAGCCAGAGCAAATTTTACTGATCTTTTAATGGACTAGGCCACGCCGAGACAATGATTTTCATACGGGCTAGGGTTTTCACCTAGACAGAAAATGTAGGCCCATGAAGAGTAGGAAGAATACCAGTCCCAGTTCGGTACGGAAAATGTAATTTAGGCTCTGCCCGGACTTTCAGGAAAAAAGGTCCGAGCCCGGCCCGGAAAAAGTAGTGACTAAGCCCGGGCCGAAAATAATGCAGACCAAGCCCGGTCCGATTGCTGTGAATAACAATAGGCCCAAGTCCGGCCCGTACAGATCTCTGATCTATGGCACTTTTATTTAAAATGAACATTATAAACATGAAAAAGAGACTGTAATAATTACTTTTGTTTGTCAGAACTCCTCGCACAAGACAAAATTTTAAACATATGGACGCAAAAATAAATATCTTTACAGAACAATTAACACTACACAGACTGCTGATTCATTTTATGCGTCATTTATAAAAACTATCATTAAGAAATTCCAAATTTTTTCCAAAAAGTTTGAATAGTCATTTTTAATTATTATAAGTATAAATATTTCGTGAATAAAACGAAGAGAAATTAGTATTACAAATTTTATTCTCGAAATTTCTGAGTAAAAAATCCGCCAGATTTAGCTACACTGTTTGTGGGTGTAGTGGTTAAAAAGGCTCTGGTTTAAATTTTTAACTCCACTAAAGATGTTTGTCATGTTTAAAATGCAATTTTCTTGAGAAAGGGGGCCCCAACAAATTCTGTGTGCCCGTGCCCAGCATAGAGTTAATCAGACCCTAAATGAAAGAATAAAATGTCTAGAACAATTTGATACAGATCATAAGATTTGTATAGCCCAAATTTTTGAAGTATGCTATGAAAATCATTTGAAATATTCACAAATAATATTATCTGCTCCGACATATGCTACTGGCAAAACATTTTTGGCAATAAAACATTTGAAAAAATATGTACAAAATTTCAAATATTAATTTGGTATTTGGTTAACACTAACGTTAATATATCATCGAAAAACATTTAAATGAGATTATAATTTTTTTTTGCAATGCAAAAAGTCGTATATTTTCTATCGTAATTATATTATATTGAATTATTTGAATTCACAATAAAGCTTATCAGTTAGTAAAAAACAAATCTAAAATAAGAGAGGAATAAAATTCTAAGCTCCAAATCCTCCTCCGAAAGAGTAATATGGGCTAGGATTTTGCAATCTTTGTTTCATAGTTTCATACGTTTTATTCTATCTTCCTTTTTACAAGGTCCGTTCAAAGAAAATTTTGCCGAAAACTCTTATCTCGATTCTGAGTAAAAAAAAGCGCGGGAAAAAAGAACGAGGGTGTTTGTACATGCCCCTAGCTTTGCTTCACTGGACTCTGAAAGCAATGAGAAAAGAAGGAGGGGGAGGGGGTGAAAGGGGTCCTGCATCTGAAGGATGGGCCAGAGCCAGAGAGAAGGAAAGGTGGTGAATATTAGCCTCCAGGATGAGACACATTGCTGAAGCATCATTCGCTACTTTCATTTACAAAAAGGCGATTGTCCCCACTTCACCCCTATCCCCCAAAATTCTGGCTACGACATTGCCATTTATCAAGGTCATTTGCAGTATCCATCAGAAATTTTAAGAATTATTAAATATTCGAAAATAGGTTTCTACCTGCATTTTTCGAAAAAGGAAATCGAAACATTTCACTCTTTTCTTTCGCCCGTCTGTTTAAGATACATTTGAAACGTATGAGCGTAAATAGAAAAACGCAATTAAAAGTTGTTTTTTACGGAAGAGGGAGGGGTGTTAAAGGGAGAAAGAGATACTTTGATGAAAAATTCTTAATGCCCCTTTCTGTTAGCGTTTACTTATTTAAGTCACTTTAAAAAACTAAATTTTACTTTTTTTTTTTTTTTCAAAATCATCCGAAGTAACTAAAGTTTAGTTGATCAAATTTAGATAAATCAAGATTTCTCACATTTAAGATGAAAATCTGAAGAGCTCTACTATTTTAAACTGCATAAATAGTAATGCCAATAAGTTTCATGCAATATCTACGAAGATTAATTTGTGAATGTGTCAGATAATTTCACATTGTTCAGCTGGAAAAATAAATAAAAATTAAAAACAGCTTTAAGCGGTGACGGAATAAAGCAAAACATGGGTCATGAACCTGGAATCCTTGATTTTTTTTTTTTGATTTTTTTAAATTTATTTATTTAATTATTTGAAGGGGGGAGGTGAGGCTTAAAAGTTTGGTGTTTGTAAAGGTGCTGATTTAATTATATTGCAAAAATTTCTACTGATTACAATCAATATTGTGCACTTTTAGAGTATAAAAAGTCTGATATAAAAATATATGTTCATCTAAATATGTATTATGTATACTATGTAACAGGCGTCTTTAACGTTGTTTTTAAATTTATATATATTTTTTTTTATACCGCTAACCAGGCCCCTACCTGCCCGGCATGAATGCCTAGCTTAACGGGTTAGTACCTGGGTGCGGGGGCGGAAATCGCCTGATCACAGCATGGCTGTGATCCACCTGACTATTGATTTGTTCACATCGCTGCTGTGCTTGCTCTCTTGTGATTTGCTACCGTTATCTTTGTTTGCCGGTTCAAGGTTTCTGTTTAACTTTGTTGAATTGACAGATTTAATAGGTCTCGTAATTTAGAACCTTGATCAGGTGACGAGACCCTCACCTGACTAGGCACCCCCAGAGGTATTATTCACAGGTAACTTGGAGGGCTTTGCATATATACTTTTTGCTTTATATTATACTGCACCAAGCAGCATCTTAATAATTATTATGTATTTATATCTGAATTTTAAATTATGCAAAATGTAAGATTTTGGATTGAAAAAAAAAAAAAAAAGTCTGACTTTAAGGAAATGATGCACAGATCCTGATTCATGTGAGGGCAAGAGAAGATGCAGCCGCCTAGCCACGGGGCCTTCACGAATTGTCAGTTTTGACAATTTTTTCTTCAATGAGAAATAAAAAAATATATAATTTATAAGTAGATTATTGATTTAAAAAAATAATTTTACTTCTAAAGTAATAAATAGATTTTCAATCTATTTTTAATTCATTTTCATTTATGCATTCAAAAAATTTGCATAATCCTAATTCAAACAGCAGTAAATTGAAAAATTTTGCATTTTTCTATAAATGCAAAGTTTTTTTTAGAAAATAATGTCAAATTAGATGTTTTAAGTCTATTTTTGAGACTTGGCTGTCTGCAAAGAGCCGTCGTCAAGGGGCAATAACTTGTAATTAAAGATGCGTCCACTTTATAGGCAAATTATAAAGTGGCTATAGGCTATTATATAGCTATTATAGGCTAGTGGTTATAGCCTATTTGATTATTAAGAAGTTACACGTGCAAATTTTATCATTTCATATGCAAAAAGAAAAGGGCCTTTTTTATGTCAGACTTTTAATTTTTATCAGTGTTCGTACAAACAAAACTCAGTGGAAAGAGAACAAGAATTTTGGAATAAATGTGTTTGCTGTAATCCGCAGTCCAGGATAGTTTTTTAAAGCGGTGAACTTAAACATGAAATAAACTAAACCAGGAATTATTTTAGAACTCCTCGTACAAGACAGTTTTGTTTTAAACATATAAACCCACTAGAGCATTTCAGAGATTTTAACATTTAAGAAATATTGAATATTGAAAAATAAATTTCTAAAACCACTATATTTCAAAATCGGAAAATGAAACAGCTCATTTTTTTAATTTGCCTTACCGTATAACATAAATTTGAAACGCATGAACGTAAAAATAAATAAAATAAAACAAAAATCGTCTTTTCTGGGGATTAAGGGTAAGAGAAACAGAGATATCCTTACAAAAAAAAAATGTTATTCTTTCTCTGTGTGTTTAATTATTTTAAATTACTTAGGATGAATGAAGTTTACCATTTGTTTAACAAATTAGAGACTAAAATTTAATTTAATTTCAAGGTACAGCTGACAGATATATTCCGTCCGAGACGGTGTCTAAATTTATTTGTATATGTAAAATAATCAATGAAAACTAATGATGTAATTCTAATTCACAATTACCTTTTTACATAAAGGAAAAAGTTTAAAAAACAAAATAATAAAAATAATTTTTTAGTATCATTGAATGATTGAAATTATATCTTTCATGTTCGTTAGATGTAAACTTTATTTTTCTTTCACTTTATATACAATTATTTCATGAAAAATAATTTTTTATAGAAAAAACACGTCAACTTATCATGCAGATGCGATGAATAAAAAAATACATTGAATTAGAGGTATGCACGGGAAGAAATTTTCAGGCCGAGCGCGACCAAAACAATCCGTAGACAATTTTTCTTTTGGCCCGGTAAAAAAGTTGAAAGTTTGGCCAGAAGTGCTTCGAGCACAACTTGTCCCGTTGAAAAAAATTATTGAAAAAGTCAGGTATAAAAATTAAAACTTCGGCCCAGTCTGCACAAAACATCAATTGGTTTGGCTAGGCCGGACCAAGCTCGACCTGGCTGAACATAGATTTTACCTCTAAAAGGTTAAAAGTGTTTTGTACGAGAAGTCCTAATTAAAAATACTTATTTTACATTTTTACAGCATGTTTATATTCATTTAACAAAAAGTGATCTGAGATGTGGTATTTATTTTTTTTAATGCATCTAATTATATGTAAATATCACAGTTACCATTAATATCGTTCATCCACATTCTATGACTTGGATATTTAAAAATTGTATGCAATAAAATCTTCTAAGGCGGAATTGAATCAAAAAGAAGAAATATCCGTTATGGGTTGGTTCCCTTATGAGCAAGTTCATCGCCTGTTGTAAATGCATTACATTCTTTTCACAAGTATTGTTATCCTTATTTTACATAGATCAACATTTTGTTTTTTTAAACACAGGATTCCGACATAGGCAGGTTCTTTTTTCTCAGGTTTTACTGTATTTTAATTTTATTGCCTAGAAATGCATCTACCCATCTTAAAAAAATTATATATATATATATATATATATATATATATACATTTAAAAATGAAAACACATGTGAAAAACAAAGGATAAGACATTATAAAAAGCAATGGAATGGTCACTGCAGGAATTATACTTGATAGGATAAACAATGGAAAACTATGAATATCTTGTAGAATCTACAGAAGGGCTTTATAAGAATATTCATAGTAAATATATGTTATTTCATCAAATATTGTCAGCATTATGCCTAAAATCGACACTATTAAGCCCCTAACAACATATATATATATATATATATATGAAACAAGACAATTAATAACCTACACGAGTTCAAATAACAAAATAAATAAATAAATAAATATGCAACTTAAATAGAAATAAGATAGATAAACAATTATACAACTCAAAAAGAAATTAGATCATGAAATAATGTGCAAGACTCACTAAAAAAGACTAATGTTACTGTAGATTGAACAAGATTATAAGTACTTGACGAGCAGCCAGTCATCATTAACTCAAAATGGCTACTATATCTATACAAACATTGCTTTGAAAAAAAAATGGTAGCAGGAAATAAATTGATTAGAGCTGCCATCTATATATGTGTATTAATTCAGGAATAACAGCGATTTAAAAATCCGTGCATTTTTGAAAAAAAAAATTGGTCGGGCCAAATTTTACTGATATTTTTACTGGACAAGCCTGGGCCGTGCCGGTCAAATGATTTTTATATGAGCTGGGGCTGAAAATTTCTGCCTGTTCAGACCTCAAGAAGAATGCAGTCCAGCCCCGACGTGGGCCGGAAAATAAATCTAGTCTAGGCCCACCTGGGTCCGAACCTCTAGAAAAGTAATCCCCAAACCAAACTCGGACCGAGTGTCGGGAAGGAAAATTGGGCCGGGCCCAGGAAGACCCTTGCATCGAATAATCAAAAGTTTAGTTATCAAAATTTTGTAAATTTGGACGATAAAATTCACATTCATAAAAAAAAAAAAAACGAGTTTTTAGTGAACTTCGTTCATTTTTATAATTGAGTTTGAGTTGAGCGAGTTCGTTTGAAAAATTTTGAGTTTGAACGTGAACTTGGCTCATTTTTGAGAAATTTAACTTGAGTTTGAACTGTTCGTTTTTTTCGCGAGCGTGCCCAACACTGGCTAAAATATGTCGGATTGTACATGATACATTGGGAAATTGGTTCACCGATAAATAATTGCAAAAAATTTAAAAACCTGCATTTGTATATTTTCATAGCTTTGAACTATTAAGGATTTTTGCTACTACTGTATTTAAATGGAAAAATTTGCCTTATCTAATATTAGATTTTTTGAGGTAAAATAAAGAAGTTTTACTTTTAGAAAACAGTGAAAGACAAAAATCTGTAATAATTGTCAGCTACGTATTTTTGTTTCGATGTGTAATTTCTTAATGTCTATTAACTACAATAAAATAATCTAATAAAAAATTTCGATGTGAATTACTAGGGGTGAAGTAAATGGATAAAAATGCTTTTCACATTTTTTGAGATTCAGAAATATTATTTGAAATTATTATTTTTTATTTTTAATTAGTATATTCTGAAATTCTCAACATCGGTGATTTTTCTAAAAATGCCTGACAACATTAAAAGTGAAATAAAAAACGCTATTATAAATCATCGTATAAAAAATTAAATTTGTACTAATCAATTGGTAATAGCGTTTGTTATTAAATTTTATGTTTTGATAAAGGAGTAAAAATAATAAGAATAACAATAAAAAAAACTTATAGTTTTCAGATGAAGGATCTATAAGAAAGTCTGCAATAAAGAAACAGGATTTGAAATTACTCTAACTGTATAAATCATAGTGATTCCGTTTTCATAACCAAATTGAAAGTCAATTTTGTGCTTAGTTCTATGTACTCAAAAGAGCATATTCATGTCTTTGTCTCCTGTAACTTTTAGGTGCGTTCGTAATTATATAAATACGTAGCACCTATTGTCGTCGTCTGGTCCGACCGCCTGTCTGTCCGTCCGTCCGCATATAACAACGCAAAAACTACACAACCGATTGGTTTGAAATTTAAGATATATTATCTTTGTAGAACTTTGTCGAGACATTTCAAATTTTATGAAAATCGAATCAAAACTTTAGGAAATATTAATAAAAAGATTTATTACGAAATTTGAATTTTTTTCTTTTAAATCGATGTTTTCTTGTTATAGGAGCTTCCGATGTTGAATCGTCACGCAACCGATATACTTATGTTATTACAGAAATTAATCTGCAGACGATATAATTCATTTCATAGAATTAAAAATCATCAAGATCTGATTATTTATATAACTAGCTATATTACGAACGCACCTCATTTGTCACGTTTGACGTACAATTTCGAACTTGTCTATTTTCAACTGCTATAAGGATACAGATGATTTTATGAGCATTATTGCTGCATCAACAGCCGTGTAATATTATAGTAATACCTGTCGGAAACAAATCATCGAAATTAAATTATCTCATCATATTGTTACTGCTACGAAATGATAATGGCTAAAAAAATACGATGTACATCCCTATAAATTTAGAAAGGAAAGTTTTCTTTAAAAAAAAAAAGCAATATTGTTTTTGTATTCTATTAATTTTACTTCCGCTAACGTACTTTATCATTATTATTATTATTATTATTATTATTATTATTATTATTATCATCATTATTGTTATCATTATTATTATCCTAGAATACTTCTGTAAACTTAAAATAAAAATACTGTGTTCACACTATTTAAAATTTTTGCTTAAACAACTGCTGCTACTGTAATTTGTATTTTATGCAGTAATTACATTTATAATATTTTTACACTTATCTTAAAGAGAGGCATTTCTTTAATCTCTGTAAAAGTTTCTCCAGGTGATATTTAATATTAATAAAGAACAAACAAATTATTCTCTTATTTATCACCTTTCAAAACTAAACGCTGACATTTTTTGTAAATAAAATAACGATTATTATTATATATCTTATGCGTTTTTTGTGTAGTATCTTCTACATTGACTTTTACACTATACGCGTGACTTGAAAATCTCAATGATAGCTAATTCAACCTTGAAATCTTCCATAAGAAAATTTCAAAGACACTAGCGTATGCATAAACAGATATTTTCATACAATTCTTATATTTCATCTGTTTAAAAACTTTTATAAAATTCAAAATTTTTGTTATAAATTTGCACGGATATAAAACTTTAAATGTTATAATACTGTGTAAAGTAAATTTTTGCAAAAATTTAGCAGAAATTTAAATCTTATATAGTTTTACTTAAATTGATATTTTATCTTTAATATAGAAATAAATATGTGTGACAAGGCCTATTAAAATAAAAATTTAGTGTTAACGAATGTTATCATTTGGTAGTTCTTCATTTCTGACAGTTTTATCATTTATCATGGAAGATACAGAAAAATCTTTTTTTTCTTTTTTTCTTTTCTTTTTTTATCATAGTTTTAAAAATGTTGTAGTGTTTTGCAGAAAATAAAGAAGAAACCTGATTAAATATATTTATGAAAAAAGTGCAATCTGCAGAAACTACTTACTCAGCACTGTTCTTTAGAACATTTTAATTACACTGACACCGCTAATATCTACGAAATTAATTCTTGTAGTAATATACCCTACAGTAACTAGTACTCTCATACCAAAGATACTACACTAGAAGATATGAAGCTTGGGCGAAGTCGTGACTGCGCCATCTATTGCCAGAATTGTGCAAATTGGATTTTTTAGCAAAGGGAATGTACTACAAAAAAAGTTATCTTAAGGGGCAATATTCGTGTACGCCAAACATGAGGCCAAATGGTTGCAACAAGCTAACTTAACTCTTCGAATGGGGCATCTGCTGTAGAACCCAACTATAGTTTCGACGAAGCGAGAAAATGAAATAAATTTAACCTATTTATGAAATTATATAGCAAATTTAAGACAAGAAAATAAATTCCCTTTTTATATTAATAAAATAATTTTTAAAGCAATTTACTAGTTCAAGAGTGCACCATTTATACGTCTCTCACTTATGCAGTTGTATTTATTTATATAATTTAGTCATTTATTAAACATTTTCTAGATAGGGAAGACTTATTACTTTTGTATTAATTACTGTATTCCCATTGGGGAGGGGGGGGAGGGGTATCCCATATTTTCTAATGATTACATTTTTCAACAGAAATAATTATTTGATTTAATTTTTACGTTTTTCCCTCCCTTAAAAATAAAAATATATAAAAAGTTCTGAAATATACTTATTTTTATATTATTCTAGTCCAAATTCTGAACTTAGATATGTGCTTTTCCATATTTTTTCTTAACAATTTTTCGTTATTGTTAGATGCAGTATATATATATTTAATGATGATACATTTAGTCAGAAGATTATTTTTAGATCATTTTAATTTGTCATTAGATTATTCTTTATCATTATTATTTTCAAATAATCTTAATTAAAAAAAAATTATTATTAGCAAAATCGTGTATTTATATAGTTTGTTATTTATCCATTTATTTAAATATTTTTAAATGATTTTAATAATAATAATAATAAATAGACATATTAATTTATATTAAGTACTTAATATAAATGTAATTTAGTAATATTACAATTTTATTATTATCGTCGCACCGTCATTATACATTAATACACTGAAATTAATTTTAAATTATACGCTTTTCTTATTCAAGTTTTTTAGTTCGAACCAGATTCATCAAAATAATATAGGTCAATATAAAAATAATAAGTGTACATTTTTCAGTACAAGCCAAAAAAAAAAGTACAAAGTCTCCTGCTAATCCTGAATACCATATTCAATCTTTCTCTGCAGAAAAGCGAGCACCGATGGCTGAATGGTTATGATAACAGACAGGAAGCAGCTGAATGAACTAGTTGAGGGTTCTGTCCCCAGTGAGGGTCAGCGCCTTTCGGAATTTTTTTTTTTTTTTTAATTCTTTTTATATTTCTTATTTATACTTAAAATTTCTTTTCAATTTTAAGATAACGTGTGTATATGTATTCTAATTTTTTTTTTCTCGTATTTTGCAACAGAAATTGTGCCTCTGCTTCTAATTTCTTTAACTAATGAATATATCTATTCCAGTCTATAAAAAATAAATAATAGTTATAACATTAATGATATTTTTTACCTAGGTGCCTACGATTTAGAAATATGCATTTATCTTTTCTAAATATAATGAAAAATACACCTTGTTAATTTAACGATTCTTTCTAATACAAAAAAGAAAACAAAAACGCGAACATATCCCACTTTTTGATTGACTAGAATTGGCGACTTATCGCTAATAGATTTAATCCGAGTATCCGGGCGAGCGCGCCAATGAGTTCACCCTGTAATGCAACTTTGCTGTATCGCATATCCTTTGCCGAAAGCCGTTTTACATTATGTCTACGGAACTTTCACATCTTCTAGTGTATAGAATCTTTGGTCATACCGTAAGGAGAAAAGCTCTGAGCAGGGTTGCCTCCTCAGAACATACCAAGTGGGAGAAGTGGGAGAGATAACAGCAGGTTGCAAACTTGGCAAAATTAGCATTCGTTTGACGCTCTCAATCTTTACTATGCCTTCTATTCGACAACACGAATACAGTAGAATTTAATAATATAATAAATAGAGAAATGTATTGGCAAAAACTATCATATTTCAAATCAAATCTTTATAATATGTTTTTTATAGGCATTAAGATTGTTCTCAAATCCAAAAGAGCTACTTTCTGACACAATTTTGAATTCATTTTTGTTCGGAAACGCATGAAATTGGCAGATGATGTTATTCAGAAACTAGGTAATCGAAAGACGCTTATTTTTTGATAAAGGCAGAAGATCTTCCAGAAAATGCTGTGAAAGCCGACGTTTTGAATCGAATTTAAGACACGGCAGCACGAGAAAGGTAAAAACGTATCGTCACGTGACAGGAATCGCTTTTAACGCGATAAGTAATTTATTTATTAAAAAAAATGAAAAACTCATTTCGATTCCAAATCACTTCAACTCGACAGCTTGAGAAAGGTGGTCATGAGACATCAATCTATTATAATTTAAGATGTAATATACATTATGCTTTATGACTATATGATAATACTATGATGCTTTAAGACTGTGCTCTGCGTAGTTACTTTCTGATCCATGCCTAATTTTTTTTTTCGCAAATGCATGACACTTTCAAGTTTCCTTATTAAGAAGCTATAGAATCAAATAGCATTTTTCGTTTTCTGACAAAGGCATACGATCTTTCAGAAAATGCTATCAAAATTGACGTTTTGAACCGAATTTCTGTATGCAATAATCTCAAAAAGTTGTCATGAGAGAACAATTATTTATAACTCAATATTTAATACATTTATCGAAAATTCAAAAACGCTATTCGATTCAAAATCATTTTATTTTGAGAAGAAAAAACTTCGGGAATGTTAACTGCTTGTGCGGAAAACTAAGAACAATCAAATGAACGTACTCAAAATCGTAACCGGGGTATTTCTGTCGTCTTATACGTTTTCGTTTTATGCAGTATATGAGGAAAAAAATGTTTTATTATTTTTAGTTTTTATTGCAGGAATTAATTTTCTTTTTAATGAAGCACAGTTTTCCCTAGGTTCCAAACGACAGTAAGGGTGTCGTTTTTTTTATTGAGAGGCAAGAAGGGTGATATTTTTCAAATCATAATGGCAAGCAGGGAAGCAGGGTGCAGCACCCTTTTGAAATCACATAAGGGAAACTGTAAATAAAAGTTTGTGTCCACTTGGATACCCGTAATTTTTTCGTCTTGCCAACATTTTCCAAAAGTTAAATTACTATCAATCCAAGTTTCATCGATGTAAACAATGCATCGGTTATCATTTCTATGTTTTCTCATTTCCCGCAGATACCGATTTCGCCAAAATACAATGTCAGGCCTTTCCATCAGAATTTTTCTGCGACTCTGCTTTTTTTCCAACGGAAATTCATCGAATGCAAAATTTTTCTCAGCGATTCTCTCTGCCATTTGAAATCAATTCTTTCTCTCAATATTGGCAATAATTTTGAAATAGAGGGGACTTTCTTTTTATTAACATAAAAGTCTTGAATAATTTGTCGGACAAGACATTTATTGAAATCATCAATAAAGCAATTCCGGATTTCTGGTCTTTTGCGGTGTTTTCCTGGAGTAGACAAATTTTTCTCATTACTCTGCTCCAATTTAGTCACTTCACGTTTAATTTTTTTCACCGTAGATTCTGACACTTTTGTTGCTTCAGCTGTTCTTTTAGTGGCTTGGGAAATTGGTATTTTCAAAGATTTTGCAGCAGCCTCTGCCTTAAAGAAATTAGACACGTTATTTATTATTTCACGCGCTTGAGAATGCAATGTTTTTCCTTTTTTAAATGTGGATGTCATTATAGAATAGGAATATATGCCGGTAGTATTTAATCACAGACCAAAATCAATGAGTAAAGGTTTAATAAGCAATAAAATATATGCAAGCAAACGCGCAATAATCAGAAGAGAACAGAAAAAAAAAATCTCTGTCAATGGCAAAAGCTCAAAGCATGCAATTGCTGATGGATGCAAGTAGAAGGGAAATTTCGTGACCGATTCTGTATGAAGCGCAACGGGGATGATGGGAAGATGGTCAAACAGAATGATTGCAACCCTACTGATATTGGCGAAAACTTGACTTTTATCTTTACATACAATTTCCTACGAACCCTCGCCTCGCACAATGGCTTTCCGCCTATGTTATTCCCATATCGTGTCGTGACTTGTGACTGTAAAACTCGCTCTTCGCCTTTTAATTTAATTTTGTTTATTTAATTTTTGTTTATTTTAATTAATTAGAATATCATCTAATTTATTCAACTAAAGTTACAGTAAAAACTGGCCCAGGATAGCAAACGAAAAGAAAAAGAAATTAATTGTATTTTAACTGCATAGAGGGTGACATCATCTGTTTTGGAAAGAACATGGGAGAAAGAAAAATAAATTGAACATTTGAATTTAATTTTTGTTTTTTAATCATAAATATAATATAAACGTGTGCAACAACTTTGTCCTACTTTATCTTTATTGGAACTTATATATTTCATTTTAATAATCATTGATGCAGTATTTTATTTTTGTGGCAACGCTGATTTGAGAAAAACCTTTCATTTCATTTATGCAAACAATGCTAACTTTACTTTTAATTAAATGTAATTTTCATCAAACCGGGTTTAATGAAATGTGAGTGTACTATGTCAGAAACCTGTTCAAATTTTGTTCATATGGTATCTCATTTATCGTTTTGCGTTTTTTATTTGCTTAGAAAAAGGGATGTTGACAACAGAAATAATATATAGAAATATTTATTAGCATTTTCTAATTTCATAAAATGAAACAATGTATTTTATCAAATGCAAGCAATTTTTAACAGAAGTATGCACTTTTAAGATAACCTGCAGGAAAGAAAAAAAAAACATTATGTTAAGTTCAAATCTGTATTAGATCTATTCAGAATAAATTTTACTTTTTTTTCATCAAATTCAACAGAAGAAAGTGATTTTAGTTAAATTTAAATAGGGGTTTGATTTTAAATTTTAAAATCAGGTGAAGGAGAGATTCACCACCTGCACCCCCACCTCCATTTTTGCCTTTATTGCGTTCAGGATTCCATATACACAACCGAATATTCAAGTATCCATTCCAATTAAGTCAAATTTATCTGTATAATTTCACTTAATTTATAATTCATTTAATCCTTTTCAAATAAGTTATGTAAGTTTAAACTATAAAATCTAATAGAGTTGTCTTTATTTTCTGGTTTGCGTATTTTAAGAGATAAATCTTTTTAATATAATTTTTACTTTTATGTGTACAGTTTCTTTCTTGAAAAAAAAAAAAAAACAATCAATTCTTTGTTGATATTATGGAGGTGAAGGGAGGGGGGGGGGGGAGGGGTAAATGTATGTGTGTTTATTGTGTTTATTTTATAAGTAGCTGAATTACGTAATAAGGCGTAATAAAGTTTTAAAATACATCGAATTTAGACTGATTCTTGAACAAAGTTCTTTTTTATGATTTATTTAAATAAATTAGACCAGAGTTCTTTATTGTAATAAAAATAAAGATATCAAATACCGGAATACAAATTGAAAATATCGAGTTAAATATTAGTTATAAAAGCAACCAATTATTGTTTTTTAATTATTATTTTATTGGTATTTAGGGAAAACCCCTCCACCCCATAACAAAAAGGAAAATATACGTAACTTTAAAAACAAAGCTTTAAATAGATTGCATTATGCTTACACTCCTTAGATAATATATCCTTCGCATCAACAGGCGTAGCAAAATCAAAACAATCTTATCAAACGTTTAAATAAATAAGAAAATATCGAGTGAAAAAGGTGCCAAGAAAGCTATAAGTACGCCCTACAATCCCCCTGCTTTGAAATAGTTTTGGAAGCAGGTGTAAATAAAAAAAAATGCCTGTGGCAAACGATGAAAGGGGAAGATGCTGCGAAAACACCCCTTATCTTCCTTCTGTTTTTTGTTCCTAGTTCTATGGATCGACCCAAAGCAAGACAGAGAATTCTTACTGCTGAAGATCTATCGCGCCACAGATGACTTTCCAAAGTCCGGAATTGTAGTTGGCACTTCCACAACATTGGCTGCTATCGCCCTAACCAGCTATACTGGGTGCGCATGCTTGTCAAAGAGAAAATAGTGTTGAAGAGTTTAAAGTGCACTGATGCATGGCTACAAGTGGTGAAATTTCAGTAAGCCTGTTTTCGTGGTATGTTTATTAAATATTATTTTGTTAAATCTAAATCAATCTTAATTCAGTTCATCATCTTTCTATGTATTTTATTTATTTCGTAAGGATTTATCATCTTTTAAAAATTAAACTTGCGTAAGAACTACATTACTTTTATTGAACGAAATTAGAAAAATATGTACCAGCAGTTTTCATTTATCTTTTTATTATTTAAATTTTTTTGATATGTGGCTTTTTTTTATATTTTCATTTCTTATTATATAATAAGTCCGAAATCTTTAAAATAAATTTTAATTCAAATAAATACAGAATGACATTTGGCTATTATCTGTGTACCTTCTTATCCACTTACTGCTCCACAATTTAAAAAATATATAGTTTCTGTATTTAAAAAATTGTTTATGTAGTTAAAGATTTGGATTGTTTAATATTAATAATTTCTTGTATGTAATAATTGAATTTTAACTTATTTGTAGAGGGGTCAGCCGGGTAAGTATAGCTGTAACATGAACTTAACCCTACAATGTCACCGACAGCTTAATATTATTGCGTGTGAAAGTATGTAGACGAATAGCTAGAACAATGAAGGTTAACCAATTCTTTTATTAACCTAACAAACATAAGTTAAGAAATTTATAAATTAAAGTAACGTGCTTTTTGCACTGCTGAAGACACACATAAGGCTATAATAGCCAGCTTGCTTAGAAGGCACTGTCATGCTCTCCCGACTTCATTAGACTCGCTTCTTGTCAATAACTTCCAGTTTAAATACAAGAGCATTCGACTGTTGCCATTGTGAAAAGAATTAATAAATACAGTCCTGTTTGAGAGATCTTGCATCTTATCAACCCGTCCGATTCTGTCATCAGATAATTCGTATCGGAAAGCCGAGCCATCGAAGTGGGTGTCGAGAAGTAGAGTACTTCCATATCTCAGTACCAGTAGGTCTCGCTGGTGAAATTTGTCCACTGTCGAAACAACTGGAGTGACTGTATGAATGAGTTGCTCGAATCTAGGGTAGTTGGATTCTAGAGTTTGTCCACAGGGGCAACAGCTAGAGAGCACTGCACGGATGAGTCGCCACAGGTACTCCCCCTCCAGTCTGAAAGACGAAAAGAAAAAGATTAAACAAGATCTGTGGGAGGAATTAAAAATCTTACATGGCGCCCACTGCGGGTAACGTATGAGGTAGGATCGTTGTCCAGATCGGTAGTATTGTACAAAAAAGCAGGCTTGAGTTGTTTAATGGAAATATGAGTGTCACGTCTATTAATATTGACAGAAAAATACTTGTCATTACGTTCCGTAACTGGATAAGGACCATCGTAGGGTTCTTTCAGAGGTTTACGAACATAGTCTTTTTGGACAAAGACATGGGATGACGTCATCAACTCAGGATGGACAAAAACATTAATTTTGGTATGATGCGAAGTTGGAACTGGTCGGAGGTGGTGCATCATCTCTCGGAGTAAAATTAAGAATTCGTGGTGTTCCGGCTGTTTCGTTGTTTGGGAACGAAAAAATTCACCGGGAAGGCAAAGAGGTGTACCATAAACCAGCTCCGCCGGGGAGGAATGCAAATCAGGTTTGAATGCACTTCGCAATCCCAAAAGTATCGTTGGCAAAATTTCTGTCCATTTATCAGTAGCGTGGCATTTAATGGCACTTTTAAGGCGACGATGAAAAATTTCAATCACGCCATTGGAGGAAGGGTTATATGCTGTTGTGCGAGTTTTATGTGCGCCAAGAAATTTAGCAAGTGATTTAAAAAGATCGCTTTCGAACTGTCGACCCTGGTCCGTAGTTATGAATTCTGGGACGCCGAATCGTACAATCCAGCCATTATAAAACGTTCGAGCTATCGTATCTGCAGTTATATCTGCCATGGGTAAAACTTCTGGCCATCTGGTATATCGATCGATGCAAGTTAAGCAGTATCGAAATCCATTCGATGGTGGTAGTGGCCCTACGATATCTAGATGAATATGTCTAAATCTACATTTAGGGAGTGGGTAATGTCCTATTTCAGATTTTACATGACGATGTATTTTACTTTTCTGACAGGCGATGCACTTTTGAGCATACACTGTTACATCCTTACGTAAATTTTTCCATACAAAACGTTTTCGAACGAGGTCGACTGATCCTTTAACACCTGGATGCGAAATATTATGCAGCATCAAAAAAATGGGTAAACGAAAATTTGGCGGTACGTAAGGTCGTGCAGTTCCTGTCGATATATCACACCAAAGTTGTAGTTTGGAAGGAGCAAGTTCAAGGGGAATCATTTTGAGGGTGTCAGAATCCCGAAGTAAACACAATTCAGCATCGCCACATTGGGCTTTTGCAAGATCGATATAATCAATACTCTCAGGTACTTTAATTTCCGAAATGCGGGAAAAGGCGTCAGCCACTATATTATCCTTTCCAGGGATGTAGCGAATGTCTGTAGTAAATTGTGAAATGTGTTCCAAATGTCGCTGTTGTCGAGGTGAGCAACTGTCACCCTGGTTTACAAATGCGAAAGTTAGTGGCTTATGATCAGTAAATACAGTAAATTGACGCCCTTCAATTATATGACGAAAATGCTTAATAGAACAATAAATTGCAAGCAATTCGCGATCATAGGTACTATACTTTTGTTCAGTAGGTGTCAATTTACGGGAAAAAAACGCGAGAGGTTGAATATCACCATTAACAGTTTGTTGTAATACGGAACCGATACCGATAACCGAAGCATCAATATGTAACGAAACTTGTGCCCCAGGCACATAGTGAAATAGCAAAGTTGAGTCTGCAATGCTTTTCTTACATTGTTCAAAAGACTGCGTAGTTGCATCAATCCAATGAATGGGAGCATTGTCATTTTTTTCTTTCCTTTACACAATTCGTGTAATGGAGCTTGAATAGATGCCGTTCCTTTTAAATGTTTATTATAAAAAATGATCATAGCTAAAAATCTGCGTAACTCGTTAACAGTTTTAGGTAGTGGAAAATTAAGTAATTTATCGACTTTTTCTGGCAAGAGAGCTATTCCTTTACTGTTGACTAAAAATCCTAAGTATGGTAACTCCTTTACGCCAAAGATTCACTTATCGACGTTAAGCACTAAACCATAAAAATGCAAACGTTCAAATATCTTTTCAAGATCTTTTAAATGTGTTTCATCGTTTTCCGAGGCTACTAAGACATCATCTAGATAAACGAAACAATTAATATCTCTTAATACTTCGTCCATAAAGCGCTGGAAACTTTGCGCTGCATTCGATAAACCAAAACACATGAATAAATATTCAAAGAGTCCAAAAGGTGTAGTAACGGCACTCTTTTGGATGGACACTTCGTTAAAAGGAATCTGGTGGTAGTCTTTCATAAGATCCAATTTAGAAAAAATACTTTTTCCAGTTAAGCCGTAAGAGAAATCATGAATGTGGGGGAGGGGATAGCGGTCAGGAACAGTGACAGAGTTTAAGCGGCGAAAATCGCCACAAATTCTCCATTCCCCATTCTTTTTAGAATTGGACTCGCCCATGGACTTTTTGATGGTCTAATTAAACCTTGATCCATTAAGGATTTAAACTATTTTTTAGCAATTTGCAGTTTTTCATACGATAATCTTCTGGGTCTCGAAAAAATAGGGGGACCTTTTGTCAAAATTGTGTGCGTAACAGAATGAGGTTTGCGAGTGAAGCATAGCCGGGTTAGTAATGCTGGGGTATTTCTGCAATAGCTTATGATAAACCGTAATGCCGGAAACTGTTTTTAATACCAGGGCATTTCCAGACGTAAAAAAACCTTTCGAGGAATGCTTAGTTATGCTATCAATGATTCTCCGGTTTTTCATATCCACTATTAACCCAAAATGTTGTAAAAAATCTGCACCTAAGATAGGGCGATCCACTTCTGCTATTACAAAATTCCATTTTAGTGGTTTGTGTAACCCAAGATCCAGCGTTAACTGACATGTGCCATAAGTTAAGATTTTTGGTCCATTAGCAGCGTATAAGGATAAATGTATATCAGGTGTTTTATGCACTAAAGGGTCTCGGGGAAACGTACTACAAGCTGCACCGGTATCCACCAAATAGCGGAAACCTGATTTCCTATCTGACAAAAACAGACGAGTTGCATAGTTGTCATTTTCGAAAAAACACGAAGTGGTATCTAATTCCTTAGCGAATTTACACAATCCTATACATTTTTTAGCTTTATTTCCGAATCGAAAATGGTACCAACATAATTTCTGGTTCCTGGCTGCACGAGAACTACTTCTGGAACGATTACGTGTAAGAGGTTTGTTCTTACTCAAACTACGTGTCCGCGTAATAGACCGAGTTAAGTCATCCAAACGTTTATGGAGTATGTCAATTTGACGTTTTAATCCATCAAGTTCTGAGGAAATACCAGATGTTTTCACTTCAGATAATATTGGTGCCAAACCAGGAATGTCACAAATTTTATCAGCTATTTTAGCCAAATCGGTTAGATTATCTTTACTTATAGACAAAATTTGCTGAACGGATATTGGCAAACACTGAAGCCAAAGTGTACGCCGAACATCTGATATTTTATCAGTAGCGAGAGTTTTCATTTCATGTAACAGCTGAGAGGGGCGTTTATCGCCTAATTGCAAATCTTGTAAAAGCGTTCTCAAACGAACACTCTCAGATTGAGAAATTGTTCCGTAATGCGAGATTTTAACGTTCCATACGCGTTTGTGGCAGGGGGTGTACGGATTAGATCACGTACATAAGACAAAATCTCTGTGTCTAATGCAGCCACCACGCAATGAAACTTTGTATCGTCGTTAGCAATTCCTGCCGTAACAAATCCAGATTCTACTTGAAGAAACCACAAGTCTATATCAGATTTCCAAACGGGGGGTGCACGAAATGTGATACGAGAAACTTCGTCGTCAGGCAAAGCGACAGCATATGGTACAATAAATACTTAATGTAATAAGAATTGGAACATACTCACTTGAAAACAGATATGTTTCAGATTAGTCCAGAACGGTCAGTCGTCAAGAAAACTTTTCACTAGGGTCACCAGACCTGTAGAGGGGTCAGTCGGGTAAGTATAGCTGTAACATGAACTTAACCCTACAATGTCACCGACAGCTTAATATTATTGCGTGTGAAAGTATGTAGACGAATAGCTAGAACAATGAAGGTTAACCAATTCTTTTATTAACCTAACAAACATAAGTTAAGAAATTTATAAATTAAAGTAACGTGCTTTTTACACTGCTAAAGACACACATAAGGCTATAATAGCCAGCTTGCTTAGAAGGCACTGTCATGCTCTCCCGACTTCATTAGACTCGCTTCTTGTCAATAACTTCCAGTTTAAATACAAGAGCATTCGACTGTTGCCATTGTGAAAAGAATTAATGAATACAGTCCTGTTTGAGAGATCTTGCATCTTATCAACCCGTCCGATTCTGTCATCAGATAATTCGTATCGGAAAGCCGAGCCATCGAAGTGGGTGTCGAGAAGTAGAGTACTTCCATATCTCAGTACCAGTAGGTCTCGCTGGTGAAATTTGTCCACTGTCGAAACAACTGGAGTGACTGCATGAATGAGTTGCTCGAATCTAGGGTAGTTGGATTCTAGAGTTTGTCCACAGCGGCAACAGCTAGAGAGCACTGCACGGATGAGTCGCCACATATTCAAATTTACTATTTTTTTTAATTTTTTAATTATTTAAAGCGATTTTTTTTCACGTATCCTAATACTTTGATGTTGTACAACAATTTATTTAGTAATAATTCTAAACTTCAGATGATTTCGTAGGTGCAATTTTAATTTATTAAATTTTTGTCGTACAATATTCTTGAATTTTAAAGTAATATTATTATTAAACTTGTTTAATACATTTTATTTCTAAGATATTTAAAATAAATTAATTTTGATTAAGTTAATCTATTTAAATATCTGACACATTAAATGTACATAATAATAAACATGAGATTTATCGAAAATGTATATTTATGTCCGAAAAAGAAAGATTTAGTAAAAATAAGAGAAAAATGTAAATAACGTTACTTGATTTAAATAAAAAAATAAATTGTAGAGCAACAAGTTATTTATAATACAAGTTGCAAATGATTTTGAAAAACAATTGTCAATCTGTATAAGTGATAAAAAAATGTAATGAATTTAGTAAAAACCAAAAATATGCAAATATGCAACATGTAGATCATATAAAAATATTTTAGAATAAAGTTACAGAAATCTATTTTTTTATTTTGTCCAGGAATCATATAAACTTTAAATTTTGATTTTATATTTCCTAAGAAGAGATTAATTTTTTACAAAATTAAAATATGCAGAAATATTTAACTTACTTGAGATTTTGATGGGTTTAAAAAAGCTTAAACAACTGAGAATAATTTATAACAAACTTATCAGTGTTTCAAAAAGGATTAAAAAAATTGTAAAAATCGGAAACAATTATTTTGTGGGTTCATAAACAGGGTACAGAATACATTTTTAACTAAGCACTCTGTGAAATTTTCGTTTATTTCCCGGAAGTATGACAGTAACGGCAATCAGAAAATTTCAATCCTGTCATTAAGCAATGTCATAGAGCGATGAAATATTCTAATTCTCAATGAAAACTAATCAGATTATGTATTACTTTTAATGATTAACATTATTTCTTTTCTTTTATTTCTTATAACTGAAAAATACCATTTTTTTTTGTAAGAAACTATTTGTTGTAAATTTTCACCTCATAATAAATATTCAATTAAAACAAATTGTTGAACACATTAAATTCTATATTTAAAAAATATATATATCCACTGTTTCATGCTTCACGTCATTATAAATTATAGTAAGTAAACAGAAAATAACTGCTCTCCACTTCTGTCTGTATCTATTTATCATCATCTGTCTAGAAAAAAAAAAGATCAGACGTCATTTAGCCCAAATAAAAAAAATTCAAAGCTCACTCATTTTTTTCCTCGGCTGGTTACGGCCCTGACAAGTGTGTGTGTGTGCGGGGGGGGGGGATATTTTTCTAAGATGATGTTGTTTTAAATGATTGATTGGTTATTTTTACTGCAAACAACAAACACGACAAAAAAATATTGGAAAAAATTAAAGAATTTTAAATTCCAAGTACTGGGGGTAATCGAACATTTCTGGGATATTTAGATGTCCGTTTATTTTTAGTTTACTATAAAGTGACAAATTGGGGAATTTATACTCCTTTAACACTGTTCTATCCAGCCTCATAAAGTAGGGTAGATTGAGGCACACTGTTTTATACATCATTTATACTGTCAGGATACATCATTCCTCGAAGACAGGTTTAATCTACACTATTATATGATACTAAATATTAACGCTTCAATAAATAATAAATCAGAAACATCAAATCAGAAATTATTTATTTTAAACATTTACAAAGGCATTTGTAATTATTGTGGTTCAGCTATTTTACTTGTAAATTGGTACTTCTTGTCATATTATTTATTAACTAGCTGTTATCCCCGTTACTTCGCTCACGTAACATTGAAAGAAGAATAAATGCATTAATTAAGCAAAATAATTTACTCCCGATAGTTAAAAACGTACATAATTAACTAACTCTTTGTCACGTTTCATAGCAGACAATCCGTTAACGCTTTGTTATACGGGACTTGACACAACTCTTTTAAAAAAGTTAAATTTAAAAGTTAAACGTCAATTAACCTGTATTATTCACAACTAAAAAGAAATGGCGCATCTAGTATTTGTTGACAATTAAATAAAAAACATGTACTTGTGACATCATAACTCACTTTTATATTTTAAAAGAATAATAAGGCTACTATAATTTGTGATTCGTGCTATAGCCAATTTACACGTCAGGACACAATTGCGCTATCATTACCTTTTTATGCGTGAAAGTTTTGCTATGGTACTCCATTGTGAAAGTTGGTAATATTTTTAATTCAATATTTGAAAAACGGCATAATCAATAGATTTGAAAATTATAGCAAGAACATACAGTTTTTTACATTTCTAACGCAGTTTGTCTAACAATTTTCTGGCAAATATTTTTCGAGCTATTAATTTTTTCAGTAATTTCAAATGTTTCATTTTCCTTGATTAATCCGTGGCAACGATTAGCGAAAGACTCAATCGTCAGCAACGTGCAGCTTTTTATTAAAGAGGATAATTTTTTCAGTCACTTTAAATGTTTCATTTTCCTAGATTAATTTGTGGCAACGATTAGCGAAAAAGCCAATCGTCAGCAACGCGTAGCGTTTCATTGAAGAGGATAAGTGCATATTAATAGCATTTTAGGCACTAAATTTTACTTTTCTTGAACTTACGCTGTATATAACACGCCCCATTACTAAGTGTCCCAACCTGCCCCACTTCCTGTCCCTGTCTTCTGGTCTTACAATTTCATTTTTATAAACTCGGGACTATATTAAAATTTTTAACACTTAATATCCTTATATAAATGTATGTAAACATCTGGCATTTAAAACAATAATAATAATCTTTAATCTGTATACAGTAGAACTCCAATTATCCGAACTCCGACTACCGAATCGCTGATTATCCGAATCGCTTTCAGAATTTCAGAAAAAAAATTAAGACGGAAACATACTGCGATTCGCAAAATAATGATTCTGTCTACGCGCGCTATATTGTCCTTCCCTCCGCGAATCTAGTGTAGGCGCAGTGCGAACATTATTGGGATGATGAGTCACCGTCTCATAGCGCAGTTCGATTACTGGCTGGCGTCCGTCGCCAGGTGGCTGGCCCGGCCCATCTGGGTTTCAGACCCTGGGTTTCAAAATCTAAATGACGATGAACTTATTGAAAGTGTGAGAGAAGAAAGTGTCGAGGAAGAAGATGTCGAAGTTGAAGCAGACACGGGACCATCAGCTAGTGAAGCATTTGCCGGCCTTGAAACTGCGTTGAAGTGGATGGAGCGTCAGCCTGAGTGTGACCACATGCATCTCCTCAGCGTCAAGCGGATGCGCGACTTGGCTGCCCGAAAACGGATGAAAACTGTCAAACAGCTTACTTTGATCGAGATGTCCAGCAAGCAATATGACTTTCATTTACAGTACGATTACGATATGTACTACAGCACTTGTAAGTACGCTTAGCCTGTAAAAGTGTTGCCTTTTCATTTAATTAATTAAAAGCTCTTTTTCTTTAAAAATAGTTTTTTTCTCACATTTTCAACATACGTACAGTAATTAATTAAAATAGACCCTTTTTCCGAAAAAATCCAATTATCCGAAAATTTGATTATCCGAATGGGATCCGGTCCCGATTGATTCGGATAATTGGAGTTCTACTGTGCTCTAAAAATAGCTATAAATCAGTGAAGTAAAGTTAACGCAACATTATCAAAACAAAGCAATTGATATAAATTCTAATCTGTTCATTGCATGAACTTCATATTGAACGCAAGAGTGGCTTGTTTTATCATCTATCAGTACCTATGAAAACCACTGTTTATTTGAATTACAACTCTTGAAACCGTCTCAACCATACTACACTCCAAGTCTGTTTATTTTCAGTGACAATTTAACGGGGAGGGGTCCTCTCATCTGAATTTCCCCATTGGATTTTTTTTTCTTTGACACTTCTAATTCCCAAGAATAAAGAATTTTAAAACTATCTAAATTGAATAAAATAACAATTTAATGAATATGATATTAATAATAATTTGAACGAGTAGTTTTTCTCATACATATTTTAATATTATTTATAACCTGAATTGTCCAATTTACTGGGAAATGACTACTTAGTACGCAAAACTTCGTACAAAACGCTGTTTTGGAGGGTTTAACCCCTCCCAATAAGTGCTTTTCTTTATTATTCTTTTCTTCTCTTTTTTCATTTATTGTATCTGTTTTTTTAATACAATTTACAACAGCTGGAATATTTTGAACTAAACCATACCGAATTTGACAGAAAAAAAAATGAAAAATTCGTAAAAACAATTTTTTATTTATTTCTGCATAGTTAATGATTATTTAGTGAGTAATTATTTCGTTTTATGGCCACATTTTAATTTTACTTTTGCATTATTAATTTTCATGATCTTAAAATATTTCGTTATTTACTTTACGTATGTGAATTTTCAAAGAAAGGTGAACCCTCACTTCCATATAATTCATTTATTCAGGTGGACAACAAGTTAGTCTCATTTTTACTAGTTTTAGGTTTGAACATGAATTGAAGCGTCCTCTTCGATAGTGGCAGTACTCACAGTTGACGTAAATTCAGATGTCATAAGTGGAAATTCATAGACAAAGAATTTTAATGCTTAACAAATTTAAGTTATTGCATATTTTCTCACTAAATATTCATTAATTTAAATAAATAAATTGTTACATTACTGTGTAATTATATATACTATTTTTTAAAAACATCTAAACTTAAAAAAATATTTCTCACTTCACCTGTCCTTTTTAAAAGCCTGCAAGCGGACTGAAGATTAGATCATTTTAGCGTAGCGTCTTCGTTATGTTCTAATTATCAGAAAAAAAATAATTCTTTTTTTAGTGTTCGCGTTAATGTAGGTCGGTTAGGTAGTTTTCTTGAACAAATTATTTGTTATATTTGCGGGTATGGGGAGGGAGGGGGCCTTGCTCCGATTTATACAAAATAAACTCCATTGAAGAAATTTAACATTTTTAGCTTTTCCCGTAGCGTTTTATAAATGTTATATAGAGAGAATAACGGAAAATTCAAATGACTATTTTCGTAAAAATTAAATTTATGTTAATGATAAAAGTACACAACCCGTACTTACTTGATGCATACCAACAATTAAAGTTGTTGTTGAGCACTTGACCAAGCGCCCCCTGGTGAGCAATCCTACAAGTTTTTTTTCTCTAACTGTGCATTCTTATCTTGGGTTCTATGGACCCGATCAAAACGGGGTTCAAATTATTCGATTTGATTTTCGTTCCGTTACAGATTTTAGTTCCACCTTCCACCGCCAGGGAAGAATTATTTTCTCGAGTATGGGCCCGATTTTGACGGGAATTGGTTCATTCAACTCCCTTGATACAACGGGTACATGTGTCGGATACGGGTGTCGTTCACGTACCGGAGAAACGGGCACGTTTTTATAAATAGAAAGTCGGCGAATGGGCAGGTCGGTAGTATCACATGTTGGTCTAGGTGCGAAGAATCCTGTTCCCCCCACCTCTTGACATTCGACCTGTGTGATGTCAAAGATTAGCTCTGGTCTTCCTGCTGGCTTGATTTATATTTTAGTTGGAGGATGAAAATTTCAGCTTATTCTTAAAATATCTAGAGCTTAAATAAACATAAATGAATTTATTTTATTTATATGAGTAGATGAGAACATGCACTTACTTTCTGCCTTTTCCAATATTTAAAACTCCAAATAGTTTTGGAGTTATTTAGTGTTATTCACATCTCGCCGACTTCTTAAGACTTTAACACTGAATAAAAAAACAGTATATAATTTAGAAATATTTTGTCAAGGCAGAAAATAAGAGAGACCCTTTAAGAAGAGAACACACACACACACACACACACACACACACATACACACACACACAAAAGTCAAGAATATTAATTTCCTGATGAGATAGTTTATAAATACGAATGCAATCCGCAAGCATTGGTTTAGCATGGTAGGAGGAAATCTCAAATCTTTCTGAGGCAGAGCCTTAAAAGCTTTAGAATTAAAAAAAAATCTTGCCCTGGTGTGCAGTGGGTACTTGTTCCAAAGGGATTATAGTACTTTTCTTTTTATATACAAAACAGGTATTATTATTTATCAAAATTTAATTATCTTCAAAATTTAATAAAAGATTTGTAAATGTCTACATTTGGAAGAAATATCATCTAAAGACACATTCACACGCACGCGCGCGCGCACACACACACACATACACAAAGCATAAAATAAAAATATTTTTACCTCTTTCGAGATTTGTTAGATATTTTAGATTTTTGTTAGAAATATATAATATAGTGTGTTACAATATTTAAAGCTATTTGAGGATTTATGCGCCTTTGCACGTGAAATGGCCACCATCCACTTCCAAACGATACTATGCTAGACATTCCATTATTCAAAATGCAGCTGGCAGTACATATATTATGTCACTGAACTAAATTGAGTAATTTAATATGATGTCATGATAGGAAAAATTATTCTGATAAAAATCCCGCTGAAATATTTTCATTATTGTTAAAGTTATATAAACGAAAATTCCGGTCCAGCTGGTAATGAAACACTTTATATTTTTGATTGAAGTAAGTGGATAGCAATGCTTGTTTCCTGTACAGAAATATTTGTCTTGACTGCATTATTTCCCCTGAAATTCTGTTTCAAAACTTTAGGAGCATCCGACATTATTCCAACCTCCGAAAATAATTGCTTACCCCAGGGGCGTTTAAGAGGACGGTGGATGTTTTTTGTTTTGTTTTTTATCATAGAGATATAAAATTTTTTGCATCTATACATTTCACCATAATTATATAAAACACATTAAAAGAAACTTTCAATATTTTTGCAATTTTAAGATTTTTTAAAAAATTTTAAATTTTAAAAAGAAATTTTAAAATGCTCCGGGCGTTGTAATTTTTTAGATATGTCCTTGCTTTTGAATTTTAATCACTTAAAACTATATTACAAACAAATCTAAGAATTAGTTTTTTATTCTCTTGTATAGTTCATTTTTTAGAGATTTTTTTCTGAATTTCCTATCGATTTTCATCAAAATTTTGCCTTTTAACAATTTAAAATCAAATGTAACTATCTTAATGAAGTCGAATTTCAAAATGCATGCTTAGTTTCCTTGTACACAATATCAGTATACTTCCTTATCAATTTCATGAATTTTGATCAAAAACTAAGACGCTCGGAACATTTCAAAAATCTGAAATCGTCGAAAAATCTGTTTTAAAAAAAAACAGATTTAAAGTATATTAAAGGGCCGAAAAATTGTTTGTGTACAAAATTCAAACGCTTGTAACTTTGCGAAAAATAATCGTAGCTGCATTCGGTTTTTCGCAAATGGCTCAAAACAAACTGTAGAAAAATAATATGCACAAAAATAATTTTCGATTTTTGGGTCGATTTTGCACAAATGAAGGTTCATGGTCCCCTTAAAAACTTACTTACTAAATCAAAAAAAAAAAAAAGCAGGAAAGTTATTTTTGTTGAGTTGCCACCATTTGAATACACCTTGTTTTTCTTATTTTATTCCCTTCCTGATAAGTAAGCAATATATGAATGTTTTCAATTGCCACATTAATCGAATCATTCTGTTAATAAATTATGCTTTCTCTGCTTGCGCCAACTGAAAAAAAAGACATTTGCAGACGGAATTTTTTGTTGTACAATCTCTACCCACATTTTGTTAATTAAACGACGCAAATGTTATTTTTAAAAGAAGTATCACATTGAAATAATAATAATAATTAAAACGCATTCGTATTTTAAAGAGTAAGTATGTTTACTGATAATTTTATATTGACTTTTCTCCTAAACTTCTCTTAACATCTTTACTTTACCTCGTCTGGCATATTTTTGTTTTTTTTGAACTATGAACTATTTTTACTTTTATACTTTAACTAGTAAATTTTCATTATTTTATAGAGATACTTAACACTATCCTATTTTATGTAGTCAATTGGACTACGGCTAGACATTTCATATGGCTCTCTCAGGATTTGATATACACCTACTCAAAGCCAGGGTGTGCAGTTGCTTCGCAACTTGGAAGCCCATTGAACCTATCACAAGTTCACAAGTTCAAGTTTATTACCGTTACTACAGCTAAACCAATTACTTCATGTTTAATCGACTCTATCCTTAGTCTCTATCGCTTCTTCTCTTATTCCAAATTTCTTCATCCATTTTTAAATTTATCTTTTTAATTGCTATAAGTAATCTTAAATTTTACTTTTAATTGCTATATGCAATCTTTATTTTATCTTTAATTGCTATAACCAATCTTTACCTTCCCCCAACGGCTCACTTTGAAAAGACATTCAACTCACACTCGACTGGGCGTTAAGTTGCTGCAACTAGGAAGCCCCTGAACCGGCATCAACTGTTCCGGACTGTTTATTACCGAGCGTCTTGAGTCAGAAGACAAGTTCAAGTAAAGTCGTTGTGAAACGATATGCATGAACTTGAACTTGTGATAGGACCTGCATGATTACCAGTATTAATGGACATTTCAAATCATTTTGCGGAAGCGAGTCTGATACGACCTACTTGCCTGATGAGTCGACTCTCGACATACTTTGGGAAGTAAGGTTGATTGGTTGGAAAGATATTCAAAATAATATTTATCGAAACTAATAAAAACTAGATAACATATACTTTTTAATCAGCAACAGTTTTTCTCACATTTAACATAAATTAATTCTGTACCGATCATGTACTTTTAAAACTGTGATTCGCAAATAAAGTTCCATAGGAAGGACTCCGTGACTTTCTACAAATAGAAATAAAATTTGTTCTAAACAAAAAGAGAAAGAAACACAACAAATATCCTTCTGATCGTCCTTTTGGATTTTTCTGACACGTTTCAAAAATGAATTTCTTTCCTACATTCAATAAAATTTCAAATATTCTCAGTGCATCAATAAAAATTCTAATAATATATTTTATTATATAATATATATTTCATTTGTGTGGATTGTTATCTGCTGTTAACTTTGCTGTGATTGTCACAACCAGAAAATTAGGTTTAAACATCAATCTGAATCTGTCTTTTATTTTTATTTACTTGAATTTTTGATGCATTGCTTTTATCGAAAAATGAAAAACGCTCTTTGATCTGCTAAATAAAATATCTGCGTTTATGAATGAATATAATTTAGTGATAGCATTAAAAATAATGGATAAAAAACTGTAAATGATAAAAAATAAAAATATAAAAAAGTGTTGCCCCTCGCCCCCGGTGCGGTGTACAAGGGAGCGAAAAAACAAAAAATTCTTCGTATCTTCAGTTTATATTTTGCAATTCACCTGCTTTCCAAATTTCATCTCTAAAGCTGTGATAAATGGGTAGATACGTTTTTGTGCCCCCACCCCACTCTGTTGGGCGATAGGGCCAAATTAAAAAAAAAATCTTCCTAATCTTACGTTTATATTTGGACGCTTAGCATGAGGCAAAATTTCATCACGAAAGCCTTGATTTGTTATTTTTGCCCCTCCTCTCACCCTGCCCTTTCATCTCAACTACCTACTCCACGTGGGTCTAACGCGTGGAGGAAGCAGTTGAAGGTAGAAAAAGTTATTCGGATCATATGTTTACATTATGTGATTCATCCTCTCTCAAAACTTAATCTCTAAGTCCGTGATAGATTCTAATTTTACGACCCTCCCTGGGAGAAAGGTAAAGGGACCGAGTTTGATTCATCCATATTTTATGTATATTCTGACACTGAGTCTCTTGAAAAATTTTATCACGAAAGCCGCGAGAGATCCTGAGACGCGTTTTTGTGCCCACTCCTAAACATATCCACACTAAGGGACAAGGGGGGGCCTCATTTACCCCGAAAAATTATTGATATCTTGGTTCTATGTTTTGTGATTCACCTCCTTTCAAAAATTCTTGTGATCACTAAAACCATAGGTCCTGACATACGTTTCTCCCCCCCCCCCCTGACTTCTCTGAATGAGGAAAATAACGGGAAAGTAGAATTCTGAAAATACAATTCTGAAAAAACAATCCGTCCGTTGCCACATTATTTAATAATGTGGCAACGGAAGGATTGTTTTTCGCATTTGAAACTTTAAAAGCAATATAAGAAAATTTTCCTGAAGATGCTCATAGTGGTCGAAACGTCGATATTTTTAATATTAATGTATGTATAAAATTTTAAATTTGTATACACCATTCAGTAAAAATATGTGATGTTTTATATTCACTTCTATAATGTTGTAATATTTCATGGTGTAATCGTCCAGCATTTAGACTGATATTTTTTGTTAAATAAAATAAGGAATTATTATTTTATATCTTACACGTGTTTTGTACAGTACCTTACACACTAACTTTTACACCAGAGGTCGGCAAGTAATTTTAAGTAGGGTCCGAATACTTTTGAATTTTTTTATCGAGGTCCAGAAAAAAACACTTAAGTAATATTAGTACTTATTAATTTTAAATTGTTATTTTTACACATACATACATACACTATAGAATAGAAAAATCAGGTGTTTGTTATGAAAAATTACTATATACACAAGTATACGTTCTAAAAAATTTTATATACATATTATAAAATAGAAAAAGCAAATAATTGTTGAATAATTAGTGATAATTGAAGATAATAGTTGAGATAATTGATTTAATAAACTATTTATTCGGTCCACGATTTGACCTTCCGCGGTCCGGATGTGGACCACGGTCCGCCAGTTGCCGACCGTTGTTTTACACTTTATGTGTGAATTGAATTTTCAATAATAAGGAGTTGAAAGTTGAAAACCTCCATAAGAAAATGTTTAAAGAAACTAACGTTTCCGCAAACATATATTTTCGTACAATTTTTATATTTCACGTTTAAAAACTTTAAAATTTTCTATAAGATTGGACGGATATGAAACTTTAAATATTATATTTGCTGTGTAAAGTAAATTTTTGTAAACTTTTGGTAAAATTTTTAAGCTTATACTAATATTCTTAAAGTGACATTTTACCTTTAATATAGAAATAAGTATGACAAGTATTATTAATATCACAATTTAGTGTTAAATAATGTTATCATTTGTTAGTTCTTCATTTCCCACATTGTTATCATTTCTCATAGAAAATACAGTAAAAAATTTTGTTTCTCGCATTTGTACATTATTTTTAGTTGAAATTTCAATTAGCGCTCTGCTTCGTTGACTTAACTTAAAATTAAACAAGAACGAAAAATCGTGCGTCAAGCATAGATTATGTAACACTTTCCAACGCTTCCAAAATAATTTTACAAATCATACCATTTAATAAGCTGAAAGATAACATCTAAGTAAACAATTTGGAAAACGCATAACATATTTAAAAACATAATTTCAGGAATTTCCAACATATACAATATTCAGAAAAAAATCCCAATACTTTTATTCAGCCCTGTATAGGATCTATAGATTTGTATATATACTACATAGGATGCTAAATTTTAGTTCAGTAAGGAAACGCGTAGCACAGTTTAAAATTCTCCTTCTGGAGTTTGTCGAAAAACGGAAATGTGTTCGCGAACTTTTGTGCTTCCCTGTATATGATCTACAGAATTTATACACACCACATAATAGACAAAAAGTGGTTAAATTTAAAATAGCGTTCAGTAACTTAAAACGCACTTCCAGAAATTATTGTAAACAGACAGTAGAGAATTTTTTTGTGTGTCCCTGTAAATGAACGATGACTTCTATACACACACTATTCTGTAGTAAGCCTATTGTAATGCACCTTAGTGATATATATAAATTTTAATGCGTTTAAAATAGTGAAACATTATTTAAATAAACCGCAGACGATTTTTCTCCATAGACGTAATGTAACGGAATTCTTTTGACTGTCCCTGTAAAGTAACTATAAGTGCTATACACACCTTATTCCATATTAATTTTCTTGTAATGCACCTTGGTGATATATATCAATTACAATGTGTTTGAAATTGAGTAACATCATTAAAATAAACCGCAAATGATTTTTCCCCATACACCGTAATATAACGGAACTCTTTTGAGTGTCCCTGTAAAAAAACTATAAGTGCTACACACTTCCGTTGAAATAGGGAACATGCTATAGATAACGACAATAAGATATAAAAATTGCAGAGCAATCCGAGCATATTACGGGAGTTGGAGCACGGGCAGACGGCCAGACAAACCTAAGTCATAAACACTTTTCAACTAGGTTGGAAAGTGTTAAAAATATTGTAGTGCTTTACAGAAACTGAAAAAGAAATGGGATTAAACACATTAATGTAAAAAGTATGATCTGTAGAAAGTAGTTACTCAGTATTTTTCTAAAGAACATTTTAATTATTTTCACACCGCTAATATCTAAAGAGATTGTTTTATAAGTAACATATTGTCATCAAGTAATAATGGAATTATATAATTTTATAATTTTTTACTGATAATTTTATTTTGACTTTTCTCCTAAACTTCTCTTAACATCTTTACTTTACCTCGTCTGGCATATTTTTGTTTTTTTTTGAACTATGAACTATTTTTACTTTTATACTTTAACTAGTAAATTTTCATTATTTTATAGATATACTTAACACTATCCTATTTTTTGGAGTCAATTGGACTACGGCTAGACATTTCATATGGCTCTCTCAGGATTTGATATACACCTACTCAAAGCCAGGGTGTGCAGTTGCTTCGCAACTTGGAAGCCCATTGAACCTATCACAAGTTCAAGTTCAAGTAATAATGGAATCCCCCCCCCCAATACTGACCCCCAATATATCATCCAAGATTTGAAAGACTATGGCTTCCAAGCCACTCGTGCCGCTATGATGAAAACCAGAAAAACGGTCTTAGCAATGCCCCTCTATATGGTCAACGTTCTCCCCCGCAAGGACTTCAACTTGATTTATCAAATCAAGGAATTATGTGACATTAGCGTCACAATCGTTCAATTTCGCAACTCGAACAACATTAAACAGTGTTACCGTTGCCAACGCTACGGTCAAGCATCTGAAACGTGTAATTTCACCCCTAAATGCGTAAAATGTTCTGACAATCATCTCTCTACTGAGTGCCCTCACCAGGGCAAAATTACGCCTAAATGCGCCAACTGCAACGGCACACACCCTGCCTCATACAGGGGCTGCCCGTAAAACCCCCAAAACATCAAAAATAAATCTAAAATTCCTACTTCTAGAAATAAAACCCCAAATAAAAATTACGACTTTGCAGAAATTCTTAAAAGTTTCAACTATACCGCTACGGCAAAAGATAGCAATTCCCAAAATGTCACTGATGACGCCATACAGGAACCTTCTGGCTCTACTAACCCTGAGGGCATTCCTCAAAATCCCCCTCTTTCCAACCCGAACCCACTAAACGAAATCTTCCAAATCTTCAACGACTTGAAAGAAGTCCTTAAACTATCCAAACTTCTCAAAAGTATCCAAAAAATCAAAAAATGCAAAAACCCATTTGAAAAGATGGTTGTTATCATCAACGAGCTTGAAATATTCGCTAACGAGTTTAATCTCACCGACTAGTCGGTGCCCTTTGGGCTGTTATACTTGAAAATTCTAAATTTTTTCTATCTCTTTTTTTTTTTTTTTTTTTTTTTTTTTTTTGAAAAAAAAAAAAATTTGTGTGGTCACTGAAAAGTGTCTTTTTTTTTTATGTAGCTTTGCCTCCTTTTCCAGACTGGCATTCCGTGCTGTTTTTTCGAACCTCTCCGAACTCTATTTTATTAAACTTTTTTATCAGCAGTACTTCTACTGCGGCTATTCCTTTGATTCTAAAACTTCTAAATTTTTTGACTTTTTCCTTTTTCTTTTAAAATTTTTATCCCTTTAACTAATTGCTGTTTGCAGTTTTTTATACTTTTCCCACTGGCTCATTTTTCACAAGACAGTCTATTCTATTTCGTCTAGGCGTAAAGTTGATCGCAACTAGGATGCCTATTAACGTTCATCACCTGTTCACCTGTAATAATGGATGTGAGTGATAACGGACATTTCAAGCGATCTCGAATGCTTTTGACGTTCGAGACTGAAGTACACAAATAGAAGTGAAAATCACCTACAATTGCTGATGGATTGACATGTTATTGAGCCCTTCACAAGCTGGGTCTGCACCCACTTTTCTTTTATGACTCCTCTGATATGTGATACACAATTACTCATTTACGGAGAGTGGAGTTGCTTGCAACTGGGAATCCTGTTGAAACAATAAACTGTTTCTGTCTTTGTTTATAATTTTTCAATTTTCAGGCATTTGATTGCTCATAATATTGAGCGATCAATCTCAATGTCGTCATTTTAGAGATATTCCCTACAGTAATCCTTCCTATCGGCACCTTTTTCCTTGATTATGTAAGACTACGACAGTAAAAATTAAAAAAATAAATCTGAAAATTTAGAATGATAATTTCGAAAAGTCGAGCGACGATTTTAATTTTGTACAATAAAACTTATTTCTTAATTTTTGGGGAGAAGTCTTGCTTTAACCTAGCGATAAGGTCTGGGGTAATTTTCATACAACATAAAAGCTTTGTATGAGTAAGAGCGGCATATCTCCCGATAAGGCGCACAGTTTTAGTTTAGTCTGAAGAATAAGTACTTGAAATCACCTGGAAAATGTTATAATTTGGTTTCCTCAGATGGGTACACAAACAACAAAAGCCATGGAGAGGGACGATTTTGGAACATATGTGCCTGTTGTCTACTGACATGTTTCTACTTTTTAAAATGATGAATATAAACATGAAATAAAGTTAAGTAAGAATTTTTGTGAAAAAAAAATCCCTTACAATTTTTAAGTATATCAACATGAAAAAGTAAAAAACAAATGTAACAAATAAGAAATATTAAAAATTCAAAAGTAAACCTGCAATCAAGTGAATGCATACAGTTTGCTTTTCTATAAAATTAATCATTTTTCTTTTCTTTTCTTTTCCGAAAATTTAATTCTGAATTTCTGATAACGATTAGTATTTTACCGTGAACTTTCTATGCAAAAATAATAATAATAATAATAATAATATAAAACTGACTAAATATCAAAAGAAAAGATTTTAAATTAATATCGTTTAAGTTTTCACACGTTTCTTGGTTGTATCATATTCCAGTTAATTAATTTCTCACAATGTTGAATGATCAATATCAATGATATCATTTTACAGAATAAACAGTCACCCGTCGTTCCCATCTGTACTTACTGCTTCTGTTCTGTATGCACGATGAAAAAAAAATTAGAACGATCATTTGTTGATCACACGACGATTTTTGTTTTGCACGATAAAATTTATTATTTAACTTTCGGAAGAATACTTGCTTTAACCTAAGCAGAAGGTCTGGGATCATCCTCAATAAATAATACAACATAAAAGCTTTGAATGAGAGAGAAAGACATATCCACCGATAGGAGGCGAAGATTCATTTGACTCTGAAGAATAAGTAGTTGGAGTCACTTGAAAATGGCATAATATCGCTGTCTCACATGGTTACCCAAACATAAAATTCCAGACAGAAGCAAGATTTTAGAAAAGATATGCCTGTGGTTCGTTGCCAAGCTTCTACTTTATAAAATGGAGACTATAAACATAAAATAAGCTAAAGTAAGAATTTTTTACCGGGACACCCCGTGTAATATTTAAAAATGGGGGTTTTGGTCAGGGGTTTATGAATAAAATTTATTATTTATGTCACGAAAAATCTTTATTTACATTTTGTTATATTAGTTATTTTCTTAAAATTTGGAATAAAGTATTTTTATTTTTTGTTTGCATGTGAATTACACTCTGTGGAAGCAGGCAAAGCCCACGCTATACGCTATAGAAGGCATCAGGGTTTCCCAAGTGATCGTCTAAACGGACGAACAGTGGCTAGTGGTTTTTGAAAAAAAGTAATTAGAATGCAAGAAGCGAAAGTTTCGAAAATCTCAGGGGAAAAAATTTGGGAAAATTTCACAAAATTTTAGGTAATAAATTACTGCGAATTAAAAGCATACATTTAGTAGGCATTATACAAATGACAAAATATTCTCAGAAACATTGATTAGTATGTGCGTGTGACGCTAAAATATATATATTAAAAAACAAAAATAATTAATTGACTTTAATAAAGTCAATAGTTATACATTTTTGCTTTTGCAGCACATTATGGTTTGATTATTTATTTATCTTTACGCCAAAATAACAATTTATTCGAACATTTAAAAAACCACGTGGTTTGTTTTTATAATTATGTTCTTCTGCAGCAATGCGGGGAAAAAAAGAGGGGGGGGGGTACACATATGTTGGAGTAAGGAAATTTTGATATAGTTATATTTATTGTTAGATATCGATTTATCTATCGTTACTTCAAAGTAACAAATAAGGCATGAGAAGGCGAAATATTCAAAATATTGGCTATTTATTTTTACTGCAAAATAGAAACAGGACAGATTTATTTTATTGTTTTTTATTTAGTTGTTTATTTATTTATTTATTTGTATAAATATAAAAAGATTTAAAGATTGCAAGTTTTGCTTGCTCTGATGATTTTTGGATGAAGGTATTTAAAAGAAAGATTATTTATTATTACAACAAATCAAGCAGATTTTTTTTTTCTTGGAAAAATAAAGAGTTTTATGTGTTTGTAATTTTGTGTGTTGGGAGGAACAACCACGGAAGGGGAGGGACAATTTAATATATATTTTTTTAATGTGCATTTTAATTTGTTTTCCAGGAAAACAACTGGGCAAAAGAAATTTTTTTTTTTAAATTAAAGATTTATAGAATTTTAATTACGTGTGGAAAACTGGAAGAATAATTTCGGGGAGCAGGTATTTTAGGTTTTTTTTTTTTTTTAGTGAAAATTCCGAAAATTGCTGAGACTATTGATTTATTTCATCTATCAGAAATGTGTTTCACTTGATTGTTATTTTTTATAAAAGTATACTGTTATAAAATTGTAGCTGATTAATAATGTAGATATACGTATTTGTTGAATTAACGACAAAGACTGAATTATAGAACAGGGGTGATACTAGCTTTAGACGCATGTTGTTTTCAGCATGAGATTTTCAATAGGATTAAATACACGAGTTAATAATAATAAAAAAATGGAAATGAGATAAAGTTGTAACTAGATTCTCAATCTTAAAAAGTTCTGCACAGATCTGCACAGATTGGATTTTGGGTATTATTATAACGAATGGGCGGAGTAAGACTTTCGCTTACCCTTCCAATCACAGTGAAAAATTTTAGAAACAAAGAAATGTGAATATAAGATTCTTAATTTAAGGGATTGTATGTGAGTAAAATCTTTGATTTTCCTCATGTAGTTATTTGATATTATCCTATTTCAATGCGTTTATAGTACTTGCGATTTTAAACGTAATCTTAACGCTACCATATAATTAATTTTGAATTATTCTTTTAACAAAATTTGCGATATTCTCTATTACTGTTACATTATTGAGTGATATTAACAATCTCATTACAGGGTTTACATCGGTTTTTCATTTTAAATGTGTTAATATTTGAATGAATCAATCTGTGTACAAAATATTACGAATATTTTGGATTATATTTAGTTTCGTATACCCCCCCCCCCCCCATCCGCTGAACTTAATCTACGCAGGCAGCACAAAGATAGTGGCCAATCTCAAAATGTAATATCGGCCCATATCAAATTTTGATATTGGCCAACGTTAAATGACCCCCTTCTAAATTATATTTAATTATATTTGTGTCAATGTTGGCCAACATCTGTGAATATAATTTTTTGACATTAAGTGATTTATTTTTCTTTCATTGTTGATTATCACCATTTCACATTGAGCGATATATTTTCCTAACATTCCTGAGAAACATTTCGGATATTAAATGACGTATTTTTTTTCATTGCTGAATAAAATTTTTAGAAATCAAAATGTCTCTTTTTCGCCCCCCAGATCTGAAGAACAGAAATCTTTCACTGCGCAAGGAGATATCTGTGCTCAAGGGAAATCTCTCGAAATAATTCTAGCGTAAAGGAAGGAAGACTCCTGTAATAGGAGTTCTAGAGGACTCCGTAGACGTAATGTAAATCCACGCCTGCCAGCGAAGCAGTTCACGATGTCATGTGGTAGAAGTCGCGTACATGCGGTAAAGAAACGGAGCTCACTTGCGAAAAGTTGTAAAGTCTGTCATCAAAATACCCGCGATGCTGCAATTCGAGTTATTACCCGCAAATTGGCAACACGGCGCTTGATTACAAGTAGTAGTGAGCTCTTGACGGGAGCTTGTACGGCGCTTGCGCGTGTTGCTTGCTGCCTTATTACTTGGCGATTTGGGGAAGTGTTCGCCAACGAGCTGAAGAGCGAAAAGCTCTAACCGAACTTTTCTCTCTGTAAGGGTAAGCGCGAAACGTCAAAATAGGTTGCGAAAAAAAAAATGAGAATCAATTTTTATTATCACGTTTGCTTCATGAATATATTTAAATTAACATTAATTATATTACTTAATATAATATTTTATTTTCATCTATATAATTTGAAACGAGACCAGTAACATAATTTGCAAGTGTAAATATTAATGTACATTAACAGTTATAACATGTTACTCATTCAAAGCAATACAATAATTGTACACAAAATTAATCAATATAGCTTTTAATATGTTTTTATTTCATTAAAACTTTACAGACAGTAATTATTAAATACCGTATATAATTATTTGTAACTGAATATAGCTTTTAATATGTTTTTATTTCATTAAAACTTTACAGACAGTAATTATTAAATACCGTATATAATTATTTGTAACTGAATATAGCTTTTAATATACTGTTTTTATTTCATTAAAACTTTATAGAAGACAGTAATTATTAAATACCGTATATAATTATTTGTAACTGAATATTTCTTAAGTGAAATTTTTTTACTACCTTTATATAATATATAATATTTTATAAATATGTATTTATGAGCTTAGTTTATTATTATTATTATTATTATTATTATTATTGTTATTATTATTATTATTATTATTATTATTTTGAGTTATGAAAAAGCAAAGTAGAGTTCATTTTTTATACAATGTAGTATATTTAGTGTAACGAAATTACGCTATCCGTGTTTACCTCAATAAGGACAAAAATTACATTTTTTTTTTTCCAGAAAAGATGAATTTTTTTTATGAACAATAATTCACAGATCAACATACAGTGATCGGATAATCATGATTGATACAACATTTTTATCCTTAGATTATAAGGAAGAATACGGCACTATTGTATACAACCCAATATATGGTAATTTTTGCAGTGTAAAGTGGAGATGTTCCCGAATCGTAACATATAGTCTAAAATTTAAATATCCACATTTCTCTTCAACAATGCTGTTTAGCATACATTCTATGCATAAGTGACAATTAGCTTTTATTATTTAAATGTGAATAATGTAACAAACTTTAAATATTAATAAGTACTTAAAGTAGTAATGCAATATTTTATTTCATTAGATTACTACTTTCAGTAGATTAGTTGTGTTCATTGATTTTAACTTAATATTTTGAAATTAAATTAATTTTAAATTACATGAAAGTTACTCTCGTATTCTGTAATATTGTGATATTAGAAATTTTTTAGACCCTATCTCCTTCCCTTTCTGTTTGTTTGCATGCTTAGTTTATTTATGTTTATTGTTTTTAACTTAATACTCAAAAATTAAATTAGTTTTAAAGCAAATAAAATATACTCATTTTTTTTACGATAAAATAAAAAAAAAAATTGAATGAAGGCGAATATCTTATATGATAAAGTAATATTCAAAATGATTTTGTTCGTACAAATATTATTTTTATTCCTGAATATTTTTTATGAACAAAATTTTTCATGATTCAGCCAAAAGTCATTTTCAGCATTTCATTTTGGAAAAATAAGTATTACATATACATAGAGTAAGACCTTATTAAATCCTGTAGCACCTATTACATAAAGTAAGTCCACCTTTTCATGCTAAGCGTATAATTGGTTTTAAACATCCATTTTGTCAAAATTTTCTGAAGATTCCTTGCAACCTCAATAAAGTTAACTGGATAAATAATTTGCAAGATTTTTAAAACTACAATATTTTATTTCAGGAATATTTGTTACTTTTACCCGGATGAAAGAAAGAAATAAAAATTATGCTTTGTCTACATTTCTGAAATCTAAAAAATAGGGCACTCATAAAAAATATCCCTGTATATCTCATAAAAAATATACATATATAAACTGAAATACTACACAATCAATGGTACTTTTATGTTAGCCGGGCGCCAGTGATATATATATACATATATGTATATATACACATATACATATATATAAATTTGTGTCTATATCTATGTATATATGTGTGTATATATGTATGTATATATATATCATTGGCACCCGGCTAACATAAAAGTACCCAATTAATAACACGACACAGACAGACATATAATAGAATAGATATAAAACTTACTGCAACTTTATTATTATTTTTTTCTTGTTTGCTTATTAATCAACATTTTTGTAATGAAATAAAACATGCCAGGTTTTTAAAAAAGTGCATTTGCTCGAAATCATAATTTTTACTGAACAACAACCATCCCTAATATGTCAAACACAAATTACAAATATAAAATTATTCTCTACAAGTTCCATTCTTACAATAAAACTTGCATTATTGTAATCTAACTTTTCAACAGCTCTCTTTTAAATATGTTTTATTGTAGTGCATAAGATTTTTTTCCTTTTTTTTTTTTTTTTTTTTTTTTTTTTTTTTTTTTTTTTTTTTTGCTCCCTTAAAACGTTAAATAAGTTAGTATTAAAAATATTGCAAAACAAAAATGCTCAATGATAAATTCAGGAGGCGGCCCTGATACGCGCGCGCGTGGGGGGAGGAGGGGGGGGGGCAACCTCCCCGGAAGATTTTTAATTTGATGCTTATTAATGGTGTTGAAGTGCAAATTCTCCACACGCACCACCACCACAGTTAGAACTTTAACCTCACCCCCTATGAGAAGAATGCCTGAATTAAACACTGAAAATATTAAAGAATTATTAAAATTTCTAAATTATGTATCTAACGTACTTAGTTTTTACTTATTCTCGTATTAAATGAAAGAAAAAAGGGTCCATATAACATATTATAAAAATTGTAATAAGTTACATTAAATTTTCAAAATCAAAATTGCTAAAAAAATTATAAATTATTTAACATTAATTTTTTACGCATCATTATTCTCTTATCAATCACCTACAAATATGTCTATATGTTATAAAAATCAGGCATTGAAATTATTTCTTAAAATCAAAACTGTTAAAAAATTACGTTTTCTAAACTATTTAACAGAACAGAAAACTCTAAAATTCAGTTTTAATAACATCATAATCAAGTATTTTTGTTGTTACAAATACAATACTATATCTTGTGACCCCCCTTCCACCCCCCCAAGTAAGATTACTTGATCTAAATATTATCATTTTTTATCTACAGAGTCTCATAAATAAACTTATTCTTGCTCAGTATATTTTTATGTTATTAAAGATAAAATATAAATACAACTTTAAACATGAACACTTTTTTTTCTACACGAAACACTTATTTTCCTCTCATAGGCAGAGTGGGAGCCATGCTTCCTTTTACTTACCCATCATACGTAGTATAGGGTAAGTCTTGTAATCGTTTTGAAAATCGAAATTTTTTTTGACGGATTTACACGTTTCAGACACTGGAGATTCCAAAAAACATATTTTTAGAAAAAAATTTTTGCCGTCCGTCTGTGTGTCTGTAAACGCTCTATCTCTCGAAAAAATTGAGATAGACACTTGCAATTTGGTATGTACTTAGTATGTAATAATGGGAAGAAGCCTATTTCCTTTCAAAAACCTCGATTAACCGGATCTATTTTTTTCGGACTCTCGAAATATTCGTTCTGATAAAAGGTATATAAAAATTTTCGAAATTGTTTATTTTAAGAAATGAGTATAAAAGACAATAAAAAAACATAAATTTTGCATAAAGCATGAAGTCGATCGGATAATTAGTTGCTGAGATATTTGTAATCCTATTTTCCACACTCTTCGATTTTTCATGACCCTGTATTTCATCCAAATTTCACTTCAAAGATATATTTTAATTGGAAATTTGACGCTTAATCAGATGCAATAAACCGCTAGTTAATAGGATTATTATTTTTGGAGTTATAAGGAAAAACCTCTTTCAAGCAATTCAGTAATCGAGCCTATAAAGTTATGACGTCATCAAGCCACGATTTTATTTGAATTGCTATGCATTTTATAAGTAGTTTACACATTTTTGTTTTAATATTTTACATTATGCATATCCATGATGGGTAAGTATTACGGTGGCCCCCAACGACTAGTTTCTTTCTCTTTTCGTGTTCAGTGGGAGCCAATTCTACCATATGCTTATTTTCTATACAAATATTAAATTCTGTTAGCCAAACAAGCGATAAACAGCCTAATACAGTAACCCTATTCATGCGCTGCAGCTTCTCAGAAGGAGCCCATTCTATATTGAGAAGGTAGTGCTCGATCATGCAAGTAGATTCATTGATACATTTAGAATATATTAGACAGTTATGTTTGAAACTGTCTTTTCTAGATAAATTATTCCAAGCCTAAAAAAAATCTAGGTTACCGAAGAATTGCAGTAAAAATCATTTATAAAAGTTCTGCAAATATTTAGTGGTGTGAAAGTTTTTGTTTGATTCGGTTTATAAAACCTCGTTATCATGCTTACAGTGCGTTAAGAAATTATAAGACCACTTTGATTTTGAAAGTTAAGATGTAAATAAAGCTTCTAATTGTAATTTAAAGACATGAAATCTCAAAATACAACATATATATTAAAATTAGTTTGCAATAATTTTGAATAATGCAATAAATAAGTATGTTAACAAAAATATAAGCAATGATTGAAAAATACACTGTTAACAAATTATAAGACCACTTATCTAAAAACAAAAATAATATGTAAATTAATACGATATTGGTCCTCCATTTTTCCTTAGAAACTCAAACACTCTGTTTTTTATAGAAATGACCAGGTGATTAAGTACAGATTCAGAAATATTGTGCCATTCTTTTAAAATGGCTACTTCTAGTTCATTGGCAGATAAAAACTGTTTATTATTAGCATAAACTTTGCGATTTAATATGCCCCAAAGATTTTCCATAGGGTTCAAGTCTAGACTTAGACTTGGCCATGACAAAACATGATTTTTTTTCTTTTTTAAACCATTTCTGGGTGGATTTAGACACATGGCAAGAAGCATTGTTTTGCTGAAACATCCTGTTAGCCTCACCTAAAAAAGGTCCAAACGGTATCAAATAATCATATAACATAGCCTGATACTGCGCAGAGTTCATACGTCCCGAAATTTGGGTTAAATCTCATAATCCATCATGACTAAAAGCTTCCGAAATCATTACTGATACTCTTCCCATTTGTCGACTGAAGCATTGTTTCGCTTTCTTCCTCAAATCATGCCAATAGTGTTTATAACCACCTGGACCGTCAAGATTTAATTTTTTTTTTCATCTGAAAATATAACTTGTTTCCACTTGTCCCATGAAATGACATTTTTAGCCCATTTCAGTCTTTCTTCTTTATGATGTTTCATTAACCTCGTTTTTCCTTTCAACAGTTTCATACATTTTGCATTATTATTTAATTTCAGACTCTTCCAAACTGGCAAGAAACTGTTACATGTGAGGTTCTTTTGTTAGGTGCCAAATTTTGTTTAAAACTTTAAATGCATCATAGGGTTTTTTTTTTTTTTTCGAATCTGGGACGTTGGGACAACCGTGAAAGGTAATACTATAAGAGTCTCGCGACCGCAAGATTCCTGCCGAACGTCCCAGAATATTAAAATTGCGGTCAGCTTCTGACTGAAAAAGTTGAGCGACGGAGCGAGGTTAACCCTTCTAAGCGTCCGAGTAACAAAAAATCTGGTTCTTTCTTTGCCTCTTCTTAAAACAAAATTTTTGGTGCAAACATGTTCGGCCTGTAACTTTTTTTTATATTGAATTTTATAAATCTGTCTATTATTAAATCATTCCTTCCTGACGTTGTCTCTATCATTGGAATTGCGGTTTTTATTTAGTTTTGTTATGAAATTCTGAATGCGTTGGTAAGTAAATGTGTCTGTCAATATAAGTGCTAAAATGATTAGAAGGAAAAAAAATCCTATATGTTATTACTTTAAAAAATATATATCATAAATCATAATCAAACTTTGTATGCAGAGAGTAAAATTTGGGAGTAGGAGTAATTTAGATTAACTTAAAAAAAAAGCGAACATCTGCCATCGTAGACATTTATTGAAATGGGGTCGTAATAGAAACTTTTTTTTTTTTACGTCCAATGCCAGTTTTTTTTTCCTGATTGTAATTATTTGTGGAAAAAAAGTACATGTAACATTCGTGTATTTAAAATATCTCCTCAAGAAATTGATATTTTTAACTTGTATTTTCTTTGTATTGGATGTCTCTTTTTTTTCTTAGTTGTCAAAATATTTCTAAAATATATGCTTAATTTAATGTGTTGTGTGTTAAAAACAGACGATCTATAGGTAAGATGTTAATACATAAAATAAAATTATGTATATATTTTAGAAATATTTTGATAACTAAGAAAAAAGAGAGACTTATTACAAAGAATTTTATGCTTTATAACCAATAATGTTGCGGTCAGTACAGACGGTGTTACTGAACAAATTGCAGTTCACGTTTCTGAGGGTGTAATAAAATATTAAGGTAAATGATTGCAATGTGTATATGGGATTTTTAGAAAAAAAAAATAGAATGAACTTTAAGATATGATAATATACAAGATTAATATATATATATATATATATATATATATATATTATATGAAATCACTTTCAATCCATTTTAGAAAAAATGTGATTACAATAGGAAAAGGTCTGGAATGGGCTACCATCCGCATTCCAACAGCACTGAATTAGATGCTTTATAACCAAGAATGTTCCTGATAGTACAGCCGGTGTTACTGATCCAATTACAGTGCACGTTCTTGATGTTGTAATAAAATATTTAGATAGATAATTGCAATGTCTATAGGGGAGTTTTATCCCTGATATGTTCATTACTTCTTCGTTCTCGTGTTGATGACCACGGAACCTTTAAAAAAGAAAGTTCAGGGGAATGATGAACGTGTATTTGACGGGGATTGTTGAAATCCAGATATAAACGGATTTACATTTCCGCCACTCTGTCTCTTTTTGCGGTCTGTTTCATGTTTTAGGACTTCTCTGTTATGTCTTAAGGTTAGAGGTCAGTAGGGGACGTCGCTGACAGGTCGCTTTCTCTTTCGTTGAGACTACCCTTTCTTTTGTCGATGACCACAAAGCCTTTGGAGAAGAAATATTTACTATTCTCTTAGCAAGCATATAAACGGACATTTAAGGCTCGAATAGAACCGCAGACCCTTCAAAACAAAACTAAATAAATATCACTATAAACAAACAACTCGTTGCGTAGGAATACACACATTGCCTGAAATACGTCATTGAAGCGATCACTTCTATCGGACATATCTCTGTTTTTCTCCATTCAAATTAAAAGTAACTGTAAAGAGAAACCTCTTTGCACGAAAGGCGTGAAATTTGTCATTGAAGCGATCACTTCTATCGCAAATATGTAAGATTTTTACCCTTCAAAACAACACTTGATAAATAGGACTGTAAACAGATACCTCATTGCTTAGGAATACATAAAATGCGTGAGATTCGTCATTGAAGCGATCACTTCTATAGTGAAGTGAACTTCTGTTACTAACATGTGTCCAAAATTTCTCTTTGGTTTCTTTTCTTGCGTTCAAATAATTTTTCGAGTCTATAGGAATTTCATGGCGGGTAGAAAAAATAGCATTCTAAAATTAAGTAAATTTGCTATAAAAGTAATTTTAATCAAATGATTTAATTCGTGATTTAAATCATTTGATACATTTTGAAATCATTGATTAGTCATAAATTTTCTTAGTTTCTAAATGATTAAAAAAAGCTTTAAAAATGACAGAAAATTTCGAAATAAAAACGAAATTGAAGTGGAATGAAATATTCACCTTGTATTTAAAGTTAATAAAATATACATTAAAATATGCTTAAAAGGTGACAAAAGATGTTAAAAACGTTAAAATACAAACATTTATATCCCGAGACTTTCGATCACTAACGTGATCATCTTCAGTGGGGAGCTGTTGACTGAGTTGAGATCAACTCAGTCTTTGTATTTTAACGTTTTTAACATCTTTTGTCACCTTTTAAGCATATTTTAATGTATATTTTATTAGCTTTAAAAATTATTTACGAGCTTAATTAATTAAAGATAAGCAAAGATTTGGTGAGTTATAAAAATAATTAGGGCCAGATCCACACCTCCATATTGAAATGGATCACTTTAACATTCTTTTTCTTTGTTTCTTTGTTCTTTGTTCTTTTTGTTATTTATTTGTTCCCTTTTTTTAGTTTTGTCGGAGGAAGGGAAGGGTCACATTTCTTCATGATAAAATTTTATATCTTAATTTTGCCCACAACTCCAAACTGGCTGTTTTATAATGCATATCAAAGTTTCATTCGCATATACATGAAATATTTATTTAAAATTTATATAATTGTATTCGTAAATGTGGGACGTCTGCAAATTAGATATAAATACAAAGTTTTCCAGAATAATTTCTTATCGGATAGTTCAAAGAAACTCTCTGCAAATATCAAATATTTTCGGTATTTCAACAATCACTGAACATTCCTCATGAGGAAGAAGTTAGTTGTTATTGAATGTGTATCACATATACAGAGGCTGTTCGCACATTTTTTAAACAAGTTTCATCAATGATTTAAAAAATGGAATTATTTTGGAGTAAAAAAAAAAAATCTGTCAACAACTTATTCTTTGTAATTCATATTATTGTCTGATACTTTCAAATTTATTCTTGTTTCAAATTGGTGCTTATCAAACTGTGAATTACATTAGAATGTGAATTAGGCACATTTATACTTTTATTACATTAATACATTTATAACTTTTAACGTCCATTTATACCTTTTAACCTCCTTAAAAAAAATAATAATATTCACATTTTAAACATTTAAAAACAACCCCTCAATCGTCTAAAAAATGTGCGAATACTTAATATACATGAATAAGTAAATAAAAAAAATTGTTCGATTTTCTGCGTGTTAAGCAGTGGCGTGGCGTATCCAAACTTATCATGTCGGAAAACTTGAAATATTTACTTATCATTTGAATGATTTAGTATTCTGTTTAAAATCTATAACTCGTTGTAATCCGGAATTCTTAAGAATACTGCAACTGCTATTTCTGATGATTCGGGAACTAAAAGTTGACGAAACAATCTGATTATTTAGAAATACAATAGAACCTGGACGTAGCTGTTATAATAAGCCTATTCTGATAACTAATAGACCTAATTCTTTAAATAAAACTGAAAACATCAGTTCTCCCTTAATCAATAGGAAATATAATAATGCATAATTCTTGAAATCTGGATTTTCATTCATGGGAGATAGCCTAGTCAAATAAGGTGAAAAAAGGGGTAAACCTCGGAATGAAAGATAACAAGCTGAAAATTTGCAAAAATCTTTGTTTTGACATTCTAAAAGTTAGCTAAAAAGTCTCATATAATCTCGTGTCCGCGTCTCGAGATATTCAAGGTCAAAGGTCAAGAAAATAGGTTTTTTGCTTATATCTCGAAAACTGTGCATTTTATTTTAAAAAATCTAATTACAAAATTAAAGTAGACAAAATTCCTATAAAATACATATATTATCTTTAATTTTCTAGCAAAGAGTTTAGGCGCTAGAGAGCGCTGAAGAAAGACAACTTTTTGACCTTCAGACCAAAACGAGAGAAACTTCATCATTCACCCCCCGATTTCTCAAAAACTATGCATTTTATCGAGAAAACATCTGTTACAAAATTAAAGAAAGCAATATTTTCTACAAAATTCATAAATTAACTGTAATTTCTGACGGAATGTTTAGGCCCCAAATAGCGCGGAAAAAGCGACTATTTGACCTTCGAGCCAATACAAGAATAACGGCCCTTTCCTACCTTCGATTACTCGAAAACTGTTTGTTTTATCAAAGAACATTAATTACAAAATTAAAGTCCACAACATTATCTAAATATTGCAAAAATAACTTTAATTTTCTGACAAAGGGTTCAGGCGCTAAAGTGCGCTGAAAAAGGGCTAGTTTAAAGCCCTCTGCCAAAACAAGAGAAACATCCTTCAAGATTGTTCCCTACGCTTCAAATGGTGTTTGAAATATAACAAAATTAAGAAATTTAAATTGTTTACTTATTTATAAATGACATTCATAAATAAGACATTCGTATGATAATATTTAATTAATTTATATAAATAATAAGATATTGAAATTAAATAGTTTAAATACATTGTAATTACATTTTTATTTATAATAATTATATTTTAAGTAGGAAAGGGATTAAGTATTTATTTTTCGAACAATGTAAGTGCTTGGATATACCTACGTATATTATTTTCTGAAACATGGTCTCCTAATAAGGCCATTTTCTTTTTTCTATTTATATTAATGGATGTGATGAAGAGGCCACAGTCCTATTAAAGTTCTGTTATATATATATATATATATATATATATATATATAATCCAAGATCATACATCTTATGAACTTATGAATCTTAAAAGTTCTTTATTAGAACAAAAATACTTAATTCTAATTAATATAATATAGCCACAAACTAAGCATGAGGCATCTCATACGTTCAAATCACTAAGCATGAGGCATCTCATACGTTCAAATCACTAAGCATGAGGCATCTCATACGTTCAAATCATACCGTGTTCACCAACATACAGAGCTCTGGTTAGAAAGTTCTAAACAGTTCAGTAAACTTCTCAAATTACCAGAGGTATTAAAATTTCTACTTTACTTCATGGTAGGGATTACCTTCAAGGTAAAACACTCCAATAAGATTATCTGGTGGATTTCATGTTGCATTTTGTACCTAACAAAATGGCCCCTTTTCTTAATAGGTGGAACACAGTCACATCAGCGAGAAATCTTTTTTTTAAAATTGGTAAAGGCAATGTGGAGACACGAATGTATTCGTCTAAAAGCTTCGACAAATATCCTCGTTCTAAAGAACATATTTTATTTTTGCACGCTATCAGTGGATGTGACACAACATCTGTGCTGTTTAAAAAAGGAAAACTGACAATTATAAAAGTGTTCTATAAACATTCCAATTTGCACGAATCAGCTCAATTGTTTCAGGAAGACAACTGCCCTCCAAACACATTATTTGAAAATGGAATACGTGTTCTTTTAGCAATGTATAATGCTCCAAAATCAGAACATAGTATTGACAATTTTAGGTACACACAATTCATTAAATCAACAAGACTCAATAAACCGGTGCAATTATCATCTCTTCCACCAACAAGTGCAGCAGCTCGACAGCATATTTATCGTGTCTACTATCAGATCCAAACTTGGTTAGGGAAAGATTTAGAACCCAGAGAATGGGGGGGGGGGGTAATACAAAACGAGATCCTGGAACCCACAACAACATTATTACCTTCAGCCCCAGAAGAACTACTCAGTACGATCTTCTGCAATTGCAAGAAAGGCTGTTGCGCGAACTCTGGATGTAGAAAAGTAGGGTTGCAATGCTCCTCAGTTTGTGGCCAGTGTAACGGACAAGCATGTCTCAACGCTTCATCATATCCAAATGATCTTGATGAAGAAAGTGAATATGTACCTGAGATTCTTGAGGTTTTAGAGCCAAGTATTGCGGACAACGAGGATGATGATAACGATCTTGAAATTTTATATGGGCGACCAGAAGAGGGAGACGTCAACGAACAAGAGGAAACGTAAGCTGTATGCCTACTATTGATAATCAGAGGTAATAATCGCCTTATAATTTAACTTTAACAAAATATAATAGATTTGATAATCTTATGATAAATAAAAATGTAATTACAATACATAAAACTCATATCAATATGTTATTATTTATACATAATTTAACAAAATATTATCAAATTTATTTATAATTAATTCTTATTTATAATTAATATTTATTAATAAGTAAATTATGTAACTAATTAAGACTAAATTTGTAGATAATTTTATTTTCTACAAGTTTTGTAATAGCTTCAAATATCATTTGAAATATAAGAAAAAATCTTTAGTGGTTTTTTCTCCCTTTTAAGCCAGAGGGCCAAAAACTAATTAAAGTTAATATAGGCATTTTGAAGAAAATTTTATCTACATTAATTTTGTAGCTGGTTTTATTCAATAAAATGCCTAGTTTTTGGGTAATTGAGGGTAGGAAAGGGGGTTTCTCTAGTTTTTTGGCTCAAAGGTCAAAAAGTCGCTTTTTTTTCAGCGCTATTTAGCGCCTAAAAATTTCGTCAGAAAATTAAAATTAATTTATGAATTTTGTAGAATATGTTGCCTACTTCAATTTTGTAATATGTTTTCTCGATAAAATGCATAGTTTTTGAGAAATCGAGGGTGAAAGATAAAGTTTCTTTCGTTTTGGTCTGAAGGTCAAAAAGTTGTTTTTCTTCAGCGCGCTCTAGCGCCTAAACCCTTTGTCAGAAAATTAAAGATAATGTATGTATTTTATAGGAAATTTTGTCTACTTTAATTTTGTAATTTGACTTTTTAAAATAAAATGCACAGTTTTCGAGATATAAGCAAAAAACCGATTTTCTTGACCTTTGACCTAAATATCTCGAGACGCGGACACGAGATTATATGAGACTTTTTAGCTTACGTTTAGAATGTCAAAACAAAGATTTTTGCAAATTTTCAGCTTGTTATCTTTCATTCCGAGGTTATATCCTTATTTGACTGGGCTAAGATGAAGATTTTAATAATATGTGGGTGAAGATAGGGGGTGGAAGGTGTTAATGATAAATAGGGGTTACTCAAAAATGAAAAGCCTATGCAAGGGGTACGTGGAAGAAAAAGGTTGGGAAGCACTGTCTAGCTGTCTAATGAATCTTGAATTCATTAGGAAGAAAATTATCTCTCTGGTATACTGGCGGTAGACTCCTTACAAAATGGGGCGTAGCTTAAGAGCGAGCGAACCCTGTAAATTTGCTTCTAAAAATTTGTCACAAAATAATTGCTACACTTGTGGAAAGTAAAAAAAAGAGAATGAAAATGCCAAGTTGTGATAATTTTAATCGCACATAAAGCCATTTTAATTGATATTTAAGGGAATTCTTTAAATATTGTAGTAAAAATTGCACAGCGTTACGTTCTTTATTACTTTAGGGAAATTTCTAAACAGTTATTCATAATTACAATTATCTTCACTTTTTTATTAGCTCAAGTGACATTAATTTTTGTTCTCATACTTCAGATTCGAGGTTATTGCTTCTAATAACTAGTATACCGCGTTATATTCATTGTAGTATAGTAATTTTACTGGAGTCAATTTACTAAACTGCATCGGAAGTCATTTATGACTCCACCTACTTGAAATGTAGCAACTAATTTGCGACGGAGGGAGTATATATTTTAGTGATACATTTACATAGGTGCCAACCTCTCATTAATATTCCGTAATATGCGGGTTAATTTGACCCAGTTTAACTACCCTTCAAACCAGAAGAATTATTGAATGAATCTTTAGTTGTTCAATTTCAGCTTTCTACGTGTAATTTATTTAATTTCATTTCTTATAAAAATTCTGGTGCGAAACGTGTTAAACCTGGGACAAATTAACCCGTATATTACGGAATATTAATGAGAGGTTGGCACCTATGCATTTAAACCAGCATTTAACATACTTCTTTTCCGTGACTACAACAGTTTACCCTTTTTATTCCCATGGTTACTGAAGCTTTTAGAAAAATTTTAGTAGTTGAAAGTAAATTCAAAACAACTATATCCTCTGGAAATATAGGATGTTCTCTTTTTAATATCTGGTGGGCAAGTAAAGTAAATAAATAAATTTACTGTTAAAATTGGAAATCGAACTACACTGAAATGCATTAAAACCTCTGTACTAAGAAAACCAAAAATTACAACTAAAAAAAATTACACTCACACCAGTAACATTTAAAAGGTTTTGTGAATGGAATTTATGGAAGTAAACGCTTACCCGTAAAATTATGAGTCATCTTTATAAAAACCGAGGAAACACCTGTAAGGTGTTAAGTTTTCCTCGTTGTTAATAAATGATTAGTAATAGATATACGTGCATCATGCCATGACGAGCAAGATTTTACAAAGTACTTTATTTAATACCTTATGGTAACATTATTTAATTATTGAGAGGTTAAATAAGATGAATATCCTATTATTCTAATATTCCTCTATGCAGAAATTGTGGTAAATATCTAACTAGAATTTCCGTCTAATTGGAAACACTGACTGAGCCCCAGGTAACAGGTATAAGCATGGTAATAGAATACCTCAGGTAGGGGAACGCTATGTTTAGATTTTTGACTCCGAAATGAAGTTTGGTTGTACTGGCTGGAGCGCCATCTGTGTCAGCAATCGAAGTTCAGCAAATCGAAAACTTTTTTTTTTCTCAAGCTGCATTTAAAAAGAAATTCTGTGATTTTTTTAATTAATAAAACAGAAAACGAACTACTTTAAGAGTTTGTAAAATATTTATATTAAATTTTACAAACTGCAAATAATATATATTTTCACTGTAATATTAAAAAGGAACAAAAAATATTAATTATTATTCAAAACAAGCCTGGAACTCAAATATATCTTCTTTTTTTTAAAAAATTTTTATTGTTCTTCGATATCCGGGATTTATCACGTAATTCTCGTAAATATTTTATAGAATAACTTTTTTTTCTAATTGAAACAAATGATGATGTTTTTATATGCTTTTATTTATTTTTTAAAATAAATAAAATATGAAAACCTCTTATACTAAATATGAATATATTTAGTATAAGAATTTGTTAAATATTCATACTAAATTTTACAAACTGCAAATAACTAAAAATTATATATATTTTCTTCCCAGCTGTATTATTTAAAATGGGCAAAAAATATCAATTCCTATTCAAAACAAGTATTGGAATAAGGTAAATTTTGATAGGATTAATTTTATTGTACTCAAACTCTAGATTTAAAAAAATGTATGCCTACTACAAATGTAAAGTAAATTTGAAATTTGTAGCAATTGGGCCCTAGGCCCCCAAATTTAGCATGTAATTTTCATTAGAGATGATATTTTATACTATTAGAGTAGGATAATAATAAATATATTTATCTAAATATTTATTTACATACTCCCATCACCACTCACCACCCCTTTGAGGCATCGGAAATGCTCAAATTTTTGTGACAATACAGGAAAGGGGACCCTAGAAAAGAAAAATAGTGTTTCCTATACTGCTGGATTATTGTAATTTTATTCTTATATTTAATGTAATATAAATTCAAATACAACTAGCTTTTTCTGTAAATTAATACACATGTATAATATGAATCATTTTCTACATTCAAGACTTGCTGTCAATAACTTCCTATTTGAAATACTTTTTCTTTTTTTTTTTTTTTTTTTTTACAATCAAAAAATAATTTGATGTCTATGTATTTATTGCATATGATCAAGATATTTTGATAAATTAAAAAACTTTTGTGCCTATATGTGTATATTTAAATAAAGATTACACAAGAAAAATTACATATCTTTATTTAAGGAACAAACATTATTTAACAGAAATAATTAACAAACATTTGTTTAACAAAGAAAAATTCAAAAAATATAATTTCAAGAATTACTCGGCTACAAACATTTAAAAATCACAGCATTTACCTTAGATTAAAAAAAAAAAAAATATATATTTATATATAATTTCAAAAAGAAGCACAAAGGCCATCCATTTTATACAGTTAATTTATCTGTTGCACCCCCCCCCCCCCCCACTCCCTTTTTCTTTTTTCCTGGAAGGGGTGGATTCATTTTTTGAATTGGTGAAAAGATAATTTTTAACTGTGTTTCCTATCTGAACTAAATTTTTGGCATTTTTTACTGTGCTAGACGAGATATGCTCACGGAAACAATGATGGATTTCTTATACCCAGTTCTTTATTCTGTCTTTCGACTTTCTTATAACCTGTGTCACATCCATATACAAAACAGTTCCGAGCCATATTAAAATATAATGTAAAATTAATATTTTATTAAAGAAATAATAACGCACTCCTATAGCAAACAATGTTATTTTGACTCAGCTAAAGATCGCAGCGCCACATGCGGCCACTTCGGCGTTAGGCTCAAGTTTGCAAGGAAGATGCCATAGGGGAAAATTCTCCTAATCTATTTATATCTCCCTGGGTATAGGGCAGTTGCAATAGACGTCATGATGACGTCGGCTTGGAGGGCACACAAGTACTATGAACCATCCAACCCTTATCTTACACAAACACAGATCAGGTTCACAGACGAGAAACGACTGTTCTTTGCAACAAATCGCTTAGAAGATTTGAAATAAAAAAGAGATTTACAAACCAAAGGTACGTAATATTTTTCAGATATTTTTAATGTTTCTCTACATTGCTTCATAACTGTAGAAGTTTCTTTTATGTATTCGTAAATTACTATCTTCATGTATTTACGTACTACGCTACTAAAATTCATTTGTTAGCTATGTTACTTTTTATATTACCGAACTCTTTATAAAGCTATGTATTCATAAATTCTTTAAGTACTATTTTCCTGTATTTATATACTATGTTACCAGTTCATTTGTTAATTGTTAGTTACGTTACTTATTTCAAAACTCACCTTGTTTCATAGGCATGAATTTAAAAACCCAAATTTGTCAGTATATGAATAAAAATTAGAATAGTGCTATCGTAATTCATAATGTTCTTTTGTGAGTAAATACTTTGATTTATTTCAGGTATTTATTTAATATTATTACTGGCAATTTTTAACTTTATCCTAAAACTGGTTCCAATAAATTTTTAGCCATATAATTCATTTTTAATTCACTTCTCAGTTTACTCTGTTACTGTCATATAATTGACTGATCATAGCAATCTCTGTACATGATTGGCATTGTTATTCATCAGTTTTAATTTTTTCAATGAATCCATCCTAATATATCTAAAATATTGTATTTAGGTTCTTAGCCCTCTCCCCAACAAAAAAACAAAACTCAATCGAATATGGTAACTACACAAATGTAAAATTTAACTTTTGTTAAAATGAACAAATATGTTTTTAAGTAAACAGTTTTTACATTTAATTATTATTGCTAATTATTAAACCATTCCTTATTATTTTAAAAGTTTCATTAGATGTTTGTTTATTTTTGAAATTTTCTTTAATAATTAATCTGTAGTACATTACAGGAATTTTTGTAAACCCCTCCCCCCTTTTCACAACAAGGAATGGTTTCAGTTAGAAAACTTCATAATTTTTTTTTTCAGAAAAAGTTTGAAAACTTTCAAAATCCATGAACGGTGCAAAGGAGATTGTCTGGTGAATCTACTGGTGCCAGGAAATGTATATTTTATTGCTCTCAGGAGATCACTTATGCATAGTTTTACTGTTTTAGTAAGTTGCTATCATTTGTGATCTTCTGCAAGAAATTAGAATTCGGGCCTTGGACTGTGCTATTTTTGCTTCCAAATTTGTCAAGCAGGAACTGTGGTAAATATAATGTCAATCAATAAAGTATATTAACTTGTATGTAGTTTTTCAGTGTATATCGAGTTTGTTACATAATAAAGAGGGATTTTGAAATACATTTTACATTGTTTATGTTGTTTGGTACTTTTATGTTAGCTGGACGCCAGTGATAGATATACATCTATATATATATATATATATATATCACTGGTGCCCTTTTAACATGTACTGTACATATATCACTAGTATCTGGCTAACATAAAATTACTTGTTGTGTTTATCAGTTTATTATGATTATTATAATCTCTTCTTTAAATTACAGATTGCTTTTAATCGAACTGTGCTATTTTTGCTTCAAAATTTGTCAAGCAGGAACTGTGGTAAATATAATGTCAGGGTCATTCCATGTCAATTCAACCACACCAGTACACCCATGGTCACCGATTTTGATGAAACTTGGTATATTCAATAAACATATGGTATTAAATAACCCCCTAATTTTTTTTATCACTGGCTTCAATACTTTTTTATTTACAGCCATTCAAAATTTTTTCAAATTCACATTTTTGCACATATCCGAACAAGCTACACTTGGTTGTAAAAAAAAAATTCTATTTGGTTCCCAAACCTTTTAATTGTTTTCAAAATTTATTTACTTTCCAACAAAAATATGATAAACCCAGAAAAAAAATATTAGAGGGCTGTACATATTTATTTTGGTGCCCTAAAAAATAATAAATTATTATTAATTTTTATTTTTGCTAGAAAAAAGATGATTTTCTAAAAATGCAATATCAGGGAGAGGGACAGGTATAATCTTGATGCTTTTTTTTTTTTTTTTTTTAAATGAGCCTAAATATATGTTCAATCTTATTCTGGAATAAAATTGGTGATTTTTTAATTCTTTCTAAAGAAAAAAAAAAAGAAAATCGCCCAATGCCATCAATAAAATGGCAACATCATGAAAATTTCAATACCACATTTCTGTTAATTTTTAAGAAAGTTATTTTATGTAATGTATATGTAACTAAGCTAAAAACATTGCTTAAATACGTTATTTAAAATTGTATTAATTTTTTTATGAAAGGAATTAAAACTTGCATTCACAAAACAATAATTAAACATGCTGTATATGATTTTTGTCATCACTTGGCTTTGCAAATGATAAAATGAAATTTTCAAGGAAAATATAGATATATAATATTTAGGTGTGATCTAATTAATTATCAAATGGGATTATATGGGTCTTTAGAACACATATTAGTGTTTATGCTAATTAATTACAAAATTAGGGTTTTTAACTAAGAACTAGATGGAACCCGTCAAAACATGACGGAAAAAAATACTATAACAATATCAGTAAAATAAGTTTCTTTATTATTTAAGTGGGGCTTCGTATGAAACAGTCTTTCAAATATTGTATTTTAAAAAATCTCCCCCCCCCCCCAGTGAAATTCTATTCTATTTCCGATGCAAACTCCAAATGAACACTCCGTAAACAAATGTGTAATGCAAATCAGTTTGACATTACCACCATATTCCCCACGACAAAAAAAAAAAAAAAAAAAAAAAAAAAAATGGTCATGGACCTATAAAGTATTATACAAATAGTCCTATCATAAAGTATCATACAAATTTCCTACTTTCATCGCATATTCAGTAAATAAAAGAACCTAGTATAAGCACCCCCCCCCCCCTGTGATAATGCAATCGAATGAGCTCCTATGCGCATATGTATTGCATCTGCCCAAAAACACCGTTGAAATTCGACGTTAAAAAAGTTTTAAAATGTTTAAATTAAAAGTTTTAAAATGTCCTCTTTAATCATTGTTCGTTTCAAATCCATATCTTCTAAAACGCATCCATTGTTTTAAGCTAATCAATTTTTATGTAAAAATGAAGAATTTTTGTTAAAAATAATAAATTAATATGCAGATGAGGGAGAATTTTAATGTTTTCAATTGTAATTTATTTGTATGGTTTCTTCTATCCCTTTACATAATCAGGATGATTATTCCTTTTCCATCACAGTCGGTCTCTTATACAGTTAAATATCCAATGGATCTTTAAAAAAATAATAAATAACAGTTCCTAGCATATTCTGATTCAACATATACATCAACGAATTCAACATATCAATTTTATGTTAATCATAAACTAAAAATAGTTTTTTTTTCTTTTGACAGATTTTATATTAGCGCCAAAATACTCTATCTTATGGATAGTCTGATCTTATGATTTATCAGGTTTTTATTATTATTTTTTTTTTCACTTTTCATGAAGGTTAGGGATACCTATTTTCAATTGTTGCAACTTTCCAAGGGGCTATTTTACATTATTAAAACAAACGATGGTCATTGTTGAGATAGAATTGAAAAATATTTCATGCTTGAAAATTATTTAAAAAGTCGTTAAATTAAGCGGCAGATTTCAAATAAATTTCAATCGAAAGCTAATTTTTTTTTCTAATTGAGGATGTAAGACTTGAAATTGTAAAATGTAGTAAAAAATTTAATTTTTAGTACAGTAGAACCTTGATTAACCGAGCTTCGATTAATCGAGGTTTCTGTTAACCAAGCCGCTAACAAAGTCTGATTTTTTTTTTTTTTTGGTGTGTATGAGCCTTGAAAAATACCACACGTTTTAGTTCACTGTCCATGCTACAGGCTACATAATTATTCAAATGAGATTAGAGGATGAATCCCAGCAAGGGTAAACCCACCGACAGACGGAGAACTATTTGAGATTATTAATCGCATTAAAAGGTGTGAAGAAGTTTTGGAAGAGGACATTTCCGAATGGCTGGACGTTGAAAAGCAACATCAAAGTTTTCAAATCCTTAATGATGAAGAAATTATACAAGCCGTTAATTCCTATTGGACATTAATGATGCTGACAATGAGGACCAGGACTTTGAGGATTCAAGGACTATAAGTCATACTGAAGGTGTTCAAGCACTAACAACTGCCCTAAAATATTTGGAGCAAAGAAGCGATGCTGCGCCGATAGATCTTCTGCTGCTCAAAAATTGGCGTGATCGGACAGCCACTGATCGAAAATCTGGGCTTAATTTAGAATAGTTAAAAAAATTTCAATTTGCTTTTTAAAATTTACTATTTTTAGTTGATTTTCTTTTTAAATTTGTTGAGCTGTGAAACATAACTTTATATATGTTTATTTTTATTATTCAAAAAACGCTTTACTGTATTTTATTCTAAGAGATGTTAAATTCGCGACCACGGTTAGTTTTTATGCACAATTTCTATTAACCGAGATTTCCGATATCCGAGGTACTAGCGGTCCCAATTAGCTCGGATAATCGAGGTTGCACTGTATTTAGAAGTGATGTAAGCGCGATGAAAGCTAAAGCGATAGTGCCGTTTGTTGTCACAACTGTTATACATTTCTAAATATTGCCAGTGTGTTTTGGTTGGCGTCCAAAAGTAGACTACCATTTTTTGACATCGAACGAAAAATTCACAGTGAAAGAAATAAGACTTTGCCGCTAATAAGGAACTGTTAAATGAACTTATAACAAACCTACCAAAATAATTCCTATAAAATATTAGCCTTACATTGTTTATTCTAGCTAAAAATACAATCATTATTTCAACTTTTTTTTTTTACTGAAATTCTTTACTTTTGTGAATTTTTTTATTAAAAAAGGAAATCTTAATAATTTAAATCCTATAACTTAATCCTATAATTTAAAAAAAGTAATTGGTAACATGTAATCAAGGTATGCAATCAAGATGAAGCAACCAATAAAGGCTCCAGTTCTAATCTTTAACATTAAAAATTGAAATATCAGTTAATATTACGCCATGTTGACACAATCATATAAATTTTTCTTTTTAGTTTTATCAATGTTAAAATGCATTTCAAGCTAAGCATAACGTCATTTTCACCGGTACAAACTTTTCACACGTACATTTATGCTTAAGCACCATGCATACAAATAAAAATATATTTTGCATTTAATTGTAATGAAAAAAATGGCATCAACAAAGTTATAATGCTTAATGATAAAATGAACCCAATGGACAATATTTCTGTGACGTCACAGTAAATATGAATTTTTATTTGCTTATAAAACACACGGATAAATATTTTTGCCGAAATACTTAAACATTTTAACTATATTTTAACTTACAAATTAAAAAATTCGGCCTATTTGTCACGTGCTTTTAATATTTAATATTTATGCTCGCAATCATTGAGTTCAGAAAATAAACTCTGTACGTCGCAACAGTGGGCGTTAATCCGATTGCCGACTTTATGACGTCATAAGCAGAAGTAAAATTTTAATTTAAGATTACGGCTAATTAATTAAATTTTCGAACAAACGAATGTACGATAACAAATCTGTGACCAAATATCTTTCATTTAAAAAAAGAATAATGTAATTTGATGTAGTAGTTTGTTCTCACGGATTGTCGAAACAAAACGCTTAGCGTTTTAAATATATAGATAATTCCTATCAAATTAAAAGCTAAATTAAATATATTTAAACAATTAAGTGTTTTTGAACAAATTAATTTGTTTAACTATACAGTTAAATTCATTACTGTTTAAAATGGATTAATTCAGTATATTCTGATATAAAAAAAATGAATCCTCAATATGTTTGCAAAAGTAAACTGGCCCAGTTTACCTTCCCTTTTCCCTTAGTTGCTTCCTGTTTATTTTACAAGGCAGATGTTTGGATTAGCTAGAAAGCTGATGGAATCATTCAAAGTATTGTACAGCATCAATTTTTTAATTTCTTTCTTTTTGTTTACTGTGTTTTTACAAATTCGCTTTGCATGCAGAGAGCATTTGAGAAAAGTTATTATTATTATTATTATTTTAAATCTTTTGTTCAGTTAGCATTAGTTTCCTGAATTAAATACAAGTCTGCTTTAAAAAATCTTCTGTGGATTAACTGTATTTTTTATTATTATTGTGACTCTTTATGAAATGGAGTCACTTGAAAGAATGGAGTACTACATGTGATGTGGGAAATTAAAAAAAAACTTCAACAGAATGTCACAAGACTTAACTGTATTAAAAATAATGGTATTGTAAATGTATCAAATGATCTCTCTAAAGAAGACAAAATACTTTTAAAATTAAGAACAGAAGCTACTGAATAATTGCATACCATAAACACCTCCATGAGATTAATAGCCATAACAAACTGCCATAATGAAAATCACAATCAACCATAATATATTTAGCATGTATGTGTTTTAAAACACAGCATTTTCAGAGGGGGGGGGGGGGGGAAGAAATAGCAATGAAATATGTACACACTGAAATCCCCCCCCCCTCCCTTTGTTGCACTAATGCTTATATAAATCTACAATTTTTGACAGACTTTCATGAAACTTGATATACACATGATATGTTTTAGAACCAAAACAAAATTGTCAACTTCAAAAAAAATAAATTTTCTAATGCAATATTTCCTTTCCTGTTGCATAAAAAGAGTTATGTATGGACAATATTTTTATTAGCCAATAAAATATCAAACTTGCTCTGTTTTCACATACAAAATTGGCGTCATTCAGAGCAGATGATGCACATTTTCATATATAAAATTTAAAACCTTAACTATAAGTATGTTAAAATGATGTAGTATCTTCATTTAAACATATTTAGAATTAAAACATCTTTGAAAATAAACATATCAATTTAAAGGAAAAAAAATGACTGCACATAACATCTATTTCAATAAGACGCCTTTAGTGTGACGTCAAAATGACTCCAACTAAAAAGTGTTGTTATATTTATTTTGTTTGTATACTACACCTATATCTTATAGCTAGGTGTTTTAATACTGCAATGGTACTATTTTATATGATTTGTATTAATAAATAGAAAGTCTGTTCTTGCTCTTTTCAAACAAAACTTTCTGACTGATGCAGGGACCGATTTACAAGTCCTGGGCACAGATGTTTATAAGGGGGGGGGGGGGCTTGCAACGGTGCTTACAGTGGTTTTGAGTAAAAAAAAATATATATCACTAATAGCGGTAATTATTAAGATAACCACTACTGACTTTAATAATTTAGAGATATTTAATAATTTTTTTTATAAATTTTCTTCTTAATTTTTTAACAATAAAAGTTTTTATAACAGCTTCATAATCAATCTTTCGTGTTCTATCTCGCTAGTGATTTTTCGAAATTGATTCCGAAAGTGAAAGAATCTTAATAAAAAAACCTGTAAACAAAACCAAAAAGTAAAAGACGGCCTTTGCATTGATTGACCTCAACTATCCAATGGAAAAAAAAAAATATTTAAAAAATAATGAAATGGAAGCGAGATATATGTATAAAAATTTAGAATTAATATTAGCGAGAGAGTGTTTTTGCGCAAGTGAAGTACCGTATATACTCGTGTATAAGTCGACCCCCCCCCCCCCCAATTGTTACGCAAAATTTTGAAAAAAATTTAAGTCGAACCACATTTCAGATAGTATGTTGAAAAATGATTTGTAATAGATTAAATTCTTTTTTTTTTTTAAATGCTGCATTAGCAATGATATGGACGGATCAGAAGATTTTTTTTCAGATTCCGATGAGTCGTTGATAAGCATGGAATCCGAATCTGAGGATATGTACAATGAAATATCGGATTCCCAATTACCTGAGCTGTATGAATATTCAGATTCTGAACAATAACTTACAATTTCATAAGTTTCATTGAAAAATTTTAATTTTTTAATGAAAACAATAAAGGTTTTTAGATTCATGATTCCAAGATATGTATTATTTTCTGTCTTTAAATATCCTGAATATCGGCAATTGGGTATTTATTTATTTTATTTTTTTTACTAACTCGTGTATAAGTCGACCCCCCATTTTCAACTCCCAAATTTTGTCTAAAATTCTTCGACTTACACACGAGTATATACGGTAGTTATTTTTAAATGAAAAAAATAAACAGGTTTTTCCATATTTTGTGTTTTAATCGTGAAAACTTCCAGATTTTGGTCAATAATTGAAAAATCTTCAGTAACATTTGGGGGGGGGGGGGGGCTGGATCTGTGCCCCAAATGCCCTGCTGTAAATCAGGCACTGGTTTGATGTCACGACTAAAAGCATCTAGAAAATAGCATTTTTATGTAATCATTGAGGATTTAATTTTCATGAATGAAAATGCCAATTTCCATTTAAAAGTAATGTTTTATCATCAGAAGAGGCCACTTCCGCTTCTGAAATTAACGTGCATTATCTATAAAGTAGAAACTTTATTTTCAAGCCATGAGAAATAGAATTCTACTAAATGTCATGTCATTTGGTTTCATTTTCTTTTTTTCAATATTGTTAGGGAAATGGTATATTTTTCTGTTAGCATCAAAGAAAATCTGCATTCTCACTTATAAAACTGGGGATTTTACTATATTTGCATCAAAGTAATGTAATTTTTTCCGGATTTTGTCATTGTAATGATTTATAGCCCAGGAGGCATCATCACATTTTGGAAACCAATTTTAGTGTCAACGATTCTGATATATGATAGATTAGATGTAGAAGCACCGCACTCTGCTGCAATGTGAAATGAATGGTAACCTGATTACTGATTATGTCTTCAAGACTGGGTAACATCTGTAATCAGGTTGCCATTCATTACAGGGCATCTCTCACTCCAATCCGAAGTTGTATTTTTGTCCATAACTTTACTAGTAGTGAAGATACTTTAAGAATATTCTTACAATTCATACAAAGATGAGTTTGTTGCGAATTTTGTTAAAATATCTTCACTACTGTTAAAGTTATGAACGAAAACGTGACTTTGGATTGGAGTGAGATGTCCTGTAATTTTGACTAAATAAATGTATTTCTGAACCTAGTTTCCTATAGAGTAATTGACTGTTACAGTGCCCTGTACCAACCCTTAAAGTTTGTACCATGAATTCAGGATCACCCTGTTTGCTCTTGAACCCCAGACTATCCATGTCTTGGGGCATCATCGGATGCTCTTGTTATATGTTGTAAGCTGCTATTTTTTGTAGCTCCATTCAGCAGTCGAAGAATCGCCTTTCATCTTCGAAGCAGTCGCCTTTTCAATTTTACTCCTCCATATACATTTCCTCAGGAGTCGAAAAAATATTGCTTGAGTATATTATTCAAATTGACTAATACACAGCAGACAATATTTATTCAACTGTGCCACTTTCAATCAGAAAAAGGCAAGCATCAGATGTAGGCTTCAAAGGATGGCTTCTGGGAATGCCACAGGCTTGCACTCAAAATCTGGGATGTGGAGTCTTCTCGCTTGGAGGTAAAAAATGACAAGCTAGGTCAGACTTCTGTCAGCGTGGTATCTGTGAAATAGAAACTGCACACCTGGGTGAACCCAAAGCCTTTAATCACATCGACCGGTTGTCCGGGAGAGACAACAAAACTGACTTAAAAAATATATATATATATATATTTTCAATTAAAAAAAATAGTGAATTACAATTAAATAATAATTAAATGATTCACGTTCAATAAATAACAATTCACAATGTTTGATATACAGTTTGCAATAAAAATCCTTTACATCTTTTTTGCAGAATAAAAAAAAGCATTTTTTGCATACTAATACTAAGTATGCATTATTAAAAAAAAAAGCTGTTTTCATAGTTATTTTACCCCGTCTGATTTTATATCAAAAGTAAAAGCATGAAATGCTAGTAAAATTGCTATAATTTAAGTACATAAAGTAGAACTGATTATGAGTAAAAAATCTCTCCATGAAGCGAATGTTGAACCCATGAAGCGAATGTTGTCTCATTGGTTCAAATAGCCAATTTTGTCTGGATTTTCTGATGAATCCTTTGTTTTTATCAAAAAATGGAAAACATTATTTGATTTCATGGTTTTTAAAGAATAAACTCAGCAAATTTTATATGTTTTCAATTAAAAGTGAATCAGAAATGTGTCAGAAAGGGTACTTCTCTATTATCCCGTCGACCACTTTTCATAACAAAAACTATCGCCAAACTGTAACTCCAAATAAACGAGAGAACGTTGCTATTGGAATATCAAAATAAATAAATAAAATATAAGAATTTAAGGACACAATTGTTATTTTAATTAATGAAATAACTAATAAATCAGTAAAACATAATGAAAAATACACGCAAATGTCGAATTAAAAACCACTTGATGACCTAAGAATATAGCCTTAAACACTTTTTTTTTTTTTTTAATTCAAGAATAAACAAATTATTTTCTATCTTTGAATACATTTAGCATTGATAAACTGCAAAATTACTTTAGTGAAAAATTAATATTTACATGCATAAGTCATGCACATCAGTCAGATTACATTTTTTAAGCTTTGAAATTATTAAAAAAAAAAAAAAAAAAAAAAAAAAAAAAATGACATGTTAATCAATAAACTTGTAGAATTGTTAATATTCCATTATACATTCAGAGGTATACTTAGGAAATAATTAGGTATGTTAAAGGACCCTTCACCAAAGTTTTCACATTAAAACAACTCTCTTCGCAAAATTCATGAAACTTTTCACAAAACATTTCCATCTCCAAACAGAAACTTTCATAAATTTAATCATTTTAAAGTGAAATCTGACCTACCACAAAACACTGATATTGTTTCATTTCATAAAAGGTAGAAAATACCAAATATTACCCCTCCATTCTTCTTGGATCAAATATCAGTATATTTCCCTGAATTTAGCAGTAGAAAATTAATTTTTTCGGCAAAATCCTCAAACAAGGGCGACCCCCGATATGGCGATTTTTTTTACACGCGCCAAGCACTGACGCGCGCCAACCCAAAACTCGGCAACCTCCAAATTCCACCCAATCAGAACGCATGCTTCCTACGGCAAGCCTCTTTACAAAGTAAACATCGATTTTATTCCTTTTTTCGAGTATTTACAAAGTTTTAGCAATATTTTCTTTACGATTTTTACAAACTTTTAGCAATATTTACCTGCGTATTTATATATTTTTACAAACTTTTAGCAATATTTCTTCCGGATATTTAGATTTTTTCAAGCATTTAGCAATATTTTCCCCTGTATTTTTACAAACTTTTAGCAATATTTTCCTCCGTATTTTTCTATTTTTACAAACTTTTAGCAATATTTCCTTCGAATATTTCAATTTTTACAAACATACAGTTATTAACTTACATATATGTACGATTCACGTACATTTTTCGAAAAAAAAAACCCTTGATGCATGGAACTCAACGTGCCGCGACTTCTAGAATATATGAAACTCGTACAAGCAGAGATTAGTAACTTATATATGAACGCTTCGCGTTCATTTTCCGAGAAAAAAAAACACCACTGGATGCATGAATCTGTATGTGCAGCAGTCTCTAGAATATACGAAACTCGTACAAGCAGCGATTAGTAACTTATATATGAACGCTTCGCGTCCATTTTCCGAAAAAAAACACCTCTGGATGCATGAACCTCAGTGTGCAGCAGTCTCTAGAATATACGAAACTCATACAAGCAGCAATTAGTAACATACATGTACGCTTAGCGTACATTTTCCGAAAAAAAAAAACACCTCTGGATGTATGAACGATAACTTGATGTAGTCTCTAGAATACGTGAAATACATTTTATCAAATAAAATCAACAAAAATTAACTTACCTTTTGCTATTTTTGTTTCTATTTAACCCATATTTTAATTAGCAATAATAAACATATACAAGCAAACGCAGCGGCATGTGTGGAATAAAAAATAAACGGTCTTGTTGCCAAAACGTCTATAGAAAAATAGTGTTGGCACTACAATAATATATATATAACTATATAACACTCATATTTCTCATCTTTCGTTTTTTTTTTATTATTTCACAGGAATTATCCTTCTATGACAAAACGTCAAATCATTAAACTTCACAAAATACATTCCACAAACGTAATTCAACAAATCCGACACACAATAATCCAATCATAACCTTCCTACATCTTTGCATTGAGCTCAAAATACAATCCAATCTCCAGAACAAACTACAATAAACCAACCAATCAACCACAGTAGGCGTGGAAGAAACATAACAAACGAACTGGTAGCAAGAAAATCTCATTTATCGCTTCACCAACTTCGACGCCGCCAAACACCGCCCTTGTTTGAGGATTCAACCATTTTTTCTAATCACTGTATCAGAATATAAAAATAACAACCGTGTCGAATGTTAACACAAGTAACCTACAAATTATATTACTACTATCCTTTAGAGCAAATCATAAATTATAATTTATTTTTCATTATTTAAAAAATCTTTTAACTAATTTTACAATATGTTAAAAAAATAAAAATAATTTATTTTGACCACGTACGTAATAAACCTTTCAGCAAGCAAGCTATAATGTTTGATACGAGTATTTCTGAAGCATAAAAGACAAGCTGTTTCAAATGTTTTGTATTTCATAATAGCAACAACATATTAGGAAGGCGATTATGCATAACAGAAATTAATATTATAGCAATAATTTCGGCATAATATCAGAAAAAAGTATAAGAAAAATTACGTTTGAGGGAAAATTTAAGAAGACATGCTTACTGAAAGGTTGCATTTGCAGCTTGAAAAGAAACAAATCACAAAATATATTTATATTTTGCAGTCATTGTAAGCAAAAGTACACTTACCTTTCCTATCACTAAGTGTATTCCACATTCTTGTTTGATATAAACGTCGAACACCCAGTCACACTGAAAGATAGTATATGCTTTTAAACTTTTGTAAGATTTGAATTCATCGAAAGTGTAAGCGCTAATCCCGTACACTAAATAAAACTTCTAATTTAGAGGAAAATTCATTAATCGATAATACATACAGATGTATACTGTTAATCAGCATATTTTTCTCTTGATACCTTGCCTTGTTCTGGCCGTTTAACGAATTAAAATATTCGGAAAACATATTTTTTTGAACACGTTCAGGAATTTCAGATTGAAAATAATGGCGATGCTGTGGACTGCTTGACCTCCAAGCGGTTACCAAGCTGTTGCCAGATACCGTTGCTATGCTGCAAAACAGCTGATTGAAACTGCCCTATAAGTATCTATACGGTAAAATGAAACATGAATATTTTTTAAGGTAATTTCTAAAGTTGTACAGTGATTTTTCCTTTTTATTAGGTACGATGACATTTCGTTATATGTATATATATATATATATATTTTTTTTTGGGGGGGGGAGGGGGGGTTAGAAAATCTGCTAGGCTTTCAAAAGTTCAACTGGGATAGTTATACAAAAGAAAAATCAGTATCACAGTGCATAAAATGTGAAGTATGAGGAAATTATTCTATGATAGTGGGCGTGGTTTTCTTTGATCTTCAGCGAACACAATTTGATAGTTACTGACAGAGTGTGATCACTTTTTTCCCATGTATGTAGGTGATTTTCTTCGAAATGTGCCGTACATACGGGTTAAGCTCCCTTAAAAAGCCTTCCAAAGACGGCATACTCAAGTGATAAATATACCGGGTTTAATTTTATAAGAAAAATATACGTACAAATCTAATAATTCATATGCTAAATTTTATTTATTGTGTAAGAAAAACCAGTTAGGGTGTTGACTGTATATAGATAGGGTATAAAACTAATAGGCGCCGGGCGAGCCCACTCCTCATCGTGCTCAAATCCTGAAGGATTTTTAACGCAGACCATGACTTTGTCTCGCCAGGTCGCTACGATCGATTCAGAGGGTTCGCGTTCCAGCGACGCCTCCTCATCTTTTTGCCCCAGAGTCGACGACAGAGGTCGTTACGATTCGGCAGAAGTTCCCACCATCAAAGGAGACTTCCCCACGCGACACCTGATGAACCGTAGAGACTGTCGAACGGCTTCATCGCCGAACACCCATAAGGGAGTCGGGTCATCCACCTGATGTCCGGCATCCCTACGGCCCTTGCTTTCCCGCGGAGTCCGAACGTGAAATGCATGGAAGGGCAAGCCACTGGTCTCATCTTCCGCGGCCGACACTACGTGTGTCGGAAGGTGCCCCTGGCTGACCCGAGACCACGGGGAAAATCGGTCTCTGTCTCATAGACGAGACTCGGCTCGGTTGCCCTCGGTGGGCGGCGCGAGTTTGAACCCGAACTAGGCGAAACTAGACGGTAAACCAGCGACTGAATCCCTATCATGGGACTCCCGCCACACCGAGTATGGTGACAAGCAGATATCACAGAACACATATCACAAAAACATGCACAAACAAATTAAAAATCTAAAAACACAACAAGAAGGAATCAAGAGGCCGCTATCGGACTCTGGAGGTCGCGGAAAACTCCTCCAAACGCGCCAAAGAGGCGGGCCCGATCGAGATTAGTGTTGGTTGAAGCTTAGGAGGCGAGCCACTCGTCCGCCCGCCAGACGTGGAAATTCCTGGCTGCACAGAAGACGTGCTGGACTAGGTTTCGGCCCATGATTTGATTTCGAGCCCAGACATCGCCGTTTTACCGACGAGCCTCCGGTCCGCACTCCGTGGCCCTATCTCGAGAAAAGTCCCCCCCCGCCCAGAAACCTTGCAAGACACATATCGCAGGCTGAGGCCGTGCTCCCGTGTCGTTGCTTGTTCTGGTCGGGCAATCTCGAACCAGGCTTCGAAGGCGACTCCCAACTGATCCTGCCGCAGAGGACTCGCAAGGCGACCTACGGGGTCCCACACCCGCTTCGGTCGCGAAGTTCTTCACTGTGAACCATGCAAGTCATGCTCAACAGATCCTGCCTGTGCTCTCGTCTCCTCATAGACAAAGTTTGCAACCGCCCGATCCGATTTTGTCAACCTTTGCCCTCGCGTCACCCCCCGGCAGCTCTATGCTCCGGGCACGAGGGATTGGTCTACGCGATGTCCTTTCGCCACCTCTGTCGTCCCGAGTGTCCCGTGGAACGGGCCTTTTGGCCCCCCGTGAACCTGAAGCCTCTCGGCGACTACGACACGGGTTGTTCTACACATAGGACTCTCAAGAGACGGCATCGGCCTTCCTCCTGGAACACGAAGACCGCACCAGTATGTAGGAGGGAGTTTCACTCCGGTTAGACAGACACCGCATTTAAGCCGTCCCACCACGGCAAGGAATCGGATTCGTCGGCTACTGCTCCCCTCGTGTCGACTTCAGCTTCATGCGTCGGGCACCCGGTCTTCTTCCCGATTGAACGGGCCGATTCGGAGAAACCCGACGAAGCTTCCGCGCAATGCTCGGCTTCCGGTCACCTCCCCTACCGAAAGGGTCGGGTCAGAATCACCGAGAGGGAGCTCGGGACGGATATAGATAGGGTATAACCAAGACATGAAATTAAACTAATTTTGCAGATTTTTTTTTTCTTTTTGAGATTTCACTGTTTAATACCGATTCATTTTGCTAAATATCAAGAGAAAAAAGAAAAAAAAAAGTCGACAATGTTTATCTTTGAACTAAATATATATATATATATATATATATATACTTTTCGAAAATTTGCGTCACCGCATTGCATGCTTTTAATATATCTTTCAGAGACATAACAAATTAAAATAATTAAGTAAATTTATAAGGCAAATTAAATTATAATTAAACCAGAAGGACCCGTGCGAAGCTTTCGCACTGCAATCTTTAAGATTATTTTCTGATACGTTTTGGCATGAATTTTTATTAACTACCTATTTTTTTAATTCCAACAACGCATTTTAACGAAATGTGAGTGTACTATATCAGAAGCCTGTTCAGAAACTTTTGGATTACCTCTTTCATCGTTGTTTATTTTGTATGTGCATAGAAAAAGGGATGTTGACAACAGAACTAAAATATATGATCTGGATTGTTTTTTCTTAAATGAAATGAACGCTTTTTTCAAATCAATGTTGCCACAAAAATAAAATACCGCATTATCTGATGCTCAACAGTGATTATAAAAAATAATAAATAGTACAAAACAGGTAAAATGTGACTTTTCGCACGGGTTAGTTTATATTTATGATTAAAAATCAAAATTAAAATTCAAACGTTTAGAAGAAATTAAATATTATTGATTGATCGAAGCATTGGTATTTTACGCTTATAGCATAAAAGGTATGATTTGTTATACACTGCTCAAAACAATTAAAGGATATTGCAGTTTTAGGTGGATTTTGTATCTGGGAAACTTTTTAGCTGATTGATACATGGTCGACAGACATAGTAGGTTATATGACAATAAATTACACATGTTTGGCAGAAAAAAATGCATTTTATTGCGCATTTGTGTACAAAAGGAAAAAAACACAATATTTGTGCATATGAGAAAAAAAAAATAAGAAAAGGTGTTTTCTTCAAAGAAAATCATTTTCAGTAGGGGGTATGGTTTCCACGGGCGGCCAGCAACGTTGAACACCTTTGAGGCATGGACTCAATGAGGCTGTTAATGACGAGTTGGGGTATTCTGCCCCACTCTTCCAGAAGAGCTCTTTCCAGTTCTTGGAGAGTTTGTGGGGGTTGTTGGCGGCCAGAAACTCGTCTTCCTAGAGCGTCCCAAACGTGCTCGATTGGATTCATGTCTGGAGAACACAATGGCCATTCCATTCGAACGATTCCTTCCTCGAAAAGGAAACCCTCCACCAGGTTTGCACGATGTGGCCTGCAGTTATCGTCCATTAAAATGAAGTTATCTCCAATTGCTGCAGCGTAAGGGACTACAATAGGTCTGAGGATCTCATCCCTATATCGGCGACCAGTCAGAGCTCCATCTCGAATGATGTAGAGGTCAGTGCGCCCGTCAATGGAGATGCCACCATACACCAACACTCCTCCACCGCCAAATCTGACACTTTCGTGCACGAACGCAGGATTATTCCTACTGCCACGGTCCCTCCAGATGAAAATACGCCTATTATCCGGATGCACAGAAAAACGGGACTCGTCAGAAAACAGAATATTGCTCTATTCATTTCTCCTCCAGTTGACATGCTCGGTTGCCCACTCCCTGCGGTCGCGACGATGCCTTGATGTTAATCTAACACATACCATCGGTCGGCGAGCATACAGACCTACAGCATGGAGCCGGTTTCGGACAGTCTGAGTTGAAATCGTGGTGCCTGTAGCCGAGCGAAGGTGTTGTTGGAGAAGAGTAGCGTTCATGTTTCGGTGTCTCCGAGCTGTTAACGCTAAATACCGATCTTCATTGGGCGTTGTTGCCCGTCTACGACCTTGCCCTGGTCTTCGGCCTGCACATCCACTCTCCAAAAAACGGTTCCAGATCCTGGAAATGACACTTTGTGACACTCCAATGGCTTGCGCTACTTTGGCTTGAGTTTGGCCCCCTTCTAACCTATCAACAATTCTCCAAGCTTCTGAATCTGTCAAATGACTTCGCTGAGACATCGTACTCATCGAAACAAAGCAATCACTGAATGCCGATCATCCTTGTCTTCCTTCTCTTTTATCCAGTTGAAAGTCAAATTTCATTCGCTGCCGCTGAAGCGACGTTTTTGACGTCGAACTCAAAATTTGCATACTCCACAGTTTGAAAACCAGAAAAATTTGCATTTGCGATTCTCTTCTTCTATTTTCGGCAAAAAAAATTTTGTTTATATCTTTATTTTATATAAAACTTCAAATATCCTTTAATTGTTTTGAGCAGTGTATTAGATTGAATTGTAATTTAAGTATATTTCAATTTATTTTCTTTCGTCCCGTATTTTTCCCGGAGAAGATGCCGTCATCCTCTAATGCAGTTAAAATGCAATTGTTAATTTATTTTTCCTCGCGCATGCCTTTTTCTATCATCGATGGGATTTTATTGTTAGGGATAAATGAGATGATATTCTCGCTTAACTAATGTTGTTTGAAGATATTTTTATAATTAATTTTTCTTTAGAAGTTTAAACCTGCATCTAAAAAATATTAGATATTTCTAAAAATTATTAGACTGCAGTGCGAAATCCTTACACGGGTCCACTGGTTAAATACATAACATTGATAAAAATGGTAAATAATATAAAATAATAAATAAATAAAATATATTAAAGTATTGAACAAACCGGTGTGATATTATAAAAGCTATATATATATATATCATTGGCACCCGGCTAACCGAAAAGTACCAAAAATAAAATACATACTTATCGAAAAATAAGGGTTACTATAATTAGTTAATTGGCGCAATTGTATTTGAGTTTCCCGTATAATACGTAAGTACCCATTTTTTTATTATTATTATCATAAAACACACTGAATGATTATTTTATCATAAAATACACGCAATGATCAATTTATTATAAAACATACAATATTTAATTCAATATAAAACGCATGCAACCTTCTCTACCGGGTTTCCATATGAAGCAAAATCTCGTCAAAATCGTCGTATTGCCTAGGCATAAAATCGTCCTTTTAGCGCCAAAACTATATCCCGGTGCGTCTGCGGCATCTATACCAATATTATTTATATACAATTTACTTCTGCTTGTACATTTCAATAACGTACAGATGCCGCAGATGCACCGGAGTATCTTTTTGGCGCCAAAAGGGCGATTTTATGTCTAGGCAACCCGACGATTTTGGCGAGATTTTGCTTCGTATGGCGACCCGGTATAGCAAATTGCGTGTGTTTTATATTAAATTAAACATTGTATATGTTTTATAATATATTGATCATTGTGTGTGTGTTATGATAAAATAATTTTTGTGAATAGGTTGCCAAATAATATGTTGGCAAATTTTCTTCTCTCGCTAATGTCATTTTCATTACTTTGCCAAGATAATCCTAATAATATTATAAATCCCATTGTGTGCAAATGTTAGGCTGAAGCCAGCGTCAAAATGGAGCATTTAATGATCCTGTATCTTTGCATATAGGTGGATTATAACCCTCAAATGAACATAGACGGGGTTTTGTTTATTTTATTCAAATATTTTCTTTAATAATTAAAAATTTCATTATTTTCATAGAGAATAAATGTACATTTTTCCATAAAATTTAACCATTTTATTTTATCGTTGCTAGGGCTTTGATCGTTGCCAATAAATAAAAACGCGGAAAAATAATTTTTCCTCAACAATTAATTTTAAATTGAACGATTTTCACGTGAAAAATGAAAATTAAAAATAATTCAAAAGAAGATGAATTTTCGTGATATTTGAAACAAAAATATGGAGTATTTGTTATTATACATGAAGTATGAACATCGGTTACATTAAAAAGATATTTTTCTGTCAAAAACTGCGTTATAATTAGAAGGAAAAATGAACAATAATTAAATTATTAAAAATAGATTTCGCTTGGACCACGGAACTATGAAAAGGATCCTCCTCGGCTTGGACAAATATGACGTCATAAATAAAACATGTATTTTCAAATATTCGTAATAATACAAAGAGCATGAATATCAATGTATAATGAAGGTAGATAGATAATTTAAGTAACGTAATATTTAAGATGAAAAACTGAAATATTTTTTATCGATACTGATTAATTACCAGTTACATACAAATATGAGTTTTCCGCTAAAATGTACGTCCTGATTGCCAGAAAAAGAAAATTAACAAGAATTATGCCATTAAAAAGAGATTTCTCAGAAGAAAAAGTGACGTCATATTTGAAATAAAACGTGAATTTTCAAATGTGTTTTACAAGGAACGTGAATCAATTCCTTACATTAATAATACAAGGATCAGTAAGTTTAGAAAGTAGATGAGTTTCACGCCATATTTAAAACGAAAAATTTAAATATTTTTTTATCTATACCAATTATTAAGCATGAATATCAGTTACATACAGATGAGAGTTTTTGCCAAAAACCACACCATGTTCATTGGGAAAAGAAAAATAAATACGAATCTATTATATTAAAATCTGACTGCCTGTTTGTATTTTGCAACTACTCCTTTCAGATTGTCGAACGCAACGCGATTTACTTAACACCGGTTATCATTGAACCGAGGATGTCATAAACTCTCAGAATTTTAAAAAAATGATTTAAATTCCGAGATATTATTATTATTATTATTATTTTGTCAATTTTAACGAAGTTTCTCTAAAATTGGCAACTATATTATTCCATTTTTGTGATAAAAAAGAAGAAATAAAACGGATTAATATATTTTTTCTCATTAAAACTGAAAAATATAATTTATTTTTAATTTGAATAGATGGTGAGAGAAAAAAAAATCTTGATTACAGTAAAATTTTTGAAAAATAAAAACGTATTTTTACATATTTAAACTTCATGAATAAATTTATTCTGGAGAACAAAAATTATCTGTCAACATATTTTCATTTAGAAATTAGAAATAAAGATTTATTTTCATTTAGAAATTAGAAATAAAGATTTTTTTTTCAGTTATAGATTAAATCAAGGAGGCAAATTTAAGCTCCTTGCATTTAGGTCTACAATTCACAAGAATTGAATTTAATCAAAAAGAATGTACTATTTCTACTATCTTTGAAGGGTGGCTATTAAAACGTTTCACAAAGGCGTTAAAAGTAAAATGGTTTACCAGGTAAACTTGACATATGTTTTTACACAATTCGCCGATTTCCACGATTTTATTTGACCCGTCTTTTTTCATTGGTCGCAGTTTCATTTTCTGATTATTTGTCACAAAATTTCACTTTTTTAAAACTTAGTTATGTCAAGGCCTCTATAACATAGAAATACTGTACTGTCTCCTATGGAATGTGATAAAGAGTTAGTTAATTATTTACGTTTCTAATTATCGAGAATGAAATATTTTGCTTAATTAATGCATTTATTCTTCTTTTAATGATACGTGAACGAAGTCACGGGTAACAGCTAGTCATTAAATATGTTAATGTACTGTTACTCCGTTACAGTACGCATATACACAAACATGATAAATATAACAATAGATGACACATGTATAAAAATTTTAAAAACCCGATTAAAGGCTCGATATTTTTTTTAAAAAGCACGCGCGAGAAAAAAAATTAACAATCGTATTTTAACTGTATTAAAAGATGACGTCATCCGCTTATTCTTGAAAAACATGAAAAAAATTGAATGCATTTCTAATATAAGAATATAATAAAGCATATCTTTTATTTTATTTTAATTTTGCTTTTTAATAGTAAATATTTAAATTAACTCGTGCAGAGAAATCATACTTTATCTTTTTCCTACTGTTTATTTATTTTTATAATTACTGTTGAACATGATATAATGCGGTATTTTATTTTTGTGGCAACACAAATTTCAGGAAAATCTTTCATTTCATTTATGAAAACAATGTCGATTTAATTTTTAATTAACAGCAATTTTTAATCAAAAACATGTTTTAACGAAATGTTAAGTGTGCTATGTCAGAAGCCTGCTCAAAATCCTTTCATAGGGTATCTCATTCGTCGTTTTGCGTTTCGTATTTTCTGAGAAAAAGGGATGTTGACAGGAGAAATAATATATATGATATTTTAAAATGAAAAAAACATTGATGTTTAGTGATAAAAATGCTCACTTTTTTGTTTTTTACGTAGTGTCGTTTCATAGTTTTAAAATAAAAAGTTCTTTTTGTCGGAACTCTTTGAAATCTTGATAGGTTATAAATAAAATTGGGTTGAAACTCGTGTAAAAGTTTCGTGAAAAAATATTATAAAAAAAAATGTTTTCTTATCACTGTTTTGTTTGTTTGAATGTTTTCGCGTCGGCTCCTTTAACATAGCCATAAAAAGTTGTTCTCATATTCTGAACTCATTTCAATCCGATATAAATATATAACTGTATCCAAGCTCTCTTTAAAATTTTGCGAAAAAATATGCCTATTTAGTAATGGAAACATGAGTTCTTAAAAAAAAAAAACTTTAGCTTTCAATCTCAGAGCAAAAATATATTAGAAGGTTATTAGCTTTCAACGCAATGGTGACTCCACCCGTTTTCAATCAATCTTTTTCAATCCTGCTAGGCTAAACAGGTGAGGACTCATCCATCCGGTTTCCCCTTTCTGAAGGGAGAAGCATTCAAAAAATGTTGGCGCATGTGCAAAGAGACGATATTCGTGTGGGAAATTTGACAGAATGCGCTCTTTGTTTTAAATAGATAGATTTTTGCAGTTCTGTACATTTTGCCATAGCCATTTTCAACTGTACGTTTCATCTTGCAGGCTGATAAAATGAATCCTTGGCTGGTAAAATTTTCTGAACATTCCCCATCCCTGATTGTGTGTATTAACAGGGTTTTCCTCTACTTTTTATTTAATACACTCTAATATTTGACATTTAAAATAATTTTTTCTAATACCTGTGTTACATTGTATCCATGTTTGTTTAATGAATTTTAATTATCATTTTCTTTCTAGCAACAAAACAGGAAAACCTAAATTTTAGCCGCCTGAAAAAAATATGTCGGTAAGTTTCATCCCGTTTTCTTATCTGTCATTATTCTGTCAAATATGTTCTACTCAAAGTAAGATGTAATTTTAGGTGCTTTCGTAGTTACTATAAAATCACGTTGCACCTAGAATCGTCGTCCGCATGGAACAGTGGAAAAACTACCCAACAAAATGGTTTGAAATTTAATACAATAAAAAGATTGTTGCAAACAAATTCGGATTTACTATCATATTTTTCTACTGTTAATTTTTTTTTAGATAAGATATACCTATGTGTCTTGTGTGTATAATTTTTAGTTCATTTATTAAATTTTTCATTAACCCTTTCCGGCACAGACAAATTCTGTTCGTAAAATGCGAAATTACCGACTGACTCCGGAATTTACAAACGACTTTTTTAGAAAATAAGAACTCCTTATTTTAAGCTTTCATTGTAGAAATGGAATTATAATTAGGTGTGCCCGGAATGAAACCACTGTGCCGGAAAGGGTTGAGGTATTACTCTAATAATATACACATAATATCTAATCACATAATAAATGCAGCAAAGAATGCTAAATATTACATGTGTATTTCAACCAGAGTTGGCCAATTTTTGCCTAAGTGGAAAAAAACTGTCCCAGCAAAAATACTTTTTGCCATAATTTTTGCCACTGGCAAAAACTGCTAGTATTTTAAAACAGGGTTTTAAGGATTTTATTTAAATTACATTATTTCATTTTTTAAATCATAATTTAGCAGATTAAAATCAGTGATTTAAATTACAATCATGATCAACTTCCGTTTCTTCTACTTTTTGCCACTATCCTGACAAAAATATATTTCCAAAATACATTTTTGAAAGGCAAAAAACCAACCTCATTTCAACAGATTCAGATTCACTGTCATCTTTATCCCATAGACTAAGTTTCTTTGTGGTTTTTTTCCCACAATCTCCACCATTTCTACACTACATGGTTATAAACGGCGGTGGTACACTACATGGTTTTTTTTTTTTATATAACATATTGCTTTCACACATTTTCCTATTTTTTCTTTCTCCTGTAAAATAAAGCGACATTGGATCTTTCTTTTTGCCAGCCATTTTTCTTATGTATCAATGTATCCAAAAGCTCTCTGTACTGATATTCTTGTTCTTGTCCCAACTTGTGTTTCACACTATACTATATTAATGATTACAAAAGAGTTACAGGACACAAGGTAACCACATAACTAAAAGTAGCAAGCAATTATGCTTACTTAACAACAGAAATGACTGTTTAGCTTAGAAATAAGGTATAATAACATATCTTATATTTTCCATTGCAGTAAGCTATGAATTCTAGGAAAGGAAAGGGCAAAGGGATCAGTCACAGCGATTAAATTATTTTCAGTTATAGAAGAAACATGAAACTGGAATTCTATAATTCTGTGTTAGACCAGCAGTCTAAATATTTATTATGTTACAATTTAGTCTTTGGATTGATCATATTATATGATCAATACATCCCCCATCAACATATGGGATATTGACATTTGCAGGTCTAAGCAACTAAACATAAAACAAACTTTTGTATAGTGTATAATCTACTTTACAGTCAGTAACTCCTCACTGAAAATGCTATGAAATAAACTACTATTATATTAAATACTTTTATATTGGATATATTTAACTTTAGCTTCAACATCTAACTTGCAAAAATGAAGTGATCATTTAACCCCTTCAGGGGCAAAGCACTCTTGTAACTAAAATATTCAAATGATTTATTGACATCAGGATTCACGAACAAATTTATTTTAAAATAAGTAAAATCTTTTTCTCATGTACCTTATAAGTTCAAAATTTGATTATAAAATTCTGGTGTCATTGTGGCATTTTTGAATTAAAATTAAGTGGTATATATAATATACCGGTGACCTTCAAGGGGTTAAGAAAGACAAAAGTTAAAAATGAGAGAGCATTTATCAGTATTTGTTTTGGGATGCACCATGGATAAATAATATTTTGAATGTAGAATTGTGTTTGAATTACTTTTATAAGTAGAAAATAATTATTTTATGAAAGTTTTATTTAACATTTTTAAAAGATAATTTTAATCTGACATGAATTATGACATTTATTTGAACACGAATGATTAATTTAATCCTTATTCAGCTTGTAAATATCAATGTTAAAAATACTGATTTAAATCAAAGATTTTTAAAAAATCATTTGATTTAAGTCATGATTTAAATCACGATTTAAATCAAGCTAATTCAAATCAAACAACTCTGGTCATTCGTTCACAAAAATCCTTTTTATGTCACAAGCAGGTTGTCACATTGTATGGTGTTCTTTATTTTAATAAAGAACTAAACATAATCGTATATTTACTACTTTTAATTATATTGAGTTAAGCACATAATGGGTTTGCCACACAGGCCTTTTATATATTACACTAGCAGACTACGCCCGCTGCGCTGGTCGGTTTCTCCAAAAGAACCTTGAATCAAACGAAATATATCGGTGAATTTAACTTTGTATTTCAAAGTAATCTGTACCTTTACTTGGAATATCCTAAAATAACATAAAAAACGGATACTTATTTCACTAAGTTATGTTTTTTTAATACGGTTTATTATTACGTTTACAATTTATTACCTACCGTTTTCCATTGATTCATATGTTTTCTAGCGACATTTTTTAATAACGGGAATAAACCTATATTATTCACAACTAAAAAGAAATGGCGCATCTAGTATTTGTCGAGAATTAAATAAAAATCATGCACTCGTGACATCATAATTCACTTTTATATTTTAACAGAATAATATGGTTAATATAATTTGTGACTCGTGCTGACACATTGCTGATATTATTATTTTTTTACGCGTGAAGTTTTTGCTATGGTACTCCATTGTGAAATTTGGTAACTTTTGAAATTCAATATTGGAAAAACGGCCAAATCATTAGTTTTGAAATTTATATCAAGAAAAATACAATTTTTTACCTTTCTAACGCAGTTTGTCTAACAATTTTCTGACAAATACTTTTCGAGCAAATAATTTTTTCAGATACTTCAAATGTTTCATTTTCCGAGATTAATCTGTGGCAACGATTAGCGAAAATCCCAGTCGTCAGCAACGCATACCTTTTTATTAAAGAGGATTCCGAAACTAAAAAGTAAACATTCGAATAACAACAGTTACAATTACAGTAGAAGTTGAAGTAGTAGTTAGGACATATTATTACACAGGTGAAATACTTTCTCGCCATTTGTGACAGGGTTGGCGGGTTTTTGACGGTTTAAACTGTCATGTCAAAAACCTCTTGTCAAAAACGTTGTCAGAAACCTCAAATACTACATTGATATGTAAAATTTCACATGAAATGTCACACACATATACAGCATTACATGTAATGTTTAAAATGTTACTATTACTGTATATGAATAATTAATTAGTAAAGTGTTATTGTTAAGTGTAATTGTTTAACTGGGAAATTTTTTTATTTAGAAACATTTTTGGGTTAAAATTGCATTACAAAATGATTTGAAAATGCTCACTTCAGCTAAACATTTTTTCCCTTACTTAAAATATCTTAAATGTCCCAGTAATTTAAAACAATAATTGCAGTATGGCTTAAAGAGTGTAAAGAATCAGTAAAACCCCAGCTGCCAAATGATACCTGCTGGAATAGTCAACTAACTTGCCTTGAAACTTTTTTATTTATGAAATAGATCAATATATTTCAGAAAATTGCGGAAAAGCATGAGGATGCAATGAATATTAGAATTTCTCAACTGATGAATGATTTTAATTTGTGCAGTGCAAAGATCATATACTTAAGCTAAAACCCGTAGGCGTTGCATTAGATATTCTTCATCGAGATACTACTACAATTGCTGATGCATGTCAAGTTTGGCAGTCTTCTAAAAAAAAAGTTCATTTAAGCCCTATAATGAAAATGTGCATAATAGAATGGATAGAATTTATAAACACTTTTCACCTATGTTCGTGAGTGTTAAAAAATATTTTTTTTTTACCCTTTTTTATTATTATTATTATTATTTCAGTCAATAAAAGGTACTACTATGTACAAACTATGCAGTGTAAAAAAAAATATATATTCATGCAATAAAATAAAAAGAGACAATAAAAGTGAATGCCGCACTTAAGTGATGTTGACATTCACCATGGGGCTTTCAAAATTCATTCAAATGGTGTCAGTGTTTATTTTTTTTTTTATATATAAACGAAAAATGAAAGTTGAATGGATGGATTAATTATATACATGATTTACAAATATTTGTTGTACATAGTATGAATTTTATTCAGAAGCAAAACAGTATTACCATGGCTGCCATTTGCTACTAAAATGCTACTTTTTTAAGCAAAAAAGGTTTGAAGAGCAAGTGTTTCTGACAAATAGGCAGCTATTTTATGAAAAAGGAGACTTTTTGAAAATTTTATTATAGCTTTTTCAAATACGTGTTGCAGGAAATATGAAACAACAATAAAAAAAAATTCTACCGTTCCAGTACAATTTTTTTAGATGTTCGATACCACCACCAAAGCGCACTTTTCTTGACCAAGAGTCAATTTCACTCATTTTTCTCTTAATTAATTGTTCTAATTGCTGCTGCATAGTAACAGTAAGCAAATAAGCAATTATATCCTTTGATTCCCCAGCATACGTAGTTTTAAATTATTAAAGTTCTATTTCTCAAATGAAAAAAAAAAAAAAAAAGCCTTATTTGTTGCTCACTAATAACAAAAAATAAATCATCTAAATAACCTCCTCCATTAAAAAAATTCTGCTTCCTTCTTTGCCCTCATCCCCCCTCTCACCTTCATGCTATGTTTCAAATCGTTAAATCTCTTTATTATTTTTTTTTTAAAGAAGAGACATCTGCCCTACTTACTGATCACTGCTTCTAATTACCAGGACTGTGGAGTCGGATTCGGACCCATTTTAGGGTGAAAAGTGTCGGTGTCGCTAAAAACAATCCGACTCTTTGTTATACATTTCCAACTTTTACTGTTTGAAATATTTCGTTGCTGTAGTTTCACGGCCAGTTGGCTTATTTTCGCAAATTTTACGTCACACAATTATTTTTTTTTTTTTTGTACTTACATAGAATTGTGTTATAAATATTTTACATTGCACTCTTTGTTATACATTTCCAACTTTTAGTGTCCAGTCATTGGACCGTTTTTATAGAAACAGTTACATAACCGTAATTTAACTCTATTCTGACCATATTATTACCCGAATTATGGTTATGTAACAGTTTCAATAAAAACGGTCCAATGACTGGACAGTTTGCAGCAAATTTTTAACAGTGCAGAGATATGCACTTTTGGCTTTAAATCCTATATTTTGGCGACAGTTCTTTTCTTTTATAGAAAGTAGTAGACGGGATAATGAAAAAGTACCCAATTTTCTATGGCATCGTTATAAAATTTTCCGATGCAGCGACATTGCTTACTTAACCATTTTGCACAAGTTGATTTTCAAATGTTTAATTAATCTTATCTTATCAATCACGAAAACAGTTGTTATCTGTTTCGACAGCAGTTGATTCGGCCTTAAAATCCCTCAATCAAAGGAAAATGAATGAAAACCCGATTACAGCAGATAGTCACTGGTCATTTAATTATAATTCAATCTTCTGTAATCGTTTTAGAGTTGATCCAATCAGCGTGTTTTTAAAGTTTGTAGTGTCAGAACAGGGGTTGGCGGACGTAGCTCGTAGGGGGCAGAGCCCCCTAGTAAATAAATCTTATGTTAGGGTGCTGGCTACTGGGAAAAGGATGACAAGGTTTGAATCCGACATAAGCATGGATGTCTAATTCTGAATACAAATGCTTATTTTTTCACGATTTTTTTTGTAATTTTTGCCGTAGGATACAAAATGGAAATTCGTTTGCTGAAATAGTTTAGTAATTATAAAGGTTTAATGTTTGGATTTAAGTGTATGTCGTCAGAATGAGTTGTAATTTTGTATTCGCATATTTAAAGCATCTCGAAATGATTTTCTGTTAAAAAAATTATAGGTATTCAATTTATATTTTTGCAATAATCCCTTTCTAAATATGTTTATTTTCAAAATTAAATTTCAACCTATGAGTTTTTGAACGGAAAACGCTCTTTCTAGAAGCTTCAGATAGGTGAATGAAAAAAATTACAGCTCATTCTGACAAGAAGTTGTTTTTGAGCTATGTTTAAAAGAACTACGGAAGTTTTTCAATGATTAAGAAGGAATTCAATATTACCTAATCCAAACTCTAAATCTTCATAATTCTTAAATTATTTCACCAAATAACTTCCTGTTTATATCCAAGTCTAAAATGTACTGGAAAATCGAAATAGGCTATCAAAATAGGGTGTTCCTATTGAAGTTGCAATCTTTTTTTCAATGATTAAGAAGGAATTTAATATTACCTAATCCAAACTCTAAATCTTCACAATTCTTAAATTATTTCACCAAATAACTTCCTGTTTATATCCAAGTCTAAAATGTACTGGAAAATCGAAATAGGCTATCAAAATCGGGTGTTCCTATTGAAGTTGCAATCTTTTTTTTCAATGATTAAGAAGGAATTTAATATTACCTAATCCAAACTCTAAATCTTCACAATTCTTAAATTATTTCACCAAATAACTTCCTGTTTATATCCAAGTCTAAAATGTACTGGAAAATCGAAATAGGCTATCAAAATCGGGTGTTCCTATTGAAGTTGCAATCTGTTTTTCAATGATTAAAAAGGAATTTAATATTACCTAACCCAATCTCTAAATCTTCATAATTCTTAAATTATTTCACCAAATAACTTCCTGTTTATATCCAAGTCTAAAATGTACTGGAAAATCGAAATAGGCTATAAAATCGGGTGTTCCTATTGAAGTTGCAATCTGTTTTTCAATGATTAAGAATCAATTTAATATTACCTAATCCAATCTCTAAATCTTCATAATTCTTAAATTATTTCACCAAATAAGTTCCTGTTTATATCCAAGTCTAAAATGTACTGGAAAATCGAAATAGGCTATCAAAATCGGGTGTTCCTATTGAAGTTGCAATCTGTTTTTCAATGATCAAGAAGATTTTTAGAAATTAAAAATAACTATACACTTCACATATGAAAAGAAAAAGTTATTTTTCATACATTTTATAGTATACTCTATATTATAAATTATTGTATGATAGATATAATTTAAAAAAAATATTTTTATTAGTCGACTATTACATAACTTCTCTTCCAAAGTGAATTTTTTCAAGGGGTTTATTTTAAAATGTTCTTAAATAATCATATTTAATTATAAGCTATTTAAAAAATAGAGTTTTTGACTCTTTAAAAGATACAAGATCTCTTAAGCTGGTTTTTAAATTCCCTGCTCAATAACGCGAAACTTTCTGACTCATTTTTAAGTTCGTTCGTAATTATATAAATACGTAGCACCTATTGTCGTCGTCTGGTCCGTTCGTCCGCATAAAAAAATCGAATTTCGGGAGGAACTGAAATCTGAAAAATTCCAAAATCTGGAAATCTTTCAGTCCCGAGGTTTCCGGATAATGGGATCTTTACTGTATAGTTTAATTAGGACATCATACTCAGCTGGTACCTGGGTAGGAAAATTAATTGGAGATTCAGCTAGAGTAGTTAACTGTTCAGCTGACTGTTGTAGTGAACAATAACTGTTCTAAATGAATCTCCAGTTAATGAAGCTATCGGGCACCGGCTGAGTATGTCCTCTGTAGTTTTATTTCTTTTCATTGTTTTGGATCTCCAGTGTTTTGTAATTGTGTACGTATACTGATGAGGAGTATGAAAAATACTCGAAACATTTATATTAACCTATGTGTTAATGTTTTTAGTGTTTTTAACATTAAATGTCTGTAGTTATATATTTTAATAGTTAATTATTATCCAGACATAATTATTATGCATTTTTTAAATGAGTTTTTAAAAATGCTGCATTTACTGCAAAATACTTACTGCAAATATTTACTGCAAAATACTCTTACAAGCACTACAAAATCAATTGATAAACTGTACCTGTGTACTTTGCACTTTTAGGTAGATTTCGTAAGAAATACTACCTATTGCATTCTCCTCTAAGTTGGAATTTTTGAAAAAAATTTGCAGATCTACGCCGATCATGACTGAACTCAACCCCCCCCCCCCCAGTTCAAAACTTTATCTATCTATCTATCTATCAGGCTATGTCACTTTTTTTATGGACACGATAACTCCCATAATTCGGCACAAATCTCTTCCAAACGGATACATAAAATCAAGGGCATAAAATCTTGGTCAAGTTCGTGAATGAGCAAAATCAAACCAAGGGGGAGGGGGGGGGGAAATGGGGAGCTTTTTGTGAAAACAGAAAAAACCCATAATTTCTTAATTATGATACGTATCGAATCCGTTTAATGTTATTGTTATTTCTAGGCAAAGGTCCAGAAATCTTTGTATGACAGATTTTTGATATTATTAAAAATGGCCTCCAGGGGGGGGGGGGGGGGATAAGGGTTTAAGAAAAAAAAATCCATAACTTTGTCCATTCACAAGATACCAAATCCACTTAAATTTATTATAAATCCTCTTAATATTATCTACAACTTTTGTTTTGACAAGTTTTTTATAGGATTAACCCTTACATAGGGAAAAAAATTAATAAATAAAAAAAATCCATGCCGGCTCCACCTACAGACACAGGTAGATTTCGAAGTGGGCGATCCCAACTGCCGCATCGAGGCAAAAATGTAATTTCTTCTGCAATTCCCAATAAACAGGCGCCCCACTGTCTGCTTCTTTGAAATCTACCTGTGCCTGTAGGCCGAGCCGTCAGGGATTTTTGATGTTTACAATGGCTTGTTCGGTATTGAACATGAAGTGACATGACATACCGTTTATAGTTCATTTACAGAGACACTAAAAAAAATTGCCTTACATTACGGTCTATAGGGGAAAAACCGTTTGCGGTGTACTTTAATAATGGTACATTATTTTAAACATACTGAAATTGATTATATAACTGAGGTGCATTACAAGAAGCTTACTATAGATTATGGAATGCATAGCATTCATCATTCCTTTGCAAAATACAAGCAAAATAATTCGGAAACAGTATTTTCTATCAACAATAATTGCTGGAAGTGCGTTTTCAGTTGTGGTAGGAACTTTTCAATTTAACTCATATTTTGCATATTACTGTGCGTATATAAATGCTACAGATTCTATACAGGGCTGCACAAAAGATCTCGAGTCACATTTCCATTTGTGGGTGAAATTCGCTGTAGGGTAAATATGTACTGTGCTATACGTTTCCCAACTGAAGTAAATGGTAGAATACTCTGTAGTCTATACAGGGTGTTTCACTGCCAGACCGGCAGCTACAGATATTCAAGTGGCGAGGCAGGATACGCGACACACCAGGATTCTTCCAGAACGTAAGTGAATCCATGCGACACCGCTGTCAAGCCTGCCCAGTGACTTCTGGTAGTAATTTCAAACACCTTCTGTAGTACAACCTTTCAATAAAATGTTTTCTGTCCCATTAATGTGTTACTGTTTCTGATCTTTTTCTCTGCTTCTTTGAACCATAGCTCGTAACTACGGCGTTTTTGACCCTGCATTCCTATGTGATTCCGAGTTGTCTCTGTGCCCTCTACACCTCCTGCAAGTTTCTAGGTCTGGTAGTGAAACACCCTGTATACAAATTTATAAATCCTATACAGGACTGCCAAAAAGAGTTCGGATGCTTTTCGACTATTGGCGGTCATATCTAAAATTGGGTTTTCAAACGTGTCATGCGTTTTCTAAATTGTTTGCTCAGACATCATGTGTCATCTTGTTGAACGGTGGAAGTTTTTTTTTTTTTATAGTTAGTCTGTATGCGTGGGAAAGTGTTTATTAATTTTACGTTTGACGCGTGATTTTCGTTCTTGTTTTTTTTTTTTTTTAAATAAATTTTTCAGATTTAATATATATATTTTTAGATCACCCACTAACAACTCCAAAAGGCATTTTTTATATCAAAATTATCAACTGTGCATTCCAATAAAGTTGAGAAACTTTACTTTCGAATTAGATGCATGCTAAGCAGTCATTTGTGGAATAAATAGCCAAAAATTTCGCTACTTACAGCAACTTTTTTCACCTGAAAATTTCAGCGGCTGACTGCCTAAGTTCGATGACATGTCTGTTAATTTCGTGTTTTATTCATATTTTATTTATTTATTGATGAAGTCTTAATTTCGTTATGGAATATAAACCGGAAACATTTTATATCAATTAAACATTTTATATTAATAAACTATGTATGTTAATTTAGGTGCAACCGGATTAATCTTTCGTAATCGTGTGCACGCAATACAGAAACAGATTTAGAAAAAAAATCATGCTGGAAAAATATTTTATAAACCATAAAAAATGAGTCCATTGCGATACAGTTCCAAACAAATTGCATTTGAAAAAGTAAATTTTTTCTTCTATGTTACGACGGCGTAAAATTGAAAAAGTGCGATGTTTACAAGATTAAAAAATTGCAGTAAAAGAGATAGTGAATCGTATGGTATTGCCAACTTCAAAATGACGTCACTGTTATGGACGGACACTCTTTCTTTTATAATATAGGTAGAACAACATAGATTTTGTGAATGTTTAACTTTCAACAAAGTGTGAGTTTAAAGAGTTTGGTGCATTAGAGAATTAGTTTTCATAACCAATGCTTGACAAATGTGGTCGTCACTGGAGACCAACTTTTTTTATCTGGCACGACAAAGTTATTTAATCTGCAGGTTGGTTTTTCTTTCTATCTTTTTTTTTTTCTTGTTGTTGCTGTACAAAAGTGACTTAAGAACAGTTATCGATGAGTTTTTTCTGTTTCCGAAATAAATGTGTCCAAAAATTTTGTATCTAAACGTGAAAAAAAGCCAACAATTCCATAAAAAAATTCTGGAAAATTTTTAAAATCGCAGTGAACAAAATGTACTTTATTGGGATTGAAACCTTATTCCTTTTACGAATATGAGAAAAGAAAGAAAGAAAAAAAAATCACTAAATTTTTTAAAAAATAGCAGAGGACAAAATTTAATAAAAATTTAAAACCGGATTCCTTCTGCGAATGTCAAAAAACTCTCGCGGAAAGCGGAACAAAAAGCTACAAATCGCATAAAAAATCGTTACATTTCAAAAATAGAACAGGACAAATTTGATATATTGGGCTAGACTGAAACCAGATTCCTTTTACCACTGCTAAAAAATCGCTAGACGAAGAGGACAAAATTTAGTATAATGGGCTAAAAGATTGATGACTATTTCACGACTGTTTCACGATGAATATTTGACATTATTGAAACAGGATTTTTTTTCAATAATGTCAAATATTCATCGTGAAACACGAAAAAGCACTGAAAATTGCATAAAACAATTTAATTAAACAATCTAATTAAAAAAAACCTCTATACTGTTCTAAATTATGTAACTAATATTTCTGAAATTCTTATTACAGTATACTCTCGATATCTCGAACTTCGATATCTCGAAAACCTTGATATGTCGAAAAATTATTTTTCCCCTTGATATTACATATTCATCTAATGTTAATTTTAATTCTTATCTCGAAAAGTTTTCACTCAAAACCTTGTGAATATTTATTATGTCGATAATTATGTCGAATATTTTTCGAAGTAAAGATATGAATTTTTCCTGAAAAATCGCCGTTCATTTGTATCCAAGAAAATAAAAGTATGTTTCTAAGAATCTCTCACACCCTTCATTATCTCTCTGAGGGATCAGGAACGATTTCGATAAGTCCATCTGGTCACTTGAAAGGCAAACAAAGGGAGAAAAACTAGTCGTTCCTTGTCACATGGGTGGCATTTTTGGGAGGGAATGAATGAGGGGGCGGGTGAAGATGCATGCGGTAGATTGTCTCGCCAAATCACATATCTTGCCAATGATAATTCAACTATCCAATCATTTGTCACTCATGTTGGTTGCTTAGGTCAAGTGTGTTGTTCTAAATTGGTCAGAATTTACTGCATATGGTTAAGGTATTCGCGAAAAACGTTAGTGAATTGATAAAACGTGTTCGTGAATCGCCAGTTCTAACCTCAAAAATGGAAAGTTTGAAAGAAAATAAAGCAGTGAGCATTAAGCGAAAGTTGAACGCGTTAACAATTGAAAAAAAAGTAGAAATTTTAGAGGCTGTAGATAAAGGTGGGAAAAAGGGACAAATCGCAAAGGATTTCAAAATTCCAGCATCGACTTTATCGACGATTTTGAAAGACAGAAAAAAGATTGAGAAACTTTACGAGCAGGAAAAAGGAGCCGCAAAGAAGATTAGGAAGGCTGCATATCCCGATTTAGAAGAATGCCTAATAAATTGGTTTAAACAGTGCAGAGATCGTAATGTCCCTCTTGGAGGTAATGTGTTGAAAGAAAAGGCCGAACATTTTGCAGAAAAACTGGGACACTAGGATTTTAAATGCAGTAATGGATGGTTGGAGAACTTTAAAAAACGCCACAACATTGTTTTTCGAAAATTGTGCGGCGAGAGCCAATCAGTGAGCGATGAACTTTGTTCGGAATGGATTAAAAAACTTCATGCTCTTTTGAAAGATTATTCCCCGGACAACATTTACAATGCCGATGAGACAGGGCTTTTCTTTAAAGCACTACCGGACAAAACTGCAGTTTTCAAAGGAGAAGCGTATCACGGAGGAAAGCAGGGTAAAGAGCGAGTAACATTACTGTTAGCTGCCAACATGAGTGGGACCGAGAAGTTAACCCCCTTGATGATTGGAAAATCCAGAAACCCAAGATGCTATAAAGGAATGAAGTCCTTTCCTCTTCATTACAAAGCGAATAAAAAGGCTTGGATGACAAGCGAATATTTTTCAGACTGGCTGAAGCAAATAAATAAGAATATGTGCAAAAAGAAGAAGAAAATCTTACTTTTCATCGACAACTGCAAAGCTCACGGCATTATCCCAGAATTGAAAGCGGTGAAAGTAGTTTTCCTCCCACCAAACACCACTTCAAAGCTGCAACCTCTCGATCAAGGGATAATCAGAAGTTTCAAAGTTGGATACAGGAAGGAGGTAGTGAAGAAGATCGTAGATGCCATCGATAGGAAAAAGGAAATTACGCCATTAAACATTCTTGATTGCATGAGGATGGCTGACCGTGCTTGGAGGGACGTCACTCAAAAGACTATCATAAACTGTTTTAGAAAAGCTGGCTTTGTGAAAGAAGCAGAAAATGAAATTGAATGGGACGAGGAACAAGAAAGCAGCGCTGAACCCGAAAATGAAATGCAGTGCGAAGAATGGGGGAAATTTTCAAAATCACTCAATCTTTCCGAAAACATAACTTTCGAAGATTTCACTGAATTAGACGCTGACGTCGAAGTTTGTGGGCTGTGGACCGATGATGAAATCATTTCTCAATCGATTTCTTCTCCAGCGTCTGATGATGAGGAAGAAATGAATGTTCCAGAATCATCACCTATCGTTACTGCGTCCCAAGCTAAAGATGCTGCCCACATACTACGACACTTCATGGAATGCTCGGAAGGCGTGGAAAATGATGACTTCGCCGCTATTTTTCAAATAGAAAAATTGGTTGAAAACCAATTTCAAAAGAGATGTCGCCAAGCCACGATACTGGACTTTTAAAAAAAAAAGTAGCGATGTAAGTTCATTTATGTATTTTCTAATCATTTTCAATTTAATGTAATTATTTTCTACTAGTAAATTAAAATTATCATCAGGTGATTAGACATATTGTCGACTATCATTACATATTTTTACTTATTCTCATCTATCATTACTCTAATTTTTATAATATTATTCTGTATCTTGTGCTTTTACGTGTTTTTTTATGTTTTAGCTATGACCTTGTTATCTCGAAAACTCGCTATCTCGAATTTGTTTTAGCGTCCCTTCGACTTCGAGATATCGAGAGTATACTGTATTATAATTTTTTTTTCAATTAATTCATAAAAAAACTTTTGTGCTTTTCGAAAATCGCATTAGGGGAGGGTGGGTACGTATATATATATTGGCTACTAGATTTTATCAAATTTGTAAAACCCTATTCGTAACTCTATATTATTATCTATATATATATATATCTATTTTGCATTATAGTGGATTCGCCTGTGTTGCTACAAAAGCAATACAATCCATCATGTGACTGAAATCCAGCAGCATAAAGAAAAATTAAGTATAAAAAATTAAAAATAAGTATAAAAAATTAAAAATAAGTTTAAAAAAAGACTATTTTATAGGACATGTATTTGTACATTTTAACCTCTGAATAGTGGACACTTCCCAATCCACACACATGTGTATGAATATGTATGTGAATGATTTGAAATTTAATATATATATTTATCATTGCACAATCTTGTCGAGTCATTTCAAATTTTATGAAAATCAAATCAAAACTTAAAAAAGATATTAAATGTTTTCTTCATTCTATTCAATCCTATCCTCCGTAATTAATTCAACCATATCCCACGATGGGTCATGATTCTAGTTTGCCACGGTGATGACATCCTATTTAAGAGAAAGTCCTATTTCCTTATTACTGAATTTAAAAACTGAATTTGTATACTAAAATTGTTTTATTATATAGTAATCTTATAATCTACCGATTGTTTTGTTTTTGGGATAGATGTTTCCGGAGAAATAGATATTAAATGGAAAAACAGTCTAAATATGGATTTCAAGTTCTGAAATATTCAAAGCTAGGCTTACGTTTCCCATTGGAATTTTCAGTCCATGTCAACAAAAGATAAAATGTTGCCAACTTTAAATGTACTTATTTTATTATCAAATTGAGTCTCATCATAATAACAGACAATATAATTCTTTTTTACATTTTTTTACATTGTCTTGTTATTGGATATTTGCGCATAGTATAATTTTAATGTAAACAGAATTTAAATGAATTGTTTGTAAAAGTTTAGTGAAACTTAATTTCATAAAACAAAATGAATATCTATATAATATGAAAATCTGCGCACATAAAATAATCTTTGTATTCATGCATTTTCATCTATTGCACCAAGACCTGAATATTTATAAAACTAGTTATAGTATTAACACACCTCATTTCTCAGGTTTAACGTACAATTTTCAGCTTGTTTAATCTGTAAAGCATCTCGTGCCAAACCTTAGGTAACTCAAAGGAGGCTGATTAATTGCACATGTTCAAACTTCTCATACAGATATCGATTGATTTACAGATTATAGAATAGTTTATTTGTCAGTATAGGTATTGATCTTGAAAATATCACCGATTGAATGCAAAAAACTTGTTGATCTGTTATACAGTAGACTCCTCAAACTTGCACATCGTTTCCGATCTAAACGATTAAACTTACAGTTAACATGTAGGTGTAAAATTCAAATATTTTATATCTTTCTGTACCTATTTTAAAATGTAATTCTGGTTAATATGATTGAACTCATGTTTTTTTTTTCCATGAAGTATAAATTTATTTCCTGAAAAAACTCAAGATAGTGCTGATGTCATTGGCGATCACGCTCTTTTTTCCAAATATATTCATGTATTCATGAAGCTCTTTTGATTATTAAGTCTGCCTAAACATGAAATAAAACTTTGGGTACTTTTATGTAAGTCGGGCGCCACTGACATATATACACATATTTATATACATACATGTGTATATATCTATATATACATATGTAAATATATCAGTGGTGCCAGGCTAACATAAAAGTACAAAACTTCATTATTTTAGGGTTTTTGCGTGAATTATGATTGTGTACTTTTATAAAGCGAGTTTCACTGAATAATTCAAGAAACAAATCATCTCATCATCATTATACCTATTTAGTTGTGCATTATTAATTATTTACTTTTAATATTTTTTAAATTTTTTAAATTTTTATTATTCTACATTAAAATGCAATTCATGACAGCTGCAATTTTCTTAATTATTTTACTTTATCTATTCAAATAACTGTCTAAGATGCACTGTGAAAAAACCACAGTAATTTTACAGCAAAAAATGCTGGCAATATGGGTGCCAGCATATTTCGCTGTAAATTTACCAGCGCTTTTGTTTTTTTTAGATTTTTCAGCACTTTTGTAGATTTTTAGCATTTTTTGCTGTTAATTTAACAGCACTTTTGTTTTTTATTTTACAAAACTTGTGTAGATTTTCAGCATTTTTTGCTGTTAATTTAACAGTTTTGTCTTTTAGATTTTACAAAACTTTTGTAAATTTTGCTGTTAATTTAACAGCAGTTTGGTTCTTTAGATTTGACAAAACTTTTGTAGATTTTCAGCATTTTTTGCTGTTAATTTAACAGTTTTGTTTTTTAGATTTTACAAAACTTTTGTAAATTTTGCTGTTAATTTAACAGCAGTTCGGTTCTTTAGATTTGACAAAACTTTTGTAGATTTTCAGCATTTTTTGCTGTTAATTTAACAGTTTTGTTTTTTAGATTTTACAAAACTTTTGTAAATTTTGCTGTTAATTTAACAGCAGTTTGGTTCTTTAGATTTGACAAAACTTTTGTAGATTTTCAGCATTTTTTGCTGTTAATTTAACAGTTTTGTTTTTTAGATTTTACAAAACTTTTGTAAATTTTGCTGTTAATTTAACAGCAGTTCGGTTCTTTAGATTTGACAAAACTTTTGTAGATTTTCAGCATTTTTTGCTGTTAATTTAACAGTTTTGTTTTTTAGATTTTACAAAACTTTTGTAAATTTTGCTGTTAATTTAACAGCAGTTTGGTTCTTTAGATTTGACAAAACTTTTGTAGATTTTCAGCATTTTTTGCTGTTAATTTAACAGTTTTGTTTTTTAGATTTTACAAAACTTTTGTAAATTTTGCTGTTAATTTAACAGCAGTTCGGTTCTTTAGATTTGACAAAACTTTTGTAGATTTTCAGCATTTTTTGCTGTTAATTTAACAGCAGTTTGGTTCTTTAGAATTTACAAAACTTTTGTAAATTTTCACCATTTTTTGCTGTTATTTTTGCTAGGTTCTACAGAACATTTGTAATTTTCAGAATTTTTTGTTATTAATTTAACATCAATTTTGTTTTCAAGATTTACATAATTTTTGTAGATTTTCATTATATTTTGCTTTTAATTATTTTTTTTACCGCACATTTGTTACAGTAAAGCTGTGGAATTTTGCTGTAAATTGTAATGCTTTATTTTTGCCTAGAAGGATGTACAAAATTCTTGAGTTTTAACACCACTAGTTTTGACCAATGATTTTTGCCTTATCTAACTACAGAATTTCAGAAATTAAATAACAAAAAAAAAAATTCCATATGAAAATAGTGGTAGCCAAACATTAAAAAGGGTAAACAGGATGCTTGTCACAAATATGTTAAATAGCAAATTTATCTTTGCTTTTAGACATCAGTCCAGAACTTTTATTTAAATTGGGGTTTTGATGCTTTCAGAAAACGAACTTTGGCAGCCTTTAAATGATACGCTAAGCAACGTTTTAGTTACTTATGATAAAGGCCTGATTAAAGCATATGCCAACTGGGCTGTGGCACTAAGGCTACCAAATTTGTAAATTTGAGTAAAGCTGATATTTTAAATATATACCTTGCACTGTTTCGAGGAATCTTTTTTTTTTTATGTGTGTTCCAAATTAATACTTTGGGTTTCTCTTTGATTTGATCAGGTTCTACTTAGAAAAATTCTACACAAATGTTACCGCCTCTGTTGAAATTAAGTTTTCTAAATATACATACTGAGTAAAAAATTACCATGCTGCCATAAAGGCAAGATCATTTTATTGAAGGCAAGGCATTTGTATTTCAACAAATATAGTATTACCAATTCATGACAGCTGCAGTTTGCTTAATTATTTTACTTTATTTATCTATTCAAATAACTGTCTAAGATGTGTGTAAACAAAACACAGTGGCCAGAAATCTGCAAAATTCTAAAATCTGCACAACCTCTGGTTTCAAGCTATGCGGATTTAAGCTAGAAAAAGATTTTCAATTATGAATACTGAACAGTACTGCACTTAAATATTAGTTAAAATTACAAAATATTGGAAATACGTAATTTTTTCTCCAACCAACCACTTTCAGAAAAGCAATGTTAACATTTAAAGGACTGAAATGCAGAATAAGCCTTCAGTTTCATTAAAAATACACAGTTTACAATACAGTTTCATAAAAAAAATATTTATATATATATAAACAATACACAGGAAATTCATGTTTTAGTTGTAAAATCAAATTTTTCTAAAGTAAAACAATAGAAAAAGGTTAAATTAAAAAATGAATATAGAATGACAGTGAAAAATACCAACATTTTTTTCAACCGATGTATCATTTTTTCAGAGAAACATGAAATTCAAAATGACTGAATAACAGAAGATGCCCAATACGACCTCCAGTTTCAATTTTAATAAAGTGCTTCAATGAGTTTTTTTGGTTCCTTACACCTTCCTACACATTCAACGTACTTCACCAGCGATCACAATGTATTTGCTAATAAATACTTGAATTTTCAAATTATAAGACCATGTTGAGACAAAAAATATCCTAAAATAAAAAATTAATCTTTTTTTTCAGCACCACTCTTTCAAAACAATAGTAATCTTACATCAATGACATACATCATGAAGATTATTCTTTGGAAATAATCATAGACAAAACAATAAAAAGTAATCACCGATGGCAGCTCTGTTTTGTTCTTTTGTGTTAATTACTTTTTACCCAACATTTCTTTAAGCCCAGGGCTAAGAGTGAAATTTCAAAATTTTAGAACACACTATTTCCATACCTTTTTGAGAACACACACGATAATCAACTTGAAGAGCACTTTTATTATTATTTTTTTCAAATTCATCCTTTCTAAACAATTAACAAGTATGCAGTTACAAAAGAGTTTGAGAAAAGATTTGGGGTATCAAGAGGTCTATTATACAAGCAAAACATATGAACGTTTTCAAGAGGAAATATAAGAGAAGAAAAGCTATATATAGACCTATATATAGCTTTTCATATATGAAAGATCCAAAGTTTACTTTACAAAGACAAGACCCAAAGTTTACTTTATAGATTATAAAACTTGTTTTTTACCATAAGTATGGATCCGATAATTTTTAACTGAAAAAAAATCATTTAACTGTCTTAAATGTAAGAAAATTACAAATTAAGTAAATGATTTTGCACATAGGATGTTATAGCTATAGGGTTTTAACTATGAAATAGATGAAAAAAAAAATACAAATTTGTATTTCTATAGTTTACAAAATTATCCTTTTACTTAAAATTATGGACTATTATTTAAATAAGGATGAACTTTTATTTTCAAAGCAAAATAATTTGAATAAAATGTTATAATATGTATATATATATATATATATATATATATATATTTTAAAATTTGCAATTTGAATTTTCTGCTATCGTATTCATTTTAAAATCTATCAAAAAATCTGAATTGCATCATAACAATCCTATTGGAGCAAAAATGTTGACAGACTGATTTGTATTTCTTTAAACAGATTCTGGTAACACTTTTACAGTTTATTTTTAAACCCTTATTGGAAAGGAATTGTTGATTTCTAAGGGGGTAGGGGAAATGATATCTTTTTCAGAAGGTTAGCAGAGGATATTTTTTTTTTTTTTTCAAAATTAAGACTAAAGACATTTTAAGGACACTTTAATAAATATTCAGAATTAGGATAATTCCTTCCCCCGCTTCAAGCATGCGTTACTGAAGGCTCCGAAATTCCTTAGATGAACTAGTTTCACCTTCATCGGCACTCCTTTTCTTGTACTCACAAAGAGAGTCATCCAACGAGACAAATAACTTATTCCATGTCTGTTTATTTCTCACAAAAATATCATCCCAATTTTTTCTCTTTTCAAATTCTTGTTTAAATTTTAGCATTAAATCTTTGGATGGAAAACATTCTTGAATACAAAATTCAAGAAAATCCCATTCAGCACCAAGAATCCAATCTTGGCAATAATAATAAACTTCACCACTGTAGATAAGTTTCTCTCTTGCTGTATTGGTTGCATCCTGAAGGATTAATCGGATGATTTCTTTATCTTTAATATCGAACAAAGATGTTAGCAGCCGACTTTCATCCAATTCATGTGTAATCAAACTTTTCAGAGCACGAGGGCTCTTCTGCCAAAATTCTCTGAACAGCTTAGGATAGTTCCAATCCTTACAGCCATTTTTAACCTTATCAATAATCTCACTCAATGTATTCTCATAATCCTTTTTTGAAATAAAATCCCACATGCAATTGGCTATTTCCATGAAAAAGCTCTGAAAAGGCCATTGCAGAAAACATCTCAACACTCTATAAGGTTTACCTTTAAAAACTTCCATTTATTGCTCTTCTTCCATTTCTGACAACAAAAAACATAAAGTGTTAGCATCAAATACATCTTTTGCAGCCTTCACCAAGCACTCTTCTCTCTCCCGTGGGGTTAGCTTCTGCAGAAAGTACTCAGCTGCTGCTTTATTACCATACCTTGCACATTGCTGAAATTCACTTTTGTAGGAAGTCTGTGCATTGCCCAACTCTCTTCCCTTCATAGTACGTGACCAAAAACCAATGGGAGGATGTATGTTCTGAATAGATTCTCTGAGATGCTCAGACAGAGTGTTCCAAAGTGCAATGATATCATCCTCCAAGCAATAGACACATGCTACCTCGTAGCGCGTATCTATGTCCAAACTCTCATCCCTGACTAACGCTTCTGCCGTCCTCTTTCTGTCCACCGTACCTTGTGGAGTCCAGCAAAGTTCAGCTGGTGGATTGAGAGGAACACGAAACCGTCTGCAATGGAACATAATCCAGTTATGAATTTCTATGCCAATAGCCTGAACAAACAGGACACCTTCCCTTTTAAGGGTTGTGGTAGTGGAAGCTGTGCCACGTTCTCTGTCACTTTCTCTTTGATGTACTTCCACTCACCATCTCTAAGTTTCCACCGATAATTGAATACTTCTATCAAAGGCCAGACATCTTTCTGGTTCCACAATGTAACAGCAATCTTAAGAAGAGCCCTCTGCTCCAGGGATGGAGGCATCAGAACAAACCTCATAATGGATCTAAAAAATTAATTTAAAAAAACAACTAAAAATTTCATTAACTTAAGAACAATAAAAAATCATGTTTTAGAATGTCCTAACAAAATGTTTCTTCACTATTTCTTTGACAAACATTGACATGAGTTATTCTCTTGTATTTTCAGTCATCCTCCCATTGAGTTCACGTTAATGTATAATTACGACAATCTTATACTAGTCTTTAAGTTGGATTCACTCGGATGAGTCACACGCCAGCAGATGGCATTCTGGCTCTGGATTCAGTAAATCGGCGAATACGGACACACACAAACAAGTTTTTGCAAAATGTTCAGCTGTAAATAATGTTAGATTAACTTTGAAGCTGAAGGTTGTCATTACATATTTTATGCAGGTAAAGATGTTAACGGCACTTCCTTGAGCATCACTGACACCGATGACTGCAGTTGTGCTTCTTGAAATATTGAGCTGTAGTACCAGAAACTGGGTGACGGGTGCGAAGCTTGATGAAAATGATGCTGAATGACTGGAAGGCACAGCAGAGGAATGTGACCTACAAGAATAAGGAAGACATCGTTTAAGGAAAATGCAACACACTGGAATATGTAAAGAAAACATATTTATTTTGCATGAGCAAATGAAATAAACAATATATAGCAGCCAACCTTCCGGGGTTTTAAAGCTGAATAAACATATTCTGAAACAGAAAATTTATATAATTATTTTTGTCATTTCTATGTGATACTTATTGGATTTCATTCAAGTGAAATTTCTAGTCATAAATAAGTATATTTGACTTGGAAAAGAAGGTGGGGAGGGGAGAAGGTTGGTATAGCAGGTGTTAATCAATATCAGTCAGGGCTTAATTTCTGAAAAAAAAGTACCAGAGCCCTAATATTCTGCAGTACTAATAACCGTAGCTTGCCCCCCCCCCCCCCCACCGTCACTCTAATCTGCCTATTTATATTTTATACAGTATATGTATTTGCAAAATTTAAAGCAATTTATTTTCTTTAGCAAAATAAAAATTTTAAATATATCTATCTGCATTTACTTAGCTGTCCATTATTCCACGTTTTAGTTATAACTCCGGCCGAACAGAAATCTTTGCTTAATTTTAATGTTAATGAATCGCAGAATTCTGCAATTAAATAAAGTAAGGATTGTGATTCGGAAATAGTGTTAATACAAAAAAAGAATAGTTCGCAGCTATGCATTTTTATGAAAAAAACGAATGAAATTTTCAAAAGTTAATATTTATAGGCTGAAGAATCAAACAAAGTTTTTCAATTTCCTATAAAAGGTGCATATCTTAAACTATAATCGATTCCTTCCATATAACAGTCTTTCGTGATGAGTCCTCAAAAACCAGATAAAATGAAACATTTGACACCGTGATAGAAAAGATTCAATGCTTTTATAGAAAAAGAAGAACTGCCCCATTTCCAACTCTTGTTTTTTCATATCTATAGAGAGATGAATAAATAAAATTTTAATTTTACAGACAGATTGAGTTCAAGCATGCACAAGCCCGAAAAGTGATATAAAAATTGAGCCCATTTCCTCTGCATTTCTTACGTGTGCAATACATTATGTCACATAGAGTGTTTTGATAGAAAAGAATGCAAATGCTTCGATAGGGGAGGAAAAAGAAGGGTAATTTAGGCTTTGGTTTTTTGGAAGCACTTGCACTCAGCTCCGGAGTCCAGTATTTATGGGCTCCGGTGAATTCTGACCAATATTTAAATATTTACTAAAAGCAGAGAAGTATCGGATCCGAGCAGAGACCGATTAAGGTCGTCTGGGGCCCAAGGCCCAGCAACTTTTTGGAGCCCCCTCAAATTAAAATTGTAGCTAGAATTTTTTTCGAGGATTATTATTAGATATTATGATGCAGTTGACAAGTTAAACAAAATCTTTTTCTCTGTTTTTATATCGACGATACTTGTTAATGTGTCGTTGTGGACAATCCTAGTATTTTATGTTAAACTTAATTTTACATTCGTGGATAGTATCTTTAATTTGTGTTACATATAGAAAGTAATAAGCATTTGGGTAAAGGTATTGCATCTTATTGTTATTACACATGCTTTGTGTTGTGTTATCTTAAATTTATGTGATGTCATCATGGAACTGTCTTTACTTTTGTTTCAATGACTATTTTTCAAGTGAATGGGTCTTCAAGCTGATATGTACAAGACATATGGGAGTATTTAATTTGAATAAAAATCGTCTTCAATCAATCCTATTTGTTTTCAATTCGACTGAAATATATATTTACATTTAGTTAAGACTTTCTTTTCATGGAATACGAACTTTCATTTATATTCAATGAACAGATCATGAAAGCTAAACGTAACCAGCAAATGCAAGAACAGACAAAATTAAAATAAAAATGGCAAAAATTTCAAATTTCTGATTTTTAAATTTTTACCATTTTTATTATATGTCTAGAATTAAATAAATTGACATTATATCTAGTAATAACTTATAAATGTCTAGTAATTCTGATCATAGACATAGTCAACCAAGGGCGAGAGGGGCCGTCCCCCCTCCTAAATTTGAGAGAAAGAGGTTTTTTGAAGGTATTTTGGGAATTTGGGATTTTTTTTTATAAGGGGCCCTGAAAAGTAGAAAATAATGGAGAATTTATGTATGGAACCACATTAGAAAAAAAATCCCTAAAATTCCTTCAAAAAGCCCCTTTTCCTCAAATTTAAAGAGGCGGTGGGGAGCTCTCGCGTTTGGTTAGCTATGCTGATGATCAAAACTACTAGACATTTACAAGTTATTACTAGATATAATGTAAATTTATTTTACTCTAGCCATATAATAAAAATGGTAAAAATTAAAAAAATGGAAAATGGAAATTTTCGCCTTTTTTTTTTTTTAAAGCGACAATAGAAATGATTTCACCCTAATGAAATTTTATTGGAGCATTACTAACATCTTGATGTGGCTGTTGCATTCTATTAGAAATTGTATTGCTATAGTTGGATAATTTAAATTATAAAAAAAAACATTTGTTTTGAAATTTTTTGAAAATTTGCCCCATAAGATATTAACTATTTGGTGTAATATTTTGCTAATTTATTCCTTATTACCAATGGCAACTTTCCCGCACTATTATGTTTCGATTATATATATATATATTTTTTTTTTACACAGCCTATTATAGGCATGTATATTATATATACATGCCTATTATAGGCTGTCTCACGGCTTTATTGGCATCTCACGCCAATCCAAAGTCGCATTTTTGTTCATAAATTTCACAGTAGTGAAGATATTTTAACGAAATCCCTACAGTATGCTTACGATTCATATAAATAACAGTTGCGAATTTTGTTAAGCTATCTTCACCACTGTTAAAGTTATGAACGAAAACGCAACTTCGGATTGGAGTGAGATGCCCTGTATAATTTTAAATAAATAAATGATATTTCACAGTGCCCTGTATCAACATATTGTAAAAATCATTTATTCTATAAAGCAAAATAACACCTCCTTTGAATGACACAGAGTCAGATTTCAATCCATAGGGTCAGGTGGGGTGGAATGGACAATACTGTTTTGTTTACGAATACAAATTCATATCATGTACAAAAAAATTTCTAAATCATGTAATAATTTATCCAACCATTCCACTTTCATTTTACGCTTAGAAAAAAAATATATATATGGACACCATTTGAATGAATTTTGAAAAACACATGGTAAATGTCAACATCACTTAAATGTGGCATTAACTTGTACTGTCTCTTTTTAATTTATTGCATAAATATATATATTTTTTTACACTGCATAGTAGTATCCTTTATTGACTGATATAATAATTAAAAAAAGAAACAGGTAAGAAAAATTATATTTTAACACTTTCCAACATAGGTGAAAAGAGTTTATGAATTTGGTTTGTCTGTCTGTCTGTCCGTGCTCTAACGTGCTTAAATATATTGAAATTGCCATGCATTTGATATATGCTATTGAGGCTTACTATCGCATGTTCAGTATTGAAAATGAAGTATGTAGCACTTCATTTTTACAAGTTTTTTTACATTCATTACCAGTTTTTTTTACATTCATTACACGTTTTTTTGCATTCACTATAAGTTTTTTACACTGATTAAAAGTTTAAATTTCATTACAAGTGTGTTTACATTTCATTATAAGTTTTTTTATAGAGACACTCAAAAGAATTCCATTACATTACAGTCTATGGGGAAAAAATCATTTGTGGTTTATTTTAATGCAATTTTAAACATATTGAAATGGATATATATCACAGAAGTGCACTAAAAGAGACTTACTATAGAATAGGGTATGCATAGCACTTACAGTACCTTTACAGGGACAGTCAAAATAATTCCATTACATGAATAATCATTTGGGGGTTTATTTTAATGATGTTTCACTATTTCAAACATATTGAAATTGATTTAGTATATCCCTAATGGGCATTACAAGATGTTTATTATAGAATATTGTGTGTATAGCAGTCATCGTTCATTGACAGGGACACACAAAAGAATTCGGTATTGCCTGTTTACAATAACCACTGGAAGTGCTTTTTCAGATGCTAAATTCATTTTAAATTGAACTCATATTTTGTCTATTACTTCAGGTGCATAAATTTTACAGATCCTATACAGTGCTTCACAAAAGTCATAGAATACATTTCCGTTTATAAACGAGAATTCCAGAAGAGAAATTATAAACTGTGCTATGCTTTCCCTAACTGAACTAAAATTTAGCATTCTATTTAGTGTATATACAAATCTATAGATCCTATACAAAACTACATAAAATATTTCGGATATTTTACCGAATAGTGTTGGAAATACCTGAAATTGGGTTTTTAAATGTGTTATGCATTTTTCCAAATTGTTTACTTTGATATCCTGTTTTACATTATTAAACGGTAAAGATTCGAAAAATTATTCTGGAAGTGTTGCGTAATTTATGCTTGATGCATGATTTTTCCTTCTTGTAAAAAGTTATAGCTAAAAATGTAATGTGGGTGAAATGGGTATAGGATTAGGCTTAAAACTCAATACATAAGTAAAGCTATTTTTCTTCATAACATTTTAAATATACTTTAAATACACTTTAAAAAAGTTTTTCTGATGGCTGCCTAGCATATATGTGTCTACAGCGAGGGGCTTTTGATAGAAAAATTGTGTACGAGATTACCGATTCACCTCGATGACAGCTGATTACTGTGATTATACTTGATAACTGGTGATTAAATTGTTAAAGGTTGTGATTTAACTCTATTTTACTGCATTCGAAACAGCTGCTGTTTTTTTTTTTTGTTTTTTTTTTTTACATTTTAACTTTTTAGAGTTTGTCAAAATAAGAAACAGTTCTAAATACAAACTTCCAGAGACACAACCATAAGAGGTTGTCAAACTGATTTAATAACAAACAGAATGAATAAAAACATGCATCAAGCATAGATTATGAAACATTTTCCAACACTTCCCAAAACATCTTACAAATCTATATCATTTAATAAGTTGAAGGATGATGTCTAAGCAAACAATTTGGAATACTCAAAACATATTTAATAAAAAAAAGTGCCCAGTTAAACTGAGAGCATTGAGCTCACAAGCTATTCACACTCATTTTATATTGTACTCTTATTTCAAAGAATAATGGCCCTCGAAAAATAAAGAAATCAACACTATATTAAGGGGAGATCATCCTCCCGTTCTCTCCTTATAATTAACTAATGAACCTCCACAACTAATCAGGGAAGCGCCTTATGACAATGAACGTATATACACAATTTGAAGCCAATCGAATAATTCTGCATGAAAAACCCATTTAGCTAAATTAAAGGGGGATATTTTCCCTGTCCCTTTAGACTTACCCAATGAACCCCCAAAACTAATCAGGGAAGCACCTTATCACAATGAACCTATATACAAAATTTGAAGCAAATCGGAAAATTCTTCATGAAAAACCCATTTATCTAAATTAAGGTGTGACCGCCGCCCTTTATACTTAACCAATGAACCCCTGCAAAATAATCAGGGAAGTGCCTTATCACAAAGAACCTATAAACAAAATTTGAAGCAAATCAAATATTTCTATCAAGAGTTATCACATTATGTACATACAGAACCGGCGGGCACATTAGCTCTCAGGCTTTGATAGCTTGTGAGCCAAGAAACCAATTTCAGAACTTATCAACACTATTCGGAGAAATATGAGAATTCTTTTATTCATCCTTGTACAGGATCTATTGATTTGTATACTACATAGAATGCTCAATTTTACTTCAGTTAGGAAACACGTAGCACAGTTAAAAATTCCCCTTCTGCAATTTCTATTAATAAACAGGAATGTATTCGATATCTTTTACGATGCCCTGTATCGGATCTATAGAAGTTATAGTGATGAAGTATAAAAAAAAATATCTACCCTATATATATAAAATCCTAATGAAACGATTTTGTGAAACAATTTTATGAAACGAATTTATGAAACGATTTTATGAAACGACTGATTAAACGACTGATTATGTTTCAGGGCTATTTTTAATAAAATATTAAACGCTTGATGGTGAAATTAATACCAATTGTCCATAAAAATCTGCGGAAGTCAAAACTGGTAATATAATTTTGAAATTGGAATTAGTTTTCGAGATATTAATTTTTTTCTAATTTTAATGACATTTCTGTAATGATGGCAACTAATTACTCAGTTTTTTTGTGACAAAAAAGGGAAAAAAAATGAAAAGGATCCCGATAGGGATTATTGATTTTTTTTATTCGTCATTTTCAAATTGAAATTGAATTTATCTTTTATTTCAATCGATAATGAAGACAAGATTGTGATTAAATTATGTTTTTCACGAAAATTTGAAAAAAAAAAATCACATTTCTATCGTCAGGATTCAATCGTCTGTCAGCATTTAATTTAATTTATAAACTGAAAATATTTTGAATAAATTCGTCCAAATGACGTCATATATGTAAATACGTCATTTATGTTTATACAATTTATTTAATATAAAGAAGCCATTTATCTATTTTTATGTACAAAAAGAGGTAAATTGAAAGACAATTATAAATAAATTGTATATATACATATAAATACATGTATAAACAAGCATAAAAGTTCGGTGCTTTTCCAGTATATGGGGCCTTGAAGAAACAGAGAAAATAGCCTTGGCGGAAAAGGAAATTTGGCAACACACTTTCTGTCAACCGATTTACTTTGTCATTTCGTATACAGAAGCATTTTTTCAATATTTATACAATTTGTTTAGCGTAAAATGTCATTTATCCTATTTTATATATAATCAGAAGTAATTTGTATAGAAAAAAACAATAATAATATACGTATAATTAAAATACGCATATAAACAAAAAAAAAATCTTCGAATTTGTTTCCATGGCTGTTTATGTCATTTGGCACCAAATCTCACTTTCTGATGCCCGAATTGCGCCAAGCTTTTTAAAAAAGCATCAAGACCCCTATTATAGAAAATCACCAAAAGTTCATTGGGTTTGTTTTCATAATTTTTGGCAACAAATATATGTATATTAACGAATCTATTCGTTTTTGAAACTCGAATTACGACAAACCTAAAAGCAAAGGATCCTATACTGGAAAAGTACCCGATTTTCTTATGGACAATATTCAAGTGACATAACATGGTGTAAAATTATCGCGGATAGCAAATTTGTTTAAATATCTCATCAATTGATGCCGAATAAATGCAGGCATGCATGCACAAAATATTTAATTAATTTTGTATGATAAATAATTATTAGAAAATTCGTATATACATATTAATTAAATAATTTACATATTTAAAATAACATGAAAATATGCATGATGGTACACTAAAATACAGAGAAAATTAAAACATGTTACTGAAAATGTCTATAACATAGTACTTTTCAATACCGTGGTTCTTAATGTTATTCACAAGCAGATGGAATTTTTCTCATCCTTAAACGTAAAGGAAGAATAGAATACAGATCGTTGTTATAAAAGTGCGAGAGGTAGCCACAATTTAAACCTAACCATTTTATACAAGCTGGTTTTCAAGGTGTAATTGATTTTACTTATCAATCCCTAAAACAGTCGTCAGTTGTCGCAACAGCTGTGTATGAGGCCATGATAATAAAAAAATGCCCCATTAAAACGTTAAAAGCATGGCAACCCAATTACAGATTTACCAATATTTTTAAAACGAAGCACGCTGTCATGTTTTTAGAGGCCTCGAAGTCTGAGCGGGGGTTGGCGAGCGTAGCTCGCAGGGGGTAGGCCCCCTAGTATGAGTTAAATTTAAAAACATGTTCTGCAACTGAACACGCTCTTCCCAGCAATTATTGTTAACAGACAGAGTACTTCAACAGAATTTTTTTTATGTGTCCCTGTCAGGGTTGGCAAGTTTTTGACAGTGTGATGGTTTTATCCGGTTATAACCATGGTTTTAACCCTCATGTCAAAAAACCCTTTTTGACATAGTTTTTGACAACAACTTGTCAAAAACCTAAAATTGAGTCCCAAAACTGTTTAAAATTATTTTTATAACAACATTAAATTTAAATTGTTTCATAATTTTTAGTTTTACACACTTGGGTAAACTTTTCGACAGTTTTAGACATTAAAAACCACATATCCTGTATAAAACTCAAAACATGATTTTGGTTTAACAAGGTGCTTAGAAAATAAATGTAAGCTATAAATATAGAATAACAAGTAATTAAAAGTATTGTTACATTAAAAATATGAACTAATCAAACTATTAAATACTTTTATTTTAAAAAAATGAAAGTACATGGTGAATATACTTGTATAATTTAAAGTATAAAATTTTATATAAATAATATACATATTTTTATATTGTTTTAATGTTAGTTCCAGGTTAATAAAATCCAAACAAAGAAAAAAGGTTATACCTGTTCTTTGCTTGCAAATGCCCATTCCACAAACAATTGATTAAGGATTAAGGCTAGACTTACAGCTAAAAACTTGAAATAATATGCACAAAAAAGGGGCATTATTTTATAATGTATAAAAATAAAATTTAACATAAACAAATTGTTCTAAATAATTAAACAAACTAATATAATAAAATGAAGATATATTAAATATGTGAAATTATTCAAACTAACAAACCATCTTCTTTTAAGTTATTGATTTAAAGAATGTTTAATTATATTTAATTCATATTATAATCCATTTATTTACTCAGAGAACATTTGTGTTGCAATTGTGGTTTATATATCTAATGTTTAAGTAGAAAAACAAACATTTAAAATCATTAAAAATCTTGGTAACTTATGATCAGTCATTGAATAATGGCCATTTTAGCTTTACACAATATTTTTTTTCTTTCAGCAAAAAATTAGACTGCTAAAATATTTTATAACAAACTGAACACTTCATAGTAATTAAGATATAAATAGTATCTTGAAAAATGATTTTAATACTAGTTTCAATATTTTTAGCTATTCTTCCTAGCATGACAATTGACAAATAATTTGAATTATGATATATATACTTTTATTACAACTACAACTTAATTATAGTATAACTAAATAAAAATTATCTAACAAATAAATTATTATTTAATCACTTTTTAGCTCAATTTAATATAAAATATCCCTAAAGATTGCTAAAAATAATGTGTATAAGGTTTTTGACACTTTTCGACTGTTTTTTGACATGTCATGTCAAAAACCACTTTTTGACGTCAAAAACCCAACCCTGGTCCTTGTCAATGAATGAGGAATGCCATACACACAATATTCTATAGTAGGCATCTTGTAGTGTACCTGAGTGATATATACAGGGTGTCTATTCCAGATCAGCAATGAATTTCCCAGGTTTTCCCATACCAATAAAAGAAAAATTTGAGGTATCGAGATTTTGTGATGTTACACAACTGATTCTATTCTGAGGCACAAATTACTGATTTGTTACATCATTTTTTGCAAAATTTACAAATTTTTGAACTTTTTACATGCTAATTATTTTTGCAGAAACACACACTTTTAGCATCCGGTTCTATCCGTTTTACCTAATCAGCTTGAAATTCTTTATCGTGTCAGTCACAGTTAAATAGAGATTTCCTTTGACATATTTTAATACCCATAGTAAATATTTGACAAATTAAGCTAGTACATGTTCACTTCCCAAACAAAGTTAAGTACAAGCAGAGTGAAACACCCAATCTGTCCTACAACATCATTCAGTGCAAAGTTTCAGCTCAAGCTGGAACTGAAAATCTCTTGAGTTACCAGGACGGACAAAAAAGGGGATAGACAAGATTATAACTGTACAAGTGATTGAAATGTACTCTTCACAGTACTTATGAAAAGTAAAGTTTGATTTAAATGGCACTGCAATTTCAAAATTTCAAGTTTGATAAGAAAATTTATTTTCTTTTTTTTTTATTCCCTTGAAAGTTCAAAATTTTCTAACTTTTTCTCAGAATTTTCAAATTTCCCTGACTTTTCCTCAGAAATGGTAAATATCCCTGACTTTCCCAGGAGGCTAGACACCCTGTATATATCAATTTGAGTGTGTTTGAAATAGTGTAACATCATTAAAATAAACCTCAAACAATTTTCCCCCATAGACTGTCATGTAGCGGAATTCTTTTGAATGTCCCAGTAAAAAAAGTGTAAGTGCTACGCACTTCATTTTCAATACCGAACATGCCATAGTAAAATTCAATAACATATATATTACATGACAATCCAAGTATATTTACACAAGTTAGAGCACAGATAGACAAACCAAATTTATAAACACTTTTTAACTTTGTTGGAAAGTGTTAAAAAAGAACAAAAATAAAACAATCGTACAAAATACTAAAAAAAAAAAAAAAAAAAAAAAAACTATTTTTAAATTTAAAAACACGTGCATGAAAAAAACCCCAACAGATTACTATTTGTAAGTGGTTGATGATAGAAAATGTACATAAACAATCAGAGGGCACATGAATTCCTTCTCAAAAATATTATAGTCAATATTTAAAAGATAAGTTATACAATTGGACAAGTACCTATAAGTAAAACAACTGTTTGACAAATACCTGGCAGTAGTGCATCCATCACTTCCCACGAGCCATACAAAAATATGCCTGAATTGAGGGCTGGTGGGATGATTTCTTACCACATGAATCACAATTTTTTTTTTTTTTTTAATCAAAACCATTTGCAATCAAATGTAATAACAAAATTTGTAGCTTTTACTTCCATCCTTCATGTCTAGATGGCAGCATCACACACTACCAATATCTGGTTGACTTTTCTGTGAGACTGTCAGCTGTGAATTATCTGAACGATACAAAAGCTTAAGAAAGCAAAAAGACAAACAACTCTTTAGTAAAATGATTGCCGGACGCATAATAAAGATATACAGATTTCTGACATCATCAAAATCCTTCTTATCTCCAAAGATTTTTTCACCGAATAAAAGCCGATCAGATCGTTTGGTATATGAAAGATGCATCAACGATAAAAAGAAAAATAAGACGAAGTTTCTGGAAACAGATGACAATAGCATTCTTTGTCCAGAAAAACATGACACAATCACAAGGAATGGAGCAAAGAAACAAAAACGGTACTGAAACAACGCCTTAAAAAATTTACAAGTAAAATTTAATGCAACACATAATGTTAAAGTTAGTTACACATCATTGTGTCGCCTATAGCCATTTTGGATTGTCTGTCCAGATGTAAATAAACAAGATACATGCCTTTGTATAAAGCATGCTAATTATAGGTGCAGATTCCCAAAATTTGGAAGGAGTCACTGACTCCTAAAACCAAAAAATCCAGTGGCCACAATTGTAAAACAAACACATAAAAACAATAGTGTTTATATGGGGTAAAAAACTAAAAACTGAGGAATTCAAAGTGTAAAGTAATTTATTTAATATAAACACATGTACAACAAAATTTGAATATTAATTAAATCTTAAATCATGTACAGTCAGAAGATAAAGTTGGGCAAGATACGGTTTTAAAAAAATATGTATAAGCTAAGCAATCATGATAGCGGGGATAACCAAAAAAAAAATATTTCTTATTTTGATTTCACCAGACAAAAGTACATATGAAAGAAAAAATCTGAATTTGTAAGATTATTTTGCACAAAAATCAAAACACACTTCAAACATTTGTTCATATATATATATATATATATATATATATATATATTAAATCACAGTCCATGTAAAATTATCAGATTCAAACTGTTACGAATAACATTGCTATTCGAATATATTTAATAGTTTGCTGTGTTAAACAGATCATTCTGAAATGTTATTAATAGATAACAATAATGTTTGTTATGTGTTTTGGTCTTAATCTTTAAAAAAAATATCAACATTTCATGATGGGGACTGGGTATACTAGAAATTGGTTACTTTTAAATCATCACATGGCGACTTAAACACCGAAAGTTAGTGGCCACAGCAAAAAATTTAGTCGCCACGTGGCGACTGTGAACTGTAAGAAATTATATAAATTAAAGGTTGTAAATACATCTAATACGGATGATTTAATTAATGATTTGACATATAAAGGTCAGAATGATGACTGCATGAAGAGGATATGCCAGTGCTGACAGGCATATTTACCCAATATGCGACATCTTAAGACGTACATTGCCGCCAGTACCAATGGGTTCTCATGCTGCTCATTCCCCTTTTGAAGATTTGTAAAAAGGAAGAAAATGAAAAGTTATTCAATAAAAAACAATTTTATTGCAATTTCTTAAAATTTCTAAAGAGATTTATTTGAAATAATTTCTTTTCTCATTAGCATGGTTTCACTGTTATTAGCATGGCTCATGAAATACTTTTTTTTTTTTGTGTGTGGGGGGGGGGGGGGAGGGGAGTTTTTAAATATTTAGCTCTGCTGACTACAGGTAAAGTATACAGGACACTAATATTAACAATTCCTATTTTTTTTCAGAAATTTTACTAAAAAAATTTTTTTTAAAGATTTTATTTTTTGAAATTGTCTCTTATTTTGAGAATCACCCATATACAGGCAAAGTTCTTTAATCTGCACAAGTTGTTACCAAAGGTTGTGCAGATTATGGAGTATTATGGATTATGTGTCATTTTTTTTTCTGGACAACATTTTAATTCCATTTTCAGTATGACATGAAAAATTAAATACGAAATCAAATAATTAATTTAATATCCTATCTCAAAAAATGCAATTTTAAATTATTTTATTAAAAATTTGATTAAAATTTCTAAAGAGATTTATTTGAAATAATTTCTTTTCTCATTAGCATGGTTTCACTGTTATTAGCATGGCTCATGAAATACTTTTTTTTTTTTTTTTTGGGGGGGGGGGGAGTTTTTAAATATTTAGCTCTGCTGACTACAGGTAAAGTATACAGGACACTAATATTAACAATTCCTATTTTTTTTTCAGAAATTTTACTAAAAAAAATTTTTTTAAAGATTTTATTTTTTGAAATTGTCTCTTATTTTGAGAATCACCCATATACAGGCAAAGTTCTTTAATCTGCACAAGTTGGGACCAAAGGTTGTGCAGATTATGGAGTATTATGGATTATGTGTCATTTTTTTTTCTGGACAACATTTTAATTCCATTTTCAGTATGACATGAAAAATTAAATACGAAATCAAATAATTAATTTAATATCCTATCTCAAAAAATGCAATTTTAAATTATTTTACTAAAAATTTGATAGATTTAAAGAATAATTACATTGATAATTTGATATGTGAGAATTAAGATTTTTTTCCAGGAGCATTTTCAGCAAGAATTATAGCAAAAATGCTTAAAAAGAATAAATTATGCACAAAAAATAATAATAATCAATACAAATATAAAATAAATACAGAAAATTATAATAATGGGAAATTATAAAAATAATTTCATAACACATACTGATGAGCAGAATGGGTACTTTTCTATTATCCCGTCGACCACTTTTCAAAAAAAAAAAAAAAAAAAACTATCGCCGAACTGTAAGATTAAACGCCAAAAATGCAGTCTCATTTACTGAATGTCAGAAGCTGGCAAGATAATATTTATAAAGTTTTTTGCATAACAAAAATATAGTCAAGTCTTTTTTTTTTTTTTTTTAACTTAAAATTTTTTTTAGAAAGTTGAACAGTCATTAATTCTTGTTCAGAAATGCAACTTTGTTGCTCTAAAAAGTTCAAGTATTGTCTACCCAAAGCTAGTCTCTGATCAATTGAAATTTTTTCTGCATTTTTAGAATCTGATTCAGTTTCAGAATCAGTAGGATGTAAAACACTAGAGATAATTTCAGCATCTGTTACATGTTCAGTAATTGATGCTTTATCATCTGCTGTCAGCAGATTCACTATGAAATCTTCTGTTACAGATGTAGAGACATTACTTCCAACTTTCTACACATATTGTAAAAGTTCTGCAGTTTTTGTTTAGACATGTGAGGGCTTAAAACCATGAAATTCTTCATTGTCACATGGAAAATCAATAGACAAAGATTCAGTCCATATATTATGCCATGCATTTACCAGGCACAACTAGCACACAAAATGGTGTAATTTCATTGGTCATTTACTCACCTGAACTTACTCAAATTAAAACAGCGATGAATGAAAAGCAGTAAAACATGTGCATGCATTCAGAATGTCATGTTAGCCTACGTGTGTTCTGTAATGCAGTTTGGTTTTTATTGGTATATTAAAAAATAGTTCGATGTTTTATGAACTTTCACTGCATTTTTTATTATTTCTTTTAAAAAATCATTTTTTGGGTCAATAATTTGTTTAACTGTTGACATTTGTTAAGCAATGCGAATTACAGAAAATGACAGATTATCGATCCTTGATTGTATATTACAGAAAAGAATGAAAAAAAAAAAGAGGAAAGAACTCACTACCTGTTAGGATTCAAGTGACCTTTTCATTTATTGCTATTGAGAGACATCATTTTCATCGACCATTTCTCTTTCCTGCAAATCCAAAGAGAAAGAGTTAGTGACAAGAGAAGAAAAAATGTGCATCAAGCATAGACTGTGAATATTGATTTCCAATACTTTACTATATTCAAATGACTGTCAAAAAAATTTAAACAAAACAGTGACCAGAAATCTGCAAAATTCTAAAATCTGCACAACCTCTGGTTTCAAGCTATGCGGATTTCAGGGAGTTTACTGTACATATATATGCTATATTATATAATATCACGGGTGCCTATCCAACATAAAAGTACCCACATTTCAAAACCGAATTTCAGCATTTTGAGCCCTGTATAGAATTCATATATACCCTGTCATATTCATATATCTCTGTATAGCATTCATACGCACTCAATGATGGGCAAAAAATTAGTTACATTTAAAAACATCGTACCACAACTGAAAGTGCACTTCCAGCAATTGTTGTCCAAGATTGGCAGATAGTCTTGTAGCTCAGGGAAAAGATATTCCCAATCTACAATCATTAATCCATGAACTTGGAAAAACTGTTTACTAATATATTGGCAAATTTGAAGTGGATGCAAGCAAAATTGAAATCCATCTTCCTAAAAACATACCTACTTTCAAGGGAACATTAGAAATTTGTGAGATTACTTGGTTCTCAAAAGAAAATGGAAGTAATACAAGCCAGACGATTAAAGCTGTTAACAATGTACAATCATGCAACCATTATGGCATTGGATAAATGCAAATAAATAGCAGATTCAATTCAGGTATCATACCACAACTAAATTCTGATGCTTACTCATCAGACAATGATTTATCAGTGCACTTATTTTAAACACAGAAGCATTACACGTGTTTGTTATGTCATAAGCAATTTTAATTTCGACACTTACCTGTATTTTTCAATATGTTTTACCGATTTATGAGTTGTTTCGTTAATTAAAATAACAATTGCGTCCTTAAACGGACATAATATTAAAAGAGAAAAAGCATTGGAAAAATGTTGCGTTGCATAGTTACGTGCAATAGATCCATTTCAACTGTCTCTCGCAAACATTTATGCACCAGCCGAGAAGGATAATTAAGAAAAATAATGTCAACAAATAAATATCCAAGATGTTTTTTTTTCTATTTTTATTAATATATTGTATTTTTTTGTTGTTGTTGTTGTTTAAACTTACTGATAGTTTACACTTTGGTGAGTGGTAGTTACTAAATGGGACATTTCAAATTTATTTTTTATTTTATTTATTTAGTTATTTATTCATTTTGATATCTTTGAATTTTTTTAATCTCAGATTTTGTATTTAGATTGCAGAAAATAAAAATAAAATTATGCTATTTAATATTAATGCTCTATGTGAACTAAAAGCTTTCCTGTTAAGACAAATTTTTCAAAAAGAACAGTGCCATTTTCATGTATGCTATATGTTTTCTTCTTTTATTCTAGATAAATGCTAAAAAAAAAAAAAAAATATGTGCTGCATATATTTCCAATTTTTAATTATTTTTCAAATTATGCTATTGTTGCATAGTTTGCATAAATTTTACATACAAATTATAGATCAGAGGAATAATTAATTCAAAATTTCTTCATTTACAATGATAACTGAGATCCTGTTGGAAAGTAGTATATCAAAAATTACCTGACTTTTCCTGACATCTTCAAATATTAAAAAAAATTTCTGACATTTCCCTGACTTTTGGCCTCAATTTTCAAATTCCCTGACATGTAGGAACCCTGTTAAATATGAAAAAAGTGGCTTTAAAAACCAAAAGAGTGCCTTTAACAATTAAAAAAAATGCTCTTAAAAATCTGAAAAGTGCCCTCAAGAATCCAAAAAGGTGGCCTTTCCCACCAGCAGCACCCTACCACTTTTTAAACCTAGGGGAAACTCTGTTAATATTCACAAAAAAATATATAGTTTGGGCAATTTATGTAAGCTAAAGTTATTTAATAAGAGTTTTGTGCAATTTTAGACAGTTAAAACCAGTTTTGACCACTGTCCTGGTTAAAATTAGTTTTGACTGGTCAAAATTACTACCCTGTGAAGGATAAAGAACTTTATGAAGGGGGGGCCAATTTTTCTCGAAACAGATATTGACAAAACTGCATAAGTTCACAAACATATGAGGAACAGAAAAAAAAATCCTTGATAGCTCGGCCTACAGGCACAGGTAGATTTCAAAGATTCAGACTGTGAGGCACCTGTTTGTTGGGAATTGTGGAAGAAATGACCTTTTTGCCATGATACGGGAGATGGGAACCGCCCACTTCAAAACCTAACTTGTTTGCAGGTGGAGCCGGCACGGATTTTTTTTTTTTTTTTTTTTTTTTTTTTGCTATAAGGGTTGGTCCTATAAAAAACTTGTCAATATAAAAGTTTTAGATAATATTCAGAGAATTAATAATAAATTTAAGCGGATTTGATATCTTGTGAATTGACGAAGTTATGTTTTTTTTCTTTTAAAACGACCCTTCCCCTCTCCCCTTTCGGGCCATTTTTAATGATATCAAAAATCTGTCATACATAAATTTTTGGCCCTTTTCCTAATAGTAATAATAACTTTAAACGGATTCGATATGTGTCATAATTAAGAAATTATGGAGTTTTTTCTGTTTTCACAAAAAGCCTTCCCCCCCCCCCCCCAACCTGGTTTGATTTTGTCCATTAACGAGCTTGAACAAGATTTTATGCCCCTTGATTTTATGTATCCGTTTGGAAGAGATTTTATGCAGAATTTTTCCAGTTATCGTGTCCATAAAAAAGTGACATAGACATATATATATAAAATTTTGAACTGTGGGGGGGGGGGGGGTTGCGTTCTGGGAGTCATGATCGGCGTAGATCTGCAAAAATGTTTCAAAAATTCCAACTTAGGTGAGAATGTAATAGATAGTATTTCTTATGAAATCTACCTACAAATTTGTTGACAGATATGTCTTGCTAAAATATTTGAAAATAAAACTTACCCGATATTCTACCTAACTAACAATCGCATTAACAATTAAAAGGGAAATTTTTTTTTGTTTTGTTTTATGTTAGTTTACATTATACAAATAAATATTTGTTGTTAATAGATTTTTAATTGAACTATCCGTGATTTTTTTAAAGTGGTTCTCAAATGACCTGTTCAACAACACAAAACTTTGACTTATTTTTAAACACAAAGGCATATTTGGCAGGCCTGGCTATATGGAAACAATTTGGAATGGAAATGAGTTTTCTATTTTTTTTTTTTTTTTATCGCGTTATAAATGATTCATGTCACGTGAAGACAGGTTTTTCAAGGTTCTCTGGCTGCCGCATATGGAATTCAATTCAAAACACTGACTAGGACAGTATTTTCTGGAAAATCTTCTGCCTTTACCAAAAAGTGGAAAACGTATTTCAATGCCACAGTTTTTGTATAAGAACACAGCGCATAGCCATTAAAAGTGAAAATAGTTTTTATGTTACAGTAAAAATGTCCGTTTACATTATACAGTAGACTCTGTCAAAATCTGCATCTAGCTTTTGTAACAGAGGTTGTGCATGTGCATATTTTAGAATTTAAGATTTCTGGTCACTGTTTGGTTTACATTTTTCAAGTCATTTGAATGTGGTAAAGTATTTGAAATCATAATGAATTCTTACACTAAAGTAAAATATTAAAATAATTAAGGAAAATAATAAAAATTAACAGGTTAAGAGGGTTAAATGGAAGATCCTGTGCCTGCTGCTGCAATTGGCGAAAAAATCTAAAATGGTGCCAAAATGCAGTTTTAGTATCTTGTCAAATTTTTCAAGATGATGGAAAAACGTGCTTTTTAAATATTTATAAACGTACATTTATTAAACTGTGTTTTTGCATAATCTTGAAAAAATACGTACAATGCTAAAACAAAATTTTATCGCCATTTTCAATATTTTAACAAGTAAATGAAAATACATAAATAAACATATTTAAAAAACCTAAGAAGCCTTTTTGTGATAAATAATAGTTATATTATTGTCAGGGGGGGGGGGGGGGGTCATATTGTAAGCAATTATCAAATGAACGAAAAAACTAACTGAAAATAACTTGTGGAAATGTAAGAAGAGATATATCTTGTATCTTAAAATCATAAAATAGAGTTATCGACCACATAAAAATGCAAAAAATTATGCACTTTATATAAATCATTTTAGTTTTTTTAAATTTTTGAAGGCAGCAATAAAAAAAAAATAAAAGTCTCATTCACAACTGCCATTAAAATTGAAAAAAATATATATATAATACAAAATAGAAAAATGTCTATAAAAACGCACAAAAGATACACAAATTTACACAGTATTACACCCACAGAAAAACATATATTATTTAAAAAAGGCAACCCCAAAGGCTTGCATTCTGGGAGTCATGATCCGCGTAGATCTGCAAAAATGTTTCAAAAATTCCAACTTAGGTGAGAATGTAATAGGTAGTATTTCGGTACTTACGTATTATCCGTGCCAGTTTTAAGCCAACTGCGCCAGGCATAGAGCCAATATTACTAATTACAGTAAAGCTTATATTTTTTTTCTTGCTACATGGTACATGCCTGGGAATAATCTATAATATTATTCTTTCTTATTTACTATGCTATTTATCATTTATTAATTTTACTAAAATAATGTTATTTACCAGGGGTCGATACAGACAAAATTTGGGGCCTATTTAGGTACCCCTTCACAAAAATCAATTTAAGAAAATGGGCCCCTTCACAAAAAACAATTTAATAAAATGGGTCCCTTCACAAAAATCAATCTGATAAAATGGGACCCTTCACAAAAATCAATTTGATAAAATTGGTCCCTTCACAAAATTCTTTTTACTAAAATAGGCCTTTTCACAAAATTCTATTCCATAAAAACTTACTATTTATTATTTATTTATTATTTTGTGATGTTTTCGAATGTGTAATTTGTAAACAAACAACTTCACCAGAGAGGAAAACTTCAGCAAAAGGATTTAAAAAAGTTTTTGTTATTAAATGCTTGGTTCGAATTTGAGTAACTGGATTTCAACTTTCGTTACAAAATGTTATTTTTCACAAAAATATAATAAATTTCACAAAATGGGCCCCAAGAAAAAAAATCTGCATCGACCCCTGTTTACTATTTTTAACAATGTTATAAATTTAATAAACATATATTACATTTTATTTATTTTATATTAACTAGGGGACTCCGCACCCGGCTCGCTATGCTCACCAACCCCCGTTCTGATTTCACAGCCCCTTAAAACCTGGTAATATATCCTGTTTTAAAAAGATGATGATATCACGAACGGCGACTTTCTTCTGTAATCAGGTTATAATGCTTTTTCATTTAACTGGATATAATGCTTTTTCATTTAATTCATCTTTTTTATTTTTAATATTCATGTGTAAACACAATTTTTATGACATAATTTTCTTTATTTCCTGCTTTCAACACGTGATCATTTAATTATTATTTTAAACTTTCATTATTGTTTTTAATAGTCTCGCGCAAATACATTTTTTATTTGAGATAAAACATTAGTCCTTTGCGCTTATTTAGAAATTAGCAACAAAAATGACATTATAAAAAAAATGACGTTTTCAATAAAATATTTTTTACTCGATTTTTAAAGATTTTTTGAGTTTTTATTGTCCGACCGTGATAATTTTTTTAATTTCTGAAAGCTTGTTATATTTCGCGTCTGGTGGTATCATTTTTTAATCGTAGGATGGCTAGAAAAAAAGTAATAGCTCCTTAAAAAAGTCCCTAGTAAAAAAGCGATGAGAATAACCCGGAATATCTACGCAGAATTTGATTGGTCCATTTCGTTTTTGGCTCAATTCCAGATTACTTGTTTTCAGGGGTCTGTCCAGACTTTTTTCACAGGGTCCTGTTTTTGTGAAATTGTGAACAGTTTTTTATATTTGTGAAAAATCTAATCCTAATTTTGTGAATTTGAATTGATCGTTATATTCAGGTTCTTGTTTATACATTTTTAAGAAGATATATGGATGTAAAATACTAATATGTTCTTTATATATGTAAAAGTGGCATGTCAGATTTTACTTTTAAATGATTAATTTGTGACATGTTCAGTTTAGAGATAGAAAAATTTTGTGAAAAACCCATTTTTAAGACAAAGAATTTTGTGAAGGATCCTGTTTTAGGGAAAATAATTTTGTGAAGGGTTCTGTTTTAGGGAAAATAATTTTCTGAAGAGTCCTTTTTTTAAATGAAAAATTTTGTGAAGAGTCCTTTAAAGGACCCAATTTTTTCCTAAACAGATCCCTGGTTTTAATATAGAAGGATTACCATTTTTAACAATGTTATTTGATAATGTTAAATTACTGCGTTTGAAAACATGATTGGCAACGATAAACAAGATTGGTACTTGGCAACCATTTTTGGTGATCAATCTCCTGGCACGGATAATACGTAAGTACCAGTATTTCTTACGAAATCTACCTACAAAAAACTTGACAGATATGTCTGGCTAAAATATTTGAAAATAAAACTTACCGGATATTCCTTCCTTTTTCACAAATTAATTAAGACAAATTTCGTACAGAGATTCGCCTGAACCTGGGAAAAGAAATACACAGCAACATCAACAAACAATCGCATTAACAATTAAAAGGGAATTATTATTTTTTTTATGTTAGTTTACATTATACAAATAAGTATTTGTTGTTAATAGATTTTTAATTGAACTATCCGTGATTTTTTTAAAGTGGTTCTCAAATGACCTGTTCAACAACACAAAACATTGACTTATTTTTAAACACAGAGGCATATTTGGCACCCCTGGCTATATGGAAACAATTTGGAATGGAAATGAGTTTTCTATTTTTTTTTTATCGAGTTACAAATGATTCATGTCACGTGATGACAGGTTTTTCACAGTTCTCTGGCTGCCGCATATGGAATTCAATTCAAAACACTGACTAGGACAGTATTTTCTGGAAAATCTTCTGCCTTTACCAAAAAGTGGAAAACGTATTTCAATGGCACAGTTTTTGTATAAAAACACAGCGCATAGCCATTAAAAGTGAAAATAGTTTTTATATTTTATGTTACAGTAAAAATGTCCTTTTACATTATACAGTAGACTCTGTCAAAATCTGCATCTAGCATTTGTAACAGAGGCCCAGTGGCAGAACTATCTTCAAGTGTCTGCAACGCTGATAATGTTTTAAAAAATAGTCTGCAATACGCAATATATCATATAAACCTATTCTTGCTGCTGTCGTAGTTGTAGTGCTAATTAATTAAGGCATCAGCATTTATCAGCCTTTCTGAGCAAAAAAAATCTGAAATTCGCAGCAAATATTTTTATAGGTTACAGCAGAGGGGGGGGGGGGGAGGGGAGAAAATCCCCTCTCGGCAATAATTATTCTTGTTGCAGGTCGGATTAACTCTGCTTTTGATTCGAGTTGATTCCAGGCTGAATATAGATTCTCGCAAATTGGGTTCGGGTTAACCCGATTTTTCAAGTTAGTTCAGTGTATTGTTTCAGATTAAAAACTATACCTATATTAATAAGCATAGAATTTTGTGTCTGCTGTTTTCTAAAGGAATGCTCTTTTCCGGGACTATTTCACAAAATTCACGTTTTTTTTTTGTGAGCCTTTGACAAAATTAGCGTTTTATTTTACTCCCATGATCCTTTGGCAAAATTCATGTTTTTTTCTTGGCCCTTCGGCGAAATTTGCATTTTTTTCTGTGATCCTTTGACGAAATTTGCATTTTCTCTGTGGCCCTGTGATGAAATTCGCATTTTTTACACGATCCTTCAACAAAACTCATGTTTCTTTTTTTTACAGTCTTTTGATGAAAATCAAATTTTTCCGCGGCCCTTTGACGAAATTTGCGTTTTTATCGCAATCTGTCAACGAAATTAACCATTTTCACAAATCCTTTGATGAATTTTGCGGTTTTTCTTTGGCCTTTGGACAAAATTCGCGTTTTTTCCGCGATCCTCCGACGAAATTTGCCATTTTTTCTAGATACTTTGGCGAAATTTACCGTTTTTCTGCGATCTCCTGACGATATTTGCCGTTTTTCGAGATACTTTGATGAAATTTGCCGTTTTTTCGAGATGCTTTGGCAAAATTTACCGTTTTTTGAGATCATTCGACAAAATTTACCGTTATTTTGAGATCCTTCGACGAAATTTTACATTTTTTCGAGATCCTTCGATGAAATATGCCGTTTTTTCGCGATCTGTCGCCAGAATTCTCCGTTTTTTCGCGATCCGATGACAAAATCAGGGTTCCCAGAAAAACATAACTGGCATTTTCCCTGACTTTCCATGGTTTTCCCTGACCGAATTCAAAAAAATTCCATGACCAAACGGTCATACAAAAAATCTGCTTTAAATAACACAAAATAACAAGCAGGCATAAAAAAAAAGAAAAAAAATCAAAAATTTGTATCATAATAAAACTTTCATACTCTTTTCCAGGAGAAAATCTAAGCACCCTTTCAAGAAAATTGCGAAATGAAATTCTTTAAAATACTATAATGAAAAAAAACTTTACCTTTGCCAGTTTTCAAATGAATGCTACAGAACAAAGTCTAGAATGTGAAATGTCATGAAAAAGTCTGAAAAATGTAGAAAACTTTTGTCCATATTATGGTTTTTCTTGCATTGCATTTGGAGAAAATTCTTGATCTTTAAACGGACAAGAGTCTAGAGATTTTTCAGAGGCGCCATGTAGCGAGAAATATAGCAACACTTTTCTAAAAAAGAAATGATTTCAAATTCATATTTTCCCCCCTGCCCCAGACCTTTCCATGACTATTTAGGGAATATTTGTAAAGTCCCTGACTCTTCCTATATATTTTAGGTAGATTTCGTAAGAAATACTACCTATTACATTCTCACCTAAGTTGGAAATTTTGAAAAATTTTTGCAGATCTACGCCGATCATGACTCCCAGAACCCAAAACCACCCCCAGTTCAAAACTTTATCTATCTATCTATCTATCTATCTATGTCACTTTTTTCTGACCACGATAACTGGAAAAATTCTGCATTAATCTTTTACAAACTGATACATAAAATCAAGGGGCATAAAATCTCGGTCAAGTTCGTTAATGGGCAAAATCGAACCAAGGGGGGGGAGGGTGGGGGGGCTTTTTGTGAAAACAGAAAAAACCCCATAATTTCTTAATTATGATATATATTGAATCCGTTTAAAGTTATTATTACTTCTAGGAGAAGGGCCGAAAATGTATGTATGACAGATTTTTGATATAATTAAAAATGGCCCCAAGGGGGGGAAAAAGGGGGGTTTTAGAAGAAAAAAAATCATAGCTTCGTCAATTCACAAGATATCAAATTCGCGTAAATTTATTATTAATCCTCTTAATATTATCTAAAACTTTTATATTGACAAGTTTTTTATAGGACCAACCGTTATAGCAAAAAAAAATTAAAAACAAAAAAAAATCCCTGCCGGCTCCGCCTGCAAACAAGTTATTTTTCGAAGTAGGCGGTTCCAACTCCCGCATATTTTAGAAACTAATACATAAAATCAAGGAGCATACAGTCTCGGTCAAGTTCGTTAATGGACAAAATCGAACCAAGGGGGTGGGGGGGGTCTTTTTGTGAAAACAGAAAAAAACTCATAATTTCTTACTTATGATACGTATCGAATCCGTTTGAAGTTATTATTACTTCTAGGAAAAGGGCCGAAAATTTATGTATGACTGATTTTTGATATAATTAAAAATTGCCTTAAGGGGGGGGGGAGGAGGGGGGTTTAGAAGAAAAAAAATTCATAACTTCGCCAATTCTCAAGATTTCAAATCCGCTTAAATTTATTATTAATCCTCTTAATATTATTTAAAACTTTTATATTGACAAGTTTTTTATAGGACCAACCGTTATAGCAAAAAAAAAAAATTAAAAACAAAAAAATCCCTGCCGATTCCGCCTGCAAACAAGTTAGGTTTCGAAGTAGGCGGTTCCAACTGCCGCATCATCGTAAAAAGGTCATTTCTTCCGCAATTCCCGACAAACAGGCGCCCCACGGTCTGCGTCTTCGAAATCTACCTGTGCCTGTAGGCCGAGCCGTCAGGGATTTTTTTAATTTCTATGACTTTTCCTGACTAATTTGAAATTCCCTGACTTTCCATGTCGCTGGGAACCCTGAAAATTGACCGTTTTTCGTGATCCTTCGACTAACTTAACAGTTTTTTCCACGATCCTTTGATGAAGTTGGCGTTTTTTCCGTAGCCCTTCGGCAAAATTCGCATTTTTTCGGGATCCTTCAACGAATCTCATGTTTTCTTTCTTTTTTTTTTTCTTTTGACGGCCTTTTGACAAAATTCATGTTTTTTCACGGCCTTTTGACTAAATTTGCATTTTTTTCACGATCTTTAAAATGAATTTCGCGTTTTTCCGGGAGTTAAAGGTGAAAATAAGCACTCGCCAGTCGCCACTGGTCGATTAAACTTGAAAAACTAGCAATTAAAAATATGGAAAGAACCGGCCAAATGCAGGATTTTCCGATTACCTTTTTCCTTAAAATTCGCGATTTTCCCGCACCCATTCGAGAAAAGTTATGTTTTTTTCCGCGCCCATTCGACGAAATTCATGATTTTTCCACACCCGATCGCCGAAATTCTTGATTTTTCCGCGCCGGATCGTCGAAATTGATTTTTTTGCGTCCGATCGCCGAAATTCATGATTTTTCTGCACTCAATCGCCGAAATTTATGATTTTACCACGTCCGATCGATGAAATTCATGATTTTTCCGCACTCGATCTCCAAAATTCATGATTTTTCCACAACCGACTGTCAAATTTCTTGATTTTTTTCGCGTCCGATCGCCGAAATTCATGATTTTTTTGCACATGACCACAGAAATTTGTGATTTTTCGCGCCCGATCGCCGAAATTCTTGATTTTTTTTCGCATCAGATAGGCGAAATTCATGATTTTTCTGCACCCGACTGCCAAAATTTATGATTTTACCACGTCCGATCGATGAAAATCAGGATTTTACCGTGTCCGATCAATGAAAATCAGGATTTTACCGCATCCGATCGATAAAATTTATGATTTTTCCGATTACGATCGAAGAAATTCAGGATTTTTCCCCGTCCGATCGCCGAAATTCATGATTTTTTCACACCTGATTGCCAAAATTTTTGATTTTTACGCGTTCGATCGACGAAATTCATGACTTTTACGCGTCCGATCGGCGAAGTTCATGAGTTTTATGCACCCGATCGACGAAATTCATGATTTTTATGCTCCCAAATGATGGAAATTCCTTATTTTTTTTAAAAGGTACTTATGTAGTTAGCTACTCTATAGTACCTCAGCTTAGTGAGAGTTATGCAGTTAGCTACATAAGCATGTTGTGTATAACTTTGCTGTTAACTTATTTTAAAATTTAAAATAGATTGAAAATTAGTAGTATCTCAAGTTTATGCAAAGCAATATAAATTAAAATATTTTTATTTAGTACATAAAATACTTTACTGTAAACTAATTATATATTTTTAATTAAATATTCAGTGACATAAATGTACTTACTGGCTACTTAGAAATTATTCTAACTCACCACTAACTGGCTACTAAAAAAAATCAACCCACCGGCCAGTGGCTACTAAGCAAAATTCCTTATTTTCACCTTTACCGGGAGTCTGACGAAATTCGCCTTTTTTCTGCCATCCTTCGACGAAGTTTGCCATTTTTTCATGCAATTTACACGCTATAGCGCGTCCGCGGCATCGCTGTATGTTTTTAATCTGCAGGTGTCCCAAAAAGTCTGCGACGCCCGTCGCAGCGTCGCGTACATTCTGCCATGGGGGAACAGAGGTTGTGCATATTTTAGAATTTAACAGATTTCTGGTCACCGTTTTGTTTACATTTTTCAAACAGTCATTTGAATGTGATAAAGTATTTGAAATCATAATGAATTCTTACACTAAAGTAAAATATTAAAATAATTAAGGAAAATAATAAAAATTAACAGGTTAAGAGTGTTAAATGGAAGATCCTGCTGGTGCAATTGGCGAAAAAATCTATTTTGTCAAATTTTTCAAGATGATGGAAAAACGTGCTTTATAAATATTTAAACGTACATTAATTAAACTGTGTTTTTGTTTCATCTTGAAAAAATACGTACAATGCTAAAACAAAATTTTTCAATATTTTAATAAGTAAATGAAAATACATAAACAAACATATTTAATAAACCTAAGAAGCCTTTTTGTGATAAATAATAGTTATATTATTGTCAGGGGGGGGGGGGGGCATATTGTAAGCAATTATCAAATGAACGAAAAAACTAACTGAAAAGTGAAAATAACTTGTGGAAATGTAAGGAGAGATATATCTCGAATCTTAAAATCATAAAATAGAGTTATTGACCACATAAAAATGCAAAAAATTATACACTTTATATAAATCATTTTAATTTTTTTAAATTTTTGAAGGCAGCGATAAAAAAAAATAAAAGTCTCATTCACAACTGCCATTAAAATTAAAATATATATATATATATATACAAAATAGAAAAATGTCTATAAAAACGCACAAAAGATACACAAATTTACACAGTATTACACCAACAGAAAAACATATATTGCTTAAAAAAGGCAACCCCAAAGGCTTGAGATCAGAACTACCACATCGAAACATTTATCACCAAACAAAAACTCACCAAATCTATCAAACCAGCAATATGGAACTCTACCCATAATTTGAATGTAATAATGCACTTGGAATCATAATGAATGCTTACAATAAAGTAAAATATTAAAATAATTAAGTAAAGTATTATTAAGAGAATTAATAAAATAAAAAAATATTAAGAGTAAAGGTCAAGTAAATAATTAATATAGTACACTCCCTTTAATCCACAACAAATATCTAAAATTTGCACATCATTGCAGGTATAAACAATGAAATTTACAGTTACGAAGTAGGTGAAAAATTCAAGATTTTTTTATTTCAAAATCATTCCGTACTCATTTTAATATGTAATTCTGGTTAACAGGACTGAACTCATGTTTTCTCATGAAGGAAGTATAAATTTATTTTTAAAAAAAATTCAGAATAATGCTGATATCAGTGGCAATCACAATATTTTTATCAAATAGATATTCATCAAGCTGTTTTGGTTATTAAGTCTGGCTAAAACATGAGATAAAACTTTGTTATTTTAAGATTTTGATGTGAATTATGAGTGTACATTTATGAAGGGAGTTTCATCGAATAATTCAAGAAAAAATACGCCGCTGAAGTCGTGACGTCATCAATATGGCGCTGGTCATAAACAGACTGAAGTGCCCATTGAAATAACATGGACGTAAAAAATAAAATCTTCTAGGAATAATAATTTTCATATATAAGAACTTTCAGGCACTGTTCTGCAAAGTTTAAGGTACGCTTTTCATTATGAATTCCCCAAACTTCTGATTTTGTGATTTAAATTTGATCAATTTATTAAAAACTCATTAGCTTAACTCCGGTTAGATAAATATCACGGTTGTTTGCATCAGCTAAATTGGTGATATTTACATTCATGTCTGTCAAGATATCTCTGTCTCTCTCTACTTATAAGTAAAACTTTTATTTAATTTAAATTAATAATTATACTAATTTTATGTTTTTAAAAATGATTAAAGATATTTTATAATTTATAAATTATTATAATACATAAATCATAAATAATATATAAATTATGTATATAAATTACATATTAAATAATATATTAAATATATAAAATATGGTATATTATAATAATATAAATAAATATAAAATATAATATATTAAATTATAATACTAAAATGATATACTATATTAAATTAAATATTAAATCAATTTAAACATATTAAATTATTTATATATTACATTAAATTAATATTAGGAATAATTAATACTACTAATAAATAATTATTTATCACTTTAAATGATTAATAAGTATAATTGATATTAATAAATAATATAAAATTAATTATTAATAATTTTAATTGATAATTTTTGTAATTATGTATGTATATATATATATATATATATATATATATAATTAAATAATTATTAATTAAAATTATTAATTTAATTATATTAATTATATATATATATATATATATATATATATATCATTAATAATTAATAAATATAATTGATATTAATAAATAATATAAAATTATTTATTAATAATTTAATACTAATTATTTAATTATATATATATATATAATTAAATAATTAGTATTAAATTATTAATAATTAATTTTATATTATTTATTAATATCAATTATATTTATTAATCATTTAAAATTATAAATAATTTTTTATTATCAGTATTAATTATTCATAATATTAATTTAATGTAATATATATTTAATTTAATATGTTTAAATTATTATTATTATTATTATTAATTATATTATATATTATATAATAATTTTATATTATATTATTATCAATATTTATATTAATATATTTATATTTAATATAAATTAATAACATAAATAATAATATTGTTACAAATTATAAATTTAAATTATCATAGTAACATAATTTAATTATTATTAATTAAAAATAATATTATGAACTAAAATATTAATTATTTAATAATTATATTTCGTATTTTAAAATAATTATTTAATATTAAAAACTATAATTAATAATAATAAAAAAATATTTATAATTATAATCAGTATTAATCTTAATAAATAATTAATATTGTATATATAAATAATATCATAATGAACTATATTAAATTAATACTTTATTAAATTAATAATATAATATATTAAATTAAAATACTAAATTTTAATATATTAAATATATAAAGTATTATAATATGTAAATTATTAAAAATAATCTAATAATTTTTTTATTTTAATATGATTTTCTCTTTACTTATAATTAAAACATCAAATTACTTATAAGTAAAGAGAGATAAATACATCTTGACAGACATGAATGTAAACAACCACCATGTTTGTCTAACCGGAGTTAAGCTAATGACTTTTTAATAAATTATTCAAATTTACAGTACAAAATCAGAAGTTTGGTGAATTCATAATGAAAAGCGTACCTTAAACTTTGCAGAACAGTGCCTGAAAGTTCTTAAATATGAAAATTATTATTCCTAGAAGATTTTATTTTTTACGCCCATGTTATTTCAATGGGCACTTCGATCTGTTTATGCCCAGCGCCATGTTGAAACGTCACACTTCAGCGGCGTATTACCTCATCATTATGTTATGCATATTCATTTGACTAATTTACTTTTATTATTTAAATCATTTTCTTAATTTTTTATTTTTTTACTGAATTATTTTAATATTTTACTTCATTGTAAGCATTCATATTGAATGCTTACAATGATTATGAGTGCATTATTCATTGAAATGACTGTTTAAAAGAATGTTTAAACAAAACAGTGACTGAAAATTCGCCAAATTCTAAAATCCACACAACCTCTGCGGATATTTGAGGAAATTTACCATAATGCATAACTAAATATGAATAATAATGATGAGAAAGTGTATTTCTAGCACTTTTTTAAATCCAAAGGGAGAGTGTTTTTAAAAACTTCTTCTATAATCGTCGAAATTAAAAAAAGAAAGCTTCATTTTCTAACGAAAAAAAAAAAAAAAGCCTAAGTAAAAATTATAGATATCTGATCGAATTTCTATTGAACGAAGTTTATGTGATACAATCTTTTGTAGGGAACTATCAGATTCGTTACATGAAATTCAAATGTATACCTATAATAGTGGTAATGAACATTGATCCGGGAATATAAAAACAATATAAAATTACTTAGTATGAAATAGCGGGAATTTCTGAATAAATAGGTAGGTTGATGTTTGAGATCATACACAACCTTGAAATGATTTATTCGGATTCCCAGTGTCTTTAAATAAATTAGTGGATAAACTTGATTTTATACGCGTTATTTTACATTTGGTTGGTTCGTTGGTTTAGTTCATGATTTAGTTTTACGCCTGAGTTAAAATTATTTCTTTCAGTTAAAATTAGTTCACCTAATATTTAAAACTGAAACAGGTTTGAATTATATTAACTAAATTATTAAGCTTTATAAATAAAAGATATATCAATTTCCGTTCTCCCATCTTGCATCGATAATTGCATTGATAGTATATCCGCAAATCGCAAATCATCAACCATCTTTTCACGCTAAGGATAACTATAACCAGGGAGATAGACTATAACTGTAAACAAAAAATATTAAAACTATTTCAGTGCAATTATTACTCTGCTAAATATTAATACTAATATCTCGAGAAGTTATTCTTTAGGCCCTTTTTCAACTGTTTTACAAGCATGACATTACTGAAAAGTATTCCACTAAATTGGGTAAGCATGTTCTAAAAATTTTGTATGTGACGAATTTATGAATATAAGTGTAGAATCAGTTTGGTATAAATGTTAAGTATTGTAGGAAGTTACAGAGATTTTGAGTGCTTTTCTGTTAAATGAATTTACGTTCATCCAAAAATCATAAAATAATTTCCATCCATCATGCAGCCATTTATAATATAAAGTTGCATCACATTTACGAATTTCCATAGAACTGTTTAAAATTATTAAACGTTTTAAAGGCACTATTATTAAAACTTGTAGTTTTAATTTACATAATGACTTAAACATATTCTATTTAATTTCTTCGGAAAAGAATATATTATTAAAGTGAAGTATGTTTGTTTATTTACTACAAAAGTTTAGTTAAAAACCTTTAAGCTTTTTTTTCCCCTTACTTTAGAAGAAACATACAAACTATGATTCTTAGAATCATGTGTCTTCGGTGCAGCGTGTCAACGATTTGAAACAGATAATAAATATCAGTAATTATTATAATCACGATTTTAATCAGGTGATTATAAAAGTTATTTAGGTACCACTTTTCCGTTAACTGGGTGCCAGACATACACATATATAAACATATACATATATATATATATATGTGTGTGTATATATATCACTGGTGCCTGGCTAATGGAAAAGAATATTATTTATTATAATCCTGTATTTTTTATATTTTTTAAATCACACACGCACACACAATTAATCAAATATAATCCTATTCTAACGTTCCATCAATATTTTAATTGTTCAGTAAAAAAGAAAATTGCTTACATTTCTTAAAAATAGGTGTTTTTTAAGGATTGGAAACATTTTATTTAAATATGTTGTTTTCTATGTTACATATGGGGGAACCTGGGGAGCATTAACCATAAGGGAGGCTTGACCCACCCTTGATATTTAGTATTTAAAAATATTTTAGCTTTTCCTCACTAGCTTTTTAGCTTGCATAAGTTTTTTCTAAGTAAAACTTTTCCAAGAAAAACTTTTATGATACTGTTCGGTTAGCCGGGCGGCAGTGATATTATATATACCATAAAATCCCGATTGTAAGCCCCCTTTTTTTTAAAACCAAAAAGGGCTAAATGTGGGAAGTGGGCTTATAATCCAAGGTAAAAAAAATCAATTAAAAACCCATTTTTATCATTAATTTAGAAGTAAAAAGGGGCGAGAATCTTCTGTATTTCGGCAGATTTTCACTCAAAAATAAATAAAATATAAATCCCCCCCCCCCCCCCAAAAAAAAAAAAAATCTTTAAAGATTTTTTTTTTATATTTTTCTATATTTCTTATTTTTTTGTAACAATAAATAATCAATCATCTAAATCTCAAAATTACTGCTTCCCCCTGTAGTTTAACCTTTATAACTCTTAATTTATTTTCAAACTTATTTAATACTCTATATTAACAATAAATAAACCTAATCTACCACCTAAATCAACCCCTCTCTCCTAAAATCTCTGCTTTGCTCTCCTCCCCCACCCCCCAGCCTCATCTCATGAAAACCCTCCCACTGCAAATGCATCTCATTAAATTTTAAATCTTAAAATTCTTAATTTTTTTCTGCTCTATTTGTGATTTTTTTTTAAACGATATTTAAATAACAATCTCAATTATTCTCTTCCTCTCCCCCAAAAAGTCCTCTTTAGGATCATTCCATGGTAACTTGCGTTACATTTAGAATAATTGACTTCAGTAATTTTAGTAATATAACACCAAAAAATATTCATAATGTATAGTTGATATGATTTATTAATTAAACAAATTAGATAACTATTTAATTATTGTTGAAAATTATTTGATTATTGTAGGAAAAAAAAATTAAGGATTTTAAAGTATGTACTGGGGGGAGAGGGGGGGGGGCAAAGAAAATAAAGAAGGGGAATAATTTAGATTGTTATTTAAATATTATTAAAAAAAATAACAAAGCAAAAAAAAAATTAATAATTTTAAAATTTAATGTGATGCATTTGCAGGGGGAGAATATTCATGACTGGTGGGGGGGGGGGGAGAAGAGTAGATATTTTAGGAGGAGGGGTTGATTTAGATGGTAGATTAGGTTTATTTACTGTTAATATAGAGTGTTAAGTAAGTCTGAAAAATATTTAAATTTAAAGAGTTATATAGGTTAAACTACGGGGTTTTGGTACTAGAGGGGGGGGGGGGGACAAAGGGAGAAGCAATAATTTTGAGGGGGATTTAGATGATTGATTATTTATTGTTTCAATAAAATAACAAATAAAGAAAAATATTTTTAAAAAAACTTAAGATTTTCAATTTTTTTTTTTGGAGAGGGAGAGGAGTTGGGGGAGATTTAGATTTTATATATTTATTTATTTTTAAGTGAAAATCTGCCGAAATACAGAAGATTCTCGCTGTTTTTTACTTCTACATTAATGATAAAATGTGTTTTTAAATGATTAAAAAAAAAATCCCTATTATAAACCCCCTCCCACGTTCAACCCTTTTTCAAAGGGTTGTTTCCGTTCTCCTTTCTCATCTTTTTGGGGGGCTTACAATCGGGATTTTACGGTATATATATATAATATGTGTGTGTGTGTGTTTCACTTGTGCCTGGCTAACCGAAAACTACCACTATTATTTAAAATAAAGTGTTCTTTTTCGATTTTTCCAGAAAAAAAGCTGAAAAAAGTGTTTTTTTCCTTTACCACTTCAAAAATTAAAGAAACTTAACGTGTTTAGTCCAGTTTGATTGTTATTCCCATGAGTTGTCAAAACAAAAATAATTGTGGTCAAGAAATTGAAATTATCATTTATGCCTTTCAGATTTATTTATGATGTGTGAACTTTGAAACTGACCATTTTAATATTTTTTTTATGCACTATACATCTTTTAAATATTTTCATTTAGAATGTATTGCTTTTATAATTTATTTGTTTTTCAGAGTATATGTTTGTGGTAACACCTATTTCCCAACAGACTTTCATTTGATCTTTGAAGAAAAAGCCACTTCAGCGTCTTAATTTAAGTTGCTTAAATTCATCCAGGAAGATATCCCAAGTTCCTGTTGTTTTCATAGGTATACTTACTTCTTATGGAGTTTCTCAAATTGCTTATTGTATTTTTGACAAATGGGTCTCCTTCTTAAACGTACTATTATTACTTAAACAAGTTGGAAATTGTACTTTAAACGTGACAAATGAGGTACGTTGGTTTCGTGCTGTAACTAGTTTTACAATGTAAAAAATCATCATTATTATTATTTTAGGAAAATAAATGATATCATGTGCTATGAACAAAATAAGGATGCTTTTTTTTATTATTATTATGTATGCCATGTTTACAGATGAGAATTTTTTTTTTAGACCAGACAGCGCTGTAAAATTTACTTTGGAGATCTTGCTTTGCGAATGATTACCTCCATGGTTAATATTTCTATGACTCACGATGAATGAATCTTGTGTTTATTTACTTTAATGGATTGAGATATTCGACTGTTAACCCAATTTTCACTGAAGTTATCTCAGAATCTAAATATTTAATGTAACTCATCTCTCAAGCAAACCTGTTTTTTGAACGACCTTTTTAAAAATGTAACTTTTATGCAATTTTATTCGAAAAAATAATTTTGAATAAAAAATGGCCGCTTGGCATATGGAAAACGATAGGGCTAGCCCATATTTGTTTTCTTCAGTCACATGACTTGTGCTTTTATTATATAGATTACGTTAAGATTTAATAGAATGCAGAAAACTTTTATTAATATTTTAAGTTTTGATTTGATTTTCATAAACTTTGAAATGACTCAACAAAATTCTGCAACGATTCTATATATTAAATTTCAAATCATTCGGTTGGGTAGCTTTTGTGGTGTTGTATGTGGACGGACGGACCAGACGACTATAGGTGCTACGTATTTTTATAATTACGAATGCACCTGCAAATTACATAATATTTCATGAATTTTCATAACAAAACCATAAATTTGACCAAAATTTCTGTAAGAGTTTTTCTGAAAGCTAAATATGTTGTTACAATGTTTAATCAGATGCAAATTTATTTTTCTAAAAAGTAACATGAGTTAGCAATGACCTTTTTTAATTATCTTAGTGCTTAGAGTAAAGTAATTAAAGAAAATACTTCTTTTATTCTAAACTATCACCATAAAATATTCTTTTCTGTTTAGAAAGTTCATAGATATCCATTTATATACTTTTTCTTCTCTTTCTAACTTTTATGTTTATCTACGTTTAAACTGCCCAATCTCTGTTATTTTTTTCTTCAAAAGTTGGCAGATAGGCTAATATTTAGTTTTGTGAGATCTATTATTGTTTCTTCATTGAATAAATACAGCCTAGTAGTATAAAACTTGAAAATTGTCTTTTCATGTAACTCAGTCTTCATAATTTTTCTGCTAAATTTATAAACAAAAACATGCGTAATGTTTATTTTCTAAACATGAATATGTTCATTGTATAAACCTTTCATGAAACATTTATAATGTATTGAAAAACTACTCTTTATAAAAATCCATGAAATCTACTAATAGAAGAAATTAATTTTTATCTATCAGCTTGTCGATTGATTGGCAGTTACCAAATTCATTAATGAAACCTTCTGAATTAAAATGATGTACAATATAACTTACCCAATCATTAATTTTATGGTTACCTAGTTTTACTCTTGGTGTTTTTTAGAGAAAATATGGCACATGTAAGCAACATACATTTCATCTGATTAGCATTGGATAAAAATCTTTTAAAAATTGTCAATATAGTTTTATTTAATTATATCAACTATTGACAATTTTTAAAAGATTTTCATCTGAGGGTCATTCTATGTCAAATACACCAGTGACTCAACCTGACCATTTTAGATTTTGATGAAACTTACAGGAATCATTCTCCCTGATGATATAAATGAGAATTTTTTTTTTTTTATCCCAGTAAATTTTCATACAACTATTTTTTTAAATGTAGAAAAATCATCATTTTTTGGCTTGTATAAATGTTTTCAATTTTGAATTTCTCAAGCTATATCAGGCATAGAGAGTTGTTTGAACCCTCTCTTTAAAGAGAATTTCATAAGGTTTAATTTGATATGCAAGTTGACCATGCTTGGTTAAAAAAAGTAAATTTAATTTAATTTAAAGATTTAAAATGTTTTTAAATAGTGATTCTTTTTTTAATTTTGAAAAAAATATATGTATTTTGTAATATTATAAACTTTGAATTCTGAAAGTTTCAGAGTGGGATCTCAATGGGATCAGCAGTTATGTTAAAAAAACTAATGTTAAACACCAATTTGGGCTGGTATTTAAAGTTGACACCTCACCAACTTTATGATTGTGCTAAAAATAGTATTGTCTTATTAATTTTAAACATTATTTTTTTATAACTGCTGATCCCATTAAGATCCAACTCTAAAACTTTCAGAATTTGAAGTTTATAATATTACAAAATACGTATATTTTTTTCAAAATTTTTAAAAAACACTATTTAAAATTTTTTAAAGTTTTTAAATTAAATTAAATTAATTTTTTTTAACCAAGCATAGTCATCTTGCATATCAAATTAAACCTTGTGAAATTCTCTTTAAAACGAGGGGTCAACTCTCTATGCCTGATAGAACTTGAGAAATTCAAAATTGAAAATATTTATACAAGCCAAAAAATGATGATTTTTCAAAATTTAAAAAACTAGCTGTAAGAAAATTTACTGAGATAAAAAAAAAATTATAAAAGTACATTCTCATTTGTATCATCAGAGAGAAGGACTCCTGAAGGTTTCATTAAAATCTGAAATGGTCAGGTTGAATATTGAAAATTTTTGGTTGATTTGACATGGAATGAGCCCTGATGTTAACTTTTTCACCCCCCCCCCCCCCACCCTTTTTTTCAAATGCAAATCAGTCTTTGAATTTGTAGAATTAAAATGCTATTAAAGAATGTAATAATTTTTTTTTTGTAATGCCTACATGAGGCCTTGGATGTTTAAATGACATCATTCAAAATAAAATTCAGTCGAAAGCCTTTTCTAAAACATTGCATTTTATTATTTAAGTTTGTAGCTTTCAGATGACGGTCAGGGGAGCAGTAGGGTTAATTAAATGAAAGGGTTGTTGTTCACATATGTCCCACTTTTCCTCTATGAGTCAATGAAAAGGAAGAAACAAATTATTTTATTTAGGTATTAAAAAAATTCTTTGACGGTATTCACATGCAGACTATTATTTTCGGTTTCTGCCTGCACATGTAATTTTATTCTTCTGAAATATTTGTAAGGTTGTTTAAAATTCAATTGAATTTTGGTCTGCTCATATGAAAAAGTAATATTAATACTGTCACTGCAATGCAAAACAATTGAATACTTTTTTATTACTGGATTGCTTTCCTTTTTGCAAAATAATAATACCCTAATTTCCTGCCTATAATCTGTGGATTATACGTTAAAAAACTTTATTTTTCTTGTACTGCGGATTATCTGCAAATTATTTTCATGCTGAATATCTTTGTAAAAGTCAATAAACATAATTTTTTTGAGCAAATTTACAAATATCTTTCTTAAAAATCAACAGATGGCGATACCTGATCTGTATTCACCAGATAAATTGTTTTGTGTGATGAGAACAATCCCTTTCATTCAAGGACGCAGGGATTATTTGAGTACAAAATCTTTATCCTTGATAGCAAAACAATGGGGAAGATTTTAGGGAAAAGTGGGGAATCATTTCCATGTGCTCTTACAGATTCTTCGCTACCAGAAACACGTTGTTATCTGTTATTCCCTTTCCTGACTGAGACTGATTAGATACGTGCTTCTTAACAGAGCAAAATGTCTTGTTCTGCAAAGCCTATGACTGCTCTAGTGACAATGACTCTGGAAATGAGAATGATCCAAATTTACCAGAAGAATTGTTAAAATTGTTCGAACCGGATGCAGATTCTTCCAATTTTGATGAATTTAAATAAATAATTTTATTTTTAAGAGTATCCGATTTTTTACATCTATATAATAAATGATTAAGTATTGTTTATATTTGTACTGTACAAGTTTGTGATGTAACGTGATAGGCAAGTTTCTGTTTTCATTATTATAATTTTTGGAAAAGTATTAAAAAGTAAAACGTTATCTAAGTAATTTCACTTTCAAATTTGTCTCAATTTGCAAAAAAAACACTCCCTAAAAGTCACATGTAATGGTGGAATCACCTCCCAACATATAATTGATATTTTCTTTGTGAATTTATAAAATTATGATTAATGTGCAGTCATTCTATTTTAATTAAATGATTAATTGAAATAAATATATTTTATTAATAAATAATGTAAGAACAATTCGATTACATCATAGCAATAATTTTATATGTCAATCAGCAGATTTTCATTTTGTCTAATTTCTTCCGGCGTCTCGGACTTTTTACAAAAAAGTGGACAAAATAACACCCTTGGTTTAAAGTGCTTATTATATCATCTCACTTTCAAACAAAAAGGGTTTTAAATTTTGACTTAACATTCATTATTCTTTCAGAGGACTCTTTCTTTTGTTCCTACAACAAATTTACTAAATTCATCTGACAAGGCAGGTCTCCTTAAAGGTCATACTCAGAATATTTTGAAAAAAATGCTAACGAAGCTACTCATGTACGTAATAAAGGAACAGTGAAAATTAGCTGCGGAATCCCAGTAGAAATTCTGTAAAAAAAAATAAAATACTTTCAAGTATTTGATGCAAAAAGACACGATTTGGCGAGCAAAACTTTTTCGTCGCCAAATGCAAGCGATTTTAAAGTATTTGAAAATTTCTGATTAAATGAGTGTTTAAATGCCTTACACTTTATGAATTTAAACTTCAACGATTAAATAGTTTATTATTTTTTTCTATAAAGTTATGTAATACATATACAAATTAACTATTGCTGAAGTTGTTTACTTTTATACAGTTTTGAAGGCTGGTTAAGTTTTAAGCGTATTTTAACAGTAAATGTCCGATTAAACACTCTTTCATTATACATTTCGACTTTGAATAAGTCATTGTTTCCACGGCAACAAGACTTTTCTCTAGTTGTCTCCGGCACTAACAATAGCGATGACATAAATTGACAGTGCTCAGAATCACACAGTTAATTTTTAGTTTAAAGCAATTTTAATCAATTCAAAATTTGTTCTAAACTGTAGAATGCGATCGTTAAATTTCTTTTAGATGTACATATAAATATATATATGGCAAAACCGTAGTTATAAAAGTGAAATTATTTAAGTTAAACTTACTTTAACTAGTTCATTATAAAGAGTAGAAAACATTTTTCCTAAAAGAGAATTTATCGTAAATGCATGTTTTTTTTTTTTTTTTTTTTTCATTGTGTCGCCAACCCAGCGATAAATCACCAAAACAAGAAATTTTCATAATTTTTTTACGGACGTTATATCGAGGTTCCGCAGCAAATTTATTTATAAACGTATATATCCTCATGAGAAGAATGTTCTGTAATTTTTTCAAAATTTTCTGAGTATGCACTTATGGAGACCTTCCTTGTGAATACTTTCCTCCCACCAAATGAAAAACCAGTTTTCTAGATGTGGGGAGGGGAAGAGCAAAGTATAAATTTCTGTTTGGCTGTTTTCACCTTTAGTGACACACAAATCATTGTATTGTATTCAATGTATTAATATACTTGGCAACATTTAAATGTTTGTTGTCAATGAACAAACAAAAAATGAGACTGCCTGCAAGTGAAATTAATATTTCGTATGCACTCTTTGCTCATAGTTGCACAAAAACATTCATGTAATTAATATATAACCTATTCTTTTACTTATTGCATGCCATTTTGACATTTTGGTGAGAGTGGTTTGGTATAACAGTGTCTTGTGTGATAACCCTTTATTCTTAACCTCATTGTTGCCAGCATCACTTTTGTTTGATCACTCAGAGTACAGGTATGCATAGGCTGAAATTTCCAGGTCTGTTAAGAAAAGCTAAAATCTTGGCCTGCCTGCACAAAAACTTAGTTGGCCTATACCGGCTTGACTGAATTTCTATAAAACATGGAGTTTTACATTGATGTGGTTAAAAATTGTTTTGTACGAAGATCTCTGACAAAATGACTTATTTTAACTTTGTTTTTTCATGTTAATAATCTCTTAAAAAAGGGTGGCAGGGCTGTTAGTACAATAAATATATTTTTTAATGAATCTCTATTTGTATATAAATGTTTCAGCTATCATTAATCCATATTTCATGAATTGTAGACTTAAGAATCTGAAAAAATGCTATACAGACGGAACTGCATAGGAAAGAAAATGTAATTTGTTATAGACAAGTTCTCTTCTTAGCATGTACATTGTCTGATGTAAATGTATTGTATTCTTTTCTCATATATTGTTATATTCATTTTGTATGGATCAACACATTTTTCCGTTTAAGACTGGATTCCTTCATCTTCATAGGCAGATTTTTTTTTCACGGTATTTTAATTTAATTGCCTAGAAATATGCTATTGCTTTAAAAGATTAAATTTTATGGCAATTTAAAAATTGATGCCCTTTTTGAAAAAAATGTAGTGCTGGACCACATTTTATTGATTCTGCATGGGATAATTATTTCCATATGGCTGGGTTGAGACCAGACCTGAAAATTTCAACCCGTGCAGAGCTCTATGAAAAATGAAGTCCAGTCTTGGCTGGGTCTGGGAAAAAGAAGTTAGATCTGGCCCGGCCAGAAAGTCATGAATTAAAATTGGCATAAGTCCAGCCCATGCATATCTCCAACTCAGTAGATGTTAGTATATTAAATTTTTCTCATGTCCCTTGAAAAAAACCATACCTAAATGTATTAAGAAGTAAATTTTGTATGCTGCTTTTAATACAATAGTTTGTGTTTGAAAAGCATTTTTTTTTTTTTTTAAATTGAGCTTTAAAAGTGAAAATAAATTGAAATCATCAGTGGTGCCTTTATTTATATAATTTTGAAAAGTACTAGTATATTTTTGTTTTCATAACATCCAGTGGAAGTCCATTACTGACCTTTTTTTTTTTTTTTTTTTTTTTTTTACTGCTATGTAGAGATGTAAAATTTCCGGAAATTTTGAAGTGGCGGAAAAAACCCTGTTTTTTTCCGTTTTTCTTTTCTGGAAAAAATTGATTTCTTTTAAATGTTTCTCAAAAATAAGTTACATTTTCTTAAAAAATATAAAACAATAAACATTTTTTTAATTTCTGCATTCTAAAGTTTTTTTTTTCCCTTTACATGAATATATTACAAAAAAGTAAAAAAAAAAAGTCAGCTTTTAAAAGTTTAGCCTTTCAGTGTCAGAATTTTCGCAGTAGCTTTTCTTGCTTAATTTAACACCATTGTTTGTAATGTATCACTTCTCTGTTGAAATGATTTTTAAGTTACAATTGTTTTACCAGTAGCGATAATTTAAAAAATAACAACAAAAAAGAATCTAATGAGTTTCAACCAATATCACGGCAGTTTGAAAGCAAATTTAAATCCCCTCTACATAGTATTGCTTTGTATATAAATGATGACATTTTAAAGAAACAAATGATTGTAGTTGAGACATTATAAATATTATAATTTTTATATCTTCCATTGCTTGAAAATTGACAATGATTTACAATATTAAAAATTTTTTTCGTACAATTAGAACTTTCATTTTTTGTGTATTTAATTTTGGTATAGCATTCCAGTCTAAACCTAAACTAAACCTATAGTTTAGTTTAAGCTTTATATTCTTAATATGAAAGTAATATATATATATATGTGTGTGTGTGTATGTGTGTGTGTGTGTGTGTGTGTGTGTGTGTGTGTGTGTGTGTGTGTATGTATGTATGTATGTATGTATGTATGTATGTATATTTCTTCAATGAAATTTATAAAACAGATGGATTTTTGAATACTTCAAACAATTTACTTGAAAACAATTTTTTTTCAGAAAATTTACATTTTCTTTGCAAAGTTTATTTGTATGTATTTATATATATTTTTAAAAATACAGTTAAACAGGTCTTAAAATCTATATTTAAGGAAAAGGAAGAGAAGAGAAAAAAAGCTTGAAAAGACTAAATAATTTCAATTGCATGTCATTAAAAAATAACTTGTTTCTAATCATAGTTAAATATTTCTGGCAATTATTATTTGATTATATGAAAAATCGCATCTATGCAAATAAAAATAAATGCATCTGTTTAAAATTTTATATTTAATTTCTGGTATATTAATGAAATAATTTTGTACATGAATTTTCATTTTTAATAAGAGAAGTTGCATGGGTCTGCTTATATTTTTGTTTCACACGATCCTGTTTTTGTGAATTTTGTATTAAAAATATCGCCGCCTTAAAAAAAAATCATATAAAATTATCATAAAAAATATAATCAAAATTTTGTGAATTAGAAATTATCATTATATTTAGGTTCTCATTTAGCTAATTTTAATAAGGTCCTTCATAAATACAGTAGTGGCCAAAATTATGGAAACCTTTTGGAAAAAATGCTTTTTTGAAGTTTGATGGCTCATAACACCCAATATTTCTTATTAATACCATAAAAGTTATATACCACTGGAAAGATAATTATTCAAGAATAGCAATACAGTTTGATCAAATATAACCATTTTATGAAATGTTATAGCCAAATAATCAGAAGAAAAAAAAAAGTAAACCTTTTCCTGCCTTTACCAGTCTTGTTTTGCCTGACTTAGACATCCCTTTGTTAATTTACTTCTAATTTTACTTCATTTTGTTTTCATAGTTATAGTTTTCTACACTAAAAAATATTGTTACACATTGATTTCTGGGTAACTAATCAACTCTTTATGATTTTTTAATTTTATTATGCTTTACTAGCTCAAAAATTGAAAGGTGGCAAAGAACTTTAGCAACTTGTTAGTCATCATAAAAAATAGTGATAAAAATCCTCCTATAAGTACCAAAATATGGCATATATATATATTTTTTAAATCGTACCTTAGCTTTGATTGACACATTATCAAATAAAATGGAATGTGTCTGACATTCCGAACATTCACATGCATTGGCTACACTCAAGAAAAAGAAAACTAATTATCATCAACCTAACCAGGTTTTACTGCCTTTTTCTGATTATTCGGCTATAACGTTTAATAAATTAATTAGAATTGAACAAACTGTATTGCATGATATTCTTGATTAAATTATCTTTCCAGTGGTATAGAGTTTTTATGGTATAACTAAGAAATGTTAGATGTTTTGAGCCATCAAACTTCAAAGAAACAATTTTCCCTAAAGGCTTTCACAATTTTGGCCACTACTGTATATACAGCTAGATAACAGATTCATTGGCAATTTCAGCTGTTATGTGACAGGTTTTATTATTCTGAAATCAATCACATTTCTGAAGGATTCAGAATGGAGATTGCAAAAATTTCCGTATTTTTTGAAGGGCCCTATGTTTTAAGGTAAAAAAAAATTGTAAAGGATTCAAGTTCTTCCTAAACTGCTTACAGGTCATTATTTCTATGTTAACACTTTCATGGGAGACACTGAACATGAAAAAATATCAGAATGTACCCATAATAACATTTTGGATACATTATTTTATAAATTAAATGTCAATTTTTCCAATTTGGAAAAATTGAAAAGTACCCCTTCGAAAAAAATAAGTTTTTTTCCCAAAGTTTCTGGTTTTTTCCAAGCATTCCCCTCTCTACTGCTATATAAAGTAGACAGACTTCATTCTGTTTCTTATTGGCAAGAAATCTGGTGCATGTTTCAGGTAGCCACATGTTTCTAATTTATTTCCGAGTGCAAACATTGCTATTTTCCTAACAACTATTTCTATGTGATTTTTGGCTGGTTTTCTTTTGCATCCATCATAGTCTTTGAAACTCCCTGTGTTTTAGTTGAAAAGGGCAAAGAAATATTTCTTTTAAGATGCCATTTGGGAGGAGAAGGGGAAAGAAAATGAATGTTTGTGAGTTTCAATTCTTCTGCTACTGTTAAAGCTTTTTTTTTTTCCCTAGAAATTTGTCTGAAAATTCATAAATTTGCTTTTTGCTGAAAAGAGTCATTAGTACACAACTGTGGTCAAACTATTTCTAGAAATTTATTTTTTCATATTTCCTATTTTATTCACCACTTTTTTTCAAAAATGCCTTTCTAGTTTTAAAAAGTAATATACTTTTGTTCTTTTAGCATTATCAAAGTACTTACAAAGTGCTTATCTTAAATATTTTTTTTACCTCCATTAATAGTTGAAATATTTCTCTCATTCATAGAATTATTCGAGAATTTGTGCTTGGCCCTGTCTAAAAGTATAAAGAACAGCTGAACAAAGGTTTTCGTTTGCATAGGCCACTGGGACAAATGAGTACTTGAAACATAGAGGGTAGGTTTACTTATTTTCATTCATTCTTTCGCAGTTTTCTGTTTTATCTCATTATTTATTTATTTTTGTCAAAAAGCCCATTATACATTGACATCTGATTTCTGTACATTATTCTGAGATTTCGTTTCATTTACTTGATTATTCATGACTGTTGATTTATAACCTCTATTTTTTCAGCAGTTGTGTCATGACAACCACAAGTATTATACTCCTTACTATCCTATACTATATTGTAAGCCCAGCCCACCCATCCACTTTTAGGCAATTTTGATTTCCCAAATGTAAGCACGAACTTTTTTGCATAAAAAATTTAAGGAAGTTAATATTCCATACTTTGACTTTTTTGGTAGATTTGTTTTTGTTTCTAAACATTCTTAAACAATTCTCCTCCCCCTCCTTACATGAAATGTCTGCCTCCCTTCCCAGAACAAACACTTTAAAATCTTTAGATTCATAAATTATTCTGTCCTATTTGTTACATGCGTGTAACAATAGTAAAAAAAAATGCAAACATCTAAACTACAAACTCCCCTCAGCGTACAAAGTTAAAAACTTTAAGGAAAAAATATGATGATCTATTTGCAGCTTTCTGATAACAATAAATAAGTAATCATCAATTTAAATTATTTCTATAACCTCCCTCCCCCCCCCCCCCCCCCCCAAGCACTCATCTACAGTACAAATCTCATACGTTAAAAATTTATGTGTTCCCTTCAGAATACAAAGTTTAAAATTCTTATAAAATTCTTATTTGAAGAAATCTTCTGCCCTATTGTTTGCTCTCCAGTAACAATAAATAATCAGCCATTTAAATTATCTTCATACCCCCCAAAATGTCTGCTCCCACCTTTGCCACATCCCTCTAGCAAAAAATAAATAAAAATACAGTAGACGCCCTCAGATCTGCACAGCTTGGGACCAGGGGTTGTGTGGATTTCTAGTTACTGTTTTGTTTAACATTTTTTTAAAACAGTAATTTGTCTCTAGTAAAGTATAGGTGAAAACTGGGAAATTTAGTTAGTAGCCAGTGGCCGGTAGACTCAGTTCGATTAGTGGCCACTTTTTAAAGTGAGTGGCCACAATTATGTTTCAAACTTTCTTGACATCTAGATAAATTATAATCGTTGTATATAAACATATTTTTCTATAAGAGTTTTATACCTTTTGTATGAGTATGAGTGTATTTCGCATGATTGAACAGTATCTCTTGAAGAAAAATAATCCAACTGGTGAGCATGTGGCAGGAGTCGAAATATTGAAGATACTGAAATGTCCTTAAAATCTGCTTGTATCCGGTGGGAAAAAAGGAATAAATTACTTGAAATGCATGTGGAATCAAAGCTGATGAATATATTTTGCAGAATAAACTATATTTCTTGAAAAAATAATCCAACTAAACAGTAATCATAACATGCACATAAGAGCACATGAGAAAAAGCCGAAATATTGAAAATACAGCTAAGTCGGTGAAATCTGTTTGCATCTGGTAAGAAAAAGAATTAACAATTAACCAGTTCTCTAATTAGATGTAATCAATGTAGAGATGCATATTTCCATGAAAAATGGTGTATTTCACGTGGCGATCGATAACAGATTTTTTAATCGCCACTTGGCGAGTGGCGACTGAGGTGGCGATCGATGGCTGATTTTTTAATCGCCACTTTTTAAACTTTAATCGCCACATGGCGAGTGGCGACTGAGGTGGCGATCGATGGCTGATTTTTTAATCGCCACTTTTTAAACTTTAATCGCCACATGGCGAGTGGCGACCACTAATTTTCACCTATAATAAAAATAAAGAAAATTTCCAAAACATTTAAAGTATTAAAAGTAAAGGTCAAGTAAATTATTAATAATGCATATCTAAATATGCATAATGATGATGAGATAATTTTTTCTTGAATTATTCAGTGAGAATTGCCTTATAAATGTATACTAATAATTCACATCAAAATCTTAAGATTACAAAGTTTTATTTCATGTTTAGCCATACTTAATAACCAAAAAGCTGGATTAATACATAAATTATATGGTAAAAATATTGTGATCAGCAGTATCTTGAATTTTTTCAGAAATAAATGTATACTTCATGTGAAAACACGAGTTGAATCATATTTACCAGAATTGCATATTAAAATGTGTACAGAATGATATAAAAATATACACTATATTGCCAAAGATGACCAGCGCTTGCGATTTTAGATGTTTTGTTAACTGTCTAGAAAAATACATGAGGAATTAACCTGAAACTGCAGGTGTGTAAACAGTATAGTATAGGTTATATATTTCTGCGAAGATTTTTTCCCGAAACTCCATAGGGGACTGTCAACAAATTGAAAAAGAACGAATATCTTTTGGATTACCCTGTAAAAACTAATGTAGCAAAAGCATTCAAACTCGAGATTATTAATAAGTGGCTTATTTTAATATACTGTGTTCATTTTTAAGAGAATAGATTGTATACTCGAAGGAAATTAAGTTTTTTATAAAAACAGTCCCAAAATTTGCCAAGTTTTTTGCTTATAATTTGCAGAATTCTTAATATTAAAAAAAGTTATTTTGAGAAAATATGTCAAACAACATTGTACATAATACTCTGCAATCGGAATTAAAAAATAATAAAAATTGGAGGAAAAATGAGTAGGTTTACTAAAAAATGTTTCACTGCGCATGCAATCAAAATATAATGTGCATAATGTATTAGCTAAGTATATAGAGCAACTTTTGTGAAAGTCTCAAAATCATAGCTTGAAAATTCTGAAAATTATCGTCGATAGAATGAGCTCGAAATCAGTTGTTCCCCAAAAGAAGCAAAAAGATGAGGGGTTGTATCAAATATCTGTTGATTAGTGCCAAGATAGCATACACAACATTGCACGTACTACTATATTTGGATACAACCCCTCATCTTTTTGCTTCCTTTTGGGAGCAACGGATTTCGAGCTTATTCTATCGACGATAATTTTCAGAATTTTCAAGCTATGACTTTGAAACTTTCACAAAAGTTGCTCTATATACTTAGCTAATACATTATGCACATTATATTTTGATTGCATTCGCGCATGCACATTGAAACATTTTTTAGTAAACCTGCTCATTTTTCATCCATTTATTATTATTTTTTAATTCCGATTGCAAAGTATTATGCACAATGCTGTTTGACATATTTTCTCAAAATAACTTTTTTTTATATTAAGAACTCTGCATATTTATAACCAAAAAACTTGGTGAAATTTGGGACTGTTTTTATAAAAACCTTAATTTCTCGAGTATACATGCTATCCTCATAAAAATGAATACAGTATATTACAATAAGCCACTTATTAATAATCTCGAGTTTGAACGATTTTGCTGCATTAGTTTTTATAGGGTAATCAAAAGATATTCGTTCTTTTTCAATTTGTTGACAGTCCCCTATGGAGTTTCGGGAAAAAATCTTCGCGGAAATATATAACCTATACTATACTGTTTACACACCTGCAGTTTCAGGTTAATTCCTCATGTATTTTTCTAGATAGTTAACAAAACGTCTAAAATCGCAAGTGACTGGTCACCTTTGGCAATATAGTGTATATATTTTTTTAAAGTTGAATTTTACACCTACATCTTAGCTGAAAGTTTCCTTGTTTACATTAGAAACAATGTGCGGATTTTAGGAATTTGTGGATTATAGGGTGGTGGATTTTAGGAATTTGTGGATTATAGGGTGGTGGATTTTAGGAATTTGTGGATTATAGGGTGGCAGATTTGAGGGAGTATACTGTACTTGAAATGCATGTGGAATCAAAGCTGATGAATATATTTTGTAGAATAAAACTTATTTCTTGAAAAAATAATCCAACTAAAGAGTAAGCACATGAGAAAAAAGCCGAAATATTGAAAATACAGCTAAGTCATTAAAATCTGTTTGCATCTGGTAGGAAAAAGAATTAACCAGTTTTCTAATTAGATGTAATCAATGTAGAGATGCATATTTCCATGAAAAATGGTATATTTCACTTGGCGTTTGATAACAGATTTTTTAATCGCCTCTTGGCGAGTGGCGACTAGGGTGGCGATCGATGGCTGATTTTTTAATCGCCACTTTTTAAACTTTAATCGCCACGTAGCGAGTGGCGACTGCTAATTTTCACCTATATAGTAAAGCATTAGAAATTATAATGAATGCTCACAATAAGTAAAATATTGAAATAAGTATATAAAATAATAAAAACTATTAAGAAAATTAAAAATATTTAAAATAAAGATCAGGTAAATAATAATTAATTAATGATGCAGAACTAAATATGCATAATAATGCAGAAATATGAATCCTTCTTGTTCCAGTCAGCCTTATCAGTCAAAATTTCGTACAGAGTCACAAAAAAGTAAAAATTTAAATCATTAAAGATTAAAACTGAAAATTAAATAGCGATGCAAAGTGGTTACTGTTACGCTGTTTTTTTACCTTAGGTACAAAAATAATTTACTTCAGAACCTTAAAATAACAAAAAATTTATTTCACATTTGTGCAGATTTAGTAAACAAAAAAGCTTCATTAATTAAAAATTGTCTTGGAAAAAAGATTGCAATCATTAGTGACATTTTTTAATTTATTTCAAAAGAAAATTCATATTTTCTTGTGCTCAAGTTTGGCCCTATTAACCCTAATTACTTATTAAAATGCATGAGTAATAATGAAAAACTAAAAATAAATATTCAGAAATGGGGAAATGAACGCGAGAAAAATAAAAGAAACAATTCAGTTATGGTTTACAGTTTACACTTGTGAATGGTGTGTAGGATAGAATAGGGTGACCTTTTTGCTTTTGATAGACGAATTTACATCAAAATCATAAATAAATAAATTTTATTTAGTAATTAACCAGCTGAAGAACATGATTTTAAAATAAATAGTAAAGAAACATTGCAATCACCACTGATTTTAGCACTATCTTGAATTTCGTTCCTTCAACTTAACTGTAAGATTCACCGTTTACGTGTGCAACAATATGCGGAATTTAGGGAGTACTTGTATTTAAAAGTTTATTTTAAAAAGGTCTGTCCCATTTCTTGCTCTCTAGTAATAATTAGCAAATAATCAATCATTTAAATTACCCCTCCCACCCTCTTCCCTTTGAAATGGACACTTCTCCTTCTCTCTCCACATCATTGCATACAAAGTGTCTTTAAAACTCTTTAAATATATATATATATATGCTCTATTTGTTGCTCTCTAGTAACAATAAATACTATCAGCCATTTCAATTTTCTCTCTACTCCAAAATGTCTGTTTCCTCCCATTTTTCACTAGTTAAAAAAAAAAAATCTTTGTTGCTCTTTATGAAGAATAAGTGAAAAAATCATCTAAATTACAAACTCCCTCTTTCCAAAATTCAAAACAAAGTTTAAAATTTTTAAAAACCATTATTTGAAAAAAAAAAATCTTAGGGTGCTAAATCTTATGTTAGGGTGCTGGCTACTGTGCAAAAAGGTGACAAGGTTTGAATCAGACATAAGCATGGATGTCTAATTTTCAATACATATGCTTCATTTTTCACATCCTTTTTAAAAAAAATTTTTCACTTTTTTGTAATTTTTGCCGTAAGATACAAAATGGAAAGTCATTCGGTCAAATAGTTTAGTAATTATGAAGGTTTAATGTTCAGATTTTTTTTTATGTCAATTTTCTTTTAACTCATTTCAAAGCAGATTGCGGTGCAGGTAGTTTTTTTAAGTGTATGTCATTAGAACGAGCTGTAATTTTGTATTTGCATATTGAAAACTTCTGGAGATCAATTTCTGTCAAAAAATGTTATAGGCATTCAATTTATATTTTCTGCAAAAATCACTTTCTGAATATGTTTATTTTCAAAGGGTTATTTCAGGAAACCAGCATCACAATCCATTGATTCAATCAAAAATACAGGCTGCTTCTCTGCAAGCTGAACTCGAATTTTTGTTTACAACTTTTTAACAATAATGAAGATATTTTAGTTAGAGTTTCATCGCATTAACTTGGCTTTGCATGAAATGGGATGAAATCAGTGGAATTGACGAAATTTTCGCCAATGATACAGCATATGTACTGTCAGCTGCAATAATGGAATGTCTAGCTTAGTGTTGTTTTTACTGCAATGGCGGCAATTTCTGGCATTTTTTGTTATATTTCACAGAAAGCAAAGTAATAGAGTGTTACACTTAAACCAAAAGTGCAAGTTTGCCTTGCAATGAGATACACTGTACTTTTAAATAAGTGCAAATAGCAAATAAATAATGCGAAAGCAATCCCTGTTATTTAAATAGGATTCTATTTCTTAATTTTCCCGAATATCTTTATTCATTGACAGTTAAAAATAAAAGTTAACTAAGGTTTTCAGAATTATTTTTAAAAATGTTTTCTTTAAGTATTTGGTTTGGCCGGATATCTTGATATTCGACCAGACCGAATAGTTTGATATTTGGTAGTAGGGCCGAATACTGAATACATACTGAATATTTGGTGCATCCTTAATTTTAAATTCCCGTTGAAAAACCACCCAACCAGTAGCTGAGAGGTTCGGCTCTCATAAACACAAGAGATTTGTTTATTATCAGTCATAAAAATACTAAACCATGGAGGTAATCCTTCGCAAAGAAAAGAGTGAATTTTACAGTGCTGTCTGATGCAAAAAAAAAAAAAAATTCCGCATTTGTAAACGTGGCATGCACAATAAGAAAAAAAAAAGGGCATCCTCATTTCGCTCCTAGCAGATGATATAATTTATTTCACTGAAATAATAACGATGATTTTTTTACATTCTGAAACTAGTTATAAAATGAACACTGCTCATCTATCACGTTTAACATATAATTTCTAACTTGTTTTGACATGCAAGTGTTTTTGAATTATTTATTTATTTATTTTTGAGTATTTAGTAAGACTTATATTTTTTGTTAACACTTTCCTACAAAGTTGAAAAGTGTTTATGAATTTGGTTTGTCTGTCCGTCTGTGCTTTAACTCCCGTAAATACGCTCAGTTTATCATGTAATTGATATAGGTTATTGAACTTTACTGTGGCTTGTTCACTATTGAAAATGAAGTGTGTAGCACTTATAATTCCTTTACAGGGACACGCAAAAGAATTGCATTATGTTACAGTCTATGGGAGGGAAATTGATTGTGGTTTATTTTAATAATGTTATACTAGTTCAAACATATTGAAATTGATATATACAGGGTGTCTAGCCTCCTGGAAAAGTCAAGGAAATTTATATGGACTGAAAAAGTCAGGGAAATTTGACCATTTCTGAGGAAAAGTCAGGAAAATTTGAAAATTCTGAGAAAAATTTGGAAAATTTTGAACTTTAGAAAAAAAAGGGCAGGAGGTGAAATGTTTCTTATAAAACTAAGAATTTGAAATTGCAGTGCCATTAAAATCAAACTTTGCTCTTCATTAAGTACTTTAAAGAGTATTTCAACCTCTCGTGCAAATCATTTTGTCTACTCTTTTTCAGTCCTTTGTAACTCAAAGATTTTCAGTTCCACCTTCACTGAAACTTTCTTCTAAATGTTGTAAGATGGATTAGGTGTTTCACTCTGCTTACTTATCTCTGTTTGTTAGCTTAATTTATGGAATATTTATTTGTATTAAAATGTGTCAAAGGAATCAGTATTTAACTGTAAATGATGTGTTAAACAATTCCATCCTGATTTGACAAAATAGATAGAATCTGGTGCTAAAAATGTATGTTCTGCAAAATGTTCAGCATTAAAATCTTCAACAATTTGTAAATTTTGCTAAAAAGGATGTAACAGATCAGTAATTTGTGCCTCAGAATCAGTTGTGTAACATCACAAAATCTGGATACCTGGAATCTTTCTTTTATTGGTATGGGAAAACCTGGAAAAGTCAGGGAAATTCATTGCCGATCTGGAATAGACACCCTGTATATATCACTCAGGTACACTACAAGATGCCTACTATAGAATGTTGTGTGTATGGCATTTCTTGGTCATTTACAGGGACACATAAAAAAATTCTGTTAAAGTAATCTGTCTGTAAACAATAATTGCTGGGAAGAGCATGTTCAGTTGCAGAACATGTTTTTAAATTTAACTCATTTTTTATATATATTAACACATGGGTTGATAAGTTCCCGGTCTAATAAAGAAAACACAACTTTTTAGCATAATTTTATAACTTTAATAATAAATAATAATAATTTTATAATAATAATTTAATAAATAAATAATAATAATAATTTAATAATAAATAACATAACTTTATAACGAAAGAGCTCCAAACAGTGCTCAGAGTCATCGACTTGTTGTTGTTTTTGGTCAAAAGTCGACACGCACGGCCCCCACTTTGAAAACAGCTCTTTCATAGACAAATGTTCATTCAAAATAAAACATACACATTCCTTGGATATCTTCAGAGTCTGAGCTATTGCCTGCAACTTCACTTTACGGTTCCCCAAAACGATTTTGAGGACTTTTTTTACGTTTTCCGGAGTAACCACCTCTTTTGTGTGGTGCATCACTGGTGTCCATACGACCACGTTTAAATTCAGCAAACCAGTAAATAAGGGTTGATTTACCTGGTGCAGTGTCCGGATAATGCTTATCAAGCAAAGCTTTTGTTTGAACGGTGTTTTTTCCCCCACTAAATAACAACTCTTGAATTTCTTGTTTATCCATTTTTTTGTTTATCAACAAAGTTGTTCAACTAAAACCACTCTAACATTTTATCCACATGGCGAATTGTCATGACATTTTTTCTGATACCTTTTAAAGGTTAGTATTTACTAAAAAAAGCATCGGTTCGGCGATTGCAATGACATCTGTGTGCCAGACCGGGAACTTATCAGCCCATGTATTACTTCATCTGTATAAATTTTATAGATCCTATACAGGGCAGTGTAAAAGTTCTGAAGTACATTCCCGTTTATTGATGGAAATTCCAGAAGGGGAATTTTCAACTATGCTATGCGCTTCTTAACTGATCTAAAATTTAGCATTCTATGTATTATAATATATATAAACCTATGGATTCTATACAAGGATAAATAAAATAATTCGCATATTTCTACGAATAGTGTTGGTGTATTTTGTAACCGTTGAAAAGTGTTTCGTAATCTATGCTTGACACAGGATTTTTCTTTCTTGTTTATTATTAAATCAGTTTGACAACCTCTTACGGTTGTGTCTTTAGAAATTTGTATTTAGAACTGTTTCTTATTTTAGACAAACTCAAAAAAGATAAAATGTAAAAAAACAGCAGCTATTTGGTATGCAGTAAAATAAGAGTTAAATCACAACCTTTAGCTATTTAATCACCTGTAAACAAGTGTAATCAAGGTGATTCCGTAATGTTGTACACAATTTTTCTATCAAAAACCCCTCGCTGTATACATATGTACTAGGCAGCCATCGAAAAAACTTTTTATTGAGGTGCATTAAAAGGATATTTAAAAGGATATAAACAAAAATAGCATAATTAATGTATTGATAATCCTATACCCATTTCACTCCACTTTACATTTTTATTTCTAACTTTGAACAAGAACAAAAAATCATGCGTCAAGCATAGATTATGGAACACTTTCCAACACTTCCAAAATAATTTTACAAATCTTTACCGTTTAATAAGGCGAAGGATGATATGTAAGTAAACAATTTGGAAAAACACATAACACATCTGAAAACTCAATTTCAGGAATAACCAACACTGTTTGGAAAAATATCAAAATTCTTTTGTGCAGCCCTGTGTAGGATCTATAGATTTATATGTACACTATGTGTATCATGCTAAATTTTAGTTCAGTTAGGAAAAGCGTAGCACAGTTTTCCGTTGATAAACGGTGTGGCTGAGAGGTTGTGCTCTCGAAGCTGGTAGACGGGAGGTGCTGGGTTCGATCCCAATCGCGCCCGTCGGCCTAATCGTTCGGAGTTTTCGTGGTTTTCTTCGAGCCGTGGATTTATCCATGCGTAAATACGGGTTAGAAAGACCCCCCTTAGAAAGACCCCCACGAAGGGCACTCCCCCCGGGCCTATATCCCATGTGTAGATAATTGGCCGTCAATAATCAACCAATCAATCAACCAACCGTTGATAAACGGAAATGTATTGTAGGACTTTTGTGATGCCTTGTATACAATCTATAGAATTTATATACACCAGTAATAGACCAATAAAAAGAAAAGTGCCGCGTTAAACTGAGGGCATTGAGCTCACAGGCTATTCACACTCATTGTATATTATACTCTTATTTCAAAGAATTTGAGATAAGCGACTCGAAAAATAAAGAAATCGACACTATATTAGGGGGGGGGGGGGTCAACCATTCTCCCCTTCATAATTAACTAATGAACTCCCATAACTAATCAGAGAAGCGCCTTGTCACAATGAACCTATGTACAAAATTTGAAGAAAATTGAATAATTCTGCACAAAAAACCCATTTATCTAAATTAAGGGAGGTATTAGCCCCCGTATCCCCCTTTATACTTAACCAATGAACCCCCAAAACTAATCAGGGAAGCTCCTTATCACAATGAACCTATGTATAAAATTTGAAGACAATCTGATAATTCTGCATGAAAAATCTATTTATTTATATAAATTAAGTTGGGTTCCCTCCCCCCCTCTTTATACTTAACCAATGAACCCTCAAAACTAATCAGGGAAACACCTTATCGCAATGAACCTATAAACAAGAGTTAAACCAAAACGGTTATTTCTATCAAGTTATCGCATTATGTACATACATACAGAACCAGCAGGAACATTAGCTTTCAGGCTTTGATAGCCTGTGAGCTAAAAATGACTTACCGTAAAATACCGTTAATCCGCCCTTCCCGATTAAGCGCCCCCCTCCCACTTTGTAAACAAATTGGAAAATTCAAAAAATCCCGAGAAAGCGCCCTCCCCCAAAAGAAATTTTGCCGGCACGTCAGGATCAACACCAAAAACTTTATCTCCCGAGTGTTTTTTTTTTTTTCCGACGCATCAGAAAGGCGTGACGATTCTTTGATATATCTCAAACATGTGCAAACACATTGTCGATCTGAAAAAGCAATATAACCAAACATTAATTTTGCTGTAAATTTATTTCCATGGTGATATGAAGGTAATAAAAATATCGATAGTGAAAGTTTCTCATGAAATAAGTTAAAGAAATGTGTATTTGATACTGTGTGGAAAATATTTTGATTAAAAGAGAATCTATTTATTTTATTAAAGAATTTATAGTTGTATTTAACATTATTATGGCAACCAATCGCAAAAAAATATATCGATTGATAGATCAGATCAATCGATTTGTCGATACACAATCGAATTTGTAGCGTAATTTATGCCATCTTTGTGGTAGTAATGTTTTTTTCTTTTAATAATCTGGCAACACTACCAATTCGTTCTATATGTTCTCAATTTTTGTGATTTGTATTATTTATTTAGCATTTATAGATACAAAATCATGTTTTAAAAAAAAACGGTTATTTAATCTTCGTAACTTACAACAGATGGCGACACCACATAAAATGTTACTAGTTTTTGAAATTACTTCAGGATATTTTCAACTGCAATTTCCCAGTGTTTTTTAATTATTTTAAATTATTAAGTTCCTTTTATTTTTCTGTTACCATATTAATGTTATTATTTATCTAAATGCATTCCAGTTTCAAATCTTCTGAAATCCAGAATTTTCTATAATCTGAAATTGCCATTAATCGTGAAGTTATACTGTTTTTCTATTTTGAATATAATTTTTTTAATTCAAAATGTTTTTCTTTTGTCACTTTATTAAAATAATGCATACTCTGCGACGATCGGCCATTAGCATCTCCGCCCCCAACCCCCCGCCACCACCACCGATAAATATCATATACTACAATTTTAATACCGTGTAAGCGCCCCCCCCTGATTATTTTACGATTTTTCGTCACGTTTAGGGGGGCGGATTAACGGTATTTTACGGTACATTTAAAAACACATTCAGTAACTGAAAACACATCTCCAGCAACTCTTGTTAACAGACAGTACCGAATTCTTTTGTGTGTCCCTGTGAATGAATGATGAATGCTATACACAAAATACTCTATCATAAACATCTTGTAACGCCCCTTAGTGATATACTATATTCATTTCGATATGTTTGAAATAGTGAAACATTATTAAAATAAACCCCAAATGATTATTCTCCATCTAATGGAATTCTTTTAGGTGTCCCTGTAAAGAAACTGTAAGTGCTACGCACATCATGCATAGTAAGCCTCTTGTAGTGCACAGCTGTGATATATATATATATATATATCAATTTCAATATGTTTAAAATTGCATTAAAATAAACCACAAATGATTTTATCCAATAGACCATAATGTAATGAAATTCTTTTGAGTGTCTCTGTAAAAAAAACTTGTAATGAAGAGTAAAAAACATGTAAAAATAAAATGTTACACACTTCATTTTTAATACCGAACATGCCATAGTAAACCTCAATATCATACATCAATTGCATGACAATTTCAATCTATTTAATCATACTTTTCGCCTATGTTGTAAAATGTTAAAAAATAATTTTTCTCCTGTTTTTTTTATTATTATTTCAGTCAATAAAGGGCGTACACATTGCTATGACAAATATTATTTTACATTTAATATACATTTGTACTATGTACAAACTATGCAGTGTAAAAAAAAAATATTTATACAATAAACTAAAAAGAGACAATAAAAGTGAATGCAGCTTTCAAAATTCATTCAAATGGTGTCAATATATATTTTTTCTAAACGTAAAATGAAAGTTGAATGGTTGGATAAATTATATACATGATTTACAAAAATTTTTTGTACATAATAGGATTTTTATTCAGAAGCAAAACAGTATTACCCATTCCACCCCACCTGACCCTGCCTATACATCAAAATCTGACTGTTTATCATTTAAAGGAGGTGTTAATTTTGCTTTGTACAATAAATTATTTTTACAGTAGGTGATACGGAACACTGTAAAAAATATTTATTACATGGGAAACCAGGTTCAAAAATTCATTTATTTATTCAAAATTGTATAGGGCGTATCACTCCAGTCCGAAGTTGCGTTTTCATTCACTGTAAAAAATTTCCAACCCTTTTCCGTTTCGTAAAAGATAAATTTCCTTTACGATACGGAAAACAACCGATAAAATATTTTTTCCGAATCACAACAGAAAGTTTTCCTACAGTCATAAAAATAATCTTTTTATATCGTATTAGTTTCCGAAAGGATGGAAAATAGCATTCACCGGACTTACTGCGCAGTCTCGCTCTCTGCTGACGTATGAAAGGCGTGGCGTCACGTGATTGATAACAGAAGATAATCGAGATTTTCGATGAAGAAGATGTACGCCATGTTGTTAAATATTGGACAATTGTTCTACGTAGTTCTAACTTCGCAATGGTAAGTACTAAAATTTATGTGATTTTTAATATTTGGGATTTGATATGTCCATATATTTACAGTGCATGATTATCAAACCGAATAACATGTTTAAGGAGCTGCGTAGCCTGAAATAAAATGCATAATATCTTATTTCTCGCTCAGTTTATTTTTTATGAGAAAAATATCCCCAATCAAAAAAATATTTTGATGTGCCAGAAATTTCTAACTTAGATATTATCTTAATGAAAACTCAATTTTTGTAGACTGCTTTTTAAATAGTTTTTAACTTATTCTAAATTCAGGTACTTGTTTATTTATTTAATTCTGCAAGGCATCCAGTGTTGAATTCAGGAGATAGCCAGGGGAGGGGGGGGGGGACATTCCTCTCTCCCGGAGCATTGAAATGGCCACCCCCTCTGAAGATTTCGGATTTTATGATTTAATGGTCAAAAAGTGCAATCCCCCCCCCCCCTCAGAACTCTATAATATGCCCCCAGTTGCCACAGAAATCCCTCTCGGAGAAAAATGCCTGAATTCAACACTGAAGATATCAATAACATACCTATGATCTTAAAATAAATTCATGAGATTTTTCTGTGTTCGATGCCATATCAGAATCATATATTGTCTTTTTTTTCAGGTACTACATTATTATAGAATCAATTTAACATTTTATTATTTGTAGTGTATTAAAATTCATTTAAAAAGGAATGTTCATTAAATTCTATAATGTTGATTAAAAAATTGAGAAATGTATGTCAGGGTGCTATAACAAAATTTATAATGGTATATGGTAAAATAAATTTCAGTACTCTTTTAATATCAGACAATATTTTAGTTGTGAAAATCGTAAAGTAGAATATGCTTAATACCTTGAGGTTGATTTCACCTATATTCATGCTGTAAAAGCTTGCATACAGAAGCTTTCAACTGCCCCACCCTGTATATTCAAATTTAATTGATTAAATTTTATTTTTCTCACATTATTTTGAAAATAAAAAATGACTTTTAATCTTTTCTAATAATTTAAAATAAACAGAATAAAAAAAGCAAACAGGGAATTTTTGTCAGTAGAGGTGCGGGGGGGGGGGATTTATTTTTAAAATATAAAGCTTCAATTCTTCATTTAAAAATAAAAAAAAAAGAAAGAAAAAGAAAACCTGTAATAGCTTTTGTTACATTTCTGTATTGTTTTTCATCCTAATTTATATAAAAATTATCTTGTATGTGGGTTTCTAACAAAAAAGAATATCTAATTTGATTTTATTTCATATTTGTGCTTTCCTTTAACTAAATCTTGTCATGTATTTAAATGCACGTGTTAATACTGTGCAAATTTCAAGAAATAAAAAAATGTTCAAATGAGTCATAATGTCAACATATAAATCATAAATGTTCTGAAAATTCTGCTATTTTTGGAGTTCACAGAACCCGAAATATCATTGTAATAGAATTTTTTTTTAGCTCACAGGTTATCAAAGCCGGACCCCCCACCCCGCTTAATTTACATAAATAGGTTTTTCATGCAGAATTATCCGATTTTAAATTTTCAAATTTTATATATATGTTCATTCTGATAATCCGATTCCTTGATTAGTTTTGGGGGTTAAATTGCTAAGTATAAAAGGGGGAGGGGGAACGGGGGCTGATCCCCACTTAATTTATATAAATGGGTTTTTCTATCAGAATTATCCGTTTTGTTTCAAATTTTATACATAGGTTCATTCTGATAAGGCGCTTCCCTGATCAGTTTTGGGGGTTCATTTGTTAAGTTTACATGAGGGAACTGGGGGCTATTCCCCCCCCCTTAATTTAAATAATGTGTTTTTCATGCAGAAATATCAGATTTGTTTCAAATTTTGTATATAGGTTCATTCCAATAAGGCGCTTCTCTGATCAGCTTTGGGGGTTCAATGGTTAAATATAAAGGGGGAACAGGGGCGAATCCCCTCCCTAAATTAAATAAATGGGGTTTTCATGCAGAATTACACAATTTGCGTCAAATTTTGTATATAGCTTCATTGTGATAAGGCGTTTCCTTCATTAGTTTTGGGGGTTCATTGGTTAAGTATAAAGAGGGCAACGGTCATTAATCCCCCCACACCCTTAATTTAGGTAAATGGGTTTTTCATGCAGAATTATCCGATTTGTTTCAAATATTGTATATAGGTTCATTCTGATAAGGTGCTTCCCTGATTATCTTTGGGGGTTCATTGGTTAAGTATACAGGGCGGAACTGGGGGGCTAATCCCCCCTTAATTTAGATAATGGGTTTTTCATGCAGAATTATCCGATTTGTTTCAAATATTCTATATAGGTTCATTCTGATAAGGCGCTTCCCTGATCAGTTTTGGGGGTTCATTTGTTAAGTTTACAGGAGGGAACTGGGGGCTAATCCCCCCCCACCCCCCTTAATTTAGATAATGTATTTTTCATGCAGAAATATCCGATTTGTTTCAAATTTTGTATATAGGTTCATTCCGATAAGGTGCTTCCCTAATCAGTTTTGGGGGTTCAATGGTTAAATATAAAAGAGGAACAGGGGCTAATCTCCCCCTAAATTAAATAAATGGGTTTTTCATGCAAAATTTCCCAATTTTCTTCATATTTTTTATAGAGCTACATTATGATAAAGCGCTTCCTTTATTAGTTTTGGGGGTTCATTGGTTAAGTATAAAGAGGGGAACGGTGATTATTCCTCCCCCTTAATTTAGATAAATAAGTTTTTTATGCAGAATTATCCGATTTGCTTCAAATTTTGTATATAGGTTCATTGTGATAAGGCGCTTTCCCGGATCAGTTTTGGGGGTTCAATGGTTAAATATAAAGGGGGAACAGGGGCTAACCGCCCCCCTCTAAAATAAAGAAATGGTTTTTTCATGCAAAATTACCCAATTTGCTTCGTATTTTGTACATAAGTTCATTGTGATAAGTCGCTTCCCTGATTAGTTTTGGGAGTTCAATGGTAAAGTATAAACGAGGGGAACGAGGGCCAATCCTACACTTAATTTAGATAAATGGGTTTTTCATGCAGAATTATCTAACTTGCTTCAAATTTTGTATGTAGGTACATTGGTGAAGTATAAAGGGGAGAACAGGGACTAATTCCCCCCCCCCCCCTCTCAATTGAGAAAAATGATTTTTTAAAGCAGAATTATCCAATTGTTTCAAATTTTTTTATAAAAGTTTCATTCTGATAAGGTGTTTCCTTGATTAGTTTTGGGGGTTCAATGGTAAAGTATAAAGGGAGCGAAATGGGACTAATCCTCCCTTAATTTATGTAATGGGTTTTTCATGCAGAATTATCCGATTTGCTTAAAATTTTGTATTAGGTTGTTTCTGATAAGGCGCTTCCCTGATCAGTTTTGGGGGTTCAATGGTTAAATATAAAGGGGGAACAGGGGCTAGTCCCCCTAAATTAAATAAGTGGGTTTTACATGCAAAATTACCCAATTTGCTTCATATTTTGTACATAAGTTCATTGTGATAAGTCGTTTCGCTGATTATAGATTGTTTCTGATAAGATGCTTCCCTGATCAGTTTTGGGGGTTCAATGGTTAAATATATAGGCGGGACAAGGGCTAATCCCCCTAAATTAAATAAATGGGTTTTTCATGCAAAATTACCCAATTTCCTTCAAATTTTGTATATAACCCATGGGCTGATAAGTTCCCGGTCTGGCACACAGATGGCGTTGCAATTGCCGAACTGATGCTTTTTTTTAGTAAATACTAACCTTTAAAAGGTAGCAGAAAAGATGTCATGATGATTCGCCTTGTGGATAAAACGTTAGAGTGGTTTTATTTGAACAACTTTGTTGATAAACAAAAAAATTGGATAAACAAGAATTTCAAGAATTGTTATTTAGTGGGAAAAAACACCGTTTAAACAAAAGCTTGGCTTGATAAGCATTATGCGGACACTGCACCAGGTAAATCAAACATTATTGACTGGTTTGCTGAATTTAAACGTGGTCGTATGGACACCAGTGATGCACCACGCAAAAGAGGTGGTTACTCCGGAAAACATAAAAATAGTCAAAAATCGTTTTGGGGAACCGTAAAGTGAAGTTTCAGGCAATAGCTCAGACTCTGAAGATATCCAAGAAACGTGTAGGTTTTATTTTGAATGAGCATTTGTCTATGAAAAAGCTGTTGTCAAAGTGGCTGCCGCACGTGTTGACTTTTGACCAAAAACAACGAGTCAATGATTTAGAACACTGTTTGGAGCTTTTTCGTTATAAAATTGTTATTTATTATTAAACTATTATTATTATTTATTTATTAAATTATTATTATTATTTATTTATTTATTAAATTATTATTATTATTTATTTATTTATTAAATTATTATTATTAAATTATTATTATTTATTATTAAAGTTATGTTATTTATTAAAGTTATAAAGTCATAAAGTTTTGTTAAAAAGTTGTGGTTTCTTTATTAGACCGGGAGAACTTATCAGCCCATGTGCTAGCTTCATTGTGATAAGGCGCTTCCTTCATTAGTTTTGGTTGTTCATTGGTTAAGTATAAAGAGGGGGACGGTGATTAATCCCCCCCCCCCTTACTTTAGATAAATGACTTTTTTATTCAGAATTATCAGATTTGTTTCAATTTTTATATATAGGTTCATTGTGATAAGGCACTTCCCCGGATCAGTTTTGGGGGTTCATTGGTTAAATATAAAGGGGGGAACGTTGTCCAATCCCCTGTAATTTGGATAAATTGATTTTTCATGCTGAATTATACAATTTGCTTCAAATTTTGCATATAGGTTCATTGTGATAAGGCGCTTCCCTGATTAGTTTTGGGGGTCCAATTGCTAAGTATTAAAGGGGTGGAACGGGGGCTGATCCCCCCTTTAATTTAGATAAATGTGTTTTACATGTAGAATTGTCCAATTTGCTTCAAATTTTGAATATAGGTTCATTCTGATAAGGCACTTCCCTGATTAGTTTTGGGGGTTCATTGGTTAAGTATGAAGGGGGGAATGGGGGCTAATCCCCCCTAACTTAGATAAATGGTTTTTTCATGCAGAATTATCGAATTTTCTTCAGATATTGTATGAGGTTCATTGTGATAAGGCTCTTTCCTGATTAGTTTTGACGGTTCATCGGTTAAGTATAAAGGGGGGAACTGGAGGCTAATCCCCCCCCTCCTTAATTTAGATAAATGGGTTTTTCATGCAGAATTATCTGATTTGCTTCAAATTTGGTATATAAGTTCATTCTGATTAGGCGCTTCCCTGATTAGCTTTGGGGGTTCTTTGGTTAAGTATAAAAGGGGGGAAAAGGGGTTAATGCTCCCCCTAATTTAGATAAATGGGTTTTTCGTGCAGAATTATCCGATTTTCTTCAAATTTGGTATATATTTTCATTGTGATAAGGCACTTCTTTGATTAATTTTGGGGGTTTATTGGTTAAGAATAAAGGGTGGAACGAGGGGCTAATCCACCTTAAGTTAGATAAATGGGTTTTTTATGCAAAATTATCTAGTTTGCTTCAAATTTTGTATATTGATTCATTGTGATAAGGCGTTTCCCGCATTAGTTTTGGGTTTTCATTTGTTAAGTATAAAGGAGGGAACGGGGATGAATTCCCTCCCCTTAATTTAGATAAATGGGTTTTTCATGCTGAATTAACCGATTTGCTTCAAGTTTTTTATATAGGTTTATTCTGATAAGATGCTTCCCTGATTCGTTTTTTTTTTTTTTTTTTTTTTTTTTTGGGGGGGGGGGGGGGGGGTCTGTTGGTTAAGTATAAAGAGGGAACGGGGACTAATTGTCCATTTTAATTTAGATAAATAGTTTTTTCATACCGAATTATCCAATTTGCTTCAAATGTTGTATACCGGTTTATTTTGATAAGGCGCTTCCCTGATTAGATTTGGACGTTTATTGGTTAAGTATAAAGGACATAAATAGGGGAGCTAATGAGCCCCCCCCCCTTCTAATTTATATAAATGTGTTTTTTCTTTGAAATAAGAGTATAATATGCAAATAGTGTGAATAGCCTGTGAGCTCAATGCCATCAGTTTGACTGAGCACTTTTCTTTTTATTATTTTATTTCCAATTTAATATATATAATTTTTTTTTAATTAATATACTTTTTAAAAAGTTAGTATCCAGCCGAATATTTGATAATCTGCTAAATCACTATCTGTTACATATCGTAAAATTATTGTTATGTTTTTCTACTATATTCCTGTGGCACCATTTTTTTTTCTTTTAATGCTGATTGTGAAATCCCATAGTAACCTATGTAAATTTTAAAGAAATGATAAATTCCGTTATACAATTATCAAAATATAGCTTTCACCAGCAGGAAACAGATGTCCAATGCTGGTAGAGTACATTTTTAAAAATTTCCTTAATTTTTAAATTTTTAAAATTTTTTATGAATTTTGAATTCTTTATTCAAAGGAAAATTTTCAAATATTTTGTTCTTAAAAATACTTATCGCTGAAGACGAAGTGTCCCCTTAATCATTTTTTGCTCTTGTGCTGTTTTTTATCTTTTTAAATATACATGGTCACTAGCAATTAGTACAATAAAAAAAATTAATATTATTACTGTTATTATTACAGGATAATACTGCAGTGATCAATGTCGCCTTACAGCTAGAAGAGATCATCCTTGCCTAATAGAGAATGAGGATGTTAGAAAGGACGTCAAAGTGTTTTCGTATGTTGATGGTGTGACACTTTTTTCGGAGAAATGTTCAACTGAGTCAATTTCGTTGCTGTAGCATCCTACTGGGTGTTTAATTAAGACTGTTATCAGGCCGGAATCTAGTCAGGCTTTTTTACTAACTGCATCAATTCTAAAGGAATAAAAGCCGATAGCATACATAGCATAAATACAGTGCTGTAATTTGTTTTATTAAAACATTTTGATTTATAGTTTTGTTGAAAATAAATTTTATTTTTCAGTATAAATGTTTGTTTTATTTTTTCTGTCTTTTGTTGTTAGCCAGAAAAAATCGAGTAATTTATATATTTTTAAAAAAATGGTATTTTGTCAATACGTGCAATTTAATGTTTGTGTAAATTAAATGCGCTTGATTTATTTTAATAAGTTTAAGTAAAAAAAAAAAATAGCACATACATATTTGCTAAGACCGATTTTTTATTGAATGCACTCTTATTTTATAGATATTTTTTCTGAATTATTTGCAATTTTTAATATTCTGCTATTAAGTGATATGCCATTGAGGAATAAAAGACTCACAAACATTTATTTCTTTGTTATTAATCATGATAAAAAAATTTTTTAATCAATATACTTTTTAAAAAGTTAGTACTCAGCCGAATATTTGATAGTCTGCTAAATCTCTATTTGTTACATTTTGTAAAATTATCACGTTTTTCTACTATATTTCTGTGGCATCATTTTTTTCCCTTTAATGCTGATTGTGAAATCCCATGGTAACCTACGGAAATTTTAAAGAGGTGATAAATTCCTTTATACAATTATCAAAATATAGTACCAGCAGGAAACAGATGTCCAATTACTGGTATTGTACATTTTTTAAAATTTCCTTAATTTTTAAGAATTTTTTTAAAAAGTATTTTTATTTTAATTTATATTTAAAAAAATATATATATATATATTTACTGGCAACTGGACTTCCACTGTAAGTGCTTATATATTCCATATTTTTGCTTTTTTAATTTGTAAAGAGTTTATAAGTATTATTCACAAGTCCTTATTTTATTTCTTCAAAATATAATGCAGGTTTTAAGTTATCAAATTGACTTTTGATAAGTTTATTTAGCTGATTCGCCAGATTGGTGTTATAACTTTTACTTCAATATAATCTTTTGTTAAAATATTGTATGCAAGTACATGATTTTGGAAAGAATTTTTTTTAATAACTTTTTTTACAGCAATTGGTAAATTTTGGTATCTTTTGAAATCTAAGCATAGTTTCATTGCCAATTTCTTCAATGTTATCTAATCAGTTATAATACAGAAAGTTCAGAAATCTTAAAATATTTAGATCAATATAATTGAAATTATATTTCAGCACTATAATCTCAATTTAAATTAAATAATTGCTAAATAACACTTGTATAGTCTAACAATTTTTAATCAGAGTTCATTGATTGAAATCAAGGATTTAAATCAACTGATTTATTTAAATACACTTTTTTTTTCTTCAAATTTATGTTAAGATATTTCATTATAAATATTATTTTTGACAACAGTACATTGTAAATTTAAGGACTGGGAGAGACAGAACTCAAAATCCTTGCTTTTTGAATTTTATTTAAATCAAATATCACACTTAAAAAAAAAATTCTAATTTAAAAATAGAGAATCTCAGCTGAGAAATGTTAAAAGATTAAAGCATAAATTTATTTGTTAAAAAAATATGTACAAATCTTATGTGAATTTTTTAATACAAAAACAAGGAGAGTTTCTGCGAGGATTTGTAAAACGTTAGAATAAATAAATATAGGTCAATCAAAAGTATATTTAATGTTATTTATGTTGATATCCCATGACTTCATTGTGCACATGTAAATAACAAATGGTTCGATATTCCAATGTAATTTATTTATGGAAAGATTCGGAAAATAAAGATTCCATGGTTAGTAATACTCTGAAATGTTTTTATATATTTTTTAATATAATTTTAATTTTAATTACTTATAGATGTAAACTAATAAACAACTAAAGTTTTAAAATCTATAAAAAAAATCAAACACCTGATTTAAAAGTTTCTTTTATTTTAAATTTTAAAAAAATCAAACTTTAATTCATTGCAAACTCTGTAATCGCTTATAAAGAACTCATAAAGTTGGAAAATTGGTATTTCTTTTCAAACATTTTAATAACAAAGAATATTTTTTTCAGATCCATTGAAATTTATACCCAGATAATCATAATTATCTTAAGTATTTTTAATATATGCTCCAACTTCATTAAATGAATAGTGTATGTATTCTGTATTCCAGAGTAGTGTATATAATCTGGAATAGGTATGTTTGAAGGAATACTGTATATAATCCAGATCTAGAATAGGATGTTTAAAATTTCATTTTTTTTTTTCTGAATAAAATTCTTACATTCTTTTATATTTTAAGATTTTTAATCAAGAAATTTGGTCAAAACAAAAAGATTTAGCTTTTAGTAATGAAGAGTTTATATGCTTTTTATTTTATCAAAGGGGTAATTTAAGGTGGCATATATTTTATACAGAATAGGTCAATAAAAAGTATATTGTTAAATTGCAGTTAGTGTAAATAAGTGATATATAACACAAGACAATTTGTTTAATTTATTTCATGTTTTCAAAAGTAAAAGAGAATTAACATTTTCAAATTATATCATTTTCTGTTGCTCCATTTTTTAACTATATTTTTAACTGTTTATATGATTAAAATATTTCAAATTAAACAAGTGAATGAGTTTCTCTATATATTTTTAAATTCAAATAAATTTAAATGAGCTTTTCTAATTATTAATTTTAATGATTTAGTAAAGGTTATTTTACTTTAAAACGCGTAATTTTAAAATTGTATTTTGAATTAAAAAAATAGCTGATTTAAATTTTAACAAAAAATGATTTTCATTTACTGAGCCTTTTTGTTATGTAATTTTCAGTTGAGCTTCAAGTTCAAAGTCTTGTACATTTTCAAATTGTATGGCTTCTGAAAATTGTTTATCATCAACGTATTTATTAGGGTTAGCTGAATTCTGTATATTCTTATAATTTACATGACTTCAAAAGTTTTTAGATTTACTTTATTATTATTATTATTTTATGGCGTTTTAGACAGGAGAAAAAAATTACCTTCCACATAAAAGATAAAAAAATTAAAGTTTCAATGCTGCTCTATGTAAATTTTCAAAATTTATAAAATAGTTTCTGGATTTTTTTTTTTGTGTGTGTGTGTGTACTGGAAAAGCACCCAAATTGGGTTATAATAGTTAGGTGCAGCAATGTTCCTAATTGGAAAGTGTCTCTGTGACACAAATTGGGTATAAAAAGTGACAAATTTGAAATATCATATGTGCAGGGTGTATTTGGGGACAAAAAAGAACATTTAATCTCCAAACTGTCACAGTAAAAAACAAAGTTATTCTTCTGGAAACTGTCTTTTTTAATTTAATTAAAGAAAAAATAAGCTTAGAGGGTCATATTCATGCCGAAATTGTAGCAAATTCAATAGATACATCTAATTGGGGCATCATGTTTGTTTTTTTCAGTAAATGTTGCCCTATGATAACAAACTGGAATTCACTCAGTCAAGTAGTTTTGAAATTATGAAAATTTAAAGTTTGTAACTCCTAATCTGTAATCGTTGCAAATCAGACTGTAATGTGGGTAGTGTTTTAAGCATAACTTAAAAACTACTTAGCGGAATCAGCTGTGATTTTTGATTTGCATATTTGAAGTTTTTAGAAATCTATTTCTATTAAAATAAATTTTTTTAATTAATTTAAAAATACATTTTTTTTTATAAATTAAACCATAAAATAAACCATAATCTATAATTTTTTAACCGAAATAGATTTCGAAAAGCTTCAAATAAAATATATGAATATAAAATTATTACGTCAAGTATTGAATTATATAAAAAAAATTCCACAAGCTGTTTAACATTAGGAGTTCCAAACTTTAAACTTCATAATTCTTAAACATTTTGACCAAGTGACTTCCTTTTTGGTATCCTTGAGAAAAAGTTACCGAAAGAGGCAAATATAATGTCAAAGTTAGATGTACATATTGAAAAGTTTGGAGTTTTGTGCAACTTAAAAACGAAGACGACCCCATAAGATTGTTTTTTTTTTTAAGGCATAAATTAAAAGAAGTTCTAGTTTTTTAAGGAGGCGCGGTCACTATTGTGATTAAAAAATGTTTTGTATGTTCTTTGTTTTGGATATACAGCAATAGAAAGTCTTTCCAGCACCAATAAAACTTCAATGTTAGTTGCATACACTTCATACGCATGCAACATGTCATATACTTGTGCTACATCCAATGACATAAGTGTGGGTTTTAAATATCCAGTCCAAATTGAAAATATTTTGTTCCGTTTTTAATATCTTATTTAACAGTTTTTTGGCATCACCTAAATATTTAGTGGCTGGGGAAATCATCTCCCGCACGCACTTCATCACTGGCTACACCTATGTATATTCTGGCACTAATAAGCTGGCATCTCTGTACAGTCCACTTTGCTATACAGACAACAGATGAAAAGGTTTGTTTTGGACACTATTTGGATTTTCTTTTATATCGCTTAAAATATATTAAGTTTTTTTTTTTTTTTTTCCTAGGAAACATATACACATATTCTAAAGAAAATAAAAGTATATTATGTATTTTATGAACATAAAATCCATTTCATTGTGTACTTTTTATTTATTTATACACTTTTCTTTTACGAGAATTACTTCTCCTTGTTTATAAAGATACTTCCCTAGCATTCCTTGTATAAAATACTTATTTAAAAAAAATGTAAATACCCATGAGCTAAACGTATCAGTATACTTGTAACAAATAAATAAAATTTCAAGCTGATTCTGTATTGTAAAGAAACTTTTGTTATAAAGAGTAGGACCAATAACAGATGAAAATATTGCTTTTGGACACTGTTTTGATTTCCTTTTATCTCAATTAAATATTATTAAGAACTTTTTTGAATACATACATACATTTTAAGTATTTTGTTATCATAAAATGCATTATGTAATGCATTTTATGATAACAAAATACTTAAAATGTATGTATGTATTCAAAAAAGTTCTTAATAATATTTAATTGAGATAAAAGGATATCAAAACAGTGTCCAAAAGCAATATTTTCATCTGTTAATGTTCCTACTCTTTAAAACAAAAGTTTCTTTACAATGCAGAAAATTTTCCGATCATAATGAAAAAAAATTCCGTAAAGCAAAGAAAAAGTTTCTATTCTACATAGGAATTTTTAATTTTTTCATGATTAGTTTACTGACTGATTCGGAAAAGTTTCCTTTTTAAAACGGAATACTTTCTGTCTATTCTACTGTTCTACCAAGACATTTCTTAGTGTGAATGGAAAGTTTTCCTTTTTAAAACGGAATACTTTCTGTCTATTCTACCATTCTACCAAAACGTTTCTTTATGTGAATGGAAAGATTTCCGTAAGACCCAGGAATTTATTCTGTGTCTAAAGATTAGTTTCTGAATCAAACAGGAAAAGTTTCCTGACGGAAAGAAAAAACTTTCGTTTTTTTTTGGGTTTTTTTTTTTTCCGTGTTGGTTCGGAAAAGTTTCCTGTCCTATACGGGCAACTGGAAATCCTATTCCTACCAGAAACTTTTCCGAATTTTTTTTTACAGTGTTCATAAGTTTAACAACATAGTGAAGATATCTCAACAAAATTTACATCCATTCTTTATATGAATCGTAAGCATTTTGTAACAATTTAGTTAACATAGCTTCACTACTCAAGGGTCGATTCAGGGGAAAATTTGGTTCAGTGCTCCTTCACAAAAATCAATTTAGCAAAATGAGGCCCCTTCACAAAAATCAATTTGATAAAATGGGCCCCTTCTCAAAAATCCATTTGATAAAATGGGTTCCTTCTCAAAATCAATTTGATAAAATGGGTTCCTTCTCAAAATCAATTTGATAAAATGGGTCCCTTCTCAAAAATCAATTTGATAAAATGGGTCCCTTCTCAAAAATCAATTTGATAAAATGGGCCCCTTCTCAAAAATCAATTTGATAAAATGGGTCCCTTCTCAAAATCAATTTGATAAAATGAGTCCCTTCACAAAAATCAGTTTAATAAAATAGGTTCCTTCACAAAAATCAATTTGATAAAATGTACCCCTTTACAAAAATCTATTTGATAAAATGAGCCCCTTCACAAAATTCTTTTTTAATAAAAACTTACTATTTATTAATTAATTTTGTAATGCAGAAAGCCCTTACCAGAAAAAAATAGACTTTCCTCATGCAGAGCATCACGTGATCTTAGAAAAAGATCTTTGATCTGTGAGCTTAGCTGAAATAAGTTCGTTTTCGTAGAGCAGTGATGTAACTATGAAAATTGTTGTGCCGTATTGTTTTGTTCTCCAAGAATGTAAAAGTGAATTCTCAGTCTTATATATATATATATATGTGTGTGTGTGTAATGTGATGTTTATTTGTGTTAAGAAGAAATAAATTTATGAAAATGCCAGCAAAGTATAGTTACTGGTGTTCTAAAGAAATATTCTTTCCACCCCCGAGATTTTAATAGTATGATTATTCAAGAGTACTGACACAATTTATTATTTTGTGATGTTTTAAAATGTGTAATTTTCAAACAAACAAGTTCACCAGAAAGGAAAACTTCATCAAAAGGATTTTTAAAAGTTTTTGTTAAATTTCACAAAAATTAACCTTTATTTTTCACAAAATGGGCTCCAAGAAAAGAAACCTGCATCGACGTCTGCTACTATTAAAGTCTTGGACAAAAATGCGATTTCAGATTGGCATGAGATAGGATGAGTTGAAAAAAACCAAAATTTATATAATCGAAACGTAATAGTGCGGAAAAGTTGCTATTGGTAATAAGGAATAAATTCGCAAAATATTACACCAAATGGTTAATATCTTTTACCGTTGTAAAAACTCCGGCGGGATTTATAAAATTCGAACTGGTAGCTGTGGCTAACCGGAGTAATTACTCAAGTTGATTTGTAGAAAGAAAAGTTCCTTTATTCGAAGCTCGAAGTACAGAGCATTCCTCCTACAGGTTTCATTATTTAAATAAAATAGAAAAAAATAAAATAAGATGAAATGCGTAGGTGCAGGTGATTATAAACAAGTTCCATAAAGTCCTCTAATTTCTCCTTAGGTCTCTACACCAGACAGTCTCGTTCTAAACTTAATTTCCGTTCTCTGTATTCGGTGATACTATTTAAACAGGACAGGGTGTCATTGGGTGATCGAGACGGATAGCTCCTCCGAGTTTTCCTCTCACAGACCTGGCCGTCTGTCTCCCTCCGTTTCACTTCGCTCTCGCTTCACTGCAAGACTCCGCTTTTCAGGGTAACGTCCTACCCTTTTGCCTCTGAAAAACCATCTCTCTCGCGTCTTCGCTTCTTCCTCCAGCCTCCGAAAAAAAGGGGGGCGGGGGAAGGTTCCTCCCAGCCTCTTAAACTTACGGCAGCCTATCGTTGTGGATATCTGGTTCTCATTCGCATATTTTAAAGGACTTTCCTTGGCGTCCGATAGTCTCTGGGAAAACCTCTCCATCTGCGACCTCACAAGTAGAATAAATAATTAGTTAACGTCGGATAGTCGCCACGCCGTCTCGAGTATTGTTCATAAAATGTCCACACCATTCAGCATAGGAGATTCATCGTTCCTTTTGATCTGACCCGACAACTCCGGGGGTCGATCGGTCACAAGTTACCTATGCTGGGATATTGGGAAAATGTCACACCGTCGAAAAGGGGAGCAAAATTTCAAAAACTCACAAAAAAAAAATTTAAATTATCCAACCCTAGCAATATAATTTCTAATAGGAAATCAACTACTACATCAAGATGTTAGTAATGCTGCAATAAAATTTCATTATGGTGAAATCTTTTCTATTACCGCTGTACAGACGGACAATATTTTTTTTAAAGAAAGGTAAAAATTTCGATTTTCCGTTTTTTTTTCACCATTTTTATTATCTGTTTAGAATTAAATAAATTTACATTATATCTAGTAATAATGTATAAATGTCTAGTAATTTTGATCATGGGCATTGCCAACTAATAGCAAGTACCCCCCCCCCCTTAAATTTGAGAGAAAGGGGCTTTTTGAAGGAATTTTCCAGGAAATTTTATCAATTTTCTTTCTTTTTTTTGTAGGGGGGCTCCATACATAAATTCCCCATCATTGTGTACTTTTTGGGGACCCTCTAAAAAAATTCCAATAAATTCCTCAAAAATCCCCAAAATACCTTCAAAAAGCCCCTTTCTCTTAAATTTAAGAAGGGGTGGGGTGCCCCTCTCGCCCTTGGTTGGCAATGCCCATGATCAAAATTACTAGACATTTATAAGTTATTATTATTATATATAATGTAAATTTATTTAATTCTAGACATATAATGGTGACAATATGGTACAATACAATATGATACAATGGTGAAAATTTAAAAATCAAAAAATTGAAATTTTTGTCTTTTTTTTTTTTTTTTTTCAAAATTTTTTTTATTACAAATTATTTGTACTAAGCTGCAATACCTTTACCCACAATGCTTATCACATTCTATCTGTAACACAAATTAAAGTTACTATCCACGAATGTAAACTTATGTTTAACACAAAATACTAGGATTCTCCACGACGACACATTAACAAGTATCGCTGATATGTTGAACTAATGAATCTGTTTCAAGTATATCAACACATGCTGTTGGCTTCTATTTATACTGAAAATGATATTGGCAGGAAACTGGAAACACCCCCTTCGTGAACATTCCACGGAGATTTGCATACATGTGATTTATCTCCTTCGAACTTCCAATCTGAATGATTGTGTGTGCCGCCATCTAGTGTGTGTACGGTGCCAGTTGTTTACTCTCATCTCACGTCTGTAGTGCGGTCTGTGTTAGCGATAAAATTATATATATTTCCGTTTTACGTTTTAATAGGAGAAATATTAAAAGTGTTTCATTCATGGATAGTTAAAAGCCAACTTGAAAAGTAAAATATTAACATGTATGTAAAAATGATGTATCTTCTAAAATAAAAGCGTAAGTCATGTGACTGTCATCAACAGTTCCGGGATGGCCGTTTCACCTTTTCATATGCCAGGCGGCCATTTTTATTCAAAATTATTTTTTCGAATAAAACTGCATAAAAGTTAAATTTTAAGAAAGATCGATCAAAATAAATTAATATTTGAGAGATGACTTAAGTTCAATTATGTATATATTCTGCAATAACTTCAGTCAAAATTAGGTTCACAGCTCAAATTCTCTATTTCATGAAAGTAAATAAAAAAAAAGAGATTGATTCGTCGTGAACATTTAAAATATTAAATCATAGAGGTAATCATTCGCAAAGCAAGTTCTCCGCGAATGAATTTTTGGACAGCTGCCTTTCGTCAAAAAAATAATTCACACCAGTGAGACAATCAAAGTTTACCATAATTATATGCAATACAACTCAACTTCCTTCCGGACCTTTTCTTGACGTAAAGTGAACTTGTGTAATAATATTTAATGAATCAAATTTTTAGCATTTTTAAAATCGCTAATACAGTTTTTATTTATCGCGTGTACAAATTAGGAACGATACTTTGATTTTGAAATCAAATGTTTTGATTTATGATATTATTTCTTATTTATTTATTTATTTTCTATTTAAATGAAAAGTGTGAAGTATTTTAAATTTATTTAATATAAGTATTTTAGATTAAAGTTAAGTATTTTAAATGAAATGAGTGACAGGTTTATAATTTAAAATTAAATTAATGTAGTATGAATGATGGTGATGGGAACAATATTTGGCGATTTATCACCTGCTCCTGGCTAACAAAAATACTCATAATTAAAAAAGGAAATAAAAGTAAATAAATGATAGTTTGATGTAAATAAATATTGATATACGTATAAAAAATAATTTATAGAACTTAAATAAAAGTAAATAAACAACAATTTGCATAAAAAAAATTTCGCCAAATTGGCGGGAGGAAAAATTATGCCAACGTGCGTATGTGACACCTGTGCCCAAAAAATATGCGAAAATGATCGCAAATGTTCATGGTTAATCTATTAGAATCTTCCGATTTGGCGAAGGATGAAGGGAAAATTAAATTATGAATAAATGTAACGTGTTGCAATGTTTAACATACATTTAAGGGAGACCAAACTGGTCGCCAGTGGCGGCTAGTTTGAAAATAAAACTTGCATATTTATATGTTTTACAAACTTAATAAAGCTGAACCTGTAATGTGTATTGATAAATATGTTGAATGCTAGTTGTGTATAAATGAAGATGAATGTGTAGTTTTGTGAAATACTTTATTAAAAGTATTTGAATAAGTATATGGCTTGAGTCAATAAGACTAACATGTATTGGAGACATGTTGTTTTCCTAACATAAAAAACTACCTGAAGTTGCAATCTGTTTTTCAATGATTAAGAAGAAGTTTAATATTACCGAATCCAAACTTTAAATCATCATCATTCTTAAATTATTTGACCGAATGACTTCCCGTTTAATATCCAAGTCTAAGATGTACTGGAAAAATCCAAATAGGCTGTCAAAATCAGGTGTTCCTATTGAAAATGTCAAAGTTTGATAGAATTTTAGTAAGAAGAAAGCTTAAGCTCATTTTTCTAACATAAACTGAAAAACAAAACACAATCTTTAATAGAATGGCTATTTTAGTTTTTTCCTGTGACCATTTAGCAATTAAATTATGTGAGGTGTATTTTTTTTGTGCAATGATTGCCCATAAATTTAACAAAGGAAATATATTCTTTTCTTATTTTTATTGCATCTAAATCTCTTTACTGATATTGATTAACCCATGCCATACTAACCATCTACCCTCCCCCCCCCCCTTCCCTTTTTTTCCTAAGTCAAATATACTTATTTACAACTAGAAATTGTACTTGAATGAAATCCAATAAGTATCCCATAGAAATGACAATATTAATTAAATAAATTTTCTGGTTCAGAATATGTTTATTCAACTTTGAAATTCTGGAAGGTTAGCTGCTCTGTACTGTTTATTTCATTCACTCACACAAAATAAATATGTTTTCTTTATATATTTTACTGTTTTGCATTTTCCTCTAAACGATGTCTTGTTTATTTTTGTAGGTCACATTCCTCTGCTGTGCCTTCCAGTAATTCAGAAATATTTTCATCCAGCTTCTGACCAGTCAAGTGCCTCAAGAAGCACAACTGCATTCATTGACGTCAGTGCCAATCAAGGAAGTGTCCTTTACCTGTCTTATAATCTTTACCTATGTAAAATATGTAATTACAATCTTCAACTTCAAAGTTAATCTAACATTACTTAAAGTTAGACATTTTTTTAAAACTTGTTTGTGTTTGTCGGTATTCATCGATTTATTTCATCAAGAGCCAGAATGCCATCTGCTGGCATGTGACTCATCCAAGTGAATCTAACTTTAAATACTAGTGTAAGATTGTAGTCATTATACATTAACGTGAACTCAATTGGAAGATTACTAAAAATAAAAGAGAAAAAGTAATGTAGGTTTATAGCAAAGAGATACAGACTGAAGGAAGATTTCCTTGGGACATTACAACTGAGCTGATTTTTGGCCGTTCTCCTTCGGGAAGTTTTCGTGGCACGTCCACCGTCTCTGCAATTCATCATGAATTTTGTCCTCAAACCCCCCTCCCTGGAGCAGAGGGCTCTGGTCAAGGTGGCTGTTTCACTGTGGAAGCAGAATGACGTTGGAGCTTTGATAGCATTGATGGAAGAATGTTATAAATATGATGTGTCTTTGTTTCCTTCAAATGAGAAATGGAAGGAAATCGAAGCTAGAGTACTGGAGAGAGTGGCACAGCTTCCACTACCAAAGCCCTTAAATGAGAAGGTGTCCTGTTTTGCTCAGACTGTTGGCTTTGAGATTTGTAAATGGATTGAGGACCATTGCATACGCTACGATCTTGTTCTCAATCTACCATTAGAACTTTGTTGGACCGCACAAGTTACAGTGGACAGAAAGAGGACGGCAGAACTTTTAGTCAGGGATGAGAGTCTGGGAATAGCCACACGCTACAAGCTAGCATGTGTTTATTGCTTGGAAGACGATATTATGGCCCTTTGGAACACTCTGTCTGAAGACCTTAAACAATCTTTTTTCGGCGAAAATTATCCAAGTAATAAAGAATGGATAATTAATTTTTGGTCACGTACTATGAAGAGAAGAGGGTTGGGTCATGCACCTACTTCTTACAAAAGTGGATTTGTACAATGTGCATATCAAGATAATAAAGTGGCAGCTGAGTACTTTCTGCCGAAGCTAACCCCACTGGAGAGAGAAGAGTGCTTGGTGGAGGCTGCAAAATGTATGTATGATGGTGATACATTATGTTTTTCACTATCACAAATGGATGAATGGCAACAAATGGAAGTCTTTAAAGAGGACCCAAGTAGAGTGTTGCAATGTTTTCTGCAATGGCCTTTTCAGAGCTTCTTTATGGAAGTAGGCAATTGCATGTGGGATTTTCTTCCAGAAGAGGATTATGAGTGTTTATTGAGAGAGATTATTTATAAAGTTATAAATGGATATAAAGATTGGAACTATCATAAGCTTTTCCGAGAATTTTGGCAGAAGAGTCCTGATGCTCTGAAAAGTTGGATTACAAATGATTTAGATGAAAGTCAGCTGCTACCAGCTTTGTGTCGTATTAAAGATGAAGAAATCATTCGATTAATCCTTCAAAATACAACCCCTATAGCAAGAGAGAAACTTATCTACAGTGAATATGTGCATTCTTTTTGCCAAGATTGGATTCTTGGTGATGAATGGCATTTTCTTGAATTCTTTATTCGAGAATGCTTACCATCTAAAAATGAAATGCTAAAATTTAAAGAGGCATTTGAAAAAACTGAAAAACAGGATGATGCAGAAGGTATTCTTGTGAGGAATAACGATAAATGGGACAAGTTATTTCCCTCGTCGGATGACTCCCTTCGTGAGTACGAGAAGAGGAGTGACGATGAAGGTGAGAGTAGTTCATCCAAGAGATTTCGGAGCCTTCAGTAACGCATGCTTCAAGTAGGGGAAGGAATTATTCTAAAATTCTGGATATTTATTCTTAGTGTCCTGAAATGTCCTCTTTTTTAACCATTGTCTTAGTTTTGAAAAATAAAATAAAATATCCTCTGCTAAGCTTCTGAAAAAAATATCATTTCCCCTTCCCCCCTTAGAAATCAACAATTCCTTTCCAGTAAGAATTTAAAGATAAACGGTAAAAGTGTTACCAGAATCTGTTTAAAGAAATACACACCAGTCTGTCAATGTTTTTGCTCCAATATGATTTTTATGATGCAATTTAAATTTTAAAATTAATGAGAAAAAAATTCTAATTGAAAATATATATATATATACATTTTATTAAATTTATTCTGCTTCGAAAATAGAAGTTCATCCTTATTTAAGTAACTGTGAATAATTTTGTGAACTATAGAAACCAAAAAACTCATTGAAGCATTTAAAAAAAATGAAACAATGCTTATTGGGCATATCTCTGTTATTCAGTCATTTTGAATTTCTTGCTGACATTGTTACTCTGAAAATAGGATACACCAGTTGAATAAAATGTTGGTATTTTTCATTTTATATTAATTTTTTAATTTAACCTTTTTCTATTGTTTTACTTTTGAAAAAAATTGATTTTACAACTAAAACATGAAATTCCTGTGTATTGTTTATATATTTTTTTCAGGGGTTGATCCAGGTAAAATTTGGGGCCTATTTAGGGTCCCTTCATAAAAATCCATTTAACAAAATGGGCCCCTTCACAAAAATCAATTTGACAAAATGGATCCCTTCATAAAAATCAATTTGACAAAATGGGCCCCTTCATAAAAATCAATTTGACAAAATGGGCGGCCCCTTCATAAAAATCAATTTGAAAAAATGGACCCCTTCATAAAAATCAATTTGACAAAATGGGCCCCTTCATAAAAATCAATTTGACAAAATGGGCCCCTTCATAAAAATCAATTTGACAAAATGGGCCCCTTCCTAAAAATCAATTTGACAAAATGGGCCCCATCACAAAAATCAATTTGACAAAATAGGCCCCTTCACAAAAATCAATTTGACAAAATAGGCCCCTTCATAAAAATCAATTTGACAAAATGGGCCCCTCCATAAAAATCAATTTGACAAATGGGCCCCTTCACAAAATTTCTTTTACTAAAATAGGCCCTTTCACAAAATTCTATTCCATAAAAACTTACTAGTTATTATTTTGTGCTGCTTTAAAATGTGTAATTTGTAAACAAACAGCTTCACCATGAGAAGAAAACTTCACCAAAGGGATTTTAAAAAGTTTTTGTTTATAAATGCTTTGTTCGAATTTGATTAACTAAATTTCAAATTCTGTTACAAAATGTTATTTTTCACAAAAATATAATAAATTTCACAAAAATAACCTTTATTTTTCACAAAAAGGGCCCCAAGAAAAAAAACCTGCATCGACCCCTGTTTTTTTAAGTGAAACTGAAGGCTTATTCTGAATTTCAGTCATTCAGCCATTTTCATGTTAACATTGTTTTTCTGAAATTTGGGAGATTGAATAATATTATGTGTCTCGAATGTTTTGAAATTTTAGTTATATGTGAGTGCAGTGTTGTTCAGTATTCATGATTGAAAATCTTTCTCTTTTTTTATTTAAAGATGCAATGATTCAGTTTTAAAAGGAACCCTAGTAAGAAATATTAAAGAATGCAGAAAAAAGGGACTTTTTTTTATTATATTTGATAAAAGGAAAAGTTTAGTAGAAATTAATGTATGATTTAATGGTAGTAAATCAAGCAGTGCTGAGTTTTAAGAAACTGAAAGAAATTTAGCTTATTTTAACATTTTATTCTTATAATCGTGTTGCTGATGACAACTTACAAATGAAAAGAGTGTAAACTATTTCTGTATTTTTAATTTTTTATTCTACTTTTGTGAAATATGGATGAGATTCTCCTGTGAAACAAAATCAGGCAGTTGAATAATTCGTCCAACGAAATTTGTCATGACCAGCACTCCAGATGCATTTTCCTAACAGTTGTTTTCATCTATATATCTTATAGAAATGGGACTTAATGTGTTATCCAGGCCAGACAGATAGATCGACAAAAAGGGTTCTCAATCACCAGTTTTGTTTATCATTGTCAAGTGTGTTCAAAATGGTAATTTAATGTACACTGAATAAATACATGCCATTGTTGAAAATGATAGACACTATAACACTAAAATGCAAAACAGTAATTTGGTATACGTTTATTAAATACATGACATCCAATGGATGGCTTTTAGCAGTAAACGATACTCACAATGATATTTTATTTCTTGTGGTTTGTTATGCCAACCAGAATGTATATAATACAAATATTGTGTAAAATAAATAAACTGTATCAATGAATGTAATCTATTATATTTATCTATATGCTATATCATATAGTTATGTATGTATGAATATTCCTGCCACTGGCTTTAATATGACAACACTATAATAAGGATGCAGTTAAAATGAAAGAAAAAAAAAGGGGAGGTTACTGTAATTAATATTTGTTGGTACATTGAATAAGACCTGGTCTGGATAATACAAAAGTACCCTAAAAATAATCCAGGTTGTATTTGCAGTGTATTATTCACACATAATTAAACTTCAATTCAATTTTTGTAAACTGAGATGGAATAAAATTTTGTATTCAGTAATTTTGTATCTTTTGTAGTTCAATCTTTATTTGGAGTGTGATTCAGTTTCAGCAAATTGTTTCCTTTTATTTAGGATTTTAAGGTATAAGGGTGGTCCTGCTGGAAGAGAATCCCAAAAACAGATGGTTTTAGAAAGAAAAAATACAGGAACCAATAAAACAATGATTTCATGTCATACATGTATGTTTAAGAAATGAAGTAAGCACAAGGGATGGAACTTGCTCTGCTTCCAAACACAGTTAACATACACCAGAGTTTCTGGAAGGCGCTGCCCCCTGCCTCTCTTTTGTATTAAAAATGACACCCTTCTTGATCCTTATTCAAAAATAGTTTCCTTGGTCTTTAGATATGTAGAATTTTTCATACATGATATTAAAAAAATAATTTTTTCCAACTTAACTGTGTTAAGGGGAGTCTTCACTCACTTTGATAAAGAAAGTACCTTTATTAAAAAAAAATCTGCAACTGAAATCGAAAAAGTAAAAAATAGCCATATTTGGGATCGACCTCACCTATCTTATGCAAAAAAAATTGTTTAAAAATATTCACATTTGAACGAGAAATTCAAAAACAACTTGGCCATAGGTTTAACATTACTGAGCAGTGAGTGAAGACTCTCCTTAAATCTATCAGATAAATTTAAACATGTTAAATCTATGTACACAAAATTTAATCAAGTCATTTATAATTTTTATCAATATGCCATTATGTAAAATTTTATCGTATTCGGCCAAATATTCGTTTGATTTTGAATGTGTACCAAATATTTAGTATTCAGACAAAATTTGTATTTAGTGCACCCTTGATATTCAATATTTTTATTAACTTTTATTTTCTATAACTTGAATGATGACCTAAAGGGTGTCCCAAAAGTTTATAGACAACCATTTTTTTTTAAATTCAAGAGCTAACTAAACAAGTAAGAAAGACGAAAGAAATTATGCAAATATATAATGATGAAAGAAAAATAATAAAAGGCTTAAACTACTTTTAATAATCATAGGTTTAATATAAGAAAATATAAACAAAAGAATGTTGTTCCAAAAATATAGAGACAACCAGTGTTAAAAGATGATTTAAGTACTCATATCCAAAATTTGCATAGTCCAAGGTTCATCTATTTGTGAAGCAATAGTTTCCTGAGGCATGTCAAACTCATTTACCACCGCAGGCCAAGTTAAATATTGTATACAAAGCCGCGGGCCACATAAGAAAAGCAGATAATATTATTACCATTGCACAGAATAAAATTTTGTCTGGCACAAGGCCAATGCGAAATGATTGCTTTTAATTATATGAAACATATATTTGAATGTACATTATACATGTTTCATATAAAAATGTTATTTGGTGGTGTTATGGGGTAAACTAAAAAAAAAAAAAAAAATTAATGTAAAAAATGTATTAGAGTTTTCAATTTAAAAAACATGGTTTTCACATATATTCTCTATCCCGGGTTGGATGCCCTAGTTTTTTCATTTGCTTGATTTTGCATATTTATTAGTGACTCTCGGCTGATCTCCTGCACATGAATATCACGTAAATATACTACAGGTCTGAATGGGCTGAAATTTTCAGACCCCAAGTTTCATTCCAGGACAGAGAAAAATATCCTGACCCGGTATAAAAGTTCAAGGCTCGGTCTGGCTTGTGGTGAGTAATAATCATTAAAATGAGGCTTGACCCGATTCAACTAAAAAAATTCTGATTTTCTTAGCCAGGATTATCCTGCAATTAAAATTCTTTAAAATAATGCTGGTCCCATATGTAAGCAAAAGTTTTTAAATACAGCATTTTCGGATTATACATCCGGAAGCCATGGTATACGAAATTACAATGTCAATTACGTAATCACATAAGACAATTACATTCAAATATAGACTCATTAAAATTAAATAGCTTAAAATAAAAGGAAAGGATGATTAAAAGGTCATAATTTTGAAGCTCTAAAGAAAAAAAAAGTAGATTTTAAAAAACCTTTCACTTTAATTTATTAAGCCAAAATTAATTTATAACGATTCCGTTAACAAATGTATAGTCGTCAAAAAAGAAAAGAAAGAGAAAGAGATTTTTAAATCTTCAGATTTATTGCAGAGACATGCGAGAGGTACCTTTAGACTCGGAATTTTGTCTTCTTTCCAAATATGTATATAAATTATGCAATAAAAGTGTCTAGATATTAAAAAGTGTGCTAACTTTAAAAATTCAAATGGTATCACCCACTTCTGACATTTAAAAAAAATTTTGTTCTTTGAATCAAAGCAGCCCGGCAAAAATATATAGTTTGTATCCCTTTTCTTAAAAGATTTATCCATAAATTAAAAAAAATAAAATTAATACCTTACAAGGCAAGGTATCGGGAACATTCAAATAGTTACCAAAAAAATTAAATTATACATACTTTCTAAGTGAGAAAAAAAAAAGTCCTTCCGGAATGTACCGTGAGGAAAAGGTAGCTTTCCTATATCTTCGTTTTAAAATTTTAGCTAATGTTACACCGAAACAGCAAGCTAAAATGCAAAGAACCCAATTACAGAACATTCGTTAATACTGAATTTGAATAAGAAATTTGCCAAATGAGTCAACTATAGCCAATTTGACTTCATTTATGAAGACTTATCTCTGTCGCCAAATTTTGTGATATTTCGTCAAATGTCACCAAGTTTGGCGCTAACGGATATGAATATATAGTTTTATGCGTATGATTGGGAAAATGATTTGCGAGAAATTGCGTTCACTAAAACTTATAAATGAATATGAATCGTTGGATTTTTGTAATGTGCTATCTTGTTTCAAAATGTCTGCCACCCTAGAATTTCAAACTGCTGTATTTCAGCCGTTTTTTAAGATAGAGGTAAAACAAAAAATACTCCGGAATTCTTGTATCAAGGCCTAACACTTAAGCAAAAAATAAATTTGAATTTTAACTTTTTTCTATATTTATTTTAGTTTTAAATTTTTAAATGGCCGCCATCTTGAAACAAAATGGCAGACCAAGCTGGCCAACGAACTCGGTCGAGACATTGGTGAGCTTAATACACACAATTAGTTTCATCAAAATTGATTTATAAATATGAGTGCTATCGCATGACATAGATCAGATATATATATATAAATCAACATTTGAACGGAAGGTGGTTTTGGGGTCTGGGGGTCATGCTCGGTGAAAATATACCGAAATTTTCCGGAATTGCTTTCCTCCTAACGGCTGCAATAGGTAGCTTTATACTTTTTTTGTATTGAAAGCTACCTAAAAAAAAAAAACTCATTTTAGGTGTAAGAAAGTGCCCTAACTTTTTTCGGCTGAAATGTAATATACTTTCTTTTTGGCTTTGATGGCAGAAAACTGTACCTTTAGCCTGCAAAAATGTAAAATTTATCTATATTTCGAAAACTAATGTTTGGAATGAGCTGGACACTTACATACTCATGTTTTTTCATAGCTGTGGCTTGTTTTTTGTAAAAATTAATGTACACCAAAATTCAAAACTCTGAATATGAATTTATTAATTTTCATAATTCAAAATTTACTTTTGAATTGAAAAAGTGCCTGAAATATCTTTGGATCTATGCAATGTTTTTCATTAACAAAAAATAATAATCAGTTGAATTTTTAGAAAAATATAAATGAAAGTTTGTGACGTGAATTAGTATTAGCATTCTCAAACTTTGAACTTGTCTTACTCTACAAAGATTTAAGAAAAGGTATACAGTTGATGCATTTTCCGGGCTGCTTTGATCAAAGCAACTAAAAAAATGGTGTCAAAAGTGAGTGTTACCGGTGGAAAAATTAAAATAAATACAATTTTTAATATGTAGAGGACGTCATTTCAAAATTTGTATTCAAATTCTAAAAGTAGACACAATTTTCAGTCGATCGCATCTCACTGCGACAATTAGGCGATTAAAAGCATGCAGATAATCTCTCTTTTTTTAACGACTGTATGAATCACCATGTTGCCAAAAAGAAAGATAAAATCAAATAATAAATGTCACCCTGACATGATACGGCAAGAATGAATTCCCGGCCCGGCCGAAATCTGCAGAAAAAAAAATAGCCTGAGAACAATTCGAGTATTATGAAAGGAAATTGGCTCGAGTCTGTATAAACCTCAACTGAAATATACTACACCCTCTCCCCAAATGAAAAACATCCAGAATTTTTGAATAGTTGCCTTCGCTTTATTTAATCACGGTATGTCTGTCATTAAGTAAAGCAAAAATTACTATTCGAAATTTCTGGTAGATGATTAAAAATAATCAGCTAAATTGGCACTATTGGTGGGAATGAAAGGGGCTTAACTAATTTGGAAAGAAAGAGCCTCGCAAAAGTTCTTGCACCCGGCTTCGCTTTCGCTAAGGACGGCTCTGGATATTGTGCGCGTTGACTCTCAAATGTACAGGATGTCCCAAATTTGGTAATGAACAATAATAGTACTATTAAAAAAAGACACATTTATACGACTACTCCTCTTGAAAATAAATAAATAAATACCAATGCGAATGGGAATGGTAGAGTGTGGATTCATAGATATCGTAAAAGGAATTCAGAGGTTTTCCTCTTTGTTGATCGTGAAATTCCATGTTAATCTATGCGGAAATTTAATTAGGTGATAACTTAATATATAAATATCGAAATACGGTTTTCACCATCAGAAAAGTATACGCAGTGTGTTATAAAAAATTATTTTCCTACATTTTAATTATTTTTAGAAACTGAAAATTTCGTAATTTTCCCTAGGGCAAAATTCTCAAAAATAATCGTTTTCTTAAAAGTACATAAAATGTAAGAAAATAATTCTTGGAAATGCACTACTTTCTGATAGTGGAAGCAGTGTTTCGATATTTGTACTAATCAAAATTAGGTTAGCAGTAATCGCCTAATTAGGTATTGAGTAATCGTCTAATGAGATAATAAATAATTGTTTAATGGGGAAGTTGCACTCACTTTAGATTATGCATTATTTTATGTTTAATTGATGAAGACAACTTTACATACCTCAAAACTTAACTCGGAATTGCAAATATAATTTAAACTATGTAGTTATTGGAGTTTTAAACTGTGTTAAAAGCATAACAAAACCACGTGATTGGAAAACGCGACGGGATTGGTTTGACGTCATTACACATGAAATGGGGAATTCTGCTATGAGCCGAGTGCTCGCAGTTTCCCATTCTTCAATATTCAGGTTCGGGTCGGGTTGCGAGACGAAGAAATTTATTTTGTCGGGTTCAGATCGGGTCACTTTTCAATGGATTTTTTTGTCTTGTTTGGGGCGATGGTAATTTTTTGTCGGGTTTGCGTCGGATTAAATTAAATTTTCAGGTTTGAATCGTGATTCGGCTTAATTTAAATTATCAGGTTCAGGTCGGGTTTCAGGTTAACTTGAAATTTTAGGTTTGGATTGGGTTACGTTTCGAAGGAATTTATTTTTTCGTGTTCGGATTGGGCTACGGCTCGTTGGATTTTTGTATGGATCGGGTCAGGTTTCGGGTTGTTACACGAATGAATTTATTTTGTCAGGTTCAGATCGGGTTGCGGTTCGATGGATTTTTTTGTCGTGTTCAGGTCGGGTTTTGGGTTAACTTCAATTTTCAGGTTCGTGTCGGGTTGCGAGACGAAGAAATTTATTTTGTCGGGTTCTGATCGGGTTACTGTTCAATGGATATTTTTGTCTTGATCAGGTCGGTTTCGGGGCGATGCTAATTTTTTGTCAGCTTTGTGTCGGGTTAACTTAAATTTTCAGGTTTGGGTCGTGATTCTGGTTAATTTATATTTTCAGGTTCGGGTCGGGTTTCGGGTTGACTTGAAATTTTAGGTTCAGATTGGGTTGCATTTCGAAGGAATTTATTTTGTCAGATTCGGATCGGGTTACGGTTCGATGGATTTTTTTGTCTGGTTCTGGTCGGGTTTCGAGTTAACTTCAATTTTTAGACTCAGGCCATGATGCATAAAGACAAAAATCATTTTGTCGGGTTCAGATCAGGTTACGTATCGATGGATTTTTATTTGTCTGGTTCGGGTCGGCTTTCGGGTGAACTTCAATTTTCCAGTTCGGTTTGGATTGCATGACGACGGAAATTGTTTTCTCGTTTTCAGATTGGGTTACGGTTCGATGGAATTTCTTTCCTGGTTTGGGTCGGGTTTTGTGTTAACTTCGATTTTCAGGTTCGGGTCTGTTCACGACACGAAGTAATTTATTTTGTCGGGTTCGGATCGGGTTGCGGTTCGATGGAATTTTTGTGTCTTGTTCGGTTTGGGTTACTCTTTAACTTCGAATTTTAGATTCGAGTCAGGTTGCGACATGAAGGAATTTATTTTGTCGGGTTTGGATCGGGTTACGGTTCGATGGATATTTTTGTCAGATTCTGCTCAGATTTCAGGTTAACTTCAATTTTCTGTTTCGGGTCGGGTTGCGAGTTGAAGGAATTTATTTCGGATTACGGTTCGATGGAATTTTTCTGTCGGGTTCGGGTTGACTTCGAATGGAATTTTCAGGTTCGAGTTGGGTACAAAACCATATATTCACAAAGAACTGGTCATTTTCTTAATAGGCATGGCCGTTTTTCAATTAACCTAACGCTATCTAGCCTCTTTGCAATAAGCCTAAAAATTATCAGGTTGATTGAAAAATAAATGACCATATTCAAATTAGCCTAACGCTGTCTAGGCTCTTTGCAATAGGCCTGAAAAATAGTAGGCTGATTGGGAAAAGGGAGATGATTCTCCGATTAGACCGGCTCTTTGCAAACAGCCTAGACTCTTTGCAAAGAGGCGGATTTCCCAATTAGCCTACGACATATATATATATAAATATATGAATACTTATGATGCTCCTCTGAAGATTTCATAAGATATTCATGGTATATCATTCTGAATTTTTCTTTGTATTACGTTTAAGACTTGCAGTATCCGATCTAATACTTTTTATAATAGCTCTTCCTTTGCTTTTCGCACATGTGATTTCATTTTAAATAAATATATATGTATCACATGTTTCTTAAATATACAAAATATTTTGTTAATGAGTAATTTAACAGTATACTGACAATGATCTATATTACTTCATATTTAATTACTTGTTAGAAAGCTTCATGTATTTTAATTTAAAGCTCTGTCTAAAACCAAAATTTAATTCATACTGTATAAAAAGAAAAAAAAATGAAAGTGACGGAAGGGAACTTTATAGGAAAGAAAAGGCACATTTCACGTTTGAAAAAGATTTGCCAAGCGAAATTGTATTTACACCAGACAATGCCAAACCGGTTAAAGCTTTTTGTCATAGTTACCAGACCACAACATACCATCGAAAACCCGTTTAATAGTTTCCAGGTGTAGGTAGGGGCTAAATTGGCGCTGCAAGCAAATCCTTCTGTGTGTGCTCTGCATATTATATTTCATTTGTGCTTATACATTTCTTAGTTACATTTATCGACATCAAGGGAAATTTAATACCACTTGGGTACTCCCTCGGTATCTGAGAAATAAAAGCTATGTTGAAATGACACTAGTGCCTTTACCAGCTTAATTTGTATTTATTCTAATTTTTCTATTTATACTGGTGTGAGTGTAATATACTTTTGGTTATATTCTATAGTTTTCCTAGATAGGATTTGATACAATTCCATATAATCTAGTTTCATATTTTGACAATGCGTTTATTTACCCATCAGACACTTAAAAATTAAATAAATAAATAAAATGCAGTCCCTACGTTTCCAGAAGTAAAAGTTGTTTTGAACGTACTTTCAATTACTAAAAAGTTCCAAAATGCTTCGGTAAAGATTTTAATAAAGAGGGAGGAAAACTTTTGCAGGCACGAGAAAAAAGCATATTAAATGCCGGTTTCTATGTAGTACTAAAATATATATAATAATAATAAAATAAAAAATAAATAACTATTTTTCTATGTTTACCAACAGTTTGTGTACTGTATTATCTTTATTGCTGTCTAGTCTTATTTTATTTTTAATCTTGTTTTAATAGGTGTTATCATGTTTTTGGAGAAAATTGCACCTATACTTATGTATTATTGATTCAGTTTTCTTTTAATAAGGAAAAGAAAAGAAATAAAAACAGATGTGTATCAAAAAGAAATGAGCTAATTCGTTATTTGACATAAAATTCATGTTTTTTAAGATATTTCCGAAAACTGGATGGGATAATGGAAAATGAAAATTCCTTGCAATATTTTTCCAAGAGAAAATTACGTAGTTGTAATCATATATATTGAAATTTTATGAAAACTTTCTCTATTTAAACCAGTGGTAAAAACAGGAAAAAAGTTGAAAAAAATCATGTTTTTAAAATTCTTTCTTTATTTATTTACTTATTTATGTTTACACTCCTCTCCTTCATGTTTCATACGTTATATTATTTATTTTCTGTTACATAATTTGGAGTACAACTTTCATCATATTAATATTTTTTAGGTGCGGTCAGTGTAAATGTTAGGCTAAAGTTAAAACTTATATTGGAAAAAGTTCGCATTTAACAAATGACATTCTTTAGCAATCACATAAACATTGATCCTTTTAAAGCTGGTTTTATCTGTCAGATCTAAGATTTCCTTGTCCAATATTAAGCCCAGTCAAACTTATAAAATACCATCCCTCTGACAGCGTACATCTTAATATTTAAAGTGATTCTGCCCTATTTGTAACTCTGAAGTAACGATAACTAAATAATCCTCTAAATCCTCTTGTCCCAACATTTCCACAACTCTCCCCTCCCCCGCATTGCTCCAGACACACGTAAGTTTAAAATCTCAAAACACTTTTTTATATATACTTTTTTTCTTGCCGTCATCATAAATGAATAAACAACTCATAACATGCTGCAAAAGCAAACGTGTACGATTATCGACTTAAATCAAAATGATTACAGATAATTAAAGTTTTTTAATAATATTTTAATGTCACATATAACAATCAGATTAATATTTTTTCAGATGTATAATACGTTCCGTAAAAATTGTTTTTAATTCACAGTAATTTTCCGAAATTTTTGTGAAATATTTTAAAAATTCATCCCTAAGATTTTCCAAAATCGTGTTCATTTTCCTATAAATACTTAACTTAATTCAAAATACTCATTCATTTTTACATTCTTTGTAATCTATTTTTTTTTTCTAATGTCATTTTTATTAACCTACAAGTACAATTGTTTATTTTTCCACACTAATTACTTCTCTAAAAGAACATCTGATATAATAACATTTCATGCAGCATATAAATGCAATCATTTACCGTCCACCAATACCTTTTTACCCCGAAAACTGTATGCAACTATTTTTTTATGCTGCATCTACTCTGATAGCAGCACGAAAAGAGATTCTTTAAATGTAGGTAAAAATTTCTTTCAGGAAGTTGCTAAAATTTACATTCATATTGAAGAATCTGGTGAATCAAACGTAATCTGTCGCAGAGTGTCTCAAGGCTGAAAGAAACGCAGCCCTCAGTTCTTCCTTTTAATTCGTGCCCCACCAGTGGCTGAGAGGTTCTGCTTTCAAAGCTAGTAGACGGGAGGGGCTGGGTTCAAACCCCTGTCGCGCTCGTTGACCTAACCGTTCGGAGTTTTCTTCGAACCTTGCCTTAAAAACGGGTTTGGATCCCTTAGAAAGTCTCCCAAGGAAGGCACTCTCTTCTCTAAGGCCTATATCCCTCGTGTAGGTAACCGGCCGTCTTTAAATCAACCATCCAACCTTTTAATCAGTTTTTGTATTATTCCGAAAATATTTGTAAACATTTATATGTGTAAAAAAAAGGAAAAAAATGCTTGTCTTCTAAATTAAATAGTGTTTTAAACTTGTTGTTTACGTTTAAAAAAAAATAAAAACATATCATTTACATTATTATTTTATTATATTTTTATACGATTTATAACTTTACTTATTTAGGCATTGTCAATTATTAGTATCTCTAAAACATATATTAGTATCGTGCAACACGGCAAAGCAATAAAAAAGAAAAAAAAATCAAAGAAACAACTTTGTTAACTAATATTAATTTTTGTCAGTTGATATTTAGAGAAATGTATTGTTGTTAATCACTGAAATCTCAAAAACAAATCATCAAAACAGTTTAATGACATATCTCGGTTGTATCCTATCTTTATACAGTTGACACCTTTACTGTATCTATTTTTACAGTAATGAAAGATAATGTAAACCTTATTTGATTTTACTTGTACTTTTCTTATGATATTAGAACACTTCTCACTTTTTTTTGCCGAAATATACAAATTTGAGTTGTTTGAATATGCTCACTGTGGGATGCTTCTAAGGGATCCTAGCCCTTATTTACGGCAAAATTCGAAGAAAATCACTTATTTTTACGGAAATAGCGTACTTACAATCTCCAAAATTGTCTTTTCGGAAGATCAAAGAAAAACACGCCCATTATCGTAAAATGAGCTCCTCACATTTCACACTCTCATGTTGATCTATATTTTTAATAATGATCAGAGTTGAACTTTTCAAAATTATAGTAGCAGATTTTGTAACCGAAAGCACAACAAACTTTCTAAATGTTATCCTACCTAATAAAAAAAAAATCACTGTACGACTTTAAAAGTAATCCTGTAAAATTGTTCTTTTCGTTTTTATCGTGGGACTTCGCATTCACCCAGTATTACCAATTTGTCGAAATATCCAGTTTGACATCCACCACTATTTCCGTATAAAAATATTAGTTTTATTCAATCTTATCATTAAATAAAGTTATAATACTTGGTAATGATAATACCCTGAAGAACTAAAGATATGCTATACGTATTTTTATCATTTATTGAGAACAAGGGATTCTTTTGCTCCCTCATTTTTTAAATAAAATGAACCAATCATTTTTTTATAGTGATTTTAACCGAACAGTTGATGTCGGTTAAGGGGCTTCCGAGTTGCGATCAACTTTACGCCCAGTCTATATGTGAGTAACCTGTCTTGTAAATATTGAGCCGTTGGGAAAAGTTAAATGTAGTATTAACTACATAAGAAAGAACAATTAAAAATAGAAGAAAAATTAAACAATGGGAATAAAAAGGTAAAGCTATAGAGATTACGGATAGTCTAATAAATGGAAAAAAGTAAAATGGTATAGCTGTAATTAAAATTAACTACTGAAAAAAGTTGAAAAAGTGTACAATAGCCAAAACTTGCTTATTCATTATTTCTAAATGATATTTAAAATTTACTGGTATGAGAGTAATATCTTTGTAGTTATACGCATTCCAGTTCCTAATATAAAGCTTTTATTATAGTTCAGTTTGAGAAGAATAAGCTGTTTTAAAAATAATTTCAGTTACTAAAATGTTTCTTAATGGTTCATTCAACATGGTTATAGAGTGGGGAATTTTCTATAGACACGTGAAAGAAAAATATTAAATGCAGGTTCATCTGGAGTACTAAACAAAATATAATAATAATAACTAATAATATTAATTATTTGTCTATGTTTACGAAAGTTATGTCCACCTACTGTACTACATATAGTGCTTTCTAGATTTCTTATTTTATTTTTTATAGTTTGTTTTGATATGCATTATCTTGATTTTGGAGAAAAATGTACCTCTTCACTTTTTATTAATTCAGTTTTCTTTTATTGAAAATAAATCAGATTTGTAGGGAAAATGAAAATAAAAATTCTCAATTTGATTCCCATATAAAATTCGCATTTCTAAAAATATATTACTGAAACATTACTTAACTCTCTTGTTAGAGAATGTACCTTAGTGGTTTAGTTTTTAAAAAAACATTAAAAAAATATATTTAATTTTATATTTAATTCTTAAAATGTTAGCGAAGCTGATAAGCAGAGAATAAGATTATAACTCTTAAAATTAAGCACACATTTTAGAAATGTTTTGTCAATTAGATAGCAAAGAAAGCGCTAAATTAAAGCGTCAGTTAGATAGCAAAGAACATTAAAGCGGTTCTCAAAAGAAATATTTTTTCCGTGCCTGACAACGCGAATCTTTTTTATACATTTTTAATTATAAAAGCAGGATAATTGCAGGCATGATTATTAAAATGTATTATAATCAAAAACCTTTTTTTTTTTTTTCGTTAAATGAAGTACATCTTCAGTTGTAAGCCATTATTCAATGTCGGCATTTTTTTTTTCTCTTCCTGCGCTGTCGCGTCCGGAAACACCGATCGAAATGCAAAATATGCAGCATTTTCTGTAAAACCTTTTGCTATTACCGAAGAAAGAAATGGAAAGAAAAAAAATAATTTCATTACAGCGTTTCTTAATAATAGTACCAGCTATTTTTTGTACGTTTTCGAACAAAAAATGAATTAAAAATTGTGTCAGAAATTTTGCCAGTTTTTATTTGAGAATGGTCTTTAAGGCTGTTACTCAGTCAACATTGAAATTTCCACTGCTAATGTTAAACCTACGGGCGTAGAATACATTCGTATATTTAAAATATCTCCGCAGGAAATTACTATTTTTAACTACTGTTTTCTGTGTACTCTTCTTAAACGATGTCCTTTTTTTTTCTTAGTTGTCAAAATATTTCTAAAATCTATGCTTTATTTAATATTTTATGTGTTAAAAGTTGTCGAGCTCTGAGTAAGATTTTAACACTTCACATAAAATTAAGTATATATTTTCGAAATATTTTGACGATTAAGGAAAAAAAAAGATATTTCTTAAAAAGAGTACACAGTAAAAATAAGTTAAAAATATTAATTTCTCGAGGAGATTTTTTAAATATACGAATGCATTCTACGCCTATGAGTTCAACATTAGCGAGGGGAATCGGGAAGCTGACTGACTAACAGCCTTAAAAAGAATATTCATAAAAAAAGAGAAAAAAAAATTTAAAGTCTGATAAGAAATTTAAAGATAGTAATGCATTCAATGGCCATAATATTGCTGTATTGGTTTTCGATTTTACACTACCATTACTTCTGAGTATTATTATTTATCTTGTTTAATAGAAAATTTATGTCAATAAATAAAACGAATATTTCCATTCGAAAAAAGTAATGCTGGGAAATTGAGAGACTTGGCAGCTATACCCAGGTCTGTACAAATTTGATAAAATCTGGTAGACAGCAACAAAATGTAGTCGCCAGAAAAAAATAACCAACCCCTCCCTTTCTCCGCCATTGATTTTCAAAAAAAAGGGGGGGTTTTATGAATTAATTGAGAAAAAATAATAACAAGATTAGTTTAGATTTATTAGTTACATAGTTAAAATAGTACATAATTTAGAAAGATAATATAAAGTAAGTCTTCTAATAAAACTTATCAAAATTATATATCCTCGAAAAAAAAAAAGAAATACTGTAAAGTCTGAATTAACAGGCATGTTCGGGAAATGCTGATTGCCGAATGCTTCAAATGTCTGGATAATTGAATGCTGCAAAATCTATACTATCAGTTGAGGGGGTCATCGGTAAAATGGTGAAGCAAAATGAATTTTGCAAATTTTCCTGTCGAAGTCAGGCAAATATTTCTGATTTCTTTATAATAAAATTTGCAAATTAAATAACTTAGTAGGCAGATAAAAATACTTGGTCGCCTGTGAAGATTACCTATATTGATACTCTCTTTGTATTATTTTCAATTATTTGAAAAAGTACGTTAAACTTCCACTATGACGTCAGATTAATTTTCTTTTTAATTTTCTAATGACATCATATTAACCTGCTTTCTGTACTTACACATACTCACACTCCTTGTATTATTGAGAAATGTTTGAAAATTTCCGTTTTATTACCAATTTTTCTGTCAGATTTGGTTCGACTTCGAATGGAATTTTCAGGTTCGAGTTTGGTACACCACCATATATTGACAAAAAGCTGGTTATTTTCTAAATAGGCATAACCATTTTTCAATTAACCTAACGCTATCTAGGTTCTTTGCAATAAGCCTAAAAATTATCAGACTGATTGAGAAATAAATGACCATATTCCAATTAGCCTACGCTGTCTAGGCTCTTTGCAATAAGCCTGAAAACTAGCAGGCTGATTGGAAAAAGGGAGATGATTTTCCAATTAGACCGGCTCTTTCCAAACAGCTGAGGCTCTTTGCAAAGACCCGGATTTCTCAATTAGCCTACGACATATGTTTATATATATATATATATACATAACTATACCCGAACTACGACATATGTTTATATATATATCACTTAATTTTAATGGTGATTTGTGCCTGAATATTTGAAAAATATTTGATTTTTATAAGTCTTGTAAAAAAAAAAAAAGAAAAAAAAAAAAAGAAAGAAAAAAAGAAGAAAATCTGTAAAATTGTATTTCCTTATTTTCAAATAATGTTTTTCGAATATTTTCGCGGAAATTCAACATTAGATAAACACATTTACTTGACCGTAAAAGGGTTATTTGCTGTTTATTTAGATGAATTAATTTAATATTTTTTAAAACAGGAATAGTTGTTCTGGTGCGACAGTAATTTAATTAGAATTATGCTTTTTCTCACTCCCGTCTCCCGGAATGCTTTATTAGTAAATGACTGCCATTTAAAAAAATCCCTGTGTTTCCCTTGTTTGCACCCAAATTATCCTTATATAAGATAATATATTGGCACATTAGGGCACGTGTGCTAGTTGCGTTACAATACTTCCTTTTTCATGTAACTTGAATAAGCAAGAGAAGTAAGCCACAATTCAAAAACTTTTTACAGATATGATGTTTACGAAATATTTAGAACATAAAAAGTTTAGAAATTCTTACTGCGGTATTTGCAGCTAAAATTTTAAAAAGTCCTGAACTTATATGAAAGAAAAAAAATTCAGAGTGGCTCCTCTCGACTTTCCGAACTCTGGTGAACATGTGCAAATTGTTTTTAATTTTTTTAAAGGAATTTTTCAATCTCTGACGCAATGCTATAATATGGATTCAGAATCTGGATCTTTCCTTTAGGAATTGGAGACGTTACCACTGCGCTAATAATACTTGACGACATAAGCGCAATATTTATCAATTATTCTCAATCCTATTTCTTTGGTGATTTTTTTCCTATAGAATCGGTCGTAAAATGTTTGTAAATGGATTAAATACCTATCCTATTTTTACGTTAAGCTATTCGCCAAAATGGGAGTTCAATCGGAGGTACCGTTTGGAAGTTAACGTGTTCAATACACAAATTATGAATGCAAAATTATAATTATTTCCTTACTTGGTGTGTTCGAAATGCAAAATAAGTGTCCGGGATTAAAAATGATTTTTATAATTATTTTAATTGTAAATAATAAAATATAGAAAAGTTCCAGTAAATATAAAAAAACATTTTACTAAAATGCATTATATACTTTAAAATTTGCATAATATAGTTGCATTACAGTTCGTCGCGTGTAATTGAAAAAAGGCCACTGTATACACTCATCAATGCTCCAGTGTATAGTGTTTTCACCTGAAAAATATTGAGAACTTTCTCATGAAAAACAGTGTCACCGACCTCAAGTCACAAAAGTCAAAACCCAACCCGAAATCTGAACAATTAAAGTCAACCCCATCCTAACTTGATCCACAACCAAATAAATTAGCATCAACCTGGTCGAGTCGGGTTACGTTCGAGTGAAATCGAGTCACCAAAGCCGATGCAAGACTGTAAATTGATTGCGGGTACGTTTAATTATTATTATCATTTATTTGTTACTGCTATTTATTAACCTTTTGAAGGGCGTTGAAGTGTTATTTTATAACACTTAATTTTAATAAAGATTTGTAATTAGTTTAAATTACAATTTAAACTATTTACATTTATTAGTTTACCTTTAAATTAGTTTTGAAGAAAAAATGACTTTTATAACTTAAAAAAAAGATAACTTGCTTGGTTGGTTGATTTTATGACGGCCGATTATCTACACGAGGGAGATATGCCCTAGGGAGAGTGCCCTCCGTGGGGGTCTTTCTAAGGGATCCTAACCTGTATTTACGGTAAGTTTCGAAGAAAACCACAAAAGTGGCTAGGAGTAAAAAATATTTGTATAACTAATTTAATTGTAAATAATGAAATATACAAAAGTTCGTGTAAATATAAAAAAATCCTATTAAAATACGAAACATACTTTCAAAGTTTGTAGCATATAAGGGCTACGGTTTCGATCACAATTTTTTGTTTAGATAGGTGACCCCTAAGGGCTAACTTTTAAAACGCTATAGCATTTTAGAGATTATCACGAAAAACCGATTTTTTTTTCTTTTTTTTTTAGAAGCTTTATGAACTCCAGAGGGAGTAATTTATGGTGCTGGGCTAGATGTGATGTTTGTGTGTAAGTAAAAAACAAAACAAACAGTTTCGTACTGTAAATATAAAATAAAACTTTAAATTCGTTTTCCTCAAAAGATCATTTTTTAAATCGGAGACCACCAATTATTCAAAAACTATTGAATCGATTCATTTCTAATTTTGTCATTTTTTTAATGTATAATTATGTAGAGATTGAACGAAAGATATATGTTTTGGTTGTGTTTTCATTATTAAAAAAGCAGTTAATTTTTAAAGATAAATTAAATTTTCTTTTCAGACGACAGTTATTTTGAAAAATCAGTTTTCTCCCGGTTTTTTTCCCTATTCCTTTTTTATTTATTTATTTATTTTTTAACTAAAATTCTTCGTCCATTCTCTTGAATAAACCATATTTAATTAAAACCCGATAATTATTGGAATTTTAAATAAGCCAAATACAAGCAACAATGGTTTTAATAAATAAATAAATAAATAAATAAATAAATAAAAAAGATCCCCCAGAAGAGTGACGATAACTTCAAATATATAGATATAGATATAGATATAGATATTTTAAATAAAACATGTCAAAAATATGTTTAAGTACTGTATTATGAAATAAAAATAAAGTGGTACAAAAAATACATTACATAATAAAATAAATAAATAAATAAATAATTTCGGATTGCATGACTATGTGTAGTCCCTTAAATGAGACAAGTGTTTCTACGTAAAAAAAAAAAAAAAAAAAAAAAAAATACAATTTCTTGTGTTTTCCAGGTTTTTAAAGAAAGTTTTCAAAATTCACTGCATTTTTCTGTTTTTTGGGCGACATTTTAAATTTCTCGTGTTTTCCAGATACTCCGCCTGACGTAGCAATTATGTATTAAACTATTTTTAAATGTACAATTATAAATTCATAGTATTGCTATTTAGCATTCATTGATAATGTAAGATGCATTTTTACTTTATCGTTACATTTATTTAAACATCACTGACATACAAAGACATACAAAGACATCAACTTACACTTTTGTTACTATAATTTAGCAGTTATTACAATACTAAAACACCTTTTTTTAACATTATACTGCAACTGCCGACATGATGGTAATGGAAAATGACAAAAGTAACATAGCAAAAGGTAATCATTGGAAGCAATAACAATGTCACCGCTAAAAATCAAATAATGCTATAATAGTAAAGCTATTAGAAGTATTCGTATTTCTTATATTTCTGTTTTGCTTTTATATTGCTTTTTTATTTATTTTTTTATTTTTTTATTTATTTTTTTTTAAGTACATTGCACGCGAGATTCTAACAATTTTTTTTTTTAGTTTAAATTGTTTCATGTTTGAATTTTCGTTTTAAAAATATAGTACAGGCACATCTATCTGTTCCACGCAAGAATCGAAATTAATAGTTTTCCTATTTTCGCCAGTTGAGGCTTGAAGAAACACCGCCTTAAACCACTCCTTTTTTTCTTCTTTTTTTTTTTCTGTTATTCCACAATTATTTGTGTCATTTGGGCGTTGTCTCCAGTGCATAATTGTGAGATAGATTATTTGGGCAGACTCCATAAATATTTGACAGAAAAGAAAAATGTTAATTTGCGTCGAAATTAATTATTTTTCTTATTTTTTGTATTTATTTATTTTAGAAATAGATTTTTTAGTTCCGTTATCATGTTTTTATATTCTACTTTTTTTTTTAAGTGAAACAAAGACATGAAATAATTATAACTATACACACGTAATTATAAGTGCTTGATATCGCTTAAATACATATAATTATCATGGAATTCGGTATGCTAGTTTTTAAACAAATGCCTTTTTTCCATCTTTTTCCTCGACTAATATTGTTATTTATGGAAAATTGGATAAATTTATCTTAATTTAATCAGGGACAATTTAGATACGAATCAGCATATTTAGTTCAATGTAACGTCCAACGAATTTTATATTTTTCGGATTCCTATGTAGCTAATTAACTGAATCTTCTGATGCTTTTATTATTATTATTATTATTATTATTATTATTATTATTATTATTATTATTATCATTATTATTATTATTAAGTAAAACCCCGTGCCTATTGGCAGTATTATGTGTTTTCTACAACCAACGGCAGCATCGATCGTTGCCAACGTTGCAATCATTGTTTTTCTATAAAGAATATATATATATATTTAAAATTTGTTTTCTTTTATTTTTATCAGTATTATTTTATAATATCTGAAATAAATAAATACAAGAAAAACAATAATAATTCTTCCTAAAAAGGGAAAGAAAGTGAAATTTTATAAAAATTCAGAAGAAAATTATTTAAAATATTTATAAAATGATATTACAATTTAATCCTGAAACTGCAATAAAGGATATTGATGAAGTTTATGTGGAAAAGTTCATAAAAAAACCCCTCGAAATTTCTATTTAATTTATGCAATTAATGTAACTATAATTGTAATTTGATTAATTAAATAAAAAAAAAATATTTGTCTTTAAATGTGGGGCAGGAGGGGGCAATTGAGGTGCCGACAAATAATTATGTATTTTAATAAAATTGCCACATAGGCGAGAACAGCGTCCGACAAAAAATTCGTGGCATAAATTGTCAAACCTTACGTTTATTTAAATTCTCTCTTAATTTTAAATTAACTGTAGGGTTTGATTCTAAACGGCAAAGAGAAATAGTTACATGTAAAATGAGATGAATGTAATCCATACATATCTTTATTTTAAAAAGATAAAAAAATAGTTTAAATATTTTCATTGTATATGTAAACGAAAAAAAAAAATTATTATTGTTTGAAAATATCGAAAACCAATTCGTTAGTACCCTAATTTTTGCCCATACTAGGCTATAGGATACCATTGAAAAAAAATCCTATTTTTTTATTTTATTTGCCTCCTTGTTTCAACTAACAAATAAGTTTTATACGTGATATGGTCAAAAGTAGGTGTTATATGCTATTATTGAGAAAACACATATATATGCATATATAAATAATTTTTATTAATATTTATTTTATTTGATCTAAAGGCCCGCTGTTACAATCAACATTTCTTTTTTTTTAAAGACTTTTTTACATGAGCATTAGAAGTGATTCTTGCAAAAAAGGATATTAACATTTGCCAAAAAAAAAAAAAAAAAAAAAAAAAAAAAAAAAATCATAGTGATAAAAAGGTACAGTTTTTTAAATGTTGATGGTCCTAACACCCTTACCTATACATAAAGTTTAATAGTAAGCATTATTACTAATCGATTGGTACTAGCATCATTGTTATACGACGATATGAGTGTGTGTGTGTGGAGGAAGTCATCGGTGTTTTTTTTCTTTCTCTCGAAGATGCATCTTTCACATAAAATTCAGTTTGCACTCTGCATCTTTCGCTTAACTTTAAAAAAAAAAAAAAGCCGTGTCGGTTCACCACCTCTATATACATTACGGAGGTAGTGGTTGGTTTTAGGCATGGTAATAGAATACCTCAGGTAGGGGAACGCTATGTTAGGTTTTTGACTCCGAAATGAAGTTTGGTAATGCGCGAAATCTCGTGTACTGGCTGGAGCGCCATCTGTGTCAGCAATCGAAGTTCAGCAAATCGAAAACTTTTTTTTTTTCTCAAGGTGCATTTAAAAAGAAATTCTGTGATGTTTTTTAATTAATAAAGCAGAAAACGAACTACTTTAAGAGTTTGTAAAATATTTATATTAAATTTTACAAACGGCAAATAATATATAATTTCACTGTAATATTAAAAAGGAACAAAAAATATTAATTATTATTCAAAACAAGCCTGGAACTGAAATATATCTTCTTTTTTTTTTTTTTTTTTTTTTTTTTTTTTTTTTTTTTTATTGTTCTTCGATATCCGGGATTTATCACGTAATTCTCGTAAATATTTTATAGAATAACTTTTTTTTTCTAATTAAAATAAATGATGATGTTTTTATATGCTTTTATTTATTTTTTAAAATAAATAAAATATGAAAACCAGGACTATTTAGTATAAGAATTTGTTAAATATTCATACTAAATTTTACAAACTGCAAATAACTAAAAATTATATATATTTTCTTCCCAGCTGTATTATTTAAAATGAGCAAAAAATATCAATTCCTATTCAAAACAAGTATTGGAATAAGGTAAATTTTGATAGGATTAATTTTATTGTACTCAAACTCTAGATTTAAAAAAATTTATGCCTACTACAAATGTAAAGTAAATTTGAAATTTGTAGTAATTGGGCCCTAGGCCCCCAAATTTAGCATGTAATTTTCATTAGAGATGATATTTTATACTATTAGAGTAGGATAATAATAAATATATTTATCTAAATATTTATTTACATACTCCCATCACCACTCACCACCCCTTTGAGGCATCGGAAATGCTCAAATTTTTGTGACAATACAGGAAAGGGGACCCTAGAAAAGAAAAATAGTGTTTCCTATACTGCTGGATTATTGTAATTTTATTCTTATATTTAATGTAATATAAATTCAAATACAACTAGCTTTTTCTGTAAATTAATACACATGTATAATATGAATCATTTTCTACATTCAAGACTTGCTGTCAATAATTTCCTATTTGAAAGATTTTTTTTTTTTTTCAAAATCAAAAAATAATTTGATGTCTATGTATTTATTGCATATGATCAAGATATTTTGATAAATTAAAAAACTTTTGTGCCTATATGTGTATATTTAAATAAAGGTTACACAAGAAAAATTACATATCTTTATTTAAGGAACAAACATTATTTAACAGAAATAATTAACAAACATTTGTTTAACAAAGAAAAATACAAAAAATATAATTTCAGGAATTACTCGGCTACAAACATTTAAAAATCACAGCATTTACCTTAGATTAAAAAAAAAAAAATTATATTTATATATAATTTCAAAAAGAAGCACAAAGGCCATCCATTTTATACAGTTAATTTATCTTTTGCACCCCCCCCCCCTCCCTTTTTCTTTTTTCCTGGAAAGGGTGGATTCATTTTTTGAATTGGTGAAAAGATAATTTTTAACTGTGTTTCCTATGTGAACTAAATTTTTGGCATTTTTTACTGTGCTAAACGGAACATCTGTGCTGACGGAAACAATGATGGATTTCTTATACCCAGTTCTTTATTCTGTCTTCCGACTTTCTTATAACCTGTGTCACATCCATATACAAAACAGTTCCGAGCCATATTAAAATATAATGTAAAATGATTATTTTATTAAAGAAATAATAACGCACTCCTATAGCAACCAATGTTATTTTGACTCAGCTAAAGATCGCAGCGCCACATGCGGCCACTTCGGCGTTAGGCTCGAGTTTGCAAGGAAGGTGACATAGGGGAAAATTCTCCTAATCTATTTATATCTCCCTGGCTCGATCATGCAAGTAGATTCATTGATACATTTAGAATATATTAGACAGTTATGTTTGAAACTGTCTTTTCTAGATAAATTATTCCAAGCCTAAAGAAATCCAGGTTACCGAAGAATTGCAATAAAAATCATTTATAAAAGTTCTGCAAATATTTAGTGGTGTGAAAGTTTTTGTTTGATTCGGTTTTATAAAACCTCGTTATCATGCTTACAGTGCGTTAAGAAATTATAAGACCACTTTGATTTTGAAAATTAAGATGTAAATAAAGCTTCTAATTGTAATTTAAAGACATGAAATCTCAAAATACAACATATATATTAAAATTAGTTTGCAATAATTTTGAATAATGCAATAAATAAGTATGTTAACAAAAATATAAGCAATGATTGAAAAATACACTGTTAACAAATTATAAGACCACTTATCTAAAAACAAAAATAATATGTAAATTAATACGATATTGGTCTTCCATTTTTCCTTAGAAACTCAAACACTCTGTTTTTTATAGAAATGACCAGGTGATTAAGTACAGATTCAGAAATATTGTGCCATTCTTTTAAAATGGCTACTTCTAGTTCATTGGCAGATAAAAACTGTTTATTATTAGCATAAACTTTGCGATTTAATATGCCCCAAAGATTTTCCATAGGGTTCAAGTCTCGACTTAGACTTAGCCATGACAAAACATGATTTTTTTCTTTTTTAAGTCATTTCTGGGTGGATTTAGACACATGGCAAGAAGCATTGTTTTGCTGAAACATCCTGTTAGCCTCACCTAAAAAAGGTCCAAACGGTATCAAATAATCATATAACATAGCTTGATGCTGCGCAGAGTTCATACGTCCCGAAATTCGGGTTAAATCTCATAATCCATCATGACTAAAAGCTTCCGAAATCATTACTGATACTCTTCCCATTTGTCGACTGAAGCATTGTTTCGCTTTCTTCCTCAAATCATGCCAATAGTGTTTATAACCACCTGGACCGTCAAGATTTAATTTTTTTTCATCTGAAAATATAACTTGTTTCCACTTGTCCCATGAAATGACATTTTTAGCCCATTTCAGTCTTTCTTCTTTATGATGTTTCATTAACCTCGTTTTTCCTTTCAACAGTTTCATACATTTTGCATTATTATTTGATTTCAGACTCTTCCAAACTGTTACGTGTGAGGTTCTTTTGCTAGGTGCCAAATTTTGTTTAAAACTTTAAATGCATCATAGTTTTTTTTTTTTTTTTTTTTCGTATCTGGGACGTTGGGACAACCGGAATTCTTAAGAATACTGCAACTGCTATTTCTGATGATTCGGGAACTAAAAGTTCTTCGAAACAATCTGATTATTTAGAAATACAATAGAACCTGGACGTAGCTGTTATAATAAGCCTATTCTGATAACTAATAGACCTAATTCTTTAAATAAAACTGAAAACATCAGTTCTCCCTTAATCAATAGGAAATATAATAATGCATAATTCTTGAAATCTGGATTTTCATTCATGGGAGATAGCCCAGACAAATAAGGTGAAAAAAGGGGTAAACCTCGGAATGAAAGATAACAAGCTGAAAATTTGCAAAAATCTTTGTTTTGACATTCTAAAAGTTAGCTAAAAAGTCTCATATAATCTCGTGTCCGCGTCTCGAGATATTCAAGGTCAAAGGTCAAGAAAATGGGTTTTTTGCTTATATCTCGAAAACTGTGCATTTTATTTTAAAAAATCTAATTACAAAATTAAAGTAGACAAAATTTCCTATAAAATACATATATTATCTTTAATTTTCTAGCAAAGAGTTTAAGCGCTAGAGAGCGCTGAAGAAAGACAACTTTTTGACCTTCAGACCAAAACGAGAGAAACTTCATCATTCACCCTCCGATTTCTCAAAAACTATGCATTTTATCGAGAAAACATCTGTTACAAAATTAAAGAAGGCAATATTTTCTACAAAATTCATAAATTAACTGTAATTTCTGACGGAATGTTTAGGCCCCAAATAGCGCGGAAAAAGCGACTTTTTGACCTTCGAGCCAATACAAGAATAACGGCCCTTTCCTACCTTCGATTACTCGAAAACTGCTCGTTTTATCAAAGAACATTAATTACAAAATTTTAAGTCCACAACATTATCTAAATATTGCAAAAATAACTTTAATTTTCTGACAAAGGGTTCAGGCGCTAAAGTGCGCTGAAAAAGGGCTAGTTTAAAGCCCTCTGCCAAAACAAGAGAAACATCCTTCAAGATTGTTTCCTACGCTTCAAATGGTGTTTGAAATATAACAAAATTAAGAAATTTAAATTGTTTACTTATTTATAAATGACATTCATAAATAAGACATTCGTATGATAATATTTAATTAATTTATATAAATAATAAGATATTGAAATTAAATAGTTTAAATACATTGTAATTACATTTTTGTTTATAATAATTATATTTTAAGTAGGAAAGGGATTAAGTATTTATTTTTCGAACAATGTAAGTGCTTGGATATACCTACGTATATTATTTTCTGAAACACGGTCTCCTAATAAGGCCATTTTTTTTTCTATGTATATTAATGGATGTGATGAAGAGGCCACAGTCCTATTAAAGTTCTGTTATATATATATAATATATAAAATCCAAGATCATACATCTTATGAATCTTAAAAGTTCTTTATTAGAACAAAAATACTTAATTCTAATTAATATAATACAGCCACAAACTAAGCATGAGGCATCTCATACGTTCAAATCATACACCGTGTTCACCAACATACAGAGCTCTGGTTAGAAAGTTCTAAACAGTTCAGTAAACTTCTCAAATTACCAGAGGTATTAAAATTTCTACTTTACTTCATGGTAGGGATTACCTTCAAGGTAAAACACTCCAATAAGATTATCTGGTGGATTTCATGTTGCATATTGTACCTAACAAAATGGCCCCTTTTCTTAATAGGTGGAACACAGTCACATCAGCGAGAAATTTTTTTTTTTTAAATTGGCAAAGGCAATGTGGAGACACGAATGTATTCGTCTAAAAGCTTCGACAAATATCCTCGTTCTAAAGAACATATTTTATTTTTGCACGCTATCAGTGGATGTGACACAACATCTGTGCTGTTTAAAAAAGGAAAACTGATAATTATAAAAATGTTCGAGAAACATTCCAATTTGCACGAATCAGCTCAATTGTTTCAGGAAGACAACTGCCCTCCAAACACATTATTTGAAAATGGAATACGTGTTCTTTTAGCAATGTATAATGCTCCAAAATCAGAACATAGTATTGACAATTTTAGGTACACACAATTCATTAAATCAACAAGACTCAATAAACCGGTGCAATTATCATCTCTTCCACCAACAAGTGCAGCAGCTCGACAGCATATTTATCGTGTCTACTATCAGATCCAAACTTGGTTAGGGAAAGATTTAGAACCCAGAGAATGGGGGGGGGGGGGTAATACAAAACTAGATCCTGGAACCCACACAACAACATTATTACCTTCAGCCCCAGAAGAACTACTCAGTACGATCTTCTGCAATTGCAAGAAAGGCTGTTGCGCGAACTGTGGATGTAGAAAAGTAGGGTTGCAATGCTCCTCAGTTTGTGGCCAGTGTAACGGACAAGCATGTCTCAACGCTTCATCATATCCAAATGATCTTGATGAAGAAAGTGAATATGTACCTGAGATTCTTGAGGTTTTAGAGCCAAATATTACGGACAACGAGGATGATGATAACGATCTTGAAATTTTATATGGGCGACCAGAAGAAGGAGACGACAACGAACAAGAGGAAACGTAAGCTGTATGCCTACTATTGATAATCAGAGGTAATAATCGCCTTATAATTTAACTTTAACAAAATATAATAGATTTGATAATCTTATGATAAATAAAAATGTAATTACAGTACATAAAAACTCATATCAATATGTTATTGTTTATACATAATTTAACAAAATATTATCAAATTTATTTATAATTAATTCTTATTTATAATTAATATTTATTAATAAGTAAATAATGTAACTAATTAAGACTAAATTTGTAGATAATTTTATTTTCTACAAGTTTTGTAATAGCTTCAAATATCATTTGAAATATAAGAAAAAAATCTTTAGTGGTTTTTTCTCCCTTTTAGGCCAGAGGGCCAAAAACTAATTAAAGTTAATATAGGCATTTTGCAGAAAATGTTATCTACATTAATTTTGTAGCTGGTTTTATTCAATAAAATGCCTAGTTTTTGGGTAATTGAGGGTAGGAAAGGGGGTTTCTCTAGTTTTTTGGCTCAAAGGTCAAAAAGTCGCTTCTTTTCAGCGCTATTTAGCGCCTAAAAATTTCGTCAGAAAATTAAAATTAATTTATGAATTTTGTAGAATATGTTGCCTACTTCAATTTTCTAATATGTTTTCTCGATAAAATGCATAGTTTTTGAGAAATCGAGGGTGAAAGATAAAGTTTCTCTCGTTTTGGTCTGAAGGTCAAAAAGTTGTCTTTCTTCAGCGCGCTCTAGCGCCTAAACCCTTTGTCAGAAAATTAAAGATAATGTATGTATTTTATAGGAAATTTTGTCTACTTTAATTTTGTAACTGGACTTTTTAAAATAAAATGCACAGTTTTCGAGATATAAGCAAAAAACCGATTTTCTTGACCTTTGACCTTGAATATCTCGAGACGCGGACACGAGATTATACGAGACTTTTTAGCTTACGTTTAGAATGTCAAAACAAAGATTTTTGCAAATTTTCAGCTTGTTATCTTTCATTCCGAGGTTATATCCTTATTTGACTGGGCTAAGATGAAGATTTTAATAATATGTAGGTGAAGATAGGGGGTGGAAGGTGTTAATGATAAATAGGGGTTACTCAAAAATGAAAAGCCTATGCAAGGGGTACGTGGAAGAAAAAGGTTGGGAAGCACTGTCTAGCTGTCTAATGAATCTTGAATTCATTAGGAAGAAAATTATCTCTCTGGTATACTGGTGGTAGACTCCTTACAAAATGGGGCGTAGCTTAAGAGCGAGCGAACCCTGTAAATTTGCTTCTAAAAATTTGTCACAAAATAATTGCTACACTTGTGGAAAATAAAAAAAGAGAATGAAAATGCCAAGTTGTGATAATTTTAATCGCACATAAAGCCATTTTAATTGATATTTAAGGGAATTCTTTAAATATTGTAGTAAAAATTGCACAGCGTTACGTTCTTTATTATTTTAGGGAAATTTCTAAACAGTTATTCATAATTACAATTATCTTCACTTTTTTATTAGCTCAAGTGACATTAATTTTTGTTCTCATACTTCAGATTCGAGGTTATTGCTTCTAATAACTAGTATACCGCGTTATATTCATTGTAATATAGTAATTTTACTGGAGTCAATTTACTAAACTGCATCGGAAGTCATTTATGACTCCACCTACTTGAAATTTAGCAACTAATTTGGGACGGAGGGAGTATATATTTTAGCGATACATTTACATAGGTGCCAACCTCTCATTAATATTCCGTAATATGCGGGTTAATTTGACCCAGTTTAACAACCCTTCAAACCAGAAGAATTATTGAATGAATTTTTAGTTGTTCAATTTCAGCTTTCTACGTGTAATTTATTTAATTTCATTTCTTATAAAAATTCTGGTGGGAAACGTGTTAAACCTGGGTCAAATTAACCCGTATATTATGTAATATTAATGAGAGGTTGACACCTATGCATTTAAACCAGCATTTAACATACTTCTTTTCCGTGACTACAACAGTTTACCCTTTTTATTCACATGGTTATTGAAGCTTTTAGAAAAATTTTAGTAGTTGAAAGTAAATTCAAAACAACTATATCCTCTGGAAATATAGGATGTTCTCTTTTTAATATCTGGTGGGCAAGTAAAGTAAATAAATAAATTTACTGTTAAAATAGGAAACCGAACTACACGGAAATGTATTAAAACCTCTGTACTAAGAAAACCAAAAATTAGAACTAAAAGAAATTACACTCACACCAGTAACATTTAAAAGGTTTTTGTGAATGGAATTTATGGAAGTAAACCCTTACCTGTAAAATTATGAGTCATCTTTAGAAAAACCGAGGAAACACCTGTAAGGTGTTAAGTTTTCCTCGTTGTTAATAAATGATTACTAATAGATATACGTGCATCATGCCATGACGAGCAAGATTTTACAAAGTACTTTATTTAATACCTTATGGTAACCTTATTTAATTATTGAGAGGTTAAATAAGATGAATATCCTATTATTCTAATATTCCTCTATGCAGAAATTGTGGTAAATATCTAACTAGAATTTCCGTCTAATTGGAAACACTGAGTCCCAGGTAACAGGTATAAGCATGGTAATAGAATACCTCAGGTAGGGGAACGCTATGTTAGGTTTTCGACTCCGAAATGAAGTTTGGTAATGCGCGAAATCACGTGTACTGGCTGGAGCGCCATCTGTGTCAGCAATCGAAGTTCAGCAAATCGATTTTTTTTTTTCTCAAGCTGCATTTAAAAAGAAATTCTGTGATGTTTTTTAATTAATAAAACAGAAAACGAACTATTTTAAGAGTTTGTAAAATATTTATATTAAATTTTACAAACTGCAAATAATATATATTTTCTCTGTAATATTAAAAAGGAACAAAAAATATTAATTATTATTCAAAACAAGCCTGGAACTCAAATATATCTTCTTTTTTTTTTTTTTTTTTTTTTTATTGTTCTTCGATATCCGGGATTTATCACGTAATTCTCGTAAATATTTTATAGAATAACTTTTTTTTTCTAATTAAAACAAATGATGATGTTTTTATATGCTTTTATTTATTTTTTAAAATAAATAAAATATGAAAACCAGGACTATTTAGTATAAGAATTTGTTAAATATTCATACTAAATTTTACAAACTGCAAATAACTAAAAATTATATATATTTTCTTCCCAGCTGTATTATTTAAAATGAGCAAAAAATATCAATTCCTATTCAAAACAAGTATTGGAATAAGGTAAATTTTGATAGGATTAATTTTATTGTACTCAAACTCTAGATTAAAAAAATTTTATGCCTACTACAAATGTAAAGTAAATTTGAAATTTGTAGCAATTGGGCCCTGGGCCCCCAAATTTAGCATGTAATTTTCATTAGAGATGATATTTTATACTATTAGAGTAGGATAATAATAAATATATTTATCTAAATATTTATTTACATACTCCCATCACCACTCATCACCCCTTTGAGGCATCGGAAATGCTCAAATTTTTGTGACAATACAGGAAAGGGGACCCTAGAAAAGAAAAATAGTGTTTCCTATACTGCTGGATTATTGTAATTTTATTCTTATATTTAATGTAATATAAAATCAAATACAACTAGCTTTTTCTGTAAATTAATACACATGTATAATATGAATCATTTTCTACATTCAAGACTTGCTGTCAATAACTTCCTATTTGAAATACTTTCTTTTTTTTTTTTTTTTTTTTTTTTACAATCAAAAAATAATTTGATGTCTATGTATTTATTGCATATGATCAAGATATTTTGATAAATTAAAAAACTTTTGTGCCTATATGTGTATATTTAAATAAAGATTACACAAGAAAAATTACATATCTTTATTTAAGGAACAAACATTATTTAACAGAAATAATTAACAAACATTTGTTTAACAAAGAAAAATACAAAAAATATAATTTCAAGAATTACTCGGCTACAAACATTTAAAAATCACAGCATTTACCTTAGATTTAAAAAAAAAAAAAAAAAAAAAAAAAAAAAAAAAATTATATTTATATATAATTTCAAAAAGAAGCACAAAGGCCATCCATTTTATACAGTTAATTTATCTGTTGCACCCCCCCCCCCTCCCTTTTTCTTTTTTCCTGGAAGGGGTGGATTCATTTTTTGAATTGGTGAAAAGATAATTTTTAACTGTGTTTCCTATGTGAACTAAATTTTTGGCATTTTTTACTGTGCTAGACGAGATATGCTCACGGAAACAATGATGGATTTCTTATACCCAGTTCTTTATTCTGTCTTCCGACTTTCTTATAACCTGTGTCACATCCATATACAAAACAGTTCCGAGCCATATTAAAATATAATGTAAAATTAATATTTTATTAAAGAAATAATAACGCACTCCTATAGCAACCAATGTTATTTTGACTCAGCTAAAGATCTCAGCGCCACATGCGGCCACTTCGGCGTTAGGCTCAAGTTTGCAAGGAAGATGCCATAGGGGAAAATTCTCCTAATCTATTTATATCTCCCTGGTTTTAGGAAACTGAAGAAGGAACGGTATAAGATCCATTAATCTATAGAAATTGCTCATGCTATTTAATCTAAAAGAAAATTTTAATTGCACTGACACCACTAAATTCTACAGGAATAATTTTATAAATAAAAAGACCTGATCTGTGTGTTTAACCCTTTTCTAAATTGAGTTTTGTCAGGGATCTGGAAGACTTTCGTCACTCGCCGCAACAGAAACAGAACGGTAAAAGAAAAATCAGACAACAATTTAGAACGTTAATTTCGGAAAGTCACACAGCAGTTTCTATTTTCCGCCATAAAATATAATAACTTAATCCTAGCACATCTGTCGACAGTATCTGCTTTTTATTTTGAAGGACAGTTACAATTTCTAAAAGGCAAGTGAATTCTTTGGATTTTCTTATGTTATGAGAATTGTGAAATACAATATCTCTAGAAATGGTGAAATGCAGACTTAAATTAGATTCAGTGTAGACTTCGAAATTCCAATTAAACATAAATTTCCATGTTGGATAAAATAGGAATTTTAAAAAGTATTATATTTGTACAAGTGAATGCATACTTTACGCTTTTCTATAAATTTATCGAAAATTTCCTTTGCTGAAAATGTAATTTTGTATTTCTGATATCGACTAGAATTTTGCCGTGTACTTTACACGCAAAAAAAAACAAAAATAAAAACCTTTTTATTTAACATAAAACGTAAGTATTAAAGAAAAGACTTTGAATTAATATCGTTTTAGTCGTATGGTTAGGTGATGTCCCTATTTATTCTTCCTGGTTAATTCGTTGCTCACAATCTTGAGTGCACGGATGAAAACAGTTGGAGGAGAAACCTGATCTGAAAATATTTCATTCGCTGATTTTTAATTATAGCAATAAATAGTTACTATAAATTTAAGATGGTGTATAAATGTTTTATTCCTGGTTGCAAAAAGGGTTATGATAGTCATATAAAAGAACAAGAAATATCAAGTGACAAATGAAACCTGACAGTACTTGAGAGGTGGCGATTAGTCAGAGGTTCCATATTTTTTAAAAACATAAAATTATATGAGATTAAAAATTAATTAGAAATTATGCTCTCGTTTATGCTTTATTAAACCCATATAAATTGCAAAGGTAAAATGTTTCTGCATAGTTTAATTTCGTAAATATTAAAGGTTTTAAGAAATATAAAACAAAAATATATAATACTATATAAACAAAACTATCTAAACGAAACCATATAAAAAATATAAAACAAAATTTAGAGTTTATATAATTCCTGGACAAAATCAGAAAAATACCATTTCCGTAACTTTATTGTAAAATATTTTTTATGATCTACATGTTGCATATCTGCTTATTTTTTAAGTTTTTACTAAATTCTTTAAATATATTTTCCTTTATACAGGGTCATCGAAAAAGAATGCCGGGATTTTGAAACCTTACAAAAAATTAATTTTTAAACGTACGGAAATAATTCTTGTGTTGAAATGTAGTGAAAGAATGTAAGTTTTTACTCCGCTCACTAGATGGCGTGCAGCCTTGAATGAGAAGTTCACAACTCTCATGCAATGGACGAGATGGCCCAATTCTGTAGCCTCAGCAAACCTTACGTCTTTGGACTTTTTCTGGGGATGCATTAAGAACATTGTGTACAGTGAAAGAATTACTGATATCCGCCATTTAAAACGTCGAATCATAGCCGCGAGATATGATTCACAGGACATGGAGGGAAACTGAATATCGTCTGCACATCTGTCGAGCGACTAATTATACACATATCGAAACGTATTGAAATGGATAGAAAACTTGGTACTTTTCTTAATATTTTAATACTAAATTTATGTTCCTATGTGTCTCTTTATTTGCGTAATACAAATTTGTAATTCCGGCATTCTTTTTCGATGACCCTGTACAGAAGGTATATTGTTTTTATGAATAATTTCTTTCTTGCATTAACTTGATGCTCCATAATTTCATTTTTATTACAATCAGGTATCAATATTTGGTGCTTTTTTGGCGGGAACAGAAGTTCCATTCATCCTCAGTCCGCCATCTTGTTTTTAAAATCAAAACACATTTGTTTTGTTTCTCATTTCCAAAGTAATTTTCATCCATATTCCCTTATTATAAACACGTTATTTAATTTAATTGACTTGTAGCGACCATATTAAAATGTCCGCTGTGTGGTAGAGCACGAGGAAAGAAGTACAACTGTTTTAAAACCAAAAACTGGTTTATTAACACAATCAGCAAGGGGTTTGAGCGAGCTCCAAGAAATTTTCCTCAAAAAATTTAAATTAACTAAAGAGTTCTTGCTAACACTTGTAGCTTTAACAAAAACGAAACAATATAATTAAACTTTAACCTTTTTAAATATATAAGCACGATCCAATGCTCGTATCCTTCAAATTAAATAAGCACTGATGCAGGTTCAAGTCAGCTTTACCACTGCATAAACTCCAGTATAAAAATACTAAGGCTGATTATTAATCCTGAGACTCGATGCGAGGTCTCAAGGATAAATCTAAATCTCAATCTAAGTCGCAATATTTGAAATTACACGGCGACTCACAATTTCAGGGATTCAGCTGTCCTTCGAAAGTTAAAGAAAGATAGAGAGCCTTTATAACTTGTACGCACATAGTCTGTTAATGGACAAAACGATCTCATTCACACATTGCCTACTCACGTGATGAGAGTACTCAATACCTTACAACACCTCCCGGAAATTGTGAAAGAAAAAGCGGTGGTTGAATGCAGACCATCGTCTTTTTCTTTTAAAAATTTAGAGTCCAAAAAATGAACACAACATGTGACGGGTAAATTTAAATTTTCAATCCAAATGTAAATTTTGTACTTTTAACCCATCACGCAAAAACTGGTCAGATCGACGACACTTTCATCATAACCTCCTGGAAATGTGCAGTATCATGCAAAAGAATCTCACAAAATTTTCCTCACAACATTCACAGCTTGCCAAAATAAATACGCAACTTTACCTTCAAAATTCCATGAAGTGCCGAAACAAATTGCAAAGTAGAACGTCACTACAAAACTATGTCAAAGAAATAAAGTAGCTTTCCTAAAATTCCCAAATTGCCAAAAACTCACATCCCCGAAATTCAATGTAGATGACTCGCTCAATTACAATGGTCACAAACTAACAGCTAACAGAGCTGTGAAAGTGAAACAATTTTCTTTTATAAAATATAAAAAGTATAAATATACATTACAAATTTCTTCAACACACAATTCTTCTTCTTGAGAACTAAAATATAAAAAAACTTATAAATAGACTATCTGCTTCAAGATGGTTTACTTCCTGGAACAAACTTCATTATCTACATACATACAATTTTACGTCATAACTATGAAATACACTAACAGTACTCATAATTAACAGCAACAGAACTAATAAGTAACTTCATAACTAAGGTATAACCAACAACACTTTTAAAACTACATAACTTGCGAAAACCCAACATGCAACACTAAATCGATAACGACCACGAACACGACCGAAGGGAGAAAGTTAGATTTGGTAACAATGTTAGTAAAGTGAAATAGAACGCGCGTGTCAAGGGCAACTCTTGACCGCAAAACACGTGCACGCCGATCCGTGGCGCGTGTAAAAAACCCATAATACTAAATTCATATTCCAAATTCAACATATAGAACAATCATACACATAATATATACATAATTTATACATAGAATATTCACAGAACACTTATAGAACAATTATACAAGCAATTTAACTATCTCTTGAACATGAAAGCAGTGAATCTCAAAAGATGTTCTTTGACATCATAACTTAAATTTTGGCAAAAAATTTTGAACAGAAATTAAATGCACAACTTGTGAAGCCGAGATACAAAAATCCAAACAATGGTCAAAAGGTCACTATAACAGTTCAGCTGCTTTGTCCAGTCCATAGAACTTGTTGACATTAATAAAGGTACTTTATAATGAAAGTAATAAAAAATGGAACGTCGTCACCTGATTTTATAGTGAAGATGAACTGGAAGCTTGTAGGCTCATAGAAGAACTCTGGCGGCGTCCCCAAAATCCTTGGACGAAACTCCGTTCTGATTCAGACTGGTAAGGAGAGGCCACTGTCGCTTGTCGTGCCTGCAGCCGGGTGTTGTAACCATGGCGACGTCCTTTGGGAGGAGCTCGTGTAGTGTCCACTCGACGACTGCTCGTAGATTCCACTCGACGACTTCTAGGCGGGCTTACTGATTTGTCCATTTGATGATTGCTAGGCGGACTTATTGAAGTGTCGACTCGACGATTTCTAGGCGGGTCTCGACGATGGTGCCGCTGGGCAAGATCGTCTCTAGGGTTGAAGAATGTAGTATCGAAAGGCGTTCGTTTCCGTGAGGCTCCCGACATCGATGTGGAGGGCAAGGTCCGCTTTCTGCCGATTCTCCTGCGCCGTTTGGTTGTAGAGGGGAGATAGTCCATGCCACGTTTTTGTGCGTCACTTTGGCACTGTCGATGTGATGACGTCTGAGGTGCTTGGCTATTGGATTGGTGTAAATCTGTTGATCGATTGCTTTGCTGTTCTCTCTTAGCAGGACTGTCTGTCGAAGACTTTGATAACAATCTCTTTTGTTGCGGTCGATGTGACGTAGGCGGATTCTGCATGACTTTTTTGTTTGGAGGACTAGAACTACCAGTTGAAATTGTATGAGGATGCTGTCTCTTTCCGTATTTGTGGATCACTTTCGGCAGCGTTTGTTCAGCTACTTGGTTAACCTTGTCTCGGTTGACTGGAGGAATTTTCGGTTTCATTTTAGTGCGTATGTAGTCACTATTCTTAGTAGAAGAGTTCTTTGCAGAAGAAGATTGAACTATGTCAGAAGAATTAGGGGCGTTTGATGGAGGCATAAGGGATTCACCGTCCGACGTATGAGAAACATTTGAGCTAGTGTCCCTAAACTTATAAACTCTAACCTGATCCAAGTTTACCGTGGTATGACAACCGTCCAAATTAATAACCAAATTATTACCTCTGACTTCCAACACTTTGTACGGTCCCTCAAACTTCGATCCAAACTTAGCGACTCGTTTTTGCCGACTAGAACTCAACCAATGTTTTTCTAACAACACAAAATCACCAACTTTAATTTCCAACTCCCTCCGACGCATATTATAATACAAAGCTTGCTGTTTCTGAGCCTTTCCCATTTTTACCTGTGCTTCCTTAACCAACTTATCGATGTCCTCAATCATATATTCATTTTCATTTCCCGAAATTTTAATCAATTGTTGAAAAGGAGTAATGATTTTCCGACCCAAAAACAACTCTGCAGGGGTTTTCCCAGTGGATTCGTGAACTGCCGTACGCAAAGCATAGGCAAAATGCTGCAAGAATTGGTCCCAGTTTGAATGATGAGTGCCAATAAAGGAAGAAATCATTTGAATGAGAGTTCTATTGACCCTCTCAGCCATATTGGACTGTGGCCGGTATGGAACTGTAAAAGAATGAGATATCTCCAGCTGTGTGCACAATTCTTTAAAAATTTCGGATATAAAACAGGGACCGTGATCACTAATTACCTGGGATGGTGCACCGTATTTCGAAATAAAACAGTTAAATAAAGCGTTAGCTACAATTTTTCCTGAAGCTTTTCTGAGGGGGACAAACTCAACCCATTTACTAAAATAATCTACAATTACTAATACAAATCTATATCTATTTCCGGTTAAGGGATAAGGACCAATTAAATCAACTCCGATACATTCTAGGTTGAAAGGACTTTTTAATTGAAATTAGTTTGCCAGCTGGTCTTATGTTTTTATAGTTATATTTTTGGCATGTGTCGCAGCTGGAGACATAAGCGCGCACTGCTTCCCGCATTTTAGGGAAGTAGCAGGAGTCACATAATCTAGCGTATGTTTTCCTGACACCTAGGTGACCTGCTAAAGGATTGGCATGGAATTCGTGCAAGATGGCCTTACGAAGAGAAGCTGGAATATACACTCTTAATTCACCACGCGAATTTACATTTTTTTAATAAAACAGAAGACCATCGATAATTTTGAAATTCCGGGACCAATTTTGGAACATATGCGCGTCCGCGCTTTGTACCATGTCAGAGTCTACTAAATATCTATACAATTGACCAAATTCCTTATCCTTTTTCTGTTCCTCTACAAGTTGCTCTCTCGACTTCAAAACCAACGACGACAGAACACAAACCTTAACCTCTTCAGCTATTTCAACACCCTCCTGGGGATTCCTCGATAAAGCATCTGCTACTGCGTTTTCCTTTCCTGCCCTATGCTCAATTACAATATTAAACTCCGCCAATTTCAAACACCATCGAACCATTCGAGAAGATAAACCTTTTCCGTGCGTTAACTTTGTTAGAGCCGAGTGATCCGTAACAACTTTGACCGGGATATTACAGAAAAAACATCTGAATTTGTTCAAAGCCCAAATGACAGCCAGACATTCGCGTTCAGTAATGGAATAGTTCCGTTCCGCTGCATTTAAAATTCTAGACGCAAAAGCTATGGGGCGACCGTTCTGAGCTAACATCACACTAATTCCAACTGCACTAGCATCACAGTATAACTCAAATTGTAAAGAGTAATCAGGATGAGCCAAAACAGCTGACGAAATTAATGATTTTTTTAAATGTTCGAAAGCATTTTGAGCCGCTTTCGACCAAACAAATTTAACCCTCTTTCGTTTTAAAGCATATAGTGGTTCGCAGATTTCTGAAAAATGTGGTATAAATTTTTGAAACCAAGCCACCATACCCAAAAATGTTGCTACTTGTTTCGCATTCTTTGGAGGTGCCATTGCCGCAATTGCATCTATTTTTTGTTTGTCTGTTTGTATGCCCTCTTGTGTGATTCGAACGCCAAGATATTTTAACTCTTTACGAATAAATTTACATTTTTCTAATTTGACAGTGAGACCCGCGTTTCTGAGCAATGTGAAAACTTTACGTAATAAATTTATATGTTCCTCAAATGTTTCAGACATGATTATAATATCGTCGAGGTATACCAGAACTTCGAAACCAAGAAGGGGTTTCAGAATGGTATCCATTGCCTTCTGGAACGTGGCTGGAGCCCCCGATAATCCAAAACTCATGCGTTTAAATGCGAAACACCCATTATGCGTTATAAATGCTGTTTTAAGTATGTCTTCCGGTTTCATGCCGATTTGAAAATAACCGGAGGTTAAATCGAGTGTGGACATGAATTTAGTGCTTTGAATATTGCCTAGTATGTCATCTATTACAGGAATTGGATACTGTGGATATTGGGTTATTGAATTGAGTTTTTGATAATCTATAGCGAATCTCCAAGCCTCAGGATCCTCAATGCTTTTTCCATTTTTTTTTCCGACATAATACTACTGGTGATGCGTATGGAGATTCAATGGGCATAATAATGTCGCCGCGGAGCATTTTGTGAATGTGATAATTAATGATTTTCTGTTTGACTTTATCGTAACGGTATGGTTTGCTTGCTACTGGTGCATGTGCACCGGTATTAATTCATGCCAGGAAACGTGTGTCAACCCCGGTTTGTCTGAAAACACTTCCCTGAAGTCATGTAAAAACTTATTAAATTTGCTTATCTCCCCCTTTGTTAAACCCGATACACTTAAATCAATTGAGTGATGAGGACTCGTTTGTACAAGTATTCTCATCATTATTAACCTCCAGTGTACGTGAAAAGAAATCCAGGCTCATCCCTCTATCTTTCATAAAATCAACTCCAACAATACAATGTGCCTTTAAACCGTCCAATACTAAAAATTGCCACTTAGCTTTAACTGACCGTATTTCCAAATCCAAATCCACCAAACCTTTTATACTACATCGTATTCCTTGCGCCGACTGGACCACTAAATTAACATGCCGCAACCTTTTATACGCAAAATATTTCTTATACACTTCAAACGATATAAAACTTTTATCCGCACCCGTATCCAGAACACTTTTTACCACTATACCACTCAAAACTATTAGCAACTCAGGTAATTCCACTGGGTGAACCACTATTGCTTTTAAATCGATGACAGAAGGCTTTGAAGAATGCACCCGTGACTGCTGACCTTCCGCACAACAGCCACCTACCAGTTTAACCCCTGCTGACAATTTTTAGCCTTACCAGATCTTTCCTCCTTACGCTGAACGTTTTTTCACCAACCCCTAGCTGTCTAACCCTGGACGAACTAGTCTGTCTCTGATGAACATCACTCCTCCTATCCAAACCATTTCTATTTCGACCATTCACCCCCTCATTTCTTCTTAACTCGTTATTATAATTCTGACCATAATTTCTGAATCCACCATTACCTCTTTGCAAACTCTGCCTCTCCCCATAATTAACTGGACCACGAACATTACGACCATTATAACCATTATTCCTAAACCTATTAATAAACCTATCCCCCTCGTTGAATTCTCGTGTGGTTCTCTGTCTATGGTGATCCGCCTCATGTCGCGCTTCATACTTTATTAATAATTGATAGAGTTCAGCTGTATTCGCTGGGGCACGCAGCTCAATAAAGTCCTGGATGGATACTGAGAAAAGAGGAAGCAGAATATCCATCAGCTTCTGATGAGTAACGTCAAGTGCCAATTTGTTTTTCAATTCGAGCTTTCTCAGAAAAAATCCGGACGCTTTTTCATAAATAGTCTGGCGTTTACAATAGAATTCACGTCTTAATTCCGCTGCATTACGCTCATTAGGAAAGGCTTTAGTTAACTCCGAGCATTTTTTCTCAAATCTTTTCGCGTCATCAGTCACCAAGAAACGTCCAATGTTCTCAAGCCAAAGCAAGGCTTCATCCTTTAGAGAGCATTTCAATACTACATATTTGTTTTTATCTGGAATATCGTTAAAGGCAATATAATCGTTCAATTTATTTAAAAATTCTGTGACATCAGAATGTCCGGCAAAGTAAACTCTAGGGACTATCTCTCGTGGATGTGGGCCATCGTACAACCCGTGAAGTTGGGCGCCATTTGTAGCGGCCATATTAAAATGTCCGCTGTGTGGTAGAGCACGAGGAAAGAAGTACAACTGTTTTAAAACCAAAAACTGGTTTATTAACACAATCAGCAAGGGGTTTGAGCGAGCTCCACGAAATTTTCCTCAAAAAATTTAAATTAACTAAAGAGTTCTTGCTAACACTTGTAGCTTTAACAAAAATGAAACAATATAATTAAACCTTAACCCATAGCTACCAACTTTTACGCTTTTTTGTTACCACTAAAATTTAACAGAATTTTTTTCCTTATGTAATCACAAGATTTTGTCGATTTAATAAGATAAAATTTACTATAAAATTTTAGTGGTAGGAGAAAAGCGTAAAAGTTGGCAGCTATGTTAACCTTTTTAAATATATAAGCACGATCCAATGCTCGTATCCTTCAAATTAAATAAGCATTGATGCAGGTTCAAGTCAGCTTTACCACTGCATAAACTCCAGTATAATAATACTAAGGCTGATTATTAATCCTGAGACTCGATGCGAGGTCTCAAGGATAAATCTAAATCTAAGTCTAAGTCGCAATATTCAACTTCCCAGGCCACGTCTACTCTAGCTCCCCCTGAGCTCTCCCCAGCTCCTCTGAGCTCTGAACTCAAGTCAAAATTCGCTGCTTATATACTTCAGTGTCGATCGACCAGCTCCAGAAAATTTGCATAATTGAAATTACACGGCGACTCACAATTTCAGGGATTCAGCTGTCCTTCGAAAGTTAAAGAAAGATAGAGAGCCTTTATAACTTGTACGAACATAGTCTGTTAATGGACAAAACGATCTCATTCACACATTGCCTACTCACGTGATGAGAGTAGTTAATACCTTACAGACTAATTTATTGATATTTAATAATAAAGTTTTAATTTTTAAAAAATAGCGGATTGAGGGCGAATGGTACATTTAAGCCTTCTTTTTTTTGTTTTTCTCTTCATTTTTTTTTCCAAATCTTTCTTTTTCAAATATAAATATACATTTTCAAAATCTCTCATTATTATGTACCATTAAGAGGATGAGACTGTAAACAAACAATAACCAAATATCATTTCTGTAATTATTTGAATAAGAATACGTTTACAGAATTCGCACTAATTAATAAAGAATGAAACTATGCTGCATATCATAAAAGCTTAAATAATAAAAAGAAAAATGAAAATTGCTGGTATATATTTTTGTAATTTCACCCAACTTTTATTTTCTACAACAAAAATACCTACGAAAATTTAATCCTTAGAAAAGGATAAACCCTTACGAAATAAAACATATACAAAAATAATGAACTTAATTAAGATTGATTTAGACTTAATAAAACAAAATTAATGAGCATAATGTGAAAACGGACGCGAAGATTTCATCACACATCTGTGCTTGAAAACGCGAGTGCTGCATCAATCCTTCAAAACTGACTGCTTGTAAAGTATGTACACCCAGTTTCGCTGATTGTGGCGATCGCGCGCCCATAAGGAAAGGGCAACTGACGTCACTGTTGGTTAGGAAGAAAAACCTGTTTGTTCTTTATGACTCCTACGGTACACCTGAGATGGGGAAATTTGATTGGTCTGCGTTAAACTGGTCTATGATATGATTGGCCTACGTCGGCATGATGATTCCTGCAATGATAGCTACGTCAAAAATGTAGTGATAGATTAGTTGATTGAACTGTTTGTTTGTAAACATGCCCTTTCCTTATAGTGAACGTGTTATGAACTATAATTGCAGATTTTCCAATGTCAAGAATGGCGCGCAAGTTTCTCCGTACAACTGTCTTCGCTCTATTATAAGGAAAGGGCAGCTGATGTCACTGTTATTTAAATTACTGTTGGATAGTAAGCAAAACCAGTTTGTTACATATATGTAAAATTTGTGTTTTGTTTATTTTATTCTTTTATTAATCTTTCATGGATCATTAATTTCGTTATGTAACATCAGCCGGAGGCAAATTATGTTCTATTTTTATTCATTTAGATGCAAACGTGTCAGTCTTCCGTAAGCAGGCTGCAAGTGACAGAAATAGATTTTAAAAATACATGCTGGGTAATTATTTTATAATCAATAAAATACCTGTAAATTTAGGTGCAGTTTTAAAACAAATTGCTTTTAAAAGTACATTTTTCCCTATATATCGGTGTAAAAAAGTAATTGTGGGATGTTTAAAAGTTAAAAATTATTCGAAAATGTATAATTTAATATATAGGTCGTTGCCATAGTGAATAGGACATCAACGTTACTCAAGGACATGGTTTTTGCTTTATAATATATTTAAAAAAAATGCCACCATGATCCAATTAAAATAAAATAAAAATATTTTATCTCGAACAAGTAATATAAATTTTTTTAAAGTCAATTCCTACTTTTTAATCATAAATATATAAAATAACCCCTGCAGCATTCATGTTCCACGTTATCTTTATTGAACATTATTTTATAATCATCGTTGCGGTATTTTATTTTTTGTTGGCATCACTCATCTGAGATAAATCTTTCATTTCATTTATGAAAACAATGGGAGGAATTTTTTTTCTCCCATATAAAAATTAAAATTAATTAATTAAATTTAATGAATGAATTAATATTTGAAAAAACTGTGTTAACATCAATTGTCATCCAGTACAAGTTTAAAAAAATTTATTTGAACGTGAATGGATGAATAGAAATTATTTATTAACGATTGAAAATTCCAACAAGATATATAGAGATAGTGTGAGCTAATAGTAGGAATTGAAAAATAAAAACAAGTTGGAAACGTGACAAATGACGTGCGTTTGTACAATAACTAGTTTTATGAATGTTCAGATCTTGGTGCAATAGCTGTTGCACTCTTACGCAAAAATGCATGAATACAAAATTTATTTTATGTACAGATAGTCATATTATAGATATTAATTTTATTTTATGAAATTAAGTTTCAATACACTTTTACAAACAATTAATTACAATTCTGTTACACTGTGTGCAAATATCCAACTCAAGATAATGTAAAAAAAAAAAAAAAATCATCGTTATTATTTCACTGAAAAAAATAATTATATCGTCTGCTATTAAAATAAGATTATTATCCGTAATAAAATAAGTGCATTTTAAGTTGGCAACATTTTATCTTTTGTTGACATTGACTGAAAATTGCGATGGGAAACTTAAGCACACCTTTGAAAATTTCAGAACTTAAAAGACGTATTTAAACTCCTTTTCCATTTAATGTATGGAAACATCTCCGGAAACATCTATTCAAAAAACTGTCGGTAGATTATAGGATTGCTATAAGTAAAAAATTGTAATACGAATTCGGTTATTAAATTCAGTAATACGGAAATAATAAGATTCCATATTAAATAGGACGTAATCACCAGGACAACTTAGAATCATGACCTCTCATAGGATATCAGTGAATTAATTACGTATGATACGATTTAATAGAATGAAGGGAACTTTTATTAATATCTTTTTAAGTTTTGATTTGATTTTCATAATATTTGAAATGATTCGACAAAATTCTGCAACGATCACATATATTAAATTTCAAACCATTCGGTTGGGTATTTTTTTGCGCAGCTATATGCAGACAGACGGAGAGACGGGCGGACCAGACGACGATTGTAGATGCTACGTATTTATATAATTACGAACGCACCTAAAAAGCGGTGATTTTGATGTACTTTTTCTATCAAAATATATTAGGATTTATTTAGTTAAGAGTTCTTGTTTAATAGTTATATAATTCTTAACCAAAATTGTGTTTATTTTTTCCAATAATAAATTGTAAAAACGTTTACGTTTTAAATTGATGTTTAAAAAACATATACACTAGATTTATGTCTTGTACACTGTAAAAAAAAAAAAAAAAAAAAAAAAAAAAAAAGGAAATCTTGCGCATTTTGCTGACACTCACACTTACAGCACTTTCCTCTGTTAAATTTACCTTAATTAGAATCTTTTTTTTTTCTGCTGTAAAATACCAAAAATAGGTATTTTTAAGGCACATTTTTCTGCTAATTTGCAGTAGAAAATGCTGGCAATTTGTGCGCCACCACATTGTGCTGTAAGATATACCTTTAGGTTTGCCGTTTTTATTTACAGTGTAGGATAATTTACACTATGCGCTCATTTGCATATTGATGTCTGCTACACGCGATTTTATTCAATTTCTGCGAAAGCTGCAGATATTTTGTATTTAGTACGTAAATAAGTATTGTTATTCGTGCAGAGAAAAATCTTCTGTACAAAAAGACGTTTATGCCAATAAAATAAAAATGAACCCTTAGATACAATGAAATCCTGACACATACACATTAAAATTGTTTATAAAAAATGAATGAGGTAACGGAGGCTATAGGGGGGGGGGGGGCGTGTCCCCTCAGATAAAGATTTTTTATGTTAAAAACAATTACAAAAACAAAACGTGGAAGAACATTATCGTTTATTATCTTGTTTAACGAGGCAGTCCCTAAAAGTTGCATTTCCTGAATCTTCGCGAAATCTTATAAGTTTAAAATTGTTATATATAATACAAAATATAAATAAAGCATTCATTTGAGATGCTATGCGATGTATGAATAACATGAAAAAGACGGCGATTTGCACAACTGACGTCGATTACCCTGATCTGCAGATTTCTTAGTAATAAGATTGTTTAAAAGAAATGTTTCTATGATTAAAAAAAAAAAAAACATTTTTTACGTACATCAATGATTAATATTTTTAGTTCATTCGAAAATAAACCTTTGAAATCACTCACCTTTGAAATCTCTCCCCTTTAAAAGCACTGGGTGTTATTAATGCTAAAAAGAAACGGCGTGTCTTCATGAAGATTCGAACAATTTATAGTATTTGCAGTACAGAGTGATACGGTCTTGAAAAATAACTATCTATTTCAAACGGGATGTTCTCTGACCGTGAGATGTAATCAGGGTAGCTTAAATGCAAAATTTTTCTTATGTTTTTGTTAACAGATCACATGAATGAAAATACATTGATCAAGCACAGACAGTAAAAGCTTTACGACATTAAATGAGTCTACATGAAGCTACTTATTTATGCAAGGTTATTTTAAGCTTTTGAAAGTTTGTGGTTATTCGTTACATCCCTCGATCTTCATCAAAATCTGTAACAGGATTTATTTAAAAAAAAAAACTGCTTTTATAAAATATGTGATTTTTTTTCAAATGCACACATTTATTTTCAAATGAAATCGTAAATTCAGGTGAATCTTCAACATTACAGCAACAGAATTACTTGTCTCTCACAGGGTTAATATTTATTTACCAAAAAATATTACAGTTACTATGGAAACATTTTAACAAATGATAAAGAGGTGAGAAACAGACAGTCTGGCAAATAATGACGTACGCAGAGTGAGGCTAGGGGAAGTGGTATTATCCCAGTATTTCCGAATAGTAATATTAGCCTTATTTTATTCGCATGAATATTTACAAACTCTGCAAATAAATAAGGCAAAGATTACTATTCGGATATCCTGGTTCATTGCCCCCTCATCCTCTGTACACCACTGTTGACAAATTAAACTGATCAGCATTTCCAAGTCTAGTGCTAAAGTTCATTTAAGTTTGATAATTGCTTCCGAAAAGTCCGCCTTGTCCAGTTTTACCCATATAGCACATATATAACTTTAAAGGCATCAGAAATGATTTGGCCTCATTATGAAAAACTTGATACATCCAATATGCAGCAGAAATAAGAATAAAGAACCACTTAAACTGAGGGCATTGAGCTCAGGGGCTATTCACACTCACTATGTATTAAAATCTTATTTCAAAGAATTTGAAATAAGCCCTCGAAAATAAAGAAATTGACAATATAGTAACGGGGGTTTCATCTCCCTGTCCCCCCCTTATAATTAACTAATGAACCCCCAAACTACTCGGGAAAGCGTCTTATTACAATGAACCTATATACAAAATTTGAAGCAAATCGGATAATTCTGCATGAAATGCTCATTTATCTAAATTAAGGGGCGATTAAACCCCTGTTACACCCTTTATACTTAATCAATGAACCCCAAAACTAATCAGTAAAACGCCTTATCACAATGAACCAATATACAAAATTTTAAGAGAATGGGATAATTCTGCATGAAAGACCCCTTTATCTAAATTAAGGGACGATTAAATCCCCGTTACCCCCTTTATACTTAATCAATGAATCCCAAAACTAATCAGAGAAGCGCCTTATCCCTATGAATATATAAACAAAATTTAAAGCAAAATGGTTTGTTCTATCAAGAATTATCGCGTAACGTACATATGTACATGCATACATACGTACGTGCATACAGAACCGGCGGGCACATTAACTCTCAGGCTTTGATAGCCTGTGAGCTAATAAAAATGGTAATAGGTTTTTAAAAAACACTCTTTTTTAAGCATTCTAGGCTCATCTTGAAAATTACGCCTAATATTTTGACTTAAATCAATGTGTTTATTCCTTCATAAAATTTATCTTATAATACAACAATTTCCCGTGGACACCGAATTCTATTATGATAAAGTCACTACTATTTTTACATTTGGTAGAAAACACAAGGAATTTAATTTATTAAAAAAATATAACCATTTTTCTCTGTTATTGTTTTTGTGAAAAAACATGAATTGTAGTCAAAACATTAGGCGTGGTTTTCAAGATGACTATCGAGTGCTTATGAAAGCGTGTTTTTAAAAAAACTATTTTTACTTTTATACTTATTTAAAATGTCTGCTTCATCAACACAATCATTATTACTATCTTAATTTTGAACACTTTTGACATTTACATTGCCTCTAACAAGTCAAACAGTAAAGCATTTTCCATCTTTAGGAACACCCTGAATATATGTTTCAAATCTCTGAACAATACATCAACAACTGACTATTACAAAAATCATGAACGCTCATCCTCAACTATTGGTCTCAACTAATCATGAAATTTATAGAAGAGATGCGTTTTATAATGTAAATACACTCAAAAAATAGATTTTGTACAACTTTTAAAATAAAGGAAATAAAGGTAATTTGAAAATTTAAAAGCATTCTTCTATCTAAGTATTCGCAAATAAGTTTCATTTTGAAAATTTCAGACAAATCACACACACCAAAAAACTAGTCGTTGGAGGCCACCGTAATACTTACCCATCATTGATATGCATAATGTAAAATATTTTTTTTTAAATGTGCAAACTACTTATAAAAGGCATTGCAATTCAAATAAAATCGTGGCTTGATGACGTACTAAACTTTAAAGGCTCGATTACTGAATGGCTTGAAAGAAACCTCCTTATAACTCCAAAAATAATAATCCTATTCACTAGCGGTTTATTGCATCTGATTAAGCGTCAAATTTCCAATTAAAATATATCTTTGAAGTGAAATTTGGATGAAATACAGGGTCATGAAAAATCAAAGCGTGTGGCAAATAGGATTCCAAATATCTCAGCAACTCATTATCCGATCGACTTCATGCTTTATGCAAAACTTGTTTTTTTATTGTCTTTTATATTCATTTCTTAAAATAAACCATTTCAAAAAATTTTATATACCTTTTATCAGAACGAATATTTCGAGAGTCCGAAAAAAAAGAGTTCCGGTTAATCGAGGTTATTAAAATTAAATAGGCTTCTTCACATTATTACATACTAAGTACATATCCAATATCAAGTCTCTATCTCAATTTCTTCGGGAGATAGAGCGTTTACAGACACACAGATACACAGACGGACGGCAAAAAAAAAATTTCTAAAAATATGTTTTTCGGAATCTCCAGTGTCTGACACGTGTCAATCCGTCTAAAAAAATTTTTTTTCGATTTTCAAAACGATTACAAGACTTACCCTATACTACGTGTATGATGGGTAAGTAACAACAAACTACAAGAAAGAGTACGTATTTCGCATACGATATATCAAATAGGGAATGCTCAATATTAACAATTTGCAAAATATTATCAATGTCATATTATAAATTTACAGAGTCTACTGTAAATTTACTGAATAATTTCTCTGTTATATAACAGAACTTCTGATTTTCTAATTTCTGTAATTTTACATATGATAATGGATTACCAGTGGATTCCCTGTAATTTAACAGAATTTTTTTTTGACAGTGTATAGTTTTTTATAGAGAACACTTTTGCCAATTTCATTGGTTAAAAATGAATTCATGCATGCATGAAAAAGTAGCCAGTTTAGATTTAGAGACCTAAAAATAAATAGATACTGAGGCCCAAAATCGATATTAACAAGGAAGGCGCACATTCTGAAAAAAAAAAAAAAATAGAGAATAATCTTCATGAGGATATGTACGTTTATAAAAAAATTGCTGCGGAACCTCGATAGAACGTCCGTAAAAAAATTATGAATATTTCGTGTTTTGGCGATTTATTGCCTGGGTGGCAACACAAAGAAATTAATATATATACGAGGGGCAGTCGGAAAATAAGTTTCCCCTGGCGGCTGTGGACAGAGGTGTGTATGAAAGACAAAAAATATAATGAGACATTAAAGATAAAACATAACTTTATTTTTCCACATGAGTACCAAGTACATTGAGGCATTTGTCTTACCGCTTTATAAACTTCAAAAAGCCCTCCAGGAAAAAATCAGGGCTTTGCATACGGACGAAGCAACAGCGCAAAGAGGATTCTCTTTACAGTTACTTTTGTTTAGAAGGGAGGAAAACAGAGATATGTGTGCGATAGAAGTGATCGCTTCTATGACGTATTTCACGCAATTTGTGTATTCCTACGCAATGAGGTGTCTACCATTGACTAGAAATATAAATGGACAGCGGACTCCTTTCTTTTCCTCCGACAGACTTGAAGAATATATCTTTCCCCTTTCATCGCCAAAAATAGGCGAAAGGGTGCCGCTTTCTGGCGGTAATCCCTTTCTCAAACTTGACAAACTCAAACGCAAGTGAAAAATCTCTGTTTCTTCTCGGGAGCTGTGGAATTTCCGTAACAGTTTGGCACGAAAAAAAACCTGTTTGGCAGAATATTCTTCCTCCACACCTGCTGGAGGAAAGGTCATGTTTTCTTCAAGAAAGGGTTGCTAGTCCGCTGTCCATTTATATTTCTAGTCAATGGTGTCTACTTACAGTCATATTTATTCAGTTTTGTTTTGAAGGGAGAAAAACAGAGACATGTGCGATAGAAGTGACGGCTTCAATAACGGATTTCACGCATTTTGTGTATTTCTGCATATTTCCTCGGTGATTTTACCTTATAGATTGGGTCTCAACATCGAATCCGTTGGCTGATTTGTAGGATAAACTATGCATTTTTTGCGACAGAGGTCTATAACTACTTCGTCCAATCGGAAGTACCGTTTGGGAGCGACCGTGTTCACACATACAAATCCTGATCACCTTTCTTTTGTTACACCGTATGATCGGAAAGTAAAAAAGCTTCAGTGTGAAAACGATTTAAAGACTATGAACTGGACATAACGCTCCAACTAAGGTTGTTTTCAAATCCAAAAGAGCTAACTTTCTTGACCCATTTCTGAATTCAATTTTGTTCGGAAACGCACCTGAAACGGGTAGGTGTTCTTATTCAGAAAACATGAAATCGAAACAGTACTCACGTCTTCCATTTATTGGTGTAAAGGCAGAAGATCTTTCAGAAAATACTGTCAAAGTGGGCGTTTTGAACAGAATTCCTGGCGAGAAAGAGTAAAAAACATGTCACGTGATCGCTTATAACTCGATAAGTAATTTATTGATTAAAAAAAATTGGAAAACGCATTTCGACAAACTGCCAGAAAACTGCCTTACGAACTTTAAAAACTGTAAATATTTCAAACTTTTTAATATTTAATCAATCATTTTTGCTTTTCTTAAATATGTAAATACCTAAAGTTGCTTTATCATTATTTTATGCTTTTGTGCTATCTGTAAATAATTTTAATTGGCTTATTAAATATTTTAAGTTAATCTGTACATACCTGTTCTTTTTTTTTTCGTTTTTGTTGTTATACGCAACTTTTTTACTCTCAGCATACAAAGTTTGATTATGATATATATTAAAATAATAATAATAATAAAATATAGGATTTTTCCCCCCTTTCAAATCATTTTAGAACTTTTCTTTGACAGAAACACTTTCCAAAGCATTGAGAATACAATACCACGACAAAACTAAATGAAAACCGCAATTTCAATGATAGAGAACAAGAAGGAATGATTCAATAATAGACAAATTTATAAAATTCAATATTAAAAAAAGTTACGGGCTGATTTTAAACATTTTTGAACCAAAAATTTTGTTTTAAAACGAGGGAAAGAAAGAGCCAGGTTTCTTGTCCCTCGGACGTCTAGAAGGGCCAAACTCGCTCCGATGCTCAACTTTTTCAGTCAGTATCTGATCGCAAGTTTAATATTCTGGGACGTTCGGCAGGAATCTTGCGGTCATGAGACTCTCTTAGTATTACCTTCCACGGTTGTTCCAACTTTCCAAGTCCTTCCGGCCTGCACCGGGAGGAAAAGGTAGCTTTCCTATATCTTCGTTTTAAAATTTGAGCTAATGTTACTCGAAAACAGCAAGCTAAAATGCAAATAAACCGTTTACAAAAGATTCGTTAATATTGAATATGAATAAGAAATTCGCCAAATTATTGAGTCAGTAAATAAGTTAAAGGCCAAGTTGCCTTCATTTATGAAGACTTCTTTTGGTCGCCAAATTGGGCGATATTTCACCAAATGTCGCCAAGTTTGGCGAGAATTGGGCGCTAACTGATATGAATGTATAGTTTTATACATATGATAAGAAAATGATTACAACAATGAAAGAAAATAACTTGCGAGAAATCGCGTTCACTAAAACTCATAAATGAATCGTTTGTTTTTTGTAATGTGCTGTCTTGTTCCAAAATGTCAGCCACCCTAGAATTTCAAACTGCTCTATCTCAGCCATTTTTAAAGATAGATGTAAAACAAAAAAAGCTCTGGAATCCTTGTATGAAGGCCTAACACTTAATTAAAAAAATGAATTTTTAACTTTTTTGTATATTTATTTTAGTTTTAAAATTTTCAGTGGCCGCCATCTTGAAACAAGATGGCGGACCAAGCTGGCCAACGAACTCGGTCGAGGCTTGGGTGAGCTTAAAACACACAATTAGTTTCATCCAAATTAATTTATAAATACGAGCGTTATCGTATGACATAGATCAGATATATATATCTATATATATATATATATAAATCAACATTTGAACGGAGGGTGGTTTTGGGGTCTGGGGTTCAAGATCGGTGAAAATAGATCGAAAATTTCCGGAATTGCTTTCCTCCGAACGGCTGCAATAGGTAGCTTTATACTTTTTTTGTATTGAAAGCGACCTAAAAAACTTTGAAAAATTCTCGATCCGTAAAAGCAAATGGGTTGGTGTTTTACTGGATTTTCCGAAGAAAAGGCAAAATACGATGCCTGACAATTGGACTATCTCGTTTACGGTGAAAAGATGTGTCCCAATTGTTGTGAATTAAACGCCACTTCCAAAGGTATTTTTATTTTAAAAGAAGGCAACACTTTTCGGCAATTAAAAATCGGTAGGGTTTTTTCTTCCCCCCACCTTTAAATAATGAATATTGTATGTAAACAGGGAATTTTTTAATCTACTTTTAACTCATTTCCTAATAAAAGAGAATTATAAAACTAATGTTCAAAGGTGAGTTTTCGATGATATGTATATATTCAGTATAAATTATATGTATTCAGGTTTATATTCAGTTTACTGCATGAGAAATAACGCATATAAGAAACGAGGTCATAGATGAATTCTTTATTTACGGTACTTTTATGAATGACCCAAAATGGTCGCGAAACACGATAAAACTCTACATGTCACATAATTAACAAATTCTGAATAAAAATTATAGCTTTTAAGCTCACAGCCTATCAAAGCCTGAGAGCTAATGTGCCCACCGGTTCTGTATGTACATAACGCAATTACTCTTGATACAAATAAACGTTTTGTTTCAAATTTTGTTTATAGGTTTATTGTGATAAGGCGCTTCCCTGATTAGTTTTTTGAGTTCAATGGTTGAGTATAAAGGGGGAAAATGGGGGGAGGGGAATAACCCCCTTAATTTAGATAAATGGTGTTTTCAAGCAGAATTATAAAAAAAATTTCAAATTTTGTATATAAGCTCATTATGATAAGGTGCTTCCCTGATTAGTTTTGGGGGTTCATTGGTTAAGTATAAAAGGGTGGGGATGGGAGGGGCTTACCCCCCTTAATTTAGATAAATGGGTTTTTCAAGCAGAATTATCAGATTTTCCTCAAATTTTTTGTATAGATTCATTGTGGTAAGGCGCTTGCCTGATTAGATTTTGGGAGGATATTGGCTATGTATAAAGTGTGGGAACGGATGCTTATCCCTGCCCCTTAATTTATTGTCGATTTCTTTACTTTTCAAATGGAATTATTCCTTGAAAAACTAGCATAATATACAATTATTGTGAATAGCCTGTGAGTTCAATGCCATCAGTTTAACTGGGCACTTTTCTTTATTTCTTTTGCTTGTAATCATTTGTAAAAAAAGTACAATGTAACATTCTTGTATTTAAAATATCTCCTCGGGAAATGGATACAGAAATGGATGGCCGTTACGATCGAAGTTAATTCTCGAGTCCATTTGTGCTGAGTTCATCTGCCAGTAGAATGCCATTGAGAAATATACACAGCTGTCCAAAAGTTAAGGGACAGTGATTGGACGCTTTTGCGTTTTACACAGTTTGTCGAATAGCTACAGAAATTCTTGACGAATGATCCTTGTTCTTCGAGGATGTAAAGCACATGTTTGACTTCAAGAACAGTAGAAATCGTATACTGCAATTAAAAAAAAATAATAATATATTGAATATTGGATGATGTATGGGCATTTGTATGAAATAATTTATAACTGGGCATGCACGAACTACACGAAAGATTTATTTTTTCATGATCTGGTAGTCCATTTTATAGAGTAACGCCTATAAAAAGAGCAGTCAAAAATTGTTAAAACACTGAACTATATCAGCAATACAGTGATAAATTAGGAAGAAAGTCCAATTGGATGATAAGGGTTCCCCCAACCCATTTGTCAATTAACTTACTGTATTGAACTGAAACTCAAGTTTTATTAAATTCCGTGCATTATTTCTTGAGATAGGACTATCGCTAAAATCGTGTCAATCCTGCAAAATGATGCATAGCAGCGCCACCTACTGGGCGATTTTTACCAATAACGAATCAGCACCCATTTAAATCAGGGACTAACTGAATATAAAGTTTTATTAAATTCCGAGCATGAGTTCTTGAGATAGAGCTATTGCGGAAACCGCGAAAAATACTGCCTAGCAGCGCTACCTGCTGGGCGATTTTTACCAAAAACGAATCAGCACCCATTTATATCAGGGACTCACTGAATATAAAGTTTTATTCAATTCCGAGCATTAGTTCTTGAGATACAGTGCCCACAAAATTTTTGTCACATACAGACATTTTCTAAAAATAGACAAATCGTGTTCAGCACCTTCTAAAACGTATAAATCCTTCCGAAAACCAGAAGTCGAAAATTGTCATGAATCCAATACTTTCTACTTGTAAAGATAGAAGAAAGTTAAAAAATGCATTATCTCCTTGACGTTGCTGTTTAAGGACATAATCGTTACTCATCTGGCTTGCTGTCATTACCTTGGCAACCCATCATAGAGTTGGCACGAACGATACATAAAAGCATGCGATAAATGAAACAGAGTGGACAACCTCAGCAAGGAGTTTTCACTTCCTACAGAGATCGTCCCCACTAGAGGGAGGGGGGGTTGAAGCTAGAAAGTAATCATCCATCCTCAATTCTCATAGAGGAGTCATCTGTGGTATGCAGCTATTGAAGTATAGATGGGTACTTCATTCATGTTCCATTCTACTTTCCTTTCATTTTACGTAAATTTATTTCTGTTGAAAAGAAATAGTTTGAGGTGTTATCACCTTCATATATTTCAAAATAAAGTAAAATGTTTTTGCAGAACCATGCATACAAAACAAACAAAAGATGTACACTGTTAAAAATTTGCAGCAAACTGTCCAGTCATTGACCGTTTTTATATAAAACGGTTAAGTAATTATTATTTAATGCTATTCTGACCATAATATCGGCAATAATATGGTTAAAATAGAATCAAATTACGGTTATGTAAACATTTTCTATAAAAACGGTCAAATGACTGGACAGTTTGCTGCAAATTTTTAACAGTGTACATCTTTTGTTAAAAAAAAGAAGATTCAATTCGAATGAACATGAAATGCTTTTGTCTCTACAGGAGTTAGAATAATAATTAATAAGAATATTTCACATTTTAGGCTTCGGATACTACATTTAAAATCCGAACGTAATCACTTTGTATACGTATTAAATTTTAGGTCTATTCCGACGAGAAGCAATCCAAATTTTTATTTTCAAATAAAGGTTATTCAAATTGTGTAGGACTGTCGATTGGTAGCAGATGACAGCTAGTAATATATTTTCAAAAGTAAAGAAGAAAAAAAAGACAAAACTTGTATAAAATGAATCTGAGATTTCAGTTTTAGTAAACAAAGTGCATTCACTGCTAACTTATTTAAATAAGCGAAAATCTAGGATAAAAGAAGAAAAAGAATGCACTGAGTATTAAATATTCTTCTCAACCTGTTGTTTAAATAAGTATTCAAGAAAGATTTTAAACTGTGTGTTCAAAAATATTTTCCCAATTTTCTTCTTTTTTAAAGCACAAACTCTTCTCCAATCAACAGAAAAATTACATTTTCAAAGTTGCCATTTTTTCTAAAATATTGAACACGTATTTTTCCGTTTTTAAAGCTGATGTATATTTCTAGAGTTATTCGACCGTTTTTCCAGACTTTTCAATGAAAACGATTCTCACTGCATCATACTCGATCACAGTGCCTTATACAATTTTCTGAAGAAAATGTTCAATACAAAAATTATGTATTTTTTCCCATAGAATCAGAATCTGTAATAAAAGAAAGGGGGTTAATTTTTAAGATTTCAAAATTGCCCCAAGGGGTAGAGTTGGGTGGGAACTTTGATAACCCTTATCAAAAATATTGAACATGCATTTTTCCATTTTTCAATCCGATGTATATTTCTCAGAGTTATTCGACCGTTTCCAGACCTTTTTGGGACACCTTGTATAGGATGCATTTTTCGGATTTGAATGGTGTTATACATTCTGGATGAATCCAAATTTTAACATCACCCAGTTCGATAGCCGAATCAGAAAAAAACAGAGAGAGCCATGATTGTTAGATGAAACATTCGTTCGTTGAGGTATCCCTTTATTTCCATTTCCAAGTGGGAGAGAAAAATAAATGAGAATATTGTTTAAATAACAAGCAAAAACGACTGATTTTGGTATTTTTCTATTATCCCGTCGACCCCTTTTCATAACAAAAAACTTTCGCCAAACTGTAAGATGAAACGCCAAAAATGCAGTCCCCTTGACTGGATATCAGAAGCATTCTACGTGTTTGTTATGTCATCCAGTGGTTTTTAACGCAACATGTGCATGTATTTTTCATTCTGTTTTACCGATTTATGAGTTATTTCATTCATTTAAATAACAATTGTGTCCTTAAATTCTTATATTTTATTTATTTTGATATTCCAATGGCAACATTCTCTCGTTTATTGGGCGATAGTTTTTTGTTATGATTTGCGGTCGACGGGATAATAGTGAAGTACCCTGATTTTTTTTTTCCTTTTTTATTTGAAAATATGTTAAAACCATAATTAGAAGGCGATTTTGGATGAAATTTCTCTTGCAGCAAACACAAAATTGACTTCCATGCAGTACCAGTGACAGAGCTAATGTTTGGGTCGACCAGAGTAAGAAATAATCCCCACCTCCGTCCGCCACCAAACAACTACCACAAAAATAATAATATTTCTAAAAAGAAGAAACAAACAGTCTGGGTAAGTAAAGTTATTCTTATAGTGTTCTGAGTCAAAGTATATAGGCTACTAATAATCCATTAAGTACTGTATTTTGAACAGGGTTGTATTGGTTTTAACAACCATGGTAAAAACCGGTTTTAACCGTCCTGGTCAGAAGTGTTTTGAAATATTTTACTTAGTATCGTACTTTAATTTCCATTATTTTTTTAATTTAACAGCACAAAAATAAATTAAGATAAGCAATTAAAACTGTTGAAATATTTTTAATAATTTGATTAAATATGAACTTTTATATAAAACATGAAGGAAACTCAACCACATTAAGCGAAAAGAACATTTTAATGCGATTGACATGCCTGTTTCGGTATGATATAACTATTACATAAGACAAAAAAAAACTTTATGCCCATTTAATAACTATTAAAGTATTAATAATATTTATTATTATTATAAATACACAGTTTGAGTCATTGATCGAAGCTAAAATTATCAATAGAGTTTGACCCCATTTGTGAATTCATATTCAATTTTTCAAATCACGATGTTATAAAGCGATATTTGTGATGAGAAAACAATCGCATGTAACTCAAAATGGAATTTATTGATTGACACATGAAACAAAATAAAACTGTCATCCTAAAAAATCAATCGCTTTTAAGCCAAGATCATTTAGCGAAAAATGAAACAAACAAAAAATTTCTGTCATGAGACAACAATCCCTTATACCTTTTTCTTTAATTATTATCGGAAAATGAAATAATAAAAAACATTTTGTCAGCAAGTAAGAGAAAAGATAGACTGGTATGATTGAAATTCTCTCACTGGCACCCCATTTTTAAATAGCCGCTTATTAAACTTCATGACTTGCATATTGTTTTTTTAAAATTGTTAAATGAAAATCTACTCAATCGAGAAAATTTTCTTTTATTCATTTCACCAAAATATTGAAGATCCTCTTGTTACGTTATCCATTGCTGTATATATACAAGTCGCAATTCTTTAACTGAAAATATTTTATGTTAAATACTGAAATTTTTTTATCTATTTTATCTTCTGTTAGTTTCACATGATTAACATGTTTCAAAGATAACTCTTTATGGCCATCTGATATATATATATTCATTAATAACATTGTTAATTTTCATCTTATACATAAGAGCATTACTCGCTCTGCTCGTATTGCCTGCTGAGATGAAGTACATTAAAAATAGAAAATATTTATATCCTATAAATGGAAGCACTTCCATTAAAATAAAGGTAAAATACTGTATGGGAATTGTTCTAAAAATCATTTGGTTTTTAATTAAAAAAAAAAAAACAAACAGTTAGAATAAATCGTGATTTAAATCATAACGTCTTATAAATTATCGCTCTTGGGTATAGTAGTGTAATCCAAATATTTTGTGGCCCTGTAAAGCAGGCATGTCAAACATGTAGCCCGCCAACAACTTATCTGTGGCCGCGAAGCCTTTGGCAATTTACCTGTGTTTAATTTAGTTGTTAGAACTCGGATGTTGAAAATAAACTTTGTATGAACACACTTGCACAAATCGTGGTCTCAGAGATAGCAATATAAAGATATGTATATCAGTTTTACCAGTTTGGCGGCTTTTTTTTATTATTTAGAATGCTACCACTATTTTTGAATAGTAATATTTGTCTTATTTATTATGGCATTAAATAAGGGGAATATTTGTCTTCAGAATTCTTACAGAAAAATTCCTGCTCATCTGGCAACTGTGATGAATAGACAGATATAACTCAATTTTACATGGATGAGAGCGCTCTGACCCAAATGCCCGATTGTCACCACTAAATTTTAATAGTATTTGTCACCTTACTTAAGGACAGAATTTCTGAAATTCAAATACAGTAGAGAATACTATTAAAATTTATTGGTAAGAATCGGACATTCCGGTCGGAGCGCTCTCGTCCCTGATTTTAGCGAAAAAAAAAAAAATTGTGGATACAAGGATTACTAATATGAACATAGCAAAGCGTGGTATCTTGAGTCTAAAAATTTAACGATTAGTAAAATTTTTAAAGTATTTTACTTATAATTTGTATTTGTTTATGTTGAAAACGAATACTTTATTTTACTACTCTGTTAGACTTTACAAAATTATATACTGTATTTATTAAATACTAAAAAATGTATTATAAAATTAAGCGCTAATTAAGTCAAGTTAAAATTAAAAAAAAAAAATCAAAATATAAATTGGAATAGCATTAAATGAGTTGCTTTGAAAGTGGCACAAATTATCACTTTTGTGCTTGACACAAAAACCCCGAATATGCCATCCAGGTTCTTCACTTGGGCTTTTGTGGAACATATAAATTTTGGATTTAAGCTCTTTAATTATTTTCATTATTTAGGTTAGTAATTGTGTGTGATCTTTCTGGAATACTATGTGATCTTTCTGGAATACTATGTGATCTTTCTTTCATGTTTTTTATTGATATACACGCATTTTATTGACATACCCTCATACATCCCAGGATTTATGTAAAAAATATGTTAAAGCTGTTTACCCTATGAGTAAATACGATAAACTGAAGATGGACATCGCATATTTTTTAAAAGTAATTTACAACACAATTGAATTATATTCAAAGGAAAACTGAAATTTTATGTTTGATATGTAGACACTGATGGAGTTTGAAAAGAATGTAACATTAAGAGGTGCTACAATACAAAGTATAAAGAAAACTCACAAAAATCTGGCTAAACATCGAAAAGAGAAACTGTCAGAATTGAACTTTGGTACTTCTCAAAAGAGAATCAAATTGCTTTCTCCAAGCCTATTGAATGAAACACATTTTCTTTAAGAAACTAATTATTGTCTTTATTACATTAAGTGTCCGCGAGTCGAAATCACTCAAAATGAAATTGAAAAAATGACGCATAGAGCAGTTAAAATTTTTTGAAAAGAGTATAAGCATAAGTACCATTGCTGGAAAGATTTATCTATAATGGATTGATTTCTAAAAGACGGATATGTGCTTGAAAATATTTTGTAAATATGGGTATGAAGATAAACGATCTACTTTCTTATACGAAATTTGATGTCTTTCCATTATAAAGTTTAACTGTTATTTTCGAACTGTTAAAAATATTACAATTTTCATTTTAAATTGACAAATTATGAATGTGGATTATTAAAAGTCCACCACTAGACAAAGTACTTGGAGTTTTCTCATTTGAAATTACAAAGCAGCTGAGTAAATTTCAACTTCAAGGCAAATTCCATAATGCTATCTTGTTATTTGATAGTATTAGCATTTTCAAATAGAATTTATTATTTTGATAAAGCAATTTTCAAAAAGAAAATATATTTCAATTTAAATATTGCCAGGCATTACTTCAAAAATCAAAGAAGTGGAAATTTTTAGAATATACAAAAAATTTATTCAAAAATTAATTTTAAAAAGAGGTTTTTTAATTTGAAGAAATATGCAAATAAGTTTAATCTATTTACGTCAACTCTAATGATTGATGTTGAAATTATTCTTCAGAATTCATTACTGCAGTTAATTAAAATTCAGTGCGATTTCATATTAAAGCAAAACTATATGGATATGAGCTTTCCAAATTTCTGTAATTATTAATCAATCGACCGATTTTTTAAACTTAATTAGTGTGGAATTAGGCATATTTTAGCTATATTCGGCAACGCACTTTTAAGCTACCAACTTTAAAAAAAAAATCAAATAAATAAAATTTGAACCAGAAAATGTGTTAAATAAATCAAATTAAATAAGTAGCGCATGGGTACAAGACGCATTTTATTAAATAACTTTCCTGTTTACAAATTATTTAAATTTTTTACTCTAAGAAAACACAGTAGATTAGCAGCTATGCTTTTGATCAGATCAGGATTAACAAATCAGCGTGTACAGTCAATTTTTGAAATAAATATAATTTAGAAAATTCAATTAAATTTTATAGATCAAAAGAAAATTTGAGTATTTTTTTCGAAAAATAAGATAAAATAAACTATGTATAAAAATAGCTTTGAAACTTGTGAATATTTCTTTAACATAGCTGTGTTTTGTACGTACAAATGTTATCCTGTGCAATGGTATTATCTACTTTTTTTATATGTGGCCTGCGGCTTTGCATATAATGCTCAATTTGGCCTGTGGTGGTAAATGGGTTTGACATGCCTGCTGTAAAGGAACAATAAATGTTCCATAGAAAGAATGATGTAGTACACCTCGGTGATTTAAATGAAATTTATTACAAATAATATAATAAAATCACTCGTTAACTTTAAATTGAAGTGTCATTATTGCTTAAAATGATAAAAAATGTGACACAAAATGTTTAATAATACCTTTTAATATAGATGACGCATGTTTCCTTCACCCAAACGACGACCTCTTCAGATCAAAATTATAAATAAATTATTCTCGTACAGTTTTTGAAAATAGTCAACATAAATCACGAGATCACACGTCCAATGCAAGCAGGTGCTTAAATGGGTCAAACTGCAAAACGTGAAAATTATTTCATTTTCATTGTTTTTTCAATCTGTAAAGCATCGCGTGCCAAATGTTAGGCAAATCAAAAGAGGCCGATGCGTTGCATATGGTATCGCTTCGCAAATATATTTCTATTGAATAAAATAATCCTAAATAAAAGGAAACCATTTGCTGAAACTAAATAATTGATTTTTACTCCAAATAAAGATTGATAAAGATTAACTATAAAGATACAAATTACTGAATACAAAAATTTTATTCCATCTCCGTTTACAAAGAATAAATTGAAGTTGAATGATGTGTGAATCATACACTGCAAATACAATCTGAATTATTTTTAGGGCACCTGTGTATTATCCAGACCAGGCCCTATTCCATTTGTCAACAAATATTAATTACAGTAAACCCCTCGTTTTTGCTTTCTTCATTTTAACAACATCATTACTATAGTGTTGCCATATTAAAGCCAGTGGCAGGTGTATTCATACATACATAACTATATAATAAGATATAGCATATACATAAATATAATAGATTACATTCATTGATACAGTTTATTTATTTTACACAATATTTACACTATATTCATTCTGGTTGGCATAACAAACCGCAAAAATAAAATACCATTGTCAGTATCGTTTATTGCTGGAAGTCCTCCATTGGATGTCATGTATTTAATAAATGTATACCAAATGACTGTTTTGCATTTTAGCTTGCCTTTATAGTGTTTATCATTTTCAACAATGACATGTATTTATTCAATGTACATTGAAATTACCATTTTGAACACACTCGACAACGATTAACAAAAATGACGATTGACAACCCTTTTTGGCGATCTATCTATCTGGCCTGGATAATACATTCAGTCCCATTTCTATAAAAATATAGATGAAAACAACTATCAGGAAAATGCATCTGGAGTGCTTTCCATGACAAATTTCATTGGATGAATTATTCAACTGCCTGATTTTGTTTCACAAGATAATATCACCAATATTTCACAAGTACAATAAAAAATTTGAAAATACAGAAATAATTTACACTCTTTTCATTTGTAAGTTGTCATTAGCGACACAATTATAAGAATAAAATGTTAAAATAAGCTTATTTTCTTTAAGTTTCTTAAAACTTGGCACTGCTTGATTTATTAGCATTAAATCATACATTCATTTCTAGTAAACTTTTCCCTTTGATCAAATATAATAAAAAAGTCCCTTTTTTCTGCATTTTTTCAATATTTCTTACTAGGATTCCTTTTAAAACTGAATCATTGCCTCTTTAAATAAAAAAAAAAAGAGAAAGATTTTCAATCATGAATACTGAACAATACTGCACTCATATATAACTAAAATTGCAAAACATTCGAGACACATAATATTATTCAATCTCACAACTTTCAGAAAAACAATGTTAACATGAAAATGAATGAATAACTGAAATACAGAATAAGCCTTCCGTTTCATTTAAAATACAGAGTTTCATTTAAAAAAAATAATAATAATAAATGAATATAAACAATACACAGGAAATTTGTGTTTCAATTGTAACATAAAATTTTTTTAAAGTTAAAACAATAGAATAAGGTTAAATTAAACAAATGAATATAAAAAGAAAAGAAAAAAACCAACATTTCATTCAACCAATGTATCCTATTTTCAGAGAAACAATGTTAGCATGAAATTCAAAATGACTGAATAACAGAAATATGCCCAATAAGACCTCCACTTTCATTTTTATTGAAATGCTTCAATGAGTTTTTTGGTTCCTCACAGCTTCCTACACATTCAACATCCTTCACCAGTGATTACAATGTATTGCTAACAAATACTTGAATTTTCAAATTATAAGATCATGTCCAGACAAAAAATATCTTGAACAAAAATATAAAACTTTTTTTTTCATCTTGAATAAATACTTGAAAGCAATGAAAGCAAAAAAAAAAAGGTACTTTTAAAAGTACATATTTTGTATTTCTACAGTTCACAAAATTATCCTTTTACTTAAAATTATTTGTTCACAGTTATTTAAAAAGGATGATTCGATTTCGAATTCTATTTTCTTCTATTTTCGAAGCCAAATAAATTTAATAAAATGTTATAAGATGCATATTTTATTTATTTATTTTTTGGCAATAAGAATTTTCTGCTATCCCATTCATTTTAAAATCTATAAAAAATCTGAATTGCATTATAAAAATCATATTGGAACAAAAACATTGACAGACTGATTTGTATTTCTTTAAATAGATTCTGCTGCTAACACTTTTACCATTTATCTTTAAATTGTTCTTGGAAAGTCACTGTTGATTTCTAAGGGGAAAAAATTTTTCAGAAGGTTAGCAGAGGATATTTTTTTTTTTTTTTTTTTAAATGAAGACAATGTAGGACACGTTAATAAATATTCAGAATATCAGAGGATAATTAGGGGAATTCCTTGCCCGGCTTCAAGCATGTGTTACTCGAGGCTCCGAAATCTCTTGGATGAACTACTTTCACCCTCATCGTCACTCCTCTTCTCGTACTCACGAAGGGAGTCATCCGACGAGAGAAATAACTTATCCCATTTGTGTTTATTCCTCACAAAAATATCTTCTATGCTCATCCATTTTTTACACTTTTCGAATTCAAATTTAAATTTTGACATCAAATCTTTGGATGGAAAGCATTCTCGAATTAAGAATTCAAGAGAATCCCATTCCTCATCACGAATGCAAGTTTGGCAGAAAACATTCACTTTCTCACTGTAAATAAGCTTTTGTTTTACTGTACGGGTTGCACCATTAAGGATTAATCGGATGATTTCTTTATCTTTAATATGGAACACAGCTGGTAGCATCAGACTTTTATCAATTTCATTTGTAATGAAACTTTTCAGAGAATGAGGGCTTTTCTGCCAAAATTCTGTGAAAAGCTTATGATAATTGCAATCCTTATATCCAATTTCAACCTTATAAATAATTTCTCCCAATAACCAATCATAATCCTTTTTTGAAATAAAATCCCACATGCAATTGGCTATTTCCATAAAAAAGCTCTGCCAAGGCCATTGCAGAAAATATTTCAATACTCTATAAGGATTATCTTTAAAAACTTCCATTTGTTGCTCTTCTTCCATTTGTGATAGTAAAAAACATAAACTATCAGAATATGTTACACGTTTTGCAGTCTCCACCAAGCACTCTTCTTTCTCCCGTGGGGTTAGCTTCTGCAGAAAGTACTCAACTGCTGCTTTACTACCTTGATATGCACATACTTCAAATCCAGTTTTGTAAGTAGGTGCATGGCCCAATCCTCTTCTCTCCATAGTATGTGACCAAAAATGAATTGGTGGATAATTGTACCAATTTGATTCTCTGAGATGCTCGGGCATACTGTTCCAAAGTGCAATAATATCGTCCTCCAAGCAATAAACACATGCCAGCTTGTAGCGTGTGGACAGATCCAGACTCTCGTCCTTGACCAACGCCTCTGCCGTCCTCTTTCTGTCCACCGTTCCTTGTGGAGTCCAGCAAATTTCTAATGGTGAACAGAGAGGAAGATCGTAGCGTATGCAATGGAGCCGAATCCATTGAAGAATTTGTAAGCCAACAGTCTGAATCAAACATGACACTTTCTCTTTTAAGAGTTCTGGTAGTAGAAGCTGGGGCACTCTCTCCAGTACTCTAGCTTCGATTGCCTTCCATTCGTTATGTGTAGGATGGAAACGCCTTAGAGGTATGACTCTCAACAATGCTTTCAAAGCTCCAACGTCATTCTGGTTCCACAGTGAAACAGCCGTCTTGACCAGAGCCCTCTGCTCCAGGGAGGGAGGTTTCAGGAGAAAATCCATGATGAATCGCAGAGAGACTGTGTATATGCCACAAAAACTTTGAGAAGGAGAACAGCCAAAAATCAACTGAGTTACAATATCCCAAGGAAATCTTCCTTCAGTATCTATCTCTTTGCTATAAACCTACATTCATTTTTCTCTTTTATTTTTAGCAATCCTCCAAGTGATTTCAATATAAATCTAGTAATTGTATAGTTACTACAACCTTACACTAGTCTTGAAAGTTAGATTCACTCGGATGAGTCACAAAAGCCAGCAGGTGGCATTCCGACTCTTGATGAAATAAATCGATGAATACTGACAAACACAAACAAGTTTTTAAAAAAAATGTCCAATTTTAAATAATGTTAGATTAACTTTGAAGCTGGAGGTTGTGATTACATATTTTAGAAAGATAAGATAGTTAGGACAAGTAAGGACAATTCCTTGATTGCCACTCACATCAATGACTGCAGTTGTGCTTCTTGAAATATTGAGCTGAAGTACCAGACACTGGGTGACTGGTGCAAAACTTGATAAAATTATGCTGAATTACCAGAAGGTACAGCAGAAGAATGTGACCTAGAAGAATAAGGAAGACATCATTTAAAGGAAAATGCAAGACACTGAAATATATAAAGAAAACATATTTATTTTGTGTAAGTGAAGGAAATAAACAGTATAGAGCAGCCAACCTTCCAGAATTTCAAAGTTGAATAATCATATTCTGAAACAGAAAATTTACATAATTATTCTTGTAATTTCTATGAATTACTTATTGGATTCCATTCCAGTACAATTTCTAGTTGTAAATAAGTATATTTGACTTCGAAAAGAGGGGGAGGAGGGAGGTTGGAATGGCAGGTGTTAATCAATATCAGTAAAGCCATTTAAATGCAATAAAAATAAGAAAAGAAATTATTTCTTTTGTTAAATTTAGGTGCAACCAGGGCCCCCCTCCTGCCAAAAAAAAAAAATACACCTCACATAATTTAATTGCTAAATTGTCACAGGAAAAAACTAAAATAGCCATTCTATCAAAGATAGTGTTTTGTTTTTCAATTTATGTTAGAAAAAGTTTAGCTTAAGCTTTCTTCATCCAAAAATTGTATCCAACTTTGACATTTTCAATAGTAACACCCGATTTTGATAGCCTATTTGGATTTTTCCAGTACATTTTAGACTTGGATATTAAACGGGAAGTCATTCGGTCAAATAATTTAAGAATGATGAAGATTTAAAGTTTGGATTCGGTAATATTAAATTCCTTCTTAATTATTGAAGAACAGATTGCAACTTCAGGTAGTTTTTTTTATGTTAGGAAAACCACATGTCTCCAAATACATGTCAGTCTCATTGACTCAAGTCATATACTTATTCAAATACTTTTAATAAAGTATTTCATAAAACTACACATTCATCATCATTTATACACACATAGCATTCAACATATTTATCAATAGACATTGCAGGTTCAGCTTTATAAAGTTTGTAAAACATATAAATATGTAAATTTTATTTTCAAATGCATCATTTTTACTTACTTTTTAATCTTTTACTTTTCAAATTGGTTTTAACTGTTCCTGAACGAAACACTTTTAATATTTCTCCTATTAAATCGTAAAAGGGAAACACATACATAATTTTATCGCTAACACATACCGTGCTACACACGTGAGATGAGAGTAAACAACTGGCATAGTGCACCGTACACACACTAAATGGCGGCACACACAATCATTTGGATTGGAAGATCGAAGATGATAAGGCACATGTATGCAAATCTCCGTGGAATGTTCGCGAAGGGTGTGTTTCCAGTTTCCTGCTGATATCATTTTCAGTGTAAATAGAAGCTGACAGCATGTGCTAATATACTTGAAAGGGATTAATTAGTTCAACATATCGGCGATACTTGTTAATGTGTCGTTGTGGAGAATTCTGGTATTTTATGTTAAACAACATAAGTTTACATTTGTGGTGTTGTAATTTATATATTTTTTTTAGTTTAAAGTAAAGGAGAGCTGCATTATAATTCATATCCCTCTTGCATACCCAGGTATTTGTTCTTTACTTTTTCAAAGAACATACAACTTTAATTATTTGAGCACACAGAACATATTTTTATTTTTTATTTCCTCAGAAGATTTTATGCTGAAAATAACTTTGATGATTAATATTTTTTTGTGAATTTTTGTCCACAAATATATATAAATAACAACAAATTATAAAAAAAAAGAAGGAGACTTAATGAATATAGGAACAGTTTATTTATTTTCTTTTGACGAAAATAGTTATATTTTATCCTTAAAATATGTTTTCAGAATAACAAGAAAAAGGTTAAGTAATATATATATTTATATATATAATACACCAGTTGCTTTATTCGTGTGACAGAAACAAATTAAATTCGTAAACAAAGTATATCAATTCTATGTGAAACAAAATAAGAACAAAAAATTATACTTATCAGTAATTCTTGATATTATCACCACTTCTATTTCTTATTAAAAATTGTGAGAATTTTAACATGATATGCCAATATTATTATGGCAACATCCAATCCATTGGACCAACACATCTAAATGTATCAACCATTTCATCTCATAGGTTGACAAGTGCGAAAGCCGAAGAAATCAAGAACTTCCTCCTTGAAAATTCGACAAAAAGCAAAATTATTCTGTGCCTTTTACTTATAAAGCATATCCCCGATATATTTTTTAAAACAAGTTGAGATCCATATGTTATTTTTTATAATACAAGCTGGCACAACATATTCCAATATGTATGATGATTCTATGACATAAAAAATAAGTATTTTATACACTCCATTTCCAACCAAAACCAAAGAAAAACTCTCAAATTCGAAAAAATGTGAACCCGTCATTGGAGCAAGGACAGTGTTGCCGTAACATGGAAAAACTCGCCAAACAGATGACAACTGCCATTGAAACGCACAGAAACGTCATTGACAAGATGAAAAAAAATTAAAAATATAAAGGTATGCCAACATAGGGCTAAATATATGCCAAAGGGAGGGTATAATTAAAATTTAAAGCAAACGGAAAAAAATATGAATCTGATTTGTTAAAAACGAAATGAAATCCAACTGACGTCACAAAGACAAAATTGAAATAAATAACCTAAACAAACATTTTGAAGCGGATGGGCTAAAAAGGATAACTTAATCAAATAATAATTTTAGGCAAAAAGGAAAACTATGATTTAAGTCTGCCAGGCAAATAAAAAATAAATAAAAGGATAGAGAAGGGAAAACAAAAATTAAATTGCGCTATACGGAACTTGAATGTGGTAAAATTACCACACGTGGATAGTATCTTTAATTTGTGTTACAGATAGAATGCGATAAGCATTTGGGTAAAGGTATGGGGCAGCTTAGCACACATGTTTTGTGTTGTGTTATCTTAAATATATGTGATGTCATTATGGAACTGTCTTTACTTTTGTTTCGATGAATATTTATGAAGTGAATGGGTCTTCAAGCTGATATGTACAAGACATATGGGAGTATTTAATTTGAATAAAAATCGTCTTCAATCAATCCTATTTGTTTTCAATTCGACTGAAATATATATTTACATTTAGTTAAGACTTTCTTTTCATGGAATACGAACTTTCATTTCTATTCAATGAACAGATCATGAAAGCTGAACTTAACCAGCAAATGCTTCTTGCTAGCGTACTTACGCTCAGCTTACTTCGAAAAACTAACATTTGCATTTCAATTAAATTAAGTTAGCATCCTCTTTAAAATAACAGTAATGACGAATATATTCGCAAAATATTACACCAAATGGTTAATATCTTTTACCGCTGTAGGTGGAGGGGCAAAATTTCCAAAAATCGCAACAACAACAAAAAAAAATGTTAAAAATTAAATAATCCAACCCTAGCAATACAATTTCTAATAGAATGCAACAGCTACATCAAGATGTTAGTAATGCTCCAATAAAATTTCATTATGGTGAAATCATTTCTATTACCGCCGTAGGGGCTGACAAATTTTTGTCATATGTCTAAAATTAAATAAATTTACATTATATATAATAATAACTTATAAATGTCTAGCAATTTTTTTATCATGGGCCTAGCCAACCAAGTGTGAGAGGGGTCCCCCTCCCTAAATTTGAGAGAAAGGGGCTTTTTGAAGGTATTTGGGGATTTTCTGGGAATTTATTGGGATTTTTTTGTAGGGGGGCCCGTGAAAAGTAGAAAATGATGGGGAATTTATGTATATTAACCAATAAAAAAGAAATCACCAAAATTTCCCCTAAAATTCCTTTAAAAAGCCCTGCCACTTTCTCCCAAATTTAGGGCCTCTCGTCATTGATTAGCAATGTCCATGATCAAAATTACTAGACATTTATTAGTTATTGTTAGATATAATGTAAATTTATTTAATTCTATCCATATAATAAAAATGGTAAAACAATTTTTAAACAAAAATTTGAAAATTTTGCTTTTTTTTTTTTTTTTTTTTTTCAAAATTTTGTCTGTTTTTGCATTGGTAATAAAAATGATTTCACCATAATGAAATTTTACTGTACCATTACTAACATCTTGATGTAGCTGTTGCATTCTATAAGAAATTGTATCGATAGGGTTGGATAATTTATTATTTTCTTTAAACCATTTTTTTTGTGATTTTTTTTTAAACTTTGTCTCCCCCCCCCTAGTGGCAGTAAAAGATATTAACTGATTGGTGTAATATTTTGCTAATTTATTCCTTATTACCAATGGCAACTTTTCCGCACTATTATGTTTCGATTATATATAAATTTCATTTTTTTTACCCACCCTACTGTACAGGGCTTCTCTCACCAATCCAAAGACGCATCTTTGTTCATAACTTTAATAGCAATGAAGATATACATACTTTAACGAAATCCTTACAATTCATGCTTTCAATTCATATAAAGAACGATTGCAAATTTTGTTCAGAGCTTCACTACTGTTAAAAGTTATGAAAGAAATCGCAACTTTGGATTGCAGTGAGACATGCCCTGTATAATTTTGATTCAATAAATGGATGTCCAACCCTGCTTTCCTACAGTGTACAACAAATGATTGTTACAGTGCCCTGTACCAACCCACTGTAAAAAATCATTTATTGTATAAAGCAAAATGACACCTCTTTTAAATAGATCACTATCCTGTCAGATTTTAATCCATAGGGTCAGGTGGGGGGCAATCACAATACTGTTTGGCTTCTGAATATAAATCATACTATGTACAAAATATATTTGTAAATCATGTATATAATTTATCCAACCATTCAATTTTCATTTTATGGTTAGAAAAATATATATATACTGACACATTTGAATGAATTTTGAAAGCCCCATGGTGAATGTCAACATCACTTAGTGCGGCATTCACTTTTATTGTCTCTTATTGTCTATTATCTCTTATTATCTATATTGTCTCTTAGTAGTATCCTTTATTGACTGAAATAATAATAATAAAAAAACAGGTAAGAAAAATTATTTTTTAACACTTTCTAACATAGGTGAAAAGTGTTTATGAATTGGGTTTGTCTGTCTGTCTGTCCATTCTCTAACGTGCTCAACCCTTTCAGGGGCAAAGTACTTATGTTTCTAAAATGTTGAAATCATTGAGTCACACCGGGATTAAACAACAAATTTACTTCCAAATAAGAAAGATTTTCTTCACATATATTATAAAAGTAAAATTTTATTCCAAAATTCCGGTGTCATTGTGGCATTGGGCAATTAAAATTAAGTGGGATATTATAGGTGCAGATTCACGGTCACCAGTCGTCACATGGTGCCTAAATTTTTGCTTTGGCCACTAACTTTCTATGCCTAAGTTGCCATGTGTTTTACACAGATGCCCCTCTTCTGCTGAACGGCAGATTTCCGCTTTTTTATATCAAATCTGCAGATTGTCCTCCATTATTGCGCGATATTTAGCATTTTTCTTCTTTTTTTCTATTGCCCATAATTAAAAAATATGATTGAACATGGATGTAACATTTCCGCTTATCCACAAAATTCCAGTTTTCTTCTTTTTAAAAAATATCTACAATATCTGCAAAATCAGAAAAAAAAAAAAAATAAATAAATACATATATGGCGAATGAACTCTGCGGCGGCGGCATACCACAACTAGCCCGCGACACAGAAAAATTCGTGCCAAGAAGAGAATAATTTTGGGAATGTCAGAAATTGTTAAATTTATTTTATTAAAATCTAAAACCTAAAAGAAAATAAATCTTCTGTATATTTTTGATTTTGATTTTTAGAGACATGTTTATTTAAATGCAAATCTCCAAATTGAGCGTTTATTTTCAGCAATGAAATTACCTTTTTTTTGTGTGTGTGTGTGTGGGGGGGGGGTGATTTATCTGTAGAACAGACTTTAGATAACCGTTTTAGTCATAAAATATTCAGAATTACATTACAAAAATTTATTTCTACAAACTGTATACAATTATAGTGGGAAGATTCTATAAAATCACATCGTCAAAATTTAATGAAGAAAAATATTTTTATGTTTTGCAATGTGGCCACTGGATTTTTTGGGTTTAGGAGCTGGCTCCTTCCAGATTTTGGGAATCTGCACCTATATGGGATATATTATATCCCACTGCCCTTCAAGGGGTTAAATATATAGAAATGGTCATGCAATTGATGTATGTGCTTGAGGTTTACTATGGCATGTTCTGTATTAGAAATGAACTGTATAGCACTTCCATTTTACAAGTTTTTTTTACATTCATTACAAGTTTATACATTTCATTACAAGTTTTTTTTTTACATTCATTACAAGTTGTTTTTTTTTACATTTCATTAAAAGTTTTTTGCATTCACTACAAGTTTTTTACACTGATTAAAAGTTAAAATTTCATTACAAGTTTGTTTTTTTACAGAGACACTCAAAAGAATTTCATTACATTACAGTCTATGGGAAAAAATCATTTGTGGTTTATTTTAATGCAATTTCAAACTTATTGAAATGGATGTATATCACAGAAGTGCACTACAAGAGGCTTACTATAGAATAGGGTGTGCGTAGCACTTACAGTACCTTTACAGGGAGATTCAAAAGATTTCCATTACATGGAGAAAAATCATTTGGGATTTATTTTAATAATGTTTCACTATTTCAAACATACTGAAATGGATATAGTATATCACTCAGGTGCATTACAAGAGGCTTACTATAGAACAGTGTATGTATAGCAGTCATCGTTCATGGACAGGGACACACAAAATAATACAGTAGTGTATGTTTACAATAATTCCTGAAAGAGCATTTACAGTTGCTGAGTTCATTTTAAATTGAACTCATTTTTGACTATAACTTCGTGTGTATAAATTCTACAGATCGTATACAGGGCATCACAAAAGTCCTCAAATACATTTCCGTTTGATGACTGAAATTCTAGAAGGGGAATATTAAACTGTGCTACGCGCTTCCTAACTGAACTCAAATTGAGCATCCTATGTAGCATATACACAAATCTATAGATCCTATACAGGGCTATACAAAAGAATTTGGATATTTTTCCGAATATTCTTAGTCATTTCTGACATTGTGTTTTTAAATAGGTTCTGCATTTTCAAAATTGCTTACTTAGATTAGGCAGGGCTAATTGAGCTTAAGCCAAAAGGTGGGCCTTGATGAGAAAAGTTGCTATTTATTAGCATATCTCATCGTCTCTTGTCGTTATTAAACATTATCCAACCACACATTTTATTTCATTCATACATGTATTCTAAATTCAGCCACTCAATAATATTCATTGATATAATAACTTTATTTACTTTTCATTATCGTCAGGATATAAATTAAACTTACCATGATATTCTATTTTTATCTTTCATTAAAAGTATTTAAGTTATCAAAAAATGCTGTTTCGGCATTACGCCATTTTTTTTAATATCGTAAACTTTCACCACCTACTTTCGTTGAAACTATAATCGAACTGACGTTTTTTTTCATCCAGGACGTTTTTCCTGCCAGATGGCGACACAGCGTTTTAGTTGGTTTGAACCGACTCTCATCGAATTCTAGCAAGTCGAATTCAATGCTCGTCCGTGATTGGCTCCTCTAGTGGGCGTTGACCGACTGTGGAATCCGCGACTTTGTTTAAATACGCCATGTCTGTGCTTTAAAGGGCTGTCTTTTTTCATCTCCTTTAATGGAGATAATGTTCATGAAACTTGGAATAGGCTGGTCCTGTTCCATGGATGTTTATAAGCTAAACTTTTTACTAGTCTTTAGTTCTTCGATAGTTTTAATTAAAGTTTGAATGTTCTGGTGTGAGATAGGTTATTTTATCATAATGTGTAAATCTTCAATGCATTGTCTTGCTCTGTAATATTGTTGTGAAAAACGCCATGTTTAAAGATGTCCGACGACACTACGTAAGTTTGTTCATCTTGTCATCTGTTACTTGTCTGCTGTTTATCGAATTACTAATAAAAATTGAGATCCTACTACAAGTTTTCTTCACTCTTGTTTTCACGATCACTTACTCACCATACATGAACTGAATCTATTTAAAGTGATGTCTCATTATTCCAGTAATTAAATAGAACTTTGTTTAATCAGTCTTGGCTTCCAATCTACGCATTTTACTAAAACTTATTTTTTTTATACTCTGCCAAAACCAGAAACATCGTATATTTTTATCACCAGTTATGGGCTTACAGAGTTCTTATTTGAAAGAATATGTTATGGAAGGTTTCTTCTCAGGACTTTAATCTCTGAGGGAAATTTTTTTTGATGACTTTTTATATATTGAAATATATTTATGTTGCCATGGCTGGATATGTTAGAAACAGGGACTGACAAAAGTTGAAAATTCTTAGGCGCCAGAAAAAATTCTCAGGAGCCAGATTGAAGAATCATTTCTCTGACATTAAGGCTCCCGTTGAGCAAGCGTTCGGGAATACGGTGCTAATGTTAATCCAATGGGGCATTAATGTGCTAATATCTCGCTTGCATTTGAATATTTTTAAACGATTTTTTTTGCACTGGATAGCAGAGATCAATCTCTATTTCCGCCGTTGATTACTTTTTCGATTTTCTTTGCGTATTTTTTTTACGAAGATAGTTTCACTTTCGAAACCGGTTCTTCTTTCACACTTCTCTTCATTTTTTAATCGTATCTTCATTAAAAGAAAAATAAATATTGGGCCAAAAAAAAGTAGATCACATGGAAAAGAACAAAATACGCGGGCGCCACCTCGAAAAACAAACCAGTCTTGTCGTCTCGGGAATGAATGAATCACGAAGCAAGAACATGTAAGAGTACAATGAGCGGGAAAGGCTGAAAACCAGAGAGCTAAAACGAACAGTTACTTGCCTGGACGAATCACGGTGCAGTATACGTCACAAAGCAGTAAGACACGCGCAAACAGCCAGCGCCTATAGACCTTGCAAAAATGACTTGCCTCACGTTGAAGCAGCTGCGAGACAACTCAACTTAGAGAAAAGGTGTCGGAGAAAATGTAAACAAACAGCAATGGCACTGATAAACGTACGTGCGTTTGCCGGCAGAGTAGACGAAATAATAAGTTTTTAAAGGGGGAAAACTAAACTTAAAATATTCTAACAGTAGGTAAAAAAGTTAGTCGCCAAGAGGAATTTTTTAGTCGCCCGGGCGACCTGGCGCCCGGGATTTGTCGGACCCTGGTTAGAAATATATAACTTGTGTTAGAAGCTATTGAATTGATATGATGGATATTACTGCAGAGTGTTGAAAACATAAATTAATGGATGTATTGCCTCCAAAAAAGAGGGGGGGGGGCAGTGAAAAAAAAAATTAGATTTTTTTTTGCCTGATAATCTCTCAAAATGACGACTAACGTCATAGAGAAGCTAAACCATGGAAACTATTCATCTTGGTGCTCTGATATGAGATTTTTACTATTAAAAAAGGGAGTTTGGGAAATTTTTGAGAAGAAGCGGGAAGTTCCAATTGTAAGCGCTGAGACTCCAGCTGATGTAGTGAATGCCTTCTTAACAAGATACAATGAAGCTCTCTCGTTAATATATTTGAATGTCGACCCTTAATTTAAAAGAATCATTGAGGAATGCACCAGCCCAGTTGAAGCATGGCAGAAATTGAGAATTAATTTTCATCCTGATACGAGAGCCCATCATATGATGGTGTTTACAGAATTAATTGAAAGTCGAATACAAAATGGTGAGTCACTCAACTTGTTTGCAACACGTCTAAAGAAATTCTTTTTGAATGTACAGAGGATAGATAAGGGTTTCTCCGAAGATTACCTCTTATCAATTTTTGCGTTTTTTACCATCGTGCTTTGATGGAGCAGTGCAGGTTGCGTTAAGAAGATCTAATACTACTTTTAAATTTGAACAAATAGTAGAGGAACTGGTGGCCGAGGAGTCGCGAATTAAGCTGCGAGAGGTGGATAGTTTTAAACAAGCTAGTTACTGTAACAAGAATGAATCGATGCCTATCAAGGAAACACCAATTGTATCAAACACAAGAGGTTTTAGAGGAAGAAAATGCTGGAGTTGCGGCAGAATTGGGCATTTGCAAGCAAGCTGTTTCCTGAGGAATGAGAATTCATATGGACAGTTCCGGTCACCCTCACCTCAGCGATTCCGACACACGGCACGACCTATCTCTCATCGACAACGTCGTAACTTAAATGGATCTCTTGCTGTAAACCGTTCCAGTCACCAGTGGGCCCATCTTGAATCCAGAGATCCATCTCCTGAGTATCGTCATAATGGTGCTGATCTAGACTCTCGAAAACCATCTCCTGAACGCCGAGCAGACTTTAGATCCAGAGGCTCCAGATGGAATAGAAGTCGCAGACATATTTCTCCTGAAAACTCAGATGTTGAGGACTTTGACTCGTCACGTAAGTCTAGTTTATTCCTATCCCATTCTAGTTTTAGTACTGTTGTAAGAAATGAGGAGTGGATATTTGACAGCGGTGCGAGTCACCATTTTTGTAATTGTAAAGATCTTTTTATTAATTTTAAACCTCTTACTGATAAAATGTCTGTAGCTGTTAAGAATGTATCCTTCCCTATTACGGGTAAAGGGGATGTTAGATTAAAGTTTGGCCAACGTACCTTTACTTTAACTAACGTAATGTATTCTGAACAATTACGTAGAAATATATTATCTGGACCTCAGCTCGACCTAAATGGTCTGTCTTTTCATGGCGGTCAGGGGGAAGTACGCATCTGTCAGGTTGACAATTACTGTTTTAGTGCATATCTTAAAGACAGAATTTATAAATTATACCCTAAAATTCCTTGCTCCAAAAATAAAACTGTCAAATTTGATGTCTCACAGATTGATAGGCACAATAAAATGATGCAATGGCATAGGCGTTTTGGTCACATAAGCCAATCCGTTCTGTCCAACACTAGCCGTCGTAATGGGGTTAAGGGATTACCTGGGCTAAAGCCAACTGACACTGTATGTGAGCCATGTAAGCTGGGGAAATCTAGACATATTTCACATAAGTATAACAAAAATATACGTTCCAATCACCCACTTGAATTAATTTATGCTGACGTTTGGGGTCCATGTAGGACAACTGGCAGGAATGGAGAAAGATTTTTTTCTCTCTATAATTGACGACTTCTCTCGCCGTGTGGCCGTGTATCCACTTCGGTTAAAATCCGAAACCTTTGACGTGGTTAAGAAGCATATTGCAAGAGCAGAAACTTACCTAAACAGAAAAGTTAAAAGCATCAGATCGGACAACGGCGGGGAATTTGATAATTTTTATTTAAAGATTTGTTTGAGGCCAAGGGTATACGTCATGAGCACACCAACGTTTTTACTCCACAACAAAATGGAGTTGCAGAGCGTTTTATGTCAATAGCTGCAAATGCCATGAGAACTCCTCATTGAAAGTAAATTAGACACTAGCTTTTGGCCAGAGGCACTTAAGTAATTTGCATACACTTGGAATCGTGTCTGTCCACAACTTTTGACTAAAACTCCGTTTGAACTGTATGGCGGAAGGAAACCATCAGTTCGTCACCTCCGTCCTTTTGGTTCCGTTGCATATGTTAGCCTGCCTAGCCAAAAGCGTTCCAAACTGGAAGCTAAAGCTAGGCGCGGATATTTAGTAGGCTACGCCTTTAGGACGAGAGGATACCGAATCTGGTTTCCTGAAACCAATATCATAACCGAATCAGTCAGTGTAACCTTTGATGAGTCTGTGTGTGGCTTGGGGCACAGTGGAGCTGCGCTGGGCACCGACGACTATGTCCTCTTCACACCTGAACCTGGCAGAGATTGCGACAAGGTCGTAGAAGTTGTACCTGTGGCAATCCCAGGTCCCTCCGATGTAAGTCGCAATACCCAGGACGGTGTCAATGAGGACATTGAGTCAGAATCCGGTGACGAATCACAGTCGTCAAATCATCCTTCATTAAAAGAAGTGAGGTGGACCAGAAGACCTGTGGCCCGACGGATTGGAAAAAGAACTAACATCTATTATTTTGAAGAAGGAAACAACCAGGGGTTAAGATCTCATAATGAAATTGAAAAAAATTGCTTGGAACATAATATAGTTTATAAACCAGAATTATTTGATTTTTCAGGCATCAACACATACGCTGGCTGTATTCCACAGAATACGAATTATCTCAGAATCGGAATCTGATTCTGACTCACTAAGCTCTAATCTAATTAAAACATCTGCATGACCAGACGGCCAAATAGATATTCCAAGGACATATAGGAAGGCATGTAAGTCCCAACAAAGCCATATCTGGCAAAATGCAATGGAGCTCGAAATCCAGCTGATGAGAGACCGGAGGGTTTTGGCATTTGACTGAGTTGCCTGTCCACGCCACCCCAGTAGGTTGCCGGTGGGTTTACACAACTAAAAGGGATGAATTTGGACGGATCGCCAGGCACAAGGCTCGCCTTGTTGCCCAAGGTTATAAACAAATCAAAGGGGAATCTTATGATGAGACTTTTAGCCCCGTTGTTAATTTTGGCGTTATCCGATTCTTTTTCTCCATTTTAGTGGCGTGTAGCGGGTGGTCGCATACTCAATGCGACGTGACCTGCGCCTACCTGTACGCACCACTGAGGGAAGACGTGTATATGCTTCAACCGCCAGGTTTTGTAGTCCCAGGTAAAGAACACCTATATTGCAAGCTAGATAGGGCGTTGTATGGGCTTCACCAAAGCGGGCGGGAATGGTTCTACGAAATTCATGAAGTACTGTTAAAGTTAGGGTTTAGAAAACTGACTTCATGTAACTGCGTATATATTTTTAGTTCTGATATCGTTCTCCTACTTTATGTAGACGATATCATTATTTTCGGGAAATTTCAGAAGAGAATCAATCATGTTTTATCCTTAATAAAATCTAAATTTGATATCAAAGAATTAGGGAGAACCCGAAAACTGCTCGGAGTTGAGTTTAGTGAAACAGATAATGGTTAACTATTCATCAAACCGGCTATATCAATGAGGTTTGCAATAGATTTTCAAGGTTTAAAATTCCTTTCTCTTCTCTGCCAATTAGTAAAGGAATCATTCTATCTCGAAAAGACTGTCCCGTCTCACAAACTGATATAGATGAAATGTCACATTTACCATACAGAAGTATTTTGGGTTGCTTATCTTTTATTGCAAATCGAACTCGTCCTGACCTGTGCTACGCCGTGAATGTCTTGCGCCAATTTCAGTCAAACCCAGGTATAGTGCATTGGGATAGTCTACTTAGACTTTTGGGTTATCTAAAAACTACTTCTCATTATCAGCTTAAACTATTGTGTCATTCAGACCATCTTATTGTATATTCAGATGCAGATTTCGCGGCTAACCGAGATGATCAGACTTCGATCGGCGGCCAGATAGTCATGATGGACGGAGCTCCTGTCGATTGGTGTACTTTTAAGGAAAAGTGCGTTAGTTTATCGACTATGGAGTCTGAATTCGTCGCAATGACTGAGGCCATTAAGAACTTGGTCTGGTTCAATCGGATATGCCGCGAATGCAATGAAGGGGGAATTTTTCCTACCACAAGTGAGAATACAGTTATGAAAGTGGATAACCAAGCTGCAATTGATTTTGTTAAATCCCCGGTTGAGAACTATAAGTCTAAACATATTGATGTTAAATTGTTCTTCATCCGGGATCTATATAATAATGGGGATTTTATTCTACATCACGTGCGTAGCCAGGCCAACCTGGCAGATATTTTCACAAAACCCCTGACTCGCTGCCTATTGTTGAAATTTGTAGAGTTGGTCTTTCAGACTTAAACTATATATATAGTTTTATTTTGTAACCTTTATTAGATTATATTGCATACCTTTTCTTATTTGTGATGTGGTTTTTATTGTAAATGTTCATGCTATCTTTTCTATTGAAGAGAATTCTGTTTTAGAACAACTTATGCACATTGTTTTAAGTCTCATTTTTTACTCTTCATATTTTTTTAAAGATTTTGTCATGCATTTGCATACCCCTTTTTAACCAACATTTTCAATTATTTGAAGTATATCTAGACATCTTGGCCATACGGTACCCATACTTTGTTTTTTTTAGTTGAATTTTTTATTATCAATCTGTTTAAGTGAGTTCTTTCTAAATTTTCTGGAATCCTTTATAATTGATGTTTTTTTTATCTGTTTTATTAATTTTATTTTTCTCTTTATTCTAGGCATCTAGATAGCATTAATTGATTGAAAGAAATGGAGTTTAAGAGTTATATGCCGGGAATGGATGTATTTTTGTGCAGGATTAGTTTTTTTTTTTGACAGGACGCATTTTTTTTTTTTTTTTGCTTTTTTTAATAAAGAACTTTTTTTTGTAATTAGTTTTTTTTCAGCTTTTGTGCAAATTGCACGTTTGGTATGGTCAAGGATGTTGACCAAATAGTAACGTTTCCAAATTGGAAATCCGTTACGTAAATTTGTTAGGTACGTATCTATATATATGTGTGTAAATGTTTTCTGAAATATTGTATTTATGTAAAACTTAACTTTAATGTATCGTATGCAAGCGAAGATATTGTGAATGAATGGCTTAACACTAAGCTGATTTTTTTTTTTTAGTTTAGTGAGGCAAAAAGTGTAGTTATCTTGCTAGTGCGATTCATACACATAAAAAAAATATTATGTTGAGTTTAGGGTTTAGAGGAAAAAAATTTCTGATGTTAAGTGGTGACGGAACATTTTTTTAATCGGGTTAAATTTTCTAAATTGTTAATATGAAAAAAAAAGGGATCTCTTTAGAAATTTTCCGACTATTTTCCAGGCTCTTGTAGTGGCTTGTTGAGCATGTTTTTACCTGTTGATATCAACAGAGGCAATGAGAGGGGGGGCACTTGATGAGAAAAGTTGCTATTTATTAGCATATCTCATCGTCTCTTGCCGTTATTAAACATTATCCAACCACACATTTTATTTCATTCATACATGTATTCTAAATTCAGCCACTCAATAATATTCATTGATATAATAACTTTATTTACTTTTCATTATCGTCAGGATATAAATTAAACTTACCATGATATTCTATTTTTATCTTTCATTAAAAGTATTTAAGTTATCAAAAAATGCCGTTTCGGCATTATGCTATTTTTTTTAATATCGTAAACTTTCACCACCTACTTTCGTTGAAACTATAATCGAACTGACGTTTTTTTTTCATCCAGGACGTTTTTCCTGCCAGATGGCGACACAGCGTTTTAGTTGGTTTGAACCGACTCTCATCGAATTCTAGCAAGTCGAATTCAATGCTCGTCCGTGATTGGCTCCTCTAGTGGGCGTTGACCGACTGTGGAATCCGCGACTTTGTTTAAATACGCCATGTCAGTGCTTTAAAGGGCTGTCTTTTTTCATCTCCTTTAATGGAGATAATGTTCATGAAACTTCGAATAGGCTGGTCCTGTTCCATGGATGTTTATAAGCTAAACTTTTTACTAGTCTTTAGTTCTTCGATAGTTTTAATTAAAGTTTGAATGTTCTGGTGTGAGATAGGTTATTTTATCATAATGTGTAAATCTTCAATGCGTTGTCTTGCTCTGTAATATTGTTGTGAAAAACGCCATGTTTAAAGATGTCTGACGACACTACGTAAGTTTGTTCATCTTGTCATCTGTTACTTGTCTGCTGTTTATCGAATTACTAATAAAAATTGAGATCCTACTACAAGTTTTCTTCACTGTTGTTTTCACGATCACTTACTCACCATACATGAACTGAATCTATTTAAAGTGATGTCTCATTATTCCAGTAATTAAATAGAACTTTGTTTAATCAGTCTTGGCTTCCAATCTACGCATTTTACTAAAACTTATTTTTTTTATACTCTGCCAAAACCAGAAACATCGTATATTTTTCTCAGGCCTTCCGTTTACTTAGATATCCTCTTTCCCCTTATTAAAAGGTGAGGATATGTAAAATTATTCTGGAAATGTTGCGCAATTTATGCTTGACGCATGATTTTCCGTTCTTGTTAAAAGTTACAATTAAAAATGTAAAGTGGGGTGAAATGGGTATAGGATTAAGCGAAAAAGTTAATACATAAATTATGTTATTTTTCTTTATACCATTTTTAATATCCTTCAAATACACTAAAAAAAAAGTTTTTTTGATGGCTGCCTAGTATATATATATATGTGTGTGTACAGCAAGGGGCTTTTGATCAGGGTGTAAAAAAATCATGATTTTTTTTTTAAATCAAAAAAATCAGATTTTTTTTATTTAAATCGGATTTTTTTTATTTAAATCAGATTTTTTTTATTTAAATTGGATTTTTCTTTTAAAACAAAGTAAATCAATGTTTTTAAGAAATTTAACTGCTCTATATAGAGAGAGCTGGTAAATACCTATTTTTGGTAGCATAAATTTGCAAATAAAGCATTTCTTTGTTAGGCATGCAATAAACTTAAATATTTTGTCCAAGCTTCTGAAACATAGCTGAATTGGCAGACCATATAATGATTTACTTTACAAATTTTAAAACAAAGATTTTAGAAATGAAACTACAGAAAGTTAATCACACACAATTGACAATAACAACAATATTATTTATTTATTAAGAGATTTGAATAGAAAAGCCAGTTTTGCAGCTTTTTCCACTCCTAATTGGTTTTGTAATTTGCTATGTACAAATCCTAAGGTTGAAAACATTCTTTCAACACCTGCAGATGTAGCCTTTGCAGTCATAAGTTGCTCTATTATTAATAGTTCCTTGGATGGAACACAGTCTTTTACAATTGTCAAAGACTTCCACCAATGTAAAGTGTTAACTTCTTTCACTACCTTTTCTTCAAATAAGGGCCCATTAAATGGCTCTACACGAGCAATAAATTTTAAAAGAATAGCCATCAAAGATGTATCTTTGTAACAAGATGTATCTTTGTAAAAACAATTTTTAAATTCACAAACACTTGCAAGTCAAAAAAATACCCAACAGATTACTATTTATAAGTGGTTGATGATAGAAAATGTATGTAAACAATTGGAGGGACGTGTGAATTATTTCTCAAAAATATTATATTCCATATTACAAAGATTAGTTATACAATAGGACAAGGTACGTATAAATAAAACAACTGCTTGACAAGTACCTGGCATCCATCGCTTCACACGAGCTATATAGAGATTTACAACATGCCTGAATATATCGCTTTGGGATGATTTCTTACCACATGAATCAATATTTTTTTTTATTTTTAATCCAAACCATCTGCAATCTGATGTAATAACAGAATTTGCAGCTTTTATTTCCATTCTTCATGTCTAGATGGCACTGCCAATATCAGGTTGGTTTTTCAATGGGTTGATTGATTGATTTTATGATGGCCGATTAGCTACATGAGGGATGGCCCTAGGGGTGAGGGGGGAGTGCCCTTCGTAGGGGATCTTTCTAAGGGATCCTAACCTGTATTTACGGCAAGGTTTGAAAAAAACCACGGAAAACTCTAAATAGCTCTATTGACAAGCGCAGCAGGGGTTTGAACCCAGTACCTCCCATCGACCAGCTTTGAAAACTGAACCTCTCAGCCACGGGTGGGGTGGTTTTTCCAATAAGAATTTAAAATTAAAGATGCACCGAATATTCAATATGTATTCGGTATTTGGCCATACTACCAAATATCAAACTATTCGGTCTGGCCGAATATCAAGATATTCGGCCAAATAAATTTTAGAATAACTGTCTACATTTCCAACCTCTGAAAAAAAAATTTCACTTTAGACTTTCTGCTGCATTCAGAAACATTCTTGTGAAGTTGCCACCATTTGAATATATGTATATATATATTTTTTTACTTGTTTTCTACCAAATATAACAAGAAATGCAAGAAATGGCCACCATTGCAGTGCAAAAAACACTAAGCTAGACATTCCTTTATTCAGAATTCCACTATTGCAGCTGACTGCAAAAAATTCTTTCAAAATTTCTTTTGGATTTTAAAATGTTTGTTTTAGAATATAAGAAAATGGTATTCATTTCTTTCAGTTCACAGAAGAAGCCATGGAGTTTTTTTTTTTTTTTTAAGTTTTGAGACAATTCTTCTTAAATAATAGTTCAAAGGGTTTTTTTTAGTAAAGTTTAATTATGAAAAGGTTTTGTTCATCATAATTGTCTTTGTGTTAAATTCAATATAAAATTATTTTAAAATTTAACTTTTTAAAACTTAACTCTGAAATAGGGAAAGTATTTGGCTAGATGAATATTCGGTATTCGGTTCACCTGTGGGCCAAATATTCGGTATTCATCCAAAATCACTATTGGGTGCATACCTATTTAAAATACTCCAATTTTTATGAGCTACTAGCAAGCTACGACTGCTACGCTGGTCAATTTCTCTTAACGAACCTTTAATCAAACAAAATATTGACATCTCATAATTCACTTTTATATTTTAACAGAATACTAAGGCTACTATAATTTGTGACTCGTGCTATAGCCAATATACACGTCAGGACACATCACCCTTATCATTATCTTTTTACGCGTGAAGGTTTCGCTATGGTACTCCATTGTGAAATTTGGTAATTTTTTTAATTCAATATTTGAAAAATGACATAATCATTAGATTTGAAATTTATATCAAGAAATATAACAATTTTCTGACAAATACATTTCGAGCTACTACTTTTTTCAGTAACTTCAAATGTTTCATTTTCCGAGATTAATCTGTGGCAAAGATTAGCGAAAAGCCCAGTCGTCAGCAACGCATAGCTTTATATTAAAGAGGATGTTGGAGCAGGGATTGTCACCATCACATTTAAAATCGGTTCTGTGGCTCCAGAGATTCCATAGAAATTGTAATTTAGAATGTTTTTAGAACGCTTTTCTCTCATTTCACCCTTTTAAATTTCGAATTTTTTTAGAATTTGTTCTTAGACAGCATTTACATCTTATAAGTAACTACCATGCCAAATTTCCTGATTCTAGCTCCTTCAGTATAAAAAAAATCCAAATTTTAGAACATTTTTCGCTCCTGCACCCCCCTGGGGGTAGTGGCACCGACATAAAATATAGCCTATGTTGGAGCAGGGATTGTCACCATCAATTTGCCACCATCACTTTTGAAATCGCTTCAGTAGTTCCAGAGATTACCCCCTACAAACAAACAAACAAACAAACAAAAAAAACAATCTTTACTACTTTATAATATTAGTATAGATAAAGAAATATTTTTCGTGAGAAGTAACTCATTTTTCTTTTAGACACTTCAAACAATTAATAATAATGGCACGCAAATGGCTAAACTGATAATTTATATAATGGCAAGTGACAGAACTATCTACAGTGTCTCACATAAGTGATGGGACACTTGTGCTTTACAAAAGGAAACTAATCAAATAAATTAAAAAAACATGTACACATTTTTTTTGTGGGTGTGTTTCATACTTAAATTTAGTAAAGATTATTACATAACATACATTTTGTCAAAATATTAAAATATTAATTTAATAAAAATACAAATGTTTAGAACGGAGCAAAAAATAGCTCACATAAGTGATGGGACACCATTATATATGCAACAAAAATCGCCTGAAATAAGCAATAAAAATATTTTTTGGGGTTTTATTTTTACTTAAAAGCAATTGGCAATAATTTATAAAATCGTCTGCAGTATTTCTCTCCAGTTTGTTTTGGAATTTTTGTGTTTTTTAGCTCTGTGTAGTCATGAATGCTAAACGAAAAGAAACTTCGCCTGAAATTCGAAAATTAGTTATTAATTTGCATATTGAACGTGGAAAATCTATTAGAAAAACTGCTGAAACAGTTAACTTGAGTCGTTCAACAGTTTTCAATATCATTAAACGATATAAAAAGAATCATATGATTCAGGATAAAAGAAGACCTGGCTGACCATCAAAGCTATCCAATGGAATAAAGCGAATTATCGTTCGAAATATTAAAAAAAATCCAAGAATTAGTGCTTCAAAAGTTGCTGCTGATTTACAAGCATTATATGGAATAATTGTTAATCCTGAAACTATTAGAAGGGTAATTCGATCTGCTGGATATCACGGTAGAGTAGCCAAGAAAAAATTCTTCGTAAGTGAAAAGAATAGAAAACTCAGACTAGCTTTCGCAAAATCCAACATAAATAAGAATTCTGATTACTGGAATAAAGTTATATTTGCTGATGAGAGTAAATTTAATATATTTGGTTCTGACGGTAGAATCTTGGTGTGGAGAAAACCCAGGGAAGAACTTCGCAAACAGAACTTGGTACCAACAGTAAAACATGGTGGAGGAGGAGTTATGGTATGGGGGTGTATGTCGTCCGCTGGAGTTGGTAATTTTGTTTTTATTGACAGTATAATGGATCAGTACAAGTATATTGATAATTTAAAGCAAAATTTGAAATCTTCAGCACGAAAATTGAACCTTCATAACGATTTTAAATTCTACCAGGACAATGACCCCAAGCACACTGCTCTGAACGTTAGACTCTGGCTGCTATATAACTGTCCTGAAATAATAAAAACACCACCACAATCTCCAGACTTAAATCCCATAGAGAATATTTGGCAAGAATTGGAATCAAGAATTCGCAAACACACCATTTCTTCAAAACAACAACTAAAATCGGTGCTTCAAGAAGAATGGGGTAAAATCACTCCAGAAATCACAAAAAAAATAGTCGAATCCATCCCAAAAAGATTAAATCATGTTTTAAAAGTAAAAGGAAATCCAACAAAATATTAAAACCTTTTAAAAAGTAAAATTTGTGGATAAATATTTGATGAAAAAGTAAGTGTCCCATCACTTATGTGAGCCATTTTTTGCTCCGTTCTGAACAATTGTATTTTTACTAAATTAATATTTTAATATTTTGACAAAATGTATGTTATGTAATAATTGTTACTAACTTTAAATATGAAACACACCCAAAAAATTTTTGCACATGTTTGTTTATTTATTTTATTGCAGTTTCTTTTTATAAAGCACAAGTGTCCCATCACTTTTGTGAGACACTGTATGGGGTGGAATGATTTTTTCTCCCATCAGAGCTTCAGAGAGCATTCATTTCGACGGGTATACATCGACTGCACTCACCCATGGAAAGAGATCATCCACTGCACCCAAAGCTTCGAACTAGGGATGTAACAAATATTCGGCCTTTTTGCCAAATATTCGGCATGACCAAATATTGAACAGATATTCGCCCGAATACCTGTAGCCGAATATAATTAGATATTTTGCCGCATACTTGCATATTTGGCCGAATATTCTAAGATATTTGGTTAAATAAGTTCCCGAAAATCAAAACAAAATGTGATTTTAAATATTTTTAACAAACAATATTAAAGAATTATATCTAAATGCATTAATTATTATAAGAAAAAGAAATCCTAATACTCAATTTTAAAGCTTCATGACAACTTATAAATAACTGTATATAATGATATTACATCAATAAAAATATTCTTCTTGCTGCCTATTTAGGCATCATGTGAATTTAAGTAAGTATTGTAACATTAATTTCTTTTACATTAAAATGCAACATATATACTGCATTTAAAGTTTAAATCTCATCAGTGAATTTAAAAATATTAACTTTATATCTATTTTTTTTATCTGATTTAAAATGATGATAAGTTTCTTAAACAATAAAATTCCTAAATATTAAAAACAAATATTTTACTGTCTTGTAAAAATGCTTAATCTTTCACAAATTAAATCAATTTTCTAGTTTTTAGTTTTACTTTTAATAAAAAAAATTAGAATAAATATAGGAATATATAATTACTTTACTAATTAAAAATTAAACATTAGATGTTGATTAAACGAACTAATGAATTTAATACATTGAAAAGAAAAAAAAATATTACTTATATTGAAAAAAACATTTAACGAGTTGCTTCAAAATGACATACAGGGGTAACAAAATTATTTATCACTGTAAAGCCTTAAATTGTGATGCAAAAATAATAACTTTTCAGCATTTTCAGGAAGAAGTCTGTTTCGTTTGGTTTCATATATATTACTAGCTTCAGAAAACAAACGTTCACTCTATACTGTGCTTGCATACATTCAGCTGTTATAATTTTTTATTTTAAAATTTAAAAAAAAAAATTAGTTAAAATATTTCTTTTTTTAAAGTCAGTATTCGGCTGCCAAATATTCGGTATTCAGCCTAAAACTTGGCTGAATATTCGGCATTCGGCCAAATCACTATTCGTTACATCCCTACTTTAAACCCCACCTGTACAAACGGCACTCGCGGGATCAACTGCACTAAGGTTCTTGAAGAAGCCTAGAGTGACACATCTGAAGTCAGAGACAACAAGAAGTTTGATAAACATCTGTTTTTTAATATCTAATGAGTCAGATACTTTAAAAATATACTTCTGGACAAAAGATAAAATGTCAAAAAAAAAAAAAAAAAAAATTCATTGTCATTATTAACTAACAAGTGATTGATTTCCAAAAATTTCTCTTCCTAAATAATTTTTAAATTTTCTCCAACGTTTAAAATTCTTGTGAGAAAAATGTATATTTCTACAATCAAGAAAAAACATTTTCAATAGCCAAAAGGATCGCCAAAGTGGCTAATTTAGCAAATACATTAATGCTCAATGTATCCAACTCCTATCTTAGCGAGAAAAGACAGGGGTCGATGCAGGTTTTTTTTCATGGGGCCCATTTTGTGAAAAGTAAAGGTTACTTTTGTGAACTTTATTATATTTTTGTGAAAAGTAACATTTTATAACGAAAGTTGAAATCCAATGAATCCAATTCAAACCAAGCAGCATTTATGAACAAAAACTTTAAATCCTTTTGCTGAAGCTTTCCTTTCTGGTGAACTTGTTTGTTTACAGATTACACATTTTAAAACAGCACAAAATAATAACTAGTAAGTTTTTAATGAATAGAATTTTGTGAAAGGCCCTATTTTAGTAAAAGGAATTTCGTGATGGGGACCTATTTTATCAAATTGATTTTTGTGAAGGTCACCATTTTATCAAATTGATTTTTGTAAAGGGACCCATTTTATCAAACTGATTTTTGTGAAGGGCTCCATTTTATCAAATTGATTTTTGTGAAGGAACCCATTTTATCAAACTGATTTTTGTGAAGGGATCTATTTTATCAAATTGATTTTTGTGGAGGGGTCCATTTTATCAAATTGATTTTTGTGAAGGGACACATTTTATCAAATTGATTTTTGTGAAGTGGTTCATTTTATTAAATTGATTTTTGTGAAGGGGGCCATTTTATTAAACTGATTTTTGTGAAGGGATCCTAAACAGGCTCCAAATTTCTCCTGGATAGACCCCTGAAAGATATTCTCTCCTGTCACTTTGTAAAGCGATAGGGGGTTATATTGACATCTGAGGAAGCTGAGTGCAGTGCGTACATTTCTTAACAAAAGAGGAATTAGCTTGACTGCAGTTAGCCTGTCTCCATTTCAACAAGCAGACAGGTGAAATGGCATTAACAAAATTATTTTAAAATCACTACAATTGTAAATACTTCAACACATTGTTTAGACAAATTGTAAGATTATTATAAAATATTTCAAAATTTTAGTGAATGAGAAAATTTAAATTTTTAAAAATTACAGAAATGCACATTGAAAAAATACAAAATAATCAGGAATATACCAAATTTATCGATGAAACAGATGCTAAAAATGTTCAAATATTTCTGAAAATATTTAGCCATTTTTAGCACCTGTTTCATATTTCTGATTATTTTGTATTTTTGCAATATGCATTTCTGTAATTTTTAAAAAATTTAAATTTTAATTATCTCATTGACTAAAATTTTAAAATATTTTAATAATCTTAGAATTTGTCTAAACAATGGTAACTGCTTAAAATGTGTTGAAATTTCAGTACAAAGTAGATTTTGTAAGAAATACTACTTATTACATTCTCCCCTATGTTGGAATTTTTGAAAATTTTTTTGCAGATCTATGTGCCGATCATGACTCCTAGAACCCAAAACCACCAACAGTTAAAAACTTCATCTATCTATCTGTATCACTTATTTTATGGACACACTAATTTCCATAATTCTGCACAAAACTCTTCCAAACGGATATATAACATCAAGGGATATAAAATCTCGGTCAAATTCGCTAATGGGCAAAATCGGACCGGGGCAGGGGGAAGCTTTTCTGTGAAGAGATTAAAAAACCCATTACTTCTTAATTATGATATGTATCAAATCTGTTTAAAATTGTTATTGCTTCTATGAAAAGTGCTAAAAATTTATATACACAATCAGGGGTGGGGAATGTTCAGAGACTATCTTACCAGCCAAGGATTCATTTTACCAGCCTGCAAGATACAACATGGCAAAATGTACAGAACTGCAAAAATCTATGTATTTAAAGCGAAAAGCACATTCTGTCAAATTCACACTCTCTTTTCCACATGAAAATCGTCTCTTTGTGTCTGCTTCAATGTTTTTTTACCCGACTGCCAAGAAGGGTTATGTGTTTAACGCGTATCTGGGTATGTATGTGGATTTCTTTATACCCTCCAAACATCACAACAGCTGGATGGATTTTAATGAATGAGGTCTCTATCGATTTGTCTTAACCGTCGGATGGTTAGAGGCTAGGTTTTGTTTTTTTCATAACTTCAAAATAGCAGCTGTAAAATACAAAATGGCAGAAGAGACGAAATTTTTTTTTTACGCATCCTATTGAGTGGCATATTATTGGATAGGTCCTTCAAAATGAAGACGATGTTTCCTAGACTATTTTACAGTCAGAAGCTCCGTTTTGCATGTTTTTTTAGTTTGCTTTTTATGCAGTCAGGTGTTTTTATTTTTTTAATTTAATTTACATGCTTGTTGAAGGCTTCTATCCTCAGAAATGGGAAACACGTTTAGCCCTCACCTGTTTATCCCAGGGGGATTTAAAAGGGTTCATTGAAAATAGATGGCGTCATATGACTAATGTGTTGAAAGCTTTTTGTTTAAGAACTAAATATGCATATTTTTTTCATAAAATTTCAAAGAGAGCTTGGATACAGTTATATTTATAACCAATCAAAATGTCACAGAGTTTGGAAGATGAGAACTATTTTTTTATTGGTACTATGTTAAAGGAGTCGACGCAAAAACAAATAAAAAAAGAGCGAGAAGAAAACATTTCTTTTACAACTCGATAACAATATTTTTTCACGAAACTTTTACACGGGCTGTAAAACCGTTTTGTTTATGACTGATAAAATTTTCTAAGAGTTTGGACAAAAAGAACAAAAAAATGAGCGCCTTTTAACTAAACATCAATATTTTTTAGCGAATTATTCATTTAAAAATGTAATTTCATACAAAATCAGGTTAAAGATTTAAAATAATAAAAACTTGACTTTTTAAAATTTATTATCACGGACCCGGGCAACGTTTGGAGGGTCAGCTAGCAGTTAATTAAAGCATTTTCCTATTTTGTTTTCTATAAAATTAAGAAATATATACAACAGAGAAAAGTTTAATATAAAGGATAAGAAATTATTACTAGGTTATATCAAAAGTATTTTCAGTTTTCAAATGCTTTTATATCAAAGAATGTAGCTGGTATAGGTGAAAATTAGCGGTCGCCACTCGCCACATGGCGATTAAAAAATCAGCCATCGATCGCCACCCTAGTCGCCACTCGCCAAGTGGCGATTTAAAAATCTGTTATCGATTGCCAAGTGAAATACACCATTTTTTATGGAAATATGCATTTCTACATTGATTACATCTAATTAGAGAACTGGTTAATTCTTTTTTTTACCAGATGCAAACAGATTTCAACGACTTAGCTGTATTTTCAATATTTCAGCTTTTTCTCATGTGCTCTTACGTGCATGTTATGATTACTCTTTAGTTGGATTATTTTTTCAAGAAATACAGTTTTATTCTGCAAAATATATTCATCAGCTTTGATTCCACATGCATTTCAAGTAATTTATTCCTTTTTGCCCACCGGATACAAGCAGATTTTAAGGACATTTCAGTATCTTCAATATTTCGACTCCTGCCACATGCTCACCAATTGGATTCTTTTTCTTCAAGAGATACTGTTTAATCATGCGAAATACATTCATACTCACACATACAATAGGTATAAAACTCTTATAGAAAAATATGTTTATATACAAATACAACGTTTATAATTTATCTAGATGTCAAGAAAGTTTGAAACATAATAGTGGCTACTAACTTTAAAAAGTGGCCACTAATCAAACTGAGTCTACCGGCCACCAGCTACTAACTAAATTTCCCAGTTTTCACCTATAGTAGCTGGCACTTTCTCATGCCCAAAGCTTGACAAATGTGGTCGCCACTGGCGACTAAGTTATTTAATGTGGCAGTTTTTCTTTTGTACAAAAATTGACCTAAAAAATTAGCACAAACGGCATTTTGCTCTTGCGCACAGTAAGCCGTGATATTTCTCTTCTCTCATACTTTTAATGAAAGAACCAAGTTTAGAAGGCATTTTCCTTCTCCTGTACAGAAATGCCTTGCTTTTCCGCTCTAGACAGCTAGCATCTCATGTGATTAGATTGTGGGGAAATGAGAGAGTTTTCACTAAAACAGCAATCCAATCTCTGTGGCATCTAAAATGGGATACAATGCTAAAATAGGTCCAAGTTTTCTGTGAGTTTCAAATCAAATTCTTGTGTTCAGAATTAAAACAGATTAATCTATCCCACTGACTTTAAAGATTCACTTTACAGTGTATATAAAGTTTCACATACAAATTAAAATGTTGCGAGTGCACTGCCCTTTCAAGTCAAAGATAAAACTTTAGAATTATAAGGGTGTACCAAATGAAAACGGAACAGTTGTTTTAATTGTGTTTATTTTTATGAGTGGGGTGAAACTTTGTTTGAGGTCGAGTTATAGGTGCAGATTCATGGTAATTTTTAACCAAACGGCAGATTTCAGTGGGTTTTTTTTAAATCAAATCTGCAAATTCTCCTTTATAATTCCGCAATATTTACCACTTTTCTTCTTTTTCCATTGTCCAGAATAAAAAAATAGGATTAAACATAGATGCCACAGAAAGTCAGCAACGGAGGTGGCATACCACAACTAGCCTGCAACGAAGAAAAATTCGTACCAAGAAAAGAATAATTTTGTAGCTCTGGGATTGTTAAGATATGTTCTTACAGGCTAGAGACTACATATCGGCATGTGATTCTTCCACAAATTAGCGGAATTCCTCGAATTACTATTTTATTTTATTTTTTAAGCAGATTTCTGTAAAATCAATTTGTTAATGGGTCATGAAAAGAAATGCTAAATTTCCTCAATCAGCTGTGAACTTTGTGAAAACAGTCACAGAAAAACACCACAAATTTCGTTGATCCATCGCCAAATAAAACCAGTCATTTCATCCATCAATCACAAAATAAAACTGTAAATTTCATCAATCAGTCATGAATTAAAACCACGAAATTTCACAACTGCTATTCACCCCCCCCCCACCTTAAAAAAAATACGTAAATTTCACAAATCGATCGCAGGGTCGAATGGGGTTTTCAGGCAGTGTAGTATTAATCTTGGCTGCAGCAAGGAGAGTCTGATTTATAATCCAGCCATAAGAAATAGCCATAAAAAATGCCGAAGAAAATGCCTCATCTTTCACCATAGAGGAATCCTCAATTCCACTCAAATGTTTGTCTTCTCTCCAATTAAACACAACGTTGGAGTTGGAAAATACAATGTAGGCGTCAAATAACGCCTACTGTAAATATCTTAGGTGTCAAATTAAAAATTTTATTTCCCATTTTTCAAATTCATTTTTTACATAACTATAATATTGTAACCTACTTTTTAAAAAAACACGCCTATTTGGTTTTTATTTAAAATTTTTGAAGTTCTTAATCGCCAAGATTATAATAACTGAAACAGCTATAAAACAGATGTGAAGCATTTTAAGAAATTAATAGAAAAACGCACTTCATCATGCAAAACAAAATGTTACCCAATGTTAATAATTACAATTGAATTGAGTGAGGAAAAAAAATCTCATATAATACATCTACATTTGAATCTTGTTTAAATAAAATCAAAAAATTTGTGTGTGTGTACGTGTGTGTTAACCATTAAAATAATAGTTAATAAATGTTTTTAAAAGCAAGGCGTGAAATTGGACGACTGAGAATAATTTTGTTATTTTGTAGTCGTCCAATGCAATAATTTAGTTGTATTTGACAACTAATTTCGAACACTGATTATACAGGTACGACAGAGGTGAAAATTAGTGGTCGCCACTTGCCAATTTAAGTTTAAAAGTAGTGATTAAAAAATCAGTCATCAATCTCCACTCGCCAAATGTCAATTAAAAAACCTGTTATCGGTCGCCAAGTGAAATACACCATTTTTCATGGAAACATGCATCTCTACATTGATTACATCTAATTAGAGAATTGGTTAATTCTTTTTCCTACCTGATGCAAGCAGATTTCAACGACTTAGCTGTATTTTCAATATTCCGGCCTTTTTCTCATGTGCTTGCTTACACTTTATTTGGATTATATTTTCAAGAAATACAGTTTTATTCTGCAAAATATATTCATCAGCTTTGATTCATTCCACGTGCATTTCAAGTAATTTATTCCTTTTTTTCCACCGGATACAAGCGGATTTTAAGGACATTTCAGTATCTTCCATATTTCGACTCCAGCCACATGCTCGCCAGTTGGATTGTTTTTCTTCAAGAGATACTGTTTAATCATGCGAAATACACTCCTACTCATACAATAGGTATAAAACTCTCTCTTATAGAAAAATATGTTTATATACAACAATTATAATTTATTTAGATGTCAAGAAAAGTTTGAAACATAATAGTGGCCACTCATGAAACTGAGTCTACCGGCCACTGGCTACCAACTGAATCTCCCAGTTTTCACCCATAAATGAATTTATTATCTTCACATTATTCGCAAACATTTTCAAAATTCCAAATCCGATGTACAAGCAGAACATAAACTTTTAAAGAATAATAATAAGACTTCACCATTAAATATTACAAAAAAGATTGAAACAAAAACCAAAAAAAAAAAGAAAAAAGATAAGAGCATGTTATATACCTGTTAGGAATTCAAGTGACCTTTTCTTTTTAATTGCTATTGAGAGACATTCTTTTCAGCGACACACTTTCTCTTACCTGCAAATCCAGAGAGAGGGGGAGAGTTAGTGACCAAGAGAAGAAAAAATGCACATACAGCATAGATTGTGAAATACTTTCCAAATCATTCAGAATATATTATAAAAAAAAAAAAAATATTCGCAGTTTAATAAACTGACCGATAATGTCCAAAGTAAACAATTTGGAAATTGAAGGAACGGATTTGGGTGCTTTTATGTTAGATGGGCATCAGTGATGTAATATAAATATATATATATACATTTTTTTTTTTTTTAAATGGAAAATGGTTGACAGGATAATAGGGAAGTATCCATCCACAAAAGTCTTTTCTTCATCAAAGTGCATCCTTTTTGCATACAGCCATTCTTTTTACACACAGATTTCCTGCTTCAGATCAGTTTTGTTCGCAAAATGGAATTAGAGATTATAGCTGATAACATGCACACTAAAAGTTTTCATGTTTGCAGCTACATCACTTGTAACAGTCCTTGAGCATGAATCCCCAAATGACCAAACTGTATCGACACGTTATAATATAGGACTGATTTCCTCCCTAAGTTAAAAAAAAAGCCACTTATTTTTATAATTGAGGGCAAACTTTCGTTCTTAAGGGCACTTTATTCCTTTTTAAAGCCATTTTTATTATTTAAAAGTTAGGGCATTCTTTTCAAGACAATCAGTCACTTTTTACTGTGCAAGCAATATATATTTTTTTATACAAAAAGAGGTGAGGGCGCTTTTTTTGACTGAAGGGCAAGAAGGGTACTATAGGGCAGGGTGCAGCAGGGAGAAACTCTTATATACGACATGTATATAAGACGTATAGTGTAGAGCCGTACCGAGTACTCGGTATATACTCGATCAATTTGCCGATTAAAAAGGCTTTAAAAAAATATATATGATTACTTAAATCTTTTTTGTCAGGTTTACCTACCGGCAGACTTGTATAAAACCAAAAACTTTCTGCGCACATAAATATTGAGTCAAAAACTTTCTGCAAATTAATTTAATGTAATAAAATTACGTGTTATATTATTTTGACGATATAAATTAAAAACAGTAGTTTAAAATAATTACCATTTAAAATTAATTAATATTAATTAAAGAATAATTATTTTGGTTAAAAATAATAATAAAACTAAGAATCCATGATAGGAAGAGCTGAATTCTTATCAGTTATTTTGTCAATGCATTTAGAAACAACCCAATCCTTAATATTTTGACCTCTTCGCAAGTGTCTGTAATGCCACAACAATGTTTTGCATTTTTAAATTGTGAATTGTGCGCACACAGTAAATATTTCTGCACAAAAAGGGATTATTTGTGTAAAAAGGGAATATTTAAAATTTTTTAATATTTAAAAATTTTTTTTTTTTTTTTTTTTTTTTTAATTTTTGTCTTCAATTTTCTGCAATTTTGCAGAAAATTTTCCGCGCACGGCGTGCGTCTATATTATACAAGTCTGCCTACCGGTAATCCTATTGCTTAAAGCAAGAATTAAAACAGCTAAAATGTAGTTTCAAAACAAAACAGATAAATATTTTTAAAAAAAACATAAATAATTTTCAAAATATTTTCCAAAGTTAATGTTTTTACATAGCAAAAACATAGCTTCAAACATAAAAAGATTTCACAACAATAAAAACTGTTGCTGTTGAAGCGAGTTGGGGGGAGGGGTATAAAAAGGTGTTTATTTGTTGTCAGGGAGGCCCCACCCCCTCCCTTTTTTTCTTTTAACTATAAATCTACTTTTCGAAATCTAGCAAAGTAATCAAACTCACCTGCTTTGTGCAGAGTTTTCTGAAAACCACGCAAATTTAAATCAGGAGATTCAAAATAAAAGCAAAAATATAGAATTTAAAACATAAAATAGTCAATTAATGCCAAAATTATGTTATAAAAAAACATACATTTTATGAAAAAATAACAGAAAACCAATGATCTCACTTACAAAGAAAATTTTTAAAATGATTATTTTTTTAGTAAGTTTAAGGGGTCTATATAGAGTTTTTTTTTTTTTTTTTTTTTTTTTTTTTAATAAGATTACTTATTTTTTTTTTTTTTTTGTGAAGAGAGGCTCCATCCTCCTGAACCCCCTGGTAATAATACTGATTGCCGCAAGAATAAATTCCAAAAACAATCATTGATAATAAATAAATCAGAAAAATACATCCTGATAAAAACCATATGTAGTCATAAAATCGAGAAGAAAAGTAGCAAGCTACAGAACAATAAAAAATGGTCAAAAGAAATTATCTGATTTAAAAATTAACAAATCTATCCCTAAATTCAAAAATTTAATACATTTATAAGAAATAGATTGGAAAAATGCAACCTGGGGAAAAAAAACAAAAAAAACAACGGCAACAATCGTTGTTATGCAGCAGGCTGCTAATGGCACAGTGAGCTGATGGATGGTGGTATCGGAACTGAGTCTGTATGGGTTGGGGTAGGGCTCCTTTAATACAGGCTGAATCATCAAGCATTTTGTTGCCCACTTACTGTTTGTTGCCCATTGTTGCCTATGAGGCGAGAAACGTTTAAATGATTATCGAGTCAAAGAATCGTTAAAAATGGACTGTTGTTTTGCATAAAATTGTCCTAATCTGTCAAGGAATGGATTTAGAATATTTAGAAACCATATAAATGAAGAAAGGCGGAATAAGTTGTCTATAAATGCTAGAAGAATTGATCAGGATTGAAGAACTTCGCCAAATGCTACGCCAACCAGATCACTTGTATACAATAAACCGGTTCTTCGAGCCCGATATAGTATATTGTACCAGACATTTCTCAGGGGTGAGAAAAGCCTAATTGTTAAAGAGAGAGGGAAAAATCTTATTCACCTAAAAAGTTCACCTTATTTATTTTTTGGTGGGGTGGAAGCGATGGGGGAGGGGGTATTTAGATGATTGAATTAATTTAGTGTTGTTAAGTGAAGAAAAGGGACTATCTTTAATCAAATTTTAAAGATTTTTCACTGTACTCTTTGAAATCTGAACGGGGAGGGGGGACTACTAAGGGGAAAACTAACTAAAAGTTGAGAGTAGGGGGAGGAGGGAGGCGTGATTGAAATGATTATATATTTGTGTTTGTTATTTTTTTTAAATAATAAACATATAATCATTTCAATCACGCCCCCCCTCCTCCCCCTACTCTCAACTTTTAGTTAGTTTTCCCCTTAGTATTCCCCCCCCCCACACCTTTCTGCCGCTAATAAAATTAAAAATCTTTAAAAAATAAATAAATAAAAAGTCTATGTGTTTGTTATTTTTTTCAAATAATATAGACTTTTTATTTATTTTTTTTTTAAAGATTTTTAATTTTATTAGCGGCAGAAAGGCGTGGGGGGGGGGGGGGAATACTAAGGGGAAAACTAACTAAAAGTTGAGAGTAGGGGGAAGAGGGGGGGCATGATTGAAATGATTATATGTTTATTATTTGAAAAAAATAACAAACACATACTTTTTATTTATTTTTTTTTTAAAGATTTTTAATTTTATTAGCGGCAGAAAGGAGGGGGGAGCAATTTGTTTATTAATTTTTTGGAGGGAAGCGGTAATTTTGACGATTCATTATTTATTTAATGTTGTTATAAAATTACAAATAGGGCAGAAAAAAATTTAAATGAAACATTTTGTTTAAAGTGGTTCTCGAATTCCCTGCTCAAGAGCGTAAAACTTTGACATAGTTTCTGACTCATTTTTAAACGAAAAGGAATAAAATTGGCAGAACTCACTATTGAAGCGATTTGGAATCGAATAGCTTGCTCTAGTTTCTGACAAATAAATTACTTATCGAGTAATAAGCGATCATTGTCACGTGACGACAAGCTTCTCCTTTTCTCGCGCTGCCGCGTCGGGAATTCGATTCAAACCGTCCACTTTGACAGTATTTTCTGAAAGATCTTAAAAACATCTGCTATTTTCATGCGTTTTTGAACAAAAATGAATTCAGAAACATGTCAGAAAGTAGTTTCTTTGGATTTGAGAACAGAGGGGAGGAGGCGAGATCGGTAATTTCGAAAAGGGGGAATTTAAATAATTGGTTATTTATTGTTACAATAAAGTAATAAATGAGTCGACAAAAAAAATAAGTTTTACAAATTTTAAACTTTTACATACTGAGTTGGTTGAAATTTTTGGATTGTAGGGACGTGGGGGGTGGGGGGAATGAGAGAGATTGAGATAACATTAAAAGAAAACAGAAATTATGCGAAACGCAGAAGGTTCTCGTTCTTCATCATTATTCTTTTTTTTAATAAGGATTATTTTACATGCGATTAAATTGTAAAAATTGAATGTCTTTCATACGAAATTTATTCCCTAGCAGCATTTTAAGACTCTTTTATTAATAACAAATTATATCACAACTTAACTTCATACTGAAAGTAATAAAAATATAAGAGTCCAATGCATGTGAATATATATTTTCACATTAAATCAAATTTAGGATTAGTTACATTTATATTGTCATTCTTAATTATTCATGTAAAGCAAAGCAATAAATATTAATTGATGAAAATGAATTTTTAATTTTAATATATTATTATACAAAAGCATAATTACATGTTTTTTTTTTTTTTTTTTGTAATGTATGGCGCTATTAAATATCTTAGCTATTTACTCTTATATTTTTGCATGTGATTCAGCAACTAAATTCACTCGCCATCTACGCGATAAGACGCCAAGTCAGGCGTCCGCTTGAGCAACTAAATGGAGGTGTGAGCAAGCCCGGTATATAGGAGCCTTAGGTTGGGGAGGTACAGGGAAGAGTGAAAATTCTAGGGCTGCCAAAAAGTCGGGGTTGCAATCGCCAAGCATCAGAAGCGAAACTCGCCAAAAAAAACCCAACAAATTTTGTCGTACGTAAACCAATCAGAAATCGCAGGCTTATTTCAAAGCTATGCTGCACTTTTTTTTGACCAAGGGGCAAGAAGGGTGCTATAGGGCAAGGTGCAGCAGGAAGACTCTAATATAAGTCGGGTAGTGTTGTATATGTGACAGATAAGATGTAAATATTATGCAGTACTATTTTAGGTACTTTTCAGTTAGCCGGGTGCCAGTGATAGGGGAGAGTGGGGGCTAATGGGACAATTTTAAAGTTTTAATTATTTTTTAATGAAATCAAAAAATTTCTGATTTTTTTTTTCTGTATGCATAGAAAGAGAAGTATTGGCTTTATAAAAAAAAATAATTTGAAGAGATAACATTTGTTGTTTTTTAAATATAATGATTTTTATACACTATTGTACTTGTCCTATTAGTCCCCTAGGTTGGGGTCTATTGGGACACCTCGTGGGTCTAATGGGACACATCAAAATCAACACAAAAACTAGAGTTGCAGTACCTATTTAAAGACAGCACATTTTACTTCTAAATACAATGTACATAAACAGTATAGTATTAATTATTGCATATTAAAATTTGAAAAATTAAAATCAAAATAGTTAAAGTTGATGAACGAATAGTTTTCTAATCGATTGTAGGCTGAGGTAATTTCATTAGAATATCTTTAACTTCAGTCCAGTATTTTTCTTCTTTTTCAGGATAGACAAACTTTTCTGAATCGTACCTTTTTGTGAGGTAACTCAGAAAAAGTTCTTGAATTCTAAGGTTTATTTCAATAACAACTGCCACATAATAAGATATAGAACATTTCCCTTTAAATTTTGCTAAGACAAAATCATTTTTAGATATTTGCTCTAAAAGAACATTTTCTTTGACATTAATTATTTCTGGGAAGTCTTCATTACTTGAAGATCCATGCAGTACGAAACTACTTTTTGAAAAAGAAATACGCTCTTATTTTTTATATTAATTTAGGCATTTTTGAGATCTTTTTCTGAGTTATTTTAGTAGAATTCACTACTTTTTCAGATGTTTTTTAAACATTTTAATAAGACAATCTTTTAAATAAATCATGCATACCTATCACTGACAATAAGTACCTGTACATCATCAATCCAGTTGTCCCATTAGTCCCCATATGCTCATATTTCATATTTTTCTAATCTACATAGCACATGTTTATCCAAAGATAATCTAACTAAGTTTAATATAAAATGGAATATTTGTGTTATAGTAATTAGTAGCCTCGTAAAAATTTTCAGGCAACAATGAACTTTAAATGTCATTTAAGTAAAACAAATCAAACTTACTTTTTATAGTTGAAAACAAACTTTCTTCATATACTCTTTCAAACAATTGCAAATAGCCAACTTGTTGTTGTTGAAGTTAGCAACTTTGGTGTGAACATTCAGGTGTAGTATGATGGTTTGTTAAAAATAATATTTTCAATAAAATTTGGCCGCTGTCCCATTAGCCCCCACTCTCCCCTATACACACACACACACACACATATCTATGTATACATATATATACATACACATATATTATACATATGTATTTATATATGTATATATTTCACTGGCACCCAGCTAACCGAAAAGTGCCCTATTTTATATATAACGTATATATTATATGCAGAGTTTCCCCCAGACAGTTTCAGAAGGTTGCTGCACCCTGCCTGGTTTTTGGTTTACAAAATAGCATCCTTCTTGCCCCTCATAAAAATAATGAGCATCCTTCTCAGACATGTCATTGCTAAAATTTGAAATTAGCTGAATTTTTTTTCCCTTTTATAGTTGGTTGGTTGGTTGGTCATCCGATTTCTGTAGAACAAGCATAGTTCATAAAAGCACAGCACGTTCAATCAAATCCTAATACATTTACTTTCGAATTAAATCAAAAATAAAATATCTAAAATTATCTGCCACCAGCTAAATGCTGTTAAAAAAATATATACAAAAACGACTTAAAACAATGCACAAATATATTTTTCGGCAAGAAAGAACGATCAATTTAGATTATTTTCGTGCACGCTGTTGTTTCATTAACATAACATGATAAACATAACATGAGTAGCACAATTCTGAGTAAAAAAAACAATTTTTGAAATTCACAGCAAATTTTCTAAAAAGTTACAACAGAGGGGGGGGGGGGATGTCCACTCTCCCCACTTTTTTTTGCGTCCCTATGACGAAATTTGCCTTTTTTCGCGATCTTTTGATAAATTTTGCCTTTTTTTTTTCGCAATTTTTTTTACGAAATTTGCCGTTATTTTGCGATTTTTTTTACTAAAATTTGCCGTTTTTCGCAATTTTTTGACGAAATTTGCTGTTTTTTCATGATTTTTCGACAAAATTTGACATTTGACATTTTTCGCAATGTTTTTGACGAAATTGGCCATTTTTTTGCGATCTTTTGACGAATTTGCCGTCTTTCGTAATGTTTTTGACAAAATTTGCCGTTTTTTCGCTATCTTTTGACGAAATTTGCCGTTTTTCGTAATGTTTTTGACAAAATTTGCCGTATTTTCGCAATCTTTTGATGAAATTTGCCGTTTTTCGGAATATTTTTGACGAAATTTTCCGTATTTTCGCGATTCTCTGACGAAAATCACGTTTTTCCCGCGATCCTTTGACAAAATTGCCGACTTTTCTTCGAACGAATGGTGAGATTGATTTTTTTCGGCGATCATTCGCCGAAATATCGATACATTTTATGTCCGAATTTTCGGCGATCACGTGTTTGTAACTGATTTTATACATTTTCGCGGACTTCAGATATAATGTAAATAATACCAGATTAATAGAATTACAATTCGCGGAATTCCGCGAATTAGGAAAAAAGAAAATTCGCTGAATTCCGCGAATTAGGAAAAAAAAATTCGCTGAATTCAGCTAATTCGCTGAAAAATCACATGCCTGCTTCTTGCCACTTCCAGTAAAATAATGAGCACCCTTCTTGCCCTCAGTAAAAAAAGTGCCCTTTCCCCTTTTTGCATAAAAAAATACGCTTTCAGTAAGAACCGACTCAATGTTGGCTTGAAAAGAGTACCCTGACTTTTAAATATCAAAAGTGGCTTTAAAAACCAAAAGAATACCCCCCTAACAATTAAAAAAAGTGCCCTCAAGAATTAAAAAAGTGTTTTTTTTTTTTTTCACCAGCAGCAACCTGCCCTTTTTTTAAACCTGGGGGAAACTCTGTATCTATGCAATATATGTTTTAAATAGGAACATTTGGCATATATATAGGGTAGATGACATATTTATGTTAGGTTTATATATGTATATAAAATCTTGGCATTATTTTATTTTAATTGTAGGGACTTGGAGGAAGTCTAAGGAAATACAAAAGTAACACAAGGATGTTGTACATTACTAAATAAAAACAATTGTCATACAGACATCATTATGTAGCATCAAATTGAAGAGCAAATTAAGCACTAGCCGCAGGGCCACTCAACGATAAAAAGTGGCTATTAAAAAATTGTCTGTCAGTGACCACTTTCCTTACGTGTAATTTTACCTTTCCTAAAAGGAAAGGTAAAAATTTTTTTGCATTTCATCAAGGATTCTACTTTTGCTGGTTGAAATAGGTTCATTGTACTGTCCTCTAAAAAAAAAAAACCCTTTTTGAAATTTTCTCTATATAAAGTATAATAAAGAATTTTAAAAAATTAAACATGGCTACATTTTTACAACTTGTTCTAAGATTTTAATGTTGAGCATTTTTCATTTTGTCACTTTATTACAAAGTGGCAGCCAATTAAGCAAGAATTTGAAGGGAAAAAAAACCCACTTTTCTAAATATTAACCCATGTTACCCCCTCCCCCCCCCCCCAAAAAAAAAAAAAAATGTAGTCAGCTGAAAATGATGCATTTTATTACCTATTAATGTTTAACATAAAATCAATTTAAAAATTTATGTAGATATTCTAAAATTTTATTATAACAAGAAAATCTGTAAAAATGAAGCTCATGTTTTGACAGAATTCTGCAATTGTTAGTTTAAATTATTTTAAAACTAAATAAGACTCTTTACGTATTCTTAACTATTTTTATTATTCTAAATCATGCAGAAAAACAGAACAAAACAAAACAAAATTTACTTTAGTGAAATATTTGACGTAGTACTAGAGTGGGGATTTTTTTAGGAAAGTGTGGTTTTTTATAGAGGACAGCACAATATATTAACATATTTATTTGAGCTATTTAATTATTTTAGATTAATACTAATTGAAATGTTAAGAAAAGTTTACAACTTTTATATAAAAAAGTAGACACAATTAAAAAGAACTACTACTACTGACCACTGGCGAACTTTGCCATATTACCCTTTCCATCTAATGTATACATCATAGATATACCTCTTTTGCAAACAATTCAAACTTAACGGTTAGTAGCTTATCATTTTAAAAATCTCGATAACTATAATATCTAACACGCATTTATTTCTGTTTCAATCTTGTAAATAATAATTCTTCGTGTCAATGTTTCATTATACTGTTTCTGACAGTGTTATTATTACCTTTTAAAGTTTTGTTAATGGCATTAAAAATGTCAAATTATGATTAAATCAAAATTTATACAAAAGATACACACATGCACAAAAATTATGGGACATAATACATAAGTGGGGCCCCCACAGATTTGTTTGCTATGGCCCCCAAAATGTCAAAGTCAAGCCTTGAACCAACCTTTCGTTTAAATTTTTTAAAACCTTAAAATCAGCCAACGAACACACAATTTAATAACATAAATTAGATCTAAATCGGGGAAAGAAGAGAAAAATAATAATAAAAAAGGCTGCACACATACTTACGCTTACAGTTCAATTAAATAACTGAAGAAGATTGTCATGTATAGATGAAAATTTTTCACCCGTTGACATGAAGAAAAAATCGGAAAGGCAACCAGAAGCGCTATCACAGTTGATTTAAGATAAAGTTTTTTTCGCGTATAAAATATCCTTCTATTTCATAATTTCAGAAATACCGACTACATGAAGCATTTCTCTTCATCATCGAAATATTCCCGAGCTACATCTATTTTTCAACCTCGATTTGTTTAGGCTTAGAAAGTTATGAATTGTCGGTTAGTTGGTTGGTTGATTAGTTTGGCAGGTACTGAGTGTTATGTCCATGTTTTATTTATTTCCTTTTTTATCCTCTCATCTTTTATTCTCGTGATGCATTTTTTTTAAAAATATTTTCATGGAATGAGGTAGAAATTTTTACCGCTGAATAAATTATTAGTATTTTGAAAGCTTAAGAGGTTAATTGACTTCTTTCTGTATGCTTTAGGTTATTAATTGGCGTCCGCATTATCTTTTAGAAAGCTGAGGTGTTAAAATAACATCTTTTTGAACGCTTTAACTAACATTTTGGACTAGACGGTAATCGCTGGGATGCTCGGGCTCTCGAGCAACCAATCACAGTGATTCGAAGCCAAAGCTTTGCCAACATGAGATAAAATGGTTATTTAGTAACCTTGCTTGGTGTTGTAGAGCATAGGGTTGCGTTATATACAGAAGTAAATAAAACACATCTCTTTCGCTGAATTATCGTATCGTTGGAGTCCATTTCTAACAAAAGGCTGGCTGTATTTATAGATTTAAAGTTAATTTTTCATCTTTTTTTCTCTGTAGATGTTTTCATACCTCTCTTTCTCATATAATTGTTGCAGGTTTTGCTTTAAGTAAAACATTTTCTACCACTTTACATTCAAAACCAGATAAACTGTGTTCGAAGCTGTCGCATTGTAATTTTTTCGATTTGCTGATGAGTATGTTCAATAGTTTTTAATTTTCTGCAATTCTTAATCAAACAACATGTTTTTATGAATGTAAGTGTACTAAGTCAAAATCCTTTCATACGATATCTCATTTATTGTTTGTTGTGTGTTTTATATGTGCATAGAAAATGGTAGTGTTCACTTCCCAAACAATATAATGATTCATTAAGGCTAATTTAAACTGAAGCTTGATAATGATTTCGCTTTGGTATGATTTTCCTTTATACATTCCATTGAAATAAAGTAACTCGATTCTGACCGTTTTTTTTAGAATGTATTAATAATATTTAATAACTTTCTAAAAAGCCAAACTTGATAGGAATGCTGTATTTTAACTTTTTCATTTTACTGTGAAAAAAAAAAAGTGCCATTGCACCTGCATACTATTCAAATAATTATTTTAGATAAAATTTTGCTCATATGATATATTAGTGAATTAATTTGTTACAGTACAGCTCTAAAGATGATTTAATATCTTTATTTTTTCTTCAACTACTATAATATTTATATGTAAAAGACTAAAATTTTAATCAAATCACTTTTTGGTTTAAAAGACCATACTGATTGATGCTTAAAAAAACTTTTTAAACCTTTTATTTTTCATAACAAATGTTTAATACTACATTATTTTCATAAGTTGTAAGATGAAATGTAATATTTCATTGAAGGTACACAGTTTGGGACTAAGGATTTTGTTAATTTTGTGGTCATTGTTTTGTGTTCATTTTAACCTCGCCAGAATAGTTATATCTTTGTGAAACAGCTATTTATATGTTCTGAATGCTATTAAAAATAGATATATTATGAAAATTTGAATTAATTCATTAAAGAACTATTTGTTTAATGAACAATTTTTGGAAATTATCCTCACTGTTAGAAATTTTTAATCAACAGTTAGTTTTAGAATATTCATTTTTCTATTTTAAAATATTTTCTTGAAACCTGCAATCAGTTAGAAGTTTTTGTTCACTTATAAAAGGATGTCACCTTAGAAAATTCCAATATCTATCTTCACAAGCAAGTAGGATGTAAAAAAAAAAAAAATTTCAAAGGATTTTTTTTTTCTGATTTAAGATTTTTTTAAATTAGATTTTTATGGGGGGGGGGGGGGGGGTTCCACCATTAAAGTATGGATGACTCAAGATTTGTAAACAACTAAGCCTCTAATTAGATGATATGGTTACCTAGATTGTTTACCATTAAAAGAATTATAATTAATAATTATAGGTATAATAGAACTGCAAATAAGTTGTTTCATTAATTAGCAGTGGAAATAAAATATGACAGCTCTTTCGCAACTGTAATGACGCATTTGCAATTTATACAGTTACTCTAATTGCATAAATTTAAACTTATGTACCATATGCATGCAAGCTGGGGCACTGTTGTGCTATTTTTGTTTTTTTTTAATTTGCAGATCACTCAGTGTTCAGAGAAATGCACTGTAATCCCTATTCATAAGTGCTGATGTGTAAGTAAACTATATCTCATCAAAAAGTCACCTGTAAAAAATGCAGCCAAGTCTCGTAACTAATTTACCGTAAAAAGTACTGAGATCGTATAAAGCCAAGTTTAACTATCTTATTAACTCTGAAATTTTCATTCACAAATCTCTCCTAGTCTCTACATCTTTCGTTAATTATTATTTTGTGACTTGGCAATTACGCAGCACAGGAAAGTTATTACACCTTACTATGTTATGGGATGGGATAATTTAATTAACGCAAATTATGTATGCACAGGGAAGTTATTACACCTTAATAAGTTATAGTATTATTTGATTAAGACTAACTACATACATCACATCCTTGTGCTACGTAATTGCTAAGTCACAAAATAATAATTAACGAAAGATGTAGAGACTAGGAGTGATTTGTGAATGAAAATTTCAGAGTTAATAAGATTGTTAAACTTGGCTTTATACGATCTCAGTACTTTTTACGGTAAATGAGTTACAAGACTTGGCTGCATTTTTTACAGGTGACTTTTTGATGAAATTTCACTTCTTTTTGTAAGTAATCCTCCTTTTCTTGATTTTGGGCTCTTTTTGGAGATCATCCACTGATTTTCGATGAAGTTACCTTAAAGGAATTTCAGGTAACTAGGCAAGCACTAAGTTATGGGAGGGGGGAGTCAAAAGTACTCTCAACTGCTTCCAGGAAAGGGGCTATCCATCTGAGATATTACTCGCAGCCTAGATACGTGATATTTAGCACAAGAGTACTGTTTAGGATAAAAAGAAAGCTAAAATTAAAATTTTCAATATATCAAACTATATTTGATTTTTCGAAGGTTTCCGGATTTTTAAATTTTTTCTTATTTTGTATCCTAAACCCTACCTTTCTGCCAAATGTCAATGGTAAGACTACAAAATCAAGTTATATTCAAACCTTCGACTTTTTATAAATTTATTTATTTTTCGATTTTACTTCTAAGTTTCCTGATTGTCATGCCAATATAGTAATTCTTTGATCCCTCCTCTTAGGATCATTTAGGTTCAATTTAAAGATAAATCAAGATAATCTTAGAGTCACCATGATTTTATTTAGAAAGGACTATCAAGCCATAACCAGCCAGTAATGTCGGGAGGAGAGGGGGAGCTGTGAAGATTGTTTTGGTGTCATCATTTAACAATCCATATTTCATATGCAAATTAAATAGAGTATAACCTGTGAAAGAAAACAAACATGTCTATAAAGAAACCACCCATAACATAGCCGGTCTATAGCAGAACTTTTCTATACCGAAATTCGTAAACAAAAAAAAAACAGCATAATCCAGGGAAAAAAACATAAAACAATTACGGGCGGTGTACTAGCTAATAGGGCAATTATCATAAAACTCATGTTTCTAGAACTACAAAATCGAATTGTTTTTTAATTTTCAATTTTTTACAGATATTTCGAGTTTTTGATTTTATTTTCGAATTTTAGAAATTTTTAAAAGTTTCTTTTTTGAATCGTAAATATTACCTTTACACTACATTTTAAGTCTCTAACAAGATCGAATTTTCCGGATTTTTTAATTTTTCCTTATTTTGTATCCTAAATACTACCTTTATTCCGAATTCAAAGTTTCTAGCGCAACAAAATCGAATTATTTTCAAATTTTTGATTTTTTTTTTATTTTATTTTCGATTTTTATTGTGTTTTGGATATTTTTTTTTCTAAATTCTAAATACTACTTTTACACCAAATTTTAAGTTTCTACGACTACAAGATCATATTATTTTCAATTTTGTTGAATTTTCTGGATTTTATAATTTTTTTTTCTTTGTAGCCTAAACAGTACCTTTATTCCAAATTTCAAGTTTCTAGGCCTACGGGATCCACCTAATCTTTTTGATGACGTGTGAGTGAGTGACTGAGTGACAAAAAATTGAAACCTTCAGTTCATATATCATTAGCACTAGAAAAGACAGAAATGTGAAATTTTAAATTTGTGCCTTATTTGCCACATACACTACATAAAGTTTCTGATTTTTGGGATACACCAGCTCAAAGCTATGGGGAGGTCAAAAGTGCCCTGAGTTGCTTCCAGAGAAGGATGCTTATGGCTGTGCTTTCTCGACTTGGCGGAGGCACTACCATGCCTCCAGATACAAAATTAAAAATTCAGGAAAATTCCAACAAATCAATCTTTTTTTCAATTTTTTTTTTTCGAATTTTTTCAAATTTTTTTTTTTAATTTTCTTGATTTTTCAATTTTTTTTTTCTATCCTAAGTACTACCTATATTCCAGATTTCAAGTTTCTAGTTCTACAAAATCGAATTATCAAATTTTCGTTTTTCGATTTTTCTGATTTTTTTATTTTATTTTCGGTTTTTAATTTTTCCTTATTCTGAATTCCAAACACTACCTTTACGCCGAATTTTAAGTTTCTAAGGTTAAAAAATAAAATTATTTTCATTTTTTTTTTTTCAATTTTTTTTGAATTTTTTCAAATTTTCTGGATTTTTTTTCTTTTTTTGTATTCTAAATACTACCTTTATTCCAAATTTTAAGTTTCTAGCGCTATAAAATCGAATTGTTTTCAAATTTTCGATGTTTCTCTATTTTTTCGTTTTTTTAATTTTATTTTCGATTTTTATTTTGTTTTTAATTTTTTCTTATTCTGAATTCCAAACACTACCTTTACGCAGAATTTTAAGTTTCTAAGGAAAAGATCAAATTATTTTCATTTTTTCAATTTTTTTTAAATTTTTTTTTCAAATTTTCTGTTTTTTTTTTTTTTTTTTTTTTTCGCTTTTTCTGTATCCTAAATACTACTTTTATTCCAAATTTGAAGTTTCTATCGCAACAAAATCAGATTGTCTTCAAATTTTCAATTTTTTCATTTTTTTTTTTTTCAATTTTCCTTTCGACTTTTTTGGTGTTTTTGATGTTTTCTTTTTCTGGATGCTAAACACTACCTTCACACCAAATTTTAAGTTTCTAAGACTACAAGATCGTATTAATTTCAATTTTCAATTTTGATGGAATTTGTTGAATTTTCAAATGTTTTTTTTTTTTCGAATTTTCCAGATTTTGTAATTTTTTCTTTCTTTGTATCCTAAACCATTTTTCCAAATGTCAAGTTTCTAGGACTATGGGATCTACCTAATCTTTTTGATGACGCGTGAGTGAGTGAGTGACAAAAAATCGAATGCTTGTGTTCATATATCATCTGAACTAGAAAAAACAGAAACTTGTAATTTAAAATTTTGGTTCTGTGTGCCAAATACTCTAGAAAAATAAAGTTCCGGTTTTTTGGGAAACTCCAGCGCAGAGATATGGGGGGGTCAAAAGTGCCCTAAGTTGCTTCCAGAAAAGTATGCTTATGGCTGTGCTCTCTCGACTTGGCAGAGGCACTGCTGTGCCTCCAGATGTTTGGAAATACCATTTAGATATACATTTTTAAAGTTACTCATTGAATAAGAGAAAATACAAACCACTAGAATATACTTTTAAATGCAATTGCTGAGATAAAAAATTAGACAATGTTTGCCGAGTGTATGCTTTTATGAGTCAAACTTGACTCTTTGTTATAAAATTCTACATAAAACATTAATTTATTTATATATTTGATTTAAGAGTAGTAAACAAATCATACATGAGCTCTTCTTTTGTAAATTTTCAGTTGTTTCCCTGAATTACTATTTGTTTGAGTGTTTTGTTTATGATATACGTAGTGCTGTTTGAATAGAAAAAAGTGTGCTGATGATGGCGACCTAGCTTCAGGTGCCAAGGTCATTTAAAGTAGTGCAGTGAATTATTATTAATGTATTGACAATTTGTGAAAATACAAAATAAATTTTTATCACCATACACTAAGAGTTGCTTGGATGCTGAGCACCATAACTATGCAATAAAAGCCAGCTAGCAGCTAGAATTAAAAAAATCCCTGACGGCTCGGCCTACAGGCACAGGTAGATTTCGAAGACTCAGACAGTGGGGCGCCTGTTTGTCGGGAATTGCGAAAGAAATTACATTTTTGCGATGATGTGGCAGTTGGAACCGCCTACTTTGAAACCTAACTTGTTTGCAGGCGGAGCCAGCAGAATTTTTTTTTTTTTTTGTTCTATAAGAGTTGGTCCTATAAAAAACTTGTCAATATAAAAGTTTTAGATAATATTATAAGGATTTATAACAAATTTAAGCATATTTGAAATCTTGGGAATTGACGAAGTTAGGAATTTTTTTTCTTCTAAAACCCACCTCCCCCCCCTCCCCTTAAGGCAATTTTTAATTATATCAAAAATCTGTCATACATAAATTTTTGGCCCTTCTCCTAGAAGTAATAATAACTTCAAACGGATTCGATACGTATCATAATTAAGAAATTATGGGTTTTTTTCTGTTTTCACAAACATCCCCCCCCCCCCCCCCCCCCGGTTTGATTTTGCCCATTAACGAACTTGACCGAGATTTTATGCCCCTTGATTTTATGTATCAGTTTCGAAAAGATGCGAGAGTTGGAACCGCCTACTTCGAAAAATAACTTGTTTACAGGCGGAGCCGGCAGGGATTTTTTTTTTTTTTTTTTTTTTTTTTTTTTTTTTTTTTGCTATAACAATTGGTCCTATAAAAAACTTATCAATATAAAAGTTTTAGATAATATTAAGAGGATTTATAATAAATTTAAGCGGATTTGAAATGTTGGGAATTGACGAAGTTATGAATTTTTTTCTTCTAAAACCTCCCACTGTCCCCCCCTTAAGGCAATTTTTAATTATATCAAAAATCTGTCATACATAAATTTTCGGCCCTTCTCGTAGAAGTAATAATAACTAAACGGATTCAATACGTATAATAATTAAGAAATTATGGGGGGTTTTCTGTTTTCACAAAAAGCCCCCCCCCCCCCCCCCCCCCAACCTTGGTTCGATTTTGTCCATTAACGAACTTGACCGAGATTTCATGTATCAGTTTGGAAGAGGTTTATGCAGAATTTTACCAGTTATCATGGTCATAGAAAAGTGACATAGATAGATAGATAGATTAGAGATGAGTTCAGGCTCTCTTTTTGGAGCCCGGGCCCGACAATTTTGGAATCGGAGCCCGCCCAAGCCCGAAACATTTTATGTCATCAGAGCCCGAGCCTAATACCAAAAAAAATTGCATAATATTTAAAAATTGTTTCAAAAGTAATAATCCATTTTTAAAAAACTTTATACATGAAAATAACTGTTACTCACCAGTACATAATTATTTTTTGGGAAATTTACATTTAATCTTATCAAAAGAGAAGTTTTCTAGCAAATAAAAATATACTTCCTTAAAAGGATTCTCATATTTTTCTCTCTCAACAAGCAAATATGATGGATACATTAACGAAGTGAGTTTTATGAATAAAGGCATGGAATTTAAAGAAATTACTTCTTCTATGCAGAAAAATTTAACAACATTCTTCTACTTCTCATAAAAGGTGTGTATCGTAAATTATAATTGATCCCTTAATTAAAACAATATTTCGTGTTCCTGAAAATCAGCTTAAATTAAAAGTTTTACACCGTTATCGGAAAGATTCTATGCTTTTATAGGAAAAGGAGAAACACTGTTCGATTGTTTGCTATCGGAATTGGAATAACAATACATGACAATTATATCTATTTACGAATGGAAGTGACTTCGGAAATATGCAGAGCGGAGCTTTAGCACGAACAGAGTTCACTATGAAAAATAGATTCATTAACGTTATTTTCATATGAAGAGCGATTATGACTCGAACACATTATTAGACTAAAAATTTGCAAACCTTAAGCTAATGCTGATTGACTAAAAATAAAAGAAAATATTCATTTCACGTTAGATCTCTGAAAAAAAAAAAAAAAACTAAACGTTCCAATTAAAAAATATCCCGTCAAAAACGAAAATGCAGCAACAAATTATTCACGCCACTTTCCACTGGTGCTATCACCCAGTCTTTGCGTCGTGTCAATGCCACACATAAATCTGCAAATATCAACTTTTTTTTTTTTTTAAGGTAGCAGTCTAGTATACTAGAAACATTTTTTCTATTCATTTTGATCAAAATAACATTAAAATGATTTGAAAAACATTATGTAATTTTTTAGGAGAAAAAGAAAGTTATTTTTATTTTTTCTATATAAGAATAAATAAAATTGTTAGTTTCGGAAAGAATGAGCCCGGGCCCGAAGACTGGTATAAAAATCGAGCCCGTGTCGGGTCCGAGCTTTCGGGCTCAGGCTGAGCCCGTCTCATCTCTAATATATATATATATATATATATATATATATATATATATATATATATATATATATATTGTTTCAATGGTTAAATTTTACTTAAAGTTTTATTTATATATATATATATATATATATAATTTTGAACTGGGGGTGGTTTTGGATTCTGGGAGTCATGATCGGCGTGAATCTGTAAAAATTTTTCAAAATTTCCAACTTAGGTGAAAATGTAATAGGTAGTATTTCTTACGAAATCTACCTAAAAGCAGGTGGTTGGCTTTTAATGGTTTAAACAGGTTTTTTCTCTTTGGCCAAAATTGGCTTTTATACAGTGAAGCCTTTTAATTATAAACTGCACTTGTTAAAGTATTTTTAAGCTGATTTTAAAGACATTTTATTGAGTTAAATTTCAATAAATAGCCCAATTTCTTAATAATGAAAACATTAATATTGGAATAGTTATGGAGTTAGTGATTTGTACCCAGATTTGCAAATGTGTCAGCTAAATTTTAAAAAGGCATACCAATTGTTTTTTTTTTTTTTTTTTTTTTTTGTGTGTACACTGGCCTTTAACGTGATTTTGTTTTTATTTTTTACTGCTTTCAATAATGAAATATTGTAATTTTAGGACAATAGTTGTTTTGTTATATATTATATTACTTTTTACTAAATTTAAGGGGTATTGGTCAGTCTTATAATCTTTTTTTCATAAATATTTAAAATCATGCATAAAGTAGCGTAATAAATACTATTTCTCAATATTGAAACAATTTTCAGGAATAAAATATGCATGAATATCTTTTTTGAATAGCAAAAAGTATTTTCCTATTTTGTTTTAACATTTTATTTTGAAAACATTCTTTTTACTTACCCATCATACGTAGTATAGGGTAAGTCTTGCAATCGTTTTGAAAATCGAAATTTTTTTTGACGGATTTACACGTTTCAGACACTGGAGATTCCGAAAAACATATTTTTAGAAAAAAAATTTTGCCGTCCATCTGTGTGTCTGTAAACACTCTATCTCCCGAAAAAATTGAGATAGAGACTTGCAATTTGGCATGTACTTAGTATGTAATAATGGGAAGAAGCCTATTTTATTTCAATAACCTCGATTAACCGGAACTATTTTTTTCGGACTCTCGAAATATTCGTTCTGATAAAAGGTATGTAAAAATTTTCGAAATTGGTTATTTTAAGGAGTGAATATAAAAGACAATAAAAAAACATAAATTTTGCATTAAGCATGAAGTCGATCGGATAACTAGTTGCCGAGATATTTGGAATCCTATTTCCCACACTCTTCGATTTTTCATGACCCTGTATTTCATCCAAATTTCACTTCAAAGATATATTTTAATTGGAAATTTGACGCTTAATCAGATGCAATAAACCGCTAGTTAATAGGATTATTATATTTGGAGTTATAAGGATGTTTCTTTCAAGCAATTCAGTAATCGAGCCTTTAAAGTTTGTGACGTCATCAAGCCTTGATTTTATTTGAATTGCAATGCATTTTATAAGTAGTTTACACAATTTTTATTTTAATATTTTACATTATGCATATCCATGATGGGTAAGTATTACGGTGGCCCCCAACGACTAGTTTATTTTAGTTTTCTTTTTTTACATACCTACATGTAGTAAAATCTCAAATATTATCTCCTTCCTCATTCATCTTTCAATATTGATTATTTCATTTTTTAATCTGTTTATATGGATTTACCTGAAATAAGTAATGAATCTGCTTAGTATCCGAAAACCTTATTTTATATTCATCAAAATATATAATTTCTGTAAGTCATTAGACCCACTGATTACTAACTAAATATGGGTGTTCTCAAGTCAGATAATTTTTATTTATTAAATATTTATCAAATATTTTCTTTTGTCAAATACTGTATCAGTTAATAGATACAAATACATAATCGGAAAAATAGCATTTAGTTTTAATTCAATTTTTAACGTTAATAGCAGTATGTATGTATTTTTTATGTGTGGAGACTTATCATTGGTTAACTAAATTTTTTAATGTATAGTAATATGCGGAGCTATGTAATTTAGAGTTTTAAAATATCTTCAAGTCTAATTTAATACATTCTTCTCAAATTTTTCTTTTAGACATACTTCATTCATAATTGTCTTTTAGGAGTCCTAAAGACTTTTTTTTTAATATTTAATAAAAGTTTATATTTTTTTTGTAGAAAACTTTTATAACTACATTAACAATAAGTTATTGTGAATTAACTGTAAATCGCACATACTGTTTTTTCTTTTAGGCTTTTTTTTAGCCTGGCTAATAAAATCTGGCAACCCTGTAACTAGGGGATAAGAATAGGGGTGCAGATCTCAAAGGAAGTAATTCAAGAGGCTTTTAATTAATATTGTTTTATTTCAGAGGTACATAATTGAAGTCTTTCCTAAGGCGAGGACATTGTCTTTTAAACATCATACATTATTTAACAGGGTTTAAAAAAACCTGTTTTTTGTTTGTTTGTTTGTTTGTTTAAACTGGATTTTGTTTTGTTTTTAATAAATATTTTCTATTACATATAGACACATATTTGTTCATAAAAATAAATATTTTTGGATATTAGATAGGTAATATAACTTAATTTGAAATTCAAATGATATAATTACAGTCAGTTATGGAAAAAAGTTGAAATCATTTGTAAATTAAGCATTATTGGTAACAGCTATGTCTTATGTTCAAAGAATAAACTGCTCTACACAGTGAAACATAGATATCTTAAAAATCTTATCATGAATCTTTTGATTTAATAATAATAAATAAATATTTTATGTAGTTTCATGAATATAATTAATTTTTTCACAGCTATTGAAATTTTTTTTAATGAAATATTTGTTATCTAGGATGCCTGATTTTTCTGTCAGAACACAAAATGAGCAATTATGGTTTTTTTATTTAAAAAAAGCTTTTCATAACGAATTCGTGGAATGATTTGACATTTAATAGTTGAGTTTTTACACCTTCTTTCAAGAAGTATTGTGTATTGTCACTTAAAGAAATTAATTTTGAAAACTATTATTTAGGTGGAAGGTACCGTTCATAATATATATAATATGTATTTATTTATTTTTGCAAATTTTGGATCCCTGTTTATAGTGTGTAGAATAAGCCCTAAAACAATTATACGAAAATCTAAGTTACAGTCCATTGAAATAAGTGCTGATTAACTAAAAAACAGGTATAATGGGACATAACTGCACACATGATGAATTATTTGCTTCGTAGGTGTAAATCCAAAAATCACAGACTAACTGTAAGTTACAAAATAATGATTATACAGTTTTTATTAGTAAAATCTTAAGCATTATTTTCTTGAAAGAACATTTTTCATCATGCCTTATAAAGCACCATTTAAATGGTTCAAACAATCAGCTTTTTTTTCTTTTCGGAAATTAAAGATTATTGTTTGGGTTGAATTTATTCTTTCTATGAAAAAAAAAAAATCTGAAGTTGACCTTTATTTCGGGCTCATGAGCAGTATCCTCCCCTTAATGGGTTTTTTTTTTTTTTTTAATATATATATATATATATATAGAGAGAGAGAGAGAGAGAATATTTCTGATTTTAATTGTTTGCTTTTATTCACTGATTTTATCATCTAATTAATGTGAACAAGTCTTACTAAAAGTAAGTTTCTAACCTTCTTCCTTGATGCGGTATCGGAGGAGTACTTTCAAGACTACATTATCCCACCTATAATTGTTTATCTGTGAGATGCTGTGTGACTAATGCTTAATTAGAGCAAGTTAGTTACTCAACTGAGAATTAAGTAATCAAATGAGCTATCTTTATATATATATATATATATATATATTGATAAATGGTACTTTTATGTTAGCTGAGTGCCAGTGATATATATACATATATAATGCACATATATATAGATATATACACATATATGTGTTATATAAAAATTTTATTTCGCATTATACCTTTAAATTAATTTTAACTTCTGACATAGTCATTATTTCCTTAATTCTTAATAATATTTATTCCTATTTAATGTCCTTTTAAAAGTAGTAACACGTATATTAATTTAATTATCTTATTCCAAATCTTAATCTAAAACTTTAAGTTCATTCGTAACTTTTATCAACTCCCCAATCTATAAAATTCTGAGAGACACTTATTGTCATTTCGAATGTTTTTAAGATCCATTTTTTATTCCATGCATTGCTTCGTGCGCTGAGTATTTTTCACATCAAAATCAATGTGCCATTGTGTTGGGAATTCTTTCTTGTTAAATCTTCTCCATCGCACCTCATTCGCTTAGCTTAATTTTGTCTGTCACTCATTGGTTCCTGCATACGTTACGTCGTTTCAATAACTCTACACGCGGTTAACAAAACTGCATTACAAGCTTTTAGAGAGCAGATTTTTGTCGTGTTTGGAAGTGCTGACCAAATCGTTATCTGGTGTTCTGCGACTTAGAATTTCACAACAGCCTTTTAAGATCTATTAAATGAGTTATCGTCAAGCCTGAGGGGAGGACTATAAGTTTATACCTGATACTGTGGGAACTGTTACTGGCATCGCTCCTGTTCATTAATAAACAATTTATCTGGAAATTGGCTGCTGATTATTGAAGAGACTTGTGGTGTTTCATCGTTGCCTAACCTCCTCGCCATGATTCTTAATATCGACTGCAATCATTCACCATCTTTAACAAACTGCCATTTTCTCGTGGAATATTAAATCATCTTCGTAAAAAGTTTACATATATATGTATATTAATATGTGTACATATACATATGTATATATATATATCACTGGTGCCCAGCTAACATAAAAGTACCTAATAAATTTTGGTTTGTTGAAGTTTCATATTGAAAATTCTACTACAGGGGATAGGAAAGGTGGCTTTGAAGAAAGTTGTACTAGACCCTGAGCTTTTCAGGGCCCTGTTATTCTTACAAGAATACTTATAAAAAGAAGTTTTAGTAGTTGATATATGTGTATACAATAACCCTTAAGTATAATCCTTATCAGATGACACAACTTCTGTCAACATCCCTGATGGAATTATATGAATACTGCAACATCATTAGAAAGATGCATCTTAACTGTTTTCTGTTCTATCACCAGCTCATCATTCATAATTATTTCTATAAGTCGAAATAATTGCAATAATATCCATCAAAGAAGTTATGCTTGTTTTATAGACTTGTTTAGTAACTTTTCTTTTTAATTTAAATTTGCTTTTTAATTGCTCAAAAAACTACATAATGTGAAAATCTATAGAGATTAGAATAATTATCCAAATCTGCCAGAGAATACTTCTATCTCTGTTTCTGAGAATCGTTAATAATTCCATACATTAAAAACTTCATCAAACACCTTGAAACACCCTTCATATTTCACAGTCTTCTTTTCAATATTTTGGTTACTTTTATTATTTTTTATTGTCTTTTCAGGAATATCATATTTAAAATGCATTTATCATAGTTAAAATAAAACTTAATTGTATATAAATTGAATAGAAAACTATTTTTATAAGAACTTTTGATTATACTTATTTGTATATCACCTTTTAATATATGTATTTCTTTTGAATAAAACAACAAAATAAAATGCAATAAAACTTTATTATAATAAATACAAAAGTTAATATTTACTTTTTCTCCAGCTACAAAAAATCTTTCAACAAAATACAGAAAGTATAACTATACATCCGTTCTGGATCCAAAATAAAAATAAAATATTTTTTTTGTTGTTGTTCACCACAATAACTCATTTCATATTCAAATGTTATTATATTATTAAAATGCAATTCAAACATTTATTACCTCATTGACGTCTCGGCAATTATGTCATAAAATTTTCTTTCAGTAGTCAAATTATTTTTCTTTTAACCCTATCACTATGTCCTGGGGTCCACACGGACCCCAAGCACTTTCAACAAGTTGTCAAAAAAATCTATCACTCACTAAGTAGTCTCAGCCGGTGACATCTCATATCATAATGTTTGTAACACACAGTAAAACTTAAACTGTACAAATATAAGTGGTACTCGTTTTGTTTTAATTTGAAAAATAGATAGCATATTTGTCCTGGGCAACAACAGGGCATGTTTTGATAGGACATAGTGATAGGGTTAAATAAAACAATCACAATAAATTTCTTTAAGTAAAATAGTAATTAGTAATTTTCTTGATTCCTTATAATTCTATAAATTAAGCATACAAATTGCAGCTAAAAGAAAATAAAGAATAGTAACAGTTGTTCAACAGCTACTTTGAAAGAATGTATTGTAGAAATATAACCATGGGCATACCCAAGGGGTGGGATGATGGAGCTACAGCCTCCTCCGAAATAGTCAAGAGAGAAATCAATAGAGTGCTAATTTTTTTTTCTTTTTTTAGAGATTAAATGTTTTTCTATGATACAATGGATTATCCACTCTGTTAATCCCATATTAGTGTACAGTGACACTACAGTATACCCAAATACGGCGAAGGGGAGCTGATGCGGTTAAAGTCATACTCGTCATTCCCTTAATAGTGCACAGTCACACCACAGCAAACCCAAAAAGGCTGATGAGGTTACAGCTACCAACCCCCTCCCAAAAATAAAGTAGAAATGTAAATTAATAGAATGATTTTTTTTTACTTTTTTTTAGATAAATTTGTAAATTTAATTTTTTTTCATACAATGCACTAGTCTATCTGTTTAGTCCCATATTAGTGTACAGTTACGCTACAGCATACCCAAAGAGGAGGAAAAGGATTGATGGGGTTATCACGCTCCTTCTCTCTCCGAAATGCTTGCAATTAAAGGAAAAAAATGGTTGATTTTGTTTCTTGCTTTTCAAGGTATATTTATAATTCTTTTTCTGTCATACAACTACAACAACGGACTAACCATTCTCATTACTCCTATATCTGTGCAGTAACACCACAACATACCCAAAAAGGAGGAAAGGTGCTGAGATAACCCCTTCCATCTGCGAAATGGTCGCAATAAAATTAAAAAAGTGCTGATTTTTTGTTTATTTTTGAGTTAAATTTGTAATTTTTTCTGTCATAATACTATGAGTTAGCATGGATGTAATGAAGGGTATACAGTGGTATACGCAATATATCTTCTGGATTTTTTACGTATACAGTGATTTTCTCAAGTAATGCTAAAGCATGTACTCTCTAGTGTATACCCTTAGCCTATAGCATATACCCCCTGGCACTTTTGTTTTACGACTCCAGCACTATGAATTAGCCATTCTCATCAATCCCATATTAGTTTACAGTGACCCCACCGCATACATAAAGAGGGAGTGGGTGCTGATAGGATTACGACCTCCCGCCCTTCTGAAACGATCGCAGTGAAATGAAAATGCTATTTTTTCTTTTTAAATTTTTTATTTATCATACAAGAGACTAACTATTCTAGATTATAGTCCCATATTAGTGCACAGTGATACTACAGCATACCCTACCTAAAGAAGGGAGTTATGGGGTTACAGCTCCCTTCCCCCTCCTAAGTGGTCTCAGTGAAATGCAAAAAAAAGGTCTGAAAAAAACAGGATATAAATAAGTTGCTGATATCAGGTTTTTTTAAATAAAATTATTGCTTTTCTGTCACAATTTTTATAAAAAATAAAAGTTGTATTTTAAGGGAATTTAAAATTTTGGAACATTAATGAAAATAATTTCACTAAAAATTAATGTTTAATGCAAACTTTTATGCTTAATAGTAATAATAATAAAAGCTTTTCTTAGTTTTTCAGTTAATAGAACACCACATAGTGTTGCCAGGTACAATCTCACAAAACGTGAGACAGTGGCTTCTAAATTGGGACACAAAAATATACTACATTGTATGAATATGAAATCCTGTCTTAAACATATAAAATTCATTGTCTCTACATTAGGACTACCATACATACCTACTAAAATGAAAGACCCTAAAAAACGAGATTTTTCTCCTGTCCCTTGTGATTTCGTATTAGCAGGTTTTTAAATAGGTAAAAAAAAGAACTTATACAGTAAAACCTGTGAAAGGTTAGTTGTATAGTATTCATAATGTCGGGACAATACAATTTTTACCATAAAACATAATTTCATTATAAACAGGTTCCGTTTACGCAGTGTTTATTTGGTGTCAAAATATCAATAAATAGTGTCAAAATATCGTTATTTGAATGTAACTTTTTACACTACAGTTTTAGTACATTAGGGAAGGTTTTATTAATCTCAGAGTAGTTATCGCATCGTGTGTGAATTCGTTTACAGGAACATATCAATTATTTTAATATAAGATAGCCTACTGCGATATCAAACGTTTGCAATACTGTAATTTCCAGTATTGGGAACATTTGATAATGCAGTGAACAATAAATGCAATCTATCTTTGTAAATAGGGGCTTTCAGTCGTGACGTTTTGCTTGGAAAATGACTCCAAACAAATGGTTGCAATGTTTCATTTCTTATTTAATATAAATCGTAGGAAATGTTACGACTGTTTATAAAGTATTAAAACATTTAGCTGTGAGATATAGCTATAATATACAAATGATAAAGAGAATACAACGTAACAACCGTTTCTTTTGAGTCAGTTTTCAAGCTAAACGTCATGATTGACGTCACACTATAAGCGCGACCTACGTTATACATAAGTATAAGGAAAGGGCGAGGCTAACGAAAAAGACAGGCTACCGCGGTCCATTCCACTTATCTTTTTTTTACAGACCGCTAGAGTGACGTGATGCTCTTTTCGTACACCTGCATTGGTGGATTCGAGCAACACGTGACTCCCGCGGTCTGTAAAAAAAGATACGCGTAAAGCACCGCGGTAACCTTTCTTTTTCGTTAGCCTCGTGGTTCAAATAGGCAGTTCTGATTGGCTTAACTCCCCTGACCTTCAATTGAAGTACAATGGTTGATCAGCTGATTGCAACTTCCCTATAGAATATCCCTATTTTGACCAATGAAAATGTTTCATAATATAGTAAAGTAACCGTTTTCTCTAAAAGCGGTGGAGTGTGTCTGCAGCAAAAACTGAAGATTTTTAACATTGTGTGTTCCTGCTCCCAGTCCTCCACGTTTTCATACTTTTGGGTGCAGGAAAACACAATGGTAAACCTACAAATCAACCGCTAAAATCAGGTTTTAAGGTGTTTTCCACCAAGATATGACTTGGCAGACCGATTGCGTTTTAATATGCGAATCGAGTTTTAACTAATTCTGGAATTTCAGCCGTGAACTCGATGAGGTGATTGTTTGTGCTGTCGCCTCCCGGTCTATAATATCTGTTCTCTGAATTTCGAAATATACATTGCATTTTATTGTCGTCACTGAAGAACATTGCGATAGTTTTGTTTGAATGAATGGTAAAAATTATTTTTTTCTGTGACCTATAAAAAGAAATTTGTATCAGAGGGTGTAGAAAATATATTTTGGAGTCACCTGAAAATGTAGCTCGGGGCACATGCCTGGTGTGCCTCTGTGATATTCAGGCCCTGCATTTGATAAAACAAACGCCAGACCAGCAGCTCACCGAGCCAACATCAAATGATCCCATGCGGTTTGTGTAGCAATCCAAGAAACCATGTGAAGTTCAGCTTAGAGTGCCTTTATATGAAACTGGTGACAGGTGACATAGATCAAACTTAATGTATGTACTTAGATGTACTTAAACAGACGCGTTTGTCCAAACTATGGTAAACCGACATTCCAGAACTTAGCGATACTCGCCTGGTCGAGTTCAATTATATGAGTGAGACTAAAGGTGCCTCGATATATAACTAGTCGGATGTGCCAATCCCAAAACTTTCTTCTATCTCAATCATGTTAATACTTCTAATTTCGTCCTCACTTCGCCAATAAAATTAATATTTTTCGTCATTCTGTTGTACGTCAGCTGCTTGCGAATCATCTGGTTACTGACTGGGATGCGATAAACTGATGCATACTAAACTACGAAAAGTTCTTCTGGCCTGTACCGACAGGAACAGATAGTCTCCCTATTCCTTGGTTTTAGGATTTTAGATAATTTTACTGGAAAACACGAAACTGAAATGAGTGGAACCCAATTAAAGAAGATTCATTCCCAGTTCTCGTCAACATTGAATTTGAATGAGAATATCGCCAAATTAGTCTTCTATAGTGAAGTTGGCTTCATTTGTGGCAACATATTTTTGTCGATATTTCGTCAATTGCCGCCGAGCTTGGCGAGAATTTGACGTTGGCGAATATAAATATATAGTGTTAAGCATTTAAGAATAGCAACAATGGTTACAACAATGAAAGAAAATTTGCTGAAACCCTGTTAACTAAAATTCATAAATTAAACCCCTTTATGGATGAATTCTGCTGTCTTGTTTGAAAATGTCAACCACCCTAAAATTTCAAACCGCTATATCTCCGCCATTTTTTAATATAGAGACAAAACAAAAACTGCTCCGGATCAAGGCCGAACTAACGGAAAAAACTTTTAGGATTTCTAATTTTTTTATACATCTTTTTGAATTTGAAATCTTTAAATGGCTATCACAGCGCCCCCTTCCGGCGGAATATCCCCACATTCTAGTAGGACCTGCTGGCTACAGCCGAAAACATATTAAAAAATTTTGGTTTAATTATCTGCATAACATCATACACTTTTCGATGATACAATAGTGAAAATCGAACAAAAATCACGATGGCAGCGCCTCCTTTCGTTGAAATATCCCCGAATTCAACCTCACCTGCAGGCTATGGTCAAAAACAGAAAAAAAATTGGTTCAATTATCTGCATAACTTCATACACTTTTCGATGATACAATAGTGAAAATGGAACAAAAATATCGATCACAGCGCCCCCTTTCGTCGAAATATCCCCAAATTCTGATAGAATCTGCTTGTCATAGCCAAAAACATAGAAAAAAAATAGGTTCAATTTGAAGCATAACTTCATACACTTTTAGATGGTACAATAGTGAAAATGGAACAAAAATATCGATCACAGCGCCCCCTTTCGTCGAAATATCCCCAAATTCTGATAGAATCTGCTTGCCATAGCCAAAAACATAGAAAAAAATAGGTTCAATTTGAAGCATAACTTCATACACTTTTAGATGGTACAATAGTGAAAATGGAACAAAATTATCGATCACAGCGCCCCCTTTCGTCGAAATATCTCCAAATTCTGATAGAATCTGCTTGCCATAGCCAAAAACATAGAAAAAAAATTGGTTCAATTTGAAGCATAACTTCATACACTTTTAGATGGTACAATAGTGAAAATAGAACAAAAATATCGATCACAGCGCCCCCTTTCGTCGAAATATCCCCAAATTCTAATAGAACCTGCTTGCCGTAGCCAAAAACATAGAAAAAAAATTAGGTTCAATTTGAAGCATAACTTCATACACTTTTCGATGATACAATGAAGACGGACAGACAGACATTTTGTAAAAACATGTTTTTCGGAATCTCTGACCCCTAAAACGTGTAAATCCGTCAAAAACCGGAAGTCGAAAAAAATTTCGATTACAATACTTTCTTCTATTATAGATAGAAGAAAGTAAAAATTGATGCGGTGAGACGATTCTGGACTAAAACGAATCACAAGCATTTTAGAGAGCTTTTCATTATAGCCAAGTTAATGCTTCTTAAATTGTCTCACTCGTCAAGACTAGTATCGTGAAGTCTGGAATGGACTTCACCCTTGTCACGTCATCTGCGGGTATATAGAAGACAAAACAGCAATAGGCGTGAAGAGCATTTTAACACTGCTTCTCCTGCCTCCAATAAACAGTCTTTTTCGGAGGGCAAATACCCGAAGAGACGTGGTTGTTGCCACTCGTGGATAAAGACCATGTAGTTTTGCCATAGTTTGGACAAAAACATCTGTCTAAGCCTAAGCACAGTATGAGCGTGCGTCAGTGTTTTTTGTTTGGTGTAATTGCGTTATAAAATTTTTAAGACCGTTTGAGTCACGTGATACCACGTAACTTTAGCCGTCTAATGAAGTGTGTGTCTATATGAGAGTGGCGCCATACGATGCTCAGATTCTGCTTTGACAAACGCGTTTGTCCAAATTATGCCAAAGCTAGACATATTCTATTTCAATAACAAGAACTTGTTAATATTCGCCTGGACGAGTTCGATCGTGACCTACGTTATACGTGGCCGGTTGATGATTTTTAACAACCCTCTCATTGACAAGCCCGTGTTAATACGTTCACTAAGTTCCAGGCTTCATTGCAATATAAGCATTATTTAAAGTAATAAAATTCTATTGATTTAATGCATTTTTAATGGGTTGAGCAATGAATAATAATCAATTAACTTGTTTTATATTCAGTGCTGAAAAATTAGTTTTTCTTAGCATTTAAAACAAAATGCAGAGAAAAAAAATTACAGATTTGCCCTTTTGCAAGACTGTTAGAGGCGAGGCTAACGAAAAAGACAGGCTACCGCGGTCCATTCCACTTATCTTTTTTTACAGACCGCTACAGTGACGTGATGCTCTTTTCGTACACCTGCATTGGTGCATTCGAGTATCACGTGACTCCGGTGGTCTGTAAAAATAGATACGCGTAAAGCACCGCGGTAGCCTTTCTTTTTCGTTAGCCTGGGTTAGAGGGTTAAAACGTCATACGATGTGGATCATCTTTACACGGCGATTGGTACAAAATGGTGGGCGTGCCGCTTTGTAACAATCGCCGTATAAAGATGATCACTGAGTGTGACTTTTAAATGTCACGAACTGGCCGTGTATAACGTAAGTCGCGATAACACAAGTTGAATCACCAATCATTTTGTTGCCCATGGGCATGGCCAATCGTTCTTCTCCTACGGGCAATTAAATGGCGTCGTGAGTCAGCCCGGATTGTAGGAGCCTTAAGCGCGACCAACGAAATACACGGCCAGTTCCTGACTTTTAAAACCTCACACGGGTTGGATAATCTTTGCACGCCGATTGGCACAAAACGATGGATTTGTATCGTTGGTCTCGCTATAAGAGAGTGGCGACTTACGACCAATAAACACAGACCTTTCAAAATTAAACGGTTCATAAGTTCCTGGTACCAGGGCTACACTAGATACCGGGCTTGCTCATTCATTATCATGACGTCACAAAAGGTGGCTGGCCGCTACCAGCGATTGGTACAAAGCGAAACGACAAAATGAAAGACCAACAACGATTGGCACAAAACGACGGGCTCGTCGCTTTGCACCAATCGCTGGTCGCGGCCAGCCACCTTTTGTGACGTCATGATAATGCATGAGCAAGCCCGGTATCAGGGCTACACTACATACCGGGCTTGCTCATTCATTATGATGACGTCACAAAAGGTGGCTGACTAGGAGGAAAGACATACAGCGATTGGCACAAAACGATGGGCGCGTTGCTTTGGACCAATCGCTGGTCGCGGTCAGCCACCATTTGTGACGTTTTGAGAGTGAATGAGCAAGCCCGGTTTCTAGTGTTGCCTTGCCGGTATCTAGTGAAGCCTTGCTGGTACTTTAAAGGTAGGGTGTCTTTATAAGAGAGCAGCAATATGTACATGCTCGGACTAGATATTTTGTCCAAAATATAACAAACTTAGATTCCAGAGTTTGGTAATACTCGCATGGATGAGTTCGTCAGGTCAATTTCAAACACGTGACCACAATTCTCCAATTTGCATACAACCAATCAAAATCAACAAAAGCTAGTGGGGTAGCAAAATGCCCAGGGATTGCTAAGTTAAATACTGTAGCAACTATAGTTTCTAGGCTATGGTGTCAAATGAAATTGATCCATTAGACGAATGAGAGAAGTCGACAAATATTAGTTGGCGATATTGGCAGAGTCACCAAGTTGCTTCTTGATCGATTTTGCGCAAAATCGTCCCGATCAATCAATTTGTATTTCCCCATATATCACCAGTCTCATAAGGAGGCACTCTACGTACTTGTTCTCAACATAAATGTTGTTTCTAGCTCGTCAACTGGTCACATTTAAATGTTTTATCAGTGAAGTGGATCTTGTCAATTTTGTTTTTTCATTACGCATCGACAAGGGGGTTCTATGCGCTCTAAAAGAAACTCTCCGCATTCTTCTGTGCTCGCTAGCGATATCACTCTATCCATCCATTGTAGAAGGAAGCTGTCTGGATGCATTTGGTCATAGCCTGATCAACCCTAATGCTTATATATTCACCATCTACCTCAACCTAGAAAACCTCGGTCGAATGCCTAATTGAAATTCTCGATTAACCTGATTAGACCTGATTGCGGCCAATGTCCAATCAGATTAATGATGGATGCTATTTGAGCGTTCGACACAGGTTTTCTAGGTTGAGGTTGACTGTGAATACGAGCTTAAGTGGAACCGGGCCACATAGATAGCGTTGGAGCTCGGAGCTCCCCTTTCTCAAAAAATTGTATTCTAAACATGATAAATTGCTTTATGTGCAGCTCAAAATTTTAACCCTAGCTTTTTAAAAGAAAAATACATTATAGACACATGTAAAAATGTATTAAAAAATTGGCGATGATGTTGTACACTCACGCACCGTTTTTTTTTTATAAAAAGGAAAAAAGTCGCCAAATTTTGGAGATTTTTACATTTACTGGTAACTTGGCTATTGTATTAAGTTATTTGGTTTGGCACGGGCTTGAAAATCGCGCCAATCAAAAAGTCGCCAAACTTCTGTGCGTGAGTGTAACACATCTGTTTCAAAATTTATGGGACTGTAAAATCTTCTGCGCTATAATGCTATTTAGAGTAAGTAAAACTCTAAACTTCAGGGACTGAATGAAACATGTTTGGTGTAATATCTGTTCTTCTCTGAATTTCGAAATATACATTGCATTTTATTGTCGTCACTGAAGAACATTGCAATAGTTTTGTTTGCATGAATGGTAAAAATTAATTTTTTATGTGATCGATAAAAGGAAATTTGTGTTAATTTGTAACAGAGAGTGGAGAAAATATATTTTGAGATCGCCTGAAAATGTGGCCTCGGGACACATGTCCCTATGATATTCAGGCCCTGCATTTTGTAAAACTGAAAACTCCACCGAGCCAGTATCAAGTGATCCCATGCGGATAGAGTAGCAATCCGAGAAACCATGCGAAAAGTTCAGCCTAGAGTGCCTTTATGCCTAGACTAACCGAGAGCCTAGACAGGCCGCATACGATGATCAGACTGTGCTTAAACAGACATGTTTGTCCAAACTATGGCAAACCTACCTACATTCCAGAACTTAGCAATACTTGCCTGGACTAGTTCAATTATATGAGTGAGACTAAAGGTGCCTCTATACAGTGTGCCCGCTAAAGTCAATTGTCACCCCAATAATTTCTGAAGGGCAAGAGCTTTAGTCATAAAAGTGGGGTTTAGGTACAATAAAGTTGCCCTGCGCTACGCAAGGAAACAGCTTACAGCGCCACCTGGTGGCTAAATTAGGAGTTAGCGTTCTTATTTATAAAACAGTAAAGGATACGGGGAAAAAGTCAATTACAAAGTTGTTCAGCATCATCTATTTAGTAAGAGAAGACACCTTCCGTAAAGTAATCTTAAAAGTAGAAGGCGTAAAATACATATTTATTTGGTTCGAAACTACCAAAATTGTAACGCGACATAATGCGGAAGAAATGAGAAAAGGTCACACTCCAGAGTTTCAGTTGTGAGTAGATATACAGTATTCATCTTTAGATAAATAAATCTTAATATCCCATACCGTGAAAAAGTATTTTTTTCCATTTTGCATAAATGGTGCGGATACATGAAACAGCGAGAGTATGCAACACCTCCACTAACATTGCAGGAGCTTCGAAACCATATTATGGATGCTTGTGCCAGCGTGTCACCTGCCATGTTGTACAATGTGAAGCGAGAAGTTCAATCCCGTGTCCAGACGTGTATTGTTGCTCAAGGACACCATTTTGAGTATCGCAGATATATGAACCTCATGTCCGATAAGTGCAGTTTTGTACAACGCGATCAAACTCATGAGCGCTTTGTGCTTACCATTTGAATCATTTTTGCGAGCAAGATTTGTTTGTAATAAATCAATGATGCTGAACAACTTTGTAATTGACTTTTTTCCCGTATCTCGTACTGTTTTTGAAATAAGAACGCTAACTCCAAATTTAGCCACCAGGTGGCGCTGTAAGTGGTTTCCTTGCGTAGCGTATGGAAACTTTACTATACCTAGACCCCACTTTTATGACTATAGCTCTTGCCGTTCAGAAATTATTGGAGTGACAACGGACTTTAGCGGGCACACTGTATATAAAATTTGATGTTGTGAGACGATTCTGGACTAAAACGAATCACCAAGCATCTTAGAGAGCTTGACATTATCGCCAAGCTAATGCTTCTTAAATTTTCTCACTCGTCGAGGCGAGTATCGTGAAGTCCAGAATGTAGTTTTGCCATAGTTTGGACAAAAACAACTGTCTAAGCTGCAGCGCCTAGAATACATAGTGTGGAAATCTGCTACAAAATAGTACTAAAAAATTGAATCCAATACATGTACAACGTTGTTGAAAAGATAACGATTGGATCGCAGCGCCATCTGCTAGCTTATATAATACAGAAAGCAGCTTAATGGACCCTATTCCGAGGCTAACGAAAAAGAAAGGCTACCGCGGTGCTGTACGCGTATCTTTTTTTACAGACCGCGGGAGTCACGTGATGCTCGAATCCACCAATACAGATGTACGAAATAAGCAACACGTCACTCTGGCGGTCTGTAAAAAAAGATAAGTGGAATGAACCGCGGTAGCCTGTCTTTTTCGTTAGCCTCGCCCTATTCCCACTGACGTCAGAGTCACGTGCTTTGGGAAACATTGCCCACATTGTAGTCCTTTATTATGCAACGACTCGTTTCCAACGCAATCCTACATGTCATAGAGCAGCAACGGACCAGATTTTCGTGATGTTGAGTCACGTGCTTTGGGGAAACACTTCGGAAATTGTAGCCTCGAACCCAAACGGAGAATAGGGTCCATGCGATGCTATTAGAGCTTATTATCGTCGGAGCACCGTTGCACATTTACAGGCTACAACTTTTTAGCACTTTTTAAAGCATTACAAGGATAGCCGGTTTCCACACTATGTATTCTAGGCGCTGTATCTAAGCCTAAGCACAGGCTGAGAATTCGCCATTTGCGTCAGTGTTTTTTGTGTGGTGTAATTGCGTTACAGTTGTTTTTCAGACTTCTTGAGTCACGTGATACCACGCGACCCTAGCGGTGTATTGTAGTGTACCTCTATATGAGAGTGGCGCCATGTGATGCTGAGATTCTGCATAGACATACGCGTTTGTCCAAACTATGCATATTCTATTTCAAGAACAAGAACTTGTTAATAAGGAAAGGGCATGTTTACAAACAAACTGTTCCATCAACCAATGTACCACTTCATTTTTGTCATAGCTATCATTGCAGGAATCGTCATGACGACATAGGCCAATGATATTATAGACCAGTTCAACGTAGACCAATCAAATTTCCCCATTTCATGTGTATAGTAGGAGTCAAAACGAACAAACAGGTTTTTTTGCTAACCAACCGTAATTGAACCAACAGTGATGTCAGATGATTTTTCCTCGAGGCTAACGAAAGAGACAGGCTACCGCGGTGCATTCCACTTATCTTTTTTTACAGACCGCTAGAGTGACGTGATGCTCTTTCCGTACACCTGCATTGGTGGATTCGAGCATCACGTGACTCTCGCGGTCTGTAAAAAAAGATACGCGTAAAGCACCGTGGTTGCCTTTCTTTTTCGTTAGCCTCGCCTTTTCCTCATACTCGCCTGGACGAATTCGATGGCGACCTACGGTATACGTGGCAGGTTCATGACTTTTAAAGCGTCACACGGCGTGGATGATCTTTATACACGGCGATTGGCACAAAACTTTGTGCCAATCGCCGTATAAAGATGTACACTCAGTGTGCCGTTTTAAAATGTCACGAACCGGTCATGTATGACCAACGAGGCTAACGAAAAAGAAAGGCTACCGCGGTGCTTTACGCGTATCTTTTTTTACAGACCGTGGGAGTCACGTGATGCTCGAATCCACCAATGCAGGTGTACGAAAAGAATAACACGTCACTCTAGCGGTCTGTAAAAAAAGATAGGTGGAATGCACCGCGGTAGCCTGTCTTTTTCGTTAGCCTCGATGACCAAGGTATGACGTTTAGGTTAGCTTGGCGATCTGTCCAAAATGCTTGGAGATTCGATTTTGTCCAGAATCATCTCAACCAATCAAATGTGTATATCCGTATGTCGCCACTCTCATATCGAGGCACCCTGTTTCTAGAGTATCTCTATGTGAGAGTAACCACATACAGGAAAGAAAATTGATTTGATTGAGACGATTTTGTAGTAAAACCAAGGCAACACTAGAAACCGGGCTTGCTCATTCACTCTCAAAACGTCACAAATGGTGGCTGACCGCGACCAGCGATTGGTCCAAAGCAACGCGCCCATCGTTTTGTGCCAATCGCTGTATGTCTTTCCTCCTAGTCAGCCACCTTTTGTGACGTCATCATAATGAATGAGCAAGCCCGGTATGTAGTGTAGCCCTGAGTAAAACACTTGTGTGCAGATTGGTGGCAAGGCAAGAACAAGCACTCTCTCAAATGTTGAGAGTTTGTTCTTTAAACTCTCATTTGTTTTTTGAACTGACCTTTGGGCATCTTTTTAAAGAATTTAGAAGTTGTAGCCTAAAACATATAGCGTTCAAATATTTTATGAATTACACTTTTAAATAAAATGTCTTCGCTTTTCAAAAGTTTCCATTTGTACATATGTAATCGTGACTAATAAGTTCAATATTTCTTTTTTCGTAAAAAATATGGAATGCAACATTTTGTTCGCGTCCAGCAATGTCACCGGTAAGGTCGGTTATGCTGCGTTTACACTATGGCTTATCAGGCCTATCAGGTCTGCGTGCTCTGTCAGGTCCAGGTATAAGAGGGTTTAAGAAGGTCTCTGTGGTCTGCGTGGCGTGGTCTAAGCGTTGGCGTTTCAGGCGTGAAAATATAAGACCTAACCAATCAGCGTGCTTCATAATTGTTTATTCCGCCATTTTAAAAAATGGACGAAGTTTGATGAAGCAGACGACAGATGAATATTTTGATGAAGATTTAAAATAAAAAAGGGATTTACAAACCAAAGGTATGTAATATTTTTCAGATATTTTTAATGTTTCTCTACATTGCTTCATAACTGTAGAAGTTTCTTTTATGTATTCGTAAATTACTATCTTCATGTATTTACGTACTACGCTAATAAAATTCATTTGTTCGCTATGTTACTTTTTATATTACCAAACTCTTTATAAAGCTATGTATTCATAAATTCTTTAAGTACTATCTTCCGGTATTTATATACTATGCTACCAGTTCATTTGTTAATTGTTAGTTACGTTACTTATTTCAAAACTCACCTTGTTTCATAGGCATGAATTTAAAAAAACAAATTGGACAGTATATGAATAAAAATTAGAATAGTACGATCGTAATGCATAATGTACAGTAATGTCTTTTTTTGTGAGGAAATACTTTGATTTATTTCAGGTATTTATTTAATATTGTTACTGGCAATTTTTAACTTTATCTTAAAACTGGTACCAATAAATTTTTAGCCATATAATTCATTTTTAATTAACTTCTCAGTTTTCTCTGTTACTGTCATATAATTGACTGATCATTGATTTGCATTGTTATTCATCAGTTTTAAATGTGTTAATTTTTTCAATGAATCCATCCTAATATATATCTAAAATATTGCAGAAATTTTAGATTGTATTTAGTTTCTTAGCCCTCTCCCCCACACACACACAAAAAAAAAAAAAAAAAAAAAAAACTCAATCTAATATGGTAACTACACAAATATAAAATTTAACTTTTGTTAAAATTAACAAACATGTTTTTAAGTAAACAGTTTTTACATTTACTTATTATTGCTAATTATTAAACCATTCCTTATTATTTTAAAAGTTTTATTACATGTTTATTTTTTGAAATTTTCTTTAATAATTAATCTATAGTACATTACATGAATTTTTGTAACCCCCCCCCCCCCTTTCACAACAAAGAATGGTTTCAGTTGGAAAACTTCATAATTTTTTTTCAGAAAAAGTTTTAAAACTTTCAAAATCTATGAACGGTGCAAGGGAGATTGTCTGGTGAATCTACTGGTGCCAGGAAATGTATATTTTATTGCTCTCAGGAGATCACTTTTGTGTAGTTTTACAGTTTAGTAAGTTGCTATCATTTGTGATCTTCTGCAAGAAATTTGAATTCGAGCCTTGGACTTGTGCTATTTTTGCTTCCAAATTTGTCAAGCAGGAACTGCGGTAAATATAATGTCCATCAATAAAGTATATTAACTTGTATGATTGACTTATATGTAGTTTTTCAATGTATATTGAGTTTGTTACATAATAAAGAAGGATTTTTAAATATATTTTACATTGTTTATGTTGTTTGGTACTTTTATGTTAGCTGGGCACCAGTGATAGATATGCATGTATATATATCACTGGTGCCCTTTTAACACATATATATATATCACTAGTATCTGGCTAACATAAAAATAAAAATACTTGTTGTTTTTATCAGTTTATTATGATTATTATAATCTTTTCTTTAAATTACAGATTGCTTTTAATCGAACACTACTTTTCTCAATATCTATGCGAATACCTGTCAATGACTACATGTTGATCTCACTTACGCATTTATAAATGGTGATCTTTTCAACAGGCATTTTGCATGATTATTTTTGAAGGCATGAATCTTCAGTAATATTTGTAAGTATGATGCTTGTAAGTAAGTCATTTTCTCAAAATTACATTGTTGTGTATTTATTAATGTTGTTTCATATAAAGTTATTTTTCCAACAAATCAATCTGTATCAGAGAGAATCAGTTAAAGCTATGTCCATTCTCAATACAAAAATTGATTTTCATAATTTAATTCCTTTAATTTTTTAACTGAAGGTTTATTTGCTATTAGCTTTTTAATTTATAAAATGCTGTTAAATGATCAATCTAAAAACACAACTTGTAGTTAATTAATTTGTGTAGTTTTATGCAAGTGTGTAAGTTATGTTTTATATAAACTTGCGTAAGAACTTGTGTTTTACGTAAACACTAAATGTATAAGTGTTATGCTAGAGGATAGCAGTTACCCCTCGCCCCTCCCTTCAAGGAATCTGATATTTCAGAAAGTATCATTCAGACTAAAAAAATCAAATTCAACAAAAACTAAAGTAACTTATCAGATAAGTTGAATATATAATTTATTTGAATTAATATTATTAATATTGAAATAATCTAAAATGTATTATCTATGATGCTATCAATGTTATAATTTGCTGTGCTTAATAATTATTAAGCTGCATATATAATAATTTATTTAATGTTTATTAATGTTGAAATGATCTAAAATATATTTTAACAATATTATGAAGGTTATAATTTGCTATGCTTAATAATTATTAAGCTGCATATATAATAATTTATTAATGTTGAAATGATCCAAAATGTATTTTAACAATATTATCAAGGTTATAATTTGGTTTGTTTACTTACAGTTCTTTGAAGTGAGAGTAATTATTTATGTTAATTTAACTAAATATTGAAGATAATATATTTTGACAGATTTGATGGAACATCATTAGGTTATATTTAAAAAAATAAATATTATGAAATATTCATTAGTATCTAGTTTTTAAATCAAATTTTGTTACCAATGATAGAAAATCTAGTGAAGTACATGTGTTTTGTAGATGAAGAATTTAATAATTGAAAATTTTATGCACTTTGCATTAATAATTATTTTTTCTTATTCTAGAATTAAAAAAACAACTAACTATATTGTTATGTACTAGTTTGTTTTCATAATTCTCTTTATTAATTAAATTGTTAATTTACTTTCTCCCTAAATCCATGAAAAAATAAGTTTACAAATTATGTAAAGCAATTAAACATTTAATTTGTTTTGCTTTAATACAGGCAGCTCAAAATTAATTCTTAAAACTGAAATTTAATTATTATTCTTCATAATTTATTTTACTCAAATTACTTTATTTACTCCAAGTGATTAACAAAAATGCAATTTTTGAAAACTGAAATTTAAACATTGTCAGGTGTGCGTTGCTATTGACCATCCCAAAACTACAGCAGTGAATGTTTTGAGATAATAAATGCAAATGTGTTTTTGTATATTTTCCGATATAAGTTTAACATTTTTTTAAATTGAATATTCAGGGAAGGGGAGAGCAAGCAGTGTTGAAATCAAGGGATGGCCCTTCAAATCTTTCTCCCCCTCCCCCCCCCCCCCCCCCCTGAAAGATTTGAGATTTTATGCTTTTAATGGTCAAAAAGTACAATTTCACCTCCAGAACTCTATAATGTCCCCTCGGAGCCACAGATATCCCTCCCGGAGAAAAATGTCTAAATTCAACACTGAGGTTAAATATTCTGATTTTTTATTTATTTATTGCATTGTGTGTCATATTAGCCATACCTATTCCTCAAAAGATTGCTTTAAATGTTTTATCTTTCATGTATACTTGAATAATAATAATAGTTTTCTTTTTTGAAGAAGATATTTAACATTGGATTTCCTTTAAACATGTCATTTTATAGACATATGGAACCTTGAAAGTAGCATTTTCAAATTTTTTCTGTAAAAAATAAAGATAATACTGTAGTAGCTTCCTATAAAATTGCTTGTTCAGATATAGCTCTATTTTTTATGCGCCCAATCTGGGGAAAAAAATAAAGGTTGTGCAGTAACCCCACTTCTTAATAACTTTATTTGATAACAAGAAATGTGTGTTTTTTTTTTAAAGTTATTTCAGACATAATAAAAATTATATTCATTAGTGAGGTGCAGGGGTGATTGTGTTCAGGTTATATACCTGAATTCAGGTATTTTTTTCAATTTCAGTACAGAAATTCTGGTTTTTCTGATAGTTAAATTCATAAAATAAGACTAAAATATCAATTTCATATAATAGCTAAACATAATTAAAATTCACATTTTTCATAATTTGACCTAATTATAATAAATTATATGTTCCCTCACCCCTCTCTCCATACGAAAACATTTTCTCGCTAAATTTTCAGGTATTTTTTCATGAACCCACAATCACCCCTGAAATTGCTCTCTTGAAATTGTGGTGTGCATTGCGTTTACTTATAGGGACACACAAAAGATATCGGTTACAGTACATATGTGATATTTACAGTCTGTGTGATAGGTGCATTTTCAACTTTGGTTTGCGTTTTTAAGTTTAACTAAATTTTTTCATAGTACTTGTGTGTTTATAAACTCGGTTGTTCATATACAGAGCTACACAAGGGAATCTGTCAGTATTACAGACTATGGGAGTGAATTGCTTAAGGGTAGTTTTTAATTTTGTTATGCATTTTCCTGTTGAACTATATTTAGTAGACTAATAGAAGTTTGTGGAATATAAATAAGTTCATATACAGGGCTACACAAAGAAAAATATTCATTGTCGTTTACGGTTGGTAATTGCTGTGAGTGAGTTTTAAGTTGCCTTTTAGCTTAATATGTGGTGTGTACAAAAATCTTCATATAACATACAGGGCTATACTGCACTATAAATAAAATAAAAAAAAGGAACCTGCAAAGCAAATTAAAAAAATAAATTTATTTCCATTTTGTTAAGCCCGAGAAGGGACAGATATTAAAATTATTTTATTTAGTCAATGCTACAATAATGTTGCATTTTTATATTAAATCTTGCTCAGTCTATTTAATCTTAAAAAATTAAATTTAAATTTGAAAAATGATATTAAAGCAACTTTAAAACATTTCATTTAGAAATCTAAATAAATCTTCAACTTTTTAAAATTATTTGAACTTCTCATGTTTCTTGTCTGTTAGAATTTGCTACAATACGAATTTTGTATAATGCATGTAAAACTGAAAAAAAGTTGAAGATTTATTTAGATTTCTAAATGAAATGTTTTAAAGTTGCTTTAATATCATTTTTCAAATTTAAATTTAATTTTTTAAGATTAAATAGACTGAGCAAGATTTAATATAAAAATGCAACATTATTGTAGCATTGACTAAATAAAATAATTTTAATATCTGTCCCTTCTCGGGCTTAACAAAATGGAAATAAATTTATTTTTTTAATTTGCTTTGCAGGTTCCTTTTTTTTAATATCTCAAGTTTTTTAATAACAATTTAATATGAAGCAGACAAGATTCAAACGAGGCAAGTATGTAAAAGACTGCACGTATCAAAATCAGTATTGGTAATATGAAATATACAGTTCAAACACTGATTATTCTGTAAACAATTAAAATAATAAAAGTAATTTTTAACAAAAAAATGTATATAACGGACTTTAACGGATTGTTTCTCATCTTTATAATGATAATAATAAAACGAATCATGTTCATTTTTGCAAATAATTTTATGCCATAGTGTAAAATACATTTGCAACCACTTTGGAAAGAGACACTAGTAAGCGTGTGTGAAAGCTATTAATAACATCTTATGTTGTTTTATCACATAAGAAGCAAAAAAATAATAATGAGCATATATGAAACAACTGTATTCTGATTTTGTTATAAAATGTGTAGTTATGGAGGATGAAATTTTCAGCAAAATATTTCTTTTTGTAGCTGAATAAATATTTTACCTTATATTGACAATTTCTTAATTTAACATTTCTGTAGAAGCAAAATGTAAACATCTGCAAGATTTTTTACAAAACGTGTACGATCTGTTATTTTCTTATCGTCACAAACAGTCCATTTATTGATCTCGTTTTCATTTGTTACAATAATTTCATAACAATAATTTCATTAACAGCACACATTTGATCTTCTTTTATGTAATACGATTTATACTCACAACAATCTATGTTTGAAAATAATTCCTTTGTAGAACTGCCCTGAGAAGAAGCAAATATATGAAGAATATGCAATAACCTTCGAACTGAATTCTCTCAAATGTTACAGAGAGGTCCACATTTCTACATTAGAGTTTTGGGATGATGACCATCAATGTTTTTCTCGAAATGTAAATCACCTAAAAGAATATGTTCTATTTTAGAATTGGAATGACTACTATAATTATGATCTAAATGTATGTGAACTAATGGGTGATACGCTATTTCCCAAAAATAGGGTTCTGCATTGGAGTTGTGAATTCTTTCGCCACCAATTATTTCACATAAATTTTCTGCAGTGATATTTTGAATTGATTTTGATAACATCTGTTGAAATTTGTTTGAAAAATTTTCTGAAGCCGATGAACTCTTTGCATACAAAACATTTTTAGTATGAATAGCTTTACGCGCAAGTAATTGAGCTTTTATTTGAGTTTTTAGAAATTGAATATTTGTTCTTCTGCTTTGCTGAGCTATGTTTGATTTATAACTCTCTAGCAGATTTTTCACTAAAGCAAGCTGTCGATATCTTGAAGGATTAATTTTCTTAGAGGTGAGAATCCTATTATGATTTGAGTATTTTTTTTCCAGTATTTTAGCTTATATTTATTAGCCTTTGATTTATTTCGCAAACAATATGAAGTATTACGCTTCTGTATCTGGCTTTTACATTTTTTATAGTATGCGGCTCTTTTATTTTTGATAATTTCACGATTTCCTCGATAATATCGTGAATATTTATTTGATGTATCACTTAACGGTTCAGACAGAGATACTCTTTGTATAGGGTTAGGATACTCTTCAGTTGGGCCATTTAAATCAATGAAATGCCGAGAGCAAACATACCAGTCTCTAGTCATCGTTTCTGTATAAGGAAAGGGCATCTGACGTCACTGTTGGTTAAACTACTGTTGGTTTGGCAGAAAAACCTGTTCGTTCTTTACGGCTCCTACAATACACATGAGATGGTGGGATTTGATTGGTCTATGTTAAACTGGTCTATGATATGATTGGCCTACGTCGCCATGACGATTCCTGCAATGATAGCTTCGACAAAAATGCAGTGGTAGATTGGTTGATGGAACTGTTTGTTTGTAAACATGCCCTTTCCTTATTTGTTATACCACAAGCAGAAAGCCATTCGTTACATTTACTCAAGTTTTTCTGTGGTTTAGGAAAAGGGAAAAACAAAACTCCCAGCATATAGTCTTTGTAAAAGTATCGTGCATCACTCTTGCAACCAGAAAATTTGCATTTTTTCACCATGTTGAATTTTAGTAATCATCGATTAAGAGAGAAATTTAAAAACGCATTTCGTAACATCACAGTATCACTAGATAAGTAAATATCGAACATTCATCCAATTTTGATAAAGACAGTAACATCTAAATTAAAGTCCAAATACTGCTTAAAGTGATAAAAACATAACACGGAATATTTAAAATACCTTTTTAATGTAGATCGTTCACAACTATTGGTGACATCTTCGGATCTTAAAGATAAATACAATATTCTCGTATATTTTTGAAATAGTAAACATATACCACGAGATCTTATGTCCAAGGCTAGCAGGTGCTTAAATTGGCCAAAACTGGGAAACGTGAAAAATTATTATTTGTTTTTATTTTTATTGCTTCTTCAATCTATCGATCATCGCGTGCCAAATTTTAGCTAATTATTTTAAATATTCCGTGTTATGTTTTTATCACTTTAATCAGTATTTGGACTTTAATTTAAAGACTCCACGTTTACTACATTTAGAGTTTTTTGATTGGAGGATTTATTTTTTTACAGAATTAGGTGTTTTGAAGAAAATTTGTGGAAGCGCGTACAAAAAGTGGGAAAAACTCTAGTAAATTAACTCGTTCAATGGGATTTCCTGTGTTAAATTAACATTAGGATGTCACACTGGAAATAAATAAGCCTTGCGCTGCCGCGCAAGGCTTAATATAGTAATATTTTTTTTCTTTTTATTGGAACTGGAGTTAAAACCACTTGTATTTCTGATATCTTCAAATCCAAGGATATTCTTAGCAGTTTGAATGAAACATTTATTTTCATCTCGCTGATTAATTTATGTATTTATTTTAATAATAAACTGAAATTTCCATTTTTTTTCTTTCTTTTTAGAAAAAAAAAGCATGCCAGTGCTTGGCTTTGATGTTATTATTTATCATTTTTAAATTATAATAACTGAAAATTATTAATAACTTGTTTCTCCCATTAGATTAAAATACATACCTGTTTCTGTAAAGTATCGTGCCATCATCATTAACGTCCAGACTGTTATCTATGTATTTTACTTCTGATATGTAGTATATCATTATATTCAGTAATAAATTTGTTATGTGATAATATTTATTATATAGAGCAATATTTTGTTGTTTTATTTCTGTAACTTGTATTTTCAAATAAAGGAAATTTAATAAAAAATTTCTGTTATCATTTGACTATAATTTTATTATAAATGATCTTTTCATATATCTACTTGTGTTGTTTAAATAACAGAATGTATATTAAATAAGAAAATCCTCAAACCATTTTTTAATTAAAAAAAAGAGTTACAAAGAGAGTTTATTTAAATTTTACTATTGAAGTCTTTATTTTATTTTAATATGTATATAATGCTTCATAACAATACCTTTTTAATAAACAAGGAAAATATTAAAACAATATTTTAAAAATTCTCTTAAAAAATTAAATAAACATTTGGAATTAAAATAAATGCAAACTAATACCAATATGCTTAAAATCGTCAGATATGTTACGTTGATATATATTTTTATTTTATCAAGAAAACTGGATGAAAAAGAAGATTGTAACAGCACAGCACACCTAAAAAATATATGAAGTGATATGTTAACCATATCTAGAATAATGACTACATTAATTTAAAATTCAGCGGATTACTATTTGCTTAAATAAACACCTTCATGAGATTAATAGCCAGATTTAATATTTTTGTTCCATGAATTAAACAAAAAGAAAGAAGGATGTTTGTCAGTGGTATTTTTCACTGGAAGCAGAATTACTTAAATAATTAAAATGCTTAAAAGCCTCAGGAATTAAACTAATAAATTAGTGATTTGTTAGATTTACATTGTTTTATTTTATCGTAAAAAATAATAATTTCCTTTAACAGTAATAACAAAATGTAATGACAATTAATTCATAAGATGAATATTTTGAGCTTGTAAACACGGACATTCTCAGAAGGAAAAAAAAAGGGGGGGGACAATATTTTGAAACACATATGCTAAGGTGCAGAGAATAAACTTGGGGCCCAGGAATAAAGTTTCCTAGTGCCCCTACATATGTATTCGGATGAAAGAGGAAAATTTTAGAACATAATTATTAAATATATTATTTTTAAATTAATTGTTATTTAATTTATGTGTTCAATGATTTTAATTAACTAATTTTGATTAGTATTTTTTAAATTAATTTCATTCTTAAATCCAATTAACATTTAATAAATAATTATACTATTTTTCATACATTTCCTATATTATACTATGAAATATACAATTTAAAAATAAATTTCATTAATACAGTATTGCAGTATACGTTGGGCCCCATTAACCGCTTTGTCAGGGCCCCACACAGCGTTGCACTGGCCCTGGGTGTGTATAAATTCTATATACAGTGCTGCATGAAAGAATTTGCACACATTACAGACTATATGGACAGACAACAATTGTTGAAAATAGATTTTTACTGAGCTATGTGCTTTTAAATTGTTCATTTAGATATCGTATTTCATAAAAACAAAATTTATTAATAATATTCTGTTAGTGTTGGAAAGTGTTTATTTGTATGATCCTTATACCAATGGCGCAACCAGGATTCTCATCTGGGAGGGGTTCTGAACCATTGTTACTGATAAAATAAACAATTTTGTTGATAACAATACATGACACGTAAAAACTGCCGTAACGAAAATCACAATCAATCATAATATATTTAGCATATATGTGTTTTAAAACACAGCATTTTCAGAGGGAAAAAAAAAGCAATAGCAATGAAATATGTACTACTTTACTGCTATTGCTCTTAACTTTTTATTTCATTAATTTTGTGTAGAATCCTATTATAAAGTCTTGAATGGTAAACATTTTATGCTGCTCATGCTTTCCTTTACTTTGGCTTTTACACATCACATTAATTTTTTTTTTTAACACAAGGGGTTTTCTATGCATTTTGTCAGTTTTTCAAATGCTCTGGAAGTTGATTTTAACACTGAAATCCCCCTCTTTTCACACAAAACTTTCTGACTGATGCAGGGACCGATTTACAAGTTTGGGAGTACCTGGGCACAGATGCTTTGGGAAGGAGAGGGGGGGGGGGGGGGGCTTGCACCGGTGCTTACAGTGGTTTTGAGTAAAAAAAATATGTATCACTAATAGCGGTAATTATTAAGATAACCACTACTGACTTAAATGATTTAGTGATATTAAATAATTTTTTTGGGTGCTTCTCTATTATACCGTCGACCACTTTTCATAATAAAAAACTATCGCCAAAGAAACGGAAGAACGTTGTCATTGGAATATCAAAATAAATAACATATAAGAATTTACGGACACAATTGTTATTTTAATTAATGAAATAACTAATAAGTCAGTAAAACATAATGAATAATACATGCAAATGTCAAATTAAAAACCACTTGATGACACAACAAACACGAATAATGCTTCTGACATCAAGTAAATGGGACTGCATTTTTGGTGTTTAATCTTAGAGTTGGCGATAGTTTTTTGTTATGAAAAGTGGTCGACGGGATAATAGAGAAGTACCTTTTTTTATACATTTTCTTCTTAATTTTTTAGCAATAAAAGTTTTTATAACAGCTTCATAATCAATCTTTAGTGTTCTATCTCGCTAACGATTTTTCAAAATCGGTTCTGAAAGTGAAAGTATCTTAATAAAAAAACCTGTTAACAAAACCGAAAAAGTAAAAAATGGCCTTTGCATTGATTGACCTCAACTATCCAATGGAATTTTTTTTTTTTTAAATAATGAAATGCAAGCAAGATATATATAAAAAAAATTTCCCATAGAATTAATATTAGCGAGCAAGTGTTTTTGCGCAAGTGAAGTAGTTATTTTTAAATGAAAAAAATAAATAGGTTTTTCCATATTAATTTTGTGTTTTTATCGTGAAAACTTCCAGATTTTGACCAATCATTGAAAAATCTTCAGTAACATTTGGGGGGCCCTAGAACTGTGCCTCGAATGACCTGCTGTAAATCAGGCACTGGATTGATGTCACGACTAATAGCATCTAGAAAATGGCATTTTTATGTAATCATTGAGGATTTAATTTTCCTGAATGAAAATGCAAGTTTCCATTTAAAAATAATGTTTTATCATCAGAAGAGGAAACTTCCCCTTCTGAAATTAACGTGCATTATCTATAAAGTAGAAACTTTATTTTCAAGCCATGAGAAATGGAATTCCACTAAATGTCATGTCATTTGGTTTCATTTTCTTTTTTTCAATATTGTTAAGAAAATGGTATATTTTTCTGTTAGCATCAAAGAAAATCTGCATTATCACTTATAAAACTAAAAAGCAGTTCAAACATATTATAATTAACAAACCAAAAATAAGCTGCTATTGACATTTTATAAATGAAGAACTGTCTTTATGTTCAATTAATTTTTTATCGGGGGGGGGGGGGGGGGGGAGCTGAACCCACCATTTAAGATCCTTTTTGAACACTTAAATTTAGAAAGAAAAACAAAACTAAATTTTGTTTTGAGGAAAAGGGTGATCAGAGCCCTTCAGCCAAAAAAAAAAAAAAAAAAAAAAATTGTTTCTTTTTGTCTTAGTGAGTAATTATTTGACATTATTATTATTTCTTTTTTTGAAAATTATCAGAGAAAAATAAACTTTAGTTTATAAAATTTGAAAATTCAGATAACAGCAATTGCCTTGCTCCCATTGTGGGCACATGTGCATATAAAATGCTTTATTTCTATAAATTTACATGTAATGTAATAGACATTTTATTTACATGTAGACATACATTTCTGTAAATGTATGTCTATGCTAAGTTAGTGCTAATACTGATTAGAATGATTTTTTCTTTTAGTTCATATTTTTTATTTAAATCTTGATGGGAATTTTCTTATTTTGTATAATAAATTAAACCTTATTTAATTACTTTTGTCAGTATTATTTTGCAACAAACTGATCTCCATATATTTTTATTTTTACCAGGGAAAATAAAATGTGCACAAAAATTGTGAGACCCAGTACAGATACGGAATAGGGCTTCTGCATGCACTGTATATGGCTATATTTAATATGAAATTGGCTGCTCACTGAGCCTTTCTTAGCCCAATACAACAATATCTCTTGTATCTATATCCCCTGTGTATTTCCCAAACCTTTAATAATAATAACGAAAGAAGCACGTTAAAAAAAATCACTTTTATATTATCTGCCTTCCGTTTTTTAAGTAAAAAATAAATTAGCACAGGCATTAACACACAAAATATTTGCATGTTCATTTCATTGCGAATGTAAACAAACAAACACTACCCCTCCCCCTCCATCCAAGCTGCAAAACTCACGCATGCGCAAAAATAAGTTTCTTCTCCTTACGCCAAATTCTTATGCCATAGTGTAAACGCAATTTTTTCTACTCTTGGAGCAGAAAGACCCAACAGACCTGAAAGACCATATAGTGTAAACGCAGCATTAGTTACCAAGGCGTTCAGTGCTGCTAACCGATACGCAACCAACGTCGTTCAGCGCAAGTAACCGGTAAAGGACCGAACTAATCCGAAAAAAAATCTTGGTTAGGTGGGTCACGTGATTGGTTACATGAAAATTTATCTCAAAGGAATTGGCGACTATAATTACGATGATGTAATACAGATAGCGCTGCTAGCAAATAATACCAGTTCGTCCAGTTAGAAACCAGTTACTTACCGCCCCTGTAAGTAACCGGTCACATTGGTTAGGTCTGCTGAACGCACTCAGTGATTCAGTTTTAACTGACGTCATACCCTAGCAACCGAGGCTAACGAAAAAGACAGGCTACCGCAGTGCATTCCACTTATCTTTTTTTACAGACCGCTAGAGTGACGTGATGCTCTTTTCGTACAACTGCATTGGTGCATTTGAGCATCACGTGACTCCGGCAGTCTGTAAAAAAAGATACGCGTAAAGCACCGCGGCAGCCTTTCTTTTTCGTTAGCCTCGCTAGCAACCACTTTACAACCAGATGGGAATTTTGTTTGCCCATCGGTTTTTGTGGATTTTGATTGGTTGGGCGATAATACAGGCTGATTAATTAACAATTTCGACTGGTTGGATCACGTGGTTTAAACTGATCTGTAGTATGCAGTTAAGAGCCTACATCAGTCATGCGGAAAAACGCTCAAGCTAATGTTAAGTGTAAGGGAAGGTTCTTTCGCGATTTATCGCTCGCATTTTAAAATTATTTTTTTTGCATAGGATAGCTGACGTCAATCTAATGTTGTTAGTTTTTACTTTTTCGATTTTGGTTACAGACCCCGCACACGAGTTGATTTGAGATTTTGTATCTGATAATGGTTCAAACATACAATTTTCATCGCTGAATTACATAATGTTTTTTCCAGCTGCAAAATGCATCCCCTGGAGAAAAACATCTGAATTCAACATTGCACCTAAATTTTATTTGAGTATACATAATCATTATAAGAGTTTTTTTTTTTTTTTTTTATAAGAGCAATCTGTAAATTTTAGTATAAAATAAATATAAGGAGAAATATATTCAAATTATAACTGATGCTCTACTTGATGAAGACCTGCCAATTATTTGTATGGTTATACATAATCATGAAAAAAAAAAAGAGTTATTTTTGTGGAAGCCTGTCCAAATTTTATTGTAGTTATAATAGAAAGACATAGCACCTTAATAGGGCTAAAATTTGGCTTTAATTAATGTAACAAGGGCAAAATTTATACAAGTATACATAATGATAGGAGTTGTAATTTTCCAACCGAGTGAAAAAATATCCAGGCCAGAATTTTAACCCAGGACCTTGGCTTAAGTTGCCAACACTATACCAATCAACTGAGCTATCCTGGACAAATTGGGTAGACACAATTCACTCAGACAACCTTTTGATAATAACATGTGGTCTGTTATCTGAAATAATTCAATGTAATTCCAAGTAAATGTTGAATACGTAATTACATTTTATTAGATGAACACAATTATTCTAATTGGTAAATTAATCATAGGAGTTGCAATTTTCCAACTGAGTAAAAAAGTGTCCAGGCCGGGATTTAAACCTTTGACATAGGCTTAAGCATCCAACACTCTACCAACTGAGCTAACAAATCTGGAGAATACAATTCACCCAGACCTTTTGATAATATGTGGTCTGTTATCTGAAACTTTTCAACAGAATACCTCACAGTTAATGAAACTCCTAGTAAACATTGAATATCTAATTACATTTAATTAATTCAACAAAACCATTCTAATTCTTAAATAAATCATAGGAGTTGTAGTTTCCCAACTTAATGAAAAAGTGTCCAGGCCAGGATTTAAACCCAGGACCTTGGCTAAAGCGGAAATGCTTTACCAATTGAGCTATTCTGCACAAATAAAGAGGATACAATTCACTCAGGTAACCTTTTGTTAATGACATCAGCTCTGTTATTATCTGAAACAGTTTAATAGAATAAATTGCCGACAATGGAACTACAAGTAAATGTTGGATACATAATTACAGTTCATTAATCAAACCCGATTCTTCTAATCAGTACAAATCCTTGCCTAGATATTTTTTCACTCAGTTGAAAAATTACAACTCCTATGACTTATTTTCCAATTAGAATAATTGAGTTGATTTAATGAAATGTAATTACACATCCAGTGTTTACTTGGAAATCCATTAACTGTGATTCATTCTGTTGAACTGTTTCAGATAACAGACTAGATGTTATCAAAAGGTTGTCTGAGTGAATTGTGTTCTCCAAATTTGTCCAAGATAGCTCAGTTAATAGAGCGTTGCAGCTTAAAGGGACTCTCCAGTATTGCAAAGACACTCACCAGCTAATGTTAAACCTTGGGAGGGTTCTTTCCAAATTTCTCATTTGAATTTGAATTTTTTTTTGCATAGGTCAATCTTTTTTTTACTTTTTCGATTTTGGTTGCAGATTTTTTAATAAAGGCAGTTTTATTCTCAGAACTAGTTTTGAAAGTGAAAGTATCTTTATTAAAGAAAAAAACTGGAACCAAAATCAAAAAAGTTAATAACGAGATCAACCTCAGCTGTTCTATGCAAAAATAATCTTTTAAAAATATTGAATTTCAAATGAGAAATTTAAAAAGAATCCTCCCATTGGTTTAATATTAACTTGTCAGTGTCTCTGCGTACCTCAAGAGAGCTTCACCCCGAAGTATCACCGTAAGTAACCACAAGTAAGCTTCACCGTATTAAAGCTTCACCCCGAAATTTTAATATAAAATAAATACAAAGCTGACAAATTAAAATGGCTATAGGTTGTGTCCAAATCAATGTAAAACAGCCAAATTTTACATTTATAAACATAATCATTATAAAGAAAAACTTTGTAATTTTTTTTTTGTCCAAGTAGCAACTCCCAATTTCAGTGTAATTTACAATATAAGGGTCCAACATGTTAAAATGGCTATAACTTGGGTTCTAATTAACGCTAAAATTTTAGCATAAGATAAATATAAGACTACATATTCGAACGACTATAACTTGGAGTCTAACTGATGTAGCACTGCTATGTTTTGTACGATAAACATAAGGAGAAGTCCTAACAAGGAGGGATTTAGTTGTTGAAATCCCCCACTTTTTGTCTAATTACAATATAAAGGGCTGACACATTAAAACAATTGCAACTTGGGTTCTAATTAACACAACATGTCATAATATTTATACATAATCATCACAAGAGAAAAATTTCTTGGCTTTTTTTCAAAAGTCCCTTCAGATATTAGTATACAATAAATATAAGACCCGATAAATTAAAATAGCAATAATTCAGATCTTAATTGATGTAACCCAGCCAAATTTTAATGTAATTGTAATATAAGGACAAAATAACTATAACTTGGGCTCTGATTAATGCAACAGACACACATTTTATAAAAGGAAGGGATTTTTTTTTTTTTTTTAAATCAAAGCCTCCTAAATTTTAGATGATTATAACTCGGTTATAATTGATGTAGCTCTGCTCTTCTTTTGTAAATATAAATGGATGGATTTATTTGTTTAAGCCTCCACCCCAATATATATAAATTAATATCAATATAATGTCTATGACTTCAGCTCTAATTATTGAAGGATGCCCAAATTTTATGCAAGAATACATAATTATTATAAGACGGCCATTTTATTATTGAAGCTAGCCAAATTTTAACATAAATAAAATATAAGACCCGTCAAATAAAAAGTAATATTTTCACGACCCCCCCCCCCCCCCCCGTCTGGGTTGAAAGCTTTTAACAGAGTTTCCTCCCAGGTTTTAAAAAGGGCAGGGTGCTGCTGGTCAGAAAAGGGCACTTTTTTTATTCTCAAGGGCACTTTTTTAATTGTTAAAGGTTATTCTTTTGGTTTTTAAAGCCACTTTTTATATTTAAAAGTCAAGGCACTCTTTTTAAGACATTGAGTCAGTTTTTACTAAGAAAGCAAATTTTTTAATGCAAAAAGAAGAAAGGGCATTTTTTTTAATGAGGTGCAAGAAGGGTGCTAATTATTTTTATGAGGGGCAACAAAGGTGCTATTTTGTAAACCAAAGGGCAGGCAGGGTGCAGCCTCCTTCTAAAACTGTCTGGGAGAAACTCTGCTTCTAATATTAAATAAAGAGTTTTTCTTTAAAAAAAGTGAAGTGCTGCCATTGAGGCCTTGGATCTAAAGATTTACATGTTAGAAATTTAGTCAATATTTATTTTTTCTTTTTGTACAAAGTTGTTTTTCACAAATGAATTATCAAACATAGAAAATAGAAATTAAGTTTTTGCAAAAGCTGATGAGACTTTACAAAATTGTTTTCATTTGAATGGGGCTGGCTTTAGCCCCTCTCTTTCCTACTTCTTTATAAAAATGTTGTTAATATATTAGACAAAATGTAGATAAGTTTTTAACAAAACAACAACAAAAAACAAAGCATTGAAAATCATTATTTCTCCCAGTTTACATCATGCCAAGTGAAAGTGCCATTTGATTCAGATCATTGATTGGCATATCTGTTATTACTGATTTTTAGGTTTATTTTTTGCCAGACTGTTTGGAAATATACTAAGTAATATTTTTTAAGGAGGTGAGAAGTAAAATCATATATCAGAATTTGTCAGAGGGGTTATTAGAGGGTTACTTTAAGGGTCTTTTGACGAATTCGACTGGCTGGATAAGCAAAGCCTGTATCTATATTGCTGACTACCCTGACAATGGGACACTGAACACCAGGTTCATTTGGAACCGTCCAGCACATAAGTGCCTGCAGAACAAATCCAGAGAGGGGTAAGATTTTTGAACATGTGCCTGCAGTCTACTGCGAAGGCCATATTTTTTTTATAATGAAGAATGTAAAAGTGAAATAAACTAAGCCACTAAGTGCTTTTGTCAGAACTCTGTATGCAAGGTAATTTTTAACATATTAGCATAAAAAGCATTGCAGAAATGTAACACACGTTAAAAATCCAAAAATAAACTTCAAACAACTTTATTCAACTGAAAGAATATTTTTTTTCATCCTTCCGAATCTCCAGTTTAAGATTATATTCAAACACAAAAACATATAAAGGAAATCAAAACTAAAAGTTATCTCCCATGGGAAGGGGAGGGGGTTGTCAGAAAAAATCCTGAGTTACTGTTTTTCTCTTGGTGTTAATATACTTAATTACCTGAGAATAATAAATGTTACTTTTTTTCCCCCAAAATCATGTGCCAAAAAGAAAATCTGGTTTATTACATTTGAAATTCCAGAGGCAGGCAATTGTTGGTGTCATGACACAGCTAGTTCAGTATTAAATAAAATTACAGCAATAGTTAATTTTAAAAAAACTCCCTTCGCTAGATGCAGCAAAGATCTGGTATCCCATCAAAGATAAAAGTAAGTTCTGTCAGCCCCACAGCAACATTTTATAATGCATGGTGACAAAAGTTTTTTACTGTTCTTTACTGATCACTATGCAATAGCTTAGTTTCAGAATTACATATGTCAATTTGCAGCAAACAAAGATTTATTGGTGACCCCAACAATGCTAGACTAGCCTATTATCATAATAAATAATAGAAATCTATTAATAAGGGAATTTTACATTTGCAAAGCAAATACAATATATACAAAAATATAGAAACAAAGTAAATTGTAACAATTTTTCTTTTAAACAGCATATATATATTAGTTAAGATTAATCTGAAAACGTTAAAATATTCTGTGTTGCACTGTCTCTGGTAGTGATTACTGATGATGTTGACAAAGTGACTATCAAGTACAATTATTGCCTTGTCTAAAAAAGCAGAATGTGTTTCTAATTAAAATTACATATTTTTAAAAATAACTTCACAATTGTTATTGTTGGTGATTTAAACAAAATAATTTCACATACGTTAAAGTTTTGTTAAAAAATATTCCAGTAGGCTTGAATTACAAAAAAACTAACCAATTTATGCCATACATATTAAAATTTATAATTACACAGTCATCATTATTGGATGCCATTTTTATAGAATAATTTTATAAATCATTGATACTAGCAATTTACTCTTAAAAATGAAGATTTTTTCCCCTCTCTGATAGCAGGAATACAATGCTATTTAAAGGTATACTAACAGCCACCAGTGAAACATGCAAAATAACAAAACAATCTATACCTATTTCTAAACAAAGCAACAACAGTTATTGGCACTTCGTATTATCTGGGGCAGGTCAGATACAATTGTGCCAAGCATGGTAATAATAATACTAATTACAGCAACCCTTATTTTTTTCCCTACATGGTAAAACAAGAAAACAATATTTTTGGTGCCATGATTATTGCAGAAATATACTGTTTTGTATTATGTTGGTTACTTATAGTGCTATAAATTTCCAACCTGATATGATGCATTTAATAAATGTGTACTAAATTTTGATATATTATTTACCATTTCTTATATTACTTAAAATTTATTAAGTTTACTAAATTCATGTTATTTGCCATTTTAAACAATTTTATGTATTTAATAAACATGTCAAATTACTAATTTTGAGTGTATGTGGTTACAATAAACAAGATTGGCAATCAACCATTTTTAGCGATTATCTCCTAGCTGAGATAAGTACCCAGTTTTTTAAAAACCAATTATGAACAATAATTATTCACAACAGGTTTTTGTTTTTTATGATTCCTACATTCATTTTTACACGAAATACTATTGAATGGCTTTTTAACAATTATTTACAATATAAAATTAATTTTTAATACATCTGGTTTCATGACATATTTTTTATATTAAGCCAAATTTTAATTCTAACTTCGAAATCTGAATAATTTAATTGTTTATTCTTTATTGAGATATAAGTAAACAAAATAATAAAAACCAAACAAATAGATATTTAAAAATGAGTCTGTATAAGCTTTTCATTTAAGAATAACTCACAGTTAATATTAACTCTCTTACAAACTGAAAAGTCATAAATCATAATAAAAGGAAAAAATGTTATTGACAAATGAAACATCTATACTCTCAAAAAGTCATGAAATTAATTTATAAAACAATATAAAACCTGAAATTATTTAATCAACAGTAGCATTGAAAAAAATTATAGCTCTTGAATTAATGCTGAAGTAGATTATATTATCTTCCATTGTTCACAATTCTAAACATTGGAGAAAACTCCCTACTTTTTCATTTCCACAGCCAACATTTATAAAGGATTAGGTGTAATCGAGAAAGTATTGTCAATGATATGATATGAATTAACAAACCATATGGCACAGACAATACTCATTCAATTAATATACTGGGAGTTGCTGGTAATGGTGGTGAGCACAAATTGACACTGAAAAGAGAAAAGAAAAACCACATTTAAAAAATGCCACACAGAAAAAGAATAGATAAAATACAGTTTATTAAACATATAGCTCATATGTAGAGTTGGTCATTTTGCTGGCAAAAGAGTATTTTTGGTAGGACAGTGGCAAAAACTGAAAAATTATTGGATAAAAAAAATATATATAACAAACAATATAATTTTTTACATAATATAATTGAGACTTAAATCAGAATATTAATTTCTATTTTATTGATAGTAATTTGGTTATTTACATTAATTTCAATTAGTGATAGGATTTGAAGTACTAGTCGAAACATCTACTTTGTAAATAAATTTATGTTAGATGGAGATAAAAACTGTTTTTCTTCATTCTTAATATCAGGGCATCTATTCCAGATCAACAATGATTTTCCCTGACTTTTCTATACCAATAATAATAATAAAAAAGATTCCAGGTATCAAGATTTTGTGATGTCACACACAAAAACTCTTTAAAAAGTTGTGAATTTGAGTGTGGAACTTTCACAGCTGATTCTGAGGAATAAATTCCTGATTTGTTACATAATATTTTGCAAAATTTACAAATTGAACATTTTAGATGCTAAACATTTTGCAGATACACACTTTTAGCATCAGGTTCTATCCATTTTGTCTAATTAGTTATGAAATTCTTTATCACATCAGTCACAGTTTAAACAGATTGCATCGACATACTCTAATACAAATAATAAATATTCAATAAATTAAGCTAACAAACATTCAGTTCCCAAACAAAGAGAAGTAAACAAACTGAATCCCCTAATCCAGTGGTTCCCAACGGGGGGCGTACGCCCCACAGGGGGGCAATTTGACTTTTCAGGGGGGCAATTTAACTTTTCAAGGGGACAATTCGGAATTTCTGTGAACCCATACCTTCTGAATTGTTTTTCTAATAGTAATGTTGTAGACTGTAAATAAAAGTTACACATTCAAATTTAAAAAAAAAAAAAAAAAAAAAAGTTTTTTAATCAATTTAAAAAAAATATCCATTCAAAAGTTTTAAATACAATTCTTCCAGAACAATTATAGAAAATACTTTTTAACATATCTAGATACCTTTTATATATTTAAAAATTCTTTATAATTTTTCTGATTTATAAGTATTTTAGAATTTTAAACAACTTTTTTGATTATTTATTGAAATGAGTCGCACTGCAATATGTCACATGAAAATCAATTTTACACATGAAACTATTCAAGTGTATATTTAACAATTACTTGACGACCTTCCTTTATCACGTTTTATTCTGATTAGAAATTGTTGCGTAATTTAATCATAGAAATTCTGTGATTAAATAAGACAAAAATGTTTTATTCAAAATTATTGATTTTTCTAATCAAGGATTCTGAGAACTCTATACATCACGCATACGTGGTGACAGTGTGCCAGTAAACTACGAGGAGTATCAGATGATTATAAAAAATATTTGATTCATCCATTACTTCGACACGTTTCAGGATCAATGTTAAATGCTTTTTACTCTATCAGGAGTAAATTCTTTTAAAATTTTATAAGAATTATATGTTATAGGGGGAAGGGGGCATCATCATTTTAGAGAAGTTTTGGTGGGGCACGGCTAAAAACAGGTTGGGAACCACTGCCCTAATCAATCCTACAACATTCAGTTCAAAATTTCAGTGAAGCTGGAATGGAAAATCTCTGAATTATTATAAGGAAGGACTGAAAGGGGTTTGACAAAATGATTTGCACAAGAGGTTGAAATCATTTTTACAGTCCATATGAAGAACACAGTTTGATTTTAATGGCACTACAATTTCAAATCCTTAATTTTATAAGAAACATTTTCCTATTTTTTTTCTTGAAAGTTCAAAATTTTCAAATTTTCCTGACTTTTTCAGGTGGTTAGACACCCTGTAATATAATAATGTCATCTTTATCTTTAATAGTAATAATATTTTAGATATTAAAAACCTTTGAATCCATAATTTATATATTCAAGAAATCTATACAGTCAAACCAGTATGTCACTCTCAGGTCCACTTAAAAATGACTTACTAAACAGAGTTTATATTAAAATGTAAAATAAAATTCCAAATGTTTATATATAATAAGAATGTCTATTACTAAATTTATGTTATAAATTATATAAATCGGTAGAACAAGAATTGGAATTCGTAAAATGGATGGCAAATTAAGGAAAGTTATATATTTAATTGTACAGTTCAATACGTACCCATTTGTTACTGCCCTACAAAAAAACCTATTTTTGTTTGATGTCAGTTTTCTGAAATAAAATTTATCTTCTCTTAGGAATACAGCATATTATAGATGCTATCTGTGTGTCAATCAAAGACAAAATATAGCTCCTTAATTTACCAATAAAGGCTTTTTTCTTTGCAATAAGCGGTTTGGGAGGTTCCTCTTCATGATCGCTGTCAGATGTTACTGCCGGTCCGTTTTTTTTGCTTTCAAAACATCAGCTACAATTTCAATTCTTGTTGCATTCAAAGAACTTGTTGCTACGTCAAACAATTTTTATAAGGAAAGGGAATGTGGAATGTTGTTAATCTTAGTCATGCACAATAAAAAAGTGTTTTTTGGAGGTAAAACATGACATAATATGCAGAATGACATTTTATTCGAGTGACCTATTAACGAGGTTTCACTGTAACTATTAAAGACAAAATTACTAAATTAAAAGTTGCCTGTAACATACACATATATATATATATGTATACATACGTTATATATACAGTAGATCTTTATGATGCAATTCTATATAATGTAATTCTCTATATAATGCACAATGTCTCAGATGTAAACAATGAATTTTGCAGTTAAGATGCACCTGCATCCCCACATTGTAAAAAATTGCTAATCTCTAGAGGATTAAATGTGACACATTAGTTCATTGTTATCACCTTAATTCAGAGCTTTTTAACGGAAAAATGATATTAGAATAAAAATGTTTCTAAATAAGTACTATAATGAATTATTTGGTCCAGGCATATTTCGAACATGTTTACAAAGTAAATTTAACAGTGTATGGAATGATCTATATTAGGTAAAAAATTATATGCACAACTCTTGGTCTCAAGGACTGAAATATAAAGATACTATACTATATTTTGATATGTTACAGACATATTTGGCCATGTTGATGAGGTAAGTTTAATGATGTGTGAAATGTGATCTATGTAACGCAAAAATTCTATATAATGCACAACCTCACGTTTTTAAGTTTGCGTTATAAAGATCTTTTACTATATATATATATACATAACTTTATAACAATCAAATCAATCTGCATTTCCTTTTTATCTGAACCTCTTTTATAGAGATAATCCTTTTAAAAGCACTTAAAAATTACTTTATATATAAAAAACACATGGACCAGATAAAACTTAATATACATGAGAGAGGAGAAGAATTGCATAGTAATTATACTTTGTATCTTCAAATGACTATTGTTCCAGTAGCTCAGCAAAGCAGCTAATAATTCTTAAGACTTTTTCAGGGATCATTCTAGAACATAAAAAAGGGCAGGGCGCACATTACATAATAAGGGCAATTTTGTTGAAAAGGGCATATCATTTCATAAAAAGGGCATTTTTGTAATAAGTGCATATGCTAATATACTGGTGGGGAGAGAAGTCTGGCAACAGCTTAAAGTACTGCTTAATTTAAAATATCCAATAACATTTCTAATTTCCATAACTTTTCCTACAATATTCAAAAACCTCTCTCTCTAAAACTTTTATTCAAAAGATAACTTTTTCCCGGTTTTAGCAAAACTGGTTTTGAAAAAGCTACAAAAGAAAAGTTCTAAAGCTACTTCTCAAATTTTTTATAGAACTTATGTTAGTTATCATGTGGTAGGCCGGAATGCCTGATCTAATATTATATTTCACTAGAGAAGGTGAAATTAATCAATGACCCTTAGTTACCCTTTATGTCTTGTTTAATGGAAAAAAAAAAAAGATAAATGGAAAGACTAATCACTCAAAGTCAAAGATTAGACATACCAGGGCATTTCACAAAGAAATAAAGAGCGAAAGAGGAGTACTCTGCCTGACTTACTGTACTAGCATTCTAAAAATAAAAGATAAGTGAAGAATTTTTGAAAGTACAATGCAAACAAGGCAGGATTCTACCCAGGAATAAAAGGAGGGTAGAAATCTACCTAGAAAAAGGGCAAGGAGGGTGGGATCTTATCTAAAAAGGGCATGAGGGTAGGCCGCCCCTCAGAAACTCTCTAGAATAATCCCTGACTTTTTTACAGACTAACTGAAGTATAAAAAATAGTTGTTCTACAATTATGACTCTTCAAACCAAAACCAGGGAGTTATTTTATTGCTATTTACTCTCCCCATTCCCAAAATCTGTACCCATAGCATAAACTAAAATATATTTTACTGAAAACAATGCAAACTTAATAGAATTCTGATTACTGTTTGAATGATGCATTGATTATTCAAAGTTAAAAAATTTAAAGTTACATATTGTAAGAGTTAAAATACCTTAATTACATTCCCGTAAATAAAACATATAGGGGAGAGTGGTAATGAATAGGCCAGTTTTTGTTTTTCAATTTTTGTAATTTTTTCTAATAATTCTTTTGGCTCAGAATTGGCTCTTCAGTTACTTTACTTATTTGGTTTTATCAAAAAGTCATAAAAATCGGATTAGAAAATGTTTATAATGAATGATAATAGAAAATAAAAATATAGAAATTTGGCCCATTCATGGGGTTGAATGGGCCACTAAATGAATTCAATGAAAAAATGTGGAATTAATCTTTTATTCACCAAATATGACAAAATGAATGGCACTTGACATGATATGATTAAAAGTATACTGAAAGAGTAAGCAATACACAATGCTTATCAAAATTATTAAAAATCAAAAGTGATATTATTAAATCAAATATTTGTTGCAGAAAAACAACAAAATAATGAGATAAGAGAGAAAGAACATAAAATAAGCATAAAAATAATAGATAATACACATTATGATTTAACGAAATTTATATATTTCAAAATTATTATTAAACTTCATGGTTATAAAAGCACATGATGTTCCACCAGTAATGTCTAGCTGTGTAAATTTCTGGTATTATTTATTCTACCCATCAGATTCAGAATATAAACAATTATTCGAGTTTTCTATCAAATGTGAAAAGACTGGTAGGTGTGGTCAACAACTGAACAGTTCACCTGAATCATTTATACAATTTAACTTATGTTTCTAATAAATAACTAATACTTCTTAAGTTGAAAATGTGTAAATTATTTTTTAGACATCGCTATAAACCTATCCTAACTAGACAGTAATTTAATCTAAATCCATGAAAGCCAGTTATGTGTCATATGTTAAAGAGAATCGGGGGAAAAAAAAAAAAAAAACACATTTTCATGATTAGGGCAAAGGTGGCCCATTCAGCCCCACCTATACTTCTAGAATATATTCAGGCTTTTTTAGCACATTAAATTCAAATAACATCTAAATACATCCTAAAATTAGTTTATAGATATGCAAATACTTGCTAATACACATATCTGCAATGAAATAGATACTTTTTAGCTTATTTATTTTACAGAAAAAAGGAAAATATTTACTTTTCAATCAGATTCTTGACAATCCTACTCTAGTGAGAAAATGGGTCCTCCCAAACAATGGAAAATTTTATGAGTTTGGTAGAACAAATAGCTTCATCTATTGGTGGCATCTAAAATAATTTTATGCAAACACTTTTTTCATATTTTGTTAATGGCCCATTCATTACCAATCTCCTCTACCTATTTTTGCCAGAACGGTTTTTTCCACATTTGGCAAAAACTTGCTAACCCTACCCACACACATTTTAAAATTTTCGCTGACATACCATAAAATTAATCATGCAAATTATATATTTTCTTTTAAACATGTAAAAAATTTACTTTACATTTACACAGTATAGTACATAATCACAGCGTATAATCGAAAATTTTGTGGAAGAAAATGTAGCCCTTAAATTTTTTTTGACAGATTTATGAATTTATACAGAGAAAAATCTTTATGTATATGTTAAAATGAGAATTAGCAATCTTGGTAGTAAAAGTAAATATTTAGGAAAAATAATACCCTAGCAAGGGGGGCCAGCACCCCCTGGGAAAGTTGCCAAGGCCATCATTTAAATTCTGTTTCAAAAATCCAAATGAAACCCTGTTCAAAAACTGAACTTAGTTTTGAGGACTTTTTACAGTTTTGCATAAATACTAAATTGTAGTATTTGTTTAAAAACAGCAAATAAATGCTTCAATAGGCGCGCATCCATCCTATCTGCACATATTCAGAATTAGCAACCTGTTGCTGATGCAAACATTGACTTTTGCATTAGTTATATACTGAAATTTTTCATTTTGCAGCGTTTTCCATTATTAGCATAAAACAAAGTTATTCTAATGAGTTATATAGCCAATTTAAATCCAAGTGGTTTTAGCTTTTGACTAGACACAAAAATAATTTTAAAATGCAAAATACACCCTTGATTTTTCAAAAGTTTTTTATCATATAAAAACATAACTTTAGAATCCTTAAGGGCAGGGAATATTCAGAAAAAAATTAAAGGTTGCCACTCTTTTGAAACAGGTGAATTGCCAGATTTTTATTTACTTATTGAAAATTTTCATTATCAGCAGCTAGTGATGTAGTAGTAAAAAAACCTGAAGGCATACGCTTTAGACAGAGGGTATACCCTAAAAAGTATATGCTATAGTGTTTTTGAGAAGAGGGTATACAGTATTCCAGAAGTTATACGGCGTATTCACTGTATATCCTCCACTACATCCCTGTCTGCAGCCTTTACTGTTCTTAGCATCAAATAAAGTTATTATAAACAATTTAATAGGAAACATAGTGCCTACAATATGAATATGCACTAATTTACCTTTCTACACTTTGATCATATATATGTGTTTGTGTGTGCATGTGTCGAGAGAGAGAAATAGTATGAGCCCCCCCCCCCCCCCCCCTGCATTTTCTTGAGCACCCCCTATTGTTTATTTCTAGCTACAGCCCTGACCCTAGCTTATTCACTGAATGTACTAAAAATAACCACAATTAACAATTTTTTTTATGCTATGATCATTTCAATTGATGTTCAAATTGGGGAAAAACAATTTTCTAACAGGTTTAATTACAATAAACCAAATAATATATTACAAATATAAACATTTTAAAACTTACTTAATCAGATGGCTATACTCTCTAATTATAAATCCCATTCCATGGTATAAATAGAATACAAGCATTACTTTGTAAATTAAATATTAGCCACCATTTTTTATTTTTAAACCCTGGGTCCTCAGACAATAGTTAAGATTTGAGGATTTTAATGACAATAATGCAAAGAAACATTAACACATTGGATCAGATTTAAATCCGGAACAATATTTTCTGTTAAAAAGAGGAATGTACAGTATACAGATTTTGTTCAGTTTATATATTTTTTTTCTTGTCAATTTGTAAATTAAATAACAGGGGTCAATGCAGACTTTTTTTTTTTCTTGGGGGCCCATTTTGTGAAAGTAAAGGTTATTTTTGTGAAATTTATTATATTTTTGTAACGAAAGTTGATATCCAGTTAATCAAATTCAAACCAAGCATTTATAAACAAAAACTAAATCCTTTTGCTGAAGTTTTCCTCTCTGGTGAACAAGCTTGTTTGCAAATTACACATTTTAAAACATCACAAAATAATAAATAGTAAGTTTTTATGGAATAGAATTTTGTGAAGGGGCCCTAAATAGGCCCCAAATTTTCCCTGGATCGACCCCTGAATAATGTACACAATATTTTTTTTTAGATGGAAATCTACAAAATATTCGGAGAAAGTCAAAGCTTGGTGTTTGTACATTTAATTATATTATATGTAACCAGAAGCACATATTTAAATAAATTGTCAAAACTGCACCTGTGCATGTGAACCCTACCATGAGATGTACATTCTTTAAATAACTTGAACCACATTAAAAAGTAGAATATAAAGATTAAAGCTTGCTGTTGCTTTAAAATATTTTTATAAAGTTTCTTGTCGACATATAGTAAATTATTAATAGTAGGCGGTACTAAAGAAAATAAAAAACACTGCAAGATTAAATACATTTAAAAAACAATGGACAAATTACCGGTATTAATAAATCTTACCTTACTTAAATGTAATTCTTTTTTAGCAAAACAATATGAGCTGTATGAATTTTTAATCGAATCCAGGAATCCGTTTGCACCATTTTCCAAAATGTCGTGTTTTTCAGCCATCTCCTGCAGCATAATTGAAGAAATATTGCTAATGTATATGATCTGAATTACAGCATACATCACAAGCAATACCCATTCAATTAAGGTGGTCTCGTCACTTTAATAAGATCTTGATTTTTTGGACTTTTGCAGATTGCACCTTGCTGACAGTCAGTCCACGTGCACCGTCACGTTTATTTTGCTCAATCGGCAGCTCCAAACTAATATGAGGTTTTTTTTCGTAAGTCTTTAGTACACTTTAATATTTAAAAATGCTATAGAATAAATATTAACCATTTTTTTACGATCTACATGAGCATTATATATTCAGTAATGCGAATGGTCTGCCGAAGCGTCATCATCAAAGCGAAGGAAAGGAGAAAGACGAGCTATTCTGAAAAGCTGGGAAGCTCGATATTGCTCTTTGGCGCGTTGGCGAAGCTAGCTGCCAAAGCCCCATTGCCACCCCCACTGGTTCTCTGTGATTGGTTGTAAAAGAGCAGAGCATCCCAGCGATTACCGTCTAGTCATTTTGGCGTGTCCGCGACAGGACCATGAACCTAGATACCTGGACCGGAATCCATAATGGGGATTTAGCTTGAAAAATAGTCCTTGAAATTTAGTTGATCTATAAGCCATCAGAGGGCGCAACGATTCGCAGCGATAGCAGATTTACATGCAAAGCATAGGAGAAGTTACAAATTTTTCTAATTTTAATTAATTTAAAGAGCTCTTAAACACATTATGGCCAGAAATTGTTTTGCTCCGGTTTGTGATACTGAATATCCCAGCTCTTTAAAGAGAAATAAAGCCTTAGGAAAGAAGAATCCGAGTTTATTTTCAGACTGTATACAATGTTATAACAGACTGTCGTGTGCATTCTATAACTACTTTCTTTTTACCCTCTGACTTTTCAAAATATGTATTTTAAATATTCATCGGCGCAATGTGTACGGAAAAATTTATACAAGTTATGTAGTTTAAATTTTCTTTTTTTCTATAATTCCAATCTAACAAAATAAGTTACAGCTGAACATTACAGCTACATTATTACAAATACTGTTGTAAAGTGTATTTTTTTCCCTCGTAATTCAGAATTTTTTTTTCTATTATAAATAAATAGGAATGTTTCTTATAATTCTGTTTTTATGTCCCTTAAAAAAAAACAGTACAAATAGTACCATTAAAAGTATATAAATTGGTGAAGGGAAAAATTAAATATTTAACTATTATATCGAAAAGTTTTTCCTATGTTGTGTGTCACTTATGTTACACATAGAACAGTGTGTGTTATGGGAGGTTGAAGTTCCTGATAATTAAGTTTATATGCATTATTTTACAATTCAAGGTGTCATATTGACCAAAAATATTAAATGTTCCTGTCAAACTTTCTCTAAATGTTTCCTAATGAATATTTCCACGTTGACTATTGTAAGAAATGCACATTCCTTTAATTCAGACTATAAAACCATTTCCTTATTACTTTCTTCTATCTATAATAGAAGAAAGTATTGTAATCGAAATTTTTTTCGACTTCCGGTTTTCGACGGATTTGCACGTTTTAGAGGTCAGATATTCCGAAAAACATGTTTTTACAAAATGTCTGTCTGTCCGTCTGTGTGTCTACATTGTACCATCTAAAAGTGTATGATGTTATGCTTCAAATTGAACCAAATTTTTTTTCTATGATTTTGGCTATGGCAAGCAGGTTCTATCAGAATTTGGGGATATTTCGACGAAAGGGCGCGCTGTGATCGATATTTTCGTTCCATTTTCCCTATTGTACCATCTAAAAGTGTATGATGTTATGCTTCAAATTGAACCAAATTTTTTTTCTATGATTTTGGCTATGGCAAGCAGGTTCTATCAGAATTTGGGGATATTTCGACGAAAGGGCGCGCTGTGATCGATATTTTCGTTCCATTTTCCCTATTGTACCATCTAAAAGTGTATGATGTTATGCTTCAAATTGAACCAAATTTTTTTTCTATGTTTTTGGCTATGGCAAGCAGGTTCTATCCGTAGCCTACGATGATGCACGTCGCTGTACAGCCTATCATTTTCGACTCAAAAGTAGGGGACAGGGAGGCTAATTTCCAAACCCTCAACCTTTGGGCACCCTTGGCGAAAAGGGAATGTCGCCAAATAATTTGGCCAGAGTAGATTGCAGTGCGCATGCGCGCTACTTGTTTGGAGTTGGCTTTGGGAGGGCTCGGCTCGCTCAAATGTTGAGTTTTTGTAAATGAATGTATTCGTTCGTATTGTGAATTTCAGATGCGCTTGAAGACGTTTGCTTTTCTTCAATAACTACTCCTCGGAATGGTATGTATTAAACTTTTATTATTATTGAATATAAATTTTATTCGGATTTTTTAAAAATAACGTACTTTTAAAGTTGTTTAATTTCCTGAGAGCTGCTGTGATTCGGATTAGGCCTAAAATGTCTTTTAAATATAAGGTTAATCTATTAAAGGTTATATAAGGTAATCTTAAAAACTTATTTGGATTGTAAAATGCGCTTCACGTAATGAAACATTACTCTAAATACATCAAACTGTTAAAATTATTAAACATAAAAATGCTTTTTTGTTTAATTTTACTGTATTTCCAATTTAACATTTAAACACTTTATAATAAATATAAAAAAGATTTTCTGCCATATCACTATTTGTTACATCTCTAGGTTTTATATAATTATAAAGTATACTTTTTAAAAAGCTATATTACAGCCTTGTCTGATTCCCACCATTTCCTCAGAAACAAAATCTTGGTTCTACAACTTAATGTAATTAAAACATTAAGATCTATGTAAAATATGCCTGAAGAATGTCTCTTTTTTTTCTTTGTTGTCAATTTTTTCCTAAAATATGTACTGAATTTTATATGAAATGTTAAAATCTTATTCAGTTTCGCTAAAATTTTAACACATAAAAATATAAATTAAGCACATAGTTTAGAAATATTTTGATAACTAAGAAAAAAAAAGATATTCTTGAGAACAGTACACAGGAAACAGAAGTTTAAAATATTAATTTCCTGGGGTCCTGGGGAGATATTTAAAAAATACGAATGCATCCTATGTCCATAGGAATAACATTAGCGATAGGAATCTGGAAGTTTACTTACGAGCAGCCTTAATGTGTATATGCATGATTTGTGTTTTTGTAAATTGTTTGTCTCCAGTTTGTATGTTCATGACTTGACATATTTCGTAATTTCTTTTTCAGTTTAAAAACTATGGAATTTAGACTAGGTGCTGCTGACTGTGATATTTAGCCAGCAGAAAGCATTCAAATGGCCTGAAATGCAATTGTTTTTCTTGCCTTTAAATGTCTTTCTGCTAGCGCTTAGAAGACCGTATAGATGTGTTTCAATTAGAAGGCTATTTTGAGGATTTTATGGACTGAATCAAGCCCAGCTAAATATTCTTTCACAGGTATCCAAACTTTTTAAATTTTGTAGTGTTTTAAGTACTCAGTTGTTATAGTCAGACATGGAAAATGTTTCCATGTATGACATGCATCTTATTTAACCTTTGCATCTTAATCTCTTAAAATTTGTCAACTATTTTTTAAATATTTTCTGCATTTAATATTACTATGCATGAACTTCGAAATACATAGTCTAATATACGTGATTCATATATATCAATTACGTTATCAAATTTGACAACATTTCTTTTCTCATGAATATTTGTTTCAGATTATCTCAGGTATTTTTTTTTTTTTTTTTTTTTGACAAAATGGTTACCTGTTTGTTGTCTTGATCTTTGAATGACTGTTTTATATTTTTTAAAAGAAATTCAGTTTTGATACTGGTAGGAAGGTGTATTACTTTATAATTAATAAAGTGTTTATGGGTTTCGTTTTCAAATATTTCATTATTAGATTGTTTTATCAAATTGCATATGTTTGTGTCCCAAATCAAAGCACACCTAATCCAACAATATCCAGTCCAAAGCTGTTAACTAGGCCAGTTTTTGTATATAAATTTAAAAGAAATTAGTATATTATACCCTATGAAATTGTAAGTATGCCTTCTAAAATATTTCAATAATTGTTCTAAATTAAATTTTAATATTTGTTTGCACCTGACGAATGTTACTGTAGTTATTTTAAATAAGTTTTGACATTTGCAGTTCACAACAAAGATAAAGGTAGACTTGTTTGTCCCTTCTTATTTATTGTAAACAAAAATTAATTTATTTTGAAAAGCTCCTCTATTAAGTATTTATATTATTTCTCATGAATACTATCTCTGTATATTTTATTACTTATTTATTCCATTTTTTAAATGTTTTTTGCTTAAGAATTGTATTTTTTAAGTGAAGCATTATTAGGCCTAGGCCTATATTTTTGTTTATTTTTTTTAAATGGCTACCTGTTTGTCTTAATCTTTTGAATGAGTGGTTTATATTATTTGAAAGAAATTCAGTTTTGATGCTGATAGGACTATAGGAGGGTATATTACTATATCCTCTTCATTACTAAATAAAAAATAATTTTTGAAAGAAATGTTGGAATAGTTTTTTCTATCTATTTTGGCTTCTGAAATAATAAATTTTTTAATATTGATGTACCAGGGACTCGGTTGCATAAAAAGTTCAGAAATTTGGAATATCATTGTAAACATGTTTTTCTTTTTAAAATTGCAAAAATGTTTTTTTTTTAACATAAAACAATTAAATATTATTTATTATTGCTTTAAAAGTATTAAATTAATTAAATCGTAAATATCAAAGTTTTTAAATAAATTTGTCGTGAACTACATTTATGAAATGACTGGAAAATTTAAATTTTATTATTATTTTTTTTTACTTAGTGTGAAAATTTCAAAACAATTATTAAAATGTTAAAGTTTATACATTTTATACACATAACTCTGATTTCAGATTTACATCCATTGAAATGAAACTTGCTGGTTTATTCGGTCAGCTTCCTGATTTGTGATTTCCCTCGCTAATGTTAAACATATGTGCATAGAATGCAATTGTATATTTAAAATATCTCCCAAGAAAATTTATATTTATAACTTATTTTTTATTTGTACTTTTCTTAAAGGAGGATGTCTCTTTTCTTAGTTTTGAAAATATTTCTAATATATATACTTAATTTTATTTGAAGTATTAAAAAGTTACTCATAGCTCGTCAGCAAACACATAAAATATTATATTAAGCATATATTTTGACAACTGAGAAAAAAAGATATATGCACAGTGAAATGAAAAATATACAGAAAAAAAAGTTGAAAATATTGATTTACTGAGGAGATATTTTAAATATACAAAGGCATTCTACGCCCATAGGTTTAACAATTAACGAGAGGAATTGGGAAGTTGATTGGCTAACAGCCTTAACAACTTTTCTTTGTTTGCTAGCTTGAATTTGTTCGACGCTTACCTTTGCGAGGTTATATCATTCCTTCCTTCATACTCGATCAGTGATGTAGCCATATACATTCTATATATGACATGTATTTTTTATCTTTAGTGCTTTATTATCTTTTATGTAATGTATCAAGCAATTATGTATCACTTCAATGTGATTAACTACATGTATTGGCCTTTTTAGGTGCGTTCGTAATTATATAAATACGTAGCACCTATTGTTGTCGCTTGGTCCGTCCATCCGTCCGCATATAACAACACCAAAAACTACCCAACCGAATGGTTTGCAATTTAAGACATATTATCTTTGCAGAATTTTGTCGAGACATTTCAAATTTTATAAAAATCGAATCAAAACTTTAGCAGATATTAATAAAAATATTTATTAAGACATTTGAAATTTTCTTTTTAAATCTGTGCTTTCTTGTTATAGGAGCTTCCGAGGTTTAACCGTCAAGCAACCGGGATACTTATTTTAATACAGAAATAAATCTGCAGACGATATAATTCATTTCACAGAGTTAAAAAATCAGAAAAGATCTGAATATTTATGTAACTAGTTATAGTACGAACGCACCTCATGTGTCACGTTTGACGTACAATTTCCAACTTGTTTTTTTTCTTGCTGCACAGCGATAATATTTTAGGTTAGATCAAAAAGATGTGCACCACCTAATAATATGTTGTACATCTTTGCTGGAGCTGACTGTGGTCAGAGTTGGGCAGTATTGAAAATACATGTATTCAAAATATATTTTCAAAATACATTAGTATTTTGTATTTTAAACCGATAAAATCAAAGTATTGTTGTAATGTATTTTCTAATGTTTTTTACGAAGTATTTTGTATTTTCAAAATACATTTTTCCAGATTTCAAACTGCAAAGATCACATCAGCAATTCACTATAAGGAAATACAATACATGCCTGTCAGTTTTGTCTAGTTTTCGAATTATTTTCTGAAAGTTAATATAAATACACCTTTTTGATTATATTGGTAAATAAAAATGTTAATGGATAAGTTGTTTAGATTCAGAAAACATTCTTGCTGATGGTTACAAAAATAATTTTTATTAGCTTTATGTTGCTTTGTGAATTACAAAAATAATGTTGTGTGGTAGACAGGAAGGAGTTTCTAAGTTGCGTAGGTGCAATGCCCTGTTGCCGATAGGCACTTGTTCGTTGACCACAGATATAAGTTGCTAAAAAAATGTCTGATGCCCAGTAATAGTATTATTTAAGAATACTTTAACAAAATAAAAAGTTTTCAATGGATTGATTCAATATATGAATTATGTAAAATTTACATTAGGCAGTAACTGTAAGAACAGTACTACTACATTGAACATTATTTAAAGAAGCGATTTGACTAAAAAAAAAAAAAAAAAAGGAAATTAATAACTTTACAAATTAGTTATTCTTAATTTTTATGAATATTTTATAAGGTATTTCTTTTATGAAAGTAAGAACAACACATTGTATCTGTTCCATATTAAAAGTTTCAAGAGTTTCATAATAAGTGGAAATTCAAAAAATGCTAATAATAATATAAGTGTGTTAACAGTTATGCAAGTTTCTTTCAGTATTTTTGCATTCAGTAATACGTTAAACATCATATGTATTCTTTGTAAAAGTATCAATTTAACACATGTGCATTATCTTATATATTAAAATGAAAAGAAATTTTCCTGAAATCCACTTTTCACACAAAAATGACCCATTTGCGCATACGTAAAATTAAATTTAGAACATAACCAGTTTTAAAGTAGACTCCGGCGAGAAAGGGGTGGCCGAGTGGTACAAGGTGTAGAGCTTCTCTGCTCTGATCAGTATGTCGGTTTGAAACCTACTCCGGACGCGAAATTCTAAAAGATAGTCACGTTTTAGCATTATTGGCAAATCCAGCCACCTCATTGGTCATTTAGTCGTGTCCTTTTCAGAGAGTAATCCCTTGGTGGCAGGGAAAATGTCGCCAACTCATTTGTCTATTTCTATGGTTAGAAAAACGAAAAGGAAAAAATTAAGTTGGTAATTTTGAAGCGAATGTTATATATTCAGCTTTCATTTAAAATAAACTATTGAAAATAATGTTTGATGGCATTTTATAAAACGAGAGTGGAACGGTTTAGATTTTAAGTTGTATAAAGATTTTAAAATGATATGACAGGTACTTTTTCAGAAATTGGAAATTAAAAATGACATTTTGCTTTTTAAATCCAAATGAATATGAAAATTCCCACATCGCTCTAAAAAATTTAATAAACATCGTTAGAAAAACATTTTTCTATAGCTTAAGATAGTATAAAAAACATTTTTAAAAAATATATAAACTCTTAATAAATAAATATAAGCATCAGTACTGAGCATTTTCAAAAAATTCTGTCTAAAAGAAATTAACTAAAAAACAGCTGTAAGTTTTTAAATCAATTTTAAACATAAAGAATAAACATTACAAAAATATTATATAAAAACTTTTGTATATCTAAGTTGATTTTTTTTTTCTTATTTATGCTACGCTGTCCTTTTAAAATAAAATTCTGTTTAATATTATGTAATATATACATATATATATAACGGGATTAAAAAAATAGTATTTATGCAGGTGTAATCCATTAAAGCCTTATACTAATGTTTACTTATCTAACTTCAAATAAATCTCATAACATCGCAAATTTTCTTATTATTAATTTGATGGTATTTCGCATACGCGTATTACAGTTTTGAAAATTATTGGTGGGGCTCACTCTTTTTTACACAAATAAGTGTATGTCAGTGTGAAAAAGATCGATTGACAATTCAATGTTGCCTTTTGCTTTTTTAACTCCCTTTTAAAGAAATTAAACATAATCGTATATTGATAAATAATCAAAAATTAAATAAAACATTAAGACAATATAAAAAATCGAATGTACAGACCCGTTTATAAAATGATACTCGCTGATGTTAGCGAATCGTTTATAATAAAATGACAATAATATTTGACTTTATATAACTTTTTTTTTTCTTTTTGTGAAATATGGATTTTTTTTTCTATTTTCATTTTCATATAAAAAATTCAAACGTTGAGCATTTTAAATAAAAAAAATAGACTGAAATTTTTTTTCCTAATGCTGTTTATCCTTATAACAAAAGAAAAATAGGAAAAATGGAACACTTAAAAATTCTATAAAATACTAGAAAGTAAAAAAAAAAAAAACTAATGGCTAGGCCTAGAGGCACAGGTAGATTTCGAAGACGCAGACCATGGGGTGCCTATTTTTTGAGAATTGCAGAAAAAATGACCTTTTTGCCATGATGCGACAGTTGGAACCGCCCAGTTTGAAATCTACATGTGTTTATACGTGGAGCCAGCGGGAATTTCTTGTTTTTAAATTTTTTTTCTGTAAGGGTTTGTCCTATAAAGAACTTGTCAATAAAAAAGCTGTAGATAATAGTAAGAGGATTTTTAATAAATTTTATCGGATTTGATATCTTGTGAATTGACGAATTTATGCATTTTTTTTCTTCTGAAACCCCTATTCTTCCCCTCCTTGGGGGCATTTTTAATGAAATAAAAATACTGACATAAATAAATTTTTGGCCCTTTTCCTAGAAGTAATAATAACTTTAAACAGATTCGATATGTATAAAAATTAAGTAGTTATGGGTTTTTTTTTCTGTTTTCGCAAAAAGCCCCCTCATTTGCCCCCCCCCCCCACACACACACACACTGGTTCGATTTTGCTCATTAACGAACTTGACCGAGATTTTACGTATCAGTTTGGAAGAGATTTGTGCAGAACTATTAAAGTTATCGTGTCCATAAAAAAGTGATATATATATGTTTTAAACTGGGGTTGGTTTTGGGTTCTAGGAGTCATGATCGGTGTAGACCAATAAATAATAGTTTAATAGATCAAATAATAGTTTAAAAATTAATTAAGTTATATATTTTGAAAACAAATTAGAAATCCTGAATACACAATTTAAGTAATTCTTTTCTCTTTCTTGTTACTATATGTTAAAACAAGAAACAGGAAAAAATATAATTCTTAATAAATTCACTAGTTTGCGCTTTCTACCAAGCATAAATCAAAGCGGTGAATTTTCCATAATCGCGGCCTACATCAAATGAACACATTGTAATGGAATTTTTTTGGAACAGCATGAGTTGCAGTCAAGAAATTAGGCGTGATTTTTACAATAAACATTGAATGCTTATAAAAGAGTGTTTAAGAAAAATCTTTTTTTTACTTTCATACTTATTTTATGGGGACTTATTTCATGAACCTTATATAGGTTTTAACTATAATGCCTTTCTTTAAAATAAAAGTACATGACAATTAATTCATTTCCGAATTAATTTGGGCGAGGGCGCTCGTCCCTTCCCAATTTTTATCCTAACTTGATAAAATTAGGTAATAATTTTAAAAACATTATTTATGTTTTTTTTTTTTCTGACAGAATTTTCTTTTACCATTTTTCTGATGCTGGAGGTAGATAATTTTCATCCCTCCTCCCACCCACCCTCCAATAGTAATTTTTTTTTTTGTTTTTTGTACTATTTATAGTGATGTTTAATGAGAATTTATAATATTTAATATATTATTATACTATCTCCAAAGTCCAGAAAAAGTGATTTCTGATGATAATTATTAACTTTTTCTAGGTTAATTAGGTTAACTTCTATGTTGCCTTATATTAGGTTAATTTCTATGAAAAAAACAGAAGCATGTATTAAAACTTCAATTCATTTTATATAATTTCCTGTTTTATTTCAACGAAATGCACAGTATTAAAAAGAAAACAAAATACAGGTTTCTGAATAATTTACAATTGTTTTCTGTAGGGGTGATAATAATCAATCAACAGTATGAAAAACGGCCATACTAATTAAAATGTATTATTAGTCATGTTTTTTTTTAATACTTACATTTATGAGAGGAAAATCGGACACCACTTTGGATGTAGCATTCAAACATTTACATTTTTTTAACAACATCTACATCAAGGACTGTCATTAAAACGAAACTGAAACTATATTTGTAAACTGTTTGATTTTCGAAAATTTCCAAGGCATATCGGAGTGCGCCAAATCTAAAATGCCAAGCACTAACCGCGTCATTGACACGTGACTGATAACAGCAAATGAGAATGCAGTTCAAGCCAATAATGCTAAAACGTGACTATCTTTTAGAATCTCGCACTCCGGACAGAATGATTTTTCTTATTTTAGTGGCAATAATTCATTTTAATAATGCCATATTTAATTCAGGAAGAAAAGTTATATAATTTGTATTTTTTTTTATTCGAATGCTTTATAATTAAGTGAAATTTATCACCCAAGCATATTTTATTTTAATTACTAAATTTATATTAAAAGTATTTAAATTAAAAGATTGTGCATGTAATTATTGATTAAATAAATTGAACTGGTCTACAATTTTTATTATATTTGGTATGACCATTACCAGAATGTCACACATATATATATAATAACTATGTGACTGTTTTTCATAAAAAGGGAAAATAAAAGAAGGAAAAATATTCATACAGAAACACTAAATTATATTGATATCCATGATTTAACATTTAAATAATACGTGAAAATGGAAAATATAAAAGAAACAGCAAAGTTTAAATTCAGAGTTTTAGAATCAGACTGATAAAAAATAATTTAATGAAAAATTTTAAAGGTCGTGTAGCTAAGAAAAAAAACAGTAAATATATTTTTTCAAAATATTGGGACTGTAGTAAATAAAATTTAACAACAGACATTATTTTTTTAATTACTTATTTTATATTATAAATATCTATATATTTAAAACATAAAGCACATTCTGTCAAATCCACTTTTCACATGAAAATGACCCCATTTGCACATGCATAAAACAGGGTGGTCACAGACCTGGAAAACATGGAAATATCAGGGAATTTTGTTAACCTGGAAATATGAGGGAAATTCAAACTAAACCTGGAAATTCATTGAACCAAATGTTAATTTCCATTACGATTGTGGTAATTGGGAAGAAAAAAAAATAATCTCAGCTTTCAGGCTCAGCCTCATGGTCAAAATTTTATTTATACAAAAATGAAAAAAAAAAAAATCTTGTTATTTGAGAAACAAGAATGTGGCCAGTGATTTACAATCCTTTAAAAACTGAAAGTAAACTGAATTGATAATAATGCGATACAAAGAGAAATATTCTTCCTGATTTTGAAACCTTTGCACTAGAGATGTGTCATTTGTCAAGAAATGATTCCAAAGGAACGACTCTGGCAGTGAAATTGAAAGAACGATTCCAGTCTTTAAAAAGGAATTGTTCCTTTTTGGAACGATTCCTCGGATTCGGTCCAAAATATATCAAATCCAAAAAGGACCAATTCCTCAGAATCGGTCCAGAATGTACGGACTCCGAAAAGAACTGAGTCCTCGGAATCGACTCCGAAAAGGACCGATTCCTCGGAATTAGTTTAAAATGTAGCGATTCCGAAAAGGAACGATTCCTAGGAATTGGTCCAAAATATACTGACTCCGAAAAGGATAGATTCCTCGGAATTAGTCCAAAATGTAGCTATTCCGAAAAGGAACGATTCCTACGAATCTGTCCAAAATATAACAAAAGATTCCAAAAACGATCGATTCCTCGGAATCAGACCTTGTTCTTGTACACTGGCTTGTTTTAATAAATTAAAATACACTATTTAATTTTAAAATAGCAGATTTTGATTCTATTAAAGCAGAGTTTCTGGCCAAAAAATCCTATTAATGTGTACGTGATAAAAAAATAAAAGAGAGAGAAGTGTGTGGGGGGGGAGGATGGCAATTGATAAATAAACTACAACTGTGTATTACTTTCTCTTAAATTTATCTTAAGATAAATAGAAGTGTATTATTGTACTTCAGTTAAAATATTGTCTATTAATTAGCTATGTACTTATCACCTGCGACTTAACTACATTACTATTGAAACTTTTTGTGCTAAATTGATTAGAAAGAAAAAAAATTAATGTATAGCAAATGCTTGTTTAAATAATAGCGGGAAATATGTATATTTTTTAAAAATCTGATTAGGAACAGTTTTCAATAATATAAGAAATACATCGCTATACCCTAAACAATTGCATTTTAACCCGGGAGAACTCGCACGTGAGATTTTCTCTCACAATCATACTTTTTTTTGTCCCAGCTGTTGCAATAAGACTCTTATTTAAACCCTTTTTTTTATTTTAAATTAAATTTTAGAAACTTTTTTTTTAATCATTTTACATCTTTTTCTGAATAAAGTAATAAGACTAAGAATAAAGTATTAAGTTCTGGTGTGACAAGAAATCTAGCGAGTTCTCGCGGGTTAATCAGTTAATAAAAACTGATTTTTTTATCTGAAAGAACTGATTTTCGATCAATTTTAATAACTGCATGGTTACACACTTTCGTGTATATTTCAAGCATAATTTTAATTTGAGGATCGTCTCTGTCAAAAGAAATATAAAAAAATCCCTGACGGCTCGGCCAGCAGACACAGGTAGATTTTGAAGATGTAGACCGTGGGGCGCCTGTTCGTTGGGAATTGCAGAAGAAATAACCTTTTTGTCATGATGCTGCAGTTGGGACCGCCCACTTCGAAATTTAACTTGTCTGCAGGCGGAGCAGGTGCGGATTTTTTTATTTTATTTTTTTATTTTTTGCTAAAAATGTTAGTGATATGAAAAACTTGTCAATATAAAAGTTTTAGATAATATTAAGAGGATTTATAATAAATTTAAGAGGATTTCATATCTTGTGAATTGACGAATTTTTTTCTTCTGAAACTTTTTTTCCCTCTTTGGGGTCATTTTTAATGATATCAAAAATCTGTCATACATAAATTTTCGGCCCTTTTCCTAGAAGTAATAACTTTAAATGGATTCTATACGTATCATAATTAAGAAATTATGGGGGTTTTTCTGTTTTCACAAAAAGCCTTCCTATTTCCACCCCCTTGGTTCGATTTTGCCCATTAACGAACTTGATTGTATGACTCTTGATTTTATGTATCAGTTTGGAAGAGATTTGTGCAGAATTATTGAAGTTATCGTGTCCATAAAAAAGCACTTTTTTTTGCACTTTGCGACGATTATTTTTACATTCATAAAATGAATCCAGCTACAATCTTTTAACCCAATATAATAAATTTGGTTCTTAGCGATTTTTAAGTTTTTCATGAATTTTTTTAAAGTTTTTACACATTTTGAAGCGATTTTTCTAACATTCGTATAATAAATCCGGTTTCAGTCTTTAAATACAATACCGTTAATTTTGTCCTCTGCAATTTTTTAATTTTTCGTGAATTTTTTCATGTAATTTTTTTTTTCACGTTTCGTGGAGATATTTTCATAATCGTAAAAAGAATCCGGTTTTAAACTTTTAGCCCAATAGAGTAATTTTTTTTCTCTTTTCAATAAAGTTTATTCGGAATACGTACTATGATTTTAATTTTTCATGCGATTTTAACGCTTTTTCGCGTTTTGCGACGATTTTTTGACATTCGTTAAAGAAATCCAGCTACAATTTTTTTAACCTAATGTAATAAATTTTGTTCTCTGAGATTTTTACATTTTTTGCGATTATTTTTTGCAAAATTTACGTTTTTACGCGTTTTGCGGCGATTTTGCTACATTTGTAAAGGAAATCTGGTTTCAATCTTTGAACACAATATAGTAAATTTTGTCTTCTGTAGTTTTTTAATTTTTCGTGATTTTTTTTTTCTACGTCTTGTGGAGATATTTTCACATTCATAAAAATAATCCACTTTCAATCTTTTAGCCCAATACAGTATTTTTTCTTCTCTTTTCAATAAGGTTTATTCATAATCCGTACAATTATTTTCATTTATCATGCGATTTAACTTTCTTTTTTTTGCGTTTCGCAGCAATTTTTTAACAATCGCTACAGGACTCTGGTTTCAATATTTTAGCCCAATATAGTAAATTTTGTCCTCTGCGATTAAAAAAAAAAGAGAGAAAGAGAGAGATATTTTTACCATTTCTTCGCATTCTGCGGCGAAAGGAATCCGGTTTAAATATATTGTATTAAAATCGCATACATAAAAAACTGTATACGATTTTCTGTGGTTTTTCGCACTTTGCGACGATTATTTTGACATTCATAAAATGAATCCAGCTACAATCTTTTAACTCAATATAATAAATTTGGTTCTTAGCGATTTTTAAGTTTTTCGTGAATTTTTTTTAAGGTTTTACACATTTTGAAGCGATTTTTCTAACATTTGTATAATAAATCCGGTTTCAGTCTTTAAATACAATACCGTTAATTTTGTCGTATGCAATTTTTAAATTTTTCGTGAATTTTTTCATGTAATTTTTTTTTCACGTTTCGTGGAGATATTTTCATAATCGTAAAAAGAATCCGGTTTTAAACTTTTAGCCCAATAGAGTAATTTTTTTTCTCTTTTCAATAAAGTTTATTCGGAATACGTACTATGATTTTAAATTTTCAAGCGATTTTAACGCTTTTTCGCGTTTTGCGACGATTTTTTGACATTCGTTAAAGAAATCCAGCTACAATTTTTTTAACCTAATGTAATAAACTTTGTTGATTTTCTGCGGTTTTTTGCGGTTAGCGGCAATTTTTTAACACTTGTAAAATGAATTCGTTTTCAAGCTTTTAGACCAATATAGTATATTTTGTCCTCTGCAAGTTTTGAATTTCTCGCGAATTTTTTAGTGTTTTTTCGCTTTTTCGGCAAATTTTTTACCTTTTTTTTTTTTCGAAACTGAAAGAACTATCTCTGTTAAATTTTGCTTTCCTCCGATTAAATTAAAGTTGGAAGAATTCAAAATCGTTTTAACGTGAACTACGATGCTCAAAATATTAAACTTATTTGGGTCGAAATAAAAAATTTAAAAAATTCAAATTCAGTTAATTCAGGTTAGTTTTATTAGAGACCAGATCAGGCGTAGTCTGCATGGGTGTACGCTGTTGACAGCAGTTTGAGTTTGACCCCACTACCAGGTTCATTTAATTCGAGGTTCACTTGAAAAAAAAACGACCAAGTAAATGAAGAAAGCTCCGCTAGATCATTTTATTGAAATTAATATTTTTGTAACAAATATAATAAACAGCAACACAACAACTGTATCAGACGCCTGGTGATGTGTTTGTGTGTGTGTGGGGGGGGGGAGCACCGCCCGCACCACCCTTGGTACGGCCTTGATAACAAATAAAAGACATATATAAAATTAAGACATTTGAAATAAGTTTAAACGGCACTTTTAAGAAGTAACTAATCATTTAAGGTATGTGTGCCTGCAAAATTGTATGGAAAATTGCACCTTCGATAGCAACGGTTTTGCTTAGCAACAGTATTTCTGGAACGGTTCACTAAGGTACAGCTGTATATTAACTTTAAAACAGCTCATTCAAGAAGGCTTACATTTTGAAAAAAAAATCATAACCATTGCATCTCAAAAATGTGAAGGTATAGTAGAAGATTAATTGCTGTCAATAAAAAAAATAATAAGTAAGAGAGAGGAACATATTTAATAATAACTAAATGAATAAAATATTAATTATTTTTTATAATCTTAGTGATGTGTGGTTACATTCCATTGTAAATAACTCCAGCGACACAGCTTGGAAAAGCAGGATATTTATGACTTGATTAAATTAAAATTAAAATTACAACTAATTAAATGAAATATATATGTATGCGGAGAAACAGAACTCCCGCTCTAATAAACACAACTACAGCGTGGCTGCTTCAGCCAAGAGATCCCAGGTTTGAATCCTGGCCCGGACATTTTTCGTCCAGTTGGAAAATTATAACTCGTATGATTTCTTTACCAATTTGAAAAATAATTGTGTTAAAATTAATCTAGTGTTTGCTATTATGCATGAAGTATGAATGTCAGTTACATTGAGAAGAGATTTTCTAGCAAAAATTGTGTTTTAATAACAATAATTATATTAAGAAAAGATTTCTGGTCCACGAAACTATGAAAAGGATCCTCCTTGAATATATGTTATATTGTATATATATAGTATAATGTCATATTGGAAATAAAACATGCATTTTCAAATTTTCATAATAATACAAGGAGCATGAAAATCAGTAAATAATGAAAGCAGATTGATAATGATGTCATATTTAAAACATAAAACTGAAATATTTTTCATCACTACTGATTAATAAGCTTGAATCTTGAATGTCAGTTAGATACAGATGTGAGTTTTCTGCCAAAATCTACATTATGATTCCCAGGAAAAGAAAATTAACAAGAATTATACCATTAAAAAGAGATTTTTGTAGGAGCAAAGAAATATATTTCAAATGAAACAGGAATTTTTAAATATGTTTTTAAAGGAGCGTGAACCAATTTTATGCATTGATAATACAAGGATCAGTAAGTATAGAAAGTATGATGATGAGTTTCATGCCATATTTATAACGAAAAATTGAAATATTTGTTTAACTATACCGATTATTAAGCATGAAAATATCAGTTACATACAGATGAGTTTTCTGCCAAAATTCACATAATAATTATTAGGGAAAGAAAAATAAACATGAATCTATATTAAAATCTGATTGTATTTCGCAACTACTCCTCTTAGATTATTGAACACAAAGCTATTTAGTTAACACCAGTTATTATTAATCCGAAAATGTCATAAACTTTCAAAATTTAAAATTTTGAATTAATTTCCAATATATTATTATTTTTTTGTAAATGGTAACGAAATTTCTCTAAAAACAACAACTAAATTACTCCATTTTTGTGTATAAAAAGAAATATGGATTAATATATTTTTCATGCCATTTTCTCATTAAAAGTGAAAAAAGAATTCATTTTCAATTTGAACAGATGGTGAAAAGTCATGGTACTTTTCTGCTATACAGACACCATGTCAAAATAAATGTATGCATAATGTATGTATTAAATTTATGTAAATATGTACTCTTGGCGACAATGGTGTATGTATAACAGAAAAGTACCGAAACATATTTCCACATATTCAAACTTTATGAATCAAGGTATTCTGCAGAACAAAAATCGCCTGTCAATATATTGTCATTTAGAAATCAAGATTTGTTTCAGATAGAGATTAAACCAAGGAGGCAAATTTAAGCTCTATATTCACAAGAATTGAACCTATAACACTTTAAGACATACACTTTCTAATTAAATAATATATCCTCATACCAGCATCAAAACTGAATCTCTTTTAACAAATATAAAACACTCATTCAAAGATTAAGACAGGTAGCCATTTTGAAAAAATAAACAAAATTCAGATAAATAACAATACTTGAAATAATCTGAGACCAACATTCATGAAAAAAGAAATTTCTACCAGAAAAAATTATATAGTGTTGTCAAATTTGATAACTTAATTGGTCTGTTTGAATGAAGTGTATTAGACTATTTATTTCAAAGTTTATGCATCGTAATATTAAATGCGAAAAACATTTAAAAAAGAGTCAACGAAAGTACTAAAACTTTAAGAGATCAAAATGCCAAGTTTAAATAAGTTGTCTGCTGTACATAAAAACTTAATTTTCTAAAGCAAGTAAACTTTAAAAATGGAAAACAAAAAATATTTAAGTAGAAAACATTTTATCAACAAAATTATTCGATGATTAAGAGAATATATGAACACTACATGTTATTCATTTCTATATTATACAAGCAAAAAATGAATATGAACATACCATAAAATAAAAGATCTCTTTCAATTTCAAATAAACTGTGATTTATAAAATGTTATCCTTATGAAGATAAATGATAAAAAGTTAGGCCTAAAAATGCTTGACTTAAAAAATAATTTTTTGTAAGCAAAAAAACATTTAAACAGTATAAATAATAATAAAGCAATAAAATGTATAGAGATAGTATTCCTGAAAAATAACAAATACTTATGTTAATAAGAGCTTTTCAATAAAAAATTTTAATATTTTGTTTAAAATAAATAAGGGACAAACATGGCTACCTTTAGCTTTGTTGTGAACTGCAAATGTCAAAACTTATTTAAAATAACTACAGTAAAATTTTTCAGGTACAGAGAAATATTAAAATTTAATTTAGAACTATTACTAAAATATTCTAAAAAGGAATACTTAAATTTTCACAGGATATAATGTACTATACTTTTTAATTTATACACAAAAACTGGTCTAGTTAACAGCTTTTGACAGCATATTGTTGAATTAGGTATGCTTTGATTAGGGACACAAACGTATACAGTTTGATAACTAAAATAATCTAATACTGAAATATTTGAAAACCTATGCTTTAAGATATATACTTTCTTTTTCATTAAGTAATATACCCTCCTACCAGTATCAAAACAGAATTTATTTCAAATAATATAAACCACTCATTCAAAAGATTAAGACAAACAGGTAGCCAGTTTAAAAAAATAAACAAAAATATAGGCCTAGGCCTATTAATGCTTCACTTAAAAAATAAAATTCTTAAGCAAAAAACATTTAAAAAATGGAATAAATAAGTAATAAAATATACAGAGATAGTATTCATGAGAAATATAAATACTTAATAGAGGAGCTTTTCAAAATAAATTAATTTTTGTTTACAATAAATAAGAAGGGACAAACAAGTCTACCTTTAGCTTTGTTGTGAACTGCAAATGTCAAAACTTATTTAAAATAACTACTGTAACATTCATCAGGTGCAAACAAATATTAAAATTTAATTTAGAACTATTATTGAAATATTTTAGAAGGAATACTTACATTTTCATAGGGTATAATATACTAATTTCTTTTAAATTTATATACAAAAACTGGCCTAGTTAACAGCTTCAGACTGGATATTGTTGGATTAGGTGTGCTTCGATTTGGGACACAAATATATGCAATTTGATAACTAAAACAATCTAATAATGAAATATTTGAAAACGAAACCCATAAACACTTTATTAATTATAAAGTAATACACCTTCCTACCAGTATCAAAACTGAATTTCTTTCAAAAAATATAAAACAGTCATTCAAAGATCAAGACAACAAACAGGTAACCATTTTGTCAAAAAAAAAAAAAAAAATACCTGAGATAATCTGAAACAAATATTCATGAGAAAAGAAATGTCAAATTTGATAACGTAATTGATATATATGAATCACGTATATTAGACTATGTATTTCGAAGTTCATGCATAGTAATATTAAATGCAGAAAATATTTAAAAAATAGTTGACAAATTTTAAGAGATTAATGTGCAAAGGTTAAATAAGATGTATGTCATACATGGAAACGTTATTTTCCATGTCTGACTATAACAACTGAGTACTTAAAACACTACAAAATTTAAAAAGTAAGGATACCTGTGAAAGAATATTTAGCTGGGCTTGATTCAGTCCATAAAATCCTCAAAATAGCTTTCTAACTGAAACACCACATCTATACGGTCTTCTAAGCGCTAGCAGAAAGACACTTAAAGGCAAGAAAAACAATTGCATTTCAGGCCATTTGAATGCTTTCTGCTGGCTAAATATCACAGTCAGCAGCACCTAGTCTAAGTTCCATAGTTTTTAAACTGAAAAAGAAATTACGAAATATACAAAGTCATGAACTTACAAACTGGAGACAAACAATTCACAAAAACACAAATCATGCATATACTACATTAAAGGCAGACAAATTATAAAAACAATTAGGCATATTTTACATAGATCTGAATGTTTTAACTAAATTAAGTTGTAGGTATAACCAAGATTTTGTTTCTGAGGAAGGGGTGGGAATCAGACAAGGCTGTAAGATAGCTTTTTAAAAAGTACTTTATACTTATATAAAACCTAGAGATGTAACAAATAGTGATATGGTCGAACACAATCTTTTTTATATTTATTTTAAAGTGTTTAAATGTTAAATTGGAAATACAGTAAATTTAAAAAAAAAAAAGTATTTTTATGTTTAATCATTGTAACAGTTTGATGTATTTAGAGTAATGTTTCATTACGCGAAGTGCATTTTACAATCCAAATAAGTTTTTAGGACTTTATTTAAAAGACATTTTAAGCCTAATCCGAATCACAGCAGCTCTCAGGAAATTAAACAGTGTTGAATCCAGGGGGTGGCCCGGGGGGGGAATGTCCCCCCCCGGAGCATTGAAATGTCCCCCCCCCCGGAAGATTTGAAATTTTATGCTTTCAATGGTCAAAAAGTGGAATTTCCCCCCCGGAACTCTATAATGTCCCCCCCGGAGAAAAGTGTCTGAATTCAACACTGAAATTAAACAATTTTAAAGTACGTTATTTTTAAAAAATCCGAATAACATTTATATTCAATAATAATAAAAGTGTAATACATACCACTCCGAGGAGTATTTATTGAGGAAAAACAAAAAGCAAACATCTTCAAGCGCATCTGAAATTCACAATAGGAACGAATACCGAAGGATCATATGTTGGTCTAGCAAAAACTCAACATTTGAGATTTGAGGGAGCACTCCCAACGCCAACTCCAAACAAGCAGCGCGCATGCGCGCTGCGCCAAATTATTTGGCTATATTCCCTTTTCGCCAAGGGTGTCCAAAGGTTGAGGGTTTGGAAATTAGCGACAGGGAGTGGGAATTTTTCCCGGGACGAGCGCCATCTACTGGCAAACCATGGTTATAGAAATTCCCCCAATCTTTTCTAAGGGGATGGCAGGAATTTAGATTATTGTTCATTTTTTTATTGATACTACATAATTATACAGAATTTTTTTCTGTGTGAATGGAAAAGGGGGGGGGGTCACAAAATTTTTGGATAGTTGACGAAATTAAGATGATTTTTTATTGTTATAATAAAGTAATAAATAGCAGCAGAAAACTTTTAAGAAAAATACTTTTTTTTTTTTTTTTTTTTTTTTTTTTTGGGGGGGGGGGGGTAAGTGCTTGATAATTTATTAATTTGTTTTACATTAAAATGAAATGTAAAACAATTTATTATAAATAATTTATAAAATTTATGTATAACAAGAATTTTTCACAAAACTTAATAAAATTATTACCTTCTTAAAATTTGTAGCACACTTTGAAAGAATTTTATGAATCAGTGCTTATAAGTCACACATAATTACAGACGAAGAAAAGGGGCACAAAATTTTTGGATAGTTGAGGCTATTATGATGATTCTTTTTTCATTCTGTTATAATAAAGTAATAAATAGAGCAGTAGAAAAGTTGAGAGAAAAAGTTTTCCTAAAAAAGTTATAATAAAGATTTTAAACATTGTCAATTGGAGATCCCCCCCCCCTACCTTTCTTTTCTTTTCTTTTTTTTTTGGGGGGGGGGAGGAGGAGAAGGGGGGTATTTAAGTACTTGATCATTTAGATCACATTAGAATGAAATGTAAAAAAAATTATTATAAATATTTTACAAAATTTATGTACATCTAGGATTTTTTTTGAAAACTTAATAAAACTGTTACCTACTTAAAATTTAATTTGTAGCACACTTTGAAAGAATTTTATGCATCAGTGATTATAAGTCACACATAATTACATAGGAACAAAATGGGCACAAATTATTTTTGGATAGTTGAAGATATTAAAATGATCATTTTTCTATATTGTTATAATAAAGTGATAAATAGAACAACTGAAAATTTTTAAGAAAAAGTAAAAAAAAAAAAGTAATAAGGTATTTAAACATTGTAAACTGCATTTCCCCCCTTTTTTCGTTATCATTCTTTTATGAGGGGGTGGAGGGTAATTTAAATACTTGATCATTTACATCACTTTAGAATGAAATGTAAAACAATTTAAATATGCTTTTGGGAAAGAAGCGGAAATGTGTGCATATAAATATTGTACTATTGACTTGCAGAGTTAAAATGAAACAAGATTTGCAGTCATTGGCTTAAAAAAAATTTATAAAACAAAAGGTAGGAGGTGCACAAAATTTTTGGCTAATTGGGGAAATAAAGATTATTATTTTTATTATTGTTAAAATAAAATAATAAATAGAGCAGCAGAAAAGTTTTAAGGGGAAAAAATTAAAAATTTTAAACTTTGTAAACTGGAGATTGTTTTCTTTTAGGTGGGAGGAGATTTAAGTGCTTAATAATTTAATAATTTGTTTTCATTAGAATGAAATGTAAAACAATTTCATATAAATATTTTACAAAATTTATGTACAACTAGGACTTTTCAAGAAAACTTATTAAAAATGTTACCTACTTAAAATGTGTAGTACACTTAGTAAGAATTATCAGTGACTATAAGTCACACATAATTATGTTTTTGAAAAAAGAGCAGAAATGTGTGTTTAATAAATATATTGTATTGAGATGTTGAGTCAAAATGGAACAAAATTTGCTTTCATTGGCTTAAAAGAATTTCAAAAATGATATAAAGTGAAAGGTACTCCAGATGCATACATTACACAGTTTCTCATATATCACAGTACATATAAATTTCCGATACACATCAACTGTAATTTATTATCAATTTTATAGTTTGATTAAAAAAGCAATAAATGCAATAAAAATCATTGAATATTGTTTATCGCAATCTTCTCTAAAACTACCAAGTGCAATATTTAAATTATCCGGAAACTGGATTTTTTAAACGGTTCTTGGGCTCTTAAAAACTACAACAAAATATTAAAAAACAAATTTATGTAAAAGGCTGTTGCACTTAGCCACAGAGACTCTTTGATCTGACACTGGGAAAATTAAACTGATGTATTAAAAAAAAAAAAAAAAAAAAAAAAAAAAAAAAAAAAAAAAACTTCGCCAAGATGCCCCACTCTCCCCTACACAAAGACTGAAAAGTAAAGGAGTTTCGTTTTTTCATGTAATAACAGGTCATAATTTTTTTATTTTATTTAGATACTTTTTGAGATATTTAATGAGATAATGTAACTAATAGTTTTCAACTAGATATAATATTTCTGCTCTCCCACCCCCCTCCCTCAACACAATATTCAAAGTTATGAAATTTCTAACAATTATTTTAAATTAAAGCATGTAGTATTTTAAGACATTTAAGAGTAAAAATTCTAATACTATTACACAGATCAAGCAATTACCTGTACGTTGTACCTATAAAATTTCTGTTCATTATAAATCAATTTAAAATAAATGTCTTTTAAAATATATGATAAATGTGCCAGTAATGGATACCCTCCTAAGTTTTTGGTTTATAAATAAATAATCAATATAAACAGTTAACCAGTGAATCTCCAAACTAATCAGGGAAGCACCTTACCACAATGAACCTATATACAAAATTTGAAGAAAATAGAATAATTCTGCATGAAAACACCATTTATCAAAATTGAGGGGGGGGAGTTAGCCCCCCGTTTCCTCTCTTTATACTTAACCAATGGACCCCCAAAACTAATCAGGAAAGCTCCTTACCACAATGAACCTATATACAAAATTTAAAGGAAATCGGAAAATTCTGCATGAAAAATCCATTTATCTAAATTAAGGGGGAGTTACCCCCCATTTCCCCCCTTTATACTTGATTATGAGATATCATGTTTTTTTCATTTTGTACTTTTCTAAGCTATCAAATCGTTCTATCACAACAGTATTCTCATTATAAAAATTAAATTAAAAAAATTAGAGATTGTTTTCATTGATTAAATTACAATTCTATAGTTATACTGGAGATTGACAATTTTAAATGTGAATATTAATCCATGACGAAGTAAAGTGTATATATCTTACTGAAATGCTTAACATATTTAAACCTTAACACTGGAATAGATGTTTTATTAAACTTATTATCTACGACTAAAAATTAGAAAAATAAATTGAAGCAGAAAATTTTGTAAAATTATAAAATTCTTCAGAGCAGACATCATAAAGTTTATCAATGGCTTTATATATCGATGTCAAAATTTCTCTATTAGTAATATATACTTTGCATTAGTAAAATATGTCGGTTTTAATTAGATATAATAATCATTAACAAAAATATAGCTAATTAAAGCGTCACACAATGCTAAAACGAACTCTAAGTAATGTAATTTCAACGTTTGTTTTCCCCGGGAATGACGCCCTCTACCAGATTATATTTAAACTATTTTCTTGACCCGTTTTTGCTTACAGAAATCGTTCAAAATGACAGGCTTTACAGCGCCGCGCATCATCGTAGGCTACGTTCTATCAGAATTTGGGGATATTTCGACGAAAGGGGTCGCTGTGATCGATATTTTTGTTCCATTTTCACTATTGTACCATCTAAAAGTGTATGATGTTATGCTTCAAATGGAACCAAATTTTTTTTCTATGTTTTTGGCTATGGCAAGCAGGTTCAATCAGAATTTGGGAATATTTCGACGAAAGGGGGCGCTGTGATCGATATTTTTGTTCCATTTTAACTATTTTATCATCGAAAAGTGTATGATGTTATGCTTCAAATTGAACCACATTTTTTTTCTCTGTTTTTGGCAATGGCAAGCAGGTTCTATTACAATTTGGGGATATTTCGACGAAAGGGGACGCTGTGATAGCCATTGAAAGATTTAAAATTAAAAAAGGTGTGCAAATTAAAAAAAATTAGAAATCCTAAAACTTTTTTTCTTTAAATGTTTGGCCTTGATCCGGAGAATCCGGAGCAATTTTTGTTTTGCCTGTATCTTAAAAAATGGCTGAGATAGAGCGGTTTGAAATTTTAGGGTGACTTACATTTTCAAACAAGACAGCAGAATTCATCCATAAACGGGTTTAATGTATGAGTTTTAGTTAACATGGTTTCGGCAAATTTTCTTTTATTGTTGTAACTATTAATCCCATTATATGCTTATCACTATATATTTATATTCGCCAATGTCAAATTCTCGCCAAACTTGGCGACATTTTTCGGAATATCGTCAAATTTGGCGACCAAAGTAAGTTGCCATAAATGAAGCCAACTTGGCTGTAGAGGACTAATTTGGCGATATTCTCATTCAAATTCAATGTTGACGAGAACTGGGATTGAATCTTTTTAATTTAGGTTCCACGCATTTTACCTTCGTGTTTTCCAGTAAAATTAGCTAAAATCGTAAAACCAAGGAGTAGGGAGGCTATCTGTTCCTGTCGGTTCAGGCCAGAAGGACTTTTCGTAGTTTAGTATACATCGATTGTTCGCATCCCTGTAACCCGACGATTCGCAAGCAGCTGACGTACAACAGAATGACGAAATATATTGATTTTATTGGCGAAATGATAGCAAATTTTGAAGTATTAACATGACTGAGATAGAAGAAAGTTTTGGGATTGGCACATCCGACTAGTTTTTTATGTACTTATTTAACTTTACTGTTATTTATTTTTAAATTTATTTTATGTTTTGGAGAGGAAATCTTAACCCAGTTTCCACCATTTTGAAAAAATATCATAAAAAACGTTTAAAATTAAAATATAAAAATGAGACTATTAAAAGAAAAAAAAAAGCTAGTTGTGGGCACATCTACAAATGAACAGCTTTTGTTTAAAAAAAAAAAATTAAAATTGGTTCAGTAGAAAGTTCAGGGCAGATGACTAAAACAACAGCCTTGTGTTTTAAATATATACATATGTATTAATCTTTTGTGTAGCAAAAGAGAGGCAGGGAAATTTTTCACTTCATAATGGTTATCTGTCAAGTGAACAAAAATTTTATGATTTACACTATAATGCAACAGTACCTCTTAATATTAGTTATAAAAAGCTGCATGTTAATATTATGTATTTAAAAGATTGGAATTATTATATCTATTTTTAAGATTGGGAGGGGAGGAAAAAAAACCCAGAAAAGTATGGAAATAATCCAAGTTTGTTTCATATAGGTATTTTAGGAAATATTTTGAGTAGAAAGTTTAACTTTCATCATCTTTAAAAAAAAAAAAAAAAAAAAAAAAAAAAAAAAAAAAAAAAATCATTTAAATAAATCTTATGTTACATGAGAAACTATAATTGATATAAAGATAGTAAATGTATTTTATCTTATCTTTTAGAAAGAAATTAATGTTAGATGATAATTTACATTTAAAACTTACAAAACAGACTTCATGCTAAAAAGCTTGTGTTGAATATAACCTACTTTACTTCACTAATTTTAAATTATTTCGTTTTTTTGTGTTTAAAATTCTTACATTTTTAATATAATTATTTAATTGTTTACTCAGTAAAAATGTTGAAGTAAACAATCTGACTTTATCTAAAAATTTTCTTGCGAAAAAAAAAATAATAATAATAAAAGTCATAATTCATTGTTCTGGAAGTAAAGGGAAGCATAAGCTAAATAGTTTCTTCGAATATAAATTTCACGAAAGTCTAAAATATGTTTTTCTTCTCAAATTCATGCATTTATTTTACTTTTAAAATGATTAATTTGATAATGTTAATTTTATGAGAAAAAACTCAGCAGATGTCGCTGCGCCCCGTAGCGATAGTTTCGACGTTTGTCGATGTTGAAAGAGGACCATATCTGTAACGTTGGAGTCCGGTCCATCTCTTCTAGGTTCATGGACAGGGCTAAGATTTATTGAAACAAGATGTTTCAAGCTGTAAAAGGTTTCAAAAAAGCCGATTTAAAGTTTGTAGTAGAAGAACTTGGTGAAACGATTCCGCAAGACTATCCGATTGGAACACTAAGGTTGGACTGATTTGAAGGAATCATAACGCTGAAAATAATTGAGTAAATGCAATTTTTTTTTTTTTTTTTCAAAGTACTCGTCAAATATCCAAGATTTGTTAGATGTAGATGTTTTAAAATCGTGACATTCAAACGATGCTCAGAATCGATGATCGGAAAATACAATCGCACCATACATTCGCAATTTTAACTTTTTACTTAGGTTATTTGTGTACATAGTGGATTCTTTCCTACTAAATCGAAGATGCTGAAGAACTTTCTAATTGACATTTTTCTCCATAAATTCAATAGTTTTAGACATACGCTTTCCACTCCGGAATCATCGAAGAGATTGCGAATGTGTGGTGCGATTTGCATTTACATATCATCGATTCTGCGCATCGCCTGAATTTACGACTTTAAAACTACATCTAACAAATCTTGGATATTTGATGAGTACTTTGAAAAGAAAATAATTGCATTTACTCAGTTATTTTTTAGAATGATGATTCTTTCAAATCAGTCCAACCTTTTTCGGACACTCGGTATTTCTATACATTTAAATTAAAGCTTTCAGTGTGTCTAACTTTCTTTTCTTTTTCTTACAAGCTTTTCTAAATTTTCAACCGACATTTTGAACCTATAAAATGCTTTGCGGAGCTGCGATACCTTATAAAATTAAGGCACTTTAATATAATAATTACCCTTAAAAAATGTAATTTAATTTAATTTTTAATTTTTTTAAAGAATGGAAAAGTTTAGTGTATATTAATATGTATTAACACGCGAAACCTCTCATGAGTAATGGCTTCTAAGTTTTTTGAATTTTAGGTAGTTACGGGTCTTCTCCCTTCACGCGACTCCCCCTCTCTCCCCTCAACCTCGTTTATATTAATCCTACGGGACATTTTTTTTTCTAATATCTCATTTACATTTCAATGTTTTTAAACGATTTTTTTGTGTGTGCGTAGGTAGGGGGGGGGGGGGGGGGGTTGGATAGCTGAGATCGATCTCTACAACGCTTCCTTTTAAGTTTTTCGATTTGTTTTGCTGATTTTTTTATGAGGATACTTTTACTTTCGAAACCGGTTCCATAGTAAAAGTATCTTCGTAAAGAAAATCGACGAACTAGAAAGGAGGCGCTCTATAGATCAATCTCAGCAATCCAACGTAAAAAAAAGAAAAAAAAATTAAAAATATTAAATTGCAAACGAGATATTAGAAAATCAATGTTCCATTGGATTATCATTAGCAAGCGGGTGTTTTCGCTTGAGGGGAGAGGACCCTTAAATCTTAACTTATCCTGAGCTATAAAACAGAATAGAAAAAGGCAGTGGGAAAGGCTGGCGCGGCTTCTAGACAGTCGAGAATTGTACAGTCAAACCCCGATTTAGTGCCATCTCGAAATAGCGCCAATTCCGTTTAACCGCCAATTGCGTCTATGAACAAATCTGCCAAATAGGAATTTCAATGTAATGTATCCGTTAAAGCGCCAACTCGATATACCGCCAAAAAAAAATGTCTAGAAATTACTGTATTTTCTTTGCATATCTTTCTTTTTTAAATTTTTTGTTAGAATTTCAAAGGACACTTCCTTTTTATGTGTCTAGATGTTTTCAAGCTCAATTCAAACTTTATTGAATAGCAAAGAATTTATATTGTTCTCAACACCTGCCAAAATGCACCTGCTACCCATTCTACTTGTCATTGGGAGAAGAAAAATAACGCGCACTGAGTGCCGAGCAAGTAAAACTTCTGATTCAGACTGGCGAGTCACGTGATCCGATCCGTTTCTGGAGCGGGGAGAAAACAAGGCATGGCACGCCATTGGCTGAAAGGGTCTCTCCTCTCTCAGGTGAGAACAATGTAAAAAATAACTTCTCCCTGTACTTTATGTCGATTTCTTAGAAAGAAAACGGTGTGCAGTGCAAAATCTCTCATTCAAAATTTTGGTCGGACGTTGATTGAAACATCGAAGAATTCACCAGCTAAATCTGTAAAATATCATTCTGTCTCTTTATTTTAACTCATTATGGCGAAAAGAGCAGTTTTATCAATTTCAGAAAAGCGGGAAATTTGTGAATATAAAGAAAGAAATGTGAATGTATCGCAGCAACACATCTCCAATCATTTTTCTACACTCTGGAAAAAGCCTGTTAGCAGGCGCTGCATCGGAGACATTTTGATGAATACAGAAAAATGGATTAACACCAACGAACTGCAATCATCTGTAAAAAGACTGAAAACAGCGAAACATGAAGACTTAGAGGATGCCCTTTGCACATGAATACAACAAATGAGTGCTAAAAATGCCACTATCAACGGAGATGTCATCAGAGAGCAGGCAAAAGTTCTTGGCCAGCAAATGAATATTACAGATTTCGAATACAGTAGTGGCTGGTTGAACAGATTTAAAAAGCGACGAGGATTCTCTCAGTACATACGAAGTGGTGAAACTGCAGGTGTTGATGAAGATATTGTGTCAAATGGTCGCAAAAAACTGAGTGCGCTGATTTTAGAATATAAACAAGAGGACGTTTACAATATGGATGAAAGTGGCCTTTTTTACCGCTTGCAGCCAGATAAAACAATTTCGAGTGGGCCTGCTAAAGGATTAAAAAAAAAAAAAAAAAGATCGTGTGTCTCTTGTGTTCTGTACGAATAGTGATGGATCTGATAAAAGAACTATGACAGTGATTGGAAAATCAGCTAAGCCACGATGTTTTAAAAATTTTAATCCTGCTCTTTATGTAGATTATGAGAATAATAACAAAGCGTGGATGACTTCAGCATTATTTCAAAAATGGTTAGCGAATTTCAACATAGAAATGAAAAGAAGCAAACGCCATATTTTATTGATTTTGGATAATGCCCTTGTCACAAAGCATATCCAATGAGTAATATCCGCATTGAATTTTTACCTCCTGACTGTACTGGATTTTTGCAACCTTTGGATGCTGGTATCATAAACTCATTCAAAGCTCATTATCGAAAGTATCACGTCCGCCATATCATTGAAAAAATCAGTAAAGATGATTTTTCTCCAATCCTTTTACATGATGCTATTCGCATGATAAAAAAAGCATGGGATGAAATTTCATCAGAAACTATTGTTAACTGCTGGAAACATACTGGATTGATTAAACCTGAAGGATCTACTAAAAAACAAAACAGTACAGCACTTCAGGAACTACAAGACGAAATACACAAATTAACAGAAATTGAGCATCCTCTATCGGCAATTGAGTACATTAATATAGACAAAAGTGTTTCAACATTTGAAGATTTGACAATCGAAGAAATTGTTGCCAATCAAAATGAAAATGAAAATTCATCTGACAGCGAAGCTGAAACGCCGCATGTTACATCTGATGAAGTTAAAAATTGCATTGGGAAAATAAGAATTTTCTTAGAAAAACATGCAACTGATAAAAAAATGATGAACAATCATTTAGTTGTAGAAAAAGATATTGAAAGGAAAACTCAAACTAGCATATTAAAATATTTTCCTGTAAAAGATAATTAAAGTAAAATAATTCAGTGTGATATTTAATGTATGTGTGTGTCTGTTATGTGCATAATTATCTACTTTATCTAAAATTGACTATATAAAGAGGTAAGTGCATGTTAATTTCCTACATTAATTGGATAATTTTGAATCATGTAGCATTAATTATATTATTATATTAATTTATACTATTATAATATACTATATACCATTGGATAATTTAATAAAAAGGCATTACTGATATTTATTTTTATAATAATAATATTATTAGTATAATAGTATGAAAATTAATTTTTATTGTATTTTAATTCGATATACCGCCAAACTCGTTATAGCGCCAAAAATTTCTTGAACGGATAATAGCGGTATAACGAGGTTTGACTGTAGTTCAAACCAAAGTTGGTTATATACTACAGTGGAGACACTGCCATGTTAGAAAATGCCGCTATGTAGCGCCACTGGAATTGCAATAGTCGTGATGCGAACTCTATTGTTCGGTAGTGCTCGGGGCGTTTCGCGACACAGATTAAATATATTCCACAGATTAAATATATAATATATGACTATATTTAATCTGTGTTTCGCGATTAGCTTTTGGTTCTGCTTTCAAGACCTGAAATGTAACCATTGACATTTTCGTCTATTTCGCGGCAGTATGACTGTAACGGCAATGAGAAATTTTCAATCCTGTCATTAAGCAAATTCATAGGGTATGGAAATATATTTTAATTTTTAAGTGCTCTTGTACCTTTTAAGCGCGACGAAAATCGAGAAAAACAATCAAAGTTTGAATTAGTGTATCTGCAAAACTTTTTTGTGTATAAGCATGAAATTTTGACTGTTGATTAAGCAGATTGTGCTTTTTGATATAATACCATTAGAAACTGACTAGTCTTTTACAGAATTTGAGCATTGTTGAAAATAAAGTTGTTCTTTTTTTTATTCCGTAAGTCATTACGCGCATGATATATGGAGAACGTATGCATGAATTGTTATGAAATTTTATTTAGATAATAAGCGCATATGTGTGCTTAAAATGGTCTAATTTTAAATATTTTCAATGATAAGATTTTTAGTTATGACTGTTTTTATCCATTAAAAAATGTAAAATTTTGAAATTTTTTACAAAAATATTTTTTTTACATTGTTAATGAAATAATTTTGATCTAAGAGTAGGTCATTTTTAAAATGCATATGTCCTTATTATTCAGAACAAATTTCATAACAATCTAGTCATGCGTTCTCCGGATATCATGCGCGCAATGACTTACGGAATAAAAAGAAAAGCAATTTTATTTTCAATAATGCTCAATTTCTGTAAAAGACTAGTCAGTTTCTAATGGTATTATATCAAAACGCACAATCTACTTAATCAATAATCAAAATTTCATGCTTATAAACAAAAAAGTTTTGCAGATAACCTAATTCAAAGTTTGAAAGTTTTTGTTGATTTTCGGCGAGTTTAAAAGATACAAGACTCCTTTATGAAACTAATCAGATTATGTATATCTTTGATTTTTTGTGTTAGTTATTTTCTGTTTACATCTTATAATTTATAACGGCGTGAAGAATACGAATATTTAAAAAAAAAAAGATTAATTTCTGAAAGAGTGGATATATTTTCTTAAATATAGAATTTAATGTGTTCAACAATTTGTTTTAATTGAACATTTTTATGCGAGGTTAATATTTATCACATATAGTTTCTTACAAAAACATTCTTATTCTTCAATTATAAAAAGTGAACGGAAAATAAATAAGATTAAACATTAATACAAATAATTAATATGATTAGTTTTCATTAAGAAAATAAAATAATTCATCGCTCTGAGAGTGTATTTAATGACAGGGTTGTAAATTTCTGATTGTTGTTACTTTCATATAGCAGTGAAATAAACGAAATTTTGTTAAATTAATTAGTTAAAAGTGTATTCTGCACCCTGTTTATGAACCGATGAAATATTTTTTGTGACTTTTGTAAATTCTCTCTCTCTCTCTCTTTTTTTTTTTTTTTTTTTTTGTATGTCTTTCTTTCTTTCTTTTCTTTTTCTTTTTTTTTTTTTTTGCATGTCTTTTAAAATTATCATAAATTTGTTATAAAATATGCTCAGTTGTTTAAGCTTTATTAAAAGCATCAATATCTCAAATAAGTTAAACATTTCTGTATACTTTAATTTCGTATAGAATAATCTCTTTTTAAGAAATATTAAAACTTAATTTACAGTTTATATAATTCCTGTGTAATATGAGATAAATACAGTTCTGTAACTTTATTTAAGAATATTTTTATATGATCATCATGCATGCATATTTGCTCATTTTTAGTTTTAATAAATTCTTTACATATATTTTCATTTATATAGAATGACAATTGTTTTTCAGGACCATTTGCTCCTTGCATTATAACTAACTTGATACGCTATAATTTCATTTTTATTTAAATCAAGTAAAATTATTTACAATTTTCTCTTAATTTTTTTAAATCTTTCTTTTTCAAACATAATTTTTTTATTATTATGTACATTTCTAAAAGAAATTCTATGGATATTAGCGGTGCGAGTATAATTAAAATCTTGTTTAGAACAGTGCTGAGTAAGAAGTTTATACAGATTCTACCTTTTTCATTAATGGATTAAATCCGTTTCTTCTTTAATTTCTGCGAAACTTTACAACATTTTTTAACTTTAAGTTAAGCCAACGACACAGACGAGATTTTGAACTTTTAATTAAAATAATGTGCAATCGTGGAAATAAAAAAGATTTTTAATGTATTTTTTATTAGAAATGATAACACAGACAGAAATGAAGAACAACCACATAACATTGGGTAACACTAAATTTTGATATTAATTGGACTTGTCATTTTTACTTCTGTATTAAAGATAAAATGTCCATTTATGTACAATAATATGATCTTTAAAATTCTACTAAACCAGCGCTTCCCAACCTTTTTTCCATCACGTACCCCTTGAATGGGCTATTCCTTTCGGAGTACCCCCTTTTATCTGAAATACGTCCCAACCCCCTCCCCTCACTCATATAACACAAATATGCTTTTTTAAAATTAGTAATATACTCATTAAAAAGAAGGACGTTTTTCTATTAATATAAATTAATGACATAACTCCGCCTATTCGAAAACAAAAATAAGGACTTGCTTTTCAACGCGTTTCAAAATAAAGCATTAAGAATAGAAGCTCTGACGTAATTAAAGCGTTCTGCAATTATTAAAAAGATAAATGTGGTGTGAAAACAATATTGTATAATGATTATTGGCAGTTTTCGCGAAGATGGGATAAATATATAAGTACTCATACAATAAGATTATCGATGGGCGGAGCTAGTGACATTGAATTATCAATGAATTATTATGTCTAGCGAGCCTTTCCCCTCATTTTGAGCGTAACATATTGGAATTACACATGAGACAAACTATGTAATGCAAAAAGTATCAACTTTCATGAAATTCCGCCATTACCGGTATTATTTTTACGTACCCCCAGGGGTACGCGTACCCCAGTTTGGGAACCGCTGTACTAAACTAAAATTCTGCTAAAGTTTACAAAAATTTACTTTACACAGCATTACAATATTCAAAGTTCCATATCCGTCCACTCTTATAAAAGATGTTATGTATTTAAGCATATGAAGTACAAGAATTGTACAAAAACATCAGTATGTGCAGACGTTAGTATCTCTGTTAGTTTCTTATCAAAGATATCAATTTTTAATTGCCTGTTATTAGGAATGCAAGTCCCTAAATTATAACTAATGGTTAAATTATAACTTAATTATAATATAAACTTCTTACTCAGCACTGTTCTAAACAAGATTTTAATTATATTCGCGCCGCTAATATCCATAGAATTTCTTATAGAAATGTACATAATAATAAACAATTTATGTTTGAAAAAGAAAGATTTTTTAAAAGTAAGAGAAAATTGTAAATAATTTTACTTCATTTAAATAAAACGTCCTTCTTTTTAATGAGTATATTACTAATTTGGGACTTGCATTCCTAATAACAGGCTTTTTTAAAATTATTATATACCACATTTATGAAGTCACACATAAAGTGTAAAACTCAGTGTAGAAGATACTATAAAAAAAAAAAAAAAAAAAAAAAAAAAAAAAAAAAAAACGCAACATTTAAAGTTTCATACCCGTGCAATCTTATAAAAATTATTGAAGCTTTTAAGCAGATGAAACATAAGAATTGTAGAAAAATATACGTTTCTGCAAACGTTAGTTTCTTTGAATATCTTCATATGGAGATTTTAATTTTGAATTCCCTATTAATTGAGGATGCAAGTTACACGTAGCGTAGTCAATGTGGAAAAATGTATACAAGGTGAGTCGAGTGTCAAGTCACTAAGTCAATTTGTCAAGCAAGGGAGTCAACTTAGTACAGACTCGACTCCGCAAAATGAGTCGAAATGCCAATCCCTATTCCATAGAAGTTCATTCACTGCAAGAACCTGACTTGTGTTTCAATAATTTGTGAAAGTACAACGAGGTGCTGCCACAGGGACGCTCTCTCCTCTTGTATAATATGGTTTTGGAATTGAGATTGCTATTGAATTGTTACTTGAACTTGAACTTGTGATAGGTTCAATGGGCTTCCAAGTTGCGAAGCAACTGCACACCCTGGCTTTGAGTAGGTGTATATCAAATCCTGAGAGAGCCATATGAAATGTCTAGCCGTAGTCCAATTGACTACAAAAAAATAGGATAGTGTTAAGTATATCTATAAAATAATGAAAATTTACTAGTTAAAGTATAAAAGTAAAAATAGTTCATAGTTAAAAAAAAAATATATATATGCCAGACGAGGTAAAGTAAAGATGTTAAGAGAAGTTTAGGAGAAAAGTCAAAATAAAATTATCAGTAAAAAATTATATAATATATATATATATATTTAATTAAAGAGAAAAATTTTGAGGTAAGAATTATAGCTCGGAAGGACTATTCATCAAGAATAGTGGAGTACCTTGGTTTTTTCCGGTTGGATGGACTGCAAGCATCGTAGTCAGGTAGCTCATAAATGAGTTCATTTGGAATGTGATTAATGTCATTGTAGAACTTTTTCGCAAGGTGTTTAATGCGATGTTTGAGTGAAGTCGTTTTCAGATCCTTGAGGATTGTGGAGTTTTTGAGGTATCTAGACCCGTTCCTGATGTAACGGAGCTGTTTGTAATGGGTACTAGAGAGGCTGTTCAACATAAGATCACTGGGATTTGATCGGACTCGAACACGCGATGTTTGGCTTGGTAGCTAAGTGCTCTAATCACTTCGCTATCGTGACTTCTGAATTGTTATAAAAAGCCTTAGATTTACATAAAGCTATTATTATTAATTTTTATTGGTTTGAGTTGAGTATCTTTACACTGTTAAATTTCAGTGTAGACTAGAGATGAGTTCGGGGTCATTTTTCGGAGCACAAGTCCAACGATATTAAATCCGAGCCCGAAACATTTTGTGTCATCAGAGCCCAATCCCGTCCGATCCCGATATCGAAAAAAAAAATATATATAATAATAAAAATATGTTTTAAAAGTAATATCTCACTTTTAAAAACATTTCTTATATGAAAGTAATTGTTAATCTCCAGCACACAATTAATTTTATGGGAATTTACATTCAATATTTTCAAAAGAGAAATTTGGTATGAAATAAAAATATACTTCCTTTAAAGATTCTCATAATTTTCTCTCCCAACAAGCAAACCTGATGGACACATTAACGAAATGCGTTTTAGTAATAAATGCATGAAATTCGCAGAAATTACCATTCCTATACTGTTTTTCTGTTTCCTATAAAAGGTGCATTTCGAAAATTATGATTGATTCCTTAATTAAAAGAATATTTCGTGTTCTTGAAAATCAACTTAAATTTAAAATTGTACACCGTTATCTGAAAGATCCTATGCTTTTATAGGCAAAGTTGAAACACTTTTCAATTGCTTTCTATCGGAATAATGACAATTATTACATGACAATTATTATGACTAACGAATGAAAGTGACTTCGTAAATGTTCAGGGCAGAAATTTGGCATGAGCAGAGTTCATGATGAAAAATAGTATCACAAACGTTACTTTCATATGGAGAGCCATTATGACTCGCACACAATAGAACTCTAAAAATTTCCAAATCTTAAGCTAATGCTGATTAACTACAAACAAAAGAAAGTATTCACTTCGCTTTAGATATCTTTACATAAATAAATAAAAAATAATTGAACGTTCCAGTTGAAAAATATCCTACTTTTACAAACGAAAAACGAAAATTTTGGCGCCTTTTTCCATTGGCGCTATATCATCCAGTCGTCGTGTCAATGACGCACATAAATCTGCAAATATTACAAATTTTCTTTTAAGGTAGCATTCTAAAACTGGCAAAGAAAAAAAAGATTTCTGCTTCCCTTTTTATTCATTCTGATCCCCTTATAATAGCATTAAAATGACTTAAAGTGGAATATATAATTTTTTAGGGGAAAAAAATTATTTATATTTTTTTCTATATAAGAATAAGTAAAATTGTCAGATTCAGAAAGAATGAGCCCGAGCCCGCCCGGGATTTCAGACTCGGGTTGAGCCCGTCTCATCTCTAGTGTAGACGGAAGTTTTTAGATTCCATATTGCGTACGATGTACATTGCGTTAATATGTTAGAAGTTAATTTTTTTCTCTAAATTACGCTAAAGTGAGAAATTCCAACAGTTTGCTTCTTTATGTCTCAAACTTTTGTGCACAGTGATAAATGTGTGAATTTTTTTTGTAATTTTTATGTTACCCCCCAACCCAGAAACGTTTCTGAACATATTTATGCAATACTATTAATTTTTTATACCGTTGTATTAAATGTATTTTATAGAATACATCTTATAAATAATAGAAATATATATATAGCACACATATTGTAAATATATACGTCTTTTAAGTGGAACAGGACTGTGCAGTCATGGTGTAATTTTCAAAGCAGATGACAGGAAGTGGGGTAGTTGGGACATTTAATAATGGGACATGTTATATGCAACGTAAAATTTTAGTACCTAAAAATTTATCAACATGCAATTATTAATAAATAATATCACAACAGGTAATAATTTACTGATAAAAAATAGCTAATTACGATAATTACCGGTGTCTTTGTAATTATTTAAAATAAATAAGTTTTCTTTTAATATTTTAAATGTATTATTTATTGACAGGTGAGCATTAGTATCATATTTCACTGGATGATATCATTATTTATGGAATAAAGTTTCTGGAAAGTGTATGTTATGTATGTAAGTGTGTGCAATGTATGTAAGTGTATGTAATGTATTTATATAGTGTATTGTATTTCATCTAGATCTCTTATCATAGCATGTAAAACAGTGTACTCAATCTAACGCATCTTCTGAGGCAGGTTGGAACAGTTGGAGTAGTGTAACTGTCTTTTAATAATTTTTTTCTAAAGCACCTATTTCAGTCGCTTTCTCATTTTATTTTTTAAGCCAAGGCGTAGCCGTTCATTGTCTAAAAATTGAGCAAAGATAAATGTAAAAAATAATTAATCAAAAAGTGTCTAAAGGGGACTTACCTTCCCGTACTAATATGAAAGTAGTATTGATAAGAAGCGTTAAGAATAAAAATGCGATTTGCGAACCTAAAGTTGAAGTCTGATCTATAGTTTTACACTTAAAAAATAAGATATAAAAATAGAATTAATATCTACATCAGGGGCGCCATTTCGGCATTTTTTCGAAGGGGTGTGTCAAGTCCTCTTTAGATCTTGTTGTGCACGTCTGTAAAGCTATTAATACAGATTTATCCTCACATATTTTTAAAATTAGCCAAAAGTACTCGTTACTGATAAATGTGTTTCACTTTGAAAATACTTACAAAGACAAGGATTTAAGAAATATTGCGTATAATAAGTAATTTCTGTGCTTTAACTTTTTTATTTAAAGTTAATGTTCTATTTTAGTAAAATCTGAAATTTTTTTTTGGATTTCATGCAATTTGTAGAAAAACAATTTTTGAATCAGATACAATCTGGAAAATAAAATTCGTTGTGGGGATGTGGGGGGTGGTGTTTTAACTGCCTACCCTAGCATCGATAAATGGCGCCCCTGATGTATAAAAATATATAATATAGAAATCTATTTCTATACTATATCTAAAATAAAACTATAATATAGAATAATGGGCAAGTTTTTGTTAAAAGAAGGCAAGTGATGCTTAACTGGTAGATTATCATATTTTTTCAAGATATAACCTATATTTTTCTAAGATTTTGGGAGCGGGCGGTCTGCCTCTGCATAGAATATTAATAATGCGTATTTGTGAACAGAGATATTTTTTATATATGAATTGTCAGGAAAAAGATCGTTGGAGTTAACCGGGAAAATGTTATAATTTCGTTTTCTCACATGGGCACCCGAACAACAAAATCCAGGGAGGGGCAAGATTTTAGAGCAAATGTGCCTGTCGTCCGTTGCCAAGCTTCTACTTTTTAAAATGGAGACTTCGCGGATTTTAATTACTTGATAGAGGAGGAAACAAAGGAAAGCAGCCACATGTCCACTAAGTATTCATTTTGAAAAGTAGAAGCTTGGCAACGGACCACAGGCACATCTGCTCTAAAATCTTGCCCCTCCCCGGATTTTGTTGTTCGGGTGCCCATGTGAGAAAACGAATTTATAACATTTCCCCTGTTAACTCCAACGATCTTTTTTCACAGAGTCAAATGAATCTCAGCCCCCCCGATCTGGTTATATGTTTTTTTTTCTATCATCGAACGCTTTTATGTTGTATAATTTCTTGAAGAAGATCCCTGAATTTCTCATCTAGGTTAATGTAAGTATTCTTCCTAATTTAAAAATAATTTTTGTACAGTAAAATAAAAATCGTCATGATACTTTACGAAAATATCGTTCTAAATTGTCTGATTTCTTTCTTTTTTTTTTTTTATATATATATCATAGTCGTATATACAGAATGAAATGTAGCGCTAGCGATGCTGATGTCAGGTACAGGGACAGGTGGCTGTGGAGAATATACGTACTACATAATATACATACCATTGATTACTCAAAATTGTGAGCAACCAATTGGCTGGAATGTTTTAAGTAAAATTTTGGAAAAGTTCGAAAATTTAAACTTTATAAATTTAAGATATTTTCCTTTTATATTTACGGTGTAAGTTTTATATTTAAAAATATATATATATATATTTTAAAGTGCAATATACGCCGTAAAACTCTGCATTTCACCACATTTCGAATTATTGTATTTCACATTTCTTACAATATAAGACAATCAGAAGAGTTCACTTGTATTTGAGAAATTGTAACTGTGATTTTAAATTAAAAGAAAATAGATAGTGTTAAATATTTCTGGCATATGTGCTAGGAGGAAATAAGTAAATAAATTACCCTTTTCTTTTATTTTTAGGAATGTAATCGCATTTCTTTAAACTGTTTCTAACGAAATCGTTCTTATTATCAACAAAATTAAGGATTTATAATTGAAGTGCAGCAGGTTGCTTGTGTGGTATGCAATTCTGAAAAACCTCTTACAAGAACGGAATTCAAAAGAAAACATACTGTATCAGGAAAGATTGACAAAAGAAATGTCTTTTTTTTTTCTTTTTTGATGGATTTTATGCCCGATTGAGATTCGAGAAGTTTTATTTAAAAAAATATACAGAGTTTATTGTAAATTTTAATGATGCAGTTGCTTTGAAATGATTGAATTCATCGAGTTAACTGGGAAAAAGCGTCGTTAGCAGTTTACGCCGAATGGCAGCAAAGGTAGAAATTTAATTTAATTGTTTGAACTTGACATTGCTTCATTTCTATTTTCATTTCATTTTTTAACTTTAAAAAAAAAATTCAGTTAGGGTCAGCAGGGACATCTGCTGATGAATCTTTCAAAAAAGAAATATTAAGCATGATTGCTATTTAACTCTGCTACCTCTGGAATTTGGTTCAAAACGCCGACTTTGACAGTATTTTCTGAAAGACCTTCTGCCTTTACAAATAGGAAAACGTATTTCGATTACATAGTTTCTGAATAAAAACACATGCCAATTTCATAAATTTTCGAACAAAAATAAATTAACAAAATTTTCGAAAAGTACATTCTTTTAATTTGCCTTAATAAAATTGGAATTTTATGGCGAAGGGGGGTTATCCGGTGCCAATGATAAATTTTAAGGATTATTTACTATACTTCTAGAGAAGAAATAAGTGACTAAATTGATATTATTTATTAAAATACGAAAAAAAAAATCGGTAAACTGTTTTTCGATATGCTAAGATTTCTTATTCTTTTCCAAACTAGCAATACTTTGCCAAATCTAGCTTGACTTGCACATCAGACAGATTTCTCCATAGGGAGCGGAGCTATATCGAGACCACAGACAATAGAATCCTTATTATAATATATTCTGGTCTGTGATTGAGACGATAGTCCCTGTTTCATGATTAGGTGAAAAAAAAATGCTGCCACAGAGGACATGTAACAAGGCGAAAGAAAAACCCTGATACTTACGATCAGGGGGGATGGGAAGGCAAGAAACATGCAGATGTAAAACGAGGTACTACCGTAGCGGCGCTCGCTTGCTACTACAATTGGATACAACTAATCGATCGAGTGGGTAGAATAATTACAGAATGACATTTGGTTAGTGTTTGTTTACATTCTTAACCATTCGATGCCCCGCAATTTTAAAATACTCATGTTATATTTCATATACTTAAAAAATTTTGATTGTTTAATAATAATAATTGAATTTATATAATATTTGAAATTTAACTTAATCAAACATACTAATTAATTTATATTGAAAATTATTTAAACCATTATTATTTTTTTTACGTATCCTAATATTTTTATACTGTATATTTTTTCATTTAATATTACTATTCAACAGCAGATAATAGTGTATGTGCAATATTTAATTTATTATATTTTGTTGTACAAGTTGCTTGAATTTTAAAGTATTGTCATTATTAAACTATTTTAATACATTTTATTTCTATAAACTTTAAAATAAATTAATTTTGATTAAATTATTTATTATCACTATTTAAATATTTGACATTTTAAATGTGCATAATAATATATTATATGAGAGATTTTGAAAATGTATAATTATATTTTAAAATGAAAGATTTGGAAAAAAAAATTAAGAGAAAAATGTAAAGTTACTAGATTTATATAAAAATGATATTATGGAACATCAAGTTAGATATAATGTAAGATGCAAATGATTCTCAAAATTATTGTCCTTTGGTATAAATGAAAATATATTTAAAGAATTTAATAAAAACTAAAAATAAGAAAATATGTAACATGTAGCTCATATAAAAATACTTTTTAGTAATGCTATAGAATTGTATTTTTCTGATTTTGTCCAGGAATTATATAAAATCTAAATTTTGTTTATATATTTCTTAAAAAGAGATTAATTCTTTACGAAATAAAATTATCCAGAAATATATAACTTGCTTCAGATTTTATGGGTTAAATAAAACTTAAACAAATGAGCATATTTTAACATTGCCAGCATTTTAAGAGACATAGAAAAAAACAATTTACTAAAATTGCGAAAAATTATTTCATGGGTACATAAACAGACAGGGTGCAGAATACACTTTTAACTAATTAATTTAACAAAATTTTCGTTTATTTCGCTGCTGTATGAAAGTAAAAGTCGACGTTTTTAACTGAATCCCCGATGCCGAAAAAGAGAAAAATAGTGTTAGTATGTTGTCACGTTAATCGATTAGCTTATAACTAACTCGATACGTTATTTATTTATCAAAAAAAAAAAAAAAAAAAAAAAAAGAGGGAAAACTTATTTTGATTCCAAATTGCTTCAATAGTCAGGCCTGGCAATTTTATGCATTTTGCTTTTAAAAATGAGTCAGAAAGTTTTGCGTTGTTGAGCAGGTCATTTGAGAACCACCTTACGAAAACGACCCCAAAATCGTTCTAAAAATTAATAGATATCTTTTTCTCTCAAAAAATTATGAAACCATTTAAAACGTTCCATGCATGAAAATTTCAGATATTCTTACTTAGGCTCGATACATATAAATAGTTTTCCCTCTTATAAATATGATATAACATTTGTTACAAATCGATTGATGATGACGATTGACATTTATGTCCTAGAAAATTGGTTTAGAATCAAATTTTGCCGCTTTAAGACAATGTACTTTTATAGCTAAATGGAGAAAGAAAAGAAAAGAAAAAAAGCTTATTTCGCCATTTTTTGGAGCTTAAATGAAGCTTTCTTTGCCTGTAGAATGAAAATTGTGTTCATTATTATTTCTGAACACCGATTCAGGTTTAGAAACAAAAGGAGTCAAGAAAAATTCACGAACGCGGAACATTAGTCCTAAAAAAAAAAAAAAAAAATAAATTGCCCATCATTAATATTGAGCCGCTGATTTTGAAAGATTGGGAGAATCCGTGAAAAAAAATAAAAAGTTAAAGCAAAATCTTATTACAAATTAAAAACTAGTCGTTGAGGGCCCCCGTAATACTTACTCATCATGGATATGCATAATATAAAATATGAAAATAAAATATGGGTAAACTATTTAAAAAATGCATTTCAATTCGAATAAAATCGTGGCTCGATGACGTTCTAAACTTTAATTGCTCTATTACTGAATTGCGTAAAAAAAACATCCTTATAACTCCAAAATTGATAATCCTATTAACTAATAGTTTACTGCGTCAGATGAAGCGTCTCATTTCCAATTGAAATATATCTTTGAATTGCAATTTGAATGAAATACAGAGTCACGAAAAAGCGAAGAGTCTGGAAAATAGGATTATAAATATCTGGGCAACTCATTATCCAATCGACTTCATTCTTTATGCCAAATTTATGTTTTTTTAGTGTAATTTATATTCACTCCTTAAAATAACCAATTTCGAAAATTTTTATACACTTTTTATCAGAACGAATATTTCGAAAAAAAATAGTTCCGGATAATGGAGGTTACTGAAATGCAATAGGCTTCTTCTCATTATTACATACTAAGTACATACCAAATTTCAAGTCTCTATCTCAATTTGTTCGGGAGATAGAGTGTTCACAGACACATACAGAAACAGACTGACGGCAATTTTTTTTTCTAAAAATATGTTTTTCGGAATCTCCAATGTCTGAACAGTGTCTGAAATCCGTCATTTTTTTTTTCGATTTTTAAAACGATTACAAGACTTATACTATGTACTCTATATCATACTACATACTCTATACTACGTATGATGGGTTAGTAATAAAATTTATGTTTTTAATCCATTCACAAAAGAATATCTTTTAATATCAGTATAAATTGGTTAGGAGTCATTGATTGGGTCAACGCTTATTTAAAATGCGTTGATTTTGATAGCGAGGTATAAGTCCACTTTGAACGGAATTATTTTTTAGGTTGTATAATTTTAAGAAGCACAATCATAATTTCATCATAAATACTTTTAAAATCTCCACTGTCTAAATTAAGAAATGTAATTACATATGCATACAATTTATTAGTGAATATTTTATTAACTTTTCTTCTATAAAATTAAATTTAGTTTTATTGTAACTTTTCTAAAAAAGAATAAAGTTAAAATAAAACATTCACTTTTTTTTTTTTTTTTTTTTTGGTTATAATTATATTTTGTTCAAAGAAAATCTACCTTTTCAACAAATTGTTGCTTTTGAAAATGAGGCAAATCTACAGGTGCAGATCAAAATCATGATTTTTTTTTTCTTTTCAACTAACACAGACAACCTTTATTGCATATTAAATTCACATAATACAAGACCACAAAAAATACATAATAAGTCTATGCCTACGAATATTTTTAAACATATTCAAATGCAAAACATTAAATATCTAGCAATATCATAAAATGGACTCCCCCCCCCCCCCCCACCAATTTAAAAAATGAAAGGCTTAATTCTGAAAAACTCGCCATCTTTGATCAAAAAACATATCGATAAAATTATTTTGAGACGCAAACTATACTATTTAGTAAATTTAATTATATTTTATAAACTTTTTATGCATTAAGGGATGGCAAAAATTTTGGTAAAAAATAGTTAACTTTATAAATAACTGACTTTATTGGCAGTGTTGTATTTTAAGAATGATCCTGAAAGCATGCAAAGCAAATAGATATTAACATTTAAAACATAATTAAAACATCTAATAAAACATACTTTTTCCGAAAAATATTTTTCAAGGAGTCAACCAAAAAGGGGTTTGTTTCAATTTTTTCGACATATCTAATTCTCAAAGGATTTTTCTTTTCTTAATTTTTCCTAAGATGGTTCTCAAATGACCTGCTCAACAACGCGAAACTTTCTGACACATTTTATGACTCACTTTTAAACGCAAAGACATAAAATTGACTGGCCTGACTATTGAAGCGATTTGGAATCGAAATGAGTTTTCCATTCTTTTTATCAGTAAATTACTTATCGAGTTATAAGCAATTCGTGTCACATGACAACATGCTTTTCTCCATGCTCGCGGCGGGAATTCAAAAGATCGACTTTGACAGTATTTTCTAAAAGGTCTTCTGCTTTTACCAAAAAAATGGAAAACGTGTTTCGATTACATAGTTTCTGAGTAAGAACAACTGCCAATTCCATGCGTTTCCGAACACAAATGAATAAAAAAAAAGTGTCAGAAAGTAGCTCTTTTGGATTTGAGAACAGCCATAAGAAAAAGGGGTGAATATTTTTAGTAAAGAAAATTCGAAATTTGGAACATTTGTCAAAAATAATTATTTTATTTTTATTACTTTTTTTTCATTATTTTTTTTAAAATATTTTATGTGACTAAATTATTTTGTACTTCAAATGAATCCGTTTTGTTTTGTTTTTAGTTAATTCAGGTCAGATCAAAATGTATCCCTGTAAAAAATTAAAAGAAATAACTAAAAACTTCAGGACAGTGCCATTTTATCTTCCAGTTATTTAATATCTTTCTTTCTTTCTTTTCTTTTCTTTTCTTTTTTTTTTTTTTTTTCAGTACTTAATAGTATTTATGATAAAAGTTTCCTGTTATAAATTTTTATTTTAAAGAGGCCAAGAAAATAAAAGGCGTGAATTTGAGAAAGTTTTTACTATTCAAAACAACAAATTCTGGGAATAAAATTAAAAGTATTTTAAAGAAATTTCGTGATAATTTAAATAAAAGGAAAAAGAATAAATAAATTAAATAACTGGAAATTAAAATGGCACAGTCCTGAAGTTTTTATTTTATTATTATTTTTTTTTGTGATAAATTTCGATCTGACCTGGATTAACTAAATACAAAACAAAACGGATTCATTTGAAGTACAAAATAATTTAGCCACATAAAATATTTTTAAAATAATGAAAAAAAAATTATTATTTTTGACAAACGTTCCAAATTTCAAATTTCCTTTATTAAAAATATTCACCTTTTTTTTCTTAAGGAAAAAAAAATCTTTTGAGAATTAGGTATGTCGAAAAAATTAAACAAACCCACGTTTTGTTTTGCTTGACTCCTTGACAAATATTTCTGGGAACCTTCTTTCATGGTCATTGTTAATAATAAGCCACTTCAAAAGGGATTAGTGGTAATCCCATCTTCCCATGAGGGCAGTTACCTTCCTTTTAACACCTGTTGTAATATGCCTGGAAACAGATTCTGATTTTAGTTCGTTTCAGACAATGGAATTGACATGACTAGGGGAGTAACTGAACGTTTAAAAAGGATTAAACTATTTCACCAAAATCCATCAATACCGAGAAAAGGCGGGCATAACGTGTCATGTTCTTTTTCCTATCAGCAGATCCAGTCTTAGACAGAGAGTCAATGTATACGTTTGCACGTTTTCTCAGATTTTGTTAAAGTGAGAGGTTATAAGAATTATAATTTTCGCTACTTGCTTGTATGTGAACGCATAGGATTCATGAGGTGTTTCAGAAAAATCAGCTTGCATTAACTGATTATCGAAAGTGTTTATATTTTATTCCTGTATAGGAATTTTGCCTCTCTAAATCCATGAAAATGGATGGAGAACTAAATAATGCGAGGGATTTTGGTATTTGTAAGATCGACTGGAAAGTTAAAAACTATTTTGCAGCAACATGTATGCAAGATTGGGTAATTTACAGTCCAATTTTTACTGTAAACGACGGAAACAACACTACAAAATAGCGGTTATATCTACAGTTAAACCATATGGGAAATAAAACCACTGTCTTTGCTTTTTTAGTAAAAAAAGAAAGTGATTCATCACAAGAACCCATATGGGTAACGTGGAAGTTGTTTTTTCCTTTGGAAATCGGCAGAAAAGAGGATGAGGTGGAATCTGATTTCCACAATAAAACTTCTCTTGTAATAGAAATAAGTGATGCTGCTGAACTTGATAATATTATGAAGCATAGTGCTGAGGATACACTAGTCATTCGAAGCGTAATACTTGTCAGTAGAAAAGACAGCCAAGTATATCCACGATCCAGCGATTTGGGATTGAAATCTTTATCCCAAGACTTGACAAGGTTGTACACAGTCGACAGAGAGTGTGACTTAAAGTTAAATATTGGTGCATTCGAAGGAATAGCCCACAGAGGAGTTTTGTGTTCCCGAAACAATGTGTTGAAAAGAGCAATTGAAAGTGGAAATTCTGAGACAAAATTGCCTGAATTAGATATAAGTGCTATAAGAAGTGTTTTTAAATACTTATATACGGGCAATTTAGATTACGTCCTTCGAAAACCTTCGTTATCTATTTTAGAATGTGTAAAATATTTTGATATGAAGGATATAGAGGAGTATTATGAGCCTGACGAAGTTGTGCTCAGCTTTCAGAATGAAGGAGTATAAATTTCAGTGTATTATTCCCGTTGAAAAAATCACACATTCAAATATCATAATCAGCTCTCCAAGTAGTCGAAATGATCTCAATTCTTGTGAACGGGTTTCTGGGTTGGAATTTTCTCCAACACGCATAAGTGGAGTGCGTAATTATGTTTCAATATTTATTGAAGGTGTAGAAGACTGTTTCTCCAGTAATTGTTATGTTGAGCTTGCTGTTAAAGACTCTAAAGGCAACCGACAGCATTTACAACGAAGAAGGTGCTTACCTGTGAGAATCATTTTTGCAAGGTTTTTTTCGAGAAACATATTAAGGGAAGTTACATTTACTCATGACGGAAACCTTCATATTTTATGCAATTTTTATGTTCCAATTCTGGATTCAAGAATGTTATCAATAGATAGACAGAAGGTGCATTCTGACATACGCATTGATTCCGAGAAACATTATAAAATAATGTCTGATCAAATAACAACTCTGTTTGAATCTGGAAATTACAGTGACGTTACTCTAATATGCAATGGGGCAAAATTTCCAGTTCATACTAATATCCTGAATGCTAGATCGAATGTTTTTCGAACATTAATTACAAACAACAGATTTAAGGGAAATGCGAAATATTTAGACCTTTCTTGGATGAAATTGAAAAGTAACACTATACGTGCAGTACTTTATTACATATACAGCGGTAAACTGCTGAAATGTGAAAGTGAAAATATTTTAGACATTTATAGAGCTGCTGCGATATTTCGCATATTGCCTTTGAAATATAGATGTTCAAAAATCTTACAAGATAATATAGAATCACTGAACATAAAAAAAACTTTTAAACTAGCTAAAAAAGTGAAAGATTATAAACTGATATCATTAATTAAAATGTTCGAAAAGACAGCCAAGTAAAACATTTGACTGTATGCAACGTGTTGATCATATCATATCTACATCTAGAGAACATGAATTTGTAATTATATAGGATTTCAGTTTGTAGTTCTTATAATTTATAACTCTCATTTTTTTAAAACAAAACTCTGAACTGTGATTTTTTTGCTCGTCATTCTCTGATTCTCCTGATTTTCGTAAGTCCAAATATTCTTTTAAAAAAATTATGTTTTGGTATGGTTAGTTATTATTATTTTTATTATTTCATTTGTTTACTTGCATCTTCTATCAACAAGCTTTTATATTTATTTTTCGTAATTTAAATTATGATATTTTAAAAGTTCATTAGAACTTTCATAATTTTATTTGTTGGATATCACCTCATATTATTCATTTTTCTTTTCATAACTTAAATTATATATGCTATAAAAAATCTATGTTGTTTACTATATTTCATCTATCATTAATTTTCATTTATTAAATTGTATTTCATCATCTCTCAAGTTTATTTTTCAAAATTTAAGTCATTAAAACTCTATGTTGCTTATTTCAATCCGTGTATCCTAAATTTTATAAATTCATTAATCTCATTTTGTACATTTTAAAGGCCTTAACCACCAGGTTAACTCTTCAAAATATTAATCATACAAATGATGCATAGTTTATTTAATTCATTTCGTCTTGAAACATCTTTATATTGCCAATGAAAGTACATGACTTAGTAATCAGTTCAAATGTAACATTCCAATATTTAAAAAAAGAAAAAAAAAAAAAAGAAAGACATAGTAATACATACGACAATAATTCACAACATACGATAATAATTCATACAATAATGATTCACAAAGGTAAAGAATCGTAATTTTAAAAATATAAGTCGAAAATACCTTTCCGATTTTTTATCAAAACTTATAACAACATTGTATTATTATTGAAATTGTTTAATTATGATATATTTGATGGATAAAAATTTTTATTTCCTTAATCTCATGCTTGTAATTATGTAATTGACTGTGATGTTAGAAAATATCATTAATAAATAACCGAGTTGATTTAATTTAACTATATATAAGTTTAAAAAATGTTATGGTTTCTAAGCCATTTTCGTGAAAATTTTTGTGAATATTCAATTATAATATTACAAACACTTTATTATTGATGTGAATGATTTATAATTATTTTTATCTTACAATCTTCAGTTATCCTTTTTATTTTTACATACTTCTTTGCAATAAATTATTGACCATGATTTTAAAAAATGTCATTAATAATTCCCTAAGTTGGTTTCTAGACATGGTGCTTTAAAAAAAAATTATGCATTGTAAATCATTGTCTTTTTTGAAAATATCTATTTGTTAATTGTTTTAACAACTTTTTTTAAATGAATATTTTAAAATTGTTTTTCACTTTTACATGATTATTGTAATTTTCCTTTGTGAAGAAATTTGAATAAATATGATTTTTATGTTTTATACCAAGTCTTTATTGATTAAAGTTGTAATGTTTCATGGACATAGCTATGTCAATTGACAAAAATTACTTTAAAGGAATACGGGGGGGGGGGGGGGATTTAAATCTTTAAAGAAAAATTTTACTAATAAGACTTATTATATTTAAAAAAAAAAAAAAGAAGGTTTCAGCTTTTTACAATAAAGCCAAGTTTGAAAAAAAAAGGAAAATGCTTAAGATTTGTTGAATAGATTTTTTATTTCTAAAGTCTCATGATTAATATATATGCATGTATTAAAAAAAAAAATAATAAAAATCAGGGGTTTTTTTTTCTTTATAATTATGTAAGGAAAAAAATCACTTATCTGTAAAATAAAAATATATATGCTAAAAAGTGACTACAGTAAAAAAAAAAAAAAAATAAAATAAAAAATAAATAAATAAAACCCTTAAATAAGCAGATCTATTAATTTTATACATACAAACAGTGACATTCTTCAGATCTGTTTGTGTGTATGAAACTGGTAGATTTGCTTATTAAAACTATTTCGTCAAAGTTTTTTGTGTATTGTAGTCGTTTTAGCATATATACTTTTTTTTTTTCTTGTCTGAGCTTTCATTTTTATAACAATGCAATTTCATAAAGAAATAATCGTTTGAATTTAAGGAAAAATATTTGAAAAATTTGATGTTTATTTCTAAAGATTCATGATTTGTTAATTACCTCCTCTCACCTCTGTTTTTTTTTTTTTAAAGAATTTTTTTTTCTTACAATATTTAAAAGCTTTATATTCTTATGGTGATTTCAAATCCTGCATAGTCCTCCACTTACTTTTTTTTTCCTTTTTGACACAATTACAAGATTAGTTTTGTCCTAAAATAACCTTTCATATTTTCATGTGATCCTCCTCCTCCACCCCCCCCCCCCCCCTAAAATATATAAATAAATAAATAATAAAAAAAGCTCTACATGTTTGATTAAAATTAACAACTAGGTAACTTTTTTTTTCCCTTTGAAAGCCTCTCAGAAACTTGAACAATATTTTCTCAGAAAAATAAATAAATATAAATAAATAATAAAAAAAAAATTGTAATGTTTTGATCATACAGAATTTAATAAGACTGTTTTGAATTACATGCATATAGGAGTGAAAGCCTTCATGATTGTGTTAAACAAAAAGTAGTGAGTGTAAGTAAAGCTAATTCCAATCTTGCTATTATATTTAATTGCATTGATTAAATATTGTAGTAAGAGCTACAATGAAAATAAAACTAGGTTTTCATATGGTAACCAGGTACTCTGGTTTACCCCTGAACAGGACCTTACAAATTTGATAAAACCTGGTAGCTAGCAAAAAATTCTTGTCACCAGTAAAGAATATTTACCTCCTTCCTCCCAGGTCATTGATTTTCAAAAAGTACAAAAGTTTTTTTATGTATTTATTGAGAAAAATAATAATAAGCATAGTTTACAATTATTGGTTACATTAGTTCTTTACTGGCGACTAGAATAGTACATAATTTAGAAAGAAAATACAAGCTAAGTTTTCTAATGAAACTTATCAAAATTATACACCTCCGGGGGAAAAAAGATATACAGTAAAGGCTGAATTAACCAGCATATTCGGAAAATTGCTGACTACCAAATGCTTCAAATGTCTGGATAATTGAGTGCTTCAAAATCCATGCGTTTTTCATTAAGGGTGTATTCAAATCCAAACTGCTTTTTTTGAGACACATTTTTAAATTCATTTTTGCTCCAAAATTCATGCAATTGGCAGGTGCTTATTCAGAAACTTTATAAGGTCCGTATTGTCTCGATTTTTTGATAAAGGCAGAATATAGTTTAAAAAATGCTGTCAAATTGGACATTTTGAACCGAATTTCCCGATGCGATAGCGCTGGAGACAAACAAAAAAAATTATCGTACTGTGAAAATAGTTGTTTGTAAATCCATTTCTAATTAATTGAATGAAAAATTAAAACATGGGTTCCTTAAAAATATCTTCATAAATCACGCCGCCAAGTTTCATGTTTTTACTTTAAAAAATGTGTCTCAAAATTTTGAGTTGTTAAGCGTGGAATTTTTTTTTTTTTAATACAGCCTTAATTTAAAAATTGACCGATTGTCACCACTAACTTTTATGTGTAAAAATACTAATAAAATTTCTGTGAAGAACAAGGTTGTCTCTGCTAAAAGAAGTCGCATCAAGACAAGCAGCTGTAAATTATGTATAGATTTGCAATCCAGATGCAACAGACAATTGAAGGTTGACAGAAAGTAGGCACCGCGATGTAAAACATCTGTAATGTTTAATAGATTTACGGAGCAGATATTTCTATTAAAAGAATACCAGAGTATCAATGTATATGTGAAATAACCGTAGTCACATTTTTATTTTAGAAGGGAAATACTTTTATGCGGTTAACGAAAGCTGCAGAATAAATGAAAGATTACGAGTACATGATTAAATAGCATCTATCCTGAGATAGCTGTGACTTTACTTTAGAATGAAAAGAATGTAAATAAAGATATAATTTAACTTTTAGAAAATGTTAAGAAATTATAAATTTTGAATAAAATGAGAAATATATATGATCTTTACATCATAGAATTCATACCAGAAATTTTGAGAAAAGAAAATTTACTTTTAGTAATCACGAAATGTCTGTCTTTAAATAAAGCAAAAATTTCTATTTGAAATTTCTGGTATAGATTCGAAATTTCTGAATGAAAAACGGAGGCCAAACTGCCAACTCGGCTGAAGAGTACTATTAAAATTTAGTGAGGACAACTGGCCTAGTTTAAAAAGTAATGAAAAATGCAATTTTCTTCACATTTGATAGTTTGACATGGTAGCGACGATTGTGTATATGCGATAAGATTGACATATTATTTAGTTTTAAATAATTAGAATTAATTTTTCTTGATCTATCTCCTTGATTTCTAATTTTTGAATGAAAAAAGTTTAACTATTTCTAATATTATCTAAATTTTATGGAATTATTTATTTTTGGGTGGTGGAATTCTCTTAAAGGGCTAATGAGCTTTTACAGTTAATATAATCACAATTTATCAACACTCAAAATTAAACACAAAATTTCTCATCTTAATAAACAACTTTTCAAAACTTTAAAGTTAAGGAAATAATAAAATGTTAACTTAAACGCTAAAAATTAAAGCAGCGTTGTAATGAAACTTGATTACAAAATATTTGATTTACCAATAAAGCTTTTCTTGCTAAAATATTTCGACACTTCGAAAAATGATCCCTTTTAAATAGAAAATATTTATCACTAAACAGCAGTGAAAACTAAAGAAATATCAAGAGGTATTTACTTAGATTATGGAACACAGTGTCAAGCAAAGACTTCATGACTTATTTTTAAAAGAAATTATCGATTGCTTTGGCAGTAAATAGACTAAATTAAATAGACATGTAGCTTAAAAGCGGAAATGAAAATTTACTTTTGAAGGGTGCGTTTAGGATTTTGAATACGCTTCTTCTGTAGTCATTAGAGAATTCTCGACTGACTTTCCACAAATATTCCTGCAAATTATGATAGATAAAAACAAAATAGTAATATATAAATTCAGATAGTAATATATAAATTCCAGTAAATAAAAAACACGGTATAACTATAGACTAAGTTGAATAGTGAAATGTCTGTTTGTTTTCATTAGTGTGGGATTAATATCTGAAATTAATTTAGATTGTATTTTTGTATATTTTATGAAAATATTTATATTAAAATCCAAGTAAAATATTCAATTTATATATTAGTAGTTGGAGTTGCAATTAAAAAATTAAAATGGCTTCTAAATTTTCAGAAAATTATATAGGATAGATAATATATTCAAAGGATTCAAAAACTTTCACGTCTTAAACTAAGTTTGTTAAAAAAAAAAATTTGAAATCAGACTTGATAACAACCCCAGACAGTTCCGTTACAACCAATTAAAACTTGTGTGGAAAATTATACACACACACAAAAACGGTTAAACACACAATATCCAAATGAAGCACAATGAAAACGAACATATGTACGTTTCGTGCGTAACTTGGGCTCACATCATCAGTGTCAATAAAAATAAAAAAAGACATCTCCCCACGGAGAGGTGTATTATTTGCTGTCATTAGGGTTTTCGACTTTCAGTGTCATGTCTGTGAAGATGTAATTTTGGTTTTTACTGCCTCTGATGATGCGAGTCCAAATTACTCACGAAACGTATGTATGTTCATTTTCATGGTGCTTCACTTGGATATTGTGTGTTTAAACGTTGGTTTTTAGTGTATAATATTCCATACAAGTTTTCAATTCATTATCCCTGGTTGCAACGGACCTTTCTGGGGTTTCCAGCATGTCTGATTTTAATCGTTTTTACATAGATAATATATACCCAAATACTACAGATTATTGTCCCATCGTTGGCAGTTTGTGGAAACATTTGGAAAATGGTGAGGTTTAAAGGTCCCACCAATTTACAGCGTATCGGAGCAGGATTCTGAGCAACTAACGATTTGACAAACTCTTGGTCCTTTGTTGGCCAATAGTACGGCAAGTCGGACATTTCTTACCTACGTGGGACAACAATAATCCAACGTTGGTACAACTATTTTGTGCCACTTGGGTAGACTTAAACTATAGACTAAGTTGAAAATATGACAAATTATAACACCTTGTAATAATATACTTCTCTTATTTGCAAAAAGGCATAAAAAAAAACTTTATAAGCAGTAAAATAAGTTTTATTAGAGTGTTGACATGTTTTGGCTCTATCGGAGTCATTATCAAAACTAATAAGAATATTCTGCAATGGCACGGTCTTTGAACGATATAACGGTGCCGCATCCTTTAACTTACCAAACTTGTGGCTTGAGTTACTCTCTGGTTACAAATATGGAAATAAACATCCACGTAAAAATGCAATAACGTGCATAATTTAAATAAATAAGTGAGAAATTAAATGATGGCATTCCAAATAATAAGTTAACGCACTGTGCAATAGTAGAATATTCTTATTGGTTTGATAATGGCTCCGATGGAGTCGAAACATGTCAACAGTCTAATAAAACTTATTTTACTATTTGTACATTTTACCAATTTTTCTTTCAGACATTATTTAAAAAAGCATGGTTAAAAAGTTTCTACTAAAAACGTCCTCCATTTAAAAAAATGTAAAAACAGTCTCCAATAAAAATCTCTACTACTCCACAAAAGCGTTTTCACCCCGCGCCAGGGCATCATCAGTTGTGATCTTTAACTTTCTTCCTCTCCATTATATATGACTGTTGGTTGAAGAGCTCCCCCTATCGGCATTCAATATTCTCTCTCTCTCTCCTCCTCTTCGAACATTTTTTTCCACAAGTACATTCATTACTTGATTGCCGCGGGAAAAAAATTTTGGAAGAGGGGGGGAGAGAGAGAGAGAGAATATTGAATGCCGATAGGGGGAGCTCTTCAACCAGCAGTCATATATAATGGAGAGGAAGAAAGTTAAAGATCACAACTGATGATGCCCTGGCGGGGGGTGAAAGCGCTTTTGTGGAGTAGTAGAGATTTTTATTGGAGACTGTTTTTACATTTTTTAAATGGAGGACGTTTTTAGTAGAAATTTTTAACCATGCTTTGTTAAATAATGTCTGAAAAAAAATTGGTAAAATGTACAAATAGTAAATGTACAGACATTAACAAGTGAACACCGGTTTTTAGTCTTATTTTACTATTTATAAAGTTTTTATTTTACGCTCTTTAGCATATAAAAGAAGCAGACTTAAGTTATTTTAGATAAAAATAATGGAGGTTTCTGTAAGCTACAAATCGAGAAGAAAGCTTGAAATGACTATTCGTTTGTATTAGTGTTAGTGTCATCCATACATTGATTTAGAGATTGTATTTTTACGTATTTTGTTGAAACACATAAGTTAAAATCTCATTTACGTTAATACTCATTTGTCATACAGATATTAGTAGTTGAAAATAAAAAGACAAAATTGCAAATAAAGGATAAAAGTTACCTTTATATTTTCAGGATAACATAGAAACGTAAGGTAAGCTTAGAATATTTATTTGTTTTAACACTTTGTTGACAGACTATTTAATACGAATTCCCTCTTTTATTTATTACTTGTTTTCGTTGCGAGTATTTTTAAATAATATTGAATTTAAACAAGGCGAAGATTTTTATGTACAAAAAGTGGTCACAAAATTGAGAAAAATTTGGCAAATATGAAATCACGAGTATACTCGGTGCCGGTCAATAATATGTTAGGTAGGCTCTGTTAATTGATTTAGCTTTAGCTAATATTAAAAGAAACGTATAGGGAAAAATTTTATTTTTTCTACCACTATTTTGAAATGCATGATGTATTTTTATTGCAAATGTTAAAATAATCTATCCCGAAGACTTTTAATTAGAGATATTGAAAGGAACAATAACATTTTTCCTATATGCTGCAAGTCGTGTTAATATCTGTATTTCCAATAGCTTTCGTGTACATATATTTTACGCCCAACCAACTATTAAAGTTCCTACTATGTACGAAGCATTTGAAAAATTACTATTATTTTTAGAAATGCCAGTGTGCCTAATAATTTTGTAGTGTAGCGGCACCTAGATAAAATAAAATGTCGAATTAAGCTGATGTCTAGTTAGGCAGGTTCAACATAATCTCACAAATTAATTTTAATTGTTGTTTTTGTCCATTGTCATATGAGTGGATTCTTCAGATGAATAGGTGAAATTGCTTTTAACCCAATACCATTTGTAGGTAAATTAAACAAATAAGAAAACTTCCGTCATGAGACAACAATCACTTATAACACAATTATATATATATTTTTTTTTATCAGAAAATGAAACAATAAAAACATTTTGTCAGCAAGTAAGAGAAAAGACAGACTGGTATGATTGAAATACTGTACCTAGCACGCAATTTTTAAATAACTGCATATTAAACTTCACAACTTGCATATTGTTTTTTTTTTAATTGTTAAAGGAAAACCTACCCAATCAAGACAATTTTCTTTTATTAATTTCAGCAAAATATTGAAGATCCTCTTGTTACATTATCAATTGCTGTATATATACAAGTTTCATTGCTTTAACTGAAAGTATTTTATGTCAAATATCGAATAATTTTTTATCTATTTTATCTTCTGTTTGTTCCACAGGATGAACATGTTTTAAAGATAACTCTTTAGACCATCCGATATAGGTTCATTAGTAACATTGTTCATTTTCATCTTATGCATAAAAGCATGACTCGCTCTGTCTCGTATTGCCTGCTGACATGAAGTACATTAAAAATAGAAAATATTTATATCTTATAAATGGAATGACACTCCAATGACAAAAAAGGTAAAATACTGTATGAGAGTTGTTCTAAAAAAATCATTTGGTTTTTAATAAAAGAAAAATAACAGTTAGTATAAATTGTGATTTAAATCATATCGTTTTATAAATTATCGCTCTCGGATATTACTGTTAAACCAATTATTTGGTGGCCCTGTCAAGGAACAATAAATGTTCCATAGAAAGCATACTATAGTACACCTCGCTCATTTAAATGAAATTTATTACAAATAATATAATAAAATCACTCATTAACTTTAAATTGAAGTGTCATTATTGCTTAAAGTGATAAAAAACATGACACAAAAGATTTAAAAATACCTTTTAATATAGATGACGCATGTTTTCTTCGCTCAAACGATTGACATCTTCAGATCAAAATGATAAATAAGATATTCTCGCAAAGTTTTTGAAAATGGTAAACATAAATCACATGTCCAATGCAAGCAGGTGCTTAAATGGGTCGAACTGGAAAACGTGAATTATTATTTCCTTTTTATTGCTTTTTCAATCTATAAAGCATTGCGGGCCAAATTTTAGGCAATTCAAAAGAAGTCGATGCGTTGCAAATGGTATCGTTTCGCAAATATATTTCTATTGAATAAAATAATATAAATAAAATATAATAATCATAAATAAAAGGAAACAATTTGCTGAAACTAAATAATTGATTGACATTCCAAATAAAGATTTCAACTACAAAGATACAAATTACTGAATACAAAATTTTATTCCATCTCAGTTTACAAAAATAGAATTGAAGTTGAATTATGTGTGAATCATACACTGCAAATACAATCTGAATTATTTTTAGGGCACTTATGTATTATCCAGAACAGGTCCTATTCAATAAACCAACAAATATTAATTACAGTAACCCCCTTTTTTTTTCTTTCTTCATTTTAACTGCATCATTATTATAGTGCCGCCATATTAAAGTTAGTGGCAGGAATATTTACACATGTATAACTATATGATACGATATAAGCATACACATAAATTTAATAGATTACATTCATTGAAACAGTATATTTATTTTACACAATATTTACACTATATACATTCTGGCTGGCATAACAAACCGCAAGAAATAAAATACCATTGTCAGTATCGTTTATTGCTAGAAGCCATCCATTTGATGTTATGTATTTAATACATGTATACAAAATTATTGTTTTGCATTTTAGCTTGCCTTTATACTGTTTGTCATTTTGAACAATGGTACATATTTATTCAATGTACATTAGATTACAATTTTGAACGTAATTCACAGTGATAAAACAAAACTGGTGATTGACAACCCTTTTTGGCAATCTATCTATCTGGCCTGGATAACACATTCAGTCCCATTTCTATAAAAATACAGATGAAAACAAGTGTTAGGAAAATGCATCTGGAGTGCTTGTCATCACAAATTTCATTGGAAGAAATACTGATTTTGTTTCACTGGAGAATCTCACCCATATTTCACAAAAGTAGAATGAAAACAAAATTGAAAATACAGAAATAGCTTACACTCTTTTCATTTGTAAGTTGTCATTAGCAACACAATTATACGGAAAAAAATTAACAAATAACAATAACCATTGGGAAAATGTTCTGAAAAAAAAAAAAACTACTTTCGTGTTATAGCAGCCCCCACAATTAAGATTATGCCAAGGTTGCAGTAATATGAATTCTCCAAGATCATTGCAAAGCTTATAGAGGCATCCTATAGACGCATATATATATATATATATTCCAGACACTCCTATATGTGCCCTATGCGTCATTATACTCATATTATTTACGTCTTATATGTCGTACATACATCCTATACATGTCATATATATACATCATACATGACTATAACTTGGCCACATACGTCAAGAAATGTTACATATATATATCCTATATTATTATAATGTCATACATGCTCTATAATTGGGCGATCCATCTGGGTTGCTTGGCGATTCACCCTGGGGATAGGGTATAACATGAAAGTACCCATTTTCTATATTATTTTTCATATCTGATAATTTGCATCTATCCTTTTTGTAACTTTAACATTTTTGTGACGATTTTATTCGTTACTATTAACTATTCAAAGAAAAATTCTTCTAAAGTTACAGAATTTCATTAAAAATTCTTTTAAAAAGTTACAGAATTTTGTTAAAAACACTTAAAAAAATAAAGTGACGACATCAAGAGGTCCATTCTCAACCAAAAACAGCAACCCTTTTGCCAATGCTTAATAAAATGTTTAAATAATCTTATTTTCTTTAAGTTTCTGCTTGATTTGCTAACACTCATTCATACATTAATTTCTACTAAACTTTTCGTTTTATCAAATATATTTAAAAAATAAAAGAACTACTAGGATTCTTTTTAAAACTGAATCATTGCATTTTTAAATTTAAAAAAGTCCTTCCGGCCTGTACCGGGAGGAAAAGGTAGCTTTCCTACATCTTCGTTTTAAAATTTTAGCTAATGTTACACGAAAACAGCAAGTTAAAATGCAAAGAAACGGTCACAAAAGATTCGTTAATACTGAATTTGAATAAGAAATTCGCCAAATTATTGAGCGATAGCCAAATTGGCTTCATTTATGAAAAACTATTTTGGTCACCAAATTTGGCGATGTTTCGCCAAATGTCGCCAACGGATATGAATATATAGTTTTATGCGTATGATTGGGAAAATTATTACAACAATGAAAGAAAATAATTTGCGAGTAATTGCGTTAATGGGCTGTTTTGTTTCAAAATGTCAGCCACCCTAGAATTTCAAACTGCTCTATCTCAGCCATTTTTTAAGATAGAGGTAAACCAAAAAATGCTCTGGAATCCTTGTATCAAGGCCTAACACATAATTAAAAAATAAATTTGAATTTTTATTTTTTTTGTATATTAATTTTAGTTTTAAATTTTTAAATGGCCATCTTGAAACAAAATGGCGGACCAAGCTGGCCAACGAACTCGGTCGAGACATTGGTGACCTTAATACACACAATTAGTTTCATCAAAATCGATTTATAAATACGAGCGTTATCGTATGACATAGGTCAGATATATATATATATATATATAAATCAACATTTGAACGGAGGGTGGTTTTGGGGTCTGGGGGTCATGATCGGTGAAAATATATCGAAATTTTCCGGAACTGCTTTCCTCCGAACGGCTGCAATAGGTAGCTTTATACTTTTTTGTATTGAAAGCTACCTAAAAAGGAGAAAGATTTTCAATAATGAATATTCAAAAGTACTGCACTCAAATAATATTACTAAAATTAAAAAACATTCAAAATACATAATTTTACTCAATCTAACAACTTTCAGAAAAACAATGTCAACATGAAAATGACTGAAATGCATAATAAGCCTTCAGTTTCATTAAATATACGCAGTTTACAATACAGTTTCATTTTTAAAAAAATGTATACATAGTTTCATTAAAAAAAATACACAGTTTCATTTAAAATAATAATAATAAATGTGCGTAAACAATACACAAGAAATTCATGTTTTAGTTGCAAAATCAAATTTTTCTAAAGTAAAACAATAGAAAAAAGGTTAATTTTAAAAAAATGAATATAAACGAAAAAAAAAATTACCAACATTTCCTTCAACCGATATATAATTTTTTCAGAGAAACAATGTTAGCATGAAATTCAAAATGACTGAATAACACAGATTATGCCCAATAAGACCTCCAGTTTCATTTTTATTAAAATGCTTCGATGAGTTTTTTTGGTTCCTCCCAGCTTCCTACACATTCAACATCCCTCACCAGCGATTACAAGGTATTGATGATAAACATTTGAATTTTTAAATTATAAGACGATGTTGAGACAAAAAGCAAAAAAATATAAGTACATATTTTGTATTTCTATAGCTCACAAAATTATACTTTTACTTAAAATTATTCATTCACAGTTATTTAAAAAGGATGAAATTCTATTTTCGAAGCAAAATAAATTTAATAAAATATTACAAGATGTGTAATTTTTTTTTTCAATTAGAATTTTCTACTATCCCATTCATTTTAAAATATATTTAAAAAAATCTAAATTGCATAATAAAAATCATATTGGAGCAAAAACATTGAAAGACTGATTTGTATTTCTTTAAATCGATTCTGCCGACACTTTTACTCTGTTTATCTTTAAATACCTATTGGATAGTCATTGTTAATTTCTAAGGGGAAAAAAATGATATGTTTTTTAGAAGGTTAGCAGAGAATATTTAATTTTTTTTTCAAAATTAAGACAATGGTTAGAAAAAGAGGACATTTCAGGACACTTTAATAAATATTCAGAATTTGAGGATAATTCCTTCCCCCGCTTGAAGCATGTGTTACTGAAGGCTCCGAAATCTCTTGGATGAGCTACTTTTACCTTCATCGGCACTCCTCTTCTCGTACTTACGAATGGAGTCATCCGACGAGAGAAATAACTTATCCCATTTGTCTTTATTTTTCACAAGAATATCTTCTACCCACTTCCACTTTATACACCTCTTTTCAAATTCTTGTTTAAATTTTGACATTAAATCTTTGGATGGAAAGCATTCTCGAATTAAGAATTCAAGATAATCCCATGCATCATCACAAATGCAATCTTGGCAGAAATCATTCATGTTTTCACAGTAGATAAGCTTCTCTCTTGCTGTACGGGTTGCATCCTGAAGGATTAATCGGATGTTTTCTTTATCTTTAATACGGAACAAAGATGGTAGCATCCAACTTTTATCTAAATCATTTGTAATCCAACTTTTCAGAGCATCAGGGCTCTTCTGCCAAAATTCTCGGAAAAGCTTATGATAATTACAATCCTTATATCCATCTCTAACCTTATCAATAATATTTCTCAATATATTCTCATAATCATACTTTGGAAGAAAATCCCACATGCAATTGACTATTTCTATAAAAAAGCTTTGAAAAGGCCATTGCAGAAAACATCTCAACACTGTATGAGGGTTTTTTTTAAAAACTTCCATTTGTTGCTGTTCATCCATTTCTAATAGTAATAAACGTAAAGTATCAGCATCTGTTACACTTTTTGCAGCCTCCACCAGGGACTCTTCTCTCTCCCATGGGGTTAGCTTCTGCAGAAAGTATTCAACTGCTGCTTTATGACCTCGAGATGCACATCGTTGAAATCCATCTTTGTAAGAAGTAGGTGCATCGTCCAACCCCCCTCTCTTCATAGTACGTGACCAAAAACTAATTATCCATTTTTCACGCCATTCTCTAATATTTGGAGGATTTTCTAACAAAAAAGATTGTTTGAGGTCTTCAGACAGAGTGTTCCAAAGTGCCATAATATTGTCCTCCAAGCAATAAACACATGCAAGCTTGTAGCGTGTTTCTATATCCAAACTCTCATCCCTGACTAGCACCTCAGCCGTCCTCTTTCTGTCCACCGTTCCTTGTACAGTCCAACAAAGTTCAGCGGGTAGACTGAGAGGAAGAAGATCGTAGCGTCTGCAATAGTACTTAAACCATTTACAAATCTGTAATCCAACTGTCTGAATAAAACATGACACCTTTTCATTTAAGAGCTGTGGTAGTGAAAGTTGTGCCACTCTCCCCAGTACTCTAGCTTCAATTCCCTTCCATTCTTCATTTCTAGGAGGTGAAATCCATTCATTTTCGACTCTCGCCAATGACATTAGAGCCCCAACGTCATTCTTCTTCCACAATGAAACAGCAATCTTGACTAAAGCCCTCTGCTCCAGGGAGGGGGGTTTCATTACAAAATTCATGACGAATCGCAGAGAAATGGTGGATGACCCTAAAAATTTCGAGAAGGAAAACAGCTAAACATCAGCTGAGTTACCCAAGAAAATCTTCCTTCAGTATGTATCTCTTTGCTATAAACCTACATTAGTTTTTCTCTTTGATTTTTAGTAATCCTCCAATTGAATTCACGTTAATGTATAATGACTACAATCTTATACTAGTCTTTAAAGTTAGATTCACTCGAATAAGTCACAAGGAAGCAGATGACATCATCGACACATGATCCAATAAATCGGTGAATACAGACACACAAAGAAGTTAAAAAATTTTTTCAACTTTAAATAATGTTAAATTAACTTTCACGCTGAAGATTGCAATTACACATTTTACACAGGTAAGACAGGTAATGGCACTTCCTTGATTGACACTGACATTGATGACTGCGACTGCGCTCTTTGAGGTATTGGACTGGTTAGGAGCTTTGATGAGAATACTTTGTAATTACTGGAAGGCACAGCAGAGGAAGGTGACCTACAAGAATAAGTGAGACATCATTTAAAGGAAAATGCAAAACACTGGAATATATAAAGAAAACATATTTAATTTTTTTGTACGGAGTGCATTAAACAGTATATCACAGCCAACCTTCCAGTGTTTTAAAGTTGAACTAACATACTCAGAAACAGAAAATTTATATAATTATTTTTGTCATTTCTATGGGATACTCATTGGATTCCATTCAAGAAAAATTTCTAGTTGTAAATAAGTATATGTAAGCGGTATAGTAAGCAGTATAATAACGCAGAAAAATGTAAGCGGTATAGTGCGACTGAAGTCTGGTTTCCAAAATTTTTGTATGTAAAATAATATGCATTATTTTTCATGTAGAATAGTGCATTAAATGAAAATTGTAATATAATTTTTGTAGTAGTAGTTAATAATAATGAATAAAAAAACACTTCATTTAAAAGTATTTCCTGCGCAATAAAACATTTCCGGACGATTCAAAAAATACACACGTAATTGTTCAAGTTTTCACTTCTGTCGGCACTCCCGGAGTGCCACTTTTTTTTTTGTAGTTGGGGGGGGGAGGAGCCAAAAAGTAGAAAATGATGGAGAATTTATGTATGGAGCCGCCCCCCTCAAAAAAAAACAAAAAATCCACCAAAATTTCCAGAAAATTCCCCAAATTCCTTCAAAAAGCCTCTTTCTCTCAAATTTAGGGGTTGGGACTCTCGCCCTTGCTTCGCTATGCCCATGATCAAAATTACTAAGGCATTTATAAGTTATCACAAGATATAATGTAAATATATTTAATTCTAGACATATAATAAAAATGGTTAAAATTTAAATAAAATGGAAAATTGAAATTTTTGCCCTCTTTTTTCAAAGTCTATGCAACGGTAATAGAAATGATTTCACCCTAATGCAATTTTATTGGAGCATTACTAACATCTTCATATAGTAGCCGTTGCATTCTATTAGAAATTGTATTGCTATGATTGGTTAATATAAATAATTTTTAAACATTTTTTCGAAATTTTGGCCTTCTTTGCAGTGGTAAAAGATATTAACCATTTGGTGTAATATTTTGCTAATTTATTCCTGATTACCAATGGCAACTTTCCCGCTTTATTATGTTTCGATTATATATAAATTTCTTCTCCTTTTTCTTTCGAAATCCTTACAATTCATACAAAGGTGAGTCTGTTGCAAATTTTGTTAAGATAGCTTCACTATGCTGTTAAAGTTATGAATGAAAACGCAACTTCTTATTGCAGTGAGATGCCCCGTATAATTTTGATTCTATAAACTGATTTCCAACCTTGCTTTCCTACAGTGTACAACAAATGATTGCTACCGTGCACTGTACCAACCCACGGTAAAAAATCATTTATTGTATAAAGCAAAATGAAACCTCCTTTAAATGACACAGAGTCAGATTTTAATCCATAGGGTCAGGTGGGATGGAATGGGCAATCACAATACTGTTTGGCTTCTGAATAAAAATCATATTATGTAAACAAAAAATATTTGTAAATCATGTATAACAATAATCCAATCATTCATATTTCATTTTACGTTTTGAAATATATATATATATATATATATTGATACCATTTGAATGAATTTTGAAAGCCCCATGGTGAATGTCAACATCACTTAAGTGCGGCATTAACTTTTATTGTCTCTTTTTATTTTATTGTATAAATACAGTAAAACCCGTTTAAGAAGTTCCCGCTTAAGACGTTTTCCCGTTTAAGAAGTTTATATTTTCGATTCCCATTGTTTTCCTATTCTTACAATGTTAAAATAACCCGTTTAAAAAGTTTAGTTCCAAACTTTTTCCCACTTAAGAAGTTTTTTCTCCCCTTAATTTTACTTTCAAAACACGTTTACTTCAGTCTTTTGAGGGATTTTCCCCCCCCATTCTGTACTGGAAAAGCATTTCTCTATATTCTTCGCTATTCAAAAGGGCACATTTAAGACTGAAAAGGATAGTTGTCACCTTTATTTCACCTTCATATCTGTTTGTCTGATGAAATGTAGAGAGAGGGTAAGTCGGAGTCCCTTATGGCTGCAACAATAGTGACTGATAAGGGATTAAAGAGAAATGGTTTGAATTTGCACCTTCAAATGGATTGATAGAATGAAAAAAAGAGCTGGTTTAAGTTAGAATTCTATGAAAGGTGAGAGTAAAAGCGTCGATCCACAAGAAATCGAAGAATGAAAATAAATCTTACCAGATTTGATAACCGGCTATCATCCTAAAGATGTCTTTAACATGGATGAGTGTGGGCTTTTCTATAATCTTTCACCGGATAAAACGTATGCATATAAAGGTGAAAATTGTCACGGAGGTAAAAAAAACAAACAAGGAACGACTTACAGTTTTATTGGGTATGCAAACATGGACGGTTCCGAGAAATTGCCAATTTTGGTTGTTGGGAAATCCAAGAAACCCAGATGTTTTCAAAATGTGAAATCACTGCCTTGTGATTATGAAAATAACAAAACTGCGTGGATGACGATTACAATTTATGAAACCTATTTGAAAAGATTAAATGTTAAAATGAGGAGAGCTAAACGGAACATCATCATCTTTTTAGACAATTGCGCCGCCCATTCCAAAGACACAAATAACTTTACTAACATAAAAGTGCATTTCCTACCACCGAACTCTATTTCGGTTTTGCAACCGATGGATCAGGGAGTTATTAAAGTGTTTAAGCAGCACTATAGAAAACGGCTTGTGAATTGGATGATTGAAAAACTGGACAATACTGGAGAGATAGGAAAAGTGAACGTTTTGCAATCTATTCATTTTATTTTATCTGCATGGGAGTTAATAACGCCATCTGTAATTGCCAATTGTTTCCAGAAAGCAGGATTTTTGGAAGGAGAATCAACAGAAGAATATGAATTGGACATTGAAGATGATTGGAAGACGTTACAAAGAAAGATGGATTTCACAGCATCGTTTGAAGAGTATGTGTCAGTAGATGACGAGATATTGCCATGTGAAATGCTTACAGTAGATGATATTTGTGAGGTTACAGAAGATGAAGAAATGAGTGACACTGAGGAAGAGCACGTGGAAATTCCTAGTTTTTCGGATGCTGTGAAAGGACTAGAAACATTTCGCCGTTTTATCGAAAGTGTTGAAAATGTGCCTGAGGAAATTTTTAAAAACTTAAGACAACTGGACTGTTATCAACTAAAAATTGCCGAGAAAAAACATAAACAAAAATCTATAACCGATTTTTTCTGTAAAAGCATATCAAATGATGCTTAAAGAGAAATGTCCCCTCTCTGTCTTCAAACATTGGATTAAATAAAAAGTTTCTAAGGTAATTATGCATTTTTACTTGATTGACAGATTTTTTAAAATGTGCAAATCAGTTTAAATTCCTTAAGTAAAACTCAACTTTATATAAATTTATGTATTATTTTAACAATGTAAAAGACCTTTCCTGACTATGAAAACCTAAACAAATGATTGTTTCAAACATTCTCAATTTCCCGTTTAAGACGTTTTTGCCTTCCATTCCCTTGGAAAACTTCTTAAGCGGGTTTTACTGTATATATATTTTTTACACTGCATAGTTTGTACATAGTAGTACCTTTTATTGACTGAAATAATAATAATAAAAATAAAACAGGTAAAAAAACTTATTTTTTAACATTTTCCAATATAGGGGAAAAGTGTTTATGAATTTGGTTTGTCTGTCTGTCCGTACTCTGATGTGATTAAACATTAAATATATCGAAATTGTCATGCAATGGACGTATGTTATTGAGGTTTGCTATGGCATGTTCTGTATTGAAAATGAAGAATGCAGCACTTCCTTTTTACAAGTTTTTTCACATTCATTACAAGTTTATTACATTTCATTGCAATCTTCTTTTTACATTTCATTACAAGTTTTTTTATATTTTATTACAAGGTTTTTTGCATTCACTACAAGTTTTTTACAACGATTAAAAGCTTAAATTTCATTACAAGTTTTTTTTTACAGAGACACTCAAAAGAATTTCATTACATTACGGTCTATGGGAAAAAATAATTTGTGGTTTATTTTAATGCAATTTCAAACCTATTGAAATGGATATAGATCACAGAAGTGCACTACAAGAGGCTTACTATAGAATAGGGTGTGCGTTGCACTTATAGTTCCTTTACAGGCACACTCAAAATAATTCGGTTACATGGAGAAAAATCATTTGGGGTTTATTTTAATAATGTTTCACTAGTCCAAACATATTGAAATGGATATAGTATATAACTAAAGTGAGTATATAACAAGAGGCTTACCACAGAATAGTGTGTGTATAGCAGTCATCGTTCATGGGCAGGGACACACAAAAGAATTTGGTATTGCCTGTTTACAATAATGGCTGGAAGTGCTTTTTCAGACGCTAAATTAATTTTAAATTTCAGTTTTGAAGTGCTGAACTTGCCTTTCTGCTTCCTCATAAAAACTTACCTGGTACTCTCAAAAAGTGGTATCCATAGCCACGAACATTTTCCAACTTCTATCAGCAACTACAAACGTCAAAACAATTTCGATAAACAAAATAGAATGATAAATTCAATTCTACCACTCTAACTGCCACTGTAATAACCGCCAATACATAATAATTCACATGACAATTAAAAACCAATCATTAACTCAACAATTATGCAAATTTATTTCCCTTCCATATATGGTTCTATAATACGCGACTCTGCAACCAATAACATGCAATAGAATGTTCTTCTACAACCAATCACGTTTTCTCTACTTTTCATCATCAATGACGTAATACAGACATGCACAATTCCCTTAACATCCACGCAAATACGGATTACAATAACAAATTTCAACATCAGTAACTAAATACAAGCTTAATAGCCGGGTTGCCATAAAGGAAAAAACAGTCCCCAAAGTTTGGCGACTTTTTTCTTTTTTTTTAACAGATTAATTTTTTTTTTTTTTTTTTTTTTTTTTTTTTTAGCATGAGTGTAAAGCATCTAAGCCAAGTTTTATTAGTCAAATATTGAAGTCAGAAATGTTGGGCCACGCTAAATGATTTTTCAGGACCCCGTACGACATTGTACCAGCCTTAATAGCAGTTTTTAAGCAAAATGTTGTTCCAAAATATGCAGATTTTCAATACTGTTGAATCATTTGCGTTCACAGAAAGTATGAATAAATGAAGCCGGTGTTAGGAATTGACTAAAGAAAATATTTAGAAAAGAAAACAGGCAATTAAAAAATAATAATAATCAGCCTTTGTTATAGGGTTTATTAGATGTCCATCACATAGATGCAGTAAAAAACAAATTAATAAAATTAAACCAACCCTTGCTATCAGGACTGAAACTAAAAAGGGGGGTGTTGGAGGAGGCATGTACCCCAGGTGCCAGAGCAGAAAGCAGAGGGGCTGCCAAATGAAGTTTTGGCTTGTCAATTGATACAAGAAAAAATAGGTACTTTTCGGTTAGCCGGGCGCCAGTGATATATGTACATATATAAATATATATGTATATGCATATATATGTATATTCATACATATATGTGTGTACATATATGTATGTATATATATGTGTATGTAGCTATTTTTGCATCTATATATATATATATATATATATGTATATATACATGTATATAAATCACTGGCGCCCGGCTAACCGAAAAGTACCAAAAAATATTTAAAATTTGTATAAAAATGTTTTGCAGCTGGAAAAATCAAGAAAAACTGAACCAAGTGCATTAAAGTTGACAAATAGATAAAAAGATTGATTAGGTGACTATTTGGTACACTAAACAATAAAAGGTGCAAAATTCGCAAAATAAAATGCTTAGTAAAAATTTAATAGGTTTTTTTGTTGATGTTGTTATTATTTTAAGTTGTTATAATTTTTAAAATCAGCATTTGATTCAGGAGAGAATCTAGACATATCAGTCTAGGAAGAGCGGTATATGTGATAGTTTCATGAAACTGACTGTTACACAAGGCTATTTTACAGTATTGGAAATTCATTGTTATACCTACAGAAAATCCTGGTTTTTCAGTTCTTAAAACAATGTGACTCATATTACTAAGATTTTAAATGCCTGCACAATTGTAATGTAACAACAGGAAAATATATGAAAATGAAATCTGTCTATAATGGAATCTTATTTTAAATGAAAAAATTACACGGTCCCACTAGAAATTATATCAACAATTATAGCATATGCTAAGATTGAATCTATATAAAGCAGAAATTTTTCCTGTTCGTTTCGATTTCAGTTTCACAGATTTTATTGAATAAATATTTGACAAAGCTGATTACATAGTTCAATATTATATGTTTTATGATTACATATTTTTCAATTAAAAAAAAATAGTTCGGCTATTAAAAACTTAGTAAAAGTTTTTTGTAAATTTACTTTGAGGAGGAGGGAGGGGTGCTGTCAAAATCAATCTTTGGCCCCCATAAAAAAAAGCTAGCTCTGGTACTGCTTGCTATCATATGCAAGAGGTTTTTATTGCTTCAGTCCTTAGATGTATGCCTATTCAAACTGCTGAAATGCAGAGTCCGAAAAACTGGGCTAAATAGATCAGCTCAAGAGGGTCATATAAAAGCAAAGCTAGAAATCAGTAAATACCAAATATTATATTGAATACATATGACAGAAGGAAAATATGAACTAGTCAGCATTCACAATGACACATTACAATGGTGAGTAAATGAAGAATACCAACCAATAAATATCAACAGCAGCCTGCTATTTTCTTTTTTTATAAATCCTTAATTTGTTTTCGAAAAACTTCATTTGAAATTATAGGAGTTTTAAAATCTAAGGATCTGCGGACTTGAAACTAAGTGCATAATTGACATAAATACAATGTAAGGAACAAACCCCTTTTCAAATTATAAGCTAAATATGTAAATTCTGTTCAATAATCAACTTACTTATTTGTCTACACGCACAAAACAAAGCATTAACACAATACTTAGATTCATAAATATAAAACATCCAAGCACTACTACTCAAAAGAAATTGGCGAAGGGCGAAGTGAGCTTTCATTTCGATACCGATTACCGAATCGATTCAGCTAAAAATCACTATTCGATTGATTATACATTGCAAATGATATGATATTAAATTAATTTTTTAGAAGGGGAGCCGGCCGAGGCAGATAAATTCATTTTATCACTTTCTCAAAAAAAAAAATTCATTTAATATGCCGGACCAATTTCCTTCTCTCGCCAAGGCGAGCCCTACACTTCCCCCCTACACTGGAAAAGTACCCAGAAATCAACGTAAACACCCTCCCATGTTTATAATTAAGCTGAAATAACTCATCTTCCTGATAATAATATTTAATAAAAATCTAATTATGATCTATTCGTCAGCATATCAACCCGTACCAAAGAACTAACGTAATATTTATAGATTGATTGAAAAGATAACTTGCCACACACTACTTTTTTTACACTCAAAATGACGCTAGAAAATAATTCGATTAAAATTCCCTGTTTGATTGATAATAATTCATGCTATCATATTTTGTCCGAATGAAGCTTTACCGACTTTTTTTCACTGGTAGCACCTTCTAAAAATTTAATTTAATATCAAACCATTTGCAATGTATAATCAAACGAAAAATGATTTTTAACTGAATCGATTCGGTAGTAATCGATATCGAAATGAAAGTTCACTTCCCCCCCATCCCCATTTTCTTTCAACTAGTGTGGATATTTTATATATATAAATCTAAGTATTGTGTTAATGCTTTGTTTTGTACGTATAGACAAATAAGTAAGATTTTGATTATTTATGATTACTGAACAGATCTAACATATTTAGCTTGTAACTAAAAAAGGGGTTTGTTCCTTACATTGTATTTATGTCAATTATGCCCTTAGTTTCAAGTCCGCAGATCCTTAGATTTTAAATCTTCTATAATTTCCAATGAAGTTTTTCGAAAACAAATTAAGGATTTATTAAAAAAAATAGCAGGCTGCTGTTGATATTCTTCATCTACTCACCATTGTAATGTGTCATTGTGAATGCTGACTAGTTCATATATTTCTTCTGTCCTATGCTGGTCTAGGTCATATGTATTCAATGTAATATCTGGCATCTCCTGATTTCTAACTTTGCTTTTATATGACCAGCTTGAGCTGATCTATTTAGCCTAGTTTTTCTGACTCTGCATTTGAACAGTTTGAATAGACAGGCATCTAAGGGTTGAAGCAATAAAACCTCTCCAATATAATAGCAAGCAGGGCTGAAACTAGCCTTTTTGGCACAGATGTCATGTACGCACCACATTGGCGCAATTGCAACAAAATGGCAATTTCAAGTCAAACATGGTAACCCGGTTATTTTGTTTATGTGTTAATATTTACGATTTATTGTGATATTTATATTTATTATTATGTTTATTATTTATTATTGCATGCTATTTATAACTAATGTTCAAAAACAAAGTTTTCGCCAAATTGACCGGAAAGAAAATTGCACAAATGTGGTGCGTATATGACATCTGTGCTGCTTTTTTTTACAGGGGGGGGGGGAGAGAGGGGAAAACATGGATTTTGGTACTCCCTCCCTCCTCCTCAAAGTAAATTTACAAAAAAACTTATACTAAGTTTCTAATAGCGAACTTATTTTTAAAATATGTAATCATAAAACATGTAATATTGAACTATGTAATCAGCTTTATCAAATATTTATTCAATAAAACCTGTGAAACTGGCATCGAAAAGAAAAAGAAGAAATTCTGCTTTATACAGATTTCAATCTTAGCATGTGCTATAATTGTTGATATTCATTCTCGTGGAACCATGTAATTTTTTCATTTAAAACAAGATTCCACTATAGACAGATTTCATTTTCACATTTTACTGTAAATTCTATTCCATGTCAAATCAACCAAAAATTTTCAATATTCCACCTGCCATCTCAGATTATACTGAAACCTTCAGGGATTGTGATATACCTGATGATATAAATGAGGATATACTTTTATAATTCTTTAATTTTTTTTTTTATTTCAAAAATTCATCATTTTTTGGCTTGTTTAAATATTTTCAATTTTGAATTTCTCAAGTTCTATTAGACTGCAGAGTTGTTTGACGCCTCATTTTACAGATAATTTCATAAGGTAAATTTGGTATGCAAGTTGTCTATGCTTGGTTAAAAAAATTTAATTTAATTTATAAATTTTAAATTGAAAAAAAAAGGTTTTTTTTTTGAAAAAATTATGTTTTTACTAATATTATAAACTTTAAATCCTGAAAGTTTTAGAGTGGGATCTCAATGGAATCAGCAGTTATGAAAAAAATAATGTTTAACATTAATAAGACGATACTGCCTTTAGCACAGTCATAACTGCTGATCCCATGGAGATTCCACTCTAAAACATTCAGGATTTAAGTGAATAATATTATAAAAAATATATATATTTTTCAAAATGTTTAAAAAACACCATTTTATTTTATTTTTTATTTAAAAATTTTAATTAATTTAATTTTTTTTAACCAAGCATAGTTAATTTGCATATCAAATTAAACCTTATGAAATTATCTTTAAAATGAGGAGTCAAACAACTCTCTACGCCTGATAGAAATAGAGAAATTCAAAATTGAAAACATTTACACAAGCCAAAAAATGATAATTTTTCGAAATTAAAAAAATTATTTGTATGACAATTTACTGAGATAAAAAAAAAAAAAATTATAAAATTATATTCTCATTTATATTATCAGGGAGAATGAACACTGTACGTTTCATCAAAATCTGAAATGGTCAGGTTGAGTCACTGGTTGATTTGGTATGGAAGGACCCTGTAGTTGTAGTATTACATTATAATTGAGCAGGCATTTAAAATCATAGTGATATGAGTCACAATGTCTTAAAAACTGAATAACCAGGATTTTCTGTAGGTATAACAATGAACTCCAATGCTGTAAAATATCCTTGTGTAACAGCCAGTTTCATGAAACTATCACTTATACTGCTCTTCCTACACTGATATGTCTAGATGCTTTCCTGAACCAAATGCTGATTTTAAAAATTATAGTAACTTAGAATAATAACAACAACAATAAAAAACCTATTATATATTTACTAAACATTTTATTTTGTGAATTTTGCACCACTTATTGTTTAGTGTCCCAAGTAGTCACCTGACCAATCTTTTTATCTATTTGTCAACTTTAATGCACTTGGTTCAGTTTTTCTTAGATTTTCCAGCTGCAAAACATTTTTATACAAATTTAATTTTTTTTTTTTTTTTTTTTTTTTTTTTTGTATTACATGACAAACCAAAATTTCATTTGGCATCCCCTCTGCTTTCCGTTCTTGCACCTGGGGCACATGCCCCCTCTGACACACACCCCCTTTTTAGTTTCAGTCCTGATAGCAAGGGTTAATTTTATTCGTTTGGTTTTTTTTTACTGCATCTATGTGATGGATATCAAATAAACCCCATAACAAAGGCTGTTTTTTTAATATTTTTTTAATTGCCTGTTTTCTTTTGTTCTAAATATTTTCTTTAGTCAATTCTGAACACTGGCTTCATTTATTCATACTTTCTGTGAATGCGAATGATTGCTGCCACAGTATTAAAAATCTGCACTTTTTGGAACAATATTTTGCTTAAAAATTTGGTATTTCTCCATTATCCCGTTGACCACTTTTCATTAAAAAAAACTATTGTCAAACTATAGGATTTAATGCCAAAAATGACATTCACTTAACAGTCCCGTTCACTTAACGTCAGAAATATTGCACATGTTTGTTTTGTCATGAAGTGATTTTTAATTCGACATTTGGGTGTATTTTTCATTATGCTTAATTACTGATTTATTAGTTATTTCATTATTTAAAATAACAACTGTATTCGTAAACAGCAGTGCCATGATATTAAAAGAGAAAAAGCATTAGAAAAATGTTGTGATGCCTAGTTACTGCAATAGATCAGTTTCAACTGATGTCACAAACATTTTATTTACCAGCAAAGAAGGATAATTAAGAAAAATAATGTAAATGAATAAGTATCCATGATTTTTTTTTCTGTTTTCATTAATAAATTGTAATTGTTTTTTGTTCAAACTCACTGATGGTTGACACTTTAGTGAGTGTAACTTTTCTAAATTTCTTGTATTTTATTTATTTATTTTGATATTCGAATGGTAACATTTTTCAATTTTTTTATTTGGCGATAGTTTTTTGTTACGAAAAGTGGGCGGCAGGATAATGGAGAAGTACCAAAAAATTTTATCAGGGCTGGCACAATGTCACATGGGGTCTTGGCAAATCACTATAGGTGAAAATTAGCGGTCGCCACTCGCCACGTGGCGATTAATGTTTAAAAAGTGGCAATTAAAAAATCAGCCATCGATTGCCACCCTAGTCGCCACTCGCCAAGTGGCGATTAAAAAATCTGTTATCGATCGCCAAATGAAATACACCATTTTTCATGGAAATATGCATCTCTACATTGATTACATCTAATTAGAAAACTGGTTCATTCTTTTTCCTACCAGTTGCCAGGGCCGTGCGAAGAGGGGGGCGAAGGGGGCCTTTGCCCCGGGCGCGGAAATTGAGGGGGCGCCAAATTTATACTACCAACCATGGTTTAATTAATTTATTTATTCATTTTTTGGTCATCGATCATTTTCTGGGGAATTTATTTTCTCTCTTCATCATTCTTTTTTTTTTCTGTCGCAAAATATCATGTACTCTCCAAAAAATAAGTGCAATTTTCTCTTATGCTATTTAATTGTTTGCAGTTTCTGAATTAAAATTAAACCTTTTAAAGTTCCAAAATAAACTCAAAATGTTTATGCAATATAATTTATTTCTGTTTCTGTACTTTATCAGTTTTGTGTTACCTGTCACAAAAAGAAGAGGGAGGGGGAGGGGGCGCCAAATTGAAACTTTGCCCCGGGTGCAGTTTTCTCTTCGCACGGTCCTGCCAGTTGCAAACAGATTTCAACCACTTAACTGTATTTTCAATATTTCGGCTTTTTCTCATGTGCACACTTTAGTTGGATTGTTTTTTTCAAGAAATAGTTTTATTCTGCAAAATATATTCATCAGCTTTGATTCCACATGCATTTCAAGTAATTTATTTCTTTTTCCCCACCGGATACAAGCGGATTTTAAGGACATTTCAGTATCTTCAATATTTCGACTCCTGCCACATGCTCACCAGTTGGATTATTTTTCTTCAAGAGATACACTCATACTCACACATACAATAGGTATAAAACTCTTATAGAAAAATATGTTTATATACAACGATTATAATTTATCTAGATGTCAACAAAGTTTGAAACATAAGAGTGGCCAATGGCCACTAACTTTAAAAAGTGGCCACTAATGAAACTGAGTCTACCGGCCACTGGCTACTAACTAAATTTCTCAGTTTTCACCTATACAAATCACTTACTGTGGCCCAACATCTCTGACTCCAATATTCAACTAATAAAAATCCTTTCTAAAAATTATAGATTTCATAGAATAATTTATAATATAAGTTATAAAATGTATGAAGAATAGGGATGTAACGAATATTCGGCCGAATATAATTAGATATTTTGTCGAATACTTGCATATTTGGCTGAATATTCTAAGATATTTGGTTAAATAAGTTCCAGAATATCAAAACAAAATGTGATTTTAAATATTTTTAACAAACAGTATTCAAGAATTATATCTAAATACATTAATTAATATAAGAAAAAGAAATGCTAATACTTACTCAATTTTAAAGCTTCTTGATAACTTATAAATAACGGTAGGTAATCATAGAAAATATTTTTCTTGCTGCATATTTAGGCATCATGTGAATTTAAATAAGTATTAGTATTGCAACATTAATTTCTTTTACATTAAAATGCAAAATATATAGGGGAAACTGGTACACACTGGACCTATGGGCACAGTGGACTCCCCCCCAATATTTTATTTCTTTAAATTTTTTAAGCTTCTCTTCTATCCCAATAGACAACAGCACTGCACTGATTATTTATAGCCTTCAGAAAATATGTTTAGCTCAGATTGAACTATTTTATCCTGATTGGTTGTTTTGAGCTTCTAAAAGTAAAATTTTTCATCATCCTATTATAATTTTTTTAGTAATTAAAGGTTATAGATAAATAAGATATAACAGTTTTTTGTAAAGCTAAGATACTTGTTTTAACTTTAAAGTTAATATGTTTAAAAGAAAGCTATAAACAATATTAATATGATTATTTATTGAACTTCAACATGCGGCACAGTGGACCACCCACTCCTGGGGCACAGTGGTCCACAATCCGCTCTGCTCCTGTATCGCAGAATGTTCAAAATATTTAATAATTGCTTATTTTCCATAAAGAAATATTGTTTAAAAGTAGTCATTTAACTATAAAATAAAGTAAACAAAGAAAAGTAACAATTTATTTAACATAGTAAGAAATATTTTGTTTTGTTACTGCCTTTGATAAATATAACAGTAATCTAATTGGTGATGATTCTATTCAAGTAAGATTCATGAGACACAAATTGAATGGAAATCAGTTTATTTTTCCTGAATCTGTATTGTTGATGTCAATGATTTCATAATTGTTCCCAGACCCAAAAGTATTTCAGGCTCAATCTTACTCATAAGTATTTGGAATTTCATTTACAAATTTTAATGTGTGCTGATTTTTTTGTACTTCAGCTAAATTTTAATTGTTCCTGTATTAATCTGTTATTATTTTCAAAATATAATTTTTTTGTTTTTGTTTCAAAATGTTACTTGTAAATTTATATTACTATGTTATTTTGTGGGTAAAGGGGAAATGAATTAGATTAATGAAAAATAGATTTATTTCATATTTCAGATAATACCTAATAGCGGTCCACTGTGACCCAGTGGATGGACCAGTGTGCCCCACTTTACGGGTGCGTATGAATTTTTTTTTTTTTTTTTTAATGTATTGAAAACTATGTTCTGAGAAAATTAGGATGAATGTATAAAGGTTTAAGGAATATTCAAAAATATTTTCATGCAGATCGGTTTGTCTGTTAAAGAGAAAAAAAAATTAACTGAAAAAGTGGTCCACTGTGTACCAGTCTCCCCTACTACATTTTAAAGTTGTCATGTATGTGTTGTAATGTATCAGTGAATTTTAAAATATTAACTTTATATCTATTTTTTTAATCTGATTTATAATGAGAAGTTTCTTAAACAATAAAATTCCTAAATATTAAAAACAAATATTTTACTGTCTTGTAAAAATGCTTAATCTTTCACAAATTAAATCAATTTTCTAGTTTTTAGTTTTACTTTTAAATAAAAAAATTAGAATAAATATATGACTGTATAATTACTTTACTAATTAAAAATTAAACATTAGATGTTGATTAAACGAACTAATGAGTTTGATACATTGACAAGAAAAAAAACTTATTACCTATACTGAAAAAACATTTAATGAGTTACTTCAAAATAACATACAGGGGTAACAAAATTAATTATCACTGTAAAGCCTGAATATGTGAATAAAAAATAATAACTTTTCAACATTTTCATGAAGAAGTGTGTTTTGTTTGGTTTCATATATATTACCAGCTTCAGAAAACAAACGTTCACTATATACTGTGCTTGCATACATTCAGCTGTTATGATTTTTGAACACTCAAGCAAAAAATTAATTTCAATTAGTCCTTAAATTAATTTTTTATTTTAAATTTGAAAAAAAAAAAATAAATAAATAAACAATTAAAATAATTTTTTTTAAAAATCAGTATTTGGCCTAAAACTTGGTCGAATATTCGGCTATTCGGCCAAATCACTATTCGTTACATCCCTAATGAAGAATAACATGCAAATTCTTTCACATGTAATGTGCATAATCCTATTTGATTTCTGAAAAACGTCTTTCCTTTAAAATACTTTAAATATTTATTTTTTGCATTTACGTTTACTTTCAGGATCCTCACATCTATACATTCCCCATCAATTATATTAACTTTGGCTATAAGAAATAAAGATAATACTAACTTTTCTTTGCCAAAAAAAAAAAATTGAAGACAAATTTAGAGCAATAATATATTTTACACAGCGTGCTATTTTGAATTGTACATAGAGAGACTCTGGGGCCCCTAATATGACTCCAACTGGCGCAGGGCCCTGGGCAGCTGCCCCCTTTTGCCCAGGGCTGTGGAGTCTGGGACAGACCTATTTTTGGGCAAAAGAGTCGGAGTCAGTAAAAAACAGGCCGATTCAGACTCCAGCTTATTTTTTAGACAGTTGAAATGAAATTAAACGAATTCTATGTAATTTTAAATTTATAAACTGAATTATCTTTATATTTGGACTACATATACAAGGTAACCCAGATTAAACAGGCCCAATATACTGCCCAGTATACAGCATATATGAAAACTGTTTTTAATTGAAATTTCTAGTTTATATTTAGTGTATAGTCATTTTTTTTGTGTGTGTTTGTAGAACCCAAGGTAATGTGAAAATTGGAAATTTTTGCTCTTTTTGGAGTCCACAGAATCTGAAATATCATTGTAATAGAAAATATCCCCCCCCTCTTTTTTTTTCTTTCTCAGATTGTTCATGTCTGTCGGACCAAGAGTGATGCTGAAATTGTAAATTTTTTCCCCTGTTTTTCATGTGCATAGGAACCCCCCCCCCCCTTCATATAGGCTAGGCAAAGTTCCACAGGCATTTTATAAGAGTGTTTTTGTCTTATTTATTTATTTTTAAAAGCTGCATTTAAAAAAGGTGAAACTTTTTATATTAAAATACTGTCAGAAGTTTGCTGCTGCAGTAAATGAGTCATAGTCTTGACTACCTATCACAGCTTACACCCATAATTCATCCAAAAAGATGAAACATGAAAAAAAAAAATATCTGTTAATGTGCACATCATATGCTTCAAGCTCAAACTGGAATGTGCCAGCAGGTTGCATTGTTGCCAGTTTTTTTTTTTTTTTTTTTTTTTTTTTTTTTTCTAATTGCTTGATTACTGCCACTATATATTTGCTTTATTTAACAGCAAGTTTGTTAAAGCGACTATTACTATTTCAAAACAAATAACAGCAATGAAGCAATCTGAATAATAGGAATCAACAGGCATAAAACTAGAACATTAGCCATGTCGGAGTTGGTTCCTTTAATATTTCTGGAGTCAGGGTCAGTCATTTTCCCCACCAACTCCGCAGCCCTGCTTTTGTCCAATGGTTGCACCTGCCCTGATTGTTATTGAAGATGAAAGTTGAAGTGTAGTAGTACTTACATTTTGATATTAAAAGACATGATTACATATTTTAATATCTTCGCTATTATTGTAGGTAACATTTTAACATTAGAGTTCTGAAACCTTTTTATTTATATTTCGCTAAGTTGTTTTAAAGAAAAAAAAATTTCAAATTTGAGATTTTTTTTTTTCTGTGTATAAATTGACTCCCCTCACTTTATACCTTGTTCTTATATTTTTTGTCCTAAACTTCTTAACTTATACAGTGATGTGGTAAATGCCCAACTATGTTTTTAAGCATCTTATTAATTAAATAATGAAGCCATAATTAAAACTATGCAATTCGGGCATTTTCAGGTGTTTTATTATTTGAAACTTAATAAATAATCAATTATATTTCTTTTTCTAAATTTTGCTTTATTATATTATGTTCTTTTTCATTCTTTTTAGGCTGTTGGTTTTTCCTGTGCTACTTTTGTTAAAAAATTACCCTGTAAAGCTGTTGAATTTTTAGTCCGGCCTGTATTTTGAAATAAAACTGTAGTATTAGAGGTACTTGAGAGGTATAAATGTTTATATTTATTTGTGTTTTTCCATTTTTAAAAGATTGATTTTAATTTGAAAAATGAATGAATAATCAGCTGAATGTACCAGGTGTCTAAAATGGACTGACTGATTTTAAAATTCGATAACTTGCAAACGGTGACAGATATTTAAAAGAAGTCTTGCAGAAGAATAATGTGTGATGTGAAGAGTCTTTTTACTGCGATTCCCAGTTTTAGTTTTAAATAGCAGCAATAGATGGCACTGAAAGCAAAAATATGCTCAATCGAGGACAAAACTTAAATTATCCAGCACTAATGCGGACAAAGGAGATTAAATGCAGTTGACACCCTTAAGTCCACATAGCTTAAAACCAGAGGTTGTGCAGATTTTAGAATTTTCTGCATTTCTGGTCCCTGTTTTGTTTACATTTTTTAAACAATAATTTGAATTTAATAATGCACTCAAAATTATAATAAATGCTTACAGTAAAGTAAAATAATAAAAATTCAGAAAATTTAAAAAACATTTAAAATATTAAAAGTAAAGGTCAAGTAAATAATTAATAATGCATAATGATGATAATTTTTTCTTGAATTATTTAGTGAAACTTGCCTTAATAAATTTACACTAAGAATTCACATCAAAATCTTAAAATAACAAAGTTTTATTTCATGTTTAGCCACATTTAACAACCAAAAAAGCTTCATTAATACATGAATTATGGTTTGGTAAAAATATCGTGATCCCCACTGATATTAGTACTATCTTGAATTTTTTCAAAAAGAAATTTATACTTCCTTCATGAGAAATAAGAGTTCAATCATATTATCCAGAATTACATATTAAAATGTGTGCCGAATGATATAAAAATTTAAAACTTTAATTTTACGCCTACATCTTAACTGTAAGTTCGATTGTTTACATCGGAAACAATATGCGTATTTTAGGGTGGCAGATTTGAAAGAGTATATGGATTGACTCTCATTCACCAAAATATAATCTTCTTCCAATGGAACAAGATTGTATTAGTGAATGAGATCCACTCCATATATTGAACCTTTTTCCTTCGCATCAATGGTCGGTAATTTCTGTTGCTGTCTCGATTGGACATCTATTGATCACTGTGCCATCTATTGCTGGTAATTCAAACTAAAAATCAGGAATAACAGTAAAAAACCCCTGAGATCTTACATAACCTTCCTGCAATAATTTTTTTTATTGTCTATCACCGTTTGCAAGTTATTGATTTTAAAAATCAGTCAGTCAATTTTAGGACACCTGGTATTTATATTGGACTATGATGTCTTACACTCCTGCCCCCTTTTTTAAAAAAATCAGTTATAAAAAGGAAAAAGTCTCCAAATTTTGGGTTTTTTTTCTTTTAATGGTAACCTGGCTAATTGTATTAAGTTATTGGTTTGGAGTCGACTTGTAAATATCGCCAATCGAAAAGTCATCAAATATCGGTGTGTGAGTGTAACACATCTGTTCCTATATTTGTTATATTTTTTTACATAAAGCTTTATTTATTTATTTTTAATGAACATAAATTTGAATCCTCATACATTAAGACATGTGAAAATGGAATTTTTATATAATGAAAAATTTTTCAGCAGAAATATTTATTCCGGCTTAGGGGGAAATCTGTCTGAACCTTTTTTTTTTTCTTTTTCCCATTGACTCCATTTTCACAGATTTTACTTAGTAAAGCCTCTCTTTAGCTGTCAATGGCATGACTGAAAATTTGATTTCAACACACTTTCTGTAAATGAAAATGGTGTGCAATCATGCTAAAACTAGTAAAACATTGTAAATAGTTTTAAAAACTTTCTTTTGAATCTAATCTATCCTTAATCTCTTCGCTTTAAACATATTATTATGTTTGTAAACTTGTGCATTATATTTCATCAGAAACACAACTAAATTTATTAAAATTGTTCTCATTTTGTAAAAAGAAAAAAAAAAGACATGTAGAAAAGAAAAAAAACATAATAAAACAAAAGGGAAATCGACAGAGAATTCAAAAGTAATTCTTTTCAGATTTATTTTGATGTAGCTACAAAATTATAGGCAAAATAGGATTTTGTCCATATAATCTGAGAAAATTGGCAACTTTAGGTGCAACTCAGTCTATTGATGGTGACGATTTTAAACTTTGTTCTAGATATGTAAGATTTTAATGTATGTAAAATGATTTACCAATAACTTTAATAGGATTCAGAGTGCATCTTTTGCAGCCTATTTAGCCAGATTATTCTCAGCTGTAAAGAGCAGAAATACATTGTTAATCGATTTATTGATGATCTATAATAAATAGTAGTCTTCCTTTTGTCTAACAGAACAGTTTTGATTTTAAACATTGAGCTAATGTGATAACGTATGTTTCTGGCATCAATGTTGTACTTGAAAGTACACTGGAGAAGTAGTAAGTATTCCTGGTGTCTTTTTCAAGTTATTTTTAAAATAGGTTGTTCAGTTTAATTGCGGAATTCCAATTATTCTTAAAAAAATTTATGTCCATAAACATCACAGTTCAATACTGCTCGGCTTGACCAATTTATTGTATAATGATTTTTAGTAAATGATGTTATGAAAAATGTCAATTTTTATTTGACACAAATTGAAAATCCGAAAGATAGGAAGTTAATTTTATCTCTTAAAATCAATGAACATAAATCAGACATTACGAAAATTCTGAAATTAAAATGAAAATTATTAATGTGTTATTAAAATTCATTAAAAACTTTGTTCAAAGTCTGATATAATTCTTTAATTTTAATATCAATTGAAATTACAAAAATGCTGATTTAAAATTTTGAAATATGAAAACAATTTTCTTGTTGTTTTTTCTAAATTTAAATGCTTTACAATTTGGAGCATGTAAAAAAAAGTTTTCTTGGAAGAGGGGGTATAAAGTGTTTTCATATTATAATTAATAATAATGAAAAAAATTATGAATGATTAACTTGAGAAATGTAATGAAAAAAATCCTAATTACTAAAAATTAATATTGAAATCAAGATAGAAGTTAAAACTTATTTAGGTGAAGTAAATTTATTTAAGTAAATTATTATAAGTAATTAATCTAAATACTTGAAACTTCTCTTTTCAGTTGTTCATATTGTCTAATTTATTTTAATGTTATATAAATAAAGAAACCTTGATAATTAGCACAAAATGTTTTTGTAGTTAAAAGAAGATTTCTTTATTATTCAGATGTAATGATTATTGCTGATTTTTTATAGTCTCTAGATAATATTTTTTACAGCTGTAGTTGATTTTGTATATCTTCGAACCAAAAGGAAGTTTACTATGTATAAAATTCAATACTTGAAAGATTTAAATTTTCAAGCAAATTTTTTTTTCACATTTGTTTATGTTTCATGAAATTACAAATTTCAAGCTTCAAACAAAGTTCTCTTTATAAACCAATCTTTGCTAAAAGTTCTTTATCCAAGTGAATGAATGATCAACATTTTAAATTTCTATATTTTTGCACCTAACATATACCTAAATGAAAAAAAAAATATATAAAAAGCAAAAATGATTTTTTTAAAAATGGTTAATAAATAATAAAATTGTGTTTAAAATATACAGTTTGTGTATACATATATTATAATAATTATATGTAAAATGTATTATAACAAGAAAAAAATTCAATTTTTATATTATCGTTACATCTTGAATAAAGAGAGAAAACGTACCTTATTAGATATTCATATAAACAAGTCGTTATCATTGCTATAGTCTTTGTTGAATGTTATGTACTAATTGATTGTGTTAACAATGTGCTAGTTACTGGGCAATAAAATTTCAAATTAAAATTAAGTTTTGCAAATAGGATGAGAAAGATGAAAAAATATTCCAAAATTATTTAATGATTAGTTAAAAGAACATTACATTTTTGTTTTGAAATCATTCTGTGTGTTGAGTTCATTGATAATTTTAAACTAGTCGTTGAAGGCCACCGTAATCATGGATATCCATAATATAAAATATGAAAATAAAACATGTGTAAACTATTTATGAAATGCATTGCAATTCCAAAATAAAATTTAAACGTATTTTTAAAAGATTTATTCATATAAATAATTATACAAATCTGTACACTTAAAAATCACTTAACATTCGATTTCTAAACAAATGAACAATAATAATAGACAATATATAACATATAATCTTATATATAATATACAATATAACAAACGATTTAAAACAAATATTAAAACTTTTTCTTTTGAAATTTGTGTTTATCCTATTGCTGTGTAAATAGACCATTGAATTATTAATAATAACATAGGTAACACTCACATGACTATGAACTTAGAATAATATTTATTTGCATACACAATCAATGTAAGGTGATTAACAACTGCAAGGAAGAATATTGAAGTGCATGACAGCATATAAATGCTTAATGCTGCCATGTGTGTTTTTAGATTAAAATAGATATCAGACAGCCTTTGATTTTCAAATTTTTTTTTCCAATTTTGAAGAAAATTTTGAGGCATTGAATTCTGGATCTGGTGTATTTGCAGGTTTAAAAAAGATCTAAACTAATTACTAAACTAACTTTCTTCAGTGGTCCAAAGATGTGATACCGATCTTTCAAGGCAACAGATATGAAGGCGACAGATCTGGACTGTAAGGTGGATGTCCAGGACTTCCCACTTTTTATGGGCAAGTGCCTTGGCGACACAGCCAGCATTCTGTGATGAACATCCACCGACTCACACCCTTCCAGTGTTAAAAACTTAAATACAGCTCGCTGATCCGTTTTCGTCGCAGTTGCATCCACACCAGCCATTTTTAACTGAATACCACATCCTTACGGATGAAGTTATCTCAAATCTGCTTGCGCATGCACACTTCATACACCTTCACTATCACGTTTGTTTCACGAAAATACATTGACAACTGTTCGCATGCGACACTTCAAATCACTTTTATTTGCACATGCCTTATACATGATTTACAAATATTTTTTGTACATAATGTGATTTTTATTCAGAAGCCAAACAGTATTGCCCATTCCATCCCACCTGACCCTATAGATTAAAATCTGACTTTGTGTCATTTAAAGGTGTTATTTTCCTTTATACAATAAATGATATTTACAGTAGGTTGATACAGGACACTGAAAAAAAAACATTTATTTATTGTATATGGAACCAGGTTCAAAAATTCATTTATTTATTCAAAATTATACAGGGCGTCTCACTCCAATCTGAAGTTACGTTTTCGTTCATAACTTTAACAGTAGTGAAGATTCGTAAGCATACTGTAAGGATTTTGTTAAAGTATATCTTCACTGCTATTAAAGTTATGAAGGAAAATGCGACTTTGGATTGGCGTGAGAAGCCCTGTACAATGGAGTGGGTAGAAAACCCCCCGAAATTACTGTAATCGAAATATAATAGTGCAGGAAAGTTGCCATTAGTTATAAGGAATAAATTCTCAAAATATTACACCAATTGGTTAATATCTTTTACTGCTGCAAAGGCGGGTGGGAGGAGGAGGCAAAGTTTAAAAAAATCGCAAAAAAATGGTTTAAAGAAAATATTAAATTATCCAACCGTAGCAATACAATTTCAAATAGAATGCAACAGCTACATCAAGATGTTAGTAATGCTCCAATAAAATTTCATTATGATGAAATCATTTCTACTACTGCCACAGAAACACGCAAATTTTTGAAAAAAATTTCAGTTTTCTGTTTATTTTTTATTTTTACCATTTTTATTATATATCTAGAATTAAATAAGTCTACATTATATCTAGTAATAACTTATAAATGTCTAGTAATTTTGATCGTGGACATTGCCAACCAAGAGCAAGGGGGACTAAATTTGAGAGAAAGGGACTTTTTGAAGGAATTTTGGGGATTTTCTGGGAAATTTTGGTGGTTTTTTTTTGTAGGGGGGACTCTATACATAAATTTTCCATCATTTTCTACTTTTCAAGGACTCCCTAAAATAATCCCAATTAATTTCCAGAAAATCTCCAAAAACCTTCATAAAGACCCTTCCTCTTAAATTTAGGAGGGTGGTGGCCCATCTCGCCCTTGGTTGGCTATGCCCATGAGCAAAATTACTAGACATTTATAAGTTATTACTAGATAGAATGTAAATTTATTTAATTCTAGACATATAATAAAAAGGGTAAAAATAAAAATAAAAGGAAAATTGAATTTTTTTTTTCAAATGTTTGTCCATCTCTGTGGCGGTAGTAGAAATGATTTCACCTTAATGAAATTTTATGGGAGCATTACTAACATCTTGATGTAGCTGTTGTATTCTATTAGAAATTGTATTGCTATGGTTGGATAACTTTTTTTTTATTTGCAATTTTTGGAAATTTTGCCCCCCACCTGCAGCTGTAAAAGATATTAACCATTTGATGCAATATTTTGCTAATTTATTCCTTATTACTGTAATTTTAAAGATGATGCTAACGTAATTTAATTGAAATCAGGGTTCGTTGATATATATCAATGGATATATATCATGATATCTATCATGATATATATCCAATATTTATTTTCAAAATATCAAGATTTTTGATATTTTCATATTATTTGATATTTATTTTCAAATTATCAAGATGTTTGCTATTTTCAATATTTGATATGTATTTTCAAAATATCACTGTGCAAGATATTTTTGATATTTTAAGTCAAAACAAGTGTAAATTAAATTTTCAACTGATATTGACTGTTCCATTCTGTAGGTAAAGAACATTTGTCTCTGGCAGTGACTTTTCTAGCTAAAGAAAAAAACAAAAATCTTATCCCAGTTGTGTTTGAAGTTTTTATTTTTAAATTTAGATTATATGGGACTAATAATTATGTAGGACATAACTAATTCAGGACAGATATAGAAATATAAACTGTCTTAATTTAGATAATCATTTCTATTATAGGTGCAGATTCACGGTCGCCAGTTGCCACATGGCGACTAAATTTTTTGCTGTTGCCACTAACTTTCAGTGTTTAAGTCGCCATGTGATTTAAAAGTAATCAATTTCTGGTATTCCCAGTCCCCATCGTGAAATGTTGATATTTTTTTTAAAGATTAAGGCCAAAACACATAACAAACATTATTATTATCTTTTAATAACATTTCAGAATGATCTGTTTAACACAGCATACTATTAAATATATTCAAATAGCAATGTTATTCGTAATAGTTTGAATTTGATAATTTTACATAGACTGTGATTTAAATATAATGTATAAACAAATGTTTGAAGTGTGTTTTGATTTTTATAGTGCAAAATAATCTCACAAATTCAGATTTTCTTTCATATGTACTTTTGTCTGGCAAAATCAAAATAAGAAATATTGTTTTTCTGATATTCCCCGCTATCATGATTGCTTAGCTTATACATATTTTTTTAAACCGTATCTTGCCGAACTTTATCTTCTGACTGTACATGATTTAAGATTTAATTAATATTCAAATTTTGTTGTACATGTGTTTATATTAAATAAATTACTAAACACTTTGAATTCCTGAGTTTTTTTGTTTTTTAGCCCATATAAACATTATTGTTTTATGCATTTGTTTTACAATTGTGGCCACTGGATTTTTTGGGTTTAGGAGCCAGTGACACCTTCCAAATTTTCGGAATCTGCACCTATAAGTTCTATACAGCTTCATTAGAAAAGAATCAATTTCTGGTTTTGGTGTTATTGAGCTGAAATTGTACAACATGTTAGGGAATAAAAAAAATAAGCTGACATTTATGTTTAAATTTTACCATAAAAAAAAAACTATTTTGTTTTTAATTTTTTGTTTTATAAATTTCCGATTTCTTGATAGTTGATACTGAATCTTATAGTTGTTTTTTTATAAGTGTATGAAGCAAATTGTTTCTGTTTTGTTGATTAGTTGATCTTTAATTTTGTTAAAAAATAATAATAATAATAATAAAAGAAGAAAAGGGGGGGGGGGAAAGCAATTTTAGTATATTGTTTAAGTTTTCATATAAAGTGCAATATATTTTAGTTTCTAATCTATATTATTGCTTGAAAATATTTATTATCAGCTGTAAGTTAACTATTTTGAAAATATCGGATATATATCGAAAATATCGGATATATATCGAAAATATTGGATATTTTTGATATTTTCGAAAATATCATGATATTTACGAACCCTGATTGAAATACAAGCAGTGCGTAAGTATGCTAGTAAAAAGCATTTGCTGGTTACGTTTAGCTTCCATGATCTGCTAATTGAATAGAAATGAAAGTTTGTTTTTCCATGAAAAGAAAGTATTAAATAAAGGTAAATATATTTCAGTCGAATTGAAAACAAATATTCATTCAAGATGATTTTTATTCAAATTTAGTACTCCCATATGTCTTGTACATATCAGCTTGAAGACCCATGCACTTGATAAATATTCATTGAAACAAAAGTAAATACAGTTCCATAATGACATCACATACAGTTTCATAATGACAATGACAATAAGATAACACAACACAAAACATGTGTACTAAGCTGCAATGCCTTTACCCAAATGCTTATCGCATTCTATCCTTAACACAAAGATACTATCCATGAACGTAAACTTATGTTTAACACAAAATACTAGGATTCTCCACAACGACGCATTAACACGTATCGCTGATATGTTCAACTAATTAATCCATTTCAAGTATATCAACACATGCTGTCAGCTTCTATTTATACTACAAATGATATCGGCAGGAAACTGGAAACACCCTATTCGCGAACATTGCACGGAGATTTGTATACACATGCCTTATCTCCTTTGATCTTCCAATCCGAATGATTATGTGTGCCGCCATCTAGTGTGTGTACGGTGCACTTTGCCATTTGTTTACTCTCATCTCACATGTGTAGTACGGTATGTGTTAACGATAAAATTATATATGTCTTTCTGTTTTACGTTTTAATAGGAGAAATATTAAAAGCGTTTCATTCATGAATAGTTAAAAGCCAATTTGAAAAGATAGGTAAAAACGACATATTTGAAAATAAAACTTATATATTTATGTTTTACAAACTTAATAAACCTGAACCTGTAATGTCTGTTGATAAATGTGTTGAATGCTAGTTGTGTATAAATGAAGATGAATGTGTAGTTTTATAAAATACTTTATTAAAAGTATTTGAATAAATATATGGTTTGAGTTAGTGAGACTAACATGTATTTGGAGACACATGGTTTTCCTATCATAAAAAAACTACCGGAAGTTGCAATCTGTTTTTCAGTGATTAAGAAGGAATTTGATATTTTACCAAATCCAAACTTTAAATCTTCATCATTCTTAAATTATTTGACCGAATGACTTCCCATTTAATATCCAAGTCTATTGGAAAAATCCAAATAGGCTGTCAAAATCCGGTGTTCCTATTGAAAATGTCAAAGTTTGATAGAATTTTAGTAAGAAGAAAACTTAAGCTCATTTTTCTAACATAAACTGAAAAACAAAACACAATCTTTAGTAGAATGGCTATTTTAGTTTTTTCCTGGGACAATTTAGGAATTAAATTATGTGGGGTGTATTTTTTTTTATTTTGGGCACTAATTGTACACAAATTTAACAAAGAAAATACATTCTTTTCTCATTTTTATTGCATCTAAATAGCTTTACTGATATCAGGGCTTAAATTGCCAGTATTTCTCTGCTTTTAGTGAATATTTAAATATTGGTCGGAATTCACCGGAACCCATAAATACTGGACTCCGGAGCCGAGTGCAAGCGCTTCCGAAAAACCAAAGTCTAAATGACCCTTCCTTTTTCCTCTCCTATCGAAGCTTTTGCATTCTTTTCTATCAAAACACTCTATGTGACATAATGTATTGCACACGTAAGAAATGCAGAGGAAATGGGCTCCATTTTTATATCACTTTTCGGGCTTGTGCATGCTTGAACTCAATCTGTCTGTAAAATTAAAATTTTATTTATTCATCTCTCTATAGATATAAAAAAAACAAGAGTTGGAAATGGGTCAGTTCTTCTTTTTCTATAAAAGCATTGAATCTTTCCGATCACGGTGTCAAATGTTTCATTTTATCTGATTTTCGTGGACTCGTCACGAAAGACTGTTATGTGGAAGGAATCGATTATAGTTTAAGATAGGCACCTTTTATAGGAAATTGAAAAACTTTGTTCGATTCTTCAGCCTATAAATATTAACTTTTGAAAATTTCATTCATTTTTTTCATAAAAATGCATAGCCGCGAACTATTCTTTTTTTGTGTTAACATTATTTCCAAATCACAATCCTTACTTTATTTAATTGCAGAATTCTGCGATTCATTAACATTAAAATGAGGCAAAGATTTCTGTTCGGCCGGAGTGATAACTAAAAAGTGGAATAATGGACAGCTAAGTAAATGCAGATAGATATATTTAAAATTTTTATTTTGCTAAAGAAAAAAAAATTGCTTTAAATTTTGCAAATACATATACTGTATAAAATATAAATAGGCAGATTAGAGTGATGGTTGGGGGGGGGGGGCACGCTACGGTTATTAGTACTGCAGAATATTAGGGCTCTGGTACTTTTTTTTCAGAAATTAAGCCCTGACTGATATTGATTAACACCTGCCATACCAACCTTCTCCCCCACCCTCTTTTCCAAGTCGGATATACTTATTTACAACTAGAAATTTTACTTGAATAGAATCCAATAAGTATCACATAGAAATAAAAAAATAATTATATAAATTTTCTGTTTCAGAATGTTTATTATACTTTAAAACCCGGAAGGTTGGCTGTTCTGTACTGTTTATTTCACTCATTCAAAAAAAATTTTAAATATGTTTTCTTTTATATATTTCAGTGTTTTGCATTTTCCTTTAAATGATGTCTCGCTTATTCTTGTAGGTCACATTCCTCTGCTGTGCCTTGCAATAATCCAAAAATATTTTCATCAAGCTCGTAACCAGTCAAATACCTCAAGAAGCACAACTGCAGTCATCCGTGTCAGTGATACTCAAGAATTATGTATGTCTTACCTTTGTGAAATATGTAATGACAACCTTCAGCTTCAAAGTTAATCTGACATTATTTACAGTTGGACATTTATTTTAAAACTTGTTTGTTTGTCAGTATTCACTGATTTATTGAATCAAGAGCCAGAATGCCATCTGCTGGCTTGTGACTCATCCGAGTGAATTTAACTTTAAAGACTAGTATAAAGTTGTCGTAATTATATATTAATGTGAACTCAACTGGAGATTACTGAAAATGAAAGGAAATAACTAATGTAAATTTATGGCAAAGAAATACTGAAGAAAGATTTTCTTAGGACATTATAAAGCATGATTTTTTTCTGTTCTTCTTAAATCAATGACATTTTTTTTTAAATTAATTGTTTTTAGATTAATTATGAGGTTTGTTCTGATACCCTCTCACTCACTTGAGCGTATGGCTCTCGTCAAAATTGTCATTACCTTGTGGAACCAGGATGGTGTCAGGGCTTTGATAGCAAAATGCAGTTTTCAGCCGACTTTTTGGATTACTAATGATGTATGGAAGGAAATCGAAAAGAAAGTGTCACACCTTCCACTACCACAACTCTTTAGAGAGACGGTGTTAGGTTACATTAGATCTGTTGGATTACAAATTGAAACATGGTTTAAATTCCATTCCGTATGCTATGGTCTTCCTTTCAATTTACCATTACAGCTTTGTTGGACTGCACAAGGTACGGTGGACAGAAAGAGGACGGCAGAAGCGTTAGTCAAGGATGAGAGTTTAGATATCTCAACACGCTACAAGATAGCGTGTATTTATTGCTTGGAGGATGATATTATTGCACTTTGGAACACTCTGCCTGAAGACCTCAAACAATCTTTTTTGTGCAAAAATCCTCCAAATATTTCAAAGTCGGGTGAAAAATGGATAATTAGTTTTTGGTCACGTACTGTGAAGAGAAGAGGGTTGAACAGTGCACGTACTTCTTACAAATATGGATTTCAGCATTGTGCATATCGAGGTAATAAAGCAGCAGCTGAATATTTTCTGCAGAAACTAACCCCACGGGAGAGAGAAGAGTCCCTGGTGGAGGCTGCAAAAAGTGTATACGATCGTGATACTTTATGTTTTTTAATATCAGAAATGGATGAACAGCAACAAATGGAAGTTTTTAAAAAGGACCCTCTTAGAGTGTTGGGATGTTTTTTGCAATGGCCTTGGCAGAGCTCTTTTATTGAAATAGCCAGTTGCATGTGGGATTTTATTTCAAAAGATGATTATGAGAATGTATTGACAAATATTATTTATAAAGTTAGAGATGGCTATAAGGATTGCAATTATCAAAAGCTGTTCAGAGAATTTTGGCTGAAAAGCCCTGAAGCTCTGAAAAGTTGGATTGCAAATGATAGTTTGCTGCTACCGCATTTGTTCCATATTAAAGATAAAGAAAACATCCGATTAATCCTTAAGGATTCAACCCATACAGCAAGAGAGAAACTTATTTACAGTTGTGAAATGCATTGTTTTTGCCGAGGTTGCATTCATGATGAAGAATGGGATTTTCTTGAATTCTTTATTCGAGAATGCTTTCCGTCCAAAAATTTAATGTTAAAATTTAAAGAGCAATTTGAAAAGTGTAAAAAACGGAAGCGTGTAAAAGATAATGTTGTGAGGAATAAACAGAAATGGGATAGGTTATTTCTCTCATCAGATGACTCCCTTTGTGAGTACGAGAAGAGGAATGAAGATGAAGGTGAGAGTAGTTCATCTAAAAGAGATTTTGGAGCCTTCAGTAACACATGCTTAAAGCAGGGGAAGGAATTCACCTAATTATCTTAACATTCTGAATATTTATTAAATTGTCCTGAAATGTCTTCTTTTTCTAACCATTGTCTTAATTTTGAAGGAAAAAAATTAAATATCCTCTGCTAACTTTCTGAAAAAATATCATCCCCCCCCCCCCCTTAGTAATCAAGAATAAGAATTTAAATCTAATAAGAATTTTAGAAATGCATAATATTGAAAAACAAACATTATTTACTAATGAATAATTAACTATTAATTGGCCCAGAAATGTGTGTGCTTGTTTGAAACAATGTGAGAAAAAAGAATTCATAGCTATACTACTGTACCATGTAAATATTTATTATAGGATGCTAATTATGAAATAATAAATAATATTTTTAAAATGCTATAAATATTTAAATACATTTATTGCATGATATTTTATAAAATTATACAATACTGGAAAAAAGTTCTTTATTAACTTTTTTTCCCACTTCATAAGCTTCAAAAATAATTTTAACCACTTTAATAAAATAAGAAATCTGTAACATATGTTTTTACTCGACAATAATGAAAGGTACATGACAAAGAAAGGTAGAATTTTCTTCGTCTTTTCTCTCTATTTTCACAATGCATTATTTTGTACAGCTTCAGAGAGGTCCATCAGAACCATAGGAACCATATTTTCCACTGTGTTAACAGCAGAGTATCCCAAATGATAGCTACTTTGATAATAACAAAACTACGCATCTAGGAGTCTCTGCTAAATTGTACGGGAAAAGTAAACAGCCTTCCAGTCACCCAAAATAAGAAATCTGTAACATCTCTCTTCATTTGAAAATGATGAAAGGTACATGCAAGGTAGATGTACAGTCGTGGAAAACAAAACCAGAACATCCCCCACTAACTCTGCAACAAATTATAGTAGAAGGACGTGACTGGTACCAAACGATTGGAAATAAAGTCTACTTTTAAGTGATGTATCTAAAATTTGCTTAAGGGGCCATCTACATATTAAAACCAGCCTAAACTTTAATTTTTTCAATGGCAACACCCACTTTTGACATGATATTTTAAATCTTCGGTTCAAACTATGCCTAGATACAAAATTTTAAGTCATTTGGATGATAAGTTTTTGAGTTATAAACATTCAATTTTTAGAGCTTCTAATGTTAAATTACATTTTCATATTTTTATTAATATCTCCTGAAATTATAATCCTAATGTGCTAACGTTTTGTTTGGTTATAAAACTCAAAAACCCAAACATAACTACGTCAAATTTGTAATTTTTAAAATTTTATATTATGAATTATGAAATTAATATTCGAAAAAATTATGAATTGCAACCTACAATTTTTTTGATGGATTTATATTTATTATGTCCTGCTTTATGTGTATTCAAAATTTCAATTTTTTTTTCCAAGTAGCTTTCAAATTATGCTTAAAAAACGACAAAATGCTGCTTTAAGGGGCCGTCTATGATGTGCATTAAAGCATAGTTTGAATAGGGATGGGAGCGCTCCGACTCAAAATCCCGATTGACACCACTAAATTTTAATAGTATTTGTTACCTTATTCAAGGACAAAATTTCTGAAATTCTTTACATTGGAGAATACTATTAAAATTTAGTGGTAAGAATCGATATTCGGGTCGGAGAGCTCTCATTCCTCTTTGAGAAAATATTATACTCATAGGCTGGGATTATAGTGACTTGATAAACTTAGAGATTAAGTCTGTCTTACACTATAAACAATGCGTAAACCATATTTCAATGCTTCGTGATCTTACATTAAACAACTCTGACAACGACCTGTGATTGTAGTAAGATATAAGATAGCGAGGCACCAGAACCACAGCCTTTATTAGTATATATATATATATATATATATTTCTTTTACTTTTTCAATGTCTGCTTTAAAATTTTTCATTAAAATTACGTAAAACGTATTTGCATGAGATATATGTTTTCATTTATGGAAAATAGTTTCGCTTTTATTTTTAAATTAATAAAGCTCATTTTTGAAAAATATGATCAGTTCTACCTTAGAAAAAACTTAATCATTTTTGTTACCTTTAAATGGATTTATAGCTTCTTTTCCAGTCTAATAAAGCTATATTGTTTTTTCTGCAGTATATATGTTTGAAGTGAAGTTTATTATAAATGCATATGTGTAGAGTATTTGCTGAAACAAAATGGCCCCACAATTAACTGAAGCAACGAAAGGCCAAATGATTGGCATGTGGCAAGCTGGAAGAAGTTTTCGTTATATAGCTGGGCATTTTCAAGTGTCTCTTCAAACTGTTTCAACATGGATTAATAGGTAAGGTTTATATTGGTAGTTTATTGCGAAGAAAAAATTGCAATATTTCTTCTATAACTTTCGTATTTAAATCTATTCGATTAAACAGGCTAATTGAAAAAAAATTACAAGTTATTTTTATGGATTTCTGATAGGCAAGATTATTTCCCAATCGCTAGCAGTGTGCAAAAAAATCTAATAATAATAATAATAATAAAAAATAATAAATGTCATATGGCAAGTTTTCTTGCCAGGAGGCATTAATGAGTTAATTGTAAAATTTAAAATGAACTACCAGAATAGGTTTAATCATAGAATTATTACCCCTATTCCGAAGGAGAATAACGGATGTAAAGTTATTCAGATGTCTTTATAACATATATTTAGTTTTAGGTCTTCAAATAAATCGGAATGTAAATTCTGCGAACATATCTCAAAACAAGACACCCCCCCCCCCTCTCGCTACTAAAAAAAAAGAAATGTCTGGATTTATTTTCAGACTAAAAAACAATTTATCTGCGTTTTTTTTTTTTTTTTGTTATTTTTACTTTGTTTCATTACGCTGCTTTATACTTTTTTTTTTTATTCTAAATTTTGTATCTGTCAATATTATTCACATTTCTGCCAATAAACTAAAGAAAAGGCGAGTTAAATAGATGCAAAATCTGAGAAAAAGCATTATAAAAGCACCTGTAAAATTCCAATAACATTTACACATTCTAAGACTATTTTAACCCTCTGAGCGTTCTGAAAAAGGGTAAAATTGTAATGTTGTTTTATCCGCATTTTGTTTTAAATGCTAAAAAAATATGATTATTTCAGCATTATAAATAAAACTTAATTACAAATATGAATGTAACCCTTGATAGTATTAATCATTCTTCAATGTTTTGAAAATTCATTAAATCTATAGAATTATATTATCTTAAACATTGCATATATTGCAGTGAAACCTGGAGCTTAGTATACGGAATATTACATTCTACACGCTTAGAGGGTTAATTACAAATAATCTTATGGTTTTTTAATCCCTTCGTGACGAGAGTCTATTACAGAATTTTTAATAATGTACCACCGGTTTTTCAAAACAGAAATTTTCGTCTAATTGAATTGTGGAAATGCTAAGATATAATAAGGCAAAGCTTGCAATAAAAAATAACTGGTGGGAAAAATCGAGGATTCTGAGCATCTTATGCGTCACGCATACGTGTCGCTCGTCCTCAAGGGGTTAAAATTGGATAATTCAACACTTGTAAACATTATCTTACAGCATATAACAATAACCGAAACTTATTAAGTGAGTAAAATGGTCATATCAGTAAAACATAATACATTAAAAGGTGACATTCTGCAGCATTTCAACAATCGAGTACCGAACTTCAATTTGGATATAGCCCCTTAAATATGCTCATTATAAAGTAATTAATTTCTCAGAAACTAATCGTAGGAATTTAATGAAATTTGGTATCTAGGCATAGTTTGAACTGCAGATTTCAAATATGTTGTCAAATTTGGGTCTTGCTATTGAAAAAAACAAAGTTGGGTGTGTTTTTATATGTATATGGCCCCCTAAGCAAATTTTATATACATCACTTAAAAGTAGACTTTATTTCCAATCGTTTGGTACCAGTCACTTCCTTCTACTATAATTTGTTGCAGAGTTAGTGGGGGGGTGTTCCGTTTTTTTTTCCACGACTGTACCTTTATAGTGGTTATATTAAGTAAAAATTACTTGACCCATCATTATTTGAAGAAAAAAAATATTTAGGTGTGTTATTCATGCCGAAGTTTTCTTTATTCTATTAAATCCTAGCCTACATAATCCATATAATAAAAATGCAAGTCATGTGACCGAGGAAAACCAATACGAGCTGACCACTTCTCTTTTCATATAGCCAGGCGGCCATTGTGATTCAAAATTATCTTTCCGTATAAAATTGACATAAAAGTTATATTTTTTACAAAGATCATTAAAAAAAATTACTTGTTTGAGAGAGGAGTTGCATTCAAATATAGGTATAGGTCCTGAGATAACTTCAGTTGAAATGAGGTTGACAACCCAATATCTCAATCCATTAAAGTAAATAATCTCAAGAGATTCGTTCATCTTGAGTCATAGAAATATTAAACCATGGAGTTAATCCTTTACAAAGCAAGATCTCCAGGGTGAATTTTGTAGTGCTGCCTAGAGTCTAAAAAAAACAATACATTTGTAAACGTTGCATATGAAGTAATAAATAAAAAAAAAAGGCATGCTCATTTCTCTCATAGCAGACAATATAATTCATTTCACTGAAATAATAACAATGATTTTTTTTTACATAGTAAAACAAATTATAGTGAGAACGCACCTCATTTGTCACATTTAACGTACAATTTCCAACTTGTTAAAGTGTACTGTTGTTACAAAAAATGTTTTTTAAATCCAATCATACAGTTATGAACGTTTATGCCAGAGAACTTTCTGAATTTTAATAATGAACGAGACGTACTCAAATGAACTACCTTTTGGTGTGACATAATTGAGCTCCGGGTCATTAAAAAATATGCTTGAAAAATACTATAAATGTGATTAGGGGACTGTCTGAAAGTGGATTATGTAGTTTTAAAAAATTTTTAAATAGCCCCTTTAGGCAGAGGGTGGTGGGAAGATTTTTTTCCCATTGGAGCTCTAGAGCATTTCGTTTCAACAAGCAAGTACGAGAAATGGCATTGCAAAATTATTTTTAAATGACTACCATTGTAAAAAACTCCTGATGACCCGGCCTACAGACACAGGTAAATTTTGAAGACTCAGACCGTGGGGTGCCTGTTTATTGGGAATTGCAGAAGAAAACCTTTTTGCCATGATGTGGCAGTTGGGACCACCCACTTCAAAATATGCCTTAAGTGGAGCCAGCAAGGATTTTTGTTTTCAATTTTTTTTTCTGTAAGAGATGTCTTATCAAAAATTTGTCAATATAATATTTGTAGATAATATTAAAAAGATTTATAATAAATTTAATTGGATTTGATATCTTGTGAAAGGATGAAGTTATGAATTTTTTTCTTCTTAAACCCCTATTTTTTTCATCACTTGATTACAATTTTAATTCTATAAAAATTACCATCAGTAGTCAGAAAAATATCCAAAATCTTTTGTACAGCCCTGTATAGAATCTATAGTTTTGTTTATATAAACATAGAATGTTAAATTTTAATTCAATTAGGAAATGCGTAGCACAGTTGAAAATTCCTCTTCTGGAATTTACGCTGCTAAATGTTATGTATTCGAGCACTTTTATGACACCCTGTATAGGATCTGTACAATCTATACACACAAAGTAATTAGACAAAAATTCAATTTAAATTGAATTCAGCATCTGAAAATGTTCTTTCAGTAATTATTGTAAACTGGCAATACCAAATTCTTTTGTGTGTTCTTCATTCGTCCTGTCCATGAACGATGAATGCTACACGCAAAATATTCTACAGTAAGCCTCTTGTAATTCACCTTAGTGATATACTAAATCAGTTTCAATATGTTTGAAATAGTGTAACATCATTGAAATAAAGCCCCAAATGATTATTCTCTATGTAACGGAATTCTTCTGAGTGTCCCTGTCAAGGAACTGTAAGTGCTACGCACACCCTATTGTAGAGTAAGCCTCTTGTAGTGCACTTCTGTGATCTATATATCCATTTCAATAGGTTTGAAATTGCATTAAAATAAACCACAAATGATTTTTTGTGTCTCTGTAAAAAAAAGTGTCTCTATAGTGAATATAAAAAAACTTGAAATGAATGCAAAAAAACTTGTAATGAAATGTAATAAACTTGTAAAAATGAAGTTCTTCACACTTCATTTTCAATACTGAACATGCCATAGTTAGAGCTGGGCAGTATTGAAAATACATGTAGTTGAAATACATTTTCAAAATATTAAACCATATTAAAAAAAGTTTCAAGAATTTCATAATAAGTCATTTCTTACTTCTTTGCGTTTATGTATTGTTTGATATTTCACCTAAGTCTTTTAAATTTAAAACTACTTTATACCTAGAATTCGAACTTTTTTGGCATACATACTAGGTGTTTCAAGTAAAATTAATTCATGTTTATTTTAAATTATATTTGATTCTGTTAAATTCATTTTTTATTTTTTAAAAATGTATTCAACTTGTGTTAGCAATTGTCTAAGTTTTTCATTTATATTTTTTCATTCAGTAATAGATTTTTAAAATCTCGTATACATTCTTTGTAGAACATTCTCGTATACATTCTTTGTATCATAATCTAATATTTGAGCACACAATACTTTAGTTGCCCAGGCCTAAAAAGTTCATGATCAAGCCTTGCATAGGTTTTTAAACAGACATGCATTATATAAAATAAAAAAAAAAACATTTTTAATAACAATTTTATTTGGTGTCATTTTACATATCAGATTATTATGAAATGTGTTCTTTTATAGATGTATATAAACTGACTTATTTTTACAATCGTCTAATACGTAAGAAGAAAGTATTGAATCGTCAAAATCTTTGGCTTCAATTTTCTTGATGGATTTAAATGTTTTGAGACTCGATTTGACTGTTTTTGGAAAATGTTAGTCTGTGTGTAACACAATTTTTGTGGTCGCTCTATCAAATCTGAAGAATTTAATCAAACTTCAGATTCATTTAGATCTAGTCAAAATTTGGTACTGATTAGATTTGCATTTATATCACCTAGCAGGTGGCGCTGCTATGCTGAATAATTTTATCCCGTGATAGCTATATCTAAAAAACACATGCAAGGAATTTAATCAAACTACATGTTCTATTAAACCTGAACATAAAAAGTTGCTGATTAGCTTTTAGTGTATATCGATAAACAGGTGGCGCTGCTATGCTGTATTTTTCATGATTCCCGCGATAACTATGTCTTTAAAACTAATGAACGAAAATTCATCAAATTTCATACTCTTTTAGACATATAGTTAAATTGATACTGATTAAATTTGGCATGGTATCATTCAACAGATGACACTAGTATGCTGTGTTTTTCACGGTTACCGTGATATAGCTGTGAACCTTCCCCCTTTTTTTTTTTTCAAGTCAAATAGACATATCTGAACCAGATAGATTTTTAAATAAACGTAATAAAGTTGAAATCAAGTTAGCACCATGTAAATGCAAGTTACATTTTTTAAAATACATTTTCTGGTACATTTATTTTATTAAAAACGAAAAGCTGGGAAATGTGCCATGAGAGCTATATCTCAAGAACTAATGTATGGAATTTCATTAAACTTCACCATACTCAGTTATGCCTTGACATAAATTAGTACAGATGACATTTTGATGTATATCGTTCTATTGATGGCGCTTCTATGCTGTGTTATTTTATATTTTACGGGATATCTATATCTCTGCATCTATTAGTTGGAATTACAACAAATTTTTTACCCACAACGATTTTCGTAAATATCGATACTGTCTCAATTTTGGCTTAGATGACTCAACAGTGGACGCTGCTATGAAAGATATTCCTAATAGCATATATAATCAATTGATGATAGTTAGCGAGCGTGGTTTGCAGTATTTTTAACTCCATTCTTGTAATTTTGATACATATTTAAGCACATTGTTGCTTCAATCCTACATTTTTGACATCAAATTTGGCAGCAGACCCTATAAAAGAATATTAGCCTTATGGCTTTTGCGAGGAACATTATAGTTGTATTTTATTTTCTATAGTGTGAAAACGTATCAAATTTTCTATTTGAAATTAAGAATTAAAAATGTTTATGCTGAACTTAATTTTAAATTTTAATAACATGGGATACTGTTGTTCTTTATACTATGTTGTATTATGCTTCATATTCATAATTCTTGATTATATTATAAATTAATATATTGAATGGTATAGAACAAAGTTTTGTGAGGGCTGTAGCTTACAAGTTTTAATTCATTTTGCTTCTTTACTTTGGAAATTTATAATTTCAAACAGTTTAACCAATTTTGGAAACGAAATTTGCATTTGCGCAGTGCAATTTATTGCATAATAATTTTTAATTTTTGTAAATGTATTTTGTATTTTAAATGAATTTTTAAAATACATGTATTTTGAATTTTGAAAAGTATTTTGTATTTTAGATTTTAAAACCAATGTATTTTGTATCGAAAATAGTATTTTGCCCACCTTTGGCCATAGTAAACCGCAATAACTTACATCAATTGCATGACAATTTTAGTATATTTAAACACGTTAGAGCATGGGCAGACAGACAGACCAAAATAATAAACACTTTTCACCTATGTTGGAAAGTGTTAAAAAATAATTCTTCTTACCTGTTTTTAGGTAGATTTCGTAAGAAATGCTACCGATTACATTTACACCTAAGTTGGAATTTTTGAAAAAATTTTGCAGATCTACGCCGATTATGACTCCCAGAACCCAAAACCACCCCCAGTTCAAAACTTTATCTATCTATCTATCTATCTATGTCACTTTTTTATGAACACTATAACTGCAATAATTCTGCACAGATCTCTTCGAAACTGATACATAAAATCTCGGCCAAGTTCGTTAATGGGCAAAATCGAACCAAGGGGGGGGGGAGGGTGGGGGGCTTTTTGTGAAAACAGAAACCCCCCCCCCATAATTTCTTAATTATGATACGTATCGAATCCATTTAAAGTTATTATTACTTCCAGAAGAAGGGCCGAAAATGTATGCATGACAGATTTTTGATATAATTAAAAATGGCCCCAGGGGGGGGGGGGGAAAGAGGGGTTTTGGAAGAAAAAAAATCATAACTCCGTCCATTCACAAGATATCCAATCCGCTTAAATTTATTATTAATCCTCTTAATATTATCTAAAACTTTTATATCGACAAGTTTTTTATAGGACCAACCCTTATAGCAAAAAAAAATTTAAAAACAAACCTGCCGGCTCCACCTGCAAACAAGTTATTTTTTGAAGTAGGCGGTTCCAACTCCCGCATCTTTTCGAAACTGATACATAAAATCAAGGGGCATAATATCTCGGTCAAGTTCGTTAATGGGCAAAATCGAACCAAGGGGGGGATTGGTGGGGGGGGGGGGGGCTTTTTGTGAAAACAGAAAAAACCCCATAATTTCTTAATTATGATACGTATCGAATCCGTTTGAAGTTATTATTTCTAGGAGAAGGGCCAAAAATTTATGTATGACAGATTTTTGATATAATTAAAAATGGCCCGAAGGGGGGTTTTAGAAGAAAAAAATTCATAACTTCGTCAATTCCCAAGATTTCAAATCCGCTTAAATTTATTATAAATCCTCTTAATATTATCTAAAACTTTTATATTGACAACTTTTTTATAGAACCAACTCTTATAGCAAAAAAAAAAAAAAAAAAAAAAAAATTCTTGCTGGCTCCGCCTGCAAACAAGTTAGGTTTCGAAGTAGGCAGTTCCAACTGCCGCATCATGGCAAAAAGGTCATTTCTTCCGCAATTCCCAACAAACAGGCAACCCACGGTCTGCGTCTTCGAAATCTACCTGTGCCTGTAGGCCGAGCCGTCAGGGATTTTTTTATTATTATTATTTCAGTCAATAAAGGATACTACTATGTACAAACTATGCAGTGTAAAAAGAATATATACACTATATGGCCATTAATGACCGGCAACTTTCAATTTTAGACATTTTGTGGAATAGTTTTAAATGTACTTGTCAGATTCTTCTTGGATTTTAGGATTAAAAAGAACAGGTTTGACTTCATATTTATCAACGTCGATTTGATAAGGAGGACAATTAGGGGGCCAAAAAATAATTATAGAAAAAAATAATACTTGGGATCACCCTGTAAAATAAAATGCACGAAATGATCTATCGCTGCAGAATATACATAGGCAGACATTGTACAATATGTGTATTCATTTGTGTAAGAATAGCATGTGTATTAATAGAGATATAGCGATTTTTTTAAAAAATTTAAAAAATCCTTGCATGTTTTTTGCTTATAACATACAGGGTTTTTAACCAAATTTAACGCCAGTTTCAGAAAAATTGACAAAATATAGTAGAAACAATATAGTGCAATTGGAATGTAAATATATTAAATATTTAAGGAAATATGGGCAGTTGTATGAAATATTTTTTATCTGCGCATACACAAACGATAACAAGGAACTTTTTGTAAAATTTAATGGACCAACTCTATGGAGCAACGTATTAAAAAAATCAGTCAAATATCGTAAAAATTCAGAGAAATATCGGCGTTAGAGTGAGCTGTTTTTTAGTTTCTCACTGAAACTCGCTGAATGATAAAAAAATTTCACAAATTGTCATGTTTAATTTTTATACTATATTTCATTTTTTATTGATACTTTAGTTCGCCTTGGAAAACTTTATTCCACCAGGTTATAATACTTTTGGAACGGATCCTTTGATTTTGATAATTCTTTTTTTGTTTGAATAAGCTCGTTAGGGTAGTTTTTCAGAGAGAACTAATGTATCATTAAAAATTGGAAAATAGTATAAAATAAAAAATGCCAATTTGAGGAAAATCCCTTATCATTCAGCGAGTTTTATTGAAAAACTGAAAAAACAGCTCACTCTAACGCCGATATCTCTCTGAATTTTTACGATATTTGACTGATTTTTTTTAATAGGTTGCTCCATAGAGCTGACTATTAAATTATGCAAAAAGTTCCTTGTTATCGTTCACGCATGCGCAGATAAAAAATATTTTATACAACTGCCCATATTTCCTTAAATATTTAATGTACAGGTGTTTCTAAATGAATATCGGGGTTTTAACACTTGGTTGTATTTATTACATAAAACTTAAAATTATAATTAATACATAAAATGAAAGAATAACTCAAGCAGTTTTACCTACAAGCTTACAAGTGTTCAATGGGAACACCTTTCGTCACACAGCACACATCCCACATGAAGTCGATAGCTCAGTTCTTCCCAAACGTTAATTAGTGTTTGTGGGGTAATTGTTGCAACAGCTGCCTCAATTCCTGTTTCTTAGGTTGAGTAGGTCAGCTGGTAGTGGAGGCACATACACTCGATCCTTTAGTTTATGAACCCCAACAGGTAGAACATGGCGTCAGATCGGGTGAGCATAGAGTGGCGTTTGGGAAGAACTGAGCTATCGACTTGATGTGTGACGAAAGGTGTTCACATTGAACACTTGTAAGCTTGTAGATAAAACTGTCTGAGTTGCTCTTTCATTTTATGTATTAAGTATAATTTTAAGTTTTTTATAATAGATAATACAAAGCGTTAAAACCCCGATATTCATTTAGAAACACCCTGTATTTACATTCCAATTGCACTATATTGTTTCTACTATATTTTGTCAATTTTTCTGAAACTGGCGTTAAATTTGGCTAAAAACCCTGTATGTTATAAGCAAAAAACATGCAAGAATTTTTTTTAATTTTTAAAAAAAGTCGCTATATTTCTATTAATATACATGCTATTCTTACACAAATGAATACACATATTGTACAATGTATGCCTATGTATATTCTGTAGCGGTAGATCATTTCGTGCATATTACTTTACAAGGTGATCTCAAGTATTATTTTTTTCTATAATTTTTTTGTTGGCCCCCTAATTGTCCTCCTTATCAAATCGACGTTGATAAATATGAAGTCAAACCTTATCTTATCCTAAAATTCCAGAAGAATCTGACAAGCATATTTTTAAATATTCGACAAAATGTCTAAAATTGAAAGTTGCCGGTCATTAATGGCCATATAGTGTATATATCTATACTAATAAAAGAAAGTTTCGCTCTGTGTGTGTGTGTCTGTTGGCGATGGCTAGCAAAATCTAGCCCACCTACAAGTCTGTAAATTTAGGTGTGGATAGTCCAAAGTCTGGCCATGTGCACCTGAGTCTCAGAATTTTAATATTTTGATAATTACCCAAGATATTAATTAGTTTCTCATTAACCATCGCTTCTAAAATGTCATATTTTTCTGAAAATGGTGCAAAAGAAATGTGAAACCGCAAAATGAGTTGTGTGTTGGGAGAGGGAAGAAAGATTTTAGGTTTACTGGAAAAAGGTTGGGCTACCACAATGACTTTTAACTACGCCTTTTCGACACATGTCAAAATAACAGAAACTATTAGGTCTTTCGACACGAAAATTTGCAGATCTATATAAACAAACAATCACAAATTCAAAAAGTCAAATTAAAAAAAATTCCATCCACATCTTTCAGAAATATTAATTAGAAATGTTTAATTTTTCGAGCAATTGTATCTTGCAATGATCAACACGTTTTTTGATAAAAATTTGAGCCGTCGCAGGTGTCTCGATAATGGAACCGCAAAGAAAGAGGTACTAAGAGATTTTTTAGGTGACTTAAATTAACAATTCTAATTAAGCTACGATTTTAAAATTAACACCTTTCGAATCCTCTCTGTTTCCACATTACAAGTTTGTAAAAATTAAAATTATCCGATTCTTATAACCGAAGATATTTATTATTTCGCATTGATTTAGCTGCAGAAAAAAAAATAACGTGTTTCTTTTTCTTTTTTTTTTCCTACGAGCAAGCATAGCAGACAAGATGTCCGTTATCTCTTGAATAAAGAAAGATACAAAACAAGTAAATAAAAATTTGGAATGGTGCTAGAAGTCTGGAAATTTAGGCGTGGATAGTCCAAGGTCTGGCCATGTGCACCTGAGCCTCAGAATTTTAATATTTTGATAATTAGCCTAGATATTAATTAGATTCTCATTAACCATCAATTCAAAAATGACATCTTTTAAATCAAAATGGCGAAAGAAAGGAACTGGCGCATTGGATTTTTAAGCGGAAATGAACGAATTCGAAATTATTTTACTCATTAGCGAATTTTAAGAAAACTAATTGAGATATCAATTTGAAAATTTCTGAGCATATGTAAAAAAATATTCTGTATCTGACCATGTGATTTTTAAAAAATGCGGTCGGTAATTTTTTTTTAATTTATGCAAAAACATGCCAAAAATCTGCCGGCACCAGTGAAAACGATCCGAAAAGTTTCAGACAGGGATCTGCTTTCATTAAAAACTGAACTACAAAGAGATCTGTTTCTCTGGCCGATCCCTCTCATTTAGTTTGGGAAAATGAAAGGAAATAATTGCCAAATTTTACTAATGAACAAAAATTTAGGTAACTAATTAAGATATAGATTTGAAATTGAGGTCGGGAAGGGGGTGTCATCTGCCGGCTATTTTAGCGTAGCGTCTTCGTTATGTTCTAATTTTCCGAAAAATGTAATTATTTTTTTAACGATCGCGTTAAAGTAGGTGACGGTGGTTCTCTTGAACAAATTATTCATTATATTTGCGGGTATGGGGAGGGAGGGGGGTTAACGCCTTTCTCTGAGATTGTAATTATCTCGGGCCCGGGCAACGCCGGGCGGGTTAGCTAGTATACAATAAAATAATAGGAGACAATAAAAATTAATGCCGCACTAAGTGATGTTGACATTCACCATGGGGCTCTCAAAATTTATTCAAATGGTGTCCATATATATATATATATATATTTCTAAACTTGAAAGTTGGGTGGATGGATAAATTATAAATGAGGGGTGTTGAAATGAAAGTGATTCGAGGTGTGTATGCATGAGATGTGTTGAGACAGATACATAGACAGAAACAACACTATTGAATGAGTGAAATGGCATTTAGGAAGGTTAGGAATTCTGTCCGCGAAGAACGATGTTGTTTGATCATGGAACCTGTTCAGAACTGTAGCGTTTACATCCTCATTGGAGTAAAATCGTTGACCCTTTACGATTTTCTTCAGTGGTCCAAAGATATGATACCGATCTTTGAAGGTGACAGATCTGGACTGTAAGGTGGATGCTCCAGGACTTCCCATTTTTTATGGGCCAGTGCCTTGGCACACACCTTGGCGACACAGCCAGCATTCTGCTATGAATATCCACTAGCTTATACCCTGTTAAAAACTTAATTACAGCTCGCCGATCCGTTTTGGACGCAGTTACATCCACACCAGTCATTTTTAACCGAATGCCACATTCTTACGAATGAAGTTATCTCAAATCTGCTTGCGCACGCGTGGTACATACACGTTCACTATCCCGTTTTTTTCATGAAAATACATTGAAAACTATTCGCATGCGACACTTCGAATCACTTTCATTTGCACACGCCTTATACAAAATTTACAAATATTTTTTGTACATAGTGTGATTTTTATTCAAAAGCCAAACAGTATTGCCCATTCCACCCCACCTGACCCCTATGGATTAAAATCTGACTCTGTGTCATTTAAAGGAGGTGTCGTTTTGCTTTATATAATAAATGATTTTTACTGTAGGTTGGTACTGGGCACAGTAAATAATCATTTATTTATCGTACTATAGGAAACCAGGTTCAAAAATTCATTTATTCATTCAAAATTATAGCAGGTCTCCAATCTGAAGTTGCGTTCATAACTTTAACAGTAGTGAAGATTCGTAAGCATTAAGGATTTCGTTAAAGTATATCTTCACTGCTATTAAAGTTAGGAATGAAAATGCGACTTTGGATTGGCGTGGCCCTGTACAATAGGGTGGGTCGAAAACCACCGAAATTAATGTAATCGAAACATAATAGTGCGGGAAAGTTGCCATTGGTGATAAGGAATAAATTCGCCAAATATTACACCAATTGGTTAATATCTTATACTGCCGCAAGGGGGGGGGGGGCAAAGAAGGCAAAGTTTCAAAAAATTACATAAAAATGGTTTAAAGAAAATATGAAATAATCCAACCCTAGTAATACAATTTCTAATAGAATGCAACAGCTACATCAGGATGTTAGCAATGCTCGAATAAAATTGCTTTAGGGTGAAATCATTTCTATTATCACTTTAAAAAATATATAATGACAAAAATTTCAATTTTCCATTTTTTTTAACTTTCACCATTTTTATTATATGGCTAGAGTAAAATAAATTTACATTATATCTAGTAATAGCTTATAAATGTCTAGTAATTTTGATCATCAACATAGCTAACCAAAGGTGAGAGCCCCCCCCTTTTAAATTTGAGAAAAAGGGTTTTTGAAGGAATTTTAGTGATTTTCCAGAAAATTTTGGGAATTTTTTTTCTATGGGATTCCATACATAAATTCCCCATTATTTTCTACTTTTCGGGGGTCCATTAAAAAAACATTTAAAAAAAACATTAAAAACATAACATTAAAAAAAATCTGCAAAATACCTTCAAAAAGCCCCTTTCTCTGAAATTTAGGAGGGGGGGGGGTATCCCCTCTCGCCCTTGGTTGGCTATGTCCATTATCAAAATTAATAGACATTTATAAGTATTTTAAATAATGTAAATTTATTTAATTCTAGACATATAATAGAAATAGTAAAAATTTAAAAATCAGAAAATAGAAAATTTTTAGATTAGATTTTTTTCAAATTTTGTCCGTTTCTGCGGTGGTAATAGAAATGATTTCACCATAATGAAATTTTATGGGAGCATTACTAACATCTTGATGTGGCTGTTGCATTCTATTAGAAACTAGTATATAACCCCGTCAAAAATGACGGATTGTTGATCTGCGTTTCATTTTCATAAGACTTCATACAAACAAACAGCATGGATATTTATTATTGAAATACATTTTAAAAAGGACAAATGATTTCTACAAATAAAAATAATAAGGATATATATATATATATATATATATATATATATTTTACTTAGTATTAAATTTCTGAAATAGTTCAACGATTGGACAAAATCATCAAATATTAACAAATAATCCATGTGCGAAAGTTTTTGTAAAAAAGTGTTATCAATGAGTTTTTAAACAGCTTGACTTACCATATAACTCATTGTTTGATTACATAAGCAAAATTAAATGGAAATTACGCTGTACTATGCATTTCTTATATTTTAATTACGTTTGATAAGAAAGAATCATTTTACAGTATATGACCCATTATCCGAAAATCCTAAATCCGGAAAGAAAAATTCGAAAATTTTCTAAATTTGTAAATTTTTACTAAAATTTCAGATTTTCTGAAATTTTTCGAAAATTTTACCGATTCCTAATTTTTTTTTCCGTCCATTGTGTTTCAATGTTTAATCACTAAAATATTGTTACTTCAGTGGCGGGTGAAAACGCCCCCCCCCTTCTCTTCCCGAAATTAAAAACAATCATTTTTCTCTCAAATTTTAGTTTAAAATTAATTTATATTACGATTCGTTAGAAACAAAAAATAGTTATGTATTTATTTCATCAGGGGTGATTCTGTTCAAGTTTTTCTAAAAATTTAAGGCATTCGATTTCGAAAATTTAAGTCTTTAGTCCAAAATTTCGAACATAAATATCTCGAATTTTGAACGATAGTCGCCGAAAAAAATCAATTATGTCTATCGTTCGCAGAAAAAATAGAAAATTTCATCAAAGGATTGCGGAAACAACGTGAATTTCGTCAAAGTACCGAAAATAAAAACGCAAATTTCGTTGCAGGATTGCAAAAAAAAAAAAAAAAAAAAACGCTACTTTTGTTAATAAATTGCAGAAAAACGCGATTTCCGTCAAAGGCTTACGAAGAAGACATAAATTTCTTCCAAAGACTCCGAAAAAAATGTAAAATTTCATCAAGAAATCACAAAAAAAAAAAAAAAAAAAAAAAATTGGTTAAAGGATTGCAAAAAAAAATTGCGAATTTCGTCAAATAATCGCGGAAAAATATGAATTTCTTCAAAGGGTCTAGAAAAAAAAAACACAAATTTCTTCAAAGCACTGCGAAAAATGTCTAATTTCGTTAAGCGATCGCGAAAAAAGTGAAGTTTCGTCAAAGGATCGAAAAAAGCAACCGCTAATTTCGTCAATCTCAGAAAAAACTCGAATTTTGTCAAAGGATCGTGAATAAAAGGCAAATTTCGTCAAAGAATAGCAAAAAACGCAAATTTCCTCAAAGGATCGCAAAAAGAAAACGCAAATTTCTTCAAAGGACTACGAAAAAATGGAATTTTGTCAAAGAACAGCAGAAAAAATGCAAATTTTGTCAAAGAATCACGAAAAAAAACATGAATTTTGTCAAATAATCGTGAATTTCGGGAGGACCCGAAATCCGGAACGATGGAAGGAATTTCAAAATCCGCCAGTAGATGGCGACACTATACTGAATCAAGCTTAAATCTCTCCCAAGAAAATAAATCACCGCATTCTGAAAAAAAAAGTGCTTACAGATTTTTTTTTTTACAGAAATGTTAATATACATTTTTTTTATGAAATAGTGTTTTAAGGTTTTAAACAAAATTAAAAGATTTAAAAGCTTGAATATGCTTTTACAAATATTTAAACGACGAAAGTAGATAATATAACTTCTTTTTCAGTAAGCCTAACATGGCGTTTAACTATGGTCGAATCGCAGAGTGGTACAACCCGGTACCGTTACAGACACTTTCTCGCCTTTGGATTTTATTATAAGTAAGATTGTATTGCTTGGGTTGGATAGTTTAATTTTTTTTTTTTGCAATTTTTGGAAATTTTGTCCTCTACCTGCAGCGTTAAAGGATATTAACCATTTGGTGTAACATTTTAAGAATCATATATATTATTTCTCCTGTCAACATCCCTTTTTTTTCAGAAAATACGAAACGCAGAACGACGAATGAGATGGCATCAGAACGACGAATGAGATGGCATATGAAAGGATTTTGAACTGGCTTCTGACATAGCACACTTAACAATTCGTTAAAACAAAATTTGCTGAAAATTAAAAATTAAATTGGCATTGTTTTCATAAAAGAAATGAAAGGTTTTCTTGAAAGTATCGTTGCCACAAAATTAAACTACCACATTATATGATGCTCAGCAATTATTATAAAAAACACCGCACGGGTTCATTTTATATTTATGATTAAAAAGCGAAATTGAAATTGAAATGTTTAGATTTATATTTCTATGTCCCATGTTTTCCCGAAGCGGATGACGTCATCCTCTAATGCAGTTAAAACGATACGTTACGATATAGTTACGATAGTTAAATTTTTTTCTCGTGCGTTCATTTTGCAATCTTGGATTAGTTTTTACTATAACTTTGATAAAATAAATTAGATGATATTCTAGCTTGACTAAAAACTAAATGTTGTTTGCAGATATTTTTATCCTTACTTTTTCTTTAGATGTTTAAACCTGCATCTAAGAAATATTACATATTGATAAAAAATGGTACTTCTCTATTATCCCGTCGACCACTTTTCATTACAAAAAACTATCGCCAAATAAACGGGAGAACGTTGTCATTGGAATATCAAAATAAATAAATAAAATATAAGAATTTAAGGACACAATTGTTATTTTAATGAAAGAAATAACTAATAAATCAGTAAAACATAATGAAAAATACATGCAAATGTCGAATGTAAAACCACTAGATGACGTAACAAACACGCATAATGATTCTGACATCAAGTAAATGGGACTGCATTTTTGGCGTTTAATCTTACAGTTAGGCGCTAGTTTTTTGTTATGAAAAGTGGTCGACGGGATAATAGAGAAGTACCTAAAAAATATTAGATTTCAGTGCGAAATCTTCGCACGGGCGCTCTGGTCACAGATATTATTTCTCCTGTCAACATCCCTTTTTCTCAGAAAATACGAAACGCAGAACGACGAAGGAGATAGCATATGAAAGGATTTTGAACAGCTTCTGACATGGCACACTTAACAATTCGTTTAAACATGTTTTTGAATAAAAGTTGTACTTAATTAAAAATTAAATCGTCATTGTTTTCATACAGGAAATGAAAGGTTTTCTCAAATCAGTGTTGCCACCAAAATAAAATACTGCATTATCAGATGATGTCATCCTATAATGCAATTGAAATACGATTGTTAATTTATTTCTTTACTTTTTGGAAAATATCGAGCTTTTAATTGGGATTTTATTTAATTTGTAGGCGTGCGTTAGCTATTTTTATTTGTTTTCCTTTTTTAATCTTGGCTGTGGATATGCATACTGTATCGGAGCACCAGTAGATTGCGTAATTTAAGGATTATCTTCTTTTTGGATATACAGCACATTAGGATTTACAAAAATTGTAAGTATTTATTTTTTAATATTTCATTAAGCTGTTAATACGCTAGCGAAGTCTGACGTCACTTAAATGGCTGCTGAACCACAAAGTTTGAACATCCCATGTTTGAGTTCCCATACGGTTGCAAAAAATTGGTGTACCCAATATTGATTTATGTATTAAGACATTTCTGGAACAGTTTTGCAAAATCTGAGGATATGCTTTCATATGAATTCCCTAAACGTTAGATTCAGTGTTTCAATTTTTTTATAATTCCCTTTTTTTTCAGTATAAGAGTCTTGGCAACCTAGAGAAATGACCTTGGCGAGAGAAAATAATTTGGCAAAAACTTTTCTGGCAATCTATTCCCATTTTCTTATACACAAATAATCATCATATATATTATTTCTGTTTTCAACATCTTTTTTTCTATGCACATACAAAACATACAACGATGAATGAGGTATCATTCGAAAAGTTTTTGAAGAAGTTTCTGAGATAGTACATCCACATATTGTTAAAACGCGTTGTTTGACTTAAAAAAAAATCAGTTAATTAAAAATGAGTGCTAAAACGTACCAGGAAATAATCTCAGAGATTGCAGTGCGAAAGCTTCAACACGGGTCCTTCTGGTTATTTAATTATAATCAGGAAGCAAAAAATAGAGTATATATTTTTAATAAGGAGTTTTAAAGATTTTAAACTTTGTATTCTGAGGGGAGAGGGAAGGAAGGAGAAGTGTACGTTTCAGAGGGAAGGGTGGTAATTTAGATCATTGATAATTTAATTATATTCTCAATAGAGCAAAAAATAGGACAGAAGATTATTTTAAAATACAGTTTTCAAATTTTCTTTTCCTTGGGGGTGGCAGCAAAGGGAATAAGAAGATATTTATGGGGTAAAGAGATAAATGGCACATTATCTTTTTTTTTCTTTACTTGAATGCAGCAAATAGGAGAAGAAGAATTCAAATAAGAATTTTAACAATTTTAAACTTTGTATTCTGAAGGGATGAGGGGAAAACGTGAATTTTGAATGTATGAGGTTTGGTTTTGTTTTCACCGATCATGATCCCCAGACCCCAAAACCACCCTCCGTTCAAATGTTGATTTATATATATATATATATATATATATATATATATACAGGGTGGTGTAAAAAATTTAAAGGTAGGTAGAGGGGACCTAAATAAGCAGATTTCGTATAGGAATGTGGGTGCGGAAATGCAGCGTTGAGGCAGTAGAGGGCGCTATTGAGTTCGGTGGATGAAAGCGTTTCGCTGGCTGGAATCGTCATTCCCGCACGAATTTCGAGTAACATGCATCGTTCGTTACACCAATGCGGAACGTATCGACATGTATTTAATGTATGGGGCTACGCAAGGAAATGGAGCGGCTGCTCAAAGGAACGATTCCCGGGCAGGAATCTGTCGGATCGCCGAACATTTGAGTGTCTTCATCGTGAGCTGTGCGCGAGTCGATCCAGTGGCGTAGCTACATATTCAGCGCCCTGGAGCAAGAAAAAATAGTGCACCCTCTTGTCTCTGAGAAATTTTTGAAAATTTTTGTTTTATTTTAGGTATAAAATTCGTGAAGAGGATTGGTACGGGTACTTACTTTTGGATACCACTAATTCCATAAAGAAATTTTTCCTTTATTTAATTGCATAGTCGTGCAATTAATTAAGAAAAAATTTACTTTTAGAAAATACTGGTATTTCTAAGTAAGCATACGTACGAACCTTAACATTACTTATTTTCTTTGGAAATACTTACTTAATTTATTCTAAATTCTAGGCAATTTAATAGTAAGATATTAAACGCAATAAATACATATAAAAGAATAAAATAAATTATAATTCATTAAGTACTGAGTATCTACTTATATTTACAACTTATGGGGACGGACTTACGTTTTATATGCGACCATGAGCCCAATGCTACCTGCCAAACATTAACTTCTGTTGTTCGTTTCAAGAATTTCTGATTTTAGAATTTTAATAGGGAAACACACTATCGTAGAAAATTTTTTAATTCTGACAGCACGTTACTTGAAGCTTTTCGATGAAAAGTAAAAACGGTGAAAAGGAAGAAAATATACATGACTATACATCATTACAATGTAATTATTGTAATTTTAACTATAGAAAAGGGTATTTTTAACATTCAGATTTGTGTCAAAGCCCAATTAAGGCACTTTGAGGCCCTTAGCAGTTTTATTCTGTAGTCCTCCCAACTAAATATTATAATTAAGCTCAAACCTCGACATTTCCCTCCCATCTTTTCCAAAACTACTAAAATTAAAATTTGCACCAAGTGATGCAAATCATCTTTTTTTTTTCTTTTTTGTACTTGAATCCATTTTTAAAACACAATTTCAGGGCCATATTAATTACATAATAGGGCGAACCTAGCATTTTTTCGCATCCCTCAAATTAGAGTGTCCCCGAATTAGATATAATCCTTAATGTAATTTGTGATAGGAAAAGGGGGCCATCGAACTTCCATTTGCCCATAACCTGCAGAGTATACTTAAATATAGTTCTGAATGAAATATAAAAACACGTATAGAATTCACGTGAAAAATTATTGTTCAAAGCATTTCTCACAGATTTATTAACGATTCTTTTAATACAGCATACTATCTACATTAATAAAACAAAGATGTTTATCTATCTGTCTGTCTGTTTGTTGGCGAAATCTAGCACACGTAGAGGTCTGAAAATTTGGATGAGAATAGACGAAGACAGGACTCAATGCGTCTGAGGCTCAGATTTTCCAATTTTTGATATTTAACCGAGATATTAATTGAAAACCCTAATGAACATCGCAAACTGGCCAGTTTTCGTCGTTCTGCGGATTGTGCCTGTGTATTTATGGGTTTCTCGGATTTTCACGCAGATGAAAGCGAAGCGTTCTTTTTCTTATGCATTTTGAAATCAGGATCACGGAATCCTCCGCAGAATTACAAGGAAATAGAAAAACACGAAACTTCTCGTCTTATATTCCCAATTCGGAAGCATCTTTTGTTAAAAAAATAATTATATTTAGTATTTCAAAAACATTTTTATTTCAAATTTTCCTCTTTTCTGGATTTTGAAACTGTTGAACTTCCCGAAAGAAAATGCAAGAAAAAATACCCACTTATTTGTGGTACCTTTCTTTTTTTAACAGTCGTTGATAATAATAATATTATAAAAAATATAAAAAGCCAAAGTTCGATTTCAAGTTGCTTTTTTGAGATTTTTTTTTCTACATTTTAAAGTCGCCGCATATGCTACCCGAACGGGAATATAAATAAAATAAAATACCTTCTTATTCACCGTACTTTTCTGGTTCTCATGGTATCTTTGGTTTTGAAAAATAATAGTATTTACTATTTCAAGGGGGAAAAATCGGGGTCGATGCGCATTTGTTTTCATGTTTTCTGTTTTTATTACAATTATAAAATGTTATCTCCTTCTTTTGAACGAAGATAACCACTTATTCTCGGTATTTTCCTGGTTCTAACAATATTTTTGGTTAAAAAAATATTAAAATTTACTATTTCAATATATATATATATATATATATTTCTTGAAGTCGTTTCACGGATTCCACAAATATTTGTTTTTTTATCGGGACCTTTGAATATAGCGTTTTCCGTTTTAAGAAAATTGTGCTTTTGAACATTTTTCGTCTCTGCACATGTCCGGAAAAACCTCCACATTTTCAACACAGGTTGTCAATATACTGGAAGATATTCTTTCGCATTTTAAAAGAGTGTTTTTGTGGAGATGGGGTGGCTAGTGCGCATTTTATATTATTTAGATTTTCTCAGGACTTTTTGGTGAGAATTCAAAGTTTGATATATCTAAATGTCAGAAATTAAACCAGCAATCACTATAATGGGGCCACTTTAGTTTGGAAACATTTTCTTTTAATAAATATAAAATCATACAAATTCGATGTTCGTACGCAAAATCAGACAAGAGCGCGCAGTACGCCTGGTGTACACTGCGGAAGACAGTGGGGCCTCCGATCTAGGTTTGTTTGAAGAGATTTTTGTTTAAAAATGTGAAATCATATAAATTCCTCTGCCGAAGGCAATGGGTTTCCCAACATTAGATTCGTTTGGAAAGATTTTCGTCTAAATATATAAAATCTTTCAACACTGATTTTAAGTATATTTAAGGTAATTATCACGGGTCCGGGAAACGTTGGGAGTGTCAGCTAGTTAATACTAAAAGGCAATATTTCTGAGAAAATCACTTTTTCACTATTAAGCATTTCATTTTATCATCCAATATTAATCCCAAAAATATGAAATGTTCTTTTACGTCTCAAATTAAAAAAAAAGTCTTTTTGAAAAAAAAATATATACTTTATTTTACATTTTTTTTACTCATTTTCAGTCCTAAATAAATTCAATCTTACACCATAGATCCTTCAGCTTTCACATGATTTTCGAGATTTTACACTAGATTTATAGCATATATTGAGTAAATTTCGGATAAAAATCCGTGTATAAGAAGTTGCTTATTAAAATAAAATCATAGTATAAGTAGGCCCCTTACAACGGACTTTTAAGTGAATGTACAATCATCAAAAAGTCATCATTAATTCTTCATAATAAATCAACTTTTTTTTAATGGACTTAGCCAATTTAACATAGCCATTCTTTCTATTTCAGTAAAAAGGGTCAAATTTTAGATTAAATTCCAAGTAATATCATGAAGTTCCATGCATTTGAGAAGCTGAACATTTAAGTTTCGTGTAATCATGTGACGATAATCTTTTTTCTAAGAAAAACCTTTTCTCTCTTTAGAATAAAAAATGCTTATGAATTCTTCGTTTAAAATTTGCCTTATCTTTAAATTAAAAATCGTCTTGGGACAGGGACCATGTGGCATATGCCAAAATTCTACCCTGTCTACATATTTTATAAACTGTATTGACAAATGCATGTTTAATTTCCACACGAAAAAAAAAAAACCCTTGAAAAAAAAATTTTCTTGATTTTTTGTTTGTAAAAGGGTTAATAAATTTCTCCAGATCAAATTAAGACGCTAACTGTTTTTTTTTTTTGTTTGTTTGTTTGTTTTACTTAATATAGTGACCAAAGAACTAAATCGGTGTTGTGGCATTCTGTTTTTTAACCCTTTGACTACGAATTTATCTTTTATTAGAAATTGGCAGTCCGTGGGATGCACATGTCCCCCCATAGAATAGTGGTAATTTGGTAGCCCACTGCCCGCAGGTTGCAGACCCTTAATCTAATTGATCCATGTGAAGATTCTAGTGTTACTCGAATGACTGAGATTTTTCATCTGGCATTTGGGAAAAGTAACTGTATGACGAGAGTTATACACTAAAAACTAGTCGGATGTGCCAATCCCAAAACTTTCTTCTATCTCAATCATCTTAATACTTCTAATTTCGTCCTCACATCGCCAATACTTTTCGTCATTCTGCTGTACGTCATGCGAACAATCGATGTATACTAAACTACGAAATGTCCTTCTAGCCTGAACCGACAGGAACAGATAGTCTCCCTATTCCTTGGTTTTACGATTTTAGCTAATTTTACTGAAAAACACGAAGCTAAAATGCGTGGAACCTAAATAAAAAAGATTCATTCCCGGTTCTCGTTAACATTGAATTTGAATGAGAATATCGCCAAATTAGTCCTCTACAGCCAAGTTGGCTTCATTTATGGCAACTTACTTTGGTCGCCAAATTTGGCGATATTCCGTAAACTGTCACCAAGTTTGGCGAGAATTTGACGTTGGCGAATATAAATATATAGTGATAAGCATATAATAGGATTAATGGTTACAACAATGAAAGAAAATTTGCCGAAAACATGTTAACTAAAACTCATAAAATAAACCCGTTTATGGATGAATTCTGCTGTCTTGTTTGAAAATGTCAGCCACCCTAAAATTTCAAACCGCTCTATCTCAGCCGTTTTTTAAGATAGAAGCAAAACAAAAATTGCTCCGGATCAAGGCCGAACATTTAACGAAAAAAGTTTTAGGATTTCTATTTTTTTTAATTTGCACAACTTTTTGAATTTTGAATCTTTAAATGGCTATCACAGTGCCCCCCTTTCGTCGAAATATCCCGAAATTGTAATAGAACCTGCTTGCCATAGGCAAAAACAGAGAAAAAAATGTGGTTCAATTTGATGCATAACTTCATACACTTTTCGATGATACAATAGTTAAAATGGAACAAAAATATCGATCACAGCGCCCCCTTTCATCGAAGTATCCCCAAATTCTGATAGAACCTGCTTGCCATAGCCAAAAACACAGAAAAAAAATTTGGTTCAATTTGAAGCATAACATCATACACTTTTAGATGGTACAATGAAGACACACAGACGGACAGACACTCTCTTAAAACGAAAGAGCCAAAATAACTCAAGTTGAGCCGAAATCCACTCATCTCACGATTTGAAAGTCAGCTTCTCATGAAGAGTTGAAACAACTCGAGTGAACGAGTTGTTTTTTAAGCAACTCATGATTGAGTTATCTCTATTTTACTCATACTTGAGTTAAATCAAATCAATGAAGGTTAAATCCAGTAGCACTTGAGTGATTTATAACTAACTCATACTTGAGGAGGGGAAGGGGAATTAAAATTCATGGTAAAATGTAATATTTCAGTGTAAAATAATAAATTTCATGAACAGGTAGATTATTATTTTAGAAAACAAAAAGTAATTTGCATATTGAATGTATACATATCTATGTTTACATATATGTATATATTCAACAATTAAGCGAAAAGTATCTTTTTTTGTTGTTGTTGTTGTTTCTGAGCTGCTTGAAATAAATACTCCCCCCCCCCCCTCCCGACCCAAAAAGAGAATTTTAAAGGGAATATTTGAAAACATAAGAATTTCTGCTGATTTATATATTTTAATCTTTTTTTTTTATTTTGTTATAATGATTACGTTTTCTATGCAATATTATTCTATACATTGCATGATATTTTTCAGTTTATATCAATATTATCATTAAATGTTTTAATCCTAATACTATTTAGGAATATTCACACAGTGAATATACGGGAATGGAGATATTTACCTTATTTTTAACAACATATGATACAAAAAAAATGGGATTTATACAGCTTCACAAATCAAGTATATTTATTTTAAAATATTAGAAAAACAGTATATATACTAATAAAGCTACTTTTCAAAAGTTTTCGTCAACATGAAATAGATATTCTAAAGCTTTTCTTATATATTTGAGATACATTTCAAATAATCTAACTCTCAGCAGCATAAAATGACTAAAACTTATGTATGCGCATTCGAAAAACAAGGCAGGTCAATAAAAATATCCAGCAAAAAATTCTTCAGACTGAGAATAAAATAAGAAATATAATTTGTTTACTTTAAAACAATATTTTTAAAGTCAGACAAGTCAATTTTCAATTTATAGTATTATGAAAGTTAGAGTTCTGAAACATCATTAAAAATATATATATAAACAAACGCACAGTACCGCCGAGACATTTTCTTTAAAAGATTAAATTGCTACTAAGTGCTATTTATAAATCATATTTATTGAAACAACATTAAAAAAACTTAAAATGAGAGGCAAAGGATTTGTATAATTATATTTTAGAGCGTTTTTTAATATTTATCCTTCCAACTCAAAAGATCTCTAAATGTTCGTTCGTGTAAATAGTCCTAAATGTTAGGGTTAAGACATATTTGTTAAAAATATTGATATAAACTAAAAAATATCACGCCATATATAAAATAACAATAAATATAAAACAGAATCATTATAAAAAACATGATTAGAGTATTTAAAACAGCAAAATTCTTACCTTTTTCAAGTATTCCTTCTTTAAAATTGCCCGTTTGAACAGCGCGAATAATATTTCGCGCAACTCGCTGGGCGGACCGAGATTGGGCTCTGGGCCAGACCTTTTATTAGCCCAAGGGGTGGGGTGATCGTCCCATCGCACTTTCATTAGATCCACCACTGGTCATACCCGGGTGGAATTTTCCACCACGTTTATGCCGGGCCCAGGGCGGAAAAAACTCGGCCTGTGCAGACCTCTAGAAAGAATTAAATCTAAGCCAGGCTCGATTCGAAAAAAAAGAAGTCCGGCCCGGCCCAAGACTCCATAAATGTAAAGCACGGTTCCGACCCCAGCCTCCAGAAAAAAGTAAGACCCTGTCCGGACCGGATCCGGCACTTGAAGAGAAAGAATAAAGACCGTGCCCGGCCCGAGTCTCATGAATGAAAATTCGTCCGAGCCGCAGGTCGTGCCGGCATTTGCTAAAGGGTTTTTCCAGTGCAAGGCCTCTAATGTCAGTTTGCTGACCCTTTTTTAGCCCAAGGAGGGGGGGGGGGCGATCGCCCCATCGCCCCTCCCTTAGATCCGCCATTGTCTTTAATCTTATTTAAAGATCTTTGAACAGAATTTCAATTTTTGAAAACTAATTTAAAAGAAAAAAAAGTTTATTTCATAAGCTACAGTATATGTTAACAGCGTAAATTTTTATTAAGGATTAAATTTCTAGTTTGAAGATATAATAAAAAATAATCTCTCTCCAATTTCATAAAAAAATTTTGAAGATTTTTTGAGAAAATCTCTATTTTTGAAGAATAGCATTTTTAAAAATAGATTTTACTATTTCTTTCTTTTACATAAAAATAATTTCAATTTTTCGACATTTATTTAATTAATTGTACGTTTTTCAGGAATAAGTTTATACCGTTTAAAAAGTTTAATGAAACACTTATTTGAGATGTAAAATTTGTTAGACATTCAGGATAAAAATAAAGTTTTAGTAAAATGTAAGACATTTTTTCTTGTCGTTTAATTTGTTTTGTTGTTTTGTTAATAATAATAAGGATAGAGTCATGTCTGTTTAAATGCTATGTATTACAATTATAATTCTTATAAGTGGATAGTATAATAATTAAAAAAAAACTTTAATATAAGCTCTTAAAAATCAGCTAAATTTAAAATTTTGACTTAGTGAAATTCAACTAAAGATTTGTTGCAATGCACTTATGTCGAAAAAAAAGTAAATTAACTTGATTTATAGCTTCTGAATAATAATAAATGAACTTTATTTTTAAATTTGATTAATTTATAAATAAAGTTGACCAGTTTGAACCAACTGATTTCATAAAAATGTAAAATATAGTATTTCAAACTAAAAAAAAAACAAACTGCCACTGAAATTCTATGCCTGCAAGTAATTCACATTACTATATTGAGCAATTGAATTCTTTTGAAACGTGTCGAAAATTCCAACGTATTCATAAAGCACCCAATCTCTTTGTCAAATAATTACAATATTTAAAAGCTTTATATTCTTGTGGTGTTTTCAAATCCTGCATAATCCTCCACTTACTTTTTTTTCCTTTTTGACACAATTACAAGATTAGTTTTGTCCTAAAATAATCTTTCATATTTTCATGTGATCCTCCCCCCCCCCCCCTAAAAAATATAAATAAATAAATAATAATAAAAGCTCTACATGTTTGATTAAAATTAACAAATAGGTAACTTTTATTTTCCTTTGAAAGCCTCACAGAAACTTTAACAATATTTTCTCAGAAAAATAAATAAATATAAATAAATAATTTAAAAAAAAATTGTAATGTTTTGATCCTACAGAACTTAATAAGACTGTTTTGAATTACATGCATATAGGAATGAAAAGGCCTTCATGATTGTGTTAAACAAAAAGTAGTGAGTGTAAGTTAAGCTAATTCCAACCTTGCTATTATATTTAACTGCATTGATTAAATATTGTAGTAAGAGCTACAATGAAAATAAAACTAGGTTTTCATATGGTAACCAGGTACTCTAATTTACCCCTGAACAGGACCTTACAAATTTGATAAAACCTGGTAGCTAGCAAAAAATTCTAGTCGCCAGTAAAGAATATTTACCCCCTTCCTCCCAGGTCATTGATTTTCAAAAAGTACAAAATAATAATAAACATAGTTTACAATTATTGGTTACATTAGTTCTTTATTGGCGACTAGAATAGTACATAATTTAGAAATATAATATAAGCTAAGTTTTCTAATGAAACATCAAAATTATATACCCCTGGGGGAAAAAAAGATATACAGTAAAGGCTGAATTAACCAGCAATTCGGAAAATTGCTGATTACCAAATGCTTCAAATGTCTGGATAATTGAGTGCTTCAAAATCTGTGCGTTTTTCATTAAGGGTGTATTCAAATCTAAACTGCTTATTTTGAGACACATTTTTAAATTCATTTTTGCTCCAAAATGCATGCAATTGGCAGGTGCTCTTATTCAGAAACTTTATAAGGTTGGTATAAGCTTGACTTGATTTTTTGATAAAGACAGAATATATTTTTAAAAATGCTGTGAAAATGGACATTTTGAACTGAATTTCCCGAAGCGATAGCGCTGGAAACAAACAAAAAAAAATTATCGTACTGTGAAAATAGTTGTTTGTAAATCAATTTCTAATTAATTGAACGAAAAATAAAAACATGGGTCCCTTATAAATCTCTTCATAAATCACGCCGTCAAGTTTCATGTTTTTACTTTTTAAAATGTGTCTCAAAATTTTGAGTTGTTGAGCATGGAAAAATATTTTTTTTAATACCGCCTTAATTTAAAAATTGACAGATTTTCACCACTAAATTTTATGTGTAAAAACACTAATAAAATTTCTGTGAAGAACAAGGTTGCCTCTGCTAAAAGAAGTCGCATCAAGACAAGCAGCTGTAAATTATGTATAGATTTGCATTCCAGATGCAACAGACAATGGAAGGTTGACAGAAAGAAGACACTGCGATGTGAAACATCTGTAATGTTTAATAGATTTACAGAGCGTATATTTCTATTAAAAGAATACCAGAGTATCAATGCATATGTGAAATAAACCGTCGTCGCATTTTTAATTTAGAAGGGAAATACTTTTATTCGGTTAACGAAAGCTGCAGAATAAATGAAAGACTACGTGTACATGATTAAATAGCCTCTATCATGGGATAGCTGTGACTTTACTTCAGAATGAAAAGAATTTAAATAAAGATATAATTTAACTTTTAGAAAATGTTAAGAAATTATAAATTTTGAATAAACTGAGAAATATATATGATCTTTACATCATAGAATTCATACCAGAAATTTTGAGAAAAAAAATTTACTTTTAGTAATCACGAAATGCCTGTCTTTAAATAAAGCAAAAATTTCTATTTGAAATTTCTGGTATGGATTCGAAATTTCTGAATGAAAAAAGGAGACCAAACTGCCATCCCAGCTGAAGAGTACTATTAAAATTTAGTGAGGACAACTGGCCTATTTTAAAAAGTAATGAAAATGCAATTTTTTCACATTTGATAGTTTGACATGGTAGCAACGATTGTGTAAGTGTGATAAGATGGGCATATGTTTTAGTTTTAAATAAACAGAATTAATTTTTCTTGATCTATCTCCTTGATTTCTAATTTTTGAACGAAAAGAGTTTAAATATTTCGAACATTATCCAAATTTTATGGGATTGTTTATTTTTGGGTGGTGGCATTCTCTTAAAGGTCTAACGAGCGTTTACAGTTAATATAATGGCAATTTATCAACACTCAAAATTAAACACAAAATTTCTCATCTTAATAAACAACTTTTCAAAAGTCTCTTTAAAGGTAAGGGAATAATAAAATGCTAACTGGAAGGCTAAAAATTAAAGTACCGTTGTAATTAAGCTTGATTACAAAATATTTTATTTACCAATAAAGCTTTTCTTGCTAAAATGTTTCGACACTTTGCAAAATTATCCCTTTTAAATAGAAAATATTTATCACTAAACGGCAGTGAATAATAAAGAAATATCAAGAGGCATTTACTTCGATGATGGAACACAGTGTCAAGCAAAGACTAGATGACTTATTTTTAAAAGAAATGATCGATTTCTTTTGCAGTAAATAGACTAAATTAAATAGACATGTAGCTTAAAAGCGGAGATAAAAATTTACTTTTTAAGGTGCGTTTAGGATTTTGAATACGCTTCTTCTGCAGTCATTAGTGAATTCTCGACTGACTTTCCACAAATATTCCTGCAAATTATGTTAGATAAAAACAGGATATTAATACATAAATTCAGATAGTAATATATAAATTCCAGTAAATAGAAAATACGGAAACAACAGTGAAATGTCTGTTTGTTTTCATTAGTGTGGGATTAATATCTGAAATTAATTTAGATTGAATCAGGCCCGTAGCTAGACCTTACTTCCAGGTGGGGCAAATATTTTTCCAGGGGGAGGCAGGTTATTTCTTAATTTTTTTCACGTCTCTTATACCTTGAAAAATATGTACTGTACTTTTAGTGTAATTTTTTTCTCATTTAAAACGTAAGATCTCTCCAAAGCCAGAAGGAAATTTTTAATGTTTGTTCCAAGACACAATAAAAATATATCAAAGACACATAAATAAAATATTTATATTTACATAACGTAAATAAGTTGTTTCCTTTTAATTAAGTAATTTAAATTTATGTAGATTTTATGTTCGTTTATATTAATAAATGCATTCAAGTACAATTTATTAAATGATGTTTCGTTATATTTACATCAAGCTATAAAGATATCAGAAAGAAAAAAAAAAACAGAATGAATAAAATGAATAGAACAAGTAACAAGGATGTCTTTACCGATAATGAAAAAATATTTTTTTAATTTTCATGATGAAAAAAAAAGAAAAGAAACAGAGTACCAAATTAATTATAAGGCCTTTTATTTTATTTTAGTTTTAGTGTTTTACAAATTTGACAACCTCTATTTGTTGTAAAAATAATTTATTTGAAAGAATTTTGAAGACTGATGGGAATCATGTATAAAAACACTCTAATATAATTGCAACCTCCTGTCTCTACTTGTACTTAATTTTTTTAGTACTTCTTCTAAATTTATGTTTTCCATCCGGTTTTTCTCGAAGGCCAAGAAGGCTAGATCTACCATTCTTTGATGTGACATGGACAGTCTTTGAGGCCGATTAATGGCCGTCAATGTTGAAAAAGAAGATTCACAAGTGGCAGTGCTGCAACCAAATGTAGCTACAGCAGCCAAAAGTTCATAAGTGTCCTTAAATGCTACTTTGTATTTGACTAAAATTTGTAGTTTGCTTTTTTTGTTTTGCCATTTCAATTGATCTTTAAGTACAGAGGCATTTGACTCGGGTGGCACGTCTTCTGCATCTTCATGATTGACAATTTTTTTTTTTTACAACAGTCAACTCTTCAATTAAAGGTATGTTTATTCCTACAAACAAAAGGGAAATAGATATAATTGCATTTTTAGCGATATACAGTTTGCAAATTTTAAAACGGTTTTGGAAAACAAAAAAAAAATCCCTGACGGTTCGGCCTACAGGCATAGGTAGATTTCGAAGAATCAGACCGTAGGGCACCTGTTTGTTGGGAATTCCGGAAGAAATGACCGTTTTGTCATGATACGGTATTTGGAAACGCCCACTTCGAAACCTAACTTGTTTGAAGGCGGAGCCGGCATGGATTTATTTATTTATTTATTTATTTTATTTTTGCTATAAGGGTTGTCCTATAAAAAACTTGTCAGTACAAAAGTTTTAGATAATATTAAGAGGAATTATAATAAATTTAAGCGGATTTGATATCTTCTGAATGGACGAAGTTATGAATTTTTTCTTCTAAACCCCCCTTCCCCCCCCCCTTGGGGCCATTTTTAATTATATCAAAAATCTGTCCCACATAAATTTTCGGCCCTTTTCCTAGAAGTAATAATAACTTTAAACGGATTTGATTTAAGAAATTAAGAGTTTTTTTCTGTTTTCACAAATAGCCGGCACAATCACAGGAGCAACAAATTGCACCTATATCGTCCCATTGTAAAATTGTCAAAATCTTTCTTTCGGAAAATAGTTCACGTACTTCTCTATTTATATTACAGAGGACGGGTAACACAATTTCACACCACAGGTGGTCCAGTGACGTGTCAGAAAGTCTCTGATTGGCACATTTAAGTACTAAAGGGTGCTGAGCAATTCGGCTGCTTTGATGGCGCTTGTTTGTGACAGGCGATTTAATAGCAGTCTTCAAGCCAAGTTAAAAACTTTTCATGCAATCCTAACTATAAGGCATTACATATGAAACAAAATGAAGAAATAATAATAATAAAAGGAACTTGTAAGAGGCAGAAAAATTCAAAATTGCGAACGGACGCTCTGGTTTTTCGAACAGATGAAGTCTTACAAGACACAAACAATCCCGGACAAAATAATCCCAGTTTAGGTGCGTTCGTAATTATATAAATGCGTTGCACCTATAGTCGTCGTCTGGTCCGTCCGCAAAAAACAAAAACTACCCAACCGAATGCTTTGAAATTTAATATATAGAATCGTTAAAAAATTTTGTTGAGTCATTTCAAATTTTGTGAAAATCGAATCACAACTTAAAAAGATATTACAAAAGTTTTCTTTATTCTATTAAATCCTATCATACGTAATCTATATAATAAAAGCGCAAGTCATGTGACTGAGGAAAACAAATACGGGCTAACCTGCTAACCACTTCTTTTTTCATATGCCAAGCGGTCATTTTTATTCAACATTATTTCTTCGAATAAAATTGCATAAAAGTTACATTTTTAGAAAGATCATTCAAAAAAATGGTTTGCTTGAGAGATGAGTTACATTAAAAAATGTATAGATTCTGAGATAACTTCAGTAGAAATTAGGTTAATAGCAGAATATCTCAATCCATTAAAGTAAATAAACACAAGAGATTCGTTCATCATGAGTCATAGAAATATTAAACCATGGAGGTAATCATTCGTAAAGCAATATCTCATGTTGAATTTTGCAGCGCTGTCTGGTGTCGAAAAAAAATTCTCATCTGTAAACGTGGCATCACTATTAATAAAAAAAGGCATGCTCATTTCGCTCGTAACAAACGATATAATTCATTTCAGAGAAATATTAAAGATGATTTTTTTACATTGTAAAACTAGTTATAGTACGGTCGCACCTCCTTTGTCACGTTTAACGTACAGTTCCAACTTGTTTGTTTGTTCCGTGCTACATTCAAAAAAATAATAAACACTATTTATGCAGAATGTTTAGTGTCGAAGAGTCTGTGCAAATATAAAATATTTTTTAATTTATTTATTTCACTGTCCATTTCCTATAAAGCATCGCTATCTCTTCAATCGCCGTATATTTTTTGAAAAGAGCTATACATATTGTTTATGCTTAAGACTGTTATGACATTAAGGTCACATTCACTCGTAATTAAATACCATTTCATATATCCTCCATGAGGTTCCGAAAAAAAAAATATATATGTATATGTATAGTAATTCTGTATTATATATTTATATATGTATATGTATAATAATTCTGTGTATATATATATATATGTAAACTTAATGTAAAATTTAACGATTGAAACATAAGAAACTGACCATGCACAATGAAATCACAATACCATATAGCAGTGTCAAATTACAAATTAAATTTATATATATACAATTTTTTCCGGCTGAACAACACGGAACTTTTTTGCTGTATTCGCACTGTCATTTTTATACATAAAAGCATGAAATTTACAAGTTTTAACTACTAAAGTGATTTAGAATCGAATAACGTTTTTCACTTTTCTATAGATACGTTAAATTTTGAGTTGTAATCGATTTCTCTCTTATGAACTTTATCAGACTGTCATGTCCAGAAAATTGGTTTATATCTTTAACTTTGACGGTCATTTTCGGAAAACTGATTTACTTTTACAAAAAAATGGAAAACACTATTTAATTTCTTTGTTTTTAATAAGAGGACCTGAAAAAATTTTGAATTTAAGAATAGGGAATGACTTTGTGAATGTGTCAGAAGATAACTAATTTGGATTTGTAAAATCGTAAGTAGCCCGTCATATTTTATTCTTTAAAATTGAAATAATGATTGGTATATTTCAGAGGCGTCAACTTTTAAAAATTTCAGGGGGCGAGCGTGGGGGGTCGTGGAAGAGTAGATTGAACATATGAAGGGACAGACCTTCTATTAATTTTTATTTCCAGAGGTGGGGAGGGAGGCGATGGTCCTGTGAGAATTTCTATGGCCTTGTAGTCGAGCCTATGATGGATTTAATTTGTTACCTTGTTCATTATTATAAATATTTTCAAACTGTAAGCAAAGGTATGAACTTTTTTAAGCTACTTTTATCATATTATTTCGATATCTGCAAATAAATTCCTTTGAAGAATATATTTTACGCGAAATAAAACATTTTATAAAATCTAAGTATACTTAACAACTTAACAATATCATATCGTTACATTTTTCTTTTTGTTCCTTGATTTATTATTGATTGATATAATTTCGTTCCTTGAAGATTTTGTACTTTAAGATGAAAAGTTATTTATGTTATGTTACATGAAAGTTATTTAAAGTGAAATACATACAAACGTGTAACGCGGTAATAATTTCCTCTACTAACCACTACTTGTAAAACATGTGGGAAAAAATAAATATATATATATAACTTAGGACACATGTATATTAAAAACAATTCACAGATAATTATGTAAATTTCTTATTTATAAATTAAATTTATATCATTTAATTAAAACAAATTTTATATTCTATTGGTTAAAGATGATATTTTCATTGAAATTCCATTTCTTCTTTACGCTGGAAAACTCCTCCTATAATTTTCTTATTGTGACATACGTTTCACAAATTTTTATCATTCAATAATATGTAACGAAAGATCAGAAGAATGAAAGACATTAGTCCCCTTTTCCCAAAGCAAACAAGTAAACATAACAATACGTTTCATAGAATTGGAACCAGTTCCATGAAAGAAGCAAAAACTGTCATGTACGACAAATTCAAAAACATTATTTTAGGCTGTTTCGCTTTATTTTCAGATTCAGAAGCCTTTCAACCCTTTCTTAAGATAAATTTCACATGGTGACAATTCTACAAAGAAAGTAAGCTTTATGGATATCAGTCAATACAGAATTGTTGCTAGTCCGGTAGGGGCAGGAATATCCTGTGGTACGATGTAATTTCTACAAAGCAACAAAGCGGGATTGTCCTACGTGACAATCCCCGACAGGTCTGTTGTCTGTTAAAGAAAGAGAGAAAAAAGAAGGTTTATAGATGAATTCTGGTTTCCATTTTAAAAACGAAATTTGGAGGAGGGGGGGGGGGGATCTCTTTGCTTAGATCTGGCAAGAAGATGGAAAAATTTGGGAATTTAAAGGGAATTAGTGGCTGATAAAGTGATCGGAATGTCCAGTCTCACACTAGATAAAGAGTAAAATTTATTTAAAAAAATAATAGAAATTTAATGTTGTTTTAATCGGGATGTAAAGTTTCACGCTAGGTCGGGCAAAATCTTTTGCAGGTCGGGCTTTGCCCGACCTGGCCCCACCTAGCTATGGGCCTGGATTGAATTTTTGTATATTTTATGAAAACATTTATATTAAAATCCAAGAAAAATATTCAATTTACATAAAAAATATTAGTAGTTTAGTAGTTGGAGTTGCAATTAAAAAATTAAAATGGCCTCTAAATTTTCAGAAAAAATATATAGGATAGATTTCTAAGTTTAGATAGATAATCTAAGTTTGTTAAAAAACTAGTCGTAGGCGGCCACCGTAATACTTACCCATCATGGATATGCATAATGTAAAATATGAAAATTAAAAATGTGTACACTACTTATAAAATGCATTGCAATTCAAATAAAATTGTGGCTTGATGACGTCATGAACTTTGAAGGCTCGATTACTGAATTGCTTAAAAGAAACATCCTTAGAACTCCAAAAACAATAATCTTATTAACTAGCGGTTTATTGCATCTGATGAAGCGTCTCATTTCCAATTAAACTATATCTTTGAATGGAAATTTGGATGAAATACAGGGTCATGAAAAATCAAAGTGTGTGGGAAATAGGATTACCAATATCTCGGCAACTCATTATCTGAATCATTCTTTATGCAAAATTTGTTTTTTTTAATTTTTTTTTTTTATATTCAGTCCTTAAAATAAGCAATTTTGAAAATTTTTATAAACCTTTTATCAGAACGAATATTTCAAAAGTCTCAAAAAAATAGTTCCGGATCATCGAGGGGACTGAAATTCAATAAGCTTCTTCCCATTATTATATACTAAGTACATACCCAATTTCAAGTCTCTAACTCAATTTTTTCGGGAGATAGAGCGTTTACACACACACAGACGAACGGCATTTTTTTTTCTGAAAATATGTTTTTAGGAATCTCCAGTGTCTGAAACGTGTAAATCCTTCAAAAATTTGTCACTAAAAATAAAAATGACATCTCCCCACAGAGAGGTGTATTATTTGCTGTCATTAGGGTTTTCGACTTTCAGTGTCATGTCTGTGAAGGTGTCATTTTGGTTTTTACTGACTCTGATGATGTGAGTCAAAGTTACTCACGAAACATACATCTGTTCATTTTCATGGTGCTTCACTTGGCTATTGTGTTTAAACGTTGGTTTTGTGTATAATTTTCCACACAAGTTTTCAATTTATTATCCCTGGTTGCAACGGACCTTTCTGCGGTTTCAATCATGTCTGATTTGAATCGTTTTTACATACTTAGATAATATGTACCCAAATACTACAGATTGTTGTCCCATCGTTGGCAGTTTGTGGAAACATTTGGAAAATGGTGAGGTTTAAAGGTCCCACTAATTTACAGCATATCGGAACAGGATTCTGAGCAACTAACATTTGACAACTCTTGGGCCTTTGTATGCCAATAGTACGGCAAGTTGGACATTTCTTACCGATGTGGGACAACAATAATCTAACGTTGGCACAACTATTTTGTGCCACTTGGGTACACTTAATTTATAGACTAAGTTAAAAATATGACAAATTATAATGCCCTGTAATAATATACTAAAAGGCGTAAGAAAACTTTAAAAGCAGTAAAATAAGTTTTATTAGAGTGGTGACATGTTTCGGCTCTATCGGAGTCATTCTCAAAACTAATAAGAATATTCTGCAATTGCACGGTCTTTTAAAGATATAACGGTGCAGCATCCTTTAACTTACCAAAATTCTGGCTCGAGTTACTCTCCGGTTACAAATATGGAAATAAACATCCACGTAAAAATAAAAATACAATAACGTGCGTAATTTAAAAAGTGCAAAATTAAATGATGCCGTTCCAAATATAAACTTAACACACTGTGCAATAGAATATTCTTAATTATTTTGATAATGGCTCCGATGGAGTCGAAACATGTCAACAGTCTGATAAAACTTATTTGACTATTTATAAAGTTTTTATTTGACGCTCTTTAGCAATTACAAGAAGCAGACTTAAGTTATTTTAGATAAAAATAAGGGAGGTTTCTGTAAGCTACAAATCAAGAAGAAAGCTTGAAATGACTATTCGCTTGTATTAGTGTTATCTATATATTGATTTAGATTGTATCCTAATAATATTATAAATCTGATTGTGTGCAAATGTCAGGCTGAAGCCAGCGTCAAAATGAAGCATTTAATTATCCTGTATCTTTGAATATAAGTTGATTATAACCCTCATATGAACATAGGCTGGGTTTTGTTCATTTTATTTCAATATTTTTCTTAATAATTCAAAATTTCATTATTTTCATAGAGAATAAATGGACATTTTTTCGTATATTTTAAAATGGTTGGTTGGTTTGCTTGGTTTGGCCCAAAGGGCAGCTTTTTTTTAAAATGGTTAAATTTATTTTACCGTTGCTAATACTTTATCGTTGCCAATATGAAATAAAACCCCTGAGTAATAATTTTTAATCAACAATTTATTTTCACGTGAAAAATATCCATGTGAAAAATGAAAAGGAAATGAATTATTTAAGAATTAAACAGAATATGAAATGATGTCATATTAGAAATAAAACGTGCGTTTTCAAATATTTGATAATAATACAAAGTGCATAAATACGAGTAAGTATGGAAAAGAAGCGAATATGATATCATATATAGAAAAATAAAACAGATTTGTTTTGATGTTAAAATAAAATGATCTTGGGTTATCAAATTATTTGTGATTAATTTCTCTTATTTTTTTCTTTTTCTTTTTCATATGAAAGGAATTATTTTAAATGTACGTAATATATGTATTTTAAATGTATATGTTGTAAATTAAAGTTCTGTGTTTTAAATGAAATAAGTGAAAGATTTATATTTTTAATTAATTCAATACAAATGATGGAATAGGTTGGCGATTTATCGTCTGCACACGGCTAACATAAAGTTACCATATTTTTAATTTAAATTTTAAAAAGTAAAAAAATAAAAAAATATTGGATGGCAAATGTCAATGATATGCATCGCAAAATTATCCGTATTGAAAATCAGAAAATCTTAATAAAAATAACTATAATTTTTAAAAGAAAGTTGGTTTTCTCATAAAAGCTAAAGATTTAATATGATTATGTCGAAGTAACAGCATTTTTCCTCTATCATTTTCCCACAATCAAAACACATTTGTAAATTGTCGTTAAATTTTTATTCCTAATCCTAACCCTAATCGTATCCTATCCTAATCCTGATAATAACTCCATAAATGGAATGAATGGAAAATAGAATAAATAGAAATGGCAAAATAAAATAACAAGAAAGTACATTGATTCGACACCTAACCCTAGAGAAAGCGTAAAAAATTTCAAGCGCATGAAATAAATTAAAATAATCTTATATATACTAACAAAAATATGTAAATTTAGATCATCAGATTTGTGTCGTCGGTATTTATTTGCTTATAGTGTTCTTGACGCGATAGAGAAAATATCGAGGTTAAATTGGGCAGAATTTAAATTACTTTCCAGCAACCTTTATTTACATTTTAGAATCGCATCAGATTGTTATATCTTTGTGAAATAGCTATCAATGTATAAAATCCACAAGCAGTTTGTTCACTATTTACACCACTTAGCGTGAAGCACTTAATTTAATATATACATAAACAAGATAATGTAGCAAGAAATATATAAAATATGTCTATTGAAATAAACAATATAATAATGCCCATTTAGCAATGCACACATATACAAATTGTACACCAAATACCATCTAAAATGCACTGTTGTATAGAAGAATTTTGCCAGTGTTGTTTTTCGTTTTACGAAGAGGAATTCCTCGATTTTCACGATTTTACTGGGTCCTCCTTTTTTCATTAGTTGCAGTTTCATTTTCGCGATTGTATATATTATTTGGCATGAAATTTCCCTTTTTTAAGACTAGGTTATGTCAAGGCCCCTATAGCAAAGAAATACCGTATGATCTCCTATAAAATGTGATAAAGCTTTGGTTAATTATATATGTTGTTAATTATCAAGTGAAATGTTTTGCTAAATTAATGCATTTATTCTTTTTTTATTGTTACGTGAACGAAGTCACGGGTAACAGCTAGTAGTAGTAGAAGAATGTTCGTTTCAGTCCAGCAGGCGCTATGTGCGTGGTGGAGGTGGGTACCGGAAGTGAGCCTGGCAGTGGAAGCGGAAGTGATGAAAGATAAGACAGGAAGGGATGAAAGATAAGACAGGAAGTGAACCGGAAGTGTTGGAAGATAAGAGAGGAAGTGAAGTAGGGGAGGGCTTAATTTTTTTGAACCGATAAGGGAGAGAGGGGAGGGCTTATTTTTAGGGGGGCTTAATTTTTTTTGTGAAAAATAAAGGGTTTTAATCAGATTCTTTCTTGTCAGGGAATTTTTTTTTTTTTTTTTAAATTGGGGGCCCACCATAACCAACCGCTATGAAAACGCCACATTTTTTTTTTTTACCTATTCTTTTACACTAGTCATCTGCGTGAGACCTGTAACGAAATAAAAGGGTTTAATTATTATTATGCTTCAGCAAAGTCGAGTGGAGTTGAGGGGTAGGAACCCTGCTATAAAAATAATACCTGTAAAAGAAATATATATGTGCTACCTTTCGCGCTCTTCGACCTAACTGTTCAGAGTTTAACATGAAATTTACTTATAATTCACCTGTAAAATAATTTTTTTGCCTTATTTAAACATTAACTTAAATGTGAATGAGATTAAAATAGATGCGAGGGCTAAATTTTTAGAGAGTTAAAATGAAAATTCACTAAGAGTTGCTAAATAAAAGAAGATGATCGACTTTGACAGCATTTTTCTAAAAGTTTATTTATCGAAAAAGGAATCATACGTTTCGATTATATTTGTTAACTATTATAGTTTAACATTAAAAAGCAGGTAGACATTCACATCTTTAGCGCTCGTCGACCTAACTGTTCGGAATTTTCTTCGAACCCATTATTTTTGACTTTATAAAAGTTTCATATAAAAAAATTATTCTTTAAGTATTAACTGAAATGAGATTAAAATAGATGTAATGGCTAAATTTTTAAGGATTTAAAATGAAAATTGTGATAGCCATGTAAATAAAAGTAATGTGATTACTTTATAAAAATCTAACACGAAAAAAGCTGGTAGACGTTTACCTTTCGCACTCGTCGACCTAACCGTTCGGAATTTTGTTTAAACTTCTCTCGAGTTCGTCGACCTAACCGTTCAGAGTTTTCGTCGAAATCCGGATATATATTAACTTACAATAGCTAACTTTTTTAAGGGAAGTTTAAATAACATATTTCCCAAAGTGTCTTACAAACATTTAAGAATTTATACACACATAAGAACCTCGCCTACAGGTGCAAGGTTCTGATTTTAAAGCTACTAGATGTTGAAATTTAAACTTCTTGCGCTCGGCGACCTAACCGTTCAGAGTTTTTTTTTTCAAACCTTGTGTCAATACGAGTTAGGATCCCTTAGAAAGACCTACATAGAGACACTTATCCCTAATATAGATAATCAACCCTAAACTAACCAGTTACAACATACAAGACATAATCGTTACATTCAGTTAATAAGTGATTTGACATGCAAAATATTAGATATAAAAACATATATGATATATACAACACACAAAACAATTTTAAAGATTTTTTTCCCTTTCATATGAACAATTTTTAGCAATAATTTAACTTGAGAGCAGGTATTTGTTTAGAGTTATACGATTATAATAAATTTTCATTAGATTTGACATTATACAACCAACATTTAAAAAAAGAGAACGACATCTAGTTTTTTAACGTCACATATTTGAATTATTAACCTATTTTAGTTAAAAGTATGATACTTAAGTGATTTTATTTGAAAAATCAATACAACAGTTTAAAAGCAGTCGAAAGATTTTTACTTTTAAAAATAACTAACAGAATTTTTTAAAGCAGTAAGGTAGATGACACTAACTTTAAATTAATTTTTAATAGGTCACTTTAAATAAAATACATATTTTTTATTATTATTAAAGAAATATAAACTACTCACACATTATTATGCTGCATTTTAACATAACTGAAATACTACAACCTTTCTGCTAACATGTGGTCACGGAGGAAATCTTTTCATATAGAAGGCAAAATAAGATAATGAATTGATAATCATGATTCGTTATGCATATGTTTAAACAGGAAATTATTTAAGACGTGTGATTAAGACCATTTTACATGGTATTACAGAATAAATCTTTTCACAGGATGCAAGATAAGATAATATCACGTAATGATTTAATAAACACGATTCGTTATGCATATTTTAAAACAGGAAATACATCCGTCAGATAACATTACTTTGTTTATATGAAGTGACCAAATACAAATTTTGCTGATAAGATTAATTTAATTTCGAAAATATTATTGTCAGAACATTCAAATTTTACACAATATTTTTAAAAATTTAAATAAGGGAAATCAGAAAATTGTACACGATATTTTAAAAAATAAATAAATAAGGGAAGTTACAAAATGTTGTACACTCTTTTATTTAGAAAAAGAGAGCGGGTATTTTGTTTTGAGTTATACGATTAAAATAAATTTTCATTATATTTGATTTTACACAACCAACATTTTCAAAAAAGAGAATGGAATCTAGTTTTTATAAATTAACGTACTTCAATTTTTCAAATACTTAACACCCCCTCTTTTGCTAGACTTTATACACATAAGACATAAAAGGTGTTTTCGAATACATCATTTAGAAATTAAGCGACTTGATAAGTAAAACATTATTTATAAAAGCAATAGATACGAAAGTAATAAAGATTTTTACTTACAAATGTACGAACTTCTGATAGGTAAGACTTTCTTAATCACTGTGCAAGAATTAAGTGGTGATTAAACTTATAACATTATATGATGAAATAATCACGTGACGTATTTTTAAACCAATAAAATGTCAGTATTTTTAAACTAATACAAAGTTAGTATTTTTACACGAGCGCCCTCTATCATTATATAAATTTCAATGAAACGAGTTCATAACATTTTACTGCGACCTGATATCGTTGTAATAGGTTGTATTTTTCGTTAAGTTAGTTTTCATTTAAATTATTATGGAACGAGTTATGAATTCTTATGTTGGTGATGTAACCAACTTGGAGTGTCAGCACTCATCACCAGAGTTAAATAATCAAGAGATGGATTCTACACTTTTATCTAAACAAGGACCCGTTTCGAATTGTGAAGTGAAACCCACCTCATCAGGACTAAAGAAACAGAAGTTACCTCATGTGTGTAAGATGTGTAACAAGGCATTTCCTCGAAAAGTTAACTTAGTGTTTCATATGAAATGTCATTTAAAGGAAAAGTCTTTTCGTTGTGAGGTGTGTGCTGAAGTTTTTTCGCGAAAGAGTGATTTACGTATGCATCAAAAGATTCACAAATCACCCAAACAATACAAGTGTGGGGATTGCAACGAACTGTTTTCAATAATGTATGATTTATTAATTCACAAGAAGACCCATAAGACTCATAAACAACATTCATGTATAAAGTGTAGCGAAATGTTTGATTGTGAATCAGATTTAGTACAACATTGTGATACTTTTCATAAAGTTGTGAAATCACCCTATTCAAAAGATTTGTTATTTGAAAAAGTGAAGCATTTTAAAAGACAAAATGATGTGCGAAATATTTTTACTAAAACTATCATTGTATCCAATGAGATGAATCAAAAAGACTTTCATTCATTTTTTAACAGTATTCGAACGGATGTTTTAAACGAATTAAATTATCAATTGCAAATGAAAAAGTCAATAAAATGGTATGCAGCCGTTAAAGTGGATGTCTGTCGTGAATCACAGGATGGCAACTTAGAGAGAGCAACCCCCTTTTTCCTTTCCAAAAGTGAACTGGAATTAACAGACCAAAACATACAAGTGCATGTTGAGAATGCCTTTCTAAAGTTGTACAACGGCTTTGAAGATTTTACAGAACGTGTGTTTAATTGGACATTACAAAAAATTTTAAAATTAGAATTGATTACAGCTCAATATGACAGTCTTATTTGATTTGTATTATTTTAGATGAATAATAAATAGTTTGGTTGTGAAAAAAGTGTTATGTGTTTTCTCAAGCTTACACTGTGTGATGTTTGAACTAATGATGTATATTTCGATTGACTTAGACAAAATAGGAGTGTGTGTTGACATTTAAAAAGATTTTAATATGAGATAAGAGAGTTATAATTAAAACTGGACTTACCTAAAATTTTTTCAAGATAGTCTCGATATCCTTTCCATTACAATTGTTTTAAGGAAATAGAATTCAATTTTATTGCGAATAACACTTTGTTATTAACATCATGTGGTTTGTCTTATCACAACTATGAGATAGATCACTTCCGATTAACATGATAACAAGAGTATAAAAATGACTAATGCAAACCGATTTTCCTGCCTAAACTTGTTATCAGCTTGCATGAGTGACTCATCTTTACTTGACCTATATCGCCACCAGCTTGTGATATTTCAAAACTTTGAAAATTTATCACATTTTAAGAATAAAACAAACATTTAAAAACTTTAAAAATTTGTGTTAGTGAAATTTGTTAGATTGACACAATTTAAAAATAAAACTTAAAAATAAAACTTAAGCATTTAAAAACTTTAAAATTTCGAGTTAGGGAAATTTGTTGGATTGTCACATTTTCGAAAAAATCTGTTAAACATTTGAAATTGAAAAATCAACATATCATTTTCAAAGCAGTGAATAGATGTATACCTTTAAAAATTCGACTTAGTGGAATTTAGTAGTGAAATTTATTAACCTAACACACATGCTAAAAATAAAACTTTATGAAATTTTCCCATTTTTAAAATAAAACTTATTTAAAAAATAAAAAATAAATAAGCAACTATTAAACATTTTGAATGTCTTAGACAAAGCGTGAATAAATTTGTTGAAATTATATAAAACATGAAAAATTTCATTACTTTTAAAGGAAATTTTATTTTTGGTGAAATAAACTCGAGGTATTTATTATATGTTACTTAAACTACATGAGAATTGATTGAAAATGTGTTACTTTTAATCACTCACAAGATAAGACATGATATTACAACATACACATAGGAATTATAGATGGGTTTTTCTCCCACACATGACGTCACTGATAACATATTTACTGATCAAGTCATAAAATCATCGTTTAGGGTAGGTTTTTAAGCACGAAGTTTAGTTGAGATTTAAGATATTTAAGAAATATAAACTACAACTTTGACTACTTTTTGAAATTTCCCCCTACATAAGAAAAAGAACATAGAAAAATAAAATGAAAAGTCGTATTTGAATGGAATCGAATTATTATCCTTTCACTTAACAGCTGAATGCGTCGGCAATTACATCACAAAGGCACTGATAACAACTGATTGAATATATTGTGTTTCTTTTTTAAGGTTAAATTGATTTAATATTCAAGTTATTTCTTAATGATACACTTAAAAACAATAAACTTAATTAGCATTCAAAAAGCAAACGATCACATTATTGTGTAAAACAATCAAATGTTTTAAAAGTCACGAGTTAAAATGAAATAATAGTTTTTTGTATAGCCCTCTATCGGTGGGTAATAGAATTAAGAGATAATTAAAAGTTTTAACTTGAATTCGAACCCACAACAAAAATTATTTTTCGGTTTTATAATTTAGGGTAGGTTTAACTGAGCAAGCCATGATATAACAGTATTTATAGACGATTTAAGATATTCGATAAAGGAAATCATCTAAATTTCTAATGTAATTGAAGGGTTTACTGCTTAAAGTACTACAAAATGAGTACAACACGATGCATAGTTTTTTAATTAATTATATTTTTCGAAAGGTTAAATTGAATTATTGATAAACTTAGGATTTATGTTTAAAGTGAATAAATTTGATATGTTAGGTTCACTTAATAACAGAGGGTTGAATAAGTTATTTTTAATAAAAATAAAGTTTACTAAAAGTTTTTAAAGTTAAAAAAAATGTAAGTTACGTTAAAAAAGTTAACAAAAATATAGTTTTAAAAAATTTAAAGTTTACAAAAAGTTTAAAAATCTTTAAGTAAATCAAAATTAACTTTTTAATTTTAACTAATGAGAGACTATAATCTAACTGTTTATCCTTGTAACCAACTGGTGCATATCAACTATCTGCACATGTGCAGTAAAAACATACACTAACTTGAGTCCGATTTTAAATTATTTGCTAATTTTTATACAGCTCGATTACCTTTCAGAAACAAAACAGAATGAAATACTTACCATAAAACACGTCAACGTCTTATACTTGCTTTCACTTAACTAATCTTTCTACATTAGCTTTGCTAGGGGGCGCTGCAATCGCCGCTAGAGGCGCTACCAGTTTCCGGTTTGTGACGTAGTTTCCGGTTTGCGATAAGAACAAGGTTAAAATAAAACCCACGTGCATTCAGTTGGTGTTGTTTACCTGTACCTTGTTATAAGCCGTTTGCCTTCTCTTGGTCACTCGCTTGTCCAGACTTGTTTATGTGCTGCACGCCTGTTTTGCTGACGCATCTCTTGCTTTAACTGTTTGAACTTGTCTGATGTCAACTATCTCAGGTCTTTTGTCATAGCTTGAATGTACTTTATGTCGATCACTTTAATATAAAAGTTATGTCCCAACTTACTTAAACTTTGATAAAAATATTATTTATTTATAAATTATATCAAATTCTTGTTTTTCTAACACATTTACTAAGTCACTTTCGTTCCCGATTTTAAATTGAAGTTTAGGATAAATTCCCCAAATTTTGTAACATTTTAGCACTAATAAGAAATATTGTAAACACCCTGTACATAAAAAATAATATTAAATTCCCAAATTTTGTAACATTTTAGCACTAATAATAAATATTGTAAACACCCTGTACATACAAGTTTTGTAAAAATAATATTACTTATAGCTAACTCGTTTAGTCGCATGATAAGAACCTTCAATATCGCTAAAATCAGTGTTAAACGAAAATGCAACCATAGGTTTTACCGTCTAATTACATGTCTTTACATATTATTTTAAAATGTAAAGCATTATATCTGAACGAATGATATAAGAAAAAGTTAGAATAGATCACATATTTTTGTTATTAAAAAAACTTATATGCAAACACACACTTACAAGGTTACAAGACTCGACAAACGATTCACCATGTTTTTGAAACTTAGTAAAATATTTTAAATTTATAAATTTAAATTAAAATACTTTAAAAATTCTTAAATATTCTTATTTAAAAATATTTTATTTTAATTTAAATTTATAAATTTAAAATATTTTACTAAGTTTCAAAAACATGGTGCAAAAAACTATTATTTCATTTTAACTCGTGACTTTTAAAACATTTGATTGTTTTACACAATAATGTGATCGTTTGCTTTTTGAATGCTAATTAAGTTTATTGTTTTTAAGTGTATCATTAAGAAATAACTTGAATATTAAATCAATTTAACCTTAAAAAAGAAACACAATATATTCAATCAGTTGTTATCAGTGCCTTTGTGATGTAATTGCCGACGCATTCAGCTGTTAAGTGAAAGGATAATAATTCGATTCCATTCAAATACGACTTTTCATTTTATTTTTCTATGTTCTTTTTCTTATGTAGGGGGAAATTTCAAAAAGTAGTCAAAGTTGTAGTTTATATTTCTTAAATATCTTAAATCTCAACTAAACTTCGTGCTTAAAAACCTACCCTAAACGATGATTTTATGACTTGATCAGTAAATATGTTATCAGTGACGTCATGTGTGGGAGAAAAACCCATCTATAATTCCTATGTGTATGTTGTAATATCATGTCTTATCTTGTGAGTGATTAAAAGTAACACATTTTCAATCAATTCTCATGTAGTTTAAGTAACATATAATAAATACCTCGAGTTTATTTCACCAAAAATAAAATTTCCTTTAAAAGTAATGAAATTTTTCATGTTTTATATAATTTCAACAAATTTATTCACGCTTTGTCTAAGACATTCAAAATGTTTAATAGTTGCTTATTTATTTTTTATTTTTTAAATAAGTTTTATTTTAAAAATGGGAAAATTTCATAAAGTTTTATTTTTAGCATGTGTGTTAGGTTAATAAATTTCACTACTAAATTCCACTAAGTCGAATTTTTAAAGGTATACATCTATTCACTGCTTTGAAAATGATATGTTGATTTTTCAATTTCAAATGTTTAACAGATTTTTTCGAAAATGTGACAATCCAACAAATTTCCCTAACTCGAAATTTTAAAGTTTTTAAATGCTTAAGTTTTATTTTTAAGTTTTATTTTTAAATTGTGTCAATCTAACAAATTTCACTAACACAAATTTTTAAAGTTTTTAAATGTTTGTTTTATTCTTAAAATGTGATAAATTTTCAAAGTTTTGAAATATCACAAGCTGGTGGCGATATAGGTCAAGTAAAGATGAGTCACTCATGCAAGCTGATAACAAGTTTAGGCAGGAAAATCGGTTTGCATTAGTCATTTTTATACTCTTGTTATCATGTTAATCGGAAGTGATCTATCTCATAGTTGTGATAAGACAAACCACATGATGTTAATAACAAAGTGTTATTCGCAATAAAATCGAATTCTATTTCCTTAAAACAATTGTAATGGAAAGGATATCGAGACTATCTTGAAAAAATTTTAGGTAAGTCCAGTTTTAATTATCACTCTCTTATCTCATATTAAAATCTTTTTAAATGTCAACACACACTCCTATTTTGTCTAAGTCAATCGAAATATACATCATTAGTTCAAACATCACGCAGTGTAAGCTTGAGAAAACACATAACACTTTTTTCACAACCAAACTATTTATTATTCATCTAAAATAATACAAATCAAATAAGACTGTCATATTGAGCTGTAATCAATTCTAATTTTAAAATTTTTTGTAATGTCCAATTAAACACACGTTCTGTAAAATCTTCAAAGCTGTTGTACAACTTTAGAAAGGCATTCTCAACATGCACTTGTATGTTTTGGTCTGTTAATTCCAGTTCACTTTTGGAAAGGAAAAAGGGGGTTGCTCTCTCTAAGTTACCATCCTGTGATTCACGACAGACATCCACTTTAACGGCTGCATACCATTTTATTGACTTTTTCATTTGCAATTGATAATTTAATTCGTTTAAAACATCCGTTCGAATACTGTTAAAAAATGAATGAAAGTCTTTTTGATTCATCTCATTGGATACAATGATAGTTTTAGTAAAAATATTTCGCACATCATTTTGTCTTTTAAAATGCTTCACTTTTTCAAATAACAAATCTTTTGAATAGGGTGATTTCACAACTTTATGAAAAGTATCACAATGTTGTACTAAATCTGATTCACAATCAAACATTTCGCTACACTTTATACATGAATGTTGTTTATGAGTCTTATGGGTCTTCTTGTGAATTAATAAATCATACATTATTGAAAACAGTTCGTTGCAATCCCCACACTTGTATTGTTTGGGTGATTTGTGAATCTTTTGATGCATACGTAAATCACTCTTTCGCGAAAAAACTTCAGCACACACCTCACAACGAAAAGACTTTTCCTTTAAATGACATTTCATATGAAACACTAAGTTAACTTTTCGAGGAAATGCCTTGTTACACATCTTACACACATGAGGTAACTTCCGTTTCTTTAGTCCTGATGAGGTGGGTTTCACTTCACAATTCGAAACGGGTCCTTGTTTAGATAAAAGTGTAGAATCCATCTCTTGATTATTTAACTCTGGTGATGAGTGCTGACACTCCAAGTTGGTTACATCACCAACATAAGAATTCATAACTCGTTCCATAATAATTTAAATGAAAACTAACTTAACGAAAAATACAACCTATTACAACGATATCAGGTCGCAGTAAAATGTTATGAACTCGTTTCATTGAAAATTATATAATGATAGAGGGCGCTCGTGTAAAAATACTAACTTTGTATTAGTTTAAAAATACTGACATTTTATTGGTTTAAAAATACGTCACGTGATTATTTCATCATATAATGTTATAAGTTTAATCACCACTTAATTCTTGCACAGTGATTAAGAAAGTCTTACCTATCAGAAGTTCGTACATTTGTAAGTAAAAATCTTTATTACTTTCGTATCTATTGCTTTTATAAATAATGTTTTACTTATCAAGTCGCTTAATTTCTAAATGATGTATTCGAAAACACCTTTTATGTCTTATGTGTATAAAGTCTAGCAAAAGAGGGGGTGTTAAGTATTTGAAAAATTGAAGTACGTTAATTTATAAAAACTAGATTCCATTCTCTTTTTTGAAAATGTTGGTTGTGTAAAATCAAATATAATGAAAATTTATTTTAATCGTATAACTCAAAACAAAATACCCGCTCTCTTTTTCTAAATAAAAGAGTGTACAACATTTTGTAACTTCCCTTATTTATTTATTTTTTAAAATATCGTGTACAATTTTCTGATTTCCCTTATTTAAATTTTTAAAAATATTGTGTAAAATTTGAATGTTCTGACAATAATATTTTCGAAATTAAATTAATCTTATCAGCAAAATTTGTATTTGGTCACTTCATATAAACAAAGTAATGTTATCTGACGGATGTATTTCCTGTTTTAAAATATGCATAACGAATCGTGTTTATTAAATCATTACGTGATATTATCTTATCTTGCATCCTGTGAAAAGATTTATTCTGTAATACCATGTAAAATGGTCTTAATCACACGTCTTAAATAATTTCCTGTTTAAACATATGCATAACGAATCATGATTATCAATTCATTATCTTATTTTGCCTTCTATATGAAAAGATTTCCTCCGTGACCACATGTTAGCAGAAAGGTTGTAGTATTTCAGTTATGTTAAAATGCAGCATAATAATGTGTGAGTAGTTTATATTTCTTTAATAATAATAAAAAATATGTATTTTATTTAAAGTGACCTATTAAAAATTAATTTAAAGTTAGTGTCATCTACCTTACTGCTTTAAAAAATTCTGTTAGTTATTTTTAAAAGTAAAAATCTTTCGACTGCTTTTAAACTGTTGTATTGATTTTTCAAATAAAATCACTTAAGTATCATACTTTTAACTAAAATAGGTTAATAATTCAAATATGTGACGTTAAAAAACTAGATGTCGTTCTCTTTTTTTAAATGTTGGTTGTATAATGTCAAATCTAATGAAAATTTATTATAATCGTATAACTCTAAACAAATACCTGCTCTCAAGTTAAATTATTGCTAAAAATTGTTCATATGAAAGGGAAAAAAATCTTTAAAATTGTTTTGTGTGTTGTATATATCATATATGTTTTTATATCTAATATTTTGCATGTCAAATCACTTATTAACTGAATGTAACGATTATGTCTTGTATGTTGTAACTGGTTAGTTTAGGGTTGATTATCTATATTAGGGATAAGTGTCTCTATGTAGGTCTTTCTAAGGGATCCTAACTCGTATTGACACAAGGTTTGAAAAAAAAACTCTGAACGGTTAGGTCGCCGAGCGCAAGAAGTTTAAATTTCAACATCTAGTAGCTTTAAAATCAGAACCTTGCACCTGTAGGCGAGGTTCTTATGTGTGTATAAATTCTTAAATGTTTGTAAGACACTTTGGGAAATATGTTATTTAAACTTCCCTTAAAAAAGTTAGCTATTGTAAGTTAATATATATCCGGATTTCGACGAAAACTCTGAACGGTTAGGTCGACGAACTCGAGAGAAGTTTAAACAAAATTCCGAACGGTTAGGTCGACGAGTGCGAAAGGTAAACGTCTACCAGCTTTTTTCGTGTTAGATTTTTATAAAGTAATCACATTACTTTTATTTACATGGCTATCACAATTTTCATTTTAAATCCTTAAAAATTTAGCCATTACATCTATTTTAATCTCATTTCAGTTAATACTTAAAGAATAATTTTTTTATATGAAACTTTTATAAAGTCAAACATAATGGGTTCGAAAAATATTCCGAACAGTTAGGTCGACGAGCGCTAAAGATGTGAATGTCTACCTGCTTTTTAATGTTAAACTATAATAGTTAACAAATATAATCGAAACGTATGATTCCTTTTTCGATAAATAAACTTTTAGAAAAATGCTGTCAAAGTCGATCATCTCCTTTTATTTAACACAACCCTCAGTGGATTTTCATTTTAACTCTCTAAAAATTTAGCCTTCACATCTATTTTAATCTCATTCACATTTAAGTTAATGTTTAAAGAAGGGAAAAAAATTCTTTTACAGGTGAATTATAAGTAAATTTCATGTTAAACTCTGAACAGTTAGGTCGAAGAGCGCGAAAGGTAGCACATATATATTTCTTTTACAGGTATTATTTTTATTGCAGGGTTCCTACCCCTCAACTCCACTAGCACTGTTGACCTTTTGTTACTTTAACATTTCCCACCAACCATAAGAAACTTTTATGAAAAAAAATTGTATATTCTATTAATATTATTATTTTTACAGCAGGGTTCCTACCCCTCAACTCTACTCGAAAAGGTTACACATATTATTTACAAAAAATGATGTGCATTTTGTTCAATCGCAGTTCACCTATAGGTCGGTCCAATCCTTTCATCTCCCTTTATTTTCCTGCAAAAAAATTAAGCCCCCTAAAATAAGCCCTCCCCTACCTAAAAGACCCCCTAAAAATAAGAAAATTTCAAAAAGTACTCCAAGTTGTAGTTTATATTTCTTAAATATCTTGCATCTAAACTTCATATTTAAAAAAAAAAAAAAAATTCCCTGACAAGAAAGAATCTGATTAAAACCCTTTATTTTTCACAAAAAAAAATTAAGCCCCCCTAAAAATAAGCCCTCCCCTCTCTCCCTTATCGGTTAAAAAAATTAAGCCCTCCCCTACTTCACTTCCTCTCTTATCTTCCAACACTTCCGGTTCACTTCCTGTCTTATCTTCTTTCACTTCCTGTCTTATCTTTCATCACTTCCGCTTCCACTGCCAGGCTCACTTCCGGTACCCACCTCCACCACGCACACAGCGCCTGCTGGACTGAAACGAACATTCTTCTACTACTGCTAGTTTTTACATATTTTGTTAAAACACGTAAGTGAAAATCTCATGTACGTTAATACTCATTTGTCATAAAGATATCAGCAGTTGAAAATAAAAAGATAACATAGAAACGTAAGGTAAGCTTAGATTATTTATTAGTTTTAACACTTTGTTGACAGACTATTTAATACGAATTCACTTTTTTATTGTGACTATTTTTAAATAATATTGAATTTAAACAACGCGAAGATTTTTATTTACAAAAAGTGGTCACAAAATTGGCAAAAAAATTGGCAAATATGAAAACACGAGTATACTCGGTGCCGGTCAATGATATGTTAAGTAGGCTCTGTTAATTGATTTAGTTTTAGCTAATATTAAAAGAAACGTATAGGGAAACATTTTATTTTTTCTACCACTATTTTGAAATTCATGATGTATTTTTATTGCAAATGTTAAAATAATTTATCCTGAAGACTTTTAATGAGAGATATTGAAAGGAACAATAACATTTTTCCTATATGCTGCAAGTCGTGTTAATATCCGTATTTCCAATAGCTTTCGTGTACATATATTTTACGCCCAACCAACTATTAAAGTTCCTACTATGTACGAAGCATTTAAAAACTTACTATTATTTTTAGAAATGCCAGTGTGCCTAATAATATTGTAGTATAGCGGCACCTAGATGAAATAAAATGTCGAATTAAGCTGATGTCGAGTTAGGGAGTTTCAACATAATCTCACAAATTAATTTTAATTGTTCTTTTTGTCCGTTGTCATATGAGTGGATTCTTCAGATGAATAGGTGAAATTGCTTTTAACCCAATACCATTTGTAGGAAAATTAAACAAATAAGAAAACTTCCGTCATGAGACAACAATCTCTCATAACTCAATGATTTTTTTTTATTATCAGAAAATGAAATAATAAAAAACATTTTGTCAGCAAGTAAGAGAATAGATAGACTGGTACTACTGAAATTCTGTAACTGGCAACCCATTTTTAACTAGCCGCTTATTAAACTTCACAACTTGCATATTGTTTTGTTTTTTTTAATTGTCAAAGGAAAATTTACCCAATCGAGACAATTTTCTTTTATTAATTTCACCGAAATATTGAAGATCATCTTTTTATGTCATCAATTGTATATAGAAGTCACATTTCTTTAAACGAAAATATTTTATGTCAAATATTGAATATTTTTTATCTATTTTATTTTCTGTTAGTTTCACATGATGAACATGTTTTAAAGATAATTCTTTAGGCCATCTGATATATATTCATTAATAACGTGCTAATTGTTGTCTGATGAGATTAAGTATTAAAAATCGAAAGTATTTATATCTTATAAATGGACGCACTTAAATTACAAAAAAAAGGTAAAATACTGTATGGGAGTTGTTCTAAAAAAATCATTTGGTTTTTAATTAAAAAAAATAAAAAGCTAATGTAAATCGTGATTTAAATCATATCGAGTATAAATTATCGCTCTTTGATATAGTACTGTAATCGAATTGTTTTGTGGCCCTGTCAATGAACAATATATGTTCCATAGAAAGCATGTCGTAGTACACTTCGGTCATTTAAATGAAATTTATTACAAATAATATAATAAAATCATTTGTTAACTTTAATTTAAAGTGATAAAAAAACATGACACAAAATGTTTAAAAATACCTTTTAATATAGATGACATATGTTTCCTTCGCTCAAACGACGACAACTTCAGATCAAAATGATAAATAAAATATTCTTGCAAAGTTTTTGAAAATGGTAAACACAAATCACGGCATCACAGGTCCAATGCAAGCAGGAGCTTAAATGGGTCAAACTGGAAAACGTGAAAATTATTATTTCATTTTTATTGCTTTTTCAATCTGTAAAGCATTGCGTGCCAAATTTTAGGCAATTCAAAAGAAGCCGATTTGTTGCAAATGTTATCGTTTCGCAAATATATTTCTATTGAATAAAATAATCATAAATAAAATATAATAATCATAATAATTGATTTACACTCCAAATAAGGATTGAACTACAAAAAAAAAAACAAAATACTGAATAAAAAATTTTATTCAATTTCAGTTTACAAAAATTTAATTACTGCAAATACAATCTGAATTATTTTACCAGGCCCTATTCCATGTGCCAACAAATATTAATTACAGCAACCACCTTTTTCTTGTTTTCATAATACATTTTAACTGCATCATTATTATAGTGTTGCCATACTAAAGTCAGTGGCAGGCGTATTTATATACACATAACTATATAATACGATATAGCATACACATAAATATAATAGATTACATTCATTGATACAGTTTATTTATTTTACGCAATATTTACACTATATACATTCTGGTTGGCATAACAAACAACAAAAAATAAAACACCATTGTCAGTATCGTTTATTGCTAAAAGATGTGATTTGATGTGATGTGTTTAAAAAATGTATACTAAATTACTGTTTTGCATTTTAGCTGGCCTTTATACTGTACATCATTTTCAACAATGGTACGTATTTATTCAATGTACATTAAATTACTATTTTAAACACAATTTTGACAATGATAAACAAAACTGGCGATTGACAACCCTTTTTGGGGATCTATCTGTCTGGCTTGGATAACACATTCAGTCCCAATTTTTATAAAAATATACAGATGAAAAGAAGTGTTAGGAGAATGCATCTGGAGTGCTGGTCATGACACATTTCATTGGATGGAATATTGACCTGCCTGATTTTGTTCCACGAAGAATCTCACCAATATTTCAGAAAAGTAGAATGAAAAAATTGAAAATACAGAAATAGTTTACACTCTTTTCATTAGTAAGTTGTCATTAGCAACACAATTATCAGAATAAAATGTTAAAATAAGCTTATTTTCTGTAAATTTCTCAAACTGAGCATCGCTTGATTTGCTAGCACTCATTCATACATTTATTTCTACTAAACTTTTCCTTTTATCAAATCTATTAAAAAAAATCCTTAGTTTTCTTTTCTTTTTTTTAAATGTTTTCTGCATTCTTTAACATATTTTACTAGGATTCTTTTTAAAACTGAATCATTCCATCTTTAAATAAAAAAAGGGAAAGATTTTCAATAATGAAAAGTATTGCACTTAAGCATTACTAAAATTACAAAACATTCAAAACACATAATTTTATTCAATCTAACAACTTTCAGAAAAGCAATGTTAACATGAAAAGGACTGAATGACTGAAATGCAGAATAAGACTTCAGTTTCATTAAAAATACACAGTTTACAATAGTTTTATTAAAAAAAAATGTATATAAACAATACACACGAAATTCATGTTTTAATCGTAAAATCAAATTTTTCTAACAGTAAAACAATAGAAAAAGGTTAAATTAAAAAATTATTATAAAAAATTAAAATACCACAGATTTTATTCACCCAATGTATCCTATTTTCAGAGGAACAATGTGAGCATTAAATTCAAAACGAGTAAATAACAAAGATATGCCCAATAAGCATTCAGTCTTATTTTTGATAAAATGCTTCAATCAGTTTTTTGGTTCCTCACAGCTTCCTGCACATTCAACATCCTTCACCAGCGATGACAATGTATTGCTAATAAATACTTGAATATTTCAAATTATAAGACCATGTTCCAACAAAAAATATCTTGAAACAAAAAAGTAATCTTTTTTTCCACCAGCACTATTTCAAAACAATAGTCATCTTACCTCAATGACCTATATCATGAAGATTATTCTTTGTAAATAATGATAGACAAAATAATTATAAAACATAATTGCTGGCGGCAGCTCTGTTTTGTTCTTTTGTGTCTTAAAATTTTAGCACACACCATTTCCATATATTTTTGAGAACATGCATGATAATCAACTTGAAGAGCAATTTTATTATTATTTTTATAAATGGATTCTTTCTAAACAATGAACAAGTTTGAGACAAGATTTGGGGTGTCAAGAGGTCTATTAAACGGGCAAAACATAGGAACGTTTTAAAGAGGAAATATAAGAGAAAAAAAATCTATATATATATATATATATAAGACCCAAAGTTTACTTTATAGATTATAAAATTCTTGTTTTGTTTTTTGTAACAAAAATATTGATCCGATAATTTTTAACTGAAAAAAATTCATTTACCTGTTTTAAATTTAAGAAAATTACAAATTAAGTAAAGGTTTTTGCACATAGGATGTTATATCTATAGGGTTTTAATTATGAAATAGATGGAATAAAAAAAAAAGAAAAAAAAAAGTACATATTTTGTATATCTAGAGTTCACAAAATTATCCTTTTACTTAAAATTATTCACAGTTACTTAAAAAGGATAAATTTCTATTTTCAAAGCAAAATAAAATTAATAAAATGTTATAAGATGTGTCATTTTTTTTCTTTAATTTTGCAGTTAGAATTTTCTGTTATACCATGCTTTTAAAATCTATAGAAAAAAAAAATCTTAATTGCATCATAAAAATCATATTGGAGCAAAAAAAATTTACAGACTGATTTGTATTTCTTTAAATAGATTCTGCAAACACTTAACGTTTATTTTTTAATTCTTATTGAAAAGTCATTGTTGATTTCTAAGGGGGGGGGGGGGGGGAATGTTATTTTTTTCAGAAGGTTAAAAGAGGATTTTTAATTTTTTTTTTCAAAATTAAGACAATGGTTAGAAAAAGAAGACATTTCAGGACACATTAATAAATATTCAGAATTTGAGGATAATTAGGTCAATTCCTTCCCCTGCTTCAAGCGTGTGTTACTGAAGGCTCCGAAATCTCTTGGATGAACTACTCTCACCTTCATCGGCAGTCCTCTTCTCATACTCATGAATGGAGTCATCCGACGAGAGAAATAACTTATCCCATTTGTCTTTATTCCTTACAAGATCATCTTCTACATCATCCCTTTTTTCAAATACTTCTTTAAATCTTAACATCAAATCTTTGGATGGAAAGCATTCTCGAATAAAGATCTCAAGAGAATCCCATTCATCATCAAGAGTGCAATCTTGGCAGAAATCATTCATCTTATAACTGTAAATAAGTTTCTCTCTTGCTGCTAGGGTTGCATCCTGAAGGATTAATCGGATGATTTCTTTATCTTTAATACGACATAAATACGGTAGTAGATCACTTTTATCTAAATCATTTGTAATCAAACTTTTCAAAGCTTCAGGGCTCTTCTGCCAAAATTCTCTGAACAGCTTTTGATAATTACAATCCTTATAGCCCTCTTTAACCTGATCAATAATACTACACAATGACCAGTCATAATCATCTTGTGGAAGAAAATCCCACATGCAATTGGCTATTTCCATAAAAAAGCTCTGCCAAGGCCATTCTAGAAAACAATTCAACACTCTACGTGGATTATTTTTAAAAACTTCTGTTTGTTGCTCCACATCCATTTCTGATAATAATAAACATAAAGTATCAGCATCTATTACACATTTTGCAGCCTCCACCAAGGACTCTTCTCTCTCCCGTGGGGTTAGCTTCTGTAGAAAGTACTCAGCTGCTGCTTTATTACCCGCCCTTGCACATCGTTCAAATCCACTTTTGTAAGGAGTAGGTGCGTTGTAGAGCTCTCTTCCCTTCACAGTATGTGACCAAAAACTAATTATCCATTTTTCATGCCATTCTCTAATATTTGGAGGATTTTCTAATAAAAAAGATTGTCTGAGGTCTTCAGACAGAGTGTTCCAAAGTTCAATAATATCATCCTCCAAGCAATAAACACACGCTACTTTGTAGCGTTTGGCTATATCCAAACCCTCATCTTTCACTAACGCTTCTGCCGTCCTCTTTCTGTTCACCGTTCCTTGTGGAGTCCAGCAAAGTTCAGCTGGTAGACTGAGAGAAAAACGAAACTGTGTGCAATGGAAGTCAATCCATTTATGAATTTCTAATTCAATAGCCTGAATAAAACCTGACACCTTCCCTTTTAAGGGCTGTGGTAGCGGAAGCTGTGCCACATTCTCTGTCACTTTCTCTTCGATTTCCTTCCACTCACCATCTTCAATCGAGGAATACCACTGAAAACTGAGTTCTGCTATCAAAGCCCAGATATCTTTCTGGTTCCACAATGTAACAGCAATCTTAAGAAGAGCCCTATGCTCAAGTGAGGGGGGCATCAGAACAAACCTCATAATTATTCTAAAAAATTAATTTAAAAAAAAAACTAAAAATTTCATTGACTTAAGAACAATAAAAAATCATGTGTTATAATGTCCTAACAAAATGTTTCTACAGTATTTCTTTGACAAAAATTTACATTAGTTATTTTCAATTATTATCAGTAATCCTCCCATTGATTTCATGTTAATGTATAATTACGACAATCTTATATTAGTCTTTAAAGTTAGATTCACTCGGATGAGTCACAAGCCAGCAGATGGCATTCTGGCTCTTGATTCAGTAAATCGGTGAATACTGACACACACAAACAAGTTTTTGCAAAATGTTCAACTGTAAATAATGTTAGATTCATTTTCAAGCTGAAGGTTGTCATTACATATTTTATGCAGGTAAAGAGGGTAACGGCACTTCCTTGAGCATCACTGACACGGATGACTGCAGTTGTGCTTCTTGAAATATTTAGCTGGAGTACCAGAAACTGGGTGACAGGTGCGAAGCTTAATGAAATTGATGCTGAATGACTGGAAGGCACAGCAGAGGAAGGTGACCTACAAGAATAAGGAAGACATCAGTTGAAACAATATACAGCAGCCAACCTTCCGGGATTTTAAAGTTGAATAAACATATTCTGAAACAGAAAATTTATATAATTATTTTTGTAATTTCTATGGGATACTTACTGGATTCCATTCAGTACAATTTCTAGTCGTAAATAAGCATATTTGACTTGGAAAAGAGGGTGGGGGGGGGAGAAGGTTGGTATGGCAGGTGTTAATCAATATCAGTCAGGGCTTAATTTCTGAAAAAAAGAGTACCAGAGCCCTAATATTCTGCAGTACTAATAACCGTAGCGTGCCCTCCCCCCCTCACCATCACTCTAATCTGCCTATTTATATTTTATACAGTATATGTATTTGCAAAATTTAAAGCAATTTTTTTTCTTTAGCAAAATAAAAATTTTAAATATATCTGCATTTACTTAGCTCTCAGTTATTCCACTTTTTAGTTATCACTCCGGCCGAACAGAAATCTTTGCTTAATTTTAATGTTAATGAATCGCAGAATTCTGCAATTAAATAAAGTAAGGATTGTGATTCGAAAATAGTGTTAACACAAAAAAAAAAATAGTTCGCAGCAATGCATTTTTATGAAAAAAATGAATGAAATTTTCAAAAGTTAATATTTATATGCTGAAGAATCGAACAAAGTTTTTCAATTTCCTATAAAAGGTGCATATCTTAAACTATAATCGATTCCTTCCATATAACAGTCTTTTGTGATGAGTCTTCGAAAATCAGATAAAATGAAACGACACTGTGATCAGAAAGATTCAATGCTTTTATAGAAAAAGAACTGCCCCATTTCCAACTCTTGTTTTTTTATATCTATAGAGAGATGAATAAATAAAATTTTAATTTTACAGACAGATTGAGTTCAAGCATGCACATATTTCCTTAATTGAATTTATGTGCAATCAGGGCCCCACAATAATAAAAATAATAATAAATACACCCCATAATTTAACTGCTAAATGATCCCAGGAAAAAACTAAAAAAGTCATTCTATTAAAGATTGTGTTTTGTTTTTCAATTTATGTTAGAAAAATTAGCTTAAGCTTTCTTCCTACTAAAATTATATCCAACTTTGAAATTTTCAATAGGAACACCCGATTTTGATAGCCTATTTGGATTTTTCCAGTACATTTTAGACTTGGATATTAAACTGAAAGTTTTTTGGTCAAATAATTTAAGAATGATGAAGATTTAAAGTTTGGATTTGGTAATATTAAATTCCTTCTGAATCATTGAAGAACAGATTGCAACTTCAGGTAGTTTTTTTATGTTAGGAAAACCACATGTCTCCAAAAAAGCTTTTATATTTATTCAAATACTTTTAATAAAGTATTTTATAAAACTACACATTCATCTTCATTTATACACAACTAGCATTCAACACATTTATCAACAGACATTACAGGTTCAGGTTTATTAAGTTTGTAAAACATAAATATATAAGTTTTATTTTCAAATATGTCGTTTTTACCTATCTTTTTATCTTTTACTTTTCAAATTGGCTTTTAACTATTCATGAATGAAACGCTTTTAATATTTCTCCTATTAAAACGTAAAACAGAAACACATATATAATTTTATCGTTAACCCATACCGTACTACACACGTGAGATGAGAGTAAACAAATGGCAAAGTGCACCATACAAAAACTAGATGGTGGCACACATAATCATTCGGATTGGAAGATCGAAGGAGATAAGGCATGTGTATACAAATCTCCGTGCAATGTTCGCGAAGGGGGGGTGTTTCCAGTTTCCTGCCGATATCATTTTTAGTATAAATAGAAGCCAACAGCATGTGTTGATATACTTGAAATGGATAGAATGCGATAAACATTTGGGTAAAGGCATTGCAGCTTAGTACACATGTTTTGTGTCGTGTTATCATATGTGATGTCATTATAGAACTGTCTTTACTTTTGTTTCAATGAATATTTATCAAGTGAATTGGTCTTCAAGCTGATATGTACAAGACATATGGGAGTACTAAATTTGAATAAAAATCATCTTGAATGAATATTTGTTTTCAATTCAACTGAAATATATTTACCTTTATTTAAGACTTTCTTTTCATGGAAAAATGAACTTTCGTTTCTATTCAATTAGCAAATCATGGAAGCTAAACGTAACCAGCAAATGCTTTTTACTAGCATACTTACGCACTTCTTGTATTTCAATTAAATTACATTAGCATCATCTTTAAAATTACAGTAATAAGGAATAAATTAGCAAAATATTGCATCAAATGGTTAATATCTTTTACAGCTGCAGGTGGGGGGCAAAATTTCCAAAAATCGCAAAAAAAAAAAAAAGTTATCCAACCATAGCAATACAATTTTTAATAGAATACAACAGCTACATCAAGATGTTAGTAAATGCTCCCATAAAATTTCATTAGGGTGAAATCATTTCTACTACCGCCACAGAGACGGACAAACATTTGAAAAAAAAATTTCAATTTTCCTTTTATTTTTATTTTTACCATTTTTATTATATGTCTAGAATTAAATAAATTTACATTATATCTAGTAATAACTTATAAAAGTCTAGTAATTTTGCTCATGGGCATAGCCAACCAAGGGCGAGATGGGCCACCCCCCTCCTAAATTTAAGAGGAAGGGTCTTTATGAAGGTTTTTGGAGATTTTCTGGAAATTTATTGGGATTATTTTAGGGGGTCCCTGAAAAGTAGAAAATGATGGAAAATTTATGTATAGAGTTCCCCCTACAAAAAAAACCCACCAAAATTACCCAGAAAATCCCCAAAATTCCTTCAAAAAGTTCCTTTCTCTCAAATTTAGTCCCCCTTGCCCTTGATTGGCAATGCCCATGATCAAAATTACTAGACATTTATAAGTTATTACTAGATATAATGTAGACTTATTTAATTCTAGGTATATAATAAAAATGGTAAAAATAAAAAATAAACAGAAAACTTGAAATTTTTTTTCAAAAATTTGTCTGTTTCTGTGGCAGTAGTAGAAATGATTTCACCATAATGAAATTTTATTGGAGCATTACTAACATCTTGATGTAGCTGTTGCATTCTATTCGAAATTGTATTGCTACGGTTGGATAATTTAATATTTTCTTTAAACCATTTTTTTGTGATTTTTTGAAACTTTGCCTCCTCCTCCCCCCCGCCTTTGCAGCAGTAAAAGATATTAACCAATTGGTGTAATATTTTGAGAATTTATTCCTTATAACTAATGGCAACTTTCCTGCACTATTATATTTTGATTACATTAATTTCGGGGGTTTTCTACCCACCCTATTGTACAGGGCTTCTCACGCCAATCCAAAGTCGCATTTTCCTTCATAACTTTAATAGCAGTGAAGATATACTTTAACAAAATCCTTACAGTATGCTTACGAATCTTCACTACTGTTAAAGTTATGAACGAAAACGTAACTTCAGATTGTTGTGAGACGCCCTATATAATTTTGAATAAATAAATGAATTTTTGAACCTGGTTTCATATACAATAAATAAATGTTTTTTTTTTCAGTGTCCTGTATCAACCTACTGTAAAAATCATTTATTGCATAAAGGAAAATAACACCTTTAAATGACACAAAGTCAGGTTTTAATCTATAGGGTCAGGTGGGATGGAACGGGCAATACTGTTTTGCTTCTGAATAAAAATCACATTATGTACAAAAAATATTTGTAAATCATGTATAAGGCATGTGCAAATAAAAGTGATCTGAAGTATCGCATGCGAACAGTTGTCAATGTATTTTCGTGAAACAAATGTGATAGTGAAGGTGTATGAACCGTGCATGCGCAAGCAGATTTGAGATAGCTTCATTCGTAAGGATGTGGTATTCAGTTAAAAATGGCTGGTGTGGATGCAACTGCAACTAAAACAGATCAGTGAGCTGTATTTAAGTTTTTAACACTGGAAGGGTGTGAGTCGGTGGATGTTCATCACAGAATGCTGGCTGTGTCGCCAAGGCACTTGCCCATAAAAAGTGGGAAGTCCTGGACATCCACCTTACAGTCCAGATCTGTCGCCTTCATATCTGTTGCCTTGAAAGATCGGTATCACATCTTTGGACGGTTGAAGAAAGTTAGTTTAGTAATTAGTTTAGATCTTTTTTAAACCTGCAAATTCACCAGATCCAGAATTCAATGCCTCAAAATTTTCTTCAAAATTGGAAAAAAAAATTTGAAAATCAAAGGCTGTCTGATATCTATTTTAATCAAAAAACACACATGGCAGCATTAAGCATTTATATGCTGTCATGCACTTCAATATTCTTCCTTGCAGTTGTTAATCACCTTACATTGATTGTGTATGCAAATAAATATTATTCTAAGTTCATAGTCATGTGAGTGTTACCTATGTTATTATTAATAATTCAATGGTCTATTTACACAGCAATAGGATAAACACAAATTTGAAAAGAAAAAGTTTTAATATTTGTTTTAAATCGTTTGTTATATTGTATATTATACATAAGATTATATGTAATATATTGTCTATTATTATTGTTCATTTGTTTAGAAATCGAATGTTAAGTGATTTTTAAGTGTACAGATTTGTATAATTATTTATATGAATAAATCTTTTAAAAATACGTTTAAATTTTATTTTGGAATTGCAATGCATTTCATAAATAGTTTACACATGTTTTATTTTCATATTTTATATTCATATTATGGATATCCATGATTACGGTGGCCTTCAATGACTAGTTTAAAATTATCAATGAACTCAACACACAGAATGATTTCAAAACAAAAATGTAATGTTCTTTTAACTTTCTTAACGAATCATTAAATAATTTTGGAATATTTTTTCATCTTTCTCATCCTATTTGCAAAACTTAATTTTAATTTGAAATTTTATTGCCGAGTAACTAGCACATTGTTAACACAACCAATTAGTACATAACATTCAACAAAGACTATAGCAATGATAACGACTTGTTTACATGAATATCTAATAAGGTACGTTTTCTCTCTTTATTCAAGATGTAACGATAATATAAAAATTGAATCTTTTTCTTGTTATAATACATTTTATATATAACTATTATAATATATGTATACACAAACTGTATATTTTAAACACAATTTTATTATTTATTAACCATTTTTAAAAAATCATTTTTGCTTTATATATATTTTTTTTTCATTTAGGCCAATGTTAGGTGCAAAAATATAGAAATTTAAAATGTTGATCATTCATTCACTTGGATAAAGAACTTTTAGCAAAGATTGGTTTATAAAGAGAACTTTGTTTGAAGCTTGAAATTTGTAATTTCATGAAACATAAACAAATGTGAAAAAAAAATTTTGCTTGAAAATTTAAATCTTTCAAGTATTGAATTTTATACATAGTAAACTTCCTTTCGGTTTGAAGATATACAAAATCAACTATAGCTGTAAAAAAAATTATCTAGAGACTATAAAAAATCAGCTATAATCATTACATCTGAATAATAAAGAAATCTTCTTTTAACTACAAAAACATTTTGTGCTAATTATCAAGGTTTCTTTATTTATATAACATTAAAATAAATTAGACAATATGAACAACTGAAAAGAGAAGTTTCAAGTATTTAGATTAATTACTTATAATAATTTACTTAAATAAATTTACTTCACCTAAATAAGTTTTAACTTCTATCTTGATTTCAATATTAATTTTTAGTAATTAGGATTTTTTTTCATTACATTTCTCAAGTTAATCAATCATAATTTTTTTCATTATTATTAATTATAATATGAAAACACTTTATACCCCCTCTTCCAAGAAAACTTTTTTTTTACATGTTCCAAATTGTAAAGCATTTAAATTTAGAAAAACAACAAGAAAATTGTTTTCATATTTCAAAATTTTAAATCAGCATTTTTGTAATTTCAATTGATATTAAAATTAAAGAATTATATCAGACTTTGAACAAAGTTTTTAATGAATTTTAATAACACATTAATAATTTTCATTTTAATTTCAGAATTTTCGTAATGTCTGATTTATGTTCATTGATTTTAAGAGATAAAATTAACTTCCTATCTTTCGAATTTTCAATTTGTGTCAAATAAAAATTGACATTTTTTATAACATCATTTACTAAAAATCATTATACAATAAATTGGTCAAGCCGAGCAGTACTGAACTGTGATGTTTATGGACATAAATTTTTTTAAAAATAATTGGAATTCCGAAATTAAACTGAACAATCTATTTTAAAAATAACTTGTAAAAGACACCAGGAATACTTACTAGTTCTCCAGTGTACTTTCAAGTACAACATTGATGCCAGAAACATAGGTTATCACATTAGCTCAATGTTTAAAATCAAAACTGTTCTGTTAGACAAAAGGAAGACTACTATTTATTATAGATCATCAATAAATAATCGATTAACAATGTATTTCTGCTCTTTACAGCTGAGAATAATCTGGCTAAATAGGCTGCAAAAGATGCACTCTGAAACCTATTAAAGTTATTGGTAAATCATTTTACATACATTAAAATCTTACATATCTAGAACAAAGTTTAAAATCGTCACCATCAATAGACTGAGTTGCACCTAAAGTTGCCAATTTTCTCAGATTATATGGACAAAATCCTATTTTGCCTATAATTTTGTAGCTACATCAAAATAAATCTGAAAACAATTATTACTTTTGAATTCTCTGTCGATTTCCCTTTTGTTTTATTATGTTTTTTTATCTTTTCTACATGTCTTTTTTTTTTCTTTTTACAAAATGAGAAAAATTTTAATAAATTTAGTTGTGTTTCTCATGAAATATAATGCACAAGTTTACAAACATAATAATATGTTTAAGGCGAAGAGATTAAGGGTAGATTACATTCAAAAGAAAGTTTTTAAAACTATTTACAATGTTTTACTAGTTTTAGCATGATTACCATTTTCATTTACAGAAAGTGTGTTGAAATCAAATTTTCAAGTCATGCCATTGACAGCTAAAGAGAGGCTTTACTAAGTAAAACCTGTGAAAATGGAGTCAATGGGAACCAGAAAAAAAAAGGTTCAGACAGATTTCCCCCTAAGCCGGAATAAATATTTCTGCTGAAAAATTTTTCATCATATACAGGGGGTGCAGCAAACATTTTTTTAATTTTAGGGAGGAATTTTAGGGATTAGACAATGAAATTTTAGGGATATTTTAGGGCTAATTTATGTCGACCATCCCCAGTGATTTTTGAATGTACTTGTGTTATAATACAAGTAATTTAATTTAAGAAACACAGCATAAATTCTTAGAAAATTCTTGATTGAATTTTTTTGTTATAACAATGAAATATCCATAATATGCTGTATTGTACAATTACAATAGAAAATAAATTTCGAAATTTTATTTTGTTTCACATTTAATTATCTTCATCAAAAGTTGAGCTTTCTCGATTTCAATTACTAAGAGGGTAAATATATTCCATGCTAAAGTTTTAACATCTGAAAGGCATAGTTAAATGAAACACAAAGAATATTAAATTGTTTAAAAATAAATAAATAAAATGCTTTATTGTATCATAGAAAATAAATTTCGCTTTTATTTAGTTTCACATTTAATTTTCTTCTTTTAATATGTACTTTACTCACACTTCTATAATTTTTAACAGCATCTTTTACAAATCTCAAACTTTTTATCATAAATTCATTGAAACCATCTTTTAGCATACAATTGTTCATAGAAAATCCCTTCTCAAGATCAGCATTACCATGATGTAAAAGAAGTGCAGTATTAAATTACACTTAAAAAGTTATGATACTTTATATCTTTGTTGTTGTTTACCACTTACTTTTGAACAACCAATGAAAATGCCTAACAAGAATCAGCTTTGGCGATCACAATACAAAACAAAACTAACTTTATCAGTCATTTGTAAACAAAAATAGTTATCAAAACTAATTTTAGGGAAACAAAAAAAAAATTTAGTAGAATTTTAGGAATTTTGGGGCTGTAAGAAAATTTTAGGAATTGTAGGAATTACAGGGCGAATGCGATCCCTGCATATAAAAATTCCATTTTCACATGTCTTAATGTATGAGGATTCAAATTTATGTTCATTAAAAATAAATAAATAAAGCTTTATGTAAAAAAATATAACAAATATAGGAACAGATGTGTTACACTCACACACCGATATTTGATGACTTTTCGATTGGCGATATTTACAAGTCGACTCCAAACCAATAACTTAATACAATTAGCCAGGTTACCATTAAAAGAAAAACACACCAAAATTTGGAGACTTTTTCCTTTTTATAACTGATTTTTTAAAAAAAGGGGGCAGGAGTGTAAGACATCATAGTCCAATATAAATACCAGGTGTCCTAAAATTGACTGACTGATTTTTAAAATCAATAACTTGCAAACGGTGATAGACAATAAAAAAAATTATTGCAGGAAGGTTATGTAAGATCTCAGGGGTTTTTTACTGTTATTCCTAATTTTTAGTTTGAATTACCAGCAATAGATGGCGCAGTGATCAATAGATGTCCAATCGAGACAGCAACAGAAATTACCGACCATTGATGCGAAGGAAAAAGGTTCAATATATGGAGTGGATCTCATTCACTAATACAATCTTGTTCCATTGGAAGAAGATTATACTTTGGTGAATGAGAGTCAATCCATATACAGTAGACTCTTTCAAATCCGCCACCCTAAAATACGCATATTGTTTCCGATGTAAACAATCAAACTTACAGTTAAGATGTAGGCGTAAAATTAAAGTTTTAAATTTTTATATCATTCGGCACACATTTTAATATGTAATTCTGGATAATATGATTGAACTCGTATTTCTCATGAAGGAAGTATAAATTTCTTTTTGAAAAAATTCAAGATAGTACTGATATCAGTGGGGATCACGATATTTTTACCAAATCATAATTTATGTATTACTCAGCTTTTTTGGTTCTTAAGTGCGGCTAAACATGAAATAAAACTTTGCTATTTTAAGATTTTGATGTGAATTCTTAGTGTAAATTTATTAAGGCAAGTTTCACTAAATAATTCAAGAAAAAATTATCATCATTATGCATTATTAATTATTTACTTGACCTTTACTTTTAATATTTTAAATGTTTTTTAAATTTTCTTAATTTTCATTATTTTACTTTATTGTAAGTATTTATTATAAATTTGAGTTCATTATTAAATTCAAATTACTGTTTAAAAATATAAACAAAAGAGTGACCAGAAATGCAGAAAATTCTAAAATCTGCACAACCTCTGGTTTTAAGCTATGTGGACTTAAGGGTGTCAACTGCATTTAATCTCCTTTGTCTGCATTAGTGTTGGATAATTTCAGTTTTGTCCTCGATTGAGCATATTTTCGCTTTCAGTGCCATCTATTGCTGCTATTTAAAACTGAAACTGGGAATCGCAGTAAAAAGACTCTTCACATCACACATTATTCTTCTGCAAGACTTCTTTTAAATATCTGTCACCGTTTGCAAGTTATCGAATTTTAAAATCTGTCAGTCCATTTCAGGACACCTGATAGATTCAGTTGATTATTCATTCGTCTTTCAAATTAAAATCAATCTTTTAAAAATGGAAAAACACAAATAAATAAACTATAAACATTTATACCTCTCAAGTACCTCTAATACTTACTAAGTTTTATTTCAAAATACAGGCTGGACTAAAAATTCAACAGCTTTACAGGGTAATTTTTTAACAAAAGTATCACAGGAAAAACCAACAGCCTAAAAAGAATGAAAAAGAACATAATATACTAAAGCAAAATTTAGAAAAAGAAATATAATTCATTATTTATTAAGTTTCAAATAATAGAATACCTGAAAATGCCCGAATTACATAGTTTTCATTATGGCTTCATTATTTAATTAATAAGATGCTTAAAAACATAGTTGGGCATTTACCACATCACTTGTGTATAAGTTAAGAAGTTTAGGACAAAAAATATAAGAACAAGGTATAAAGTAAGGAAAGTCAATTTATGCAAAAAAAAAAAAAAAAATCTCAAATTTGAAATTTTTTTTTCTCAAAACAACTTAGTGAAATATAAATAAAAAGGTTTTAGAACTCTAATGTTAAAATGTTACGTACAATAATAGCGAAGATATTGAAATATGTAATCATGTCTTTTAATATCAAAATGTAAGTACTACTACACTTCAACTTTCATCTTCAATAACAATCAGGGCAGGTGCAACCATTAGACAAAAGCAGGGCTGTGGAGTTGGTGGGGAAAATGACTGACCCTGACTCCTGAAATATTAAAGGAACCAACTCGGACATGGCTAATGTACTAGTTTTATGCCTGTTGATTCCTATTATTCAGATTGCTTCATTGCTGTTATTTGTTTTGAAATAGTAATAGTCGCTTTAACAAACTTGCTGTTAAATAAAAGAAATATTTCTACTTAAAAATAGTGACAGTAATCAAGCAATCAGAAAAAAAAAAAAAAATGCAACACTGCAACCTGCTGGCACATTCCTGTTTGAGCTTGAAGCATATGATGTGCACATTAACCGATATTTTTTTTTTCATGTTTCATCTTTTTGGATGAATTATGGGTGTAAGCTGTGATAGGTAGTCAAGACTATGACTCATTTACTGCAACAACAAACTTCTGACAGTATTTTAATATAAAAAGTTTCACCTTTTTTAAATGCAGCTTTTAAAAATAAATAAATAAGACAAAAATACTCTTATAAAATGCCTGTGGAACTTTGCCTAGCCTATATGAAGGGGGGGGGGGGTTTCCTATGCACATGAAAAACAGGGGGAAAAATTTACAATTTCAGCATCACTCTTGGTCCCACAGACATGAAGAATCTGAGAAAGAAAAAAAAAAGGGGGGGGGATATTTTCTATTACAATGATAGTTCAGATTTTGTGGACTCCAAAAAGAGCAAAAATTTCCAATTTTCACATTACCTTGGGTTCTACAAACACACACAAAAAAAAAATGACTATATACTAAATATAAACTAGAAATTTCAATTAAAAACAGTTTTCATATATGCTGTATACTGGACAGTATATTGGGCCTGTTTAATCTGGGTTACCTTGTATATGTAGTCCAAATATAAAGATAATAATTCAGTTTATAAATTTAAAATTACATAGAATTCGTTTAATTTCATTTCAACTGTCTAAAAAATAAGCTGGAGTCTGAATCGGCCTGTTTTTTACTGACTCCGACTCTTTTGCCCAAAAATAGGTCTGCCCCAGACTCCACAGCCCTGGGCAAAAGGGGGCAGCTGCCCAGGGCCCTGCGCCAGTTGGAGTCATATTAGGGGCCCCAGAGTCTCTCTATGTACAATTCAAAATAGCACGCTGTGTAAAATATATTATTGCTCTAAATTTGTCTTTAATTTTTTTTTTTGGCAAAGAAAAGTTAGTATTATCTTTATTTCTTACTAGCTGACCCACCCGGCATTGCCCGAGCCCTTGTAATAAACTTAAATCTCTTAAACGGAACTCTGGCCACAGTCTATGATGGCTTCGGAACCGTATACCCGCCATGCTTGTACGCTCTAGAAAATCTTTTATTTCCCCCTACCACCGCCAGGGGAACATTCTGTTCTAAACAAACCTCTTTCTGAATGAACTTCTGAGACAGGTCCCTGCTGCCTACATTACTGTATAGTAGGCGCACTACAAAATTGAGCTGGTTTCGAGAAGATTGGAACATTATTAGCCCAGTTATTGCAATAAGGCACAGTTAGAGAAAATAACGTTGAGTGAGGTGCCGAGGGAAGGGGATGTTCGAGTGTCCTTCAGAAAATGACTAATTAGGAGGCCCACTATGCATGCATAAAAATTCGTTCGTTTTGTTAAGCTAGGAACTTAATTACAAAGTTGGCTTAAACTCTTATTTGTAAATAGTGGTAACCGCTACTCATAAATTATTTAATTTAATGTTATAAAGGGTGACTATTAAGTTAAATATAATGTTTGGAATCACTTGCGTTGAAATCGGAAAGATAGTTGTTGATATATAGAAACGGGACATAGTTAGAGAAAAACCTTGAAGGAGGGGCTGGGGGGGGGGGGGAGGATTGTTCAAGTACCCTTCAGCAAATGACTAATTAAGAGGAGCACTATGCATCTTTCGAAATTCGTTCGTTTGTTTAAGCTAGGAACTTAATTACAAATTTGGCTTACCCAAGTATTTGGAAATAGTGGTAACCGCTACTCATAAATTTAGTTTTATGTTATAAAGAGTGACTATTAAGTTAATTATAATGTTTGGAATCACTTGCGTTGAAATCAGAAAGATAGTTGCTGAGATATGGAAACGGAGCATAGTTAGAGAAAAAACCTTGAAGGAGGTCCCGAAGGGTGGGATGTTCAAGTGCCCTTCAGCAAATGACTAATTAGGAGGATCACTATGCATCTTTCAAAATTCGTTCGTTTCCTTAAGCTTTGAATTTAATTGCAAATTTGGCATAAACTGTTATTCGTAAATAGTGGTAACCGCTACTCATAAATTTAGTTTAATGTTATAAAGGGTGGCTATTAAATTAATTATAATGTTTGAAATCACTTGCGTTGAAATCGGAAAGATAGTTGCTGAGATATGGAAACGGAGCAGAGTTAGAGAAAAAACCTTGAAGGACGGTCCGGGAGGGGTGGGGGGGGGGGTTGTTTAAGTGGCCTTCAGCAAATAACTAATTAGGAGGATCAGAATACATCTTTAATGATTGATTCATTTGGTTAAGCTAGGAACTTAATTTGAAATTTGGTTTACACTATTATTCGGAAATTCTGGTAACTGCTTTCTAGAAATACACCTTGAAGCTTAAACGTAATTAGACCATGCCATGTAAAAAAAAAAAAAAAAAAAAAAAAAAAAAAAAACTTAAGCCCGACTAACTGTCATGAAGAAAAGTGTGCCTGGAAAATATTTCAATAAGTGGGACGTATGTGTAATTTATCATGTACAGGTGGCGCGACAATCGCATGGCTCCTCTACGCTGATAACTTCAATCCATATTGACACTATTTAGTTAGAAATCCTTATTTATGCATCGCTACTCTGGTTTATTTAATTACTTCTGTGAAGAATCGATGCAACCAACCAGTGAACCAACCAACCCAAGAGAATAAAAGCATATTTTTAATGAGAGTTCTTTGTGCATTTTAATTAATATTTCAGAAAGTAATTAGAATATTAAAATTCTGACGCTCAAGTACACCAGGAGAGGGTTTGGACTACCTAAATCTAAATTTACAGACTTCTAGGTGCGCTAAATTTTCCTAGCCATCGCCAACAGACACGCACACAGAGCGAAACTTTCTTTTATTAGTATAGATAGCCAAAGTTAACATAATTGATGGAGAATGTATAGATGTGAGGATTCTGAAAGTAAACGTAAATGCAAAAAATAAATATTTAAAGTATTTTAAAGGAAAGGCGTTTTTCAGAAATCAAATAGGATTATGCACATTACATGTGAAAGAATTTGCATGTTATTCTTCATTAGGGATGTAACGAATAGTGATTTGGCCGAATAGCCGACCAAGTTTTAGGCCGAATACTGATTTTTAAAAAAATTATTTTAATTTTTTTTTTTTTTTTTCAATTTTAAAATCAAAAATTAATTTAAGGACTAATTGAAATTAATTTTTTGTTTGAGTGTTCAAAAATCATAACAGCTGAATGTATGCAAGCACAGTATTCAGTATATAGTGAATGTTTGTTTTCTGAAGCTGGTAATATATATGAAACCAAACGAAACACACTTCTTCCTGAAAATGTTGAAAAGTTATTAATTTTTATTCACATATTCAGGCTTTACAGTGATAATTAATTTTGTTACCCCTGTATGTTATTTTGAAGTAACTCATTAAATGGTTTTTCAGTATAGGTAATAGTTTTTTTCTTTTCAATGTATTAAATTCATTAGTTCGTTTAATCAACATCTAATGTTTAATTTTAAATTAGTAAAGTAATTATACAGTCATATATTTATTCTAATTTTTTTATTTAAAAGTAAAACTAAAAACTAGAAAATTGATTTAATTTGTGAAGATTAAGCATTTTTACAAGACAGTAAAATGTTTGTTTTTAATATTTAGGAATTTTATTGTTTAAGAAACTTCTCATTATAAATCAGATTAAAAAAATAGATATAAAGTTAATATTTTTAAATTCACTGATACATTACAACACATACATGACAACTTTAAAATGTAGTTGGGGAGACTGGTACACAGTGGACCACTTTTTCAGTTAATTTTTTTTTCTCTTTAACAGACAAACCAATCTGCATGAAAATATTTTTGAATATTCCTTACAGGGTTGTTTGATTTAAATCAAATGATTTTTTTAAAAAAATCTTTGATTTAAATCAGTTTTTTTAACATTCATATTTACTGGCTGAATAAGGATCAAATTCCTCATTCATGTTAAAATAAAAGTTAAAATCATTCATTTCAGATTAAAAATTACCTTTTAATAACATTAAATAAAACTTTTATAGATTAAAAATTCTATTATATTATGAAAGTAAATGCAACACTGCATTAAAAATATTATCTATCCATAGTACATTCTCCAAAACTGCTGATAAATACTTACTAATTTTTAAAGTTTTTTTTTTATTAGTCACTTCTATTTTTTGAAAGCAAAATGCTGAAGCTAAAGTTAAATCTATTTAATATAATAGTATTTTCAGTGAAGAGTCACTTTCTCTAAAGCAAATTATACATAATTCACAAGTTTGTTTTACATTTATCTGCAAATTACAATATCCCATATGTTGATGTATTGATCATATAATGTGATCAATACATGAACTAATTATAACATAAATATTTGGACTGTTTGTCTAACATAGAATTAATTCCAGTTTCATGTTTCTTCTATAATTGAAAATACTTTAATCTACAGGTGCAGATTCACGGTCGCCAGTCGCCACGTGGCGACTAAATTTTTTGCCGTGGCCACTAACTTTCGGTAGTTAAGTCGCCACGTGATTTAAAAGTGATCAATTTCTGGTATTCCCAGTCATCAATGTAAATTTTTTTTTCTTTTTTTTTTTTTTTTAGATTAAGACCAAAACACATCAGAAACTTTATTATTATCTTTTGATAACACATCAGAATTATCGGTTTAATGCAGCAAACTATTAAATATATTCGAAGCTATGTTATTCGTAACAGTTTGAGTATGATAATTTTACATAGTCTTTGATTAAAAGAAAAAATAATAATAGAAAAACAAATGTTTCAAATGGGTTTATGTACTCTTGTATGGCAAAATCAAAATAAGAATTATTGTTTTTCTAAGATTCCCGCTATCATGATTGCTTAGCTTATAGAATTTTTTTTAAAACCGTATCTTGCCCAACTTTATCTTCTGACTGTATACATGATTTAAGATTTATATTACACTTAATTAATATTCAAATTTTGTTGTACATATGTGTATATTAAATAAATTGCTTTACACTTTGAATTCCTGAATTTTTTGTTTTGCTTTTTGCCCCATATAAACACTATTGTTTTGATGCATATGTTTCACAATTGTGGCCACTGGATTTTTTGGATTTAGGAGCCACTGGCTCCTTCCAAATTTTGGGAATCTGCACCTATACTTTAATCCCTGTAACGGATCCCTTTCCTCTTTCTTTTCCTAGAATTCATTGCTTATTGCAATGGAAAAAAAAAAGAAATGTTATTGTACTATGCTAAGCACTAAGCAGTCATTTGTATTGTCAAGTAAGCAAGATTGTTTTCTAAAATTGACCATGGCTGAGTAAAGGGGGAGGGGGGCATTAACACTGATAATTGATAGCTTCGCACTTTTAGTTATAGGATTACCTTGCATTTGGTGCCTTAGAATAGTATAGTGTGAATTTGACTAATGATGAAAAAAAGAAAGCCTTACTTTTTGCTAAAGACAAATACAGTTCACGTTTTATATCTGTGATAATGAAATTTCAAGGAAAATCGGATCCTTTTTCTGAATTTTTATTTGATGAAGACATCGTAACAAAGATTTCTCACCTAGATTGGTGGAAAACACACTTTAATTCAGAAATTTGTGTATCAGATGGTGAGAGGAGTGTAAAGAAAGCCATAGAGCAACTGTTTACAGCAACAGCTACTTCTTCCTCCGTGAAACGTATTTTTTCAACATATGGTTTAGTTCAATCTAAACTTAGAAATAAATTAGGAAATGATAAAGCAGCCAAATTGGTGTTCTTATACAAAACCTGTTAAAAATGTTAATATAATTACATATATGTAAATAATTACAAAATAAAAACCAGATTTTGTAAGAGATTGAATTGTAATCTAATATTAAACTATAATTTTATATTAATGATTTAAACAATTATATGTTTATAGATATTCACCAATGTTAAACTGTTTCTATTTAATATTTTGTCATAACTTAAAAACTATAGAATTGTTCTTGCATGATGCATAATAAATATATACCCATATGCATTTAGCATTCTTTGTTGTATTTATTATACGTTGTTATATAAAATGTGTTATTTGGAGTAAATACACGAAAGAAAATTTTAATTACTTTTAAATTAAATAGAAATTTATACATATAACACACATATTTATATGTATAACAATTTAATATTAGAATGTTTTAAATTTTAAATGAATCATCTAAATTTGTTTGCAACAATTTTAAATTTAAATTATTTTGAATTCTTATCTAGAAATTGTAATGAAATTAATAGAAATATGTAAATCTATACAGAAAATATAAATAAATATGTGCAGAGTACACAAATAATATTATACTATTAAAAAAATCAAAAAAATCCGATTTAAATCAAAAAAATCTGATTTAAATAAAAAAAATCCAATTTTTTTTTATTTTTTTTTTTAAAAAAAAATCACGATTTTTAACAACCCTGATTCCTTAAACCTTTATACATTCATCCTAATTTTCTCAGAACATAGTTTTCAATACATTTAAAAAAAAAATTCATATGCACCCGTAAAGTGGGGCACACTGGTCCACAGTGGACCGCTATTAGGTATTATCTGAAATATGAAATAAATCTATTTTTCATTAATCTAATTCATTTCCCCTTTACCCACAAAACAACATAGTAATATAAATTTACAAGTAACATTTTGAAACAAAAACAAAAAAATTATATTTTGAAAATAATAACAGATTAATACAGGAACAATTACAATTTAGCTGAAGTACAAAAAAATCAGTGCACATTAAAATTTGCAAATGAAATTCCAAATACTTATGAGTAAGATTGAGCCTGAAATACTTTTGGGTCTGGGAGCAATTATGAAATCATTGACATCAACAACACAGATTCAGGAAAAATAAACTGATTTCCATTCAATTTGTGTCTCATGAATCTTACTTGAATAGAATCATCACCAATTAGACTACTGTTATATTTATCAAAGGCAGTAACAAAACAAAATATTTCTTACTATGTTAAATAAATTGTTACTTTTCTTTGTTTGCTTTATTTTATAGTTAAATGACTACTTTTAAACAATATTTCTTTATGGAAAATAAGCAATTATTAAATATTTTGAACCAGTGGCGAATCCAGGGGGTGGGCTGATGGGGCTGCGCCCCCCCCCCCCCGAAATTGTCGAGAGTAAAATGAAAAAAGTGCTTTTTTCTTGCTTTTTTTAGATAGATTTGTAATTTTTTTTCTGTTATACAGCGGATTAGCCATTCTCGTTAGTCCATATTAGTCCGCATTGACATCACAGCATAAACAGGGTAAGGAGGCTGATGCGGTTATAGCCCACCCCCCCACCCCCAGCCCGCCCGAAATAGTCGAAAATCTCATGAAAAAAGTGCTGTTTTCTTTTTTTTTCAGCTAAATTTGTAATTTTTTTTGGTTATACAACAGACTACCTACTCTCTTCTTTTTAGCCCCATATTAGTTCACATCGACATCAGAGCATATCTAAAAAGAGGAAGGGGGCTGATGGGTTTACAGCCTCCCCCCTTCCCGAAATAGTCGAATATCTCTTAAAAAAAGTGCTGTTTTTTCCTTCTTTGAGATAAATTTGTATATATATATATTTTGTCATACTATAGACTACCCACTCTCTTCTTTTAAAACCCATATTAGTCCACATTGACATCAGAGCATACTTAAAAAGGAGAAGGGGGCTGATGGGGTTACAGCCCCCCTCAACCTTCTCTTTCCGAAATAGTTGAACATCTCATCAATATAGTGCTTTTTTTCTTCTTTGAGATAAGTTTGTATTATTTTTTTGTCATACAATAGACTGCCCACTCTCTTCTTTTTAACCACATATTAGTCCACAATAACACCAGAGCATACCTAAAAAGGAGAAGGGGGCTGTTTGTGTTACAGCCCCCTCTTCCCGAAATAGTCGAACATCTCATGAAATAGTGCTGTTTCTTTCTTCTTTGAAATAAATTTTTATTTTATTTTTTGTAATAGAATAGACTATCCACTCTCTTCTTTTTAGTCCGATATTAGTCCACATTGACATCAGAGCATACCTAAAAAGGAAAAGGTGGCTGATGGGGTTACAGCCCCCCCCCCCCCTCCTCTCGAAACATTCGAAAATCTCATGAAAAAAAGTGCTGTTTTCTTCTTCTTTGAGATGAATTTGTAATTCTTTTTTGGTTATACAACAGACTACCCACTCTCTTCTTTTTAGCCCCATATTAGTTCACATTGACATCAGAGCGTATCTAAAACGGGGAAGGGACTGATGGGGTTACAGAGGTCCCCCTCTTCTCGAAATAGTCGAACATCTCATGAAAATAATGCTGTTTTTTTCTTCTTTGAGATAAATTTGTATATTTATTTTTGTTATACAACAGACTACCCACTTTCTTCTCTTTACTCCCATATTAGTACAGAGTAACACCACAGCATATCCAAAGAGGGGGAAGGGGCTTATGGGGAACAGACCCCACCCACCTCCCAAAATGGTCAAAAGTGGAATGAAAAAGTGCGAATTTTTTTCTTTATATGTTTGGGATAAAATTAGAATTATTTTTTCTGTCATGCAATGGACAACCCACTCTATTTTCTTTTGTCCCATATTAGTACACTAGGGGTGGGGGTTATGGGGTAACAGCTCCATTCCCCTTCCGAAGTGGTCACAGTGAAATTAAAAAAACTGACTTTGTTTCTTTCTTTTTTAGATAAATTTGTTTTATTTTCTGGCACGCAACGAATTTGTTTTTTCGTTAGCCCCATATGCCTCTCAGTCCTACGATCACAATTACTTTAGACCACAAAATCTATTTTCAAATGACTGAAAAACAGTTCCATACATGTTTTAATGGATAATTGAATACGTATAATATGCTCAATTGGCAAGATCTAGAAGTTGTTTAATTAATTTAAAGAATATTTAACTCTCTTCCACAGATGGTGCCAAGACTAAGGAGATATATTAGTGCGCAGTGACATTAAACATTATCGCCAAATCAGCAAATGTACGAACTGAAATTTTTTCTGTGAATGGCAATGTCAAGCAATATTATTGATTTTCGGTTTTGGAAGGGTCTTTTAAAGATACCCAGTAGTAATACTAAAAAAATAATCTGTTGATTTGTTCGTTCCTGGTCTTTTTACTAGCGAACTAGTTTTATTTACGTTACGTGCTTTTCTAGATTTAAAGCTGTTCTCAAATACAAACTGGCTACTTTATGACATATATTTTTTAATTCATTTTTGCGTGGATTTGCTCATTTTTGCATGAAATTCACAAGTCTTTTTATTCAGAAACTTTGCAATCGAAACATGTTTTCCCCCTTTTTTTTGTAAAGGTAGAAAATCTTTCAAAAAGCACTGTCCAAGTTGGCGTTTTGAATCGGATTCCCGACGCGGCAGCCTGAGAAGCGCGAAAAAAGAGTCGTTAATACGTTATCAGAATCACTTATAACTCGATAAGTAATCTATTTATCAAAAGATGGAGAACTCATCTAGATTCCAAATCTCTTCCATAGTCAGGCCTGCCAGTCTACTGCCTTTGCGTTTAAAAATGTGTCAGAAAGTTTCCCGTTGATGAGCAGGGAGGAAGATGCTGTAAAGAATCCACGATGTTGTGTGTTTTTGAAATGGGGTAGCGTGGAGCCGATTTCACAATTGATCACCTTCATTAAATATTTCAGAACAAATTTTATTTAAAAAGCGTTCTTGAAATTTCTAGAGGTAAAAATTATTTACAACAATTTTTTTTAGCTGAGTTCGCTCGACTTGTAATTTATAGCAAATCACCAAATAGTCCAGTCTTTTATAGTAGTTTTAGAATCTTAAAGTCTTAACTAGTGCTACTCTTCACTCTCCTCGAAAGGTCAAATCCAAGGCTGTTGCCTTGACTTCAGAGAGATCGCACTCTCTCATTCAAAAATCTGTCAGCAAAACTGTCCTTCCCTACTAAGAAGGGAAACCGTCCTGAGATGAGTGTTTTCCACCAACACTCGTTCTCCTGCCGAAACTCTAACTACTTTCCTCTCGATCCTCTTCTCCGGTCCGTTTGCTCGAACAAAAGATTCTCCGATCACCAATCAAAAAAGTTTTAGTTTACGTCATTGGATAAAGCCTTTTTAGGGAGGTCTTACTGAACTTTTAAATGTTCACGCAGGAAATTCCCACGATCTGAGACCCCACACATAGACGGTCAGATCAGAGAAATATTTGCTGTCTAGCAATTTCAGTTTCACAAGATTGATCGAAGCTCATCTTTTCCTATTGTAGTAACCGGCATTCTTGTCACCCCCACAGCTAAGCGTGAGAAAAGTTTTCCAACTCTTGGGAACTTCTATCTTTGATTACTCTGCCTAATTAGCAGACTAAGAGAGATTTACTGAAATTGTTACAACACCCCCACCATCAAAACATTTTTCGGGTTAAAACGCGGAAAATCTGCAAAAAAAAGGATTAGCTCAACATATTTGAGTGGCTCAAATAACATTTCAATTTAACCTCACTATATACATCAGTGACCTAATTTCTTATATACTGTTTACCATTGCTTGAACATCTAGCTTTAGAGACTTTTTTTTTTTTTTGAAAGAGACTTTTTTTTTTTTTTTTCACTACACATGCCAAAATAACAAATAAAACTAAAAATAATCAAATATGTACAACAGATTGGATTTTACTCAAAAACTTACTACTGAATTGCTCTACTTAAGTAGTCAACGTGGGGTATATCTTTACCCGGTTTGTGTCGGATGGCATATTGAAAGGGTTGCAGTGCTAACGCCCATCGAAGTAATCTGGGATTGTTACCTGCATTATTTTTCAGAAACACCAAAGGGTTGTGGTCTGTTTCTATACGAAATTCTTGACCGTCAATGTAATGTCTTAGTTTCTTGATTGCAAAAATTATAGCCGCGCATTCCCTTTCCGTTGCGCTAAAACTTTTTTCTGGGTCAGTAAACTTCCGGCTGAGGTATATTATGGGATGTTCTTCTGAACCCTGCCTCTGTGCCAACACTACTCCGATCCCTTTTTCAGACGCATCTGTTTGCACAACGAATTCCAAATCATAATTTGGGGCGTATAGAATCGGTTCCCTGGTGAGTTTATCTTTTAGTAGATCGAACGCCTTACTCATTTCGTCACTCCATGCTATTTTTTCTTTTTTGTGTTTTCCTTTCAGCGCTCGCGTGAGAGGTTCAACTATAGTGGCGTAATTTTCTATGTAACGCGAGTAATACCCTGCCATACCTAGGCATCTCCTAATTTCTGTTTTGGTTTTTGGCGCTGGCAATTCCGTGATGGCGTGGATTTTAGCTTCGGCGGGTTTTCGTTGTCCTTCCCCCACTATGTGGCCTAGATATTTAACCGTCTTCTGTGCGAATTTGCACTTCGCTATTTTAACTTTTAATTTAGCGTCCCTTATTCTGACTAATACCTTTTCAAGATGTTTGATATGTTCCTCCCAATCGTCTGAAAATATGGCCATATCGTCTAGGTAGGGTAAACAAAATTCTTCTAGACCATATAACAATTTTGCCATGAATTTAGAGAACCTATAAGACGCGTTGAGGAGCCCAAAAGGCATTGACAGAGGTAAAAAACTTCCAAAGTTAGTCACAAATGCGGCCAATTTCTGCGCCCTGGGTGTCATGGGTATCTGCCAATATCCTTTTGTCAAATCAAGCACCGTAATATACTTCGCGGCTGCCACTTTTTCAACCCTTTCCTCTATATTCGGGAGTGGGAAAAACTCTGCCTTCGTAATTGCGTTCAGTTTTCTATAATCAATGCAGGGGCGCGGATCTTTTCCCGGGGCTTCCACCAATATCATCGGAGAATTAAAATTAGACTCCCCTTCCTTAATTATGTTGAGTTCTAACATGCGCTTAATCTCCTTTTTTAAAATTTCATTTTGTCTGGGCGATGTACGGTATGGCCTTATTCTCACCGGTTTTTCTTCTATAAGTTCTATATCGTGTTCCGTGAGATCCGTTAATCCTGGGTCGTTCGAGAACACTTCGCTGTATTCGTCCAATAAATTTTCCAACATATGCAATTGTTCGTTACTGCACCGATCCCTTAACCCACTATCCTCCACTACTTCGCTAAACTTGTAACTGCTGGAGTCTGCTAAGGGGTACACAATCTCTAAGTCTTGGGATGCATCTGGCTCGTGAAATTCGCGGGTTAAAATATTTATTTTTCCCACCCTTTTTACATACGGTTTTAAGAGATTTACATGATAGATCTGTGATTTTTCCCGTCTGCCCGGAACACTCACTATATAATTTGTCGCGGAAATTTTGGATTCGATCTTTCCGGGACCTATCCACCCTACCGACATTTTATTCTTTTTGTTCGTTGCTAAGACTAACACTTCTTCCCCTGGCTCAAAGTGCCTTTCGACGGCATTTTTATCGTACCAGATTTTTCTTTTGTCTCTAGCGACCGTCATATTCTGGACTGCTAATTCCTGACAGCGCTTTAACCTATTCATAAGATTAAAAACATATTCAGTGACCAACTCTGGCTCTTGACTTTCCCCTGTCCATTGTTCGAACAATAAGGTTTCCGGGGTCCGTAGATTTCTCCCATGTACTAACTCGGCCGGGCTGAAACCGGTCGACTCATGCGTTACCGTCCTCAAGGCTAACAGTGCATGCGGTAGATTTTTCTCCCAGTCACTACCGTTTTCCACACTCAATACCTTTAATAAACGTTTGACAGAGCGGTGCCATCGTTCTATCAAATTGGACGAAGGTCTGCATACACTCGAATGATTTAGTTGCACTCCAAATTTCTCCAGAAAAATGGTGGTTAAACTTGAAGTAAACGATTTTCCAAGGTCTGTCTGTACTTCAAAGGGGTAGCCTAAACGACTAAAAATTAAGGTTAGGGCCTCGACTACCGTTTCAGAAAGCATGTTTGGTATGGGTATAGCCTCAGGGTATCGCGAATAACAACAAATTGCAGTTAGTAAATACCTATTTCCCTTGTTAGACACTGGTAGGGGGCCTACAAGATCCACCGAAAGTTTTGAAAATACCTCTGAAATTATAGGTACTAGCTTCAGCGGGGCCCTTTTCTGCTCCCCCGCCTTTCCCACTTTTTGACATGAGTCACAAGATTTTACGAAATTTTCCGTTTCTTTTATTATGTTCGGCCAAAAGAAATATCTTAAAATTTTGTCTTTTGTTTTCAATTCGCCCATGTGAGCCGCGATTCCCTCATGACATGCATTCAGAAGGCCTATCCTATATTTTGCCGGAACCACTAGTTGAATTCGTTCAAACCCCCGATGGTCTTTAGTTTTTCGTATTATCAACGAGTCTTTTATTTCATAATGCGATTTTTTTTCCATTGCCTTTTTCCTGATAATGTCTAAAGAAGGGTCATTGCTTTGTTCCATTCCAAACTCACCCCTACCTACTTTAGCCAGATCTAAGCATTGATCATTTAGAACTTCGGGGATTAAATCTTTTTCCCAGGTCTCAACTGTCACCTCATCATCCGCCTCTTTTTCGTTTTCCCCGGCTAGGGGAGAAAGAGCAACTTCCTTGTTCGGTTCGTTTTCTTTTTCTTTCGGATTCGTTTTAGTCTGACTACGCGTTATTACCGCATGTAGGGTTTTAATTGTTCCGTTTTTAATCTCGTCTATCAACTTCTGCGTTTCGTTACCCAAAATATAATAAGACATATCTGCTTCGCTGTCGGCCACAATTGCTTTAGTCCTCACATTTCCAACGTCTTTAATTTCGAGAATTACATCGGCCGTAGGCAGACAATGCAAATCATTTATCAATGGTTGTCTTACCCAAACGGTTCCCCCGTCTAATTGATCCGAATTAATGAATTTCCTAGACACCACGTCCGAACAGGAACCCGTGTCTCTCAACACGGTAATTTCTTTTCCATTAATTAGCGCATGACTTAAATAGGGTCTAAAACCTTCTTCCAATTCAGGGCTGTTTCGGATGTGACTAATTTTAGAGATGGGTCTTTCGTTTTTTTTGTACTCTGGGCAATTTGCTTTCAAATGCTGGGAGGATCCACACACGAAACATTTGTTCCACCTCTTTTGTTCAAATATGCGCTCTTTGTCTTTGTTAATATCTTTGTCTCGCCAATTTGTTTTGGTTTCGGAAATTCTCTCACTTCGCGTTTTTTCTTCGAACCTTGGTTTTTCGGTTCTTTTATCTGGAGGGGGCCTTACATTCCAAAGTTTTTTCGAAGGGCCTTTAATCGCTTCATATTCGTCGAGACAATTTGCCAAAACTAACGGGTCTTTGTAGTTTGCCCACGAATCAATGAAATGCTCTTTCAATTCGCTAGAAGTACGGCGCTTGATCTGGTCCGTTATCAATAAATTTTTCAGACTATTGAAATCTGTAACATCTAACCCATTTAACCAACCCTCTAAATAACTATTGAGTTCAAAAATAATATCCTTCCACGGAGCACCTGGATTGCGTGGATGTTTCATTAATTTTTGACGATATGCTTCGGGACTCATACGGAATCGTTCAAGCAAAAACTTTTTGACGTATTCAAAGTTATCCGTCTGATCTTGCGGTTCCCTTAAAATTAACTCTGCAATTTCGACCGGCACTAAAGCTAATAAATGCGTCACTAAGTCACCTGTCTCTATTTCCGCTTTGGTCGCCTGTCGTTCGAACAAATTTAAAAACAAAGTTATATCCGAGCGTTCTGGATCAAATCGATGCATGATTGTTCGAAGCGGCAATTTAGGTGGGCGTTCCGACCCGGTACTGTTAGTTGAACTACGTCTATTTGCATCTTGCGTCAATCTAAGTTGTTCTAACGTAAATTCGCGTTCTTTTTGTTTTTCCTCTCTTTCTCTTTCTTCTTTCTCCCTCTCATATTCCCTTTGTTTTTCCTCATATTCCCTTTGTTTTTCCTCATATTCCCTTTGTATTTCAGCCTTTTCCCTTTCTTTATTCTCTTTTTCCCTTTCTTTATTCTCTTTTTCCCTTTCTTTATCCGCGGCTAACTTCTCTTCTCGATCTTTTATGATATACGCAGCTTGCGTGAATGCAAAATCTTTATCGTAATCATCGGCAGCTTCGATTTTTTGGATAATTACCGGTATCCTGTCATTTTTCCCTATTTCCACTCCCAATTCTTCCGCTAAATTCTGCAAATCAATTTTCCTGCACTTTTTCAGATCAGTTACTTCTTGCATTTTAAAATTTTATGTCAATACAATATAAAGATGAAAATGATAGTTTCGCTCGCTAACTTATGCAACAGGGATTCTAACACTTTATGGAAAATTTTCTGCTACTACCCACATAATACTAACAATTTTAAATACAATTCAATTTGAGGAATAATAAAAATAGTATACATATAAAAATAAATTTTCAATATTGTAAAATTTTCAATACACTGACACGTTTTGGTGTAGGTCATCCAAATTTAAAACAAATTTAGAAATTTGAAATTCTGTGCTCATAATTCAACCAATACTTGATATTTCTGACCCCGCAGGTAACAAAATGACCACTTTTTGCAACTGCTAAAAAATTTTCCTAACATCACATATTCAAAATATTTGATTATCAACAACATCTATTGTTTCACTAATAATATAAAAAAGTACACCTTTGAAATCTTTCAATCATGAATAGACAATCGACTTATTTGAAAAATCAAAATTTTTATCTCTTTTTTTTTTTGGGAAAAAAAAATTATATATATACACAATTAGCCTGACAATCCTTATATTATTTTACTGCCAAAAGAAAATTCACACTATCAAATTTTATGCTGATAACAAATATACATATATTTTTCCAAATATGTTAAAAGTTATTAGATTTAAAAATTTATCATAATTTATCATATATCAATATTCACATAAAAAATTTCTCAGAAATGAATTTTCCTCACTAAAGAATATATAAACAAAATGAGAGCCACTCAAAAATGAATTGAGCTTACCTTTTCTACAGTCTTTGTCTGCATTATCTGTCGCCGGTTTCGGGTCTGGCCTAGACGTCGTCGATTTCACAGGTTATCTCGGTTTGTCGGCTCCTGATGTTTCCTAGAAAGGGCTTGCTTCGGACTTGTTCTCTGTAAACACGGGCTTGCTTCCAGGACGGAACTGTGGTCTGTCGTGACAATGCAAGGGCTTGCTTCGGGCTTGTTCTCTGTAAACACGGGCTTGCTTCCAGGACGGAACTGCTGTCTGTCGTGACACTGCAAGGCTTGCTTCGGGCTTGTTCTCTGTAAACACAGGCTTGCTTCCAGGACGGAATTGCGGTCTGTCGTGACAATGCAAGGGCTTGCTTCGGGCTTGTTCTCTGTTTTCCTCTCCTGAACTGGCGTCAGATCTTGCGCGCTTAGATGCGGGCGGGCGTCACTGCTACTGTCTGGACTCTCTTCACTAATGCTAATAAATTTTTGTCGAAATATCCGACTCGCTTGCCACCAGCTGTAAAGAATCCACGATGTTGTGTGTTTTTGAAATGGGGTAGCGTGGAGCCGATTTCACAATTGATCACCTTCATTAAATATTTCAGAACAAATTTTATTTAAAAAGCGTTCTTGAAATTTCTAGAGGTAAAAATTATTTACAACAATTTTTTTTAGCTGAGTTCGCTCGACTTGTAATTTATAGCAAATCACCAAATAGTCCAGTCTTTTATAGTAGTTTTAGAATCTTAAAGTCTTAACTAGTGCTACTCTTCACTCTCCTCGAAAGGTCAAATCCAAGGCTGTTGCCTTGACTTCAGAGAGATCGCACTCTCTCATTCAAAAATCTGTCAGCAAAACTGTCCTTCCCTACTAAGAAGGGAAACCGTCCTGAGATGAGTGTTTTCCACCAACACTCGTTCTCCTGCCGAAACTCTAACTACTTTCCTCTCGATCCTCTTCTCCGGTCCGTTTGCTCGAACAAAAGATTCTCCGATCACCAATCAAAAAAGTTTTAGTTTACGTCATTGGATAAAGCCTTTTTAGGGAGGTCTTACTGAACTTTTAAATGTTCACGCAGGAAATTCCCACGATCTGAGACCCCACACATAGACGGTCAGATCAGAGAAATATTTGCTGTCTAGCAATTTCAGTTTCACAAGATTGATCGAAGCTCATCTTTTCCTATTGTAGTAACCGGCATTCTTGTCACCCCCACAGCTAAGCGTGAGAAAAGTTTTCCAACTCTTGGGAACTTCTATCTTTGATTACTCTGCCTAATTAGCAGACTAAGAGAGATTTACTGAAATTGTTACAATGCCTTTTTCAATATTTCAGAGTACGAGTGATCCAGCAAAAGATAAAAATTCTTAATTACTCTTCTATGAAAGTACAATATTACGAATAGTGTTCTTTTCTAATCGCTCTTATTTTGACACGACACACTTTAGTATCGGCATTTTTACCATTTGGAATATTTAACAAAAGAAGCATTAAATAAATTCACAGGTTAAAAATAAATTTTCTTACAATTTTACTTAACCATTTTTTTTTAAAGTTCAGTAATATTGTTAGCCATAATTCAATAACTTTAACTCTTTTTTAAAAAAGGGAAATCTGATGTTTAGTTTCCAATTAATTCTTAACTTGTCCCTTCCTTCACAAATTTGAGTTTATTTTTTTTAACATATATTTCTTGAAGGTTAATAGCCATACGTTTGATCAAAATCCCAGGAGCATGTATACGAAGGGAAGGGGGAGATCAAGAAAGAATGCTTGCTACCTCAAAGATTTGGATTTAAATTTTTGTTGGTATTAAAAAAGAGATTTTGCAAAGAAAGTTTGTTTATGCTGAACAGACCCCGACCATCAACATTTTGGGCGATGGCAAAAGAAAATATTTTTGGCCTTAATCGTAGATTTTCACATTTTTACAAATACTGTGAATGAGAAGTGTATGAATATAGGTATGTAATGCGCCCATTTAAATGAAAGACTGAGAATAAATGTGAACTGAAGTTGTATTAATATTATTATTATTGAAATTTCTTCGTAAAAATTAACTTGACAGACTCAAATATCATGTTAAATAAACATGAACTAATGTTGCACGAACTTTAAAACCATACGCAACCCAAATAAAATGATAGTTTATAAATAAGATAGTCATAAAATTAAAACATTTTTAAACAAGCTTAATACACATATGAAGAATCTGAAATAGATTGGTCGCACTATGAGAAACTTAAATCCTCAAATGAGAAGAAAAATTATAAATATACTTATGATATCATTGACAATTTTAGCTTACATAAGTTGTGTAATGAATCTAGAAATTTTAATTTCTTATTCTATTAAGATTGTTTACAATAAAATTGATTTGAAACACCATAAATTTTTGGGCCCCTTAAATATGTGGGTTCTGGGAAAGTGCCCCACGTGCCTCGGCAGTAATAGGGAATTGATCCTAAAATAGAAAACAGATTATGAAAAAAATATTGTTTGAGATTGTCCCAAGCAAAATTAATTTATTGTCAAGCAAGAATAGTAGCCAGAATTTAGGGGAGAAGGTGACAACTTTATAGATTATAAGTTGCAATGACTTTTTTTAAAATGAAAGTATATGAAACAATCCATTATCACTTTTCAACTTATTTCGGCGGCGGGGGGTGGGGGTTGTTTCGTAAGACTCAGAACATTATCGAAATTTAAGTTAGCCCCCCCCCCCCCCCCCGAAATTAAATCCTGGATACGCCACTGTTTTGAACATTCTGCAATACAGGAGCAGAGTGGATTGTGGACCACTGTGCCGCATGTTGAAGTTCAATAAATAATCATATTAATATTATTTATAGCTTTCTTTTAAACATATTAATTTTAAAGTTAAATAAAAACAAGTATCTTAGCTTTACAAAAAACTGTTATATCTTATTTATATCTACAACCTTTAATTACTAAAAAAATTAAAATAGGATGATGAAAAATTTTACTTTTAGAAGCTCAAAACAACCAATCAGGATAAAATAGTTCAATCTGAGCTAAACATATTTTCTGAAGGCTATAAATAATCAGTGCAGTGCTGTTGTCAGGTCTGCCACTGCCAAATGGCATACAAAATAGTTGCTTTAGTAGCCTACAATGAAAAAAATAGTAGCCGAAATAGTAGCATTTGCACAAAAATAGTAGCCAAAAAGTTTTTTTGCATGCTTACTTAAGAAAAGAGGGGCAAGAATCCTTATTTCCCATAAAAATAACATCATGAAAATCCACATTTTCCCTACTACATAACTGCCAACTAAATTTCATTGAAAATCAGAAGATTTTGGACCAAAAATCAGAAGAAATCAGAAGATTTTGACAAAAAATCAGAAGAAATAAGAAGATTTTAAAAATTTTATAAAACTTTCAACATGGATAAAATAAAACTAGCTGGGATCATAATAAATGAGCAAATTTAAAAGACAAGCAAGAGTAAAATAAAATAGTCACTAATTTGCAAGTAAAGAATGCATATTACAGACAGAAAAGAATAACTTCAATACATAAAAAAAATTACTAATACCAAAAAAAAAATAGAACATTGATAATAGATTTTTTTTACTTTTCATTAAAATACACTTAAAATTTCAGCTTCCTAACATTTAGTAACCAAGGATAACTGATGTTGATGCTGAGAGCCCATTATTTGAATATTGGTGTTAAACTAGTTAACTGGTGGTGTTATACAACACCACTTAAATAATTCAACCAGTAAAATATTTTTTGTCGCCATATACAACCAAAACTGAGTAAAAATATTTATATTATTCAAAATTGACAACACATGAACCATTAAAATATTTGCAATAAATACTGTATATTATATGATAGAAAAAAAACACACGTGAATCAAAAATTTACTAAAACTTTATTATATATTACTAAAAAAAATGAGTAGAAAAAAATTATTTTGATAACATGTTCATAGTAGATTGCTTAACTTTTTTTTAAAAGTTATTAGAAAATTGTGCTTTATAACATTTATTGTCAGTAAATGATTTCGCTAACAAAATATTTTCTAGAGTTTTCGTCATCATTGATGAGCTGAACAGAGTCATATTTTTCTTAATCAAACTGAAAATACATTTGCATTCAGCACTGCTGTGAGGAATAGTCAATACAGCTTTTAATACTTTGCAAATCCTACCATATTTCAAAATTTCATCAATGGAACACATCTTTCCTAACATGGCAATGCACGAATTTGCATGTACCATAATAGGTATTTTTTTGACATTGAAGTTCTGTGAACTGATTCTGTAATAAGTTCCAGGCTATATCATCATCTTCATCATTTTTTTAAAAAAATGGAAATTTTTCCACAAAAAAAAGAAAAAGTTACATTGTAAGATTTTTTTTTTTTAATTCACTACTCCTATTTTAAATGAAAGCAAAGTAAACTTTATTTAAATCTGAATTCTTCTCCTTTTAGAAAACTAAAAGGTAGTTTCATTTTTTAAGCAACTGATAAAAAAAGTTCCTGTTAATAGATAATGTACCACTTGTTCTTCATTATTTAGATAAATTTGTTATCAAATAGATGATCCATTAATTTCGAAAATTTTAACTCAAAGTTCAGCAAATTTATTATTATTATTAAGAGAAAGCTTGCTAATGGTTATACTGGATCCTCTGCAAGCATCAGCTGAGAGACAGCTATCAAGTTTTCCTAACTTCAACATCATAATAATTGAAAATTCCACCCCCCCCCCCCTCCTTCCTATTGGCACCGAATTCCAAATATATACTATAAGTTGCTTTGGTGGCTAGGCTGCTAAATTTAACAGATGACAAGAAACAGCCACTAAAAAAATTTACTTCTGCAATTTCTTCAAATATTTCTGAACACTATTTTTTCATTAAAAAAAAAAAAAAAAAAAAATCAGAAGATTTCATCTTCTGATCAGAAAATCTGAAGAGTTGGCAGGTATGCTACTACCATTCAAATTTTCTACTTTTTGTATTTTAATTATAAAATCACACACACACAAACGGAAAGAAAGAAAGAAGAATTTTTTTAAATTATCATCCGAGATATACGATCAGAATGCAGTTTGGTTTTTCCAAACTAAATTGAATATATTCTTATCTTGTGCTTGAGCATTACTGTGAGGCAACTAAAAACAATACAATTTTTATTGCATGTTATTAGCTGCAATTTTAATTCCATTTTGTAAACAAAAATTAACTGAACCAATTGAAAGTGGTTTTATCAAAAAAGGATGCATTTGATAAAGAAAATACGTGTACATACTAACCTATTCTTTAGAAGAAATTTTTGTAAAATAAAATAGCAAAATCGTCTGAAAAAAATAAAGTCTGATTTTATAGACACCAATGGGCCAAATAAAGCTATCTAAATAAGTAAAAAAGGCATTCTAAATGTTTTTCTCAACATTTTAAATCTGTTATTAAATTGGAAAACTGCGATAGAAAACAAGATTTTCTTATTTCTAAGTAGCATTTATTTCAGCTCGTTTATTAATTTAAATTTTTGGAATGAAGCATTTATACGAGGTTAGAAACAAATACAATTCACGCAGCATAGTGAACAAATCTACAGTTAATCGTTTGTGGTTCATACGACAGTTAAAGGGTTAAATGCCTTTAAAAACAATCAAAAATTGGACAAATATACTGTAAAGCATAAGGGTTATGGGTGGTAGCCAAACCAAAAATCAGTAATTAGTTTTCCACTGATATTGGGTTAAAAAATTTGCAGTGCTGAGTTTTTTTTTTTTTTTTTTTTTTTTTTTTTACAAAAATAGTAGCTGGGACTGTAAAATAGTCTCCTTTTTTCTGGTTTTCCTCTAAAATAGTCGCTTTTGAAGGTTTTTGGGCTAAAATAGTAGCCATAGTTGCCTGATGCTGAAAATAGTCGCTTTTAGTAGCATTTTAGTTGCAAATGGCATCCCTGTGTTGTCTATTGGGATAGAAGAGAAGCTCAACAAATTTAAAGAAATAAAATATTGGGAGGGGGGGGGGTCCAGTGTGTACCAGTCTCCCCTATATATTTTGAATTTTAATGTAAAAGAAATTAATGTTGCAATACTTACTTAAATTCACATGATGCCTAAATATGCAGCAAGAAAAATATTTTTTATGATTACCTACCGTTATTTATAAGTTGTCAAGAAGCTTTAAAATTGAGTAAGTATTAGCATTTCTTTTTCTTATATTAATTAATGTATTTAGATATAATTCTAGAATACTGTTTGTTAAAAATATTTAAAATCACATTTTGTTTTGATATTCTGGAACTTATTTAACCAAATATCTTAGAGTATTCGGCCAAATATGCAAGTATTCGGCAAAATATCTAATTATATTCGGCTACAAGTATTTGGCCGAATATCTGTTGAATATTCGGCAAAAGGGCCGAATATTCGTTACATCCTTATTCTTCATACATTTTATAACTTATATTATAAATTATTCTATGAAATCTATAATTTTTAGAAAGGATTTTTATTAGTTGAATATTGGAGTCAGAGATGTTGGGCCACAGTAAGTGATTTGCCAAGACCCCATGTGACATTGTGCCAGCCCTGATAAAAATTTTTGGTACTTCTCCATTATTCTGCCGCCCACTTTTCGTAACAAAAAACTATCGCCAAATAAAAAAATGTTACCATTCGAATATCAAAATAAATAAATAAAATACAAGAAATTTAGAAAAGCCACACTCACCAAAGTGTCAACCATCAGTGAGTTTGAACAAAAAACAATTACAATTTATTAATGAAAACAGAAAAAAAAAATCTTGGATACTTATTCATTTACATTATTTTTCTTAATTATCCTTCTTGGCTGGTAAATAAAATGTTTGTGACATCAGTTGAAACTGATCTATTGCAGTAACTAGGCATCACAACATTTTTCTAATGCTTTTTCTCTTTTAATATCATGGCACTGCTGTTTACGAATACAGTTGTTATTTTAAATAATGAAATAACTAATAAATCAGTAATTAAACATAATGAAAAATACACCCAAATGTTGAATTAAAAATCACTTCATGACAAAACAAACATGTGCAATATTTCTGACATTAAGTGAACGGGACTGTTAAGTGAATGTAATTTTTGGCATTAAATCCTATAGTTTGACAATAGTTTTTTTTTTTAATGAAAAGTGGTCAACGGCATAATGGAGAAATACCAAATTTTTAAGCAAAATATTGTTCTAAAAAGTGCAGATTTTCAATACTGTTGTATCATTCGCATTCACAGAAAGTATGAATAAATGAAACCAGTGTTCAGAACTGACTAAAGAAAATATTTAGAACAAAAGAAAACAGGCAATTAAAAAAATATAAAAAAACAGCCTTTGTTATGGGGTTTATTTGATATCCATCACATAGATGCAGTAAAAAAAAAAAAAACCAAATGAATAAAATTAAACCAACCCTTGCTATCAGGACTGAAACTAAAAAGGGGGTGTGTGTCAGAGGGGGCATGTGCCCCAGGTGCCAGAACGGAAAGCAGAGGGGATGCCAAATGAAATTTTGGTTTGTCATGTGATACAAAAAAAAAAAAATAAATAAATTTGTATAAAAATGTTTTGCAGCTGGAAAATCTAAGAAAAACTGAACCAAATGCATTAAAGTTGACAAATAGTTAAAAAGATTGGTCAGGTGACTGCTTGGGACACTAAACAATAAGTGGTGCAAAATTCACAAAATAAAATGCTTAGTAAATATTTAATAGGTTTTTTATTGTTGTTGTTATTATTCTAAGTTACTATAATTTTTAAAATCAGCATTTGGTTCAGGAAAGCATCTAGACATATCAGTCTAGGAAGAGCAGTATAAGTGATAGTTTTATGAAACTGAACACAAGGATATTTTACAGCATTGGAGTTCATTGTTATACCTACAGAAAATCTTGGTTATTCAGTTTTTAAGACATTGTGACTCATATCACTATGATTTTAAATGCCTGCTCAATTATAATGTAATACTACAACTACAGGGTCCTTCCATACCAAATCAACCAGTCACTCAACCTGACCATTTCAGATTTTGATGAAACGTACAGTGATCATTCTCCCTGATAATATAAATGAGAATATAATTTTTTTTTTTTTTTATCTCAGTAAATTGTCATACAAATAATTTTTTTAATTTAAAAAAATTATTATTTTTTGGCTTGTGTAAATGTTTTCAATTTTGAATTTCTCCATTTCTATCGGGCGTAGAGAGTTGTTTGACCCCTCATTTTAAAGAGAATTTCATAAGGTTTAATTTGATATGCAAATTAACTATGCTTGGTTAAAAAAAATTAAATTAAAAATTTTAAATAAAAAATAAAATAAAATGATGTTTTTTAAACATTTTGAAAAAAAAATATATTTTTTATAATATTATTCATTTTAAATCCTGAATGTTTTAGAGTGGAATCTTCATGGGATCAGCAGTTATGACTGTGCTAAAGACAGTATTGTCTTATTAATGTTAAACATTATTTTTTTCATAACTGCTGATTCCATTGAGATCCCACTCTAAAACTTTCAGGATTTAAAGTTTATAATATTAGTAAAAACATAATTTTTTCAAAAAAAAAAAACTTTTTTTTTCAATTTAAAATTTATAAATTAAATTAAATTTTTTAAACCAAGCATAGACGACAACTTGCATACCAAATTTACCTTATGAAATTATCTGTAAAATGAGGCGTCAAACAACTCTACAGTCTAATAGAACTTGAGAAATTCAAAATTGAAAATATTTAAACAAGCCAAAAAATGATGACTTTTTGAAATTAAAAAAAATAATTAAAGAATTATAAAAGTATATTCTCATTTATATCATCAGGTATATCACAATCCCTGAAGGTTTCAGTATAATCTGAGATGGCCAGGTGGAATATTGAAAATTTTTGGTTGATTTGACATGGAATAGAATTTACAGTAAAATGTGAAAATGAAATCTGTCTATAGTGGAATCTTGTTTTAAATGAAAAAATTACATGGTTCCACGAGAATGAATATCAACAATTATAGCACATGCTAAGATTGAAATCTGTATAAAGCAGAATTTCTTCCTGTTCTTTTCGATGCCAGTTTCACAGGTTTTATTGAATAAATATTTGATAAAGCTGATTACATAGTTCAATATTCAGGGGTCTGTCCAGACTTTTTTCACAGGGTCCTGTTTTTGTGAAATTGTGAACAGCTTTTTATATTTGTGAAAAATTGAATCATAATTTTGTGAATTTGAAATGGTCGTTACATTGAGGTTCTTGTTTATGCATTTTTAAGAAGATATATGGATATAAAATACACATATTTTCTTTATATATGTAAAAGTGACAGGTCAGATTTTACTTTTAAATGATTAATTTGTGAATTGTTTTTTTTTTTTTTTTAATTGAAAAATTTTGTGAAAAACCTATTTTTAAGACAAAGAATTTTGTGAAGGGTCCTGTTTTAAGGAAAATAATTTTGTGAAAGGTCCTGTTTTAGGGAAAATAATTTTGTGAAGGGCCCTTTTTTGAAATGAAAAATTTTGTGAAGAGTCCTTTAAAGGACCCATTTTCTTTCCTAAACAGATCCCTGATATTACATGTTTTATGATTACATATTTTAAAAATAAGTTGGCTATTAGAAACTTAGTATAAGTTTTTTTGTAAATTTACTTTGAGGAGGAGGGAGGGGGTACCAAAATCCATGTTTGGCCCTCTCTCCCCCCCCTTGTAAAAAAAAGCAGCACAGATGTCATATACGCGCACCACATTTGTGCAATTTTCTTTCCGGTCAATTTGGCGAAAACTTTGTTTTTGAACATTAGTTATAAATAGCATGCAATAATAAATAAACAGTTATAAATAATAAACATAATAAAGAATATAAATATCACAATAAATCATAAATATTAACACATAAACAAAATAACCGGGTTACCATGTTTGACTTGAAATTGCCATTTTGTTGCAATCGCGCCAATGTGGTGCATACATGACATCTGTGCCAAAAAGGCTAGTTTCAGCCCTGCTTGCTATTATCTCGAGAGGTTTTATTGCTTCAACCCTTAGATGCCTGTCTATTCAAACTGTTCAAATGCAGAGTCAGAAAAACTAGGCTAAATAGATCAGCTCAAGCTGGTCATATAAAAGCAAAGTTAGAAATCAGGAGATGCCAGATATTACATTGAATACATATGACCTAGACCAGCATACGACAGAAGAAATATATGAACTAGTCAGCATTCACAATGACACATTACAATGGTGAGTAGATGAAGAATATCAACAGCAGCCTGCTATTTTTTTTTAATAAATCCTTAATTTGTTTTCGAAAAACTTCAATGGAAATTATAGGAGATTTAAAATCTACGGATCTGCGGACTTGAAACTAAGGGCATAATTGACATAAATACAATGTAAGGAACAAACCCCTTTTTTAGTTACAAGCTAAATATGTTAGATCTGTTCAGTAATCATAAATAATCAAAATCTTACTTATTTGTCTATACGTACAAAACAAAGCATTAACACAATACTTACATTCATATATATAAAATATCCACGCTACTTGAAAGAAAATGGGGATGGGGAAGTGAACTTTCATTTCGATATCGATTACTACCGAATCGATTCAGTTAAAAATCATTATTCGTTTGATTATACATTGCAAATGGTTTGATATTAAATAAATTTTTAGAAGGTGCTAACCGTGCTAACAGTGAAAAAAAGTCGGTAAAGCTTCATTCGGACAAAAGGTGATAGCATGAATTATTATCAATCAAACAGAGAATTTTAATCGAATTATTTTCTAGTGTCATTTTGAGTGTAAAAAAAGTAGTGTGTGGCAAGTTATCTTTTCAATCAATCTATAAATATTACGTTAGTTCTTTGGTATGGGTTGATATGCTGACGAATAGATCATAATTAGATTTTTATTAAATATTATTATCAGGAAGATGAGTTATTTCAGCTTAATTATAAACATGGGAGGGTGTTTACGTTGATTTCTGGGTACTTTTCCAGTGTAGGGGGGAAGTGTAGGGCTCGCCTTGGCGAGAGAAGGAAATTTGTCCGGCATATTAAATGAATTTTTTTTTTCAGAAAATGATAAAATGAATTTATCTGCCTCGGCCGGCTCCCCTTCTAAACAATTATTTTAATATCATATCATTTGCAATGTATAATCAATCGAATAATGATTTTTAGCTGAATCGATTCGGTAATCGATATCGAAATGAAAGCTCACTTCGCCAATTACTTTTAAGTAGTAGGGCTTGGATGTTTTATATTTATGATTTATGAATCTAAGTATTGTGTTAATGCTTTGTTTTGTGCGTGTAGACAAATAAGTAAGTTGATTATTGAACAGAATTTACATATTTAGCTTGTAATTTGAAAAGGGTTTGTTCCTTACATTGTATTTATGTCAATTATGCACTTAGTTTCAAGTCCGCAGATCCTTAGATTTTAAATCTCCTATAATTTCAAATGAAGTTTTTCGAAAACAAATTAAGGATTTATAAAAAAAGAAAATAGCAGGCTGCTGTTGATATTTATTGGTTGGTGTTCTTCATTTACTCACCATTGTGATGTGTCATTGTGAATGCTGACTAGTTCATATTTTCCTTCTGTCATATGTATTCAATATAATATTTGGTATTTACTGATTTCTAACTTTGCTTTTATATGACCCTCTTGAGCTGATCTATTTAGCCCAGTTTTTCGGACTCTGCATTTCAGCAGTTTGAATAGGCATACATCTAAGGACTGAAGCAATAAAAACCTCTTGCATATGATAGCAAGCAGTACCAGAGCTAGCTTTTTTTTATGGGGGCCAAAGATTGATTTTGACAGCCCCCTCCCTCCTCCTCAAAGTAAATTTACAAAAAACTTTTACTAAGTTTTTAATAGCCGAACTATTTTTTTTTAAATGAAAAATATGTAATCATAAAACATATAAAATTGAACTATGTAATCAGCTTTGTCAAATATTTATTCAATAAAACCTGTGAAACTGAAATCGAAACAAACAGGAAAAATTTCTGCTTTATACAGATTTCAATCTTAGCATATGCTATAATTGTTGATATAATTTCTAGTGGGACCGTGTAATTTTTTCATTTAAAATAAGATTCCATTATAGACAGATTTCATTTTCACATATTTTCCTGTTGTTACATTACAATTGTGCAGGCATTTAAAATCTTAGTAATATGAGTCACATTGTTTTAAGACAGGGTTGTTTGATTTAAATCAGCTTGATTTAAATCGCGATTTAAATCATGATTTAAATCAAATGATTTTTTTAAAAAAATCTTTGATTTAAATCAGTTTTTTTAACATTCATATTTACTGGCTGAATAAGGATCAAATTCCTCATTCATATTAAAATAAAAGTTAAAATCATTCATTTCAAATTAAAAATTACCTTTCAATAACATTAAATAAAACTTTTATAGATTAAAAATACTATTATATTATGAAAGTAAATGCAACACTGCATTAAAAATATTATCTATCCATAGTACATTCTCCAAAACTACTGATAAATACTTACTAATTTTTAAAGTTTTTTTTTTCTTAGTCACTTCTATTTTTTGAAAGCAAGATGCTGAAGCTAAAGTTAAATCTATTTAATATAATAGTATTTTCAGTGGAGAGTCACTTTCTCTAAAGCAAATTATACATAATTCACAAGTTTGTTTTACATTTACCTGCAAATTACAATGTCCCATATGTTGATGTATTGATCATATCATGTGATCAATACATGGACTAATTATAACATAAATATTTGGACTGTTTATCTAACATAGAATTAATTCCAGTTTCATGTTTCTTCTATAATTGAAAATACTTTAATCCCTGTAACTAACTGATCCCTTTCCACTTTCTTTTCCTAAAATTCATTGCTTATTGCAATGGAAATAAATAAGAAATGTTATTGTACTAAGCTAAGCACTAAGCAGTCATTCATATTGTCAAGTAAGCAAGATTGTTTTCTAAAATTGACCATGGCTGAGTAGGGGGGTGGGGCAATAACACTGATAATTGATAGCTTCACACTTTTAGTTATAGGATTACCTTGCATTTGGTGCCTTAGAATAGTATAGTGTGAATTTGACTAATGATGAAAAAAAAAAGCCTTACTTTTTGCTAAAGACAAATACAGTTCACATTTTATATCTGTGATAATGAAATTTCAAGGAAAATCTAATCCTTATTCTGAATTTTTATTTGATGAAGACATCGTAACAAAGATTTCTCCCTTAGACTGGTGGAAAACACACTTTGATTCAGAAATTTGTGTATCAGATGGTGAGGGGAGTGTAAAGAAAGCCATAGAGCAACTGTTTACAGCAACAGCTACTTCTTGCTCCGTGGAACGGATTTTTTTAACATATGGTTTAGTTCAATCTAAACTTAGAAATAAATTAGTAAATGATAAAGCAGCCAAATTGGTGTTCTTATACAAAACCTTAAATGCATAAATAGTTAAAAATGTTAATATAATTACATATATGTAAATAATTACAAAATAAAAACCAGATTTTGTAAGAGATTGAATTGTAATCTAATATTAAACTATAATCTTATATTAATGATTTAAACAATTATCTATTCATAGATATTCACCAATGTTAAACTGTTTCTATTTAATATTTTGTCATAACTAAAAAATTATAGAATTGTTCTTGCATGATGCATAATAAATATATACCCATATGCATTTAGCATTCTTTGTTGTATTTGTTATACGTTGTTATATAAAATATGTGTTATTTGGAGTAATACACGAAAGAAAATTTTAATAACTTTTAAATTAAATAGAAATTTATACATATAACACACATATTTACATGTATAACAATTTAATATTAGAATGTTTTAAATTTTAAATGAATCATCTAAATTTGTTTGCAACAATTTTACATTTAAATTATTTTGAATTCTTATCTAGAAATTATAATGAAATTAATAGAAATATGTAAATCTATACAGAAAATATAAATAAATATCTGCAGAGTACACAAATAATATTATACTATAAAAATATTTAAAAAAATTAAAAAAATCCGATTTAAATCAAAAAAATCTGATTTAAATCAAAAAAATCTGATTTAAATAAAAAAAATCCGATTTTTTTGATTTTTTTAAAAAAATCACGATTTTTAACAACCCTGTTTTAAGAACTGAAAAACCAGGATTTTCTGTAGGTATAACAATGAATTTCCAATACTGTAAAATAGCCTTGTGTAACAGTCAGTTTCATGAAACTATCACTTATACCGCTCTTCCAGACTGATATGTCTAGATTCTTTCCTGAATCAAATGCTGATTTTAAAAATTATAACAACTTAAAATAATAACAACCTCAACAAAAAAACCTATTAAATTTTTACTAAGCATTTTATTTTGCGAATTTTGCACCTCTTATTGTTTAGTGTACCAAGTAGTCACCTAATCAATCTTTTTATCTATTTGTCAACTTTAATGCACTTGGTTCAGTTTTTCTTGATTTTTCCAGCTGCAAAACATTTTTATACAAATTTTAAATATTTTTTTTGTATCAATTGACAAACCAAAACTTCATTTGGCAGCCCCTCTGCTTTCTGCTCTGGCACCTGGGGTACATGCCTCCTCCAACACCCTCCTTTTTAGTCCTGATAGCAAGGGTTGGTTTAATTTTATTAATTTGTTTTTTACTGCATCTATGTGATGGACATCCAATAAACCCCATAACAAATGCTGATTATTATTATTTTTTAATTGCCTGTTTTCTTTTCCAAATATTTTCTTTAGTCAATTCCTAACACCGGCTTCATTTAATCATACTTTCTGTGAACGCAAATGATTCAACAGTATTGAAAATCTGCATATTTTGGAACAACATTTTGCTAGAAGAACATTCTATTGCACGTTATTGGTTGCAGAGTCGCGTATTATAGAACCATATATGGAAGGGAAATAAATTTGCATAACTGTTGAGTTAATGATTGGTTTTTAATTGTCATGTGAATTATTATGTATCGGCGGCTATTACAGTGGCAGTTAGAGTGGTAGAATTGAATTTATCATTCTATTTTGTTTATCGAAATTGTTTTGACGTTTGTAGTTGCTGATAGAAGTTGGAAAATGTTTGTGGCTATGGATACCACTTTTTGAGAGTACCAGGTAAGTTTTTATGAGGAAGCAGAAAGGCACTTCAAAACTGAAATAACGTGCTGATTTTATCTAATAGTTTGTGTTAAATTAGAATTTGAATTACCGAATGGTTACCCTGATATAGTAGTGCTCTTTAAAAGATTGAAATGATGTAATTTTATCTAAAGGTTTGGGCAAAATTACAAAATCAGTTATCGAATGATTATTCTGATTGTAGCAGTCCACTTTAGAAGAATGACGTAGGTAATGTATTTTCTATTAAATTTATGTTACAAAAATTTATTTTTCGTTTATTTTGATATTTACTTTCTGGTTTTACTAATACGTCATTATTTATAAATGTTGTGTTCGTCATGAAATTAGAAACTAAATAATCGAATGTTTACACTGATATAGTAGGGCACTTTAAAAGATTGAAATGACGCAATGATTTTAACTAAAAGTTTGTGTGAAATTAAAATTAGCATCAGCAAAGGATTACTGTAATATAGTAGTGCACTTTAAAAGATTGAAATGACATACCGTAAAATCTCGATTGTAAGCCCCCCCCTTTTTCAAAATCAAAAAAGGTTAAATTTAGGAGGGGGGCTTATAATCAGGATTTTTTTTTTTCAAATCATTTAAAAACCTGTTTTTATCATTAATTTAGAAGTAAAAAAAGGGCAAGAATCTTCTGTATTTCGGCAGATTAAAAATAAAAATAATAAAATAAAAATAAATTCCCAACCCTAAAATCCTCCCCCCCCCCCAAAAAAAAAAAAAAATTAAAAATCTTTTTTTAAATATTTATTTTTCTTAATTTCTTATTTTATTGTAACAATAAATACTAGGTATCTATCTAAAGTCAATCTAAATCTGCTCTCAAAATTACTGTTTGCCCCCCCCCTCCCCTCTGGTACCAAAACTGCATAGTTTAACCGTTATACTTTTTAATTTTAAACTTCTTTTCAGACTTATTAAATACTCTATATTAAAAATAAATAAGTCCAACCTACCACCTAAATTAACCCCACCTCTTAAAATCTCTGCTTCTCAACCCCTGCAACCCCAACCTCATCTCAGGAAGATCCTCCCCCTCCAAATGCATCGCGTAAAATTAAAAATCTGTAAAATTGTAAAATAAAAAAAAAGAGCGAGAGTCTTCTGTATTTCGGCAGATTTTAAAAAAAATAAAATTAAAATTAAACCTAAAATCCTGCCTTCCCCCCCCCCTTTAAAAAAAAATATATTTTTTTAAATATTTTCCTTTATTTCTTATTTTATTGTAACAGCAAATAATCAATCATATAAATCTGCTCTCAAAATTACTGTTCCCCCCCCCCCTCTGGTACCAAAATGCATAGTTTAACCTTTATAACATTTTAACTTTAAACTTCTTTTCAGACTTATTGAATACTCTATATTAAAAATAAATAACTCCAACCTACCATTTAAATTAACCCATCCTCCTAAAATCCCTGCTTCTATCCCCTGCCCCCCACCCTTATCTCATGAAGATCCTCCCCCTACAAATGCATCTGGTAAAATTTAAAATCTGTAAAATTAAAAAAAAGGGACGAGAATCTTCCGTATTTTGGTGGAGTAATAAATAAATAAGCAAATAAAAATAAATTCCCAACCCTAAAATCCTGCCCCCCCCCCCCCCAAAAAAAAAAATTAAATAAATAAATAAAATAAAATAAAAAAATTTAAAAATCATTTTTTAAATATTTTTTTTAATTTCTTATTTTATTGTGTAACAATAAATAATCAATAATCTAAACCTGCTCTCAAAATTACTGTTTTCCCCCAGCAATATTTAAATAACGATCTACATTATACCCTCCTCCCTTCCAAAAAGTCCTCTTTATTTCCTCTCCCCTCCTAGTACATACTTTAAAGTCTTTAAAAGTTTTTTTTTTAAATCTATTTAGAAGTTTCTTGCAACTATAATTAAATAATTATCTAAATTGCTTCTCCCCCCCCCCCCTCAGCACGCAAACTTAAAAATCTTTAAAACTATTTTTTAAAGATTTTATGTGGTATTGTCACTTTGTAGCAACAATAAATAAATTTTATCATCTCACTCTCCCTTTAAAGTTCCATTCTCCATTCCCAGAAAAAGGGATGAATTTCTAGACATGGAGGGGGGGGGGGTGCAAATAGAAGATTTTAGTCTTTTTGTAGTTTGGCTGTTTTCACAGCTGATATTTTGTTATTAGAAGGGAAGTTATTTTAGAGAACATATTTATTTCAAAACATAAAACATACGCGTGATTCAGGGAAGAACAGCCAAAACTGCAAAAGAGATGAACATTTTTGCTTTTCTCTCACATATTTAGAAATCCATTCCCCTTCTTTTGGAGAATAGGACAGAGAAAAAATTTCAAACGGAATGATGATTTTAGATGAGTGATACTTATATGAGATGATGTAAATGAGATGAGTTACCTTACTACAAAATAAGAAATAGATCAACATTAAAAAAAAATAATAATAATAATATTAAAGATTTTAAAGTATTTGCTGGGTGAGAAGACAGAGGGGGAAGTGGAATTTTTGGGAGAAAGGGGGGGGGGTAATTTTTAGATGATTGATTATTCATTAATATTGTTACTAAAGAGATATAAATACAGCAGTTTTTTTTTAAAAATAAGAGTTTTAAAGATTTTAAAATTTGTGTGTGTGTGTTTGGGGGGGGGGGGGGTAGATACTTTTGGAGTAGACAGAAAACGTAGGTTTCAAGGTATAAGAGACGTGAAAAAAAAAAAAAAAGAAATAATCTGCCACCCCCTGGAAAAATATTTGCCCCACCTGGAAGTAAGGTCTAGCTACGGGCCTGAGCTTAGTGAATGTATTAACACATGCTTGTCAGTGAGAGGGTTAATATCTCAATGTAAATACTACTACATTTCAACTTTCACCTTCAATAACAATCAGGGCTGGCACAACCATCAGACAAAAGGGAGGCTGCTGCCCAGGGCCCTGTGCCAGTTGGAGTCATATTAGGGGCATCGAGTCTATGTACAATTTAAAATAACATTACCCTATGTAAAGTAATGATATTATTGCTCTAAATTTGTCTTTATTTTATTATTTTTTTGTAAAAAAAAGTTCGTATTAACTTTATTTCTTATAGCTAAAATTAATATAAATGCCGGGGAATGTATAGATGTGAGGATCCTGAAAGTAAATATAAATGCCAAAAATAAATATTTAAAGTATTTTAAAGGAGAGACGTTTTTTAGAAATCAAATAGGATTACGCACAATATATGTGAAAGAATTTGCATGTTATTCTTCATACATTTTATACTCTATATTATAAATTATTCTATGAAATACAGTAGAAGATCTTTATAACGCAATTCTCCATATAATGCACAACTTCTCAGATGTAAACAATTAATTTTTAGTTAAGAAATACATGAATTCCCACATTATAAATAGTTGCTATTCTCTAGAGGACTAAATTTGATACATTAGTTCAACTTTATCTCCTTAATTCAGAGCTTTTTACTGTAAACATTGTTATGATTTGATACAGGTATGTTTAGACAATGTTTATAAAGTAAATTTAACAATGTGTGGAATGATCTATATTATGCAAAAAATTATAATCTGCACAACTCCTGGTAATAAAGAATGCAATATAAAGATACTCTATTTTGGTATGTTTCACACACCATGTTTTACAAGCTAAATTTAATGATGTGTGAAATGTGATCTATATAATGCACAACCTCATATTTTAGGTTTGCGTTATAAAGATCTTCTACTGTATGCAATTTTTAAAAATGAATTTTAGGAACTGATGCTTTACACTCACGCGGAAATGTAAACAAATGATTGGCGACTGTTTGGTTGGTGCAACTTCCAAGACTGCGCCAAGCTACTATTTTCCATTGCCATTTTGGAAACATAAAAAACAGAACATTTCTAAATAACGTATTCGAAAACACAGAAAATCGTATTTCTACACAACAATTAAAATTTAAAATAAACCAAAAATACATTTTTTACAACATAAATTTAATGGAAAATGTTAATTACCGTAAAATCTCGAAAGTAAGCCCCCCTCCCACTTTTAAGCAATTTTGGTTTTCTTTTCCATTCCCGAATATAAGCCGCCCCCCCCCCCCCCCCAAAAAAAAAAAAAAAAAATCTGTAAAATCTCGAAAGTAAGACACCCCCTCCCACTTTTAAGCAATTTTGATTTTCTTTTCTATTCCCAAATATAAGCCCCCCCCCCCTCTAACATACAAAAAAAAATTATGCACAAAAAATTGATTTTAAAAATCTAAGGGAGGCAATTTTCATTCTTTTGATATTTTTGACAGATTTCCACTTATGTTTTTATATGATGTTAATGAAATCCTTCCTCTCACATGAAATGTCTGTTTCCCTACTATGCCCTCTCTAGCATAAAAAGTTTGAAAACTTGAGAATCTTAAATCCTTCTGTACTTATTTCTGTTTATTAGTAACGTAACAATTAGTTAAAAAAATCAATCTTCTACACTACAATCTTCATTTCCATCCAAAATTTATGCCTCTTCTCCCTCAGCATAAAAAGTTTAAAATCTTTAAAACTCTTTATAAAAAAAATTATGCTCTATTTTTGCTCTCTACTAACAAAAAATAAATAATCAGCCAATTAAATTTTCTCTCTACCACAAAGATGTCTGCTTCCGCTCTTTTGCCTCCCCACAGCAAAAAAAATCTTTAAAACTCTATTTTAAAAATATATTCTGTCTTACATGTTGCTCTCTAGTAAAAATAAGTAAATATCAATCATATAAATTACCCTCCACTCTACTGCTCTCTCTCTGAAACTTACACTTCTCCTTCCTTCCCTCCCTCTCCTCTCACCCTCTCAAGATACAAAGTTTAAAATCTTTATTAAAACATTTGCTGTCTAGTAACAATAAATAACTAATCAACCATTTCAATTATCGCTTTACCACCAAGTTTATACCACCAAGAGATATAAATACAGCAGTTTTTAAAAAAATAAGAGTTATTTTAAAATTTGTGTGTGTGTGTGATTTGTGGGGGGGGGGGGGGGGTAGATACTTTTGGAGTAGACAGAAAACGTAGGTGACAAATTAGAAGGCAACAAGTAGGACATACAATTTCTTCACATAAGAGTTTTATAAATTTTAAATTTTCTACTTTTTGGATGAGAGGGAAATATGAATTTCGATGGAAGGAGTTTGTAATTTAGATGATTCGTTATTTATTTATTGTTAATAGAGAGCAACAAAGAGGACAGAAGATTTTTTTTTTATAAATAGATTTTTTTTTTTTTTTTTTTTTTTTTTTTTTTTTTGATAGGTGTTAGGTAAGTGAAAGAAGCAGACATTTTGGTGGTAAAGCGATAATTGAAATGGTTGATTAGTTATTTATTGTTACTAGACAGCAAATGTTTTAATAAAGATTTTAAACTTTGTATCTTGAGAGGGTGAGAGGAGAGGGAGGGAAGGAAGGAGAAGTGTAAGTTTCAGAGAGAGAGCAGTAGAGTGGAGGGTAATTTATATGATTGATTATTTACTTATTTTTACTAGAGAGCAACATGTAAGACAGAATATATTTTTAAAATAGAGTTTTAAAGATTTTTTTTGCTGTGGGGAGGCAAAAGAGCGGAAGCAGACATCTTTGTGGTAGAGAGAAAATTTAATTGGCTGATTATTTATTTTTTGTTAGTAGAGAGCAACAAATAGAGCATAATTTTTTTTATAAAGAGTTTTAAAGATTTTGAACTTTTTATGCTGAGGGAGAAGAGGCATAAATTTTGGATGGAAATGAAGATTGTAGTGTAGAAGATTGATTTTTTTAACTAATTGTTACGTTACTAATAAACAGAAATAAGTACAGAAGGATTTAAGATTCTCAAGTTTTCAAACTTTTTATGTTAGAGAGGGCATAGAAGGGAAACACATTTCATGTGAGAGGAAGGATTTCATTAACATCATATAAAAACATAAGTGGAAACCTGTCAAAAATATCAAAAGAATGAAAATTGCCTCCCTTAGATTTTTAAAATCAATTTTTTTTGCATAAATTTTTTTTTGTATGTTAGAGGGGGGGGGGTATATTTGGGGATAGAAAAGAAAATCAAAATTGCTTAAAAGTGGGAGGGGGTGTCTTACTTTCAAGATTTTACAGATATATATATTTTTTTTTTTTTTTGGGGGGGGGGGGGGTTATTCGGGAATGGAAAAAAAAACGAAAATTGCTTAAAAGTGGGAGGGGGGCTTACTTTCGAGATTTTACGGTAATTAACATTTTCCATTAAATTTATGTTGTAAAAAATGTATTTTTGGTTTATTTTAAATTTTAATTGTTGTGTAGAAATACGATTTTCTGTGTTTTCGAATACGTTATTTAGAAATGTTCTGTTTTTTATGTTTCCAAAATGGCAACGGAAAATAGTAGCTTGGCGCAGTCTTGGAAATTGCACCAACCAAACAGTCGCCAATCATTTGTTTACATTTCCGCGTGAGTGTAAAGCATCAGTTCCTAAAATTCATTTTTTAAAATTGCATACAGTAGAAGATCTTTATAACGCAAACCTAAAATATGAGGTTGTGCGTTATATAGATCACATTTCACACATAATTATATTTAGCTTGTAAAACATGGTGTGTGAAACATACCAAAATAGAGTATCTTTATATTGCATTCTTTATTACCAGGAGTTGTGCAGATTATAATTTTTTGCATAATATAGATCATTCCACACATTGTTAAGTTTACTTTATAAACATTGTCTAAACATACCTGTATCAAATCATAACAATGTTTACAGTAAAAAGCTCTGAATTAAGGAGATAAAGTTGAACTAATGTATCAAATTTAGTCCTCTAGAGAATAGCAACTATTTATAATGTGGGAATTCATGTATTTCTTAACTAAAAATTAATTGTTTACATCTGAGAAGTTGTGCATTATATGGAGAATTGCGTTATAAAGATCTTCTACTGTATTTCATAGAATAATTTATAATATAGAGTATAAAATGTATGAAGAATAACATGCAAATTCTTTCACATATATTGTGCGTAATCCTATTTGATTTCTAAAAAACGTCTCTCCTTTAAAATACTTTAAATATTTATTTTTGGCATTTATATTTACTTTCAGGATCCTCACATCTATACATTCCCCGGCATTTATATTAATTTTAGCTATAAGAAATAAAGTTAATACAAACTTTTTTTTACAAAAAAATAATAAAATAAAGACAAATTTAGAGCAATAATATCATTACTTTACATAGGGTAATGTTATTTTACATAGACTCGGTGCCCCTAATATGACTCAAACTGGCACAGGGCCCTGGGCAGCCGCCTCCCTTTTGTCTGATGGTTGTGCCAGCCCTGATTGTTATTGAAGGTGAAAGTTGAAATGTAGTAGTATTTACATTGAGATGTTAACCCTCTCACTGACAAGCATGTGTTAATACATTCACTAAGCTCAGGCCCGTAGCTAGACCTTACTTCCAGGTGGGGCAAATATTTTTCGAGGGGGGGGGGAGATTATTTCTTTTTTTTTTCACCTCTCTTATACCTTGAAAAATATGTACACTGTACTTTTAGTGTAATTTTTTTCTCATTTAAAACGTAAGATCTCTCCAAAGCCAGAATGATTTTTTTAATATTTGTTCCAAGACACAATAAAAAATATATCAAAGACACATAAATAAAATATTTACATTTACATAACGTAAATAAGTTGTTTCCTTTTAATTAAGTAATTTAAATTTATGTAGGTTTTATGTTTGTTTATATTAATAAATGCATTCATGTACAATTTATTAAATGATGTTTCGTTATATTTACATCACGCAAGAAAGATGTGAGAAAGAAAAAACAGAATGAATAAAATGAATAGAACAAGTAACGAGGATGTCCTTATCGATAATGAAAAAATATTTTTTTAATTTTCATGATGAAAATAGAAAAGAAAAGAAATAGAGTACCAAATTAATTATAAGGCCTTTTATTTTATTTTATTTCTTTTATTTTAGTTTTAGTCTTTTACAAATTTGACAACCTCTATAGGGAAGTTGCAATCAGCTGATCAACCATTGTACTTCACTTGGGGGTCAGGGTTCTTCCACCAATCAGAACTGCTGTAGTGTGTGACCTCCAACCTGATGTCAATTGCAACTGCCCTATTTGTTGTAAAAATAATTTATTTGAAAGAATTTTGAAGACTAATGGGAATTATGTATAAAAACCCTCTAATATAATTGCAACCTCCTGTCTCTACTTGTATTTAATTTTTTGAGTACTTCTTCTAAATTTATGTTTTCCGTCCGTTTTCTCTCGAAGGATCGAGAATATCTGGTTTACTTGTAGTAGGTCCAGTTAATGATAATGAATTTTTATCACAACTATTTGCACAATATTCAGGAGCAGGACTCTATTTCCTGTTCTAGTCGACGCTTCTTATACATAAATGAACGGATATCCATATTTTCAAATATAACTTGTATTCACAGATAAAGTAATCCGTTCCGTTCACAGATACATACTTATCCCAATATAATAGTATATACAACTTTTAAAACGAGAACCTTTTTTTTTCACTGTCACCAAAAACTGATTAGCATCTGAAATCCACAATGGTTAAACTAATGGCGGAATGTATTATTTTCACAAGCGGATTTTCAAGAGTCACTTCCTCGAAATCGTTGAACGGGACACGAAAACATACGGGTGGTCCTGCACAAACACAGGCCCGCTGTCGGCACAATCACAGGGGCGACAAATTGCACCTATATCGTCCTATTGTAAAATTGTCAAAATCTTTCTTTCAGAAAATAGTTCATATTACTTCTCTATTTATATTTCAGAGGACGGGTAACACAATTTCACACCACAGGTGGTCCAGTGATGTGTCAGAAAGTCTCTGAATAGCACAAGTACTAAAGGGTGCTGAGCAATTTGACTGCTTTGATGGCGCTTGTTTGTGACAGGCGATTTAATAGCAGACTTGAAGCCAAGTTAAAAACTTTTCGTGCAATCCTAACTATAAGCATTACAAATGAGACAAAATGAAGAAATAATAATAATAAAAGGAACTTGTAAGAGGCAGAAAATTCAAAATTGCGAACGGACGCTCTGGTTTTTCAAACAGATGAAGTCTTAAAATTGTCACGCTTCTGTTGTTATTTGTTATTCTGTGTTGAGTTCTGAAAAAGCCATAAATTATGGAAAAAAATAGCATAAAACAATATATTTTCATAATTTTTTTAAATGGATTTTTATGAGAGAATATTAAGATTAACATAGCATTAATGTAAATATTGTTAACACTGTATGGTAAATTACACTGCATCAACAGTTGCTACAATAACATGGAATCATTTATGTTTAAAGTATTAAGCATAGATTATTCAAGATCTAATTAACACAACCCAGTGCTGACTCAGTTTCAGACAAAACAATCCCAGTTTAGGTGCGTTTGTAATTATATAAATGCGTAGCAACTATAGTCGTCGTCTGGTCCGTCCGCCCGTCCGCAAGAAACAAAATCTACCCAACCGAATGCTTTGAAATTTAATATATAGAATCGTTAAAAAATTTTGTTGAGTCATTTCAAATTTTGTGAAAATCGAATCACAACTTAAAAAGATATTACAAAAGTTTTCTTTATTCCATTAAATCCTATCATACGTAATCTATATAATAAAAGCGCAAGTCATGTGACTGAGGAAAACAAATACGGGCTAACCTGCTAACCACTTCTTTTTTCATATGCCAAGCGGTCATTTTTATTCAACATTATTTCTTCGAATAAAATTGCATCAAAGTTACATTTTTAGAAAGATCATTCAAAAAAATGGTTTGCTTGAGAGATGAGTTACATTAAAAAATGCAATAGATTCTGAGATAACTTCAGTAGAAATTAGGTTAATTGCCGAATATCTCAATCCATTAAAGTAAATAAACACAAGAGATTCGTTCATCATGAGTCATAGAAATATTAAACCATGGAGGAAATCATTCGCAAAGCAATATCTCATGTTGAATTTTGCAGCGCTGTCTGGTGTCGAAAAAAAATTCTCATCTGTAAACGTGGCATCACTATTAATAAAAAAAGGCATGCTCATTTCGCTCGTAACAAACGATATAATTCATTTCAGAGAAATATTAAAGATGATTTTTTTACATTGTAAAACTAGTTATAGTACGGTCGCACCTCCTTTGTCACGTTTAACGTACAGTTCCAACTTGTTTGTTTGTTCCGTGCTACATTCAAAAAAATAATAAACACTATTTATGCAGAATGTTTAGTGTCGAAGAGTCTGTGCAAATATAAAATATTTTTTAATTTATTTATTTCACTGTCCATTTCCTATAAAGCATCGCTATCTCTTCAATCGCCGTATATTTTTTGAAAAGAGCTATACATATTGTTTATGCTTAAGACTGTTATGACATTAAGGTCACATTCACTCGTAATTAAATACCATTTCATATATCCTCCATGAGGTTCCGAAAAAAAAAATATATATGTATATGTATAGTAATTCTGTATTATATATTTATATATGTATATGTATAATAATTCTGTGTATATATATATATATGTAAACTTAATGTAAAATTTAACGATTGAAACATAAGAAACTGACCATGCACAATGAAATCACAATACCATATAGCAGAGTCAAATTACAAATTAAATTTATATATATACAATTTTTTCCGGCTGAACAACACGGAACTTTTTTGCTGTATTCGCACTGTCATTTTTATACATAAAAGCATGAAATTTACAAGTTTTAACTACTAAAGTGATTTAGAATCGAATAACGTTTTTCACTTTTCTATAGATACGTTAAATTTTGAGTTGTAATCGATTTCTCTCTTATGAACTTTATCAGACTGTCATGTCCAGAAAATTGGTTTATATCTTTAACTTTGACGGTCATTTTCGGAAAACTGATTTACTTTTACAAAAAAATGGAAAACACTATTTAATTTCTTTGTTTTTAATAAGAGGACCTGAAAAAATTTTGAATTTAAGAATAGGGAATGACTTTGTGAATGTGTCAGAAGATAACTAATTTGGATTTGTAAAATCGTAAGTAGCCCGTCATATTTTATTCTTTAAAATTGAAATAATGATTGGTATATTTCAGAGGCGTCAACTTTTAAAAATTTCAGGGGGCGGGCGTGGGGGGTCGTGGAAGAGTAGATTGAACAGATGAAGGGACAGACCTTCTATTAATTTTTATTTCCAGAGGTGGGGAGGGAGGCGATGGTCCTGTGAGAATTTCTATGGCCTTGTAGTCGAGCCTATGATGGATTTAATTTGTTATCTTGTTCATTATTATAAATATTTTCAAACTGTAAGCAAAGGTATGAACTTTTTTAAGCTACTTTTATCATATTATTTCGATATCTGCAAATAAATTCCTTTGAAGAATATATTTTACGCGAAATAAAACATTTTATAAAATCTAAGTATACTTAACAACTTAACAATATCATATCGTTACATCTTTCTTTTTGTTCCTTGATTTATTATTGATTGATATAATTTCGTTCCTTGAAGATTTTGTACTTTAAGATGAAAAGTTATTTATGTTATGTTACATGAAAGTTATTTAAAGTGAAATACATACAAACGTGTAACGCGGTAATAATTTCCTCTACTAACCACTACTTGTAAAACATGTGGGAAAAAATAAATATATATATATATAACTTAGGACACATGTATATTAAAAACAATTCACAGATAATTCTGTAAATTTCTTATTTATAAATTAAATTTATATCATTTAATTAAAACAAATTTTATATTCTATTGGTTAAAGATGATATTTTCATTGAAATTCCATTTCTTCTTTACGCTGGAAAACTCCTCCTATAATTTTCTTATTGTGACATACGTTTCACAAATTTTTATCATTCAATAATATGTAAGGAAAGATCAGAAGAATGAAAGACATTAGTCCCCTTTTCCCAAAGCAAACAAGTAAACATAACAATACGTTTCATAGAATTGGAACCAGTTCCATGAAAGAAGCAAAAACTGTCATGTAGGACAAATTCAAAAACATTATTTTAGGCTGTTTCGCTTTATTTTCAGATTCAGAAGCCTTTCAACCCTTTCTTAAGATAAATTTCACATGGTGACAATTCTACAAAGAAAGTAAGCTTTATGGATATCAGTCAATACAGAATTGTTGCTAGTCCGGTAGGGGCAGGAATATCCTGTGGTACGATGTAATTTCTACAAAGCAACAAAGCGGGATTGTCCTACGTGACAATCCCCGACAGGTCTGTTGTCTGTTAAAGAAAGAGAGAAAAAAGAAGGTTTATAGATGAATTCTGGTTTCCATTTTAAAAACGAAATTTGGAGGAGGGGGGGGGGATCTCTTTGCTTAGATCTGGCAAGAAGATGGAAAAATTTGGGAATTTAAAGGGAATTAGTGGCTGATAAAGTGATCGGAATGTCCAGTCTCACATTAGATAAAGAGTAAAATTTATTTAAAAAAATAATAGAAATTTAATGTTGTTTTAATCGGGATGTAAAGTTTCACGCTAGGTCGGGCAAAATCTTTTGCAGGTCGGGCTTTGCCCGACCTGGCCCCACCTAGCTATGGGCCTGGATTGAATTTTTGTATATTTTATGAAAACATTTATATTAAAATCCAAGAAAAATATTCAATTTACATAAAAAATATTAGTAGTTTAGTAGTTGGAGTTGCAATTAAAAAATTAAAATGGCCTCTAAATTTTCAGAAAAAATATATAGGATAGATTTCTAAGTTTAGATAGATAATCTAAGTTTGTTAAAAAACTAGTCGTAGGCGGCCACCGTAATACTTACCCATCATGGATATGCATAATGTAAAATATGAAAATTAAAAATGTGTACACTACTTATAAAATGCATTGCAATTCAAATAAAATTGAGGCTTGATGACGTCATGAACTTTGAAGGCTCGATTACTGAATTGCTTAAAAGAAACATCCTTAGAACTCCAAAAACAATAATCTTATTAACTAGCGGTTTATTGCATCTGATGAAGCGTCTCATTTCCAATTAAACTATATCTTTGAATGGAAATTTGGATGAAATACAGGGTCATGAAAAATCAAAGTGTGTGGGAAATAGGATTACCAATATCTCGGCAACTCATTATCTGAATCATTCTTTATGCAAAATTTGTTTTTTTTTTAAATTTTTTTTTTAATATTCAGTCCTTAAAATAAGCAATTTTGAAAATTTTTATAAACCTTTTATCAGAACGAATATTTCAAAAGTCTCAAAAAAATAGTTCCGGATCATCGAGGGGACTGAAATTCAATAAGCTTCTTCCCATTATTATATACTAAGTACATACCCAATTTCAAGTCTCTAACTCAATTTTTTCGGGAGATAGAGCGTTTACACACACACAGACGAACGGCATTTTTTTTTCTGAAAATATGTTTTTAGGAATCTCCAGTGTCTGAAACGTGTAAATCCTTCAAAAATTTGTCACTAAAAATAAAAATGACATCTCCCCACAGAGAGGTGTATTATTTGCTGTCATTAGGGTTTTCGACTTTCAGTGTCATGTCTGTGAAGGTGTCATTTTGGTTTTTACTGACTCTGATGATGTGAGTCAAAGTTACTCACGAAACATACATCTGTTCATTTTCATGGTGCTTCACTTGGCTATTGTGTTTAAACGTTGGTTTTGTGTATAATTTTCCACACAAGTTTTCAATTTATTATCCCTGGTTGCAACGGACCTTTCTGCGGTTTCAATCATGTCTGATTTGAATCGTTTTTACATACTTAGATAATATGTACCCAAATACTACAGATTGTTGTCCCATCGTTGGCAGTTTGTGGAAACATTTGGAAAATGGTGAGGTTTAAAGGTCCCACTAATTTACAGCATATCGGAACAGGATTCTGAGCAACTAACAATTTGACAACTCTTGGGCCTTTGTATGCCAATAGTACGGCAAGTTGGACATTTCTTACCGATGTGGGACAACAATAATCTAACGTTGGCACAACTATTTTGTGCCACTTGGGTACACTTAATTTATAGACTAAGTTAAAAATATGAAAAATTATAATGCCCTGTAATAATATACTAAAAGGCGTAAGAAAACTTTAAAAGCAGTAAAATAAGTTTTATTAGAGTGGTGACATGTTTCGGCTCTATCGGAGTCATTCTCAAAACTAATAAGAATATTCTGCAATTGCACGGTCTTTTAAAGATATAACGGTGCAGCATCCTTTAACTTACCAAAATTCTGGCTCGAGTTACTCTCCGGTTACAAATATGGAAATAAACATCCACGTAAAAATAAAAATACAATAACGTGCGTAATTTAAAAAGTGCAAAATTAAATGATGCCGTTCCAAATATAAACTTAACACACCGTGCAATAGTAGAATATTCTTAATTATTTTGATAATGGCTCCGATGGAGTCGAAACATGTCAACAGTCTGATAAAACTTATTTGACTATTTATAAAGTTTTTATTTGACGCTCTTTAGCAATTACAAGAAGCAGACTAAGTTATTTTAGATAAAAATAAGGGAGGTTTCTGTAAGCTACAAATCAAGAAGAAAGCTTGAAATGACTATTCGCTTGTATTAGTGTTATCTATATATTGATTTAGATTGTATCCTAATAATATTATAAATCTGATTGTGTGCAAATGTCAGGCTGAAGCCAGCGTCAAAATGAAGCATTTAATTATCCTGTATCTTTGAATATAAGTTGATTATAACCCTCATATGAACATAGGCTGGGTTTTGTTCATTTTATTTCAATATTTTTCTTAATAATTCAAAATTTCATTATTTTCATAGAGAATAAATGGACATTTTTTCGTATATTTTAAAATGGTTGGTTGGTTTGCTTGATTTGGCCCAAAGGGCAGCTTTTTTTTAAAATGGTTAAATTTATTTTACCGTTGCTAATACTTTATCGTTGCCAATATGAAATAAAACCCCTGAGTAATAATTTTTAATCAACAATTTATTTTCACGTGAAAAATATCCATGTGAAAAATGAAAAGGAAATGAATTATTTACGAATTAAACAGAATATGAAATGATGGCATATTAGAAATAAAACATGCGTTTTCAAATATTTGATAATAATACAAAGTGCATAAATACGAGTAAGTATGGAAAAGAAGCGAATATGATGTCATATATAGAAAAATAAAACAGATTTGTTTTGATGTTAAAATAAAATGATCTTGGGTTATCAAATTATTTGTGATTAATTTCTCTTATTTTTTTCTTTTTCTTTTTCATATGAAAGGAATTATTTTAAATGTACGTAATATATGTATTTTAAATGTATATGTTGTAAATTAAAGTTCTGTGTTTTAAATGAAATAAGTGAAAGATTTATATTTTTAGTTAATTCAATACAAATGATGGAATAGGTTGGTGATTTATCGTCTGCACACGGCTAACATAAAGTTACCACATTTTTAATTTAAATTTTAAAAAGTAAAAAAATAAAAAAATATTGGATGGCAAATGTCAATGATATGCATCGCAAAATTATCCGTATTGAAAATCAGAAAATCTTAATAAAAATAACTATAATTTTTAAAAGAAAGTTGGTTTTCTCATAAAAGCTAAAGATTTAATATGATTATGTCGAAGTAACAGCATTTTTCCTCTATCATTTTCCCACAATCAAAACACATTTGTAAATTGTCGTTAAATTTTTATTCCTAATCCTAACCCTAATCGTATCCTATCCTAATCCTGATAATAACTCCATAAATGGAATGAATGGAAAATAGAATAAATAGAAATGGCAAAATAAAATAACAAGAAAGTACATTTATTCGACACCTAACCCTAGAGAAAGCGTAAAAAATTTCAAGCGCATGAAATAAATTAAAATAATCTTATATATACTAACAAAAATATGTAAATTTAGATCATCAGATTTGTGTCGTCGGTATTTATTTCCTTATAGTGTTCTTGACGCGATAGAGAAAATATCGAGGTTAAATTGGGCAGAATTTAAATTACTTTCCAGCAACCTTTATTTACCTTTTAGAATCGCATCAGATTGTTATATCTTTGTGAAATAGCTATCAATGTATAAAATCCACAAGCAGTTTGTTCACTATTTACACCACTTAGCGTGAAGCACTTAATTTAATATATACATAAACAAGATAATGTAGCAAGAAATATATAAAATATGTCTATTGAAATAAACAATATAATAATGCCCATTTAGCAATGCACACATATACAAATTGTACACCAAATACCATCTAAAATGCACTGTTGTATAGAAGAATTTTGCCAGTGTTGTTTTTCGTTTTACGAAGAGGAATTCCTCGATTTTCACGATTTTACTTGGTCCTCTTTTTTTCATTAGTTGCAGTTTCATTTTCGCGATTGTATATATTATTTGGCATGAAATTTCACTTTTTTAAGACTAGGTTATGTCAAGGCCCCTATAGCAAAGAAATACCGTATGATCTCCTATAAAATGTGATAAAGCTTTGGTTAATTATATATGTTGTTAATTATCAAGTGAAATGTTTTGCTAAATTAATGCATTTATTCTTTTTTTAATGTTACGTGAACGAAGTCACGGGTAACAGCTAGTTTTTACATATTTTGTTGAAACACGTAAGTGAAAATCTCATGTATGTTAATACGCATTTGTCATAAAGATATCAGCAGTTGAAAATAAAAAGATAAAAGTTTCCTTTATATTTTCCAGATAACATAGAAACGTAAGGTAAGCTTAGATTATTTATTAGTTTTAACACTTTGTTGACAGACTATTTAATACGAATTCACTTTTTTACTGTGACTATTTTTAAATAATATTGAATTTAAACAACGCGAAGATTTTTATTTACAAAAAGTGGTCACAAAATTGGAAAAAAAATTGGCAAATATGAAAACACGAGTATACTCGGTGCCGGTCAATGATATGTTAAGTAGGCTCTGTTAATTGATTTAGTTTTAGCTAATATTAAAAGAAACGTATAGGGAAACATTTTATTTTTTCTACCACTATTTTGAAATTCATGATGTATTTTTATTGCAAATGTTAAAATAATCTATCCCAAAGACTTTTAATTAGAGATATTGAAAGGAACAATAACATTTTTCCTATATGCTGCAAGTCGTGTTAATATCCGTATTTCCAATAGCTTTCGTGTACATATATTTTACGCCCAACCAACTATTAAAGTTCCTACTATATACGAAGCATTTAAAAACTTACTATTATTTTTAGAAATGCCAGTGTGCCTAATAATATTGTAGTATAGCGGCACCTAGATGAAATAAAATATCGAATTAAGCTGATGTCGAGTTAGGGAGTTTCAACATAATCTCACAAATTAATTTTAATTGTTGTTTTTGTCCGTTGTCATGTGAGTGGATTCTTCAGATGAATAGGTGAAATTGCTTTTAACCCAATACCATTTGTAGGAAAATTAAACAAATAAGAAAACTTCCGTCATGAGACAACAATCACTCATAACTCAATGATTTTTTTTTTATTATCAGAAAATGAAATAATAAAAAACATTTTGTCAGCAAGTAAGAGAATAGATAGACTGGTACTACTGAAATTTTGTAACTGGCAACCCATTTTTAACTAGCCGCTTATTAAACTTCACAACTTGCATATTGTTTTGTTTTTTTTAATTGTCAAAGGAAAATTTACCCAATCGAGACAATTTTCTTTTATTAATTTCACCGAAATATTGAAGATCATCTTTTTATGTCATCAATTGTATATAGAAGTCACATTTCTTTAAACGAAAATATTTTATGTCAAATATTGAATATTTTTTATCTATTTTATTTTCTGTTAGTTTCACATGATGAACATGTTTTAAAGATAATTCTTTAGGCCATCTGATATATATTCATTAATAACGTGCTAATTGTTGTCTGATGAGATTAAGTATTAAAAATCGAAAGTATTTATATCTTATAAATGGACGCACTTAAATTACAAAAAAAGGTAAAATAGTGTATGGGAGTTGTTCTAAAAAAATCATTTGGTTTTTAATTTAAAAAAATAAAAAGCTAATGTAAATTGTGATTTAAATCATATCGAGTATAAATTATCGCTCTTTGATATAGTACTGTAATCGAATTGTTTTGTGGCCCTGTCAATGAACAATATATGTTCCATAGAAAGCATGTCGTAGTACACTTCGGTCATTTAAATGAAATTTATTACAAATAATATAATAAAATCATTTGTTAACTTTAATTTAAAGTGATAAAAAAACATGACACAAAATGTTTAAAAATACCTTTTAATATAGATGACATATGTTTCCTTCGCTCAAACGACGACAACTTCAGATCAAAATGATAAATAAAATATTCTTGCAAAGTTTTTGAAAATGGTAAACACAAATCACGGCATCACATGTCCAATGCAAGCAGGAGCTTAAATGGGTCAAACTGGAAAACGTGAAAATTATTATTTCATTTTTATTGCTTTTTCAATCTGTAAAGCATTGTGTGCCAAATTTTAGGCAATTCAAAAGAAGCCAATTTGTTGCAAATGTTAACGTTTCGCAAATATATTTCTATTGAATAAAATAATCATAAATAAAATATAATAATCATAATAATTGATTTACACTCCAAATAAGGATTGAACTACAAAAAAAAAACAAAATACTGAATAAAAAATTTTATTCAATTTCAGTTCACAAAAATTTAATTACTGCAAATACAATCTGAATTATTTTTAGAGTAATTGTGTATTATCCGGACCAGGCCCTATTCCATGTGCCAACAAATATTAATTACAGCAACCACCTTTTTCTTGTTTTCATAATACATTTTAACTGCATCATTATTATAGTGTCGCCATACTAAAGTCAGTGGCAGGCGTATTTATATACACATAACTATATAATACGATATAGCATACACATAAATATAATAGATTACATTCATTGATACAGTTTATTTTATGCAATATTTACACTATATACATTCTGGTTGGCATAACAAACAACAAAAAATAAAACATCATTGTCAGTATCGTTTATTGCTAAAAGATGTGATTTGATGTGATGTGTTTAAAAAATGTATACTAAATTACTGTTTTGCATTTTAGCTGGCCTTTATACTGTACATCATTTTCAACAATGGTACGTATTTATTCAATGTTCATTAAATTACTATTTTAAACACAATTTTGACAATGATAAACAAAACTGGCGATTGACAACCCTTTTTGGGGATCTATCTGTCTGGCTTAATGAAAAGTATTGCACTTAAGCATTACTAAAATTACAAAACATTCAAAACACATAATTTTATTCAATCTAACAACTTTCAGAAAAGCAATGTTAACATGAAAAGGACTGAATGACTGAAATGCAGAATAAGACTTCAGTTTCATTAAAAATACACAGTTTACAATAGTTTTATTAAAAAAAAATGTATATAAACAATACACACGAAATTCATGTTTTAATCGTAAAATCAAATTTTTCTAACAGTAAAACAATAGAAAAAGGTTAAATTAAAAAATTATTATAAAAAATAAAAATACCACAGATTTTATTCACCCAATGTGTCCTATTTTCAGAGGTACAATGTGAGCCTTAAATTCAAAACGAGTAAATAACAAAGATATGCCCAATAAGCATTCAGTCTCATTTTTGATAAAATGCTTCCATCAGTTTTTTGGTTCCTCACAGCTTCCTGCACATTCAACATCCTTCACCAGCGATGACAATGTATTGCTAATAAATACTTGAATATTTCAAATTATAAGACCATGTTCCAACAAAAAATATCTTGAAACGAAAAAGTAATCTTTTTTTCCATCAGCACTATTTCAAAACAATAGTCATCTTACCTCAATGACATATATCATGAAGATTATTCTTTGTAAATAATGATAGACAAAATAATTATAAAACATAATTGCTGGCGGCAGCTCTGTTTTGTTCTTTTGTGTCTTAAAATTTCAGCACACACCATTTCCATATATTTTTGAGAACATGCATGATAATCAACTTGAAGAGCAATTTTATTATTATTATTATAAATGGATTCTTTCTAAACAATGAACAAGTTTGAGACAAGATTTGGGGTGTGAAGAGGTCTATTAAACGGGCAAAACATAGGAACATTTTAAAGAGGAAATATAAGAGAAAAAAAATCTATATATATATATATATATATAAGACCCAAAGTTTACTTTATAGATTATAAAATTCTTGTTTTGTTTTTTGTAACAAAAATATTGATCCGATAATTTTTAACTGAAAAAAATTCATTTACCTGTTTTAAATTCACGAAAATTACAAATTAAGTAAAGGTTTTTGCACATAGGATGTTATATCTATAGGGTTTTAATTATGAAATAGATGGAATAAAAAAAAAAAGTACATATTTTGTATATCTAGAGTTCACAAAATTATCCTTTTACTTAAAATTATTCACAGTTACTTAAAAAGGATAAATTTCTATTTTCAAAGCAAAATAAAATTAATAAAATGTTATAAGATGTGTCATTTTTTTTTCTTTAATTTTGCAGTTAGAATTTTCTGTTATACCATGCTTTTAAAATCTATAGAAAAAAAAATCTTAATTGCATCATAAAAATCATATTGGAGCAAAAAAAATTTACAGACTGATTTGTATTTCTTTAAATAGATTCTGCAAACACTTAACGTTTATTTTTTAATTCTTATTGAAAAGTCATTGTTGATTTCTAAGGGGGGGGGATGTTATTTTTTTCAGAAGGTTAAAAGAGGATTTTTAATTTTTTTTTTCAAAATTAAGACAATGGTTAGAAAAAGAAGACATTTCAGGACACATTAATAAATATTCAGAATTTGAGGATAATTAGGTCAATTCCTTCCCCTGCTTCAAGCGTGTGTTACTGAAGGCTCCGAAATCTCTTGGATGAACTACTGTCACCTTCATCGGCAGTCCTCTTCTCATACTCATGAATGGAGTCATCCGACGAGAGAAATAACTTATCCCATTTGTCTTTATTCCTTACAAGATCATCTTCTACATCATACCTTTTTTCAAATACTTCTTTAAATCTTAACATCAAATCTTTGGATGGAAAGCATTCTCGAATAAAGATCTCAAGAGAATCCCATTCATCATCAAGAGTGCAATCTTGGCAGAAATCATTCATCTTATAACTGTAAATAAGTTTCTCTCTTGCTGCTAGGGTTGCATCCTGAAGGATTAATCGGATGATTTCTTTATCTTTAATACGACACAAATACGGTAGTAGATCACTTTTATCTAAATCATTTGTAATCAAACTTTTCAAAGCTTCAGGGCTCTTCTGCCAAAATTCTCTGAACAGCTTTTGATAATTACAATCCTTATAGCCCTCTTTAACCTGATCAATAATACTACACAATGACCAGTCATAATCATCTTGTGGAAGAAAATCCCACATGCAATTGGCTATTTCCATAAAAAAGCTCTGCCAAGGCCATTCTAGAAAACAATTCAACACTCTACGTGGATTATTTTTAAAAACTTCTGTTTGTTGCTCCACATCCATTTCTGATAATAATAAACATAAAGTATCAGCATCTATTACACATTTTGCAGCCTCCACCAAGGACTCTTCTCTCTCCCGTGGGGTTAGCTTCTGTAGAAAGTACTCAGCTGCTGCTTTATTACCCGCCCTTGCACATCGTTCAAATCCACTTTTGTAAGGAGTAGGTGCGTTGTAGAGTTCTCTACCCTTCACAGTATGTGACCAAAAACTAATTATCCATTTTTCATGCCATTCTCTAATATTTGGAGGATTTTCTAATAAAAAAGATTGTCTGAGGTCTTCAGACAGAGTGTTCCAAAGTTCAATAATATCATCCTCCAAGCAATAAACACACGCTACTTTGTAGCGTTTGGCTATATCCAAACCCTCATCTTTCACTAACGCTTCTGCCGTCCTCTTTCTGTTCACCGTTCCTTGTGGAGTCCAGCAAAGTTCAGCTGGTAGACTGAGAGAAAAACGAAACTGTGTGGAATGGAAGTCAATCCATTTATGAATTTCTAATTCAATAGCCTGAATAAAACCTGACACCTTCCCTTTTAAGGGCTGTGGTAGCGGAAGCTGTGCCACGTTCTCTGTCACTTTCTCTTCGATTTCCTTCCACTCACCATCTTCAATCGAGGAATACCACTGAAAACTGAGTTCTGCTATCAAAGCCCAGATATCTTTCTGGTTCCACAATGTAACAGCAATCTTAAGCATTTGATAAATCACTTGAGCATAGGGCTCTTCGCCCTATGCTCAAGTGAGGGGGGCATCAGAACAAACCTCATAATGGATCTAAAAAATTAATTAAAAAAAAAACTAAAAATTTCATTGACTTAAGAACAATAAAAAATCATGTGTTATAATGTCCTAACAAAATGTTTCTACAGTATTTCTTTGACAAAAATTTACATTAGTTATTTTCAATTATTATCAGTAATCCTCCCATTGATTTCATGTTAATGTATAATTACGACAATCTTATATTAGTCTTTAAAGTTAGATTCACTCGGATGAGTCACAAGCCAGCAGATGGCATTCTGGCTCTTGATTCAGTAAATCGGTGAATACCGACACACACAAACAAGTTTTTGCAAAATGTTCAACTGTAAATAATGTTAGATTCATTTTCAAGCTGAAGGTTGTCACTACATATTTTATGCAGGTAAAGAGGGTAACGGCACTTCCTTGAGCATCACTGACACAGATGACTGCAGTTGTGCTTCTTGAAATATTTAGCTGGAGTACCAGAAACTGGGTGACAGGTGCGAAGCTTAATGAAATTGATGCTGAATGACTGGAAGGCACAGCAGAGGAAGGTGACCTACAAGAATAAGGAAGACATCAGTTTAAGGAAAATGCAACACACTGCAATATATAAAGAAAACATATTTATTTTGTGTGAGCGAATGAAACAATATACAGCAGCCAACCTTCCGGGATTTTAAAGTTGAATAAACATATTCTGAAACAGAAAATTTATATAATTATTTTTGTAATTTCTATGGGATACTTACTGGATTCCATTCAAGTACAATTTCTAGTCGTAAATAAGCATATTTGACTTGGAAAAGAGGGTGGGGGGGGGAGAAGGTTGGTATGGCAGGTGTTAATCAATATCAGTCAGGGCTTAATTTCTGAAAAAAAGAGTACCAGAGCCCTAATATTCTGCAGTACTAATAACCGTAGCGTGCCCTCCCCCCCTCACCATCACTCTAATCTGCCTATTTATATTTTATATAGTATATGTATTTGCAAAATTTAAAGCAATTTTTTTTCTTTAGCAAAATAAAAATTTTAAATATCTGCATTTACTTAGCTCTCAGTTATTCCACTTTTTAGTTATCACTCCGGCCGAACAGAAATCTTTGCTTAATTTTAATGTTAATGAATCGCAGAATTCTGCAATTAAATAAAGTAAGGATTGTGATTCGGAAATAGTGTTAACACAAAAAAAAAAAAAATAGTTCGCAGCAATGCATTTTTATGAAAAAAATGAATGAAATTTTCAAAAGTTAATATTTATAGGCTGAAGAATCGAACAAAGTTTTTCAATTTCCTATAAAAGGTGCATATCTTAAACTATAATCGATTCCTTCCATATAACAGTCTTTTGTGATGAGTCTTCGAAAATCAGATAAAATGAAATGACACTGTGATAGGTAAGATTCAATGCTTTTATAGAAAAAGAAGAACTGCCCCATTTCCAACTCTTGTTTTTTTTTTATATCTATAGAGAGATGAATAAATAAAATTTTAATTTTACAGACAGATTGAGTTCAAGCATGCACATATTTCCTTAATTGAATTTATGTGCAATCAGGGCCCCACAATAATAAAAATAATAATAAATACACCCCATAATTTAACTGCTAAATGGCCCCAGGAAAAAACTAAAAAAGTCATTCTATTAAAGATTGTGTTTTGTTTTCCAATTTATGTTAGAAAAATTAGCTTAAGCTTTCTTCCTACTAAAATTATATCCAACTTTGAAATTTTCAATAGGAACACCCGATTTTGATAGCCTATTTGGATTTTTCCAGTACATTTTAGACTTGGATATTAAACTGAAAGTTTTTTGGTCAAATAATTTAAGAATGATGAAGATTTAAAGTTTGGATTTGGTAATATTAAATTCCTTCTGAATCATTGAAGAACAGATTGCAACTTCAGGTAGTTTTTTTATGTTAGGAAAACCACATGTCTCCAAAAAAGCTTTTATATTTATTCAAATACTTTTAATAAAGTATTTTATAAAACTACACATTCATCTTCTTTTATACACAACTAGCATTCAACACATTTATCAACAGACATTACAGGTTCAGGTTTATTAAGTTTGTAAAACATAAATATATGTTTTATTTTCAAATATGTCGTTTTTACCTATCTTTTTATCTTTTACTTTTCAAATTGGCTTTTAACTATTCATGAATGAAACGCTTTTAATATTTCTCCTATTAAAACGTAAAACAGAAAGACATATATAATTTTATCGTTAACACATACCGTACTACACATGTGAGATGAGAGTAAACAAATGGCAAAGTGCACCGTACAAAAACTAGATGGTGGCACACATAATCATTCGGATTGGAAGATCGAAGGAGATAAGGCATGTGTATACAAATCTCCATGCAATGTTCGCGAAGGGGGTGTTTCCAGTTTCCTGCCGATATCATTTTTAGTATAAATAGAAGCCAACAGCATGTGTTGATATACTTGAAATGGATAGAATGCGATAAACATTTGGGTAAAGGCATTGCAGCTTAGTACACATGTTTTGTGTCGTGTTATCATATGTGATGTCATTATAGAACTGTCTTTACTTTTGTTTCAATGAATATTTATCAAGTGAATTGGTCTTCAAGCTGATATGTACAAGACATATGGGAGTACTAAATTTGAATAAAAATCATCTTGAATGAATATTTGTTTTCAATTCGACTGAAATATATTTACCTTTATTTAAGACTTTCTTTTCATGGAAAAACAAACTTTCATTTCTATTCAATTAGCAGATCATGGAAGCTAAACGTAACCAGCAAATGCTTTTTACTAGCATACTTACGCACTTCTTGTATTTCAATTAAATTACGTTAGCATCATCTTTAAAATTACAGTAATAAGGAATAAATTAGCAAAATATTGCATCAAATGGTTAATATCTTTTACAGCTGCAGGTGGGGGCAAAATTTCCAAAAATCGCAAAAAAAAAAAAAAAGTTATCCAACCATAGCAATACAATTTTTAATAGAATACAACAGCTACATCAAGATGTTAGTAAATGCTCCCATAAAATTTCATTAGGGTGAAATCATTTCTACTACCGCCACAGAGACGGACAAACATTTGAAAAAAAAATTTCAATTTTCCTTTTATTTTTATTTTTACCATTTTTATTATATGTCTAGAATTAAATAAATTTACATTATATCTAGTAATAACTTATAAAAGTCTAGTAATTTTGCTCATGGGCATAGCCAACCAAGGGCGAGATGGGCCACCCCCCTCCTAAATTTAAGAGGAAGGGTCTTTATGAAGGTTTTTGGAGATTTTCTGGAAATTTATTGGGATTATTTTAGGGGGTCCCTGAAAAGTAGAAAATGATGGAAAATTTATGTATAGAGTTCCCCCTACAAAAAAAACCCACCAAAATTTCCCAGAAAATCCCCAAAATTCCTTCAAAAAGTTCCTTTCTCTCAAATTTAGTCCCCCTTGCCCTTGATTGGCAATGCCCATGATCAAAATTACTAGACATTTATAAGTTATTACTAGATATAATGTAGACTTATTTAATTCTAGATATATAATAAAAATGGTAAAAATAAAAAATAAACAGAAAACTGAAATTTTTTTCAAAAATTTGTGTGTTTCTGTGGCAGTAGTAGAAATGATTTCACCATAATGAAATTTTATTGGAGCATTACTAACATCTTGATGTAGCTGTTGCATTCTATTCGAAATTGTATTGCTACGGTTGGATAATTTAATATTTTCTTTAAACCATTTTTTTGTGATTTTTTGAAACTTTGCCTCCTCGTCCCCCCCGCCTTTGCAGCAGTAAAAGATATTAACCAATTGGTGTAATATTTTGAGAATTTATTCCTTATAACTAATGGCAACTTTCCTGCACTATTATATTTTGATTACATTAATTTCGGGGGGTTTTCTACCCACTCCATTGTACAGGGCTTCTCACGCCAATCCAAAGTCGCATTTTCCTTCATAACTTTAATAGCATTGAAGATATACTTTAACAAAATCCTTACAGTATGCTTACGAATCTTCACTACTGTTAAAGTTATGAACGAAAACGTAACTTTAGATTGTTGTGAGACGCCCTATATAATTTTGAATAAATAAATGAATTTTTGAACCTGGTTTTCATATACAATAAATAAATGTTTTTTTTTCAGTGTCCTGTATCAACCTACTGTAAAAATCATTTATTGTATAAAGGAAAATAACACCTTTAAATGACACAAAGTCAGATTTTAATCTATAGGGTCAGGTGGGATGGAATGGGCAATACTGTTTGGCTTCTGAATAAAAATCACATTATGTACAAAAAATATTTGTAAATCATGTATAAGGCATGTGCAAATAAAAGTGATCTGAAGTGTCGCATGCGAACAGTTGTCAATGTATTTTCGTGAAACAAATGTGATAGTGAAGGTGTATGAACCGTGCATGCGCAAGCAGATTTGAGATAGCTTCATTCGTAAGGATGTGGTATTCAGTTAAAAATGGCTGGTGTGGATGCAACTGCAACTAAAACAGATCAGTGAGCTGTATTTAAGTTTTTAACACTGGAAGGGTGTGAGTCGGTGGATGTTCATCACAGAATGCTGGCTGTGTCGCCAAGGCACTTGCCCATAAAAAGTGGGAAGTCCTGGACATCCACCTTACAGTCCAGATCTGTCGCCTTCATATCTGTTGCCTTGAAAGATCGGTATCACATCTTTGGATGGCTGAAGAAATTTAGTTTAGTAATTAGTTTAGTTCTTTTTTAAACCTGCAAATACACCAGATCCAGAATTCAATGCCTCAAAATTTTCTTTAAAATTGGAAAAAAAATTTGAAAATCAAAGGCTGTCTGATATCTATTTTAATCTAAAAACACAGATGGCAGCATTAAGCATTTATATGCTGTCATGCACTTCAATATTCTTCCTTGCAGTTGTTAATCACCTTACATTGATTGTGTATGCAAATAAATATTATTCTAAGTTCATAGTCATGTGAGTGTTACCTATGTTATTATTAATAATTCAATGGTCTATTTACACAGCAATAGGATAAACACAAATTTCAAAAGAAAAAGTTTTAATATTTGTTTTAAATCGTTTGTTATATTGTATATTATATATAAGATTATATGTTATATATTGTCTATTATTATTGTTCATTTGTTTAGAAATCGAATGTTAAGTGATTTTTAAGTGTACAGATTTGTATAATTATTTATATGAATAAATCTTTTAAAAATACGTTTAAATTTTATTTTGGAATTGCAATGCATTTCATAAATAGTTTACACATGTTTTATTTTCATATTTTATATTATGGATATCCATGATTACGGTGGCCTTCAACGACGTTTAAAATTATCAATGAACTCAACACACAGAATGATTTCAAAACAAAAATGTAATGTTCTTTTAACTTTCTTAACTAATCATTAAATAATTTTGGAATATTTTTTCATCTTTCTCATCCTATTTGCAAAACTTAATTTTAATTTGAAATTTTATTGCCAAGTAACTAGCACATTGTTAACACAACCAATTAGTACATAACATTCAACAAAGACTATAGCAATGATAACGACTTGTTTACATGAATATCTAATAAGGTACGTTTTCTCTCTTTATTCAAGATGTAACGATAATATAAAAATTGAATTTTTTTCTTGTTATAATACATTTTACATATAACTATTATAATATATGTATACACAAACTGTATATTTTAAATACAATTTTATTATTTATTAACCATTTTTAAAAAATCATTTTTGCTTTATATATATTTTTTTTTCATTTAGGCCAATGTTAGGTGCAAAAATATAGAAATTTAAAATGTTGATCATTCATTCACTTGGATAAAGAACTTTTAGCAAAGATTGGTTTATAAAGAGAACTTTGTTTGAAGCTTGAAATTTGTAATTTCATGAAACATAAACAAATGTGAAAAAAAAAATTTGCTTGAAAATTTAAATCTTTCAAGTATTGAATTTTATACATAGCAAACTTCCTTTCGGTTCGAAGATATACAAAATCAACTATAGCTGTAAAAAAAATTATCTAGAGACTATAAAAAATCAGCTATAATCATTACATCTGAATAATAAAGAAATCGTCTTTTAACTACAAAAACATTTTGTGCTAATTATCAAGGTTTCTTTATTTATATAACATTAAAATAAATTAGACAATATGAACAACTGAAAAGAGAAGTTTCAAGTATTTAGATTAATTAATTATAATAATTTACTTAAATAAATTTACTTCACCTAAATAAGTTTTAACTTCTATCTTGATTTCAATATTAATTTTTAGTAATTAGGATTTTTTTTCATTACATTTCTCAAGTTAATCAATCATAATTTTTTTCATTATTATTAATTATAATATGAAAACACTTTATACCCCCTCTTCCAAGAAAACTTTTTTTTACATGCTCCAAATTGTAAAGCATTTAAATTTAGAAAAACAACAAGAAAATTGTTTTCATATTTCAAAATTTTAAATCAGCATTTTTGTAATTTCAATTGATATTAAAATTAAAGAATTATATCAGACTTTGAACAAAGTTTTTAATGAATTTTAATAACACATTAATAATTTTCATTTTAATTTCAGAATTTTCGTAATGTCTGATTTATGTTCATTGATTTTAAGAGATAAAATTAACTTCCTATCTTTCGGATTTTCAATTTGTGTCAAATAAAAATTGACATTTTTCATAACATCATTTACTAAAAATCATTATATAATAAATTGGTCAAGCCGAGCAGTACTGAACATTGATGTTTATGGACATAAATTTTTTTAAAAATAATTGGAATTCCGCAATTAAACTGAACAACCTATTTTAAAAATAACTCGAAAAAGACACCAGGAATACTTACTACTTCTCCAGTGTACTTTCAAGTACAACATTGATGCCAGAAACATAGGTTATCACATTAGCTCAATGTTTAAAATCAAAACTGTTCTGTTAGACAAAAGGAAGACTACTATTTAATATAGATCATCAATAAATAATCGATTAACAATGTATTTCTGCTCTTTACAGCTGAGAATAATCTGGCTAAATAGGTTGCAAAAGATGCACTCTGAATCCTATTAAAGTTATTGGTAAATCATTTTACATACATTAAAATCTTACATATCTAGAACAAAGTTTAAAATCGTCACCATCAATAGACTGAGTTGCACCTAAAGTTGCCAATTTTCTCAGATTATATGGACAAAATCCTATTTTGCCTATAATTTTGTAGCTACATCAAAATAAATCTGAAAACAATTATTACTTTTGAATTCTCTGTCGATTTCCCTTTTGTTTTATTATGTTTTTTTTCTTTTCTACATGTCTTTTTTTTTTCTTTTTACAAAATGAGAATAATTTTAATAAATTTAGTTGTGTTTCTCATGAAATATATTGCACAAGTTTACAAACCATGGTTGTAAAAAAACCAGGTTTTTAAAAAAAAAAACCCCAAAAACCGGGTTTTTTTTGTTTAAACCTGGTTTTTTTTTTTTCTTAACCAGGTTTTTTTGGTTTAAATGATTTTATATTTTAGAAGAACGATGAATATTAATATTTTCAAATATTTGAAGTCGAGCATTAAACAAAAATTACTTTCAGTTATTTTGTTGAAATTATATAATAAAATTTTTTCTATTTTAATTTAACCATTATAATATTTTTTCATTATTATAATATTTCAATATACAATAAACAATAAAAATTATCACTTATATATGTATATATATATAAATCAATCACTACTACTAACACACTAGTCTTTAATCTATATTTTCTTTTAAAGAAAATTAAACTAAGAAATTTTAACTGGCACAAATAACAACTATTTGAAAACTATTTGCAAACTGAAGATAAACAATCACAAACTAATGAAATATATCCGAACATTTTATTAAAGAAAAAAACTTGACATTTCTTGAATAGATATCTTACAGCAGTATTGAATAATAGGAATAAATAATAAATTTTACCCTCAATCATTGTTCATTTGTTTCATTACGACCACTAATTTTGATGCTTTCTCTACTCCTAATCTGTTTCGCAATTTTGAATGAACTACACCAAATATTGAAAAAATCCTTTCAACACAGGCAGTTGATGCTTTGGCTGTAGTTAGCATGTTCACAAATTCCAAATCATTCTCCGTAATCAAAGATTTACCTGAAACATTATAAAAACTATTCCACCATTCAAAGTCAGACATTGTATCAACAACTTTGGGGTAAAAAAAAACATTTTGATCATGATTATGAAATGGTTCCAACTTCCCCAAAAATTTTAATGTAAGTGCTAAGAAACCAGAGGCACATTTTTATCTGATAAATTCAAGACCCTTGTTTTTCTCTTCTTTTGTGATATCAATTCCTAGGTTAGAAATTAATACTGATGGGCTTAAAATAAATGCAGCAAAATGTGCATCTACTAATGATTGTTCATATCTCTGTTTATACGCTGATGATATGGCCTTTTTATTGCTTGATGTTGATGCTTCTTTTAGCTTCAATTATAGCTTTTTCCATGCTAATACACATTCAGTAAGAGAACAGCTATTCCTCTGTACAAAATCAATAGTTTCGGCGATTGGTTTCAGAATCGCAATCATGTCCTCAACATTTCTTTTTAAACAGATACTTAAGATTTTACTGGAGATGTCACTATCAATCTCAGATCTGTGAACCACACAAACTTTTGTAAGAATTGACTAATTTTTAACATAAGATTCAAGTGAATCACAATAAGTATTCCATCGTACCTCTAGAGGAAGTACCAACGCACTTCCACCTTCTGCATGATACCATGCTTTCGGGAGATGAGGATTGCGAAAATATTTTAAAATACTTGTAGCATGTTTTGTTATATCACTTTTAACCAAATCTTTGGCTAACAGATTTAAAATGTGGGCACTGCACCCATATGTAAGTCCCGAAAAACCAAGCTCTTCATGCAGAATGTTTCTAGCAGAAACCATATTTGCAGTATTGTCTGTGACAAAACTTGATATTTTACATTTGAACTTTTCTTCTGCTGTCTGCACTGAACTCAAAACCAAATTTGCTAAATAATTTCCAGTATGTGATGAGCCGGATGTGTCAATAGTATCAACAAGAGTGACTTTACCACACTCTTTGATAACACTTATACACACAATAGGTTCATTATGGATGTTCGACCACATCCATTGCCATGCAAACAGTTTTGTTTTCTAAATCAGCTTTACATCTCTGAAGTTCATCATTGTAAATCTTGGGCAACCATTTTTCTTTTTTAAATAAAAGTTTTGGTATTTCAAAAAAACCAAGTCTGTTTTTAAAAAAAAAACCATTTGGTTTAAACCAGCGTGGTTTAAACCTAAACAACCCTGTTACAAACATAATAATATGTTTAAAACGAAGCGATTAAGGGTAGATTAGATTCAAAAGAAAGTTTTTAAAACTATTTACAATGTTTTACTAGTTTTAGCATGATTGCACACCATTTTCATTTACAGAAAGTGTGTTGAAATCAAATTTTCAAGTCATGCCATTGACAGCTAAAGAGAGGCTTTACTAAGTAAAACCTGTGAAAATGGAGTCAATGGGAACCAGAAAAAAAAAAAAAAAAGGTTCAGACAGATTTCCCCCTAAGCTGGAATAAATATTTCTGCTGAAAAATTTTTCATTATATAAAAATTCCATTTTCACATGTCTTAATGTATGAGGATTCAAATTTATGTTCATTAAAAATAAATAAATAAAGCTTTATGTAAAAAAATATAACAAATATAGGAACAGATGTGTTACACTCACACACCGATATTTGATGACTTTTCGATTGGCGATATTTACAAGTCGACTCCAAACCAATAACTTAGTACAATTAGCCAGGTTACCATTAAAAGAAAAAAACCCCAAAATTTGGAGACTTTTTCCTTTTTATAACTGATTTTTTAAAAAAAGGGGGCAGGAGTGTAAGACATCATAGTCCAATATAAATACCAGGTGTCCTAAAATTGACTGACTGATTTTTAAAGTCAATAACTTGCAAACGGTGATAGACAATAAAAAAAATTATTGCAGGAAGGTTATGTAAGATCTCAGGGGTTTTTTACTGTTATTCCTGATTTTTAGTTTGAATTACCAGCAATAGATGGCACAGTGATCAATAGATGTCCAATCGAGACAGCAACAGAAATTACCGACCATTGATGGGAAGGAAAAAGGTTCAATATATGGAGTGGATCTCATTCACTAATACAATCTTGTTCCATTGGAAGAAGATTATATTTTGGTGAATGAGAGTCAATCCATATACAGTAGACTCTTTCAAATCCGCCACCCTAAAATACGCATATTGTTTCCGATGTAAACAATCGAACTTACAGTTAAGATGTAGGCGTAAAATTAAAGTTTTAAATTTTTATATCATTCGGCACACATTTTAATATGTAATTCTGGATAATATGATTGAACTCGTATTTCTCATGAAGGAAGTATAAATTTCTTTTTGAAAAAATTCAAGATAGTACTGATATCAGTGGGGATCACGATATTTTTACCAAATCATAATTTATGTATTAATGAAGCTTTTTTGGTTGTTAAATGTGGCTAAACATGAAATAAAACTTTGTTATTTTAAGATTTTGATGTGAATTCTTAGTGTAAATTTATTAAGGCAAGTTTCACTAAATAATTCAAGAAAAAATTATCATCATTATTCATTATTAATTATTTACTTGACCTTTACTTTTAATATTTTAAATGTTTTTTAAATTTTCTGAATTTTTATTATTTTACTTTACTGTAAGCATTTATTATAATTTTGAGTGCATTATTAAATTCAAATTATTGTTTAAAAAATGTAAACAAAACAGGGACCAGAAACGCAGAAAATTCTAAAATCTGCACAACCTCTGGTTTTAAGCTATGTGGACTTAAGGGTGTCAACTGCATTTAATCTCCTTTGTCCGCATTAGTGCTGGATAATTTAAGTTTTGTCCTCGATTGAGCATATTTTTGCTTTCAGTGCCATCTATTGCTGCTATTTAAAACTAAAACTGGGAATCGCAGTAAAAAGACTCTTCACATCATTATTTTGACAAACTCTAAAAAAAACAGCAGCTGTTTTGAATGCAGTAAAATAGAGTTAAATCACAACCTTTAACAATTTAATCACCAGTTATCAAGTATAATCACAGTAATCAGCTGTCATCGAGGTGATTCGGTAATCTCGTACACAATTTTTCTATCAAAAGCCCCTCGCTGTAGACACATATATGCTAGGCAGCCATCAGAAAAACTTTTTTAAAGTGTATTTAAAGTATATTTAAAATGTTATGAAGAAAAATAGCATTACTTATGTATTGAGTTTTAAGCCTAATCCTATACCCATTTCACCCACATTACATTTTTAGCTATAACTTTTTACAAGAAGGAAAAATCATGCATCAAGCATAAATTACGCAACACTTCCAGAATAATTTTACAAATCTTTACCGTTTAATAATGTAAAACAGGATATCAAAGTAAACAATTTGGAAAAATGCATAACACATCTAAAAACCCAATTTCAGGTATTTCCAACACTATTCGGTAAAATATCCGAAATATTTTATGTAGCTTTGTATAGGATCTATAGATTTGTATATACACTAAATAGAATGCTAAATTTTAGTTCAGTTAGGGAAAGCATAGCACAGTTTATAATTCCTCTTCTGGAATTCTCGTTTATAAACGAAAATGTATTCTACGACTTTTGTGAATCACTGTATAGGATCTGTAAAATTTATGCACATGAAGTAATAGACAAAGAATGAGTTACATTTAAAATGAATTTAGCATCTGAAAAAGCACTTCCAGTGGTTATTGTAAACAGGCAATACCGAATTCTTTTGTGTGTCCCTGTCAATGAACGATGACTGTTATACACACAATATTCTATAATAAACATCTTGTAATGCCCATTAGTGATATACTAAATCAATATCAATATGTTTGAAATAGTGAAACATCATTAAAATAAACCCCCAAATGATTATTCATGTAATGGAATTATTTTGACTGTCCCTGTAAAGGTACTGTAAGTGCTATGCATACCCTATTCTATAGTAAGTCTCTTTTAGTGCACTTCTGTGATATATATCCATTTCAATATGTTTAAAATTGCATTAAAATAAACCACAAATGATTTTTTGCCCATAGACTGTAATGTAATGGAATTCTGTTGAGTGTCTCTATAAAAAAACTTATAATGAAATGTAAACACACTTGTAATGAAATTTAAACTTTTAATCAGTGTAAAAAACTTATAGTGAATGCAAAAAAACGTGTAATGAATGTAAAAAAAACTTGTAAAAATGAAGTACTACACACTTCATTTTCAATACTGAACATGCCATAATACACCTCAATAACATACATCCATTGCATGACAATTTCAATATATTTAAGCACGTTAGAGCACGGACAGACAGACAGACAAACCAAATTCGTAAACTCTTTTCACCTATGTTGGAAAGCGTTAAAATATAATTTTTCTTACCTGTTTCTTTTTTTAATTATTATTTCAATCAATAAAGGATACTACTATGTACAAACTATGTAGTGTAAAAAATATATATATATTTATGCAATAAATTAAAAAGAGGCAGTACAAGTTAATGCCACATTTAAGTGATGTTGACATTCACCACGTGTTTTTCAAAATTCATTCAAATGGTGTCCATATATATATTTTTTTTTTCTAAGTGTAAAATGAAAGTTGAATGGTTGGATAAATTATATACATGATTTAGAAATTTTTTTGTACATGATATGAATTTGTATTCGTAAACAAAACAGTATTGTCCATTCCACCCCACATTTAAAGGAGGTGTTATTTTGCTTTATACAATAAATGATTTTTACAGTAGGTTGATACAGGGCACTGTAAAAAATCATTTATTTATTCAAAATTATACAGGGTGTCCCACTCCAATCCGAAGTTGCATTTTCGTTCATAACTTTAACAGTGGTGAAGATATCTTAACAAAATTTGCAACTGCATATGAATCGTATTATATGAATCGTAAGCATACTGTAGGGATTTCTTTAAAATATCTTCGCTGCTGTTAAATTTATGAACAAAAATGCAACTTTGGATTGGAGTGGGACGCCAATAAAGTCGTGAGACAGCCTATAATAGGCTGTGTAAAAAAAAAGAAACAAAAAGCTCCCCACATTCTCTTTAAATTTGAGAAAAAGGGGCTTTTTGAAGGAATTTTAGGGATTTTTTTTCTAATGTGGTTCCATACATAAATTCTCCACTATTTTCTACTTTTCAGATCCCCTTACAAAAAAATCCCAATAAATTTCCAAAATACCTTCAATAAACCACTTCCTCTAAAATTTAGGAGGAGGGGCGGCCCCTCCCGCCCTTGGTTGGCTATGTCATGATCAGAATTACTAGACATTTATAAGTTATTACTAGGTATAATGTCAATTTATTTAATTCTAGACATATAATAAAAATAGTAAAAATTTAAAAATCAGAAAATTGAAATTTTTGCCTTTTTTTTAACACTTTCCAACCTAGTTGAAAAGTGTGTACGACTTCGGTTTGTCTGCCGTCTGTCCGTGCTCTAACTCCTGTAAATATGCTCGGATTGCTCTGCAATTTTTATATATGTTATTGTCGTTATCTATAGCATGTTCACTATTTCAACGGAAATGTGTAGCACTTATAGTTTTTTTACAGGGACACTCAAAAGAATTCCGTTACATTGCGGTCTATGGGGAAAAATCATTTGCGGTTTATTTAAATAATGTTTCACTATTTTAAACGTATTGAAATTTATATATTTCACTAAGTTGCATTTGAAGAAGCTTAATATGGAATAGGGTGTGCATAGCACTTATAGTTACTTTACAGGGACAGTCAAAAGAATTGCTTTACATTACCTCTATGGAGAAAAAATCGTCTACGGTTTATTTAAATAATGCTTCACTATTTTAAATGCATTGAAATTTATATGTATCACTAAGGTGCATTACAAGAGGCTTACTACAGAATATTGTGTGTATAGCAGTCATCGTTCATTTACAGGGACACACAAAAGAATTCTCTACTGTCTGTTAACAATAATTCCTGGAAGTGCGTTTTAAGTTACTGGACGCGATTGTAATTTTAACTAGCTTTTTGTCTATTACGTGGTGTGTATAAATTCTGTAGATCCTATACAGGGAAGCACAAAAGTTAGTGAACACATTTCCGTTTATTGGCAGAAACTCCAGACGGAGAATTTTAATCTGTGCTATGCATTTCCTAACTGAACTAAAATTTAGCATCCTATGTAGTATATATACAATTCTATAGATCCTATACAGGGCTGAATAAAACAGCTGAGATATTTTTCCGAATAATGTTGATAATTCCTGAAATGGAATTTTTAAATATGTTATGCGCTTTCAAAATTGTTTACTTAGATGTTATCTTTTAACTTATTAAACAGTATGATTTGTAAAATTATTTTGGAAGCGCTGGAAAGTGTTACATAATCTATGCTTGACCCTTTGATTTTTCGTTCTTGTTTTTTTTCAAAATTTTGTCTGTCCCTACATTTGCTGGTTACGTTTAGCTTTCATGATCTGTTCATCTACTATATATATAAAACACAAAAGGAAATTTCGTTCCGTTCCTTTATAACTCGAGATCTGCTGAATGGAATTTGATGGAACTTGCACTGTTGGATAGACAATTTTTTAGGGAAGGTTTTAGTATATAACACATAGTTCTACGTATATTAGTTATAGAATTATGATGGAAAGTTCTGTTATTTTGGACGATAAGGTTACCATAAGCTATTTTTTTTGGCGACCATTATCGTTGGCGAAAGAATTGAAATGGCTATATCAGAAAATAATGCAAACACATAGAAAAATAAAAGAAAAATTCTGTTGTAAATTTTATTTAAAATCTCTCACCCCTCCCCGCCAAAAAAAGAAAACAAAAGAAAAAACTGTTTTAATGAGGCATAATATTTAATTTAAACCCCACAGGAATGTTTGTATTGCTTAAAAATATTTGCAATGCATGCAATTTAGATTAAGTCAATATTTGGCGATTTATCGTTTGTGTCAGGTTAACAAAGATGCATCTGATAATTTAATTTAATAAAATATGAGTAATTTTTTTCCCTTTTTTTCTTTCTGTTAATTTTTTTTATCTAACTCCCCTATCATGTGTCTTACAGGAGGAACTAGCAGATGTAATTCTAAAAATGACTGCATTTATGAGTTACATGTTATTTGTTAATTTGCGGTTTTGATTTTACTTTTGTCGCCAAGCAATGTGATTTTAAGTAAAAAATGCATAAGCGTGACATCAGCTTGAGCGATAATAGCAATAATAGTGTTTTTTTCGTGTATACAAGATCCTTTTTGGAGTAAATTTCTATATTCAAATGCAAATTATATAAATAGCAGTTATTGTTATGAATATAATAGGATCAAATATTTAAATTTTAGTGAATGTCTGCCACTCAAACAAATATTGTAAAATAATTAAATTTTAGACATTTAAAAATTTACTACGGAAACGTGCTGGTTTGTTTTCACCAAACATATTTTTATAGCCTCGAACTCAGATCAGCGAATATTGTCTATTCTTTTATTTTTATTTGATTATTTTTTTAATATATCGCCAATTTCCCTTATAGAAATATTCTCTGTTTTAAAAGTTAGGAACCAAAGAATATTCTTAAGGAGATGTGGCATTTATGCGTTATTACTATCACAAAAGGCTACATATTGCAATAAAAATTGTTTGCTGAAATAAATTTTCAATGCTCTTTTTGATTCGTCATTTCTTTTTAGTTTTTTCTGTATATCTTTCCTTTTATCAGGAAGGTTTTTAAAAAACATTGGACTAATTGTCCGTATTCCGGTCAGCTAATATCCGAACCCTATAGCTTACAGCGCATTGGCGCGCGCCAAATGAATTGGCGAGAACAGCGCTATTTCGCGCATGCGCATAACCTAGCCAAGCAGTTCAGCGCTTACGCCGCTACGTTAATGCAAAGCAAAACAATGGCCGACGGTGCAGTGTTTTCCTCACATGATTTTGCTACGAAAAACTAGAGATCAAAATAAATAAGAAAATAAATAACTAACACTACCACAAATCAAGCAGGCACACGGGGAAAATACAGGTATGTGAAATAATTTCAGTGTTCTGTATATTAACGTAATATCCTTTAGATATTAACAAATTTTCAAGATAAGACAGACATGAGGACATTAAAGTCTCAACTATCAACATCTATATTCTAATCTTGTGAAAATTAAATTAATGTCGCACCAATTAACACTATCTGTAAGATACAGTTACTTTTATTTTTGATTGCGAAAGCGTCTTTGAAGACGCCAATTTGGTTATATATATTTTTTTAGTTTTTGTGATGAAAGGCAAAAATCTTGATAATTACTACATTCCCCAAAAATATCGCTTTTTTTTTTAAATGCATTAATATTTGAAACTACGTCATGTGATCTCACAAACACAACGATAACAGTAACAAGCTTTTTGAAGATAACAATCTAATGTTAAATAACTTTGCCTTTTATCGAATTATGATGCATCTCTGCAGCTTATGATAATTTAATATTATTCAGAATTTTTATCTATTCGTTTTATTTCGCGTCACTTCATAGAGTTTTCCTTACTAATCACCCAATAATAGTTTAGTGATGCTACATATTAAGAATTGTTAACAGGACATTTTGACATTAATAAATGTGTCTTATCTTGAAAAAAAAATGTTTATAGAGATAACAATAATAATACAACACTGAAATTATTTCACATTGTGGTTAAATGAGAGTTTGTATGCAAGAATGTATGAGTATTGAGTGAATGAACATAGAAAAGTTAGGTAAACATAAACTATTGGTAAATAGTAACATTAATAAAGAGTAACCCAATGCAATTAATTTCTGTAACTATAAATATAAATAAATGTGTCATTATGTATAAACATGTACAACAGTCTTAACTAACAGCATAATCATATCTCTCCCCCCCCCCCCCCCTATCTTGAAAAAAATAAATAAAGTTAAGTTTAACCACTGTTTATATTATATTTATTTATATTAGTAACATCCACTCCCCCCCCCCCCTCTTTATTTTTAAGTGAGAGTCAAACCATTTAGAACATAAATTTAGGTTTAAAAATTCTATCATAAATTGCAATGGGGGTTTTATTGAAAGTTGAATATTCATTTAATGCTTTCAACTTGTCAGTTTATATTTGTATGGAGACTTTTAAAGTGTATTTCTGGAAATGTGGAGTTTGATTTGAATTTGTAGACCTTTTTAAATGGAAGAATTGCACTTTACCTACATAATAGAAAGTTGTGACCATAACATTTTCTCATATTGCTGCTTTTGTTGATAGTGGCATGGTTTAGCCAAAAATTTTTTAAATATATTTATGTATAAAAATAATATGAATTATTCAGCAATAAGACTTCTTGGTACTTTCGTCTTATAGCGTCTCTCAAAGATAAATCACCAGGCGACCAAGATTTATCGCCAAATAATATTAAAGCATGTGTGACATAATAATATATGATCAATATAGAATTTTGTGACATATACAGGGGTCAATCCAGGAAAAATTTGGGGCCTATTTAGGGGGCCCTTCACAAAAATCTAATAAAATTGACGAATCTAACAAAATTCAGTTTGATAAAATGGACCCTTCACAAAATTCTATTCCATAAAAACTCACTACTAATTATTTTGTGATGTTTTAAAATGTGTAATTTGTAAACAAACAATATCACCAGAGAGGAAAACTTCAGCAAAAGGATTTAAAAAAGTTTGTTTATAAATGCTTGGTTTGAATTTGATTAACTAGATTTCATCTTTTATTACAAAATGTTCTTTTTCACAAAAATAACTTTACATTTCACAAAATGGGCCCCAAGATAAAAAACTTGCATCGACCCCTGATATATGGCCAAGTTATAGTCATGTGATGTGTATATGTTGTATATATATATTATGTGACATAAGATGTATAATGATCGTCGTTCAGGAGATGACGTCTGTCAATCATTCATGACATAGTAGTGGACGAATCCATTAGCTCTCGAACGGTCAAACTGTTATCGCGGTAAATTGTAGTTTTCCATATTTACAGCTCTGTCACTTTTTTTTTCTTTGGTAGTGCAGCATTTTTTCTAATTATTATGTTGTTCTAATCTTTATGAATTCTTTAGTTCCTAAGATTTAGTTTGTTTATTTCAGTTTTGTTGAAATAACATTTTTTTGTAAATTAACTTCATAGTTAGAATAAGTAATAAAAAAAGTTTCAGAATATCAATGATAAAAGTATGCACATTCTTTGCCTAACAGACCCCGTAGTATTATAAATTTTCATATCTCGAATTTCAACGTAAGAGTGGGGGAAATATATAAAAGATTTGGGATATCAAGATTTTTTTTTTTTTTTTTTCAAAAGAATAACAATGTAAGCAAATTATGACATACATTGTAAGAGAAATATGAAGTATTATCTAGATTCATATTTTTAAATTATGAGATTCACTAAGTTTCTATAGGTCGGAGTAATTTTTTTCATAGTGGATTGGGTTGAATATATATTTATTTCGGGTTAACCTGATATTTAAAAAAAAAAAAAAAATTCAGAGTATATTTTTTTTCAAATTCAAAACTATATAGTATTTGAATATAAATGAGTATTTATTTGTTATTTTTTTAAAATAAATGATAAAACTGATATTGGGAATATAATTGTTGACTATTATTCTATAGTTAAGTTAGAAAAAGGGAATAATTTTCTTTTAATTTGAATTTTGGGTTGGGTCAATGAAATTTTTTGTGGGTTTCGATTGACTTCAAATAGAATATTCAGATAATCCAACCTGTATATATATATATATATATATATATATATTTTTTTTATTTACACGGGATATTTGTTTAATGGTTTTTTTCATTATGTCAGCACAATTTTATATTAAATAACTATATATTTACTCAGTAATCTTTTTCTTTCTTTTCTTTCCCGTTTCTTTCATATCAAAAGTAGATGGCTTGAAAAATACATGATTTTTTTTTTTTTTAAAGTTTAAATTATATATATATATTTTTTAAGTAAAAATAGTTTAGAAAAAAAAACACTCTTTTTTACGCATGCAATGTTTATCTTGAAAAAAGCATGTCTAATTTCATAACTGCAATTCACGTTATTTTTTTATCAAACACCATATAATCATATAATTCAACCATTATAATACACTATTTAGCATGGCCACCGAATTCAGTTAAGGAAAATTGACTTTTTTTTTATGTGCGAGACAGTGAATTTATTTTAAAATATTTAATTTTTGATCTATTTCTTTTTTAAGATCATAATTTAATAAACTAAATTATTAAAGAGTATACATATTTTTAATTACACTGTTAATTTGTTGCACTCTTTTTTATTTATATTATCTGATTTTTAATATTTAAAATATTTTGGGTACTTTTCGGTTAGCCGGGCACCAGTGATATATGTGTGTATTATATATGCATATATATATATATATATATATATATATATATATATATATATGTGTGTGTGTTTTGATGTTCATAACTACTCGTTTTATTTTTATATTTTCCATATCTTCTGCCTGCCAATTCGCCATTTCTATTTTACTCAAAAAGCAATTTTTAAAAAAAATGTATAGTTTTTTTTAATGCTAAGCAATTTTGACAAATGAAAACATAACAAATAATCGTAATGACAAGCACACAAAATAGTTGAGAGTTAATTTACAAAATATCAATCCAATCTAAATAAAAAATATAAAACTAAAAATATAAATATCTAAATTGAAAACATTCTTTTACTATTTATTCATCTCCATGTAGATATAAAAAGATAAGTTAGATTTATTGATTAGAAAAAAATACTCAAAAGTTTATTAGAGGAATTTACAGTCTCAGAAAATGTATTACAAAAATAACAGTATATTTCGCTTACTGCCATAACTTTGCCTTTCCTTCTAACAAGGCAGGTCTCCTTAAAGCACATACTCAGAATATTTTTAAAAAAATAGTACTCATGAATCATAAAGGATCAGTCAAATTTAGCTGCAGAATCCCAGTAGAATATCGGTAAAAAAATAAAATACTTTCAAGTACTTGGCGTAAGAAGATGCGATTTGGCAAGCAACACTTTTTACTCACCAAATGCAAGCGATTTTAATGCATTTGAAAATTCCTGTTTAAATGTGTAGTACTTTATGAATTTAAACTAAAACAATTAAATAGTTTATTTATTTTTTCATAAGTTTGTATAATATATGTACAAGTTGCGTATTTCTGAAGTTATTTAATTTTACACTGTTTCGCTAGCTGGATAGGTTTTACGTGTATTTTAACAATAACTACCCAATTAAGAATGCTCTCAGTGTGTGTATTACAGTATTTAGTAAGTCGTTATTGTTATGGCAACAATACTTTTCTTTAGTTGTTAGGGGCGTGCCGAAGGCTGTTTTAGTGAGGAGGTGTGAACTGAATTTTGCTGAGTACGGGATCGAGGGTGAAAAAGGCTGTGTGATAGTTCCTCCCCCCTTCAGCAACGGAGTCAACTGTTCTACAATACTGTGAATTTAAAAAAAGTCATAAGTGCTCACATGCATTCTGCCTAACCACAGTCAAAATTAAATGCTGTTATTCAGTATGTGTAAAAAAATGTTTATTCTTTTACTATATAAGCAGAGTTGAGATTCCTGTTATTAATTAGGATTCTGCTTACGATTTAAAAGGAAATGTGTATGGATGTACCGTACATTAACCAGTTCTCAAAAGTAACAATTTAAGAACGTTGAAGTACTTCGGAAGTTATGTTTCTATAAATAAAATCGCATGCTGTTGTGTTATGTAAGTGTATACATTTTAAAATACATAAAAAAGACAAATCTTGCTTGTTAAAAATAAGATATATATTAGTATAAGAGGCTAAAAATTATCCTTCTCTACATTTTTAAATTACCACCCACCTATCTTTCAGAATAGTCCATTTTCCCGCAAAATTGTCTAAATCCAACATGTCAGTTATGTCTGCTTCACAGGTTAATAGTATCAGTTCATCCAGTCGCTCTTCCGACATGGTGGTACGCAAGTACCTTTCACCAAAGTCTCAGAAAAGCGATACTCTCTATCTTAGCTCTGGACATCGCCCAATGGCCTACACTGGAGTAGGCCATGATTACCCCCCTCCCTCCTACACAGAATCATACACAATCTTCCATTCTGTGTGAGAAACTCTTTTCTTTTCCCCTTTAAAGACAGACAACAGAGAATTGAAATGAAACTGACGACGGGGGAGGGAACTTTTTTGCAGGAAGTGTTCTTAACTTTCCGATTATTCTAAATTTTACCAAACCTTATAAATAAGTGGGGAGGGGGGGTCCCTCACACACACACTGTTGTCTCCGATACTAACAATATCGAAGTCAAATTGACAGTGCTCAGATTTGAACATTAACTTTCAGTTTGAAACATTTTTAAATTTTGTTCTAAACTACTGAATATGATCGCTATTTTTCTTTATATATACATATAAATGTATATGGCAAAACCGTAGTTATAAAAGTGTATTTATTTAAGTTAAACTTAATCAGTATGATGCATAAAAAAAGATTTTCATAAAAGAGTATCATAAAAGTGTATTTTTTTTTTCATTGTATCGCCAACCAGCAATAAATCGCCAAAAACACAAAATTTTCATAATTTTTTACAGACATAAGACTAAAAGAGATAATAAGAATTCCTTTCCTTCCTGAACTTGAATTTCAGACCTTTTTGAAATTTTTGTTTATCTTTATCTTTATTTACAAAATACATATTTTACAATCCTATAAATTTTGTAAAAAATTCAAAATTGCAATTTCCAAACAAAAAAAGTTTTTTTTAAATAGAAATGTTTCGCAACTGGATTTCATATATTTTATATATATATAGGTTTTCACATATAAAGAATGAAAAAAAAATCAATGGTGCAACAAGACACTGTTTGTTAAAACGAACCGACTATTTGTTAAGACAGTTTTGAAATCCAAACTGCTTAATTTCTGACACATATTTTAATTCAATTTATTTCGCAAACACATGAAATTAGCAAGTGTGCTTATTCAAGAAACTATGTAATTGAATTATGTTTTCCCTTTTTTTGGTAAAGGCGAAAAGATCTTTCAGAAAACACTGCCAAAGGTAGCATTTTGAACCGAAATTTCGACAATGCAGCACAAGAAAGGAGAAAAACATGTCACGTGACACAAATCGCTTATAACTCGATAAGTAATCTATTTAGCAAAGAATGGAAAGCTCATTACAATTCTAAATCGCTTCAATAGTCAGGCTTGCTAATTTTATGCCTTTGCATTTAAAAATGTGTCAGAAAGTTTTGCATTGTCGAGCAGGTCTTTTCAGAACCACCATAAAATTCTGCAGAATGACTTAAAAGCTAAAAATAATTATTGTTTTTTAAAATGTTTCAATAGCATGTTTTCCCATTGCCCCATTTTCCATCGTAAAACTAACAGTGGTTAGAAAAAAGAAATTTTGTGTGTGTAGCGAACTACAACTAGTTAATTAAAAAGAATAGTTAACTACAACTAACTTACATGTTTTAAAAGCATCAATTACAAACTACTTCAATACTTTCAGATTTTAGACTCAATCTACACTAAAAATTTAAGACATGGGCTGAGTAGTAAAGGTTTCCCTGGATTAGTATGTGGTTAATTGATCTTTTGCGATATTACCTCACTAACCAAAACACATGAAGCATTCAATGAGAAAAACTACAATAGATCCACTCAAAACTTCCTTAAAACCCAATATACGCAAACAAAAAATATAAAGTACTATGATACTGTTTGATGTATTATTGTTAGAAAGTACATATTGCTGCTTGAAACTTTTAAAATAAAATTATCCGAGTTTCGTTAACTTTTATTAAATGACAATCAAGAATCATTTAAACTTAAAATGCAATAGTCTGAATGAGATAAATTCAAGGACATAAAAAAATTAAAAAGATAACTTGGTAATGGCCGTATTAAATTTGTTATTAAATAATATATACTATTAAGAAATATCAGTGGAATTTTCTCTTTTTATAACATTATCTCCTTTTGCCCTTCTTTTAGTCCGGTGTCCTGTTATATAGGTTAAAAGTCAGTACTTTTATGTTATAGCAGCCACCAGAATTATGATTATGCCAAGGTTGCAGTTATGATTTTGACAAGATCATCGCAAACCTTATATATGCATATATATACTCCAAACACTCATACATGTGCCATATACGTCATTATTTAATCTTATATGAGCTCGCGCTGTCAGGTGCCTACAGGCGTCGCCGGCTCACGTTCCGACCATCGCTCCCAAGTCTCTAAAGGACTTATATCGCACCAGCGGCTTTGTCTCGCCACGCCGCTCCCCAACTGCGTACCCCCAAGCCAATTGGTAAATTGGCTTGGGGGTCCGCAGTTAGGGATGACATATATAATCTTATACACATGTCATATATATATACTGCTGTAAGTAGTAATGTTGCATTATATTAGTAGGTGCTTGTTGAAGTTAATGTTGAATTTCTAAACCTAAATTTATATTTTAAATGATTTGAATTCCAATTAAAAATAAAAGGGGGAGAAGCAACATTACTATAAAAAAAATATATACAAAAACAGTGGTTAAACTTTACTTATTTTTTCAGGAATAGGGGAAAAAAGTGATTATGCTGTTGATAAGACTGTTGTATATGTTTATGTATAATGATACGTTTATTTACATTATTTACGAACATTATACATATTATATACATCTTATACACATGTCACATAATATATATATATATATGTATGTATGTTGTATATATATATATATATACACACACATCACACGACTATGAATTGGCCATATATGTCACAAAATGTTATATTGATCATATATTATGTCACACATGCTTTATAATTTGGCGATAAATCTTGGTCGCCTGGTGATTTATCTTTGAGGGGCGCCATAAGACGAAAGTACCAAGAAGTCTTATTGCTAAATAATTCAAATTATTTTTATACATAAATATATTTAAAAAAATTTTGGCTAAACCATGCCACTATCAACAAAAGTAGAGTCAACAAATGAGAAAATGTTATGGTCACAACTTTCTATTATGTAGGTAAAGTGCAATTTTTCCATTTAAAAAGTCTCCAAATTCAAATCAAACTCCACATTTTCAGAAATACACTTTAAAAGTCTCCATACTAATGTAAACTGACAAGTTGAAAACATTAAATGAATATTTAACTTTCAATAAAACCCCCATTGCAATTTATGATAGAATTTTAAGCCTATATTTATGTTCTAAATGGTTTGACTCTCACTTAAAAATAAAGAAGGGGAGAAGGGGGTGGATGTTACTAATATAAATAAATGAATAAATATAATATAAACAGTGGTTAAACTTAACTTTATTTATTTTTTCAAGATAGGGGGGGTGGGGGGGATATGATTATGCTGTTAAGACTGTTGTACATGTTTAATGTTTATACATAATGATACATTTATTTATATTTATAGTTACAGAAATTAATTGCATTGGGTTACTCTTTATTAATGTTACTATTTACCAATAGTTTATGTTTACCTAACTTTTCTATGTTCATTCACTCAATACTCGTACATTCTTGCATACAAACTCTCATTTAACCACAATGTGAAATAATTTCAGTGTTGTATTATTATTGTTATCTCTATAAACATTTTTTTTTTCAAGATAAGACACATTTATTAATGTCAAAATGTCGTGTTAACAATTCTTAATATGTAGCATCACTAAACTATTATTGGGTGATTAGTAAGGAAAACTCTATGAAGTGACGCAAAAAAAAACGAATAGATAAAAATTCTGAATAATATTAAGTTATCATAAGCTGCAGAGATGCATCATAATTCGATAAAAGGCAAAGTTATTTAACACTAGATTGTTATCTTCAAAAAGCTTGTTACTGTTTTCGTTGTGTTTGTGAGATCACATGACGTAGTTTCAAATATTAATGCATTTAAAAAAAAAAAGCGATATATTTGGGGAATGTAGTAATTATCAAGATTTTTGCCTTTCATCACAAAAACTAAAAAAATATATATAACCAAATTGGCGTCTTCATAGATGCTTTCGCAACCAAAAATAAAAGTAACTGTATCTTACAGATAGTGTTAATTGGTGCGACATTAATTTAATTTTCACAAGATTAGAATATAGATGTTGATAGTTGAGACTTTAATGTCCTCATGTCTGTCTTATCTTGAAAATTTGTTAATATCTAAAGGATATTACGTTAATATACAGAACACTGAAATTATTTCACATACCTGTATTTTCCCCGTGTGCCTGCTTGATTTGTGGTGGTGTTAGTTATTTATTTTCTTATTTATTTTGATCTCTAGTTTTTCGTAGCAAAATCATGTGAGGAAAACACTGCACTGTCGGCCATTGCTTTGCTTTGCATTAACGTAGCGGCGTAAGCGCTGAACTGCTTGGCTAGGTTATGCGCATGCGCGAAATAGCGCTGTTCTCGCCAATTCATTTGGCGCGCGCCAATGCGCTGTAAGCTATAGGGTTCGGATATTAGCTTCCGGTCACCTGCCAGTTGGCATTTTTACTGTATTGTTGGATGTTTCATTTATGTTTGAAGGTTACTCTGGACGACGATTCAGTTCATAGAAGATTAGATGACTTTTGAAATTAGCGATTGCTAAATTTATGGTGTTTTTTTTCATTATGAAGCAAAGTTTTACCAAAAAAGTAAATGCTTCCAATGTACGATTGGTAGATTTTATGATGGCTGATTATCTACACCAGGGATATAGACCCTGGGGGGAGTGCCCTCCATGGTTGTCTTTCTAAGGGATCCTAACCCGTATTTATGGCAAGAAAACCATGGAAAACTCCGAACGGTTAGGTCAACGAGCGCGACAGGGGTTTGAACCCAGCACTTCCCGTATGCTAGCTTTGAGAGCAGAACATCTCAGCCACTGTTTTGGTGCTTTCAATGTGTGGAAAAACTTTGTAATGTCAATGGTGACGAATGGATTAAATAATATTTGTCGATTTATCATTTCAGGCTGGATAAGAAAAAGCGGGTACCTGGAATTCTGATTAGATAATTTTTCGATCATTATAAAGCCTTTTCGACCTACACACAGCCCTAGCAGCTAAACATAGTGAGAAATGAATTTATTTCTGTGTGTTATTATGCTCTTTAGAGAAATGCAAAAAAATCTTCGGTTTAAGTATTCACCAAAAATAATATTACTAAATATTTTGCATAACTAACTTTATCATTGTCAGTTTTATTTAAGGTATGTAATTTTGTTAATGAAAGTTCTATAATTGAATTAACAGTAATTTAACATTATTTAATCGAACATAGCTTGGCGCATAAATAACTTCGTTTTGTAACTAACTCTGGTACATTAGTAACCATATCGTTTCAAGCACTTCTAATGTTTGACGTCAAACTTGGATATCGGGTAGATTATGGAAGATTTTATTGGATACAAACTTGAGGTTTATTCTTCTACCAGAGTTAATCATTGTTTTTTTTTTCAGATTAATGGTTACACGAATGCAACTGGTCTAAAAAATGGAAAGACAGTGAAAAGGGCGTCATTTAAATTTTATTCATATTCAGCTTTAAAAATGCACTTTTTTATGTTTCACCCTTTTTTTAAATATGAAAGTTAAACACTGTTCTTTATGTGCAAACAATTTATTACAATTTTCACTGTATTTACTCTGCTGGAATCGGAAGATGAAAAAACCGTAGTAGACTTGCCAGAAGAGGACGTATATTGCGAAATATAACGTAACATAGAGTGACATTGTACTTATTCTACCAGAATCTCACATGAAGACAAGAAAGAGGGACAGAGTTCAAGAACTTACAGAACGAAAATGAATCACCCGAACATTATTTAAGTTCAACGGTCAATCTATGCAATCATTGTAATGCTTTCTCTTTTAGTAGTATGTTGACTGGAGAACATTTTAGTTCCTGTTGTCATAATCTCGTAATGGCCTCATTTCCCTACCAAACTCTACTATAAATGATCAACTAAATGAGTTGCTTCTTTTAGCCCAAATTTTGTCCAATGTATGATGTAATATAACGCAATGTCGTTCACATTGTTTAAAGCAATATTGAAGGAAAATCCAGGTGAGCATCCCTGTTGCTTTAAAATACACTCTCAAATCCATTGATTTAATTTGTTTGATTCAAGGTTTGTTTGAAAATATTTACTAAGGTAGCATCTATAGGTGAAGATCCACATTCCTTTAAAATACAAAGCCATTTCATTTGATTTAAGGTGCATTTAGAAAAATGGCCCAGTGCAGCGGGCGTAGCATGCTAGTTGAATATCAATGAAAGTTCATTTTCCCTGAAAAGAAAGTCTTAACTAAATGTAAATATATTTCAATCGAATTGAAAACAAATAGGATTCATTGAAGGCGATTTTTATTCAAATTTAGTACTCTCATAAGTCTTGTACATATCAGCTTGAAGACCAATTCACTTGATAAATATTCATTGAAACAAAAGTAAAGACAGTTCCATAATGACATCACATATATTTAAGATTTGTACAAAGCTGTCATACCTTTACCTAAATGCTTATCACATTCTATCTGTGACACAAATTAAAGATACTATCCACGAATGTAAACTTATGTTTAACATAAAATACTAGGATTGTCAACAATGACACATTAACAAGTATCGCCGATATGTTGAACTAATGAATCCATTTCAAGTATATCAACACATGCTGTCAGCTTCTATTTATACTAAAAAGGTTATAGGCAGGAAATGGAAACTGAAACACCCTTTTTGTGAACATTCTGCGGAGATTTACATACACGTGCCTTATCATCTTCGATCTTTCAATCCGAATGATTGTGTGTGCTGTGCTGCCATCTAGTGTGTGTACGATGCACTTTGCCATTTGTTTACTCTCATCTCATATGTGTAGTACGATATGTGTTAGTGATAAAATGATATATGTGTTTCCGTTTTACGTTTTAATTGGAGAAATATTAAAAGAGTTTCATTCACGAATAGTTAAAAGCCAACTTAAAAAGTAAAAGATTAACAGGTTAGTAAAAATGACGTATTTGAAAATGAAACTTATATATTTATATGTTTTACAAACTTCATCAAGCTGAACTTATAATCTTTATTAATAAATATGTTGAATGCTAGATGTGTGTATAAATGATGATGAATGTGTACATTTATGAAATACATTAAGTATATGGCTTGAGTCAATAAGACTAACATGTATTTGGAGACATGTGGTTTCCCTAACATAAAAAACTACCTGAAGTTGCAATTTGTTTTTCAATGATTAAGAAGGAATTTAATATTACTGAATCCAAACTTTAAATCATAATTCTTAAATTATTTTACTGAATAACTTCCATTTTACTATCCAAGTCTAAAATGTACTGGAAAAATCCAAATAGGCTATCAAAATTGGGCGTTTCTATTGAAAATTTTTAAGCTTGATACAATTTTAGTAGGAAGAAAGCTTAAGCTCATTTTTCTAACATAAATTGGAAAACAAAACACAACCTTTGATAGAATGGCTATTTTGCTTCTTCCTGGAACCATTTAGCAATTAAATTATGCGGAGTGTTTTTTTTTTTTTTGGAGGGGGGGGGGGCACTGATTGCACATAAGTTTAATAAAGGAAATACAATCTTTTCTCATTGTTATTGCATCTAAATTGCTTTACTGATATCAGGGCTTAAATTGCACCGGAGCCCTCCAGAGCCCAGCTCCGGTACTTCTGCTTTTAGTAAATATTTAAATATTGGTCGGAATTCACTGAAGCCTAAATTACCCTTTCCTTTTCCTCCCATATCGAAGCTTTTGCATTCTTTTCTATCAAAACACTATATGTGACATAATATATTGCACATGTAAAAAATGGAGATGAAATGGGCTCAATTTTTATATCACACTTTGGACTTGTGCGTGCTCGAACTCAATCTGTCTGTAAATTAAAAATTTTATTTATTCATCTCTCTATAGATATATAAAAAGAAACTAATGATTTGGAACTATAGCAATTCTCCTTTTTCTATAAAAGCATCGAATCTTTCCGATCACGGTGTCAAATGTATAATTTTATCTGATTTTCAAGGACTCATCACGAAAGACTGTTATATGGAAGAATTCTATTATAGTTTAAGATAGGCACCTTTTATATGAAATTGAAAAACTTTGTTCAATTCTTCAGCATATAAATATTAATTTTTGAAAATGTCATTCATTTTTTTTCATAAAAATGTATAGCTGCGAGCTATTTTTTTATTATTATTTTTTTTTTTTTGGTATTAACACTATTTTTGAATCACAATCCTTATATTTAATCGCAGATAATTCTGCGATTCATTAACATTAAAATTAGGCAAAGATTTCTATTCGGCCGGAGTAATAACTACAAAGTGGAATAATTGTCAGCTAAGTATTTAAGATACGAGTAAGATAAGAAATATATAAGATAGATATATTTAAAAATTTTTATTTTGCTAAAGAAAAAAATTGCTTTAAATTTTGCAAATACATATAATGTATGAAATATAAATAGGCAGATTAGAGTGACGGTGGAAGGGGGGGGGGGCACACGCTACAGTATTAGTACTGCAAAATATTAGGGCTCCGGTACTTTTTTTGTTAGAAATTAAGCCCTGACTGATATTGATTAACACCTGTCATACCAACCTTCCCCCCCCCCCCTCCCTCCTTCTTTTCCAAGTCAAATGTACTTATTTTAGACTAGAAATTTTACTTGAATGGAATCCAGTAAGTATCACATAGAAATGACAAAATTAATTAAATAAATTTTCTGGTTCAGAATATGTTTATTCAACTTAAAAAATGCCAGAAGGTTGGCTGCTACATACTGTTTATTTCATTCACTCACACAAAATAAATATGTTTTCTTTACATATTTCAGGGTTTTATACTTTCCTTAAACAATGTCTTATCTTATTCTTGTAGGTCACATTCCTCTGCTGTGCCTTGCAATAATCCAGAAATATTTTCATCAAGCTCCTGACCAGTCAAGTGCCCCAAGAAGAACAACTGCAGTCATCCGTGTCAGTGATGCGTAAGGAAGTGTCCTTACCTCTGTGAAATATGTAATGACAACCTTCAGCTTCAAAGTTAATTTAACATTATTAAAAGCTGAACAGTTTATAAAAACTTGTTTGTGTTTGTCGTTATTCATCGATTTACTTAATCAAAAGCCAGAATGCCACCTGCTGGCTTGTGACTCATCCGAGTGAATCTAACTTTAAAGACTAGTATAAGATTGATATAATTATACATGAATGCCAATTCAACTGGAGATTACTAAAAACAAAAGAAAATAACAAATGTAAATGTTTGTCAAAGAAATACTAAAGAAACATTTTGTTAGGACATTATAAAGCATGACTTTTTATTGCTCTTAAATCAATGAAATTTTTAGGGTTTAATTAATTTTTTAGATCAATTATGAGGTTTGTTCTGATGCACCCGTCACTTGAGCATAGGGCTCTTTTTAAGATTGCTGTTACATTGTGGAACCACAATGATGTCAGAGCTTTGATAGCAAAACTCAGTTTTCAGTGGGATTCCTGGATTACAGATGAATGGGAGGAGATTGAAAGAAAAGTGACAGAGGAAGTGGCACAGCTTCCACTACCACAACTCTTGAAGGACAAGGTGTCTTGTTTTATTAAGCCTGTTGGATTTCAAATTTTAGAATGGATTAAGTTTCATCACATACGCTGCGATCTTCCTCTCAGTCTACCATTCGAACTTTGTTGGACTCCACAAGGTACGGTGGACAGAAAGGGGACGGCAGAAGTGTTAGTCAAGGATGAGAGTCTGGATATAGACACACACTGCAAGCTAGCATGTGTTTATTGCTTGGAGGACGATATTATTGCACTTTTGAACAGTATGTCTGAGGATCTCAGAGAATCTTTTTTGTCCGGATATTCTCCAAACATTGCAGAGTGGGATCAAAAATGGATAATTAGTTTTTGGTCACGTTCTATAAAGGGAAGAGGGTTGGGCAATGCACCTACTTCTTACAAAAGTGGGTTTGAACGATGTGCAAGGGCGGGTAATAAAGCAGCAGCTGAGTACTTTCTGCAGAAGCTAACCCCACGGGAGAGAGAAGAGTCGGTGGTGGAAGCTGCAAAATATGTAACAGATGCTGATACTTTATGTTTATTACTATCAGAAATGGATGTGGAGCAACAAATGGAAGTTTTTAAAAATAACCCACGTAGAGTCCCAGGTAGCACAGCAATATCGGCCTATATCGGGAACAACGATTTCGCAATATCGACCAATATCGGTAAACACCGGACCGGCCGATATTGCATGGCTAGCTTTTTTTCCAATATCGGCCTATATCGGGACCCAATATTGACCGATATCAGTGAACGCCGGACCGGCCGATATCGGTCAAGCCCGGACCGACCGATATCGTTGAACGCCGGACCGGCCGATATCGGTCAACGTCGGACCGACCGATATTGGCCAAAACTGGATTCAGTACTATAAAATGGCAAATCATTTTTTTTCTCATATAGGGAGATATTGATTACCAGTCTTAGCAAAATATTAGAAATCAATAACTCTTTACATTAGGAAAAAAAGGTTTACCATTTTATATTGGTGAGTCCAGCTTTGAATTAGCTAATCCATGTATATATAAGCATTTAAAATGCCACATGGATTAACTGTTTTGTTAAAAGCCTCAGTTTTTATTATTATATCCATTAGATATAGTTATAATATTAAAGATTATGAATGAAAGAATACTAAAAAAGTATTTTATTAAATTTAATATTAATAAAATGATTTATTCAAAATTTTATAATAGCTACATTTTGATTTTTTTTTTTTTTTTTTTTTTTCAGTTTCAGTGTTCTTTGTGAAAACATTAAAATGTAAAAAAGATAATTAAATGTTACTTTTCTCATTAAAAATAAAAAATCATATTATATCTGTAGTAACTCCTCTATACCGACCCGATAAAAGATGGTGAGTGGTAGCGAGATCGGATCGCTGGCACAGAGAATTTCTCGTATAAATTAGAAAATAGAATTTATTGCATACCAATATTAATTCTAATGAAAATATGTACAAGAAAGTTAATTACAGCATTTAATTATTTTTCGTGAGTCAATCGCTTATAAATTAATGACCTCTTGACTCCAAGTGTAACTGAAACAAACAAAAGTCTCTAAACATTACAGTCAGTCGTGACTACAAAACAAAGTTCATTCGGACCAAGGCTCGTCCGTTCCTTTTCTTCGGAAGATCTACTAATGCTCGTTAATTCTGAGTCTAAGAACTCTCACTCTCGCACTTGGTGTGCTTTTTCACTTCGCTGGGATTTTCAGCGGATACCTGCTGTATCAATTCTAGAGGTCGGACCTCACTAGCGCTTACACCACGCTGAGTTAGAAACTGACGTTTCCTTTTCCCTTCTCCAGAGAGTCAACACTCTCCTTTTCGATCTCTCCAAAAACTGTCCTCTCTCACTTTTTCATTCTCGCAGGAGAACTTCTTCTGGGGGCGGGGGCTTTGTCGAGGCGGGCCCCTCGAAACTCTCCAGCCTCTTAGCAGCCTTGAGATCCCTCTGTTTCGTTTTCACTAAGTCCGTCATTGGACGTTCTAAGACAAAGGGCAAAGTTTCGGGCGCAAACCTAAAAATCGTGTGCAGAGATCGCTTCTCTCGCAGATGAACTCTTTCCCACGAACTCGGCAAGGATCAAAGCATAAGACCCCTTTTTGGGTAACGCCTTACCACTTCATCACTGTCCGAACTTTCCGCTCACAGTACAATAGAATTCGGCGTCTGCTAGTCTTCAAGGCAAAAATAGCGAGGGAAGGTATGCAGTTAAGTGTACTCACAGGAAATGCTAGAATGACACATAGTGCAGCTGGATGTCGAAGTTCAAATTCTTTACAGCACCTCCTCCTCAAACGATTCTTAAGGGTGAAACACTAAGAATCTCTAAGAGTCGGATAAAGAATTGCAAGCTCAAATTACATCAGAGTGGCAAGAAATAAAACATACATGAATAAGATAATACTACCTTCCTTTTTTTTTTTCGCGCTCTGATAAGAAATCATGAACATATAATGAAATAAAACACAGTGAAATAAAAAATAAAAAATCTTAAAATAATTATATACAAAAGTTTATCAAGAAATCTCCTTAAACTCGACTCAGACAATCAACATGCGGAATGTCTTTGCCTGCGCGATGAGAAATGGCATAATTATAAGGTTGCAGAGCTAAGGACCACCTTAATAATCTGGGATTATTTCCAGAATTTCTTTTTAGAAACACCAAAGGATTGTGATCGGTTTCGATAGAAAAGTTTTGTCCATCAATATAATGCCTTAACTTTTTTATCGCAAAAATAATCCCTGCACACTCTCTTTCAGTGGCGCAGAAACTTTTCTCACTATCAGTAAATTTTCGACTTAAATATATTATGGGGTGCTCTTCCGATCCCTCTCTTTGAGCCAAAACCACGCCAATACCTAAGTCACTAGCATCAGTTTGTACAATGAATTCTTTCTGAAAATTAGGAGCGTAAAGCACCGGTTCTTCAGTAAGCTTCATTTTCAAAGTCTCAAAGGCTTTTCCCATTTCGTCGCTCCATGCAATCTTTTCTTTTTTATTTTTCCCTTTAAGCGCCCTCGTTAATGGTTCTACAATCACTGCATAATCTTTTATGTACCGGGAATAATATCCAGCCATTCCCAAACATCTACGAATTTCAGTTTTCGATTTCGGAACCGGTAATTCCTTAATTGCCCTTACTTTCGCCTCAGCTGGCCTCCGTCTACCCTCACCTACAATATGCCCAAGATATTTTACGGTTTTCTGAGCGAACTTGCATTTCACCAATTTGATTTTTAGTTTCGCGTCATTAACCCTTTTTAATACTATTTCTAGATGACGCATATTGACCTCCCAACTATCTGAAAAAATCGCCATATCATCTAGATACGGTAAACAGAATTCCTCAAGCCCTCTCAATACTATATCCATAAATTTTGAGAACCTGTAGGATGCATTCAGGAGTCCAAAAGCCATGACCAGAGGGAAATAGGACCCAAAGCTTGTAACAAAAGCCGCTAATTTTTGAGCCCTCGGGGTCATTGGAATTTGCCAGTAGCCCTTCGTTAGATCTAAAACCGTAATATATTTAGCACTCGAGACTTTTTCAACTCTTTCTTCAATATTGGGTAAAGGATAAAATTCTACCTTTGTGATGGCATTTAGTTTGCGGTAATCTATACAGGGTCTCGGGTCCTTTCCTGGTGTTTCCACGAGAATAATCGGAGAGCTATATTCAGATTCGCCTTCTACTATAAGATTTAATTCTAACATTCGCTTTATTTCTTTGCGCAATATTTCCGTTTGTCTGGGTGATGTTCTGTAGGGTCTCGAACGAACGGGTTTTAACTCCGACAATTCTATGTCATGCTCGATTAGATCGGTACGCCCTGGGTCATTCGAAAATACAGTCCCATAATGGTCCAATAAATTTTCCAATTGTCTCAATTGCTCGGAAGTGCATCTAGTTGTTAAATCACTCTCTCTTACGACTTCATCGAACTTATGAACTTCGGAATCGGCACAGGGAAAAACTATATCTAAATCTTGTTTATCCTCAACCTCGTTTATCACTCGCGTTAAGATGTTTACTAACTCCACCCGTTTTTTATAAGGCTTTAATAAATTCACATGATAAATCTGGGATTTTTGTCGCCTCCCAGGAACATTTACAATATAATTTGTTTCCGAGATTTTCGATTCAATTTTTCCCGGTCCTATCCAACTTACTGACATTTTGTTTGGTTTACTGGTCGCCAAAACCAAAACCTCATCTCCCACGTTAAATTTTCTTTCTACCGCCTTTTTGTCAAACCAAAATTTCCTCTTTTCTCGTTTTTCTGACACATTTTCAACGGCTAAAACTCGACCTCTTTTTAACCTGTTCGTGAGATTAAACACACATCCCTTCACGAATTTATTTTCCTCCGTTTCTCTTATCCATTCTCCAAATACTAACGCTTTCAAAAGCTTCCTAACTTTTCGATGCCAACACGCAATACTATCGCTTATTGTGCGACACACTCTCGGATTTTTCAACTTAACACTGAACCTTTTTAGAAATGCGGTAGTTAAATCGTTTATCAATCTTTTCCCAAGGTCCAAGTATTTTGACACATTTCCTTTAACCTTCCCTTTCCCTAAGTGTAATGACACTTTTTCTAGGCACGCGCCAAAAATATCTACCTGATAAGGCAATGGGACAAGCACCTGCTTCCTCCCACTCACGCGATTTTCTCTGGCTTTTGCCACTATCAAAGAATCTCCTGCATTACAAAGCGATTCTTCACCTTCCGTTTTTTTACTAATCCCTTTGAGAGATTGATCTCTGTCTAAATCAATTTGACTATCTTTCCCTCCAATTTCTGCTAAGATCGAAGATCCCTCACATATCGGCAAAGGCGATAATCCCTTATCCACACTGACCAGTTCAATAGGGTTTTCTAGATTTTCACCCTCTAGTTTTGAATTCAACGCTTCCGTTTCACCGTATTCGCGAAAATTTGCTTCTGCTTCTTCTTTCTCTTTCACCGAATTCAAAGTTTCCGCTTCATCGCGTCGGTGAACATTCTCCCCTTCCTTATCGGAAAGCATAATCCGCTTATCTTCCAACTTTGGAGTATGGTCAATTTTTTTCTTTTGAGCGCGCGTCAGAACTGCATTCATCAATTCGGGTTTTTTCTTCGCCTGTTCTAACAATTTTTGAGTGTGATTACCCAACAAATAGTAAAACATATCTGAATCTTTATTGTTAACTCCTGCCTTGGTTTCAATGACCCCCACGCCTTCAATTTCTAAAGTGACCTCTGCTATAGGTAAACAGTATAATTTACTATCCAGCGGAGTCTTAATCCATACGTGATCTCCATTCAATTTATCTTGACTGACCAAGTCGTATGCGATGATGTCAATTTCACTCCCAGTGTCAGTTAAAGCAGTTGTCTGAATTCCATTCACTAACACTTTACTCAAATAAGGGGAGAAGGTTTTTTCAAGTGTCGGTTTACTTATTAAGTGACCGACCCGCGCAACATCTCTCTTTTTAATTTCCGGACAATCTACTCTGTAGTGACCGCTTTGAAAACACGCGTAACACTTGACTTCTCGCCTTTTTTCGTAAACTCTTTCCCTTTCTTTATGATCATCGCGATCTCTCCAGTTAAAGTTAGTCTCCGGATTTCTGTTTCCGTTTCGCACATTATCAAAAGTTCTGGGTCTTTCAAATTTCTTCTCTAAAGGAAATTTCGGATTCCACGTCTTTTTAGAGGGGCGCTTGATTGCCTCGTACGCATCTAAAAGCTTTACTAATTCTTCCGGGTTTTTAATCTCTGCCCAGTTATCTATAAAATGTTCGCGCATTTCTGGAGACGCTCTCCGTTTGATTTGGTCCGTGACAAGCAAATTTTTCAAACCCTCAAAATCCGAAACTTGTAAGCATGACAGCCAACCTTCTAAAAAACTATTAAGTTCGAAAATCAGATCCTTCCAAACTGAATTAGGATTTCGGGGATGTTGACTAAATTTTTGTCGGTATGTCTCTGCATTCAAACGATAGCGTTCTAACAGTTTTTCTTTCACATATTGAAAATCATCAATTTTGTCTTCGGGTTCTCTTAAAATTAACTCGGCCATTCCCACAGGTAATAATGATAGTAAATTCGTCACCAACTCATCCGAATTTAGATTACATTTTTTTGCCTGTCTCTCGAATAAATTCAAAAACAACGAAATATCCGAATTCTTTTCATCAAAGCGATGCATAATTGTTTTTAGGGGTAAATTACTCGTTCTAACTGAGATGCTACTAGATGCGGTACTCCGGTCATCTGACTCTTGCGTCGCTTTTAACCTAGCTAACTCATGTTCCCGCTCCACTTTATTTTCCCTATCTTTTTCTATAAGTTTAATTTGTGCTAAAGCTAGCTCTTTCTCAAAACCCTCTGACGACTCTATTTTTTTTATAATTTTCGGTACAGTATCATTTTCCTCTAAAATGACCTCAAATTCGTAAGCTAACGTTTGCAAATCAGCTTTCCTAAAATATTTAAGCTCCGACATTTTTAAAGTATAAAATTAGAAATTATCTTTCCCACAAATATAAAACAATACAATAAGATTAAATCAAATCCTACCAAGTGCGTCTAAATATTACCAAAATATACGCTCATAAAAAAGTACGCTTAGCAATAATATAGGAAATATGCAACATATAAAGATAAGCAACTCTATCCTAACGTCTACATTCACCTTGGTATTTGGTTATAAAATATATATGGGATAAATTCTACACAAAACAAAAATTTCAAATTCAAAAGGTACAGTAAAAATATTTTAAATTGCAAAAGTCTCATTCAATTCCTTTTTTTTTTTTTTAAATCAATGGTGGTCTTAATCTCTGCATCCACTCTTAAAAAATTTAGAATAATTCACAAAAAACATATAAAATCAACTCTGTTATCGTAAAATATGAAATGCGTTCAATACTTTTTTTTTTCAATGAACTCTCATTTATAGATTCAGCTAAAATTTTGTAACACTGCACAACTCTCAGTTTGCATTAAATTAATTCAACAATAATTTAATTTTTAACTACAAAATTTGTCTATTAAATAAGTTACAGTAATCTCGGAAGTATCTCATCATACTTTTTTTTTTTCTACCGGAAAAATTTCTCAAAATATTTACTCTCACAAAAATTAACATACAACTTTTTTTTTTTTTTGAAGCCTACAACACCTATACAAACACTAATAACAATTAAAGCCACTCTGAGTATAAAAAGAGCTTACCTCCATTACTAAGAGTCTTTCAGGGCGTCAGAAGCACAGACTTCAGAGATTCTCAGGAGCACAGACGGGGTTCTCTGTCACACTTTTCGGATGGGGGAACACTCTCCAGAATTCTTGGTATATTTCTCTTTCTGATGCTGTGTTGATCCACAGGGGCGTCTAAGGAGACTCAGGTCACAAGGAGACTCTTTCTTGGAGCACTTTGATGATTTAAATTTCGGAGTCCACTCTTTGTCTTTAGAGAATGTCATTAATTTTTGCTAATTAATCCATCACCGCAAGCCACCAGTTGTAGTAACTCCTCTATACCGACCCGATAAAAGATGGTGAGTGGTAGCGAGATCGGATCGCTGGCACAGAGAATTTCTCGTATAAATTAGAAAATAGAATTTATTGCATACCAATATTAATTCTAATGAAAATATGTACAAGAAAGTTAATTACAGCATTTAATTATTTTTCGTGAGTCAATCGCTTATAAATTAATGACCTCTTGACTCCAAGTGTAACTGAAACAAACAAAAGTCTCTAAACATTACAGTCAGTCGTGACTACAAAACAAAGTTCATTCGGACCAAGGCTCGTCCGTTCCTTTTCTTCGGAAGATCTACTAATGCTCGTTAATTCTGAGTCTAAGAACTCTCACTCTCGCACTTGGTGTGCTTTTTCACTTCGCTGGGATTTTCAGCGCATACCTGCTGTATCAATTCTAGAGGTCGGACCTCACTAGCGCTTACACCACGCTGAGTTAGAAACTGACGTTTCCTTTTCCCTTCTCCAGAGAGTCAACACTCTCCTTTTCGATCTCTCCAAAAACTGTCCTCTCTCACTTTTTCATTCTCGCAGGAGAACTTCTTCTGGGGGCGGGGGCTTTGTCGAGGCGGGCCCCTCGAAACTCTCCAGCCTCTTAGCAGCCTTGAGATCCCTCTGTTTCGTTTTCACTAAGTCCGTCATTGGACGTTCTAAGACAAAGGGCAAAGTTTCGGGCGCAAACCTAAAAATCGTGTGCAGAGATCGCTTCTCTCGCAGATGAACTCTTTCCCACGAACTCGGCAAGGATCAAAGCATAAGACCCCTTTTTGGGTAACGCCTTACCACTTCATCACTGTCCGAACTTTCCGCTCACAGTACAATAGAATTCGGCGTCTGCTAGTCTTCAAGGCAAAAATAGCGAGGGAAGGTATGCAGTTAAGTGTACTCACAGGAAATGCTAGAATGACACATAGTGCAGCTGGATGTCGAAGTTCAAATTCTTTACATATCCATAGTAATAATTTGAATTTGTGCAAGTGGTAAGATTGAAAATTGTAACATACAGCATATATATATTTTTTTTTTGCCATATTACCAATTTTTTATAAATTTTTTTCACATAATCAATAGAAATATTTAACCATTATTAAAAATTTAAGAAAAATAACATGTAGCTGTAGGGATTTATTCTTTTCTGCTCTTACCATAAATATAAATCTTCAGATTTATTTAATTGTATTTATATAAACTGAAAAAAAAAATCTGGCAAAATTTAGTTGAAAACAATTCGTTAAATTACTTATGCAAAAATCCACCTGTTGTATAACTTTTAAAATTGAATTACTTTATATTAAAAATTATCAAAAATCAATACAAAAATTCATTAATTTAAATTTTTTTCTTTGAAAAAAAAAAAAAACTATTTTTAGGACTCTTTTCATTTTGAATCAGAGACTCGTGTATACAACTAGCGGATAAACACTCCGTTGGAATTCTATATTATTCAGTGAATATTATATTTTTCATTAAATTTTTATATGTTTTAATTAAAATTACTTTTTAATGGCAATTTTAAATAGAAAGTGCAACTGAAATCACCATTTAAACAGTCAATAATATTTTGCAAAGGCATTAAACAAAGTCAGGAAAACTATTCTTTTCTCGAAATTATGTACAATTAATGCATTTGAAATAGATATTTTAAAAGAGCTTAACTTTCAAATATCACAATTATTTATGTATGTTTTACTAAAATTCCAATTTTAATTGGATTTTATGAATTGTTTCACAAAGCCTTTAAAATTAATTTTTAATGATTTTAAAGATTTGTAAATTTATTTTATAAATAGTATTCTATTAAAATATCTCAAACATGGAACACTAGTTTTAAAAGTGCTAAAACAAAACTCAATTATTATAAATAAATAAAACTTCCTAAAAATTGAGTCATTTGAGCCAAGAACACTTTGCCTTTACCTTATATGACAACTTTCCCTCTGCAGTTCTTTTCTGGAGAATGATTGGCGTTAGGCTTAAGGGGACTCTTCACTGACACTAAAACACCTGCTCACTAATGTTAAACCTATGGGCAGGTTCTTTTCTAATTTCTCCTTTAAATTTGAACTTCTTTTTTTTTTTTTTTTTTTTTTTGCATAAGATAGCTGAGGTTAATCTCAACTATCCAATGAAAAAAAAAAAAATCAAATTTAAACAGGAAATTAGAAAAGAACCTGCCCATAGCTTCAACAAGCTAGCAGGTGTTTTCGAATCATTGAACAGTCCCCATTAATGTCTTCTGATCACTAAATGACCTGCTGTCGTGAATAAGATAAATAAAACATTGCAAAAAATTACAGACCATTGCATTTATTTGAAATCACAACATGTCAAATTAAACTTTTTTTTTATTCACAAACTATCACTATTTATATTATCATATTACATTCAAATTTTCTCCAAGTCATCTATTTCTTGTTCCTATGTTCTCCTTCTTTTCCTTTGAAAACAGTTTCCATCCCAATTGGCAGATCGCACAGGACATTTTCAATGGGGCTGGAGATAACAGTTGTTTTTGCTTTATCAAACTTCATTTTCACACTCACTAGAAAAGTAGAATGAGCAAAAATCAAAATTTGTCCAAGTGAATTTTCATCATGAAAATTAATAACTTATTACTACTTATACTATGCTTACTTATTCTCCTTTTTATTTACAAACTATGTAATGTAAATGCTAGATTTGAATTTAATATTAAAAAATTACAACTTGAAAATTATTTTTTTTTTCACCCAAAATATTTAACCAAACTTGTGTTAATATATTTTATCTTTTTGACTGTCTTCACTCTGAACTTACTGATTCTAGATTTTTCTGCATAATATGAAGCCAATCTTCTGAACATACAATAATTATTTATAGAGATATAAAGAAATTATAGTGAATAAGAATAACAAAGTACCTAAAACTACTTAATTTGCAGCAAGACTTTTATAAAAATGAAATGGTTACCAATGAAACACAGGATAGTTCAGAATGCAATTATCAAAATTTGGTTTTCACCATGAAAACCAGAGTTAGAAACATATTTTTTTAATTTTAATGTATGAATGATAATCAAAATAGTTTTGTTTAGCTTTAGTGTGTTTATAGTATAAATGACACTTATTAAGTGTGGGATAGGGGCACTACAACAACAAAGTACCTAAAATTAATTTGCAGAAGTATTTTTAAAAAAGGAAATGTTTACCGATGAGTCACAGGATAATTCAGAATGCAACTATCAAAATTTGATTTTCACTATCTTAAAACCGCAGACTAATCGAAACTAACATGCTATTTTTATGAAAACTTAATTTAGCTAAATAATTTAGTATATATATATATATATATAAAAGCTTGTTTCCACATCGATATTATTTTTGACGTTACTTCAATAAACTTACTTCATTTTCTTCTTTTTCGGCACAGAAACGATACTCCTATTCTATCAATAGATCTTCAAGGTAAAATTTCAAGCCAACATATTTTTTAAAGTAGCAGCTAGCACAGAGGAACATCAAATTTTACGTGCTTGCAGAAGATCACTCATGGTAGTCGTTTGTTACACAATAAAACTACACACTCGTGATCCTCAGAGAGCAATCAAACCCGGGGATATCCACCAGACATTGATTCCTTCATCTGTTTCACTTTTCATAGATTGAAATATTAGTTCTTGCCAGAAGTGACGTCAAAAATTATATAAATGTTCCCTAGAAAGTAGTTTTTACCAAAAGCAGAATATGGTTAAAAGTGTGATGTATGTCACAGAACAATGGGCTTCTTTACAGAACATTTCAAATTCTCAATTTCAATGAAATTTATCATTCAGTCTTAGTAAAAAAGTACAAAATCAATCAGTCCATCACCACAAAAGTGCAAAGTTTGTCAGCCTAACATCATAAAAAAAAAATCCTGCAAAATTCTTCAATCATTCATGTAAAAAATAGCAAAATTCATCAATCAGCAGACTTATATAAAACCAAAAATTTTCTGCGCACATAAATATTGTGTCAAAAACTTTCTGCAAATCAATTTAATGTTTAATAAAATTAACAATTTATTAATTTTATTTTTTTGATTTCTTCATTCTGAATCTAAGTCTGAACTTACTGATTCAAGACTAATAAGTGATGAACAGTCTGTTGGGAAAAATATTATGTTCTAAAAAAAATAAATAAAATCAATAATTTTGAAATATTTTAAGTGATAAAAACTAAAAGTGTCTTCAAAGAAAAAAAAAATCAACCAAAATCAGAAAAAGTACAAAGAAACTCTGATAGACATCAACCTCAGATATTTTATGTAAAAAAATCATTTCAAAATATTAAAATGCAAACAAGAAATTTCTAAACTAAACTCCCCTGGTTTAACGTTAGCTTGTGAGCATCATTCCATTATTAAATAATGCAAAGTTTAAATTTTAGGTGGGATTAAGATGCTTTTTTATGCTATAAGTCTGGCACATTTATTTCATACAGAAATTAAATAGGATTTGAAAAGTTTAAATTTCTGAGTTATGCAGATTCATGATCACCATAAGTTTTCATACTTACCATATATATACAGGCATGAAAGTGTCATTATTGCAATATAACATGCAGAAATAAATATCTGTGAAAATTACACATGTAATTAGATTTAGGTATATGTAAAATAAATATGCAATTAAAGTTAAAAGACATTAAAATTGAAACCACTGTTTTTATTCACAACTATTTTCGGTTATTCATGCTATATTATGAGTTCAAAGTTCAAACACATCCTCATGCTAAAATTTCTGTACTATATTAGCATAGCTAAGCTACTCAAACTGAAGCAAACTTTGCGGGAAGAAAACACTCTAAAGCAAAATCGGAGATAATATTGCAAAATTTGCATGATATGCATGCATTATGAGCACAAAATAGTTAAAAAAGTATATATATTAGTTTAGCACTTTTTAAAAACTATTTCTATTTCTTATTTTAGTACCCCCCCCCCCCCCAACCTTCATTTTGCATTTGAAAGAATATTCACTGAAACTGGGAACACTGGAAAAAAAACTGAGCACACATATTAATTATTTTGTTATGCATCTTAAAATCAGTTTTTAAACTTATATTATTAATTTTACATTTTAAATGTTGCATATGTTACAAGGAAAATTTAAAAGCACAGAATTTGTACACCATTACAATTTTATCTATCTCCCCCCCTCCCCACCCCTTCTCTAAATTTTCAGGGCATTTTTTTTTATTTTATCCTTTTAATCAATCTCCAAAACAGCCAAAGTGACATTTAAAAAAAAAAAAAAAAAAAAAAAAAAAAAAAAACCGATTTCAGTAAAAAAAAACTAAGAACTTTTATTCTTGTATATTACATAGGACGACATTAGGATCAACAAAAATCTTTAAAAAGGGATCTCTAAACAAATTGCCCCATAAAAAATCTAATATTTACAATTGATGTGTTTCAATGTTTCAATTTGACCATTCTAAAAATTGAAGATTTCTCGAATCTTTCACTACAAATATAATTTTCTTCTTTTAACACTTTTCCAATATCAAAAGGATAATTATCGTAATATATTATTCACTACAATTCTACAATAATATACCTGCCAAATTTCTGTTTTTTTTTTTTTTTAAGTCAAATAAACATACTTTGGACCAGTCATTTTCATTGTTATGACAATCAGAATAAAAAAATCCCAAAACATGCATACTTACGATAGAGTATCTTAAGTATATGATTCTGAAGACTCAATGACCGTTTTTGTTCACAAGAGGGTGGCAGATGACAAAGAGTATAGTACAATTGAGATCCTGGGGGAAAAAAAAAAAAAAAAAGAAGAAAGCTAAATGGTTAAAAATCAACAGAAAAATTTGAAACGTATTATAATACATGTTAAAAAATTATTTATAATGCAAAAACTAGATTTTATTTTCCACAGCTCCCCCCCCCCCCTCCCTAGTCAAATAAGCACAAAACATTTATGAAGTATTTTATAATGTAAGATAAAATTATAAAATGGGTTTTGTTTTTATTTGGTAAGATTTGATTTAATTTATTAAGTAATAATTATTACTACTTCATAATAAATTTATTAAGTTATAATCCTTATTAAAAATGTTTATTTGACTTGTAAGTAATGGCAGCTGATAAAAATAAATAACCAAAACAAAAATCAATAATTCTGAAATATCTTAAGTGATATAAACTAAAAGTGTCTTCAAAGAAAGAAAAATTCAACCAAAATCAGAAAAGTACAAAGAAACTCAGATAGACATCAACCTCAGATATTTTGTGTAAAAAAATCATTTCAAAATATTAAAATGCAAACGAGAAATTTCTGAACAAAACTCCCCTAGTTTAACATTAGCTTGCGGGCATCATTCCATTATTAAATAATGCAAAGTTAAAATTTTAGGTGGGAATAAGACACCTTTTTATGCTATAAGTGTGGCATATTTATTTCATACAGAAATTAAATAGGATTTGATGCAGATTCATGATCACCATAAGTTTTCATACTTACCATACATATACAGGCATGAAAGTATTATTATTATTATTGCAATATAACATGCAGAAATAAATATCAGTGAAAATTAAACAATATAATTGATTTAGGTATATGTAAACCATTATTGTTTTTATTCACAACTATTTTCCGTTATTCATGCTATATGCTATATTATTATTGCATCAGTCTCAGAAGCAGCCAAAGTGACATTTAAAAAAAAAAGTTGATTTCAGTTAAAAAGCTGAGAACTTTCATGCTTGTTATATTACACAGAGCGACATTAGGATCAACAAAAATCTTTAAAAAAGGGTCTCTAAAACGAATTGGCCCATAAAAAAAAAATCAAATATTTACAATTTCAATTTGACCATTATAAAAAGTTAAAAATTTCTCGCATCTTTTACTACAAATATCAAAACTAGTGCATTTTAAAGCTTCCTCTCTAATTTTTCAGGTTATGATTTTTTCATATTATCCTTTTAATATTGCATCAATCTCAGAAGCTGCCAAAGTGACATAAAAAAAAAGCCGATTTCAGTTAAAAAGCTGAGAACTTTCATGCCTGTATATTACATAGGGCGACATTAGGATTCTGACATTAGGATCAACAAAAATATTTAAAAAGGGATATCTAAAACAAATTGTCCCATAAAATATATTTAATATTTACAGTTTCAATTTGACCATTCTGAAAAGTGGAGATTTCTCACATCTTTACTACAAATATCATTTTCTACTTTTAACACTTTTCCAGTATTAAAAGGATAATTACTATCATATATTCACTACAATTCCACAATATAAGTGTCTTATCTTAAACTTTAATACATTTAACAGATTAAAAATACGTTTATCTGCTAAATATCTTTTTTTTTTTTTTTCTACATAAACACCATAATACAATTAGGATTCTGAAAAAAAAAAAAAAAAAAAAAAAATGGTTAAAAATCCACAGAAAAATTTTAATTGTATGTTTATGATGAAAGATTATGAATACATGTTAAAGAATTATTTAGAATATACATGTTAAAGAATTATTATCGCCCTTGTTTGAAGATTCAACCTTTGATTTAATTTATTAAGTAATAATTATTAGTACTTAATAATAAATTTATTAAGTTATAATTCTTATTAAAAATATGTTTATTTGACTTGTAAGAAATGGGAAAGTGTTGGCAGCTGTGTTTGTATATTAATGTTTTAGTATAATGCAGCAACCAAAAATACTTTATCGCTTTTGTAACAAAACTTATCATATAAAGAATGTCGATATCATATATATTACTTTAACATGTATGCGACGAAGGAATGTTACATTTTACAGGAATAAAAGAGAAAGTTGGGAAATTGCATGTTGATTTTTAAAATAAAAAGAAAATTAATGCGCATGTATATTTAAGAAATCCAAAATTCCGTGACCAGGGATTCCACATCTGTTCCAATAATTTTCTTAAATGTAGAACGTATGTTTTGTTGTTAAAAAAGACATCTGAAGAACAGTAATTTATTTATCTTAAACTTTAAAACATAAATGACAATATGAAAGGTCAGACACAGAAAATCGTAAATCAAACAAAATATGTAAATCTTATTAAACTGAGAAATTAAAAATATTTTTGAAAATACATTCCACTGCGATTGCCTTGAAAAATGGTTTTAGGAAGAAATTTAAAAGTAAATATATAAGCTACATCCTACACAAAGGCACAAAATATTTGAGATAGAAAATACCAATTTCAATAGCATACCTATACGCATTCTAGTTCTATGACAAAATTTAAAAAATCGTTCATTAGAATCAAGACAAGCAATCAAAAAAATAATAACAAAAACATTAAACCATATATAACAATTAGCGTTAGGCTTAAACAGATAAAAAATACGTTTAAATTAAAATTATTTCATCAAATGCATAAAATTATATCTTCAAATGTTCAAAAAGCAGTACAGATTATAAGTAATAGCAATACATACCGATTAGAGAGTAAAAAGAGTCTTCTTTAAAGATGTTTACAATTTTCACGACACAACTAGCGTGCGTGAGCGCGGCCATGTTTTATTTTAATCTGAAGGAAAAGGATGCTTGTCTCTGATTGGTTGAATTGCAGTTGTAATCATGCACATCCCAGCCTGTCGATCTTGATCGATGTCGCCCGATGTTTGCCAATATGAGTTTTTTGCCATAGGTTTACAGAACTTAAAGTGTCGTTTAAATTGTTTTCTGTCTGCTACCTTGCTATAAAAAAAAACTATATATAAGTTAAAAATTTAAATATCGAACATTAGAGAAATTGTAATATTACAGATTCAACATCGGCCAACATTGATCAATATCGGCCAATATCGGTAAAACGTGACCGGTCTTCGCCGATGCATGCCAAGATTGCCCGATATTGGTCAATATCGGACCGATATTGCTGTGCTACCTGGGGTGTTGTACTGTTTTCTGCAATGGCCTTGGCAGAGCTTTTTTATTGAAATAGCCAATTGCATGAGGGATTTTCTTCCAAAAGAGGATTGTGAGTGTATATTGAGAAACATTATTTATAAAGTTGCAGATGGGTATATGGATTGGAACTATCAAAATCTGTTCAGAGAATTTTGGCAGATAAGCCCTGAAGCTTTGAAAAGTTTGATTAAAAATGATTTAGATAAAAGTGATCTACTACCATCTTTGTGTCGTATGAAAGATAAAGAAATCACCCGATTAATCTTTCAGGATGCAACCCAAACAGTAAAACAAAAGCTTGTTTACAGTGATAAAATGAATTATTTCTTCCAAGATTGCATTCGTGATGATGAATGGGATTCTCTTGAATTCTGTATTCGAGAATGCTTTCTATCCAAAGATTTAATGTTAAAATTTAAAGAGCGATTCGAAAAGAGTATAAAGTGGAAGAATGTACGATATAAACTTGTGAGGAATAAAGACAAATGGAATAAGTTATTTCTCTCGTCGGATGACTCTTTTTGTGAGTACGGGAAGAGGAGTGCCGATGAAGGTGAGAGTAGTTCATCCAAGAGATTTCGGAGCCTCCAGTAACACATGCTTGAAGCGGGGGAAGGAATAGACCTAATTATACTAAAATTCTGAATATTTATTCTTAGTGTCCTAAAATGTCCTCTTTTTCTAAACATTGTCTTAATTTTAAAAAAATAGAAATTAAAGTAAACATCCTCTGCTAACCTGAAAAAATATCATTTTTGTTCCTCTTAGAAATCAACAATTTATTTCCAATAAGAATTTAAAAATAAACAGCAAAATTGTCGGCAGAATCTATTTAAAGTAATACAAACCAGTCTGTAAATGTTTTTGCTAAAATATGATTTTTATTATGCAATTTAGATTTTAAAAGCATGGTATAGCAGAAAATTCAAACTATAAAAGTGAATAAATAAATAAAAGAATTACACATCTTATAACATTTTATTAAATTTATTTTGCTTCAAAAATAAAAGTTCATCCTTATTTAAATAACAGTGAATAATTTTAAGTAAAAGGATAATTTTGTAAACTATAGAAATACAAATTATGTACTTTTTTTTTTTTTTTTTCTCATCTATTTCATAATTAAAACCCTATAGCTATAACATCCTATGTGCAAAAACATTTACTTAATTTGTAATTTTCTTGATTTAAATAAGTTTTTTTCAGTTAAATTATTGGATCCATATGACAACTAATATTTAAATACTGTTTCTAATTACAACTTAGAAATGAAACGAGTGTAAATTATTTCTGTATTTTCAATTTTTCATTCTGCTTTTGTGAAATATTGGTGAGATTCTCCTGTGAAACAGAATCAGACAGGTCAATATTTCATCCAATGGAAATTGTCATGGCCAGCAATCCAGATGCATTTTCCTAATACTTGTTTTCATCTGTATTTTTTTATAAAAATGGGACTGAATGTATTATCCAGGCCAGATACATAGATCGTCAAAAAGGGTTGCCAATCGCCAGTTTTGTTTAACATTGTCAATTGTGTTTAAAATGGTAATTTAATGTACATTTAATAAATGCGTATGATTGTTGAAAATGATGTACACTATAAAGGGAAGCTAAAATGCAAAACAATCATTTTGTATACATTTACTAAATACATGACATCAAATGGACAGCTTTTAGCAATAAATGGTACTAACAATGATGTTTTATTTCTTGTGGTTTGTTATGCCAACCAGAATGGATGCAATGTAAATATTGTGTAAAATAAATTTACTGTATCAATGAATGTAATCTATTATATTTATGTACATGCTATATCATATTATATGGTTACACATATATAAATACTCTTGCCAATGGCTTTATTGTGGCAGCACTATAATAAGGATGCAGTTAAAATGTATCAGGAAAGCAAAAAAAAAAAGTAATTAATATTTGTTGGTTTATTGAATAGGACTTGGTCTGAATAATACACAATTACCCTAAAAATAATTCCGATTATATTTGCAGTTTATTATTCCCACATCATTCAATTTGAATTCAATTTTTGTAAACTGAGATGGAATAAAATTTTGTATTCAATCATTTGTATCTTTGTAATTTAATCTTTATTTGGATTTAAATTTATTTATTTAGTTTCAGCAAATTGTTTCCTTTTATTTATGATTATTTTATTCAATACAAATATATTTGCGAAACGATAACATATGCAACAAATCGCCTTCTTTTGAATTGTCTAAAATTTGGCACGTGATACTTTGCAGATTGAAAGAGTACTAAAAATGAAATAATAACTGTCACATTTTCCAAGTTTGGCCCATTGAAGCCCTTGCTTGCATTGGACATGTGATCTCGTGATTTATCAGTTTCAAAAACTTTACGAGAATATTTTATTTATACTTTTGATCTGAAGAGGTTGTCGTTTAAGCGAAGGAAACATGCGTCATCTATATTAAAAGGTATTTTTAAACCTTTTGTGTCATGTTTTTATCACTTTAAGCAATAATGACACTTCAATTCAAAGTTAACGAGTAATTTTATTTTATTATTTGTAATAAATTTCATTTAAATGACCGAGGTGTACTACAGCATGCTTTCTATGCAACATTTATTGTTCATTTACAGGGCTGCAAAATAATTCGATTAACAGTACTATACCTAAGAGTTATAATTTATAAAACGATTTGATTTAAATCACGATTTATACTAACTGGTTTTTTTTAAATTAAAAACCAAATGATTTTTTTAGAACAACTCCCATACAGTCTTACCTTTTTTGTAATTGAAGTGTTTCCATTTATAAGATATAAATATTTTCTATTTTTAATGTACTTCATGTCAGCAGGCAATACGAGACAGAGCGAGACATGCTTTTATGTATAAGATGTGTGCATGAACAATGTTACTAATGAACCTGCATATCGGATGGCCTAAAGAGTTATCTTTAAAACATGTTAATCATGTGAAACTAACAGAAGATAAAATAGACGAAATATATTCAGTATTTAACATAAAATATTTTCAGTTAAAGAAATGCGACTTCTATATACAGCAATTGATAACATAACAAGACAATCTTCAATATTTTGGTGAAATTAATAAAAGAAAATTTTCTCGATTGAGTAAATTTTCTTTTAATAATTAAAAAAAAATGCACAATACTCAAGTTGTGAAGTTTAATAAGCAGTTATTTAAAAATTGGGTGCTAGGTACAGAATTTCAAGGATACCAGTCTGTCTTTTCTCTTACTTGCTGACAAAATGTTTATTATTGTTTCATTTCCTGATAAAAAAAAAATATATTTGAGTTATAAGTGATTGTTGTCTCATGATGGAAGTTTTCTTATTTGTTTCATTTTCCTATAAATGGTATTGGGTTAAAAGCAATTTCACCTATTCATCTGAAGAATCCACTCATATGACAATGGACAAAAACAACAATTAAAATTAATTTGTGAGATTATGTCGATTATGTTGAACCTAACTCGACATCAGCTTAATTCAACATTTTATTTTATCTAGGTGCCACTATACTACAAAATTATTAGGCACACTGGCATTTCTAAAAATAATAGTAATTTTTTAAATGCTTCGTACATAGTAGGAAGTTTAATAGTTGGTTGGGCGTAAAATATATGTGTACACGAAAGCTGTTGGAAATACGGATATTAACACGACTTGCAGCATATAGGAAAAATGCTATTGTTCCTTTTTAATATCTCTAATTAAAAGTCTTCGGGATAGATTATTTTAACATTTGCAATAAAAATACCTCATGAATTTCAAAGTAGTGGTAGAAAAAATAAAATTTTTCCCTATACGTTTCTTTTAATATTAGCTAAAGCTCAATCAATTAACAGAGCCTACTTAACATATTATTGACCGACACCGACTATACTCGTGTTTTCATATTCGCCAATATTTTTCTCAATTTTGTGACCACTTTTTGTACATAAAAATCTTCGCCTTGTTTAAATTCAATATTATTTAAAAATAGTCACAACAAAAACAAGTAATAAATAAAAAAGGCGAATTCGTATTAAATAGTCTGTCAACAAAGTGTTAAAACTAATAAATATTCTAAGCTTACCTTACGTTTCTATGTTATCCTGAAAATATAAAGGTAACTTTTATCCTTTATTTGCAATTTTATCTTTTTATTTTCAACTACTAATATCTTTATGACAAATGAGTATTAACGTAAATGAGATTTTGACTTACGTGTTTCAACAAAATATGTAAAAATACAATCTAAATCAATATATGGATGACACTAACACTAATACAAGCGAATAGTCATTTCAAGCTTTCTTCTTGATTTGTAGCTTACAGAAACCTCCCTTATTTTTATCTAAAATAACTTCAGTCTGCTGCTTTTAATTGCTAAAGAGCATAAAATAAAAACTTTATAAATAGTCAAATAAGTTTTATCAGACTGTTGACATGTTTCGACTCCATCGGAGCCATTATCAAACCAATTAAGAATATTCTACTACTGCACGGTGTGTTAAGTTATTATTTGGAACGCCATCATTTAATTTTTCACTTATTTTTTTTAATTACGCACGTTATTGTATTTTTATTTTTACGTGGATGTTTATTTCCATATTTGTAACCAGAGAGTAACTCGAGCCACAATTTTGGTAAGTTAAAGGATGTTACACCGTTATATCGTTCAAAGACCGTGCAATTTCAGAATATTTTTATTAGCTTTGATAATGACTCCGATAGAGCCGAAACATGTCAACACTATAATAAAACTTATTTTACTGCTTATAAAGTTTTCTTACGCCTTTTAGTATATTATTACAGGGTGTTATAATTTGTCATATTTTTAACTTAGTCAATATATTAAGTCTACCCAAGTGGCACAAAATGGTTGTGCCAACGTTGAATTATTGTTATCCCACGTTGGTAAGAAATGTCCGACTTGCCGTATCATTGGCACACAAAGGCCCAAGAGTTGTCAAATCGTTAGTTTCTCAGAATCCTGCTCCGATACGCTGCAAATTACTGTGACCTTTAAACCTCATCATTTTCCAAATGTTTCCACAAACAGCCAAGGATGGGACAACAATCTGTAGTATTTGGGTACATATTATCTAAGTATGTAAAAACGGTTAAAATCAGACAGGATAGAAACTCCAGAAAGGTTCGTTGCAACCAGGGATAATGAAAACCAATGTTAAAACACACAATATCCAAGTGAACCACCATGAAAATGAACATACGTGTTTTTCGTGAGTAACTTGGATTCACATCATCAGAGTCAATAAAAACCAAAATTACATCTTCACAGACATGACACTGAAAGTCGAAAACCCTAATGACAGCAAATAATACACCTCTCCATGGGGAGATGTCTTTTTTTTTTTATCGACACTAATGATGTGAGCCCAAGTTACTCACGAAACGTACGTATGTTCGTTTTCATTGTGCTTCATTTGGATATTGTGTGTTTAAACGTTGTTTTGTGTGTGTGTGTGTGTGTATAATTTTTCCACACAAGTTTTAAATGGTTGTAACGGAACTTTCTGGGGTTGTTATCAAGTCTAATTTCATTTTTTTTTTTAACAAACTTAGATTAAGACGTGAAAAGCTTTTGAATCCTTTGAATATATTATCTATTCTATATACTTTTTCTGAAAATTTAGAGGCCATTTTAATTTTTTAATTGCAAATCCAACTACTAATATTTTTATGTAAATTGAATATTTTACTTAGATTTTAATATAAATGTTTTCATAAAATATACAAAAATATAATCTAAATTAATTTCAGGGATTAATCCCACACTAATGAAAACAAACAGACATTTCACTATTGTTTCCGTATTTTTTATTTACTGGAATTTATATATTACTATCCTGTTTTTATCTAACGTAATTTGCAGGAATATTTGTGGAAAGTCTGTCGAGAATTCTCTAATGACTACAAAAGAAGCGTATTCAAAATCCTAAACGCACCCTTCAAAAGTAAATTTTAATCTCCGCTTTTAAGCTACGTGTCTATTTAATTGAGTCTATTTACTGCCAAAGCAGTCGATAATTTCTTTTAAAAATAAGTCATCAAGCCTTTGCTTGACACTGTGTCTTCCATAATCGAAGTAAATGCCTCTTTATATTTCTTTAGTGTTCACTGCCGCTTAGTGATAAATATTTTCTATTTAAAAGGAATAATTTCTCAAAGTGTCGAAACATTTGAGCAAGAAAAGCTTTATTGGTAAATAAAATATTTCGTAATCGAGTTTAATTACCACGCTGCTTTAATTTTTAACCTTTAAGTTAACATTTTATTATTTCCTTACCTTTAAAGAGACTTTTGAAAAGTTGTTTATTAAGATGAGAAATTTTGTGTTTAATTTTGAGTGTTGATAAATTGTCATTATATTAACTGTAAAAGCTCGTTAGTCCTTTAAGAGAATTCCACCACCAAAAAATAAATAATCCCATAAAATTTAAATAATGTTAGAAATATTTAAACTTTTTTCGTTCAAAAATTAGAAATCAAGGAGATAGATCAAGAAAAATTAATTCTGATTATTTAAAACTAAAACATATGCCCATCTTTTCGCACATACACAATCTTCGCTACTATGTCAAACTATCAAATGTGAAAAAATTGCATTTTTCATTGCTTTTTAAAATAGGCCAGTTGTCCTCACTAAATTTTATTAGTACTCTTCAACCGAGTTGGCAGTTTGGACTCCTTTTTTCATTCAGAAATTTCGAATCCATACCAGAAATTTCAAATAGAAATTTTTGCTTTATTTAAAGACGCACATTTCGTGATTACTAAAAGTAAATTTTCTTTTCTCAAAATTTCTGGTATGAATTCTATGATGTAAAGATCATATATATTTCTCATTTTATCCAAAAATATAATTTCTTAATATTTTCTAAAAGTTAAATTATATCTTTATTTAAATTCTTTTCATTCTAAAGTAATGATGATGCTATGATGGACCAATGATAGATGCTATTTAATCATGTACACGTAATCTTTCATTTATTCTGCAGCTTTCGTTAACCGCATAAAAGTATTTCCCTTCTAAATTAAAAATGCGACGACGGTTATTTCACATATACATTGATACTCTGGTATTCTTTTAATAGAAATATCTGATCCGTAAATCTATTAAAACATTACAGATGTTTTACATCGCGGTGCCTTCTTTCTGTCAATCTTCAATTGTCTGTTGTATCTGGAATGCAAATCTATACATAATTTACAGCTGCTTGTCTTGATGCGACTTCTTTTAGCAGAGGTCCAACTGGCAACCTTGTTCTTCACAGAAATTTTATTAGTATTTTTACACATAAAAGTTAGTGGTAGCAATCTTGTCAATTTTTAAATTAATGAAAAACTCATATTACTTACCCATCATACGTAGTATAGGGCAAGTCTTGTAATCGTTTTAAAAATCGAAAACATTTTTTTTGACGGATTTACACGTTTCAGACACTGGGGATTCCGAAAAACATATTTTTAGAAAAGAAAAATTTTGCCGTCCGTCTGTCTGTAAATGCTTTATCTCCCGGACAAAATGAGATAGAGACTTGAAATTTGATATGTCCTTAGTATGTAATCATGAGAAGAAGTCTGTTGCATTTCAGTAGCCTCGATTATCCGGAACTATCTTTTTCGGACTCTCAAAATATTCATTCCAATAAAAGGTATATAAAAATTTTCAAAGTCGTTTTTTTAAGGAGTGAATATAAAAGACAATAAAAAAACATACATTTTGCATAAAGAATGAAGTCGATCGGTTAATGAGTTGCCGAGATATTTGTAATCACATTTCATCCCAATTTCAATTCAAAGATATATTTCAATTGGAAAAGAGACGCTTCATCCGACGCAGTAAACCGTTAGTTAATAGGATTATCCTTCCTGAAGTTATAAGGATGTTTCTTTTACGCAATTCAGTCATAGAGCATTTAAAGTTTAAGACGTCATCAGGCTAGGATATTATTCGAATTGCAATGCGTTTTATAAATAGTTTACACGTTTTATTTCCATATTTTATATTATGCATATCCATGATGGGTAAGTATTACGGTGGCCCCCAACGACTAGTTTCCATTTTTAACACTTTCCAACCTAGTTGTTTGGTTTGTCTGGCGTCCGTCCAGTGTTGAATTCAAGGGGTGAACCGGGGTGACATCCTCCTCCGGAGCATTAAAATTCCCCCCCCCCCCTGAAGATTTCAGATTTTATGCTTTTAACGGTTAAAAAGTGCAAGCATTTTTCCCAATGGAACTTTGATATCCCCCCCCCCCCGGAACCACAGAAATCCCTCCAGGAGAAAAGTGTCTAAATTCAACATGGCGTCCTTCCGTGCTCTAACTCACGTTATTATATTTAGATGGTCCTGAAATTTTTGTATGTTATTGACGTCTATTATAGCATAATCCCTATTGAAAATGAAGTGTGTAGCAGTTATAGTTTTATTTACAGAGATAGTCAAAAATATTCCGTTACATTACAGTCATTGAAAAAAAATCGTTCCAAGTACATTTTAATGATTTTACGCCATTTGAAACATGATGGAATTGATATACATTTATGAAACACACTAAAACGTTATTTCTATAAAATAGGACGTGCAAAGCATTTATTATTCATTTATATCATCTATTTATGTCATTTATTATCAAAAATGTCTGTTACACAATGTTCTACAGGGAAAAATCGTTTGCAGTGTAATTTAAATGATGTTTCCCTATTTCAAACATAGTGAAATTTATATGTATTATTGAGGTGCAGTATAAATTGGTCACCGAAAATTATGGTGTGCATTGCGTTTCTCGTTCATTTACAGGGACACACAAAGAATTCGCTTACACTCTTAGTGCGATAATTATCAGGGTGTGTGTGATAAGTGCGTTTTCAGCTTTGGTTTGCGTTTTTAAGTTCAACTAAATTTTTGCATAGTACGTGGTGTGTATAAATTCAGATGATCCTATACATAGATACACAAAGGAATTCGTATGTACTACTGACTATGGGAGTGAATTTCTTAATGGCGTTTTTAATTGTGTTACGCATTTTCCTGCTGAATTATATTGAGTAGACTAATAGAAGTTTGTGGAATATAAATAAATTCATATACAGGGCTATGTAAAGAACAGCTTGCATTGTCGTTTATGGTTGGTAAATGCTGGAAGTGAGCTTTAAGTTGCCTTTTGCGTTTTTCATCTGAATTAAATTTTAGCTTTAGGTGTGTACAAAAGTCTTTATATAATATACAGGGCTGTACAAAAGATTTCATGTACATTTCTGTCGATTGCCGATAATTGCTAACTAATAAATACGATATAGAAGATTTACAGGCATCGTATTTTGCCTTTTCTTCTGAAAATGCGGTAAAACACCTAACTCTTTGCTTTCACGAATCGAGAACTGTTCACATTCTTTTTCGAATCTGGGACGTTGGGACAACCGCGGAAGGTAATACTCAGGCCCTGACTATCGCACGGGCACTCCGGGCCCAAGCCCTAAGCAGAAAATTACTGAGGGGCACGAAATTTTTCACAATTCCATCTAAATTTCCATTTTAAAAAATCCTAATAGTGCCAACGTTTTTATTTCTTTTAGGACTTTTGTTTGCACTCAGTATCAGTTTGGTTTTATCATTTAATATCAACAAATAACATCATTAATAAGTTAGACTTCTTATCGTTCTTTTCTAGTAATTGATGTACTGTATTTATCAAATCATTCAATTTTATCATATTGCACATTTATTCGAAAAGGGACACAACTGAAAAAGAATGTGATATTTGAGATATTAATACGATAAAATGACAAAAATATATTTCAATTTATGGTTAAAATCACATTTCAATAAATAATAGAAAACAATATTTTATTTTTATTCCTGGAACCGTTTTTCAGTTTTTCGGAAAACGTAATTTTTTGAGTTGACACATTTCAAATAAGCGTGCAATATGGGGGAAAAAAAAAAGAAAAGAAACTAGTGTCAGTAAATTAACCAATCTAAGGGGGCACGAAAATCTGAAAGTGACCTGGGCACAAAAACTTGCTAGTCAGGCCCTGGTAATACTACAAGTGTCTCACGACCAGAAGATTCCTGCGGAACGTCCCAGAATATTAAAATTGCCGTCAGCTACTGACTGAAAAAGCTGAGCGACTTTAGCCCTTCTAGACGTCTGACTGACAAGAAACCTGGCTCTTTCTTTTCCTTGTCTTAAAACAAATTTTTGGTGCAAAAATGTTTAAAATCGGCCCGTAACTTTTTTTTTTAAATATTGAATGTTATAAATCTGTCTATTATTGAATCATTGCTTACTGTTCCCGACATAATGTCTTTATCATTGAAATTGCGGTTTTTATTTAGTTTTGTTATGGCATTCTGAATGCCTTAGAAAATGTTTCTATCAAAGAAAAGTGCTGAAATGATTAGGAGGGGGGAAAAATCCTATATTTTATTACTTTAAAAAAAATATATATATATCAGAATCAAACATTGTATGCCGAGAGTAAAATTTGGGAGGAAAAATAATTTCGAGTATCCAAACCAGCCCGATAGCGGGCGAAGCCGAAGCCGGCTATTATGTTCTGTCATAATAATATCTGTCACGCGGACTAAATGCAATATAAAAAAATAATTTCAAAATTAAACATGTTGTACACCTTTAAAATGTTAAAATATGCGAATATTTCCATAATCGGATTTTTATCATGATTCAATATGTTTCTCAAACTCATATATTTACTATTCTCTATTACTCACATTGATATTATACTTGCTTTGTATTATTATCAAACATCTGAAAAATTCGTTAAACTTCTTATAGGACGTCCGATTTTCTTTTTAATTCTCTAATGACGTGAAATTAATCTGCTTTGTGTACATACACATATTCCTTGTATTATTGAGAAATCTTTGTTTTATTAGCACTATGACGTCAATCTATTTTTATTTTATATTAATCTTTTTTTCAATGGGTGAAACTTTTTATTTCATTTTCATTTTTCGCGGGGAAATCGTCTGATAGAAAAATAATTATTGTAGAAAGAATTTCATCGTGGATTTTTAAATTTTGGCATCTACTATAACGAAAAATGTTTAAATTTAATAGAAGTCTGTTAGAATTTTTTTTTTAATCTCTATTTATTAAAATAATACGAATTTTTCAAATTTTAATATTTTGAGCTCTTCATAGCTGGTATTCAGCTATATACACAAAGTTTCAACTCTGTAAGTTATCTAGTTTTTGAGAATGGCTCTGTGACAGACAGACAACGCAGCGGGAATAATAGGGTTTCGTGAGATGAACGAAACCCTAAAAAAGGACATGTGACATTCCGTGTATTTAAAATATCTCCTCCGGAAATTTATATTTTTAACTTCTTTTTTCTTTGTACCGGATGTCTCTTTTTTTTTTTTTAGTTGTCAAAATATTTCTAAAATATATACTTAATTCAATGTGTTGTGTGTTAAAAACTGACGAGCTATGGGTAAGATGTTAACATTTGGAATAAAATTAAGATATATTTTAGCAATATTTTGACAACCAAGAAAAAAAAACCGTATTACAAAGAAAAGATAAAGAAAACAGAAAAAAATATTAATTTTCTGAGGAGATGTTTTAAATACACGAATGCATTCCAGCATACATGCATCACACATTTACTATTGTTTTCTCCTTTACGATGACTTTACATGTAGTGACGATGACGATTGTATATTTGCCATCATAGAAATATAACTTTAAAATGTTAACTTAACCCTCTATACAACGTTGCTCGTTGCTCGGATTTTAATTCAAACATATTGTTTTATTTTTTAAATAAAAAAAACTTGACTAAATACTGAAACGAATAATTTGTGATAAGTAAAAATACGTGAAAGTTGTCATTTCTTTTTCAGTTCTAAATGTAGTAATAATACATTTTCCAAACTTATGAAAATACAATGTGGAAGGATTTCAGATTAATAGTTTGAAGAATACAGAAACATTCGACGGAATTCAGCAAACCTAAGTTTTGAAATTTGGATACCTGCTTTAAACTTTATAAACTAAAAATAATTCCACCTCCCAAATGAAAAATAATAATAATAATAATCGGACACGAAAGGTTTAGAAAGAAACTTACACAAATAGAAGTCAAGTATTACCTTCAAACAATGAATCGGATTTCCTGAAAAGAGATACCCGTAATGATATTTAGTATACATACATGTATTTGTTTAATGTTTCCTAGGAATGATAATTGGGTAATCTAATCGTTAAAATCAGTTGAAATGAGATCACTTCATTAACCGAGTGTCCATACCATAGTCGTTTCATGAGTTTCAGCCGTGACACCATACATTCTAGCGAATATATCGCAAGTTGCCAGAAAACCACAATCGTCCTTCGGTTCGGACGATCTACAGTAATCCTGCAAATCGTGTAGTTGTCACAACATCCTATAAAAGCATAATTTCCGTTTCCACCGCCGATCGACGATTGGAATTTTTACGCTTTCTGATTATTTGTAAAAGCAAACGCTTCTTAAGTCATTTCCGGTACTTTAGAAGATTATGAAGATATAATATAATAAATTAATATATATATTATTAAATTATAGAGAAATATTAGATTATATAGAGATTAGACTATATAGAAATTAATTAGATTATATTACTATAATATTTGTTATATTACAGTTATAAATGAATTAGATTATATAGAAATTAATAGATATATATAAGAAACCAAGTTCAACCGGAAATGACTTAAGAAGCGTTCGGTTTAACAACTAATCAGAAAGCATGATAATCGCAATCGTCTATCCGCGGTGGACAGGGAAATTATGCAAAACTATCCAGTGAATATCCGGAAGATAGTTGACAACGGATCGTCTGATTACAGTGTCCACAAAAGAGCCGGCGAATGTCATAGAACGCACAACCGCAAATTCACTTTCTCCTTGGCGCCCTTCCTCTGCACGCTACGCTAACGTATCAACCAACCTACCTACCAGACAAGTTTATTTTGCTTTTTGGTGAACGATGAAACGCGATTGGCTTCAGAATCTGATTAATTAATAAGTAATCTGAATCTGATGTCAATAAAGGTAAGAATTATCTTTTTCATTTGTAATTCTATTCTTTATAACTGTTCCGTTTATATACTTATATTTTCTTGTGTAAAAGCGAAGTATATATAGACCTAGTTATTCACGTAGGCTTAAATGGTAAATGTTAACAGAGATGGTAGTGTAAACGCAACAGTAGTGGGCTGCGTTTAGCAGTTTGATAAATTATTAAAGAAAATACAACCACTTTGAGTACTTTCTGAGAATTTTCAAGTTTAGATTACATTTTCTGTGTGGAAATGAAGATTTACTTACTGCTCCAATTTGAACTCTTCTTTTTTTTTTTTTTAACTCCAAACACTTAAAAAACCAAAAAGATGTTTTTCCCTCTTTCTTTTTTAACTTAAAACACTTTAAAAGCACTTAAAAAATGCCCCTTCCCCCACCTTTTTTCTTTTACAATTAATTCCCATTATTTTAGAAATATTTATTTCATTACATAGATTTTAATGCATATTGATATACCGGGTGATTATAATTAAAGTTACGATTTCAAAAATCGATAATTTTAAAACTACTGGTCAGAATGACTTGATATTTTAGCAGAACAATCGTGAGGCAATGGAATTTTGTTTGGCGAAGGAAAAAAAATAGTTCCAAATTGTGCCGATAGATGGCATTGTCAGGGGAAAGACCAAAAATGTATTCTTGAACCCTTTCCGGCGCGGAGTAAATTTATTTGCAAAATGATGAAATAATAGACTGACACCGGAATTTACAAACGAATCCATTAGTAAAAAGAAACTTGCTTATTTTCTAGTTCTTAATGAAAGGAAAATTTTAATTAAATACCGGGTAATTATAATTAAAGTTACGATTTCAAAAATCGATAATTTTAATTAAAACTACTGGTCAGATTGACTTGATATTTTAGCAGAACAATCGTGAGGCAATGGAATTTTGTTTGGCGAAGGAAAAAAAAAAGTTTCGAAATGTGCCCATAGATGGCGCTGTCTGGGTTCACATTGTCTGAAGATATGCAAATTACTAATACGTGACATGCGCATCGCAGACATAGCAACCATAAAAATGCAGAGCAGCAGCTCTTTGCCTGAATGCTTCATCATGACTCTGACTATGAAGGACGCGCTCTGCTCTTGAATCTTTTTTTATAAGAACGATGACTGTGCACTTACAGCTATTAGGAAGTTTCGGACATTAAAATCCATAAAAAAAAGGTCCAATAACAACAAATGGTCTGCAAAAAATTATTGCTAAATTCGAAGAGACCGGTTCATTTGACATTAAACGGGGTAGAGGAAGGAAACCAGTTTCGGCTGCAGCAGTGGAAGATGTGGCTACAGCATTACAGGAACATACTGACAGTGATGCTGGAATCAGCAGTGCAAGGGGGATTGGCCGAATGCTGCATATGCCGAACAGCACGGTGCGTAAAATCCTACGGAACATCTTACGCTGTTATCCGTACAAGATAACTCATGTGCAGGAGTTGCTACCTGCTGACCTGGAAGCACGTCAATCTTTTGCACTACAATTTCTTGCCCGGATGGAAGTGGACAACGGATGGCCATGGAACATTCTGTGGTCTGACGAAGCCCACTTTCATTTGCAAGGTTCTGTAAATACGCAAAATTGTAGGATATGGGCGACCGAGAATCCGTCCCAGCTACAGCCTCTTCAGTCTGAAAAGGTCACTGTGTGTGGTGCGGAATAACGGCAGCGTTTATCGTCGGTCCATTTTTCTTCGAGGAGATCACACCTGCGGGTCCCGTTACCTGCACAGTTACTGGCAAGCGGTATGAAGCACTTTTGCGTAACCATGTTCTTCCGGCACTTCAACAGCGTCAGTGTGTGGATCGCATAATATTCATGCAAGATGGCGCTCCTCCTCACATTGCTACTACTGTGAAGCAGCTACCAGGGTTGGCAAAAAACCGGGTTTTTTTGAAAAAACCGGGTTTTTTTGAAAAAACCCCCAAAAAACCGGTTTTTTTTTGGTTTAAACCAGGTTTTTTTGGTTTAAACCGCGGTTTTTTGTATATTTTTTAATTACATATATGCACATCAGTAAATAAAATTTAACATTGACAAGAATGATTAATATTACAATAACAATATATATATATATATATATATATATATATTCTGAAAACAGTTTAAACAAAATAAATAAACAATTGTTATTAATTATGTACAAATTCAAATCATTAAATTTTATTTAGAGTTGAGCTAACATCATTTACATTCAAATTCAAAACAGTTATATATATACAAAAGTTTCCTATGTAATACATAGAACATGATCACTTGTGCCGTCAGGTTCTACAGTAATGGCGATAAGTTTGAAATAATTTTTAAAGATTACTTTTTAAAAAAGTTGAAGAAATAATTGCTGTTTTATATATACATATTTCCAAATGCAACCTGTAATTCATGTTTACCAAATGATTTAGCACACTTATAAAACATATTAATATGTTTATGTATTTCATATTGCATTCATAGAATGGATTCTGTATCTTAATGTTGATACTTAAAAGTTTTTAATAGTATTTAATTGCAAGATTTATATTAAATTCTTTAAAGACTTAATCTATTGCCTTCCTATATTTTTTTATTTTAATAAGCAACACTTAGTTGTGTTACATAAGAATATAAAGATATAATGTAGAATTTTACCTTGGTATGCTATACTAATTTTTTTTTAAAATAAAAATAATGCAAAGAAAAGAAAGTGAGACTTACTTTTTTATTCAATTTAAAAAAACAAATTGAATTTCAGTAAGAAAATTAAATTGAAATATATTTAAAAAATATATATAAAAGAAACATTTTAAAAACATGGAAATTGAATAAATTTTCAAAATTTTAAGAAAATGGAAGTACGACACATGTCTATAAAGATTCTATGTTAATAAACAGGATTATTAGGGTTTAATGTTTTAAACAAAAAAACAAGTTTTGCCGCTTTTTGTAAACCCAGTCTGTTGCGTAACTTTGATTGTACAACACCAAATGAAGAAAAAATTCTCTCTACATTTGCAGTAGTCGCTTTTGCAGTAAGAATCGTTTCAACTTCTTTCAACACACCATCATTGAACTTTTTGATTTCATTTTCTTGAATATGCCACCATTCTATAGCTGATACATCTTTACTAAAATCATTCTCAAAAAGATATCTTTGAAATGGAGAACTTTTGGCACAAATTTTTAGTATCAGAGATAATAAATTGTTTTTGGGAAATTTTGTTTTAGCATATTCCAATGCTTCTTTTTTTTCCTCCGATGACAATTCGAGATCAGCATCCTTGGCTCTTGGATCCAACAGATAAGCAAGAAGATGGGCTGGTGTTATTGCCATTTTATAACGAGTATCTAGTTTTTTCATAATGTCTTTATTCAGTTTCAAATCTTCCATCTGTTTTTTTAAATTTTTAAAAAGAAAAACAGTTTCTCCAATTGTACAATTTTGGCTTTGTACTTTATCTAAAGCTACACTAATTGGCTTTAATTGTTCAAAATAGTCTTCAGCATTTCTTTTCAATGAAATGTTTGAAACTAGACTTTGGATATTTTTATCAATTTTGTCTTTATTATTTTCGCATATAGTTACAAGAACTGACCATGATTTCAGATAGCTGTCTAAAGCGTCAGCAAATAAGTTCCAGCGAACTTCACAAGTCATTATTAGTTTTGATGTACTTGCATCTTTTCTGAAGCACGCATTTGCATATTGGTTGTTTCTGAAGTATTTGATTACATGCAAAATTTGTTCTTTTACATTTGGATAACTTATATCATTTGCCAGTAAATTTAAAATATGGGCTGCACATCCATAAGTAATAATATTAAACTCTTCTTTTTCATCAAACATATCCCTCATTTTTCGGACATTTCCAGTATTGTCTGTCACTAATGCTTGTATTAAACATTGAAATTCCGATTGGCATTTATTAATGGTTGTAGTCGCAATATCATACAGATTTTCACTTGTATGAGCAATTCCCGATGTATCAATAGTGTCTGCTAAGTATGTATTCCCGTCTTTTGTTGTTAAAGTAACACAGATCACAGGTTCGTTGTGAATGTTTGACCATCCATCTAATCCTAATGTGACAACTTCATTTTTTAATATATTTGCACATTTTTCTTCTTCTTTGCTGTAAGTATGATCTAATAAATCCCCAGCAATTTGTTTTCTTGATGGTGGAGAATATTCTGGGCGGAAACTCTGAACCATTTTAATAAACTCAGGATGCTCTACAGTGCTAAATGCCGTATTTGTAGCATATATAAACCTAGCAACTTGTTCATCAAACATTTGCTTTTGAGATGGTGTTGATTTACTGACAAAAAAGTCCATAGTATCTCTTTTCCTTTTTAAAGAACCAATTTCACTTGTTGCTCTTTGTGTTATTGCTGAATCCAAAGAACTTGAAATACTGGATAGTGACACTGACACATCATCTACACAAAAATAAAAATAAGAATTGCTTAATGATACAGAATACATATTACTTCAAAAATCATAATCATATAATTAACAATAATTCAATACAAAGACATTTTTTTTCTTTGTTTTACTGCAAAGTAAACATCTCTATCATATTGATATATTTATTTTTGATAATTTATTTAATACTCGAGATAAAATTACCATGTCTTTTATAATTTTGGATATTTATGATTGGTGAAAACTTAGTTAATCTCTAAGAGCCATGCATAAATTAAAAATTAACAATTTCATTTAATAGCAGTTCTGATCACATAATTTGTTCTTAATAATATGATTAATTTGTAAAACTTTCAAACTTTTATCAAATGTAATTTTAAGATTATCAAAATAAAGTTCTCTAACAAAAAAATGTCTATTTAAAATTTTCTTGTTTTTTCCAAAATTTCATTACTTAGAATTACATAAATATTTTTTATTTCATAGAATATAACTTTCTAAAATCAAATAGCATATGCAAATTAAATAATAATATATATGTGATTTTTATAATTTATCTTCTCAATCAAATAGCATTTCAAATAATAATGTAATTTTTTATAAGAGTTTAGAATCATCTGAATGAAGATATACATAATGTGTTCTCAATATGCATTACTTGTAATTTTACAGATAAATTAAAAATTTTGAATTTAACAAACATTTAACTTATTAACAAATTTTTAACAATTTTCTTTCAAAATTAAAAATAATAGCAGCAATAATAATGATAAAATAGTACTTACCATTATCAACAGAATCAGAATCAGAATGATGATGAGAATTATTACAAGTTTCAATGTGTTTCTTCATCCTAGCTACTTGACCTTCCATTTCTTTATTACAATTTTTGCATCTAGCTCTACAACCTTTCCTTTTATCATTTTTTACTTCATTAAAATATAACCAAACTAAATCTTTTCTTCTACCAAAATTAGACATTTTTTGTTCTCAAATGCTAACTCTTGGACCATTCATACACAGGTGCAACTATGATGCAACTGTGACTTATGCAGGTTGACTGCTGAAATGAGTTGAGCTGTTCAGTTAGAAGTAGAAGTTATTTGTACATCAAATAATTTGAAAACTTAATTATATAAGAAAAAAATTAACAAAAAAACCAATTGGTTTTTTTCAGAAAAAAACCATTTGGTTTAAACCGTGGTTTAAACCATTTGGTTTAAACCGTGCCAACCCTGGCAGCTACTGAGTGATAATTTCGGAGATGATAGAATCATAAGCCGCCATTTTCCAACAACGTGGCCGCCACGTTCCCCCGACTTAAACCCGTGTGATTTCTGGCTTTGGGGGTACCTGAAGAATGTTGTTTATAGCGGACGGATTCAGAATCTAGCCGACTTGAAGGCAAGCATCACACAACACACCCATTGCATTAGTACAGATACCCTCCGATCTGTTGTGGAGCATGCTGTTTTGCGCTTCCAATTAGTAGCGGAACAAGGCGGAGGGCATATTGAGCAACTTATGCCTTAATAATCAGTAAGGTGTTTGTTCCATGAAGCTCTTTTTTTTTTTTTTTTTTTTTTTTTCATTTTTTGTCATTACCGCTGTCGTTGCTGTAAACACGCAGTCTTGTCTTTTCGCTAATAAATTTTTAGTAAATCTCTGAACTCCATTTTTTTCCTTTTGGCAACATCATTCCTATGTTTAACACTTTAACGGGCAGTGGTCACAAAAAAGGACACCCAATTTTAATTCTAAAACTGACAAACGGCACCAAGAATATTAAATTAAAATTTCCCTTTCATTAAGAACCAGAAAATAAGCAAGTTTCTTTTTACTAATGGATTCGTTTGTAAATTCCGGTGTCAGTCTATTATTTCATCATTTTGCAAACAAATTTACTCCGCGCCGGAAAGGGTTCAAGAATACATTTTTGGTCTTTCCCCTGACAACGCCATCTATCGGCACAATTTGGAACTATTTTTTTTCCTTCGCCAAACAAAATTCCATTGCCTCACGATTGTTCTGCTAAAATATCAAGTCATTCTGACCAGTAGTTTTAAAATTATCGATTTTTGAAATCGTAACTTTAATTATAATCACCCGGTATATTAATTAAAGCAAATGTATATATTCAAATATATATTTATGTATTTGCTAAACATTTTAATAATATTTATTAAATGTTAACAAATTAATACATTTTTAACCACTTTAAAATTATTGTCACTTAAAAAGAAAAACATACTTCTAAACATAACCGTTAATATGTTTTAACTTAGATGTCAGATTTTCTCACAGTTTTAGAAAAGCATAGATTGCTGGTAGTCGGAAAAGGTCACATTTTAGGTAGATTTCGTAAGAAATACTACCTATTACATTCTCACCTAAGTTGGAATTTTTGAAAAATTTTTGCAGATCTACACCGATCATGACTCCCAGAACCCAAAACCACCCCCAGTTCAAAACTTTATCTATCTATCCATCTATGTCACTTTTTTATGAACACGATAACTGAAATAATTCTGCACAGATCTCTGCGAAACTTATACATAAAATCAAGGGGCATAAAATCTCGGTCAATTTCGTTAATGGGCAAAATCGAACCAAGGGGGGGGGGGGGGAGGTGGGTGGCTTTTTGTGAAAACAGAAAAAACCCCATAATTTCTCAATTATGATACGTATCGAATCCATTTAAAGTTATTATTACTTCTAGGAGAAGGGCCGAAAATGTATGTATGACAGATTTTTGATATAATTAAAAATGGCCCCAAGGGGGGGAAAAAAGGGGTGTTTTAGAAGAAAAAAATTCATAACGTCGTCAATTCACAAGATATCAAATCCGCTTAGATTTATTATAAATCCTCTTAATATTATCTAAAACTTTTATATTGACAAGTTTTTTATAGGACCAACCCTTATAGCAAAAAAAAAAATCCCTGCCGGCTCCGCCTGCAAACAAGTTATTTTTCGAAGTAGGTGGTTCCAACTCCCGCATCTTTTCGAAACTGATATATAAAATCAAGAGGCATAAAATCTCGGTCAAGTTCGTTAATGGGCAAAATCGAACCAGAGGAGGGAGGGGGGGTGTCTTTTTGTGAAAACAGAAAAAAACCCATAATTTCTTAATTATGATACGTATCAAATCCGTTTAAAGTTATTATTACTTCTAGGAAAAAGGCCGAAAATTTATATGACAGATTTTTGATAGCATTAAAAATGGCCCCAGTGGGGGGGGGGGAGAGTTTTAGAAGAAAAAAATAATTCATAACTTCGTCAATTCCCAAGATATCAAATCCGTTTAAATTTGTTGTAAATTTCCTTAAAATTATCTACAACTTTTATATTGACAAGTTTTTTATAGGACCAACTCTTACGGCAAAAAAAATCTCTGCTGACTCCACCTTCAAGCAGACGTGAAAACATAAAAAACCCATAACTTCTTAATTTTTATATATATCGAATCCATTTAAAGTTATTATTACTTCTAGGAAACGGGCCAAATGACAAATTTTTGATTTTATTAAAAAGGCCCCCAAGGAGGGGGGGGGAATAGGGGTTTCAGAAGAAAAAAATTCATAACTTCGTCAATTCCCAAGATATAAAATCCGTTTAAATTTGTTGTAAATTTCCTTAAAATTATCTACAACTTTTATATTGACAAGTTTTTTATAGGACCAACTCTTACGGCAAAAAAAAATCTCTGCTGACTCCACTCCACCTTCAAGCAGACGTGAAAACATAAAAAACCCATAACTTCTTAATTTTTATACATATCGAATCCGTTTAAAGTTATTATTACTTCTAGGAAACGGGCCAAATGACAAATTTTTGATTTCATTAAAAAGGCCCCCAAGGAGGGGGGGAAATAGGGGTTTCAGAAGAAAAAAATTCATAACTTCGTCAATTCCCAAGATATAAAATCCGCTTAGATTTGTTTTAAATCTCCTTAAAATTATCTACAACTTTTATATTGACAAGTTTTTTATAGGACCAACTCTTACGGCAAAAAATAAATAAATAAATAAATAAATAGAAACAAAAAAATCTTTGCTGGCTCCGCCTACAAGCAGACGTGAAAACAGAGAAAACCCATAACTTCTTAATTTTTATGCATATCGAATCCATTTAAAGTTATTATTACTTCTAGGAAATGGGCCAAATGACAAATTTTTGATTTAATTAAAAAGGCCCCCAAGGAGGGGGGGGGGGGAATAGGGGTTTGAGAAGAAAAAAATTCATAACTTCGTCAATTCCCAAGATATCAAATCCGCTTAAATTTATTATAAATATTAATATTATCTACAATTTTTATATTGACAAGTTTTTTATAGAACCAACTCTTACGGTAAAAAAAATTAAAAACAAGAAAATCCCTGCTGGCTCCGGCTACAGGCAGAGGTATATTTCGAAGTGGGTGGTCCCAACTGCCACATCATGGCAAATAGGTCTTTCTTCTGCAATTCCCAATAAACAGGTGCCCTGCGGTCTGCGTCTTCAAAATCTACATGTGCCTGTCGGCCAAGCCGTCAGAGATTTGACTCTGGGGGGCATTTTTTAGATCCATATGAACGCTTTTTATGTTTTTTAAATTCATTCTTTCAATGTTAAATGCACTTTTGATATTTAAATGTTACAACTCTCCTATCTAATTGCAACAATGTGTCAATTTTGTTTTTTACAAAACTGGGTACTTACGTATTATCCGTCCCAGGAGATTGATCGCCAAAAATGGTTCCCAAGTACCAATCATGTTTTCAAACACAGTAATTTAACATTATCAAATAACATTGTTAAAAATGGTAATTAATATAAAATAAATAAAATGTAATACAGTAGAGCGCCGCTAATCCGCAAAGGCCTCTAATCCACAATAAATTTATGAATGTAAACAAAGAAATTTCATTCTTAAAAAATGCTTTAATGGTGACAAAATTTTGAATTTTGAAATTTTTTTTCACCAATTTTAACATTTTTCTTATCTTTATATATCGTATTATATATCATATAACATTCTTCGGTACTTTTCGGTTAGCCGGGCACCAGTGATATATGTACATATATAAATACATATGTATATACATATTTATGTATATATGTATATATATGGGTATGTATATATATGTATACGTAGATATGTGTATATGTGTTTGTATATATATCACTGGCGCCCGGCTAACCGAAAAGTACCCATTCTTCTTTATAGTTTAAAATGAAAACACATTTAATTAGTATGTTATTTTATATATTCATTTTTTCATACAATACTTGTAAAATACAATTTGAGCTTTTGTGATTTTTTTTTTTAATGATAAAAAATCCTTACTTAGACAATATATTTGATAATTTATTTATTTTTTCATTAAATCATAATTATAAAATTGAACAAAAAAATACATACAGTAAACTCTGTCTAAGGCGGAATCAATCGGGACCGAGAAAATTTTCCGCCGTTGACAATATTCCGCCTTATGCAAAACAGCCAAAATAAATAAATAAAATACATATGCGCAAGTCATATTTTTACGTTCGTAATCTTTAGTACAGTTTTTTAAATGAAATTATGCGTCTTATTAAATTTATTATTAATCTCAAAAACATTATATGAATAATAAAATAAATAGTAGTACCAATGATAAATTTCTTCCATTTTAAAACTTAATGAAAATCATTTACCTTAGCAACTACTTCATATTTCACATAATGGCATAGTAGTTTTTAAACAGTCGAAAAATAATCTTTTATCGATGCTTGTTTTGTCTTTCTTTTTACCAACAATTTTTAGTAGCACATTGCAAGTCTGTTATTATGGGTATCAATTCTTCATTGTTTTGAGCAAGAAATTTTTTTTCGAGATATCTAATGCTTCTCAAGGCGTCTTTATATGTCTGAATTCCTCCATTGTCTATGAATCAAAATGTCCACAGAAATGTTAGTTTCAGTAGTACACACTATATTGTCAGCTGATACGTATTCTTCTTCATTAACCCCTTGAGGGGCACCGGTATATATTATATACCACTTTTTAATATATAATTTTGCCACCAGTATTATTAAATAAATATATTTAGTATTGTTTGCAGATTGAGAAGGTAAAAATTCATTATTAAAATTTACTGGTGTCGAAACATCGCAAAATTTAGCATTTTTAGACCACGTGCTTGCCCTCCAAGGGGTTAATTTTATTGCTGCGAACACATTTTAAGTCATCTATTAGATTTTGTAACTCATTTTCTTCCAACTGGTCAACTGATTCATGGCCATTTTCTGAAACAAAACCAGCTTTTTTAAAACAATGAACAATTTTTTCAGGCGACATTTCTGAGCAGGATTTGGCAATCCATTTGACAGCATCTAAAACACTTATATTTTTTGCCATTTCGGTGGCAGAAGAGCAATTATCTAAAAACGCAATAATGGACAGTAAGAGATATTTTTTGTAATGGGTTTTCAACATTTTTATAACTCCTTGATCCATAGGTTGTGTTACTGCAGTAGTATTTCCGGGAAGAAATTGTAATTTTATATTCGATAGTTCGAAATTAGCATGACAAGGTGCATTGTCGAGAAATAACAATTTTTTTCGATTTTCCTTGATCATACGGTTATTGAATTCAGTTAGCCATCCCTCCATTATGGCAGTCGACATCCACTATTTTTTTTAGATCTCCAAATCACAGGCAGTTTATCAATGTTCACGTTCTTAAAACATCGCGGCTTTTGCGATTTTTCTGTCACTAAGGGCTTTTCTAAACTGCCCTCCACATTCGCGCAAAACAAAACAGTGACGCGCTCTTTGGAGTTTTTACCACCGTGGCATTCACTTCCTCTTTTTGCAAGGGACTTAGTGGGCAGCGCACGATAAAATAGTACCATTTCGTCGCAATTGTATATGTCCTTAGCTTGATATCCTTCAATCAGTAGAGGAAAATTTATTTTCCATTCCTGAATTTCTTGGTCTGGGACGTCTTTCGACTCTCCGCAAACTTGCTTCAAGGCAATATTGCGTCGATTAAGGAAACTCATTAACCATCCAGTAGAAGCCTTGAAATCCTTTTTACCTAATTTTTCGGCTGTCTCTTTCGCCTTTACACGCAGCAGTGTTCGTATGGGCAAATTTTTAGCTCTAGCGTTAGAAAACCATTCAAGTGTTAATGCATCAATGTTTTCATTTTTCACAGCACCTTTCCGCTTTCTGTTGGATGATTTGCTTTCCAATTCCTTTTCCAACTCTGTTCTTCTTTTTATAGCATCATAAACTTGTGTTCTACCGCATATAAATTTAATACAGAGATCTTTTACAGAATATTTCTTTTCTTTTAATTTAATAACTTCTATTTTATCCCGCAGAGATAGCGTATTGAGTTTAGATTTTGAAGCCATTTTTTACTATCACTTAGTAATATCGGTAGACTATACAGAAAGAGGAAGAACAAATATCACGTGCAACGACCTCGTTTTCTGACCATGTTATTTATTGAAATAAAATATACGTCACTTCGAATTCCTCTTCCATCCCCTTCCCCCTCTGAAACCACAACCAGCGCCTCATACATAATGTAAATTATTGCAGCTTCCACCCCCCTCTCCCTCTCACATTAGACAAAGAGTTATGGTGACCAAATGACTGATTGCCATAAACAATGATCAGAACTCAAAATCCGAAGCCAGCAAAAAGAGTGATATTCTTTCGCTAGTACAAAGAAAAAGAGAGAAATGTTAATGTACAGGGATTTTTTTATCAATTTCTTTTTTTGAATAATTAATTGAGATAAATGTAAAAAATAAACTTGGTATGATGTTCTTTCTTTCTTTTTTTAAGAGGAAAAATATTTTGCTTATATATGAGAAATAATGGAATAAAAAATTATTCCTTAAATATTTAAACATTTTCCGTTCTGATGAATCAACTTTATTAATCTATTACGAAATTTAATTAAAATGTTGAGCATTTGATGTATGTACATCGGTTTTGAAGTTTCATAAATCAAATGCCTTTCATTTTTTAATTTTTTTTTCCGTCATGTAAAATTTTGATTTCGATGGGACCGTAAAAACCTTTCCGTTTCCGCGTTAGGCAAATTCCGGCTTATGAAGCATGAATTAATGTTATTTCCTATGTGTTTGCCGGGACATGAAAAATTTTCCGCGTTAGACAAAATTCCGGCTTACACAGAGTCCGCCTTATACAGAATTTACTGTATATTGCTTTTGAACTCTTACTTAAAAATAAAATTCAACACTATAAACCAAATGTCTTAAAACAGACAACAATTGATGCCATATTTAAGAAATTTAAAAAATATTTTTTTTTTCATAATTATTACTTTATCTATATATTAAAATGTGTAATTTATTTATTTTTTAGTATTAGCAATCTAAATTTGTCCAAAATATGAATTTAAAAAAATGTAAACAAAGATTAAATAGACATGGCCTGTAATCTGCAAAAAGCCTCCAATCCGCACAACACTTGGTACCAAGCTTTGCGGATTAGTGGCTTTCTACTGTATATGTTTATTAAATTTATAACATTATTAAAAATAGTAAATAACATTATTTTAGTAAAATTAATAAATGGTAAATAACATAGTAAATAAGAAAGAATAATAAATAATATAAGAAATGGTAAATAATATAGCATATTCTAGAAAGTTAATTTTGTTAACATTTAGTAAATGCATAAAAAGGTTCAAAATGACATTTTGTTTTGCGACAGAAATAATTCTGCAGTAGACTTTAACAGGGCATCAAAAATATTTCTCCCTTCTGCTGCTTGTCTCTGCCTCCAGATGAACTCAAAAACACATCAAGTAAATAAACAAAAAGATTATGAAGCAGTATAGAAAATTACATTAAAACATAATCACGAATCAACAGTTACCATGCCAACCATTTGATCTATTTATCGTTACCTTTTTATGTAATTTTGATGAAATGTGTATAAAAATGTTGTTTCTTACTGCTAATATTATCTTTTTTATATCTATCTTATTAAATTTGTCAAATAAAATATTTATATTTTACTGATAAATGCAATATCCAAAAAAAATTAACTATTTGTTAATCTTACTACGTATAGAAATGACCCCTACTAAAAAAATAGATTATTCCCAGGCATGTACCATGTAGTAAGAAAAAAAATATAAGGGTTACTATAATTAGTAATATTGGCTCCATGTCTGGCGCAGTTGGCTTAAAACGTAAGTACCCAAAACGATAAAGGCTTAATTTTCTTGGTTGAAGGGCGAAGAGAGCACTAATTTTTTGATGAGGGTCAAGAAGGGTGGTGTTTTTTAAACCATAGGGCAGCACCTTCCTGAAACTGCCTAGAGGAAACTCTGCAATTTGAATAGAAAATAGCTTGTGATCAAAAGTAGTGAAATTACTGTAGCTGCTAATTATTTTGTGCAACACGTTACTTTTTGAAAAATGTGAATGGTGCGAATAGCACAATAGAAAATTTAGTTGTTTGTTTGTAGCAAGCATCAACATTTCTTTGAACACAATTTCCAGAAACAAATGAAAGTCGTCTTTAACAATTGTGTGGTCACCCATGGTACTATTATTTAGGCAATTGGTAACAAATTGGCTGCCATATATCTGTAAACAAATACCAGTTTTAGAGTTTAACAAAGCACTATATAACACAGAAACGCTCTTGTTTGTGGGGTTATAATTTTGGAATGCAACTTTTGTGAAAAATGAACAAACGCATTTTAAAATAAGCAATTTTTACTTTGAGATAGTGCTAAAACAGAAGATGCTCAGATGATCACACTAAAAAACATTATTATCCTTTAACTGTTAGCCTATCCTATTATTATTATCAGTTATTTATTTAATATTATTAATAATTAATTAGAAAAAATGTAGAGAATTTTAACCAAAATAATCATCTATATTGAAAAAACTTGTATCATCAGCATCGAAAATTTTGTCTTTTAACCATTAATTTTTTTTTATGCTAAGCTTAGTAACATACCCACTTATGGAACTTTAGCCAATATTTAAAGGAGTCATCGTGGAAAAATTACATAAATCTACTTGCCGCTGCCAAGTGAATTTTTGGATGGTACTATGTAAATGTTTTTTTTTTTTCATAATTTTCAGCGTTAAAGTTTACTTGTATTTTACACAGGAAATTTTTGAGCCATCACTCAGATTTTACAACAGTGAGTCAAAAAGTGAATTGCACTTCTCTTTTTTTTTTTTTTTAACTTCAAACACTTGAAAAACAGTTAAAAGATGTTTTTTCCCCTCTCTTTTTTATTCCCCTTTCTTCATTTAAAAAAAGACCCTTCACAAAAATTATTTTCCCTAAAAAAAGAACCCTTCACAAAATTCTTTGTCTTAAAAAAAAATAGATTTTTCAAAAAAAATTTCCATCTTTAAACCAAACATTTCACAAATTAATCATTTAAAAGTAAAATCTGATCTGTCACTACATATATAAAGAAAATATATGTATTTTATATCTACTTAAAAATGCATAAACAAGAACCTGAATATAACGATCATTTCAAATTCACAAAATTATGATTAGATTTTTCACAAATATAAAAAGCTGTTCACATTTTCATATATATATACATATATATATATATATACTAAAAAGAAATGACGCATCTAGTATTTGTCGAGAATTAACAATTTTCTGACAAATACTTTTCGAGCTATTAATTTTTTCAATAACTTCAAATCTCTCATTTTCCGAAATTAATCTCTGGCAACGATAAGCTAAAAAACCAAGCAACGTGTAACTTTTTATTAAAGAAGATTATGTATTAATTAATTAATTAATTTTTTTCTAAATTCTGTTCTATAAAATTCAATCTATTTGAGATTATTTTTATAAAGAGAACTCTGTTACTTTCCTTAATTTCAGACATTTCAATTTCAAGTCATAATTAAATCCTATTGCTAATTAATTAATAAATAAAAAATGGAAACATTTCTATTGAAAACTTGGTTCTTAAAATGTTAATTTATTTACACATACTTCATTTCAAATCTTTATTTTAGAGACTATGCAAGTAATTTTTGAAAAATCCAGACTTAAATTGAGCTAAATGGTGGAAAAGAAGTCTGACTCTAAGCAGTGGTATGTTTAATTGATTTATTATTATTATTTCTTTTTCTTAAAAATAAAAGATTATGTGAGCATGTAGTGTTTTAGTTTTTATTGAATTGTCATATTTTTGTATTTAAGCATATTTAATTTATGAATTGTTGTGCTTTGGAACATTTTTACTTATTTATTTATTTAAATGGCAATTCATTGTAACAGACTAATTGGCATAGCAGAAAAAAGGCCTTATCTCATTTTAAAAATAATAATTATGTAATTCAAAAAGGGCTACAATTAGCATATGATATTAGAAGATAAATTAATATAGTTATTATGAATAAATTATTTAATGTAAAAAATTATGGTTAAAAAAATGCTAATGTAACAGACAAACATGAATTACCATTTTTTCAGATACCTTGATCTTTATTGATAGGGGAAACCGGTATACACTGGACCTATGAGCACAGTAGACCATCCCTTAATATTTTATTTATTTAATTATTTTTTAAGCTTCTCTTCTATTCTAATAGACAACAGCACTGCACTAATTATTTATAGCCTTCAGAAAATATGTTTAGCTCAGAATGAACTATTTTATCCTGACTAGTTGTTTTGAGCTTCTAAAAGTAAAATTTTTCATCATCCTATTTTTATTTTTTAGTAATTAAAGGTTGTAGATAAATAAAATAAAACAGCTTTTTTGCAAAGCTAAGATACTTGTTTTTAGTGGTGTACCGAGTAGTGCTTTGGCCGAGTACCGAGTACTCGGCCATTTACTACTCAGCCGAGTACCGAGTAGTTGTGTTTAAAAAAGAATCACTGATGCGAACATGAAGTGTGCTTAGTGGTAATACTTCTGTGTGTGTGTGTTTATATATATATACCTATTTATAAACATGCATCTTGTGCATATAATCTATAATCATACTTTTTAAAATGAATTTCAATTTTTTTAAATTAACTTTATTTTTTTTAATTTCATTTCATTTATTGTGGACCTTTTAAAGACAGTTTTTGTATATTCAAAAATTTTAAAACAGTAGCATTATTTAAAATACAATAGAAGATCTTTATAATGCAAACCTAAAAACATAAGGTTGTGCGTTATATAGATCACATTTTACACATCATTAAATTTAGCTTGTAAAACATGGCCAAATATGTGTGAAACATACCAAAATACATTAGAGTATCTTTACATTGCATTCTATATTACCAGGAGTTGTGCAGATTATAATTTTTTGCATAATATCTATCATTCCACACATTGTTAAATTTACTTTATAAACATTGTCCAAACATACCTGTATCAAATCATAGCAATTTTTTCAGTAATTAGCTCTGAATTAAGAAGATAAAGTTGAACTAATGTATCAAATTTAGTCCTCTAGAGAATAACAACTATTTATAATGTGGGAATTCAGGTGTTTCTGAACTCAATATTCATTGTTTACATCTTAGGCGAAGTTGTGCGTTATATGGAGAATTGCGTTATAAAGATCTTCTACTGTATATATATATAAAAAGAATTGATATATAAATAGTTCAATCAACCAATATGAAATTAAAACTGATTATTTATCACATCTTTACCCATTTGTCATTTTGATACCCGAAATCTGTCTATCAAAAATGGTTATTGCTTGCTGTAACAATTCCTTGAATAATGCAAAATGTTTCATATTTTTTAAAAGTACCTTATTTTCTTTTGATTAAAAAAAATTGGGTACTATCGTGTAATAGCGGCCCTTGAGGATGAATCGTCAAGCGACCAAGATTTATCACCAAACTATAAAGCATGTATGACATAATATGATATATTATTACGTTAAATCATTACTTTTGTGATGTATATGGCCGAGTTATTAGTCATATATAACACATATATGATGTATACATATAACCTGTGCATAAGTCATCTAGGATGTATATATATATATGACATATAAGACGTAAATATGTATGTAATGACGTATATATGGGTGTTTGGAATAATATGTGTATATATGATGCATATATAAGCTTTTTGATGATCTTGGCGAAATCAGAGCTGAAACCTTGGCATAATTGTAATTGTGGAGGCCACTATAACACGAAAGCAACAAAAGGGGCTTTACAGTTTCTTTTTTTTTTTTTGGGGGGGGGGGGTAATGTGCTAAAATGCTACTTTATCAGTGCTCGCAGTGAACACATTTTTTCTGAAGCAGGCCAAATTTACAACAATAAGAGAAATGCCCTATCTCCTGCAAATGTAGAATGATTATAGTGTTTTTGTACCATAATTGCCATACAGCAAATTTAATTATTATTATTTTTTAATTGCATTTATTGTATTTTCTGTTTCTATATACTGCTTCTTTATCCAAAATCAGTCTTTTCCTACTGTTTTAAAAATGACTTTTTTTTAAAAAATATAAATATAAAATTAAACTTTAATTTACATTAATTTTGCATGGGGGGTTTTTCTTACCTTTTTCTATGTTTTATAGATAAATTTTTATGTTCCGAGTAAATAGTTTTTATGAATTATGGCATATATTATACATTTATATTCAAATAACTTTTTATAGATCACTTATAAATTAATTTGTCTTTAAATATGCTTAAAACATGAAATTGTTGCAACTACTCGGTATTGGCCGAGTACCGAGTACTCGGTACGGCCCTACGTTGTTTTTATTTTACTTTAAAGTTAATAGGTTTAAAAAAAAGCTATAAACAATATTAATAGGATTATTTATTGAACTTCAACATGGGGCACAGTAGACCACCCACTCCTGGGGCACAGTGGTCCACAATCCACTCTGCTCCTGTAATGCAGAATGTTCAAAATATTTAATAATTGCTTATTTTCTATAAAGAAATATTGTTTTAAAGTAGTTATTTAACTGTAAAATAAAGTAAACAAAGAAAATAACAATTTTTTTACTATAGTAAGAAATATTTTGTTTTGTATTTATTGCCTTTGATAAATATAACTATGTCGTCTAATTGATGATGATTCTATTCAAGTAAGATTCATGAGACGCAAATTGAATGGAAATTAGTTTAGTTTTCCCGAAACTGTAAATGAATCTGGTGTTGATGTCAAAGATTTCATAATGTTGCTCCCAGACCCATAAGTATTTTGGAATTTCATTTGCAAATCTTAATGTGTGCTGATTTTTTTTGTACTTAACTTCCACTAAATTGCAATTGTTCTTGTATTAATTTATTATTTTCAAAATATAATTAATTTTTTGTTTCTGTTACAAAATTTATATTATGTTATTGTGCGGGTAAAGGGGAAATAAAGAAGAATTAGATTAATGAAAAATAGATTTATATTGTATTTCAGATAATACCTAATAGCGGTCCACTGTGCCTTGGTGAGTGGATATAATTTTTTTTTTTTTTTTTTTTTTGAAAAATACATTGAAAACTATGTTTTGAGAAAATTGTAATGAATGTATAAAGGTTTAAGGAAGGAATATTAAAATATATTTTCATGCAGATCAGTTTGTCCGTTAAAGAGAAGAAAAAAATTAATTGAAAAACTGGTCCACTGTGTACCAGTCTCCCCTATATTACTTATAAAGTAACTTACAATTTATTATAATAAAAATGTATTTTCATTCAGAGGGGATTCTGAAACATACATCTTTCACAAAATTTGACTGTTGCCATAAGATAGTTATGAAAAATATGTAATCTTACCTGTAAGAGACCAACATTTAACGTGTAACAGACAAACAAATAAACACTTAAAAAGAAGCCATTATATTGAATTTTATTGATTTTGACTACTCAAAATTTTATAAAATGCATTGCAAATATAATAAATATAGGTTTAAAACTATCAGAAAAAAAATATATATTACCTATTTGATGTAAAAAATAAAATACTAGAAATGATAACATTGGCTTGGAATTGCCCAAATGTTTTTATTCCTTGGTTTGTTTTTGAAAACTGATTTTTTTTTCGGTAATTTCTAAAATATTCAGTTAACATTGATATTGATAGATCTCCCAAATTAATTTTTGTATTGGTACCTGTACAAAAAAAAAATTCGGCCTGGTCCGATACTAAAATTAAAAGTTCTACTATAGCATACTTGTCAAAAGGCAATAAATATCAACACTCAGATGGCAAAGATATCTTTTTAGCAGTCATATAAATATAGAAAATCTTCCTTTTATCTTAAAGTACATTTAATTCAAAGTATTTTTTTTTTTTTTTCAGAAGAAATAAACCATAATTTTATGTTAAAGTTTTTGGTACTTTTCGGTTAGCCGGTGCCAGTGACATATGTACATATATAAATACATATGTATATACGTATATATATACATACATATATGTATTTGCAGATATATGTGTATATACACATGCATATATATCGGTGGTAGAGGTCTGCACGGCCGAAATTTTCGGGCCCGGCCTGATACAAAAATCAAAAGTTCGGCACGAGCAAAAAAAAATATTGGCCTGACCAGGCCTGATTTAAAAGTAAGTTCGGCCCGGAATAAAAGCTGAAAGGCCGATCTGAGTAATTTCTACAAAAGATTGATTTTTTGGACGATTAGCTTAAAAATTTGCCTCGTAGGAGGAGATCTAACCAAAAATTCCTATCTTAGCCCCTTTTTTTTCATGTTTATAATCTTAATTTTTATAGAAGTGCCGCAGTCTGCGATATTTATTTTTTTAATAAATCTCTATTTGTTGTATGTATGTGTTTAAGTTATCATTAATATTGTTAATCCATATTCCATGTATTGAAGTGTTAAAAATCAGAAAAATGCTTATACAGTAAAATCTTCTAAGATGGAATTGCAGAGGGAAGGAAAAAAAAAAGAGTTATAGACAATTTGCCTTCTTAGCAGGTTTAAATGTATTATCTATTCTTTTCTTACGTATTATTATATTCATTTTGCATGGATCAACACATTTTTAGGTGCGTTCGTAATTATATAAATACGTAGCACCTATTGTCGTCGTCTGGTCTGTCTGTCTGTCTGTCCGTCCGTCCGCATATAACAACGCAAAAACTACCCAACCGAATGGTTTGGAATTTAAGATATATTATCTTTGCAGAATTTTGTCGAGACATTTCAATTTTTTTTAAAATCGAATCAAAACTTTAGAAAATATTAATAAAAATATTTTTTAAGAAATTTGATTTTTTTTTTTTAAATCTGTGCTTTTCTTTTATAGGAGCTTTCGAAGTTTAATCGTCAAGCAACCGAGATACTTATTTTATGACAGAAATTAATCCGCAGACGATATAATTCATTTCACATAATTAAAAATCATCAAGATCTGAATATTTATATAACTAGCTATAGTACGAACGCACCTCGTTTGTAACGTTTGACGTACAATTTCCAACTTGTTCAGTTTAAGACAGGATTCCATCGCAGGTTCTTTTTCACACGTTTCACTATATTTTATTTAGCCATATTTTAATAAGTGTACTAATCTACTATTCTTTAAAAAGAATAAATTTTAATGTTTAATTGTAGAATAATAGCAATTTAAAAATATATGCATTTTTTTTTTTCAAAGATTTTTGTGTCAGGTCTTATTTTACTGACCTTCGAACAGACCAGGCCACACCGAGACAATGATTTTCATACGGATCAAAACCAGGACTGAAAATTTTGGGATGTGAAGACTAGGAAGGATGAAACCAGTCCCGGCTCTGTACGGAAAAAATAATTTAAGGCACTGCCTGATCCTACAAGAAAAAAGTAAGGCCCGAACGCGGGCCGTAAAGAGTAATCACTAGGCTTACCCCCCAGCCTGAGCTTGTCCTAAAATGAGTGGAGACCAGGCCCAGCCCGAGTGCCATGAAGGAAAATAGGCCCGAGCCTGGCCCGTGCAGATCTCTAATCAGTGGCGCCCAGCTAACCGAAAAGTACCAAGATTTTAAGTATATTGACATTTATTTTAAATGTAAATATTCTGAAGCACTTTTTGATTATTAATATTCAGGGCTGAAACTAAAGGGGGCGCAGAAGGGGCATGTGCCCCGGGCGCCAGAATGGAAGGCAGAGGGGATGACAAATGAACATTTGGTTTGTTGCTTGATACAAAAAAAGTATATGAAATTTGGGCAAAAATGTTTTGTAGTTGGAAATTTCAAATGAAAAACTGAGAATTCATGGGACACTAAAAAATTAAAGGTAGAAAATTCACATAATAAAATACTTATTAAAAACTTAATTTTTTTTTTTTCGAGTCACTGTTATATTTTGGAATTTAGGTTCAGGAAAGCATCTAAACATATTAGTCTATAAATAGGAAGTGCAGTGTAAATGATAGCTCCATGAAACTGTCTGTAGATAACATACAAAGATGTTTTACAGTATTAGAATTCATTGTTATTCCTACAGAAAATCCTGGTTTTTCAGTTCTTAAGACATTGTGACTCATACAGGGTTGTTAAATGCCCGGGTTTTTTCAGAAAAAACCCAACCTACTGGGTTTTATCAGGGTTTTTTATGCAAAAAGAGGTTCAGAATGTTTGAAAAAAAATGTACTTATTACTAAATACAATTTAAAGTAACTAATTGATTACAAAAATATATAAACAGGGTGCGTAGCGGGTGCTTACAGGTGCTTATATTTGAAAACAAATTTGTAAGGTCCTTACAAGGTGCTTCTTTTTTTTCCAGAGTGCTTATTTTTTTCTGCTCCCGTGAAGTACTTATTTTTGAACGAACTGCTAGTTTCCCATCCTGAACAAAAACAACTACAACTTCTCCTTATCTAAAACCGAGACCGGCCCGCCCGGCAGGTGATACGTCATACCCCAGAAACGCTCCTATTGCCCACTTTTAGCTCCTCCCCCATCTTTCAACCTTTGATTCTCGGAACGGAAATATTCTCCGTACCGTATTTATGCATGCTTTTCTAGAATCGCGCAGCATATTTTTTTCTCTTGGTGACCTTCGTGTGCACGTGTGATTATTGTCATTTGAATTTTGCTTCATTAGTTTGATCGTTTTTTATAGTTAATGTTTCAAATGAAATAAATAGTTTAAAAAAAGTAGATATGCCGGGCAAGTGTCTTTTTAATCAAGCATGGCTTGAAAAAGATGAGTATAAAGAATGGCTTGAACTGCATAAAGAAAATATTCGCAAGGCCTGGTGTTGCTGGTGTTCGGCGGATGTCGACGTTGCAAACATGGGAGAATTTGCTCTAAAAACACACATGAAATGTAAGTAATTTTTTTTTTCTATTTGTGTATTTGTGGTGTGTGTTTAATGTGCTTTTTAAAATATGTTCATACAAGAAAAAAAATCTTCTGCTAATCTGATTTATCTTAAAAAAAAAAAAAAAAAAAAAAAATCTGTCTTAATCATTTTTTTTTTAAATTAAAATTCGTAAAAGATTTTTATCCCCCCCCCCCTCTATTTTCTTTGTATATCATAATCTTTCAAATTGATTCAGCGAACCCACATCTTCTAATTTCTGTATTTTAGCTATATTTACTTGCAGATGTTTTTATCGACACGTGATGTCATTATCACAGTTCAAGGTCAACAGCTCGCTGACTAACGAAAACAAAGAGGAAAATTGATTGCATTCGAGAGCGAAGCAGAATAAGTATACATAATTAGTCGTGTTCCCTTTTGAGAATTTTTTACTGTTTGAGATCGTATAAAAAAATTAACTGAAAAATAATTGTAGAAATGTAATATTTTCATCGTAGGTAAAATAATAAGTGAAAAGTATTAATATTATAATCCTGTATATTGCTCATGTCTTTTTTGCTATATGTAAAACAAAATTAGGAGCCGAACTTCACGAGTTCATTCCTGCGTGGCCTAAGCAGGGCAGGGACATTTAAGGGATTATTTTGTTTTTTATAAAAATAATGAGAGTTAGATTGCCTTTTTTTCAAACACACTATCAATTTTTACGTACACTGTGTCGTTTGCAGAGTGCGTAATCCACCCACCCCGAGTTATTCTCATTTAATCGGCTCCGACGGCCGCGCCTGTCCATCCCCCCCCCCCCCCCTGCAGACTTCTATTGAACTTGTATATATATATTTTTTTAATGTAAAAAATAGTTGTGTTATTATGTATTTGTTTGGGCTGGGCACCCACCTGTCTACTTCACTCACGCGAAAATGTCCGCTCGCTAATGTTAATCATGTGAGAGACAACTTAATTGTTTTTATTTAAATGGGGAGGGATTAAGCCCTATGAGCCCTTCTTTGGCTGTGCCCTTAAACAATATTTTCTACTTCCTGACTGGTTTGATTGCCAGATTATAAAATATGCAAAGCAGAGTTATATTACATAAAAAAAAAGGAATAAAATATTGAAATTTTATTAACCACATATAATAACTTAAAAGAAGCTATTTATAAAAGTTTTGGTGTTATTACATTTTGGTAAGTGTAATTTAAAAAAATAAATTTGATTATTTAGGTTTCCAGTTAAGTCAAAATATTTTATGCACTATAAACATTACTGAAATTGCATTTTTAGCAATAACTACATGGGGTGTCCATTACTGGAAAATGACTAATTAAGCATCCTAGTAATGGACACCCCTCTTAAAAATAAACCAAATCTTATAAATGGCTATTAGTATATAAAATTCAAAGTTTTCTATTACTACCAAAACAAACAAAAAGCTTCAAATTTTGCAAGAAAATAAAGAATATATAAATTTATTAAATGAAGCCAGCTCTTAGCATGTTCATTAAGATTTTCACTGAAAAACATTGGAACTTTGAAACATTATTTTCTGCTTCCTGATTGATTTGATAAATATATTTTCTAACTTTTTTTTTTTTTTTTTCTCTAAGTGGGGGGTGCTGAGTTTTATGAGCCCTTCTTTTTAGTATGCTTTTAAACAATATTTTCTGCTTCCTGATTTAATTGATTGCCAGATTGTAAAATATGCAAGTCAGAGTTATAAAAATATTAACTCGATTAATTAAAATATTGAAAATTTTATTAACTGCACAAAATTAATTAAATGCAGCTATTTATACAAAATTTTGGTGTTATTACATTCTGGTAAGTGCAATTTAAAAATTAAATTTGATTACTTAGGCTCTCAGTTATAAGTCAAAAGATTTTGTGCCCTATAAATATTACTGCATTTTTAGCAATGTCTACATGAGATGTCTATTATTAGAAATTTACTTATTAAGCATTCCAGTAATGGATACTGGTCGTAAAACTTTAAAAATAAATTTTGTAAATGGCCATTAGTATATAAAATTCAAAATTTTCTATTGCCACCAAAACAAAAACATTCAAATTTTGCAAGAAAATAAGGAATGTTTAAATAAATATCCTTATGCATTCATATCTTTGTGCCCCCCCCCCCCCAAAAAAAAAAAAAATCAAGTTTTAGATTTATTTGCTAAGGTTATATTTTCTTTGCATTGAAACACTGAGATAGTAAATCACATATATAACAGCACTTTATATTTACTTTTAGGTAAAAAACATTTGAAATTTGTTAAAGGAAGGAAAACAGCTGTTGATAAGATAAATAGCTTTTTTGTCAAACCAAATGCAGTCACTGGTGCACACAGCTCAACTGCTTTGCAAGAATCGAGTAAGATGAACAAACAAGATGCAGTCACTGGTGCTCACAGCTCGGATGCAGTCACTGGTGCTCACAGCTTGGATGTAGTCGCTGGTGCTCAAAGCTCGGATGCAGTCGCTGGTGCTCACAGCTCAACTGATTCTGCTCTGCAGAAGTCGAATACATTGGATAAAACAGTGGGAACTTCAAAAGATGTCCTGGACGCAGAAATTCTTTGGTGTTTAAAAGTTGTCACTAGCTATTACTCATGCCACGTACGAATTTTCACTTAGATTTTCAACTTCAATGTTTTTATTTACGCTGAATCCTCGTTCTACTGAAGCTTGGCCACGGGAAAGTACGAGAACAATCTTGAATATTTCCCATAACTTGGCATATTTTTGATCAATAAATGTGTGTAGAAATGTATCTAGCCTCCGTATTTTTGAGTCGTAGTTTTTAAATTCTAAAAAATTTGCCTGGCCAACATTTTCAATAAAATCATTATACTCCAAAAGAATGTTATTACATTCTTCTTCACAAATATGTCCTTTCTGTGAAAGATACATTAACAGATTTTTCATTTTAATTTGAGCATTGGTACTATTTTGGATCATATATTTCAGATCCATACAAGCAGCATTTCTTATCAGAGAAAAGTTTATCGAACATTTTTCCATGAGTTTTTGAATTAATTGTAAAACAAAAGTCTGTGCCTCTCGTTTAAGAGCAAAGTAACTTTTATCAGTTATTGTTTTCGTAGCATACAGTTCTTGCAGCAGTTTGTTTGCTCTAAACCCCAAACTAATTTTGCTTGCTTCTGAATGCGATTCTTTATCTGAAAAATTGAAATTGCATAAATGTTTTACTGAAGAACTTATCTTACTAGTACTTTCTTCTCCTAAAACCTTGAAGTGCTGTAACAGTTGCTTTATTAATTTGTACACATCAAATGCAAGAAAAGGAACAAGTGGTTCATCACTTTGATAACGTTCCAAAAAAGGCTTCAGTAATTAGGAAACACAAATGAAAAAGAGAAATTTAACAGGTATTGCAATTGCCTTATCATTTACTGCATCTCTTAGTGTTTCAAATGATTTTGAGGTTATTTTCGAATATTTTTTATTATTGACTAATTTCACGTATGTTTTGAGGTCCTCCCAAATTTCAAACACTCGCAGACATACAGGAGCATTTTCCAGCCATCTATGGTTGCAAAATTTTAATGGTAACTTCTTATGTTCACATGTTGATAAGAAATCTTCTCTACGTGCGGGGGAATCTTTAAACAAGTAATATACTGCTCCTAATATAGATGTAATATCCCAACCAGTAGAATTTGCTCCTTTACGAAAAGCATTGTTTAAAATATGCAGACCACAACTGCCAACTGACAGACATTCGATGTTGTATTCTTTTTTCAGCTCTTTCTGCAGGGTTTCATAAAAGCTCCAGTTGACAGCTGGCCCATCCATACTTATTTGGAGCAATTTTTTCAAATCCAACTAATTAACAGATGCTATGAAACTTTCAAAAATATTCGCAGCTGTTGCATGCCCCCATGAAAACTGACGTTAAATATCGAGTTGCAACCTTATTTTCATTTGGCTGCCAATATCTAATGTGCAAATCCAGTTGTTTTTTCTGGTTTGTTCTGTTCAATGTTTCATCGAACAGTAAGGTAAAATGTGAAACCTTCTTATATTCCTCATACATAACACTTTGGAAATAAGGCATCAAACCAAAATGGCAGAAATACGCTATCTTACGTTCACTGCAAGAAAAGCATTGAGCTATATTACTGTCAGGGAACATCAATGAGAAAAAATTTCCAGAGTCATTACTTGAACAGCTGGTATTCATCTATATACATGAAGTTTCAACTCTATAAGTTATATAGTTTTTGACAGCATATAATTTGTGATGCAGTTAAGCATGCTGGTGGACTTAATCATGTAAAAATTACAAAAGAGATGAGGGTGACTGTTTCTTCTGCTCATTCAAAGTATCGCTTGTATTTAGATCAGAAGAAAAAAACTGTTGAAAATAAAACTGATTCATCTGAGTATATATCGCTTAGAGATAAGAAATCTCTATTAGAAAAGGAAATTAAAGAGATGCAAAAGAAAGCAAAGGATCTGTCTGAAAAAGCAGATACCATCAAAGACTTTAATTTGTTGCAAAAATCCAATGATTTATTAAAAACTGTATTAGAAAAACAATCTCTTTTAAAAGAACTTGATAGTAGTCTTAGTGACATGAGGCCAGTAAAAAAAATTAAACGCTAAAATTTAAATTGCTAATACTTATAAAATCTCTTATTTCATAAATCTTTTTATTCATTTACTAAGTCACCTGCTTTTCTCTTATTGTTTTGCTTTTTGACATTTCTACTTTTTTTTACATTTGTTTTTAATAATATTTTACTCTGAATTCTCTGTTATTGGTAGGTAAAAAATTAAAAATCTCCTATAATGATGGTTAAAAAATTGTTTAATTTGCATTTCATATTGGATATAATTAGGCCTTTATTTTCATTTTGTAGATGTTATAAGCAAATTCTTTATTTTTAACCAATGCTAAAATTTTGTACTATTATTTACTGTAGTGTTTTCCGATAGGCATAAATTATAACTTAATGATGAAAGTTTACATTCTTAAAATTTCATTTCCATTAAATAATGTGCTATTTTTTTATTAAGAATTTAAACCTTCCACAGGTTTATAGATAGATATTCATGAATGTACTACAGGAATGCCTGTGACTTGCAGTTAATTTAGAAATATGTTAAAATATTGTAAATTCTATTTGTTTTGTGAAGAGTTTTTTTTAATTAGTCATGTGGATAAGCTATAATTATTTTATATAAGTTAAAGATATCAATAATCATGTAATCAATAAAAATATTATTGATTACATAACTTTTACATTTCGAGAAATTGGCAAGCCTGTTGTTATTTAGTTTTATATTTCTTTTCTAATAAAGATGCCAGCTTATGCTGGATTTGATTTATTTATTTAATATGGTCAGGTCAGTAAACGGTGTAATTAGACTGTTGAAGTTTTAGGTCTCTTGGATCTTAACACAAAAAGAAACTTTGCTCTTTATTATTTAAAAAAAAATCTTTTTAGAAATGACAGATTGAATGTATGAAATGCAAAATATGCCTTTTTTCGAACTTTAAAGAAAAATTATGCATCTAGAATGACCAATCCAAATCTTTTATGCATCCCTGTCCATTTTTTAAAATAACCAAATAAAAAAAATTGATTTATTGATTTTGTTGCGTTTTTCTTTCAAGATCGTGTAGATAATAATAGATTTGTGTTCATAAGTTGGTGCTTATTTTTCCTCTGAAAAGGTGCTTATAGGTGCTTATTTTTAGAAGTAAAAGGCTGCTACTCACCCTGATAAATTAGTGCCAATAATCAAAATTATGCTTTGCTTTTAGATAAATTGATTATATTAGTAATAGCAGGGCTGCCATTTGCAACTAAAATGCTACTAAAAGCGACTATTTTCATCATCAGGCAACTATGGCTACTATTTTAGCCCAAAAACCTTCAAAAGCGACTATTTTAGAAGAAAACCAGAAAAAAGGAGACTATTTTCCAGTCCCAGCTACTATTTTTGTAAAAAAAAAAAAAAAAAAACTCAGCACTGCGAATTTTTTAACCCAATACCCCAATCTAATATTTCCGTATAAATTTTTTAAGTTTTTTATGCAATTTTTAAAATATGTAAAAACTTCCATTTGAAAAAAAAAAAAAATACTCTTTCAATATAAATGTAGTGCAAAGGTACCAACATCCAAATTTCAGTGAAAAACTAATTATTGATTTTTGGTTTGGCTACCACCCATAACCCTTATGCTTTACAGTATATTTGTCCAATTTTTGATTGTTTTTAAAGTCATTTAACCCTTTAACTGTCGTATGAACCACAAACGATTAACTGTAGATTTGTTCACTATGCTGCGTGAATTGTATTTGTTTCTAACCTCGTATAAATGCTTCATTCCAAAAATTTAAATTAATAAACGAGCTGAAATAAATGCTACTTAGAAATAAGAAAATCTTGTTTTCTATCGCAGTTTTTCAATTTAACAACAGATTTAAAATGTTGAGAAAAACATTTAGAATATTGCCTTTTTTACTTATTTAGATGGCTTTATTTGGCCCATTGGTGTCCATAAAATCATACTTTATTTTTTTCGGACGATTTTGCTATTTTATTTTACAAAAATTTCTTCTAAAGAATAGGTTAGTATGTACACGTATTTTCTTTATCAAATGCATCCTTTTTTGATAAAACCACTTTCAATTGGTTCAGTTAATTTTTGTTTACAAAATGGAATTAAAATTGCAGCTAATAACATGCAATAAAAATTGTATTTATTTGCCTCACAGTAATGCTCAAACACAAGATAAGAATATATTCAATTTAGTTTGAAAAAACCAAACTGCATTCTGATCGTATATCTCAGATGATAATTTTAAAAATTTCTTCTTTCTTTCTTTCCGTTTGTGTGTGTGATTTTATAATTAAAATACAAAAAGTAGAAAATTTGGATGGTAGTAGCATACCTGCCAACTCTTCTGATTTTTTTCAGAATTCTTCTTAATTTCAACTCTACCTTCTGATTTTCTGATCAGAAGATGGAATCTTCTGATTTTTTTTCTTTTTTAAATGAAAAAATGGTGTTCAGAAATATTTGAAGAAATTGCAGAAGTAAATTTTTTTAGTGGCTGTTTCTTGTCATCTGTTAAATTTAGCAGCCCAGCCACCAAAAGCAACTTATAGTATATATTTGGAATTCGATGCCAATAGGAAGGAGGAGGGGGTGGGTGGAATTTTCAATCATTATGATGTTGAAGTTAGGAAAACTCGATAGCTGTCTCTCAGCTGATGCTTGCAGAGGATCCAGTATAACCATTAGCACGCTTTCTCTTAATAATAATAATAAATTTGCTGAACTTTGAATTTAAATTTTCGAAATTAATGGATCATCTATTTGATAACAAATTTATCTAAATAATGAAGAACAAGTGGTACATTATCTATTAACAGGAAAAATTTTTATCAGTTGCTTAAAAAATGAAACTACCTTTAGTTTTCTAAAAGGAGAAGAATTCAGATTTAAATAAAGTTTACTTTGCTTTCATTTAAAATAGGAGTAGTGAATTAAAACAAAAAATCTTACAATGTAACTTTTTCTTTTTTGTGGAAATATTTCCATTTTTTAAATAAAATGATGAAGATGATGATGTAGCCTGGAACTTATTACAGAATCAGTTCACAAGACTTCAATGTCAAAAAAATACCTATTATGGCACATGCAAATCGTGCATTGCCATGTTAGGAAAGATGTGTTCCATTGATGAAATTTTGAAATATGGTAATATTTGCAAAGTACAGTCAAACCTCGTTAACACGAAATCGCTTAACACGAAGTAATACTGAGGTCCCGTCAGATGAGCCTGAAAATCAATGTTAATTAATTCGTTTAACACGAAATAGAATTTCGAAAAATCCCGCTTAAGGCGAAATTTTTTTTTTTTGCTTTAAAGTATTAAAAAAAAACAAAAAAACATCCTTACGCAATATTTTCGATATTTTAAACTTACAAGTCACATCCTCTTATTAAAAATGGAATTTTCTCATGTTTTGAAAAATAGATAAAGAGAAAAAGGGTTTCAGACAATCGTGAAATACTAAATTCCTGACTAATCCCTGCTTTTCTTTGATTTCTAATGTGGGCAAGTGTTCCCACATTAACCATATGAGCTATAAATCAGTCACAATGAAAGTTTGGGTGAAGGAATTTCTTTTTTGAAAGTGATTGTTACATTACTCGGTTGACTGTATTAACGGTGAAATGAACTATAGTCCGGGTTTTCGAATTCTCCTATCTGTGAGTGAAAGTAGTGACTTACTTCACTACCTGACTAACAGAACTGAAACTGTGTTCGCAGCTGCTCTGTAGAATTCTGTAAAAGATGAGTCGAAAACAGCAAGCTGTATCTTTAGAAACCAAGCAAAAATTTTAAACGAAGTTAGCGATAAAGTGCTGAAAAAATCAGAAAATGTGGCAAAGGATACCTACAATTCTTTTCAATTGGTCCTCTCTACATTTTTAAAGAATCGTTAAAAGATTGAAGCGGCTTATGTGTGAGTCAATTCAAACCAGTAAGAAAACGAATGTGTAGAAGAAAGAATGCATAAATTGAAATTGCTCATTTGCGGTGGATAAATGAGGCAAGAAGCCAGAACATTGTTTTTTCTTTTGCAGTTTTGCAAGAGAAAGCAAAGGCTTTTGCTGATGCTCTCGATGCTCGATGAGAGAGATTTCATATGTTCTAATGGATGACTGACAAGATTTAAAGAGCGTCATAGATATGTAGTCAAAAAACGGGAAATTTTTTCTGAGTACATTTGCATAGATGAAGATGTGCAGACTTCGGATGTGACGACAGACGAAGAAATAACTGCTGAAAAAAATATGACAACACTGAAGTGTCAGACGAGAATAATGAAACTTACACAGAACAGAAAAGTTTAGTGTCATTAAATGAATCTACCACAGCATTGAAAACTGTACAACGTTTCCTTATGGAAAAAGAGGATGCTTCCCGAACATCGGACAAATTAGATGAAGTCCATACGTTCCTAAAAAACCTACTTCACAAAAACTGAAGCAAAAGTCATTAACGGACTATTTAAAAAAATTATTAGCAAGTAAATAAACTTATTATTGCCTAAAAAATGATGATTAATTTTTAATGAAATTGTCTATTTCTTATTAATTAATGATTTTATGAGCAGGGATATATGTGTAGGTTAATTAATTTAGTTTTTATATCTAACATAGATGGCGCCACTATTATGATGGTTAACACGAAATTTCGGATAACACGAAAAAAATTCGCAGTCCCTTCAATTTCGTGTTAACGAGGTTTGACAATATTAAAAGCTGTATTGAGTATTCCTCACAGCAGTGCTGAATGCAAATGTATTTTCAGTTTGATTAAGAAAAATATGACTGTTTAGCTCATCAATGATCACGAAAACTCTAGAAAATATTTTGTTAGCGAAATCATTTACTGACAATAAATGTTATAAAGCACAATTTTCTAATAACTTTTTTAAAAAAGCTAAGCAATCTACTATGAACATGTTGTCAAAATAATTTTTTTCTACTCATTTTTTTTTTTTAGTAATATATAATAAAGTTTTAGTAAATTTTCTATTCATGTGTGTTTTTTTTTTCTATCATATAATATACAGTATTTATTGCAAATATTTTAATGGTTCATGTGTTGTCAATTTTGAATAATATAAATATTTTTACTCAGTTTTGGTTGTATATGGCGACAAAAAATATTTTACTGGTTGAATTGTTAAAGTGGTGTTGCATAACACCACCAGTTAACTAGTTTAACACCAATATTCAAATCACGGCCCTCAGCATCAACATCAGTTATCCTTGGTTACTAAATGTTAGGAAGCTGAAATTTTAAGTGTATTTTAATGAAAAGTAAAAAATCTATTATCAATGTTCTTTTTTGTTTTCTTTGGAGTAGTAATTTTTTTTATGTATTGAAGTTATTCTTTTCTGTCTGTAATATACATTCTTTACTTGCAAATTAGTGACTATTTTATTTTACTCTTGCTTGTCTTTTAAATTTGCTCATTTATTATGATCCCAGCTAGTTTTATTTTATCCATGTTGAAAGTTTTATAATTTTTTTAAAATCTTCTTATTTCTTCTGATTTTTTGTCAAAATCTTCTGATTTCTTCTGATTTTTTTGTCAAAATCTTCTGATTTCTTCTGATTTTTGGTCCAAAATCTTCTGATTTTCAATGAAATTTAGTTGGCAGTTATGTAGTAGGGAAAATGTGGATTTTCATGATGTTATTTTTATGGGAAATAAGGATTCTTGCCCCTCTTTTCTTAAGTAAGCATGCAACTATTTTGGCTACTATTTTTGTGCAAATGCTACTATTTTGTCTACTATTTTTTTCATTGTAGGCTACTAAAGCAACTATTTTGTATGTCATTTGGCAGTGGCAGCCCTGTAATAGTTTTAACAATGAAATTATCATTAAAGTACTATACTAATACTAATGCTGAATCAGAACTTTTAAACTAATATTTTGTTAAGGATAAAGTATCTTTATTCATTTTAATTGAAGTGATTGCCTATATACAATAAATATTTTCTCTAGAAAAAATTCATTCTGAAACATATTGATTAATAATGGATTGCAAGATTTTTTTTTTCTTTTTGAGTTGTTTGCATTCCAAAATGTGTTGCTATATTCTTTCTTATTCACAGTAAGTAACATTTCCTCAGCCCAAGGTAAATAGAAAATTTCGGTTTTCCCTTTGTTTATGTTGTTATTGAAGTAAGTTGGGTGGTAGTTTATATTTAATCAAGCAAAATTTGTTACAATTGAAACTTGATATAATAAAATTCGCAGAACTGGAAAAAAATATTTGCTGTAAATGTAAAGTAAGTATTTTTTATTATAACTAATTAATAGAATAAACCAAATAATTCTACATGTCTACATCATTAAATTAGGATTCTCAGCATATGTGGTATTTTGTTACTAGTTTCAACTGTAGGATTATATGAAGTATTTTTTTTAATGGAAAAAAAATTAGTTTTTGTGTTTGTGATAGTTACACATACTTATAGAAAATTAAGTTTTAATTATTTGTTTTAAAAATTGTCTTTGTAAGAATTAAGAATTTTTTCCCTTGGGTGGGGGGGGGGTGATAAACTTTACGACTACCCGGGTTTTTTGGGTTGGGCTAAATCATAACATGCCTGGACTCATAACACAAGGACTTTAAACGTCTGTTCAATTGTAATGTAATACTATAACTACAGTAAAATCTTTCTGTAATAGAATCCTGTCTTAAATGAAAAAAATACATGGATCCAACAGAAACAATAGCATCAATTCTATTTGCTAAGACGAAAATTTGTATAAAACTGAATTTTGTCCCGTTCCTTTCGATTCTGTATTCACAGGTTTTATTGAATAAGTATTTGACAAAGCACAGAGTTCACTATTACGTATTTTATGATTACATATTTTTCAGTTTAAAATAAGTCAGCTATTAAAAACTTAGTAAAATTATCTTTGTAAATTTACTTTGCGAGAAAGGTGGGGGTGCCAAAATCCCAGTTTGCCCCTGTGAAAAAAAAAAGCTAATTTCGGCACTGAATATTTAAATTCTAGGTATCTCTAAACTCTGTTATATCAACACCATTGTCGTCAAGCGTAATAGCTAGTGCCAAATGGGAAAAAATTGAGCTTCAAGCAAACAGGAAAAGTAATTAAAAGAAAAAGAATAAAAAGCAAAACCTGTTTTTACCTTACTATTAAAAAAAATAATTGATATCTCCATCGTCAATTGACGAAATTTATTCAAGTTTTCAGCAAGTTCAATAATAGTAAATTAGGCTGTGTAACAAACTTTTATTAAAAAATAATCAGTTATTAGAAAATGAGAGCATCCCCACAAAAAAACAACTGCAAAGAAAAAGGAGAGAATTATCTGTGGTTTTTGTTTTGTTTATTCAACTGTTTGCAGTCGGAAGTCTCCGAACGTTATCAGAATAAGATCATCCGCTTCTGATGGTGTAGATTAAATACTGTATTTTTCTCTGTTTGATTGTTGCTCCGGTGACGAAAAGGTGCTTTTAGTAGTAGTCAGGGGAGTTAACATAAAACTACATATTTTAAAAATGTTTTCATAATGGTTTATTACGTAACATTTCTCAGTAATATTTTGCTTGTTTTAATTTTTTTGTCATTTGCATAACTTAAATCTAACATGTCTTTTGTCAAAAGGAATCTCCCTCTCCCCTTTAAAAAAAAAAAAAAAAAAAATGCAGGAATGCCACTAGTTATGTTAAAGTAGTTTCGGCAAAGTCTCTGTATGCAGGGCTGCCACTGGCGACTATTTTTTAATCCTATCTCGCACCATTTTCTCAAAACAAATTTTTTTTCCCATATACTCTGACAACATGTGCAAGAGAATTAAACTACAAAATTTATTTTTTCTAAATAGTGGTGCTAATAGAATATAAAAATAGTCGCCAGTGGCAGCCTTGTATATGATATCCTTATAATATATATACATATATTTTTTTTCAGCACTTAAGTGAAATTATTTATATGTATATATTAATAATATTACAATAGTTCTTTAAATTTAATTACTAGTTAAATTTTGTTGTGTGTGTGGCATTTAAGTGAAAATATTTATAAATAAATTTGAGTTCCTTGGGTGTGCACTTACATGGATATACATTTTTAAAAAAGAGATATTTACAGGTACGAGAGGTATTTACAGGTAAGAGATATTTACAGGTATCCACTTACGTGGATATACTTTTTTTAAGACAGATTTTCATTGGTACGGCGGATATTCCCAACAATACGGTAAATATATAAGTATATTATCATTAGCCATTTCAGCACTGACATTATTTTAATGGTTAAAAAAGCATTTTCTCCAGGGATCATTCTAGAGAGTTTCAGAAGGGCGGCCTGCCCTCATGCCCTTTTTAGATAAACTCCCACCCTCCTTGCCCCTTTTTCTGGTAGAATCCCACCCTCCTTGCCCTTTCTCCAGGTAGAATTCTATCCTCCTTTTATTCCTGGGTAGAATCCCGCCTTGTTTGCATTGTATTTTCAAAAATTCTTTACTTATCTTTTATTTTTAGAATGCTAGTATGGCATATCAGGAGTACTCCTCTTTCCCTCTTTATTTCTCTGTGAAATACCCTGGTATGTCTAATCTTTGGCTTTGAGCGATTCATTTTTTCATTTATTTTTTTTCCATTGAACAAGACATAAAGGGTAACCGAGGGTCATTGATTGATTTCACCTTGTCTAGTGAAATAGAGTATTAGATCAGGCATTCTGGCCTTTGACCACATGATAACTTACATAAGTTCTATAAAAAAATTTGAGAAGTATCTTTAGAACTTTTACTTTGTAGCTTTTTCAAAACAAGTTTTGCCAAAACTGGGAAAAAGTTATCGGGTGAATAAAAGTTTTAGAGAGGGAGGTTTTTGAATATCGTAGGGAAAGAGGGAAATGACTGTGAATAGAGTAAACAATTTTACAATAAAAATCGAGAAGTTTCATTTTGCTATTTTTAATACTTTTCAAACGGTACAGTTATGGAAATTAGAAATGTTTCTTGATTTTTAAATTAAGGAGTACTTTAAGCTGTTGCCAGACTTCCTTCCCGACCAGTATATTGTTATAGGCGCTTATTACAAAAATGCCCTTTTTATAAAATGATGTGCCCTTTTCAATAAAATTGCCCTTATTATGTAATGTGCACCCTGCCCTTTTTTATGTTCTAGAATGATCCCTGTTTTCTCACCCTATTACATTTGCTGTGCATTCAAATACTGCACACATTGTTATTTTCTTTTTGAAATTTTTACTCCATACAAAAATAAAAGTTATTTTAGAGTATTATAACTTATAAATTTGATAAATCATGGCTTTTATAAAAAGAAATTTTATGTTCTTATAACAAATACCAATTCAGCATAAGTGCAACAAGCATTTTAAAATGAAACACACATAGTTGTAGTTTGCTAATCTGTAAAGTATAGGATTGATGTACTAAATCTGGTGCAGCGCAACGGCGAATACTGTTTAGTGTCAAAGCAATGTTGATGACTAAAATTGTGCTTCTACAGAAACTTCTCCATCGAGCGTGTTTCCTTCGCCAAACCTGAACACAGAAAAATATGGAAAGATGTATGCTAGGCATAACTAGAAGAGACGGAAAGAGAATAACCTGGATGAGAAGTCAGATGAAAGTTTTTGGCATCATTGAGATAATTAAACGGCTAAAATGGAAATGAGAGGGGCACATTGCAAGAAGATAAGACAATAGGTGGAACACAAACACCCTACAGTGATATCCCAGAAATGTAAATTGACCATGAAGACGACCTCAAGTAAGATGGAGTGACAAAATCAGAAAAGTGGTTGGTGATAATTGGATGCCTAAAGCACTAGACAGGAAACAATGGAAAAATCTGAAGGAGAATATCCAGCAGTGGTTTGAAAACAGATGATGATGATAATATCTAATCTTTATTTAGCATACTTACACATTTATTAAATACTTACTTGATCTTTACTTTTAATATTTTAATCAATTTTTACCTTTCTTAATATTTATTACTTTATTGTTTTACTTAATAATTTACTTTATTGTAGACACATTCATTGTAATTTCAAGTGCATTATTGCATTCATATTACTGTTTAAAAAATGTAAACAAACGAGACATCTGCAGAACCTCAGTGTTATGGTGGACCCATGTGGATTTGGGGAGTCTACTATAAAACATTTTGCTTGTAATTACCATCATTTTTAATTATTAATTTTTGACATTTTTTTTTGTTGTTATTGTGATTTTTGGAAATTTTGCCCCTCCACCTACAGCGGTAAAATATATTAACCATTTGGTGTAATATTTTAAGAATTTATTCCTTATGACTGTTATTTTACAGAGGATGGTAACTTAATTTAATTGAAATACAATTGTTAGTTTTTCGACGTAAGCAAGAGCATAAATACACTAGTAAGAACTAAGAAGCCATTGCAGGTTACGTTCAGCTTTCATGATCTGTTCATTGAATAGAAATGAAAATTCATTTTCCATGAAAAGAAAGTCTTAAATAAATGTGAAAATATATTTCAGTCGAATTGAAAACAAATAGGATTCATTGAAGATGATTTTTTATTCAAATTTAGTACACACATACGTCTTGTACATATCAGCTTGAAGACTAATTCACTTGATAAATATTCATTGAAACAAAGGAAAAGATGATAGTTCCATGATGACATCACATATATTTAAGATAACACAACACAAAACATGTGTACTAAGCTGCTATACCTTTACCCAAATGCTGATCACATTTTATCTGTAACACAAATTAAAGATACTATCCACAAATATAAACTTATGTTTAGCATACCTTCTTCACCCCCTCCCTCTTTCCCAAGTCAAATATACTTATTTACAGCTAGAAATTTTTCTTGAATGGAATCCAATAAGTATCCCATAGAAATGACAAAAATAATTATATAAATTTTCTGTTTCAGAATGTGTTTATTCAACTTTAAAATCCCAGAAGGTTGGCTGCTATATTCTGTTTTATTTCATTCACTCCCACAAATTAAATATGTTTTCTTTATATATTCCAGTGTGTTGCATTTTCCTTAAACGATGTCTTCCTTATTCTTGTAGGTCACATTCCTCTGCTGTGCCTTCCAGTCATTCAGCATGATTTTCATCAAGCTTCGCACCAGTCACTGAGTTTCTGGTACTCCAGCTAAATATTTCAAGAAGCACAACTGCAGTAATCCGTGTCAGTGATACTCAAGGAAGTGCCGTTACCCTATTTACCTGCATAAAATATGTAATGACAAACTTCAGCTTGAAAATTAATCTAACATTATAGACAGTTGAACATTTTGCAAAAACTTCTTTGTGTGTCAGTATTCACCGATTTACTGAATCAAGAGCCAGAATGCCCTCTGTTGGCTTGTGACTCATCTGAGTGAATCTAACTTAAAGACTAGTATAAGATTGTCGTCATTATACATTAACGTGAACTCAATTGGAGGATTACTGAAAATAACTAATGTAAATTTTTGTCAAAGAAATACGGAAGAAACTTTTTGTTAGGACCTTATAACGCATGATTTTTTATTGTTTTTAAGTCAATGAAATTTTAATTTTTTTTTATAAAATTAATTTTTTAGAATAATTATGAGGTTTGTCCTGAAACCCCCCTCCCTGGAGCAGAGGGCTCTGGTCAAGATGGCTGTTTCACTGTGGAACCAGAATGATGTCAGAGCTTTGATATATCCGTGGAATTGCTGGATTTCAGAGGGTGAGTGGAAGGAAATCGAAGAGAAAGTGACAAAGAACGTGGCACAACTTTCACTACCACAGCTCTTAAATAAGAAGCTGTCCTGTTTTGTTCAGACTATTGGCTTACAGATTTGTAAATGGATTGACTTCCATTCCAGACAGTTTCGTCTTCCTCTCAGTCTACCATTTGAACTTTGTTGGACTGCACAAGGTACGGTGGACAGAAAGAGGACGGCAGAACTGTTAGTGAGGGATAACAGTTTGGATATCTCAACACGCTACAAGCTAGCATGTGTTTATTGCTTGGAGGATGATATTATGGCACTTTGGAACACACTGTCTGAAGACCTCAAAGAATCGAATCATAACAGATACTCCCCAATTGGTTTTTGGTCACGTACTATGAAGGGAAGAGGGTTGGGCAATGTACCTATTTCTTACAAAGCGGAATTTGTGAACTGTGCAGCAGCACTAAATGAAGGTAATAAAGCAGCAGTTCAGTACTTTCTGCAGAAGCTAACCCCACGGGAGAGAGAAGCGTCCTTGGTGGAGGCTGCAAAACGTGTAATGATAGATGCTGATACTTTATGTTTATTACTATCAGAAATGGATGTGGAGCAACAAACAGAAGTTTTTAAAAATAATCCACGTAGAGTGTTGGATTGTTTTCTAGAATGGCCTTGGCAGAGTTTATTTATGGAAATAGCCAATTGCATGTGGGATTTTCTTTCAAAAGAGGATTATGACTATATATTGAGAGACATTATTGATAAGGTTAAAGAGGGCTATAAGGACTGTAATTATCAAAAGCTGTTCAGAGAATTTTGGCAGAAGAGCCCTGAAGCTTTGAAAAGTTGGATTACAAATGATTTAGATAAAAACTGGATGCTACCAGTTTTGTTCCGTATGAAAGATAAAGAAATCATCCGATTAATCCTTCAGGATGCAACCCGTACAGCAAGAGAGAAGCTTATTTACTGTGATGAAGTGAATGATTTCTTCCAAGATTGCATTTGTGATGATGAATGGGATTATCTTGAGATCTTCATTCGAGAATGCTTTCCATCCAAAGATTTGATGTTAAGATTTAAAGAAGTATTTGAAAAAAGGGATGATGTAGAAGATGATCTTGTCAGGAATAAAGACAAATGGGATAAGTTATTTCTCTCATCGGAGCCCCTTCGTGAGTATGAGAAGAGGACTGCCGATGAAGGTGAAACTAGTTCATCTAAGAAATTTCGGAACCTTCAGTAACACATGCTTCAAGCGGGAGAAGGGATTCACCTAATTATCTTCAAATTCTGAATATTTATTAAAGTGTCCTGAAGTTTTTTTCTTTTTCTAACCATTGTCTTAATTTTGAAAAAAAAAATATCCTCTGTTAACCTTCTGAAAAAAATTATCATTTACCCCCCCCCCCCCTTAGAAATCAACTATTACTTTTCAATAAGAATTTAAAAATAAACAGCATAAGTGTTTACAGAATCTATTTAAAGAAATACAAATCAATCTGTAAAATTTTTTTTTTAGATTTTAAAAGCATGGTATAACAGAAAATTCTAACTGCAAAATTAAATTTAAAAAAAAAATGACACATCTTATAACATTTTATTAAATATATTTTGCTTCGAAAATAGAATTTCATCCTTTTTAAATAACTGTGAATAAATAATTTTAAGTAAAAAGATAATTTTGTGAACTCTAGAAATACAAAATATGTACTTTTTCTTCTTTTTTTTCATTCCATCTATTTCATAATTAAAACCCTATAGATATAACATCCTATGTGCAAACACATTTACTTAATTTGTAATTTTCTTGAATTTAAAACAGAAATGAATTTTTTTCAGTTAAAAGTTATTGGATCCATATTTATGTTACAAAAAAAAAACAAGAGTTTTATGATCTATAAAGTAAACTTTGGGTCATATATCTATACATATATCTGTAGCTTTTCTTCTCTTATATTTCCTTTTGAAAACGTTCGTATGTTTTACCTGTGTAATAGACCTCTTCACACCCCAAATCGTATCTCAAACTCTTTTGTAACTGCATATACTCCTCTTGTCCATTGTTTAAAAAGAACCAGTTAAAAAAAAATAATAAAATTGCTCTTTAAGTTGATATTATCATCTATATGTTCTCAAAAATGTATGGAAAGGGTGTCTCATAAAATTTTGAAATTTCACTTTTAGCCCTGGGCTTAAAGAAACGTTGGATAAAAATTGGTAAACACACAAAAGAACAAAACAGAGCTGCCACCGGCAATTACTTTTTATTGTTTTGTTTATCATTATTTCCAAAGAATAATCTTCATGATATAGGTCATTGAGATCAGATTACTTTTGTTTTGAAATAGTGGTGATGAAAAAAAAAAATGTTGTTTGAACATTGTCTTATAATTTGAAATATTCAAGTATTTATTAGGAATACATTGTAATCACTAGTAAAGGATGTCGATTATGTAGGAAGCTGTGAGGAACCAGAAAAACTCATGGAAGCATTTTAATAAAAATGAAACTGGAGGTCGTATTGGGCCTATTTCTGTTATTCACTCATTTTGAATTTCTTGCTGACATTGTTTCTCTGAAAAAAAGAGTACATCGGTTGAATAACATGTTGGTATTTTTCTTTTTTCATTTTATATTCATTTTTTAATTTAACTTTTTTTGATTGTTTTAACTTTAAAAAGTTTTGATTTTACTACTAAAACATGAATTTCCTATGTATTGTTTATAAACTTTTTTTTAAAATGAAACTGTATTGTAAACTGCGTATTTTTAATGAAACTGAAGGCTTATTCTGTATTTCAGTAATTCAGTCTTTTTCATGTTAACATTGTTTTCCTAAAAGTTGTTACATTGAATAAAGTTATGTATTTCGAATGTATTGTAATTTTAGTAATATTTAAGTGTAGTACTGTTCAGTATTCATGATTGAAAACCTTTTTCTTTTTTTTAATTTAAAGATGCAAGGATTCCGTTTTAAAAAGAATCCTTGTAAGAAATATTAAAGAATGCAGAAAAAAGGGGACTTTTTTAGGGTTTCGTTCATCTCACGAAACCCTATTGCTCCCGCTCCGTTGTCTGTCTGTCACAGAGCCATTCTTGAAAACTAAGTAACTTACAGAGTTGAAACTTCGTGTATAAATCAGAATATCAGCTGTAAAGAGCTGAAAATATTAAAATTTGTATTATTTTAATAAATAGAGATAAAAAACCAAAATTCTACTAGCCTTTTTCTATTAAATTTAAACATTTTTCGTTATAGCAGATGCCAAAAATTTAAAATCCACAATGAAATTCTTTCTATAATAGTTAATTTTCTATCAGACGATTTTCACGTGAAAAAGGAAAATGAAATAAAAAGTTTCACCCATTGAAAAAATGATAAATATGAAATAAATTTGATTGACATCATAGTGGTAAATAAAACGGAAAATGTCTTAAGATTTCTCAATAATACAAGGAGTATGAGTATGTGGATGTACACAAAGCAGATTAATATCACATCATTAGAGAATTAAAAGGAAAATCTGACGTCCTATTGGAAGTTTAACGAATTTTTCAAATGTTTGAGAATAATACAAAGCGAGTATCAATATGAATAATAGAGAATAGTAAATATATGAGTTTGAGGAATGTCATCATCATGATAAAAACCCGATTATGGAAATATTTGCATATTTTAATTTTGAAGGCGTCCAACATGTTTAATTTTGAAATTATATATTTTTATTTTTTAAATATCGCATTTAGTCCGTATGATGGATATTATTATGAGAGAATATAATAGCGGGTTTCGCCTGCTATCTGGCTGGTTTAGATTTTCGTAAAAACGGAAAAATAGACCGGTAAATTTTTACTTTATAAAAAACATGACTTTTTTTTGTTGTTGCAATATTATATTTATTTGAATTTATTAAAGAAAGGATAAAGTGTTTTAAAAGGAATATGAAATGAAACCCTTTGTGCGATCTTCGATCACACTTACCCACTTGTTATTATATTTGATAAAAGGAAAAGTTTAGTACAAATGAGTGTTTGAATTTGTGCTAGCAAATCAAGCAGTGCTGAGTTTGAGAAACTTGAAGAGAATAAGCTTATTATTTTAACATTTCATTCTTAAAATTGTGTTGATAATGACAACTTATCAATGAAACGAGTGTAAACTATTTCTGTATTTTCAATTTTTTTATTCTTCTTTTGTGAAATATTGGTGAGATTTTCCTGTAACAGACAATCAGACAGGTCAATAATTCATCCAATGAAATTTGTGATGACCAGCTTCCACGATTGTCCCAACGTCCCAAGTCCTTCCGGCCTGTACCGGGAGGAAAAGGCAGCTTTTCTATATCTTCGTTTTAATGAAAATAACCCGTCTAAAACGTAATTTTCAACGGTTTTTGCGTTTCCGTCTAAGCAGGTGTTACTGTATCATACTTATAGTGGGGGGCCCACATTCGAATTATTACCAGGGCCCGCGGTCTTTCTGTATGGCCCTGCATAAAATAAAAGGGATTGGTGTTTTACTGCATTTTCAGAAGAAAATGCAAAATCGATGCCTGTCAATTTGACTATCTTGTTTACGGTGAAAAGATGTGTCCGAATTGTTTCGATTTAAATGCCACTTCCAACGGTATTGTTATTTTAAAAGAAGGCAACAATTTTCGGAAATTAAAAATCTCTTTTAAATTTGGTAGTTTTTTTTTTTTCTTAAAGTAACGAATATTGTATGTAAACAGGGAATTTTGTAATTGATTTTTAACTCATTTCCTGATAGGAGAGAATAATAAAACTGAGTTCGAAGGTTTGTTTCCGATGATAATACGACATTTTCATACCGTTTACAAATTAGTGAGTTTTAAAATCAGTCCGTAACATTTTAGGAAACCCGGTCTATATTCAATTGACTGCATGAGAAATGAAACGTATATAAGAAACGGGGTCATAGATTAATTCTTTTTTTACTGTACTTTTTTGAAGATGCAAAAATTGCCAAGGAACACGGAAAAACTCTAGAAATCGCCTAAAATAATCCCAAAAAATTAAAAATCCGCTATATCAATACCGAATAAACTTTAATGAAAAGAGAAGAAAATTTATAATATTGTGGCTAAAAGATTAAAACCGGATTCATTTTACTAATGTGGGAAAATCGCCGCTAAACTATATATATATTAAGAGAGGTTTATGGAGAGGTTTTTAATCGTTTCAACACACTCAAAGGTTAAAGATTGTTGTCTTAAAACTATTAAACCCGAAATTCATGTTCGAAACTTAAAAGAGTATTTTAAAATTAAAATTTGAAGTATGAAGAAAGCAAGGCGTGGGAAATTTTCGAAGGAAAAATTTCCACGTATTAAAAATAGATTAACTAATTTGATTGTTATAATAAAATAAAGTAACATTTGTAGTGAAAAAGGTTTTTTTTTCTTTCCTGTTGCCATTTCTTAAAAACAAAAAATAGCATTTTGATAATCCAATAATTTTGCAGCTTTAATACATGGTTTGTGCATATAATTGCGACCTTATATAAAAAAGGGGAATTTTTATTCATAAAACATGTATATTAATTTCAGTGTATTTGTACTTAAAAAAAAATAATAATAATAATAAAAACTATTTTTACCTTTATTATTCGTAAACTCAACAATTTTCCGGTTATTTTTATAGGAGCAAGAAATCGAAAAGTGGTTTCTATCTTCTATAAATGTAAAGGATCTTTCGGAAAATGCTATCAAAGCTGATATTTTAAACCCAATTTCCGTATGCGATAGTCCGATAAAGATCGCTTATCACTTAGGATAACTTAATACATTGATCAAAAAATGAAAAACCCTACTCGATTTCAAATCACTTGAGCAGTCATACATGAAAATTTCTTGCTTTTGTACTTGTAACAATGACTCCGTGAATGTGTCACAAAGTTTTTCATTATTGAGCTGCGAAAAATATTCAGAATATTCTAAAAAAGAAGAAAAAGAACCCTAACACTGATGTCGCGGTAATTGAATTTATTGTAACCTTTTCACTTTCTCGGCTTATACTATAAAAACAAAAAAAATATGAAAACTGGTAGTTTTATATATAAAAAAATGTATGATAAACTTGCCGAAGCAAACAGTTTATAAATCTAAGAATTACTCTAAGTGCTATTTAATGCTAATATCGGTCAACATTAAATAACACCACATTAAATTAGCACAACATTAAATAACAATTACATAAGTGTTATAGAATCAAAAAATATGCATAGCAATTAAATGTCCAATCGTTTTTTAAATTTGTCCAATTCTTTATTCGAAATTCCATTATCTATATGAGATTCAATTCATGGTTTGAAATAGCCGTTTTATCTACTGTTGCCAGATTTTAAAAAGCCCAGAGAATTAATATTTACAAGCACTTTTCAATGGAAAAATATATTCACACGTGAGTTTTAAAAAAGACAGAAAACTCTGAAATGATTAAACTATTACGTCCTATTTAAAACGATACATTACGATTTTTTATAGCATTGTTATAAAAGTCCGGGAGGCAGCGACAATTTTTTACTGAATCATTTTATATAAGCTGATTTTCAATTGTGTAATTAATCTTATTTAATCAATCACGTAAACAGCCGCCAACTTTCGCTAGAGCGATGGATGCGGCCTTGGAAATCGAAAAATTCCCCAGTCAAGGGGAAATGAACAGTAACACGATTACTGAAGATCGCCACTGTTCGTGATAATATCATCCAATCTTCCGTAATCGGATAATCATTTTTAAACTGAGCAAATTAGCGTGTTTTCAGAGCCTGCAGTGTCTGGACGGGGATTGGCGAACGCAGCTCATAGGGTGCAGAGCTCCCTAGTAGTCTAAAAGAAAATTTACACATACATTGTTCATTTACACATAAACTTACATGTACGTTGGATTATTTACATTTACATAAAAGATATCTAAAAAAATCCTTGACATAGACTTCGATTTTTAGAAATTAAATATACAATTAAGTATATAATTAAAACTTGTAACTTCAAACTTCCATATCTTTTTGCTGATAAATTAAAGTTTTTCTTTTGAAGGGTTAGGGGATCGACAATAGTTGCGAAATTACATGTATTGCTGTCTGTGTTTAAGGAAAAAAAAAAGATTTTATTTGCAGACCGTTTACACTAAAATCACGCCAAAGGTGTCATTAGATTCGGAATGATGACTTCAGAAAGAATGTTATCAGAATCGGAATGATATTTCTCAAATAGCAGTCGTCTACAAAACAAAAATTACACCAACTTTAATCAAAGTGGTGTAACCCATTAAATTATTTAAATGGTGTGAACAAATAAGATGTCAAAAACTATTAAAAAACATTTTTTTATAATACTTTTTTTAAAAAGGTCAAGTTACATTCACGTTTAATGCCTATTTAAGGAGTCGTGTACCGACGGACAAAAATAGAGCACTCTTTTATTAACTCATATGAAAAAGTTACTTGATGTGCAGTATTTTAATCAAAACTGCATTTAGAACATTGTGTAAGAATGAAAATTGGTAAAACAAACTTAAGCTGGTAGCATATATACGGCAAAAAAAAATATTCTTTTTCAAAGTCATTTTATTTAAAACAGTTATTTTTCAGATGCGCATACGAATTCGTGAAAAGGGCTAACCAGATTTTTGTGAAATTTCAACCTCCTTATAATAAATGTACAAATACGAAACAACATAAAATCTTGATCCTTCAACTAATATTCATAAAATTATGTTTGCTTCAAGTTTTAAAAATATTCGACTTTTAAGAATATTTATTTATGTTTATTGAAAAGATAAGAGGCTTTTTTTTTTTCAATAGAGGACTCTATCTCTAGGTACCTAAAAAAAAGAAAAAAATAATAACCCAATTTGTTAAGGTGACTAGAAAGGTTTGAAATGACGAAAATATTTAATTGTTATTATTTTTATGGGTGCGATAGGAAAGTTTTTAAAATGACGTCGTGCGAGCTGTAAAGATCCAATATTGGATACATACACACTGATCCCGGGCCCCTTGGCTGACCCGTAAAGACATTTTAGCAAATTCAGACTTTTAAATTTTATTATTTGTTAGTTATTTCAATTTAAAATGTTTACGTAAAAAAGTACTAGTCTGCTTTTGCTAGTATTTTAAACCAGTACCGAAGCGGGCCCTCTAGGAGAGCCGGGTCCCGGTCATTTGTACCGCGCTCTACCCCCCTTTGTACGGTCCTGCTTTTAAGAATCCAGACCTGTTCACAGCTACCTTTTCCTCCCGGTACAGGCTGGAAGGACTTACGAAATGAAATGGGTAGGTCAGCCAGAAAAAAAAAATGTGCATTTGGTCGTCCAGAGAGAAAGGTGCTTTTCCTTCTTTCCCCAAAATGTCAGAGGTGCGAATAACCAATTAAAGATACCCAGAAAACATATATATTAAATAACTTTCTCAGCTTAGCTCATTGACTCTTCTTTCGGAATGATTGATCACATTCAAAGGGGAAAGAAGTGAAACTGTTTATTTTATTATTATTCCTGTTTATTTATTTATTTATTTTTGTAAATTCTATGTGAAATATCACTTATCTTTTTGAGGCTGTTCAGAATTATTATCAAGAACAGAAAAATATTTTAGTGGGATATGAATATGTTTATTATTCTCATTAAAAAAAAGTGCAATTTTGATAATGCTTAAAGCCAAGTTTCGATTCTCCATTTATAGTAATGAAAACGCTGCAATACAGTTGGTCTTTCGTCACCACTCAATTTCAATGGTATACTTCGCCTTACTAAGCATCAGATATTCTGCCATTAAATAGGATGAAGATTACTAGTATAATTTAGTGGTGACAATCGGTCTGCTGTGGCGCAGCGCTTTCATCCCGTCTATTTAAAGAAGCAAAGCTATTTGCGGATACTCGTCGACATTTGGCATTTTGGATCTGGAATAAGAGAAGCTTTAGCACATCCACATTTCACGAAAAAAGCCGTTATTAGAAACATTTTCTTAATTTAATAATTCTAATAAAAATATATTGCAGAAAAAAAAATATGTGTATGCATAGAAATGGTTTAAGCTATAATATATTTTATAAGAGGAACATTTTGTGCCGAACTAATTACACATGAGTAACAGCACAAACTTTTCGTCCTTTCATCTTATGTTTTTTTTCATATAGTTAATTTTCTTGCGACTTGAATACATTTCGACGATAAGAACCAAAAAGGATATGAAATAACCACATAGCAGGAACATAAATGCGGGGGCAAGATCTGTAAGTGTCAGTTTTCTGTTAGTAGTTGCATATACCGGGTCTAGTGAGGACAATTCAGCTAAAAATAATTTCCTTTTGGACAAAAATAATGCATCGCTAACATATTTAAAGTACAGACCTGAAGCCATTATTTTGTGTACGAATGAATCCAGCAGATCTTTGCAACAGAAGCCTTTTCGGAACACCATTCCGTACATAGTTTCATGAAAACGGTCTTCTGAGATAAAGAATTTTTCAATGTCTAGCATGTCAAGAAACCTAGTCTATAAAATAAAAGCAAGATTGTGCTTTTGGCTCTCGTGCAAAAAATTTCCGAAAGGATCTCCGTAAGATAACTTATTCTTAACAATGTCTGTTGCGATGACTCTTAAATGTTCCTGTTTTGAGTTCTTCCAGTAATCTACAAAACCAGTGTGCAGATAGGAAATGCAATGATAATCTCCACGTTCTAAAGCTAAAGCCAAATCGGAAAGGTGCTTAATTTTAATGACAGGTGGAAATGAAAGAAAAGATAAAAATACGGAATCGTGAGACAAGCAAAGAATCATAGCGCCTACAACCCACGAATAAACGAGGAGTTGCTCCACAAACGACGAGGGTCTTATAAGGGAATTTTGCTTCATCAGTATTGCTAAAACGTGAAAAGAAATGGTGTTGAATGTGTACTTCCTTTTCAATGTGGCATAACTTACTATTGGCATCGCAATTAAAACCGCTATTATTGTTAGCCATACAGACAACGAAAACGTTTGAAAAATGCCGAAAACGTGTGGTTTGTATACCGGTTTTCGCGTAATAAATGTGAAATCGTCCAACTCGTACGGGTAAAACTATCCTGCGCCGTCAGCCGCCCACGGGGGTCGCCGACGCGCGTAAACGACCATCGCACCCAAGCCTCTGAAGGGCTTTTAACGCACCAGGGCTTTGTCTCCCCCGGCGCTGCGATCGGCCTGAGGCCGCTCCCCACTGCGGACCCCCAGGTCATTTTACCAAGGTATGGTGACGTAGTCGTCGCGGCAGTAACCCCACATCTCGGAGGAAACTTCCGCAGAGACGGAACCTTGATGAACCGCCGTGGAACCCCCGACGACTTCGTTCGCAGAAAAACGCGCTGTTTCTAAAGCATAATCATTCATATATTGTGGAATTACTCCAAAATCAGGTTGTGAACAATTTATTTTTTTTAATAATCCTCTCAAAGTACCATTACGGCAATAAATATCATCCTTATAAACCATAACAAAATCAACTTTGTCAAAATATTTTGTGTATTGTCGAAGGTACTGCATAAGCGCAAGTAGTAATCGACCGAATGGATTTAATTTCCATGACAAATATGCCATTATCTCACCATCGGTTGCATTGGAATGGGGTAGATTAGGATCCTGTGGATGATTGTATGCAAGAATTATTGTTTTCTGGGATTCCATATCCTTTTTCATTTAATTCATTAATGTTTCAGAAAATAGGAAGCACAAAATATTTTAAGGAAAAAATACTTTTCAATGTTAGAATACATGAATGAGAGTTATCATTTTTCAAATGCAATTAAAGAAATACCAAACTTATTTGTAATTTTTTCTTACAGGAAAAGTAATGAATCGAAAAGATTTGCATTCTCTTTCTTGTTAATGTCTGTTTTAAGATCAGTCTATAATGATTTATCACACTGAGTGACGACGCATATATATATATGTTTTAATAAATTGAAAACCATGAACGTTTCTTTTATAAATCTGAAAATACTGAAACAAGAACGGGAATCTTGGAGGTAATATTTTTATTATAATATATCTATCATGGTTTATTCTAATTTATATATTTTTATGAACTGGGCTGCATTTTCATTCCTTTGAAATTATCGTTTTGCTCATAATTTATTCATTATAATCAAAATCAGCCTTCTTTTGTAATGAATTATTGGAACAAAAAACACAGAAGTAATAATTATGCAGAAAATAATTAAAAAAATTCTTTTGTATTCCATTATTCAAGAATAACGAAACACTAATGATGCATAAATAATTTGAAAATATTGCAAAATATAGTTTGGGAGTTCAGCATAAAACTCCTTACCAATCTCCAATTTCAATCCATTAAAATAAAAATTAAGTGGATTAACTTTTAAAAAGTACCATCATTCATAGAGTTTCAAATCTTTATACACGAAAGTAGCGTAGAATGAAAGCAACCAGTTACCTTCGAACACCACATTAACTTCTGTGCACTGAAGTTTCTATATATTACGGGACGGTTTTCTCTGCCATGTTAATGCATAAATGTATTTTGACGTGGAATAACATTTCTTCAGATACGTTTTATAGGATTCAGCTAATACAGAGTTGAAGATCATAAAGTTGACGCAGGAACCTGATGGTACTGATATTGAACCAAAAATGCTATTGTGATAAATTTTCTATTTTACAAAACTGTTTCTTTATAATTATAATATACGTTATCGAACACACCTTTTATTAAGCTAATTGCCGTTGTAAAATATGCCACTGTACATAACACTCTTCTTAATATCACATTATAACACTCTTCTTAATATCACGTTTTCCTTCGCGTCAATAATCGATGCAGAGTTTTTTTCAATAATGGAACATACATGTTCGTAGCTAAGACTTTATTTGGTATTTTGCGAGAACATGATTTTAAAAGTTTGAAACATTGTTTTTGCACTTGTCGATAGTTCGGAAAATACTCAGAGTTTAACAACGTCCATAACGTACACAATTTTACATGTTAAAGAAAACTTTCCGAAAAAGTTTGTGACAACTTTTTTTCTTTAAGAGCACTGTTTGCATGCGTACCATGCACAGATTCAAAATGATGTACTCGATTTGAAAGTAAAACATTTCTCTTTATTTTGCATCTCAATAGAATGACTGGTAATTAAAAAAATTGTTTAAAAGCGCACTAAAGCGAACGCAACAATCGCTAGGAAAATTGCCCAAACTTGTATTTTAGTTTTTCATGTACTCTAGCAAGTGCTAAAAGTATGTCTATGAAATTCTACATCTCTAGTTCAAATATATTTTGTGACTCGGCACCTGATCAGCACAGGGAAATTATTACAGCTTACTATGTTATTCGATTGTATGGCATTATTTGATTAAGAGGATTTTGAACACGACGAAAGGATGCGCAGGGTGGGGGGTCTTTCTCTAAAAGGAAGGAATTTAAATCGTATTCCCATTTCATCCAAGGTAAAGCACCCAGAAACCCGGACATCCAGCTCGACCGCGAAGGGGTAATCTCACCCAGCACGGTCTGGGTCATGTGGGGAGTGGCTGGCTGTCAAGGGATGTGTAACAATGGTTCACTTTTGGTGCGTCTGATCCTCAGAGAAAGAGATCTAAACTTTTTCTTTTTCATTTAAGTATGGTCCCCTAAGATAGTTACCTCCAGTTTTTTACACAGCACATTGTATGCGCGAGGTGTGTGGTGGCTGTCAATGGAAAGAAAATGAAGTACCTATGTATTACAATACCTTACAAGCATGTAAGCATGTAAGTTGTAGCAAAGAATTTCTCAAAAATTTACAGTTTCTTTAAAAAAATAAAATGCACCTGTAGTGTTATGTGCCGTTATGTTTTTATGGAAATTTGTTATTTATTTATTTATTTATTTATTTTGATAAATTATATCAAATATATTTCTGTAACAAGACTTCGTAATAATGGAATACAATAATAATTATATATTTCTGTAACAAAACTTCGTAATAATGGAATATAATAATAATTATATAATATAGATAATAAAAATAATTATATAATTATGTTGTTCAAAACAAATCGCAATCATGTACATTTTGTCTTTTTTAAACTATTGCTTTAACCAATCTAATCATAATATATCTTTTTCAATTAATTTTTTTTCCCACAAATCATTAAGAGTTTGCAAAGAAAACCCGAATGTGTAAATATAATTTGAAATATAATAGATTTAAACATAATTCTTTATTATTTAACAAGATTAAAAATAATAATAACAATAATGCATTATTATCTGTTTAAGGGAGTTATACTTTTTATATTAAAACATCTTGTCAATTTCAGTATCTGTATGTTCAAAATTAAAATCCTATGCTTACTGACACAATAATAATAAAGTATTTTATTTTTATGAATGAAAGTGCATTTTTTCTTTAGGGAATTATGTCATTATCACTACTAGAATTAAGGTAAAGAGGAAAGAAAAACTCTATTCTAAATAATTTTAGAAAATTGGTAATGCTTTAAATATTTGTTTTATTTAAAGATGTCAGCTTTAGGAGCTATTTTTTGGGTATCAGCTTTAGGACACTTTACCTTAGTCCACTTTTCTGAGATTAGGTTAGTGCATAATTTACTTCAATCATTTTTTTAACATTTCAGTTTTATTGAATACTTAATATGATTTTTTTTAATGATATAATTTTCAGAAACGTTTTATCCAGTGCATATAAAGTTTTTTCTTTTTTCCTTTTTTTTTTAATAGAATGTGGCAAATGTAGGAAGTTTATATGCAGAACTAAACGTTACTGGATATGATATCGTAGTGATGTAATCATACTAAATTGTTTTTGTCCCATAAATGAAAATGACCTTTTCTTTTGAGATTGATGTCAGTTATCTGAGTGTCCGCGACGTCATCTTTTAAGGCGGTTGTCAAAAAATATTTTCCCCCAACGAACAACGCGAAACTTTCTGAAACATTCATGGGCTTACTTTTAAGGCAAAAGCATGATGACACTTGCAGGCCTGAATATTAAAGCTATTTGAAATCGAATAGTATTGACCATTTTTGTTTCAACGAATTACTTATATATTTATAAGCGATTGTTTTCATGTGACCACAAATTTTTCTTTGATAGTATTTTGTGAATGATATTTTGCCTTTATCAAAAAGTGGAAAACATCATTCCATCACATAGTATCTGCATAAGAGCACCTGCTAATTTCATGCGTTCCAATATTTATTTAAATATGACGTCATTTTTACTTGTGTAATATCATCCAATCTTTTACAAATGGGTTTTATTGCGTAAAACAGCGCAAAATACCGTATTTTTAGATACTGCGATATCTGGACGGTGGTTGGCGGGCGTAATTTGTAGAGAACAGTGCCCCCAGTAGAATAAGGTGGTTCTGAAATTAATTGAATAAGAACATCTGTCAATTTCATGCGTTTCCGAACAAATAGGAATTAAAAAATATGTCTGAAAGTAGCCCCTTTGGATTTGAGAACAGCCTTAAAGAAAGAAAAAAAATACTGAGTTATTATTTAAGGTTGTTCTCAAATGACCTGCTCAACAACGCGAAATTTTCTGACACAGTTTCTGATTCATTTTTAAACGCAAATGCATACAATTGGCAGGCCTGACTATGGACGTGATTTGAAATCGAAATTGGTCCTCCATTTTTTTTATAAATAGATTACTTATCGAGTTATAAGTAATTCTGATCATGTGACGACGCATTTTTCGCGTTTCTCTTGCTGCCGCTGCGTGAATTCGGTTCAAAACGTCGACTTTGACAGTCCTTTGTGAAAAATCGTCTGTCTTTATCAAAAAGAAAAAAAAATGGAAAACGTGTTTCAATTACACAGTTTCTGAATAAAAACACCTGCCAAGTTCATGCATTTCCGAACAAAAAAGAATTTAAAAATGTGTCAGAAAGTAGCGTCTTTGGATTTGAGCCTTAAGAGGCTAATCTTAAAGCTTGTTCAATTAATAAAACTTTTAAATTTTGTCGTTTTGACAGTCAATTAAAAGAAATTAATACAATTTTGTTCTATTCTAAAACAAAATATTTAAAAATCTAATAGAACTTTTATTTTTCTAAAACCATCATTAATTTTTAAGAACTATTCCTTCTCCGCTTATCTAGCTAATTATAATTGGCTATATGGTAAGTTTGCTCAAATCCAAACTAGCTACTTTGTGACATATTTTTTTATCAAATTTTCTTCGGAAACGCATGAAATTGGGAAGTGTTCTTATTCAGAAACTAGTTAATCGAAAGAAGTTTTCTATTTTTTGGTAAAGGAAGAAAATCTTTCAAAATTATTGTCAAAGTCTGCATTTTGAACCGAATTCTCGCCGTAACACCGCGAGCAAGGAGAAAACGTGTTGTCACGCGATGCGAGTCACGTATGACTCGATAATGTATTTTATTTATAAAAAAAAAAAATAGAAAACTCATTTCGATTTTATGATACAGAATAAGTGACATATTTAATTAAACTGTATTCAATTAACACTTTCTTAATTATAAACTTCTTTAAAATGTTTTATTAACGTATGCTTAGAAGTTTGCACTGGCACACTAAATATTTTTTTTTAAATCGCATATTTTCTGATGCATTAATGGGGGGGGGGGGGTACGTGACAAATATATGTTTTCCATTTAGAAGAATGCATGATTTATATAGATTTGCACGTATGTATATTTATGTACGCATAACTGAATCAAGAATAAGTTTTTGTTTGGTCGATTCTCTCTTTGTTTTCATTTAAAAAATATTGTATGTATGGAGAGAAAATTAACATTGTTTCCTACTTCATTTTTCTTTTTTGGTCATTCATGTCGCATTAATATTTTTGGGCTAACGTTTAAGAATTTGTAACCGGAAGGGAAAATCTTTGCTTTATTCCCACGAGATAGCTAAACATGCCAGCGGTGTGACTTGTGATCATATAAGGCATTAAGCCGCTATTTCTGTTTTACCTGTCATTTCATATACTCCTGAATAATTCTCAAAATTAATTGGGTCAATTATACTGCAAATGATATTCTTTAATTTCTTAGGAGGTTTGGCTATTAAGCAGATATTGAAACATTTAAGGCTGGTGTTTTAATTTTTCAAAAAAGCTTGGATAATATTGTAGAGTATAAAGTTTGTATTTTTGCGAATCACCTTTCTTTTCTGGTTTCTTATTATTGGTGATATCCATGATTAATTTATTAATATGGTGTACTTTAGAACCATTATTATAACCTTTTATTAAAGAAGACGGATCCAAGAATTACTACAGGCATGACCAGCAGGAAATTTAATTGCAGAAAAAAGAGCATATAGCTGATATTAAACACAATAGAAAAACTACAGCCCTGGCAGGATTATATCAAGAAGAAACCATCCAAATAAATTTCAATGAAAGTAAAATAATATTTCCCTCCAGTCTATACTATCCATCCATAATAAGAGAAACCATAGAGATACTCACGCGCAAAAATACAATATGTAACAATGCGGCATCTTTTAATTTATCGAAACTGTGGCTAGAGTTACTCCATGGTCAAAGATATGAAAATAAACAATCAAGTAAAAAATAATAGATAACGTGCGTAATTTAAAAAAAAAGTACATGAAAATAATAACTTCAAAGCCCGTGCAGCTTTAGAATATTCTCATTTTGTTTTTGAAAATGACTCGGAAAGAGTCTAAACATGTAAAACAACTAATAAAAGTTATTTTAATTTATATTATGTTGTTAATTTTACACCTTTAGCATTTAAAAGTAATATAACATTCCTCAAGTTAAATTCCCAGATTCAAATCGGGATTTACATAGAATTTACTATGTTTAGAAATGTTAGAAAATAAAAATAAAGCTTTTTTTAATATGTCAGTAAATTTCTGCTCCTCCTCTTGCTAAATAAGTTGTTAAAATACTTAGTTTAAGTATCGTAATAACAATAAATATATTTTTACAACATAAAATTCACTTTGTCTGATCATAATTCATCAATCAGAATAATGCTTCAACAACTAAAAATGACGTCATATTTAAAGAAACATTGTATTAACATTCATAAAACTAATATTTTTAAAAGACTGCATTAAGGTTGTTCTCATATTCAAAGAAGCTATTTTCTGACACATTTCTGAATTTATTTTTGTTCGGAAACGCATGAAATTGGCCGATGCTCTTATTCAGATACTAGGCGTCGATGGTACCCATTTTGGTACCCATTTTGTGAAAAGCAAAGGTTATTTTTGTGAAATGTATTATATTTTTTGTGAAAAATAACGTTTTGTATCGAAAGTTGAAATCTATTTACTCAAATTCGAGCCAAGCCTTTATTAAAAAACTTTTTAAAATCATTTTGCTGAAGTTTTCCTCTCTGATGAACTTGTTGTTTACAAATTAAGCATTTTAAACCGTCACAAAATAATAAATAATTAGTAAACAGTAAGTTTTTATAGAATAGAATTTTGTGAAAGCGCCATTTTATTATAAGGAATTATGTGAAAAGGCCTATTTTATTATAAAGAATTTTGTGAAGGGTCCCATTTTATCAAATTTATTTTTGTGAAGAGATCCATTTTATTAAATTGACGTTTGTGAAGGGTTCTGTTTTATTAAATTGATTTTTGTGAAAGGAGCTGTTTTATTATGTAGATTTTTGTGAAGGGCCCTAAATAGGTCTCAAATTTTGCCTGGATCGACCATTGCATACTAAGTAATCGAATGGTGTTTTCTACTTTTTAATTAGGACTGAAGGTTTTTCAGAAAATACTGTCAGAGTTTTGAACCGAATTTCCAGACGCAATAGCGCGGGAAAGTAGAAAAATAATTGTCGTCACCTGACAACAATCGCTTATAATTCGATAAGTAATTCCTTTATAAAACAACAAACAAGAAAAATGTTCGATTCCAATTTTATTTTTTAATTTCTTCTTTTGTGTTTAAAAATGAATCCGTAAATTAGACAGAATGTTTCGCAATGTTGAGCCGGAAATTTTTTTTTCTTTCTTTCTTTTTGAGAATTGTTTTCAAGGGATAACCTATAATTGGATTCTCAGTTTGGTTTGGATGGTAAAACTGACACCATTCTTAAAAGAAAAGACCAGTTTCATTTATGGAAATAAAATAATTTAGTATGATTGCGTCCGTATATATTCACCAATCTTTAGCTCTGCACGTAAAGTTCCTACAATTTTTTCTTTTTCTTTTTTTTTCATTTTAATAAATTTTATATACACCGAATAAAATGTTTCCGAAAATTACACATTATTTTCTTGAAATCAGAATAGGTATTCAATAAAACTCAAACAGAAGCGTGGTGATAATGACGTCATTCTCAAAAGAAAAAGAGACCTTTCATCCATTAAAATAAAATGCTTTATTATTTTTCTCTCAGTAATCATTAGATTTTATTTCTGTAACGTACAGGTACTTAAACTGCATATTTGCAAGTAAATCAGAGTAAAGAAAATTGATAATTTAATATACAAAAAGATTATTTGATATAGAAACTAATGAAATCGAGTATTTTGTAATGTGCTTAAAAATGATTGTAATGAAATGATTTATTTGAATTTTACAGTGACGCTTAAAGCATGCCTCAGGGGGTTGTCAGGTGTAAGCTATCGGGAAACAGAGCCCCCAAGTATTTAAATAAAAATAAAGCCTTTTCTTTTTAAAAGCTTTAAATTTAATAATATAAATAAATGTAAATACCATGGCTATAGTTTCTTATTTTACGAAAACAGATTTTAAAGATTTTTATAAGTTGTGTGCGTTTTAATGAATTTGAAAAGTTTAACGTCCTTTCTCAGATAAAAATGCAAGTTTTTTATTTCACTTTTTTAGTCTTGTAAAATAATCAACAAGTGGGTAAGTGTGATCGAAGATAGCACAAATGGTTTCGTTTAATATTCCTTTCAAAACACTTTATCCTTCCTTTAATAAATCCAAATAAATTTCATTTTCAAAAAAAAAAAATATATATATATATCATGTTTTTTATGAAGTAATAATTTACCGGTCTATTTTTCTCGTTTTTTCGAAAATCTGAACCAGTCCGATAGCGGGTGAAGCCCGCTATTATACTCTGTCATAATAATATCTGTCATGTGGCGACTAAATGCGATATTAAAAAAATATCAATTTCAAAATTAAACATGTTGTATAGAGACTTTCAAAATGTTAGACGTCAGATTAATTTCTTTTAAATTCTCTAATAACGTCCTATTAAGTTAATTTCTGTATTTACACATACTCCTTGTATTATTGAGAAATGTTTGAAAATTTCCTTTTTATTACCAATATGATGTCATATTAATCTTTTTTTCAATTGGTGAAACTTTTTATTTCATTTTCATTTTTCACGTGGAAATCTTTCAAAAGAAAATTAATTATTGTAGAAATAATTTGATTGTGGATTTTTAATTGTTGGCAACTGCTACAACGTAAAATGTTTAAATTTAATAGAAAAAGGCTGTTAGATTTTTGGTTTTTTATCTCTACATATTAAAATAATACGATTTTGAGCTTCATAATACGTATTTAGCTATAAGTACACAAAATTTCATGACTGTAAGTTACATAGTTTCTGAGAACCGGCTCTGTGACGGACAGACAACGAAGCGGGAGTAATAGGGTTTCGCGAGATGAACGAAACCCTAAAAATGATATTTTCAATAATCAATTGCAGCCTTCCACTACAATGCGTTTCCGAATTTTTACAACCATACAAATAAATTAAATATGTTAAAAAAAAAAAAAAAACACGGATCAAAAGGATAACAAACATAAATCATAAACTTCAATTGTGCTATAATATAATTCATAACTTAAGATTGATTTTCTTATTTTTGTTATAATTATGACTTTAAATAAACAATAATCACTTGTTACTTTTTAAATGCCAATATATTGATAATATTGAAAATGCTTCATGTACATTTAATTTGTACGTAAGATATTTTTAATGTACTGAAAAATTAATCTCATTTAAACATATCTTGTTCTTTTATCTTTCACTGAAATAATTCTTTTTAATCAAGATATTTTCTTTCATTTCGTAGTAATCTTTTTTTTTTTTTTTACTTTACTCATCAGTTAAATGCAACAATAAAATGCAACCCAGGAGCAGAAAAAAAGCCGCATTAAAAAAAAAAACTTGAATTTTTCAAGAAACTTTAAAAATTGCATGATAAACTATCGGTCTCAAAGAATATTTTTAGATGAATCAAAATTTAATTACTTTTGACCTGTTGGAAATCAGTATGTAAGAGTGACAGATATAATGAAAATTGTGCTGTTCATGCATTTCATTCATGCATTTATGCTTTATCCTTATGTTATTGTGTTAGGTTATGTTATGGTAGGGTATATTATGGAAATATTCAAATATTAACCCTGAGAGGTTCATATTTAAATTGTTCAGTTCATATTTAAATTCAATATCAAATGCAATATTAAATGCAGAAACTGAAATGCAGAAAAAAATCCATTGTTTAAAGCTGGTTATTAAAGTTGTAAACCCTTTTTTACAATACATGACATAATGTAATATAGTGGCAAATTAGATAAAATAACTATATAATTCGATGCCAATAAATTTATTTAATTAAAGAGAAAAAAGCGTAATAACTAAATTCTGTGGATTTTTTACTAATACAATCTATATTATAAAGGACAAACGTGTCCGTGCGTAACGCTGACGTCATTTTGCGAATGGCAACATTTGACAATGAAAATTTCGGTTTTGCGACTTTTGCTACTGCAATTTTTTTAATTTCTAAACATCGCACATTTTCAATTGAAAAAAATCTACTTTCAAATGCTATTTGTTTGAAAACTGTATCGTAATTTGCTTGAAAACTGTATTGCCATTTACTCATTTTTTATGGTTTTTAACACTTTCCAACATAGTTGAAAAGTGTTTATGAATTCGGTTTATCTGTCTGTCTGTCTGTCGTCTGTCTATCCGTGCTCTAACTCGCGTAAATATACTCGGATCTTCATGCAATTGATATGTGTTATTGGGGCTTACTGTGGCATGGTCCATATTGAAAATTAAGTGTGCAGCACTTATAGTTTTTTTTTTTTTTTTTTTTTTTTTTTTTTTTTTTTTTTTTTTTTTTACAGAGACACACAAAATAATTACGTTACATCACGGTCTATGAAGAAAAATCGTTTTCAGTTTATTTTAATAATGTTTCACTGTTTCAAACCTGTTAAAATTGATATATATCACTAACGTGGATTACAAGAGGAATACTATAGAATACTGTGTTTTTTGCTTTCATCGTTCATTTACAGGGACACACAAAAGAATTCGGTTAAAGTACTGCTTATTAATAATAATTCCTGGGAATGTTTTTTCAGTTGCTGAACCCGTTTTTAAATTTAACTCTTTTTTTTTTGTCTATTACTTGGTGTGTATAGATTGTATACAGGGCAGCACAAAAATTTTCGAGTACATTTCCGTTTAATGTCGGAAATTGCAGAAGGGGAATTTTAAACTGTGCTACGCGTTTCCTAACTGAACTCAAATTTAGCATTCTATTTAGTATATATACAAATCTATAGATCCTATACAGTGCTGCAGAAAAGAGCTCGGTTATTTTTCCGAATAGTGTTGGTAATTCCTGAAATTGGATATTTAACTATGTTATTATTTTTCAAAATTGTTTAGTTAGATATCACCTTACACATTACCGTAAAAATTTGCAAAAAGTTATTTTAGGAGTGTTGGAAAGTGTTACATAATCTATTCCTTGACGCATGATTTTTCCTGAGTGTTAAAATAATTAAAGACGATTGTGAAAGATTAATACTTCACTTTTATTAATATAAACAGTTCAGCATTTGTTTCCGGCTTATATTCCATAACGAATATTGAAACTTCATCACTAAATAAAATAAATAAATATATAAATAAAGGAGATGCAATCGAACTACGCACTTAAATCATTGAAATTATCGGAATCAAAATGTTGCTGTCTAAGCGATTTCTTCTGCTGTTAACTCTAGGCACGAGGCCAATATTGATATTATTAGTGAAAAATCTAAAAAAAAATATATATATTAAATGTAAAAAAATCTGTTATACATTTTCAATTAAAAGAATGGTGTTCACCTATATTCAGTAACACGGGAAGACCGTGTTGAATCCCCTAGTTTTTTTTAACATGTATTTTGACCATTAATTCTTCATTATATTTCATGGATAAGATATTTTCATTTATTTCAATTTAATAAGAACATTTAATTTGATTTCATTGAGAATTCTTCAGAAACTAAGTTTTTGAAAATTGTGATTGTTCAATTATTTTTCCATGTTTTTCTTTATTAATATGTAAATAAATAGCTTACAAATAGTGAAAAATCATAGTTATATGTATTGCACAACTCTATCCGCAAAAATGTTTTTTTTGTTGCAATTGGGAAGGTGTTTGTAGTATCGAAAGTCAACTGTAGCAGAGCACAGTCATTTGTCTAAACTGTCATCCTATTGCCCTTCTTCCCCGAAGGGATTTATTTTAAAAGGGGACCATCTTTAGCAGACTTTTTGAAACGCAAATGAAAGTAAAAGTATTTTTTCTCCCAGAAAATTGGGGTGGAATGATGAATGAGATTCTCATTGTATAGGTTGACCCCGTGCTACGTGCGGTTGAATCACCGCGAAAGAGGTTTCGTACCCGGGCTTACAATGTTATGTAAAATTAAGTCCACTCTGCAAATATACACATGCGGTCACTGCTCATATAAATAGTATTATTTTATTAACCTTCTGACTGCCTTACAAGTCAGATATTTTTCCTATAGCTTTTGTACTCGTTCTTAAAAAAAGAATGTCTCAAAAAAGCCGGGAGTTCTCAGGGAAAGTGCTTTGAATAATGCTAGTCTTCGTTTCCTACCCCCACGTTCGGCAATTACACACACAGTATGACGCTGTCAGACTAAAGATAAATGAGAAATCGCTAGAGCAGGAAAAAGTATTGCCTGCGGATATATGTTTTTGTACTTCGACTGGGCTTTTGCTTCCACGTTAAGGAATAGACTTTCCAGTTAAACATAATAATAATCGGATGTACTCACACACACAAACACACATATATATATGTGTGTGTGTGTGAAATCATTTCAAACCATTGCAAATGATCATCTAGAATTGTAATTGCAGAAAAACAAATGAAGAATTAAGCAATTTAGAAAAAGATTTTAATAAAAATAAAAATATGATAGGATTACAATTCTAAGAGATCGTTTGTTATGGTTTTATATTCGCATTCAAAGTATTTTGCTGCAAATGCGCGTATGATTATGAATGTAAGTCATTTTGACATATATTCGAATGAATTGAAAAATTCTTATTGAAATCTTTTTTCTAATTTAGATGGTGTTTTATATATACTATTTTAAATAGATAACAATAGATAACAATATATATATATATATATATATGTGTGTGTGTGTGTGTGAATTAAAAAAAGTTGGGCCTAAAATTTTTAATCTCGTGTTCTATAATTCCCCACGTCCCAAAAAATAATGAATGAAAAACCACTTAACTTTCGAAATAAAATTTAGAGCCTTCAAAATTTCCTCGATTTGGGCATTTTTAAAAAGAATGGCGTTTGTATGAAAAGAGTCCCTGTCTGTTTGATTGAAGAAAGAAAGAGTTGGTAAAAAACAACAATTCTCATTTATTCCATCTTCTTTTTTTTTATGAATTTAAATAAATTATAAGTTAAAATATCATTAAACTTACAAGTATTATTAAAAAAAATTAATTTTAAAAGTTAAAAAACTTTATTATTCGGCTCAAAGGTCTGTTATAGCCTACTAGACCATACTAAATGGAAAGGGGGTGCAGGAGCTGGTCGCTACGGCTCTGCTGAATCACTAAGTTTTGGAATTACTAATTTTGAACTTATCTGTGTGAATCCGAGAATATTGAAATATTGACTTGAGTATCGATTCTTATTGTGATCGATGCTATTTTATACGATGTCGATTTTTATCGATATATATTTTCGAATTTTCCCGAATAACCCATCACTAGTTGGTAATATAAATTTGGCGCCCCCTCAATTTCTGCACTAGGGGCGATCGGGTTACAGATATTAAAATAACGGGAAAATAGCATTATTCGTTGCTGCATTATTGCATCAATTAAAAAATTGAGTCGATGGTTCAAATAAGAAAAGACTAGTGGACTAGCTATCAAATGTCATACCCCACCCCTTACGTACGAATTCTAGATGTTACATTATTTAAAAGAGGATTTAAAATGCCTAACTGCTTACAGAATGTAAACTATTGTAGTTTGTAGTCTCAAAATTAAAAGCCATTTTTTAGAATAAATGATCTCTCTTCCCTTAATTTTCTTTTTAAGTTTAAGATATTCAGTTTTAAATTAAAAGTCTATATAAACGGTGAATAAATATATGGTAAAATTAACATAGTCATAAAATAGTTGACACATATGAAACAGAAAAGCAATGATTCCTGGGATAGTCAGGGAGAGGCAGTGAACATGAAATTTTCTCCCCCCCCCCTCCTTCCCCCTCAGAAGCTTTCGAATTTTTCGCTTATTATAATCGGAGTGCATGTCTTCAAATTTTCCGAAAGTCTTTCCAGAAAAAAAATTAGTGAATTACTTTTGGGCGGTAAGATAACGGCCGCTTGACGGGATTCAAAAGATTTTTTTTTCCCCGCATTCAGCATGAAACTTTTACGGGACCAAACAACTGACATATGCAAATATGTTTTATAATTTAATGGGTTTTTTTCATATTATGATAAATTAATTATATCTGGTATTTTAAACGATTGTTGTCTCATGACGATAGACTTTTTCTTCTTTCACGTGTTGTCATATGCGTAAATTCTGTTCGTAAAGCCCACAGTGACAACATTTTCTGGAAGATCTTCTGTCGCTACCAAAAAAAGAGAGACTGTTCAGTTGTATATAGTTTCTGAATAAGAGCATCTGACAGTTTAATGCTTTTGCGAACAAAGATAAGTTTAGGAATGTGTTAGAAAATAGCTAGTTTAGATTTGAAAACAGCCTAAAGTCAAAATAAAATTTTCAGAAAATATTTTTCCTCTCTCAACAACAGGAAAAATAATGTTGACATTTTTAAACACAAGAACTTGCAGGTGCAAGTATTAACGGAATTATAATACAATTTCTTTCTTTTTCTTTCTTTCTTTTTTTTTGTTATAAATAAATTGTACGTAATTATTGGGTTACGAAATCAGTTTTTTTCCTTTTCTGCGCCGTCGTGACAGAAAATTAGATTAAAATCAAACAACAATTATAGTATTTTCTGAATGATATTCTGTATTTACCGAAAAATGGAAAAACTGTTGATTACAAATATTTTGACAAGGAACGTCATTCTAATTTCATGATTTCGAGAACAAAAACTAATTTAAAAATGTGTCGGAAAGTTGTCAGTTTGGATTTAGCTAAAACAACTTCGAAACACTTTCTAAAATTACTGTAAATAAAGTATGTTGGCAAAAATCGCATGAATATGTGATTTTTGTATGATTTAAGTCCTTTTATTTTAGAAATGTTTCCATGCTCAAAAAATATGTTTAATAGTCAAACATGCAAAATGAACAGCGTTAACAATAACATTAAAATTAAGATTATTTCTTTACTCTTTCATGTATAAATTAACTTATGCGGCAGAAAACGTCTACTTGAGAATGGATGACATTCGAAAAACAGGTATTCCAGGCTGAGGACACTCATTAATACACTCTAAAAACCCTTCGGAAAGGTTTCTGAAAAATACTTTTGTTTTTATATGTAATTCTTTAAATTTTGGAAATGTATTGGTTTCTGGGATTCAAAAGACAATGGAACACGCTATTCCAAATTTCAGATAACTGAGAAGATTATATTATATTTTCGTTCGTATAGTTATTGCGTATAGTTCATAGCTTTCATTCATATTATACGCAGTGCATGAGTGCTACTTCAGGATTGAAAGCCTCTTTCTCATGATCAATATCCGCATCATAGTTAGGACAGGAGAGAACAACATGTGAGTGAAACCCACCTCATCAGGATTAAAGAAACAGAAGTTACCCTTTGTGTGTTCTACTTGCAACAAAGCTTTTCCCCGAAAGGTTAACTTAACGTTTCACATGAAATGTCATCTGGAGAAAATACCTCTTATATGTGTAATCTGTGAAAAAACATTCGCTAGAAAGTATCATTTATTAAATCATATGAAAATTCATTCAAAGACCCCTGTGATTCATAATTGTAATGTATGTGGCGAAGTATTTTCACAAAAGAGTGATTTATTAAAGCATGGGAAGATTCATAACACTTCCAAGCCAAAACAAAAGAAAAGTAGACAGTCACCCAGTCACTGTAAATGTGACGATTGTTTTGAAACATTTAATAATAGATCTGACATAGTGAAACATAGAAAATTTAAGATCTTTCACCTAAAGAACTTAACCCATCTTCCACTTTCCTTGGGAAACAGTTCGAAATATGAAATTTCAGACATCACTCAGTTTAGTAAAATATTTAAGTTTTTCGATGTTTTTACTCCTGCTCATTGGAATTTAGGTGAGGAAATGATTGTTGAAGTACAAATGAATAAGAACTATGAGCTTTATGTTCACATACAGAAGTATGAAGAATTTGAAAAGAACGGTCGTGAACTTACCCCCACAAATGAAGGCATTACATTATCATGTGCAACATTCGACAAATTTGAATCGAGATTGGATAAATTTAATTTTGTTTCTGAAAAAGATACATTCGTATGTAATAATGACTTACTAATTGCTTATGTAAATAAGGAATCATGCATGCTGCAAAAATTATTCAAATCGAAAAAGTTTGGGTTTTGTTTGAAGTCTGATTTTTTACTGCTTACAAAAGATCAATATTTGAAACTAGTGAAAAATTGCTTTAAAATTACCGAATGTCTCATTGAGACGCTTTTAACTAAACTGATTCCTGTTTCGGTTTTAGAAAACTTAAACAAATGTAAATGTACCCACCTCACAATCGAAGAGACTTTGAACTATTTCTTAACATGTTTCGATGACGAGTTAAAGTCATCCGTTTCTCGTGTGTTTGATTGCTATCAATGTTCAATCGGAGAACAAATTAATATGAAACACGACTGTGATAGTTATAGTTTGCGTAGAAAATATAATTTGTGTAATAAGAGTGCACTGCTAAATTTCAACGTGACTGAATTTGTAAAAAACCTGTTCAAGCAATGTTCATGTAATTATACTCATTTATTTTTTGATACTATGAATATGGACTTTTATAATAACCATTTAAACAATGTATTTATAAATTAACCTAGAATTGTATTTATTTAATAAATATTTGTTTTTATATCACATATCTGTTTTTATTTCACATGTCTATTTATTTATTTATGAAATTAATCTTTGAAGTTTTATTTTCTAGAAAAAAAAGTAAACATATATTTATGAGTAGGATATTTTTTTTTAATTATAGTCTTTAAAGTTAACCCTTTTTGGTTAAATGAAATCTCTTTTTAAGAAAAATTGATTATTTTTATTTGAATACGTATTAAACATATTTATTGATAAGAAAGTTTAATTTTTCTCTCCGTTTAAACAATGACATTGCATGTTTTGATAATTTCCATCCCACAGTTAACATTACAATATTTAACCTTGTTAAGAAAATGTTTAACTTAAACCGTCACTGTATTTATTATAGATAAGTAATCTAAATGATTAACTATAAATGTGACTGCTTTTAAACTAGATAAGTAAATGTTTTCATGAAACACAATCAGTTTACTGTTGACTTTTATCGAGATTACACCAGTTAGTGGAATGCTGATTAAAAAATATTTTATGACATTAATATGCAGAAAAGATCTCCCGAAAAAGTACTTTCACCTTCAAAACGTCTACGTTTGGAAGAACCTATGGAAAATTCAAATACCTATGAGAAGGAGTTAAAAGACCCAAGATTAAAACTTTCGAAAATGGGTAATAACTGTATAACTACTGTGGACTTACAAGATGTGAAACCCGAGATCGCTATGAATTTTTCAAACTTTGCCTATGGGAATGATACAACATCTTTCGAGAATCCCGGTCGAATGCCAAATTCTGTCACGGACTATTTGAATACATTTTTCGAAGACATAAATTTTGAAAATTTAGATTGTTCTACTACCTTAACGTTTCAAGAACCTACAAATAATATTTCACAGACTACTGTTAAACGCGAGGTCAACGAGCTACAAGCAAGCAACCTTTCGCAAACAAGTGGTGAATTACAAACCATCATCTCACCTACAAATGACATTAAAAGTGATTAATTATGCAATTCATATGTGTTTCACAAAGAACTAAGTGACTGTTTCTATTTAACTTTGAAGTTAAGAACTAAACAATATTGCATACTTATACGAGAATTTAAACGCAATGTATCTACTAATGAAGAAATCCCGACAAACCGCGTGGTTAATATGGATATTCTTAGCTGGTTTGAGTTTCAATATAAACTTATTGCATTTAATTTAAGATACCAAAGTACTTCCTTTGTTTCTAATAACATGATTTTAGTGTTAAATCAAAATTCTACAATGCGAATTAAAAATTTAAAGAATCATTCTTATATTGACTTAAACGAACATAAACTGGAAAAATTAAAAGAAAGTACCTCTCATTTAAATAGTGCATTTTTACAACATATGTATACAAAACTTTTACCATCTCTTATTAAAAAGAAATGTATGGTGAGTAATATATCTACAGAAAATGATGAGGTGTTAAAGTATAAACTTAACACGTGTATCGAGAATAATATGTTATCAATACTTAACCGATTGTATGAATGTCATGCATGTGCACTACGACATTCGAGCAAAAGCCTTCACTCCTGTTTCGCATTTAATAATAGGGAAAAATTTAATCAATTAGGGGAAGCTTTGTTAATGCTCGTAGATTTTGATTATATAACTTCAACGTTTCTAAACGGAGTTTATAATGTTAGTGAGCACTTTTTATGTAAGATTAATGAACAAACTATTTGTAATGAATTGTTTAAGACCTGAAAATAAAATGTTTTTGATTATGCTCTGTGTGTTTATTTTTGTAAAGTGTCTATGAGCGAATTTATTAGTTTATAATTTAGTAGAACTTTTAAGTGAAGTGATATAATTTAATTAAAAAAACATCTATTACAAAAAAAATTAATGGAAAATATTCACGTTTGAAAAAAAACAAAAAGAGGGTTAATGAAATTAAAACTTATCAAAATTAAAAGTTAATGAAATTAAAAGATAACAAAAATATAGTTTTAAAATAAAAGTAAACAAAAAAATAGTTATAAAGTAAAAGTTAACAAAAAGTTAAAAGTTAATAAAATATTTAAAAAAGCAAAAGAAGCTATGTGTTATAAAGAGAGGGGTTTCCGTGTGGAAGTAACTTACAAAATGTATGTGTGTGTGTTTGTTAATTTATCATTTAGTAGAACTTTTAAGTGAACAGTTAGAATTTATGTTTTTTATATAACTTAACACAAAATAAAAATTTTAACTATTGCAAAAAGATTCAACTATTGAATGGAAATATACATATTAGTAAAATGAAAGATTTTAAATTTCATACAATTTAACAAATATATATATATATATACGAAACACATTACGGATTTAAATATTATAAGAAATTTTTAAGACAGATTTAATTCTTGGTCCTGCCATATATGGTTCGATCTTGTTTTAGAAGACAGTTTTTAACAGTCTTGTGGTTCGAACTTGACAAAATGAAATCAAGACACAATGATTTGTATGTTATTTTAATCATTATGTCATGTCTTTATACCTCTGAAAGTGTATTTAAAGGTTCGTCTAGGTTTATTCAGTGTTATTAAGCGTTTGTGAAACCGAAAATTAATGAAAAAAAAACAGATCGCCTTCTACCAATTGCGCTACGAATGTTTTATTCAATTATTATAAATAATAAAACCTTTTAGAATATTACTTATTTTAAATTTAAAATAATAAAAATTTAAAGTTAACAAAATGAATAAATAATTCCTGTGTTCATTAGAAATAAATAAAAGTTTATAAAGTAAAAGTTTCAAAATAAAAACTTTATGAAAATTATAAATTAACAAAACAGAACAAAACAAAATAAAATTTTAAAATAAAAATTATCAAAAGTAAAGTTTATAAAAATTAAAAGTTTTTTTTTTTAATTTTTAAGTTATGTTTAAAAATCTTCAAATTAATCAAAATTGACTTTTAGTTTTATGTTAATGTAAGTTTCAATGTTTCTAAATATCGAGCTAACTGTTTATCCTCATAATCATTTGTTTACCCATCTTCCAACCAACCAACAGGTTGCCTAGCCAACCATATACTTTGTATCTACACATGCGCAGAAAAAAAAAACACTAACTTTAGTTTTACTTTAAACCTTTGCTAGATTAGGTATATTATACAAGTCGAATATCTTCCATACTTAAAAAAATTATAATTTTTAACTATTCGTCCCTATTTATCTTAAAACATTAACAAATAAATGTAATTTATATACTTACAAAAACAGGATAACTTGAAAAGGAGTTCATACATTTCAGCTTGCTAAAATCAAGTGTCTGGTCTATAACAGAATGAGGTTAAACTATCAGTTTACTTCCTTATCACTCACGTGATCAAGACTTTATCAGTTACATGTTCAGGTCGCTAACAGCTAAAAACAGCGTGTTTGTCATTTTAACTTCTGTCTTCGCACACTGTGGTTCGGTAAGTTCTCTTGTCTACCATTTCTTTCTTTTTAGAAAATAAACTAATCGTAAAATTTTCTTTTCATACCCACTTACTTTTAAATCACAATGTTAAAAGACTAAATTTTATTATATTAAATTATTCTTTTAAATGTCGAACAAAAGATCTTGCAATATATTTGCAAATAAGTTCTTATAAAACGGTTTTAATTAGTTAAAGGATGAACATTGTTATTTTAACTATCTATTATTTTGAAAGCGAAAAAGATTAATTCACATGGAAATTAAACTTACCTTATTTATAAACTGGGTAAGCATGGTCTGGCTTTTGCGACGACTTGTAGAGATTTGAAAGATAGTACAAACGTATATCAGTTAATCTCACGTGATATTATGACGTTACTAAGTAACGTCATCCATCACAGGTTAATCACGTGACTACGCGACCATAACCTTCACATTACCAGTGTGATCACGTAGCTAATTGTAATTATCACAAAATATACTTATAATATATTTATAAAATATATTCATAAATTAATAACTAATTTATTTGTGTATTATTTTGAAAACCATATCATTTTAAAATAATAAATTAATTAATTATTAATTTATGAATATATTTTTATAAATATATTATAAGTATATTTTGTGGTAATTACAATTAGCTACGTGATCACACTGGTAATGTGAAGGTTATGGTCGCGTAGTCACGTGATTAACCTGTGATGGAATCACATGAGATTAACTGATATACGTTTGTACTATCTTTCAAATCTCTACAAGTCGTCGCAAAAGCCAGACCATGCTTACCCAGCTTATAAATAAGGTAAGTTTAATTTCCATGTGAATTAATCTTTTTCGCTTTCAAAATAATAGATAGTTAAAATAACAATGTTCATCCTTTAACTAATTAAAACCGTTTTATAAGAACTTATTTGAAAATATATTGCAAGATCTTTTGTTCGACATTTAAAAGAATAATTTAATATAATAAAATTTAGTATTTTAACATTGTGATTTAAAAGTAAGTGGGTATGAAAAGAAAATTTTACGATTAGTTTATTTTCTAAAAAGAAAGAAATGGTAGACAAGAAAACTTACCGAACCACAGTGTGCGAAGACAGAAGTTAAAATGACAAACATGCTGTTTTTAGCTGTTAGCGACCTGAACATGTAACTGATAAAGTCTTGATCACGTGAGTGATAAGGAAGTAAACTGATAGTTTAACCTCATTCTGTTATAGACCAGACACTTGATTTTAGCAAGCTGAAATGTATGGACTCTTTTCAAGTTATCCTGTTTTTGTAAGTATATAAATTACATTTATTTGTTAATGTTTTAAGATAAATAGGGACGAATAGTTAAAAATTATAAATTTTCTAAGTATGGAAGATATTCGACTTGTATAATATACCTAATCTAGCAAAGGTTTAAAGTAAAACTCAAGTTAGTGTTTTTTTTCTGCGCATGTGTAGATACAAAGTATATGGTTGGCTGGGCAACATGTTGGTTGCTTGGAAGATGGGTAAACAAATGATTATAGGATAAACAGTTAGCTCGATATTTAGAAACACTGAAACTTGCATTAACATAAAACCAAAAGTCAATTTTGATTAATTTGAAGATTTTTAAACATAACTTAAAAATTAAAAAAAAAACTTTTAATTTTTATAAAATTTACTTTTGATAATTTTTATTTTAAAATTTTATTTTGTTTTGTTTTGTTTTGTTAATTTATAATTTTCATAAAGTTTTTATTTTGAAACTTTTATTTTATAAACATTTATTTCTTTCTAATGAACACAGGAATTATTTATTCATTTTGTTAACTTAAAATTTTTATTATTTTAAATTTAAAATAAGTAATATTCTAAAAGGTTTTATTATTTATAATAATTGAATAAAACATTCATAGCGCAATTGGTACAAGGCGATCTGTTTTTTTTTTCATTAATTTTCGGTTTCACAAACGCTTAATAACACTGAATAAACCTAGACGAACCTTTAAATACACTTTCAGAGGTATAAAGTCATGACATAATGATTAAAATAACATACAAATCATTGTGTCTTGATTTCATTTTGTCAAGTTCGAACCACAAGACTGTTAAAAACTGTCTTCTAAAACAAGATTGAACTATATATGGCAGGACCAAGAATTAAATCTGTCTTAAAAATTTCTTATAATATTTAAATCCGTAATGTGTTTCATATATATATATATATATATTTGTTAAATTGTATGAAATTTAAAATCTTTCATTTTACTAATATGTATATTTCCATTCAATAGTTGAATCTTTTTGCAATAGTTAAAATTTTTATTTTGTGTTAAGTTATATAAAAAACATAAATTCTAACTGTTCACTTAAAAGTTCTACTAAATGATAAATTAACAAACACACACACATACATTTTGTAAGTTACTTCCACACGGAAACCCCTCTCTTTATAACACATAGCTTCTTTTGCTTTTTTAAATATTTTAATAACTTTTAACTTTTTGTTAACTTTTATTTTATAACTATTTTTTTGTTTACTTTTATTTTAAAACTATATTTTTGATATCTTTTAATTTTTAGAAGTTTTAATTTCATTAACCCGTTTTTTTTTGTTTTGTTTTTCAAACGTGAATATTTTCAATTAATTTTTTGTAATAGATTTTTTTTAATTAAATTATATCACTTCACTTAAAAGTTCTACTAAATTATAAACTAATAAATTCGCTCATAGACACTTTACAAAAATAAACACACAGAACATAATCAAAAACATTTTATTTTCAGGTCTTAAACAATTCATTACAAATAGTTTGTTCATTAATCTTACATAAAAAGTGCTCACTAACATTATAAACTCCGTTTAGAAACGTTGAAGTTATATAATCAAAATCTACGAGCATTAAAAAAGCTTCCCCTAATTGATTAAATTTTTCCCTATTATTAAATGCGAAACAGGAGTGAAGGCTTTTGCTCGAATGACGTAGTGCACATGCATGACATTCATACAAACGGTTAAGTATTGATAACATATTATTCTCGATACACGTGTTAAGTTTATACTTTAACACCTCATCATTTTCTGTAGATATATTACTCACCATACATTTCTTTTTAATAAGAGATGGTAAAAGTTTTGTATACATATGTTGTAAAAGTGCACTATTTAAATGAGAGGTACTTTCTTTTAATTTTTCCAGTTGATGTTCGTTTAAGTCAATATAAGAATTATTCTTTAAATTTTTAATTCGCATTGTAGAATTTTGATTTAACACTAAAATCATGTTATTAGAAACAAAGGAAGTACTTTGGTATCTTAAATTAAATGCAATAAGTTTATATTGAAACTCAAACCAGCTAGGAATATCCATATTAACCACGCGGTTTGTCGGGATTTCTTCATTAGTAGATACATTGCGTTTAAATTCTCGTATAAGTATGCAATATTGTTTAGTTCTTAACTTCAAAGTTAAATAGAAACAGTCACTTAGTTCTTTGTGAAACACATATGAATTGCATAATTTATCACTTTTAATGTCATTTGTAGGTGAGATGGTGGTTTGTAATTCACCACTTGTTTGCGAAAGGTTGCTTGCTTGTAGCTCGTTGACCTCGCGTTTAACAGTAGTCTGTGAAATATTATTTGTAGGTTCTTGAAACGTTAAGGTAGTAGAACAATCTAAATTTTCAAAATTTATGTCTTCGAAAAATGTATTCAAATAGTCCGTGACAGAATTTGGCATTCGACCGGGATTCTCGAAAGATGTTGTATCATTCCCATAGGCAAAGTTTGAAAAATTCATAGCGATCTCGGGTTTCACATCTTGTAAGTCCACAGTAGTTATACAGTTATTACCCATTTTCGAAAGTTTTAATCTTGGGTCTTTTAACTCCTTCTCATAGGTATTTGAATTTTCCATAGGTTCTTCCAAACGTAGACGTTTTGAAGGTGAAAGTACTTTTTCGGGAGATCTTTTCTGCATATTAATGTCATAAAATATTTTTTAATCAGCATTCCACTAACTGGTGTAATCTCGATAAAAGTCAACAGTAAACTGATTGTGTTTCATGAAAACATTTACTTATCTAGTTTAAAAGCAGTCACATTTATAGTTAATCATTTAGATTACTTATCTATAATAAATACAGTGACGGTTTAAGTTAAACATTTTCTTAACAAGGTTAAATATTGTAATGTTAACTGTGGGATGGAAATTATCAAAACATGCAATGTCATTGTTTAAACGGAGAGAAAAATTAAACTTTCTTATCAATAAATATGTTTAATACGTATTCAAATAAAAATAATCAATTTTTCTTAAAAAGAGATTTCATTTAACCAAAAAGGGTTAACTTTAAAGACTATAATTAAAAAAAAATATCCTACTCATAAATATATGTTTACTTTTTTTTCTAGAAAATAAAACTTCAAAGATTAATTTCATAAATAAATAAATAGACATGTGAAATAAAAACAGATATGTGATATAAAAACAAATATTTATTAAATAAATACAATTCTATGTTAATTTATAAATACATTGTTCAAATTATTATAAAAGTCCATATTCATAGTATCAAAAAATAAATGAGTATAATTACATGAACATTGCTTGAACAGGTTTTTTACAAATTCAGTCACGTTGAAATTTAGCAGTGCACTCTTATTACACAAATTATATTTTCTACGCAAACTATAACTATCACACTCGGGTTTCATATTAATTGGTTCTCCGATTGAACATTGATAGCAATCAAACACGCGAGAAACGGATGACTTTAACTCGTCATCGAAACATGTTAAGAAATAGTTCAAAGTCTCTTCGATTGTGAGGTGGGTACATTTACATTTGTTTAAGTTTTCTAAAACCGAAACAGGAATCAGTTTAGTTAAAAGCGTCTCAATGAGACATTCGGTAATTTTAAAGCAATTTTTCACTAGTTTCAAATATTGATCTTTTGTAAGCAGTAAAAAATCAGACTTCAAACAAAACCCAAACTTTTTCGATTTGAATAATTTTTGCAGCATGCATGATTCCTTATTTACATAAGCAATTAGTAAGTCATTATTACATACGAATGTATCTTTTTCAGAAACAAAATTAAATTTATCCAATCTCGATTCAAATTTGTCGAATGTTGCACATGATAATGTAATGCCTTCATTTGTGGGGGTAAGTTCACGACCGTTCTTTTCAAATTCTTCATACTTCTGTATGTGAACATAAAGCTCATAGTTCTTATTCATTTGTACTTCAACAATCATTTCCTCACCTAAATTCCAATGAGCAAGAGTAAAAACATCGAAAAACTTAAATATTTTACTAAACTGAGTGATGTCTGAAATTTCATATTTCGAACTGTTTCCCAAGGAAAGTGGAAGATGGGTTAAGTTCTTTAGGTGAAAGATGAAATTTTCTATGTTTCACTATGTCAGATCTATTATTAAATGTTTCAAAACAATCGTCACATTTACAGTGACTGGGTGACTGTCTACTTTTCTTTTGTTTTGGCTTGGAAGTGTTATGAATCTTCCCATGCTTTAATAAATCACTCTTTTGTGAAAATACTTCGCCACATACATTACAATTATGAATCACAGGGGTCTTTGAATGAATTTTCATATGATTTAATAAATGATACTTTCTAGCGAATGTTTTTTCACAGATTACACATATAAGAGGTATTTTCTCCAGATGACATTTCATGTGAAACGTTAAGTTAACCTTTCGGGGAAAAGCTTTGTTGCAAGTAGAACACACAAAGGGTAACTTCTGTTTCTTTAATCCTGATGAGGTGGGTTTCACCTCACAATTCGAAACGGGTTCTTCTTTAGGCTGTATTAAAAATTCCATGTCATGGTCATTTAATCCTTGTGATGAGGGTTCACTCTTCCCGTTAGACATATCATTAACACTTAATAAAGCAGAATCCATGACTCGTTCCGTAATCACTTAAATGTAAACTAACTTAAAACGAAAAACACAACCTTTCACAGCGGTAACAGGAAACAATACAATCATATTAACTCGTTTCTTGGAAGTTCATAAAATGATAGAGGGCGCTTGTTTAAAAATATTAACATTTTATTGGTTTAAAAAGTCACGTGATTATTTTATCATACTCTGTTATAAATTCAATAGTCAGTTAATTCTTACACATTGATTCAGAAAGGGTTGCGTATCTGAAGTTCGTACAATTGTAAGTCAAAAATGCTTTTATAAATAATATTTTATTGGTCGAATCACTTGTGTATCAGAAGTTCAAATGTTTGTAAGTTAAAAATTCTTATTAATCTCGTATTTAGTGCTTTTATAAATAATATATTTTACTTATGTGTCACTTATGTGTTATAAATCTAACTAGAAAAAAGTGAATATTTCAAATAAGTCGTGTTAGAAAAAACTAGATTCGATTAACTTTTTTTTAAATGTTGGTTGTATAAAGCCAATCGTTTATTATTTTTTAACAGTTGTTATTATTATTTGAACAGTTTTTATTATTTTTGATCATTTGTTTAGTTGTATTATATTTTTGAACAGTTGTTCTTATTTTTTTTTCCTGTGCTTTTTTTCCAAACAGACGAAAATTGTAGTTTACAATTCTAAAATACACTTTTAATGAAAGCAGTCTGTTACAAGACAATCACAAAAAGTTAACATTATCTTTCAAAAATAAACCCTCATTTCACAATATAATTGAAACTAAACAGGCAAAATTAAAAATCACGTTATTCCAAACACAAATATCTGTAATCTAACCACCATGATATCATAACTTGAACAGATAAAGCTATCCTAAATTATCAAAGCATTAGTTCAGTTTGTCACGGCACGTCCAAGAAAATTTCGATAGAATAAAAATTTGACTGTGAGTTTCGAAGGAAAACCTATCCCCGAATCGAACTTGGCAGATTTATTTAATCTTTTGTTTTCTGTGAATAAAAGAAAACCGATCAAGGCACAGAACGAATTATTAGAAACATTAAACGAAATGAATGTCCCGCAAAATTTTATTAAAAATAAATATTTATCAACAAACATTAAACAAGATTCTGTATTAGATTTGTCAAAACCCACTAAAAAACGAAAAGTGGGTCCACATGTATTGCATTGGGAAAATTATTAATAAAATTGAATTTGTTTTTTAAACTAAACCTCTTTCCTATGTTTTCTACACCAAACACAATAAAAACAGTACTTACTCCTAAACATGTCTTCTTTTTTACCATTACTTCCACTATACATTTTAAAATAAATATGTTAATATTCAATCCCATCATATCATAAAAGATAAATTTCCGGTTTCATTTAAATTCAGTATAAAATAAACCTTAAAATTTTCACTTCCGGTAAGCACATAAATGAGCGAAAACACAATGCAGACCGTTATATACAGACACACGACGCTAATAACTTCCTTTCTCAAGTCATTTTAACAGATGATACGTCACTCTCACGATACCTCTCTTTAAACACTTAAAATCTCGACATTCATGTATAGCTTCTTGGCTTGATCAGTTAAACCTACCATAAATTATCAAGTCTAGAAGCTATTTTGCAGGTTCAAACCCCAGTGAAATCTTTTCAAGAAAACCTATTTTAAATATCCGTTATTACATTCCCATCCGATAGAGGACGCCACCAAAAAAATGATCCCCGTTTCGCGTTCAAACTGAAAGTCAATTCTAAAAAAAAAAAAATTAACCCCCCCCCTCAAAAATAAGCCCCCCTTAAAAAAAGTTAGCCGCCTCTTCAAAAAATTAAACCCCTCCATTTTATACCCCCCTCCTATAGCAGTCTTCAATCTAACATTTAAATTTGATCCTAAAAAATTAAGCCCCCCTCAAAAATAAGCCCACTCAAAAAAAGTTAGCCCCTCACTTTTGGACCCTCCTCCTATAGCATACCTTACGACCCCTTCGTTTTTTAAAGTGTTCTTTTCACATCGTACTGTAGTATGATTTAACACCACCACCACCTCATTGCTCCTCATGTTGCGGATACTTGTCTACAGTTGGCATGTTGGATCTAGAATAAAAAAACCATCCACATTTCACGAAAAAGCCGTTATTAAAAACATTTTCTTAATTTAATAATTCTAATAAACTTATATTCCAGAAAAAAATATGTGTATTATTCGCATAGAAATGGTTTAAGCTATAATATATTTTATAAGAGAAACATTTTGTGTCGAACTAATTACACATGAGTAACAGCACAAACTTTTCTTCCTTTCTTCTTTTTCTTTTTCTTCATACAGTTCCTTTTCTTGCGGCCCCACCAGTGGCTGAGAGGTTGTGCTCTCGAAGCTGGTAGACGGGAGGTGCTGGGTTCGATCCCAATCGCGCCCGTCGGCCTAATCGTTCGGAGTTTTCGTGGTTTTCTTCGAGCCGTGGATTTATCCATGCGTAAATACGGATTAGGTTCCCTTAGAAAGACCTCCACGAAGGGCACTCCCCCCGGGCCTATATTCCAAGTGTAGATAATTGGCCGTCAATAATCAACCCAACTCAACTCAACCCTTTTCTTGCGACTGGAATACATTTCGACGATAAGAACCAAAAAGGATATGAAATAACCACATAACAGGAACATAAATGCGGGGGCAAGATCTGTAATAAGTGTCAGTTTTCTATTAGTAGTTGCATATACCGGGTCTAGTGAGGACAATTCCATTTTGGACAAAAATAATGCATCGCTAACATATTTAAAGTACAGACCTGAAGCCATTATTTTGTGTACGAATGAATCCAGCAGATCTTTGCAACAGAAGCCTTTTCGGAACACCATTCCATACATAGTTTCATGAAAACGGTCTTCTGAGATAAAGAATTTTTCGGTGTCCAGCATGTCAGTAAACTCTCGTGCAAAAAATTTCCGAAAGGATCTCCGTAAGATAACTTATACTTAACAATGTCTGTTGCGATGACTCTTAAATGTTCCTGTTTTGAGTTCTTCCAGTAATCTACAAAACCAGTGTGCAGATGGGAAATGCAATGATAATCTCCACGTTCTAAAGCTAAAGCCAAATCGGAAAGGTGCTTAATTTTAATGACAGGTGGAAATGAAAGAAAAGATAAAAATACGGAATCGTGAGACAAGCAAAGAATCATAGCGCCTACAACCCACGAATAAACGAGAAGTTTCTCCACAAAAGACGAGGGTCTTATAATGGAAATTTGCTTCATCAATATTGCTAAAACGTGAAAACAAATAGTGTTGAATGAATACTTCCTTCTAAATATGGTATAACTTACTATTGGCATCGCAATTAAAACCGCGATTATGGTTAGCCATACAGACAACGAAAACGTTTGAAGAATGCCGAAAACGTGTGGTTTGTATACCGGTTTTCGCGTAATAAATGTGAAATCGTCCAACTCGTACGGGTAAGAAAAACGCGCTGTTTCTGAAGCATAATTATTCATATATTGTGGAATTACTCCAACATCAGGTTGTGAACAATTTATTTTTTTTAATAATCCTCTCAAAGTACCATTACGGCAATAAATATCATCCTTATAAACCATAACAAAATCAACTTTGTCAAAATATTTTGTGTATTGTCGAAGGTACTGCATAAGCGCAAGTAGTAATCGACCGAATGGATTTAATTTCCATGACAAATATGCCATTATCTCACCATCGGTTGCATTGGAATGGGGTAGATTAGGATCCTGTGGATGATTGTATGCAAGCATTATTGTTTTCTGGGATTCCATATCCTTTTTCATTTAATTCATTAATGTTTCAGAAAATATGAAGCACAAAATATTTTAAGGAAAAAATACTTTTCAATGTTAGAATACATGAATGAGAGTTATCATTTTTCAAATGCAATTAAAGAAATACCAAACTTATTTGTAATTTTTTCTTACAGGAAAAGTAATGAATCGAAAAGATTTGCATTCTCTTTCTTGTTAATATCTGTTTTAAGATCAGTCTATAATGATTTATCACACTGAGTGACGACGCATATATGTATAAGTTTTAATAAATTGAAAACAATGAACGTTTCTTTTATAAATCTGAAAATACTAAAACAAGAACGGGAATCTTGGAGGTAATATTTTTATTATAATATATCTATCATGGTTTATTCTAATTTATATATTTTTATGAACTGGACTGCATTTTCATTCCTTTGAAATAGTCCTTTTGCTCATAATTTGTTCATTATAATCAAAATCAGCCTTCTTTTGTAATGAATTATTGAAACACAAAACACAGAAGTAATAATTATGCAGAAAATAATTTAAAAATTTCTTTTGTATTCCATTATTCAAGAATAACGAAACACTAATGATGCATAAATAATTTGAAAATATTGCAAAATATAGTTCGGGAGTTCAGCATAAAACTCCTTACCAATCTCCCATTTCAATCCATTAAAATATAAATTAAGTGGGTTAACTTTTAAAAAGTACCATCATTCATAGAGTTTCAAATCTTTATACACGAAAGTAGCATAGAATGAAAGCAACCAGTTACCTTCGAACACCACATTAACTTCTATGCACTGATGTTTCTATAAATTACGGGACGGTTTTCTCTGCCATGTTAATGCATAAATGTATTTTGACGTGGAATAACATTTCTTCAGATACGTTTTATAGGATTCAGCTAATACAGAGTTGAAGATCATAAAGTTGACGCAGGAACCTGATGGTACTGATATTGAACCAAAAATGCTATTGTGATAAATTTTCTATTTTACAAAACTGTTTCTTTATAATTATAATTAGCTTAATACGTTATCGAACACACCTTTTATTAAGCTAATTGCCGTTGTAAAATATGCCATTGTACATAACACTCTTCTTAATATCACATTTTCCTTCGCGTCAATAATCGATGCAGAGTTTATTTCAATAATGGAACATACATGTTCGTAGCTAAGACTTTATTTGGTATTTTGCGAGAACATGATTTTAAAAGTTTGAAACATTGTTTTTGCACTTGTCGATAGTTCGGAAAATACTCAAAGTTTAATAACGTCCAAAACGTACACAATTTTACATGTTAAAGAAAACTTTCCAAAAAAGTTGGTGACAACTTTTTTTCTGCAAGAGCACTGTTTGCATGCGTACCATGCACAGATTCAAAATGATGTACTCGATTTGAAAGTAAAACATTTCTCTTTATTTTGCATATCAATAGAATGTCTGGTAATTAAAAAAATTGTTTAAAAGCGCACTAAAGTGAACGTAACAATCGCTAGGAAAATTGCCCAAACTTGTATTTTAGTTTTTCATGTACTCTAGCAAGTGCTAAAAGTATGTCTATGAAATTCTACATCTTTAGTTCAAAGATACTATTTTGTGACTCGGCACCTGATCAGCACAGGGAAATTATTACAGCTTACTATGTTATTCGATTGTATGGCATTATTTGATTAAGGGGATTTTGAACACGACGAAAGGATGCACAGGGTGGGGGGTCTTTCTATAAAAGGAAGGAATTTAAATCGTATTCCCATTTCATCCGAGGTAAAGCACCTAGAAATCCGGACATCCAGCTCGACCGCGAAAGAGGTTTCGTACTCGGGCTTACAATGTTATGTAAAATTAAGTCCACTCTGCAAATATACACATGCTGTCACTGCTCATATAAATAGTATTATTTTACTAATAAATGTTAATCAAAATATAAGCAACAACGGCCACCATTCAGGTCCATCACAAAATATACTTTAATTGCCATCACAAAATATACTTTAATTAAAAATGTAGAGACTAGGAGTGATTTGTGAATGAAAATGTCAGAGTCAATAAGAGAGCTTGACTTGGCTCTTCCTGATCACAGATCATTTTACTGTTAGAGTCACAACATACGGCTACACATTTTACACGACATGGTTTTCATGGATATGCATTTTCTAATAACTCAGATATATATGCTTTAATAACTTACAATCGTTCTCTACTTGCTACATCGCTCTTACAATCTTTGTTAGCCACGGAAAGTGCGATTTCACGGTATTTACATACTAAGCGATAAATGTAGACAGATGTCCAGTTTCAACTAATAAGTAATGCTTGCATAAGGTTTTGATCTCCAAATTTTCGAAAATGCCCTTTTATTTCATAATGACGTTACGATCTAGTGATCACTACAAAGCCTTGGACTTTTTTTTTATATCTCCAAAGAAAGCTTTGCCAGTAACGTAGGCATCCATTGCCCTATCTTTAGTTTTATATACTTTATAAGATTCACGTTTATACGTCGTTTTTGGTCAGTCACTTGCACCGACGTGTAAGTGAGAGATGACTGCATATTAATTTGAAGTCACTATATAACTGAAAACAAACATTAATTATTTTATATTACAATAACCAAAAACTTTTTTTTAATTGCTAAAAGGTGTAAAGTAAAGCAACTAAAAGGAAGTATACAATTACAATGTGTTATTATTTGTTATATTTAACCAAAAACTACATAAATATCTTTAAAAAAAATCAATGTTTTTACGAAACACTAAAATGTAGTCATAAAACGTAACCTCGAATAAAAATATCAATGGCTACCCACATTTGTTTGTTATCTATTAATTGAACCCTTGAGTCTATTGTCTTGTACTCTAAAGAATGTCAATTTATAGATGGGTATTGCTTCCAATACCGCACTACTGTGAGTTGAATATTTTTCTGTTAACAAGGTATTCTGTTACAAAATAGGAATTGGACCATTTAATTCAGTGATCTTCATCATACTTAGTCGCATAATTTCTGTCATTAAATAAAACCAATATTACTTTTGTTTATATGTAATGTCAGTTTTTTATGCATACTATAAATTATTTGTTTATAATTTGATTATGATGGGAAAAACCCTCTTGTAATTACATTTTGAACTAATAGAGGTAACTTATTATTCTATAATGATGTTCACATAATTTATTATCTTATAAATGACTTTCATATAATTTATTATCTTATGATTTTCATCTAATTTATTGTTTATAATTTTTTGATATAATTTAATGTTTATAGCAGAAATATAATGATATGAAGGTCATTTAATATAGATTCATTAGCTTATAATAAATTTGAAATCTTAATGATGATTTATTAGTAATTTAATGACTTTGGGATTTCTTGATATAAATTGATTTCTTAATGATGATTTATTGGTAATTTTATGACTTTGGGATTTCTTGATATAAATTGATGAGGGTTATATTCATTTTAGGATCATTTAAATAGATTTATTAGTTTTATAATTACTCGATGTCATTGAAATGAAGATTTGTAGCTTTTTATAATAAGTTAGATCTAATTTAATGTGTTTATGATATTGGAATTGAAATTGATTACAATCAAGTGTATTGTAAATTTATTTTGATTTTTGGTAAAATAAGTAACTTTTAGTCCTGATTCTGCAACCAGACAGAGAACATGTGCATGTTGGCTCTGTTTAATACAGATAATTTGTGCTATGAACTATTATGAATGTTTTTAGTCTTGTCCTGGCTCTCTTGAGAGAAACATGTAAAAAGTGAATATGGAAAGTTCAGCATTTGAAGCTGAACTAATTATGAACAAAATAGTTCAACCTGAGTCTTGAATACTTGTTAATTCTTTATATATTTAATAATAAACTATGTTATTCTAAGTCCTCTCCCATCTATTATACATGATCAATGAATACAACTTTTCAACTTTACTATATAGCAATGTAAGAATATTAAAAAAAAAAAAAAAAAAAAAAAAAAAAAAATTGGGAGTATTTTTGTACGAGAATTCAACTTTGTGGTGTACTTAAACGAAGCACTAATATTATAAATATATTCTAGTCAAACAGGTAAAATTAAATAGAATTTTATTAAATAACATATATGCTCACGTTTCTATATTTATAGCTTTTCTCTTGTCCAGGGTTTGCACGGGTTCCTGGAATTTTCAAGGGAATTACCAGTATTTTCTTATAGAAAAACTCTCCTTATATAATGGTGCAATTACATAAGACAAGTTTTTCTATAAAAAAATACTGGTAATTGTCCTAAAAATTCCAGATCCGTACGAACCCTGGTTGTCGCTTCATTGTAATTGCAAGATGCGTTAACATTTTTTTCTTAGATTTAACGTTCTAAATGGCTTATGTGCTTAGACATATTAATGTGTTTATTTTTCAAAGAGCAACTTATTTTAATAAGTTTCTTGGGAAAGTTCTCTGAGAGAAAACAAACAAGCTATTTCTTTTCTCCACAAAGAACTGTTCTTTTCAGAGTTATCATATCTATGAGAATTCAGGTAGATTTAGGGAAGACTTACTTGAATTTGGGGATTTTTTGGAAGAATGACAACATATTTCCAAAATTTGAGCAAAAAGATAATTTTTATCCCATTTTATAGATTTTTAGGTGCATTCGCAGGTCCTGACTAATTCAGGGGCATGTGTTGCAGCTGCCACCCCCCCCCCCATAGGCTTAATCATTTGTTTAAAAGGTGCAAAATGGTAAAAATTGGCCAACATTTACCAAAATGGTTATATTGTCAAAGACTTTGGGAGGGTTTGTCCCCTCTCTGCTTTCCATACCCCATGCTGCCCTCCGCCCCCAAAAAAGGAACAAATTACAGCACCAGAAAACTAATATTATAAAATTTTATAGAAAAGTACTTTAGTGCATAAAGAATGCAGTAACAGCATATAAAGTGTTGAAATTTGTTGCAATTAGTATAAATGCATGCCTGCACTTGCTTTTCCATATTATTAAATCACCCAAATGCATGTTCATGCAATACAAAGATTAATTTTCATAATGTGGTGAAAAAAAATTATGTTATGACAATTAACCAAGAGTGGCTGGAAAACCTGACCCTATCAAAGGCTCACATGAGCCCTTATATTTCTATGCAAAAAAAAGTAGTGTGTGCTGTTCTTGTGATACCCTGTATACAGATGTGAATAGTAGCTGGTTCGAAATGTATGTATACATACAATAGATATGATGTTTAGAATTAGTTACTTCAGCATAACTCACTAAAAATTTCTATGAATAGATAGAAGGGTGGCCCCCCAGAATGATGCTTACCCCGGGGCCCCAGATAGTCTAAGTTGGGCCCCGTGCGTTCGTAATTATATAAATACATAGCACTTATAGTGATCGTCTGGCACGTTCATCCCTTTAGAACAGCACAAAAACTACCCAACTCAATGGTTTGAAATTTAATAGATAGAATCGTTGCAGAAATTTGTCGAGTCATTTCAAATTTTACGAAAATCGAATCAAAACTTAAAAAATGTATTAATAAAAGTTTTCTTCATTCTATTAATTCCTATCATACGTAATCTATATGATAAAAACGCAAGAGTGAGAAAAACAAATATACCTTCATATGCCAGGAGGCCATTTTTATTCAAAATTAATTTTTCAAATAAAATTGCACAAAAGTTACATTTTTAGAAAGATCGTTAAAAAAAATGGTCTGTTTGAGAGATGAGTTACAATCAAATATGTATAGGTTCTGAGACAACTTCAGTTGAAATTAGGTTGACAGCCCAATATCTCAATCCATTAAAATAAATAAACACAAGAGATTCGTCCATCGTGAGTCATATAAATATTAAACCATGAAGGTAATCATTCGCAAAACACGATCTCCATGGTGAATTTCGCAGCGCTGTCTGGTGTTGAAGAAAAAATTTGCATCTGTAAAAGTGGCATACATAATAAAATAGAAGTAAAGGCATTCTCATTTCGCTCATAACAGATGATATAGTGCGTCTCAACAGTATATGGACAAACAATTTTTTGAAATAACAGTTCAAAAAAATGAAGCAATAATCACGAAAAAAATTATATGCATATAGGTAGTATCATAACATAATGGAGGTAGTATCATAACATAAATCTATTACAGCAAAGAAAAAAAGTATAAGTTTTACAGATTTTTTGTAAAAAATTAAAAATAAAAATAGGCTGTCCCAAAAGAATATAGACTTTTCGAATATTTTGCATTTAAATTCTAATTTTGTATCCAATCCTTTTAATTATCTTAAAAACCATATCAGTCATGCTTCCAACTAGGGTTTGGAGTGTGTGCGGCTGTAAAGAGAACCAACTCTGCTGTACTTGTTGCTGTAATTCCTGAATAGTAGAAAACTGCCGACAATCGGCATACACATCTCGTGCAATTACATCCCAAAGGTTTTCAATTGGATATAAGTCTAGGCTGATGGCTCGCCAGTCTATAACAGTCACTTGTTTCTGTTTAAACCAAGCTGTTTTTGTGTGGGAGGTGCGAATCGATGCATTGTCCTGCTGGAATTTCCAGTTTTCCTCATCTAAGATGTTTTTGATTAGAAGTAGATTGCTTTTAAGGACATTTTGATAATCCTCAGGGCACTGTCGACCATTAAGAAAAGCAATATCCGTTGTTCCGTTGAAACAGAATGCGCCCCGCACCATTAGTGAACCCCCTCCTTTTTGTCGACTAAAGAACTCGCGAGGTTCTTTTCGTAAGTCATGCCAATAGTATGCCCAGCCATCAGGGCCATCCAAATTGAATTTTTTTTCGTCACTGAAGAAAACACTTAACCATTCATCCGTCCAATGCATGTGTTTTTTATCCCAAAGAACTCAAGCTTTTCTATGGTGCACTTTCAGCATAGGTGTCTGACACATTCTGCAATATTTATAATTTTCGCTTACCTGTATGTGATGGTGCAGAGTAGATCTAGAAATAGAAAACGCTAAAGTCCTCACACTTTCCTGAACAGACTTCTTATGGGTTGAAATTGCTCACAAAGTTCTCTATCTTGTCTTAGAGATGTTTTTCTTGGTCGACCTGAACGCTCTTTTGCAATCGTATTATCACTTTTTGATAAAATTGCATAAACTACAGATCTGCTACGCTTCATTTGTTTTGCAATATCAGAAACTTTAACATTTTGAGCCTTTAAACGGCAATTTTCAGCAATATCAGTAGCAGAGAATTCAACGGTGCGAGGCATTTTCCAACTATTCGACAATTGAATAAAGAGCAGTGATTTTATATTTAGACGTGGTTACGTCACAAGTACAAAACGCAGAAAATGCAAATTTTTCTGATACGGTGGTAATCAAAGCAATTCGTTTCATTGTCCATATATTTTTGAGACAGCTTATTTTGAATTTTATTTTTTTTTACAAACAATCTGTGATATAAACATAACATTTCTGTATCATAATAAACTTATGTTATGATTCCATATGCTAGTTATTTTTTATTCGTGATTATTGCTTTATTTTCGTAGCTGTTATTTCGAAAAATTGCCTGTCCATATAATTTTGAGACACACTATATAATTCATTTCACTGAAATAATAACAATGATTTTTTTACATTGTAAAACTTGTTATAGTATGAACGCACCTCATTTGTCACGTTTTACATACAGTTCCCAACTTGTTTAGCATTGCAAAGGAGGACTTCAGAATGTAATCAATCAATCAAAAACACATTCGCTCTGTTCACATAGTTGATAGCAGTGTGTTGGATGTATTCAATGAATAGCTACACATATAAAAAGTTTTTTAATTTGAAGTACTGTACAAGAAGCGTTTTTAATTTGATGTTGTTTATTAGCCACTAATGAATTTTCTCCCATAACAAATGGTTGTTGTTGTTTCCTATTTTATTGTAATAAAAAAATGACATCAATAAAAATAAATAAAATCCATTATTTTTTTTTCTGCAACAATGGAAATAATGCCACCATTTTGAAGAAGTTTTATAAAAAAAAATGCCGAGTTGAGTAGCTCTGCTCCAAATATCACTCTTTCTCTATCTCTAAGCAACTTAAATAAAATATAATTGTTTATAAAAAGGAATAAGAATATCTGCAAATTTGGTGCATTTAAGAGAAAATTATTTTGTGACTGTGGCAAAAAGCATCAAGTTTGTATTTGAGCTATAAAAGCTCTGTGTTACTCGATAATTGATCATAACAGAGTTATAGGTTTACCTATTTTGATTATTCTTTTCCGGTTAAAAATATTACAAAAATCCTATTAAGGCTAGTTTTAGTTTTTTCAGGAACCCCCCCCCCCTCTTTTTTTTTAAAGCCTTAAAGCTTTAAACACATCCATGTTTGAGCACATTGAATCCTGCATAAATTGGAAAGTATAGAGTATATATAATCTTATAAATATATCTATATATGGTGCATTTTTCAGATTTTAATGGTATTATACATTTTTAGGTGAATCTAAATTTTAACATCACCAGGTTCAATAGCCAAATTAAAAAAACAAAAAAAACAGAAAACAATGATTGTTAGCCGAAACATTCGTTAGTTGAGATCTCTTTATTTACATTGCTAAGCAGGAGAAAAAAAATGAATGAGAATATTGTTTAAATAACAAGCAGAAACAACTGATTTTTATTTTGCTTTTTTGAGGTGATTTTGGATGAAATTTCTCTTGCTGCAAAGACAAAATTTACTTCCAGCTGGTACCAGTCACATAGCTAAGGTTTGGGTCAACCAGAGTAAGAAGTAATTTCCCCACCACACAACCACCCCAAAAATATAAATAAATAAATAATATTTCTAAAAGGAAGAAACAAACAATCTTTGCAAGTAAAGTAGTTATTCCTATAGTTAAAGATACACTGTAAAAAATGACCAATGTTTCTTATTTTATGAAAGTATACTATAACCACGAACGAAAATATAATATAATCTTCTGAGTTATCCTAAATTCCGAAAAGCGTGTCTCATTGTCTTTTGAATCCCCAGAAACCAATACATTTCCAAAATTTAAAGAATTACATATAAAAACAAAAGTATTTTTCAGAAACCTTTCCGAAGGGTTTTTAGAGTGTATTAATGAGTGTCCTCAGCCTGGAATACCTGTTTTTCGAATGTCATCCATTCTCAAGTAAACGTTTTCATGCTCAAAAAATATGTTTAATAGTCAAACATGCAAAATGAACAGCGTTAACAATAACATTAAAATTAAGATTATTTCTTTACTCTTTCATGTATAAATTAACTTATGCGGCAGAAAACGTCTACTTGAGAATGGATGACATTTGAAAAACAGGTATTCCAGGCTGAGAACACTCATTAATACTCTAAAAACCCTTCGGAAACGTTTCTGAAAAATACGGGCAGCAAAAAATACTTTGTTTTTATAAACAATTCTTTAAATTTTGGAAATGTATTGGTTTCTGGGATTCAAAAGACAATGGAACACGCTATTCCAAATTTCAGATAACTGAGAAGATTATATTATATTTTCGTTCGTATAGTTATAGCATATTTTCATAAAATAAGAAACATTGGTCATTTTTTACAGTGCAGTGTTCTGAGTCAAAGTGTAGGCTTCTAATCCATTAAGTATTGCATTTTGAACAGGGTTGTAATTGGTTTTAACCAGGCGTTTTTAACCATGGTAAAAACTAGTTTTAACCATCCTGGTCAAAATTCATTTAGACTGGGAAAATAAATTATAATATGTTTTATTAAATGATAAATTTAGTGCAACATTCGGAAGTGTTTTGAAATATTTTACTTAGTACCATACTTTAATTTAACAGCACACACACAAAAAAAAATTAAGATAAGAAATTAAAAGTATTGAAATATGTTTAATCATTTTATTAAATATCTACTTTTATATAAAACGTGAAAGAAACTATCACATTAAGTGAAAAGAATATTTTAATGGGATTGAAATGCCTGTTCTGGTATGATATACTATTACATAAGACAAAAAAAGTATATTTAATAACTATTAAAGTATTAATAATATTTATTATTATTAAATATACAGTTTGGGTAATTTATCAAAGCTAAAGTTATTCATAGAGTTTCGACCCCATTTGCGAATTCATATTCAATTTGCAACTTACGACGTTAGACAATATTTGTCATGAGACAACAATCGCTTTTAACTCAAAATGCAATTTATTTATCGAGAAATGAAACAAAATAAAACTGTCACCATAAGAAATCAATCGCTTTTAACCCAAGATCATTTATAAGGAAATTAAACAAATAAAAAACTGTCATCATGATATTCTTTTCTTATATCAGAAAATGAAACAATAAAAAACATTTTGTCAGCAAGTAAGAGAAAAGATTCTGTAACTAGCACCCAATTTTTAAATAGCTGCTTATTAAACTTCACAACTTGCGTATTGTTTTTTAAATTGTTATGGGAAAATCAACCCGATCGAGAAAATTTTATTTTATTAATTTCACCAAAATATGTAAGATCCTCTTGTTATGTCATCAATTGTTGTATATATAAAGTCGCATTTCTTTAAACGAAAAAATTTCATGTTAAATATTGAATATTTTTTATCTATTTTATTTTCTGTTAGTTTCGCATGATTGATATTTCTTAACATGTCTTACGATAACTCTTCAGGCCATCAGATATATAACATGTTAATTTTCATCTTAAGCATAAAAGCATGACCTAGACTTGCTATATCTCGTGTTGCCTGCTGAGATGAAGTATTAAAAATAGAAAATATTTATATCCTATAAATGGACGCACTTAAATTGAAAAAAAAAAAATGCCTGATGGCTCGAAGACGCAGACCGTGGGGTGCCTGTTTATTGGGAATTGCAGAAGAATTGACCTTTTTGCCATGATGCAACAGTTAGGACCGCCCACTTTGAAATCTGCCTGTGTTTGTAGGCAGAGCAGACAGGGATTATTTTTATTTTTTATTTTTTTTGCTTTAAGAGTTGATCCTATAAAAAAATTTGTCAGTATAAAAGTTGTGGATAATATTAAGAGGATTTAAAATAAATTTAAGCGGATTCGATATCTTATGAATGGACAAAGTTATGAATTTTTTTCTTCTTAAACCCCTATCCCCCCCCCCCCCTCAAGGCCATTTTTAAAGATATGAAAATTCTGTCATACATAAATTTTTAGCGCTTTTCCTAGAAGTAATAACTTTAAACGGATTTGATACGTATCATAATTAAGAAGTCATGGGTATTTGTCTGTTTTCACAAAAAGCACCCCCTTGGTTTGATTTTGCACATTAACGAACTTGACCGAGATTTTATTTGCAATAAAAATTTTCAGCTATCCCATTCATTTTAAAATCTATAGAAAAAATTTAAATTGTATAATAAAAATCATATTTGAGTAAAAACTTTTACAGACTGATTTGTATTACTTTTAATAGATTCTGCAAACACTTTTACCGTTTATCTTTAAATTCTTATTGGAAAAGAACTGTTGATTTCTAAGGCAGCAGAGGATATTTAATTTTATTTTTCAAAATTAAGACAATGTTTAGAAAAAGAAGACATTTCAGGACACTAAGAATAAATATTCAGAATTTTAAGATAATTAGGTGAATTCCTTCCCCTGTTTCAAGCATGTGTTATTCGAGGCTCCGAAATCTCTTGGATGAACTGCTCTCACCTTCATCGGCATTCCTCTTCTCGTACTCACGAAGGGAGTCATCCGACGACAGAAATATCTTATCCCATTTGTCTTTATTTCTCAAAAGAACTTCTTCTACCCACTTCCATTTTTTACGATTTTCAAATACTTCCTTAAAGTTTAGCATTTCATTTTTAGATGGTAAGCATTCTTGAATAACGAATTCAAGAAAATCCCATTCATCACCAAGAATCCAATCTTGGCACAAAGAATGCATTTCATCACTGTAAATAAGTTTCTCTCTTGCTGCAAGGGTTGCATCCTGATGGATTAATCGGATGATTTCTTTATCTTTAATACAACACAAAGCTGGTAGTAGGTCAGTGTTAGTTAAATCATTTGCAATCAAACTTTTCAGAACATCAGGTCTTTTCTGCCAAAATTCTCGGAAAAGCTTATGATATCCCCAATCTTTATATCCATTTATAACTTTATAAATAATCTCTATCAATAAACACTCATAAACATCTTGTGGAATAAAATTCCACATGCAATTGGCTATTTCCATAAAAAAGCTCTGCCAAGGCCATTGCAGAAAACAATTCAACACTCTACGTGGGTTATCTTTAAAGACTTCCATTTGTTGCCATTCATTCATTTGTGATAGTAAAAAACTTAAAGTATCACAATCTTCCACACTTTTTGCAGTCTGTACCAAGGACTCTTCCCTGTCCCGTGGGGTTAGCTTCTGCAGAAAGTACTCAGCTGCTGCTTTATTACCCTTCCTTACACAGTACATAAATTCCTCTTTGTAAGAAATGCGTGCATTCCCCAACCATTTTCCCTTCATAGTACCTGACCAAAAAATAATCATCCATTCTCCATCCCACTCTGCAATATTTGGAGAATATCCAAACAAAAAAGATTGTTTGAGGTCTTCAGACAGAGTGTTCCAAACTGCAATAATATCCTCCTCCAAGCAATAAACACATGCTAGCTTGTAGCGTGTGACTATTCCCAGACTCTCATCCCTCACTAACACTTCTGCCGTCCTCTTTCTGTCCACCGTTCCTTGTGCAGTCCAACAAAGTTTCAATGATAGACTGAGAGGAAGAGCGTAGCGTCTGCAATGAAAGTCAATCCATTCATAAATTTGTGCTCCAATAGGCTTAATGCAACCTAACAACTTCTCTATTAAGAGTTTGGGTAATGAAAGCTGCAAAACTTTCTCTGTCACTTTCTCTTCGATTTCCTTCCACTCATCATCTGATGATTCACCATCCTCAAAACTGAATTCTGCTATCAAAGCTCTGACATCTTTTTGGTTCCACAATGTAACAGCCACCTTAATAAGAGCCCTATGCTCAAGTGACGGGGTCATCAGAACAAACCTCATAATGGATCTAAAAAATTAATTTTAAAAAAAAAACTACAAATTTCATTGACTTAAGAACAATAAAATAATCATGCTTTATAATGTACTAACAAAATGTTTCTTGCGTATTTCTTTGACAAAAATTGACATTAGTTATTTTCAGTAACCCTCCCATTGAGTTTACGTTAATGTATAATTACGACAATTTTATAGTAGTCTTTAAAGTTAGATTCGCTCGGATGAGTCACAAGCCAGCAGATGGCATTCTGGCTCTTGATTCAGTAAATCGGTGAATACTGACACACACAAACAAGTTTTTGCAAAATGTTCAACTGTAAATAATGTTAGAATAATTTTCAAGCTGAAGGTTGTCATTACATATTTTATGCAGGTAAAGAGGGTAACGGCACTTCCTTGAGCATCACTGACATGGATGACTGCAGTGGTGCTTCTTGAAATATTTAGCTGGAGTACCAGAAACTGGGTGACTGGTGCGAAGCTTGATGAAAATTATGCTGAATGACTGGAAGGCACAGCAGAGGAATGTGACCTAGAAGAATAAGGAAGACATCGTTTAAGGAAAATGCAACACACTGGAATATATAAAGAAAACATATTTATTTTGTGTGAACAAATGAAATAAACAATATATAGCAGCCAACCTTCTGGGGTTTTGAAGTTGAATAAACATATTTTGAAATAGAAAATTTATATAATTATTTTTGTCATTTCTATGTGATACTTATTGGATTCCATTCAAGTAAAATTTCTAGTCGTAGTATATTTGACTTGAAAAAGAGGGTGGGGGTGGGGGGAGAAGAAGGTTGGTATGGCAGGTGTTAATCAATATCAGTCAGGGCTTAATATCTGAAAAAAAAGTACCAGAGCCCTAATATTCTGCAGTACTAATAACCGTAGCGTGCCCACAACCCACCACCGTCACTCTAATCTGCCTATTTATATTTCACTAGCTGTTACCCGTGACTTCGTTCACGTAACATTAAAAAAAGAATAAATGCATTAATTTAGCAAAACATTTCACTTGATAATTAACAACATATATAATTAACCAAAGGTTTATCACATTTTATAGAAGATCATACGGTATTTGTTTGCTATAGGGGCCTTGACATAACCCAGTCTTAAAAAAGTGAAATTTGATGCCAAATAATATATACAATCGCGAAAATGAAACTGCAACTAATGAAAAAAGTAGGACCCAGTAAAATCGTGAAAATCGAGGAATTCCTTTTCATAAAACGAAAAACAACACTGGCAGAATTCTTCTATACAACAGTGCATTTTAGGTGGTATTTGGTGTACAATTTGTATATGTGTGCATTGCTAAATGGGCATTATTATATTGTTTATTTGCATAGACATGTGTTATATATTTCTTACTACATCAGGGATCATTCTAGAGAGTTTCAGAAGGGCGGCCTGCCCTCATGCCCTTTTTTAGATAAAATCCCACCCTCTTTGCCCCTTTTCCTGGTAGAATTCTACCCTCCTTGCCCTTTCTCCAGGTAGAATTCTACCCTCTTTTTATTGGGAAGAATCTTGCCTTGTTTGCATTGTACTTTAAAAAATTCTTTACTTATCTTTTATTTTTAGAATGCTAGTGTGGTACATTAGGAGTACTCTTTCCTTCTTTATTTCTCTGTGAAATGCCCTGGTATGTCTAATCTTTGACTTTGAGTGATTCATTTTTTCATTTATTATTTTTTCCATTGAACAAGACATAAAGGGTAACTAAGGGTCATTGATTAATTTCACCTTGTCTAATGAAATATAGTATTAGATCAGGCATTCTGGCCTTTGACCACATGATAACTTACATAAGTTCTATAAAAAAATTTGAGAAGTAGCTTTTTCAAAACCAGGAAAAAGTTATCTGGTGAATAAAAGTTTTAGAGAGAGAAGTTTTTGAATATCGTAGGAAAAGGGGGGAAATGACTGTGAATATAGTAAACAATTTTACAATTAAATCAAGAACAAGTTTCATTTTGCTATATGCACTTATTACAAAAATGCCCTTTTTATGAAATGATGTGCCCTTTTCAATAAAATTGCCCTTTTTATGTAATGTGCACCCTGCCCTTTTTTATGTTCTAGAATGATCCCTGCTACATTATCTTGTTTATGTATATATTAAATTAAGTGTTTCACGCTAAGTGGTGTAAATAGTGAACAAACTGCCTGTGGATTTTATACATTGATAGATATTTCACAAAGATATAACAATCTGATGCGATTCTAAAATGTAAATAAAGGTTGCTAGAAAGTACTTTAAATTCAGCCCATTTTAACCTCGACATTTTCTTTATCGCATCAAGAACACTATTAGCAAATAAATACCGATGACACAAATCTGATTATCTAAATTTACATATTTTTGTTAGTATATATAGGATTATTTTAATTAATTTTATGCACTTGAAATTTTTTACGCTTTCTCTAGGATTAGGTGCCGAATAAATGTACTTTCTTGTTGTTTTAATTTGCCATTTCTATTTATTCTATTTTCCATTCATTCCATGATATTGATTTAATTTACATATTCGTGTCAAAGAATATTCTTTAAAGTTATTATCAGGATTAGGATAGGTTACGATTAAGGTTAGGATTAGGAATAAAAATTGAACGACAATGGCATGACCGATTCAGGTTTAAAGTATGAACCATCATGAAGCAATAAGAAAATTAGAAAATTATCGGCTAATAGTTTTTAATATGTTTTACAGTCATAGTTGGCATCAAAGGTGAGCGGGGAAATGATCATCTAAAATACCATTAAGTGTTTACCACGCAAAAAACAAATCTGGTTACAACAATGTATTTAATTTTGCGCCAAATTTCACTTGATAAAAAAAAAAGCAAATTCACTATGGACTTAATTACAGACCCCTAACCTTGTTATTCTCGGAAATTTTCTACCTATATGTACAAAAAATTCTACTGTATAGAACGCGCTTTCATGTTTATAATGTTATGAATTGGCACGATCGGCTTGTTCAAGTTTACACAATTCGGCTGGAAGAAAAGATTCATTACTTTTTGATTTCTTCTTTGCTTTTGCATTACGCAAATTTGTTGGTAAAATCGATTTTCTTTTCGATAACATTGTTGTTTTTTAAGTTTAAAAAATATTGTAATTTTACTTAAACATTGCTTTAAAATCTATGCAATTTTTCTTATCCTACAAGACTTTACAAAAATCTATTATGAAACAACTTTAAAAAAAGCTATATTTAAAAACGACAACAAAGTTTTTCCTATTTTAAAACTAAAAGAAATGTAAAATTAAATTCCGGTTCGAAACGACGATTTACAAATGTGTTTCGATTGTGGGAAAATGATAGAGGAAAAATGCTGTTACTTCGACACAATCATATTAAATCTTTAGCTTTTATGAGAAAAGCAACTTTCTTTTAAAAAATATAGTTATTTTTATTAAGATTTTCTGATTTTCGATACGGATAATTTTGCGATGCATATCATTGACATTTGCCATCCAATATATATATATATATATATATATATATATATATATATATATATATTTTACTTTTTAAAATTTAAATTAAAAATATGGTATCTTTATGTTAGCCGTGTGCAGACGATAAATCGCCAACCTATCCCATCATTCGTATTGAATTCATTAAAAATATAAATCTTTCACTCATTTCATTTAAAACACAGAACTTTAATTTACAACACATACATTTAAAATACATATATTACGTACATTTAAAATAATTCCTTTCATGTCAAAAAAAAAAGAAAAAAAAAAGAGAAATTAATCACAAATAATTTTATAACCCAAGATCATTTTATTTCAACATCAAAACAAATCTGTTTTATTTTTCTATATATGACATCACATTCGCTTGCTTTCCATTTTTACTCGTATTTATGCACTTGTATTATTATCAAATATTTGAAAACGCACGTTTTGTTTCTAATATGACATCATTTCATATTTTGTTTAATTCTTAAATAATTCATTTTTCACGTGGAAATTTTTCACTTGAAAATAAATTGTTGATTAAAAATTATTACTCAGGGGTTTTATTTTATATTGGCAACGATAAAGTATTAGCAACGGTAAAATAAATTTAACCATTTTAAAAAAAGCTGCAAAACCGGGCCCTTTGGGCCAAACCAACCAAACCATCCAACCAGTTTAAAATATACGAAAAAATGTCCATTTATTCTCTATGAAAATAATGAAATTTTGAATTATTAAGAAAAATATTGAAATAAAATAAACAAAAACCATTCTATGTTCATTTGAGGGTTATAATCAACTTATATGCAAAGATACAGGATAATTAAATGCTTCATTTTGACGCTGGCTTCAGCCTAACATTTGCACACAATCAGATTTATAATATTATTAGGATAGGATACATTATATGTACTTGCAAAATTTAAAGCAATTTTTTTTCTTTAGCAAAATAAAAATTTTAAATATATCTATCTGCATTTACTTAGCTGTCCATTACTCCACTTTTTAGTTATCACTCCGGCCGAACAGAAATCTTTGCCTCATTTTAATGTTAATGAATCGCAGAATTCTGCAATTAAATAAAGTACGGATTGTGATTTGGAAATAATGTTAACACAAAAAAAGAATAGTTCGCGGCTATGCATTTTTATGAAAAAATTGAATGAAATTTTCAAAACTTAATATTTATAGGCTGAAAAATCGAACAAAGTTTTTCAATTTCCTATAAAAGGTGCCTATCTTAAACTATAATCGATTCCTTCCGTATAACAGTCTTTTGTGATGAGTCCTCGAAAATCAGATAAAATTAAACATTTGACACCGTGATCGGAAAGATTCGATGCTTGTACAGAAAAAGAACCATACATTTCCAACTCTTGTTTTTTTTTTATATCTATAGAGAGATGAATAAATAAAATTTTAATTTTACAGAAAGATTGAGTTCAAGCATGCACAAGCCCGAAAAGTGATATAAAAATTGAGCCCATTTCATCTGCATTTCCTACGTGTGCAATACATTATGTCACATAGAGTGTTTTGATAGAAAAGAATGCAAAAGCTTTGATAGGGGAGGAAAAAGGAAGGGTCATTTAGGCTTCGGTTTTTCAGAAGCACTTGCACTCGGCTCGCTTTGATGGCCTATTTGGATTTTTCCAGTACATTTTAGACTTGGATATTAAACGGGAAGTCATTCGGTCAAATAATTTAAGAAGGATGAAGATTTAAAGTTTGGATTCGGTAATATTAAATTTCTTCTTAATCATTGAAAAACAGATTACAACTTCAGGTAGTTTTTTTTATGTTAGGAAAACAACATGTCTCCAAAAACATGTCAGTATCAATGACTCAAGCCATATACTTATTCAAATACTTTTAATAAAATTACACATTCATACTCATTTATACACATCTAGCATTCAATGTATTTATCAATAGACATTGCAGGTTCAGCTTTATTAAGCTTGTAAAACATATAAATATGCAAGTTTTATTTTCAAATACATCATTTTCACATGTGAGATGAGAGTAAACAACTGGCATAGTACACACACTAGATAGTGGCACACACAATCATTCGGATTGGAAGATTGAAGAAGATAAGGCATGTGTATGCAAATCTCTGTGGAACATTCGTGAAGCGGGGGGTGTTTCCAGTTTCCTGCCGATATCATTTTTAGTATAAATAGAAGCCGATCGCATGTGCTGATATACTTGAAACGGATTCATTAGTTCAACCTATCGGCGATATGTGTTAATGTGTCGTTGTGGATAATCCTAGTATTTTATGTTAAACATAAGTTTGCATTCGTGGATAGTATCTTTAATTTGTGTTACAGATAGAATGTGATAAGCATTTAGGTAAAGACACTGCAGCTTATCACACATGTTTTGTGTTGTGTTATCTTAAATATATGTGATGTCATTATGGAACTGTCTTTACTTTTGTTTCAATGAATATTTATCAAGTGAATGGGTCTTCAAGCTGATATGTACAAGACACATGTGAGTACTAAATTTGAATAAAAATCGCCATCAATAAATCCTATTTGTTTTCAATTCGACTGAAATATATTTTTACATTTATTTAAGACTTTCTTTTCATAGAAAACGAACTTTCATTTTTCTATTCAATGAACAGATCAAGAAAGCTAAACTTAACGAGCAAATGCTTCTTGCTAGCGTACTTACGCTCTGCTTACATTGAAAAACTAACATTTCTATTTCAATTAAATTAAGTTAGCATCCTCTTTAAAATAACAGTAATGAGGAATAAATTCGCAAAATATTTCACCAAATGGTTAATATATTTTACTGCTGCAGGTGGGGGGTACAATTTCCAAAAATCGCAAAAAAAAAAAAAAAAAATCCAACCCTAGCAATACAATTTCTAATAGAATACAACAGCTACATCAAGTTGTTAGTAATGCTCCAATAAAATTTCATTAGGGTGAAATCATTTCTATTACCGACGCAGATACAGACAAAATTTTGAAAAAAACGGCAAAAATTTCAATTTTCTGATTTTTAAACTTTTACTATTTCTATTATGTCTAGAATTAAATAAATTCACATTATATCTAGTAATAACTTATAAATGACTAGTAATTTTGATCATAGACATATCCAACCAAGGGCGAGAGGGGCCACCCCCCCCCTCCTAAATTTAAAAGAAAGGAGCTTTTTGAAGGTATTTTGGGGATTTTTTGTAGGGGTGTCCCGAAAAGTTGAAATTAATGGGGAATTTATGTATAGAACTCCATAGAAAAAAAAAAAAATTCAAAAATTTCCTGGAAAATGACCAAAATTCCTTCAAAAAGCTCCTTTTTCTCAAATTTAAAGGGGGGGGGGGCTCTTGCCTTTGGTTAGCTATGTTGATGATTAAAATTACTAAGCATTTATAAGCCATTACTAGATATTAAATAAATTCACATTATATCTAGTAATAACTTATAAATGACTAGTAATTTTGATCATAGACATATCCAACCAAGGGTGAGAGGGGCCACCCCCCCTCCTAAATTTAAAAGAAAGGGGCTTTTTGGAGGTATTTTGGGTATTTATTGGGATTTTTTGTAGGGCTGTCCCAAAAAGTAGAAATTAATGGGGAATTTATGTATGGAACCACATGGAAAAAAAATTTCCCGGAAAATGACCAAAATTCCTTCAAAAATTCCTTTTTACTCTAGCCATATAATAAAAATGGTAAAAATTAAAATAAAATGGAAAATTGAAATTTTTGCCATTTTTTTTTTCAAAGTGATAATAGAAATGATTTCACCCTAATGAAATTTTATTAGAGCATTAACAACATCTTGATGTGGCTGTTGCATTCAATTAGAAATATTGTCACTATGGTTGGATAATTTACATTAAAAAAAAAAAAAAAAAACCCTGTTTTGCAATTTTTTTGAAAATTCCCCCCTTTTCCCTCTGTGATGGTAAAAGATATTAACCATTTGGTGTAATATTTTGCTAATTCAATCCTTACTAGCTAGCCAGCCCGGCATTGCCTGGGCCCGAGATATTAATCATCTGTTCTATACGAATATGACTGAAATCGGTAAGACTGTCGAAATCAAGTCGAATGAGTCAAACCCCGTCGTAATCGGGCTCATAAAACCCAAGATCGGAAAGTGCATCCTGGCGGTCGAAAGTGCAACTAAAATACTTAAGGCTATAGATATCAAGTCGAATGAGCCAAACCCTGTCGTAATTGGGCACATAGAACCAGAGATACTCCTATAGTTCCACCGCCTGAGGGCGCAGTCTGTTTTGGAAGAGGTCTTTTCAGAACACTTGACCCAACCAAATTCCCTAGTAGAATTGAAATTTAACCACAGGTAAACATTGCCAAAATAGTGGAAATCACGAAAGCGGGTTACATAAACGATCGGTTTCGAAAGGGTTAACGTAGATATTTTTTAAAACCCAACGGTGCATTTTGAAGAAAATTAATGTATCTATGATCTGGAGTCAACTGTTTGTCTGTACTTGCATTTCCCGAGTCGATGCCGATTTTTAAATCTGGACTGAAAAATGAAAATCGCGTGAGTGAGTTTTGGAAAGGATTTTTTTTTCGGAGGGTTAAAATTAAAAATTTTCAAAACGGATACCAGATTTTAAAAAACAAAGGCATATAGATTAGGCGCGGTATTTTTAGTTTTTCGTATCTTGTTTATAAACGCCAATTCGGATTTTTAAAGATAGGAGAAATGGTTAAAAAAGCGAAATTGACTTACGGTATAAAATGTTTTCGAAAGGGTTAACATGACTTTTTTTTAAACTAAAGGTTTCTGCCTAAACCTGATAGAACGGAGATGTCTTTAGGTGTGTTTGCTTTTTGTTTGGTTATTTTAGAAAGCCGATGCCAGATTTTATATATTGCAGAAAATCGGAATTCGCAAAAAAGACAGTCCTGCGCCCGAATTTTTTTTGAAGGGTTAATATTCGTATTTTTCAAAAACAAATACAGATGTCGAAAAAGGAATAAATGTAGATATTGTCTGGTATTTTTAGTTTATCGTACCAGTCTCTGAATCGTCGATGATGCGAATTTTTAAAAATTGCCAAAATCGCAAAACGGTATACAGAAAATATACTTTTCCGAAGGGTTAATTTTTGTATTTTTTAAAACCAAAGGTGGCTTTGACAAGAGCAAAGTCAGTTCTTTAATTTGATGACCTTCGTTTTTCCGTATCTTTTATATTCCTATGGATGCAAGGCTCGGAAAACGGGAGAAAATAAAAAACTTGAATTTAATGCTTTTTGATTATTTTTTTTGAAAGGGTTAAATGTAAAATTTTTTCAAACCAACCAGATCGTTTGAGACGTAAAAGTATGTTCTTACAGAATATGTAGATGGTTTTTCCGTATTTTTAGCTGTTTGCCAATGGCGAATTTAGAAAAACTTAAAAAAAAAACCGGTATGTCTTGTGCTTTCTTTCCTCTATTCCGGAAGATACGGATATTGGTTTCTGAGCATGTGCCAGCTAGCTTCGAAATAATGACTTTTTTAATTGTGATTTTTGATCAGTTTTTAATTAATAACTACTTTAATTTTCAAAATTTTAAAATTCTGAGGTTCAGGTGCACGAGGCGAGGGTTTGGACTACCTAAATCTAAAATTCCAGGCTTCTAGGTGGGCTAAATTTTGCTGGCCATCGCCAACAGACTTAGACACACACACACACACAGAGAGTGAAACTTTAGTTTATTAGTATAGATTACCAATGGCGACTTTTCCGCACTATTATGTTTTGATTATACATAAATTTCTTCTTTTTTGACCCAGCCTATAGAGGGCATCTCACGCCAATCCAAAGTCGCATTTTCATTCATAACTTTAATAGCAGTGAAGATATACTTCAACGAAATGCTTACAATTCATACAAAGAACAGTTGTGAATTTTGTTAAGATAGCTTCACTACTGTTAAAGTTATGAACGAAAACGCAACTTCGTACAGGAGTGAGATGCCCCGTATAATTTTGACTCAATAAATGAATTTTTGAACCTGCTTTCCTATAGTGTAACAATAAATGATAGTTACAGTGCCCTGTACCAACCTACTGTATAAAGCAAAATAACACCTGCTTTAAATAGATCAGTATCCTGTCAGATTTTAATCCATAGGGGTCAGGTGGAGGGAATGGGTAATACTGTTTTGCTTCTGAATAAAAATCACACAATGTACAAAATATATTTGTAAATCATAATTAATCCAACCATTCAACTTTCATTTTACGTTTAGAATATATATATGTACTAGGGGGCCTACCCCCTGCGAGCTACGCTCGCCAACCTCCGCTCAGACTTCCGAGGCCTCAAAAAACATGACAGCGTGCTTTATTTTAAAAATATTGGTAAATCTGTAATTGGGTTGCCATGCTTTTAACGTTTTAATTGGGCCTTTTTTGATTATCATTGTCTCATACACAGCTGTTGCGACAACTGACGACTGTTTTCGGGATTGATAAGTAAAATCAATTACAACTTGAAAATCAGCTTGTATAAAATGGTTAGGTTTAAATTGTGGCTACCTCTCGGACTTTTATAACAACGATCTGTATTCTATTCTTCCTTTGCGTTTAAGGATGAGAAAAATTCCATCTGCTTGTGAATAACATTAAGATCCACGGTATTGAAAAGTACTATGTTATAGACATTTTCAGTAACAGGTTTTAATTTTCTCTCTATTTTAGTGCACCATCATGCATATTTCCATGTTATTTTAAATATGTAAATTATTTATTTTAATTAATATGTATATACGAATTTTCTAATAATTATTTATCATACAAAATTAATTAAATATTTTGTGCATGCATGCCTGCATTTATTCGGCATCAACTGATGAGATATTTAAACAAATTTGCTATCTGTGATCATTTTACACCATGTTATGTCACTTGAATATTGTCCATAAGAAAATCGGGTACTTTTCCAGTATAGAATCCTTTGCTTTTAGGTTTGGCGTAATTCGAGCTTCAAAAAGGGATAGATTCGTTAATATACATAGATTTGCTGCCAAAAGTTATGAAAACAAACCCAATGAACTTTTGGTGCTTTTCTATCATAGGGGACTTGACGCTTTTTTAAAAGGCTTGGTGGAAAAAACCAAGCAGGATAGAAAACCAAGCAGGATATTTTATTCTCCTTCCGTTCAGTTGGGCAATTATTATTTTATATATTAGTTTGAAACAGGGTTGTTAAAAATCATGATTTTTTTTTAAAAAATCAAAAAAATCGGATTTTTTTTATTTAAATCGGATTTTTTTGATTTTTTTAAATATTCTTATAGTATAACATTATTTGTGTACTCTGCACATATTTATTTATATTTTCTGCATAGATTTACATATTTCTATTAATTTCATTACAATTTCTAGATATGAATTCAAAATAATTTAAATTTAAAATTGTTGCAAACAAATTTAGATGATTCATTTAAAATTTAAAACATTCTAATATTAAATTGTTATACATATAAATATGTGTGTTATATGTATAAATTTCTATTTAATTTAAAAGTAATTAAAATTTTCTTTCGTGTATTACTCCAAATAACACATATTTTATATAACAACGTGTAATAAATATAAAAAGAATGCTAAATGCGTATGGGTATATATTTATTATGCATCATGCAAGAACAATTCTATAATTTTTAAGTTATGACAAAATATTAAATAGAAACAGTTTAACATTGGTGAATATCTATAAACAGATAATTATCATTAACCATTAATATAAAATTATAGTTTAACATTAGATTACAATTCAATCTCTTACAAAATCTGGTTTTTATTTTGTAATTATTTACATATATGTAATTATATTAGCATTTTTAACTATTTATGCATTTAAGGTTTTGTATACGAACGCCAATTTGGCTGCTTTATCATTTCCTAATTTATTTCTAAGTTTAGATTGAACTAAACCATATGTTGAAAAAATCTGTTTCATGGAGGAAGAAGTAGCTGTTGCTGTAAGCAGTTGCTCTATGGCTTTCTTTACACTCCCCTCACCATCTGATATACAAATTTCTGAATCAAAGTGTGTTTTCCACCAATCTAGGGGAGAAATCTTTGTTACGATGTCTTCATCAAATAAAAATTCAGAAAAGGGATCAGATTTTCCTTGAAATTTCATTATCACGGATATAAAATGTGAACTGTATTTGTCTTTAGCAAAAAGTAAGGCTTTCTTTTTTTCATCATTAGTCAAATTTACACTATACTATTCTAAGGCACCAAATGCAAGGTAATCGTATAACTAAAAGTGTGAAGCTATCAATTATCAGTGTTTTTGCCCCCCCCCCCCCCTTACTCAGCCATGATCAATTTTAGAAAACAATCTTGCTTATTTGACAATACAAATATGACTGCTTAGTGCTTAGCATAGTACAATAACATTTCTTATTTTTTTCCATTGCAATAAGCAATGAATTCTAGGAAAAGAAAGAGGAAAGGGATCAGTTACAGGGATTAAAGTATTTTCAATTATAGAAGAAACATGAAACTGGAATTAATTCTATGTTAGACAAACAGTCCAAATATTTATGTTATAATTAGTTCATGTATTGATCACATTATATGATCAATACATCAACATGCAGGATATTGTAATTTGCAGGTAAATGTAAAACAAACTTATGAATTATGTATAATTTGCTTTAGAGAAAGTGACTCTCCACTGAAAATACTATTCTATTAAATAGATTTAACTTTAGCTTCAGCATTTTGAAAATGGAAGTGACTAAGAAAAAAAAAACTTTAAAAATTAGTAAGTATTTATCAGTAGTTTTGGAGAATGTACTACGGATAGATAATATTTTTAATGCAGTGTTGCATTTACTTTCATAATATAATAGTATTTTTAATCTATAAAAGTTTTATTTAATGTTATTAAAAGGTAATTTTTAATCTGAAATGAATGATTTTAACTTTTATTTTAACATGAATGAGGAATTTGATCCTTATTCAGCCAGTAAATATGAATGTTAAAAAAACTGATTTAAATCAAAGATTTTTTTTAAAAAATCATTTGATTTAAATCATGATTTAAATCACGATTTAAATCAAACAACCCTGGTTTGAAATATCCGAATTAGTGATTTTATAAATTTGTTTAATTAAATTTTACAAAAAAAGAACAATATGATATCAATAAATAATAATTACTATTGATTCCTGCTTTTTCCTCTTTTCTTTTGCGTTTGCATAAATGACGTCATTTGGACAAATTTATTCAAAGTATTTTCAGTTTATAAATTAAATTAAATGCTGACAGACGATTGAATACTGACGATAGAAATGTGATTTTTTTTTTTTTCAAATTTTCCATAAAAAACATAATTTAATCACAATCTTGTCTTCATTATCGATTGAAATAAAAGATTAAATTCAATTTCAATTTGAAAATGACGAATAAAAAGAAATCAATAATCCCTATCGTAATCCTTTTCAATTTTTTTCCCTTTTTTGTCAAAAAAAAAAAAGAGTAATTAGTTGCCATCATTACAGAAATGTCATTAAAATTAGAAAAAAATTACTAATATCTCGAAAACTAAATCCAATTTCAAAATTCTATTACCAGTTTTGACATCTGCAGATTTTTTATGGACAATTGGTATTAATTTCACCATCAAGCGTTTAATATTTTATTAAAAATAGCCCTGAAACATAATCAGCCGTTTCATAAAATCGTTTCATAAATTTGTTTCATAAAATCGTTTCATTAGGATTTTATATATATAGGGTAGATATTGACACCATTTGAATGAATTTTGTAAGCCACATAATGCGGCATTCACTTTGTCTTTTTTTATTACTTTCTTCTATCATTACAAGAAGAAAGTATTGGATTCATGAAAATTTTCGACGGATTTATACGTTTCAGAAGGTTCTGAATAGAATTTTGATTATTTTTTAGAAAATGTCTGTCAGATTGTATGTGAGAAAATTTTTGTGGGCGCTCTATCTCAAGAACTAATGCACGATATTTAATTAAACTTTATATTCAGTTAGTCATTGATATAGATTGGTGCTTATTAGTTTTTGGTGAAAATCGCCCGACAGGTGGCGCTGCTAGGCTGCATTTTTAACAATTTCCGCAATAGCTCTATCTCAAGAACGAATGCACTTACTTTCATCAAACTTCAGATTCATTTAGACCGTGACATAAATAGATGTTGATTACGTTTTGGTGTAGATATCCCAACAGGTGGCGCTGCTATACCACTTTTTTCCTGATTTTTGTTATAGCTATATCTCAAGAACTAATGCACTGGATTATAACAAACTTCAGATTCTGTTAGACCTTGACATAAACAGATGCTGCTTACGTTTTGGTGTCAATAACCCAACAGATGGCGCTGCTATGCTACTTTTTTCATTATTATCATGATTACTACATCTCAAGATCTAATGTACGGATTTTCATCAAACTTCAGATTCAGTTAGATGTTGAGATAAGTTGTTGATTAAGTTTTGGTCTAAATCTATCTCCCGACAGGGGGCGCTGCTAGGCTACATTTTGCAGGATTGACACGATTTTAGCAATAGTCCTGTCTCAAGAACTAATACACAGAAATGAATAAAACTTTAGATTCAGTTAGACCTTGATATAAATGGGTGCTGATTCTTTTTAGTGTATGCAAAACCTGTGTGAGATAGAAGAAAGTTTTGGGATTGGCACATCCGACTAGTTTTATCACATAAATATATATATTCTTTTTACACTGCATAGTTTGTACATAGTAGTACCCTTTATTGACTGAAATAATAATAATAATAATAAAACAGGTAAGAAAAATTATTTTTTAACACTTTCCAACAGAGGTGAAAAGTGTTTATGAATTTGGTTTGTATCTGTCTGTTAAATATATTGAAATTGTCACACAATAGATGTATGTTATTGAGGTTTCAGTATTGAAAATGAAGTGTGCAGCACTTCCTTTTTACTAGTTTTTTTTTTTACATTCATTACAAGTTTATTACATTTCATTCATAGATGGGAATGCTAAAAAAAAAAAAAAAAAAAAAAAACGGAAACTTTGGGAAAAAAACTTTTTTTCTGAAAGGGTATTTTTCAATTTTTCCAAATTGGAAAAATGGAAATTTAATTTATAAAAAATATTATGTTCAAAATATTATTATGACTGCATTCTGATATTTTTTCATGTTCAGTGTCTCTCATGAAAATGTAAACATAGAAAATATGATCTGTAAGCAGTTTAGGAAGAACTTAGTCCTTTAAAGGATCCTTTACAATTTTTTCATCTTAAAACATAGGACCCTTCAAAAAGTTTGGAATTTTTATCAATCTCCACTCTGAATCATCCAGAAATGTTATGATATTAGTATAATAAAATGTGTCACATAATAGATGAAATCGCCAATGAATCTCTCATATAGCTGTATAAACAGTAGTGGCCAAAATTGTGGAAACCTTTTGAAAAAATGTTTTTTTTTTTTTTTTTTTTGAAGTTTGATGAATCATAACACCCAATATTTCTTAGTTATACCATAAAAACGCTATACCACTAAGAAAGATAATTTAATCAAAAATATCATGTAGTACAGTTTGATCAATTCTAATTATTTTATGAAACGTTATAGCCAGACAATCAGAAAAAAACACTAAAACCTGGTTAGGTTGATAATTATTTTTCTTTTTCTTGAATGTAGCCAATGCATATATGAATGTTCAGAGTATATCAGACAGATTCCATTTTATCTGGTAATGAATGTGTCAATCAAAGCTAGGGTAATATTTTTTTTTTAAATGTCATATTTTGGTACTTATAGGCAGACTTTTATCACTATTTTTTATGATTGCTCACAAGTTGCTAAAGTTCTTTGCCATCTATCGATTTTTCAGCTAGTAAAGCATAATAAAATTAAGCAAATATCGTAAATAGTTGATTAGTTACCCAGAAATCAATGTATAACAATAATTTTAAGTGTAAAAATCTATGGTTATGATGAAATTGGAAGTAAATTAACAAAGGGATGACTTAGTCATGCAAAACAAGACTGATAAAGGCAGAAAAAGGTGAAGGAGAGCAATTAGCGGTAGAAGAGTAAGGTCCTTGTGTATAGGTCACAGAAAGCATCATCTCGGTGAATGCAACATGAAATAGCGCACGGAAATGCAGAGTTAAATCAAAGTACAGTTCTCAGGGTTCATACCGAGTTGGGAAGAAAAAATCCAAGGAGTCCAAAAAATGTTAAGGTTTTGCCTTTTTTTGTTGTTGTTGCTTTTATGTGCTGCATCGTTATGTGGTATGCATGCTCCAATTTTTAATGCCCAATTTGGAGACAAAAACAAGTTTACTCTATTAGAATCTAATTGTTAGTGCTGGAATTGCACAGTATTCACAAAATATTGCTTACTGATTTCGTAAGTTTAAATACAAAATAGACAATCAACTTTTTTATGCAGCGATCAATGATCATATAAACAGAGATTAGACAAACCTCAAACACTTATTATGTATATCACATACATGATACATCTTAAAGAAAATTTTAAAAAGTAAAAAAAAAAAATGCTAAACGCAACATACAAGAAAAAATAAAACAAGTTTTGAATTTATACTTTTAGAACAGCTTAATCGATTTCTTTGAAGGTGAAACTTTGACGAAATTCGTGTTTTATTTCGATCATTTCACGAAACTGACTTTTTTTTGCGATCTTTTGATGGAAACTGCATGTTTTTCGCGATCCTTTGACGAAATTGCCGTGTTTGTCGCGATCATTTGAGGAAATTCGCATGTTTTTTTGCGATCTTTCGAGGAAATCCGCGTTTTTTCGCGATCTTCTGGGGGAAATTCGCGGTTTTTTTTTCGCGATCTTCTGGAGGAAATTCGCGTTTTTTTCACGATCTTCTGGGGGAAAATCGCATTTTTGCACGATCTTTTAAGGGAATTTGCGTTTTATTTCTATCGTTTGACGAAATTGACGTTTTTTTTCGCGATCTTTTGATGGAAACCGTATGTTTTTTCGCGATCCTTTAACGAAATTTACGTGTTTTTCGCGATTTTTTAAGGAAATTTGTGTGTTTTTCGCGATCTTTCTAGGATATTCGCGTTTTTGTGATCTTTTGAGGAAATCCACATTTTTTTCGATCTTTTAACGAAATTCGCGTTCTTTCGTGATCCTTTGAGAAAATTCGCGTTTTTTCACTGTCTTTTAAGAAATTCGTGATCTTTTGAAGAAATTAGAGTTTTTCCGCGATATGTTGGAGAAATTAGAGTTTTTTGACCATCCTTTGACAAAATTTACTAATTTTTTCTGCGATCGATTGACAATATTTTTTGGGATATATTTGCGAAAAATGCGATTTTTCAGAGATTCTTGGCTAAATGCCAAACATCGATAAAATTTAAAGTAAAGTACAGTGTTGAAAAACGGACTTTACGGACCTAATAATTGAAAAACGGACCTAGTGGGAGCCCTGCTATAAGGTTATCCTAACCAATCAATGCTGTGCTTCAGATAAATGATGTGCATAAAAGATTTACCGTACGTTTTACAATCACGATTTCTTTTCCCTTGGCAGTAATATCGCTTGCGTCCGAAGCCGCAATACAATTTAAGGAGTTTCTAAGGAGTGGTTTGCTTATCTAAGTAGTTCTAAGTACTACTTGGGAATGTTTTCATTTCTAAGGAGTTTCCAAGGAGTCTGTGCGAACCCCGAGTTCTGTAGAGAATGCAGTATTTTGGTCTAAATGCTTGAATTTCATGAAAAAAAAATATATAAATCAAAAAGGTTGAAAATATTAAACTGAGCTAAAAGGCATGAGACAGAGGTATACTACACAGAGAAATAGTAGGGTCGTGTTATTTAGAGTGTTAAAATTTTTTTTTTTTTTTTTTAATTCTAGCATTTAGACCAAAATACTGCACTCTGCACAGAACTGTACTTTGTTTCAGCTCCCCATTACAGTGCATCATTTCATGTTACACATACCGAGAAGATTTTTTTTCTGTAACCTATACACAAGGACCTTACTCTTCTATCCTCCAATTGCTCTCCTGCACTTTTTCCTGCCTTTACCAGTCTTGCTTTGCTTGACTTAGATATTCCTTTGTTTATTTACTTTAAATTCTTCATAACCATAGCTTTCAGGGTAACTAATCAATTCTTTATGATGTTTTGTTAATTTTATTATGCTTTACTAGTTCGAAAATTGGAAGGTGGGAAAGAACTGTAGCAACTTGGTAGCAATCATAAAACATAGAGAATAAAGTCCTCCTATAAGTACCAAAATATGGCAGCCTTTTTTTTTTTTTAAATCCAACACTAGCTTTGATTGACACATCACCAAATAATATGGAATCTGTCTGACTCTCCAAACATTCATATGCATTGGCTTCATTCAAGAAAAGAAAAATAATTATTGTCAACCTAACCAGGTTTTACTGCCTTTTTCTGATTATTTGGCTATAACATTTCATAAATAATTATAATTCATCAAACTGTATTGCATAATATTCTTGAGTAAATTATCTTTCCAGTGGCATATAGCTTTTATGGTATTACTAAGAAAAGTTGGGTGTTATGCACCATCAAACTTAAAAAAAGCATTTTTTCCGAAAGGTTTGCACAATTTTGGCCAATACTGTATTTATGAAGGACCTCATTAAAAATATCTAAATAAGAACTTAAATATGACGATAATTTCTAATTCACAAAATTTTGATTACATGTTTTGTGACAATTTTATATGATTTTTTTAAATAAGACAATATTTTTTATACAAAATGTTCACAAAAACAGGATTGCATAAAAAAAAAAAAAAAAAATAAGCAGACCCATGCAACTTTTCTTGTTAAAAATGAAAATTCATGTGCAAAATTATTTTAATAATATACCAGAAATTTAATATAAAATTTGAAACATGCATTTATTTTTATTGACATAGCTGCAATTTTTTATGTAATCAGATAATAATCGCCAGAAATATTTAACTATTAGAAACAAGTTATTTTTTAATAACGTGCAATTGAAATTTCAAGCTTTTTTTTCCTCTTCTCTTCCTTTTCCTTAAATATAGATTTTAAGACTTGTCTAACTGTAATTTTTTTTTTTTTTTTTTTTTTTTTTTAATATTAATGCATACAAATACACTTTACAAAGAAAATGTAAATTTTCAGATAAAAATTGTTTTCAACTAAATTTTCCGAAGTATTAAAGAATCCTCCTACTTTATAAATTTCATTAAAGAAATATACAAACACATAGCTGCCAACATGTCCATTCAGAAAACCTTACAATTTTCCCGACGTACTTCACTGTGCATCTTTAAAAATATATACGTAGTGTTTATGAAGGCATCTGGTATGGTAATATATGGTTTGATACAAAATTTACTGATAAATACAAAAATATTAAACAAGCAATTGTTTAAGTTTAAAAAGAAAGTAAAAGACACAACCCAAATAATATTAGCATTGATAATTATCTTTAATATACTTTAAATAAGCTGGCTTTACCCAATATTTTTTTGTCAAATATTTCTTCATAGCAATCTTCTCACATGCTTTTAAGTATTAAAATATTTAATACTTAAAAGCATATAAGTATTAAAATATTTTATAAGTAAAAAAAAAAAAAATCTAATAAATTTCTAATAAAAAAGTCTCAAAACTACAATTTTAATTTTGCATTCAGCTTTGCTGCGAGAAAATTTTAAAATACAAAGCATGACTAAAAATGCCCTGGCATAGAATAACGTGTTGTGAATTACTACTTGGTTGCTGTGACGTACCATATTGCTAATCTCTCTCATCTTTGTAACATAAACACAATGTGTGCATCAGTTTAATTCTTTTACTAAATGAGTAACATATTTGAATAATCATTTCAAGTTTTACCAAAAAACCTTACAATCTTACTTATCATCCTTACAACTTGACCTAAATCCTTACATTGTAAGGCTAAACCTTACAAGTTGGCAGGTATGCGAAACATATACATATTACTTTCATATTAAGAATCTGAAACTTACACTAAAACCAAAACATAGGGTTGGTTTAGACTGGAAAGCTATATCAAAACTAAATACACAAGAAATATTGTATGAAAAAAAAATTGTAATATTGTAAATTATTATCAATTTTCAAGCAATAGAAGATATAAAAATTATAATATTTATAATGTCACAACTACAATAATTTGTTTCTTTAAAATGGCGTCATTTATATACAAAGCAATGCTATATAGAGGGGATTTAAATTTGCTTTCAATCTGCAGTGATATTGGTTGAAACTCATATAATTTTTTTTTTTAATTATCTCTACTGGTAAATGAACAAATGCAACTGTGAAAATCATTTCAACAGAGACATGATATCAGGGTTCATACTCTCTTTACATGATAAAATTCAAGCAACTTACCCAAAATTCAAGCACCTTTTCAGAAATGAAAATTTTAACACTACAAAATACTATGTCTGTTTGTATAATGCAAATGTATACAGAGGGAAAAAAAATTCATTTTCATATGTTTTCAGGTGAATGCCATACATAACATATAGTAGCAAAGTCATAAATGTGAAACATCTCTGAAAAATACAGAAACTATTTTTGCAGTACACTTTGAAAGTTATCTGCACTAACACTAGACAAAAGTAGACGCTTGATAATTCTGTACTGCTATGCTATGATACACACAATTTTAAATTAAAAAAAAAAAAAAAAAAAACTAAACAATTTTTCATATCTTACCTTAATTTGAAAACATCCACTAAATCATTTTACAAAAAGGTATATTAAAACACACACAAAAAAAAAATTGCATGTTTCAGCATGAATAATTTATTGCATTTTAAATACAAGACTTTTTTCAGCCTTTAAGCTTTTTAACTGCCTCTTCTATTTTTTCATCTAAAATTTTAACTTCAGCCTGTTTTTCTTTTACGGTTCTTCTCAGGCTGTTTGACTGTATGCCGAAAGTCTTTTTTTTTGTAGACTCTGCCTTCAAAAACAACTCATCCGCTGAATCCAGAAGTTCTTTGATGTCAACTAACAGACATTTTTTCTTTTTCTTTAAGACATCTAAATCATCTTCAAGCTTTCTTTTCTTGTTCTCAGTGAGACATTTTTCCTTCTCTTTTTGCTGATCTTTCAGGTACATCATGTACCTTTGTCTACCACTGGATGTAGACGAAAGTAGCTCTTTTGTTATAGGTACTTTAAGCATGCCATCACAATACTCTATATGATCTTTTATAATTCTTAAAGAAATATAAGAATGTTCTTTTAGGTTTTCCACTTCCATATTTTTGTTAATAGAAAATCCTCTCTCGACAGAAGCTTGTCCATAAGACAAAAACAACACAAGTTTGGTCACATGGAAGGCTTTAATGTGTCCTTTAACACACATATGATCATAAAAAAAATCATCCAATCTATCTTTCGATTCATTAAAGCTCACGAAAACTGATAAGTTTGTTGTTTCAAGGAAATCTTGAATCCAGAAGAGTTGTTTCACAGTCATCTTCTGGGATCAACCATTTTCTTTGTTCCGTGCAATTTTACCAGGATTCAAACAAGATGAATTGCATACAATACTATACCAGGGCTGCCATTCCAAAAATTATTCAAAATAGTTGCTTTAGTAGCCTTTGAAGCCAAAAATAGTCGCATATCATGGCAGATTTAGTAGCAAAATAGTTGCATATAAAGTATTATCCAAATTAGTCAGAGTGGATCAGGGTAGATAATGATTTCCCTTTTACAAATTTTCTCTATTTCCTGATCTTTCCTTAAAAATGTTTAAGTTTTTCTGATTACAACAATACAACATTTTATTACCCAATCTACACAAATTCAGTACTGTTTTTACATCTAATTATTATATAACATTATTAATAATTATTATCTATTTATTATGTAACAAAATTGTTAAAAGTAAATCCATTCTATTCTAGTTTTCATGACATTTGAGTTTAGTTTGTTGCAACTTTTGGATCAACACTTGATATAGCTTTTGTTAGTTGCAGATGTAATAGTGATATTGCCAGCATTTCATTTTTGCTTTTGTAATGAACTTCAAGAAATCTTTCTTGGAACTTTACCTAAACTGCAGATTTAAGGGATTTTAAATATTTTAAAGAGTTTGAAACTGTGGTATAAGGGAAGTTTTTATTTTATGTGTATATTTGCTTACTTTATAGTGACATTTTTAGTAGAATACTATAACATAGTTGGCGTCCCGATTTAGGATAATGCACTACACATTACAAAAAGATATTTGAAAAATTTTTTACAAATGAAAATTTTCAGGAAGGAGGAAATTTAGTACAAAGTATCAAATGCAGCAATTTTTTTTTATATATAAAATTAAAATTGTAAATATTTTAAAGAGTTTGAAATTGCAGAAGTGGAAGAAAAAAGAAATTGGGCATTGGGGGGGGGGGGGGAGGGGGGGGGGGTATTTTAGATGATTAATTATTTATTGTTACTACAAAGCAATGAATACGACAGACTTTTCTTTTAAATAAAGAGTTTTAAATATTTTAAGCCCATATTATAACACAATTAGGCGAGACTTTTTCTCTAAATAAATATTTTAAACCACTTTCTCTACTGCAGGGGGGATGGGGGAGAAATGTAAATTTGAGAAGGAGAGGTAGATGATTAATTATTTTAATTTATTTTAATTTAATGTTATTAGTTATCAACAAATAGGGCAGAATTAATTTTCTTAAAATAAAGTTTTGAAAGATTTCAAAATCCACATGCTAGAGGGGTTGTGCAAAGGGGAAACCCAAAAGTTTTGGAAGGAAGGGGTAGTTTGTAAGCTTGATTATTTATTTATTACACAAGAGAGAAACAAGTAGGACAGGATAATTTTTTTAATATAAAAATACTGATTTTAAATTTCCTTGTATACTGTGAGTGGAGGGGGGGGGGGGTAAATTTTGAATGAGAGGGGGGAGGGAATTTATGTGATTGTTATTAGAAGCAGTGATCAGTAAGTAGGGCAGATGCCTTTTTAAAAATATATATATAAACTAGGGGGCCTACCCCCTGCGAGCTACGCTCGCCAACCCCCGCTCAGACTTCGAGGCCTCTAAAAACATGACAGCGTGCTTTGTTTTAAAAATATTGGTAAATCTGTAATTGGGTTGCCATGCTTTTAACGTTTTAATGGGCATTTTTTGATTATCATAGCCTCATACACAGCTGTTGCGACAACTGACGACTGTTTTTGGGATTGATAAGTAAAATCAATTACAACTTGAAAAACAGCTTGTATAAAATGGTTAGGTTTAAATTGTGGCTACCTCTCGGACTTTTATAACAACGATCGGTATTCTATTCTTCCTTTGCGTTTAAGGATGAGAAAAGAAAAATTCCATCTTCTTGTGAGTAACATTAAGAACCACGATATTGAAAAGTACTATGTTATAGACATTTTCAGTAACAGGTTTTAATTTTCTCTCTATTTTAGTGCATCATCATGCATATTTTCATGTTATTTTAAATATGTAAATTATTTATTTTAATTAATATGTATATACGAATTTTCTAATAATTATTTATCATACAAAATTAATTAAACATTTTGTGCATGCCTGCCTGCATTTATTCGGCATCAATTGATGAGATATTTAAACAAATTTGCTATCCGCGATAATTTTTCACCATGTTATGTCACTTGAATACTGTCCATAAGAAAATAGGGTATTTTTCCAGTATAGGATTCTTTGCTTTTAGCTTTGGCGTAATTCGAGCTTCAAAAAGGGATAGATTCGTTAATATACATAGATTTGTTGCCAAAAGTTATGAAAACAAACCCAATGAACTTTTGGTGCTTTTCTATTATAGGGGTCTTGACGCTTTTTTAAGAAGCTTGGCGCAATTCGGGCATCAGAAAGTGAGATTTGGTGCCAAATGACATAAACAGCCATGGAAATAAATTCGACGATTTTTTTGTTTATATGCGTATTTTAATTATACGTATATTATTATTGTTTTTTCTATACAAATTACTTCTGATTATATATAAAATAGGATAAATGACATTTTGACGCTAAACAAATTGTATAAATATTGAAAAAATGCTTCTGTATACGAAATGACAAAGTGAATAGGTTGACAGAAAGTATATTGCCAAATTTCCTTTTCCGCCAAGGATATTTTCTCTGTTTCGTCAAGGTCCCATATACTGGAAAAGCACCGAACTTTTATGCTTGTTTATACACGTATTTATATGTATATATACAATTTATTTATAATTGTCTTTCAATTTACCTCTTTTTGTACATAAAAATAGATAAATGACTTCTTTATATTAAATAAATGGTATAAATATCGAAATTATTGCTTGTGTATATCAAAAAGCGAATAGATTGTTAGAAAACATGTTGCCGGATTTCAATTCATCGCCAAGGTCACTTACTGTATCTCGCGAAGGCCCCTAAATTGGAAAAGAAACAAAAATAGTTTTAATATATAACGTAATTTACACCTTAAGTGTGTTTCGAGTATGGTAATTTAATTATTTGTAGTTTTTTCTACTCTTTGTTATTTATGTGTAAACATATAATTCATTATTAAAAAAGTAATGCTACTGAAATATTAATTTGTTTAAACTTTAATAGCATTTCTTTAATATATAGGGAACATTTTTTTCCTTGCTGCCAATAAAAGAGATAAAGGAGTAAATGTCATTTTACCATAATTGATGTCATATTCTCATTAAAATTGGAAAGAACACCAAGCAGGATATTTTATTCTCCTTCCGTTCAGTTGGGCAATTATTATTTTATATATTCGTTTCAAATATCCGAATTAGTGATTTTATAAATTCGTTTAATTAAATTTTACAAAAAAATAACAAAATGATAGCAATAAATAATAATTACTATTAATTCCCCCCCCTTTCTTTTGCGTTTACATAAATGACGTCATTTGGATGAATTTATTCAAAATATTTTTAGTTTATAAATTAAATTAAATGCTGACAGACGATTGAATCTTGACGATAGAAATGTGATTTTTTTCACATTTTCCTGAAAAACATAATTTAATCACAATCTTGTGTTCATTATTGATTGAAATAAAAGATAAATTCAATTTCAATTGGAAAATGACGAATAAAAAGAAATCAATAATCCCTATCGGGATCCTTTTCAATTTTTTTTCCCTTTTTTGTCGCAAAAAAAAACTGAGTAATTAGTTGCCATCATTACAGAAATGTCATTAAAATTAGAAAAAAATTAATATCTCGAAAACTAATTCCAATTTCAAAATTCTATTACCAGTTTTGACTTCCGCAGATTTTTATGGACAATTGGTATTAATTTCACCATCAAGCGTTTAATATTTTATTAAAAATAGCCCTGAAACATAATTAGTCGTTTCATAAATTCGTTTCATAAAATCGTTTCACAAATTCGTTTCATTAGGATTTTATATATATAGGGTAGATAAATAAAAAGATTTAAACGATTTGAAACACAGCGTGGGGGTGAAAGAGGGCAAAGGAGAAAGCAGAAATTTTTTAATGGAAGAGGTTATTTAGATGATTTATTTATTGTTATTAGTAAGCAACAAATACGACAATATATATATTTTTTTAATTTCAGAAATAGAAGTTTAATGATTTACAACTACGTATGCTGGGGGATCAAAGGATATAATTGCTTATTTGCTGACTGTTACTATGCAGCAGCAATTAGAACAATTACATAGGTGTAACCAGCTTATTACATGGGGGGTGCCCAGATTTTTATTTGAAACAGATAACGGAACTGAAAACAGACACATACATACATTAGAGATGAGTTCGGGCCCTCTTTTCGGAGTCCGCAATATTTTGTGTCCCTACAGTCCGAGCCCAATACTGAAAATATGCAATAGAAAAAAAAATGCAGTATCTCATTTTTAAGCATCTTACATGAAAATAACTGTTAATCTCAAGAACATAATTACTTTTTTGGAAATTTACATTCAATCTTATCAAAAGAGAATTTGGTACCAAATGAAATTTTACTTCCGTAAAAGGATTCTCATATTCCCCCCCCCCCCCCCCCAACAAACAAATCTGAAGGACACATTAACGAAGTGCGTTTTATGAATAAATGCATGATATTTGTAGAAATTACCATTAATATGCCGAAGAATCGAACAGTGTTTTTCTATTTCCTATAAAATGTGTAGATTTTAAATTTTAATAGGTTCTTTCCTCAAAACAATCTTTTGTGATTCTAGCGCCCCCGAAAATCAGGTTAAATATTAACACTGTAATTGACACGTTATCTGAATGATCCGATGCTTTTATAGGAAAAGAGAAAACACTGCTCTATTGCTTTCTATCGGAATAACAATACATGTTAATAGTTATCTTATATCTACTTACGAATGAAAGTGACTTCGACAATGTGCATAGCAGAGCCGCAGCATGAGCAGAGTTCATGATGAAAAATCGACGTAAGAATCACTAAAGTTATTTTCATATGAAGAGCGATTATGACTCGCCCACTATAAAAGACTAAAAAATTTGCAAACCTTAAACTAATGCTGGCTGACTAAAGACGAAATAAAATATTCATTTTGCAACAGATCTCCAAAAGAAAAAAAATAATAAATAAATGTTTCAATTAAAACATTTCCTACTGTCATAAACGAAAATCGAAAAAAAAAAAAATTATTCCCGCTCTTCGGATTGGCATCATTTCAACAGCCGCCGTCAATGCCAGACAATATGAAAAATTTTCTTTTGAAATAGCATTCTAATGCTAAAAAAAAAAAAAAACAAGATGTCTGTTTCCCTTGATTCTGATCAAAAGAGCATTAAAATGACTGCAACTGCAATAAGTAATTTTTAAAGAAAAAAAAATTAAAAGTTATTCTTTATATATACGAGAATAAATAATATTGTCAGTTTCAGAAAGTGAGTCTGAACCCGAAGACTGGTTTAAAAATCAAGCCCGAGCCCGTGTCGCGCCCGGGATCGGACTGAGCCCATCTCATCTCTAACATACATGTGTGTGCGTTATGTGTATGTATGATAATCTTCACTTTTATTTCATAACTCCTGATCCCATTGAGATACCACTCTAAAGATTTCAAAATTTTAAACTTATAATATTAAAAAAAAAAAAAAATCTAAAAATTTTTAAGTTTTAAAAATGTATTTTTTTTTTAATCAAGCAACTTGCATATCAAATGAAACCTTGTGAAATTCTCTTTAAAATGAGTGGTCAAACAACACCCTACGCCTGATACAATCTGAGAAAATCAAAATTGAAAACGTTTATGCAAGCCAAAAGATGACGATTTTTCGAAATTTAAAAAATTGTTTGTAAATCTAATGAAATAAAAAATAACTAAAGATATATTCTCATTTATATTATCAGGGAGAATGATTCCTGACAGTAAAATTAAAATCCGAAATGGTCAGGTTGAATATTGAAATTTTTTGGTTGATTTGGCATTAAAAAAAAAAAAAAAAAAAAAAAAAAGAGTGCTTATTACATTCTACTAAGTAAAATTTTAAAATTAAATTTGATTAATTTTCAGTTAAATAAAAAGATTTTATGCATTACTGAAATTACACTTTTAGTATTGGCCACATGGGGTGTCTATTATTGGAAAGAGACTAATTAAGCATTCCAGTAATGGACACCGGTCCTAAAGTCTTAACAATAAATGAAATTTTGTAAATGGCCATTGATAAATGAAATTCAAAGTTTTATATTACTATCTAAACAAAAACATGCAATTTTTGCAAGAAAATAAGGAAAATATAAATTAAATGAAGTGAGCTCTTAGCATGTTCATCAAGATTTTCACAGAAAAACAGTGGAACTGTGAAACATTATTTTCTGCTTCCTGATAGGTTTGATTAAGAGTGTCAACAATAACCCAGATTATAAAACATACAAGGGGGAGTTATGAAAAAATAAAATAAAACAAAATTTTTATTGGTTATTTTTTATAATCCAAAAACATTCAGGGGTGTCCATTACTGGAAGGGCGTTCATTGCTGGCACATCTACCCTACATCAATTTTAAATACGGCATACATTAGTTTTTAAAAATTAAATTTTATTTTTTTTAATTTACATTCGGAAAGGATTTGAATATGTAGATTTTAAAAAAATAATAATGAAACATACCTATAAATAAAATATACATATGTAAAAATTTATCCCAGACCACATTAACAAAAAATTATTGAATTAAAAAAAAAATTCAATTTTTTTTTCCAGAATTCATAAGTTATTTGTTCATAAATCCAAAATAAATCCAAAGGGACACTTTCTGACATATTTTTTAATTCTTTTTTATTGGAAAATGCATTGACACATTTTTTAATTCTTTTTTGTTCGAAAATGTATGAAACTGGCAGGTGTTGTTATTCAGAAATGCTGTAATCGAAAGTTTTTTTTCCATTGATTGGTAATCCCAATGTTCAGAAAATACTATTAAAGTTGGTGTTTTGAACCAAATTTCCAGACGTGACAACGAGAGAAAGGAGAAAAACCTGCCGTCACATGACTAAAGTCACTTATAACTCAAAAAGTGTTTTATTTATCAAAAAATGGAAAACGTAATTAGATTCCAAATTGCTTCAATAGACAGGCCTGCCAATTTTGTGCCTTTACGTTTAAAAATAAGTCAGAAAATGTGTCAGAAAATTTCGCATTTGTTGAGCAGGGAATTTGACAACAGCTTTAAGAGAGTATAAACTATTCTTACTTTCTTTGGTGACTGTGGCTTCTGACAATGTTGGACAATTATTTTCTGTTTTAAAACATCCTCAATCGTCTTGCACTTTTTTGCAGATTTTTCTAACGTTTGTTTTCTCTTTTCAGGCCGCCCCATATTTTTTAAATACACATGATAAAGTGTGAAGTATTAATTAAATTAAATATAATTTTCATTTGGCCTATTTTGGAATGATACAAGCACAAGAGCATGAAAAACTAAAACTGAACAAAGCAACAGAATTTTCTCTTCTCGAAAACCCTCAAAGGATTGGCTTTATAATTTACCACTTTGTTGCGTCTTTTTTTTTCTTTTCTTTTACTTAAAAGATAAAAAAAAATAATTAAGCATAGCTTCCATATGTAAATAGAAATGCTTCTGTTTTCCGCAAATACTTTCAGTGAAAAAAAAAAAAAAATGTCTATTGTTAGTGTGAACATCTAATGCGACTGACGCCTTGCAAACGTTACCAAAATGACGCGCCAGTAGTGTCTGGCGCCTACGTACGGAATATTTCGCATCCTAAAATATTTTACTTTATAAAACTGACTGCTGAATGAGCACAAATGTAAATGAAAAATATTAATTATCAGTTATTGTATCATGATACTTGAGAAATGATTGTGTTCTACAGGAGTGATGATATATGAAAAATAAAAATAATATCTATTTCTTTTTTGTAACCTTGCTTTCATTGGTTTTTATGAATTTTGATTATTCAAATTCGATTTAAAAATCCTGCGTATATCTGCATGAGCGGGGGGGGGGGGTGCTGCACCCCCCCCCCTGGTTACGCCTATGAATTAAGAGAAAAATGAGTGAAATTGACTCTTGGTCAAGAAAAGTGCTATTTGGTAGTGGTATCGAACATCTGGAAAAATTGTACTGGACTGGTAATTTTTTTTTTTTGTTCCATATTTCCTGCAACATGTATTTGAAAAAGCTAGAATAAAATTTTCAAAAAGTCTCCCTTTTCATAAAATAGTTGCCTATTTGTCAGAAATAGTTGCTTTTCAAGCCTTTTTTGCTTAAAAAAGTTGACTTAGTCTCCTGAACCTGAAAATAGCAGCAAAAAGTAGCATTTTAGTAGCAAATGACAGCCCTTCTATACATACAATAGATGTTGCAATAGGTGTAGCAATATTGAAGAAACAGAACGTACAAAGGAAGAAAGATAAGAACGGAATTTCCGATCTTGCAGTCGGTAGTAGCAACAAGTTACCCCTCTTTTCATTTTTATTTTGTTAACTTAATCCTATAGAGGGAAAGGAGAAGGGACAAATGCTCCTACTCTGAACCCCTGAAAAGAAAACTATCTCGAAACAAATATATTCGCCATTTTTTATCTTTTTTTTTTAAAGCTTGGAATTAAATTTTATTTTGAATATCTGAATAAGAAAAATTAAGCACCAATAAAAAAATTAAAGAAAATTAAGCACCTTCATTAAAATATAAACAAATTCAAGCACTTTCAAGGACCTTTTTTCTCTCTTTAAAATTCAAGGACTTTCAAGCACAGTATGAACCCTGTGATATATTACAAACAATGGTATTAAATTAAGCAAGAAAAGCTACTGTGAAAATTCTAAGACTGAAAGTCTAACTTTTAAAAGCTGACATTTTTTTTCTTTTTAGTAATTTATTCATGTAAAATAAAAGAAAAAATATTTTCTTCAGTATGCAGAAATTTAAAAAATGTTTATTATTTTATATTTTTTAAGAAAATGTAACTTATTCTTGAAAAACATTTGTAAAAAATCAATTTTTCCAGAAAAAAACTTTTTTTACCGCCACTTCAAAATTTCTGGAAATTTTACATCTCTAGTTGTCACTAATACTGGATGTCATACCCAATTTGCTAAGAGATTATGAAGCATAGCAAAAGGCCACAATAAAAGTCAGCATATCATCAATTTAAAATCGTATCTCATAGAAATCATGTGCTGTCTTTATTTAAAAAAAGAAGAAAAAAAATGGAGTGATTACTACAATGCTGAGAGATATTTACAATTTCATGCCTGAAGTTAAAACTGAGTTTTATTTTATTATATAATACATTCATTTGTTCTTTTATTTGTATTTTAATTTAATAAAATAGTACGTGAAAGTCTGTCATTTTGAAATGTTATATTTTTTAAATAATCCCTTTTGCACCAACAGTTTTTCTTCTCCCATTTGAGACCCACTGTTATGCTTGACGACAACGGTGTTGGTATAACAAAAAAGTACCTAAAGTTAAATATTACCGTAAAATCCCATTAATCCGCCCCCCTAAACACGACGGAAAATCGTAAAATAATCAGGGGGGGCGCTTACACGGTATTAAAATTGTAGTATATGATATTTATGGGTGGTAGTGGGGGGAGATGCTAAAATGGTCAATCGTCGCTAAGCATACATTATTTTAATAAAGTGACAAAAGAGAAACATTTTGAACAAAAAAATGATATACAAAATAGAAAAACAGTATAACTTCATGATTAATGGCGATTTCAGATTATAGAAAATTCTGAATTTCAGAAACATTAAAACTGGAATGCATTTAGATAAATAACAACACTAATATCTGTCATTAATATGGTAACAGAAAAATAAAAGGAACTTAATAATTTAAAATAATTAAAAAACACTGAGAAGTTGCAGTGGAAAATGGTCTGAAATACTTTTTAGAACTAGTAACATTTTACGTGGTGTCGGCATCTGTTGTAAATTAGGCAGATTAAATAACCGTTTTTTTTAGATCATGATTTCGTATCTATAAATGCTAAATAAATAATACAAATCACAAAAATTGAGAATATACAGAACGAATTGGTAGTGTTGCCAGATTTTTAAAACGAAAAACATTGGTATCACAAAAATAGCACAAAAATACGCTACAAATTCGACTGTGGCGCCATCTATTAATCAATCAATCAATTCAATCGATATCGTTTCAATCGATAAATTTTTTGTGATTGGTTTTCATAATAAAGTTAAATACAACTATAAATTCTTTGATAAAATAAATAGATTCTTTTTTAATCAAAATATTACACACACAACATCAAATACACATTTTTAAACTTTATTTCATGAGAAACTTTCACTATCGATATTTTTATTACCTTCATATCGCCATGGAAATAAATTAACAGCAAAACTAATGTTTGGTTATATTGCTTTTTCAGATTGACAATAGTTGAGGTTGTGTATGTTACTTTTGTGTTTGTACATGTTTGCGATATATCAAAGAATCGTCGGGGAAAAAAACGCTCGTGAGATAAAATTTTTGGTGTTGATCTTGACGAGCATGGCGAAATTTCTTTTGGGGGAGGGCGCTTTCTCGGGATTTTTTTAATTTTCCAATTTGTATACAAAGTGGGAGGGGGGTGCTTAATCGGGAAGGGCGGATTAACGGTATTTTACGGTAATAATCAAAAAGTGTTGCAAATTGTTTACATATAAAAGAAATGTCAATATATTTAAGAATTTTAACATAAAATTATGATTTATTTCTTCAGAAAATGAATACAAGTTAAATTAAATATACTTTCAGATAAAATGAAGATTTCCAATACTTATAGGACTTCTAAAAAGATATCTTCGCCATAGGATTGTTAATATTTATTGCTTGTTGGCAGGTAGGCTAACAGAATTATCAATACAGAAATTAATTTACAGGGGTTTTTTGCTTGAGGCCCATTTTGTGAAAAGTAAAAGTTATTATTGTGAAATTTATTATAATTCTGTAAAAAATAACACTTTGTAACGAAGATTAAAATCCAGTTACTCAAATTCGAACCAAGCATTTATTGACTAAAACTTTTTAAAATCCTTTTGCTAAAGTTTTCTTGGAACAGATGTGTTGCACTCACGCTAAAATGTAAACAAAAGATTGGCGACTGTTTGGTTGGCGTGATTTCCAAGACTGCGCCAAGCTACTCTTTTCCGTTGCCATTTTGGAAACATAAAAAACGTATTCGAAAACACAGAAAATCTTATTTCTACACAACAATTAAAATAAACCAAAAATACATTTTTTACAACATAAATTTAATGGAAAATGTTAATTACGTCATTTCAATCTTTTAAAGTGCACTACTATATTACAGTAATCCTTCGCTGATGCTAATTTTAATTTCACACAAACTTTTAGTTAAAATCATTATGTCATTTCAATCTTTTAAAGTGCCCTACTATATCAGTGTAAACATTCGATTATTTAGTTTCTAATTTCATGACGAACACAACATTTATAAATAATGATGTATTAGTAAAACCAGAAAGTAAATATCAAAATAAACGAAAAATAAATTTTTTTAACATAAATTTAATAGAAAATACATTACCTACGTCATTCTTCTAAAGTGGACTGCTACAATCAGATTAATCATTCGATAACTGATTTTGTAATTTCGTACAAACCTTTAGATAAAATCACGTCATTTCAATCTTTTAAAGAGCACTACTATATCAGGGTAATCATTCGGTAATTCAAATTCTAATTTAACACAAACTATTAGATAAAATTATCGCATTATTTCAGTTTTGAAGTCCATATATGGTTCTATAATACGCGACTCTGCAACCAATAACGTGCAATAGAATGCCCTTCTATAACCAATCACGTGGTTTCTCTAATTTTCATCATCAATGACGTAATACCAGGGGTCTGTCCAGGTTTTTTTTTCCAGAGTCCTATTTTTGTGAATTTAATTATTATTTTTGTGAATTATTTTTATTTTTGTGAAAAAACCAATTTTACAAAACATTAGTTAACTCATTTATGCGGTCTCCCAAAATTGGGGAGTTTTAATTTTTCGAAAATAAACTAATATTATGTTAGACAGATTTCTTGTTCCATCTTTTTTTATGATTATATTATACTACACAATTCACAAACAGAATATTCAGATTAGTATAAATAATGCAATAATTATTATCAGATTATATATATATATATATATATATATATATATATATATATATATATATATATGTATAGTAATTAAAAGAAAGATTAAAAGTTTTTTGCTAGTAAAATTGCTATTTATGTATACGAAGTATAATTTACTGTCACTCAAAAATTTCTCCAAGCCTGAAATCAGTTCATAGATTAAGATTTTGTACCACATGCATAATCTACCATTCTTTAAAATTCATCATTCATTTGGAATATAAACAAAGGAAATCATGCATGGTTAACAGGAGTTTATCCCATAAAGCAACTTAATAGGGAAGTGATCTTACTACTTATTAATTTTCAATACAACTTTTTTGTGTACATAACTTTTGCTAAGAGAAAAAAAAAAAATCTAAATGTTGAAAGAGCATATACAATTTTAAGCTGTTAATAAAAACACTAAAATAGTTGGAGAAACATATAATTTAACAATATAACTGAATTAGTTAAGAAAAAATAAATTGATCTATAACTCATAGCTTGTGGTGCAATAAGAGAGTATGAGGCAGAGATTAAAATCATAATTCAAGTATAAAAATAAGAATAAATGTCACTTTCAAGTTGGTGTAAAATTAAAACATAACCATCAAATCAATAGATAGAAAATAATTGAGTTTTAACATTTTCTTTTTTCAAAATGAAATCTTGATTCATTTTCTTTTTTCAAAAATACCAAGTTCAAAATTTCCTCTTATAGAAAATCAGTAAAATAGCCATTTATTTAAATGTTAATTTGCAACATAAGATGTTTTGAATGTACACAGAATCATAACAGTATTTTAGCAATAAGAACTAGTTTATTTTATTTAATAGGTTACTTTAGTCTTGACTTCATCCTATTAACAGGGGGTGCAGCAAAAAATATTTAAAAAATTTCAGGGGTGAATTTTAGGAATTAAACAATGAAATTTTAGGGCTAATTTATGTCCACCATCCCCGGTGATTTTTCAATGCACTTGTATTATAACACAAGTAATTTAATTTAAGAAACACAGCAAATAAATTCTTAAAAAATTCTCGATTAAAATTTTTTGTCATATTCAAAATTTTAAATTTAAACATTCAAATGTTCTAAAAATGTATCAAATACAGAGTAAATAATAACAACAATAAAGTAAAGAAATGGTGTTACCTTAATTTTTCTATATCTAACAGCTTTATAAGATGTTTTTTTAAGCACTCAAACCCGTCAAACTGGGTTGAATCCCGGTAGGTAGGGGGCCTGGTCAGTGGTCTCCAAGATGTTTTTTTTAATAAATATTATATGATTTCTTGCATTCTTGTTCGGTATTTTCATCACAAAAAACTTTTTTTAAATACTTGAATTTTGTATATTTGAATAAAAAACAAAATTATTTAAATTTTGTTGAGGCTAAATGTATTCGTTGCTAAATTTTTAACACCTCAAAGACATAGTTAAATGAAATACAAAGAATATTCAATTGTTAAAAAAAAGACAATGAAATATCCATAATCCTGTATTGTACCATAGAAAATGAATTTCGAAATTAAATTTTGTTTCACATTTAATTCTCTTCATTAAAAATTAGGCTTTCTCGATCTTAATTACTTAGAGGATAAATGTATTCCTTGCTAAATTTTTAGCATCTCAAAGGCATAGTTAAATGAAACACAAAGAATTTTCAATTGTTTAAAAATGAATAAATAAAAATGCTGTATTGTATCAAAGAAAATAAATTTCGATTTTATTTAGTTTCACATTTAATTTTCTTCTTTAAAATCTGGGCTTTTTCCATTTTTATCTCTGAGCTTTTCTTTTTTTTATTTCTGTTTTTCCATGTATAATTGCTGATAAGCTTTATGTGAGTTCTTTTAGTATCATTTAACAAGGAAGTTGAAATAGGTACTTTACTCACACCTCCATAATTTTTAACAGCATCTTTTACAAATCTCAAACTTTTTATCGTATGTTCATTGAAACCACCTTTTAGCATACAATTGTTTATAAAAAATCCCCTCTCAGGATCAGCATTACCATGAGGTAAAACAAGTACAGTTTTAATTTAACTTAAAAGTTACTGTACTTTATTTCTTTGTTGTTTACCACTTACTTCTGATCAACAAATGAAAATGTCTAATAAGAATCAGCTTTGGCGATCACGATACAAATCAAAACTTTGTTTATCAGTCATTCAGGGGTCACATTCACTCAGGAAGAATTGGAACAGGTTTTGGAGCAACAAAAAACGACTTGTGGAGCAGGAAAATGAGTTTTTGGAGCAGCAAAAGCTCTTCTTTTGAAAATAAATTCAGTATCACCATTGTACCCAACACATATGTTGAAATCTCATACAGTACAAAATCTATACTCCGGACCTCAGCGATTCCAAATTTAGGATCATTTGCCATAAAAAACAAAGAAATGAAAACTAATTTAACTCCTCCCTTACTCCATGAAATATTTATATCAGGGATGCATTAACAATACTAAGTAGTATCGTGTGGCCATCACAAAATATTCTTCTATATAAATCAAATCGTCTGCAACAAAAATTAAATGTCAATGTATTCGAGCTTGAGATATAGCTATCGCAGAAATCATGAAAACAAAACATAGCAGCGACACTTGTCGGGCAGTATGCACCCAAAATTAATAAGGATCTATTTAGGTCAAGGTCTAACAGAGTCTGAAATTTCATGAAATTCTGTGCATTAGTTCTTGAGATATAGTTATTGCACAAATCATGAAAAAGGCAGCATAGCCGTTTTTTTCTGTGATCACTTAACAAAAATCTTGATTTCAGATCGTGGATTTGATTTTTTAAAATTAAAAAAGGGGAAATCTGCCGTTCGGCGGAAAAATGGCATTCCTGGGCAGAAAATGGCGTAAAGAAATCCGATTTCACCGTAGAAAAGAAAAAACAAAATGCTCGTTTAGGAGCAAAAATAGTAAAAAAAATGCATTTGTAGCAGATATTTTCATTTGGAGCAGTTTGGTGCAATTGGAGCAGGTCTGTGACCCCTGGTCATTTGTAAATGGAAATAGTTATTGGAAGCAAATTTTAAGAAAACAAGAAAAAATTTTGTAGAATTTTAGGGCTATAAGAAAATTTTAGGAATTGTTGGAATTACAGGGTGAATATGATCCCTGTATTAAAGAAAAAAATAGGATTAAAGAAAATGTCATTTGAATAGTTCTTATTGGTCCTTTATAAGTGTATGCGCCTGTTTCCAGCCTGTTTAAAAATATCAATTATCTTTTCACATTCTTTACTGGTTAATTTTTCTGGTCCATTTAAAATTATTCTTAAATGCCTGTCAAGTATGGTTTGCTTCAAACGAGTTTTCAATTCAGTGCAAACAAGATTCATATGCGAGAAAAGCCTTTCTACAGATGCTGTAGAAGAAGGAATGATTGTGGAAAGGGCCAGTAGCTTCATCATATTTGGAAAGTTATTACATGAATCTCTACTTATAATTTTCATGGCTTCTATTGGAGTAATTCTATTTTCAAATATTTTCTTTGCCTGCTCGTTTATCCTGTCTTAAAAGAGTTTTTGCTTCCATTCCTTTCTCCAAATCAAAAGTTATCTTTGAAAGAGCTATTTCTTTCTCAAATGCAGGAACTTCTTTAACAGCAGCTGCAGCATCAATAATAGGGGGGGACACTTTAAATGCACCTTGGAATTCATTTTTCTGCTCTTGACCATAAAATGAAAGCAAAACAGATAAACATGTTTTATCAGAATCCTTTTCTGTTGTTAAATTTAAATTTAAAGAACTAAATAAATCGAAAGCACCCAATGCCTCACTGTCAACTTTAAAGGCATTTTTCATCTCTTCTTTAAAATCCTGTACGAAGAGTTTCACGAAGTTTTCTTTGAAACAATCTACAATCTCAACAGCATTTAGCTTTTGTTTTTTTTCCTTCTTGTTTTTAAGCTTAATTCTGTGTGTTCCTTGGCAAAAACTAGTAGAACATTAGATTTTTTAAAATATTCACCAGCATCTAGATCAGTTACATATTCATCCACTTCTCGGATAGTAGCCGAAACTTTGTCACTGACATTACTGAACATAATATTTCGACTTTGGAGCCACATGCTTAATTTGTTTATAATTTTTAAGAAGTCTGCCAAGAAGAGAATGCAGAGCAAGTTATCAGGATCCAAAAGTTGCTCTCGAATCCCTTTGATTTCTGGCTCTTTTGTCTTATGAAACACGGCATCTAAAGTTTCTACGAGAGGTTGGTACCGATCAACAATTCTTTCGCATGCTAGGCCATGAGAAAGCCACCTAGTAATTGAAACTTTCAGAATCTTCAATATCTCAGTAGCATATACATCGCTTTGCATATCTTTAAAAATTTGTTGCTTGGCAGGGCTATAATGGAAAAGTTTCCATAAACTCACTAGCAATGCATCAACAGCTTGCAAGAAATTATATTTCTTTAAAAGATGTGCAAATACTAGTGCAAGTCTGTGATTCCGGCAATTTACATACAGAGAATGAGGAGACAAGTGTCGCATCCGTCTCTGTACACCAGATATTTCCCCGCTCATCACATTAGCTCCATCCAATGCTAAGAAAAGACAATTAGTTATTTTAATATTTTTTGCAACAAGAAAACCTTCAATAGCAGATGTGATGGATTCAGCATTTGTTTTTGATAAGTTTATAATTCCAAGATATTCCTCTTTGACTTCAGCAAGTCCTGGTACTTTGTACCGGGCTACTAAACCTAGCTGCTCTCGCTGAGCTTCATCTGTTGATTCATCTGCCAGCAATGCAAAATTTTCACTTAACTGCAATGAAGTTAAAGTCTTTTCTTCAAGAAAGATAGAAATTGCTTCAGTTAAATTTTGCACTGAAACATTTGATAAATATGTGGAATTTTTACCACATGTGTTTAAATAAGATTCTATGTCTTTGTCGCCAAGATCTTGACCAATGAACTTTACTAATGATGCAAAATTTTCTGTAACTGCCCATTGCTTTTTGATCATAAAGTAGAGGATTTTTATGTATTTAGCCATTAAGTTTTGATTAGCTACTTTAGCCTTTTGAGCTACAACTTTTGATCCTTCCTCTAAACTTTCAGAAACAGGTTTGCTGATTTTTGAGGAAGCAACTGCTTGATTATGTTTTGTACTATCTTCATGTCTGGTTATGCATCTGGATGGATGATCCCCTAGACATACGGCTTGGTCAATCCAAGGCCCCTTTGAATAGCAAACTGAACATAGTTTACACAAAAATCCTTCAAATCAAAAATCCTGTAATAAATCCAAGTATTAAGTTTTTCATATTTTTGAATATTCAGGGGATATTGCTGTTTCTCAGGAAATTTGTTTTTATCTATCTGTGTTTGGTCATTCGATTTTAACAACATTCCACTTTTTTCAAAATTATCTTTGTCAGGGGATTTTTCCTTTTCAATCTTATTATCTTCCAGAGAAGATATTTTATTTTGTTCAAAATTTTCATTTTTGGCAGGAGATATTTCGTTATTTCCAAAATTATTTTCAAAAGGAGATATTTCGCATTTTTCAAAAATATCCTCTTTGGCAGGCGATTTTTCTTTTTCAAAATTATCATCTTTGGCAGAGGATAAACTTGAATTCTCAATCGGATCATGTGAAGAATTTTCAATTGGATCGTCTGGAATATTCTCAATCAGATCACGTGGAGAAGAATTTTCAACTGGATCGTCTGCAGAATTTTCAATTGGATCGTCTGGAGGAGATAACTTTGAATTATTAATTGTTGAATCATCTCTTTGTGATGAATTTCCGATTGGAGGTTTCGGTACACCATTATCTTGATTACTTGCTTTGAAATATTTAAATATTTTATCACAGCCCTTGGCATCTGACGATCGTATTTTTTTTACATAATAATATGAATTTCGAGAATTTCCCCCTGTGGAGGGACGTCCATGCTTCATATTTTACGAATTATAAGATAAGAAAACAGATGAAACAATAAAAGATTAAAATGAACAGTGTTGCGAAATCACAAAAGACTCGAATTAGCACAGCAGACTTGCACTTCTTAATTGCATTCGCGAATCAAACGCACGCGGCACGCAGCAAAATAAAGCAAGCGTTGCCAAATTAGAAAGTGAAGAAATCAACGAAAATACGATCACCACACTTACTATTACTATGACGTCATTTATCAGCCAATCGGCGTTGATTCCAAATGAGGATGCAGGGGAGAAAGAGAGTAATGCTTGCTAGCGATAAACGAAAGAGGATTTTGTTTGTTTACGCTCAGATAAACGGTAAAATGAACAAAAAAAAAAGCTAGATTTTTCCAGAATTTTACACTTACCAAAGGGATATGGTTCACGGGGCTTTTTTGTGAAAGGGCCTTTTTTCTGAAATTTATTTTTGTGAAGAGTCCGTTTTTCTGAAATTTATTTTTGTGACGAGTCCGCTTTTCTGAAATTTATTTTTGTGAAGAGTCCGTTTTACTGTCATCGAATTTTGTGAAGAGTCCGTTAACGGACTCAATTTTTCCCCTGGACAGACCCCTGAATACAGACATGCGCAAACATTTCCCGTAACATCCATGCAAATACGGATTACAATAACAAATTTCAACACCAGTAACTAAATACAAGCTTAATAGCCGGGTTGCTATAAAGGAAAAAACAGTCCCCAAAGTTTGGCGACTTTTTTCTTTTTTTTAACCAATTTTTTTAAATTTTTTTTTTAGCGTGAGTGTAAAGCATCTAAGCCGTTTTCTTTTCTGGTAAACTTGTTGTTTGTTTACAAATTACACATTTTAAAACATAACAAAATAATAATTAATTAACAATTTTAAATATAATAAATAAGTTATTATGGAATGGAATTTTGCAAAAGGGCCTTTATTATTTCCTGTTTAACAGATTTTTGTGAAGGGTTCTTAAATAGGCCTCAAATTTTGCCTGGATTGACGCTTGATTTGGAAGATGTATGAATGTTACTTGTAAGTTTAAAAATATTCATAAGTTTTTACAGAAAATTTAACTGACAGTAAAATAATAAAAATAACATGACAGTATTGCTTAAAATTATGCTTAAATTATAAAATAGGATAAATTTTTAAACGATGAAAATTTTAAACTCAGACTGAATATTTTAGAAATTACCGAAGAAATCAGTTTTCATAAACAAGCCAATCAGTAAAAATATTTAAATATATAAATAAATAAATAAAAAATTTCCTAACCACAACAAACAATTCATAAATATGCTTAAATACAAAAGTATGACAATTCAATAAAAACTAAAAAAACTACATGCTCACATAATCTTTTATTTTTAAGAAAAAGAAATAACAATAATAAATCAATTAAACATACCACTGCTTAGAGTCAGACTTCTTTTCCAGCATTTAGCTCAATTTACGTCTGAATTTTTCAAAAATTACTTGCATGGTCTGGTCTCTAAAATAAAGAAATAACGTTGATAATGAAGCATGTGTAAATAAAGGTGTCAAATTAACATTTTAAAAACCAAGTCTTCAATAGAAATGCTTCCAATTTTTATTTATTTATTAGCACTAGGATTTAATTGTGATTTGAAATGAAAATGGCCTGAAATATCTGAAATTAAGGAAAGTAACAGAGTAGAAAGACATTTAATTCTCTTTATAAAAGTAATTTTATATAGATTGAAGTTTATAGAACTGAATTTTGAAGAAAATGATAAATTAATACATAATATCATTTAATAATATATAATGTGCCAATTCAAAAACAAGTTTTGGCTAAAAGTATCAATTTTAAATAGGGTCATTCCATGGTAACTTACGTTACATTTAGAATAATTGACTTCAGTTATTTTAGTAATATAACACTAAAAAATATTCAAAATGTAATGTTTATATGATTTGTTAATTAAACCTAACAAAGCTAAATTTGGTCCTGTTTCTTGAACGCTAAAAATTATATTTACTATGGTAACTTACGTTTCTGACAAAAAGAACTTAAGTTACCATAATAAATATAATGGCCAGTGTTCAAAAAATAGCACTAAAGGTAGGTAATTTTCATCCAAATTTCGCTTTGGATAGGTTTAATTAACAAATCCTATCAACATTACGTTTTCAATATTTTTGGGTGTTATATTATGAAAATTACTAAAGAAAATTATTCTAAATGTAACGCAAGTTACCATGGAATGACCCAATATAGTTGTGTATTATAATAATATAAAGCAGGATTACAAAAAAGGTCAGCTTGAAATGTTTAAAAAGTGGCTTTTACTAATTTTACTTTTAACCGCCATTAGCTTTTACATTTTGAAGCATTTTATAACTTAACTAATATACATATATTTATTTATAAAAATGAAATATATATATATATTAGGCATTTTATTCCACTAGAATTTAATAGAACTATTTATCCATATTGAAAACATTAGTATTGAAATAACGATTTATGTGTAAAATACAAATAAACTTTAACCTTAAAAACTATCAACAAATTTACGTGTATCACCCAAAAATTAACTTAGCAACGGCAAGTAGATTTGTCATTTTTCCATGACGACTCCTATAAATATTGGCTAAAGTTGTACCTTGTACCACTACCATAAGTGGGTATGTCGTCAAGCTTAGCATCAAACAATAGTGATGTTGATGTTGGCAAAAATAGGATTGTGGTTTCAAGTGAAACAAAATTACAAAAACGTCAACTTTCAAGAAAATTTTGCATATTTACAGAATAAATGCATAGAAAAATATTTAACTTCATCAAATCAATTTATTTATCAAAATTAACTATACAAAAAATAACAAACAAATATTTATTGGGTACTTTTCGGTTAGCCGGGCGCCAGTGATATATGTACATATATAAATACATATGTATATACATATATATGTATATATATACATACATATATGTATATATATGTATATGTATCTATATGTATACGTAGATATGTGCATATGTGTGTGTGTGTGCGTATATATACATGTATATATATCATTGGCGCCCGGCTAACCGAAAAGTACCATTTATTGCTACCAGTTTAAAATATTTTTTTTTCATTATCTCACAGTAAGCTGTCAAATAACATATCATAACAAATATAGGTACTTTTCGGTTAGCTAGGCGCTAGTGAAATTATATATAGGGTAGATGTGCCAGTAATGAACACTCTTCAGGAATTTCGGCTAAGATGCTTTACACTCACGCAGAAAAAAAAAATTAATCGGTTAAAAAAAGGAAAAAAGTCGCCAAATTTAGGGGATTTTTTCCTTTAATGGCAACCTAGCCATTGTATTAAGTTATTCGTTTGGCGCAGTCTTGAAAATCGCGCCAACCAAAAAGTCGCCAAACTTTTGTTTACATGAGTGTAAAGCATCAGTTCCGGAATTTCTTTAAAAAATATTTTTTAATTAATAGTTATAATTGTTATATTCCACATTTTTTCTATATTAATCTACCAACAATATTTAACCATGCTCATAGTCCCATTTCCCAATGTGAATCGAAATTTAATTGTAAATAACAGAAATAAATCAAAACACCCTAAATTCCCGTAATGGACATCCCACAAAAAGTAATAGATAGTTGATATTATGCTTGTATTTAAAACTAGAATTTAAAGAAAGCATATTAATGAAATAAAAAAAGCTGAATTTTTATTTGTTATTTTTTCATAAACCAAAAACATTGAAGGTGGCCCATTACTGGCATATCTACCCCAGGGTCGGACTGGGCCAGGGGAAAGGGCGCAGACCTTGGATTTTCAGAGGGCGCGAAAATGTTAAATAACTCATGTCAATCTTACTTATTTTTTCTATGTTTTACTTGGCAAGAGATAACACATTCGCATAGCACTAAGTAAGAAAATTGTTTAATATAATTGGGTTGTCCGGAAAGTTTGTGCCGGTTGGGAAAATCAATTCGTACCGGAAAATTCAACCCGTTAATTATTATACATTTGAATTGAATTTAATGTCTAATACTTAAATTGTAGAATTTTCCGGTACTATTTGATTTTCCCAACCGGCACGAACTTTCCGGACAACCCAATAATATTATTGAGTCTAGAAAGACGACTTCGCTATATTCCTCGTGTATGTTTGATGTTCCATCAAATCTTTACAATGCTACACAATTTTCCAAAACATGTTATGTAATGTTCAAAAATGCTAGAAAGTTGAAAATAGTAGTTGAACACATTGTAGTAGATTGACTATAGGTTACGGCTTTCCTACTTTAGCTTTTTTGTCAGTAGAAGATGCCTTACAAAGTCATGGGAAAAAAATGATCACCCTTACTAATTATCCTTCAAATAAGATATAAAAAAACATAGGTACCAATTTATTGGGAATAATATCTACTATTAAATTCTATTCATAAATTTTGTTTCGGGGATTGTCTACATATTAAAAAAAATGCACAAACCATGATTTTTCAAATGGTAAAACCTACTTTTGACACTCTCTTTGAGTTCCCTGGATCAAGGTAGCTTGGGAATATACTTCTCTTAAATCTCCATAGCCTTATAAAAGAAAATGTGTTAGGGGTTTGTCTAAAAATTTCGAAAAATAAAATTAAAATCCTACAAGAAAAAGTAATGAAAACATTCATTTAGACACCAGTAAATTATACAGGAATTTTAAATTTATAATTAACTTTCTTTCTATAAAAGTAAATACAGCAAAATGTTTCAGGTAATATATTACGATTTATTTTTTGTGGATCTTTTGAAAACAGAAGAAGGTTTTCTATATCTCGAAAACTAATTATTCAAATGAGATGTAAACTTACACACTAGTGATTTTTTTTATACAAAAATTAATGCAATTCATGATTTATAATTTTTTAATGTGAATTTATTAATAACTTTAAAAAAAATGTCTTTGAATACAATAAAAGCCTGGAATATGTTTAGGTCAACTAAGTGTATTTCATTAAAAAATTAATAAAAATTCAATCGGATGATTTTTATAAGTTTGTCAAATGTATTTAACATTAGCATCCTCAAACTTTAAACTCTTCTAATTCTATGAATATTTAAGATAAATACTATAAACTATACCTTTCCGCCAGCTGTCTCGATCCAAGGAACTCAAATGGGGTTAAAAAATGCGTGTTATGGTTTTAAATTCAAAGTTGGTATAATATTTAATATGTAGACGACTCCTGAAACATTATTTATGCATAGCATTAATTAGTAGACATTATTTCCAATCGATTGATACCTATAATTTTTTTTACAAATATTTTTACAGGAATTAGTAGGAGGGGATCGCTCTTTTTTTTTTTTTTTTTTTTTTTTTTTTGTCCAGGACTTTAAATTAACACTTTAGTCTAGCTTGATTTTTTTTTTTGTCCAGGAGTGTAAATTAACACATTAGTCCAACTTGGTATATCCATAGTCGTGTCCATTAACAACAACAAAAATAACATTGCTTTACTTTTTTAGCAATTTCAGATTTTATTACAAGCTTAACGATATATATATATATATATGTATATTACCGTCATCTTTCTGTGAGTTACGACTCTTCCCTTTTTTTTATATATATATATATATTTTTACTCAAGCAAGACAGAATTATTGGGATATCATTAGTTCATTGTTTTCTAGCTTCGTTAGCCAACGATTGAGTTTGGCAGTCTTGCGATTTTTCTATTAGTTGGACCAACAGCTAACACTGCGTCTGAGTCAACGTTTGGCTGATCTTTGGTCTAAAGATATGAGTTGCCATTTGACCAACAGTCATGTTTACTGGAAAAAAACTGCGCTAATAATAACAATAAAATATGATAATAATTGATCTTATTTTAATTAGAAACTTCAACTAATTTGTCGATTTTTTTAGGCAAAAATTAATTATGCTTCTAGAATTACTGATTAAAATTGCTAAATATTTGTTTTTTCATTAGCAAAGTAGTATATTTAAATGGGATCTCTGCAGGTGTCTACCTCATCACACACACACAGAAAAAGATTTAATATGCAAACTTCGTTCAAAAAATATTTATATCTAAAACAAAAATGTACTTTCCGTATGGAAATGGAAATAGAAATTCTGAAGTTAAAAATGCTTGATTTTTATTTTATTTATTTATTTATTTATATATTTTTGGAAAAAGTACCACACATTATAGCAGTATTTGAATGTTGAACTATATGATGAATGTATGATGTATTACTGTTTGTATGTAAATGCGGTAAGAACACTTACTTGTGAAAATAATATTAGACTTGAAGCATTTGACCTAAGGAGAGACAGGAGGGGGAAGAGGTATTTTATCTGCTTTAAAAATTACTTTATGCATCCGTTAAATACTGAATTGATATCGCACTATAAAAAAGTTTCTACTGAAAAGATAGATCGGAAATAGCTATTAGTAGTCTTAAATCACTGAAATAATTGAGTAAATTTACTTTTTTCAGAACACTCTTACCATGATTTGCAAATTTTTTATCACAATTAGAGATCAAGGGAAATATTTAAGTTTCCATAATTGAAATAAATCCCCCGGGGATTGCAATCCTGTAAACTACAGGATTTTGCAGTCAGCGTTTTTTTTTTTTTTTTTTTTTTAACCTACAATAGTTTCTGAATAGTAATCATCGCTTTATTAAATGATCGATTTTTCTGTGATGAAATAAAGTAATTTTTTATTGAAAATACATACCAGAATTTTCTATTAGTTATTTAATTACAGAAATGCTGTTATTAAATATATCTAAGATTACTATCCGAAAAATATAATAGGTTTTTTTAATTTAAAAAAAAAAAAACGCTGGCCGCGGGAATCTGCAGCTTGTAGAATTGCAATCCAGAAATGTGATCGAGGTTGTATTCCTCGAAAAGAAAGAGTATGTTTTCCAGTCAACAACAAAATCCACACAAAACGTTTTGGTTTTCTAATATTTATCTCTTTCTTTTATCAAACTGTTTTTCGAAAAGCATACTTTCGATTATAGGGACATTCAGGGCCGGCTTTAAAGGGGCGCAAGTTCGGTGACCAATGTTGAATTCAGGCGGTGGCCCGGGGGGGGCATCATCCCTCTGAGCCTGGAAATGTCCCCCCCTGGAAGATTTGAGATTTTATGCTTTCAATGGGCAAAAAGTGGAATTTCCCCCCCTCCTGGAGCTACAGAAATCCCTCCCGGACAAAAGTGTCTGAATTCAACACTGTGGGTGACCGCCCTGGGTTGACCGCCTAATAGCTAAGGGATGGAAAATTTCCAAAATATTTAGCCTAAATGTAAGACCTAAAACATATTATTTTAAGAACCAATGAAAAAATTTCTCGCAGGGCGCGGGAGTAATACCTTGGCGTAGTATCCACAGCGCGCCAGGGCTTTTAAAACTTTCCCTATGAACAAGATCTTAAATAGTACGCAAGAAGATTCCTCAATATTATGCAAACACGTCTGCTTTGGTTTCCTATTCAGGAAATTCCTTCGATGTATCTTCAATTTCTTCATGATAATAAAAATCTCTCTCTTTTGACATTTGTCTTAATTGATGATTATTCGTAAGAAAATTATCCAAATTTAGTACAATAATCAGAATGTATGCTTATAGCCAGGGAAAACATTGCAGTGGCTTAGGGGCGCAAAATTTTCCCTGGCTGAGGGCGCACCGGCCTTCGGGCCGGCGGGCCAGTCCGAGCCTGATCTACCCTAAGGCTCCTATAATAGGAGCTGACGCATATCCATTTTGTTCCGCATTATTCGGGTCTCAGTTCAGCATCTCAATCTACCGCTGCCGGAGCTGGGGTTGCCTAAGGCCTCGTTCCTCCACCTTCTGAAAGAGGCTGGATGTTAAATGGCGGAAAATTAGCTTGGTTTTTCGACTTTGAGACACATATCTGCGAGGATGCGTCAGCCTGTATTATAGGAGCTCTAATCTACCCTATATTATATAGAGATACATTTGCTTTAAGCAAAATATATCAATATGCATTGATATTATATATCTTTTAACTGTTTTTAAAGTGTTTGAAGTTCAAAAAGAAGGGGGGGGGGGCATCTTTTAACTGCTTTTTAAGTGTTTAAAGTTTAAAAAAAAAAAAAAAAAAAAAAAAAAAAGGCGGCGAGTTCAAATTGTGGCTGTAAATAAATCCTCATTTTTATACAGAAAATGTCATCTAAACTTGAAAATTCTCGTAAAAGTACTAAAAGTTGTTATACTTTCTTTAATTTATCAAAATGTTAAACACAGCCCGCTACTGGTGCGTTTACACGATATCTCTATTAAAATTGACCATCCTTTAAGCCTACATGAATAGGTAGGTCTCTCTAAACACACTTCGTTTTTAATCAACAATATAAATATATAAACTGAACAGTTATAAAGAATTGAATTACAAATGAAAAAGGTAATTCTTACCTTTACTGACTTCTGTTTAAATATAATTTATTAATTTGTCTGATTCCACGTTTCTTGAGCAAAGCAAAATAAAAAAAACTTGTCTGGTGAGTAGGTTGGTTGGTTGCATGAACCTAGATAGATGGACCGGAATCCAAAGATGGATACACAAGAAAGAGAAGACACTCGCGTGTTAGAAGAGGGCGCAAAGTAGCGCCACCGGAGTTGCAGTGGTAGCGATTAGAACTAAAATGTTCGATAGTGGGCGGGGTGCTCCGCGTTCAGGTATTGGTTTTGCTTTCATGGCGATCGCGGCAGTATTGCAGAAACGGCAACTTTCAGAAATTTTCAATCTTGTCATTACACAAACTCATAGAGGGATGAAATATTTTAATTTGTAATGAAAACTAATCAGTCATTTAATTTTAAAACTTAGTTATTTTCTGTTTACTTCTTATAATTTATAATGGCGAGAAGAATACGAATATTTTAAAAGAGATTAATGTCTGAAACAGTGTATATATATTTTTAAATTCATAATAATTTAATTGAATATTTATTATAGGAGGTTAATATTTACAACAAATACTTTTTAACAAAAACATTCGTATTTTTCGATTATAAGAAGTGACCAGAAAATAAAATTAAGCATCAAAAGAAACATAATTTGATTAGTTTTCATGAAAAATTAAAATATTTCATCACTCCAAGAGTTTGTTTAATGACAGGATTGAAAATTCGTGATTGCCGTTACTGTCATACAGCCGCAAAAAAATAAACGCAAATTCCATAAATTACTTAGAAAAAAGGTGTATCGTGCAATCTGTTTCTGGAACCATGAAATAGCGTTTTTTTTTTAATGCCTTTTAAAATGTTGAGTAGTCTATTATAAACATGCCCAATTGTTTAATTTTTATTAAATACTGCAAGTATGTGGTTTTGTTCCATAGAGGTACATAAAACACATTTTATTAAAAACAAGAAATATTTAGAAAATTTAGAATTCAGGATTTTTTTTTTATAAGCAAATATTTAGAGAATTTTGTTTCTTTAAAACTTTTATCTAAAAAATCTGATAATCTGTAAGCATATCCAATTTTTGTTTTATGAAACTACATAAAATATTAGATTATACATAATTATTTGGATAAATAAAATGTCCACTTTTTTTAATTTGAAAATTAAAAACTTTTTCATTAAAAAAAAAAAAAAAAGGAAAAGAAAGACGTTTCTTTCTAAATTATATTCTTATAAAATCTGATAAGTACTGTAAATATTCTGATTTTTAAGCTACATAAAACATATTTTATTATATATTAAATAACATTTAGACTTTTTTTTTTTTTTTTTTTTTTTTTTTTTTTCTGAAAGAATACTTTTTCTCATTTTTTTCTCTTGCTGTAAAATTTGATTTCTAAAATTATTTTTTTGGAAAACATTTATTTGGATTCATAAAGTGCAGAATTTTTTAACAGTTTTATTCAGACATTTTCAAATGGAAATATTTCATTTACCAGTTCTAAAATTATGTGTTAAATCTTGAAAGAGAAAAATGCCTTTACACCTGAAAATGATGTAATTTTTTAAAAGTACCTATCTGATAATGTTCATTTTCATCTAGAAAACTGCTGCCTACTACGATTGTACTTAAATTGTGTAATTTACTCTTGCTTTACCTTCCTCCAGTACCAGGATTATTCTTCACTCAAGTAAAAAACTCTCGCAAGCTAATGTTAAACCTATGGGAAAGTTCTTTTCAAATTTCTCGTTTGAATTTATATATATATATATATATATATATATATATTTATATATTTTTGGCACAGGATAGCCGATGTTAAACTCTAATAGGGCCATTTTTTAATTTTAGATTTTGGTTCCAAATTATTTTAATAAAGGTAGTTTCACTTCCAAACTAGTTCGAAAAGTGAAAGCAGCTGTATTAAAAAGAAATCTAACCAAAATGAAAAAAGTAAAAGATGGCCCTATTAAACATCAACATCAGCTATCCTGTGAAAATAAATACATAAATGTATCAATTAAAAATATTCAAATTCAAACGAGAAATTTGAAAAGAACTCTCCAATAGGTTTAACATTAGTTTGCGAGTGAGGAGTCCCCTTAATGCCTAAATCCTCTTTTCTCCTATACTTGCAAAGAACCCATTCCCAGAAAGGCAGAATGTTTCTGTTAGCAAAGATTATATAATATTTAAACCATAATTCATATTTTCATCAAATGTTACAATTCAATACAGTCACGCCAAAATGATTTCAAATATATATTTCAAAAATTATGTTGGTATCGAGATTAGGATTTAATCTCAAAAGAAGAAAAATGCCTTTACCAATTAAAGTGACATCATGCTTAAAAGTTAAAAATACACATGATTAAGACTAGTATCTCAAAACACAGAACGATGAAATGTCTTCGCCGTTGCAAAATGTCATAAGTACCTTTTTATTGACAAAACAAAAAATACTTCAAGTAATAGGATCCTGATGATGTAATTTTTTACTCACATTTTGTTCCATGCGTTTAAGCTCCCATATGATTAAGGATTTTTGGAATTTATTTTTTAAATAGCATGAATTGAAAATCACCTGGTATCTCAAAATAGATTTACCATCCACTTTAATAACATAAAAAAAAACATGGTCAACAAAAATTATTGGAAATAAAGTTTAAATACCAGTGCCAAAAAATGAGCACTGTGATCAAAATAATTCTAAGTTAAAACTCATAATCCCGTCTCCATGCTTTTTCAAGTACTCCCATTTCTTTAAATGTCATAATTAATAACCACAAGAAAAACATTACATTCCTTTTTATTAATTAACATATAATAAAAACATAATAAAAACAATCTACAAAACATTGTCATCCGATTCCAGTAACAAATTTTACAACCCATATGAGAACTTCCTGCAGAGAAAACTCTTCAGTGTTTTGTTTCTTCAAAGTTATTAGTAACAGGCATAAGTTCCGATTTAATGAATGCATTGAAAAGGGTTTTGTCAGACAAGCCAAACCATGAAAGGATGTTTGCCTTAATATTTGACGAGATGTCTATAAAACCCTGTCTGGTGTATGACAAACAAAAAGATCATGTGGTTGGTTTCGAGGATTTCTCAGGAGGTTTTCGGACTGACAATGTTGCAAATCATGCCCTAGTGCTCGTGTTAAGAACTCTGACAGGCAGGAAAAAACTCCCCATTAGTTTCTACTTTTCTTGCTATGCCATTCATTCTGACAAGCTGTCAAAATACTGTCATGAAAGCTCTTACAGAGTTGCATCATGCAGATACTGTAAAAGTTCTTATATGTGATCAAGGAGGAAACAACACAATACTTGGAGCAGATGTATCAAAGCCATTTTTTTAATTTAATGGTCAAAAAGTATACTGCATCTTTGATCCAACTCATCTTATCAAAAATTTAAGGAGGAATTTAATGAAGTATGATTTGCAGACTAATAGAGGGCTTGTTTCTTTCCAGCATATCAAAGATTTTTATGAAGATAAGAAATTACTTCTTAGATGTGCACCCAGGTTAACTGATGCACACATTTCTTCTACTGGATTCAATTCCATGAAGCTAAGTCTCTCTGCTTAAGTCTTTAGTCACAGTGTTGCTGCAGGCATGAATGTGTGTATATTAGCGAATGTTATACAGGCAAGTTCTGCTCCAACCGTAGAGTTTATTATGCATATTAACCATCTTTTTGATTCCTTGAATGGTACAAATAAAAACCTCAAAAAGGAAATGAATATCATTGTGCTATAAAAGAAGGTTCAATTCATCAATATTTTTGGAATGAGATGCTCCAATTTATTCATTCCTGGGTTTTTGTGCATACTCGTAAAAATGTTGATAAACGGAAGCAAAATCCTGGACATCTGAATAGAAAAGGTTGGCTGCAGACACTGATAGCAATGATGCAACTCTCACAAGAAATACTCCAAGACAGAGAATACTTCATGACTAAGCGATGTAACCAAGATTGCCTGGAAATTTTTTTTATCCGTATTAGAGGGTATGGTGGAAACCAAACAAACCCATCCGCATACGAATTCGCCACAGCTTACAAGCTGGCATCAATTAATTCTTTTACGTCTAAATAAATTTTCAAACTGTGAACCAGACAAAGATAAGTTTATGTTTTTTGTTTTGTCTTCTGCACCACAAATTGCAGAAGATGAAACAGAGGAAGAAACCCAAAATGAAAATGATATCTCTTATAATCGTCTTATCATTGACGTATCTCGTTGTGATGAAGATGAGGATACTCTCCAAGAAACAGGTTTCGAAGCAGCCGATTTTTTATCACAAAATGTAATTACTTATTTGAGTGGAAACATATTCAGAAGAGTAGTAAATGAACTCGAACTTAATGAATGTGATATTTGTCAGCTTTTACTAGTTGACCCTTTCTGATTGTTCTTTGAACAATGGGTACATTTCGCCATCTGCATCTGCATGATCTGTTAGACCAGGGGCAATCGTGGAGCAAGTGCAAGTGGCAATGGTCCTTTTCCAAAAAGACTATTCCAGTTCTGTAAAATATCCTCCATAGTCGAAAAAGTAAGAGGTTGGTCGTCATCCTGCATCTGAAAAAAAAAAAAAAAAAAAAATATATATATATATATATATATATATATAAATAAAAACTTACATTCTACGTTTGTTAAGCCATACATGATAATTAGGATATCATAAACAGGTTCAGATCAACCTACGATCGAAACTTTATCTATCTATCTATCTATCTATGTCACTTTTTTATGAACACGATAACTGGAAAAATTCTGCATAAATCTCTTCCAAACTGATGCATAAAATCAAGGGGCATAAAATCTCGGTCAGGTTCGTTAATGGGCAAAATCGAACCGGGGGGGGTGGGGGGGGGGGGCTTTTTGTGAAAACAGAGAAAAAACCCTATAATTTATTAATTATGATACGTATCGAATCTGTTTGAAGTTATTATTACTTCTAGGAGAATGGCCGAAAATTTATGTATGACAGATTTTTGATATAATTAAAAATTGCCTTAAGAGGGGGGGGGGGGTAAAGAAAAAAAAAATGCATAACTTCGTCAATTCCGAAGATTTCAAATCCGCTTAAATTTATTATAAATCCTCTCAATATTATCTAAAACTTTTATATTGACAAGGTTTTGATAGGACCAACCGTTATACCAAAAAAAAAAAAAAAAAATCCCTGCCGGCTCCGCCTGCAAAAAAGTTAGGTTTCGAAGTAGGCGGTTCCAACTGCCGCATCATCGTAAAGAAGGTCATTTCTTCCGTAATTACCGACGAACAGGCGCCCCACGGTCTGAGTCTTCGACATCTACCTGTGCCTGTAGGCCGAGCCGTCAGGCATTTTTTTTTATTATTACTTCAAGTAAATTTAAATGAGCTTTTCTAATTGTTAATTTTAATGATTTAATAAAGATTATTTTACTTTAAAATGTGTGGTTTTAGAATTATATTTAGAATTTTTTTTTTTAATTAAAAAGATCACAAACCTTGTATTTATGTAAATTATTGAATTTTAAGAAAATTATACCACTATTTCTTAGCTGAAAGAAAAATAACAATAGAATGGTGAAAAAATATTAAAATACATTAAAAAAATGTGAAACTCTATGAACAGCAAGTATTTTAAAGTACACGTTAATGATTCCAAACTCAACAGAGGTACATGACAACTTGCTTCTGACTGAAAACAGTGTACATAGCATTTATAGATCTTATACAGGGCAACAAAAATATTCAGATCTAATACTGTCTATAGAGTGATATTGTTTAAACCAAAGCCAGTAAGTTATTTACTAAAAATTACAAACTACTTAGATTACTGTTTTAATGATGCATTGAATATTCTAAGTTAAATAAAAAAATAAAATTACATATTATTAGAGTTGAAATTATTAAAAACTAAAATATATTAATTACATCGCTGTAAATAAAACATATCTATTTTTGCCACTTTGGCAAAAAGTGGCAAAAAAGTATTTTTGCCAGGGCGGTTTTTACCGGTTTTTTCCACCTTTGGCAAAAACGTGCCAACCCTATCACAAACTGTCACAATTTCATGACGCACCCCCCCCCCCTCCAAGCATGACATCATTTATGGACGGCCCCATAAGTAAATATGGATGAACATTATTTTGGAAATGAGAAACAAAACAAATGTGTTTTGACTTAAAGATGGTGGACTGCGGGCTAATACGCCAGCTGTTCCTAAAAACTTTTTTTTTTCCTTTCTTCTTAATCTAAGTTTATTTTATACGAAATATATTTTTAATTGCTACTGGAATACTTTTTATGCTTACATTTTAACAGTATCGCCCAAGTGTCATCCGCACAGTAACATTAATTAATATTGCATAATTTTCTTTACATAATTAAAACAAAAGCTTAAAATAAAGTTTCCAGTAAATTTAGATAATTATTACTTATTCAATGAATACCTATTTTACCCCATATGGTACCCATTTTTACCCCCACTTCAGAGATAAAAAAGTGTATATAAAACAAAAATAATTTTTCTACTATTTAAAATTTAAAAAAATAAATTAACAATTACTTAAATATGAGTTGTAATTTTCCAGCTGGACGAAAAATGTTCGGGCAAGGGGTTTTCGTCCAGTTGGAAAATTACAACTCATATGATTTCTTTACCAATTTGAATAATTGTGTCAAAATTAATCTAGTATAACGACTTAAATGTTATGCCAAGACATCAGTTGCATAAATAAACACACACACAAAAAAAATCATATTAAATATTTTTGTTTCAATGAAAACAAGCCCTGAATGAAAAAATAGCGATTTTCATACCCATTTTACCCCACCTGATCCTGATGAGCAATTATTATATACGAATGTACTAAATTTAGATATATAAATTTACTTTATAGCTAGATAATAGGTTATTTTGTGATTCTACCTGTTTTGAGACAGATCGGCCCTTTAAGACGATTAAATTTGTGAAGAATCCATTTTTGATATGAAATTTTTTTTTTTTGTGAAAGGCAGTTTTTTAAGACAAAAATTTTTTGAAGCATCTGTTTTAAGATTTAAAAAAAAAAATTGTAAAGGGTCCTTTATAAGACACCAAATTTTTCTGAAGCAAATCCAGTAAAGACATTTTATTGAGCTGGAACAGGGATGGCAAACCATTTATTTCGATTGTAGTTCCTACAAGTTGGCTTATTTCATGGACGGTCAAATCCATCGTAACTGACGTAAAACTTGATCATCAAATTTTGTTTTCAAAACTGTGCAGAAAATTTACTAATAAAACTAGAACAAATTTTTACAATTTAAAATATTTCTTACTAAGGACTTAATACCCAAATACCTGCAGATTATTTCAATCTCCCTTTTAGTCCCAAAAATTGCATTTCAAAATCCTGTAACTGATGTAACGTAAAACAGACAAACATTTTTTCTGCCTTCATTGAAGTGTAAAAATTATCAAAACTATGCCGTTAAAAAAGTGATTTAATGTTCTCAACAACACTAAGCAATGACAAATTATAACAGTAACTTGTTTAATTAATTTCTGAACAATAAAAAAGAAAAAATGGCATTTACACATGTAACTGATGTAACTTTTATTGTGTAACTGACGTAACATTATGACTTTACAAAGACAATAATGGTTCTTAACTTACTTTGTAAACAGTAATTTAGAATGGCATTTTATTATACAACATAAAAATACCAGGCTTTCCAATTATACCCTTAAAATAAACATATTATAAATTTTATTTTCCCATCAAAATGAGACTTTTCTGTGGAATTGACCGGACATGCAGATATGGTTTTTAATCGACTTACCATACTTTTTTATGTATGCTGTGCCCTTGTGTGACACGCAAATTCGCAAACCCACCCTAATTTTTAATACCTCATTTAGAGAGAAAAACAGATTTTTTCTATTAAAATCTAATACCTAGTGCCAAAATTACAAAATATTCACAATGCACTGGCTAACTAGTTTCATAAATTTGAATGCAAAATTGCTAGCAAACTATTTTATGGAGTGATCAATGGTTATATATAGAGAGAGATCAGTCAAATCCCAAATACTGATCTTGTATCACATGCTCTTAGATTTTAAAAGTAAATTTTGAAGGGAAAAACCATGTGGCATACTCAAAAAAATACAGTAACTTAGCTTTATTTATTTTGTTTAGAATGGCAGTAAATCACCACTTGAACTTTACTGTTGTAAACATAATACAGTAAAACCTCTGAATAACGGACACCTCGGGAGCACAGAATTTGTCCGCTATTTGGAGGTGTCCGCTATTGAGAGTTAAAAATGTACAAATATACAGGTTTTGGGGATCACAAAAGTGTCCGCTAAATAGAGGTGTCCGCTATTCGGGAGTGTCCGTTATGGAGGTTTTACTGTACTTTTATTTTACTTCATATAAAAATTAACCTTCTCCAAGCTAGAACATGCTTAAGAAACAATATACAGATTTGTAACTCTCCAAGCCATGGAATATGGATTAATGATAATTCAAACATCTGTGCACAAATAAAGATTCATAAAAGAAATATATTTTACATGGGCATAGGTAAAAATAAATAGGAAGGATAGTATTTTGGAATGGATGTGTCTGTACTTTGCAGCTCTTAATAATTTAAAAAAATAAAGACTATAAACATGAAAAATAAATATTTTATGTCAGAATGCCTCATAGAAGAGAATTTTTAGCCACATTTGTGTAAAAAACTAATCTTTTGTAGAAATAAGTTTTTGTATGTGCCAGGCTCGGGCCAAACTTTGAGCATTTATACTGGGGCGGGCCAAAGAATTTTCTAGTAATTATATATTTTTAAATTTGAAAACTATTTTATATTTTGCATTTTAGGTTCTAAAACCGATGTATTTAGTATCGAAAATGGTTTTTGATGTATTTTGCTCATCTCTGAACTGTAACATGTTCATTAAGATTTTCACAGAAAAATAAGGGAATTGTGAAGCATTTTCTGCCTCCTGATTGGTTAGATTAAGAGTTTAAACAATAACCCAGATTATAAAACATACAAGGGGGAGTTATGGAAAAAAAAAAAAAAAAGATAAATTTTTAATTGCAGGGGTCAATGCAGGTTTTTACTCTTGGGGTCCATTTTGTGAAAAGTAAAGGTTATTTTTGTGAAATTTATTATATTTTTGTGAAAAATAACATTTTGCAACAAAAGTTGAATTCCAGTTAATCAAATTCGAACCAAGCATTTATAAACAAACTTTTTTTAATCCTTTTTTCTGAAATTTTCCTCTCTGGTGAACGTATTTGTTTACAAATTACACATTCTAAAACATCACAAAATAATAAATAAATAATAAATAGTAAGTTTTTATGGAATAGAATTTTGTGAAGGAACCCATTTTATTAAATAATTTTTTGTGAAGGGTCCCTAAATAGGCCCCAAAATTTTCCTGGATCGACCCCTTAATTGATTATATTTTTTATAGCCAAAAACTTTGAGGGTGTCCACTACTGGCACACCTATCCTATATAACTGATAATTTTAAGTACGAAACTTTGTTTATATAAAGTTTGAGTACCTAAACTATGCTTATTTTTTTCTCTCCATTACTAAGTCATTAAAAAAAAAAAAAAAATGTTCGTGCTGCTTGAAAATCAATGACGGAGGGGAGGAGGTTTTTTTTTTTTTTTTTTTTTTTCTGGCGACTAGAATTTTTGGCTGGCTATCAGATGTTTATCAAATTTGTAAAGCACTGGCTCTACATATTATACTACAAGTTTTTAAAGTCTTGTTTAAGGATATTTTAGTACATGAAGCGTAAAAAAAAAAAAAAAAAAAAAAACGTTTTCAGAATAAATCTCAAAATAAATTATGAAAATACATGATTTATATACAGAACTCATACATTACAAAAAAGAAACAGAATTATAAAACAGTTTATTACTAACTTTTTTTCTTCTTTCGGGAGCCTGGAGAAATGAATTCCTCTGGCATACTTATTCGAATTCTTGCTGCAGCCATTAAAACGGCAGTATCGGGATGACACCTTTGTTGGATATTCATATCCTTTAATTAATAAATTATTACACAAAAAAATAAATTTGGCTCTGAAAAGTGCCGTTTAATACTCAATAAAACGATTCTTAAATTACAGAACCTATATCAACAAAAAAAAAAAAAACTCCACACGTGAGAAGTGAAGAATGAACTCTTTTGAAAAGTGTTGTAAAAATGGGGAGAGGGGGATGCGCGCGCAGTTTTCGCAGGTCGGGGCGATCGCAGCGCTCGTAGCTATAGCGTTTAGAACTACAAATCCGGAACTTTCAATGTGAAGTAAGTTTACGATAGTTCTTCCGTACAACTGTCTTGGCTTTTACGTGTATGGGCTTTGCCGGAATCCATAATGGGGATTTAGCTTAAAAAATAGTCCTTGAAATTTAGTTGATCTATAAGCCATCAGAGGGCGCAGCGATAGCAGATTTACATGCAAAGCATAGGAGGAGTTGCAAAATTTTCTAATTTTATTTAATTTAAAGAGCTTTTAAACACATTATGGCCAGAAATTGTTTTGCTCCGGGTTGTGATACTGGATATCCCAGCTCTTTAAAGAGAAATAAAGCCTTAGGAAAGAAGAATCCGAGTTTATTTTCAGACTGTATACAATGTTATAACAGACTGTCGTGTGCATTCTATAACTACAGTCAAACCCCGATTTAATGCCATCTCGAAATAGCGCCAATTCCGTTTAACCGCCAATTGCGTCTATGAACAAATCTGCCAAATAGGAATTTCAATGTAATGTATCCGTTAAAGCGCCAACTCGATATACCGCCAAAAAAAAATGTCTAGAAATTACTGTATTTTCTTTGCATATCTTTCTTTTTTAAATTTTTTGTTAGAATTTCAAAGGACACTTCCTTTTTATGTGTCTAGATGTTTTCAAGCTCAATTCAAACTTTATTGAATAGCAAAGAATTTATATTGTTCTCAACACCTGCCAAAATGCACCTGCTACCCATTCTACTTGTCATTGGGAGAAGAAAAATAACGCACACTGAGTGCCGAGCAAGTAAAACTTCTGATTCAGACTGGCGAGTCACGTGATCCGATCCGCTTCTGGAGCGGGGAGAAAACAAGGCATGGCACGCCATTGGCTGAAAGGCTCTCTCCTCCCTCAGGTGAGAACAATGTAAAAAATAACTTCTCCCTGTACTTTATGTCGATTTCTTAGAAAGAAAACGGTGTGCAGTGCAAAATCTCTCATTCAAAATTTTGGTCGGACGTTGATTGAAACATCGAAGAATTCACCAGCTAAATCTGTAAAATATCATTCTGTCTCTTTATTTTAACTCATTATGGCGAAAAGAGCAGTTTTATCAATTTCAGAAAAGCGGGAAATTTGTGAATATAAAGAAAGAAATGTGAATGTATCGCAGCAACACATCTCCAATCATTTTTCTACACTCTGGAAAAAGCCTGTTAGCAGGCGCTGCATCGGAGACATTTTGATGAATACAGAAAAATGGATTAACACCAACGAACTGCAATCATCTGTAAAAAGACTGAAAACAGCGAAACATGAAGACTTAGAGGATGCCCTTTGCACATGGATACAACAAATGAGTGCTAAAAATGCCACTATCAACGGAGATGTCATCAGAGAGCAGGCAAAAGTTCTTGGCCAGCAAATGAATATTACAGATTTCGAATACAGTAGTGGCTGGTTGAACAGATTTAAAAAGCGACGAGGATTCTCTCAGTACATACGAAGTGGTGAAACTGCAGGTGTTGATGAAGATATTGTGTCAAATGGTCGCAAAAAACTGAGTGCGCTGATTTTAGAATATAAACAAGAGGACGTTTACAATATGGATGAAAGTGGTCTTTTTTACCGCTTGCAGCCAGATAAAACAATTTCGAGTGGGCCTGCTAAAGGATTAAAAAAAAAAAAAAAAAAGATCGTGTGTCTCTTGTGTTCTGTACGAATAGTGATGGATCTGATAAAAGAACTATGACAGTGATTGGAAAATCAGCTAAGGCACGATGTTTTAAAAATTTTAATCCTGCTCTTTATGTAGATTATGAGAATAATAACAAAGCGTGGATGACTTCAGCATTATTTCAAAAATGGTTAGCGAATTTCAACATAGAAATGAAAAGAAGCAAACGCCATATTTTATTGATTTTGGATAATGCCCCTTGTCACAAAGCATATCCAATGAGTAATATCCGCATTGAATTTTTACCTCCTGACTGTACTGGATTTTTGAAACCTTTGGATGCTGGTATAATAAACTCATTCAAAGCTCATTATCGAAAGTATCACGTCCGCCATATCATTGAAAAAATTAGTAAAGATGATTTTCTCCAATCCTTTTACATGATGCTATTCGCATGATAAAAAAAGCATGGGATGAAATTTCATCAGAAACTATTGTTAACTGCTGGAAACATACTGGATTGATTAAACCTGAAGGATCTACTAAAAAACAAAACAGTACAGCACTTCAGGAACTACAAGACGAAATACACAAATTAACAGAAATTGAGCATCCTCTATCGGCAATTGAGTACATTAATATAGACAAAAGTGTTTCAACATTTGAAGATTTGACAATCGAAGAAATTGTTGCCAATCAAAATGAAAATGAAAATTCATCTGACAGCGAAGCTGAAGAAGCTGAAACGCCGCATGTTATATCTGATGAAGTTAAAAATTGCATTGGGAAAATAAGAATTTTCTTAGAAAAACATGCAACTGATAAAAAAATGATGAACATCTTTTAGTTGTAGAAAAAGATATTGAAAAAATCAATATTGAAAGGAAAACTCAAACTAGCATATTAAAATATTTTCCTGTAAAAGATAATTAAAGTAAAATAATTCAGTGTGATATTTAATGTATGTGTGTGTCTGTTATGTGCATAATTATCTACTTTATCTAAAATTGACTATATAAAGAGGTAAGTGCATGTTAATTTCATACATTAATTGGATAATTTTGAATCATGTAGCATTAATTATATTATGTATATTAATTATATTATATTAATTTATACTATTATAATATACTATATACCATTGGATAATTTAATAAAAAGGCATTACTGATATTTATTTTTATAATAATAATAATATTAGTATAATAGTATGAAAATTAATTTTTATTGTATTTTAATTCGATATACCGCCAAACTCGTTATAGCGCCAAAAATTTCTTGAACGGATAATGGCGGTATAACGAGGTTTGACTGTACTTTCTTTTTACCCTCTGACTTTTCAAAATATGTATTTTAACGTAGCCTACGATGATGCGCGGCGCTGTAAAGCCTGTCATTTTGAACGATTTCTGTAAGCGAAAACGGGTCAAGAAAATAGTTTAAATATAATCTGGTAGAGGGCATCATTCCCGGGGAAAACAAACTTGAAATTACATTATTTAGAGTTCGTTTTAGCATTGTGTGACGCTTTAATTAGCTATATTTTTGTTAATGATTATTATATCTAATTGAAACCGACATATTTTACTAATGCAAAGTATATATTACTAATAGAGAAATTTTGACATCGATATATAAAGCCATTGATTAACTTTATGACGTCTGCTCTGAAGAATTTTATAATTTTACAAAATTTTCTGCTTCAATTTATTTTTCTAATTTTTAGTCGTAGATAATAAGTTTAATAAAACATCTATTCCAGTGTTAAGGTTTAAATATGTTAAGCATTTCAGTAAGATATATACACTTTACTTCGTCATGGATTAATATTCGCATTTAAAATTGTCAATCTCCAGTATAACTATAGAATTGTAATGTAATCAATGAAAACAATCTCTAAATTTTTTAATTTAATTTTTATAATGAGAATACTGTTGTGATAGAACGATTTGATAGCTTAGAAAAGTACAAAATGAAAAAAAACATGATATCTCATAATCAAGTATAAAGGGGGGAAACGGGGGGTAACTCCCCCTTAATTTAGATAAATGGGTTTTACATGCAGAATTTTCCGATTTCCTTTAAATTTTGTATATAGGTTCATTGTGGTAAGGAGCTTTCCTGATTAGTTTTGGGGGTCCATTGGTTAAGTATAAAGAGAGGAAACGGGGGGATAACTCCCCCCCCCCTCAATTTTGATAAATGGGGTTTTCATGCAGAATTATCCTATTTTCTTCAAACTTTGTATATATGTTTATTGTGGTAAGGTGCTTCCCTGATTAGTTTGGAGATTCACTGGTTAACTGTTTATATTGATTATTTATTTATAAACCAAAAACTTAGGAGGGTATCCATTACTGGCACATTTATCATATATTTTAAAAGACATTTATTTTAAATTGATTTATAATGAACAGAAATTTTATAGGTACAAGGTACAGGTAATTGCTTGATCTGTGTAATAGTATTAGAATTTTTACTCTTAAATGTCTTAAAATACTACATGCTTTAATTTAAAATAATTGTTAGAAATTTCATAACTTTGAATATTGTGTTGAGGGAGGGGGTGGGAGAGCAGAAATATTATATCTAGTTGAAAACTAATAGTTACATTATCTCATTAAATATCTCAAAAAGTATCTAAATAAAAAAAAAAATATGACCTGTTATTACATGAAAAAACGAAACTCTTTACTTTTCGGTCTTTGTGTAGGGGAGAGTGGGGCATCTTGCCGAAGTTTTTTTTTTTTTTTTTTTTTAATACATCAGTTTAATTTCCCCAGTGTCAGATCAAAGAGTCTCTGTGGCTAAGTGCAACAGCCTTTTACATAAATTTGTTTTTTAATATTTTGTTGTAGTTTTTAAGAGCAAATGCCCAAGAACCCTTTAAAAAATCCAGTTTCCGGATAATCTGATACTGGTAAAAACCAGAAAGTCATTAGCTTTAAATATTGCACTTGGTAGTTTTAGAGAAGATTGCGATAAACAATATTCAATGATTTTTATTGCATTTATTACTTTTTTAATCAAACTATAAAATTGATAATAAATTACAGTTGATGTGTATCGGAAATTTATATGTACTGAGTATGAGAAACTGTGTAATGTATATGTATGCATCTGGAGTACCTTTCGCTTTATATCATTTTTAAAATTCTTTTAAGCCAATGAAAGCAAATTTTGTTCCATTTTGACTCAACATCTCAATACAATATATTTATTAAACACATATTTCTGCTCTTTTTTCAAAAACATAATTATGTGTGACTTATAGTCACTGATAATTCTTACTAAGTGTACTACACATTTTAAGTAGGTAACATTTTTAATAAGTTTTCTTGAAAAGTCCTAGTTGTACATAAATTTTGTAAAATATTTATAATAAATTGTTTTACATTTCATTCTAATGTAAAACAAATTATTAAATTATTAAGCACTTAAATCTCCTCCCACCTAAAAGAAAACAATCTCCAGTTTACAAAGTTTAAAATTTTTAATTCTTTCCCCTTAAAACTTTTCTGCTGCTCTATTTATTATTTTATTTTAACAATAATAAAAATAATAATCTTTATTTCCCCAATTAGCCAAAAATTTTGTGCACCTCCTACCTTTTGTTTTATAAATTTTTTTAAGCCAATGACTGCAAATCTTGTTTCATTTTAACTCTGCAAGTCAATAGTACAATATTTATAAACACACATTTCTGCTCCTTTCCCAAAAGCATATTTAAATTGTTTTACATTTCATTCTAAAGTGATGTAAATGATCAAGTATTTAAATTACCCTCCACCCCCTCATAAAAGAATGATAAGGAAAAAAGGGGAGAAATCCAGTTTACAATGTTTAAATACCTTATAACTTTTTTTTTTTTTTTTACTTTTTCTTAAAACTTTTCAGTTGTTCTATTTATCACTTTATTATAACAATATAGAAAAATGATCATTTTAATATCTTCAACTATCCAAAAATAATTTGTGCACATTTTGTTCATATGTAATTATGTGTGACTTATAATCACTGATGCGTAAAATTCTTTCAAAGTGTGCTACAAATTAAATTTTAAGTAGGTAACAGTTTTATTAAGTTTTCTAAAAAAATCCTAGATGTACATAAATTTTGTAAAATATTTATAATATTTTTTTTTACATTTCATTCTAATGTGATCTAAATGATCAAGTACTTAAATAACCCCCCTTCTCCTCCTCTCCCCCCCCCCCAAAAAAAAAAGAAAAGAAAGGTAGGGGGGGATCTCCAATTGACAATGTTTAAAATCTTTATTATAACTTTTTTAAGAAAACTTTTTCTCCCAACTTTTCTGCTGCTCTATTTATTACTTTATTATAACAGGATGAAAAAAGAATCATCATAATAGCCTCAACTATCCAAAAATTTTGTGCACCTTTTCTTCGTCTGTAATTATGTGTGACTTATAAGCACTGATTCATAAAATTCTTTCAAAGTGTGCAACAAATTTTAAGAAGGTAATAATTTTATTAAGTTTTGTGCAAAATTCTTGTTATACATAAATTTTGTAAATTATTTATAATAAATTGTTTTACATTTCATTCTAATGTAAAACAAATTAATAAATAATCAAGCACTTACCACCACCACCCCCCCCCCCCCTCAAAAAAAAAAGTATTTTTCTTAAAAGTTTTCTGCTGCTATTTATTACTTTATTATGACAATAAAAAATCATCTTAATTTCGTCAACTATCCAAAAATTTTGTGACCCTCCCCCCTTTTTCCTTTCACACAGAAAAAAATTCTGCATAATTATGTAGTATCAATAAAAAAAATGAACAATAATCTAAAATTCCTGCCATCCGCTTAGAAAAGATTGGGGGAATTTCTATAACCATGGTTTGCCAGTAGATGGCGCTCGTCCCGGGAAAAATTCCCACTACCTGTCCCCTACTTTTGATTCGAAAATGATAGGCTGTACAGCGACGTGCATCATTGTAGGCTACGATTTTAAATATTCATCGGCGCAATGTGTACGGAAAAATTTATACTAGTTATGTAGTTTAAATTTTTTTTTGTATAATTCCAATCTAACAAAATTAGTTACAGCTGAACAATTTACATTATTACAAATACTGTTGTAAAGTGTTTTATTTTTTTTTTTCCTCGAAATTCAGATTTTTTTCTATTATAAATAAATAGGAATGTTTCTTATAATTCTGTTTTTATGTCCCTTTAAAAAAAGTACAAATAGTACCATTAAAAGTATATAAATTGGTGAAGGGAAAAATTAAATATTTAACTATTATATCAAAAAGTTTTTCCTATGTTGTGTGTCACTTATGTTACACATAGAACAGTGTGTGTTATGGGAGGTTGAAGTTGCTGATAATTAAGTTTATATGCATTAATTTACAATTCAAGGTGTCATATTGACCAAAAATATTAAATGTTCCTGTCAAACTCTCTCTAAATGTTTCCTAATGAATATTTTCACGTTGACTATAGTAAGAAATGCATATTCATTTAATTCAAACTATAAAACCATTTCCTTATTTTTTATGTACTTATTTAACTTTACTGTTAATTATTTTAAAATTTATTTTATGTTTTGGAGAGAAAATCCTAGTTTCCACCATTTTGAAAAAATATCATAAAAACGTTTAAAATTAAAATATAAAAATGACACTGTTAAAAAAAAAAGCTAGTTGTGGGCACATCTACAAATGAACAGCTTTTATTTAAAAAAAAATTATTAAAATTGGATCAGTAGAAAGTTCAGGGCAGATGACTAAAACAACAGCCTTGTGTTTTAAATACATACATATATATTAATCTTTTGTGTAGCAAAAGAGAGGCAGGGAAATTTTTCACTTCATAATGGTTATCTGTCAAGTGAACAAAAATTTTATGATTTACACTATGATGCAACAGTAACTCTTAATATTAGTTATAAAAAGCTGCAAGTTAATCTCTATCTCTATAAAAGAGTAAGTGTCTGTCTGCCTGCCCGCGGATTTCTCCGTAATTATACCACCTAGGACTCAGAAATTTTTGTCATGTGTAGATGTTATCACCGGACAGTATACCTCACGGTTGGATTTTTAAATTTTAATTTAGATTTAAAAAAAAAAATTAAAACGTGCATATGGAATTTTAGGTTCGAGGCTATTTCAAGCTCCTCCCATGAAATTGCCTCGGCAACACCATCCGTGGCAACGAAGCAGCCAGCCAATGAGAGCAGGTGCAGCATCCAGGATCTAGCCACAGATTAAAGATATTCCATTACGCTATGGATCTAGCTACCAGCGACGATTTATTTACTTTCTGTTCAGTGAAGTGTAAGATGAAATTGGCCTAAACCCAGTGACAGAACTATCTTCGTGTGTCTGCAACGCTAATAATATTTCAAAAATAGTTTGAAATAAGGAAAGGGCATGTTTACAAACAAACAGTTCCATCAACCAATCTACCACTGCATTTTTGTCGCAGCTATCATTACAGGAAAAGTCATGGCGACGTAGGCCAATCATATCATAGACCGGTTTAACATAGACCAATCAAATCCCTCCATCTTATGTGTACTTTAGGAGCCGTAAAGAACGAACAGGTTTTTCTCCCAAACCAACAGTAGTTTAACCAACAGTGACGTCAAGTGCCCTTTCCTTATATGCAATATATATCATATTAAGTTCCCGATAGTTAGTTTTGTCACTGGGGTTTAGGCCTATTTCATCTTACACTTCACTGAACAGAAAGTATATCTTCATGTATCTGCAACGCTTATAATATTTAAAAAAACTATTCTTGACTGTATTTTTAGTTAGTTTGTTTCATTTTTTAACATTTTTAGTATGAAAATATTCAGTAAATAATTTGTGCAACGCTTATAATATTTTAAAAAACTGTTTTTGACTGTATTTTTAGTTAGTTTGTTTCATTTTTTTTAGCATTTTTAGTATGAAAATATTCAGTAAATAATTTGAGTTCTTGGGCGGTTAGGAATCCATTGTGATTTTTTTTTTACCTCATACTTACAAATTAAATATTTTTGATGGAAACAAACAATTTACATTAAATTTTTGAGTAATTTATTGTTTACAATTTTTTTCCTGTAATTGTTTTGGACTACATTTTTAGTTCCCGAGATTGATGAATTCATAACATGCGATAAATTGTTAAGATGTATGTTCTCATTAAGATTTGTTATTGAACTCCATTTAAGAACCATTTTTAACTCCATTTAAGAAGTTTCATTTAAGAACTTTTTTAGTCGCCCAAGAAAAATATTCTTAATGAAACAGATTTTCTGAGCTGTTTCTATATATTCATGATTTTTTTGTTGGGGCGTTTTTGAGTGATGTTTATGATTTAAGAACTTTTTTAGTCGTCCAAGAATCTAATGTTTTTCTTGAACTTTACTTTGAATAAAATGAAAACATTCAGTAAATAATTATTAAATCTTAATCACCTGAGAACGGATTTTTTTTTCCAAATTTGTTTCTTTTGTCACTTTATAGAATGCATACTTTGCGACGATCGGCCGGTAGCATCCAACCACCACCACCATCCATAAATATCATATAATACAATTCTAATACCGTGCAAGCGCCCCCCCCCCCCTGGTTATTTTACGATTTTCCGTTGCATTTAGGGGGGCGGATTAACGAGATTTGACGGTAATTATTAAATTGTTTTGATGAACTGATTATAAATTCCCAGTCCGTGAAATATTTATGATGTGCATTTTGTGACATGAGTTTCATAAGAATCACTCACATATAGGACAAAATTAGCACTCACCAATCTGCAAGTAATACTAAAAATTTGTCGATTGACTGTTTTGCCACCACTGGCCATCTTAATAGTCACACTCGCCAATTGTGATGATTGATTGAAAAAAGATTTTTTACCCCTGCTGTCGTTTGATTATTTTCAAAACCATTTGGTACATTTCACAATTACCCCCCCCCCCAAATCATTTGACAAATTGTGATTTTTTTTAAAGCTATTTGTCGATATTTGCATCCCCCCTTCCCCCCTCGAGACCATTTGATGATTTTTGAGATTTTTTCAACTATTGATTGATCAATTTTGTGATTTTCCGTTTTCTCACATTATGAGTTTCATCAGAAAGTAAAACAATAAATAAATATGAATGATTTGCGGAGCTGTTTCAAAATAATTATAAAGAATAAGTCTTTAAAAATGTAAAATCAATGTTATTTCTGGCCGAGTTTTTTTTTTAAATAATTATAAACCATTTTAATTTGTAAGCATGTTGTAAAAAAATCCCCATTTGTGACAAATTTTGTGTTTTATAAGAATCGCCCAAGAACGGACATGCAAATTTATGTTGTCATCGCACTCTTTATAATTATTTTTGTTGAGGGTTTTTGGGCGATGTGATTGAATTTTTGATAGAAACAGCTCCGCAAATCATTCATATTTACTTAATGTTTTAACTTGCTTTTAAAACTCATAATATGTGAGAAAACAGGGATTTTTTTTTTTTTAAACTTCATATTTACAAATTAAATTGTGGAAGACAGAATAGGTTTGTTTGTGTAGAGGTTTGTGTGTGTGCTGTTTTTAATAAAGACAGTTGCATTTTTCCCGCGACCCTTTCACGAAAGTTTTTTCTGTGAACCTTTCACAAAATCTGCATTTTTTCCACAATCCTTTGACGAATTTCGTATTTTTTCTGCGATCCTTCGATGAAATTCAAGTTTTTCCTGCAATCATTTGACGAAATTTGCTTTTTTTGTGATCCTTTAACGAAATTCGTGTTTTTCCACATACTTATGTCGAGATTCATGTTTTTTCAGTGATCCTACGACGTAATTCGTGTTTTTTTTTTTTCAGCGATCCTTTGACGAAATTCACATTTTTCCTGTGATCCTTTGGCAAAATTTGCGTTTTCTCCGCAATCCTTTGATGAAATTCGCATTTTCCGTGATCCTTTGATGAAATTTGCTTTTTTAATGATCGTTTGACAATATTCGTGTTTTCTCTGCTGCCTTATGACGAGATTCATGTTTTTTTAGCGATCCTTTTACGAAATTCATGTTTTTTCAGCGATTATTTGATAAAATTCGTGTTTTTCTTGCGAACCTTTGACGAAATTTGCGTTTGCCAGCGATTCTTTGATAAAATATGCTTTTTTCTATTATGATAGGGAAAAGCGGATTAGGATAGGTAGATAGGGAAACCCCATTATCAGATCGGGACATTAGATGTAATTAAGAAACATTTGTATATTTGTAATAATTAGCGAAAATGGCGAGATAAAGGGGGTGGGGTGGGAACGACTTTTTATTAAATATCACATTTATTCTACATCAACTTCCTCTCACCACCAGGGGGTGCTTTGCTATCTCTGTTTCTATGGGCTGGATCACAACGGGGTATGGCTCTTTCCACCCGACATCAATAGAGCTTACTGATTTTAGTTTGGATTTTCACCACAGGGGGGCGCTTTCGTATCTTTGGTTCTATGGGCTGGATCATGACGGGGTATGCCTCATTCGACTCGACATCGATAACCTTAACGAATTCAGTTATGTTCGTATAGAACATATTGTGCTCCCTGGTGGTGGAAGGTGTAACTAAAGGATTTTGCAGCTAACTCGGGTTCTATGGGTCACATCACGACACGGTTTGGCTCATTCGACACAACATCAATAGAGCTTACCTATTTTAGTTCTGAATTTCACCACCAAGGGGTGCTTTCCTATCTCTGTTTCTATGGGCTGGATCACAATGGGGTATGGCTCTTTCCACTTGACATCGATAGAGATGACTGATTTTAGTTCGGATTTTCACCACAAGGGGTGCTTTCCTATATCTGGTTCTATAGGCTGGATCACGACGGGGTATGGCTCATTCGACTCTACATAGATAGAGCTTTTCGATTTTCACCACCAGGGGTGCTTTTCTATCTCTGGTTCTATGGGCTGGATCATGAAGGGGTATGGCTCTTTCGACTCGACTTACAGTAATATATGGGAGTGTGTATGGCACGCCCAGTGTTTGCTGTCTAAGGTAGTGGGGCCCCCAACATTAGATTTGTTTAATAATAAAAAAATGTTCAACACTGATTTCAGGTACATTTAAGGTTGTGTTGGCACGGGCAACGCCGGGCGGGTAAGCTAGTATTATGTACTTAAAAGATTGGAATTATTATATCTATTTTTAAGATTGGGAGGGGAGAAAAAAAAACCCAGAAAAGTATGGAAATAATCCAAGTTTGTTTTATACAGGTATTTTAGGAAATATTTTGAGTAGAAAGTATAACTACAGTGCCTAGAAGTATATAGTGTTGTTATCGGCGTCAATATTATACTTCAGAAATAGAGGAAGCCGATAGATGGCGCCAGTGTTCTCGCCGCGGCTATGGTAACTTTCGTTTTTACGTACACCTCATTTTAAATCTATTTCTTTCTGTATAAATCAGTACTTTAAAATGCTCTAGATAAAAAATAAACAAGGAAAAAAATTCTAATAATGAAAATACAGTTGAAGAGAAATGTAATTGATTTCATAACAACTAATTGTAATGAACTCAAACAGTTTCAAACTTTATCATAGGACAATGTTTTTCTTCCTACAATATTTAGTTATTTCTAAAATTGGATAAATACAATATATTGGATAAATACAATATATTGGATAAATACATTATACTATGATGAATTCTTGCAAAAACATGTCCCTATTTTGACAACTTTTTAATCGGTATTCATTATTACGTAACTTGTTTACATCCTGTTAACAAACTAAGAGTAAATTGAGTTGTTAAAAATTTCTGACATTTCGGAGCTTTAGTTTTGAGTAAAATAATTTAAGGTATACTAGCAAACATCAAACATTAAATTAATGATAATTTCAAATCTAGAAAAAAAAAATAATTACTCTCCTGAAAGTATGACAAGAATGCATTTTCTTTAAATTAGGGTAGATGCGCCAATCATCCTTAAAAAATTATTTAAAAATTATTTTTGATTAATAGTTATTATTATATATATATTATTATTATTATTATTATTATTATTTTTTTTTTTTTTACATTAAGTTATCAACAATATTTAACCATTCTCATACTCACATTTCTCAAATGTGAATCAAAATTTTAATAACAGAAATAAATCAAACACTTTCCAGTTTTTTTTCGAGTAATAGACACCCTACAAAAAGTAATACATTGATTTTGTGAATGTATTTAAAACCATGATTGAATGAAAGGAAACTAATGAAACAAAATAGTCATGTTAAAATAAATTTTAAAGTTAGGATATCAATAATTAATAAAATATTTATGATAATGTTCATTGTTTAAATTATTTATTGTCATTATCACAAGATAAATATTTTAATTATTTTAGATAGAAAAATTAAAATACTAAATTAAAAATAATTGAGCAAATCTTCTTTCCCTTCAATAGTGTATTTGTAATTTCTCTCAATAAATCGCTCATGAAGATGCGATTCACATTAGAGTCCTGCATCGGGTTGGGTTACCCGCACCCGACCCGTCCCGCGGTTCGGGTCGGGTTGGCGCTCTTTTTTTTTGTTGAGGTTCGGGTCGGGTTGACTTCTACTTTTTGCTGCGGGTTCGGTTGACATTCACTTTTTCGGGTTCGGGTTGGGTTTTTACTCTTGCGGGTCGGGTTCGGGATGACCCGCTTTTACAGAAGAATGTCCAATATTTTTTTCAGATTAAGGAAATCAAGGTAAATTTTTTGTTGGGTTCGGGTCGGGTTGCTAGTTGACTTCAAATGAAATTTGCGGGTTCGGGTCGGGTACAACCCGACCCGCGCAGGACTCTAATTCACATGCAACTGAATGTTAGTTAAGATCTTTGTCGGCACGAGGAATGACTTTTAACCATTTTTCAAATTAGTTTTAGTCTTTGGTGGGGGGGGGATAGAGTTATGTTAGTTTTGTTGCTTTTATATCCACTAGTATATCCGGGAACGAAGCATGTTCAGGGCTTAATTGGCGCCGGAGCCCACCAGACCTCAGCTCCGGTACTTCTCTATTTTTAGTAAATGTTTAAATATTGGCCAGAATTCACCGGAGCTCATAAACACTGCGCTCCGGAGCCCAGTGCAATAACGCTTCCGAAAAACGAATTCTAAATTACCCTTTCCTTTCCCTCCCATCCCCAATTTTTTGCCTGCTTTTGTATCAAAACACTTATAAGTGAGGTAATGTGTCGCTCACGTAAGAGATTGAGATAAAACGGGCTCGGTTTTTATATCAGTCTTGGGAGGCTTGAACTCAATCTGTCTTAAATTCAAATTTTATTTATTTCCATTTCAAATCATTTTAATGCTATTTTGATCAGAATAACGAGTAAACAGAAATAGTCTTTTTTCTATTCCGCATAGCTGCGAACTATTAATTTTTTGTGTTAACACTATTTCCGAATCATAATCCTGAGCTTATTTAATCGCAGAATTCTGCGATTAATCAACATTAAGATTAGGTAAAGCAAAGGTTTCAATTTGGAAGTAGCAATAACAAAAAAATGGAACAGTTGATATCTAAGTATACGCAGATAGATGTATTTAATTATTTTTATTTTGCTAAAAAAAAAAAGTGTTTTAAATTTTGAAGATAATGTATGAAATATAAATAGGCAGACTGGAGTGACGGTGGGGGGGGGGGGGGGTGTTAGTACCGCAGAATATTAGGGCTCCGGCACTTTTTTTCTTAGAAATTAAGCCCGGAGCATGTTCGATCAGCTTTTCTTTTCTTAGTATTTGCAGATTTATCCATACTGATTTATCATTTAACAGGCATAATATATGTTTACTTTAAAATATTATAGAAATAGAAATATTCGTATAGTTTGTTTGAAAATACAGCGTTAATTACATTGAAACTAACATTAGGATCAAGCCTGTTAAATGAAACTTCAAACGTTAATAACGGCGGTGGGAACTCGACGCCCTCTCGCGGAGAATCTGGTTTTCCTCCTGTTAGGGACATTTTTTTTATTGCGGTTGTATTGGCGATAAGCACACTACTTACTTCTAGGCACTGTAGTATAACTTTCATCAACTTAAAAAAAAAATCATTCAAATAAATCTTATGTTACATGAGAAACTATAATTGATAAAGATAGTAAATATATTTTATCTTATCTTTTAGAAAGAAATTAATGTTAGATGATAATTCACATTTAAAACTTACAAAACAGACTTTATGCTAAAAAGTTTGTGTTGAATATGACCTACTTTACTTTACTAATTTTAAATTATTTCGTTTTTTGTGTTTAAAATTCTTACATTTTTAATATAATCAGGGCCTGATTACCGGAGAGGCAAACTTCCACCAGTAAAATTAAACAGAAATTTTCACCTTATTTAAACGTCATATTCATACGGAATTTCTGTCAACAATAAGGCAAGAATTTCTATAATATTTTACTGGTGGAAGTTTGCCCCGCCGGTAATCAGGCCCTGAATATAATTATTTAATTGTTTGCTGAATAAAAATGTTGAAGTAAACAATCAGACTTATATAAAATAATAATAATAATAATAATAATAATAAAAGTCATAATTCATTGTTCTGGAAGTAAAGGGAAGCATAAGCTAAATAGTTTCTTCGAATATAAATTTCACGAAAGTCTAAAATATGGTTTTTTTTTTCAAATGTTAATCTATGGTCCGGTCCATCTCTTCTAGGTTCATGGTTGGTTGGTACGTTAGCATAGCGTGGAGAGGAAGGAAGCCAAGGAGAAAGTCAATTTGCGCGTGTGCTTCTTATGACATCGATTTTACCAAGGAGTCTCTCAATAGAGTGTAATCTCGTACAACCCCTTCTGTAATCAGTGTAATCGTACTGTAATCAATTCTTAATCACGTCATCACATATAATCGGTGGTAATCAAAGAAATCGTAATGTAATCAATTGTAATCTATATAATCTTAGTATAATCAAGTATAATCTCGAATTGAAAATCTAGTTTGTATCACTACGCTGCCCTTCTCACGAGTCGCCACTATTAAGACGAAACTTGGAAACACAGAATTTTTCAAGGGAGAGTGTTTTGGTTTTATTATTTGTTTTTGTGGTTTCTGCTTCGTTAGAGATTGCAAGTGCAACACACGCTGAATTTTTCTTTTCTGCATCATCCATTCTGATTGTTGAAGAGGAGATTCATCCAGTTACGTTAACTTGCCCCCCCCCCTCCCCCACTTTCGAAAATTTAAATTTCAAAGATACCAGGAACATTAAAGGCGCCAAGATTTGCCCGACGGGGGGGGGGGTGGTATGGTCTCCCCGATCAGGGGGGCCAAATTGGTAATATATATATATATATATGTGTGTGTGTGTGTATGGATTAGAGTCCTGCTCGGGTCGTATTATACACGAAAATTATAATTGAACCCGACCCGAACCCCACAAAAGCATTTTCATTGACCTCAGCCTGAAATGATAAAAAAATAATACATATTTTAATATAATTATGGAAAAGTAGTCTACAATTATATCTCTAGTTTAAATTTTAGTTTTTAAATATAAAAATGAGCATACAGACACTCATTAATATTCAAATAAATAATTATTCATCTGAAAAGATATTTTTAACTTTAAAAAAAAAAAATTTGGTCAACCACAATCCGAACCGTAAGTGTCAAAACCCAACCGGAAACACTTAAAGTCAACCCACTTCACAATGAAAAAAATTAGCCCCGGGTCGGGTTTGAGTAGGTAAAATAAGGTCACCCGACTCGATGTAGGACTTTAATATGGATGGATGGATGTACGTGTATATATATATATATATATATATATATATATATATATATATATGTCGTAGGCTAATTGGGTAATCTGGCACTTTGCAAAGAGCCGGTCTAATTGGAGAATCATCTGCCTTTTTCCAATCAGCCTGTTATTTTTCAGGCCGATTACAAAGAGCCTAGACAACGTTAGGCTAATTGGAATATGGTCATTTATTTCTCAATCAGCCTGACAATTTTTAGCCTTATTGCAAAGAGCGTAGATAGAGTTAGGTTTATTGAAAAATGGTCATGCCTATTCAGAAAATGACCAGTTCTTTGTCAATATATAGTGTTGTACACAACTCGAACCTGAACATTCCATTCGAAGTCGACCGGAACCCGCCAGAAAAATTCCATCGAACCCAAACCCGATCCTTGAAGGACAAAATAAATTCTTTCGAGTCGCAAACCGACCCGAACCAGAAAACTGAAGTTAACCAGAAACCCGAGCAGAACCCGACAAAAAAATCTATCGAACCGTAACCCTATCCGAAACCGACAAAATAAATTTGTTCATGTCGCAACCCGACCCGAAACCTAAAAATTCGAATTTAACCAGTAACCCAACCCGAACAAGATATAATAATTCCATCGAAGCGTAACCAGATCTGAACCCGAAAAAATAAATTCCTTCGTGTCGCAACCCGACCCGAACCTAAAAATCGAAGTTAACCCGAAACCCGACCTGAAACAGGAAAAAATTTCCATCGAACCGTAACCCGATCCGAAAATGACAAAATAATTTCCGTCGTCATGCAACCGGATCAGAGCCTGAAAATTGAAGTTAATTCGAATTCCGACCATAACCCGACAAAAAAAAATCCATCGAATCGTAACCCCACCCGAACCCGACAGAATAAATTGGTCGTAACGCAACCCGATCCGAAGCTGAAATTTCAAGTTAACCCGAAACCCAACCTGAACCTGAAAATTTAAGTTAACACGAAACCCGACAGAAAATGATCATCGCCCCGTAACCCGACCCAACCAGATAAAAAAAATCCATTGAACAGTAACCCGATCCGAACCCGACAAAATAAATTTCATCATCTCGCAACCCAACCCGAACCGGAAAATCGAAGTTAACCCGAAAGCCGACCAAAACCAGACAAATAAAAATCCTTCGATACGCAACCTGATCCGAACCCGAAAAAATAAATTCCTTCGTGTCACAACCCGATCCAAACCAGAAAATTCAAGTTAACCCGAAACCCACGGCAAACCTGAAAATTTAACTTAACCCGAAACCCGACGCAATCCCGACAAAAAATTACCATCGCCCTGAAATTGACCCGAACCAGACAATAAAATCCATTGAACAGTAACCCGATCGGAACCCGACAAAATAAATTCTTCGTCTCGCAACCCGATCCGAACCTGAAAATTGAAGTTAATCCGGAAGCCGACCCGAACCAGACAAATAAAAATCCATCCATATGTAACCCGATCAGGGAAGTGCCTTACCATCTTTACCTGCGTAAAATATGTAATGACAACCTTGAGCTTCAAAGTTAATCTAACATTATTTAAAGTTGGACACTTTTTTAAAAACTTGTTTGTATTTCTCAGTATTCACAGATTTACTGAATCAAGAGCCAGAATGTCATCTGCTGGCTTGTGACTCATCCGAGTGAATCTAACTTTAAAGACTAGTGTAAGGTTGATGTAACTATACAATTTCTATATTTATATACAAATCACTTGGAGGATTGCTAAAACTAAAACAGAAAAACTAATGTAGGTTTAGAACAAAGATATACATACTGAAGGAAGATTTCCTTGGGACATTGTAACTCAGCTGAATTTTGGCTGTTCTCCTTGTGGAAGTTTTTAGGGCACATCCACCGTCTCTCTGCGATTCATCATGGATTTTGTCTTCAAACCCTCACTGGAGCAGAGGGCTCTGGTCAAGATGGCAGTGTGGAACCAGAATGACGTTACAGCTTTGATATCATTGGTGAAAGTCAAGAAATATCAAAGGGAATTTTTTCCTACAGATAAGAAATGGATGGAAATCGAAGCTAGAGTACTGGATAGAGTGGCACAACTTTCACTACCACAATTCTTAAATGAGAAGGTGTCATGCTTTATTCAGATTATTGGATTAGAAATTTATAAATGGATACACTTCCATTATATACACTACGCTCTTGCTTTTCTCAGTCGACCATTATAACTTTGTTGGACTCCTCAAGGTACGGTGGACAGAAAGAGGACGGCAGAACTGTTAGTCAAGGATGAAAGTTTGGATATCTCAACACGCTACGAACTAGCGTGTGTTTATTGCTTGGAGGAGGATATTATTGCACTTTGGAACACTCTGTCTGAAGACCTCAAAGAATCGAATTGTGACAGTTATCCACCAATTGGTTTTTGGTCACGTACTATGAAAAGAAGGGGGGGTTGGGCCATGCACGTACTTCTTACAAAGATGGATTTCAACAATGTATAAAATGTGGTAATAAAGTAGCAGCTGAGTACTTTCTGCAGAAGCTAACCCCACGGGAGAGAGAAGAATCCTTGGTAGAGGCTGCAAAACGTGTGGGAGATGATGATACTTTATGTTTTTTATTTTCAGAAATGGATGCAGAGCAACAAATGGAAGTTTTTAAAGATGACCCACGTAGAGTGTTGAGATGTTTTCTACAATGGCCTTGGCAGAGTTTTTTATGGAAATAGCCAATTGCATGTGGGATTTTCTTTCAAAAGATGATTATGAGAATACATTGCGAAGAATTATTGATAAAGTTAGAGATGGCTATAAGGATTGCAATTACCATAAGCTGTTCAGAGAATTTTGGCAGAAAAGCCCTGATGCTCTGAAAAGTTGGATTACAAATGATTTAGATAAAAGTGATCTACTACCGTATTTGTGTCGTATTAAAGATAAAGAAATCATCCGATTAATTCTTAAGGATGCAACCCCTACAGCAAGAGAGAAGGTTATTTACAATGATGAAATGAATGTTTTCTGCGAAGATTGGATTCTATATTATGAATGGGATTCTCTTGAATTCTGTATTCGAGAATGCTTTCCATCCAAAGATTTAATGTCAAAATTTAAAGAGGCATTTGAAAAGCGTGAAAAATGGAAGAGTATAGAAAATATTCTTGAGAGGAATAAAGACAAATGGGATAAGATATTTCTCTCGTCGGAGGACTCCCTTCGTGAGTACGGGAAGAGGAGTGACGATGAAGGTGAGAGTAGTTCATCCAAGAGATTTCGAAGTCTTCAGTAACACATGCTTGAAGCAGGGGAAGGAATTCACCTAATTATCCTCAAATTCTGAATATTTATTCTTAGTGTCCTAAAATGTCCTCTTTTCCTAACCATTGTCTTCATTTACAAAAAAAAAAAATAAATATCCTCTGCTAATCTTCTGCAAAAAAAAAAAAAAAAAAATTCCCTTATAAATCCACAATTGCGTTCCAATAAGAATTTAAAAATAAACGGTAAAAGTGTTAGCAGAATCGATTTAAAGAAATACAAAACAGTCTGTAAATGTTTTTGCCCCAATAGGATTTTTATGATGCAATTCAGATTTTTTTTATAGATTTTAAAATGAATGGGATAGCAAAAAATTCTAATTGCAAAAAAAAATAAATAAAAAAAATTATGCATCTTATAACATTTTATTAAATTTATTTTTCTTAGAAAATAGGAGTTAATTCTTATTTAAGTAACTGCCTATAATTTTAAGTAAAAGGATAATTTTGTGAACTCTAGAAATACAAGATACGTACTTTTTTTTTTTTTTTTTTTGCTTTCATTTCATCTATTTTATAGTTAAAACCCTATAGATATAACACCCTATGTGCAAAAACATTTATTCGGTTTGTTATTTTCTTACATTTAAAACAGTTAAATGAATTTTTTTTTCAGTTAAAAATTATTGGATCTATATTTATATTTTAAAAAAAACGAGTTTTTATGATCTATAAAGTGAACTTAGGGTCTTGTAAATATGTAGCTTTTTTTTTCTCTTATATTTCTTATTTAAAACATTCATATGTTTTACCTCTTTAATAGACCTCTTAACACCCCAAATCTTGTCTCAAATTCTCTTGTGACTGCATATACTATTCCTCTTGTTCATTGTTTAGAAAGAATCAATTTGAAAAAAAATAATGAAATAGCTCTTCAAACTTGATTATTATGCATATGTTCTCAAAAATATATGGAAATGGTATGGCCTAAAATTTTGAAATTTCGCTCTTAGCCCGGGCTTAAAGAAATGTTTGGTAAAAGAGGTTATACACACAAAAGAACAAAACACAGCTGCCACGGGCGATTATTTTTTTCATTATTTTGTCTATTATTATTTCCAAAGAATAATCCTCATGATATATGTCATTGAGGTAAGATTAAAGTTGGTTAAAAAAACTGGTGATGAAAAAAAAGATTAATTTTTTGTCTCGACGTGGTCTTATAATTTGAAAATTCAAGTATTTATTAGCAATACATTGTGATCGCTGGTGAAGCATGTCGAATGTGCAGGAAGGTGTGAGAAACCAAAAAACTCATTGAAGCATTTTATTAAAAATGAAAGTGGAGGTCTTATTGGGCATGTTTCTGTTATTCAGTCCTTTTGAATTTCATGTTTCTCTGAAACAAAAATTATACATAGGCTGAAAAAAATGTTGGTATTTTTCATTATCATTTTATATTCATTTTTTAATTTAACCTTTTTCTATTGTTTTACTTTAGAAATTTTTTATTTTACAACTAAAACATGAAATTCCTGTGTATTGTTTATAAACATTTTTTTAAATGAAACTGAAGGCTTATTTTGTATTTCGGTAATTCAGCCATTTTCATGTTAACATTGTTTTTCTGAAAGTTGTGAGATTGAATAATATTATGCATTTCGAATGTTTTGTAATTTTATTAATATTTCAGTGCAGTATTGTTCAGTATTCATTTTAAAGATGCAATGATTCAGTTTTAAAATGAATCCTTGTAAGAAATATTAAAAAATGCAGAAAAAAAAAAGAAAAAACTGGGGACATTTTTTATACATTTGATAAAAGGAAAAGTTTAGTAGAAATTAGTTTAAGAATGAGTGCTAGCAAATCAAGCAGTGCTGAGTTTGAGAAACTTAAAGAAAATAAGCTTATTATTTTAACATTTTATTCTTATCATTGTGTTGCTAATGACAACTTACAAATGAAAAGAGTCTAAACTATTTCTGTATTTTCAATTTTTTTCATTCTACTTTTGTGAAATATTGGTGAGATTCTCCTGTGAAACAAAATCAGGCAGTTCAATATTTCATCCAATGAAATGTGTCATGACCAGCACTCCAGATGCATTTTCCTAACACTTGTTTTCATCTGTACTTTTTATAGAAATGGGACTGAATGTATTATCCAGGCCAGATGGATAGATCGCCAAAAAGGGTTGACAATCGCCAGATTTGTTTAGCGTTGTCAATTGTGTTCAAAATGGTAATTTAATGTACATTTAATAAATACATACCATTGTTGAAAATAATAAACGATATAAAGGCAAGTTAAAATGCAAAACATTAATTTAGTATACATTTACTAAATACATGACATCAAATAGAGGGCCGTTAGCAGTAAACGATATTAACAATTGTATTTATTTCTTGTGGAATCTTATGCCAACCAGAATGAACATAGTGTACATATTATGTAAAATAAATATACTGTATCAATGAATGTAATCTATTTTATTTATGTGTATGCTATATCGTATTATATAGTTATGTATGTATGAATACTCCTGCCACTGGCTTTAATATGGCAACGCTATAATAATGATGCAGTTAAAATGAAGAAAGCAAAAAAAAAAAAAAGGGGGGAGGTTACTGTAATTAATATTTGTTGGCACATTGAATATAATGTGTTCCGGATAATACGTAAGTGCCATAAAAAATAATTCAGATTGTATTTCCAGTGTATTATTCACACATAACTCAACTTCAATTCATTTTTTGTTAACTGAGATGGAATAAATTTTTGTATTCAGTAATTTGTATCTTTGTAGTTTAAATCTTTATTGGAGTGTCATTCAATTATTCAGTTTCAGCACATTGTTTCTTTCATTTATGATTTTAAGGTATAATGGTGTCCTGCTAGAAGAGAGTCCCAAAAACAGTTGGTTTTAGAAGGAATAAAATACATGAGCCAATTTCATAAAATTCGACAAGATTTTCTCTTCATTACATCCAGATTTCAAACGACAGTTCTTTTGACTCAATCTGCATACACACCTGGTTGTCAGTGGGCAAAACTATTGGATTTTTAAAATATATTTTTTACCGACTCATTTGAAGACTGTTTTTCAACTGCTCCGTTCATTACGGATCGTTATAGAAGGCGTTATAGAAGGCGTTATAGAAGGAGTACTATTTTGAAAAATGAGCGACACATGTCTATTTCCCCCTTGCTTTTAAAAATGTCTAACTTAACCTGATCAGGGTTGTGCTGAAGGCTGTTTCAGTGAAGGGTGAATTTTGCCGAGTACTTGATCGGGGTGAAAAAAGTTTTGTGACAGTCCCCCCCCCCCCCCCCCCCCCCCCCAGTGACGGAGTCAACTGTTCTACAATATTGTGAATATGTGTAGGTCAAAAATGATAAAAATGGACTTTTACAGTTTTAAACTTCGTGTACTTTGCTTGGGGGAGGGGAGGGATTTAGATTGTACCTGTCTACAAAATGCATATGTCTATGATAATTTGAAGAATAAAACCGCCTTTTTTTTTGGGAGGGGGGGGAGGGGAGTATACAGGATCCTTTTCAAAAGATAATTTTACATCTGGATGATCTCTTTGAATATGGCAATGCAGATCTCTAATAGAGATAAAAAATATATATATATCTACATATTGAACATTGAATCCGTTTTCCTTTCTGAAGGTCGATGTTTTCATTCGGATGAAATTTTCTTATGTGCCAATATAAATTTATTTTTTTCTGTGAATATGTTGCTGATATATAAGTGGTGTATATTTAGTAATAAAAATTTTAATTGATTTTTGGTAAATTTGTCTAGCACTTATACTGTGCTGCGATGCCCTATTAATTTAGATAAATAATAATAATAGCTAAAAAGCATGATGTATGTAAATCAAGCATGCTTTATACGACATAAACATTGCTACGTTAAAATGCGTATTTATTTAAGTGCTTTCAGATTAGATAATACTGTTGTGATGACTTAAAATTATTATTTGAACTTTAATTTCTACTCATTTTCATTTGCACAAAAATATTACTTTTCATCAAAATTAAATTTTTATAGACTTTAAATTGTTATTTTATCCCAACTATTTGGAATTTAATATTTATATAAAAAAGAAAACAGAAAACAAAATCATGAAAAAAAGTCTTGTTATTCTCTTATCAACGTTAACAACAACGTTAACATCAACGTACAAATTTCGCGGCACTCTCAAATACGAGTAGCGGTAACGTAAGATTCTTAACTGGGGAATAACTATGTCACTTTCATATTAACTATTTCCCCTTCATTTAATTCAAAATTTTCCAGATTTTACACTTTTCCGCTTTTTTTTAACACTCAAATTTCACATAAAACATTATTGTGTTGATAAACTCAATTATTGTGTTGCTCCCCCCCTCCCCACCTCTTTCAATGCAAGTTATTCATAAAATATTCATCTTTTTTTCTTTTTTTTTTTTTTTTTTCGTCGATATTTCCACATTAGTAAAACGCTTTTAGACATTTAGCCCAATGTAGTAAATTTTGTCCATTTTTAATAAAGTTTATTCGGAATTCGCACAGTTGTTTTTGTATGTTTCGTGGACTTTTTTTATGCTATTTTTTTTTTTTTTTTTTTTTTTTTTTTTTTTTTTTTTTTTTTGCATTTTGCATTTTGCGGTGATTTTTTGACACTGATAATAGAAATTCGGTTTCGTACTTTTTTGCCTTTCGTACTAATTTTCCTTATAGCAAATTCGACGGCTATGACAAATCGCGAATATGGCAAATCTTTTCACCGTGAACGAGATAGTCAAATTTAAAGGCATTGTATTTTGGCTTTTCTTCTGAAAATGCGGTAAAACACATGTTAATTAATAAATATCCTCAAAAACATTTACTAATATAATCACTTTAAACATTACACATTAAATAAATATTTTCAATAAATTTTATTCGGAATTCGTGCAGCAAAAAGAAGATTATGCGATTTCTAGAGTTTTTTCGTGTTTCGCGGTAATTTTTGGGCATTCATAAAAGTACCATAAAGAAAAAATTCCCTGTTTACATACAATATTCGTTATTTAAAGAAAAAACACTACCGATTTTAAAAGAGACTTTTAATTGCCGAAAAGTGTTGCCTTCTTTTAAAATAACAATACCTTTTGGAAGTCGCGTTTAAATCGCAACAATTCGGACAAATCTTTTCCCAGTAAACGAGATAGTCAAATTGACAGGCATCGTATTTTGCCTTTTCTTCTGAAGATGCAGTAAAACACCAACCCCTTTGCTTTTCGCAAATGCATGAAATTGGCAGTTGCTCTTATTCAGAAACTATGTAATCGAACAGTTTTTTTTCCACTTTTCGGTAAAAAGAGAAATATTTTTAGAAAAGGATGTCAAAAAGTGATGTTGTTTTGATCCGAACTTCCAGATGCGACAGCGCCCGAAAAAGAAAAAACACTGATTTGTCTTCAAGCAACAATCACTTGTAACTAATAAAGTAATTCATGTAAGCAGGCTCGGACTGGCCCGCCGGCCCATCGGCCCGAGGGCCGGTGCGCCCTCAGCCAGGGAAAATTTTGCGCCCCTAAGCCACTGCAATGTTTTCCCCTGACTATAAGCATACATTCTGATTATTGTACTAAATTTGGATAATTTTCTTACGAATAATCATCAATTAAGACAAATGTCAAAAGAGAGAGATTTTTATTATCATGAAGAAATTGAAGATACATCGAAGGAATTTCCTGAATAGGAAACCAAAGCAGACGTGTTTGCATACTATTGAGGAATCTACTTGCGTACTATTTAAGATCTTGTTCATAGGGAAAGTTTTAAAAGCCCTGACGCGCTATGGATACTACGCCCAGGTATTACTCCCGCGCCCTGCGAGAAATTTTTTCATTGGTTCTTAAAATAATATGTTTTAGGTCTTACATTTAGGCTAAATATTTTGGAAATTTTCCGTCCCTTAGCTATTAGGCGGTCAACCCAGGGAGGTCACCCACAGTGTTGAATTCAGACACTTTTGTCCGGGAGGGATTTCTGTAGCTCCAGGGGGGGGGGGAAATTCCCCTTTTTGCCCATTGGAAGCATAAAATCTCAAATCTTCCGGGGGGGGGGGACATTTCCAGGCTCAGAGGGATGATGTCCCCCCCCGGGCCACCGCCTGAATTCAACATTGGTCACCGAACTTGCGCCCCTTTAAAGCCGGCCCTGAATGTCCCTATAATCGAAAGTATGCTTTTCGAAAAACAGTTTGATAAAAGAAAGAAATATTAGAAAACCAAAACGTTTTGTGTGGATTTTGTTGTTGACTGGAAAACATACTCTTTCTTTTCGAGGAATACAACCTCGATCACATTTCTGGATTGCAACTCTACAAGCTGCAGATTCCCGCGGCCAGCGTTTTTTTTTTTTTTTAATTAAAAAAACCTATTATATTTTTCGGATATTAATCTTAGATATATTTAATAACAGCATTTCTGTAATTAAATAATTAATAGAAAATTCTGGTATGTATTTTCAATAAAAAATTACTTTATTTCATCACAGAAAAATCGATCATTTAATAAAGCGATGATTACTATTCAGAAACTATTGTAGGTTAAAAAAAAAAAAAAACGCTGACTGCAAAATCCTGTAGCTTACAGGATTGCAATCCCCGGGGGATTTATTTCAATTATGGAAACTTAAATATTTCCCTTGATCTCTAATTGTGATAAAAAATTTGCAAATCATGGTAAGAGTGTTCTGAAAAAAGTAAATTTACTCAATTATTTCAGTGATTTAAGACTACTAATAGCTATTTCCGATCTATCTTTTCAGTATAAACTTTTTTATAGTGCGATATCAATTCAGTATTTAACGGATGCATAAAGTAATTTTTAAAGCAGATAAAATACCTCTTCCCCCTCCTGTCTCTCCTTAGGTCAAATGCTTCAAGTCTAATATTATTTTCACAAGTAAGTGTTCTTTCCGCATTTACATACAAACAGTAATACATCATACATTCATCATATAGTTCAACATTCAAATACTGCTATAATGTGTGGTACTTTTTCCAAAAATATATAAATAAATAAATAAATAAATGAAATAAAATAAAAATCAAGCATGAGTTTTAACTTCAGAATTTCTATTTTCATTTCCATACGGAAAGTACATTTTTGTTTTAGATATAAATATTTTTTGAACGAAGTTTGCATATTAAATCTTTTTCTGTGTGTGTGTGATGAGGTAGACACCTGCAGAGATCCCATTTAAATATACTACTTTGCTAAAGAAAAAACAAATATTTAGCAATTTTAATCAGTAATTCTAGAAGCATAATTAATTTTTGCCTAAAAAAATCGACAAATTAGTTGAAGTTTCTAATTAAAATAAGGTCAATTATTATCATATTTTATTGTTATTATTAGCACAGTTTTTTTCCAGTAAACATGACTGTTGGTCAAATGGCAACTCATATCTTTAGACCAAAGATCAGCCAAACGTTGACTCAGACGCAGTGTTAGCTGTTGGTCCAACTAATAGAAAAATCTTTGGCCAATGTCAATCGCCAAACTGCCAATCGCAAGACTGCCAAACTCAATCGTTGGCTAACGAAGCTAGAAAACAATGAACTAATGATATCCCAATAATTCTGTCTTGCCTGAGTAAAAAAAAAATATATATATATATAAAAAAGGGAAGAGTCGTAACTCACAGAAAGATGACGGTAATATACATATATATATATATCGTTAAGCTTGTAATAAAATCTGAAATTGCTAAAAAAGTAAAGCAATGTTATTTTTGTTGTTGTTAATGGACACGACTATGGATATACCAAGTTGGACTAATGTGTTAATTTACACTCCTGGACAAAAAAAAAATCAAGCTAGACTAAAGTGTTAATTTAAAGTCCTGGACAAAAAAAAAAAAAAAAAAAAAAAAAAAAAAAAGAGCGATCCCCTCCTACTAATTCCTGTAAAAATATTTGTAAAAAAAATTATAGGTATCAATCGATTGGAAATAATGTCTACTAGTTAATGCTATGCATAAATAATGTTTCAGGAGTCGTCTACATATTAAATATTATACCAACTTTGAATTTAAAACCATAACACGCATTTTTTAACCCCATTTGAGTTCCTTGGATCGAGACAGCTGGCGGAAAGGTATAGTTTATAGTATTTATCTTAAATATTCATAGAATTAGAAGAGTTTAAAGTTTGAGGATGCTAATGTTAAATACATTTGACAAACTTATAAAAATCATCCGATTGAATTTTTATTAATTTTTTAATGAAATACACTTAATTGACCTAAACATATTCCAGGCTTTTATTGTATTCAAAGACATTTTTTTTTAAAGTTATTAATAAATTCACATTAAAAAATTATAAATCATGAATTGCATTAATTTTTGTATAAAAAAATCACTAGTGTGTAAGTTTACATCTCATTTGAATAATTAGTTTTCGAGATATAGAAAACCTTCTTCTGTTTTCAAAAGATCCACAAAAAATAAATCGTAATATATTACCTGAAACATTTTGCTGTATTTACTTTTATAGAAAGAAAGTTAATTATAAATTTAAAATTCCTGTATAATTTACTGGTGTCTAAATGAATGTTTTCATTACTTTTTCTTGTAGGATTTTAATTTTATTTTTCGAAATTTTTAGACAAACCCCTAACACATTTTCTTTTATAAGGCTATGGAGATTTAAGAGAAGTATATTCCCAAGTTACCTTGATCCAGGGAACTCAAAGAGAGTGTCAAAAGTAGGTTTTACCATTTGAAAAATCATGGTTCGTGCATTTTTTTTAATATATAGACAATCCCCGAAACAAAATTTATGAATAGAATTTAATAGTAGATATTATTCCCAATAAATTGGTACCTATGTTTTTTTATATCTTATTTGCAGGATAATTAGTAAGGGTGATCACTTTTTTCCCATGACTTTGTAAGGCATCTTCTACTGACAAAAAAGTTAAAGTAGGAAAGCCGTAACCTATAGTCAATCTACTACAATGTGTTCAACTACTATTTTCAACTTTCTAGCGTTTTTGAACATTACATAACATGTTTTGGAAAATTGTGTAGCATTGTAAAGATTTGATGGAACATCAAACATACACGAGGAATATAGCGAAGTCGGCTTTCTAGACTCAATAATATTATTGGGTTGTCCGGAAAGTTCGTGCCGGTTGGGAAAATCAAATAGTACCGGAAAATTCTACCATTTAAGTATTAGACATTAAATTCGATTCAAATGTTTAATAATTAACGGGTTGAATTTTCCGGTACGAATTGATTTTCCCAACCGGCACGAACTTTCCGGACAACCCAATTATATTAAACAATTTTCTTACTTAGTGCTATGCGAATGTGTTATCTCTTGTCAAGTAAAACACAGAAAAAATAAGTAAGATTGACATGAGTTATTTAACATTTTCGCGCCCTCTGAAAATCCAAGATCTGTGCCCTTTCCTCTGGCCCAGTCCGACCCTGCATGTAAGGCCTGTGTTCTTATTCAGAAACTATTGATAAACTCAAAAAATCTTTCAGAAAATACTGCCAAAGTTGGCATTTTGAACCTAATTTCCGGATGCGATAGCGCAAGGAAGGAGAAAACCTGTTGTCACGTGGCAACAATCATTTATAACTCGTAAAGTAATTTATTTATCAAAAAATGGAAAAAGTTATTAAATTCCAAATAGCTTCAATAGTCAGGCCGTTATTTTTATCTATTTTATCACGCCGAATTTTATGCCGTTATGCTTATAAATGAGTCAGAAAGTTTCACGTTGTTGAATAAAGAATTTTAGAACCGCCTTAAAGTTTGTTTTGTGCATGATTGACGATTGGCTGGTGACAACTATTTCTGGCGATCTATATTCGTGGCAATCTATATTCCTGGCAATACGTAATGTTCCTTACAATATGTAGGTACCATACGACATATCATTTTCCCTATGCTTGAAGTATAGTAAAGTTACCAGTTCTAATAACAGTCAAATTGTGTTTAGGACCTTCTAAAACGTATAAATCCGTCAAAAACCGGAAATTGAAAATTTTCATGAATCCAATACATCCTTCTTGTAAAGACAGAAGAAAGTAAAAATAAATAGTTAAAAAGATAATTCCAGAAAACGAAAAAAATGCAATATAATGCTGCATAAAAACTGTTCAATCATTTTCATATAAAATAGTTAGGACAAAAATGATGTAATGATGAAAAATAAAGAGATGGATAATCAAAATGTTTATGGAATCAATAATTTTATTTTTTATTTTTATTATAAATATAGAGCTGTTGGAAATAATTTATATGAATTCTTCGTGAGATATCAGATTCAGAATGTTATATTCCTTTTTATAGCTAAAGAACTGAGCTACTTTTAGGTAGCTTTCATTACAGAAGGCTTTGTAGCCGTTCGGAGGAAAGCAATTCCAAAAAATTGGTATATTTTCACCGATCATAACCCCCAGACCCAAAAACTACCCTACGTTCAAATGTTAATTTATATATATATATATATATATATATGTGTGTGTGTAGGATTTCAGTTTAAACACTTCATTTCCTTTATGACGTACATGATTATCAAATTAACTGAGTACTATTATCCATGATATAAATGCACGAGTTATAAAAAGTTTAGATCGCAAGATCAGAATATCTTTAAATTGAAAAAGAGCCAGTCTTCTAATTTTTATTGTGAAGCAAGCATCGAAATGAGAAATAGCCAGTAAAGGCGCTGTTAGGCCTAGTTGGAGTATTGGAGAATAAATATATTGTATATGTTTGGCCAGAAGTGCATTAGCTGTGAAGAAATTATTAGTAAAGTATTGTAGAGTTATCTGTCTAACACTGTATTAAAGTTTATATTTTGTTATTCAACGTAGTTATTCATATAATTCCAGTAAATCAACTGTTTACATATCATCTTCTTACATATATATATCTGACATTTGTCATGCTGTAACTATTTTATTTATGAGCTAATTTCAATGGGACTGAGTATGTGTATAGGATATACCAAGGTCTCGACCGAGTTCGTTGGCTAGCTTCATCCCCCATCTTGTTTCAAAATGGCGGCCAGTTAAAAAAATTTAAAATTTTAAAAATTCAAAAAGATGTACAAGAAAAAATATTTATTGGAAAAATTGTTTTCGTTAAGTGATAGAACGTAATACAAAGATTCTGGAACATTTTTTGTTTTGTCTATATTTTACAGAATGACTGAGATATGGCAGTTTGAAATTGTAGGGTGGCTGAGATTTTGAAACAATCTGATATTTGTTATGCTGTAACTCTTGTATTTATGAACATATATGAATGTGACTTATCATGTGTACAGAACATACCAAGGTCTCGACCGAGTTCGTTGGCCAGCTTCACGTGCCATCTTGTTTCAAAATGGCAGCCAATTAATTTTTTTTATCTTTTTAAAAATTTAAAAAGATGCATGAATAATTATAATTTGAAAAAGTTGTTTCCGATACGTGTTAGATCGGGATGCAAGGATTTCGGAACATTTTTTGCTTTGACTTTATCTTAAAAAATTGCTAAGATATGGCAGTTTGAAATTCTAGGGTGGCTGACATTGTGAAAAAAAATCTAATTTTTATTATGATGCAACTCGCATACTGAAATCCGTGGTTGTTCCAACGTCCCAGATTCGAAAAAAAAAATTTGAACATTTCTCGATCCATAAAAGCAAAGGGGTTAGTGTTTTATCGCATTTTCAGAAGAAAAGGCAAAATACGATGCCTGTAAATTTGACTATCTCGTTTACGGTGAAACTATTAAGCGATTACTATTAAGCAACAAGTGTTATTGATTTCTAAAAATTTATCTTCCAAAATAAATTTTAAACATTTCCCAACGTTTAAAATTCTTGTGAGAATAATATGTAAGATTTTTCCAAGTTTAAGAACGAACATTATTTTGATAGCCAAAATTATCCCTGAAGCTGCCAAATTGAAAAGAGATTCCCCTTTTTTTAACAAAAGAAAGTGTCACTTTATGTCGTTTGTCAACAGATGGGGATTATAGTGACATGTGTGCATGGCGAATGCAATTCCTACATTTCTTAACAAAAGAGGGATTAGCTTGAATGAAATTAGCTGTTTTCCATAAAGATAGGGGTTAAAAATAATGCTGAAATTCCAACTTAATAATAGGAGTGCGTGCCCCCCTACACCCCAATAAGAATAATTGCTGTATCTATTCTCCAGAAGTGCCTTAGTCGGATCTTGTACAAGTTTAACAGAGCTAAAAGACAGAATTTTCACTTGTTTTGAAAATTAAAATAACATTTCTCTCGAAAACTTTGTTTTTGAATTTTTATATACATCACACCCCATTTTAGTACAAACATTAAATTTCAAAGGCTATGTCTTGAATGTGTATTGTGTGCAGCAAATTCTACATTCAGTGTTGAATTCAGACACTTTTCTCCGGAAGAGATTTCTGTCGCTCCGGGGGGGGGGGGGGGGGACATTATACAGTTCCGGGGGAGAAATTGCACTTTTAACTATTGAAAGTATAAAATCTGAAATCTTCTGGTGGGGTGGGCATTTCAATGCTTCAGGGGGGAATGTCCCACCCGGGCAACTCCCTGAATTCAAAACTGTCCACATTCCTTTCACAGTGTGGCCTCTGATTGTTTATGTCCTCTCCTCTCACGCGAAAACACACACTCGCTAATGTTAAATCTATGGGACAGTTATTTTGCAATATCTCGTTAGCATTTCAATATTTTTATACGATTTTTTTTTTTTTTTTTTTTTTTTTTTTTTTTTCGTTGGATTGCTGAGACTGATCTCTACAGCGCCTCTTTTTTTACTTCTTCGATTTTCATTGCGGATTTATTTTTTTACTAAGATATTTTTACGTTAGGAAACGGTTTCGAAAGTAAAAGTGTCTTCCTAAAAAAAAATAAAAAAAATCAGCAACTAAAATCGAAAAAGTAAAATCTGCGGTTCTAGAGATATAACGAGTAGAGAGAGAGATCAATGTATTATAATGTAAGTTGGTTTTATTTAGAAAATTTTAAGCTTTCAAAATGCCATATAGAGCCAGATTAAAGTATGGGTGCAAGGTATGGCCCAGGGGCTGCGAAGTTGGTGGTCTCCGAATTGAGAGAAAGTTTTTAAAAACTGTAATTGAATTTTATTATTTACATAGTTTTATATTGTACTATAGCAAGATATTAATACTAAATAATGAAAATCAGACTGCTAATAAAATTTGTGCTGTCCATGGACAAACTGCTGTTTCAGATGACAGAAGATTCGAAGGTGGTTTGAGAAGTTTAAACGGGGAAATTTCAGCCTCAAAAATTATGCCGCTTTGGAAGAACATTATCAGTAAACGATAGGGGTCGATGCAGGTTTTTTTTTTTTTTTTTTTTTTTTTTTTTTTTTTTTTTTTTTGGGGGGGGGGGGGGGGCATTTTATGAAAAATAAGTTATTTTTGTGAAGTTTATCATATTTTTGTGAAATGTATTATATTTTGGTCAAAAATAATATTTTGTAACGAAACGGGACACTTAGCTATTCAAATTCAAACGAAGCATTTAATAATAATTTCTTCTGTAAGCCCTTCTGCTAAAGTTTTCCTTTTTGGTGAACTTAATTTGCTTGCAAATTACACATTTTAAAACATAAAAAAAATTAATGCACAATATTTTTAGGGAATGGAATTTTGTAAATGGGCCTATTTTATTAAGAGCAATTTTGTGAAGGAGGCTGTTTGATTAAGAGGAATTTTGTGAGGGGTCTGTTTTATTATGAGGAATTTTGTGAAGGGTTCTGTTTCATAAAAATGAATTTTGTGATGGAGCCTGTTTTATTACAATGAATTTTGGGAAGGGATCCTGATTTATTAAAATGAATTTTGTGAAAGGACCTATATTATTAAAATGAATTTTGAATGAAGGGGACCCAAATAGGCCCCAAAATTTTCTTGGATCGTCACTTAAAGGAGAACCCCTTAAAAAAAGCTCTCACTGAAAATCCACTTTACACAGTTCAGGAGCTATTACACAGACTAAATATTCCAAAAAGTACAGTTTATGATCATTTGATAGATTCCAGTGGAAAGATAATGCATCCAGGAAAACAGATAACAGAAAAATAAGAAGAAACAAGTATTCCTTCCCCCTTTTATTTTCCAAGGGATTTTTGCAGTTTTTGAGACATTATTATTTAATTTATTTTAACACTTTCGATATCTAAAATATCTACCCTATATATATAAAATCCTAATGAAACGAATTTGTGAAACAATTTTATGAAACGAATTTATGAAACGATTTTATGAAACGACTGATTAAACGACTGATTATGTTTCAGGGCTATTTTTAATAAAATATTAAACGCTTGATTGTGAAATTAATACCAATTGTCCATAAAAATCCGCGGATGTCAAAACTGGTAATAGAATTTTGAAATTGGAATTAGTTTTCGAGATATTAATTTTTTTCTAATTTTAATGACATTTCTGTAATGATGGCAACTAATTACTCAGTTTTTTTGTGACAAAAAAGGGGAAAAAATTGAAAAGGATCCCGATAGAGATTATTGATTTCTTTTTATTCGTCATTTTCAAATTGAAATTGAATTTATCTTTTATTTCAATCGATAATGAAGACAAGGTTGTGATTAAGTTAGGTTTTTCAGGAAAATTTGAAAAAAAATCACATTTCTATCGTCAGGATTCAATCGTCTGTCAGCATTTAATTTAATTTATAAACTGAAAATATTTTGAATAAATTCGTCCAAATGACGTCATTTATGTAAACGCAAAAGAAAGGGGGGAAATGGAATTAATAGTAATTATTATTTATTGATATCATTTTGTTATTTTTTTTGTAAAATTTAATTAAACGAATTTATAAAATCACTAATTTGGATATTTGAAACGAATATATAAAATAATAATTGCCCAACTGAACGAAAGGAGAATAAAATATCTTGCTTGGTTTTCTATCCTGCTTGGTTTTTTCCGCCAAACTTTTTAAAAAAGCGTCAAGACCCCTATAATAGAAAAACACCAAAAGTTCATTGGGTTTGTTTTTATAACTTTTGGCAACAAATCTACGTATATTAACGAATCTATCCCTTTTTGAAGGTCGAATTACGCCAAACCTAAAAGCAAAGGATCCTATAATGGAAAAGTACCCGATTTTCTTATGGACAATATTCAAGTGACATAATATGGTGTAAAATTATCGCGGATAGCAAATTTGTTTAAATATCCCATCAATTGATGCCGAATAAATGCAGGCATGCATGCACAAAATATTTAATTAATTTTGTATGATAAATAATTATTAGAAAATTCGTATATACATATTAATTAAAATAAATAATTTACATATTTAAAATAACATGAAAATATGCATGATGGTGCACTAAAATAGAGATAAAATTAAGACCTGTTACTGAAAATGTCTATAACACAGTACTTTTCAATACCGTGGTTCTTAATATTATTCACAAGCAGATGGAATTTTTCTCATCCTTAAACGCAAAGGAAGAATAGAATACAGATCGTTGTTATAAAAGTCCGAGAGATAGCCACAATTTAAACCTAACCATTTTATACAAGCTGGTTTTCAAAGTGTAATTGATTTTACTTATCAATCCCGAAAACAGTCGTCAGTTGTCGCAACAGCTGTGTAGGAGGCCATGATAATCAAAAAATGCCCCATTAAAAGGTTAAAAGCATGGCAACCCAATTACAGATTTACCAATATTTTTAAAACAAAGCACGCTGTCATGTTTTTAGAGGCCTCGAAGTCTGAGCGGGGGTTGGCGAGCGTAGCTCGCAGGGGGTAGGCCCCCTAGTATATATATAAATATACAAAAAATAAAAAATATATATTGAATAAAACTCGTTATATTATAAAGGAAAAAAATATTGATTACGCTCAGTACAAAGTCAAAACAGATTTAAAAAATTAGTTTTACGAAAATTATATACCATATTTAGGTGTCAGCAAAATTTCTAATGGGTTGGGTTGGGTTGATTTATGACGGCCAATTATCAACACGAGGGATATAGGCCCTAGGGGGGAGTGCCCTTCGTGGGGGTCTTTCTAAGGGATCATAACCCGTATTAACGCAAGGTTCGAAGAAAACCACGGAAAACACCGAACGGTTAGGTCGACGAGCGCGACAAGGGTTTGAACCCAGCACCTCCCGTCTACCAGCTTCGAGAGCAGAACCTCTCAGCCACTAAAAATTTCTAATGGAAAAAGGCTCTAAAAAATCTTATTTATTTTTATTCCAATTCTAAATATCTGTAGTGGTTTTCAGAATGTCTTTGATAAGGTAAAGCCGATCCATACTTTCAAGTTGGATTGTTTATAATTATACAGTTTATAATGTTGTTAATTATTGAACACCGTAGATATTTTTAACTCTCTTTGTGCTTTGTATTTATTTATTAATTCATTTTAATTTTCAACGAATTTTTTGGATAGTGGAAAAATAATTAGTATCTTTGAATGAATATTTTTAACTGCCTTAAAATCAATATTATATTAAAAAAAATTTGTAAAAAATAAATATTTATGAAAGTTTGCATATTAATTTCATTAAAAATATTTTTTAAAAATTACTAACTTTTTTTCCAATTGATAAACGTTATACATTGCTAGAATTCGAACCGAAAAATATAAAAATAAATAAATAAAATAGATATAAGCTTCAAAATAGCCTAAATTAGAAATTGCATTAAATTATTTGTTTCTCTGATGTAAATTTATATTGACATAAATGAAAAAAAAAAATAATAATTTCCCCCCACCCGCCAAAAAAAAATTTAACGATTAAGTTTCAAATTTTACTAAGAGATGGCAGCACTTATTTGAATTTTTACTTTGAAAAAGATATGCCTGTATCTTCATTGAATCCTGTGAATAGCAGTCAAAGACAATAGAATCCCCCCCCCCCCCCATTTTCTTACTTCATGTTGAATCGTCGACAAAAATTAATACATCGCTAAATGTCCTATGGCAACCATGCTATGCATTGTACTGCCTCCTCGAGATGACGCTAATGTCTAAGCGAATCACACGTTGAAAGAAATTTCCATTACAGCCAATGAGTGCCCGTCTGTTTATAGTAGTGTGTGTTTGCAGTAAAGTCAGTACCTAGTACACACACTGACGCGGAAGATAGAGCTGTTTTTTTCTTTGAGAGAGATGTGCTACAGAGTTTGAGTTATCTGCTTGCTAAGAGAAAACTGTTTATTGTTCCTAATAATGGCAGCCATGAGTCTAGATGGTGTAATATGCAGATATTTTTTGTCAGGAAATTGTTACGAGGGTGAAAGATGCCCCATTTCTCATGACCCAACGGGTAATGTGCCTGATTCAGTGTGTCGTTATTATTTAAGAGGCCACTGCCATTTTGGTTTTAGATGCAAATATCAACACATTCTTTTGAATGATAAAGGCTCTCATGAAACTGATATTCAATGGATTTATGAAAGATTGTTTGGTTGATCTTCGGAATGTTCTTCTTATCCTAGTGCTAACCTGAAACCTGGTGCTCCTGCACTCGTGCCTAGACATATTAGATTATACGTAGATATAATCAAAGCTAGGAAAATAAAAGGGCGAGGAAATATATGCGACCCTGAAGAATTGTGTCCCCTTTTTGCTGAAGGAGAGTGTCCTTTTACATATTGCCAGTTGATTCATGGAAAAGTGTGTGAATCATGCCAGAAAGCTTATTTGCATCCTTTTAACAAAGAAGCAAGGAGATCTCACATTGAAAGGTGCAAAAATGAAATGGAATTTTCCTTTTCTATACAGTGTAGTGTTGACAAAATTTGCGGCATCTGTATGGACGTTGTGTTAGAGAAAGAACCAGAATCAGAGCGCAGGTTTGGAATTCTCGAGAAGTGTAACCATGTTTATTGCTTTAGTTGCATTAAACAATGGTGGAATTCCACGCAGAATGAAAGTGATGATGATAGTGCTTTGGATCTAGTAGTTACTCGTGCTTGCCCTCAATGTCGCATTCTATCTGACTTTGTAACTCCAAGTCTTTATTTTGTTGATACAGGGGAAAAGAAACAGAAACTCATAAATGCATATAAAGAAGCCATGCGCTGCTTCCCTTGTAAATATTTTAAGCAAGGTGACAGTATTTGCCCTTTAGGAGGTGCCTGCTTTTATCTGCATGCCATGCCAGATGGCACGAAAGTTGACCTCCCCCTTCCTTTTAGCTGGAGTAGAGAAAATCTAAATGGTGACTTAAATTCCGTAGAGAGACTATATTTAGAGTATGGAGTGGAAAATTCACAGCTAGTTGCAGATATTATTTCCGAGACAGACAGTGACTTATCTTCTACCAGTGATAGTTCTTTATTTAGTGTTAGTGATTATTTTGAAACTACTCAAAATCAAAATGGTGAGTTAGATTTCATAGAAAGAATCTATTTGGAGAATAGCGAAGCAGTTTATCAGCCAAATACAGATTCCAGTTCTGAAACAGACGACGATTCATCTTCCTGTGAAGATTCATGTTTGGACAGTTCTAGTTGTGATAATTGTGATTGCGACGATTGTAATATGCGATAGTGATTATTTTAAAGCTGAAGCATAATAGTTTAGAACTAACAGTTTGAAACTGAAGCATAATAGTTTTGAAGATACTGTATATAAAATTTTATTTAGATACATTGTGTCTAGGAGTTTTCACAGATTCATATTTTTATCAGTGCCGCATATGTTGGTTTTAAAAATTTAATCATCATTTGTCAAAATAGCCAAGGTAATCAGTCCACGTAAAAAATTCTAAGTATTAACCAAAATGGTGAACGAAAAATTTGGTTCATGCACAATCATAGCATAAAAATGTTAGTTAAAAAAAATGTCGAACTTGAGGTAAGATTATGTATTTAACTTAAATATGAATGCTTTCTTTCTATTATTTTAAATATTACTATTACTATTTTATTGCATCGTATTACTCTTATTCGTATTACTAATTTATTATAATATGAATTATATTATGATGGTATGGTGTTTTGAAAAAAAAAAAAAAAAAAAACAATACCTTTTTTAATTTTGTTAATATTGGCTAAGCTTTGGGATTAGCGTGCTGTCCGCTATCTTTTTTTTAAATCTAAACATATTTGTTTTGTTTCTTATTTCCAAAATAATTTTCTTCCATATTTACTTATTATAAATACGTTATTTAATTTTATTGACTAATTTATTTATATTTAATAATAAAAGTTAAAATGTTTTGATTTAAAAAATGAGATGGTCGACCGCGGGCGATAAATAAAACATTTGTTTTGTTTCTGACATAATCACATTAAATTAAAACATTTTTTGGAAATGAGAAAACAAAAACAAATATGATTTATTAAAAAAAAAATATCACGGACAGCTGGCAAATCCCAATGCTGTCCCCCCTGAATTATATATAAACTTTGAAAAACAAATTAATGTATTTATTCTGTCGTAAAATCACGTGTAGGCCAAAGTTTCTTACTATTAAGGCTGCTCATCAGTAAGCTTCCCGATTCCCCTCGCTAATGTTATTCCTAGGGGTGTAGGATGCATTCGCATTTTTAAAATATCTCCTCGGAAAATTAATATTTTTAACTTCTATTTTCTTTGTACTGTTCTTAAAGAAGGTCTCTTTTTTTCTTAGTTGTCATTTTTTTTTCTAAAATATATACTTAATTTTATATGAAATTTTAAAATCTTATTCAGTTTCGCTAAGATTTTAACAAATAAAATATAAATTAAGCACATAGTTTAGAAATATTTTGACAACTAAGAAAAAAAGAGACATTCTTTAAGAACAGTACAATGAAAACATATGTCAAAAATATTAATTTCCTGAATAGATATTTTAAAAATACGAATGCATCCTACGCCCATAGGAATAACATTAGCGAGGGGAATCGGGAAGTTTACTGACGAGCAGCCTTAATGAAACTTTTATTAATCTGTTTATTTTACTGGTTATATCACTTCTGTTACGTTTAAATGAATTTTCTTTTGTAATTAATTGATACATGTTGTAACTTGGATAAGGTTAGTTTGAATGTGAGACCATATTGTATCTATTTTGTAAAAAAAGAATTATCTGTATTTATTTTCATTATGCATTGGTATTGAAAAATAAATGTGTAGAGCAAAAAATTCATGTTGCATTTAATAAATAATTGTTTATTTTTAATCCTTGTAAATGCTTTTATAGTATATTTTTGAAATGACAGCATTAAAATACAAATTTGAATACTAGTTTATTGTTGTTATATGTCAATCATTTGCTAATAACACATGTTTCAGGAAGTGGAAACAAGTGTTAGAAAGAACAGCTGGACTCTTCCACTTAATGATAAAAATATAAGATGCGGATTTTCTTTTTCTTTAATAATTTACTAGATGATATACAACTTACAGTTGTATTGTTGTACATGCAATTACTTACAGATAATATTCTACAAATTCAATAAGGCCTTTAACAATTTAATTATGTATGCTTACTTATTAAGAAGCTACTTTACTCACGTGAAAACATCCGCTTGCTAATGTTAAATCTACGGGAGAAATTTTTTTAAATATCTCGTTTGGATTTCAATGTTTTTAAATATTTTTTTTACATTTTTTTTACAGGCTCAGCTTGATAACTATGCCGTCCGTTTTTTACTTTTTCGAATTTGGTTGGAGTTTATTTAAAGAAGGATACTTTAACTTTCGAAATCTGTTCAAAAAGTGAATGTATCTCAATACGAGAAAAAAAAACCCTCTATAGAAAATCGAAAAATTAAAAAACGCCCTGCATAGAGATCAACATAAGCAATCCAATGCAAAAAAAAAAAAAAAAAAAAAAAAAAAAAATTAAAATATTGAAATGCAAGTAAGATATTTTCAATATTTTCCCAATTACATTAGGCAGCGGGTGTTTTCGCGTGAGTAAAGTAGCATCTTACTTTTATCAGTTCTTTTATCCAATTTTACTAAAGCTTTTCAATATGTTCTAATGTTAGAAAACATTAACTTTTAACACTTTTATTTAGTGACATTAAATACCATGCATGTCTTTCCTACTGGACTGAGGAAAAGAATGGTCAACTTACATTGCAAATTATTATTATTTATTTAAGATTGACAGTTTTATATAATTGTATGTTTTGGTGCTTTTATGTTAGCAGGGCACCAGTAATACATATACATATCATATATATATATATATATACATATTATATATGCGTATATATCTGAATATTTATCACTGTCTCCGGGCTAATATAAAACGGAGCGTCTATTCTTACGGCAGCCGTAAGTTTAATATTCTTACGGCACTTTGGTGCGCGTGCGCAGTAATAGACTGCCGTAGTGACTGACGAAGATTCTTTTGTGGATTTAATCCCGAAATAAGAACGACTCATATCCTCATTTCGCTGGCAGCTCACTCATGTGTTCAGTTCAGCCATATTGATTTTTTGTTGGAGTTTACTGTGTATTATCTTTCTGACCTTTCTTAAAATAGCTAAAATCCACATGGGAGATTATTCCTTGATTTTTTAGATTTTGAGAGAAAACTGCAGCTCTATAAATCGACTAATTATGTTGATTTTTACATTTCGGATTCACGCACGTTGGAATCTGCTCGTAAGCGATGCTGGAAACGGGTAAAAAAATTTCCGTAGGCAGTTAAATATTAATATTATTAATTATGTAAAATTTAAATGCGTCCGTGGTGGCGTTCACAAAATGGGTAAAAGAGATAAAAGAATGCGTGATTTATCGTAGTTACTATATTTTAGAATTTGTGAATATATGCATAATCTACTGCTATGTATATATATATATTGCTGTATACGTTTTATTCCTATATATCACACCCCCTACCTTTTCCTAATAATGTTTAAAGTTCGGTAATACTGCACTTGCTTTTCTATATTTTAATTTTTAATTGACATAGTTTATTATTTCGTATCTTCTTATTACTGTCCAAAGAAGAGGGCATGACCTTCGTGAGCCCGTTGAAATCACTGTTGCTTATTTAATAATAATAATAATAATAATGATAAGCTATATCAATTAAAATAAGAATAAATTTACTATTAGCTATCCTTAAATATTATTTGGTAAGGTGGCGATAGTGTATAGAAATATGGATAACAATATCTCTGCATATGTCCACAAATTATTTATAAAATAAAATATACTTGCAATAACCCATGCATTCCCTTATTTCTCAGTTTGGGATTTCCACCGAGAATGCACTTAAATTTCACACACTGCTTCCAGAATTTTTCTTTTAGTTTAGGATCTTGCTAACAAGTTGATTCCAATGTGTTGAATCAGAAATGTGAAAATTAACCAATTTAGACTTTTTATAGAGCTTTTATTTTTCTCAAAATAATATGTAGGAAATAAATTTCCCATGTGGATCTTATCATGAAAGAGGTTTCAGGAAGCTGTATAAGTCATTGCCCATTTCGCTAATATTATAGACTTTCACCTGGTGACCAATTTCATAAATGTTGACTTGGTCTTGCAAAAAAAAAAAAAAAAAAAAAAAAAAAAAAAGTTGGAAATTGTATGTCAAACGTTACAAACGAGGTGCGTTCGTACTATAGCTAGTTATATAAATATTTAGATCTTGATGATTTTTAATTCTGTGAAATGAATTATATCGTCTGCAGATTCATTTCTGTAATAAAATAAGTATCTCGGTCGCTTGACGATTAAACTTCGAAAGCTCCTATAAAAAGAAAGCACCGATTTAAAAACAAAAGTCAAATTTCTTAATAAATGTTTTTATTAATATTTTCTAAAGTTTTGATTCGATTTTTAAAAAATTTGAAATGTCTCGACAAAATTCTGCAAAGATAATATATCTTAAATTTCAAACCATTCGGTTGGGTAGTTTTTGCGTTGTTATATGCGGACGGACGGACAGACAGACGGACGGACGGACAGACCAGACGACGACAATAGGTGTTACGTATTTATATAATTACGAACGCACCTAAAAAGGCCTAGGCTACAGACCACAGCATATCTATTACAAAATATTATCCCATAGATTGTCAAGCCGATGCCCATGATTAAAAATTTTATCTGAATTGGGGATCAGTGTTGTCGATTTAGAATTAAGATTCACTACTATTTTCAAATAGTAATATTAACTCTATTTAATGACACATTTCATGATTAAATCAAGTGAAGATTACTATTCAGAAATAGAATTTTTTTTTTATTTATCCTGTTAAATTGACAACACTTTTAGGGACACATTATTTAAAAAATAAAAAATATATATAATTAAACATTAATTTATTCAAAAATATACTTTAGTGAATTACGAATTAATTTTATAAATGTATGGGTGTAATTTATGGCTCACTTTCTATTACTATGATTTTTTTTTTACTGACCATTGTTAATGAATTCATTGTCAATTTTTATGATTCGTGTCATTAACAATAACGATGAGCACAGTTTGTGTGTGCTTCTATAAGCTTCATATAAAACAAAACATAAATACCATTTTTCTATTTTATTATTTTGTAACAGTTTATTACTTTATATTATCTATACAACAACAACGTTTCAGTATGCAGACAGTGGCAGTTCGTCAGAAAATTCACAATCACTTTACTATCAGTAATTTCATAAACAAAATTTCTCCTTGTTTAATCATAGAAAATCCCACAATTAAAACAGATCAAATTTTATACACTAAAATTCTGGTAGATAAGTTATTATGAACACCCTGAAGCGCCACTACTGCACGTACGGTCGTACTCTGTCGCTGTCAAATGTGCAGACCTTGGATTTTTTGGAGGGTGCAACTTTTATAACAAAATTCATTATTTTACCACCTTGCTAGTAGAAACAAATAATATCCATTACCATTATTCCAGTTTTTCTTTAAGGGAATGCTTTCAACTTCGGGAAATTGAAAATGTCCTTAGAAAAAAAAAAAAAAACTGCAACCAAAATCGAAGCAGAATAAAGATAACTGTTTAGCCATCAACATCATGTATCCTATGAAAAAAAAAAAAATTAAATATTAAAATGCAAATAAGAAATTTGTAAAGAACGTTGCCATTGGCTTAACATTGGCTTTTGAGTGGCTAGCGTATAATCCAAAGTTTGCAGAATTTTAGTACTAAATAAGAATTATGATTAATTGATGAAATATATTAATGACCATTGGACCCGTGCGAGGAGTTCCCACTACAGTCTAATAATTTATTAATATCTAATATTTTTTAAATGCAGGATTAAACTGCTAAAGAAAAAACAAGGAACAGATGTGTTGTTGGTCTGCAGATAAACTTGGCAATTTTTTTCTCGCGCTAAAATGTCGTTTTGAAAATTATTGCCGAACTGAAATCCGGAAGAACCTTTGCTTTCCAATATGGCGGTCACTTTCAAAACTTACTGAAATCCTTTTTTGTTTTTTTTTGACAAAGAGCACTTAAAAAGTTAATGCTAAAAGTTTTAGTTTTGAAAGTGATGGCTTATTGAAAAAAGTAATTTCCTCGGCATTTCAGAATTGCGATTAATTTCGAAAAAGGCATTTTTAAGTGCATTATAAGGAAAACAATAGAAAATGAACGAAAATAGTACTTACCTCGTGCAGAGAAATCCTTGAAATAAATTGTGTACAAGCCAAGAGAAAAAAAAAAGAGCACCTTCGATTGTAAACAAAAAACAAAGATAAACATTTCTATTGATACGATGCAGAAAAAGCAAATACTAAAAAAAATGTTCGTTTTTTTGCATTATATTTATTATGAATATCACAAACATTCGATAGAAAAAAAAATATCCGAAAGTGCTTTGACCGCGCCTCGAAACACAAAATGCCGACATTAAAATAAATATATTTCGTATCATTTCGAGAGACTGCACAAATGGATCCGATCCACGTCAAAATAAAAAAATAATTAACTCTGTAAACATAATCTGAAACTGAATCCACGTCAAAATTACCAAAATGAAGCAGGTAATCTTATCTACATTGGAATAGCTTGCTTTAACGGTCAGCGACCAAACGGGTGCAAATACAAAATGAAAGATACTTCTGCCGTGCTGTACCATCACGTGGGAAAATGTACCATTAGAATATTTGAATGAATGTTCTGTAAAAGTGCGCACACGTTAATAAACGGATACTGCGCAAGTTCGTTATAAAATGACATCAGGAGCGCAAAAAATTATTACCTCTCTCCTCCCTTGCCACAAAGACAGAAGAGTGGCTATGGTCAGTAAAGAGGGATTTGGTATGGTTTAGAACAGAATGTAAGTTTATCTCCAAAGTTGGCGAGATTTTTTCGCGCGTATATTTTGCAGACCGCTGCAGCATCTGTACCAAAAGTAATGATAAAAATATCTGCAAACAACATTAGTCAAACCAGAATATCGTTCCAGAATTTATTCCATCAAAGTTACAGTAAAAACTGATTGAAGAAAGCAAAAGGCACACGTGAAAAAAAATTAACAATCGTATTTTAACTGCATTAGAAGATTACATCATCTGCTTCTTGAAAAACATGAAATAAAGAAAAATAAATTTAATGCAGTTAAAATACAATTTAATATAATATAACAAAGCATACCTTTTATTCTACGTGAAATACACTGCTTCGCTCGATCGATGGTGTCTTTCTCTTTGAAACATTTCAATTTTGCTTTTTAAACATAAATATAAAATAAACAAGTGCAGAGAAACCATACTTTATCTTTTTTGTAATATTTTTGGTACTTTTCGGTTAGCCGGGCACCAGTGATATATGTACATATATAAATATTTATGTATATGCATATATACGGATATTCATACATATATGTGTGTACATACAGGGTGTTTAACAAAGGACCCCTAACTTTAAAAATCAATAACCCGGAAACAGTGATAGATAGAAGCATGAAACCAGTGGTATGTTTATTAAAAAAATCGTAAGAATCTTATACATAAATCTCAAAATTTAGTTCAAAATAGCATCGATATATGGCGCTGAGAGCGTTAAGAATCCTTCTAAAGAGAGTTCAGAAGCATAGAAAGACTAGCCGTCGAAGATTTCGCCATTGAAATCTGACCGCTATTAGCGTATAGTAAAAATAATTCGCATGGGACACGTCGCCTGTCTGTTGAACTTTTTTGAAAAGCCCACGAATTATTTTCCCATCTGGGCCTTTTGCGACTTGAAATCGCGTTTGAAAACTTCTCCTTGTAGCAGTAGGACTCTGATTTAATCAGTGGTACTCCAACACATAAACACACGTTCTACCATGGTATACATCACTTTCGAAATTATTTTCACTATACGCTAATAGCGGTTAGATTTCAATGGCGAAATCTTCTACGGCTAGACTTTCTATGCTTATGAACTCTCTTTAGAAGGATTCTTAACGCTCTCAGTGCCATCTATCGGTGCTATTTTTAACCAAATTTTCAGATTTATGTATAAGAATCTTATGATTTTTTTAATAAATATACCACTGGTTTCCTGTTTCTATCTATCACCGTTTCCGGGTTATTGATTTTTAAAGTTAGGGGTCCTTTGTGAAACACCCTGTATATGTATGTACATATATGTGTATGTAGATGTATGTGTATCTATATATATGTGTAGATATATACATGTACATATATCACTGGTGCCCGGCTAACCGAAAAGTACCATATTTTTTTATAATCGTTGTTGAGCACCATATAATGCGGTATTTTATTTTTGTGACAACACTAAGTTGAAGAAGACCTTTCATTCCATTTATGAAAACAATGTCTATTTAATTTTTAATTAACAGCAATTTTTAATCAAAAAAATGTTTTAACGAACTGTGAGTGTATTATGTCGGAAGCCGTTTCAAAAACATTTCGAATGATACCTCATTCGTTGTTTCGTAAAATCATAGAAAAGATGATGTTGACAACAGAAATAATATATATGATTAATTAAACTTATTTTAAACTTTTTTTTGCAGAGGTAGGATAAAAAAAATCTTAATGCTGTTAGTGGTATTAAGAAACATGTAAATATTACTGATTTGATTTTAAAGCAAAATATCTTTGAAACAGGTTTTTATAAAGTAAAGCCTGTCTAAAGCTCTACGTAAGACAGATTTCCATTGTGGTGAACTTTCCATTATCTTCCACCAGATGGCAAGAAAAAGATAAAATTTGTGTTAGTGGCAACAGGTGTTTTCAAGAACTTTTTACCTTCACGTTTGTGGCAACAAGATAAGTTGTTGACACTCTGGACTGTTTTCCCGACTTCGCTTGCAGCGACTCACTTTTCTAATCTGACGCAAGGATGTAGCTTGTATTTTTCCTTATTTATTTGTACCTTAATTATTTGTGTATTTCTTTTGAAAAGATTAAATAATCTTTAGTTATAATGAAAGTTATTTTTACTTTAAGTTAGGACATCACTTATCAAATCCTAACACCAAATCCTAACACTGGTGACCCTCGTGTTTTGAACACGCATCGGATCGAGAAGATGCATAGCTGATCGAGAAATCGCTTTACATCGCAATATTGATTTCGTACTGAAGCATGCAATTTTGCAAGAATACATCGTCTTATTATCTGGGTGATGCAAGGAGATTTATATTTTCGCAAAATATGTTTGATTTTGTCCTGATAACGCCGAATCTCACACGGATCAAGTAAACGGCGTATGTGATCTTATAATTTACCAGGATGTGGTCAGTAATCGATTTTGTTGGCATGGTAGCGGTAAGATTTTTTCAATTTATTCGTATTTTTTAGTAAATGTTATTTTTTCGCACGATTTTATTGCCATAATCTGCTAATATTCATTTTTGTTGCACTCATGTTTATATAACCCTAGAATATTTTTGGAACATATATTAAAATACTATCAACAATCCCTAAAATTTCGTATGTCAACTAGTTAATGCACTCAAACATTTGTAACTTTAACTTGTATATATAATTTGTAAATTTTTATTTCTGTGTTTTCATTCTTATTTTCCATAATTTTTCAAACTGCATAATCATGTCTGATCCACCAGACCCAGTTACTGCAAATAATCAAATAGCCCACGTAACAGTCAAACCCCCACCATTTTGGAAATCCAACCCCACTTTATGGTTTGTTAGGTTGGAAGCTAATTTTAGTTTGGCAAACATAAAGTCTGAAATTACTAAATTTAACCATGTCGTGGCATCGATTGATGCTGATGTTTTGATTTCTGTCAGCGACTTAATTGTTAATCCACCGCAAGTAAATCCATATACAGAGCTAAAAAAGCGATTAATCGATTCTCATTCCGAAAGCGAAGCATCGAGAATCCGCACTCTACTTCAAGGTCTCGAACTTGGCGATCAACGCCCTTCTCAATTGCTTACACGCATGCGCGCCTTAGCAGGCACATCTGTGGGCGAGCCGCTACTTAAATCTTTATGGCTAGGGAGACTTCCGAATAATACTCAGTCCATCCTTGCTGCTCTTAATCAGGACCTCACCCAGTTAGCAACAATTGCTGATAAAATTCATAAGTTCACTTTTACTCCAGCGATAAATGCTACAAGTTCAGTCAAACCGGAATCCTCAAACAGTTTAGAGTTGCAAATCGCGCAGTTATCAAAACAAGTGAGTGAGCTGACACATCTCGTAAACAAACGCGACACCACACATGAAAGAGTACGAAACAATCATTTCCGAAGACGAAGTAAATCCCGTGATCGTTTTCACCACTACAAGGAACCAAGTGATGGCAAATGTTTTTATCATACCAATTTTGGCAAGAATGCTCGAAAATGTACACAACCTTGTTCTTTCCGACAAGCGGAAAACTAAATTGGCGATCGCCGGAAAGCTAGGATCGTGATCGCCACCTCCAGCGTATTCTCCTGGCCGATACTAAAACAAATTTGAATTATTTAATTGATACTGGAGCAGATATTTCCGTTCTTCCAAGGAATTCTGCCTCTCAGCCTAGAGTATCAAGCGACTTGGTACTTTATGCCGCAAACGGTACAATAATAAAAACTTATGGCACTAAACGCCTTACATTCGACCTAAATTTACGCCGTAGTTTCACATGGCCATTTATTATTGCAGATGTACGTCAACCAATTATCGGAATTGATTTTTTAAAGCCTTTTAATCTATTAGTTGATGCTAGGAACAATAAATTAATTGATGCTACTACTCAAATTTCTTCTGCTGCCGCTTCTGCTACTCTAAGCTCTGAAATTTCTAATATATCTTTTGCTTTTGGCGATTCACCATTTCAAAAAATTCTTAAAAAATATCCAAAAATTATAAACACTACACCATCCAAATTGTCTTCAAATTTGACAACATTTCATCATATTGAAACAACAGGTCCGCCTGCGTTTTCTAAGCCAAGACGATTAGCCCCTGAAATGTTACGCGCTGCACGGCAAGAATTTGAGTATTTAATGTCTCAGGGAATAATTAGACCCTCAAAAAGCCCATGGGCTAGTCCGCTACATACGGTAAAAAAACAAAACGGGGAATGGCGCCCATGCGGTGATTATCGGCGTCTCAATTCTGTCACTGTACCTGACAGGTACCCAGTGCCACATATTCATGATTGCACAAAACTCATATTCGGCAAAAGTATTTTTTCTACCATAGACCTGACCAAAGCATATCACCAAATACCTGTAAACCCATCGGACATACAAAAAACCGCTATCACAACACCATTCGGTTTATTTGAGTTTGTTTACATGCCTTTTGGCCTACGCAACGCTGGGCAAACATTCCAGAGATTTATAAATGATGTACTATCTGACCTAGAGTTTTGTATACCTTATTATGACGATATTTTGATTGCTTCTGCTAATGAAGCTGAGCATATTAGACATCTCGACCAAGTTTGTAGCCGTTTGAATTTACATGGTTTAAAAATTAATCCCACCAAATGCGTTCTAGGACAATCCTCGGTAAAGTTCCTTGGCTGTCTTGTGACGCCAGAGGGAGTTCAACCCCTCCCTGAAAAAGTGTCTACAATAAATGATTTCCCAAAACCGGAAACACTTTCACAATTAAAGCGTTTTGTTGTAATGTTAAATTTTTATCGACGATTTCTGCCAAAGGCAGCTAAGAAACAAGCACCTCTTAACAATTTACTTCGTGACTGTAAGAAAAATGACAAACGTCCTGTCCCTTGGACTGACAAGGCACTTCTTGCTTTCACTCAGTGTAAATCGGACTTAGCCAATGCCACAACCCTCGCTTATCCTGCACCAGACCATGAACTCCACTTAATGGTTGACGCTTCTGACATTGCTGTTGGGGCAGCATTAAATTGCTTAACTCAAAGTGGCACAAAACCACTATCATTTTTCTCCCGTAAACTGAGTGCAACAGAAATTAAATATAGCACATATGATAGAGAACTTCTCGCTATCTATTTATCTGTCAAACACTTTCGGCATTACCTGGAAGGCAGAAATTTCATAATATTTACTGACCATAAACCTTTAACACATGCGTTTACTAAAAACTCTGATGCAATTTCTCCACGTCAACTCCGACAGCTGGATTTTATTTCCCAGTTTTGCACGGATATTCGACATATCCCTGGCTCAGACAACGTAGTAGCAGATACGTTGTCAAGAATAAATTCTGTCAATGTTCAGTCAACTGATTTGGCTACAATTGCAGAAGCTCAACAACATGATGTCGAGCTGCAAGAGCTGTTAAAGAGTGACAAGATCTCCCTGTGTTTGAAACCTGTTGCAGTGACTCCAACCTTAAGTATATACTGTGACAGTAGCTGTGATACAATTCGACCTTATGTACCCAAAGATTTTCGCAAAAGTATTTTTGCATCCCTGCATAACTTATCACACCCAGGCACTAGAGCATCCAAAAAACTCATCCAATCTAGATTTGTTTGGCCGTCTATGTCAAAAGATATCAACACTTGGACTCGGTGTTGTATAAAGTGTCAAAGGGCAAAAGTGTCTAGACACACATCCAGCCCTCTCCAAAGTTTTCAGCTATCTCACCGCAGATTCGACCATGTGCACATCGACATTGTGGGACCTCTAACACCATCAAATGGTTTCCAGTACTTACTCACCTGCATAGATCGCTTTACACGCTGGCCTGAAGCAATTCCTATTGCTGACATATATGCAGAAACTGTTGCAAAAGCCTTTGTTGCAAATTGGATTTCACGATTTGGAATCCCTACCCTCATAACTTCAGACCAGGGCAGACAATTTGAAAGCAACCTATTCTCCATCCTTAATAAGATGTTGGGTATCCAGAAGACCCGCACAACACCATACCACCCAAAAAGCAACGGTTTAGTTGAGCGATTCTATCGTTCCCTAAAACAAGCACTTCGATGCCATGAATCTAAATGGACTGAATCACTCCCTATTGTCTTGCTTGGACTTAGATATTCATTCAAAGCAGACCTCGACTGCACCAGTGCTGAGCTCGTTTATGGTGCACCACTAAGACTCCCATGTGAAATGATCGACCACCCACAAATTGATATCCAACCTCAGGACTTTTTACAAACATTGCGAGACACCATGAACTCATTAAAACCTACTCCAACTTCTGCACATGCCAAGCCCGCTGTTTTTGTTCACCCGTCCCTCAAAACATGCACTCATGTGTTTGTGAGGCATGATGCTGTAAAGAAGTCACTTCAAAGTCCTTATGATGGTCCATTCAGTGTATTGCAAAGAGGCGACAAGACTTTCACTATCAACATGAATGGCAGACAAACTGTTATCAGAATTGATAGACTGAAACCCGCCTTCTTAGAAACTTCTGATTTCTCCACCACCCCAACTACCCAGCAGCTGCCTATACCACAACACTGTACCGAACAATCTTCACAAGCTAATGCCTCAACTTCCCGACCTGACCCAGTGTAGACAGATCCACTTCAAAAGACTCTTGTGACAACTCGTTCTGGTCGTCGTGTCCGATTCAACACACGGTACCTCTGAACTCAGTGCCTCAGGCACTTGGGGGGGGGGGGGGGGAGTACTGTGGTGAACTTTCCATTATCCTCCACCAGATGGCAAGGAAAAGATAAAATTTGTGTTAGTGGCAACAGGTGTTTTCAAGAACTTTTTACCTTCACGTTTGTGGCAACAAGATAAGTTGTTGACACTCTGGACTGTTTTCCCGACTTCGCTTGCAGCGACTTACTTTTCTAATCTGACGCAAGGATGTAGCTTGCATTTTTCCTTATTTATTTGTACCTTAATTATTTGTGTATTTCTTTTGAAAAGATTAAATAATCTTTAGTTATAATGAAAGTTATTTTTATTTTAGGTTAGGACATCACTTATCAAACCCTAACACCAAATCCTAACATCATCTTATACTCTGCCTAAGGCAGATTCTGTATATTGTACTTTAAAAAAATCTTAGCTACAAGGTATAATCGAAGGGGTGCAAAAAGAACCTTTCAAAGGGTGCCGCGTTGAACAGCCCTGTTCTAACATATATACAAAATATCTGACCGCCGCACAGTGAAGTATTTGATATAAAATCCTGTCCAAAAAGGCAGAAATTAAAATTTGCTCAACAATTGTAAAAAGCATATTTTATAATAGTTGACTAACTGGTGCATCGATCTATGTGTATGCCAGGAGTATCAGTCATTTCTGGCGACTCCTAGCTTCAGTTGAAGTGAGAGTATTTTTATTATGTTTCAGCTTTGTTATTGTGTTTAACCCTCAACTACACACGCTAAAAATAATCACGTAACTGCACGCGCTAAAAATAATCACGTAACTACACGCGTGGCGTACTGAATACGCCAGGCGAATTTTTACGGTTTTCACATTGTTTTCTTAATTCATTTCAATTTAAACATAATAATATTTGATCAGAACAATTCCACATACTTTAAAACTTAAATTAATGAAATTATATTCAGCAAAAACTATTTTAATGAAGAAATATTGCTACTTACACTTTTTTTTTCCTTTTACTCTACAAATATACTTAATTCAAACAATTTATCACTTTGAAAACTTATATAAACATATGCGATTGAATTTAATACACATACACAAATCGGATATCAAATATTTCAAACAATTAAGTCACCCTGAACAATTAAAACAAACATATGTGGTTTTTGCAAGTAAATTGATTACACTCGGAACAAACTACCGTGGTATAATTGTTTTTTACTCGGCCACACAAAATGCGCCGTCCTTTTTTTTTTTTTGGTGTATTGTCTTTTGCAAAATCCTCAGGCTTTACTATGGAACTACACTTCCAGGTTGACCAAATATATAAATAATAATAATAATAATAATAATGTAATAAATGTGAACTAAAATTGCATATTTATTACAGTTATATTCAAATTATGTCGTATTATATATGTTTTTAATCAAATTAATTTGTTCGACTTATCAAGTAGGGCGGTCGCTCTGCCAAGCCAAGCTTTAAAAAAAAACGCCACACAAACAACGCCAAGAACTGGACAAAACCGCTACTGCTTACTTACAGAAATCAACTTCGCAATGTTAAATCGACAAAACATGCCAGATTAAAATATCAGATATCAAATAAACCAAGCGTTGCAGAAAAAAAAACCAAAAACTAGAAGAATCTAATGAATAATTTCTTCAATTTAAGACCAAACTCATCTTCATAAGTGATTTATAAACAGAGATATAGATTTAAAAAAAAAACGTCGAGTTACTTAAAATGATCACTTTTTTCTTCGTCAAACATTTTTTTTTTAAACAACCTACAGACCTTAATATTCGGCAGAATAAAAAAAGGATTGCATTTTTAGACAAGTAATTACGTAATCTATGTGCTTTTATAAAATACAGAGTAAAAAAATATTATTTTCTATCCATAATTAGCAAAAAACTGTTAGTTAACTTGGCGATTAAAAAATTATGCCAAAACAGGGATAAAACGCGCCAACGACCATGATACCATCTGCATTATAATAGCACAAATCAGTTACAGGTTATAACCACATCAAATTTCATCTGCAAGTCCACCATTTTCTTCTGAATATATTTTTTTTAAAATAAAACTTCATAATTATAAGAACACACATTTTATCAAACAATTAAATATGACTGTAAACTGTGGCAGATGACTGTTTCTAACATGAATAAGTATGAGAAATTGCCGGTCAGGCATGTGGATCTGGGTGGCTCAGTCGCAGGGCGTCAGTGTGGTACGCATAAGGTCCCAGGTTCGAGTCCTGGCCCAGGTCAATTTTTCACTCATGTTTGTTTAGTGTATTTAATTGTCTGATAAAATGTGTGTTCTTATAAATATTGTAAAATAAAGTAATCATACGTAGTCTTTATGTTTTAAATATATAATTTACATTTTTAGAAAGATCTTTAAAAATAAATTAGTTTTTGAGGGAAGATGTACCTTCTAAAATGTATACATTAAGAGTTATCGCCATTTAAAATTTCTTTCCAAACGTAAACAAAATTTTTGAAATGAATTAAATGTGATTAATTTATTTCTAAAAATAAAAAAACACGGTAAAGGACAGGCATTTCGTTCGCAGGAATACCTTTCACGTCATTTTCCTATAAATTAATGAAATCCAGTTGCTAAAATATTTTTGTTTTAGAAGTGAAGTTTCCATTTAAATATATTGTAACAGTACAATGTTTAATTGAATAAAATAATGTAAATCTAAGAAATGCTAAGAAATTCCAAACATGCACAGGGCAACGCAAAAAATAAATAAATAAACAAAAAATAAATAAATAGATAAATAAAAATCAGCTTTCAGAAATTCTAAAAATTGTTCATATATCTTAATTACAAGCAAAAGGAGGGTTTATTTCTATATTATTATATATATATAATAGTAATTTCAGCAAATATATTAAATTCCAATGCGATCTGTTTTAAACTTAAAGATAGTTTATAACACGTGATAAAAAATTTATAATAAAGAATGGGGCGTCACATTTCAGGGAGGGGATGGGGAGGGGCGTGAACAAAATTAGGAAGTATAATAATGCTATCTGTTTGAAACTTTACGGTATTTTATAACACATAACATAAATTTTAAAAATAAAGCCGCGTCAAAAATTATAGGGAGGGGCGGAGCGCATTTTGCCTACACAAGGGGGGGTCAATTTTCTAAATTTTAACGATATCCGTCATGTCACATATCGTTACAAAGAGCTGTGACCACTTATTCGTATTATGCACCACAGGTGTCACCCCCACATTTTGCGCCTCCCCCGACACTACTCATGTGATATATTGTTCGAAAGTCCTGTGACCGCTATTCATATTATGTATCTTCGGGGTCCATCCTCCCACTTTCAGCCCCCACCAAAGGGGGCACTTTTCTAAATTTTGCCGACACCTCTCATGTGATATATCGTTGGAAAGGTCTGTGAACGCTTAATCATATTATGCAGGAAGGGGGGGGGGGTATTTTCTAAATTTTGCACATACCCCTCATGTGATACATCGCAAGTAGGGCGGTCGCTCTGCCAAGCCAAGCTTTAAAAAAAAAACGCCACACAAACAACGCCAAGAACTGGACAAAACCGCTACTGCTTACTTACAGAAATCAACTTCGCAATGTTAAATCGACAAAACATGCCAGATTAAAATATCAGATATCAAATAAACCAAGCGTTGCAGAAAAAAAAACCAAAAACTAGAAGAATCTAATGAATAATTTCTTCAATTTAAGACCAAACTCATCTTCATAAGTGATTTATAAACAGAGATATAGATTTAAAAAAAAAACGTCGAGTTACTTAAAATGATCACTTTTTTCTTCGTCAAACATTTTTTTTTTTAAACAACCTAGAGACCTTAATATTCGGCAGAATAAAAAAAGGATTGCATTTTTAGACAAGTAATTACGTAATCTATGTGCTTTTATAAAATACAGAGTAAAAAAATATTATTTTCTATCCATAATTAGCAAAAAACTGTTAATTAACTTGGCGATTAAAAAATTATGCCAAAACAAGGATAAAACGCGCCAACGACCATGATACCATCTGCATTATAATAGCACAAATCAGTTACAGGTTATAACCACATCAAATTTCATCTGCAAGTCCACCATTTTCTTCTGAATATATTTTTTTTTAAATAAAACTTCATAATTATAAGAACACACATTTTATCAAACAATTAAATATGACTGTAAACTGTGGCAGATGACTGTTTCTAACATGAATAAGTATGAGAAATTGCCGGTCAGGCATGTGGATCTGGGTGGCTCAGTCGCAGGGCGTCAGTGTGGTACGCATAAGGTCCCAGGTTCGAGTCCTGGCCCAGGTCAATTTTTCACTCATGTTTGTTTAGTGTATTTAATTGTCTGATAAAATGTGTGTTCTTATAAATATTGTAAAATAAAGTAATCATACGTAGTCTTTATGTTTTAAATATATAATTTACATTTTTAGAAAGATCTTTAAAAATAAATTAGTTTTTGAGGGAAGATGTACCTTCTAAAATGTATACATTAAGAGTTATCGCCATTTAAAATTTCTTTCCAAACGTAAACAAAATTTTTGAAATGAATTAAATGTGATTAATTTATTTCTAAAAATAAAAAAACACGGTAAAGGACAGGCATTTCGTTCGCAGGAATACCTTTCACGTCATTTTCCTATAAATTAATGAAATCCAGTTGCTAAAATATTTTTGTTTTAGAAGTGAAGTTTCCATTTAAATATATTGTAACAGTACAATGTTTAATTGAATAAAATAATGTAAATCTAAGAAATGCTAAGAAATTCCAAACATGCACAGGGCAACGCAAAAAATAAATAAATAAACAAAAAATAAATAAATAGATAAATAAAAATCAGCTTTCAGAAATTCTAAAAATTGTTCATATATCTTAATTACAAGCAAAAGGAGGGTTTATTTCTATATTATTATATATATATAATAGTAATTTCAGCAAATATATTAAATTCCAATGCGATCTGTTTTAAACTTAAAGATAGTTTATAACACGTGATAAAAAATTTATAAAAAAGAATGGGGCGTCACATTTCAGGGAGGGGATGGGGAGGGGCGTGAACAAAATTAGGAAGTATAATAATGCTATCTGTTTGAAACTTTACGGTATTTTATAACACATAACATAAATTTTAAAAATAAAGCCGCGTCAAAAATTATAGGGAGGGGCGGAGCACATTTTGCCTACACAAGGGGGGTCAATTTTCTAAATTTTAACGATATCCGTCATGTCACATATCGTTACAAAGAGCTGTGACCACTTATTCGTGTTATGCACCACAGGTGTCACCCCCACATTTTGCGCCTCTCCCGACACTACTCATGTGATATATTGTTCGAAAGTCCTGTGACCGCTTATTCATATTATGTATCTTCGGGGTCCATCCTCCCACTTTCAGCCCCCACCAAAGGGGGCACTTTTCTAAATTTTGCCGACACCTCTCATGTGATATATCGTTAGAAAGGTCTGTGAACGCTTAATCATATTATGCAGGAAGGGGGGGGGGGTATTTTCTAAATTTTGCACATACCCCTCATGTGATACATCGTTGGAAAGTTCTGTGACCGCTTAATTCTATTATGCATCTCCGGTGTTCATTCCCCCTTTTGCCCTCCAAACGCGATTAGCTTTCACCACCAGGGGACGCTTTCCTAACTCTGTTTCTATGGGTCGGATCACGACGGGGTATAGCTTATTCGACTCGACATCTATTTTTAACGATTTCAGTGCCCGAGGTTCATACAGAACAGATTGCGCTACCTGGTGGTGGAAGATGTAACTTGAGCATACGCAGCACGACTGCTATACGGTGCCGAAGGCAGCAGGGACCCTTGTCGGAAGTTAGTTTGGTTAGAGGTTTATACTATTCGATGTGAAAATTAAGGGATTATCCGGTGCCGAAGGCAGCGGGGAATCAGGTCGGAGGTTCGTTCGGTTCGAGGTTTATCTTATTCGAGGTTTTACAAGATTCGAGACCCCGATATAAATTAGGGGCCCGCCAGCTATTGCTAATAATAAAAGAGCGTGATATCACATTTGATTTCAAATGCAGCGCTGACACGCTGTGTAATTCCATTTTTATTCATTTCATGGATAAGTCAGTGATATTTTTTAACGGAGGATAACAAGTATTATAACAAGCCACATTTAGTATGTTGTTTTTAAGAGTGTAATTAGTTTAATTGAAAAAGCTACTGGTATTTCTAGTTAACCCTTTAAGCAATGACTGAAAGTAAAATGTAATTTTAAATTATTTCTCATGTTTAGATTATTTAAATTATGTTTTATCTATTTGGAAAAAAAAGAAATGATATCTACAAAAACAACTTTTCAAAAGTAAAAAAAAAAAAAAAAAAGTTGTGGCTAAAAATGGTGTGATATCAAATTTCCAAGCTATTATATTATTTATTTAACTTTTTAAAATTAAATAAGTTATCATATATATAAGTCGAGTGCCTACGTATACGTTAATAGAAATCGTTTTCTCCTGTGCTAAATACATCCTAACGAGTTTCTGAAAATTCTTTTTTTTTTCAAATTATGCATGATGGGCTTGGCGGCCATCTTTCCATATTTCTAAGCACCCAAATTTCTAAAGTAAAAGCGCAATCATTAGTACTTTCTAGGTTCTTATTTTATTATTTATATCTCCTTCTGATATGCATTATCTTGCTTTTACAGAAAATTGTCCCTACTCAGTTATTATTGTTTCAGTTTTCTATAAATACAAAAAAAAAAAAAAAAAAAAAAAAGAAACAGATATGTGTCAAAAAGAAAAGTGGCAATTCCTAATTGGATTCAGATGTAAAAAATCGTGTTGTTTAGATAATTTTTTGAAACATTGAATTGTATTATGAAAAATTAAAAAAAAAATACATGCAATATTTTCCTAAAAGATAATTATGTAGTTATATACTGAAATATTACATACATACTGAAACATTACGTAAACTTTCTTTATTTAAACAAGTGTCAGAAAGAGAAAAAAAATGTAAAAAATATATTTCATTTATTTTATAATAATAACAATAATTAATTTATTTATTTATTAATTTATTTTTACACTTCTCTCCCCCAAATTTGATATTTTATATTATTTATTTTCTGTTAATTAATTCAAAGTGCAACTATCGACATTTTCATACGTAACACATGGGCTGATATGTTCCCGGTCTAATAAAGAAAACACAACTTTTAAACATAACTTTATAACTTTAAAACTTTATAACTTTAATAAATAACATTACTTTAATAATAAATAATAATAATTTAATAATAATAATAATAATAATAATAATTTGATAATAATAATTTAATAAATAAATAATAATAATTTAATAATAATAATAATAATAATAATTTGATAATAATAATTTAATAAATAAATAATAATAATAATTTAATAATAAATAAGATGGTCAGAATAATCGAATCGTGGTTGTTTTTGGTCAAAAGTCAACCAACATGCGCGGCACCCACTTTGACAACAGCTTTTTCATAGACAAATGTTCATTCAAAATAAAACCTACACGTTCCTTGGATATCTTCAGAGTCTGGGCTATCTCCTGCAACTTCACTTTGCGGTTCCCCAAAACGATTTTGTGGACTTTTTTGATGTTTTCTGGAGTAATCACCTAATTGAGCGTGGTGCATCACTGGTGTCCTGTACGACCACGTTTAAATTCAGCAAACCACTCAATAATGGTTTATTTACCTGGTGCAGTGTCCGGATAACGCTTATCTAGCCAAGCTTTTGTTTGAACGGTGTTTTTTACCATCAAATAACAATTCTTGAAATTCTTGTTTATCCATTTTTTTGTTTATCAACAAAGTCGTTCAACTAAAACCACTCTAACGTTTTATCCACACGGCGAATCGTCATAACATTTTTTCTGCTACCTTTTAAAGGTTAGCATTTACTAAAAAAAACATCGGTTCGGCGATTGCAACGCCATCTGTGTGCCAGACCAGTTTCCTTTCCAATATTCAGCCCATGATCAGAAAATACATTTATATTTTTAAAATTTTGCATAAGTAAATTATAATATTTGTTATTATTTCCTTACAACTAATGTGATACACTCCAGTTATTTTCATACTTTGTTAATTTAATGTCCTACCTAGATACTAAAAAACAAATCCTTGGCGGCTCGGCCTACAGGCACAGGTAGATTTCAAAGACGCAGACCGTGGGGTTCCTATTTTTTGGGAATTGCAGAAGAAATGACCTTTTTGCCATGATGCGGCAGTTGGGACCGCCCACTTTGAAATCTAAATGTGTCTTTAGGCGGTGCCGACAGGGATTTTTTTGTTTTTATTTATTTATTTATTTATTATTATTATTATTATTATTATTATTATTTTGCTGTAAAAGTTGGTCCTATAAAAAACTTGTCAATTTAAAAGTTGTAGATAATATTAAGAATATTTATAATAAATTTAATCGGATTTGATATCTTGTGAATTGACAAAGTTATGAATTTTTTTCTTCTTAAAACCCTATTTTTTTTCGCCTTTTCAGTCCATTTTTAACTACCGTAATTTCCGGTGTATAAGCCGCGGCTAAAAAAATTACGTTACGAACCAGAAATTGCATTTATTAAAAAAGGTCAAATAATTTCTATGTGTAAATAGGTTATATTCTATTAAATAAAGTTTCTGGTCGGAAACAGATTTATTTAAACCGCGGCTTATACACTGGAAATTACGGTATATCGTACATAAATTTTTGTCCCTATTCTTAGAAAAAATAATAACTTTAAACGGATTCAACATAGATGCTATATAAGACGTTATGGGGATTTTCCTGTTTTCACAAAAACTCTCCCTATTTTCAGCTTTTTGGTACGATTTTGCCCATTAACGAACTTGACCGAGATTTTCTGCCCTTTAATTATATGTATCAGTTTGGAAAAGATTGGTGCAGAATTATGGGAGTTATCGTGTCCATAAAAAAGTGATATAGATAGATATATAAAGTTTTGAACTACAGATGGAGACATTTTCGGTCTCATTTTAAAACTTAAAAGCACGATAGATGCATGCATGAGTATTGAAGAGATTTGTATCGATTTTTTTTTTCATTTACCGATATAAGATTGGCATCTTGTGGTATAAGCTCTTGCTGTCTCAGATCGACAGTTTTCTTTATCTCCTTTGCTGTCGCGCCCAGAAACTCGGCTCGTAACGCCAATTTGCACAGCATTTTGTAGAGAGTCTTCATTTTTTACCGCCCCCCCTCCAAAAAAAAAATTTTTTTTTTTTTTAATAAGAAGTGTCTACCAATTTGAGACGTTTGCAAACAAAAATAACTATAAAAAATGCGTCAGAAAGAAGACAATTTAGATTTAAGAACAACTTTAAGAAGAATATACAGAAAATAAAATATTAAAAAATATATAATATTCTGATAACAAATTCGAAGATAAAAATAGTACCACTTATTTAAAAAAAAAAATGTAAAGTAAATTGATAAAATCTTCTTATTTTATAAAAAAAAATCTGCTCTCTACTCAACAAGTGCACCAACACCCAGACATACAACAGATTCGAGTGTTGTGTTGCAAACTAGTTTCTAATTCATTCATTTTTAATAATATATTCTATTCTACCCTAATGCGTATTTCAATTCTTATCCTGAAAGACATTTTAAGAAATTTAATTGTCTATGGACGGACAGGAAGACAGACAGATTATTTCAACACGGATTATTCCCAGTGATGAGAGTTGAAGTTTTACAAGCCCCCTTATTTGCATGAAAAATGGTAAATGCCCTGGCATAGATGGAATCACAATTGACCCTATCAAAGATATAGGAGATAAATTTGGAAAATGCTGGCCATGCTGTTTTACAGATGACTAGAGATGTCAGATTTACCAGAAGACTAAAATAATGCTGTGATGATGCTACTTTACAAGAAAGGGAGAAGGAAAACATTAAAACTACAGTCAGATCAGCTTACTGTCAGTGATTTATAAAATTTTCTCCAAAAGTTTAACGGCATAGCTGAGTCAGTTTTAGACTCAGCTTAAACAAGAAGGATTCCGAAATGGATATAGTAAAATGGATCATACCCAAGCAGTAAAGATCCATTAAGGATTAAAGTAACTAACTCTCATTGAGAAACATAACGATTATAATATACCTCTCAGCTTCACTTTTATTGAATATGAAAAAACATTTGATTCCGTTTACACATCAGCTGTAGTAAACTATCTGGAAAAAATCGGCATCGACAAACCTTACAACAATATTATAAAGAAAATTTACAAGAAAGCAACAGCAACCATCCGTCTAAAAGAGAAAAAGCAAAGATCCAGCTTGGAAGAGGTGTTAGACAAAAACGCACTATTTAGTCTAAGAATTATAGTGCTGTCGTAGAAAATATTTTCTCAAAGCTGCATTGGAAAAACAAAGGGGAAAAATAAATAGGAAACACCTAAGTGATATCCGGTTTGCTGATGACATTTTAATTTCCAGTAGCAGCCCTGAGGAATTGGAAGATGTTAAAAGATTTGGCAGAAGCTGGCATTGACGTAAGATTAAAAGGTAAATTTGGAAAAAAATTAATTTGATATTCAATTTATTTGGGCCAAAAAGATCGTATACAACGACATTGAGATTAAGGAAGTGCTGAGTTATGTGTTCCTTGGACAGGAAGTAACACCAGACAACTGCATCATGAATGAAATAAGCATAAGAAACTGGAATGGATGGAGTGCTTTTTGTAAGAATAGTATTATTCTGAACAGTAACATGCCTCTTTACTTGAAAATGAAAGTGTTTAGCCAATGTATTTTGCCTTAACTAACTTATGGAGCAAAAACATGGACGCTAACAAAGTGGATGGTGGGCAGATTGCAAACAACACAGCGAAGTATGGAAAGATGTATGCGAGGAGTAACAAGAACAGACAGGATAAGAATAACAGAAATAGAATAACATGGATAAGAAATCAGACGAAAGTTTTTGACATCATCGACAGAATTAACATGTTAAGGCTGCTCGTCAGTAAACTTCCCGATTCCCCTCGCTAATGTTACTCCTATGGGCGTAGGATGCATTCGTATTTTTAAAATATATCCCCGGGAAATTAATATTTTTTACTTCTGTTTCCTGTGTACAGTTCTTAGAGAATGTCTCTTTTTTTTCTTAGTTATAAAAATATTTCTAAACTATGTGCTTAATTTATATTTTTATGTGTTAAAATCTTAGCGAAACTGAATACGATTTTAACATTTCATATAAAATTAAGTATATATTTTAGATAAAAATTGACAACGAAGAAAAAAAGAGACATTCTTTAAGAACAATACAAAGAAAACAGAAGTTAAAAATATTAATTTTCCGAGGAGATATTTTAAAAATACGAATGCATCCTACGCCCATAGGAATAACATTAGCGAGGGGAATCGGGAAGTTGACTGACAAGCAGCCTTAAAACGGTAATGGGATGGGTACAATGTAAGAAGACAAGACAATTGAAGCAGTACAAAGACCCTACAGTGATATTCCAGAGATGTAAAATGACCAAGAAGAGAACCTCTGAAAAGATGGAGCAACGAAATCACAAAAGTGACTGCAGTCAATTGAATGTCCAAACTACTAGACAGGAAACAATAGAAAAATCTGGAGAGACTTACATCCAAAAGTTAAATGAAAATGGTTGTTGTTGTTGATAACTATGATGAATTACAAATATATATTTTTTTCAAATCATACTGAGAAATAGGACAGTCCCCTACAATTATTTTTTTCAAATAATAGATTTTAATGATGTTACGTTTTATCGAATTAAGTAGGTTTTGTTGAAGTGGCTTTATTTCACTTTCTATTGTAGATAACGTCTTAACTAAAATATCTGCTTATTTGAAATTAAAAAAAACAATTTTGACTATTATTTGATAAAATAATATCAATCAGTTTGTATTTGATGAAACGTAGTAAAAATATTTATCTACTTCAGATTAGAACTAAGATTTTGATTTTGATTTTTGATTTTTTTTTTTTTTTTTTTTTTTTTTTTTGAGAAAACAGCGTAAATTTTGAATGAGGAAAAAATCAGAAAACATTAAATCTTAGTTTCAAGTATCAACTTACAATTGAATTTGAATAATTGAAAATAAAATAAGTTTTTTTCTGTTTACAGAATGGTAAACTTATAATTATCTCTCAAGTTTCAAAAACTCCTATTAAAATTTTGATTAAAGTGGGAAAATCCAACATTTTAAAATTATTTTATTATTATTGTTTCCTAGCTCGAATATTGAGTTTCTAAAGAAGATTTCGAGATTTACTTTTTAGGATTTTGTTCATCTCACGAAACCCTATTACTCCAGCTTCGTTGTCTGTCCGTCACAGAGCTGGTTCTCAGAAACTATATAACTTACATACTTGAAATTTTGTGTACTTATAGCTGAATATCTACTTTGAAGCTCAAAATAATAAAATTTGAAAAAATCGTATTATTTTAATATAGAGAGATAAAAAACAAAAATCTAACAGCATTTTCCTGTTAAATTTAAACATTTTTCGTTAGAGCAGTTGCCAACAATTAAAAATCCACAATCAAATTCTTTCTACAATAAATAATTTTCTATTGAAAGATTTCCACGTGAAAAATGAAAATGAAATAAAAAGTTTCAGCCACTGAAAAAAAAGATTAATAGGACGTCATATTGGTAGCCAAACGGAAATTTTCAAACGTTTCTCAATAATACAAGGAATATGAATAGGTGTAAATACAGAAAGCAGCTTAATATGACGTCATTAGAGAATTAAAAAGATAAATTAATCTGACGTCATATCGGACTTTTTCAAATGTTTGAGAATAATACAAAGAGAGTATAAATATGAGTAATAGTGAAAGCAAGTAGATAGGATGTCAGCAAGTGATTATAACGTCATATTAGTTTGAGGAATTTATCGTGATAAAAATCCGATTATGGAAATATTGGCATATTTCAACATTCTGAAGGTCTCTATACAACATGTTTAATTTTGAGATTGATTTTTTTTTAAATATCACATTTAGTCCACATGACAGATATTATTATGACAGAGTGTAAAAGCGGGCTTCGCTCGCTATCGGGCCGATTCAGATATTTGAAAAAACGAGAAAAATAGATCGGTAAATTTTTACTTTATAAAAACATCGCTTTCTTTTTAAAATGAAATTTATTTAGATTTATTAAAGAAAGGATAAAGTGTTTCGAAAGGTATATTAAACGAAACCCTTTTTGCGATCATCAATCACAGTTACCCACTTGTTTAAATTATTTTTTATTTATCAATACTAACTATGAACATTAAATTTAGGATGAGAGGGAATCTAGGATGATATTTTACTATTTAAAAATCTCTATACATAGACTGGTTACTAGGAGAAAATATTAATGTAATCATGTGAAACTACCATCAATATGCTCTTTCAAGATAAACATTTGGATGAAGCTTAGGTATAATACCACACGTAAAATCGAAAAAAGGTAGTATTTTCAATTGTTATAGGAGAATGTTTACATATTTCTTTTCTTCCAAGATGTAAAATTATTTTCAACATGACTAAAATTTACAAAATTAAAGTAAACTAGTCATTGGGGGCCACCGTAATACTTACCCATCATGGATATGCATAATATACAATATGAAAATAAAACATGTGTAAACTATTTATAAACTGCATTTCAATTCGAATAATATCGTAGCTTGATGAAGGTCCTAAACTTTAAATGCTCTATTACTCCAAAATTAATAGTCATATTAACTAACGGTTTACTGCGTCAGATGAAACGTCTCATTTCCAATTAAAATATATCTTTGAATTGAAATTTAAATGAAATACAGGGTCAGGAAAAATCGAAGAGTGTGGAAAATAGGATTACAAATATGTCGGCAACTCATTATCCGACCAACTTTATTTTTTATGCAAAATTTGTTTTTTATTGTCTTTTATATTCTCTCCTTAAAATAAACAATTTTCAAAATTTTTATATATCTTTTATCAGAACGAATACTTTGAGAGTCCGAAAAAAATACTTCCGGATAATCGAGGTTACTTAAATTCCATAAACTTCTTCCCATTATAACATACTAAGAACACACCAAATTTCAAGTCTCTATCTCGATTTGTTCGGGAGATAGAGCGTTTACAGACACACAGACAGACAGCAATTTTTTTTTCTAAAAATATGTTTTTCGGAATCTCCAGTGTCTGAAACGTGTAAATCCGTCAAAAATTTCTTTTTTTTCGATTTTCAAAACGATTACAAGACTTACCCTATACTACATATGATGGGTAAGTAATAAACATTAAACCGTAAGTGTTTACACATGGAAAAGTAAAAAACCTTTTCTGCCGATATTTTATAAATAGCTTATTTCCGGCAATCTCTTTGTTTTTACTTGAAAATCTTATGCATTTTGCATGAGAATGGAATCAAAGATTAATCTTAGATTTCGGAATATATTTTTATTTAGTAGAAAAAGATGAATACAAAGATAATCTTTAAAAAGCAGCACAAAAATAAAATATTCATTTTCTAAAACATTTTCTTTAATGGCAATTTACTTAATGAAATGATCAAGAGTTTTAATAAACAATTCATTTGCTTGTGTGGGATGTTCTTTCATAAAAGTCTGCCATTTTACACTACGTGCAATTACTTTTCCTTCCTTTGTGAAAAATTTAATACCTTCTTGGAACAGTTCCTTCTCATCATGTCTCAAAGACAAGGCAAAATAGTCACAAAATTTATCAACAGATAGTGTACTTATCATGAAGTGTAAACATTCATCTTTCAGTTGGTCTTCTTGATATTTGTCAGCTGCTTCGTATAATTCACACACGTTTTCTGGTGAGAGTTTATCCACTTTCCCAGTATATACAAAGTGTATGAAGGAACGAAATGTATCTGGTTCACAGTCTTCGATGGTTACGATACCTGAAGACTTTTCCTTCATGTCCGTCTTAAACATTGAATCGAAGTAAGGATTACGAGCTGCCAAAATGATCCTATGAAGTCTGAACTCCTCTCCTTTTACACTGACAACCACGTCACTATGATCTCCACTCAGCATAGCTGCTTTAAAATCACGTGACCATTTTTCAGAAACTGAAAAAAAAAACACCTATCAGAAAAAAATGCTGTATATATAAACTATAAAAAGATAGGATTTAACACATATGTTTGACTGAACTCTCAAAAGTAAAGTCAGATTCGAACTCAAATTAGGACAAATGGAGCAATTTACTTAAATTAAATTTAAATACTAAGGCGTACAGCATTTTTATTTTTTCAAATATAATGTAATGTAATGTGTAGCTTAGTTAAACTGCATAAATATTTACCGAAAATCTTCATGGTTGTGTCCTAAAACATTTAGGACGCTACTGTATTTTGATTTTGGTACGAGACGAGTTCGAAAGGTAACATCCGTTTGACTACAAATAAAAAGCCTGCGTAGAAATTTTTTTTATTATATATATAAATATATTATTAAACTACAGCTTTTCACTACTTTTCAACATAGTCCCCTTTAGTGTTAAGCATTTCACTCATAAGTATTTCACCTATTGTCATAATTTTTCACTAATTTACAAATTCCTTCTTCATAAAATTCGGCCGCCTGGGCACGTAATACTTCATTTTGAAGTTTGTCATCGTCATCGGGGTGCTGCGCAAACAACTTCTTTATGTGAGTGAAAAGAAATTAAAAAGAAGAAGATTTTAAAATGAAGAGAAAGTCACTCAGCGCGAAATCCGGGCAGTAAGGGGGATGACGTCCCTCTTGAATTGATTGAAACGTTGTTGAGTTTTTCGACCACTGTGAGGACGAGCGTTGTTATGACGATGACAACGATGAAGATCTGTTGTTGAAAAGTTTTGTGCTCTAAAAAATCCTATTGCAGCATGCGCCTCATATTTGGCTGGATTTTCTATTGCAGCGCTCATGTTTTGAGGTTAAAGTAAGCAAATGAAGAAGCGGAAGAACGGGGCTCACACTGTCACAGCTGGATGTTTACTGCGTCAGAGACCACACCGATGTAGTGATGATGACATCTGGATCATTACTATCAGTGCCACGCTACAACAGCGTTTTTTTTCCTCCAAACTCACCTCTTATTGGTGTGGCATAAATTAAAACGTAGGACCAAGTAAGAACTGGTTGTTATGCATGCATGGACATATTGATTAAATTTTTACTAAAGTTAAACATTGTCCCGATGCGCAGTTCTAAAGAGAGTCTATAAGGTATGAAGACGATATATTTTTTCCCTAAAGACAGCATGGCTTGTATCTTTTTCTATACAAAATGAGCAAAAATGCACAAAATTACAAATGATCTGGGAGGCGAAGTTATATTTTTACACATCTCCATAAAACTGCAAATGACATCATCATGATATTTCTACAGAGAAATTGAAAAAGCCTCTGGCATGTCTTTTTTTACATACATGGCAGTAAATGTCTTTTGATCTTCACACAGCAGACAAGCTCAGATGAAAAATTATTGTAAGCGTAAAACTTCAAACTGTACAAGTTTTTAAAGTTTTTACTAAAGTTTTTTAATACAGTTAAATTCTGTAAAATACCTTGTTGTATAGGGAATTTCTAAATGAAGAGTATCACAGTAAATAATTTTTCCAAATGTATGATTCAAAATGTGCTACCAGAAATCATTAAAAAAATCTGAAAAATCTGGATTTACTAAAAGGTTTTTGTGGCCATGGCACTTAGCAGATTTTGCATCGTTCTAAATTAGGATGCTATAAAGTAAAGGCTCAGAGCACTGAATAAGTTCGAAACCGCTGCGGTCGTACGGTTATTAGAGGCATTCACAATATTAAATGGTAGGTTTGTTGAATAGAATGTAGAACTGCTCATATTTGCAGATTTCTTTACTTACTAAATTATTTCATTAACTACATTAAATATTATTGAAAATTTAAGTGACTATAGGAGTTTCATAACCCGGGCACCCAGGATCTGATCAAACAAAAGTGAGGCGCAGACGCAGCATTGTATGTCAGCCTTTAAATTCATAATAAAAATTCTGTAATGCGAAATACCATACTTTTGGACAAAAACTTCGAAACTGAGCATGCGTCTTGTGCCTATGTCATTCTTCTTTCTTCTGATAAATAAATTTACACTAAGATAAACAGATGATCACTATTTTCTAAGGCAACATTTGCGATTGGAGAAAGTCAGCTTTGATCGATTTTTCTTTTTTCTTTCTTTCTTTTGTTTCTTTGAAAAGTCGATTAATTATGAAGTTTTTTCTAAAAATAAGACAAAGCTTAAAAACTTAACAAATTGAAAAGTTTGGGGCCGAAAATGCTTCTAAATATAATCACCTTTTGAAGCAATATTAATTGAATGTGAATTGTTATCATATGTGATTATGTATCATATAAAATTTGTTATTGGGGGATTTTGAAAGTACTGCGTCCAGGTTCTGAAACCCGCATTAACCATTTGTATCCCAAATTATAAATTAATCAAAATGTCATCTCACAAAGCATTTTGCTGTATTTTTGAAAATATGTTAGAATATTTATGCGATCATTCCGTAAATTTAACAAAGTTTTCTTCCATTAAAATTAATAAATTAATTTAGTACTGATAGGGGTTTTGTGGAATATTTACAATTCTCTACTTAGTTCTTTAAAATATCTTATAAAATTATAAAATTTACGAATATAAATTTTGAAATCACGTTACAAGATATATATGCAGTGATTCAAACAATTTTATAGAAATTCCGTTTATTAAAATTAATAAATTCTATTTCTATTTACAGGCGTTTTGTGGGATATGTACAAATCTCTACTCAAATTATTTCTTTAAAATATTTTGGTAGTATTTTGTAGAATTAGAAAATGTACCAATATAATGAATGGCCTTAAAATATAAACATAGAAATTTTGTGAAATGAAGCGTTTTACTCCAGGTCTTTGAACATCAAGACAGGTGGTGAGATATAATTGGAAAATAAATGATTCATTCAAAAATATTTTTTTTTCTACAAAGAATATAATGTTTTTAAAACAGAATAAAAGCTATAACTCACCCTAAATTATATTATGGCCAGTCGATGTGTTAAATTAAATTTATAACAAGTTTTGGTACTTTTATGTGTTAGCTGGGCACAGGTGAGAAATCGCCAAATATTACTTCCATCACCGTGATTTGTATTCATTTTATTAAAAAATATAAACCTTTCACTCTTTTAATTTAAAACAGGTAACTTACATTTAAAATACATATCCATACAATTATATAAAGAGGAAACGGTGACTGACTGAATGACTGACAGGGTGACTCATCAACGCCCAGCCGAAACCACTAAAGTCAGGGTCACGCAATTTGGACTGTAGATTGCTGTTATGGCCTAGGCAAGCAATAAGAAGGGATTTTTGAAAATTCCCCCCCGTAGGGGGTAAAAGGGGGTTCGAATGTTTTAGGTCATTTTGCCATATCTCAGCAGCAGTTATAGTTAGGAGCTTGAAATTCCAGAAAACAAATCTACTAAAAAAATGATTAAACACCTATTTCAGCGATTTTAGAAATTCCCCCCAGAAGGGGGTTAAAGGGGGGTGGTCGAATGTTTTAGGTCATTTTGCTATATCTCAGCAGCAGTTATAGGTAGGAGCTTGAAATTCCAGAAAACAAATCTACTAACAAAATGATTAAACACCTATTTCAGCGATTTTAGAAATTCCCCCCAGAAGGGGGTCGAATGTTTTAGGTCATTTCGCCATATCTCACCAGCAGTTATAGGTAGGAGCTTGAAATTCCAGAAAACAAATCTACTAGAAAAATGATTAAACACCTATCTCAGCGATTTTAGAAATTCCCCCCAGAAGGGGGTTAAAGGGGGGTGGTCGAGCGTTTTAGGTCCTTTCGCCATATCTCAGCAGCAGTTATAGGTAGGAGCTTGAAATTCCAGAAAACAAATCTACTAAAAAAATGATTAAATACCTATTTTAGCGATATTAGAAATTCCCCCCAGAAGGGGGTTAAAGGGGGGTGGCCGAATGTTTTAGGTCATTTCGCCATATCTTTCCAGCAGTTATAGGTATGAGCTCAAAAATCAGGAAAACAAATGTACTAAAAAATTATTAAACATGTATTTCAGCGATTTCAGAAATTCCCTTCCCGGAGGGGGTTAAAGGCGGGGTCGAATGTTTTAGATCATTTCGTCATATCTCAGCAGCAGTTTTAGTTAGGAGCGCGGAAATCAGGTAAACAAATCTACTAAAAAATGAATAAAACACGTATTTCAGCAATTTTGAAAATTCCCCCCAGAAGGGGGTTAAAAGGGGGGGGTCGAATTTTTTAGGTCATTTCGCCATATCTCAGCTTTTATGTAGGAGGGCGAAATTAATTAAAACAAATCTACTAAAAAATTGGTTAAACACGTATTTCGGCGATTTCGGAAATTCCCCCCAGAAGGTGGTTAAAGGGGTATTCAAAAGTTTTTGGTCATTTCGCTATATCTCAGCAGCAGATTTAGGCAGGAGCATAAAATTCAGGAAAACACATCTACTAAGAAATGGTTAAACACGCATTTCAGTGATTTTAGAAATTCCTCCCTAAGGGTTGTAAAGGGAGTGGTTTCGAAAGTTTTAAACCATTTCGCCATATCTCAGCACCAGTTTTATGTAGGAGCGCGAAATTCAGGAAAACAAATATACAAGAAAAATGGATAAACACGCATTTTTGTTATTTTAGAAATCCCCCCCCCAAAAAAAAAGTGTTTAAAAAGGGGGGGGTTTGAAAATTTAAGGACACATTTTTTTTTATAATGAAATTGTATCAATAAAATTACAACAATGAAATACATAAAGTACAGCTAAACCAATCTCCTAAAAAATAGTTAAACATTTATTTCATCTATTTTATTGATTTCTTTGCAAACGAACACGATTATGGAAGATTAGATGAAAAAGACAAGTATTGCTGATTTTTTATTACATATTTTGCGTAAGACATTTTTCCAAGGAGGTTGACACCGTTGATACATGTCCATCCAAACCCAATGGATTGTGTTGCGCTTCTGGCAAGGTCGTTTTATTTGACATTCCTGAACCACCAAAACTAATTAAACATTTGTTACTTGGTAATCATCCACTCTCAGCACACTTCGTAAATAATATAAGACGATACAATACCTTATTTCAAGTGACTTCCTTCGGTGCGAATAAAATCAAGGAGGGCAATTTTATGCCTACATTTAAAGTACAAGAGCAAGTTTACCACTTAATTGGTAGTTTACTCCCTCCAGAAGGCAGAGATCCTCAGTACTTGCAAATTTATTTTTTTTCTGATCAAGATCAGATAAGAGTAAGATCAAATATTGTGCCTAATCTTAACGTAGAATTAATTGGACAGCTTCAAGATATATTACAAAAAAATAATTGTTACATTCAAAACTTCAAAAGTAACTTGAATAATAATTTAGAATCAGAGGATTTGAAAATCATAATACATGCAGATCGACGTCCGGTTAATGAGCATAGAGGACGATACAATGCTCCTACAGCTAATGAAGTAGCGGTGCTTTTAGTTAAGGTGCTTTTAGATAAAGGTCCGATGTAGTTTTGCATTGCCGTGATAGACTATTAAAAAGAGTTTCAGAATTGAATAGATCTTATGACGCTTTACAGTACCCATTGATTTTCATTAGGGGATAAGATGGATATTGCCTGAATATACCACAACAAAATTCTCCACGTAATAAAACAGTCACGTGTATGCAATTTTACGCGTACCGAATTATGATAAAACAAGACAGCTTTAATACTCTGCATCATTTCAGAAATTTATTTAACCAATACTGTGTCGATATGATGGCAAAAATAATTACAGAAAGATTAGATTATATCCGCAGAAATCAAACAAAATTAAGATCCGAAAATTATCTTCATTTGCGAGATGCAGTGAATCAAGACCAAAAAATTAATGCTCACGATATTGGACAATACGTCATATTACCTTCAACGTTTACAGGGTCACCAAGATACATGCACAAGAAAACGCAAGATGCAATGACATATATTAGAAATTTTGGCCGACCAGATTTATTTATAACATTTACATGTAACCCTGAATGGCCTGAAATAAAAGCTGAACTATTTCCTGGACAAAGATCATACGATAGGCATGATATTATTGCACGTGTCTTTAATTTGAAAGTGAAGAGTCTCATGAAACTTCTGACGAAAAATGCCATATTTGGAGATACAAAACCTTATATATTTAGTGTTGAATGGGAAAAAAGAGGGTTACCTCATGTACATATTCTGCTGTGGTTACAAAAAAAATACAGCCTAATGATATAGATTATTTGATATCAGCTGAACTACCGGATCATGACCATGATCCTATTTTACATGACATAGTGGTGAAAAGTATGTTACACGGCCCCTGTGGGGAATATAACATGTCCGCACCATGTATGACAAACGGTATTTGCACGAAAAAATACCCACGTAATTTGATTGATGAAACACAAACTGGAGAAGATGGCTATCCAGTTTATCGTCGTAAAAGTCCTAATAATGGTTTAAATACGATAACTCTGAAGGTGCGAGGACGAGAGATCACGATAGATAACAAATGGATAGTTCCTTACTCTCCCATACTGTGTAGATCATTCAATGTTCACATTAATGTGGAATACTGTCATTCAGTAAAAGCAATCAAATACATCTGTAAATACATAAATAAGGGATCCGACCAAGCTACTATATCAGTAGAGAAAACTCACAACGAGATCGAAACTTATTTGAATGGCCGCTATATAAGTACATCTGAAGGTGTTTGGAGAATTTTGGAATTCCATATCCATGAAAGACACCCAACGGTTACACATTTAGCGGTACATCTTGAAACTGGACAAAGAGTGTATTTCACAGGAAATAATTTACAGCAAAAAGTCGAAAACCCACCCGCAACAACACTCACAGCATTTTTTGAATTATGTAGAAAAGATGACTTTGCAAAAACTTTATTATATATTGAAGTACCCGCATACTACACCTGGGCCGATGGTAAATTTTCACGCAGAAAAAAAGGACAATTTGTGGAAGGATTTCCTAACATTAAAAAAGACTCGGTACTTGGCCGGATGTACGGTATTCATCCAAGTCAAGGTGAATGTTTTCATCTGAGAATACTGTTGCATCATGTTCGTGGACCAACCTGTTTTATAAACTTACGAACTATTGCGGAAAAAATTATGCCAACATATCAGTTAGCTTGCAAAGAACTTGGTCTCATTGAAAACGATGAACATTGGAACCACACATTAGCTGACGCAGTACTTTCTGATTCACCAAAACAATTGAGAGAATTATTTGTGACCATTATATTATTTTGCCAACCATCAGACCCTTTAAAGCTATGGGAGATATTTAATAAACATTTGTGTGAAGACATACTCCACAGAGTGAGAGAGCGACGTAATCAGAGTTGTATAATATAGACGCACGCGCGCACGCCGTGCGCGGAAAATTTTCTGCAAAATTCGGAACTTTGCAGAAAATATTTTTAGGGGAATTTTTTTTTTTTTTTTTTTTTTAATACCAAAAAACCCCGTGGCAGAATGTACGCGATGCTGCGACGGGCGTCGCAGACTTTTTAGGGCACCTGCAGACAGAAATACATTCAGCAGACATTCAGCGCTATAGTGCGTAATTTACGCGAAAAAACGGCAAACTTCGTCGAAGGATCGCAAAAAAAAAAAAAAAAACGGCGAATTTCGTCGAAGAATCGCGGAAAAAACGCGAAATTTATTTAAAGATCGCGAAAAATGGCTAATTTCGTTAACAGATCGCGAAAAAAACGCAAATTCAGTCAAAAGGCCGTGAAAAAAACTTTAGTTTCGTTGAAAGATCTGCGAAAAATGCTTATTTTGCCGAAGGGCTACGGAGAAAACGCAAACTTCGTCAAAGGATCGTGGAAAAGACTGTTAATTTCGTCGAAGGATCACGAAAAAACGGTCAATTTCGTCGAAGAAACGGCAAATTTCGTCGTCGGATCGCGAAAAAACGGAGAATTCTGCCGACAGTTCGCGAAAAAACGGCAAATTTCGTCGAAGGAACTCGAAAAAATGGTAAATTTCGTTGAATGATCTCGAAAAAACGGCAAATTTCGTCGAAATATCTCGAAAAAACTGTTAATTTCGTCGAAGGATCACGAAAAAACGGCAAATTTCGTCGTCGGATCGCGAAAAAACGGAGAATTCTGCCGACAGATCGCGAAAAAACGGCAAATTTCGTCGAAGGATTGCCAAAAAACGGTAAATTTCGTTAAAGGAACTCGAAAAAACGGTAAATTTCGTCGAAGGAACTCGAAAAAAACGGCAAATTTCGTCGAAGTATATCGAAAAAACGGCAAATTTCGTCGTCGGATCGCGAAAAAACGGAGAATTCTGCCGACAGATCGCGAAAAAACGGCAAATTTCGTCGAAGGATTGCCAAAAAACGGTAAATTTCGTTGAAGGAACTCGAAAAAACGGTAAATTTCGTCGAAGGAACTCGAAAAAAACGGCAAATTTCGTCGAAGTATATCCAAAAAACGGTAAATTTCGTCTCGAGAAAAACGGTAAATTTCGTCTCGAAAAAACGGCAAATTTCGTCGAAGTATCTCGAAAAAATGGTAAATTTCGTCGAAGGATCTCGAAAAAATGGTAAATTTCGTCGAATGATCTTGAAAAAACGGCAAATTTTGTCGAAGTATCTCGAAAAAACGGCAAATTTCGTCGGAGGATCGCGGAAAAATCGCGAATTTTGTATGATATATTGCGTATTGCAGACTATTTTTGAAAACATTATTAGCGTTGCAGACACTTGAAGATAGTTCTGTCACTGGGCCAAAAAATTAAAAATATTCCCCAATTTATGTACGTTTATGTACGATTTATTTACTGTTTGCGCACAATTCAAAATTTTAAAGATGCAAAACATTGTTGTGACATTACAGACGCTTGCAAAGAGGTCAAAATATTAAGGATTGGGTTGTTTCTAAGTGCATTGAAAAAATTTAATTGATAAGAATTCAGCTCTTCCTATCATGGATTTTTAGTTTTATTATTATTTTTAACCAAAATAATAATTCTTTAATTAATATTAATTAATTTTAAATGGTAATTATTTTAAACTACTGTTTTTAATTTATATCTTCCAAATAATATAACACGTAATTTTATTAAACATTAAATTAATTTGCAGAAAGTTTTTGACTCAATATTTATGTGCGCAGAAAGTTTTTGGTTTTATACAAGTCTGGACGTAATAATATGTCTATACCATATTCAAATGATATTCTGAATGAAGGTCTTATACAAATTGAAGACAAATTATTTGAGTTGAGTAAAAAAACTTTAGCTGATTTTGCTTTGCCTTCACCAGTAAGAGAGGATACATTATTGGATCGTTTACGAAGGCCATCAAGACAACCATATGACCGTCTTGAACTCGGTAACTTCGTTTGTAATATTTTGCCGAATCTGGTCCCAGATCAACGTTACGCGTATGATGTTATAATAGATAGCGTCGACAATAATAAAGGCAAATTATTGTTTATTGACGCGCCGGGCGGAACGGGGAAAACATTTTTGGTTAACATAATACTTGCTAAAGTTAGATCAACAGGAAAACTGGCAATAGCCGTCGCGTCTTCCGGAATTGCTGCCACACTTCTTAGCGGTGGAAAAACGGCACATTCTACATTTAAATTACCTTTGAATTCATTGTTTCATTTCAACGGGATTCTGTCTGTTCAATCCGAAAAAATGGACCACTTGGCAAAATTTTCCAAGAAGCTTCTTTAATAATGTGGGATGAATGTACCATGAGCCACCGATCGCATATTGAAGCGGTAGACAGATCTCTAAGAGACCTTAGAAATTCGGATAGAGCAATGGGTGGCATCACTTTTGTATTTGCTGGGGACTTTCGCCAAACCCTACCAGTGATTCCCAGAGGAACTCGAGCAGACATTATTAAAGCCTGCTTGAAATCGTCTCATCTCTGGAATTCTATTGAATCATTAACCTTACGAACAAACATGCGAGCTCATTTGGGAGGTGGTGACAGCAGCTTTTCAAGTCGACTGTTACAACTTGGCGATGACAACATACCTGAACAAGATAGTCTAATTGAAATAGATGACCAATTAGGAACAAATGTAGCAACTCTTGAAGAATTAATTTGCAAAGTATATCCTGAAATAGAAACAATATTCGAAAAAGATTACACGTGGGTGTGCGAGAGAACTATAATATCGGCTAGAAATGCCTCGGTTGATCAAATAAATGAAGAAATTTTGAAAAGAGTACCTGGTGACGAAAAATGCTATAAATCAATAGATACGGTAATAAATAAAGAAGATACAGTTCACTATCCAGAAGAATTTCTCAATACCCTCAATCCACCAGGCCTTCCATCTCACTGTCTCAAAATAAAAACTGGCATTCCTATCATTTTAATGCGTAACCTTAATCCTCCAAATCTGTGCAATGGGACGATATTGCAAGTTAAAGCACTCAGAAATAATATTATTGAGACAGTCATCCTTACAGGACCAGCAACTGGGCAAATGGCGCACATTCCTCGTATTCCCATGATCCCCACTGACTTACCATTCCCATTTAAAAGACTACAATTCCCTGTTAAACTTTCATTTGCGATCACCATCAACAAATCTCAAGGTCAAACATACAAATATGTTGGGATTGATCTGTGAGAAGAATGGTTTTCTCATGGGCAACTGTATGTAGGCTTATCGAGATCTGGAAATGCAGACAATCAATATATTATGATTAAGTCAAGAAATAGTACAAAAAATGTTGTATATTCAGAAATATTAAAACAAATTTATTAGTTTCAATCTGTACTTAAACAGAAAATTTTATTCATCACATTTTTACAAGCTTTTAAGTTCAAAATTTCTAAGTACTGCAATTTTGTCTCACTCCCACTTTTAACCAATTTAGAACAACTTTTGTAAAGTACCTACACTTCTCTACCCTACATTGTAGTCAACACATTGTCAACCCGTGCAAAGCCGGGACGGTCCGCTAGTAATAGATACATTTAAAAAAGCTTTCACTCATTTCATTTCAAATACAAAAATAAATAAATAAATAAGAAATATAACCATAAATCAAGAATTTTATTTCAAAATTAAAACATTGTTTCTAATTTACACAGGCGAAAAATAAAACCTGCTATTCGCGAAAATAAAGAATGCTATTGGGGAGATTTTCGCCCAGCTAACATAAAAGTACCCAAGTGTTTATCATAATTTAAAATGTAAAGTAACTTTGCGTCGGGGATAAAATGTTAATCAGTTCCTATCGACATACATATACATTATTCTCTTTTTTATTTAAATGAAAGCGGTAGTTATAAAAATCATATCAGTACTGTAACTTAATTTTAAAAATTTCAAGAAACTTTTGAATCAAAAGCAAAGAATATACTAGATTAATTTTAACACAATTATTCAAATTGGTAAAGAAATCGTATGAGATGATCACCAGATGCTATGATCAATAAGGTTAACTGGATGAATTATGCCCTCCAGATTCGACCGGGATAGCTCAGTTGGTAGAGCATGGCAGCTTCAGCCAAGAGATCCCAGGTTCAAATCCTGGTCCGTACATTTTTCGTCCAGTTAGAAAATTACAACTCAAAGAATATATTAAAAATTACAGAATTCTATTTCTTTTGCTACCAAGAGATATACCTTCAGCTTCTGTTTTCTGACATTTATGATCGTACCAGTCCTTTAATGCAACGACATCTCTACACTCTGGACACTTTATAGGTTTGTCCATGCATTTTTGCTGATGAGATGAAAGGTCTTCATCAGCATTCAAGTTGGATTTGCAATAACAGCACTTCTCGGTTTCAATGTTACCTAAAAATCATTAAAAATAAATATCAACAAAAGTAAAAATGTGTATACATCGAAAACTTATTACATCGAAAACAATATTAACCCTTTGATAACGGACCAGGGCTGAAAACTATTTTTATATTCAATCGTACAAAATTTAAAAAAACATTTTCATTGTGGTAGATCTCTCTTGAAAATATCTTAGTATAAGTGTATGGAGGAGATTATATTTTGAAAAAGTAGTAAGAATAGAATAAAAAAATTGTCCAAAAAATTGTAGTGCCCATGGAAATTAAATGGCTCGGGCACAGATTAGCATGAGGTACACTTTGTGTTCCTCTCTTCTGACATTGATGATCTTACCAATTATTTAATGCAAGACCTCACTACACTCTGGATTTTTAATAGGTTTGTCCGTGTCTTTTCGCTCATGAGATAAAAGTTCTTCATGAGCATCTGAAGTTTATTTACAGTAAGAACATTTCTCAGCTGCGGTGTTACCTAAAAACATTGAGACAATATCAGAGAAGAGTTTGAAAACAGTGAAAGTTTGTAAATATAACAGACAATAGTGAAAACAACAATTTAAAAAAAAATTCAGCATTTTTGTATAAATTAAAAAATTAGTTCAATTTTGAGATGTGGCATAAATAATTGTTTGGATTTTCGAGATCAGAAATCAACTGGAAATTCGGGATACCATATCGCATGATTATATTCCCTAAACGTGTGTTATTAGCTAATAACTTATTGATATACATACAGTTTCTAGCTAATCGTAATATTAAACAGTATTTTTAAACGTACAGTACCTCCCCCACACTTACTCACAAAATGAAAAATAAAAACTGGTAAAGATTTCAGTCTAATGGGATTTAATTTTTGGTAAAATAAAACAAAGCTCAATTTGCACCGTAGAAACTTAATGCCTTACAAATTTAACAAATTTTTTGGATCTTAGGTCCTGCATTTGTTTTTTGATTGTGATATTTTCGATTTGATTTCAATTTATGCCATTTTGTTTCAATTTGAAATTGATTTACTTTTCGGTTTATTTATTTTAAACATAGCTCTGTACTTCTCATATAGATGGATATGTTTTTATGTTGTTTCTATTATATTTAAAGACAATTTAATGTGAAATCCTTGGATTTCATTAGACGATTATTATAAAAGAGTTCTACGTAATGTAAGATTATTTGGAAAATCACTTATAAATGCTTATAAAGTCACCCAGTTTTAACATGACTTTCCTCAGAAATCTATAATAAAATCTATAAATGATCTTGTTGTAAATCAATTCCACACTGTAAAATAAAAAGACAAATGTTTTTTTAATCTAGGAAAATACGAGGGAAAGTCATTAATTAAGTCACAAGAAATAGTTAAATAATAACTTACAATGATATTCTCTTGAAAACTATTTTTATTTCTCAACATATTCTCCACCAATATTTAAGTACTTACATCACCGTTTTATCAGTGCCCCAACACCAGCTGCTTAACATTCTTTGGGTTGCTGTCTCAGGACACATTAGGACTTCAAGTTGAACCTTTTCATCATCTGTGAACATCCTCTTGCTTCCAAGATGGTTTTTTAGTGGACTAAACAGATGAAAATCGTTTGGGGTTAAGTCAAAGCTGCATGGTGGAGGTTGAAGAAGTTGCAAGATGATGTCCACAGATGATGAAAAGGTTCAACTTGAAGTCCTAATGTGGCTGAGACAGCAACCTAAAGAATGATATGCAGCTGGTGTTGGAGCACTGATAAAACGGTGATATAAGAGCATAAATATTGATGGAGAATATGTTGAGAAATAAAAGTAGTTTTGAAGTAAATATCATTGTAAGTTATTATTTATCTTTTGTGACTTATAATGACTTTCCCTCGTATAATGTAAGCACGAACGAAAATATTCAATAAACGCTTTTGAGTTACCCATGACCTCGAAAAGCGAAGCAATTAACAGCAAATTAACAGCATTTGCGTTACCATTATTCTTATTATTGTGTTATTCTTGTAGTTTAAATTCAAATCCGCAGCTGAAAAAAAATAATTTGGAATTGAAAACTTCCTAAAAACCATTTAATACACCATAAAAATTATTCAGAAATTTTTCTGAAAATCAGTTGCAGGAAAAGAAACTTTGTTTTTCTAAACGCAGGGGATATCTGTCTTCCCCGTGCTATGTTCATCAACCCCCGTTCAGATCCCGCAGGCTCCAAAAACGCGCTATGTTGCTCTGTTTTTAAGAAGATGATTATAGAAGATTCAATGATATTACCACAACCATTGGTGATCTTCTATAATCGGATTGGCATTCATGACCCATTGACTGGTGTGTTTTTTGGGTCCTAAGGTTGCATCCTCCACTGTCGCGATAGTTATGACTATGTTCGTGATTGATTAAGCGAGATTTATCGCACATTTGAAAGTAAACTTATACAAAATAATGGAGTAAAAAAATGTTGCTGCCTCCTGGACTTTTATAATTTTCTTTTAGACGCTATAAGAAAATCGTTTTAAACTTATAGTTTTAAATATGACGTAATTCTCCCTATTTAATGTTTTCGCACGTAATAATTTAATTATGTTAAAGTTTTTCTTCTGTTTTAATATTCACGTGTAAATATATTTTTTTACTGAAAAATATTTGGAAATATTATTTATTTGCCCTTTTTAAAAGTCTAAAACAGTAGGTAAAATGACTTTTTCGAAATGTGAAATAAACCTCTATAGAAATAATCAAAATTTGAATAAAAAAAAAGTATTAAAAAATTGGACAAGTGTAAAAAATGATTGGACATTTCATACCACAATTTAGTACATTATGTGCCTGCAAATAATGGTTAAATTGTTATGCATAATTTTTTTTTTATCCTAAATTTTTTATCTGAACTATTTTAACCGATATTAACATTAAATAGCGATTAAAATAATTCTTCGATTTAAAAACTGTATATCATACATTTCTCTAAAAAACTATTAGTTTTGATCTTTTATATGCAATAGTTGTTTTTTAATATAAGCCAAGAAAGAGCCCCGGTCCCAATAAATTCAATTACAGCATCAACATTAGCAACGTTAGTTCCTATTTTTCAGGATAGAATCTCATTAAATCTCGTAAATATATGGGTTTGTGAGGTTTCTAAAGATAAAGAGCGCTTTTCGGAATCAAGGATAACTCGAAAAAGATTGTTGTATATTTTGCTTCGTGGTTACCTTATATTTTTTAAATAAGATAAATTTGACTTTTTTATAGTGTATTTAACAGAGATTAAAAAAAAAAAATTAATTGATGTCCCTGTAAAAATCGCTTTCCCCTCTCTCTCTGGTGTTGAGTTTACAAGAAGTTACAAGAGGACTGGCGCACAGATTTTCCCTCTCTAACTTATGGAATATATCAGTCATTTGCAGTATCACATAAAAGCATTTACTTGGAATGTCATCAGTCTTGGTATACATTATTTTGCAAACCACTGTCAGAACATCCAAGGGCACAAGTTCAGATTTCTTTTGTAAAAGTTCAGATCTTTGTATGAAACAAGCAAATCCACATCCCCGCATCTTATCAAATTTGCATGTAAAATGTTCTTCTGGAATTACTTTTCCGTCCAAAATTTTTAAACCTAAAGAATAGTCCAAGTGGATGGGAGGATCTAACGATGCCCTAAAAAGATATAAACAAATATATCCCTCTGGATTTACAATTTGAACGCCTTCCAGCAAGTATTTTGTACTACCATTTGGGTACATTCTCAAGCACCATGATTCACCGGCGAAAGAAAACGCAGGACCCTCGTAAAATTCACCAACTTGTGCTGGAAGTGAAGAGAACTCCTTTATTCTCCACTCAACAGCAAATTCTCCTAGGTTTTCGCTCAATTCGCCAACTGTCCCCATAGTAACATCCATTTTTACAGTAGAATGACTTGCGTAGAAAATTGTGTTTTAGCAGTAAGTCTGAAAGAAAACAAGAAATTAATCAGAGACAACGAATTTCATGCAGTTTTATTATTTATTGTATCACATTTTGTTTTGTTTTTAAAGTTACAGACAAATTTAACTGAAAAAAAATTGCATTATCATAACTATAAATTTTTTTATATACATATTTTCCGTTTAATGCAAAATGACATTGAAATCTACCAGAATAAGAAAAAAAATTCCAATGCATCAACTGCTATGTTCTAAAATGGCGTATGTTGCAAACTCAACGAGTTCCAAAAGTAAATTTCTTAACAAACAATGGTGTCTCATGCATGTGTAGATCTTATTTTTTCAGTTTTTTCCAGAATGAACTTTTTATAAAACTAATTGAAGCTAAAGTGTCGAAACGTCATATACGTCGATAATTATACTGGAACCTCTAATATGCGTGTCTCGATTAACCGGGTATTCGATTAATGGGAAATTTTTTCTCTTGTTGGTCCGAAATACGAGAATATTCTGTAATTGTGTATCTTTTGTTATTATTCTAACCCCTCTATTTCCTTTTTACTTTCTTTTATATTCGTATAACAAGAAAGTATTGGAATAATAAAAATTCGTATCCAGATGAATATAGAAAAAAGTTTTGTGATGGCCACACATATTTGTAAAGAAAGGTAAGGGAATGCCTGAACCAGCTCAAACAAAACTTCAAGAAGGTACAGTAATGGAAGATTTCTCTTTCTTTCACTTTTTTAATGCCTTTCTTATCTTATGTAAAGTCCTATTGTGTTTATAGAAGTTTTTTTTTTTTTTTTTAAATAAGAAAAATAGTAGTTTTCTTTAATTCAAAGTCTCATAACATTTTTCACACTACATAATATTTCTTTCTGCCCTGAGTCTTTTAATATATATATTTTAATATTTATATATACTATTAGTTTCTTAATTGATAAATTCGCTCAAATTGTCGCCTCAAATTCCATTCTTTATACAAACGAAAAACATATTTTGAAAATAAGAAATCGATATTGAAAGTGACAGGACAATTTTGTAGCTATACAAGTAGAACGCACCTCAGCGAGTAAACAGCAACAAAACTTTTAGAGGTGGTATTTTTTTTAGAACAGTATTTTCAAAATCAGTGGACATTTTAGATACGCCAATTTTCAAACAATCAATATGGTATTTTTTGAAAATTAATGGTCACATATTTTTCTAGTGAAATAGGTGGATTTTTTCGAAATTATGATATCGCGTTTGTCTGTGTAACTTTAAGAAACGAAATTTTCGGTTAAAAATTTACATTTTACTTTGAATGAATGTCATTAAAAAAAAATGCACATTGTTTTAAAAAGACTTTGTATTTCAGTAGCTTTTGGACTGAGGAAATTAATTTTTATTGTCTCATTGGTTCTAGGTTAAGTCTACGATGAGTTATCGTGTCCACCATTTGAAACTTTTTTTTTTCGAAGCTGTCCCACCCATCAGCTGTCTAGCCACCATTTTTAAATCTATCACCTAAAAAACAAAATAAAATAAAATAAATACTTCGCATATCTTTAAAAATATATATCCGAAAGAGCCTTAAATTCCAGGACGTCAAAGTGGTGTTTCCCCTTAAATGTAGATTTCGATTAACTTGGCCACGGCATGGCAAACCAACAAAACTTTAAAAAGTTTGAGCGGTTTTGAGTTGGCAGATTTTGTATTTATCTTTTGTACAGAAAAATCAGTTTTTTTTAGAATGATGCGTTGGAGCTACGATGCCTTTTCATCATAGATGCAAAGAAATACTAATAAAATAAGCAGTAGTCCACGTAGCTACAAAATACGTATAATGTTTCTGAAATAAGTACCTCGTAGTAGATGTTTTTGGTGGTTGTTTATATCTTGCTGATAACCAGGGCTTAACAAATTTATTAAAATCTGGTAGCAAGCAAAAAATTCTAGTCGACAGTAAAAAATATTACTCTCCCCCCATTCATTCCCCGTCATTGATTTTCAAAAAGCTAAAACCTTTTTATATGAATTAATTGAGAAAATATAGTAATAAATATATTTTAGAATTATCAGCTACATGGTTTAGAATATTACATAATTTAAAAAGATAATATAAACTAAGTTCTCGAATGAAACATCAAAATTACATATCTCTGAAGGAAAACAACAAAAGAAGATATACAGTAGAAGTTTAATTAACCGGGAAATGTTGATTGACAGATATTTCAAATGTTTTGATAGTTGAGTGCTACAAAATTTATATCTGGTGAGAGAGGGGGGGGGGGGGGATCGATGAATTAATGAAACAGGAAAACATTTTTCTTTTAATATTTTCCTGTAGAACTTAGTCCCAGGACGTATATCCCTCATGTAGATAATCGGCCGTCATAAAATCGACCAACCAACCAACCTACCTGTACAACTTAGTCAAGAAGTTCTGATTTTATTATTTTAAAATTTACGGATTAAATAACTTGGTCGTTACATCAAAAACTTGCTCTCCAGATAAAAAAAATCTTGTTCGGCAGTGGCGACCTGGCTACTGCATTTGTCAAGCCTGGCTGATAACTGTGTAGTGTGTTGTGAAATACTCAGGAATTAGTAGCACAACCAGGATACTCATTTAGGAGGAGTTTTAAATCCTTATTAATCATAAAATGAATAATTTTGTTGTTTTACATACCTATAAGGTAATGTGTAGAAAACATGTGACACGTAGAAACCAGCATCATCAAAAGCACAAACAACCATAATAAATTTAACATTTATGTACAGGGTGATCAGAAAATGAGTATACATTTGAAAAATTGATAATTCACGGAATAATGTACGTACAGATGTAAAAATTGACACACATGCTTGGAATGACATGGGGTTTTATTGTACCCACACAAAGAAAGTTTAATGAAAAAAAAAGTCCGACAGATGGCACTGAACAGCAAAACGTCAGTGACTCTGCCTGAGAATCGTGTATAAAATAAGCTGTAATGAGAGAGAGAATCAGATGCACCAGAATCGCAGCATGTTGACGTTACGAGAAAAGGCAATATTAGTGAAGCTCTACTATCAAAATGGGGAATCTGCCGCGATCGCCCGACATCAATAGACATGCTAAAAGACAATTTCTCACCATAACTACAGATATGCTGCACAGTTCTGTGCGCAACATTGTCCCTCGGCTACAGCTATTGTTGCGGGATGACGGTGGACATGTTGAGCATTCGTTCTGAAGAACATCGTCTTTGCTTTGTCATAATTTGTTATGCTAATTATTGCTTTTCTTATCACACGAAGCGCCATCTGTCGGCCATTTTATGAACTTTTTTGTGGATACAATAAAACCCCATGTCATTCGAAGCATGTGTGTCAATTTTTACCTCTCTACCTACATTATTCCGTGAATTATCAATTTTTCAAATGTATACTCATTTTCTGATCACCCTGTATTTAAAGGCTTCATAAAAGAGCCCCTCAGTCAAACTCGAGAGAGAGAGAGAGAGAGAAATAGCACTAACATATGTTCTACTTCTACTTTGGGTGCTATCATTCCTAAGTTTGTTCTTTCCTTAATTTTCTGTTGAAATAGAGGGTCCTATATTATGAAGCCTTGAAACAATTGTATCATTGTATGCTAAACAATTTTGGTTGCTTATGCTTTTCTTTACATTGTTTTTTACATATCCTCTGTCTATAAGAGAGTTATAAGCGATTCTTGTCTCATAACCACCTTTATCGGTTTGTCGCATCTGGAAATTCGATTCAAAACGCCACTTTTGATAGTATTTTCTGAAATAACTTCTGCATTTAAGAAAAAAAAAAAAATGATTAGGTTCGATAATTTCCGAATAACAGCACCTGGCAATATTATGCAATATTATGCAATAAGAGCACCTGCCATTATTACAAGTAAAAATAAATTAATTAAAGTGTCAAAAAGTAGCCAGTTTAGATTTGAGAACAGCCTTAATTTTTTCCATTTCGTAAAAAACAAGAACGAAAAATCATGCGTCAAGCATAGATTATGTAGCACTTTCCAACGCTTCTAAAATAATTTTACAAATCATTACCGTTTAATAAGCTGAAAGATGACATCTAAGTAAACAATTTGGAAAACGCATAACATATTTAAAAACGTAATTTCAGGAATTTTCAATATATACAATATTCGGAAAAATATCCGAATACTTTTATGTAGCCCTGTATATGATCTATAGATTTGTATATATACATAGGAAGCTAAATTTTAGTTTAGTTAGGAAACGCGTAGCACCGTTTAAATTCTCCTTCTGGAGTTTCTGTCAATAAACGGAAATGTGTTCGCGAACTTTTGTGCTGCCCTGTATAGGATCTACAGAATTTATACACACCACGTAATAGACAAAAAGCTAGTTAAGATTAAAATCGCGTTTAGTAACTTAAAACGCACTTCCAGGAATTATTGTTAACAGACAGTAGAGAATTCTTTTGTGTGTCCCTGTAAATGAACGATGACTGCTATACACACACTATTCTGTAGTAAGCCTCTTGTAATGCACCTTAGTAATATATATAAACTTCAATGCGTTTAAAATAGTGGAACATTATTTAAATAAGCCGCAGACGATTTTTCTCCATAGACGTAATGTAACGGAATTATTTTGACTGTCCCTGTAAAGTAACTCTAAGTGCTATACACCTACTATTCCATATTAAGCTTCTTCTAATGCATCTTAGTGATCTATATAAATTTCAATGCGTTTACAATAGTGAAACATTTTTAAAATAAACCGCAAATGATTTTTCCCCATAGACCGCAATGTAACGGAATTCTTTTGAGTGTCCCTGTAAGAAAACTATAAGTGCTACACACTTCAGTTGAAATAGGGAACGTGCCATAGATAACGACAATAACATATAAAAATTGCAGAGCAATCCGAGCATATTTACGGGAGTTAGAGCACGGACAGACGGCCAGACGGCCAGACAAACCGAAGTCATAAGCACTTTTCAACTAGGTTGGAAAGTGCTAAAAACGACAGCAAAAGAAGAACTTGACTTTCAATGAACCCTTTCAAGTAAACCAGTTGTTCTAAAAAATGTGTATTTTTTTTAATTACTAAACTAATTTGTTTTACAGAAAATTTTCATTGTTGTGTAGATAATCATGAAAATTACAAGACATTGTTGTGGTGTGCACGTTGATAGATATTCACGAAAATAAAAAGGGATTGTTTTGGTGCGCACATTAAGCTGATATCACACGGACCACCATACGACATGAAGTATATGCTATTGCCTCTCGCTTGCTTGGAGCTACACTTTCACGTTGCAACTAGGGTTATTTTCCATACTGAAAGTTATCTGTTAATGTAAGGAGAGGGCGTAACATTTGGTGAGTAATTGCAGCAGCTGTTTTAACGCGGTATTAAACAAAATATACATTTTTCCACGCTCAATAACTCAAAATTTTCTGACACATTTTCAGACTCATTTTTAAAAGTAGAAACATGAAACTTGGCGGCGTGATTTATGAAGAGATTTATAAGTGACCTGTGTTTTTATTTTTCGTTCAATTAATTAGAAATTGATTTACAAACAATTATTTTCACAGTACGATAATTTTTTTTTTCCAGCGCTATCACTTCGGGAAATTCCGTTCAAAATGTCCACTTTGACAGTATTTTTTGAAATATATTCTGCTTTTATCAAAAAATCGACCAATAAAGACATTATAAAGTTTCTGAATAAGAGAACATGCCAATTGGATGTATTTTAGAGCAAAAATCAATTTAAAAATGAGTCACAAAATAAGCAGTTTGGATTTGAGTACACCCTTAATATTTAGTGTAGAGCTCGATTGATAAACAGGAAGCATTATCGCGTACTAACATTTTATATATTGAAGTTTCTTTTCGTGAATATATATATATATATATTATTATTATTATTATTATTATGATCATTTTACTTAAAATTCCAAAATTATAAAAACAATACTCTTGCTAATATACATTAAAATTCTAAATTATAGAGTCCATAGAAACTGAATCTTCACTTTACATCTTTCATTACCTGTAAAAATTAAGAATTCTCAACTATTAGTATTAAGTGATTTAGAAAAAAATAGTACATTAAAACAAGTTTTTTTTCACATGTATTGAACCGCACTTTATCGCTTTTAGGTATAGTTCCCCCTCTTTTGCAGTGGTTTATCCCTTGGTTTTGATGATTTTAATCATTTTTCGAAGTTTAAATGAGTTTTTGATATTTCTCTTTTCAAAAACACAATCCTTATTTTTATACATATTGTGTACAGTCCTGGGGGGAAAAGTTATACCCTCTACTAACTCTGCCGCAAATTATTGTATAAAAATGTCACAAGTAACAATAGATCAGTAATAACATCTCATAATAATGCTGAACATAAATTTTTCTGGGGGGTGGGAGGAAGTTACGTATAGCAATTGTAACATATTCTAAAACTTTTAGTACTAAACCCTAATTTCGACATCATGTTTTTCTGTAAATTTTACTTTCGTGAATCAAACTGAAAGTCACTCGTTAAAGTAGTTTAGAAATTACGCAGGTTTTATGTTTGCACCTCCTAATGTTAAATTAATGTTCGATCGTCGCAAAACACATTACAAGACAAGTGCTTTTGTAAGCATAACTTAAAAACTATTTGGCGGAATGAGCTTTAATTTTAGGTTCGCATATTTGAAAATTCTAGAAATCTATTTCTGTTAGGAAAGTTTTACGTTACAATTCATTTTTGTTTTGAAAATATATAAATTTTAAATAATTTTTGAGAAGGATCGATTTCTAGAAGTTTCAAATATGTCAATTGTATAACCTTTCCCTGTTAAGTTACAACATTAAAAGTAATACATAAGAAACTTGCCTTTTCTTTTTACATTGATAAAAATATCTGCATTTAATTTTAAAGCGAGAAAAGAAAAAAATATCTATATATTAAAATATTAAACCATAAAAATAAGAATTTCAGTGAAAATAGTTCAAAGCTTAAATACACAGAATTAGGAACAGACCAAAATGTCAAAAAAGTCGTCTTGTGTCCCCTTCATGTCCAAATATGTTTTTGTTTTGTTTTGTTTTTGAAGGGAAGAAAAATATTTTAACTAGAGGGGGAAGGTTATATGCGTTATTTATTATTAATACAAAGTAAAAAAAAGGGCACAATTTGCTTAACAGATTGAAAAACATATAAAGGTTTAAAATTTATACACCGCTAGGAGGGGGAAGACAAAATTTTAGGGTGGTTGAAATTCAATAATTAAAAAGGAAAAATAGATTGAAAAGCACATTCTCACTCCTGAGTCTGAGGGCCCTTAACCCTCAAGTGCTGTGACAAAAATTGTCGCTTAACTACTGTGAGTGGTCTATGCGATCGCTTTATTGAAATATGAATGAAAGTCTCGATTAACTCGCGTAGGATACTGTTAATGTACTAAACTTTTTATACAGGCTTATTATAATTAAAATTTACCATTCAACCTATTCTAGCGGTAGTTCGAAAGCTCCAAACGAAACAAAGTGTCAGTAGTATCTATAGTTAAACTGGAAATTTTTAGTGGTTTTTTTTTTTAAGGTTAATAAATTATATTCAACCTTTAACTGCTGTTAACGATCTCCCAGACCACTGCTATTTTAAATTTTCACAGTTTAACTTATAATTTTATGTTTAATTACAACTAGTGAATTTTTGTTTCATTTGGAACCCATGCACTATCTTAAGAAACTTCTGAATAGGTGAATTTTGTTTATAAGTATCTTGTACATAATGTTTAGTACAAAAATAGTATCTTCTGAGTTAATTTTGCCTTTTATTCATGTTTCAATTAAGCTGTTTCAGAGACCGCTCAGAATAGTTATGTAACAGTTTCTTAGACAGTAGTTAATAAAAAACTAAATAGAAATATTTGAACTAGTGTAAAAATGTTGCTCAAGAAATTTTTGTATGATGAGATCTATTAGATGTATATTTCTTTCAATCGGTTTTCCATCATCTTAATTTAAATATGCTGAGGAAGTTGAACTCTAGATTTAAGTGTGACGCACAGGTTTAATTATCGCTTTAATTGGCCTGTGAGTTAAAAAAGTTTGAGAAACACTGCCTAAAATAAAAAATCTTTTTTACCCCTTTAATATCCTAAGCACGGGCCGCAATACATAGTAATATTATTTTTGTTCTACAAAAGCTTACAATTACAAAAAGTATATGCATACTAAGTATATTTCTAAAATTTATAACGGATTATCAAGATTGTTTTAAAAGAAAATTATTAAAGGGGAAAATATAATTAACTATAAATAGCTGCTAGATTAAATTTTCATTTATTAAATTTTATTTTTCTAAAAGTATAAGAAAATTTTCTGCCCCCCCCCCTCCACTACAGAATTTAGACTCTGTACGCTGCATGCTAAAAGGAGGCTAGAATAATTTGTATTGCAATAAAATACCTTGGTGCATGTTTGCTTGCATTTTTATCTTTGGCGACATAACTTGGCAGCAAGTACGAAGTAACGCCAAATACAGCTAAAGAAAGTAGTTAAACGAGTACAGTTTGAGAAGTAAATAAGTGACTACGACAGAGCAATTATAACATATAGCAAATAATATAAGGAATTGAAATTAAATAATCGCAATAAATAACTTTATATTAGTAAATAAAACTCTTATCGGTAGTGGTAAATAACGAACTCCAAAGGGACAATCGGCGCATACGTAATTCTTTAATTTCAAAATAACTGCACCTTTTTAAAGTTGTTTTCGTGTATAATTGGTCCCTGTGTTACCAAAGATATTGCTTTTTTCTTAATTCTTCTGTATGTTCGGTTTTAATATCTGCGGACCACGTTCAACATAAAATGTTCACTCACTGCTGGTAGCCATCTTGGATAGAATTGAGAAACACAATTTTTAGAGAGCTCTGATTGGTGGATTTCGAGCTGATATTTATCGTAGGAGATACAACCAGCCATAAGTTAGCGCTTGACGAAGTTACAAGAGTCAATCTATCACATTGAACATTTTCGAGAGTTTTCCTCTTGAAAACCGTGTTTCGGAGGAAATATCTGACCTTGACTATGATAGGAGCTTTAACACTTTGCTGTCTGCATGTCTCGTAAAAATACTTCTATTCGTAAAATGTTGAAATGATTGACTGACACCAGAATTTAGAAACAAATTTATTCGAAAACAAGTAAAATCTTTTCTTCATGTACTTGATAAAAGGGAATTTTTCATTCCAAAATTCTGGTGCCAATGTAGCATTTAAGGATTAAAATTAAGTTACTTTACGTACGACACCACTGTGGTGTTGCTGGACGGCAAAGTGTTAATAAATCATGAAAATTAGAATACTTTGTTGTGATGTGCACGTTAATAGAAAATCATAAAAATTGGAAGACAGTGTTGTGGTGTGCACGTTAATCCATTAGGCGCCGCTATATATATTAAACTATTTTTTTATGGAACAGTAGTTTTTTCTTTATGAATAGGAAGTCTTTAAAGTATTTCTGAAGGGGAAAAAATTTTTGAATATCAAGGAAAAGTAGCATGTTCCCAAAATGGGAGCAATAGCGCCTAGTGGGGGTAATTTTTTTCAAAATTTTTACTTATGCCTCCGGGCATTTATGGTTGTTATTTCACTGTTCCTTAGCTATAAAAGGGGTAATATAATTCTGAAATGGATATTTTACGAATAATTCATATAAACTAGTCCAACATCTACATTTATAATAAAAATAAAAAATAAAATTACTGATTTCATAAGTATTTTCATTATTCATCTCTTTATTTCTCCCAATTACATCATTTTTGTCCTACTATTTTACATGAAAATGATTGAACATTTTTTATGCAGCATTATATTAATTTTTTGCGTTTTCTGAAGTTGATTTTTTAACTTTTTTATTTTGCATCTTGCTTAGTTTTTCCATATTCCAATTTGAAGATTCGTCTGAACTTTCATCTGAAATATCAAGTCTGCGTTTAATACCTTGTCTTTTTTAAACTCTAAATCAGATATTTCTTGATTGTCTGTTGATTTAGAATTTACGGAAAGTTCTACTCCATTAAATATAACATGGGATAAATCATCGCATAAATTATTTTTTATTACATGTGTAATAGAAAATAATTTATGCGACATACATATGAGGAAGACATCTTCCTCGTATGTTACAATACTGAAATCAGGTGGGAAAAAAAACCAATTTTCAGAGCAGCCGGAAAATTATCCAAATCTAAAAAAATGTTCAATCATCTTCCATGTAAAAAATAAGAAAAAAATAATGTAATGATGAAAAATAAAGAGATAGATAATGAAAATGATTACAGAACTGGTAATTTCATTTTGTTTTTTATTATAAATGTAAAATTTGGACTAATTTATATGAAATCTTCTTCAAATATTAGTTTCAGAATGATATTATCCCTTTTATAGCTAATAAAAAGAAAAATAAATACCATAAATGCACGGAGTCATATGTGCAAGTTTTCAAAAACATTACCCCCATAAGGAGCTATTGCTCCCATTTTTTAAACAACTTATGCTTTCGGTAATTGTGATTGATGTATTATACATATTAATTCCGGATTGATGTTGTTTAATATAATACACTGTTATAAACATATTTTAACTAAAAGATATAATTTTTATTAAAGAGTTTTTTTCTAAATATTTTTTCGAGTACAGTCAAAAAGTTATTTTTAGCCTTTTTTAACACATTTTAAAAAATAGAAAATTGTAATGAAACTTTAAAAAAAAAATCAGAAGTAGTCTAATATATTTAAAATGCAAATAACATGAACCTTTTAACAAAGTATAAAATACTCACTTTAGAAAAAAATCCTAAAGCAATGTTTCCATAATGGGAGCAATGGTGCCTAATGGGTTAATAGAAAATCATAAAAATTGGAAGACAGTGTTGTGGTGTGCACGTTAACCCATTAGGCGCCGCTATATATATTAAACTATTTTTTTATGGAACAGTAGTTTTTTTCTTTATGAATAGGAAGTCTTTAAAGTATTTCTGAAGGGGAAAATTTTTTGAATATCAAGGAAAAGTAGCATGTTCCCAAAATGGGAGCAATAGCGCCTAGTGGGGGTAATTTTTTTCAAAATTTTTACCTATGCCTCCGTGCGTTTATGGTTGTTATTTCACTGTTCCTTAGCTATAAAAGGGGTAATATAATTCTGAAACTGATATTTTACGAATAATTCATATAAACTAGTCCAACATCTACATTTATAATAAAAATAAAAAATAAAATTACTGATTCCATAAGTATTTTCATTATTCATCTCTTTATTTCTCCCAATTACATCATTTTTGTCCTACTATTTTACATGAAAATGATTGAACATTTTTTATGCAGCATTATATTATTTTTTTGCGTTTTCTGAAGTTGATTTTTTAACTTTTTTATTTTGCATCTTGCTTAGTTTTTCCATATTCGGATTTGAAGATTCGTCTGAACTTTCATCTGAAATATCAAGTCTGCGTTTAATATACCTTGTCTTTTTTAAACTCTAAATCAGAAATTTCTTGATTGTCTGTTGATTCAGAATTTACGGAAAGTTCTACTCCATCAAATATAACATGAGATAAATCATCGCATAATTTATTTTTTATTACATGTGTAATAGAAAATAATTTATGCAACATACATATGAGGAAGATATCTTCCTCGTATGTTACAATACTGAAATCAGGTGGCAAAAAAAAAAAAAAAAAAAAAAAAAAAAACAATTTCCAGAACAGCCGAAAAATCATCCAAATCTAAAAAAATGTTCAATCATCTTCCATGTAAAAAATAAGAAAAAAATAATGTAATGAAGAAAAATAAAGAGATGGATAATGAAGATGCTTACAGAACTGGTAATTTCATTTATTTTTTTTATTATAAATGTAAAATTTGGACTAATTGATATGAAATCTACTTCAAATATTAGTTTCAGAATGATATTATCCCTTTTATAGCTAATAAAAAGAAAAATAAATACCATAAATGCACGGAGTCATATGTGCAAGTTTTCAAAAACATTACCCCCATAAGGAGCTGTTGCTCCCATTTTTGGAACAACTTATGCTTTCGGTAATTGTGATTGATGTATTATACATATTAATTCCGGATTGATGTTGTTTAATATAATACACTGTTATAAACATATTTTAACTAAAAGATATAATTTTTATTATAGAGTTTTCTTTTTCTAAATATTTCTTTCGAGTACAGTCAAAAAGCTATTTTTAACCTTTTTTTAACGCGTTTTAAAAAAATAGAAAATTGTAATGAAATAAAAAAAAAAAAAAATCAGAAGTCTTCTTATGTATTCAAAATGCAAATAACATGAACCTTTTAACAATGTATAAAATACTCACTTTAGAAAAAAATCCGAAAGCAATGTTCCCAAAATGGGAGCAATGGCGCCTAATGGTTTAATAGAAAATCATAAAAATTGGAAGACAGTGTTGTGGTGTGTAAGTTTATAGATAATCATGAAAATTAGAATACATTTTTGTAGCATGCAAATAGATAATTGTTGATAATACATCATGATAATAATCTCCGCAAATTGATTTTTATGACAGTTCACTTAAAAACTCATCATTATAAATAGTGTTTATCCAATTTCAAAGAGGAAATGAAATACATGATGCAATATGAAGAGGTTTTTACAGACTCGTGAACTGAACAAGGAAGTAAGAGACTAAAATACGTATGAATGACGTAAATTGACTTTACGTCATTTCCATCCAATGAAAGAACTGTAAAATGACATCACTTGATAAGGACTAAAGACTGATTTCATTCTGCTATATAGAACTTTAATATATTCTTTTTATCGCGTGATGGAAACGAACATGTAATTTCGTTCTCCCTTAAACTAAATTAAATTTAACTAATGATTAAAAATTAAAACTAATGTAACAGCAAAATGCAATTAAAGGATAATTAAATAATTTAAATTAAATTATGAATATCTTTAATTAATAATAATTTCACATTTCAAATCATAGTGAGTCAACATGAACATAAAACATTGTGTGTGCCCCAATTACTGGATATTATATTTTGGATACAACAGTATACTTCTGCAATAAAGGATTAATCAAATGGAGACTCTAGCGACCTGGCACGCGGAAAAATGAGGAGTGACTATGAATGCTGTAAAAGGAGGTAAACAAAATTATCTTACCTATGTTTTGCAAAAGTAGAAATTGTTTATTATATACCATATTACTTTAGAGCGCGCTAAAACTACTGGCTATCTTCAAATTTTTCTAACAAAGATTATGAGAACGAAATATTCTAAAGTATATAAAGGATAAAAAAAAATATATATATAGTGTCCTTAAATCCTCGAATACTTAAAAGAAATTAATTAATTTTAGATATATTCTAAAATAGAAAAATGGCAACCTTCAAAGAAGGTAGTATAATTGAAAAATTAAATTCCAGTAACTATGCAAACTGGAAATTTAAGGTGGAGATGCTCTTGATAAGAGAAGAGCTCTTTGAAGTTGTCACAGACGACCCACCTAATCCAATTACAACGGAATGGTCTAAGAAAGATAAAAAAGCAAGAGCGCTTATTAATTTAAGTATTGAGGATAATCAAATCATCCATATTAAGCATTTACAAAATGCACGGGACACATGGAACACGCTAAAAAACATCCATGAGAGATCAAATCTCTCCAGTAAACTATTTCTCCTTAGGAGACTTTATGGAACGAAATTATCTGAAGGAGGAAATATGATTACTCATATAACCAAAATATTAGAAATTATCGATAAGTTATCAGCCATAGGCGAAGAAATTAAAACAAATCATATTTCAGCATTACTGCTCTGCTCTTTACCTCCTTCATACGACACCCTCATAACCGCATTAGAAGCCAGGCAGGAAGACGAATTAACTCCAGAGTTTATAAAGAGTAAATTAACAGACGTATTTAATAAAAGAAATGAGCATTCAAATACAAGTGATAATACCAACAAAGCCTTTAGAGCTGAAAGAAAATTTAAACCCACAGGTTTTAAAAAAGAAGAAAAATACTGCACGATTTGTCGAATGAAAAACCACAACACAGTTAATTGCTGGCATAACAAACATAAAACAACTAACTTTAAACAAAACAACAAAAAACATTTTTCTTCTTCATTAGTATTTCAAAAAACTGAAAACAAGTTACGAAGCGCGGATTCAAATAATCCGAACAGCCCGGATAAAAGCACAGCTTATTTCGGAACCGAAGAAAAGAAAAATTGCGCATTTTTAACTAACAAATCGCAAAATAAAGCATGGATCATAGATTCTGGCTCGTCCTCCCATATATCAAATGATGAAAACTTATTTTCTGAATTTACAAATAAAGAACATACCAACGTCGTAATTGCCAACGGCAATAAACTAAAATCCTACGGGTCGGGTAATGTAAACATTACCACAATAACCTCCGACGGTAGAACACATGAAATAACATTAAAAGATGTTCTACTAGTACCCGAAATTGAAACTAATTTATTTTCGGTAGTTAAAGCTACGAAAAACGGATGCAAAATAATGTTCGAGAATAATAAATGTTTTCTAGAATATGAAGGATTAATTCGCTTGGAAGGTACAAGAAAAAACAATTTATACGAAATTCAGCAAACTAACGAAATCACAGATGAAAATTTCGTAAATATGATAACAAATTGCAAAAGTAAAAATTGCGTTGAACTGTGGCATAAAGATTAGGACATAAAAACGTCGCGTCAATGAGGGAAATAATGACTAAGAAATTAGCATGCGGAATAAACATAAATAATTGTTCCCATAGTACCGAATGTGAGCCTTGCATCAAAGCAAAAATAACTGAAGCACCATACCCCAAAAAGACGGAATTTAGAGCAAATAAAATTTTGCAGTTGGTGCATTCAGACGTATGTGGTCCTATTCAAACTCCAACCATAGGTGGGAAAAATTATTTTTTAACTTTCATAGATGATTACTCTAGATTTACGATATTATATCTCCTACAAAATAAAAGTGAGGTATTTGAGAAATTAAAAGAATTTGTTGCCCTGGTCAACAATAAATTTGGCAAAAAGCCTACAGAACTCAGAACTGATAATGGGAAAGAATTTAAAAATTCTAATATAGATAATTTTCTAAAAGAAAATGGAATTAAGCGACAGCTAACAGTACCATATTCTCCCAGCCAGAATGGTGTTGCTGAACGAAAGAATAGATCATTAATTGAAATGACAAGAACATTGTTAAGTGACTCTAATTTACCATTACATTTCTGGGGAGAGGCGATCTGCCCCGCAAATCACCTACAAAATCGACTGCCAACTAAAGCCAACGAGAAAACTCCATATGAGTTATGGTCAAACAGAAGACCAAATCTAAAATATTTAAGAGTCTTTGGCTGCAAAGCTTATGCATATATTAACAAGCCAAAAAGACAGAAAATAGATAATAAAGCAGTAGAAGGGATCTTTGTGGGATACGATAATTATTCCAAAGGATATCGTATATACACAAGCGGCAAAGATATAACTATAGCAAGAACTGTGAAGTTTTTGGAAAACTATCCAAAAAATTCAAATAAAGAAAAATTGCTAGAACTAAATATAGATGAAAACACTAATGCCGAAAACGAAAAGTCGGAAAACCCAAATCTGATAAAAATCGAAATTTCAAATGAAAATGATAATCAGAATGAATCTGAACTAAATCAAACCGAACCGAGAAGATCAGATAGAGTAAATAAAGGGGTTCCCCCAGATAGACTAATTTATTTGGTTAAAGATGAAAATATAAACGAACCGAAAAATTGGCAGGAAATAATAAACATGGAAAACCCAGTAGAAAAAGAAAACTGGATCAAAGCGACACAGGAGGAGACAGAATCTCACAACCAAAATAAAACTTGGACATTAGTTGACCCCCCGCCAAATACAAAAATAATAGGTTCGAAATGGCTCTTCAAAACAAAATTAGATGATAAAGGAAAAATACAAAAATATAAAGCGCGATTAGTGGCAAAAGGCTATTCTCAAAATTTTGGCATTGATTATTATGAAACTTTTGCTCCAGTGGTTTCACATACAACCATTAGAACTTTTTTAGCAGCCGCCGCCTATCATAAACTAAACATAAACCACGTTGACATTAAAACTGCATTTTTGTATGGAAATTTAGAAGAGGATATATACATCACTCAGCCGGAAGGCTATGTCAAACCTAATCATGAAAACAAAGTGTGCAAATTAAATAAGGCTATATACGGCTTAAAACAGGCAGCTAGAGCCTGGCACACAAAAATTTCAGAATCGTTAGAAAAGTTAAATTTCAAACAATCAATTTCAGACACGTGTTTATTCATACGTAATACTAAAAACAGTAAAGCATATATTATCGTTTATGTTGACGACATTTTGATATCTGCAAAAGAAAGTGAAATTAAAGAAATTATACAGAAACTTAAGATTGAATATGAACTAAAAGATTTAGGTCAATTAAACTACTACCTAGGAATTAAAATTGAAAAAACAAACGAAGGATATAAACTAAATCAAAAAATTAAAATTGAAGAATTAGTTCGAAAATTTAAATTAGAAGAAGCAAAGCCTTACAATACGCCCATGGAAACAGGCTACGTAAATTATGAAAATGAAGAAATACCATTGACAAACAACATCAATTATAGAAAGGCAATTGGCACTCTTTTGTATATCTCAACTGTCACAAGACCAGATATTTCAGCTGCGATTAACATCCTAAGTAGAAAAAACGAAAACCCTTCACAGAAGGATTGGAAAGCAACTAAAAGAGTAATTTCCTATTTAAATCACACTAAAAACTTTAAATTAGAAATAAATACAACACATCAACCTATACTAGAAGTATATTGTGATTCAGACTGGGCTGGAGACATGCAAACTAGAAAGTCCACCAGCGGAAACCTATTTTTATTAGGGAAAAACCCAATTTTGTGGATTAGCAAAAAGCAATCATGCATAGCCATGTCAAGTGCTGAAGCTGAGTATATTTCAGCAGCAAATGCGACACAAGAAATTTTATGGTTAATTAGACTCTTACAAGAATTTGACTTAGAACAGACATTACCCATAACTATGCATGAGGACAACCAGTCCTGCATAAAAATGATCGAATCAGGAAAATACACCCGTCGCACGAAACACATTGATATTATGTATCATTCCATTAAACACTTAAAGGACAATGGTACAATCAATCTAAAGTATTGTGAATCTAAAAACATGGTAGCGGACATCCTAACTAAGCCCACTCCCAAGCCTATCTTCGAAGTTCACAGGAGAAATTTAAATTTAAGAAATCAAATTCCAGAGATTAAGGAGGAGGTTGTTGATAATACATCATGATAATAATCTCCGCAAATTGATTTTTATAACAGTTCACTTAAAAACTCATCATTATAAATAGTGTTTATCCAATTTCAAAGAGGAAATGAAATACATGATGCAATATGAAGAGGTTTTTACAGACTCGTGAACTGAACAAGGAAGTAAGAGACTAAAATACGTATGAATGACGTAAATTGACTTTACGTCATTTCCATCCAATGAAAGAACTGTAAAATGACATCACTTGATAAGGACTAAAGACTGATTTCATTCTGCTATATAGAACTTTAATATATTCTTTTTATCGCGCGATGGAAACGAACATGTAATTTCGTTCTCCCTTAAACTAAATTAAATTTAACTAATGATTAAAAATTAAAACTAATGTAACAGCAAAATGTAACTAAAGGATAATTAAATAATTTAAATTAAATTATGAATATGTTTTATTAATTAATAATAATTTCACATTTCAAATCACATAGTGAGTCAACATGAACATAAAACATTGTGTGTGCCCCAATTACTGGATATTATATTTTGGATACAACAGTATACTTCTGCAATAAAGGATTAATCAAATGGAGACTCTAGCGACCTGGCAAGCGGGAAAATGAGGAGTGACTATGAATGCTGAAAAAGGAGGTAAGCAAAATTATCTTACCTATGTTTTGCAAAAGTAGAAATTGTTTATTATATACCATATTACTTTAGAGCGCGCTAAAACTACTGGCTATCTTCAAATTTTTCTAACAATAATCATGCACATTAGACTAATTTTTGCAGAAAATGCCAAAATATAAAACAACAGTAACTTTTATCAACGGAAATATTAAAAAGAAAAGAATGTGTTAAAAAAATTAAATAAAAACATATTTTCAAAATTTAGATATATATATATATATCATATCTTAGTAATTTTTTTTAAATGCATATAAAATATAATTAAGAAGATTTTCTTTTCTTATGTTTTGTTAAAATTAGGTTTTCAGTCTAGTCAACGCTAATGTTTAAGGAGTGTCCACAGTTCAAAAATAGAAAAATGGTTTATAATCTACAAAACTATGATATGACTACATACAAAAATATACAATTGCCTCTTCCGAGATACCCAAGATACTGAAAAGAGTTCTTTATGTTTAGAAATTTCAGAATCTAATGTATTTCTGAGATTTAAAGAAGCATTTATAAAAACTAAGTTTTTTAGCTGCCACTGATTTTCGGAAACTTTTCCGAGTTGTTTTTGTTGAATATTACTCAGTTTTCTCAAACATGAATACGTTTTTTCAGGATGCAATCAATTTTCAAATAAACATTTTCAGCTGCATAACTGAATTTGTACATGCAATAGTAACAAAGTAATACAGTTCCCACACTTTGAACGTTGCGATTGGTTATTTTTGTATCCATAATTTTTTTGTGCTAAAATGTAAAATTGTGTAATTTCTGTCTATATACATCACTGTGGCCAGATGTGCGAGAATTTTTTAATTCATAATGGCACCCCATTGTAAAGAGAAATATTTCCCTTATTTAAGTGCAGAATAAATAAGACAAATATTTCTATTCAAAAATGGTGGTAGCATTCCGAATAAAGATAAAAGCTCGTAACTGGTAACACTGATATACATATCTTTTTGATGTTTGCCATCTCTAAGACCGCGGTTGGTGCAAGTATGTTCGTGCAAAGTGTATTTTCAGCATGCGTCTTCTAACAACTAAATTAAACACAGGTAAAATGCCAAAGCCATCGCGGGCCACAGCTAAGTTGTTGGCGGGCCACGTGTTTGACATGCCAAAAAAAATAATTGCAGCTTTTTTAATCTTAATCAAATACAATATAGTCACAAAAATTTATTAAACTAAACACATAATTTAGAAACTGTCGAAAAGCAAAGAAATTGTAAGTATAGAAAAAAAAATCGATGATAAAAGGATGGTAATTTGAGAAGTAATTCCAGAGCTATTTAAAGAAGATGGCATTTGTCATTTTAACTATTTTCTCGTCTGTGTCTAGGCGAGTCATTATTTTCTCAAATGAATATTGTAATAAGAGGGGGAAATCATGCATCACGCATAGATTATGAAACACTTTCCAACACATTCACACTGTAACAAAACTTCTCCGATTAATAAGGTGAAAGACGATGTCTAAGTAAACAAAGTCAAAGTCAAGTCGGGTGGGGAGGCCTAACTTTTGACTTAAGCTCAACTAGCTCCACCCAATGTCTAAGTAAACAATTTGGAAAACGCATAACACGTTTGAAAACCCATGCCAGCAATTACTATCAATAGTCGAAAAAATATCTGAATACTTTTGTGTAGCACTGTATATAATTTATAGAATTTGCACACACCATGCAAAAAATTCGTTAAATTTGAAAACGCGTATTACAACAGGAAACACCAGCAAATATTGTTCATTTAAACAAATTATTTTGCGTGTCCCTCTAAATGAACGATCAATGCTCTGCACACTCAGTGATATATATTAATTACAATATGTTTGAAATAGTGTGACATCATTAAAATACACTGCACGCGATCTTTTTACCTTTAACAATATTGTAACGGAATTTTTTGAGTGTCTCTGTAAAAAAGTATCAGTACTACACTGTAAAAAAAAAATTCCTGAAAAAAAAAGGAAGTTGTACTGGCAATCGAGAAGCCAGTACTATTTCCGTATTTTAACGGAAAAAAAATTCCGTAAATTCCAGGAAATTTTCCGTGAATTCTGAAATATCCGTTTTTAATTTTCCGTTTTATAACAGATATCTTCCGTATTTTTTAGAAATTTTTATGTCGTTAAAATGAAATTTATAGCACCAAAAAATGAAAAAAAGGTACTTCCGAGGACAACCTTATAAGGGACAAATACATTTCGGCATCTTTTTTTCATTTCTGAACGAGTTTATAGAATTTAACCAACACTTGCCGCGAGCGGATTCGAACCCACAATGTCCCGTGTACTAACCCGATGACCCACACCACAGCGCTATGACCGGTTGCGGTTGTTGCTCAAATGCTGTAATTTATTTGAATTGCTTTTTATGATGCAAAAACTTGGTTTCATATGTAGATGGATTCTTACAATGTTTTTAATATTTTCTTTTCATAATTTTCAATAATTTGCTGTATTATTTGGTGCCTTATAACAGATAAATTTTAATTTATTATGTATTATATGCACAAAAAAATTGTATTAAGAGTAATAATTGCTTCTTTTTGCAACAGTACTAACTAGTGTTGAATCAGACATTTTTCTCCGGGGGGGGATTTTTGTGGCTCCAGGAAAGGATGCACTTTTTGCTCATTAAAAGTATAAAATCTCAAATCTTCCGGGGGGGACGCATTTCAATTTTCCGGGGGATAATGTCCCCTCCGGCCCACCCCTGAGTTAAACAGTGGTACCAACATTTTCTTTTTTCGAACACATACTTTTTAAAATTATTTGCCTGATTATCTATTTATTAATTACAATAACAACAGCAATTATCTTAATCAGACTTGTTTATTACATGCTATTAAAATAATGTTTTTTAATCTCTTATTTAAAAAAACTTACGCAAATAAACAATTTTATAATAAATTAAATTTTTATATTTTCAGCCATGCTGAGAGCTTCTGCGTACGGTTCTGTTAAACATTATATTTTTAACATTACATTTAAAAAAAAAAAAAAAAAAAAAAAAAAAAAAAAAGACAGAAATTTTTTTAATTAATGATTTTGGGATAGGTAAGTTTAAATATGGACTAACTGATTTAATTTAAATTAAGTTTAATTTATAAAAATATGAACTAACGAAATAAATTAAAAACGTTATAAAATTAAAAACTTGATTTTTATAAAAGTAAAGAAAAAACATTAAATAATTTTATAAATTTAAGGAAAAAATTGTAAACTTTGTAAAATTATAATTTATAAAATAATAAATTTTAGCGTAATTCATAAATTTGTAAGCCAAAACAGTTTAATTTAATACCAATTTGCATAGCTATAGTTTGCAGAGATATTATGTTATGAAACCTTTAAATAACACAATATTGCCTCACATTAAAAAAGATAAATTTAAAAAAAAAATTGTGAAAAAAAAATCATAAATTTGAAGTACTATCAAGAAAAAAATAAATGGATTAATATATATATATATATATATATATATATATATATATATTTGTAATTTATAAAAATAAAATAAAATTCTAAATATTTCATTAAAAAATATAATTATTATTATTCTTTTCACAATAAATTGACATGGCCTCGGTTAGAATGGGCTAGCGGGTCGAGCCGGGCCAGGCCTATGTATCCTAGAAGAACTCTAGTAAATACAACAATCTTAATTCGCATTTCAAAAAAGGCGATTTCTGTACTCAACCTTTAAACGTCCTTTACGGAAATTGCACTGTTTTGCAAGAAATATGGACATTGTACTGTTTTGAAAGAAATACGGAAAAAATCCACTAAATTTACGGAAAATTTTCTGCATATGTACGGATGTGAAGTCTCTTTAACGGAACTAATGTCATTTATGGAAATTGTACTGAAATTTTGGAAAAATGAAACTTCTCCGTAAAATTTTACGGAAAATCTCTTGTATTTTCACGGATTTTTTTAGAGATATTATGTTCTTCTTCTTCATTTACATCATCAGTCATTTCTTCAGTCATTTTCATTACTTCATTTCATCTACTTCATTTACAATACCGAACATACTATAGTAAACCTTAACAACGTACATTAATTGCATGGCAATCCGGATGTATTTACGAGAGTTTGAGCACGGACAGACAGATAGACGGCAGACAAACAGACAGTCAAACCGGATGTATAAACACTTTTCAACTTTGTTGGAAAGTGTTAAAAAGTCGAAATAGAAACCACATGTCACATGGTTCCAGTTCAGCTTGCATTCTGTTGAAAGTGACTAAGTATAAGTGTTGAATTTACGGGGTGGCCAGGGGAGGGGGGTACATTCACCCCTCCGGAGCATTGAAATCTCCCCCCCCCGGAATATTTAAGATTTTATGAATTTAATGGTTAAAAAGTACAATCCCTCCCCCGGAGACACAGAAATCACACCCGGAGAAAAATGTCTAAATTCAACACTGCTAAGTATGAACTAGATATTATTTTTCCTCTAAGATGCAACAACAGAATTTCTCATTTAATCACATATTTTTTTATTACATTCTAAAATGCAAATGTTACTATAATTATTACAATGTAATACCTACATATATACTGCTAATATATATTTTTAAATTTATAATAAGAATTCTTAAACTAATTCTGATTTGTTATTTTTTGATCCACTCAATTTGTTTTTCCATTGGCACGAAAAATTTTGGCACACCGATGTTAAATGATTCGTCATACCTGCTCTAGGAATTTCTTTGTAATTGATTAAACTAAAATAAATGTTTACAAATTCCGTTAACGAATGTTCAATTTCTCTGTTATTTTTTGGACGGAAAAAAAGAAAGAAAGAAAAGAAAAGAAAAAAATCCCTGACGGCTCGGCCTACAGGCACAGGTAGATTTCGAAGATGCAGATCGTGGAGCGCCTGTTTATTGGGAATTGTAGAAGAAATGACCTTTTTGTCATGATGCGACAGTTGAAACCGCCCATTTCGAAATCTACCAGTGTCTGTAAGCGGAGCCGGAAAGAATTTTATTTTATTTTATTTTATTGTATTTCTTTCTTTATTTATTTTTTGCTGTAAGGGTTGGTCTTATAAAAACTTGTCAATGTAAAAGTTGTAGATAATATTTAGAAGATTTATAATTAATTTAAGCGTATTTGATATCTTGTGAATTGACAATGTTATGAATTTTTTTTCTTCTTAAAACCCTATTCCGCCCCTCCCCCCCTTCGAGGCCATTTTTAATTATATAAAAAATCTGCCATACATAAATTGACGGCCTTTATGCTAGAAGTCATTATAACTCTAAACGGATTCGATATGTATCATAATTATTTTTTCCTGTTTTCAAAAAAGGCGCCCCATCCCTCCCTCTGGTTCAATTTTGCCCATTAACGAACTTGACCGAGATTTTAGGACCCTTGAGTTTATGTATCAGTTTGGAAGAGATTTGTGCAGAATTGTGGAAGTTATCGTGTCCATAAAAAAGTGATACAGATAGATAAAGTTTTGAACTGGGAGGTGGCTTTGGGTTCTGGGAGTCATAATCGGCGTAGATGTGCAAAAATTTTCCAGAAATTCCAACATAGGGGAGAATGTAATGGGTAGTATTTCTTACGAAATCTACATAAAAGCCAACCCGATGCGGCCTCGGAAGAATCGAGTCCCGTCCCGGCCTGAGTATATTGAGAGAAAATATTGGTCCGGGCCAGAAGGCTTCATGCAAATCTCTAATCATGATAGACGGATTACAGTTTATATAATATTCTAACACCGACTTAAATATCGCATTCGAATTGTTCTATGCCACAATTCTATGCCACTTAGTACAAATATTACTTAAGATAGATATTTGAATTTAAAATGAAAAATTATTAATTCAGTAACAGTTCTCGATTACTTTTTTTTCCACCTGGAAATTATAGATAGATGACATTTTGTTAAAATATGTAATGCATTCATTATGTGCGATAGGAACCCATTTACATTACAGAATATACGTCTATTTATTTTAATTAAATATTTAAATAGAGTGGGGGAAAAATTGTTTTCGGAAAAAATGGAAAACGGAGTCATGTGCAAGCCGACAGAGGTACAAGCATTCCGGATTTTATGTATTTATTCAATCTAACTTATTAAAATTTGCACCGAACAACAGTAAAAATGTACTCTTAAACTTAATGTACTTAATAATAGTACTTAATAATGGCAATAAACTTAATGTACTTAAATATGTAAAAAAAAAAAAAAAAAAAAAAAAAAAAAGAAAAAAAAAAAAGAAATGAAGTAAGAAGAGAAAAAAAAAGCCGTGAAAGGAATGTCGGAGTAATTAGAACATGCTGATAGTACAACACAATATTAATATACTAGCATGCTACGCCCGCTGCGCTGGGCCATTTTAATAAATGTACCTTAAATCAAACGAAATGGCTTTGTATTTTAAAGGAATATGGATCTTCACCTACGGATGCTACCCTCGTCAAAATTTTCAAACGAATTATATCAATGGATTTGATCATGCATTTTAAAGCAATAGGGACGTTCACCTAGTTTTCCCTTCAATATTGTTGTAAACGATGCGAACGGCATTGCGTTACAGTATATCATACATTGGATTAAATTCGGGCTTATAAGAAGCAACTCATTTAGTTGATCATTTATAGTAGACTTTGGTAGGGAAATTAGGCCATTATGAGATTATGGCAACAGGAACTAAATTGCTCTCTAGTCAACATACTACTGAAAAAGAGAGCATTGCAATGATTTCATAGATTGACCTTAAATAATGTTCGAGTGATTAATTTTCCTCTGTACGTTTTTAAACTCCGTCCTTCTTTCTTGTCTCTATGTAAAGTTCTTGTAACGTAAGTACAATCTCACTCTATGTTACGTTATATTTCGTAATACACGTCCTCTTCTGGCAAGTCTACTACGGTTTTTCATCTTTCGATTCCAGCAGAGTAAATACAGTCAAAAATGTAATAAATTGTTTGCACATAAAGAGCAGTGTTTAACTTTCATATTTAAAAAAAATGGTAAAACATTAAAAAAAAAACCATTTTTAAAGCTGAATAGTTTGAATAAAATTAAAATGACGCCATTTTCACTGTCTTTCCCTTTTTTAGACCAGTTGCATTCGTGTAACCGTTAACCTAAAAAAACAAAAAAAAAAAAAAAAAAAAAAAAAACGATGATTAACTCTGGTCGAAGAATAAACCTCTAGTTTGCATCCAATAAAATCTTCCTAATCTCTCATAATCTTGTCGATATCCACGTTTGACGTCAAGCATTAGAAGTGCTTGAAACGATATGGTTATTATTGTACCAGAGTTAGTTACAAAACGAAGTTATTTACGCACTAAAGTATGTTCCATTAAATAATGTCAACTTACTGTTAATTCAATTATAGATCTTTCATTAACAAAATTCCATACCTTAAATAAAACTGTCAATGATAAAGTTAGTTATGCAAAATATTTAATACTAATCTTTTTGGTGAATATTTAAACCGAAGATTTTCTTTGTATTTCTCTAAAGAGCATAATAACACGCAGAAATAAATTCATTTGTCACTATGCTTAGCTGCTAAGGGCTGTGTGTAAATCGAAAATGCTTTATAATGATCGAGAAATTATCTAATCTGAATTTCAGGTACTCTTTTTTCTTATCCAGGCTGAAATGATAAATCGACAAATATTATTTATTCCATTCGCCACCATTGACCTTACAAAGTTTTTCCGTACATTGGAAACATTGCTTTTTTGGTAACACTTTGCTTCATAATGCAAAAAAACCATAAATTTAGCAATCGCTAATTTCAAAAATCGTCTAATCTTCTGTAATCTGAATCGTCGGCCAGAGTAACATTCAAATATAAACGAAACATCCAACAATATAGTAAAAAGGCCAACTGGCAGGTGACCGGAATACGGTCGATTAGTCCAATATCTTTTAAAAACCTTCCTGAAAGAAGGGAAGCAGAGAACATTAAAAAGAAATGATGAATCAAAAAGAGCATCGAAAATTTATTTCAGCGAGCAATTTTTAATGCAAAATGTGATAGTAATAACGCATAATCGCACACATCTCTTTAAGAATATTCTTTAGTTTCTAACTTTTGACGCAGTGAATATTTCGATAAGTGAAATTGGCGATAAACAAAAATAAAAGAATAGACAATATTCGCTGATCTGAATTCGAAGCTATAAAAATCATATGTTTGGTGAAAACAAACCGGCATGTTTCCTTAGTAACTTTTAAATGTCTAAAATTTAATTATTTTACAATATGTGGAGTGACAGACATGCACTAAAATGTAAACATTTGATCCCATATTTACAACAATAACTGCTATTTATATAATTGGCATTTGAATATAAAAAAATATTCCAAAAAAGATCTTGTATACACGAAAAAACACTATTATTACTAATATCGCTCAAGCTAATGTCACGCTTATGAATTTTTGGCTTAAAATCACATTGTTTGGCGACAAAAATAAACTCAAAATCGTAAATAAACAAATAACATGTAACTCATAAATGCAGTCTTTTTTACAATTACATCTGCTAGGTCCTCCTGTAAGTCACATGACAGGAGAGTTATATAAAAAAATTAACAGAAAGAAAAAAATTAAAAATAAAAATAAACTATAATTCAACAAATTACAATAACAATTGGAAAAATGTTCCAAAAACTTAAAAAAAAAAAAATAAAAAAAAATAAAATAAATACCGTACTTTTGTGTTATAGCGGCCCCCACAGTTATGATTATGCCAAGGTTGCAGTTATAATTTCGGCAAGATCATCGCCAAGCTTATATAGGCAGCCTACATACGCATATGTATATTCCAAACACTCCTATATGTGCCATATACGTCATTATACATATATTATTTACTTCTTATATGTCGTATATACATCATATACACGTCATATATATACATCCTATATGCATCATATATGACTATAACTTGGTCCCATACGTCAAGAAATGTTATATAAATATCATATATTATTATAATGTCATACATGCTTTATAATTTGGCGATCAATCTTGGTCAGTTGGAGATTCATCTCTGGGGGCCGCTATAACACGAAAGTACCAAATTTAGAATATCTTAATGAAAACAGAAACAAAAATATTTTATCGGGTACTTCCGACAATAACTTTAACTCTTGTTTAGATGAATGTCTGAGCTAAAGGTATTTTGAGGAAATTAAAGTTGAAGACCACTTTTTTTGTTTTATCAGACGATTTCTCATCCGACGTCAATTTTTGAATTTGACTTTTTTTCATATCTGATAGTTTGTATATATCCTTTTGTAACTTTAACATTTTTGTAACAATTTTATGCATTTCTATTGCCTATTCAAAGAAAGATTCTTCTAAAGTTACAGAATTTCGTTATAAACGCTTAAAAAATTCTTCTAAAATTACAGAATTTTGTTAAAAACGTTAAAAAAATTCTTCTAAAGTTACAGAATTTCGTTAAAAATGGTTAAAATAATAAATTACGAGTTTCAAGAGGTCCATTCTCGACCGAACACAACAACCATTTTCCCAATGGTTAACAAAAAAAAAATGTCACTCATATTTTATCTAAACAAATTATCAAATGCATTTTTGTTAACCTGACACAAACGATAAATCGGCAAATATTGCCTTGCAATCTCATGCATTGCAAATACTTTTAAGCATTACAAACATTCCTTTGGGGTTTAAACTGAATATTATAACTTTATAATATTATCCTTCTGAAAAACAGTTTTTTTCTTTCTTTTTCTTTTTTTTCGAGGGGTAATTTTAAATAAAATTATTAACAGAATTTTTCTTTTATTTTTCTATGTGTTTGCATTATTTTCTGATATAGCCGTTTCAATTCTTTCGCAAACGATAATGATCGCCAAAGAAATGACCTATGGTAACCTTATCGTCCAAAATAACAGAACTTTCCATCATAATTCTATAACTAATATACGCAGAACTATGTGTTATATACTAAAACCTTCTCTGAAAAATTATCTGTCCAACAGTGCAAGTTCCATCAAATTCCATTCAGCAGAACTCGAGTTATAAAGGAACGGAACGAAATTTCCGTTTGTGTTTTATATATATAGTAGATAAAGTACAACGTAATATTTCCCCCATTAAAAATGAGTTTCCTGCATTGCTTAAAGAAAAAATTGCTGACAACAGTGTGAAAATACATTAAAAAACATAGTGTGGTATTGAGGAAATTATTGTAGAATATTCATATTTATTTTGATAATGGCTCCGATGGAGTGGAAACATGTCAACAGTCTACTAAAACTTATTTTACTGTTTATAAAGATTTTATTTTACGCCTATTAGCAATTAAAGGAAGTGTATTATTTCAAGGTGTTATAGTTTGTTATAAAGTTTTGCTTTTACAACGTTCTGTGTAAATCGAGACACCGAACAATAACACACACACACATTTTTCGCCGTACAGAGAATGAACAGAATGAAAATCGAATATAATATGACAATAATTTTTGTCGTAAAATATAAATATATTTATAATAATGCTATTTTTTTAATATAAAAAACATAGCATTGTTAAATACTACAGTTATCTTTTTTTTACCTTTCAAGTTCTCTTTGCTCGTCTTTGACGGATGCAAGAAAAAATTAATAAATATAGGAAATTTACTTTACTTACTTAATAATGGTTTACAAACGACAAATAAATATTTTCAATAGACAACAGTATCGGCTGCAATGAATCCGAAATCATTTGCGAAATCTTCTGTCTGCACCGAACAATAACACACACACACACATTTTTCCCCGTTCAGAGAACGAACAGAATGAAAATCGAATATATTATAACAATAACTTTCGTCGTAAAATATAAATACATTTAAAAATCCCTTTTTTTAATAAAAAAAATCATATCATTGTTTGTATTCCTGTTTTTTTTTTTTTTTTTTTTTTTTTTTTTTTAATGCAAATGTGCACCTTTTTTAAATACTATAGTTATTTTTTTTCCTTTTCAAGTTCCCTTTGCTCGTTTTTGACAGATGCAAGAATAAATAAATAAATATAGAAAATTTACTTTACTTACTCAATAATGGTTTACAAATGACAAATGAATCCTTACACTATTTTCAATACACAACAACATCGGCTGCAATTAATCTGAAATCGTTTGTGAAATCTACTTTTGACTGCTTGCGTCACTAACCGTAGTCATACCGTAAGGAGAAAAACTCTGAGAAAATTCTCTCTCTCTGTGGTCGCTATAGAAACGGACTCGTCCACTTAATTTTCGGGTGGTCAGGAGTATTGTTGGCTTTGTTTGTAGCTTTAGGCGCGAAAAAGGCGAGAGGAGAAGGTAGCAAGCAAAGCAGTCTGCTTTGAGCTTTTGCCATTGACAGACGGTTTTTTTTCCTGTTCTCTTCTGATTATTGCGCGTTTGCTGTTATATATTTTATTGCTTATTAAACCTTTAATCATTGATTTTGGTCTGTGATTAAATACTACCGGCAGATATTCCTATTCTAAAATGACATCCACATTAAAAAAAGGAAAAACATTGCATTCTCAAGCGCGTGAAATAATAAATAACATGTCTAATTTCTTTAAGGCAGAGGCTGGACGATAATGAATCTGATACTGACACTTATGAAACATCAAATGATGATAGTGGAAGTGATTTCGATGACATCTGGCCTTTAGATTAGTCGAATTCATTTTCATAAACAAACAAACAAACAAAACAGTCCTTTTGAGGACTACAAATGGTCCCTTTAAGGACCAAGCTCTTCCCAGGGCTAAAATATGAAAAATAAGAATTACATTAACACACATAATCCACTCGGTAACTTTTATACATACATAGCATATTTATTCTATAAAATAAATACGCATTTTTTTTCATTTTTTTGCATTGTTAAGCTTTCACCAGGGCTTAATTTTTAACAAAAAAAGTACCGGAGCCCTAATATTCTGCAGTACTAATAACCGTAGCGTCCCCCCCCCCCCTCCACCGTCACTCCAATCTGCATATTTATATTCCATACATTATGTGTATTTGCAAAATTTAAAGCAATTTTTTTTTCAAGCAAAATAAAAATTTTAAATATATTTATCGCTTGCACTGGGATCCGGAACCCAATATTTATGGGCTCGAATGAATTCCGACCAATATTTAAATATTTACTAAAAGTACAAAATTACCCGAGCCGGGCTCCGTTGGGCTCCGGCGCAATTTTAGCCCTGGCTATCACTACACTTTTACAGTTTCCCTTATGTGATTTCAAAAGGGTGCTGCACCCTGCTTGCCATTATGATTTGAAAAATACCACACTTCTTGCCTCTCAATCAAAAAAACGACACCCTTACTGTCGTTTGGAATCTAGGGAAAACTGTGCTTCATTAAAAAGAAAATTAATTCCTACAATAAAAACTAATAAAATATAAAACATTTTTTTTTTTTTCTCATATACTGCATAAAACGAAAACTTATAAAACGACAGAAATACCCCGGTTACGATTTTGAGTACGTTCATTTGATTGTTCTCAGTTTTCCGCACAAGCACGGTAAACATTCCCGGAGTTTTTTCTTCTCAAAATAAAATATGATTTTGAATCGAATAGCGTTTTTCAATTTTCGATAAATGTATTAAATATTGAGTTATAAATAATTGTTCTCTCATGACAACTTTTTGGGATTATTGTATACAGAAATTCGGTTCAAAACGTCAATTTTGATAGCATTTTCTGAAAGATCGTATGCCTTTGTCAGAAAATGAAAAATGCTATTTGATTCTATAGCTTCTTAATATGGAAACTTGAAAGTGTCATGCATTTGCGAAAAAAAAAAAAAAAAAAAGCATGGATCAGAAAGTAACTACGTAGAGCTTGAGCACAGTCTTAAAGCATCATAGTATTATCGTATAGTCATAAAGCATAATGTATCTTAAATTATAATCGATTGATGTCTCATGACCACCTGTCTCAAGCTGTCGAGTTGAAGTGATTTGGAATCGAAATGAGTTTTTCATTTTTTTTTAAATAAATAAATTACTTATCGCGTTAAAAGCGATTCCTGTCACGTGACGATACGGTTTTACCTTTTCTCGTGCTGCCGTGTCTTAAATTCGATTCAAAACGCCCACTTTCACAGCATTTTCTGGAAGATCTTCTGCCTTTATCAAAAAATTAAAAAGCGTCTTTCGATTACCTAGTTTCTGTATAACATCATCTGCCAATTTCATGCGTTTCCGAACAAAAATGAGTTCAAAAATATGTCAGAAAGTAGGTCTTTTGGATTTGAGAACAATCTTAATGCCTATAAAAACATATTATAAAGATTTGATTTAAAATGTGATAGTTTTTGCCAATACATTTCTCTATTTATTATATTATTAAATTCTACTGTATTCGCGTTGTCAAATAGAAGGCATAGTAAAAATTGAGAGCGTCAAACGAATGCTAATTGTGCCAAGTTTGCAACCTGCTGTTATCTCTCACACCTCTCCCACTTGGTATGTTCTGAGGAAGCAACCCTACTCAGAGTTTTTCTCCTTACGGTAAGACTACACCTACACCAAAGATGGATACATAAGCAATTAATCCGAGATTATTTGTGAAATCTACTTCTGTCTGCTCCAGTGAATGTGTCTACAACTACACGAGCGACGAGCCTGAACTGAAACTGGTCAGATTGGTGTTCGCGTAAACTGTATGAAAATTTTACTTACTTCCTCTTCAGGTGTCCAAGGTCGAACTCGAGCTGGTTTCAGTTCTGCTAGAAGCACATTAAATGATCGGGATTATTTTTTTGCTCTCAAAGTTATCGCTTCGTTACGAATATATCCAGAAGTGTCACACCAATTTACGCGGGATCAGTGGCGTAGCTACGTTTTTTGGCGCCCGGGGCAGGAAAAAATTTGGCGCCCCCCCCCCCCCCCCCCCAATAAAAAAAATATATAGCTAAATTATTTTTCCTCCAGACGGAAAAAAAGTACATCCGGCTGTCAAGGTAGGAAAAGGCAGCTTCCTTCTTCCTAGTTTTTTAAGAATTCAGCTAATTTTACTCAAACAGTCAAACACACGAAACTAAAATGTTTGGAACCCAGTTATAGAAGATTCCTAGTTATCGTCAATACTGGATTTCAATGGGAATTTCGAAAACTTAGTCAGCTATCGCCAATTTGGTTTCATTTATGGTGACCTGCTTTTATCGCCAAGCTATTCAGCCAAATATAACCAATCTTGATACGAATTTAACGTTAGCAGATGGGACTATGTAGTTTAAGCGCATGAGAGTGACAACAATGAAAGTAAATTTGCAATAAACCACGTTTGTTAAAACTCATAAACTTATCCCGATTATGGAGAAAAATTCTGCTACCTTGTTTCATTTACAAGGTGTGTGAATACTCTTTGGAATTTCCAAAGAGTTCTCATATGTCCTAAGTGACAAAAATTCAGCAAATATTTTTCAAATGACTCGCTGTTTTCTTGACAGTCTTTAAAGTGCATTTCATAAAATTGAAAATATTTTTAGCAATATAAATAGTTTATTTTCTAAAAACAAAAATTTTAAGTAAAAAGTCATTTTTATTGTATTTTAAAATTTGTCATGACATTTTAACTAATTAACTTTTTGAAAATGTGGTCTTTACAGTTAAAGAGCAAATTTGTAAAGAAAATATGAAAAAAAATGCTGCGAAAAGTTAAAAATTGTTGGAAAGGTGTGGTTTTAAATTTTCTTTAAAAAATATATTTAATTAAATAATTTTTATCTCAAGATTTACGTTTTTGCTTGATTAAATCATTGAACTCTCATAAAACCACTTAACAATATCAATAACTGCATCTTAAAAATTTACAACGGTGCACCTTGTTTGCAAATTATAATTACCGTAAAATTTTTACTTTGATTAGCCCAAAGAGAGAGATATATCTTTGTCCATTCAGATGAAAGTTCTATTTTACTTTCATGATGGTTAATCCTGGTTTTAAAAAAAATCTAACAAAACTATTTACAAACTTTATGAACTTGTTGTTTAAGAGTAGCGGCCTAACTTCGGTTGCGTCCTCGAAACTTAATTGTGGCTTACTCATAAAATGTATGCTGATGATCTCTGCAATAGCAAATCCGATTTATAATAAATCTCGGATACAACGGGAGAGGATAATAATGATTTGATAATAAACCTCCAAAAATTTGGTATATAATCTGCCCGTTTTTCTGATGGCTTTAATGAATTTTTATTTTTATTTATTTTTATAATATTTTGCTATTTAAAAAAATATATACCGGGTGAATCTAAACTCTTGGGCAAAACTTTAAGGGGTGATAGTACACATCAAGACAAGTATTAAAACAATATTTAAACAATATTAAATCGGAAACTATAAGGGTCCCAAACGTCTTCCGAAGGAGGTAGGCGCCATTAAAGTTTAGGGTCCAAAATTTCAAATAATTATAAAAAATGGAAAAATTGGTCGATTCGTTTGCGGTTTTCGCTAAAACTATTCTTTATGTCAGTATTTTCTTAAAAATAAATATTAAAGAAAAAACTTTAAAAATGTCGATAGAGGGCGCTTTAAACTTTGGAGTAACGAACAACTATTTTTTACCGTTAATTTTTGTATCTGACTAAATGGTTTCAAAAGCTTAGACTTAAACTTAAATTTTAGCTCAAAATCTGAATCGTTGAGAGTGGTTAAGTAGCGCAAACTGAACTGTGTTCAGGAGTTGAAATTTGAACCGTCCCTGAACACATTTCAGTTATTCCCGATCTTGGTGTCGTAGACCAGGCAGAAACTACTACCCCCTACACGAAAAATAAACGATAGAGGGATGGCAAAATTAAATAAAAAATTATTTTAAAAATAAATTTCAAAGATAAAGTTCAAAAATGCCGATAGAGGGCGCTTTAGACTTTGGAGTAATGAACAACTATTTTTTACCGTCGACTCCGACGAGGACCTGGTTGCGAGGATTGCCGTCGTAGCAGGTGATATCCGGGAAATGCCCGGGGTATTCACTAACGTTCGCAACTCCCTCCGCCGGCGGTGTGAGGTCTGCATCGTTGCTGATGGGCACTCTTTCGAGCAATTTTTGTGATTCCTCACAAACATCATGCATGTACTATTTTCAACGTCTCAACCTTCATTCATATTGCGCACTACATGCATACATCAAATTGTTTATTTTTATTTTGCGCGGAGAAATTGCTCATGTCTGTTATGAATAAATTTAATATTTAATTTTGTCATTACTCTATCGTTTATTTTACGTGTAGGGGGTGGCAGTTTCTGCCTGGATTAATTTTAACACAATTATTCAAATTGGTAAAGAAATCATATGAGTTGTAATTTTCCAACTGAAAGAAAAATGTCCGGGCCAGGATTCGAACATGGGATCTCTTGGCTGAAGCTGCCATGCTCTACCAACTGAGCTATCCCGGTTGAATCTGGAGGGCATGAACTGGATGAATTATGCCCTCCAGATTCAACCGGGATAGCTCAGTTTGTAGAGCATGTCAGCTTCAGCCAAGAGATCGCAAGTTCGAATCCTGGCCCGGACATTTTTCGTCCAGTTGGAAAATTGCAAGTCATATAGTTTCTGCCTGGTCTACGACACCAAGATCGGGAATAACTGAAATGTGTTCAGGGAGGGTTCAAATTTCAACTCCTGAACGCAGTTCAGTTTGCGCTACTTAACCACTCTCAACGATTCAGATTTTGAGCTCAAAATTTAAGTTTAAGTCTAAGCTTTTGAAACCATTTAATCAGATACAAAAATTAAAGGTTAAAAATAGTTGTTCGTTACTCCTAAGTTTAAAGTGCCCTCTATCGACATTTTTAAAGTTTTTTCTTTAATATTTATTTTTAAGAAAATGCTGACATAAAGAATAGTTTCAGCGAAAACCGTAAACGAATCGACCAATTTTTCCGTTTTTTATAATCATTTGAAATTTTGGACCCTAACCTTTAATGGCGCCTTTCTCCTTCGGAAGACGTTTGGGAGCGTTAGTTTCCTATTTAATATTGTTTGTCTTGATGTGTACTATCACTCCTAAAATTTTGCCTAAGAGTTTAGATTCACCCTGTATATTTCTGAAGATCTAATAAAACATTTTAATTATAAACCTATCTATGATTAACGTTATATTTACCTTTGGAATTCATTTATTACACTTATGCCTTTACTCAATAAATGAAGATTTTATTCATAATGCATGAATTCATTTTTATTTATTACACTCTTTTATTTAACTTGGTTTTTGTATGTAAAAGTGGAGTTTTCATTCACTTCCTGATAGGCTAGAATTATAAAAATTATGTACGCAGGTGTATTTTCGATGACAATACAGCATTATAATATTTTAAGAACTTAATTATAAATTAATAAAGTCATTTTAAGTCATTTTTCCGTTAGCCGGCCACAGGCGATACACCGCCAAATAATATTTATGGTTACAATTGTTACGAGTTACAAAAACAATTGAGATAATTATGCACCAAACCAAGCTTGCTAAAATTTTCATCTGGCTGAGAAAGTGCAAAAATGGAATATTTTAAGTTTTAAAACTTTGAAAATATAAATAAAAATTAAAGAGCGTGATAATTTAAAAAAAGACTCTTTTATGATTAAATCAGTATTAAATAAATTATGACTATACGTTGAAAAACCGTTTAGAAATCCTAAATAGATAGTTTAAAAATACTTTTTTCTCTTACATATCTAAAAAAAAACAGACTAAACGTTAAAAAATAAATAAATTCACGACTTCGCACTTTCTGCCGAGCGTAAATCACAACATCAAATCAATTATCAGGGTCCGTGCCAACGTAACGTTTGTAACGGATTTTTTTTTTTTTTTTTTTTAAACTACACGAATTGCAGTCATGCTATAAAGTGTGATTTTTAAGATAAACATGGATTGGTTATAAAGGTGTGATTTAAAAAAATAATAATTTTATTATTATTAGTTTGCATTAAAAGACCGATTACCTATGAAAACAACACTGTTTGTCACTCACATAATAGAAGAAAAAAATCGAATTTTCAAATATAAACTTCTATGCAAAATATGACAAAAATATAAATTTTCCAATTTTTTTGTTTACAAATAAAGTTAGACATCCTAGTATATTCTGGTGAATGAACCAATGATTATTAATATGTAAAAATTCGATGATTATAAATATGGGAGCAAGACTTTTTACTGAATCCATTTCTTTTTAAATGAATCAGAGTTGCAATCTTTAAATTAATTTTCTCAGTTCGAGATATTTTATATTTTTATTTATTTTTTACATTTTGTTATCTTTTAAATGATTTAGAAACATTATCTGAAAAAATGCTCTGATTACAATATTTTTTAAATACAATAGATGTTTCTTAATAAAAACACTTAAATATTTCACTGTTGTTTTTTTTTTTACTTCTTCATTCATTGTATTTAGTGTTCTGCAATTTTCAGTATTCATTTAATAGTTCAGATATTTTGAATGTTTTCTCTGTTCAAGGCTAAATGAGCATTTAAATGATCTTTGGAGGCTGCATGCCATAATAACGCTCGCGGAAGATTATACTTCTAAAGATCAACACAATTACATGAAGCTAACAGTAAACAAGGCAGGCACAATAATTTTGATTTTTCTCCATTTCCATTCAGCCATTTGTACTGGTCGTTCTGGAAAGAGTGAAAAGTCCTGCATTGATTTTTATACGTTTCAAGAAGACAAAATTTGAGGGTAGCTCACCCACATTTTATTATTTGGCTTTTCTCAATGCCATTTCGATTAAAAATTATAATTTCCAATAAAGAAGGAACAATATCTTTACTTACAGTTCCTACAGCTAAATCAATTTTTTACTAGTTCACAGAATCCCGCCTATTACACGAAATTATTCATATGGAATTCTAACACAAAAATCAGCGTGTAAACCAATAGAGAAATAAAAAAAAATGCTCTTTTGATATCAGAAATGTGGCACCTGTAGAACCCTTTGTTTCGTAAGCTGGAGGCTAGGAGCCTCCATGTGCGATTGGCACTCATGAATCTTTCCATTCCCCACTTCTTCACCGAATTTCTTCAAAGCATTCACATACACAAAAAAGGGTCACCAATTCTTATTTATTGACAAAATAGTGAGATAATTCTGGTGTCTAGCGTCTCTCAATTGGGCGTCCTCCCCTTCCCATTTAATCATTTTGCGCCTTTTTTTCAGGTGCGTAATCTATAAGGTACAAAGTGTTTTGAGTTATTCCTAGAAACATTTACGGAATCTATTTCTTTGATTATTAGGATATAATAAAATATTTTACAAAAGGAAACATTTACAATAAAAAAGGTCAAAATTGTTATTTATTGTCAAAATATGTGAAATAATTTTGGATGAAAACCTCTCTCAAATTGGCGCCCCTTGGCATTGGCGCCCGGGGCGGCCGCCCCCCTTGCCCCCCCTTAGCTACGCTACTGCGCGGGATGTTTTGATTTTCAGGATTTGAAAAACCTGTCTCGTACAAACACTGTTCGTGAAGAGTGGGATGCTAAAAATTCCTGATTTTTTATATTGCAAAAATTTTTTTAATTTACGCCCGTATCATGTTGCTCTTTTTGCGTTTACATTCTCGGTATATCTGTTTTTAAAATAATGCAAATTCTAAAAATTTTAGTAAGAATCTTTTTTTTTTTTTTTTAACTGGACTTTTCCCAGATTCTAGTGTGCAAATTTTATGGTTAATTAATTTATCAATTAATGGAATATTTTCCTAGCAAACCTAAACATAATTTTTCTGAATTTAAACGGGAAAAACAAACGACATATTTTCTAGTGTTTAAAATTTAAATGAAATGGATGTTTTTAATTTATTGTAAATGTATATTTAAATTTTGTAACTTTAAAAAAAAAAAAAAAAAAAAAAAAAAAAAAAAAACTATTTTGACGTAAGTGGCTTTTAATAGCATGAGACTTTACAATAGGAATTATACCTGTATAGCTGAGAATTTAAGAATTAGTTATTGGAAAACTATAAGATTGGGCAACCTGTAAATAAAAGTTTATGCCGGTATTTTTTTTTTTTTTTTTTAGGTTTGTGAAGCCTTTTTGCTAGCATCAAAATCCTTAAAATGATGCAAAAAATTACACTAAGCTGTCTAGAATTTTTGAAACTTACATTTATAAAAAATAATATATTAAATTTATTTTTTAATTAAAATTTAAAAAAATATATTTTTTTATTTACAATGGAAGTTAATAAAAAAAAATCGGTATTTGAAATCCCTATTTTATTTCCATTGTTTTTTCTTTATTGCTGCCAGCCCCTTATTTAATCTCATTCAAATCGAATTGGCTACAACTTTTTTCTGCCACTTGATTCATTTTTATTAAGACAAAATCAATTAATCCATCCTCCTGAGTCATTCCTTTTGTTTTTTGAATCATCTTTAATTTGTTGCAGGATTGTCAACATCTTATAATTATGCAAATCAGGCACGCAAATCACGTTTTGATGCATTTGGTGTTGCATTTCATTTGCCTATTTCCCTTGTTGTTTTGATTATTTATTTGAATTAATTTTATCAATATTTCGTGAATTTATATGTACGATAGCCCAAACATCGCACCCTATTAACTTAAACCTGGTGTTAATGAGGAAATAGTACAAATTTTCTTTTATGAATTAGTAGTAATTTGGGCTATTGCAGATGTTACAATTTTTTAATCCTTTCATTATACAAATAATTAATATTCCACAATTGAATCCATTTGGACACTACACTGTTAACTAGTATTTTAAAAACACAAATTGCACAAATTGTGCTTATTAGTTGCTAAAATCAGTGTAAAAATTGTTTTAAACTCATAAAAGAGCTAAAATCCTACATGTTTCGGCTTCAAACTTAAAGCCATCATCGGGGAAGAGGAACAACATAAACGACTACTGATCTTTTAATTTTCGACACGAGAAGAATGAAATCAACAGTATGGAAAAATTTAAATAAAATAAGCGGGCACTCTTTGTTGCCAAAGAGCGAAAAACAAAACAATGAATTAACAAGGGGTTAAAAATGTATCCCATAAACCAGGTATGCTGAAAGAAAAGTTATCATTACAAATACAATCTTTTCTAATTTTAATTTCCAATGATTCCCTAATGGCGGCTTTAAATGGGTTATTGAACCTATGGATAATTCTTGCTTTATCGAAATTAATTACAATATCATTATTTTTAGCGTAAAACCGGGAGAGTGCAGTGGATAATTTTCCAAATTTTATGTCGTTTTTATGCTCTTTTAATCTTTCCAAAAACTTTCTTTTAGTCATACCAATGTAAAATATTATACTATTATTATTTAAGCTAATGGGGATTTCATTATCCCCCCCGATCAATTCGCAGGTGTTTATGAAATCCCCATTAGCTTAAATAATAATAGTATAATATTTTACATTGGTATGACTAAAAGAAAGTTTTTGGAAAGATTAAAAGAGCATAAAAACGACATAAAATTTGGAAAATTATCCACTGCACTCTCCCGGTTTTACGCTAAAAATAATGATATTGTAATTAATTTCGATAAAGCAAGAATTATCCATAGGTTCAATAACCCATTTAAAGCCGCCATTAGGGAATCATTGGAAATTAAAATTAGAAAAGATTGTATTTGTAATGATAACTTTTCTTTCAGCATACCTGGTTTATGGGATACATTTTTAACCCCTTGTTAATTCATTGTTTTGTTTTTCGCTCTTTGGCAACAAAGAGTGCCCGCTTATTTTATTTAAATTTTTCCATACTGTTGATTTCATTCTTCTCGTGTCGAAAATTAAAAGATCAGTAGTCGTTTATGTTGTTCCTCTTCCCCGATGATGGCTTTAAGTTTGAAGCCGAAACATGTAGGATTTTAGCTCTTTTATGAGTTTAAAACAATTTTTACACTGATTTTAGCAACTAATAAGCACAATTTGTGCAATTTGTGTTTTTAAAATAATTAATATTCTTTTTTTATTAGTGTTAAAATATTTATATTGCGCTTATAATTCTGTTATTATAACCGAGGATCATTTATTTTACTTCAATTATGTCTTGAATAGCCGCGGCATAAACAGGTGTATCAAATTCCTTTTCATTTATTTCGTATTTGCGAATGGGGAATTTTAATTGCTGTTTAGTTTATGATTACATACGTCCAATGAGTGCGTGTGTGTGTGTGGACGAGGGGGGGGGGGACTAGGTTTGAGAATCAATAAAGGAAAGCTGAAAATTATTTTAACCCCTTCATTGTAAGTACATTCTAAGTTTTCCGGCTCCTACTAGATCAGTTTTAGCCACTACATGCAAATTTGTGATGGCAAATTTGTGATTTTTTTCGCGATTAAAATAAAAAAAAATCCCTGATGGCTTGGCTTACAGGCACAGGTAGATTTCAAATACGCAGACCGTGGGGTGGCTGTTTGTTGGGAATTGTGTATAAAATGACCTTTTTGCCAGGATGCGGCAGTTGGAAACGCCCACTTGGAAACCTAACTTGTTTTCAGGCGGAGCCGGCAGGGATTTTCTTTGTTTTTTATTTATTTATTTATTTATTTATTTATTTATTTTTTTTGCTATAAGGGTTGGTCCTATACAAAACTTGTCACTATAAAATTTTAGATAATATTAAGAGGACTTATAATAAATTTAAGCACATTTGATATCTTGTGAATTGATGAAAGTAGATATTAAATAGCGGTTCTACGCCAGTGGCACGGTGGCACCGGAAGTTGAAGGTGAAGTTCAAGGTTTCCGGAAGTGGCAGGTGGGCAGGCCCGGCCTGGCTCCTTTGGGGGCCCTCGGCTAGAGACTGAAAAGGGGCCCCTTACCGGGAAATTTAAGAGGACATAGAATATTAGAATATTTGCTTTCTGAAAATTAGGTTTACATGCCTAAAAACCACATATAGCTACTTTGTCACTTTTAAAATAGTTGGGTTTAAAAAGTAAGCTTTCTCTGATGTAGTTTTCACAGTAAATATTTATATTATTTTTATATACCGTACCTAAACTAGTTCCATGCTAGATAAAAGTAAGTATACTAATTAATTACGAGTTGTTTATTACTTAAAAATGAGAGTGAGAAATGCTTTTAGTTTTAGGCAACCAAATAACAAAAGTTGAAGATCTAATAATCTAAATCCTTCTGTAATACCTAAGTAAATATTAAAAAGTGAAACAATGGTAATAAAAAAACAAGCATATTGAAAAAAAAAACAATGTCCTCATTAATTTAAATTTAATTGTTACACATTGTAAAATAGGTTTTATAACAAAAAGAAAAATGGCTCTACAATACCTTGGTACAGATACAGCGAACTAAGAAAGTTCATGTGATTGTGAACGGCTGTATACTAACCAAACGCCTTTTTGGCCAGTTCATCTATAATAGCATATTTATCCAAGTTATAAAAAAAAATCTTTCTACATTCATGAAAAGAAGATTAGAAATAATGCATTGGCTTAAAGTAGATCTAAGTCAATTCTTAACTATTTTAAGTTCAGAAAACAACCTTTCACAGGTGTACAAACTTGTAAGCTACATACAGGTTGGTAAACATTCCAGATTCTAAGAGTTCAAAAATAACAGAAAAAGCGCATGATAAACACAGAAAACATTGTTTCTTGTCAGAGCAGTAACCATAAAGATTTTTGTGTGTTTCAAATTCAGATTCTGCATCGTCATACTCACAGATTTCTTCAGCTCCATTCAGATTGCCTCGTTTTCTTTTAATGATAGTTTTTTAAGCCATTGTAAAGCTTTCAGACTGATCTGCAAACTCTTTCAGCTCTACCTATAACTGACGTCTTTCAACTTTACAAAGATTAGAAATGCTATACAAAGGACTTCCGCATGAAAACTATCAAGCATTATGATTTTATTAAATTTCTTTGGGTCTAACCAGGAACAATCTACTGAAATTTCTATGTATGGACTAAATCTTTTTTTCAATACTTGCCCTGGCACAATCTAAAACACTGAAAAAGACCAATTTATAGTTTTGAGCAGTTGAGATTCCAGGAGCCTCGTCTATTGATTTTATCACCAGGCATTACCTTTTTCTTTGAAGTTCTTTTTTCCTTGAAATCTAATTCTACTTAAGCATCAATACTGTTATCTTCTAAGTTGCTATTAACTATACTTGTATAATATTGTGTTTTGGAATACAGAGCGTGAAAGTGTTTATCACTCCTTTTATCCGTTATTTGTTGAAGCAGCTTCTCTTCCAAGTTCCAGACTGTAGAAAATAGTCAATGGTTTTTAATTTGTAAATATTTTAAAATAGGAGATATAACAAGAAATAAATCTAACAAAACAATAGACATAAATAGGATTACAAATTTATTTTTACTACAAAGTTTCTAGTATGTTAAAATATAAAATTTTATTTGCATTGATATAATTAATATATGTAGTACACGGCATTATATATTCCTTTTATTCCAATTACGTTTTATAAGAAATATTCATTTTATTTGCAATGTCTTCAGAATTCATAACACGCATAACAAAGTATAATTTCAAAAGAAGATGTCTTTATTCATATTAATTACCGACAGATGGCGCAAAAATAATATTTAGAAACGAAGCGCAATTTGTGTATGGAATCTCAAAACTTCGTTCTCAGTCACGTGATTTGGACTTTTGTTTGTTTGTTTATTGAGAACATACATCTGACTTGTGTGCTTGACATCAAATGCCCGCTTATAAGTCATCGTCAATATACAGGGACAAGATAGCCACAAGGAAATTTACAACACCAGAGAGTTACATCCGGCAGCTCCACAAAGTGTGTGCAATGGAGCTGGCGAGAGTCGAACCCGCCGACCTGACTCCTACGCTCTCAAGCGATTAGCGGAATGGTGTCTTAACCACTCGGCCACGCCATTTGGACTTTTATTATAATGATTTTAGGGGCAAAAACAAAACATATAGTCCAGCATTACGTGCTCAAAAAGGGCAAATTAAAGACAGTTTTGGTGAAGTTTTGATATTTGGTACCTTTATGTTTTTTAGGTCGCTGAACACAAATAAGAAATTTTCAAAAAAAAAAAAAAAAAAAAAAAAAAAAAAAAAAAAAAAAAAATTCGGGAAGTACGTTATTTTTACAAAAAGCGTATAAATACGGACTTGTCTCTGTTTTTTTTCCTTTGTTTTTTTTTTTAAGTAACTCCAAAAATGTGCAATTTACGTGAAAGACAAAAGTATATGAATTAAAGAAAATAAAATTTTCTACATATTATGTATTAAAAGTTTTTCCCCTGATCAACAGTTTATCCGTGAAAGTGTCACAAAAATGGTGGTTAAAAGCAAAAAAAGTGTTTATTAAAAGAAAAAGAACGAGAATTACGGCCTTGTATATCGATGTAACATGAAAACTAACCATTTTACGCAAACGTTGACCATTAATGATACTAAGGACTATGTGATTGACTACATTTTACAATGAAGTTGCCTGAAAACAAATACGACGACTCATTATGAATCATTAATTAATTATAAATAATTATGTACATTAGTAAGTACATTTACATAAAATAAAAAAGCAAAAATCTTATTTCCGCATTCTTTTATTTGACGATCCATGCGGTTCACCGACATCTCCAACATAAAAAATAGATGTATGGAATTAGTGAAGTTTTTTTATTAGTACCAATATTATAGAATAAATGTTTTCTTAATGGTAAATATTTCATACTTTGTGGCATGGCTTGTTCCTCTTCCATTGGTTCCACGGATTCAGTGAGTGGTCAATGCAGCTACAGCTCGGTTTCAAGGTAAGCTCGTCTTCCTCGTCTTCACGCACCACTGCAATGCTGTTTGAAGTTACCCTCGCAGTTGAGGCTCATGTTAGTACAACAAAGCCCTGCCTTCTTGCACCAAAAATTTCGGTTGCAGTTCTCTATGCACTTGCAGGATACAAGCATCAACAAAGCAAGGGGAGTAGGGGGTAGTACAGTAAATACAGGCTGAATGCCAGCATTTGTTTTCTTCCGTTCCCACTCATCAGCCTTTTTTTCAATCCCCAGCCATTGCTGGACTTGGTGATATACTCTTAAAGATGGCTGTTGCGCTGCACCTGCAGATGGTGGTAAAACAGCAATATTAGAACTGTATCTAAAGGTTGACTTCTTGTACGAAATATACTTTAGGTAGTTCAGCGAAGGCACATTCGCCCCACTATAGCCGTACAGTGAGACAAGGAAACGTTCCACAGCAGCTGCAACCATCTCCTGAGTAGCGATCAGGTATTTGAACACTTTAACAACGTCTGCAACATATAGATTATTCCCAAGAATTTTGAGGAACTTCATTTTCCCTTGCATAAACGGTGCTGACTTTGTATCGCACTCGCTTATAGCATGTAGGAAGAGGATGTTTTCCGCAATCAGTGAACTCACAACATTTGATGGAGAAAATGTCAGTGGAGAAACGGTGTCCTTCCCAGGTTTTAAAAAGAAAACGTTTTCAGCTCTGCAGAGACTTATCAAAATGACCAAGAACTTTACATCCTCCCCAGCTATATTCACCATCTCATTTTATGGAGCCAAGGACAAAGCAGTGTTTAAAATAAAGGTGTCTGCGTATTCTTTTGTTTGCTTGCATGTAATATCTGGTGATGAAAACCTGTCAATCATCATAGATATTAACCGACCCTTGATTTTTGGGTTAGCAAGAAACTTTTCTTCGGATGTGGTAAGTATCGTTGTGCTGTCAAACAATACGTCAGTCAAAACATGCTTCCTTAACTCCTTAAGCACCATATTCAATTTAGTGATAGTATGCTGAATACCAGCTATGTTAAATTTCGTCAAAAATACAAAAAAAATTCAAAAATACAAAATTCATACCGGAAATTCGAACAGTTGCCGAACAGTTGATGTCGGTTAAGGGGCTTCCGAGTTGCGATCAACTTTACGCCCAGTCTATATGTGAGTAACCTGTCTTGTAAATATTGAGCCGTTGGGAAAAGTTACATGTAGTATTAACTACAAAAGAAAGAACAATTAAAAATAGAAGAAAAATTAAACAATGGGAATAAAAAGATAAAGCTATAGAGATTACGGATAGAGTCTAATAAATGGAAAAAAAGTAAAATGGTATAGCTGTAGTTAAAATTAACTACTGAAAAAAGTTGAAAAAGTGTAAAATAGGGTTCGGAACATGTTCGAAAACAGTACATAAATGCCAGGTGGAAAAGGCAGGCAAAGCTAAGCTTTAACAAAAATAGCACTTAAAAAAGAACAAACATTTTTACATTATTATTATTATTATTTTTTTTTTTTACAAAAGTTTTTTATTAATATTTAAATTTTATTATTATAATGTATAGCATAGGAATAAGTTTAAATAGGAAAATACAAATATACAAATTACTACTATAACTTTCTGGTATGAATTCAAAATTTTGAATTTAAAAAAAGGTCAAACTGGCAACCTGGACGTACGCACATACGTCCTGAGATTACAGATAGAGGTTTTCATGACATACGCAGGTACGTCGTGGTGCTTAAGGGATTAATCGTCTCATACGCCCATCAGTTTTTTTACCACTTTGTACGTCATCAGGGTAGCCATCAAAGACAACTACTGCCTGTGGTTGATATTTTGACTACTGCACGTACTCAACATATTCGTAGGATATTAAAGAAAAAGAAGGATTTTTAGACCAAATTAAAAACAACCATCAATGACGAATTGAACCCTGTCGCTGAACCGCTTGGTTGTTAGGGATTTGAATGAATTGTAGAGAGTAGATTTGGTTCCTTTTCTTAAGTCATTGTTGAATAGGGACACGTAATAAGGTCCTGGATCGTATGTCGAAAACTCCTCAATATTTTCATCCGAGTGCTTTGTAACCGAAATTCGTTGGAACAAAGATGTGGGGTTAATAGAAACCAATTCGTCGTCTACTCGTATCACACAGTTCATTACAACAAGAGGTTTTACTCTGCCACTCCGTTTAAATTTGACAGTTCCAAAGTCACCACCACCAACATTGTTCACGTCTTTAATGCCTGATTCCCTAGACTTATAGAAGTTGATCCGTTTAGGCAAAAAATACAACTTTTAGGAACTGAAGTCCGTGTCAGCTTTTATTAGCGAAAGTGTGTTTTAGTTATTTTATTTTTGTGTTATTTAAAAGGCAAATTAAAAAGTGCCATATTTTTGTAAAAGCAAATGGAGATTTTGATCCGATCTCAGGTATGCTCATTTTTTTTTACTTTTTAGTTATGAAGAAAACAGTGAACCTCAGATGCATAAAATATAATCAATCATATAATTTTTAGTATCATTAATGGTCAACATTTGCGTTATAACGCCCTTTCAAAGATAATCCGCGAAGTGATGACTTGGTAGCGAAAGGATTAAACTTCGAAAATATTTCTTACATCCGAAAGATCACTTTATTGAATAAACAAAGATTTTCTTGGTAGATGAAAAATAAGAATAAGATTAAAATAAGAATAAATTTTATGAGTTCGTCGATATGACGATCTTTCGTTTTAAATTATCGTTCATTGGATTTCAGTGCCTGTTCAGTCCACTATAATTGACAGTTAGATTTGTTTTATATTAAGAGTTTTAGCACTCTTCTCGATTCGTGAAAAGTTCAGAATTCTCTCTCACTCTAGTAGGATTTTTATCCAGATCATGTGTTGCATCTCAAAAGGTTTCTCGTTCCCTGTCCGTACAACGCTTGTTGCGGGCGGGCTTTCTAGCATTCGCCCGGGTACTCGGCGTACCTTGTATTCTCGAACAGAGGTCTAGCACCTCTCCGCGTTCCTCTCGCAGTCACTCGGGTACTTGGCGTAACCTGTATTCTCGAACAGAGGCTTGGCACCTATCAGCGTTTATCTCAATTTGAACTCTTAATTAAAATCCTTTCGCTCATGGTTTTCGCAATGAGAGGGGCGTTTGTCCGAGGAGGGGTTTATCAGGACCACTTGTACCGTGGGACCATGATATCACATGCAAACCATTGGTGTATTGGTTTCTTTCTAAAAGGGGAAAATAAGTAGTTGCACTTTGTGGTTTCTCATGGAGGTCTTTTTCTCAACAAGACAGGCCACCAGCAAAGTAAGTCCTGTCATCCTTATTGGACAATGCTATCAATTAAAATTCTAAAGTTTTCCTCTGTTCACAAAAGAAGTTCAGGATTGCCACTATTTCAAAGCAACTCCGATGTGAGAAAATATGCTGGAAATGTTCTTTTAGAAGTTTTCACACGAGAACTCTCAGCTGCCAAACACTGTTTCTCACGCAACGTCGCGTAAAAGTAAAAATGGATTCTTTATAGCGTAAAATGGTTAGTTTCTATGTTACATTGATGTACAGTGCCGTATTTCCCGTTGGTTCAGTTTTTTGCTTTTAACACCCATTTCTGTGGCATTCTCATGGCTAAACTATTGATCAGAGAAAAAAAATTTCAATTTATAAAATGTATGAAATTTTATCCTCTTTGATTCATATACTGTCGACTTTCACGTAAAATGCATAGTTTTACAGTTATTTTGATAAACCGAGAAAAGTCCGTTTTTTTTTATATTTCTGTAACAAAAAAAATATTTCCCGGAAAAAAGTTGTTGGAAAACCTCAGATTCATGTTCAGCGATCCAAAAAAACATAAAAGTACCAAATATCAAAACTTTCTTTTTTTTCTACCAAATGACTGGACTAATAGGCAAGAAACACAAACACGGAATTGGCGACTCAAAATACTGCGTATGTGGAAAGTATTTATGAGCTAATAAACTAATTCGATTTACCTTACCTGTATTCAATCTATCACTATTTGAAATCAATTATGATAATATTTGCACTGTACTTGCAGGGGTATAAATGAATTATAAATTATAATTCATTTACACTCCTGCAAGTACAGTGCAAATATTATCATAATTGATTTCAATACTATATCAGTGATGTAATTTGTAAATACTTATCTCTTATTCCTCAACATCATTACTTACTTCATTTTATTAAGTTAAAATACTATTATATTATAATTGTTATTATAGTCTATTTGTACTCTAAAGTATATATTAATACATATTCCTATATTTTACATGCCTTCCTAACTATTGTATATCTCTTTGGGCTCGCCCTGAAAAAATAGGGTAGCCCCTTGTGAGCTAATTGTACTTATATATATTAGATTCAATAAATGGGGTCTTCCTCCTTGTTGAGGATTCTGGGCCCTTCTAGGTGCCTGGGGTTTTCGCGGGGTGGTGGATAAGGGTTTTTCCCCTCGTGGACTATGGGTCCTGTGCGCAGAGGCTGGCTGTCTACGAGTAGGTGATTACTGTCCCTCAAAGGCTGACTTTGCGACTGAGAAGTGGCACTAGTTAACCAAGTATTTTAACTTTTCGAACTTTTTTCAAAGTCTAAAGATTTTCTCTTCTTTTTTTTCCCTTTTCATAGCGCCACTATGGTACACATATTTCATGTCGACATAACTGTGACACTGCTCTAACTACAACCATCATGGCCCGCTTAAGACTTAGAAGTAGGGGAAGCCCGACATCACACAGGGGGGCCCCTTTTACTCTGCCAATTATGCTTCAACAATTGGAATTTTTATCATCAAAATTTCGAGTAAACAACACTTTTAATATTAAACTAAAACTAACTGCCAATATATGTATATTGGCAGTTAGTTTAATATTAAAAGTGTTGTAAATTTTTTATTATATACATAACAAATTAATTTTGTAAATGAATTTACAAACATGGAACAGGTGTGAATATTTGAACTTCAAAATATATTTTATGCTTTACAAATTGCAGGATTTGTCACTGCTAAGAACAGTGCAGGGACAACAAATATTTGACTTAAATTTATGCTTAGCTGCAACACAATTTTGCTTCTATTTTATAAACAGAAATTTGGTATCACCTGTATGCTAATTACTTTCCCCTTTATTTAAATAACCTATTCTTCATATTTTATATCATTTCTCCACTCTTTATGAATATAAACAAAATGTAACTATACAGATTAAATTTTCTGATATTTTTAGCACGTTTGAAATTAAAATGTAAAACATAAGAAAAATGAAAATAAGTTGCATTTAATCACTGATTTTATACCATTTATTATATCAACAGAAAAAAAATAGAGTATAAATGTGTCAGTAATAGTCTGGGGGAAAATTTAGTAGCTGTAATTAAGGGAAAAAATACATTTTTTTACCCTGAATCAAATCCCCCCCCCCCCCCTAAAAATTAGTTTTGAAAAGTAAATTTGGGGGCCCCTTTGTATTTCAGTGGGTAAGCTCGGGCTTCACGTGCCTATTCGGTAAATAGGCCCTGACAACCATACTACGAGACTGAGCAAATGAGCATCACAATACGCCTTGAATCGAAGCTTATGAGCACTACACAGAGCTCGATTAGTAGCCAACAGTCTTCTTTCGCTGGCCAGCGACACGACACAGCGCCACTATGTAGGCTACCATAAACAAAAAACAACTGGGCACTGCTTAAAATTGATTGGAAAAAAAAATTAGTGGGAAAAAAGTGTGATCGTAAAATTAGTCGGAAGTAGTGAAATTTGTCTAATGTAACTAATTATAAAGTTGTACTCATATATCCATTTTTGGGGGCCCCCTTGGGCCGGGGGCCCTCGGCAAGCGCCGACCAGACGACCTGGCCAGTCCGGGCCTGGAATGCTACCACTATTTTCGGATAGTAATATTTGTTTTATTATGTCATTAAATAATTTTTTTATATATTTGTCTTCAGAATGTGGTAGCATTCGGAATTAAAAATTCCTGCTCATCTGGCAACAGTGATGTATATAGACTGATATAACTCAATTTTATATTTCAGCACAAAAAAATTGTGGCTACAAATATTACCAATCGGAACGTAGCAAAGCGCGCTATCTTGAGTTTGGAAATTTAAAGATTCGTAAATCTTTTAAAGTATTTTACTTATAATTTTACTTATACTGTTATGTTGAAACTAGTATTTTATTTTACTACTCTCTTAGATTTTACACCACTTTACAAAACAATATGCTGTATTTATTACTCATTAAGAAATGTATAGAAAAATTAATAAAATTCACCGCTAATTAAGAACAGTTAAAAATATTGTTTAGTCAAAGTATAAAATTAAATAGCTTTAAATGAGTTGCTATGAAAATGGCATAAATTATCACTTTTGTGCTTGACACAAAACCCCCCGAATATGACATAAAGGTTCTTCACTTGAGCTTTAGTCGAATATATAAATTTTGGATTTTAGCTCTTTAATTATTTTTATTACTTAGGTTAGTAATTATGTGTGGTCTTTCTGGAATCCTACATGATCTTTCTCTTCTTTCTTTCATTTTTTATTGATTTACACACATTTTATTGACATATTTTCATACATCCCTGGATTTATAGCAAAATTTGTTAAAATTCTTTATCCTATGAATAAATATAATAAACTGAAAGATAGCATATTTTTTAAAGGTGATTTACAACACAATTACACTGCTCAAAACAATTAAAGGATATTTGAAGTTTTATATAAAATAAAGATATAAACGAATTTTTTTTTGCCGAAAATAGAAAAAGAGAATCACAAATGCAAATTTTTCTGGTTTTCAAACTGTGGAGTATGCAAATTTTGAGTTCGACGTCAAAAACGTCGCTTCAGCGGCAGCGAATGAAATTTGACTTTCAACTGGATAAAAGAGAATGAAGACAAGGATGATCGGCATTCAGTGATTGCTTTGTTTCGATGAATACGATGTCTCAGCGAAGTCATTTGACAGATTCAGAAGCTTGGAGAATTGTTGGTAGGTTAGAAGGGGGCCAAACTCAAGCCGAAGTAGCGCAAGCCATTGGAGTGTCACAAAGTGTCATTTCCAGGATCTGGAACCGTTTTTTGGAGAGTGGATGTGCAGGCCGAAGACCAGGGCAAGGTCGTAGACGGGCAACAACGCCCAATGAAGATCGGTATTTAGCGTTAACAGCTCGGAGACACCGAAACATGAACGCTACTCTTCTCCAACAACACCTTCGCTCGGCTACAGGCACCACGATTTCAACTCAGACTGTCCGAAACCGGCTCCATGCTGTAGGTCTGTATGCTCGCCGACCGATGGTATGTGTTAGATTAACATCAAGGCATCGTCGCGACTCCAGGGAGTGGGCAACCGAGCACGTCAACTGGAGGAGAAATGAATGGAGCAATATTCTGTTTTCTGACGAGTCCCGTTTTTCTGTGCATCCGGATAATAGGCGTGTTTTCATTTGGAGGGACCGTGGCAGTAGGAATAATCCTGCGTTCGTGCACGAAAGTGTCAGATTTGGCGGTGGAGGAGTGTTGGTGTATGGTGGCATCTCCATTGACGGGCGCACTGACCTCTACATCATTCGAGATGGAGCTCTGACTGGTCGCCGATATAGGGATGAGATCCTCAGACCTATTGTAGTCCCTTACGCTGCAGCAATCGGAGATAACTTCATTTTAATGGACGATAACTGCAGGCCACATCGTGCAAACCTGGTGGAGGATTTCCTTTTCGAGGAAGGAATCGTTCGAATGGAATGGCCAGCGTGTTCTCCAGACATGAATCCAATCGAGCACGTTTGGGACGCTCTAGGAAGACGAGTTTCTGGCCGCCAACAGCCCCCACAAACTCTCCAAGAACTGGAAAGAGCTCTTCTGGAAGAGTGAGGCAGAATACCCCAACTCGTCATTAATAGCCTCATTGAGTCCATGACTCAAAGGTGTTCAACGTTGCTGGCCGCCCGTGGAAACCGTACCCCCTACTGAAAATGATTTTCTTTGAAGAAAAGACCTTTTCTTATTCTTTTTTTCTCATATGCACAAATTGTGTTTTTTTCCTTTTGTACACAAATGCGCAATAAAATGCATTTTTTTCTGCCAAACATGTGTAATTTATTCTCATATAACCTACTATGTCTGTCGACCATGTATCAATCAGCTAAAAAGTTTCCCAGATACAAAATCCACCTAAAACTGCAATATCCTTTAATTGTTTTGAGCAGTGTATATTAACTCCTTCTCGACAAGCGTCTTTTACAGAATTTTTAATCTGTTACAACCGGTATTTCAATTGAGAAATCTAATTGAATCGCAAAAATGCTATGATTAGATATGGAAAACTTTACAAAAAAAAAATTACTGGTGGGAATAATCGAGAATTCTGAGCATCTTATGCGTCAAGTATTCGTGTCGCTCGTCCCCAAGGGGTTTACAGGAAAACTGAAATTTTATGTTTGAAATGTATACACTGTTGGAGTTTGGAAAGAATATAAGATGAAGAGGTGCTACACCACAAAATATAAAGAAAACTCATAAAAATCTGGTTTAACATCAAAAAGTTAAACTTCAGATTTGAAACCGATACGTCTTAAAATAGAATCAAACTGCTTTCACCAACCTTTTTGAATGAAATACATTTGCTTAAAAAAATGAATTATTGTCTTTATTACATTAAATGTCCCACGAAACGAAATCATTCAAAACGAAATTGAAGAAATTATGTCTAGAGCAGTTAAAGGCATTTGAAAATACTATAAGCATGAGTACCATTGCTATAGAAAGATTTATCTATAACGGATATGTGCTTAAAAACTTATAGTGCTGTTAAAAATTTTTACAGTTTTCAATTTAAATCGACAAATTATGAATATGGATTATTGAAAGTCACCAATAGACAAAGTACTTGGAGTTTTCATTTGAAATTATAAAGCACCGCAGTAAACTTCAACTTCAAGGCAAATTTCATAATGTTATTTTATTTGATAGTATTAACGTTTTCAAATAGAATTTATTACTTTGATAAAACAATTTTCAAAAAGAAAATTCATTTCAATTAAATGTTGCCAAGGCATTATTAATAAAATCATCGAAGTGGAAATTTTTAGAATATACTGATGAAAGTCTCAAACATGAATTAAAAAAAACATCTTTTAAATTTCAAAAAATACGAAAATCACAATTGAATCCATTTGGACACTACACTGTTAACTAGTATTTTAAAAACACAAATTGCACAAATTGTGCTTATTAGTTGCTAAAATCAGTGTAAAAATTGTTTTAAACTCATAAAAGAGCTAAAATCCTACATGTTTCGGCTTCAAACTTAAAGCCATCATCGGGGAAGAGGAACAACACAAACGACTACTGATCTTTTAATTTTTTTTTTTTTTTTTTTTTTTTTTTAATTTTTAAAAAATTAAAAGATCAGTAGTCGTTTGTGTTGTTCCTCTTCCCCGATGATGGCTTTAAGTTTGAAGCCGAAACATGTAGGATTTTAGCTCTTTTATGAGTTTAAAACAATTTTTACACTGATTTTAGCAACTAATAAGCACAATTTGTGCAATTTGTGTTTTTAAAATACGAAAATCAGTTTAATCTATTTACTTCAACTCTAATGACTGATGTTGCAATGATTTTTCACAATTTATTACTACAGTTAATCAAAATTCAGTGCGATTTCGTTTTAAGGCGAAAATATATGAATATGGGTTTTCCAAATTTCTGTAATTATTCATCCATAGACCGATTTTTTAAAGTATAATGTGCAATTAGGCATATTTTAGCTGCGTTCGGTAGCGCACTTTTATACGACATCTTTGCATAGCTGCTAACCTTTTATTTTTTTTTAAAGTCAAATAAACATAATTTGAACCAGAAAATGTATTGAATTTCGTTGATCAAAAAATGTTTTGAGTATTTTTTCGAAAAATAAGGTAAAATAAACTGTATATAATAATAACTTTGAAACTTAGCGTGAATATTTCTTTAACATGGCTGTGTTTTGTACGTACATTTTTTTTTCTTGTGCAATGGTAATAGTATTATCACTTTTAATGTGGCCCGCGGCTTTGTGTATAATGCTTAATTTGGCCCGCGGCGGTAAATGAGTTTGACATGCCTGATCTAGGTGGACAAAATTATTGCGTTGAAGTTTAATTAGGTTTTACTGGGTTTTCGAATGTATCAGTAATAAAATAACCAAACAGTGATAAATATTTGACTTATTTAATTATTTATATTATTATTATATTATTACTTATATTATTATTATTTTTAAATTATAATATTGTATTGTCATTGAAACTACACATGTATTCAAAGTTTCAGCTCAATCGGATAATTAAAAGTGGTGAAAATTGATTTGCAAGATTTGAATTAAACACTCAGACGCACACTTCAAGTTAATATAACTTAATGATTCGCAAACTTTCGCAGGAGCTGTCTTAAGTTTTCAATACTTTAGGAATGGCACTTTGATTTAAAAAAATGCTTATTGCTTAATAATGCTTAATACTGTATTAAAAGTCAAGATGAAGTTTGAAAACAAGATGGAGCTTATTTTCAAACAACAATAGGTTAAATCGCGTGACAAACATGTGACATATGTCCAGTAAACTCCTGCTTTCAAATAAAACAGAAAAGTCACGACTTGCTTTCGAACTTACAGAAAAATAATGCAACTGTTGAAAGTCTCTCAAATCAACTGCCTTCTTTACGGTCGTAGTTAATCGACACATCGAGTTTTTTTGACAAAAGAGACATTCAGCTACCAGTATACGCGGTCTTGTTAAATTCCGAGATAATCGGAAAAATGAATTTTGTCCACCTATAGATCAGGCATGTCAAACACGTAGCCCGCGAGCCACAACTGGCCCGCCGACAATTTATCTGTGGCCCGCGAAGCCTTTAGCAATTTACCTGTGTTTACCTTACTTGTTAGAACATGAATGCTGAAAATACACTTTGCATGAACACAGTTGCACCAATCGTGGAATTAGAGATGGCAAACATCAGAAAGATATGTATATCAGTGTTACCACTTTGGCGGAATATTATTCAGAATGCTACGGGCTATTATTCAGAATGCTACTACCAATATTTTTGAATAGTAACATTTGTCTTATTTATTATGTCATTATATAAGGGGAATATTTGTTTTCAGAATGTGGTAGAATTCTGAATTAAAAATTTCCTGCGCATCTAGCAACAGTGATGTATACAGACAGATATAACTCAATTTTACATTTTAGTGCAAAACAATTGTGGATACAAAGATTACCAATCGGAATGTGTTAAAGCGTGGTATCTTGAGTCGGAAGATTTTAGATTTTAAAGATTCGTAAATCTTTTAAAGTATTTTACTTAAATTTTTATTTGTTTATACTGAAACTAATACTTTATTTTAGTACTCTCCGAGGTTTTACACCACTTTACAAAATAATATACTGTACTTATTAAATACTAAGAAATGTATTATAAAACTGACAAAATTTAACGCTAATTATTAATTAGAGCAGTTAAATTAAAAAAATATATAATTAAATAGCTTTAAATGAGTTGCTTTGAAAGTGGCACAAATTATCACTTTTGTGCTTGACACAAAAACCCCGAATATGCCATCCAGGTGTTCTTTACTTGGGCTTTAGTCGAACATACAAATTTTGAATTTAATCTCTAATTATTTTCATTACTTAAGTTAGTAATTGTGGGTTATTTTTCTGGAAACCTATGTTATCTTTCTTTCTTTTTTTATTTATATACACACATTTTATTGACATACTCTCATAATCCAAGGATTTATAAAAAAAAAAAAAAAATATGTATATTAAAGCTCTTTTTCTATGAATAAATATGATAAACTGAAGGTGGACATCGCATATTTTTTTAAAGGTGATTTACAACACAATTATATTCAAAGGAAAACTGAAATTTTATGTTTGATATGTAGACACTGATGGAGTTTGGAAAGAATGTAACATTAAGAGGTGCTACAGCACAAAGTATAAAGATAACTCACAAAAATCTAGCTAAACATCGAAAATATAAACTGTCAGAATTGAAACTGATACTTCTTAAAAGAGAATCAAACAGCTTTCATCAAGCCTATTAAATGAAATACATTTGCTTTAAAAAGCTAATTATTGTCTTTATTACATTTAATGTTCCGCGAGTCGAAATTCCCTCAAAACGAAATTGAAGAAATGATGTCTTGAGCAGTTAAAGAAATTTGAAAAGACTATGAGCATAAGTACTATTGCTAGAAAGATTTATCTATAACAGATTGATTTCTAAAAGCCGGATATGTGCTTAAAAACTTCTAGTGCTTATAAACTTATATTCGTACGCACATGCTTAATAACATAATCGTTAATCTACAAAAATATCTTGGAAATATGGGTATGAAGATAAACCGATCTACCTTTTTATACGGAATTTTACGACCCTCCATTATAAAGTTTTAACTATTATTTTCGAACTGTTAAAAAATGTTACAATTTTCATTTTAAATCGACAAATTATAAATGTGGACTATTAAAAGTCCACCAAAAGACAAATTACTTGGAGTTTTCTGAGTGAACTTCAACTTCAAGGCAAATTTCATAATGCTATTTTGTTATTTGTTAGTATTAGTGTTTTCAAATAGAATTTATTCCTTTGATAAAACAATTTTCAAAAAGAAAATATATTTCAATTTAAATGTCAGGCATTATTACAAAAATCATCGAAGTGGAAATTTTTAGAATATACTAAAAATATATTCAAAAGTGAATTTAAAAAAAGAATTATTTTTTTTTTAATTTTAAGAAATATGAAAATTAGTTTAATCTATTTACTCCAATGACTGATGTAGAAATAATTCTTCAGAATTTATCACTGAAATTAATCAAAATTCAGTGCGATTTCATATTAAAGCGAAAATATATGTGGTTTCCAAATTTCTGTAATTATTCGTCAACCGAGCGATTTTTTCAAAAGTAGGTTAGGCATATTTTAGCTGTGGTCGGTAGCGCACTTTTATTTGACATCTTTGTATATAGCTGCCAACCTTTTGCTTGTATCTTCAAGTCAAATAAACAAAGTTTGAACCAGAGAATGTATTCAATAAAGCAAATTAAATAAGTAGCGCATGGATACAAGGCACATTTTGTTAAATAACTTTTCGGTTTTTATAAATAACTTTTCAGTTTCAAAATATGCTAATTTTAATTTTTACTCGAAGAAAAAGAGAAGATTGACAGCTATGTCTTTGCTAGATCCGGATTAACAAACTAGCGTAGTAATAGTATAGTATTGTCAATTTTTTCTTAATGTGGCCCGCGGCTTTGTATATAATGCTTAATTTAGCAAACGAGTTTGACATGCCTGACCTAGATCATCAAAACGCCCCACTGTGCGCCGTAACGGCAGCTGGCGGGAGAGAAAACGCAGAACGGTAACTAAATCCAAGTCACTTTTACAATAAAATTAAATAAAATATTACAAAAAAATGCTTGGGAAATATTTTCCCCGCATGATGGAATATTTTCCCCCACGTGATGATTACAAGATGGAAGTGATATACATTTATGAAACGCACTGAAACATTATTTTTTATAAAATAGGATGTGGAAAGCATTTATTATACATTTATAGGGTCACACAAAAAATGTCTGTTACACAATGTTCTAGAGGGAAAAATCGTTTGCAGTGTAATTTAAATGATGTTTCACTATTTCAAACATAGTGAAATTTATATGCTTTATTGAGGTGCAGTATAAATTGGTCACCGAAAAGAATGGTGTACATTGCGTTTCTCGTTCATTTACAGGGACACACAAAGAATTTGCTTACAGTCTTAGTGCGATAATTACAGGGTATGTGTGATAAGTGCGTTTTCAGCTTTGGTTTGCGTTTTTAAGTTCAACTAAATTTTTGCATAGTACATGGTGTGTATAAATTCGGATGATCCTATACAGAGATAAACAAAGGAATTCGTATGTATTACTGACTATAGGAGTGAATTTCTTAATGGCGTTTTAAATTGTGTTACGCATTTTCCTATGAGACGCTTCATCCGACGCAGTAAACTCTTAGTTAATAGGATTATCCATTTTAGAGTTATAAGGATGTTTCTTTTACGCAATTCAGTAACAGAGCCTTTAAAGTTTATGACGTCATCAAGCCCCGATTTTATTCGAATTGCAATGCATTTTATAAGTAGTTTACACCATGTTTAATTTTCATATTTTATACTATGCATATTCATGATCGGTAAGTATTACGGTGGCCCCCAACGACTAGTTTATAATTGCAACACATGTTTACATATGCGAAGTTACAGTTGAAGGAATCTTAGCATTTGTGAATTTTCAGCTTTTATTGCCCCAATTAAGACAGAAGAACAATGGGGGCCTTGGCTCCAATGATGAATGGAAGTTAGCTGATTTCCGATGAGTTTATTATATAAATTTATATCTTTTTATAATGGGTTTTTATTTGATTCACGTGTATAATATTTTGCTTGCTTCTTTTATTATGTTTTTATACTGCATGTTTAATTTTAAACTTGATTTTATTGAACAAACAGTCTTAAAATCGCAGATAAGACCGGGTATTTCAGCTAGTCAAAAATAAAAACAACAACAAAGAATAAAATCTAATTGCATACATCCGTCCTTTTTAATAACTATTAATAACTAAACAATTTAAAACAAGAACGAAAAATCATGCGTCAACCATAGATTATGCAACACTTCCAAAATAATTTTACAAATCTTTGCCGTTTAACAAATGTGACATCTGAAATGTGACATCTAAGTAAACAATATGGAAAATGTATAACATATTTAAAAACCCATGTACAAGAATTAGCAACACTATTCGGAAAAATATCCGATTTATTTTGTACAACCCTGGTATATGGCCTATAGATTTGTATATATACTACATAGAATGCTAAATTTACACTAAGGGGTATTTTACACAATTTAAAATACCCTTTCTGGAATTTCCGTCAGTAAACGGAAATGTACTCGAGAACTTCTGTGCTGCCCTGTATAGGATCTATAGAATTTATACTCACAAAGTAATAGTAAAAAAATGAGTTCAATTTAAAAACGCGTTCTGCAACTGAAAAACGCACTTCCAGCAATTATTGTTAACAGACAGTACTGAATTCTTTTGTGTGTCCCTGTAAATGAACTATGTATACCCTATTCTATAGTAAGCCTCTTGTAGTGCACCTCAGTGATGTATATCAATTTCAATATGTTTGAAACTCTCCAACATCATTAAAATAAACCGCAAATGATTTTTCCCCATACACCGTAATGTAGCGGGATTCTTCTGAGTGTCCCTGTAAAAAAAACTATAAGTGCTACACACTTCATTTTCAATACCGAACATGCCATATTAAGTTTCAATAACATATATCAATTGCAAAACAATAGGAATATATTTAGACAAGTTAGAGCACGGTCAGACAGACAGACAGGTGTCATATAGACAGACAAATCGAATTCATAAACACTTTTCAACTATGTTGGAAAGTGTTAAAAATGAAAATTGCTCTGTTAGATTCTATTTGAATTTGTGAATAAAGGGTAAAGTTTGGGAAATTATAGGCGGATAATTTATTTCTTAATTCATAATTTGATACATAAAGGGTTAAATTACTTTTTTGTCTTTTTCAAAATGGCAAAATACTCCCCAATGATCACTTGGAAAACACCCGTATGGTGAAAGTCTTTCCAGTCCAATCAACTCAAACGATGTAGGTTTGAGCTTTGAGGGAGAGGAACGACGAATATATACGCGATCGTATCTGCCTCTCTCCTTAAAGTCATCTTTTACATCCAAATTGTCATTTTGAGTCATATCAAATGTATATGCACATCGGTCCTGTCTACCACTAGCCACCCAGACGTCTTCAATGCCAGCAGGAACGCCTCCAAGTGCAATTAACTGCAAACAAAAATAGAGCATTGTTATTTCATTGTTATTTTAAATTCCTCTTATTTATTCAAAATATTATTTAACTATAACATACCTATACTATTAAAAAATCCGTACGCGTATCTGTGTAACCTCAAAAACCACAGGGCGCAGGGCTACAAAATTTTCAACACGGGTAGCTGGTAAGGGGTCCATGAACGATTGGGGCAAAAAGTTCGAAATTTTTAAATAGATTTTTGATAGATTAAATATTAATTAAAATCCACACTGTAAAAAAAAATTCGGAAAAGTTTCCGGTAGGAATAGGATTTCCAGTTGCCCGTATAGTACAGGAAACTTTTCCGAAACAACACGGAAAAAAAAACGGAAAAAAACGAAAGTTTTTTCTTTCCGTCAGGAAACTTTTCCCGTTTGATTCAGAAACTAATCTTTAGACACAGAATAAATTCCTGGGTCTTACGGAAATCTTTCCATTCACATAAAGAAACGTTTTGGAAGAATGGAAGAATAGATAGAAAGTATTCCGTTTTAAAAAGGAAAACTTTCCATTCACATAAAGAAACGTTTTGGAAGAATGGAAGAATAGATAGAAAGTATTCCGTTTTAAAAAGGAAAACTTTCCATTCACATAAAGAAACGTTTTGGAAGAATGGAAGAATAGATAGAAAGTATTCCGTTTTAAAAAGGAAAACTTTCCATTCACATAAAGAAACGTTTTGGAAGAATGGAAGAATAGATAGAAAGTATTCCGTTTTAAAAAGGAAAACTTTCCATTCACATAAAGAAACGTTTTGGAAGAATGGAAGAATAGATAGAAAGTATTCCGTTTTAAAAAGGAAAACTTTCCATTCACATAAAGAAACGTTTTGGAAGAATGGGAGAATAGATAGAAAGTATTCCGTTTTAAAAAGGAAACTTTTCCGAATCAGTCAGTAAACTAATCTTGAAAAAATTAAAAATTCCTGTGTAGAATAGAAACTTTTTCTTTGCTTTACGGAATTTTTTTTCATTATGATAGGAAAATTTTCTGTATTGTAAAGAAACTTTTGTTTTAAAGAGTAGAAACATTAACAGATGAAAATATTGCTTTTGGACACTGTTTTGATTTCCTTTTATCTCAATTAAATATTATTAAGAACTTTTTTGAATACATACACACATTTTAAGTATTTGTTATCATAAAATGCATTACATGCAATGCATTTTATGATAACAAAATGCATTTTATGATACGAAATGTGTGTATGTATTCAAAAAAGTTCTGAGTAATATTTAATTGAGATAAAAGGAAATCAAAACAGTGTCCAAAAGCAATATTTTCATCTGTTATTGGTCCTACTCTTTATAACAAAAGTTTCTTTACAATACAGAATCAGCTTGAAATTTTATTTATTTGTTACAAGTATACTGATGCGCTCATGGGTATAATATAACTAAATATTCAGATGATGCTAAACCAGTGTTGAATTCAGTGTGGAATTTCAATGTTCCAGGGGGGTCCCAGCGGGCCACCCCCTGAATTCAATACTGTGCCAAACAACTGTTCAATATTACTAAAAAAAAGGGACAAGCCTGTATCCTCAAAAAGCTCAAATTTATTCCACTGGGTGTAGCACAAGTATGAAACATGTTCTATGCATATGAGGTGTATGCAACTACTTTGAAGTTTATTGTTGCTGGAAAGAATTTCTATAGCTATATTTCTAAAACAAAGGACATACAAAACCTTTCTTTTTAAATCATAATATTGCCCACCCCTCCTTAAAAAACAGAAATAGCCATATTTAACTGAAAATTATCTTCTTCCAATAATAGGTTTTAAAAAAATAAGCTTAGGGAGTCGTCATCATTCTTAAATTGTACCAAACTCCAACTTTTCAATATATACACCTAATTTTGACGTTATACATTTTTTTTTCTGTAAATTTCTCCCAAGGATACGATACAAGAAATCACTTGGTCAAGTGGTTTAAGAAATATGAAGGTTTAAAATTTGGAAGTCTTAATGTGAAATTAATTTGCAATTGATGAAAAACAAATTGCAATGCGGGTAGCTTTTTAAGCGTAATTCAAAAACTACTTGACATAATAATTTTGGATTCGCTTATTTGAAGATTTTCAAAATCTATTTGTTAAAATTGTATAGATTATGTTTAGTTCTCTCTTATATAACAAAAAAATGTATTTTTAAATTCATTTCAAAAAAGAAAAAAAATAACCTATGAATTTTTAATAGAGGTGGATTTCTGGAGGCTTCAAATATGCAAATCCAAAATCACATGTAGTTGGTAAGTAGTTTTTGAGTTATGCTTAAAACATAGAATTATATGAGACTTATTTCTCAATTTATCAATGTATTTATCAATGCTGTAACTATTTGAGTTTTCACGATAGTTCACTGGTCTTTTTATATGAGTTGCCCTATAGTATAGCTATCAAATCATAACAAAAATGTTTGCTGTAGTTTGCGCATGTGCAGTTAAAATTAATTTCATAAAAATACCTATATCTCATCAAATATTCAATATATTAATATTTTAATCACAGTATACTATTTCTACGATTCTTTGTCAAGTTTTTGGAAAGTGGTGTTAAATTTGGCTGAAAACTCTGCATGTTATAAAAAAAACTTTTGAATTTTTCACAGAAACGTTAATATATTCACGAATATACATGCTATACTTACAAAAAATGCACACAAATGTTGAACAGAACCTACATAGTCATTTACTACAGTGACAGACCATTTTTAGCATTTTTCGTTACTTGGGTGATCGAAAATATTATTTTATTATTAAAGTTATTATCCCTCCCCCCATAGTTGTCCTCGCGATAAAATATTCACTGAAAAACATCAAGTCAAACATGTTCTTTACATCCTCAAAGCTTAAGGGCATTCCGGGCATTTCCTCACGAGTTTCAGTAAGATAATCGACGAAACGTCTGAAATCGGTCACTGCCCCTTAATTTCTGGACACCAGTGTAATATTAATAAAGTAAATCTAAAAACTTTTGAAGCCATGTAACTTATAAGAATATACAGAATTCAGCTAATCCTAATAAATAGCTTGATGATAAACAAATTTTAGAAGCCATGCAATTTGAAAATGTACAAGACTTTGAACTTGAAGCTCAACTGAAAATTATGTAACAAAAAGCCTTGCTAAATGAAAATCGTTTTTGAAAACAGGGTTCGTGATTTTAATTATTTATTTAATCAAAAAATCATATATATTTTTAATTATTTAAATCAGCTATTTTTTTTAATTCAAAATACAATTTTAAAATTATACATTTTACAGTAAAATAAACTTTACTAAATAATTAAAATTAACAATTAGAAGTGTCCATTTAAATATATTTGAAATTAAAAAAATATATAGAAACTCATTCACTTTGTTAAATTAAAATATTTTAATCATATAAATAGTTAAAAATATACAGTTTAAAAAAATGGAGCTACAGAAAAAGATTTAATTTAGAAATGTGAATTCTCTTTTACTTTTGAAAACATGAAATAAATAAAACAAATTGTCTTGTGTCATCACTTATTTACAAAAACTGCAATTTAACAGATATCCTATTCTGTATAAAATACATATACCACCTTGAATTACCCCTTTGATAAAATAAAAAGCATATGCACTCTGCATTACTAAAAGCTAAAGCTTTTTGTTCTGACCAAATTTCTTTATTCATTTAATGAATTTAGAGCATATATTAAACACACTTAAGGTGGTTATGATTATATTTTATAAATTTCAATGGATATGAAAAAAGATATTCCTTGTTATTAAAATGTTTGAAAAGAAACACCAATTTTCCAGCTTTATGAGTTCCTAAGCGATTACAGAGTTTACAGTGACTTAAAGTTTGATTTATTTGAATTTACAATAAAAATAATTAAATCAGGCCTTTTTTTAAGATTTTAAAACTTTAGTTATTTATGAGTTTACATTTGCAAGTAATTGAAATTGTATGAAAAAATATATATATAACATTTCAAAGTATATTACTTACCATGCAATCTTTATTTTCCGAATCTTTCCATAAATAAATTACGTTGGAATATTGAACCATTTGTTATTTACATGTGTACAATGAAGTCATGAGATATCTACATAAATATCAATAAATATACTGTTGACTGACCTATATTTATTTTACTATATTTATGAAGTCCAGTTGCCTGTAAAAATTTATGTATATTTAAAGTCAAAATTTTATCATCATTAATGACAAAGAAAGAAATGTTTGTGAGTCTTTTATTCTTCAATGGCAGATCACTTAATAGAAGAATATTAAAAATTACAAATAATTCAGGAAAAATATATAAAAAATAAGTGTCTATTTAATAAAAAATCTGACTTCGCAAATGTGTATGTGCTATTTTTTTAAAACTTAAACTTAGTAAAATAAATCAATCGCATTTAATCTGCAGAAACATTAAATTGCACATACTAACAAAATACTATTTAAAAATATATATATAAGTTACTCGATTTTTTTTTCTGGCTAACTACAAAAGACAGAAAAAATAAAACAAACATTTATACTGAAAAATAACATTTATTTGCAACAAAAATATAAATCAAAATGTTATAATGAATAAAAATTACAGCAATACTGATATTACTTCCATTGACAGTTCTTGCCTCCGAATAGCTGCACTTAGTAAAAAAGTAGGCCTAGATTCTTTAATTTCTTCAAGGCCTTAATTGATTACACAATATGATGCTACCAAAACAAAATTGTCCTAGGACATTTCTCCGAAAAAACTGTCAAACCATCAATATTATTCGCGAACAGCATGATTTCCTTTCTTACATCATCATTCGCTACTAAGCAAGGATGATATACTCTAGCTGGAATGCGACACTGATCACTGCAGTATTATCCTGCAATAATAACAATAATAATATTAATATATTTTTATTTTACTAATTTCTAGTGATCATGTATATTTAATGGGACAAAAACAGCACAACAGCAATGAATGATTAAGAGGACTCTTCGTCTTCAGCGATAAGTATTTTTAAGAGCATAAAATTTGAAAATTTTCCTTTAAGTAAAAATTTCAAATGTCATAAGTTTTAAAAATACTTAAAAATTAAGGAAAATTTTTAAAATGTACAATTTAAAAATGTTAATTTAAAGATGCACATTGGACATCTGCTTCCTGCTGGTGAAAGCTATATTTTGATAATTGTATAAGGGAATTTACTACCTCTTTAAAATTTACATAGGTTACCATGGGATTTCACGATCAGCATTAAATGAAAAAAAAATGGTGCCACAGTAATATAATAGAACTAGTGGGTAAGTGTGATCGAACATCGCTCAAAGGGTTTCGTTTAATATTCCTTTCAAAACACTTTGTCCTTTCTTTAATAAATCCAAATAAATTTCATTTAGCATCAACAACAAAAAAAAACTCATGTTTTTTATAAAGTAAAAATTTACCGGTTCTGCATGAAAACCCATTTCTTTAAATTAGAGGGTGGAGAATAGCCCCGTTCCCTCTCTTTATACTTCAACAATTAAACTTCAAAACTGATCAGGGAAGCACCTTATCAAACTGAACCTATATACAAAATTTGAAGCAAATCGGATAATTCTGTATGAAAAACCCATTTATCTAAATTAAGGAGGGGAGATTAGCCTCCCGATCCCCCCTTTATACTTTACCATTGAACCCCCGAAACTAATCAAGAAAGCGCCTTATAACAATGAACCTATATACAAAATGTGAAGCAAATTGGATAATTCTGCATGGAAAACATATTTATCTAAATTAAGGGAGGGATTGGACCTTGTTCCCCCTTTCTATACTTAACCAATGAACCCCCAAAACTAAACAGAGAAGCAACTTATCACGATGAGCCTATGTACAAAATATGAAGCAAATTGGATAATTCTGCATGGAAAACATATTTATCTAAATTAAGGGAGGGATTGGACCTTGTTTCCCCTTTCTATACTTAACCAATGAACCCCCAAAACTAAACAGAGAAGCAACTTATCACATTGAACCTATTTACAAAATTTGAAGCAAATCGGATAATTCTGCATGAAATACCCATTTATCTAATTTAAGGAGGGGGATTTGCCTCCCTTCCCTACCCTTTATACTTAACCAATGAACCCCCAAAACTGATCGGGGAAGCGCCTTATCAGAATGAACCTATGTACAAAATTTGACACAAATCGGATAATTCTGCATTAAAAACCCATTTATCTAAATTAAGGGGGGATTGGACACAGTTCCCCCTTTATGCTTAATCAATGAACCCCCAAAACTGATAAGGAGAAGCGTCTTATCACAATTATCCTATATAAAAAATTTGAAGCAAATCGGATAATTCTGAATAAAAAAAACCATTTATTTAAATTAAGAGGGGGGATTGGCCCCTGGTTTCTCCTTTATACTTAACCAATGAACCCCCAAAACTAATCAGGGAAGCGACTTATCACGATGAGCCTATGTACAAAATATGAAGCAAATTGGATAATTCTGCATTAAAAACCCATTTATCTAAATTAAGGGGGCGATTGGAAACCGTTCTGTTGTTTATACTTAATCAAGGACCCCCAAAACTGATATAGGGAAGCGTCTTATCACAATTAACCTATATACAAAATTTGAAGCAAATCGGATAATTCTGCATAAAAACCCATTTATCTAAATTAAGGGGGGGGGGGGAATTAGCCACCGTTCCCCTCTTTACACTTAGCAAATGAACCCCCAAAACTAATGAGGGAAGCGCCTTATCACAATGAAGCTTTATACAAAACTTGAAGCAAATTGGGTAATTTTGCATTAAAAACCCATTTATCTAAATTAGGGGTGATTAGCCCCTGTTCCCCCTTTATACTTAACCAATGAACCCCCAAAACTGATCAGGGAAGCGCCTTATCAGAATGAACCTATATACAAAATTTGAAACAAATCGGATAATTCTGCATAAAAAAACCCATTTATCTAAATTAAAGGGGTGATTGGACACCGTTTCCTCCTTTACACTTAATCAATCAACCTTCAAAATTGATATGGGGAAACGTCTTATCACAATTAACCTATATACAAAATTTGAAACAAATCAGATAATTGTGCATAAAAACACATTTATCTAAATTAAGGGGTGGGGGGATTAGCCACCGTTCTCCTCTTTATACTTAACCAATGAACCCCCAAAACTGATCAGGGAAGCGCCTTATCAGAATGAACCTATATACAAAATTTGAAACAAATCGGATAATTCTGCATAAAAAACCCCATTTATCTAAATTAAGGTGGTGATTGGACACCGTTTCCCCCTTTATACTTAATCAATCGACCTCCAAAATTGATATGGGGAAACGTCTTATCACAATTAACCTATATACAAAATTTGAAACAAATCAGATAATTGTGCATAAAAACACATTTATCTAAATTAAGGGGGAGGGGATTAGCCCCCGTTCTCCTCTTTATACTTAACTAATGAACCCCAAAACTGATCAGGGAAGCGCCTTATCAGAATGAACATATATACAAAATTTGAAAAAAATCGAATAATTCTGCATGAAAAACCCATTAGCCCCCAGTTCCCCCTGTATCTTTAACCAAAGAACCCCCAAAACTAATCAGGGAAGCGACTTATTAGAAGGAACCTATATACAAAATTTTTAGCAAATACGATAATTCTGCATAAAAACCCCATTTATCTAAATTATGGGGGGATTAGCCCCCGTTCCCCTCTTTATGCTGAACGAAATAACTCCCAAAATTAATGAGGGACGCACCTTATCACAATGAAGCTATATACAAAATTTGAAGAAAATTGTGTAATTCTGCATGAAAAACCTATTTACCTAAATTAGAGGGTATTAGTCCCTGTTCCCACCTTTATGCTTAACCAATGAACCCCTAAAACTGAGCAGGGTACCGCCTTATCAGAATGAACCTATATGCGAAATTTGAAACAAATCAGATATTTCCGCATGGAAAACCCATTTATCTAAATTAAGGGGGTATCAGCTCCCCGTCCCCCCCTTTATACTTACCAATGAACCCCCAAAACTAATCAGGGAAGCGGCTTTTAACAATGAACCTATATACAAAATTTGAAGCAAATTGGATAATTCTGCATTAAAAACCCATTTATCTAAATTAAGGGGGGATTAGACACCGTTCCCCCCTTTATACTTAATCAATGAACAACCAAAATTGATAAGGGGAAGCGCCTTATCACAATTAACCTATATACAAAATTTGAAGCAAATCGGATAATTCTGCATAAAAAACCCAATTATTTAAATTAAGGAGGAGGATATTAACCACCGTTTCCCTCTTTAAACTTAACTAATGAACCTCCAAAACTAATGAGGGAAGCGCCTTTTCACAATGAAGCTTTATGCAAAATTTGAAGCAAATTGGGTAATTTTGCATGAAAAGCCCATTTATCTAAATTAGGGGGGATTACCCCCCCGTTCCCCTTTATACTTAACCAATAAACCCTCAAAACTGATCAGGGAAGCGCCTTATCAGAATGAACCTATATACAAAATTTGAAACAAATCGGATAATTCTGCATAAAAAAACCCATTTATCTAAATTAAAGGGGTGATTGGACACCGTTTCCTCCTTTATACTTAATCAATCAACCTCCAAAATTGATATGGGGAAACGTCTTATCACAATTAACTTATATACAAAATTTGAAACAAATCAGATAATTGTGCATAAAAACACATTTATCTAAATTAAGGGGTGGGGGGATTAGCCACCGTTCTCCTCTTTATACTTAACTAATGAACCCCCAAAACTGATCAGGGAAGCGCCTTATCAGAATGAACCTATATACAAAATTTCAAACAAATCGGATAATTCTGCATAAAAAAAAAACGTTTATCTAAATTAAGGGGGCTATCAGCCCCCTTTTCCTCCCCCTTTATATTTAACCAATGGACCTCCATAACTAATCAAGGAACCGCCTTATCAGAATCAACCTATATACAAAATTTCAAAAATCGAAATCGGATAACTCTGTATGAAAAACCTATTTATCTAAATTAAGGGGGTGGCGAATTAGCCCCCCTTTCTGGCTTTGACAGACTGGGAGCTAAAAAAGGTTTCTATTACAATGATATTTCGGGTTCTGTAGACTCCAAAAGTAGCAGAATTTTCAATTTTTGCCTTACCTCGGGTTCTGCAAACCCCAAAAAGCTGAGTGAAAAGACTGTATACTAAATGGAAAATATCAACGAGAGTTTTTAATTAAAAACAGTTTTCATCTATGCGGTATATAGTCCCAAAATAAAAATAATAATTCAGTTTATAAATTTAAAATCACATATAATTAATTTAATTTCACTTTGAATTGTCCAAAAAACAAGCTAGAGACTGAGTCAAGTCGGCCAGTTTTTTAGCGACACCGAATCTCCCCCCCCCCCCCCCCCAAAAAAAAAAAAAAAAAAAAAAAAAAAAAAAAAAAAAAAAAAACGTGCCTGACTTATACTCAGACTCCACAGCCCTGGTAGAAATGATTGGATGAGGACGTATCACAAAAATTCTAAGCTTTGAGATTACTTAAGAGTAGTGCTTGGAAGGGCACGCAAAAATGCTGTGCCTAGGACTCTGAAGTTTAAAGTTGGGTTCTAGTGACATTTATGATTTATATGTTGACATCATGACTCTTTTGAACATTTTTTATTTCTTGAAATTTGAACAGTATTAACACGTGCATTTAAATACATGACAAGATTTAGTTAAATGAAAGCAGAAATATGAAATAAAATCAAGTAAGAAATTTTTTTTGCTAAAACACCACATTTTTTTTTTTTTTTTTTTTTTTTTTTTTTAATGAATGAATGAAGAATTGAAGCTTTATATTTTTGAAATAAAAAAAATTCAAGCCTTTTGAGGGTTTATTCTCTCTGAAGCCCATTCAATATAATTTTTCAAGACATGAGCACGAAATAAAAATCAGAACAAAAAATTGTCTTCCTTTCCACATGTGACATGATGTTCAGCAGTGGAGATATGCCCCATCCATCTCTACTGACAAAAATTCCCTGTTTGCTTTTTTTCCTTTTTCTGTTTATTTTAAATTATTAGAAAAGATTAAATGTCATTTTTTATTTTCAAAATAATGTAAGAAAAATAAAATTTAGCCAATTAAACTTGAATATCCAGGGCGAGGCAGTTGATCTCTGCTGCCCAAGATGTAAGCTTCTGCATGCAAGCTTTTACAGCATGAATATAGATAATATCAACCTCAAGATATTCAGCATATTCAACTTTACGTTTGTTACAACTAAAATTTTGTCTGATATGCAAAGAATACTGAAATTTATTTTACCATATACCAATATAAATTTCATTATATCGTCCTAACATAAAGTTCTCAATTTATTAATTAACATTATAGAATTTAAAGGACTCTCTTTTTCAATTGAATTTTAATACACTACAAATAATTAGGAATGTAAAGAATATTCGACCACTATTCGGTATTCGGCCCTTTTGCCGAATATTGAACAGATATTCTGCCGAATATATTTAGATTTATTGTCGAATACTTGCTTATTTGGCCGAATATTCTAAGATATTTGGTTAAATAAGTTCTAGAAAAAAAAATGTGATTTTAAATATTTTTAACAAACAATATTAAAGAATGATATCTAAATACATTAATTATTATAAGAAAAATAAATCCTAATACTTACTCAATTTTAAAGCTTCATGACAACTTATAAATAACTGTATATAATGAAATTACATAAATAAAAAATATTTTTCTTGCTGCATATTTAGGCATCATATGAATTTAAGTAAGTATTGCAACATTAATTTATTTTACATTAAAATGCAAAATATATACTGCATTTAAAGTTTAAATCTCTCTCTCTCTCTCATCAGTGAATTAAAAAAAATTAACTTTATATCTATTTTTTTAATCTGATTTATAATGATGATAAGTTTCTTAAACAATAAAATTCATAAATATTAAAAACAAATATTTTACTGTCTTGTAAAAATGCTTAATCTTTCACAAATTAAATCATTTTTCTAGCTTTTAGTTTTACTTTTAAATAATAAATATATGACTACATAATTACTTTACTAATTAAAAATTAAACATTAGATGTTGATTAAACGAACTAATGAGTTTGATACATTGAAAAGAAAAAAATTATTACCTATACTGAAAAAACATTTAATGAGTTACTTCAAAATAACATACAGGGGTAACAAAATCATTTATCACTGTAAAGCCTGAAATTGTGATGCAAAAATAACTTTTCAGCATTTTCAGGAAGAAGTCTGTTTCGTTTGGTTTCATATAATATTACCAGCTTCAGAAAACAAACGTTCATTATATACCGTGCTTACATACATTCAGCTGTTATGATTTTTGAACACTCAAACAAAAAAATTATTTCAATTAGTCCTTAATTTAATTTTTGATTTTAAAATTGGAAAAAAAAAATAAATAAACAAATAAAATAATTTTTTTTAAAGTCAGTATTCGGCCGCCGAATATTCGGTATTCGGCTAAAACTTGGCCGAATATTCGGTATTCGGCCAAATCACTATTCGTTACATCCCAACAAATAATAAAATGTAAAATTGATTCTATAATAATGCAGTACCTGAAAAAAGACAATATGATTCTGATATAGCATCGAACATAGAAAAATATCATCAATTTATTTTAAGATCATAGGTATGTTATTGATGTCTTCAGTGTTGAATTCAGACATTTTTCTCCGGGAGGGATTTCTGTGGTTCCGGGGGGGGGATATTATAGAGTTCCGGGGGGACTATTAAAAGCATAAAATGTGAAATCTTCCGGGGGGACATTTCAATGCTCCGGGGGGGGGGACTGTCCCCCCACCCCCTGAATTCAACACTGGATGTCTTACAGAATTAAACAAATAAACAAGGAATTTAATTTAGAATAAGTTAAAAACTATTTAAAAAAACAGCCTACAAAAAATAAGTTTCATTAAGATAATATCTAAGTTAGAAATTTCTGGCACATCAAAATATTTTTTACTTCGGGGATATTTTTCTCATAAAAAATAAACTGAGCGAGAAATAAGATAAAATGCATTTTATTTCAGGCTACGCAGCTCCTTAAACATGTTATTCGATTTGATAATCATGCACTATAAATATATGTACATATCAAATCCAAAATATTAAAAATCACATAAATTTTAGTACTTACCATTGCGAAGTTGTTGTTGTTGTTGTTGGTTTGGCCCATGGGCCCGGTGAGGAGCTTTTTATTCCTATACAGCTGTCTTACTCCGCAAAAACCAGACTCCTACCAGAGGTAAAACTATTGCGAAGTTAGAAGTACGTAGAGCAGTTGTCCAATATTTAAAAACATGGCGTCCATCTTCATCCAAAAACTCGATTCTGTACTGTTATCAATCACGTGACGCAACGCCTTTCATACGTCAGCAGAGAGCGAGACTGCGCAGTAAGTCCGGAGAAAGCTGTTTTCCATCCTTTCGGAAACTAATCCGATATAAATAGATTATTTTTATGACTGCAGAAAACCTTTCTGTTGTCATTCGGAATAATTATTTTATCGGTTGTTTTCCGTATCGTAAAGGAAATTTATCTTTTACGAAACGGAAAAGGGTTGGAAATTTTTTACAGTGCATCCACAAAGAGGTCTCATCAAAAATACGATTTTTTTTATCTTCGGTTGGTTGGTTGTATAAAATCTCCGCAGAAGTCATTAAATAAATCAAGGTAGGGATCATTGCAATTGCGAGTCGAGTGTTTAAATTCGATGGATCAGAAATTGTAGACATGTAGACAATCAACTTAATTATTGACCGTTGCCAAATGCTAAAAACTTAATTTTAAAAGATTTTATTGACTTAATGAATGATAATTAGCTGGGTTTAAGGTTTTTTTACATGGCATATATTAGTATGATAGAGATTATTAATACAGAAAACTTTATTTAACAGATTATTTGTTAAATTTGCGGGAATGGGGAGGGGTTGGGGTAAACGACTTTTTATTAAATATCGCATTTATTTTACTTGACCGCGCGCGACTTGGTGGCCGCTTTTTCATTAATAGACCCTCCTTATTAATAAATCCAAATTTACTGCTCTGATTTCAGCACAACTAATTACATTTAAGAAATTTAATATTTTTAGCTTTACCCGTAACGTTTAACTGTTGTTTTATGTAGATGATACCATTATTTTAGAATAACAATTTTCGTAAAAATTAAATTTAAATTCCTAATAAAAGTACAGAGCCGTATTCAGTTGATGCATACCAACAGCCAAAGTTAGTGATTTGTTGTTGAGTTTTTGACCGCGCGTCTCCTCGCGGCCCCTCCCTCAAGGTTTTTTCTCTAACTGTGCTTTATTTCCAGAACTCAGATATTTATGTTCCGAACTTCTCCAAACCGTTCCATTTTGCTAAATTCTCATAAAAATCAGCATTCATAGCTTCAGGGTGTACTTCTAGAAAACAGTTACCAGTATTTCCGAATAATAGTCTAAGCCAAATTCCAAATTAAAGTCCTAGCTTAACCAAATGAATCAATCTTTAAAGATGCATATAGTGGCTCTTTTAATTTATCATTTGCTGAAAGGCACTTGAACATCCGCTCCTCCCCCCCCCCCCCCCCCACACAGGCCTCCCCCTAAAGGCTTTTTGTCTAACTGTACCCTGTTTCCCTATCTCAGCAACTAATTTTCTGATTAAAAACATCATATTTAACTTAATAATCAACGTCTATATCATAAAAATAAATTTGTGAGTAGCGGGTGCCACTATTTCCGAATAAAAATCTAATTAAGTTCCTAGCTGAACGAAACGAACGAATTTTTAAGTATGCATTATGGTCCTCCTAATTAGTAATTTACTGAAGTGAACTTGAACGTCCGCTCCTCCCCGGTACCTCCTTCAAGGTTTTTTCTCTAACTATGCCCCGTTTCCATAACTCAGCAACTGTCTTTCCGATTTCAACGCAACTGATTACAAACATTATAATTAACTTAATAGTCACCTTCTATTACATTAAAGTAAATTTATGAATTAGTAGTTACCACTATTTCTGAATAATAGTATAAGCCAAATTTGTAATTATGTTCATAGCTTAACCAAACGAACAAATTTTTAAAGATGCATAGTGGTCCTCTTAATTAGTCATTTTCTGAAGGACACTTCGACATCCCCTCCTCCCGGCACACCCCTCAAGGTTATTTTCTCTAACGATGCCTTATTTCAATAACTCGGCTAATAATGTTCCCATCTTCTCCAAACCAGCTCACTTTTGTAGCATGTCTACTATACCGTGTCGTAGGCAACGGAACCTGTGTCAGATGTTCGTTCGGAAAGAGGTTTGTTTAGAACAGAATACTCCCCCAAGGGTGGAAGGTGGAAATAAAAGATTTTCCGGAGTGTACGAGCATGCCCGGTATAGGGTGCCAACGTCATCGGAGATGAGGGACAGAGTTTCGTTTTTTAAGAGATTTAAGTTTATTACACGGACCCGGGCAACGCCGAGCGGGGCAGCTAGAATAATATAATATACCCTATTAAAATCCGTGCGCGTATCTAGCTATGTAACCTCAAAAACTCGGAAACCACAGGGCGCAGGGCTACGAAATTTGGCATACGGGTTGCTGATGGGGAGCCCATGAACGATTGGGGCAAAAACTTCGAAATTTTTAAATAGATTTTTTTAATTTTATGTTTTTGACAAATTTTTGCCTTTTTTCTGTCAACTCGTAATCGCGCGAGTTCTAACCCGTTCTAAATATTTACTGCAATGTGAGATATACATATTACGTACACCACGCTGCAATACTAAGAAGCTGTAGTGGGTATTACCATAATCCTTTTACATCGCATGCAAATAATTAGAGATTATTTAATTGCGATTCATTATTTCATTTATTTTAAATAAAGAAAAACATTTTATCGCAAACATCAACAAAATTTGTATTCTATTTATTCCCTTATTTCAAAGATATCGTTTCATCGTCTGCTACCATAGCAACATAAATTAAGTTTCATTTTAAAAAATGCACAGTAGTAATTTTTTTTATTTTTTTATTTTTTTTATCTAAATTGTATAGTTATTGAACAACTCAACACTTTAACAGGGGAATTAAATTCATTTTATTCACATTTTAGAATTAAATTCATGAACTCCCGTGCGTAGAACGGGTTAAACAGCTAGTATAATGAATAAAATTTGGCATAATCTTATTTATACAAACAGAAATCAATTACGTTTTACCTATATTTGTGGAATATTGCCCTTTATAAATTGTTCCACGATATAAGTTTCAATTTTCTTTTAGTCATTTCTTCACCGTATGCACATTGGATTTTTTCTTTACAAAATAACTTTCAATTTCCTATTTATTTCAATTTGAGAATCTCACAGTTTTGGATATATATATTTTTTTTGTATTTTATCGTAATTATCGATTCTTAAATTATCGATTATTTATGTGATTTGATGGTTAGTATTAACAAAAGTTTTATTACATATATAATATATATATACAGTAGAGTCTCGATAATTCGAGGTGGACGGGACCGGGCTTACCTCGAACTATCGAAAACTCGAATTATCGAAATCATAAAATTTAATTAATAAATAAATGAAGATAAAGCAATTTTTAAATTTCAGTGTATATTTAAATGAAAAATGTACTTACAAATTATTACAATACTGTATATAGCAACAGGTTAATTATATCTTAAAATAATTGTCAATTGTTTTTTTTTTTTGACACATTGTCTCGTTTCCGTGCAGCAATATCACGCCATCGTCAAAGCAGCATATTGTCGGCTGGAGTCAACTCAGTCTATTGCTCTACGTATAGCATGGCGGATTCTAGCGCAGCAGACAGCCCCTTGCTGTGACTCATTAGTGGTGTGGAATCTGTCTGATTCTGGCAGAATCCGTAAATTCTAGTTGTTCGTGACTATTTATCCATTTTTCTATAACTTCTGGCACAAAATCGTAAAAAATATATATATATATTTCTTGAGTCATCCAAGCACTTTTTGGTTCATATAAGTAACCAACAGTGAAGATATCGAGACATGCTTAAATGCTGTTTTTGGCTTTGCAGCTTTTCTGATAACAACAAGTTTAATCTTGTGATTTCCTATAGCATTTGATGCAGCAAGAAGTGTTAACCTATCTTTGCTTTTATGTGAGACCCGGAGTACTTTTCTCTTAGCTTGACGCGATTGTTTTAGATGGTAGCATTTTGAAATTAAGGCCAGCTTCATTGAAATTATAAAGCTGGTCGTTCGTAAGGTTTTCATTTGTCATGGCTTCCTGCAATTTCTTGCAAAATTGCACGGCGACGACCTCAGAATATTCAGATAGCTTCTCTCGACAGATGTCTAGTTGCCGGATACGATATATTTTTTCAACTTGTCAAACCAGCCTACACTAGCAGTGAAGTTTTCATCACTTTCTTCAAATTCTTTTCGAAACAGCAAAGCTTTTTCTCGAAGAATCGGACCTGAAAGAGGGCATACTTTTACTTTGCTGTGTAATCCACATACAAAGTGGCTCACCAGTTTTTTCATACTCAGACTTTTTTAAGGATTTTTTGTCCAAGGATAAACCAGAGCAGTTGTTAGTAGAAAAAGCTTCTAGTTTACTTCTGTTCTGATACGTTCGCAGTAGACATAAAGAGTGAGTGGGGCGGAAGCTCGTTGAACAACTATTCTCTGATTCTCTCCAATTTCACCCGGCGGGATCCCCTGCACTTATAGGAAGAAAACACCTGTTTTTTTAAGAGAGTGGCTTCGGGGTGCGCAGTTGACATATGACCCGTCGAACAACAATAAAAACCAGATACTTGAATTTTGTGGTGCGAAATAATTCTTTCATGTGTTTTTTCACTAACTCGGATTTACGGGAAACTCGAACAATCGAGACTCGAATTATCGAGACTCTACTGTATATATAATAAAACTTTTGTTAATAATAACCATCAAATCACATAAATAATCATTTCGGAACGTAAAATACTTGTTTAGGCTCCCTCTACCACACCTTAAAATTTTGCCAGATAGTTTCAGATCAACCTGTATTAGTGACTCTCAAATATAATACCATGACTAAATACATAACTTTCAACTGATGTGCAATCGAAAACTTCGATATTTTTATAAGGAAAAACTTTATACATTTAAAAAGAGAAGGAAAAACATTATTTTTTTTTCTTCGTATCCTAAATATTTTCAATATTAAAATAAACAAGAACGAAAAATCATGCGTCAAGCATACATTATTTAACACTTTCCAACGCTTCCAAAATAGTTTTACAAATCATTACCGTTTAATAAGCTGAACGATAACATCGAAGTAAACAATTTGGAAAACGCATAAAACATTTAAAAACGTAATTTCGGGAATTTCCAACATTTATTTTCAACATATACAATATTCGGAAAAATATCCGAATACTTTTATTCAGCCCTGTATAGGATCTATAGATTTGTATATATACTACATAGGATGCTAAATTTTAGTTCAGTTAAGAAACGCGTAGCACAGTTTAAAATTCTCCTTCTGGAGTTTCTGTCAATAAACCGAAATGTGTTCGCGAACTTTTGTGCTTCCCTGTATAGGATCTACAGAATTTATATACACCACGTAATAGACAAAAAGTGAGTTCAATTTAAAATCGCGTTCAGTAACTTAAAACGCACTTCCAGGAATTATTGTTAACAGACAGTATTGTTAACAGACAGTCTTTTGTGTGTCCCTGTAAATGAACGATGACTGCTATACACACAATATTCTGTAATAAGCCTCTGGTAATGCACCTTAGTGATATATATAAATTTCAATGCGTTTAAAATAGTGAAACATTATTTAAATAAACCGCAGACGATTTTTCTCCATAGACGTAATGTAACGGAATTCTTTTGACTGTCCCTGTAAAGTAACTATAAGTGCTATGCACACCCTATTCCATATTAAGCTTCTTGTAAATGCACCTTAGTGATATATATCAATTACGATGTGTTTGAAATTGTGTAACATTATTAAAATGAACCGCAAATGATTTATCCCCATAGACCGTAATATAACGGAAATCTTTTGAGTGTCCCTGTAAAAAAAACTATAAGTGCTACTCACTTCCGTTGAAAATAGGGAACATGCTATAGATAACGACAATAACATATAAAAATTGCAGAGCAATCCGAACATATTTACGGGAGTTAGAGCACAGACAGACGGCTAGACAAACCGAAGTCATAAGCACTTTTCAACTAGGTTGGAAATTGTTAAAAAGGTTTCATAGTGTAGGTTCTGCTGATTTAAAGCATCCATCTAAAGTTCCCCCGCCACAATGACCAACACCACTCTTTTGGTCAACCCACTTAGGTGGTACAGATTATGAAACTGAATATCAACCCAAAAAACAGGGTATTCTAGAAGCAAATATATTTCTAATAATAATTTCAAAAGGCATAAATTCGTATTTTACATAACATGAAAATATACAATTAATTGAAATAAATACTTCAAAACAATAGTTTTAATTAATTTTTCGTTAAGCTTGGCATGTCAGGTATCAATGATTTTAGGACTATAGAAAAAAAAAATATATAATATACCTCTTCCTCCTTGAGATTAGTGTCGCCTCCAAATAGAACGGTTTCTGTTTCAGATGCTTCCAACATATTCTTAAAAACTATTCTTAGCTGATTCTTTCTTTCTACAGAACCTACTTGCAAACTTTCAAGATGAGAATTTAGTAAACACAGTGATATATCTTTGTATGTCACCTAAAAAATAAGTTAAATTTTAGCAATAAGATGATCAATTAAGCCTACCCTTTGAGCTCTGGTGGGATGATTTCTTCCCATATAAATAATTTTTTTAAAAATTTTAATCAAAACTATCTGCAATCAAATGTAATAACAGAATTTGCAGCTTTTACTTCCATTCTTCATGTCTAGATGGAAGCATCCCACTCTGCCAATATCTGGTTGGTTTTTCATGGGAATTTAAAATACTCCAATTTTTATGAGTTAGAAATTTTGTATTTTTTTAGCATTATAAAGCAATATTTTTCGCAAGATGTAACTTATTTTTCTCTTAGACACTTCAAACAATTAATAATAATTGCATGCAAATGGCTAAACTGAAAATTTAAATAATTAAATGCCACAGAACTAAGTGGTGGGATGATTTTTTCCCATCAGAGCACTAGATCATTCGTTTACGAGAAATTATATTGTAAAATTACTTTAAAATTACTACAATTGTAAATATTTCAACACATTTTAAGCAGTTGCATTAGACGAATTCTAAGATTATTAAAATATTTAAAAAATTTAGTAAATGAGGAAATTCAAATTTTAAAAATTACAGAATACATATTGAAAAATACAAAATAATAAAAAAATATACCATATTTATAGATGAAACTGATGCTAAAAATGTTTAAACTTTTCTAAAAATATTTAACCATTTTTAGCATCTGTTTCATCTATAAATTTGGTATAATTTCGATTATTTTGTATTTTTCTAATATGTATTCTGTAATTAAAAAAAAAATTAAATATTTGAATTTTCTCTTTTACTGAACATTTCTAATATTTTAATGATCTTAGAATTCGTAACAATGTAACTGTTAAAAATGTGTAGAAATTTTTACAACTGTAGTAATTTTAAAATAATTTTGCAATGCCATTTCTTGTGTTTGCATATTGAAACGAAAGCTCTAGAGCTCTGATGGGGAAAAAAATCTTTCCACCACCCCCCGGCCTAAAGGGGCGATTTTAAATTTTTTTAAACTACATAGTCTCCTTTCAAACAGTCCCCTAATCTCATTTACAGTGTTTTTCTAGCATTTTTTAAAATTTTAATTACTCGGAGCTCAAAGGGTTTTAAGAGAACCAAAATATTTCGAATGAAGATAATTGCAAATAATATAATAAAATCACAATGACTTTAAATTAAAGTGTAATTATTGCTTAAAGTGATAAAAACATAACGTAAAAGGCTTAAAAATACCTTTTAATATATAGATGAAATATGTTTCATGCGCTCTGACGCAGAGTTCTTCAAGGTCAAAGTGATAACTAAACTATTTTCCCGAAGTTTTTGAAAATGATAAACACAAATCACGAGATCACATGTCTAATGTAAGCAGTAAAATAATTTTTCCATCAATAATTTATTTCCCATCTATTATTCAGTGAATCAATAGAAATATATTTGCGAAACGAGAACATATGCAATGAATCAGCTTCTTTTGAATTACCTAAAATTTGGCACGCGATGATTTTCATATTAAAAAGGCAATAAAATAATATTTTCACGCTGTCCAGTTTGACCAAATTAAGCACCTGTTTACATTAGACATGTTGTCTCGTGATTTGTGTTGATCATTTTCAAAAACTTTGTGAAAATATAGTTTATTTATCATTTTGATCTTGAAGAAGTCGCCGTTAGAGCGCATGAAACATATGTCATCGCCAAAGGATCTCAATCGCATTCGCTACCATTGATCATGAGATGTTGAAGCAAGTGTGGGAAGAATTTGACTTTATATCTGGCACATCACCAAAGGTTCACATACTGAAAATTTGTAAAACAAAACTTGTAATGTTTCTTTCTCCAGTAAAGTCACCTTTGTTGCTGTATTGGTAATATTATTTTTTATAAGCCTTCCAAACCCCGCAGGGAATTGTGACACACCCTGTATTTAATTATTAAATAAATGCAAACATTAATTAAGTGTGTTTACTAATAGTAAATGAACAGCAATGGGTTTAACTTTAAAACTCATGAAAAGTAATTTTGGCCAGAATTTTGTCTCAACTACTTCAGTATGCAGCGGCTCTTTTTTCATATTATTTTATATAAAGAGTCTTCTAACGCACTGCCATGGGGACGAGGACCAAGGTTTTATTCTATAATGTTGGAGAGTCGGTAACTTACAATTACGGACTACCGACCTCTATGCGCAGTTTCCTATTCTTCAAGTAATGCAATGTTTTATCATAGTTTCACAATAAAGTATGGTACGGAAAACGTTCGTCTCATCTTGGGTCCGTTGAAGGTCTGGATGTTTAGTAATCCTAAACAGGTAATAGTATAGTAATTTAGTAATAGTATTATAGTTGCATTGATATTTTCACAAAGATAATGGCGTACTATCTTTTCGATCCTGCTTTTGTGAAAGAGGGATAGATAATTAAATAATTGATTATAGACTTTATAACACTGCACACTAGTTTTAATAAAGTTTAAGAGATTACACTGTTAAAAATTTGCAGCAAACTGTTCAATCGTCCGAACGTTTTTATAGAAAACGGTTCTATAACAGTAATGTAACAGTATTCTGGCCATAATATGGGCAATTATATGATCAGAATAGGGTTAAAATACGGTTATGTAACCGTTTTCTATAGAAACGGTCGAATGACTTGACAGTTTGCTGCAAATTTATAACAGTGTAGTTATACATTTGTTGTATTTTCCATTTATTAATTTAAGCATGAAACGCTTTATACCCTGTTCACATCGGACATTTAAGATATCTTAGACCGCCATTTTTGAGGTGGTACCCTCCCGGAATTGGATACCTGTCCACACCGCAAAACTCATCTAAGATAACTCACTGAACATCACTGTGACCAAGATCTAAACAAACATAGAATGTGCGCATGCGCATAGATTAAAGGCAACCTCAACAGCCAATCGGCCTCCAGAGCCAATCAGAGTGAGTGGTACTGGCTTTATCTAGCGATAGAAAGTTCGAACTCACTAAGTGAGTTTCTGGAACTCCCTCAGTGAGTTCGGCGATCTGAGATATCTTAACTATTCGATTTGAACGTAGTATTAGGAGCGAATAGTTAGCGACCTGCATGGCGGCAGTTAAGTAGAGTCTGACAGTCTAGTCAAGATAAAAAGAGTTTTATTTTGACCACGTGCATCACAGATAGAAAAAGAGTTCGCTGAACTTTGATCGTTAGCACGTATGGCGTATGGGGTCATCTGGTCCTCTTTCCCTTACAGCGTGATCTGAGCTAGCTAAGTTCTGTTGAGGGATGACTCGATTCTTTAATTGGCAAGTAATTTCTTTTTTCGTATTTTCAGGGATTACACAAATGGTGGTTTTTATCAACACAAGGATGAGAACCTACGTTGTGTTTATCACCTCCCATGTCTTTTGTTGATGACCACAGAGCCTTTCGTAAAGAAAGCTCAGAGAAATAATTTATGATTTCTCGTCGCAAAATTTTAAAATGTTATTTGCACGCGTCCTTAGTCTTCGTATAGATTGAGTAATGAGTGTAGAGCCTATAAATTATTTCTTGGGCTTTCCTTTCCAAATACTGTGTTATGTGGTGACTTTTTTTTTTCTCTTCAAGGGTCTTAAAGCAAAGCGCGGACAATCAACAAAAGAGATTCTTTCAGGGGATGATGATAAAAATGTCAAGTTCCCTCATCCAACTAACATTGCATTCGCTTGGTGTGCTAGAAAAGAATGACCTCCATCAAATAAGCCGAAAAAAGTCCCACATTCTGTCGCGTTGATGTGTTTCGACCTTGAAACCAGTCAAGAGGATGTCTATACTAATATTAAAATCACGAAAACAATACTCACGTTGACTTTCAAAAGATTCCTTGCCATTCTAGAATTTGGGAAATCAATTATTTCAACTTGAGGAGAAGAAGCTGATGACTTTTTCACTAATGTTGCAAGGAAATATCTATCTTTCTCAGTAGCCCAGAAGTGATAGAGAGTAGACATTCTATTCAATATGTACTGCTTCGTCTCTCTAACGACTTCTTGCAAAAACACAATATCAGCCTGCTCACTAGAATGAAAAAAAAAAAGCAATGTTTCTTTGAAATGTACTTAATAGCAAGACACTTGCAATTGAAAATTCTCAATGCAGAGTTGCGCAGTATCGAAAATACATGTATTTGAAATACATTTCAAAATACATTTGTATTTTAAACTAATAAAACTAAAGTATTTTGTTAATGTAAGTGACAGAATTTTTCCAAGTATTTTGTATTTTCAAAATACCCAAAATACATTTCTCCCGTAGTTTGATTTCCTTTATCAGTTTTTCTTCTTTATTTCGGAAATTTATATTTTCAAAGAGTTTAATCAGTTTTTAGCTCACAGGCTATCAAAGCCTGAGAGCTAATGTGCCCGCCCGTTCTGTATGTATTACGTATGTATGTATGCATGTACGTAACGCGATAACTCGTGATAGAATTATCCGATTTACTTCAAATTTTGTTTACAGGTTCATTTTCTAATTAGGCGCTTCCCTGATTATTTTTGGGAGTTCATTAGTTAAGTATAAAGGGGGAAAACGGGGGGCTAACCCCCTTAATTTAGATAAATGGGTTTTTCATGCAGAATTATCCGATTTTCTTCAAATTTTGTATATAGGCTCATTGTGATAAGGCACTTCCCTGATTAGTTTTGGGGGTTCATTGGATAAGTATAAAGGGGGGAAACTGGGGGCTACCGCCCCCCTTAATTTAGATAAATGGGTTTTTCATGCAGAATTATCCGATTTTCTTTAAACTTTGTATGGCTCATTGTTGCTTCTTATTGATCAGTATCAATTCAGAATCAAATTTGTGTAGTGCAACCTAATACACATCAATTAAAAAAAAATTAAATGTAGGATGAAATCCCCAGTTATTGACATCTAACCAGCAACTATGACATGACACTGCAGCAGAAATCTAACTCAAATAAGCATTTTCTTGTAACATTCTGCAAAGTAATGTCATCAAGTGGTAACTTATTTGTCTTAATTTTTATAACTTATTTTTCAGCTATTGGATTTCAAAAAAGGGATAGTGTCAGTTGCTGAAGATATTGTCCATATTTAAAACAAGAATTAATTATTAGTAATAAAAAGTACAATTTCTCAAAATTTTGTCAACAATAATTTTTTAATGCATGTTTACTATACTTTCAAAAACAAAGATAATTCTAAAATATATTTAAAACTTTGTAATAGTGATTTGAACAAGAAAATATCCTTAAAGTGCTAGTTACTGGGGGTATCACCCTATTTTACATTTTAAATGTCTTTTGAAAATACAAGTATTTTGTATTTTGAAAATACGTGTATTTTGTATTGAAAAAATTTTAAATTTGAAAGGTATTTTATATTTTGTATTTTAGGCTCTAAAACCAATATATTTTGTATTTTGTATCGAAAATGGTTTTTCGATGTATTTTGTCCAACTCTGGCTCAATGTAATACTGGTTAAATGTAATACTGGCCTTACTTATGGCTTCTTTTCAGCCAGACCGCAAATTTTCCTCGCTAATGTTAAACCAATGGGTATGGAATGCATTCGTATATTTAAGATATCGCCTCAAGAAATTATTATTTTTTACTTCTTTTTTTCTGTGTAACTCTTCTTAAAAGGTGTCTCTTTATTTCTTAGTTGTCAAAATATTTGTAAAATATACGCTTAATTTAATATTTTACTTGTTAAAATCGTACGAGCTGTGAGTGCGATTTTATCGCTTCAGATAAAATTAAGCATATGTTTTAGAAATGTTTTGCCAACTAAGAAAAAAAAGAGACATTATTTAAGAAGAGTACACAGAAAAAAGAAGTTAAAATATTTATTTCTTGAAGAGATATTTTAAACATACAAATGCATTCCACGCCCATAAGTTTAACATTAGAGCGAGGGGAATCGGGGAGCTAACTGACTAACAGCCTTAAGGCTTGTAATCAGTCAGACCACAAATTCACATAACTAATGTTAAACCTATAAGGGCTTGGAATCAATCCGTATTTTCCAAATTTTTCGTCGGAAAATTAAAATTAAAATGTTTACCTTCTTTTGTCTGTACACTCTTCTTGGAGGATGTTTCTTTCTTTATTTATTTATTTATTTGTTGACAATTTTTTTAAAATACTCCGTTAGTTATATTTGAAGTGTTAAAATCTCATTTACAACTCGTTTGTTTCACTTAGATTTTAAACTTATAATATAAAATTAAGTACCGTATCAACACAAACCGTAAGTCGACACACCCAATTCTTACGCAAAATTTTGAAAAAAATGAATTTTAGTGTATAAGTCGCACCACATTTCTTGTAATATGTTAAAAAATCATTTGTAATCGAAGATAAGAAAAAATAATAAATTTTCATTAAATTAGTATTTTTTTTCCTTTTTTTATATTTCTAATCAGATTTTTTTTTTTTAACTGTATAATTATGTAAAATTGAAGAAACTTACACTATTTTGAAACCTATTCACATCAATTTACTGATACTTAAAAAGAAAAAAGTCTTTGAAAATTCTATCCAAGCCTTATTTACAAGGGTAAACAACTTCTAAGACTGCTAAAATAGAGTACTTCTTTGTATTGTAGGACTTTTCGGAGAGAAAACTAGAAGCATTCTGAAGTTGAACTCTTTTTAAAAAGGGGATTAAAATGTTGAAAGGAATGCCCCTGTATTGAAGGGAATTCTATCCCAAGAGCCCCGGTCCCCCCCCCTCTGGGCTTAGTCAGGATTTTGTTAAAAGTGTGCAGAATGGTTCAAATTGGCCAAAAGTGACCAAAATTCTTACATTTTCAAAGATTTGGGAAGGGGGTGTAACCCTCCACTTCCACAATCTGCTTCCTGTCCCCTCTCCTCCTCCCCAAAAAGGAACAATCTACATCATCATAAAACTATTGTTATAAAATTTTATACAACAGTACTTTAAAGGGCATGAGGAATGAAGAAACAATATAACAAGTGTTGAAATTTGTTGCTATTAGTATAAGTGCGTGCCTTCACTTATTTTTCCATATTATGGAATCACCCAAATGCAGGCTGATGCAATACAAAGATTAAATTTTATAATGCGGTAGAAAATTTTACATTATGACAAATAACCGACTGAAAGACTTGTATTTACACTTCAAAAGCTCATATGAGTCGTTATTTTCTTATACAAAAAATTAGTGTTCTGTCATCTGTTAAAGTTGTGACCATCTTTCGTGTGAAACCCTGGTATACAGATGTAAGTAGTACTTAGTTCGAAATTTATGTATACATACAATAGGTATGAAGTTTAATACTAGTCACTTGAATATAATTCTGAAACAATTTCTATGTAGAGATAGAAGGATGATGCTTGACCGGGGCCTGGTCTGATGACCCCGGGCCCCAGATAGTCTAAGTCGGACCCTAACAGGGACATTATTGTTGAGTTTTATTTATTTATTTATTTTGGCAATCATGGGGGATTGACCGCTTTTATCTCTCTCTCTCCAACCTAGACCCATCTGTGATTACTTAAAAGACTTGCCCATTCACCGATTATCTGCGAAAAAAACATGACTCCGGTATTTCACTTCTCTATTTCACACTTCTTGCGGACTGTGATGTCACATGCAAAGAGTCGAGGCTAACGAAAAAGACAGGCTACCGCGGTGCATTCCACTTATCTTTTTTTACAGACCGCTAGAGTGACGTGATGCACTTTTCGTATACCTGCATTGGTGGATTCGAGCATCACGTGACTCCCGCGTTCTGTAAAAAAAGGTACTCGCAAAGCACCGCGGTAGCCTTTCTTTTTCGTTAGCCTCGCAAAGAGTCTATAGCAGAACAAACACTGTAATTGTTACATAGCACGTGTTCCAGTATACTCTATCTTTCGTTAAAATTAACGATGAACAACACTTTTTTTTTTTTACTTACTCGTATATAAGTCGACCCCCCATTTTGAACTCCCAAATTTTGTCTAAAATTCTTCGACTTATACACGAGTATATACGGTAACTATTTTAGAAATATTTTGTCCAATAAAAAAGAAAGAAACGTCTTTGAAGAAGAAAATACGGTAAAAAGGAGGCAAAGAAGGTAAATTTTCCAAGGAGAAATGTGAAAATAACGGCTGCATACTACCAAGCCCATAAAATTAGAGAGGGGGATTTGTGGTCTGACTGCGGAGGAGTTTTAACAGGCTACTTCACTCAGGCGAAAACATCCGCTCGCTAATGTTAATCCTTATGGGAGATTTTTTTTTTTTATATCTCGTTTGCATTTCAATATTTTTAAATTATTGGTTTTATTTTTATTTTATTTTTTTTGAGGGTGGGGAGAGGGGGGGAGCATTGGATAGCTGAAGTCGATCTCTACAATTGCTGTTTTTTTTTTACTTTTTCGATTCTGTTTACAGTTTTTTATTAACGAGGATACTTTCACTTTCGTGCGGAAAATACGGTAAAACGGATGACACATTCTTAAAGTGTTTACTTTTACGACTTAAGAGGACTCTTCACTCACTTGTAAACACCCGCTCGCTAATGTTAAACTTATGAACAAGTTGTTTTCGAATTTCTCGTTTATATTTGAATATTTTTAAAGAAGAACCGGTTTCGTAAGTGAAAGTACCTTTATTAAAAAACATGCGATAAAATGATCATAGGATAGATGAGGTCGATCGCTAATATGGCTATTTTTCTACTTGTTCGATTTCAGTTGCAGATTTTTTTAGTAAATGTACTTTCACTTTCAAAACCGGTTCTTCTTTAAAAATATTCAAATTTAAACGAGAAATTCGAAAATAACCTGCCCATAGTTTTAGCATTAGCGAACGGGTGTTTTCAAATGAGTGAAAAATCTCCTTAAAGGCCACAATCAATTCGAAAAAATATCGTTAAACCTTAAAAATATTTTTTAAAAAGGGTAATTTTCGCAGTTAACTTTTTTTCCTTTCGGCGCCAATCCTCTAGAGCTCGATTTCAGAGGTATCGATAAACAAATTATATGTATTTAAAACTAAGACCTTCTTCTTTTCGGTAGTGCAATCGGTTTTCAAAAATACAAATTTTAACCCTTTAAAAATTCGTGACTGCAAGTAGAGTTGCAAAGAACCGGTTTATTCCCGGGTTTCTTTCCAATAGACCCGGTTTATTCCCAAAATATCTGGTTTATTACCAAAAAACCCGGTTTATTCCCAAAAAAAACAGGTTTATTCCCAGGTTTAAACCGGATTTTTACTCTAATTGCAAGTCACTTCGAGCCTCATAGAGACAAGTTTCTGGAACATCTCGGCAGGCCAGATTTATATCTCCTACAAAATTTTCGAACCGTTCGTACGAGTACAAGTATTTCTAAAAAATAAAATTTGAGAAATTCTCTACGAAAAACTCTAAAACGCTGGGTGTTTCGGCACGACTTCAGTTTTCACCACTATAAATATGCATATTTTTTCACGAAATTCTAAAGAAGACTTGCATACAGTTATAATTTACAACCGATTAAAATTTCAGAGAGTTCGGATTATAAGAACTACTTTTTTTTTCTTCTTTTTCTGTTACGTTAAAGGACCCGATGAGAAAAACAAACAAACAAAAAAACAAGCGAAAGGAAAACATTTTTTTTTAAAAATGGATATCAATATTTTATTACGAAATTTTTACACGGGCTCTAAAATCGTTGTATTTATAACCCATAAAAATTTCAAAGATTTTGGACAACAAAAACTATTTTTTTTTAATTACGTGAATTAAAAAAAAAAGTCTTCTTACGAGCGCTTTTACCACTAAATATTAATATTTGTTTTGCGAATCTTTCATTTAAAAAGTATAAATTCATACAAAATCGGGTGAAAGATATAAAATCATACAAACTTGAGGTTTCCTTAAGGTTATTATCACGGGCCCGGGCACCGCCTGGCGGGTCAGTCAGTTGATAATAAAATGAAACTTATTCCCATTCTAAAAGTTATCTTTATAATTTTTCTATCATTTCAAATTCAAATTTATTAGATTTTCGTGTGAATAGATTTTTACAATACATTAAATTATTAATTAATAAACACTCAAAAGCGTATGAATAAATAACTTACTCTTCGATAATTTTACACACTGCTTCAGTTCTGGCTTTCAGGTTTTCTCGATTCAAACCATCTATGTTCCAAGTTATAAATTTTAAAGTAAACGATGGCTGCTCGTCTAAACTGAAATTTGTGTTGCTATCTTGAGGTGGAGAACATTCATCAGGAACACTTATAGCAGCAGTTGCTAATCCTTCTGTATTACCACCACTATAAAAATAAAAGAAAAGTACCCAGTTAAACTGGTGGCATTGAGCTAGCTCACAGGCTATTCACACTAATTGTTTATTATACTCTTATTTCAAAGAATAATGGCTCTCATAAAATAAAGAAATCGACAATAAATTTAGGGGGTTATTAGCCTCACGTTCCCCCCTTTATACTTAACCAATGAACCCCAAAGTAATCAGGGAAGTGCCTTCTCACAATGGACCTACAGTGGTGACCAAATGTTTGGACATTTTTTGAAAGTTTCATGTTTTTCAACTTTGTGTGCTTGTAGAATATATTAATTTTCACTTAAATACAAACGTTTATATTTAAAATTGAAGGTAATTTAATGTAAAATTTAATAATAAAAACAGTATTACAATATCTGTACTACAAAAAAGGTTATGCTCATTTTAGTAGAGCAAACAAACACAAATCGTTTTGAATAAGGACGTGTTTTGTAATAAAAGCGTACTAGCCAATCACAAACACTGTTCTGAGGACCAATCAAATGTCTGTAACTATAGTTTCGGTTATTTGGATGGCAAAAGAGTTATTGTTGTGGAAATATTTTGCGGAATGATGCATACCAGTACAATTAAATAGAGTATTGCTGTTTTTGAATATTTAAAGTCCTTTTTTCAATTAAACTAATTTTAAACAATGTCATCAACAAGAAGAACTAATTGGACATCTACAAAAAGAAGCCGAATTGTCATATTGAGAGAAAATGGCCTCTCTTATGCTGAAATTGCAAGACAAGTTGGTGGTTCAGTGACTTGTTCTGGTGTACGAAAGTTCTGTTTACGTTATGAAAAAACGAAATCAGTGGAAAATAAGACCAAATCAGGCCGAAAAAAATGCACAAGTGCTACTGCCGATAGAAAACTTAAACGACTGTGCCTTCAAGATAGAAAAATTTCATCAGATGCCATTAGATGTGGAATGAATGCAGCGGGTATTGCAGTAAGTTCAAAAACAATAAGAAGGTTATCAGGATTTGGACTACAAGCTATAATTCCAAGGGAAAAACCATATTTAAATCAAAAGCAACGCGAAAAACGAGTTAAGTGGGCAGAAGAACACATTAAATGGTCAGAAAATCATTGGAAGCAAGTAATCTGGAGCGATGAGAGTAAAGTATCGCTCTTTGGTAGTGATGGTAGAAAATACGTGAGACGTAGAGTAGGAGAAGCACTTCATCCTGATTGCATTGAAGCAACCACAAGAAACCCAACAAATGTCATGATTTGGGCATGTATGTCTGCAGATGGTGTGGGCCGAATTCAAGTGATTGATGACATCCTGAATGCCAAAAATACATCGAAACTGTCCTGGAACCAAAATTGATACCTTCCATCAGGACCTCTTCCCCAACAACGCACCATTTATTTTTCAGCAGGATTCAGCTCCATGCTACACAGCAAAAGTATGCACAACATAGTTTCGAAATAAAGGCATAGATATATTACCATATCCAGGAAACAGCCCTGATCTCAATCCAATTTAAAATTTGTGGCGACGTTTGAAAATTCTTGTACGAAAAAAACGTCCATCCAATAAAAGACAACTTATTGAAGCTATAATTGATTCTTGGCACCATGTGATTACGAAAGATGAACTCCAAACACTCGTTCACTCGATGAACAGACGCTGTGAAGCTGTCTTAAAAAATAAGGGTTATCCTGCTAAGTATTGATTGTGTAAGTATCACTTTAAAAAAATGCAAATCTAAGATAGATCTTACTATTAGTTGCGTAACTTTTTTTTGTAATACATATATTGTAATACTGTTTTTATTATTAAATTCTACATTAAATTACCTTCAATTTGATATATATAAACGCTTGTATTTAAGTAAAAATTAATATATTCTACAAGTACACAAAGTCGAAAAACATGAAACTTTCAAAAAATGTCCAAACTTTTGGCCACCACTGTATATACAAAATTTGAAGCAAATCGGATAATTCTGCATGAAAAACCCATTTATCTAAATTAAGGAGGGGGTTTGCCCCCCCATTCCCCCTTTATACTGAACCAATGAATCCTCAAAACTAATCAGGGAAGCGCCTTATCACGATGAACCTATATACAAAATTTGAAGCAAATCGGATATTTCTATCAAGAGTTATCGAGTTACGTGCATACATACCTACGTACGTACATACAGAACCTGCGGACACATTAGTTCTCAGACTTTGATAGCTTCTTAATTCTCAATTACAAATCACGAATCTCTCCATTCTAAAAAAATGCTGCTGCCGTAATTGAATTTATTGCAACCTTTTCACTTTCTCGGCTTATGCTAAAACACGATTGCATATAAAAACATGGAAATTGATAGTTTTATAGATAAATGTGTGATAAACATGCTAAAGCGGACAGTTTTTAAATAAAGGAATTATTTTAAGCGATATTAATTGTTGAAATCGGTCAAGCTAGTTCAGTTAAATAAATTTTATTGGATCAAAAACTAACCCTAGCAGTTTAACCATCTTTTGCAGTCACATACTTGACTAGATTGTGGTGTGCAGTATCCAGTCATTTTTTAAAATATCAATTTTTTTAAGTTTTTATTTTCCAATTTTTTAAATTCAAAATTACATTATCTGAATAGAGATTTAATTCACAGTTTGAAATAGTCATTTTTTAGCTACTGTTCCCAGATTTTAAAAAGCTCAATTAATTAAAAACACTTTTCCATTGAAAAATATATTTACACGAGAATTTTAAAAGGAATGTAAACTTTAAAATAATTAAACTAGTAAATCTACAGATCAGAGACCTCAACGTCAGTTCTACAAATCATTTTTAGGGTTTCGTTCATGTCACGAAACCTTATTACTCCCGCTTCGTTGTCTGTCCGTCACAGAGCTGGTTCTCAGAAACTATATAACTTACAGACTTAAAATTTTGTGTACATATAGCTGAATACCTTACTATGAAGCTGAAAATCATAAAATTTAAAAAATTTGTATTATTTTAATATAGAGAGATAAAAACCCAAAAATCTAACAGCCTTTTCCTGTTAAATTTAAACATTTTTTTTTGTTATAGCAGTTGCCAACAATTAAAAATCCACAATAAAATTCTTTCTACAATAATTAATTTTCTATTGAAAGATTTCCACGTGAAAAATGAAAATGAAATAAAAAGTTTCACCAATTGAAAAAAAAATAATATGACGTCATATTGGTAATAAAACGGAAATTTTCAAACATTTCTCAATAATACAAGGAGTATGAGTATGTGTAAATACAGAAAGCACGTTAATAGGACATCATTAGAGAATTGAAAAGAAAATTAATCTGACGTCATATCGGAAGTTATTTAACGGACCTTTTTCAAATGTTTGAGAATAATATAAAGAGTATAGATATGACATCAGCAAGTGATTATAACCTCATACGAGTTTGAGGAACGTGTTGAATCATGATAAAAACCCGATTATGGAAATATTGGCATATTTTAACATTTTGTAGGTCTTTATGCAACATGTTTAATTTTGGAATTGATTTTTTTTAATATCACATTTAGTCCCCATGACAGATATTATTATGACAGAATATAATAGCTATCGGGCCGGATCAGATATTGGAAAAAACGAGAAAAATAGACCGGTAAATTTTTACTTTATAAAAAACAAGACTTTTTTTTTTGTTGCTAAATGAAATTTATTTGGATTTATTAAAGAAAGAATAAAGTGTTTTGAAAGGAATATTAAACGAAACCCTTTGAGCGATCTTCGATCACACTTACTCACTTGTTCATCAATCTCATTAATTTTTAATATAATCTGTATAATATTTGATGGTCTAAAATTCAATTTTTTATAGTTATTTATACATTTATAAGAATATGAGATTTATCGATTCTTCCGGAAATTTTAGAAGTAACACATTAAACAAAATGTTATGCAATGATAGGATAAACTACTTATTACTGTATTTTTTCAGAATAAGAATACATTCCTTCAGGAGGGGTCCGCCCCATGAACCCCCCGTTGACGGTTTAATTTTATATTCTCAATTTAAAATAATTGTGCTATTTCATTATTCGAGTATATGTCTGAATTCATACCATTGTTAGATTAATCATATCTTTGTACAGGAGATTTTATCCTTTCCTTAAAATAATAATTATTTTTCAACCACTAAACATCATATGTTGCTGAAATTGAATAAAATTTTGTTTGTTTATTACAGGGGCAAATTCCACTTATGAGACTTATATTCAATTTACACATTCAGCGTTTTTATATTTTTCCTTTGAAAGGCGATTTGGTCATCTTTCTTTCGTAGTTAAAATAAATGCTCATCTATTTCATTAGGAAAAGAATATTAAAAACTTAAATCACCCGAAAATTAGCTATTTTGTTAATAAAATTTTGCGTCAAAATAATGCGATTCGCTGGAATTTTCTTTTGTTGGTATTCTTTGAAATGTAAGTTGCTTGACAACCATTTAATAAAAGAGAAAAAAAAAAAAGAAATGCATTGGAAGTTTTTATAAAAATGAGAAATTAAAATGTTTCATATCTTTCAAATTAATACGTAAATTTTCACAATAACTGTATAATTAATTTCGAAATTCTGATAAATATATTGGAAAATTTTCAAAACGATCAAATTAAATTAAGATCTCTATTTCGTAAATTTAGCATCCATAATTTAGCATTTACAATTATCCCAACGGGTGATTTTCTTTTCGGTAAATGTTAAAATTAAAAAATCGTCTGACTTCCCATTGAGAAGCATTATGACTTAAAGCAAAATGTTCTATATTTTTCGAACGAATGAACCAAATGTAACTAAAACCTAAACAGCTAATTTTGGGTACCTCACCAACATACCCACCAAAAATCAACCTAATAGGACGATTTTTACGGCAGTTATCACGGAACAGACAGACAGACGGAAACAAAAAACTTTTCGGGTATCCACACTGAGCCTCAACGGACGTTTCAGCAATTATTACGTGTAAAAAACATTTCATGCTAAAAATTTCGTCATATATAAAACGATACATTTAAAAAAAAAATCTTATAGCGTCGTTATAAAAGTGCGAGAGGCTACATTATTTATACTTGAACATTTTATACGAGCTGATTTTCAAACGTATAAATTATCTTACTTAATCAATCAAGAAAACAGCCGTCAACTGTCACGACAGCGGTGTATGCCGCCTTGGGAACCAAAAAATTATCCAGTCCAAGAAAACTGAATAGCAATCCGATTACAGAAAATCGCTACTGTACGTGATAATATCATTCAGTCTTCCATAATCGAGTATGTTTTAAACTTGGCAAATTAACCTGTTTGTAGAGTCTGTGGGATCTGGAAGAGGGCTGGCGAGCGTAGCTGGTAGAGGACAGAGCACCCTGATTAAAAAATAATCTATTTTCTTCATAGCATTCTGGACTTTCAGAAGAATCCAAATATTCTAAAATTCTAACTCAATTTTATATGGGGAAAATGTAAAGTATGTTTCCTTTATGTTTTCTCTATTACCTCACAAGCAGGGTTCTCGCTGCCGATCGCCATTGCTCCAAATCGTGACAAAATGTTTAATTTAGCGAGAAAACAAAAGACTGATATCGCCAAATTGCAAGAGATTTTTTTTTTTCAGCGACAGTCTTAATGATGTTATTGAATGATTGAAAATTTTTCAATGTAATTTATTATTTGAAATTTATTTATTTTTTTCAGAATTCACATTTTTCAAATTTTACGTATTTGTTTGTTTTTATTTAACTCACTTACATGTTATCCTAAATCCCGAGTTAATTCGGATTTTGTTTCTTAAAACTCTTTTAGAAATGAATCGGGCTAGATTTTTTTTTTCTCGACTTTGCAAAACATTTGTAATCAGATCCGAAACTAAGGGGAGCAAGCGGGCCATATGCCCCAGAGTAGATGGGGGCGGGGGCGCAAAAACAAGATTTTTTTCGGCGTTTGATACAAAAAAGAAATAACGAAATATAGACAAAAATGTCATGCAATCGGACAACCGCACGTAAAGATGCAGTCGTTGATTATACACTCTCTGCTTTGAACAGGGCTCATTTTCCATTACTTGCAAGATCAATGCACTGTTCCAATTAAGTTTGAATTGATTCAATATTTCGAACATTATCGTGCTTTTTTTCATGTTTTTCTTTTGTGTGACCCTGTAAACAAACTATAAGATCTACATACTTGATTAACGAACTCGTCCAAGATACTTGCGAGATCAACATACTGTCCAAAATCGGCTCGTATTAGTTCAGTATTTCGAACGTTACCGTGATGACAAGATTTGCATTTATAGATAGATCGATATAAAAACGAAGTGATTGTAATAGATCGATTTTTTTTTCTAACCTAAACATAATAAGATTAACATACCACCTGACAAATATTTTCCTAATTAAAATAAAAATGAAAGGAACAGATGGAAAACTTCTCTTTATTCCTAATGTCTTAAAATTGACTGACTGATTTTAAAATTCAATAACTTCTGAACGGTGACAGATATTTAAAAAATTCTTGCAGGAAAGTAATCTATGATCTCAGAAGTTATTTATATAATTATTTATTTATTTATTTTTACTGTGATTCCTGATTTTAGTTCCAATTATCAGCAATAGATGGTGCTGTGAGCAATAAACATCCAATCCAGATACAAGCAGAAATCACCCAGTATTGATGTGAAGGAAGGAGGTTCAACATATGGAGTGGGATTCATTCACCAATAAAATTTTATTCAGAATCAGGCCCTAAGAACAAAATTATATTAGCGAATGACACTCACTCCATGTGATCCTTCACATCAATGCTGGATGATTTTAGTTTTGGCCTGGAATGCACTTCTACCACTCGAAGCGCCATCTATTGCTGGTAATTCGAACTAAAATCAGGAATTGCAGTAAATACACTCCTGACATCCTCCATTACTCTCCTACAAGAATTTTTTAAATATCCGTCACCGTTTGGAAGTGACTGAATTTTAAAATCAGTCATTCCAGTTTAGGACATCTGGTACATTTAATTTGGAAATGAATGGGGATGGTATAATTCATGCTTTCCACGGGTTGAAAAAAAAAATTATAGTTTCGGCCTTGTCTGCAATACACTTGTTTTATCAGTTTTCTTCTTTTTGGAATGTATCATTCTTAACACTTTCCAACATAGTTGAAAAGTGTTTATGAATTCGGTTGTCTGTCTGTCTATTTTCCGTGCTCTAACTCGCGTAAATATTCTCGGATTGTCATGCAATTGATAAACGTTATTCACGTTTAGTGTGGCATGTCCGGTAATCGAAAATGAAGTGTGTAGCACTTATAGTTCCTTTACAGGGACACTCAAAAGAATTCCCTTACATTACGGTCTATGGGGGGTAAAAAGCATTTGCATTTTATTTGAATGATGTTACACTATTTCAAACATATTGAAATTGATATAGATCACTGAGGTGTATTACAAGAAGCTTAACTACAGAATATTGTGTGTATAGCATTCATTGTTCATTGACAGGGACACACAAAACAATTCTGCTAAAGTACTGTCTGTTAACAATAATTGCTGTAAGTGCATTTTCAGTTTCGGAACGCGCTTTTAAATTTAACTCATTTTTAACACTTTCCAACATAATTGAAAAGTGTTTATGAGTTCGGTATGTCTATCTGTTGGCGGTTAAAACCTATTCCTTAGCTTACAAAAATCGATAAGATACATGAAAAGCCTCTTTGTGTTAAAATAAAAATCTGATGCATGAAAACGAAAGTAAAGAGAAACATAAGCAGCATATTTTTTTACCATTCAACTGTTTCAACACTTATACACTTTTCTTTCATTAATTTTGTGTTGTGAAATAGAGGATTCTATTATGATTCATAATAAAATCCTCTATTTCACAACACAAAATTAATGAAAGAAAAGAAGAGAGAAAGAAATAGAGGATAATCCTCTATTTCACAACACAGAATTAATGAAAAGGTCTATGGAATAAAGCAACGGTAAACCAAAGAAACACAGACAATAGAACTATAGAATATCCTATTCTGTGAAAAGAAATTCCAACTAGATAATACGTATTGTATTGTTTGTCCCTGTTCTGTTGCTGTACGTCGGGGGCGTAGTTCAGATAGTAGAGCGCTCGCTCAGCATGCGAGAGGTACCGGGATCGATTCCCGGCGCCTCCAACCCTTTTTTTTTTTCTTTTACTTTTTGCTGGTACCGTCATATTTTGGCAATTTTATTTAATAGAAATTTATTACTGAATATTCATTGCTTTTTAAATTTTGGTATTAGCTTTTTTAATTATGAATAGAAAAAAAAAAAGAGAGAGAGAAAAAAAGAAAATATATTGAAAGGAATACGAATATTTAAAAAAAAAAAAAAAAAAAAGAAAGAAAGAAAAAAGAAACCAGCATGAATTAATTCAGAAGCATACTTTTCAATATTTAATAATTGACAAGCTGTTTAACCCGTTCTACGCACGAGAGTTCATGAATTTAATTCTAAAACCAAAATTAAAAATAAAAATCAGTAACAACCAAATCTATCTATGTAATATGTAGAAAAATATTTTTCTACTACTGTGCATTCTTTTTAATGAAATTTAATTGATCATGTTGCTACGGCAGCAGACGATAAAACGATATCTTTGAAATAAGGGAATAAATAGAATAAAAAATTATCTTGATGTTTGTGATAAAATGTTTTATCTTTATTTTTTAAAAATGGTAATAATTAAGCGCAATTAAATAATCTCTAATTATTTGCATGCGAGGTAAAAGAATTATCGTAATACACGCTACAGCTTCTTAGTGTTGCAGCGTGGCGTACGTAATATGTATATTTCACATTGCAGTAAACATTTAGAACGGGTTAGAACTCGCGCGATTAAGGGTTGACCATAAAAAAAGGCAAAAATTCGTCAAAAACATAAATTTAAAAAATATCTATTTAAAAATTTCGAATTTTTTGCCCCAATCGTTCAAGGACCCTACCAGCAACCTGTGTGCCAAATTTCGTAGCCCTGTGCCCTGTGGTCTCCGAGTTTTTGAGGTTACATAGGTAGATACGCGCACGGATTTTAATAGAGTATAGGTGGTAGGTTGTTCTTTCTTCCTCTATACTTTCTTTTTTCTCTCTCAAGATTGAAGGAGATGCTCTTATACAAATCTTTGAAATACATAAATGCTAAATTTATTATGGTTGCTTCTTTAAATTACTAATTAATGAAACTTATTTTACGGTTTATAAACTTTTTATATCACGCCTTTTAGAGATTAAAAGAATTATATTATTACAAGGTGTTTTAATTTGTTATATTTTTATTACGGTTGTTTGTGCTTTTCAGTACGTTGGTTTTTATGTGTCACGCGTTTACCAAACATTATCTTATGGACACGTAACAAACGAAACTGTTCATTTTATGAGTAACAAGTTGGAAATTGTACGTCAAACGTGACAAATGAGGTGCGTTCGTACTAGAGCTAGTTATATAAATATTCATATCTTGATGATTTTTTTATTCTGTGAAATGAATGATATCGTCTGCAGATTCATTTCTGACATAAAATAAGTATCTCGGTCGCTTGATGATTCAATTTCGGAAGCTCCTATAACAAGAAAGCACCAATTTAAAAAAAAAAAAATTCAAATTTCTTAATAAATGTTTTTATTAATATCGCCTAAAGTTTTGATTCGATTTTTATAAAATTTAAAGTGACTCGACAAAATTCGGCAAAGAGAATATATCTTAAATTTCAAACCATTCGGTTGGGTAGTTTTTGCGTTGTTATAGGCGGACGGACAGACAGACGGACGGACCAAGAGACGACTATAGATGCTACGTATTTATATAATTACGAACGCACCTAAAAATGGTTCAAAGCTCCTTCTGGAAGATTATCCTGGCTACGCCACTGCGTTTCGAGAAACTTGACACGCCAAATTGTGCAGAATCTAAATAAAACACAATTTTCGCGCATTTTGCGAAATAGTTCCTAACGAAACTCGACGCTACTTGCGAAAATGAACTGAATAAGCAAACTTCGTTAACGTCTTCCGAGAAACTGTGTTTAATTTTTAAGACTTTATATTAAACAAAATTTTGGTAAGTTTAACGCAATCTGATTTCAAGAAATATTAGTGGTAATCGCAATTAAATTTTGATTAAAAGGAATTTTAAATGTTTGTTAAATGTGTGTGTATATATATATATATATATATTTCTGAATTCTGGTTTTTATCATGATTTGAAATAAATAATGAATTACAATAATTTTGAACTCAGGTCAAATTTATGAATTAAAAGTTTACCTTTTTCAAATAAAATGCCATTTTTAAATTTCGTATCAAAATGCATTTAACCAGCATTTGAAACTGTTTCTAATCAAAATTTAATCGATATTACCAATAATATTTCTTGAACTCAGTTTCCGTTAAAATTCCCAAAACTTTGTTTAATTTGAAAACATAACAGAATAAACAAAACTCGATTTTCATTCTTTTTACAGAATAAACGAAACGTGTTTTCCACGTCACTTGCAAAATTGTACACAATGAAAAATATATTAGATTTCCTGGTCGCCATGGGAATAAATTAAAATGTTAGGATTTGAAGAAATTAATAAAATCAAATAAGAAAAACACAGAATGGGACTTAAATAAAATCATTCACTTACCCGAACTTCTTCCTTATAAATTCCATCTTAATTATGAAGTATACACTGTCAAAAATTCTTTTACTTTGACATCCACATAAAAGAAATATCCATGTCAAAACTTTTAATCAAACCTGCTATCAAATAACGTTTTATCATTTTTGTTATTTGTCTTCCTTCCTGTAGATTTGCTATCACAAACTAAAACAAACAAAATAATCAAAAGCTGTGTATATCCATGCAACCATCCGTCGCACGCACATATTTTTTCATGGAAGAACGAACAAACAGGAAGGAACATCAGGAGTTACTTTCGGTATTATTTCGACAGGGAATTCTGAGTAACGCGATTCCAGTAACCCGAAGCGCTTGGCGAATTTTTGGCGCTCATTTTCAGCCACGATTTTATCGGATCTTTAAGCCTTGTAAACACGAGTTCGACTGGCGTCTATTATTTAGATTTCGTACTTATTTTTATATCTATTTCGTGAGTCTAATCCTATTATTAATCATCTAGTATATAATATAATAAAAATGGGGGGAGGTGAATTTTTCAAAAGGGCAGGGTGTTGCGCCCTTAAAAAATGGCCTAGAGGGGACTGTAAGTAATTGCATAATTAATAAAAACTGCTTATTTCATTAGTAGCACAAATAATCAAACAAATATCATTTGCAGTTTGTGTTGTATTTGTACTTAAAAAATCAAATTCCGTAAGTCTAAACTTAAACAAAAAAATATTAAATATTTTTTAGAAACTTCAAATTCTGTTCATCTTATTTTAATACTTTTTTTTGGTCAGTTTAAACATTTAGAAAATATATGATTTAAATCAGCCATGATTTAATCACTGATTTACTTAAAAATCACTGTTAATTGCTTAAGATGATTGCCTTGTATGATTTAATCATTGTTTTAAATCATGTAATAAAAATCATTGACATTCAAGTTTCAAGGCTTCATAAAAGGAGACCATAAAATAAATTGATCAAAAACTTTTTACTATTTTGAAACTACGGGGAGGAGGGGGGGTTAGTTTCAGCCCTAGTTCATGTTTATACTTAAAATTTCTATTTCTAGTTTAAAAAAATTTCACTCTTAAAAATTGGAACAGGAAATAAGATATTTTTGTTGTGAATTTTGATTTCTTTAGTATCATTTCTAAAACTTTCTACTGTCTCAAAAATTTCATAGCTGTAATTCTATAGAATTCAGTATTTAAAAAAATATATTTAATCAAATTACAAAAAGATAAAATTATCGCTAAAATTAAAATAAATGCATCACTTTAATATAATAATAAGTAAATAGATTGATTAAATTAAATTATTATTATTAAGAATTCTTCATCTCTTTAATATTATTTTTTTTAAATTATAATTCTCAGTATAAAATGTAATATAAGTTAAGAGATGTTTAGAATGAATCGCTAGAAAACATCAAAATACTTTAATCCACCGACCAGGTATGCGAAATGCGCTATCAATGAACTCAAACAGCATACTGATTCTTGCATCATTTAAACAAACAAACAAAAAAAAAGTATCGAGAGAAAAAAAAAAAAAAAAAAAAAAAAGCGATAATCACGCCAGGCTATTGCCCCGCCTGCAAGGTAGTCAAAAACCCCGCAGGTACTCAAAAATCTGTGGAAGATTTCGCAAGAAACTCGTTTGTGTTGAGAGATAGGGGTTTTCCTTCCAGTAATCATTCCTTCTTCCATGTATTTTTTACGCACTTGTTTTTTTAAAGTACAATTTTATAAGATCGATAACGAAAAGATCGTTCAAAAAATTAGCATTCTTCTAAACATTTAATTGTCTGAGTGCAACGAAGACTCATACACAGCGCAGTATTACTTTGCCCATATATAGCTACGACTGATATTAAAACCTTTCGTCAAGCATAACTTAAAAAATATTTAACGGATTTCGTTCAAATTTTTACAGCAGGTACCTATAAAGGTGACAACGACGTCTATTTATTACCAAGAATAAATGTCAAACCGTTTGGAAATTATATTAAAAAAATAGATAAAAAAGCACAATTAAAGTACATACGTCACGAAATTTTGTGCGTACGTCATTTTCATCGGCGGGAGATTTTCGTAGACAATTGGAATTGAAAAGTTCATGGAGTACATGGAGCAAAAAAATATGCACGCACTAATATTCAGCACAATAAAATATATTTCAATTTAGTAGAAATCGAAAATTAATCTGGATTTTTTTCTGTTTGAAAGAAAAACCCCGCAATAACTTAGTAGACTTGGTATTAGAGATTTGGCGCAAATCTCAGCAATAGCATTTTTTTTTTTATTTCGCGTGTGTAAATTAAAAAAAAAATTCTTTGGTGTTTAAATAAAAGGTTTCGATTTATGGCATTATTTCTTTTTTTTTCTCTCTTTTTAGCATTTTAAATGGGATTAATGAAAGGCATGTATTTTAAATTAAATGAGTGAAAGGTTTATATTTAAATGAAATGAATTCAATATGAAAATGTTATAGGAACAATATTTGGCGATTTTTCAACTGCGCCAGGATAACATAAAAGTACCAATATATCAAACGGTATGTAGTATGTGAAATGAAACAATTATATTATAATCACCCATCTAAAAAGAAAAAAAAAATAATATTCTGCATTCAGAGGGAAAAATCCATCTCCTGTGCCGTAAGATTTGGCGAGTTCTTTTTTGGTGATAAGTTTTTCGATGTGATTGTTGGGATCTGCAGGATTTGGCTTACTTTTTCTAAATCTTATTTTTTTGCAGATGTAGTATTATGTAAATATATTTTTTTGCAGATATTTTTCTATTTTGTAATATTTGGCATTCTATTTTGTATATATTCTATTTGGCATTTGGAAAAGAGATTTTTACCTTTTTATCTGTGCCTTCGGAAATATTAAAAAATAAAAAAAGATTTACATGTATCAAGCATTTAATTTTTATACGGACCACTTCTCCATTTTTAGATTTTAAATGCTATTTATTATTTACTAGCCGTTTATTAATTGTTTACAATTTACCCCCCCCCCCCTGACAATAACAATTATTTATCACAAAAATGCCTCTTAGGTTTGTTAAATAAGTTTATGTATTTTCATTACTTATTAAAATATCGAATATGGCGATAAAATTTTATTTTAGCATCGTGCTTAAATTTTTAAGATGGTGCAAAAACATGCTTTAATAAATGTATGTTTGTAAATATTTGAAAAACACGTTTTACCGCTCTCTTGAAAAATTTTGTAAGATGCTAAAACTACCTCTTGACACCATTTAAAATTTTTTTCGCCAACCGACATAGGATACGAAAAATTTCCTTATTCAGATAGACAGGCAAGGCTGGTCTCAAACAAGAGTAAAGCTAGCAACAATATTGTTTTAACTCTGTAAGAGTTACAATAATGATATTAAATACTCTGGCTTAAATAGATTGGCTTTGGGCCCAATTACGAAAGTTTCTCCTAAAAAAAAATGTAGAAGAAGTCTTTTACATTTGTTTCGAATGAAGCTCAGTCTACAAGGTATTAGTTAATAATACAAACAACACTAATGGCATGGAGGCAAAGGTTTTAATTTAAATGTATATATTTGAAACCCTCCCCCCCCCCCAAAAAAAAAAAGAAAGTTGCAGTAATGAATTTAAAATGGCGTTAAGCCACGCTTTCTGACATAAGCAATTAGCTGCAAATGCGATAACGAAACTTTCACTTAACTTAATAACATATAGCTAATATAGCCCTCAGGGCACTTTGCAGTTATACAGACCTTGTGTTTTTTTTTAAAAGCTTGAGACAATTCAGGTTTAAGAAGTTGAGATTTACTGTCAAATGATATAAACAACTATGAACACAAAACTGATGAATTATTATTCAGGTTTATGTATGTATTTAAAAAAAAATTGCATGTGATTACACTTATTAGATAAATTACTTCCGTTTGCATTTAATAACTGATAAACGGCTTCTGTATATTAAATGAATTGTTTAAATATTGGGAAGAGGTGGCGAGAGGTAGAAAGACGAGTAAACAAATGGGTAGACCGACAGGTAGTGAGATGGGTAAAGAGACGAGTAGCGACATAGGTAGGCTGACGGGTAGCGAAAAGAATAGACAGATGGCTAGAGAGAAAGGTAAAAAGAGGGTTGACAGAGTGGTAGCGAGATGGGTCACGAGATGGGTAGTGATACCGGTAGACAGGAATGTAGCACGAAAGGTTGCGAGACGCGTAGAGTGGTAGATAAAGAGACGAGTAGAGAGATGAGTACAGAGACGAGTTGACAGACGGGTAATGAGATTGGTAGCGAGACGGTTTAAAGATTCGGGTACAAAAACAGACGGAAAATGAGACGGGTATACAGACGAGTAGAGAGATAGTAGATGGGTGCGGAGATGGGTAAGAAGATGGGTAGAGAGGCGTATAGCCAGGTGGGTAGAGAGACAGATAGACAAGTTGTGAGACAGATAGACAAACTGGTAGCGAAGTGGATAGAGACACGGCTAGACATACAAGTAGTTAAACGGATAGACAGACGGTTAGAGAAATAGATTGGCGGGTAGCGAGACCGGTAGAGAAATATAGAGACAGGTAGCGAGACGTGTAGAAAGATAGACAATCGGTTAGAGAGACGGGCAGAAGAACGGATAGGGAAACAGACAGATTGTGGAGAGACAGACAGACAGGCAAAAGAAAAGTCTGCAGATTGGCGCAGTAAAGGCGCATTAAAGGCACAGGGGGCAGAGCCTCCTAGAGAATAATCAAGAAGTATCTGTTAAGTTTAACTTTGTAATATATATAATTTTTCAATTTTGCCGATATGGAGATTTAATGTAAAAGTTATTTTACAGAAGTCATCGAAATTTTTTGTATACTTTAATAGTAATTTAGACTATAGTTTTGCAATCTGGTTTGTAGCAAAGCATGCTATCAATGTGGTTTGAAGTGTAAGAATTTCTATAAACAGTTATACAAATAATAGATATATAATCAAGGAAGAAAAATTTTAAATTCCCACTCAAAAAAAGGTGCAACAATGAAATTAAATTTGCGTTAAGCCACGCTTGATAGAGTAATCTATTGGCTGCAAATCCAATTACGTAACTTTAAAAAGCTTGGGGTTTTAAAAGATCCGGCGTTTTTTTTTTTTTTTTTTTTTTTTTTTTTCAAGTTTTGCGCAATACCCGCTTAAGAAAATGAGATTCTTTGCCACATGTTAAAAAAAATTATGACAACACATCTGAAGAACGGTACTTCTTTTCTATTTTTTAACAGTGTATATGAATTTATATATGATATTTTGTAATTCTATCATTTAAATTGCTCTTTTTCTTTATATTGTAATTGTTAACCCTATGTTCTCATCACTATCACTCAGACTAATCCCTTTGAAGGAAGTCCTAGTATATTTATTATCTTATTTCCCTTGACTGAGTTCATGTGTGTACACAGAAAAAAAAAAAACCAATTTGGGTCGAAAGATTCTTAGGTATGTGCCCAAATTGGGCCATGCCTGTTTTTGTTACCACTGTGTATCCATTTTGGGCACTATTAAATACCCATTAAAAAAAAATTGGAAAATGATAACAGGTATGACCCAATTTGGGCACACACCTAAGAATCTTTCGACCCAAATTGGGTTTTATTTATTTATTTTTTTTTTTTTTTTGTGTGTGTGTGTGTGTAACATCGAAAACAAGATATGCGGTAAATTATAAAAAAAGATCAGTTAAATATGTTTCGTTATTTGAAGAATATAGCTATACTTTTACTATTTCTAAAGTGATTCTCAAATTCTCTGCTCAATATCTCTCAAATTCTCTGCTTCGCAAGCCTGGCAGTTGAAGCGAAACACATTTCCAATTTTTGTATAAATAATTTACTTATCGAGTTATAAGCAATTCTCGTCACGTGACTACAGGTTTTTCCTCTTTCAAGTTTTACCGCGTCGGAAATTCGGTTCAATACGCCGACTTTGACTGCATTTTCTGAAAGATCTTCTGAATTCACCAAAAAATGTAAAAAATATTTCGATTGCGTGGTTTCTGAATAAGAACACCTGCCAATTTCATACGTTTCCGATCAAAAATGAATTCAGAAATGTGTCAGAAAGTATCAACAGAAGCAATATGATTTACCAATTATATTGATTGGTGAATATATCATACAAAATGACATTTTAAGAAGGGAGTGAAAAAAGTATCCAAGCCGGAAGTCGAACCTTTGACCTAAATTGCCAACGCTGTAATCAGTATGGTGATTGAGTTAAAAACAATAAAGTGTATTTAGGTATATCAATCGTTCAAGGTAGTTCCGTTGCCTGCGGTATAGTCTGTTGAACTGTCCACATGACAGACCAGATCCCATTGCCAATAAAGATGTGTGAGTGAATAGTGTCGGCATGTTGTCGGTCCATGTAGCTCAATAGCTGAGCGTTTTCGATTCCTGGCTTGGATACTTTTTCACTCAGTTAAAAAAATGTCGTATTTTGGCATTTGAATCACTTAAAACAATATTACAAACAAATCTGTGTATCAATTATTTAATCCCTTGAATGGTTAATGATTGAGAGATTTTTTTTCTGAATTCCATTACGATTTTTATCAAAATTTAGCATTTTAATAAGTTAGAAAACAAATTTGATTTATCTAAACGAAGTCTAATTATAAAATGTATACAAGGTTTCTTTGTAAACAGTATCAGGATTCTTCCTTATCCATTTCATAAATTTTGAACAAAAATTAAGACGTAAGGAACATTTCAAAAATCTAAAAAACGTGTGAAATCTGTATTGAGAAAAACAGGCATAAAGTTTACTAAAGCACCGAAAAATGGATTATGTACACATAATTCAAACGCTTGTAACTTTGCGAAAAATCATCGCAGCTGCATGCAGTTTTTCTCAAATGGTTCAACACAAATTGAAGAATAATAATACACACAAAAATAAATTTAGATTTTTTTTTTGTCGATTTTTGATCCAATAAAGGTCTATGGTCCCCTTAAGAGGCTACTTCACTCAAGCGAAAACAACCGCTTGCTAATGTTAATCCTATGGGGGAAATAATTTATGGTATCTCGTTCGCATTCCAATATTTTTAAATAATTTTCTTTGCATTGGATAACTGAAGTCAATTTCGATGCACGCTCCTTTGGACTTTTTCAATTTTTGTCGCATTTTATTTTATTGAGGATACTTTCACTCTTAAAACCTGTTCCGAAAGTGAAAGTATCTTAATGAAAAAAAATTGTAATCAAAATAGAAAAAGTACAAAGGAGCGTGCATAGAGATTGACCTCAGTTATCCAATGCAAAAAAAAAAAAGAAAAAAAAATCATTTAAAAATATTGAAATGTGAACGAGATGTCGTAAATTATTTCCCCATAGGATTAACATTAGCGAGCGAGTGTTTTCGCCTGAGTGGAGTAGCCTCTTAACACAGCAACAATTTGCACATCCTTATATCTGTGTTATGTGTGTTTATGTAAATATTACAACTATGCGTATTTAATGAAGTTAATGATTTTATCAAATCATTTATAAGCGTTATACACACACACGCGTTTATTACATGCTTAGAATATATAGACATATGCTTTGTTGAATTAGTGAAACATAACATTTATCTCCAAAGGCAAGGTTTGGCAAATACAGTAGCAAGGTCGCTACTGGCACTGGCGACCATAGAAGAAGGAAATATAAATAGAAGTAGGATGTAGGGTATTTTCGCCCGTAATTTGTTACGGGGGTTATGGGAAAGTGTTTAAACAGAATGGCTCGCAACCCTCCCGATATGACTGGCCCATTGGCTGCTTATTCCCCGCCTTTGAAATAGTTTCGGAAAATAGCGTAAATAAAAAAAATCCGTGGCAAACGGCGAAAGATGAAAATGGGCGAAAACACCCTACATCCTACTTCTATTATATTTCCTTCTTATATGCTGGCGACCAAGTTATTTAATCCAGAGGTTTCTTCTTTCTTTCATCTTTTGTACAAAAAATGACCAATAAACAAGCACAAACAGCATTTAGAACAGTTACCAAGTTAGTCCTTTTTGTTTCAGAAATAAATTGTCCGAAAATCACGAAAAATCCCATAAAAATTTCTGGGAAATTTTAAAATTCGCAGAGAACAAAAATTATTTCATTGGGCTAAAAGATAGAAACTTGGTAGAAGATATCTCGCTGTAACATATTTTAATGCCCTAAGTTGGTTTCTAGAAATGGTGCTTTAAAAAAAATTATGCATTGTAAATCATTGTCTTTTTTGAAAATATGTATTTGTTAATTGTTTTAGCAACTTTTTTAAAATGAATATTTTGAAACTATGACCTATGATATTTTTATATTATGACACGAATTGTTTTTGAGTAATTAATTTTTTTCTCATATTTTAATTTTGTCTTATTGATAGATTTAATTTATAGACAGTAGAGGAATTTAAATTATTATTATAATTAATTTATGATCATATTGGTTTCTTTTTATACATAATCTGAGTAATTATGAGAGAACATTCATAATTTATTGAGATATATAGGTTGCAATAAAAAATTGTTTTTCACTTTTAAATGATTATTGTAATTTTCCTTTGTGAATAAATTTGAATAAATATGATTTTTATGTTTTATACTGAGTCTTTATTGATTCAAGTTGTAATGTTTCATGTTCTATGTAAATTGACAAAAATTGCTTTAAAGGAATATGGATCAAAAATTTTAAAATCTTTAAAGAGCATTTTTACTGATAAAACTTTATTAATTTTGAAAAGAGGAAAAAAAAAGGTTGTTTTGAGCTTTTTACAATAATGTCAAGTTTGTAAAAAAAAATAAAAATAAAAAATAAAATGAAAAATTCTAAATGCTTAAGATTTGTTGAAGAATAGATTTTTTATTTCTAAAGTCTCATGATTAATATATATATGCATATATTAAAAAAATAATAATAAAAACCAGGTTTTTTTTTTCTTTATAATTATGTAAGGAAAAAACACTTATTATCTCTAGAATAAAAATATATTATGCTTAAGAGACTACAGTAAAAAAAAAAAAAAAAAAAAAAAAAAACCCTTAAATAAGCAGAACTATTAATTTTATACACACAAACGGTGACATTCTTCAGATCTGTTTGTGTGTATGAAACTGGTAGATTTGCTTATTAAAACTATTTTGTGTATTGTAGTCATTTTAGCAAATATACTTTTTTTCCCTTGTCTGAGCTTTATTTTTTATAACAATGCAATTTCATAAAGAAACAATCGTTTGAATTTAAGGAAAAATATTTGAAAAAAACTTTTAAAATATTTATTTCTAAACATTCGCGATTTATCAATTGCCTCCCTTCCCCTCTGTTTTTTTTTTTTTTTTTTTTTTTTGTGTATGTACAAATAATAATTTTAGGAAGAACTACTTGAATTAACAAATATTGGAAATTTCTTTAACAATATTTACAGAGAAAATCTTTTTACTAATCTTCGTGGTATATAGGGGGGACATTGGGGACAGAGTACATTTCATCTAATTAACATCAGATAAAAATCTTTTTCAAATTGTCAATAGTTGATATTAATTCTTTTAAATACTGACAATTTTTAAAAGATTTTTATCTGATGTTATTTAGATGAAATTGGCGTTGTTCGCATGTGCCATCTTTTCCCCTAAAAATCAATCATTTTTCCAGTGTTTTACAAGAATGCCTTATAAAAGATTTGTTGAATATAAACAAGGAATTTTTTTATCGATTTTTAACTCATTTCGTAATAGGAGAGAATTGTAAAACTGATGTTCAAAGGTGTGTTTCCGATGATAATACTACATTTTCATACGGTTTGGAAACGAGGTCATAGATTAATTATTTCTTTACGGCACTTTTATAAATGCCCCAAAACTGCCGATAAACGAGAAAAAACGGTAGAAATTGCATAAAAAATTCACGAAAAATTCAAACACCGCTATATTAATACCGAATTGAAAAGAGAACGAAATGTATAATATTGTGGTTAAGAGATTAAAGCCGGATTCGGTTTACTAATGTAGAAAAATCGCCGCGAAACTGAAAAAAAAAAAGTAAAAATTTCATTAAAAAATGCTAAAAATACAAAAGTACAGGACAAAATTTACTACAATAGACTAAAACAAATGTAACTGGAATTCCTTCACGAACTCAAAAATGTACAAAAAACGCAAAAAAAAAAAAAAAAAAAAAACCCACACTAAAAGTTGCATTGAAAATCGCGGAAGTGAAAATGAGTTTGATATCAAATTCCAGAAACCCTTCAAAAATCGCACAGGACAAAGTTTACTATATTGGGCTAAAAAATTAAAGCAGGATTTTCTTTTAGGAATGTCAAAAAATCGCTGCGAAACAAGAAAAATCGTATGAAAAAAATCCGTGGCGAAAATTTGAAAGATCTCTGTACGAATTCCGAATAAACTTTATTGAAAAGGTTACTACTAGATTAAATTATTGAAACCGGATTTCTTTTTATTAATGTGGAAAAAATCACGCAAACGTAAAATAAAAAACCCACAGAAAGAATAAAAAATCGCAGATAACAAAATTTAGTACAGGGACTAACACATTGTAACTGAAATTCTTTCACGAATGTCAAAAGATCAGCGTTTTAAAACGCTAAAAATCACATTGAAAATCACATTTAAAATAGAAAAAAATTCAAAAATCGCCGCGAAATGCGAAAAAACGATAAAAACCACATTGAAAATTACTAAAAAGATCCAAAGTTGAAGAGAACAAAATTTTCTGTATTAGGCTAAATATTTAAAACGGATAAATCATTTATAAATCCCCAAAAGATAGTTTAAATAATGTTCTTATTTTTCTTTGCTTTTGACATATTAATATATATATATATATATATATATATATATATATATATATATATATATATATATATATATACACTAGAATGCCATAAATGATGGGGACTTTCAGTTTTAGACATTTTTTCAAATATTTAAAAATATACATATCAGATTATTTTGGAATTTTAGGATTAAAAAGAACAGGTTTGACTTCATATTTTTCAACGTCGATTTGATAAGAAGGACAATTAGGGGACCAACCAAAAAATTAAAGAAAAAAATAATACTTGGGATCACCCTGTAAAAGAAAATGCACGAAATGATCTGTCGCTGCAGAATGTACATAGGCAGACATTGTATAATATGTGCATTCATTTGTGTAAGAATAGCATGTATATTAATAGAGATATAGCTATTTTTTTTTAAAAATTAAAAAAATTCTTGCATGTTTTTTGCTTATAACACACAGGGTTTTTAACCAAATTTAAGGCCAATTTCAGAAAAATTGACAAAATGTAGTAGCAATAACATAGTGCTATTGGAATATAAATATATTATATATTTAAGGAAATATGGGCAGTTGTATGAAATAATTTTTATCTGCGCATGCGCGAACGATATCAAGGAACTTTTTGCATAATTTAAGTCAACTCTCTGGAGCAACTTAATAAAAAAAAATCCGTCAAATATCGCAAAAATTCAGAGAGATATCGGCGTTAGAGTGAGCTGTTTTTTAGTTTCTGACTAAAACTCGTTGAATGATAAGGGACTGTCCACAAATTGTTATTTTTAAGTTATCGGAAAGCGTTCGGAAAAAGTTTTTTGAAAAAGCTATTTAATTATAGTTTACGGTTATGTTTAGGACGATTTTGACTCTAAACTACGATGAAAAGGAAAATATAGTCCATACATTGATTACATTTAAGTAAATTGAGGTGTTTATAATAAAATTTTAAGAAATTTAGCCCAATACGCAAAACACTCTACAGTAAATTCTATCGCATATATATGTATTTTCTGTATATACGTAATTTGTATGCCAGTAGTGAAGATGATAAACTAAAATCTAAGATATATTATACATTTTTCATAAGTTATGAGTCAATAACTTGTAATTTGAGTTTTACAGTTATATTTCAATAGCTTTTTGGGAAATTACGTAATAGATTGGAACCGTCTATGCCTAAAACGTGTTGTGAAATCAAACCGAAAGGCTTCCTTTAAAGGCGATTTCAGGGGAATTTTGATCGTCTACGACTAATGATGCAAGTGATCGTACCGTCCGGCGGAAGATCGTGGCACTTGGTTTTCATGGCCGAGCTGGAGTTCACAAGCCAAATATCACTCATCTGAATAAGACCCGTCGATTAAAGTGGTTCAAAGAACGACGGCACTGGTCAGTAGAAAAATGGAAAAACATCCTTTGGAGAGATGAATCATGCTAGCAATTTTGGCAGTCCAATGGACGTGTTTGTGTGCGGCGAGTGCCTGGCGAACGATATTTACAGGACTGTTTCATACCCAGAGTGAAATTTGGCGGAGGTGGGATCCTGTTTTTTTAATTTCTGGGAGTATGAATGCCGAAGCCTACAAAACAATTCTGGACAATTCAGCGCTACCGATATTATGGCAACACTTTGGTCTTGTTCCATACCTGTCTCAGCATGACAATGCTCCATGTCATACAGCAGGGGTTGTTAAGACGTGATTTGAAGAAATTGGTGTGGAAAACCTTCCCTGGCTAGCTCAAAGTCCAGACCTCAACACTTTGGAACATATTTGGGATGAGTTAGAGCGCCGATTTAGAGCCAGTCCAACTCGGCCAAAAACACCACAGAACTGTTTGCTACTCTACAGGATGAATGGACAAAGATTCCTCCAGAAACGTATCGAAAACTGGTAGAAAGTTTTAATTCAAAGAGTTGCAGCAGTTATTGCGGCAAAGGGTGGCCCTACACGATGCTAAAGTTATGCTGAGTCCCCTTTAAATTCATAGTATGAGGGGCAATAACATCGCAGTTTAAAAATTAAGAGGGGGAGGGGTGGCTAAATAAGTTTCTAACTCAGTTTTTTTTTTCAAAATATCTGCGAAACTAAGAAAATCAATTAATAATAGAGCTTCTCATTAATAAGCAAATATGTAGATTAATTAATAATTAATTTTATTGAATATTCAAAATGTGTTTGCGAATTATTTCAAAGCATTATTTCATTTTTATTTTCATTTAATTAAGAATTAAATTCAGTTTTAAGATGTTTTGAAATATTACATCAGGGTACAAAATATATATTTCATTAATAATACTGAAAAAATAAGAAAAAACTAATAACAAATGAAAATACACTTACAAATTATGGCATCATAACATAAAGTAAATGCGCTTCGCTAAAGTTGCGTTCAAAATGGATTCAGCATCTACTCCCTCCCTCCACCCTCTTACCTTTGAGCAGCACAAATGTCTAACAAATACAATGCTATGGATTTTCGAAGAATATCTGTAAAATTATCGGTAATGAATCTTCTTTATTTGAACAAAGGGGTATTTACTTTCCTCCAGATATAAATACATCTCCGCATAAATATTTTTTTTTTCTTCTGTCGAATGTCTTTAGAAATATCAGCAATGCATCTTTTTTATTTGAATGGAGAGAATTTACTTTTCTCCAGAAATAAATATATCTCCACATATTTTTTTCTTTTTCAGACGAATGTCTGTAGCAGCGACGTATCTGTAGCAGAAGCTTGTATAAGCAACGAATCTTCTTCATTTGAACGGAGATATATTTATTTTCGTCCAGAAAGAAAAGCAGATCCGCATAAATATTTTTTTTCTTCTTCTGTCGAATGTCTTTAGAAATATCAGCAATGCATCTTTCTTATTTGAATGGAGAGTATTTACTTTTCTCCAGAAATAAATACATCTCCACATATTTTCTTTCTTTTTCAGACGAATGTCTGTAGCAGCGACGTATCTGTAGTAGAAGCTTGTATAAGCGACGAATCTTCTTCATTTGAACGGAGATATATTTATTTTCGTCCAGAAAGAAATGCAGATCCACATAAATATTTTATTTCTTCTTCTGTCGAATGTCTGTAGAATTTTTACAGACGAATTTTTTTTATTAGAACGGAGAGGTATTTACTTTCAACCAGAAGTAAATGCACCTCCCCATAAGTGATTAATTTCTTCTTCTGTCGAATGTCTGTAGAATTATCAGCGATGATTTCTTTTTTTTTTTTGAACGAAAATGCATTTACTTTCCTCCAGAAATAAATGCATCTCCGTATAAAATTTTTATTTCGTCTTCTGTCGAATATTTGTCAATTTTCATCCATGAATTTTCTTTATTTGAACGGAGAGGTATTTACTTTCGGCCAGAAATAAATACATCTCCACATAAATATTTTTTTCTTCTTCTGTGGAATGTGTGTAGCACTGTTAGAGATGAATCCTCTATATGTGAATGGAGAGGCATTTACTTTCCTCCAGAAATAAATGCATCTCCACATAAATATTTTATTTCTTCTGCGGTGGAATGTGTGTAGAAATGTTAGAGATGAATCTTCTTTATTTCAACGGAGAGGTGTTTATTTTTTTCCCGAAATAAATACCAGAAAAAAAGCAGATACGCATAAATATTTTATTTCTTCTTCTGTCGAATGTCTGTAGAATTTTTACAGACGAATTTTTTTTATTAGAACGGAGAGGTATTTACTTTCAGACATAAGTAAATGCACCTCCGCATAAGTGATTAATTTCTTCTTCTGTCGAATGTCTGTAGAATTATCTGGAATGAATCTTTTTTATTTGAATGGAGAAGTATTTACTTTCCTCCATAAATAAATACATCTCCGCATAAATATTTTTTTCTTCTTCTGTTGAATGTCTTTAGAAATATCAGCAATGAATCTGTTTTCTTTGAATGGAGAGGTATTTACTTTCCTCCAGAAATAAATACGTCTCCACATAAATATTTTTTTCTTCTCCTGTTGAAAGTGTGTAGCATTGTTAGAGATGAATCCTCTTTATTTGATCGGAGAGGCATTTACTTTCCTCCAGAAATAAATACATCTGCGACTAAATATATTATTTCTTCTTCTGTCGAATATCTGTAAAATTATCAGCAATGAATCTTCTTTATTTGAACAAATAGGTATTTAATTTTCTCCAGAAATAAATACATCTCCACATAAATATTTTTTTCTTCTTCTGTCGAATGTCTTTAGAAATATCAGCAATGAATCTTTTTTATTTGAATGGAGAGGTATTTACTTTTCTCCAGAAATAAATACATCTCCACATAATTTGTTTTTCTTTTTCAGACGAATGTCTATAGAAGCTTAGTATGTGTAGTAGAAGCTTGTATAAGCGACGAATCTTCTTCATTTGAACGGAGATACGAGGTAGAGTCAATAAATTCCCGGAATGGTCGCCTACATTCACACAGGTGTTCGTTGGAACGGAAATATCTTTTTTGGAGGTTCATTTCCGGTACTGTTGGTATTAGCTGCAGATCATTTCTGACAAAGCGAATTTTTCATTCGTCGGATTTTGAAATGTCGTTTTTAGTACAGCTTGCACACATCAAATTCTGCGTTTTGCTCGAGAAATCGCCTCCTGAGAAACTCGAGAAGCTGAATAAAGTATGCGGAAACGATGACATAAGCGTTTTCGTAAAGGTCAGCAAAAACATCACCAAGGAAGGAAAATTTTCGCTTGGACAAAAGCCGAGGGAAAATGATGTTGGAGGTGTTTTTCGATTACGAGGGCGTCATTCACTACGAATTTATTCCTGAATCACAAACTGTCAATAAAGTACTTTATCTGGAGATCCATAAAGACTAAGAGATGCAATCAGACGAAAACGACCTGAAAAATGGGCAAAAAATGATATTAGATAAATGGCGATAAATGATATTATGCCGAATATCTGTAGTATTATCAGCGATGAATCTTCTTTATTTGAAGGAGAGGTATTTACTTTCCTCCATAAATAAATACATCTCCGCATAAATATTTTTTTCTTCTTCTGTTGAATGTCTTTAGAAATATCAGCAATGAATCTGTTTTCTTTGAATGGAGAGGTATTTAATTTCCTCCATAAATAAATACGTCTCTACATACATATTTTTTTCTTTTTCAGATGAATGTCTGTAGCTTTGTTAGAGATGAATCCTCTTTATTTGAACGGAGAAACATTTACTTTTCAACAGAAATAAATGTATCTCCACATAAATATTTTATGTCTTCTTCAGACGAATGTCTGTAGAAGCTTGTATCAGTGACGAATCTCTTCATTTGAGCGGAGAGGTATTTATTTTCGTTCAAAAATAAATACATCTCCGCATAGATATTTTATTTCTTCTTTTATCGAATATCTGTGAAATTATCAGCGAGGAATATTCTTTATTGAACGGAGAGTTATTTTTTTTTCTTCCAGAAATAAATACATTTCCGCCTAAATATTTTATTTCATCTTGTGTCGACTGTCTTCAGAAATAACAGCAATGAATCTTTTTTATTTTATTGGAGAGGTATTTAATTTCCTCCAGAAATAAATACATCTCTACATAAATATTTTTTTTCTTTTTCAGACGAATGGCTGTAGAGGCGACGTATCTGTAACAAAAGCTTGTATAAGCGACGAATCTTCTTCATTTGAACGGAGATATATTTATTTTCTTCTAGAAAGAAATGCAGATCCGCATAAATATTTTATTTTTTCTTCTGTCGAATGCCTGTAGAATTTTTACAGACGAATTTTTTTACTAGAACGGAGAGGTATTTACTTTCAAACAGAAGTAAATGCACCTCCGCATAAGTGATTAATTTCTTCTTCTGTAGAATGTCTGTAGAATTATCAGCGATGATTTTTCTTTATCTGAACGGATATGTATTTACTTTCCTCTAGAAATAAATGCATCTCCGTATAAATATTGTTTTCATCTTCTGTCGAATATTTGTCAATTTTCAGCGATTAATCTTCTTTATTTGAATGGAGAGGTATTTACTTTCCACCAGAAAAAAATACATCTCCACATAAATATTTTTTTCTTCTTCCGTGGAATATGTGTATCATTGTTAGACATGAATCCTCTATATGTGATCGTAGAGGCTTTTACTTTCCTACAGAAATAAATGCATCTCCACATAAATATTTTAATTCTTCTGCTGTCGAATGTGTGTAGAAATGTTAGAGATGAATCTTCTTTATTTCAACAGAGAGGTATTTATTGTTTTTCCAGAAATAAGTACATCTCCGCTTAATACATTATTATTTCTTCTGTAGAAATCTGTAGTATTATCAGCGATGAAACTTCTTTATTTGAACGGAGAGGTATTTACTTTCCTCCATAAATAAATACATTTCCGTATAAATATTTTTTTCTTCTTCTGTTGAATGTCTTTAAATATATCAGCAATGAATCTGTTTTACTTGAATGGAGAGGTATTTACTTTCCTCCAAAAATAAATACATCTCCACATAAATATTTTTTTCTTCTTCTGTTGAATGTGTGTAGCATTGTTGGAGATGAATCCTCAATATGTGAACGGGGAGGCTTTTAGTTTCCTCCAGAAATCAATGCATCTCCACATAAATATTTAAATTCTTCTGCTGTCGAATGTGTGTAGAAATGTTAGAGATGAATCTTCTTTATTTCAACGGAGAGGTATTTATTTTTTTCCAGAAATAAATACATCTCCGCATAAGTATTTTATTTTTTCTTCTGTCGAATGTCTTTAGAAATATCAGCAATGAATCTTTTTTATTTGAATGGAGAGGTATTTAATTTCCTCCAGAAATAAATACATATCCACATAAATATTTTTTTCTTCTTCTGTCGAATGTGTGTAGCATTGTTAGAGATGAATCATCTTTATTGAACGGATAAGCATTTACTTTTCTACAGAAATAAATGCATCTTCACATAAATATTTTATTTCTTCTTCAGACAAATGTCTGTAGATGCGACGTATCTGTAGAAGCTTGTATCATCGACGAATCTTCTTCTTTTGAACGGAGAGGTATTTACTTTCCACCAGAATTAAATACATCTCCACATAAATATTTTTCTTCTTCTTCTGTCGAATGTGTGTAGCTTTGTTAGAGATGAATCCTCTATATGTGAACTGAGAGGCATTTACTTTCCTCCAGAAATAAATGCATCTCCACATAAATATTTTATTTCTTCTGCTGTGGAATGAGTGTAGAAATGTTAGAGATGAATCTTTATTTCAATAGAGAGGTACTTATTTTTTCCCCGATATAAATACATCTCCGCATAAATATATTATTTCTTCTTCTGTCGAATATTTGTAGTATTATCAGCGATGAATCTTCTTTATTTGAACGGAGAGGTATTTACTTTCATACAGAAATAAATTCATCTTCGCATAAATGTATTATTTCATCTTCTGTCGAATATCTGTGAAATTATCAACGATGAATCTTCTTTATTTGAACGGAGATGTATTTACTTTCCTCCAGAAATAAATACATATCCGCATAAATATTTTTTTTCTTCTTCTGTCGAATGTGTGTAGAAATGTTAGAGATGAATATTCTTTATTTCAACGGAGAGGTATTTATTTTTTTCCAGAAATAAGTACATCTCCGCTTAATACATTATTTCTTCTTCTGTAGAAATCTGTAGTATTATCAGCGATGAATCTTCTTTATTTGAACGGAGAGGTATTTACTTTCCTCCAGAAATAAATACATATCCGCATAAATATTTTTTTTCTTCTTCTGTCGAATGTCTTTAGAAATATCAGCAATGAATCTTTTTATTTGAATGGAGAGCTATTTACTTTCCTCCAGAAATAAATACATATCCACATAAATATTTTAATTCTTCTGTTGTCGAATGTGTGTAGAAATGTTAGAGATGAATATTCTTTATTTCAACGGAGAGGTATTTATTTTTTTCCAGAAATAAGTACATCTCCGCTTAATACATTATTTCTTCTTCTGTAGAAATCTGTAGTATTATCAGCGATGAATCTTCTTTATTTGAACGGAGAGGTATTTACTTTCCTCCATAAATAAATACATCTCCGCATAAATATATTTTTTCTTCTTCTGTTAAATGTCTTTAAAAATATCAGCAATGAATCTGTTTTACTTGAATGGAGAGGTATTTACTTTCCTCCAGAAATAAATACATCTCCACATAAATATATTTTTCTTCTGCTGTTGAATGTGTGTAGCATTATTAGAGATGAATCCTCTTTATTTGAACGGAGAGGCATTTACTTTCCTCCACAAATAAATACATCTCCGCATAAATATTTTTTTCTTCTTCTGTTGAATGTCTTTAAATATATCAGCAATGAATCTGTTTTACTTGAATGGAGACGTATTTATTTTCCTCCAAAAATAAATACATCTCCACATAAATATTTTTTTCTTCTTCTGTTGAATGTATGTAGCATTATTAGAGATGAATCCTCTTTATTTGAACGGAGAGGCATTTACTTTCCTCCAGAATTCACTCATTTAATTTAAAATACATGCCTTTCATTAATCCCATTTAAAATGCTAAAAAGAAAAAAAAAAGAAATAATGCCATAAATCGAAACCTTTTATTTAAACACCAAAGAATTTTTTTTTTTTTAATTTACACACGCGAAATAAAAAAAGCTGCTATTGCTGAGATTTGCGCCAAATCTCTAATACCAAGTGTACTAAGTTATTGCGGGGTTTTTCTTTCAAACAGAAAAAAATACAGATTAATTTTCGATTTCTGCTAAATTGAAATATATTTTATTGTGCTGAATATTAATGCGTGCATATTTTTTTGCTCCATGTACTCCATGAACTTTTCAATTCCGATTGTCTACGAAAATGACGTACGTACAAAATTTTCGTGACGTATGTACTTTAATTGTGCTTTTTTATCTATTTTTTTAATACAATTTCCAAACGGTTTGACATTTATTCTTTATAATAAATAGACGTCTTTGTCACCTTTATAGGTACCTGCTGTAAAAATTTGAACGAAATCCGTTAAATATTTTTTGAGTTATGCTTGACGAAAGGTTTTAATATCCATCGTAGCTACATATGGGGCAAAGTAATACTGCGCTGTGTATGAGTCTTCGTTGCACTCAGACAATTATTTCTTCTTCTGTCGAATATTTGTAGTATTATCAGCGATGAATCTTCTTTATTTGAACGGAGAGGTATTTACTTTCATACAGAAATAAATTCATCTTCGCATAAATGTATTAAATCATCTTCTGTCGAATATCTGTGAAATTATCAACGATGAATCTTCTTTATTTGAACGGAGATGTATTTACTTTCCTCCAGAAATAAATACATCTCCGCATAAGTATTTTATTTTTTCTTCTGTGGAATGTCTTTAGAAATATCAACAATGAAGCTTTTTTATTTGAATGGACAGGTGTTTACTTTCCTCCAGAAATAAATACATCTCCACATAAATATTTTTCTATTCTTCTGTGGAATGTGTGTAGCATTGTTAGAGATGAATCCTCTACATGTGAACTGAGAGGCATTTACTTTCCTCCAGAAATAAATGCATCTCCACATAAATATTTTATTTTTTCTGCTGTCGAATGTGTGTAGAAATGTTAGAGATGAATCTTTATTTCAACAGAGAGGTACTTATTTTTTCCCCGATATAAATACTTCTCTGCATAAATATATTATTTCTTCTTCTGTCGAATATTTGTAGTATTGTCAGCGATGAATCTTCTTTATTTGAACGTAGAGGTATTTACTTTCATACAGAAATAAATTCATCTTCGCATAAATGTATTAGTTAATCTTCTGTCGAATATCTGTGAAATTATCAACGATCAATCTTCTTTATTTGAACGGAGATGTATTTACTTTCCTCCAGAAATAAATACATATCCGCATAAATATTTTTTTTCTTCTTCTGTCGAATGTCTTTAGAAATATCAGCAATGAAGCTTTTTATTTGAATGGAGAGCTATTTACTTTCCTCCAGAAATAAATACATCTCCACATCAATATTTTTTTCTTCTTCTCTCGAATGTGTGTAGCATTGTTAGAGATGAATCCTCAATATGTGAACGGGGAGGCTTTTACTTTCCTCCAGAATCAAATGCTTCTCCACATAAATATTTAAATTCTTCTGCTGTCGAATGTATGTAGAAATGTTAGAGACGAATCTTCTTTATTTCAACGGAGACGTATTTATTTTTTTCCGGAAATAAATACATCTCCGCTTAATATATTATTTCTTCTTCTGTAGAATATCTGTAGTATTATCAGCGATGAAACTTCTTTGTTTGAACGGAGGGGAATTTACTTTCCTCCAGAAATAAATATATCTCCACATACATATTTTTGTTCTTCTTCTGTCGAATGTGCGTAGGTTTGTTAGAGATGAATCCTCTATATGTGAACTGATAGGCATTTACTTTCCTCCAGAAATAAATGCATCTCCACATAAATATTTTAATTCTGCTGTCGAATGTGTGTAGAAATGTTAGAAATGAATCTTTATTTCAACAGAGAGGTACTTATTTTTTCCCCGATATAAATACATCTCCGCATAGATATATTATTTCTTCTTCTGTGGAATATTTGTAGTATTATCAGCGATGAATCTTCTTTATTTGAACGGAGAGGTATTTACTTTCATACAGAAATAAATTCATCTTCGCATAAATGTATTATTTCATCTTCTGTCGAATATCTGTGAAATTATCAACGATGAATCTCCTTTATTTGAACGGAGATGTATTTACTTTCCTCCAGAAATAAATACATATCCACATATATATATATTTTTCTTCTTCTGTCGAATGTGTCTAGCATTCTTAGAGATGAATCATCTTTATTGAACGGAGAAGCGTTTACTTTTCTCCAGAAACAAATGCATCTCCACATAAGTAATTTTTTTCTTCTTCTGCCGAATATGTGTAGCATTGTTAGACATGATTCATCTTTATTGAACAGAGAAGCATTTACTTTTCTACAGCAATAAATGCATATCCACATAAGTATTTTATTTCTTCTTCTGTGGGATGTGTGTAGCATTGTTGGAGATGAATCCTCAATATGTGAACGGGGAGGCTTTTACTTCCCTCCAGAAATAAATGCAACTCCACATAAATATTTAAATTCTTCTGCTGTCAAATGTCTTAAGAAATATCAGCGATGAATCTTTTTTATTTGAATGGAGAGGTATTTATTTTCCTCCAGAAATAAATTCATCACCACAGAAAATTTTTTTTTTCTTTTTAAGACGTATCTGTAGTAGAAGCTTGTGTAAGCGACGAATCTTCTTTATTAAATGGAGATATATTTATTTTTGTCCAGAAAGAAATACAGATCCGCATATTTTTTTTATTTCTTCTTTTGTCGAATGTCTGTAGAATTTTAACAGACGAATTTTTTTATTGGAACGGAGAGGTATTTCCTTTCAGACAGAAGAAAATGCAACTCCGCATAAGTGATTAATTTCTTCTTCTGTCGAATGTCCGTAGAATTATCTGCAATGAATCTTTTTTATTTGAATGGAGAAGTATTTACTTATCTCCAGAAATAAATACATCTCCACATAAAAAAAAAATTTTCTTCTGTCGAATGTATTTAGTATTGTTAGAGATGAATCTTCTTTATTTAAACGGAGAAGTATTTACTTTCGTCCAGAAATAAATACATCACCGCATAAATATTTTATTTCTTCTTTTGTCGAATGTCTTTAGAAATATCAGCAATGAAGCTTTTTTATTTGAATGGACTGGTATTTACTTTCCCCCAGAAATAAATACATCTCCACATAAATATTTTTCTCTTCTTCTGTGGAATGTGCGTAGTATTGTTAGAGATGAATCCTCTATATGTGAACTGAGAGGAATTTACTTTCCTCCAGAAATAAATGCATCTCCACATAAAAATTTATTTCTTCTGCTGTCGAATGTGTGTAGAAATGTTAGAGATGAATCTTCTTTATTTCAACGGAGAGGTATTTATTTTTTTCCCGAAATAAATACATCTCCGCATAAATATATTATTTCTTCTTCTGTCGAATATTTGTAGTATTATAAGCGATGAATCTTCTTTATTTGAACGGAGAGGTATTTACTTTCATACAGAAATAAATTCATCTTCGCATAAATGTATTATTTCATCTTCTGTCGAATATCTGTAAAATTATCAACGATGAAACTTCTTTATTTGAATGGAGAGGTATTTACTTTCCTCCAGAAATAAATACATATCCGCATAAATATTTGATTCTTCTTCTGTCAAATGTGTGTAGCATTGTTAGGGATAATTCCTCTATATTTGAACGGAGAGGCATTTACTTTCCTCCAGAAATAAATGCATCTCCACATAAATATTTAAATTCTTCTGCTGTCGAATGTGTGTAGAAATGTTAGAGACGAATCTTCTTTATTTCAACGGAGACGTATTTATTTTTTCCGGAAATAAATACATCTCCGCTTAATATATTATTTCTTCTTCTGTAGAATATCTGTAGTATTATCAGCGATGAAACTTCTTTGTTTGAACGGAGGGGAATTTACTTTCCTCCAGAAATAAATATATCTCCACATACATATTTTTGTTCTTCTTCTGTCGAATGTGCGTAGGTTTGTTAGAGATGAATCCTCTATATGTGAACTGATAGGCATTTACTTTCCTCCAGAAATAAATGCATCACTACATAAATATTTTAATTCTGCTGTCGAATGTGTGTAGAAATGTTAGAAATGAATCTTTATTTCAACAGAGAGGTACTTATTTTTTCCCCGATATAAATACATCTCCGCATAGATATATTATTTCTTCTTCTGTCGAATATTTGTAGTATTATCAGCGATGAATCTTCTTTATTTGAACGGAGAGGTATTTACTTTCATACAGAAATAAATTCATCTTCGCATAAATGTATTATTTCATCTTCTGTCGAATATCTGTGAAATTATCAACGATGAATCTTCTTTATTTGAACGGAGATGTATTTACTTTCCTCCAGAAATAAATACATATCCACATATATATATTTTTCTTCTTCTGTCGAATGTGTCTAGCATTCTTAGAGATGAATCATCTTTATTGAACGGAGAAGCATTTACTTTTCTCCAGAAACAAATGCATCTCCACATAAGTATTTTTTTTCTTCTTCTGCCGAATGTGTGTAGCATTGTTAGACATGATTCATCTTTATTGAACAGAGAAGCATTTACTTTTCTCCAGCAATAAATGCATATCCACATAAGTATTTTATTTCTTCTTCTGTGGGATGTGTGTAGCATTGTTGGAGATGAATCCTCAATATGTGAACGGGGAGGCTTTTACTTCCCTCCAGAAATAAATGCAACTCCACATAAATATTTAAATTCTTCTGCTGTCAAATGTCTTAAGAAATATCAGCGATGAATCTTTTTTATTTGAGTGGAGAGGTATTTATTTTCCTCCAGAAATAAATACATCTCCACAGAAATATTTTTTTTTTTTAAGACGTATCTGTAGTAGAAGCTTGTGTAAGCGACGAATCTTCTTTATTAAATGGAGATATATTTATTTTTGTCCAGAAAGAAATACAGATCCGCATATTTTTTGTATTTCTTCTTTTGTCGAATGTCTGTAGAATTTTAACAGACGAATTTTTTTATTGGAACGGAGAGGTATTTCCTTTCAGACAGAAGAAAATGCAACTCCGCATAAGTGATTAATTTCTTCTTCTGTCGAATGTCCGTAGAATTATCTGCAATGAATCTTTTTTATTTGAATGGAGAAGTATTTACTTATCTCCAGAAATAAATACATCTCCACATAAAAAAAAAAAAATTTTCTTCTGTCGAATGTATTTAGTATTGTTAGAGATGAATCTTCTTTATTTAAACGGAGAAGTATTTACTTTCGTCCAGAAATAAATACATCACCGCATAAATATTTTATTTCTTCTTTTGTCGAATGTCTTTAGAAATATCAGCAATGAAGCTTTTTTATTTGAATGGACTGGTATTTACTTTCCCCCAGAAATAAATACATCTCCACATAAATATTTTTCTCTTCTTCTGTGGAATGTGCGTAGCATTGTTAGAGATGAATCCTCTATATGTGAACTGAGAGGCATTTACTTTCCTCCAGAAATAAATGCATCTCCACATAAAAATTTATTTCTTCTGCTGTCGAATGTGTGTAGAAATGTTAGAGATGAATCTTCTTTATTTCAACGGAGAGGTATTTATTTTTTTCCCGAAATAAATACATCTCCGCATAAATATATTATTTCTTCTTCTGTCGAATATTTGTAGTTTTATAAGCGATGAATCTTCTTTATTTGAACGGAGAGGTATTTACTTTCATACAGAAATAAATTCATCTTCGCATAAATGTATTATTTCATCTTCTGTCGAATATCTGTAAAATTATCAACGATGAAACTTCTTTATTTGAATGGAGAGGTATTTACTTTCCTCCAGAAATAAATACATATCCGCATAAATATTTTATTCTTCTTCTGTCAAATGTGTGTAGCATTGTTAGGGATAATTCCTCTATATTTGAACGGAGAGGCATTTACTTTCCTCCAGAAATAAATGCATCTCCACATAAATATTTAAATTCTTCTGCTGTCGAATGTGTGTAGAAATGTTAGAGACGAATCTTCTTTATTTCAACGGAGACGTATTTATTTTTTTCCGGAAATAAATACATCTCCGCTTAATATATTATTTCTTCTTCTGTAGAATATCTGTAGTATTATCAGCGATGAAACTTCTTTGTTTGAACGGAGGGGAATTTACTTTCCTCCAGAAATAAATATATCTCCACATACATATTTTTGTTCTTCTTCTGTCGAATGTGCGTAGGTTTGTTAGAGATGAATCCTCTATATGTGAACTGATAGGCATTTACTTTCCTCCAGAAATAAATGTATCTCTACATAAATATTTTAATTCTGCTGTCGAATGTGTGTAAAAATGTTAGAAATGAATCTTTATTTCAACAGAGAGGTACTTATTTTTTCCCCGATATAAATACATCTCCGCATAGATATATTATTTCTTCTTCTGTCGAATATTTGTAGTATTATCAGCGATGAATCTTCTTTATTTGAACGGAGAGGTATTTACTTTCATACAGAAATAAATTCATCTTCGCATAAATGTATTATTTCATCTTCTGTCGAATATCTGTGAAATTATCAACGATGAATCTTCTTTATTTGAACGGAGATGTATTTACTTTCCTCCAGAAATAAATACATATCCACATATATATATTTTTCTTCTTCTGTCGAATGTGTCTAGCATTCTTAGAGATGAATCATCTTTATTGAACGGAGAAGCATTTACTTTTCTCCAGAAACAAATGCATCTCCACATAAGTATTTTTTTTCTTCTTCTGCCGAATATGTGTAGCATTGTTAGACATGATTCATCTTTATTGAACAGAGAAGCATTTACTTTTCTCCAGCAATAAATGCATATCCATATAAGTATTTTATTTCTTCTTCTGTGGGATGTGTGTAGCATTGTTGGAGATGAATCCTCAATATGTGAACGGGGAGGCTTTTACTTCCCTCCAGAAATAAATGCAACTCCACATAAATATTTAAATTCTTCTGCTGTCAAATGTCTTAAGAAATATCAGCGATGAATCTTTTTTATTTGAATGGAGAGGTATTTAATTTCCTCCAGAAATAAATACATCTCTACATAAATATTTTTTTTCTTTTTCAGACGAATGGCTGTAGAGGCGACGTATCTGTAACAAAAGCTTGTATAAGCGACGAATCTTCTTCATTTGAACGGAGATATATTTATTTTCTTCTAGAAAGAAATGCAGATCCGCATAAATATTTTATTTTTTCTTCTGTCGAATGCCTGTAGAATTTTTACAGACGAATTTTTTTACTAGAACGGAGAGGTATTTACTTTCAAACAGAAGTAAATGCACCTCCGCATAAGTGATTAATTTCTTCTTCTGTAGAATGTCTGTAGAATTATCAGCGATGATTTTTCTTTATCTGAACGGATATGTATTTACTTTCCTCTAGAAATAAATGCATCTCCGTATAAATATTGTTTTCATCTTCTGTCGAATATTTGTCAATTTTCAGCGATTAATCTTCTTTATTTGAATGGAGAGGTATTTACTTTCCACCAGAAAAAAATACATCTCCACATAAATATTTTTTTCTTCTTCCGTGGAATATGTGTATCATTGTTAGACATGAATCCTCTATATGTGATCGTAGAGGCTTTTACTTTCCTACAGAAATAAATGCATCTCCACATAAATATTTTAATTCTTCTGCTGTCGAATGTGTGTAGAAATGTTAGAGATGAATCTTCTTTATTTCAACAGAGAGGTATTTATTGTTTTTCCAGAAATAAGTACATCTCCGCTTAATACATTATTATTTCTTCTGTAGAAATCTGTAGTATTATCAGCGATGAAACTTCTTTATTTGAACGGAGAGGTATTTACTTTCCTCCATAAATAAATACATTTCCGTATAAATATTTTTTTCTTCTTCTGTTGAATGTCTTTAAATATATCAGCAATGAATCTGTTTTACTTGAATGGAGAGGTATTTACTTTCCTCCAAAAATAAATACATCTCCACATAAATATTTTTTTCTTCTTCTGTTGAATGTGTGTAGCATTGTTGGAGATGAATCCTCAATATGTGAACGGGGAGGCTTTTAGTTTCCTCCAGAAATCAATGCATCTCCACATAAATATTTAAATTCTTCTGCTGTCGAATGTGTGTAGAAATGTTAGAGATGAATCTTCTTTATTTCAACGGAGAGGTATTTATTTTTTTCGAGAAATAAATACATCTCCGCATAAGTATTTTATTTTTTCTTCTGTCGAATGTCTTTAGAAATATCAGCAATGAATCTTTTTTATTTGAATGGAGAGGTATTTAATTTCCTCCAGAAATAAATACATATCCACATAAATATTTTTTTCTTCTTCTGTCGAATGTGTGTAGCATTGTTAGAGATGAATCATCTTTATTGAACGGATAAGCATTTACTTTTCTACAGAAATAAATGCATCTTCACATAAATATTTTATTTCTTCTTCAGACAAATGTCTGTAGATGCGACGTATCTGTAGAAGCTTGTATCATCGACGAATCTTCTTCTTTTGAACGGAGAGGTATTTACTTTCCACCAGAATTAAATACATCTCCACATAAATATTTTTCTTCTTCTTCTGTCGAATGTGTGTAGCTTTGTTAGAGATGAATCCTCTATATGTGAACTGAGAGGCATTTACTTTCCTCCAGAAATAAATGCATCTCCACATAAATATTTTATTTCTTCTGCTGTGGAATGAGTGTAGAAATGTTAGAGATGAATCTTTATTTCAATAGAGAGGTACTTATTTTTTCCCCGATATAAATACATCTCCGCATAAATATATTATTTCTTCTTCTGTCGAATATTTGTAGTATTATCAGCGATGAATCTTCTTTATTTGAACGGAGAGGTATTTACTTTCATACAGAAATAAATTCATCTTCGCATAAATGTATTATTTCATCTTCTGTCGAATATCTGTGAAATTATCAACGATGAATCTTCTTTATTTGAACGGAGATGTATTTACTTTCCTCCAGAAATAAATACATATCCGCATAAATATTTTTTTTCTTCTTCTGTCGAATGTGTGTAGAAATGTTAGAGATGAATATTCTTTATTTCAACGGAGAGGTATTTATTTTTTTCCAGAAATAAGTACATCTCCGCTTAATACATTATTTCTTCTTCTGTAGAAATCTGTAGTATTATCAGCGATGAATCTTCTTTATTTGAACGGAGAGGTATTTACTTTCCTCCAGAAATAAATACATATCCGCATAAATATTTTTTTTCTTCTTCTGTCGAATGTCTTTAGAAATATCAGCAATGAATCTTTTTATTTGAATGGAGAGCTATTTACTTTCCTCCAGAAATAAATACATATCCACATAAATATTTTAATTCTTCTGTTGTCGAATGTGTGTAGAAATGTTAGAGATGAATATTCTTTATTTCAACGGAGAGGTATTTATTTTTTTCCAGAAATAAGTACATCTCCGCTTAATACATTATTTCTTCTTCTGTAGAAATCTGTAGTATTATCAGCGATGAATCTTCTTTATTTGAACGGAGAGGTATTTACTTTCCTCCATAAATAAATACATCTCCGCATAAATATATTTTTTCTTCTTCTGTTAAATGTCTTTAAAAATATCAGCAATGAATCTGTTTTACTTGAATGGAGAGGTATTTACTTTCCTCCAGAAATAAATACATCTCCACATAAATATATTTTTCTTCTGCTGTTGAATGTGTGTAGCATTATTAGAGATGAATCCTCTTTATTTGAACGGAGAGGCATTTACTTTCCTCCACAAATAAATACATCTCCGCATAAATATTTTTTTCTTCTTCTGTTGAATGTCTTTAAATATATCAGCAATGAATCTGTTTTACTTGAATGGAGACGTATTTATTTTCCTCCAAAAATAAATACATCTCCACATAAATATTTTTTTCTTCTTCTGTTGAATGTATGTAGCATTATTAGAGATGAATCCTCTTTATTTGAACGGAGAGGCATTTACTTTCCTCCAGAATTCACTCATTTAATTTAAAATACATGCCTTTCATTAATCCCATTTAAAATGCTAAAAAGAAAAAAAAAAGAAATAATGCCATAAATCGAAACCTTTTATTTAAACACCAAAGAATTTTTTTTTTTTTAATTTACACACGCGAAATAAAAAAAGCTGCTATTGCTGAGATTTGCGCCAAATCTCTAATACCAAGTGTACTAAGTTATTGCGGGGTTTTTCTTTCAAACAGAAAAAAATACAGATTAATTTTCGATTTCTGCTAAATTGAAATATATTTTATTGTGCTGAATATTAATGCGTGCATATTTTTTTGCTCCATGTACTCCATGAACTTTTCAATTCCGATTGTCTACGAAAATGACGTACGTACAAAATTTTCGTGACGTATGTACTTTAATTGTGCTTTTTTATCTATTTTTTTAATACAATTTCCAAACGGTTTGACATTTATTCTTTATAATAAATAGACGTCTTTGTCACCTTTATAGGTACCTGCTGTAAAAATTTGAACGAAATCCGTTAAATATTTTTTGAGTTATGCTTGACGAAAGGTTTTAATATCCATCGTAGCTACATATGGGGCAAAGTAATACTGCGCTGTGTATGAGTCTTCGTTGCACTCAGACAATTATTTCTTCTTCTGTCGAATATTTGTAGTATTATCAGCGATGAATCTTCTTTATTTGAACGGAGAGGTATTTACTTTCATACAGAAATAAATTCATCTTCGCATAAATGTATTAAATCATCTTCTGTCGAATATCTGTGAAATTATCAACGATGAATCTTCTTTATTTGAACGGAGATGTATTTACTTTCCTCCAGAAATAAATACATCTCCGCATAAGTATTTTATTTTTTCTTCTGTGGAATGTCTTTAGAAATATCAACAATGAAGCTTTTTTATTTGAATGGACAGGTGTTTACTTTCCTCCAGAAATAAATACATCTCCACATAAATATTTTTCTATTCTTCTGTGGAATGTGTGTAGCATTGTTAGAGATGAATCCTCTACATGTGAACTGAGAGGCATTTACTTTCCTCCAGAAATAAATGCATCTCCACATAAATATTTTATTTTTTCTGCTGTCGAATGTGTGTAGAAATGTTAGAGATGAATCTTTATTTCAACAGAGAGGTACTTATTTTTTCCCCGATATAAATACTTCTCTGCATAAATATATTATTTCTTCTTCTGTCGAATATTTGTAGTATTGTCAGCGATGAATCTTCTTTATTTGAACGTAGAGGTATTTACTTTCATACAGAAATAAATTCATCTTCGCATAAATGTATTAGTTAATCTTCTGTCGAATATCTGTGAAATTATCAACGATCAATCTTCTTTATTTGAACGGAGATGTATTTACTTTCCTCCAGAAATAAATACATATCCGCATAAATATTTTTTTTCTTCTTCTGTCGAATGTCTTTAGAAATATCAGCAATGAAGCTTTTTATTTGAATGGAGAGCTATTTACTTTCCTCCAGAAATAAATACATCTCCACATCAATATTTTTTTCTTCTTCTCTCGAATGTGTGTAGCATTGTTAGAGATGAATCCTCAATATGTGAACGGGGAGGCTTTTACTTTCCTCCAGAATCAAATGCTTCTCCACATAAATATTTAAATTCTTCTGCTGTCGAATGTATGTAGAAATGTTAGAGACGAATCTTCTTTATTTCAACGGAGACGTATTTATTTTTTTCCGGAAATAAATACATCTCCGCTTAATATATTATTTCTTCTTCTGTAGAATATCTGTAGTATTATCAGCGATGAAACTTCTTTGTTTGAACGGAGGGGAATTTACTTTCCTCCAGAAATAAATATATCTCCACATACATATTTTTGTTCTTCTTCTGTCGAATGTGCGTAGGTTTGTTAGAGATGAATCCTCTATATGTGAACTGATAGGCATTTACTTTCCTCCAGAAATAAATGCATCTCCACATAAATATTTTAATTCTGCTGTCGAATGTGTGTAGAAATGTTAGAAATGAATCTTTATTTCAACAGAGAGGTACTTATTTTTTCCCCGATATAAATACATCTCCGCATAGATATATTATTTCTTCTTCTGTGGAATATTTGTAGTATTATCAGCGATGAATCTTCTTTATTTGAACGGAGAGGTATTTACTTTCATACAGAAATAAATTCATCTTCGCATAAATGTATTATTTCATCTTCTGTCGAATATCTGTGAAATTATCAACGATGAATCTCCTTTATTTGAACGGAGATGTATTTACTTTCCTCCAGAAATAAATACATATCCACATATATATATATTTTTCTTCTTCTGTCGAATGTGTCTAGCATTCTTAGAGATGAATCATCTTTATTGAACGGAGAAGCGTTTACTTTTCTCCAGAAACAAATGCATCTCCACATAAGTAATTTTTTTCTTCTTCTGCCGAATATGTGTAGCATTGTTAGACATGATTCATCTTTATTGAACAGAGAAGCATTTACTTTTCTACAGCAATAAATGCATATCCACATAAGTATTTTATTTCTTCTTCTGTGGGATGTGTGTAGCATTGTTGGAGATGAATCCTCAATATGTGAACGGGGAGGCTTTTACTTCCCTCCAGAAATAAATGCAACTCCACATAAATATTTAAATTCTTCTGCTGTCAAATGTCTTAAGAAATATCAGCGATGAATCTTTTTTATTTGAATGGAGAGGTATTTATTTTCCTCCAGAAATAAATTCATCACCACAGAAAAATTTTTTTTTCTTTTTAAGACGTATCTGTAGTAGAAGCTTGTGTAAGCGACGAATCTTCTTTATTAAATGGAGATATATTTATTTTTGTCCAGAAAGAAATACAGATCCGCATATTTTTTTTATTTCTTCTTTTGTCGAATGTCTGTAGAATTTTAACAGACGAATTTTTTTATTGGAACGGAGAGGTATTTCCTTTCAGACAGAAGAAAATGCAACTCCGCATAAGTGATTAATTTCTTCTTCTGTCGAATGTCCGTAGAATTATCTGCAATGAATCTTTTTTATTTGAATGGAGAAGTATTTACTTATCTCCAGAAATAAATACATCTCCACATAAAAAAAAAATTTTCTTCTGTCGAATGTATTTAGTATTGTTAGAGATGAATCTTCTTTATTTAAACGGAGAAGTATTTACTTTCGTCCAGAAATAAATACATCACCGCATAAATATTTTATTTCTTCTTTTGTCGAATGTCTTTAGAAATATCAGCAATGAAGCTTTTTTATTTGAATGGACTGGTATTTACTTTCCCCCAGAAATAAATACATCTCCACATAAATATTTTTCTCTTCTTCTGTGGAATGTGCGTAGTATTGTTAGAGATGAATCCTCTATATGTGAACTGAGAGGAATTTACTTTCCTCCAGAAATAAATGCATCTCCACATAAAAATTTATTTCTTCTGCTGTCGAATGTGTGTAGAAATGTTAGAGATGAATCTTCTTTATTTCAACGGAGAGGTATTTATTTTTTTCCCGAAATAAATACATCTCCGCATAAATATATTATTTCTTCTTCTGTCGAATATTTGTAGTATTATAAGCGATGAATCTTCTTTATTTGAACGGAGAGGTATTTACTTTCATACAGAAATAAATTCATCTTCGCATAAATGTATTATTTCATCTTCTGTCGAATATCTGTAAAATTATCAACGATGAAACTTCTTTATTTGAATGGAGAGGTATTTACTTTCCTCCAGAAATAAATACATATCCGCATAAATATTTGATTCTTCTTCTGTCAAATGTGTGTAGCATTGTTAGGGATAATTCCTCTATATTTGAACGGAGAGGCATTTACTTTCCTCCAGAAATAAATGCATCTCCACATAAATATTTAAATTCTTCTGCTGTCGAATGTGTGTAGAAATGTTAGAGACGAATCTTCTTTATTTCAACGGAGACGTATTTATTTTTTCCGGAAATAAATACATCTCCGCTTAATATATTATTTCTTCTTCTGTAGAATATCTGTAGTATTATCAGCGATGAAACTTCTTTGTTTGAACGGAGGGGAATTTACTTTCCTCCAGAAATAAATATATCTCCACATACATATTTTTGTTCTTCTTCTGTCGAATGTGCGTAGGTTTGTTAGAGATGAATCCTCTATATGTGAACTGATAGGCATTTACTTTCCTCCAGAAATAAATGCATCACTACATAAATATTTTAATTCTGCTGTCGAATGTGTGTAGAAATGTTAGAAATGAATCTTTATTTCAACAGAGAGGTACTTATTTTTTCCCCGATATAAATACATCTCCGCATAGATATATTATTTCTTCTTCTGTCGAATATTTGTAGTATTATCAGCGATGAATCTTCTTTATTTGAACGGAGAGGTATTTACTTTCATACAGAAATAAATTCATCTTCGCATAAATGTATTATTTCATCTTCTGTCGAATATCTGTGAAATTATCAACGATGAATCTTCTTTATTTGAACGGAGATGTATTTACTTTCCTCCAGAAATAAATACATATCCACATATATATATTTTTCTTCTTCTGTCGAATGTGTCTAGCATTCTTAGAGATGAATCATCTTTATTGAACGGAGAAGCATTTACTTTTCTCCAGAAACAAATGCATCTCCACATAAGTATTTTTTTTCTTCTTCTGCCGAATGTGTGTAGCATTGTTAGACATGATTCATCTTTATTGAACAGAGAAGCATTTACTTTTCTCCAGCAATAAATGCATATCCACATAAGTATTTTATTTCTTCTTCTGTGGGATGTGTGTAGCATTGTTGGAGATGAATCCTCAATATGTGAACGGGGAGGCTTTTACTTCCCTCCAGAAATAAATGCAACTCCACATAAATATTTAAATTCTTCTGCTGTCAAATGTCTTAAGAAATATCAGCGATGAATCTTTTTTATTTGAATGGAGAGGTATTTATTTTCCTCCAGAAATAAATACATCTCCACAGAAATATTTTTTTTTTTTAAGACGTATCTGTAGTAGAAGCTTGTGTAAGCGACGAATCTTCTTTATTAAATGGAGATATATTTATTTTTGTCCAGAAAGAAATACAGATCCGCATATTTTTTGTATTTCTTCTTTTGTCGAATGTCTGTAGAATTTTAACAGACGAATTTTTTTATTGGAACGGAGAGGTATTTCCTTTCAGACAGAAGAAAATGCAACTCCGCATAAGTGATTAATTTCTTCTTCTGTCGAATGTCCGTAGAATTATCTGCAATGAATCTTTTTTATTTGAATGGAGAAGTATTTACTTATCTCCAGAAATAAATACATCTCCACATAAAAAAAAAAAAATTTTCTTCTGTCGAATGTATTTAGTATTGTTAGAGATGAATCTTCTTTATTTAAACGGAGAAGTATTTACTTTCGTCCAGAAATAAATACATCACCGCATAAATATTTTATTTCTTCTTTTGTCGAATGTCTTTAGAAATATCAGCAATGAAGCTTTTTTATTTGAATGGACTGGTATTTACTTTCCCCCAGAAATAAATACATCTCCACATAAATATTTTTCTCTTCTTCTGTGGAATGTGCGTAGCATTGTTAGAGATGAATCCTCTATATGTGAACTGAGAGGCATTTACTTTCCTCCAGAAATAAATGCATCTCCACATAAAAATTTATTTCTTCTGCTGTCGAATGTGTGTAGAAATGTTAGAGATGAATCTTCTTTATTTCAACGGAGAGGTATTTATTTTTTTCCCGAAATAAATACATCTCCGCATAAATATATTATTTCTTCTTCTGTCGAATATTTGTAGTTTTATAAGCGATGAATCTTCTTTATTTGAACGGAGAGGTATTTACTTTCATACAGAAATAAATTCATCTTCGCATAAATGTATTATTTCATCTTCTGTCGAATATCTGTAAAATTATCAACGATGAAACTTCTTTATTTGAATGGAGAGGTATTTACTTTCCTCCAGAAATAAATACATATCCGCATAAATATTTTATTCTTCTTCTGTCAAATGTGTGTAGCATTGTTAGGGATAATTCCTCTATATTTGAACGGAGAGGCATTTACTTTCCTCCAGAAATAAATGCATCTCCACATAAATATTTAAATTCTTCTGCTGTCGAATGTGTGTAGAAATGTTAGAGACGAATCTTCTTTATTTCAACGGAGACGTATTTATTTTTTTCCGGAAATAAATACATCTCCGCTTAATATATTATTTCTTCTTCTGTAGAATATCTGTAGTATTATCAGCGATGAAACTTCTTTGTTTGAACGGAGGGGAATTTACTTTCCTCCAGAAATAAATATATCTCCACATACATATTTTTGTTCTTCTTCTGTCGAATGTGCGTAGGTTTGTTAGAGATGAATCCTCTATATGTGAACTGATAGGCATTTACTTTCCTCCAGAAATAAATGTATCTCTACATAAATATTTTAATTCTGCTGTCGAATGTGTGTAAAAATGTTAGAAATGAATCTTTATTTCAACAGAGAGGTACTTATTTTTTCCCCGATATAAATACATCTCCGCATAGATATATTATTTCTTCTTCTGTCGAATATTTGTAGTATTATCAGCGATGAATCTTCTTTATTTGAACGGAGAGGTATTTACTTTCATACAGAAATAAATTCATCTTCGCATAAATGTATTATTTCATCTTCTGTCGAATATCTGTGAAATTATCAACGATGAATCTTCTTTATTTGAACGGAGATGTATTTACTTTCCTCCAGAAATAAATACATATCCACATATATATATTTTTCTTCTTCTGTCGAATGTGTCTAGCATTCTTAGAGATGAATCATCTTTATTGAACGGAGAAGCATTTACTTTTCTCCAGAAACAAATGCATCTCCACATAAGTATTTTTTTTCTTCTTCTGCCGAATATGTGTAGCATTGTTAGACATGATTCATCTTTATTGAACAGAGAAGCATTTACTTTTCTCCAGCAATAAATGCATATCCATATAAGTATTTTATTTCTTCTTCTGTGGGATGTGTGTAGCATTGTTGGAGATGAATCCTCAATATGTGAACGGGGAGGCTTTTACTTCCCTCCAGAAATAAATGCAACTCCACATAAATATTTAAATTCTTCTGCTGTCAAATGTCTTAAGAAATATCAGCGATGAATCTTTTTTATTTGAATGGAGAGGTATTTATTTTCCTCCAGAAATAAATACATCTCCACAGAAATATTTTTTTTTCTTTTTAAGACGTATCTGTAGTAGAAGCTTGTGTAAGCGACGAATCTTCTTTATTAAATGGAGATATATTTATTTTTGTCCAGAAAGAAATACAGATCCGCATATTTTTTGTATTTCTTCTTTTGTCGAATGTCTGTAGAATTTTAACAGACGAATTTTTTTATTGGAACGGAGAGGTATTTCCTTTCAGACAGAAGAAAATGCAACTCCGCATAAGTGATTAATTTCTTCTTCTGTCGAATGTCCGTAGAATTATCTGCAATGAATCTTTTTTATTTGAATGGAGAAGTATTTACTTATCTCCAGAAATAAATACATCTCCACATAAAAAAAAAATTTTCTTCTGTCGAATGTATTTAGTATTGTTAGAGATGAATCTTCTTTATTTAAACGGAGAAGTATTTACTTTCGTCCAGAAATAAATACATCACCGCATAAATATTTTATTTCTTCTTTTGTCGAATGTCTTTAGAAATATCAGCAATGAAGCTTTTTAATTTGAATGGACTGGTATTTACTTTCCCCCAGAAATAAATACATCTCCACATAAATATTTTTCTCTTCTTCTGTGGAATGTGCGTAGCATTGTTAGAGATGAATCCTCTATATGTGAACTGAGAGGCATTTACTTTCCTCCAGAAATAAATGCATCTCCACATAAAAATTTATTTCTTCTGCTGTCGAATGTGTGTAGAAATGTTAGAGATGAATCTTCTTTATTTCAACGGAGAGGTGTTTATTTTTTTCCCGAAATAAATACATCTCCGCATAAATATATTATTTCTTCTTCTGTCGAATATTTGTAGTATTATAAGCGATGAATCTTCTTTATTTGAACGGAGAGGTATTTACTTTCATACAGAAATAAATTCATCTTTGCATAAATGTATTATTTCATCTTCTGTCGAATATCTGCGAAATTATCAACGATGAATCTTCTTTATTTGAACGGAGATGTATTTACTTTCCTCCAGAAATAAATACATATCCACATATATATATTTTTCTTCTTCTGTCGAATGTGTCTAGCATTCTTAGAGATGAATCATCTTTATTGAACGGAGAAGCATTTACTTTTCTCCAGAAACAAATGCATCTCCACATAAGTATTTTTTTTCTTCTTCTGCCGAATATGTGTAGCATTGTTAGACATGATTCATCTTTATTGAACAGAGAAGCATTTACTTTTCTCCAGCAATAAATGCATATCCACATAAGTATTTTATTTCTTCTTCTGTGGGATCTGTGTAGCATTGTTGGAGATGAATCCTCAATATGTGAACGGGGAGGCTTTTGCTTCCCTCCAGAAATAAATGCAACTCCACATAAATATTTAAGTTCTTCTGCTGTCAAATGTTTTAAGAAATATCAGCGATGAAGCTTTTTTATTTGAATGGACAGTTATTTGCTTTCCTCCAGAAATAAACACATCTCCACATAAATATTTTTTCTTCTTCTGTCGAATGTGTGTAGCATTGTTAGAGATGAATCCTCTATATGTGAACTGAGAGGCATTTACTTTCCTCCAGAAATAAATGCATCTCCACATAAATATTTTATTTCTTCTGCTATCGAATGTGTGTAGAAATGTTAGAAATGAATCTTTATTTCAACAGAGAGGTACTTATTTTTTCCCCAATATAAATACATCTCCGCATAGATATATTATTTCTTCTTCTGTCGAATATTTGTAGTATTATCAGCGATGTATCTTCTTTAATTGAACGGAGAGGTATTTACTTTCATACAGAAATAAATTCATCTTCGCATAAATGTATTATTTCATCTTCTGTCGAATATCTGTTAAATTATCAACGATGAATCTTCTTTATTTGAACGGAGATGTATTTACTTTCCTCCAGAAATAAATAGATATCCACATATATATATTTTTCTTCTTCTGTCTAATGTGTGTAGCATTCTTAGAGATGAATCATCTTTATTGAACGGAGAAGCATTTACTTTTCTCCAGAAACAAATGCATCTCCACATAAGTATTTTATTTCTTCTTCTGCCGAATGTGTGTAGCATTGTTAGACATGATTCATCTTTATTGAACAGAGAAGCATTCACTTTTCTCCAGCAATAAATGCATATCCACAGTATTTTATTTCTTCTTCTGTGGGATGTGTGTAGCATTGTTGGAGATGAATCCTCAATATGTGAACGGGGAGGCTTTTACTTCCCTCCAGAAATAAATGCAACTCCACATAAATATTTAAATTCTTCTGCTGTCAAATGTCTTAAGAAATATCAGCGATGAATCTTTTTTATTTGAATGGAGAGGTATTTATTTTCCTCCAGAAATAAATACATCTCCACAGAATTTTTTTTTTCTTTTTAAGACGTATCTGTAGTAGAAGCTTGTGTAAGCGACGAATCTTCTTTATTAAATGGAGATATATTTATTTTCGTCCAGAAAGAAATACAGATCCACATATTTTTTTTATTTCTTCTTTTGTCGAATGTCTGTAGAATTTTAACAGACGAATTTTTTTATTGGAATGGAGAGGTATTTCCTTTCAGACAGAAGAAAATGCAACTCCGCATAAGTGATTAATTTCTTCTTCTGTCCGTAGAATGATCTGCAATGAATCTTTTTTATTTGAATGGAGAAGTATTTACTTATCTCCAGAAATAAATACATCTCCACATAAATTTTTTTTTTCTTCTGTCGAATGTATTTAGTATTGTTAGAGATGAATCTTCTTTATTTAAACGGAGAAGTATTTACTTTCGTCCAGAAATAAATACATCACCGCATAAATATTTTATTTCTTCTTTTGTCGAATGTCTTTAGAAATATCAGCAATGAAGCTTTTTTATTTGAATGGACTGGTATTTACTTTCCCCCAGAAATAAATACATCTCCACATAAATATTTTTCTCTTCTTCTGTGGAATGTGCGTAGCATTGTTAGAGATGAATCCTCTATATATGAACTGAGAGGCATTTACTTTCCTCCAGAAATAAATGCATCTCCACATAAAAATTTATTTCTTCTGCTGTCGAATGTGTGTAGAAATGTTAGAGATGAATCTTCTTTATTTCAACGGAGAGGTATTTATTTTTTTTCCTAAATAAATACATCTCCATATAAATATATTATTTCTTCTTCTGTCGAATATTTGTAGTATTATAAGCGATGAATCTTCTTTATTTGAACGGAGAGGTATTTACTTTCATACAGAAATAAATTCATCTTCGCATAAATGTATTATTTCATCTTCTGTCGAATATCTGTAAAATTATCAACGATGAAACTTCTTTATTTGAATGGAGAGGTATTTACTTTCCTCCAGAAATAAATACATATCCGCATAAATATTTTTTCTTCTTCTGTCAAATGTGTGTAGCATTGTTAGGGATAATTCCTCTATATTTGAACGGAGAGGCATTTACTTTCCTCCAGAAATAAATGCATCTCCACATGAATATTTCATTTCTTCTTCAGACGAATGTCTGTAGAAGCGACGTAACTGTAGAAGCTTGTTTCAGCGACGAAACTTCTTCATTTGAAAGGAGAGGTATATATTTTCGTTCAGAAATAAATACATCTCCGCATAAATATTTTATTTCTTCTTCTGTTAAATGTTTGTAGCATTGTTAGAGATGAGTCCTCTGTATTTGAACGGAGATGCATTTACTTTCCTCCAGAAATAAATGAATCTCCGTATAAATATTTTATTTCTTCTTTTGTCGAATATCTGTGGATTTATCTGCGCTGTATCCTTTATTTGAACGGAGAGGTATTTACTTTCCTCCAGAAATAAATACATCTGCGACTAAATATATTATTTCTTCTTCCGTTGAATATCTGTAAAATTATCATTGATGAATCTTTTTTATTTGAACGGAGATGTATTTACTTTCCTCCAGAAATAAATACATCTCCACATAAATATTTTTTTCTTTTTCAGACGTATTTGTAGTAGAAGCTTGTGTAAGCGACGAATCTTCTTCATTAAACGGAGATATATTTATTTTCGTCCAGAAAGAAATGCAGATACGCATAATTATTTTATTTCTTCTTCTGTCGAATGTCTGTAGAATTTTTACAGACGAATGTTTTGTATCAGAACTGAGAAGTATTTACTTTCAGACAGAAGTAAATGCACCTCCGCATAAGTGATTAGTTTCTTCTTCTGTCGAATGTCTATAAAATGATCTGCAATGAATCTTTTTTATTTGAATGGAGAAGTATTTACTTACCTCCAGAAATGAATACATCTCCACATAAATATTTTTTCTTCTTCTGTCGAATGTGTTTATTATTGTTAGAGATGAATCTTCTTTATTTGAACGGAGAGGTATTTACTTTCGTCGAGAAATAAATACATCCCCTCTTAAGTATTTTATTTCTTCTTCTGTTGAATGTCTTTAGAAATATCAGCAATGAAGCTTTTTTATTTGAATGGACAGGTATTTACTTTCCTCCAGAAATAAATACATCTCCACATAAATATTTTTTCTTCTTCTGTGGAATGTGTGTTGCATTGTTAGAGATGAATCCTCTATATGTGAACTGAGAGGCATTTACTTTCCTCCAGAAATAAATGCATCTCCACAAATATATATTATTTCTTCTGCTATCGAATGTGTGTAGAAATGTTAGAGATGAATCTTTATTTCAACAGAGAGGTACTTATTTTTTCCCCGACATAAATACATCTCCGCATAATTATATTATTTCTTCTTCTGTCGAATATTTGTAGTATTATCAGCAATGAATCTTCTTATTTTGAACGGAGAGGTATTTACTTTCATTCAGAAATAAATTCATCTTCGCATAAATGTATTATTTCATCTTCTGTCGAATATCTCTGAAATTATCAACGATGAATCTTCTTTATTTGAACGGAGATGTATTTACTTTCCTCCAGAAATAATACATATCCACATAAATATTTTTTTCTTCTTCTGTCGAATGTGTGTAGAATTGTTAGAGATGAATCATCTTTATTGAACGGAGAAGCATTTACTTTTCTCCAGAAATAAATACATCTCCGAATAAATATTTTATTTTTTCTTCTGTGGAATATCTGTCGATTTATCAGCCATGCCTCTTCTTTATTTGAACGGAAAGGTATTTACTTTCCTCCAGAAATAAATACATCTCCACATAAATATATTTTTTCTTTTTCAGACGTATCTGTAGTAGAAGCTTGTGTAAGCGACGAATCTTCTTCATTAAACGGAGATATATTTATTTTCGTCCAGAAAGAAATGCAGATCCGCATAATTATTTTATTAATTCTTCTGTCGAATGTCTGTAGAGTTTTTACAGACGAATTTTTTTTATTAGAACTGAGAAGTATTTACTTTCAGACAGAAGTAAATGCACCTCCGCATAAGTGATTAGTTTCTTCTTCTGTCGAATGTCTATAGAATTATCTGCAATGAATCTTTTTTATTTGAATGGAGAAGTTTTTATATACCTCCAGAAATGAATATATCTCCACATAAATATTTTTTCTTCTTCTGTCGAATGTGTTTATGATTGTTAGAGATGAATCTTCTTTATTTGAACGGAGATGTATTTACTTTCCTCCAGAAATAATACATATCCACATAAATATTTTTTTCTTCTTCTGTCGAATGTGTGTAGCATTGTTAGAGATGAATCATCTTTATTGAACGGAGAAGCATTTACTTTTCTCCAGAAATAAATACATCTCCGAATAAATATTTTATTTTTTCTTCTGTGGAATATCTGTCGATTTATCAGCCATGCCTCTTCTTTATTTGAACGGAAAGGTATTTACTTTCCTCCAGAAATAAATACATCTCCACATAAATATATTTTTTCTTTTTCAGACGTATCTGTAGTAGAAGCTTGTGTAAGCGACGAATCTTCTTCATTAAACGGAGATATATTTATTTTCGTCCAGAAAGAAATGCAGATCCGCATAATTATTTTATTAATTCTTCTGTCGAATGTCTGTAGAGTTTTTACAGACGAATTTTTTTTATTAGAACTGAGAAGTATTTACTTTCAGACAGAAGTAAATGCACCTCCGCATAAGTGATTAGTTTCTTCTTCTGTCGAATGTCTATAGAATTATCTGCAATGAATCTTTTTTATTTGAATGGAGAAGTTTTTATATACCTCCAGAAATGAATATATCTCCACATAAATATTTTTTCTTCTTCTGTCGAATGTGTTTATGATTGTTAGAGATGAATCTTCTTTATTTCAACGGAGAGGTATTTACTTTCGTCGAGAAATAAATACATCTCCTCTTAAGTATTTTATTTCTTCTTTTGTTGAATGTCTTTAGAAATATCAGCAATGAAGCTTTTTTATTTGAATGGACCGGTATTTGCTTTCCTCCAGAAATAAATACATCTCCAAATAAATATTTTTTCTTCTTCTGTCGAATGTGTGTAGCATTGTTAGAGATGAATCCTCTATATGTGAACTGAGAGGCATTTACTTTCCTCCAGAAATAAATGCATCTCCACATAAATATTTTATTTCTTCTGCTATCGAATGTGTGTAGAAATGTTAGAAATGAATCTTTATTTCAACAGAGAGGTACTTATTTTTTCCCCAATATAAATACATCTCCGCATAGATATATTATTTCTTCTTCTGTCGAATATTTGTAGTATTATCAGCGATGAATCTTCTTTATTTGAACGGAGAGGTATTTACTTTCATACAGAAATAAATTCATCTTCGCATAAATGTATTATTTCATCTTCTGTCGAATATCTGTTAAATTATCAACGATGAATCTTCTTTATTTGAACGGAGATGTATTTACTTTCCTCCAGAAATAAATACATATCCACATATATATTTTTTTCTTCTTCTGTCTAATGTGTGTAGCATTCTTAGAGATGAATCATCTTTATTGAACGGAGAAGCATTTACTTTTCTCCAGAAACAAATGCATCTCCACATAAGTATTTTTTTTCTTCTTCTGCCGAATGTGTGTAGCATTGTTAGACATGATTCATCTTTATTGAACAGAGAAGCATTTACTTTTCTCCAGCAATAAATGCATATCCACATAAGTATTTTATTTCTTCTTCTGTGGGATGTGTGTAGCATTGTTGGAGATGAATCCTCAATATGTGAACGGGGAGGCTTTTACTTTCCTCCAGAAATAAATGCAACTCCACATAAATATTTAAATTGTTCTGCTGTCAAATGTCTTAAGAAATATCAGCGATGAATCTTTTTTCTTTGAATGTAGAGGTATTTATTTTCCTCCAGAAATAAATACATCTCCACAGAAATATTTTTTTTCTTTTTAAGACGTATCTGTAGTAGAAGCTTGTGTAAGCGACGAATCTTCTTTATTAAATGGAGATATATTTATTTTCGTCCAGAAAGAAATGCTGATCCGCATAATTTTTTTATTTCTTCTTCTGTCGAATGTCTGTAGAGTTTTTACACACGATTTTTTTTATTGTAACGCAGAGGTATTTACTTTCAGACAGAAGTAAATGCACCTCCGCATAAGTGATTAATTTCTTCTTCTGTCGAATGTCCGTAGAATTATCTGCAATGAATCTTTCTTATTTGAATGGAGAAGTATTTACTTACCTCCAGAAATAAATACATCTCCACATAAATATTTTTTCTTCTTCTGTCGAATGTGTTTATTATTGTTAGAGATGAATCTTCTTTATTTAAACGGAGAAGTATTTACTTTCGTCCAGAAATAAATACATCCCCGCATAAATATTTTATTTCTTCTTCTGTGGAATGTCTTTAGAAATATCAGCAATAAAGCTTTTTTATTTGAATGGACTGGTATTTACTTTCCTCCAGAAATAAATACATCTCCACATAAATATTTTTCTCTTCTTCTGTGGAATGTGCGTAGCATTGTTAGAGATGAATCCTCTATATGTGAACTGAGAGGCATTTACTTTCCTCCAGAAATAAATGCATCTCCACATAAAAATTTATTTCTTATGCTGTCGAATGTGTGTAGAAATGTTAGAGATGAATCTTCTTTATTTCAACGGAGAGGTATTTATTTTTTTCCCGAAATAAATACATCTCCGCATAAATATATTATTACTTCTTCTGTCGAATATTTGTAGCATTATCAGCGATGAATCTTCTTTATTTGAACGGAGAGGTATTTACTTTCATCCAGAAATAAATACATATCCGCATAAATATATTTTTCTTCTTCTGTCAAATGTGTGTAGCATTGTTAGGGATGAATCCTCTTTATTTGAACGGAGAAGCATTTACCTTTCACCAGAAATAAATGTATCTCCACATAAATATTTTATTTCTTCTTTAGACGAATGTCTGTAGAAGCGATGTATCTGTAGAAGCTTGTATCAGCGACGAATCTTCTTCATTTGAACGGAGAGGTATTTACTTTCCTCCAGAAACAAATATATCTCCGCATAAATATTTTTTTCTTCTTCTGTTGAATATATCTAGTATTATCAGCGATGAAACTTCTTTATTTGAACGGAGAGGTATTTACTTTCCTCCAGAAATATATATATCTTCGCATAAATATTTTTTTTCTTCTTCTGTTGAATGTGTGTCGCAGTGTTAGAGATGAATCCTCTTTATGTGAACGGAGAAGCATTTATTTTCCTCCAGAAATAAATGCATCTCCATATAAACATTTTATTTCTTCTGCTGTCAAATGTGTGAAGAATTGTTAGCGATGAATCTGCTTTATTTCAACGGAGATGTATTTATTTTCTTCCAGAAATAAATACTTCTCCGCATAAATATATTATTTATTCTTCTGTCGAATATCTGTAGTATTATCAGCGATGTATCTTCTTTATTTGAACGGAGAGGTATTTATTTTCGTTCAGAAATGTCTTTCTATGTGAAATCTTGTGGATAAAACAACGACATGCGCAGTAAATGATCAAACGAGAAAATGGTTGGTGGCATAATGATTCGAGGACGCTTTTTGTGTGAGTATTGGGTAAGTTTTCGCTCGCCAGTTAAGAGTTTGATCCGGAGAGGAAATATTTTGCTCGAAACCCAGCCCATAGTTGAAGCTGGCGTTGGCTTTTATATTGAAAGTGCGGTTTAGCACGGGTGTACTTTCACGAGCGCGTTAAAAGTTTGAATGGGCGAGGGCATTTTTTTCTGTTACATACCCGTATAGTTAGAATGATAACTTCTTTGTCTGTTGTTTCGCTATTTATTTATTTGTAAAGAATTTTTTTCCCGTTTATGATTTCTTTCTTTTTTACTTACCCATCATACGTAGTATAGGATAAATCTTGTAATCGTTTTGAAAAAAAAAAAGACGGATTTACACGTTTCAGACACTGGAGAGTCCGAAAAACATATTTTTAGAAAACAAAAATTGCCTTCCGTCTGTGTGTCTGTAAACGCTCTATCTCCCGAAAAAATTATAAAAAATTGAGTTAGAGACTTGAAATTGGATTATGTACTTAGTATGTAATCATGGGAAGAAGCTCAATGAATTTCAGTCACCTCGATTATCCGGAACTTTTTTTTCGGACTCTGGAAATATTCGTTCTGATAAAAGGTATATAAAAATTTTCGAAACTGCTTATTTTAAGGAGCGCATATAAAAAACAATAAAAGAACAAATTTTGCATAAAGCATGAAGTCGATCGGATAATGAGTTGCCAAGATATTTGTAATCCTATTTCCCACACTCTTCGATTTTTCATGACCCTGTATTTCATCTAAATTTCAATTCAAAGATATATTTTATTTGGAAATGAGACGCTTAATCAGATGCAATAAACCGTTAGTGAATAGGATTAACATTTTTGGAGTTATAAGGATGTTTCTTTTAAGCAATTCAGTAATCGAGTCTTTAAAGTTTAGGACGTCATCAAGCTACGATTTTATTCGAATTGCAATGCATTTTATAAGTAGTTTACACTTTTTTAATTTTAATATTTCATATTATGCATATCTATGATGGATAAGTATTACGGTGGCCCCCAAACGACTAGTTTATTTTTATGATTTTAATTTGTTTTAATGTGAGTGAAAATATATTTGTAAAATTGTTTTAATGGAAAAGTTTCGGCGGAAATATTTTCTCTTATTGGTGTTTTGCGCATTTATAATATTTTAAGACAGTTCGAACTAATAATTAACATAGCTCAAGAAGTTTAATTCTTGAGTTATTTTTCACCATAAATCATTAAAATATTATATATTTGTTGCGAAATTTATAATGCCTTTATTTTATTTTCTAAAGTTTATTTTTGAAGATTTTGATACGTTGTCAATAATAACATATTTTGTTTTACAGCAGTTGTTAATAGATATTTCTATATACTAAGCAAGGTTGTGAAAATTATAAACAATTAAACTTTCCTTTCTTTTGTGCGTTATTTTTAAATATTTCAAAAACGGTCTTCAAATCTATTACATTGTTGAAATAAAACTTTTTCAGACTATAATGAGAACATTTTACAAAAGCTTATCAAGTTTAAAATAGTAAGAATTTACCTAAACAAGTTGGAAATTGTACGTCAAACGTGACAGATGAGGTGCGTTCGTACTATAACTAGTTTCAGTGAAATGAATTATCTCGTTTGTTATTATGATATCATTCATTTCCGTCATAAAATAAGTACATTGTAAGTTGCCAACATTTTATCTTTTGTTGAGACATTGACTGAAAATTTCAATGGAAAACTTAAGCCTAGCATTGAAAATTTCGGAACTTGAAATCCATATTTAGACCTTTTTTCTACTTAATGTGTATTTATCTGAAAACATCTATCCAAAAACTACCGGTAGACTATAGGATTGTTATGATTAGACAATTTTAGTACAAAAATTCTGTTTTAAATTCATTAATACGGAAATAATAGGACTCCATCTTAAATAGGACGCCATCACCATGACAACCTAGCATCATTACCTATCATGGGATATCATTGAATTAATTATGTATGATAGGATTTAATAGAATGACACATCTCGGTCGCTTCACGGTTAATCCTCAGAAGCTGCTATAACAAAGAAGTACCCTTTTAAAAAAAAATTCAAATTACTTAATAAATATTTTTATTAATATATTTTTAAGTTTTGATTCAATTTTCATAAAATTTGAAATGACTGGAAAAAAATCTGCAAAGATTATATATATTAAATTTAAAATCATTTGGTTGGGTAGTTTTTGCGTTGTTATATGCGGACAGGTAGACGGACGGACCAGACGACGACTATAGGTGCTACGTATTTATATAATTGTGAACGCACCTAATGAAAACTGATGCAGATACTTTTAAATATTTCGTTTACTACAGAAAACAAGTGACAGGTGTTTGTAACAACAGCTCCAGTTTTATCTCTAGTAAACAAAGCTAACTGAAATTATTTAGAAATGTACAAGTATCTCATGTATGGCGTATAGTGTAACACCTTAATACATAGTCTGAAACATGATTATCACAGTATTAAACAAAGTGCATAGGACTTACCCCGTATCCAGTATCTTTATTCATCTAACAGGCGAATCCAAAAATCAAATTGTCAAGTCAGCTGGGAAGCTAAGTTCACAATCATGATGAGCAATTACAAAGATGCCCCAAAAATCTTCAAAATTCCAGATTTGCAAAAATGCCCTAAACTATTCAAGATTTGCAAAAAACTGGTCCATATTCATCGGGAACGGTGGGGGATAATGGAGGTGAGAAACAGTTCCCGGTAATAATATACCGTCCTTAAACTAAAATTCATTATTCGTCAAGGTTTTACTCATCTGAAGTATTTTTTACTATTGACGTGCGAAGAAAATCTATTGTTAGAAATAACTTGTCTGATTGTTGTGCAATTGTTGAATTAAATTCCACTGTTATTTTACAGTGTTGTAGAAAACAAAAATGTATTCTTTCGAAAATAACCTACTCATCTGTGCATTTAACACTGACGCGTGCGAGTAAAGCTCATTGTTAGAAACAGCTTTAAATTATTTGTCCAGTTCTTCAACTAAACGCGATTGTTAACAGAAGGTTTTATTTGTCATTCCAAAACTTTCGTTTCTCCGACAGAATTGTGATTGTTTAATTGTAATTGAAATATCGCCATTATTGAAATTCTGATACATTTTAACTCCAATGTTGCCTGGATCATTATGACGTCAGCATTGCGCGACGCACAGATTTGTGCTTTACAATATAGGTTGACTTTTTATAGGTTTCATGTCTAACATACGTTTTTTGTAACTGTTCAGACTCTCTACGCTTAAAACTATATAATCATATCCGCTAGAGTCAAATTCTTGCCAAGATTGGCGACACTTGTCATAATATCGACAAATTTGGTGCCAAGAAATATCGCCGTAAAATAAAACTTTTGAAAATGGAACTTGTATATAACGGCATTTATAATACATTTTCATTGTGTTCAAATTGCAAGCAATTGCATAATGGTAACGAATTCATCACCAGATTTAAAGCTTCAAAACTGCACAAGTATACCTCGCATTTATCTCCAGTATTTTGAGATTCCATCGAAAGAGTTTTACTGAGTACTCAAATGAGGCTAATCATATGATCTGATTCCACGCCTATGTAGATCACGTATAGTGTCTAACCTTATGCAGTGTTTTATGCTTAAGGGCGTACAACACTACATAAAATACTTAATACTGGTTTTATATAATTTTTTAACTTCACCAGTCTTTCCTGTTATAAAGTTTCCTGTTATATCCTTGCCGCTTTTAGGTAGATTTCGTAAGAAATACTACCTATTACATTCTCCCCTATGTTGGAATTTCTGAAAAAATTTCTAGATGTACACCGATTATGATCTTTAGAACCCAAAACCACGCCCAGTTCAAAGCTTTATATATATATGTTGTGTTCTGCTTTTTTCCCCTCCATCCCACAGTCGATAAAAAATATGGTAAGAATCTCAAAAATTAATGCTGTCGTTTTAGGTAATTTAAGCAACAGTAACCGAGTAAAATGTAGATTGAAGAAAAAAAGAACAGGATTGCACTCTAATTCATTTATTTAGCTCAATCATCTTTAAACCTCGGGGGAGTGCTCTCTCTTAGTAAATCTATATGTTGAAACATATTAGAACTCTATTAGGTGTCTGATTTGTCACTACAACGCCAGAAACATTTTATTTTAACACTCACTTCGACGGCAAAATCTCTTCCATCTCTCTCTTTGTCAGCTCGTTGTAAGAGAGGAGCGCGCAAGAATAATTTCGTAACACATGACCTATTTTAACCAATGCATGTTCAAATTCGCCGCACACTAACTTTTATCTATGAATTAATGTTGAAGAAATAAGTCTCTCTTATGCTTTTGGTAGGAAAAGATTTTCTAGAATATTATAGAAATTAAAAAACGCGGGAAACTAATAGAATAATTTTCGGCTTTTGCGTATTGAGAATATAAGTTTCTCGATAACAAAACAATTTAAAAGTAGGATTTTTTGGACTATAAGAAAGGGAAAGTGGTAAATTTACACATATTAAAAGAAATAAAAGAGATTTAAATACGGGAATAAATAGAAAATATTTAACGTAATAAAGAATTTAAGAAAATAGATTTTTTAAGAAGAAATATTCTTATGAAATGTGATTTTTACATCTTATTTGTCGGGATATAAAAAGTGAATTTAAGTAGATTAGGATAAAAAATGTTTTAAATAGGGACAGTAATGGAATATTTTTAAGAAAGGAAATATTTTAATAAACAAGGGTTGTAAATGGAATATTATTAAAAGGAATTTTTTGTATAATAAATTTAATAGGGTATGGAATTTTCAATTTTGTAATATATATATATAATACAAACATGTTATTTGATAAATTATTGTTTTAGTGTGCAATAAAATATAGCAAATGATATAGCAAATTACAATTAAAACATACATAAATACAATAAAAACATATAGGGACAGTAATTAAAATAATTGAACATTATTTACACTTTATATAGTTACTGTGATTGTGCGTTAAGCCGATCACCTTTATTTTAAGTGATACTAATGATCAGTTTTAAAACATATATAAATACAATTAAAACATATACCATTAAAACATATAAGAACAATACTTAAGATGGTTGAACATTATTTACACTTTATATAGTTAATGTGATTGTGCGTTTAGTCGATCACTTTTATATTAAGTGATTCTTATGATCAGTTATAAAGTAAACTAATTATTATTAATTAAATTTTTTATATGTTTGAGATATTTTAAATTGTTTTTGATATATTAAATTTGATATTTAAATCAATCTCTATATTTTTCCATTTTTCTATATATATATAATTTTTTTTATGATATTAATTTATTAACTAATAAATAGATGTATGAAATCTTAATTATTTTCGGTAAATACTATTTGATATATGGGTAAATCACAAAAATAAAAATCAATTTGTGTTAAGGTGTAATAGACCGGGAGGCGGCAGCACAGACAATCACCTCATCGAGTTCACGGCTGAAATTCCAGAATTAGTTAAACCTCGATTCGCATATTAAAACGCAATCGGTCTGCCAAGTCATATCTTGGTGGAAAACATGTGAAAACATGATTTTAGCGGTTGACTCGTAGGTTTACCATTGCGTTTTCCTGCACCCAAAAGTATGAAAACATGGAGAACTGGGTGCAGGAAAACACAATGGTAAACCTACGAGTCAACCACTAAAATTGGGTTTACACGTGTTTTTCACCAAGATATGACTTAGCAGACCGATTGCGTTTTAATATGCGAATCGAGTTTTAACTAATTCTTGAATTTCAGCCGTGAATTCGATGAGGTGATTCTCTGTGCTGCCGCCTCCCGGTCTATAATAATTAAGGTGATATTTCAAAATATGTTCTCTCAACTTGACTATATCATCAAGTATATGATATTTAATGATGTGCGTCATGTGGTCGTAATGGTATAATGAAGATCTTGTGTTGTTTAAGGATTTTTGGATAATTATTGTGAGTAAAATATTTTATCTATTCTTTACAAGTTTTTTATTTCCAATTTTATTATTTCCAACTCTTATCTGGTAATAATTCAGTATAGTTTGCATAAGGATTTTTGGATAATTATTGTAAGTAAAATGTTTTATCTATTCTTTACAAGTTTTTATTTCCATTTTTATTTCCAATTTTATTATATCCAATTGTTTTCTGGTAATAATTCAGTATACCTGGATGATTATACTGATCTTAGCATATATGCCAGTATAATTATGAAATACTGAATTATTTTTTAAAACACGTTTGGGTACATCCAGGCTGATGATTATATCTGCACGTGTTTTTTCATATCCAATTCTAATTTAAATCTCTTGTTATATTTTCAGTATTTTTGGCCAATTACCATTGAAGCACAAGCTATGGTAATAGTATGACACTAATAGAATACACTATGGTAATAGTATGACACTATGGCAATAGTTGCACTTGTTAATTTATTAACTATGTGGTATTCTGTCTACACATTATTATTAATTATCTCTTTGGAGATTTAATTAGATTGTTACAAGAACTTGATATGTTTTTTGAAATTCAAAGATATTATAATTATATATATATACATATATATATATATAATTATAATATCTTTATATATATATATATATATATAATAATTATATATATATATATATATATATATATTATAATTATATATATATATATATATATATATATATATATATATATATATATATATATATATATATATATATATATATATATAATTATAATTATAATATCTTTGAATTTCAAAAAACATATCAAGTTCTTGTAACATTCTAATTAAATCTCCAAAGAGATAATTAATAATAATGTGTAGACAGAATACCACATAGTTAATAAATTAACAATTGCAATCATAATTTTACCATAGCTTGTGCTTCAATGGTAATTGGCCAAAAATACTGAATATATGAAGATTATTAAAATAGAGAGAGAGAGAGAAACAAAATTATATTAAACCATAAAATGTTTATAATTTTGAGTTGATATCAAGTGAATACAAATGGATTAAGAAATGAAATATGAACTAATTATAATGGAAAATTGGATAACAAGAGATTTAAATTATAATTGGATATGAAAAAACACGTGTTGGTATAATCTTCAGCCTCGATGTACCCACACGTGTTTTTAATAATAATTCAGTATTTCATAATTATACTGGCATATATGCTAAGATCAGTATAATCATCCAGGTATACTGAATTATTACCAGAAGACAATTGGAAATAATAAAAATGGAAATAAAAACTTGTAAAGAATAGATAAAATATTTTTACCAGATAAAAGTTGGAAATAATAAAATTGGAAATAAAAAACTTGTAAAGAGTAGATAAAATATTTTACTCACAATAATTATCCAAAATCCTTGAACAACACAAGGTCTAATTTATACCAATATGACCAAAAAGCGCACATCATAAGATATCAAATACTTGATGATATAGTCAAGTTGAGAGAAATTATTTGAAAGTTAAGTTGAGAGAACATATTTTGAAATATCACCTTAATTATTACACCATAACACAAATTGATTTAAAACACACAAATTTATTTATGTGATAAATACACTCTAAAGCAAATTTATATTTGTGAATATACAAATTTTCCATTTAATTTTAATCTTTAAAAGTAAAATTTAAATACACAAGCGATAAGCGCCCTCTATAGGTAAATTAAAAATATTATTAACATTTATTTGACAAGTAATGTGCTGCCCTCTATTGGAATAATAATTATTCAAAATTAAGTTTACATACAAATTTATTATATTAGATTTAATAATATATATAAATACTAAAAAATAATAATATCACTGTAGTTTTACATTAACATCGTACAAAATCCTATGATATGAATTAAATTTAACCAGAATTAAATTTATCTTACATAGTATTTCAAAGATTCTTACATTGAGTAAATATCATGTAAAATATTTAATTAATAATAATTATTTTATTGCAATGCAGTACACATACATACATACATATATATATTATACATTGCATATAGTTATGTTTGTGATTTATAATCAACAATGTTATGAACAATGTTATCCATGTATAATTTTATGTGTTTTTGTATAAGTTATTTTACAGTTATTTTAATACAATGCATATTTTATAGACTTTTATAACTGATCATTAGAATCACTTAATATAAAAGTGATCGACTAAACGCACAATCACAGTAACTATATAAAGTGTAAATAATGTTCAACCATCTTAAGTATTGTCCTTATATGTGTTAATGGTATATGTTTTAATTGTATTTATATATGTTTTAAGTTAGAATATATATATATACATATATATATATATATATATATATATATAATCCAGCAAAAACATGATTTTGGCCTGAACTAGCACCACCTCCCCTCACCAGAAACAAGACAACACTAGAAAACACTGTAGAAAATATATGTAAAAATAAACAGAAATAAGCTGCGGCCTCATCAGCAGTGGGTAAATTCAAAGGCAGCCAAGCATCCGAACAAAAAGGCGCTGTTCACACGAATATATAGCTGTTTTGTTTGTGATGTGATGGTTACTGCTTATATATATATTATGGACACGATAACTCCCATAATTGTGCATAAATCTCTTCCAAACTGATACATAAAATCAACGAGCAGAAAATTTCTTTCAGGTTTGCTAATGGGCAAAATTGGACCAAAAGGGTGGCAATGGGGAGGGTTTTTGTGAAAACAGAAAAAAAACCAACCCATAACATCTTAAGTATGATACATATTGAATCCGTTTAAAGTTATTATTACTTCTGGGAAAAGGTCCTAAATTTATGTATGACAGATTTTTGATATCATTAAAAATGGCCTCAAGCGGCAAATAGGATTTAAGAAGAAAAAAAAAAATAATAACACCGCCCATTCACAAGATATCAAATCCGCTTAAATTTATTATAAGTCTTCTTAATATTATCTACAACTTTTATATTGACAAGTTTTTGATAGAAGCAACTCTTACAGAAAAAAAAAAATAAAAACTAAAAGATGCAACACGGAACCCCAACCCTATACCAATAAAAATAGTCTTTCCCAGCGCAGTGCATCACGTGAAATTTGTACTTAAATCTACCTGTGCCTGTAGGCCAAACCTGGAATTTTTTTTTTTTTTTTTTTTTTTTTTAAAGACTGGCGCAATTCAGACTTAAGAAATTGAGATTTTTTAACAAATGATATAAGCAGATCTAAAAAACATAAACAATGAGCTATTATTCTTGTCATGTACGAATATATAAAAAATTGGCTTCTGATTAAAGATATTAGACACATTTCTTCTGACTGTTTATGATAACAGATATAGTTACTTTATATTAAAAAAACATTTGGTACTTACGTATCAACGCCACCGCCGCTACAGATTTGGCGGTTTTTAAGTGCCGCCAATCTTTCGTACCACTAAAAAATGGCGTCAAAAATCAGCAAACAACAAGGCAACAAGGAATCCAAAAAATAACTGCGTGCGCGTGCGAACAACAAGATTGCTCTTTATTGGCGCATTAGAGCAACTTCTGCTGCAGTGGCGTTAATACGTAAGTACCAAACATTTGATACCTAATTAAAAAATTGTTTGTGTATGCGAAACAGTAAGTAAGTTGCAAGAAAGTATGGTTAAGAACTAACTTTTTTTTCCAAAAACCATTTTCCCTATCTCGCTAAAGCCCCTATATAAGAGACAAGTACCTAATCATACAAAGCGATTACAGTAACACCTTAATTCATTGTCGGAAACTTGAAACATGATACACTATAAAACAAAACCCATAGGATAGGACTTACCCCAGTACCCAGTAACTTTCTTCATCCAATGGGAAAAACTAATCAGCTAATAGTCCAGTCAGGCAGGGAGGTTACTTTCAACGGCCTGATGCACATTTACAAAGATGACCTAAACTCTTCAAGATTTGCAGAAACCTGGTCCAGATTCATCAGGATCTGTGGAGTGTAACGGATATGAGAAACAGTTCACGGTCCTAAAATTTCTACCCGAAACTAAAATTGAGTATTCCTCAAGACGTGGTACACTTTACTACTGACTTGCGAACAAAATCCATTGTTAGAAATAACTTGTTCGATTATTGTCCTATTGTTGTATAAAAAAGCAACTGTTATTTTACAGTGTCATTCATTCGAAAATAACCTACATTGATACAGTAAAATTCATTGTTAGAAAGAGCTTTCGTATGCTTGTCCAATAGTTGAACTAAACGTGATTGTTATTGAAGGTTTTATTGACCTCGCTTTGTATGTAGGTTTCAAAGCTTGCAACACCCGATTAATCTATTCATTATTTCGTACACTTACAGATCTTGCATAAAAATAGAAAAAAAAAGAAAAAAAAAATTGGCCGGATCCGCGCATTAAAAAAACTCCCAAATCTTGCATTTTCCCCATGGAAATGAAAATGTAATTGTTTAATTTTAATTGAAAAAAAATAGCTCCATTGTTGCAACTCTCACACATTTAAACAACATTGTTGCTCGCGACTTTGAGACTACGCGACTCACGCATTTGTGTTTTATAAAAAGTTTGACTTTTAAAAGTTTCACTTCTAAAGTACCTTTGTTCAAAAGCTTTATTTTAACTGTCTGCGTTTAAAAATATATATTCATATCCACTAGCGTCAAATTCTCGCCTAACATGGCGACACTTGCCAAAATATCACCAAATTTAACCCCAAAACAAATCACCCTAAATGAAGCCATCTTGACTACAGCTGGCTAATTTGGTAAAATTCTCATTCAAATTCAGTAGGGTAATGCAGGGTAATTTGGTGCATAATTTTTTTAAACTAAATTTTAAAAAAAATCTATAGATCTTTAAAAAGATTGAAATGTACACGACAAAAGAAACCATTTTTAAGGACAAATTCATAAAAGAAAGAAGGAATTTTAGTCAGTATATAGTATGTTAGAGCTATATATTTTTTTTAAATAAAATATAAAACAGAAAACACCAAATTACCCTTCGAGGGTTAATTTGTAGCTTGGTCCATTTTTAACCGCTGACACACAATCAAACGTATATTTTAAGATAATAAGGTACATGAAATTTTGTAACTTTAACAATGAACTATTCAGAAATCTGATATATTTTTTTTAAGTCAGATAACATTTAAGCCCTGTGAATTTCACTTTGAGAGCTTTCGAGAATCACATTTATTATCCGAAATCTTCGTTAAGGGACTACTTCACTCACGCGAAAACACTCGTTTGATAATGTTAATGCTATGAGACATTTTTTGAATAACTCATTTGCATTCCAATATTTCTATACGATTTTTTTCTTTTTTTTTTTTGCATTGAATAGCAGAAGTCGGTCTCTACAATCGCCGCTTTTTACTTTTTCGATTTTGTTTGTGGGTATTTTTAATAAGGATAGTTTCACTTTCGGACCACAAGCAAAATCGAAAAAATAAAAACTAGTATATTCTGACCTTCACAAAAATTTCTTCTGTATAAATCGGATCGTCTGCAAGCAGAAATTAAACGACAATCTTCAATTTTCAGACGTAGTTATTGCGGAAATCGTGAAAAATATAGCATAGCAATGACACCTGTTGGGCGGTATACACCCAACCTCATAATGATCTATTTTTGTCAAGGTCTAGCAGAATAAAAAGTTAGTGAAATTCCGTGAATGCGTTCTTGAGATATAGCCATAGCGAATATCGTGAAAAATGCAGCATAGCAACGCGACCTGTTGGGCGATATAGACCAATACCCAATCAGCGTCTATTTGTCTAACAGAATATGAAGTTTGATGAAAATTCGTGTACTGCTTCTTCATTTAGAGCTATAGCAGAAATCATGAAAAATGCAACATAGCAACGACACCTGTTGGATGATTAACACCAAAAACGAATCAGAACCCATTTATATCCAGGTTTAACTGAATCTAAAGTTTTATAAAATTCCATGTATTAGTTCTTGATGTAGAGCGCCCACAAAGTTTTTGTCACAGACAGACAGACTCACAGGCAGACATTTTCGAAAAATAGTCCAACCGTGTTCAGGACCTTCTAAAACGTATAATCCGTCAAAAACCGGAAGTGAAAGTTTTCATGAATCCAGTATTTAAAATAGAAGAAAGTAAAAACGGCGATTGTAGAAATTGACCTTAGCTATCCAATGCAAAAAATAAAATAAACAATCGTTTAAAAAATATTGCAATGTAAACGAGATATTTAAATAAAACTGTCCGAATAGGATTAACAATTGCGAGCGAGCGCTTTCGCGTGAGTACAATAGCTCCTTAACTGAAACATACGATTTATTGTCCAATTAAAATGCTAAGTGGCTACTTTGTATTAACGTGCGAATCCAATAAAACATTTGTTAAATAATATTGCGTTCTTTATCCAAGTCACAAAACAGTCAATAGAATCTTCGTTAACTGAAACATTCGTTAGCCAAGGTATCACTATATTCAGTTACGAAATTAATCAGATTTACGAGATTGTAAAAAAAAAAAAAAAAAAAAAAAAAAAAATGAGTAGTAGAAAATAACTTCTTGTTATTTTAACAGTTTTAAGACGTCAACTTAAATTGTTTAGAAAAAAAGTGACACAAAAAATACAAAAACAAAGTAAGTGAATGTTTTTTTTTTTTTTTTTTTTTTTTTTTTTTAAATCTCACGAAACCCTATTCGTCCCGCTACGTTGTCTGTCCGTCACAGAGCCGGTTCTCAGAAACTACATAACTTACATAGATATGATATTTTGTGCACGTACCTACTATGAAGCTGAAATCATAAAATTTAAAATTATCGTATTATTTTAATATAGAGAGATAGAAAACCGAAAATCAAACAGCATTTTCCTATTAAATTTAAACATTTTTTGTTATAGAAGTTGCCAACAATTTAAAAACCGCAATGATATTCTTTCTACAATAATTAATTTTCTATTGAAAGATTACCACGTGAAAAATGAAAATGAAATAAAAAGTTTCACCCATTGAAAAAAAAGATTAATAGGACGTCCTATTGGTAATAAAACGGAAATTTTCAAACATTTCTCAATAATAGAAGGAGTATGAGTATGTGTCAGTACAGAAAGCAGGTTAATAGGAAGTCATTAGAGAATTAAAAAGAAAATTAATCTGGCGTCCTATTAGAAGTTCAACATACTTTTTCAAATGTTTGAGAATAATACAAAGAGAGTATCAATATGAGTAATAGAAATAGTAAGTAGATAGGACGTCAGCAAGTGATTATATAATGTCATATTAGTTTGAGGAACATGTTGAATCATGATAAAACCCGATTATGGAAATATTGGCATATTTTAACATTTAAAAGATCTGTATACAAAATCTTTAATTTTGAAATTGATTTTTTTTTAATATCGCATTTAGTCCACATGGCAGATATTATTATGACAGAGTATAATAGCGTGGTTCGCCCACTATTGGGTAGGCTCAGATATTCGAAAAACGAGAAAAATAGACCGGCAAATTTTAACTTTATAAAAACATTACTTTTTTTTTTTTTTTGAAAAGGAAATTTATTTGGATTTATTAAAAAAAGGATAAAGTTTTTTTTAAAGGAATATTAAACGAAACCCTTTGTGCGATCTTCGATCACACTTTTCCTTTTTTTTTTCTTTTTTTTTTACAAAGTAAAATGCTTATTTTCATCATGATGTTAATTTCAGTTTCACTTTTGTCTAATTTCATTTCACCTTTTTAGAAAGTGAGCTGATATAGAAAATTACAAAATTGATACGTTACGAAAAGCTTTCAGCCATAAAAAAAAATGACGTCACATTTGAACTATAATTTGTAGTTTTCATTCCTTGATCTCAAGATTTTATTACGATTGTATCAAAATGACGTACTTTTCACTTGCTACAGTCTTTCATCTGTTATGATATCAGATCTCATGATCCTACGCAAAGATTGGAACTACTCGAAATATTAGTAAAATTAATCTATTTTTAGTTAATATGTGCACAAAACTGTTTATTTTATGTTCGAAAACTAGGATTTATTGTTAATTTATGATAATTCACTAAAATTTACCTGAAATCATGGATTATCATGCGAAGTTCGAAGCATCTTATAGGTGAAAGATTGTGCCACTGAGAGAATGGGAAAGCATTGTTTAATTAAACAATTGTCTTTATTGCTGAATTTCTCGCCGTGAATGAAAATAGTTTTAGCAGCGAATGTAATTGTGGCGAAATTTGGAATAACAATGAAGAGATTAAATTGTGTGATTGTTGAAAAAACAATAAGATGTCGATATTGAAATGCATTGTTGCGGCAAGTTTTCTTCGAGGAAAAGGAGATTTTAAATCGACTGTTAACAGATAATGTAATGCAAACCTAATAAATTTAGAAGAGAAATCTCTCAAAACAAGAAATTTCTACCGTAAAGTTCCTACACGCAAAGACTAATCAGCACCAACTTATATTACGGTCTAGCTGAATTCCGTGCATTAGTTCTTGAGATACATTTGAGAGTCAACGTGCGCAATATCAACTTCAACTTCTAAAAAAATAGTCATTCACTTTAGACCCTCTGGTTCTTCCAAAATTTTTCTTGCTAAGTTGCCACCATTTGATTATTATTATTATTATTTTTTTTTTAACATTATTTTGCTCGCTTCCTGACAAATAAATACTATAAACTATAAATACTAATACTACTATAAATATATAATTGTAAAACAGTCCTTTTTGATTTCAAAATATTTGTTTTAGAATATAAATAATTTTATTCATTCACTTTCATACACAGAAGAAGCCGTGTAGTTACATTTTTTTTATTAATTAAGAAAAGTTTTAAGACTTTCTTAAATAATAATTCAAACGTTTTTTTTTTTTTTTTTTTGTAAAGTTTAATTGTTAAAAGGTTCTGTTAATCAAAGTTGTCTTTATGTTAAATAGAATGAAAAATTATTTTAAAATTTAAATTTTTACCCTTTTAAACCCTGAAGTATAGGAGTGTTCGGTTAGCTTAATAATCACTATTCGGCTAGTCGAAAATTCGGTATTCGGTTCACCTGTCACCCTGAATATTCGGCATTCGGCCAAAATCACTAATCGGTGTATCTTTAAGTGACACACTTTTAGCGTTAAGCTAAAAGTTTGAAACCAAATTCCTTTTCCGGATGTTGAAAAATCGCCGTAAAATGCGAAAAAGCTCTAATAGCATTAAAAAAAATTTCACGAAAAATTCAAACATCACTGTACGAATTCCAAAGAAACTTTATTGAAAAGAGAACAAAAACCCGAAAACTGGCTAAAAATTCAAAAAAAGTCCTTCCGGCCTGTACCGGGAGGAAAAGGTAGCTTTCCTATATCTTCGTTTTAAAATTTTAGCTAATGTTACACGAAAACAACAAGTTAGAATGCAAAGAAACGTTTACAAAAGATTCGTTAATACTGAATTTGAATAAGAAATTCGCCAAATTATTGAGCAATAGCCAAATTGGCTTCATTTATGAAGACTTATTTTGGTCACCAAATTTGGCGATATTTCGCCAAATGTCGCCAATTTTGTCGCCAATGTCGCCAATTTTGGTGCTAACGGATATGTTTATATAGTTTTATGCGTATGATTGGGAAAATTATTACAACAATCAAAGAAAATAATTTGCGAGTAATCGCGTTAATGTGCTGTTTTGTTTCAAAATGTCAGCCACCTTAGAATTTCAAACTGCTCTATCTCAGCCATTTTTTAAGATAGAGGTAAACCAAAAAATTCTCTGGAATCCTTGTATCAAGGCCTAACACGTAAATTTGAATTTTTAACTTTTTTTTGTATATTTATTTTAGTTTTAAATTTTTAAATAGCCGCCATCTTGAAACAAAATGGCGGACCAAGCTGGCCAACGATCTCGGTCGAGACATTGGTGAGCTTAATACACACAATTAGTTTCATCAAAATTGATTTATAAATACGAGCGTTATCGTATGACATAGGTCAGATATATATATATATATATATATATATGGATATATCTATATATATATATATATATTATATATATATATATATATATATATATATATATATATATATATATATATATATACATGGATATATCTATATATATAAATCAACATTTGAACGGAGGGTGGTTTTGGGGTCTGGGGGTCATGATCGGTGAAAATATATCGAAATTTTCCGGAACTGTTTTCCTCCGAACGGCTGCAATAGGTAGCTTTATCCTTTATTGTATTGAAAGCTATACCTAATAACGGAGGCCAAATTTACTATATTAGGCCTAAAAATTTGAAATCAATACCTTTTCCGGATGTCAAAAAATCGGCGCCGCACTAGGTTTTTCCCCAACATAAGTCCAAAAATCAACGTGGTCATTCTCCTTGGTAGCTGGACACAATGCTAGGGGAGACACTATGGGATGTAGTCTGTCTAAGGATTTGTCTGTCCGTCTGTCTGTTCTCTAAATCGCGTCAATAGCCTCTGATTGCCATGCAATTAATATTTCGGACGCATCTTTTCACCGTAAACGAGATATTCAAATTTACAGGCATCGTATTTTGCCTTTTCTTCTGAAAATGCGGTAAAACACAAACCCCTTTTCTTTTACAAATCGAGAACTGTTCACATTTTTTTTGCGAATCTGGTTAAACCAAATGCTTGTCAATTTAATTTTTGTTTCTTCTCTCGTTTTCTGACTCAAAGAAAGAAAAAAAGATCGAAAGTTGGTTGGTTTTAATTTAAATTTTGAAGGGATATAGTTACTGCGTGCGACATCGATGTTTTCTGCAATTTTCAATGCAATTTAATTTATACCTAATAAACCTATCTCCGCAAACTGAAAACAAAGTAATGTAGCTTATTTAATTATATATAATAATAATATATCTATAATAATTCTAAGAAACATATTGACAGAAAGTTGCGCCGACATTATACTATTTCATGCAAAATCCATTAATCAGCTCTATTTTGTCCATGAGCGCTGTGCTTAGCACTTTTTTTTTAGTTTAGACTTTTCACTGAATCAACATCCCACTACAGGCGAAGAAAATGATCATGCAACGTTTTTAATGTGAAGGAAAGTTGGTTCTGACAACATCCTGTATTCATGAAGAAAATTTATCAGCCTTTACTGAATTCTTTTTAACCACATCTTTTAATCAGGCTCTCATTACAGCCGAAGAAAATTATCATGTCATGTTTTTAATTCGAAGAAAGTTTGCGCTCACAACATCCTGTATAGATGAACAAAATTTAATTGTAGAATCTTTTCCCATTAAACTTTATTTTTTACCTTCACTGCATCTTTAGATTTATATATTTATTTAGAGAGAAGGAGGGAGATTATTTAATAAAATTTAAAAATTAATAAGACATCTAATTTTTTATAACCAAGATTCAAAACCTGTAAAAAAAAAAATAATTTTAATGATCAAATAACGAACTATTTGTTTTATTTCGTTGCGGGCTGCGGGTCGAGTTAAATTATTTCGTGTTCGGGTTTGGGTCGGGTTGCGGCTCGACGATACCTATTTTGTCAGGTTCGGGTCGGATAGCAGGTTGACTTCAAATAGCTTTTTCGGTTTCGAGGACTCTTTCGTTCAAACAGTTTGTTATTCGGAGATGTCTATTATTCAGTGGTAAAAGCGTACAAATATATAAGTGTTGGGAAATGAAAAAGTGATCGGTAAATAGAGGTGTACGTTATTCCAGAATGTCCGTTGCAGAGGTTTTATTGTATATATATTTCTCAACTAAAAAAATACTTTGGATATATTTTTTAATCGGGTCAACCCGAACCCGCAAAAATTAAACTCTATCCCACCCGCAGTAAAAATGTAGAAGTCAACCCGACCCGTAACGAAAAAATAATGCGTCAACCCGACCCAACCTAAACCAAAGGTCGTGTCGGGTGCGGGTTAAAGCTGGTAACCCGACCCGATGCAGGACTCCAACCCAAACCTGAGGTATTTTAACCCGTCACCCGACCCGAACAGTGCCACTATGAAAATGAATCAACAATTGTATCTCTAATACCATTTTTATGTTTTACGTAAAAAAATGAACAAAACTATATTCTTCAAATAGTAAAACCTCTGAGCACCTTGGGATCGTTAAAAAGAGTCAAACATCGGGTCGGGTTATCACGAATTTTTTTTTTTTTTTTCGGCTTGGAATGAGTCTAATTTTTTTCGGCAGGTTGGTAGAAGAATTCTTGCGTGTCATATATAGGTTTTTTGACCACTCAGGTTGTTGGAAGTTTTACAAAAAGTTTGAGCATTTCATATAATTTTTGTAGTAATGTAACTCAACTTTCCAGTATACAGCTTAATAACACTCCGTATTTGACCTATTTCGGTAATCATGCTCCAGCATATGCACTTATAATTCAATTCACACATTCACTTATGTATAGTAAATTAAAGCTATTGAGTAATCATCCGTAATCGGGTCACTGTCAGTTGCTGTGTTTAGCAAGAGTGATTTGACGCTATAAAGTGGTTTTTAAGATAAACTTTTAATAATATCAATATTCAATTCAAACTGTTTTGTTTTTAGAATCATTTATGTGTCACATCTACATTGGCTAAGGATTGGATTACGGAAGATTAGCTAATCTGTTTTCTTTTTTCATATAAACTTTTTGTTTAATCTTTCATAATCAGAATTCTTTCAAGGATTTTTGTATAATATGAATTACAGTTGATAAGCAACTGTTGATGGTAAAAGAAAAAGGCTCATTACATACGGTGGCAAATTTGCAAATGTAACACTATCTATTTTTTTGAAATTTACAATAAGATTACACCAAACTCTACACGGTTAATTTCCAACATCTGACAAATGTATTGCAAATGTTTTAACCAGATCAAATCTACTTTCCTACTTTTCTTTTTATTTTTTATTGCAGTTTTTTTTCTTCTTAAATGACATTTTTACTTTTGTAACCATTTCCAAAAGGGGACTTTTCATAGAATTCTGAAATTCTTTTTGATAGAATTAACTTTTGACCATTGAATTACAATTGCTAATATAAATTTAAATTTTTCTTACTAATTACCATTCTTCCCAAAATAACGATTTGATATGAAGTAAGACGAATTCTTTTCTTCCTGCTTTCATTTATTCTCTGTGTTTTTTTTTTTTTAATGTAAATTACAACACATGGAATATTTTGAACGATAGCAATTCGAACTTGACACAGAAAATGGAAAATTCTTAAAAACAAATTTTTATTTAGTTTTGCGCATTTAGCGATTATTTGGTGTGTAATGGCTTTAATTTTTTGGCCAAAAGGTTTATTTTTACTTTTGCATTATTGATTTTCATGATCTTAAAATGTTTCGTTATTTACTTTACGTAGGTGAATTTTCAAAGAAAGGCGAACCCTCACTTCCATATAATTCATTTATTCAGGTGGACAACAAGTTAGTCTCATTTTTAATAGTTTTAGGTTTGAACATGAATTGAAGCGTCCTTTACGTGGTTGACAATACGCACAGTATAAATAGTGAGAATTTTGATGATATATCGGCAACGTAAATTCGGGTGTCATAAGTGGAAATCCATACACAAATAATTTAATGATAACAAATTTGAGTTATTGCATATTTTCTCACTAAATATTCATTAATTGAAATAAATTAATTTTTGCATTGCTGTGTAATTATATATACTTTCTTCTTTTTTTTTTAAATAAAAATATAACTTACAGAAATATTTCTCACTTCCTTTTTAAAATCCTGCAAGTGGACTAAAGAGTAAAATCACTGAGGGTGTTTAATTTGTTTCCAATTTTATAGATAAAAAGAAGATTTGAGTAAACCTTTCTGAAAAATTGGATAATAGCCTAGTACGTAAAATTACAAATAAATCAAGTATAACCAATAGTCACTATATCCCTGATTTTACTAATAACTTTTTAGAAATTCAAATACATTCAGTCGACTTCGCGATAATTCAGATGAACACATCACAAAGTCCCGGAAACTTTGCATTAGAACAATACTAGTTTTTTTTTTTTTTATATTATTGAACTCCATTTTTAAAAACTTATTGAAAATAGTTTATTTATCATTTTTGATCTGGAAGAAGTCGCCGTTTGAGTGCACGACACATGTCAGCTTTATATTAAAAGGTATCTTAAGCCTTTTTGTCTAGTGCTTTTATCATTTAAAGCATTAATTATGTCTTCAATTTAACGTCTCAAAGGTCTTCTAATAATCCAAAACGGTAGGATACAAAATTTAGTTAAAATCGTTTCAGTCGTGTTTTACATAAAATTAGCTTGACCCTGGCCCTTAATTGTCGGACATAGTCCAACGCTCTCATGCTCGAAAACGGTAGGATATAAAATGTATTCAAAATCGCTTGAGCCTTTCTTTACATAAAATTTTCTTGATCCTGACCCAAAATGACACATTAATAGAATTTTCTCGATCATGTGACCCAGTCAAATAGTTTTTTCGTGCCCGAAAACGATATGATACAAAATTTACTCAAACTCGTTACTGATGGATTTAAGTTAAAGGTTTAAACTTAAAAATATATTTAAACTAGCTGTTACCCGTGACTTCGTTCACGCAACATTAAAAGAAGAATAAATACATTAATTAAGCAAAATATTTCACTCCCAATAATTTAAAACGTTAATAATTAACTATTTATCACATTTCATAGGAGACAATACGGTATTTTTTATTATAGAGACCTTGACGTAACTCAGTCTTAAAAAAGTGAAATTTTGTGCCAAATAATAGCGAAAATGAAATTGCGACCAATGCCAAAAGGAGGGCCAAATAAAATCGTGGAAATAGACGAATTGGGTAAAAACAAATGCCAATTTTACTTGATAAACAATTTTACTTTTAACGCCTTTGTGAAACGTTTTAACAGCCATCCTTCAAAAAAACAAAAAAATTAATTAGAAATAGTATATGCTTTTTCTTTAAATTCAATTCTGCCTCCATGGTTTAATATATAGTTGAAACAAATCTTGTTTTCTAAATGACAGTATATTGCCAGGCAATTTTTGTTCTCCAGAATAAATTGCTTCATGAAGTTTGAATATGTGAAAATATGTTTGTATTTTTCGGATAATTTACTGAAATCAAGATTTTGTTTTCACCATCTATTCAAAGTGAAAATAAATTCTGTTTTTCAGTTTTAATAAGAAAATGGTGTAAAAAATATACTGATATGTTTCATTTCTCCTTTTTTATACACAAATATGGAGTAAGTCACTTTCCGTTTTTAGAGAAACTTTGTTTAAAAAAATGGCATTTAATTTAATTTTTTTAATTCTGAGAGTTTGTGTGACATCATCGGATCAATTATAACCGGTATTCGCTAAACCGGTAGTAAATCGCATTGCGCTCGATAGTCTAGGAGTAGTTGCGAAATACAAACACACGGTCAGATTTTAATATAATAGATTCGTGTTCATTTTCCTTTTCTTAAAATTAGGATGTGATTTTTAGCAGAAAACTCGGACACTCATGCGGAACGAAATAACGGATACTCATGCTTAATAATCAGTATAGATAACAAAACATTTAAATTTTTAGTTATAAATATGGCGTGAAACTCATCTACTTTCTATACTTACCGATCATTGTATTATTAACGTAAGCAATTGATTCACACTCATTTTAAAACATATTGGAAAATTCCCGTTTTATTTCAAATATGACGTCTCTTTTTCCCCAGAGAAATCCCTCTTTAATGACATAATTCTTGTAAAATTTCTTTTCCAAGCAATTAATTTCAATACTGGCATAGGGGAAATTATATGACTTTAATGAAATAATATTAAATCTTTAGGTTGTATCAACAAAAATGGAACTATTAACATTCGTCATTTTTTTTAGGTAATCGAGTTATTTCTTTTAGTTTTAAGAATGAAAAATAACTATTTCTCTCGATCCATGACATCCTTTTCAACATGGATAATTTTGCGAAGCATATTATTGACATTTGCTAACCATTTTCTTTTCAAACTTCTTTTTACTTTTTTAAAATTCAAATAAAAAATACGGTATAATTATATTAGCCGTGCGCAGACGGTAAAACGGCAAGTATTGTTATGATGTCCATTTATTCTCAATGAAAATAACGAAATTTTGAAATATTAAGAAAAATATTTGAATAAAATAAACAAAAACCAGCCTATGTTCACATGAGGGTTATAATCGCCTATATGCAAAGATACAGGATCATTAAATGCTCCATTTTGACACTGGCTTCAGCCTAACATTTGCACACAATCAGATTTATAATATTATTAGGATTAGCAGAGATGAATTTGCAATAGAAAAACATAATATGGCTGAACGCCACTAAACCGATATAGAAAAACAAAGTCAGTAAAAGTAAAAAGCTAGCATTAATTAACTTATAAATATAAATTATAATGATTTAATAATGTTTGAAAGAATGACAAAAGTTTAAAACCAAAAACATATTTATTAAAGCGTTAAACATAAATTAAATAAACCAAATATAACTGAAAAGTATTTATAACAATAACTACTTGAGAAAGTGAAGAAACATCTATTGCTAAAACACTATATTACTTTCATGACATAGGATGGTTTAAAAACGGCTTCATAACTGGTAATGTGGTAACACTGTAAATGATTATTGAAAAACACAAGTTGAATTATATTTCGATGGCCCAAAGCATAACTAAAGCTTATTTAATGGCAGGAACAAAAAACAGATGAATGCCTTAACCCTTTCCGGCACAGACAAAGTGTGTTCGTAAAATAAGAAATTACTGATTGACACCGGAATTTACAAATGACTTTTTTAGAAAATAAGAACTCCTTATTTTAAGCTGCCATTGTAAAAACAAAAATTTAATAAATATTTTCGGTGTCGAATGCAAGTTTCGATTTAAAATTAGGTGTGCCCGGAGTGGGACCACTGTGCTGGAAAAGGTTAAATATCGGATGAAAATACGGTGATAAGTAAAGTTGCAATGCTGGATCCGAATGGAACTTTGCTGAGAGGAAGTACTATAATATGTAAGCAGATCAATGAAAGAAAAACTGCTGACAGAAAACTTGTAGTAGAAATAAAGAGATGTTACATGACTAATCCCTCTGGAGTTTATCATATCTCAAGGACAGCCATTTTCCTAAAAGCCGTGAGGCGGTGGAATCCATCCATACTAAAAGCAAAGTTCGCCGGAGGTGAATCAGAAGATAGCTCACGTAAGATTTCATTCCAGGTTGCTGCATACTGTATCAAGATACTATTTCAGAATATTATAGATACATTAAAACTTATTCAACACACACATTCATTTTCTTTATCAACATCATGAATTGTTAGTTACAAAGACAGCACAATATATAGAGATCACACACAGGGCCATCGCTAAGATTTTTTATTGAAGGGGTAGAGGACCTTAAATTGTCAAGTCAAATTTCAGCATTTGCCAACTCATTGAAAAGCAAAAATAAATAGTTTTTGCCAATTCAACAAGTTTGCCAATTAGTTTTATAATTTTGCCAAGTTACCACAGTCAGAAAATGTAATATAGTTCTTATTTGTAAAAAGTTTTAAAATATTCCCAATTAGATCAGAAATAGAAAGTATATTATAGTTTTTATTAAAGTTTTAGACAAATTTGCCAACTAAAAGTTTTTTAATTTGCCAAGTGTAACAGCATTCAGGAACGTTTGGTGGGGGAGGCTCCCCCCGTCCCCCCTTAGCGAGGGCCCTGATCACACAGACGACACAAGACGGTGATCGAAAACGAAGCTGAAACTTGAGGGTGAAAAATCGCCTTCTATCCAAAAACAGTCAGACGAAAGTAGGACTGTTACGCATGATCCCACGCAACAGATTAAACTCTTCGGTACAGTGCCTAGAATAATATTCTAGACACTGTATCTCCGGTAAGGACGACATCGCTACGAGAGAAAGCAGGAGCTATGTGCAGCAGTTGAAGACGATCGACGCCATCTAGTTGAGGATACTGGAACTGTGTCATTTAGAGAGAGATTGGTGGTAGAGATCGTGACATATGGGTTTGGAGCAAGGCCATCTTGATATAACTTGATATATTGAGATAGCCCTGTTTGGAGGCACGTGCGATGTTTAGGCTTTAAGAAACGGAATGAAAAACATAATGACGACGTGAGATAAAAACGAAAATACAATTTGGAAAGGAAACAAATGTAAGTAAAAACAAAATGTATTTTAAATAAATGTTTTAAATAAAGGTTATTGTAATAAAGTTTATCCATTTAAAATGTAAACAAAGTAAAAAAAAACCAAATGGATATTCCTCGTACGGTGACAAGAAGAGCAATATATTTCTTGTCAGTTACAACCATTTTTTAGATAAAAATAGCGTGACCCGTAGTGGCCTAAAAATGACCCACTAATCGAATTTTCTCGAGCATTTGACTTCGCCAAATTGTCTTCTTATAATCCAAAATGGTAAGATACAAAATTTCGTCAAAATCGATTCAGCCGTTTTTTACATAAAATTAGCTTGTCTCTGACCCATAGTGACGCAAAATGATCCACTAATCGATTTTTCTCAAACAATTGACCTATCCTAATGTTCGTCTCGTGCTCGAAAACGTTAGGACAAAAAATTTCGTGAAAATTGTTTCTGTCGTTTTTTACATAAAATTAGTTTAACCCTGACCCATAATGACCCAAAATGACCCACTAATCAAATTTTCTCGAACATGTAACCTAGACCAACGGTCTTCTGGTGCTCGGAAACGGTAAGATATAAAAATTTTGTCAAAATGTTTAGAGCTGTATTTAGATAAAAATAGCTTGACCCGTAGTGACCCAAAATTGACCCACTAACCGAATTTTCTCGAAAATGTGACACAGTCCAATTGTCTTCTCGTGCCAGAAAACTATAATATACAAAATTTGGTCAAAATCGCTAAAACCGTTTTTTAGATAAAATTAGCTTGACCCGTAGTGACCCAAAAATGACCTACTTATCGAACTTTCTCGAACACGTGATCTAGCTCAATGATCTTCTCGTGTTCCAAAACGGTAAGATATAAAATTTAGTTAAATTCGATTGAGCCGTTGTTTAAACATTATTAGCTTGACCCTCACCCATAGTGACCCAAAGTGATCCACTAATTGAATTTTCTCGAACATGTGACCTAGCCCAATGGTCTTCTGATGCCCCTAAACGGTAAGATACAAAATTTCGCCAAAATCGTTAGAGCCGTTTTTAAGATAAAATTTGCATACACACACACACACACAAGATTTTCTCGTATTACAATATATTGGAAACTCTGTATATTAAAAAAAAAAACTTCCCCAAATTTCATTTGGGCATACAATCCATCAATAAAACTGAGCTGCATATCATTTTTCAACCCTTTCTTTATACAGTATTTTTTCTTTTGAATTCTGTTCTTGTAAGATGTAGTTTCAGCTGTGGTTTTTCTAAATTTCATACCGCACAAGCTAACCTGCTGCATTTCAATTATGAATTCTAAATTCAGCCTAGTATTTGTTGATAATAAGAACGATTTCATTACAAAAAATTTAAAGAAATGTGATTACACTCCCAAGCAGTGTTGAATTCAGAATTTTTTCTCCGGGAGGGATATCTGTTGCTCCGGAGGGGACATTATAGACTTCCAGCTGGGGGAGGAATTGCACTTTTTAACAATTAGAAGCATAAATTCTCAAGTCTTCCGGAGAGCCATTTCAATTCTCGGGGGGGGGGGATGTCCCCTGAATTCATCCCCTCCCCTGGCCACCCGCTGAATTCAACACTCTTCCCAAGAATAGAAGAAAAGGTATTTTACTTTATCAGCACATATGTTAGCAATATTTGACATTATTTATTTTTTAATTAAATGGACAGATACAATTTCAAAAATACAAGTGAATTATTCGGATTTTCGTATATTCTGAGAAATGTGAAATACAATATCTTCAAAGCGTGGGGGAAATACAGACTTTTAAATCAGATTTCGAAAATTCTATTTAAAAATAAATTTCAATGTTGGCTAAAATAAGAGTTTAAAAAGTATTATTAAATTTCTGTTCTGAAAATATAATTTGGTTTTTTTTAAATATCCAGTAGAGTTTTACCGCATACATTGCGGCTTAAATAATTATTTTTTAATATAAAACTCACACCATAAATATCAACAAAAACGACTTTAAATTAATATCGTTTAAGTCTTTAATAGTTAGCAAAGGCTCAAACATTGTTAAACAGTGCCATCGCTGTCAGGGTTTTGGACACGAGTCCAAAATCTGTAACCTTCCCCCAAAATGTGTTAAATGCGCTGGTCCGCATCTCAGCCCTGAATGCCCCAAAAATGGAAAAATAACCCCAACATGTGCTAACTGCGCTGGCCCACATCCCGCTACGTATAGAGGCTGTCCTAAAACCCCTCAAATTGTCCGAAAAAATCAATCAACTAGGCCCAACCGTAAGGAACCTAACCCAAAAAATGAAGTTAAGATTATGACTGACATTCTTGCCAGCTTTAATTACACTAAAAAGACTGCAAATTCTCCTACCACTAACAACACCAATACTGCTCCTGCAGTTAACACTAGCTCGGATCCGGACACTACACCCCAAACCTCTTCCACCAATCCTACTGACCTACAGAACCTGTCTTCTAACACTTATTCTACACCTACTAACAGTGTTCCAAACACTAGCTTTACCTCAGAATTTTCTGAAATTTTCAAAACCTTTCAGGAAATGAAAGAAATTTTCAAATTTAACAAATTTATACAATGTTTTAAGAACATCTCTAAAAAGACTAAAAACTGTACTAATCCTTTTGAGAAAATGTTCATTATTATGAACGAATTCGACAGTCTTGCCTCGGAATTTAACAAACCCAACTATGAATAATTCCACTAACTTTTCTTCTCTTATCATACTAACCTGGAATTGCAATTCTATCCAATTTAAATTTAATGAATTCAAAATTTTTATCCTCGATCATCCACATATTGACATTATTTTTCTTCAAGAAACCCGTAACCCTACCTTCAATATTAACATCCCTGGGTATAGGCTTCACTACACACCACGCACCGCTGACTCCAGATGGGGCGGCACTGCCATATACATTAAAAACCACTTACCACACTATATTACTCAAAATTCCACTATTCCTAAAATTGATTTCACCAGTATTGTCTTACAACTTCCACATATTAATATTAACTTAGCTTCCATTTATATACATCCTTCTGGTACTTTCCCAGTTAACGATCTCACTAACCTTATTTCACAACATACACATTGCTTCTTTGCTGGAGACTTTAACGCCAAATGCAGACGTTGGAACTGTCATGATAACTCCCAAAGAGGTACCTCACTGCATAATCTCATTCAACACCTTAATCTTAGCCTTCATGCTCCAACCACACCAACACATATTAGTACTAGGCCTAATACCCACAACTCCATAATTGACTTTGCTATCACTAAAAACCTTCCCTATCCTATTACTACTACTGTACTTAACGAATTTAGCTCTGACCATCTTCCTGTCTCTTTCAAAATTGATCTCATAAATCCTCTCTCCCCACCTCCTTCCATGGCCATTGACTGGACAAAATTTTCCAATTTTCTCAATAACAATAACTTAAATCTTCCAGAAATCAATAATACTGCTGATATTGATATTGCTGTTGACAACTTTAATTCTCACATAACTAATGCTCTAAACCACTCCACCATCAAATACTTCAAAAACAACAACTCCTTCACTCCTCCTCCTTATATTTATAACCTCTGTAAACAACGCAATCGTCTTCGGCGTCTTTTTCAAAACTCTAGAGACCCCACTCTTAAACCCCTCATCAATAGACTTAATAATAGTATCAAAAATAGCATTTTCAAAGAAAAACAAAAAAGTTGGTCACATTTTCTCAATAATATTGCTAGCGAGGATAATTCCCTCTGGCTTCTTAAACGTAAAATCAATAACAACCATACCCCCATCCCCCCCCCCTTTCGACCAATAACAGCACTGCTTACACTGACAAGGATAAAGCCGAATTCCTGGCCAGAGCTTACTCTAACCAATTCTCTCCAAATTCCACCCTCGCTAGCCAAAATCATATCACCCACGTCAGCGATACTGTTCACAGATTCATGGTACAACCCCCTGATGAACCCCCCCCACTGAAATTCAACCAATTATTATCCACAAAATTATTTCTAAACTCAAAAAACGTAAAGCCCCTGGGTACGACAAAATTCCTAATACGGCTCTTAAAAACCTACCTCCCAACTATATCATCTACATTACGAAACTTACTAACTCCATTTTCAAATTTAACTACTTTCCGAAACCTTGGAAAATTTCTATAATCTCTCCTATCCCCAAACCTGGTGCTAACCTTTCTGACCCAGTAAACTATAGACCTATCTCCCTTCTTTCTTCACTCAGCAAAGTTGTCGAACGCGTCATTTGGTCGCAACTCCAGAACCACATTCAACTTAACAACACTCTTATGCCTGAACAATTTGGCTTTCGCCCAAAACATTCAACAACACACCAACTACTTCGAGTAGTCGAATTTCTCAGCGAAAAGCTAAACTCGAAGATTCCTGCTGCTGCCATTTTTCTTGACATCGCTAAGGCATTTGACAAAGTCTGGCATGTGGGCCTTATATACAAACTAATTAGGCTTAAATTCCCTGCTAGACTTATACACCTTATTTTCTCTTACCTTAGCGATCGCATTTTTCGCGTCCGCATTAACAACATTCTTTCTAGCATTTTCCGTATCTTAGCAGGCATCCTCCAAGGGAGCGTCATCGGACCCTTGTTATTCAACATATACTTTAACGACATTCCTCGTTCACTTAACACCCACCTTGCACTGTATGCGGACGACACTACAATCTACGCTTACGCTCATCACCCATACACACTTTACAGGTATCTACAGACTCACATTGATGCCTTCTTAGACTGGTGCGACCTATGGCGCATTAAAATCAATGAAAACAAAACTGCTGCTGTTTATTTCTCTAGAAAACTAACATATCCCAATAGAATAACCATTAATAATACCACTATACCTTGGACTAATGAAGCAAAGTACCTGTGGGTCACCCTTGACCAAAGACTTTCTTTCAAAAAACATATCCTCACCATCAGGGGGAAAGTCGCTGGAGCTATGATTGTACTAAAACCTCTTCTTAATAGTAAAACACTGGCTATCCATAACAAACTTCTCCTTTATAATTCTTGCATTTTACCAATTATCACCTACGCCTGTCCGGTCTGGGGCTATATCTGCAAATCCTCCATGAAAGACCTCAGCCAACTTCATAACAAAAATCTGCGTACTGTCAGAAATGCCTCTCGCTATCTCCGTAATAGCACTGTTCGCAGAGACCTCAAAACTACCACATTAAATAAAAGAATCAACCAACTTGCCAAAAAATTTTATGAAAAATTATATGACCTCCCTAATTATATAATCGCAGAATTGCCGGATTATGACGCATTCGAACCACATCACCACAAGCGTCCAAAATATTCTTGAATTATTGATTATGAGCATTAGTGCTCACCATTCTGCAAATTTCTCTCTCTTACTTTTATATAAATTTGTAATTTCCTATTTAAACTTATTCCTATGCTATACAAATTAATAATAAAATATAAATATAAATAAAAAAAATTTTTTGTAAATAATAAATCTGTTTGTTCTTTTTATGTGCTATTTTTGTTGCCTGCCTTTTCATGTACTGTTTTGAACATGTTCCGAACCCTATTTTACACTTTTTCAACTTTTTTCAGTAGTTAATTTTAACTACAGCTATACCATTTTACTTTTTTCCATTTATTAGGCTCTTTCCGTAATCTCTATAGCTTTACTTTTTTATTCCCATTGTTTAATTTTTCTTCTATTTTTAATTGTTCTTTCTTATGTAGTTATACTACATTTAACTTTTCCCAACGGCTCAATATTTACAAGACAGGTTACTCACAAATAGACTGGGCGTAAAGTTGATCGCAACTCGGAAGCCCCTTAACCGACATCAACTGTTCGGCAACTAATAGTTAGCATACGAATCCCAAAGTTATCAAATGTCATAGCATATCGGTTGCTCGGAAAGATGAGCGATCAATAATTATTGAATCAGTATTCAATTTCCTTCTGTGCTGCATGAGGCAGAGAAAAGAAAACAAATAAGTACGATAGTTTTATAAGGTCACACGGCAATTTTCTAGTTTAAGTGATAAAACTTATTTTTTAATTTTTGTGAAGAATACTTACTTTAACCTAGAGAGAAACCCTGAATCATTTTGAAGAAATAATGCAGCATAAAGGGTTGAATGGGATAAAAGGGTATATCTCTCCGATAGGGGCGGAGTGTCATTTCACTCTTAGGCAAAAGATCGTTGGAGTCATCAGGAAAATGGCTTCATTTCGTTTTATCACATTGTTACCCAAACAATAAAATCCAGACACAGACAAAATTTTAGAACAGTCCGTTGCTAAGCTTCTACTTTTTAAAATGGCGACTATAAACATAAAATAAGCTAAAATAAGAATTTTTGTCAAAACAAACTGTGTATTTTTTAAATATATCACTATATTAAAAGTAAAAAACAAATTTAAAAGAAATATTAAAAATTCAAAAGTAAACCTGTCTTTTTTCTTAAATGAATAATTAAAACAGCTGATTGCCTTTCCCATCAGTGGTCTCTGTTCACCTAAAGTACTTTTAAGATCGTTTAATAACTCATGATCACAAAAAGAGACAAAAATAACTTCAAATTGTCTAAGAAGGCGGGTTTACCGGGTCCTGCCCCGCTTGCGAGATTCTAAAAGATAGTCACGTTTTAGCATTATTGGCTTGAACTGCGTCCTCATTCGCTGTTATCAGTCACGTGTCAATGACGCGGTTGATGCTTGGCGCTTTAGATTTGGCGCACTCCGATATGTCTTGGAAATTTTCGAAAATTGAACAGTTTACAAATATAGTTTCAGTTTCGTTTTAATGACAGTCCTTGATGTAGTGTAGATGTTGTTAAAAAAAAATTAAATGTCTGAATGCTACATCCAAACTGGTGTCCGATTTTCCTCTCGTAAATGTAAGTATTTTAAAAAAAAAAAACATGACTAATAATAAATGTTAATTAGTATGGCCGTTTTTCATACTGTTGATTATTATCACCCCTACAGCAAACAATTGTAAATTATTTAAAAAGCCTTTTTTTTTCTTTTCTTTTTAATATTGGACATTTCGTTTAAATAAAACAGGAAATTTTATAAAATGAATTGAAGTTTTAATGCATTATTTTATTTTAATAAATTGAATATTAAATAATGCTTCCGTTTTTTCATAGAAATTAACCTAATATAAGGGAATATAGAAGTTAACCTAATTAACCTAGAAAAAGTTAATAACTATCATCAGAAATGACTTTTTCTGGACTTTGGAGATAGTATGAAAATATATTAAATATTATAAATTATCGTTAAACATCAGTGTAAATAGTACCAAAAAAAATACTATTGGACGGGGGGGGGGGATGAAAATTATCTATTCCCAACATCAGAAAAACGGTAAAAGAAAAATTCTCTAAGAAAAACTCATCAAGAATGTTTTTAAAATTACCTAATTTTATCAAGTTTGGATAAAAATTGGGAAGGGAAGAGCGTCCCTCCCCCAAATTAATTCGAAAATGAATTAATTGTCATGTACTTTTATTTTAAAGAAAGGCATTATAGCTAAAACCAATATAATACTCATGAAATAAGTCCCCATAAAATAAGTATGAAAGTGAAAAAAGGTTTTTCTTAAACACTCTTTTATAAGCATTGAATGTTTATTGTAAAAATCACGCCTAATTTCATGACTGCAACTCGTGTTGTTCCAAAAAATTTCTATTACAATGTGTTAATTTGATGTGGACCACAATTATGGAAAATTCACCGCTTTGATTTATGCTTGGTAGAAAGCGTGAACTAGTGAATTTATTAAGAATTATAATTTTTGCTCTGTTTCTTGTTTTAACATATGGTAACAGGAAAGAGAAAAAGGATTACTGAAATTATGTATTCAGGATTTCTAAATTGTTTTCAAAACATACAATAATTTAATTAATTTTTAAACTATTATTTGATCTATTAAACTATTATTTATTGATCTACACCGATCATGACTCCTAGAACCCAAAAACAACCCCAGTTTAAAACATTATATGTATATATCACTTTTTTATGGACACGATAACTTCAATAATTCTGCACAAATCTCTTCCAAACTCATACATAAAATTTCGCCCAAGTTCTTTAATGGGCAAAATCTAACCAGGGAAAGGGGGGGGGGTCAAATGAGGGGGCTTTTTGTGAAAACGAAAATAAACATAACTTCTTAATTTTTATACATATAGAATCCGTTTAAAGTTATTATTACTTCTAGGAAAAGGGCCAAAAATTTATGTATGTCAGTTTTTTAATTTTATTAAAAATGTCCTCAAAGGGGGGGGGGGAATAGGGGTTTTAGATGAAAAAATTCATAACTATAGCAATTCACAAGATATCAAATCCGATTAAATTTATTTAAAATTCTCTTAATATTATCTACAGCTTTTATATTGACAAGTTTTTTATAAGACCAATCCTTACAGCAAAAAAAAAAAAAAAAAAAAAAAAAAAAATTAGAAACAAAACATCTCCGCTGACTCTGCCTATAAACACATGTAGATTTCAAAGTGGGTGGTTCCAACTGCCGCATCATGGCAAAAAGGTCATTTTTTTCTGCAATTCTCAATAACCAGGCACCCCATGGTCTGCGTCTTCGAAATCTACCTGTGACTGTAGGCCTAGTCGTTAGTTTTTTTTTCTTTTTTAACTTTCTAGTATTTTATAGAATTTTTAAATGTTCCATTTTTCCTATTTTTCTTTTGTTATAAGGATAAACGGCATTAGGAAAATTTTTTCACTTTATTTTTTAAATTTAAAATGCTCAACGTTTGAATTTTTTATATAAAAAAATCCATATTCCGCAAAAAGAAAAAAAAAAGTTATACAAAGTCAAATTTTATTGTCATTTTATTATAAATGGTTCGCTAACATCAGCGAGTATCATTTTATAAACGGGTCTGTACATTCGATTTTTTATATTGTCTTAATGTTTTATTTAACTTGTGATTATTTATTAATATACGATTATGTTTAATTTCTTTAAAAGGGAGTTAGAAAAGCAAAAGGCAACATTAAATTCTCAATCGATCTTTTTACACTCACATACACTTACTTGTTTAAAAAAGAGTGAGCCCCACCAATAATTTTCAAAATTGTACGCGTATGTGAAATACCATCAGATTAATAATAAGAAAATTCGCGATGTTATGAGATGGCTTAGAGCATTATTTATTTGAAGTAGATAAGTAAACATTAGTATAAGGCTTTAATGGATTACACCTGTATAAATACTAAATTGAATTAATTTATATATATTTTTTTAATTTATATATATATATATATATATATATATATATATAATATAAAACTTTTATTTTAAAAGGACAGCATAGCATAAATAAGAAATAAAATCAACTTAGATATATAAAAGTTTTGATATAATATTTTTTGTAATGTTTATTCTTTATGTTTAAAATTTATTTAAAAACTTACAGCGGTTTTTTAGTTAATTTCTTTAGACAGAATTTTTTGAAAATGTTCAGTACTGACGCTTATATTTATTTAATAAGAACTTATATATTTTTTAAATGTTTTTTATACTATCTTAAGCTATAGAAAAATGTTTTTCTAACGATGGTTATTAAATTATTTAGAGCAATGTGTGAATTTTCATTTTCTTTTGGATTTAAAAAGAAAAAAAAAGAAAAATTTCTTTTTTAATTTTAATTTTCTGAAAAAGTATCTGTCATATCATTTTAAAATCTTTATACAGCTTAAAATCTAAACCGTTCCACTCTCGTTTTATAAAATGTCATTAAACATTAATTTATTTTCAATGGTTTATTTTAAATGAAAGCTGAATATAGCATTCGCTTCAAAATTACCAACTTAATTTTTTCCTCTTCGTTTTTCTAACCATAGAAATAGACAAGATGAGTTGGCGACGTTTTCCCTACCGCCAAGGGATTACTCTCTGAAAAGGACACGACTAAATGACCAATGAGGTGGTTGGATTTGCCCATAATGCTAAAATGTGACTATCTTTTAGAATTTCGCTCCCCCGACAAGCTGTTGCTTTACCGCAGCTTCCGATCATCGAGTCCTAGGGAGGGAGAAAACAACTTGTCTGGCATAAGGGTACTACGAAAGTATCGTTTTCAATAAATTTTAATTTTTTATTTGAATACATAATTGATTTTTTCATATAGAAATGCTTTTTGGTGCGGTTAGTAGGCAACTAAAAAAATATATATTAAATGTAAAAAAAGCTATTAAACAGAAATTATTTTCACCTAGGTTGAGTAACACGACATGCTCATGTTCAATCGCCTGATTTTATTAATATCATTAAAAAAATGTATCCTAACCAGTGAATTCATGCGAGGATTTCGCACTGCAGTTTAATATTTTTTAGCAATATCTAATATTATTTAGATGTAGGTTTAAACTTCCACAGAAAAATTAAGGATTAAAAATATCTTCAAACAGCATCAGTCAAGCTAGAATATCATCGCATTTACTCCGTCAAAGTTACAATAAAAACTGATCGAAGATAGCAAAAGGCATGCGCGAAAAAAAAATTAAGAATCTTATTTTAACTTCATTAAAGGATGACAGCAACCGCTTCAGAAAAAACACCGGACAAAGAAAAATAAATTTAATATATATAAAATAAAATTTAATGTAATATAGCAAAGCATACATTTTAGGCTACATGTGAAATACCACTGCTTAGATCGACCGATGGTGTCTTTTTCTTCTAAACAGATGGTGTCTTTTGCTTTAACGAAACGTGAGTGTACTATGTCAAAAGCCAGTCCAACTTTTCGAATTATACCTCAGTCATTGTTATGCGTTTTATAAATGCATAGAAAAAGGTCTTTTGACAACGGAAATAATATGCATGATAATGTTACTCCCAACTTCCCTTTATATTTTAGAGAGCAGGCCGATGTTGTGTTTTTGCAAGAAGTCGTTCAAAAGACTGCAGAGTACATAGAAGAAAGAATGACCAATTATCACTGCTATTTTCCTGAGGAAGATGATGAAGAGGAAAAAAACGAAGAAGACGAGGAAGATGAGAAAGACACACAAAATGGTGAGGAAGGCGAAGAAGACGATGAAGATGAGATAGGTGGATACTTTAATGCAACATTGTTGAAAAAATCCTCGATTTCTCTAGTTGATGATGAAGTAATTGATTTCCCCACTGAAGGCACAAGGCATCTTTTGAAAATAAATGTGAGTATAATTAATGCGATTTTAATAGTGTAGTATAAGTTCTCCCAACCGCCTACGTTCATTATCTCTAAAGTGATATATTCACTCCCTTACCGTCTCTCACGATACTTTGTTTCCAGGCTCCGACATTTTGTTAACTCCTTCGCGAAGAGCGCCTCTTACAAAATTTTTAATTTTTTAACACAAGTAATTCCAAATAGAAATATTTTCCTAATTTAAACGCAGATGTTCTTTGATAAAATAAGGTTAAATTCACTATTCAGAAGTATTTTTAGAAAAAAAAAATGAGAACTGTAGGGGAAGTTGGGTAAAACCGTGTCCCTAACGGGTTTCCTTTACTGACAATACTGTCTAGATAGGCGGAAAATCGAAACATCCCACAAAAGTGTTTGGGAACATCTGGGCTATTGGAAAACCACACCTGTTGCCACTAAAACATTCTTCTCTACTTGTGGTAAGGCTTTTTCTAGGACCGTCTGAAAAAGCTCCAAATTTTGGTGGTAGAGTACAACCGGGTAACTAATCAGAAATTAATTCTTTGCACTTCCAATAGCAAACTGCTATATTGTAATAAAGTTTGAACTAAACTTAAATGTTTCAAAGATCAGAAATTTTTTTCGAGATTTCAAGCGTTTTTTAATGTTGTCATGTAATGGCTTTCTCAGATTTTACTTCTCGTATCTGGTGCAATCATCTGCACACTCTTTGCAGAATGAACATTGTATCTATCTTCACCACCTGTTGAGTAAAGAAACAATTCATTGCAAAACCATGGGTACCCGATTTTGTTGCAACGGACGATCAAAAATCAACATGGTGTGATAGCTTGAGAAACTTAAATATCCCAGCTAGTACAGTTCTCGCATAAGATATTTCCCCACGTTAGAGAAAATGACACCTAGGTAGTGTCGGAAGATCAACCGCACTCATCGGTCTTTTTCTAGTGACAGTTTCAACTACTAATTTTAAAGAGCTAGACTTCGTGGCGACCTGTTGTGACTTAAATGGATGACACAGACACCCCAAATCCTACGATTGCAGCATTTGGGTCCCAGAGGTGGTGGAGGTCACGATTAAATGGCCGTGACCCAATGGAGTCCGAAGCTCGCTCTGATAGAACCAAAATGTCACGGAATTCACCGCCCATGTCCCCCCCCGGGGGGGCAGTGGAGAGAAATTATGAAGAGAAGAGACTCTTTCTGGTTTTGGAGAGTGAAAAGAGAAGGAGTCCCTTCTCCCTGCTTCTAGGAGATTTTAAGCGGACAGAGGCTAAGTGCCGCGAGGTGATAGCAGTTCTCCTTCACCCCTTGATTTAAACTTTATGAACATTGTTCCGTCAACAAATCCTATTCTAAAAACTGCTTAAACCCACAACAATAAGGGTACCTAACTGCTAGTATTTAGCTATACCCTGTAATTATTCAGTTTAATAAATTTAACTGTTTTAATAGTTAAACTGTGCCCCGTGTTTTATACTCTACCGCAACTCACAGATCCCACTCAAAATGCAGGGGTTATGACAATAGTTATTGGTCGTTCTCCTGGATAGCTGGACGTATGAACACACTTCTACTTGGCATCAAAATATCGTGTGAAAGCTATAGAAAACAGTTGTTTACTTACCTAAATAGATCCGCCAGGCTAGATTTATTTGAAGAGCAGAAAAGGCGGCGAAAAACTAAAACTTTGGAGGTGAATTTCTTTCCAACGGCACTCACTGCACGGACACAGTGATTAACTCACTTCAAAAGCCTATGGCACGCTGCTAGGGGACGCTAAGATGGGTGCTGGCCACAGGGCAGCACCCATCAGAAAGAAAATTTCGGTTTGACACGCCTACCCCGGTTATACCCTATTCTTCTCTACGCACTCTATAAATCACGTATACGTGAAGGGGTTAAATTCTCTGTTCAGTCTACAATGGCCGAATGGCCGAAGTCACATTCCATGGGAACCGACATAGTGATATTCAAGGATAATCAAGATTTTTAAACAGATATATCTGTAGTCCACGACCTAGGCTTATTGATTTTTGTAAATCGCCCAAAAAAGTAAATTCTGAAACTGATCGTCAAACTGAAAGTCCACAGCTTAGGCTTGGTGACTTTTCTAAACCGCACCAAAACGGAAATTATAAAACTGATCGTCAAAATGAAAGTCCACGGCCTAGGCTTGGTGATTTTTCTAAACCGCACCATAACACAAGTTCTGAAACTGGTCGTCAAACTGAAAGTCCACGGCCCAGGCTTGGTGATTTTTCTAAACCGCATCAAAACGCAAATTCTAAAACTGATCATCAAACTGAAAGTCTACGGCCTAAGCTTGGTGATTTTTCTAAACCGCATCAAAACGCAAATTCTAAAACTGATCGTCAAACTGAAAGCCCACGGCCTCGGCTTGGTGATTTTTCTAAGCCGCACCAAAATGCAAATTCTGAAACTGATCATTAAACTGAAAGTCAACGGCCTGTGAGTTTTCTAAACCACAACAAAATACAAATTCTGAAACTGATCGTCAAACTGAAAGTACACGGCCGGTGATTTTTCTAAAACACACTAAAATGCATATTCTGAAACTGACTGTCAAACTGAAAGTCCGGGGAAACTATGGCTGCCTAAATACGCACTTTCAAAGTTTTATAAAGCCTGAGTTTCTGCCAAGAAAAAATATAAACATAAAATAGGATAAACTAAGATTTTTTTTTTTTATTAACAACATAAAATGTGATATAGAAGTTTAATAATTTAGAAATCTATCTATATACTAATATATAAAATCAAAGTGTCTGCCTGTGAGTTTCAGAAGAAACACCTATTTGTCCATTCGACTATTTAAATGGCATATTGTACAATAAATCTACTATATATATAAAACACAAACGGAAATTTCGTTTCGTTCCTTTATAACTCGAGTTCCGCTGAATAGATTTTTTATGGAACTTGCGCTGTTCGATAGATAATTTTTCAGGGAAGGTTTTAGTATATAACATATTGCTCTACGTACATCAGTTATAGAATTATGATAGAAAGTTCTGTTATTTTGACCGAAAAGGTTACCATTGCTAATTTTTTATCGACCATTATTATTGCAGAAACAATTGAAAAGGCTATACATCTCGAAAATTAAAAGAAAAAACTGTGCTAATTTTATTAAAAAAATAAAAGAAAGAAAAAAGAAAGAGAAAGAAAAGAAAAAAAAGAAGAAAAACAGTTTTGATGAGAGATAATATTATAAAACGAAAATATTTAATTTAAACATGATTGGAATATTCGTAATGCTTAAAAAATTATTCAATAGGCTATTGTAAAAATATTTGGCGATTTATCTTTTGTTTTTGGCGATTTTGATTTTACTTTTGACCCAAAATAATTTGATTTTAAGCCAAAAGGTGGTTTTTTTTTGTTGCAAAAAGAATTAAAATGGCTATACATCTCGAAAAATAAAAGAAAAAACTATTACTAATTTTATTTTACAAAAAAGAAAGAAAGAAAGAAAAGAAAAAGAAAGAAAAACAGTTTTAATGAGAGATTTTAAGCCAAAAGATGTTTTTTCAAGTGTACGACATCATTTTTGCAGTATTTTTTTCGTACTTTTCGGTTCGCCGGGCACCAGTGATATATATACATGTATACACATACATATATACACATATATCTACACATATACATATATATACATACATATATATATACACTTATATGTATGAAGATATATATATATATACATATGTATATACATATGTATACACATATTAAAAATTTAATTTTTTTCCTCAATTATTCTATAAATTTTTTCCATTCAATAATATTCCGTATATAACTCAGCTTATTAAAATAATTCTTATTCTTAAAATAGCCTTTTACTATCCATATGTAAAGCCAATTTATCCTAATCCACTTAATAATATTTATTCGAAGGTAGTTAGTCTAAAAATGGCGATAGCTTTTTTAAATTCTTCTTTAAATAGAACATCTTTATTTTAATCTATTATTAAAATTCATTAGTATTATTCCCGTGTAGTCAAATTGCTATAACTTCTTTATTTAAATGCTAAAATATCGTATCTCTTAAAGTATTCCGCTCAGAAAACCTTATTTCATAAAGTTATCCTATTATTAAATATTAAATGTCTATTAAAATACTATTTCCGAAAAACTTTAATTCTTTCCTTTTTTTCCCCTTTTATAAAGATTCATTTTCTTTTCTTCTTCTTATTTTTTATTACGTATTAAATTCGAAGTTTAGCTACAGCCTCAAAACAGATAAATTTGTTTATATGGCAGGCATCTGGTACGAGATTATGGAATATTCTGGAGAAGCGTAGAGATTTTTGGCGGTAAGGAAATCATTTTACGACAAAATAAATCCACTGGAAGTATTAATAGAGTTCCTAAAGAGACCTTTTGATTCGATAAAAGTGGGTCACGTGACGTATTCTGTATTATTACGCAAGTTAGTTTAAAAACACGTACATCCTGATTCGGAGAGAATTTTTTGGACGTTGGTGAAGAAAGAAAGAAGAAAGAATCGGGACGGATTCTCTAAAATAATGGAACGTTGTCAGCGGAGATTTCTTTTTTTTCGTAGCGTTGGCTAACGAGCATTCCTCCTGAAGTAATGTCTTTAACTGGAAATAAACTGTTTCTTCGACTGAAAAACGGACTGAAGTTTTTTGTTATTGATGATACCACACGGCTTCCTGATGCGATTTATAATGGAAACCCGGCACAGAGTTAAATCTGTTTATCAACGAGCTTTCGACTGCATTTCACACTGAATTCGAACTTGGAAATACGACAATAAATTAAAAAAGTTGACAGGACTGGACGTTTGATAAACAGCTGGTGATCAACAGAAAGTTTATGTGGAGTTTAAACGTGAAATTTGCAGATTTTGAAAAATATGTTACGAGGACGTCTACGCCATTACAGTATGGTTACGTCTGGTGTTTTGCTATTTTGTAGCTTATAATAAGTTAAAAATGGTCAAGCCTGAAAGAGAAAAGAAAGGAAAATCTGCCTTAAGTGAAGTTGTTACTAGAGAGAATACTATTCATCTTCATAAGCGTCTTCATGGTGTTGGTTTAAAGGATTACGAAAAAACACAACTTTTGTGTTATCAGGAAATTAAAGATTTGTATCTTTGTGAAAAATGTTCCAGCGTGACTGTAAGTTGGTATTTTTATTTATTGATATTTTTATATGTTGATGTTTATTATTTCATGTTATATTTTCTTGTTCTTCGTTGTTTACTCTGGAATTTAAAGGTTTTATATACTACGTTATACTGATTAAATTTTTGTTTTTAAAATTTATTTATGTTGCAAATATAGTTGTATACAAATATTTAAATGTTATTAAGGTTAATTTATTATTTAGTAAGATACGTCATATTTTCGTGTTTTAAGATCAGATATTCTGAAAGAAAATTCTATTGTTTTTCAATATGTTACTGAGATCGTAAATTACATATTTATTTACTAATTTCTCTATTTCATTATTTGTATGGTATATAGTGTTACAAGTTTAACATTTAATGTTTTTAAGATCCGGATATTTAAAAGAGGATCGAGTTAACTCTTGTTAGATTAAATATTATGGCAGAACCAAAATTTATAGCATTTGATCCAGATTTAGGAGTTGAGATACAAGCGTGGTTAAAATACTTCGATGATGCTTGTGAAAAAGAAAAGAAAGGATGATGATTGGAAGTTTAAAAATATTTCTCAAAATTTAAAAGGAGAAGCTCTTAAGATTTACATTAACGATTGCCTTAATTGCACTAAATACGAACAGATAGCTGATATCTTAACTGAGAATTTTATTAGGGTAAATATCCCGAAATATTCTGAATTTTCTGCTTTAAAATTGGATAGTTTAAGTAACTTAGAAACTTATTTTAGAAAGAAAATTGAAATTGGCAGGAAATTGCATCTATGTGAAACTATTTTACTACAAGGATTAACCGATGGTTTAAAACCAGAATATCAAAACTATCTAATTGTTAACCCTCCTGATAGTACTACAGAATGGTATAGAATTGTTAAGCAATTTGTGGAAGTTTCCACCCCTGCTGTTACAAGTCCATCATTACCAAGTAAACCTAATGCAACTAATTTTGACATTCCTCGATATAGTGTGCAGCCTAATAGACCAAATTTTCAACAATTTAATACTCCTAGGCATTGGATTCAGTCAAATCGGCCCAATAGTCAGTTTAATTCTCCTCGAAACTGGGTTCCTCGACCAAGCTATAATGTTCAAAGACCTAGAAATTTCCAAAACAGAGTACAAAACAATTATTTTCAGAACCAGTACCCATCTAGGCCATGTAGAATTTGTGTAAACAAGGGTGTAATGAATGCTTTTCACTGGGAAAAAGAGTGTATTTTTAATAACAGTTCAATACCCTCTGATACTCTTCCAATTGGAACTCCTAATGTTTGACAATTAATTGTGTATGGATATACGAATAATTATAATTTACCGTGCGTCGTCGATACCGGTTCAACTATCGCAATTTTACCATTACAGTTTGTTAAAAAATTGAATGCTAAAATTGAAATTGTTCCTCCCTTTACTATAGGTCATGCAAAAGGATTTTTGCAAATTAATCAAAAGTGTAGTATTCTTCTTAAAGTGGGTAAAATCCAGAAATATGTTAACTTCTTAGTATGTGATACAGATTTGGATTACTGCATCTTGGGGTTAAAAGAATGTTCAAAATTTAATTTAAAAATAAATTGTAAGAATTGTACAGTAAAACAGGGAAAGAAGATTATAAATAGGAGTATATATCCATACATGATGAGAGATCACTTCATTTTAATACTGTAACTGTAAAAAAACTACAACAAGGTAATGATAACTTGATAACTTCTGATTGTGATAGTTTGAATTTAAGTTGTAAATTTCCAACTGGACGAAAAATGTCCGGGCCAGGATTCGAACCTGGGATCGCTTGGCTGAAGCCGCCACGCTCTACCACTGAGCTATCCCGGTCGAATCTGGAGGGCATAATTCATCCAGTTAACCTTATTGATCAAAGCATCTGGTCTGATATTTTAATCAGCTCAACAGAAAAGATCGCAGGTAAAGGAACTCCAGTAAACGCTGGAAACGTGAATACACTAGATTATTTTTTAACACAATTATTTAAAATTGGTAAAGTAATCAAGTTGTAAATTTCCAACTGGACGAAAAATGTCCGGGCCAGGATTCGAACCTGGGATCGCTTGGCTGAAGCCGCCACACTCTACCACTGAGCTATCCCGGTCGAATCTGGAGGGCATAATTCATCCAGTTAACCTTATTGATCAAAGCATCTGGTCTGATATTTTAATCAGCTCAACAAAAAAGATCGCAGGTAAAGGAACTCCAGTAAACGCTGGAAACGTGAATACACTAGATTATTTTTTAACACAATTATTTAAAATTGGTAAAGTAATCAAGTTGTAAATTTCCAACTGGACGAAAAATGTCCGGGCCAGGATTCGAACCTGGGATCGCTTGGCTGAAGCCGCCACGCTCTACCACTGAGCTATCCCGGTCGAATCTGGAGGGCATAATTCATCCAGTTAATCTTATTGATCAAAGCATCTGGTCTGATATTTTAATCAGCTCAACAGAAAAGATCGCAGGTAAAGGAACTCCGGTCGAATCTGGAGGGCATTATGCCCTCCAGATTCGACCGGGATAGCTCAGTGGTAGAGCGTGGCGGCTTCAGCCAAGCGATCCCAGGTTCGAATCCTGGCCCGGACATTTTTCGTCCAGTTGGAAATTTACAACTTGATTACTTTACCAATTTGAAATAATTGTGTTAAAAAATAATCTAGTGTATTCACGTTTCCAGCGTTTACTGGAGTTCCTTTACCTGCGATCTTTTCTGTTGAGCTGATTAAAATATCAGACCAGATGCTTTGATCAATAAGGTTAACTGGATGAATTATGCCCTCCAAATTCGACCGGGATAGCTCAGTGGTGGAGCGTGGCGGCTTCAGCCAAGCGATCCCAGGTTCGAATCCTGGCCCGGACATTTTTCGTCCAGTTGGAAATTTACAACTTGATTACTTTACCAATTTGAAATAATTGTGTTAAAAAATAATATAGTTTGAATTTATTTAATGATGATAACTTGATAACAACTTATAATGAAGATTCTATTTCATGTAATGATGAGTTATTAACAAATGGTGATAGTAATGAGAATTTAAATGGATATAATGATGACAAAGTATCACCATATACTAAGGAAAATTCTGTGAATACTCAGGACTTTTTTGCAGCTAATCACAATGAATGTAGCGTGCAGCCTGATTACAGAAGTTCAATGACTCCTCAAAATTTTCGCGATATTATTGATTATGATTCAGATTTAATTGGGGGAAATAAATTTAATTGAAAATGGAGATTTAAGGGAAATAGTTCAAAACTATAGGGATATTTGTGAAAAACATAAATATGATGTGGGTAAGATAAACATTGAACCACAACGCGTTTTACTAAAATCTGACCTACCTATATCTTTGAGGCCCTACAGAACTTCCCCCTTAGAAGAAAAAGAAATAAAAAATCAAGTTCAATCTTTGTTAGCGGCTGGTCTCATAAAAGAAAGCAATAGCCCTTATTCTGCCCCGGTCACCTTGGCTATGAAAAGAGAGGAAGGTAAAAAGACCCGACTATGTATAGATTATAGGAAATTAAACGTAATAGTTAAAAATGATGCAGAACCTTTACCTCGTATCGATGAAATTTTAGATAAATTGAGTAGTGCCCAGTATTTTTCCACTTTGGACTTAGCCTCTGGCTACTGGCACATACCAATACATCCATCCGATACAGAAAAATTAGCTTTTGCCACCAATTTTGGCCTCTTCGAATGGCTGGTTCTCCCCTTTGGTATAAAGACAGGGCCCCCAGTATTTAATAGAACCATTAGAAGAATCCTCAATAAGTATAAAATTGATTTTGCTTGCCATTATTTTGACGATATCATAATTTTCTCCTTCTCTCTAGAAGAACATTTAAATCACTTAGCGAAAATCTTTGAAATCTGTAAATTAGAAAACCTTAAACTTAAACTTTCTAAATGTAAACTAAATCAAAATAAAATTAATTTCTTAGGCTATGAGATCACCAATGGGACGTTAACTCCAGCTAATACCAATATTGAGACAATTAAAAAATTGAAACCTCCCTCTAATGTTAAAGAACTACAACGATTTTTAGGTTCCATTAATGTTTATCACAAATTCATAGATAAATATGCTGAAATTAGATACCCCCTCAATAAATTACTTAGGAAAAACACAATATGGGAATGGAACTCAGAATGTCAAAACTCTTTTGAGAAATTAAAAAATACTCTAATTGCAAAACCAATTCTAAAAATTTATGACCCAAAATTACCCCTCCACATGTTTGTGGATGCCTCTGAGGTAGCAGTAGGTGCAGTTCTAAAACAACCAGGGAAAGATAATTTTTTGCATCCTATTGCTTATCATTCTAGAATTTTGAAGTGTTATGAACAAAATTACTTTATAACTGAATTGGAATGTCTTGCTATCATAGATACTCTTGATAAGTTTTATCATTACTTACATGGTACTAAATTCACAATCCATACCGACCATGCATCTCTGGTATGGTTAAAGAATGTTAAAAATTTAAGAGGCAGACTTTTTCGATGGTCTTTAAAACTTAGCATGTTCAATTATGAGATCAAGTATCAAAAAGGTTCTACAAATGTCGAAGCAGACATGTTGTCACGAAATCCAGTTGCTTATCTTAATCAACATGTAAGTTTATTATTGGACAAAAAAGAAATTATGGCGATGCAAGATAAAGATAATGTTTGTGACAGAAAATACAAAAAAGAGAATGGGATTATAATTATTCAGAGAAAAGGATTAAAAAAAATAGTAGTACCAATGTCACTCAGAAGAAAATTATTACATATTGCTCATGATAATTTTGGACACTTAGGTATACAAAAAATGCTTAACTTAATATCTCCAAACTATTATTGGCCCAACATGACAATAGATATTACACAATTTGTTAAACATTGTGATACATGCCAGAGAAATAAAAAACCAAAACAAAAAAGATTTGGCTTGTTACAAGCTATGCCAGCCACAGATCAACCTTTTGAATGTCTTTCTATTGATACTGTGGGTGGGTTTAATTATTACAATTCAACAAAAAAATTCTTACACATAATAATAGATCATGCAACTAGGTTTGTTTGGGCTTTTTCATCCAAAAGTGTTACTACCGAAACATATACTAATTGTTTAAAACAAATTTTCAATATTCAAACCCCTAAAACAATACTTAGCGATAGACATAAATCTTTTAGGTCTCCAAGATTCAAAAAATTTCTCAGAAAATATCATGTTCAACAACGTTTTACATCATCACATCACCCCCAAACCAATGGGAAGGTAGAACGAGTTAATCAAACTATAGTTACTAGACTTAAATGTAAAGTTAATTCCATTTCTTCTAAAATACCTTGGACTAGATTACTAGACCAAGTCATCCAAGAATACAATAACACACCACATTCCATAACCAAATTCCCACCTGCCTATTTATTTTATGGTCAATTGCCTTATGAATCTCCTTTAAAACAAAAGTATTACCCTCCTGTTAATAAAGCACTCAAAATTGCAAAAGCGCGAACTTGTGAATTCCACCTTAAAAGTAAAAGACTCTATGATAGAAAATTTGTTGAATCTCCACTAGAAATACAAGATTATGTAATTTGTGAAGAATTTAAATATCCTAACACTCGAAAATTAGAACCTACTTTCTCTGGACCATACAAAATAATAAATAAACTTTCTGATGTGACCTATGAAATAGACAAATTTAATTATGAGACTAAATTAAATTCAGTTATTGTACATGTGTCTAAATTAAGACCATATTTTTCACCAGATAATTTCAGACTATTTCATGAGCAACCCAAACAACAGTCAAAACCACAGACATCACAATCACCATCACAAAATCAAACTAACATAAAAACAATAGAGTAAATTCTAATTCTTTAAATATCTCTTATTACCATAGTTTCAGCATTATCAGGTATGTTCTTGGTGCGCAACGAGAATATTACTTGTTTTTGAGAGTTTCTGAGGTTGAGTAGACACCTTATGCAGGCATAAGATGTGTATTTTGATTTTAGGAATTTTCAAATTGATGTTGAAAAATGAAATTAAATGTTTTTAATTCTATATCAAAATAGACTATTTTTACTTATTTACTTTTTCTTAAACCAATTGTTTCAAAATTTAATACTATGTTATTTAATTCAATAGATAATCAAATAGTAACCGTTTATAAATATTTCTATAATTATATAAATAATTGGATAGTGATGATGTGATTTTACGGTGATTGTTTTATGTGACAATAGAAAATTAAGTATCTAAACTAATTGCCTTTGTATTCCATTTCTCAGCTAAAATTAACATATTTTATTGTTATGTATTATCTTTATTTATTCTAAGTTTACCAAAAAACAACTCTCTACATTTAGGATGAATACTATAACTTAACAGTATAATTTTGTAAATGGGTATCAGAGAGAAAAAAATTATTGTAAGAAACTACTGGTTGAGAGTTCACTTTCTAAATATTTAGATTTAAATTTATTTGGATTTTGAAATTATTATTTTTTCTTTTGTATACTTTCGACTGGCAAAAATACTTTCTTATATGATTAAAAAATAAGAAATTTATTTATTTGCTATGTAATTATTTTATTCCTCAACCAATATTTTCCTTAACAATAAATAAACAGACTGTGATATTTTCTTAAATTATACTAATGTTATTATATTATTATTATTTCTACTATTGAATTATATTATGAATTACTACATATGTTGAGAAGTATTAGTTATATTGAAAGTTATTATTATTATGTTTATGAATTGAATTTTATTATAGTATTTATTTACATTATTGAAGAGTTATATTATTTATTAGTGAAAAAATGTTTGAAAAAAAAGTTTAGTTAAAGATGTTGGGATCCCACAGGAATATAACAAAGATAACATATTCCATCTACAAAATAAACGACCAAGAAAATAATTTGATAAACAAGCCTTTAAAGGTAGTTTAATCATTACCAAAACACTTGTTTATTATGTAGAAAATTTACTGTGATACTTAAGAGAAAGATGTTGTGACAAAATGCTAGCATTATAAAGTCATTATAAAGTATTGGTAAAAATGACTACAGTTTTAAAATTTGATAGAAAAATGTCTTACTTTTCAGCCTTTATATGAAAACTGTATTTTAAAATGAGGGACTGCAGTAATCATTTTTTAAAAAACAAAATGAGGACTTATAACGATTCAAGAAAGAGACTGAATAAAAAAGTCGGATCTCATAAACTCAAATTTGAATGAAGTCGAATTTTTTTTTTAACTTTGTTTAAACAATTTACTTGTGACTACTTATTCTAAACTGTGAACTTGGTGAAAGCAAAAATTTTTATTATTATTATTTTGTTTTTCTTGTTTATTAATATTTAATATTTATTGTTATTGTATTTTTCTTGTGCACTTACAAATGGTAAGTGAGATTGTAACCATTTCTTGTATTATTTTACAGGGGAAATGCTCGTAGCTTTATTTTTATTTATCTATTTATTTTAATTGATTACTATTTTATTTTGATTTTGTCTTTCACTGCTTCAGAAATTTCCCATCTCCTTGCTGACAGTCTCTAAATTTATACTATTCAAAATTCAAATTTCTAAAATATTAAATTTATATTGTCTGAATTTATAGTTACTTAACTATTAACTTCATCCAAAATCTTTAGGGAGGGGGGATAATATTACAAAATTTAATTTTTTCCTCAATTATTCTATAAAATTTTTCCATTCAATAATATTTCGTATATAACTCAGCTTATTAAAATAATTCTTATTCTTAAAATAGCCTTTTACTATCCATATGTAAAGCCAATTTATCCTAATCCATTTAATAATATTTATTCGAAGGTAGTTAGTCTAAAAATGGCGATAGCTTTTTTAATTTCTTCTTTAAATAGAACATCTTTATTTTAATCTATTATTAAAATTCATTAGTATTATTCCCGTGTAGTCAAATTGCTATAACTTCTTTATTTAAATGCTAAAATATCGTATCTCTTAAAGTATTCCGCTCAGAAAACCTTATTTCATAAAGTTATCCTATTATTAAATATTAAATGTCTATTAAAATATTTCCGAAAAACTAAAATTCTTTCTTTTTTTCCCCTTTTATAAAGATTCATTTTCTTTTCTTCTTATTATTTTTTATTGCGTTTTAAATTCGAAGTTTAGCTACAGCCTCAAAACAGATAAATTTGTTTATATGGCAGGCATCTGGTACGAGATTATGGAATATTCTGGAGAAGCGTAGAGATTTTTGGCGGTAAGGAAATCATTTTACAACAAAATAAATCCACCGGAAGTATTAACAGAGTTCCTAAAGAGACCTTTTGATTCGATAAATGTGGGTCACGTGACGTATTCTGTATTATTACGCAAGTTAGTTTAAAAACACGTACATCCTGATTCGGAGAGAATTTTTTGGACGTTGGTGTTTGCTAAAAGAATCGGGACGGATTCTCTAAAATAATGGAACGTTGTCAGCGGAGATTTCTTTTTTTTCGTAGCGTTGGCTAACGAACATTCCTCCTGAAGTAATGTCTTTAACTGGAAATAAACTGTTTCTTCGACTGAAAAACGGACTGAAGTTTTTTGTTATTGATGATACCACACGGCTTCCTGATGCGATCTATAATGGAAACCCGGCACAGAGTTAAATCTGTTTATCAACGAGCTTTCGACTGCATTTCACACCGAATTCGAACTTGGAAATACGACATACATATATATTTATATATGTACATAATCACTGGCGCCCGGCTAACCGAAAAGTAGCTTTTTTTTATTCAAATGTAAACTATATTATTAGCAGTATACTTCTATTTACTTCTATCTTATATATGAAATTTCGTTCCGGCTGCTTATAACTCGAGTTCTGCTGAATGGCTTTTCGTAGAACTTAAACTGTAAGACAGATAAATTTTCAGGGAAGTTTTTAATGTATAACATATCATCTACGTAGCTTAGTTATAGAAATATGATGGGAAGTTCTATAATCAGATCAATCCGATTATGAAAGATTAGCCTTTTTAAAAGATTCTGCCGAATGGATTTCGATGAAACCGACACCGTTAGTTAGATAATTTTATAGGGAAAGTTTTATTATATAACATATCATTCTAAGTTGCTTAGTTCTAGAATTATAGGGAGAAATTCGAAAATCGGGTGACCTTTTTTTTAATCAAATATTAGCCTTTTTAATATTTGATTCTGATTATGAAAGATTAGCCTTCTGAAAAAGTTCTACTGGACGGATTTTGATGATAATTGTATTGTTAGTTAGATGCTATTTCAGGAATGGTTTTAGTGTACTACATATTGTTCTACGTTGCTTAGTCAAACAGTTATGTGCGAAGGTTATATAGTCAGGTGAACCCAATTCCAAAAGATTAGCCTTTTAGAAAGTTTTTACTGGGCTTATTTTTTGCGACTTGCATTGTTGCAAAGTAGATAATTTTTAAGGATGGTTTTAGTACATTTCATATCATTCTATGTTAGTTTTAGAAATATGTGGACAAGTTCTATAATCAGATGAACCCAGTTATCAAAGATAATCCTTTATAAAAACTTCTACTGGATGGCTTTTGTTAGTTAATTTGTTTGCATTGTTAGTTCGATAATTTTTAGTGATTGTTTTAATATATTGCATATAGTTTTATCGTTCTTTAGCAAACCCTAACTGTAAATTACCAAATACAATAGTTGGTCCTTAACAGCTAAAATTTTGACTGCACATTAGAAAAAATAATAGCGCAATGGCACCATTTTTCAGTAATGTGGAAGGACATTCCAGATAAATACAGTGGAACTCCAGTTATACGTTTTGCTCGGGGCCGGAAAATAAAACGTATAACTCAGTAAAACGTACAACTCAATTAATGGTCTACCGGAACCATTTTTTAAATATATCCTAAAAACTTTGTTCCACTGAGGAGTTCCAGTTATCTTTTATATCGAAAACGGAAGTTTCGTAAGTATTACTGCGCCCATGACATAAAGTTTCGGATATGGAACAGAATAAAAAAAAAGTACATAAGAAAAGTATACATGAAGTTATTTTATCATAAAAGCTTTATTAAAAATATTTTTAATACACATAGTGTACTTAAAATAAATTATTGAAATCGCCTTGGCATGTAAATCATTTATCAAAAGACATGTCAGTAGTTTACTGAATCTTGTAGAATTAATCACTAATATTCGATTTTTTCTTTTTGGCAGTGCCGACATTGAACAGCAAACTTTGCATTTCTGTTACTAATACAGCCGCCTTACTGTTACTGTTTTTACTACTGGCGAACCGCTTTACTACGTCAAAAGCCCTTAGAGCAGCTCCGAAGTTATAGTAAGATCTTTTAAATCATACTCATCCGACGAGTCGTCAGTGTTTCCGGTAACAAAATGCATAAATGAGACAAAATTTCGACCGGGAACGCAAAAACGTAACGTATAACTGAGGGAAATGTACAACTCAAAACGTATAAATCAGCTAATTTTTAATGGCAAGCGGCCGGGACCGCTGAGTTGAAACGTATAACTGAGGGAAACGTACAACTCAGGTAACGTATATCTGGAGTTCCACTGTATACAGATTGCTTTCAAATACAAGGTCAATTTAAACGATATATTTCGTTTGATTCAAGGTTCATTTGTAGAAACCGACCAGCGCAGCGGGCGTAGGTTGCTAGTAAATAAATAAATAAATAAATAAAAATACAACAAATTGTCTGTTTTGCCGGAACAGGAACAGGCTCAGAAATGGTTGCATAATAACGCTAAGTTTGTCAGTAGCAGACAGAATATGTTTCTTGGTACAATCTGCAGTTTGTTGCATTTCGACATCAAAAATAGTTTTTGAGAAAATAGGGGGAAATTATACCGGCATAATCAATTCATCAACCAAATCTTCCAATTCAATAACTCGAGTACTAATTGATCAATTTTAAGAAATATTACGGCGTTTGAAAGATCTAATTAAGATTTATAAATTATATGATAAATTATGTGACAAATTGACCAGTCAACCTAGTACTTACTTGTGTATTGTGAAAAATTGACCAGTCAACCTAGCACTTACTCGTGTATTGTGATAAATTGACCAGTCAACCTAGTACTTACTTGTGGGATTAAGATAATCCCCAAATAATAAAAATAGTTTTATGGATTAGCACCCATTGAAAGAGGATAATCCTATTGAAGGAAGAACCTCATTGTTGTTTTCAAGTACAAGTGAAAAGCTTTACATCTTGAATAAGTCATGACAACTGTGTGTATGGTACTGATAGCAAAATCTTCTGAGAGAGAATTAAAAGAACAAGAAGGTCATAGTGAAAGTAAGTGAATAAAGGGAGATGTCAGTCACAGAAGATTATGCAGCGTTGGGAGGCAGACTTTCTTCCCTATATAAGAGAGACTGGTTTGTGAAAAAGATGCAGAATGGAGACGGTGAATTAAAGTTTTCTGAACTGGGTGAAAATGTTGTTTCTGAATTTTTACGAACATGCTATGTAAATACTCATCATCATTTCATTTTTTCATTTAAATTGTTATTTTGGAATAAAGTCTTTTCGTTTAAAACGATATGAAACGTCTGATTATATATATGTACGCTCACGTTACCACAGCAAATATATATAATTAATTGGTGGCAGCTAATGGATAATATGATCTAGATTGAATTAGATTACGAACCTATGTTTAACCTAATAGACAGATGAAGAGCCAGCTGAAAACAGACAAACATCGTTGTGAAGTCACGAAATCTAGTCGGAGTTATAGTTGTTCTTGGAGTTACAGCAAGTAAAGAACAAGTGAAAAACTGTATCGACTAAAGCTGTATGGGGAATGATTAGGATAATAAAAGATATTAGTGTGACGTGTACATGTTTCAAGAAATATCCAGTGACTTGCAGATATGTGGTGTACTATACTGGTTGTCTACATAAAAGGTAATGTGAATTTGGTGCCTCATCAGTGAATTAAGTATTTAGTGTCTTCAAATCTTCAAAGATGTGTGTCTATCATATTTAAAAGTGCTAAGAAGCCTGGTATCAGTGTGGAGGAAATATCTACATCTGGAGGTAAGCTCTTTTATGAAATCTTCTATAGAGGTCTGTTTTAAATTAAATGTTGTGTATTGATGCCGGAGATTATAATGAAAGTTTCGCTAAAATGCGTGTGCAATGTATATTGGAAGAGGAAGCGGAACGGAAAGAATAGGGAAAACAATTGGAATTAGATCGGATAGCGCAAGAGGAAAAAGATAAACTTAGAAAATTTGAATTAGATAAACTTGAGAAACAACTTGAATTAGAAAAAATTGAGAAACAACAACAATTTGAATTATATAATTGCGTCCTCCCCTGGTCAAATTTTGCCCATTAATGAACTTGACCAAGATTTTATTCCGCTTGATTTTATGTATCAGTTTGGAAGAGATTTGTGCAGAATTATGGAAGTTATCGTGTCCATAAAAAAGTGATATATATATATATATATATATATGTTACGGCCAAAACCCGAAATCGGCCAGTTCGCGAATGGCCGGCCAATTCACAAACTGGCCAGCTTCGTTTTAAATTGATTAGCCAATTCGGGAATTGGCTGGGCAATTATATATTAATTTATTAAATATTAATTTATTTTTCAGGTGATATACAAAGATTTACCAATATGTTTACTAAATTCTCATCTTAGCAGTTGTTTAAGTGGTTCTGAGAAAAGGAAGACTCAACTTACAATAGTTTTGAGACATATGCTGGATGCACCTGAGAAAGAAACTGTTATATTTGGAGGCGATGTGAATCTAAGGGACAAAGAGGTATTATCTTTTTGCTCTTAGTCTCAAAATTAATGCCATTTTAAACCTTACATGTTAAGTTTACGAATTAACAAAACATACGATATTCAATTTTTACATGGTATCGATGTGACCTTGAACTCACAAGGAAGGTCTCCTTAAAGCGCATACTCAAAATATTTTGAAAAAAAAAAATACTAATGAAAATATCCACGTACGTTATAAAGGATCAGTCAAATTTAGCTGCGTAATCCCTGTAGAAAATCTGTGAAAAAATAAAATACTTTGGAGTATTTGGCGCAAAATGACGCGATTTGGCGAGCAACGCTTTTCCTCGCCAAATGCAAGAGATTTTAATGCATTTGGATATTGCTTGTTAAATGAGTATTTAAATGTGCAGTGCTTAATGAATTCAAACTTAAACGATGAAATAGTTAACTATTATTTCTATAAGCTTATATAATATATAAAAGTTCCGTGATGCTGCAGTTATTTAATTTTTACACCGTTTCACCAGATGGATAAGTTTTTAAAGTATTATAAAAGAAACAGCCTGATTAAGAATGCTGTCTTTCTAAATTTCGCTATTGCGTAAGTCGTTGTTCCCATTGCAACAATACCGTTCTTTTGTCTCCTACATTAATAAGCCGAATTGCTCAGAATCGGATATTAATTTTGATCTTGAAACAATTTTAATCAATCGGATTTCTATTCTGAAACGGCATGGTTAACTTTCATTGTATATACATATGAATGCATATGACAAAACTGTAGTTATAAAAATGTGTTTATTTAAGTTACAGTTACGTACTAGTTCAACATGAAGAGTAGGAAAAGTTTTTCCGTAAAGAGTATTTATCATAAAAGCGTATTTTGGGAAAGTTCATTATGTCACCAACCGACGATAAATCGCCAAAACAAAACGAATTTTTGATTATTTCTTTACGAACGCTATAACGAGATTCTGCAGGAAATTTTTATATAGACATATATATATATATTCTCATGAAAAGAAAATTCTGTAATTTTTTCCAATTGTTCCGAGTATCGCTTATGGAGACCTCCTTTGTCAGTGCTGTAGTGGTAAAACAATCAGAGCGCTCTGTAGGAAGCGGATACATGTTAGAGAATACACGCTATACTTTTATGTCAGAATCAGAAGGTAGACGGAGGTTCTTAAAAAATCCAGAACGTATACCACCGTATACCCTCTACTACATCCCTGCTTGAACTTGAGTACCACCGTTCCAGAAAAATAATATTCTCCTTATTTAATGGCAGAATTTCTGCAATTAAATGAGGCATATGTCACACTTTGGAAATAGTGGTACGCAAATTTAAAGACCAGTGGGAACCCTGTTTTAATTATCGAAAATTTCCTTAAAATTTTCATGTTTAAATATTGAACTTAATTGCGCTTTCTAATTTTATGTTCAACTGAAAAAATTTTGCTATCTTTTGACATTAATTTAAATAAATAAATATACACTGCTCAAAACAATTAAAGGATATTTGAAGTTTTATATAAAATAAAGATATAAACGATTTTTTTTTTGCCGAAAATAGAAGAAGAGAATCACAAATGCAAATTTTTCTGGTTTTCAAACTGTGGAGTATGCAAATTTTGACTTCGATGTCAAAAACGTCGCTTCAGCGGCAACGAATGAAATTTGACTTTCAACTGGATAAAAGAGAATGAAGACAAGGATGATCGGCATTCAGTGATTGCTTTGTTTCGATGAATACGATGTCTCAGCGAAGTCATTTGACAGATTTAGAAGCTTGGAGAATTGTTGGTAAGTTAGAAGGGGGCCAAACTCAAGCCGAAGTAGCGCAAGCCATTGGAGTGTCAAAAAGTGTCATTTCCAGGATCTGGAACCGTTTTTTGGAGAGTGGATGTGCAGGCCGAAGACCAGGGCAAGGTCGTAGACGGGCAACAACGCCCAATGAAGATCGGTATTTAGCGTTAACAGCTCGGAGACACCGAAACATGAACGCTACTTTTCTCCAACAACACCTTCGCTCGGCTACAGGCACCACGATCAACTCAGACTGTCCGAAACCGGCTCCATGCTGTAGGTCTGTATGCTCGCCGACCGATGGTATGTGTTAGATTAACATCAAGGCATCGTCGCGACCGCAGGGAGTGGGCAACCGAGCATGTCAACTGGAGGAGAAATGAATGGAGCAATATTCTGTTTTCTGACGAGTCCCGTTTTTCTGTGCATCCGGATAATAGGCGTATTTTCATCTGGAGGGACCGTGGCAGTAGGAATAATCCTGCGTTCGTGCACGAAAGTGTCAGATTTGGCGGTGGAGGAGTGTTGGTGTATGGTGGCATCTCCATTGACGGGCGCACTGACCTCTACATCATTCGAGATGGAGCTCTGACTGGTCGCCGATATAGGGATGAGATCCTCAGACCTATTGTAGTCCCTTACGCTGCAGCAATCGGAGATAACTTTATTTTAATGGACGATAACTGCAGGCCACATCGTGCAAACCTGGTGGAGGATTACCTTTTCGAGGAAGGAATCGTTCGAATGGAATGGCCAGCGTGTTCTCCAGACATGAATCCAATCGAGCACGTTTGGGACGCTCTAGGAAGACGAGTTTCTGGCCGCCAACAACCCCCACAAACTCTCCAAGAACTGGAAAGAGCTCTTCTGGAAGAGTGGAGCAGAATACCCCAACTCGTCATTAATAGCCTCATTGAGTCCATGCCTCAAAGGTGTTCAACGTTGCTGGCCGCCCGTGGAAACCATACCCCCTACTGAAAATGATTTTCTTTGAAGAAAACACCTTTTCTTATTCTTTTTTTCTCATATGCACAAATTGTGTTTTTTTCCTTTTGTACACAAATGCGCAATAAAATGCATTTTTTTCTGCCAAACATGTGTAATTTATTCTCATATAACCTACTATGTCTGTCGACCATGTATCAATCAGCTAAAAAGTTTCCCAGATACAAAATCCACCTAAAACTGCAATATCCTTTAATTGTTTTGAGCAGTGTACTTCCCTTTCATTTTACGGGATTCATTTCTGTTGAAAAGAAATAGTTTGGGGCGCTATCACCTTGATGCATTTCAAAATGAAGTAAAATGCTTGGAAATGGTTTTTGCAGAACCCTGCATACATAACAAACAAAATATCAACATCTTTTGTTCAAAAAAAGAAGTTTCCATTCGAATGAACATGAAATGCTTTTGTCTCTACAGGAGTTAGAATAATAATTAATAAGAATAGTTCACATTTTAGGTTACGGATACATTTAAAATCCGAACGTAATCACTTTCTATACATATTAAATTTTAGGTATATTCTGAGGAGAAACAATCCAAATTTTTATTTTCCAATAAATGTTATTCAAATTGTGTAGGACTGTCGATTGATATCGGATGACATCTAATAATATATTTTCAAAAGTAAAGAAACAAAAAAAGTCAGAACTCGTGAAAAATTAATCTGAGATTACAGTTTTAGTAAACAAAGTGCGTTCACTGCTAACTGATTCAAATAAACAAAAATCTAAGATAAAGGAAAAAAAAGAATGCATTGAGTATGAAATATTCTTCTCAATCTGTTATTTAAATAAGTATGCAACAAAGATTTTAAACTATGTTTAAATATATTACCCCCAAATTTCTTCTTTTACATTTATTTTTAAATCTTTCCCTTACAAACTCTTCCCCAATCGAAAAAAAATTACATTTTCAAAGTATAGATTATATACATATATGTATATAAATAACTTTGAAATAAATAAATATATACAGGGTGTCAGAAAAGTCTGGAAACGGTCCAATAACTTTAGAAATTGAAAAATGCATGTTCAATATTTTTGAAAAATCTATTTAAAGATATCAAAGTTGCCATTTTTCTAAAATATTGAACACGTATTTTCCCATTTTTCAGACCGATGTATATTTCTCGAGTTATTCGAATGTTTCCTGACTTTTCAATGGAAGCAATTCTCACTGCATTATACTCGCTATTACAGTGCCTTCTACAATTTTCCGAAGAAAATGTTTAGTACAAAAGTTAAGTACTTTTTCCCGTAGATTCGGAATCCGCAATAAAAAAAAGGGAGGTTATTATTTAACATTTCAAAGTTGACCCCCTTTTCTCCCGGGATAGTCTGGGGCTGGGAACTTTGATATTCCTAAATAGATTTTTCAAAACTATTGAACATGCATTTTCCCGTTTTTCAACCAGATCTATATTTCTCGAGTTATTCGACCGTTTCCAGACCTTTTTGGACACCTTGTATAGGATGCAGTCTTGAGATTTGAATGGTGTTATACATTCTGGATGAATCCAAATTTTAACATCACCCAGTTCGATAGCCGAATCAGAAAAAAACAGAGAGAGCCACGATCGTTAGATGAAACAGTCGATCGTTGAGGTATCCCTTTATTTGCATTTCCAAATTGGAGGAAAATATGGAATGAGAATATTGTTTAAATAACAAGCAGAAACGACGGATTTTGGTACTTTTCTATTATCCCGTCGACCCCTTTTCATAACAACAAACTAACGCCAAACTGTAAGATGAAACGCCAAAAATGCAGTCCCCTTGACTGGATGTCAGAAGCATTCTATGTGTTTGTTATGTCATCCAGTGGGTTTTAATTCGACATTTGCGTGTATTTTTCATTCTGTTTTACCGATTTATGAGTTATTCATTAAAATAACAATTTTTGTCCTTAAATTCTTATATTTTATTTATTTATTTATTTTCATATTCCAATGGCAACGTTCTCCCGTTTATTGGGCGATAGTTTTTTGTTATGATTTGCGGGCGACGGGATAATAGTGAAGTACCCTGATTTTTTTTTTTTTTTTTGCTTTTTTTTTTTTTTGAAAATATGTTAAAAACATAATTAAAAGGTGATTTTGGATGAAATATCTCTTGCAGCAAACACAAAATTGACTTTCATGCAGTACCAGTGAAGTAGCTAAGGTTTGGGTCAATCACAGTAAGAAATAATTCTCCCCCACCAAACAACCACCACAATAATAATAATGTTTCTAAAAAGAAGCAACGAACAGTCTGGGTAAGTAAAGTTGTTATTCCTATAGTTTTCCGAGTCAAAGTATATAGGCTGCTAATAATCCGTTAAGTATTACATTTTGAACAGGGTGATATTGGTTTTAACAGCCATGGTAAAAACTGGTTTTAATCGTCCTGGTCAAAACAGGTTGCAACCCTCTAGGGTCAAATTGGATTTAGACCGGGAAAATAAATTAGAGCTTGTTTTGTTAAATGGTAAATTGAGTGCAACATTCAAAAGTGTTTTCGAATGTTTTACTTTGTACGGTACTTTAACTTCCATTATTTTTGTAATTTAACAGCACAAAAAAATTAAGCCATTAAAAGTATTGAAATATTATTAATAATTTGATTCAATATGAACTTTTATATAAAACATGAAGGAAACTCAACCACATTAAGCAAAAAGAACATTTTAATGCGATTAAAATGCCTGTTTCGGTATGACATACTATTACATAAGACGAAAAAACCTTTATGCATATTTAATAACTATTAAAGTATTAATAATATTTATTATTATAAATACACAGTTTGAGTCATTGATCGAAGCTAAAGCTATTAACAGAGTTTGACCCCATTTGTGAATTCATATTCAATTTGCAACTTACGACGTTATAAAGTGACATTTGTCATGAGGCAACAATCGCTTTTAACTCAAAATTCAATTTATTGATCGAGAAATGAAACAACAAAAAACTGTCATCCTAAGAAATCAATCGCTTTTAACCCAATATCATGTATCGGTAAATGAAACAAACAAAAAACTTCCGTTATGAAACAACAATTGCTTACAACTCAAAATGGAATTCATTTATCGAAAAATGAATTGAAAAAAATGCTGCCATGAGAAATCCATTGTTGTTAACCCAATACCATTTATAGGAATATTAAACAAATAAAAAGCTGCTGTCATGAGACAACAATGACTTGTAACTCTTTTTTTTTTAAAATCACAAAATGAAATAATAAAACAAGCTGGAAATTGTACGTCAAAGGTGACAAATGAGGTGCGTTCGTACTGTAACTAGCTATATAAATATTTAGATCTTGATGATTTTTAATTCTGTGAAATTAATGATATCGTCTGCAGATTCATTTCTGTTATAGAATAAGTATCTCGGTCGCTTGACGATTCAACTTTGGAAGCTCCTCTAACAAGAAAGCACCGATTAAAAAAAAAAAAAAATTCACATTTCTTAATAAATATTTTTATTAATATCTCCTAAACTTTTGATTCGATTTTAATAAAATTTGAAATGTCTCGACAAAATTCTGCAAAGATAATATATCTTAAATTTCAAACCATTCGATTGGGTAGTTTTTGCGTTGTTATAGGCGGACGGACGGACAGACAGACGGACGGACCAAGCGACGACAATAGGTGCTACGTATTTATATAATTACGAACGCACCTAAAAACATTTTGTCAGCAAGTAAGAGAAAAGTAGACTGGTATGATTGAAATTCCGTAACTGGCACCCCATTTTTAAATAGCCGCTTATACAACTTCCTAACTTATGTATTGTTTTTTTTAAATTGTTAAAGGAAAATCTACCCAATGGAGAAAATTTTCTTTTATTCATTTCACCAAAATAATTAAGATCCTCTTGTTACGTTATCAAATGCTGTATATATAGAAGTCACATTTCTTTAACTAAAAATATTTTATGTCAAATATTGAATATTTTTTATCTATTTCATTTTCTGTTATTTTCACATGTTTCAAAGATAACTCTTTAGGCCATCCGATGTATAGGTTCATTAGTAATATTGTTCATTTTCATCTTATGCATAAGAGCATGACTCGCTCTGTCTCGTGTTGTCTGCTGAGATGAAGTATTAAAAATAGAAAATATTTATATCTTATAAATGGAAGCACTTCAATTACAAACTAGTCGTTGGGGGGCCACCGTAACACTTACCCATCATGGATAGGCATAAAATAAAATAGGAAAATAAAACAGGTGTAAACTACTTACAAAATGCATTGCAATTCGAATAAAATCATGGCTTGATGACGTCCTAAACTTTAAAGGCTGTATTAGTGAATTGCGTAAAAGAAACATCCTTATAACTCCAAAATTGATAATCCTATTAACTAACGGTTTACTGCGTCCGATGAAGCATCTCATTTCCAATTAAAATGTATCTTTGAATTGACATTTGGATGAAATACAGGGTCATGAAAAATCGAAGAGTGTGGAAATTGGATTCCAAATATCTCGGCAACTCATTAACCGATCGACTTCATTCTTTATGCAAAATTTTTGTTTTTTTACTGTCTTTCATATTAACCTCCTTAAAATAAACAATTTCGAAAATTTTTATATACCTTGTATCAGAACGAAGATTTCGAGAGTCCAAAAAAAAAATAGTTCCGGATCATCGAGGTGACTGAAATTTAATAAGCTTCTTGCCCTTATGACATACTAAGTACATACCCAATTTCGAGTCTCTATCTCAATTTGTTCGGGAGATAGAGCATTTACAAACACACAGACGTGCGGCAAAATTTTTTTTTCTAAAAATATGTTTTTCGGAATCTTCAATGTCTGAAACGTGCCAATCCGTCACAAAAAAAAAAAAAAAAAAAAAATCGATTTTTAAAACAATTACAAGGTTTACCCTATACTATGTATGATGGGTAAGTAAAAAGGTAAAATACTGTATGGGCGTTGTTCTAAAAAAATCATTTGGTTTTTAGCCCTTCTTTGCATGATGGTGGAAATTTCCATCATAACATTGAATGCCCCAAAATTATATAAAAGAACAAGTTCACTTTAAGTTGATCGTGTCTGGATACCTTTTTAATGTCCATTGCATAAAAAAAAAAAAAAAAAAACATAGCTGTCAAAAAGAAGCAAGTGTCACTATCAGTAAAACGAGCTTGAAGTTGTCATTCCGCTGTTTGTTGTAGTTGCAATAAACGTATGATTTCGTTTTTAATTTTGTTTTATTATATTTGAGTTTCTATTGCTAAAAAGTGAAAATGAGTGGAAGAAAGCTTTAATTATCATAAAGAATAAAAATATCCAATGATATCCTCTTTTATGTCTATTTAGTACTAAGCTAATGATCTAACTTTGCATGATGATGGAAATTTCCATCCTATTGTTTTTTGCTAAATTTATACTATAAATATATACTAAGATTTTTTTAACCATTTTTCCTTTAATTTTGAACATGAATTATATCATCTTGATTTATTTCACCAATAAAGAAAAAATCATGTAAAGAAGGATTAATTAAAAAAAAAACAGTTAGTGTAAATTGTGATTCAAATCATATGGAGTATAAATTATCGCTCTTGGATAGAGTACTGTTAATCCAATTATTTTGTGGTCCTGTAAATGAACAATAAATGTTGCATGGAAAGCATGTTGTAGTACACCTCGGTCATTTAAATGAAATTTATTACAAATAATATAATAAAACCACTCGTTAACTTTAAATTGAAGTGCCATTATAGCTTAAAGTGATAAAAAAAAAGGACACAACATGTTTAAAAATACCTTTTAATATAGATGACATACGTTTCCTTCGCTCAAACGACCGACATATTCAGATCAAAATGATAAATAAAATATTCTCGCAAAGTTTTTGAAAATGGTAAATATAAATCACGAGATCACATGTCCAATGCAAGCAGGTGCTTAAATGGGTCAAACTGGAAAACATGAAAATTATCATTTCATTTTCAATCTGTAAAGTATCGCGTGCCAAATTTTAGGCAATTCAAAAGAAGCCGATTTGTTGGATATGGTATCGTTTCGTAAATATATTTCTATTGAATAAAATAATCCTAAATAAAAGGAAACAATTTGCTGAAACTAAATAATTGATTGACACTCCAAATAAAGATTGAACTACAAAGAAACAAATTATTGAATACAAAATTTTATTCCATCTCAGTTTACAAAAATTGAATTGTTGAATTATGTGTGAATCATACACTGCAAATATAACCTGAATTATTTTTAGGGCACTTGCGTATTGTCCGGACCAGGTCCTATTCCATGTGCCAAGAAATATTAATTACAGTAGCCCCCTTTTTTTTGCTTTCTTCATTTTAACAGCATTATTATTATAGTGTTACCATATTAAAGTCCGTGGCATGAGTGTTTATATACATGTAACTATATAATAAGATAAGACATAACATATAGATAAATACAATATATTACATTCATTGATACAGTATATTTATTTTGCACAATATTTGTATTGCATTCATTCTGGTTGGCATAACAAACCGCAAGAAATAAAATACCATTGTGAGTATTGTTTATTGCTTGAAGCCGTCCATTTGATGTTATGTATTCAATAAATGTATACCAAATCACTGTTTTGCATTTTAACTTGCCTTTATAGTGTTTATCATTTTGAACAATGGTACGTATTTATTCAATGTACATTAAATTACCATTTTTAACACACTTGACAACGATAAACAAAACGGGTGATTGACAACCCTTTTTGGCAATCAATCTATCTGGTTGGGATAATACATTCAATACCATTTCTATAAAAATATATAGATGAAAACAACTGTTAGGAAAATGCATCTGGTGTGCTTGTCGTGACAAATTTCATTGGATGAAATATTGAACTGCCTGATTTCGTTTCACAGGAGAATCTCACCAATATTTCACAAAAGTAGAATCAAAACAATTGACAAAACAGAAATAGTTACACACTTTTCATCTGTAAGTTGTCATTAGCAACAAAATTACAAGAATAAAATGTTAAAATAAACTTATTATCTTGAAGTTTCTTAAAACTGAGCACTGCTTGATTTGCTACCACTCATTCATACATTCATTTCTACTGAACTTTTCCTTTTATCAGATATAATTTTTAAAAAAACCTAGTTTTTTGCTTTTTTCTGCATTCTTTAATATTTCCTACAAGGATTCATTTTAAAGCTGAATCATGGCATCTTTAAATAAAAAATGAGAAAGATTTTCAATCATGAAAAGTGAACAATACTGCACTTAAATATTAGTTAAAATTACAAAACATTGGAAATACATAATTTTTTCTCCAACCATTAACTTTCAGAAAAACAATGTTAACATGAAAATGAGTGAATGACTTAAATGCAGAATAAGCCTTCAGTTTCATTAAAAATACACAGTTTACAATACAATTTAAAACTTTTTTAAAAATGTATATAGAAAATACACAGGAAATTCCTGTTTCAGTTGTAACATCAATTTTTTCTAAAGTAAAACAATAAAAAAAAGGTTAAATTAAAAAATGAATACAAAAAGAAAATGAAAAAAGAAAAATACCAACATTTCATTCAACCAATGTATCATTTTTTCAGAGAAAAAAATGTTAGCATGAAATTCAAAATGAGTGAATGACGAAATAGGCCCAATACGACCTCCAATTTCCTTCTTATTAAAATGCTTCAATGAGTTTTTTGGTTCCTCACAGCTTCCTACACATTCAACATCCTTCACCAGCGATGACAATGTATTGCTAATAAACACTTGAATTTTCAAATTATAAGACCACGTCGAGACAAAAAATATCTTGAAACAAAAAATTAATCTTTTTTTTATTAACATTATTTCAAAACAGTAATCTTACCTCGATGACATACATCATGAAGATTTTTCTTTGGAAATAATGATAGACAAAATAATTTAAAACAATAATTGTCGGTGACAGCTCTGTTTTGTTCTTTTGTGTGTTTAACATTTTTACCCAACATTTCTTTAAGCCCGGGGCTAAGAGTGAAATTTCAAAATTTTATGAGACATCCTTTCCATACATTTTTGAGAACAGACATGATAATCAACTTGAAGAACAATTTTTATCAAACCGATTCTTTTTAAACAATGAACAAGAGGAATGTATGCGGTTACAAGACTGTTTGAGATAAGATTTGGGGTGTTACGAGGTCTATTGAGCAGGTAAAACACATGAACGTTTTAAAGAAGAAATATACGAGAAAAAAAGCTACATATATATAAATAAGACTTAAAGTTCATTTTATAGATTAAAAAACTCTTGTTTTATTAAAACATAAATATTGATCTAATAATTAATTAGGTAAATGTTTTTGCACATATTATGTTATATCTATTAGGGTTTTAACTATGAAATAGATAAAATGAAAGAAAAAAAATAAGTACATATTTTGTATTTCTATAGTTCACAAAATTATCCTTTCACTTAAAATTATGGACTGTTATTTAAATAAGGATGAACTTTTATTTTCAAAGCAAAATAAGTTTAATAAAATGTTACACAATGTATATATATATATATATATATTTTTTTTTTTTTTTTTTTCACAATTAGAATTTACTAATATCCCATTCATTTTAAAATCTATAAAAAAAAATCTAAATTGCATCATAAAAATCATATTGGAGCAAAAACATTGACAGATTGATTTGTATTTCTTTAAATAGATTCTGCCGACACTTTTACCGTTTATCTTTAAATTCTTGTTGAAAAGTCATTGTTGATTTCTAAGGGGCGAGGGAAAATGATATTTTTTCAGAAGGTTAGAAGAGGATATTTAATTTTATTTTTCAAAATTAAGCCTAGAAAAAGAGGACATTTTAGGACACTTAAGAATAAATATTCAGAATTTTAGGATAATTAGGTGAATTCCTTCCCCTGTTTTAAGCATGTGTTACTCGAGGCTCCGAAATCTCTTGGATGAACTACTCTCACCTTCATCGGCACTCCTCTTCTCGTACTCACGAAGGGAGTCATCCGGCGAGAGAAATAACTTATCCCATTTGTCTTTATTCCTCACAAGAATATGCTCTACATGCTTCCACTTTGTACTATTTTCGACTGCCTCTTTAAATTTTAACATTAAATCTTTGGATGGAAAGCATTCTCGAATAAAGATCTCAAGATAATCCCATTCATTACCAAGAATGCAATCTTGGCAGAAAACATTCATTTGATTACTGTGAATAATCTTCTCTCTTGCTGTATGGGCTGCATCCTGGAGGATTAATCGGATGTTTTCTTTGTCTTTAATACGGAACAAATCTGGTAGTACCCAACTTTTATCAATTTCATTTGCAATGAAACTTTTCAGAGCATGAGGGCTTTTCTGCCAAAATTCTCTGAACACCTTATGATAATTGAAATCCTTATATCCATCTCTAACCTTATCAATAATATTTCTCAATATATTCTCATAATCCTTTTTTGGAAGAAACTCCCACATGCAATTGGCTATTTCCATGAAAACGTTCTGAAAAGGCCATTCTAGAAAACAATTCAACACTCTACGCAAGTTGTCTTTAAAAAATTCCATTTGTTGCACTTCTTCCATTTGTGATAGTAAAAAACATAAAGTATCAGCATCTCCCACATCTTTTGCGGCCCCCACCAGGCACTCTTCTCTTTCCCGTGGGGTAAACTTCTGCAGAAAGTACTCAGCTGCTACTTTATTAGCCTTCCTTGCACATTCTTCAAATACACTTATGTAAGAAATAGGTGCACGGCTCAACCCTCTTCTCTTCATAATACGTGACCAAAAAGTAATTATCCGTTTTTCATCCCACTTTGGAGAATTTCTACTGAAAAAAGATTGTTTGAGGTCTTCAGACAGAGTGTTCCAAAGTGCAATAATATCCTCCTCCAAGCAATAAACACACGCTAGTTCGTAGCGTGTTGAGATATCCAAACTCTCATCCTTGACTAACAGTTCTGCCGTCCTCTTTCTGTCCACCGTACCTTGTGCAGTCCAACAAAGTTCAAATGGTGGACAGAGAGGAAGAAGATACTCTATATGAAGGTACTTAATCCATTTATAAATTTGTAAGCCAACAGCCTGAATAAAACAGGACACCTTGTCATTTAAGAGTTGTGGCAGTGCAAGTTGTGGCAGTCTCTCTAGTACTCTAGCTTCGATTCCCTTCCATTCCTCATTTAAAGGATAGTCATCCATTATATATTTGTGGACTTTTGACAATGCTATTAAAGCCCCAACGTCATTCTGGTTCCACAATGAAGTAGCAATCTTGACCAGAGCCCTATGCTCCAGTGAGGGTTTCAGGGCAAAATTCATGATCAATATCAGAGAGACAGTGGATGTGCCACAAAAACGCCGAGAAGGACAACAGTTAAAAATCTGCTGAGTTATAATATCCCAAGGAAATCTTCCTTCAGTATGTATCTCTTTGCTATAAACCTACATTAGTTTTTCTCACTATATCTGCAGTATACCTTCACTATATCTTTGCACTTACTTTACTTACTTTTCGGAAACTTACATTTGTTTTTCTCTTTTATTTTTAGTCCTCCCATTGAGTTCACGTTAATGTATAATTACTACAACCTTACACTAGTCTTTAAAGTTAGATTCACTTGGATGAGTCACAATGCCAACAGATGGCATTCTGGCTCTTGATTCAATAAATTGGTGAACACAAAGAAGTTTTTAAAAATGTCGAACCTTAAATAATGTCAGATTAACTTTGAAGCTGAAAATTGTAATAACATATTTCACACACGGGTAAGACAGGTAATCTATGGGTATCATCGACACGGATGACTGCAGTGGTGCTTCTTGAGGTATTTGACTGGTTAGGAGCTTTATGAAAATATTTCTGAATGACTGGAAGGCACAGAAGAGGAATGTGATCTACAAGAATAAGAAAGACATCATTTAAAGGAATATGTAAAACACTGAAATATATAAAAAAAACATTTAATTTTTTTTTTGAATGAGTAAAATAAACAGTATATCGCAGCCAACCTTCCGGGGTTTTAAAGTTGAATAAACATATTCTGAAACAGAAAATTTATATAATTATTTTTGTCATTTCTATGTGATACTTATTGGATTCCATTCAAGAAAAATTTTTAGTTGTAAATAAGTACATTTGACTTGGAAAAGAGGGGCGAGGGAAAGAAGGTGTTGTTAAACATAAGTTTACATTTGTGGATAGCATCTTTAATTTGTGTTACAGATAGAATGTGATCAGCATTTGGGTAAAGGTATAAAAGAGACATGCGCCGCAGATGCGCCCCGTGCGGAACGCACCGATCCCAAGTCCTGAGAGACTTATAATGTGCCAGTATCTTTGTCTCGCTACGGCGCTTCGGCCGGTCAGAGAGCCGCACCCCACTGCGGACAAAGGTTTGGGTAAAATGTATGGGGCAGCTTAGCACAAATGTTTTGTGTTGTGTTATCTTAAATATATGTGATGTCATCATGGAACTATCATCTTTACCTTTGTTTCAATGAATATTTATGAAGTGAATGGGTCTTCAAGCTGATATGTACAAGACACATGGGAGTACTAAATTTGAATAAAAATCGCCATCAATGAATCCTATTTGTTTTCAATTCGACTGAAATATATTTTCACATTTAGTTAAGACTTTCTTTTCATGGAAAACGAACTTTCATTTCTATTCAATGAACAGATCATGAAAGCTAAACGTAACCAACAAATGCTTCTTGCTAGCGTACTTACGCTCAGCTTACTTCGAAAAACTAACATTTGTATTTCAATTAAATTAAGTTAGCATCCTCTTTAAAATAACAGTAATGACGAATATATTCGCAAAATATTACACCAAATGGTTAATATATTTTACCGCTGCAGGTAGGGGACAAAAATTCGAAAAAAAAAATTATCCAACCATAGCAATACAATTACAATTTCTAATAGAATGCAACAGCTACATCAAAAATTAGTAATGCTCGAATAAAATTTCATTATGGTGAAATCATTTCAATTACCACCGCAAGGGCGGACAAAATTTTGAAAGAAAATGGTAAAAATTTCAGTTTTTCGTTTATTTCAATTTTCACCATTTTTATTATATGTCTAGGATTAAATATATTTACATTATATATAATAATAACTTATAAATGTCTAGCAATTTTGATCATGGGCATAGCCAACCAAGTATGAGAGGGACCGCCCTCTCCTAAATTTGAGAGAAAGGAGTTTTTTGAAGGTATTTTGGGAATTTTCTGGGAATTTATTGTTTTTTTTTGTAGGGGAGAGCCCTTAAAAAGTAGAAAATGATGGGGAATTTATGTATATTACCCTACAAAACAGAATTACCAAAATTTCCTGGAAAATCCCCGAAATTCCTTCAAAAATCCCCTTTCTCTCAAATTTAAAGCCTCTTTAAATCAAGGCATTTCGCCCTTGGTTGGCAATGCCCGTGAAAATTACTAGATATTTATAAGTTATTACTAGATATAATGTAAATTTATTTAACTCTAGACATAATAAAAATTAAAAAAAAAACGGAAAATTGAAATTTTGTCTGCCTTTGCGGCGGTAATAGAGATGATTTCACCCTAATGAAATTTTATTGGAGCATTTTTAACATCTTGATGTAGCTGTTGCATTCTATTAGAAATTGTATTGCTATAATTGGATAATATAAATAATTAAAAAAAAACATTTTCTCGAAACTTTGGCTCTTTTTGCAGCAGTAAAAGATATTAACCATTTGGTGTAATATTTTGCTAATTTATTCCTTATTACCAATGGCAACTTTTCTGCACTATTATGTTTCGATTCTATATAAATTTTGTTTTTTTACGCAGCTTATTATAGAGGGCGTCTTACACCAATCCAAAGTCGCATTTTTGTTCATTAATTTAACAGTAGTGAAGATATTTTAATGCAGTATGATTTTTGTTCATTAATTTAACAGTAGTGAAGATATTTTAATGCAGTATGCTTACGATGCACATAAAGAACAGTTGCGAAATTTGTTAAGATATCTTCACTACTGTTAAAGTTATGAACGAAAACGCAACTTCGGATTGGAGTGAGATGCCCAGTATAATTTTGAATGAATAAATGAATTTTTCAACCTGCTTTCCTATAGCACAATAAATGATTATTTACAGTGCCCTGTATCAACCTACTGTAAAAATCATTTATTGCATAAAGCAAAACAACACCTCCTTTAAATGACACAGAGTCAGATTTCAATCCATAGGGGTCAGGTGGGGTGGAATGGACAACACTGTTTGGCTTCTTAAAAATCGCACTATGTACAAAAAATATATTTGTAAATCATGTATAAGACGCGTGCAAATGAAAGTGATTCGAAGTGTCGCATGCGAACAGTTTTCAATGTATTTTCGTGAAACAAACGTGATAGTGAAGGTATATGTACCACGCGTGCGCATTCCTAAGGATGTGGAATTCAGTTAAAAATGGCTGGTGTGGATGCAACTACGTCCAAAACGGATCATCGAGCTGTAATTAAGGTTTTAACACTGGAAGGGTGTAAGCCGGATGCTGGCTGTGTCGCCAAGTTGTTTGCAAAGGCCCATAAAAAGTGGGAAGTCCTGGAGCATCCACCTTACAGTCCAGATCTGTCGCCGTCAAAGATAGGTATCACATGTTTGGACCGCTGAAGAAAAGCCCAAAGGATCAACAATTTCACTCCAATGAGGATGTAAACGCTGCAGTTCTGAACGGGTTCCACGATCATACGATATCGTTCTTCGCGGACGGAATTCGTAACCTTCCTAAGCGATGGGACGCCTGCCTAAATGCCATTTCACTCATTCAATAGTCTTGTTTCTGTCTATGTATCTGTCTCAACGCATCTCATGGATACTCACCTCGAATCACTTTCATTTGACCATCTCTCCTATATAATTTATCTATCCACTCAACTTTAATTTTACGTTTAGAAAAAAATATATATATATTAACACCATTTGAATGAATTTTGAAAGCCTCATGGTGAATGTCAACATCACTTAAGTGCGGCATTCACTTTCATTGTCTCTTTTTATTTTATTGCATAAATATATTTTTTTTTACACTGCATAGTTTGTACAGAGTACAAATGTATATTAAATGTAAAATAGTATTTGTCATAGCAGTGTGTACACCCTTTATTGACTGAAATAATAATAATAACAAAACAGGTAAGAAAAATTATTTTCTAACACTTTCCAACCTAGGTGAAAAGTGTTTATGAATTTGGTTTGTCTGTCTGTCTGTCCGTGCTCTGACGTGATTAAATTGAGTCAAATTGTCATGCAATGGATATAGGTTTTTGATGTTTACATGTTTTGTATTTAAAATGAACTGTATAGCATTTCATTTTTTACAAGTTTTTTACATTTTATTACAATTTTTTTTTTTAATAGCAACTCTCAAAAGAATTTCATTCCATTATGGTCCTTGGGGACAAAAAATCAATTGTGGTTTATTTTAATGCAATTTCAAACCTATTGAAAGGATATATATATATATATATATATATATCAGAGAAGTGCACTACAAGAGGCTTACTATAGAATGGGGTGTGCGTAGCACTTACAGTACCTGTACAGGGACACCGAAAAGAATTCCATTACATGGATAATAATCATTTGCGGTTTATTTTAATGATGTTTCACTATTTCAAACATATTGAAATGGATATAGTATACCACTAAAGTGATTATATAACAAGAGGCTTACTACAGAATATTGTGTATATAGCATTCATCGTTCATGGACAGGAATACAGTACTGTCTGTTCACAATAATTGCTGGAAGAGCATTTTCAGATGCTGAATTCATTTTAAATTGAACTCACTTTTTTGTCTATTACTGGGTGTGTACAAACTCTACAGATCCTATACAGGCCATCACAAAAGTCCTAGAATACATTTCCGTTTGTAAATGGAAATTCCAGAAGCGGAATTTTAAACGGTGCTACTTACGGTGCTTTTCCGTTATACGGACACCATTGTTGTCAAACATACATTTACATACATGCATTTAAATACATACATTATCCATTAGCATACATTTTGGCATGGTGTCCGTATAATGGAAAAGTACCGCTTTTCCTAAGTGAACAAAAAATTTTGCATTCTACATAGTATATACGCAAATCTATAGATCCTAGACAGGGCTGCACAAAAGATGTCGGGATATTTTTCCAAATAGTGTTGGAAATTCGTGAAATTGGGTTTTTAGATATGTTATGCGTTTTTTCAAATTGTTTACTTTGATATCCTTTATTATATGATTTCACTTTATTAAACAGTAAAGATTATTCTGGAAGTGTTGCGTAATTTATGCTTGACGCGTGATTTTTCATTCTTGTTAAAAGTTACAATAAAAAATGTAAAATGAGGTGAAATGGGTATAGGATTAGGCTTAACACTCAATACATAAATAATGCTATTTTTCTGCATACCCTTTTAAATATCCTTTAAATACACTTTTTAAAAAAGTTTTTCTGATGGCTGCCTAGTCTATATGCAGGGGTCGTAAAAACTACTTTTTTATTGTAACGAACTACAACTACAACTACTTTATCGAAAATGTAGTTAACTACAACTACAACTACTTGTTTTAAAAATTAGCGACTACAAGCTACTTTTCAAAAGTAGTCACAATTTCGCTACTTTCACATTTTGTCAAAGAGTTCCATTTACACTAAAAATTGAAGACACGGATTAAATAATAAAGCAACCCCTCGTTATATCGAGTCTGCCGGGATATAATTAAATAAATGCAACATAATCGGGGGCATTAAAAAAGATAACGTACAAGAAAATGTTTTGTGTTTTTATGAGAGATATTATAATCTAGAATATTACAGTAAAAGAACTATCTAGATGCAAATAATAAATAAATCTGTAAATCAAGAAATTCTGAATAGTAAGAAAACCAGCGTTAAAACATGAAGACTTAATAATGAGTAAATGGACAAGTGTTGCCAGAAAGAAAATAAATTCATTTGGTGGATTAGTACTTGATTTTAGCAGCAAGTGTCAATGGGGAAAATCTATAACTTCATGCGATACGTTGTTATACGCTGCAGCTGAGATTTGCAGCTGATATTCACAAATTGTTGAGCAGAACAAATTTTACACAAAAGGCATTCGGCAGCGTGATTTGCAGGATAGTACATTACCCACCCCTGAAGTAGCGTTAAAAGTAGCGACGGTTTTCGCTACAAAGTACGGATTTTTTGTATCGCGCTACTCGCTACACTACATTATTCAAAATGTAGTGCGCTACACTACAAACTACTGTAAAAAGTAGCAGCTATAGTAGTTTCGCTACTTGTAGCGCGCTGCTTCCGACCCCTGTCTAATATGTGTGCACAGCGAGGGGCTTTTAATAGAAAAAATGTGTACGACATAACGGAATCACCTTGATTACTGTTATTATACCTGATTCAATTGCTAAAGGTTGTGGTTTAATTCTATTTTACTGCATTCTAAACAGCTGCTGTTTTTCTTTTAGGTAGATTTCGTAAGAAATACTACCTATTACATTCTCACCGTTGGAAATTTTGAAAAAATTTTGCAGATCTACGCCGATCATGACTCCCAGAACCCAAAATCACCCCAGTTCAAAACTTTATATCTATCTATCTATGTCACTTTTTTCTGACCACGATAACTGGAAAAATTCTGCATTAATCTCTTCCAAACTGATAAATAAAATCAAGGGTAATAAAATCTCGGTCAAGTTCGTTAATGTGCAAAATCGACCCAAGGGGGGAGGGGGGGCTTTTTGTGAAAACAGAAAAAAACCCATTTCTTGATTATGATACGAATCGAATCCGTTTGAAGTTATTTTTACTTCTAGGAGAAGAGCCGAAAATTTATGTATGGCAGATTTTTGATATAGTTAAAATTTGCTTTAAGGGGGGGGGGGAAGGGGGTTTTTAGAAGAAAAGAAAAAAATTCATAACTTCGTCAATTCCCAAGATTTCAAATCCGCTTAAATTTATTAAGATCCTCTTAATATTATCTAAAACTTTTATATTGACAAGTTTTTTTATAGGACCAACTCTTATAGCAGAAAAAAAAATTCCTGCTGGCTCCACCTGCAAACAAGTTAGGTTTCCAAGTAGGCGGTTCCAACTGCCGCATGATCGCAAAAAGGTCATTTCTTCCGTAATTCCCGACTAACGGGCGCCCCACAGTCTGCGTCTTCGAAATCTACCTGTGTCTGTAGGCCGAGCCGTCAGGGATTTTTTTTTTTACATTTTAACTTTTTAGAGTTTGTCCAAAATAAGAAACAGTTTTAAATACAAACTCCCAGAGACAAAACCGTATGCGGTTGTCAAACTGATTTCATAACAAACAAGAACGAAAAATCACGAGTCAAGCATAGATTATGCAACACTTTTCAACGCTTTCAAAATACTTTTAGAAATCTTTACCGTTTAATAAAGTTGAAAGAGGATATATCTAAGTATAAACAATTTGGAAAAGTCATAACATATTTTAAAACCCAAATTCAGAAATTACCGACACTATTCGGGGAAATATGCGAATTTTTTTATTCATCCTTGTATAGGATCCATAGCTCGTTTTTTAAATTAATAACTTGTCAGGTGGTATTTTCCTGTTTTAACCGTAAATCGTGTTGTTCTGATTTTTAGAGTCTATTATAGATATTTAATAATCTCATAAATAAAACCTATAGACTACCTCATGCTTTACAAAATTTTTATTATGACACTTTTGCTTCTAATGAGTTTTTGCACTTTTTGCAAATTTTACCCTATTTTCCCGGCTCCGTATCTCACCCCCTATTTGGAAAATTTACAAACATGAATAGTGCATGTTGTAGAGAATTTTATCCTCTACAAAATGATGAAAAGGCTTTTTCTTTAAAATGCACTAAAACTGAGTTATTTAAGAAAAATCGAAAAAAGGGCCGAAAAATATTGTTTTTTTTTTGATATCGTGAAAAACGCACAAGGTATAGAACAGCCATACTCAACCTGCGGCCCGGCGACCTTTTGCGTGCGGCCCGAGGTACATAATCATTAATCCATATTTATAAAATTAACTGAGATGTGCATAAAATGTATTTAAGACCTTCACTGTTGTTTTATATTTTTTCATAAGAAGACGAAATCTGTCCTGTCATTTCTAATTAATTTTAAATTATGTTAAAACGTCTTAAATGCCTTTTCCTTAGACAAAAGTTCTTTTTGCATGTAGCCCTATTTCTGTTACAGTGGTGTATACATTTCTTAATCTTCAACACTAATCAAATTAACTTTTCTAAATTAGTTAAATTTGCACTATATATTTCTAAAATTAAAAAAATAATAAATAAAATGTTTTTGCATTGAGCAAAAAACTGATAGAAAAGATAGATAGATAAGAAAATCTCCCACTTTTTCCTTTAGAACTTGTAAATTCTGCATTGTTATATTATTTGGTTTTACGGTTATGGCCCTGCATATAGCTAATACTTCTTTTTAGGGTTGAACGTCTGTCTCGGAAATAACTGGTATCAAACAATTTGTGCACCATTATTTCAAACTTCGTGGCTTATTTCTACAACATTTGCAGTAAAAATATACTACGAAGTTTATTGTTTGGAAATAATGGCGTTAAAATGTTTTTGTAACATTTCTTCCACGAAAAACGTTCAACCCTACTGATAATACTAACTTTGTTATATTGCTTTGTGTTATGCTACTTATATTATCTTACTATTTTATTTACCCTTTTTTAAGTGTGTGGCGGCCCGCGTAACATCGCAAAGTTTTGTTTCTGGCCCGCGAGAAAAAAAGGTTGAGTATGGCTGGTCTAGAAGGTCGAAAACTTGATTTTTTTATTAGAGGGTCAACCTATGCAACCTATCCAAAAATCAGAGTTACCCGAATTTTTGTAAGGCAAGGCCCTTTTTTGCGCTATTTCTACTGGACTATTATATAGTGAGTCTGATATAAAAAAAATTCTCTTTCTGAAAATCTAACACCCTTGCTTGAAGTTTCATCCAGCATTCTATTCTTTGGAACTTTTTATTTACCCATCATACGCAGTATAACGGTAAGTCTTGTAATCGTTTTGCAAATCGAAAAAAAAAATTGACGGATTTACACGTTTCAGACACTGGAGATTCCGAAAAACATATTTTTAGAAAAAAAAAATTGCCGTCCGTCTATGTGTCTGTAAATGCTTTATCTACCGAACAAATCGAGATAGAGAATTGAAATTGGGTGTGTACTTAGTATGTCATAATTCATAATGGGAAGAAACTTACTGAATTTCAGTAACCTCGATTAACCGGAACTATTTTTTTCGGACTCTCGAAATATTCGTTCGCATAAAAGATATATAAAATTTTTCGGAATTGATTATTTTAAGGAGAGACTATAATAGACAATAAAAAAAATTTTGCATGAAAATTGAAGTCGATCGGATTATGAGTTGCCGAGATATTTGTAATCCTATTTTCCACACGCTTCGATTTTTCCTGACCCTGTATTTCATTCCAATTTCAATTCAAAGATATATATTTTAATTGGAAATGAGACGCTTCATCCGACGCAGTAAACCGTTAGTGAATACGATTATTAATTTTGGAGTAATAGAGCATTTAAAGTTTGTGACGTCATCAATCCACGATTTTATTCGAATTGCAATGCATTTTATAAATAGTTTACACATGTTTTATTTTCCTATTTTATATTATGCATATCCATGATGGGTAAGTATTAGGGTGGCCCTCGACAACTAGTTTTGAACGTGATGCTTTATAAATCCTGGTGCCAATTAAAGGTCTCAGCTTCATTTTTCAGTTTATCAAAATGATTTCGCATTTTTGAACAAATGCATGAACAAGTTTAATCAAGGAATTGTACAATGGCAGACATCTTACAGTTTTCTGACTGGATACTTTTCCTTAGCACTATTCATCATAGGCGTAACTAGTGGGGGGGCCGGGTGGGCCGTGCCCACCCCAGGTAGTTCCAGTGCCCACCCCAGAATTTGAAGTTCACGTGAAAATTTTATGACTGCGATATGGTCAAAATTTCAAATTTCAAATTTTTGAATGAATTTTTGAATTACCAATAAATTATACTATATATTTCTGATTTGAGAACTAATGTAACGAAAACGGCGCGCACGCATATGTAAATGTGTGTGTGTGCGGTATAAAAGAAGCAACAGACAAAGAAAATCCTATTAGTCTTCTACATTCTTTGCAACAGTTATATGATCCGGAGTCTATAGGGTTCCAAAAGGAACAAAGTGAAATATTATCTGAAAGCTCTAAATCTGAACGAGAGTTTTCTTTTTTGTCAGGAGGTGATGGGGAAAAAATCAGCTCCAGATGTCCAGTTCCGTATTCTTTCAACTAAGTCAAAAAATATCATCTGCTGTGGTGAGAGCCGATGAGAGAGGGAAGGGGATAGTGGGGGGGCACAGGTGCCCGAACGGTTTTTTCCTTACAAAATAATGACCAATTTAAAAAACAGGATGTAATTGACAAATTACTGATCAATTAATTGCCTGAGTGATGAGATACGGCAAAAGTCGTAAATGAGAACATCATCGCAGGGGGCTTTACTTTTAAGGGTTAAGGTAGGGCGAATTTTTTGCAATTTGCCTGGGGCTGTGAGCGTGTGGGATTATTTCCCTTTTCCAAGTTTGCATGCGTAATTATCAGTGCGCAAATAAATTCTGCAGTTTTGGAAATTTTTGTTTGTATTGCTGCATGCTGCTTCATGGATCGAGGCTTTTTGCTTCATGTTTCTGAATGTACTTTTTGTGAGTAAATTTTTCCTTATCAATCTTTGATATTCTGAATAAATAGAAGGGCTTAGTGAAATAAGATGTTACGTAACAAAAATAAAATTCTGAGACAATTTAAATGAAAGCTTTTAGTTGCAATTTTTATTTTATTTTTGTTGTTTTACCTTGTATTTAGTAAGTTAACGAGTAGTACTAAGCTCTCTCAGAAAAACTTAGCAACATTTAATTTTCTAATATAAAAATTATTAATAATATTTAAGTTATTTTGATTAAAATATTAACTTTTAATAAATAATATATCAGATTTTAAAGATTAATTAAAATATTGGTATTTTACCTTTACCATGACATATTATCTCATAACACCCTCATCGAAAAAATAAACTGTATTTTGAGAAAATGTAGGTTCTTGCTCGAACCTCTTTAATTAATGTCATTTATTATTAAAAAAAAAAAAAAACTATTTGGTAAAGACAGAAATTTATTTTTGAAAGTGTCAAATTTAACCTTAAATATTTTTTTTTTCAAAATATTAGGAAAATCCTGTATGTTTGCAACTTCTAAAAATGATCGCCCGCTGTGGTGCATTTAAAAATTTAATTGATAAATCAAAAGGAGCAATAAGTTTTTTTTTTTTTTTTTTTTTTTTTTTTTTGCCGAGTTGCAAATTGAATAGAAATTTTTTTTCTTACTGACTTACTATTTCTTTCTGACAAATAACACTCTATAACAGTAAAATTTCCCTTCTATGTCCTTAAAAATTTCTTTCAATTTTGGAATATTTATTTTAAAATAAAGGAGCTCTTATAAATTTATTTTAATTAATTAATAATTTTTAAGATCAACCTCTTCTTAAAAAAAAAAAAAAAAAACTGAAAGCTTTTTTTTGTGTGTGTAAAGTTTACTTGTGAAATAACTCATTGTTGTACTCATTCCTCAAAACACAAATATTTGTGTTAAATATGGTGGTACAATTTACTTTAAAGTTTATTTTTGAATACTTTTAAATCTTAGAATACATTAATATTAGGCCTACCGAATTTTCAGCATCTGGTTTACAGATGTCGAATATTCCTTATTGGATCAAAATCACTAATCGATGCATCTCTATAAGCACCTTTCAAATGTGATAGAAATAATTTTGAAGAATACTTTTGTTTTCCCATGAAAAAAAGGTAAAACCTAAGCTTTTTTATTTATTTATTTTGGGCGAAAATTGTTTTAGGTAAAAATATTTTCCATGTGAGTTCTCTTTAATCAAATCTCTTTTCTGCTGAATTCTGATGGAGCTAATTAAATTTAAATTCAATCCACTACTATAGAAATCATCGTAGTTTTACAATTATAATGTACTATTAAAATTTAAGAATATATATATATTCTTTAAACTTTAAAATACTTCTGATTTCTTTTTCTTTCTTTTTTTTTTTCAAGATTTTATACACTATGTTATGTGATATGTCAACTTTTGAAAGGACTATAACTTATACAGTATCAAATTTAAAAATTGTGTTCTTATAAACATATTTTGCACATGTTAAAAATTGAGGATTTTATGCAATAAAACAGTGGAGTATCCACTGAATTTTAAATAAAAAACGCATCGTTTTCAGTACCGGTTTTGAAGATAAAAAAATCCTCGTAAGGAAAAAAAAAAAAAAAAAAAAAAAAAAACATAAGAAAAAGTAAAATGCGGTCTATGTAGATATTGACCTCAACTATCCAATACAAAAAATAAAATAGAAAATCATTTTAAAAATATGAAAATGCAAACTAAATATTGGATGTTTTCGCGTAAGTGAAGTAACATCCCCCCCCACACACACACCCTAATCTCCTTAAGAGCTCAATCATACATCCTCCCTTTTCATTTAAAATAAACGATTTATGTGAATACTGTAAATTAAAGGTGAGTCAAATTGAAGTCATATATTAATTTTTCTTGTCAGAATCTCAGGCTGACGTATTATTTTTACTGGAGTTAAAGGAAACTTTAATTGTTTTTTGCTTATTTAAATGTATTCGCGCCTCAAAATAAAAACTAATATTTTCCTTCCACTCCTCAAAATATTCTTTTTCACATTCTTACATTTCTTAGAATTTTTAAACAAATTTAGAGTTTACATTAATGATTTCAAGAAAAATTTTCTCTGATTTTTCCGTTTATTCATTCTTAAAATAAATAGATTCAGTTTACTTTACCTGCATAAAATTACAGTGATCGGAAACCTTCTACATTTTAGACAGGTTTCAGTTGTATACATTTTTCAGACATGTATAAATTATATCTATATGGTATTCCTTCTATCGGAACCACGAAATTTTTCTCAAGACAGTTTTCTGTAATAGACACAGTAATAGACACAATTCAACATTTTGCTGTTGGAGAAGTGGAATTCGGTAAGAATCAAAACATTCTTTTTTTTTTAAATTAATTTTGGAGAAGTGATAGTTTAACTGCTGTGTTTAAGACCGGGACATTAAAGAGATGTATTGGGACACCCAGACATTATGCCTAAAATTGGGTCTCTCTCGGAACTTCTAGTCATCTTAAAAATTTCAATGTCACAATGAATAGCAGTGGTGCCGACTTATATGGACCCGTGGGGCTTTAGCGTCGAGCCCGCCCAATAATTTGCTCCCCTGACCCACCTAATTTCCCTTGTTTTATTTCACTACGTATTTATTTAAAATTTTAAATCTCTGAAACAAAATTTCATTTTCTATTTGTTGGATAACAAATAAGAGTGAAATATGCCAGCCCAGGGTATCGTCGGGATAGCTCAGTAGGGAAAGCGTTGGTACGGCAAACCAAAGTATCCAGGTTCGAGTCCTGGACGTTAGTCCTGTGCCTTGGATATAATTTACTTAATTGAATATACTTTCCTCTGTTCATTATAAAAATTTCATTTTGTTGACGTTGAAAAATAGCATTGACATCCGTAACAGAGACATCAAGAGCACTAAATGTTCTTCAGTACACATATAATTATTAAATTTCTCTCAACAGTTCAATTTCCTATATACTTGATCAGCAGTATTGTTGTCGTATGTAAACCAAAAGGTAAATGTTAGAATCGTGTGAACTTTAATGACTATGCTATAGATATGTTTGAGAAAGAGAATGTATACGGAACATTTAAAAAAAAAAAGATTCTAAAATGTATACGGCGAGTAACTTCGTATGCCCTCCACTATACCCCTTTTGATCAATGAGTATAAATCAGTGAGTGAACATTATCTATATTTTAGTGTCCCAATCCTGATAATTATAAAGCTCATAAATGACTGAAATGCTTTGCTTCTTGTATTTTTAATTTGTATTGATATTTATGATATTATAGTAAATATTAACGTTATTATGCAAAAGAATTCACGAATAACATAAGCAAATAATAAAACGTGCCGTGCTATTTTGCTTAAAAAATTTGGGCCCATACAATATATTTCAAAAGTTGGCTCCATTGATCAATGGCATTCCTAAATAATAACCTTGATAATAAGTTGTTTCTAATTTTAAGTCAAAATTTTCATTAAATTAACGAGTTTGGTCTCAATGCAGTTTTTTAAAATATTCTTGCACGCATCAGTGGCGCAGCCAAAATTCTGCTCTGGGGAGAAGAGGTTGAGTTGTTTATAATGGTGGTCGCTGGTTACTTGAATCACCGGCTAATCGAATCAGTTTAGCTAATGAAGTGATAATCATTTTTTTCCCTCGAAGAGTAGAATCAGTAGTTACGTTGACCATAATTCATTTCAGCAACGTTTACTATATAAGAGTTAGAAAACATAAAATGCAACAATGAAATAACAAAAAACTGTTAGATTAATATAGTGTTTGAAAAATGAGGAGGCAAACTTAAGAAATGGAAGGGAATAGTACAGCAAACAATTTTTTGTACAGAATATCAGGAATCGATTTTTAAATCAGAAATACATATAGGATTTCATTCCAAAACAATCCCGAGTTCTTGTTCTTAACTTTAGTAATAATAAAGCAATTTTAGTAAAATTTCCAATAGACTTTACTTTGCTTTGTGTCAGATATGTAAAATAACACGAGAAGAGGTAGAATTTATTATAATCCGCGTCCAAACAATGCCAAATTAAGTATTCCATATTTTAGGATGTAGTTGACATTAAACGCGGTATCATTGACTGAATTACTGTGCACTTCCAGCACTTTATTTGACATCTAATTTCGTATACAGTATACTGAAAATTTCGTTAAAATATCTTCATTATTATTAAAGTTCTCTAAAAATACTTGGATTCGACTTGACTTCATATATCCTATATTTTGCACTAAATAAATGGATCGCGACCTGGTTTCCTATACAAAAATCTTTAATTGTAGTGTGCTCTACCACCTTTTACAAATTGTTCTACTTTTTATAAACACATTGTTTATGTGTTAAGTATGTGTGCTTTCTGAATATTAACCTTTTTCATTATGTTGGAGAATATTTATCTATTAAAACACACATAAATAACGCCTGCATTCAAGTCTAAACCTACACACAAATATTATACACACATACCAACTATAAATACAATAAACCCAGCAAGTGTGAAAAATTAACCAGAGCCAGTAATCGAACCTGGGACCACAGCATACAAGACTAATGCTCTAACCACTGAGCTACCCTGGCACCTGGGTCTGCAATTTATTAGTGAAAAATTGCAGACCCAGGTATTGGTCGGGGTAGCTCAGTGGTTAGAGCATGAGTCTTGTATGCTGTGGTCCTAGGCTCTGGCTAATTTTTCACACTTGTTGAGTTTATTGTATTTGTAGTTTGTATGTGTGTATAATGTTTGCGTGTATGAATATTTATCTATATTTAGTTTTCTGTTAGAAACACCTATGCAGAATGAAAGATAGGTTGTACCTGCCTTCGGCCGTGGAAAAAAAAGAAAATACATTATAATAACATTTTTGGAAAAAAGAGGGTACTTTTTAACTTTCTCTGCCCCTCCCTGAAAGTAGGGACGAAAGGATCTACTTGTATATACTTTTATTTAAATGAAATACATTATAGCTAAAACTCTAAAAGATATTCCAGTTTTTACTTCTTATCTGATTTAAACACGACTGTAATTTTGTCCACATGAAAAACAATATGTCATTATTTTGATGATATAGGGGCAGCATTATTTAAGATTTAATAATTGTAGATCAATGTATAACTAATTTATTACTTATTAATTTCAGTTAAAGCATAATTAGCATAAGTTTGTGTGTAATTATAGTAATTTTTATAAATTCTATGAAAATGCTTCATATTTAACGCTTTTCTTTTGAAAACTTGCTCATAGGCATGTATCTGTAAGTCAAAGTCAATAAAATTGCAATCAGTGCTTCTTTCCTCTGGGGAACGCGTGGCCTGAAGAACATTTCGAGCTACCTTACTAGCTAATGAACTACACTCTTTAAATATATAGTCCCGCCCCCCCACCCCCCACCCCTCAGGAACAAATTGTTCGAATGAAACACTACAATAATCTGTTCACTCAAAAACACATTTTACATTTATATCTTTATAGCACATTTTCTTAATTCTTACTTTGTCAAAGATTTTTACCTGCATCACTCACATACCTTGGTCTTAGAAATAACTGATAGCAAAAACACAAAACAAGATGCACATGCAGAGGTCTGTTTGGGCTCGGTCCTGGCTCGAAACCGGACCAATCCACGGGCCAGTCTCCGGCCTATTTTCATTCATGGCAATCGGACCGGGCCTGGCTTCCTTTTTTTCCAGGCTGGGCTGAAACTGGAATTCATTCGTCCTAAAGGTCTAGACGAGTTGAAATTTTTGGGTCCTGTTTTTATCAAGCCCATATGAAATAATTGGCCCTGCCTACCCTGACCTGACCTATGCAAAAATCAGTAAAATTTCGATCGGCCCAACAATTTTTGCAAAAATGCATATATTTTTAAATCGTCACCAGAGGGCCCGTGCGAAGATTTCGCACTGAAATCTAATATTTTTTAGGTACTTCTCTATTAACCCGTCGACCGCTTTTCATAACAAAAAACTACCGCCAAACTGTAAGATTAAACGCCAAAAATGCAGTCCCATTTACTTAATGTCAGAATCATTATGCGTGTTTGTTACGTCATCTAGTGGTATTACATTCGACATTTGCGTGTATTTTTCATTATGTTTTACTGATTTATTAGTTATTTTATTAATTAAAATAACAATTGTGTCCTTAAATTCTTATATTTTATTTATTTATTTATTTTGATATTCCAATGTCAACGTTCTCCCGTTTATTTGGCGATAGTTTTTTGTTATGAAAAGTGGTCAACGGGATAATAGAGAAGTATCATTTTTTTCAATATGTAATATTTATTAGATGCAGGTTTAAACTTCTACAGAAAAAGCAAGGATAAAAATATCTGCAAACAACATTTAGTTTTTAGTCAAGCCAGAATATCATCTAATTTATTCCATCAAAGTTAGAGTAAAAACTGATCCAAGATTGCAAAAGGCACGCTAGAGAAAAAAAAAATTAACAATCGTATTTTGACTATATTAGAGGATGACGTCATCCTTGAAAAACATGGGACATAGAAATATAAATCTAAACATTTCAATTTCAATGTCGCTTTTTAATCATAAATATAAAATAAACCCGTGCGGTGCTTTTTATAATAATTGCTGAGCATCATATAATGTGGTATTTTTTTTTTTTTTTTTTTTGGCAACAATAATTTGAGGAAAACCTTTCATTTCTTTCATGAAAAAAATGCCGATTTAATTTTTTAATTTCAGCAAATTTTAATCAAAAACATGTTTTAACGAATTGTTAAGTGGGCTATGTCAGAAGCCGGTTCTAAAACCTTTCATATGGTATCTCATTCGTTGTTCTGCGTTTCGTATTTTCTGCGAAATAGGGATATTGACAGGAGAAATAATATATAAGGATTTATTTTTTTTGGCAACAATAATTTGAGGAAAACCTTTCATTTCTTTCATGAAAACAATGCCGATTTAATTTTTTAATTTCAGCAAATTTTAATCAAAAACATGTTTTAACGAATTGTTAAGTGGGCTATGTCAGAAGCCGGTTCTAAAACCTTTCATATGGTATCTCATTCGTTGTTCTGCGTTTCGTATTTTCTGCGAAAAAGGGATGTTGACAGGAGAAATAATATATAAGGATTATTCTATACTAAAATTTTCAATTTATTCTTTTTAAAGAATAGTTCATTTTCTAGGCAATAAAATTAAAGTACAATAAAGCATGTGAAAAAGAACCTGCCCATGACAGAATCCTGTTTCAAACGGAAAAATGTATTTATCCATGCAAAATGAACATAATAATACGTGAGAAAAGAATGTAATATATTTACAACCGACAGTGTATATGCTAAGAAGGTAACTTTCCTATAACGGATATTTCCGTTCTCCTATGCGATTCCGTCTTAGAAATTTTTACTATACTATAAGAATTTTCAGGTTTTTAAGTCTCCAAGCCATGTAATATGGATTAAAGTTATTAATAACAACTGAGTCATTTGCATACAAATCGAGATCCAGTAACAAAATAAATATCTCAGCACAAAGCGTTTTTTAAAAAACGAAGAATGCAAACAACATGAAAAGAAAAACTAAAATAAATATTTTTGTCAGAACTCCTCGTAGAAGACAATTTTTAACCATACCAGTGTAAAAATATGTTTTTGTTGAAATTCAGGCGAGCTGGCAAGGGATAATTACGTTTTTGTATGAGCCGGGCCGGGCTCGGGCCGAGATTCTAGCTTTTATACTGGGTCGAGCCAATAAACTATGTGCATGACCCGGACCGGATTCGAGTCTAACTTTTAGCTTTTTTTTTTTTTGTGCCAGGCCGGCCTAATATACATACATATATTTTTTACGATCCGGATCGAACTTTTAACTTTTATACCCGGCTGAGGGGCAAAAAAATTTCTACAAGTCGGGTCGCGCTCGAACCTAGAAATTTCTCCGGTGCCGACCTTAACAGAAAGTCTGAAACTGAGAAAAACCTATAAACACATATATATTTTTTTTTCTCCTGGAAATTGATGTCTATTATCCTTTTGAACATGGAGCAAAGACAGAAATTCAATTTAAAAACTATCCACTGTATAATACTCAAAGCGTATGACGGTCGAAATGATCATTCTTTTACTCTAAGATGTCTGAAAATGTAATTGCTAGCCTTTTTCAAAACAAATGACAGTTTTCACTTAACCAGTGCATCTAAGATCTAATATACGCTTCCACAGTTTAAATATAATAATCGCGGTCTAATTGAATCACTTTGTTGAATATAATTTGATTCAACAAAGCTGCGAATTTCAAATAAACTAAAAAAACTTAATATTAACTTTAGTTTCGATTCATAAAAGCGTCTAATTTGCTTAACTAGTGATTCATATAAGCAGCAATTATAATATTTTTTTTAATCTGGAAGGGGTTTTACCCCTCCCCCCCCCCCCCTTGGGCTCACGCATACACACATACAAAGGACTTTACAGAAGTTGGGGGCCTGTGCCCACCCCACAAAATAGCTCTAGTTACGCCTATGCTATTCATTCTTCCCAAATAACTGTCATCATTGCAAACTCAAAGTTTTACATTTTGGAACGTAAGCGTTTAGCCTCATGCCTAGTTGCAGCTGTTTCGTTTTCGCTACTTGAACTGTCTTTCGAAATAGTAATGTATTTTTTCTTCAAAGCTTTCACTGCATCAGCATTAGCTGATCATATATGGTTCCTGATAAGGACTTTAGTATCAAATTACCTGCATCAAAAAATTCCTCTTTAGTCAATAACTCCAATCTATCTGCTGATGCAGAGGAAAAACAAGTATAAACTTTGCACAACTCCAAAACTACCCGTTGAGGGCCACCGCAATACTTACCCATCATGGATATGCATAATATGAAATATGAAAATAAAACATGTATAAACTTGTTATAAAATGCATTGCAATTTGATTAAAAGCCTGGCTTGATGACGTCATACTCTTTAAAAGCTATATTACTGAATTGCGTAAAAGAAAAAACCTCAATAACTCCAAAAATGATAATCCTATTAACAGTACAATTTCAGTTTTTTCAGGAATTTTTTTTTTTTTTACAGTGTAGTAAGTACTAATGAGAAGAAGCCTATTGAATTTCAGTCACCTCCATGATCCGGAACTCTTTTTTTCGGACTCTCGAACTATTCGTTCTGATAAAAGGTATATACATTTTTTCGAAATGGTTTATTTTAAGGAGTGACTATAAAAGACAATAAAAAAAAAAACATATATTTTGCGTAAATAATGAAGTCGATCGGACCATGAGTTGCCGAAATATTTGTCATCCTATTTTCCACACGCTTCGAGTTTTCTTAACCCTGCATTTCATTCCAATTTCAATTCAAAGATATATATTTTAATTGGAAATGAGACGCTTCATCCGACGCAGTAAACCGTTAGTGAATAGGATTATCATTTTTGGAGTTCTGAGGATGTTTCTTTTCAGTAATAGAGTATTTAAAGTTTGTGACGTCATCAAGCCACGATTTTATTTTGGAATTGCATTTGCATTTTATAAGTAGTTTACACATGTTTTATTTTCCTATTTTATATTATGCATATCCATGATGGGTAAGTATTACGGTGGCCCTCAACAACCAGTTACAAATGCGTTATGAAACTTATGCCGCCACATAATTGCTAGAGTACCGTCAGCTGGACAAAATATTACGAATACGAATTTCTTTCTCTTGAAAACCATCATTGCTCATGAAATTAAATATCGATTCTCCCTTTGTATCAAGTTTCCATATTTTCAGCAAATAATAACTCTTGTCAATTTATTTTCTTCTTATTACGAATCGAACGTATGATAAGAGTAGTGCTTCGTTATTTGGTAGAGTTTATTCATGGAGTTGAATCGAAAATTTGCAGGTGTTTAAGTAATAGCATAATGATATTTCAACGTCTTTAGCCATTTCGTCTATTCTTCTTTGCACCGAATTGTTACTCAGAGGAATTTTTCTGATGATATCTGACGGTGTCTAACAATGAAGAACAGTTTTTATTAGCTCACAGGCTATCAAAGCCTGAGGGCTAATGTGCCCGCCAGTTTTCTATGTACGTATGTATGTATGTACGTAACGCGATAACTCTTGATAGAAATAACCGTTTTACTTCAAATTTTGTTTATAGGTTCATTGTGATAAGGTGCTTCCTTGATTAGTTTTGGAGGTTCATTGGTTAAGTATAAAGGGGAGAACGGGGGGCTAACCCCCCTCAGTTTAGATAAATAGGTTTTTCATGCAGAATGATCCGATTTTCTTCAAAATTTGTATATAGGTTCATTGTGATAAGGCGTTTTCCTGATTAATTTTGAGGGTTCATTGGTTAAGTAAAAAGGGGGAAAGGGGGCTAATCTTCCCCCCTTAATTTAGATAAATGGGTTTTTCATGCAGAGTTATCCAATTTTCTTCAAATTTTGTACATAGGTTCATTGTGATAAGGCATTTTCCTGATTAGTTTGGGAGTTCATTGGTTAAATATAAAGTGGGAAAGGGGGGCTAATCCCCTCCCTTGATGTAGATAAATGGGTTTTTCATGCACAATTATCCGATTTTCTTCACATTTTTATATAGATTTATTGCGGTAAGGCGCTTCGCTGATTAGCTTTGGGGGTTCATTGGTGAATATAAAGGGTTATAAGGGGGGGGGGCTAATCCCCCCTTAATTTAGATAAATGTGTTTTTCATGTAGAATTATCCGATTTGCTACAAATTTTGTATGTAGGTTCATTGTAATAAGGCGCTTCTCTGATTAGCTATGGGAGTTCATTGGTTAATTATAAGAGGGGAACAGAAATGATGATTCCCCCTTAATATAGTGTCGATTTGTTTATTTTTCCAGGGGCTTATTTCAAATTCTTTGAAATAAGAGTATAATATGCAATTACTGTGAGCTCAATGCCCTCAGTTTAGCTGGGCAGTTTTCTTTTTATTATCTCTTTGACTGCCGACAATATTAATTCCTTGCCAATTGTGTGTGGTTTTTCCACTTTTGCGATTAACAATGAAATATTATATTTGGCTTACAGTCCGCCCTATTCTTACTTAGAAAGCGACTCAGAAAGATTTGATACATTTCGCTGTTTTAAATATTTCTCTTCCATTCCTTCAAAATAGGATAAATCTTTGTTCTTTTTTATCAACTTGCATTTTATATTTCTTATGGTGAAGTTTAAGGTTATTATAGTGAAGAATATCCTTTTGCATGAATGGTTGATAACAATAACGGTGAATATGACACTGAAAGAGGTGTAACCATTTTCGGAAGATAAAATACCACTTGACTCGGGAAAATGGCACGTGAAAGAAAATCTCCAAATACCAGAGCGCTGCCGCAATAACTATAAGATCCGACATCCTGAGTGCGGGGCTGGAGTGTATGAAGAAAAATACGAATATAGTGATGCAACTTCAGTTTAATGAAAAATCCAACACAATACAGTTCCATCTTCATCTATATTACATCACAATTTTTTTTAAATCAATGGTTATTGCAATAGGAGCGCGACATTCCAAAAACTAGGCAACACATTTTGCGGGGAGATGATGCGAAGAAAATAGGTTATCCAGTGTGGCGCAGGGGCCCTAGACATTTTTCAGAGGTGTTGATGAGAAGAAGTTCAGAGGCGAAGTGTTTCTCTGGATATGACAGCGGGCGATGGAAATACGCCAAACGATTTACATTTCTTGAGCCAAGATAATTGCATTTTTGCGTAGGTTGCCGTAACTGTTATGGATACTTCATGTAAACTTCGTAATTTACGTCATGAGTAGAGAAAACCTTTTTGGCAAAGAGTGCACTTTGGCTAAAAAGAGAGTGATTTATAATTTGACCATTTTATTGTTTTGGGAAATGCCAGGAAAGGTATTTTGAAAAAATGTTGTACAGACGACAGAAAGACGGATTAGCATCTGGTCGCCTTTAGATATTCAAAATTGACCATGAGAGAGAAAACATTTTATGCATTGTATTATTTCATTTACATTGATATGTGGGAGACAGATTAAAGAACGTTAATGATAATTTGAAAACAATATGTATGATTTTGACAAAAAGATTTCGTTGGAAGAAAAGGACAAAAGGGTGTGCGTTTTAACAGCCGGGAATGTATATAAAATACGATAATGCAGAAAAGGGAAAATATATTTAATGAAATACTTAAAATATAGATTTCTTTAATTTTGAAAGGAATATATATGGTATCTTTACCATACTGCCCGGGTGATAAATAAATTTTGCAACTCTGCAAATTGTATTTAAAACAAAGCTGTACCCGAACCGAACACAACCAAAAATACTTCGTCAACCCACAACCCTTTCGAACCCGAATTATTTAATTCCAATCCAACCTAAAACCTGCAATCAGAGTAAATTGATTGAAAATATGATGTAATTATGGAACTCTGTAATCATATCTCCGATATAATTGTTATCTTTTATGTAGAACTAGTCGGTGTGGCAATCCCAAAACTTTCTTCTATCTCATACATGTTAATATTTCCCGAAAAATGAAGCATATCAGCGCCACCTGTTGGGAGATTTACACCAAAATCTAATCAGCAACAAAGTACGTCAAGTTCTAACTGAATCTGAAGTTGGATGAAAATCCATGCATTAGTTTTTGAGCTAGAACTATTGAGGAAAAAATTGTAAAAAATTGTGCACAGCAGTGCCACCTGTTGGGAGATTTACTCAAAAAACTAATCAGGGTCAATTTATATCAGGGACTAACTGAATCTGAAGTTGGATGAAAATTCATGCATTAGTTCTTGAGAAACAGTTATTGCGGAAATTGTGATAAATGCAGCCTTGGAGAGCTACACCAAAAACTAAACAGCACTAATTTATATCAGGGACTAACTGAATCTGAAGGTCTGATGAAAATTCGGGCATTAATTCTTGAGATAGAGCTATTGCGATAATCATGAATAATGTCGCATAGCAGAGCCACCTGTTGGGAGATTTACACTAAAAAGTAATTAGCACCAAATTATATCAAGGACTAACAGAATCTGAAGTTTTATAAAAATCCGTGCATTAGTTCTTGAGATAGAGCTGTTTCGGAAATCGTGAAAAATGCAGCATAGCAGCGCCACCTGTTGGGTGATTTATATCAAAAGGTAATCAGCACTTGCTCATATTAGGGACTAAGGACTAACTGAATCTAAAGTTTTATTAAATTCCGTTCATTAGTTCTTGAGATAAAGCACCCAACAAAATTTGTGTCACATACATACATGCAGACAGACTCATAGACAGACATTTTGTAAAAACAGGTTTTTCGGGTTTTCTGACCCCTAAAACGCGTAAATCCGTCGAAAACCGTGAGTCTAAAATTTTCATGAATCCAATACTTTCTTCTTGTAAAGACAGAAGAAAATAAAAAAAATAAACATGTAAGAAGCCATTCCTATTCAAAAACGTAGTTTTTCAACGGAAATAGATTCCTACTCGGGTTATTATATTTATACCCGACTCGAACATTCAGCTTAAAGTTAATCCGAAAACTACCAAAAAATTTCCGTTGACCAAAACCCGATGACAATTTTTTTATTGAACCTAACCCGAAACACACCCGACTCGCCAAAAAAGATATCTATATATTTAACTAGGGGGCTCTGCCCCCTACGAGCTACGCTCGCTGACACCGCATGATTTAAAAACACTCTGCTTTGATCAACGCTAAAACGATTACGGAAGATTGTATCATAATTAAACGACCAGTGGCGATCTGCTGTAACCGGGTTTCCATTCATTTTCCTTTGACTGAAGGATTTTGAAGTCGAAGCATTTGCTGTCGAAACATCTAACAACTGTTTTCCAGATTGATTAAATAAGATTGATTAAACATTTAAAAAATAATTTGTGTAAAATGGTTAAGTAAACAATGTCGCTGCATCGTATAATTTTAAAACGATGCTATAGAAACTTGGTAAATAAATAAATAAAATAAAATAAAATAAAAATGAATAAATAAATAATTAAAATACTAGAAATTCGAAAAAAACCCACTCAGCGAAGTGTCAACTATCAGTAAGTTTAAACAATAAAATTTACAATATATCAATGAAAACAGAAAAAAAAATATATTCTTGGATATTTATTTACATTATTTTTCTTAATTATCCATCTCGGCTAGTGAATAAATGTGGCACAGATGTCATATACGCACCACGTTGGCGTGTTTTTTCCCCCGCCAATTTGGCGAAAACAAAATTGGTGTTTATTTACTTTTATTTTTTATTTTAATTCTATAAATATTTTTTATTATGTATATCAATATTTATTTATATCAAACTATCATTTATTTATTTTTATTTCCTTTTTGAAAGTAATAGAAGCTATTTCATTTATTACGTTATTTTATTTTTATATTGAAATAAAAAATTGCATGCTATTCGTAACTAATATTCAAAAACAAAGTTTTCGCCACATTGGCGGGTGAAAAAATCGCGCCAACTTGGAGCGTATATGCCATTTGTGCCATAAATATTTGTGACGTCAGTTGAAACTGACCTATTGTATGTAACTGTTCATCGCAACATTTTTCAATGCTTTTTCTTATTTTAGTATCATGGCACTGCCGTTTAAGGATGTAATTATTATTTTAATTAATGAAATAATTAATAAATCAGTAAAACATAATGAAAAATATAGGTAAAAGATTTGTCGAAATAAATTAATTTATCGTGTAAATATATTTTTTAATTGAAACTTGTTTCGAAATATTGTTATTTGAGCATTTTAAATATGACGTAAGTTTCCCCACTTAATGCTTTGAAAACGCGTAATAATTTAATTATTTCTCCTTTTAATATTCACGCGCAAGTATATTTTTTATTACGTAATTTTCTACATTTACTGCTTTTAACACGGGATCATTTAATTATTATTTTAAAGCTTTATTTCTGTTTTTAATAGTCACCTGTAAATACATTTCTTAATTGAAATGGAATATTATTATGTGCGCTGTTTTACAAATTAGCAACAATTCAAATAATGGATTTTATGAAATATAAAATAAATCTTCATAAAAATAATGAGAATTTTGAGTAAAAAATTTAAATATGAACTAAAAAATTACTCAAATAAAAAAAATAATTGCAGTCTGCACACCGCAATTTTGTCAACTATATCCTTATAAATTTTGGTAAGATTCCTGTGCATAGTTTTCGCTCCTATAAAACCTTTTTAAGAAAACTATTTTGATCAACTTTATATTAAATATCTGTTAAAATAATTCTTCGATTTAAAAACGGTCTGCTTCAGCGTGTTTATCGAACATTTCTTTATAAAACTACCAATTTTTAAATTTTTATATGCAATAATTTCCTGGATATTAGTCCAGAAAGACTTCAAGGCACAAAATCTTGATTGACAGCGGCTGCGGCGCCGGTGTAATTTTTTTTTTACTAATTTTTATCCACCACGCTAACTACTGGGCTTAGTGAGCCCCAGGCTATTTTATACCCACTACGCTAACTAATAGGCTGAGTGAGCCCCAGGCTATTTTATACCCACTACGCTAACTAATGGGCTGAGTGAGCCCCAGGCTATTTTATACCCACCACGTTTACTGGGCTTAGTGCGCCCCCCCCCCCGCTTATTTTATAGCTACCACGATAACCACAGGGCTAAGTGAGCCCCCGCTTATTATATAGTCAACACGCTAACTACTGGGCTGATTAAGCCCCAGGTGTTTTATACCCATCATGCTAACTACTGGGCTGAGTGAGCCCCAGGTTATTTAGTCGCATGAATAGGATTTCCAAGGTATATGTCCTAATTTGATTAAACCATTGTCTATGGTAAGATAAAGCTGGGAAGTAAATTGGTAAACTATATACATTTCCCTCGAAAACTCACTTGTATTTTATTAAATATCTGCAGAAATCAGCATAGTTTATTAAAATTATATACATTCTCATTAGTTTATGAATCTACTAACTTATAATATCTATATGGTAACTTGGATTATTAGTATTCCCACTTAAAAATTTCTTTTGTAGTTTTAATATGATAAACATGATTTTTCTATTATTTCGTAAAACATAGTACATGTACTATGTATTATGAAATAATATGTAGATAAATTATGTATTAATTTATCTATACATATATTATACAAATCAATTAGAGGTAAATTGTTAATTGCAATTAGCAATTGGTTCTTTTATGACCTAGTCACGTGATCTCTGACGTCACTGGTTACGTATTGAATGATACCACATGGTCACGTGATATCACTTAATCAGTGACGTCATATGTCACGTGATCAAATATTATCAGTGATTATATTAGCTGATAAGGCCCTGAACAAGCATTCACTTTTCTCAGAGTCTTGGTGTGAGATGGTTGGGTGCTTAGCTAGCTGGCGTTTTAGGTAAGAATAGTATTTGTATATATATTTTTAATATGACTTTAAATTAATTTGATACCTACTATGTAAAACGATATGAATATGTTTTAAATATTAGAACTAAAAAATAATACTTTGAAATAATAGACTTACTAAACAGTAAAATTTAAAGCTATATAGATAAATTTCCTAAAACTAAGTTGAAATGAAAATTGTAAAAGTTTAGTCAGTCTCATGTTAGTGTTTATCATATTAAATCTACAAAAGAAATTTTTAAGTGGGAATACTAATAATCCAAGTTACCATATAGATATTATAAGTTAGTAGATTCATAAACTAATGAGAATGTATATAATTTTAATAAACTATGCTGATTTCTGCAGATATTTAATAAAATATAAGTGAGTTTTCGAGGGAAATGTATATAGTTTACCAATTTATTTCCCAGCTTTATCTTACCATAGGCAATGGTCTAAATCAAGTTAGGACATATACCTTGGAAATCCTATTCATGCGACAAAATAACCTGGGGCTCACTCAGCCCAGTAGTTAGCGTGATGGATATAAAATACCTAGGGCTTAATCAGCCCAGTAGTTAGCGTGTTGACTATATAATAAGCGGGGGCTCACTTAGCCCTGTGGTTATCGTGGTAGCTATAAAATAAGCGGGGGGGGGCACACTAAGCCCAGTAAACGTGGTGGGTATAAAATAGCCTGGGGCTCACTCAGCCCATCAGTTAGCGTAGTGGGTATAAAATAGCATGGGACTCACTCAGCCCTTTAGTTAGCGTAGTGGGTATAAAATAGCCTGGGGCTCACTCAGCCTAATACTTAGCATGGTGACTATAAAATAAGCGGGGGCTCACTTAGCCCTGTGGTTAGTATGGTGGCTATAAAATAAGCGGGGGTTCACTAGGCCCAATAGTTAGCGTAGTGGGTATAAGTTAGCCTGGGGCTCACTAAGCCCAATAGTTAGCATGTTGACTATAAAATAAGCAGGGGTTCACTAAGCCCAGTAGTTAGCGTGGTGGATATAAATTAGCCTGGGGCTTACTAAGCCCAATAGTTAGCTTGGTGGATATAAATTAGTCTGGGGCTTATTAAACCAATAGTTAGCGTGGTGACTATAAAATAAGCGGGGGCTCACTTAGCCCTGTGGTTAGCGTCCTGGCTATAAAATGACAAGTCTGATTATATGTTTGTGGGTTCGAAACTTGTGCGGTTTAGACGATGGGATTTCGAGTATTCAGAAAAGTCGAAAAAATCATGATGGTGGTCGATATTCTTGTAAATATTATGTGTTTGAATATGATAAGTTAAGGAATCTATATCCGTAAAGAGTAAAACTGCACGATCTTTGTATGTTTTCTTTATAAAATTGTAATGAAAATCATACATAACTAATTTAGATAATTCTAAAATAGAAAATCCAACATAGATGGGTTGGTTCATTAAAATGCTAGTTTTTAGTCGTTCTACAGCGGTTAAATCTTCATCATATGTCTTGAATGATTTAAAAGTAGGCGAAGCTACTAATTTTTTTAAAAATACATTTCCAGTATGAATTATTAAATCTAATTCACTTATTTCAAATTCTTAACGATAGTCACATAGCATTGGAAACTGTTTCATAAAGTATACCATAACTCATGATTTTTCCTTCATATTTATTTATTGTCACTTATTGTAGATCCTATTTTATAATTTACGTTAAAATTTTTCATTCATTCCTATCATTTTCTGGGTACTCTGTATATATTTTTTAGGTGTGTATTGTTAGTCTAAATTTTATCGAAGGTATTTCTGTGATAATATAGGTGAGGTAGCGCATTGTGTAATACAGTGTAATGCTGTATAATTAATGTGTATTTTAACTATAATCTCTGTTTTAACAAGACATGTATCGAATTAGATTCATTAACCTATTTAATTAAAACCTATCTCTTATCAATAAATTTTTTTAAGTTCAAACATTAGCATATATCTTAATTAATATTTCATAGATAGTATTTTTCATTGAATAATCATTGAAGCATTTTAAAACTTTACAGATTTTAGTATATATATATATATATATATATATTTGGTGAGTAGCATCTATACAGGGCTATACGAAAGAATTCACATATATTAATGGTTTTAAGTATCAAGCTCGTTTTAGATAGTCACGTGACATACATTTAAAAAATCCATATTTATCATGGTAAAAGAAAGAACATATGTAATATATCTTAAAGCCTGCATGAATATAACGAAAAGGATGTCTGCGTTTCTGTAGGTGTAAGGTCTTTGTATTACTAAAGATTAAATTTAATATTTGATGTTTTAATTTTGTCTACCCTACGTAAAGAGAAAAATAACCATTTCTTTTAAAACAAAATAAAAAGTACTTTAAAAATATATTACTACTAACCTACTATATATCTATATACCTAGACCTTAGAATCAACTCGTATACTTTCTTTAGAAGAAATGAATTGAAATGTGTTTTTATCAGTGAATCTTATCTAGAATGTTATCGCGATCAGTGATGTCATCGAACCACGTGCTGAAGAATATAGTTGAATTTGGGTGAAGTCTAGTAAATCATGCTTGAAATTTTTAGGTAACGATAAATTTTTATATATATTTCTATATGTATGTTTTGTATAACCAATATGTTTTTAAATCATGTATTAATATAATAGTTCATGTCTTGTCAATATATTTTTACAGGACTTGTTAATATATTTTATGCGATAAGAGAAATTATATTTTACTTAAGTTGTAGTATATATCGAATTCCTATCCTTCTTGTGGTCACTATGTATTTTTTGAAGTGTATCTTGTTAGCCTAAATTATATTGAAGACATTTCTATGAAAATAGGGGAGGGTGCTATTAAATTTAGTGGAGTATAATTCATTGTGGGGGACTGTATATTTTTAGTGTAATTTCTATTTTAATATGACTTGTATCGAATTAGATTCATTAACCTATTTAATTAAAACCAATCTCTATTTCCAAAAAATTCTTAAGGCTATCTCTTAATTACTATTTTTAATTTTATTTCTTAGTTATTATTTTTCATTGAATACACAATGAAGCATATATAACGAATCGAGTTGAATGTTTAGGAATAAATTGTGCGTTCTTAAGTCATTTCGAAACAGGGTCCTTCAAACAGACCCCTTCACGAAACTTTTAACCCTAAAACAGGACACTTCACACAATGTTTCGTATTAGAGATAGACCTTTCACAAGCATACTAATGTATATACTTTTAATAGGATTTTAAAATGTTAAACGATATAAATATTAGATCTAAATATAAATCAATTTTTTTTTTACATTCAGTGAATAATTCTAGTCAAAATTCACGCATGTTCGAGCCTGATAGTTAAATATGACATACACTAATAAGATTAGCTAATGATTCATTTTCTCATATGGTTAATAGTAGCAATCATTTCTCATAACTGTAAGTGTTTGTATGAAGTATGCAAAATTTATGATTTATGATTATTTTATTTTTCAGTCTTATAATACCTATTCATTCTGTATTCTACCATATGCCTTATCCGTGACGTCACGATATCCCGTGGTTTTAAGAGATAAGCAAACACATTACCGTTCAGTTGTTGTAAGACAAACATAGTAGAAGGTCGAATTTGGATGAAGTCCAGTACATTATGATTACACTTTTTAGGTAAGATAACTTTTTCTATATGTATTTTCAATATTAAAAACAAATTTTTTTAATAACGCGCTAACTTAAATAGTACAATATATATTTTATAATAACAAAGTCAAAAGGTTAATTATCCTATACATTCCTCAAAAGAAATTTTTAAGTTAGAATACTAAAAGCTCAATTTAGTATAATTTTTCTATACTTTACTATACAAAAAGCATAGACTAATGTAATTTAGTTTTATACTATTTAAAATTCATATATCTTATAGGGGACCCGGTATTTTTCTACCATAACCTGTATCAAATTCCTTTAAACACAGGTTCATTTAAACAGGTTCAAATTCATTTAAACATCTGTTTACCTCAAAATTCTTAAGGGTACCTCTTAATGGCTATTTCTTAGTTCTTATTTTTCATTAAATACACAGTGAATCCTTTTAAAACTTAACAGATTTTAGTATATATATATATATATATATATATATATATATATATGAAGAGTAGAACCTATATAGGACTACACAAAATAATTCGTATACATTGACGGGTTTAAATAGCTCATTTCACACATTTACCTATAAAAAATGTGCCAGAAACTGTGAGTATCAGGTATTTCTTATCGCGGAGTGACTCATTATCTCATACGGGGTGAAATCAACGCTTCCCGATAGAAAGATGATTCAGCGATATGCATGTTGAGGGGATACTGGATAGCCGTCTGTTTTTCTTAATTTCAATTCTAAAAAATATATATTTTAAACGTTAAACTAAAAAGGCATTCGTGTAAAACCTATTTTTGCATCACATGAATACGAACTCATTTGAAAATAGCAGTCTATTTCTTAAAATATCTGTGGAGTCATAATATTTTTACAGGGTATATTGTGAAGGGGTCTTTTCATTCAAACAGCGGACCTTGCATTTTTATGAAAGGTCAATATCCCTCGTATTTCTGTAGCCATAATATAAAATGAATCTATTGAATTTATTTTGTGAAGGCCGCTTAATATCTATAACTATATATTTTGAACCTATCGAAGCGTAAGCTGTACTTTTAGCCTAATTTGAATTTTTTTAAAAAGGCGAAAGTGTAAATTATTTGATTTTTGGAAGGGATCTTATGCATAATTGGATTTTTTGTGAAGGATGCTTTTTTATTCTAAAGGGGATCAGTTCACTATTTTAATTAACTATGTACTAGCTGGTAAAATTATATTTTGTTCATATAACATTTCAATGATGTTGGAAAGTGATTCATGAATTATGTCGCTACGCATGATTTTTCATACTTGTTTATTTACACTTTTATATATACGTTAAAATTCTTCTTTTTATACCAATCTGTATTGTTAGCCTAACTTCAATTGAAAGACCCCTCTGGGTAAAAAAGGGATGGGAGAGGGAGGGGGGAGCTATTAAATTGAGTATAGTATAATTCATACGGGACCCTATATTTTTTACCACAACCTATATCGAATTCATTAAAACGGGCCTGTTTTCCCCAAAAATGTTGAAGTCCGCCAATTAAAATTAATTAATGACCCTTTTTAATTACTAGCATCTACCATTCTACTGCACATGCAAACTGCGTACTCTCGTTGAGGGAAAAAAAAATATCGCCAAAATTTCTTAAGTTCTCCAATTAAAATTAATTAATGAGCATTTTTAATTAAACCCTTATTGACTTTTAAAATTCTCCTCTAACATGTATGTATATCGAATACTCTACTCTCGTTGCAAAAAAAAAAATCTCGCGAAAATTCTTAAGTTCTGCATTTAAAATTAATTAATTACTATTTTTAATTAATATTTTTAATTAATCAATCATTCACTTCTACTGCATAAACTCATAATCAAACTGCATACTCTCCTTGAAAAAAAAAAAATAAAATATTTGCTTCGAAAAATTTCTAAGTTCCCCAATTAAAATTAATGAATGACCCTTTTTAATTAATATTTTTAAATACAATTCACAAACTGAAAAAATATTTCCCACCCTACTCTAGTTGAAAAAAAATTGCTTCGAAAAATTTCTAAGTTCCCCAATTAAAATTCATTAAAATATTCCCATTATCTTATTTTAAGTGGCGGAGGGCACTTCTAGCGGTGGGCAGGTGCTGCAGTTCGAGTGGAGGGCTGAGCTGCACTTCGGGTGGAGGAGCTGAGCTGCACTTCGAGTGGTGGAGCTGTGGAGCCGGTGCTGCACCTTGCACCAGCTCCACAGCTCCGCCACCTGCAGTCGGACCCCCACTTTTCCTCTACTAGCTTCCCTTTCTTCGTGTTGAATGTATGTAAATTTTACTTCATCCATAAGGGAATGGTGTGAAATGATTTAGTCGAACAAGAGTTTTTTTAAATAATTAATTTTATGACAATGATGCTTACTTTATAAATACCGCGTTTTATTTTTTTTCATTATTTTGTATTTCAGCCGTTTTTGAAAAGCAACTATTATTAGGTACACTATTTTTTAAAACATTTCGCGAAACATAAAAAAGCACAAGCAGCAACTTGCCGGAACGCAGCTGTGATCGGAAGATATTTTTCTATTATTTGAAGAAATTTCAATCTTTTAACTGGAGAATTTAAAGAAGTTTTTTTAACTTCGGTTCGCGATCTTTTCATGTTTTGGAGGAAAAAGGGACATCCGTAATCAAGTGGGTAAGTGTGATCGAAGATCGCTCAAAGGGTTTCGTTTAATATTCCTTTCAAAACAATTTATCCTTTCTTTCATAAATCCAAATAAATTTCATTTAGCAACAACAAAAAAAAAAGTCACGTTTTTTATAATGTAAAAATTTACCGGTCTATTTTTTCGTTTTTTAGAATATCTAAACCAGCCCGATAGCGGGCGAAGTCCTCTATTATATTCTGTCATAATAATATCTGTCATGCGGACTAAATGCGTTATTTAAAAAAATAATTTCAAAATTAAACATGTTGTACACTTTCAAAATTTTAAAATATGCGAACATTTCCATAATCGGATTTTTATCACGATTCAATATGTTTTTCAAACACATATATATATATATATATATATATATATATATATATATATATATACTATTCTCTGAAAAACATAGACACAAAATTAATGATTGACAAAAATCATTAAACAAAATTAATGATTGGCATAAAATTAATTATTTAAAAAAACTCCTATGGATACTCGCTTTGTATTATTCTCAAACATTTGAAAAATTAGTTAAACTTCCCATATGAAGTCAGATTTTCTTTTTAATTCTCTGATGAAGTGACATTAATCTGCTTTGTGTACATACACATACTCATACTCCTTGTATTATTGAGAAATCTTTACAAATTTCCGTTTTATTACCACTATGACGTCAATCATTTTTATTTCATATTAATATTTTTTTCAATGGGTGAAACTTTTTATTTCATTTTCATTTTTCACGTGGGAATCGTTCAATAGAAAATTAATTATTGTAGAAAGAATTCCATTGTGGATTTTTTATTTTTGGCATCTGCTCTAACGAAAAATGTTTAAATTGAATAGGAAAAGGCTGTTAGAATTTTCGTTTTTTATCTCTATTTATTAAAATAATATGATTTTTTCCAATCTTAATATTTTGAGCTTCATAGCTGATATTTAGCTAGATATACACAAAGTTTCAACTCTGTAAGTTACATAGTTTCTGAGAATGGCTCTGTGCCGGACAGACAACGGAGAGGGAGTAATAGGGTTTCGTGAGATGAACGAAACCCTAAAAATTAGTCTCTAATACAAAAAAGTAGCATGCAGCACAATTACTGAAACACCGTTGTGATTTGACGAAAATGCAACTTCAGGTAATTTTACGTTAGATTGAATGAATTTACTGTATTTTGGGGGAAATGGGCATATCAGAACAGTAATTTTTGTGTTTTAATAATGTAAAAAAAAAAAAAAAAAAAAAAAAAAAAAAAAGCAACTTTAGGAATACCGTCAACTTACATATATTTTTTAGAGTGAAAATATCGAAACCAAACAGTCCTCCATCTTCTAATAAGATACAAAATTTAAATAAGAGACAAAAACTGAAATAGAAAGTTCTCAAAAAATGTTAGTTAAAGGAAAACTTGTAAAACAGTTAGGATTTAAAAGTGCATTATTTTAATATCAGCTCAATCATAAAACATAATGTCTTGATGATGTTAAAAAAATAATCTCTAAATTCATGCTCATTTCGAAACAGCCTAAGTATAACTAAGTTATTAAATAAAAATGTTCATCGTAATAATACAATCAAATCTAAAATTTTAAGTAACACGGTATTCTGATTTACACGAATTTTAATTAAAATCCAGTACGGGTCCAGTTATGCCTAGTGTTGGCAGGTGAAGGTGCCCTGCGTAAATCGGGGCTCCAAATTGGGACATCACTAATTTCTTAAAATTTATTTTGCCTTCTTTAATCGTAGATAATTTTGCCATTAGATAAATAGAAACAAAATTACTTTAAAATACTGATGTCTAGAGCATTTGTATCCCCGATTTACGCGGGAAACATGGCAATACTAGTTACAATTTTGAATTCGGACACTTTTCTCCGGGAGGGACTTCTGTGGCTCCGGACGGGGTACATAATAGAGTTCGAGGGGGGGGGGGGATTGCACCTTTTGACCATTGAAAACACAAAATCTCAAATTTTCCAGGGAGAGATATTTCCTTGCTCCGGGAGTAATGTCCCTTCCGGTTCACTCCATGAATTCAACACTGACTAGTTATGCCCAACCGGAAATCGACAAAATATTTTTTGCCAAACCTGCAACTTGATCCTAAGCATAAAATGAAAAAAAAATCAATTCATAATTGAAAACAATTGAGAAAAATAGTCTACAATCCTATCTCTAAAATTAATTTCATATTTAGAAAAATGAATGTATAATCTGAGATGACCCGAAAATGAAAACAGTAATCAACCCGATCGGCACCAAAATTTTTGAGCCAATGGCCAACACGTTCGGGTAGAATCGGGTTTTCTGACCTGATTCAAGATTTTAGTTGTTGCTATATATATATATCTTCCCGCGGTTTACTATAAAGTATGATATGTACTTGTATATAATTATTTTTTCATTTATACCTTCTATATATCTTCTATATATATAAAATATAGATTATTATCCACATTATTATAAAATGAGACTAATATTGAAAATGAACGAAGAAGTAATTTTTAGTTTGATATTAAGTTAATTTGAATAATTATATAATAATCCCTTTTTATTGACTCATTCATTTATAATAGTACTTATCCTACGCTCTTTAATAAGACGCTGGAAGTGAGCAGATGAATTTCCACGTCCTGAATCGCATTTCTTATTAGGCGGCTAAGTTTGCGGTCAATCAAATAAACATTGACCGCATTGAAAAATCGGGACATTGAAAAATCGGGATATTTACAGCTTCCCGTGGTATGGGTCTGGGAACTCCTCACAATCGCGACGTCCCTCGTAAACCAAGACGTCTGGCAGCACTACGCATAGGTATCAAAACTCAACCCGAAACCGAGTCAACTCGATCGGAACATAAGCACAACGAAAAAAGTTATCCTCAATCCGAGCAGTGGGTCGTGTCGGATGTATATAAATTCGGGTAACTGGAATCGATGCAGTACTCTAATCTGAGATTTAATTCTGGACACTTTTTTGAAAAATCAGTTTAAACAAAGCCGACGCGTAAAAATCAAAAGTCATCCCGAAACCGAAAAAAATATACCCAAGCCAATCTGACTTCCAAGGGAAAAAAAATCAGATGAAAGCTTATCTGTGGGTCGGGTTTTCTATAAACTAACCTCGGATCTTTAAACAAAATAATCTCCAACTGGCTTGACACGACCCGTGTCGTGGGCAAGATAAATCTCGTTACCCGATCCGAAGCAGTGTTCTACACTCAAGTCCAAAATTTTCCCCGACGACGATTAAATTTGATACCGGCGGCGGGGAGGCCAGGTATGCCCGACGGAGGGGGCATATGTCCCCCGGGAACCCCCTCCAGCGCCGCCCTTTCTAACGGAATATTTTTGAGTGTCCCTGTAAAAAAGTATAAGTGCTACACACTTCATATTCAACCAGGCCGTACAGAAAGACCGCGGGACCCGGTAATAGTTCCAATGCGGGCCCGCACCATAAGCATGATAAAATAAAAACTGATTAAACGAAGAAAATTTTACAGAAAATTACGTTTTAAACAGTTTTTTTTTTTCGTCTTAAAAGTTATAAATGCATGAAATTTTTTTGGCACCACGATTTTTTACTTCGTTTACAGCTTAATTCCGTTATAAACAGTTTTTACTGTATTAGAAAATAGATATGTTGGATAGTACTTTTTTAGAAAATCTATACAGTATTTTCTTACAATATTATTATTTTTCTTTTACAGTATTTTACAGTAATATTACAGTTTATGATGATTGGCAACATCTTTTCATATAAGGATTTAAAATATAAATTGGATGAAACCCGTCAAAAATTGACGGGAAAAAATTACTATATCAATATCAGTAAAATAAGCTTCTTTATTACATGAGAAGGGGTGCGTATGAAACAGTCTTTCAAATGATTTATTTTAAAAGTGACCCCCCCCCCTCCCCAGTGACATACAGTACTATTTCCAATGCAAACTCCAAACAAACTCCAAACAACCATCGAAACAACTGGGTAATGCAAATCAGTTTGACATTACCGCCATATTCCCCACGGCAAGAAAGAAAATTTCATGGACCTATGAGGTATCATACGAATAGTATATCCCTACTTTCATCTCATATTTAGTAAACAAAAGAACATAGAAAATAACGCACACGTCCTCCCCCCCTATGATAATGCAACCGAATGAGCTCCTATGCGCATGTGCATTGCATTTGCCCAAAGGCTCCGTCAAAATTCGATGTTAAAAAAAAGTTTTAAAATATTTAAATTAAAATTTTTAAAATGTCCTCTTTAATCATTGTTCGTTTCAAATCCATATCTTCTAAAACGCATCCATTGTTTTAAGCTAATCAATTTTCATGTAAAGATGAGGAATTTTTTTTACAATAATAAATCAATTTGCAGATGAGGGAGATTTTTAATGTTTTCAAGTGTAATTTACTTGTATGGTTTCTTCGGTCCCTTTACATAATCAGGATGATTATTGCTTTTCCATCACAGTCGAGGACCTTTTCCCTCTTATACAGTTAAATATTCAATGGATCTTTAAAAAAATAATAAAATAGAGTTCCTAGCATATTCTGATGCAACATAATCAACAAATTCAACATATCAATTTTATGTTAATCGTAAACTGAAATTTTTTTTTTTTTTTTTTTTTTTTTTTTTTAGCGCCAAAATGGATAATGATATTTGCCTTATGGATAATCTGATATTATGATTTATTTTATTAATATAATTATTATTAAATCACTTTTCATGATGGCTAGGGAAGTCTATTTCCAATTGTCTGTCTCGGGGGATCTATTTTACATTATTAAAGCAAACTGATGGTCATTGTTGAGATACAATTGAAAAATATTTCATGCTTGAAACTTATTTAAAAAGTCGGTAAATTAAGAGGCAGTTTTCAGATAAATTTCAATCGAAAGCTAATTTTATTTCTATTTGATGATGTAAGAATTGCAATTGTAAAATGTAATAAAATGTAGTAAAAAATTGAAATTTGTAGTATTTAGAAGTGATGTAAGCGCGATGAAAGATAAAGCGATAGTGCCGTTTGTTGTCAGAACCGTTATATATTTTTAAAAATTGCCACTGTGTTTTGGCTGTCGCCCAAAAGTAGACTACCATTTTTTGACATCGAAAGAGAAATTCGCAGTGAAAGAAATAGGACTTTTCCGCTAATAAGGAACTGTTAAATGAACTTATAACAAACCTACCAAAATAATTCCTATAAAATATTAGCCTTACATTGTTTATTCTAGCTGTAAAACAATACAATTTCCAATACAATCGTTTTTCAATTTTTTTAAAAAAAATTTCATATAACACTATTTTTAATAATTTTAATTTTCCTGAAATCCTTTACTTTTGTGAATTTTTTAATTAAAAAATGAAATATTCTAACCTATAATTAAAAAAAAGTAATTGGTAACATGTAATCAAGGTATGCGCAATCAAGATGAAGCAACCAATAAAGGCTCCAATTCTAATCTTTAAAATTAAAAATTTAAAAATCAGTTGAAATTACGTCATGTTGACACAATCCTATAATTTTTTCTTTTTAGTTTTATCAATGTTTAAATGCATTTCAAGCTAAAGATAACGACATTTTCACCGGCGCAAACTTTTCACACGTACTGTATTTACGTACACACGTTTTGTGTACGTTACTGTTATGCTTAAACATCATGTATACAAATAAAAATATATTTTGTATCTAATTGTAATGAAAAAATGGCATCAACAAAGTTATAATACATAATGATAAAATAAACCCAATGCACAATATTCCAGTGACGTCACAATAAATATGAATTTTTTTTCGCTTATAAAACACGCGGATAAATATTTTTTACCGAAATTTAACTTGCAAAGTAAAAAATTCGGCCTAAAAACCACGTGCTTTTAATATTTATTATTTCTCTTTTATCTTCGAAACCCTGAGTTTCTCGTTAATCTGTGCCTCACAACAGTAGGAGTTGCCGACTTTATGACGGCATAAGCAGAAGTAAAAGTTTAATTGAAAATTACGGCTAATTAATTAAATTTTCGAACAAACGAATGCGAGATAACAAATCTGTGTCCAAATATCTAAAGAATGATGTAATTGGATGCAGTAGTTTCTTCTCACAGATTGTCGAAAGAAAACGATTAGCGTTGTAAATATATAGATTTAAAATATAATAAAATTTTAATTCAATTCTTCGGTTAAGGCGCCGATTGCCTGACGCTATTGCAACTTTTGTTATTGTGTTTTACAATTTAGAAAATATCTTTTCTCTAAATATAAATAAAAAAAATGCCTGCCTCTTTGCTATGTGCGTTCTGCTGATTTTTAACAAAAGCTGGATTTTGTTTCGAACGTAAAATGCCTCCTGAACACCCCCCCTTCCTCCCCCTTCTAGTCAGTCCAAAAAGACGTTCAAGTAGCTTCTGACTTTTGAATTTTATTATTTGTAAGTTATTTTAAATAAATTTTTTATAAAAAATACCAGTCTACTTTTTCTGGTATTTATTTAAAAACCAGTACCGAAACCGCTTCTAAAAATAACAGACGCTTTTCGGAATTGTGGGTAACTCGGGAGAGGTTATTGTATATTTTCGTTCGTGGTTATAATTATATTTTCGTATAGATCAAGAAACATTTGTCGTTTTTTTACAGTGTAAGAAAAATATTTTCACAAAATGTATCATCCTAAGTCTACATACAAACACTGTTTTAAAAATCCATACTTACTCAATATTATAGATCAGTCATACATACATCAAGATTGCTCCAAGATTTTTTTTTTTGTCCTAAAATCACAACTGCTTGATACTTCAGGCCTACTACGTAATCACTAAAGGCACCGGATCTGTAAGATTCGGTTTAAAAGTCTATTCTTAAATTATTCCGAGCAGACTCGCATTTGTGTCGATAGATAAGGACACAGAATAGCCAATTTTCACGCGAAAATGCTACATAAACACATATTTTAGAACGGAAGAACAATGTGACAGGAGACGATTCTAACGGAGCAAACGCTTCGACCGAGATCCCAAATGGAAAAGCCTGGAAAAGGGAGCCCCGGCGTTTTTCCGAGCGTGCGCCCTGCAGCCCCGGCCAGGGCGTTCCTGGATGGCGCATGACCGACCGCATTCCGCGTGAAAGAAGAACAGAAAACAGAAAACCCCGGAAATCAGAGGCTAACTTCTCGGAAATTCCGGAGCGTGGGTTCCAGTGCACATGCGTCCACGTTGTTTACTTTCGGGAGCGAGCAAAAAGCTCTGCGCGACCGAATCAAACTGGAGCCTAATCTTCCTTTTTTTTTTTTTTTTTTTGGTTTTTCGTAAATACGAAAAATAAAACGGTCATAGAGATGTTTTTAAAAATCGAATAAAAAGGAAAATAAATTGATTTTTATTAAATCCAAATATCTGAAAAGTTTGTATACAGTGAAACCTGTATATAACGGAATCTATAACGGTCTTAAGGGGGGAGATCACGTCGATCAGCATGAAAAAGACAATTATTAAACCAGTACGAAAGTCCCTCTTGTTTCAAAACTAACGAATTAAACACAATTTTTAGGTAAATTTCGTAAGAAATACTACCTATTACATAGGACCAATTCTTACGGCCAAAAAAAAAAAAAAAAAAAAAAAAAAAAGAAATAAAGAAATAAAATAAAGAAATCCCTGCTGGCACCGCCTACAGGGAGAGGTATATTTAAAAGAGAGCGGCCCCAACTGCCGCATTATGGCAAATAAGTCTTTCTTTTGTAATTCTTAATAAACAGGCACCACACCGCCTGTAGGCCGAACCCTCAGGGATTTTTTTCTATACTTTCACACATTCTTGTGGTTTGAAAAAAAAAAAAACATTCGAATTATATATATATTTAGCAATATTAATTAATTAAATGATAACGATAAAAATGTCTTTCTAAAATTATGAATAATAAAATATGCATTTTGCGCGCAATATTTAAAAAAATTCTAAATAATTAATTTTTCATTCACTAAGAAATAAATCGTCAGATGAATCCTTAGGATAAGTCACCGTATAAGATAAATGATATGACACATAAGTCACCAGGTTCTTAGGTCCCAAATTTCTAAACACACAATTCTGTAAAGGAAAATCTTAAAATGATTGCTTAAGTAAAAATTTTAGATTTCGAATTTTAACTATGGATTTAGGCATATAGAAATTTGTGTAAAATATGAAAAGATTGCCGCCAAGCTCAATGTGCATAATTTTAATCAAATTGAATTTTCAGAAAAACTTGATGATGTATTTAGTACAGGAGAACAGGATTTGTACCAGCATATACATAGGCACTCAACTTACAGATGGTGACAAATTTAATGGAAAATGTTAAATGAGTACCATGATATAACCTTGGAAACTTGATATCACATAAATTTTTAGCCACTTCTTTCATCGTTTTTTTCAGCCTAGCTTTTTTATTTTTATACTTTTGAAAAGTTGTTTTTTACAGATTAGTCTTACTGTATATAAATAAAATCTGCAAAAATAAACGCTTTTGCAAAAGGAGTAGATTTCTCACTCCTGACAGGAGTGAATAGCCACTCTCTCATAGGAATGAATGTTCACTTTTTATGGAGTGAATTATTTTTTTTATGTTTCTTTTATGGGCATTTTAAAAGAATCATATTTTAGAGCATGCAATGAAAATAGTCACAAGCGTGGTAAAGATTGGAATAAACTACTTTATTAGCAATATTTATTTAATTCATAGTTTGTAACAGTAATTGAACTCTTAAGGAAAAATTCAATTAGAGTTACACAATTAATTAAATTAGATTACTGACAGAAATAAACTAAAATATTTTATTCACTATCGTGTTTGCTTTCATTGCATGCCTTATAAAGGTATGATAGTTTTAAAATACCCATAAGGGCAAATAATTAACCAAAATCTTAATCAGTTAATATTATTTCTTTCTTTTTCAAATACCCATTAAGTTGTATTTAGTATTTTAATAATTCTTGTGATGTACGTTATGTTTTTCATGTGTAATTCAAATTTTAAATCTTTAGATCTCTGTATTAATTGCTAATGAATTTAAATCTAATCAAACATTATTGTTTACTGTATTTTAGTTTTTTTTAAGTTTTATTAATAACTATTTAATATGGATATTCTACGACTAACAATGTGTGATTTCACTTTAATTTTTGTTTTAAATATGAACTCTTATCTTTTGACCGTACTTTTCAGTAAATTAGCGCTATTTTGCAAAGTCCTATTATTCTAAAATTCAGACACTTGAAACATCTGAATCACAGCCCTTTTTGTACTTTGATTTGTGAGCAATAGGCAGTCATTTCTGACCACCCTTTTTTTAGCATTAAAAACAGCCATGTTTGACCACAGTGAATCCTGAATAAATGGGAAAAGATTTGACCATAAAGCAGGGCTGGGGTTTGTTCCGGTAGCAGAACCTGATGAAAGCAGGGGTAAACTGTGTCATGCCCCCCTCCCCCGACTTGAGGGGGCCACAAATTTGGTATGCAATTTTTGTAAAGCTGATATTTTAAATCTCTTTCGACTTTGTACTGATTATAATCAATATTTTGAACTTTTAGAGTAGGATATGTTTAGAAACAAAAAATATATTTATCCAAATGCAATAAAATCTTTCAATAGTGGACACCGCATCATCATAGAATTTGTCTGCTATTTGCAGAAAGCGGACTCTTCCGAATAACGTCCTGGGGTGTCCGCTATTGAAAGGTTTTACTGTATTCAGATCAATATATTTTCGTTGTTAAACTTATCCGACACTAAATGTTCAAAATATTGATTATAGTCTGTGCAACGTCGAAATAGATATAAAATATCAGCTTTACGAAAATTGCATACTAAATTTGAGAACCCCTAAAATCAGAGTGGCCATGGCTAACGGCCCAGTTTGCCCGTGCTATAATCAAATCTCTTATGGAAAAAACCCAATTTTGCTTTATGGCCAAATATGTATATGTATTCTAAAGCATGAAAGTGTTTAATTTTTTGTAATAGTATAGAAGATGTGCACTAAAACAATTCGTGGGACAGTGACTACCATCACGCCCTCTTCACATACTATCGCAAAAAAATAAATTTATTCGATTACTGAGCATATAAAAAATATTTTTTTATATAATATTCTTTGTATTCAACTTCATTCTACGCTAAAAGTATGTACAATATTGATTATAACTTTTCTGGACCACCCGATTACACGAATGATGTCATTGAATACTGTTTTCGGCAACGACTTCATTCGCGGCGCACATTAAAATGGCCATTAAAAAAAAAAAAAATCATTTTAGAATGAAAATTTAACACTGCAATATTAGATTAAAACTGTCATTTTGTTTTAGAAGAACAATGCAACTTTTCATCAAAATTAACTATTTATCCTTCAAAGGAGCATTTTTCAGATGGATAACTGTTAAATACTTCTGCTGAATTGTTTTAAAGGATCATCAAATTAAAATTGATATAAAATAAATATTTTGTACAATATAGTTCTTTTTTTAGTAGAAAATACAACTTCCTTTCCTTTAAGTAAGTTTTGAATTGTTTTAAGACTTGAATAGAACAGTTCAATAATGATAATAATAATAATAAAAAAAATAATAGCAACTATAGCTTTTTTCATACTCTGAATGTTTCATATTTTCATTTAAATATATAAAAACCAGGTTTATGTTATGGAAAGCTTTATATATATATATATATATTATATAAAAACATATAAAATTTACAAAAAAGCCCTTATATTTTTGATCTTGTACAGCACAGTTAAACAGTCTAGAGTTAAAGAGAAAGAAACAAACAAAGAAAGAAAAATAATAGAACCAGTAAATTTATATCCCGAATTTTATTACAACAATGAAACTTAAAAAGATATTTGGACCACAAATATACAAAAATGTAAATAGGTAAAAGTCTAGCTTTTTTTATTTTTTATTTTATATTTTTAACCTTTTTACTAAAAATAATTGCAAAAAAAAAATTATTAAAATTTGTTTTTAATATCTCAATTTTGCAAAACCGAAAGCTAACGTTTCGAGCAATAAATCAAAGTAAATAATGATATATGTATTTGTTTACTTATTTTAGAGGAAATTAAATTAAAGCTGTGAAAAATATATTTATAATACAATTATTAACTATTTAAAAAAAAGGTAAATTTGAAAACTGATTTTATTAATAATAATCACAAAGTCGCAATAATTTGATTCTTTTAACTGTCATTTATATAGATTAGAAGATATACATGGATTATGCAATTATTTTATTACAATTAAAATTTGCTTTGAAACCAAGTAATATTATGTGGTACTTATTAGATTTTTTTAAGTTCACATTCTCAAATTGAAAAAAAAAAAAAAAAAAAAAAAAAAAAAATAGCGCCAGTTTGAAGTTTTTTTAGATTTAACAAAAATCAATCCCCCCCTCCCCCCCCCACCAAATAAAAGAGAAAAGAAAAAAAAAGCTAAAAAGACTTCTCAAAGAAAATTGTACATCTCTAATTATAAAATATAATAAATAGGTCACAACAAGTGTTTGAACGCGAAAGAAAATGTTTAAAATTCCGCATATTGATCAAAGCAGCATTAAATTCCTTAACATATCAAAGTGTTAAAAAAAAAAGTTATAAACACAGCATAATTTTCTGTTATTGCTTTTTTTTTTTTTTAGGCATATTTTAAAGTAAGCATTTTTTAAAAATATAATATTACTGATATTTTTACAGTCAGAATAACAACATATAATCCCATAAAATATATATATATATTTCTAATTTTTTTTTTTTTTTTTTTTTTTTTTTTTCTTACGGGTTGGTGGAAAAAATACAATAGCAATAAAATCAGTCCTGTGAGTTAATCAATAATATAGATTATTTACAATAAAAAACTTTTATTGATAAGTGAAGAGCTAAAGATATATTAAAAAAATTTGTTAATTTTGAAAATCATATGAATTTATTTGAAAATCAAAAAACACACAAATCTTTTAACACTAAAATATATTTATTGGATTTAAAAAGATGCAAATATAATAAATACATATTATTCTTATGAAATTAATCTAAATAGTAATTAAATAATATTACATAAGTAATTATATTCAAACAAAGCTTTATTTGAAAACGAGAATTAATAGTTGTTTATAATCGTACTTACATTTGATAATTTAATCCTATCCATATTCGTAAATAATATTTATTTAAATATGGCATATAAATAGATAAAGGTAGTTGCACGTTTCTGGCAAAACATTAAAAAAAAAGCACTGTTTTGCAACACGATTTGTCGAAAATATATGTCTTCATTGATAAAAAATCGCCCATTTATTCCTTTTGAAAAGGAACAAAAAAACACATCCCACTGAAAAAAAAAAAAAAAAAAAAAAAAAAAAAAAAAACTCACCAGTCGGATTTTATAAAAATCTTGGTGATGAAAGGCGCACATTTCTGGAAAAACATAAAAAAAGCACTGTTTTGCAACACGATTTGTCGAAAATATATGTCTTCATTGATAAAAAATCGCCCATTTATTCCTTTTGAAAAGGAACAAAAAAACACATCCCACTGAAAAAAAAAAAAAAAAAAAAAAAAAACTCACCAGTCGGATTTTATAAAAATCTTGGTGATGAAAGGCGCACATTTCTGGCAAAACATAAAAAAAGCACTGTTTTGCACCACGATTTGTCGAAAATCTATGTCTTCATTGATAAAAAATCGCCCATTTATTCCTTTTGAAAAGGAACAAAAAAGCACATCCGACTGGAAAAAAAAAAAAAAAAAACTCACCAGTCGGATTTTATAAAAATCTTGGTGATGAAAGGCAGTTGCACATTTCTGCACATTTCTGGCAAAACATAAAAAAAGCACTGTTTTGCAACACGATTTGTCGAAAATATATGTCTTCATTGATAAAAAATCGCCCATTTATTCCTTTTGAAAAGGAACAAAAAAGCACATCCGACTGGAAAAAAAAAAAAAAACTCACCAGTCGGATTTTATAAAAATCTTGGTGATGAAAGGCAGTTGCACATTTCTGCACATTTCTGGCAAAACATAAAAAAAGCACTGTTTTGCAACACGATTTGTCGAAAATATATGTCTTCATTGATAAAAAATCGCCCATTTATTCCTTTTGAAAAGGAACAAAAAAGCACATCCGACTGGAAAAAAAAAAAAAAAAAACTCACCAGTCGGATTTTATAAAAATCTTGGTGATGAAAGGCAGTTGCACATTTCTGCACATTTCTGGCAAAACATAAAAAAAGCATTGTTTTGCAACACGATTTGTCGAAAATATATGTCTTCATTGATAAAAAATTGTCCATTTATTCCTTTTGAAAAGGAAAAAAAAAAAAACACATCCGACTGCAAAAAAAGACTCACCAATTGGATTTTATAAAAATCTTGGTGATGAAAGGCGCACATTTCTGGCAAAACATAAAAAAAAGCACTGTTTTGCAACACGATTTGTCGAAAATATATGTCTTCATTGATAAAAAATCGCCCATTTATTCGTTTTGAAAAGGAACAAAAAAGCACATCCGACTGGGAAAAAAAAAAAAAAAAACTCACCAGTCGGATTTTATAAAAATCTTGGTGATGAAAGGCAGTTGCACATTTCTGCACATTTCTGGCAAAACATAAAAAAAGCACTGTTTTGCAACACGATTTGTCGAAAATATATGTCTTCATTGATAAAAAATCGCCCATTTATTCCTTTTGAAAAGGAACAAAAAAGCACATCCGACTGGAAAAAAAAAAAAACTCACCAGTCGGATTTTATAAAAAACTTGGTGATGAAAGGCAGTTGCACATTTCTGGCAAAACATAAAAAAAGCACTGTTTTGCAACACGATTTGTCGAAAATATATGTCTTCATTGATAAAAAATCGCCCATTTATTCCTTTTGAAAAGGAACAAAAAAGCACATCCGACTGGAAAAAAAAAAAAAAAACTCACCAGTCGGATTTTATAAAAATCTTGGTGATGAAAGGCAGTTGCACATTTCTGCACATTTCTGGCAAAACATAAAAAAAGCACTGTTTTGCAACACGATTTGTCGAAAATATATGTCTTCATTGATAAAAAATCGCCCATTTATTCCTTTTGAAAAGGAACAAAAAAGCACATCCGACTGGAAAAAAAAAAAAAAAAAAAAAAACTCACCAGTCGGATTTTATAAAAATCTTGGTGATGAAAGGCAGTTGCACATTTCTGCACATTTCTGGCAAAACATAAAAAAAGCATTGTTTTGCAACACGATTTGTCGAAAATATATGTCTTCATTGATAAAAAATCGCCCATTTATTCCTTTTGAAAAGGAACAAAAAAGCACATCCGACTGGAAAAAAAAAAAAAAAAAAACTCACCAGTCGGATTTTATAAAAATCTTGGTGATGAAAGGCAGTTGCACATTTCTGCACATTTCTGGCAAAACATAAAAAAAGCACTGTTTTGCAACACGATTTGTCGAAAATATATGTCTTCATTGATAAAAAAATCGCCCATTTATTCCTTTTGAAAAGGAACAAAAAAGCACATCCGACTGGAAAAAAAAAAAAAAAAAACTCACCAGTCGGATTTTATAAAAAACTTGGTGATGAAAGGCAGTTGCACATTTCTGGCAAAACATAAAAAAAGCACTGTTTTGCAACACGATTTGTCGAAAATATATGTCTTCATTGATAAAAAATCGCCCATTTATTCGTTTTGAAAAGGAACAAAAAAGCACATCCGACTGGGAAAAAAAAAAAAAACTCACCAGTCGGATTTTATAAAAATCTTGGTGATGAAAGGCAGTTGCACATTTCTGCACATTTCTGGCAAAACATAAAAAAAGCACTGTTTTGCAACACGATTTGTCGAAAATATATGTCTTCATTGATAAAAAATCGCCCATTTATTCCTTTTGAAAAGGAACAAAAAAGCACATCCGACTGGAAAAAAAAAAAAACTCACCAGTCGGATTTTATAAAAATCTTGGTGATGAAAGGCAGTTGCACATTTCTGCACATTTCTGGCAAAACATAAAAAAAGCACTGTTTTGCAACACGATTTGTCGAAAATATATGTCTTCATTGATAAAAAATCGCCCATTTATTCCTTTTGAAAAGGAACAAAAAAGCACATCCGACTGGAAAAAAAAAAAACTCACCAGTCGGATTTTATAAAAAACTTGGTGATGAAAGGCAGTTGCACATTTCTGGCAAAACATAAAAAAAGCACTGTTTTGCAACACGATTTGTCGAAAATATATGTCTTCATTGATAAAAAATCGCCCATTTATTCGTTTTGAAAAGGAACAAAAAAGCACATCCGACTGGGAAAAAAAAAAAAAACTCACCAGTCGGATTTTATAAAAATCTTGGTGATGAAAGGCAGTTGCACATTTCTGCACATTTCTGGCAAAACATAAAAAAAGCACTGTTTTGCAACACGATTTGTCGAAAATATATGTCTTCATTGATAAAAAATCGCCCATTTATTCCTTTTGAAAAGGAACAAAAAAGCACATCCGACTGGAAAAAAAAAAAAAACTCACCAGTCGGATTTTATAAAAATCTTGGTGATGAAAGGCAGTTGCACATTTCTGCACATTTCTGGAAAAACATAAAAAAAGCACTGTTTTGCAACACGATTTGTCGAAAATATATGTCTTCATTGATAAAAAATCGCCCATTTATTCCTTTTGAAAAGGAACAAAAAAGCACATCCGACTGGAAAAAAAAAAAACTCACCAGTCGGATTTTATAAAAAACTTGGTGATGAAAGGCAGTTGCACATTTCTGGCAAAACATAAAAAAAGCACTGTTTTGCAACACGATTTGTCGAAAATATATGTCTTCATTGATAAAAAATCGCCCATTTATTCCTTTTGAAAAGGAACAAAAAAGCACATCCGACTGGAAAAAAAAAAAAAAAAACTCACCAGTCGGATTTTATAAAAATCTTGGTGATGAAAGGCAGTTGCACATTTCTGCACATTTCTGGCAAAACATAAAAAAAGCACTGTTTTGCAACACGATTTGTCGAAAATATATGTCTTCATTGATAAAAAATCGCCCATTTATTCCTTTTGAAAAGGAACAAAAAAGCACATCCGACTGGAAAAAAAAAAAAAAAAACTCACCAGTCGGATTTTATAAAAATCTTGGTGATGAAAGGCAGTTGCACATTTCTGCACATTTCTGGCAAAACATAAAAAAAGCACTGTTTTGCAACACGATTTGTCGAAAATATATGTCTTCATTGATAAAAAATCGCCCATTTATTCCTTTTGAAAAGGAACAAAAAAGCACATCCGACTGGAAAAAAAAAAAAAAAAACTCACCAGTCGGATTTTATAAAAATCTTGGTGATGAAAGGCAGTTGCACATTTCTGCACATTTCTGGCAAAACATAAAAAAAGCACTGTTTTGCAACACGATTTGTCGAAAATATATGTCTTCATTGATAAAAAATCGCCCATTTATTCCTTTTGAAAAGGAACAAAAAAGCACATCCGACTGGAAAAAAAAAAAAAAAAAACTCACCAGTCGGATTTTATAAAAATCTTGGTGATGAAAGGCAGTTGCACATTTCTGCACATTTCTGGCAAAACATAAAAAAAGCACTGTTTTGCAACACGATTTGTCGAAAATATATGTCTTCATTGATAAAAAATCGCCCATTTATTCCTTTTGAAAAGGAACAAAAAAGCACATCCGACTGGAAAAAAAAAAAAAAAACTCACCAGTCGGATTTTATAAAAATCTTGGTGATGAAAGGCAGTTGCACATTTCTGCACATTTCTGGCAAAACATAAAAAAAGCATTGTTTTGCAACACGATTTGTCGAAAATATATGTCTTCATTGATAAAAAATCGCCCATTTATTCCTTTTGAAAAGGAACAAAAAAGCACATCCGACTGGAAAAAAAAAAAAAAAAAAACTCACCAGTCGGATTTTATAAAAATCTTGGTGATGAAAGGCAGTTGCACATTTCTGCACATTTCTGGCAAAACATAAAAAAAGCATTGTTTTGCAACACGATTTGTCGAAAATATATGTCTTCATTGATAAAAAATCGCCCATTTATTCCTTTTGAAAAGGAACAAAAAAGCACATCCGACTGGAAAAAAAAAAAAAAAAAACTCACCAGTCGGATTTTATAAAAATCTTGGTGATGAAAGGCAGTTGCACATTTCTGCACATTTCTGGCAAAACATAAAAAAAGCACTGTTTTGCAACACGATTTGTCGAAAATATATGTCTTCATTGATAAAAAATCGCCCATTTATTCCTTTTGAAAAGGAACAAAAAAGCACATCCGACTGGAAAAAAAAAAAAAAACTCACCAGTCGGATTTTATAAAAAACTTGGTGATGAAAGGCAGTTGCACATTTCTGGCAAAACATAAAAAAAGCACTGTTTTGCAACACGATTTGTCGAAAATATATGTCTTCATTGATAAAAAATCGCCCATTTATTCCTTTTGAAAAGGAACAAAAAAGCACATCCGACTGGAAAAAAAAAAAAAAACTCACCAGTCGGATTTTATAAAAATCTTGGTGATGAAAGGCAGTTGCACATTTCTGCACATTTCTGGCAAAACATAAAAAAAGCATTGTTTTGCAACACGATTTGTCGAAAATATATGTCTTCATTGATAAAATATTGTCCATTTATTCCTTTTGAAAAGGAAAAAAAAAAAAAACACATCCGACTGCAAAAAAAGACTCACCAATTGGATTTTATAAAAATCTTGGTGATGAAAGGCGCACATTTCTGGCAAAACATAAAAAAAGCACTGTTTTGCAACACGATTTGTCGAAAATATATGTCTTCATTGATAAAAAATCGCCCATTTATTCGTTTTGAAAAGGAACAAAAAAGCACATCCGACTGGGAAAAAAAAAAAAAAAACTCACCAGTCGGATTTTATAAAAATCTTGGTGATGAAAGGCAGTTGCACATTTCTGCACATTTCTGGCAAAACATAAAAAAAGCACTGTTTTGCAACACGATTTGTCGAAAATATATGTCTTCATTGATAAAAATCGCCCATTTATTCCTTTTGAAAAGGAACAAAAAAGCACATCCGACTGGAAAAAAAAAAAAAAAAAAACTCACCAGTCGGATTTTATAAAAATCTTGGTGATGAAAGGCAGTTGCACATTTCTGCACATTTCTGGCAAAACATAAAAAAAGCACTGTTTTGCAACACGATTTGTCGAAAATATATGTCTTCATTGATAAAAAATCGCCCATTTATTCCTTTTGAAAAGGAACAAAAAAGCACATCCGACTGGAAAAAAAAAAAAAAAACTCACCAGTCGGATTTTATAAAAAACTTGGTGATGAAAGGCAGTTGCACATTTCTGGCAAAACATAAAAAAAGCACTGTTTTGCAACACGATTTGTCGAAAATATATGTCTTCATTGATAAAAAATCGCCCATTTATTCCTTTTGAAAAGGAACAAAAAAGCACATCCGACTGGAAAAAAAAAAAAAAACTCACCAGTCGGATTTTATAAAAATCTTGGTGATGAAAGGCAGTTGCACATTTCTGCACATTTCTGGCAAAACATAAAAAAAGCATTGTTTTGCAACACGATTTGTCGAAAATATATGTCTTCATTGATAAAATATTGTCCATTTATTCCTTTTGAAAAGGAAAAAAAAAAAACACATCCGACTGCAAAAAAAGACTCACCAATTGGATTTTATAAAAATCTTGGTGATGAAAGGCGCACATTTCTGGCAAAACATAAAAAAAGCACTGTTTTGCAACACGATTTGTCGAAAATATATGTCTTCATTGATAAAAAATCGCCCATTTATTCGTTTTGAAAAGGAACAAAAAAGCACATCCGACTGGGAAAAAAAAAAAAAAAACTCACCAGTCGGATTTTATAAAAATCTTGGTGATGAAAGGCAGTTGCACATTTCTGCACATTTCTGGCAAAACATAAAAAAAGCACTGTTTTGCAACACGATTTGTCGAAAATATATGTCTTCATTGATAAAAAATCGCCCATTTATTCCTTTTGAAAAGGAACAAAAAAGCACATCCGACTGGAAAAAAAAAAAAAAAAAAAAAACTCACCAGTCGGATTTTATAAAAATCTTGGTGATGAAAGGCAGTTGCACATTTCTGCACATTTCTGGCAAAACATAAAAAAAGCACTGTTTTGCAACACGATTTGTCGAAAATATATGTCTTCATTGATAAAAAATCGCCCATTTATTCCTTTTGAAAAGGAACAAAAAAGCACATCCGACTGGAAAAAAAAAAAAAAAAACTCACCAGTCGGATTTTATAAAAAACTTGGTGATGAAAGGCAGTTGCACATTTCTGGCAAAACATAAAAAAAGCACTGTTTTGCAACACGATTTGTCGAAAATATATGTCTTCATTGATAAAAAATCGCCCATTTATTCCTTTTGAAAAGAAAAAAAACACACACATCCAACTGCAAAAAAAAAAAAAAAAAAAAAAAAAAAAAAAAAAAAAAAACACACACACACACACATCCGACTGCAAAAAAAAAACTCACCAGTCGGATTTTATAAAAATCTTGGTGATGAAAGGCGCACATTTCTGGCAAAACATAAAAAAAGCACTGTTTTGCAACACGATTTTTCGAAAATATATGTCTCCTTTCCATTGATAAAAAACCGCCCAATTATTCCTTTTGAAATGGAAAAAAATAAACATACATCCGACTGCGAAAAAAAAATCACCAGTCGGATTTTATAAAAATCTTGGTGATGAACAGAAAAAAATGAATATAATTTGCACATAATTAACAATTATAACATTTTATAAATTATAAGAGCATTTTCTTGGGCTTATATTATTTCATTATATCGTCTTATGATTGAAGAAAATGACTTGTAATCCACACATAAGGAAAATAACAGAAATTATAATCACATTTTTTCACTATAAAAGTTAAGAACACGAACATCTTTTCAAACAACGAATTCGTTGAACAAACGTTTAACTCGAAAGAATAACACGTCAACCAGTCGCCATACACGTCTGCCAAAAAAGAACATTAACAGAACATGATCGTGGCCTGCGGTCTGTTAAAAAAAATAATAATAATTACGTCAGCATTTCCAACGATGTGATCTCTGAGACCCAATTGACTCATTAAAATTTTTTATCAGCAGACAGAAACTTTTCATTTTCTGGCGTTAAATTTATCAGTTAGCTAAATATAATTACTACAGTTTTTATTTCTTTGAGAGAGAGGGAAAATAGCTTAAAAAAAGATTTTGACGTAACACTTGCAAATATTTCGAATTTTGAAGAATTTAACAGCAATTTCATACTTCAGATTTTTGCTTTAGATGTAAAAATCCAAAATATTATTCCTCCATTAACTTTTGAATGCCTTTATAACTTAATCTGTATTTTCATACATTATTAATATACTAGAGTGGTCACTATTTTCTATATACCACTTAGAAATCACTGTTGTTAAACATCATAGAGATTAATCAGTATCACACCATAATTGAAATTTTGCGATCGCTTTTGGAAATTTGGAATCCCGTTTCTGTTTAAAATATCAGCTAAAAATTATTATTTTAAAAATATGATATTAAATTGTTTTTAAAAATGATAAAACTTCCTATTCCCCTGTTAATTTATAATAATTAAACACCAAGAAAAAATGGGACTAAGAATTTTTTGTCAGAGAGGGGAGTGGGGGGGGCTCTGTCCCCATGAATCCACCGTAGCAGTCAATTTTTAATTTTATTTACCCTGTTCATGAGTTTAAAATTTATCTGAAACGGGGGCTGGGGGCTGAAACCTTCTAACGAAAAAAATAATCAACTATTTCAATTCTCCGATTTGAAAAAAAAAAATGCTGGAAATAATTTTTGAATATTTAATGTTTCTGAATTGTTAAATTTTTGTATTTTTATATCGGAAATTTTAAATATTGTTCTACCCTAAGAGTTCTATCACAAAATTGTTAGTTTGTTTCATGTTTATAGTCTGAATTTATCTTTCTGTCAGCACTCACATTTCTTTGTATTTCAAACTATACATCTCAGGATTTAGGAGAGGAAGTCATTCCTTCACTGCACCCCTCCCGCGTACATCCACCAATGTACGTAATTTTTGGAGAATTTTATGTTTTGTGAAAACAAATTTTTTAACTACTCAATACACTAAAAATAACTGAGTAAGCAAATTTGTACAATTTTAACACAAGTTTTATGCTCTAATCAAACTCTTTTTTATAAAGTAATACCAAATTTAGTGTTAGGAAAGTATTTTAAACATCTTTTATCTGTTTCAAAACGTTTCCTGATGGCGCTGGCATACATAAAGATACAATTGTAACACAGTCATTACACATATGTTAGTATTATATCACTTTTCAGAGACTTAAACGTCTGACTTTCTAAATGTCTTAATTTCAGACATATCATCGTTATTCAGATATGTTTCTCAGTTCGTTTATACAATGATCATAGAAAGACACTTAGGCGTCTTAAATTCAGACATCTATGGTGTCTGAAATTTCAGATTCAGACACTTAAGTGTCCGAATTACTTTTTCAGACACATATGTGTCTGAATTTAAGACGCCTCTATTTGCAGTGTACCGCCACATTTCGTTAAAACATGTTTTTTGATTAAATATTGCTATTAAAAATGTAATCGGCATTGTTTTTATAAATGAAATGCAAGATTTTTCCTCAAATTAGTGTTGCCACAAAAATAAAATAACCTCATTATATAGTGCTGAACAATGATTAACCCTCTGACTGACAAGGCATTTGAGCGGTCACGGAAATGAAATGCTCATTCAAAGAAGATAAAATAGTATGCCAAAAAAACCAACGTCTATTTACTATTTCCTTTTCAAAACGGATCGTATATTTTCACCCCCCCCCCAATCCAATTAGTTACAGCAGCAGAGATAACCACAGGAAGTATGGGGAGAGTTTGGAAATTCTTAAAAATCATTATCTCCCCTAAGTTTTGAGTTATAAGCACATCTTGAGTTATAAGTGAGTTTTTTTCATGATGACATTTATTGGGCTGTCGCGTGCAGAAGTTATATTCAAAACGACAATTTTCACAGCATTTTCTAAAAGACCGCCTGCCTTTTTCGAAAAATGGAAAAAACTGTTCGACTTCATAGTTTCTAAATAAGAGCATTCGTCGATTCCATGTGTTAATGAACGAAACTGAATTCAGAAATCTTGTTAGAAAATAGTCAATTTGGATTCCAATATAAAAAGATTATACGATTTCTCTATGGGCAAGTTCAATTTTAGTAGCATACTTTTTTTTTCTACTTTATTCGAAAAACATAAAAGCCTTTATAATATATTTTATGTGATCTCTACGCAACCTCTTATAAAAGTATTTTGTTAATCATTTATTATATAGTATTAGTACTAATTCTAACCATGAAATGCATTTAATAAAGTTCTTTTTTCCTTCTTTGTGTGTGTCTGTTATTTTTATCTTAAAAATGTTAATGCGTGGTCATATATTTATTTAAATATTTAAAAGGATTTCCAGTTGAACATTATATCATATGTAAAAGATTTAAGAATAGGATTTGGAGAGGTAGTTTATTTATTTCTTTTCTCTCTCTCTCTTTAAATTTAAATATATTATCATTGATGATTTTTTTTCTCCTGCAGTTGCTTCGTTTTTTCCTAAACTCTATTAGACAAAAGCTATCCCTTAAGACTGTTCTCAAATCTAAAAAAGCCACTTTCTGACACATTCCTGAATTCAGTTTTGTTCGAAAACATCGCCTCCTCTCCTTTGTGCGTTACTTTTCCTTTCTATTATGACCAGTGGAAAGTTGAACGCGTGTTTTTACGAGACGCAGATTATCCTCCTTTGGAAATGTCTATACTCGTTTTTGATAAATACGTTTTATGAAATTTAATCTTTTTTACTTTATATATTATAACACTTAATCTACAATATTTTGAAAGAAAATCTCGATGTTTCAAAGCGCACCATAATTTTCATAATTATACCTCTGGGTGTGCCTAGTAGAGATGAGACGGGATCAGCCCGAGCCCGGACCCGACACGGGCTCGGGTCCGATTTTTATATTGGTCTTCGGGCCCGGGCGGGCTCATTCTTTCTTAAACTGACAATTTTATTTATTCTCATATCGTAAAAATAAAAATAACATTTTTTCCCTTAAAAAATTACATATTTCATTTTAAGTCATTTAATGCTAGTTTCATCAGAATGAATAAAAGGGGAAGCAGAAATCTTATTTTTCTTTTCCAGTTTTAGAATGCTATTTTAAAAGGAAATTTTACAATATTTGCAGATTTATGGAATCACAGAAAAAAGCGTACCGGGAAAAAAGCGCACCGGAAAAAAGCACACGGAAAAAAGCACACTGGAAAAAAGCGCACAGAAAAAAGCGCACCGGAAAAAAGCGCACCTTGAAGCAATCGCAGCTTGAAGAAAGCACACCTACATCAGATAAAAATTCATATGGAAAAAAATACACTGTAAATTAAAATATAAATTATTTTAATTAATATGAAAACACAAAATTATGTTTTGATTGTGAATTTGACACAATTTCTCATTAAAACGACATGCATTAAATGGATGTAAGTTTTTAGCTTACAGGCTATCAAGTCTGACATTGCATACACAGGTTCGAAGTTAGGTAAAATGGGCAACATTAATAACGTCAATAGGTAAAAAGGGCAACGGTGAAAACGTCAACAGGTAAAATGGTCAACAATCAAAATAAAGATAATACATTATATAGCATTGAACATAAAATTGGTATAGATTATTTATTGAGATGTATATAAGTTCAGTTATAGAAAACCGATTCTATGTTTTCTCTAGTAAAGCAAGTGTTATTTAAGAACGTGTATCTGTAACCCTAACATTACTATTTACAAGTTGCAGGTTGCATGTAATTGCATTTCCAATGATCCAAATAGGTTGAAAGTTATTGCAAACAAGTTAGCAACAGAAGGAAGGACACATCCTATTGTCTATTCCCCCTTTACTTTCCACTCTGGGATTCAACTTGAGAAAGGTTTTAAATAAGTTGGTTTTTGTAATGTAAAGGGGAGTAGAAGAATATTTTGTCTCATATTGTCATATTATACTAGACAGGTGCGCAAATCCGAAAAATATTCCCTTGTAAGCTGGAAATGTCTTTAATGCATTTTGCAAAGAAATATTTTATTTATTATCCATTATTTCACTGTTCAATTAACTACTCTATATAGGCATTTACATAATTATTATATTTTCAGTTTGACTATTAAAACTATATCATGTAATTAATATAAAAATTGAATTTATCTGACATGTATGGCGTCATAATCATATATGACGTACATGACATTATATAAACTTTATGAGCAAGTTATAGTCGCATTCTTCATTCTATTAAATCCTATCATACGCTTAATTCAGTGATATCCCATGATAGGTAATGATTCTAAGTTGCCATCATGGTGATTACATCCTATTTAAGATGGAGTCCTATTACTTCCGTCTTACAGAATTTAAAAACAAAATTTGTATAAAATTTGTGTAAAATTGTTTAATTATAGCAATCCTATAATCTACCAATAGTTTTTTGGATAGATGTTTCCGGAGAAATAGATATTAAATGGAAAAAAGACTCTAAATAAGGATTTCAAGATCTGAAATTTTCAAAGCTGGGCTTAGGCTTCCCATTGGAATTTTCTGTAAATATCAACAAAAGATAAAACGTTGCCAGTTTAAAATATTCATATTTCATTACGGAAATTAATCATATCATAATAACAGACGATATAATACATTTCACTGTAAATAGTTACAGTGCGAACGCACCTCATTTGTCACGTTTGGCGTACATTTTCCAATTTGTTTGATTTTTCGACGAACGAATTATAAGCGAATAGTTTCTCATGATGACCTTTATGGGTGCAGAAATTCTATCCAAAACACCAATTTTGACAGCAATTTCTAAAAGACTTCCTACCTTTATCGAATAATGGAAAAAACTGCCAAATTTTATAGTGTATGAATAAGAGCACCTGCCAATTTCATTTGTTTTCGAACAAAACTGAATTCAGGAATGTGTCAGAAAGTGGCTTTTTTAGATTTGAGAACAGTCTTAAGGGATAGCTTTTGTCTAATAGAGTTTAGGAAAAAACGAAGCAACTGCAGGAGAAAAAAAATCATCAATGATAATATATTTAAATTTAAAGAGAGAGAGAGAAAAGAAATAAATAAAATACCTCTCCAAATCCTATTCTTAAATCTTTTACATATGATATAATGTTCAACTGGAAATCCTTTTAAATATTTAAATAAATATATGACCAAGCATTAACATTTTGAAGATAAAATAACAGACACACACAAAGAAGGAAAAAAGAACTTTATTAAATGCATTTCATGGTTAGAATTAGTACTAATACTATATAATAAATGATTAAAAAAATACTTTTATAAGAGGTTGCGTAGAGATCACATAAAATATATTATAAAGGCTTTTATGTTTTTCGAATAAAGTAGAAAAAAAAAAGTATGCTACTAAAATTGAACTTGCCCATAGAGAAATCGTATAAACTTTTTATATTGGAATCCAAATTGACTATTTTCTAACAAGATTTCTGAATTCAGTTTCGTTCATTAACACATGGAATCGACGAATGCTCTTATTTAGAAACTATGAAGTCGAACAGTTTTTTCCATTTTTCGAAAAAGGCAGGCGGTCTTTTAGAAAATGCTGTGAAAATTGTCGTTTTGAATATAACTTCTGCACGCGACATCCCAATAAATGTCATCATGAAAAAAACTCACTTATAACTCAAGATGTGCTTATAACTCAAAACTTCATTTGTCAAAAAAAAAAAAAAAAAAAAAAAAACTATTGGATCCCAAATTATTTACATAGTTATCTCTGCATTTGTCATTTTGCATTTATCATTTTGTTCTGTGCTTTTAGAGTCTCTCGTTGTCGACCAAGTAAAAATGTTCTCTTTTTCTTTTAGGTAGATTTCGTAAGAAATATTGCCTATTACATTCTAACCTAAGTTGGAATTGTTCAAAAATATTTGCAAATCTACGCCGATCATGACTCCCAGAGCCCAAAACCACCCCTCTAGTTCAAAACTTATATATATATATAGTCACTGTTTTATGGACACGATAACTGCAATAATTCTGCACAAATCTCTTCCAAACTGATACATAAAATCAAGGGGCATAAAATCTTGGTCTAGGTCGTTAATGGGCAAAATCGAACAAAGGGGGGGGGGGTGGAGGGACTTTTCTTAATTATGATATCTATCGAAACCGTTTAAAGTTATTATTACTTCTAGGAAAAGGGCAAAACTTTATGTATGACAGATTTTTGATATCATTAAAAATGGCCCCAAGGGGGGGGGGGGAAAGGGGTGTTTAGAACAAAAAAATTCATAACTTCGTCAATTCACAAGATATCAAATCTGCTTAAATTTATTATAAATCCTCTTAATATTATTTAAAACTTTTATATTGACAAGTTTTTTATAGGACCAATCCTTATAGCAAAAAAATCTCTGCCGGCTCCGCCAGCAAACAAGTTAGGTTTCGAAGTGGGCGGTTCCAACTACCGCATCATGGCAAAAAGGTCATTTCTTTTGTGATTTCTTCACATGTTTACACTTGGCATGCGGCTAATACGAAAGTATCACTTTAAAAATTTTATTTGAATACATTATTGCGATTTTTGATTAAACAAAATGCTCTTTGGTTTTGTCAGAGGGAAATCTAAAAAATATATAAAAATATATATATACCAAAAACCCTATATGTTCTGTAACCTGGGAAACTCGGACTGGATCCAATATTTTAAATAACATAATAGGCGTTAGACATCCTCGCAGTTCGGTTTATGGCAAATCCGAACCCAACAATTCTATATCAAGTCAACCCGAAAACCGTTCGAACCAGACAAACAAAATTAGTTGACCCGCAACGAGACTCGAATACTTTTAAATAACTTTCGTCGACCTCAACCCGACCTGAACCCGAAATGAAAGAAAATTATCCCATGTTTTAATGCAATGATGGAAAAGTAGTTTTCAGTCGTATCTCTAGTATCAATATTATCTTTAAAAATCAATATGTACTCATTAGTATATTCAAACATATAGTTTTCCACCTGAGAAAGTATTTTGGAGCTTCTTTTGAGTAATTGGATCAACACGAACACGGACTGCAAGTGTCAATACCCAAGCCGAATCTGAAACAATTAAAGTGAGCCTTACCTGAACCCGACCCAAAGTGAAAATAAATAGGTCAACCCGACCTCACCGAACAGAGGGTAGGGTAAAATATTGTTATATATGTTCATTTTCCTCTTAAAATTTAAAATGAAATTTAGATATACAATTGTATACTAATTTTACATAATTGCGTTAAAATATGGAGTACTTTTCCTTCATTCGGGTTCTGGTAGTTTTTGGGTGAAAGTATGTCGGATTCGGATTGGGTTATGGGTTGATGAAAATATTTTGGGTTGAAAAAAAATCGTATATAATCCGACGAACTCTAATCCATATATATTTATATTTATATGTTAATAATTTGCCCCCCCCCCCCCTTAATCGGACATATCATAGTTTATAAAATCATGTAAAATAGGGCACTTTATTGCAAGAACCTCAACTGTTTGTTACAATTGCCACAGAACTAATTAAACTTATTAAGGAAAACTTATTTATTTCCTAAACGTATTTAGGACGCATAAAATAAAAAAAAATTACCTTAGAATTCAAATATCATGTATTTCTTACGTGGTCGGAAAAAAGGCCACTTTTACACGTATAAAATATAGAAAAAAAGGTATAGGGTTAATTTAGTTATTTAAAAGAGCGGGAAAATCATTATTTCAGAAAATGGATGATAAATGAAAAGAATACATCTATGCAAAATTGTGTATAAAAACGAAAGCGTGGCAATTTCGATTATATTATAAGTAAACTATTTTCCTGCCAAAGCGTTTCTTATGCAATTTACACCGTGAGTTGTCTGATTGATGCCACAATTCTAGTGGCGTATGCAGAATTTATTTTGTGGTGGGGGGGGGGGGAGTAACTAGTACAAACATCCAAAAATGTTGAACAGTTTTTAGAAATACCTATTGTATTGATTTCTCTTCCACCCCACCTCCTTTTTTTTAACATTTCGAGGAAGGGAGGGGGTGTGAATTTATTTACCTCTAAAGAGGATGCAACTTATTTTTTTTTCCTTTTTCGCAGCAAATTTGTACAGTGTGAGACGGGCTTTTAAATTATTAACCACAGAAACTCACCCAAGAGTTCAATTTTGGCTGGGGTAGGGAAAGAGGATGTACCTATTGGGAAAAATAAATTTTTGCACATTATTATATTTTGGTTGGGGAGGGGGGGGGGGGAGTAGTTGTCTCAACAGTAGTCCCTCAAAAAAATTTAACATCACAGTGGTATCACTTTGACTATATTTGCTCAGAGACAAATGAGGACAAGTAGTAAATAGTAATAGAGTACACACGGCACATGGCACACACAGTGTCAAAAGGAATTTACATGTAGTCAAGCTCGAATTCTTAAAAATCATTAGAAGATAAGATCTGAAAAAACAAGTCCTGAAAGAAATGTTAAATTTTTGAACAAACGGCCTGAAGTCATATTGGTTTCCAATGAAAATATACCTTTGTGCCTTGTGGGGCCTGGCTTTTACGATCAAGTGCCGACGGTGACATTGATTATTTTTTCTTGGTAGGTGATATAAACAACACGGGACTTCCTTCTTCCTAATAGTTAGGAAATGTGTTTTGTCCCCTCTCCACTAACTTCTGGGAATGCGATTGATTAATTCTTGATGATTCTTTCTTCCAACACATTGGAGAGCTGACTCGATCTACTTTGATTCCATTACAAAAAAAAATAACAGTTTAAATTTAATACACACTGAAGTTTTACCCTGTAAAAAAATATCTTGGGAATGAAATTCACGGAGACCTATAACTGTACACCCCCCCCCCCATTTTTACCCTTTTTCACCAGTATGCACAGAAATAAGCCTTTAGAAATAATATCTGGAGGCACGGCAGTGCCCCGCAAGTCGAGAGAGGACAGGCGTACGCATACTTTTCTGGAAGCAACTCAGGGCACTTTTGACCCCCCCATATCTCCACGTTGGAGTATCCTAAAAATTTCAAACTTCGTTTTTCTAGAGTATTTGGCACACAGGACGAAAATTTAAAATTACAACTTTCTGTCTTCTCTAGTTCAGACGATATATGAACTCAAACATTCGATTTTTTTGTCACTCACTCACTCACTCGTTCACGCGTCATCAAAAAGATTAGGTAGATACCATAGCCCTAGAAACTTGACATTTGGATAAAAGGTAGTGTTTAGGATACAAAGAAAGGAAAAATTATAAAATCCGGAAAATTCGAAAAAAAAACATTCGAAAATTCAACAAATTTCATCAAAATTGAAAATTGAATATTATACGATCTTGTAGTCTTAGAAACTTAATATTCGGTGTAAAGATAGTGTTTAGTATCCAGAAAAAGAAAACATCAAAAACACCAAAAAAATCGAAAGCAAAATTGAAAAAATCGAAAAATCGAAAAAAATCGAAAATTTTCAAATAATCCGATTTTGTTGCGCTAGAAACTTGGAATTCGGAATAAAAGTAGTATTTAGGATGCAAAATAAGGAAAAATTAAAAATTCCGGAAAATTCGAAAAAAAATTCAAAAATTCAAAAAATTCGAAAAAATTGAAAAAATTAAAATAATTTGATTTTTTTGCCTTAGAAACTTAAAATTCGCAGTAAAGATAGTGTTTAGGATTCAGAATAAGTTAAAATAAAAAACGCAATAAAATTCGAAAATAAAATAAAAAACTCGAAAAATAATAAGGTAAATTTGAAAATAAATCGATTTCATAGCGCTAGAAACTTGAAATTTGGAATAAAGGTAATATTTGAGATACTAAATAAGGAAAAATTCAAAAAATATGGATAATTCAAAAAATACCCATAAATTAGTGCAGACGATATATGAACGCAAAGTTTCGATTTTTTGTCACTCACACACTCACTCACTCTCGCGTCATCAAAAAGATTGGGTAGATCCCGCAGCCGCAAAAACTTAAAATTTGGAATAAAGCTAGTGTTTCGGATACAAAGAAAGGAAAAATTATAAAATCCGGAAAATTTAAAAAAAACATTCGAAAATTTAAAAAAATTGAACAAAATTGAAAATTTAAAATAACACGATCGTGTAGTCTTAAAAACTTAAAATTTGGTATGAAAGTAGTGTTTAGAATTCAGAAAAAGAAAACATCAAAAACACACACAAAATAAATTGAAAATAAAATCGAAAAATCGAAAAATCGAAAAATTTCAAATAATCCAATTTTGTTGCGCTAGAAACTTGGAATTCGGAATAAAGGTAGTATTTAGGATGCAAAATAAGAAAAAATTAAAAAATCCAGAAAATTCGAAAAAAAAAATCAAAAATTCGAAAAATTCGAAAAAATTGAAAAAAATTAAAATAATTTGATCTTTTGGCCTTAGAAACTTAAAATTCGCGGTAAAGATAGTGTTTAGGATTCAGAATAAGTTAAAATAAAAACGCAATAAAATTCGAAAATAAAATAAAAAAAATCGAAAGAAATCGAAAAATAAGGAAATTTTGAAAATAGTTCGATTTCATAGGACTAGAAACTTGAAATTTGGAATGAAGGTAATATTTAAGATACTAAATAAGGAAACATTAAAAAATATGGATAATTCAAAAAAAAAATCGTAAATTTCAAACCAAAAAAAAAGAAAAGAAAAGAAAAAGAGAGAAATATTGAAAATAATATGATCTCGTAGTCTTAGAAACTGAAAATTTGGTGTAAAGGTAGTGTTTAGGATTCAGAAAAAGAAAAAATTAAAAACACAACAAAAATTGGAAAAAAAAATAAAAATAAATAACGAAAAAAAACGAAAATTTGAAAATAATTTGATTTTGTAAAGCTAGAAACTTAAAATTTGGAATAAAGTAGTATTTAGAATACAAAAAAAGAAATAAATAAAAAATCTGAAAAATTCGAAAATTCGAAAAATTGAAAAAAATTCGATTTTGTAGCTTTAGAACTTAAAATTCAGCGTAAACTTATTATTTAGGATACAGAAGAAGGGAAAATTAAAACACAATAAATTCGAAAATAGAATAAAAAAAACTCGAAAAAGATCAGAAATTTCAAAATAATTCGATTTTGTAGCGCTAGAAGCTTGAAATTTATAATAAAGGATACAAAATAAGAAAAAATTAAAAAATCCAGAATATTATAAAAAAATTCGAAAAATTCAAAAATAATTTTATCTTGTAGTCTTAGAAACTTAAAACTTGGTGTAAAGGTAGTATTTACTATTCAATAAAAGGAACAATTAAAATATTCGTTAAATTCGAAAATAAAATTAAAAAATCGAAATATTTTTAAGAAATCGAAAATTCGAAAACCATTTGATTTTGTACTGCTAGAAACATTAGTTTTAAGATAATAATCCTATTAGCTAGTACAACGCCCCTAATTGTTTTATGTTATTTCCCCCGGATTATGGTTTCCTTTTCTTTCGTTTACGAATTTCGTTATAGAAAAGTTCCGCTATAGACTGGCTACGATATAGGCGATTTCTTTATAGACAGGTTTGTTTTCTTTCACAGGTTGTACTCTATTTACTTCACATATGAAATATGGATTGTTAAATGATGTTAGCCCCACAAAAATTTTCACAGCTCCCCCTACCCTCCCGACATTACTGGCTGGTTATGGCTTGATAGTCCTTTCTAAATAAAATCATGGTGACTCTAAGATTCACTTGATTTATCTCTAAATTGAACCTAAATGATCCTAAGAAGACGGATGAAATAATTACTATATTGGCATGACAATCAGGTAATTTAGAATTAAAATCGAAAAATCAATAAATTTATAAAAAGTCGAAAATTTGAAAATAATTCGATTTTGTAGTCCTAGAAGCTTGACATTCGGCTTAAAGGCAGGGATTAGTACACAAAGTAAGGAAAAATTAAAAAATCCGTAAATAATAAAAAAAAAAAGACAAAAAAACGAAAAAAAAAAAACATCGAAAAAAGGAATATAGTTTGATTTATTGGAAATTTCCGGAAATTTTAATTTTGGCTTTCTTTTTATACTAAAAAGTTCTTTTATGTTAAATATCAAGTATCTAGGGCTGCGAGTACTATATCAGATGGATAGCACCTATCCTGGAAGCAATTGAGAGTACTTTTGACACTCACCCTCCCATAACTTAGTGCTTGCCTAGGAACCTGAAATCTCTTTTTATCTACAGTACTTTGCAAACGAAACTAAAGCTTCAAATTTTTTATACCTATACCTGTAAATAATAGGGACAGAGTGTGGGCTTAGCGAAAATCAGTGGATGATCTCCAAAAAGAACCCAAAATCAAGAAAAGGAGGATTACTTACAAAAAGAAGTGAAATCTCATCAAAAAGTCACCTGTAAAAAATGCAGCCAAGTCTCGTAACTCATTTACCGTAAAAAGTACTGAGATCGTATAAAGCCAAGTTTAACTATCTTATTAACTCTGAAATTTTCATTCACAAATCACTCCTTAGTCTCTACATCTTGAGTTAATTATTATTTTGTGACTTGGCAATTACGCAGCACAGGGAAGTTATTACACCTTACTATGTTATGGGATGGGACGGGATAATTTAATTAAGGCAAATTATATACGCACAGGGAAGTTATTACACTTTAATATGTTATAGTATTATTTGATTAAGACTAACTATATACATCACATTCTCGTGCTACGTAATTGCCAAGTCACAAAATAATAATTAACTAAAGATGTAGGGACTAGGAGTGATTTGTGAATGAAAACGGTAAATGAGTTACGAGACTTGGCTGCATTTTTTACAGGTGACTTTTTGATGAGATATATATTTAAGTAAGAAATAGAAGAAACTGAGTTAAACTGCACATAAAAATTGTAGCAAAAACGTGGAATGCAATTCATAACGAAAAACATTTTGAAGGAATGTTGTGCCATGTTAGGTTTATTACTTGATAAATATGGTATTTAGGATGCATTAGCACCATAAAACATAACATACTTTCAAAACATAATTTAACAAAAAAATTAATTACCTACGTTTGGCGCTTCTAGTTGAAAATATGGGGGGGGGGGGTTCAAAATTTTATTTTATTTTACTTTAGTGTTCTAAAATTCTGGGAGAGTGTAAGGAAGTGTGGAGGGAGGGCAAATCACCTCCTGACCCTTCTTGTTATGGACCTGCTTTATTTAATTTTATTATTCTCTTTATTTGATTAACGGTTTCAAATTGCAAAATTCGAGCAAGTGCAGACAAACGAAAACTTTTCCAGTACCGTTGACAGCTACGAAATGTGTTACAATTTGTTCAAAGTTTTATGAAGCTCAGGGGTTGCTACAAGAATTGAAAATTTGGTTGACCGATGTGATGGTGTAAGGCAGGTTTGTGTACTCTTGTACGGTCGATCTCGTTGTCCTGAATTTTGGGAGGTTTTCATTAGATGTAACGTGACTTACCTTAGAAACCACCTTAGAAAGACTATAGTATACGAACTATTTAAAATTGAAGTATTAAGTAAAATTTAATATTTAACATGAAATTAACATTTGTGGAATGCAAAGTAATTTTTCTGCCATTTGAAGCATATTTTTAACGGAAGATGCATAATTTAAGTTGGTAACTGTATAGTGATCGATGCGGGGCACAGAACTTTTTCTGTTTTCTTTTTATGCAAAGATTACAAATTATTTTAATGACTGTTACTTGATAATTTTTCGACAAGGCATGAAGTAGCTAGAAATTTTGGTATATTTCGGCAGGACCGTGTGAAGAGAAAACTGAGCGCAAGTTTCAATCCCCCCCCCCTCCACTTCTCTTTGTAATAAAATTGTGTCACAAAACTGATAAAGCACAGAAACATAATTAAATTCTATTTAATAAATATTTGGCGTTTATTTTGCAACTTTAAAAGGTTTAATTTTAATTCAGAAATCTTAAACAACTGATAAATAACTTTACAGATAATTGCTCTTATTTGTTAGAGAAATCATGATGTCTTGCGACTGTAAAAAAAATAAAAAAAAAAAAAAAAACGACGAAAACAGAAAAAGAAATTCCCCGGGTAAATGATCGCCGGTCAAAAAATGAATAAATAAATTATTAAAACCGTGGTTAGTAGTAAAAATTTGGCATCCACTCATTTTCCGAGCTCCGGAATAATGGTTCCATTTGTCCCCCTTTTCGCAAAATTGTGCAAATTTTAAACTTTAAAATTTCGTACACATCACATCTTTAAACGACTTTTAAATACTTGGGATTTCATTATTGCAATGAATTCATACAAATAAAACTTGTAATTATGTATAGAAAAATAGAATAATATTATTATATAACTCAATACTCGGAAATAAAAATTTCTTCCCAATGATAAGATTTTTCTTTTTTACAAATCTAGTCGAAATTCTTGATCCATTTGGTCATCTATCTCCGGAAACGAAAGGAAGGGACAATTTGAAAGAAACAGGAAACTGCCCCTCGCCTCCCTGAGGTAGGGTCGGGGATTGTAGCAATTATATATTGTTGAGAAGATACTTCGCCTAATGAAAGGGGGTAGGCATATTTCTTACACACGGGCACGCCAGTATTGGAGGTATTTTCTCCAAACGACTTATCACGGCTTCGCCGGTATAGAAGCCGTTCTAGGAGACCGACTTAAGAAGGGCTCGCCTTTTTCGGATGACAGTTTTCTGAACGTGTTAACACGGCCTTGTCTGTGAGAGGGTTAATAAATTCCGAAGATTAGTTCTTGAGATTGAGCTATTGCGGAAATCGTGAAAAATGCTGCATAGCAGCGCGACCTGCTGGGCGATTTTTACCAAAAACTAATCAGCACCAACTTATATCAGAGACTAACTAAATATAAAGTTTTAATAAATTCCGAAGATTAGTTCTTGAGATAGAGCTATTGCAGAAATCGTGAAAAATGCTGCATAGCAGCGCCACCTGAAGGGCGATTTTTACCAAAAACTAATCAGCACCCATTTATATCAAGGACTAACTGAATATAAAGTTTTATTAAATTCCGAGCATTAGTTCTGGAGATAGAGCGCCCACAAATTTTTTTTCTCATAGAGACAGACAGAGTGACAGACAGACATTTTCTAAAAATAGTCAAATCGTGTTCATGACCTTCTAAAACGTATAAATCAGTCGAAAACCGGGAGTTGAAAATTTTCAAGAATCCAATACTTTCTTCTTGTAAAGATAGAAGAAAGTAAAAAAGCGAGTAATTTTAGTCTGTTTTTGCTTTGTGTATGCTCGTGCAGTGTACATGTTATCTAGTTGTTTAAGAAGTGGAAAGGTTTCCGAGTGATGTTCAGCCGCATAGTACAACAGTTCTTGAATCCCTTGGCCATATTGCTTGAAGGAGGTAATGGTACTTCTTGTTTCGTCGGTCTCATCTGGTTCTGCTTCGTCTTCACTACCCTCTTCCTCTTCAACGATGTTGTCGCAAACAGGAAGGCTTCGAGATAAGCTCCAGGTTCAATTTCAGTATGAAGCTCCTGAAAAATTGACCGCAAGTCACTCACAGCTGTTGCTTCTTGGTCCTCTGTCTTTGATTGCTCATTCTCACATGGGAATCCAGCTTTGTGGATGCATTTTTGGATGGTGTAGGGGGTTATTTCATTCCAAGCCATTGATATCCAATGGACAGCATCCATGACATTGGCCTTCTTCGTTAGTTCGGTTGCCGAATTTGCCTCCTCCATCAGCAGGGACATATTCTTCAAAAAATGAATTCGGTAGTGAACTTTAAAGGTCTTGATTACTCCTTGATCCAGTGGTTGGGTTATAGAATTACAGTTTGGTGGCAGGAACTTCAGGCTCACGTTGCTCAGCTGCACATTTGTATGTGATCTGGCATTATCCACAAAAAGAAGAATTTTTCTTCCTTCTCTCTTCATCATCTCGTTAATGCCCTCCAACCATTGTGAGAAAATTGTGAATGTCATCCAGGCTTTTCGATTTGATTTATAGTGCACTGATAGTTAGGTAACGTTTAACAAAGTTTTTCTATACTATGTGGTATGCGTAAATGCTATAGATCATATGCAGGGTCATACAAAAGAATTTGTAAGCATTACTTTGTATCGGCGTAAATTGCTTAAAGGAATTTTTTAATCGGGTTGTGCATTTTGAATGTGAAATATGTTTGGTATATAAAAGGATGTTTGTTAAATATAAATAAAATCATATACAGGGCCACTTAATACATGACCGCTTATGACATCGTATTCCAGATACTTGACTGCTTATGAATGATAATTTCTAGAAGTGTAATTTCAGTTGTTTACAGCGTGTTTTTGTCTGTATTAAACTTTAGCTTAATATGTATCGTGTTTAATGTATCATGTATATGTAAATACCTTTAGGTAATATACAGGGTTGTACAAAAGAATTCAAATATATGTTTCCGTCCATTGGTAGAAACTACTGAAGAGGAATTTTCAACTATGTTTCGTGTTTTCATACTAAAGTAAATTTTGGAATACTATAAAGAATATAAATATATTTTGAATAAACGCCCCAAACCTGCAAAAGCTGTTATCACTTATCAGTTTCGTTCTTCAACATTGAATACAATAGTCAATTTCCCGACATTTATCTAATTTCATAATACAAGTACGATTTTTGCTATCTGGACCCGTGATAAAGTTCACCCTTATCTCATTCGTCAATGTCAAAGATAAAGCAAAAATTTCTTTCACTTCGTTGATTTCTGAATTCGGACCTAATTTCATACCAGGTAAGTAAATTTAAATTTCTGTAAATTTCTACCTTTTTGAATTTTATGAGCATCGGATAAAATGAAGTAGGAAGAAAACCGTGTTTAAAAAGTAGTGCAGATGTTTCACTTAGGTCTGTTCTGAAACAGAAGAAAAATCACTGCTCAACAACGCAAAACTTTCTGACACATTCACGGAGTAGTTTTTATGTATAGAAGTCGGCCTGTCTTATTTTTCAATAAACAGGGGCCACGTATTAAAATACACATTTCTTAAACGATTGCAGATACATCTCACAGTGGTAGCCATACAAAGTTCCTACGATTCACAAACTCCGTACAAAAATGATTTGCAGACCAAAAAAAAAAAACACATAAATCATAATAATACATTTAAAATTCCCATTATTTTTTTTTACTAGGAGGGGGAGGGGTCGCTATTTCAAAAATGTACATACACCCAGAGAGGTAGTTGAGAGGATAGGGGGTTCGGACACCCTCAGGAATTAAATCAATCAAACAAGATTTTCGTCAGTACCGGGAAAATTTATTGTCGACTAAGGATTTTGTGAATTGAAATAAATATTTCTTTTAGGTAGCTTTCTTTACAAAAAGCTACCTATTGCAGCCGCTCGGAGGATAGCAATTTCAAAACATTTCGGTATATTTTCACCGATCATGACCCCAGACACCAAAACCCCCCTCCGTTCAGCTGTTGGTTTATTTATATATATATATTTGACATATGCCATGCTGTAACTCTCTTATTTATGAACCGATTTGGAAGTGACTGAGTATGTTTATAGGGCATACCAAGGTCTCGACCAAGTTCGTTGGCCAGCTTCATCTACCATCTTGTTTCAAAATGGTGGCCAGTTAAAAAATTTTAAATCTTTAAAAATTCAAAAATATGTAAAAAAGGTTATAAATTGAAAATATTGTTTCATTTAAATGTTAGAAAGTATTACAAGGATTCTGGAACATTTTTTGTTTTGGCTATATCTTAAAAAATGCTTGAGATATGGCAATTTGAAGTTCTAGGTTGGCTATGAATGTGACTGACCATGAGTACAGAACATACCAAAGTCTCAACCAAGTGTTCGTTGGCCAGCTGCATGCGCCACCTTGTTTTAAAATGGCGGCCAGTTAAATTTTTTAGTTTTTATAAAAATTCAAAAAGATGTATAAAAAATTCAAAAAGGTGTATAAAAAATTATAAATTGAAAAAGTTGTTTCCGTCGTGTTAGAATGTGATACAAGAATACCGGAACATGTTTTGTTTTTTCTTTATCTTAGAAAATGGCTGAGATATGGCAGTTTGAAATTCTAGGTTGGCTGACATTTTGAAATAATCTGATTTTTGTTATGCTGAAATTCGCATTCAAATTCAGTATTAATGAAAACCGGGAATGAATCTTCTATAATCGGGTTCTAAGAATTTTAGCTTCAGATGTTTGAGTAAAATTAGTTGAATTTTTAAAAACATGGATTATGAAAGCTACCTTTTCCTCCCGGTACAAGCCGAAAAGGCTTTTTCTTTTGCGAATTATTATCTTCACCTACAGCGAATATTCGAGGAGTTGTAACGGAAAATGCTACATCATCCGTCCTGTAAGCTGTTTTCACTTTCTGTTGAATACAGATTTTAATCAATTAAAATTAGAGTTACTAACATTTTTTATGCTGTTGGTAATTTAAAAATGAAGATAGTATTGCATAAAATAAAGTGTTACAACAGACTTTTAAGCTGGAAGAAATATATTTTGCTGAAAATGTGCTGTTAGACCGATTTTCAGGAACAGTATTCAGATCGAAGGATTTACTAGAAATTGGCATAAATTAAATGCTTGAAAATTTATTGAATAAAGAGAAACGCTATTGGATTTCTTTATATCTATGATTATCTGATATTTTCAGACATTTAAAAATATAAATGACTTCGTGGAGATTGAATTCGAGAACGAGCTTATGAAAAAAAACTGCATTTAACTTATTAAATTCCATGAGTAACGGATGAGCTGGAAACAGCTTCCGTCCGACAGAAATATTGTTAGAAAGACCCCCACGGAGGGCACTCCCCCCAGGGCCTATATCCCTCCTGTTGATAATTGGCCGTCATAAATCAACCAACCAACCAACCGACAGAAATATTAAACTCCCCTTTCCATTTCTACCGCTAATTGATATATTTACACGGAGTTTTGTAATTTATCTTTCAATCACTTCCTGATACCAAAATCGGCCAACTGGTTGTGAAACTGCAACAACGAAATATTTTAAACATAAAAAATAGAAAATTATAAATAAAAAGTAAAGTGCGAAATGTATATATTTTTAAATACTCTTTTGTCATTAGTAGTTTAATATTAGGTAAATTTGATTATGTGTCGAGAAAACCTTTTAGAAATCCTGAATAATTTAGGTAGTCTAAATAATTTTTTTTTTCTTCCTTCCTGTTATCGTATCTTAAAAAAGAAACAGAGCCAAGATTATAATTTATTTTTAGGAATTCTATGGTTCAGGTACTCTATCAAGCATAAACCAAATAGGTGAATTTTCAATAATCGGGGCCCATGCGAAATTAACATCCAGTAACATGAATTTTTTTGATCAACATGAATTGCAGTCATGAAAATGGGCCTGATATTAAGTTACACATTGAAGGATTATATATAAAAAAAATTACTTTTATTACTTATTTTTACCTTCTTCTATCTTTACAAGAAGAAAGTATTGGGTTCATGAAAATTTTCGACTTCCGATTTTCGACGGATTTATACGTTTTAGAAGGTCCTGAACACGATTTGACTGTTTTTAGAAAATGTCTGTATGTGGCAACAATTTTGGGTGCGCGCTATCTCAAGAACTAAGGCACAAAATTTAATAAAACTTTAAATACAGTTAGTCCTTGGTATAACTTGTTGCTGTTTAGTTTTTGGGGAAAATCGCCCGACAGGTGGCGCTGCTATGCTACATTTTTCGTGATTTCCGCAATAGCTTTATCTCAAGAACTAATGCACTTGTTTTCATCAAACTTCAGATTCAGTTAGACCTTGACATAAATAGACGCTGATTACGTTTTAGTGTAGATATTTGAATAGGTTGCGCTGCTATATACCACTTTTGTTTACGATTTTTACGATAGCTATATCTTAAGAACTAATGCACGGAATTTCATCCAACTTCAGATTCTGTTAGACCTTGGCATAAATACATAGTGTAAATAGCCCAACAGGTGGCACTGCTATACTACTTTTTCCATTATTATCACGATAACTATATCTCAAGAACTAATGCACGGAATTTCATCAAACTTCAGATTCAGTTAGACGTTGACATAAGTTGTTGTTGATTAGGTTTTGGTCTAAATCTCCCAACAGGTGGCGCTGCTATGCTACATTTAGCAAGATTGACACAATTTTAGCCATAGTCCCATTTCAAGAACTAATGCACGGAATTTAATGAAACTTTAGTTTCAGTTAGACCTTGATATAAATGGGTGCTGATTCTTTTTAGTGTATGCGAAACCTGTGTGTGGATAGAAGAAAGTTTTGGGATTGGTACATCCGACTAGTTTAAATATGAATAAGATTCAGTGAGGTCTCCCTTTGTCAGGGTACCTTTCAGTCATAATTATTTCGAAAAAATTTAAATGAGGAAAACAAATTGAGCATAAAAATTTAAAATTGTGACTACCATAAAAATTTAAAAATAATAATAATAACACATGTTTAAAATTAGATAAAAATACATCAAAAAAATTTTTAATGTATTTTTTTAATTTAATTTTTTTTACAAATTCTTTTCTGTTTATTATTTCCGTTGCTGAAGTTACTGCTTTATGTTGCTTTATGTTTTGGCATTTTGTGCAAAATTTAGTCTAATTTTCGTGATTATCTCTTAATGTGTACACCACAATATTTTAAAAAAATTTTCCTGATTATATATTAACATGCACACCACAACAATCATGTCTTCTAATTTACATGAATATATTACCGTGCACACCGGAAGATTGTATCACAGTTCTATGATTATCTATTAACGTTCACACCACAACAATGTATTCTAATTTTCATGATTATCTATGAACGGACACACCACAACAATGCTTTCTAATTTTTATGATTGTCTATTGACGTGCCCACCACAACAATGTATTCTAATTTTCATGATTATATATTAACATGAACTCCTGAACAATGTCTTTGAATTTTCATAATTATCTATTAATGTGCACAAAAAAACAACAAAAAAAACTGAAATATCCTTTTAAATTTTATATTTTATAGAGGATTTCAATTAATGTAGTAATTTTTATATGCCTCTATATAATTATTTAAACAATGTAATCTATAATAATAAAAGCTGTCAGCTAATATAAGCTGATAATTAATTTCTGTTGATTGAAATAAAAAATAGTTTTTGCATAGACGGCGGTAAATGAAATAAAAATGAATGATAGATTGTAAACATAACTGATTTTTTTCCTATTTCACCTGAAGTTACAAAGCATTTTCAATAAGAATGTTTTTATGAATTGAAAAGAAATAAATTATTAAATTAATTAATATCATTCGACATTTAAATGTTGAATACGCAGTCAATAATACATATAAGAATTAAATCGTAAAATTGAATGATCATTAGTTTTTATTATTATTATTATTATTATTATTATTATTATTATTATTATTATTATTATTATTATTATTAATTTTATAAAGAAAATGCAGAAAGAAGCAGCACATTTAAAGATAAATAACTGTTCGAGTAAATTCCTTGTTCATCCATGTAACTGAAATCCTTAAAATAGCTCCAAAAACAGATAAACAAATTCAGGGACATGCAAACAAAAGCTATTTCTCATAACATATAAACACCACTAATGCATGTTAGGGATTTCATCTCCTGTTTGTTTTCATTTTGCAGTTTTGTGTTGGTATATATTTTGTATGTGTATATTATTTTAATTTAACTGTTGCTATATATTATATATAGTTTAATAGTTTGTGGTCTGTGCTTACCATATTATTGCTTTTATTTTGTATAAAAGTTTAATACAGTTTCATATAATTATTATGATAACACTGAGCGCTAGTGTTAAACTGCAAAAGTGCAAAATCTTGGCCAAAAGTATTAAGCACCCCCATACACTCAGAAAAAGGAATTAATTAAAACTACAAAAGATGTTTTGTTGAGTACATTTTGGTTGTTTTAGAAAAATTCAAGTAAAATTGAACCATTTTACTTGAATTAACAAAACAATTTTTGCTGACGATACAAAAATTAAAAAAGAAAAAAAAAATTTGTTGATTCAGTTTGAATTAACAACAATTTTTTTTTTTTTTTTTTTTTTTTTTTTTTTTCCAATTCAAAAAAAAAAAAAAAAAAAAAAAAAAAAAAAACTGTATCGTCAGCAAAAATTGTTTTGTTAATTCAAGTAAAATGGTTCAATTTTACTTGAATTTTGCTAAAACAACCAAAATGTACTCAACAAAACATGTTTTGCAGTTTTAATCAATTCCTTTTTCTGGGTGTACTTTTAATACATCTTTGAAAGTAACCGTCCAATACAAATGTTTTACTGCAACAGGCTATGATTTTCTTTTTTAAGTTATTACATTTTGTACATATGACAGAAAATTAACAACTAAACTTTAAATTACACTTTTTCTTTAAAAAAATATAAAAAGACAATTTTCTTTATTAATGACTTGTTTTAATGGAAGTTTCGTTGTTGTGTTATTAAAGTTAATAGATAATCTTAAATATAAGAATGATTCTTGCATAAAATACCAAAGCATACATAATTTAATCCTAAAAAGGTGCGTTACACTCCTTGGAATTTACAAGGAGACCGGAACCAGTGTTTGAGATTAGAAAATTTCTCTTAAATATTTCAAATGCAGAATTCGTAAACACCGCGTTGAATCGTTAGAATGTGTAGCATTTTTCTACGATAAAATAAGGCGAAATATCTTGTTAAAAAAAGAATTGTACGCACTCTGTCTTCAGAAGCAACAAAGATTTAAAAACAATAATTAATTAAACATAGTATGCCAGGTTTTGTTTAGAAAAGTTCATCTTTACTTTATTTCTACATTCGATGGAACCGATCGGTGGTTTCAACCCATCGTACACTCCAAGAAAAGACAAATAAGTGTTTCTTAATCTGGGAAAATAGAATAGAACCACGTACGGAAATATATAACAACCTGTTACGAGTTACCCACTATTTCAAAAAAGCATTCTTTATCTTAAAAAGCTTCAGAAGAAGATATATTTTTGAAATTTAAAGAAGCATTTATAAAAAAAAAAAAGTTTAATTTGCTGCCACTGATTTTCGGAATTGCTTCCGAGTAGTTTTTAGAGCGTATTAATCAGTTTTCTCAAATTGGAATGTAGGTTTTTTGGATGATATCAATACTCAAGTAAACATTTTATGGCCAAAAAACATGTTTTACACACTATAAAAAAACGACAAATATTTTTTAATCTAGCTTTTCTTAAGGTTTGTGAAAATATCATATAACCTCTTCCGAGTTATGAAAAATTAAGTATGGAATATCGGTTTTTCGGATGGTATCCATTCTCAATTTAACATTTTCAGCTGCGCAACAGAACTTATAAATGTAAGAATACAAAATAATATTAATTTTAGTATATTAAAGTTAATGCTACACATTTTAATGCCAATGTTAATGGTGTTAATTTATCCTGCTTGTTGAACACAAAAATGTTTACTTGAAAATGGATAACATCTGAAAAACCGATATTTTGTTTTGAGGAAACAGATTAATGCAATGTAAAGACTATACTTGCAAACGTTTTCGAAAATTACGGAAAGCAAAATAAACTTTTGTTTCAGAAGTGCTTCTTTAAACCTCGGATATAGGTGGGTTTCAGTAATCTGAAGATAAAGGAACGTTTTTCGGACTCATTGGTAACTCAGAAAATGTTATATAAGTATTCGTAAACCTTCAGAAAGGTAAGAGCTGGATTGTAAAACATCTGTATCTCATTACAGTGAAGACAGACATGTTAAATTCACAGTATCAACATTAAAATTAAAATTTATATTATTTTGTTAAGCTTGAAGTTATAAATTCAATTATGCAGTTGAAAATATTTAATTATAAATTGACAGAATCCTGAAAAAACGATATTATGGTTTTAGAAAACTGATTAATACGTTATAAAACTACTCGGAAACGTTTTTGAAAATCTGTGGAAATTTTGTTTTTATAAATGCTCCTGTAAATTTCAGAAATATATTCGTTTCCGAAGTTTCTAAAGATAATGAACGCTTTTCGCAATCGTGGGTAACTCGGAAGAGGTATTTGTATATTTTCGCACATTGGTATGTTATATTTTCGTAGATTAAAAATCGTTTTACAGTTTTTACACTGTGGGCACTTAAACTTAACGTTGATTAGAGTGAAAACATAATTTTAACAAAAACATAAGACAAGAGTTTTTTTTTTATTAGTATTTACCCGCGTATAAGTCGAGAAATTTTGGACCAAAAAAATACTTTGAAGTTGTGTGTGTGTGTGGGGGGGGGGGGGGGGTGTTCGACTTATGCGAGGGTCCTTAATTTTTTTTTTTTTTTTTTTTTTTCAGAGTGGATTTCATTCAGTTGTCCAACATTAACAAAGGGCGGTAATATTAGAAAGCCCGACATTGCCCAGTGGTTTAAAGATGCGTGAAATCAAATTCCTTCCGAAATGATTATAAAATCGTTCAAGAAATGCTGCATAAGCAACGAACTAGACGGCACAGAAGATGATGCCATTTTCGAAAGTGATAATGACGAGGAAGAATGTAGCGATACAGAGATTGAAAACGTATATCATGATGAGCCGATGACGACGAAGGATTTATGTGAAGTGTTTGGCGAGTCCGATATTGAATCGGACCTTGAATCAGTTTAACTTTGTATATTATTATCTTCATTATTGTATATTTAGTACTTTTTCTTTTAGATGACTTCGAATAAATGTACAAAGAAAAAAAAATTAAAGTTCCTTTATTATTGTATATTTAGTATACTTTCTCTTTTTCCAGGTGATTTTGAATAATGTATTAAAAAAAAAAAAAATCAAATTTATTGATCGGAAAAGTGGGGGGTCGACTTATACGCGGGATCGACGTATACGCGGGTAATACGGTATATTTTAGATGCATTTAAAAAAATTAAGGTACTTCTCCATTATCCCGTCTAGCACTTTTCATAACAAAAAACTATCGCCAAGCTGTAACGCCAAATAAACAAATGGAAGAATGTTGCCATTGGAATATCAAAATAAATAAATAAATAAAATCCAAGCAATTTGAAATAGCCCCACTCACTAAAGTGTCAACTATCAGTAAGTTTAGCGAAAAAATAAATAAATTACAATATAATAATGAAAACAGAAAAAAACCTCTTGGATATTTATTTATTTACATTATTTTTCCGAATTATAGCTCTCGGCTGGTGAATAAATGTTTGTGACGTCAGTTGAAAATGATCTATTGTACTTAACTATGCATCCGAATGCTTTTTCTCTTTCAATATCATGGCACCGCCTTTTAAGGACGCAAATGTTATTTTAATTAACGAAATAACTGATAAATCAGTAAAACATAAGGAAAAATACAAGTAAATGTCGAATTAAAAACCACATGATGACATAACAAACCCGCGTAATGCTTCTTACGTCCAGTGAATGGGATTGCATTTTTGGCGTTAAATCCTATAGTTGGCGATAGTTTTTTGTTATGAAAAATGGTCGACGGGATAATGGAGAAGTACCAAATTAATAACACATGTTTAAAATTAGATAAAAAATAAATCTAAAACTTTTTAATGTATTTTTTAAATTTAATTTTTTTAACAAATTATTTTTTATTTATTATTTCCGTTTCTGAAGTTACTGTTGCTTTATCTTTTAGCATTTTGTGCAAAATTTAGCCTAATTTTCATGATTATCTATTAACGTGCACACCACAACAATAATGTCTTCTAATTTACATGAATATATTACCGTGCACGCCACAAGACTGTATTACAATTTTCATAATTATCTGTTAACGTTCACACCACAACAGTGTATTCTAATTTTCATGATTATCTATGAACGAGCATACCACAACAATGCTTTCTAATTTTTATGATTGTCTATTAACGTGCACAATTCAGTCTATTACAGCAATGTATTCTAATTTTCATGATTATATATTAACATGAACACCTGAACAAAGTCTACGATTTTTCATAATTATGTATTAACGTTTACACCCGAACAACGTCTTCCGATTTTCATGATTATATATTAACGTGCACACCACAAAAAAAAATGTATTCGAATTTTCATGCTTAGTATCTATTAACGTGTAGAACACAACAATGTATTCTAATTTTTATGATTATCTATTAACGTGCACAGCACAACAATGAAACTTTCTGCAAAACAAATTAGTTTTGTAATTAAAAAGAAACACGTATTTGAGAGCAACTGGGTAAATTGAAAGTGTTCATTGAAAATCAAGGTTTTCGTTTGCTTTCGTTTTATACACTTTCTGACACGGTTTTTCGTTCAGTTTTGCTTGTAAAGTGAGTAAGATTCGGAGGTGCTCTTATACGAAAATTAGGAGATCGTGCAATATTTTCTATTTTTTCCACGAAAGTAGCTGGTCTTTTAGAAAATTCTGTCGCAATTATCGTTTTGAATCAAATTTCCGGACGCGACAGCCCGATAAACGTCGTTATGAGACAACATTCGCTTATAACTCATGATGTAATTCAGTTACCGGATAATGAATAACACAAGAATACATTCGATTGCATATCTTTTCAATAATAATGCCTGCAATTATCATGCTTTTACACTTAAAAATGAGTCCGTAAATATGTCAGAAAATTTCGCTGAAAAATAAAGCTTAACAAAATGTTTATACTTTATAGCCACGTAATTTATTTATAAAGAGATATACAACAAAAGAAAAACCTTTCTTAAAAAAATTGTATTTTACTTTATCATGGATAACAGCCGTCCGGTTTCTTTTTTTTTAAAGAAAAATTAATATATTGTGAAACAGAAATTTTAATTAATAAATGATAAAATGAAATAAATATCACACAGAAAGCAGACATATTTTATTAAATAAATTTTCTGGTTCAAAAGGTAAATGTCTTCTTGAAAAAAGACCAGAGGTTGGCACCTATGTTTTATATTTAACACAACAGACATTTCTTATATATACAGGATAAATCAAAATTCCTTAGACAAACTTTAAGCGGCTGCATAGAGGTCCATCCTCTCCACTTCCATACAAAATTTATAAGGTTTTTGTATATGTTAGCAATTTTTGGAGCACAATTAATAAATTTGCGCTATTTGAAATTTAGTTCTAAGTTTACAAATCTGTCTTGAGGCAATTTGACATTTAACAACTGTTTTAATTAGTCAACCATTTTACAGATTGACCATTTTTTAGTACACGGTAAAAAAAAAATTCCGGAAACGTTACTCCATCTAGTGGGGCAGTAGTGTGGCCCTGTAAATGGAGTAACGTTTCCGTATATTTTGGAAAGATATTCGGAAACGTTCCTGTATATTTAGGTTAGGTATTCTAAAACGTTTCTGTATGTTTTTGTATATTTAGGAAACCTTCCTGTCTGTTTCGAAAATGTTTCTGCATATACCGGAAATGTTTCCGTATATATAGGAAATGCTTCTGTTTATTTCTGTATCATAATTTTTATTATTTAAGAAAACCATACACTTTTTTAATAGAATTAATATTATCCGATCGAATTTTATTGTACAGTAATATTCGAGTAGCTGTTAATTTTTTAGATTAATTTTAACACAATTATTCAAATTGGTAAAGAAATCATACGAGTTGTAATTTTTCCAACTGGACGAAAAATGTCCGGGCCAGGATTCGAACCTGGGATATCTTGGCTGAAGCCGCTACGCTCTACCAACTGAGCCATTCCGGTCGAATCTGGAGGGCATAATTCATCCAGTTAACCTTAATGACCATAGCATCTGGTCTGATATTTTAATCAGCTTAACAGAATAGATCGCAGGTAAACTGAGCCATCCCGGTCGAATCTGGAGGGCATAATTCATCCAGTTAACCTTAATGATCATAGCATCTGGTCTGATATTTTAATCAGCTCAACAGAATAGATCGCAGGTAAACTGAGCGATCCCGGTCGAATCTTGAGGGCATAATTCGTCCAGTTAACCTTAATGATCATAGCATCTGGTCTGATATTTTAATCAGCTCAACAGAATAGATCGCAGGTAAAGAGCCATCCCGGTCGAATCTGGAGGGCATAATTCATCCAGTTAACCTTAATGATCATAGCATCTGGTCTGATATTTTAATCAGCTCAACAGAATAGATCGCAGTTCTGGAGTTACATTACCTGCGATCTATTCTGTTGAGCTGATTAAAATATCAGACCAGATGCTATGATTATTAAGGTTAACTGGATGAATTATGTCCTCCAGATTCGACCGGGATGGCTCAGTTGGTAGAGCGTGGCGGCTTCAGCCAAGATATCCCAGGTTTTAATCCTGGCCCGGACATTTTTCGTCCAGTTGGAAAAATTACAACTCGTATGTTAATTTTTTGTTGCACATATAAACTTAAATAACTTGTTCAATAGTTTCTTTATACTCTTATCCCATGAATCGATAATATATATTAGATATTTAATTGATGAATAATAATGTAGGACTATAGTGAAGTTATACAAATAAAATAAATACTTTTTAAGGAATCTCAGAAACATGATAATTGTAAAACACTATATTAAAAAATATTTACAAATAAATTTTTGCATTTTCAAAAATATATCTTTTTATAAGTATACAGTACATGGAAATAAAATAATTATTCACAGATATGAAATATTTTGAAATAGTATATTTACTTACAAAATAAAAAAAAATATTTATTTAAAGGTATTAAAAAAATCCATCTACTTATGGAAATTAAACATTTTCATAATGTGTATATGTATCTATTGATAGGATGGAACTCACGAGACCGCCTTTTAAAAAGAATTATTTTTAGATCTATAAATCAAATTTTCAATAATAGTTATTTACAAGTGTATGATTCAAATGAAACCCGGTCACTACTGTAAAGCAACGATTTTATTCACGCACACAAATGTAGTTATACACAGTACACAAACTCAAAAATAGTCGCCAAAACTGTTGGCACATCTATCCCATAGCGACACTAGCCGGTCGATTCGATCTTTGAAGAGGCTAGTAGGCTGCTGTCGGATCCAGGCCTGGACCCAGTCACACACTTCGTTGTCCGTTGTGAATCGATGTCCGCGATTGTGAATCGGTGTAGCCTGTTTTAGAGGTCCAAAAACATGAAAGTCACATGGTGAAAGGTCTGGACTGTACGCTGGATATATCAGCGTTTACCACCCAAACTGCTGAATGTCGTCTTCACTGCATTGGCCGTGTGTGGGCGGCCTTTGTCATGCAGGAGAATAACACCATTGGAGAACATGCCTGGCCGTTTTGACTTGATGGCTCGTTTAAGGTTCTGTAAAGTGGCTTGATAACGCTGGGCATTGATGGTGATTCCCCGTTCCAGGATCTCGACAAGCAGTGGGCCCTAGTGGTCAAAAAAGAAAGGGCATCATGACCTTATCAGAACTATTGTGCACGGTCTTTGATTTCTTTGGAGGTGGTGAAGTCTCATGTTTCCACTGCTTATGTTCGGACGCTTGCTTTCGGCTCAAAGTGGTGACACCATGTTTTGTCACTAGTGACAATATGCGACAGAAAGCCGTATTCCTCCTCATGATGACTCAAAGACAGCGCCATTCGAGTATTGCTCTGTTCGGCGCGGCGGTCAGTTGGTGGGGAATCCACTGAGCACAAATTTTTCGAAAGTTCAAGTGTTGATGCAATATGGCGCAAGTGGTGCCTACGCTAATACCCAGTAACTGATGAATCTCGTCCAAAGTTATTCTGCGGTTGGCCAAGACTAAATTATTCCCTTCCGCAATCATTTCCGGTGTGATGACACAATGAGCATCGTCTGCCAGTAACTCGCGCCCGTCAAGGAATCTTTTGCGCCATTCCACAACAGTTGAACGACTCAGACTGTACTCACCGTACATAGCTTTCATCAGTCGATACAGTTCACGGCGTCCAACTCCCTCCGTCACTAAAAATCCTAGTTTCTCCTGCATGACTCGTCTGCATGTTCAGTAGTGGACGATAACTTGTGTGACTACCTTCTCTTCGGCGTGCAAGCACACTGTCGCTATGCAACGTGAGACGTTGCGCATGCGTCAGTCTCTCTACCAATAGATGGTGCCGCCATACACGCAGTTACGTGGCGCCCCCTTTCGTCTAATGCAAAGTTACACGCACTGACCAGATTACAGTTGAATACCCCTCATATAAAGGATATTTTTCATTATTACAAAAGTTACAAATTGCGACCTTATCTCAAAACGAAAAGATGATAAAAACGTATAAACAATGTTCTCTGAACTTCACTGTAGTCCTACATTATTATTCATCAATCAAATATCTAATATGTATTATCGATTCATGAGATAAGAGTATAAATAAACTATTGAACGAGTTATTTAAGTTTATATGTGGAACAAAAGATTAACAGCAACTCGAATATTAATATACAATAAAATTTAATTGGATAATATTAATTATTTTTAAAAAGTATATTATTTCCTTAAATAGAAGAAATTATAAAACAAAATACTTACTGCTATCAAAGAAAAAAAAAGTAAGTCTGTTATAGCTCTTTTCCATTTTTTATCGCACGTTTAGACTAGTTTGTCAATGAAGTGTAGGTTTTAAAACTTTTAGTTTCTCTATGAACCTTTTTTTTTTAGACCACGTTGAACCCCACGAGCACGAGCTTTCAAACTCTGGAATGGCTCTCGGAGTTCTCTACCAGAGTTTCAAAATTTATTTATGAATTCGGACCGTTTCTTTGCTTATAATTTTTAACCACGTTGACATGACTTTACTCTCCAAAACAATACGTATTACGTGATGATAAAGTACGTAAAACGTAATGGGTTCGAGTGGATGAGCATGCGCAAATCATACTTCATTTTGTATTCCATTCTTCTCTTTCAGAAACTTTACATGAAAATTAGTGTTACATACCGATCTAACCAGTAACTGAAAAGAACCCATACTTTCAGAAACCTTTCTGCTTTGGAATGAAACGTTTCAGATTTTTTTTACAGTGTAACTGCTTTATCACTAAAACTCATTTTATGACATCATTATAAAAGAGGGTTTTTTATTTTGGTTTGAGAATTTTCACGATTTTAGAAAGTGAAAAAAAAAAGGAAACTAAAAATTTTTAGTAAAATTTTTAATACGCAGGTATAATAAAAAATAATGATAATACTAACAAAAATTGAAATGTGATAAAATTTGAGAAACCAATATAAATGAAATCATTTATTTGCATAACTAAAATCAGAATTATAAGTTATTTTAAAAATGGTACAATTTATCGTGGTTTTTTAGGAACACATCACTGATTTCATTTGAGAAATACTATACTATATGTAATTTCAATTGGTCTGGAAATACTATACTATATGTAATTTCAATTGGCTTCTTAAGGTTAGTTTCTCGGCCTTTATTTTAGGTCAGTAATTATAGTAACACCGCATTTGGTTGACTGACTGCTTGATTTTTTTCCATGACAAAGAAGAGATGAAGTGTGGATGCCGGATGTCCTTGAGAAGCCAATTGAAATTATATAGGGTATAGATGTTTTCGATTTCAAAGTCGCAGCCGGAAGGAATAGGGTAGATTTTATGGTTTAAAGTCCTCCCAGAGCATTCAAAATCTAATAAGATGCATACAACTCCCCTAATAAAAAAGATAGTAGAGGATATGCAAAAAACAAGGTAAAAAAGAGCATAAACAAGCAAACTTATTTTGGATGCAATTGCTTCAACGCTTCATAATGGGACCCTGTATTTCAACACAAAATTAATGAAAGAATAAGTTAGGAATGATGGCAACCAAAGTATGTCAAAACATGTCAGTGCTACTGCTCTCTCTCACTCGCTTCTTTTTTTGCTCTGAAGTTTGAAATAAGGGTTCTTCTATGAAGCCTTTAAATAGAAAAATTCTAAATTTATTAGGTTAATTGTGCTTTTCAATACGTCGGTTTTTACGTGTCCCTAAAGTTAGTTTTTATATGTGACACATTTGCTAAAAACTACCTTATAGATATGTAAAGCATCAAAATTGTCCATTTTATCAGTTAATGATTTAAAACTCCTCCCAGATGAGTATCCTGGCTTAGCTACTGTCTATTTCCTAAGCATTTCAAAACACACTACACAGTTATGAGTAAAATGCAAAAAAAACACCAAAGACTTCTACTACGAGGTAATTATTTCAGGTACAGTATACATATTGTAGCTACGTGGACTACTCCCTTTTTTTTATAATTCCTTTGTATCTACGATGCAAAGGTACCGTAGTTCCAACGTATCATTCTCGAAAAAAATTGCTTTTTTTTCCACAAACGAAAACGCACGAATCTGCAAACTCAAAACCGCCAATTTTTTTAAAGTTTTGCCGGTTTGCAATGTCGTGGCCTGATTAATCGAAATTCACATCTAAGTGGAAAACACCACTTTGATATCCTGGAATTTAAGGCTCTGTCAGGTTAAATTTTATTAAAGATATGCGAGGTGTTTATTTTATTTCATTTTAATTCTTAGTTGGTATATTTTAAAAAAGGTGGCTAGACAGCTGATGGGCAGGAGCGCTTCGAAAAAAAAGAGGGGGAAGTGGTGGACACAATAACTCATCGTAGACATGACCTGGAACCAATGAGACAGTTAAAATTATATTCAAGTCGTGCTTCAAGTTACACAGACAAACGCGATATCATAATTTCGAAAAAATTCTACCTGTTTCACTAGAAAAATATGTCACGAATAATTTTCAAAAAAGATCATGGTGATAGTTTGAAAATTGGGGTATGCAGAATGTCCACCAATTATGTAAATGCTATTTAAAAATATATATACCGCCTCTGAAAGTTGTGTTACTGTTTACTCGCTGAGGTGCGTTCCACTTCTATAACTCCAAAATTCTACCTGTTTCACTAGAAAAATATGTCACGAATAATTTTCAAAAAGATCATGGTGATAGTTTGAAAATTGGGGTATCCAGAATGTCCACCAATTATGTAAATGCTGTTTAAAAAAATATATACCGCCTCTGAAAGTTGTGTTACTGTTTACTCGCTGAGGTGCGTTCCACTTCTATAACTCCAAAATTCTACCTGTTTCACTAGAAAAATATGTCACGAATAATTTTCAAAAAGATCATGGTGATAGTTTGAAAATTGGGGTATCCAGAATGTCCACCAATTATGTAAATGCTGTTTAAAAAAATATATACCGCCTCTGAAAGTTGTGTTACTGTTTACTCGCTGAGGTGCGTTCCACTTCTATAACTCCAAAATTCTACCTGTTTCACTAGAAAAATATGTCACGAATAATTTTCAAAAAGATCATGGTGATAGTTTGAAAATTGGGATATCCAGAATGTCCACCAATTATGTAAATGCTGTTTAAAAAAATATATACCGCCTCTGAAAGTTGTGTTACTGTTTACTCGCTGAGGTGCGTTCCACTTCTATAACTCCAAAATTCTACCTGTTTCACTAGAAAAATATGTCACGAATAATTTTCAAAAAAGATCATGGTGATAGTTTGAAAATTCGGGTATCCAGAATGTCCACCAATTATGTAAATGCTGTTAAAAAAAATATATACCGCCTCTGAAAGTTGTGTTACTGTTTACTCGCTGAGGTGCGTTCCACTTCTATAACTCCAAAATTGGCCTGTCCCTTTCAATATCGATTTCTAATTTTAAAAATATGATTTTTGTTTGTATAAAGAATGGTATTTGAGGCGACAAAGAAAAAAAAAGTAATTTTCTACCTGTTAAAATGGTATTGTTCCTTAATTGAATCCAACGGAATTTGTCAATTAAGAAACTAAAAGTAATACATAAATATTAAAAAAATACATATTAAAAGACTCAGAGCAGAAAGAAATATTATGTAGTGTGAAAAATGTTATGAGACTCTGAATTAAAGAAAATTACTGTTTTTTTTTATTTTAAGTAAACTTTTATAAACACTGTACGACTTTACATAAGATAAGAAAGGCATTAAATTACCAAAAGAAGGAGAAATCCTTCATTACTGTACCTTCTTGACGTTTTGTTTGAGGTGGTTCAGGCATTTCTTTACCTTTCATTACAAATATGTGTGGCCGTCAAAAATTTTTTTTCTATCTTCTTCTGGATACGAATTTTCATGATTCCAAAACTTTCTTTTATATATATGTAAAAGAAAATAAAAAGGAAAAAGAGGGGTTAGAATAATAACAAAAAAATCACAATTACAGAATATTCTCGTTTTTCAGACCAACAAGAGAAAAACATTCCCATTAATCCAATGCCCGGTTAATCGAGACGCGAATATTAGAAGTTCCACTATAATTATCAACTTATGGGACGTTTCGACACTCTAGCTTCAATAAGTTTCATAAAAAGTGCATTCTGGGAAAAACCGAAAAAAATAAGATCTACACACGCATGACACAGCAATGTTTGTTAAGAAATTTATTTTTGGAATTCATTGTGTTTGCAACAGACGCCATTATAGAACATAGGAGTTGATGCATCGGAATTTTTTTTCTAATTCCGGTAGATTTCAATGTCATTTTACATTGAACGGAAAATATGTATACCAAAAAATTTATAATTATGATAATGCAATTTTTTTTCTGTTAAATTTGTCTGTAACTTTAAAAACAAAACAAAATGTGATACATAAAATAATAAAACTGCATGAAATTCGTTGACTGATATAAATTTTTGGCTTCCTTTCAGATAGACTGCTAAAACGCAATTTTCAACACAAGCAATTCTACCCTAAAAATGGGTATTAGTATGGGGACAATTGGAGAACTGAGCAAAACTTCAGTAGAAATTGCTGTTGAGTGGAGGATTATGGAGTTCCTTTCACTTCCAGTAGAAGTTAATCGATTTTATGAGGGTCCTGAGTTTTCTTTCGCCGGTACATCATGGTCCTTGCGAATCTTCCCAAATGGTGTAAAAAAAAACATTCTGGAAGACGGTACAATAATAAGTACAGAAGGAATTATTGACTTATTTCTTTGTAGGACATCCCCAGGTCCTCCCATCTACTTGGAATATTCTTTAGGTTTAAAATCATTGGACGGAAAAGTAAACCTAGAGAAGCATACTACACACAACTTTGAAAAGATAGAGGGAGTTGGAGATTTGGATTTTATAAGCAGATCTAAACTTTCACAAAAGAAATCTGAACTTGTACCCTCCGGTGTTCTGACAGTGGTGTGCAGAATGAAGCATCTCAAGACTGCTGACATTTCAAGTAAGTGCTTTTATGTGATACTGCGAATGATTGATATATTCAATGAGTTCGAGCGAAAACTCAGCTCACCAGTCTTCTTGTAATTTGTATACTGAAAACAGGAGAGCGGAGGAAAGTTATTCTCATAGAGAGATCTATTTCAGTTTGTTTTTTCAATGTCTGTTAAATACACTGTGAAAACCGTCAAATGTTTCTTCAACTACAAAAATAAAATGTAACCAAGAAGGAAAATATACAATAACCTCTTCCGAGTTACCCGTGATTCCGAAAAGCGCTCTTTATGTTTAGAAACCTCGAAAACCACACCCAGAAAAAGGAATTGATTAAAACTACAAAACATGTTTTGTTGAGTACGTTTTGATTGTTTTAGCAAAATTCAAGTAAAATTGAACCATTTTACTTGAATTAACAAAACATTTTTTACTGACGATACAAATTTTTTTTTTTTTGGAATTGCAAAAAAAAAATTTTTTTTGTTGATTCAAACAAAATTTCTATTGACCTATATTTAAACAAAAAGTTTTGTTGAGTCAACCAAATTTTGTTGATTCAACAAAACTTTTTTCTTGGTGCAATATATTTTCAAGACCTAAAGCGTCTCTAGCCTAAGAAAACTAACTAATTTTGCTGTTATTACTACCGTAATTGAAATTATTGTGACCGGGGCTCTTTCTTGGCTTATATATATATTTTAAAAAATCTATTGTATATAAAAATATGAAAACTGGTAGTTTTATTGATGAATGTATGATAAACAGGCTGAAGCAAACAGTTTTTAAATCGAAGAGATTTTAAGCAATTTTTAATATCGATATCGGACAAAATAATTCATTCAAAAATATATAGGATTAAAAACCTTTTAATCATGTTTTTCAGACAGGATTACGCTGTGCAGTGTCTAATGTTTTTTTTAATTTGTCTAATTTTTTTAATTTTTCCAATTTTTTGTCAAAAATTTAATTATCGCAATAGAATAATAAATGCGATTGTGTGTGTCAATGTTTGGCTGAAGTAAACGTGAAAACGGATGAATTAATGGCCCTGTATCTTTGCATATAGATGGATTAGAACCCAGAAATGATGATAGGGTAGTTGTTATTTTGAAACATTTTCCTTAATAATTCAAATTTTCATTATTTTCATACAAAATCAATGAATATTTTTCCTGTTAAATTTAATTAACCATTTTACGTTGCTAAGCATTATTGTTGCCAATAAATACAAAGCCTAGAATAATATTTACCCCAACAATTAATTTTCAATTTAACGATTTCCACGTGCAAAATGAAAATTAAAAAGATATGAAAAGAAGATGAATTGCTGTAATATTTGAAACGAAAATATGAAGTATGCAGTGGCGGCTTGTGACTTTCTTTTTTTTTTTTGTTCCACTAAATGCATGTTTGAAAAATTTATTATTTTCTTACCAGTACTTTTTTAAAGGCATTTTTATCTTGTTTAATGACAAAATATTTTGCAATTAAATAAATTAAAATTTTCCTTTATGAGATAGTGGTATGAAACAAATAAATTTTGGAGCCATGCATTTAGTGCCCCAAATAAAGCCATTCACGAGCTGGAAGTTTGAATATCGATTATGTTGAGGAGATCTAACAAAAATTGCGTTATAATTAAAAGAAAAAATGAACAATAATTATATTATTCAGAAAAGATTTCTAGACCATGCAACTATGAAAAGGACTTGGCTTGGACAAATATGACGTCATGTAAGAAATAAAACAGGCATTTTCAAACATTCGTAATAATACAAGGAGCATAAAAATCAGTATGTTATAACCTCATATTTAAAATGAAAAACTGAAATATTTTTTTTTATCGCTACTAATGAATAAGCATGAATGTCAGTTAGATACAGATGTGAGTTTTCTGCCAAAATCCACGCTATGATTGCCAGGAAAAGAAAATTAACAAGAATTATATCATTAAAAAGAGATTTCTCTGGGAACAAAGTGACGTCATATTTGAAATAAAACGGGAATTTTGAAATATGTTTTTAAAAGAGCGTGAATCAATTTTATACAGTATTAGTACGTATAGAAAGTAGGTGAGTGTCACGCCATATTTAAAATGAAAAATTGAAATATTTGTTTAAGTATACTGATTATTGAGTATGAAAATATCAGTTACATACAGATGAGAGCTTTCTGTCAAAATTCACATCATGATTATTAGGAGAAGAAAAATGAACACGAATCTATTATATTAAAAGCTTAAATATTTTGCTTAATTAATGCATTTATTCTTCATTCAATGTTACGTGAACGAAGTCACGGGTAACAGCTAGGGTATTTTTTATATTTTGAAATAGTCATTTTTTACCTGCTATTGTCAAATTTTACAAAAGCGGAAATAATAATATTTCCAACTATTTTCCAATTGAAACATATATATTTACGGGTGAATATTGAAATAAAATGACAACTTTGAAATAATTAAATTATTACGTGCGAAAACATTAAATGGGAAAACTTGCGTCATATTTAAAACTATTTTCTTATAGCGTCTAAAAAGAAACTGTTCTTCTAGACGTTATTATAAAAATCCAGAAGGCAGCGACCTTTTATACTTAACCCTTTTGTTTACACTGATTGTCAAATGTATGATAGATCTTACTTAACCAATCATGAAAACATCCGTCAGCTGTCGTGATAGCGATATAGGCGGCCTTCGTCACCAAAAAATTCCCGAGCAATCAGGTTATTGTATATTTACCTTCATGGTTACATTTTTTTTTTCATACATTTTATTATTATTTCATAAATTTTATTTCATACATTTTATTTACATCATTGGGAAATGAATTACAAACATAATACAGAAGATAGACATTTATCGTTACAGTATAATTAAATTTTTCGAATTGTTTAATCTTTTTTAAAACAGTGTTAATTAGCCTCTTTTCAGAGCCTGCGGGGTGGGGATGGAGATTGGCGAGAGTAGTTCGTAATTTCCTTTGCTACCACTGATTTGTTTAAAACCTTTCCATGTATTTTTTTTTTCAGTGTATTAATCGATTTTAAGGATGCTATGCATTCTCAATTAAACATTTTGAGCTGAATTGCTATTCAATTCATACATGCAAGAGGAACAAAATAATGTTAATGTTAATGTTGTTAATGTTAATGTATCTGGTTTGTCTGTAAAGCATGTTTGTTCAACATCAAAATGTTTACTTGAGAATGGATAGCATCCGAAAAACCAATACAGTGGAACTCCAGATATACGTTACCTGAGTTGTACGTTTCCCTCAGTTATACATTTCAACTCAGTGGTCCAGGTCACTTGCCATTAAAAATAGCTGAGTTATACGTTTTGAGTTATACATTTCCCTCAGTTATACGTTACGATTTTGCGTCCTCGCACGAAAAATTGTCTCACTTATACAATTTGTAACCGGAAACACTGACGACGCGTCGGATGAGTCTGATTTGAAACATCCCACTCAAACTTCGGATCTGCTACTCTGAGGGCTTTTGACATAGTGAAGCGGTTCGTCAGTAGTAAAAGCAGTAATGATAAGGCGGCTGCATTATTAACAGAAATGCAAAGTTTGCTGTTCAATCTTAGCTCTGCCGAAAAGAAACAATCGAAGATTAGTGATTATTTCAAGAAGATTCAGTAAACTATAGAAATGACTTTCGATAAATGATTTACAAGGCAAAGCGATACCTATGATTTCTTTTAAGTACTCATGGGTATTAAAAATATTTTTAATGAAGCTTTTATGATAAAATAACTCCAAGTGTACTTTTCCTATGTACCTTTTTTCTGCTTCATTCCATTTCAGAATATTTATGTCCCAGGTGCAGTAATACTTAGGAAACCTCCGTTTTCGATATAAAAGGTAACTGAAACGCCTCAGCAGAACAACGATTTTACGTTATATTTAAAAAAGGTTCCGGTAAAGCAGTAATTGAGTTGTACGTTTTACTGAGTTATACGTTTTCTTGCCTTGTCCCGGGCAAAACGTATAACTGGAGTTCCACTGTATCCGGTTTCAGAAAACGGATTAATACACTCTAAAAACTATTCGGAAACGTTTCCAAAAATCAAAAAATCAGTAGCAGCAACAGGTTTTTTTTTTTTTTTTTTTTTTTTTTTTTTTTAAATACATGTTTCTTTAAATCTCGAAAATGTATTGGTTTCTGAGGTTTCTAAAGATAAAGAGCACTTTCCAGAATCGTTGTTAACTTGGAAGATATTATTATTGTATATTTTTGTTCATGGTTATATATTATATTTTCTTAAATTAATAAATGTTTGCCTATTTTTTGAAGTGTAGAACGTATTTACAAGAAAATCAAATTATATTTGTCAATCATTTCCGATAAAGGGTATACAAAACTGTTTGACTTTATAACCATTTAGAGAGCTTTTCTAAATAATCTTGCATATATAAAACTACTTTATAATAATCGTTCAAGTTAATCTAAGATAGGATTTTTTTTTTTTCAAATTGTCTTAAAATATGATAGCAGCATAAAAACATATTTATATGACATGTACAGGTACAGAATTATGTATAAAATAAATGAGATTAAAAGTAAAAATAATTTAAAATTTAAACACAATGGCATGAAATTAAATTAAATCTAAAACATCTCAACCGCTAACAAATGCAGTACCTAAGAGCCAGAAGAATTTGTGAAACTTTCAAGACATTAAGTTTTTAATATATATGCTGAAATTTGCTTGTCAAATATTATTAAAAATTAAATAACATTGGACTGAAACTTTTAGATTTTTTTTTTTTTTTGAGTAAGAGGGCGGGGGTATCTGCACATTATGTTTAGCCCTAAACACTGTATACATCAATAAATTATTAACGAATATGGTTATGGAATATAACACTGGGATATGGTATTCCGAATTTTCAGTTGATTTCTTATCCGGAAAATCCATAAGAGATTTCTTTAAGTTCCATCTTAAAATTGAACTAATTCTTCAATATGTATAAAAATTCTCAAAAAAGATATTTCTTAATGTTTTACTTATTGTCCGTGATATTTACAAACTTTCGCTGTTTACAAACTTTCACTGTTAATCATCTATTTTTAATGTCTTTAGGTCACACTGTAAATAAGAAATGCTCTTATTGTAAATCCACTTTGGAGGATCTTGAAGAGCTTTCATCTCATCAGCAGAAATGCATGTACAAACCTATAAAGTGTCCGGAGTGTAGCGCTGTCGTTGCATTAAAAGACTGGTATGATCATAAATGTCAGAAAAAAGAAGCTGAAGGTATATCTCACGAATTTTATTATAGCAAAATCAACAATATAATATAATTTTTATCTTATTATTTGCTTTTAGTACGATGACAGCAAATCCTATTACTCAAATATTGGTATTATATTAATATTATGTTGGTATAACGCAATGATTTTACATACAACTGTAAACTAATATGTTCCTAATAGCGGTTAATTCTGTTATTATGCAATTTTTAATTCTCAAAAATGCAGGCACGGTTAAGAAAACGAACATGTGTTACTTATAATCACAACTATACACTATATATGACTATTTTGTGAATGGACAATAATCACTTCTCTACTCACCAATATAGATTCTTATTTGATTTGCTAGAGTGATATTTTGAAATTAAAGGAGAGTAAATCATGAAAAGTGAAACATATTATCAGTAAAAAATATTGAAATAATAGTTAAAGAAAGATTTTGAGGACACCATTTTTGTTTTCTTTTATACTTTACTAGGAGCTCTGTCTATAACGAGCTACACTGGCCATCCCCTCGACCTGACCCCACTGACTCTAAAAGCACGCTAATTTGCTCTGTTTAAAAAAAAAGTAATAAAGTTGGCTAAAAATTTAAAAACTCAATGGACATTTAATGATAACATAAAATGCATTAAAAGCTATTTTGATTTAATAAAACACCATTGCTTGCCTCCTCCTTCCACCCTGACAAATTTGGGGAAAGAAAATATGAAAGAACAAGTTTTAGGAATGTAGGATATTGTGAGTAATCGTGATAACATACTTTTGAAAATATTTGTTTTCTGGATATTTATTTTAATTATGACAACATTTTCACCAGCGGAATGTTTTGACTGGTTTTTGCAATTCAAAAATAATGTATTGATATCTAAACATATTTACTTTTGCGCGCTTTCTCTTAAAAATATTGGAACAGGGAATATATTAATTAATTATATTGCAAATAAGAAAAATGAATTAATTTATAAGGGGTTAATTTTCGGATTAGGTTACATAGCGATTATATACTGCTGTTGATACAACCCATAATATATTATGAGCAAATATGTCAGGTAAGCGAGGTAATTCAACAGTCTAAACAATTACAGATAAAAAAAATGCGACAAAAAGCACAAATAATTATAAAATGTAGAAAGCAGATTAAAGCTCCATCATCTGTGCAAATATAAGAACATTAGATACAAATAAATGGAGCAATTAAAGGAACTAACAAAGTAGCATATGGGCAAATTTGCAATGGCACGGAGACCAGGAAGTACGTCACTTCGGTATGTATGAGGTAGTAAACGTGTGAACGCAAAAGAGAGCCCTCGACACCGCCCCATTTTACCAACGGCCACTGATGGATCCAGACAACAATATCTCTTTATGGAAGATTAATTTCGTTTTTAATTTCCACTGGCTACCTTTTGATGAGTTTTTAAGTCTAGAACAACCTTTGCGGGCGCTGAAGAATGCGTTCTTTAAAATTTTGTACTAAGCTATTTCGAAAGAAGTGCATAATAATAGCTCGTTGGTAAGTCGTTTATTGCGCTTAATTTTCAGATGTAGGTTACATAGCGATTATATACTACTGATGATACAACCCATAATATATTAAGAGCAAATATGCCAGGTAAGCGAGGTAATTCAACAATCTAAACAAATTATGTATATATCAAAACTAAATAGACCATCTCTTAACCCTAGGTAATAAATATAATCAAAGACAGTAAAATTAAACTAAGAGTATGAAATGATTATACACTATATTGCCAAAGGTGACCGGTCACTTGCGATTTTAGACGTTTTGTTAACTATCTAGAAAAATACATGAGGAATTAACCTGAAACTGCAGGTGTGTAAACAGTATAGTATAGGTTATATATTTCCGCGAAGATTTTTTCACGAAACCCCATAGGGGACTGTCAACAAATTGAAAAAGAACGAATATCTTTTGGATAACCCTGTAAAAACTAATGTAGCAAAGGCGTTCAAACTCGAGATTATTAATAAGTGGTTTATTGTAATACACTGTGTTCATTTTTATGAGGATAGCATGTATACTCGTAGAGAAATTAAGGTTTTTATAAAATCAGTCCCAAATTTCGCCTAGTTTATTGCTTATAATTTGCAGAGTTCTTAATATATAAAAAAAGTTCTTTTCAGAAAATATGACAAACAACATTGTACATAATACTCTGCAATCAAAATTAAAAAATAATAAAAATTGGATGAAAAATGAGCATGTTTACTAAAAAATGTTTCACTGCGCATGCGCGAATGCATTCAAAATATAATATGCATAATGTATTAGCAAAGTATATAGAACAACTTTTGTGAAAGTCTCACAATCATAGCTTGAAAATTCTGAAAATTATCGTCGATAGAATAAGCTTGAAATCCGTTGTTCCCAAAAGGAAGCAAAAATATGAGGGGTTGTATCCAAATATAGTAGTACGTGAAATATTGTGTACGCTATCCCGGCAGTAATCAACAGATATTTGATACAAACCCTCATCTTTTTGCTTCTTTTTGGGAACGACGGATTTCGAGCTTATTCTATCGACGATAATTTTCAGAATTTTCAGGCTATGATTTTGAGACTTTCACAAAAGTTGCTCTATATACTTAGCTAATACATTATGCATATTATATTTAGATTGCATTCGCGCATGCGCAGTGAAACCTTTTTAGTAAACCTGGTCATTTTTCATCCAATTTTTATTATTTTTTAATTTTGATTGTAGAGTATTATGTACGATGTTGTTTTACATATTTTCCCAAAATAACTTTTTTTTATATTAAGAACTCTGCAAATTATAAGCAAAAAACTAGGCGAAATTTGGGACTGTTTTTATAAAAACCTTAATTTCTCTACGAGTATACATGCTATCCTCATATAAATGAACACAGTATATTACAATAAGCCATTTATTAATAATCTCGAGTTCGAACGGCTTTGCTACATTAGTTTTTACAGGGTTATCCAAAAGATATTCGTTCTTTTTCAATTTGTTGACAGTCCCCTATGGGGTTTCGTGAAAAAATCTTCGCGGAAATATATAACCTATACTATACCGTTTACACACCTGCAGTTTCAGGTTAATTCCTCATGTATTTTTCTAGATAGTTAGCAAAACGTCTAAAATCGCATGTGACCGGTCACCTTTGGCAATATAGTGTAGAACAGTATATTAAACTTGCAAACTATTCGGAAACAATTTCGAATATCAGTAGCAGCAAGAGGATTTTTTTTATACATGTTTCTTTAAATCTCTAAAATATATTGCTTTCTGAGGTTTCTAAAGATAAAGAGCACTTTCCTGAATCGTGGTTAACTTGAAAGATGTTATTATTGTATATTTTCGCTCGTGGTTATATTATATTTTCATAAATTAAGAAATGTTTCCCTATTTTTTACAGTGTAGAATGTATTTACAAGAAGATCAAATTATTTTTGCTCCTCATTTTCAAAAAAAGGGTATATCAAAGCTGTTTGACTTTATAACCACTTACAGAGCTTTGCGAAATAATCATGCATATATAAAACTTCTTTATAATAATCGTTCAAGGTAATCTAAGATAGGATTTTTTTTAACTGTCTTAAAATATGATAACAACATAAGAAAAACATACTTATATGACATATGTACAAGTACAGAACTATGTTTAAATTAAATGAGATTAAAAGTAAAAATAATTGTAAATTTAAACACAATGGCATAAAATTAAATTAAATCTAAAATATCACAACCGCAAACAAATGCAGTACAGTACATAAGAGAAAGAAGAGCTTGCTAAACTTTCGAGACATTAAGTTTTTAAGGTATAAGCTGAACTTTTCTTGCCAAATATTACTAAAAATTAAATACCATTAGACTCAAACCTTTACCAATTTTTTTTTTTTTTTTTTGAGTAAGAGGGAATCTGCACATTATGTTTAGATCTAAACTCTGTATACATCAATAAATTATTAACTAATATGGTTATGGAATATAACCCTGGGATATGGTATTCCGAATTTTCAGTTGATTTCTTATCCGGAAAATCCAAGAGATTTCTTTAAGTCACATCTTAAAATTGAACTGATTCTTCAATATGTATAAAAATTCTCAAAAAAGATATTTCTTAATGTTTTACTTATTGTCCGTGATATTTACAAACTTTCGCTGTTTACAAACTTTCACTGTTAATCATCTATTTTTAATGTCTTTAGGTCACACTGTAGATAAAAAATGTTCTTATTGTAAATCCACTTTGGAGGCTCATGAAGAGCTTTCATCTCATCAGCAGAAATGCATGGAGAAACCTATAAAGTGTCCGGAGTATAGTGCTGTCGTTGCATTAAAAGACTGGTCTGATCATTGTGAAGAGGAATTATCTTCACATATTCCACTTCTAATTAATTCACCTTAGCCCCCCCCCCCCCCTAAAATAACTTTTTTTCAAAATTACCATCCTAAATATTTTTTTTTCTACACTGTAAATGTATCTAGTCCCAGCCTTTTTCCTTTGATTATAACTTCTTTTCAATTCATTTGTAATTCTTTCGCTCTGCGTTTCTCTTATAAAAAAAAAAGAAGAAAAGAAATTATTTAGCTCGCCTAGCAACTGTGAATTTATCTCTATCCCACGGTCAGTCAAATTTACCAGATGCCTTCTGCTACCCTTTCTCTTTTTACATTTTTGTTCCTCTATCTTCCGAAATTGTATTATCATTGTAACGTACATGTCTATTTTTAATTTTTAGTAACACTCCTTAATACACCCCTATGTGAACCAGGCTCTTGTGGTTTGCGAGGCTACTATATACATTCCTCTCTGTTGGCATCTAAAAATTCATATTTGATCGTCATCAATCTCCCATTGACTTAACATTTAACGGAAAATAACACCTGCGTTTCTATCACATTCCTCTCGCCAAATGTACGTTAATCTGGCTACTTGGCTTTATGTAACTCTGTCATCACTGCTCGGTATCCACCAAAGAAATTGTCTAATTAATCATCATTCTCTCTCGAACCTTGTGATTGATAACAACATGTAAAAGCTGTATTAAGTGTACGTTTGGAGTCCCGGGTACCATTGCCTTCGGCAGCTGTACCTATTCGACGATGTACCTGTGCTTTATATGAACCTGGATTAAAGAACCCCTGCATATATTTTATTTTTGACTCTTTCTTCAAGATGTTTTTCCTGTGTCTTCTTTTATTTTTTTTTAATAACTTACGATCACGACTCACCAAACTCCTGTACAATCATAAATGTCAGAAAAAAGAAGCTGAAGGTATATATCACGAATTTTATTATAGCAAAATCAATTAAATAATATAGTTTTTAACTTATTATTTGCTTTTAATACGATGACAGCAAATCCTATTACACAAATATTGGTATTATATTAATATTATGTTGGTATGATGAAGCTATGATTTCACATACATCTGTAAACTAATGTGTTCCTAATAGCGGTTGATTCTGTTATTGCACAATTTTTAATTTTCAGAAATGCAGGCATGGTTAAGAAAATGAACATGTGTTACTTATAATCACAATTATACTCTATATATGACTATTTTGTGAATGGACAATAATCACTTCTCTACTCACCAATATAGATTCTTATTTGATTTGCTAGAGTGATATTTTGAAATTAAAGGAGAGTAAACTATAAAAAGTGAAACATATTATCAGTAAAAAATATTGAAATAATACTTAAAAGAAAGGTTTTGAGAGACACCATTTTTGTTTTCTTTTATACTTTACTAAGGGCTCTGTCTACTACGAGCTACACTGGCCATCCCCCCATCCTCACCTAACTGTCTCTAAAAACATGCTAATTTACTCTGTTTTTAAAAAAAAGTTATAAAGGTAGCTAAAAATTTAAAAACTCATTGGACATTTAAAGATAACATAAAAAACATTAAAAGCGATTTTGATTTAATAAAACATCATTGCCTGCCCCGCCCTGACAAATTCCACCAGTGGAATGTTTTGACTGGTTTTCCAAATCAAAAATAATGTATTAATATCAAAACGTATATACTTTTTCGCAGTTTCGTTTTGAAATATTGCACCAGAAAACATATTAAGTAATTATATTGCAAATAAGAAAAAGAATTTAATTTATAAGGGGTAAATTTTCAGATGTAGGTTACCTAGCGATTACATACTGCTATTGATACAACCCATAATATATTAAGAGCAAATATGCCAGGTAAGCGAAGTAATTCAACAATATAAACAATTACAGATAAAAAAGTGACATAAAGCACAAATAATTATAAAATGTAGAAAGCAGACTAAAACTTCATCATCAGTGCAAAAATAAGAACATTAGATACAAATACAAGTAGCAATTGAAAGAGCTAGCAAAGTAGGACATGGACGGAAGTCGCATGACACAAAGTAGCAATGGCACGGAGTCGAGGAAGTACGTCACTTCGGGATGCATGAGGTAGTAAATGCGTGAACGCAAAAGAGAGCCCTCGACACCGCCCCATTCAGTGGCGCAGCCAGAATTCGGTTCTAGGGGGGGTTTTGAGTTTATAATACAGATTTTCGCCGGTTATATGAATCATCGGTTAATGGAATCAGTCTTTTAAATGAATGAAATCATAATGCTTTTCTCCGCAATTACGTTGGTTATGATTCATTTAAACAGCATTTACAATATTAGAGTTACAAACTATAAAATGCACCAATGAAATAACACAAAACTAGGTTAGATTTATAAAGTGTTTAAAAATGATGAGGGGTAAACTTAAAGATGGAAGAGCACAGTACAGCAAATAATTTTTACGTAGAAAATAACAGAGTTGGAATCCATTTGTTCAATCAACAAGAACGAAAAATCAGGCGGAGGGTGGGGGGGGGTATGAAGACGGTTATAAAATTTATAAAATTCAACTATGTCCTTCATAATAACAAGAACGAAAATTCATGCGTCAAGCATAGATTATGTAACACTTTCCAACGCTTCGAAAATAATTTTACAAATCATTACCATTTAATAAGCTGAAACATAACATCTAAGTAAACAATTTGGAAAACGCATAACATATTTAAAAACGTAATTTCAGGAATTTCCAACATATACAATATTCGGAAAATTATCCGAATACTTTTATTCAGCCCTGTATATGATCTATAGATTTGTATATGTTACTATACATAGGATGTTAAATTTTAGTTTAGTTAGGAAACGCGTAACACAGTTTAAAATTCTCCATCTGGAGTTTCTGTCAATAAACGGAAATGTGTTCGCGAACTTTTGTGCTGCCCTATATATGATCTACAGAATTTATACACACCAAGTAATAGACAAAAAGGGAGTGATTATTCATCTTAGTGATATATATAAATTCCAATGTGTTTAAAATAGTGAAACATTATTTAATTAAACCGCAAACGATTTTTCTCCATAGACGTAATGTAACGGAATTCTTTTGACTGTCCCTGTAAAGTAACTATAAGTGCTATGCACATCCTATTCCATATTAAGCTTCTTGTAATGCACCTTAGTGATATATATCAATTACAATGTGTTTGAAATTGTGTAACATCATTAAAATAAACCGCAAATGATTTTTCCCCATACACCGTAATGTAACGGAATTCTTTTGAGTGTCCCTGTAAAAAAACTATAAGTTGAAATAGCGAACATGCTATAGATAAGGACAATAACATATAACAATTACAGGGCAATCCGAGCATATTTACGGGAGTTAGAGCACGGCCAGACGGCCATACGACCAGACAAACCGAAGTCATAAACTTTTCAACTAGGTTGGAAAGTGTTAAAAATACACAAGTTTCATTGCAAAGAATCACGAATTCTTATTCCTAACTTTAATAATAATGAAGCAATTTTAACAAAATTTTCAATAGACTTACTTACCTTGCTTTTTGCCGAATGTAACAAGTCATTTAGAACTTTTAGAGCTAGAGTCTTGAAATTTTATATGGATGTTACTTAAAAGACGTAAATTCTCCCCAGAATTTATTTTTTCATTACGAAATTTAAAAGAATGCAAGAGTAAGAATCATTCTAAAATTGCGATTTATGTGACACAATTGGTATGAAAACATGGAATTTGGCATGATGATTACTTTTATGTAGTAATTGCTTATAACATTTAAAAACATTTAAAAATTTAAAAGGACGAAATGAGCTGAAAACTTTCTAAAAGCGTTCTAAATTATGATTTAGTTGAAACTGTTAGTGTTAGAAACTTGAAATTTAGTATAGAGATTACTTTTAAGATGGAAATGCTTATTGGCATAAAGAATTTATTATAAATGGGAAATTTAAAGGTGTGAAACAGCTGAAAGCATTCTAAATTATGATTTATTTAGAACCTCACGTCATATCGGCCCTTTCGAAGACGATCTTTTTTCTATTCTAAAAGTAACTAAACGTCTGTATTTCGACTAAATCCATTAAAAGCATCTTGGAAGATCAAAATTACAGCGCCTACAAAAATTTGGAAACGCTCTGATGAATAAAAGTATTTAAAAAAATCTCAGAATTTTTCGATGACAATGCAAAAAGAAATTTGGGTATTTTGGCGTGGGTTTGCTCAGCGTCGGCTCATGTTTTCAGTATTAAATGTGACTAAGTCTGTGACTTAGTCTTTTTTGACGTAACTCTGTGTTTCTGTGACTCTGTTCTCTTCGACTTTAGTCAAAGACAGACTTTTTTCACGGAATTTTAAAGAGGGGTGGGATACAGTTATATTGACAATCGAATAAAATTTCAGAGAGTTCGGACAATAACTTTTTTGTGTTGTTATTTTAAAGGACACGTCGCCAAAAAAAAAAAAAAGAAGAAGAAAAAAAAAAAGACGCGAGAAGAAAGCATTTCTTTTACAGCTAGATATCAATATTTTTCCACGGTCTCTAAAACCATTATATTTATAACCATGGCTTTACAAATTTGATAAAATCTGGTAGCCAGTAAAAAATTCTAGTTAACAGTAAAAAAATATAAACGGCTCCCCTCCGAAGTCACTAATTTTCAAAAGCACAAAAGTTTTTTATCAATTAATTGAGAAAAATAATAAGCCTATTGTCGGATTATTAGTTACATAGTTTAGAATAGTTACATCATTTAAAAAGATTGTATAAACAAAGTTTTCTAATGAAATTTATCAAAATTATTTATCTATGAAAAAAAAATGTAAAGGCTGCATTAACCGGTATGTTCTCGGAAATGCTGATTGCCGAAGGTTTCAAATGTCTGGATAAGTGAGTGCTGCAAAATCTATATCTGATGAGGGGGGCATGGATGAAACAGTGAAGCAGGAAAACAATTTCTGCCTGTTTTCGTGTCGAAGTCAGTCAAATAATTATTTTTTATTAATTTAAAATTTGCATTTGTTAAACTTATTTTTACCTAATTAAAAATGCCGAAAATGAGAAAAAATGCCATTTATGGTCATTTCTTAGGTCAATTTTTGTACAAAAAATTATAATAATAATAAAAAAAAATCAGGTTAAATAACTTGGCGGCTAGATAGAAAAACTAGGTCGCCAGTGGCAACTTGGCGACTGCATTTGTCAAGACCTGTTTATAACTGATGAAAAATTTATAGAATTCAGACAACTGGGGTTATTTTTTTTTAAACTATGAAACGAGAGACCCTTACGAGGAAAAGAAACAAACAAAACACCCAACCAAACAAGAAGGTGTCTTTAAAAAATGCTTTTCTGTCTAATAATCAATATTTTTTTGTGAAAATTTCATTTAAAAATATAAAATTGATATAAGATAGATAATCATACAAATTTGAGGTAATTATCATGAGCCCAGGCACCGCCGGACGGGTCAGCTAGTATAACTTTAATGACATGCAGATAGCATTCGTTAAAATACAATAAGTGTAAATCAATGCATAACTAATTTATTGCTGATCAATTTAAATTAATGCATGGTTAGCGTAAAATTGTGTGTAATTATAGATAGTATTTTTCTAAAAAAATGCATTTAGCGCACATTTAACGCCTTTTTTTTTTTTTCAAAATCCATACTCACAGGCAGGTCTTAAATTCTAGGAAAAAAGAGTACCGGGGCTCTAATTTTCAGCAGTAACAACAACCATCAATCCAAACCCCCTTTCATTAGAAGGAGGTATGCATTATGCTTGTTATCCCACCCGCATATTTATATTTCATACATTATTTGTAAAATTTAAAGCAATTTTGTCTTTTGTAAAAAAAATAATAATACATTTTGACTTTTAATAATGAAATTTAATAAATGAGTAGAGCAGAAAATAAGCAAAAAAAGTGCCCAGAAATAGAGAAAAAAAAATAATGACAGAAGAAAATTTGTTAGGGAGAAACACATTCTATTTTTTTTTTTTAACGCAAACCACGAAACCACATTACCATATCAGCATCTTTATAACAACAGAAAACTAACTGTCCGAACTTAACATCTGCAGGAATTTTAGCATGCAGATGTATTGAGAAATAGACATTGCATTTTATCTTTCTTTATTTATTCTGTGATCCAAAACGTATGCATTAGGAAGCACGCAGATGCCAAACTGAAAATGATTTCATTTCTCGTATTAAAACCGCAAGCACATACGAAAGAAATTTAGACATGTACATTAATTGAAAAAGAATCACTTCAAGCTGCGATAAAAGATTCTGCCAAGGCGTAAAGGCCAAAAAACTTAATTTTAACTTTAGCAGTGTTGATTCATATAAGCGGCAATTATAGTAATTTTTTTAGCTCTGGGGGGGGGGGGGGGGGGTTTAACCCCCAAACCCCCCCCTTGGCTGCGCCACTGGCCCCATTTTACCATCGGCCACTGATATATTCAGAAAGCAATATCTCTTTATAGAAGACAAATTTCGTTTTTAATTTTCTCTGGCTACCTTTTGATGAGTTTTTAAGTGTAGAATAATCTTTGCAAGCGCTGAAGAATGTGTTCTTTAAAATTTTGTTCTAAGCTATTTCCGAAAGAGTGCGTAGTAGATGGGTGGTAAGACGTTTATTGGAGTTAATTTTCAGATGTAGATTACTTAGCAATTATATACTGCTCTTCATACAACCCATAATATATTAAAAACAAATATGCCAGGTAAGCGAGGTAATTCAACAATCTAAACGAAATATGTATACAGGGTGAGTCTAAAATCATAGGACAAACTTTGAGGGGTGGTAGAGCTCACTATAACAAACAATAATTTTATAGGAATATATAACCGGAAGTGACACGTTGAGGCACAAACTCAAAAAATAATACATGAAATGAAAAAAATATATATTTACAACGTCGTCACTAAATGCTTTTTTTACAGCAATGTCTACAATAAATGCTCAATATTGCTGCCACCGACAATAATGCAAGCTTAGAAGCGTCGGTGGAGTGATTGGTGAACAGATTCCCCTACCCTGGGTATTTCACGTACGCGTGCATAATGAAAAGTGCCATACTGAAAAGTGCTGCCACACCATCATGCTCAAACCACATTTGATTGCGAATGCCAGTCGGAACTACTTGCAGCAATTCTGGTAAAACCTCTTCCAGATAAATCCGATAACAGCGGCCATTGAGTGGGATTGGTAGGAGATATGGGCCTATGAGGGAATCATTCACAATACCCCCCCCCCCCAAACGTTCACAGAGAAGCGTTGTTGGAATGCATGTGGGCGTGTGGCGTGTGGATTTTCTGTTGCTCACACATGAGAATTGTGGTCATCGATAACGCCTTCGTGTGTTAAAATCGCCTTATCTGTGAATAGCACATGAGCTGGAAAAGCCGGCAGCTACGAACTCTGAAGCAATAACCATTGGCAGAAAGCCACGCACAAAGGGTAATCACACGTCTGCAAAGATTGGATCTTCTGTATGTGGAATGGGTGTAAACCTTCTGCGTGTAAAACTCTCCAAACGGTTTTTGGACTGACATGAATGCGACCTGCTACAGCCCTTGTACTTGTGCGGGGTGTTTCGTCCACATGGTCCAAGATGGCTTCTTCCATGTGTGGTTGTCGTACAGTTGTCGTACAGTCGCCCCTTCCATCAGTACTGGCGTTAAATGAATCATTTTCACAAAGTTGGCGATGTAATCGCTCAAACATTTTGTGGTTCGGCATACGTCGACTTGGAAAACGTTCTTGATACAACCGTAGCGTGCTCTGCCGTTACCATTAGCAGCACCATACATCAGATGCATGTCTGCCTTTTCGCTGTAAGTAAAATCACCCATCACGGCCGAAATCTTAAACGCAAAAGCCGTTTTTTGCTGATGCAGCAGATCACTGACGCACCGCTTTACTGCCCGCAACTATCGCCAACTATGTCAACCAATCACGCCATAGAGGTTGCCAATCATGTGTGACTTCTGTTGGATGCAATTTCCAGCAACTGTTTTAACATTTTCTGTACGGAATCACTGGTTAACGAAACATTTTATGATTTCGTTAATGTGTTATTTTTTGTGTTTGTGCCTCAACGAGTCACTTCCGGTCATATATTCCTATACAATAATTACTTGTTATAGTGAGCTCTACCCCTCCTCAAAGTTTGTCCCATGATTTTAGACTCACCCTGTATATCAAAACTAAATAGATCATATCTTAACCCTAGATAAGAAATATAATCAAAGAGAGTAAAATTAAACTACGAGTATGAAAAGATAATACAACAGTAAAATAAACCTGCCCCCCTCTCCCCTCCCCCCCAAAAAACTGATTTCAGAGTCTTCGATAGAACTGCTTTTTGATCCTATAAAACTTATGAAACTGAACTTGACTTAACTATCTTGACCGATTTAAACATTAACTAGCGCTTAAAATAATTATACGATATAAAAACTGAACTTGATAACTGTACTATAAGAACTGAACTTGACTTAACTTGACGTAACTATCTTGACCGATTTAAACATTAACTAGCGCTTAAAATAATTCTACGATATAAAAACTGTCTGCTTCTGTATGTTTATCATACAAGATTGTCTTACTAATTTTTATTATTTTTTAAATAATATATATATATATATATATATATATATGTATATATATTATTTTTTAAATAATATATATATATTAGATATATATATATATATATATATATATATATATATATATATATATATATATATATATATATATATATATATGCCATTTAAAAATAATATGAAATATTACAATTTTTATTGGCCATAATTACAAGGACATTGTTTGTAAGTTCGAATGGATACAAGTGTTGACAAATTTTGCCATTTTATTTTCGAGGTACTCAGGCATACGATTCAACATGCTGGGAAAAAGTTTTGATATAATTATGAAGTGGATATAGCTGCCAAGGGATATAAATTGCTTCACCAACGTCTGTAATGCATGACTATTGCTTGTCACACTATTCATGCTCGTCACAATATTGTTTGTAAACACATGTTTACATGAAAAAAGCACACTAATGCGTTTCATTCTTTTTTTTATAATGATCATTTAGTGCGATGGGAGTGGCGAATCAAATGATATATTGTTATGAATGAAGCACTTTTTTTCGTAGCTTGTGTGGCAAAGCACGATGCATTTTCTTGCTAAAAAGGGGATTTTTCCTCTCCTAAAAGAAATCTTATGCCAAAATTTGTGCTTTTAAATTTCGGGTGTCCACATTTAAGTTCATTATCTTAGAAGCAATACTTTGATTATTCCTATCTTGAGCTGACACCGCACTCCAGAACCAAGACTGATCCTTCTTTATTTTGGTGGTTCTACGCAACGTTTTTATTCTTCTACAAATTGTGCCAGTGTTAACCTATTCCTTTAGGTGGATGAAAAACGGTTCAACCTTGATGGGCTTAAACTTGCACATTAATAACAGGATTTTTGGAGTAATAGAAACGTCACATTGAACCTTCAAAATAAGGAAGGATACATCATACTTTGGGAAGCAGTGTAAGCTCAACTTAAGGTTAGTCAAGTTATTGTTTCTAAGAAAATGAAATTAAAAGTGTGCATTCATATTTTAGCAGCACAAATTTTGATATACGGTTGGTTTTTGATGGGAACCATTTCTTTTACAGAGAGTAAATGCATCTTACCTTGCCACAAAAGCTATGAAAAAAATTGTTCATTGCTAACAATATTCCATTCTTTGATTAGCCATACCTCGATCGTACGATATGGGCATTATAAAAAATGAATGGAGTACAAAGGTAATTTTTGTTATGTAAATGGCAAGCAGTATTCATATATTAGAGACAGCTGTAGTCAACTACATCCACATCATAATTATCAAAATTTGTTCCAAGCATGTCGAATTGTATGACCATCCCAAAAATAAAGGTGGTTACATTTCTTATTAAAGTTCTATTCGAACTTATAAGCAGTGTCCTTATAATCGTGGCCATTAAAAAATGTAATATTTCATAGCTTTAAAAAAAATTACTATTTTAATAAAAATGAGCAAGCTCGCTTTAGATTATTAATACATACTATATAACGTTTATTAAACTTATAATTGTATACAGTTCATGCTTCTTTACAGTTCTTCGTGCCCTTATAAATTTGGTCAGGAGTGTATTCAGGAGTGTTATACTTTATAATGATGATGCTAAAAGGTTTTCAGCATATTGTTGTTGATCTGTAATTTTCTCTACTTTGCAAAACAATCATCAATAAAAATTGAATACTGCAGTTGTAACCTAGTCACTACACCAGTGGTAATCATTAAACTGCTCGCAGGCTGTAGAGTTACCACTGATTATAAATAGACATTTTTACCTCATTTTAACGTATAATGTTTTGTCATTAAATAAGGAGACTAATATTTATTTTCTTAACTAGTACTTCTCTATTAGTTTTATCGCAAAATATTAGTGAGTACCACTGTACTGGACAATCAAACTTAATCCCTAAAATTATTCTATAACTAACACATTTTTTACCATTCACAAGTATACGTGTTATTACATGCGGCGAATATACTATGCGGCAATTCTGGTAGCTATCTGAGATAAACAATTCCCGAAATTAGCCACAATGCCCTTGGACTTTGAGGATGTAAAATACATGTTTGACTTCATGTTTTTCAGTGAAGATTTTGTCGCGAGGACAATTAGGGGGGGGGGGGGGTGCAATAATAATTTTAATAATAAAATAATATTTTCGATCACTCAAGTAACAGAAAATGCTGAAAATGGTCTATCACTAGACAATGTAAGACAATGTAGCAAATGACTGTGTAGGTCCTGTTCAACATTTCCGTGCATTTGTGTAAGCATAGCACGTATATTTGTGAAGATGGTACTGTTTCTGTGAAAAATTCAAAAGGTTTTATTTTTATAGCGTGCTGAGTTTCCAGCCGAATTTAATACCACTTTCCAAAACCTGGCAAAAAATTGTAGAAATGGTATACTGTAATTAAAATATTAATATATAGAATACTAGCAAGCTACGCCCGCTACGCTGGTCAATTTCTCGTAATGAACTTTTAATCAAACAAAATATTGTCATTTTATAATTCACTTTTATATTTTAACAGAATAATAAGGCTACTATAATTTGTGACTCGTTCTATAGCCAATATACACGTCAGGACACGTCGCACTTATCATTATCTTTTTACACGTGAAAGTTTCGCTATGGTACTCCATTGTGAAATTTGGTAATTTTTGAAATTCAATATGTGAAAAATGACATAATCATTAGATTTGAAATTTATATCAAGAAATATGCAATTTTTTACCTTTCAAACGCAGTTTGTCTAACTATTTTCTGACAAATACTCTTCAAGCTATTATTTTTTTCAGTAACTTCAAATGTTTCATTTTCCGAGATTAATATGTGGCAAATATTAGCGAAAAATCCAGTCGTCAACAACGCATAACTTTATATTAAAGAGGATGTTGGAGCAGGGATTGTCACCATCACATTTGAAATTGGTTCTGTACTTCCAGAGAAATTGTAATTAAGAATGATTTTAGAACGCTTTTCGCTCATTTCACCCTTTTAAATTTCGAATTTTTTTTTTTTAATTTATTCTTAGAGGGCATTTACATCTCATAAGTAACTACCATGCCAAATTTCATGTTTCTAGCTCCTTCAGTAACTACAGTCAGTATAAACAAAATCGAAATTTTAGAAAGTTTTTCGCTTTTGCACCACTCTGGGATTAGTGGCACCGACGTAAAATATAGCCTATGTTGGAGCAGGGATTGTCATAAAAAATTTGCCACCATCACTTTTGAAAAGGGATCGGTAGTTCCAGAGATTCCCTAGAAATTGTAATTTAGAATGTTTTTAGAAAGCTTTTCGCTCATCTCACAGTTTTAAATTTAGAATTTTTTTGGAATTTGTTCTTAGAGAGCATTTACATCTTATAAGTAACTACCATGCCAAATTTCAAGTTTCTAGATCCCTCAGTATAAAAAAAGTCGCAATTTTCGAATATTTTTCACTCCTGCACCCCATGTGGCACCGTCATAAAATGTAGCCTATGTTGGAGACGGGATTGTCACCATCAATTTGCCACCATTACTTTTGAAATCGTTTCTGTGGTTTCAGAAATTCCATAGAAATTGTAATTTAGAATGTTTTTAGAACGCTTTTCGCTCATTTCACCCTTTTAAATTTCGATTTTTGCTTTGTTCTTAGAGAGCATTTACTTCTATAAGTAACTATAATGCCAAATTTCAAGTTTCTAGCTCCTTCAGTATAAAAAAAAATGCAATTTTAGAACGTTTTTCGCTCCTGCACCAACCGGGGATTAGTGGCACCGACGTAAAATATAGCCTATGTTAGAGCAGGGATTGTCATCAAAAATTTGCCACCACCACTTTTGAAAAGGGTTCGGTAGTTCCAGAGATTCCATAGAAATTGTAATTTACAATGTTTTTAGAACACTTTTCGATCATCTCACAGTTTTAAATTTCTAATTTTTTAGAACATGTTCTTGGAGAGCATTTACATCGTATAAGTTACCACCATGCCAAATTTCATGTTTCTAACACCTTCAGTATAAAAAATTGAAATGAATCGTACGGGCATGAAATATAGCCTATGTTACAGCAGGAACTGTCACCATCAATTTGCCACTATCACTTTTGAAAACAGTTCTGTAGTTCCAGAAATTCCATAGAAATTGTAATTTAGAATGTTTTTAGAACGCTTTTCGCTCAGCTCACCCTTTTAAATTACGAATTTTATTAGAATTCGTTCTTAGAGAGCATTTACATCCTATAAGTAACTACCATGCCAAATTTCAAATTTCTAGCTCCTTCAGTATAAAAAAATCGAAATTTTAGAACGTTTTTCGCTCTTGCATCCCCCCTGTGGTAGTGGCACCGACATAAAATACAACCTATGCAACAGCAGAGACTGTTACCACCAATTTGCCACCATTGCTTTTGAAAATGGCTCTCTAGTTCCAGAGATTCCATGAAATTAAATTTAGAATGTTTTTAGAACGCTTTTCGCTCAATTCACCCTTTTAAATTACGAATTTTTTTAGAATTCGTTCTTAGAGAGCATTTACATCTTATAAGTAACTACCATGCTAAATTTCATGTTTCTAACACCTTCAGTGTAAAAAAAAATCGAAATTTTAGAACGTTTTTCGCTCCTGCACCCCCCCCATGGAGTAGTGGCACCGACATAAAATATGGCCTATGTTGGAGCAGGGACTGTCACCATCAATTTGCCACCATCACTTTTGAAAACAGTTCTGTAGTTCCAGAGATTTCATAGAAATTGTAATTTAGAATGCTTTTAGCACGCTTTTCGCTCATCTCACCCTTTGAAATTTCGAATTTTATTAGAATTTGTTCTTAAAGTTTACATCTTATAAGTAACTACCATTCCAAATTTCCTGTTTCTAGCTCCTTCAATATAAAAAAATCGAAATTTTAGAACGTTTTTCGCATCTGTACCCCCTGGGAGTAGTGGCACCGACATAAAATATAGCCTATGTTGGAGCAGGGATTGTCACCATCACTTTTGAAATCGCTTCAGTAGTTCTAGAAATTTCCCCTACAGACAAACAAACAAACAAACAAACAAAAAAAAACAATTTTTACTACTTTATAATATTAGTATAGATTTGATGAGATATGGGTATTTGTATGAAATAAATTTTAACTGGCATGCTCGACTACAGCAAATTTTTTTTGTCATGATTTGATAGTCTATATACTATAGGGCAACTCATTTAAAAAGACCAGTAAAATATCATGAAAATTCAAAAAGTTACAGCAATATTTGATAAATTGAGGAGGAAATATCGTATGATCCTATGGGATGTTCTCTTCAATTTTTCAATTATTGCTGTAACTTTTTGAGTTTTCAGGATAATTCACTGGTCTTTTTATATGAGTTTCCCTATAGTATTGACAAATCATGACAAATCATGACAAAAAATATTTGCTGTAGTTCGCGCATGCGCAGTTAAAATTTATTTCATACAAATTCCCATATCTCATCGAATATTCACCATATCAATATTTTAATTGCAGTATACTATTTCTATAATTTTTTGTCAAGTTTTTGGAAAACAGTATTAAATTCGGTTGAAACTATTAAAAAAAAACCTTTTGAATTTTTCACAGAAACATTAACATCTTCAAGAATATACGTGCTATGCTTACACAAATTCACACAAATATTGAACAGGACCTACATAGTCGTTTGATACACTGACAGACCATTTTCAGCATTTTCTGTTACTTGGGTCATCGAAAATATTATTTTATTATTAAAATTATTATTACCCCCCCTCCCTAATTGTCCTTGCGACAAAATCTTCACTGAAAAACATGAAGTCAAAAATGTTCTTTACATCCTCAAAGTTCAAAGGCATTTCGGGCATTTCCTCACGAGTTTCAGTAGATATTCGCACTGCCGCTTAATTTCTGGACATCGGTGTATAAAATGTTTTTATCTAAAAAAGAAAAGAAAAAAAAAATTATAATAAAATATTTGGACATGTGTTGTTAAACTGTATGGAATCCTATATTCTATGATATTATTCATGTATAAGCTTGAAAATCCGTTCAAAGCTACCAGTGTAGCCAAAACTTTTAGAAAAGGACGTGGCTTCTATTGTTTCAAAACCCAGTTTCATATGACATTTGTCAAAAATGGTTTACTTATGCAGTAGCTTTAATTTCCTGATAAGTGTTCCTTAAAAATATGTTTTCATCTATCAAAGAGACTTAAGTATTCTTTCTTTCTTTTTCCCAGTTTCTGAAAAACAGCCGCATGATTTTAAATCAGTAATGCTGAGTGAAGACCGCAGTGACATGGTTGAAAAAGTGAAAGAAGAGGAGTTTGAAGTCAGAAGCATTTTGGCAGCATAGAATAATATTGGAAGCATAGAAGTATTTGGGCAGCAGAGACTCATTTTGTCAACATAGAAGCATTTCGGAAGCTCCTAAACCTTATTTCAACTCGATGTCTAGGAATGACATGAAAGAAAATCAACATGTAGGCTGTGAGCCACATAAATTTCGTTCCTTCATACACTTATATACTGTATATACTGGGAAAGTGGATAAACTTTCGACAGAAAGTGTGTGTGGCTTATACGAAGCTGCTGACAAATATCAAGAAGAGCAATTGAAAAATGAATATTTACACTTTATGATGAATACGCTGTCTCTGTGTTGATAGCTTTTGTGACCATTTTGTCTTCGCTTTGAGACGTGATTAAAGCGAATTCTACCACAAATGTATTGAATTGCTTAGAACGAAAAGAAAAGAAATTGCTCGTAGTGTCAAGTGGCAGGTTTTTGTGAAAGAATACCCCACACAAGCAAGTGAATTGTTTATTAAAACTCTTGATCACTACATTAAATAAAATATTTCAGGAAATGAATATTATTATTTTCATATTACTTGTTCATGATCATTTTTGTATTTTTTCAGCCTGAAATAATAAAAGAGATATTTCAAAATTAAAGTCGATCTTAGATTTTCTTCAAATTTAAACAAAGAGATTGCGAAAAACAAACTCTTTATTGGCATTTAAAAAGAAAAGGAAGTGGGGGGAGGAGTACTTTTTGTTCTGTAAACACTTACGGTTTATTTTTCATTTTCTTAATTTTTATAAATTCTAGAGGTGTGAAAGATAATTTAACATCTTAGAAGAAACAAAATTTACCCAACACTCTCCTGAAATAATTCAAAATCTCAGCTATATTTTAATCTTTCTGAGAAAAATGAATAATTATAAATTATACTTTCTTTTATTAGTTTCGGGGGGGGGGTGGTAGGAAGCTTGCTGATATTACATAATTAGGTTTTATCCATTTTGTTTTTAAGATGATTCTCAAATTCCCTGCTTAAACACGCAACCCTTTGATTTTCTTAGAAATTGAAATGTCTGCGGTTACCCGCCGTCCGCGGCTACCTTCTTTCCCCTATTGCCAAAAAATATTAGACTGCAGTGCGAAATCCTCGCACGGGTCAACTGGTTTTATATATTTTATCAGTGTTTATAACATCTATTCAACCCCTTCAGTTCCAACATTCGATGTACCGGAAAAAAGTTTTTTTTTTTTTGTTGTTGTTGTTTTATTTACTTTTAGTTATTTAGCTTTTAAATAAGACGAATACATATGATATATTAGTAATAATTTATTACTATCATTTGTTTGTTATAATCCGTGTTCATGGGGAACAGAAGCAATAATGCCTTAAGCGTTTTCATGTATAAAACTTCTACAATTATCACAATAACGATAAATCGTGTAAAACTATTAGTATGCACCTTTTCAAGTCATTTTATTCAAACAAAACCTTCGGCAACGTCGAAGTGACACGAGTGAAAAGATTACCAGAAAATTTGGAATATTAGAAAAAAAAAACACCTGCTTGTAACAGCAAGTGTTGATTAGATATAAACACCTACATTAGTTGCAAAGAAGTCAATACATAGATCTGAACTAACCTCTAACGATTTTTTGAAGAATTCTCTGCTCTGTTTACAACAATTCTTCAGATCCAGTATCAAGCATTTAGCGATCCAGTATCGAGCATTTCCAGTATCAAGCATTTGGCGATCAACATTGTGCTATGATCGTCAAATTGCGATCAGCAATGATGGCGGTTAAATGCCAAATACGTTTTGCGATTAAATGCCAGAAGTTCTCCTTTTTTTACACTATTAATTTTATTACTTACCAATCATACGTAGTAAAGGATAAATCTTGTAAAAGTTTTGAAAATCGAAAAAAAAAATTTTTTTGACGGATTTACACGTTTCAGACACTGGAGATTCCGAAAAACATATTTTTAGAAAAAAAAAATTTCCGTCCGTCTGTCTGTATGTGTGCATGTGTGCCTGTAAATGATCTATCTCCCGAACAAATTCAGATAGAGACTTGAAATTTGGTGTGTACTTAGTATGTAATAATGGGAAGAAACTTATTGAATTTCAGTAACCTCTATTATCCGGAACTATTTTTTTTCGGACTCTCGAACTATTCGTTCTGATAAAAAATATATAAAAAATTCGAAATTGTTTATTTTAAGGAGTGAATATAAAAGAGAATGAAAAAACATAAATTTTGCGTAAAGAATGAAATTAATCAGATAATTAGTTGCTGAGATATTTGTAATCATATTTTTCATGATACTGTATTTCCTTCAAATTTCAATTCAAAGATATATTTTAAATCGAAATGAGGCGCTTAATCCGACGCAGTAAACTATTAGTTATTAGGATTAACATTTTTTGAGTTATAAGAATGTTTGTTTTACGCAATTCAGTAATAAAGCATTTAAAGTTTAAGACGTCATCATGTCACGATTTTATTCGAATTGCAATGCATTTTATAAATAGTTTACACACGTTTTATTTTTATATTTTATATTATGTATATCCATGATGTGTAAGTATTACGGTGGCCCCCAATGACTAGTTTAATTCAACTTGGTTCATGTCCTGTAAAGATGGAATTTGGTAATCAATTTTCCACTCACTTCCTGATAGGCTAGAATTATAAAAAAATATGTGCAAAGGTGTGTTTCCGATGACAATATAATATATTAATATTTTAAAACCTGAATTATAAATTAATAAATTAATCTTAAGATATATTTTAATTAGCCGGGCGCGGTAAAAGAATCGCAAGATATCATTTCAATCACATATTGCACTCATTTTATTTAAGATAGAAACCTTTTACCCATTAAATTTAAAATACACACATTCAATAGATTTAAAATTGATGTATTTTGCCTAAGCAGTTAAAAAATATGTACATTATAATAAGAAATAATATCATAATCCAAAAACATTTCATTCAGACATGAAGGTATTTTTTCCAATTTTCACACACAAAAATAAAAGATGGTTTTGGGAGAAAATAATTTCCTATTGTTGAGATATGCCACAGACCAAGGTAAAAGTGCCCATTTATTTACATTTTGGTTATACATTGAGAAAACAATTGAATAGGAGCCACAACAATGAAATTAATTATGCGCCAAACCACTGTCGCTGAAATATGTCAACTGGCTTTGCAACAATGAAATATTTTAAACACTGTAAATTAGAAGAAAAAAAATAAATAAAGAGTGTAATATATTTTAAAAAATACAAAGAAATACGCTTTTATTTGCCCTGGTGGTCTGTTCAATCGGCATTTCATTGCACAATCTGGCTAATTTCATGTTATGCGGTTGTGTAACAATAATCAGCCATTTTTTCCTTTCAAAAATTATTGAGAATGTTTTTTTTTAAACTATTTGTTTAACTAACTACTCTTTTATTAACTTTGAACGTACAGATAAATATTTAAAAGATACTTATATATTTTTGAAGATACATCAGTTGCGAATAGCGAAACAGCTGATATGACAACGTCGAAGGCGAATAAATACCTTATATTGCCCTTAAATAGCGAAATAAGTGTTTTTCTACCCCGAGTCTATTATTTTAAAGCAATAAAGTGATTTATCTTATCATGAACTTAGCTTGTAAAACTATTTTAAAAAGAGATAACATTCACAAATAAAAAAAAAGATAATTTTATCATTCAAAGAGGGGCGTTTGCGTTTCATAAAAAACGAAAATATTAAATGAAAATAATGGGATGTATTTACGATTAAAGTAATATATTAATATATATTATTTATATCTTATTTTATAATATTACTGTGATAATATTACTGTGGTAAACGTAACAATTCGGCAAATTATCACGTCTATAAGTGCACTAATATGCCGAATAAATTAATTATTACGAATTTTTGAAAAGTTTGTTTTTCTTAATGAATATTTCATTAAGCCAAATGAAAAAAAAATAGTAATAGTAATTTCAACTTTAAAGTTCGGTTAATTAAAAATACGAAACATGATATGAGAATTAAGAGATTTTTTAATCTTATAATATATAAGTAAGTATACATACATATACATGGAAACTGAGTCAGTGCGATTTTATAAGCTTGTAGGCCTATTAGGTCACCAAGTCTCTTTGTTCTTTTTTGAGGGGAGGGGGGCTAATATAGCATTATTTGGTTATTAACCTATTTTAAACACTCTAATATTGCCCCCTATTTAAATTATTGTTTTTTGCTTTAAAATACTTTTTTTTTTAATTTTCCTTGCAAATTTCTTTGGGATAAGCGCCCGTAATTATTTTATCCACAGTCGTAATTCAATTGGAATCAAAAACGTTCTTTTTGCAACTAAAAAATCCATGCAAAAAATAAGAAATGGTAGAATACATCTAAGGAATAGTAGAGATGCTTAAATTGCTAAACATGATTAAAATAATATAAGATATAAAAATATTAACATGAAATATACTTGCTGTAATTCGTTAAATCAGAGGTTCCCAAAGTGTGCTCCGCGGAGCCCTTGGGGCTCCGCCTATACTTTTCAGGGGCTCCGCGACGTTCCAGGAAAATAAGCAAAACATGAAAGAAATTGGCATATTGCTAAGGAAAAAATTTTTAAACTATTTAGGAATTTTTTTTTTGTGTGTGTGCGTGTCAAAAATAAATACGTCTATCACTGGATTGAAAAATACTATGATATATATTTTTTAAATCATATAAAAATTTGCATTATACATGTATCCATTTTCTATATAATATTTTTGGTTTGAAATACTTTATTTTATGTTTCTGCATTTAATGTGTTTTAAAAATTCGATTCAAAATAAGCTATAAGAAATAATATTCTGAATCTAAAGAGCAAAGGCACGCCAGTGCTTTTATTTTTGCTTGCCGAACAAAAGGGAGAACAGTTTTTTTTTTTTTTGGAGCTCCGCCTGTTCATATGTTTATACTTAGTTTTTTTTTTGCTTAGTAACCAGTGCAAAACAATTCAACCACATTTTTCACATTTAACTTTTTTACGTTATTGCTCGTCACACTTTATGCAAAATAAAAAAATTCTATCGGCATTTAATATTTGAATATAGTGTATACTGTATTATTTTTATTTTTGGAATTTTAATATACTTAAATTATTTATTTTATTTTAATTAAATTTTAGTTATTTCAACCTTCTATCCTTATTTTCATAATTGTATTTAATATTTCAAACAATGTTTTTTGCTTAAAAGTCTTTTTTCTAAGATCTTGTATCATTTAAAGCCCCTCACTAGATTCATGTATATTGTGTATATACAGGGTGTATCTGAAATGCTTCAACAAACTTAGAGGGATGATAGTACTCATGAAGACGAACAAAAAATGTAATGGAACATGGGGTCGTTAATGACGTTTAACCCTTTCAGGGGCAGTGGTATGTTTATGAAACCACTTAATTTTAATTCCAAAATGCCACAATAGCACCAGAATTTTGCTAAAATCTTTTCCATTTAATATGTATGTGAAATATAGCCTTTTACTTATTTACAAATGAATTTTTTTGTAAATTCCGGTGCCAGTAATTTATTTCAACATTTTAGTACTAAAAGTACTTTGCCCTTGAAAGGCTTAAAGGATAAAAATCGAGAAAATGCGTCTGGCAATGGACAAACTGAGACAAGAAAGAAACACTCTAGAAAATGATTTATTGCACAGAATAGATATAACACAGCTCGTGATGTCCAGAGAAAACAAATATTTTACAACAATTGTTCAAAGTGTCGACCGCGGACATTATTACACAGAGTAGATCTACGGAGCAACGACTGGCGGACACGCTATGTGTAATAATGTCCGCGGTCGACACTTTGAACAATTGTTGTAAAATATTTGTTTTCTCTTGACATCACGAGCTGTGTTGTACCTATTCTGTGCAATAAATAATTTTCTAGAGTATATTTTTTTTCTTGTCTCAGTTTGTCCATTTCCAAACGCATTTTCTCGATTTTCATCCTTTAAGCCTTTCAAGGGCAAAGTACGTTTAGTACTAAAATGTTGAAATAAATGACTGGCACCGGAATTTACAAAAAAATTGTTTGTAAATAAGAAAAAAAGCTATATTTCACATACATATTAAATGGAAAAGATTTTAGCAAAATTCTGGTGCCATTGTGGCGTTTTGGAATTAAAATTAAGTCGTTTCATAAACATACCACTGCCCCTGAAAGGGTTAAACGTCATTTGCGACCCCATGTTCCATTGCATTTTTTGTTCGTACATACATACACACACATATATATATATATATATATATATATATAACTTTGATTTCTTTAATCTGTTTATGTTATTTGCATATTTAAATTTTCTATACTGTTTTTCATAGTAAAACAATGTTTGTCGCTTCAAACATATTTTTTTATAACACCTTGCATTATTTAAAGCCCCTCATTAGATTCATTTTACATTTGTGTATATTGTGTATATATATATTTCTTTTTTTTAATCTGTTTATGTTATTTGTATATTAAAATTTTCTATACTGTTTTTCACAGTAAAAGAATATTTGTCGATTAAAACGCCTCTTTTTTTTAACATCTTGTATCATTTAATAAACCCCTCATTGGATGCATTTAATATTTGTATACGTTGTGAATACAGTTATCTTTTTTCTTTTTGTAACTTTAATTCCTTTAATCCATTTATTTTATTTTTATTAATTCTTAGTTATTTAAATTTTCCATGTTGTTTTACATAATTGTACTTAATTTTTAAAGCAATGTATGTTGCTGAAAACGCATTTTTTTAATATCTTGTATCACTTAACAACCTCTGTTTAAAATTTTGTTTTAATTATTCTCGGCATTGGCTAAGATTTTTATGTTATGATGCCACATTTACCTATCAGAAATAAGGCTGTAGCAATATACAAATATACATTGGTTCTTTACATTTGTCATTACAAATCTAAACTTTTGCTCAGCTCCACCCCTTGCTTAGAGTTTTCGTCAATGAGTACCCGCCCAGATATAAATTTAGCACCACCCATATATCCGTTTTGTTAGTACAGTTTTTCTGCTAGTTGCAGTTCTTTTAACATGTGTAGTTTTCAACCGTATATCTATTTTGAGGCAAAAACAATGGTGAAAGAAAGTTTCTTTCAAAACTATAATTAATCGCTAAATACTTCAAATAAAACATCCAAAAAAAGTGAACGATACTGCACTTAACAATAGAGGTTATAGAATTTGCCACGCCCACTTAAACACTAAAGCGATGATCTGCTTCTAAATGTATTTTTAAAAATGGTTCAAAAGAAGAAGCACAGAGGCGATTCGTCTTCGTTGCATGTTTAGAAGTACTAGAAACGTAAAGAAGAACGAAAAAGAATCCATTATCGCATGATTCTATTAGGAGTGGGTGGGAATAGCGATAACGCGTTATATAATTACTCATGGGTGACTGGGCTTAGGCATTTTTTTCTTTTCGGAAGTAGCCTAATGGAATTATATAGAAGTCTCTCTTTGTAAACGAAAACTGTACAACTTACCTTTTTTCTCTCTGTGTGTGGTTTTCACCAAAAATAATAATAGTTTCACGTAAACCCCAATGCAATGCATGAACCAGACAGGGTTACCATTTTGATCTTTAATTCAGAATTCATGCTGGAAATTCTGAAAGAATATTTTTTATTTTTAAAATGGATGACATTAACCCCTTAACGGTATTGCTCGAACGTCGCTCGGGTAAGAAGAGATTTTTTCTTCCTTACTAAAAGCATTCAGAAACTAAAAATTTTGAACTATAATTTTAACTGTATTTGGCGGACATATCTCAATTATACAAGGCAGATATTTTAACACAAAAAAGTGGTTTTTAGTCCTTAATATTAATTTATTGTGTCCAATAATAGTAATATTAAATAAAACTGTTAAGGGACTAAATAATAGAAAATTTTATTTTCAAAATTTCTAGTACGAATTCAGAATTTCTGTATCAAGAAAAGGGCCAAACTGAGAACCTTAGCCCCCATCTTGGAAACTGCTGGTTCGGACTCTTATCCAACAGATCTTTCTCTGCTCCATAGGCATGAAAAAACATTAATTTGTAAACCATAGAGTACCGTTGGGTTAAGGGGCTCCGCCTTAGGAATTCTTCCCAAAAAGGGCTCCGCGAGCCCAAAAGTTTGGAAACCACTGCGTTAAATGTTCATGTTTACAATTTTAAAAAAGATATATAAATAACACCACACATAACTATTTGTTTTCGCATTTCAATGAGTGATACGCTTTATTTTAAGTATTAGAAGAATAAATGCGAAAAAAGTAATTGAATTTATACATGGAATTCGACCTGTAATATGTTAACTAAGTTCACCTTATTTGGATAATCCTGAAATGTAACATAAGAAGCTAGTATTAAAAAAGTAACAAACTTTTACCAAATACTTATACATCACAAAATTCAAATACGATGAGAAAACGCTGAAATGTTTAAAAAGTACTTACCTGTTACAAAAAAGTACGTATAAATAAATGATATCGAAAGAATAAATTTCAACTGTAATGTTTGAAATGAAGATAATGATTTATCTTATTATGAATTCAGCTCAAAAAATTGTACTCCTGCTTTGTAATTTTAGAATAGCTGCACACAAAAAATTTGGAAGATAAACACTACATTCAAGGGACGTTTTATACAGAGTGGAAAGTTAACTGATAATATTGAGCATTTGAAGCGTTCATTTCATGTTACTGTATATACATATAATTATAAATTTATGTAAAAATTTAATTTAAAAAAAAAAGTGTCCGCATTTCACGTTTATTGCAGCAACTTTACTGGTCAATTTATGAATCCCCTCTCATTCTTTTTATCCCTCTAACGGCAAGAAAATTTTCAAGCTGATTTTGAAATTTTAAATGAGCCTGCCAATGTTGAAAACACACCTTTTAGCTTGCTCTTTATAAATCATTACTTTTAATAGACGAATTGTTGATTATACCACAAATACTTACCTTTTTCACAATTTTATTTTTCCACGAAAGTTTACTTTCTAAAGTTAGTTGAGCAGCAAGTAATTTAGAATTACAGAGGCAGGAATGGTTATTATATTTTTAAATAATATGATAAATCTGACGAGAAAAAATATTTAATACAGAAAGTATGACTTTGAAGGAAACTTATTATATTTTCTTCAGTGAAGCTCGACTTAAAACAACTAATTTATAAGGGCACAAAAATAAAAGATTGGCCTGGTCATAAGAATTATTCAATCAAATCCTCACTGCAATAAAATGAGGCTTGTTGTGTTAAAATTGCAGCAGTGAATGAGAACAGTGAATTTAGCAGTTTGACCGTTAACTAAAATTCTGTAAGATTTCGGGATTCTTTAGAATTCTTGCTCACGCGTGGCTCCTAACTTAAATAATAAACAATAAAATAAAATCATACATAAAGCATATATTATGAAACAACTTCCAACACTTCCAGAATTCTTTAACAAACCTTCGCTGTTTAATAAGGTAAATAAGATACCTAAGTAAATATTTTAGACACATGTAGACATCACAAAACACATTTGGAAACCAAGATTTCAGCAATTACCTGCCATAACCAGAAAAGTACTCCAATTATTTTCGGCAGTTTTGTATATAATCTACAGATTTGTATACAGGGTGCAATATGTTATCTATCGCCGACCTTTAATTTCTCAACCTTTGGTCGTAGACATATAGTTCCAATTACAAAAACGTTTCAAATGATGTAAACATTCATTCTGTGGCATTGTTTAAAGCAAAATATCAATTTTATAAAAATTACGAAATCTAACTTTTTATACGGTCCCCCAATCCCTGTAGTTACATTTAGTAAAAATTTACCCATATCATAACATATATTACACAAAAAATTTGATTTCTGTACTACAAAAATTGACACAGTTATTAAATTTCAAAATTTGAGATTTTTGCACCTGATTTTGTCTTTCATTGAGGGATTAGTTAAAAAATGAATTACAGTAATTCAAGATCGAAATCAGGGTGAAATGTCCTTTTTACGGTGAAACCACCTTTAGCTGGTATCGCTAAATCGGAATATCACCAAAGAGGGAAATTTCATCTAAAAATTTGAGCTGATTTTTAGGGGTCGTATACAAAGCGAAGAATGAAATATTGAAATTAAACAGAAAAAGAATATGTCAGTTTCTTATCATATCAGAAAACGGTCTACTATAAAAAATGAATACATCAAACGCTGGAATCTACTAGAGATACTGCTCAAAGTGTTCTCCATCGGTGGCAATGAACAATTGAATACGTGACAGTACTAAGTCCTGGACACGTTGGAGCATAGCAGGTGTAACTGTGTGACAAGTAAGGATGGTGCGCTGCTTCAGATCAACCAGAGAAGTAGGCTCAGTCGGATAGGCCAGTGCCTTGTTGTAACGCCAGAGGTAGAAGTCCATGGGAGTCAAGTCCGGCGAACACGGTGGCCACACTTTCGGATGTCTTTCTAATGATCTGCTGACCGAATTCTGTGGCCAGATACGCACGGATGTTTGATGTCTTATGCGGAGGGTCCCCCTCACGTTGAAACCCCACCCAGCATGCATGTCGGAGAGGCAGATTTTTATACCAATCGCGTACCGTGTTTTGTAGTAGGTGCAGGTAAATATCGGCCGTTAAGGTCCCATCGTGTATATGGGTGTACAATATAAGTTCCTCGTGAACCGCATCACAATGAATTTCTTATCATATCAGATCACCAGATCACCAATAAATTGAATGTTGTTCCACCACTAAAAGTCAGCTCAAATTTTTAGATGAAATAACCCTCTTTGGTGACACTCCGATTTGGCGATACCGCTAAAGGTGGTTTCGCCGAAAAAAGAAAATTGCACCCTGATTTCAATCTCGAATTCCTTTTTTAACTGATCCCTCAATAAAAGACAAAATCATGTGCAAAAATCTCAAACTTATTATATTCTTTATAGTATTCCAAAATTTAGTTTAGTGAGGAAACACATAACACAGTTGAAATTTTACCTTCAGAACATCAGTATATTAACGTGAGTTAGAGCGCGGGCAGAAAGACAGACAGGCGGCCAGACACACCGAATACATAAACAATTTTCAACTATGTTGGAAAGTGTTAAAAAAAAAAGAAAGAAAAGTCTTGCGTCAGTCATAGATTATGAAATACTTTCCAACACTGCCAGAATATTTTTGTGAATCTTCAGTTCTTTTACATGTCATAAAAGGAGACAGACAGCTAAATAAATAAATTAGAGAATGATGCATAATGCAGTTGAAAAATTACTTTCAGAAATGGCCACGCATAAAACGGTAATGTAACAAATTTGCTTCTTCAGCCCTACATATGATCTATAGATTTTACAGACTTTAAACAGACTTTAAATAGCATAATAAAATTTAATTCTGCTGCAAAACACTTTGATGGAAATTGTCATACATACACTGCAGTGTATTTATATCCTTTTGTGCCGCTTTCTGTGTGAATTTATCTATGGTATATTCACACCACTTAGAAGTTAAAAAATTAATTCAGGTGAAAAAAAAGGCGTAACACAGTTGAAAACGCATTTTCAGCTATTCTTACCCATAGACTGTAAGTAATTCGATTTTTTTCACATCCCTGAACATGATCTATAGAATTTACACACACCGTATGATATATCAAAATTTAGTTAAACTTTAAAATGAAAACACGACTGAAAGAGCACGTCCCGCAAGTTTTTCCCATGAACGGCAATGTATCTGAACTCTTTTGTGTGGTCCTGTAAAAAATATTCGGTACTTTTCGGTTAGCCAGGCACCAGTCATATACATACATGTATATATACACACAAACACACATATATATACACATATCTACATATACATATATATACATACATATATGTATGTATATACATATATATGTATTTACATATGTATTTATATATGTACATATATCACTGGCGCCCGGCTAACCGAAAAGTACCAAATATTTTTACACTCATCATTTTACATAGAGTAGATGTTATCATATGGTAATATTCCGTTTTAAGCAGGTTTATGCTTGTGAGCTTCCTGTTCAATTGTAGTATAAAATATGGGTCCTTATTTTATTAAAAATTTCAAGATCTACAACTTTTGAATAAACAATTATTTGATGGTTTTTGTTTTTTTAAATATATATTTTTCTATTTTAATCGCATAAAATCGTTAAAAAAAATCATTTTCTCAACCATCACGAATTTGCATGTAGCGGCTAAAACTCATCTAGTAGCAAGCGGAAAAAAACTTGGAATGTATACTTAAAATGAAGGGATAGAAAGAATTTTCAGCTTTGCTTTACTAATTCCCAATTCTAGCCTCCCCCCCATCCCCCCCCCACACACACATACACACAATCATTGGGCATATGTAATCATAAACTAAACAGCAATTAAAATGTACCATTCGCAAATACGAAATAAATGAAAAATGAATCTGATACACTTGTTTATGCCACAGCTATTCAAGACATAATTGAAATAAAATAAATGATCCTCGGTTATAATAACAGAATTATAAGAGTAATATAACTATTTTAACACTAATAAGGAAAGGAATGTAAATTATTTGTATAATGAAAGGATTAAAAAATTGTAACATCTGCAATAGCCCAAATTACTACTAATTCATAAAAGGAAAGGATCAGTTTCCATAAGTCGTGTTTTTGGCCCATGAAATAAGACTAAAATTCGATTTTGTTATACTGACTTAATTATTTCACTTTTTAATATTAGAAGGTTTATCCTCTACGATTTCAACAATATTTTTTTGCATTTTGTTAGTTTTTTATATAACTTACACAAGCTCAAAGTTTGTATTGTTCGTAGCTTTTGATGAAAAATACGCAATTTCTCCTAATTTTACCTCAATTTTCAATATATTTTTTAATATTTTACTATGAGCGCAACTTTGCAGCATTTTTATTTTTACATATATTGTACATTTTGATGCATTTTATAATATATATAAAGAAGAAAGTGTTGCACAATTGTAGCTCATATAAATAATTGAGGTGAAATTAATAGAAATTGCGTATTTTTCATCAAAAACTACGAATAATACGAACTTTGAGCTTGTGTAAGTTATATAAATCCAAACAAAATGCAAAACCTATTGTTGAAATCGTACAGGATAAACCTTCTAATATTAAAAAGTGAAATAATTAAGTCAGTATAACAAAATCGAATTTTACATGGGCCAAAAACACGGCTTATGAACCCTTATTCTTTTGTACTAATTCCTCATTAACACCAGGTTTAAGCTAATAGAGTGCGATGTTTGGGCTATGGTACATATAAATTCACGAAATATTGATAAAATTAATTCAAATAAATAATCAAAACAACAAGGGAAATAGGCAAATGAAATGCATCACCAAGTGCATCAAAACGTGATGTGCGTGCCTGATTTGCATAATTATAAGATGTTGACAATCCTGCATTACAAATTAAAGATGATAAAAAAAATAAAAGGATTGACTCAGGAGGATGGATTAATTGATTTTGTCTTAATAAAAATGAATCAAGTGGCAGAAAAAAGTTGTAGCCAATTCGATTTGAATGAGATCTAATAAGGGGCTGTCAGCAATAAAGAAAAAAAAAATGGAAATAAAATAGGGATTTCAAATGCCGATTTTTTTTTAATTAACTTCCATGGAAAATAAAATATTTTATTTTTAAATTTTAATTAAAAAATAAATTTAACATATTATTTTTTATAAATGTAAGTTTTAAAAATTCTAGACAGCTTAGTGTAATTTTTTGCAATATTTTAAGGATTTTGATGATCAAAAAGGCTTCACAAACCTAAAAAAAAAATTACTGGCATAAACTTTTATTTACAGGTTGTCCAATCTTATAGTTTTCCAATAACTAATTCTTAAACTCTGAGCTTTATAGGTATAATTCCAATTGTAAAGTCCCATGCTATTAAAAGCTACTTATGTCAAAATATATATATATTTTTTTTAAGTTACAAAATTTAAAATTTTATTAGGTCCCTTCTCTTTCTGTAAATTATATTTAGAAGAACATTCTCCGTGCTTTAACCAGTAAAACAGCAATTCCTTTAACTTTCACCAAAATGTACCGAGTCATGACACTTTGAATTGTATGAATATTTGGCGTTTTCTAGCATTAAAAACGACATTTTACGCCTAAGAAATCATTATGAATGCAGGTTTAAAAAATGTTAGAACGTTATACTGTTATTTTTGTATATGGTTTGAATGCGACATGTTGTATATACTTTTGCTTTTTAACTTAAAAGTTTCCATTAATGATCGTTAAATATACTGCATTTTTTTCCATCTACATTACATAATTCAATACACACGTAGATGTATTATGCAACTTAAAACTATAGAAGTATATATCACAAGTATTTTCTAATAATTAATGTTCTAAAATGTATAATTCTGCGGAATGTTTTTCATTAACTAGATTTTAAAAACTGTTTTTTATTACTATTATCTATCATGCGGAATTGATTTAGCCAATTATCTAACAGTTTTCGACCAAAGTTATTCGGTAAATTAACAATTGAGAATTCGGCCAGCCGAATAGTCCAGATATTGGATTTCATCCCGAAACAAAAAAACAAAAATAAATTTTTGATTGCTTTTTTCTGGAGTACTGAATCTCCCTAAATATTTTCATACATTTATTTGTAATGTTTACAGAGAGTGGGCAAAATTACATATTTGCCAAGGGCTTCAGATTTCTTCTTACCCTTTTGGATTAGTGTTGGTAGATGCAAATTGGCTAATACAGTGTTGAAATCAGACACTTTTCTCCGGGAGGGATTTCGGTAGCTCCGTGGGGGACATTGTAGAGTTCCGGGGGGGGGGTGAAATTGAACTTTTAAACCATTAAAAGCATAAAATCTCGAATCTTCCGAGGGGGGGGGGGCTTTCAATGCTCCGGGGAGGAATGCCCTCCGGGCCACCATTGAATTCAACACTGTGCTAATAGCAGGACAAAAAGAGTAAAACACTACTTGTCAATCAGGTCTATACATATATAAACATACTAAACATAACGCTGTTCGTTTATTAAATTAAATTTGTGTGAATTAAACAGTCCCGAAAGCGCACAGTTTGAAGTTACTTATCTAAACATTGGATTGTTTAACAACCTGTCCAAGTCAATCAAAATGCACTACTAAAATTTAAGCAATAATACTTTTAAAAGTATATTACTTATGATAATTGAAACTCAGTAAAAATAAAACTCTTTATTTAAATATTAGAAAGACTTACTGGTTAACAACATTTATAATAAATGAAAAACATCCATTTCATTTAAATTTTAAACACTAGAAAATAAATATGACGTTGGTTTTTCTCGTTTTAATTCCTAAAAAATTATGTTTAGGTTTGCTAGGAAAATATTCCATTAATTGATAAATTAATTAATTATGAAATTTGCACGCTAGAATCTGAGAAAACTCCAGTTTTTTTTATTTTTTTTTTTTTTTTTAGATTTTTACTAACATTTTTAGAATTTACATTATTTTAAGAACAGATATTCGGAGAATGTAAACGCAAAAAGAGCAACATGATACGGGCGTAAATTAAAAAATTTTTGCAATATAAAAAATCAGGAATTTTTAGCACCCTATTCTCCACGAACAGTGTTTCAACGAGACAGGTTTTTCAAATCCTGAAAATCAAAACATCCCGCGTAAATTGGTGTGACACTTCTGGATATATTCGTAACGAAGCGATAACTTGGAGAGCAAAAAAAATAATCCCGATCATTTCATGTGCTTCTAGCAGAACTGAAACCAGCTCGAGTTCGACCTTGGACACCTGAAAAGGAAGTAAGTAAAATTTTCATACAGTTTACGCGAACACCAATCTGACCAGTTTCAGTTCAGGCTCGTCGCTCGTGTAGTTGTAGACACATTCACTGGAGCAGACAGAAGTAGATTCCACAAATAATCTCGGATTAATTGCTGCCCATGCTGTTGTGTACTGAAAATAGATGTTGTTGTCTGTTCAAAGCATTGTAAGGATTAATTTGTCATTTTTAAACCATTCTTAAGTAAGTAAAGTATATTTTCGATATTTATTTATCTATGCTTGCATCTGTCAAAGACGAGCAAAAGGAACTTGAAAGGGAAAAAAAGATAACTACGGTATTTAAAAAAGACGCTCATTAGCATTATAAAAAGGGATACAAACAATGTATATTTTTATATTAAAAAGGAAAAAAGGCATTTTTAAGTATATTTATATTTTACGACGAAAATTATTGCTATAATACATTAGATTTTCATTCTGTTCGTTCTCTGTATGGGATAAAATGTGTGTGTGTGTGTCAGACAGAAGATTTCGCAAATGATCTCGGATTAGTTGCAGCCGATGTTGTTGTATGTTCAAAGCATTGTAGGGATTGATTTGTCGTTTGTAAACCATTATTAAGTAAGTAAAATAAATTTTCTATACTTATTTATCTTTTCTTGCATCTGTCAAAGACGAGCAAAGGGAACTTGAAAGGGGAAAAAGATAACTACGGTATTTAAAAAAGACGCTCATTAGCATTATAAAAAGGGATACAAACAATGTATATTTTTATATTAAAAAGGAAAAAAAGCATTTTTAAGTATATTTATATTTTACGACGAAAATTATTGCTATAATACATTAGATTTTCATTCTGTTCGTTCTCTGTATGGGATAAAATGTGTGTGTGTGTGTCAGACAGAAGATTTCGCAAATGATCTCGGATTAGTTGCAGCCGATGTTGTTGTATGTTCAAAGCATTGTAGGGATTGATTTGTCGTTTGTAAACCATTATTAAGTAAGTAAAATAAATTTTCTATACTTATTTATCTTTTCTTGCATCTGTCAAAGACGAGCAAAGGGAACTTGAAAGGGGAAAAAGATAACTACGGTATTTAAAAAAGACGCTCATTAGCATTATAAAAAGGGATACAAACAATGTATATTTTTATATTAAAAAGGAAAAAAGGCATTTTTAAGTATATTTATATTTTACGACGAAAATTATTGCTATAATACATTAGATTTTCATTCTGTTCGTTCTCTGTATGGGATAAAATGTGTGTGTGTGTGTCAGACAGAAGATTTCGCAAATGATCTCGGATTAGTTGCAGCCGATGTTGTTGTATGTTCAAAGCATTGTAGGGATTGATTTGTCGTTTGTAAACCATTATTAAGTAAGTAAAATAAATTTTCTATACTTATTTATCTTTTCTTGCATCTGTCAAAGACGAGCAAAGGGAACTTGAAAGGGGAAAAAGATAACTACGGTATTTAAAAAAGACGCTCATTAGCATTATAAAAAGGGATACAAACAATGTATATTTTTATATTAAAAAGGAAAAAAAGCATTTTTAAGTATATTTATATTTTACGACGAAAATTATTGCTATAATACATTAGATTTTCATTCTGTTCGTTCTCTGTATGGGATAAAATGTGTGTGTGTGTGTCAGACAGAAGATTTCGCAAATGATCTCGGATTAGTTGCAGCCGATGTTGTTGTATGTTCAAAGCATTGTAGGGATTGATTTGTCGTTTGTAAACCATTATTAAGTAAGTAAAATAAATTTTCTATACTTATTTATCTTTTCTTGCATCTGTCAAAGACGAGCAAAGGGAACTTGAAAGGGGAAAAAGATAACTACGGTATTTAAAAAAGACGCTCATTAGCATTATAAAAAGGGATACAAACAATGTATATTTTTATATTAAAAAGGAAAAAAAGCATTTTTAAGTATATTTATATTTTACGACGAAAATTATTGCTATAATACATTAGATTTTCATTCTGTTCGTTCTCTGTATGGGATAAAATGTGTGTGTGTGTGTCAGACAGAAGATTTCGCAAATGATCTCGGATTAGTTGCAGCCGATGTTGTTGTATGTTCAAAGCATTGTAGGGATTGATTTGTCGTTTGTAAACCATTATTAAGTAAGTAAAATAAATTTTCTATACTTATTTATCTTTTCTTGCATCTGTCAAAGACGAGCAAAGGGAACTTGAAAGGGGAAAAAGATAACTACGGTATTTAAAAAAGACGCTCATTAGCATTATAAAAAGGGATACAAACAATGTATATTTTTATATTAAAAAGGAAAAAAAGCATTTTTAAGTATATTTATATTTTACGACGAAAATTATTGCTATAATACATTAGATTTTCATTCTGTTCGTTCTCTGTATGGGATAAAATGTGTGTGTGTGTGTCAGACAGAAGATTTCGCAAATGATCTCGGATTAGTTGCAGCCGATGTTGTTGTATGTTCAAAGCATTGTAGGGATTGATTTGTCGTTTGTAAACCATTATTAAGTAAGTAAAATAAATTTTCTATACTTATTTATCTTTTCTTGCATCTGTCAAAGACGAGCAAAGGGAACTTGAAAGGGGAAAAAGATAACTACGGTATTTAAAAAAGACGCTCATTAGCATTATAAAAAGGGATACAAACAATGTATATTTTTATATTAAAAAGGAAAAAAAGCATTTTTAAGTATATTTATATTTTACGACGAAAATTATTGCTATAATACATTAGATTTTCATTCTGTTCGTTCTCTGTATGGGATAAAATGTGTGTGTGTGTGTCAGACAGAAGATTTCGCAAATGATCTCGGATTAGTTGCAGCCGATGTTGTTGTATGTTCAAAGCATTGTAGGGATTGATTTGTCGTTTGTAAACCATTATTAAGTAAGTAAAATAAATTTTCTATACTTATTTATCTTTTCTTGCATCTGTCAAAGACGAGCAAAGGGAACTTGAAAGGGGAAAAAGATAACTACGGTATTTAAAAAAGACGCTCATTAGCATTATAAAAAGGGATACAAACAATGTATATTTTTATATTAAAAAGGAAAAAAAGCATTTTTAAGTATATTTATATTTTACGACGAAAATTATTGCTATAATACATTAGATTTTCATTCTGTTCGTTCTCTGTATGGGATAAAATGTGTGTGTGTGTGTCAGACAGAAGATTTCGCAAATGATCTCGGATTAGTTGCAGCCGATGTTGTTGTATGTTCAAAGCATTGTAGGGATTGATTTGTCGTTTGTAAACCATTATTAAGTAAGTAAAATAAATTTTCTATACTTATTTATCTTTTCTTGCATCTGTCAAAGACGAGCAAAGGGAACTTGAAAGGGGAAAAAGATAACTACGGTATTTAAAAAAGACGCTCATTAGCATTATAAAAAGGGATACAAACAATGTATATTTTTATATTAAAAAGGAAAAAAAGCATTTTTAAGTATATTTATATTTTACGACGAAAATTATTGCTATAATACATTAGATTTTCATTCTGTTCGTTCTCTGTATGGGATAAAATGTGTGTGTGTGTGTCAGACAGAAGATTTCGCAAATGATCTCGGATTAGTTGCAGCCGATGTTGTTGTATGTTCAAAGCATTGTAGGGATTGATTTGTCGTTTGTAAACCATTATTAAGTAAGTAAAATAAATTTTCTATACTTATTTATCTTTTCTTGCATCTGTCAAAGACGAGCAAAGGGAACTTGAAAGGGGAAAAAGATAACTACGGTATTTAAAAAAGACGCTCATTAGCATTATAAAAAGGGATACAAACAATGTATATTTTTATATTAAAAAGGAAAAAAAGCATTTTTAAGTATATTTATATTTTACGACGAAAATTATTGCTATAATACATTAGATTTTCATTCTGTTCGTTCTCTGTATGGGATAAAATGTGTGTGTGTGTGTCAGACAGAAGATTTCGCAAATGATCTCGGATTAGTTGCAGCCGATGTTGTTGTATGTTCAAAGCATTGTAGGGATTGATTTGTCGTTTGTAAACCATTATTAAGTAAGTAAAATAAATTTTCTATACTTATTTATCTTTTCTTGCATCTGTCAAAGACGAGCAAAGGGAACTTGAAAGGGGAAAAAGATAACTACGGTATTTAAAAAAGACGCTCATTAGCATTATAAAAAGGGATACAAACAATGTATATTTTTATATTAAAAAGGAAAAAAGGCATTTTTAAGTATATTTATATTTTACGACGAAAATTATTGCTATAATACATTAGATTTTCATTCTGTTCGTTCTCTGTATGGGATAAAATGTGTGTGTGTGTGTCAGACAGAAGATTTCGCAAATGATCTCGGATTAGTTGCAGCCGATGTTGTTGTATGTTCAAAGCATTGTAGGGATTGATTTGTCGTTTGTAAACCATTATTAAGTAAGTAAAATAAATTTTCTATACTTATTTATCTTTTCTTGCATCTGTCAAAGACGAGCAAAGGGAACTTGAAAGGGGAAAAAGATAACTACGGTATTTAAAAAAGACGCTCATTAGCATTATAAAAAGGGATACAAACAATGTATATTTTTATATTAAAAAGGAAGAAAAGCATTTTTAAGTATATTTATATTTTACGACGAAAATTATTGCTATAATACATTAGATTTTCATTCTGTTCGTTCTCTGTATGGGATAAAATGTGTGTGTGTGTGTCAGACAGAAGATTTCGCAAATGATCTCGGATTAGTTGCAGCCGATGTTGTTGTATGTTCAAAGCATTGTAGGGATTGATTTGTCGTTTGTAAACCATTATTAAGTAAGTAAAATAAATTTTCTATACTTATTTATCTTTTCTTGCATCTGTCAAAGACGAGCAAAGGGAACTTGAAAGGGGAAAAAGATAACTACGGTATTTAAAAAAGACGCTCATTAGCATTATAAAAAGGGATACAAACAATGTATATTTTTATATTAAAAAGGAAAAAAAGCATTTTTAAGTATATTTATATTTTACGACGAAAATTATTGCTATAATACATTAGATTTTCATTCTGTTCGTTCTCTGTATGGGATAAAATGTGTGTGTGTGTGTCAGACAGAAGATTTCGCAAATGATCTCGGATTAGTTGCAGCCGATGTTGTTGTATGTTCAAAGCATTGTAGGGATTGATTTGTCGTTTGTAAACCATTATTAAGTAAGTAAAATAAATTTTCGATACTTATTTATCTTTTCTTGCATCTGTCAAAGACGAGCAAAGGGAACTTGAAAGGGGAAAAAGATAACTACGGTATTTAAAAAAGACGCTCATTAGCATTATAAAAAGGGATACAAACAATGTATATTTTTATATTAAAAAGGAAAAAAGGCATTTTTAAGTATATTTATATTTTACGACGAAAATTATTGCTATAATACATTAGATTTTCATTCTGTTCGTTCTCTGTATGGGATAAAATGTGTGTGTGTGTGTCAGACAGAAGATTTCGCAAATGATCTCGGATTAGTTGCAGCCGATGTTGTTGTATGTTCAAAGCATTGTAGGGATTGATTTGTCGTTTGTAAACCATTATTAAGTAAGTAAAATAAATTTTCTATACTTATTTATCTTTTCTTGCATCTGTCAAAGACGAGCAAAGGGAACTTGAAAGGGGAAAAAGATAACTACGGTATTTAAAAAAGACGCTCATTAGCATTATAAAAAGGGATACAAACAATGTATATTTTTATATTAAAAAGGAAAAAAAGCATTTTTAAGTATATTTATATTTTACGACGAAAATTATTGCTATAATACATTAGATTTTCATTCTGTTCGTTCTCTGTATGGGATAAAATGTGTGTGTGTGTGTCAGACAGAAGATTTCGCAAATGATCTCGGATTAGTTGCAGCCGATGTTGTTGTATGTTCAAAGCATTGTAGGGATTGATTTGTCGTTTGTAAACCATTATTAAGTAAGTAAAATAAATTTTCTATACTTATTTATCTTTTCTTGCATCTGTCAAAGACGAGCAAAGGGAACTTGAAAGGGGAAAAAGATAACTACGGTATTTAAAAAAGACGCTCATTAGCATTATAAAAAGGGATACAAACAATGTATATTTTTATATTAAAAAGGAAAAAAAGCATTTTTAAGTATATTTATATTTTACGACGAAAATTATTGCTATAATACATTAGATTTTCATTCTGTTCGTTCTCTGTATGGGATAAAATGTGTGTGTGTGTGTCAGACAGAAGATTTCGCAAATGATCTCGGATTAGTTGCAGCCGATGTTGTTGTATGTTCAAAGCATTGTAGGGATTGATTTGTCGTTTGTAAACCATTATTAAGTAAGTAAAATAAATTTTCTATACTTATTTATCTTTTCTTGCATCTGTCAAAGACGAGCAAAGGGAACTTGAAAGGGGAAAAAGATAACTACGGTATTTAAAAAAGACGCTCATTAGCATTATAAAAAGGGATACAAACAATGTATATTTTTATATTAAAAAGGAAAAAAGGCATTTTTAAGTATATTTATATTTTACGACGAAAATTATTGCTATAATACATTAGATTTTCATTCTGTCCGTTCTCTGTATGGGATAAAATGTGTGTGTGTGTGTCAGACAGAAGATTTCGCAAATGATCTCGGATTAGTTGCAGCCGATGTTGTTGTATGTTCAAAGCATTGTAGGGATTGATTTGTCGTTTGTAAACCATTATTAAGTAAGTAAAATAAATTTTCTATACTTATTTATCTTTTCTTGCATCTGTCAAAGACGAGCAAAGGGAACTTGAAAGGGGAAAAAGATAACTACGGTATTTAAAAAAGACGCTCATTAGCATTATAAAAAGGGATACAAACAATGTATATTTTTATATTAAAAAGGAAAAAAAGCATTTTTAAGTATATTTATATTTTACGACGAAAATTATTGCTATAATACATTAGATTTTCATTCTGTTCGTTCTCTGTATGGGATAAAATGTGTGTGTGTGTGTCAGACAGAAGATTTCGCAAATGATCTCGGATTAGTTGCAGCCGATGTTGTTGTATGTTCAAAGCATTGTAGGGATTGATTTGTCGTTTGTAAACCATTATTAAGTAAGTAAAATAAATTTTCTATACTTATTTATCTTTTCTTGCATCTGTCAAAGACGAGCAAAGGGAACTTGAAAGGGGAAAAAGATAACTACGGTATTTAAAAAAGACGCTCATTAGCATTATAAAAAGGGATACAAACAATGTATATTTTTATATTAAAAAGGAAAAAAAGCATTTTTAAGTATATTTATATTTTACGACGAAAATTATTGCTATAATACATTAGATTTTCATTCTGTTCGTTCTCTGTATGGGATAAAATGTGTGTGTGTGTGTCAGACAGAAGATTTCGCAAATGATCTCGGATTAGTTGCAGCCGATGTTGTTGTATGTTCAAAGCATTGTAGGGATTGATTTGTCGTTTGTAAACCATTATTAAGTAAGTAAAATAAATTTTCTATACTTATTTATCTTTTCTTGCATCTGTCAAAGACGAGCAAAGGGAACTTGAAAGGGGAAAAAGATAACTACGGTATTTAAAAAAGACGCTCATTAGCATTATAAAAAGGGATACAAACAATGTATATTTTTATATTAAAAAGGAAAAAAAGCATTTTTAAGTATATTTATATTTTACGACGAAAATTATTGCTATAATACATTAGATTTTCATTCTGTTCGTTCTCTGTATGGGATAAAATGTGTGTGTGTGTGTCAGACAGAAGATTTCGCAAATGATCTCGGATTAGTTGCAGCCGATGTTGTTGTATGTTCAAAGCATTGTAGGGATTGATTTGTCGTTTGTAAACCATTATTAAGTAAGTAAAATAAATTTTCTATACTTATTTATCTTTTCTTGCATCTGTCAAAGACGAGCAAAGGGAACTTGAAAGGGGAAAAAGATAACTACGGTATTTAAAAAAGACGCTCATTAGCATTATAAAAAGGGATACAAACAATGTATATTTTTATATTAAAAAGGAAAAAAAGCATTTTTAAGTATATTTATATTTTACGACGAAAATTATTGCTATAATACATTAGATTTTCATTCTGTTCGTTCTCTGTATGGGATAAAATGTGTGTGTGTGTGTCAGACAGAAGATTTCGCAAATGATCTCGGATTAGTTGCAGCCGATGTTGTTGTATGTTCAAAGCATTGTAGGGATTGATTTGTCGTTTGTAAACCATTATTAAGTAAGTAAAATAAATTTTCTATAATTATTTATCTTTTCTTGCATCTGTCAAAGACGAGCAAAGGGAACTTGAAAGGGGAAAAAGATAACTACGGTATTTAAAAAAGACGCTCATTAGCATTATAAAAAGGGATACAAACAATGTATATTTTTATATTAAAAAGGAAAAAAGGCATTTTTAAGTATATTTATATTTTACGACGAAAATTATTGCTATAATACATTAGATTTTCATTCTGTCCGTTCTCTGTATGGGATAAAATGTGTGTGTGTGTGTCAGACAGAAGATTTCGCAAATGATCTCGGATTAGTTGCAGCCGATGTTGTTGTATGTTCAAAGCATTGTAGGGATTGATTTGTCGTTTGTAAACCATTATTAAGTAAGTAAAATAAATTTTCTATACTTATTTATCTTTTCTTGCATCTGTCAAAGACGAGCAAAGGGAACTTGAAAGGGGAAAAAGATAACTACGGTATTTAAAAAAGACGCTCATTAGCATTATAAAAAGGGATACAAACAATGTATATTTTTATATTAAAAAGGAAAAAAAGCATTTTTAAGTATATTTATATTTTACGACGAAAATTATTGCTATAATACATTAGATTTTCATTCTGTTCGTTCTCTGTATGGGATAAAATGTGTGTGTGTGTGTCAGACAGAAGATTTCGCAAATGATCTCGGATTAGTTGCAGCCGATGTTGTTGTATGTTCAAAGCATTGTAGGGATTGATTTGTCGTTTGTAAACCATTATTAAGTAAGTAAAATAAATTTTCTATACTTATTTATCTTTTCTTGCATCTGTCAAAGACGAGCAAAGGGAACTTGAAAGGGGAAAAAGATAACTACGGTATTTAAAAAAGACGCTCATTAGCATTATAAAAAGGGATACAAACAATGTATATTTTTATATTAAAAAGGAAAAAAAGCATTTTTAAGTATATTTATATTTTACGACGAAAATTATTGCTATAATACATTAGATTTTCATTCTGTTCGTTCTCTGTATGGGATAAAATGTGTGTGTGTGTGTCAGACAGAAGATTTCGCAAATGATCTCGGATTAGTTGCAGCCGATGTTGTTGTATGTTCAAAGCATTGTAGGGATTGATTTGTCGTTTGTAAACCATTATTAAGTAAGTAAAATAAATTTTCTATACTTATTTATCTTTTCTTGCATCTGTCAAAGACGAGCAAAGGGAACTTGAAAGGGGAAAAAGATAACTACGGTATTTAAAAAAGACGCTCATTAGCATTATAAAAAGGGATACAAACAATGTATATTTTTATATTAAAAAGGAAAAAAAGCATTTTTAAGTATATTTATATTTTACGACGAAAATTATTGCTATAATACATTAGATTTTCATTCTGTTCGTTCTCTGTATGGGATAAAATGTGTGTGTGTGTGTCAGACAGAAGATTTCGCAAATGATCTCGGATTAGTTGCAGCCGATGTTGTTGTATGTTCAAAGCATTGTAGGGATTGATTTGTCGTTTGTAAACCATTATTAAGTAAGTAAAATAAATTTTCTATACTTATTTATCTTTTCTTGCATCTGTCAAAGACGAGCAAAGGGAACTTGAAAGGGGAAAAAGATAACTACGGTATTTAAAAAAGACGCTCATTAGCATTATAAAAAGGGATACAAACAATGTATATTTTTATATTAAAAAGGAAAAAAAGCATTTTTAAGTATATTTATATTTTACGACGAAAATTATTGCTATAATACATTAGATTTTCATTCTGTTCGTTCTCTGTATGGGATAAAATGTGTGTGTGTGTGTCAGACAGAAGATTTCGCAAATGATCTCGGATTAGTTGCAGCCGATGTTGTTGTATGTTCAAAGCATTGTAGGGATTGATTTGTCGTTTGTAAACCATTATTAAGTAAGTAAAATAAATTTTCTATAATTATTTATCTTTTCTTGCATCTGTCAAAGACGAGCAAAGGGAACTTGAAAGGGGAAAAAGATAACTACGGTATTTAAAAAAGACGCTCATTAGCATTATAAAAAGGGATACAAACAATGTATATTTTTATATTAAAAAGGAAAAAAAGCATTTTTAAGTATATTTATATTTTACGACGAAAATTATTGCTATAATACATTAGATTTTCATTCTGTTCGTTCTCTGTATGGGATAAAATGTGTGTGTGTGTGTCAGACAGAAGATTTCGCAAATGATCTCGGATTAGTTGCAGCCGATGTTGTTGTATGTTCAAAGCATTGTAGGGATTGATTTGTCGTTTGTAAACCATTATTAAGTAAGTAAAATAAATTTTCTATACTTATTTATCTTTTCTTGCATCTGTCAAAGACGAGCAAAGGGAACTTGAAAGGGGAAAAAGATAACTACGGTATTTAAAAAAGACGCTCATTAGCATTATAAAAAGGGATACAAACAATGTATATTTTTATATTAAAAAGGAAAAAAAGCATTTTTAAGTATATTTATATTTTACGACGAAAATTATTGCTATAATACATTAGATTTTCATTCTGTTCGTTCTCTGTATGGGATAAAATGTGTGTGTGTGTGTCAGACAGAAGATTTCGCAAATGATCTCGGATTAGTTGCAGCCGATGTTGTTGTATGTTCAAAGCATTGTAGGGATTGATTTGTCGTTTGTAAACCATTATTAAGTAAGTAAAATAAATTTTCTATACTTATTTATCTTTTCTTGCATCTGTCAAAGACGAGCAAAGGGAACTTGAAAGGGGAAAAAGATAACTACGGTATTTAAAAAAGACGCTCATTAGCATTATAAAAAGGGATACAAACAATGTATATTTTTATATTAAAAAGGAAAAAAGGCATTTTTAAGTATATTTATATTTTACGACGAAAATTATTGCTATAATACATTAGATTTTCATTCTGTTCGTTCTCTGTATGGGATAAAATGTGTGTGTGTGTGTCAGACAGAAGATTTCGCAAATGATCTCGGATTAGTTGCAGCCGATGTTGTTGTATGTTCAAAGCATTGTAGGGATTGATTTGTCGTTTGTAAACCATTATTAAGTAAGTAAAATAAATTTTCTATACTTATTTATCTTTTCTTGCATCTGTCAAAGACGAGCAAAGGGAACTTGAAAGGGGAAAAAGATAACTACGGTATTTAAAAAAGACGCTCATTAGCATTATAAAAAGGGATACAAACAATGTATATTTTTATATTAAAAAGGAAAAAAAGCATTTTTAAGTATATTTATATTTTACGACGAAAATTATTGCTATAATACATTAGATTTTCATTCTGTTCGTTCTCTGTATGGGATAAAATGTGTGTGTGTGTGTCAGACAGAAGATTTCGCAAATGATCTCGGATTAGTTGCAGCCGATGTTGTTGTATGTTCAAAGCATTGTAGGGATTGATTTGTCGTTTGTAAACCATTATTAAGTAAGTAAAATAAATTTTCTATACTTATTTATCTTTTCTTGCATCTGTCAAAGACGAGCAAAGGGAACTTGAAAGGGGAAAAAGATAACTACGGTATTTAAAAAAGACGCTCATTAGCATTATAAAAAGGGATACAAACAATGTATATTTTTATATTAAAAAGGAAAAAAAGCATTTTTAAGTATATTTATATTTTACGACGAAAATTATTGCTATAATACATTAGATTTTCATTCTGTTCGTTCTCTGTATGGGATAAAATGTGTGTGTGTGTGTCAGACAGAAGATTTCGCAAATGATCTCGGATTAGTTGCAGCCGATGTTGTTGTATGTTCAAAGCATTGTAGGGATTGATTTGTCGTTTGTAAACCATTATTAAGTAAGTAAAATAAATTTTCTATACTTATTTATCTTTTCTTGCATCTGTCAAAGACGAGCAAAGGGAACTTGAAAGGGGAAAAAGATAACTACGGTATTTAAAAAAGACGCTCATTAGCATTATAAAAAGGGATACAAACAATGTATATTTTTATATTAAAAAGGAAAAAAGGCATTTTTAAGTATATTTATATTTTACGACGAAAATTATTGCTATAATACATTAGATTTTCATTCTGTTCGTTCTCTGTATGGGATAAAATGTGTGTGTGTGTGTCAGACAGAAGATTTCGCAAATGATCTCGGATTAGTTGCAGCCGATGTTGTTGTATGTTCAAAGCATTGTAGGGATTGATTTGTCGTTTGTAAACCATTATTAAGTAAGTAAAATAAATTTTCTATACTTATTTATCTTTTCTTGCATCTGTCAAAGACGAGCAAAGGGAACTTGAAAGGGGAAAAAGATAACTACGGTATTTAAAAAAGACGCTCATTAGCATTATAAAAAGGGATACAAACAATGTATATTTTTATATTAAAAAGGAAAATAAGCATTTTTAAGTATATTTATATTTTACGACGAAAATTATTGCTATAATACATTAGATTTTCATTCTGTTCGTTCTCTGTATGGGATAAAATGTGTGTGTGTGTGTCAGACAGAAGATTTCGCAAATGATCTCGGATTAGTTGCAGCCGATGTTGTTGTATGTTCAAAGCATTGTAGGGATTGATTTGTCGTTTGTAAACCATTATTAAGTAAGTAAAATAAATTTTCTATACTTATTTATCTTTTCTTGCATCTGTCAAAGACGAGCAAAGGGAACTTGAAAGGGGAAAAAGATAACTACGGTATTTAAAAAAGACGCTCATTAGCATTATAAAAAGGGATACAAACAATGTATATTTTTATATTAAAAAGGAAAAAAAGCATTTTTAAGTATATTTATATTTTACGACGAAAATTATTGCTATAATACATTAGATTTTCATTCTGTTCGTTCTCTGTATGGGATAAAATGTGTGTGTGTGTGTCAGACAGAAGATTTCGCAAATGATCTCGGATTAGTTGCAGCCGATGTTGTTGTATGTTCAAAGCATTGTAGGGATTGATTTGTCGTTTGTAAACCATTATTAAGTAAGTAAAATAAATTTTCTATACTTATTTATCTTTTCTTGCATCTGTCAAAGACGAGCAAAGGGAACTTGAAAGGGGAAAAAGATAACTACGGTATTTAAAAAAGACGCTCATTAGCATTATAAAAAGGGATACAAACAATGTATATTTTTATATTAAAAAGGAAAAAAGGCATTTTTAAGTATATTTATATTTTACGACGAAAATTATTGCTATAATACATTAGATTTTCATTCTGTTCGTTCTCTGTATGGGATAAAATGTGTGTGTGTGTGTCAGACAGAAGATTTCGCAAATGATCTCGGATTAGTTGCAGCCGATGTTGTTGTATGTTCAAAGCATTGTAGGGATTGATTTGTCGTTTGTAAACCATTATTAAGTAAGTAAAATAAATTTTCTATACTTATTTATCTTTTCTTACATCTGTCAAAGACGAGCAAAGGGAACTTGAAAGGGGGAAAAGATAACTACGGTATTTAAAAAAGACGCTCATTAGCATTATAAAAAGGGATACAAACAATGTATATTTTTATATTAAAAAGGAAAAAAAGCATTTTTAAGTATATTTATATTTTACGACGAAAATTATTGCTATAATACATTAGATTTTCATTCTGTTCGTTCTCTGTATGGGATAAAATGTGTGTGTGTGTGTCAGACAGAAGATTTCGCAAATGATCTCGGATTAGTTGCAGCCGATGTTGTTGTATGTTCAAAGCATTGTAGGGATTGATTTGTCGTTTGTAAACCATTATTAAGTAAGTAAAATAAATTTTCTATACTTATTTATCTTTTCTTGCATCTGTCAAAGACGAGCAAAGGGAACTTGAAAGGGGAAAAAGATAACTACGGTATTTAAAAAAGACGCTCATTAGCATTATAAAAAGGGATACAAACAATGTATATTTTTATATTAAAAAGGAAAAAAAGCATTTTTAAGTATATTTATATTTTACGACGAAAATTATTGCTATAATACATTAGATTTTCATTCTGTTCGTTCTCTGTATGGGATAAAATGTGTGTGTGTGTGTCAGACAGAAGATTTCGCAAATGATCTCGGATTAGTTGCAGCCGATGTTGTTGTATGTTCAAAGCATTGTAGGGATTGATTTGTCGTTTGTAAACCATTATTAAGTAAGTAAAATAAATTTTCTATACTTATTTATCTTTTCTTGCATCTGTCAAAGACGAGCAAAGGGAACTTGAAAGGGGAAAAAGATAACTACGGTATTTAAAAAAGACGCTCATTAGCATTATAAAAAGGGATACAAACAATGTATATTTTTATATTAAAAAGGAAAAAAGGCATTTTTAAGTATATTTATATTTTACGACGAAAATTATTGCTATAATACATTAGATTTTCATTCTGTTCGTTCTCTGTATGGGATAAAATGTGTGTGTGTGTGTGTCAGACAGAAGATTTCGCAAATGATCTCGGATTAGTTGCAGCCGATGTTGTTGTATGTTCAAAGCATTGTAGGGATTGATTTGTCGTTTGTAAACCATTATTAAGTAAGTAAAATAAATTTTCTATACTTATTTATCTTTTCTTGCATCTGTCAAAGACGAGCAAAGGGAACTTGAAAGGGGAAAAAGATAACTACGGTATTTAAAAAAGACGCTCATTAGCATTATAAAAAGGGATACAAACAATGTATATTTTTATATTAAAAAGGAAAAAAAGCATTTTTAAGTATATTTATATTTTACGACGAAAATTATTGCTATAATACATTAGATTTTCATTCTGTTCGTTCTCTGTATGGGATAAAATGTGTGTGTGTGTGTCAGACAGAAGATTTCGCAAATGATCTCGGATTAGTTGCAGCCGATGTTGTTGTATGTTCAAAGCATTGTAGGGATTGATTTGTCGTTTGTAAACCATTATTAAGTAAGTAAAATAAATTTTCTATACTTATTTATCTTTTCTTGCATCTGTCAAAGACGAGCAAAGGGAACTTGAAAGGGGAAAAAGATAACTACGGTATTTAAAAAAGACGCTCATTAGCATTATAAAAAGGGATACAAACAATGTATATTTTTATATTAAAAAGGAAAAAAAGCATTTTTAAGTATATTTATATTTTACGACGAAAATTATTGCTATAATACATTAGATTTTCATTCTGTTCGTTCTCTGTATGGGATAAAATGTGTGTGTGTGTGTCAGACAGAAGATTTCGCAAATGATCTCGGATTAGTTGCAGCCGATGTTGTTGTATGTTCAAAGCATTGTAGGGATTGATTTGTCGTTTGTAAACCATTATTAAGTAAGTAAAATAAATTTTCTATACTTATTTATCTTTTCTTGCATCTGTCAAAGACGAGCAAAGGGAACTTGAAAGGGGAAAAAGATAACTACGGTATTTAAAAAAGACGCTCATTAGCATTATAAAAAGGGATACAAACAATGTATATTTTTATATTAAAAAGGAAAAAAGGCATTTTTAAGTATATTTATATTTTACGACGAAAATTATTGCTATAATACATTAGATTTTCATTCTGTTCGTTCTCTGTTTGGGATAAAATGTGTGTGTGTGTGTCAGACAGAAGATTTCGCAAATGATCTCGGATTAGTTGCAGCCGATGTTGTTGTATGTTCAAAGCATTGTAGGGATTGATTTGTCGTTTGTAAACCATTATTAAGTAAGTAAAATAAATTTTCTATACTTATTTATCTTTTCTTGCATCTGTCAAAGACGAGCAAAGGGAACTTGAAAGGGGAAAAAGATAACTACGGTATTTAAAAAAGACGCTCATTAGCATTATAAAAAGGGATACAAACAATGTATATTTTTATATTAAAAAGGAAAAAAAGCATTTTTAAGTATATTTATATTTTACGACGAAAATTATTGCTATAATACATTAGATTTTCATTCTGTTCGTTCTCTGTATGGGATAAAATGTGTGTGTGTGTGTCAGACAGAAGATTTCGCAAATGATCTCGGATTAGTTGCAGCCGATGTTGTTGTATGTTCAAAGCATTGTAGGGATTGATTTGTCGTTTGTAAACCATTATTAAGTAAGTAAAATAAATTTTCTATACTTATTTATCTTTTCTTGCATCTGTCAAAGACGAGCAAAGGGAACTTGAAAGGGGAAAAAGATAACTACGGTATTTAAAAAAGACGCTCATTAGCATTATAAAAAGGGATACAAACAATGTATATTTTTATATTAAAAAGGAAAAAAAGCATTTTTAAGTATATTTATATTTTACGACGAAAATTATTGCTATAATACATTAGATTTTCATTCTGTTCGTTCTCTGTATGGGATAAAATGTGTGTGTGTGTGTCAGACAGAAGATTTCGCAAATGATCTCGGATTAGTTGCAGCCGATGTTGTTGTATGTTCAAAGCATTGTAGGGATTGATTTGTCGTTTGTAAACCATTATTAAGTAAGTAAAATAAATTTTCTATACTTATTTATCTTTTCTTGCATCTGTCAAAGACGAGCAAAGGGAACTTGAAAGGGGAAAAAGATAACTACGGTATTTAAAAAAGACGCTCATTAGCATTATAAAAAGGGATACAAACAATGTATATTTTTATATTAAAAAGGAAAAAAGGCATTTTTAAGTATATTTATATTTTACGACGAAAATTATTGCTATAATACATTAGATTTTCATTCTGTTCGTTCTCTGTATGGGATAAAATGTGTGTGTGTGTGTCAGACAGAAGATTTCGCAAATGATCTCGGATTAGTTGCAGCCGATGTTGTTGTATGTTCAAAGCATTGTAGGGATTGATTTGTCGTTTGTAAACCATTATTAAGTAAGTAAAATAAATTTTCTATACTTATTTATCTTTTCTTGCATCTGTCAAAGACGAGCAAAGGGAACTTGAAAGGGGAAAAAGATAACTACGGTATTTAAAAAAGACGCTCATTAGCATTATAAAAAGGGATACAAACAATGTATATTTTTATATTAAAAAGGAAAAAAAGCATTTTTAAGTATATTTATATTTTACGACGAAAATTATTGCTATAATACATTAGATTTTCATTCTGTTCGTTCTCTGTATGGGATAAAATGTGTGTGTGTGTGTCAGACAGAAGATTTCGCAAATGATCTCGGATTAGTTGCAGCCGATGTTGTTGTATGTTCAAAGCATTGTAGGGATTGATTTGTCGTTTGTAAACCATTATTAAGTAAGTAAAATAAATTTTCTATACTTATTTATCTTTTCTTGCATCTGTCAAAGACGAGCAAAGGGAACTTGAAAGGGGAAAAAGATAACTACGGTATTTAAAAAAGACGCTCATTAGCATTATAAAAAGGGATACAAACAATGTATATTTTTATATTAAAAAGGAAAAAAAGCATTTTTAAGTATATTTATATTTTACGACGAAAATTATTGCTATAATACATTAGATTTTCATTCTGTTCGTTCTCTGTATGGGATAAAATGTGTGTGTGTGTGTCAGACAGAAGATTTCGCAAATGATCTCGGATTAGTTGCAGCCGATGTTGTTGTATGTTCAAAGCATTGTAGGGATTGATTTGTCGTTTGTAAACCATTATTAAGTAAGTAAAATAAATTTTCTATACTTATTTATCTTTTCTTGCATCTGTCAAAGACGAGCAAAGGGAACTTGAAAGGGGAAAAAGATAACTACGGTATTTAAAAAAGACGCTCATTAGCATTATAAAAAGGGATACAAACAATGTATATTTTTATATTAAAAAGGAAAAAAAGCATTTTTAAGTATATTTATATTTTACGACGAAAATTATTGCTATAATACATTAGATTTTCATTCTGTTCGTTCTCTGTATGGGATAAAATGTGTGTGTGTGTGTCAGACAGAAGATTTCGCAAATGATCTCGGATTAGTTGCAGCCGATGTTGTTGTATGTTCAAAGCATTGTAGGGATTGATTTGTCGTTTGTAAACCATTATTAAGTAAGTAAAATAAATTTTCTATACTTATTTATCTTTTCTTGCATCTGTCAAAGACGAGCAAAGGGAACTTGAAAGGGGAAAAAGATAACTACGGTATTTAAAAAAGACGCTCATTAGCATTATAAAAAGGGATACAAACAATGTATATTTTTATATTAAAAAGGAAAAAAAGCATTTTTAAGTATATTTATATTTTACGACGAAAATTATTGCTATAATACATTAGATTTTCATTCTGTTCGTTCTCTGTATGGGATAAAATGTGTGTGTGTGTGTCAGACAGAAGATTTCGCAAATGATCTCGGATTAGTTGCAGCCGATGTTGTTGTATGTTCAAAGCATTGTAGGGATTGATTTGTCGTTTGTAAACCATTATTAAGTAAGTAAAATAAATTTTCTATACTTATTTATCTTTTCTTGCATCTGTCAAAGACGAGCAGAGGGAACTTGAAAGGGGAAAAAGATAACTATAGTATTTAACAATGCTATGAACAATGCTATGTTTTTTTATATTAAAAATATAGCATTATTAAATATATTTATATTTTACGTCGAAAATTATTGTTATAATATATTCGATTTTCATTCTGTTCGTTCTCTGTACGGCGAAAAATGTGCGTGTGTGTGTTATTTATTGTTCGGTGTCTCAATTTACACAGAACGTCTCGATTTTTACGGGTTTTAAAACCAAAACTTTATAACACTTTGGAATAATACACTTTCTTTAATTGCTAAAAGGCGTAAAATAAACTTTATAAACAGTAAAATAAGTTTTATTAGACTATTGACATGTTTCGGCTCCATCGGAGCCATTTTCAAAACAAATATGAATATTCTACAACAATTTACTCAATTCCACACTATGTTTTTAATGTATTTTCACACTGTTGTCAGCAATTTTTTCTTTAAACAATGCAGGAAACTCATTTTTAATGGGGGGAAATATTACGTTGTACCTTATACATTAATATTGTGTTGTACTATCAGCATGTTCTATGTACTCCGACATTCCTTTCGCGACTTTTTTTTCTTCTTATTTCATTTCCTTCATTTTTTTTTTTTTTTTTTTTTTTTTTTTTTTTTTGCATTTAAGAGTTAAGTACATTAAGTTTATTACCATTATTAAGTACTATTATTAAGTACATTAAGTTTAAGAGTACATTTTTACTGTTGTTCGGTGCAAATTTTAATAAGTTAAATTGAATAAATACATGAAATCCGGAATGCTTGTACCTCTGTCGGCTTGCACATGACTCCGTTTTTCAATTTTTGCAAAAACAAATTTTTCCCCCCACGATATTTAAATATTTAATTAAAATAAATAGCCGTATAGTCTCTAATGTAAATGGCTTCTTATCGCACATAATGGATGCATTACATATTTCAATAAAATGTCATCTATAATTTCCAGAAAAAAAAGTAATCTAGAACTGTTACTGAATTAATAATTTCTCATTTTAAATTCAAAAAATATCTTCTTAATTAATATTTTTACTAAGTGGCATAAAACAATTCGAATGTGATATTTAAGTCGGTGTTAGAAGGGACGTGCCAGTAGTGTACGGCGCCTGTGTGCAGAAATTCATTTGACACCCCATAACCTTTGTAAACGCATTTAGGAAGAATATAAAATTCGAATTTGAATTTATTAATTATTTTAACGCTGGAAAAAAAATCGTGACCAGAGTGAGTGAAACCGCCTCTGACTTAATTTAATAAGAGCAATAAACACAGTTTTTTTAAATTATTCTAAACTGCTTAACCAATTTTAGGCCAAGCATAGAAATTTTATAAAATGTGGTATTATTTTCATTGAAATTTGCTTAAATTACATTCATTAACACACCAAAAAAGTTTCGTGCATGAAAAATAATATTTTATTTAGTTTGGCGTTACCATTAATAATTTACCATTAAATTTAAATAAAAAATTTTAAGTTTTCTTATGGCATTTGTTTTATTTTTATTTTATTTACCGAACTTGCAACTTTACTCCATTATAAAAACATATGATTAATCTCAAGTGGAATACACTACGTATGATAGGTAAGTAATATACAACAACTTTTTCCGAGTTATTCACAATTCCGAAAAGCATTCTTTCCTTCAGAAAGATATTAGCTAGATTAAGAAACGTTTGACTCTTCTTACAGTGCAGACAAACGTGATAAATTAACGGCATTTACATTAACACTAAAGTTAATATTATTTTGTTACTCTTGCATGTATGAATTAAGTTACGCTGCATAAGATGTTTAGTTGAGATTGGATAGCATCCGTGGCGTAGCCAGGGTGGGGGTCCAGATGCTCTGGATACCACTAATTTTGTAAAGTTTTCTTTTTTGTCTTATGTAATCGGATACCTTTCTGCGATAATTAAGGCGAAGAAAACTTTAAAATATAACTGGTATCCAGAGCTTTTGGACCTCCCCCTCCCTGGCTACGCCACTGGATAGCATCCTATAAACCGATATTCCGGTGTTTAAAAAAACTTATTAATGCACTGTAAAAACAACTCAAAAACGTTCTCGAAAATCAGTGGCAGAAAAAAAAATTATATTTTTTACACTCTTTTTTAAAACTCGTAAATATATTGGTTTCTGAGGTTCTAAAGATAAAGAATCTTCTTTGGAATCGTGGGTAGCTTGGAAGAGGTTATTGTATATTTTCGTATATGTTTGCACTATATTTTGGTACGTTAAGAATCATTTGTCTTTTTAACACTTTTCAACATAGTTGAAAAGTGTGTATGAATTCAGTTTGTCTGTCTGTCTGTCCGTGCTCTAACTATATGATAATAATATCTATAATATAAGTATACTTGGATAGTCATGCAATTGATATATGTTATTGCGGTTTACTATGGCATGTTCGGTATTGAAAATGAAGTGTACTTATAGTTTTTTTACAGGGACACTCAAAAGAATTCCGTTACATTACGGTCTATGAGAAAAAATCATTTGCGGTTTATATTAATGATATTACACAATTTCAAACATATTCAAATTGATATATATCACACAGGTGCACTACAAGAGGCTTACTATAGAATACGATGTGCGTAGACACTGTATCAGACTTATTACAGAGACACTCAAAAACATTAAAGTTCTGTGCAGAAAAATCATTTGCGGTTCATTTTAATAATGTTTCACCATTTCAAACATATTAAAATTGATATATATCAGAAAGGTGCATTACAAGAGGCTTACTATAGAATATGGTGTGTTCATCGATCATTTACAGGGACACACAAAAGAAATCGGTACTGTCTACTAACAATAATTGCTTTAAGTGCGTTTTCAATTGCTGAACGAGTTTTAAATTTAACTCATTTTTTGTCTATTACTTGGTGTGTATAAATTGTATATATCATATACAGGGCAGCACAAAAGTTCTCGAGTACATTTACGTTTATTGACGGATATTCCAAAGGGGAATTTTAAGCTGTGGTACGCATTTCCTAACTGAACTAAAATTTAGCATTCTGTGTAGATTGTATACAAATCTGTAGATCCTATACAGGGCTGAACAAAAGAATACGGATATTTTTTCAGAATATTGCTGGTATTCCTGAAATTGTGTTTTAAATATGTTATGCGTTTTCCAAATTATTTACTTAGATATCATCTTTCACCTTATTAGAAGATGTAATGTAAAATTATTTTGGAAGTGTTGGAAAGCATTATATAATCTCTGCTTGACCCATGATTTTTCGTTCTAGTTGTAGAGTGCAGTCACGTTTTAAGCATCACCGTTGATTACACTGAAAATATGATTTTAATGTAACATAACATAAGAACATTTTAGTATTGTTATTTTTTATGTGTATTTTTAAAAATATTTATTAACACATGTTAAAAGTTTTTAAAAAATACGTTTAAATTTTAAAAAAATTATTTAATATTTTAACATATTTATTATTATTATTATTTTCGTTTCTAAAGACACTGCTGCTTTATGCTTTAACATTTTCTGCAAGAATTAGTCTAAGTTTCATGATTATCTATTAGTGTCACACAAGAACAATTTATTCTATTTTCATGATTATCTATTAACGTGAAGAGCACAACAATGTATTCTAATTTTTATGATTGTCATTTATTGTTGCACACTACAACAATGTCTTCTAATTTTTATGATTATCTATTAAAGTTCATACCACAAAAAGGTCTTCTAATTTTCATAATTATCTATTAATGTGCACACAATAACAATGTATTCTAATTTTCGTGATTCTATATTAACGTGAAAAATAAACAAAGTATTCTAATTTCCATGATTGTCTATTAACGTGCACACCACAACAATGGCTTCTAATTTTCTTGATAATCTATTAACCTTCGCACCACAACAATGTCCTCTAACTTGCATGATTATCTATTAATGCTCGCACCACAATAATGTCTTCTAATTTTCCTAATCATATATATTAATGTGCACACAAGAACAATATATTCTAATTTTCATGAATATCTATTAACGCTCGCACCAAAACAATGCCTTCTAATTTTCATGATTATCTATTAACGTTCGCACCACAACAATGTCTTTTCATGATTATCTATTATCGTTCGCATTTCAACTATGTCTTCTAATTTTTATAATTATCTATTAGTGTGCACACAAGAATAATGTATTCTAATTTTCATGATTCTCTATTAACGTTCGCACACAACGTCTTTTAATTTTCATAGTTATCTATTAGTGTGCACACAAGAACAATGTATTCTAATTTTCCTGATTATCTATTATTGTGAATAACACAACAATATATTCTAATTTTCATGATTGTTTATTAACGTGCACACTACAACAATGTCTTCTAATTTTCATGATTATCTATTACCGTTCGCACCACAACAATGTCTTCTGATTTTCATAAATATCTATTAGTGTGCACACAAGAACAATGTAATCTAATTTTCACGATTCTCTATTAGCGTTAGAGTTACAAAAGCTGGAAAAAACCCGGTTTAAACCTGGGAATAAACCGGTTTTTTTGGGAATAAACCAGGTCTTTTGGGAATAAATCTGGGAATAAACAGAGTCTATTGGAAATAAACCCGTGAATAAACCAGATTTTTGCGACTCTAATTAGCGTGAAAAACACAACAATGTATTCTAATTTTCATAATTATCTGTTAATGTGCACACCACAACAATGTCTCCTTAAGCCCTAAGTTATATTTTTGTTTATATATATATCATATCCACAAAAACTCTTCTTATTCTGGCTGAGAAAAATATTATTTTTTACTTTTTAGTGCACTTTAAATCTAGTAAATTCTTTTTTTTTAATAGAGTTATACATTTATTATTCTCTTTTATTTCATTTAACCTGGTTTCTGTATGCTAAGATGGAATTTTGTAATAGATTTTTAACCCACTTCCTTACATGCTGGAATTATAAACAACACGTTCACAGACGTGTTTCGAGATGACAATATATTTTAATATTTTTAGAATTTAATTTTGAACTAATACATAAATTTTAAGGCATTTCTCGTTAGCCGCCATAGGTGATAAATCGCCAAATATTCTCAGTAACGCTTACAATTGTATACAAGTTGAAACAACAATGGATTTAATTGTACGCCAATAAACACTATCCAAAATAGGTCAAATTGCTGCGGAACTGCAACAATGAAACATTTTATAGGTTCAAAACCATAAATTAAATTATAAGTAAAAGATAAAAGTTTAATATTTTTAAAAAACACGCTTTTTTTATCAATTCATGGTTTAGTTTTAATTAATTTACGATTATACGGGGCGAAATCAGGGTGTAAAAAAATCATGATTTTTTTAAAAAAATCAAAAAGATCGGATTTTTTTTTATTTAAATCGGATTTTTTTTATTTAAATCAGATTTTTTTTATTTAAATTGGATTTTTCTTTTAAAACAATGTAAATCAATCTTTTTAATAAATTTAACTGCTCTATATAGAGAGAGCTGGTAAATACCTATTTTTGGTATCATAAATTTGTAAATAAAGTATTTCTTTGTTAGGCATGCAATAAACTTAAATATTTTGTCCAAGCTTCTGAAACATAGCTGAATTGGCAGACCATATAATGATTTACTTAACAAATTTTAAAACAGATTTTAGAAATGAAACTACAGAAAGTTAATCACACACTATTTATTTATTAAGAAATTTGAATAGAAAAGCCAGTTTGGCAGCTTTTTCCACTCCTAATTGGTTTCGTAATTTGCAATATACAAATCCTAAGGTTGAAAACATTCTTTCAACTCCTGCAGATGTAGCCTTTGCAGTCATAATTTGCTCTATTATCAATAGTTCCTTGGATGGAACATGGTCTTTTACAATTATCAAAGACTTCCACCAATGAAAGTGTTAACTTCTTTCACTACCTTTTCTTCAAATAAGGGCCCATTAAATGGCTCTACACGAGCACTAAATTTTAAAAGAATAGCCATCAAAGACGTATCTTTGTAATTTTCCTTCACAAATTCGATTGCTTTGTTTTTTACTACTGCAGATAAGTTTTCTGGCTGAAATGTTGGAGACAACAGATATGCTAAGAAATGTGCTGGTGTCAAAGCTTGATTGTATCTGTATTTGAAAGATGTATTCACAGCAGATTTCTTGCAATCACTCAGCACTTTGTTTTCCTTTAGATCTTGTTCGAGTTTTTTCGAGGGTTTCGGTGGTTTTTGAGTTTTTTACCTACTTTAATTTTCTCATTAAAATAAAACCAAATTATGTCCTTTTTCCTTCCAGCACATATATTTTTTAGAGTTTTAACTAAGAACTTAAATAATATGTAAGTAATAACAGCAAAACTCTAACTAAAATAAGTAATAGTATAAAAAATCTTCTATAGCAAAAGTGTAACAATGTTCACGAGATTACCATGTGCTACAGTAAGAAAGAAATTGTGATTGCAGTAGAAATTGAAAATGTCCACTCTTTGTGCAATAGTAAACTGGAAAACAGGTTTTCAGATAAAAAGAATCTAAACCTCTTATCACCTACAGGGTGCAAGTGCAGAATTAAGGAACACCCTAAAAGAGACTTTGAATAGATAAGAATGGTCAAGTGAGGAAAGACTAGGGACAAAAATAGAGGAGGAATATAGTACTGATTAAGAAAAGACAGCATTAGTGAGATTTAAATTTTCATGAGGATTTATAGAGATTAAATAAAAAAATGATTTAAATCAATGATTTTTTTTAAATCAACTGATTTAAATCATGATTAAAATCACTGATTTAAATCATTTGATTTTAATCGTTGACATCTTGGGCGAAATCAATTTAGAAATCTCTAAAAGATAGCTTAAATAATGTTTAACATTTTCTCTCCTGTTTCCCTATCTTAAAAAAGGAACAGATAAAAAATTATATATTTTTTAATTTTTTAATAAATTCACTTGCTTGCACTTTCTACCAAGTATGTAAGAAAAACAACGAATTTTTCATAATCGAGTTCAGTGCCCACGCCAAATTAATATATGGTAAGCTTTTACGTTTAGTGCTTTATCCCCTCGCAAAAGCATTTCATTGGTCATCTCATTAAGAATAATGTTGACTTTAATACAAAGCTAAGCCACGGTGACTTGAATTATTTTGTTAAAAACTTTCTCAAAACTCTTAAATGTAACCCTGATATTATTATGACAAAAGCAAATAGGGGAGATGAAATTGTAGCATCATATAAATCTAATTACGTACAAAAAAAGTTGTGAAATCAATTAACTGTTAATTAGCTGTCCTTGTGACAGAAATTGTTGCATAGTTATTGTGAGCGGACTCTGAGATCGCTTGATCGAAAGAGGAATAAAAGTTTTAACTCATAGGACACTGTTCCTGTACTAAACTTTATGTACAGGACTATTATAATTAAAATTCTCCTATTCAAAAGTCTTTAACGATAGTACAAAAGCTTCAAATGAAACGAAATTTCAGTAGTAGTTATAGTTAAACTGAAAATTACAAGTTAAATTTTGAAGATGGAAAAAGCAGCTGTCTGTGAGACCACTAACAGCAATTAAGGGTTAATGAGAGCCCTTACATTAATATTTAAAAAAGACTCGTCTGGCTCTGAACTTAATAAAACAAAATCTGTGTTAAAATCATCTCCTATTATTATGTGATTCCTTTATACGTATTCTTTTATCCCTTCTTTTGTTAACTGTGCCTTATCTAAGATAGATAAACCGGATGTTTCTTTTCGCCCTATCGTTTCGAATACTGGTACCGCTTCTTATTAGAAATTAGCTAAACATTTAGTTTCCCAGTTTCACCTCCCCTCATGGTTAACGATATTTATACGTCGAAAAACTCAGTTCAATTTGTCAATAAAATTCGTAACTTTAATCTAACAGGATATACTATGGTTTCGTTTGATGTTAAGTCATTTTTTACAAATGAGGGGGTCGGGGCAAGAGAATGCGAAGCCACATTTTTGGTGAAATAAATCTAACACTGTAATCTGTTGCTTAATATTGTAAATTACAATATCCAATATATAATTTGTTTCTAATGTCACTTGGTGGCAGCCTATGTGACAGGTTTCGTTTTTGCTACTACAGACGTTTATGCCGCCAATGAAGATAGCTAATTTACAAAAAAGCTGATTGTAATATCATTAAAGTAATGCCATATTGTTACTCAGAATATCTCAAATGTTGCTAAAACATTGGCGAGAAACCTTTAGGTTATATATCTTGATTTGAGTATTGGATCCAATTTTCAAATTGAAATATCTCAACAGTTCAAAAATGTGGATTGGCACTCTCTTGACCCGACCCCTTCAAATGTACCCGCACAAGATGCTTTGGCATGTTTAAGAAATAGATTCAATGAATTTAATTTTCTGCAGTTTGACATTTATAATCTGATTTAGCCAGAATTTGTTTGTTTCAAAATACTTTTGTTTATCGAGATACGTTTTTCAAAGTGTCTCATGGTTCAGTTATGGTTAACCCCTTGAATCCCATCTTATGTGATATGTATATATACAGTGCTGGCCATCCAAAATGCTACACCATGAAGGAATGCAAATAACAGAGTGATATTTATTGGTAAAATACATTATAATGGGAAGGACAAGTGATTACATTTTCAGAAAATTTAGAGGTATAGATCCTGAGAAAATACTACCCAAAGCAGCCACCTCTGGCCGCAATAACAGCATTTATCTGCCTAGTCATGGAGTCGAACAGAGATTGGATGTCATGTACGGGTAGATCAGTCCATACAGCTTCAACACTATACTACAGTTCAACAACCGTAGTGACGGACGAGTGGTTGCGGGCCAGTCGCTCAGAAGCCATTAACAGGATATTTTAAATTGGTGAGAAATCAGGAGAACGTGCGGGTCAGGACATCAGTCGAACATGTTCTGTATGAAGGAAAGGTTAAGAGAGTACGAGCAACATGCGGTTGTGTATTGTCCTGCTAAACAGTAGAATTGCGAAGGCATGGAAGATAAGGCAGAACCACGGGCCGTAACACATCAGAAATGTAACGGCCACTGTTGAAATCGCCGGCAATGCGAACAAGAGTTTACCGAGACGTGTATCCAATGGCACTTCATACCGTCACTCCAGGTGATATGACAGTATGACGATTCGAATGCAAGCTGGCAATGTGCGTCTTCCACGATGCTACCAAACATGGATGCTAGCATCATGATGCTGCATACAGAGCCTGGATTCATCAAAGACGACGTGAGACGCCATTCCTGCATCATATACAGCATCATGATGCCAGCATCCATGTTTGGCGGCATCGTGGAAAACGCACATTACCAGTTTGCGTTCGAATCGTCATACTGTCATATCACTTGGAGTGACGGTATGAAGTGCCATTGGATACACGTCTCGGTAAACTCTTGTTCGCATTGCCGGCAATTTCAACAGCGGTCGTTACATTTCTGATGTGTTACGGCCCGTGGTTCTGCCTTATCTTCAATGCCTCCGCAACTCTACGATTTAGCAGGACAATGCACGACCGCATTTTGCTCGTACTATCCTGACCTTCCTTGATACAGAACATGTTCGACTGTTGCCCTGGCCGGCACGTTCTCCTGATTTCTCACCAATTGAAAATATCCTGTCAAAGGCTTCTGAGCGACTGGCCCGCCACCACTCGCCTGTCACTACGGTTGATGAACTGTGGTATAGTGTTGAAGCTGCATGGACTGATGTACTCGTACATGACATCCAATCTCTGTTCGACTCCATGACTAAGCAGATAAATGCTGTTATTGCGACCAGAAGTGGCTGCTTTGGGTAGTGTTTTCTCAGGATCTATACCTCCAAATTTTCTGAAAATGTAATCACTTGTCCTTCCCATTATTTAATGTATTTGTCCGATAAATATCTTTCTGTTATTTGCATTCCTTCATGGTGTGGCATTTTAGATGGCCAGTAGTATATATGCACTAATCTGAAGTTAAGTTATTTAAATTACTATAGTCTCTGTTTTGTACTCGTTATGTGGATGATTCTTTTGCCTTGCTTGATTTGTCGCAAAATTATATTAACGCTTTTACTTAATTTTCTGAATTCAATTGATCCATGCGATCAGTTTATTTTTGAAATTGAAAGTCAACATCTTGCTTTTTCGATATCCTAGAAATTTGACATGTTTCTGAGTTTTTGATGTCTGTTTTTCGTAAACTTTTAGAGGTTAGTTTTCCCCCTCATTGTAGATCCAAAGCAAAAGTTAGCTTCTTTCAATACGTTTATTTTCCGTGCTCGAAACATCTCTTCGAATTAAGAATTATTTAATAGTTGAATTAATTATAACAAAGCAGTTACTATCAATCGGGGTTTTCCCTGTGATTTTATTGACCGTATTTTATTTAAATCACCAGTAGTCACTGGTTCCATATCAGCAAATAAGGAATTTAAAAATGTTATTGTGTTACCTTATTTTCCACAAATCAGTGCTCAAATTTCAGGTACTGTATTAAGTTTAGTTTCAAAGATTTTTTTGTCCCGTTAATAAAATTGTTTTCTCCAATCACAACGATCCTATTGACCTTACACAGTTTGGGTATCTATAGAATTTTTTGTGAATGGCGAAACGGGCATTTAGATTTAGACTGAAAGAACATAAAAATTATGTTAACATTTAACTGCTTTAACGAAACTTGCCACATAACTAGTGTTAGCTGCCTCTGAGACCGCTTGATCGAAATATTAATAAAAGGCTAGATTAACTCATAAAATATCGTTTCTGTACTAAGCTTTATGTACAGGACTATTTTAATTAAAATTCATCTGTTTAGAAGCCACTAGCGACGGTACTAGGGCTACAAACATAACAAAATTTTACTAGTATCTATAGTTCAACTGAAAATTACAATTTAATTTGTGAAAATTGAAAAAAAGCAGCTGTCTGTGAGACCGCTAGCAGCAGTTAAGGGTTAAGAATCTGGAATTAGATAAATCCACAATAGCAAAGCATTGTTGGAATTCCAAATTGATAACATTAAAAAAAAAACGATATTTTATAACTGATATATATAAACTGATTAATACACTGAAAGGACTACTCGGAAACGTTTCACGGATCAATCTCGTACATCTATTGGTTCCCAGATTTATCTGAAGATATAAAAGCTTTTCGAATTCTTTGGTAACTCGGAAAATGTTATATTTTCGTAAACCTTCAGAAAGATAAGAGATATGATAATAAATATTTAGTCTTCTTTTGTGTGCAGACAGACAAGATAAATTAACAGCATTAACATTAATATTACTTTGTTACTATTGCATATGTATAAATTGAGTTATGCAGCTGAAAATGTTTATTTGAAAATTGATTGAATCCTGAAAAAACACACTCCTGTTTGAGAAAACTGAGTAATACTCTACAAAAACTACTCGGAAGAGTTTCCGAAAATCAGTGGCAGCTAAAAAACTTAGTTTTTATAAATGCTTTTTTAAATCTCAGAAATACATTGGTATCTGAAATTTCTAAAGTCTTTTCAGTATCATGGGTAACTTGGAAGAGGTAATTGTATATTTTTGTATGTGGTCATATTATAGTTTTGTAGATTATGAACCATTTTTCTATTTTTGAACTGACACTCCTTAAACATTAGCGTTGATTAGACTGAAAACACAATTTTGACAAAACATAAGATAAGAAAATCTTTTAAATTATATTTTATATCATTTAAAAAAATTACTAAGATATGTTAAAAATATATATATATATCTAAATTTTAAAAAATATGTTTTTATTTAATTTTTTTAACAAATTCTTTTCTATTTATTATTTCCGTTGCTGAAGTATATATTTTGGCATTTTCTTCCAGAATTAGTCTAATATCCATGATTATCTATTTGCATACCACAAAAATGTATTCTAATTTTCATGATTATCAATAAACGTACACACACCACAACACTGTCTTCAAATTTTCATGATTATCTATTAGCGTACACACCACAACACTGTCTTCAAATTTTCATGATTATATATTAATGTACACACCACAACGCTGTCTGCTAATTTTCATGATTTTCTATTAACGTGCACACCACAACAATGTATTCTAATTTTCTTGACTATTTATGAAGGTGCATACAACAACAATCTGTTCTTATTTTCATGATTATCTATTAACGTGCACACCACAAGAAAGTATTCTGATTTCCATGATTTATTAACGTGCGCACCAAAACAATCCCTTCTTATTTTCTTGATTATCTAAAAACGTGCACACCACAACAATGTCTTGTAATTTTCATGATTGCCTGTTAATTTGCACAACACAACAATGTAAACTTTCTGTAAAACAAATTAGTTTAGTAATTTAAAAAATATATACACATTTTTAAGAGCAACTGGTTTACTTGAAAGGGTTCATTAAAAGTCAAGTTCTTCTTTTGATGTCGTTTTTTTTACGAACTGGAAAAATTTAAGGCTATTCTAAAATCTAAACTAGCTACTTTTTGACACTTTATTGAATTCATTTTCACTTGTAATATTGGCAGGTTTGCATTGCAAAATTGTTCTAATTGCATAATATTGGAAAGTAATATAATTCAGAAATTATCGAACCTAATCATATTTTTCATTTTTTTCATAAAAGCAGAAGTTATTTTAGAAAATACTATCAAAAGTGGCGTTTTGAAGCGAATTTCCAGATGCGACAAACCGATAAAGGTAGTTATGAGACAAGAATCGCTTATAACTCGCTTATAGACAGAGGATATGTAAAAAACAATGTAAAGAAAAGCATAAACAACCAAAATTGCTTAGCATACAATGATACAATTGTTTCAAGGCTTCATAATAGGACCCTCTATTTCAACATAAAATTAAGGAAAGAACAAACTTAGGATTAATAGCACCCAAGGTAGAAGTAGAACATATGTTAGTGCTATTTCTCTCTCTCTCTCTCTCTCTCTCTCTCTCTCTCTCTCTCGTTTGACTGGGGGGGCTCTTTGATGAAGCCTTTAAAAACATAAATGTTAAATTTATTATGGTTGTTTGTGCTTTTGATGACGCTGGTTTCTACGTGTCACATGTTTTCTACACATTGCCTTATAGGTATGTAAAACAACAAAATTATCCATTTTATGAGTAATAATGATTTAAAACTCCTCCCTAATGAGTATCCTGGCTGCGTTACTATTCCCTATGCATTTCACAACACACTACACAGTTATCAGCAGGTCTTTACAAATGCAGTCGCCAGGTCACCACTGCCGAACAAGTTTTTTTTCTTATCTGGCGAGCAAGTTTTTGATCTAACGACCAAGTAATTTAATCTGTAAATTTTAAAATAATAAAATCAGAACTTCTTGTGTGACTAAGTTGTACAGGTAGGTTGGTTGGTTGGTCGGTCGATTTTATGACGGCCGATTATCTACACGAAAGGTATACTCTCTTGGGCTAAGTTCTACAAGAAAATAGTAAAATAAAAATGTTTTCCTGCTTCCCTATTTCATCGATGCCCCCTCATCAGATATAGATTTTGTAGCACTCAACTATCAAAACATTTGAAATATTTGTCAATCAACATTTCCTGGTTAAGAGATATATAGTTTTGATAAGTTTCATTCGAGAACTTAGTTTATATTATCTTTATAAATTATGTACTGTTCTAAACCGTGTAGCTGATAATTCTAAAATATTTATTATTATATTTTCTCAATTAATTCATAAAAAAAGGTTTTAGCTTTTTATAAATCAATGACGGGGAATGAGTGGGGGGAGAGTAATATTTTTTACTGTCGACTAGAATTTTTTGCTTGCTACCAGATTTTAATAAATTTGTTAATCCCTGGATCAGCAAGATACAAACAACCACCTAAGACATCTACTACGAGGTACTTATTTCAGAAGCAGTATACGTATTTTGTAGCTACGTGGACTTATTTTATAATTTCATTGTATCTACGATGTAAAGACATCGTAGTTCCAACGCTTCATACTAAAAAAAACTGGAGTTTTTTCTCCACAAACGAAAAGGCCCGAATATGCCAACTGAAAACCGCCAAACTTTTTAACCCTTTCCGGCGCGGAGTAATTCTGTTTTTAAAATGATGAAATAATGGACTGACACCAGAATTTACAAAAGAATTTATTTGAAAATAAAAACTTGCTAATATTTCCTTACTTTATAAAAGGAAAAAAATAATTAAATATTCTTGGTGCCGTTTGTCAGTTTTGGAATTTAAATTCGGTGTCCTTTTTTGTGACCACCGCCCGCTAAAGGGTTAAAGTTTTGTTAGTTTTAAACGTGCCCTGGTTAATCGAAATGCACATTTAAAAGGAAACACCACTTTGACGTCCTGGAATTTAAGGCTCTTTCGGATATATATTTTTAAAGATATGCGAAGTGTTTATTTTATTTTATTTTGTTTTTTAGGTGATATATTTAAAAATGGTGGCTAGACAGTTGATGTGCAAGAGAGGTTCGAAAAAAAGAGTTTCAAATGGTGGACACGATAACTCATCGTAGACTTAACCTAGAACAATGAGACAAAAAAATTAATTTCCTTAGCCCAAAAGCTACTGAAATACGAAGCCGTTTTAAAACAATGTGCATTTTTTTTAATGACATCGATTCAAAGTAAAATGTAAATTTCCAACCGAAAATTCCGTTGCTTAAAGTTACATAGACAAACTAGATATCATAATTTCGATAAAATCCCACCTATTTCACTAGAAAAATATGTGACGATTAATTTTCAAAAAGATCAGTTGATTGTTTGAATATTGGCGTACCTAGAATGTCAACCGATTTTGAAAATGCTGTTCTGAAAGCAAAAAAAAATACCGCCTCTGAAAATGTTGATACTGTTTAGTCGCTGAGGTGCGTTCTACTTCTATAGCTCCAAAATTGTCCTGTCACTTTCAATATCGATTTCTATTTTTAAAAATATGAGTTTCATTGTATAAAGAATGGTATTTGAGGCGACAAAGCAACAAAAACGTAATTTGCAATCTGTTAAAATAGTATTGCTTTTTAATCGAATTCACCGGAATTTGTCAATCAAGAAATTAATCGCATATATAAATATTAAAATATATACCTTAAAAGACTCAAAGCAGAAAGAAATATTATATAGTGTGAAAAATATTATAAGACACAAAATTAAAAAATTTGCTGTTTTTTTTTTTTTTAAATAAGCTGTTATAAATATAATACGACTTTACATAAGATAAGAAAGGCATTAAAAAACTAAAAGAAGGAGAAATCTTCCATTACTGTACCTTCTTGACGTTTTGTTTGAGATGGTTCAGGCATTCCTTTACCTTTGTTTACAAATATGTGTGGCTATCAAAACTTTTTTTCTATATTCTTCTGGATACGAATTTTCATGATTCCAATGTTTTCTTGTTATATATATATATATATATATATATATATATATATATATAACAGAATGTAAAAAAGAAAAAGGGGGGTTAAAATAATAATAAAAAATGCAAAACTACAGAATATTCTGGTATTTCAGCCTAACAAGAAAAAAAAAATTCCCATTAATCGAATGCCCGCTTAACCTTCCTACCCTGAATGGGTCGAATCGACCCACTTCTATAATTTATTTAATTCGATTGGAACCAGATATTTTTTCACAAAGTAAGTTAACCCATTAAAGCCTAGCGGTACCATATGGTACCAGATAAGTTTCAACTTTATTTTTGTTTATACACCAGTAATTTTTTAAGGAAACATTATCTTCTTTTTTAATGTCTCAAAGTTCGGGATAAAATCAAACAAAAATTGCTAATTTAAAAAAACTGGTGTGAAATGTAAGTTTTGCATTTTAAAGAGGAAAATAATCCCGGCTTTAATGGGCTAAATAAATGCTACCTAGAACTACGTTAAATATGTTTCAAAAACAAATTCTGGTGCGAAATGTTTTTATCAACGTTGAGTAAAATTTCAACATGTTACGAAGGTTAATCGAGACACGGATATTATAGGTTCCACTATTATTATCGACGTATGGGACATTTTGACACTCTAGCTTCAATAAGTTTTATAAAAAGTGCATTCTGGGAAAAACTGAAAAAATAAGATCTACAGACGTATGACACAGCATTGTTTGTTAATAAACTTATTTTTGGAATTCATTGAGTTTGCAACATACGCCATTTTATAACATAGGAGTTTATGCAGTTGAATTTTTTTTCTAATTCCGGTAGATTTCAATGTCATTTTATATTGAACGAAAAATATTTAGACTAATAAAAAATTATAGTTATGATAGTGCAATTTTTTTTCTGTTAAATTTGCCTTTAACTTTAAAAACGAAACAAAATGTGATACAATAAATAATAAAACTGCATGAAATTCGTTGACTGATATTAATTTCTTGCTTTCTTTCAGATAGACTGCTAACAACACAATTTTCCACACAAGCCATTCTACTCTAAAAATGCATGTTAGTCTGGGGACAGTTGGCGAATTGAGCGAAAACCTAGGAGAATTTGCTATTGAGTGGAGAATAAAGGAGTTCTCTTCACTTCCAGCACAAGTTGGTGAATTTTACGAGGGTCCTGCGTTTTCTTTCGCCGGTGAATCATGGTGCTTGAGAATGTACCCAAATGGTAGTACAAAATACTTGCTGGAAGGCGTTCAAATTGTAAATCCAGAGGGATATATTTGTTTATATCTGTTTAGGGCATCGTTAGATCCTCCCATCCACTTGGACTATTATTTAGGTTTAAAAATTTTGGACGGAAAAGTAATTCCAGAAGAACATTTTACATGCAAATTTGATAAGACACAAGGACGGGGATTTAATACATTCATAAGAAGATCTGAACTTTCACAAAATAAATCTGAACTTGTGCCCTTGGATGTTCTGACTGTGGTTTGCAAAATCCGGTATTCCAAGACAGCTGACATTTCAAGTAAGTGCTTTTATGTGATACTGCAAATGATTGATATAGTCAATAAGTTAGAGCGAGAAATCTGCACACCAGTCCTTTTTTAATTTTTACTCAGTAACAAAGTCCGGATTAAGTCATTTTCATAGAGACATTTATTTTAGTTTGTTTTTTCAATGTCTGTTAAATTCACTGTAAAAACCGACAGACGTTTCTTCATCTTCAAAAATAAAATGAAACCATGAAAGGAAATATAACCTCTTCCAAAGTTACCCGCGATTCCGAAAAGCGCTCTTTTTCTTTAGAAACCTCTGTAACCAATATATTTTTGAGATTTAAAGTGGCTCTATCCTAAAAAAAAACTAACTAACTTTGCTGTTGTTACTATCGTAATTGAAATTATTGTGAACGGAGCTCTTTCTTGGCTTATATTTTTTAAAAATCTATTGTATATAAAAATATGAAAACTGGTAGTTTTATAGAGAAATGAATGATAATCAGGCTGAAGCAGACAGTTTTTAAACTGAAGACATTTTAAACACTATTTAATGTCGATATCGGACAAAATAGTTCATTAAAAAATTATAGAATCAAAAAGTATTTAATCATGTTTCTTAGGCACATACTCGACAAGATTACGCTGTGCAGTGTGTTTAATCATTTTTTTTAATTTGTATTTTTTTTCCCTTTCCAATTTTTTATTAAAACTTTAATCATCGCAATAGAAATTTATTTTATGTTTTGAAATAGTCATTTTTTACCTACTGTTGTCAGATTTTGCAAAAGCGTAAATAATAATATTTCCAACTTTTTTTCCAATTGAAATATATATATTTACGCGTCAATATCGAAAGAGAAAGAAAACTTAAATGATTAAATTATTAAGTTCGAAAACATTAAATGGGAAAACTTACGTCATATTTAAAACGATTTTCTTATAGCATCTCAAAGAAAACTGTTCTTCTAAACATTATTATAAAAGTCCGGAAGGCAGCGACCTTTTATACTTAACCCTTTTGTATACGCTGATTTTCAAATGGGCGAGAGATCTTACTTAACCAATCACGAAAACAGCGGTCAGCTGTCGTGATAGCGATGGATGCGGCCTTATCCACCGAAAAATCCCCCAGAGATGAGGTTATTGTATATTTTCCTTCGTGGTTACATTTTATTATTATTTCATACATTTTCTTTCATACATTTCATACACATCATAGGGGAAAGAGAATTGCAAACATAATACAGAAGATCGGAATTTATCTTTATAATGTCATCCAATCATTCGAATTGGGTAATCTTTTTCTAAAACAGTGTTAATTAGCCTCTTTTTACGGTCTGCGGGTGTGCATGGAGATTGGCGAGAGTAGTTCGTAACTTCCTTTGCTGACACTGATTTTGTTTTAAACTTTTCCAAGTATTTTTTACAGTGTATTCGTGGATTTTTAGGATGGTATCTATTCTCGATTAAACATTTTGAGCTGAATTGTTACTAAATTTATTCATACAAGACTAACAAAATAATATCCATTTTAATGTTAATGTTGTAAGATGGTATTATTGTATATTTTCGCTCGTGTTTATATTATATTTTTATAAATTAAGAAATGTTTTCCTATTTTTTGCAGTGTAGAATGTATTAACAAGAAGATCAAATTATTTTTGTTATTGATTTTCGAGAAACTGTTTCACTTTATAACCATTTACAGAGCTTTTCTAAATAATCTTGCATGTATAAAACTTTAGATTAATTTTAACACAATTATTCAAATTAGTAAAGAAATCATATAAGTTGCAATTTTCCAACTGGACGAAAAATGTCCGGGCCAGGATTCGAACCTGGGATATCTTGGCTGAAGCTGCCATGCTCTACCAACTGAGCCATCCCGGTCGAATCTGGAGGACCTAATTCATCCGGGCCAAGATTTGAACCTGGAATATCTTGGCTGAAGCTGCCATGCTCTACAAACTGAGCCATCCCGGTCGAATCTGGAGGACCTAATTCATCCGGGTCAGGATTCGAACCTGGGATATCTTGGCTGAAGCTGCCATGCTCTACCCAACTGAGCCATCCCGGTCGAATCTGGAGGACCTAATTCATCCGGGTCAGGATTCGAACCTGGGATATCTTGGCTGAAGCTGCCATGCTCTACCAACTGAGCCATCCCGGTTGAATCTGGAGGACCTAATTCATCTCTACCAACTCAGCCATCCCGTTCGAATCTGGAGGACCTAATTCATCCTATGAATTAGGTTCTCCAGATTCGACCAGGATCGCTCAGTTGGTAGAGCATGGCAGCTTCAGCCAAGATATCCCAGGTTCGAATCCTGGCCCGGACATTTTTCGTCCAGTTGCAAAATCGCAACATATATAAAACTTCTTTATAATTATCGTTCAAGGTAAGCTAAGGTAGTATTTTTTTTAATAGTCTTAAAATATGACAAAAACAACATAAAAGATATTTATATGGCATGTACAGGTACAGAATTGTGTTTAAAATAAATGAGATTAAAAGTAAAAATAATTTCGAATTTAAACACAATGGCATAAAATTAAATTAAATCTAAACCATCACAACCGCAAACAAATGCAGTATATAAGAACCAGAAGAGCATGCTAAACTTTCAAGTCATTAACTTTTTAAGGTGTAAGTTGAACGTCGCTTGCCAAATATTACTAAAAATTAAATGCCTTTAGACTGAAACAGTTACCAGTTTTTTTTGTTTTTTGTTTTTTTTGTAAGAGAGACGGGGGATTTGCACATTATGATTAGCTCTAAGCTCTATACATCAATAACTTATTAACGAATAACATATGTTTATGGGATATAACCCTGGGATATGGTATCCTTAATTTTCAGTTGATTTTTGATCCGGAAAATCCAAGGATTTCTTTAAGTCACATCTTAAAATTAAGCTGATTCTTCGATATGTATAAGAATTCTGAAAAAAGATTTTTCTTGTTGTTGTAGTATTGTCTGTGATATTTAGAAACTTTCACTGTTATTGTATCATCTATTTTTAATGTTTTCACTGTAGATAAGAAATGTTCTTATTGTAAATCCACTTTGGAGGCTCATGAAGACCTTTCATCTCATCAGCAGAAATGCATGGACAAACCTATAAAGTGTCCGGAGTGTAGCGCTGTCGTTGCATTAAAAGACTGGTATGATCATAAATGTCAGAAAATAGAAGCTGAAGGTATATCTCACGAATTTTATTATAGCAAAATCAATAAAATAATATAATTTTTATCTTATTATTTTCTTTAAAGACGATGACAGCAAATTCTATTACAGAAATATTGGTATTATATTAATATTATGTTGGTATAAAACTATGATTTTACATACAACTGTAAACTAATGTGTTCCTAATAGCGGTTAATTCTGTTATTATGCAATTTTTAATTCTCAAAAATGCAGGCACGGTTAAGAAAACGAATATGTGTTACTTATAATCACAATTATACACTATATATGACTATTTTGTGAATGGACAATAATCACTTGTTTATTCACCAATATAAATTTTTAGCACCCCAAAACCAAGACTGATCCTTCTTTATTTTGATGGCTCTACACAACGGTTTTTTTTTCTTACCAAATTGTTGCAGTGTTAACCTATACCTTTAGGTGGAAGAAAAACGGTTCAATTTTGATGGGCCTAAACTAATACATTAATAATGACAGGATTGTGGAGTAATACAAACGTCGCATGGAGCATTCAAAATAAAAAAGGATATACCATAGCTTGGGAAGTAGTGTCAGTTCCAATTAAGGCTAATTAAGTTATTGTTTCTAAGAAAATGAATTTAAAAGTGTAAAGTCATATTTTAGCAGCACAAATTTTGACATATGGTTGCCTTTTGATGAAAAATTCCTTTTACAAAGAGAAAGTGCGTCTTACCTTATCACAAAAGCTACGAAAAAAGTGGTTCATTGATAATATTATTCCATTATTTGATTAGCCTGGACCTCAATCGTATTATATGGACATTATAAAAAAAATGAATAAAGTACAATGGTAATTTTTGTTATGTAAATGGCAAGCAGTATTCATACATTACAGACCTAGAAGAAACTATTTGTATAATCCCTATAGTCAACTATATCCACATCATAGTTATCAAATCTGTTCCAAGCATGACGAATTCTATGACTGTGTCAAAAATAGAGGTGGTTACATTTCTTAATAAAATTGTATGTATTCGTGTGTTCTTATAATTATGTTCGCAGTTATTCGCAGTGTCCTTATAATTATGACCATTAAAAATGTGCAATATTTCATAGTAAAATAAAATTGCTATATTTAAAAAAAATATCACTATTATTTTTTTTAAAAGCAAAACAGTTCTCTTCGAATTATAAATGCATATTATATAGTGTTTATTAATACTTAGAAATGTATACATTTTATGATTTTTTACATTTATTAATGCCCTTTTAGTTATCGCTAGAAGTGTGATACATTATAATGATGATATTAAAACGTTTACAGCATACTATTGTTGATGTGTAATTTTCTCTACTTTGCAAAACATCCAACAACAATAATTGAATACTTTAATTACAATGTAGTCACTAGATCATTGGTACTCACTACACGGTCCATAGGCGTCAGAGTTACCGCTTATTTTAAATAGAAACATTTATCTCATTTTAATGCATAATCTCTGTAATTAAATACGGTGATTTTTTTTTTCAAATAGGGGTGTGAGAATACTTTACACAATATTTAATGAATAACACTGCACAGTGCAAATTTATATCCTAAAATTATCCTTTAATTAACACTTTTTTTACCGGTCACGAGTATACACGTAATTAAATACGGCGAATATACTATTCAAAAATTCTAGTAGATAGCTGAATAAAAATTTTTGCAAAATTAGCAACAGTAGGAGCAAACTAAATTCTTAGATTTATGTGTTTATTTATTTATTTTGTATAAAATGTTTTTATCTGAAAAAAAAAATTATAATAAATTATTTAGAAATTTTTATTACTCTATAAAAAATCCGACATTACATTAAACTCATACATTTTATAATATTTATTCATGTATAAACTTGGAAATCCGTTTTAAGCAAGCAATGTGCCAAAAACTTTTAGAAAAGGGCGGGGATTCTATTATTTCAAAACCTTGATTTCTTGATTTCATTTTGACCTTCTTTGATATTAAATTGGTCAACAGTCTTTGAATTATAAAATAGTTTCAATTTCCTGAAAGCTGTTCTTCAAAAGTACTTTCCAACCATAAAAAAACTCAACTATTCTTTGTTTTCTTTTTTCCAGCTTTTGAAAAACTGTCGCATGATTTTAAAACAATAATGCTGAGTGGATATCACAGTGACATGGTTGTCAAAATAAAAGGAGAGGAGCTTCAACTACACAGGAGCATTTTGGCGGCTCGTAATCCTTACTTCGATTCCATGTTTAAGGCAGACATGAAGGAAAAATCTTCAGGTATCGTAACCATTGAAGACTGTGAACCAGATACATTCCGTTCCTTCATACACTTTGTATACACTGGGAAAGTGGATAGACTTTCATCCGAAAATGTGTGCGATTTATACGAAGCTGCTGACAAATATCAAGAAGACCAGCTTAAACATGAATGTTTACACTTCATGATAAGTACACTATCTGTTGATAACTTTTGTGACTTTTTTGCCTTCGCTTTGAGACATGATGAGAAGGAACTGTTCCAAAAAGGTATTGAATTGTTCACAACGAAAGGAAAAGAAATTGCCCGCAGTGTCAAGTGGCTGGTTTTTGTGAAAGAATATCCCACACAAGCAAGTGAATTGTTTATTAAAACTCTTGATCACTACATTAAATAAAATATTTTAGGTAATGAATTCTATTATTTTTATATTACTTGTTCATGATCATATTTGTATTTTTTCACACTAAATAAAAAATATATATATATATTCGTAATTTCAAGGTTGAACTTGCATTTTATTCATAAGCAAAGGGTTAAATCTTTCAAGTTAAAACATAGAGATAGCGAAAAACAAACTTTTTATTGACAAAAAAAAAAAAAAAATACGGCTTATTAATTTTCATTTTGAAAACACTTATGGTTTAATTTTGACTTACTTTATTTCTATAAATTTTAGACGTGGGAAAAATAATTTCACATCTTAGAAGAAAACAATTCCTTCAACACAATACTGAAAGAATTCCAAACTTCAACATTTTCCTCTTTTAGTGAAAAATGGGTAAGTACGTATTATATTTACTCTTTTTGGGAGGTGGGGTAGGGGCTAAGAAGCCTGTTGATATTACATAATTAAGTTTTATACATTTTGTTTTTAAGATGGTTCTCAAATTTCCTGCTCAACAGCGCGAAATTTTCTAACACATTTTCTGACTCTTTTTTAAACGTAAATGCATAAAATTTACATTCCTGAATGTTTAAACAATTTTGAATCGTATAGCGTTTTCTATTTTTTGATAGATAAATAAATTATTGAGTTATAAGCGTTTCTTGTCACGTGATGACACGTTTGCTCTTTCTAGAGCTGCCGCGTCAGGAATTCGGTTCAAAACACCCACGTTGGCAGTATTTTCTGAAAGATCTTCTGCCTTTACCAATAAAATGAAAGACGTTTTTCAATTACATAGTTTCTGAATAAGTGTACCTGGCAATTGCATGCATTTCCGAACAAAAATGAACAAAAAAAATGTGACAGAAAGTAGACAGTTTCGATTTGAGAAGACATTTTAAAGAAAACATTTATTGGTGTCAGTTTCTAGGCGATTGGCTTAATAATCTATTTAGCAACCAGTCGGTATTTGTGAGCTCCATTAAGTAGGGAACATTATTAGTAAGTAAAACAAAAGTTTCTTCTAATTATTTTTTTCTATTACATTTTTTTTTCGTTTATTACATCCATTTAATACTAAATAATATTTAGGTTAACTTCAGTGGACCTTATGCAAGTGACCTGATTTCGAGGCAAAAATTCGTCTACTGGTGGTTATTTACTTTTGAACATTAGCATCAATGGAGTATGCATAATTAATTATAATTTGATAAAAATGCCGCAAAATAACTCATTATTGTGGCGGTAGGTATTTAATATATTGTAAGATAAATTCAAAATGTTGATCTTTATCCCGAATATTTGTTACATTTTCAAAATTTCAGTTAAATTTTATGCAAGCAACTTGGGTCGAGGCTAAAAATCGTCCGATGGCGATATTTGTGGCTGCGCAAACTGGTATTCTGGAGGTACAGTTGCTATAGAATATTGGATCAGGATGCCGCCAGCTCTGGCGTGTGACATCACCGGCATAAGGTCCATTGTTAAACAGATCTTTTTTTATTTTCACAGCTTGGTTATGATTTTGTTAATTTTAATTTGTCTTATCTGTCCTCAGGACCTCCACTGCAATTATAATGGAGGAGACTAACAGTTGACTTGCTCATGGTTAAACAAATTTCTGACTTTTAATTCTGTGCCGGATACGATGACAGTATATTTTTCCAGTTACCCAAAGTGAAATAAAGATCTTCACATGCACTATTTCACTTTCCATTCGTTTTAGCCTTTATATAATTCCTCGTTTTTCGCGCTCTTCCAAATCCACCACCAGGGGTATCTGCCTAGCCCCTCCCCTTCTCTTTAGTTTCGTAACTGCCAACCATACTGACCTTTTTTTGTTCATCTATTTAAAATAAATTTAGGACTCTATACAGTTTTGTAATCAGGCCTACGCTTACATCTTGCCCACATGCTTGTAGGGGCGCCTTCAAAGAGAACAAAGCCATTTTTAGGGCACTCAAAACTTTCGTGTACACGAGCCCTTTTAATGCTGCTATTAAGGGGACTCGTACCTTTTGAAATCTTACTACAGCCAGTGAAAAGTGGCGTGGTTTCGAGTTCTCATAATTTTTTAAATGCTTATTGAAATTAGATAGAAATCTGTAATATGTATAAGCGATATTTCAGGCTGTATAAAATGTGCAAATATAAAACCTATAATATAATATAATGAACAATATAATGAAAACACTTTACTTAATATTTCAAAATGTTATCAGTTGGTATGTCACAATCCACAAAATAACCTAACTTAGAAAGAATATATATAAATGTTAAAATGACCTAAAATTAGTAAGCTTCGCAAGAGCAAGATAATATCACAGAATCCGAATCTTGGTTCATTAACTGCACCATAAAATGATAAATTAAACATCAAAATCCTGGTTCAATCTGGTATAACCCTTCCCCATAAAATAAGTTTAGAGAAAAAACTAGATCATGGTTCAACAATTCACCATATAATGGATTAGAAAAAAATCCTGAATCATGGTTCGACCTTTTACCATTAGATTAGAATAGATAAAACCCTGAATCATGGATCAACTTCTCGCCATAAAATTGGATTAAAAGAAACCCTGAATTATAGTTTAACCTTTCACCATTTAATTGGATTTGAAAAAATCCTGCATTGCGGATCAACTTTTCGCCATTAAATTGGATTAGAAAAAAGCCTGAATTGGTGGTCCAACCTTTAACCATAAAATTGATTTAGAAAAAAACCTGAATCATGGTTCAACCTCTCACCATTAAATTAGTTCAACATTTCACCAATATAGTGGTATTTTCAAAAGCACCATAAAAATTGTGAAACTTATCACCAATATCTTAGTTGCAAGTAAATTTCAGCTACTTTTCACCAGTTTTTTGATGAAACGTCGAACTTTATTTTTAAAAGTGTATCATAACAGACGATACCATTCATTTAACTGAAATAAGAAGAGTACGAATGCCCCTCATTTGTCACGTTTGACGTATAATTTACAACTTGTTAGTTTGCTAATCGCTTCATAACTATTCTGAGGAGACATCCAATAAGATTTTCGGATTTTGTGAGGACGTAAAGCGAAAATGGGAGATTGGATTTTAAGTAAATCATGTGGGAGGAAGAAGATAAAAAACGGGCTGTTTGACAATTAACAGGACAGAGTTGGCGATTTTGTTACGGGTGTAAAAAACTTGGAAAACATTACAGTAGTGTTATATAGTTTTCGCATATATTTTTTGTATGTGATTCAACTATTTTCCATAATGAGATGGATGATTCTTTAGATGTTGATTTTAGGTAAGCAGTTTGATTATTCTTTCTCTCTTTTCGGTATTTTTATTTAATTTTTATGGAGGGAAAATTTGTAGGAATTTTGCCTAAGAATTAATTTTAATTTTGGGAAGTGACTAGCGAACATAAATGTTTACCCCCAGGCTCTCGACTTAAGTTAATAAATAACAAGTTGGGAATTGTACTTCAAACGTGACAAATAAGGTGCGTTCGTGCTATAACTAGTTTTATAAATATTCGGATCTGGGTGCAATAGCTGTTGCATTCTTATGCAAAAATGCATAAATATAAAATTTATTTTATGCGCAGACTTTTATATCATAGATATTAATTTTATTTTATAAAACAAAGTTTCGATACATTTTTACAAACAATTAATTACAATTTTGTTACATTAAAATTATACTATGCGCCAATATCCAATACAAGACAATGTAAAAAAAAATCATTGTTATTATTTCACTGGAAAAATGAATTATATCGTCTGTTAATATGACGTGATTAATTTCCGTAATAAAATAAGTGCATTTTAAGTTGGCAACATTTTATCTTTTGTTGACATTTGCAGAAAATTCCAAAGGGAAACTGAAGCCTAGCTTTGAAAATTTCAAAACTTGAAATCCATATTTAGACTCTTTCCCATTTAATAACTATTTCTCCGGAAACATCTATCCAAAAAACTGTTGGTAGATTAGAGGATGACTATAATAAAACAATTTGGATCAGATTTGGATCCTAGAAGAACTCTAGTAAATAAAACAATCTTAATTCGCATTTGAAACAAGGCGATTTCTGTGCATAAACCTCTGAACGTCATTTACGGAAATGGCACTAGAAATACGGACATTGTACAGTTTTGTAAGAAATACGGAAAAATCCATATTAGAAAGTTGGGCGACGGAGCGAGTTATGCAATTCTAGGCGTCCGAGTGACGAGAAACCTGTCTCTTTCTTTTCCTCGTCCTAAAACAAAATTTTTGGTGTAAAAATTTTTAATATCGGCCCTTAACTTTTTTTTTATATTGAATTTTATAAATTTGTCTATTATTGAATCATTCTTTCCTGTCTCAGACACAATGTCTCTATCATTGAAATTGCGGTTTTCCTTCTTTTGTTCCTAATAAATCCTGAATAATTTTTCTAAAATTCTACAAGTGCGCACTGTAATACTACAATATATTTCTCACTGAGATATTATGATAAGAACAAATAGTTCAAAATTTTAATTAATTTAAAATTAATTTCCTAATAATTGGAATCGTTGGGTGTTCTTGGAGTTGACAGTTTTTCGTAAAACAGCATTCAACTATATAAATCTAGGAGCATTTTTCAGTCTAAGCGCAAGGAATTATATTATTAACTATCTTTCCCGCCGTAGAGTCCTGCATCGGGTCGGGTTATTCACTTTTACCCGAACACGACACGCGGTTCGGGTCGGGTTGGGTTGGAGCTATATTTTCCCATTGCGGTTCGAGTTCGGGCCGGATTGACTTCAAATTACTTGTTGCTCATCGGGTTCGGGTAACGTTGGCTTTCATTATTTCGGGTTTAGGTCGGTTTCGGGTTGGCTTTTGAATCTTGCGGTTCGGGTTCGTGTTGACCCGATATTTTAAAAGAAAGTCCAAAATATTTTTTCACGTTAAAAGTCTATATAGACAGCAGATCAAAGTTTCACAAAAGCAAAATGCGCGCTTGTCTGTTTGTCTAGTCTTAGAATTCGTTTCAGGAAGTTAATATAAACATACTTTTTCAATTACTTGTACGATAACGATTATAACGAATGCCTCTGCACTGCTGAAGCATTTCTGCTGAATAGTTGCAATTCCAATTCTTGATACTTCTAATTTTGTTATGACAAAAAAATACTGTGTGATTGACAGGAAGACAGGAAGGATCATTTAGTATTGAATTTCGTTATAAGTGGAAGTTTTGAACCCGCAACTAATTTTAAAGTATATTTAAAGATTAGATTTTTAGTTTTACACCGTTTAGAGTTTAGAGTCTTGCATCGGGTCGGGTTGGCTATAGATTTTTGTTGTTGTTATTGTTGTTGCGGGTCCTATTCAGATCGGGTTGACTTCCATTTTTTTTTTACTGCGGATCAGGTTGAATTTCATTGTTTCGAGTCCGGGTCGGTTTCGGGTTGGTGTCTGTAGTGGGTCGGGGTCGGCTTGACCCGAATTTCAAAAGAATGTCCAAAATATTTTTTCAGGTTAAACTCTATATACAGTAAGACCTCCATTCTGGTTTTTCTCCCGAAAGGCAGACACCTCTATTTTGCGGACACTTTTTCAATTCCTAAAATTGATATTTTTGAAATCTTATATCGCTGAATAGTGGGCACCTCTCAATCTATACACACGTAACATGTGTATGTGTACATAAACTATCAATAATATGGTACCCCTGTTTTCGTGTGTATCAAAAACGAAATGTTGATAAAAAATTTTAATATTTCAAAAGAAGAAAAAATGGTTCTTAAAGAAAGAATAATCTAGGATCGCATTTCTTATATACATTTTATTTCTCGTGCAGTAAGTTGAACGTAGCTCTAGATATTCAAATACGTATTTATTTTTCTCTGACAGATAGTTGTGCTGAAACTTTTTGTGAAACTCCCAACAACCTGAGTGGTAAAATCACCTATATATGACACGAAAGAATTCTTCTACCGACCTGCAGAAACTAAATTAGACTCATTCCAAACCGAAAAAAAAAATTCGGGATAACTCGACCCAATATTTGATTCTTTTTAACGATCCCAATGTGCTCAGAGGTTTTACTGTAATATTTGATTATTGAAGAATATAGTTTTTTTCATTTTTTTATGTAAAACATAAAAATGATATTAGAGATACAATTATTGTTTAATTTTCATAATGGCAATGTCCGGGTCGGGTTACGGGTTGAAATATTGCGGGTTCGGGTAAGTTGCGGGTTGAAATACCTGGAGTTCGGGTCGGATTGCGGGTTGCTGGAAATTATTTTTGGGGGTTCGGTTCGGGTTGCGGGTTGACTTAAAATGGAATTTGCGGGTTCGGAACGGTTAGAACGCGACCCGCGCAGGTCTCTAACCCGCCCGACGTTGCCCGGTCCTATCAAAACGTAGAACGTAACGCGAAAAAACTTAGAAAATCAGAATAAAAAAACGCGAAAAATATAAAAATCGCTCACGAATTCCGAATAAAGTTTATTAAAAAGGGAATCAAATATAGTATATTACGCTAGAAGATTGCAACTAGGGATGCACTAAAAATTCGGTATTCGGCTTATTCGATCCTATTGCCGAATATTCGGTTAGGCCGAATATCAAACTATTCGATTTGCCAAATATTCGCCTTGGCCGTCTACCAAAGTCTTCAGTCTGCCGAATATTCGGTTTGGTCTAATATCAAGCCGAATACTTAAAGAAAATGCTTTTAAAAATATTTTTCAAAATCTTAGAAATTTTTTATTTTTAACTGTCAATCAATAAAGATATTCAGGAAGTAAAAAAAAAAAAGAATCCTATTAAATAACACAGATTGCTTTTACATTATTTGCTGTTTGAAAAGTATCAATTAAGAAAATGAACTGTAATGAAAACATTCATAGGAATTAATGATGAATAAATACAAGTTCCTGAATATTGTTTGCTTTTTCACAACAGGGTGTTTCTAAACATAATCGAAGATAATACGCAGCTTTCAGGGAATATAATGGGTAACAAGACAAACCGTTTTTGTATAGGGAACGAGGATCGCAATCCACTTTTTCAAAAATACAATGTATCTGGCTCCAACTTGAATTTGCATTTTCGTTTTCCAATAATAAAGATTTTTAACGAAATAATCAAACATCAGACTTACTTTGTTCCATATGAAATATGTCAAGATGTGCTAGAAAATTGTAGTGCAAACAACACCAAAGCTACATTTTTTGTTATTCAGAATGCAGTTGACAGTAAATACACTGTGTCACCGACTGAAATTCATTCTCTTCCAAAAATTTCATCCTATTTCACACAAAGCAAAGTTAATAGGAAGAAAATCTCGCTAAAATATCTTCATTATAGTTTAATTAATAGTTTGAGGAGGAGCTCGTTACAGCTCTTATTCATATTCAGAACATAATTTTGTTGCCACATGATACGGAGTGCATGAGTGCAACTTGTAAATTGGGTGCATATTTGTCATGATCAACTTAGTTAGGGCAGGAGAGAACAAAATGTTTCTAATATTTCTAATCCTAATTTCTTCTCACCTAAACTTCACAAATGAAAGATCAGCCAGAAGTGTTGATTCTGAAAAATGCAAGGCAAGTAACGGTAACCCAACATTTTACTTCTGCTCTCATTTTTTTTATAGGACAGAAGTAAAAATGATTTCTGAAAAAAAAAAAAGAATACTTCTCTCCTGAATGTGTCACTTATAATTTCATAGGAGGTGAAACAGCAGTTTGAAGTATATATATATATCATATATATGAAGTATATATATATATATGTATGTATATATATATATATATATATATATATATATATATATATATATATATATATCCAGAAGAAACAACTAAATTTCGATGTCAAAATTACTTTCGTCTAATCCAAAGAAAATACCAATTGTAAATAATGCACAGAGTGTTTTACAAGTCCGTTCACATTCCAGAAATTCAAGAAAAGTTACCAAATTGTCGTATCGAAATGCGGAGTTACTTCTCTTTTTAGATAAGAACAATAACTATTATTTTCGAGCTGTAATTCACTCTACTTTGAAATCATTTGTGAAAGACATTCCCCATGGCACTTTCTTCAAAAAACCGTCAATATCTTTATTCCGTTCCGGAATATTAAATGAACGATTAGTAAATGTTTCTTAAAAGCATTCATCCCCTTATTACAAAATTCTTTTTGAACTTCCACTTATACTTTTAAAGAAATTTCGTTGTGAATGTTACTTGTGCTTTTTCCACATACTTCCTACTTCAAATAATGTACAGGGTGTCCTATAAGTTGATTGACATTTCAGAAACTTGTAAAAAGCTATCCAATTGTCGAACCGGTGTGCGACGTTATACCTTTTATTCAATTAAGATAAATCTACTCTGATTCATTTTCACTGCAAATCCCTTTATTCTCAAACACGTTGTAAAATATTTTTCTTCTTTAAAAAAGAAAAATTTAATTAAACGATATTTTCTGTTTCTTGAAAAGATTCACCCTAGTTTATTTTGCTCTTTTCACACACATATATATATATACACTGTAAAAAAAATTTCCTGAAAAAACGGAAATTGTACTGGCAATCGAGACGCCAGTACTATTTCCGTATTTTAACGGAGAAAAAATTCCGTAAATTCCAGGAAATTTTCCGTGATTTCTGAAATATCTTTTTTCAAATTTCCGTTTTTTAACAGATATCTTCCGTATTCTTTAGATATTTTTATATCGTTAAAATAAATTTTATAGGACCAATATATATATATATATATATTTCTCAAGGAACATCTTATAACACATTTTATTTTTTCTCTTTCATTTCCGTGCGAGTTTTCAGTAAATAACCAACACGTGGCACGAAGGGGTTCGAACGCGGAAGCTTCTGTGTAGTAAACTGGCGGGCTGTACCATTACGCTACGACCGGACACTCCGTTCCCTCAAATGTTGTAATTTATTTTAGAAGTTTTTAATGTCGCAAAAACTTGAACGTATTTATTACATGCTATTAAAGAAAATTTTCTTTATCTCTTATTTTAAAAACTTATGTGAATAAACAATTTTATAATAAATTAAATTATTATATTTAATCTTTGCTGAGAGCTTTTGCGTACAATTCTGTTAAACTGAATAATTTTAAAAAATCAAAACAGAAAAACAGATTTTTAAAGAAAATTTTGAAATTAATGACTTTGGGAAAGTAAGTTTAAATTTGGACTTGATAATTTAGTTTAAATTAATTTAGTTTAATTTAAAAATTTATAAACTAACGAAATAAATTATAAACTTTATAAAATTATAAACTTCATTTTCATAAAAGTAAACAAAAAGCTATTAATTATTTTTTATAAATTTAAAGAAAAAAATATGAACTTCGTAAAATTATAATTTATAAAATAATAAATTTTAGTTTAATTCACAAATTTATGAGACAAATCAGCTTAGTTTAACACCTACATACCGATAATTTGCAAAAATATTTTATAAAACCTTAAAAAAAAAAAAAAAAAAAAAAAAAAAAAGATTTTTAGCGAAAATTTTGAAATTAATGACTTTGGGATAGGTATGTTTAAATTTGGATTTATTAATTTAGTCTAAATTAATTTAGTTTAATTTATAAAATTATAAACTTACTAAATATATTATAAACTTTATAAAATTATAAACTTTATTTTTTTTTATAAAAGTAAAGAAAAAATCATTAATTATTTTTATAAATTTAAAGAAAAAAATATAAACTTTCTAAAATTATAATTTATAAAATAATAAATTTTTGTTTAATTCACAAATTTATAAGACAGTTCAGTTTTGTACAATACCAATTAATTTGCAAAGATATTATTTTACGAAACCTTTAATAACCTAATATTGCCTCACGTTAATAAAATTAAAATAAAATTTTAAAATGTCAGTGAAAAAATTCATAATTTGAAACACTATAAAGGAAAAAAAAAAGTAGATTTAAAACAAAAAAAAATCTGTAATTTATTATAAATAAAGTAAATTTGTAAAGATTTCACTAAAAAATAAAAAATATCATTATTATTTTCACAAAAAATTACCGTCCAGACACGGGCCCGGTTAGAATGAGCTATTGGCCCGAATCTAATGACAGAAAATAAGCCCACGGGTAGGACCGTTCCAGGCCTGGATCCTAGAAGACCGTGGACCCTAGTAAATACAATAATCTTAATTCGTATTTCAAACAAGACCATATCTGTATACAAACCTCTGAACGTTATTTCCGAAAATGGGGAAATACCAACATTGCACTGTTTTGAAAAAAATCCATCAAATTTACGGAAAACTTTCTGCATATCTACGGATTTGCAGAAATCTCCTTTACGAAACAAATGTCATTTACGGAAATTGTACTGTTGTTTTGGAAAAATGAAACTTTTCCGTAAAATTTTACGGAAAATCTCTTGTATTTTCACGGATTTTTTTTAGAGTGTATATATATAATATTTGTATATTCTGTGTAAACTTTCACTTTTCCTTTTTGAGTATGTCAAGATTTATTATCAAGAGCAAAACATACTTTACTGAGTGAAAAGTAATTTTAATATCGTCATTTATACAAAAAATTACCATTGTAGTAATGAATGAATCTAATCTTCAGATCAATATTTTACGGAAACAATTATATATTTTGCAGATAATAGGAAACTGTACGCAGTTGGCATTTTGTAAATTAAATAAAAATGCTTTAGAAAATGAAAAGTTTACGAAAATGCCGAGATTACAAAGAATATATATTTTTTTTTTTTTTAATTTTCTTTTTAAAATAAACTCAAATTTCAGAGAAAAAAATTTATAATTTAACAGTAAAAATTTAATCTAAAAGAATTTCTATAAATTATAAAATATATGTATATGTGTAAATTTTCACTAGATTAATTATGCAGTGACTTTTCTTCATCTAATTCATGTTCTTGCGATTTGATAAAATTTCGACAACAAGAACCAACAAAATATATATATAAAAGTGCGATAAAAAATATAAATACAGGGATACTAAAACAAAAAAAAAAAAATCTATTTCTTGAAAATCTTTATTCCTGTTTCTTTTCATTTTCTTTCTTTTTTTTCTTTGTAAATTCTATGTGAATTGTTATTTATCCGTTTGAGGATGTCCAGAATTATTATCTACTGTAGAAAAATACTTTAGTGGGATAAGAATGTGTTTATTATTCACATTTTATAATTAAAAAAAGTGTCATTTTGACAACGCACAAAGCTATGATTCAAATTTCTATTTACAGGAATGAAAGCGCTGTGTCACAGTAGTCCGTTTATCACCACTAAATTTCAATAGTATTCTTCGCCTTACTAAGTATCAGATATTCTGCAATTAAAAATGAGAAGATTACTATTGTAATTTAGAGGTGACAATCGGTCTACTGTGGCACAGCGCTTTTATTCCTTTCTATTTAAAGAAATAAATATATTTGCGCATATAAGACTACTAAGTCTACAGTCGGCATTTTGGATCTGGAATAAAAAAAAGCTTTAGCACATCCGAATTTCACGAAAAGGCCATTGTTAGAAACATTTTCTTAATTTAATAATTTTAATAAACATACATTTCAGAAAATAGATGTGTTATTCAAATAGAAATGGATTAAGCTATATTATTTTTTATACGAGGAACATTTTGAGCCAAACTAATTACACATGAGTAACAGCATAAACTTTTCGTCCTTTTTTCTTTTTCTTTTTCTTCATATAGTTCATTTTCTTGGGACTTGAATATATTTCGACGATAAGAACCAAAAAAGATATAAAATAACCACATAGCAGGACTATAGATCAGTAAGTGTCAGTTTTCTATTAGTAGTTGCATATACCAGGTAAGCTAAAGACAATGCCCTTTTGGGAATAAATAATACATCGCTAACATATTTAAAGTACAGACCTGAAGCCATTATTTTGTGTACGAATGAATCCAGCAGATCTTTGCAACAGAAGCCTTTTCGGAAAACCATTCCATGCATTGTTTCGTGAAAACGATCTTCTGAGAAAAAGAATTTTTCAGCGTCCAGCATGTCAAGAAACTGTGTGTTTAAGAGAAAAGCAAGATTTTGCTTTTGACTCTCTCGAAAAAAATTTCCGAAAGAATTCCCGTAACTTAACTTATTATTATAAATGTCTGTTGCGATGACTCGTAAGTGTTCGTGCTTTGAGTTCTTCCAGTAATCTACAAAACCTGTATTCAGATTGGCAATGCAATGATAATCTCCACTCTCTACAGCTAAAACCAACACTGAAAGATGCTTAATTTTAATGACAGGTGGAATTGAAAGAAAAGATAAAAATACGGAATCGTGAGACAAGCAAAGAATCATAGCGCCTACAACCCACGAATAAACGAGAAGTTTCTCCACAAGCGACGTAGGTCTTACAATTGAATTTTGCTTCATCAATACTGCAAAAACGTGAAAACAAATAGTGTTGAATGTGTACTTCCTTTTCAATAGGGTATAAGTTACTATTGGCATCGCAATTAAAACCGATATTATGGTTAGCCATACAGACAACGAAAACGTTCGAAGAATGCCGAAAATGTGTGGTTTGTACACCGGTTTTCGAGTAACAAATGTATTAACTTACAATTTGTACGGGTAAGAGAAATCCACTGTCTCTGAAGCATAGTTAATCATATATTCTGGAAATGCTCCAACATGAACTTGTGAACAATTTTTTTTTTTTAACATTTCTCACACATTTTCTATACGGCAGCCAATATCATCCTTATAAAAGATAGCAAAATCAATTCTGTCAAATTCTGTTGTATAATGTCGAAGGTACTCCATAAGTGAAAGTAGTAACCGACCGTATGGGCGAGATTTCGATGACAAAAATGCTATCGCCTCATCATAAGTTGCATTTGGATGGGGTAGATGAAGACTGTCTGGCTTACTGTATGCAAGAATTATTGTTTTCTGGGATTCCATATCCTTTTTCATCTAATTCATTTAATGCTCCAGAAAATATTGCTTACAAAATGGTTTAGTAAAAAAAAAATCATTTATAATAAAAATACATTTTAATTATTTTTAATATTAGAAAAGATGAATTTACAACATTCAAATGAAATTTTTAAAAAGTCCATGTATTTTTTTACTTCCATCTCATACTGGAAAAGTAATGGTTGAAATAAAAATTGCATTCTCTTTATTGTAACTTTCTGTTTTAAAAACAATGTACAAAAATTTACCACACTGACTGATGCATAAAAAAACAGTTTTAATAAATTGAAAAATTAATTGAATTGTTTTTATTTATTAATTTGAAAATTGTAAACTATGAAAGCCATTGTTGGATGTAATTTTATCGTTATAATACACATTTATCATTTGATTTTCTAATATATTTTTATTTCGGGAACAGGCCTTCCTTTTATAAACTTGTTTTTAAAATCATTTTTCATTCCATTGAAAAAGTCATTTTTCTTATAATCTAAATTTGCTTATAATCTAAACGAACTTTCTTTTGTTTTTAAGTATTGCAGCTGAACAAAAGTTTAACGGTAGTTATGCATAAATTATTTTTAAATATTGCAAAATGGAGTTCTGAATTTAAGTATAAAATTATTCACCAATTCTTTTTCATTTCAGTTCATTAAATTACAAATCAAGTAAGCTAGTTTTCAAAAAGTACCCTATTTCTTAGATTTGTAAATCTCTTTATATAAAAAATCAGTTTACCTTCGAACTCTGTCTATCTTTTCTGTACATTAGAACTCTGATTTACATATACAATACTCTGTGATGATCATGCATCAATGTATTTTGTACAGCAGTTGGATTTCTCCAGACACGTTTGATAATTTTCAGCTAATGTAGTAAAAGTTGAGACAGGATTCAGATGGTACTAAAATGAAACCGCTAATGTTATTGTAATGAGGTTTCGATTTTACAGTATTATTTCTTATAAACTGTAACTTGTTCAATTCGTTATTGAACACAGCTGTTAATATGTTATTTACTGCTGATAAGTATAAAATTTTGCACGCATGCTGCTGAATATCACATTTTCTTTCGCGTCCATAATCGTTATTGAGATTATTTTAATAATGAATCCTATATGTTCGTAACTAACATTTTATTTTAGATTTTGCACAAACATGAGTTTAAAACTGCCAAACATTGTGTTTGTAGTAGGAAAAACTCATTGTCATCGATAAAACACACACTTTTGCTTGTTTGTGTATTATTTTCAGAAAAAGTTAATGTCAACTTTTCTTGCGGAAGAACTCTGTTTACCTCCGTATCATATACAACTCCACAATAATGTACTCGATTCTAATGTAAAATATTACTTTTAATGTGTCATCCCAATGGCAAATGTGTCATCCCAAAAGTTTTCGACATATTAATAGCCAAAATCCACAATCTTTACCAGAGATCAATAAAGCTCTATTCATAGAAAAAATGTCTGACTTAAACACTGGTAACGATAAAGCAGAAAAACTAAAGTTTAAGGAAAAAATAAAAATATTTTTCTTTTTACTTTTCATGCAGTCATGGTGAAAGATACAGCAAACATTGAAGATTATTTGATTTTATACAAACACATATTCAACACTTTTAACGCAACAGCACAGGCAATTCGTATATTATAAATTTGAGCAGATCCAAATTAAGGTTTAAGCTTGAACTAAAAACCGTAAAAACACAACATAAGAAAATTTTATATACGTCATTTATTTACAAAATTTTAACACTTGTTCAAATATTAGCATACGGAAAAAAAAGAAGTTCAGTTTTTATATTTTTCCAAGCGCTTGTTCCGCTTGATTTTAATGCGACATTAAAAGGAAAAGCCAATAAAGTTATATGGATAATTTAAAAACTCATCACAAACTGGGTCCTAAATTATAAACAGGGCTTACCAACGTCCTTTTTAGACATGCCATCATTATTGACTTATAAACTTTTATAAAAATATTTAAATTACAAGTCATTAGATTTAGGACAATTTAGAATAAACAGCAATGTTTATTTTTAAATCGAGAACATCGCATTGTGTAGCTATGTGATACGGAAGCAAACACAATTCTTGCACACGAAAAGTTGACATTAATTTGTTCTGAAACTATTATACATAACATAGAAAAAAATGTACGTTGCAGATAATATTAAACTTTGATCTTTTTCTCAAAAATCGACAAAGTCAATGTTTGCAAGTTTTAAATTCATGTTTTCGTAAAATCTCAAACAAAATCTTACTTACGAACGTGCATGATTTGTTATTGAAATAATCTCTATAACGATTATCTGATATTCAGACGTATGCGTGCACAGTTTTATATTTATTAACACGAAATAGCGTATTAAAAATGTGTTCGATAACTCATTAAACTAGTTGTAATCCTACAGAACAAATATAGTAAAATCGAAACTTCATTACTAATAGCATCCGGGGTTGAATTCTAGGATCATCTGAATCCTGTCTCAACTTTTTCTGTATTAACTAAAACCTATAAAACGTACCTGAAGAAATCAAACTCCTGTACAAAATACTTTGATGCATGATTATCGCAGAGTAAAACGTAGCCTATTTTATATGCAAATCAGTGTTCTAATGTACAAGAAAAAGGTAATAGAGTATTCGAAGGTAAACGGATTTTTTATATAAGAAAGGTTTACAAATCTATGAAAGATGGTACTTTTTAACTTGATTTATATTTTAATGAACTAAATAGAAAAAGAATTGGTGAATGATTTTATACTTAAATTCAGAACTCCATTTTGTAATATTTTAAAATAATTTATGCATCATTATTGTTCCGCTTTTATTCAGCTGGAATAATTAATAAAAAAAGAAAGTTTGTTAAGATTATAATCAATTAGATGTTAACAAAATGACTTTTTCAATAGAATGAAAATGATTTTAAAAACAAGTTTATAAAAGCCAGGCCTGTTCCCAAAATGAAAATATTAGAATATCAGATAGATAGATATTTATTTTAACGATAAAATTACATCCAAGAATGGCTTTCGGGGTTTACAATTTTCAAATTAATAAATAGAAACATTGATTGTTTTCAATTTAAAAAGACTGGTTTATTAGGAATCAGTCAGTGTGGTAAATTTTTGTACATTGTTTTTAAAACAGAAAGTAACAATAAAGAGAATGCATTTTTTTTTTCAATCATTATTTTTCCAGTATGAAAAGGAAGTAAAAAAAATACATGGTCTTTTTAAAAATTTCATTTGAATGTTGTAAACTCTTATTCGTGTTTTCTAATATTAAAAATAATTAAAATGTATTTTAATTATAAATAATTTTTTTTACTAAAACATTTTGTAAGCAATATTTTCTGGAGCATTAATGAATTAGATGAAAAAGGATATGGAATCCCAGAAAACAATAATTCTTGCATACAATAAGCCAGACAGTCCTCATCTACCCCATCCAAATGCAACTTATGATGAGGCGATAGCATTTTTGTCATCGAAATCTCGCCCATACGGTCGGTTACTACTTGCACTTATGCAGTACCTTGGACAATATACAACAGAATTTGACAGAATTGATTTTGCTATCTTCTATAAGGATGATATTGGCTGCCGTATAGGAAATGTGAGAGAAATGTTAAAAAAAATAAATTGTTCACAAGTTCATGTTGGAGCATTTCCACAATATATGAATAACTATGCTTCAGAGACAGTGGATTTCTCTTACCCGTACAAATTGGAAGCTAATACATTTGTTACTCGAAAACCGGTATACAAACCACACATTTTCGGCATTCTTCAAACGTTTTCGTTGTCTGTATGGCTAACCATAATGGCGGTTTTAATTGCGATGCCAATAGTAAGTTATACCATATTGAAAAGGAAGTACACATTCAACACAATTTCTTTTCACGTTTTTGCAGTATTGATGAAGCAAAATTCAATTGTAAGACCTACGTCGCTTGTGGAGAAACTCCCCGTTTATTCGTGGGTTGTAGGCGCTATGATTCTTTGCTTGTCTCACGATTCCGTATTTTTATCTTTTCTTTCATTTCCACCTGTCATTAAAATTAAGCATCTTTCAGAGTTGGCTTTAGCTGTAGAGAGTGGAGATTATCATTGCATTGCCAATCTGAATACAGGTTTTGTAGATTACTGGAAGAACTCAAAGCACGAACACTTACGAGTCATCGCAACAGACATTTATAATAATAAGTTAAGTTACGGGAATTCTTTCGGAAATTTTTTTCGAGAGAGTCAAAAGCAAAATCTTGCTTTTCTCTTAAACACACAGTTTCTTGACATGCTGGACGCTGAAAAATTCTTTTTCTCAGAAGATCGTTTTCACGAAACAATGCATGGAATGGTTTTCCGAAAAGGCTTCTGTTGCAAAGATCTGCTGGATTCATTCGTACACAAAATAATGGCTTCAGGTCTGTACTTTAAATATGTTAGCGATGTATTACTTATTCCCAAAAGGGCATCGTCTTTAGCTTACCCGGTATATGCAACTACTAATAGAAAACTGACACTTACTGATCTTGTCCCCGCATTTATAGTCCTGCTATGTGGTTATTTTATATCTTTTTTGGTTCTTATCGTCGAAATATATTCAAGTCCCAAGAAAATGAACTATATGAAGAAAAAGAAAAAGAAAAAAGGACGAAAAGTTTATGCTGTTACTCATGTGTAATTAGTTTGGCTCAAAATGTTTCTCGTATAAAAAATAATATAGCTTAATCCATTTCTATTTGAATAACACATCTATTTTCTGAAATGTATGTTTATTAAAATTATTAAATTAAGAAAATATTTCTAACAATGGCCTTTTCGTGAAATTCGGATGTGCTAAAGCTTTTTTTTTTATTCCAGATCCAAAATGCCGACTGTAGACTTAGTAGTCTTATATGCGCAAATATATTTATTTCTTTAAATAGAAAGGAATAAAAGCGCTGTGCCACAGTAGACCGATTGTCACCTCTAAATTACAATAGTAATCTTCTCATTTTTAATTGCAGAATATCTGATACTTAGTAAGGCGAAGAATACTATTGAAATTTAGTGGTGATAAACGGACTACTGTGACACAGCGCTTTCATCCCTGTAAATAGAAATTTGAATCATAGCTTTGTGCGTTGTCAAAATGGCACTTTTTTTAATTATAAAATGTGAATAATAAACACATTCTTATCCCACTAAAGTATTTTTCTACAGTAGATAATAATTCTGAACATCCTCAAACGGATAAATAACAATTCACATAGAATTTACAAAGAAAAAAAGAAAGAAAATGAAAAGAAACAGGAATAAAGATTTTCAAGAAATAGAAATTTTTTTTTTTACTATCCCGTATTTATATTTTTTATCGCACTTTTATATATATTTTTTTGGTTCTTGTTGTTGAAATTTTATCAAATCGCAAGAACATGAATTAGATGAAGAAAAGTCACTGCATAATTAATCTAGTGAAAAAAAATCCCACATATATATATTTTATAATTTATATTTTAGATTAAATTTTTACTCTTAAATTATACTTTTTTTTTTCTCTGAAATTTGAGCTTATTATAAAAAGAAAATTTCAAAAAAATATTCTTTGTAATATCGGCATTTTCGTAAAATTTACATTTTTAAAGCATTTTTATTTAATTTACAAAATGCCAACTGCGTACAGTTTCCTATTATCCGCAAAATATATAATTGTTTCCGTAAAATATTGATCTGAAGATTAGATTCATTCATTACTACAATGGTAATTTTTTGTATAAATAACGATATTAAAAATACTTTTCATTGAGTAAAGTATGTTTTGCTCTTGTTAATAAATCTTGACATACTCAAATAGGAAAAGTGGAAGTTTACACAGAATATACAAACATTATATATATATATATATATGTGTGTGTGTGTGTGTGTGTGTGTGTGTGTGTGTGTGTTTGAAAAGAGCAAAATAAACTGGGATGAATCTTTTCAGGAAACAGAAAATATCGTTTAATTAAATTTTTCTTTTTTAAAGAAGAGAAATATTTTACAAAGTACTTGAAAATAAAGGGATTTGCAGTGAAAATGAATCAGAGTAGATTTATCTTAATTGAATAAAAGGTATAACGTCGCACACCGGTTCGACAGTTGGATAGCTTTTTACAAGTTTCTGAAATGCCAATCAACTTATAGGACACCCTGTACATTATTTGAAGTAGGAAGTATGTGGAAAAAGCACAAGTAACATTCACAACGAAATTTCTTTAAAAGTATAAGTGGAAGTGCAAAAAGAATTTTGTAAAAAGGGGATGAATGCTTATAAGAATCGTTCATTTAATATTCCGGAACGGAATAAAGATATTGATGGTTTTTTGAAGAAAGTGCCATGGGGAATGTCTTTCACAAATGATTTCAAAGTAGACTGAATTACAGCTCGAAAATAATAGTTATTGTTCTTATCTAAAAAGAGAAGTAACTCCGCATTTCGATACGAAAATTTGGTAACTTTTCTTGAATTTCTGGAATGTGAACGGACTTGTAAAACACTCATTATTTACAATTGGGATTTTCTTTGGATTAGACGAAAGTAATTTTGACATCGAAATTTAGTTGTTTCTTCTGGTGTTCTTCAAACTGTTGTTTTACCTCATGAAATTTTAAGTGACTTCTTCAGGAGAGAAGGATTCCTTTTTCAAAAGTCTTCATTATTTATGTCCCTATAGAAAAAAAAAATCAGAGCATAATATATGTTGGATTGTCAGCACTTGCCTTGCATTTTTCAGAATCAACACTTCTGGCTGATCTATTATTTGTGAGGTTTATGTGAGACGAAATTAGGATTAGAAATATTAGAAACATTTTGTTCTCTCCTGCCCTAACTAAGTTGATCATGACAAATATGCACCCAATTTGCAAGTTGCACTCATGCACTCCGTATCATGTGGCAACAAAATTATGTTCTGAATATGAATAAGAGCTGTAACGAGCTCCTCCTCAAACTATTAATTAAACTATAATGAAGATATTTTAGCGAGATTTTCTTCCTATTAACTTTGCTTTGTGTGAAATAGGATGAAATTTTAGGAAGAGAATGAATTTTAGTCGGTGACACAGTGTATTTACTGTCAGCTGCATTCTGAATAATAAAAAATGTAGCTTTGGTGTTGTTTGCACTACAATTTTCTAGCACATCTTGACATATTTCATATGGAACAAAGTAAGTCTGATGTTTGATTATTTCGTTAAAAATCTTTATTATTGGAAAACGAAAATGCAAATTCAAATTGGAGCCAGATATATTGTATTTTTGAAAAAGTGGATTGCGATCCTTGTTCCCTATACAAAAACGGTTTGTCTTGTTACCCATTATATTCCCTGAAAGCTGCGTATTATCTTCGATTATGTTTAGAAACACCCTGTTGTGAAAAAGCAAACAATATTCAGGAACTTGTATTTATTCATCATTAATTCCTATGAATGTTTTCATAAACAGTTCATTTTCTTAATTGATACTTTTCAAACAGCAGATAATGTAAAAGCAATCTGTGTTATTTAATATGATTTTTTTTTTTTACTTCCTGAATATCTTTATTTATTGACAGCTAAAAATAAAAATTTTCTAAGATTTTGAAAAATATTTTTAAAAGCATTTTCTTTAAGTATTCGGCTTGATATTACACCAAACCGAATATTCGGCAGACTGAATACTTTGGTAGACGGCCAAGGCGAATATTCGGCAAATCGAATAGTTTGATATTCGGTAATAGGATCGAATAAGCCGAATACCGAATTTTCAGTGCATCCCTAGTTGCAATCTTCTAGCGTAATATACTATATTTGATTCCCTTTTTAATAAACTTTATTCGGCATTCGTGAGCGATTTTTATATTTTTCGCGATTTTTTATTCTGATTTTCAAAGTTTTTTCGCGTTACGTTCTAAGTTTTGATAGGACCGGGCAACGTCGGGCGGGTTAGAGACCAGCGCGGGTCGCGTTCTAACCGTTCCGAACCCGCAAATTCTATTTTAAGTCAACCCGCAACCCGACCCGAACCCCCAAAAATAATTTCCGGCAACCAGCAATCCGACCCGAACTCCAGATATTTCAACCCGCAACTTACCCGAACCCGCAATATTTCAACCCGTAACCCGACCCGAACAATGCCATTATGAAAATTAACCAATAATTGTATCTCTAATACCATTTTTATGTTTTACATAAAAAAATGAAAAAACCTATATTCTTCAATAATCAAATATTACAGTAAAACCTCTGAGCACATTGGGATCGTTAAAAAGAGTCAAACATCGGGTCGGGTTATCCCAAAATTTTTTTTTCGGTTTGGTATGAGTCTAATTTACTTTCTGCAGGTCGGTAGAAGAATTCTTTCGGGTCATATATAGGTGTTTTTACCACTCAGGTTGTTGGGAGTTTCACAAAAAGTTTCAGCACAATTATCTGTCAGAGAAAAATAAATACGTATTTGAATATCTAGGACATATGTTCAACTTACTGCACGAGAAATAAAATGTATATAAGAAATGCGATCCTAGATTATTCTTTCTTTAAGAACCATTTTTTCTTCTTTCGAAATATTAAAATTTTTTATCAACATTTCGTTTTTGATACACACGAAAACAGGGGTACCATATTATTGATAGTTTATGTACACATACACATGTTACGTGTGTATAGATTAAGAGGTGCCCACTATTCAGCGATATAAGCTTTCAAAAATATCAATTTTAGGAATTGAAAAAGTGTCCGCAAAATAGAGGTGTCTGCCTTTCGGGAGAAAAACCAGAATGGAGGTCTTACTGTATATAGAGTTTAACCTGAAAAAATATTTTGGACATTCTTTTGAAATTCGGGTCAACCCGACCCCGACCACTACAGACACCAACCCGAAACCGACCCGGACTCGAAACAATGAAATTCAACCTGATCCGCAGTAAAAAAAATGGAAGTCAACCCGATCTGAATCTGACCCGCAACAACAACAACAAAAATCTATAGCCAACCCGACCCGATGCAAGACTCTAAACTCTAAACGGTGTAAAACTAAAAATCTAATCTTTAAATATACTTTAAAATTAGTTGCGGTTTCAAAACTTCCACTTATAACGAAATTCAATACTAAATGATCCTTCCTGTCTTCCTGTCGATCACACAGTATTTTTTTGTCATAACAAAATTAGAAGTATCAAGAATTAGAATTGCAACTATTCAGCAGAAATGCTTCAGCACTGCAGAGGCATTCGTCATAATCGTTATCGTACCAGTAATTGAAAAAGTATGTTTATATTAACTTCCTGAAACGAATTCCAAGACTAGACAAAACAGACAAGCGTGCATTTTGCTTTTGTGAAACTTTGATCTGCGGTCTATATAGACTTTTAACGTGAAAAAATATTTTGGACTTTCTTTTAAAATATCGGGTCAACACGAGTAGATAATATTTGACAGTTCTACGCCAGCGGTGGGTGCGGTGGTGACCTTCTGTGCTCTGTGAAGGTCACCGGAAGTGGCAGGTGTTAACACCGGAAGTGGCAGGTGTGGATAACAGGCATGTTGAGACAGGAAGTGAACAGGAAGTGTAGATAGGAAGTTTAACCGGAAATGTGACAGGAAGTGAATGCGATAAGAGAGAGAGGGGGAGGGCTTATTTTTGTGGGGGGCTTAATTTTTTTTTTGTTGGTTTTAATCCTTCTAGTCGAGTGGAGTTGAGTTGTAGGAATCCTGCTATCAGAATGAATTTAGTTTGAAAGTAATATTAGCAAAATGTTCGATTTTTTTTTTTTTTTTTTTTTTTTTTTCTCACCTGAAATAAAAAATTTATTTGCTAACTAACACCTAATATAAAAATGGAAATCTTTCTGACTTTGTTTTACTTTATAAAAGTTTAACGTGAAATTTATTTTTAGACTGGAAACGCGACAGGAAATAAGATCGGAAACGGGATTAGACATGCTTTTTCCAAAAAGGGTTTTCAGGAAGCAGTAAACATGTTTTAGGAACATGTTTGGGAGCTTGTTGGAACAGGACAGGTGGTTTGTGAGACCGGAAGTAATTAAGATGAGAGAGATAAAGAAGGTGCATGATTAGACATATAGATTTTGTTCTTTGTAGAGGGTGAAATTTTGTTTTATTTTTTATTTAAAGTGTTTTCATTTTTTTTAAATTTATTTAAAGCGTTTCAAATTATTTTTTATATTATTTTTTTTTGTAGTGTTTTACGTATTATTTTAATTTTTAGTGACATTAGAACCTGCAATTTCTGTATCACACATGTCTTATCTTAGCTTACCAAGGATGTGTGTGTGTTGTTATCTCTTTAAATGCGAGAGATGGTTACTTCAGACCTGCGTTGAGATATCTTTATCATAGTTTTAATGAACTGCAGGAAATTGTCTTTAGCTATTGAGTAATTCGCGAGTTTTGGTTTAATATGAATGCTATTACATCTGTTTGTTTAATTTACAAGCACATTTCTCTTACAACATTCTGTCAACAGATCATTTCCATATTCGAAATAATAATTTAGAAGGAAAATTTTTATATGAAAATACTATGAAATGTCATTTATAGAGATTGACAAAAATAGCATGCTTGTTTGTTTCTCGTATTAACCTTATAATAATTTATTTTAGAAATATAGATTTATAGTTTTGTTACGAAAAATAACGTGTTTACATATTTTAAAAACGAAAGCAAAGTGATTTTTACAAATGTAACTATAAGCTATACACCCACGCATTTGTGTTAGTGAATTAAATTACAATGCTTAAAATTGTATTCACCGTACTATTTTCCTGCAAAAGCCGTTTCGCAAACTTGTGTACTGAAATTAATGTGGCATTTTTAGGGAAAAAGTTAATTCAAGTCTTTGAGACTAATCTTTCAAAGGAAAAAAAAGATTTGTCATACTTTCCCTTACATTATATCTTCCGTTTTTTAAGTTTACAAATTTGTGGAGTAACTTAAATAATCGTTTTTATGCTAATTAAACAATATATTTTTTTAATTATATGTTTTTTTTAAAAATTAACTTGTAATAGCTTCTTTTTTTTTTTTCTTTTTCTTAAAAGGGTACTGTAGAATAACTTATGTCACAAATACTACATCCTTCTTTAGTTAAATATGTTTCACTTAAGACATGACAAAGTGTCTTAGAAACATTTCATTTTGGAGTTAAGTGATTAAACAAGAAAAATATTATTTATAAAAACACAACACATAAGACTAGCGGCTGAGAGGTTCTACTCTCAAAGTTGATAGATGGAAGGTGTTAGGTTTAAACCTCTCTCAAGGTCGTCGACCTAACCGTTCGGAGTTTTCTTCGAACCTTGTCAATACGAGTTAGGAGCCCTTAGAATGACCCCTAGAGTGACCTATATCCCTAACGCAGATAATCAACCCTATATTTAACCAACCAGTCACAACACATAAGACATTTTAGATCATTACATAAGACATTTTAGATTATTACATTTAGTTAAGAAGTGATTTGACGTGCAAAATATTATTTATAAAAACATACAATAAGAGAATTTTAAAGATTTTTTCCTTTTAAATGAACAATTTTTAGTAACTATTTAACTTATTAAAGAGAGCGGGTATTTTGTTTAGAGTTATACGATTAAAATAAATTTTCAATAGATTTGACTTTATACAACCAACATTTTAAAAAAAGGGAATGGAATCTAGTTTTTATAAATTAACGTATTTCAATTTTACAAATACTTTACACCCCCTCTTTTTCCCCTCTTTGTTAGACTCCATACACATAAGACATAAAAGGCGTTTTAGAATACATCATTTAGAAATTAAGCGACTTGATAAGTAAAATATTATTTATAAAAGTAATAAAGATTTTTACTTACAAATGTATGAACTTCTGATAGGTAAGACTTTCTCAGTCATTGTGCAAGAATTAAGTGCTTATTGAACTTATAACATTATAGAATGAAATAATCGCGTGGCGTATTTTTAAACCAATAAAATGTCAGTATTTTTAAACCAATAAAAAGTTAGTATTTTTACACGAGCGCCCTCTATCATTATATAAATTTCAATGAAACGAGTTGATATTATTATACTGTGCCCTGAAATTGTTGTAATAGGTTGTATTTTTCGTTAAGTTTGTTTTCATTTAAGTTATTATGGAACGAGTTATGAATTCTTATGTTGGTGATGTAACCAACTTGGAGTGTCAACACTCATCACCAAAGTTAAATAATCAAGAGATGGATTCTACACTTTTACCCAAAGAAGCACCCGTTTCGAATTATGAAGTGAAACCCAACTCATCAGGACTAAAGTTACCCTTTGTGTGCACTACTTGCAACAAAGCTTTTTCCCGAAAGTTTGTCTTAATTAGACACATGAAATTTCACCTGGAGAAAAAACCTTTTGTGTGTAACATCTGCGAAAAACAATTTGTTCAAAAGAGTGACTTATTAAATCATGTGAAGATTCATTCAAAGAGCCCAGTGATTTATAATTGTGATCTATGTGCTGAAGTTTTTTCAAAAAAGAGTGACTTACTTCAACATAGCAAAATTCACAAATCTGTCAAACAACATAAGTGTATTGAATGCAATGAACTGTTTTCGAGAAAGTATGACTTATTGAAACATAAGAGGATGCATAAGCCCCGAAAGCAGTATGAATGCATCCAGTGTAGTGAAATATTTAATCGAAAATATGATTTATCACGTCATATAGACACTGCACACAAAGTACTACCCAAAGTTGTCAAATCGTCATCTTTAAAAGATTCGTTATATGAAAAAGTGAAGCATTTTAACAGACAAAATGCTTTAAATGTATTTACTAAAACTGTAATAAATTCTAATGAGGAGAATGATCAAGACTTTCACACATTTTTTAACAGTATTCGGTCGGACGTTTTGAATGAATTAAATTATCAGATAGAAGTAAAAAGGTCAATGAAATGGTATGCAACTGCAAAAGTTGTTGTAAGTCGCCAAACACCGGACGGTGATATAGATACTATCACCCCATATTTTCATTCAAGAACTGTACTGGAATTGACGAATCAAAACATACCTGTACATGTTGAGGATGCCTTTACGAAAATTATTAACTCTTTTGAGAAATTCACTCAACAAGGATCTAATTGGACATTGCAACAAATATTAAATCTAGAACTGTCTACAGCTAAATATAGAATGGTTTAAAATGTGTGGACTGTTTTTGAAACATGTATATTCATGTTTTTGCTATTGTAGTTATTTAAAATGATAAATAAATAGCCTATGACTAAAAAATCTTAAGAGTTTTTTATTATTTTCATGGTAACTATTTTATATAAATTACTTATAACAGTTTGACAATGCTACATAAACTACTGTTTAACATTTTGAATGTCTTAGACAAAATGGGAATGAATTTGTTGAAATTATGTAAAACATGATGAAATAAATGCGATGTATTTATTATATGTTACTTAAACTACAAGAGAGATGATTGGAAATGTGTTATTTTAAATCTATGGTACTTTTAATAACTAACAAGGTAAGGCGTGACGTTATGAATCATCGATGGGTTTTCCTTTGAATATGTATTAATCTTACTTATTGATAAGAAAGTTGGAAAAATAGACTTAACACATTGTTAGAGGTTTTGGAGAAATATATAGTTGGTTAAAAATTTTAGAAAATTTAACATAAAGTAACAAATTTTAGAAAATAAACATTTCGATAAATGAAAAAAAAAAATTAAATTTTGGTAAACTTTACACTTAGACAATATTTCAAACTAGGAAAAAATAATAACTTTACACTTAGACAATATTTCAATTTAAGAAGAATTAGACTTAACACATTGTTAGAGTTTCTTTGAAAAATATCTAGTTGGTTGTAAATTTTAGAAAATTCGACCTAACGAAATTAACACACTTAAAAATATCTAGTTGGTTATACATTTTATAAAATAAGCAACAAATAAACATTTCGATACATTGACAAAAGAAAATAATTAAGTTTAAGTAAACTTTACACTTAGACAATATTTCAAACAAAGAAAAATAATAACTTTACACTTATATAATATTTTCAACTAAGGAAAATTAATAACTTTAAAAATCAGACTTAACACATTGTTAAAGTTTTTTTAAAACAACACAACATTTTCAAAGCAGTGGAAATAGTATACCTGAAAAAAATTCAACTTAGTGGAATTTAATAGTGAAATTTTTTAACCTCACTCATTTAAAAAATAAAACTTTGTAAATTTTTTCCATTTTTAAAATAAAACTTATTTAAAAAATAAATAAGCAACTATTAAACATTTTGAATGTCTTAGACAAAGTGTGAATAAATTTGTTGAAATTATATAAAACATGAAAATTTTCATTACTTTTAAAAGAAATTTTATTTTTGGTGAAATAAACTCGAGGTATTTATTATATGTTACTTAAACTACATGAGAATTGATTGAAAATGTGTTACTTTTAATCACTCACAAGATAAGACATGATGTTACAATATACACATAGGAATGACATAGGAATTTCAGATGGGTTTTTCTCCCACACATGACGTCACTGATAACATATTTACTGATCAAGTCATAAAATCATAGTTTAGGGTAGGTTTTTAAGCACGAAGTTTAGTTGAGATTTAAGATATTTGAGAAATATAAACTACAACTTTGGTTACTTTTTGAAATTTTCCCCTACATAAGAAAAAGAACATAGAAAAATAAAATGAAAAGTCGTATTTGAATGGAATCAAATTATTATCCTTTCACTTAACAGCTAAATGCGTCGGTAATTACATCACAAAGGCACTGATAACAACTGATTGAATATATTGTGTTTCTTTTTCAAGGTTAAATTGATTTAATATTCAAGTTATTTCTTAATGATACACTTAAAAACAATAAACTTAATTAGCATTCAAAAAGCAAACGATCACATTATTGTGTAAAACAATCAAATGTTTTAAAAGTCACGAGTTAAAATTTGAAATGACTTAGAGTTTAAGTAGAATTTAGATGTGAACCTTTTAAAATGAAATAATAGTTCTTTGTATCGCCCTCTATCGGTGGGTAATAGAATTAAGAGATAATTAAAAGTTTTAACTTGAATTCGAGCCCACAACAAAAATTATTTTTCGGTTTTATAATTTAGGGTAGGTTTAACTGAGCAAGCCATGATATTTCAGTATTTATAGACGATTTAAGATATTCGATAAAGGAAATCATCTGAATTTTTAATTTAATTGAAGGGTTTACTGCTTAAAGTACTACAAAATGAGTACAACACGATGCATAGTTTTTTAATTAATTATATTTTTCGAAAGGTTAAATTGACTTATTGATAAACTTAGGATTTATGTTTAAAGTGAATAAATTTGACATGTTAGGTTCACTTAATAACAGAGGGTTGAATAAGTTATTTTTAATAAAAATAAAGTTTACTAAAAGTTTTTAAAATTAAAAAAAATATAGTTTTAAAAAATTTAAAGTTTACAAAAAGTTTAAAAATCTTTAAGTAAATCAAAATTAACTTTTTAATTTTAACTATTGAGAGACTATAATCTAACTGTTTATCCTTGTAACCAACTGGTGCATATCAACTATATACTCTGTATCTGCATATGCGCAGAAAAACATAGACATTTAATCTAACTTGAGTTCGACTTTAAATTATTTGCCAACTTTTAAGTTTAATTACTATACACAACTCGATTACCTTTCCCACAAAACACCTTTCAGAAACAAAACAGAAATTAACACTTACCGAAAAACACGTCCACTTTGGGTGTTAGTCTTCACTCAACTAACGTTTCTCCCTTATCTTTGCTAGGGGGCGCTGCAATCGCCGCTAGAGGCGTTAGTAGTCTTCAGGTGTGTGATAAGAATAAACTTTAAATCCAACTTACACTCGCTCAGTCATTCTTGCTTCTCTCTACCTTGCTAACAACCGTTTGCTGCTGGCTCATTGTTTGGTTGTTTAAACTTGTTGAATGACGTCATCATGTGTTTGTCTAAACTTGTCCAGTCTTGTTTTTATGCAGTACGTCTATTTAGTCTTGGTTGACTTGTCCAAACTTGTTTTTGTGTGGCACGTCTATTTGGGTGAGTCATCGTTCGCTTATCTTGCTTTACTTGTTTGAACTTGTCTAGTATCCACCACCTCATGTCTTTTGTCATAGCTTGAATATACTTTACACCAATCACTTAAATATAAAAGTCTTGTCACAACTTACTTAAACTTTGATAAAAATATTAATTATTTATAAATTTCATCAAATTCTTATTTTTCTGATACATTTACTATGTAATTTTCGTTCAAAAATATGGTAAAGCCCGATTTTAAATCGAAGTCTAAGATAAATTCCCCAAATTTGTAACATTTTAACACTAATAATAAATATTGTAAGCACCCAGTACATACAAGTTTTGTAAAAATAATATTACTTATAGCTAACTCGTTATGTCCCATGATACAAAACTTCAATATAACTAAAATCAGTGTTAAACGAAAATCTAATCACGTGTCTTTATATATTATTTTGAAATGCAAAGCATTATATCTAAACGAATGATAAGGAGTAGTTAGAATAGTTCTTATATTTTTGTTAGTAAAAAATTTATACACATTATTTTACAAGGTTGCAATATTCAACACACGGTTCACCATATTTAAAAACGATTCACCATGATTTAAAAACTTAGTAACATATTTTAAATTTATAAATTTAAATTAAAACATATTTTTATAAATAAACAATTATAAATACTTAAGTATTTTTAATTTAAATTTATAAATTTAAAATATGTTACTAAGTTTTTAAATCATGGTGAATCGTTTTTAAATATGGTGAACCGTGTGTTGAATATTGCAACCTTGTAAAATAATGTGTATAAATTTTTTACTAACAAAAATATAAGAACTATTCTAACTACTCCTTATCATTCGTTTAGATATAATGCTTTGCATTTCAAAATAATATATAAAGACACGTGATTAGATTTTCGTTTAACACTGATTTTAGTTATATTGAAGTTTTGTATCATGGGACATAACGAGTTAGCTATAAGTAATATTATTTTTACAAAACTTGTATGTACTGGGTGCTTACAATATTTATTATTAGTGTTAAAATGTTACAAATTTGGGGAATTTATCTTAGACTTCGACTTAAAATCGGGCTTTACCATATTTTTGAACGAAAATTACATAGTAAATGTATCAGAAAAATAAGAATTTGATGAAATTTATAAATAATTAATATTTTTATCAAAGTTTAAGTAAGTTGTGACAAGACTTTTATATTTAAGTGATTGGTGTAAAGTATATTCAAGCTATGACAAAAGACATGAGGTGGTGGATACTAGACAAGTTCAAACAAGTAAAGCAAGATAAGCGAACGATGACTCACCCAAATAGACGTGCCACACAAAAACAAGTTTGGACAAGTCAACCAAGACTAAATAGACGTACTGCATAAAAACAAGACTGGACAAGTTTAGACAAACACATGATGACGTCATTCAACAAGTTTAAACAACCAAACAATGAGCCAGCAGCAAACGGTTGTTAGCAAGGTAGAGAGAAGCAAGAATGACTGAGCGAGTGTAAGTTGGATTTAAAGTTTATTCTTATCACACACCTGAAGACTACTAACGCCTCTAGCGGCGATTGCAGCGCCCCCTAGCAAAGATAAGGGAGAAACGTTAGTTGAGTGAAGACTAACACCCAAAGTGGACGTGTTTTTCGGTAAGTGTTAATTTCTGTTTTGTTTCTGAAAGGTGTTTTGTGGGAAAGGTAATCGAGTTGTGTATAGTAATTAAACTTAAAAGTTGGCAAATAATTTAAAGTCGAACTCAAGTTAGATTAAATGTCTATGTTTTTCTGCGCATATGCAGATACAGAGTATATAGTTGATATGCACCAGTTGGTTACAAGGATAAACAGTTAGATTATAGTCTCTCAATAGTTAAAATTAAAAAGTTAATTTTGATTTACTTAAAGATTTTTAAACTTTTTGTAAACTTTAAATTTTTTAAAACTATATTTTTTTTAATTTTAAAAACTTTTAGTAAACTTTATTTTTATTAAAAATAACTTATTCAACCCTCTGTTATTAAGTGAACCTAACATGTCAAATTTATTCACCTTAAACATAAATCCTAAGTTTATCAATAAGTCAATTTAACCTTTCGAAAAATATAATTAATTAAAAAACTATGCATCGTGTTGTACTCATTTTGTAGTACTTTAAGCAGTAAACCCTTCAATTAAATTAAAAATTCAGATGATTTCCTTTATCGAATATCTTAAATCGTCTATAAATACTGAAATATCATGGCTTGCTCAGTTAAACCTACCCTAAATTATAAAACCGAAAAATAATTTTTGTTGTGGGCTCGAATTCAAGTTAAAACTTTTAATTATCTCTTAATTCTATTACCCACCGATAGAGGGCGATACAAAAAACTATTATTTCATTTTAAAAGGTTCACATCTAAATTCTACTTAAACTCTAAGTCATTTCAAATTTTAACTCGTGACTTTTAAAACATTTGATTGTTTTACACAATAATGTGATCGTTTGCTTTTTGAATGCTAATTAAGTTTATTGTTTTTAAGTGTATCATTAAGAAATAACTTGAATATTAAATCAATTTAACCTTAAAAAAGAAACACAATATATTCAATCAGTTGTTATCAGTGCCTTTGTGATGTAATTACCGACGCATTCAGCTGTTAAGTGAAAGGATAATAATTTGATTCCATTCAAATACGACTTTTCATTTTATTTTTCTATGTTCTTTTTCTTATGTAGGGGAAAATTTCAAAAAGTAACCAAAGTTGTAGTTTATATTTCTCAAATATCTTAAATCTCAACTAAACTTCGTGCTTAAAAACCTACCCTAAACTATGATTTTATGACTTGATCAGTAAATATGTTATCAGTGACGTCATGTGTGGGAGAAAAACCCATCTGAAATTCCTATGTCATTCCTATGTGTATATTGTAACATCATGTCTTATCTTGTGAGTGATTAAAAGTAACACATTTTCAATCAATTCTCATGTAGTTTAAGTAACATATAATAAATACCTCGAGTTTATTTCACCAAAAATAAAATTTCTTTTAAAAGTAATGAAAATTTTCATGTTTTATATAATTTCAACAAATTTATTCACACTTTGTCTAAGACATTCAAAATGTTTAATAGTTGCTTATTTATTTTTTAAATAAGTTTTATTTTAAAAATGGAAAAAATTTACAAAGTTTTATTTTTTAAATGAGTGAGGTTAAAAAATTTCACTATTAAATTCCACTAAGTTGAATTTTTTTCAGGTATACTATTTCCACTGCTTTGAAAATGTTGTGTTGTTTTAAAAAAACTTTAACAATGTGTTAAGTCTGATTTTTAAAGTTATTAATTTTCCTTAGTTGAAAATATTATATAAGTGTAAAGTTATTATTTTTCTTAGTTTGAAATATTGTCTAAGTGTAAAGTTTACTTAAACTTAATTATTTTCTTTTGTCAATGTATCGAAATGTTTATTTGTTGCTTATTTTATAAAATGTATAACCAACTAGATATTTTTAAGTGTGTTAATTTCGTTAGGTCGAATTTTCTAAAATTTACAACCAACTAGATATTTTTCAAAGAAACTCTAACAATGTGTTAAGTCTAATTCTTCTTAAATTAAAATATTGTCTAAGTGTAAAGTTATTATTTTTTCCTAGTTTGAAATATTGTCTAAGTGTAAAGTTTACCAAAATTTAATTTTTTTTTTTCATTTATCGAAATGTTTATTTTCTAAAATTTGTTACTTTATGTTAAATTTTCTAAAATTTTTAACCAACTATATATTTCTCCAAAACCTCTAACAATGTGTTAAGTCTATTTTTCCAACTTTCTTATCAATAAGTAAGATTAATACATATTCAAAGGAAAACCCATCGATGATTCATAACGTCACGCCTTACCTTGTTAGTTATTAAAAGTACCATAGATTTAAAATAACACATTTCCAATCATCTCTCTTGTAGTTTAAGTAACATATAATAGATACATCGCATTTATTTCATCATGTTTTACATAATTTCAACAAATTCATTCCCATTTTGTCTAAGACATTCAAAATGTTAAACAGTAGTTTATGTAGCATTGTCAAACTGTTATAAGTAATTTATATAAAATAGTTACCATGAAAATAATAAAAAACTCTTAAGATTTTTTAGTCATAGGCTATTTATTTATCATTTTAAATAACTACAATAGCAAAAACATGAATATACATGTTTCAAAAACAGTCCACACATTTTAAACCATTCTATATTTAGCTGTAGACAGTTCTAGATTTAATATTTGTTGCAATGTCCAATTAGATCCTTGTTGAGTGAATTTCTCAAAAGAGTTAATAATTTTCGTAAAGGCATCCTCAACATGTACAGGTATGTTTTGATTCGTCAATTCCAGTACAGTTCTTGAATGAAAATATGGGGTGATAGTATCTATATCACCGTCCGGTGTTTGGCGACTTACAACAACTTTTGCAGTTGCATACCATTTCATTGACCTTTTTACTTCTATCTGATAATTTAATTCATTCAAAACGTCCGACCGAATACTGTTAAAAAAATGTGTGAAAGTCTTGATCATTCTCCTCATTAGAATTTATTACAGTTTTAGTAAATACATTTAAAGCATTTTGTCTGTTAAAATGCTTCACTTTTTCATATAACGAATCTTTTAAAGATGACGATTTGACAACTTTGGGTAGTACTTTGTGTGCAGTGTCTATATGACGTGATAAATCATATTTTCGATTAAATATTTCACTACACTGGATGCATTCATACTGCTTTCGGGGCTTATGCATCCTCTTATGTTTCAATAAGTCATACTTTCTCGAAAACAGTTCATTGCATTCAATACACTTATGTTGTTTGACAGATTTGTGAATTTTGCTATGTTGAAGTAAGTCACTCTTTTTTGAAAAAACTTCAGCACATAGATCACAATTATAAATCACTGGGCTCTTTGAATGAATCTTCACATGATTTAATAAGTCACTCTTTTGAACAAATTGTTTTTCGCAGATGTTACACACAAAAGGTTTTTTCTCCAGGTGAAATTTCATGTGTCTAATTAAGACAAACTTTCGGGAAAAAGCTTTGTTGCAAGTAGTGCACACAAAGGGTAACTTTAGTCCTGATGAGTTGGGTTTCACTTCATAATTCGAAACGGGTGCTTCTTTGGGTAAAAGTGTAGAATCCATCTCTTGATTATTTAACTTTGGTGATGAGTGTTGACACTCCAAGTTGGTTACATCACCAACATAAGAATTCATAACTCGTTCCATAATAACTTAAATGAAAACAAACTTAACGAAAAATACAACCTATTACAACAATTTCAGGGCACAGTATAATAATATCAACTCGTTTCATTGAAATTTATATAATGATAGAGGGCGCTCGTGTAAAAATACTAACTTTTTATTGGTTTAAAAATACTGACATTTTATTGGTTTAAAAATACGCCACGCGATTATTTCATTCTATAATGTTATAAGTTCAATAAGCACTTAATTCTTGCACAATGACTGAGAAAGTCTTACCTATCAGAAGTTCATACATTTGTAAGTAAAAATCTTTATTACTTTTATAAATAATATTTTACTTATCAAGTCGCTTAATTTCTAAATGATGTATTCTAAAACGCCTTTTATGTCTTATGTGTATGGAGTCTAACAAAGAGGGGAAAAAGAGGGGGTGTAAAGTATTTGTAAAATTGAAATACGTTAATTTATAAAAACTAGATTCCATTCCCTTTTTTTAAAATGTTGGTTGTATAAAGTCAAATCTATTGAAAATTTATTTTAATCGTATAACTCTAAACAAAATACCCGCTCTCTTTAATAAGTTAAATAGTTACTAAAAATTGTTCATTTAAAAGGAAAAAATCTTTAAAATTCTCTTATTGTATGTTTTTATAAATAATATTTTGCACGTCAAATCACTTCTTAACTAAATGTAATAATCTAAAATGTCTTATGTAATGATCTAAAATGTCTTATGTGTTGTGACTGGTTGGTTAAATATAGGGTTGATTATCTGCGTTAGGGATATAGGTCACTCTAGGGGTCATTCTAAGGGCTCCTAACTCGTATTGACAAGGTTCGAAGAAAACTCCGAACGGTTAGGTCGACGACCTTGAGAGAGGTTTAAACCTAACACCTTCCATCTATCAACTTTGAGAGTAGAACCTCTCAGCCGCTAGTCTTATGTGTTGTGTTTTTATAAATAATATTTTTCTTGTTTAATCACTTAACTCCAAAATGAAATGTTTCTAAGACACTTTATCATGTCTTAAGTGAAACATATTTAACTAAAGAAGGATGTAGTATTTGTGACATAAGTTATTCTACAGTACCCTTTTAAGAAAAAGAAAAAAAAAAAGAAGCTATTACAAGTTAATTTTTAAAAAAAACATATAATTAAAAAAATATATTGTTTAATTAGCATAAAAACGATTATTTAAGTTACTCCACAAATTTGTAAACTTAAAAAACGGAAGATATAATGTAAGGGAAAGTATGACAAATCTTTTTTTTCCTTTGAAAGATTAGTCTCAAAGACTTGAATTAACTTTTTCCCTAAAAATGCCACATTAATTTCAGTACACAAGTTTGCGAAACGGCTTTTGCAGGAAAATAGTACGGTGAATACAATTTTAAGCATTGTAATTTAATTCACTAACACAAATGCGTGGGTGTATAGCTTATAGTTACATTTGTAAAAATCACTTTGCTTTCGTTTTTAAAATATGTAAACACGTTATTTTTCGTAACAAAACTATAAATCTATATTTCTAAAATAAATTATTATAAGGTTAATACGAGAAACAAACAAGCATGCTATTTTTGTCAATCTCTATAAATGACATTTCATAGTATTTTCATATAAAAATTTTCCTTCTAAATTATTATTTCGAATATGGAAATGATCTGTTGACAGAATGTTGTAAGAGAAATGTGCTTGTAAATTAAACAAACAGATGTAATAGCATTCATATTAAACCAAAACTCGCGAATTACTCAATAGCTAAAGACAATTTCCTGCAGTTCATTAAAACTATGATAAAGATATCTCAACGCAGGTCTGAAGTAACCATCTCTCGCATTTAAAGAGATAACAACACACACACATCCTTGGTAAGCTAAGATAAGACATGTGTGATACAGAAATTGCAGGTTCTAATGTCACTAAAAATTAAAATAATACGTAAAACACTACAAAAAAAAAATAATATAAAAAATAATTTGAAACGCTTTAAATAAATTTAAAAAAAATGAAAACACTTTAAATAAAAAATAAAACAAAATTTCACCCTCTACAAAGAACAAAATCTATATGTCTAATCATGCACCTTCTTTATCTCTCTCATCTTAATTACTTCCGGTCTCACAAACCACCTGTCCTGTTCCAACAAGCTCCCAAACATGTTCCTAAAACATGTTTACTGCTTCCTGAAAACCCTTTTTGGAAAAAGCATGTCTAATCCCGTTTCCGATCTTATTTCCTGTCGCGTTTCCAGTCTAAAAATAAATTTCACGTTAAACTTTTATAAAGTAAAACAAAGTCAGAAAGATTTCCATTTTTATATTAGGTGTTAGTTAGCAAATAAATTTTTTATTTCAGGTGAGAAAAAAAAAAAAAAAAAAAAAAAAAAAAAAAAAATCGAACATTTTGCTAATATTACTTTCAAACTAAATTCATTCTGATAGCAGGATTCCTACAACTCAACTCCACTCGACTAGAAGGATTAAAACCAACAAAAAAAAAATTAAGCCCCCCACAAAAATAAGCCCTCCCCCTCTCTCCCTTATCGCATTCACTTCCTGTCACATTTCCGGTTAAACTTCCTATCTACACTTCCTGTTCACTTCCTGTCTCAACATGCCTGTTATCCACACCTGCCACTTCCGGTGTCAACACCTGCCACTTCCGGTGACCTTCACAGAGCACAGAAGGTCACCACCGCACCCACCGCTGGCGTAGAACTGTCAAATATTATCTACTAACACGAACCCGAACCGCAAGATTCAAAAGCCAATCCGAAACCTACCCGAAGATTCAAAAGCCAACCCGAAACCTACCCGAAGATTCAAAAGCCAACCCGAAACCGCGACCCAAACCCGAAATAATGAAAGCCAACGCGACCCGATGAGCAACAAGTAATTTGAAGTCAATCCGGCCCGAACTCGAACCGCAATGGGAAAATATAGCTCCAACCCAACCCGACCCGAACCGCGGGTCGTGTTCGGGTAAAAGTGAATAACCCGACCCGATGCAGGACTCTAGGGCGGGAAAGATAGTTAATAATATAATTCCTTGCGCTTACACTGAAAAATGCTCCTATATTTATACAGTTGAATGCTGTTTTACGAAAAACTGTCAACTCCAAGAACACCCAACGATTCCAATTATTAGGAAATTAATTTTAAATTAATTAAAATTTTAAACTATTTGTTCTTATCATAATATCTCAGCGAGAAATATATTGCAGTATTACACTGCGCACTTGTATAATTTTAGAAAAATTATTCTGGATTTATTAGGAACAAAAGAAGGAAAACCGCAATTTCAATGATAGAGACATTGTGTCTGAGACAGGAAAGAATGATTCAATAATAGACAAATTTATAAAATTCAATATAAAAAAAAAAGTTAAGCGCCGATATTAAAAATTTTTACACCAAAAATTTTGTTTTAGGACGAGGAAAAGAAAGAGACAGGTTTCTCGTCACTCGGACGCCTAGAACTGCATAACTCGCTCCGTCGCCCAACTTTCTAATAAGTCAGTAGCTGACCGCAATTTTAATATTCAGGAACGTTCAGCAGGAATCTTGTGGTCGCGAGACACTTGTAGTATCACCTTCCATGGTTGTCCCAACGTCACAGATTCACAAAAAAATGTGACCAGTTCTCGATTCGTAAAAGCAAAGGGGTTTGTGTTTTACCGCATTTTCCGAAGAAAAGGCAAAATACGATGCCTGTAAATTTGAATATATCGTTGACGGTGAAAAGAGTTATCCGAAATGTTGCGATTTGAACGCCACTTCCAAAGGTAATGTTATTTTAAAAGAAGGCAACACTTTTCGGCAATTAAGAATCTTTTTTTAAATCGGTAATGTTTTTTCTTTTTTTATTCTTTAAATAACGAATATTGTATGTAAACAGGGAATTTTTTAATCGATTTTTAACTCATTTCCTAATAGAAGAGAATTATAAAACTGATGTTCAAAGGTGTGTTTCCGATGATATGTATATGTTCAGTATATATTATATGTATTCAGGTATATATTCAGTGTACTGCATGAGAAATAACGTATATAAGAAAAGAGGTCATAGATTAATTCTTTCTTTACGGTGCTTTTATGAATGCCCAAAAATTGCCGCGAAACACGAAAAAAATTCTAGAAATCGCGTAAATTTTTTTTTTTGCTGTACGAATTCCGAATAAAATTTATTGAAAATATTTATTTAATAAGTAATGTTTAAAGCATTATATTAGTAAATGTTTTTGAGGATATTTGTTAATTAACATGTGTTTTACCGCATTTTCAGCAGAAAAGGCAAAATACGCCTGTAAATTTGACTATCGCGTTTACGGTGAAAAGATTTGTCCTAATTTGCCATAAGGCTAAAAATATGAAACCGAATTTCTTTTATCAATGTCAAAAAATCGCAGCAAATTAAAAAAAAAAAAAAACCTCTTAAAATAGCATAAAAAGTTCACGAAACATACAAAAATAACTGTACGAATTCCGAATAAACTTTATTAATAAGGACAAAATTTACTACATTGGGCTAATTGTGTACAAGCGTTTTACTAATATGAAAATATCGACGCAAAACGAAAAAAAGGTGATATTTTATGAATAACCTGTATTGAAAGGAGGGGAGGGGTGCAAATGTTTTATGAAAACTATCATGTTTTATGCGAAATTTGAATGTTAAAGAAAAGCAGAAAAAGGAAAAATATTGAGAATATTGAATAAAATGAGAGGGGAATAGTTAATATGAAAGCGACATAGTTCCCCAGTTAGAATCTTTACGTTACCGCTACACATATTTGAGTATGTCGCAAAATTTGTACATTAACGTTGATAAGACAATAACAAGACTTTTTTTCAGGATTTTGTTTTCTCTTTTCTTTTTTTATATAAAGATTAAAATCCAAATAGTTGGGATAAAATAACAATTTAAAGTCTATAGAAAATTAATTTTGATGAAAAGTAATATTTTTGTGCAAATAAAAATGAGTGAAAATGAAAGTTCAAATTATAATTTTAAGTCATAACAACAGTGTTCTGTAATCTGAAAACACTTAAATAAATACAATAAAAGATAGAAGAAGAGAAAGAAAAGGACACATTAATGCATTTTGACGTAGCAATGTTTATTTCGGAGAAAGCATGCTTGATTTACGTACATCATGTTTTTTAATTATTATTATTATTTATCTAAATGAATTGGACATCGCAGCACAATATAAATGCTAGACAAATTTACCAAAAATCGATTTTAATTTTTATTACTAAATATACACCACTCGTATATGAGCAACATATATATTTTTCAATCATACATACTTAAGGGAAAAAAGCATAGCAATAGAGTAACTGTAATTAAAAAATCGATTTCACCAAAGTACATTTGAGTACGACCTGAGAGCGGTCAGACTTACGAATGTAGAATGTATACCTCTATGACTTGTGTTAGTTTTTAATAACTCGAATAGCTACTTCTCAAATGCTGTGAGACTGAACATGTTCGCTCATCGATAGATTTCCACCGAGACTGTCATGCATATTTGCTTGTGCGAGCAAGTTGGCCATATTCTGAAGCTACTTACAGTACAATACAATAATAAAATAGATGGCGCTAGCGAACAGACACATTTTAAGTTTTTAGGTTCCCTGTCTACAGTGTTTTAACTGCAGGAAAACCACCATAAATCGAGCTAATGGATATTACCTTGATAACAGTGGAAGTCATCCATAATCGAGAAACCAAATAGCTGTTAAAATGTATGAAATATCTTCAACTATTTAAATAAATTTCTTCACCTCCTCCGAGTCTATAGAAAATAGTTTCAGGATGCCTTTTAGCGGAAGCCTCCTGGCCGTTGCCCGTCGTCCAACGAGCAACGTTTCCAGGGAGAACCACGTGGAGGTGGGCTTCCATATCTCCCCTTCGCAGGACCATTCCTCTGCTCATACGTTCTTGCCCGAACGTTGTCTTCCCAGAAGGAAACAGAGCAGAGTGTATCCCGCTTTTGGTGATTCAGTCACTGACTATCAGTGACATTATAACATCCACAATAAAGGCAACAACAGAAGAACTTTTTAAGTCTCTGTCGAAGTTTTCCTTCTGTTATTTGAGGCTGTTCTTTTTCATTTTCAGGTATTTGATCATCCAGTGGATCAGAGATCGATTGCATGTTAAATTTCCCTTCTGTCATTTGAGGCTGTTCTTCAATTTCAGGTGTTTGATCAGCCAGTCGACCAGATATCCATTGTATGTTTTCGAATCTAATGAAGCCAGATTCGTCTAAGCAATTATCAAGGAATCTTTCCATTAAATCTTTATCATACTTCTTTCTTATTTCAAAAGCACTATCCGAAATGATGAGTCGAGCATCTTCGTAGATGGTATCTGGTTCTGAATCCTCAGTAGCGGTTTCGTAATCACTGAGATCCGAACTCGTTCCAAAGACGACATCGAAGAAAGTAGCTGAACTTGTTTCAGAAGCAACATCTCGACAATCTGCTGGAAATTTCATCATATTTTTAGTAGCATGATCCACAAAGATAGCGATGCCGAGCAAGGTGACAATGCCCGCAGCCAAAAGCCAGCTTCCTTTATAAACTTTAAGGAGCCATAGGACGCAAAACAGTGTAAAAAACATGGTGATTTAAGTAGTTTCAAGTATGAAACACTCAAATTAAACGATTCAAATAATAAATTACTCGCAAAAAGCTTTTTTCTCACATAAAACGCAGTTTGAAATCAGCTCATTAGCAATACAAGTTACAATTTCAAAAGTTTCCGTAAGGAATGAATTAGAAATTTATTGATTCTTTCAATGTACTTTGCAACAATTAACTCTTTGTTGCAATAATCAACTTGATGTCAATCAACTCTTTGTTGTGTTTAGAAGTTAACAATGTAAATTGATTTCAAGAGCGAAAAATTTTTTCAACGATGGACAGACTTGAACAATTCACAAAACACTTTTCACAATTCATTGTTGCTGAATGTCATTGTTGATGTGATATTGAAATAAAATTTATTTGTTTCTCGTGTAGTGTTGCCACAATGACAATTTTTTTTAAATAAAGAAATTTTAATTGATAATTCAAAATTATTTCATCGACCACTTTCCATAGAAAGTTTTCCATACATTCATCTTAAGATTTATTTCTTAGAGAAATTAAACATTTAAAAGCAGTGATAATCAATTTCTTTTCTCAAAATATTAGTTTTTCTCAGTCTATCTGTCAGTAGTTAAAATCCGAATTTCGACGTTGTTAATAAAGCAAATATTTTATGCTTTTTCTTTACGGACTTATGTGCTTAGAAATTTGTGTAGTAATGTGGTAACACCCTCTTTTGCTTTCCTGAAATCTTATTGTTTTGTTATGACAGTCTATTGATTGTTATCGCACTCAATTCTATATAAAACAAACTATCGTATAGTTAACATAGTGTATTGTTAAATTTCATTACTTCTAATTATATACTGATTGTAACATAAATTTTGCTATTTAGGAATTCAAATTCAAAATTTAGCCGTGGTATACAAAACCCAGATTAAGTGCATATAATAAGGTAATCACTCAAAATTACTAAAACGCATCTTTTAACATTTAGTAGAACAAATTATTGATTGAATTTAAGTAGAACAAATTATTGATATTTTTAATTCCAATAGTTAAATTACAATACATTTGAAAATACATATTAGCAACAAAACTCACGCCATATAGTGATATTCAATTTTTTTTCCATTTGTTATCAACAAAATTTCATCTATGTAGTGATATTCCTTTCGTAGATGCGATCGTAACTATATAAATACGTAGCCTTTATAGTCGTCATCTGATCCGTCCGTCCGTCCGCATATAAGAGCGCAAAAACTACCCAACCGAATGGTTTGATATTTAACATATATAATCGTTGCAGAATTTTGTCGAGTCATTTCAAATTTTACGAAAATCGAATCAAAACTTAGAGAGATATTAATAAAAGTTTTCTTCATTCTATTAAATCCTATCATCATAATGAATTCAATGATATCTTCTCATAGGTAATGATTCTACGTTGCCATAGTGATTTCGTCATATTTAAAATGAAACCATATTACTTCCGTATTACTGCATTTAAAAACCGAATTTGTATACTAAAATTGTTTAATTAAAGCAATCTACCGACAGTTTTTTGGGATATTTGTTTCCAGAGAAATGGATATTAAATGTAAAAAGAGTCTGAATAATGGATTTCAAATTCTGAAACATTCAAAGCTGGGCTTAAGCTGCCCATTGGATTTTTCTGTAAATGTCAACAAAAGATAAAATGTTGCCAACTTAAAATGTACTTATTTTATCACGGAAATGAATCCTGTCATAATGACAGAGGCATAATTCCTTTTTTCAGTGAAATAATATAGATGACTTTTTTTACATTGCCTTGTATTGGATATTTGCGCATAGTATAATTTTAATGTAACAAAATTGTAATCAATTGTAATTAATTTCGTAAAAAATGTATTGAAACTTATTTTCATAAAATAAAATTAATATCTATAATATAAAAGTCTGCACATAAAATAAATTGTATATTCATGCATTTTTGCATAAGAATGCAATAGCTATTGCACCAAGATCCGAATATTTATAAAACTAGTTATAGAACGAACTCACCTTATTTGTCACGTTTGAAGTACAATTTCCAACTTGTTATTTATTAACTTACGTCCATAGCCTGGGGGTATACAGTTATGTTCGCTAGTCACTTCCCAAAATTAAAATTAATTCTTAGGCAAAATTCCTACAAAATTTTCATCCAGAAAAATTAAATAAAAATACTGAAAAGAGAGAAAGAGTAATCAAACTGCTTACCTAAAATCAATTTCTACAGAATCATCCCTCTCATCATTGAAAATAGCTGAATCACACACAAAAAATATAGGCGAAAACTATGTAACACCACTGTAATTTTTCCAAATTTTTTTCAACCGTAACAAAATCGTCAACTCTGTCCTGTTCATTGCCAAACAGCCCGTTTTTGGTATTCTTCCTCCATCATCATTTACTTAAAACCCAATTTCCCATTTTCGCTTTACGTCCTCACAAAACCCGAAAATCTTATTGGTATCTCCTCACAATAATTATGAAGCGATTGGCAAACTAACAAGTTGTAAATTATACGTCAAACGTGACTTCAGTGAAATGAATGGTATCGTCTGTTATTATGATAAGATTAAATTCCGTAATAAAATAAGTACATTTTAAGTTTGCAAAATTTTATCTTTTGTTGACATTTATTGAAAATTCCAATGGAAAACTGAAGCCTAGTTTTGACAGTTACAGAACTTGAAATCCATATGTAGACTCTTTTTTTATTTAATATCTATTTCTCCGGAAACATTTATCCGAAACTGTCGGTAGATTATAGGATTGCAATAATGAAACAATTTTAGTATACAAATTCAGTAATAAGAAAATAATAGGACTCCATCTTAAATAGGACGTCATCATCGTGGACGCCTAAAATCATTACCTATTATGGGATATCATTGAATTAATTACGTATGATAGGATATAATAGAATGAAGAATGTGATTATATATTGGTCATAGAATGCCATATTCGTTGTATATAACTATAACACAATACATGTCAGATAACTTGACGATACATCTCGTTCGCTTAACGATTAATCCTCGGAAGCTGCTATAACGAGGAAGTACCGATTTTTAAAAAATTCAAATTATTTAATGAATATTTTTATTAATATCTTTTTTAAGTTTTGTTTCGAAATTTATAAAATTTTAAATAATTTGACGAAATCCTGTAACGATTATGCATATTACATTTCAAAAGATTCAGTTGGGTAGTTTTTGCGCTGTTATCAGCGGACAGACGGACTGATTAGACGACGACTATAGATGCTACGTATTTATATAATTACGAACGCACCTAAAAATAACAACCAGACAAGCGATAAAACAACTTCTACTATTCTTTTCATCATAATACTATTTTAAACAAGAAATAAAAGTTCTGTAACTGTACTCCGTGTCGTCCCTTGACTAGCCATTTATAACTTCTTAACTTTTGAGAAGATTTATAGTGGAGAGTCTAATTTTTCAACATAGTTACAGTCAAGACTGGAGGGAAACTGTAGTAGCTGTAGAAACCATTAAATAGCAGCAAAAAAAAAATTAGTTAAAAAAGTCACTTGTAGATGGCGCTAACATGCGAGAGATTCAGCAGAATGATGCAAATTAATCTTGCAATAAAAAAAAAAACCGGGATACACGAAGATTTCTCATTCGCTTTCAGAATAATATCATTACCCGATCGAACATTGTTGGTGAAGTTGTTCTATTTAAACGGAGAATCAGCAACTGTTGCGTTGCGAAAAGACTGAAGACGAGGAGTGTGGTCTGGAGATCATGTTGAACAATTGTTATTGCAAGATTAAATGGATGGAGAGTACTGTTGACCCGTTCATTGTGTTTCGGGTCGTCAGCGCCTTCTACCAGTGACATTTTTAACTTTTTTTTTTTTTTTTTTTTTCTGCTGCTAAAAAAATCCGACTACCTTGTGGAGTCCTTTCTTGCAAACCGCACTTCTTTATCATAATTTCTTCCTTTTTTATGAATTTTTAATGTTTTAAGGAACTTTTGGTTCACCCGGTATAATTTTTATACTGCTTAAACGAAAAAAAAAAAAAACCGATAAGAAACGTGCGTTGTTTCAATGTTGGTTGTTAGAAAACTGTTGATATTTTTTCAATGTCCCTCAGCTGCAAAGAAGTAGGTAACGAGCTTTCATTATTTTTTTTAATACTTTACTTTTTACAAATAAGCGGTAAAAGATAATTATTAACACTTAAATTAATATATATACAATTCTTAATTTATTAAACTTTCCATTATAACTTCAATTTTTAATTTAATATTACGATTTCAATCTTTCTTCTTTTTGTTTATTTATTTTTTTGTTTTTAGGTGCGTTCATAATTAGATAAATACGTAGCACCTGTAGTCGCCGTCTGCTCCGCCCGTCTGTCCACATAATAACAACGCAAAAACTATCGGAAAGAATGGTTTGAAATTTAATATATAATCGTTTCAGAATTTTATCGAGTCGTTTAAAACTTTATGAAAATCGAATCAAAACTGAAAAAGATATTAATAAAAGTTTTCTTCATTCTATTAAATCCTATCATATGTTATTAATTCAATGATATCCCACGATAGGGGATGATTCTAGGTTACCATGGTGATGACGTCCTGTTTAAGGTTGAGTCCTATTATTTCCGTATGACTGAATTTAAAAACCGAATTAGTATTCTAAAATTGCTTAATTATAGATATCATATAATCTACCGACAGTTTTTTGGATTGATGTTTAGATATTAAATGGAAAAAGAGTCTAAGTATGGATTTCAAGTTTTGAAATTTTCAAAGCTATGCTTAAGTGTCCCATTGGAATTTTCAGTAAATGCCAATAAAATATAAAATGTTGCCAACTTAAAATGTACTTATTTTATTACGGAAATTAATCAGATCATAATATAACAGACGATATAATTCATTTTTTTCAGTGAAGTAATAACGATGATTTTTTTTACACTGTCTTACATTGTCCCTCCATACTTAATTTTAGAATGAGCAAATTAGCGTATCCGCGAATCATTTTTGAGAGAGAAACACAGTCAGTGGGTAACCTTTTGTTATTAATTGTATTGTTTCTAATAATGCAATTAACCTCTTATTTTCCTAAAACTTTCGAAATTTTTTTTTCGATTTCTCCATTAATCTTCTAATAAACTCAGGAGTTATTTATAACTTAATGATAAAAAATATATAAGAATTAAGTAAAAATCAACGTTAGATCTTATTAATTTAACAGTATTTTCTTTATTCCCTACTTCTATTTCTCGTTTATCGATTAAAAAAAAATTGGAGCACTGAAAATTAAATTTTTGGAATTAGATATAGGTCTTTTACGGTTTCCTTCGTAATCAATTTTATAATTACTAAAATTTTCATGATCAGTGTGTAAGAAAAATAGTTTATGAGAAGAAAAGTGAAAAAAGATTATCAGAATAAAGGACTGAATTATTCTTAATTAATTACTTGACATTAAATCAGGTAAGTTTTTCCACGAATAATTTGTAAACTTCTTCGATTGTATGCTTTAACCTCACACTCACATAAACTACATACAGTACATAAACTTACCTGACTTCCTGATATAATTTACCTGAAGCAGCCATACTCAACCTGCGGCCCGCGGTCCGCATGTGGCCCGGCGCCCTTTTTTATGCGGCCCGAGATACATAATCATTAATCCATATTTATGAAAGGAATTTAGATGTGAATAAAAAGTATTTAAGATCTCCACTATAGTTTTATATATTTTCATAGGAAGACAAAATCTGGCCTGTTATTTATAATTAATTTAAAATTATGTTCAAATATGTCAAATATCATTTTCATAGCCAAAAGTTCCTTTTACATATAGTCCTATTTCTGCTACAGTGCTGTATACATTTCTTAAACTGCATTACTAGTAAAATATTATTCCAAATTAAATTTGCAATATAAATTTTTACAATTAAAGAAAAATAAAGTTTCTGCATTGAGCAAAATACTGTTTTACTAGAGAAAATCTCTTAATTTTTTTCTTTAGAACTTGGAAATTCTGCATTGTTATATTATAATGTTTTATTACTTACAACGTGTTACTTATTATATAACTAATATTGCTTTTTAAGGTTGAACACTTGTCGCGGAAAAACATTGGCACCAAAAATTTATTATACCTACTATTTCTAAACGACAAATATCGCGGCCTATTTCTACAACATTTTCAATTATTACCCCAAAGTTTATTGTTTGGAAATAGCAGTGTTAAAATTTTTCGTAATATTTCTTCTGCGACAAACGTTCAACTCTATATACTGATAATATTAACTTCGTCATATTGATTTGTTATACTACTTTTGTTAGCTTACTATTTTAATTAGCCTTTTTGAGACTCTTATAAGTGTGTTGCGGCCCACCTAACGTCGCAAACATTTGTTTGTGGCCCGCGAGAAAAAAAGGTTGAGTATGGCTGACCTGAAGAGTCTTCATAGCCGATACTATATCAACAATCTCTAGTGCTGCCATCTATTGAATACAATTAGAGACTTTTATACTAAACTCTCCGTTGTGGTGCTGCCATCTTTTATTTTTAATTGTAGCAAATTCTCTAAGATGTTTGTCCGAAAATTTAGCACCAGAAATGACGATCACGTTTGAAAAAAACATTATTTCTTTGTGGTATTAAATATATTTATACAGTTTTGGGCACATTTGAAATAGTAAAGTAAAATTAGGAATTTAATTATCAAGTTAATTCAAAAATGTTTATTAAAAAAAGAAAAAGAAACAAAGAAAAGAAAAATAACTAACGATTTTAAAAGAGATATTTAATTGCTGAAAAGTGTTGCTTTCTTTTAAAAGAATATTACCTTCGAAAGTGGCGTTTACTCTTTTTTTTTTTTTTTTTTTTTTTTAAATATAGCAAAAGCAAAGAAAAGTAAAAACATTATTTAAACTACCTTTATGGGATTTCTAAAATGATTTATCCGTTTAATGTTAAATCCGTTTTAAACATTTACCCTAATACAGTAAATTTTGCCCTCCGCAATTTTTGATTTTTTTAGGGATTTTTAATGTGGTTTTTATGGTTTTTTTTCGCATTTCCCGACGACTTTTGAAGTCTTTTCTTTTTTAAATGCGATTTTCAATGTGATTTTTAGCGTTTTAAAGCGCTGATTTTTTTTTCTATATTCGTGAAAGAATTTCGGTTACAATGTTTTAGCCCCTATACTAAATTTTGTCATCTGCGATTTTTTAATTTTTAATTCTTAAAATTGTTTCTGCTGGTTTTTATTTTAAGTTCGCGTTGATTTTTCCACATTAGTAAAAAGAAATCCGCTTTTAATCTTTTAGTCACAATATTATAAATTTCGTCCTGTTTTCAATAAATTTTATTCGGAATTCGTACAGCGTCAGCAAGCGTTCGCGAATTTTTTTCATAAGATTTTTAGTGTTTCGCGGCGATTTCTGACATTCGTAAAAGAAAATCCTCCTGTAATCTTTTAGCTAAATATAGTAAACTGTGTCTTGAGCGATTTTTGAATGGTTTCTGGAATTCGATTTCAAACTCATTTTAACTTCCGCGATTTTGAATACAATTTTTAGTGTTTTTCGCGATTCGTGTCGATTTTTGAGTTCTTGAAAGAGTTCCAGTTACATTTGTTTTAGTCCACTGTAGTAAATTTTGTCCTGTACTTTTGTATTTTAGCATTTTTTAATGAGTTTTTTAGCCTTTTTCTTTTCTCTTTTTTTTTTTTTAATAGTTTCGCGGTGATTTTTTCACATTAATAAAACGAATCCGGTTTTAATATTTTAGCCACAATATTATAAATTTTTTTCTCTTTTCAATAAAGTTTATTCTGTATTAATATAGCGGTTTTTGAATTTTTGGGGATTTTTTTAGGTGATTTTTAGAGTTTTTTCGTGTTCCGCGGCGATTTTTTGGGCATTCATAAAAGTACCGTAAAGAAAGAATTAATCTATGACCTCGTTTCTTATATACGCTAATTTTCATGCAGTTAACTGAATACATTATTGGGGATTCATAAAAGAATTAATCTGTGACCTCGTTTCTTATATACGTTTTATTTCCCATGCTGTAAATTAAACATATACAGGGTGTCCTAAATTGTTACTGACAGATTTTGAATCTCATTAACTTTCAAACGGTATGAAAATGTCGTATTATCATCGGAAACACACCTTTGAACATCAGTTTTATAATTCTCTCCTATTGGGAAATGAGTTAAAAATCGATTACAAAATTCCCTGTTTACATACACTATTCGTTACTTTAAGAAAAAAAAAACTACCAAATTTAAAAGAGATTTTAATTGCCGAAAAGTGTTGCCATCTTTTAAACTAACAATACCTTTTAAAGTGGCGTTTAAATCTCAACAATTCGGACAAATCTTTTCAGCGTAAACGAGATAGTCAAATTTCAGGCATCGTATTTTGATTTTCTTCTAAAAATGCAGTAAAACACCAATTCCTTTGCTTTTACGAATCGAGAACTGTTCACATTTTTTTTTCGAATCTGGAACGTTGGGACAACCAAGGAAGGTGATACTACAAGTGTCTCGCGACCACAAGATTCCTACCGAACGTCCCAAAATATTAAACTTGCGGTCAGCTACTGACAGAAAGCCTTGAGCGATGGAGCGAGTTTAGCCCTTCTAGGAGTTCGAGTGATAAGAAACCTGGCTTTTTCTTTTCTTCGTCTTAAAACAAAATTTTTGGTGTAAAAATGTTTAAAATCGGCCAGTAACTTTTTTTTAGATTGAATTTTATAAATCTGTCTATTACTGAATCATTCCTTCCTGTTCCAGACATAATGTCTCTATCATTGAAATTGCGGTTTTCGTTTAGTTTTGTTATGGCATTCAGAATGCGTTGGAAAGTGTTTCTGTCAAAGAAAAGTGCTAATATGATTAGAAATAAATAAATAAAAAACTATATTTTATTATTTTTTTACATATATATCATAATCCAACTTTGTATGCTGAGAGTAAAATTTGGGAGGAGGAGGAATTAAGGGGGAAAAAGTGAAAATGTACCGTTGTAGACTTTTACTGCAATAGGGTCGCAACAGAAAATTTTTGCTTTAACGACAAATGCCAATTTTTTTTCTTGTAATCATTTGTAAAAAAAAAAAAGGACATGTAACATTCATGTATTTAAAATATCTCCTCGGAAAATTAATATTTTTAACTTCTTTTTTCTTTGTACTGGATGTCTCTTTTATTCTTAGTTGTCAAAATATTTCTAAAATATATACTTAATTTAATGTGTTGCGTGTTAAAAGCTGGCGAGCTATGGGTAAGACGCTAACACTTGAAATAAAATGAAGTATACATTTTAGAAATATTTTGACATCTAAGAAAAAAAGAGACGCATTACAAAGAAAGGATACAGAAAACAGAAGTAAAAATATTAATATTCTGATTAGATGTTTTAAATACCCGAACGTATTTCAGCAAATATACATGGCACACTTACTATCATTTTGTCCTTTACAACGACTTTTGCTATTGCTCTAGTGACGATTATACATTTCTTTAATCTTTACCATCATTACGTCTTTTATATTAGTAATAAAAATTTTAAAATATTAACTTAATCCTCTATAAAACGTTGCTCGCATTTTTACTTCAAACGTATGTTTCATTCTTTAAATTTAAAAATTTTGACTGAAAGCTCAAACCAATAATTGGTGATAAAAGAAAAAAATATCTGAGAGTTGTTATTTCTTTTTCAGTTCTTATTGTTAGTAATAATATGTTTTCCGAACTTATGAAAATATAATATGGAAGGATTTCAGATGGATAGTATGAATAATAACTACAGACACATTCAGCGAAATTCAGTAAACCATATTTTTTAAATTTGGATAATTTTCATTTTATATACTAAAAATAATCCCCCACTTTCCAAAAAAAGAAAAAAAAATTGGACACGAAAAAAGGTTTCGAAAGTTAAAAAACATCCAAAGACAATATATATATATATATATATATATATATATGCATTTGCCGTAGACTACATAAAAAAGCTACTATGTATAACGAAAGGAATGTCTATCTGTAGCCCTGTGAAATACATACTACACATAGTCCCAATGAGAATCTTACGTTACCGCTACTTATATTTGAGCATTACGTTGATAAGATAATAACAATACTTTTTTTCAGGATTTTGTTTTCTCTTTTCTTTTTCATATATATAAAGATTAAAATCCAAATAGTTGGGATAAAATAACAATTTAAAGTCCGTAAAAATAATACATCAAAGAAAATTTAATTTTGATGAAAAGTAAATATTTTTGTGCAAATAAAAATGAGTAGAACTGAAAGTTAAAATAATAATTTTAAGTCATAACAACAGTGTTGTCTAATCTGAAAACACTTAAATAAATACAACTAAGATAGAAGAAAAGAAAGAAAAGGACACATTAATGCATTTTAACGTAGTGATATTTATTTCGTAGAAAGCATGCTTGATTTACATACATCATGTTTTTTAATTATTATTATTATTTATCTAAATTAATAGGACATCGGAGCACATATAAGTGCTAGACAAATTCACCAAAAAACAATTTTAATTTTTATTACTAAATATACAGCATTTGTATATGAGCAACTTATATATATGTTATATAAAAAATTTATTTCCTTCGTATCCTTCCATTTTATTCGCATTAATATTTTAAAATTAATCTAACTTCTGTCATAGTCAGTATTTCCTTAATTCTTAATAATATCTATTCCTATTTAAAGTCCTTTTAAAAGTAAATATCCGTATATTAATAATTATTTTATTCCAAATCTTAATCTAAAATTTAAGATCATTCGTAACTTTTATCAGTTCCCCAATCTATAAAATTCTGAGACGCGTTCTCATTTCGAATTTTTTTAAAGCCATTTTCTTTTTATTATTATTATTATTATTGCTCTGAATTTTTCGCGCGCTTGGGATTTTCACTTCTAAATTGGTCCGCACCCATGTAAGGGATTCTTTAATGTTTTAGCCTCGCCCTCTAGCCTCATTCGTTGGGCTGGAGCTAGCTTCTCACTCATTGGGTTGAGCGCTCGTGACGTGATTCTGTGTATGTTCCCGCGGAGAGATCAAAACTCGACTGCACCGGTCGGAACGAGAGATTTTTGACGTTTTCGGAAGCTAAACAAGTATGTGTCTGGTATTTGTATGACCGTAGAATATTCAACTGGCCCAGTAACATCTTAATTCAATGAAGTGAAGCAACGTTAGCCCGAGGGCTATAAGTTTTAGACCTTTGGAAATCGTTTCTGTGTTGTTCGTCTTCTAATAAAATTATTTGTCTGGAGATTGGCTGGATTTACTGGAGAAATTCTGTGATCTCATTTCATTGCCTTCTACTTCGCCATACTTGCTAATATCGACTGCAACTTGCTATATCGTTGAAGGAATGCCATCTTTTCATCGAATATTATTCATCGTAATATCTCAACCTCGTCAAAATGCTACATATATATATATTAAACGTGCATATTTAAGAAAAAAAGGCATAGTCATAGAGTATTGTAATTAAAAATTGATCACATCAAAGTACATTTGAATACTGCCTGGGAGCTGTCAGACTTACGAATACAACATGGATCTATAGGTTTCTATGACCTTTGTGAATTTTTAATAACTCGAATAGCTACTTCTCAAATGCCGTGAGACTGCATGCACGCTCACCGATAGGTTTCCTCCTAGACTGTCGTGAACGTTTACTTGTGCCAGCAAGTGGGAAAATCCGGACTCCAGGTACCTCAGTCGGACATCAGTTTTGGGTACACGAACGAACCTTGCAACAGGAAGAGTGAAGCATGAGATCGAAACGCGGACATCCAAGGCATGTTTTCCGAATCTTGGAGAAAAAGTAAATATAAAATCAAAGTATCTTCTTTCTTTATTTTTCGTCTTACTTTTTTCTCAAACTTTACGACACATACATAAAGGGGGGGGGGGGAGACTTGTTTAAGGTTCACCTAAGTCCTTCATTTTTTCCTTTCCTTTGTCCACTTTTGGCAATATTCCTTAGCAAATCAAGTGAAGGGATATAAGCATGGGGTCCCCTGCACACTTGATGCTAGGAAGATCTCTGGACATGTATGTTTTCTTAAGTGTCTATAATAAAATTTCTCAACAATTAATGAATCTACCTTTGTTCCCCTTGTAGATGCAAGTCCGTTCACATTTCAGAAATGCAAGAAAAGTTACCAAGTTGTCGTATCGTAATGCGGAGTAATTTCTCCTTTTTAGATAACAGCAATAACTATTATGTTTTGTGCTGTAATTCACTTTATTTTTAAACGTTTCGTGAAACACATTTATCGTGGCGCTTTCTTTAAAAAACCATCGATATATATTTATTCCTCTTTCATTCCTTTCCGAATTTTTAAATGAAAGAGATTTTATGTTTCTTAAAAGCATTCATCCTTTTTTTTTTACTAAATTATCTTTGCACTGCCTTTTATACTTTTGAAGAAATTGTCTTTTTCATATATTTTCTACTTCAAATAATGTACAGGGAATACTATAAATTCACTGACGTTTCAGAAATTTGTAAAAAGTTTTCCAATTGTCGTACCGGTGTGCGGCGTTATACCTCTTTTTCACTTAAAATGATTTGCTCTTATTGATTTTCAAAGTAAATTCCTTTTTTCTGTCAAATATTTTGTAAAATATCCCTCTTCAACACATTTTTTTGTTTCTTGTAAATATTCAACACAGTTTCTTTTTCCGTTTTTATATATATATATTTGTTTTTTATATTTTATATAAACTTCCATGTTTTCTTTAGAGTCAAGATTTATTATCAAGATCAAAAACCTAATTTACTGAGTGAAAAATATTTTTACTATCCTCATTTATGCAAAAAATTGCCCTTGCAGCAATGCATGAATTTAAGCTTGAATTCAGCTTTTTTCGGAAACAAATATAGATTTGGCGGATAACAGGAAACTATGCGCATTTGGCATTTTGTAAATCAAATAAAAAATATCTGAAAAATCTAAATTTCATGAAAACGCCGTCCGTTACTTCAATAATAATAATTAAAAAAAATATTTTACGAAATTCTCTATTTGAAATAAAATTAAATTTCAGAAAAAATTGTATAATTAAAGTAAAAAGTTAAGCTAAATAATAATAATAATAAATACATATAATTCTTAACCAGATCCGTTACAGTAATTTAATCATTTTCTTTTAATATTATGACTTTTCTTCGTATAATTCACATTCTTGCGATTTGATCAAATTTCGACAATAAGAACAAAAAAAAAAAAAAAAAAAAAAAAAAAAGTATAAATGCGGGAATACTAACAAAGAAAAATTTTCTCTTAAGTGAAAAAACATTTATTTCTGTTTCTTTCTTTCTTTCTTTTTTTCTTTTCTTTTTTTTTTTTTTTTTGTAATTTTTATATGAATTGTTACTTATCCTTTTGAGGATGCCTAGATTTATTATCAAGCGTAGAAAAATATTTTAGTGTGATAAGAATATATTTATTATTCTCATTAAAAAAAATGATAATACATAAAGTTAAGATTTTATTCTCTATATAACAGTGATGAAAGCTTTGCGCTGTACTTAGATGTATGTCATCATTAAATTCCAATAGTATTCTTTGCCATACTAAGTATCAGATGTTCTGTCATTAAATAAGATGAAGATTACTATTGTAATTTAGTGATGAAACTGTGCCTCAGCGCTTTCATCCCGTCTATTTAAATAAATAAATATATTTGCGGATAATAGCCTACTACGTCTACAGCTGGCATTTTCGATCTAGAATAATAATAAAAAAAAAAGCTTTAGAACATCTAAATTTCACGAAAAGGACGTTGTTAGAAACATTTTCTACATTTAACAATTTTAATAAACTCACATTTCAGAAAAAATGTGCATCATTTTTATATAAATGGGTAAAGCTATAATCTATACTAATAATATAAAGGAGTAAAGATTGTTTTTTTAATTTGTTTGTTTGTTTGTAGGGGGTAATCTCTGGAACTACCGAACCGATTTCAAAAGTGATGGTGGCAAATTGATGGTGACAACCCCTGCTCCAACATAGGCTATATTTTATGTGGGTGCCACTAACCCCAGGGAGGTGCAGGAGCGAAAAACGTTCTAAAATTGAGATTTTTCTTATACTGAAGGAGCTAGAAATTTGAAATTTGGCATTGTAGTTACTTATAAGATGTAAATGCTCCCTAAGAATAAAAAAAAAATTCGAAATTTAAAAGGGTGAAATGAGCGAAAGGCGTTCTAAAACCATTCTAAATTACAATTTCTATGAAATCTCTAGAACTACCGAACCGATTTCAAAAGTGATGGTGGCAAATTGATGGTGACAACTCCTGCTCCAACATAGGCTATATTTTACGTCGGTGTCACTAACACCAGGGGGGTGCAGGAGCAAAAGACGTTCTAAAATTGCGATTTTTTTATACTAAAGGAGCTAGAAATTTGAAATTTGGCATTGTAGTTACTTATAAGATGTAAATGCTCTCTAAAAACAAAATAAAAAGAATTGAAATTTAAATGGGTGAAATGAGCGAAAAGCGTTCTAAAAACATTCTGAATTACAATTTCTGTGGAATCTCTGGAACTATAGAACCGATTTCAAAAGTGATGGTGGCAAATTGATGGTGACAACCCCTGGGCCAACATAGGTTATATTTTATGTCGGTGCCACTAACCCCAGAGGGGGTGCAAGAGCGAAAAACGTTCTAAATTGCGATTTTTTTTATACTGAAGGAGCTAGAAATTTGAAATTTGGCATTGTAGCTACTTATAGGACGTAAATGCTCTCTAAGAACAAATTTTAAAAAAATGAAATTTAAAAGGTTGAAATGAGCGAAAAGCATTCGAAAAACATTCTAAATTACAATTTCTGTCGAATCACTGGATCTATAGAACCGATTGCAAAAGTGGTGGTGACAAATTGATGGTGACAATCCCTGCTCCAACATAGGCTATATTTTATGTCGGTGCCAGGGGGGGGGGGTGCAAGAGCGAAAAACGTTCTAAATTGCGATTTTTTTTTTTATACTGAAGGAGTTGGAAATTTGAAATTTGGCATTGTAGTTACTTATAAGATGTAAATGCTCTCTAAGAATAAATAAAAAAAATCGAAATTTAAAAGGGTGAAATGAGCGAAAAGCGTTCTAAAAACATTCTAAATTACAATTTCTATGGAATCTTTGAAACTACAAAACGGATTTCAAAAGTGATAGAGGCAAATTGATGGTGACAATGCCTGCTCCAACATTGTCTATATTTTATGTCGGTGCCACTAATCCCAGAGGGGTGCAGAAGCGAAAAATGTTCTAAAATTGCAATTTTTTTTATACTGAAGAAGCTAGAAATTTGAAATTTGGCATTGTAGTTACTTATAAGATGTAAATGCTCTCTAAGAAAAATTAAAGAGAAATCGAAATTTAAAAGGGTGAAATGAGCGAAAAGCGTTCTAAAATCATTCTAAATTTCAATTTCTGTGGAATCTCTGGAACTACAGAACCGATTTCAAAATTGATGGTGACAAATTAATGTTGAAAATTCCTGCTCCTACAGCCTCTTTAATAAAAAGCTATGCGTTGCTGACGACTGGGTTTTTCGCTAATTGTTGCCACAGATTAATATCGGAAAATGCAACATTTCAAGTTACTGAAAAAAAATAATAACTCGGAAATTATTTGTCAGAAAAATGTTAGACAAATGCGTTTGAAAGGTAAAAAAATGTATTTTTCTTGATATAAATTTCAAATCTAATGATTATGCCGTTTTTCAAATATTGAATTTCAAAAATTACGAAATTTCACAATGGAGTACCATAGCGAAACTTCATGGGTAAAACGATAATGATAAGGGCGACGTGTCCTGACGTGTATATTGGCTATAGCACGAGTCACAAATTATAGTAGCCTTATTATTCTGTTAAAATATAAAAGTGAATTGTGAAATTTCAATATTTTGTTTGATTAAAAGCTGATTTTGTTTGATTCGTTAAGAGAAATTTACCAGCGTAGCGGGCGTAGCTTGCTAGTAATTTTTATAACAGAAACATTTTGTGCCAAACTGAGTATCAGCATAGATTTTTCTTCCTTTTTTCTTTCGAATTTTCTTCACATAGTTCATTTTCTTTCGACTTGAATATATTTCGAAAATAAGAACCAAAAATCATATAAAATAACCAGATAATAGGAATATAAAGGCGGGGGCAAGATCTGTAAGTGTCAGTTTTCTATTAGTAGTTTCATGTTCCGTGTCAGCTAAAGAAAATTCCCTTTTGGCCATAAAAAGTCCATCGTTCGCATATTTAAAGTAAATGCCTGACGCCATTATTTTGTGTACGAATGAATCCAGCAGATCTTTGCAACAGAAGCCTTTTCGGACCACCATTGCATGCATAGTTTCGAAAAAACGGTCTTCTGAGAAAAATATTTTTTCAGAATCAAAAAAGTTAAGAAACTTTGTCGGTAAGAGATAAGCAAGATTTTGCTTTTTACTCTCGTGAAGAAAATTTAAGATAAAATACCCGTAAGATAACTTATTCTTAACAATGTCTGTTGCGATTGCTGGGTAAATGTTCATGTTTTAAGTTCTTCCAGTAATCTACAGCACCTATCCTCAGATCGGCAATGCAATGATAATCTCTACGTTCTACAGCTAAAGCCAACTCTGAAAGATGTTTAATTTTAATGACAGGTGGAATTGAAAGAAAAGATAAAAATACGGCATCGTAAGACAAGCAAAGAATCATAGCCCCTAAAACCCAGAAATAGATAAGGAGTTTCTGCACAAGCGACGGTCTTATAAGGGAATTTTGCTTCACCAATATTGCAAAAACGTGAAAAGAAATTTTGTTGAAAGTATATTTCCTTTTCAATATAATATAAGTTACTATTGGCATCACAATTTAAACCGATATTATTGTTAACCATACAAACAATAAAAATATTCGAAAAATGCCAAAAATGTGGGGTTTGTATACCGGTTTTCGTGTAACAAATGTAAAATCTTCCAAGTGGTACGGGTAAGAAAAATCCCAAGTCTCTGAAGCATAGTTAATCATATGTATTGGAAATACTCCAACATCAATTTGTGAACAATTTATTTTTTTCAAAGTACCATTACGACAAAAAATATCATCTTTATAAACCATAACAACATTAATTCTGTCAAAATAGTTTGTATATTGTTGAAGGTACTGCATAAGTGCAAGCAGTAATCGACCGTGTGGGTTTAATTTCGATGACAAAAATGCCATCGTCTCATCATAAGTTGAATTTGGATGGAGTAAATAAGGAAAGTATGGATTATTGTATTCAAGAATTATATTTTTCTGGGATTCCATATCTTTTTCATTTAATTCATTAATATTCCATAAAATATGAAGCACAAAATATCTTAAGGGAAAAAATATCTTTAAATATTAGAATACATGAATGAGAGTTATCAAATGTAATTAAAGAAATACCAATCTTATTTGTAATTCTTTCTTTCAGGAAAAGTTATGAATCGAAAAAAATTGTATTTTCTTTCTTGTTAACATCTGTTTTAAGATCAATCTATAATGATTTATCACACTGACTGACGACGCATAAATTAATGTTTTAATGAATTGAAAACTATTAACGTTTCTTTTATGAATCTCAAAATACTAAAACAACAACGGGATTCTTGAAGGCAATATTTTTATTATAATGTATATATAAATATATCATGGTTTATTCTATTTTATGTATTTTTAGGAACGGGACTGCGCTATCATTCTTCTGAAATCGTCGTTTTGCTTATAATTTATTGATTATAATCAAAATCAACCTGCTTTTGTAATGAATTATTTGAACAAAAAACATAGCAATAATAATTATGCAGAAAATAATTTTAAAACTTTCTTTCGTATTTCTTTATGCAAGAATAACAAAACACTAATGATGCATAAATAATTTGAAAATATTGCAAAATATAGTTCGGGAGTTAAGTATAAAACTCTTTACCAATCTCTTTCATTTCAACCCATTAAAATATAAACTAAATGTGTGAATTTTTAAAAAGTACCATCATTCATAGAGCTTCAAATCTTTATACATAAAAATAGCATAGAATGAAAGCATCCAGGTTTCTTCGAACGCCATATAATATTTATGCACGATAGGACACTGATGTATTTATATATTACCGAACGGTTTTCTTTGCAATGTTAATGCATAAATACATTTTGACCTGGAGTAAGATTTCTTCAGATACGTTTTATATAGGATTCAGCTAATACAGAGTTGACGATCATAAAGTTGACGCCGGAACCTGATGGTACAAAAATGTTATTGTGATAAATTTTCGATTTTACAAAACTGTTTCTTTATAATTATAATTAGCTTAATACGTTATCGAACACACCTTTTATTATGCTAATTGCCGTTGATAAGTATGCAATTGGGCATAACACTCTTCTGAATATCACGTTTTCCTTCGCGTCAATAATCGATGTAGAGTTTATTTCAATAATGAAACATACATGTTCGTAACTAAGATTTTATTTGATATTTTGCGAGAAAATGATTTTAAAAGTTTGAAACATTGTTTCTGCACTTGTAGATAGATAGTTTGGAAAAAAACTTAGAGTTTAATAATGTACATAATTTACACATTTTTATATGTTAAAGAAAATTTTCCGAAAAAGTTAGTGACAACTGTTTTTCAGCAAGAACACTGTTTGCATGCGTACCATGTGCGTACTACACAATGATGTACTCGATTTGAAAATAAAATATTACTCTTTTTTTTCATCTCAATAGAATGACTTGTAATTAAAATAATTGTTTGAAATTTAGAAATGAATATTAAGGTATGCCTAAAAGCAACAATGTTCATTTTCATTTACAATTTCGATACAAAGTTTATGAGAAGTTTTAGATTATTGTAACGAAATTGCATTTTCTTTTAAAGTCGTACTAAAGCGAGTGTAACAATCGCTAGGGAACTTGTCTGTTAGTTTTTCATGTACGCTAATATTTAAACAAGTGCTAAAAGTATGTATATGAAATTCTACATCTTTAAGTTAAAAAATATTTTGTGTTTCGGTGACTGAGCAGCACAGAGAAGTTATTACAGCTTACTATGTTATTGGATGGTATGGGATTATTTGATTAAGGGGATTTTGAACTATATACGATTGTATAGACATTGTATGTTAGTGATCCGTGTCACGTGATAACGTGTTTTTCCCCTTAATCGCGATGAACGATCAGTAATTCGGTTCAAAACTCCGACTTTGACAGTGTTTTCTGAAAGATCGTCTACATTTACCAAAAAATGGAAAACGTATTTCGATTACATAGTTTCTGAATAAAAATACATGCTAATTTCATGTTTTTCTGAACAAAAATGAATTTAAAAAATGTGTCATAAAGTAGCCTGTTTGGATTTGAGAACAGCCTTAAACTATGAAATGACCCTATATAAAAACACAAGAAAACATCTCTTTGCTTTTATCACTAAATATCAATATTATTTCGCAACTTTTTCATTTGAAAATATAAATTCATACAAAATCGGGTAAAATATATAAAATCCTACAAATTTGAGGTTTATTAAAGGTTATTATAAAGAGCTCGGACAGCGCCGGGCGGTACAGCTAGTACACATTTTTTTTTTTTTTTTTGAGAATGAGTGTTTTTAAATATATGTGCCTCTGGACCCATATAGAGTTAATCAGTCTCTGGGTACCAATGGACTGCCTTACAGCAATTGCTGCGGTTTTGGCTGTTGCTAAAATTAAGTGGTGTTGAGAAATGCATCTCTAAACTAGTATGTTGCGTTCATCACAAAACTGTCTTAAATATAGTAAATCAGATCGTCTTCAACCAGAATTAAATGACAGTCTATTCGTTCTGGGGATAAAATTATAGCGAAAATAAAATAACTATATATACGCAAATCAAATAAAGTATACCCATTTTTAAACAAAACACATCGATTATAAAATAAATTCAGTAACATAACATATTTATAATAGCCTGTTACTAAAGTAAAATTTAATATATCTTCCTTCTACTTTTTTCCAATTTACATGAAACAAAAGAACTTGAAAACAGTCCACTATTAAATCCTACTTCCTCTTCTTTTAGAAAAATCCACACACAACAACTGCTTGATCGCCTATCCGGTGTCTAGCATATGACAAATTCAATTAATTATTGAGAAAACACCTCGCTTTTTGTTCCGCCCCTTTTATTCATACAATCATCCTTCTAATATCATCCCGGATACTGGGTCGAGCAGTCGAAATCCAACTCTGTGTTCAACTCTCGACTGGTCGTTGCTGCAACTGAGAATCACAATTGATCTGCGCATGCTCTTTTGTCTTTGAGCTTTTCTTTGCTTCATATTATCAATTAATTTAATCCTGTCGCCCTCTATGGACAGAGTAGTAAAATACACTCTAATGTTTGACTAAATCAAACTGTGTTTTATAAAATAAATTTTGAGTTAAAATAAATTTATAATAAATAATTTATTTTAAAAATCAAAATACATTTAATAGAATTTTTTTGCATGTAATTTACCATCAAATAGCCTTTAATTATATGCGATAGTTATTTTAACCAATTGGATAACATTAATTTATATTTCTTGTATTATAATCAAAAATTATTTAATTTTTGTAAAATTATTTAAATTAAGAATTTATAAAAATAATAGCATTTTCCAGTGTGATAGTTTTTTTGCTGAAAAATGGTCATGAAATCAGGACATGTTAAATTCTGCAAAATATAAAATAAATGCATTAAAAAAAAGTTATTACTGTATTCAATTAATTCATAAAATAATAGCTAAAAATAAATTTCATTCTGTATCATAGAATTTTACTTATTAATTAGCAATTAAATATTTATTCAATGTGCTAATATAGTAATACACAAAAATTAATCAAATAAAGCTTTTAATATTCAGTGAAATATTTGCATATATTTTCTTTAGTTTTAACATTTTCTTACTCGTACGCTACATTGCAAGCTAATAAATTAAAAAATTTCTTCCTTGTAAAAGTGAAAAAACACAATCATACACATATGCATGTATCAATATATACATGTTCACATAGATTTTAAATATATATGCATGTGTTTATAATATAGATGAAGATTGCATATGATTTAAATATCTGCTATTCCAGTTTTCGTAAAATTCTTGAGATCACAATGACATTACATTTTAATAAGTTGCCAATGTAGATTGCATTATACAATAAACGAAAGAAAAAGAAAAAGTCATAGTTTCCAGTTTCTAATATCGACCAAAAAAGTATCGATTTTAACGCTGGTTATTTTGAAGAAAGAATGGAAAACGTTAATGTAAGCAACACACGGAACATTTAGCAAGCTTCTAGGCGTTTTAAAAAGTTGAGTAAAGTCCGACAACTGAAAACAACTATTTTTAGAGTTCTCTGATTTGTTGAATGCAAACTAATATCTACCGTAAAAAATACAAATAGCAAAAAGTTCGTCATTGACGACTTTGCGAGATTTAAATTATCACACGTTGCGTTTTCGATTGCCCTCTTCCTTAAAAACCTATTTATGAGGGGGGGGGGGGGAAACAGCTGATATTGTCGATCACAACATTTTGAAGAATTTTTCTTTCAGGACTGCGAAGTCCTGTTCGACTTAAAAAACATATAAATTTCAATATGTGTTCTATATACATTTCTGCTATTTATAAGATGCTTTCTATAAAGTAGATTTAATACAAAGATATGAAAAATATTAATACTGTTGCATAAATATTTTCTGAAACGTTTCTGGGTGAGTAGGGTGGGGGATGCAAAAAGTTTCACACATTTTCCATTAGGCACAAAAGCTTGAGACATAAAGAAGTAAATTGTTTGAACTTCTCACTTTAGCGTAATTTAGAGTAATAGTTCAACTTCTAACATATTAATTCAAAGTACATCGTATGTATTATGGAATCTAAAAATTTCCATCTACACTGAAATATAACAGCGAAATATATTCCACTCAAACCAATAAAATTTAGTAATAACAGTTTTATGTAAAACTAATGGCTTTTTTGTTGTTAAATTTATATGAAATTTGCTACAAATAAGCGAGAGAGCGTCTCTGCGGCAGCACCTCACACCAACTGCCGTAGCACGGCCAAACTCGATAAGACCTTCATAATAACCCCATAGCTTCAGAATCGTCGAAGGGCTTATTTTACCTGTAGATAGCGCGTATGCACACAGTACAAGTGATAGTTTGTTATAGTTTCTTATTATTTTAAAAATGTGATTATATACACGGTAACTAGAATACACGGTAAGGTCCACCAGCAGGATGCGCAGTAGATCTCCCCTTCTGTGACGTCAGTGGAACCCAACGTCCAGCATTTCCTGCTTCTGGACATTCATTCTCTTACCTATTTTCACGATAACGAGTGTTCTTTTTGCGTTAGTGTCATCATTTTATGCCTTGTTCCATTTCTTATTTTTTGCAAGTGGATTTCTTAATTAAAATAGTGGAGTATTTAATTTAAATAATTAGTGATGCCTTGCTGTGCAGTTTCTGGTTGTACTAATCATACGAGACATTACCGCTGGAATTTCATTTCATCGATTCCCAGTAAATGACGCAGTGCGAAAACAATGGCTGCAAGCGTGCAAAAGAGCTGACAGTTTTTGCATTGATAATGCAAGAGTTTGTTCAATCCACTTTGAAGAAGCAGATTTTGAAAGGGATTTAAAGGCAGAACTGCTTGATTTGAAGCCTACACGAAAATTAAAGCTTAAATCGGTTCCCCATTTAAAAATACCCAGCTTTTCATCAAATAATAAAAATACTTTAAGAAGAGAACGAGCTGAAAAACGAGATACGAGAAAGGAAATAAACCTTTTATTAAATGCGGAAGAATATGATCAGGATTTATTTCCTCTCTCCTCAGAACAAGAATCTAATGATAAATCTCTGGGAAATTCGTCAGATATTGAATTAGAGTCAATAAAAAAAAGAAAATCAACATTTAAAAGAATTAAATGAGAAATTATTTTGCGAAATGGAAAAGGTGAAATTAGAAAACTCCCATTTAAAAGAAATTTTAAAGCAGTACGAGTCCCAATTTTCATGTTCGCAACAGCAGGTTATTTTGAAAGGTAAATGCGTTACTTAGAAAAAAGAAGATATTTCGAAAGCCATAGCTTTAAGATGCATATCTAAAAAAGCTTTTATTTATGTAAAAGAAGAGTATAAATATCCTCTGCCTAGTGAAATGACTCTAAAACGCCGTCTTCATCACTGCGTTATAATACCAGGATTTATAGATCTCAGTCTCAGTGTCCTGAAAGCTCAAGGGATGGTTTTCACAGACATGGAAAAGGATGTTGTACTAAGCTTCGATGAGATGAAAGTGAAAGTTGACCTATGCTACGACCCCGTTCAAGACAAAATTTTGGGACTTCATTCCACTGTGCAAGTTGTGATGGTACGAGGACTGGTAGGAAAATGGAAACAACCCATTTATTATGAATTTGACTAGGCTATTGACAAAGAGCTGTTTTTTAATATCGTGGAAAAAGTTGAACTAATAGGATTTAGAGTACGAGCGTTTGTGAGTGATATGGGGCCCTTGAATCAAAAACTGATATCAGATTTAGGCATCAAGCCAGGCTGTACACATCTAAAAAACCCTTTTTGTGAGGACAGAAATATCTGGACATTTTGTGATGTTCCTCATGCACTTAAACTTATGAGGAATCATTTGATTGATAAAGGCTATCAATTAGCAAATGGGAAGATAGTTCAGAAACAAATTTTTCAACAGCTCATTGAAAAACAAAAAGACAGCGATCTGAAATTTACATATAAAATTAACCACGATCATCTTTTCCTAAGTAGTACAGAGAGGCAGAATGTAAGAAAAGCTGCTGAATTGCTTTCAGGCACCGTTGCTTTTCGCGCAAATGTGTTTAAATAAAATATTAACAACTGCGTCGAAATTGAATACTTCTAAGAAATAAATGTACACAAAAGATTGACCTTTTAAAAAATTCTAAAAAATAAAGACATATAAATATATTAACTTGAATTTGAAAATGTTCAGTTTGTAAATGTTCAAAGTGTCACTCCTCTCAGTAATATCTTATACAGGATATTAAATAAATGTATAATATCCTTTTTTGAACGTAAAAGTTTTATAGAAAGCGAAAAGTGCGTTACCCAAAGACTGGACTTGGGTTCCAATGACGTCAGAGGGGAAAACGAAACCTGCGCGTGAACCCTACCGTGTATTCTAGCTACCGTGATTATATATATATTTTGTAGTTTACTGTTTTTGTACAAAATGGAATATTCGTATGGAACGCATTTGAATGTTTTGATTGTAGTAAACCCTTTACACGTAATAGTAGTTTAAAAACACATATGAAAAACATAAGAATTTATATCAATACTTTTACTTTTAGGATATTGTATCTTTTATCAATACTTAAGAGGCATATTTTTTTTAATGATTTCATTAAGTTAAATGTATCGATAATATAGTTTAAGATAAAAAAAAATCCCGATGACAGTAAAAATAAATCCAAAAATAAAATAAAATAAACTTATTTTATTGAAAGATTTTAAATAAATAATGATAATATTAGCCAATTTAAATCAAGCTCCTTTAACTTGTACGTGAATGATTTGTAAGCCATTTTCTTATTTTTTATTTGTGAAAATTAGGTAGAAAGGATATGCATATGCAACACTTCTTTCTAAAGATGAAAGTAAACAATAAGGACATCATATGAGCCTGCGTGGTGTGCTGGTGGTGCATTTGTGATAAGAGAGCGCCTTGAGGGGTGCGGTGTCCAGTGTCGACGCCTGCTTCCTGATGCAGCGGAGCTGTTTGTAATGGGTACGAAAGAGGATGTTCATATTGGTTTTGCAAGTGAAGCCCAAGACCCTTACAAGAGTATGTGATAACAGAGCAATTAACAGGAATCTATACTAATATTATAAAGTAGTAAAGATTGTTTTTTGTTTGTTTGTTTGGAGGGGGTAATCTCTGGAACTACTGAAGCGATTTCAAAAGTCATGGTGGCAAATTGATAGTGACAGTCCCTGCTCCAACATAGGCTATATTTTATGTCGGTGCCACTACTCCCAGGGGGGTCAGGAGCAAAAAACGCTCTAAAATTTTGATTTTTTTTTTTTTATACTGAAGGTGTTAGAAACTTGAAATTTGGCATGGTAGTTACTTATAAGATGTAAATGCTCTCTAAGAACAAATTCTAAAAAAAATCGAAATTTAAAACTGTGAGATGAGCGAAAAGCGTTCTAAAAAAATTCTAAATTACAATTTATATGGAATCTCTGGAACTACAGAACCGTTTTCAAAAGTGATAGTGGCAAATTGATGGTGACAGTTCCTGCTCCAACATAGGGTATATTTTATGTCGGTGCCACTACTCCCAGGGGGGTCAGGAGCAAAAAACGCTCTAAAATTTTGATTTTTTTTATACTGAAGGTGTTAGAAACATGAAATTTGGCATGGTAATTACTTATAAGATAAAACTGCTCTCTAAGAACAAATTCTAAAAAAATTCGAAATTTAAAAGGGTGAGATGACCGAAAAGCGTTCTAAAAACATTCTAAATTACAATTTCTATGGAATCTCTGGAACTACAGAACCATTTTCAAAAGTGATGGTAACAGTCCCTGCTATAACATAGGCTGTATTTTATATCGGAGACACTACCACATGGGGAAGGGGGATGAAAGACCGAAATATGTTCTAAATTTTCGATTTTTTTTTTCGACATTAGCGTGGCTTAAATAGTAATTTCTGAATTATCTGTGGCAGTAAAGTTTCCTCTAATGAAAATAGGCCAACGATTACCACTTGGCATTTTTCAAGAATTACACGAGCGAAGCCGCGGGTTTTGTTAGTAGGATATAAAACTTCATTTACTGACTTCTAAAAGTACTTTGAATATTTTCTGGCTTAAATAGATTTTAGTGATTGTCATCTTAAATTAATGTTTAGAACACATATTTGTCGTAGGTGACAATGCCAAGATTGAGGATTTTGAATTCAAATATTTCCGAATGGGAATCTTCGCTTTAATAATTAAAGGAATATAAATACCCGTAAATAGTGGTATTGAAATTCAATAATCTTTGACACTAGTGATAGGTGGAATATACGCAACAAAAAAGAATCTATTATTAATATCTTAACCAAAATTATTTTATTTTTGCTAAATATCTGCTGTTAATATCCATTATGTATTTTACGACGTATATTTTTACAAAGACTATCCTATAAACCTTTTTTCATTTTTTAAATTAAAAATTCCGATTAGAAATTATAAATAAAAAATGTATTTGCCTTATTAAAAATGTACGTATGTATCCTTAATCATTGAAAATGTATATATGCGTAATTTTTCTTAGATAAATTGTTTTTATCGGAAAACTTAACAATTTATTTTAAATATTTGGATATCTTTTTGCTAGCCTATAAAATTTTTTACATTTAATCCATATATTCCAAGATATTTACTAATTCATAAACTGGAAAGTCCATTCTAGCAATCAAAGTACTCAAAAGCTTTCAGTTAAAGGCGGGGGTTCTATTATTTCACAATTAGTTTTCCTATTAAATTGCCGGTAACAATATAGTGACAAAATGGGAATGGGATTTTTTTCACCTTTTTTTTCTTTCTTTTCTTTTCAGTGGAACATTTTAAAATTAAAATTTTGGTGTTATAAAAATATAGTTTAACTATAATTTTCGGACGTCATATTCAACTTGGCTTTTGATTACTAAATGAGAAATTAAATAATTACCACACTCTTTCCTCTTTCCATTAACTGCAACAATCCTGTTCCTACAAACCCAACCATAACCATCAGAAACACTAGTTTTGTACGAAGCTTCATATCACTCTTATATTTTGGACAAATTAGACTGAATTTAATTAATCCAACTTCTCTCAAAAAATCAAAAAACAAATCTCTATCTCTAAAAAGCTCAGTACAAAATTGATTCGTAGCCCTTCCATCCTTACCTAAAATAGGTCTAAAAATGAAACCTTAAAGAATCCTCCTCAACATATAAAATATCCTGATATTTCTTAACAACATCAGTGATAGGTAACTTAACAACAGCAGAAGACATAGTAAATAATTAGAAAAATATGCGTGTATGGGAGTAGAGTAAAAATTCAAATTCTAACATATTAATTCAAAATATATCGTATATATTATGGAATCAAAAAATTCCCATCTACACTGAAATATAACAGTGTAAACATATTCCACTCACACCAATAAAATTTAGTAATAATAGTTTTATGTAAAATTAATGGCTCTTGTACAACTGTTCATTAAAATGACGCTCAACAGAGCGAGAGAGCGTCTCTGTGACAGCACCTGGCTGTATTGAACGTTGCACGTCCAAACTCGATAAGACCTTCCCAATCGCCCCTTAGCTTCGGAATTGTTGAAGGGTTCTTTCGCCTGTAGATGACGCTATGCACACAGTACGAGTGATAGTTTGTTATAGTTTCTTATTATTTAAAAAATATGATTATATATATATTTTTGTAGTTTCCTATTTTTGTGCAAAATGGAATATTCGTATGGAACGCCGTTTGAATGTTTTGATTGTAGTAAACCCTTTACACGTAATAGTAGTTTAAAAACATAAGAATTTATATCAATACTTTTACTTTTAGGATATTGTATCTTGTATCAATACTTAAGAGGCAGATTTTTTTAATGATTTCATTAAGTTAAATGTAACGATAATACAGTTTAAGATAAAAAATCCCGATGACAGTAAAAATAAATCAAAAAATAAAATAAACTTATTTTATTCAAAGATTTTTAATAAATAAAGGATAATATTAGCCAATTTAAATCAAGCTCATTTAACTTGTACGTGAATGATATGTAAGCCATTTTCTTATTTTTTTATTTGTAAAAATTAGGAAGAAAGGATATGCATATGCAACACTTCGTCCTAAAGATGAGAGTAAACAATATGGACATCATATGAGCCTGCGCGGTGTGCTGGTGGTGCATTTGTGATAAGAGAGGGCTTTGAGGGGAGCGGTGTCCAGTGTCGACTTCTGCTTCCTGGTGCAGCGGAGCTGTTTGTAATGAGTACTAGAGAGGTTGTACATATTGGTTTTGCAAGTGAAGCCCCAGACCGGACAAGAGTAAGTGATAACAGAGCAATTAACAGAAATAGGATATAAAACTTCAATTACTGACTTCTAAAAGTACTTTGAATATTTTCTGGCTTAAATAGATTTTAGTGATTGTCATCTTAAATTAATGTTTATAACACACAGGCCCGCTTAAGACTTAGAAATAGGGGAAGCCCAATGTCACACAGGGGGGGGGGGGGGTAATTTTTTCAAAAGCCGGGTTTCACGAGGTGGTCATCCACCATCCACTATCCACTGTCACACAGGGGGCCCCCTTTTTACTCTCCCAATTATGCTTCAACAATTTGAAATTTTAACATCAAAATTTTGAGTAAACAACACTTTTAATATTAAACTAGTTATAAAAAATATTTTATTATAGTCATAACTATACATATCAAATTAATTTTGTATATGAATTTACAAATATGGTACAGGTACGAATATTTAAACTTCAAAATATATTTTATGCTTTACAAATTGCAGGTTTGCAAGTGCTAAGAACAGTGCAGGGAAAACAAATATTTGACGTAAATTTACGCTTAGCTCCATCACAATTTTGCTTCTGTTTTATAAACATAAATTTGATATCACTGAATGCTAACTACTTTACTCTTTATTTAAATAACCTGTTTTTCATATTTTATATCATTTCTCCACTCTTTATGAATATAAACAAAATATAATTATACAGATTAAATTTTCTGTTATTTTTAGCACGTTTGAAATTAAAATGTAAAACATAAGAGAAATGAAAATAAGTTGCATTTAATCACTGTTTTTATGCCATTTATTATATCAACAGAAAAAAAAAGTATAAATGTGTGGGGGAAAATTTAGATATAATTAAGAAAAAAAATACAATTTTTACCCTGACTGAAATTTTTTCCCTAAAAATTAGTTTTGAAAAGTAAATTTGGGGGCACCTTTGTATTTCAGTGGGTAAGCTCGGGCTTTACGGGCCTATTCAGTAAACAGGCCTTGATAAAACATATTTGTCGCAGGTGACAATGCCAAGATAGAGGATTTTGAATTCAAATATTTCCGAATGGGAATCTTCGCTTTAATAATTAAAGGAATATAAATATCCGTAAATAGTGGTATTGCAATTCAATAATCCTTGACACTCATGATAGGTGGAATATACGCAATAAAAAAGAAACTATTATTAATATCTTAACCAAAATTATTTTATTTTTGCTAAATATTTGCTTTTAATATCCATTTTGTTTTTTACGACGTATATATTTGCAAAGACTATTCTATAACGCTTTTTTCATTTTTTAAATTAAAAATTCCGATTAGAAACTATAAATAGAAAATGTATTTGCCTTATTAAAAATGTACGTATGTATCATTAATCATTGTAAATGTATATATGCGTAATTTTTCTTGGATAAATTGTTTTTATCGGAAAACTTAACAATTTATTTTAAATATTTGGATATTTTTTTGCTAACCTATAATTTTTTTTATATGTAATCCATATATTCCAAGATATTTACTAATTCATAAACTGGAAAGTCCATTCTAGCAATCAAAGTACTCAAAAGCTTTCAGTTAAAGGCGGGGGTTCTATTGTTTCACAATTAGTTTTCCTATTAAATTGCCGGTAACAATATAGTGACAAAATGGGAATGGGATTTTTTTCACCTTTTTTTTCTTTCTTTTCTTTTCAGTGGAACATTTTCAAATTAAAATTTTGGTGTTATAAAAATATAGTTTAACTATAATTTTCGGACGTCATATTCAACTTGGCTTGTGATTACTAAATGAGAAATGAAATAATTACCACACTCTTTCCTCTTTCCATTAACTGCAACAATCCTATTCCTACAAACCCAACCATAACCATCAGAAACACTAGTTTTGTACGAAGCTTCATATCACTCTTATATTTTGGACAAATTAGACTGAATTTAATTAATCCAACTTCCCTCAAATAAATCAAAAAACAAATCTCTATCTCTAAAAAGCTCAGTACAAAATTGATTCATAGCCCTTCCATCCTTACCTAAAATAGGCCTAAAAATGAAACCTCAAAGAATCCTCCTCAACATATAAAATATCCTGATATTTCTTAACAACATCAGTGATAGGTAACTTAACAACAGCAGAAGACATAGTAAATAATTAGAAAAATAATAAATAATAAGTAAATCAGATAAATACAACCTAGTTCAAGCCACGTGTAACATTGAACAGCCAAATAAATCGTCGTATGGACAACGCTGCTACGGCCAAAGTGATCGGGTCGGGTCGGTACGTGAAAGGGGAAAAACTCTAGGGATGCCAAAAAAAGCGGGGTGCCATCGCCAAGCATCAGAAGTGAATCTCAAAATACAAAATGCCAAATTACGGCGATCGTGAACCAATCACAAACCGCAAACTTATTCCAAAGGTTAGCAATTTTATTAAATACTTAAAGATAAAATCAAAATTCAAATTTGTAAGGCATATTTTAATGCAAATTTGCACGGTACGGAGGGGCAATTCCCAACCGGCATTTCTAATAGCTACTTTATGAGGTAAAGAAATATCGCTAAGTTCATCATTGATGAATTTACGACACGTAATTTATTACACTGTGGGTTTTCGTCTTGAAAAACCTGTTTATCAGGTAATATCTGACATTGACCCTTATAAGATAGTTCGTGCGATCGCAGCCTTATGGATAAATTCCAGAATTTGGAAGTCCTGTTTTAGTTAAAACATGTATCTATCTACAATATGTATTCTATATAATTGCGAGCACCACAGGTATTTTAATTTCGGAAAAGTAAATTTGATAAAAAGATACTAAATTAATAGTATTATTTAACACTTTTGGGACTCTCTCTTTTTTTTTTCATGCTCACTACTTCGTTTACTTATAATTACTATCATGCATATAACAAAATAATTATTACATTACACTACGTTGAACATTATATTTATAAATAGCATAAAATAATCAGAAAAATAAAATAAGATTTATCTAAAAAAAACCATATAAATTTATTTCTGAAAACATAACTCTCCAATTTTGGAACTGTAGGCAAACACGGGTTTTAATTAACGTCTGAAACTTTTTTTTTTAGGAGAGGGGGGGGGGAGGTTCAGGTAATGATAAAACTAATGTGCGCCGTCGGCGCCCGCACGGCGCCGAGCGAGCCCATCTCCTCATCGTCCCCAAGTCCTGAAGGACTTTTAATGCAGACCATGACTTTGTCTCGCCAGGTCGCTACGACCGAATCAGAGGGTTCGCGTTCCAGCGACGCCTCCTCATCTTGCCCCAGTGTCGACGACAGAGGTCGTTGCGATTCGGCGGAAGTTCCCACCATCAGAGGAGACTTCCCCACGTGACACCTGATGAACCGTAGAGACTGTCGGACGGCTTCATCGCCGAACACCCATAAGGGAGTCGGGTCATCCACCTGATGTCCGGCATCCCTACGGCCCTTGCTTTCCCGCGGAGTCCGATCGTGAAATGTATGGAAGGACAAGCCACTGGTCTCATCTTCCGCGGGCGACACTACGTGTGCCGGAAGGTGCCCCTCAAAAAAATTCACACATTTTTCATTATGCGCATAAATCTTTGGACATAAAGAAGTAATTTGTAGGAAATCCTCTGTTTAGCATTATTTAGTTTTAAAAACCGACTGCTAACATATCAAAGCAAGTAACATTGGATGGAATGGGGAATCCGAAAGCTCCATGATGTATAAAAAAAAAAGTATAATAATATTACATTTACACCACTAAAGTTTAAGCATAGTAGTTTAATGTCAAACAAATGTTTGTTCCGTGTTCAAGAAATATTTATCATAGATTAAAAAAGCGAGTGGGGGGCAGCACCTCGTCTTATCAACTGGCATCTATGCAGAAGTAGGGTTGGTTGATTGGAAGAAATTGAAAATAACATTTATAGTGGAGCAATATTTATTATAACTAATAAAAAAACTGCCGACACGTGCTTTTTAATATACACCAACTGTTCTCACATTTAACAAAAGTAAATTCAATGCAGAACATGTTCTTTTAAAACAGTGATTCGCAAATATAAATCGACAGGAAGGAATCGTGTAACATTCCATTAATGGAACTAAAAAGTGTTCTAAATTAAGAAAAAAAATCCTCTGATAGTTATTCTGGATATATCTGAAACGTTCCTAAGATGAATTTCTTTCCGACATTCGTAAAAATTTCAAAGTACGTATTCTCATTTAAGCTGTATAAATTCTAATAATATCTTTTATTTTAAAATAAATGTAATATATATTTCACTTTTGTCGATTGTTTTTGATGAGAACTTTCACTTTTATTTACATATTTTTAAGATGCCTTGTTTTAATAAAAAACTGAAAAACTCTTTTTGATCAACGGAATAAGATTATCTCCATTTATTAATGAAACTGATTTATTCAATATATAAAAATGTAGGATTGAAAAGTGTAAATATATTTTTAAAGCGTTTTACCTGACAAAAATCGTTATGAGAAAACAATAGCGTGTAACTGAAGATATAAATGATTTATTGAAAATTGAGAAACACTATTCACTCCAAACCTTTTCAGAAGTCATGCCTGCAATTGACTTGCTTTTAATTTAGTAATGTGTCTCAAAATTTCACGATAAAAGTTTTTCTTTTAGAACAATCTTAATAAACTAGCGATCTTCGCCCAGTCTACCTTTTATAATTTAGCTTTTTAGCAACAGATTTGAAAGTTTATCTAATGTATCATACATTAGGCCAAAATTTCTAGCACTCATCTGTATAGGGTAGGCATGTGAAATTCGATTATCATCGAATGTCAAATTAAGCGCTGTATGTTAGGCCGTGGGTAACAAAAACAGAGAGCGAGATAACTTATTATTTATATTTTTAGCATTGCGCAGAATAGAATTTGTGCATACATTCTACTGTATATGTACATACACGTTCTATACATTGTAAATGCGGATCTTTATCGTTTCGCATTTCTGCTATTTTTTAAAATAGAATTTAAGGAAGAAGTCATACAAAAATGTTCTATCGAACATTGCTAAAATATGTCTGATTGTACATGATACATTGGGAAATTGGTTCACCGATAAATAATTGCAAAAAATTTAAAAACCTGCATTTTTATATTTTCATAGCTTCGAACTATTAAGGATTTTTGCTACCACTGTATTTAAATGGTAAAATTTGCCTTATCTAATATTAGATTTTTTAAGATAAAATAAAGAAGTTTTACTTTTGGTAAACTGTGAAAGACAAAAATCTGTAATAATTGTCAGCTACGTATTTTTGTTTCGATATGTAATTTCTTAATTTCTATTAACTACAATAAAATAATCTAATCAAAAATTTCGATGTGAATTACTAGGGGTGAAGTAAATGGATAAAAATGCTTTTCACATTTTTTGAGATTCAGAAATATTATTTGAAATTATTATTTTTTAATTTTAATTACTATATTCTGAAATTTTCAACACCGGTGACTTTTGTAAAAATGCCTGACAACATTAAAAGTGAAATAAAAAATGCTATTATAAATCATCGTATAAAAAATTAAATTGGTATAATCAATTGGTAATAGCGTTTTCTATTAAATTTCATGTTTAGATAAAGGAGTAAAAATAATAAGAATAACAATAAAAAAAACTTATAGTTTTCAGATGAAGGATCTATAAGAAAGTCTGCAATAAAGAAACAGGATTTGAAATTACTCTAACTGTATAAATCATAGTAACTCCGTTTTCATAATCAAATTGAAAGTCAATTTTGTGCTTAGTTCTATATACTCAAAAGAGCATATTCAGGTCTGTGTCTTTGTATCTTGCAATTTTATATTTTCAACTACTATAAGGATACAGATGATTTTATAGCCATTAATGCTGCGCCAACAGACGTGTAATATAATAGTAATTCCTGTCGGAAACAAATTATCGAAATTAAATTATCTGATCATCTTGTTTCATCATTAAATTATCTGATCATCTTCTAATAATACAATGTACAAATCCTTATAAATTTAGAGCAGTCAGTTTTCTTAAAAAACATAGTAATATAGGTCATAATGAACAGAGGAAAGTATATTCGACTAGGTAAATTATATCCAATGGTTGGAATATCATAGTTGAGATTTTTCCAACAGAGCGAGAATATGCCAGGACCAGGACTCGAACCTGGGTACTTTCGTTTGCCGTACCAACTCTCTCCCAACAGAGCTATCCCGACGATACCTTGGCTGGCATATTTCCATTAACGCTATCCGGGAGTAATAACATCCTAAACATCTATATATTTAAAATAAAGGGTTTTTTTTTTTTTTTTTTTTTTTGTCAAATCCACATAAAATCGTGCCCAATACGCATACGTAAACTTAAATCTAGAACCTAATCAGTTTTAGAGCACACTCAAATGCGAAAATGTTGGTCGAGTAGTATGAGGCGCGTGTTTTCTGTATTCCGATTATCGCGTGGGATCGATCCCTGCTGTGGACAGAATAATTTTTCTTATTTTATTCGAATTATTCTTCAAAAATTTCAAACTTTTTAAAACAGCTATGAATTTTATTTTTATTGGTACTATTAAGTTGTTTGCCGTCAAGTTTTGACGGGTTCCATCTAGCTATTATTATATATCTTATTCGTTTTTTGTGTAGTATCTTCCACATTAGCTTTTTACAATATACGTGTGACTTGCATTGTCAATGATAGGTAATTCCACCTTTGAAATTTTTCATAAGAAAATTTCAAAGAAACTAACATATGCATAAACAGCTATATTCATACAATTCTTATATTTCATCGGCTTAAAAACTTTAATAAAAATTTTTAAAAAAATTATAGGATTCCACGAATATAAAACTTTAAATATTATAATACTGTGTAACGAAAATATTTGTAAACATTTAGTAGGATTTTAAATCTTATATCATCGTACTTAAATTGATATTTTATCTTTAATATAGAAATAAATATGACAAGCTCTATTAAAATAAAAAATTAGTGTTAATGAATATTATCATTTGGTAGTTCTTGGTAGTGGCATTTCTAACAGTTTTATCATTTATCAGAGAAAATACAGAAAAATCTTTTTTTTTTTTTTTTTTTTTTTTTTTTCACGATAGTTTTAAAAATGTAGTAGTGCTTTTCAGAAAATAAAGAAGAAACTTTATTAAATATATTAATGAAAACAAAATTTATTTTATAAGTAATATACTCTGCATCAAGTGTTATATTGACTACTATTTAACATATCTAGTGATCTCGGACGCTTTCGTTGTTAGAGACCGAAGTACACAAATAGATTTGAATATTTTCTTGTCTGCAAGCGCTGATGGATGCAATCGCAATGCAAGGCAGAGAATTCTTACTGCTGAAGAACTATCGTGCCGCAGATGACTTTCCAAAGTCCGGAATTCTAGTTTGACTAGCGGCTAGCGACAGGACGATTCCTAATGGTAGGACTTAGAGCAAAAGCTTCTAAACTTTTCTGTGCTCATAGAGACTGGAGATTTATCTCTAAGGAGGGGTATTTTCCTCAATAAGACATCATTATTTAAACTTTTGGTTGGTGCTGCCATCTATTAGCAGAAAATTATGTTAGCTAATTTCTAATTTTCTTAGCAAAATTCAAAACTATCATCTTGAATATTGAGGCAGATAAAGATGAAAGTAATTATCAAAGGCATTTAAATTATTTATAGACTTAATATTTTTCTTGATTTAAGTAATTTTTGAATTTATGTAGTAATTATAATTCTGGCATTTTCAAACAATTTCACACTTTCATGCCAACATAAGATAAACATCCTAATTTATTATTTTATATTTATCATAAAAATCATAATTTAAATTACAGTAATTAGCATAAGTAGTTTGACTAAAACAGGGTATGTACACATTTTTAAAAATAAATTCAAGGACTTGCAAGTTCTCCAACCCCCCACCCCACCCTCCCCCCAAAAAAATTAAAGACCTACAAATTGAAAAAAACTATTGAATTATAATGTACAATTTTTAATATTTCTGTAAATAGAACTTTTAAACATTCAAATAGCGGGGGGGGGGGGGCGGGGGGGAGAATTTCGGCATGTGAATAATAATAATAAGAATATTAATTATTGTTATTTCAAAATAGTAATGTAAGAGAAAAGGGGTAAAACAGATTTTTTTGTGGGGGGAGGGGTTTAGTTAGATGATTATTTAATTTATCATTACTAGAGTTTCAAATTGGTCAGAAAAATAATTAATTATTAAGGATCTTCAATGCTGTTTACTTCGTGTGTACTTTGTACAGGGGAGGGAAATAGGTTACTATTTGTGGAATAATTTTTTCCACATTCAAAACAGGTAAAGTTCACATTCATTTTATGTTTTCAAAAGATGAATCACTGAGCAGTAATATCAAACTTAACGTACGTAACTAACAAATGCAGCAAAGGATCTACATTATAACTAATTATAAAGTATTTTATCCGTAAAGCAATCTTAAACCAAAACACAATACGGTAAATAAAAGCCGGTTATCACAAAGATAAATAATAACTTTTCTTATCTGATCATAAACCCACGTGGACTAGTCATAAATAATAATTTTCCTAAGCATTTGAGGAAAGAGGGAAAAATATCCATCTTTAGGGATAAGTCCCGAGTTTCAAAAAAGGAAAATTTTACGGATTTTACTCTAAGTCCCTACCATTAGGAATCGTCCTGCCTCTAGCCGCTAGTTTCTAGTTTGCACTTCCACAACATTGGCTGCGATCTCCCCAACCAGCTATACTGGATGCGCATGCTTGTCAAACAGCCAATAGTGTTGAAGGGTTTAAAATGCACTAACGCAGGTACACGTGGTGAAATTTCAGCAAGCCTGTTTTCATGGTATGCTTATTAAATATTATTTGGTTAAATCTCAATCAATCTTAATTAAGTTCATCATCTATCTATCTATTTTATTTATTTCGTAAGGATTTATCATCTTTTAAAAATTAAACTTGCTTAAGAACTACTTTACGTTATTTTTGAGCAAAATTAGAAAAATATGTACCAGCAGTTTTCATTTATCTTATTATTATTTAAGCTTTTATGATATGTGGCATATTTTTATATTTTCATTTCTTATTAATAAGTGATCCACAATTTAAAAAAAACTCACGTTATAGTTTATGTCTTTAAAAAATCGTTTATGTATTTAAAAATTTCGATTGTTTAATAATAATAATTTCTTGTATGTAGTAATTGAATTTTAACTTATTCAAATTTACTATTTCCTTTAATTTTTTAATTATTTAAAGGGATTTTTTTCCACGTACCCTAATTCTTTGATGTTGTACAAAAATTTATTTAATAATATTACTCAACTTCAGAGGATTTCGTATGTGCAATCTTAATTTATTAAATTTTTGTTGTACAATATTCTTGAATTTCAAAGTATTATTATTATTAAACTTGTTTAATACATTTTATTTCTAAGATATTTATAATAAATTAATTTTGATTAAATTAATTTATTTAAATACCTGACACTTTAAATGTACATAATAATAAACATGAGATAGTTTGAAAATGTATATTTATGTACGAAAAAGAAAGATTTAGAAAAAAAAAAAGAGCAAAATGTAAATAATGTTGCTTGATTTAAATAAAAAAGAAATTATAGAGCATCAAGTTATTTATAAATCAAGTTGCAAATGATTTTGAAAAACAATTCTCAATCTGTATAAGTGATAAAAAAAAAAGTGTAAAGAATTTAGTAAAAACCAAAAATAAGCAAATCTGCAACATGTAGATCATATAAAAATATTTAAAAATAAAGTTACAGAAATTTATTTTTTTATTTTGTCCAGGAGTTATATAAACTTTAAATTTTGATTTTATATTTCCTAAAAAGAGATCAATTTTTACGAAATTAAAATATGCAGAAATATTTAACTTACTTGATATTTTGATGGGTTTAATAAAGCTTAAACAACTGAGAACAATTTATAACAAACTTATCAGCATTTCAAGAAGGATTAAAAAATTGTAAAAATCGGAAACAATTATTTTGTGGGTTCATAAACAGGGTACAGAATACATTTTTAACTTAGCATTCTGTGAAGTTTTCGTTTATTTCCCGGAAGTATGACAGTAACGGCAATCAGAAAATTTCAATCCTGTCATTAAACAATGTCATAGAGCGATGAAATATTCTAATTCTTAATGAAAACTAATCAGATTATGTATTACTTTTAATGATTAACATTATTTATTTTCTTTTTATTTCTTATAACTGAAGAATACCATTTTTCTGTAAGAAACTATTTGTTGTAAATTTTCACTTCATAATAAATATTCAATTAAAACAAATTGTTGAACACATTAAATTCTACATTGGAAAAAATATATATCCACTGTTTCAGAAATGAATCTGTTTTAAAATATTCGTATTCTTCATGTCATTATAAATTATGATAAGTAAACAGAAAATAACTGCCCTCCACTTCTGTCTGTATCTATTTATCATCATCTGTCTAGAAAAAAAGATCAGACGTCAATTAACCCCAATAAAAAAAAATTCAAAGCCCACTCATTCTTTGTCGGCTGGTTACGGCCTGACAGGTGTGTGTGTGTGGGAGGGGGAGGTATTTTTGTGAGATTAGATGATTGATTGGTTATTTTTACTGCAAAGTAACAAACACGACAGAGAAAGTGGAAAAAATTAAAAAAAAATAAAAATTCAAGTGCTGGGGATAATTGGACATTTCTTGGATATTTAGATGTCCGTTTATTTATTGTTTACTATAAAGTGACAAATTGGGGAGTAAAAGATTTATGCTTTGTGAGGCGGAGGAAGAAAAGTGGAAATATGTGGATGGGATGAATGGATTTTAAATTATGCGCATAGACATAGTATTCCGGCTATTCCTATTACCAACATGCATCTATCCATAAATAATTAAAGCGGTTGAAGCTGAAAAATAAGTATGTCAAAGGCATTGATTTCTACTAAGATTAGAAATTCTTTAATATATAAAACAGTCAAAATTTAGTATACATACATGCAGGGCCTTACGTAGTTAGAAAATTGGAGCCTTAGGCACAGACACTACAGAGATGTAAGAGTTGTAATTTTCCAACTGGACAAAAAATGTCCGGTATGATTTCTTTACCAATTTGAATAATTGTGTTAAAATTAATCTAGTGACTACAGAGATATGTCCTGTACTAATTCTATAGACAATTTGTCTTACATAATTTCATCATTGATTGATATGAAATCGTAAAATAATAAAATCATGTTATTATTTTCAGTTCCCTAAATGTTTGGAGACCCTAATATACATGGATGTGCATTTTCTTTGAGCTTCGGACATTTTCTTGTTACTTGTTTTTTGTCCATTTCTGTCAGTTAGTTCATCGATTCTAATAACATCAGAATCTCTAAAATATTTCACGCAAACAACACTACGTTCCTTCGGAAACCAGTCTTTCCTGGGAATCTTACTGCGCCACAGTTCTTTCTTGGCTTCATCTTTAGCAAATTGGAAGACTGAAACATACAAGTCTTAGTCTTGTCGTAATATGAAGAACACTTGGGAACGCTGCAACGGTCAGGTAATCCAGAAATGAAATAAATAGTAATAAATACTATTAAATAGAAAGAATACTAACGATACCATACGTAAAAATATGGCGGGTTTTTTTTTAAATTGAAATTTGCGTGCACGTTGAATAATTTTTTTTTTAATTTCTACACTAATATTGAATATCGGTTAAAATGCAAACATGTCAGTAAATAATAATACTGTTGTGAACTTACTAGTTAGAAATAAGATAATTATTAAGTTTATTAAGTTTCAATATTTTAATCGTAAATGTTATAAAATAATTATAATTTATCTTGCATATTTGCCGATTAAAAAAACTTCACTGACATCTGCCGTATCTCTTTTTCTTTACCAAAAAAAAAAAACAACAGATTCTTTTATTATTATTATTATTATTATTATTATTATTAAAATTGACAATGCATTTTTCAAAACAAATTATATAAAATATTTTCGGAACATTATTTTGCTGTGATAATTATTTTTTAAGAGTTTCAATGTTATAAATACCCCCTTTAGAACGTAGAAGACAATCTTCGGTACTAGATGAACAATCATCATCAGTTTCATTTTTCCTGTCGTCTGCCTCTCTTTAATTGAGTTTCCGACGATAGTTTTTTTTTTTTTCCAAATTCTAGTTTTTTAACAGGGATAATTTTTTCTTACCAATTCAACATTCGTAAAACTGAAATGACTATTATTTTTAAGCCTTTGATAAATTCGTTAATTTGAAAAATTCGTTAATAGGAAATTCGTTAAAGTGAATATTTTTATAATGGGAAAGCATAGGCTGCTTTTTAACAATCCAAAAAATAGTCATAAAACTGAAAATTTTGTTAAAGTGACATTCGTTGTAACGTGATTCTACTGTAATTGTTTATAATATATATATATATATATAATAAATAATATATACATATAAAAAGTTATATGTACATATAACAAATATATACAAATGACAGCATGTAACAAAACGTATATACAAATAACTATTATATTAACAAAATAATTATTACACGTAACAAAATAATTATTATATTATGCTAATTTGAATATTATGTTTATAAATTGCGTATAAAAATAATAAAAAATAATAGTAAAGTTATGTATCTCAAAAAAATGCATATATATTTATAAATGAATTTAACAATATAATAAATAAATAAATTATAACACCTTGTATTATATTTCTGTGATGTATTTTTTTTAAATGCTAAAAGCTGTAAATTAACAACATAATAAATACACAGTAAAATAACTTTTATCAGGTTGTTTGACAAGTTTCTGCTCACTCCGAGCCATTTTCAAAAACAAGTGAATATTCTCATTTGTTTTTGAAAATGGCTCGGAGTGAACCGAAATTTGTCAAACAACCTAATAAAAATTATTTTACTGTGTATTTATTATGTTGTTAATTTACATCTTTTAGTATTTTAAAGAAATACATATGAATTAATTTCTGAAAATCATAAAGCTCCAATTGTCGGACAGTAGGCATAAACGGGTTTTAATTATCGTCTGAAACATTTTTGGGGGGGTAGGTAAGATAACGATTAAAAAAAAGAAAAAAAAAATTCTCACATTTTTTTATTAAGCACATAAATTTTGGACATAAAGATGTAAATTGTAGGATCTTATCTGTTTAGCATGATTTAGTTTAAAAAATCGATTGGTAACATTTTAAAATAAACAACATCGGATAGAATGGAGAATTTGAAAACTTCTTTGAACACTGAAAAATAAAGGTATAATAATATTAGATTCACACAAATAAGTAATATTCATCAAGCAGGGCGGTCGCTCTGCCAAGCCAAGCTTAAAAAAAAAAACGCCACACAAACAACGCCAAGAACTGGAATAAAGACCGATAATGCTTATATACAGAAAGCAACTTCGCAATGTTAAATCGACAAAACATGCCAGATTAAAATATCAGATATCAAACAAACCAAGCGTCGTAGAAAAAAAAAACGAAAACTAGAAGAATCTAAGGAAGAATTTCTTCAATTTAAGACCAAACTCATCTTCATAAGTGATTTATAAACAGAGATATAGCTTTTTTTTAAAAACGTCGAGTTACTTAAAATGATCACTGTTTTCTTCGTCAACCTTTTTTTTTTCAAACAAGCTACAGGCCTTAATATTGGGCAGAATAAAAAAATGATTGCATTTTTGGACAAGTAATTACGTAATCTATGTGCTTTTATAAAATTCAGTGTAAAAAAAAAAATATTTTCTATCCTTAATTACCAAAAAACTGTTAATTAACTTGGCGATTAAAAAATTATGCCAAAACAGAGATAAAACCCGCCAACAACCATGTACCATCTGTATTAAAATAGCACAAATCAGTTACAGGTTATAATATAACCACATCAAATTTCATCTGCAAGTCAGCCATTTTCTTCTGAAGATATTTTTTTTTTAAATAAAACTTCACAATTATAAGAACACATATTTTTTCAAATAATTAAATATGACTGCAAACTGTGGCAGATGATTGTTTCTAATATGAATAAGTATGAGAAATTGCCTGTTACGGATATGGATCTGGGTAGCTCAGTCGCAGAGCGTCGGCATGGTACGCATAAGGTTCCAGGTTCGAGTCCAGGCCCAGGTCAATTTTTCACTCATGTTTGTTTAGTGTATTTAATTGTCTGATAAAATGCGTGTTCTTATAAATAAGGTAATCAGACGTAGTGTTTAAATAGACGTAGTGTTTATGCTTTAAAAATATTTTAAATATATAATTTACGTTTTTAGAAAGATCTTTAAAAATAAATTAGTTTTTGAGGGAAGATGTACCTTCTAAAATGTATACATTAAGAGTTATCGCCATTTAAAATTTCTTTCCAAACGTAAACAAAAATTTTGAAATTAATTAAATGTGATTCATTTATTTCTAAAAATAAAAAAACACGGTAAAGGACAGGCATTTCGTTCGCAGGAATACCTTTCACGTCATCTACTATATATACGAGGCTAGCGAAAAAGAAAGGCTACCGCTGTGCTTTACGCGTATCTTTTTTTACAGACCGCGGGAATCACGTGAGGCTCGAATCCACCAATGCAGGTGTACGAAAAGAGCATCACGTCACTCTAGCGGTCTGTAAAAAAAGATAAGTGGAACGCACCGCGGTAGCCTGTCTTTTTCGTTAGCCTCACTATATATATAAAACACAAACGGAAATTTCGTTCCGTTCCTTTATAACTCAAGATCTGCTGAATGGAATTTGATGGAACTTGCACTGTTCGAGAGATAATTTTTCAGGGAAGGTTTTAGTATGTAACACAACGTTCTACGTATAATAGCTATCGAATTATGATAGAAAGTTCTGTTATTTTGGCCGAAAAGGTTACCATTGCTAATTTTTTGGCGATCATTACTGTTGCAGAAAGAAATGAAAAGGCTATACATCTCGAAAAATAAAAGAAAAACTGTTACGAATTTTATTTAAAAAAAAAAAAGAAAGAAAGAAAGAAAGAAAAAAAAAGAGTTTTGATGAGAGAATATTATAAAACGAAAATATTTAATTTAAACATGATTAGAAATGTTCATAATGCTTAAAACATTATTCAAGGGGCAAGATTTCTATTGAAACAAATTTGGCGATTTATCTTTTGTTTTTGATTTTACTTTTGACCCCAAACAATTTGATTTTAAGCCAAAAAGTGTCTTTTTTTGTTGCAGAAAGGATTAAAATGGCTATACATCTGGAAAAATAAAAGAAAAAACTGTTACTAATTTTATTTTTTTTAAAAAGAAAGAAAAGAAAAAAAAGAAAAACAGTTTTGATGAGAGATTTTAGGCCAAAAGTTGTTTTTTTTTTTCAAGTGTACGACTGCCTTTTCGCAGTATTTTTTTTTTTTTTTGGTACTTTTTGGTTAGCCGGGCGCCAGTGATACACATATATACACATATATCTATACAAATACATGTATATACATACATATATATATATATATATATATATGTGTGTGTGCGTGTGTGTGTGTGTGTGTGTGTGTGTGTGTGTGTGTGTGTGTGTGTGTGTGTGTGTGTGTGTGTGTGTGTGTGTTCATATATCACTGGTGCCCGGCTAACCGAAAAGTACCTTTGTTTATTCAAATGCAAACTATATTAATGGCAATATACTTCTATTTACTTCTACATACATGAAATTTCGTTCCGGCTGCTTATAACTCGAGTTCTGCTGAATGCATTTTCGTAGAACTTAAACTAAGATAATTTTTGAGGGAAGGTTTTAATGTATAACATATCGTTCTACGTAGCTTAGTTATATAATTATTCTGGGAAGTTCTATAATCAGATCAATCCGATTATGAAAGATTAGCCTTTTTAAAAGATTTTGCCGAATGTATTTCGATGGAACCTATACTGTTAAATAATTTTCTAGGGTACGTTTTATTATATAACGTTGCTTAGTTCTAGAATTATAGGGGGAAATTCAAAAATCGGGTGACCATTTTTTTTATCAAATATTAGCCTTTTCAATATTTGATTCCGATTATGAAAGATTAGCCTTCTAAAAAAGTTCTACTGAACGGATTTTGATGAGAATTGTATTGTTAGTTAGATGCTATTTCAGAAATGGTGTTAATGTACTATATATTGTCCTACGTTGCTTAGTCCAACAGTTATGTGTGATGGTTATATAGTCAAGTGAACCCGATTCCGAAATATTAGCCTTTTTGATAGTTTTTACTGGGCGTATTTTTTGCGACTTGCATTGTTAAGTAGATAATTTGTAAGGATTGTTTTAGTATATTTTATATCGTTTTGTTGTTTTAGAATTATGTGGAAAAGTTCAATAATCAGATTATCAAAGATTAGCCTTTATAAAAACTTCTTCTGAATGGGTTTTGTTAGTTAATTTGTTTGCATTGTTATTTCGATAATTTTTAGTGATGGTTTTAGTATATTGCATATTGTTTTATCATTCTTTAGCAAACCCTAACTGTAAATGACCAAATAAAAGAGTTGGTCCTTAACAGCTAAAATTTTGACCGCACATTAGAAAATATAATAGCGCAATCGCGTCATTTTTCAGTAATGTGGAAGGATATTCCACGTAAATATACAGATTGCTTTCAAATACAAGGTCAAATTAAACGATATATTTCGTTTGATTCAGGGTTCATTTGTAGAAACCGACCAGCGCAGCGGGCGTAGCTTGCTAGTTTTCCTATAAATTAATGAAATCCAGTTGTTAAATTATTTTTGTTTTAGAAGTGAAGTTTCCATTTAAATTTATTGTAACAGTACAATGTTTAATTGAATAAAATAAGGTAAATCTAAGAAATTGCTAAGAAATTCCAAACATGCACAGGGCAACGCAAAAAAAATAAAATAAAAGTAAACAAAAAATAAAAAATAGATAAATAAATAAATAAATAAAAATCAGCTTTCAGAAATTCTAAAAATTGTTCCGCTATTCATATTATGTATCTTCGGGGTCCATCCTCCCACTTTCAGCCCTCCCACCCAAAGGGGGCACTTTTCTAAATTTTGCCGACACCTCTCATGTGATATATCGTTGGAAAAGTCTGTGAACGCTTAATCATAATATGCAGGAGGGGGGGGTATTTTCTAAATTTTGCACATACCCCTCATGTGATACATCGTTGGAAAGGTCTGTGACCGCTTAATCCTATTATGCATCTCCGGTGTTCATCCCCCCTTTTGCCCCCCAAGCGCGATTAGCTTTCACCACCAGGGGACGCTTTCCTATATCTGTTCCTACGAGTCGGATCACGACGGGGTATGGCTCATTCGACTCGACATCAATAGAGCTTTCCGATTTTAGTTCGTTTTTTCACCACCAGGGGGCACTTTTCTATCTCTGGTTCTATGGGCTAGATCACGACGGGGTACAGTTCATTCGACTCGACATCTATAGCCTTAACGATTTCAGTGCCCGAGGTTCATACAGAACAGATTGCGCTACCTGGAAGATGGAACTTGAGCGTGCGCAGCACGACTGCTATACGGTGCCAAAGGCAGCGGGGACCCGTGTCGGAAGTTAGTTTGGTTAGAGGTTTATACTATTCGATGTGCAAATTAAGATATTATCCGGTGCCGAAGGCAGCGGAGAACCAGGTCGGAGGTTCGTTCGGTTCGAGGTTTATCTTATTCGAGGTTTTACAAGATTCGAGGCCCCGATATAAATTAGGGGTCCGCTAGCGGGCGAAGCCAGCTAGTGCTAATAATAAAAGAGCGTGATATCACGTTTGATTTCAAATGCAGCGCTGGCACGCTATGTACGTATTGCATTTTTATTCATTTCATCGATAAGTCAGTGATATTTTTTAACGGGTGATAACAAGTATTATAACAAGCCACATTTAGTATGTTGTTATTAGTTTAATTTAAAAATCTACTGGTATTTCTAGTTAACCTTTTAAACAATGACTGAAAGTAAAAATCCAAATTTCCAAGTAAAGTAAAGTATGTAATTTTAAATTATTTCTCATGTTTAGATTATTTAAATTATGTTTATTCTGTTTTAAAAAAAAGAAATGATATCTACAAAAACAACTTTTCAAAAGTAAAAAAAAAGCCAAGCGTAAAAAAAAAAAAAAAAAAAGTTGTGGCTAAAAAATGGTGTGATATCAAATTTCCAAGCTATTATATTACTTTTTTAACTTTTTTCCATTAAATAAGTTATCATATATATAAGTCGAGTGCCTACGTATATGTTAATAGAAATCGTTTTCTCCGGTACTAAATACATCCTAACGAGTTTCTGAAAATTCAATTTTTTTCAAATTATGCATGATGGGCTTGGCGGCCATCTTTTCATATTTCTAAGCACCCAAATTTCTAAAGTAAAAGCGTAATATGTTTATAACAATTTCGAACTTCAGATTTTAACTACGGACAGATAAATTAGATAAGACTGATATTTTGAGAAATTGATTTTTACTAGTTTGAAATTATTAATTACTGTAAAAAATAAATCATAAGATGAATTTTTAAGATAAGTCATCATTATCTTAAGACACAATTTTCAGATCATACAAATCTATAAATGAAATGCTTAAAATATTTGCTTAAATAACAATTTTGAACTTCGGATTTTAACTACGGATTTGGATGCTTAGAATTTTCTGAATAATATGCAAAGATGGCCGCCAAGCCCATCATGCATAATTTGAAAAAAATTGAATTTTCAGAAACTCGTTAGGATGTATTTAGTACCGGAGAAAACGATTTCTATTAACATATACGTAGGCACTCGACTTATATATATGATAACTTATTTAATGGAAAAAAGTTAAAAAAGTAATATAATAGCTTGGAAATTTGATATCACACCATTTTTTAGCCACAACTTTTTTTTTTTTTTTTTTTTTTTTTTACGCTTGGCTTTTTTTTTACTTTTGAAAAGTTGTTTTTGTAGATATTACTTACAGAAGCGAGTAAGCTACGGCAAAACCTCGTTTTACTTTTGCATGTTTCCTGCTTTCCCAATTTCGCTGATTTCGTATCAGGTTCAGAGTTTTCATTCCTCTTGTTACATGGCCTCTGTGGCATCAATAATCTTCATACTGTCATTTCTATTTTCTTATTACAAATTGTGAGAATTTTAACATGATATGCCAATATTATCTTTTGGCTATATCCAACCAACTCGACCAATATATGTTAATTTATCAATCATTTCCTCTCGTAGTTGACCAGTGGAAAGCTGATGAATTTAAGCATTTTTCTCCTTGAAAATTCGACGAACAAGACAAAATTAACCAGGTTGAGACCCACATCATACTTATTATAATATACAAGCTGACATAACATAATCTAATATATATATGATGCATCTATGACATAAAAAAATTACATATTTTATAATACACTCCATCTCCAACCAAAAAAAAAACGAAGAACAACTCTCAAATTCAAAGGAAAATGTGAACCTGTCATTGGCACAAGGACAGGGTTGCCGTAACATGGAAAAACTCGCCAAACAGATGGCAACTGCCATTACACGCACAGAAACTTCATTAAAAAGATGAAAAAAAATTAAAAAATAACGGAATGCCAACATAGGGCTAAATATATGCCAAAGGGAGGGTAAAATTAAAATTTGAAGTAAACGGAAAAAAATATGAATCTGATTTGTTAAAAAATAAAATGAAATCAAACTGACGTCACAAAGACAAAATTGAAATAAAAAAACTAAATAAACGTTTTGAAGCCGATGGGCTAAAAAGAAGAACTTAATCAAATAATAATTTTAGACAAAAAGAAAAACTATGATTAAAGTCTGCCAGGCAAATAAAAATAAATAAATAAAAGGAGAGAGAAGGGAAAACAAAAATTAAATTGCGCTATACGGAACTTGAATGTGGTAAAATTACCACAGCTGGCAGCATTTTTTTCACCTAATCATGAAAGAGGGCCTAACGTCTAGGTCACAGACTAGAATATATTGTATTAAGGGTTCTATTCTCTGTGGTCTCGATATAGCTTCGCTCCTTTCGGAGAAATCTGCCTGGTGGCGAAATTTGAGAATCAACTTTCACGATGCGCAGCGGTTAAAGACCGGACTCTCGAATGCGCTTATTGGGATCCGAGAGTCGTTACCCGAAACCAAAGTTGGATATACGGTAAATGAAGACACTCCCGTGTTAGAAGATGGCGCAAAGTAGCGCCACCGAATGTGCGGTGGTGGCGATTATAATTAAAGTGTTCGGTAGTAGGCGGAGCAGTGGGAGCTCCGTGCTCAGGTTTTGGTTCAGCTTTCATGTCCGGAAATTAAACTTTGAAATTTTCGTTTATTTCGCGACAGTATGAAAGTAATGGCAATCAGAAATTTTCAATCCTGTCATTAAACAAACCCATAGAGCGATGAAAAATGTTAATTTTTAATTAAACTATTTAGATTATGTATTTATTTTAATTTTTAATCTTTATTTTCTGCTTATTTCTTATAATTTATAACGGCATAAAGAATATGAATATTTTAAAAAAGATTATTTTCAGAAACAGTGGATATATATTTTTTTAAATATAGAATGTAATGTGTTCAACAATTTTATTTAATTGAATATTTATTATATGAGTTAAATATACAAAAATTTTTTTTTACAAAAACATTCGTAATCTTAAATTATAAGAAGTGACAGAAAATAGGATTAAACATTAAAAGAAATACATTATCTGATTACTTTTCATTAAAAATTCAAATACACTGCTCAAAACAATTAAAGGATATTTGAAGTTTTATATAAAATAAAGATATAAACGAAATTTTTTTTGCCGAAAATAGAAGAAGAGAATCACAAATGCAAATTTTTCTGGTTTTCAAACTGTGGAGTACGTAAATTTTGAGTTCGACGTCAAAAACGTCGCTTCAGCGGCAGCGAATGAAATTTGACTTTCAACTGGATAAAAGAGAATGAAGACAAGGATGATCGGCATTCAGTGATTGCTTTGTTTCGATGAGTACGATGTCTCAGCGAAGTCATTTGACAGATTCAGAAGCTTGGAGAATTGTTGGTAGGTTAGAAGGGGGCCAAACTCAAGCCGAAGTAGCGCAAGCCATTGGAGTGTCACAAAGTGTCATTTCCAGGATCTGGAACCGTTTTTTGGAGAGTGGATGTGCAGGCCGAAGACCAGGGCAAGGTCGTAGACGGGCAACAACGCCCAATGAAGATCGGTATTTAGCGTTAACAGCTCGGAGACACCGAAACATGAACGCTACTCTTCTCCAACAACACCTTCGCTCGGCTACAGGCACCACGATTTCAACTCAGACTGTCCGAAACCGGCTCCATGCTGTAGGTCTGTATGCTCGCCGACCGATGGTATGTGTTAGATTAACATCAAGGCATTGTCGCGACCGCAGGGAGTGGGCAACCGAGCATGTCAACTGGAGGAGAAATGAATGGAGCAATATTCTGTTTTCTGACGAGTCCCGTTTTTCTGTGCATCCGGATAATAGGCGTATTTTCATCTGAAGAGACCGTGGCAGTAGGAATAATTCTGCGTTCGTGCACGAAAGTGTCAGATTTGGCGGTGGAGGAGCGTTGGTGTATGGTGGCATCTCCATTGACGGGCGCACTGACCTCTACATCATTCGAGATGGAGCTCTGACTGGTCGCCGATATAGGGATGAGATCCTCAGACCTATTGTAGTCCCTTACGCTGCAGCAATTGGGAGATAACTTCATTTTAATGGACCATAACTGCAGGCCACATCGTGCAAACCTGGTGGAGGATTTCCTTTTCGAGGAAGGAATCGTTCGAATGGAATGGCCAGCGTGTTCTCCAGACATGAATCCAATCGAGCACGTTTGGGACGCTCTAGGAAGACGAGTTTCTGGCCGCCAACAACCCCCACAAACTCTCCAAGAACTGGAAAGAGCTCTTCTGAAAGAGTGGGGCAGAATACCCCAACTCGTCATTAATAGCCTCATTGAGTCCATGCCTCAAAGGTGTTCAACGTTGCTGGCCGCCCGTGGAAACCATACCCCCTACTGAAAATGATTTTCTTTGAAGAAAACACCTTTTCTTATTCTTTTTTTCTCATATGCACAAATTGTGTTTTTTTCCTTTTGTACACAAATGCGCAATAAAATGCATTTTTTTCTGCCAAACATGTGTAATTTATTCTCATATAACCTACTATGTCTGTCGACCATGTATCAATCAGCTAAAAAGTTTCCCAGATACAAAATCCACCTAAAACTGCAATATCCTTTAATTGTTTTGAGCAGTGTATTTCATCACTCAGCGAGTTTGTTCAATGACATTACTGAAAATTTCTGATTGACGTTACTGTCATACTGCCGCGAAATAAACGAAAATTTTGTTAAATTAATTAGTTAAAAGTGTATTGCACCCTGTTTGTTTATGTACCCATGAAGTAATTTTCGCAATTTTAGTAATTTTTTTTTTAATGTCTTTTAAAATGCTGGCAAGTCTGTTAAAATATGCTCGTTTGTTTAAGTTTTATTTAACCCATAAAATCTGAAGCAAGTTATATATTTCTGGATAATTTTATTTCGTAAAGAATTAATCTCTTTTTAAGAAATATATAAACAAAATTTAGAGTTTATATGATTCTTGGACAAAATCAGAAAAATACATTTCTATAGCATTATTAAAAAATATTTTATATGAGCTACATGTTACATATTTTCTTATTTTTAGTTTTTATTAAATTCTTTAAATATATTTTCATTTATACCGAAGGACAATAATTTTGAGACTCATTTGCATCTTACATTATATCTAACTTGATGCTCCATAATTTCATTTTTATATAAATCTAGTAACTTTACATTTTTCTCTTAATTTTTTTTTCCAAATCTTTCATTTTAAAATATAATGATACATTTTCAAAATCTCTCATATAATATAATATTATACACATTTAAAATATGAAATATTTAAATAGTGATAATAATTAATTTAATCAAAATTAATTTATTTTAAAGTTCATAGAAGCAAAATGTATTCAAATTGTTTAATAATGATAATACTTTAAAATTCAAGCAACTTGTACAACAAAAATTTAATAAATTAAATATTGCACATACAAAATTATCTGCTGTTGAATAGTAATGTTAAATGAAAAAATATACAGTATAAAAATATTAGGATACGTAAAAAAATAATAATGGCTTAAATAATTTTGAATATAAATTAATTAATATGTTTGATTAAGTTAAATTTCAAATATTATATAAATCGAATTATTATTATTAAACAATCGAAATTTTTTAAGATTTTCTAAGTATATGAACTATAACATGAGCATTTTAAAATTGTGGAGCATCGAATGGATAAGAATGTATATAAATAATAACAAAAAGTCATTCTGTAATTATAAGAGTAAAAATACGTTTGAAGAATTCGCACTAATTAAAAAGAACTAAAAATATACAAATATGCCACATATCATAAAAGCTTAACTAAATAAAATATTAATAAAAGCTGCAGAAACATATATTTTTAATTTCAACCAATTGTCTTTTCTATAACGAAAATACCTACGCCATTTAATTTTTGCAAAGAGATTAAACATGTACGAAATAATATATATACAAAACTAATGAACTTAATTGAGATTAAAATGGATTTCACAAAAGAAATTAATGAGCATTCTCTGAAAGCAGTACTACCGAAATTTCATCTCGTGCAGCACAAATCAGTGCGAGGGAATCTTTTACATTTTCTTGGAACTCTTTGAAAAGTGTTGTGATGAGAGGATGCGCACGCATCACTGGACGAAGCGAGCGCAGCGCTCGTAGTTATCGCGTTTAGAACTACAATTCCTGAAATTTGAATGCGAAGTACGTTTACGACAGTTCTTTGCTATTCGGTGTATTTAGCTTTGCTGGACACTACCCAAGGCAAAGAAACTAGATACTTATAAAGAACGGAAAGTACGACCGTAATGGTAAGGCGCATTCCCCCCAATTCCCCTCTCTCCTCCACCCTTCGGATACCCTGGCTGTATGGCAGTAAAGCAATTTTACAGGATGATATTGGTGGTGGGTGCTTGGCGGAAGCTGGCGAATAATAGTAGCGATAAATAGTCAAATGTTACATTTTTGCAGTGAATTCGAAAGTTCGCATTGTACAAAACTTTATTTTTATTTCATTATTGTTAGTTTGCACGAAAAAGATGTTGCATTAAAAACCATTCAGACTAAAATGAGTTGCTTCCTTTTCAATTTATTTAAACAAATTTGTTCTGAGAATAAATGGATTTTGATTCAAATGATTTGATTTCAAACACTTTGAAATTGTATTTTTTATCGTTTACCTCCCCCCCCCCCCCCTCACTCCTCCTCCTAAAAAAAATTATTAAGAAAGACCACTTAGTAAGTAGGATAAATTTTTAAAGAAATGAGACATCTGAGTGTGTTTTTAAACCTGACAATAAAACTTGTAAACAAAAGACGAAAGCTATTTTTTATTCAAGCACAAATTTTGCAAAGTCTTTTCACAGTGTTTCGTAATCTTAATTTTTTAGATATCTATGTAGTTTTCAATTATTGTAATACAAAGAAGAATCAAACATAGTTAATGTCTACTTTTAATTGTTGTACAAAACTTTTCTTTTTTTTTGCATAAAAAAAAAAATCTTACATTAAGAATATTGAGACTAAATTTAGTCAATTCTTTTAAACAAATTTGACAAGAAAATAAATACTTAAATTTCTATCAGTCATAGAAATATGTTTATTTATTATTATTATTTAAAATTTTTATTATTTTACTTTAAGGTAAACATAATAGCCATGTTTTCATGAAAACTTCAAAAGTGAAAATTGTCATCTTATTAATTTTACTTAAAGTACAATAAAAAATAAAATTCTTTTTAAAATAAATAACTAAACTGAGCTAAATTTTGCGAAACACAGATATTAAAGTCACTATAATTAAAACCAAGCATTAACTAATTTTGCTTCTTTTTATGTATTACAATGGTTAAAAACTGCATAGAAGTCTAAAAAATTAAGACTTTTGTGAAACACTGAAAAGCGTATACACGTGTTTACAAAATTTATCCACAGATTTAAAACACACATAGATTATATAATTTCTTTAAAACATAAACTACTTACGAACGGGCTTGTGTACTTAATATGTTGGTATTGTACTTTTTTATGTTTTCATGAATCAAACTAAAAAATCTTGTAATACTTTCTTTTCACAAACGACGCTAACATCCACGAACGAATAACGAACTCCATTTGAAAGAAACCGCCAAATAATTTTTTTCCCCTGCACATTTCTTCGTCACAATTCAGCAGAAAACGTCGACTGAGCTCTTTATACTACATTCATCTTTGCCCAAGGGCTTGTAAAAAAAATGCCCTGTTAATGAAGGTCAGTGAAGGGGGAAGGCAAGAAAGACTCAGACCAGCGGTTCCCAACCTGGGGTACGTGGCGGGCCTGCTGGGGGTACGTGAAAATAATATCGGTAATGGCGGAAATCACAAAAATGGTTTAACAGAAAACACATCAAGAAAGTTGGGTTTGGATTGCAAGGTCAGTATCAGGTATAACTTCAATATATCACTTTAACTCCAATATGTAATACTCCTAATAGTTCTGCATTGAACAGATAATATCATAGGACTATCTATAATTGAAAATATGAGTAATGTTCTTTTCAATGTTTGTGAAGCAGATTTATCAAATAGAAAACAAATCATGACTCTATATTCTTAAACAAAATTGCTGCATCCAATGTTTTTTTTTTTGTTTTTTTTTTTTTTTTCTTTGTTGCTGTTTTATGGCAGCGAAGCGCATGCATTATTTTGAATTATAATACTATATATGTATTATATTGAATTGTAATGATTCGGGCAGCACTGAGTTTCAAGCATTTTTGAGATTCTTATCCAATAAACTTACTGTATTCAGTTTTTTTTTTTTTTTTTAATTATTTTTATGTTTATTCTTATAGCAGCGAATCGCTCATACATACATTATAGTGATAGTGGCATTTCCAAATTTCGTGTATTTTAGTATATTGCAACTTCGCAATTACTGATTTATTTCTGTTTACATTATATTATTTACACACCTCTTGTTAAATTTTTCATACAAGTTATTTATAATGATTAGCAGCGTCAGATCGCATACTACATCGATAACAAAGTTTGTTTTAAAAAACATATACTTGATTTTTAAAATCTTTATAGTTTTTTTTTTTGCAATTTAGAACTGTAATACAGTTAAACCTCGATATCCTTAATGTTAGAGGAAGAGAAACAAATTTAAGTTATCGAGATTTAACAGGACAACAACAGTTATAAAACCCTATGGAGAATTATTGAAGTTGATGTACATTTACCTTGGAAACTACTGAAACGATTCTAATAATTTTTGGCATTATAATTATCAATATTTTTATCATGTTTCTTTTTTCTTTTTAAATAAATTCTTTTTCACTAATGTTAATTTTTAAAAAATCTAGAAAAGATTTTGTTTGCAAAATTGCATATCTATATTTTTTTAATTTCTTGCCAAACGATCAATTTATAGTTTTGCTACTGCCAAAATTACTATGAAAAGTTATTGAAATTGCTTCAGTATTTCCTGTAGAAACGGGTACTTCAATATCAGCTGTTTTTAATAGGATTTCACTAGTGTTGTTGCCCCCTTACTAAAATAAATTTTAGAGTATTGATGCATAAAAAATTATACTTGAAATACACTGATAAAAATATTAAGTAGAATCAATGCTTAATTTATAATATGCTAAATTAAAACCAAAGCCACAGCATGCCATGATATGAGCAATGTCTTAATATCAGACACTTTATCGGCACCGTCAGTTATCCCTAATAATGCACTGGTGTTAACTTGAAAAAATTAATTAATTTTTTTTGCTCCATGTGCCAAGCATACTTGCAGTGGCATTGCAAAAAATAAAATTTTTATCTTTAAATAATAAAAATTTAAATTTAGTAAAATAAAAAAAACTGAATAACATTAAACATCTCTGAGAAAATACAGTTTTCTTTATGACAGAAAATCACCATGTGTGACAGACTTTTATATTATAAAAATTTAAAAATATTTCTACATAAATGGTCTCCGAAGTCAGGAGTGAGAACAGTTAAATTCCAAAAGGAATGAATTTTTTTGTTTTGCCTGTTTTGTTGATGAGAGGAAAAGTGAAATGCAAATTTAAAGGAAGGATTTAGATGACTGAATCACTTGTATATTTTTACTGATCAATTATTTATCATTACAATTTTTTTTTTTTTTTTTTTTTTTTTTTTTTTTGTTACATTTTAGAGATTTTAAACTTTTTGTGTCAAAGCAGAACTTTTGGAAGGCGGGGGGTTGAATTTAGATGATACAAAACATAGGATAAAAGATATATAAATGATTAAAGAATACTGCAGATTGTAAACTTTGTATGCTCTCTCTAGGGGGGGGGGGGGAGAACATATTTGGAGAATGGGGAAGTCACAGTTGCAGGGGTCATGACGCCTTTCAGAATGAAGAAAATTTCTAAAGAATAATGTAATTTTAAAATGTAGATATACATTAACAATTCTTTCATTTTTCAACAACGGGGCATTTTTTAAAACACTCACAAAGTCATTTTCATAAGGAAATGCAGGAAATTTGTAGTATTACTCCTTAAAAACTTACGCAAATCCAATGTAGGTACTTTCTGACATATTCACAAAGTCATTTTTAATTTCAGATGCAGGATATTTGGAGGTGCTCTTATTCACAAAGTATGTAATTGAATAGCATTTTCTGTTTTTTGAAAAGTACAAAGATCTTCCAGAAAATGCTGTCAAATTTGGTGTTTTAAACCCATTTTCTAGACACAACAGCCTGAGAAGAGTCGTCATGGGACAATCTCTTAAATCTCAAGATGCAATCTATTTATTAAAAAAGGAAAAATGCTAATAAATTTCAAATCACTGAAATTGTTATGCGTACCAATTACATACTTTTATATTTAAAAATGAGTCAGTAAAATTTGCATTGTTTGGCGGGGAAAATATTTTTTAGCTTCACCTTACTTAAAAATGAATAAAACAACATTTTTTATTTTCCTATTGGGTCGTTCTACAAAAAATGTTTCTTTTTGAGTGTAAATGCTTCAATAATTTTTTTTTATATTAATACACATAATTCATATTTCATTACTTTTAAGATTTATATATAGGATGTCATATAGTCTTCTCATTACTTGATACTTAATTTCTTTTCTAATGTTTAAGGGGATCATTTCCTTAATAAAATTGTAATGAAGGATACAAATACATAATGTTTTGTTTATAATGCCATGCTTAATTAGGGTAGAATAGGAAACTCGAAGTAAATATCTAAGAGCTTTATCAAAAATGTTGTTTTATTCATTGGTACATAATGTGACTCTCTAGAAAGCTTTATGTATATAAATTATAAAATTATTTTCAATAAATAAATTATGCTTGCTTTTTAAATCAGAAATAGAGCTACACAAAGCTCATGACTATTTCTAGTTCAGTGAAAATATTTCAAAATTAATGGCAAACATCAATGTGCATATTGATAGCTAATACCAGAAATTTTAAAAGAATGTCTCCAGCCTCAGAATATTTTTTATCAAATGATGAATGCTGCTATAGAGATATACTGTATGTTGGAAATTAGTACATAGAATTTTGTTATAATGGTAGATGCAAGAAAAGCTTGTAACAATTCAAACGTAATTTAGAAAAATTATAAAATTAAATTTCTGTATAAAATATTTAGGGGGAAAATACACTATTAAATGAATAGTATATTTATTACATTTACCAAATAAAGGATGATGCTAATAAAAAAAGAATAACCGTAACATGTAATGGAGATATACAAGTACAGTGCAACCTCGATTATCCGAGCTAATTGGGACCGCTAGTACCTCGGATATCGGAAATCTCGGTTAATAGAAATTGTGCATAAAAGCTAACCGTACTCGCGAATTTAACATCTCTTAGAATAAAATACAGTAAACTGTTTTTTGAATAATAAAAATAACCATATATAAAGTTATGTTTCACAGCTCAACAAATTTAAAAAGGAAATCAACTAAAAATAGTAAATTTTAAAACGCAAATTGAAAATTTTTTAACTATTCTAAATTAAGTCCAGATTTTCTATCAGTGGCTGTCCGATCACGCCAATTTTTGAGCAGCAGAAGATCTATCGGCGCAACATCGCTTCTTCGCTCCAAAGATTTTAGGACAGTTGTTAGTGCTTGAACACCTTCGGTATGACTTATAGTCCTTGAATCCTCAAAGTCCTGGTCCTCATTGTCAGCATCATTAATGTCCAATAGGAATTAACGGCTTGTATAATTTCTTCATCATTAAGGATTTGAAAACTTTGATGTTGCTTTTCAACGTCCAGCCATTCGGAAATGTCCTCTTCCAAAACTTCTTCACACCTTTTAATGCGATTAATAATCTCAAACAGTTCTCCGTCTGTCGGTGGGTTTACCCTTTGCTGGGATTCATCCTCTCTTCTCTTTTGAATAATTATGTAGCCTGTAGCATGGACAGTGAACTAAAACGTGTGGTATTTTTCAAGACTCATTCACAAAAACAAAAAAAAAAAAAAAAAAAAAAAAAATCAGACTTTGTTATCGGCTCGGTTAAGAGAAACCTCGATTAATCGAAACTCGGTTAATCGAGGTTCTACTGTATACGTCTATTCCTTGAGCAAAACTGAAAATTCTGTTAAAATGAAATGTTGGCATTACTCGACAAAATCTTTATGCATGAAAATTCAATTAATGGGATCAGTTAAAATGATTTTAACAAAATTTCATTACAGCCTAGGCTGGCTCTAAGTTTTGGCACAAAATAGAGCCAGTTTTGTACTAAGGGGCAGCTTGCAATGATAGTTATAAATTATTCTTTTTCTTTTCATGTGTAAAAGATTATAAAGGGGTGCTAATGAAAGAAAATGCCTAGGCTGCCATACACCCTAGAGTCGGCTCTGATTACATACAGCGAAAAAATTTTGTGGTCCCAACCACTGTAACAGGATTTGTCTGTGTAATAGAATGTGAACATTGACATCAGAAAAAAAACATTCTGGTACTTTTATGTTAGCCGAGTGCAAATCTCGCCAATAGCATTTTTTTTTTCTTGCCGATAGCAGCTTCTATTTTTTGCATATGTAAAGTAGAAACAATGCTTCGATGTTTTCCTATTTTTTATTTTATTTATGATATTATTTCTTTTAACATTTTTTTAATGAAATGTGTTAAAGACATGTATTTTAAATGTATGTGCCTTTAATGTATAAATTTAAAATAACATGAGTGAAAGGTTTAAATTTTAAATGCAGTATTAATGATGGCAATTTATCACCCTGTGACCAGCTAACATAAAATTACCAATATATTGTATTATAAATTACCAGTGATAAATAGATCAGGGAAAAAGCTACAATTTCACATGAATTAATACATTTGCCTTTCTGCTTAAGCAAAATCATTATAATGATCAAAATTTATTTACAACAAATTTTTGCTTTTCACATGACATGAATATTACCAGAACAAAATTTACAGAAGAGGCTAGACTTGAAACTTGAGGTGCCTGTCGTTTCGCAGCCTAGGCTTGGTTGTTTTTTTACCTCTACAAAAACACCATTCTCAATTAATCGCCAGTACTGGCTGAAAATTCAGACAAACGCTGTTTTTTCTTACGTACTAGCAATTCTAAAAATTGAGAATATAGATATGTAGGAACAGATGTCATCAGACGCACCGGGATTGGCGCTGTTTTATTTTGGTGCTCCATATTTTTATTTAACACACACATTATTTTTATTTAACACACACACAATTATTTGGTACTTTTCGGTTAGCTGGGCGCCAGTGATATATGTACATATATAAATACATATGTATATACATATATATTGATATATGTACATATATAAATTCATATGTATATACATATACATTGATATATGTACATATATAAATACATATGTATATACATATATATATACACATACATATTTGTATATGTGTATATGTGCGTGTGTGTCTATATACACATGTATATATATCCTTGCGCCCGGCTAACCGAAAAGTACCTATTTTTATTCATCACACACATTTAATTTTATTTATAATATTTTATTTATTTACACACGCATTTATTTTTATTATAAAAGTACAGGTTGCCACATGAAGCAAAGATCGCTACGTTTTTTGCTTAATGTTTTTTTGTTTGGTGTGATAACATAAAGCAAAAAATTGACATTTTTGCGTCAAACAAAACCTTGGTGCATCTGTGACCGATATGAAATAAGTTAAACTAAAAATTGTTTGTTTTAATCCCGTGTAGGACAATTTTTAAATATATCAACATAAAAGCTCTACAGAAGGCTAACAATGAAGGAATATTTATCTTATATATATTTTATTATTATTATTATCGGTTATTTAAAATAATTAGAAACTAAAATAAAATTATCAAGGAGAGTTGTCCCGTTGAACATCCCGTTTAAGATAATTTAAAAATATAGTGATACCTTGGCTAACAAACATAATTCATTCTAGAATTGCATTTGTAAGCCAAAATGTTCATTTACCAAAACTGATTTTTCATTCAATTAAAATGTAGTACTACATTATGTTACAGCATGTATATATATATATATATATATATATATATATATATATATATATATATATATAAATTATAAGCCAAATCAATGTTTCTTAGCCAAATCAGATAAACAAAGTGATCATCAGCCGAGGTATCACTGCACATGAGCATAAAAAAAGAATGAATGAAAAAAAATGTTACATAAGGGACAGAGCACCATCGCCCCCCCCCCCCCAAAAAAAAAAAATAGTTCCCTTTTCTCTTAATGTTAAATTATTTTAAGTCTCTTGAGAATAATAATTTTTTTCAAAATCATGAGAGATACAAAAATTTAATGAAATTTCTATATTCACATACAAATATTTTCCATTACACAAACATACTATATGATTAAGCAATTTAAATTTATTATAACTGAAATAAAATCAAAAGATAATGTTTTTGATTACCTCAATTGACTTGATGCAAAATGTTCATTCATCATTGATCACGAGGCTAACGAAAAAGAAAGGCTACCGCGGTGCTTTACGCGTATCTTTTTTTACAGACCGCCGGAGTCACGTGATGCTCGAATGCACCAATGAAGGTGTACGAAAAGAGCATCACGTCACTCTAGCTGTCTGTAAAAAAAAGATAAGTGGAATGAACCGCGGTAGCCTGTCTTTTTCGTTAGCCTCAATTGATCACTGGTACGTCTTTAACGATAACTGTGACTGGTGAAGTACCTATCATGTAGATAGCAGACACCAGGACACTGCTCGCACTACCATTGCTGTCATCCTTGTCCATCAGCAATGTTTGAAAGAGTATTGCCTGCGTACGTAATGCAAATTAACAAATATACAGCAAGCAGTACTCGTTCAACCAATAAAAGTCCAGTTAAAAAACTGTCTCTGTAAAAAGAAAATATTCAATAAGTTTTAATTACATAAATTTACAATAGAAGCATTTTATAAATGTTTAAAAACAAACAATAAATAAATATACTTAAAATATCAACATGAGATCTCAAAATGATGACATTTTGAAGGTCTCTAAAGCCGTTTTCATTAAATTAAAATTCCATAAAATATATTTACATTTTGGAAAACTCAAAAAATGTTAAAATATTAAAGCGCATGAATGAAAAATACTTTCCTTGTGAGTCATAAAAATAGTTTTAAAATCTTACCTAAACATCTTTACAAATGGAGAAATAATAGCTGCTTTATTTTATTTTTCTATCAGTTAGTATTTGGAGGTGCATTGCACTATTACTGTCACAAATCTTGAAGATAATCAGGTTAATTGTAACCAAGCTCACACAATAATAATAGCATTTTTGTTATGGGGGGGGGGAGAGAACATAGTATCAATTAAAAAAATTATTGCTGGAAAATTGACTAAGTTTTGTTAGTATTCCTATTTTCCTGGTTTAAAAAGTGTAGAATCCTAAATTGCTACATTAATATTTATCAGAACATAACCATCTCTAAAATGCAGCAGGATACTTTCTTAAATGAGTAAAATACACATTCTTCAAGAAATTGTTTGACTTATATTATCAATAAACAAACTGATTCAAAGTTATTGTTTACTTATATTAAGATAGATGAGCATTCATACAGTCCGTCACTATTTTTTTTGTTTATTAAATAATTCCACAAGAATATAATTTATCATTGATCAATACGTTTGTATAATGATTTTTTTTCCTTAACGTGAATAATCACAACTATTATATCCAATAAAATTTAAGCTCTTAAATTAAAAAAAAAAAAAAAAAAAATTGCGAGAATTACATTTATTAACTTGTGATATTATAAATTTTTAAATACTTATTACATATAGCCTGACAAAATTAAAAATAGAAAATCTCAACGGAAATAATACACATATATACTGCAATATTTGTGGATTTTATGATGGTCTGAATAACCAAACTATGTTTAAAAATAGTAAGAACATAACAGAAATCGTGAAAACATCGGTAATAACCCTAACCTGGGGACAGTGTAATCATAATACAACCTATGATGACATTATTATAAAGCAAATAAAAATGTTTACTTACTTGGAACATATTTCCAACAAAATCAAAATTAACACATAACTCTTGTTTACATTCCTGATACTACTTGTCCTCTTTTCAACCAATCAGTACGCTTGTTACATATTCGTTGGGTTAACATTCGGGTCAGCTAATCTGAAGTTGGAGAATACGCAATATTTTTAACCCAGAGTTAAGCGATTTTAACACTGAACCGAGAGTTCCGTGATCCGCGGTTTAAACCAATTTTGGTGAATACGGGCATAAGTGTTTAAAATGTGCAGAAAAGCACTTAACACCTGATTATCTGCACGTAAGCAAAATTCTGCCGAATTGCGCAGGACCCCATCCCGCATCCAATCGAGGTTGCCCCAAAATCCCCCAACTTTACCAAAAATCTAATTTCCACAAATCCATTCTAACCAAAAAATTATGGCTGATATACATGCAAACTTCAATTACACTAAAAAGAAACCCCAACTGCTCCAGCAACGACTGATAAAGTCCCGGATCCAGACCCTTCTCCCCATTCCTCTGCTAACCTGCAATCTGCTCCCACTAATAGTGCTCCTAGCACCAACTATGCTACAGATTTTCAAGATGTATTCAAAAATTTCCAAGAAATAAAAGAAATTCTAAAATTCAACAAAATTATCCAATGCTTTAAAAATATAGTCAAACTCTTCAAAAAATGTAAAAATCCACAATGCAAAAAATGTATATTATCATGAATGAGTTTGAAGGTCTGACCTCGGAATTCAATAGCACCGATTATGAATAATTCCGCTTCTTTCAATTCTCTTATTATTCTTACTTGGAATGCTAACTCTCTTCAAAATAAAATCAACGACCTTAGAATCTTATCTCTGACCATCCTCATATCGACATAGTCTTTCTCCAAGAAACTCGAAACACTAGCTGTAACATTAACATCCCTGGGTATAGGCTTCACTACACTCCACGTATGAACGACCCCAAATAAGGCGGAACTACAATTTACATTAAGCATAACTTACCACATTACACAACACAAAACATAACTGTTACTGATATTGACTTCACGAGTATTGTCCTACAATTACCACAACTCAATATTAACTTAGCATCCATCTACTCTACACAAGGACAATTCCCGGTTAATAGTCTCTCACCACACACACACTGTTTCTTTGCCAGTGTCTTCAACGCCAGCAGTAGACGTTGGAATTGCCATGGTAATTCTGCCAGAGGTGCCTCGCTACACAAACTTATTCAACATCACAACCTGATCCTTCATGCTCCCACAACACCAACACACATTAGCGCTATACCCAATACACATTCTTCTATTATTGACTTTTCCATCGCTAAAAATCTTCCCTATCCAATAACTACTACTGTAATAAATGACTAAATATTTGATCACCTTCCTGTTTCTTTCAAAATTTACCTAATTAATCTCCTCTCTACCCCGCCCTCCGTGGCCATTGACTGGACAAAGTTCCCCAATTACCTCAATAAACTTGACATCAATTTTCCTGTTGTTAATAATAATAACGATAGTGATGCTGCTGTTAATCTACTTAATTCTTGAACCTCAAAACTTTCCACTACTTTAAAAATAATAATTCCTTCATCCCACCACTTTATATCTATGATCTTTCCAAGCAACACAATCGTGTTTGGCGTCTTTTTCTAAATTCTAGAGATCCCACCCTTAAACACCTTATCAATAGACTTAATAATAGAATTAGAAATTGCTTATACAAAGAAAAACAAAAAAGTTGGATCAACTTCCTCAAAAATCTTACTAGCGAGGATAATTCTGTTTGGCTTCTTAAACGTAAAATTAATAATAACTATACCTCCATCCCCTCTCCTTTTGGCAAACAATATTACTGCTTATAATGACGAGGATAAATCTGAAATCCTCGCCAGTTCCTACTCTAATCAATTTTCTCCTAGTCCCACACTCGCTAGCCAGGACCATTTAACCCATGTCAGTGAATCTGTTCGCAGATTCCTGGCAAGCCCCCCCCCCCCCCCCCGCAACTCAGTCTATTGTTATTCATAATATCATTAATGAACTTAAAAAACGCAAGGCCCCTGGGTACGATAATATCTCAAGTACTGCACTTAAAAATCTTTCTCCTAACTGCAGTATGTATATTACTAACCTTACAAACTCTATCTTTAAATTTAATTACTTTCCCAAACACTGGAAAACTTCCATTATCACTCCTATTCCCAAACCTGGCACTAACCTCTCTGATCCTACTAATTACACACCCATTTCACTTCTACCTTCTCTTAGCAAAGTCATCGAACGTGTCATTAGGTCACAGTTTCAAGACCTTATACAACAGAACAACACTTTTATACTCGAACAATTTGGCTTTCGCCCTAAACACTCAACACAATACCAGTTACTTCGAGTTGTAGAATTTCTCAGTGAGAAAGTCAACTCGAAGATTCCAGCTGCACCCTTTTTCTTGAAATTGCAAAGGCATTCGACAAAGTCTGGCATAAGGACCTCATATACAAACTAATTAGGCTCAAATTCTCTGCCGGACTTATATACTTAATATACTCATACCTTTTGCGACTGCACTTTTCACGTCCGCATAAACAATATTCTCTCTAACACCTTTCCGATTTTGGCAGGCATACTTCAAGGCAGCGTCCTGGGCCCATTGTTTTTCAACCTGGACTTTATCGATAGTCCACGCTCACTTTACATTTATATTGCACTTTATGCGGACGACACTGCCATCTACGCTTTTGCTCACCACCCATATACACTTTACAGGTACCTACAGACGCATATCGACGCCTTCCTCGACTGATGTGACGTGTAGCGCGTCAAAATAAACGAAAATAAAACCTCTTCTCTATACTTCTCTAGAAAAATAACCTATCCCAATAGAATCACTGTCAATAACACCATTATTCCTAGATCTAATGAAGCCAAGTACCTAAAGGTCATCCTCGACTGATGTGACGTGTAGCGCGTCAAAATAAACGAAAATAAAACCTCTTCTCTATACTTCTCTAGAAAAATAACCTATCCCAATAGAATCACTGTCAATAACACCATTATTGCTAGGTCTAATGAAGCCAAGTACCTAAAGGTCATCCTCGACTTTAGATTAACCTGTAACAAGCATATTCTCTCTATCAGGGGTAAAGTCGCCGTAGCTTCGATTGCATTCAAACCTCTTCTCAATAGTAAAACCCTTGACATCTATAATAAGCTTCTTCTTTACAGCCGCTGAATCCTTCCTATCATTAACTATGCCTATCCGGTCTGGCTCTTTACCTGTAAAACTTCTATGGACAATGTTACTAGACTGCACAACAAAAATCTCAGAATAGTGCGTAATGCTTCACGATACCTAAGCAGTTCCAAACCTCAGAAAGAGAATTAATGATCTCTCAAAAAACAAATTATGAAAAAATGTATGATATTCCTTATAAAATAATTGCGGAGTTACCCGACTACGACGCCTTCGATCTTCGAACTCCACCACCGCAAAAGACACAAATATTCAACTACTTTGGACCCTTGATCTAGAGTTCACCACACTGTTTTTTCCTCTGTTTATTTTTAATTTTAGTAATTGTGTATTTATTAAAAAAAATTACTGTAGAGCAAATATATATATATGTATATATATATGGCTCTGTAGAGTCCTTTTTTGTTTGACTGTCCTACACCATGCTGTTTTTGAACTAGTGTTTAACTTATCGTTATCCCTAATTTTCAATTTTATTTTTAATTTACTATTAGTATTTATACTACAGCTATACTGTTTTTTTACCTTAACTTAATTGATCTTTTCTAATCTCCAATTTCTACTATTTTATTTTACATTATTATTATTATCATTATTTACTAACATCAATTTATTCCATTTTAAACATTCCTTATTTTACTTACCTTCTTATGTAGTTTAAAACTACAATCTACATCATTTCCCCATTGGCTCAATCACTACATAGTATAAAACAAAGTCGCTTTTTCTGTCCCTATATCCCTATGTACGCTTAAATCTTTAAAACTACGCTACGGATTTTGATGCGGTTTTTTTTAATAGATAGAGTGATTCAAGAGGAAGGTTTATATGTATAATAACCATATGTTTTGCTTTGTAATTTCAGATAAATCACTACATAGTATAAAACAAAGTCGCTTTTTCTGTCCCTATATCCCTATGTACGCTTAAATCTTTAAAACTACGCAACGGATTTTGATGCGGTTTTTTTTAATAGATAGAGTGATTCAAGAGGAAGGTTTATATGTATAATAACCATATGTTTTGCTTTGTAATTTCAGATAAATCACTACATAGTATAAAACAAAGTCGCTTTTTCTGTCCCTATATCCCTATGAACGCTTAAATCTTTAAAACTACGCAACGGATTTTGATGCGGTTTTTTTTTAATAGATAGAGTGATTCAAGAGGAAGGTTTATATGTATATCCATTAAATAGTGGAGAAATACTGTTATTTTTTAGGTTTTTAATGTGATGTCGTAAATAATTTCATTTTTTCCGCTTATACATTGCAAACGCAGGCTGAACCCTACAAGATTTATCAAAATAATGTACTAATTATTGTACACATTAAAAAGGTCTACAGAAAACACAAAGAGATGAAGGTTTTCAAGGTTAACCCGAAGCAAAGCGAGGGAGGGCCGCTAGTATTTAATAAGACATCATATCCGTAGACTGAGCGTTAAGTTGGTCTCAACTAGGATACTTCACTGATACAAGATAACTTCAAAGATACTTCACTGTTCAAGACAACAGATCAACTGAAAACTCTTATGAGGGATTAAAACACCGTCCATAATCGTTGTCCATAAATGAAAATGATGAGATATAAACATCGTATGGAGGGGACAGCTTTTATTATGTAATATAACTTTTTTAATGATAGACTGACTGCTCGATATTTCGAATTTAATCCGTGACCTGAGCAATTAAATGTGAAAGTTCTAATACAAATCTTACAGACGGATATGTGTCTCTGGTATAGGACAAAAGTATTCATCAATCACAGACACTTACTAAAACAATTGTGGACATTGGTAGAAACGAATTCGCACTTAGACTAACATAAATCACATGTAAGGAAGCAGACTAATCTGCTATTTACCCCGCATGCTTCCATATTGATCGTTTGGTGAAAATTAACAGGTAAAAGTTCCTAAATCGAGTTTATAGCCACAATCGGAATCGGAGTCAAATACGAGCGAATGTGACAGTTGTATATACATGTGGCTGCAAATGTATATATATTAAAATGTATTTTATGTCAACATGGTTTATATAATTATATAAATAGCAGTTATAAAAACATGGAGGTATATGTTTCAAGTCAAATGTAAATATTTGCCGCACACACAAAAACAGTTGAAAATAATTAAATTAAATTTATGTCAAGCTACCCTCTCAAAAAATACAATTTGTCTGTAAATCTTCTAAAGGAACTGTCCACAATGAACACGTAAAAGTCCAAAGCTACGGCGTCTTTAAAATGTATAATAAACTCTGTGTAATGTATTTTTAAAATAAAACTTCTTGAATTACAATGCGGCACACGATCCATGAAAAAAACCGGAGTGGCATTTTTTTCTTCTACTTTTTTTTAACCTCCTGACCTCTTATCCCGCGATCGAGCAAGACAGTTGTAGAAAAATTTGTATAATGCACAATTTTTGAAGCAATTTTGTTTTAAAAATTCCACAGTCAAAGGGAGGGGGGGGGGGGGGAAGCTAATGATAAAGTTGCTACAGATTTAAAATAACTGATGATTTGAAATATGTAATAATAGAAGAGATACTGATCGATTAAATATCGGTCCAGAGGATTTTGAAAGAAAAAATTGAGCGGGCAGAGAGTTAGATACTAATTACAATTCTAATTTCTTTTGAATTATCTTAACAGCTACTCTTATTTTCATAGACATAAGCTAATCTACTGCAGTTCAAATACGAATCTTAATTCAACCTAATATCAGTTGAAAATAAGAACGCTTTCGTTAAAAAAAAAAAAAAAAAAAAAAAAAAACAATTTAAAGAAGTGCAATTACATTCCTGAGAAAAAAAAAAAGAAGTGTCAATTTTACTTACTTACTCCTAGCACATCTGTCAACAATATTCGACACTATCTGATTTTTATTTACAAAGTCAGTTACAATTTCTAAAATACAAGTGATTTCATCGGATTTTCCTATATTACGAGAATACTGAAAAACAGTGTCTCTAAAAGTAGTGAAATTCAGACTTAAATTAAATTCAGTATAGTTTTGGGAAATTGAAAAAAAGTGAAAAAATGAAATGAAAATATAAATGCAAAAAAAAGCCAAGTTAAAACAATTAAATTAAACTTGTACCTTTGCTAATATCTAGCCTTTCGCTGTAAACCTGCTAAGGATCCTTTCTCCCAATTAACTCGATGAAATCATTCATTCCAAAGCAACTGCATCATTAACATTTACAATAAATTATGTATGATATTTTTTTTAAAATAAAACTTCTCGAATCTCAATCAAGCATAAAATCCATCAGGAAAAAAAAAGGCATTTCTTTTTCAATTTTTTTTATACAGTATTTTTTCTTTTTTTTAATACCGTTTTTTGTAAGAGGTTTTTAAACTGTGTTTTTTCAGAATTTCATTCCGTACAAGCTAACCTGCTGCACTTCAATTATAAATCCTTAATTCAGCGTCGTATTTGTTGATAATAAGAGCGATTTCGTTACAAACAATTTATAGAAATGCGATTACATTCTTAAGAATAAAAGAAAACCTATTTCCTCTTAGCACATTGTCAGAAATATTTGACATCACTTTTTTTTTTTTTTAAAGGACAATTACAATTTCTAAAATACAAATGAATTATTCAGATTTTCTTATATTGTGAAAAATGTGAAATACAATTACTCTAAAAGATGTGAAATGCAGACTTAAATTAAATTGAATATAGATTTCGGAAATTCGAATGAAAGGTTAATTTCAACGTTGGCTGAAATAGGAGCCTAGAGTTTTACGGCATACATTGCACTTAAAAAATATATTTTTTAATATAAAACTCACACCGTAAATATAAAAGGAAAAGACGTTAAATTAATAATGTTAAAACTTTTACGTTGTAGTTAGTAATTCTATTGAGTTCTATGCAGCATTGGTTGCTCACAGTATTGAGCGATCAATGGTATGTATTAAGTAGATAGATATATTCTCCAAAGCCACTTGTCTCTGGCACCGGCATCTCTAGTGCCATATTTCCTTTTATATGTACGACAAATAAAAAAAAGAAATCGGACAATTTAGAACGATATTTTCGTAAAGTCCCACGGCGATTTTTATTTTACACGATAAAAATTATTTTTAAATTAGGAAGAATACTTACTTTAAGCTAGTGAGAAATTCGGCGATCTTCTTCAAGAAATTATACAATATAAAAGAGTTGGATGAGAGAAAAAACATATAACCAGATCGGGGGCGAAGATTCATATGACTCTGTGGAAAAAGATAGTTGGAGTTAACCGGGAAAATGTTATAATTTCGTTTTCTCACATGGGCACCCGAACAACAAAATCCAGGGAGGGGCAAGATTTTAGAGCAGATGTGCCTGTCGTCCGTTGCCAAGCTTCTACTTTTTAAAATGGAGACTTCGCGGATTTTAATTACTTGATAGGGGAGGAAACAAAGGAAAGAAGCCACATGTCCACCAAGTATCCATTTTAAAAAGTAGAAGCTTGGCAACGGACGACAGGCACATCTGCTCTAAAATCTTGCCCCTCCCTGGATATTTTTGTGGGGGTGCATATGTGAGAAAACGAAATTATAACATTTTCTCGGTTGACTCCAACGATATTTTTCCTGATAATTCATATATATATAAAATCTCTGTTCACAAATATGCCTTATTAATATTCTATGCAGAGGAAGACCGCCCCTCCCCCTAAATCTTAGAAAAATGTAGGTTATAACTCGAAAAAATATGATAATCTACCAATTAAGAATCACTTGCCCTCTTTTAACAAAAACCTGCCCATTATTCTATATTATAGTTTTATTTTAGATATAGTGTAGAAATAGATTTCTATATAATATCTTTTTATACATCAGGGGCGCCATTTATCGATGCTAGGGTAGGTAGTTAAAACACCACCCCCCACATCCCCACAACGAATTTTATTTTCCAGATTGTATCTGATTCAAAAATTGTTTTTCCACAAATTGCATAAAATATTTAAAAAAAAAAAAAAAAAAAAAAACATTTCAGATTTTACTAAAATAGAACATTAAGGTTAAATAAAAAAGTTAAAGCACAGAAATTACTTATTGTAAGCAATATTTCTTAAATCCATATCTTTGTACGTATTTTCAAAGTGAGACACATTTATCAGTAACGAGTACTTTTGGCTAATTTTAAAAATATGTGTGAGGATAAATCTGTATTAATAGCTTTACAGACGTGCACAACAAGATCAAAAGAAGACTTGGCCCACCCTTTCCAAAAAATTCCGAAATGGCACCACTGATGTAGATATTATTTCTGTTTTTATATCTCATTTTTTACGTGTAAAACTATAGATCAGAGACTTCAACTTTAGGTTCGCAAGTCGCATTTTTATTCTGAACGCTTTTTATCAATACTACTTCATATTACTACAGGAAGGTGCGTCCCCTTTAGACACTTTTTGATTAATTATGTTTCACATTTAATTTTGCTTAATTTTTATACAATGAACGGCTATGCCTCGGCTTAAAAAATAAAATGAGAAAGTGACTGAAATAGGTGCTTTAGAAAAAATTTAATTAAAAGACAGTTACACCACTCCAACTGTTCCAACCTGCCTCACAAGATGGGTTAGTTGGAGCTCACTGTTTTACATGCTATGATTAGAGATCTAGATACAATACAATACACTATATAAATACATTACATACACTTACATACATTGCATACACTTACATACATTACATACACTTACATACATTATATACACTTTCCAGAAACTTTATTCCGTAAATAATGATATCATCCAGTGAAATATGATACTAATGCTCACCAGTCAATAAATAATACATTTAAAACATTAAAAGAAAAATTGTTTATTTAAAATAATTACAAAGACACTGGTAATTATCGTAATTAGCTATTTTTTATCAGTAAATTATTACTTGTTGTGATAATATTTATTAATAATTGCATGTTGATAGAATTTTATGTACTAAAATTTTAATGTTCTTGACCACCTTACGTTGTATATAACATGTCCCATTATTAAATGTCCCAACTACCCCACTTCCTGTCATCTGGTTCGAAAATTTCACCATGACTGCAGAGTCCTGTTCGACTTAAAAGACGTATATATTTATAATATGTGTGCTATATATATATATTTCTATTATTTATAAGATGTATTCTATAAAGTACATTTAATACAATGGTATAAAAAATTAATAGTATCGCATAAATATTTTCAGAAACGTTTCTGGGTTTGGGGGTAACATAAAAATTACAAAAAAAATTCACACATTTTTCACTATGCACAAAAGTTTGAGACATAAAGAAGTAAACTGTTGGAATTTCTCACTTAAGCGTAATTTAGAGTAAAATATTAACTTATAATCCATCGTACGCAATATGGAATCTAAAAACTTCCGTCTACACTAGAGATGAGACGGGCTCAACCCGAGTCCGAAAGCCCGGGCGGGCTCGGGCTCATTCTTTCTGAAACTGACAGCTTTATTTATTCTTATGTAGAAAAAAAAAATAAGAATAACTTTTTTTTTCAATAAAAAATTATGTATTCCACTTTAAGTCATTTTAATGCTTTTATAAGGGGATCAGAATGAATAAAAAGGGAAGCAGAAATCTTATTTTTCTTTGCCAGTTTTAGAATGCTACCTTAAAAAAAAATTTGCAATATTTGCAGATTTATGTGCGTCATTGACGCGACGACTGGATGATATAGCGCCAATGGAAAAGGCGCGAAAATTTTCGCTTTTTGTTTGTAAAAGTAGGATATTTTTCAACTGGAACGTTCAATTTTTTTTTTTTTTTTTAAAGATATCTAAAGCGAAGTGAATACTTGCTTTTGTTTGTAGTTAATAAATCAGCATTAGCTTAAGATTTAGAAATTTTTAGGGTTCTATTGTGTGCGAGTCATACTGGCTCTTCATCTAAAATAAAAGCGTAAGTCATGTGACTGTCATCAACAGTTCCGGGATGGCCGTTTCACTTTTTCATATGCCAGGTGGCCATTTTCATTCAAAATTATTTTTTGAATAAAACTGCATAAAAGTTACATTTTAAGAAAGATCGTTCAAAATAAATTAATATGTGAGAGATGACTTACGTTCAATTATGTATATATTCTGCAATAACTTCAGTCGAAGTTAGGATCGCAGTTCAAATTCTCTATTCATGAAAGTAAACAAAAAAAAAAGATTGATTCGTCGTGAACATTAAAAATATAAAATCATGGAGGTAATCGTTCGCAAAGCAAGTTCTCCGCGAATGAATTTTTGGACCGCTGCCTCGCGTCAAAAAAATAATTCGCACCAGTGAGACAGTCAAAGTTTACCATAATTATGTGCTATACAACTAAACTTCCTTCCGGACCTTTTCTTGACGTAAATTGAACTCATGTAATAATATTTAATGAATCAGATTTTTAGCATTTTTAAAATCGCTAATACAGCTTTTATTTATCGCGTGTACAAATTAGAAACGATACTTTGATTTTGAAAACAAATGTTTTGTTTTATGATATTATTTCTTATTTATTTATTTATTTTCTATTTTAAATGGAAAGTGTGAAGTATTTTAAATTTATGTAATATAAGCATTTTGGATTAAAGTTAAGTATTTTAAATGAAATGAGTGACAGGTTTATAATTTAAAATTAAATTAATGTAGTATGAATGATGGTGATGGGAACAATATTTGGCGAATTATCATCTGCTCCCGGCTAACAAAAATACTCATAATTAAAAAAGGAAATAAAAATAAATAAATGATAGTTTGATGTAAATAAATATTGATATACATATCAAAAATAATTTATAGAATTAAAAAAAAAAGAGTAAATAAACAACAATTTCCATAACAAAGTTTTCGCCAAATTGGCGGGGGGAAAAATCGCGGCAACGTGCGTATGTGACACCTGTTCCCAAAAAAATATGCGAAATGCTACCATGAACGCAAAAGTTCATGATTTGTCTATTAAGGGAAAATTAAATTATGAATAAATGTAACGTGTTGCAATGTTTAACATACATTTAAGGGAGACCAAACTGGTCGCCAGTGGCGGCTAGTATGAAAATAACGTTAATGATACTATTTTTCATCATGAACTCTGCTCATGTTAACTTTCTGCCCTGAACATTTACAAAGTCACTTTCATTCGTAAGTCATAATAATTGTCATGTATTTTTATTCCGATAGAAAAGTGTTTCCACTTTGCCTATAAAAGCATAGGATCTTTCAGATAACGGTGTCCAATTTTAAATTTAAGTTGATTATCAGGAACACGAAATATTCTTTTAATTAAGGAATCAATCATTATTTACGAAATACACCTTTTATAGGAAATAGAAAAAACGGTATAGGAATAGTAATTTCTGCGAATTTCATACATTTATGACTAAAACGTATTTCGTTAATGTGTCCATCAGGTTTGCTTGTTGGGAGAGAAAATTATGAGAATCTTTAAAGGAAGTATATTTTTATTTCATACCAAACTTCTCTTTTGAAAAGATTGAATGTAACTTCCCATAAAATTAATTGTGTACTGGAGAGTAACAGTTATTTTCATATAAGAAAAGTTTTTAAAAATGAGATATTACTTTTAAAACATTTTTTTATTATTATATATATATATATATATATATATATATATATTTTATATCGGGATCGGGTTCTGATGACACAAAATGTTTCGGGCTCGGATTTAAAATCGTTGGACTTGGACTACGAAAAGTTACCCCGAACTCATCTGTAGTCTACACTGAAATTTAACAGTGTAAAAATATTCAACTCAAACCAATAAAATTTAATAATAACAGCTTTATGTAAAACTAATGCCTTTTTCATCACACATCACAAATGTAATATCCAGTTTATATTATACAAAACGAGTTAGCGTCCTCGGCGTCCTGGCAGCACCTCGTTGTACTTTCACTAAATATTGAAACAGAAGTTAGGTTCTTGCAGTGAATCAACTTCTGTGGAATAGGGCTTGGCATTTCGACTCATTTTGCGGAGTCGAGTCTGTAAGTTGACTCCCTTGCTTGACAAATCGACATGGTGACTTGACACTCGACTCACCTTGTATACATTTTTCCACATTGACTACGCTACGTGTAACTTGCATTCTCAATTAATAGGGAATTCAAAGTTAAAATCTCCATATGAAAATATTCAAAGAAACTAATGTTTGCACAAACGTATATTTTTGTACAATTCTTATCTTTCATCTGCTTAAAAGCTTCAATAATTTTTATAAGATTGCACGGGTATGTCACTTGAAATGTTACATTTTTTTAATAGTATCTTCCAGATTGAGTTTTACACTTTATGTGTGACTTGCATTCCTAGTAGCAGGCAATTAAAAATTGATATCTTCCATAAGATACTAATGTCTAAACTTACTGTACAATTCTTATATTTCATATTCTTAAATACTTAACATCTTTTATAAGAGTGGATAAGATATGGAACTTTGAATATTGTAATGCTGTGTAAAGTAAATTTTTGTAAACTTTAGCAGAGTTTTAGTTTAGTAGAATTTTAAAGCTCATATTATTGTACACAAATTGACATTTTATCTTTAATACAGATATAAAAATGACAAGGCCAATTAACATCAAAATTTAGTGTTATCCAATGTTATCATGTGGTTGTTCTTCATTTCTGTCCGTGTTATCATTTCTAATAAAAAATACAGCAAAAACCTTTTTCATTTCCACGATCGTACGTTATTTTAATTAAAAGTTCAAAATCTCGTCTGTGTCGTTGGCTTAACTTAAAGTTAAAAAATGTTGTAAAGTTTCGCAGAAATTAAAGAAGAAACGGATTAAATCCATTAATGAAAAAGGTAAAATCTGTTGAAACTTCTTACTCAGCACTGTTCTAAACAAGATTTTAATTATACTCGCGCCACTAATATTCATAGAATTTCTTTTAGAAATGTACATAATAAACAATTTAAGTTTGAAACAGAAAGCTTTTCAAAAAGTAAGAGAAAATTGTAAATAATTTTACTTGATTTAAATAAAAATGAAATTATCGAATATCAAGTTAGTTATAATACATGGAGCAAATGGTCCTGAAAAACAATTGTCATTGTATATAAATGAAAATATATGTAAAGAATTTATGAAAACTAAAAATGAGCAAATATGCCTACATGATGATCATATAAAAATATTTTTAAATAAAGTTACAGAACTGTATTTATTTCATATTACACAGGAATTATATAAAATCTAAATTAAGTTTTAATATTTCTTAAAAAGAGATTAATCTATACGAAATTAAACGATACAGAAATATTTTACTTATTTGAGATTTTGATGCTTAAACAACTGAGCATATTTTATAAAAAAATTATGAGAATTTTAAAAGACATACAAAAAAAAGAGAAAAGAGAGAGAGAGAGAGAGAATTTACAAAAGTCACAAAAAATATTTCATCGGTTCATAAACAGGTTGCAGAATACACTTTTAACTAATTAATTTAACAAAATTTCCGTTTATTTCGCTGCTGTATGAAAGTAACAACAATGAGAAATTTACAACCCTGTCATTAAATACACTCCCAGAGTGATGAATTATTTTATTTTTTAATGAAAACTAATCATATTAATTATTTGTATTTATGTTTAATCTTATTTATTTTCTGTTCACTTTTTATAATTGAAGAATAAGAATGTTTTTGTAAGAAACTATGTGTGATAAATATTAACCTCACATAAAAGTATTCAATTACTAAAACAAATTGTTGAACACATTAAATTCTATATTTAAGAAAACATATCCACTCTTTCAGAAATTAATGTTTTTTTTTTTTAAATATTCGTATTCTTCACGCAGTTACAAATTATAAGATGTAAACAGAAAATAACTAAGGCTAAAAATCAAAGATATACATAATCTGATTAGTTTCATTAAAAATTGAAATATATTTCCATACTCTATGAATTTGCTTAATGACAGGCATGAACCTCTATAGATTGATTTCGTATGTGCAAACTTCATTTATTAATTTTTTGTTGTACAATTTGCTTGAATTTTAGAGTATTGTTATTATTAAACCTGTTTATAGCATTTTATTTCTATGAAACTAAAAATAAATTAATTTTGATTAAAGCTATCTATTTAAATATTTGACATTTTAAATGTACATAATAATAAACACGAGAGATTTTCAAAATGTATTTTTATGTTTGAAAAAAGAAGATTTAGTAAAGAATTAAGAAAAAACTGTAAATAATGTTACTTGATTTAAATAAAACTGAAATTATAGAGCTTCAAGTTATTTATAATGCAAGTTGGAAAGCATTCTGAAAAACAATTGTCATTCTGTATAAATGAAAATATATGTAACGAATTTAGTAAAAACTAAAAATATTTTACAATAACGTTACAGAAATGTATATTTTTATTTTTCCCGGAGTTATATAAACTCTGAATTTTGTTTTTATATTTCTTAAAAAGATATTAATCTTTACGAAATAAAAATAATGCTAAAATATTTGGCATACATTATATTTTGATGGATTTAAAAAAGTTAAACAACTGAGCATAAATTATAATAGACTTATCAGCATTTTAAGAGACACTTAAAAAAATTACAAAAATAACAAACAATTATTTTATGGATTCCTAAACAAGGTAAAGAACACAATTTTTAATTAAGTAATTTGTGAAAATGTCGGTTATTTCGCGGCAATATAACACTCATATTTATTTTCGGGATACAAATGTAAAAACATTGGATATTACCACTCCACCAACTGGGTACATTAAAAACTATCACATTTTTCTAAATTTTGGAAATAACATATGCACTTTTGTTGCTATATTATCAGCTGTATGTGATTTAGTGAAAAAAGTTTAATTCATTTTCTCTATTTGTTTTTCTTGTAATATTTTGTTAACGGTGTTTTATTTCATTTTCTTCTAGGAGGAGTGACGATAAACGAAAGTCTAAAGCCGGACAATTTTCTACCAATTTAAAGGATTGCAATGTAATTATTGTTCTCAAATCTTGTCTTATAGAGGCGATGGCCTTTATAATTTAACAAGACTTGCAAAAAGCAAACACCCAGCTGTGTTTCAGACAATAAATGATAACACGAACCAAACAAATGCCAATTTGGCAAGAATTGGAAATGAGAATGAAAATGAAGAAGTGGGTGTTCTTGTTCTCGGAAATTATTTGATGCCCACTGTTTCACAATCTGTACCTTCTATTTCAAAATCTCAATCTGCTAATGTTTCGTCATCTGCTGTTGGCGGATCAACCAACCCTTCAATTATTTAGCCAGAGAATAAAAAATTCCTTAATACAAAAGTGACGAATTACTTCTCAAAATCCCTTTTTGCAAAGAAAACTGAGCTCCTAAATTAAATGCTTTTAAATTTTCCGCCAAGAATTATTTGCCTTTTTATTTAGTTGAGTCGCAGGAAATGACAGAATTCTTAAAAGCATTGAATCCCAATTACTATCCCGAATAACCCTTTTTAACGCCTTTTGACGAGCCATTTTAATTTGACAAAATAAAAAGTTTAGAGTGAACTTGATACTGTAAAATATGTATTGCTTACAACCGATGATGCATAGACCTCTAAACCAAATGATAACTATTTTTGTGTAACTGTGCATTTTATAAAACAAAGCACGGGAGAAATGAAAGCGTATTTGCTTGAATGTATAAAGTTTACGGACAGACATACTGCCGAAAATCTGTCTGAAAAGCGGTAAAAGGTAGCTCAGCAATGGAGAATATTCAACAAAATAGCAGGGCTAAACTAGACACCGGGCTTGCTCATTCATTATCATGGCATCACAAAAGGTGGCTGGCCGCGACGAAAGACATACAGAGATTGGCACAAAACGATGGGCGTCGCTTTGGGAACAGATGCTTTACACTCACATACCAATGTTTGGCGATTTTTTGGTTGGCGCGATTTTCAAATCCGTGCCAAACCAATAACTTAATACAATAGCTCAATAGCGATTAATACAATTGCTGTCAGCCACTATTGCCATTAAAGAAAAAAATCCTCTAAATTTGGCGACTTTTCCCCTTTTTATAACCAATCAAAAAAAAAAAAAAAACTGTGCGTGAGTGAATGACATCATAGCCTGGCTTTGTACCAATCGCTGGTCACTGTCAGCCACTATTTGTGACGTTATGAGAGTGAATGAGCAAGCCCAGTATCTAGCGTTGCTTTCAAAATAGTCGCTGTCATAACGAAAAATGCCTACAATATAAAAGCAGCTATCAGGCTGAACAAAAATTGGAAACATGTACCTTGCTTCGCACATGCTCTAAACCTCGTTGTTCAGAACGCATTAAAAGAAATTAAAATTGTTCAATCCAAAGTTCAAGACATTGTAGAGCTGTTTAAGAGAAGTCCTTAATCCACAGAATATCTGCGTTCTGTCCAAGAACAACTAAATGAAGAGCAATTAAAAGTACAACAAGATGTCCCAACACGTTGATATTCAACATGTGATACGTCCGAAGGGATATTAAAAATAAAAACAGCCTACTGGCCACACTGGCAATAGAATACAAAAGAAATGAAAGTTTGTGCTCAGAAGACATACCCGTATTAGGAAATGCTGTAAAAATTTTATCTTTCTTTAAAGATGTGACCGAATAAATGAACTGAAAAATGTCACTGTTTCAGAGGTAATAAATTTACAATATTTTTTTTTTCTAAGTATTTTTTTCCTCGCTCCTGAAAATTGTGTTTTATGATTTTATCAATGTCGCCAAATTTACGTTTTTTTGTTTTTTTTTCAAATCCATAACTTCTGTTACTATTCCCAAATAATAATATTCGCTTTATCTAATGACAGACATTCAACGATTAAAGAAAACGATCACTACTATTTTAAAATAGTGGATATTTTGAATAAAAAACGCATTAAATTAGAGACATTGGCTTTTAATCATTTTTTAGTTCTCTGCAATTCAGTATAGTATACAAAAAAGAGCTCTGCTGTTTTTAATATTGCAAAAATATGTTACCGCTCAAAGGAACGTCTATTCTTAAACACTCATTAATAGATAAAAAAAAAATAGAAACCTGTTTCGATTATATAGTTTCTGAATAAGAACACCTTTCAATTTCAAGCGTTTGCGAACGAAAATGAATTAAAAAATGTCTCAGAAAGTACCTCTTTTGGATCTGAGAACAGTTTTAATTTGTTTTATACAACGAAATTTAACTCTATTATTCATCCCGAAAATACAAACCCAACTCATTTGATGATTTAAGTTTACAGATGCAAACAACCATCTTGTCGCAAAGAGCAGTCTTTTATGTTTATTTTTAATAAAATATTGCAATTTTTTTCATACATATATAAATGTATATAGATATATTTTTTTCTTTCTAGGTCATTTTAATATCAAATGTATCAAAAGAAAAATGCACAAAATTTTTAAAAAAGCCTTCACTTCCTGCAACTATAAAGAAAATGACTAAGGTTGTGGAAAATGAATTAGGTACCAGATTCCAGCAAAAAAATTGAAGACATATATTTGCCCACTGAACATTTATGGATCTTTGGTTAAAAAAACATGGATTTCACAACCTGAATTCATACCATAGACATAGAGCATGCGCAACTCTGAAAGATTTGGCTGGGTGAACTGCTCTTCAGAATACAACTGAAAGTGAAATTACAGAAGCACATACCTCAACAATGCCGCCACCTCCAAAAGAAATCCCGCAGCAACAACATTTGGGATTCCTTTGCTAAAAAAACAAACAATAGTGAGGTTCATATGAACACTAATCCCACCGCTGGAGGCATTATCGAAGTAGATAAATATCTGGAGGAACCAGTATTACCGATAAATATGAATCCTTTAAAGTAGTAGTTTAAAAATGTATGTCTATCCTAGGCTGTTTGAGATTTTATTACAAAAATTCTGAAATGTAGCAACATCCGTTCCATCAGAACAGATATTTTCAAGGCCGGACAAATTTTAGTTGAATGACTAAATAGATTGACAGGAAAAAATTTACTCAACTTTTGTTTAAAAAAATAATATATAATAAATATTCCTAGATATTTGCTCCTATCCTTGTGGTACTTAGTTTGAATAAATACGTGCATTAGCACTTTTAAACCCTTTATTTATGTATGCACATGTCATTTCTATATGAATTTTAATTTATTAAATAATTAATGTTCACATAAAATTTTCTAAATGAGTTTCTTATGTAAAGAACTATAAGATTTACCCGTTATATTGGGTCACGTCGGTTTTCTAAATTATTTATTTGGGCTTTTATTTTTTGAAGTCTCTGCAGTTAGTTGTAATTATAATAATAGGGTATAATAATGTTGATGCAATTATAAATTATTTTGAATCAAGCTCAGATTTAGATGCACTTTCCTTCTAAAATTTTTGGAATATAGTGATTTACCCGAAAAATGTTTAAAAGCTCTGTCAGACATGAAAAAGATGTTATACCTCAAATACAAAATAAAACAAACTGACTTTTCTGTATTTTAATAAAAAAATGTATTTAATGAGTATTTTGAAAAATGTTTTTTTTTAAAATGTAAAGAAAAACAGTTAAGGTAAGTCCATATTCCTTAGCATCTTATTTAATGATTATATTTTTGAAAATTTCATTCAACATTTATCATATTTTTTCAAGAAATGTTAATTATAATGACTAGAATTATTTTATAATAATAATAATTAATAATAATTATAATAATATTAATTAAAATTAATTAATTAATTATAATAATTAACGTTAAAATATAAATAATAATTAAATATAATATAACATTATAATATAATATTATATAAAACCATGAGTCTATATGTGCGGTGTTACAATATCACTCCAAAATTACAGTCTATATTTCAATGGTTTTTTTACTGGAATAGAACTTCATCTGCAATTTATCAAATAAGCTGTTACTCGTGCGATTTGATGTAGAATTTAAGAAAAAAAAAATTTAAAAAGAAAAACGTTTTCTTCACATTTTTATTTTAAAGAAATATCCTTTATTTCATAGGTTTTTAAATCGGAGCAGACGTGATTGAAAATATATGAAAATGACGTCAATTTGAAGCAATTGTTACCAAAGTTTCTGGTTTATTAATCAAAATGGAAGTTTGATTTAAAGACTGTTCTCAAATCAAAACTACCTACTTTCTAACACATTTTGTTTGCAAATGTATTTAACTTGACAAGTGATTTTAAGCAGAAACTGTGTATTCGAACAGTTTGTTTCATGTTTCGGTAAATACAGAACATTTTTCAGAAAATTCTGTGAAAGTTAGAATTTTAATTTTGCGATAGCGAAGGTAAAGGAAAAAACTGCCGTCCTGAGACAACAATCGCTTATGACTCAAGATGTGATTAATTTATCCAAAAATGTAAAAAACTATTCGATTTCAAATCACTTCAATAATCATGTCTGTGAGTATCATGCTTTTATGTTTAAAAATGTATCTAAAAATTTTGCGTTGTTGAGCGGAGAAATATATTTTTTTGAGAACCGTCTTAAATGTGCTGCCGTTTATATACCGATAAAAAAGTTTTTCAATTACAAGTGTATAAAACATACATTATTTGATGTCAATCCCAGAATCATGCTCCATACTTATGCTCTGCGAACCGCCTTGTACTCATGCTTAATTCTATCAATTTATGAAATACCGTACATCAACAACGAATATATTTTTCTTTTTTTAGTCTTGATTCCCCCTTTATATATAAAATGATTTTTCACTAAGAACAAGAAGCCGGGCGTAGGGTCACCAAACATTTAGGGGGCTAAAAATAACAAGTTGTTTTTATTATTTGAAGACATGATATATATCAATGATCCAATTATGAAAGTCAAGTTGTCTGTAATATAAGTGGTGTTCTTGTTACGGCCGATTATCTCTACGAGGGATATAGGCCAAACGGAGGGGGGGGGGGGGGGGAATTGCTACCGTGTGGGGTCTTTCCGAGAAATTCTAACCCGTATTTACGCAAGCTGAGCAGGATTCGAAGAAAACCACGGAAAACTTCGAACGATTAGGTCAATGGGCACGGCATGGGTTTGAACCCAGCATCTCCCGTGTATCAGTTTTGACTGCAGACTGAGATTATACTATAATATTAGTATAGGGCAAACGTCAGTAGTGTCTGCTTCTAGGGTCCAACTTTTCTAAATAATAAGACCCTGCCTTTATTTATATGAAACTTTCACCGTTTTATAAATTAAGAATTTATCCTAATCTTAGCAGCTATCATTATATTTTATATACTTATTTTTCATTATTTTAATCACATTAAGTTGTGATGAATCAGGTATGTTGGTAATAGCAATAGTGGGAATAATGTAAATCATTTAAATTTCATCCTTCTCCCCAGTATTTCCACTTTCCGCTCGCCCGCCATACGAAGTATAATTTTTTTTTCTGTACAGTTTGTCACTTTATAATAACAATAAATAATCAGACATTTAAATATCCCAGAAATGCCTGTCCCACCCAGCACTTGGAATTTAAAATTTGTTAACTTTTTCAAAAAATTTTGTCGTGTTTGTCTCTTTTCAGTAAAATAAACAATCAATCATCTAGTTTCATACAAAATGCTTCTTCTCACCTTTTTGCCCCATCTGCACACAAATGCTGATTTTTTCAAACTTGTTTGCCCTGTTTATTATTTTTCCCTAACATTCAATAACTCCCTGTAAAAACAACGCTAAAATGTTTACCTAAGCTATATTACCCCCCCCCCCCCCCTCACAGACACATCGTGCCTACCTAACATACAAAGCTTTAAATTTTTTTAATTTCACGTCACAGCATGAAGCTAACCTGAAAAGTGCTTTTATATGTTAAAATTATTCTGGCTTTTTCTTTTCTTTTAGTTTAAACTGTCCAGTTTTTCTGTTTAGTACTTTGCTGGAATAATAAATAAATAATCAAATCATAACGTGATGTAAAAGCACAGTGGGATAAAAGAAATTAAAGTTTTCTTTTGCAATAGATATTTATTGTCACATAAAATAAGTATTTTGTGAATATAATTTTTCAGATGAATAACACCAACCAAAAACATGCTTTATAATACGTATTTAGTAATTGTCCGTAAATATTCCTATAATATTGGGAAAAATGACTAAAATCACCGCCTAATATTTTCCAAAGTACTCTCAAACAAGTAGAAATATCTATTCGCTTTCTTTGTCCGTCCATACGATATGGGAAAATACAGCGAGGTACTGCCCAGAGGCGTTCGCTCGCTTAAATCTACAGTTTCTTTGTTGTCATGGAGCCTAGGAGGCGTCTTTTTTTTTAACAAATGGTTAGTTTTCTATTTTACTGGTGTGAGTAAAATAAATTTACAGTTTTATATTTTATTATAGGTGGAAGCTTTTAGACTTCATATTCCATTTCATTGTTGCTTGCAACATATGTAAGAAGTTAGAAGTCGTTTTTTTTAGATTTAAGTTATGCTACACACAGCACTTCCTTTACGTCTCAAACTTTCGTGCCTAGTGAAAAATGTGTGAAACTTTTTAAAACTATTTCATTATGGCTCCCCCCCCCCCCCATAAAAAAAAAAGTTTTAGAAATATTTAATCAATACTATTATTATTTTTTATATCTTTATATTAAAAATCTACTTTAAGGAATACATCTTATAAATACTAGAAATGTGTATAGAACGAGTATTGTAAATATACACGTCTTTTACGTCGAAGAGGACTTCGCTGTCCTGAAGAAACATTATTCACAATGTTGCGATTGCACGTACTATCCTGTTATGAACAATGTCGGCTGTGTTGTTATAAGGAGGTTTTTCAGGAAGACAGTAATCGATTTACGCACCGCGTGATAGTTTAACTCTTATAAATTCGTCAATGACGAACTTATTACTATTTGTATCTCCTACAGTACATATTTATTTACGTTCAACAAATCAGACAACTCTGAAAATAGTTGTTTCCAGCTATCGAACTTCACACAACATTTTAAAACACTTAGAAGCAATTACTTGCCAAATATTCCACGTGTTACTTACATTAACGGTTTCCATTCTTTCTTCAAAATAAACAGCGTTGAATTCAGATATGTTCTCCAGGAAGGAATTTTGCATCTTCAGAGGTAACATTGGAGTTCCGGAAAGAAGTACCACTTAATAAGTGCAAAATTTAAAATCTTCCGGGATAGTATTTTGAAGTTCCGGGAAGATTTCTCCATTTGGCCACCCTCTTCACCACTGGAAATATCCCTACTTGAAGCACGAATAAGCTGATCGAAGGGAATGATTTATAATTTATGTAATCAGACGAGCTCTCTGACCGCATCCACCTCCACGGGTTTAAGATAAACTGTAACACGTGAACATAAAAAGACACAAAGAGCAAAAAAGACTCTCCCATGCGGACTCAGGGGGTGGGCTGAGTCCTCAGACATATTTTTCCTTGTAGTATTTACTCACTTTAAATTGTTTAATTTTAGAAAAATAAATATAATGATTTTTTGAAGAAATTCAGTTTTTTTATGCGAGAAATAAGATATTACAATAATAAGAAAATTTAAGGAGGAACAATTGTCCTGCCCTTGTGAGCGCGCATTGGTGTATCTTTAATACAAACGTTACAAAAAGTATATTTGTATGTATTTTATTAATTACAGTAATCTCAACAATTACAAAAAAATTAACCTGTTAATTATTTGCCAACGATTGGCATTCGTACATTTTTTTCGCTTGCTAGATTAAAAAGCAAAGTCTGAACTCAACATATAGTTTTTCTGTATCTTCTACTTTAGAACAGTTGTACTCAACCACGGCCTAACTCGATCTTCTCCTTCCCCTTATACGGCCGTAACAAAAAGTCATTTTCCCTTTGTTCAAGAATAATCAGAGTTTCTCCCCGGAGGAACGTAGGTGGCGCTATTACCCACCGTGGCTAATGGAGAATTTCCTTATCTTCGCCTTTCACTCTCGTGTTTTCTTAGATATAACGTAAATGAAATTCCGAGTTCTTATTTATTTATTTTTCTAGAAAATGGTTCATTGCTGTTCATTGCTACAAGAAGGACTCGATTTTTTACTTTCAGCTCAAAGCAAGGTGAACGTTGGCGTAATCGGTAAAGCATGAGACTACAGATTAGGAGCGAACCAGACGAAAGGAGGTTCAACCCCCGAGCGAGTTCAGAGATTATTTCGTGCGTCCGCGTTGGTTTTTAAATTTTAATTGTTTGTATTTTACTGCTTTCTGTTGAATTTTAACAGGGAAATTACAGTACAGTACCCGATGTTTAAGAGAAATAAACTTTTTGTCCTCAATTTATTCAATAAACTAACAAATATATCTAGTGCAAGGAATTAATATTAATAACACTAATAATACTTTTACCTAATTGCCTACAATTTTTGAAAATACTTTTGTGTTTTTATAAGATACTTTGTATTTATGTTTGATGAATAAATTTAGAAAGTCAAAAACGAATGAGGAAGAAAAACTCAAACTGAATACAAGAAAATCGCCCTTGACTTGCGTTAGAAGTCTTTCGCTAGATGATCGCGCAAAGTGAACTCTTGTATCTTTTATCTCAGTATGAGACTTTTACTGCTCTGCCCCAAGCACTGTTTCGCTGATTGGCGGAGATTTACGAAGCCTTCCCTTTTCTACGAAGCTCTTTATCTACGTCTACGTCTACATTATTATCTATGTCTACGAAGCCTTCCCTTTTCTAAGCTAGAAGTTCTTTGTGTCAACTACGGCGCGCCAGTTCTGTAGAAGTGTCTCCGCTTTTCTAAATATTCGGCTTTGCCGCTTACTACCGAAAATTCATTTATCATCACGACCTCTGCAACTCCAGGGGCGCTACTTTACGGCATCTTCGCTTATCCATCAGGTGTTTACGAAATCGAAGTTCGTTTCGAGTTAAAACAACAAGTCACATGATTTTAGTACAAATAACAAACATCCCATCATTAAAACAGAGCTATGTATCAAGATTGATGCTTTACAATGCACGCAAAAAGTACTGCGGACGTCAATTCATTTATCATCATGACGACTGAAACTCCTTTGCGGCATCTTCACTCATCCATCATGTATTTTCGAAATCGAAGTTCGTTCCTTTTTAAAACAAGACATAACGTGATTTTAGTAGAAATAACAAGCATCACATAATTAAAACAGTGCAACGTATCAAGAATTACGGGCAATGAGGGTTGGCTGTTCGGCCGTGTGAGGTTCTGACAAGAATTTTTTTCTGAAAACAACGAGGAGCAGCAGCAGATGCCTTCACTCGTTTTCATTTAAAAGAAAGCTTCCAAAATATCCTTGGTAACATACCCTTTTACAAACTTATTTTCATGCTTAATTAATTGCGATGCAATTGCATTGTATGCTTAAATAATTATGTGAAATTTACGTTGGAAGTAAATGTTTGATGTTAGTATTTATTTTCATGCTACAATGTTATGTGATATTTACTGGTGTGAATGTTATATTTCTGTAATGTTTTAGTTTACACAGCGGCATCTTCGCTTAGCCAACAAGTGTTTCCGAAATCGAAGTTCGTTTCGGGTTAAAACGACAGGTCACGTGATTTTAGTACAAATAACAAACATCACATCATTAAAACAGAGCAATGTATCAAAATTTATACTTTACAATATTCACAAAAACTACTGCAGATAATTCATTTAAACACAAATAACAAACATCACATCATTAAAACTGAGCGATGTATCAAGATTGATGCTTTACAATATTCGCAAAAAGTACTGCGGACGACATTTCATTTATTATCACAACCACTGCAACTCCTTTGCGGCATCTTCGCTTATCCATCATGTGTTTTCGAAATCGAAGTTCGTTTCGAGTTAAAACAACAGGTCACATGATTTTAGTACAAATAACAAACATCACATCATTAAAACTGAGCGATGTATCAAGATTGATGCTTTACAATATTCGCAAAAAGTACTGCGGACGACATTTCATTTACATAGGCGTAACTAGGGCTATTTTGTGGGGTGGGCACAGGCCCCCAACTTCATAAGTCCTTTGTATGTGTGTATGCGTCCAGTGGCACAGTCCAAGGGGGGGGGGAGGGGTAAAACGCCTTCCAGAGCTAAAAAAAATATTATAATTGCCGCTTATATGAATCACTAGTTAAGCAAATTAGACGCTTTCATGAATCGAAACTAAAGTTAATATTAAGTTTTTTTAGTTTATTTGAAATTCGCAGCTTTGTTGAATCAAATTATATTCAACAAAGTGATTAAATTAGACCGCGAATATTATATTTAAACTGTGGAAGCGTATATTAGATCTTAGATGCACTGGTTAAGTGAAAACTGTCATTTGTTTTGAAAAAGGGTAGCAATTACATTTTTCAGACATCTTACAGTAAAAGAATGATTATTTCGACCGTCATACGCTTTGAGTATTATACAGTGGATAGTTTTTAAATTGAATTTCAGTCTTTGCTTCATGTTCAAAAGGGTAATAGACATCAATTTCCAGGAAAAAAAAGAAAAAAAAAACATAAAATATATGTTTATAGGTTTTTCTCAGTTTCAGACTTTCTGTTAAGGTCTGCACCGGAGAAATTTCTAAGTTCGAGCGCGACCCGACTTGTAGAAAATTTTTTGCCCCTCAGCCGGGTATAAAAGTTAAAAGTTCGATCCGTATCGTAAAAAATATATGTATGTATATTAAGCCGGCCTGGCACACATAAAAAAAAAAAAAAAAAAAAGTTAGACTCGAATCCGGTCTGGGCCATACACATAGTTTATTGGCTCGACCCAGTATAAAAGCTAGAATCTCGGCCTGAGCCCGGCCCGACCCGACCCGGCTCATACAAAAACGTAATTATCCCTTCCCAGCTCGCCTGAATTTCAACAAAAACATATTTTTACACTGGTATGGTTAAAAGTTGTCTTCTACGAGGCGTTCTGACAAAAATATTTATTTTAGTTTTTCTTTTCATGTTGTTTGCATTCTTCGTTTTTTAAAAAAAACACTTTGTGCTGAGATATTTATTTTGTTACTGGATCTCGATTTGTATGCAAATGTCGAAGTTGTTATTAATAACTTTAATCCATATTACATGGCTTGGAGACTTAAAAACCTGAAAATTCTTATAGTATAGTAAAAATTTCTAAGACGGAATCGCATAGGAGAACACAAATATCCGTTATAGGAAAGTTACCTTCTTAGCATATTACACTGTTGGTTGTAAATATATTACATTCTTTTCTCACGTATTATTATGTTCATTTTGCATGGATAAATACATTTTTCCGTTTGAAACAGGATTCTGTCATGGGCAGGTTCTTTTTCACACGCTTTATTGTACTTTAATTTTATTGCCTAGAAAATGAACTATTCTTTAAAAAGAAAAAAATTGAAAATTTTAATATAGAACAATGACGATTTAAAAATATATGCATTTTTTTGCAAAAATTGTTGGGCCGATCGAAATTTTACTGATTTTTGCATGGGTCAGGTCAGGGTAGGCATTGCCAATTATTTTCATATGGGCTTGATAAAAGCAGGACCTGAAAATTTCAACTCGTCTAGACCTTTAGGAAGAATGAATTCCAGTTTCAGCCCTGCCTGGAAAAAAGGAAGCCAGGCCCGGTCCGATTGCCATGAATAAAAATAGACCGAAGACTGGCCCGTGGGTTGGTCCGGTTTCGGGCCAGGACCGAGCCCAAACAGACCTCTGCATGTGTATCTTGTTTTGTGTTTTTGCTATCAGTTATTTCTAAGACCAAGGTATGTGAGTGATGCAGGTAAAAATCTTTGACAAAGTAAGAATTAAGAAAATGTGCTATAAAGATATAAATATAAAATGTGTTTTTGATTGAACAGATTATTGTAGTGTTTCATTCGAACAATTTGTTCCTGAGGGGTGGGGGGGGGGGACTATATATTTAAAGAGTGTAGTTTATTAGCTAGTAAGGTAGCTCGAAATGTTCTTCAGGCCACGCGTTCCCCGGAGGAAAGAAGCACTGATTGCAATTTTATTGACTTTGACTTACAGATACATGCCTATGAGCAAGGTTTTCAAAAGAAAAGCGTTAAATATGAAGCATTTTCATAGAATTTATAAAATTTACTATAATTACACACAAACTTATGCTAATTATGCTTTAACTGAAATTAATAAGTAATAAATTAGTAATACATTGATCTACACTTATTAAATCTTAAATAATGCTGCCTCTATATCATCAAAATTATGACATTGTTTTTCATGTGGACAAAATTACAGTCGTGTTTAAATCAGATAAGAAGTAAAAACTGGAATATCTTTTAGAGTTTTAGCTATAATGTATTTCATTTAAAAAAATGTATATATAAGTAGATCCTTTCGCCCTTACTTACAGGGAGGGGCAGAGAAAGTTAAAAAGTACCCTCTTTTTTCAAAATTGTTATTATAATGTATTTTCTTTTTTTTCCACAGCCGAAGGCAGGTACAACCTATCTTTCATTCTGAATAGGTGTTTCTAACAAAAAACTAAATATAGATAAATATTCATACACGCAAACATTATACACACATACAAACTAGAAATACAATAAACCCAACAAGTGGGAAAAATTAGCCAGAGCCAGGAATCGAACCTAGGACCACAACATACAAGACTCATGCTCTAACCACTGAGCTACCCCGGCCAATACCTAGCTCAGTGGTTAGAGCATTAGTCTTGTATGCTGTGGTCCCAGGTTAGACTCCTGGCTCTGGCTAATTTTTCACACTTGTTGGGTTTATTGTATTTATAGCTTGTATGTGTGTATAATATTTGTGTGTATGTTTAGACTTGAATGCAGGCGTTATTTTTGTGTGATTTAATAGATAAATATTCTCCAACATCATGAAAAAGGTTAAAAACAAATAATATTTAGAAAGCAAACATACTTAACACATAAACAATGTGTTTAAAAAAAAGTAGAACAATCTGTAAAAGGTGGTAGAGCACACTACAATTAAAGATTTTTGTATAGGAAACCAGGTCGCGATCCATTTATTTAGTGAAAAATATAGGATATAGGAAGTCAAGTCGAATCCAAGTATTTTTAGAGAACTTTAATAATAATGAAGATATTTTAACGAAATTTTCAGTATCCTGTATACGAAATTAGATGTCAAATAAAGTGCTGGAAGTGCACAGTAATTCAGTCAACGATACCGCGTTTAATGTCAACTACATCCTAAAATATGGAATACTTAATTTGGCATTGTTTGGACGCGGATTATAATAAATTCTACCTCTTCTCGTGTTATTTTACATCTGGCACAAAGCAAAGCAAAGTCTATTGGAAATTTTGCTAAAATTGCTTTATTATTACTAAAGTTAAGAACAAGAATTCGGGATTGTCTTGGAATGAAATCCTATGTATTTCTGATTTAAAAATCGATTCCTGATTTTCTGTACAAAAAATTGTTTGCTGTACTATTCCCTTCCATTTCTTAAGTTTGCCTCCTCATTTTTCAAACACTATATTAATCTAACAGTTTTTTGTTATTCCATTGGTGCATTTTATGTTTTCTAACTCTTATATAGTAAACGTTGCTGAAATGAATTATGGTCAATGTAACTATTGATTCTACTCTTTGAGGGAAAAAAAATTATTATCACTTCATTACCTAAACTGATTCGATTAGCCGGTGATTCAAGTAACCAGCGACCACCATTATCAACAATTCAACCTCTCCTCCCCATAGAGCAGAATTCTGGCTGCACCACTGATGCGTGCAAGGTGCAAGAATATTTTTAAAAAACTGCATTGAGACCAAACTCGTTAATTTAATGAAAATTTTGACTTAAAATTAGAAACAACTTATTATCAAGGTTATTAGTTAGGATCAATGGAGCCAACTTTTGAAATATATTGTATGGGCCCAATTTTTTTAAGCAAAATAGCACGGCACGTTTTATTATTTGCTTATGTTATTCGTGAATTCTTTTGCATAATAATGTTAATATTTACTATAATATCATAAATATCAATACAAATTAAAAACACAAGAAGCAAAGCTTTTCAGTCATTTATGAGCTTTATAATTATCAGGATTGGGACACTAAAATATAGATAATGTTCACTCACTGATTTATACTCACTGATCAAAAGGGGTATAGTGGATGGCATACGAAGTTACTCGCCGTATACATTTTAGAATCTTTTTTTTTTTTTTTTTTTTTTTTTTTTTTAAATGCTCCGTATACATTCTCTTTCTCAAACAAATCTATAGCATAGTCATTAAAGTTCACGTGATTCTAGCATTTACCTTTTGGTTTACATACGACAGCAATACTGCTGATCAAGTATATAGGAAATTGAACTGTTGAGAGAAATTTAATAATTATATGTGTACTGAAAGAACATTTAGTGCTCTTGATGTCTCTGTTACGGATGTCAATGCTATTTTCCAACGTCAACAAAATGAAATTTTCATAATGAACAGAGGAAAGTATATTCAACTAAGTAAATTATATCCAAGGCACAGGACTCGAACCTGGGTACTTTGGTTTGCCGTACCAACGCTCTCCCTACTGAGCTATCCCGACGATATCCTGGGCTGGCATATTTCACTCTTATTTGTTGTCCAACAAATAGAAAATGAAATTTTGTTTCAGAGATTTAAAAATTTAAATAAATACGTAGTGAAATAAAACAAGGGGAATTAGGTGGGTCAGGGGAACAAATTATTGGGCGGGCTCAACGCTAAAGCCCCACGGGCCCATATAAGTCGGCACCACTGCTATTCATTGTGCCATTGAAATTTTTAAGATGACTAGAAGTTCCGAGAGAGACCCAATTTTAGGCATAATGTCTGGGTGTCCCAATACATCTCTTTAATGTCCCGGTTTTAAACACAGCACTTAAACTATCACTTCCCGAAAATTCATTTTTTTTTTTTAATGATTGTTTTGATTCTTACCGAATTCCACTTCTCCAACAGCAAAATGTTGAATTGTGTCTATTACAGAAAACTGTCTTGAGAAAAATTTTGTGGTTCCGATAGAACGAATACCATATAGATATAATTTATACATGTCTGAAAAATGTATACAATTGAAACCTGTCTAAAATGTAGAAGTTTTCCGATCACTGTAATTTTATGTAGGTAAAGTAAACTGAATCTATTTATTTTAAGAATAAATAAACGGAAAAAGTAGAGAAAATTTTTCTTGAAATCATTAATGTAAACTCTAAATTTGTTTAAAAATTCTAAGAAATGTAAGAATGTAAAAAAGAATATTTTGAGGAACGGAAGGAAAAGATTAGTTTTTATTTTGTGGGACGAATACATTTAAATAAGCAAAAGACAATTAATGTTTCCTTTAACTGCAGTAAAAATGATACGTCAGCCTGAGATTCTGACAAGAAAAATTTAAATATGACTTCAATTTGACTCACCTTTAATTTACAGTATTCACATAAATCGTTTATTTTAAATGAAAAGGGAGGATGTATGATTGAGCTCTTAAGGGGATTTGGGGGGGGGGGTACTTCACTTACGCGAAAACATCCAATATTTAGTTTGCATTTTCATATTTTTAAAATGATTTTCTATTTTATTTTTTGCATTGGATAGTTGAGGTCAATCTCTACATAGACCGCATTTTACTTTTTCTTATGTTTTTTTTTTTTTTTAAATCTTCGAAACCGGTACTGAAAACGATGCGTTTTTAACACTTTCCAACCTAGTTGAAAAGTGTTTAGGACTTCGGTTTGTCTGCCGTATGGCCGTCTGTCCGTGCTCTAACTCCCGTAAATATGCTCGGATTGCTCTGCAATTTTTATATCTTATTGTCGTTATCTATAGCATGTTCCCTATTTCAACGGAAGGGTGTAGCACATATAGTTTTTTTACAGGCACACTCAAAAGCATTCCGTTACATTGCGGTCTATGGGGAAAAATCATTTGCGGTTTATTTAAATAATGTTTCACTGTTTTAAACGCATTGAAATATATATATCTCTAAGGTGCATTACAAGAAGCTTAATATGGAATAGGCTGTGCATAGCACTTATAGTTACTTTACAGGGACAGTCAAAAGAATTCCGTTACATTACGTCTATGGAGAAAAATCGTCTGCGGTTTATTTAAATAATGTTTCACTATTTTAAACGCATTGAAATTTATATATATCACTAAGGTGCATTACAAGAGGCTTCCTACAGAATACTGTGTGTATAGCAGTCATCGTTCATTTACAGGGACACACAAAAGAATTCTCTACTGTCTGTTAACAATAATTCCTAGAAATTCGTTTTAAGTTACTGAACGCGATTTTAAATTTAACTCGCTTTTTGTCTATTACGTGGTGTGTATAAATTCTGTAGATCCTATACAGGGAAGCACAAAAGTTCGCGAACACATTTCCGTTTATTGACAGAAACTCCAGAAGGAGAATTTTAAACTGTGTTACGCGTTTCCTAACTGAACTAAAATTTAGCATCCTATGTAGTATACATACAAATCTATAGATCCTATACAGAGCTGAATAAAAGTATTCGGATATTTTTTCGAATATTGTATATGTTGGAAATTCCTGAAATTATGTTTTTAAATATGTTATGCGTTTTCCAAATTGTTTACTTAGATGTTATCTTTCAGCTTATTAAACGGTATGATTTGTAAAATTATTTTGGAAGCGTTGGAAAGTGTTACATAATCTATGCTTGACGCATGATTTTTCGTTTTTGTTTATTTAAAATTCAGTGGATACTCCACTGTTTTATTGCATAAAATCCTCAATTTTTAATATGTGCAAAATATGTTTATAAGAACACAATTTTTAAATTCGATACTGTATAAGTAATAGTCCTTTCAAAAGTTGACATATCACATAAAATAGTGTATAAAATCTTTAAAAAAAAGAAAGAAAAAGAAATCAGAAGTATTTTAAAGTTAAATATATATATATATATTCTTAAATTTTAATAGTACATTATAATTTTAAAACTACGATGATTTCTATAGTAGTGGATTGATTTTAAATTTAATTAGCTCCATCAGCATTCAGCAGAAAGAGATTTGATTAAAGAGAACTCACATGGAAAACATTTTTACCTAAAATAATTTTCGTCCAAAATAAATAAAAAAGCTTAAGTTTTACCTTTTTTCATGGGAAAACAAAAGTATTCTTCAAAATTATTTCTATCACATTTGAAAGGTGCTTATAGAGATGCATCGATTAGTGATTTTGATCCAATAGCGAATATTCGACATCTGTAAACCAGATGCTGAAAATTCGGTAGGCCTAATATTAATGTATTTTAAGATTTAAAAGTATTCAAAAATAAACTTTAAAGTAAATTGTACACCATATTTAACACAAATACTTGTGTTTTGAGGAATGAGTACAGCAATGAGTTATTTTACAAGTAAACTTTACACACACACACACACAAAAAAAAAGCTTTCAGTTTTTTTTTTTTTTTTTTTTTTTTTTTTTTAAGAAGAGGATGATCTTAAAAATTATTAATTAATGAAACGTTAAATTCCATAATTTCTTCTCTAAATTAAAATAAATTTATAAGAGCTCCTTTATTTTAAAATAAATATTAGAATATTGAAAAGAAATTTTTAAGGACATAGAAGGGAAAATTTACTGTTATATAGTGTTATTTGTCAGAAAGAAACAGTAAGTCAGTAAGAAAAAAAAATTCTATTCAATTGGCAACTCGACAAAAAAAAAAAAAAAAAAAAAAAAAAAAAAAAAAAAAAAAAAACTTATTGCTCCTTTTGATTTATTAATGAAAATTTTAAATGCACCACAGCGAGCGATCATTTTTAGAAGTTGCAAACACACAGGATTTTCCTAACATTTTGAAAAAAAAAAATTAAGGTTAAATTTGACAATTTCAAAAATAAATTTCTGTGCATTCCAAAGTTTTTTTTTTTTTAATAATAAATGACATTAATTAAAGAGGTTCGAGCAAGAACCTGTTATGTTACATTTTCTCAAAATACAGTTTATTTTTTCGATGAGGGTGTTATGAGATAATATGTCATATGGTAAAGATAAAATACCAATATTTTAATTAATCTTTAAAATCTGATATATTATTTATTAAAAGTTAATATTTTAATAAAGATAACTTAAATATTATTAATAATTTTTATATTAGATAATTAAATGTTGCTAAGTTTTTCTGAGAGAGCTTAGTACTACTCGTTAACTTACTAAATACAAGGTACAAGAACAAAAATAAAATAAAAATTGCAACTAAAAGCTTTCATTTAAATTGTCTCAGAATTTTATTTTTGTTGCGTAACATCTTATTTCACTAAGCCCTTCTATTTATTCAGAATATCAAAGATTGATAAGGAAAAATTTACTCACAAAAAGTACATTCAGAAACATGAAGCAAAGAGCCTCGATCCATGAAGCAGCATGCAGCAATACAAACAAAAATTGCCAAAACTACAGAATTTATTTGAGCACTGATAATTACGCATGCAAACTTGGAAAAGGGAAATAATCCCACACGCTTACAGCCGCAGGGAAATTGCAAAAAATTCGCCCTACCTTAACCCTCAAAGTAAAGCCCCCTGCGATGATGTTCTCATTTACGACTTTTGCCGTATCTCATCACTCAGACAATTAATTGATCAGTAATTGTCAATTACATCCTGTTTTTTAAATTGGTCATTATTTTGTAAGGAAAAAACCGTTCGGGCACCTGTGCCCCCTACTATCCCCTTCTCTCTCTTATCGGCTCTCACCACAGCAGATGATATTTTTTGACTTAGTTGAAAGAATACGGAACTGGACATCTGGAACTGATTTTTTCCCCATCACCTCGTGACAAAAAAGAAAACCCTCGTTCAGATTTAGAACTTTCAGATAATATTTCACTTTGTTCCTTTTGGAACCCTATAGACTGCGGGTCATATAACTGTTGCAAAGAATGTAGAAGACTAATAGGATTTTCTTTGTCTGTTGCTTCTTTTATACCTCACACACACACATTTACATATGCGTGCGCGCCGTTTTCGTTACATTAGTTCTCAAATCAGAAGTATATAGTATAATTTATTGGTATAATCATTCAAATATTTGAAAATTAAAATTTTGACCATATCGCAGTCATAAAATTTTCACGTGAACTTGAAATTCTGGGGTGGGCACTGGAACTACCTGGGGTGGGCACGGCCCACCCGGCCCCCCCACTAGTTACGCCTATGTTCATTTATTATCTCGACCACTGCAACTCCTTTGCGGCATCTTCGCTTATCCATCATGTGTTTTCGAAATCGAAGTTCGTTTCGAGTTAAAACAACAGGTCACATGATTTTAGTACAAATAACAAACATCACATCATTAAAACAGAGCTATATATCAAGATTGATGCTTTACAATATACGCAAAAAGTACTCGCAAGCAGTAAAGCGGGCGTTAATTCATTTATCATCATGACGACTGAAACTCCTTTGCGGCATCTTCGCTCATCCATCATGTATTTTCGAAATCGAAGTTCGTTCCGATTTGAAACAAGTCATAACGTGATTTTAGTACAAGTAACAAACATCAGATAATTAAAACAGTGCAACGTATCAAGAATTACGGGCAATGAGGGCTGGCTGTTCGGCCGTGAGGCTCTGACGAGATTTTTATTCGGAAAACAACGAGGAGCAGCAGCAGATGCCTGCACTCGTTTTCATTTAAAGTAAAGCTTCCAAAATATCCTTGGTAACATATCGAAATCGAAGTTCGTTTCGAGTTAAAACAACAGGTCACGTGATTTTAGTACAAATAACAAACACCACATCATTAAAACAGAGCTATGTATCAAGATTGATGCTTTACAATCAGGGCCCTCGTTAAGGGGGGGGGGACGGGGGGAGAGCCTCCCCCACCAAACGTTCCCGAATGCTGTTACACTTGGCAAATGTAAAAACTTTTAGTTGGCAAATTGGTTTAAAACTTTAATAAAAACTATAATATACTTTCTATTTCTGATAGACTTGGCAAAAGTTATAAATCTAATTGGGAATATTATTAAACATTTTACAAATAAGAACTATATTACGTTTTCTAATTGTGATAACTTGGCAAAATTATAAAACTAGTTGGTAAACTTGTTGAATTGGCGAAAACTATTTATTTTTGCTTCTCAATGAGTTGGCGAAAACTGAAATTTGACTTGGCAATTTAAGGTCCTCTCCCCCCTCAATAAAAAGTGTTAGCTATGGCCCTGTTTACAATATACGCAAAAAGTACTGCGGACGTCAATTTATTTATCATCATGACGACTGAAACTCCTTTGCGGCATCTTCGCTCATCCATCATGTATTTTCGAAATCGAAGTTCGTTCCGATTTAAAACAAGACAAAACGTGATTTTAGTACAAGTAACAAACATCAGATAATTAAAACAGTGCAACGTATCAAGAATTACGGGCAATGAGGGCTGGCTGTTCGGCCGTGAGGCTCTGACGAGATTTTTATTCGGAAAACAACGAGGAGCAGCAGCAGATGCCTTCACTCGTTTTCATTTAAAGTAAAGCTTCCAAAATATCCTTGGTAACATATCGAAATCGAAGTTCGTTTCGAGTTAAAACAACAGGTCACGTTATTTTAGTACAAATAACAAACACCACATCATTAAAACAGAGCTATGTATCAAGATTGATGCTTTACAATCAGGGCTCTCGTTAAGGGGGGGGGGGGACGGGGGGAGAGCCTCTCCCACCAAACGTTCCCGAATGCTGTTACACTTGGCAAATGTAAAAACTTTTAGTTGGCAAATTGGTTTAAAACTTTAATAAAAACTATAATATACTTTCTACACTGCTCAAAACAATTAAAGGATATTGCAGTTTTAGGTGGACTTTGTATCTGGGAAACTTTTTAGCTGATTGATACATGGTCGACAGACATAGTAGGTTATATGAGAATAAATGACACATGTTTGACAGAAAAATGCATTTTATTGCGCATTTGTGTACAAAAGGAAAAAAACACAATTTGTGCATATGAGAAAAAAAGAATAAGAAAAGGTGTTTTCTTCAAAGAAAATCATTTTCAGTAGGGGGTATGGTTTCCACGGGCGGCCAGCAACGTTGAACACCTTTGAGGCATGGACTCAATGAGGCTATTAATGACGAGTTGGGGTATTCTGCCCCACTCTTCCAGAAGAGCTCTTTCCAGTTCTTGGAGAGTTTGTGGGGGTTGTTGGCGGCCAGAAACTCGTCTTCCTAGAGCGTCCCAAACGTGCTCGATTGGATTCATGTCTGGAGAACACGCTGGCCATTCCATTCGAACGATTCCTTCCTCGAAAAGGAAATCCTCCACCAGGTTTGCACGATGTGGCCTGCAGTTATCGTCCATTAAAATGAAGTTATATCCGATTGCTGCAGCGTAAGGGACTACAATAGGTCTGAGGATCTCATCCCTATATCGGCGACCAGTCAGAGCTCCATCTCGAATGATGTAGAGGTCAGTGCGCCCGTCAATGGAGATGCCACCATACACCAACACTCCTCCACCGCCAAATCTGACACTTTCGTGCACGAACGCAGGATTATTCCTACTGCCACGGTCCCTCCAGATAAAAATACGCCTATTATCCGGATGCACAGAAAAACGGGACTCGTCAGAAAACAGAATATTGCTCCATTCCTTTCTCCTCCAGTTGACATGCTCGATTGCCCACTCCCTGCGGTCGCGACGATGCCTTGATGTTAATCTAACACATACCATCGGTCGGCGAGCATACAGACCTACAGCATGGAGCCGGTTTCGGACAGTCTGAGTTGAAATCGTGGTGCCTGTAGCCGAGCGAAGGTGTTGTTGGAGAAGAGTAGCGTTCATGTTTCGGTGTCTCCGAGCTGTTAACGCTAAATACCGATCTTCATTGAGCGTTGTTGCCCGTCTACGACCTTGCCCTGGTCTTCGGCCTGCACATCCACTCTCCCAAAAACGGTTCCAGATCCTGGAAATGACACTTTGTGACACTCCAATGGCTTGCGCTACTTCGGCTTGAGTTTGGCCCCCTTCTAACCTACCAACAATTCTCCAAGCTTCTGAATCTGTCAAATGACTTCGCTGAGACATCGTACTCATCGAAACAAAGCAATCACTGAATGCCGATCATCCTTGTCTTCATTCTCTTTTATCCAGTTGAAAGTCAAATTTCATTCGCTGCCGCTGAAGCGACGTTTTTGACGTCGAACTCAAAATTTGCATACTCCACAGTTTGAAAACCAGAAAAATTTGCATTTGTGATTCTCTTCTTCTATTTTCGGCAAAAAAAATTTCGTTTATATCTTTATTTTATATAAAACTTCAAATATCCTTTAATTGTTTTGAGCAGTGTATTTCTGATAGACTTGGCAAAAGTTATAAATCTAATTGGGAATATTATTAAACATTTTACAAATAAGAACTATATTACGTTTTCTAATTGTGATAACTTGGCAAAATTATAAAACTAGTTGGTAAACTTGTTGAATTGGCGAAAACTATTTATTTTTGCTTCTCAATGAGTTGGCGAAAACTGAAATTTGACTTGGCAATTTAAGGTCCTCTCCCCCCTCAATAAAAAGTACTGCGGACGTCAATTTATTTATCATCATGACGACTGAAACTCCTTTGCGGCATCTTCGCTCATCCATCATGTATTTTCGAAATCGAAGTTCGTTCCGATTTAAAACAAGTCATAACGTGATTTTAGTACAAGTAACAAACATCACATAATTTAAACAGTGCAACGTATCAAGAATTACGGGCAATGAGGGGTGGCTGTTCGGCGCGACGAGAATTTTATTCGAAAACAACGAGGAGCAGCAGCAGATGCCTTCACTCGTTTTCATTTAAGATAACGCTTGTACAGTATCGCTTGTGATATGCCCTTTAACAAACTTATTTTCATGCTACAATGTTATGTGATATTTACTGGTGTGAATGTTATATTTCTGTAATGTTTTAGTTTATACCGCGGCATTTTCGCTTAGCCAACAGGCGTTTTCTAAATCGAAGTTCGTTTCGGGTTAAAACGACATGTCACGTGATTTTAGTACAAATAACAAACATCACATCATTAAAACAGACAAATGTATCAAAATTTATACTTTACAATATTCACAAAAACTACTGCAGATAATTCATTTAAACACAAATAACAAACATCACATCATTAAAATTGAGCGATGTATTAAGATTGATGCTTTACAATATTCGCAAAAGTACTGCGGACGACATTTCATTTATAATCACGACCTCAATTTCATTTATAATCACGACCTTTCATTTATAATCACGACTGCAACTCCTTTGCGACTTCTTCGCTTATCCATCATGTGTTTACGAAATCGAAGTTCGTTCCGATTTAAAACAACAGATCACGTGATTTTAGTTCAAATAACAAACATCACATCATTAAAACAGTGCAACGTATCAAGAATTACGGCCAATGAGGCAGCGTTCTCAGACGGATTTTAGTTTTTTCTCCAGACTATCAAAGTAAAATTCACTACACATTTCCCTAGATTATTAAGTCACGTGACTTGGGAAGAATGCAGTATTTTGATTGGCTGGCACTGTTTTATATGACAATAAACACGTAAAAAGGAATAGCAGATGGCAGCCACAAAAGGGATTTTGTTCACATAAATGTTTACAAATTTATTCTTAAAAATACATAAACAGAAAAAAAGGGCAAGATTTATAGGGGGAATATCGAAATAATGTGTAGCTCCGCCCTAAAAGCATATACTTTTTACTTTTTTAGTATTATATATATATATTTGTAAATATTTACGTGTGATATCCGTCGCACAACTTGAAGCTAAATAACTATATATGACATGATCAACCATAAGGAATATTTAACACACAAATTTGTGTTTAAAATAAAATAAAATAAAAACATTAATTTTTCAGTATGAGGTATGGGTATGCTTTTAACTTTTTAAGAATATATATCATCGTTTATTACACAAGTTTTCACTGAAAGAAATTGTAACAAAACTACCAAATTATAATTCTTTAATACCCCTAAAACATATTTTAAATTCATGAAATTCGGTGCAATGATATTTAAGAAAAGAGACTTTTTGGAATATTCAAAAATTAGATATTTTTCTCAAATAATATTAATACTATTTACATCTGTATTAAAATCGTACCACGGAGGTGATCCTCCGCCTACTTTATGTATGTAAATTTTCTGCGCTGATTCTTTTATTTTGAACATATACATATATAGCATAATGACGATGGGCGGAGTTTAAATATAAAAAAAGCGACGACGAAATACAAATGTAACAAAAACATATAAATAGATTCCTGACGTGTAATCCGTAAATTAATACTGATAGCTTAAGCTATCAGTATTAATTTGGGAAATTTATTGTTCATTAAACAGTAATTTCTTAAACAAAATCCGCAAAATATCTTAAAAGACATGGATATGCTTTAAACAAATTTTACACATTCTTATCTGACGTCGCTCTTTATTATTCTCAGATAGTCCTTGACTGCTGTAAACCTCTTTTAAAATTATTTGCGATAAGACCCTAACTATAATAATAATAAAAATTCTCGAATAAGGAAAAAAAAACTGGAATAAAATACCAATTTGCATAATTTGGGAGAAATACTCACTATTGTTATGACTAATATTTAAAAGCTACAGAATAAAATTTCTTGATAGGATCCGGATGTTTATTTTTTTAGCAGATATTTTCATCTAACATTCTAATAGCCTTTCCAAGAAGGCAATCGTTCCTCGAAAAAAGTCTCAAATAGGTGGCGCATGTGGTAAGATGGATTCTGCATACATCACTAGTTCGTCTGCTTCACACCTACACGGATTCTGGCCAGCTGCGCAGAACCGTGCGCGTAGCTGTGCAGCTGCCATTTAGTGCCGAAATCTCGACACGATGTTATCACTATTGCGTTAGAAGTCCTTCCATAAAGGTTCACGATAATAATAATAAAAATTCTCGAATAAGGAAAAAAAAACTGGAATAAAATACCAATTTGCATAATTTGGGAGAAATACTCACTATTGTTATGACTAATATTTAAAAGCTACAGAATAAAATTCCTTGATAGGATCAGGATGTTTATTTTTTTAGCAGATATTTCATCTAACATTTTTCTGTTTTACATACATTATACATAGTACTATACTTCATTACGGGTATAATTATAATGGATTCTCCTTATGCAAGTAATACAGGGTTTTCTTACAAAAGGAAAACAGATGGATCATTTATTTGGTTTTACTGTTTAACAAGGTTGATAAGGATCGCTCGGACCCAAGCGCCTACCGTCCTATCTGTCTTTTGACAGCCTGGAGCAAAGACATTTAAGATACACAGACTGGCAATGCCCATTCAAAAGCCATCAGCCATCTGAAGTAAATTGAAACACCTCAACCGCGAGGTCTGTTCGTCAGATTTGAGTTGTTTACCATTAATCGCTATGGCTAGAAGCTACTTAAAAAAATAAATTTTTATTAATGTATACGAAGTTTATGCCATATTTTTACAACAAGCTATTTTTTTATATATCTAAATAAGCATTAAAAATATTTAATTTCCTAAAATAGAATAAAATAAGGTAATTTGTTACTAATTTTTTCGATTGGTGTATTTGAGTAAGAGTATATGATTTTAACATGCAATAAAGGCGAAATGTACATTGAAACGAAACAAATTGGTGGAGATTATAAGTTAAAGCGTCTGAAACCAAGAAATTTTTAAAAAAAGGTGGGGGGGGGGGGAGGAGAGAAATCTATCTAAGCTAATTAATTGATCCTTCAAAATATTCATGCATGCCTGTATGACTGTTAAAATTTAAAGATGATTTCAAATAAGTTTTGCAATAAAGTATATTTTTAATAGTTAATAAAGCTTAACAATTTCAAAAAAGTAAATAATGTAAACAAAATCAAATAATACATACCAATAAAATAAACATACATATTTAAATATATATTCATCCATTTTAATTTTGTAAAATATTTATATAGTTGTTATTTGTTTCAATATTTTAGATTTATATTCGAAAATTTTATCTTGTAAGTTAAGCAAAAATAAAACTTGTTTAGAAATAAGATTTGTGTTAAAAAGATAATATATACATATATTTATTATTATTTTAATTATTGTTTAATCATTGCTTTTCTTTGAATCATAAACTAAACTGGAAAAAACATTCTGGAATTGATAATTTTGACTGTAGGATGAAACAAACACAACACACACACATTCTAACTTCAAATGCTTCATGATTTTGAGCCAGATTACAACTAAATTTGATAATTTGTAGATTATAAGGCTCTTCAAAACACAGGTGTGTATGATAAATAATAAAGTCCTTCTAATTTGACCATTTTAAAGTAAACTTATTTTTACGATAACTTAAAAAAAATATTTTTGCAATTCACTCAAAATAAATTTGTTTCTTGAAATGTGTCTGTTTATGAACAAATACAGAGTAAGTAGAATAAATAAAATATCTTGTGCTTGATTCTACATCCACGCAGGAGGTTAAGCACATAGATGCTATTGTCCAAAAATGCACAGTTAAAATTATACTGCGTGTGGTGTACAATTGTGAAAACTAGCAATCAACAGATAATTTCTTATTCTTCGGTAAGTACATTTTTATTTATGAGTTTACTTAAGAATGTCCTTTTTAATAAATGTTGGTATCATTGTTTCATTTATTTAGTCAGTATTATTTAAAGAGATATAAAATAAAATTCACCAATTTGATCTGGCCATGAATTTATGGCACAAATGAGATTTATTTAAAAGCAATTACTTGATTATAAGTTGTTTAATTGAAATATGTTTTCATTATATAAATTTGAACAGCAAAATTATATTTATTCATAATGTAGTTATTCATAATTTTTTTTTTTAATCAATAAACAGGGATCTGTTTAGGAAAAAATTGAGTCCTTTAAAGGACCCTTCACAATTTTTTTTATTTCACAAAACTATTTTCCCTAAAACAGGACCCTTCACAAAACTATTTTTTCTAAAACAGAACCCTTCACAAAATTCTTTGTCTTAAAAATAGGTTTTTCACAAAATTTTTCCATCTTTAAACTGAACATTTCACAAATTAATCATTTAAAAGTAAAATCTGACCTGTCACTTTTACACATACAAAGAAAATATATGTATTTTACATCCATATATCTTCTTAAAAATGTATAAGCAAGAACCGGAATATAACGATCATTTCAAATTCACAAAATTATGAGTAGATTTTTCACAAATATAAAAAGCTGAGACCCCTGATAAAATATCACTTTCTTATGAATCGCTTCATTTTAGTTTAGCTGTTAAAAAAAGATAACTGTTTTGGGAACAGATGCTTTACACTCACGCAGACATATAAACATAAGTTTGGCGACTTTTTGGTTGGCGCGATTTTCAAGACCGTGCCAAACGAATAACTTAATACAATGGGTAAGTTGCCATTAAAGGAAAAAATCCCCTAAATTTGGCGATTTTTTTCCGTTTTTTAACCGATATTTTTTTTTTTCTGCGTGAGTGTAAAGCATCTTAGCCCTGTTTTGGAATTCCTATATAATGCATTTCTAATATATAATATACCTTGGAGAGTGTGGTATAAAATAAAAATATTAACTGAAACACTAAGAACTTTTTATTACTGTTGTTATCCAAAACTGTACAATTAGAATAATTTTTGAAAATCCTAAATGAATTATCAACATATTAACTGATAATGTAAGCTATAATCAAGATATCTCTGGTCTGTCTACTTATGGAAGTCAAGGAGATGACTTACAAAGCTGACTTTTGGGATTCAAGGAACTCAAGGTTCAAGGAACTCAGTTAACCAAGTCTTCTGTTGGAATTTTTATGCCAGTTGGGTACATTCACAGCCAGAAGTGTTTATTTCATATTTCTGTCTGTAAATGTAACTTGCTAGAGCTTCAGATGTCTTCCACAGCCAAGAAAACTCTTGCTGCAAATCTTCATTTACAGCTTGTGTTGCATGGGTTATGCTTGCTTCATTCACAGTAATTCAATATGTTGATATTAAGCTCATTTAAGATTTGGAAAAATTATTTTACTTGTACTTTTTTGCATAACAACAGTAATAAAAAGTTCTTTGTTTTTCAGTAAATATTTTTATTTTATACCTGTATCTGAAAGTGTTATATATTAGAAATGCTGGTACTTCTCGACTATTGAAGTCTGGGCGGCGAATTACAGAGAACTGAAGCATCCCTAAAGTCCTCTAGAAAAAGTATGCAACATGGCAGCGCGCACTGCAGATTAATCTAGTAACTTTAAAATAAAGGCTGTTCTTAAAATTTTTTTTTTAATTTTTACTTTATTCCTAAATTATTGTATCTTCTAGGGATGCACCAAATATTCAGTATTCAGTCATACTACTGAATGTTTGGTTAAGCTGAATATCATATTATTTGGTTATACTGAATATCAAACTATTTGCAGGGATCGATGCAGGGTTTTTTTCTTGGGGCCCATTTTGTGAAAAGTAAAGGTTATTTTTGTGAAATTTATTATATTTTTGTGAAAAATAACATTTTGTAACGAAAGTTAATATCCAGTTAATCAAATTCAAACCAAGCATTTATAAACAAAAACTTTTTAAGATCCTTTTGCTGAAGTTTTCCTCTCTGGTGAACTTGCTTGTTTACAAATTACACATTTTAAAACATCACAAAATAATAAATAATAAATAGTAAGTTTTTATGGAATAGAATTTTGTAAAGGAGCCCATTTTATAAAATTGATTTTTGTGAAGGGGCCCATTTTATCAAACAGATTTTTGTGAAGGGCCTTTAAATACGCCCCAAATTTTTCCTAGATCGACCCCTGATTTGATATGCTGAATATTCGATTTGGCCAAATATCTTGATAGTCAGTCAAACTGAATACTTAAAGAAAGTGTTTTTAAAAGCATTTTTTTTTTTTTGAAAACCTTAGATAATTTTTATTTTTAACTGTCAATAAATAAAGATATTAAGAAATATAACCATATTTAAATAACAGAGATTGCTTTTGCTTTATTTATTTGCTGTTTGAAAAGTAACAATTAAGAAAAATAACTGTTAATGATGACATTCATAGGAACTAATGATCTGTAAATGCAAGTTTTTGAATATTGTTAGCTTTTTCACAACTGGGTATTCCTAAACATAATGAAAGATAATATACAGCTTTCAGGGGTTATAATAAGTAACAAGACAAACAGTTTTTGTATGGGAAACCAGAATTGCAATCCACTTATTAAAAAATACAGTGTATCTCACTCCATGTTGAACTTGCATTTTCATTTAAAATTAACAATAATGAAGATATTGTAACAATATATTCAAACATCAGACTTACTCTGCTTTCTGTAAAATATGACAAGAAGTGTTAAAAAGTGACACTAGTGCAGTGCAAACACTAAGCTGGATATTCCACTATTCAGAATGCAGCTGACAGTACTGTGTCACTGATTAAAATTCAATCACTTTAATGATTCCAATACACTTTATACAAAACAAAGTTAATATGATAAAAATCTTGCTAAAATATCTTCATTATTGTTAAAGTTGCGAACAAATATTAGGGTTCTACTTGTAGAAACCTTGTATTTTTAATTGAATAAATGGATTGTGATGGTGGTTTTCTGTACAGAAAATGCTTGTCTTGGCCTTATTATCTTCCTCAAAAGTTTGTTCTAAAATTTTACAAACATCATATAAATTTCTAACCTCTGAAAATAATCGTTCACTTTATTCACTCTAGTACATTTCAAAATCTTTCTTGCTAAGTTGCCACCAATTGAATGTTTTATTATTATTATTATTTACTCGCTTCTTGTCAAATAAATACTATATGACTGTAAAATATTCCTTCAAAATTTCTTTTTGATTTTAATATATTTGTTTTAGAATGTAAGTAAATTTTATTCATATATTTTAGTTCACAGAAGAAGTCATAAGTTGAATTTTTTATTAATTAAAAGAGTTAAGACTAATCCTTCTTAAATAATTTAAAGCATAGAATTATTTTTATTTTTTTTTGTAAAGTTAATTAAATAGATAAAATACAAGAAATTAAAAAAAAAACCACTCAGCAATAATTGTGAAAAGGTTTTTTTCATGAAAATTGTCTTTGTGCTAAATATGTAAAATTATTTTGAAATTTAACTTTTTAAAATTTTTAAACCATGAAATATAGAAGTATATAGTCAGTCGACTATTCGGTATTTCGCCAAAGTCACTATCCGGTGCCTCCCTAGATGTTCTTATTACATTTTCTTTGTAAATGTATATTTTGCTTAATTTATGGGTTACTATTTTTTCTTATGGTCGCAAATAAATTTTGTTTTGCTGCAGATTGACTCAGAAAAATCTGCTACTGGGATTCAGTAAATTGGAATTTTAATCACATTCATAATATATTTTAATTTATCATGAATTATAGCTTTTCATAATAATACCTTTAATCATCAATATAGCTTTTCATTACATTAGTTTTAATGTGTCACATTTACTGGGGACAAGTCATAAAACAAAATTTTTCATTTTATGAGTAACGATGATTCCAAACTCCTACCCAATGAGGATCCTGGTTACACCACTGTTATAATTTATTACTATTATTATTACTTATTTATATTACTGCAAATGTTACTTTACATTATTATAACGGACAAATACTTACTGTTGAGTTTGAGTCATGTGGTAATAGATTAAAATACAAAACCATGCCTGAAAGTTAGTTATTTAAAAAAATAAATGTTTTTTTCAATTTATAATCAATATTTCTCAAGCTGTGTAAAAGAAGGTTAAACCTGATAACACGAATAAACAATGTATTTAAAAAAAAAGAACTGACAGTCAATAAAATTAGCAAATAGCATACCTTTATAATACGGATGCCTTCTTACATGCAAAATAAGTTTCTTGTTGATCAGTGTAGAGACCAATTATAAATCTTTGTAATTTTATTCTTCCAAGATTTTCTTTTTCAGTGAATAAGTGATTTTTTAGTATGTATTTAAATAACACATACAATTTTGCATTCATCAAAATTATGAATGCTCTACATTTAAGTTCTAAAAAGGCAAAATAAAATTCATATTGTAATATTTGCTCATAAAAATATATGATAAAATAATGTATTCTTGATTTCGAAGCACCAAAATGTCACAATGGATAAATACCCAAAACATGGTCAGCAAGATCTCAAATTCCCTTCACTAATGTTAAACCTATAGGCCTATAATGCATTCATATTTTTTAAATATCTCCTCCTCTTTTTTTCTCTGTGTGCTGCTCTTAAAAGATGCCTATTTTATATAGTTCTCAAAATATTTCTAAGATTTATACTTAATTTATAATTTTATGTGTTAAAATCATTAATAATTGTGAGTAAGATCTTAACACTTCAAATAATTAAGTCTGACTAAGCATGAAATAAAATTTCTGTATTTTTATGATTTTGAAGTAAATTATTAATATACCTTTATAAGACGAGTTTCATTGAATAATTCAAGAAAAAAATATCTCATCATCATTATGAATATTTAGTTATGCATGACCAGAAATCCAGAAAATTCTAAAATCTGCACAACCTTTGGTCCTAAGCTATGCAGATTTGAAGATATATGTAGGAGTGGGAAATTTTCAGAAAATCTTACCAGCCAGCAAGAAGCAACATACAGTTGAAAATTGTTATGACAGAATTTACGCAACTGCAAAAATAAATCCTTACTACAATAATACATGTTCGTACTTTTTTCAAATAAAATTAAGAAATATATACAAAAGAGGAAAGTTTAGTATAAGGTTAGAACTTAGTTACCATAGTGATATTACACTAATTTGAAGAGTTACAAAATATAGCTAACAAGTAAAAACAATTCTTCTATAGCCTGCAGTTTTTAAAAGATTTCTTAAAGATTATCTCGCTCATCAGAAAAGCCACTCACTAGAGGGATATAATTCCCCAACCCTTGTGTATTACATATTATTATTATTGTTTTTTATATACAAATTACTTATGTTTGTATATAAAAAAATGGTACTTCTGCTTTATCCCGTCGACCACTTTTCATTAAAAAAATTATCGCCAAACTGTAATGTAAAATAAACAAATAGAAGAATGTTGCCATTGTAATATCAAAATAAATAAATAAATAAAATAAAAAAATTCGGAAAAGCCCCACTCACCAAAGTGTCAACTATCAGTAAGTTTAAACAAAAAAATATGACAATATATTAATGAAAACAGAAAAAAAAATCTTGGATATTTATTTATTTACATTATTTTTCTTAATTATCCTACTCGGCTGGTGAATAAATGTTTGTAACATCGGCTGAAATTGATTTATTGCACTTAACTATGCAACGCAAAATTTTTTTAATGCATTTTCTCTTTTAATATCATTGCACAGCCGTTTAAGGATGCAATTGTTATTTTAATTAATGAAATAACTAATAAATCAGTAAAACAATGAAAAATACAGGTAAATGGTGAATTAAAAACCCCTTGATGACTTAGCAAACATGTGTAATGCTTCTGACGTCAAGTGATTGGGACTGCATTTTTGGCGTTAAATCCTATAATATCCAAATTTTAATTGCTTAATAGGCGTATATCCAACAAGCAATTAAAATTTGGATATTATGAATGCAAGGCGTGAGAAATTTTCTCTGGAAAAATTTCCAAGTATTAAAATATGAAGTTAAATCCTATAGTTTGCCGATAACTTTTTTATGAAAAGTGGTCGACAGAATAATGGAGAAGTACCAAAAAAATAAATGACTTTTTTACATTAAATAAATTATATAAATACAGAAAAAAATCTTCTGTAAAAGAAACAGTAAATAGGTTACAAGAAACTATGCATGTGAAATTTCCTTCTCTTGCCAAGATAGTCGAGAAGTATCAGCATTTCAAATATAAAATAAAAATATTTACTGAAAAACAAAGAACTTTTTATTACTGTTGTTATGCAAAAAAGTACAAGTAAAATAATTTTTCCAAATCTTAAATGAACTTAATATCAACATATTGAATTACTGTGAATGAAGATTGGCAGCAAGAGTTTTCTTGGACGTGGAAGACATCTCAAGCTCTAGCAAGTTACATTTACAGACAGAAAAATTAAATAAAAATCTCTGCCTGTGAATGTCTCCAGCTGGCATAAAAATTCCAACAGAAGACTTTGTTAACTTAGTTCCTCGAATTCCAAACGTCAGCTTTTGCAAGTCAGTTCCTCGACTTCCATCAGTAAGCAGACCACAGATAACTTGATTGTAGCTTAGGAGGTTATCAATATGTTGATATTCATTTGGGACTTGTGAAAGTTATTCTAATTGTACAGTTTTGGATAACAACAGTAATAAAAAGTTCTTAGTGTTTCAGTAAATATTTTTATTTTATACCACACTCTGCAAGGTATATTATATATTAGAAATGCATTAGGAATTCCAAAACAGTTATCTACTTTAACAGCTAAATTAAAATGAAACGATTCATAAGAAAGTTATATTTTTATTGATTAAAATGTTATGAATAAATATAATTTTGCTGTTCAAACTCAAAAAAAAAATACTTTTTTAGTTTTATGTAACATTGAGAGCTAATATCTCAGTGTTTATATGATAATGAGACATATCTCAATTAAACAACTTATAATCAAGTAAGTAACTACTTTTAAATAAATCCCATTTGTGCCATAAATTCATGGCCAGATCAAATTGATGAATTTTATTTTGTCCTCACTTTAAATAACACTGGCTAAATAAATGAAACAATGACACCAACATTTATTAAAAAGGGCATTCTTAAGTATACTCATAAATAAAAATTGACTTACCGATGGAAAGATAAAGTTTTATTTATACCTTGATTGCCGGTGCTTACACACATGCAACACACATATATAACAATTGCGATTTCGTCTTAATAACAAACTAATGCCGCAATAAAGTGTTAAAATAAATAGAATACTTTTAAATTTAACAACGATTTTAAAAAAACTTTTAGAAAAATTCTCGAATAAAGAAATTATAGCGCAACACAGCTAACCACACATAATATACTATTATATGAAATGTCAACAATCTGACGTACGTTAGCTGTGATCAAAAATCCTCAGTTAAACTGACAGTTTTGCCAGTCTATGTATCTTAAATGTCTTTGGCCTGGAGTAAGGTTTTGGATAAACTTGTGACGAACAGGCTGGTCTACCACGCCCAGTCACGAGGGTTCCTCCACCAAAACCAATTTGGTTTTACTCCAGGTAAGGGTACAGAGCATGCCCTGCATGAACTGCGTAAGACAGTCCAAGACTGCCACGCACGAGACAAAGACTCTTGTCCCATCATGCTCGACGTAAAAGGTGCCTTTAATAATTTATGGTGGCCGGCGAACTATGCTCAACTGGAAAGGATGGGTTGCCCTGAAAACCTCTACAGGCTAGTTCGGAGTTTCCTAAGGGAGAGGAAAGTCCAATATCGAACGCATAACGTGTCCCTGGAACGCATGTACGACAAAGGTTGCCCTCAGGGCTCGAATTCAGGTCCCTTTCTCTGGAACTTGGTAGCGAACTCCTTGTTGGAGTTGGATCTGGGAGAGTACGTGAAAATCATCGCTTATGCCGACGACTTTGCACTCTTAGTCGAAGCGCCAAACGCCCACGTTTGTGCGAAGCGGGCAAATCCTGCCCTAGCGAAGATTGCTCGTTGGGCGGCATTGCATAAGCTCGAGTTCTCCTCGGAAAAAAACCGTACTGGTTTATTTCCGGAAAGTGCGCCGGTTGGGGAGTTACAAGAGGAACCCTAAAACGGCTCCTAGACTCTCCTTCCTTGGAAGACCCATTAAAGTCGCACAAAACACACGCTACCTAGGAGTGATGGTGGACGACAAGTTGAATGTAATGGCACACTGCGCATACGTCAAACAAAGTCTGGCAAACTATGTGAGGGCGACCCGCTCGCTCAGTCAGAGGACCTGGGGTCTCAAAGGGGAAGTACTGAAGCGTCTATATAAGAACGGCATAGAGAGGCTCGCGACTTATGGTTGCAGTTTCTGGTGGACGGGGACCGGCCGCATGAGAGAAAGCCTAATCACAGCTCAACGATTGGCGCTCATCGCGATAACCAGGTGTTATCGTACTACTAGTACGGTAGCGCTTCAGGTACTTGCCGGAACTCTACCGCTAGATCTCATGGTTGAAAGGGAGTATAACCAGAGTCGCGTCCTCCGACTAGGGGAAAATGCCAATGTAGGTGGAACTACAATACGATCTGAAGAAGTTCAAAAACGGATGGGAAGATGGTCAGTACACCCGGCGAAGGCACCTGCCATTGACTGGGAAGAAGCACCCCAGAACACCGGGGGACCCCACAGCCAGCAGGGGTTGTCGGTTTATACCGACGGGTCGAAAATTGGAGGAGGTGTAGGATCAGGTGTTGCAATCTTTGACGGTGGGGAATTGATTGAAGAACAAGCCTATCACCTCCCGCCCCATGCGACAGTGTACCAGGCCGAGCTAGTCGCCATTATCAAAGCGCTGGAGCTGTGCAGAGCCCGAAACGAACTCTCACTGTTCAGCGACTCTAGATCGTCGCTGACGGCACTAGCAATTCCGTACTCGCAAGATCCACTATGTGCACGTGTTCACGCGGCGAGATGGTTCTGGGTAAGGGCCCAGGTAGGGATACACGGCAATGAAACAGCAGACCGCCTTGCGAAAGCAGGTACAGGTTTAGATGTCATTGACGTCCCTCTAAGTCTGTCGTCCCGATCCGTAAAATCAAGGATCCGCCAGAAGGTGAAAACCCTCTGGCAAAGTCGGTGGGAGGAGGCGGGAACAAGGAGAAATGTGTTCAATTTAATTCCGAAAGTGTCGGATGAACGCACCTGGACTGCGTCTCTCATCAACTGGGCGATTACAGGGCATGGACCGTTCCCGGAATACTTTCATCGATTCAAGGTAAGACCTCTCACACGCGGATGCCCATTTTGCACAGACCCGGATCCCGCCACAAGTGCCTGTGTTGGAACGCAACCTCTCAGGGACAGGTTCTGTCCGCAGCTAACCGCTTCGATCGTCCGGAACTACTTCTTGGTTCCGGAAGGGAGAAAAGCACTCACAGCTTTTCTCCAGGAAATGGAGCCGCATCTCAGATAGGCTCCATTAATGGGCAGTCCCTTCCCACGCGTCTGAGGCGAAACCTAAGGTATAGACGCTTTCAGTGTGACGTCAGTCATGACGTTTTGCTTGGATACTGACTCCAAACAAACGGTTTCTATGTTTCATTTCTTATTAAATATAAATCGTAGAAAATATTACCACTGCATATAATGTATTAAAACATTTTGCCGTGAGATATAATTATAAGATATAGGTATAATATGCAAACATAATAGAAAATACAACATAGCAACCGTTTGTTTGGAGTCAGTTTCCAAGCAAAACGTCATCACTGTCGTCACTACTGAAAGCGTCTATTGGCCCAGGTAAGTTAAGAACAGGTAAGTGAGGGGTGAAGTTCGAAGAACAGAATAACAGAGAAGGAGTGAAGAGAAAGGGAGGAATTCAAGAGACAGATGAAGTGAGAGAAATGAAAAGTGTGAAGAATGAAGAGAGTAAAGGTGAAGATTTTAAATGGCAAGTGTAAATATGTGTAAATATCAATGTTTTTCTATCCTAATTATAACCAAGTCTAACATGTGAAATAAACGCCGCTCTCGTGCGGCGACCAATACCACCCCAATGGATGTAATGTGTAAAGAAGTAGCAAATATCTTGATGTAGCAACTCTATTATTAATGCAGAACAATTTATGTAATTATGAAGGACCAATAAAGAGCAGTGGCTCAATCCAGGGCGGGGCGAGAGTTGGCACGTCTTCCTGGTGGAGGAATGAGTCTCGAATAAACAACGCGACACGAGTGGTGCGAGAGGGAAGACATACTAGGTCGTCGGTGAGAACTGGGTTCTCACGAGCAGCAGGAAAGCCGTACAAGCATGTTTAGACGTACGATAGGGCAGCGGCTGGGCAGTCACAATGTCCCAAGTGAAAGTCTAACAATCAAAACGATCTGCTTCAGCAGATAATTATGCGATAACCTGTAGAGGTTGCATGCAGTATCAATCTAGCTTTACTTGAAATACTCCAGGAAGAAAGAAAACCAGATATAACCTCTACCCCTCTTCCCCTACATTCTCCAAATGAAGAACCTTATGAGGGGAATTTTCACTTAAAAAAGTTTATAGTGATTCCAATCGAGATACTGAAATCTGTAAATGAGTTTACTATTCCAATTCTAAGCGGCTGGATGACAAAATAAGTAGTGTCCTTAGCTGGAGCAATTAACAACTGTAGGTCCAGGTGGTGATCATTTAATAACCATATATGATTCCAAGAAACTAAAGGGAGGTGTACTACTTTGGAACCCCCCCCCCCCTCCTCCATTAACTAAAGAGTTGCTTGAAGACAAATTCTTCCACCCTTTTACTTCCTTCTTCCATGTTCATTCATCACACGCCACATTTATCACTTTCTCACGTTCATTCCAAGAAAAACACAGAAGACTAACAAAAGTTTCCCTTTTCCCTAGATTTTGGAAAAGTATTGTCCGTCTTCTGAAAATTCCTTAGAAATAAGAAAGAATTCCCTAACTCGCTAAATGGACTTGGATTTCTATAGATCTAGGAATTTTCCCCTAGATCTGAGAGGGCTGACAGTCTGGAAATCTTCGTCTGTGTGTGTGTGCAGGTAGGAATGAATACCTATATTTAAATTATAAAAATCGCACTTTTGGAACAGTATGATGTATCTAGTCATAGCCCATTAACATGGACACATGGACCTTATTAATTCACTGAAAAACTCCAATTATTAAAAAAAAAGGAGACATTGAAAATTTTCTGGCTTGGATAGATTTTAATAATTGTCATTAGGGCTGGGCGATATATCGATACATCATCAAATATCGATTTCTATAACATATCGTCTCAATCGATTTCAATCTTCCTTAAATATCGATATATCGTCTATAGATAAGGTAATACAAAATTTCTTACTCTCCAATTAATCCCCCAGTGTGTAAAACGAAGGTGCAAAAAAGAGGCAATTTTTCCCCTTTAACTCCCCCTCTCCCATATCTAGTGATCCTCCGTTTGTTAGTGGGCTATAGAAGGGATTTAGAAACGAATATCATTTTTTATTTTTCGATAAATGTATTGCATTTTTAGTTATAAGCAAGACTTATAATGACTATTTCCGGGCTGTCGCGTTACGAAAATCAGTTTAAAACCTTTATTATGATAGCCTTTTCTGATAGAGCCTTTGCTTTATTGAAAAATGGAAAACGCTATTCGATTTCCCCGTATTTTAATAAGCGCACCTTCCAATTCCGTGCGTTAAGGTTTTCTCATTTTCAAAACTCTATAAAGAACCAATATTACATTTCTAGCAACATAAACAGGCATAAGAAATAGTCTTCAAGGTTAGGAAAAAACTTTTTTTAATCTGAATTTAAAAAAAAATAAATTCGTAGTGCGGTTCTGAAAAAAAGTATTTTTTCACGCGAAATTTTCGGGTTGATTCACGGACTTTTATAATTGCAAAAGCAATAAATAACTGTGCTATTGAAGTGATTTAGAAACGAATAGCATTTGTCATTTTTCGATAAATGTACTGCATTTTAAATTATAAGCGATTGTTGTCCATTTTTAATGGTCATTTTCGAGCTATCGCGTTACAAAAATCGGTTCAATATTTTTACTTTCGACATCCTTCTCTGACAGATCCTCCACTTTATCGAAAAAGGGAAAATGCTATTCGATTTCATAGTTTTTTAATAAGTGCACTTTCTAATTTCGTGCGTCTAAGCTTCACTTCGCGACTGTGTCAGAAAACTCCGAGGTTGTATTTGGGAACTGCATTAACAATATAATATATATACATTTCCTGAACTTCTAAAATATAATATATTTCTAAATTCTCCCCCCCCCCCTCTCCAACAAAAAAAAATACAAAAGAAAAATCCACCTCTTCTTGAATAGTTTAAGATTTCTGGCATTTTTAAAACTCTATAAAAAAAATCAATATCACATTCCTAGAGACATATGCGAGCATAAGAAATAGCGTCTTAAATGCTAGAAAAAACTTTTTTTCCCCCTGGTTCGATTTTGCCCATTAACGAACTTGATAGAGATTTTATGCCCCTTGATTTTATGTATGAGTTTGGAAGAGATTTGTGCAGAATTATTGCAGTTATCGTGTCCATAAAAAAGTGACTAGATAGATAGATAGATAAAGTTTTGAACTGGGGGTGGTTTTGCGCTATGGGAGTCATGATCAGGGTAGATCTGCAAAAATTTTTCAAAAATTCCAACTTAAGTGAGAATGTAATACGTAGTATTTCTTACGAAATCTACCTAATATATATATTGTACAAAACAATGCGTATAATGAAATAAAGTTTAATTTTCTATAAACAGTGCACCTTTAACTAACAAGGGAGAGGACGTTCGGATCACCGAATTCCTGAAACACAGTATTGGTTTCAATAAAATTAATGTAAACTCTCTCTCAAAAAAAAAAGTACTTTTCGGTTAGCCGGGCGCTAGTGAAACAAATATAAATGTATATACACACACACATATATGTATATACATACATATATACACAAACATAATATGTAGATATATATATGTATAATATATTTATATTTTTTTCACTGTCCGAAAAGTACCAAAAATTGTTACGTACTTTACTGGCGTTTGGGTTGTCCTACACAGATGAACCTTGAAGGTATGGATACAAAGTCCATGATCGCCGTTTATTTCAGATTTTTTCTTTCCTATTTTTATTAATTTAAAAATGATTTATCAGTTGCTTTGTATTTTTGGGGATAAATAGAATGTTAATAAATCAAGGTCGTGATATCAATATGTTAAAAGATTTATTTCTTTATTTGTAATAGCAAAATAAAATCTTTGTTAACATTTGATAAAAAAGCTTTTAAACATTTTATTCAAATATATTTTTCGATAACAACATTGTTGAAACATAATTATTAATTTCTAAAAATATTTTTTTCTTGAAATTCATTTTTTGATGTAAATTGCATTATTTATTATATTGCAATAAACATCATAAAACACGAGAAACAAATGCTAAAATACTTATACATTCAGTAGAAAATTTATAAACATTCTAACTATATTTTATTCATATTCATTACGAAACTAGACGGTAAACCACATGTATTTCCCCTCTTTACAAAAATAGGTACTGATATTTCTAGTTTAAATAATGTATATCTTTTACATTTTATTGTTATAATATATTTTACGTTGTAAAATATGCTTTGCATTTTATTCGTACTAAAAATTCACTGTTGAAGTACTCATTATAAAAACCTGGAGAAATTCGTGCAAATTGATTATATTTTCATTACTTATTTTACATTTTCTTAACGAAAAAAAAATAATAATGTTTAAATATTAAAAGGCACTGTAATGTAAAATTTTAATCGTAAAATAGCTGAATTTGTCGTATTTAATTAAATAAATAATTGTCAGTAATATCAAATTTTACTTTTATAAAATATATTCCATTAATCATGAAAAATACAAAGCAACCGATAAAACATTTTTAAATTTTAGAAGAATCAAACAGAAATTTAGGGGAATCGAACCCGCAAACATCAAGAGCAGTACTCTAACCATTCGGCCACCAAGTTCACTTCAAGATTCCAACAAAATATCATTAAAATACGCAAATTAGTCAAATGAAGGCCCAGGTTCATTATCGTTGATTTGGACGTCCAAATCAATGATAATGAACGCGGGCCTTTCAATTTCATTCACAGTATAGACTCACTGTCACTTCATATTATAATCTCCATGGCCCGCGCGCCGTCTGGTCTTCGGTTCTGATCTTGAATTCGTTTCGAAGTTAAAATAGGTCACGTATTTTCATTTCAAATAATAAACATTCTGTCCTTATCACTTAAACAGGGTGATGTACTAAAGTCTACAGTTTTACATGTGTACGACGAAGAAAACTTGCTTTAATTAATTTAAAAAAGCTTTTTCTAATTTTTCTGAAATAAGTTAATTTTAATGATTATTATTCTACTAGCCACCACTGGCGACCAGTTTGGTCTCCCTTAAATATATGTTAAGCATTGTAACACGTTACTTTTATTCATAATTTAATTCTTTTTCTCAACCCTTCGCCAAACCGGAAGATTCTAATAGACAAATCAAGAACTTTTGCGATCATGGTAGCATTTCACATATTTTTTGTTATGTATTTCATCTTTCTTTCTTCCCTTAACCAACTTAAGCATTTATGCTTCATATCCGTTTGCTTATCAGTTGCAATATGTTCGCTAATGCGGAGATTCTTAAACATATTAAGTAATTTTCCGTAATTGGGTCCATTGCCAATTGGCACATTTCAGTTAATACGATTTGATGCAATGAAGTCTGTTTTGTGAAAGTCTTTAATGATATCCACATTTACACTGAACCATATTGTTGCTAATATTTTTTTGTGTTTCTCGCTAACTTTGGTTGTAGACTCGATTACGCAAGATTAGAAAATCTAACATTATTCTCATCTGAAACGTCTTGAATAATGCGCCATAATCGGGCTGCATATTATTACACGTAATTTTCGAGTATGGTTTGGTGAAACATTGAGCTTTTGGAAGAGAATGGGGGTGGTCAGCAGGTGGCGGCGCTCCCACAGCCGTAGCGCATACAGAAACTCTCCTGGTCGTGCGCGCTAAAAGTCCCTCAGGACTTGGGTAAGGCGGTTGATGTGCCTGACGGGCGCAGCTCAGTTTTGATCACATTCCCTTTAAACTCCATTTGCTGTCAGGACTTTTGACCCGTGACGTACAATCTGATTAAAATTCCCGAACTTCCTTCTAGATGCCGATCTCTGTTTTTCTCTGCTTTCCTTTCTTGGTATAGTTTAGGAGTTCTGATAATAGCGTAATTCTCTTAGTTTGGCATTTCTGCTTAATGTCTACTGACTATTAAGGTCTGTAACAGGTAAATACGCCGCGCCAACATTGGCGCCTATAATTCTAATTACAGAAGCCCGGTTTTTCTCTCTATTTTGTAACTCTATAGTTAATATTATGTAGTAGAATATATAAAAGACAATTAAAAACGCTTTTTTTACTATAGTAGATATAGATATAGTATATATTATATTCATAGGTATATAGTACGTGATTAGAATATATATCTCATATTCATTCCGATGGATATAACATACCGTCAATAAAACTACCATCGTAAATATGTAGAAAAAACCATCGATATGATTTTATGCTAAAAGCCGTCGATATGATTTATGTGTTTAATAAATGTATACTAAATATTTTTTGTATTATTTTACTTTGTTTCTATATTATTTACGACTTTTAATGATGGGTGCTTTTAGGTACAGCTGTCGCAGACAAACCGGGGTATCATTTTGGCTCCAAAATGGCGATTTTATGCTTGGGCAACCCGGCTGTTTCGGCTAGATTTTACTTCGTATATTAACCCGGTAGAGCATATTCCGTATGTTTATAATAAATTAAATATTGTGTGTTTTATAATATATTAATCATTGTGTGTGTTTTATAATAACATTGTGTGTTTTTAAATATAAAATAAACTATTTCATAATAAAATAAAAGTAACATGCTGTTTTAGCAATCTCTAATCGGTACTTGAAAATGGGGTTTTCTCGCCAAAATGGCACAAAACAAAAATCGCGCCAACCCCGATGCATCTGCGACAGCTGTTCCATCAAAACATTTGATTTAAAAATCAAAGCATCGTTTCTAATTTGCACACGCAAAAAATAAAAGCTGGTATTGGCGATTTTAAAAATGCTACTGGCAAGATTTGCGCCCAAGTAACATAAAAGTGTTTAATGGTGTTATGTATTTTATAAATGTATATTAAGTTACTGTTTTTGTTTTGAAAGCGATTGGCCATTAACAATGATAAATATGATTGGTGATTAACAATCATTTTCGGTGATCTCCCTTCCTGGCAAGTATAATACATAAATACCAAAATAATTTATAATTTGTTTCGAAATTTGATTCATTAAATATTATTACACGAGTTTTATTTGTTTACATTCAGCATGCGTCAAGAAAAGATACGGACGGAAGTTAAGTTGTATAGCACATAATTATGGTACTTTGATTGTCTCACTGGTGCGAATTATTTTTTGACACCAGGCAGGGGTCCAAAAAATCATTCACGGAGAACTTGCTTTACGAACGATTACCTCCATGGTTTAATATTTTAAACGTTCACGGCGAATGAATGTTTTTTTTTTTGTTTGTTGTTGTTTACTTTCATGGATAGAGAATTTGAACTGCGAACCTAATTTTAACTGAAATTATTTTAGAATATATACATAATTGAACGTAAGTCATCTCTCAAATATTAATTTATTTTGAACGATCTTTCTAAAAATGTAACTTTCATGCAGGTTTATTCGAAGAAATAATTATGAATAAAAATGGCCGGCTGGTATATGAAAAAGTGAAGCGGACATCCCGGAACTGTTGATGACAGTCACATGACTTAGGCTTTTATTATAGAGATACGTTTATTGCAATCTCGTACCAAGGAGATAGTGTTCGATAAGCATATTAGCAAACCATACATGTATTCATGTATAGAGAAAATTAGAGCTCTGCTATTTAGTCCAGTCATTTTAGGAAAAATAGCGGAAAAAATTAGAACAAAGCTGGATTTTTGCACAGGTGCTAGTTAGGGTATGTAGTTTAACATACTAAAAGTCCTCATCGATCCGGTGTGAGCTTTCACTGCCAGGGGGCGCGAATGATCCTGAAAATCGGTTTTTTGAGAATATCTCATTAATGATGACATCTAGTAAAAAAAGTTCAATTGAAAAGATGTAGAAAATTTAATTTCCTACAAAAAGAGTGTATAGCATTTTTTTGTCATACCAACACTTCTCTGTCAAAAATCAAGAACAGTGAACGTACTTGGAAGAAAAATGATAAAAATACGAAAAACCTGCTGCTATTTTCAAAGAAATTATATTGAAACTAGCTGTTACCCGTGACTTTGTTCACGTATCATTAAAAGAAGAATAAATGCATTAATTAAGCAAAATATTTCATTCCCGATAATTAGAAACGTAAATAATTAACTAACTCTTTATCACATTCCATAGGGGACAATACAGTATTTCTATGTTATAGAGGCCTTGACATAACTAAGTTTAAAAAAGTGAAATTTTGTGACAAATAATCACGAAAAGGAAACTGCAACCAATGAAAAAAGGCGGGCCAAATAAAATCGTGGAAATCGGCGAATTATATAAAAACATATGTCAAGTTTACCTGGTAAACCATTTTAGTTTTAACGCCTTTGTGAAACGTTTTAATAGCAGTCCTTCAAAGATAATGGAGATAGTATATTCTTTTTCATTAAATTCAATTCTTGTGAATAGGGAGCAATTATTGTAGACCTAAATGCAAGAAGCTTAAATTTGCCTGCTTGATTTAATCTATAACTGAAAAAAAATCTTTATTTCTAAATGAAAATATGTTGACAGACGATTTTTGTTCTCCAGAATAAATTGATTCATGAAGGTTGAATATGTGAAAATACGTTTTTATTTTTCAAAAATTTTACTGTAATCAATTTTTTTTTCTTTCACCATCTATTCAAATTGAAAAAAAATTTTTTTTTTTTTTCAGATTTAATGAGAAAAAATATATTAATTCGTTTTATTTCTTCTTTTTTATCCACAAAAATGGAATAATTTAGTTGCCATTTTTAGAAAAACTTCGTTAAAATTTACAACAACAAATAATAATAATAATAATAATAATAATATTTCGGAATTTAAATCATTTTTTTTTTATTCTGAGAGTTTATGACATCCTCGTATGAATAATAACCGGTGTTGAGTAAACCGCATTGCGTTCGACAATCTGAAAAGAGTAGTTGCGAAATACAAACAGGCGGCGGCCAGATTTTAATATAATAGATTCGTATTTATTTTTCTTTTCCTAATAAGCACGGTGTGGTTTTTGGCAAAAACTCTCATCTGTATGTAACTGATATTCATCCTTAATAATCGGTATAGATAAAAAAAAAATTCAATTTTTCGTTTTAAATACGTCGTGAAACTAATCTACTTTCTATACTTACTGATCCTTGTATTATTAATGTACGGAATTAATTCCGGCGCCTTGTAAAACACATTTGAAAATTCCCGTTTTATTTCAAATATGACGTCACATTTTCCTCAGAGAAATCTCTTTTTAATGCCATAATTCTTGTTAATTTTCTTTTTCTGGCAATCAGGACGTAAATTTTAGCGGAAAATTCACTTTGTATGTAACTGGTACTCAAGCTAATTATTAATCAGTATCGATAAAAAAATATTTCAGTTTTTCATCTTAAATATTACGACCATTATCTATCTACTTTCATTATACATTGATTTTCATGCTCCTTGTATTATTACGACTATTTGAAAATACGTGTTTTATTTATGACGTCATATTTGTCCAAGCCGAGAAGGATCCTTTTCATAGTTCCATGGTCCAAGCGAAATCTATTTTTAAGAATATAATTATTGTTCATTTTTCCTTCTAATTATAACGCAGTTTTTTTGACAGAAAAAGATCTTTTTAATGTAACCGATATTCATACTTCATGTATAATAACAAATACTCCATATTTTTGTTTCAAACATTACGAAAAATCATCTTGTTTTGAATTATTTTTCATTTTCATTTTTCATGTGAAAATCGTTTAATTGAAAATTAATTGTTGAAGAAAAATTCTTTTTCCGTGTTTTTTTTTTTTTTTTTTAATTGTCAACGATCAAAGCCCTGGCAACAATAAAGTAAAATGGTTAAATTTTATGGGAAAAATGTCCATTTATTCTCTATGAAAATAACGAAATTTTGAATTATTAAAAAAATATATTTGAATAAAATGAACAAAAACCGGCCTATGTTCATTTGAGGGTTATAATCAACGTATATGCAAAGATACAGGATCATTAAATACTCCATTTTGACGCTGGCTTCAGCCTAACATTTGCACACAATCAGATTTATAATATTATTAGGATTTGTAAAATTCTTATTTTTGAAGAAAGGAGGTGAATATATAATATGCTTATTTCCATACCACCCGTGAGGTAAAGCATTTAGCGCATTTTTTTTTAAATTCTGGTTCTACCCCCCCCCCCCCCCCAACTAGGCCTAATCAGCATATAATGACTGATTCAATTGGATTCTTCAAATCTCAATCATTTGACTGTTTGAGTAGTCGTTTACACATTTACAACTTCTTCACTCGATTTAGTTTCGTCATCATCTTTATTTTTTCTTCAGTTGTTGTATTACATTCACTATTTTCTGGTTGGCCTTCGATATTATCACTAAATTCAGGTGTAGCGATTCCCTCATTCCTTGCAATAAACATGATATTGTCAGTACCATCTTCATCTTCTAATTCAACTTTACTTACATTGTGACATGAAACTCCGCAACAATTTACGCAAATATAAGAACACTTGAATCCAATTTTTTGGCATCCACACGCTTTGCCACATCCTTTGGAGCAAATACAAGAAATGGATTAGATAATGTTTTTTGGTGCGGGTGGTAAGGTAGCTGGACTTGGAGACAAATTAAGTGCATTTTGCCAGCTCCAGTTCTCAGGAAGAAGTTTATTGCCCAACCAGTATTGTATTCGATGATAAACACATAAACTGTGCAATCTAGCTGCGTCCACGATAAGCGGTGACGATGAAAGCCTTTTCTTACCAACAGCAACTCCTTACTTGAAACATATATAATAGTACTTGTTCAGAGAAATTTCTGCTTTACCACCATATAAAATAAATAAATAAATAAATAAAAAATAGTTTTCCCTCTTTCGAATATTTCAATTTGGGATACTTTGCCCTTTTTTAAAGTGTTGGCAGCTTGTATATTACGGTTTCCTTCCCTTTTCAAAATTTTTAATAACGACATTTTGCCTTTCCCAAGCATTGCTGTGTAGAGTCACAACCTCAAAAAGCGTGAAGAAACGATATATGATCTTTCAGAACTGCATCATAATTGAGACTGCGAAGAATACAAGGTGGTTGTAATTCTTGTTCTTCGAGGTTTATTAAAAATATCTCTGTATCTGGAGGTGCTAAGGCAGTCAACAATACGAGCAAGTCAGCATCGTCTCCTACAATAGCAGCCAACGCACCAGACATTGCTACTTAAATGGCTGCGTTAACAATAAGTGTGTCAGCATTTCCCTCTGCCTGTTTCGTTTCGAAACCATTCTCCATAAATTTCTCCTTGAGAACAGAGACGAGGAGTGTATTTTTTTTATAATTAGATAAAAACTCTTGACTAATTGACAATTCATTTCTTCGTAAATACCGATGTCGAGAGTTACAATTTTCGAATACCGATGAGTTCATTCGGCCTCTTTTGTATTATAAACTTCGTCAGAATAAACATCGAAATCCGTTACACATTTACTACAGTAATTTCTTAGGATATAGGAAATATAACTTTCTACGACACTACTGTGTGAGGAAAGTGCAGCTGATGTCACTGTGGAGAAGCGAGAAATACCTGACAGTCGTTAAGACTACTATTGTTCACAAGTGTTCAAGCGGTCTGATTTGTCTACGATAAGAAGATCTGTGATATGATTGGTCTGCGTCGCCATGATGATTCCTGCAATGATCGCTAAGGAGAAAATGTAGATTGGTTGATGGAATTGTTTGTAAACATGTCCTTTTCTTATTTACTGGTTTCCCTTTACTTGGTAAAAAACCCTTATAAAGAATTTGTGGTGGTACTTTGCTTCAGCTGCAGCCAAGTCAATAACGTTAGATAAACGCTTAGTGACTTCTTTGCCCCATTTGTCTTCACTGCAGACACAATTAGCCTATTTTTCATCTCTAAGCTTTTAACTATTATCATTTTTTCGCAATACTTTATAGAGATTTCTTTTTTCCTTCCGTATAAAAGCTTCATCCAATGTATCATAACATAGTAAATATTTTTCGTTGAATTCAAACAAGCGACTGTCTTTCTCAATTTTTCAGTTAACGGTGTAATTTGTGTGGACGTTGATGGTTTTATGCAAGAGATTTCTTGTACGATTTAACAACATTCTTTCTTGTATAATTTTTCCTACGCGCTGGATGGACTATAATTCCACTATTGTTTTCTGCCATTTCTTCAAATGCTGTCCAATTATTGTCACTTCATTCCAAACTTGAGGTCACAAGTGACTTCAGTGCTTTTTTTCCAATCATTCACAACGCAGCTCTCTCCAAATATAAGACCAATTACTTCGTCAATCTCCATTTTAACGCTTTGTGAGCTCACAAAGAATACTTCATTCTGTAAGTTCGGGGGATTTAATACCAGCGAAATGCTCATCAATTGAAATTAAACCAGGCAAAGATACCAGCAGGTGGTATATTTCGACATAAGCATGGGATGCCACGACAATGACTATTTCGCCAGCTTGCGAAATCAGTCTACAGGGAAAAGGACAGAAGAAGAGGTGTAGGGTTCGAAAGTAGATAGGTATCTGTTCTGCTTCTTGGGCGCGTTATGAAAGTCCTGTTTTGGTATCTTCCTAAGTTCAGTCGTTGCGTTAGTTTTTATGTCTCCTACGGTGTCAAAATAGTTACCTTTGAAGTCCATTTTGATCTTGGGGAAGAGCCAGAAATCCGATGGTGCTAAATCCTTTGAGTAGGGAGGCTGTAGGTGGAATGGGATGTTGTTTTATTCGAGCCATGTCTGCACAACAATCGATGTGTAGGAGGGAGCATTGTCGTAATGCAGTCAAGGCCGTAGCTAGAGGGGTGCCAGGGGGGGAGGTCAGCACCCCCTGAAAATTTTTGAGCCTACCCTGGAAGGTTGCCAAGCGCACCAAGTGAAATTCTGTTTCAAAAATCCAAATGAAACTCTGTTCAAAAATTGAACTTAGTTTTGGAGGCTTTTTACAGTTTTGCATAAATACTAAATTGTAGTATTTGTTTAAAAACTGTATATAACTGCCTATCTGCACATGCTCAGAATTGGCAACCTTTTGCTGATGCATTGACTTTTGCATTAGTTATATACAGAATTTTTTCATTTTGTAGCATTTTTCATTATTAGCATAAAACAAAGTTATTCTAACGAGTTTGATAGTAAATATGATACTTATGATAAATATTATGTTTCGTAGTTGAGTCATCCTAGTTTTTTTTTCTTTTTTTTTTAAAATTATATATATATATATATATATCCTTGATTTATATCCTTGATATATTAAGATCCTTGATTTAAAAATGATACTAAAAGCTAATAGCCAATTTAAATACAAATGGTTTTAGCATTTGACTAGACACAAAAATAATTTTAAAATGCAAAATACATCCTTGATTTTTCTAATGTTTTTTATCATATAAAAACATAACTTTAGAATCCTGAAGGGCAGGGAATATTCAGAAAAATGAAAGGTTGCAACTCTTTTGAAACAGGTGAACTGGCGACTTTTTATTTCCTTATTGACATCATCACTTATTATTTCACTAGTATAATTATACACTGAAAATTTTCATTCCGCAGCCACTGATATAGTCGTAAAAAAACCAGAGGGCATACGTTGTAGGCAGAGGATATACCCTAAAGAGTAGAGGGTATACGGTATTCCTTAAAATAATCCAGCAGGTATACGGCGTACCCACCGTATATCCTCCATTACATCCATGTCTGCAGCCTTTACTGTTCTTAGCATCCAATAAAGTTATTATAAACAGTTTAATAAGAAACATAGTGCCTACAATATGCACTAATTTACCTTTCTAATATAATACTTTGATCACATATATCTGTGTTTGTGCGTGCATGTGTCAGAGAGAGAGAAGTAGTATGAGCCCTTCCCCCCCCCCACATTTTCTTGAGCACTCCCTATTGTTTGCTTCTAGCTACATCCCTGAATGCAGTGATTATCCTCCTTGCCATTTGGCGGGACGTTTTCTTCGGATTGCCTCCCTCAGTCTTTTCAAAACTTGCGCGTACAAAGGGTCGTTTACAGTTTGTCCAACTGGTAGAAATTCATGGTGCACAACACTTTCATTGTTAAAAAACGCAATGAGCATCACTTTTATTTTGGATTTCACATAACGTGATTTCTTCAGTTGAGGAGAAAAAGTTGTGTGTAAACAAATAAATTAATTATATTTTGGTATTAAAGAGTTACAGCGAAATTCCGTGAGCTTTTTGACTGTCCCTTGTATAATGCGTCATCTAAACTTTCAAATCTGTCACTATATATACTATATATATATATATATATATATATATATATATATATATAGTATATATACTATACACTATACACTATACACACATATACACTATATATACTATACTATCCTACAATATGCACTAATTTACCTTTCTAATATAATACTTTGATCACATATATCTGTGTTTGTGCGTGCATGTGTCAGAGAGAGAGAAGTAGTATGAGCCCTTCCCCCCCCCCCCCCCCCCCCACATTTTCTTGAGCACTCCCTATTGTTTGCTTCTAGCTACATCCCTGAATGCAGTGATTATCCTCCTTGCCATTTGGCGGGACGTTTTCTTCGGATTGCCTCCCTCAGTCTTTTCAAAACTTGCGCGTACAAAGGGTCGTTTACAGTTTGTCCAACTGGTAGAAATTCATGGTGCACAACACTTTCATTGTTAAAAAACGCAATGAGCATCACTTTTATTTTGGATTTCACATAACGTGATTTCTTCAGTTGAGGAGAAAAAGTTGTGTGTAAACAAATAAATTAATTATATTTTGGTATTAAAGAGTTACAGCGAAATTCCGTGAGCTTTTTGACTGTCCCTTGTATAATGCGTCATCTAAACTTTCAAATCTGTCACTATATCACTAAGTTATAAAACAGAGATGTGCAAATGCATGCTAGTTTATGTAATAGGCATTAGATTGAGCAATTATTAAAACAACAGACTAGAAAAATATTTCTATTCTTAAACATGCGTAACACTTTACTCAACTCAACTAAATATAAATATTAATAAACGGTATCACTTTCCTTTTCTTTTTGCAAATCCCAATCAGTGGGATTCGCATGTTTGTATTAGGATTATTACTGCGTATAAGCAGAAGGTTCGAAGAACATATTGCAAAATGAAATTTGTAATGAAGTTAAAGTGGTAGGAATTGAATATTCCATCAGCGTCGCGGAATGTTTGGAAATTCGTTTTACAGCATTCTTTATATTTCAAGATTTAAGTTAAATATATTTTACACAAAGTAATTCATCCAGTACAAGTACGAATGATACATTTCGAAGTTCTACTTTAAATGTTTTCAAAAATATAAAAAAACTTCTGTGATTTTCTGTAGTGTTAAATGGCAACAAGTTGAATGCTACGAGTACGAATTCCAGAATTTCTGCGGATTATAAGGTTCATCCGATACCAAGGGTCACGTGAAAATTACGCACGGAAGATTGCCCTATAGGAGCCATTTTTTTTTTCCTTTTTGTTATTTGGTATACCACTGTTTCCAAACAATAATCTTACTGGCAAATTTTTAAATTTCCGGTGTAGATTTCAGATTAGATCGATTTTTGAATGAATCAAAACATGATAATTAATTTATCTGATAAATATATACACAAAAAAACCAGCTATAATGATTACTGTATTTTACATTTTATGGATTAAAAAAAATAACTGTTGGTAAATCTAAATATGTATTTTATTAGATGAAATTATAAATTCCTATGACTGACATTTTATAAACATATTTTCAAAATTATCTTGAAATTACTTATTTGATTAATTTATTTACGGTAATGAAACTGCTCTAGCAGCACCATGATCCAATCGTGACAAAAATATGAAAAAAAAAAAAAAAAAAAAAAAAAAGTGATCCAAATGCAACTTTTGTTGTTCATATTGCAGTGTACTTAATGTGACGAATGAGTCACTGTTTCGCAATTGTGACGTTGATTTGTTACTTTTAAGACAAACTGCAAGTGAAGTTTTTTGTAGGTGCTTTGTGAGAAGTGCAGTGACGTTATTTAGGGAGGACATCTAGTGGTTCAGAGGTGATTCCCTCCGTGGTGCGTGTGTGTGGTGGGGGGGGCGGGGTGTACAAGGGAACGGAAATTAAAAAAAATGTGACCAAGTTAATTAAAAAATAAACGACATCTTCTTTAATTTGTTAATTTTAGTTAACAAGCAAGTTAGTGACAACTTATTAATATAAATTAGTGTAAATTAACGAGGACAAACAAAATATGCAAACAGGGCCCGCTTAAGACTTAGAAGTAGGGGAAGCCCGGCGTCACACAGGGGGTTCCCCTTTTACTCTGCCAATTATGCTTCAACAATTTGAAATTTCACCATCAAAATTTGGAGTAAACAGCACTTTTAATATTAAAGTAAAACTAACTACCTATATACATATTAAGAATATTTTATTATATACATAATTATGCATAACAAATTAATTTTGTAAATGAATTTGGAAATATGGAACAGGTGCGAATATTTGAACTTCAAAATGTGTTTTATGCTTTACAAATTGAAGGATTTGCCAGTGCTAAGAACAGTGCAGGGGCAACAAATATTTGACATAAATTTATGCTTGGATGCAACACAATTTTGTTTCTATTTTATAAACAGAAATTTGGTATCATCTGAATGCTAATTACTTTCCCCTTTATTTAAATAACCTATTCTCCCTGTTTTATATCATTTCTCCACTCTTTAAGAATGTAAACAGAATACAATTATACAGATTAAACTTTCTGTAATTTTTAGCACGTTTGAAATTAAAATGTAAAGCATAAGAAAAATTTAAATAAGTTGCATTTAATCACTGTTTTTATACCATTTATTATATCAACAGAAAAAAAAATAGTATATAAATGTGTCAGTAATAGTCTGAGGGAAAATTTAGTATCTATAATTAAGAAAAAAATACATTTTTTACACTGACTGAATTTTCCCCCCTGAAAATCAGTTTTAAAAAGTAAATTTGGGGGCCCCTTTATATTTTAGTGGGTAAGCTCCGGCTTCACGGGCCTATTCGGTAAACAGGCCCTGTATGCAAAGGAATACCTGTAAAAATACACATGTAAATGCTTAAAGTGATTAAAACAGAACACAAAAAAGGATTATGAAAACCTTTTAATATGATGATCGTTTTGAACGCACAAACGGCGCCATTATCAAGATCTACACGGTAAACAAACTATTCTCGCAAAAATTTAAAAATAAGCTTGAAATCATAAACAGTACTTTAAGAATAGTAAAATAATTTATCCATCGAGACTTCATTTCCCATCTATTATCCATGAATCAATAGAAATCTATATGTGTAACGAGAACATATGCAATGAATCAGCCTCTTTTGAATTACCTAAAATTTAGCAAATGATGTTTTTTTTTTTTTTTTTTTTTTTTTAAGGAATTATTAATTTTCACTTTTGCAGTTGACCATTTTTAAGCACCTGCTTTTATTATACATATGATTTCGTGGTTTATGTTTTTTAATTTTATTTTCAAATTTTTGCGAGAATAGTTTGTTTATAGTGTAGATCTTGATAATTGCACAGTTTGCGCATTTCAAAACATGTCGATCATTCTTTTAAAAGGTTTTTTTATAAGCCTTTTTGTGTTCTGTTGTCATCACTTCAAGCATTTACCTCTGTTTTTTAATGATAATTAGTGATTTTATTATATGATTATGAAATACGCGTACTTAGATAATTTAACATTCATTAATTTTTCAATTTTCTTTGCGTTAATTGAACAATTGAACTTTTTACCTTATCATTTTCCAGCTTTGCGACATATTGAAGTATTTGGTGTGTTTAGTTTTATTTTCATTCATAATATAACAGGCGAATAGTCTCTAGCAATTTTTGAACCTCTCACGTCTTTCGGTGGCAGAAAGTTTTATTCTGACAATTTCTCGATCTCTCAATAATTGAAGTTAGATCAACGTTGCTTAAAAAAAAAAAAGTACAAAAGCAATTTTGATTCTGCTCGGTCAATTTGCAAAAAAGAAATGTCTGCATTATTACTAGTACGCTCTATAACATTAAGTGCAGATCGGAAATGATTGGAAAAAGTAAATTATCCTCATTAACCAGATACGGATTAACAAGAGTCCACTGTGGACAGAATCTCAAACCTTAAAAAGTTCTGCAGCAGAGATTGGTTTCAGGTTATTATTAGATGAAATGGGAGGAGTCAGGCTATCAGCATTCGAAATCTGCAATCAATTCCAATTATTGGAAGAAATTTTATAAAGCATGAAATTTAAGGATAATTTTGAGAATATATTTATAAAATTGTAATTGTAGGTAGACCTACAATTATATAAGATTTTGTGGACTTACATTTTCATTTAGAGTATATATTCAAATTAAGTTATAAAAATACATCGTGTCAAATACATGACAAATCATAACTGTTTAACCATAAACGTCAACTTTTCTAATTCTGTTAACCCTTAACTGCTGTAAGTGGTCTCACAGACCGTTGCTTTTTAGGTGCGTTCGTAATTATATAAATACGTAGCACCTATTCTCGTCGTCTGGTCCGTCCGTCTGTCTGTCCGTCCGTCCGCATATAACAACGCTAAAACTACCCAACCGAATGGTTTGAAATTTAAGATATATTATCTTTGCCGAATTTTGTCGTGACATTTCAAATTTTATGAAAATTGAATCAAAACTTTAGACAATATTAATAAAAACATTTATTAAGAAATTTGAACTTTTTAAAAATCGGTGCTTTCTTGTTATAGGAGCTTCCCAGATTGAATCGTCAAGCGACAAGATATACTTATTTTATCACAGAAATTAATCTGCAGAAGATATAATTCATTTCACAGAATTAAAAATCATCAAGATCTGAATGTTTATATAACTAGATATAGTACGAACGCACCTCATTTGTTACGTTTGACGTACAATTTCCAACTTGTTTCAGTTTTCACAGTTTAACTTTTAATTTTCAGTTTAACTACTGATACTTGTGAAATTTTGTTCCGTTTGGAGCTCTAGTGCTGTCGCTAGAGAATTCTGAATAGGTGAATCTCAAATATAATAGCCCTCTACACATAAAGTTCAATACAGAAACGGTATCCTGTGATTTACTCAAGCCTTTTATTTATCTATCGATCAAGCGGTCTGAGAGATCGTTCACAATAGCTATGCGACAATCAGGGTCCGCTTAAGACATAGAAGTAGGGGAAGCTCGACGTTACTCAGGGAGTCTCCCATATTACTCTACTCTACCAATTGCTTTGTTATTTACTAAATTCATTTTTCATATGCTGCAACAATTTGAAATTTTACCATCAAAATTTCGAGTAAACAACACTTTAGAAAAAGACTTCATAACTTAGATAAAAACAGTTTCGTAAGGAAAAAAATGCATTTTTTACCCTGGTTGAATTTTTTTTTCTAAAAATTTATTTTGAAAAGTAAATTTGGGGGCCCCTTTGTATTTAAGCACGGGCTTCCCGGGCATATTCGGTGACAGTGTTGAATTCAGACACTTTTCCACGGGAGGAATTTCTGTGACTCCGGGGGGTACATTACAGAGTTCTGGGGGGGGGGGGGGGAATTGCACTTTTTAACCATTAAAAGCATAAAATCTCAAATCTTCCAGGGGGACAATTCAATGCTCCGGAGGGGAATATCCTCCCGGGCCACCCTGTGAATTCAACACTGATTCGCAGGGCCCGACTATCAATTTTTTGTGCCCCCTTAGACTGGTTGATTTACGAATACTAGTTTTTTACATATTGCACGCTTATTCGAAAACTGTCAGCTCAAAAAGTTACGTTTTTCAAAAAATTGAAAAACGGTTCCAGGAATAAAAATAAAATATTTTATTCTATTATTTATTGAAATGTGCTTTTAATCATATATATTTTTCATTTTACCGTATTAATATTTCAAATATCACTTTTTTTTTTTTTTTTTTTTTTTTTTTTTTTGAGTTATGCCATTTTTCGAATAACTGTGCAATATGATAAAATTGAATGACTTGATAAACACAGTACACCAATTACTAGAAAATAATGATAAGAAGTCTACTTATTTATGATGTTATCGATATTAAATGATAAAACCAAACTGATACTAAGTGCAAACAAAAGCCCTAAAAGAAATAAAAACGTTGGCACAATTATGATTTTTTTAATGGAAATTTAGATGAAATTATGAAAAATTTCGTGTCCTTCACAAATTTTGTGCCCAGGGCATAGGGCCCGGGTGCCCGTGTGATAGTCAGGGCCTGCTGATTCGGTGAGCAGGCCCTGGCGACAACATCTGTTATCGATTTTAATTCACATACAGAGTGATCCCGAACTCATGGTAGAAATTTTAAGGGTTGGTACAGGATACTGTAACAAACAATTTTGTATAGGAAACCAGGGTCGGAAATCCATTTATATATTCTAAAATACAGGGTGTCTCACTCCATTCCGAAGTCGCGTTTTCGTTCATAACTTTAACAGTAGTGAAGCTACTTTAACGAAATCCTTACAATATGCTTACAATTCATACAAAGGTGAATCTATTGTGAATTCTCTCATACTACTATCGTCACTACTGTTAATCTGAAATATCTTCACTACTGTTAAAGTTATGAACGAAAAAGCGACTTCGGACTGGATTGAGGCGCCCTGTAATTTTGACTCAATAAACGCATTTCTGACCCTGGTTCCCCATACAATAAATGATTTTTACAACCAACCCTTAAAGTTTGTACCATGATGTCGGGATCATATTGTATTTTCCAGGTAAATTAATTAGCACGTCTGAAATATACATTGATAGGATTAAGTTATTATTAACTATAAAAGATAAAGGTCTTAGAAAAACTGATCGTTGGGGGCTACCGTAATACTTACACATCATGCATATGCATCATATAAAATATGAAAATAAAACATAGGTAAACTATTTATAAAATGCATTGCAATTCGAGTAAAATGCTGGCTTGATGATGTCCTAAACTTTAAATGCTCTATTACTGAATTGCGTTAAAGAAAGATCCTTATAACTCTAAAAATGATAAACCTATTAACTAAGAGTTTACTGCGTCTCTTTACTATTTAAATATATCTTTGAATTGAAATTTGAATGAAATACAGGATCACGAAAAATCGAAGAGTAATAGGATTATAAATATCTCGGCAACTCATTATCCGCTCGATTTCATTCTTTATGCAAAATTTATGTTTTTTTTTATTGTCTTTTATATTCACTCCTTAAAATAAACAATTTCGAAAAAATTTATATACCTTTTAGGAGAACGAGTATTTCGAGAGTCCGAAAAAAGTAGTTCCGGATAATCGAGGTTACTGAAATTCAATAAGCATCTTCCCATTATTTTATACTAAGTATGTACATTTCGTACAGTACGTACCAAATTTCAAGTCTCTATCTCAATTTGTTCGAGAGAGAGAGCGTTTACAGACACTCACACAGACAGACGGACAGCAATTTTTTTTTCTAAAAATATGTTTTTCGGAATTTCCAGTGTCTGAAACGTGTAAATCCATCAATTTTTTTTTTTTTTTTTCGATTTTCAAAACGATTACGAGACTTACCCTATACTACGTATGATGAGTAAGTAATAGTTAAACATGATATTCCAGAGAAAAACTATATCTTTCGTATTTTCTTTTACGATTGTTCTTTCTTCAACTTATTTTTTCTTTCCAAATATTTCCCTTTTCTGTCTATAATAAAAACAATAAACAGAAAAAGTTACAGCTATAAAATCTCAGTTTTATAAAGTTCGGAGTAGATTGTTGAGTTGTGGATAATGTTAAAAGAAATGGGTGGAGCCAGTGTTTTAATTCCCCAATAGTTGATTTTTACTTGTGTATTTCTTGAGTAGCTTAATTTTTATGTTCAGATTCATAAAAAAAGACTGTACAAGGCAGAAAAAAAAGATATATTAAAAATTTTGATTTTTTTTTTTCATATCCAGAATGTAGTTTTTCGCGTGCTTTATGTGAATACACAATAAAGTGTTAAAATATTGTCGGGATATGTATTTAAAAAGACACTCGTCGAAAAAAACAACTCAAGAACACAAGTTTTGTTTGGAATTAACAATTCGATAATAAAATACGTTGCACATGCCGATATTAGCGAATCAAATGCGATTCATGATAAAAAAAAAACTCACAAGTGTAGCAACAGAAAAGGTTTAGTGAGTTTAAGGATGTTCTCAAATCCAAAAGAGCTACTTTCTGACACAATTTTGAATTCATTTTTGTTCGGAAACGCATGAAATTTGCAGGTGTTATTATTCAGAAAGTATGTCAACGAAATGAGTTTTCCATTTTTTTGGTAAAGACAGAAGATCGTTCAGAAAAACTGCAGTTTTTCTGAACGATCATGACATGTCAAAGTCGGCGTTTTGATTGGAATTCCCGACACGGCAGCCCGAGAATCGCGAAAATCGTGTCGTCACGTGACCAGAATCGCTTATAACTCGATAAGTAATTTATTTATTAAAAAATGGAATCTCGTTTCCAAATCGCTTCCATTCGCCTGTCATTTTTATGCTTTTGCGTTTCACAATAAGTCAGAAAATGTGTCAGAAATGTTTCGCGTTGTTGAGCAGGTCATTTAAAAACCACCTTAAGCCCCCTCCATTCAAATGAGGACAATTTTAAATTACATCAGGATTCCAAAGACCATTTATTATTTTCTGTCTTCAATGTTCGATTATTATTTTGTAAAAACGCATCTCTGTATATAACGAAGCACTACAAATATTGATTAAATTTGTAAACAGTAAATGTACAAATTTAGTATTTATTCTATGAAAATCTTTAATTACATAAGGCTCACTCCCTCACCTCCCCTCCCGATGTAATTCCCTACAATATTCAGTACATTAAATCTTCTATTTAAAATAAATAAAAGGTCGATTTTTTGTGATAATGGCATTCATAGTTAGTTTCAACGATTAACTATTCTCATAAATAATTTCATAACTATTGGTGTTTCTAATTGTTTCAATTTATTTGAAAATGAGCACTTGAGCTTCGATCGTAGTTTTAAAATGCTACGCCACTGATTAAAACTCAAAATGAATCTTATAATTTAAATGTAAGTCGCGGAAGTAACACGCAGTCGCAAAATTCACACTCCTATAATAAGTTTTAACAATTAAATATTCTATTCTCATAAATAATTTTATAATTATTGGTGTTCCTAATTGTTTCAATTTATTTGAAAATGAACACTTGAGCTTCTACCATAGTTTTAAAATGCTACACCACTGATAAAAACTGAAAATAAATTTTATAATTTAAACACAATACGCGGAGGTAAATCGCATTCGCAAAATTCCACTCACACCACTTTAAAAGTGAAGTACGGAAACGAGTGGTATAAATAGCGGGATTCGGGTAGTGTAAGCGGAGTGCCACCTCAATTCGTTCGACGTCCCCTCGCGTCCTAATTTAGTTTATTTATCATTGTTATAAACATAGTTGATTTTCAACTAAAATCGAGACTCATCATCGAGTATTTCTCATCGTTTCAGCAGGGGAAAAAAAAATATAAAATCCAGAAAAAAGAAAAATATGTTATAACAAAGTTGTACCAAAAAACCCTGCTTTGGATTCTTCACTGTTTCTGGCGTCGAGGAAAAATTGGACTGAGATAGAATTGCGGTGGCACTTTTAGACTCGATAAAGTGTTATGAAATTATTTCGCTGTTTTTAAAAATATTTTTGTTTTTAACCGATTACGACAAAGCTAAGAGGAGGGTACATATTTTATAAACTACTTTGGATTCTTTACTGTTTCTAATGTGGAAAAATTGGATTGAGACAGAATTGCGGCGGCACTTTTCCGAGTTATAAAACAATCGCTATTTTTTTTTTTTTTTTTTTTTTTTTTTTTTTTTTTTTTTTAAATTACTACAAAGCTAAAATGAGGGTATATGTTTTTAAACTGCTTTGGACTCTACACTGTTTTTAACGTCAAGGAAAATTTGGACTGAGGATTGTGGTGGCAGGAGGCTCTTTAAAAGTTGAAAAGGAGATATGGAATTATTTCGCTGTTTTGAAAATTATTTTGTTTTTAGCCGATTGCGGCAGAGCTAAAAGAAGGGTGTATGTTTTTGAACTGCTTATTCTTCACAGTTTCTAATGTCGTGGAAGAATTGGATTGAGATAGAATTGCTGCGACAATTTTAGACTCGATAAAGAGTTATGAAATTATTTCGCTATTTTAAAAAATATTTTTGTTTTTAAACGATTAACTACAAAGCTGAAAGGAGGGTATATGTTTTTGAACTGCTCTGGATTCTACGCTGTTTCCAACATCGAGGAAAAATTGGACTGAGGATTGTGGTGGCAGGTGGCACTTTTAAACTTTAAAAGGAGTTATGAAATCAGTGTTGAATTTAGGGGTTGGCCCGGGGGACCACCCCCCCCCCGAAAATTTTGAGATTTTATGCTTTTAATGGGTAAAAAGTACAATCCCCCCTCCCCCCTGGAACCACAGAAATACCTCCCGGAAAAAAGTGTCTGAATTCAACACTGTATGAAATTATTTCGCTATTTTGAAAATTATTTTGTTTTTAACCGATTATGACAAAGGTTTTAGCATTGTTTTTAAACTTCTTTGGATTCTGTATTGTGTCTAATGACGAGGAAAAATTGTATTGAGATAAAATTGCGACGACACTTTTAGATAAGGGGTTGTGAAATTATTTTGCTATTTTGAAAATAATTTTGTTTTTAACCGATTACGAAAAAGCTAAAATGAGGGTATATGTTTTAAACTTCTTTGGATTCTTTACTGTTTCTAATGTCGTGGAAAAATTAGATTGAGATAGAATTGCGGCGGCACTTTTAGATAAGGAGTTATGAAATTATTTCGCTATTTTGAAAATTAGTTTGTTTTTAACTGATTACAACAAAGCTAAAAGGGAAGTATATGTTTTAAATTTTTAGAACTGACACTTTTGAAGGATTTTTAAAAAACGATATATTGTTGTAATTGCATGTGTACCGCGCATATCGCAGAAAATTAGGCTGTCATCAGAAATTTAAGAATGTTGAGAAATTACATATTTAAATAAATTAATTAAATTACACTTTAACCACGTAACAGTCTCTGTCGTGAGTTAGGTGACAAAGATTATTATTTTTTAAACACAAGCTGTTTTTTTTTTTTCTATGCATGCCGAAATTTTTACCTATGGCAGTTTTGAATATTTTTAAAATGTCAGTTGAAAACATTAAAAGTCTGCCTCATCTGCAGACTTTGAGTGTAAAAAATATATTTTAACCCTTTAATGGTATTTTAAAGCACCATTTAAAATGCTCGTTATAAAATTTAACAAACGTCTCGATTGGCAGTTACACAATTTAGGATGAATTACAATTACTTTATTTGATCCAGTTCTGAAAGTATTTTTCGTTGTACAGTGCGAAATTTTTTTTTAATGTACAATTTTTTCTCCAGTTTGAACTGTTTAGCTTTCTTGGTGTTGATAGAGCCGAAACTAGGGGGGGGGGGGGCACATTCCCCAGGCTCCAAGAAATGATTTGGTTCGTCGTTCGGTACGAAAAACAAATAACAAAATTCAGGTAAAAATGTCATAGAATCGGACAACCCAAACTGTATTCGTTAATGTTATGCTCTTTGCTTTGAACAGGGTCGGTTTTTTAGGGGCACCAGGGCAATAATTGATTAACGAATTCATCCAAGATACTTGCGAGATCAATGCACAGTCCCAATTACGTTCGAATTGGTTCAGCATTTCGGACGTTATTGTGATGACAAAATTCGCAGTATATATAGATTATACATTAAAAAAAAACGAAGGGATTGGAATTGATCGATTTTTTAAAGAAATCAACCTAAAAATCCCACGATTAATATACTTCGTTTCAATTAATTTCATATTTAAAATAAAAATGAAAGGAATAAATTTAAAACTTTTCTTTGTAAATTTATTTTGGAAAAGAGGGGGGGGGGAGGGAGGCTCCGGATGAAAAAAAATCATAGTTTCGGCCATGGGTGTTAAAATACATGGAATGGAAAAATTCACTTCTGAAAATTTTCTATATACAACCATATATATATATTGTATGACCATTTATTTGTTTATTTTCTAATTCTACAGCATACTAAAAGTAATATTCTAAAGAAATCATTTGAGTAGTTTCAGATATATCGCAGAACTCCCATAAATACCGGTTTAGTTTATCTATATTGAAATTCAAAAACATGTCCGTGAGTAACGACGATCTCATATAAATGGTGGCAACGACTTGAAAAATAATGTTCGCTTTTACTGCATTTTTTACTTCTAAACATCGCACAGTTTAAGATTTTACTCAGTCGATTTTTTTTTTTTTTATATATATATATATATTTTCAAAATGCAATTTGTTTAAAAACTGTATCTCAGTTTACTGGTTTTTACAATAAGTTTCAAGCATGAATATTTTTAAATGCAACTTAATTACGGAAGATTATACTGTGTGCGCTTAAAACAATGCAAGTAATTCACAATTTGTTTGTTTCCGTGTAATATTACATTATAGAATAGATATCCCATAACTAAATTATCAAACGAAATTTAAACTTCACAAATAAAAAACGAATTTAACAGATATATAATCGAACTACGTACTTAAGGTAGCTCTCAAATTTCCTACTCAACAACGGGAAACTTTCGGACACATTTTTAAACAAGTAAAGGCATAAAATTGGCAGGCCTAATTATTAAAGCGATTTGGAATCGAATAGCGTTTTCTATTTTTGATCAATAAATTACCCATCGGGTTATAAGTGGTTCTTTTCACGTGACGACAGGTTTTTCCCCTTTCTCGCGCTGCCGCGAAGTGAATTCTGTTCAAAACGCCCACTTTGACAGTATTTTCTGCCTTTAGCAAAAAAGGGAAAACGCCATTCGATTACATAATTTCTGAATAAGAACATCAGCCAATTACATACGTTTCCGAATAAAAATGAATTCAGAAATGTGTCAGAAAGTAGCTCCTTTGGATTTGAGAACAGCCTTAAACGCTGGAATAATTATCGTCACAAAGTTTGCTATAAATATTGAAATGTTTCACGCTATCATGTTGTTAATAAGAAAGTACAAAAAACGCTTTTTGAAATAGTTGATGGGCATATTAAGAAAATATGCTAAATGTAAATAGAAAAGAAAAGAAAAGAAAATATGCTAAAAAAAATATATAAAAAAATCTATTAAAATTTTTAATTGAAAACGATTTTAATCTATGCTCTGTTACACCTCTCAGTATATTGGGCACATTTAATCCAGGTTGGAGTGCCAGGTTAACTTTAATAGAAGAAATATTCCTAAAATTTATTGAATGATTACGCCAATCTTCTAGCATACTTTAAAGAAAATCAGGAGAAAAAAACCCTTGGATGGTGGAAATTTCATTAATTCGTAAATTGTTGCAAAAGTAAAAACATATTTATTAATTTCAATCGCATCATGCCGCAGTGTTGAATTCAGACATTTTTCTCCGGGGGGGGGGGGGGGATTTCTACGGCTCCAGGGGTGACATTATAGATTTCCTGGTGGGAAATTGTACTTTTTGACCATTAAAAATCATAAAATCTGAGAACTTCTGGAAGGGGGGGGGGAGGTGAAATTAATTCCCACCTCTGAATTCAACACTGCCCTAGCATGTCAATAAAATTTGCCAATAAAGCAGATTTTTTTTTCATTATTTGTAAAAAATACTTTAAAATGTCTTTTGTAAAAAAAAAAAAAAAAAACAAGAGACAGATAACAAGTAGTATAAAAACTTTTTTTTTTAAGTCAATTCCTACTTAGGTCAAATAGAAATTTTTTTCCAGCGATCTACACGCTTCGCCACCGACGGTATTTATTCCTAAATTTATATCCTGCTAAATATCTTACATAAGAGAAATTTTTGAAATGTATTAAAAATTAAATAAAAAATAAATAGCTAAAATACCAAAAATTAATAGCTCGAAAAGTATTTCTCACAAAATTGTTAGACAAACTGCGTTAGAAAGTTAAAAAAATTGTATTTTTCTTGATATAAATTTAAAATCTAATAATTATGCCGTTTTTCAAATATTGAATTTCGAAAATTACCAAACTTCACAATAAAGTGCCATAGCGATGTTACAGTTAACGATAATACAGTTTTTTTTTCAAATATTAATTCATTAATTAAATTTTAGTTTCATACTTCATTTCTGTTCAAAAGTATAGACTCACTCCACATTTATAGTCTCCTTCGCCCGCGAGCCGCCTGATCTTCGTCCGTGAACAGCCAGCCCCATTATCTTTTTACGTGTGAAGGTGAGACTATAAATATGGAGTGAGTCAATACTTTTGAACAGAAATGAAATATAAAATTAAAAGTAATTAATTTAATTTAATTAATGAATTAATATTTTAAAAAAATGTATTAACATCAATTGTCATCCAGGACAAGTCTAAAAAAAATTATTTGAACTTGATAGGATGAATAGAAAATATTTTATTAACGATTGAAAATTCCAACAAGATATATATAGAGAGAGAGTGTGAGCTAATAGTAGGAATTAAAAAAAAGAACAAAAAACATTTATACATTGTAATAACACATATTTCCTTAAAGAAAGAAATGTCTGTCATTCCCCCCCCCTCTCCTACTTATTAGACGATGTCTCTTAAAAATAATTTTCCAAGTCAGGAATCTAACACATTATCTTATCAACTTTTTTTTTTTTTTTTTGTCCCATATGCATGAAATTTTCAGGTTAGCTCATTCATAGCTGCCAAGAAATCAAACATTCCTCATTTTACTATAAACTCATTTCATGTTAAATGACAGACGTTTGTTGCTTAGTGATAATCTTTTTGTAATTGCCTTGATCTTTGAAGATATGCCACTAAAATACACACTTTATGAAAGAAGCATTGCTGAAAAATGAAAAACTGTATTCGATTTCTTGGAACATGAATAAGATTGCCTCCAAGCATTTATGGACTTTTGATTAAAAAAATTCTTAAAAGAAAAGTTATACATATACTGGTATAAAACTCGATACAATGGAAAGAATTTCTTAAAAGCAATTTTTCTTTAAATATAAAATTATTATAATTTTTTACTAAAGTTTTTTTTCTCAGTTATTTATTTAGAATACATAATTTATTAATTCATTATTTATGCCCCTTCTTGTTGTGTCTTTCTATTTCATTTGATTTATGCATTTGTTCTTACTGTAGTGATTGTGTCAGGTTGATTATTTATCTCTGTTTTCTGCTTTCCTAATTAGCTGATCCTCATTTCTCCTGTTTCCTTTCAGTCTTGCTCTTGCCCTCAATGTGGTAACATGCCTTTTTGCACCTGAAGAAGTGATACAAATCTCTTTCGAAAGACGTTGCACTTAAAAAAATAAATAAAAATAGCATATTAAAAAAAGCTTTTTCATTATTCTATCTAAAGTCCTTACTGTAGCAGGGCTGCCACTGTCTAATGGCATCAAAAATAGTTGCTTTAGTAGCCTATGATGTTAAAATTAGTAACCAAAATAGTAGCATTTGTACAAAAATAGTTGCTTTACTAGCCTATGAGGAAAAAATTAGTAACCAAAATAGTAGCATTTGTAGAAAGATAGTAGCCAAAATAATTGCTTTAGTAGCCTATGATGAAAAAATTAGTAACCAAAATAGTTGCTTTAGCAGCCTATGATGAAAAAATTAGTAACCAAAATAGTTGCATGCTTACTTAAAAAAAAAAGGGGGGGGGGGAGGAGGAGAATCCTTATTCACCATAAAAATAATAACCAAAACTGTTCCATGAAAATCCACATCTTATTCTACAGTTTATGCTACCACTCAAATTTACCACTTCTTGTACTTTTATTATAAAATCACACATTAGTTATTTTTTTAAAAAAGAGAGAGAGAGAGAGAGAAAGAAAGAAAGAGGGAAAATCTTTTTAAATTAGCATCTAAGATATAGGATAAGAATGCAGTTCGGTTTTCCCAAACTATGAAATAGCAAAATTGGCATTAATAAAGTCTGATTTTATAGCCACCAATGGGTTGAATAAAGCTATATAAATATGTAAGAAAGAAAAAAAAAATATTCTAAATTGTTATTCTTAACATTTTAAATCTGTCATTAACTTGAAAATTGTGATAAAAAAAATAGGATTTTCTTATTTCTAAGGAGCATTCAGCTCATTTATTAGTTCAAATTTCTGGTATGAAACATATTTATACTATGAGCTACGAGGTTAGAAACAAATACAATTCAGTGAATAAATCAATAGTGACGGATAACAAGAAATCAGGACAAATATACTGTAAAGGATATGGATGGTAACCAAAACAAATAGTAGCAGTTTCCCATCAAAATTTGAATGATTGGCATCTTTGTATTACTTTTCGATTGAAAAGAGTAATATCTTTATTTCAAATGAAAGTTTTCATAGATTTTTAAAAATTGGAAATATTATATCAGGATAATGGGTTAAAAAAAGTGGGGAAAGAATTAGCAGTTCTAGGACTGATGAAAAATCTGGTTTTTACAAAAAAAAAAAAAAGTAGTTGGGATTTGAAAATAGTGTTCTTTTTTTTCTGTCTTTCTCCCAAAATAGTCACTTTTGGGCTAAAATAGTAGCCATAGTCACCTGATGCTAAAATAGTCGCTTTTAGTAGCATTGTAGTTGTAAATGGCGGTCCTGTTATAGTGACTGGTGAAGTTGCTTCCTCCTGTCAATGTTAATACACATTTTTCTGAGAACACACCTTAGTTTATTAGAACTGTTTACTATAAAAAACAATTTGTGCAATAATTTCATTATATAAAGCACAAATAAAGTAATGAATGCCACAATTATTGTTACACAGAGTGTCCTTAAACTCTATCTACAAAATAAAAATGACAACAGTACATGATGAACACTTTTTTTATGGAACTTAATTGCAATTCCACTTATTCATTCAAAAATAGAGTATCTAACTCCAAGCTATAACCAGATTTTTGTTAATAACTTTAATTGTGCAATGATGAAATAGAGTAACAAAATTTTGAATTTACAGTACAATCATGGGTGCAATAAGTCAGCAACATGACTTCTAGCACCCACAAATACATTGCTTTGTGAGAAATGTAATAATATCATAACAAGCATTAAAAGTGGCTAGTAACCGTGTCCAAACTGTGAACTTGAGGTTCTCTTTTTTGAAATGTGGTTCACAGTATATGTGTTCTTACAGACCAAACACTTCCAGCATTTGTCATAACATTACAATTAACACAAAGTAATATAAATATGTTGAAATTGTTTTTATATTTCATTATCGTTAAAATTATTAACTAAATCCTGGGGTCAGTTTAGATTTAGAGTAAGACATCCTGCACTCTTGATTGAATAAGCAGATTGTGAATCTGGGGTTGGAGTTGCATGTTACGTATTAAAATTCGTTTGTTTTCATGTATAATAATACGCTCATCTTTTTTAAAAGTACAGTTGAAGACTGTATACAGAGTGTTTCTACGATCATGGGACAAACTTGGAGGTGTGGTACAGGACACTCTAACAAACAATTTTTGTATAGGAAAGAAATCCATTTATATAGTCAAAAATACAGGGTATCTCACCAATTCAAAGTTGCATTTTCGTTCATAACTTTAACAGTAGTAAAGATATTTTAACAAAATTGGCAACAGACTCATCTTTGTATGAATCGTAAGCATATTGTAAGGATTTCGTTAAATCATCCTCACTACTCTTAAAGTTATGAACGAAAACGCGACTTTGGATCGGAGTGAGTAATTTTACTTACCCATCATACGTGGTATAGGGTAAGTCTTGTAATCGTTTTGAAAATCGAAAAAAAAAATTTGACGGATTTACACGTTTCAGACACTGGAGATTCCGAAAAACATATTTTTAGAGAAAAAAAATTTGCCATCTGTCTGTGTGTCTGTAAACGCTCTATCTCCCGAAAAAATTGAGATAGAGACTTTTAATTTGGTATGTACTTGGTATGTAATAATGGGAAGAAGCCTATTTCATTTCAATAACCTCGATTAACCGGAACTATTTTTTTCGGACTCTCGAAATATTCGTTCTGATAAAAGGTATATAAAAATTTTCGATATTGGTTATTTTAAGAAATGAATATAAAAGACAATAAAAAAACATAAATTTTGCATAAAGCATGAAGTCGATCGATAATTAGTTGCCGAGATATTTGGAATCCTATTTCCACACTCTTCGATTTTTCATGACCCTGTATTTCATCCAAATTTCACTTCAAAGATATATTTTAATTGGAAATTTGACACTTAATCAGATGCAATAAACTGCTAGTTAATAGGATTATTATTTTTGGAGTTATAAGGATGTTCCTTTCAAGCAATTCAGTAATCGAGCCTTTAAAGTTTGTGACGTCATCAAGCCTCGATTTTATTTGAATTGCAATGCATTTTATAAGTAGTTTACACATTTTTAATTTTAATATTTTACATTATGCATATCCATGATGGGTAAGTATTACGTTGGCCCCCAACGACTAGTTTACTATATAAATGGATTTCCAACACTGCTTTCCTATACAAAAATTGTTTGTTACAGTGTCCTGTACCACCCCTCCAAGTTTGTCCTGTGATCGTATATATATAAAGTTTACTACATTTTTTTTGTGAGCATCGGGTTGGGTTATTCAGACCATAATGTTAAAAAATACATACCACAGTAATACACATTTTTAATGAAAATGATCCAGCTGCTCAGTGGCTGCATTCAACGATTTCTTCATAGGCATTTCCAACTTTTATTTCAATTATCAGAGAAAATAAATTTTTCAGGCCTATTAGACTTAATGTGTGTGCTCTTGCATATATTTAGAATAGAGTATGTAATACTAAAAAGAACTTTATGTTGTATAATCAAATATGAAAACAAAAACTGTACATTGCTAACCAGTAAACACTTTATTACAAGATTCTAAACAGAGAAGTAAAAAATTTAAATCGCAAATTAAAAATTATATCCGACGTTTCGATTTATCTTTAGAACCATCTTCAGGGGTTAATTTTCTTAAAAATAAGCAGCAACAAACTTAAATAGCTTTGATAATGTAACATATGAGTTTGTTGCCTTTTATATTTAAGAAAATTAACTCCTGAAGATGATTTTAAAGATAAATGAAAACATTAGGTAAAATTTTTAATTTGTGATTTTAATTCTTTTACATCTCTGTTTAAAATCTTCTGATAAAGATAATGTGTATGCTAATTAGCAACTTATAGCTTTTGTTTTCATATTAGAATATATGATTTGAAAAAGTCACAAAAGATAATGTGTACGCTGGTTAGCAACTTATAGCTTTTGTTTTCATATTAGAATATATAATTTGAAAAAGCATCCTGATAAATTTGAATTATAAAGATGAAGTGAAGGGATTATCGACCTTAATAACTGAAGTGTGAACTAATGAGAAATTGCTCCATGAATAAGATTAAAAAACAGTTGTCGAAGAATTTTGAATGGGAATTAGATTAAAGTCAGACATTTGTGAATTTCCTCATAATCTAACACTAGAATAAATGTATAAACTCCCATGCACACTATTTTGATAAAAATACATAATTACCTACACATTTAAAACAAGTAGGAAATTGTAAGTTAAATGTGACATAGTTCGTTTTATAGTTTCACAATGTAAAATAATCATCCTTATTATTTCAGTGAAATGAATTATATTGTTTGCTAGGAGCAAAATGAGCATGCATTTTTTTTTTTTTTTTTTAAATTATGTATGTCACATTTACAAAAGCAATTTTTTTTTTCTACACCAGACAGCACTGTAAAATTCACCAGGGAGATCTTGCTTTGCAAATGATTACGTCCATGGTTTAATATTTTTATGACTCATAGTGAAAGAATCTCCTGTGTTTATTGACTCTAATGGATTGAGATATTCGGATGTTAATCTAATTTCTACTGAAGTTATCTCAGAATCTATACATTTTTTAATGTAACTCATCTCTCAAACAAACAATTTTTTTTAACGATCTTTCTAAAAATGTAACTTTTATGGAATTTTATTCGAATTTTTTTTTTTTGAATAAAAATGGCCACCTGGCATATGAATAAAAGAAGTGGTTTGCCTGTATTTGATTTCCTCGGTCACATGACTTGCGCTTTTATTATATACATTACATACGATAGGATTTAATAGAATACAGAAAACTTTTATTAATCTCTTTTTAAGTTTTGATTTGATTTTCATAAAATTTGAAATGACGACTCGACAAAATTTTGCAACGATAATATATATTAAATTTTCAAGCATTTGGTTGGGTAGTTTTTATGCTGTTATATGTGGACAGGCAGATGGACAGACCAGACGTCGACTATAGGTGCTACTTATTTATATAATTATGAACCCACTTAAAAAAAGTAAGTCCTGGGCTGGAAAAACTTGACACATGCTTCCGTGTAACAAAAAAAGGCGCAAGTCCTCCCAAGTTAATAAGTGCAATACTGAAATAACTACTTTGTTTCAGCCATGTCAAAAGTTCCTTTTAGTTATTGAGCATGCTTGTCATGAAAATAGTTTCAACAAAAGTCGTCTTAAATATAAAACTTTAAGATGTAAATAATTTATTTACATATAAGTTGCACTGGCTCAAATTCATTATCATGATAGGTTCTATAATAAATAATTCAGAAGTATATAGAAATTAAATTTTTTTTTTTTAATGTGAAACTAACTTCTATACTGTTAAATTTTTCTGAATTGAATTGTGATTGGAATAAAACATAAAATTTGAATGAAATTTGCGAAATTGAATAATGGATAATCTATTGATAATCATTCATCTTAAGTCTCAGATAAATTTATAGGGAGTTAAAAATCAAGATTCTTTTTTTCTTTTTTTAAAAAGAGAGAGAGAGAGAGAGAGAGAAACTACTTTGTAAATTCACCATACATGGAATAAATTTACATTTACAAAAATACACAAGAACCTATAAATTTTCACATGTAAAAAGATTGAAGACTTCATACTTTTACATGAGTATAATAAAAAAAAAAGGCTGTGATTTTGTTTTTCATACTGTGAATAAATTATAATACATTGTATGCAGGTTTCTGTACCAGTGCATTATAGCTCAAACAAGCAAGTTTTCAAGAAATTTATAGTTACAAAAACTGTTATACTGCAGTTTACGATTATGCAAAAGCAGAATAATAGGCTGAGTATAGCTATGTCCAATTATGAATAATGGCTTGGCAGTCAATATTCAAAGTTCCAAGCTAAAACAGAAGTAGATTTTAAAGAAAAATGGTAAAAATAATTTATTATACATAAAAAATAAATAAATAAATAAATAAATAAAAATTAAAATTTTCTATAAAAGACGAAAGATTTTTGTTAAAGATTAATAAGGATATTCGTACGTTGAAATGAATTTGATTCTACTTTATGTTCTTCTGCACAAAATTTTCCAGTGAAAGCACTCATTTTTCCTATGCATTGTAAATTAATGACAAAGAATCTTGATTGAATGTTTTTTAATCAAGCATTAACATAAATTTACCAAGAATCTCCTGTGTTTTTACAGAAAATTTTAATGAAATATTATCGGTTTGAGCTTAAAACTTTCAATAATGACTTTCATGCCATTATTCATAATTGGACATATCTGTAATAGTATATATCTTGCTACTTTTGCATGTGATTAAACACCAATTGCAGACCAGTGTTTTGTCTATCAATATTTTGAATATGATGATTTAAACTAGTAATGGCAATATTTGTTATATAAATATTGATAATTATTAGTAATGGCAAGATTTGTGCAGTTATAATAAAACATAATTAAATTTGAAAAATGTATTTTAATATCAACCTTATCATACGTTGCATGACCAACATGCAAAATCAATAGTCTAGAATGTGTTAACATTTTTCACTCATTCTGGCAATCCAATTTCAAATGGAAGTATAAATTTATGCTTCCCCGCTTCCAAGGTATTCCCATAATTTTCTTTCAAATTCTGATTAATCTTTGACCTTGATTGGATTTGATTCTTTATCTGTGCAATAAAATAATTAATTTGAAGTCAGAAACAATGCCACAGACCCATTCATTCTACATATCTGATCAAATGGATGTTTTTTTTAATGCCCAACTAGTTATGAGGAAAACACCTAGCTTCAACTATTCTGATAATTGGTTCTATGCTGTAATAGGTTTTTCAAAATAAGAAGAAAAAAAAGTGTATTAGTTTTATACAATAATTTTTACAGCATCCAAGCCACTATTTCAATTAGTACTCAATGGACAAAATATTATTTTAAAATTGTTTTCTACAACATTTTTCTTTTGGTGCTTTGAAATGCCAATGTTTGTATTGTATTTAAAATTCATTTAAATAAATATACATATATATATATATATATATATATTAAAGGAAATATTTAGATAAAAGTTTGGTCAACATATTGCATTCCAACATATTTTTGAAAAGTATCTAGACAATCTATATATTTAAAGCAAAAAGCACATTCTGTCAAATTCACAGTCTCTTTTCTGCACAAAAATCATCTCTTTGGGTATGCTTCATTTTTTTTTTTTTTTTTAAGGCTTCTACCCTCAGAAACAGGAAACGTGTTTAACCCTCACCTGTTTACCGTAGGGGAATTGAAAATGGATGGCGTAATATGGCCACTGCGTTGAGTTTTTTTTGTTTATATAGAACTCAAATTTTCACTACTAAATATGCATATTTTTTCATAACATTTTAAAGAAAGCTTGGAGACAGTTATATTTATAACTGATTGAAATGTCAAAGAGTTCGGAAGATGAGAACTATTTTTTTTATTGCTATGTTAAAGGAGCCGATGCAAAAAGAAACAAACAAAAAAGCGAGAAGAAAACATTTCTTTTACAACTACATAATAATATTTTTTTACAAAATTTTTACATGTGCTGTAAAAGTGTTTTATTTATAACCAATAAAGATTTCAAAGAGTTCGGACAAAAAGAACAAGAAAATGAGCGCTTTTACCACTGAATATCAATATTTTTTCGCGAATTTTTCATTTAAAAATATAATTTCATACAAAATCGGTTTAAAGATATAAAATAATAAAAACTTGATTTTAAAAATATATATATTATCACGGGCATGGGTAGGTCAGCTAGTATGTATTACGTCAACATTAAGATTTTGTTAAGATAGGTGTTGTTTTGTGGACATGAATGTAGACTAATCTCTCTAAAAATAACCTTTTGGGGGGTTTTCCTTCTTGAAAGATTAATCTTATACCAGTGGACCCATGTGATGATTTTACACTGCAGTCTAATCTTTTTTAGCAATATATAATACTTTCTATATGCAAATTTAAACTTCTAAAGTAAAAATTAAGGCTTAAAAATATCTGCAAATAACATTAGTCAAGCCAGAATATCATCTCATTTATTCCATTAAAGATAGTGAAAGGCACACGCGATGGAAAAAAAAAAAAAATTAAGAATCATATTTTAACTGCATTAGAGGATTGCGTTATCCGTTTTGGGAAAAAGAAAATTAAATTGAATACATATGAAGCACAATTTAATCTAATATAACAAAGAATATATTTTAGGCTACAGGTGAAATACCACTGCTTCGATCATTCAATGGTGTTTTTTTCTTCTAAACATTTGAATTTTGCTTTTTTATCATAAATATAAAATAAACCCATGTGAGATGTTCCACTTTATCTTTTTTGTATAATTTACTTTTTTATAATCATTGTTGAGCACGATATAATGACGTATTTTATTTTAGTGACAACACTAATTTGAGAAAACAATCTTTCATTTCATTTATGATTTAATTTTGAATTAACTGCAATTTTTAAGAAATGTGTTAATGAAATGTGAGTGTTCTATGCCAGAATGCTATTGCAAAACCTTTTGAATGATACCTCATTAATTATTCTGTGTTTAGTAAAAGCATAGACAAAGGGTTGTTGACAACAGAAATAATATACAGTAGACTCCCTTAAATCCACATAGCTTAAAACCAGACGTTGTGCGGATTTCTGGGTCACTCTTTTGTTTATATTTTTAAACAGTAATTTGAATTTAATAATGCACTCAAAATTATAATAAATGCTTACAATAAAGTAAAATAATAAAAATTAAGAAAATTTTATTTTTTTTCTAAATATTAAAAGTAAAGGTCAAATAAATAATTCATAATGCATAACTAAATAGGCATAATGATGAGATAATTTTTTCTTGCTTTATTCAAGTGAAACTTTCCTTATAAATATACACTAATAATTCACATAAAAATCTCAAAATAACAAAGTTTTACTTCATGTTTAGCCATACTTAATAACCAAAAAAGCTTATTTAATACATAAATGTATTTTTAAAAAGATTTTGATCCGCACAGATATCAGCACTGTCTTGAAAATTTTCAGAAATAAATTTATGCTTCCTTCATGAGAAAAAATGAGTTCAATCATATTAACCAGAATTATATATTAAAATATGTACAGAATGATAATTTAAAAAAAAACTCAATTTTTCACCTACTTCTTAACTGTAAGTTTCATTGTTTACATCTGAAACAATGTACGGATTTTAGGAGTTTGGATTTTAGGGTTGCGGACTTGAGGGAGTCTACTGTATATGATTTATGAAACACAAAAAAATCCTACTACACAATTCTGCTTTGACAGGTTTTACTATATATGCCAAAAATATGCAAATTTTTGTGGAATGAATGTGTTTCATATCATGCGAGAGGAAATGTGTTTTGTATAGAAAAAGATAAATTTATAGACAAAGATTATATCAGTTTAATATACAACTATAGAAAATGTCTTCAATTAATTTATGAAAATATTAAAGCCAGATTTTTACTCGTGTTTTAGAAAAATGTATCAAAGTGAATTTAAAACTTCACAGGCAAATAAGTACATTTCTTAAATACATTATAAAGATTGTATTTGCTTTTGCTCTTGAAATACTATACTAGTACAAACTTTTGATGAAAAAATATTTCAGTCTTTTGAACCACATTGCTTTTTTTTTTCCTCCAATAAAATATGCTAAGGGGCTGTACATATATATATAACATTATCAACATTTTAGTAATTTTTGACCCCCTTCCCCCTTTACGATATCATATGTTATCAATGTCTAAAAATTCTTTTAATTTTTATAATTTTTTTTCTTTGTTTGTGTTTGCAGGTATGATTATACATTTATTTTTTGTATATTTTACGTTTTCAAATAAAGAGAAGTCAATAAAATATCACTATTATACATATGAATTAACTTTATATCAAATAACATCAAAAAGAGATAGTTACTATTTAAAAGTATTTAATAATAGCTCATTGTCATATAATTAATGCACTCAACAGTAATGTTGTCTTTTGAATAAGCCCACTTCACGGGTAGGGTGAAAGCAGAATGCCTTATCAACAAAACAAGTGAACAACATTCTTTTTATTTCTTTACTAAACTAGTAAACACAACAAGCATCATCTCAAATTTCAAACATATTTCACACATGGTTTCTCGAACAGCGAATTATATGTACGCATATAACAGAAGAACATTGGGCATGCCGAATATTGGGGAATTCCATATTTTGGAATTAAAAATGATTTTATAATCAGTTAATGGCTTTAATAATAACTTTATATTTTCATAAAAGTAGATAAGAATGAAAATAAAAGATAACAGATTATTTTGATGTAAAGAAAAAACAATTTTTTGTTGGATAAAAAATGATAACGATATCAAAAGACACCCCTTCCTCCCAGAGATATCTTATGATATCAAATGCCAGACCCCTCCCCTCCCATCTAAAATTATATCATTATATATGCACATCCCCTAAGATGGAATCACAAGGGATGGTAACAAATTCTGTTTTAGACAAGTTTATGTCTTAGCAGACAGTAAAGACCTTCAAACCTGTAATTCACAAATACCTATAATATGTAGTGTATACATAAATATATCTATATATATATATATATATATATATATATATATATATATATATATATATATATATATAAATGTAATTCTTAAAAAATAATTTACCAATGTTGTTGTTTTTTTCATTTTTTAATCCAATTTATATTTTATTTCTGACATATATTTTCATATACCTTTCTTTACACTTTAAAATGATAGTGCATATAAAAATATTTTAATTATTTAATCATTTATATGACATATATAAATCTAGAAGTATTTAATAGTAGGTCAGTTTAAATGCTCTTATTTACAAGTATTTTCTAAATAGCAATAACAAGTAGAAATTCACAGCAAAAACTCGATTATATATATGTATATATAAATACAATTTAAGAATGTGTTTTCCGTGATTTATGAGGGATTTCTCTCTATTGCTTTTTCGGCAAATTTAATTGGTTTTACAAGAGTCATGTAGCTATCACAAGAAAATTTAGTTGTTTCTTCTGAAGCCAGTTGCTGTTTTTTCTTGTGTTTCTAGTTCAGAGAACTGTTTTCTGGAAATTCTTCACTTTGATTTGAACTCTTGGAAGGGAAAAGAGTTTATTTTTTAGAGAGTATATATATTTTTTTGAGAGTACATATATATATATTTTTTTTTTCTTTTTGTACAAAAATAAGTATTTTAAAATAAATATTGTAGATAATAGTGTACGAAATTTTGTTTAAAAAGAAATTACTTAATATAATAATTCCTAAATATAGCTTAAAAAAAAAAAACTTTGATAGATAGAAATTAATAGGGGGAGAAAAGGATATATTTTTTTCTTAATTGTGGGGATGGGAGTAAGCTTATGCCTTATATAGGATTTCCTAAAGTGGAGAAAAGAGGTTCTGGGGGGTACACAACAAGTGTGTGTCAACAACTAACATGGTACAGTGTAGATAAATTGGTCAGTTTAAAAGTTTCATCTCACTGGCTATTTTAAAAACAAAACATACTAGATGTTAAAGATGATTTACTACTCTGCTTCAGCAAAATAACACTGAAAATTCAAGATATGAAACTATCACCGCCGAGATATATGCAAAAATGAGAAGATAAACATTAAAAAAAAAAAAAAAAAAAAAAAACTTTTGCTATCTCTGAAGCTTACACTAAACGTAAAATAAAAGTTCTGTTCATTTGTATCTGATGATTATTTTTCTATTCATGAATCTTACCTGCAAATGAAAACAGTGTGTTGGGTGAATTTAAACTTTCAAAAGGTACACATGGGATAGAAGTTTGAGAACCACTACCTTAAATGATGATAAATAAAAGCACAGTAACTCCGAATTACATACTTTTTTTTTTGGCTATAATGTTTCATTACTTTAAATTAATTTTATTATTTATCCAAAATCAGCAAAAATAAATAAAATTTATTAAAATTTCAAAATCCAGTGAGATGCCCATGTTTTAAAGGCTACAAAATGGAGTTAACCTTTAACGATTACTATTAGATTTATAACATTTCCTTTAAAATATTGGCTTCTAATTTATTTTGTATGTACACTTACTTTCAACAGGAATTGTAGATTCAAGTAATATGATTTCCATTCAGATGGAACTGTCATTGCACCAATCAAGAGTTAGGTAGACTTATTTTTTAGTTAACACTAATCCTAACAGAAATCAATTTTTACTGACTTTATTACAGGAGGGGGGGGGGAGGGGGAGTGAGGAAACACTTCCAATGTTACAGTTATTTAATTTTACAAATAATTTGTGCATATTTATCTTACTTTGGGGGGGGGGAAAGAGAAACAATAGATTTTATTTATATAATCTAAGTAACTTCACATCATTATAATCAGGTAAGAATGTATATTTATATTAGCAGATTACGTATTAACTTTAATATCACTTCATAAGATTTTCAAAATTGTCAAAAGTAAATCCAATAAATTATCACACACACACACACACACACACATATATATATATATATATATATATTCAATAACAATAGTAAATTGATTCCTTTTTTTTTTCTTTTTTAAAAGAAATTTTGTAAATGAACATTGACCAATTCATGTGCCTATAGTGATATTCAGTAGAAATTAAATAAACAGACAAAAACAACTTTCTACCATTTTCTTTCGGATTTAAGTGTAAGTAATACTGGTTTTCCAAGCTATTAAACTTTCTGTGAAGAGATTGCTTAAGAAACTTTATTGCAAACAACAAAAACATTTATGTATAAAAATATACAAATTCATTATAATAGAGAGAACAAAAAAATATTTTTTTTTTCTTTCAGACTCAGTATTTCACAGTACACATATAAATTATCTGTCAAATGTACATGATTCCACACAGACTTGAATACAAAAATTCAGTATTTAACAGTACACATATAAAATATTTGTCAAACATAACATGCTTTCACATCCTGAACACTCCAAATTCTGTGTCTTCGATTTTGGCATTGAGAGAGGCACACAGACTTAAGCCAAGGACTCGCCTTGTATCGACAGGGTCTATTATGGCATCATCCCATAATCTAAAGAGAATGCAGAATATCAATAATTATTTCATGCTTTAAATTCTATACTGTTATACATTAATAACATTTAAAAAATTACCATTGAATTAAGAAATCTTAGAAAAAGATTTATTTATTTTTTTGATTGTACATTTTCAGCATATACTCTCATAACTGCACTTCAAAATTTGGTATAACCGATGACAATACAACAAATGATAAAAGTAGGGAGCAAAAAAATTGACAAAATTGCTTTTTGTATAGAAATAATTTTTCTAAAATTGCAGATTGCAGATATCACTTTGTTTTTATCATTGAAATAAGAAATATAAGAAAACTTAATGACAGCATACAGTGAATTTATTTTTGTCAAAATACTTTGAAAATAGAAATTCACAACAAACTCCAATATCTAAGAAAACTAAATATTATGTGGTTTAAGAGGCTACTTCACTCAGATGAAAACACCCACTCGCTAATGTTAATCCAATGGGGGAAATAATTTGCGATATCTCTTTCGCATTTCTATATTTCTAAATGATTTTTTTTTGCACTGGATAGCTGAAGTCAATCTCTATGCATGCTCTTTTGTACTTTTTCAATTTTTGCTGCAGTTTTTTTTTTTTATTATTGAGGATACTTTCACTTTCGAAACTGGTTCCGAAAGTCAAAATATCTTAATAAAAAAAAAAAAACTTGTAATCAAAATTGAAAAAGTACAAAGGAGCATGCATACAGATTGACCTCAGCTTTCCAATGCAAAAAAAAATCATTTAAAAATATTGAAATGCGAACGAGATATTGTTAATTATTACGCCCATAGGATTAACATTAGCGAGCAGGTGTTTTCGACTGAGTAAAGTAGCTTCTTAAGAGCAAAAAGAGGCTAAATGAACAGCAGGGACAACTAACTCACGATATTACATTAAATGCCATGCATTAATACTATTAAAAAGATTACCATTGAATAAAAGAGTCCCAGAAAAAGGTTTAAAAAACCTGTTTTTGATTACACATTTTCAGTATATAGTATGATACTTTCACTTCAAAATTTGTCACAATTGAACATTACAACAAAGGATGAAGACTAGGTATAGTAGAAAGCAAAAAAAGTGACAAAATTCTTTTTGTACAAAAACATAAAAAAAAAATATATATATATTGCAGTTAGCACTTTGCTTTTATCGTTGAAACATACTATACAAAGGAAGTACAAATAGTTATGTTATATGTGAGATATGTTAATAACTCAATATAAGGAAACAATGTTGATTTTATTTTTGTAAAGATTGTATTTTTGTTATAAAGATATAACTACACTAAAAATGTTTCGAAAATATAAATCCATAACATACTTTAATACCTAAGCAAACTAAATATTAGGCTGGTCAAATAACAGAAAAAAGGCTAAATGAACAACAGGAGTACTCTTTAGAACATATAAGCAAGGAATAAAAAGGTTTGAATAGAATGAAGGCATTTACTTAAAGGCTAAGTCATAACAGAACAGCATTTTTGCATTCTAATGATCAACAATGTCTGGAACAATTTGCAGTTTAACTTAAAAAAAAAAAAAAAAGACATGGCATTTACTACAAATTAAAATGTAATGTTTAAATCTTTCAATGGACTATTAGAAGCAGTTTGAAAGATGCTGATTTTAAATATGTCTCCCTAAAAATACCAAATGGTACAAATTCTTGACGATTATGAAATTTAACAATTTAACGGCTGGAACAGATGTGTTACCCTTACGCACCGATTTTTGGTGACCTTTTGGTTGGTGCATTTTTCCAGCCCGCGCCAAACCAGTAACTCAATACAATAGCTAGGTTGCCATTAAAGGAAAAAATCCCGTAAATTTGGCAACTTTTTCTCTTTTTATAACAGATTTTAAAAAAAAGAAAAAATGTGCGTGAGTGTATGACATCATAGCCTAACGGCTCCTAAACTTACCAAACGTCAGTCCTTTTAAAATTTGTAGTTATTAGTGATAAAAACTCTTTTTAAAGAATATTCAACTGGCATTATGGAATGGAAACAGTTTGCTGTGGATTTATGGGACAATATGTATTTATTAACTTTTGAGTTTTTTTCAATGGTATGAAAAAAAGATTACAAAAGTACAATTTCCAAAATTGTTAATATATTAAAATTAAAGGTTACATTATATTGTTATGTAAATTAGAGTTTCTTGAACAAAGTAATGTAACTTATGTAATAATAAATGTTTTCCTAATGCAGTTATGTGCATTATGTGTTTGCCAATTTTTTTTTGCTCCCTACCAATACAATACAGTGAAACATCCAAATAACGGACACCTTGGGAGCACAGATTTTGTCTGCTATTCAGAGGTAAAAATGTATAAATATACAGGTATTGGAGATAAAAAAGGATTTGCTAAATAGAGTTGTCTGCTATTCAGGCATGTCCATTATGGAGGTTTTACTGTATTGATGTCTGGAATCAAAACTTTAAAATATGTTTTCATAAAACCTTACTTTCTATAATAATAACAAAAATATCTTAAAAGCCAATGAACTAATTTAAAATTGTATTTTCTTTAGTGTATTGTCTACATTGTCTACCTTTTGTTTTGAAGGTTATACAGTAGATTCTAGTTATTTGGAACACTGTCTAATTGAGGTAGTCATTTAATTGAAACAAAATGACAAAAATAAAGTAAAACAAGCAAGTAAGTGTGATCGAAGTTTGCACAAAGAGTTTTGTTTAATATTCCTCTCAAAACACTTTACCCTTTCTTTAATAAATCCAAATGAAAAAGATTTAATTATAATTATCAATACACTATCTCAATAAGAACGTAGACGGCAGCCAAACAAACAAACAAAAAGTTTTTTTAACTAGGACTTCCTTCAAAGAGATTAGTCTGAGTGATATTGCTGAGAACATAGAGTTAACAATTATGAAATAATGGAAAAGAGTAAATTAAATGGCAGAATTACAAAATATATAAATTCATATACACTGTTAAAAAAATAGGAAAGTAGTATCGTTCATCAGGTTTGTTTTCATATTTTTTTTCATAACATTTGACAAAGAATCTCATTTTCTAAAGCCAGAATTACACAAAACTTAAAAACGCCAGATCTTTTAAAACATCAAGTTTTTTAAAGTTACATAATCGGATTTGCAACCATTAGCATATTTTAGCAAGTTTGGCTTAAACGCAAATTTAATTTCATTGTTACATTTTCTTTGTGACAAATATTTACTTTTGAATTAAAAAAATTTCCTTCTTGTTTATATAACTACTAGCTGAAGTACCCGGCATTGTCTGGGATTTTAAGAATGTTTGTGTAGAAAAATCAATTTCAAAATTAAACATGTTTATAGAGCACTTCAGAATGTTAAAATATGCCAATATTTCCATAATCGGGTTTTTTTCATCATGATTCAATACATTCCTCAAACTCATATGGCATTATATTCACTTGCTGATGTCCTATCTACTTGCTTTCTCTATTACTCATATTGATACTCTATTTGTGTTATTCTCAAACATTTGAAAAACTCCGTTAAACTTCCAATAGGACGTCAGATTAATTTTTCTTTTAGTTCTCTAATGACATCCTATTAACCTGCTTTCTGTACTTACACATACTCATACTCCTTGTGTTATTGAGAAATGTTTGAAAATTTCCATTATATTACCAATATGATGTTCTATTAATCTTTTTAGCACTTTCCAACCTAGTTGAAAAGTGCTTATGACTTCGGTTTGTCTGGCCGTCTGGCCGTCTGGCCGTCTGCCGTCTGTCCGTGCTCTAACTCCCGTAAATATGCTCGGATTGCTCTGCAATTTTTATATGTTATTGTCGTTATCTATAGCATGTTCCCTATTTCAACGGAAGTGTGTAGCACTTATAGTTTTTTTACAGGGACACTCAAAAGAATTCCGTTACATTGCGGTCTATGGGGAAAAATCATTTGCGGTTTATTTAAATAATGTTTCACTATTTTAAACGCATTGTAATTTATATATAATACTAAGGTGCATTAGAAGAAGCTTAATATGGAACAGGGTGTGCATAGCACTTATAGTTACTTTACAGGGACAGTAAAAATAATTCCGTTACATTACGTCTATGGAGAAAAATCGTCTGCGGTTTATTTAAATAATGTTTCACTATTTTAAACGCATTGAAATTTATATAGATCACTAAGGTGCATTACAAGAGACTTACTACGGAATATTGTGTGTATAGCAGTCATCGTTCATTTACAGGGACACGCAAAAGAATTATCTACTGTCTGTTAACAATAATTCCTGGAAGTGCGTTTTAAGTTATTGAACGCGATTTTAATTTTAACTTGCTTTTTGTCTATTACGTGGTGTGTATAAATTCTGTAGATCCTATACAGGGCAGCACAAAAGTTCGCGAACACATTTCTGTTTATTGACAAACTCCAGACGGAGAATTTTAAACTGTGCTACGCGTTTCCTAACTGAACTAAAATTGAGCATCCTATGTAGTATATATGCAAATCTATAGATCCTATACAGGGCTGAATAAAAGTATTCGGATATTTTTCCGAATATTGTATATGTTGGAAATTCCTGAAATTATGTTTTTAAATATGTTATGCGTTTTCTAAATTGTTTACTTAGATGTTAGCTTTTAGCTTATTAAACGGTATGATTTGTAAAATTATTTTGGAAGCGTTGGAAAGTGCTATATAATCTATGCTTGACGCATGATTTTTCGTTCTTGTTTTCAATTGGTGAAACTTTTTATTTCATTTTTATTTTTCACATGGAAATTTTTCAATAGAAAATTAATTATTGTAGAAAAAGAATTTTACTGTGGATTTTAAATTGTTGGCAACTGCTATAACAAAAAATGTTTAAATTTAATAGGAAAAGGCTGTTAGATATATATATTTTTTTAAATCTCTCTATATTAAAATAATATGACTTTTTCAAAATTTTATGATTTTCAGCGTAACAGTAGGTACTCAGCTGTAGTACACAAAATTTCAAGTTTCTAATTTATACAGTTTCTGAGAACCAACCGACTGTGATGGACAGACAGAGAAGCGAGATGAATAGGGTTTCGTGAGATGAACAAAACCTTAAAAAAAAAAGGATTCATTTTACCCCTGATAATTAAAGCAGTCACTTAATCAGGACATATCGTGCCTGAACCAATGTATCCCAATAAACCAGAATCTATTGTATATATATGTTTAAATTTTAAATATAAATATACATACTAACCACACCACGTAGACGAAAAACAAATAACAATAATTCAACTGAACTTTAAAATAAAATCAACTTAAACTATAACTCCAACACAAAACCAGGAAAAAAACCAGAAGGCAAGCGGCATGGCTAATGACATGTACAGCAGGGTTAAAACTTGTTTTTATGCATGCAACATCCCCTTCACCTGCCAAGATCAAATTATACGAACGACTGAACCACACAACCCATCCCTATATATATATTTATATACAGTTTTCCTTCAAAGAGTGGACCCCACCCCCCCCCCCCCCAAAAAAAAAAAAAGAAGAAGAAGAAAAAAAGAAATAAATAACATTAAAAGAATTCCAAGAAGCTTTTCAAAAATTAGAATTCCTCTAACAACATTCAATAGATATAACCCCAGACATTAGTCAAGTGCACAGAGGATTAGGAAATCAAATTGAGCATTACTGCAAGATGTATTCCAAAAAGAAGAAAAAACTGTGCAATTGGCAATTGCACTTTGTTGGTATTGTTGGTTTTTGCCTAAATAAATTAAAATGTATGTAAGTTAAAACAATCAAATTGTATTACAATAAGTTTTAAATTAAATTGTGAAAATGTTTTAAAAATTAACCTAACAGTAAGTAAGTTAAAATAAATAACTTAAAGAATTAAAGAAATGCTGAATTAAAATAAGCTTTTTAATGATTCTTGATTGTTACTTATTAAATTAGTTTACACGTTTATAATAATATAAATTCATGAAAATCAGATAAACTTTTTAAAAAATTTCAAATCAAGTTGTAATATGTACTTTCTAATGATGTAGTACATTATTATTGTTGTCTATTTATGTATATTGGGTTTTTCAAAATGTTGGCTTCGGATCTATTGCAGTTTTCCACATTCAATATGTGATTTGATAAGAGTGATAATATCATAATAGAATTAATTAACAGCACTAATTGAAAGAAACCTGTATGTGCAAAGTAAAATCTATATTATTAAGTAAAAAAAATGCCCATGAGTAATGCTGAGATCATAATGACAGTGACAAAACTTGACCAATAATTTCTGCTTTTACTGCAATTTTTTTAACTTTTACACATATCACAATTTCAATTTTTACTCCATCGAATACAGGAAAACTGCTCTTTCAAATGTAATATATTTGAAAACTGTATTGCAATTTAAGGATTTTTTTATGTTCATTACAGACCTGCCAACCTTTGAAAAGGAGAAATAGTAGCACACCAAATTCAAATTTATCTGAAGGTTGGTTGGTTGGTGGCTGTTTTTTACGCTGCAAATTTTAAGCGAGCAAATCAGGGGGTGATTCTGAGTAAAAAAAAAAAATACTGAAATTCACAGCAAATTTTCTGAAAAGTTACAACAGAGGAGGAGGGGGGTCCACTTCCGCCACATTTTTTTGTGTCCCTTTGACAAAATTTACGTTTTTTCACGATCTTTTAGCGAAATTTGCAGTTTTTTCAAGATTTGTTTATAAAATTTGCATTTTTTTTCGCAATGTTTTTGACGAAACTTGCCATTTTAGGCGATTTGTTGACAAAATTTGCCGTTTTTTCGCGATCTTTTGACGAAATTTGATGTTTTTCGCAATGTTTTTGACGAAATTTGCCGTTTTTACGCGATTCTCTGACGAAAGTCACGTTTTTCCCGCGATCTGTTGACAAAATTTGTTGTTTTTTCGCGATTTGTTGACGAAATTTGCCGTTTTTCGCAATGCATATGACGAAATTTGCCGTTTATTCGCGATCTTTTGACGAAATTTGAGGTTTTTCGCAATGTTTTTGACGAAATTTGCAGTTTTTTAACGATTTTCTAACGAAAGCAGGGATGAGATTGACAAAAAAGCAAAAAAGCTGAAAACTGCGCGAACGACATTTGAGCAATAATTATGAATTTCAAGCGCAACAAATATAATTGCTATTAAAAAATATATATTTTTAACTAAAATAAATATATATAATATAAAAAATCGCGTTTTTACGGCGATCTTTCGGCTAAATTCCCGTTTTTACGGCGATCTTTCGGCTAAATTCCCGTTTTTACGGCGATCTTTCGTCTAAATTTGCGTTTTTACAGCAATCTTTCGGCTAAATTCACGTTTTTACGGCGACCTTTCGGCTAAATTCGCGTTTTTACAGCAACCTTTCGGCTAAATTCGCGTTTTTACGGCGATCTTTCGGCTAAATTCGCGTTTTTACGGCGATCTTTCGGCTAAATTCCCGTTCTTACGGCGATATTTCGGCTAAATTCACGTTTTTACGGCGATCTTTCGGCTAAATTCGCGTTTTTACGGCGATCTTTCAGCTAAATTCGCGTTTTTACGGCGATCTTTTGGCTAAATTCGCGTTTATTACGGCGATCTTTCGGCTAAATTCGCGTTTTTACGGCGATCTTTTGGCTAAATGCGCGTTTTTCTCGAGTGATCCTGCGACGAAATTCGCGGGTTTTTTTTCAGAAAATCGTAGTTTTAGACAGATTTTCGTAGCATCGTAGTTTGTGATTCAAAATCGTAGCAACTACGATTTTTTCGTAGCAGTTGGCAGCTCTGTCATTAAAATACTTTTCACACATGAATTATTTAAAAACCTATCTGTATCGCATGCAGCCTGATTACGATTAACTCTTTCAGAGGGGGGGAGGGGGGGGGGGGGAATGCCCTGTGTGGAATATTTTGACCAAAAAAGCGACATTATTTATCAGATTACTGGGCAGAATTTTCCAGTACGAATTGATTTTCGCAAAGGGACATGACTTTCCAAACGACCCAATACAAAACTAAAAATCATATCTTATGGTTATACGAAAAGCACGCTACTGGTTTTGGTTATAGCCAAATTACTGCACTACGCAGGTGCAATACGTCATCACTGCTAAGCCCATGATGCACCACAGTGAGCACAATACATGCCGTGAATGTCTAGGCGACTTTTGTCAATGCTTAATGTTGTCTATAGCACCCAACTCCTAGATGTCAACATTACTTGACTCCTGCACTAAAAAGGATAACTTGCTTGCACCTAAAACAATATAAATAGTTTGATTTTGTTTCTGGCTAATATTCCATAGTAAAATTGAAACTTTATCAACCAATAAATAAAATACAAATTTAACAGTAATGCAATCTAACTAGGCACTTAAGCCACGGGAAAAAATAAAATCTAAGAGGTTGCTGTAAGTTGGCAATTTCTTCGGCTATTAAGTCCTGGCTTAAAACGTTCCCACATAGTTGAAAAGTGTTTATGGTTGGCTATCTGTTTGTCCATGCTTTAACTTAGGTAAATATACTCGAATTGACATGTTGATATATGACATGTTGAGGTTTACTATGGCATATTTGTTATTGAAAATGAAAATAGAGCATTATAGTTTGTTTACAGGGACACTCAAAAGAATTTTGTTACATTATGATCTATGGGGAAAAATTGCTTGCAATGTATTTTAATGATGTTACACTATTTCAAGCATACTGAAACTGATGTAATACAAGATTTTTACTGCAGAAAATTTTGTGCATAGCATTTATTGTTCATTTATAGGGACACACAAAAGAATTTATTTACAGTGTGGCCTATCAGCAACAATTTCTAGAAGTGAGTTTTTAATTCTTGTGTGCGTTTTTAAATTATTATTATTTTTTTTTTTTTTGTGTATAAATTCTATAGATCATACAAGAACTCCACAAAATAATTCAAGTATATGTCCATTTATTGATAGAAATTGCTGAAGGGGAATTTTCAACTTTGTTATGCATTTTTTAACTGAACTAAATATTAGTATACTATGTAGTATATATACAAATATGTAGATGATCATATACAGGGCTTCACAAGACAACACAAATACTTTTCAGACTATAGATGGTAATTACTGAAGTTAGTTTTCTAAAAGTGTTATGAATTTTCCAAATTGTTTACTTAAATATCATCTTTTACATTATTAAATGATGAAATTTTGTTACAGTATATTGAATTTGTTGCAAAAAATTTTTATTATCTTGCTTGAGCTTGATACGTGATTTTTCTTTCTTGTTTCACAGAAGTCCTTATATGTGATATTTGTGATGCTTATTTCAGAATATTTCTTTACAGACACTTTAAAGATCACAGATAAAGATAGATATGCTATGAAATGCATTAAAATAATTTGTAATAAAACACATTTTCAATTAAAATAAAGAAATTGTCAAACTTTGCTCTGTTTTTACACTCTTTTATAAAACTTAACTTGGTTCATGTATATGTAAAAAATGGAATTTTGAAATAGATTTTTCTTATGTGCTAGAATTATAAAAAAAATACGTACATAGCTGTGTTTTTGATGACAATACAACATTTAAATATTTTTAGAACTTAATTATAAGTTAATAAATTTACTTTAAAGCATTTTCCCTTAGCAAGGCATAGGTGATATATTGCCAAATTTTCTTTATGTACAATGTATTTAATGATGCACTAAACCACAGTCGCTAAAATAGGCCAACTGACTTTGAAACTGGAACAACAAAATATTTGAAATACTAAAAAGTAGAAAATAAAATATAAAAAAAGATTGTAAAATATTTTTTAAAAAACACACTTTTACTTATATTATCAAGCAAATGAATTCATTTAACAATAAGCAATGTTTCTAACCTTGCTGAAGAGTAATATGGATGACCTTCTTCTTCGAACCTCTCGATGATTGGCTGTTTTAAGGCATTCTCTTCTGCTTCCGTCCACTACAAATATTAAAAAGGAATCTTAGCAAAAGCTTTCATCATAATTATTATACAAATAACTTCAATGAAAATAATGAGCAATAACATTCATTTTAATGGCAAAAAGCTACTATGTTATCAGAATCTGAAAAAAAAACCTAATAAAATCTGTAGAGGTACACCACTTAGACATTTGTTTATAACAAACAACAGAGTTTCCCATAGACAGTTTTAGGATTGTGCTGTGCCGAGTTCTCTTGCCCCTCACTACAAAAAACCCATCCTTCTTGCTTCTTAGACAAAATAACTGTGCCCTTACTGTCTTTTGTATTAAAAATATAGTATAAACTGACTAATTGTGTCTTGAAAAGAGTGCTCAAAATTTTAAATATTAAAAGTGCCTTTAAAAATAAAGGGGCCCATATGAAAAAAAAAAAAAGTGCCCTTTCTCTACCAGCTGAACCCGGCCCTTTTCAAACCTGGGGGAAACAACAAACAAAATAATTCAAAAAAAAAAAAAAAAAAAGAGGCAACAATTTTATAAAAGTTGCTATACAAAGAACTATCAGATTGTTTTACCAAAACTAACAATTATTATTATTTTTCTTAGAGTTAAGAAGCTTATATATTCAGGGATAAAAACCATCAAATTTCAAAAGAGGCGATTTTTTTTTTTTTTTGAGCCCCTCACTTTGAAATCCTTCTTTTTCTGGGGGCAAAGGAGAGAGCAGAAATTTCAACAGAAAGGACAAAGTTAAAAATATATAGAAAATTCCATGTAATATGAACGTCAAATTCACCGTCTCCAACTTATAAAACACAATACAAACATATTGATAATTTGTTTGTTACTAAAAGGACAGAGGTTTAGGAAACTGATTTTTTATAAATATTATTATTCTTGTTATTGCAAAGTAACAAATAGGGAAGAAATATAATTAAGTCCTAGAACACTTTGTTATATACTAGCTGATCTATATGGCATTGCTGGGCCCAAGCTAACGACATTGTCAGACATTTTTCTCCAAGAGGGATTTCTACAGCTCCAAAGGAGGAGGGAGGGGCACTGTGGAGTTCTAGGGGGGAAATGAACTTCTAGATCATTAATAAGCATAAAAGGGGAGTGTGTCCTTCCAGGCCACTCCCTGAATCGACACTACCTAAGATAACCTCACTGTTTTTTGAGGTTACTTAAATATATCTTGATCTCACCACACTAATCTGTTTTTAAAAACAAGAAATAAAGGGAGTAAAAAAAACCTCCAGACAGCGAGGTCACCTGTGTTGTCCTGGGACAATATTTAAGTGATAAAGAGGGCTACTTAGCAAACATTGGAATTTTTTTCATCACTACTGTCTTCTTTGCATTTTAAAGGGAAAAAAAATCAAAGTTCTTACTTTCTTTAATAATTAATTTTTTTAAACTATTTCCTACTAAGATTTTTTTTTTTTTTTTTTTTTTTTTTTTGTAATTGATTTTTGAAAGTCTATTTCATACAGATATATAAAATACAAGATTGGATAGATAAGGTAACAAAATACAAATTGATTGATAATAAAACAAACATCTCATTTTTGGCAAAGCGGACACTTAAAAAAAAAAAAAAAAATAGTGAAAACTTCAAAAAACACTGTACAAATTCTGAATAAACTTTATTGAAGAGGCCAAAAGATTGAATTTGGGTTGCTTATATAGTATAAGTGGCTCACAATCTCTGCTGAACTTGGAAAAATGCGGGAAGTACATTAATTTTTCCATTCAAGAAAACAATAACAAAAAATTACAAAAATTGAGCCACAAGTGCATTTAGACCTGTCTTCATCTATCCAGACCTCTATGTGTGAAAGATTTCCCTAGCCATTGCCAAAAAACAGACATATAGACAAAAACTTTCTCTGATTATAACACAACTATATATACATATGCTTTCTATATGAATATACCAAGTAAAAAAATAAATAAAGAAAAAACCATTTTAGCAAATTGGCAAATAACTTTTTAGGTTGATATTTTTAATGAAAATCCATTATCACACAATAATACATTTAAAAAAATATGTTTTATGAATTTATCTACCACATCTGTGAATTTATAAATTTATTTTTTTGAGATAATTTTCTACAATTAACAAAAGCCTACAGCAAAACTTGTTTCAGTTAGTGAGAAGTTTAATCAATGTCAGAAATAATTTTGTATGATATGAAAGTAGAATTAAAATGAATGTAGAAATATTAACTTTACAACACAAATTTTTCTACTATAAATGCCCAATCCACTATACACAAACATACCCGAATAGAATCAAGGGCCTTTTCCCCCCACTTTTAAGTTACATGACCCATCTCTTTTGTTTGGCTTGATTGCATATATTTAAGTTCTTATTCTGTTATAATAACACTATCTAAAAACTGTTAAGAAATTTGGCTTGTAGTCAATACTACTTACTATGAACTCTTGGAAAATCAAAGCACAGCCATATAGCACATATATTTGAGACAATAAAATTTATCAAAATTTACAAGTGCACGTTACATGCTGGGTACAAAATTGAAAGAAAACCGAGAAAAAAAATAAGCATAAGAATCCAGAGCTTCTCCTAGGTTTAAAAAAGGGAATGGTCTACTGGCGGGAAAAGGACACATTTTTTTTCACAAGGGCACCTCTTTCATTCTTAAGAACAAGTTTTGTATTCTTAAGAGCACTTTAGAGATTTTTGAATTTGATTATTTGAGTATTTTTTTATTTTTAAAGCCATTTTAAATATTTAAAAGTCAAGGCACTCTTTTCAAGACAACAATGAGTCCATTTTTACAATGCAAGCAGATTTTTTAATATAAAAAGGAGTAATGACACTTTTTTGACTCAAGGACAAGAAGGGTGCTATTTTGTAAATCAAATAGCAGGCAGGGTGTAGCACCCTGCTGAAACCGTCTAGGGGAAACTCCAAGAACCAATCTGAGATTTCTACAACAATGAACAAGAACAGAAGACATGGTTAGTTAAATGAACCAAAATAATAATTCCAAACACTCTAAAAGGAGAATTCAGGTAAACAAATACATTGGCTGTACTGTATGTCCTCACATAGCATTTGCTTATTATTATTATTTTATTATTTTTGCATACTAGCATACCTGCCAACCTTCTGTTTTTTTTAAAATTATTATTTAAATGAACACACTTTAAAAAAGAAATTCTAATTAAAAAATGAAATGAAATAAGTACCACAGAAATACAAGGTACATTATTGCATAATTTAATTAAAAACATTTTCGGGTTTCATACATAATTCTTTCCGCAGAAGATAGACAGCTTAGTTATTATACTTTTAAGTGTTCTTTTTTATATGTTTATGCTTCATATCTGATTAAGATTCTTTTGCAAAGGGAATACATGTAATATGGCAGAAATGTACCTAAAAACAGAAAAAGATATCGTAAGTGTGCATTGTGCACCAAAACATACAGTAATAATTTCTTTTATGCACTATACAATTTTATCTTGATGCAAACTTTGGAAATATAAAGGTATTGGAAAATAAACTAGTTCAGAATGCTAAAATTCATCTTTGTAAAATAATATAAAAATACACAAATAATCTGATCAAATTACTTAAAAGATGACTAAAATACTTTAATAGTTGTTAAAAAATTACACTAAAATCACCTAGTATCCAAAAGGATGTAATTAACGTCGCTTGTCTGGATCTCACTCGTAAATGGTACACTTCAAAAGCTTGCCATTTACAAGTGAGATCCAGTCAAGTGACGTTAATAACATCATTTTGGATCCTGAGGAAGGCTGAGTGCAGAGCTGAAAATACTAGATGCTTTTAGTGTAATTTTTTAACATCTATTAAAGTATTTTAGTTATCTTTTAGGTAATTGATCACATTATTTGTCTATTTTTATATTATAAAAGGATTGGCTCAAAACTTTTTAAGAAAAAACTTGCTGAGTTAATTATGCACCACTCTGTATTTTAAAAATAAAAGAGATCATATGTTATAGGATCAACTTTATTACAAAAGTTAAGTTAAAAACTTCATTGATTGAAACATATGATCCAGAACTTTAAAATCAAAATTCAAAAGAAATGTAAATGAATAAAGATAAATTATTATTTAAAAAACCCTTACAAAATGTAAAAATGATCTATTTTAATACACACTTCTACAAAAAGTTGCATCATATAGTGAATGTTTTCAATTTAACTTAAAACTAACAATGTGTTAACAATAACACAGACATAAGAACAATAATAAGTAAATATAACAGTGTATCAACAATTTTAAACTAAAATCAATTATTTTAATTGTTATTTTAATCAGATGATTAAAAAAAATCACTGATTAAAATTACGAACCTTCTTAAATTTTAAAAGGATGTGAAAAAATATTAAACATGAACATTATTTACAATGTTTCAAAAGATATTTTGCCTATAAAGTAAATGAAAACAGTCTCAAATAATTGTTTCCAAACTTAATTCATTGAGGTAAAAAATGCTTTTGTACATATTAAATAAATGAAAAAAGTTTTAAAATAATTATTTATAAGTTTAATTCTATAAAAAGTAAAGTAAAAATAAGTTTGTAAATTATATTTTATCAGGCATAAAAAGTATTTCATTTAAAATTGCTAATTAATCATATTACACATTCCTTTGAGTAATCAAATTATTCACTTTTAAAAATATAAAATAAGCATAACAAGCATAATAATTCTCTTTAGATAAAAATATTATTCTTTTATTTTCTTATTCTACTTTTAAAAATAAAAATATAACAACAAATTGGAGATAAAGAAGAATGAAAGAGTGATAATGTATGCACAAACAATATTATGAAAGAATGTACAAGGAAAAACAAAAGTATCAAAATATCAAACATGTAGCAAGTCCTCTTCTTTAAAACAAAATTTGAAAAAATGTTTTCTACCATTAAGACTTCTTACACAGCAAATAAAGAAATCAGTATAGGATAGAAAAGACAGCCAAACTGTTTAAAAAAATTAAAGCACTGAATGCCAATAATGGCCACTGAATGTATTGTTGTGCGTTCGGGGTTCGAAAGGACTGATGCCAATATATAAGAACAATCAAAAGGCTTTATTCACTATAAACAATGCAATACGAACACCAATATCTTCTGAAAATTACAAGATATTCAGTAATCTTCAAATCCAATAAAAGCACAGCAAAATTTCACACAGAAACAATGCGTTTAATACGACGTATCAACGACAAAATCGATCCGAGAAACACAGTTCTCAATGCAAAGCCTCTCGTATGAATTCAATCGCAGTTGACAGACAACTAACTGAACTGAACTGATGGAGGTCCTTATATAGGTTTCAGAGATCTTTCCAGATTATTCCAGAGCTTTCAGATGCTAGAAATTACCAGAAAGTGCTTTAACTTTCGATAGAGAACCAAAGCGAGAAAGGATCCCAATGTACAGGTATAAGGGGGGGTGGTTGCACAAAAAGTCGCCAAATCCATCGCCAACTTGGCGACATTTGGCGATATATCGCCAAATTTGGCGACAAAAATAAGTCGCCAAAACCATCGCCAACTTGCCGATAAACCCATTCCTTGGCGATTTTCCAATAGAACACATTATAAAGATGAGGGTGTAAGGTTGTTTTCCTTGCAAACCACCTGAGGCCTTTAGCATTGAGTTACATGATGCTCAATAGGAAATACATTAATAATACTGCAATTTTCACAATAATAAAATAAAATAAATTTAAACAAATGGAATATTTACAGATATATACAAAATTCATAACAGTATAAATAATAATGCTGATATTTAATATTCTAAGAAGTTAATGTGGATTGCAGATATGACTGGCCATTCTTGTGATTATATTTAAGCTGTGTGTAAGTATGGACAGATGTAAGTAATTTTTATAATGTTTTATTATGCAATTACAGTTATTTTACAAAGTGCAAGAAATGTGATGATATTGGTTTGTTATTTGTACTATTTATTATTTCTAAAATTACTAATTTCAGTTTTATTAATTAAAGCATATAAATATAGATTATGTTTTACCAATAAATTAAGGTGATACTTGGTGCAGTAAGTAAGCAGATAAAACAACATTTCATGCACCAGTGTTTTAATTAATTGCAGACTAGTTTCAGTAGCATTCAGCATACCGTCATCAGTGCCTGATGACAGTCTGCAATTAGTTAAAAGCTTCTGATGCTTAAAATATTGTTTTGTCTGCTTATATAGATTATGTTTCTTAATATCATCTAAATACAAGTTTAAATGTTTTAAAAGCCTATAATTCTTGGTAGCCACAATACCTTCATACAAGGAAAAAAAAATCCTAAAATCCAGATTTAAATTAAATTTTTAATAGATCAACTTTTTATATTTTTTTATACCTTAAATGACATTTCAATACTTGGACTAAATAATAATTTGTAAACTATAGCCATATATAACATTCATATAAAATCAAATAAGCTTAAAAAGTCTGTTCCATTTTATGAGAAAATATCTATGATTTTTTTTTTTTTTTTTTTTTTTTTTTTAACTATTTTCAAAAATTATTCAGAATTTTAAAAATTATCTGTCAACAGGAACAAAGCAAAGAAGAAGAAGAAGAAAAAGAAAAGACTCATTCACAGATTTTATTTGTGTACCATAGCCACGAAAATGAATAAACTTTTTTTTCATTTTTGTATTAAAAAATGCATGCGACCTGGGGCTGAGGCTAAAATTCATCTGCTGGTGGTTTTTATATTCCATATTAACACTTTAGGGAATATTAGTGTTATTAATGTTTATTTGCAAAAAATACTGCAAAGAAATTCAATGCTGTAGCAGTAGTTACTTAATGTTGTTCTGTATCTGAGAACATTTCAAAATTTGCAAAATTTTGGTTTAACTCTATATATGCTTAAAATTCATCTGCTGGCGATATTTGCACCTGCACATACTGCCATTCTGTTGGATCAAAATACAGTCAGCTCCAAATTGTGATGTCATATGCATAGTGTGATGTTAAAAGTTGGTTGATCATCTAGAATTTTTTATAAGTTGTCAGTTATTACCAATTCTGCAATAACCCCACATTGAGTTCTTGAAGTCAGAAACAGAAATTATGTAGAAAATTTGTTTTCCTATCAATGTCCGGGAATAATATAATTGAAGTCCTGAAATGAAGATTTCCTTTTAATAAAAATCTTTTGCATCAAGTATTAAACCTGCTTTTCTCCTGGGCCTTTAAGATATTTAAAAAAGAAATAATCAACCCCTGAGGACTACTTATAAGTTCTCTAGTAGAAATCATATTTGTGGGGGAAAAAAAAGAAAGAAAGATTAATGGGATCTTTTTCAGCAAAGCATCAGCATCACCTCGTACATCGATGGTGCAAACTCAACTGAAAAATTAAAATCATATGCTTAAAACGAACTTATTGGTACAAAATGATGTGCCAAAAATGCATTACATCATCCATGATGCGATTGGCCACATCCTTTGATCTCAGAGAGCACAGTATGGTGCAGAGGTAATTGTGGAGGTCATGAAAAAATATCTGAAATTTTAGGGAGAAAACATTTCCGTATCGAGAGAGGGTGAGGGAACATATAATTTATTACAAGGAGGTCAAATTGTGGAAAATATGAATTTTAATTATGGTTAGTAATCATATGAAATTGATATTTTAGTTTTATTTTATGAATTTAACTATCAAAGAACTGGAATTTTGTTACTGAAAAGAAAAAAAAAGAAACCTGAACACAATCATTCCTGAGTAAGGGTACAGTGATGTAATGGCAATGGAAAAAGCAAAAATTGCCACTACCAGGAGTCGGAAAAACTACTTTTTTATTGTAGCGAACTAACTACAACTACTTTGTCAAAAATGTAGCTAACTACAACTACTTGTTTTAAAAAGTAGCGCTACAAACTACTTTTCAAAAGTAGTCACTACTTCGCCACTTTCAAATTTTGTCAAAGTGTTCAATTTACACTGAAAATTAAAACACAGATAAAATAATAAAGTGACCCCTAGTTATATTGCATCTGCCAGGATACAATTAAATAAATGAGACATAACCAAGGGCATTAAAAATTAAGAAAGATACCATACAAGAAAATGTTTTGTTTTCTCAAAAACGTTAGTTTATACCCAATTAACAAATTTCGTAACAAAATTAAGAAAGATATTATAAACTACAAAAATTCAGAAAAACAACCCTAAATGCAAAAAATAAAATAATCTGTAAATGGAGCAATTCCGAATAATAAGAAACCTGGCATTAAAACATGAAGACTTAATGAAGAAATAGACAACTGTGGCCAACAAGAAAATTAATTCTTTTGGTGGGTTAGTACTTGATTTCAGCAGCAAGTGTCAACAGTAAAAATCTACGACTTCACACTTTGCGTTGCTATACACTGCAGCTGAGCATTGCCACTGCAATTCGAAAATTGTTGAGCAGAACAAATTCTGCACAAAAGAAGAAATTTTGAACACGTGATTTTCAGAATGGCACATTTTTTCCCCCGAAGTAGCGTTGGTTCTCACTACAAAGTACTGATTTTTTGTATCGCGCTACTCGCTACACTACAACTAAAAACTACAGTAAAAAGTAGCGATACAGTAGTTTCGCTACTTCTGACCCCCTGGCCACTACTATGGCAAAAACAAAAAACATACTGAGCGCAATGACATACATAATGTTAGAATCCTCACTGTTAAAAATTACAAAACAAAATCTTGAATCAAAAGCTATTTAAGAAACTGCACATTTAAAATGATGATGTAATAATGAGTTATCAATATCAGGGGTCACATTCACTCAGGAAGAATTGGAGCAGTCAAAAACTGCTTTTGGAGCAGGAAAGTGAGTTTTTGGAGCAACAAAAAACAACTTGTGGAGCAGTAAATAGAGTTTTTGGAGCAGGAAAATGAGTTTTTGGAGCAGCAAAAGTTCTTTTTTTGAAAATAAATTCAGTATCATCATTGTACCCAACACATATGTTGAAATCTCATACAGTACAAAATCTATACTCCGGACCTCAGTGATTCCAAATTTTGGATCATTTGCCATAAAAAACAAATGAATGAGGACTAATTTAACCCCTCCCTTACTCCATGAAATATTTATATCTGGGATGCATTAGCAATACTTAGCAAAAGGTCGCTTGCCGAAAATAGAGGTTTTATTTCGCGATCATTGACGAAAATTGCAGTTTTATTTCGCAGTCGTTTGACAAAAATAGCAATCTTCGGTCACTTGCCGAAAATAGAGGTTTTATTTCGCGATCATTGATGAAAATTGCAGTTTTATTTCGCAGTCGTTTGACGAAAATCACGGTTTTATTTCGTGATCGTTTGACGAAAATAGCGGTCTTATTTCGCAGTCCTATATTGCGGTTACTTGCCAAAAATAGAGGTTTTATTTCGTGATCGTCTGACGAAAATTGCAGTTTCAATTTGTGATCATTTGATGAAAATCGTAGTTATTATTTCTCGGACACGTGCCAAAAATCATGATTTTACTCAGAGTTCGCTTGCCGAAAATCGAGGTTTTATTTTGTGAGAGTCCAATGTGAAATCGCCGTTTTTTTCTGCGATCACTTGACGAAAATCTTGATTTCAGACCGTGGATTCGATTTTTAAAAATTAAAAAATGGGAAATCTGCCGTTTGGCGGACAAATGGCATTCCTGGGAAGAAAATGGTGCAAAGAAATCCAATTTCACCATAGAAAAGAAAAAACAAAATGCTCGTTTTGGAGCAAAAATAGTGAAAAAAATGCATTTGTAGCAGGTCTGTGACTCCTGCAATATTTTTTGGTAACAACACTTTGACCATTGATTTAAAGACATAAGCAATCACTCAGTCGTTAAAATCAGCTTAAAGTTAAGCCATAATGTAACACTTGTTCACTGAATTCATGGGTGATGACAAGAAAGTTAGAAAAATGCATACCTCTTTTCCTTCCCGTTTTCGCTGATCCTTAGCTATTTGAGCCAACACATTTGCAGCTTGTTCTCCTCCCATCACGGATACTCTGGCATTGGGCCACAGGTACAGAAATCGAGGCCTGCACAACACATGAAACAGAATATTATATACTCATAAATATGAGAAATTCATCATATACTTACAGCCTCAAACATAAAATTACAATTTTATCTATTCTAAAGCAAAAAAAACTCTTAAAGAATTTTGAAAATCTAAAAAAAAAAAATGTTTTATACAAAAGTTACAAGCAACAGATACTTTTTTAAAAGTCAAAAAGTTTAAGAGCATTCTTATTTTCAAATATAGCACTACATTAACAAAAAATCCCAAATTCTTAAAGAGAAATTATTTAAACATATAAATAATCACATTTAATATAAAGTTTACTATGTGGTACTAAAGTTTACAAAGTGGATGGAGATTTTTCTTTTCTTTTCCTTAAAAATAAATAAATAAAACAAATAAATAATATAAACTGAAACATCAACTTTAATATTTTAGAAAGTGCTTGATTAACTAAAACAAAGTAACAAAAATTAGCTTTAGTGAATCTCAAAACTAAATTTTGATTTCTTTCCCCCTTTAAAAAGAAATGGAACATCTATGTTTTTGTGGAAATGTAGCATAATTACAACACAACTTAGCATAACTTTATATCTGGTTGATATACACAAGGAAATATTTTTTGTCTAAATTTGCTAATTCAACTTGTTATATGAATTGATAAGGCTGTAAAATAGTTAAACTTCTAATTCCCCCATCCATTGTTAAAACTAAGGTCATGGAAATGTATTTCCATTTTTCGAACTTCTTTTTACTGTATACTCTTTGTTAAGTTTTTTTTTTTTTTTTTTCCCTTTAAGAATTATTTTTACTTTTATATTTAATGTAAGTGCAGAAAAGTCATGGAAATGACATCACTTCAATATACTTGTAGTAATATTTTTTAATTTTTTGAAGGAAACAATGTTTAACTTTTTCCAGTTATAACATTTTATATGTACTCGTCATTTTTGGCTCCTTGTTCTTCTTTAAGACACTTTAATGTGTTGTGTAATAGGTTATGAATAACAATATTTCTTGCTAAAACTAACAATTTTTGGAAGCAAAAACTGTTCTTACAAACTTGAATTCAGATTACAGGAATTATTTAAAATATATTTTATCACAAAATATGACTACGAAAATAAGATACTCAATGAAAAGATCAAGAACATCAACACAAAAACATGTCACATACAGTGTAAACTTAATTTAAAGTTCACTTACTCAGAGCTGTCTATAATCGAAACTATTCATCAAGAAAATATGAAATTTGGTTTGCGTCTAAATAACAGGATGTGAAAGATATTTAGCAGATTTTTTTTTTTTTTTCATTTTAAAATGGGTGACTAGAGGGTGTATTATTGATTTTTTCAATAATTTAACAAAATACAAGCTCATACACTGTAGATTTGGCTTATCAAGACAAATACTGTTCAATGTGTTGACCATTATTGCCAAGTACAATTTGAAATCGCAAAATAACATTGTAAATTTTTGGAAATATCATCCCTGAGTTCTAGTATAGTCCAGTAGAAATAGCATTTTACCTTACAAAAATTCGGGTAGTTCTGGTTTTTGGGTATGTTGTAAAGGTTGACCCTCTAATTAAAAAAACAAGTTTTCGACCTTCTAGACCTTGTGCGTTTTTCACAATATTGAAAAAAACCAATATTTTTCGGCACTTTTTTCGATTTTTCTTAAATAACTCAATTTTAATGCATTTTACAGAAAAAAGCACTGTTACCATTCTGTAGAGCATAAAATTCTCTACAACATGCAGTATTCAGGTTTGTAAATTGTCCAAATAGGGGGTAAAATACGGAGCCGGGAAAATAGGGTAAAATTTGCAAAAAATGCAAAAATCCACTAAAGACGTTAGTTCTTGCTTAATAACCTACTTTTAGTGCGTTTTAGAGACAAAAGCTCCTTCACCATTTTGTAGAGCATAAAATTCTCTACAACATGCAGTATTCATGTTTGTAAATTGTCCAAATAGGGGGTAAGATACGGAGCCGGGAAAAGGGTTAAATTTGGAAAAAATGTAAAAATCCACAAATGACGTTAGTTTTTGCTTAATAACCCACTTTTAGTGCATTTTAGAAACAAAATTGTCATAATCAACTTTTTAGAGCATGAGATAGTCGATAGTTTCATTTATTAGAGGTTGACCCTCTAATAAAAAAAACCAAGTTTTCGATCTTCTAGACCTTGTGCGTCACAATATTGAAAAAAAAAAACAATATTTTTCGGCACTTTTTTTGATTTTTCTTAAATAACTCAACTTTAGTGCATTTTACAGAAAAAGCACTTTAACTATTTTGTAGACGATAAAATTCTCTACAACATGCAGTATTCAGATTTGTAAATTGTCTAAATAGGGGGTAAGATACTGAGCCGGGAAAATAGGGTAAAATTTGCAAAAATTCACTAAAGACGTTAGTTTTTGCTTAATAACCTACTTTTAGTGCGTTTTAGAGACAAAAGCACTTTCACCATTTTGTAGAGCATAAACTTCTCTACAACATGTAGTATTCATGTTTGTAAATTGTCCAAATAGGGGGTAAGATACGAAGCTGGGAAAATAGGGTTAAATTTGGAAAAAATGTAAAAATCCCCAAATGACGTTAGTTTTTTCTTAATAACCTACTTAAACGCTCTAAAAAGTTGATTATGACAATTTTGTTTCTAAAATGCATTAAAAGTGGGTTATTAAGCAAAAACTAACGTCATTTGTGGATTTTTACATTTTTTCCAAATTTAACCCTTTTCCCGGCTCCGTATCTTCCGTATCTTACCCCCTATTTGGACAATTTACAAACATGAATACTGCATGTTGTAGAGAATTTTATGCTCTACAAAATGGTGAAAGTGCTTTTGTCTCTAAAACGCACTAAAAGTAGGTTATTAAGCAAAAACTAACGTCATTTGTAGATTTTTACATTTTTTCCAAATTTTACCCTATTTTCCCGGCTAGGTATCTTACCCCCTATTTGGGCAATTTACAAACATGAATACTGCATGTTGTAGAGAATTTTATGCTCTACAAAATAGTGAAAGTGCTTTTGTCTCTAAAACGCACTAAAAGTAGGTTATTAAGCAAAAACTAACGTCTTTAGTGTATTTTTGCATTTTTTGCAAATTTTACACTATTTTCCCGATTTTATGCTCTACAGAATCGTAACAGTGCTTTTTTCTGTAAAATGCACTAAAATTGAGTTATTTAAGAAAAATCGAAAAAAGTGCCGAAAAATATTGTTTTTTTCAATATTGTGAAAAACGCACAAGGTCTAGAAGGTCGAAAACTTGGTTTTTTTATTAGAGGGTCAACCTTTACAGCATACTCAAAAATCAGAACTACCCGAATTTTTGTAAGGCAAGGCCCTTTTTTGCGCTATTTCTACTGGACTAGTAATGTACCATTTGAAGTCATTGCACCGCACCTCTGCAAATGTTTTCAACACTTGAAAGCTCCACAAAGCTTCTGGTGCAGAATTGCCATTTTGATAAAAAAGTTTCACCAGTAAAACACATTCTTGTACACTGCACAAGATTTTCCATGGAAAAGGCATGAGACTGACAATAGATTCCATTGTTTCTTTTTATTTAACATTTTCATTGTACATGAGCAGATAAATAATGTGGTTGCTAAAATTTGCATATAAGCCAAAATTTTACCAGAAAATGCCCTCTGGTGCCTTTTTTCTTTTTTTGCTAAATGTCTTTCACATCCCTTCTTTTAAATGCATTCCATATTTCAGATTTTTCTGATGAATAGTTTCGATTACAGACAGTTCTGAGTAGGCGACCTTTAATTATGTACAGCCTGTAGTTTAACATAATTTCAGATTTTATTTAAAAATATTTCTTAATTCTGCATCAAACTATACGTTAAAGTTTTCAATGTGCACACATTAACAATTTAATAAACCAGTACAAGCTAACAAAAACAGTTTTGACTTTCTAAAGTTATTGCATCCTGTTGAAATTTCTTTAAATCTATATTTTGACTTAAAATAAATCTATATTTAACTCTAGTTTGAATGCTGTTTATATTGACCATTGCCACAAAAGAACGAAGAACATGGCACATTTTGCTTTGTTAATATGTTTAAGTTCAGGGCTATCTCATGATTATGGCTATTTTATGAAACTTAGATTGGATGCAATTAGAAAGGCAGTTTAACAAACTGAACTTCAAAATATTTTTCATATAATAAAAGAAAAATTTTGACAATTTTAAACATAGTAAAATCTCTCAAATCTGCAATCTAAAACCCATATGTACCATTTGTGATGTAAACAGTATTTAACAAAAACATGCATTTGGTAGATTAATGTGACAAAATATTTAACTTTATAATTAAAAATTTATATATTAAATTAATAGAGTATTTTAATTAGCTAAAAGGCAGTTTTTAAATGTGCTTTTTAAATTAAATTATCTGTGGGTAAAGCTAAGATGTAGAAAAGTAGAAAGAGGTTGAAATAAAATTAAAAAGTATTTATCATGCATGATTCTTAGACTATTTCATTCTGTTGGTTAAAATATTTCTATTCATAACAATACAAAAAACATTACTTAAAGGTGCAATTTTGATGAAAAAAATATATTTAAAACCAAGTACTTTCAGATGCAATCTCGTTCGTCATCAGGGTTAAAACAAGAAAACACACAATTAGAGAAAACTTTAATATTACTTGTACTGTTATGAATTTTAATATTTAAGGTGAACGTAGATTCAAGTGATATATATATATATATATATATATATATATATATATATATATATACTTATATTGTTTTATTTATATATATATTAATTAATTTTGTAACATCTTTCACTTCTCTTAGAAAAAAAAAATCATTATACAGGTTTTCCTTGATTAGTGTAGTTAATTGTTCCCGCAACTTTACTGCACTAATCCAAACATGCATTAAATGAGAATAATTACAACAGATCCACACTCAACTTTTATAAGCACCCAATGTATACAAGTAAATGATATAATAATGTACTACAATATTATTTTTGATGTACTAGTATTTAGAAAATAGATAGTACTTCTTGATTTGAAACTTTAAAAAATGAAAAATTAATTTTTCCATTAACATGTATGCTTATTTAATAAATGACAATCAAGAAACATTAAAAGGAACCTTTATGTCCAATTCTGCACATAAGGATTTTTGTCTGTAATGTTATTTTGGATATGTAAATTTTGATAAATAAAAGAAATTAATAAAGTGATAATTAATTAAAATGAAATTTAAGAACAAATGAAATTTATGAGATTTATCAAAAAGTACAATTCCGAAACAACGTTACTGGACGTGATCGTATAGCAACCCTTAACATGGCAATCAGTATATAAATAGATTATATAAATTTAATTCTTTAATAATGGGCTGAAAAATATTATAAAAATCATCAATATAGATCTGAATAAATAATTTTAAATAGAAATGTTGAAAATATAGTAATTTTCAGAATTACAATTACTAATAAAAACATAAGATAAATTAAAATGAACTGACCCCAGTGCAGATCTTGTGTGTTAAGTGAAGACACATTAATTTATCAAAATTATTATCTATTGGAACACAGACATATATATATATGATAAATATTAATATGTAGATTAACCAACCTCAAAAATATAAATCAACAAATAGGATACATATCTTTTCTTGGTACAAAAACCTCATTAAGTATTAAAACTGCAGACAAAATATAAATATATGAATTTTAAAACTGATTGAATCCAAATAATTTTTTTTTCTTTTCTTCTGAAGATTTTTAAATATGATAATCTAACTTTTATTAAGTGATTGAAGTCTTATTTGAGTGTTCTTAATCTATTAATTAATCTGTCCATAAATGATAAATAAAGGAAAGTTATTGATTGAAATTGCTAAGGCAATACTTGAAAAATTAAAGTCTCTGATGATTATAAATTTAAACACTGATTATTGTAAATTATTGCACTATTTGAAGATTCATCATTCGGTAGAATTCCAGGCAATATTTGGAGAGTATAAGTCTCTGATGATTATAAAAAAAATAAACACTGAATTCTGTAAACAATTTACTGAAGATTAATCATCCTGTTATTTAATAAACTTCTTATAGCTTATGAGAAATGCAAGAGATGGAAGATATGAGTCAAACATAATATGGCTGATGAATACTTTCACAAGGAGAAATAGTTACAATGAAGCTAAAGGATCAGTTTCAAATGAGAAATGGCTGAAATAAAGGAGAAAAATCTTGATATTTGGTGTACAATTTAGTTAGCAGAATCCTTTAGTAAAAAGTGATTATTTTGTTGTATCAGAATATTAACGTTTAAATTTAAATTTGATTCATATAGTGATGCAGTAGTGATGTTAAGTTTGATGTAAACTTTAACTATGTTGATGTCATATCAACTACTTTGAAGAAAAACATAGCAGAATAGAGAATTTATGAAGAAAGTTAGCAACAAAGTTTCTTATAATCGAACATGCAAATGATATTGTAGAAGATAAGTAATCTTTTATGAAGACACTCACACAGGATCTGATGAAAAATTACGATATTACTTCTGAACTCCTCATAGCGCAACTGCCGAGAGCAGTGGACCATGTGGCCCAAGGGACGCTTACTTCTTGAACAACTTAATCCCTCTCCCGTTTAAAAATTTAATGTCAACCAGATGCCAGAAAGATCTGTCAGAATTTAAGATCGCAACTATTAGCCAATCGATAAGAGCACACTAGTATGCCATGCCTGCATGAAGATACGACGTCACTAGCAGACTCATTGCTTCGCCCGTGTCTGCCAGAGTTCAGGGGTTTTGAACTAGAGTTACGTGTGAGTGGCAACAGTTTGCAAAGCACAAGATTAATGCCCCGAGTCAAAAGTCTGTTTCACGGACAAAGTCAATGAACCTTATAAAGTTCTAAACTCAAAATGTCCGACCATATTAGATCATGTGATCCAAAAAATGTTATTTTGAAAACGGAAGAACCTGAAAAGATGGCCAGATTCCAATACATTCACAGCACAATGTTTGAAAGAATAAAAAGATTATTTCTTCTTTTTCGCATAACTTCAGAAGTTTTTCATAGATTTTCAAACCGTAAACAGATTTTGAAAGTAAATAAATATTTCTATTCATTAAATATAGTTTTGAAACAAAATAATTGATATTTAATAAATTTTATTTTTGATTTTTCCACTTAGAAATTTTTTGCTGACACATTTTTGCTACACGAGATACGAAGATTTCACTTAAATTAATTTAAGGAATATTTAACTAAAGAATCATTGAATGAAAGTTTCTAAAAATAATTTCATGATTAGTTATTAATAACAGAATATAAATAATTTGAACATAATATTTGAATTTTAGAAAAAAAATTGCAATTATTGAAAAATGAGTATTAATTTTAGCTAAATGGAAATTAATTTAATTTTAGAGAATTAATTTAAATGTATTACTACAGAGGCAATATAAGGTGACGTAACACTTACTTTATAAATATCGGATTCTATATTTAAAACAATACAAAGCTTAAAACTATTTTGGTTGGTAATAATGCAAATTAAAAATAACTGTGCTAAAAACACTAGTATTACTCACGAATAAGATCTACCACACATTCCATAATTTCCAGCACCATACGAGCCACCAATAATCACAGTGAACTTGGGAACTTTGGCACAGGCAACTGCTGTTACCATTTTGGCACCATGTTTAGCAATTCCCCCACTCTCTGCTTCTTTGCCCACCATAAATCCTATATACAAAATCAAGGTACATTAATTAAACTTTTAAACAAATATCTTTTCACATAAAGATTTTTATTTAACAACAAAATAAACAGTAAACAGGAAGAAATGCACAGCATATTTGCATGATCAATGATAAATTAAAAAATCCATTATAGTATTGATTGCCCACTAAACTGTTTATTGGTTCCATTTTGATACAACATATTAGTCTCTTATATAATATTAATAATCTTATATAATATATTTACGTATGCAATATACAGAATCCAAGTAGCAGAAAATGTACGATGGAAAACAAGTTTTTTTTTCTTTTTTCCAAGAATAACATTTATTTAATTTTTTCTTAAAACTAAACTATATTATACATAAAAGTAATATATGCAAAAAAAAAAAAAATCACAAGATCTGGAAAAGAAGGGTGCATCAGGTCGGATAACCTGATTTTATCCATACCCAATCCAACCTGCAGTTCTGACACTAATTTTTTTCGGTTGCAAGTCTTGTTTGTGTAGGGATGACTTTAAAAATTCAGGTCTATTTCCATTAACTTTCAGGTTAGATTTTGACTCTTTCAAGACCAGTTCAGGTTGACCCAATTTTTCAAAGGAAAATCCTGAATATTTTTCAAATGAAAAAGACTACATATTTGAATATTAATGACTTTATATGTGTTCATTTTTATACAAGAAAGATAAAATAGACAATAGATATAACTATGTAGTTATGTCTATTGTCTATTAGTCTACAGATGTAACTGTAGACTATTTTTCCATAATTGTATTAAAATATGGATTAATTTTCTTTCATTTCGGGTTCAGGTCAGGCTTGAATATTTTGAATTTGGGTTGAAGTGTATTGGGTTCAGGTTGACTTTAAGCAGAAATTTTGGATTTAGGTTGGGTATGGGATGACTACATTTATTTCTGATTTAATTGAGCAGGCAAGTTATGTTGAAAACTTACAGGAATGATTTCTTATAAGGTTTCATAAATTTCCTATATGAAATTGAAATGTTTATCAACGAAAAAGATCTTAAAATGATGAATCTTGTTGCTAGGAAAAGGACAGCATAAGGTCATATCATAATGAAGGATTTATTATGATAAAAACTATTTAATAAAAATCTGGGAAGCAATAATTTTATACAGGCATGAAGGCGAGAAATAGAAAAAAAGGTGAAAAAAAATTCTATCTTAACGACAGTAAATTGTTGTAATTTAGACATATTTTAAGAAGTATTTACACAATAAACTGAAATGTAATTGTACATATGATTGTTATTTTCATAATTTAAGAATAGGCAGTTTGCTAAAAATATAAATCCAAATACATCTGATGGATTTATGTGAAGTACAGCTATCAATTTTTCAAAGTAAATATTATTCTGGGTAGTTTTTGACTGCTTAAGATCCCCCCCCCCACCCCCCTTTTTTAATGAAAAAACTCTCCATGCTAAATATATGCACATCAAAGTGATTTTTCGTTCAGGAATACATCACTGAAACTATTCAAAAGTGTATAAATAGGACAAAATATACTATTTCAAAAAGAACCTTATGCAAACTTTCTTTCCCTTTTAAAGTCTAAAAAAACTTCAATCTGGATCGACTTTGATTTGATATATCTTTGGTACATCAATTCAGAAACTCCAGGGTGTATTAGTGTTGACTCTAAGCCATTTTAGCAGGGCGCAGCACCCGGCGTCCCTCTTTATTTCTTTTATGCGCCCGGCGGCCCTTTTTAACCTTCCGATGCACCAGGCGGCCCTTTTTAATACTTCCTATTCCTTTAAGAGAGTTTTGCAGCACCCAATTGCTTTTCTTTGTAATCAAAATCTGCCATTTCCTTTCCTTCTATCAGCATTTGCACGAAAGCAAGTGCATGTTTTTCTGCCCGGTCCCAATCTTAGCAATATGTTAATGAGAATTTCGAGCATGGGAATTGAATTAATCGGGAATTGGATCGGATTCGGATTTTTTTCCGGCAAATTTACTTCAACTCTTCAGATTTTGCGTGAACACTCTAGGTAAAACATCGCAAATTCTATTAGGGGACTCTAAACAAACAAGTTCAAAATATTTTTTGTGAACAAGGTACAATTGTGTCCTTTTTGACAAAATATGCCCTTTTTTTAGAATAGTGTTCCCTTTTTGAAAAAATGTGTCCTTTTAGAATAGTATTCCCTTTTTAAAAAATTTCCGCCCGGCGGCCCTTTTTTTCTAGAGTCAACACTATGTATGTATATAAGATATATAAGGATTGAGGAGTAAATTTACGCCCCCACCCCCCTCCCCATATGATTACAATATTTTCTTTGCCTTTTTGAATCAATTCAGAAATGTCCAAAATTACTTTAAAAAAGGTGGAATTCCTCCTTCAGGAGGAACTCTTTCATACCTGATATACAGTATATGTTCCGGTCAAGTGGTCAGCCTAACATGGGACCCTCAGTGCTTTGTTCCCAAGCAAGCTTGATACTCATTTTATCAACCCTGATTTTAGAATATATTGAAAAAAACGATGGCAATATCGATTAATCCTCTGAGCATTTTGAAAAAGGGTAAAATTGTAATGTTGTTTTCTCTGCATTTTGTTTTAAATGCTAAAAAAATATGATTCTTTCAGCATTATAAATAAAACTTAATTACAAATATGAATGTAACCCTTGAAAGTATTAATCATTCTTCAATGTTTTGAAAATTCATTAAATCTATAGAATTATATCATCTTAAACATTGCATACAATGCAGTGAAACCTGGAGCTTAGTGAACGGAATATTACGTTCTACACGCTTAGAGGGTTAAGCAGTTAAAAATTGATTTTTCAGTATTTCACAACAAATCTATTTTGCTAACATTTTATTTTTCATTTCGCTACAGTTTTCTGTCTCTGATTAGCCAAATTGCTAAGGTTGGTCAAAAGTCAGAGAGAAGCCTGAGCATAACTCAAAAACTACTTTGTGGCATGAGCTGTCATTTTGGATTTGCATATTTGAAGATTTTAGAAATCATATTTCTGTTTAAAAATTTATAGGGACAATATAAAATAATATTGTGCTGTCCTCTAAAAAAAAAACAGAGTGAAATATTTCCTAAAAACACCCTAGTACTTCATCAAATATTTTACTAAAGCCAAATTTTTTGTTTTGTTCTATTTTTATGCACTATTTTAAATAATAAAAATAGTTAAAAATACTGAAGGAGTGCTTATTTAGTTATAAAATAACTTAAACTAACAATTGCAGAAATCTGGCAAAATATGAGCTTCATTTCTATAGATTTTCTTGTTAAAATAGAATTTTAAAATGATCTTCATAATTTTTTAATTGTTTTTAAGTTAAACCATGTAATAAAATGCTTCATTTTCAGCTGATTACATCAGGTTCAGGTTCTTTTCAGGTAACACAGATTATATTTTGGAAAAGTGTGATTTTTTTTAAATTCTTGCTTAGTTGACTGCCGTTTTGTAATAAGGTGATAAATTGAAATATGCTCAACTTTCAAATCTTAGTCAGAAAAAGTGGTAAAATTTAGTTATGTTTAATTTTTTTGAATTTTTTATTAGACTATATATAGAGAAAATTTCAAAAAATGTTTTTTTTTTTTTTTTTTTTTTTTTGTTTAAGAGGACAGCACAATATAGCTTTAACATATAATGTTTATTACCAATGTAGGTTTTTACCAAATGTTTATTACCCAATAGTTTTAATTTATTATTTATTTGTATTTACAGTTTTTTTTTATTATTATTAATTTCAAAATATATTTTTTCAAAATAATTATTATTTTCTAAATTATAAATTGCAACCTATGAATTTTTAAATACAAATGTGATTTCTAAAAACTTCAAATATGTAAATTTAAAATTATAGCACATTCTGCCAAGTAGTTTTTGAGTTATTTTTAAAAACTTCCTGCATTGCAATCTGTTTTGCAATGATTAAAACTAAATTTAACATTAAGAGTGCCAAACTTTAAACCTTCATAATTCCCAAACCACTTGACTGAATGACTTCCTGTTTTATATCCTAAAGTAAAATGTACCAAAAAAAGCCAAATAGGATGTCAAAATTAGGTGTTTGTATGAGTTTGGTATAATTTCAGTATGAAGACAACCTCTAAGCTTTTCTTTTTAAAAACATAAATTGAAAGAATACATCATTTCTAATCAAATGGCTATTTCTGTTATTTTTTTTCCCCCTGTGTGTTGCCCTCTCTCCCTTCCCCCCCTCCCCCCCCCCAACTGTACATAAGTGGAGAAAAAAAAACATACAAAGAGCAGAAATCATGTATTAAACTTAACAATTACCTGTAATATTCTGAAGAAATATGAGGGGTGTTTTCCTTTTGCAACACAATTCAATAAAATGAGAACCCTAAAGAGAAGAAAACTACAGTTAACTATTATAATTAGGATTACCAAGAAAATATCATTGATGAATATTCAAAAATAAGAAAAATTAGAAAGATAACTTTCAGGTGAGTTGACCGATTTAAAATAATCAACAATATTAATAAAATAATGTTTTTCATGGCTATTATAATGATTGTAAAATGCTTCAAAGCTTTAAGGCATTTCATCCAGCTTATATTAAACTTCAGAAACATGGACTTATTACTGAGTGTACCATTCAGTAAGAGAGAGAGAAAAAAAAAAAGTTTGAAATTGTACGTTAAACGAGACAAATGAGGTGCATTCATATATTATAACTAGTTTTACAATGTAAAAATATCATTTTTATTATTTCAGTGAAATGAATTATATCGTCTGCTATAAGCGAAATGAGTATGCTTTTTTCTTCTTATTACATATGCTACGTTTGCAGATGCAATTTTTTTTTCTGACGCCAGACAGAGCTGCAACATTTACCATGGAGATCCTGCTTTGTGAAAGATTACCTCCATGGTTTAATATTTTTATGACTCATAATGAAAGAATCTCTTGTGTTTGTTTTCTTTAATGGATTGAGATATTCGGCTTTCAATCTACTTTCAACTGATGTTATCTCAGAATCTATACATATTCGAATGCAAACAAAGTTTTTGTGAATGATCTTTCTAAAAATGTAACTTTTATGCAATTTTATTTAAAAAAAATAATTTTTAATAAAAATAGCCTCCTAGCATATGAAAAAAAAAAAAATGGTTCGCCCGGATTTGCTTTCCTTAGTCACATGATTTGCATTTTTACTATTATATAGATTATGTATGATGGGATTTAATACAATGAAGAAAACTTTTACTAATATCTTTTTAAGGTTTGATTCGATTTTCATAAAATTTGAAATGACTCGACAAAATTCTGCAACGATTCTATATATTAAATTTCAAACCATTCGTTTGGGTAGTTTTTGTGCTGTTATATGCAGACAGACAGATGGACGGATCAAACGACGACAATAGGTGCTACATATTTATATAATTACGAACACACCTTAAAAAAAAAAAAAAAGCTGTGAATTCCTAAACAATTATGTGATTAACATCTGCAACTCATTTATCCTCTTCCCAAAGACCATTCAGCGTTCAATTTATATTTTAAGTTGAGGTTCGTAAAGTTTTCTGTTCTCCTTCATTATTTTTATGAGCAAGTCACCACTGACATATGGAATACACAGCATGCCTATTTGGGAAATTTATTCCATTTTTCTTTCTTTTTTAATTTAAAATATACATATAAATTTGATGTTTATTATTTTTATATTATTACTACACACTAGTTGATATTTAGGCATTAAAAGGGGTTGGCATATGGAGTATGCCACCTGTGTTTCTACATGGCTATAAGCAACCTATGTTATATTAATTCTAATTAAGTTAGTACTTTTTAAAAATCAATTTGATGTTTATACAACGGCTACTATCATATATATTACTAGCTTACCCGCCCGGCGTTGCCTGTGCCAACACAACCTTAAATGTACCTGAAATCAGTGTTGAACATTTTTTTATTATTAAACAAATATAATGTTGGGGGCCCCACTACCTTAGACAGCAAACACTGGGCGTGCCATACACACTCCCATATATTACTGTAAGTCGAGTCGAAAGAGCCATACCCCTTCATGATCCAGCCCATAGAACCAGAGATAGAAAAGCACCCCTGGTGGTGAAAATCGAAAAGCTCTATCTATGTAGAGTCGAATGAGCCATACCCCGTCGTGATCCAGCCTATAGAACCAGATATAGGAAAGCACCCCTTGTGGTGAAAATCCGAACTAAAATCAGTCAGCTCTATCGATGTCAAGTGGAAAGAGCCATACCCCATTGTGATCCAGCCCATAGAAACAGAGATAGGAAAGCACCCCTTGGTGGTGAAATTCAGAACTAAAATAGGTAAGCTCTATTGATGTTGTGTCGAATGAGCCAAACCGTGTCGTGATGTGACCCATAGAACCCGAGTTAGCTGCAAAATCCTTTAGTTACACATTCCACCGCCAGGGAGCACAATATGTTCTATACGAACATAACTGAATTCATTAAGGTTATCGATGTCGAGTCGAATGAGGCATACCCCGTCATGATCCAGCCCATAGAACCAAAGATACGAAAGCGCCCCCCTGTGGTGAAAATCCAAACTAAAATCAGTAAGCTCTATTGATGTCGGGTGGAAAGAGCCATACCCCGTTGTGATCCAGCCCATAGAAACAGAGATAGCAAAGCACCCCCTGGTGGTGAGAGGAAGTTGATGTAGAACAAATGCGCTATTTAATAAAAAGTCCCCCTCCCCCACCCCCTTTATCTCGCCATTTTCGCTAATTATTACAAATATACAAATGTTTCTTAATTACATCTAATGTCCCGATCTGATAATGGGGTTTCCCTATCTACCTATCCTAATCCGCTTTTCCCTATCATAATAGAAAAAAGCATATTTTATCAAAGAATCGCTGGCAAACGCAAATTTCGTCAAAGGTTCGCAAGAAAAACACGAATTTTATCAAATAATCGCTGAAAAAACATGAATTTCGTAAAAAGATCGCTAAAAAAACATGAATCTCGTCAAAAGGCAGCAGGGAAAACACGAATATTGTCAAACGATCATTAAAAAAGCAAATTTCATCAAAGGATCACAGAAAATGCGAATTTCATCAAAGGATTGCGGAGAAAACGCAAATTTTGCCAAAGGATCACAGGAAAAATGTGAATTTCGTCAAAGGATCGCTGAAAAAAAAAACACGAATTACGTCGTAGGATCACTGAAAAAACATGAATCTCGACATAAGTATGTGGAAAAACACGAATTTCGTTAAAGGATCACAAAAAAAGCTAATTTCGTCAAATGATTGCAGGAAAAACTTGAATTTCATCGAAGGATCGCAGAAAAAATACGAAATTCATCAAAGGATTGTGGAAAAAATGCAGATTTTGTGAAAGGTTCACAGAAAAAACTTTCGTGAAAGGGTCGCGGGAAAAATGCAACTGTCTTTATTAAAAACAGCACACACACAAACCTCTACACAAACAAACCTATTCTGTCTTCCACAATTTAATTTGTAAATATGAAGTTAAAAAAAAAAAATCCCTGTTTTCTCACATATTATGAGTTTTATCAGCAAGTTAAAACATTAAGTAAATATGAATGATTTGCGGAGCTGTTTCTATCAAAAATTCAATCACATCGCCCAAAAACCCTCAACAAAAATAATTATAAAGAGTGCGATGACAACATAAATTTGCATGTCCGTTCTTGGGTGATTCTTATAAAACACAAAATTTGTCACAAATGGTGATTTTTTTACAACATGCTTACAAATTAAAATGGTTTATAATTATTTAAAAAAAAAACTCGGCCAGAAATAACATTGATTTTACATTTTTAAAGACTTATTCTTTATAATTATTTTGAAACAGCTCCGCAAATCATTCATATTTATTTATTGTTTTACTTTCTGATGAAACTCATAATGTGAGAAAACGGAAAATCACAAAATTGATCAATCAATAGTTGAAAAAAATCTCAAAAATCATCAAATGGTCTCGGGGGGGGGGGAGTGTGACTATTAAGATGGCCAGTGGTGGCAAAACAGTCAATCGACAAATTTTTAGTATTACTTGCAGATTGGTGAGTGCTAATTTTGTCCTATATGTGAGTGATTCTTATGAAACTCATGTCACAAAATGCACATCATAAATATTTCATGGACTGGGAATTTATAATCAGTTCATCAAAACAATTTAATAATTACAGTCAAATCTCGTTAATCCGCCCCCCTAAATGCGACGGAAAATCGTAAAATAACCAGGGGGGGGGGGGGGGGGCGCTTGCACGGTATTAGAATTGTTATATGATATTTATGGATGGTGGTGGTGGTTGGATGCTACCGGCCGATCGTCGCAAAGTATGCATTCTATAAACTGACAAAAGAAACAATTTTGGAAAAAAAAAATCCGTTCTCAGGTGATTAAGATTTAATAATTATTTACTGAATGTTTTCATTTTATTCAAAGTAAAGTTCAAGAAAAACATTAGATTCTTGGACGACTAAAAAAGTTTTTAAATCATAAACATCACTCAAAAACGTCCCAACAAAAAAAATCATGAATATATAGAAACAGCTCAGAAAATCTGTTTCATTAAGAATATTTTTCTTGGGCGACTAAAAAAGTTCTTAAATGAAACTTCTTAAATGGAGTTAAAAATGGTTCTTAAATGGAGTTCAATAACAAATCTTAATGAGAACATACATCTTAACAATTTATCGCATGTTATGAATTCATCAATCTCGGGAACTAAAAATGTAGTCCAAAACAATTACAGGAAAAAAATTGTAAACAATAAATTACTCAAAAATTTAATGTAAATTGTTTTTTTCCATCAAAAAAATTTAATTTGTAAGTATGAGGTAAAAAAAAAATCACAATGGATTCCTAACCGCCCAAGAACTCAAATTATTTACTGAATATTTTCATACTAAAAATGCTAAAAACATGAAACAAACTAACTAAAAATACAGTCAAAAACAGTTTTTTAAAATATTATAAGCGTTGCACAAATTATTTACTGAATATTTTCATACTAAAAATGTTAAAAAATGAAACAAACTAACTAAAAATACAGTCAAGAATAGTTTTTTTAAATATTATAAGCGTTGCAGATACATGAAGATATACTTTCTGTTCAGTGAAGTGTAAGATGAAATGGGCCTAAACCCCAGTGACAAAACTAACTATCGGGAACTTAATATGATATATATTGCATATTTCAAACTATTTTTGAAATATTATTAGCGTTGCAGACACGCGAAGATAGTTCTGTCACTGGGTTTAGGCCAATTTCATCTTACACTTCACTGAACAGAAAGTAAATAAATCGTCGCTGGTAGCTAGATCCATAGAGTAATGGAATATCTTTAATCTGTGGCTAGATCCTGGATGCTGCACCTGCTCTCATTGGCTGGCTGCTTCGTTGCCACGGATGGTGTTGCCGAGGCTATTTCATGGGAGGAGCTCGAAATAGCCTCGAACCCAAAATTCCATATACACGTTTTAATTTTTTTTTAAAAATCTAAATTAAAATTTAAAAATCCGACCGTGAGGTATACTGTCTGGTGATAACATCTACACATGACAAAAATTTCTGAGTCCTAGGTGGTATAATTACGGAGAAATCCGCGGGCAGGCAGACAGACACTTACTGTTTTATAGAGATAGAGATTTCTGTTTCAACATCCCTTTTTCTACGCATTTACAAAATACACAACAATGAATGAGGTATTACTTCTCCAAAGCAGAATGCTGCTCCTATGTCCCTAATACAAAGATATCCTGACTAATTTTGTTTTGTACATAGTTATTAATATTAAGTTTGTGTGTGAAATTTGCTACAATTTTATTTTCTACTACACACTTATACATCCTCACACGTGTATACGAACCCCCAACAGTTATATAAAATTAAATTGTATTTTCTATGTATTCAATTTATTTTTCTCTGTCTCATGTTTTTCCCAAAGTGGATGACATTATCAGAGATCTGTTTAGGAAAAAATTGGGTCCTTTAAAGGACTCTTCACAAAATTTTTCATTTCAAAAAAGGACCCTTCACAAAATTATTTTCCTTAAAACAGGACCCTTCACAAAATTATTTGTCTTAAAAATTGGTTTTTCACAAAAATTTTCAATCTTTAAACCAAACATTTCACAAATTAATCATTTAAAAGTAAAATCTGACCTGTCACTTTTACATATATAAAGAAAATATATGTATTTTATATCCATATATCTTCTTAAAAATGCATAAACAAGAACCTGAATATAACGACCATTTCAAATTCACAAAATTAAGATTCGATTTTTCACAAATATAAAAAGCTGTTCACAATTTTACAAAAACAGGACCCTGTGAAAAAAGTCTGGACAGACCCCTGATTATCCTCTAATACAGTTCAAATAAGATTGTTACTTTTTTTCCCCTTTCATGCATGCCTTTTGCATATTCATTCAGTTTTTACTGTAACTTTGATGGAATAAATGAGATGATATTTTTGCCAAGGCATAGAATATGAAGAAGACACACTCATTTGCTTATAATGTGTTCAATCACCAGAGGGCATTATAACCTTTCTGACCAATTGTGCAATCCCTCAGTCTGACTCTGACCAATCAGCTATCTAGGCAGGTTAGAAATCAGCTGATTCAATAATAATTTGGTCAATGACAATAAAACATGCTAAACCCAACTATACTTTTTTGCACAGTTTTCGGTGAAGTGAATTGGCTTTTCCATAATTATGTAGGCTACTTTCTGGTGTGACTAATAATGTTTGCAGATATTTTTATCCTTAATTTTCCTGTAGAAGTTTAAACCTGCATCAAAAAAATATCAGATAGTACTGAAAAATATTAGACTTAAGGGCGAAATCTTCCCACAGGTCCACTGGTCTTTTATACTACTGCTGGACATTGCATTAAGCATGGATGTCATTAAAAAGTTTTGGCAAGATATTTTTCCAGGAGAAGGATGCAGAAATTTTAATCACACAGGGTTCATACTCTCTTTACATGATAAAATTCAAGCACCTTACCCAAAATTCAAGCACCTTTTCAGAAATGAAAATTTTAACGCTACAAAATACTATGTTTTTGTATAATGCAAATATATAAAGGAAAAAAAATTCATTTTCATATGTTTTCAGGTGAATGCCATACATAACATATAGTAGCGAAGTCTTAAATGTGAAATGTTATGAGAAAGTCTCCGAAAGATACAGAAAATACTTTTGCAGTATACTTTGAAAGTTATCTGTGCTAACACTAGATAAAAGTAGACACTTGATAATTCTGCACTGCTATGATCCCAATGGCAGAACTATCTTCAAGTGTCTGCAACGCTAATAATGTTTTCAAAAATAGTCTGCAACACGCAATATATCATATAAATCTATTCTTGCTGCTGTTGTAGTTGTAGTGCTAATTAATTAAAGCATCAGCCTTTCTGAGTAAAAAAAAATTCTGAAATTCACAGCAAATATTCTGAAAGGTTACAGAAGAGGGGGGAGGGGAGAAAATCCCATCTTGGAAATAATTATTCTTGTTGCAGGTCGGATTAACTCTGCTTTTGATTCGAGTTGATTTCAGGCTGAGTGTAGATTCTTGCAAATTGGGTTCAGTTAACCTGATTTTTCAAAAGTCAGTTCAGTATATTGTTTCAGATTAAAAACTATGCCTATATTAATAAGCATAGAACTTTATGTGTCTGCTGTTTTCTAAAGGAATGCTGCATCTTTTCCGGGCTATTTCACAAAATTCACGTTTTTTTTCGTGAACCTTTGACGAAATAAGTGTTTCTTTTTTCCCCCGTAATCCTTTGGCGAAATTCACGTGTTTTTTTTCTTTTGCCCTTTGGTGAAATTCGCATTTTTTCCACAATCCTTCAACAAAACTCATGTTTTTTTTTTTTTTTTTTTTTTTTTTTTTAACAGTCTTTTGACGAAAATTAAGTTTTTCCACTGTCCTTTGATGAAATTTGCGTTTTGTCTTTGACCTTTGGACAAAATTCGATCCTTCGACGAAATATGCTGGGCTTTTTTTTTTAGATACTTTGACGAAATTTGCAGTTTTTTCGAGATCATTCGACGAAATTTACCGTTTTTTCGAGATCCTTCGACGAAATTTGCCGTTTTTTTTCGAGATCCTTCGACGAAATTTGCCGTTTTTTGGCGATACTTCGACGAAATTTGCCGTTTTTTCGTGATCTGTCAGCAGAATTCATTTTTTTTCGCGATCTGACGACAAAATTTGCCATTTCTTCGATGAAATTGACCGTTTTTCCGTGATTCTTCGACGAAATTAACAGTTTTTTTCCATGATCCTATGCTGAAGTTGGCGTTTTCTCAGCAGCCCTTCGGCAAAATTCGCATTTTCCAGCGATCCTTCAACGAAACTCATGTTTTTTTTACGGCCTTTTGACGAAATACACGTTTTTCACGATCTTTTGACTAAATTTGTGTTTTTTTTCCGCGTTCTGTCAACGAAATTAGTCATTTTTCGCGATATTTAAATAAATTTCTCGTTTTTTTTCGCCGATTCTTCGACAAAATTCGCCGGGTTTTTTCGCGTTCCTCCGACGAAGTTAGCCGTTTTTTCACGTAATTTAGAGCGCGTCCGCGGCATGTTTTTAATCTGCAGGTGCCCTAAAAAGTCTGTGACGCCCGTCGCAGCGTCGCGTACATTCTGCCACGGGGCTATAATACACACAATTTTAAATAAAATTTTAAAAAAAACTAAACAATTTTTCATACTTTACCTTAATTTGAAAACATCCACTAAATCATTTTACAAAAAGGTATATTAAAACACACACACACACACACAAAGAAAAATTTGCATGTTTCAGCATGAATAATTTACTGCATTTTAAATACAAGACTTTTTTCACTCTTTAAGCTTTTTAACTGCCTCTTCTATTTTTTCATCTAAAATTTTAACTTCAGCCTGTTTTTCTTTTATGGTTTTTCTCAGGCTGTTTGACTGTATGCAGAAAGTTATTTTCTTTGTAGACACTGCCTTCAAAGACAACTCATCCGCTGAATCCAGAAGTTCTTTGATGTCAACTTGATTAATCAAAACTTGTATTTGATTAATCAAAACAAAGTCACGCAACAAAAATAAATTTCATTATTTTTCTTAAAACTAAAATTAAAGTAAATCCAAATAATTTAAATTATCTAATTAAAACAATTAGAATTGCAACAAGGGCAACGACCTTTCCTTGCTCCCGTTTGCTGGTACCCATGATTCATGACACGTGAATAACATTGCTATCACATCGCCTCCAATCTTCCTCACATTTTACAATAGGTATCAGAATTATATATTTATTGTTATGGAAAACACTTTCCTCTCATATGACTTGTTAATGCAGATTCTCCCATATTCTCCAATTGCCGGGTAACACAGCATAACTTGCATCGGAACTGGTATGCACTATTCAGTACTGCTTCTAACCAACACTTGTATTCTTCTCGTTCTAGCCACAAGTCACTGTAATTGCACATTCTAGGCATCATTATAGCATAGATCTCAAAAAATTACTACTACTACAGATCTACAGAAGAAAAATACTTGTTGTGAAAACCGGCGTACATGCATGTGTGCATGCGTCAACTGACCGAATTTTAGCATTGCAATAGGTATAGCTAAGACTCCTATAATAGGTATAGCAATATTGAAGAAACAGAACGTACACAGAGGAAGAAAGATAAGAACAAAATTTCTGATCTTGCTGTCGGTAGTAGCAACAAGTTACCCTTCTTTTCATTTTTCTTTTGTTAACTTAATCCTATAGAGGGAAGGGAGAAGCGACAAATGCTCGTACTTTGAACTCCTGAAAAGAAAACGATCTCGGAACAAATATTTTCGCTTTTTTTTTTTTTAAAGCTTGCAATTATAATTTATTTTGAATATCTGAATAAGAAAAATTAAGCACCTATAAAAAAAATAATGAAAATTAAGCACCTTCATTAAAATATAAGCAAATTCAAGCACTTTCAAGGACCTTTTTTCGCTCTTAAAAATTCAAGGACTTTCAAGCACTTTCAAGCACCGTATGAACCCTGATCACACCAATTATAAGAATCATACAAATATTAGTTGATTTTAAAGAAAATATCATTTGAAATGAATTTTTTTTTTTTTTTTTTTTTTTTAAAGCTAGTAATAGAAAGAATTAAAAAAGATGTCAAGAAAACCTTCAAAAGGCACCATGGTTTAATCTAAGGGGTCTAATCGTGGGTAATCTAAGGGGAAAAAAGAAAAACAGAGTTTGGAATAAGAATTTGGATTATCAAGAAAATATAGATACATATTCAAAAATAAGGAGAATTGAAAAGAATTTCAGATCAATTAACCAATTTAAAATAACAATATTTTTCATATCTATTACAATGATTATAGAATGTGTCAATGCTTAAGGACATTCCATCCAGGTTACATTAAACTTCAAAAACATAGCCAGCCTTATTTAATCTATCACACTTGAAGTAGATACTTTAAAAGAAGCTGATTCAAATTTGCTAATGACAAAATACTAATCATTAACTTTCTTCTACACAAATTAAAGGGATGACAAAGAATATTTTGGACTTCAAATAGACTTAATTTAACTTATTCATATTGTCATTATCTTTTCATGATATAATTTATAACAAATAAAGTCAAAAGGATCAATGTCAAAATTACATCCTACCTTTAATGCAGATTCAGAAAAGAGAACACCATTATTTCCAATTATACCAACAGGATAGCCATACAAATGTCCAAAACCTAAAAGGGAGGTAAAAACATTTAAGTGTGATTATGACAAGAGAATAAATGATATTTCAAATTTGGAGATGGTAAACACTTCACAATCTAAAAAATTATGTAGGCAAATAAAGAACTTGTGCATAACATAATCTAAACATATATATATACACATACATATATTTACAGTTAAAATACAGTCCCGGAGAAAAGAAAGAAAAAAAGTTACTAATTCTTTTGGATATAATAGGATTGATTTACAGGCATGAAAGTAGGAAATAATAATAAAAAAAAAAATGTGTACAATTTTTCCCATCAATACAATTGTCAGAAAGTCTTATAATGTAGACATGCTTTAAGGTGGTCTTAAGATACAAAACTTTCTGACTCATTTTTAAACACAAAGGCATAAAATTGGTAGGTATGACTATGAAAGCGTTTAAAATCAAAATGGGTTTTCAATTTTTTGATCAATAAATTACTTATTGAGTTATGAGCGATTCGTGTCACATGACAGCACACTTTTCTCTTTTCTTGTGCTGAGGCATCGGATATTTGGTTCAAACCACCAACTTTGACGGTATTTTCTAAAAGATCTTCTGCCTTTACCAAAAAAGGAAAAACGTCTTTTGGTTACATGGTTTCTGAGTAAGGACACCTGCCAATTTCATGTGTTTCCGAACAAAAATGAATTAAAAAAATACGTCATAAAGTAGCCAATTTGGATTTGAATACAGCCTTAACAGATATTTATACAATAAAATGAAATATGATTGTACGTATGATTGTTATTTTCTTAACTTAGAAAATATAAAAAACAAGAAACAAATTTAAACTATCAGTATATGCCTAGGTTAATTGAATTTTTGAAAAAAAAAAAAAAAAAAAAAAGGAGGACAGTTTGACAAAAATGTTGAAGGTGTCAGGTTATTGGTGTCGGCTGGGTTTGACCGTGGCACATACTGTACAGAAGACGAGCACTGTAGCATAGAGCAAAAGACTAGCTTGATTATTCCATGCCAGTGACACATTATATATTGATTGTTGAAGGTGTTGTGAGAGATGATGTTACTACAGAGTAAATCCAAATATATTTGAGGAATTTATGCAAAGTACAGTGATTAATTTTTTAAAACAAAATTATTCTGGATAACTATACAATATATATATATATAATGTAGTAATCGCTCTGTAAAAACACTTTAAACAATTTCATTTACATGATGATTGATATTTCTTCTGCACAGCAGTACAGAAACAAGCTCCAGATATTAAATTTACCAGACACCCTACCATGCTTTGGCGATACACGTATAATATTGATATATATCCAATATATTGATTGTTATATATCCAATATTTATTTTCAAAATATCATGGTGTTTGATATTTTCGATATTTATTTTCAAAATATCATGGTGTTTGATATTTTCGATATTTAATTTCAAAATATCATGGTGTTTGATATTTTCGATATTTATTTTCAAAATATCATGGTGTTTGATATTTTCGATATTTATTTTCAAAATATTGTGTATGATATTTTTGATATTTTCAGTTAAAACAAGTGTAAGTGAATTTTTCAACTGTTACTGACTGTGACTCATTTTAGATAAGAAACTTTCACTCGCGCAATGACTTTTTAAAACCAGAAAAAAAAAAAAAAATCCTTTTCCAAGCTTTATGTCTAAAAGACGAATTTTTAAATGTAGAACTGATAATTATGTGGGACAATATTTACTTAGAACAGCTATTGAAAGAAACTGTCTAATTCAGATACATTATTGTCATTAGAAATAATCTTTTTTGGTTTTAGTTTAGCCCAGTTTAAACTGCATAACAGGTTAACAAATGAAAAAGCAAACAAGGCATTTATGTTAAAATCTTTTAATAAAAACAAATTATTTTGTATTTAAAATTTTGTTACATGAAACATAAAATTTTCTTGACACTAGAAACTAAATCTTATAATTTGTTTCTGTGAGTGTAAAAAGCAAATAGCGGCTGTTTTCAATTAGTTGATCTTCAATTTTGTTAGTTAAGAGGAAAAAAAAAAAGACATTTAGAATACTGTTTTATTAAATTTCATGTTAAGTACAATATGTTTTGTTTTCTAACTTATATTAAGTCTGAAAATATTTATAATCAGAAGTAAGTTGGCTATTTAAAAAAAATCATATACTATATGTGTGTATAAAATATTGGATATATATCAAAATATCGTCTGATATGTATCAAAATATCATGATATTTACAAACCCTGCACAATACTTCTTTATGTGCTTCTAATATTTTCTTTACATTTTTGCATCAATTCAGAGAATGTTTAAAAAACTGTTTTTAAAAAAGTGGAATTCCACCTTTTGGAGGGATTCTTTCATGGTTGCTATTAAATGTTATGCATAAATTATGCTTCTGGTATCTTCTACATATTAGAAATTGTACCAGCTTTCATTTTTCAAGTGTTAACACCCACATTTTACATTTTGTTTAAATTCCTTGGATCAATTCAGCCAGAAAAGTACATAGTTTATGCATTTTTTCTCAAATATTTATAGGATTATAAAAGAAATCGTGTTGGCTTTAAATCATAAATTTGGAACGGAAAAATTAAGATCATACAGTCAAAATGTACCAGGGTTATTCAAATAGTAACCGAAAAAAAGTTGTGTAAAAAATATAAATATAAAATAAACAAATATTGCATTTTAAAAATGTATACAAATTATTACATTATTTTCTAAGTTTTTTTTTTTTTTTATGCAGATGATAATTGGAGATCTTAGTGAGTAGAAAAGTAAAAATTTTCTGTATCTCAAATTCTAATGATAGGAATGAGATGTAAATTTACACAGCCTCATTTTATATATATATACAAGCAGGGAAGACTGAGCTATGCTCGGTCAAAATTAAATTTGAGTTCAAATATCATGACCCATGACCAAAATGACCCACTAATTGAATTTTCTCGAACATGTGACTTAGCCCAACAGTCTTCTCGTGCCCGAAAACCATAGAATGCAAAATTTAGTGTAAATGGAGCCGCTTTTTAGATCTTGACCCACAATGACCCAGAAATGACCCACTAATCGAATTTTCTCGAACATGTGACTTTTCCCAATGCTTTTATCATGCTCGAAACTCGTAGGACACAAAATTTAATCAAAATCGTTAGAGCCGTTGTTTAGATAAAATTAATTTGAGCCGCTTTGACCCAAAAATGACCCACTAATCGAAAGTTCTCGAACATGTGACCCAGCCCAATAGTCTTCTCGTGGCCGAAAATAGTCGGATACAAAATTTCGTCAAAATCGTTTGAACCGTTTTTTAGATACAATTAGCTTGACCATGACCCAAAATGACCCACTAATTGAATTTTCTCGAACATGTGACCTAGCCCAACAGTCTTCTCGTGCCCGAAAACCATTGGATGCAAAATTTAGTGTAAATTGAGCCACTTTTTAGATCTTGACCCACAATGACTCAGAAATGACGCACTAATCGAATTTTCTCGGACATGTGACCTAGCACAATGCTTTTATAGTGCTCGAAACTCGTAGGACACAAAATTTAATCAAAATCGTTAGAGTCGTTTTTTAGATAAAATTAATTTGACCCGCGTTGACCCAAAAATGACCCACTAATCGAAAGTTCTCGAATATGTGACCCAGCCCAATAGTCTTCTCGTGCCCGAAAATGGTCAGATACAAAATTTCATCAAAATCGTTTGAACCGTTTTTTAGATACAATTAGCTAGACCATGACCCAAAATGACCCACTAATCGAATTTTCTCGAACATGTGACCTAGCCCAATGGTTTTCTGGTGCCCCAAAACGGTAGGATACGAAATTTCGTCAAAATCGTTAGAGCCGTTTTTAAGATAATTTTTGCATATATATATATATATATATATAACCACCCACAAGATTTGCTCGTATTAGAATATATGATATATATTAATATAGGTCATAATTCATAAATATTTTAAATAATTTATTAATAATTTTCATAATTAAAAACATGCTTTTGAATAATAATAATAAAAAACAAAGCCCAAATTATGTTTAGTCCATTCAACATATCTCATGAAAAAAGAAACAATTCAATCAGATAACTTTTTGGGAATATATAAATTAAAGTTTGTGACATGATTTAATATTAATAACCTCATAATTTAACAACTTCTATGAAAAGTTTTAAAAAAAGTGCCTCAACTATTTATTATACATTTATGGGCTTATTTGATTCAAGGAACTACGAGGAAATATAAGTGAAACAAATTAAAAAAAAAAAAAAAAAAAAAAAAAAAAATTTTTTTCGTCGTTGACTTCATTAAGACTATAATTCTGTGTAAATCCCATTATTCTAAATTATTTTCTCGCTCCAGTATTCGATTGTCAAAATTACATCTAGCGAAATATATAGTTTATTCCAAATTCATTCTCTTAAAAAATGGCACTGATAGAATGTTCTATTAAATTTACGCACTTTTATTTTCTTTAAATAAAAAGCATCCTAGAATCTAATAATTCAAAAAATACCCATTTCCCAGCTAAAAATATTTTACTTTTAAGAAATAACAACCTATGAATTTCTTTTCTTTATTTTTTATTTCCCTACGATTCCTGACAAAATATTACTTTTCAAATTCTGAAAGATTTTAATCTCAATGTAAAAATTATTTTGGCATATTGCCATACTTGATAAAAACATATGTACTCCTTTTCTCTCTGCTTTTATTTATTCGAAGGAAGTAGAAGGCACGAGATTGTTCTAGAACATTTTTTGGCGCGCTTTTGCCAGCTTCGGTAAGTTCACTTCGATATTAATTCTCCGAAGAAGTTAAGCCGTGAGCGTTGATTGGCCTAGAGGCTTTTTAGATAGAATGTATTCTGGCGCGCTCGGGAAATGATATACGGATTTTTCCCGCGTTTAGAGCAGAATGTTCCGGGATTTCGGTGGTGGATGCAACTAGTGATGTACTTCCTAAATCTTCGAAGGTTCTCCTTGGCCGCCGATTGATTTTAAAGAATACCTGCCTGTACTAACTAAGATGTCTTCTTATATTTAAATTTAAATCATCAAGTTTCGCCACGACCCTAAAATTAGCAGTGCATGGAGTGAGATTTCAATAGAGTAAAGCTTAATCAATTAATCTTTAAATTTTTCGAATAAAGTGTGAACTGGAACGAACTGCCTCTTCTCTGTAGCTTATACGTACACAATGAAGTAAGTCTCGGTGCTCGACTGAAAATCTCCTCGGAGAAACCTCCCTTGCCTTGAATAGGAGTCTACAAAAGTATGGTGACTCCAGTTAAATCGTCACATAAGTGTTACCATTTGAAAAATGAAATTTGGTTTAATTTTTAATGTGCAGACAACTACCAAAATCATAATTTATTAAGAAGTTAACAATAAACATTATTCCCAGTTGATTGGTACCTATATTGTTTTTCACAGGACTGTACATTAATACGCAAAACTGGAATATCATTTATATTGACTTCACTGACCTCTGCCGTTACAAAGTCATTTGACTTTTGTTTTCCTGAAATCAGAAGCGTCAAAGGTTATAAAAAGACACAGTCACTTTGATTTAGACTAAACAAAATACTTCAATGTAAAAAAAAAAAAAAAAAAAAAAGCAATTTAATGATAGATTTAAATTATAATATTATGTATAAATCTTATGATGCACATTATTTTTTGAAAGAAAATAATTATATTTTTCTGATAGAAATTGGAAAAATATAAATGATATATAATATATATAAATGATAATTTATGATGGTATAATATACAAGACAAAGAAATATATTACAGCAATGTATAAAAAGCAAGATATGTATATAAATAGAAGCAGATATTGGGAGTTAAAAGAACCTGTAGAAGGCAATTGAAGATAAGATAAGATAAGATTCTATAGAATTGGAATTGTTGATACAAGAAAAATGCCTCTTTAACTAATAGTGAAGCGTTATTGAAATCATTATTTATTATAAACTTGTTTGAAAGTTTTAAAATTAAATATTTAAATTTGGATACATTTCACCTTGTCATCTAAGACAAAACACTAATGTCACATGAAAGAGGAAATTGTGTATAAAAATATTCATTATAAATATAAACATACATGTAATGCATTTCTCTGGAATGAAAACTTACACTATTTCTCCACAAGAGGGCATATTCAAAAGCTTGAATTATGAATTGCAATAAAAAATACAGATAAATAAATAAATAAGATGTACATGAAAGTTACCAGTAACTAATGTTTCCCCATATAAGGTTTTAAATTCGTCAAACTGACTTCCATCTACAATTCTTGAAATAACCTAATTATAAAAATATGAAAAAAAAAACATTTTTTAATTATACGAATTATGTGACAACAATGAAAAATATTAATTAATGACATATAAGACAATCAGAAGTTTATTTTGAAATTTTCTCTTTACCAATATCCTTTTAGTAATAAGACATCTCTCCCTGAATAAAAGCATGTTATTATTCAAAATTTAACAATTTCCAGCATTAAAACTGAAAAATTCTGTTATCTCACCTGTTTGTATTTATTAGTTAACATGGTAAAATAATTATTTCTGTATACATACACACACATATATATTATAATGCAACAAAAATTATAGATTTTTTTTTCTTTCTTCATAAAACAAAATAGGAGATATTTATTACATTTCTAAACTCGTGAAAACAGAAAAAGCTTTTAAGAATAACACTTACAGCTTTATTCAAAAAATTGTTGAGTGGTCAGTGACCATTCAAACAACATTACACAGCATTTTTTCCTATTAAAAGTAACTTTTAAGAAAAAAAAATTAAATCAACTTCAAGGGATTGTTGTTCAACTTATTATACCGATATATATTTAATGCATGCAAGTTGGCTTAATTTAGTGATAGTGGTTTGACACAAGAAAGTGTCTTTAATAACAATCCTTTATTGCTGTCCGCATTCCTTTTAATCACTCTGTTGCCAATATCGCTTATTTTGACAATACTTAAAAAATTGACTTTTTTTTTTTTTTTTTTTTTTTTTTTAAATGCACACTATGTATGACATATCCACTTTTTAAAAACATATAGTAGCACTGTATACATTAACAACATATTCAATTTTTGCAAAGATTGTCGAAGAAAGTTGAAAAAAAAAACAGGTGAGCAGAAAAACATACTATTTTTGAATTGTGATAAATTTATAACAAGACCACCACTAGAATAATCCCATTCCAACAAAAACAAAATTAAGAAAATAGGAGCATATGCTCAAAAGTTATGTATGAATATGCATTTGAAAAAAAGAAGAAAAGATATATATATATATATATACTTTTTAAGCTAGTTAAAAAATAGAAGGGAATTCTACTTTTCAAGATCAGCATCTTTTATATACCTCTATCTCTCCCCTCCACCCCTGGCTAGCTCCAGGGTTCGTAAATATCATGATAATATCAAAAATATAAAATATTTTTAGACTCAATATAAATTAGAAATTGAAACATATTGCACTCAGCATGAAAACTTAATGAAACAATATTCTAAATGTCTTTTTTCATTAAGTAACAAAATTGAAGATCAACTAATTGAAAACAGACACAATTTGCATTTTACACTTACAAAAACAAGCTACAGGATTTAATATCAAATTTAAAGAAAATTTTGTTTCATACAACAAAATTTTAGCTAGAAAATATATATATATATATTGAAAAATTTGTACCTAATGTAAATTTGCCTGCTTTTTCGATCCCTAACCTGTTGTGCAGTTTAAACAGAACTAAACCAAAACCAGAAAAGATTCTTTTTAATGAAGCTGTAAATAACTTATTTAAATTAGACAGTTTTATCATTCAATAGCTGTTCTAAATAAATATTCTCCTGCATAATTATTAGTTCATTTAAAAATTTAGCCTCAACTGAAAATATCAAAAATATCATGCACATTGTTTTGAAAATAAATATCAAATATATGAAAATATAATAAAAAGAAAACTGCCCAGTTAAACTGAGGGCATTGAGCTTACAGGCTATTCACACTAATTGTATATTATACTCTTATTTCAAAGAATTTAAAATAAGTTCCTCGAAAAATAAAGAAATCAACAATATATTAAGGGGAATCATCCCCCATTATAATTAACCAATGAACGCCCAAAACTATTCAGGGAAGAGCCTTATTACAATGAACATATATACAAAATTTGAAGAAAATCTAATAATTCTGCATGAAAAACCCATTTATTTAAATTAAGGGGGGATTAGCCCTCCCTTTTATACTTAACCAATGAACCCCCAAAACTATTGACAGAAGCGCATTATCAAAATGAACCTATATACAAAATTTGAAGAAAATGGGATAATTCTGCATGAAAAACCTATTTATCTAAATTATGGGGAGTTAGCTCCCGTTTTCCCCCTTTATGCTTAACCAATGAACCTCCGAAACTAATCAGGGAAGCGCCTTATCACAAGGAACCTATAAATAAAATTTAAAGTAAAACGGTTACTTCTATCAAGAGTTATCGCATTACGTACATACATACATACAGAACCGGCGGGCACATGAGCTAAAAACTCATGATATTTTGAAAACAAATATCCGATATATATCAAAACATATATCCAAAGATATATATCAACAAACCCTGGCTAACTCACAACGGGATTAAAAAATATAGTCATTGCCCACAGCTGAAAGGATCTCCCAAGTATTATTGATGAAAATTCAGGCTTTCAAACTGTACAAACTACCTTTTTTAAGAATTGAAAATATCACTTTGAAGCGTTGAGATGTATTTTAAGTTCATTTTTTGAAATTTTACGAGCATCTTTTTTTTTACATTATTTTTCAAGTATTTTAAGAAATTTTTAAACTTATAATATCCAGTCTTTGACTATGACATTATATATTAGAGCATTTTTAATATTGTACGTCAAAATTAATCTTACAAAACTAGTTTTGCCATGATTTTTAAATATAGGGGCTCTATTTTAAGTGGTCATTTTTTCTTTACACTGTTTATTACATTGTTTCTCGATTATACCTGAAAAACAAACAAAAAAAATTGTTGTTTTTTTCAAGCTATAACAAAAAAATACAATCAATTTTTATGAATTTTGAATTTTTACATTTTTTTTTACAAATGGTTGCTTGTTTTTCAGGTATAATCGAGAGACAACATAATAAATAATATAAAGAAGAAATCACCATCCAAAAATATGGAACCTGAACTTTAAAATCATAACAAAACTAGTTTTGCAAGTTTAATTTTGTCTTACACTAGTAAAACATTCGTTACTGTTTTTACAATGAAATAAATTTTATTTCTATAAAACATATAAATAAATAAATGCAAAAAGAAGTAATAGCCTAAATGAATTATAGGCTTACTAATCCACGATCAAACTTCAATCAATTTTCGTTGTTTCAAATTCCTTTCAGTATAGAAGAAAATTACTTTAGATTTTTGATAACTAATTGGAAAACTAACAAACAAAAACAAGTATTTCAGAGTATGTGCTTCAAAATTTGTTTATACGTAAATAAATTTGAAAAGCTTGAGTAATATTCAAAACTTACTTCTCGAACATCGAAAGTCTTTTTTAAGTTGTCTCCTACAATGCCATATAGATCATCCACATCAAACAACGGCTCTTCAGGCTGGGTAATGTCAACCTTCAAAATTTAGAACATTGTTAATTCAAACTGAAAAATAAAAAGGGAAAAAAATAAAGTATTTTAAGAAATTTGTTATGTATTGTTACATAAAGAAAAATGATAATGGAAGCTTTAATGCAATAAATTACTTTCTGTATCAAATGAAAAATATAAAAACTTTCAAATATCGTATTTACTGAGTAATTTGTGTCGCTGCTTATTTGACACATCCCATACTTTTGAGAGAAAATCAGAGTAAAAAACAAAGATTCACATTAAGACAGTGGTACAGTGACTCTATTTGGTGCCTTGCGCGAAAAATTTAGTTTTTTTTCTCCAACGATCTTCGGTGCATCAGTAGTGATAACTGATGGCCCCAATCAAATGCCAATCTGGCTTGGCAACTGATGCCGCAACCATTCACACCACCCTTGTTGCAGCTTTGCATCAAGATTACCAAATAATTTAAAATAATAAAACTGTATGTATCGTCTTAGTTTTTATTTTACAATATTGATTTTGGCTTATTTAGAATATCCAACTCCCCCCCCACCCCACACACACCTGCCCCTGTGATTTTCTTTCACCTGTAGCACAAATGTGTGCAGATGCTGTTATAACCGATAAATCAATATGATCAATACTGTGATATGTAAGTGCTGATTTGTTAGCACAGAAAATTTCTTATTCATGGTAGTGGTTTGTTGAATAAAACAAAGAAAGGACAGATTCAATATATCTCAAAATTTCAACATAATATAAAAAGAAATAATAATAACTTTTATTTATTGTACTCTTCAAAATATATTGTGAATGGATATGTTTCTGCATTCTAAACATTTAGTTATTGTATCTGGGTTTTTAGAAATAAATGATCCATTTCAGTATGCCAAGTGTATTATTTAGTCACTTCCTGTGTGCCAAACATCTAAACAAAGGAAGTATTTTCTACAGCAATACTTGTAATCAGTGATTTAGATAAGAAGATCAATAACGAGTTATCTTGTAGCTGGCAAGGAAGCTTAGTTTGCCAACTAAAAGTATTAAAATAGATAGCAGTGAACGTGTTAAATAAATAAAAAAAAGTAAACTGAAAAAATAACTGAAATCAGCTAAATATTTTTAAAAACAGTTATTAGTTTCCCTTATTGTTATATTTGCAACTCATATTATTATTTTCCTTATTTTACAGTACATAAAATATATATATATAATAATAAAAAAAATATATAATTTAACAAATTACAATAAGCATTGGAAAAATGTTCCGAAAGCTTTAAAAAATTACCGTACTTTTGTGTTATAGTGCCCCCCCCCCCCCCAATTATGATTATGCCAAAGTTGCAGCTATGATTTCACGAAAATCATCGCAAAGCTTATATATGCATCCTATATATGCATATATATATTCCAAACACTCCTATATGTGCCATACACATCATTATACACATATTATTTACGTCTTATATGTTGTATATACATCATACACATGTCATATATATACATCATATATGACTATAACTTGGCCACATATGTCAAGAAATGTTAAATGAATATGTCAAGAAATGTTATAATATATATATATATATATTATAATGTCATACATGCTTTATAATTTGGCGATAAATCTTGGTTGCTTGGCGATTCATCCTTGGGGGCCACTATAACACGAAAGTACCAAATTTACAATATACAGTGGAACTCCAGTTATACGTTTTGCTCGGGACCGAACAACAAAACGTACAACTCAATTAATGGTCAACCGGGAATTATTTTTATATATATCCTAAAAACTTTGTTCCCGCTGAGGAGTTTCAATTACCTTTTATATCGAAAACGGAAATTTCTTAAATATTACTGCACCCATGATATAAAGTTTCGGAAATGAAACAGAGTAGAAAAAAGGTACATATGAAAAGTATACATGAAGTTAATTTTATCATAAAAGCTTTATTAAAAATATTTTTAATACACATAGAGTACTTAAAAGAAATGATTGGAATCGCCTTCGCATGTAAATAATTTATTAAAAGACATTTCAGTAGTTTACTGAATCTGGTAGAATTAATCACTAATATTCGATTGTTTCTTTTCGGCAGTACCGACATTGAACAGCAAACTTTGCATTTCTGTTAATAATGCAGCCATCTTATCGTTACCGTTTTTACTACTGACGAATTGCTTTACTACGTCTACATCATAAGTCCTCAGAGGTCAGAGCAGCTCGTAAGTTTCAGTGAGATCTTTCAAATCAGATTCATCCGACGTGTCGTCAGTAATTCCGTTTAATAAATGCATAAATGAGACAAAATTTCGTCCGTGGATGCAAGAACGTAACGTATAACTGAGGGAAATGTATAACTCAAAACGTATGAATCAGCTAATTTTTAATGGCAAGTGGCCGGGACCGCTGAGTTGAAACGTATAACTGAGGGAAACGTACAACTCAGGTAACGTATATCTGGAGTTCCACTGTATTAATGGATACAGAAACAAATTAAAGTTTGGTACAATTTCTATTTGTAGACCATCCCCTAAGCAAAATTTAAGTATTCCTTTAACTCTCGTTCAGATGGATGTCTGAGCTAAAGGTATTTTGAGGAAATTAAAGTTGAAGACCACGTTTTTTGCTTTATAAGACGATTTCTCATCCGACATCAATTTTTGAATTTGGCTTTTTTCCATATCTGATAGTTTGCATCTATCCTTTTTGTAACGATTTTATGCATTTCTATTGTCTATTCAAAGAAAAATTCTTCTAAAGTTACAGAATTTCGTTAAAAATTCCTCTACAGTTACAGAATTTTGTTAAAAATTCTTCTACAGTTACAGAATTTCGTTAAAAAACACTTATAAAAATAAAGTGATGACATCAAGAGGTCCATTCTTGACCGAAAACAACAACCATTTTCCCAATGGTTAATAAAACAAAAAGTCAGGAATAAATTTGCACACTGTAAAGTAAACCATTCTCCACAGTTAAAAAGTGTCCTTTTGCATGTTTTAATCAATTTAGAACTGAAAACATTTATTCGTAAAAAGTATTAAATGTTTCCATCTCTTAAGTGTTGCATTATTTTTTAAATACTCTGTACATACACACACATAAAAATTTGAACTCATTGTTAAGAATCTTATTTTAAAATTATAAATTTAAAAAACGGTAAGACATACATCTCTCAAAGGCCTATAGAAAAGTGATTTTTTTTTAAGTGTCACAATTAACTATAAAAAAGGAGGCTTTAACACATGAAGAATCAGTAATAAAATGGAAAAAAAAAAAATTCAAATCTGAAACAAAGGTTCAATTTAGAAAAATGCCTTAAAGAACCTTTGATATAAACTAACAAACTTAGCAGCAATTTTCTTAATTATGATAGAGATGACATCTATACAATGTTTAAAAGAAGGATTATTTTTAACAATTAATATGCAAAAAGAAAAAGAAAAAAAGGTATTTTTCCAGTATAGGGTCCTTGGCAAAATATAGAAAATGGCCTTGGCACAAAAAAGAACATTTGGCAAAATATTTTCTGGCAAACTATTCACTGTTTCATATACACAAGCAATTTTTCAATATTCGTACAATTTATTTAATATAAAAAAGCCATTTATTTATTTTTATATACAAAGTAAACTGTATATAAAACACAATAACTACATATATATATATATATATATATATATATATATATATATATATATATATATATATATATATATATATATTATATATAAATAAAATGGTTATATATACAGAGAACCCCACTAATACGAAATTCCGGTAAAACTGAACAATTTTATTTTTGAAAATATTTTTTTTCAACAATCTAATCATTTGTTACTTTCAACAAATGTAGGGTCTCCATCCATTAAGTGTTTAGTTGATGAGTCTTTCCTTGGATAAGCAGACCAGATATTGGCAACCTTTTTTGATTGAACAGAGGTTTAAAAAAAAAAATGCCAAGGTCCCTATAGTGAAAAAGTAAAAAGGAACCTGTTGAGGAAAAATTTGGATTCTTTAAAAAACTCTTCTCAATTTTTTTTTCATTTTAAAACAAAACCCTTGACAAAAATTTTCCCCTTAAAATAGGACTCTCTATGAAATTCTTTGCTTTAAAAATAGACTTTTCACCAAACTTTTCCCATATGCAAATTTAAAACTTTTACAAATTTCATCATTTAAAAATAAAATCGGACCTGTCACAAGACTGCTGAAATCACCAAAGAACCCATTAACTAGCTTTTATTTTTAAATATATATATATATATATATATATAGAATCTTGTTAAAAAAATATAAAAACAGAAGCTTGGAGATAATATCAAATACACAAAATTTATGATAAGATTTTTTACAACTATAAAACACTGCTCACAATTTCACAGAAAAAGAATCCTGTCAGAAAATGCTAGACAGACTCCTGCTAAAATAATAAATATATAAGATACTTGTCTTAAGCTTTAATGTTAAGAATATCTCTGACGTTATTGTCAGACACAATCAGTGTTACATTACTCACAATCAGTAAAAGTAGGAACATAAAATCGCACATAGTCACAAACAGAAAGGGTAAAAAAAAAAACTTTAAAAAAACTGTACAACAAATGTACAACTTTTTAAAAACCTTTTTTAAAATGTTGTATCTATACAAATGAATACATTGGTGACATGAATACTACATATTCAATGCTTATTTATGGCAGGGCATTTGCGGCATGGATCCCTGAATTTTAGGGGGCCCCCAAATGCAACTGAATTTTTTTCAATTATTGGCCAAAATCTGATGAAGTTTTAAACTATTAAAAAAATAATATGGAAAAATCTGTTTATCATTTATTTAATTTTAAAAAAGTCCTTCCGGCCTGTACCGGGAGGAAAAGGTAGCTTTTCTATATCTTCGTTTTAAAATTTCAGCTAATGTTACATGAAAACAGCAAGTTAAAATGCAAAGAAACGTTTACAAAAGATTCGTTAATACTGAATTTGAATAAGAAATTCGCCAAATTGGCTTCATTTATGAAGACTTATTTTGGTCGCCAAATTTGGTGATATTTCGCCAAATGTCGCCAATTTTGACGCTAACGGATCTGAATATATAGTTTTATGCGTATGATTGGGAAAATTATTACAACAATGTAAGAAAATAATCTGTGAGTAATCGCGTTAATGTGCTGTTTTGTTTCAAAATGTCAGCCACCCTAGAATTTCAAACTGCTCTATCTCAGCCATTTTTTAAGATAGAGGTAAACCAAAAAATGCTCTTGAATACTTGTATCAAGGCCTAACACGTAATTAAAAAATAAATTTGAATTTTTAACTTTTTTGTATATTTATTTTAGTTTTAAATTTTTAAATGGCTTGAAATCTTGAAACAAAATGGCAGACCAAGCTGGCCAACGAACTCGGTCGAGACATTGGTGAGCTTAATACACACAATTAGTTTCATCAAAATTTATTTATAAATACGAGCGTTATCGTATGACATAGGTCAGATATATATATATATATAACTCAATTTTGAACGGAGGGTGGTTTTGGGGTCTGGGGGTCATGATCGGTGAAAATATATCGAAATTTTCCGGAACTGCTTTCCTCCGAACGGCTGCAATCAGTAGCTTTATACTTTTTTGTATTGAAAGCTACCTAATAACTTTTTAAGGGCTACTTTACTCAAGTGAAAACACCAACTTGCTAATGTTAATCCTATGGGAGACATTTTTTAAAAATATCTCGTTTGCACTTTAATACTTTTAAATGATTTTTTTTTCATTGGATAATTAAAGTCAATCTCTACAAAAGCCGTTTTTTTTTTCTATTTTGATTTTGCTTTCAGGTTTTTTTTTTTATTAATATATCTTTTTACTCGAGGCAGCTGTAAGCATTGATGCGAGGGGCCCCCCCCCCCCCATAAGCATCTGTGCCCAGGGCCCCCAAATTTTGGTAAATCGATCCCTGTGCGTGTTATTTCTACTTCAAAAAACCCCCTGTGTACACAAAAAACAAGTTAATATGTATGAATGAGTTCAGGGGAATTACACCAATCTACTTACTACTGGTGAGTACAGTTTCTGACAGGTGAGTGAATTTTTAGTGTCTTTTAAAAACAGCTGGATATGGGAACTTTTGTACATTTTATTCGTTAGTCATATTTTGCATTTCTCTAAACAATGTAAACACAACACTAAGTTCTATCTCACTCTAAACTTACCTCTGTTATGTATCTTTTTAAATTTCATACAAAAACTTTATAAAATGTTAATACGAAAGTTCACTGTAGTAATGAATATTTTTGCATTCTCATAAATCTTGTTGCATCTTTTTGGATGGTAAGATTTTTTGATAATTCCTCACCCTCCCTGAATGAGATATTAGTCAAGATTTTTTTTATTTTTGTTGTTGAAATTTCTATAGGATATGAAAGATCAATTTATCATGTTTAATTTAATGTGTGCACAGTATTTATAAATCGTTTACAAGGCTCCATAACAGAATCTGCACTTTGTGCAATAAGTTGCATCAGCACATGCAATTAAAGTTTAACTAAGAATGTCAAAGCCTATAATTATTTATATTTTTAAGAGTGCACACTCTTTCTCCATAACAAAAGAAAAAATTTCTAAGGAACAAAATGTACTTTTTTAAAGATATGTTTGAAATATTATATAAACCCTATAAAAATACACATTTAATATATGATTACCAAAGTAAATACAAAAAAAAAAAAAAATAATAAAATAAAATAAATAAAAAAATTACAGAGAAGGAACAAGTTTTTTTTTTTTTTTTTTTTTTTTAAATCAAATTCTGAAGTTAATTTTCATTTCTAAATTTACATACTGTAAGATAAATCCACTTTATACATAAAAGTAATATATCTCACACAAATCTTGAGTTTCCAAGGATTACTTCTAAAAGTTAAATACCTAGGGCACTCAATAATGAATAGTGAAAAAAAAGGAAACTATTAAGAAGTCATAATGAACAGAGGAAAGTATATTCAACTAGGTAAATTATATCCAATGGTTGGAGTATCACAGTTGAGATTTTTTTCAACAGAGCGAAAATATGCGGGGACCAGGACTCGAACCTGGGTACTTTGGCTTGCCATGCCAACGCTTTCCCTACTGAGCTATCCCAACGATATCCTGGCTGGCATATTTCACTCTTATTTGTTGGACAAGGCTGCGAACTGCAGCACTAATTTCATTCATCCGAGCTATAACTATAGCATCTTACATGATGAATCTGAAATAGCACGGAAACTCCTGTATACCATGTAATTATTACCAAAGTACCTTATGACTTATTTATACAAATTTTTCTAATTAAAAAGGTATAAGAGAAAATATCAGATTAATGCATGCTTACATCAAGCATTTTTTTTCTGTTTAAGTTCTTTATTATCCTCCTGGTGATATGCAATGCATGCTCATCATCAGTTGCATAATAATCAGTGACACCTGACTCTCTAAAAGCAAGAAAAGCAGCCATATAGTTACATGCTTATACAGTTATTGTTTATAATTACCATGCTTAATATGACACATATAAAAAGTCATTAAATAAAAACATGTGATATTTCATGCATACACTTAATTAGATCTCAATTCATTATTTATGATACAACATTAAAGAATAGGGGGGCTATTAACAAATTTAGATTCATATCAGCAACAAAAGTATCAAAAATTAGGATAAAAAAAAAACAAGGTACAAAGTTGTGTAAATGTATTGGGGGGGGGGGGGGAATTGAATTACATGTGACACAAGATACAAAAATTCTCAAATTTGAAATGCTTATTTTCCAACAGCACAATCAATCGAATTATAGGAAAAAATGTTTAAGAACAGTAATGTTAAGATATCATGTACAATACAGCAAACATATTGAGAAAATAGTTAATTGAATGTCTTTTAATGTTGTGATCTAAGTATTTAATCTTTGACAAAATTGATCTTTGACTTCAATAACATTTTTTAGTCAAAATATTCTTCCAAAAAATGTTGAATTCCAATATTGTGGTGCTGTTTGTGTCCCCAAAATTTATTAGATAAATGAGGCCATTGCTAAAGAATATCTGGAACAAAAGGTCAGATGCAAATTTAAAAATCAAACAAACAAACAAAACCTTAGTTTCTGTTGTGAAATTCATTTGCTGTTCACCACAGTGATAAAGTAAAAAAAAAAACAACAAATCAAGGTAAAAAATTTAAACCAACTCTTGTTTGGTTTAACCTGGGATGTTTATTATACCTGGGAGATTTGACACAATTGAATCATCTGCCTCTTTTAACTGTTGAAATGTAGTATCCAAAAATACTGGACCAACTGGATGAGCTCAAACCAGTTAGAAACCAAAAGAAGCCAGATTGTGTGATGAATGAAAAATACACAAGATTATTATATCGATAGAAAACATCACCTTGTTATTCAAAGAATGGTCATCAGAAATAGATTTGACAGTATAGAAGACGAACTACTTTTAACTGACAATGAAAGCGATTTATAGAAAATGCACATTGATGAAACTGAAAAAATATATGACCTGCTGATGACATAAAAAATTGTGCAGAACACTTTGGTGAGTCTGACAGGATTGATTTTGGAAGGATTCCAATGACTACAATTTTATGTTGATTAAATCTATTATTTTGTCTATATTTGTATTTATATTTTATTTCCAAAACTTTTGAAAATGTTTTTTCTTTTAAAAATTGATGCAAAAGTTTTAGTTTCCGACAAAGTTTAGGAAGAAGACCAAGGGTCCCCTTGTTATTTTATATATATATATATTAACTTGGAAGGGGGGGGAGGAGGGGAATTATGTGCAAGTGATTGATATTTCCAATTTCTTTCTCTCTGAGTAAGGGGGTAGGCGTCAGCTTATGTGCTCATAGATATACTAAATTTTGTTACAGGTATATAATTGACTTTAAATAGCTTTTCTTTTAACCCATACCTTACACATCATTTGAATTCAGAATTCACTGTGTGTTATGGAGTTACTGACATAATATTATGACATCACAATGAGATTGATTATAATTTGAAATATTCAGTGTTTCATCAACAGTTTGAAAAAAGTGAAAGTACTCATTAACTCTATTTTGCATGACATCCTAGTTCCAAGCACATAGTTTGATTTTTTTTTTTTTTTTTTTTTTTACTTAATTTAACAAATAATTAAAAGATATCTATTAAAAATTAACTATTACTTCCAAATAATGACATCAGATGTCAATAATGAACAATTTGAATAATAAAGCTAGAAAAATGATACAATCTTTATCAAACATTAAAAGATTTTAATAAAATTTTGCTATTAAACAAGGGGAGGTGGTGTTCAATATTTGACGGGGGTTTTTTTCCCTTTTTTTTTTAAATTTTAGACCAAAGTTACAGATTAATTACATATTTATTTTAAGCATACAGGTATAAGAATAGGCACAGTTTCTTTCTTTTATTAAACCATGTTTACATGTTTGATTTACCCCCTCTCCTGGACGTGTCAGAATCTTCACAATAGGAAAGGGAGAGGAAGAGAAAAGGGCTGGGATGTTGCTAAATATTTTTTTAATCCACTTGATTGTGATATATACTATCATTTAAATAAGACAAATTATATATTGGTAAATTTAATCAGAGATTATAATTATCTACTATAGTTAAATTATTATTGATTAAAATGATAAAAACTAACTACTGGACTATTTTTTTTTTTCAAATATGTAATACAATAAGTTATTTACCTTTTATTGTTAAAAAAATATTTATATATTGGTAATTTCAACTTTACTTGAAAATAACTTGACACTTTTTTTAACAGAAACTAATTTTTAATGATATAAGTGGTGTGTATTAATACTACAGATCAAATACAGGACTGTACGAAAGAATTCACTTACATTACTGGCTATGGACTGCAATTGCTGAAAATGGATTTTTACTGCATTATGTGTTTTCAAACTGTTTATTTAGATATCTCATGTCATTGTATGAGAAAATGATTTTTTTAAAACAATATTCTAATACTGTTCATAATTATGCCCAATACATGAATTTTCGTTCTGGTATATGCCGTATTATCCATTGTGTACGATACAAGTCTACCTTTTCTACTTTTGTATAAATCATTAAAGCCACTAAATCTTGTTTTGTGATGATTTAAGTAGTTCTACGTACATCTTTAGAAACTTTTTTGTTTCTAGGAAATCTGAATACAACACCTTGCACACATATCCAAAAATATAAACATATTCTAAGACAGGTTTACTTTGTGCATGTGTATGTACTTCACTTAAAACTGTAACTTTCCAAAGCAATCCGGCAAAACATCCAGTTGCAAATTATGCTGGATATCCAGTGTTCAGTATCTGACCAAATTGACATCCGTTGAATATTTCATTTGGTTATTTCATAGTACAGCCTATGCAAACAGAATCTTGCCCAGAATAGAAACATTTCATATTCTTAGCAAATAAATACCATACTATTGTACCTTTTAAACCGTTTACAGGCAAGTAATTCTGTGGTTGTAATGTTGAAAACTCACCAGAATTTATCAATAATTATTTCATTTGAAAATAAATAAGTGCAATAATAATAATAAAAAGAAATCACATAAATTATAAAATCAAAATTTTATTCTGGTACAAATTTTGATTAAAATTAACAGATATGAATAACATATCGCTGCCCTTTAAAGGGTTAAGGTATAAACCTGTCTAAAACTTAACTTTTCTATGATCCTCACTGATTCCATCTTAGCCCGTTTTACTGTATTTGCTTTTTAAAGTGCATACCAATACATATTGTATAAAACATAAATTTAGTTCTATGGTTTACATGAGCTTCTTTTTTAAAAACAAAATGGCAGGAAAATGTTAGTGAAAGTCAGGTGTATTACAGACAATATCAAGAAAAAGCACTTTATGTCATCATAGTAAAGTTTAATAAAAGATATTCAATGACAATTCATAATGCTTAGGTAAATAATATATATATATATATATATTTAAATCATAAATATGGTTCAAAATACCTGCAATGTAAATCAGCACCTCCTAATCGTTCTGCTGATATCTCTTCTCCAGTGGCAGCTTTTACCTAATGCAATGTAAAACAGTTTATTAACAGAAATATAGAATTATATTTTAATTTTTAGATATTTTAATCAACAAATGTTTAATAGTATCAATAAATCGTATAAGCTACTAAAGATTTTCTTTTTACCTAATTAAGTATACATTTTTAAATATAATAAAATCTGATAAAATAAAGTTTCAAGGAACAAGGGAAAAAAAAAAAAACCTGTTTTCGTTTTAATTACACTGTCTATCGTATTTTTACTTTCTTCTATCATTACAAGTATTGGATTCATGAAAAATTTCGATTTTCATTTGTCGATGGATTTATAAATACATTTTAGAGGGTGCTGAACATGATTTAACAACTGTTTTTTAGAAAATGTCTGTCTGTCTGTGACACAAATTTTGTGGGCATGCTATCTAAAGAACAAATGCACAAAATTTAATTAAACTTCAGATTCATATAACCGTTGACATAAATTGGTGCTGATTAGGTTTTGGTATAAACAGGGTAAAAAAAAACTAATTTTTATTGTAGTGAACCACAACTACTTTATCTAAAATGTAGTTGTCTGCCAGGATACAATTAAATAAATGTGACATAACTGAGGACATTACAAAATTAAGAAAGGTAAGATACAAGAAAATCTTTTGTGTTTGCCTCCAATATGTTAGTTTATACACATATTACAAATTTCATAGCAAAATTAAGAAAGCTATAACTATCTAAAAATTATCCATTAGATTTTATTATCTAAATTACAGGTAGTATAGTCTAGAAAATTACAGAAAAACAACACTTAATGCAAACAATAAATTAATCTGTAAATAAAGCAATTAAGCAATGACTTCATGCGGTGCATTGCTAATACACTGCAGCTGAGATTCACAAAATGTTGAGCAGAACAAATTTTGCACAAATTTGTTATGCAAGTTTTGGCCACATGATTTGTAGAATGGCAGACTTTTTTTTAAAATTTTGAAGTCGCATTAAAGGTAGTGACGGTTTGCTCTACAATCTACTGATTTTTTGTAAAGTGTTACTTGCTACATTACATTGTTCAAAATGTAGCATATTATACTACAAACTATTGTAAATAGTAGCGACTACTGTAGTTTCGCTACACGTAGTGTGCCCTGGGCATAAATTGCCCAACAGATGGTGCTACTATGCTGCATTCTGTACAATTTCCATGAAAGCTATATCTCAAGAACTAATGCACATAATTACACCAAACTTCATATTCTGTTAAGGCTGCTCGTCAGTAAACTTTCCGATTCTCCGCGCTAATGTTATACCTATGGGCGTAGGGTGCATTCGTATTTTTAAAATATCTCCTCGGAAAATTAATATTTTTAACTTCTGTTTTCTTTGTACTGTTCTTAAAGAATGTCTCTTTTTTTCTTAGTTGTCAATTTTTTTCTAAAATATATACTGAATTTTATATGAAATGTTAAAATCTTATTCAGTTTCGCTAAAATTTTAACACATAAAAATATAAATTAAGCACATAGTTTAGAAATATTTTGATAACTTAGAAAAAAAAAGACATTCTTTAAGAACAGTACACAGAAAACAGAAGTTAAAAATATTAATTTTCTGGGGAGATATTTTAAAAATACGAATGCATCCTACGCCCATAGGAATAACATTAGCGAGGGGAATCAGGAAGTTTACTGACGAGCAGCCTTAAGACCTTGACATAAATAGATCCTTATTAGGTTAGGGTATATACCACCCAATAGGTGTCACTGCTATGCTGTTTTCTCATAATTTATGCGATAGCTATATCTCAAAATTGAATAGATTGTCATTTAATTTTGGTTGCATACAATCTGATTTATGTAGAAGAAAGTTTTGTGATAGCCACAACATACTAGTTCCTGTTGGAAACATGACAATTTCCGAAAAAAATTAGGATTACATTATAGACAAGATCTATTTATATAGATCTATATCTGCATCTAAATTGTTCATAATGCAGTTGTTAGGTTAGTAGCAGGGAAAGGGAAAATCTTCATCTTCAGAGTTTATGAAAAAAAATATTTTTGTTTAAAACCACAAAATATTACAAATCCACTAATATATATACTAGCTACCCGCCCGGGCCCGAGATAATAACAATCTCAGTGCAAGGTGTTAATCCCCTCCCTCCCCATACCCACAAATATAACGAATAATTTGTTCAAGAAAACCACCTTCACCTACATTAACGCAATAATTAAAAAAATAATTACATTTTTCTGATAATTAGAACATAACGAAGACACTACGCTAAAATAGCCGGCAGATGACAACACTTCCCATCCTCAATTTCAGATCTATATCTTAATTAGTTATCTAAATTTTTGTTCATTAGTATAAATTCGCAAACTAAATGGAGGGATCTCCCAGAGAAACAGATCTCTTTGTAGTTCAGTGTTTAATGAAAGCAGATCCCTGTCTGAAACTTTCTTGCCAGCAGATTTTTAGCAGTTTTTTGTATAAACTAAGAAAAATTACCGGCCGAATTTTTCAAAAATTGCATAAACGGATGCAGATTTTTTTTTTTTTACATATGCTCAGAAATTTTCAAATTGATATCTTAATTAGTTTTCTTAAAATTTGCTAATTAGTAAAATAATTTTTAATTTGTTCATTTCCGCTTGCAAATCCACAACAACAGTTCTTTTCTTTAGCCATTTTGATTTAAAAGATGGCATTTTCGATGCGATGTTTAATGATATCCTAATTAATATCTAGAGTAATTATCAAAATACAGTCAAACCTCGTTAACACGAAATCGCTTAACGTGAAATTTCACTTAACACGAAATAATATTGAGGTCCCGTCAAATGAGCCTGAAAATCAATGTTAATTAATTCGTTTAACGCGAAATAGAATTTCGGAAAATCCCGCTTAAGCCGAAATTTTTTTTCCTCCAAAGTAAAAAAAAAAAATTCCTTATGCAATGTTTCCGATATTTGAAACTTACATGTCACACACTCTTATTAAAGATGGAATTTTCTCATGGTTTGTAAAATATATAAAGTGGAAAAGGGTTTCAGAAAATCGTGAAATACTGAATTTCTGGCTAATCTCTACTTTTCTTTGATCTCTGATGTGCGTAAGTGTTCCTACATTAAGTTCTCCACAATGAAAGATTGGGTGAAGGAATTTCTTTTTTGAAAGTGATTGTTCCATTACCCGGTTAACTGAATTGACAGTGACATAAACCGAGTTTCCGAATTCCCCTATCTGTGAGTGAAAGAACTGACCCTTACTTCACTACCTGACTAACATAATTGAAACTCTGTTCGCAGTTGCTCTGTAGAATTCTGTGAAAGATGAGTCAAAAACAACAAGATGTATCTTTAGAAACCAAGCAAAAAATTTTAAACGAAGTTAGCAATAAAGTGCTGAAAAAATCAGAAAATGCAGCGAAGTATGGGATACCTAGAATTCTTCTACATTTGGTCCTCTCTACAATTTTAAAGAATCGTAAAAAGATTGAAGCCGCTTATGCTGTGAGTCAATTCAAACCAGCAAGAAAACGAATATGAAGAAGAAAGAATGAATAAATTGAAATTTCTCTCTTGCGGTGGATAAAAGAGGCAAGAATCTAGAACAATATTTTAATTTTTGCAGTTTTGCAAGAGAAAGCAAAGGCTTTTGCTATTGCTCGCAGAGAGAGCGACTTCATATCTTCTTACAGGTGACTGAACGGAGATTTAAAGAGCGTCATAGAATTGTCTACAAAAAAGATATATAGCCAAAAAACGGAAAATTCTTTCTTAGACATTGTTTTTTCCGAGTACATTTCTATAGATGAAGATATTCTGACTTTTGATGTGACGACATACGAAGAAATAATTGCTTAAAAAAAGATGACAACATTGAAGTATCGGACGAAGATGAAGAAATTGACACCGAACGGAAAAGTTTAGTGTCATTAAATGAATCTACCACAGCATTGAAAACTGTACAACGTTTCCTTCTGGAACAACTGGATGCTTCCAGGACTTTGAAGAAATTAGATAAGGTCCATACATTCCTTAAAGAACTACTGTTCAAAAATTGAAGCAAAAGTCAATAACGGACTATAAAAAAATGATTAGAAAGTAAATAAATTTATTATTGCCTAAAAAATGATGACTAATTTGTTAATGAAATATTCTGTTTCTTATTAATTTCTGATTTTATGAGCAGGAAAATATTTGTAGGTTAATTTATTTAGTTTTTATATGTAATATAGATGGCCCCAACTATTATGACGGTTAACACGAAATAAATTCGCAGTCTCTTTAATTTCGTGTTAACGAGGTTCGACTGTATTAAAATTCTGAGACTCAGGTGCACATCGTCACTCCTTGGACTATCCACACCTAAATTTCGAGACTGCTAGCCATCGGCAACAGACACACACAGAGAGCGAAACTTTATTTTATTAGTATATATATATATAAAATCAACTAAAACACAAATTATTGTTAAAACAATAGAAGTACAATTTTGTAGTGTAATGTTAACATTAAAGCCCTTTTTTCACAAAACTGTATTTTATTGCAGTATGTACATTCTGATTAAAAAAAAAAAAAAATTAAATTAAAGATCACAGAACCTTGAAGTTTTGCATATTTCTAATTTTCATGCATATCTTTGTACTGAACCTAAGTTTGCTTCAATTTTTGACATATAAATTTATATATCCAAAGAGCATCACAACAAAAGTTCAGAGTCATATTTCTGTTAGAATTTCTGCCATAGATATTTTTAGAAATTCCCATTCCCTGTTTGCAATGCTGAACAAAATTTTTAAATGCAGTCATCTTAGTCTAAAACTTTGTCAAATGTACATTAAATTAGTTGAAAAATTTTTTTACATAAAGATTAAATTACATATAACAGTTTTCAGGATCAGATTTCAAATGCAGTAAACTCTGTCTAAGGCAGACTCTGTGTAAGATGGAAATCTTTCTAGTGCAAAAAGATTTTAAAGTCCTGCTGAACGATTTTCAATATATCAAACTTTGCTGCCTAAAGTGGAATACTGTAATCCCTCAACATTTGCGAGTTTTGATTATTTGCGAATATTAAAATAAAGAAAAACATAACATTCACAAGAATCTGACTTGATTATTCAAGATTTTTTAAAAAATTATTATATCTTTCTTCTTCAGAATTTATAGTGGTTAAAAATGATTTCCCCTATGTTTTCTTTGTATCTATTTACAAATCAATTTTTAGTTGTCAAATGAAAAAGGAGCGAGTGTTGTAGGAAAACAAAATAATAACAGCAGAATACTCATTGCAATAGGGTTATTAGAAGTGGTAAGAAAATGACATCTTCGACCTATTAATTTAAAATGTACATGTTCTCATAGAGATGGAGCTGAGACTGCTCTTAAATGGAAAATAAAAGCATTTCTGAAGCATTTAGCTGTATTTAAATATCATACTTTAATATTGTATCGCATACTGACCCACTAATACAGCAGTTCCCAAACCTGGGGTACGCATACCCCTGGGGATACGTGGTGAAATATTTGGGGGTACATGAAAATTACATTGGTAATGACGGATAACGCAAAAATGAAACTTAAAATGAAAACAGGAAAACAAAACTGTAAACGCTTTGTTTACAAAGATAGACTTCTGTAAAAGTAAAATAGGATATTCGAATAAAATGAAGAAAAATGCCTAAACTTATGGTAGTAATTGGATAATCATTTGTTGCCATTATCGCTGCCCACTTCTAATATTATCTTGCAATTTCCCATATGCCTCTCCTTTTCTTTCTAATAATTCTAGAAATATTTAGAGAAAACATGAATCATATCAGGTCTTCTGGTTTCGACAATTTCATTTAAAACCCAATTGAAATCAGGTCATCATTTTAGTGTTCGACTGGTCAGCATTGTCATAAACTACTCATTAATGTGTATTAATAGGTGTAGCTTTATTCCTACTTTGTGGGTGCTTAATTTGAAATCTTTAGCTAATATTTCATGTTTTGAGTGATTTTATGTTGATATTGTGTTGTAGATCAAAATGGATAAAGAATGGAATTCTGAAGAGAACTGCACCTAACATTGGCAACTAACATAAGAACATTACTAATGAACAAAAACAAAATATTTGGAAACGGTTTATATGAGAAGGGATATGCATAAATGAAAAGTCTAAGCAATAAATGAAAAATCTAAGCAAAAGAAAAAAGGTTGGGAACTGCAGCACTAATCAGGGTTGTAGTGGGTAGCTGCCCAGGTACTCACCCGGGCTGTTTTTTTTAATAAACCCGTGTTTTTTACAACCCTGGCCTGGCACTAATACATTAGCATCTCTTTGCGAATAGAGAGAGAGTCGAAGTTACTTTACACAAAAACCTATGCTTTTTAGCTGTAATTATTGCTCCAGCATATCAATTTGAATTATCTATAATAAATAAATTTTATATTTATGAATATGTGTGTAGATTCAACTTCTACATATATGTTATGCATAACGTATTATTAACACATATAGTCTTCTGTTTTTTGAAATGCTGTGCCACTCTAATTAAAATTTTATAGAACATAACTCATTTTTAAGAGCAGAGAGATAGACTCAACATTAGCAAGGTTTTCCTCGAACATAACCCTCGCAAATGTTATGGAATTACTGTACTGTCTATGATTGAAAATTTTCTCTGTTCCAATCGATTCAGACTTATATAGAATTTACTGTATACTGAATTTTAAAAATTCAAACATGATTATTCATACCTTTTTCCTACTCTACCCTTGTTATTTTGCTTATAATTGCATTTAAAATTGTTGGCTGTATATATTCCTTTCAATAGCATATTAAAATAATAATAATAACAAAGAGCAAAAATAAAACAAGAATAGAATTTCAACATTTGTAACAAAAAAAAAAAAAAATTCTTTCAATTTTTTCTAAAAAAGAAAAAAAAAACAAAAAAAAAAAAAAAAAAAACAATTTTTTTATTAAATTATTATCATCATCATTTTTTATTACAAAAAAAAAAAAAAAAAAAAAAAGTTGTTAAGACATCTTTTCTCCCCCTTTCTCATCTTTTAAAGCATAAGTTGCCTGAAATTATGCATAAAATGCTTATTTTCAGTTTTTAACTTGTTTAAAACATATGTTTTTTTCTTAATATAAGATAAGTGGTTAAAGTATTCATATATATAAATATATAATTAATTTTTCAACAGTTAATTTATGCCATTAAATTATTGAGTATTAAATACATGAATTTACACTTTGCTAACAAGCATATAGCCGACAGAGTGAAAAATGTCCAAGCCAGAAATTGAACTCAGACCCTTTGAATAACACTCCAATGCTCTACCATTGAGCTACAAGGATGACAACCAGCTTGGCATTTCTCCCTTACAATCTCACAAATGTCGGTAAGGCTCCAAACGCAGAACAAGATGGAAAGGTCATCATGAGCACACAACCCTGCGACAAACATGAGACAAAAACAAAGTCCAGCATAGGTGAACACACACACATATACACACTATTTTTTTTTTAATTGAAAGTTACCAAAATGGGTATGTGCATGTTCAAGTTACACAAACAATGCAATTAAAAATAACAAATATTTGTTTGAAATGAAATCTTTTAAAATAAGAATATATATAATTTCATTATTATAATCCCTAACACTATTTCACATTAAGAATAATTTGTCCTGTAAAATGTCTATACATACCAAAGGAGGTCCAGCTAAGAATATGGTCCCTTGCTGTTTGACTATGACACTTTCATCAGCCATGGCTGGGACATATGCACCACCAGCTGTACAGCTTCCCATGACAACAGCAATCTGAAAGAAAAGAAAAGACATCCATTAAGCATACATTTTGTTTTTTATCCAATTTTCAACATACATGCTGTTGGCTTACTATGTTTTAAAATTACAATTTGATACAATAGAAAAAAAAAAATTACAGATATGCAACCAGTAAAAATATTTTAGTTATAAAGTTTCTTTTTAATTATATAGAGCAGCGGTTCCCAACCTTTTTTCGCTCACATACTCCTTGCTTAGACTTTTCATTTATGGGTACCCCTGCTCACATAAACCCATTCCAAATATTTTTGATTTCATTCATTAATAATGCCACTTACCAATGTTAGATGCAGTTCTTTTTCAGAATTCCAATTTTCAACCACTTATCCATTTTGAACCACAATATAATATCAACATAAAGTCACTGAAAACACTAAATATTTGCTAAAGATTTCAAATTAAGCTCTCACAAAGAAAGGATGAATCTCTACATCCATTAATACAAGTTACTGAGTTTATACTAATGCTGACCAGTCGCATACTAAATCGATGGCCTACTTTCAAATGGGTTTTAAATGAACTCATGGAAACCAGAAGCCTCGATATGATGGATGTTTTTTCGCGGTATTTCTAGAATTTCTAGAAAGAAAACAACAAAAGAAAAGGAGGTATTGCAAGATATTATTAGGAGTGGGAAGAGATACTGGAGACATATGATCAATCAATTACTAAGTTTAGGTATTTTCCTTTATTTTATGCAAATAGCCTATTTTAATTTTACATACGTCTCTCTTTGTAAAAGAAAAGTTTTTCTGTTTTCATTTTAAGTTTTATTTTTTGTGTTATCTGCCATTGCCAATATAATTTTCACATATCCTCGATTGTTTCATAAAGTACCCCTAGGGGTATGCATACTCCAGGTTGGGAACCGCTGAGATAGAGGATAGTATTTTTACATACTTTCTCTTAACTTACATTTCTGTATGTATGTGGAAGTCAAATCTTGTGACTCATTTTTCACCCACTTCCTGTTGACGTAGAACTTTGAAATTTGGAATATATATGTATTCCTGAGGGCAATGCATGAATTGGACATTATTTTTTTTTCGATCCCAAAGAGGGGGGTCAACATCGGCCCAAAACTTGCATTTTCCCCATAGAAATAACATTACGATTATTTAATTGAAAAAATAACTCGATTGTTGCATTCCATTTTCATCACATTGTTGCCTGCATCATTATAATGTCAGCATTGAGGGACGCACACATTTGCGTTTTATAATATAGGCTGACTTTTTCAGAAATTTTAATGTAAGTATGTTTTTTTTCAAATTTATATTTAATTATTTAATTACAACCAAAAACTGAAAAAAAAAAAAATGGCTGTTTGGAACATTTTACATTTTGATTTTTAAGATACCAACGTTTTGGATTACTTATTCACTAGTTTAATTTATTCATCTTCAAACTATTTCATTTTTTGTTCAACACGTTAAAAAAAGTTTTAAAGGTTTTCTTTCCCTTTCCCCCCCCCCTTTTCCAATAACACAATGACATGTTAATCCACTATCAATTTAAAATTGAATAAAACAATGAAAATATTATATCAATAGTTAACTAAATTTCTTTTGTTCGTTTAAAAAATATTTATTAACCCTCTCATGCATTAAAACCTCATATGAGGTTATCAGATAAAAAAATAAAATCTTATTTCTAATTATTTGGATTATCAATTGCATAGTAGCCTCATACGAGATCAAAATCAACTTGTAAAAATAATCAGGCGATGGCAGCACATGCCTTTCATGTTGCTTGTATAGTTTTTTTCTTCCATTGTTGTCAAAAGTCAAGCATGCTAAAACAGCAGATTTAGAAAGTACTTCCCACCACACAGATGAGCTCAACAAGTAAGTAAAAATATTTTTCAGATTTCTTACATCATTTTGATTACAAAAAGACAAAAGAAGAGATTTAATTTTTTTTTTTTTGGTAAATGGAGGCTGTTTTAGTTTGAAACCTCAAATGTGGCTTCCATGCAGTTATAGCATTTTCTACTGTCTCTGCATGGAAACCTCATTTGAGGCTGTTAATTATATCATGTGAATTTTAGAAACATAAAGCTATAAAAAGGGAAATACTAATGAATTTTATATTTTGATATAGTTTTTTTATATATAGACGTGTGTGTTTGTGTATGTTATAATTAACAAGACAATTTACATGTGCGATATTGGATATATTATATATATATATATATTGGAAAGTAAATATATGAAAATATTAAAAAAAAATAAATAAAAAGTAATTTTCTTGGTTTAGAAACAATTTAAAATTAAATTACAATAGGATGATGAGAATGGACTTCACCTTTTTTTTAATTGTATGAAAGTACGGATGGGTGTAATAGTTTCTATTAACGTTTTTTATAAATTGCTATTATATTATTTAAACTTATTTCTTGTCTTTTGTTGCTTTATAATGGATAACAAATGTGGCAGATCCAGAAAAAGATATTTGTCTCAAACAGAAATAAAATAATTTATGACACTTCCTTCTGATTACGAAGATAATATGTTTGATGATGATGATGATGACTACTTCGGTCTGGATTACATGCTAGCTGAGAAAAATAAACATGATAATGAAGCAATGAGTGATGAAGAGGGAAAGAATATTTGCCCTTCTACATCAACTATTAGTAAGAATGATATTGATAATCAAAGCCATGGGGCTTTAAAATATGCGTTCATGATGGAGTTTCTGGCATGTTTATTATTTAGAAATATTCCAGGGAGCAAATTGGTGGAAGAATGCTACCCTAAAAAGAATATGGCGCAGCTGGTGATGTAGTTTTGCGTTTGTGCCATGATATAGCGAAGGAAGAGAGGCTAATGACTTATTAGAGTTCAAAATTAGCATAGCAACAAGCCTAATATATATATAAACCTCATCATTTATGTTGAAGAAAAGGGGTCGACCATCCGGAAGTGTTTTTTTTTACTTTCAAATGTCCAGGAGAGAAAAGAAAATTGTCTTTAGTTACAAAAGAACTAAGATATGACAATGGCAAACATTATCCAAAAAAGTCTGATGTTAAATTTGCTCTGATGTGCAAGAATGAAATCTGTTCGAATAAAACAAGATATATTTGGGGCCGCAGTCAAGTGTGTTTATGTACAGAATGTTTCAAACATTTTTATCAAAATTGAATTTTGCCCCAGAAGAAAAATAAGTATATTGTAATAAAAGCAACCTTACAACACTATTGTAACAAATGTAACATTACTGCATACAAGCCTCATATGAGGTTACTCATAAAACTACCTTAAGAATAAATAAATTAAAGAAAATCAAGTTTCTTGTGATTATTCTCATCTATTTCAAGATAATTTGCCAACGAAATTTTTTTTTGACAGTTTCAAAATAATTCATGCATGAGAGGGTTAAATAATTTATGATTTTCAAAATTAACTTAATGATGACAATCTGTTTCTAAAAAGTCTCAAAATATTAATCAATATGAAAACAAGTATAAAAGAGAAACATAAAAGAAACTTTAACTCAGTTTCTTTTGCAAAACAAGATAGAAGCCTTCCTCCTACACCTTTCATTTATTGTTCCGTGTCATGTAGGTTTGATGACTGTGTATAACTTTTGCATTCATATTTACTTGGCACCAATGAAGAATCTAAGTGAAACATTATTTATATATTTAAAGTAAAAAGTGCAATCTGTCAAATTCACACTCTCTTTTCCACACAAAAATGATCTCTTTGTGCATGTTTCAATGTTTTTTTGAAGGCTTCTACCCTCAGAAACGGGAAACGTGTTTAGCCTAGGGGGGTTGAAAAGGGTTGATTGAAATTGGATGGCGTAATATGGCCATTGCGTTGAAAGCTTTTTTTTTGTTAAAAAAAAAAGAACTCATCTTTTTATTACTAAGTATGTATATATTTTTGTAAAATTTTAAAGAGAGCTTGGATACAGTTATATTTATAACTGATTTCAAAGAGTTCGGAAGATGAGAACTATTTTTTGCTATGTTAAAGGAGCCGACGCAAAAACAAACAAGCGAGAAAAAAACATTTATTTTACAACTAGATAACAATATTTTTTCACAAAATTTTTACACGGGCTGTAAAACCATTTTATTTATAACCAATAAAGATTTCAAAGAGTTCGGACAAACAGAACAAGAAAATGAACGTTTTTATCACTAAACACCAATATTTTTTCATCAATTTTTCATTTAAAAATATAATTTCATGCAAAATCGGGTTAAATATATAAAATAATAAAAATTTGATTTAAAAAAAAAAATTCTTATCATGGGCCCGGGTAACACCGGGCGGGTCAGCTAGTATAAGTACAAAAATAGCTTCTTTTTTTTTTTTTTTTTTTAATTACTTCATAAACATTCAATGTTTATCTTAAAAACCAGGCCCAGTTTAATGACTGCAATTCATGTTGTTAAAAAAAAAATATCTGTTACAATGCATTAATTTGGCATGTGTCCTGATAATGCAAAATTCACTGCATTGATTTACACTTAATAGAAAGTGGGAAATAGGGAATTTATTTACAAAAATTATAATTGTTGCTGTTAATTTTTTAAGATATGACAACATAAAAGAAAATAAACAGAAATTAACATATGTTAAACATAAATTAACACACTTTCTAATAAATAAACACAAGAAGAAAATAAACACATTTTCTACATTTTAGTGTAATTTAAAATACCCATTCAAAATTTCTAAATTATTTTATCAACATATAATCATAATTCACTGCATTCTTCACTAAGTTTATTGCCTCATGTTTGTTATGTTAAGTATGGGTAAGTGTATTATTAAAAATCAGAAAAAGACTGTAATGAATCATTTATTCGCTACTCAGAACATAAATGATTCATCTAATCAAAGGGGTCCAGTTTTTGTGAAAATTGTGAGCTTTTTTTTTTGTGAAAAATCTAATCATAATTTTATGAATCTGAAATTAGCATTATATTCAGGTTCTTGTTTAAACATTTTTAACAAAGTCCTATTTGAATAATATACACATAAATACACGTAACTTAGGTATATAAGTTTTGATATATGCATTTTTAGTTTATATGATGATAGTTTATCTAGATGATTGTTTCTTTGGTGATTCCAGCTATTCTGTGATAGGCTTAATTTAATTTTTAAATGATTAAATTTGTAAAGAGTCAATTTTTGAGTTGTGCACACAATTCAATGAAACATCCAATTTAGAATCTTCAAACAGGAATAGATTGTTATTCAATTTTGGTTGCTGTCATCTAAGATGGGGTGCCAAAATTCGATGATTTGTTCGAAATATGCAATACTTATATCATCAGTTTAAATGCACAGAATTCAATGAAACTCCATTCTTAGCATTCTGAATATGGGAATACATTGTGTAAAAATCCTATTTGCTAAATTGATGTAATTTCTTGTACTATTTAAATCATTTAATTGATTTGATTTATATCGAAGAAAGTTTTGTAATACAGGGTGATTCATAATGAATGGGACAAAAATAAAACATGATTGTGAACGTTGTAATTAATATATTTAGAAAATTCAAATTTACCTCAAAACTACATTTATTCAAGTTTCTACAGGTGTTCAATATGTACTCCTCCGGTGACACAACAAATGTCTACACGGTAATAAAGCTCCTGCCACACTCGTGATAGCATATCCCCTGTGATGGAGTTCAACACTACAGTTATCCGCTGCTTCAGTTCCTCTAAGTCCTGAGGAAGTAGAGGCACAAACACCTTGTCTTTAACGAAACCCCAGAGAAAAAAATCACAGGGCGTTAGATCTGGTGATCTCGGCAGCCAATGAAGACATGTCAAATCCTGTGGTTATGCCTTATGTTATGCCGATGCGGTGGTTCTTTACGAAATTCCGTGCAAAAATGTCTTTGCACAACAGTTACCGAGGAGGTTTTGGCATATTCGAAACGCAGTACGCTTTCTCCTGCATTGACGACATTTTGTTTAACAGCGCCTTTAGCGGCGAGTTCGTCATTCGATGATTTTTCCTTGTTGCCAAATAAAACTTGTATAATTGTAGTTGCAGAATAAATTTGTTTCGGCTGAATAAATCCATTACGGCAGTCACACTGCACTATTCTTTTTGGCCCATTCATTATGAATCACCCGGTAGTTAGTACTCATTTTTTTTGGTATGTGTGTGTGTGTTATGTTTCATTTAACATAATTAAAATAAAAATTATCTTTTTTTTTTTTTTTTTTTTTTTTTTTTACATGTACAGCAAAGTTGCTATTTAACAAGAAATGAAAAATCATTTATTGAGCAAGTGATATTACCATTTCATTCCAAAACAATTAAAACTAAATGTGAAATTAAAGAGAAAAAGGGGGTGGGTAGTAAAAATAATAAGCAGCAAACCTGTGGTATATTCTGTGATGACATAGTTGCTTGGTTGTAAAATATTCTACCAAAGTGTGAAACATCTGGAAAAACTTCAGCTTGCCTTGGTAGATTAGCCCCTCCAGAATCCACTGTTATGAAATTACAGAGAGATGTTAGAAGAAAAACAGTTACAATAAAACAGCACTTACATTCGTATTTCATAACATTATTCAAATAACTTAGCCTATTAAGAAAATTATGGTACAGTAGAAAACCAGTAATCCACACATCTTAGTTCCAGTTCCAAGCATTTTCCAGATTTGAGATTTTGTGCGGATTATAGGACAAGTCTATTTAATACTTGTTTACTTTTTTTATTATTATTCATATTTAGGACAAATTTAGATTGTTAATGTCTAAAAACACACACTTAACTAAATAAATAAAGTAAGAATTATTTTAAAATAATTTATTGATATTTATTTATTTTTTAATTCTTATGTCAGGAGTGATTGTGTTCAGGTTATATACCCGAATTCAGGTATTTTTATTTATTTTCAGTACAGAAATTCTGGTTTTACTGATAGTTAAATTCATAAAATAAGACTGAAATATCAATTTCATATGATTGCCAAACATAATTAAAATTCATATTTTTCATAATTTGACCTCCATGTAATAAATTATATGTACCTTCCCCTCTCTCTCCAAACGAAAACGTTTTCTCACTAAAATTTCAGGTATTTTTTCATGAACCCACAATCACCCATGTTATGTGAATGCTGCAAATCTATGATTTGTTCGATTTATGTGATATTATTTATATCTCCAGTTCATGTATGTAGAATTCAACAAAACAACAAAGTTAGAATCTTTATTATCAAAATAGATTGTTGTTCAATTTTGGTTGTGATAATTTAAGAGGGAGTGCTGAAATTCAATGACTTGTTCAATACATAACTATATATATATTGTGCTGTCTGCTGTCTTATATATATATATATATATATTTAAAAAAAAAAAAAAAAAAAAAAAAAAAAAAGGCACTCCGGGAGTGCCGACAGAAGTGAAAACTTGAACAATTACGTGTGTATTTTTTGAATCGTCAGGAAATGTTTTATTGTGCAGGAAATACTTTTAAATGAAGTGTTTTTTTTATTCATTATTATAAACTACTACTACAAAAATTATATTGCAATTTTCATTTAATGCACTATTGTACATGAAAAATAATGCATATTATTTTACATACAAAAATTGCAATCTATTGCTTAAAACGTAAATTTACAAATACATAAAATATGAAATTTAATTAATTGGTATTCTTTGAAATGAAATACCAATGAAACTTATGAATTTTCATCCACAATTTTAACAACTCTCAATACATTCATCATTTCTTCCATGTGATGTAGTTTCATATCTTTTGAAATAACATTTATCTGCAAAATAGGGTTCCCGCTTCCTATCACTCCAAAAATTATGACTTCTTTGCTGCCTGTCTTGTTTACGGTATTCGTGAACATTATGCTTTTTTTTCTATCTTCATACTGCGCGTATTGTTTGCAGTATCTATAATTTTTTATCAACAAACTTTTCTTTTCTATAAAATGATTTCACTTCATTTCCGTATCAGTAACCACGTTTCTTAAAACTTTCATGAAATATTTCCTTATTTTAATTTTTACTTTTTATATTACTTCCGTCTATTTTTTTCTTCTCATGCTCGTTAAATTATATTTTCCGTGTTTTGTTATTTCATTTTCATCTTTTGATTTGGTCTCGCGAGTTGAGTCACTTTTATCTGTTTTCACCGTGCGTGCTAAATTTATCTTGAAATAATTTTCTGAATTATTTTTATTCATAATACCAATCATTTTGTTTTCTGCACGTGAACTATTTCCTTTTGATACTTTAGCTTCATTGTATGAATTGGCAACATAATTTAATTTGGTGTCAGTGACGGTAACGGTGTCGCGAATTCAATGGTTTTTTCCCATCTCAAAAAATGCCCAACGCCTAAAGAAGTTTTCACTTCAAAAAAAAAGAAAAACTTCATTTTTTGAATATTTCTCTATATAAAGTGTAATAAAGAATGAAAAAAAAATTAAACATGGCTTAGTTTTTACAGCTTATTTTGACTAAAATTTTAATGTTGAGCGTTTTTCATTTTATCATATTACAAAGTGGCAAGCAATTAAGCGAAAATTTTGGGGGAAAAAATGCTTTTCTAAAAATTAACCCATGTTACCCACACCCGACATACTTGTAATTTTAATATAATGGTTATTGAAGTAATTGAAGTAAGCAGAGCATATTACGTAGATAGAAGCTTAGCTGGTTTAAGGAATAGTCTCATTAAGTTGGAGCAATAAATATGTATAATGTATAATGATAAAGTTCTTTAATTGAAGACAACAATTATTCAGGCACCAAATAGTTTATTATAGCACAAGAAGAATACTCACAAGACTTGACAAACAGCATCGTAATAAATACAGTCCAATCAGTTCCAGATAACACACCATCTTTTAAGTATAATGTAGCAGTATAGCAAATAAACATATAGACAAAACGATTTGTAAATTGACTAGACATAGTACATTATATTTCACCCTTATTGCACCAAGCTGCACATATTAAAATAACTATTGAATGTAGAAGAACGCCATCGACTATTTAATACTCCTAGAACAGTGTAGACATTTTACAGACACAACGACAGAACTAAAACTATATCGTCGCTATCTTGACTCACGATAGAATCCAAAACATAAGATACCGATACAAAGACCTAACATCTATATATACTAGCAAAAGAATCGATTAACTTCCAGAAACACCCACTTCCAGAACAATCTACCGTAATTAGCATACACGTGTCTTTGTTGATTCGATGTCCGATCTTCCAATCGGATCGAACAACGTGTGCCGCCATCTGGTGAGTAGCCAAGGCACTATTCAGATGAACCTACGATGTATACCGTGTGTTGCTGTTCCTTGCAAAGTGAGAAAACATGTATGTGTTTCTGTATTTACGTTTTTAAGACTGGATTCACTAAAACATATTTATTCATAAAGGATGGCTAAAAACATCGAAATATTAAAGTGCAAAAAGGTGAGTAAAAACGATATATTTATAAAAGTAACATATATTTATGAGATATGTTTTATATTTAATAAAGATGGAACTTTAATGTCTATTGTCAAATGTGAGGAGTGTTAAGAGTGCATGAATGTTAATGACTGACAGTATTATGAAATACTTTATAATAAGTATTTAATTTAATGAGTTGCTTGAGTCAATAAGACGAACAAGCATTATGGAGGCATGTGATATTCCTAACAATACTCAGCTGAAAATGAAGAATTTTTTCTCATATTAATGGTTTAACATAAAAACTAAAATTTTTAAATCTAAAATCTAAAATTCTATTATAACAAGAAAATCTGTAAAAATGAAGCTCATGTTTTGTCAGAATTCTGCAATCATTAATTTAAATTCTTTTAAAACTAAATAAGCACTCCTTACTTATTTTTTAATGTTTTTATTATTCTAAATGGTGCATAAAAATAGGATGAAATGAAAAAATTGACTTAAGTGAAATATTTAAAAAAATACTAGGGTGTTTTTTTTTTTTAATGAAAGCACAATAAGTGAAAATAAAAAGATTTATTTTAGTATTGAAATTTATACAAAAGGAAAAATCTTTCTTTATTGACAAATTCAAGCATTACACAATGACACTAGGTTGAGTTCAAGCTCTGTTTTCTGAGCCAAAGCTCAACCAATTGAAATCCAAGCCCAAAAGTTTTTGTGTCATCAAAGCCAGAGCCCAAACTTGGTACAAAAAGTACACAGTAAAAATTTGTTAATAACATTTAAAAATTTTTCAAGATTAATTTTCTTATTTAAAAATATCTTCTTACACAGAAATAAGAAAAATCCTAAATAGTTTCTAATGACAATGTTTTGCGATTTTAGTGTCCCTGAAAATTTGTTTAAAATAGCAAATTTGTTATTTATACACAACCATTGGCAGAAATCAGCAAAAGTCACAATTTTGATTTCCTTAAAATATCACTGTACAGCTATGGGAGAAAGACATAAGTTTTGTTTTCCAGTAATTCTGGAAAAGGACTTCAAACAGAAAGTTAGGATAGATAAGGGATATCCCACAGTTTCTTTACGTTACTAACACTGACTGTGCAAAGGCTTCAGAATCAGATACAATATTTATCTTTTTAGACCATCAATAACAATTCCCTTTCAAACTGAGTTTTAAAGGATTGTAAAACACTTTAAGAAACTTAGACTACATTCTTTTTTCTCATATAGCAAGTTTTTTTTTTTTTTTTTTTTTTTTTTTTTTTAATTTGTGAAAATGTAAAATTTTAATTTCAGCTCAAGTTTGAAGTGTAGGACAAAATTAGCACTCGCAAAAGATTGATTTTATTGCCACCACTGGCCATACTGGGAAATTGGTAGTAAGATTTGAAATCTAATGATGGATTAAGTGTTTAATTTCATAGTTTGTTTTTCTATTTGTATTTAATTATTGCACCAAAAAAGAAATATGCATCAATTTTTCAACTTGGTTTTTTTTTTCCAGATATTTATAATATAGTATTGTAGCTGAAAGAACTGCATGTTGTTTTGATAGATGTAATAAAGCCTAAAATCATGTAGCTAATCTACAACACATAATATACATTGAGATTCAGCATTACATTATTGCAATTGTTAATAGATCCTATTAAGTTTTAAGTGAAAATAAATATCCCAGATGTAAAATTATTTATTTTAATTTCAAAAATCTCCTTTTCTTGTCTGTTTTATACAATGCATCAATATATCTTTAAATGTAGTTTATCACTTATAATTTGGCTGCAGTAATTACTTGTTTATATTTCTGTATTCAACAGAATGCCAGTTTTTCCCATCGAGTGTAATCTTATCAAAGGGTATATCAGTATATTATGATGTTAATAGAAAAGCACATTTTTTTTTTATAAATCAAGTATTTGTAAATTTGTTACTGGCCAGTGAAAAAAATCCATGTGGTGGCGAATGGTTAAAAAAATTCATTTTTACCTATAGTCCGAAGATTGGTACAAAAGTCAAGCCTGAGCCCATCTCATCTCTAATTGGTACATATTCAGATAATGCAAGGAGTTCAAGGTAGACAAAATTCCTCATATTTCTATATTTCCCATGTCTGTGACCACCCTGTGTATGCATTACTAAACATGCTAACACTATTAAAGTTATGTTAAGATTTCTCATTGCATGAAGAAAATAATCAAACAGTAACAAAACTGTAGATATTGAGAACACAACAAAATGTTAATCTCCTCACCAAGATATATGCAGGGCAGGTTGTTTTCTTTTGCTATTTCTTGAGCTCTTAAATGCTTTTTCACAGTGAGTGGGTAATATGTGCCTGCTTTTACTGTTGCATCATTGGCGACAACCATGCATTCAACACTGCAATATAGGTGCAAATAATTAATAAAAAAATAATTGTATTCTCTTTTTACATAAAAAATAATAATATGAACAAATACGATTAATAAAAAAAAATGAAAGAAAGAAAACATAACTGCTAAAATATTGACTGAAAACATTGAAAAATACAAAAAAGACTTTTAGTACACTTGTTTGAAATGAATCGGACAAATTTTAAATAAACAAAATTTTATCTTGAGCATCAAAATTTAATATTTTATTTTACTCATTTATAAAATACAGTACACTATCAAAAATCCACACAACTTGCAGCCAAGGGCTTTGCAAATTTTTAAATTTCGTGAACTTTAGATCATTGCTTTGTTTCCATTTTAAAACCTCATCCAAACAGTCATGTCCTTATGAAATAATTATTTGCTGTAAATAGTAAATGCTAATAAAAATCAATGTAACAAAAATATAAGTAAAACATTAAATAATTATTATTTTAATGAATAATTTTGATAAATAATAATCACTATTAAAATTGAAAATTTAAACTTGTGCATTAAAATATTTAAACTTGTTTTAAACATTTGATAAAAAGTAATTTGATTAAGAAAGTTATTAAGACATTATATCTCTTGTAATATTTTATTTTGTGAGATACTGAATCAGCGCTATATATATATATATATATATATTACACTCTTTATTTTTTTTTATTTATATTTTCTATATTTTTATTCTTAAAATAGTTCATTATTGCAGATTCATAGCCAGTTGCATTAGTTAGATGAGAGTGGTATGGCACATAATTAACTTCATTGTTGTAACTATAAAGAATATTTGGCAATTTGTCACCTGCGCCCAGCGCTAACAAAAAAATAACTTAAAATTAATTTATAATTGAATTCCAAAACTATTAAAATGCTGTATTGTCATCAGAAACACACATGTGTATATAATTTTTATGAGGGAATGAGGGAAAAAATGATTAAAATTCCATCTTTACATACATGAACCAAGTTAAGTTAAACAAAAGAGTGTAAAGTTTGTAAAACAACAGTCTCTTTTCTCTCAGTGTAGTTTTGCTTTTTACCTGAAGGTATATTAAACCAAATTTTTTTGCAATTATCTTTATAAAAAAATTACATTAAACATCTATCAAAGTGAGATATGAAGTTTTCTTTTTGTGGGGTGAGAGTTTGATATTTATTATTGATTTTTTTTGTGATTTGATATTTATTATTGATTTTTTTTGTGATGTGATATAATATGTCAAGAGAATTTATATGATTCCAGAGTTGACAGCTCTCTGTAAAGCACAATATTTTTTAATGTAGTGCATAATGTTTCACTAAGCATTATATTCTACATTTAAAACATTGTGCATTACAGTAGATGAGTTGGCGATTTGGAAAGAAACCTTAAAGTAAGGGGGGGGGGGGGTCATCTCTTAATTGCATAACATTTCAAAAGAAGGGCAACCTTTCAGCAACAATTTTTTAAAATTAATATGCAACTTTAATAAAATTTATAAAAATGATTTTGATTTAATAAGTACATTTTTCTGCCTTTAGTACTAATATTTTTCAGTCAAATACTTTCCTGTCAATTTTCATGCTGCATTTTAGAATCTTACTGTACAAAAATCTCGAAATTATGCCAAAGGGAAAAATATATATATCTTTAAAGTTACAGTGATTATTTAACTTAGATTGTAACTAATAAATAACTATAAAAGTTAATATAGATCAACAATATTTTTAAAGGAACAATAAATAGTTAACATATCATTAAAATATTTATATTTTATAAATTTCCAAAACATTTTTTTATTATCAGACACAGAAAGATGATTACAGTTTGGTACTTAGATATTATCTGTGTCAGGTCAAATACACTGTGCCAATAATGACGCCGATTATACTAACTACAGCAACCTTCATTTCTTTTCTTTCTATATTGTGACTGCATTTTATATTCTATATTTTTAATTGTGACATGTATCTCAACTCATTTTCTGCTACATTTGCTTTGTACTTGTTTGCTAGTAAAAATATAGAATGTAAAATACAGTCACAATATAGGAGAAAAAAAATGAAGGTTGCTGTAGCCTTGGCATTTTTTTTTTTAAAACACTTTGTGCAATTCAGGCTCCAGAAAGTTAGATTTGTTGCCAAATGAAAACAAGCCTCATGAACTTTTATGCTTGTTTATATATGTATTTAAAAATTTGCTACTAATTACTTGTATTAGATAAATTACTTCTGTTTGTATATAAAAATGATAAATGACTTCTGTATATTAAATAAATTGTAGTATAAATATGGAAAAAAAATTGCTTGTGTGTATGAAACAGTGAATAGGTTCCCAGAAAATGTATATGAAAATTATCCTTCTCTTGCCAAGATCAGTTTTTTTTTTTTTTAAATCTCACTAAGGTCCCATTAACAAAGAAGTACCTTTTTTTATATTCTACACTTTGAATAATATGTTTGAAGTATTTCTAAAAAACTGAAACAGAACTTATTCTTTATTTTCAGGAATTTAGTACTATTATACCAAAAAATACACGAGTATTCCAATTTGTACAAAATGAAATTGTACATTAATATTATGTGGAGATGCAATGTACATAAATGCAGAGAATATATTAATATAGGAATGTACAATTAATATGAGAAGGGAAGTAGAATCACAGAACTGACTTTCAATAAATTTTGGTTTCTGCCGTGGCAAGTCCAAATTTCATGTAGTTTGCCATAGATCTTAACTAACTTATTAAACCAATATCTACAAAGAAGACATTTGTTTTTTAGGTGTTCAGATACATTTTCTTTAGAAGCATTTTAGTTTTACCATATTTAAGAATCCTTCTTCTTTAAGATTTGGTTAATAAAAAGCTGTAGACATCAATTTAAATACTCATGAAAATTTTACATAAGAAAACATCACGTTCAGTGAAGTCTGTTTATTTTTGTCTAGATTTATATAATGCAATAATCTTTCATAAAAATTTAGCTACATCTTTTAATGGGCTTAATAATTCTCGACATGAGTTAAAGTGATTTTGAATCAGAAACAAAAACCCAAAAATAAACATGATTGGCATTTGGAAACCATTTTTGGTGATATTTCTTCTTGGCACGATAATATATAAATACAGATAAAGTTCTTTAATCTGCACAAGTTGGCACAAAAGGTTGTACAGATTCTGGAGTATGCTTATTTCTAGACAACATTTTAATTCCACATTCAGTATAATATAAAAAGATAAATATGAAATCTTATAACTAGAATAAAAAATGAAACAATTAAAAATGGAATCATAATAAAAAAAGGAAATATTCAGTGAACTATGATGAAATATGAAAAATAGCATCTTGGAATATTGAATAATATTGATAAAGTTTTTTGTTTTTCAGAAATAGAGCCCAGTGTTGTCTGTTTTAAAACTTTAAAAAGTTTATCTTGCATTCTATGAACAGTCATTAACTCTTGTTGAGAAATAAAACTCTTGCTCTAAAAAGTTCAAATATTATTCTACCTAAAGCTAGTCCCTAAATGTCCAGTTAGCCTAGGTGTGTTCTGTAATGCAGTTTAGTTTTTACTAATATATAAAAATAGTATATGTGGTAGATTAAAAAAAATAATAATGTTTTATTATGAACTTTTCTACATTTATTATTTAAAAAAACATTTTTGGATCAAGAATCTGTAAATTTGTTTAACTATTTACATTTGGTAAGCAATGCGGATTATAGATCCTTGACTGTACTACTAACATTTTTTTTTAAACAATTCTAATTTTATTAAAGATGAGAAACAGAATTTTAAGCAAAAATTATATTAAAAAAATAAATAATAAAATAACAAAATCAAATTAATATTTTGCACAATAATATTTTGATTAAAAAATAATAAAATTAGAATTTCTAGAAAATTGTAACAATAATTTGATTTATTTGCAATACTGTGCATACACACAGCAATTTTTTTTTTTTTTTTGAATGAGAGAATGTTACAAAAGGAGTAAAATAACATCAGAAAATAAACAAGACACATTTTTAAAAAAATCCAAAACAGACAAAGACATTTGAATAAAATTAACCTAAAAATGCTAGTTACCCATGTATAAGTCCAATTCCAGCAACAATACCTGCAGCTGGAACTTCTTCATTACTATATACATTATAAGCTGCTAATTGGCCAATTTCTAAGAAAGGGGACCTGAAAAGAAATATAATACTTTAATAAAAGACAAACATTATTTAGAATCTTCATCAATCATCATCATAACAAAAAATAAACAAAGCAGATTAAAGTTCATTGAAATATGTACTAAATATAATTTAGTCAAAAGTTAAAACTAAATTTCAATCCAGATATTTATTATCAGTCCAAAAGTAATTGTAATATAGCATATTTTCTGCTCATTTTATGCTTTTAAATTAAAAAAAATTTAGAAATCGTTCTTTGAGAATATTTACATCTTAAAAGTAACTTACTATGCAAAATTTTAAGTTTTTATCTTCAACAATGTCACAGAAATTGCAATTTTAGAACTTCTTTTTTTCTTGCACCATTTTACATTTCAAATTTAGAAACTGTTCTGGGTAAGCATTTACATTTTAAAAGTAACTGCCATGTCAAATTCCAAGTTTCTAGCTTTAACAGTTCCAAATAAATTTGCTAACTTTTTAGAAACCATTCATAGTGAGTATTACATCTTAAAAATAACCAGCACACTAAATTTCAAGTTTCTAGCCCCAAGAATATCACATAAATCATAATTTAGATTGTTTTTAGAATGTTACCTGCTCATTTCACCCTAGAGGTCTGCATGAGCTGGAATTTCCAGGCCCAACCCATTTAAAAATCAGTGAAAACAGTTCCGGCACAGCTCAATTTCTACAAAAAATTCAAATTTCTCTTAGCATGTAATTAAGATTATTTTAATGAATACTGTAGAGTTATAGTATATTTTAGATTTCTATGTATTCACAGACCATAGAATACAAAATAGAAACATTAATGATCACTTAGACTCTTACATTCCAATAAAGATATTAAAAACATTAAAGTAATTTACCATAAAACAAAAAAGATGTTTAAAAACATCATAGCTTTTCTTGCTACATAATAAAACAAAATAGATTTTTGAAAATGTTTCTCAATAATTTATTAAAGTATATTTGCAAACGTTCCATTAACAGAAGTTTATTATGCTATTACTATTTTTGCAAAACAAATTGCTCACTTGACACACTCTAGGAAAAATTAAATCTAATTACGGCCCGGCCTGAGTTTGTAAAATAAAATGTAAGCCTGAGTCTACTGAGAAAAATTAAGCCCGGGCTCAGATACGATGTAATTGTCCAATGCCAATTTCTATACTGGACAAGTTATATTTTTGTATTAATGTTGTCAAGCTGCAATCAGCCTGTGCAGCACATTTATACTTATTCTTGTCCCAATCATGTCCATTGAAAATTATTCATATTTTATCAGCTTAGTTTGATCCTTTAAATTTGTTATATTAGCCAGTCGGCCCATTTAATTCTTTTATCGACCCAGCCTGGACCATTGAAAAAAAAATGTCTTTATTCTGCCGGTCCAGCCCAATTGAAAACTTGCCTTTATTTCGCCAACCTGCAGGCCGGGCTCATGCAGACAACTATAAATTTCAAACTCTTTAGAAACCATGCATAGTGAGTATTATATTTTAAAAGTAACCAGTACACTAAATTTTGAGTTTCTAGCCCCAACAATATCATAGAAATCACAATTTTTGAATGTTTTTTTTCTTGCACCCCTTTGGGGTTGTTGAACAGACATAAAATGTAGCTTATGTTGGAGCAGAGATTATCACCAGTATTTTACTACCATCATTTTTGAAATTGTCTCACAATTTTCAGAGATTATCTGCTAAAACAAAAAACACACAAACAGTACTCTTTTATAATATTTGCCCTGTAGCAGAAAATGACAATGCTTTCTACGGCAGATTTTATTAACAGCAAAATCTTTCTACAGGAAGTTCCTGAAGTCAAACAAGATTTAGAAAAGGCCAAACTACAAAAAAAGTTGAAATACTTTGCTCCCCCTCGCCATCATATTGTAGAAATTCCTCTTAGAAAATTTAGAATGATTATTTTTTATTGCCAAAATTTTTTTAACTTTGTGTGCCAGGGGGAAGGACCGAGAATTAGACATTTCAGGGAATAATTTTAAAATAAATGGTTTATTGTTTATGAAAAGCAGTGAACAGAACAAGGAAACTTTTAAAAAAAATAAAGGAATAATTTTAAATACTTTAAAATTTGTGTGTTAGGGGGAAGAGGAAGAAAAAGAAAATATTGAAGGAGAGTGATCATTCATTCATTGTTATTTCAAAGTAATAAATAGGGCAGATTTTATTCTATGACATTGTTTTAAAAGATTTTAAACTGTGATGATGGAACAAAGGGGAGGTGATCGGAATTTTTGAGAGGGGGGGGGGGGAGGATCTAGATGCATATTTATGAATTAGTATTTCAAAGTAACAAATAAAAGAACTAAGGCCAAATAACATTAAAAAAAGGATACAATTTTCATAAAATAAAACTTGATAATTTTTAAGATTAACTACGTTAACCTTTAACTGTTCTTAGCAGTCTCACAGACTGCTATTTTTTATTTCAATTTTCACAGTTTAACTATAGATATAATAATGATTTAACAATAGTTAAATTTTGTTTCGTTTGGAGTTCTAGTACTATTGCTAGAGAATTCTAAACAAGTGAATTTTAATAATAATTGTCCTGTACATAAAGTTCAGTACAGAAATAGTATCCTATGAGTACACAGAGCCTTTTATTAATCTTTCGATAAAGTGGTCACAGAGACCACTCGCAGTACCTATGAAACAGTTTTTGTCACAGCAGTTAAGGGTTAATGCTGGAGAGAGAGAGAGGAGAGGGGACATAGAGAGGGAAACTAAAATTTTCGAGGAGTGGTAGATAAATGATCAGAGTTTTAAAGATTTCAAACTATGTGAGAGGGGAGGGTTATGATCAGAAATTTCAGCCGAGAAGAAAATGTAGATTGTTATTTATGTATTAAAATTTAAAAGTAACAGATAAAACAACTAGAGGAAAACAATATTAAAAAACTGGTCAGAACTTAGAGCTTAACATTTATAAAGATTTTCAACTTTAAAGTTTGAGGAGTGGGAGAGTGGGAAAAAGAAAATTTCAAGAGGTACGACGAAAATCTACCAAAACACAGAAGACTGTCACCTCTTACCAATAGCATTCTTCAGAATTGAAACAAATAACAGATATTTTTGCTGTTGCATAAATCTTCTTCCCCTCCCAATTTTTTTTTTCTCAAGTGAAAATTCTTTTTGCAAGAAATCTTTCGCATTCTGTGACATTCTCGCTGTGATCCTGCCACAGAGAATATTAATATAGATAGAAACAGAATTAACTTATTTAAATATGTGTAGTCAGAAGATTTTTTTTTTTTTTTTTTTTTTTTAACCAAACTTAAACAAGCATAATTGTTCATCAGTTTTGTTTTCATAGCTGTATATATCATTTAACAACAAATCTTACTGTGAAAACATAATTTAAAAAAGCACCAAAGCACTTATAAAAAACAAAGAAGTCTCAAGATTTGATTAACCAAGAATCCTGCTAATGTAAGAAAGTTTCAATCCAATTGAAACACAGGGAGGAGCAGACATCAATAACATTAAGTAACATCATTTTCTATAGAAGTCTTCATTTCAATTTCATGATTTTTTTTTTTTTTATATAGTGCTATTACAACACTTTTTTTTTTTTATAAAATGGGAAAAAAAAATCATAATATTACCCCAAATCAAGAAGATTTGCTATTCTTTCCCTAGCAAGCATTTTCCCCTTTGAGACATGACGATTAATTGCCTTCTCCTCCCCACCTATGTGAACAAAAAAAATATGTAACATAAAACACTAAAAAATAAATAAATATATAAAATAGAAGGCCAAAAATTTGCTTAGCATAGAACACAAATACAGTCTTCCACAATGATCAATGAAATACAATTATGCAAATTCTAGAATCTAAAAAAAGATTTTTCTTTTAAGGAAAAATAAAAATAATCTCAATAACCTCTTGCACTGAGTACATAAAAGTTTATGGCAAGTCAATACATTGGGACAGTTGCCTAAATCAAACGAATGTCTAGATCTCTAATCAGATCAGAACAAAGCTTATGAATCTGGAATAATTATTATTTATTTTAGGTAGCTTAGCACTGAGTCATTGGTGTAGTTCATTAAATTTAAGAACAACTAAATCAGTAACAAGTGAACAATGGTGTATGATAATATAATTGTGCATACATGTCAACATATCTATTTTGAAAATTTTACAATTTTCAATATGTACTTCAATGTGAGTTACTAAAAATATAAATGTAAAAAATAAATAAATAAAAAGTATTTCTAAAGGTGTCTAAGGTTATTTAAGAAAATTCTTTTTTCCTTTAATGTTAGAATTAAAAGGTAACTAGAAACTTTTGACTTCACATGACTAAAGAAGAGGAAGCCAAAGAAATACTATTTTTATAATGCAGCACAATGAAGCAGAAAAAGAAATAACAAAAATTTATTATAAATAAAACTTTTAACAAATACCTTTGGCTATTTTCTGTGTTTTCTGCTTTAAATCATCTACTAATAACTTCATTCGGCTATAATTTTCCTACAATAAAATAACAAAGAGACTCGCAAAGATATAAAATTTGACATGTACATAACAGAACATACATTGCACATAATTTTTAAGAATTTATTTAATCTAAATTATTTCTCGTGTATTTATATGTATTCTTCAGAACCTAAAATAAATCACACTGAAAATATAACTACAGATTAGGGATGCATCGAATAGTGATTTTGGTCAAATACTGAATATTAGAAAACAGATATATTGAATATTTGGTCAGAAGAATAGTAACTACTGGGTTGAATACCGAATATTCCTATATTTAATTTTTAAATAGGGTAAACAGTACAGTTATTGGCACCTTTGTATTCAAATGAAAATATTAAGGGAACTAAGAAAGTTTTGAAGGTGAAAATAATTTTAATGAATGATCACATAAATAATATCATGGCTGAAAACCAAGTGCTATATATATATAAAAAAAAAAATAATGTTCAGAGGAGTGTCTCATCTTTTAAAAAATGTCACTTTTTTTTTCATTATTTGTTAGTATACACTGTAGCAGTTTTTATTCAAAAATAGTACATTCTTTTTCATTTTTCTTCCCACTTTGATTGTTTATGATAAATATATAGTAGTATCAACAACTAAAATAATATTGATTTGGTTTTAAAACTTACTAAGTAATTATTTGGCATGGGTGCCAATTACTGCCTCTGATAACTTTGACAAATCCAGTTTTTGCCACCAATGCCAACAACTATAAATTTCCCCAAAAAAATTCGAATGAGGTATTTTGTGTGTTTTATTTTTAGTAATAATTATGGTATCCATTAAAATCTGTCATTAGGAAAATTGATACACCACTGCTGAAAAATGCCAGAAGCATGTACGAGATTCCAGAACTTAAAGAACACATTGAATAAAACTTTAAATCTGTCTAGTTTTTTGTAACTTTTCTATGTTTCCAGTCATTTGTTATTAAAAATTGCACAAAATAAGTCAATTTCACATGTATTTCACTGAATATAATCAATTTTATTATGATTAAAATGATTATTAAATGTGCATGAAAATAGTGTATTGATTTCTTTTGTCTTCGCATTCATGCGGATCATTTTTTGGAGGGTGCCAATAACTAAAAATAGAGTGCCAATAACTATAATTTCTGTTTTACATTAGTTTATATTTTATACTTAATTTACTTTTAGGTTCAGTTATTTTATTTATTCATTATCAGAAAATAGCATCTTTAGTGGTTTTAAATTAAATTTTGGTTTCATTTTAGCTATAAAAATTAAGTCACACATTCTCTCACTATAGAAAAGTTTCATTTTAGGTGCCAATAACTGTACTGTTTACCCTACCTTTAAACTCTGATATTTTAAAACAATTTTCATTAAATATTTAACACAAATACTTCCATTTTAAAATTCCATACTTTGAGTTATTATTTGAGAGGATAGTCTTAAAACTTTTTTGAATTAATATAACTTTAAACTTTATGGTTTCTTCAGACTGAGAATTAAAATAAAATAATATATATATTTATATTCTAAAAGAAATATTTTAAAACCAGGGGGAAATTTTTAACCACTTCAATGGCTGTCCCGAGTTAAGTCGGAGGTAATAACATTGTTTCCCTATCTATGCGGCTGTTGAAGTGGTTAAGGAATCAGAAGGAAATTTGGTGCGAGTGAAGGGTCCACCACTGCTTGGCGTGTTTTGCCTGTTGTGCCAACATCCAGAAGTGGTGTGTTTTAGATGAAATATATATAGCTTAAAAAGTATAATGGCACAAGTTCCAGAGTTAACTTATTCTTTCCCGAAATTGTCGGATTATAACTACTCTTCTTGGAAGCTCGACGTCAAATGTGTACTGATAGATCGGAATTGCTGGGAGTTTATTACGAATCCCGATATTGCATGTAAAGAGGATGCATCTGATAGAGAGAAAAGTGATTTTGGATGGTGTAAACGCAGAGCTTATACCACGATTTATCAATCCATCGAAAGGAAATTCCAGATATTAATCGCTCAGACCGAAAGCGGAAAAGTTGCCTGGGATATCCTAAAGTTAAACTTCGAACCAACGTCACGAGCACGTTTAGCTGGATTAGTGGATGATTTTTTTGAAATGAAGTTAAACTCGCAAGAGGAAACCATCGGTTTATTTTGCAAGAGAATTGAAGAAAAAAGGTTTCAAATCAAAGATGCAGGTTTTGATATGCCAGAATTGTTAATATGCTTCCAGTTAATCCGTCGTTTACCCGAAGAATATGATAATCTCGTTCAAATGTTATACAGGTTAGATGATACAGAATTTAAATTGGAAAATGTTTCTAAACAGTTAATTAGTGAATATGGAAGAATTTGTTTAAAGCGTAAGGACAAAAGTAAAGAGGTTATCAGTGTAGGTGATGCTTATACAACCAAGTTTAAGAATCCTACCGATAGACCAACCATTCCAAAGAAGAATTTCGTAACCAGTAAAAAGCCATGGTTTTCAAGTAGTGGAAGCGACCTGGAACCCTCTCGATGCTCTAGTACTTCACCAGCTACTCGTATGGGGCCGAGTTTAATATGCAGTTACTGCAAACGACCTGGTCACACAGATACAAGGTGTTTCAAAAAGAGAAACTATAGAGGGAAGAAGCAAGTTTTCTACAGTGAAACTACAAGGCAATCGGAATCCGCCCTAATGTCTTCAAATGAGAAAATTGTCGAATTTCTTCTGGACTCAGCAGCTACTTCTCACTTTACGAATGACAGGAGTTTATTTGTAACCTACAAGGACCTCGCCCCCAACAAGTGCTGATTGGAGACAAGGACTGTTCGTCGGAAGTATTGGGTATAGGTGATATTGACTTTACCATACAAGATGTAAAAGGTAATGTAGAAATAACTTTAAAAAATGTTTTATATGCTCCAAATATGAGAAGAAATTTAATTGGTGGATCCAACATCGATATTGCAGGAAACCACATTCAATGGGGAAATAATAAAATGATTGTGTATGATAAATTTAATCGATATTGTTTTACTGTACCTAGAGTAGATAAATTGTATATTGTTAAAGGTTATGCTTCAAAATGTGAAAATTTTGCCTTTTCGACTAGTTTAAATGCAGAAATTATACATCGTAGATTTTGTCATACAAATTTGCCTTTACTTGAAAAAATGAGTAAAAATAATTGTGTTAAAGGTATTGAAAATATTAACTGTAAAAACAAAAATAAGATGTGTGAATCTTGTGTAATTGCAAAATCTAATAGACATTCGTTTAAAAGGAATTATCAGTATAAACGCATTTCTAGTCAAATTCTTGATAGAGTGTATATGGATTTGTGGGGTCCTAGCCCAGTTAACTCGTTAGGAGGGGGGAAATACTTTTTGTCAATAATTGACGATTATTCTAGAAGGACTGAAGTGTATATACTTAAGGATAAAACGGAAGTTTTTGAATACTTTAAAAGGTTTTTAGCGAAAGCTGAGAGACAAACTGGTAAAAAATTAAAGAGTGTACGAACTGATAATGGGTTAGAATTTATTCATAAATTATTTGAGAAATTGTTAACTGATTTGGGTATACAAATAGAAAGATCCTCCATTTATACGCCAGAACAGGTGGGTGTTGCTGAAAATTTCAATAAAGTAGCAATGAATGCAGTTCGAGCAATGTTACATGATAGCGGATTAAAACCATCATTCTGGGGGGAAGCTCTTTTAGCGTTTGTTCATACAAAAAATAGAACCGAACACAGTTTAACCCAAGGTCTTACACCCCAAGAATTATGGACAGGATTCAAACCTTCGGTAAAACATTTAAGAATTTTTGGTTCTTTAGAATTTGTTAATGTTCCTAAAGTTAAACGAAATAAACTACAACCTAAAGCTTTACCCGGTATTTTAGTTGGTTATGCCATGAAAACAAAAGGATATAGGATGTATATGCCAAAAGAAAGGCGAATTGTAGAAACTATTCATGTGCGTATAGATGAATCCAAAAAGGGGGTAGAAACATTATTTGGAGTAAATATGTATAAGGATATTGTATTGAATTTTAATGAATCTCAAATTGAATCAAATGGCTTAAGCAACGCAACTCTAGATCTTAATCATAAACTACCAGGAGTAAGTTTAAATGAAGACGAAGAGAAAAGGGGGAGTAAAATAACTTTAACTTCTATAAATATTTCAGAATGCAAAAGAATTGAAAAACCTAGAACTAAAAGTAACAGGATTGACGTGTATTATTATACCCCGATAACAAATAAGAGACTGAGATCATTAAATGATGTTAAAAAATATTGTCAAGAAAATAAAATCGCTTATGAACCGGATAAATTTGACTTTAAACCTAAAACTACTCATCCCAATCTAGAAACTTTAAATGAACCTTCAACTAGCGATTCGGATGATTCATATTTAAGTGAAATATTCCAACATGAAACTTACAATACTGAAATCCCTAAATCGTTTGAGGATGCACAAGTTAACCCAGAAAGAGGGAAATGGAACGCCGCGATGAGGGAAGAACTTGAAATCATGAGTAAAAGAAAGGTCTGGCGGTTGATTGATCCACCCAAAAACGCCACAATAGTAGGAAGCAGATGGGTTTATAATCAGACTTGTATAAAACCAAAAACTTTCTGCGCACATAAATATTGAGTCAAAAAACTTTCTGCAAATTAATTTAATGTTTAATAAAATTACGTATTATATTATTTTGACGATATAAATTAAAAACAGTAGTTTAAAATAATTACAATTTAAAATTAATTAATATTAATTAAAGAATAATTATTTTGGTTAAAAATAATAAAGCTAAGAATCCATGATAGGAAGAGCTGAATTCTTATCAGTTATTTTGTCAATGCGTTTAGAAACAACCCAATCCTTAATATTTTGACCTCTTCGCAAGCGTCTGTAATGCCACAACAATGTTTTGCATCTTTAAATTTTGAATTGTGCGCACACAGTAAATATTTTTGAACAAAAAGGGATTATTTGTGTAAAAAAGGAATATTTAAAAATTTTTAATATGAAATTTTTTTTTTTTTTTTTTTAAATTTTTTTCTGTAATTTTCTGCAATTTTGCAGAAAATTTTCCGCGCATGGCGTGCGCGCATGCGTCTATATTATACAAGTCTGTTTATAATATTAAAAACACAGAAAAAAATGGGAAAAAGTACAAAGCACGTCTCGTAGCTCAAGGTTTTAAACAGAAACCAGGTATCGATTTTAATGATATATTTTCACCAGTTGTAAATTTTTCAATTATAAAACTAATGTTTATTTTATTAGTTTCTATGTTAAATTGGTATCATATTCAATTCGATGTAAAATCAGCTTACTTATATGGGTCTTTAAAAGAAACTGTATTTATGAAACAACCACCAGGATTTGTCATGAAAGGTGCCGAAAATAAAGTTTGTTTGTTAAATAAATCTATTTATGGTTTACGGCAAAGTGGCCGAGAATGGAATTTTGAATTGGACAATATACTACATAATTTAGGATTTTGTAAGTTAAAATGGTGTAACTGTGTATATAAACTAAAAAGTAATGCAATTTTAGTTGTCTATGTAGATGATTTAGTTTTGTTTGCTGAAAATGAAAATATACTGCAATCTGTAACTAATATGTTAAAAAATAGCTTAGAAATTACTGAAATAGGTTTAACGAAATATTTGTTAGGTGTTAACTTTGAACTTATTGCTGATTCATTATTTATTCATCAAAAAACTTACATTGAAAGATTAGAATTAAAATATAAAGGTTTACTTAAAAGTTATGTTAAATTACCCTTTAAAATTGGCTGTATCTTACCAGATAAATTTAACGAAAATGAAATTGTAGAAAATGAATTGATGAAAAAGTATCCATACAGATCATTAATCGGTTGTTTGTCATTTTTATCAAATAGATCAAGACCTGATATTAGTTTTTCTGTAAATATAATGTCACAATTTTGTAATGGTTATACATATAAACATTGGTTGATATAATGAATTACGTTTTTGCTACAAAAAGTTATAAAATAAACCTGTCTAATGTAAAATCCTCAAGTTTATATGCATATTCTGATGCTAACTAGGGATGTAACCTTACTAAAAGACATTCAAGTAGTGGTTATATAATTTACTTTAGTAACGTTCCGTTTGCTTGGAAATCATCAAAGCAGAAATGCATTGCACTTAGTTCTATGGAGTCAGAGTTTATCTCATTAACTGAAAGTGTAAAAGAACTAACGTGGTATGCAAATGTCTTAAATGAACTTAATTTATGTGATAAAATAAAACCAGTTCAGTACTGTGATAATGAATCTGCTATTTATTTTTCTAAAAATAGTCAAGAAAACTTTAAAACTAAGCATATTCACATAAAGTGTCAATTTATTCGTCAATTAATAAATGAAAATGTTTTTGAGTTAAAACATGTAAGTTCTAAAGTTAATAAGGCTGATTTTCTAACAAAACCTCTACTGTATATAAAATTTCAGAGAACCATTTGTAACATTTTTGATTTTGACTATGAAAAGAAAGAGGAAGTTTTTACGACCGATGGGGCCGCATGTTGGAAATCTGGACAAAATCTTGTCCCCCTTTCTCTGTCAAGTAGTTTGTTCGGGAGTAAAATCGTTCCGAACCGGTTTTTCTTTTTGCATTTCGGTCGTAAAGGCACTCTCTTTTAACTGTAACTGTATGCTTATTTTATTCTAGTTTGAGGTACAGAGTAAGTATATATCTAGGGTGAAACAACTCCATGGAAAGTGTGGTGATGTGATGGAAGGACAGTTAACCCCCTTTCTGAATGTTTATTTGCTATAATGTGATACCAAAGTTCCCAGCAATGGCTGGAGGTCTATGTATATATCTTTATTTAAGTTTAACATTCAAGTTGAATGAATAAATATAATTCTGATTTCTACATAAACTGTTTCTTCAATGTGCTATATACTTAGTCACACCACAGACCTTAACCACTGTGCTTTACAACTCTGCTCAATCTCTATCAAATAATTTTTGTAGAGTATTTGGAGGTCTAATTTTTGTAAAACTTTTTTTGTCAGGGGGGCTCCCACTCCCCCTGAACCCCCCGGAATTCATATTTCATAAAATAAGGACAAATTTCAAATAAGAATAAAAAATGATCAAAAGACAAAATAACACACATTTACTTAATACAAAACAAACTGTTTTTTCAAATTAAAAAACGTAAAATAAGTTTTTTTTTAAGAATCTGATACAGTTTTGTTAGCAAATAATAATTTTTTCGGTTAAAGGTAACTAAATTACTAAATTCAACATAACTAAATTGCGTTCAAAGCAACTGCTATACGGACAAAAGTTATATCACCTACTGTAGAATAAAAAACAAACTTTTTAATTTAAAAGTATTTAATAAATGAGCGTTTTTAAGTAAGTACATACTATAGTCTGTTCAGGGAAACGAGATAACGAAAGTAAACAAACGGGTTGCAGGAAAATCGCCAAAGAGCCACACATTTGGCACAAATCCCTAGGTTGGCGAATTTTATTTTTTATTTCGATTTGTTAATTTTTTAAACATTTATTTTGATAACTATATGAAAACAACACAAGTTGCTAACTGACTTACATCGAGATTTTAAACAAAAATGTAAAAGTTTAAGACGTAAAAATATAAATTATTCTCTATTTATTTTAAACAGCGTTGAATTCAGACATATTTTTCCCTGGTGGGATTTCTGTGCCTCCAGGCGAGACATTATACAGTTTCGGGGGGGGGGGGGGGGGGGGGGGGGATTATACTTTTTGACCATTAAAAGTATAAAATCTGAAATATTCCGAGAGGGGACATTTTAATGCTCCGAACGGAATTTCCTCCCGGGGCAAACCTTCTGAATTCAACATTGTTATAAACCATCATCAGGAGTTAATTTTGTTAAATACAAAATAGTACAAAACTATTTATATCTTACATTATTGAAGCCCACTTACCTCATAAATCATTCAGAAGATGAAGTTAAAGTATCGGAACTATTAAAATCTAGATTGATTACCATGGAATCCACTATATTATCTATAGCATTATTTAAATCCCACATTTGTTTTTCCACTGTATTTGTTACATGTTGAATGCATCTTTTTCATTCTCCAGTGCCAATTTTGCTGATACTTTGAGAGAATATATCTTTTACATGAGGCTCATTTTGAATGTTTTGTTTTCTTTCGCAACGAAGTTCTTTATTTGTGCCCAATTCAGTTCAATAGGATTAAGCTCGCAATGATAGGGGGGGTAATCGTAAGACAGTTTTATTTTGTGCTTTTGCCCTTTCATCGACAGCGTACTTGTCATATTTATTTTTATTTTGCTTCACTAACTGCAACAGTTCCGCTTTTAACATTCCGTCCTCAAAAGGGATATTTTTTGTTAAAAGCCAATCAACAATCTGTTGTTTTCTCCACGAAGTATTTGGTATTTTTTCTGATTTTCGGGAATGATAAGGAGCATTGTCCATTACTATCACACAGTTATCTTCCAGTTGAAATAAGATATCACCAAACCACTTTTTAAAACGTTCTGAATTCATGTCTTCGTGATAATCTTTATTTTTATTTGATTCGAATAAGTCAAGCCCTCCATCCACGAAACCAGAATCGCTACCAATATGGGTAATTATCATCTGTTTTCCTTTTCCGGAAGGAGATTTTAATCCTGAAGAAAGACCAGATAAAAATGCTTGTTTTGATGATTTTACTGATGTATCTTTCCAAACTTTACTAACTGTATGGCCTGCATTCAACCAAGTTTCATCCATATAATATATTTTGCGCCCTTCTTCTCTGAAAGATTTGATTTGCCGTAAATATTTTCTTCGCCACACAATTATTTCGTTTTTATCAATGAGAGTACTGTCTCGTCCTCTCCGTGAATATCTAAAGTTTAATTCTTTCAGGAGATGATAAAATGTTGTCCTTTTAAAGGTTGGCAAATCAGGGTCATCATTTACAACTTCCAAAACTTTATTTATAGTGGGCAATTCATTCCTGAAAAAGAACTCGTGGATATTTCTCCTAATAGCATTCCTATCAAAATCATCTATATTTTCTAAAACACGTTTACGTAATTTTATTTTCTTCGGCGAGTTTAACACACCACATTTTTTATACTCTCTTAACACTCGAAAAACGGAAGCAGCATTATACGAGCAGCATTATCTCCTATATGAGAAATCAGAAGTTCAGGATTCGATTCAAGTTCCGTTTTATATACATTTAAAATCATATCTTTCTCCACCTTACTCAAAGCTTTTCTTTTTACTCTCTTCTTACGCGGGCTCAAAGAAGAATTTCCACACTCCATTTGTGTATACAAAATACCAAATCAATCGAAAAAAATCGTCAATTTTAAAAGTGAAAGACAAGCAACAAACAGACGTTTGGGAAAAAAGCAGAAGCAGCACTTCAAGAAATCTGTTTGGCGCTTTTGGCACAACGCCAGGTTTAAGCATCGCCAATCCGCACGCGCATTTGTTTACTTTCGTTATCTCGTTTCAGCGAACGGAGTATAGATACATATCACATTTAAACCTAAACGATTAAAAGGAAACTTTTAATTTATAAACAGCAATCGCGTTTTAAAAATGCAGCTGTCAGTGAAGGTTGAATTCAAATCAAACTCAAAAGGACGCTTGACGATTGCGAAAATTCCAGAAGTTGCTCTCTTTTCGTCCAATGAAACAGGCAAAAACAAAAGATCGAATTGAGCATGCGCGAAAACACGATGCTCTTGGAGAAGTTTCGATCGGACGAAGAAAAATCTTCACAGGAGGAATTAAGAAGGTTGCAAGGAAAAGTGCGCTATCGTGTGCGCACTAGCATGCCAAACAAAGGGACGCCAAGTAGTGGTGGACACTTCACTTTACCCGGAAATTTTTACAGTCATATAATGTTTATTTGTAAGTAAGAGACTCAATAATAATAATAATTAAATCTATTCAAATGGCGGAAACTCAGCAAGAATAACTTTGCTGCTCCTTTTGGTTTAGCAAGGAAATTTTTAAATGAACCAAAATGCAATGTCTACAGTGGGCGACAAGGTTCGTGATTTTTTTTTATCTTTTTAAAAAAAATCAAAAAATCCTATTTTTTTTTTATTTAAATCAGATTTAATTCTTTTTTTTTTTTTAATTCAAAATATAATTTTAAAACTACACATTTTTTAAAGTAAAATAATCTTTATTAAATCATTAAAATTAACAATTAGAAAAGCTCATTTACATTTATTTGGAATTAAAAAAAAAAAAACTCATTTACATTTATGTATATATACATATATATATATATGTACATATATCACTCGCGCCTGGCTAACCGAAAAGTACTGTTTTTTCTTAGGTAACATGTTTTTTTTTTTTTTTTTTTTAATGTTTGTTTTGTTTTAAATTCTCGCTTAATTAGCTCTGTCTGCCACTTTGTAATACAGTGATAAAATGACAAATCTTCAACATTAAAATCTTAGAACAAGCTGTAATATATAATAAACATAGCCATATTTAATATTTTTTTGTATTCTTTATTACATTTTATATTTACTTTATATTAAACATTAAAGTAAATAACCTTTTTTTAAAACGACAGCAAAATAGAACATATATATGTATATATTTTTTACAGTTAGTAACATCTGCTAACATTTTCTAATTACACTTGACATCAGGGTCGGACTGGGCCAGGGGAAAGGGCGCAGACCTTGGATTTTCAGAGGGCGCGAAAATGTTAAATAACTCATGTCAATCTTACTTATTTTTTCTGTGTTTTACTTGACAAGAGATAACACATTCGCATAGCACTAAGTAAGAAAATTGTTTAATATAATTGGGTTGTCCGGAAAGTTCGTGCCGGTTGGAAAAATCAATTTGTACCGGAAAATTCAACCCGTTAATTATTATACATTTGAATCGAATTTAATGTCTAATACTTAAATGGTAGAATTTTCCGGTACTATTTGATTTTCCCAACCGGCACGAACTTTCCGGACAACCCAATAATATTATTGAGTCTAGAAAGACGACTTCACTATATTCCTCGTGTATGTTTGATGTTCCATCAAATCTTTACAATGCTACACAATTTTCCAAAACATGTTATGTAATGTTCAAAAACGCTAGAAAGTTGAAAATAGTAGTTGAACACATTGTAGTAGATTGACTATAGGTTACGGCTTTCCTACTTTAGCTTTTTTTGTCAGTAGAAGATGCCTTACAAAGTCATGGGAAAAAAGTGATCACCCTTACTAATTATCCTGCAAATAAGATATAAAAAAACATAGGTACCAATTTATTGGGAATAATATCTACTATTAAATTCTATTCATAAATTTTGTTTCGGGGATTGTCTACATATTAAAAAAAATGCACGAACCATGATTTTTCAAATGGTAAAACCTACTTTTGACACTCTCTTTGAGTTCCCTGGATCAAGGTAACTTGGGAATATACTTCTCTTAAATCTCCATAGCCTTATAAAAGAAAATGTGTTAGGGGTTTGTCTAAAAATTTCGAAAAATAAAATTAAAATCCTACAAGAAAAAGTAATGAAAACATTCATTTAGACACCAGTAAATTATACAGCAATTTTAAATTTATAATTAACTTTCTTTCTATAAAAGTAAACTAGTCGTTGGGGGCCACCGTAATACTTACCCATCATGGATACGCATAATGTAAAATATTAAAATAAAAATGTGTAAACTACTTATAAAATGCATTGCAATTCAAATAAAATCGTGGCTTGATGACGTCACAAACTTTAAAGGCTCGATTACTGAATTGCTTGAAAGAGGTTTTTCCTTATAACTCCAAAAATAATAATCCTATTAACTAGCGGTTTATTGCATCTGATTAAGCGTCAAATTTCCAATTGAAATATGTCTTTGAAGTGAAATTTAAATGAAATACAGGGTCATGAAAAATCGAAGAGTGTGGAAAATAGGATTCCAAATATCTCGGCAACTAATTATCCGATCGACTTCATGCTTTATTCAAAATTTATGTTTTTTTATTGTATTTTATATTCATTTCTTAAAATAAACAATTTCGATAATTTTTATATACCTTTCATCAGAACGAATATTTCGAGAGTCCGAAAAAAATTGTTCCGGTTAATCGAGGTTATTGAAATGAAATAGGCTTCTTCCCATTATTACATACTAAGTACATACCAAATTGCAAGTCTCTATCTCAATTTTTTCGGGAGATAGAGCGTTTACAGACACACACACAGACACACAGACGGACGGCAAAATTTTTTTTAAAAAATATGTTTTTCGGAATCTCCAGTGTCTGAAACGTGTAAATCCGTCAAAAAAAAATTTTCGATTTTCAAAACGATTACAAGACTTACCCTATACTACGTATGATGGGTAAGTAATACAGCAAAATGTTTCAGGTAATATATTACGATTTATTTTTTGTGGATCTTTTGAAAACAGAAGAAAGTTTTCTATATCTCGAAAACTAATTATTCAAATGAGATGTAAACTTACACACTAGTGATTTTTTTATACAAAAATTAATGCAATTCATGATTTATAATTTTTTAATGTGAATTTATTAATAACTTAAAAAAAAATGTCTTTGAATACAATAAAAGCCTGGAATATGTTTAGGTCAATTAAGTGTATTTCGTTAAAAAATTAATAAAAATTCAATCGGATGATTTTTATAAGTTTGTCAAATGTATTTAACATTAGCATCCTCAAACTTTAAACTCTTCTAATTCTATGAATATTTAAGATAAATACTATAAACTATACCTTTCCGCCAGCTGTCTCGATCCAAGGAACTCAAATGGGGTTAAAAAATGCGTGTTATGGTTTTAAATTCAAAGTTGGTATAATATTTAATATGTAGACGACTCCTGAAACATTATTTATGCATAGTATTAATTAGTAGACATTATTTCCAATCGATTGATACCTATAATTTTTTTTACAAATATTTTTACAGGAATTAGTAGGAGGGGATCGCTTTTTTTTTTTGTCCAGGACTTTAAATTAACACTTTAGTCTAGCTTGATTTTTTTTTGTCCAGGAGTGTAAATTAACACATTAGTCCAACTTGGTATATCCATAGTCGTGTCCATTAACAACAACAAAAATAACATTGCTTTACTTTTTTAGCAATTTCAGATTTTATTACAAGCTTAACGATATATATATATATGTATATTACCGTCATCTTTCTGTGAGTTACGACTCTTCCCTTTTTACTTACCCATCATACGTAGTATAAGGTAAGTCTTGTAATCGTTTTGAAAATCGAAAAATTTTTTTTGACGGATTTACACGTTTCAGACACTGGAGATTCCGAAAAACATATTTTTAGAAAAAAAAAATTTGCCGTCCGTCTGTGTGTCTGTAAACGCTGTATCTCCCGAAAAAATTGAAATAGAGACTTGCAATTTGGAATGTACGTAGTATGTAATAATGGGAAGAAGCCTATTTCATTTCAATAACCTCGATTAACCGGAACATTTTTTTTCGGACTCTCGAAATATTCGTTCTGATGAAAGGTATATAAAAATTTTCGAAATTCTTTATTTTAAGAAATGAATATAAAAGACAATAAAAAACATAAATTTTGCATAAAGCATGACGTTGATCGGATAATTAGTTGCCGAGATATTTGGAATCCTATTTTCTACACTCTTCGATTTTTCATGACCCTGTATTTCATCGAAATTTCACTTCAAAGATATATTTTAATTGGAAATTTGATGCTTCATCAGATGCAATAAACCGCTAGTTAATAGGATTATTATTTTTGGAGTCATAAGGATGTTTCTTTCAAGCAATTCAGTAATCGAGCCTTTAAAGTTTGTGACGTCATCAAGCCACGATTTTATTTGAATTGCAATGCACTTTATAAGTAGTTTACACATTTTTATTTTAATACTTTACATTATGCATATCCATGATGGGTAAGTATTACGGTGGCCCCCAACGACTAGTTTATATATATATATATTTTTTTTTTTTACTCAAGCAAGACAGAATTATTGGATAAATTCAATTTCAATTTGAAAATGACAAATAAAAAGAAATCAATAATCCCTATCGGGATCCTTTTCATTTGTGTCCCTTTTTTGTCCCCAAAAAACAGAGTAATTAGTTGCCATCATTACAGAAATGTCATTAAAATTAGAAAAAAATTAATATCTCGAAAACTAAATCCAATTTCAAAATTCTATTACCAGTTTTGACATCCGCGGATTTTTATGGACAATTGGTATTAATTTCACCATCAAGCGTTTAATATTTTATTAAAAATAGCCCCGAAACATAATCAGTCGTTTAATCAGTCGTTTCATAAAATCGTTTCATAAATTCGTTTCATAAAATCGTTTCACAAATTTGTTTCATCAGGATTTTATATATATAGGGTAGATATTTTTTTTTTTTTTACTCAAGCAAGACAGAATTATTGGGATATCATTAGTTCATTGTTTTCTAGCTTCGTTAGCCAACGATTGAGTTTGGCAGTCTTGCGATTGGCAGTTTGGCGATTGACATTGGCCAAAGATTTTTCTATTAGTTGGACCAACAGCTAACACTGCGTCTGAGTCAACGTTTGGCTGATCTTTGGTCTAAAGATATGAGTTGCCATTTGACCAACAGTCATGTTTACTGGAAAAAAACTGCGCTAATAATAACAATAAAATATGATAATAATTGACCTTATTTTAATTAGAAACTTCAACTAATTTGTCGATTTTTTAGGCAAAAATTAATTATGCTTCTAGAATTACTGATTAAAATTGCTAAATATTTGTTTTTTCTTTAGCAAAGTAGTATATTTAAATGGGATCTCTGCAGGTGTCTACCTCATCACACACACACAGAAAAAGATTTAATATGCAAACTTCGTTCAAAAATATTTATATCTAAAACAAAAATGTACTTTCCGTATGGAAATGGAAATAGAAATTCTGAAGTTAAAACTCATGCTTGATTTTTATTTTATTTCATTTATTTATTTATTTATTTATATATTTTTGGAAAAAGTACCACACATTATAGCAGTATTTGAATGTTGAACTATATGATGAATGTATGATGTACTAGCTGTTACCCGTGACTTCGTTCACGCAACATTAAAAGAAGAATAAATACATTAATTAAGCAAAATATTTCACTCCCGATAATTAAAAACTAACGTTTTTAAGGTGCAATAATTGATAGTGCGTTAATTGATAACAAATCAATTAACTAACTATTTATCACATTTCATAGGAGACAATACAGTATTTTTTGTTATAGGGATCTTGACCCTCAGTCTTAAAAAAGTGAAATTTTGTGCCAAATAATCGAGAAAATGAAAATGCAACCAATGCAAAAAGGAGGACCAAATAAAATCGTGGAAATAGACGAATTGGGTAAAAATAAATGTCAATTTTACCTGATAAACAATTTTACTTTTAAGGCCTTTGTGAAACGTTTTAACAGCCATTCTTTCAAAAGAAAGATTAATTGGAAATAGTATATTATTTTTCTTTAAATTCAATTCTGCCTCCATGGTTCAACGTATAGCTGAAACAAATCTTGTTTTCTAAATGACAGTATGTTGACAGACAATTTTTGTTCTCCAGAATAAATTGATTCATGAAGTTTGAATATGTGAAAATGTGTTTTTATTTTTCGAATAATTTAATGAAATCAAGATTTTGTTTTCACCATCTATTCAAAGTGAAAATAAGTTCTGCTTTTCAGTTTTAATGAGAAAATGGTGTAAAAAATATACTGATCTGTTTTATTTCTCATTTTTTATGCACAAATATGGAGTCTTTTTCTTAAAATTATGATGTGATTTTTTGCAGAAAACTCTCATCTGTATATAACGGATACTTATGCTCAATAATCAGTATAGAAAAACAAACATTTAAATTTTTCTTTATAAATATGGCGTGAAGCTCATCTACTTTCTATACTTACTGATCCTTGTATTATTAATGTAAGGAATTGGTTCACACTCATTTTAAAACTTATTGGAAAATTCCCGTTTTATTTCAAATATGACGTCTCTTTTTCCGCAGAGAAATCCCTTTTTAATGACATAATTCTTGTTAATTTTCTTTTCCAGGCAATTAATTTCAATACTGGCATAGGGGAAATTATGTTACTTTAACGAAATAATATTAAATCTTTAGGTTTTATCAACAAAAATGGAATTATTAACATTCGTCATTTTTTTATGTAATCGAGTTTTTTCTTTTAGTTTTAAGAATGTAAATAACTGTATTTCTCGCTATCCATGACATCATTTTCGACATGGATAATTTTGCGGAGCATATTATTGACATTTGCTAACCATTTTCTTTTGAAACTTCTTTTTACTTTTTAAAAATTTAAATAAAAAATACGGTATAGTTATATTAGCCATGAGCAGACGGTAAAACGCCAAGTATTGTTACCATACAAAAGAAAAAAAAGAAAAAAAGTGTAGAAAAAAACGCAAGATCATTTCATTTCACCAATCAAAGCATATCCGCTTTATTTTCGATATTTGACGTCATATTCGCCTGTTTCCTATGGTTACTCATATTGAAACCTTGTATTATTATCAAAAACTAAAAAAAAAAGTACATTTTATTTCTAATAATATTATTTAATCTTCTTTTTAATTCGTTGATTTTTTAATTTCATTTGCATTTTTCACGTGAAAATTTTTCAATTGAAACTAAATTGTTGAGTAAAAATTATTATTCCGGGATTTGAATTAGTTTTGGCAACGATAAAGTATTAGCAACGGTAAAGTAAATTTAACCATTTTAAAGTATTATACGAAAAAATGTCCATTTATTCTCTATGAAAATAACAACATTTTGAATTATTAAGAAAAATATTTAAATAAAATAAACAAAAACCGGCCTATGTTCAAATGAGGGTTATAATTAACCTATATGCAAAGATACAGGATCATTAAATGCTCCATTTTGACGCTGGCTTCAGCCTAACATTTGCACACAATCAGATTTATAATATTATATTAGGATTACTGTTTGTATGTAAATGCGGGAAGAACACTTACTTGTGAAAATAATATTAGACTTGAAGCATTTGACCTAAGGAGAGACAGGAGGGGGAAGAGGTATTTTATCTGCTTTAAAAATTACTTTATGCATCCGTTAAATACTGAATTGATATCGCACTATAAAAAAGTTTCTACTGAAAAGATAGATCGGAAATAGCTATTAGTAGTCTTAAATCACTGAAATAATTGAGTAAATTTACTTTTTTCAGAACACTCTTACCATGATTTGCAAATTTTTTATCACAATTAGAGATCAAGGGAAATATTTAAGTTTCCATAATTGAAATAAATCCCCCAGAGATTGCAATCCTGTAAGCTACAGGATTTTGCAGTCAGCGTTTTTTTTTTTTTTTTTTTTAAACCTACAATAGTTTCTGAATAGTAATCATCGCTTTATTAAATGATCGATTTTTCTGTGATGCAATAAAGTAATTTTTTATTGAAAATACATACCAGAATTTTCTATTAGTTATTTAATTACAGAAATGCTGTTATTAAATATATCTAAGATTACTATCCGAAAAATATAATAGGTTTTTTTAATTAAAAAAAAAAAAAAAAAACGCTGGCCGCGGGAATCTGCAGCTTGTAGAATTGCAATCCAGAAATGTGATCGAGGTTGTATTCCTCGAAAAGAAAGAGTATGTTTTCCAGTCAACAACAAAATTCACACAAAACGTTTTGGTTTTCTAATATTTATCTCTTTCTTTTATCAAACTGTTTTTCGAAAAGCATACTTTCGATTATAGGGACATTCAGGGCCGGCTTTAAAGGGGCGCAAGTTCGGTGACCAATGTTGAATTCAGGCGGTGGCCCGGGGGGGACATCATCCCTCTGAGCCTGAAAATGCCCCCCCCCCCCCCCCCCCCCCCCCCGGAAGATTTGAGATTTTATGCTTTCAATGGGCAAAAAGTGGAATTCCCCCCCCCCTTCTGGAGTTACAGAAATCCCTCCCGGACAAAAGTGTCTGAATTCAACACTGTGGGTGACCGCCCTGGGTTGACCGCCTAATAGCTAAGGGACGGAAAATTTCCAAAATATTTAGCCTAAATGTAAGACCTAAAACATATTATTTTAAGAACCAATGAAAAAATTTCTCGCAGGGCGCGGGAGTAATACCTGGGCGTAGTATCCACAGCGCGCCAGGGGTTTTAAAACTTTCCCTATGAACAAGATCTTAAATAGTACGCAAGAAGATTTCTCAATAGTATGCAAACACGTCTGCTTTGGTTTCCTATTCAGGAAATTCCTTCGATGTATCTTCAATTTCTTCATGATAATAAAAATCTCTCTCTTTTGACATTTGTCTTAATTGATGATTATTCGTAAGAAAATTATCCAAATTTAGTACAATAATCAGAATGTATGCTTATAGCCAGGGGAAAACATTGCAGTGGCTTAGGGGCGCAAAATTTTCCCTGGCTGAGGGCGCACCGGCCCTCGGGCCAGTCCGAGCCTGCTTGACATCAAGTGTCTCTCACATTCAAATCAAAATACAAATTCGCTAATCAATTTTTCAAGATAAATCATGTGATTTAATTTAGGTTTTTTTTAAGTTTCAGAAAAATAATAAATGAAGAAAGTATATAGCTAATGGAAGTGCCAATAGTATAGAATCACTTTTTTTTTAATACTGTATTTCCATAAATGACCAGTTCGTTAAAAAATGAAAAATTAATAAAACGAATTATTACCTTAAAATCTGAATCATTCCTGTCAAATTTGGTTCCAATAACCTTCAAAGAATTGGAGTGAAAGGATCTATAATATAAGCTTCTATACCTAAATAATAATTTTACAGAATTCATTTTTTTTTTCCTTTAATTTATTGGACACAAAACCAACACAACAACAATAACCACGATCAAAAATTAAAAATTTACATTCTGTTTCTGTTCTGTTAATTATTCAACCAAACCTTTGCTTGAAAAGCATGCGCAAAAGTGTTCTGTTGAAATAATTATCAGTATGAAAAGAGCGGCTCTGAGAACAGAAACAAAAATGTAAATATAATCCTAAAATTTTAAATATTTGGGAAGAAATACTTCTGATTCCAAGATATTACGAAATAACGATATATCAAGCAATTAAATAATTGTGTGTCCAACCCGGTCCAACCAGTTATTTCTTCATTAATTACATAAAAATGCATCAGCTTCAAGCAGGATTCTGCAACACTACTCTTGCTAGTTGCTTATTTAAGGAATGATTTTTTATTTTTATTATTGCAACCGGTTGTGTTTTGTGTATAATATTTAAGTAAACAGAATTCATTATTTTTTTCTTTCTTTGTCGCCTTTTAAATAGCTAATATGTCTGACGCAGAAGATGATTTTATGTGCGATGATGAAGAAGATTATGATTTGGTATGACGAAGTTTTTGTCAGTGGTTTTTCTTTTCTAATCTTTCTTTACTTTGACATAAATTATAGTTTGGGTAATATTTACGTAAAATTTTACAATTACATCCGGATAGCTAAGTTGTATGAGCTTTATAAACAATATATTTAATTCGATAGTTTCTTTCAAAAGATTTCTTTTTAAAAAAAGTATTGCAATTCATTGTAATAGTTTAAAACACAAAAAGGTTTGTTAATGCCTTTTAATTAGCTTTATATGTGGAATTATTCTCAATTTTTAACTAATATTCATTCTATTTAAAATGAAAATTCAATTTTGTTATATTACTGTATTAATGACTAAAAAGTAGGAAATAAAATAAAGTTTTACAAAAAAAATATTAACCAACTTAAAAAAGCACTAAAAAGTATTAAATAATTCTTTAAAATTCTCTAATGACAAAATGTTATCCATTAACCACAAATCCTATATCATGTGTCGGAATAAAAATGATAAATTTAATATGTACAGTTCAATACCCACCAAACATGGATTTTCAAGAGAATATATTTTACAAGAGATGAATATACAGACTTATGGTTTAGTTTACGAATATATACATATGAAAAGCAATCAATTACTTTTTGAAGTCTGTGCCAAACAACCCCAATCGATAAATTAGTAGATACTAGGTACAATATATTCACAATTCTTACTAAACTTAAGGTAGTTTGGGACCGACTTAAAAAAGTAATTGATTGCTTTTCATATGTATATATCCGTAAACTAAATCATAAGTCTGTATATTCATCTCTTGTAAAATATATTCTCTCGAAAATCCATGTTTGGTGGGTATTGAACTGTACATATTAAATTTATCATTTTTATTCTGACACATGATATCGGATTTGTGGTTAATGGATAACATTTTGTCATTAGAGAATTTTAAAGAATTATTTAATACTTTTTAGTGCTTTTTTTAAGTTGGTTAATATTTTTTTTGTAAAACTTTATTTTATTTAAGACTGCAAACATTTTACGAGATTTTGCACCTAACTTGGAGATTCGTTGTCTGGAGCCGTTATAACCCATAAGTACCCTCAGTTCTTTTTAACCAGGTGCCAAATAGTTGCTCTGATGCTGGATTTTGGGCAGTGTAATCATTTTTTTGTACATTATGAATTCTACCTCGATTCTTCTATTGGACAAGTTCTGCATATATCTTCATTACAAGAGTATGAATCGTCTATGTTTCAGTGGATTTCTTCTTTTTTTTTTTCTTCCATCAAAGTTCTTTATTGTCCCCTTATCATGAAATTTCGGCTTTGCTCTCTCCCATTTTGCCCACAACCACTTAAAATCTTTATTTTACTTATTTATTTAATTTTTTAATCATCCTATTTGTTACTCCGTAGTAACCATAAAAGAATATATATATATATATATATATATATATATATAATTTAAATTACCTCTCTCCCTTTCAGTTTTCTGTTTCTCCCTTCGCCCACTAACATACAAAGTTTAAAATGATTATCCTTTTATTATTAATGTTCGAAAACGTGTGTATCTGTGAATGGATATATGGTGCCGAAGGAGAAGGAAGTGGGGACCTAAGCTGGAGGTTCATTTGGTTCGAGGTTTTATGCAATTTGAGACCCCGATGTATATTAGAGGGGGGGGGGGGGCTGCTAGCGGACGAAATCAACTAGTGTTACTCTATAGTAATGATAAATAATTAGCCCTCTAAATTCTCATATCTCCTGAAATTTCCTTATCCTCCTTTTCTCCTAGGAAAAGTAGGAATTTGTAGACATGGGGAGGGGGCAAAGCAAAAACTTCGCTCTTTTTTGCAGTGTATATGTTCTTTACAATAAATGTAAACCTTATGTAAAATGTAAAACTTATTTAATTTTATATAAAATGGAAAAAAAAAACATTATTTCCAGATGAATAGTACATTTTGCTTTTCTCTGTTACAATTTGGTGCTTAAATAGTGATGATTTTTTTTTTTTCCCCCATTTGTTCTTGCCTTTGTGACTAATAATAAACTTTGTAACAATTAAATCAGGGTTGGGTTTTTGACATGACAGTGGTAAAAACTGTGTTTTTACCGGTTTATTCCGTCAAAAACCTATTATTTTCAATTGTCCTCCAATTTATGGTGTAAGGTAGCATACAATACATTTCTAGATTGATTTTACCTTGTTGTTCTTGTTATTATTATTATTTACAATTACATTTGTTAAATTTATTTAAAAGAAGATCATTTCCTAATATGGGAAAGATTTAAAAATACAAGATTAAAAGAAAAGAACAATATTTGTCATAATCTTCACTAATATAGATTCTACTAACTGCAATTAACATTAATATTAAATAATAATAAAAAGTTATTATAATTATTAAATAACATTCAATATACATTTTTAATAAAGTACATAAAAAATTATTTTAGATATGCAAAAATGCTGTTACATTGTATAACAATAGATGTTAAGCATAGACTGGCAGTGAATAAATTTGAATATTCTTTGATATAATATTTTAAAATGCATATCTTATGTATTCATAAATGCAATTGTGGTGATTTTCATTTGCACTTCAATAAGTAGAATCTTAAAGTTTTGTTTTCAGCAATGTAATAAATTGTACCGATATTATACACATTGTTTAATCTAATATTTATAAGTTACAGGATTTCTTCAAAAAATCGAATTTTTTTAGACTTTGCTAAACAGCTTAAGATATTGTAGAGATCTTCTAACAGAGATGTACACGTATTATTCTAATGTAATTCTTTTTTGTTTTTCTTGGATGGATAAATATACTTTAGAGTCTTTTTTATACTGAATATTTTATGTAAAACAACTTAATATTAAAGATAGAATGAAAAAAAAAATGTAAAAACAAACTACTAAAAAATGGGTTTTTGACATTTTTGACACAGAGGTTTTGACATGATGGTAAAAACCATGGTTAAAACTGGTAAAAACCGTCATGCATAAAAAACTTGCCAACCCTGAATTTAATAAGTTAGTGAGCTTTTTTTAAAATTTGGTATTTTTGTATTAGACATTTTGGTGTACTTTTGTATTAGCCAAACACAAATCTTTCCAAAATCTCTTCCTTTTTCTTTCTTTTTTCTTTTGCTCTTAGCAGTTTTTATTTTCTGTATGTGTAAATTAAATCAATGTTTTGACATTGAAATAAAATATTTTGGTTTATGATTCCATTTTATGTTCCATTTTAAATGTATGGAAATATATATAATATGTAATGTGTGTGTATTTTAAAAAGAAAATGTGCAAGGTTTTAACATTTTAAATGAAATTAATGCAATACAAATGATAGTGATGGGAACATTTGTGATTTTTCACCTTTGCCTTGTGTACATTTTTATGTCAGAATAGTTTAATGGTGTGAAAATTTCATGGTACTCTTTAAATAATAAACATTAATTCTATTGTAATTAAAATTAAAAAATGTTTGCTGCTGCCTACCAAAATGTAGAAATTTATCTTTTAATAAATCATGAAACAACTGAAGTATTTGTAGCATTTTAGCCAACTTTCACAATTTAACTTTTAAAAAATAAGGTTTATACGAGAATATTTTATTCCACTCCAGTATTTTAGTTTTGTTTTGATGTGGTTGCATCCAGTGACAAAAGTAAGGGAGGGGAAGGGGGCAGCTGACTTGGGTGCTGAATTTTTAAAAGGGTGCACAAAATGAGTAATTATGTAATAAAGGTTTAAAATAAAGGAAAGGTGAAATTGTGCATGTGAAGATTTTAATGTTAATTTGCATAGCTGGAAAAAATAACTTTCATCAGATCAGGCACAGAAGTATAAAAGGAAGGAATTTCTTTAACCAGGAGTAAGTCAACCTCTCCCCTCCTCCATTTTAATTGCTTATCACACAGATAAAACCTGCCCATCTCTATAGTAGGTTTGTCAGATTAGGCTATTTCTGTCTGATGGAGTTATTTAACTTTTAAGATTATGGGTAAATTTTTCTATTCGCTGATTACGGCAATTTTGAGCAAAATATTACAGGTTGTGATTTTTGCGCTTATTTTGTATTTTCCAAACTATGCTTTATTATTCCTGTCAGAGTTTCAGGTTTCAGCTTGACATTGCAGTCACAATGAAAGGGGATTATTTTTATACTGGGTTAAATATGTAAAATATTTTTTTTTCTTACGTGGCGCGGAAATAAGGCTGAATTTCTAGATTATCGTTTGGCAACAACTGCAGTTTCCAGCTCGAATATGGCAAGCAATGTGGGAGCAGTGAAACTTAGCAATTATTAAAAATAAAATAACATGTACGTAATCCAAAGCGTTTGAGATGATTCCTCATTTTAATTATGAGTAATAGCGTTAATTCCAAATGAATTCTCAACTCTTATTTAGAATTTATTTACGAATTTCACTCATAAGAAAACCGGAGAGAATAAAAATATCAACTGTCTAGATTGCACCTGCTGCCATCTGTTGCTGTCTTGACGAAATAAATAAAATATCACATAGTGTTTTTAAAATTGAATTTAAGCCGCGCTGTACAATGTTATAGGAGCAATGAGTTTAAACTGATTGTTTTTCCAAGATCCTTTTTTTATAGTATTTAAATGATTTATGCTCATTGGTGGCACCAATATAAATGCATTTTTAATTGTGTTTTCAATTACTTTTTTTTTACATTTAAAACAAATTGTCAATTTTATATGTTAAAATGATTTATGGTAGTACTTAGTGTTCCTGTTACGCGTTTTTCAAAGGGCGCCGCGCCCTGCCCTTTTTTGTTTAGGTGACGATGCGCCCTGCCCTTTTTTCGTTTAAGTGCCGATGCGCCCTGCCCTTTTTATAAGTGAAAAATGCGCCCTCCCTTTTCCCGAAACATGTACTTTGCGCTCCGTAATTTTTTCAAAAAATTAGCCCTTCTTTTTTTTTTTTCCTTTCCTTTTTGAGAAAAGCACGTGGACACAAGGTCACCTGTCGTGATGTCCCCATCGGACCCGCCCCGTCCGCGTCAAGAACAGGTATAGCAACCCCAACCCCACAGACAATAGAACCCTTATTTCTGTGCCCAACCCCATTCCACTCATTGTGTATTCCAGATTCCGGCATACCCCACTGTATTCTCAGATTTCAAAACGCCATTTGCCTTTGCAGTTTGAAAATCGCTCCATTCGTACACGTGGTTCCGTGGTTGTTAAATAAATTTCGATATGCCTTCATCAAACCGTAAGAGGAAATTATTGGAAGATGCAAGAAAAAAAGAAGGAAAATCATGCAAAAAATTAGCGGATATGTTCAAAGTAAGTACATTTTTCTTCAGTTTTGTTTTATTAAAATATTTGAGTTGAAATTGTTTATTTACAGCATCGTTAATGATGTCCAAAACTAGTTAAATTGTTATTTACTTATATTTACAAATCATGATTGTGACGTAATTAATCTAAATAACAATGAATCCTTTCTGCATAGCGAAGTACATTATCAGATTCAAGCTGATAACGGAGCACGGAGCGCTTCTGTTATCTGAATAAACCAATTACAGTTGTCAGCTTTTTATTAGATTTGCTCTAATAGTGGGGGTTTTTTAAGGGGCTCTAAATGCCTGAAAACTTATTATATTTTAATAGAAATTTGCTATGCGGCCTAATTTATTATTATTTGAACTCGCTGAAAATTTGAACGCATTTGGACAAATAGCGACAGATATATATATATATTTTTTAATAGTAACGAAAAGCAAAGGTTTCAATTATCGTTTTATTTTCATTCTGTTTTCCGTTAAGGCTTCTTTTCTCAAAAAAATATTTTTCCAGGCTCAACAGCGTGAAACTTTGATACAATCACGGTCATTTTTAAACGTAGAAGAATTAAATTTGTAGGCATGACCATTGAAGGGATTTGAAATCGAATAGTGATCTTTTCTCAACAAATACATTACATCTTGAATTATAATCTATTACCCCACGATAGTGCTCTTATCTTCGAAAAGCGGTTCAATATGCGAACTTTGACTCCGGTAAGATCCTTTGTCTTTCTAGAAAAAACGGGAACGCTATTCGATTTCTTGGTTTCTGAATAAGAAAAGTATACCTGCGAATTTCGGGCTTTTAAGAGTAAATATTCAATATTCCGTTGTGGTCGCAATTAAGTTTTATTTTTCTTTCTTTTAAGCAAAGTTTTTTTTTTAAAAAAAAGGTAAAAAGAAAAGAAAATGTGCAAATTCAGGGGAGGAAACATTCTGAGGAGACATAGTTTTTTTTTTTTTTTTTGCTAACCTTATTAACAGACTGTATACTAAATTTTTAAGACTGTTCTCAAATCAAAACTAGCAACTTTATGACATATTTTTTAATTCTTTTTTTTTTTTTTTTTCTGTTCGGAAGGGCATGGAATTGGCAGGTGTTGTTATTCAGAAACTATGTAATCGAAACACGTTTTCCATTTTGGGGCAAAGACAGACTATCTTTCAGAAAACATTATCGATCCTTCAGCGCGATTAAGGGGAAAAACGTGTTGTCACTTGACACGAATCTCTTATAACTCGATAAGTAATTTATTTATTTAAAAAAAAAAAAAAAAAAAGGCTAAGCTTTGGAACTACCCTGCTGTTTTTGATTGGTTAACGATCGCGTTATTTGGCGAATTTCGCGTTTGTTGAGCAGGTCATTTGAGAACCACCTTAAAAGAAAATAAATTAGTATGTAGCCTTATTATTAGGTGGTAATTTCAAGTTTTTCGTTTGCTCTTTGTTTGAATATTAGCCTAGCGCGAGTTGCTAAAACGAAAATTATATTATTACTACGTAATTTGACAATTTTTTTTTAGTAAACATTTGGAGACATTTGGTTAAAAAAAAAGAAAGAGGGGGGGGGGGGAGAGAGGAAATCGCTAAATTTAAATTTAAAGCAAAGCTTTTAAAAAAGAACGCGTGCTAGCATTTCTTATATATATGTATGTATGTATAAATTCAGGGACCGATTTACAAATTTGGGGGCCCTGGACACAGATGCTTATGCCCTCCGCCCCCCCCCCCTTTGCACCTATGCTTACGGCGGCCTTGAATAAAAAATATATTATTGAAACCCCGTACTTATTAAGATAACCACTTCTGACTTTAAAAAATCTCAGTCTTTAACAGTAACACTTTTTATAACATCCTCATAATCTGTAGTGTTCTATCTCGTTAACAATTTTTCGAAATCCATAGCTGCCAACTCTCCCGGTTTTCGCGGGAGACTCCCGTTTTTACGTTTAAGTCCGATTTTCTCCCGTTTTCCACTCCTACTTTAAAATTCCTAGAAACGTACTTCTGAAAAAAGAAAATTCCAATCTCAACAGATACCGTCACAGGATCTCGTCAGAATTTCGCCATTGGACCGCTAAAAAACATAAATTTCGTCAAAGGATCCCGGAAAAACATAAATTTCGTCAAAGAATCGCCAAAACCCCCCTCAAATTTCGTCAAAAAACGGCGAAAAACTGCAAATTTCGTCACAAAGGCGCGAAAAAGCACAAATTTCGTCAAAAGATCGTGAAAAAAATAAATTTCGTCAAAGAATCGCCAAAAAACCCCCTCAAATTTCGTCAAATTTAACTATTCAGTCTGTTTTTCAGCTTTCATGAATGGAAAAATCTTAGTAAATTTTCAAAGTATGTGAAGTAGATTCCTTTAAACAAATAATCAGTATAGTGAAATATATTTCTTAAGTCACACTAAAATTAAATAATAATAATAATAATAATAAAAACTGTTGCCCTGTTTAATTTTTAACTGTGATGATAATAATATAATATATTAAAAAAAAAAAAAAAAAAAAGAATTTATTGGGGGTTATTTTAAATAATTTTATTTATTTTTTGATTGTAGATAATCATATTAAGTAACCTAATTTACTTAGGTAATTGATATATATTAGTCAATAAAAATTAGTTGTTAATATTAGTAAAATGATATGTTCTCTATATCGGTGAGCCAAAGAAATAGGTCAATTTATTTATTTATATCTTTCTGTAATTTCATACCTGAATAAATAAAAACAGCTAATTCAAATTTTAAAATTCTATTACCAAGGTTCAAAGCCACTCTTTGTACCTACTCTGAAATAAAGATGAAAATAAGCACTCGCCAGTCGCCACCCGGTGATTAAACTTAAAAAACTGGCGATTTTTAAAATATGGAAAGAACTGGCCAGATGCAGGATATTTGGATTTTATCTTTCCCCAATCTTTTTTCCCTTACACCTCGGATGTTCCTGATTTCACATTGCTGCATCTTTCTGCATCCACTTTCGTTTTTCAAATAATTGTACAGCATTTAAAAATAAATTATTCTATAACATTAATTTTTAATAAAAATATGATTTAATAAAAATTTTTGAATGAACATTTTATTTTGATTTTCAGTTTCAGGTGTGAACAGAACATGCATGTGAACACACATTTCATGCATCATTTAATTTTATTATTATATAATATTTTCTTCAAAGAAATAGTTTCATAGCCAAAATGCTAAAAGAAAGTACTATTACCCAGTAATGTAGCCAGATTTTTTTTTTGTGAAAAGGGAGGGAGGGGGGGGGGGGGGTAGACAACTTCCTATGAAGAAATTAAAAAAAAAAAAAATAAGTAAAAAACTCAAAATTTAATATTAACACATTTTAAAATTAATTTTAATTAAAATTTTTCAGAAAAAAACAGATATTTTGTTGATAAAAAATAACCCCCCCCCCCTCTCCTCGGAACTTAATCTTAAACATTATTACGAGATATTTTCATACTTTAAAATGTTGAAAAGGTTCACTAGCCAGTAACTGGCTACTTAAAAAAAAAAATAGCATTCTGGCCAGTAGCTACTAAGCAAAATTCCTCATTTTAATCTTCACTCTGAAATATTTTAAACCTGATTTGGTAGTCTCTGTGTTATATGTACTGTCAAGGGTCGATCGAGGAAAAAATTGTGGTCTATTTAGGGTCCCTTCACAAAAATCCATTTAATAAAACAGGCTCCTTAAAAAAATTACTCTTCATAAAATAGGTCCCTTCACAAAATTCCATTCCATAAAAACATGTTCGCCATTAATTATTTTTATTTTGTTAGGTTTTAAAATGTGTAATTTGCAAAGAAAACCAATTCACCAGAAAGGAAAACTTTAGCAGAAGGATTTAAAGAAGTTATTATTATTAAATGCATGATTTGAATTTGAGTAGCTGGATTTAATCTTTCTTAAAAAAATGTTATTTTCCCCAAAAATATGATAAACTTCACAAAAAAAACTTTTTTTTTTTTCACAAAATGGACCTCAAGAAAAAAAAAACCTGCATCGATTCGCCATTGTTATGTTTTATATGGTATATTTAAAACAGAAAATAAATGTTTTTCAAATTTGAGGAATTTTTGTGTTGAAATTAGATTAAATTTTTTAAAATAGTGTCTGTTCTTTATTAATGTTTATATAATTATAATGCCTTATACAATACAAGTTACCATTTGCAATATCAATATTATATATCTACATTTTGTGTTTTAGAGTGCAGTAGTGAAGTCAGATGCAGAAAAGCCAAATGTCCTTACAGAAACTGCTATAAGAGATGGTGATGGTCACACTTTTGATGCTGCTGAGAAGTCAGAATCACTTTTAACTATTTGTGATAGAACTGAAAAAGTAACAGATCAAGGTTGTACTACTGCATCAAATTTACAAAATGCTGCTTCTTCTGAAAATGTACTTACTCTACATGGTAATGGAGCAGAAGAGTTGATTATGGTTGAAGACTGCTTTGTTTCAAGTGCTTCAGAAGATGCATTTCTATGCAAAAGTGCATCAAATTCAACTGATGAAGGAGCTGCTTCACAGGGTCAAATTCCAAATGATGAAGCAACAAAAAAAAAGAAAGGACATGGGCATAAAGTTGGTTTTGAAACTAAATGGAGGACAGAATTTCCTTGGATACGATGTGATATTAGTGAAGGAAAAGAGTTGCTTTACTGTCAACTTTGTAAAGACCATCTTACAAATGACAGCCGATATAAAAATTCCCTTTGGATAACACGAGGAACTGCAACCGTACGGTTAGACAAGATAAAACAACATGCTATATCAGAAATGCATAACAATGCAATATCTATTGAAACCACTCTAATTAATGAGGCAAATGCAGCACAAGCAAAATGTTCCGAGGATTCTCCAATGTTCAAGGCTGTAGGGTCTGCTATGAAATGTTTAAATTTTTTAATCAATCATAACATTCCACATACTACAATATTCCGACCATTTATTGAATTTTGTATTGAGGAACTAGAATCTCCGATATTGGCCCCTTTAAAAAAGACAAAAGATGCAACTGCCTCATACACAAGTTACGAAACAATCAATGAATTTATATCATCCATGGCAGAAACTCAGAGAGAGTCTATAATTGATTCTATTCAGAGCAGTCCATGCTTCTCACTGATGGCAGATGAAACAACAGACAAGACTGAAAGGAAACATCTTGCTGTTTCTGCAAGATATATAAAGGATGGAAATCCTATAGTATCATTTCTGAAGGATGTTCAAATTCCAAATGGTGCTGCAGAAACTATTTTTGTAGCTATTTCACCAATAATTAATGAATGTGGTGGATTTCACAAAATGTCAGGTTTTGGTAGTGATGGTGCTCGCGTAATGGTAGGTGAAATCAATGGTGTTGCAACTAAAGTCACGGATAAAAATCCAAAAATCATAACAATCCACTGTCATAACCATCGCCTTGCCTTAGCAGCCAAAGATAGTTATGAGGAAAATTCATCCTTACAAAAATTCGATGAAACTGTTAAAGCACTTTATAAATATTATAAAAACAGCTCAGTCCGATCTTCGAGTTTATCTGAAGTTCAAAATATTTTGAACAAGGGAAAATTCACCAAACTGAAACGGGTGAGTTTTACGAGATGGCTTTCGCATGAAGAGGCCATTAATTCAATACGAGTCAACTTTCAAAACATAATAGTTGATTTGGAAAATGCAGTTGCTGCCGAAAATTCAAACAATAAATTGAAAGGGCCTACTCCCCAAGGTTTACTAAAAAATGTAAAATCATATGATTTTTTCCAATGGGTTCATTTCATGTGTGATACATTGGCAGTAATTAAAAAACTGACCTTATTTTTTGAAAGGAGAGAAGTAGATTTATCTGCCATTGAGGGAAAGGTGGCAGTGGCTCAGAAATCATTAGAAAAATTAAAAAGAAAGCCTGGAGGTGAATTTTGCAACAAGTTGGATGAACAAGCAAGGAAACTTGGTATTCCAGCTCCTGTTGGGGAGATTGCCAATAACCGTTTTAAAAAACAAACGACACATTTTATTGATACACTCATTCAAAATATTTCTGAAAGAATGGAAAATGTACCAATAATTTCTTCACTTGGTATATTAGACCTCCGACAGGCCCAAGAAGAAGACTGTTCCACAAATTATGGTGCATCCGAAATGGTAGAATTGGCTGAGTATTTTGATATTAATAAAGATGACTTATTAGTAGAATGGGATGATTTTAAATCAGTCTACTTAAATCCAGACTTTAAATCTGAGAATCTTTCGATACAAAATTTATCCAAGATCTTGTATAAATCAGAGGCACGAATTGGACAGAGGTTTCCACTGGTTCAGAGGCTGCTAAACATAGCAATAACTTTGCCACTATCCACAGCTGAGGTTGAAAGAGTATTTTCTCAAGTGACATTAATTTTAACTGATCACAGAAACAGACTGAAGGTAGAAAATACTGACAATTTGTTAATGACAAAATTAAATGGAGAACCAAATTATATATCTGCTGTCAAACATTGGCAGATTAAAAAGAAGTATCGTACATTTTTTCTATAATGTATTGCAAAATCTCCATTAAATTGTCAATATTGTAGTTTTTTTTTTCCCATTTAATTCATTAAATTACCTCCATATAATTTGTGTTCAAAATAAATTATTTTCTATTTTATTAGTATTAAACCTATAAATATGTTATAAAACATTGTAATTGTTCATATTTCGTGTAGAATAGGTTTAAAACTTTTTTGAAAAGGTAAAAGAAAGCAATAATTAGGTAGCATATTTTATTTTATGTATTTTTTTTTCAATAAGTTGTGTGTTCTATGCTCAGAGTAACTATATATTTGAGAGAGAATCTCTTTACACATTCAGGGGTCACAGACCTGCTCCAATTGCACCAAACTGCTCCAAATGAAAATATCTGCTACAAATGCATTTTTTTTTACTATTTCTGCTCCAAAACGAGCATTTTGTTTTTTCTTTTCTACGGTGAAATCTAATTTCTTTGCGCCATTTTCTTCCCAGGAATGCCATTTTTCTGCCGAACGGCAAATTTCCGCTTTTTTAATTTTTAAAAATCAAATTCACGATCTGAAATGAAGATTTTCGTCAATGATCACAGAAAAAAATGGCGATTTTCATCGGACTCTCACAAAATAAAACCTCAATTTTCGGCAAGTGAACTTGTAAAATCATGATTTTTGGCAAGTGACCAAGAAATAATATTGCGATTTTCATCAAGCGATCGCAAATTGAAACTGCAATTTTCGTCAGACGATCACGAAATAAAACCTGGATTTTCGGCAAGTAACTGCGATATATGACTACGATTTTCGGCGATTGACCGCAAAATAAGACTTATTTTCGTCAAACGATCATGTAATAAAACAGTTATTTTTGTCAAACGACTGCGAAATAAAACTGCAATTCTCGTCACTGATCGCGAAATAAAACCTCTATTTTCGGCAAGCGACCTCGAAGTAAAACTATTATTTTCGGCAAGTGACTGAGAAGTAATACCACGATATTTTGGGTGCATATTGCCCGACAAGTGTCGCTACTATATTTTGTTTTCATGATTTCTGCAATAGCCACTATATCTCAAGCTCGAATACATTGGCATTTAATTTTTGTTGCAGACGATTTGATTTATATAGAAGAATATTTTGTGATGGTCACACCATACTAGTTAGTATTGCTAATGCATCCCTGATATAAATATTTCATGGTGTAAGGGAGGGGTTAAATTAGTTTTCATTTCTTAGTTTTTTATGGCAAATGATCTGAAATTTGGAATCGCTGAGGTCCGGAGTATAGATTTTGTACTGTATGAGATTTCAACATGTGTTGGGTACAATGGTGATATTCAATTTATTTTCAAAAGAAGAGCTTTTGCTGCTCCAAAAACTCATTTTCCTACTTAAAAACTCGATTTCTTACTCAAAAACTCGATTTCCTGCTCCACAAGTCGTTTTTTGTTGCTCCAAAAACCATTTTTGACTGCTCCAATTCTTCCTGAGTGAATGTGACCCCTGGACATTCTCCAGCCAAGATAAAATCATATGACTTAGTATAAAAGCATCCCGCTCAGCATAATAGTACTATTGGTTTTTATGGACGATATTAGACCGTTTCATGATCATGATTGTTTTAGCTCAAAAATATAATGGTAACAAGCTGTTTTGCCTATGATGTAAAGGAAAAGCAAACAAATGATATCTTTCATCACTCATCAGTATGTATTTATTTTGCATTATTATTTTTTAATATTTAAAAAATCTTAAGACTAGATCAATACAACTATGATACTACTTATTTTTAAGTGTATTTTTTTATGTTTCAACTTTTTTTTTTTCTTAAAGTGATTCTCATTTATTAATTTAACTTAACAAATTTTTAAAAAGTATGCTAAATTCAATTTGTTTAAATAATTCTTTCTCTGGCTTGTTTATAAAATTATGAATGCTCTTATCTCTCCAATTCAATGAGAGTTGAGATTTATTCCAACAGAGCGAAAAATGTCCGGATCATTTGTTAAAATAGATCTCAACTATGCTATTCCAAACATTGAATATTGAATATGATTTACCTTGTTGAACAAAATACTTTCCCTCTTGATTATGGTTTATCTCTAATTAAAATTTGTCAACATTACATAAAAATATGCATCCAAACTTATTACAGCAACAGCATTATGCAAAAATACCACATCCTTGCCAAGAGCTGCAATAAAATGACAAGACTAGTGTTGCTGCTAGTAACCTTTCATCGCCAAATGCATCACATCACACGGGTATGTTGGCTCTACTTCTTGTAGGTGAAAACAATTCATTGGATGCGCTCTCTACATAGTATACTTACAATGAGATTCTACGATTCAATACACAATCAGAGTTCATACTAGTAAAAGAAATGTATTCTTTTCAGATCCTAGCCAAAATTTTAAGTAGGATGTTCGGAAAGTTTTATTTTATATGAGATTCTTAAAAATATAGCTCAATTCCAGCCAATCTTGATTATGTATGCAGTACTAACAAATAATCCAGCGGAAGGTACAGAATGTGTCCTTTTACTGAACAAAGTGCCCTTTCACTTAACAAAAAGTGCCCTTTCACTTGACAAAAAGTGCCCTTTCACTTGACAAAAAGTGCCCTTTCACGTGACAAAAAGTGCCCTTTTCTATAAATGCACCCTGCCCCTTTTTAAAAGAAATGTGAACACTAGTAGTACTCATTCCAGCTAGAATTGCTTGGGACTGTGTAGCAGTCTAAATGTGAATTGCTTCGCAATTCACGGGGGTTGGCGAGCGTTAGCAAGTAGGGGGCTGAGCCCCCTAGTATAAAATATATCTCCATATTTGTGTCTTTATTTCAAAATTTCTTCACACAAAGGAAAAGTTGTGAAAGTTTTACACAGAAAGGATACCAGATTTTACTTAAAATTTTGTAAATTGTAAAAATGAAAAGAAAACAGTATGTTTGCTATTATAGAGTGAATGTATGATAATTTAATTATATGATTATTTTATTTCAGGAATATTCTGAAGACAGCAATTCTGAACCCGATGTGGACTTGGAAAATCAGTATTATAACTCTAAATCCTTGAAAGAAGATGATCCTAAGGCTGCTCTTAATAGTTTCCAGAAGGTTTATTTTTTTCCTTGTATTAATTTATTTTTTCCCTATCTAAAAATGTGATTAACTAGATATTTTCATTATTCTGTTGATGCTTGTTTTGTTACTCCTCATTCGTCAGTCTACTTGAAAATTTAATTTATCATGCTTTGTATGAAGTCAAGGAAATATGGTAACATGATGACATCACCAACAAATGAGTGAATATGAAAACTAATAACCGTATATAATTAATTCAAAATTAAGTGAAACATTGAGCAAATATAAAGATTGCCAATTTATGCCATTGAATTTTGTTTTTGAGCTTGGAAAATTTATAAAAATAAAGTTATTTTTAATTAAAAAAAATTTTTGAAGGAAAAAGTGTTGATAGATGTTTAATGTTTAAAATTTAATTAATCAAATTAGTTGTTATATTTAATTGGTAAATTAATCATTTATTTTGATTTTTTATGAACTTTTCACCAGAACATTGTCGACATTCATTATCACAGCTTCAGAATTAAATTGTAAGACTGTGTTATAAGTTTTTAAAAACATTTCTTTCTCTGTTTCAGCTCTATCTGAGCCATTATCAAAACAAAAAACTTTTGTTTTGATAATAGCTCAGATTGAGCTGAAACATGTGTCAACAGTCTAACAAAATCTATTTTGCTGTTTGTTTTTATTTTACAACTTTTAGCAATTAAAAAGAAGTATATAATAACCAGAGTTTCTCCCAGACAGTTTCAGAAGGGTGCTGCAGCCTGCCTGTCCTTTGGTTTATCAAATAGCACCCTTCTTGCCCTCCAATAAAAGAATTAGCACCCTTCTTGCCCCTTGGTAAAAAAAAAAAAAGTGTCCTTTCTCCTTTTTGGATTAAAAAATTGACTTTCATAGTAAACACTGACTCATAGTTGACTTGAAAAGAGTGCCCTGACTTTTAAATATTACAAGTTGCTTTAAAAACCAAAAAAATTCCTTTAACAATAAAAAAAAAAGGTGCCCTTAAGAATGTGAAAAGTGCCCTCAAGAATCCAAATAGTGCCCTTAAAAATAAAAAAGTGCCCTTTTCTCACCAGCAGCACCCTGCCCTTTTTTAAACTTGGGAGAAACTCTGTAATAACAAAGTGTTAATATTTGTTATATTTAAAATGTTTCTGTAAATAATAAATTTCAATTAGATATTTTAATTACAATTGTTATAACTATTTCAAATTCTTAGTTATATGTTATATTTCTGGAAAATCAATGAAAACACATACCAGATAATATCTTTATCTTCAAATCCATCATTAGATTTCTTTTTTAAATCTAATTTTTCATGTGAGGATTCTTTCAAGTCCAAAATTAATAAAGCAATATGAATACTATATTGTGAATTTGTAAAAATAAATACTTAAAGAAAGGGTCATTTTCAAAATTCAACACCATTTTGCTGTCCATCCTGAAAGATTTTTTCCCCTTAGGAGGTATAATATGAAACTTTGAATAATTTTTCTTTTTGCTGTGCTTATTAGTAGACAGTTTTCAGTAGAGAAATAATATGATTGTAAGACATTTTTTTTTTTTTTTTTTTTTTTTTTGTAGAACTATTTAAACCTTATAAATTTCTCTTCTTTGAATAGTCAAGTCTTTTACTGTATTTAGTAGCAGACACAGAGTAGGAAGGCAGATTTCCATTTTTTTAGGCATATTTTTAGTTTCATCTCTTGGGAATTTGATTTGCCTCAAAATACTCATTTATTGAATTTTTGATTTTTTGTTTATTATTTAAATTTTTGCTAGCAAGAAAGTGATATATGAATGATTAGATTTTTTACTTTGTGCTTGTTAAAATTACAAGTGTATTTATTTTGTTTTAGGTTTTAGATTTGGAAGGAGGTGAAAAAGGAGAATGGGGATTCAAAGCCCTGAAGCAGATGATAAAAATAAATTTTAAAATGGTACATTTTGTCATTTATTATTGTTAATAAATAGTTTAAAAGTTTATTTATCCTTATTTTTGTTGTATGCTTTGAATTTTGCATATTATGTTTGGAGGATTTGTTCCATTTAAAAGTACATTCAAACTGTTGCATTTTATTTACAGTTAGTGTATATTGTTGCTTCATTGTGTTATTTTATGTTTCAAATTGTCTTAGAGTTAATGTGTGAACATGTATTTATTGTTACCAAATTTTGAAAATCACCCTAAAATATATTGTTTTGTTAAAATAATAATATAATGTATGATTCAATGAACTTTAAAAGAAGAAAATTTTCTTTGCTATGTATACATTTAATTAACAATTATTCTATGTAATTATTACCCATTTTTAGTTTCATCTCTTGGGGGAGGAGGGGAGCAATGCTCAGGAAATGCGATGTTGGACATGTACAGGGTTAACAAGAAAAAAACTATCCAATTCAATGGGCTCTAGATTATTCTTTTGCCCCAATTGAGACAAAATTAAAGTTACCGTTAATAGAAATGATCCACTTGTCATTTATTAAAGAAAAATTTTTACCACAATTTTCTTCTGAAAGGTAGCACGATAACATTAAAAAAAAATTTTCAGTATGCTTATTTTAATATCCAATATGCTTACTCATAAATATTTAATATGCTAAAATTAATGCAGTATTATGTTCTTCATTGTCAACAACATGCTATAATTGCAAAATCCTATTTTAGTATCTATGCCAGCTCTAAAAGAAAGCATTTGTTGCTTTATGTTACAGAAATTGGCTAGATCTACTGCACTCAGATATGGTTTTGCAATTATGGCATGTTGCTGATAATGAAACTAGTTATTGGGGGCCACCATAATACTTACCCATCATGGATATGCATAATATAAAATATGAAAATAAAACATGTGTAAACTGTTTATAAAATGCATTGCAATTCGAATAAAATCGTGGCTTGATGACGTCCTAAACTTTAAAGGCTCTATTACTGAATTGCATAAAAGAAACATCCTTATAACTCCAAAATTGATAATCCTATTAACTAATGGTTTACTGCGTCAGATGAAGCGTCTCATTTGCAATTAAAATATGTCTTTGAATTGAAATTTGAATGAAATACAGGGTCAAGAAAAATCAGAGTGTGGAAAATAGGATTACAAATATCTCGACAATTGATTATTCGATCGACTTTATTCTTTATGCAAAATTTATGTTTTTTTATTGTCATTTATATTCACTCCGTAGAATAAACAATTTCGAAAATTTTTATATACCTTTTATTAGAACGACTATTTCGAGAGTCTAAAAAAATAGTTCCGGATCATCGAGGTTACTGAAATTCAATAAGCATCTTTCCATTATTACATACTAAGTACATAGCCAACTTCAAGTCTCTATCTCAATTGGTTCGGGAGATAGAGCATTTACAGACACACACACAGACAGATGGACGGCTATTTTTTTTTTTCTAAAAATGTTTTCCGGAATCTCCAGAGTCTGAAATGTGTAAATCCGGCAATTTTTTTTTTTTCAATTTTCAAAACGATTACAAGACTTACCCTATACGTATGATGGGTAAGTAAAAGGACATATCAAGAGCATTTATTGTTACTTAACCAATAGGCTTGGTAGCTGAAGCCAGAGATCTTGGATTTGACTCCCTGCCTGGACTCTTTTTTTTTTTTTTTTTTTTTTTTCACTCAGTTTGATAACAGTAAACTCGTATAATATCCAAAATCCTGTTACCATTATAAAATATACAAAATTTATTGTTATTCTAAATGTGTTATAACCCATGAACTATTTGATATAGGTGGTTTCTGTTTTTTTATAAATCTTTTTTAGTGCCTAAAATCTGTACATCAGCACTTACAATATTTCAACATGTGTGTCTGTAGCTACCTTCAAAATCTCAAAAAGATATTTTATCTTCTGTCATACACGAATTAGCAAATCAGGCACCTATCATCATTTTGATAGCTTCTGTGATTTGCATCTTCAGCATCATAATATCATCAATTTGAATGCATACACATATGCATAAAATGTATATTCATACAATTCTGGGATATGATGTGTAGTAAACATGCCAGTAGGAGGCACCTGATTATTGCATCTCACCCAATCTCTCTTTAGACTTTACATGCCACCAAAAAAAAAAAAAAAAAAACCAGAATATTTAGCAAAAACAGCCACAATCTATTTTAAATATTTATAACTTTCCAGGGATGAAAAATCTGCTCTAATTGTTCTAAACTGCTTCAATTTTGATTTCCCACTGCATTCTGCTACAAAAATGGCAAAATTTCTCAATTCTGCTCCAATCAGTTACAAAAGTAGAAATTTCATAATCTAAAAAATTGGAATTAAAAACCCTTCATATGAGCCTTGTATAGGCTAGGTAATACAATGCTATTGTGATGCATGCAGATAAGATGTGCATGTGGATCATCAATAATACTGATGAAATTTATCTCTAACTGAATAATGGATTCTGCTACAGGTTCAGTATCTTAAATTTCAGTTTTTACAATATTTATTATATATCTTAATTCAAAGAGGATGATTACTTCAAAACACAGCTGTTGTACCATCTGCGAAAAATGGGCATTTTTGCAAACCCCAACATAAAATCAGGAAATTTGTAAAGGATGACTATAAAAGTAATTTGCAGGGATCAGAATTGTCCTGTATGTCCTATATTTATAAAATAACCTTCAAAAATGTCCTATATTTCCTATGTTTCTCTACTTTCTCATATATTTGGCATTATAATCGTCACCTGCTAGTATTTATGATTGTTTCTGCTGTTTTGTTTTTGCCGTATTTCCATAATTATGCATGTATTTTTAGAAATTATCATTTATAATGTTAGAATTTTGAGGTTTTGGTGCCAAAGACATTGCCAAATTAGAAAAACATGTCATATCTCATGAACTATTGGAGTTAGAAGAATGTACTTGGTACTGTTTGATACAGCATACAAAAATACATTAAAATATGTTATTTGACACATAACTATAATATCTGATTTTTAAGGAATTTGTTTTAAAGGTTTTTTTTGTTTACCCGCCCCCCACCCCCCTTAAGGGTCTAGTATTGGAAAATCCTTTCATAGCATTTGTCTACGTCCTAAGAAGTATTTTCCCTGCAATTTTCATGTTTCTAGGTTCAGTAGTTTTGGCTGTGCGTTGAGTTGATCTACCCAGTCAAGACTTTTTTTTGTATATAGGGTCATTCCATGTCAGTTCACCCAGGCCATAACACCCACCAATTCAGATCTTCATGAAACTTTGAACACTTGTTACTATCACATAGCTACAAACCCATCTAAAATATTTCTTCTCTGGGCCTTATGGTTTTTGAGATATAGGGGGCCAAAATTTTGAAAAATTGCTCGAAAATGCCACTCGTGATGCTCCATTTTTAGTGTGTAGTGTATCAGAAAAAAATTCACATTTCAGTGCCTAATTCACATATCACTTTGAAATTTTTATCCTTTACCAATTAAAATATGGAGATTCCAGGAAAAAAATGTTTTATAAATCTTGTTTGACTCTGAGAGTAATTAAAAATCCATTTAATTCAAAATTAATTAATTTTTTTGTGCAAAAATAGTTTTGTGTTCAATGAGCATTATCAACCTAAGGCAGTGTAGTTACCATACCCATTTTTTTTTTAATTGAACCTTAAAGTATACTTTAAAAGGCTATTAAAGAAAAATAATGGGATTTTGATTGCCTGTATTAGTATTTTAAGGTTTTATTAAAATTCTCTCTTTAAAAATGAAAATTATCATATTAGTTATAATTTTGGCCACGAGGTGTACGCTTTTGTAATTTTAAATACCAGCATTAAATTCCTCATAAAAATTCCTCCAATAAAACTCACTTGCCCCCCATATATTGCTTTTTTGTAATTTCTGCAAGAGCAGATTATGAGCATTCTCAAAAGGTGATGTCAATCAAGGCAAGCTGGTGAATGTTTCAGTCTGCAGTAACAGGTTTATTGATTATGTTGTTATGAATTTTGTACATATTCTATTCTTTTATTGTGAAATTGCAGCATTATTTAATGTATTTCCTGTCGAAAATTATGTAACTCAATGCAAAAGGCCTAGGGTGCTTTGCAAGAAAAGCAACCTTACAGCATCGTCTTTACAATGGACGTTTATGGGAAAATCGCCAAGGAATGAGTTTATCGGCAAGTTGGCGATGGTTTTCTGCCATTATCAAGATTATAGTGCTGCCATTATCAAGATTTTGCTTTGAAAGCATCATGGGCATTTTTTGCAACCAGCCACGGTAAATCTCCTTGTGATGGCATTGGCGGAACAATTAAGCGTCTGGTTGCCAAAGAGAGCCTTCAGAGAATAACAGGTGATGTGATTGACTCAGCTGAAAAAGTATTAAATTTCTGCAAGTCACGAGTTTCAAATATAAAGTTCAGCCTAATATCAAAAGAAGCACTTTCAGAAACACGCAAACAGCTGGAAGACCGATTTTCCAAAGCAAAAACAGTACCTGGTACAAGAGGATTTCATTACTTTACCCCTCTATCTGAAGATTCCTTAGGAACAAAACGAATCAGTTCAGACAAAAACTTCAGTACGATTTTCCATTTCTCACATCAGATCAATCCATCACCAGTCAATAAGTCACAAATTAGCACAAATTCATACATTGCTTGTGTTTATGATAGCCATTGGTACTTTGGTTTGGTACTATCAAAAGATGAAGAGGAATGTCATGTTAAAGTAAAATTCATGCACCCCTATGGCCCTGCTCGATCATTCCACTGGCCTCTACAGAAGAAAGACGACATATGTTATGTTCCTATGTGCAATGTCATTTCCTGTGTCAGCCCTCCTATTACAACAGGCACTGGAAGAATATATTACTTTCCTGAAAAGGAAATTGAATATGCACAACAGCAGTACAGTCTAAATTTCAGCTAGCCATCACGCATCTCCGATAAAAAAAGTAATATTAAATGAGCTGATGTATTTCAAAGTTGAACTAGTTTATGAAATAGGCCTTATTATTACATAAATCGGTAATAATATTGTTTTATTACAAGTTCTGATAAATTTACTATACATTAAAAATAATTTTTTTAATGAAAATTGCATTTTTTACAACAATTCATGAATATATCACTATTCTATTCTGTTATTATTTTTTACTTCTGCATTAATAAAAATTAATTTTTGAAAGTTCTTTATTTAGAATGAATTTATCCAGATTATGTATAATGAGATATCCGAACATATATTGAAATACTCAAATTAAAATACTCCTTGTGGCCAAAATTATAATGAATATGGTAAATTTTGTTTTTATAGGGAGAATTTTAATAAAACCTTAAAATACTAATACAGGCAATCAAAATCCCATTATTTTTCTTTAATAGCCTTTTAAAGTATACTTTAAGGTTTAATTTTAAAAAATGGGTATGGTAACTACACTGCCTTAGGTTGATAATGCTCATTGAACAGGAAAGTATTTTTGCACAAAAAAATGAATAAATTTTGAACTAAATAAATTTTTAATTACTCTCAGAGTCAAACAAGATTTATAAAACATTTTTTTTCTGGAATCTCCATATTTTGATTGACAAAGAATAAAAATTTCAAAGTGATATGTGGATTAGGAACTGAAATGTGAATTTTTTTCTGATACACCTCACACTAAAAATGGGGCATCACGAGTGGCATTTTCGAGAAATTTTTCAAAATTTTGACCCCCTATATCTCAATATCCATGAGGCCCAGATAAGAAATATTTTAGATGGGTTTGTAGCTATGTGATAGTAACAAGTGTTCAAAGTTTCATGAAAACCTGAGACAGTGGGTGTCATAATGAAATTTTTCTGGGTGATCTGACATGGAATGACCCTATATAGATATCTTGATTTAGTATAATTATTTAGTGAAAATTTATCAAGTAATATAGATTGTGTTAAATAAATTTTTTATTGCTAAATAATTGCTATAACGCTATTTTCTAAATGTCCTATATTTTTCATGAAAAATGTCCTATATTTTATGAATTGGTCACTCTGATCCCTGAATTTGGAATCAAATAGCATTTTTTGATAAATGTATCACATCTTAAGTGATTGTTGAGTCATAAAGACCTTTCAAAGACTGTAGCGTCTTGAAATTCCGTTCAAAATGTCAACTTTGATAATATTTACTAAAGTATCCTTTGTTTTTATTGAAAAATGGAAAATTCTATTTGCAGGGGTCTGTCCAGACTTTTTTCACAGGGTCCTGATTTTGAGAAATTGTGATCAGCTTTTTATATTTGTCAAAAATCAAATAATTTTGTGAATTTGAAATGGTAGTTATATTCAGGTTCTTGTTTGTGCATTTTTAAGAAGATATATGGATATAAAATACATATATTTTCTTTTATATTTGTAAAAGTGACAGGTCAGATTTTACTTTTATATGATTAATTTGTGAAATGTTTGGTTTAAAGATGGAAAAATTTTGTGAAAAACCTATTTTTAAGACAAAGAATTTTGTGAAGGGTCCTGTTTTAGAGAAAATAATTTTGTGAAGGGTCCTGTTTTAGAGAAAATAATTTTGTGAAGGGTCCTGTTTTAAAGAAAATAATTTTGTGAAGGGTCCTTTTTTCAAATGAAAAATTTTGTGAAGAGTCCTTTAAAGATCTAATTTTTTCCTAAACAGATCCCTGATTTGAGTTCTTCGATGCTACATCCTAAGTTCTTCAGGCTACAAAACTTCCAAGTACTGCTGCAAATTGCAGTTTGTCCTGCTAACAAAACTGATAAATTCTGCCACAGAACTGCAATCTATCCTGCTACAAAAAGACATTTCTGATTTTCCACCCCTGTGTTTTGCAATGATAACAGGATTTTAGGGACATCCTGCATACTGGTGATATAGTTTTGAATTGCAATATGTTCAGAGTTCTTTGATATATATCAATAGATATATATCTTATATTTATTTTCAAATTATCAAGATTTTTGGTATTTTCATATTATTTGATATTTATTTTCAAAGTATCACTGTGCAAGATATTTTTGATATTTTAAGTCAAAACAAGTATCATTGAAATTTTCAGCTGTTCCATTCTGTAGATAAAGAACATTTGTCTCTGGCAGTGACTTTTCTAGCTAAAGAAAAAAACAAAAATCTTATCCAAGCTTTGTTTGAAGTTTTTATTTTTAAATGTAGATTATATGGGACATAACTAATTCAGGACAGATATAGAAAGATAAACTGTCTAATTTAGATAATCAGTTCTATACAGCTTCATTAGAAAAGAATCAATTTCTGGTTTTGGTGTTGTTGAGCTTAAATTATACAACATGTTAGGGAATAAAAAACAAATAAGCTTACATTTATGTTTAAATTTTTCAATTAAACTATTTTGTATTTAATTTTTTGTTTTATAAATTTCTGATTCCTTGATAGTTGATACTGTATTTTATAGTTCTTTTATTATAAGTTTATAAAGCAAATTGTTTCTGTTTTGTTGATTAATTGATCTTCAATTTTGTTCAAAGTGAAAAATAAAAGATGAAAAGGGAAAAAAAAACATTTTTAGTATATTGCTTAAATTTTCATGTTAAGTGCAATATATTTTAGTTTCTAATTTATATTATGCTTGAAAATATTCATTATCAGCAGTAAGTTGACTAGTTTGAAAATATCAGATATACATCAAAAATATTGGACATATATCAAAGTATCGGATATTTTTTATATTTTTGAAAATATCATATTTACGAACCTTGTATGTTATATAAATTCTGTTATGGTTATTAAAATTTTCACTGCTTAAATAATAGCTTGAACAACAAAATTATTATTTTCCATCAAATCCATAAAATTGACCAAACTTTATAATTTCAGAGTAATTATGGCGAAATGATGAATCGTTATAAGCAGCTGTTGACCTACATTAAAAGTGCTGTCACCAGAAACTACTCCGAGAAATCTATAAATTCAATCCTGGATTACATTTCCACTTCAAAACAGGTAAAGATGGAAGAATATTTTTTTCTGCTACATTTTTATTATACTTTTATAAATATGCATTATGTCAGCATTCTGTATATATTAATACTTTTTTCTGATATTGTTTATTTATTCTTAAAATACAGTAGAACCTTGATTATCCAGTGTAATTGAGACCGAACCTACATCGGATAGTCGAGAATGTATCAATAATTATCTAGTTTAATATCATCTTTTTACACATTTTACTACACCTGAAGAGACTTTTAGAGCACTGCAAAGATGTAAGTCATTTTGTGAGAGCAATAACTTTTTCAGACAAAAGATCTTTCAACATTAACAAACATTTTGAGTAAATAAATTGAAAAATGCATTTAGTAAATCATGCTTAAAATTACTCTGTTTTAAAAAATATGGTATTATCATAAAAAAAATGATTAATTTTAAATATAAAATTATTTTCTTAAACTAAAAATACAGTATATTCCTGGATAATAATCTTGTTTTACTACAAATGATTTTTGGTGAAGAAAATAACTAAAATAAATGGATATATAGTAGAACCTCGATTATCTGACGTAATTCAGGCCGAACCTACATTGGATAATCGAGAATTTATCAAAAATAATCTGCTTTAATATGTAACATCGTCACCGAGCTGCCTATTATGACTATTAAACTGCTAAATAAATACATAAATTCAAATTATACATGAAAATTTTGAAGCAAATTATTTTATTTGGTAGGTATGTCAATCGTAAACGAACAGTAAGCGAGTGCTTAGCGAAAATAGGACATTGATTTCTCCTCCCCCTTTTGAAATTCTGCAGCTGTGAAAATTTCTGTTCGTGAAAATATGACAAAAAGGGGTTTAGTTCCCTGCACCTGCTTACAATCAGAGGGTGCAATAACATTTGAATATTGTGGCACTCGGCAGTACGGCCTTACAAATTTTGAAATGGGGCGTGTTTTTGTTTAGAACAGGGATGTGTACACAGGGCGTGGGGTGGGTGGAGAAAAGTACATTTATACCGAGATCGGAGCTTGCAGAAGCTCAAGCTAATTTCAAAGGAATTCTAAGATGGATAATCAAAATATTTATCTGTACTCATAGTTTGGAAAGGCTTACGCTTACATAAGGAATGTTAAAGTTAAGGCTGCTCATCCGTAAACTTCCCGGTTCCCCTCGCTAATGTTATTCTTATGGGCGTAGGATGCATTCGTATTTTTAAAATATCTTCTCGGAAAATTAATATTTTTAACTTCTGTTTTCTTTGTATTGTTCTTAAAGAATGTCTTTTTTTTAGTTGTCAATTTTTTTCTAAAATATATACTTAATTTTACATGAAATGTTAAAATCGTATTCAGTTTCGCTAAGATATAACACATAAAAATATACATAACACACAAAAATACACACAATATAGATAACACATAAAAATATAAATTAAGCACATAGTTTACAAATATTTTGATAACAAGAAAAAAAGAGACGGGAAGTTTACTGACAAGCAGCCTTAAAAAAAAAAAAACTGAAATAAAAGGTTGGGAAACCGATATCAGTTTATGGAGAGTTCCGGTTAAGCAAGGGTCAGATAATTGAGGTTCTACTGTAACTAAAAATTATGTTCCTATAAATTAGAGAAGATCACAAAAATTCCTACCAGCTGTATCATTAAAGGTATATTTAACTTTAAGTATGAGTTTCTATGTGTAAGTATAGTTACAAAATTTATAAATAAAGCATTTATTCTTAGTAATAATTATGCTTGAGATACTTGTTCTACATATTTAAGGGTGTTAGTCAGTGAGATTTCAAATTCCCTTCACTAATGTTAAACCTATGGGTGTGTGATGCATTCGTATTTTTAAAATATCCCCTCAGGGAATTGATATTTTAAACTTAATTTGTATGTGTACTGTTCTTGAAGGATGTCTCTCTTTTTTTTTTTAGTTTATAAAATATTTCTAAAATACATGCTTAATTTTATTTTAAATGTTAAACTCTTACTCAGTTTCGCTAAGATTTTAGCACATAAAATTATAAATTTAGTATATATTTAGAAGTATTTTGGCAACTAAGAAATAAAAAGAGACATCCTTTAAGAGAAGTACACTGGGGAAAAAAAAAAAAAAAGTTAAAAATATTAAATTCGTGAAAAGATATTTTAAAAATACGAATGCATCACAGGCCCGTAGGTTTAACATTAGCTAGAGGAATTTGAGATCTCACTGACCAACACACTTAATAATCAAAAATTGATATTTGTTTGATTAAAATGCCCTAGTAATGAACAAAATTTCTGCATGAATAAATGAGACATGGTGTAATAATGGTTTTCACTGGAAATTGTACCAAATTATTGAATTAGCACTGGTTGGATGACATTTTAGATGATTTATTTTGAGAGCCAAATTTAGTGATACAGTAGACTCCCTCAAATCCGCACATCGTTTCCGATGTAAACAATGAAACTTACAGTTAAGATGTACGTGTAATATTTAAGATTTTTTTTTTTTTTTTTTTTAATTATATCATTTTGTACACATTTTAATATGTATTTCTGTTTGATATGATTCAACTCCTGTTTTCTCATAAAGGAAGTATAAATTTATTTCTCAAAAAAATTCTAGATAGCACTGATATCAGTGGTGATCGCAATATTTTTACCAAATAATTCATGTATTAATCAAGCTTTTTTGGTTATTCAGTATGGCTAAACATGAAATAAAACTTTGTTATTTTAAGATTTTGATGTGAATTATGAGTGTACATTTATAAGGCAAGTTTCACTGATTAATTCAAGAAGAAAAAAATCTCATCATTATACATATTTAGTTATGCATTATTAATTATTTTCTTGACCTTTACTTTTAATATTTTAAATGTTTTTTATAGTGTTTGTTATCTTACTTTATTGTAAGCATTCATTATAATTTTGAGTGCATTATTAAATTCAAATTACAGTAATCCCTTAACATTCGCGAGGGTTACGTTCCAGGGAAACCTCGCGAATGTTGAGTCTATCTCTCTGCTCTAAAAAAGGAGTTACGTTCTATAAAATTTTAATTAGAGTGGCACAGCATTTCAAAGAACAAAAGAAAATATTTACTAACAATACGTTATGCATAACATATTGGTAGAAGTGGAATATACACACATATTCATAAATATGAAATTTATTTATTGAAGATAATTCAAATTAATTGACTGGAAAAATAATTACAATCATAAAAAATCTTAGGTTTTTTGTATAAAGTAATATCGACTCTCTCTACTCGCAAAGAGATGATAATGTATTATTGTGTCAGTATGCGATACAATATTAAAATACGATGTTAAAATACAGCTAAATGTTTTAGAAATGCTTTTATTTTCTATCTAAGTGCAGCTTCAGCTCCATCTCTACGAGAATCTGCACATTTTTAATTAATAGATTGAAAATTCCGTTACCTTACCAATTCTAATATATCCCCATTGCAATGAGTATTCTTCTGTTATTATTTTGCTTTTCTACAAAAAGGAGTGAATGTTGTAATACAATATTCGCTCCTTTTTCAGTAGACAACTGAAAATTGATTTGTATATACGAAGAAAACACAGGCGAAATAATCTTTAACCACTATAAATTCTGAAAAAGAAAGAGAAAAAAAACGCGAATAATCAAGTCAGTTTTTCGCGAATGTTAAGTTTTTCCGCATTTTCGTATTCGCGAATAATCAAAAATCGCGAATGTTAAATCCGCGAATGTTGAGGGATTACTGTACTATTTAAAAAATGTAAACAAAACAGTGACCAGATATCTGCAAAATTCTAAAATCTGCATAACCTTTCGTTTTAAGCTATGCAGATTTAAGGGAGTCTGCTGTATTTCACAAAAATTAGCTCTCTTTAGAAAATTTGATTTAACTAATTTCCATATTTTTTCCCCCTCAAATATCCCATTTGTGATGTAACATCATAAAATCACATTCGCACCATTATAACATTATATTTTGTATTAACTATAAAAGAAATTATATGCTTGTTATATTGAACCACCATAATATTATATAGTGGTTCTCTATCTCATGCTTACCAGATATGACTAACTCCCTCATCTAATTTTTCCTCTGAAATGCATTGTTTATTAAACTAATGTGTAAAGGATCAGGGTCCATAAGCTGTGTTTTTGACCCATGAAATAGACAAAAATTCGATTCTGTTATACTGACTTAATTATTTCGCTTTTTTTATATTAGAAGATTTATCCTGTACGATTTCAACAATAGTTTTTGTATTTTGTTCGGATTTATATGACTTGCACAAGCTCGAAGTTCGTATTATTCGTAGTTTTTATGAAAAATATGCAGTTTATCCTAATTTTACCTCAATATTTTATATGAGCGCAATCATGCAACACTTTCTTCTTAACACATATTATAAAACACATCAAGATATACAACATATGTAAAGATAAAAGTTTTGCAAAGCTGCGCTCGTAGTAAAATAATTAAAAACAGAGAGTTAAGTAACTCATTCCTTCATGTCACTAAGCGACGTTAGGATGCAGTGCCATGTTTAAACGTGTTAAAATGAACGTAACTATTGCTAATAAGCAGGAACATAATAGAATAGAAAAGCTTATGTAGTGTGTTGTTATGTACAAATTGCAACCGCTTTGTGGTATTTGGGATACCAAAGGCAAAAGCCTCGCACTGCTGACTGCAAGGATTATGTTCTGGATGCTGCTACCTTCCATTGGTCATAAAGTGAGCAATCTGTCACAGAAGAGTCTGATTAATTAGTTTTGATCATATTTTATATGTTTTGTTCATCCTATAATGTTTAAGTAATATTCTAATATCTTAATATTTAATGACATATTTACTTTGTCGTATGTTGTTATTAAACTTTTCAACTTGTCTACTCTATATTTATAATTTATATGACCTGCCCTAACACATAGATAAATATAATATTAAATTCTTTTGGGCCAAAAATGCCGCTTATGGACCCTGATCCTTTTTCATCTTATCCTATATAATAATTTTCATCATTCCTATATAATAAGGTTTAAAATATTGTAGGAGTTTTATTTAAAATATGGAGTGTTTTGATTCAAGCTTCAAAATCAGACAATTTGAGAAGGGAAGATTCACTGGCTAAAAAACTTTTCTAAAAATGTTATAAAATATCAACTAAGTTTTATAGTAAAAGCACCAGTACTTGGCCACTTATACCAGAAAAAAAAAAAAATGGTTGATTACTAATGCAAAAAAAAAAAAAAAAAAAAAGCTCTAATACCCACAATCCTTTGTTATTTACTGATGATTGTTTAACGTTTTGCAGTCCAATCCCGGGATAATTTTTCTTTGCAAAATTTGCTTTTGGCACCAGTAATAAAGGAAAATAAAATTTGCTTAATTTAATTAGAGCATTTTTGAAATTGTGTAATTGAAGGTAACTTCTTTTAAAACAGTGGTGCCAACCGAATAAAATTTTTTGTAAGAGTATCCAAACCAAAAAGTGTTAAAGGATTCTGAACATTGGAAAAAGGTAATATTTCATTTGGAACCAAAAATAAACCTATAAGCTTAACTGTTGTAATCTATATAAGATCTTTTAATGTATTTTTTGGTCCAACAAAAAATTTAAATGAATTTTTAATTAATTAAAACAGTGGCTACTAAGTTGGCACACTTACACATGGCATGCATGCCATAGATTTCTAGTCTTTATTTTATGGCATTGCACACTTGTCAAATTGTGCTTTTTCCAAGGGAGTCTTTGCTTTGGGTTGGTGTTAAGTGGTAAATCCATACCTATTTACAGAAATATTCATTTTACTTGTCTCTCTCATTGTAACTTTCATGTTTCATGGCTGTGTCATTTTACTTGTCTTTCTCATTGTAACTTTCATGTTTCATGGCTGTGTCATTTTTAAGCTGAAAGCTAAGCCAGAAAATGTCACTAGTAGAATGCTTCCCTTAAAATAAGGAAGATTTTCCCTCCAAAGTTGGCAAATATGCATTTGTAGCCTGAAATAAATGTTAGATTTAAGAATTTTTCAGTTTTTTGAAAGAATTCATAATATTTGTAGGTCAGTAAGTGAAGTACATATTTATGCTCAATAAATCATTAGTCCAAATATATTCTCTGTAATATTAAAAGTATAAATATTTATGATCTTAACAATTTTGTTTTTTAGATGGAGCTTCTCCAAGAATTTTACGAGACAACACTTGAAGCTCTCAAAGATGCAAAGAATGACAGGTTGTGGTTTAAAACAAATACTAAACTTGGAAAGCTGTATTTTGATAGAGGGGAATACAATAAATTAGCAAAGATTTTGAAGCAACTTCACCAATCCTGTCAGGTAAGGCTATTTTCTTTTTTTTTTTAAATTAAAATTACCACTGTCATTATTGGTGTTATTTATTTCTATTTGCAGCTGAGAAATTGTCTACCCCCCCCCCCCACCCATATATTTGGCATGACATAATTGATGGTTAAATTAAAAGTTGAGAAGTGATCTAAAAGTTTTACAAAGCTAAAATGTAAAGAGTATTTACATAGCTTCCAACTGTTCTATTTCTTTAGTCCTGCCATTTCCAGAGTAGAAATATTTATGACGATTAATCTGATAAAAATTATCTGTGTTTGAAACCTTGAATCAGAGTGTTCAGCATTAATAAATAAAAAGAGTACAGGATTAATGAATTAAAAACTAATAAATTATGTAAAATTCACTAAAACTGTTTGTCATTAGGAAGTAAAATTGAATGAAGTTTTATGAGCCTTCTTAAAACTTGAAATATTTATATTGTATAAATAATTATAATTGATTATCAATAATATAAACTACTGTTTTAACTTTGAGACTTTCATTGTCTTTCTAGAAAGAATAAGATGAGTTATATGTTGTAAAACACTCAAAGACCAGTGTGCTATTTTCTGTAGTCTTTTTATACTAGAATTTTACTGTGTCTATAATTTTCCTCTTAATTGTCTTTTTTTAAAAGATGTATGATTTGTCTTTTGAAAAAAATTTTGTATTGCTAAAATATATTTTCGGCTGCATATGATAAAATAGAGAAATGGTTGAACAATATATACTGTATATCCCGTCATAAAACCTGAACCTACACTTTGACACTATATTTCTCTATTTTTAGAAATATTTGTTGTATTATGCACACACCATTCTCTGCAAAATAACCTGCATGAGATATGTGGCATGGAAATATTATAAAGAATGCTATAAACTGTATCCCTAGTATGAACATTAAAATATGAACAAATTCAAAGTAAGGACATATGATATTACTAAGGCTATTTCTCTACTGAATCTCCACAAAGTGTTTGGAATCGTACTCTGGTTTATTGTTCTGGTCATTCTCTCAAGTTGGGATAGCATTAGTAATCAGGTTGCCATTCATTTCACATTGTGTCGGGGTGTGCAATATTGCTATGTCAACATCCCTGTTGGTATGCCAGCTAACTGGCAGTTTCATTACTTGTACCAGCTAATCTGTCATATACACTATAAAGTTCAAAAACTGGAATCTTAATGACCTCGGCAATTACGAATTTCTTGAATTTTGGAAAATTTTTAGTTTATTTGTCAAGGAAAAAATAAATAAATAAACTACCTCTCTCTTTTCTTACCTGTGAATTATTTACTTCAGGAAAGCATTTGCCTTACTAAAAAATGATTATACTAAAACAGATATTTTAATAGAAAAGTATTTTTTTTTAAGGTTAAAAAAAAAAAAAAAAAAAACTTTTATCACAATTACAACAAAAAATTTTAGTTTAATTTTTTGCACAATTTTTAAAGTTTTCTTTAAATTTTGAGGCGATTTTTCCACGTTAATAAAAGAACAACATTAAAGACGTGAGTATAAAACATCACAAATTTTACTGAATGGTGTATACAAATTTAAAATTTTATACATACATTAAAATTAAAAATATCGACATTTCGACCACCTTCTATGGTCATCCTCAGGAAAAAAAAAATTGTACTTCGCTTTCAAAGTTTCAAATGTGAAAAACAATAAGTGCACAAATATCATAATAACAATTTATTATGAGGTTTTTCACATTTGAAACTTTGAACACAATAGTTCACATTTGAACTTTGGAAGCAATAATAAAAAAAATTCCTGAGGATGACCATAGAAGGTGGTCGAAACGTAGATATTTTTAATTTTAATGTATGTATAACATTTTAAATTTGTATACACCATTCAGTAAAATTTGTGATGTTTTATACTCACGTCTTTAATGGTGTAATATTTCATGGTGTAATCGTCCAGCATTTATATTTATATTAATAAAAGAAATCCGGATTCAATCTTTTAGCCCAATAAACATTGTTCTCTTTTCAATAAAGTTTATTTGAAATTCATACATAGTTTTTTTAGTTTTTTGCAAATTTCAGAGGTTTTTTTTTTATTTTGCTGCAATTTTTTGACATTCTGTAAAGGTAATTTGGTTAAAAAATTTTAACATAATGCAGTAAAGTTTGTGCTGATATTTTTAATTTTTAATGGATTTTTCAATGTGACTTTTAGTATGTTTTTTTGGTTTCTGCAGCAATTGCTTGTCATTTGTGAAAGAATTCTGATTTAATCTACTACAGTAAATTTTGTCTAACTGCATTTTTTTTACTTTTAGCTTTTTGCAGCCATTTTTCCACATTAGTAGAAAGAATTTGGTTTTAATCTTTTCACCCAATATAGTAAATGTTGTCTTCTTTTCAGTAAAGTTTATTCAAGATTTGTACAGTGAATTTTATTGTTTTTTAAAAATTTTCATGACTTTCAGAGTTTTTTAGTGATTTTTTGACATTCCTAAAAGGAATTCAGTTTCAAACTTTCAGCATAATATAACACATTTTGTACTGTGATTTTTGAAATTTTAGCAATTTTTAGCTTTCTTTCTTTTTTATTTTACATTTTGCTGCAATTTTAAAAAAAAAAAAAAAAAAAAAAAAAAAAAAGGCTGGTTAGCAAAACATTGGGATTTGAGACTTGGTACTGTTGTACTGTATATACAAAAATCATCAATGCTAAAATGGATTGCAAAAATGTGACTCTATTTCCGGGACCATTAGCAGAGTACAAAATGTACCACTGTGTATGAAAAAAGTAATAAAATAAGAATAACTTGCAGTTTATGCCATTTCTTTTATGTGAGTCTACTTCCATGTATTCAGACTCTGTCTAATTAAACTTAAAATAGTTAAAAGTAATCTTTACATTACTTAAAAAATGTTTCATTAATTGATTTCGAAATTCATGTTTTTTTATTTATGAAGTATATTTGTATATAAATCTGTGAACATTTTTTTAGGGGGCGGGGGGGGGGGGCATTGGAGGTTTGTTGAAAATTAATTGTTTACATCATAACTAAAGCATTTGTATAGATTTCAGTGTGTCTATTATACTTTGTGTGAGTGAATGAGTATTGATTTCTCTGTTTATTATTATATTTAATGTAATTCAATTAATTAAAGTCAACATTTCTATCTTATTTAGACAGATGATGGCTCTGATGACTTGAAGAAAGGCACTCAGCTGCTCGAAATTTATGCTCTAGAAATTCAGATGTACACTGCTCAAAAGAATAACAAGAAATTAAAAGTAAAAAACTCTTATTCACTAGTTTTTTTTTTTTGTTTTTTTTTTCTGCACATTTAAAAATTGTGAAATTGTATGCAGGATTCCCCATAATCCTTAAATTTTCTATACGTAAATTTGACTTTATTTTACCTTAAAAGAATTTATATTGATAGTTGTTAGTTTTTATTTTTTCTAAAAAAATGGAAGACGTTTTCTAGTAATAGTTATTTTTCAATTCTTATCTTCTAAATGATTCAAATGAGAAACTTCAAAGTTAAGATGTCAAGTAAAAATTTCTGTATAAAATATTACTATGTTCAGGGTTTATATGTGAGGAGTATGTTATGTAAAGTGTGTAAAAATTTTATTTTGTATTAACAGAAAAATGCACATAAATCTTAAGTATGTATTATTTTCCTATAAAATTCAATTTTTGAAATAATACAGGATGGGTCCTAAATATTTCTCTCAAGTTTTTAGGCTGTTTTGTGCAAAGAGTATGTAAAACTTTGTGGATATTTTCCAATGTTAATAAACAAAATAATTTTCTACCTTACCGTTTAACACTGTCAAACTCATTATTGTGGAGTGTCTTGACAGGTTTCCCAGCGACATAGAAAGTCAGGGAATTTCAAAGTAGTCAAGGAAATTAAAAAATATATAGAAAAAGTCGGGTAATTTACAAATATTTTTTGAAAAGTCTAGGGGGGAAAAAAAGAAAAAGATTTGGAAGAAAATTAAAATAGAGATGCTAAGTTAAGAAGTTAAGTAATCCATGAAAATATTTCTTTTCCTGAGATCATTTCTGCTTTTGGATGTCAAAATACTGTGCATTTGTACTTTGCTTTGTTCCTTTCGAACTGTCCTCTCTAGGATTAAGTTCACTCTTGTCGGTTGCAAAACTGAAAATTTCATTTTTTCACAAAATTTTTACCAGGCTGTAAAAAAGTTTTGTTTATCACCAATAAAGATTTCAAAAAGTTTGGACAAAAAGAACTTTATATTTTAAAACTATGAAACGATCCTAAGTAAAAAAAAATAACCAAGAAAATGAGCACTTTTATCACTAAATATCAATACTTTTTCACGGATTTTTCATTTTAAAATATAATTTCATACAAAGTTGGGTTAAAGATATAAAATAATAAAAACTTGATTTTTTTTTTATCCTTTATGTACTGAATTATGAATTAATAAAAATTTATCTTCTAAAGCATTTTTCGTGAATTTTTGAAACTACATTAAAAGATTTCCATAATCATTTAATAAATTTTAGATTGATTTTATAAGGATTGAAGGATTTAGAAGGATTAATTAAATTTGAATTTATAGGGATTTTTGCAATATTTATAACCCCACTCAAATATTTTATTTTAAATATTTTTTTAGTATGTTGTAGAATTAGGAAATGTACAAATATAATGTTCTTACAATAGAAATATAGAAATATTTCCAAATTGAAAATTCCCCCCCCCCCCACCCCACCCCATCCCAATGGCAAGAAAGCTGAAAAGATGCAAAGGCAAAAGAAATCATCCTTTTAAAAATATTTTTGTTTTGTGTAACCAATAAATTAATGCATCTATAACTCATTCTAAACTGTATTACTACTTATCAATGTATTAAATGAATTTTATAACAAATTATTTTACTGGTACTTATAAGTACGTCAGTAGATAAAGGGTTAATTTATTATCACAGGTCTGGGCAACGCCGGGCAGGGGTCAACTAGTAATATTTTATAGAATTTCATTTTCTAATTTTCTTGAAAGGTGTTTGAAATTTGGATAGTTAGGTGTTTGAATTTTCTCCTGGGAAAAGAGTATAAACCCTGTTATAATACTATTTTTTTTTTTTTTTATGCAGCTTGCTAAGTTATTTTGAGCTAATTTTATAAAAAATTATCTAAAGCTTTTGAAATATACACCGTGTCCCAAAAGTTTAGACAATCAATAAAATTTGCATTAACATAAATTAATAAGGTACAATTAAAATTCGTGAGATAGGTATTAAATAAAAGCAGTTTTGCTGATATACACATATAAATTATGATCAAAGGTTTGAAATTATAAAATATACATTAAATTATATAACATTGTGCTGTCCCAAAAGTATAGACACAACACAGCATTACATGTTTTCTTTTACATTTTGTTCACAAAATAAAATATTTTTATTTTCGTCTGCTTCTATAAATGCAGAATAATTTTTCCCTTTAATTGAAATATCATCTGCTGTATTTTTAGCATAGTAATTTATTAAAATTTTGTGGAATCAAATGAGTTCAATGTATTGTTTTGTTTGTAATTCGGAAAAGACATTTCTTGCGTATTCTGATAAAAATTCTACTTTCTAAAGAGGAAATTATTAGGATTTTACATTTAAAAGCGCAAGGACAAAATCCTGTACAAATATCGAGAAGAATAAAGAGATCCTTGAGCAGTATTTACAGTTTTGAGATCAGATGGAACATGGAATACTAGAAAGCGAGTTGGAAGACTAAAGAAAACAATGTTACGAGATGATAGGATGTTATTAAAAATGTCTTCAGTTGATAATTTATCTGTACGTGAAATTGCATCAATTTCCATAATTTCAAGAAGTACTGTACACAGAAGAATTAAAGCTTCAACAAATATTATTTACAGGAGAATGAGAGCAAAACCTTGCTTACAGCAGAGACATAAAGATGCATGTCTAAAGTGGGCTAGAAAGCATATGTCATATGGTGAAAAATGGATTTCTGACATCTTCAGTGATGAAAAGAAACTGAATTTAGACAGCCCTGATGGTCATAAATTTTACTGGCATGACCAAAGAAAAAAACCCAAGAACTGTTTCAGCAGGCAACAAGGCAGAGGTTCTGTAATGACCTGGGGAGGGTTTTCTTTCAACGGCCAAACATTTCTAGGATTTATGGACAGAAAAATGAAATCAGAGGATTATCAGGATATTTTACGTACCAATTTACTGCCAATTATGGATTTGCTAGCAGGACTGAACTGTGTTTTCCAACAAGATGTTGCATCCATCCATACCTCCACACAGAGCCGTCCTTAGGGGTGTGCGACAGGTGCGGCCGCACAGGGCCTCGCGCCTAAAGAGGCCTCGCACCCGGACGCAAAATATGTTTTCTTTAATAAAAAGAAGAAGGTATAATAGAAAATCTCTAATATAAATTCATGATTTTAGTTAAGAAAAGATAGTGGTCTTGACATAAAATATAGCCTATGTTGGAAGAGGAACGTTCACCATCAATTTGCCACCATTACTTTTGAAATTGGTTTAGTAGTTCCAGAAATTATCTCTACAAAACACACAAACAAATGCTACTTCTTTATAGTAGCTAGGGGATCGAACCCGGGCTCCCCGGGTTACAGTATATAGGTGAAAACCATTCTTTTTTATTGATAGTATAGATAAGATTATGTTAAGAATCTGGAAGGAAAGGGCCTCGCAAAATCCCTGCACCGGGCCTCGCTTTAAGTCGTCCTCGCTAAGGACGGCTCTGCCTCCACATCATCGAAAACATAGTTTAGGCAAAACAATATCGCACTATTAGACTGGTCAGCACCGGGGCCATCGTGAAAACAACTTTCATCTTTCTACGGGCCTGATTTGAGCTTTCAAACACGTGACCTGACGTCACAGATAGGATCTGATTCTTCTCGTCTAGTTGAATTTTCACCATATGTTTTGCTTTGTAATTTCAGATAAATTTTATATAAAAATGGTTTCTAAAATGCGAATTTTTTTAAAGTATATTATCTGAATTATTTTGATAAAGAATTTTAGTAAGTACCCCTTTTTTTATCTCATTATTTAAAACGCAAAATATATATCTATACCGTTTTTCAATTCCGGAATTCGAATGTTGTTAAAGTTATATTGTACTTAATACTTTAATAAAGGTAATTGCTACACTTTCTGTTGTGTTGAAATAAATCTGGTTTCGCTGGGATGACCGTGCATATTCTACTATTATAATACTATTAATACTATTACTACTATTTTAAACATTTAATATCACTTTATTAAAACAATCGCAATGGCGAATACGCACATAAAAATAAACACAGAATGTCAACAGACGATAACTAACCATTATTTTTTTCTGACTTCATTATGCTTTTATTTTCACCTAGAGTAATAAATATAGTTTAGAATCATCAAATAGATAAAACAGTAATACGAAAGCCTTTTTTGTCCTGATTTTACTAAGAATTTCTCTTTTAAATATAATTTACGTAAATTGAGAACATTTAAAACATTAATTAATGATATTGAGTTCTTATGCATATCTTTTTAAAAAGATCAAACGCTTTTCGTAAAGGATTTGTAAAACTACTCGTGCTTTCAATTATTAAAATATAATTTTAATTTAAATAAATATTTATATGTATCTGAGGTCGATGCAGGATTTTTTTTTCCCTTGTAGGTTATTAAGTGAAAAGTAAAAGTTTTTTAAAATAGCTTATTATATTTTTGTTTATGTGTTGATGATTGTTTGTGTTATTATCGAGGTTTTAAACTAAGCCTAAAAGCAGTATAGTTTTTTATACAAGTAGTTTATGATAAAATAAAGTAGTGTGGTAGAATGGAACTTGTCTCATTCCTTCTATTTAATAAGATGGGTGAAAATTGCTGCTTATATGAAAATTAATATAAAATAGACCACACTATAGTATGTTTGTTTTTTAATGGAATTTCCTCCTTTAATAGTAAACCATTCACTAACGATGATTTTTTTTAAATTAATGAGAAATATGAAAATATTTTCCTAAAATTTCCAGAGCCCAAAAAGCTTATTATACAACTCACTATTGAAAAGACTGAAATTTTAGGTCTGGATTTCACAGTTAAATTCAAATGTGGAAATGAACTTTCATATCTTATTTAGACTGTGTTTGTCAGGAATTGCTAATATATTGCTAAATACAAAAGTAAAAAGTGACAATAGAAAAATCACTTGTAACAAAAGAAAATTATCTACATTAACCAGTATGTAAGTTTCATCAATAAGTTTGATATTTCCACTTACTTAATATTGTATATATTTAAGTGAGATTATTTTTTCTGAGAGATTAGATGTCATAATTGTTGTAAATTATTTGAAAGTACATATTCTGCTTGATGTTCTTGAATAGAATACTTTTCTTTTTATAAATATTGAATATTAATTTATTGAAATAACAACTTGAGAACCTGTATATTTACTAGATGGATAAGGATTTTTCTGTTTAAATGAATTTTCCCTTTTAAGTAAATATTAAATTGATAATCGAAGTAAAAATGTGTGTGGAATTTGGAAATGGTGACATTTTCTCTTATCCTTTAAAAGAAATATTCATAAAAATATAAAATGCACATTATAATTAGCAATTAAAATACCATGTTTTGTCAGATAAGAGTGTTTGAAAGATAGTGATTTCTTAGTTGTAATACCTAGTAACAGAATATGTATTTTAAATTATTCATACATTATAAAATCTGAATTGAATTTTTGTTTCAATTGTTTAGAAAAATTTCAAATTTTTATTTATGAATCTGTTTATGTAATAACAATCTTTTTATTAACAATCATAAAATTAAATCTTGCTGAACCTTTATTGTTCCTTTATTGTATGTATAATTCAAACGCATCTAAAATAAGCCAGAAATTACCCAGGAAAATATTACAAAACTGGATTTTATAGCACTGTTTTTGATGCACACATACGCATTTTCAACCTTACTTGTCTGCTATTCAGATCTCTTCTGTGACGTCATCCACGACTTGAATCAGGCCCGTTGAAAGAGGAAAGTTGTTTTCACGATGGCCCCGTCAGCACTTAGTCTAGATTTGAATCCCATGGAGAACATATGGGGATCTTATCTCGTAAAATATATGAAAATGGAAAGCAATATGCATGTGTAAATGTCGGCGGCGCAGTTAATTGAATGTGTAAAATAGTTTCTTTAATTGTATAAAACCATTTCTTCAAAAATAGAGTTAAGTAAGCATGCATTCGCTTACCTGATTGGGCGATGAAAGCATTTAGTATATCCAATAAATAGATTGGTGACGTGTTGCAACTTCCTCACGTATATTATTATCCGTTAGAGTATTCCGGATTATCTATAAGATCACTTCTGCAAAATAATAAAATTAGTTTCGTTGAATAATCACTGTAGAATTAATAGAGTATTTCCTTTCGATTAAATTTAGGTTTAATATACGTTTTTTGATTACATAATTACACAGAGCATTTACATCGCTCTGACATTTTCACACACTACATTTTATAAAGAAATTCACACAACAACTGACTAAAATCTAAAGAGTTTTTTCATGTCCTTGGTAGCCTTGGATGACGTCACTGGGAAAAGCACATGATAGCACGTGATAATCATTCTTTCACGTGGGCGTTTATTCCATGTACTTAGCTGAGTTGAAAACAGTTTATGAGTTGGTATATCCGACGAGATAATTAAAGTTGTTTACTGCAAATTTAAAGTACTTTATTATTATCTGACGATTGAAGAGTAGTTGATTCCGAATAGAAGATTACCCTTTAATTGGAATTTCCGTCACTCCCCCTTAATCTTCTATGTAGGATAAGGAAGTAAGTTCAGATTGTTTCGGTGTTTAATGAATTCAGGTTTGGGGTTGGGCTTGGTGAGTGAATCTGCGGTCATAAATTCTGTGGGACAATACTTTAAATCTATTATTCCATCTTCCTTGAGTTGTCTTATCGCGTGGAATCTGATATCTATATGTTTACTTTTTCGAGTATGTTTTTCACTTTCAACCATTTTTATACATGGCTGATTGTCCTCGTATATTGTTATGGGTTTCTGTTGTGGTAATTTTAAATCTTCCAGGAGTTTTATCATCCATAGTATTTCCTGTGCTGCATTACTTACAGAAATGTATTCAGCTTCTGCTGATGACAGAGCAACGCATGTCTGTCTTTTCGTTGTCCAATGTATGGGACATTTTCCTAACATAAATATATTTCCGCTGGTGGATCGTCTAGTTTCTGGATCACCTCCCCAATCTGCATCTGCGTAAACTTCGAGAATAGGCTTATTTTTCGAACTTAGCGTCAGGTTGAGGTGTTTTGTGTTGTTTAAGTATGTTACGATTCTTTTGACTGCTTTCCAGTCTTTTTCTCGAGGGGTTTCATTTCTACGGCTGAGTATATTGACCGCTGCTGAAATATCTGGCCTGGTTAATGTTGAGATGTAGAGTAATGTTCCCGTTGCTTGTCTGAATTTGATATTGTTAGGTAATAGATTTTCATCATCGTTGAGTCGATTGTAACCTGCTTCCATAGGTGTGCTGTAAGGTTTTGCGTTTTGAAGATTGAGTTTATCTACCAATTCTTCAATTTTTGAACTTTGGTTTAAGTAGAAATTTTTATCGTCTCTTTTTATATTTATTCCTAGATAGTTATTGACTTCTCCCAAATCTTTCAATTCATATTCCCTTTTGAGATTGTTTATTAATTCAATTATATCTTCGTTTTTTCCGGCGATTAACAAATCATCCACATATACTATAATGTATGTCGAGTTTTCACCATTTTCGCGTATAAAAAGACATGAGTCAGATGTACTTTGTACAAAATTTAATGCTTTAAGACTTTCAGAGATTTTCGTGTGCCATGCTCTGGCGGCTTGTTTAAGCCCGTATATTGCTTTTTGTAATTTACATACTTTGTTTTGTTGATTTGGAGCTATATAGCCTTCCGGCTGTTTCATGTATACCTCTTCTTGTAGGTTTCCGTGTAAAAACGCTGTATTCATGTCGATATGATTAACTTTAAGGTTATGATTTAATGCTGCTATGAGAAATGCACGGATTGTGGTATGAGAGACAACTGGAGCAAAGGTCTCGTCATAATCTACTCCGAATTTCTGACTGTATCCCTGTGCCACGAGTCGTGCTTTATAGGTTTGCACTTGGTTTAGGTTGTCGCGTTTTAATTTAAAAGTCCATTTTGAACCTATCACTTTCTTGCCTGGTGGCGGATCGACTAATGTCCAAGTTTTATTTTTAGCTAGGCACTTGATTTCATTTTCGGTGCCTTTGAGCCAATTTTCCTTATCGTGTGGATTTTTCATTTCCATGATATCGTTCCAATTCTTTGGTTCATTTGATTGTGTGTCTTTAACTAAACAGACAAATCTATCTGGTGGTACTCCTCTGTTAGATCTATTTGACCTTCTTGGTTCTATTTGTGTTTGTTTGGACTCGCATGGTTGTTTTTCATTATCATTAATGTCAATTTCAATGTAATTTTTATTCTTCTCTTCTTGATTTCTATCATCAGTGGAGATTTCTTCGAGATTTGAATCTTCCTCAATGTTGTTTGAGTGTTTTATTTCATGTTCTATGAATTTTACAGTCCTGGCAATTATTATTTGTTTGTCTTTTGTGTGTATGCGATATCCTTTGGAACGTGTGTCGTAACCTAGAAAAATACCTTCTTGCGCTCTATTATCTAGTTTTCCTCGATGTATTTTATTAATGTAAACAAATGCTTTACATCCAAAGGTTCTTAAGTGTTTGAGATCAGGTTTGATACCTTTCCATAGTTCGTATGGAGTTTTGTCGTTCGCTCTTGTTGGCAATCTGTTTTGTAAATATGTCGCTGTGTGTATTGCCTCTCCCCAAAATTGTTTATTTAAATTTGCTTCTAAAAGCATGCTACGTGTCATATCGAGTAGGCTTTTATTCTTCCTTTCTGCCACGCCGTTCTGGCTCGGGTTGTGTGGAATTGTGAATTGGTGTGATATCCCGTTTTCCTTTAGATAATTGTCTATTTCGTTGCTATTATATTCTCCTCCATTATCGGATCTTATTTCTTTTGGTTTTTTACCGAATTGATTATTTACCATTGCAATGTATTCTTTTAATTTATCAATTACTTCGCTTTTCTTAGATAGTAAGTATATAGTTGTATATCTCGAGTAATCGTCGATGAATGTGAGAAAGTATTGTTTTTCTCCTAGTGTTGGTGTACTTATAGGTCCACAGACGTCGCTGTGTATTAAATCGAGAACTTTGTTTGCTCTATTTGTAGCCGATTTTGGATATGGCGCGTCGTTTAATTTAGATTTAATGCAGGTTTCGCATAATTTATTATTGTGTCTGCAGTTTTTAATTTTTATTCCGGTAGCTAGCTGTTTGTTAACAATTGTTTTGATTGCTTCATAATCACGGTGTCCTAGTCTTCGATGCCATACTTCTAAACATTCTTTGTTATTATTACAGCTTAGTGTGACGTTTGCATAGTTTTCTGCATTTTCTGAGTGGTTTGTTTGTTCGATTATGTATAAATTATTTTTGTTCTTCGCTCTTATATAAATTTCACCGTCGAACGTTAAATCGCATTTGTCATTTTCAAAGATTAATTTGCATCCATTTTTAGTTGCTTTGCTTACGGATATTAAATTGGATTCTAGTTCTGGGACGTATAGGACTTCCTGTAGTCTTGTGAGTTTTATTTCTCCATTTGGGGATTTCGTTTTTATTAAAACGTCGCCTGAACCGAATGCTTCGAGTTTGTTGCCGTTTGCGATGGTGACTGATGATTTTTCAAAATTGTTAAATTTATCAAATAACCTCTTATCATTTGCAATGTGTGAGGTACTGCCACTGTCGAGTATCCAGTTTTGTTTTCCTAATTTTTCTGTTATTAGTACGCGATCTTCTGATTGATTAGTTTTTGAGCTTATTTTCTGATCATTCGCGTTATCGTGACAGTCAGTATTCTCTTTATAATTCTCTGTGTTTTCATAGCATAGTGATGATGAAAAAGGTTTAGCTTTGTTTTTATTATTAAAGTTATTCACATTTTGATATGTGTGTTTGTTTTTGTTGTGCTGTGTGTATCTGCTCTTGAGGTGATAGCACTCGCTATTATTATGATTTGTCATCTTACAGCGACTGCAATATTTTGAATTTCTTTTGTAGTCGTTATAAGTGTGTTTTCTTTGTGTTTTAAATGCCTTTTCAGAGCTGTTGTTTTGTTCAGACATTTCTTGTCTGCGATTATACTCATCTATGAGTTTACTTCTGATAAAATCTGGGGATAATTCGGCTTCGGGCCTTGCCTCTAATGCTGTGATAAGCGTGTTGTAGCTGGGCGGTAATGAGCATAGAAATAGTGCAGATATGTGTGAGTCATTTATATTCTCGCCTATGGCGGATAATTTATCTACTATTTGTAGAATATTTGTTATATGAGTAATCATATTGCCGTTTTCGGGCAGTTTAGTACTGTACAGTTTTCGTAATAAATACAGTTTGCTACTCAAATTTGCTCTTTCATGCGTAGTTTTGAGACCTTCCCAGGTTTGCCTGGCTGTGGTAAAATTTTTTACATGCACAATTTGTGCATCATCTATGCTTAGATTAATTAAAGCTCTTGCTTTTCTATCTTTTTTGTTCCAATCCTCATTTAAAGGAGTTGGTGGTTGATCACTTATTACTTCGAATAAGTCTTCTTTAATGAGAAGCATTTCGAGCTTAAATTTCCAGTTGGAATAATTGCTCGAATTTAGTTTCTCGATGAATTGGCTTTCTTTAAATGTAGCCATTTTTATTTTCTATCTTTAATTATTTTTAAAGATATTCAATTTAATTTAATACGAATCGCTTTTCTTTGCGTTCGGTTTTATTTTCTATAAAGCGAGTTTTTTCAGCATATAGCTAATGTGCTTAAAATTTTTATTTAATACATACTATCAGTCTCATAATCTGTCGGCGGCGCAGTTAATTGAATGTGTAAAATAGTTTCTTTAATTGTATAAAACCATTTCTTCAAAAATAGAGTTAAGTAAGCATGCATTCGCTTACCTGATTGGGCGATGAAAGCATTTAGTATATCCAATAAATAGATTGGTGACGTGTTGCAACTTCCTCACGTATATTATTATCCGTTAGAGTATTCCGGATTATCTATAAGATCACTTCTGCAAAATAATAAAATTAGTTTCGTTGAATAATCACTGTAGAATTAATAGAGTATTTCCTTTCGATTAAATTTAGGTTTAATATACGTTTTTTGATTACATAATTACACAGAGCATTTACATCGCTCTGACATTTTCACACACTACATTTTATAAAGAAATTCACACAACAACTGACTAAAATCTAAAGAGTTTTTTCATGTCCTTGGTAGCCTTGGATGACGTCACTGGGAAAAGCACATGATAGCACGTGATAATCATTCTTTCACGTGGGCGTTTATTCCATGTACTTAGCTGAGTTGAAAACAGTTTATGAGTTGGTATATCCGACGAGATAATTAAAGTTGTTTACTGCAAATTTAAAGTACTTTATTATTATCTGACGATTGAAGAGTAGTTGATTCCGAATAGAAGATTACCCTTTAATTGGAATTTCCGTCAGTAAATAACTTAAAAATTGCAATTGACAAAGCGTGGTATGAAATACCTCCTTCTCTAATGCAATGATTAGTTAATTCTATGGAACAATGTGTATTTGATGTTACAAAGTGTCGCGGCAATACAATTAAATATTGAAAGTTAGTTTTTAGTTATTTTATAAATGTAAAACCAAAAAAATTACAGGTGTCTATACTTTTGGGACAGCACATTGTTATATAATTTAATGTTTGTTTTATAATTTCAAACCTTTGATCATAATTCATATATAGATATATCAGCAAAACTGCTTTTATTTATTACCTATCTCACGAATTTTAATTGTACCTTATTACTTTTTATGTTAATGTAAATTTTATTGATTGTCTAAACTTTTGGGACACGGTGTAGTATTTTTAAATTAATATTTTTTTTTTTAATTTTTTTTTTAAAATTTAATACTATATCAAAGCAGATTTTGTGTATGTCTGTTCTGTTTGGTCCTGGAATTTTTTTTAGATTTGATCGGGGTAATTGCCAGACATGTTTTGCTGGGAACCCTGCTTGAATATGTTTTGCACAAGGATGAACACAAAACAGTTTTTTGACTTGAAGGAAAATGTATGAAAATTTAGCATTTGCGTGAAATTATACAGTAAGATTAGATTGTCATAGAATCAGTTCACATCTTACTAACAGTACAGAGCTTTTCAAACATGATAAGAACAGAGTAGTTATTTCTTTCAGTCAATGGCCCAAGCAAATTTGTTACCCCCCCACCACCACCACCACCACTACCAAAAAAAAGAAAATGTTATTTAAGTTTGTGAAGTTTATGGAGGTTTTAAGCATTAAAAATGTGCATAAAAACATTTTATCAATGTACCAAAACTGTTTTTAATTAAAAAAAAAATATATATTCAATAATCTTAGACATTCTGGCATGTTAACAAATTCTACCAATAAGGATTCTCATCCTTTTTTTTTTCTGTGTATATCTTGGCTCTGTTTTCCTTTTTGTATTGCATTATATTTATCGTACTTGCCCAACTGTAAATTCTCCATAGTGTAGAAACATAAACAATTAAACAGAAAATATTATATATGTTCTTAAAAATTGAAGTTTTATGTTTTTTAATTAAAAATGTGTGCCAAATTGGTTTATAGCATTTAAAAATTTATTTGTTAAATGAAAAGTATATAATTTTTAACAGTAATATACAGGGTATTCTCAAATTATTGTTGGGTTTCCTTATCTCATAACTTTTGTTTTAAACACGCTGAAAAATATTATTCCATATTCATAAAATACAACTGAGAAAGTTTTTTAGTAACACAAAGTTACATATGCATAAGTTGCAGCTCAAAATGTTATTAATCAAATGACGATTATAATCAAAAGTAATTAATATTAGAATTTTATCAAAAAGTCAAATTCCTAAAGCGGTGTTGTGTAGTTTTGCCAGATTTTGTTTCGAAGAACCTCAATATGCACATTGCTTTCTCTTGTGTACTTGCCGTATTGAATTCTCACGTTTCAGCCTTCCACATTGCAACACCGCTAGGGTTGACACATAAATTTGCAGAGAATTCTCAACTTTGTTTATGCTATTAAAACATCTTTTTAAGTTGTACTTTACGATGTAATAATATTTTTCTTTGTGTTCTTAAATAAAAAGTCATGAGGTAAACCTTGACAATAACTTGTGGATACTCTGTATAAAAGGGTTTATTCTCCCCATGGAAGCTTGGAAATCAGGGGGGGGGATGTATTTTGTATTAACAGAAATATCTCTTTTAATAAATTTCTAAACTTTGTTCGAATACATAATTGATATTTTTTATATATAAATGTTTTTTGCTGTTGTAAGTGGACAATCTAAAAAAAATATTTTAAGTGTAAAAAAATCTATTAGAGTTTTTCAATTAAAAAGAAATTGTTTTCACCTGTGTTCTGTACATAGGACGGTGCACACCATGCAGTATGTTATGTTACCTGGAAAACCTGGGTTATACCTTCAGGTTTTCTTATAAATACTATATGAAAGCCCATCACTTATGACAAGAAAATAAATATAGTGCATCATTTAAGCAAAAAATTGGAAAAGAAATGCATAAAAAAAAAGAAAAAACAGGCCTATTTTGTGTTAAATACATTAAATCTGTCTTATTTCTAAAATGAACACCCACTTTTGTAAAAAAGTACCTGATTTTTGGAAGTGTCTGGGACCTAGGATTTCAAAAGCCTAGTGCCATCACTAAATATTGTTCATTTAGAATTTGCATTTTTTTTTCTCCCCAAGATACCAAAAGAAAAAAAAAACTTTCATTCAATGTTGTTTACAGCTAAAATATTTTTAATATGCTTTAACATTTGTATGGTATTTAGATTTCATGTCAACATTTATGTTTGGTTTCAAGTCTTGTCTGTTAATTAAAAAAAAAAAAAAGTTTACTGTGCTAATCACATTGAGTATTATTTCTTAACAAAAGCATTTAATTATTATATATTCTGCTGTATAATGCGCTTTGGGACATAATGTGCACTTCAATTTGAGACACTATTTTTCAATTTTTAGGTATATTCGCCGTATTACGTGCATCTTTTTTTTAAAGAAACCTTTAGGAAATTTGTAGCATGGAAAAACAATAAATAACATTAAAGTGTAATAACTAACACACTAGAGGTCTGCACGGGCCGAAATTTCCAGGCCCGGGCCCAGCCCGACCCATAAAAAAAAAAAAAAAAATTGCCCGGCCCGATACAAAAATTAAAAGTTTGGCCCGAGCCCGGCCCAGCCCGAACAAAAAAAATATTGGCCCGGCCCGATTTAAAAGTTAAAAGTTCGGCCCAAGCCCGGCCCAGCCCGAGTGAATTTCTACAAAACATAATTTTTACGTCGATTTGGTTAAAAATTTGCCTCGTAGGAGGAGATCTAATCAAAAATTCCTATCTTAGCCTTTTTTTTTCATGTTTATAATCTTCATTTTTATAGAGGTGCCGCAAGCTGGAATATTTATTTTTTTAATAAATCTCTATTTGTTGTATGTATGTGTTTAAGTTATCATCAATATTGTTAATCCATATTCCATTTATTGAAGTGTTAAAAATCAGAAAAATGCTATACAGTAAAATCTTCTAAGACGGAATTGCATAGGAAAGAAGAAAAAAATGAGTTATAGACAATTTGCCTTCTTAGCAGGTGTAAATGTATTATATATTCTTTTCTTACATATTAGTATATTCATTTTTAATGGATCAACACATTTTTCAATTTAAGACAGGATTCCATCATAAACAGGTTCTTTTTCACACATTTTACTATATTTTAATTTAGCCATATTTTAATAAGTGTATAAATCTACTATTCTTTAAAAAGAATAAATTTTAATGTTTAATTATAAAATAATGGCGATTTAAAAATGTATGCCTGTTTTGAAAAGATTTTTATGCCAGATCTTATTTTACTGACCTTCGAACGGACCAGGCACGCCGAGATAATGATTTTCATACGGGTCAAAACCAGGACTAAAAATTTTGAGGCATAAAGACTAGGAAGAATGAAACCAGTCCCGGCTCTGTACGGAAAAAATAATTTAAGGCACAGCCTTATCTTCAGGAAAAAGGTAAGGCCCGGCCCGTAAAGAGTAATCACTTGGCCCGGCCCGGCCCGAGTGCCGTGAAGAAAAATAGGCCCGAGCCCGGCCCGTGCAGATCTCTATAACACACTATAAAGAGATACCACAAAGCATTTGGAATTGTACTCTCGTTCATTCAAATAATTGTGTCATCATCTCTAGTCCATAAATACAGAAATCTCAATTCTTAAGGTTCATTTTTAAGCTTTCATTTTTATACCCAATGTATAATTGCATGTGTAAATTTTGATCAATATTTTTGTTTCAGAAGTGTGTGTTATACATGGAATTTACTGTATGTTTTTATGAAGCATGAAGCAGGAAAAAATAATTTTAAGTAGAACATGGATAGCAATTTATTCAAATTTAAACCACTGACATTAAATTTTGATGCTTCATTGTTCCATGGATTATAAGAAGAGAAATTAAAAATGTGTTTTACACTTAATATTTTATTATTTAAGTAGATATAAGAGATCTTTGTTTCTTCTCTGCCTAGTTTTTATAAGGCAAATTTTTTGTGGATCCGCAATTTTTGCTTTATAACAAAAAGTGCATTAAATTTTATTAAAGTTTTTTTTTTATGATTTAGCAGAATGTGTAAGATAGTACTTTTTACGCACACAGTAAGCCTTTGTAATTCTTTTGTACTTGTGTTCTTTTAAAAAAAATATATATAAGGGCAATTCTATGAAAGTGTCAACTTTTGATCAAAAATTTTTTTAAATAATTTTTATAAATTAAGTTAAAAAATATATTGAAATGTATCCCAAATTTTCAAATTAATGTTTTAGATTCAAAACGTTTAGGTTATAGTTGAAAAGAAAATATTTGCAGTTTTGTACAAATAGTATTCTTGAAAAAAACTGAAAAAGAATGTAATTGTTGTTTATTTTGTATTTTCTTAATAAATGAATGCATGTAGTATAATATTTAATGGTTTACAATAGTCTTAAAACCATATACTTGATAATAATGCATGCAAAAAAAACTAGGTAAGCGTGCTCGATATGTTTAAGAAAAAGCTGTCACATGGGAATAGTTATATAATGTAATTTCTTATGATCATTCTGGATAATAATAAAATTTATGAAATTTATCAGTTTAGTCGATTTTTTCTTTTAATAAATGTTTAAGAAACTTTCAGTTATTCCGTCATGTCAAATGACACTACAACCCTAGGGCAGGTAGGTTGCTCTAAATTATAATTTTATATTGCTTATACATCATATTTAAGATATGTATTAGTTTAAAAACTGAATGTCTTCTTAATTCACAAAAGTTTCCAGTTTTAAATACCAGATTAGCGTCATGGTAGCAAAAATGTCATTCCATCACACAATAAGGAATTACTCAAAAATGAAAGAATAAAATAGTTAAAAAAATTGATTTTTCAGTTTGCACATGACTGTGATTGATTAAAAGATTAAAAAAATATGTATGAAACAATTTTCATTTGAAAATAGCTTCAGGGTAATCGCTTTAATTCTACAATTCAAAATGTCATTCCGTCACATATGGAATCGCCCATAAAATAAATTCTGCATTTTTTTCTTTTATTTTTGCAATGTTGTGCTTAAATTTTTCAATTATCTGATATACCTTCTGTGTGTGAAATAAAATTTCTCAGATATTGTAATTATCATTTAAATTGTTTCCACTAGATTTTAAATCTTATTTATTTTATTTATTTAATTTCAGAAACTGTATGAGCAGTCCCTTCATATAAAGTCTGCAATACCTCATCCATTGATCATGGGTGTCATAAGAGGTTAGTTAGTATTCACAGGCTTTTATCATCATTATTATTATTTAATATTATTATGCTTTTATATAATAAAACAAGATTGAATCTGGGGGTCCCCTGGTTACAGAACATAAGTTAAAACCATTTTTTATTGAAAACTCTAATAAATTGTTTTACATTTAATATATTTTTTAGATTGCTTAGTAACAATGCCATCAAGCATTTTTCTATGAAAACTGTCAATCATGTATTTAAATAAGTTTTGAAATTTATTAAAAGCAATACTTTCATATTAGCTGCATGCCAGGGGTTAATAGCTGAAGAAATAGACAAAGATTTTGTGTTTGGTAATCATCTAAAAGTGTAAATTCCTCCTCCCCTCTTTTGAATTCACCTGCCTGTTCCTCCCCTAGAACTTCAAAATTCCTCCCAGAGAAAAATGTCTGAATTCAACACTGAGTTATTTTAAAAAACAACCTCATATCAGGTTATCACATAAGAAGGTTAAAGACTTTTAACATACTACTTCATGCTCAGGATTTTGGTGCTATTTAGTATAACTAATGTATAACTTATATAACATTTAACAAAACAGTAAATTAGCAAAAATGGAAAAATAAATTTTCTTTTTTGATAGTTTTGCATTGTAGTGATAACATAGAAGCATGACAAAAATATGATGTAAGTCTAGAAAAACAAATGTTTTGCCTGATGCAAGGAAGTAAAAAATTATTTTTAATTGCTTAACCTAAACCTTTTCATTTGTTAAGAAGCTTTTTTTTAAAGCCTTTTGATGCTGTATTCAGTTGTTTTCCATTCTTGTTGAAATTCGGCTGATTAATTTCTTGTTCAATGTTTTCAGAATGTGGAGGTAAAATGCATCTTCGCGAAGGAGAGTATGAAAAGGCACACACAGACTTTTTTGAAGCTTTTAAAAATTATGATGAATCTGGTAGTCCCAGGTGAGTTCATTATTTGTTTATAAAAATGCTTAACGATACTGAAAATTTTACATATGACTAACTGCTAAAAACAGGAGCTTTCCTCTAAATTTTTATTTTGTTCATTTCTATAATATTTTTATAAACTTTTTTTAGAATGTTCCTCAAAAACTTAATTAAATGTATTATTACATATACTCATATATATTCAATAAAATCTACTGTTTCATTGAAGGTAAAAATTTGGCAAGCATGCTGTTTATAAACAGTTTCCTAAAAAATATATGTATGAAAGTTTATTAGCTGACCAGACCAGTATTGCCCAAGCCTGTGATAGGAAATTAAAAAAAAATTAAGTTTTTATTATTTTATATCTTTAACCCGATTTTGTATGAAATTATATTTTAAAATGAAAAATAAGCAAAAAAATATTGATATTTAGTGGTAAAAGTGCTCATTTTCTTGTTTTTTCATGGAGGATCGTTTCATAGTTTTAAAATTAAAAGTTCTTTTTGTCCGAACTCTTTGAAATCTTTATTGGTGATAAATAAAACGGTTTTACAGTGCGTGTAAAAATTTCGTGAAAAACTATTGTTATCTAGTTATAAAAGAAATGTTTTCTCCTCACTTTTTTGTTTGTTTTCACGTCATCTCCTTTAACATAGCAATAAAAAAATAGTTCTCATCTACCGAACTCTCCGAAATTTCAATCAGTTATAAATATAACTGTATCCAAAAGCTCTCCTTAAAATTTTGCAAAAAATATTCATATTTAGTAGTGAAAACATGAGTTCTTTAAAAAGAAAAAAAAAGGCTTTAGCTTTTAGTGCAATGGCCATATTACACTTCCATCCCTTTTCAATCCCGCTAATTCCCTTGCAATGGAGATCGCTCCCTTCGCCACTTTCTTTTCGCTTCCGGGCGATAGTTAGCTGGAAGCAAAGCTAGGAAGGGTGAGAGCTAAACAGATTTCCCGTTTCTGAGGGGAGAAGCCTTAAAAAAAGTTGAAGCATGCGCAATGGGGCCGTTTTTGTGTGGAAAAAAGAATATGGAATCTTAGAGAATGCACTTTTCACTTTAAATGTATGGTTTTTTATGACTGTGATGAAGCAAAGAAAATATAAAGATTGAATGGGTATATTATTTAGCTATTCGCTCTTTTATCAATGATATATCAAGGATCGGTTTAGGAAGAAATTGGGTCCTTTAAAGGAACCGTCATAAAATTTTTCATCTCAAAACAGGACCCTTCACAAAACTTTTTAGAATTAAGACAGGACTCTTCACAAAATTGCAAAATCTGACCTATCACAAAACAGTTGAAGTCATCAAAGAACCTATTATCTAGCTTTTACATATATAAAGAATCGTGTTAAAAATGTATAAACACGAACTGGAATATAAAGATCATTTCAAATTCACAAAATTATGATTAGATTTTTCACAAATATGTTGTTCACAGTTTCACAAAAACAGAACCCTGTGAGTGAATTCTGGACAAACCCCTGTATTTCTTAAAAGACTTATGAAGGATGAAGAAGAAGGGAGTAAATCAAAATTATCACAAGAATTATTACTAGTATCACAAGATTTAAGAAGTGAATCCTTACTCTCCTTGTAAAAATGGCAGAAGTCTTAAGCTGTCATTCATTTTGTATTGAGCTCCTGTTTCGAAAAGTTATGATTTATCTTACACTACCTGACCTGCCCGGCGTTGCCTGGGCTCATGATAATAAATTTAAACAAACTCCAAGTTTGTATGATTTTGTATAAAACTATATTTTTTAAAGAAAAATTAACGAAAAAATATTGATATTTAGTGATAAAAGTGTTCATAAGAAGACATTTTCTTGTTTTTTCACGTTGGATTGTTTTTTATCTTTTTATAAATAAAATGTTTCTACAGCCCCTGTAAAAATTTTGTGAAAATATATTGTTATCTAGTTGTAAAAGAAATGTTTTCTCGCTTTTTTGTTTGTTTGTTTGTTTATTTTTGCATCTGCTCCTTTAACATAACAATAAAAAGATAGTTGTCATTTTTCGAACTCTCTGAAATTTTAATCGGTTATAAATATAACTGTATCCAAGCTCTTTTTAAAATTTCAAGAAAAATATGCATATTTAGGAGTGAAAACATGAGTCAAAGCAGAGAGATGCCACATTGAAACAACCCATTTTTTCACTTTTTTTTTTCTTCTATGCTTCTGAATGTTTCAAAATTTCTGTAGGTGATGTAAATCTGGTCTACCGAAATGCTATAAAAAGGTTGTATCGAAATATCGACGTTTATTTACTTTTAGCATAGAAAAAATATAGTCTGTATGAGGTGCAAAGTGACTTGCATTCGCTAGTGTTTCTGAAAGGGTTAAAATTCTTATTTTTTAAAACCGATTGTACCATCAATTAGAAAGTTTCAGCTTGAAGAGTTTATTTTTCGTTTGTCGGTATCTCTAAAATTTCACCCTGAAGGGGCATTGCCGTAAGGGGAAAAACATTCTTCAGGAAAACAACCATTTTTGAAATTTTCTTTTCAAAGGGTTAACATTGATATTTTTCGAATTGATTGTTGCATTTGAGATGTAGGAGCACAATCTTTCTGAATACGTCTTCCAATTTTAACTGTACCAAACAATTTGGTTGATTTAGACCAACTTAAAACTACAAAATAGCAAAAGAAGAAAACTCTCGTTCGGTTCTTAATATCAACCAATGCATAAATCGGGTTCTGAGTACGCACAAGCGATTTTGCCAGCTCTCAAAGAAAGAGATGAGTTTTTAATTAATATATCGCCCCATATATTAATATGTGGACCATTAGTTTACACTTTCTACCAAACATAAATAAAAGTGGTGAATTTTCCATAATCAGGGACTGCACCAAATTAAATTATTGTAACGGAATTATTTTGGAACATGACTTGCAGTCATGAAATTAGATGTGATTTTTAAGATAAGCAATGAATGCTTATAAAAGTTTTTTTTTTTTTTTTTAAGCTGTTTATTTTATTTATATACTCACTAAAGTATGTATCTAAATTTTGTCTTCAGTATTAATTTTTGCACATATAATAAAAAACACTTGGATAGAGACTAATTGATCATTTAAATGCTTCTGGAACTAGTAGTTTTATTTATGTATTTTACTTTAATTTTGATACTATGTTTAGTATATTTCTTGTATATTTTGGAGCTTGATTCGATAAAAATGTAAAACACTAATAACATTACAAAATCACGGTAAATTTATTACTCTAAGCAATTTGTTTCATTGTGAGATAAAATATATAACAAAGTTTTTTTTTTTTTTAAATGTACCAAGTACCAAGGAAACAAATATATATATATTTTTTTTTCAATTATCACTGTTGTATTGTTTTCTTGTGATACCATTTTGTCACTATGCATATTATGAGAATAAATTCAGCAAATTGAATGTACAAGATATGTTTTTTGGTACATTACATTACACATATGTAGCCCATGAGATGTTTAGACTGTCTAATACAAAGATTCTCTACCAAGGGTCCCTCTTCCCCCTTCTCCCAAAAGCTTTTGTGTTTTTTGTGTAAAATCTTAATTAATTTTGTAACACTTTGCATACACTGTTTGACTATCTTGGGAAGATAGGAATTATATCATGAAATAACACAAGATGTCTTTGAATGTATAAAAGCCAATTGGTGTAGAAAAATACAAGCGAAAGTTAATAAAGAATAGGTTGATAACAAACAATAACTAATCTATCATGAAACACTTTCCAACCTATCATAATATTTCAACTATCTTGGAAAGTGTTACAAAAGGTTGTCAGAAATCTGTATTAACATTTGACATCGAAGAAAAGCATGATTAGCTATACTTACCTAGTTACCTATCTAGCCTGTAAAGGCACATCTCAGATGGAGGCAAACAATGAAGGATTACTATTATTCACATGATTGGACATATAAGACAACATTAACACATTATAGTAATGGAAGTAATACACACTCGACTGCATGTTACACATACATCAGTGATAGCCATAAGGACCCTAGGATGTGAGACCCCCATGTAAAAATAAATTACAGAAGAGAAAAAAAGAATGAAATATGAAATAACTGAAACAAATTTCAATCTCCTTTTTTTCGTTGATAGACTCCAGTTTAGTGGCAAAATGTTATATTTTATGATTAATCTTCCGTAATCAGTTCATGTCGAAATAGTGTATTTAAACAAATGTGATTTGACTTAAAAGTGTTTGTTAAAATCTTTAGTTGTATTCGCATCCATTTTAAAGGATATTGTAACCATGATGCAATGTTTGGAAGCGAAACCCAATTACAAAAGATTAATGTAGTATAAAAAAAAAAGGACAAAGATAATGTTTTTAATTTTTTCTAGGCAATCAATTGCCAATTGGGGCAAGTCATCGATCGAAAGCTGGAGACATTACTTTACATTATTGTAGAAAACATATGTTCATTTTCGAGATTAGATTAAAAATAATAATAATAATAAATCATTCTTAAAAGCATTTTAAAAAGCCATAAAAAGTCAAAATATTGAGCTACAGTTTTCATAAAAATTTCATTCAAAAGTAAATTTTTTTTATACAATACATATTTTTTGTTTCAGTGATGTTAAAATTGAAAATATGCAATGTTCAGAATTTATGTAGGAGCAATAAAAGCGAAAGCCATTGTGCTGATCATTGCCACTATTGTTATACATTTTAAAAATTGTTATAGGTTTTTGCCAGTTATCCAAAAATGAACTATGTTTTTTTGAGATGACAGAAAAGTCTGTAGTGAAAGAAATAGGACTTTGTACACTAAAAAATACAAATCCTAGTAAATTTAGCATTACATCTTTTTGAGGAAAAGGAAATTCTTCAATATTTTTGCAGGCAAATGAATTAAAAACTGAATGCTGCCTGTGATAAAAAGCATAGGAACATCAATCAGTGATGCTGGGGGTGCGCATATCATTTAAGCAAAAGATTGGAGGAGGGAATGCAAAAAAATAATTGTGGTTAGTCTTTCAGGATGCACAATTTTTATCTTAAAAACAATGCAAAAGAGGCATACTTTCTATTAAATACATAGAATATGACTTATTTTGGACCTAATTTTTTGGAAGCATCTGAATATCAGGAACTCAGGAGTTCAGAAGTCTACCAACATCACTGATCAATGATTTAAAAGTAAAGCATCTTTTGAAATAGATTTTTATTAGCTAAAAATCAACTTGAACAGGATTCATTCAAAAGATCGGAAGATGCCAAAAGAACCTTTAAAGGACACTTGGTTGGACAGCCCTGAACTATACTTAGTAATCTTGCCATGAACTTTCTCTTAGGTAATTTAGCCAAGTAATTAACTTTAAAAAAATATTTTTTAATAAGGCTATTGCCATGTCTACTGCCATTGACATTTCATTTTTACATTATTTAGGGTTTGCACTGAAATGTGAAATCTGTCAGAAAATGGCAGTAAGTTGAAGCCAAAGTTCTCATTTAAAGTCATTTAAATAAGCAGATAGCACAATGTAGTGATTTGCTGATAGGTGAAAGGTGATTGAATAATTACTAAGTGAATCAATTATAGATTGAACGATGTATGTAAAGAGTTCTTGTAGTTGAAGACACATTTTTATAATCCAGTTTATATTTATTAAATGAAAAAGTTTTCAACAGACGATGCACAGATGAAACAGTCCAGTTTTAATTGGTTTAGCACAGTAAGCATTTAGTTATCTTAAACAATAAAGTAAATACCGGCACATGATAAAAAACAAACTAAACTTAACTGAAAAACATACCACAAATAGTGCATAATGATAACATACACAATGAGTAAAAAGCTGCAGAGTTTATAACGACACATAATAACTAAGACAAACGGCACGCTCCATCCATTGACTAGAAATATAAATGGACAGCGGACTCCTTTCTTCCGACAGACTTGAAGAATATATCTTTCCCCTTTCATCGCCAAAAATAGGCGAAAGGGTGCCGCTTTCTGGCGGTAATCCCTTTCTCAAACTTGACAAACTCAAACGCAAGTGAAAAATCTCTTTTTCTTCTCGGGAGCTGTGGAATTTCCGTGACACTTTGGCGCGAAAAAAAACCTGTTTGGCAGAATATTCTTCCTCCACACCTGCTGGAGGAAAGGACATGTTTTCTTCAAGAAAGGGTTGCTAGTCCGTTGTCCATTTATATTTCTAGTCAATGGCTCCATCACTACAGCCGACTTAACTTAAGATCGACCGTTGTCGTGAAGATCAAAAACAAAAACCGAATCGTCTTTTGAGAAGCACAGCACTGCGTATTTATACCTGGCCAGAAGCCTACCTATCAATGACAATACAGTTCTGGAACAGTCATGGAAGTGATGCGTGGCTGGCGGCATGAATAATTACGGAATCGGCAAATCAGATAACTTATCTGGCGCCATCTATCGTAAAGCAAGCGTACTACGCTAATCGATTATTCGATTCTCGTCTTAATCGAATATCGCCATGTGTTGTGACTGGGAGCGTGGCGTTTAAACTTTTACAAAGTAAATTGAAATTAACAACTATTGTAAAGTGAAATTTACTGTTTAAATGAATGAATTATAAGTAATGAACAAAGAATTAAAGAAATATGGGTAAGTTAAATATATAATAATTGCCGAAATTACGTTTTCATAATAAATATATGCTAATGAAATATATTGTTTATGAGCTTTATACTGGGCTTGAATGAATGTAAATAAAGATGAAACTAGTTGTTGGGGGTCACCGTAATACTTACCCATCATGGATATGCATAATGTAAAATATTAAAACAAAAATGTGTAAACTACTTATAAAATGCATAGCAATTCAAATTATAGGTGCAGATTCACGGTTGCCAGTCGCCACGTGGCGACTATAGTTTTTGCTTTGGCGACTAACTTTCTATGTCTAAGTCGCCATGTGTTTTACATGGATGTCCCTTTTTCGCCGAAAGGCAGATTTCTGCTTTATTTTTTAATATGGAATCCGGGCATTCTCCTCCAGAATTCAGCAATATTTAGCTCTCTTTCTTCTTTTTTCTATTGTCCATAATTAAAAAAAAAAAATATGATTGAACATAAATCCCACATTTCCACTAATTCGCAAATTTCTCAGTCTTTTAATTTGCAATGTCCGCAGAATAAAAAATAAAAATAAATAAAAAAATTCAGTTGATATGCGTCGCGAATGAACTCTGTGTCGATGACATGCCACAATAAGCTCGCGACACAGTAAAATTTATGCCGAGAAGAGAATAAATTTGTAGCTCTGGGATTTTTCAGATATGTTCTTACAGGTACAAATAGATATTGTCATGAGATTCTTCCACGAATTAGCAAAACTCCTCGAATTATCTTATTTATTTATTTTTAAATTTCCGCAAATCAATTCGCCAATCAGTCATGAAAAGAAATCTAAAATTTCGTCAGTCGGTCGCAAATTCGTGAAATCGGTCACTGAAAAATTTTGCAAATTTCGTCAATCGCTCGTTAAATAATACCACAAATTTCATCAATTGCTGATGATATAAAATCGCGAATTTCGCCAATCGATCGCAAAATAAAACCGCGAATTTCTCCAATTAGTCTCAAGAAGAAGAAAAAAAAAACGCGAATTTCGAGAAGGAAAAAAAAAATGCAAATTTCATCATATGGTCGTGAAAAAACAGCGAAGTTCATCAATCGGTGGCAGAAAAAAATGTGAATTCCGTCAGGGAGTTGTGATAATAAAACATGAAAATCGGCGATCGGTCACAAAAAATTATAATTTTTTTTTGTCTCCATAGGGATTTAAAAAATTCTTTAATAAATCCTTAAAAAAATTCACTTGCAACAAAAGTTGCAATGAGGCTTATTGTATTCGATCTTTCTCCATCATCCTTGAAAATGTCAGAAATTGTTAAATCAATTTTATTAAAATCTAAAACCTAAAAGAAAATAAATCTTATCCATATTTTTTTTTCATATATATTTATTTTTAATTTTGATTTTTATAGAAATATTTTCTTATGCATGTTTCCTACGTTGATCATTTATTTTCAGCTATGAAAAATCCTTTTTTGGGGGGGGAGGGGGAAGTTTATCTATAGATTAAAAAAAACTTTAGAGAATCATTTATTCACAAAATACTCAGGCCTTACATTATAAAATTTATTCCTACAAACTGTATGCAGCTATGGTGGGAAGATTCAATATTCCATTGTCCAAATTTAATTGAGAAAAAAAATATTGTTTTTACGTGTTTGTTTCACAATGTGGCCACTGGATTTTTTGGGTTTAGGAGCCACTTGCTCCTTCCAGATTTTGGGAATCTGCACCTATAATTCAAATAAAATCGTGGCTTGATGACGTCATAACTTTATAGGCTCGATTACTGAATTGCTTGAAAGAGGTTTTTCCTTATAACTCCAAAAATAATAATCCTATTTAAAAGGTGGATTAAAGCTTTGTGCCGTTATATTAAAAATAAATGTGCAACGTTAAATTAGCACAAATTAAAATAATTTCTAATGGCAAACAGCTGTTTCAGAGCCCTTAAGCTCCATCTTCAGTGCCAACTCAAAAGGTAAAAACAAATTAAAAACTCCTAGGCCATGACCGCTTGCCTGCCATCTCTCGCCCCGTGGCCAGATGAAATGGCGTTGAATTTTTCAAAATTCTCAATCAACAATTCTCCGCTGTTGTTTTGAAAAATTCAACGCATTTCATCTGGCCGCGGGGCGAGAGATGGCAGGCAAGTGGTCATGGCCTAGGAGTTTTTAATTCGTTTTTACCTTTTGAGTTGGCACTGAAGATGGAGCTTAAGGGCTCTGAAACAGCTGTTTGCCATTAGAAATGATTTTAATTTGTGCTAATTTAACGTTGCACATTTATTTTTAATAATAATCCTATTAACTAGCGGTTTATTGCATCTGATTAAGCGTCAAATTTCCAATTAAAATATATCTTTGAAGTGAAATTTGGATGAAATACAGGGTCATGAAAAATCGAAGAGTGTGGAAAATAGGATTACAAATATCTCAGCAACTAATTATCCGATCGACTTCATGCTTTATGCAAAATTTATGTTTTTTTATTGTCTTTTATATTCATTTCTTAAAATAAACAATTTCGAAAATTTTTATATACCTTTTATCAGAACGAATATTTCGAGAGTCCGAAAAAAATAGTTCCGGTTAATCGAGGTTATTGAAATGAAATAGGCTTCTTCCCATTATTACATACTAAGTACATACCAAATTGCAAGTGTCTATCTCAATTTTTTCGGGAGATAGAGCGTTTACAGACACACACACAGACGGACGGCAAAAAAAATTTTCTAAAAATATGTTTTTTGGAATCTCCAGTGTGTCTGAAACGTGTAAATCCGTCAAAAAAAAATTTTCTATTTTCAAAACGATTACAAGACTTACCCTATACCACGTATGATGGGTAAGTAATATGAATGAAAGTTAGTGAATGCATGTGTTTAAAAGTGTATCTGAGGCAGTAAGACTAAAACTATTGAATGAAGGCTTGTTTTCACAACAAAATCACACAATTCACATAAATATTTTAAGAATCCCACTTAATAACTCCACTTTATGAACATTCCGCTTAAAATTTTGGTTATGATTTGAAAATTGCATTTTATGTTTTTTTTTTTTTTCCCCACCTAGCATGAACCATGCCTTATTATTTATTGCATGAATATTTCATGCCTAAATTAAGCCTCTTTTCTTTCCCACATGAATTGTCTTTTACATGTTTGAAGACTTCCGATATAAATTGTAAAGAGAGCATAGATCATAAAAAGTTCAAAAGCACTTGTTTAAAGTTTAATAAATTATTTGTTATGAAATCTTTTTTATAAATATGTGGGTTTATTATTTAATGTTGTTTGTAGAACATTATTTCCTCAATTCTTTTTTCATTTTAATAATTTGCATTTTTATTCCATAGGAGAACTACCTGTTTAAAGTATTTAGTTTTGGCAAACATGCTAATGAAATCTGGTATTAATCCATTTGACTCCCAAGAAGCTAAACCGTACAAAAACGATCCAGAAATTTTAGCTATGACCAACTTAGTGAGGTAAATGATTATGTTTTTATTTATTTTGATATAATTTTATATCTTTGTTTTAATTTCTAGGCATTGGTGTTTGTTGGTATTGATGCTTACTTATTATTATTATTATTATTTTAATTATTGAAGCAATCTGGCACATTAAATTTGTAAAGTGTAAAATTTGAGTGGGACAGGAAGGTAGTTTCACTCTTTTCTTTGCAAAAATGTAAATATTACAATGATATCTTTTTTAATTGAATTTAAAAGAGAAAAAGGTGTTATATGCATTTATTGTTTTTCATTTTCTGTTCTTATAGTCATATATTATTGTTTTTATAATGATAATCAAAATTGTGGACATTTTCAGAAATTTTTTCTTGATGTTAAATCTAACACAACATTTTTTATATTAAAGATGTTGGAAATATTTTCTTTTATTATTTAGTAGTCATTTTTTTTTATCAAATGATGAATATTTCATTGCATGAGAATTTCAAAAAATTCTTTTTTTTCTTTAGAATTATTAAACTTTCATTAACTTGCTGTTTTTGAATCTTAAAATGCATGAAATTAGTTAGCCATTATATCATATATATAGGGGCTTTCCACCCATGAAAATCAAAAGAAATAAATATCAGTGGATTCTGCAACCTGGATACTCTACCTGGATATTAAAATTCAGGAATTTTGTTAGCACTGCGATCACTCTACCTCATTTAATGTGCACTTTGTGTTAAAAAAAAAAAAAAAATCTTTCCTAAGTTTGGACGATTTGGCAATCACTCTTACTGTTTAAGAACTGGATTTCTGTTCAAGAACCTAGATACTATTGTATATTTTAGAAGTTAATTATTTTTACACACTGAACTTCTAACATTTCAAGCTACCCATCGTAAAAATCGAATTATTCTTTTAATCGATGGTGGAATATCCACCATCCCTTAAGATAGTGCTGATCCCTGCCTGAAAACTTATCTTGTCCTGTGCGTATTCTTTTAATGGCTTAATAGAACCCAATATTTCAAAAGATAATATTTTTTTATTAGAAATTTTTGTTCTTGATTATTTTTAAATGTGTGCTAATGTCTAAAAATTTAACATTTAAAAAAAATTTAAATATTTAATTAATATTTCAGATAAAAATTTTTTAATGCTAAATGTTTTCTATTTATTTAAAAGTGCTGTTCCTCCCCCCCCCCCCCTTTTTTTTTTGTATGTTATTAGTAGTAATAGTCAGCAAATTTAAAGACTAAAGTTTCTTTACCAACATATATTTTTAAGAAAAATAATTTAAACTGTGAAAAAACAGAAAAGTCATAAATAATAACACACTTTAATTTTTATAGAAAGCCTTATCAGTACTTTGCAAATCTCCTGTATGTGTAGTGTAATTCAACTAGAAAAAAATTCAAACAATTTTATAAGCATTTTGTTGTGTTACCTTAGCATTTTGAAGGTAAAATAACAATAAATATCACAAATTAAGATAAATCTTTTTAAGACTGTTTACAATTCCAAAGTGTCTACTTTCTGATACATTCATAAAATCATTTTTATTCTAAGACACACAAAATGGGAAAGTGCTCTTATTCAGAAACTATGAAATTGAATAGTGTTTCCATTTTTTTAAGTCAAAGGATCTTTCATAAAAAGCTATCAAAATTGGCATTTTGAACTGAATTTTCGGATGTGACAGCTACAGAAAAGTGACAGCAATCTCTTACAACTCAAGATGTAGTAAAATTATTAAAAAATGATAAATGTTATTCAATTTCAAATCATTTTAATTGCTGTGTCTGCTAATTTCATGCTTTTACATTTAAAAATGAATCTGTGACTTTGTCAGAAAATTTCCTGATGTTTAATAGCGGAAAATATTTTTTTGAGAACTGCCTTAAGGCTGTTCCCAAATCCAAAGGGGCTATTTTCAGATTCATTTTTTAATTCTTTTTTGTTTGGAAAGGCATGGAATTTGTAGATGTTCTGATTCAGAAACTTTGTCATCGAAACTTGTTTTTCCAATTTTTAGTAAAGGCGGAAGATCTCTCAGAAAATACTGTAAAAGTCGATGTTTCAAACTGAATTCCCACCACGAGAAAGGCAAAAAGTGTGTTGTAACATGGCCTCAGAGGAATAATCTACTAGAGGCCACATCTCTTTGTTATATTGTTGAAAATCCGGTTTCAGGATCAGCTCGGATTGGCGCTTTAAAAAATGTCTGTTTTGGCGGTGATCGCTTTCTTGGCAACTTCGATTTCATTCTCGCAATAAAAATAAACGTAAACAAACCAAAACGAAACTGTTGCTCCTTCTAGGATTTAATGTCAAATAGGTAGGATAGAAATAAGTTATGAGAGTTCCACCCATGGTGAAAAAAGGATTGTTTAATCTTCTGGATGGATTTTCTTTTTCTGTTTTTGCTGCTGTATTTTATTTTAATGTTATAAAATGGCTTTGTCCTTGTAATAAATGTTACTTAAATTATATATTTTTTATTAGTGATATAAGATATTAAGTACGATAACACAAATTATTTCGAGATTTCTGCTTGGAAAGCTTCAATCTGACACAATCATTTCACGAAATGTAACAAATTAATGTCAGATATTTTTTTTAATTCTAAAAATGCATTAAGTGTAGCAGGCATTATTAAAATAACAGAAAATCGAACAGAATTTACAGTATCTTTTTTTTTTCTTACAAAAGTGAAGAATTTGTGGAAAGTTAACAGTGGCATGTTATAAAATATTATTTGATTTGATAATGTATTTTATAGGTTTTGAAAACTTGAAATCACATACTGTCTTTATGTAACAATACATTCTGTAGAACATATTTTTGCTGCAATCCAGAATTTTTGTTTTGCTTTTGATGTTCCAATTTAAAGGCATATTTTTGGCAATCTTTCATATATACATATATATTTTTTTTTAATTGAAAGTATAAATGTATTACAATATTTTTAATCAAAAGGAAAACATCGATAGATAACATTATACGCATGTATGGAAAAAAAAATACAAATGCACAGTATTTTTTTTTTTTTTTTTTTTTTTTTTTTTTTGTATGAAAAATAAAAATTTTACGATATTTCATATCTACTAAGTTAGAACTTGTGTAATTTTTTCTCTGTTAAAATAACTATTATTTTGCATAAGTTTCTGAGAAGAAATAATTTGCAACTTTTGGATGCTATAAAAAATTAAGTTTAACTCTCAAGTGTTTTTTTTTTTTTTTTTTTTTTTTTTTTTACAATTATTGAAAATAATAACCACCGGCAACTATTGAAGATGTTGACTTCTAAACAATACTTGCTTCATAATTAGATGCTATAAAACCTTCTCAAATACAAAATGGCTACTTTATGATTTTAGGTAGATTTCGTAAGAAATACTACCTATTACATTCTCCCCTATGTTGGACTTTCTGAAAAGTTTTTGCAGATCTACGCCGATCATCACTTCCAGAACCCAAAATCACCCCCAATTCAAAACTTTTATCTATCTATCTATCTAGATCACTTTTTTATGGACACAATAACTTCAATAATTCTGCACAAATCTCTTCCAAACTGATATACAAAATTAAAGTGCATAATATCTTGGTCAAGTTCGATAATGGGCAAAATCGAACCAAAGGGAGGGGGGGGGGGTGAAAACAGAAAAATCCCCATAGCTTCTTAATTATGATACGTATCGAATCCGTTTAAAGTTATTAATACTTCTAGAAAAAGGGCCGAAAATTTATGTATGACAGATTTTTGATATCATTAAAAATGACCTCAAGGGGGGGGGGGATAGGGTTTAAGAAGAAAAGAATTCAAAACTTCGTCAATTCACAAGATATTAAATCTGCTTAAATTTATTATAAATCCTCTTAATAGTATCTACAACTTTTACTTTGACAAGTTTTTTTATAAGACCAACTCTTACAGCCCGAAAGAAAAAAAAAAATCCTGTCTACAGACAGATTTTGAAGTGGGTGGTCTAAACTGCCGAATCATGGCAAAAAGGTCATTTCTTATGCAATTCCCAATAAACAGGTGCCCCACTATCTGTATTTTCAAAATCTACCTGTGCTTGTAGGCCGAGCCGTCAGGAAATTGTTTCATTAATTTGTGATCGGAAATGTATGAAATTGGCAGGTGTTCTTATTTAGTTTGCTATCAAAAGAGGCTTTCAGTAAAAGCAGAAGATATTTCAGAAAAGTCCGTCAGCATTTTGAACCGAATTTCCGATGCCGCAGCACTTGAAAGAAGAAAAATGTTGTCACATGACAGGAATCACTTATTGTACTGTCCTCTTAAAAAAATAAATTTTGAAATTTTCTTTATATAAAGTATAATAAAGAATTTTAAAAATTAAACATAGCTAAATTTTTACAGCTTGTTCGATGATTTTAATATATATTGAGTATTTTACATTTTATCACTTTATTACAAAATGGCAGACAATTAAGCTCTCTAATCACAAATTCTTATTTGAAAAAAAAAAAAAACACTTTTCTAAAAAGTAACCCATGTTATCAAAAAAAAAAAAAAACACCTGATGTAATCAGCTGAAAATGATTCATTTTATTACCTATTAATGGTCTAACCTAAAAACAATTAAAAAATTATGTAGATATTCTAAAATTTTATTATAATATGAAAATCTGTAAAAATGAAGCTCATGCTTTTGCCAGGTACAATATCAATGGGTTTAAAAAAATGTATAAATAATCAATATTTAGGTAATAAACTCAATTTCACATGAGAAATCTTACAAAAAGAATAATTCCCCCCCCCCCCCACCTCTCCCAAGAAAACATTCCAAATTATTTCGAAAATTAACAAACTATAAACACAGCTGTAGACTCTCAACCTTAATTATAGTTATTCTGTTCTTTTATAGCTTGGAACACTGTTGCAAGATATTTTAAAATGAACTGTTTTGAATTTAAAATATTAGTCAATCTCTAGAAAAACAACAACAGCACAGACAGGCACAGACACAATATAAAGTTTCGGCGGGAAATTCAGGGAAATTCCACGTAGATTTTGGCGGGAGAAAAACCAGTTTGGCAGAATAAATCTACCACCACCACCACTGATGTCTGTCAACGAAAAGGTTACCAATGTGGGGTCTAGTATATTGTAAGGTCTATGAACATGGCACAAATCACTTATAACTCAATAATCAATTTATTTATCTAAAAATAGAAAACTCATTTTGATTCCAAATCGCTTCCATAGTTAGGTATGTTAATAAAAATGGGTCAAAAGTTTCACGCTGTTGAGCAGGTCATTTGAGAACCACCTTAAAGAATTTATTTATTTGATAGATTAAACAAATAAAGGAGTTCTTTTTTTTTTTTTTTTAAACTATAACTGTCATTCTAATTAGAGTAGGAGGCTGGAAATTTGCTAAAATATACTGTAAAGTGTATAACTAATTTCAATGTAATATACGTATATATAGTAAAACTCTGCTAACGCTAGGTCACTATAGCCACTACAATCTTTAAGCTATTTTTTATTTATTTATTATTATTATTATTTATTTTTTATTTTTTGCATATTTTTTCACCTTAACAGTGAACTAAGAGACATGAAAAAGCTGGTTAATATGATCCAGGGTCGAGATTTCAAAAAAGAAACATAGGTTTCCTTCTATGCTTCTTCCTTTCCATGGCTCAGTTGTAAATCTTACAAAAGGGTGGCATTTGAAACATCCTTAGCTTACTTTTCTTTCTTTTTTCAAAACCTCGTGGCATTTCTTTGCTTCTTCTTCTCTTTTGATTGGTTTGTTCTTAAAGATTGAAATTTTGCATGTTAAAACTGGTAAATTATTATATTTTGACAGATAGTTGTAATTTAGATATGTTATCACTGAGAGATAACATTGTTTAATAAGAAAGCTATTTCTTTCCTAATTCTACCTACATTTCTCCAGAAATCACATTGAAATGAACACATGTTTTGCTCATATTTGCCATGATTCTGCTATTGTATTCTTTTTTTAAAGAATACTATACATTTTAAGGTACTTTTTTTTTTTTAATAAAAGAAAAAAAATCCTTCATACTTTCTGGCAGCTTATTCACACACAAGCAATTTATTTAATATTTGCATAATTTATTTCATATACATTTTTATGCTGAAGCTATTTATCTAATATGTGAAAACAGAAATAATTTATCTAATATATACAAAGATCTGCTTATGAAAAATTTAGATCTTTTAAAAGATCCTTCAAATTGTTTTAAATCTTGAAACAGGACCTTTAACAATTTTTTTACCTTAAAACAGGATCTTTCACATAATTCTTTGCCTTAGAAATAGACCTTTCACAAAACTTTTCCATCTCCAAACTGAACTTTTCATAAATTGAATAATTTTAAAATAAAATTTGACCTATCACAAAACACCTGAAGTTACCAAAGGACCTATTACATAGCTTTCTGATGTATAAAGGATCTTGCTAAAATTAGATACATAGGATCCTGAATATAATGAACACATAAGTTCACAAAATTATGACTAAATTTTTCACAAATATAAAAAACTGTTTACAATTTTACAAAAATAAGACTACGTGAAAAGTCTAGACAGGCTCCTGATATAGCATACAGGTTGGTCATTTCCTTTGCAGTTAACCACTTTACAGTTTTGCCCAAACACTACTCAGGCAATGTTTTATCGACACTAGTCGATTGATTTACCCACAAAAGTTCTGTTTATTGCTATTAATAAATGTAAATTTATAAATTGTATACTTGTAATTTTTATTTTGCTGTTTAGGGTTTATATAATCGATGTGAGTGTAAAATTATTTAGCAGAAAGGGGCATAGTTTTGACAGCTTGTCAGAAAAAAGAAACTGTTAAGTGGTTAATAACTTTTAGACAATTTCTTAGAAAAAAAAAGTCACTTTTTTTTTTGACAAAAACTGTACCTTGCTTTTTACGATTTTGATTTGTATGTGCAAATTATTAGATTTCTTGGCAACTTTTCTAGATACTTGATCAAGCACTTCTGGTCCAAAACAATTATACTAGACATTCTTAATAATAAGTTAATATATGAATGTAAATTGCTACAGCTCAAATATGATGCGACTAAAACAATTTTGTGGATTGATCAATAGCGACACCACTTATTAACAATGCAGAATACAGCTGGCTATATAAAGTATTCCTTAGTAAACAAAGCTGTTAAATGTTCTTAGTCTCTTTCTGGTGGCAATGGTTAAATCGTGGGACTGTTTCCTTCAAGTGAAGTGCTCACAGGAGAGGAGTGCAAACTCAAATCATTGTAATTTTTTATTTAATCAAAGTTTCCCACCTGTTTGTCTGGTGCTTAGTTCTACAAAAGACTACAAATAAAAAAATAAATAAAATAGTAATAATAACCATTACAAAAAGGTGCATTTTCTATAATTTTAATATTTTTCGATGTATTACATAGCATATTAATCTAAAAAAGTAAAAAGCATCTTACCTTTATCATCAGAAAAAATAGAAATATATTGCATGAATTAAATTTTAATGAAAATAATTACAGTTTTGAAAAAAGTACCGTATTTTCGGGAATATGCGCCGCACCCATCATAGGCGCTGCATCATTGAAAAATCAGTAAAAATATATATATATATTATATATATATTTATATATATATTATTATATATTTATATTATATATATATATATATATATATACACGTAAGCGCCGCATCATTGAAAAATCGGTAAAAATGAAATAGCCGCGATAAAAAACGATCGGCAAAATTCGATTAAAAGTAACAAAAATAACGATAAAATCTTACAAGATATATGAATTAACAATAAAACACAGGTTATCTTAAAATACAATAGGAAAAAAAATCGTACGAAAAAATTCAATTTAACAAAATTGCCTATGCTTACTTTGAAGATCGATGCTTTGAAGAAGATTAGGCTTGAATTACTAATTAAAACTTCATAGAAATAAGATTGGTAAAATATTGTAGTGACTCAAAACTTTGAAAAGAAATAAAACCATGTTTTTCCATAAAACACACCTGTTTTTTTTAAAAAAAAGAAAAATATCACTGAAATAAAATTGTTAGGAAAATTAAGACAACATGTCTAGGACATAAAGTCCCTCATTTCTAAACAACTGGTCTCATCATTCTACATATCTTTTATAAACTTGTAATTCAACATTCATTTAAAGTTTAAAAGTATCTTGTTATAATATCTTTTAAGCATATTTAAATTATATTTTTGTTCTTTTATATTAAATTAAACAATATTTTATTTGAAGAATCTCATAAAATATCTCTTTAATTTAGTAATTAAATCTTGTTTTATGTTTAAAGTCTGTCAAATCAAATATCATTTTTATTTAAACTTTCATAAAAATACATATTAATATTAAAAGATAAACTTACTTATTAAATGAATTTGGCCGTATTATATCTGTCTTAAAAGGAAATATAAAGTTAATCTTTACTTTAATACAATCTTTAGTTTCCCATTTTTCTGTTTGCCATACGTGGCTTCATAACTCGCGGCAACTTTTCCTCGATTACATCAGTCGATACGCTTAATCGATTTCGATCTCCGTCATCATAGTTAGCTTGGATGCCGAGAGATGGCGTTCTCGTGACGTAATCAAGGTACGTGTCAGGAGGCTAACGCTAGGACGATAGTTTTGCATAAAGCAATGTCATTGACGTTCTAGAAGCTTTTGGAAGATCGTAATGAGCATGCGTAGCGTAGTGATCCGAGGGAGTAGTGAGATATATATATAGTTACGTTTGCCGGTAAACGATACTCATTCGAGGATATTTTCAGTGTTATTTTGGTGGTGTCTTGTGTTCTGTGATTGTGAAGGTTTTAGTGTTTGTATGTCCGTTCCAGTGTCCATGGATTTCATTTTAGTTTTACTTATATTTTATCTCAGCAGGAGTTAATGATATTTTAGTTTAAGTCAAAAGTCAAGTACATATTTGGCAGTTGTTGTAGTGAAAGAAGTTGTAAAAATGTTACTGGTGATGAATTAATATTTGATGGAATATAGAGGCAGATTAGTAAGCTTCTTCAGAAGTATTTTGACTTTACAAAATCCCAAGTGGTGAAATTGTGGTTTATAGTTTAAAGTGCTTTCTGATCTTCCTTTTTAAAGTGAACTATGTACTAAGTGAATCTACGTACTTCAGGAAGTTGCTGCCATATATTTTTAAAGTGGCTTTGTCGAAAGTTGTTTGAAGTTCCAGATTAGCCAACACTCATATAAGTCTGATATATTTCTTTTAATCACGTCATGTTGTCATGAAGAAATTGAGAACTTTTAAGTAATTATTAAGTATATGTTAAATAATGTGATATTGTTATAAGTTTGATTGAGTTTAAGTTAAGTTTAATTGTTTTTGTAATTGTTTAATTGAATGCTGAAATAAATATCCTTGTTTTTAAATAGGTTATCTTTATTTTTTTCAAACCACTACATGTGTTTTTAACTTAATTGAATTTCATCTTTATTTTATTTATCTGGGATTATAAAAATCAGCTTTAACGTTTTCACTAAAAGCGTGTTAACTCTGCTATATATATATATATTTCTTAAACCCCATAACTATTATTTTAATAATAGTTAACAAAAATCACGTTTCATAATAACACTTTTTATTTTATAATTACTATTGAAATTTAAAAAAGAAAATTGGTAAAAAGAAAGCAATATATTTGCAATACATCGTTAATCAGAAAATAGATTACTCATTTCTTCAATTCTACCAACAGACTTCTTGCTTTATTGCATTTTGGCATTTTCACAAGATCGTCTTTTTTCGATCTCTAGCAGTGCACACAACGTTCGTCTACTCCAAACTTCCTTCCAGATGCCCAATTTTCGATGCCTTCTGCCTGTTCTATGACTCAAAAATTAAATGTCACTGTATAACTTTTAAGGCGCTTAAGAGGAATAATTTAAAATTTAAACAAAGACAGATCTTTAGACTAATGAGCAGAATCATACACATGTTCTAATCTCTACAAACACAAATAATACTTATTCATGTTGATTGCAATGCGATTGAGATGTGAGCAGCATTACCAGATTTTAAAATAGAAAAATACTACGCTACAAATTGATTTTAACACCATCTACTGGTTATTACAAATATCAGTCAATCAGTAAATTACCAGTTTTGATTAGTTTTCTTAATAACATTAAATCTGTCTATAAATTCTCTAAAAAAAAAAAAAAAAAAAAAAAACTTGTAACAATTAAGGTATTTAATTTGTCTTATGAAAAACTATTATTACTGATATTTCTCTTTTCTTCATATCTTCATGAAGGTAAATAAACAATGAAACTGTTTTGTTACTTTGCTGTTTCAGGTTGGTACCAGCTGCATTTTGTTTATCGTCTTACTTTCTTTGAGATCTAGAAAGCCAAAAAGAAATGACGACCAGTTTTCGAGACATTAAAATTTTTAAAAAGAGGGACAGGGGGGGGGAGATGGCTCGAAAATAAAGAATGACTTTATTGAGAGAAAGGAGAAAATTAAGTTGCTATGGTTACGAAGTGAACTCGCACACGGCAAGCATTTGGGTGAGTTGATGAAAAAGGGAAAAATGGCATCTCATCCAGATACTGCTATGTTGAGAAAAAAAAATCATTGTACCAACTACCCTTGCGTATGCGCCGCATCGCCGATATTTTGAACTGTTAAACATATATGCGCCGCGGTGCTTACTCCCGTACTCCCGAAAATACGGTAATGTTTGCTGTAATTTATTACTCATGTGTTTATCAGCTAACATTTCAGTTGTTTATCTTCTAAAGTCTCTATCAAAGTAAAAGATTTTTAAATATCAATTGCATCCATTGCTGATTTTTCATTAGACTGTTAAAGATGCCGGGAGTCTCATTGTTATTCAAAGTTATTTCCCGAATCAGTTCCAGCTAGTTGCCTGTAATAGTTTGATTTCCTCATCACTGATTTTTCAGATTTTCAGTCACTATCTACTGTTATATACTATTCTGATATTCTGAACTTCTGATGGCTATTAATATCATATCATAAAAGATCTTTTCTAGTTTGAATTAACTGGTGTTATTAAAAAAAGTTTGAATTAATGAATTTATTTTATCATGCATACAAATTGTAGTAGTCTGTTTGTTCATTCTCTATACTTTGAATGTTAATTCATTTGTTTTCATGGTCTCTTTTTCAGTGCGTATCAAAATAATGACATTAATGAATTTGAGAAGATACTAAAAACAAACCGAAGAAACATTATGGATGATCCTTTTATTCGAGAACACATTGAAGGTATAATAAAAATTGAAGCTTTTTAATTTGTTAGAATTATTACTGTAAAAATATATGTGATGGCAAAGTCCTTAAATTTTGGTTTTTGTAACTTTAATGTTTTTCAAATGTAATTTTGCATGATATTTTGCATGCTCCTTTTAATTTTATTTTATTCATTACACTTTTGTGTAGGTGATTAATTTCATACCTTAGAAGTGTCCCCTTTTTTTTTTTTTTTTTTTCCCCAAGGAGGATTTTCTTTACGGTTCGGTGGTATATAAATGATATATATTTGATATTTATTTTCAAAATATTGTGTATATTTTTGATATTTTCAGTCAACAAGTGGAAATGAATTTTCCAACTGTTACTGATCGTGTTGTAATGTAGATGAAGGACTTTTGCCTCTGGCAGTGACTTTTTTAGTCAAAAAAATTATTTTCCAAGCTGAATTTTTAAATGCAAGACCAATAATTATGTGGAACAATATTTACTTTGAACTGCCATTGAAAGATAAACTGTCTAATTTAGATAACAAGTTGTTTACAGTTTCATTATAAAGAATCTTTTTCTGGTTTTGGTTTAGTTCAGTTTAAACTGAACAACAGGTTAGAGAATGAAAAAGCAGACAAACGTACATTTATGCTTAATTTTTTCAATGAAAACAAATTATTTTGTATTTAAAATTTTGTTGTGTAAAATTTACTTGATACTAAATCTTATAGTTTTTGTGAATGTTAAAAGCAAATTGTATCTGGTTTTTAATTAGTTAATCTTCAGTTTTGTTAAATAAGTTTTAAAAAAATATATTGTATCAGTATATATTTTACACTGCTGTCCAAAAATTAATGTGCAGTGACCGGATGCTTTCGCTTTTCACACAGTTTGCCGAATATCTACTGAAATTCTTGACAAATTGTTCTTGAAGTTAGAGGATGTAAAGCACATGTTTGACTTCAAGAACAGTAGAAACAGTATACTGCAATTAAAAAATTAATATATTGAATATATTTGATAAGATATGGGCATTTGTATGAAATAATTTATAACTGTGCATGTGCGAACTATAGCAAAGATTTTTTTTTTTCATGATTTGTTAGTCCATTCAATAGAGCTCATATAAAAAGACCAGTCAAATAGCGTCAAAACTCAGAAAAATACCAGCAATACAGTGAGCTAATTGACAATTTGGGGATGAACCATTAGTCTAATTTGATTAATCTGATTAAAATTCAATTGGATTGGAGATCTCACTAACAGACATCTTTTGGAACTACATGAATTACAGTCATGAAGTTAGGTGTGATTTTTAAGATAAACATTGCACGCTTATTAAAAAAATAAAATAAAATAAAAGTTTTCCTTTTTTTTAAATTTAAATTGCATGCTAACTTAGAAAATATCACTAGAAGAATCTCCTTTTTTTCATCTAAAGTTTGCAGGTATCTAATTTTAATGATTGGATTTCTTGCAGTAATAGGACCAGAATGAAAATCTTCTGGAAACAAAAGAACTTTTTCATTATTGATTTTTTATTTCATATATTTTTTCTGTAATAAAGGCTTTATATCCACAATATATAGTCATAGAAGTAATCTATACTCATAGTAATTTTCTTCCTTTTGTCATTTTATGTTAATTAATATTTATGCTTCTATTGTTTATCAATAATGTAAGACTATGCTCTTTATATGGTATTTGCAATTTACTTTGACAACTCAAAGTAACATACTAAATGGAAAATGAAGCTGAAAACTTTTTTTTTTTTTTTTAAAGTATGTGTATGAAATCTTCTGTACCTAAATCTGATCTGTTTTGGGGAAAAAAAAATATATATATTTCAAAATTCTTTGAGGTAATTGCTCCCTTCTAAATTTATTATATATATACATATATATATATATCTTTGTATTTCAATCCATGATCTTCTCTAATGTCATTTTTAATTAATAAATCTTCGAACTACCTGTTATTTTAGACATTATTTTAATTATTAACACATATAGACAGGCACTGTACATTTTCAAAAACATATAAAACCAGTCCACATGCTAAAAGTTTTCGTAAAAGTAAAATATATTTGTCTGTTTGCTTAGGCATCTTTGTTTACTTATTTCATTCAAATCCTGGGGATTAACTGTAGTAATGGAGATTTTAGACATCTTAGTAAAAGAATTACTGTATATATTCGCGTATAAGTTGAGGAATTTCTGACAATTTTCGGGAAGAAAATTGAGGGGGGGGGGGTCGACTTATACACGAGTCAATTAAAACAACAAAAAAAATACTTAATACTGCCAAAATTCTGGCTTTTTATGTGTAATAATAATAAAATAATACTTAAAATATACAAATAATTATGGTGTATCATTAAAACATATTTCATTGGTTTGTTTTTGTTTGCTTATCACTTTTTCGCACTGGCAAATCTCTTCTACCATATGGAGCGCACATTTTTTTCCCATCTTTTCTTGATTTTATGCAAAATTGAAGTAAAAACTTAAGGGGTCGACTCATACGCGGGTTTTTGATTTTTTGCAAAATTTGCATTTAAACGTTAGGGGGTCGACTTATACGTGAGTATATATGGTATATATTTTTCATTTGATTAAAAAGCTGTATTAAATTTAAGATTAAAATTTTAATTATCAGACATATTTATATGTTTAAAGTTATGCCTATGAACTTGTTTTTCAGCAAATAAATAAATGAAAGTGATAACTATGCAGATAAAATGGAAATAAAAACATTACTTTGTTTCATATATTCCCTTTGTTAACAAAATATTTCAATTTGTAAGTCACGTCGCCAGTTTTTATACCGTTATGATGTAAAGTTAAGGGCCGCTAATCTGCACTGCTTGGTTCCAAGCATTTTGCAGATTTGAGGTTTTTTGTGGATCATACAAATGGATCTGTCTAGCATGCTGTGGATGTTACAGCAATCTTTGTTTAAATTTTTTTTCTTAATTCATACTTTGCGCAAATTTAAATTGTTAATACGTAAAAATAAACAAATTACATATTTAATTATATAAGTAAAATATTATTTAAAAAAAATAATTTATTGTTTCATATATTTTTAAAATCCTATCATTGATAGTTGTTTGTACTAAAACATTTGATTTATGTTTCAGTATTGTATCTTTCAGTCTATATATAAATAATTGTCTGATGAACCATAAAATTTTGTTTTTAAATATTCTTCTAATTATTCTAAATAAATATTTAAGGATTCAATAAGAATTTATTGATTTTTATATTTAATAACATTGATGTAAGGGAATAATTGTTTGGTTTTTGAATAAATCATTTTATTTTCAATTGTGTAAATATATATATATGAGATTAAATATATTGTCTAAGTAATCATCTTTCTTTAAGAGAAATACATTTTTAAAAGGAAAGAATCTTTTGAATTTACTATATGGATGATTAATTAAATAAAATATTTTTATGTGTACTATCATTTTATACTATAAATAATCGGTCAAGTATGAGTATAACTCATGCTCAAAGGGTTCCGTACATTAAATGTATTAATTACTATTTATTAATTAAAAAACTTCTCTTCCCCCTAATTTTTTCATAATTTTGGTTTCAGTAGATTCAGAAATTGTGGGGGGGGTGGGGGCGTTTTTTTTTTTTTCGGTATACTTTAGACGATATCTCCGAAAATATACCTAAAATTAAAACACATATATATTTTTGAGTTTGGTGTTACAAGATCTTTCAAACAATACCCTACACAATATATAAAAAGAAAGTATTTTTTTAAGTAACTTAATTAATAACTCAGCTAATTACCGACAATTTTTTTCAAAAATCATTATCAAATATCCTTGGATGATTCTGTGTGTTATACCTCGAGCGCCCGTCAACTCTCCCACTGACCACTGGAAAAGTAAAGTTTGTGTGTAACAGAAAAATACGTTTTTCTCAAAAACTATGTTACCTAGGAAAATCACTTCATAATTTTAGTTTCAGTCGATTCGGAAATGGAGGGAGGGGGGACATTTTTGCAGTGCATTTTCAATGATATCTCTGAAAATACAATACCTAAAATTAAAACAAATATATTTTTGAGTTCGATATTATGAGATCTTTCTTACGATACCCCACATGATATCGAAAAAGAAAACTTTTTTTCAAGTAACTTAATTAGCCTCCTAAATTTTTCCTAAATATATTTGTGAATCGCTAATAATCTGAAAATATGTGGATAAATAGGCTTTATAACTTTTCCCAAGTTTGAACTTTCCACGTCCCATAGTTTATGAGAAAAAGGGGTGGTGACATACGGACAGACAGACACAGGAGTGATCAGTTTTTACTTTTTAACCCCTTAACCTACGATTTAGATTCGAAGATGTTGGGCCGAAATCGTATACAAGCTCACGCAGCGTTCAGGTAATTCGCACGACTTGTGTAACACGCTGATCGGGCCAATCGTAAACATGATGGGCATCGCCAAGGCTTCACTAGATACCGGGCTTGCTCATTCATTATCATGACGTCACAAAAGGTGGCTGGCCGCAACCAGCGATTGGTGCAAAGCGACGAGCCCGTCGTTTTGTGCCAATCGCTGTTGGTCTTTCATTTTGTCGTTTCGCTTTGTACCAATCACTGGTAGCGGCCAGCCACCTTTTGTGACGTCATGATAATGAATGAGCAAGCCCGGTATCTAGTGTAGCCCTGGCATCGCCCATGGTAGGACGATCGCAGTTTGTAGATAGCACAGACAACACTGTTAAAAATATCGTGAAAAATTACCTCTGTTTTTAAAGGCTCTCTATTTTCTGACCAATGAGAATGCTCCTAGGGCATTTATGTAGCATTCTCATTGGTCAGAAAATAGAGAGCCTTTAAAAACAGAGGTAATTTTTCACGATATACGATTTCGGCCCAACATCTTCGAATCGAAATCGTAGGTTAAGGGGTTAACAGTGAAGGCTCGTGATGTATTTCTGTTATCTCTTCGGATCGTGATCAGTGTCAAGTTGTTCTTGGTCACATTCGCACGTCGAAATTTACGTTCGTAAATTCTAGAAAAACAACCCCAGAAGATGTTCTCAAGAAAGAGATTTCGTGATGAAAGCAGTGAGAATTGTGCTGATAATTTTGCTAACGAAAGTGATAGTAGTGACGATATATGTCGAGTTCGAAGAAAGTGTAGCCGAATAGTTAGTGATACATCCGATGACGATCAACTACCAGAGTCCTGGCCTTGGAAGGAAATAAGAAATAGTCCAAAAATCTGGGACTATACGATGACTCCTGGCCTTACAGAGGGAGCCTTTTGTCAATTAGGAGGAAGTGGAGGAGAATTTGATATACTTAATCTAATATTTGATGACATATTTTGGAACAATATTGTGACCGAAACTAACCAGTATGCAGATCAAATACAAGAAAATCCACATAGAAGACGAGAAATCGACGACGCTTGGTTTCCTGTAGACTCTACCGAAATGAAAAGATATTTCGCCTTGACCATTATAATGTCACAGGTAAAAAAACCAAGAATCCATATGAATTGGTCGAAGAGGGCTGTTATCGAAACGCCCATATTTAGAAAATCAATGCCTTTGAAGAGATATCTACAAATTACAAGGTTTTTGCCTTTCTCAAACAATAATCTGGTTGCCAATACCGATAAAATGAGCAAGATTAAACCTGTTATTAATTTTTTGAACCAAAAATTTAAAGAAGTGTATGTAATGAAAAAAGACATTTCTATTGATGAATCGCTTATGAAATTCAGGGGGCGTCTATCGTATAAGCAATTCAATCCATCCAAAAGGGCAAGGTTTGGCGTCAAAATTTATAAATTATGTGAGTCTGAGTCAGGTTATTGTTATCAATTTAAAATATATACCAGCAACGATAAAATAAACTGTGATGACAGCGCTTCGGAATGTGTTGTCAAAGAGCTATCTGAGTCAGTGCTGCACAGTGTGGTGAAAATAAGATTATTTGATGCTGTTATTAATTTTATTTTTCTTATAGTGGAATAGTGGAAAAAGAGTACATTACTGTTGAAGGAAGCAATAACCCCAATCTTCAAGAGATAGTTCTTTTTGGTCAACGTTAAAGATTAATAACAAAATTTAATAAAATAATTCATCTTACTTTAAAAAGGAGACACACAGCCGTTGTAAAGAAAACGAAGTCATTCTTGCTTTTTTTAAATCCATATTTCTTTATTAAAGGTCTTTAGTAGCACAATAGAAGGAAGGCTTTATCGAATTAAATCCAGTTGGCCACTGTACCATGAGAACTGAAAGTCTTTAACTTTAGAATGGCGAAATATTAATCTAGTTGACGGCATTTAACAAGATGTACTCCAAACTTCTTGAGAATACGAAGAAGATATTTCTATTGGCAAGCTCGTTTTAATAAATTATTAACAATTGTAATCATTTAATTTAAAAAATCACCGCATCAATTTTAAAAAAGCTTAAAATTTAACTATTAAAAACTTTAATGAACTTAAAGAACAAACTCGGCATGAAAAATGCGAATCTCCGTACCGGAGATCGTGCCGATAAAAATAAAATTTCCGCGATCTTACATGATCGAATTCTCGAATACTCCTGACGAAAATTGCCGTTGCACCGATATAAATATGACCACCACGGGGATCACACAGGTAAAATAAAGAAAAGAATTAAATTGATTTGATAATTAATTATTGCCAAATAAAAATAAGAAAACTTTAGATTCCGTAGAAACGGCACTTGAACGCCGCGTTTCACAATCTATCGGTGAAAAACAGAACCAAAACATACAATGCAGTAGGCTGTGCGCATGTGCAAAAGAGATTGTCGGGCGCTCGGCAAGGCATGGGAGAGAGGGGGAAACGCTACCAAGAGAGACAGCGCTAGGCGCAATGGAAAAAGCGTGCCGGCGAGGGAGAAGACTGACAACAGCATACTTAGTAGCATAAAAATTACAGAACGGCGAATAAAAATTATGAAATTGTGATATTTCATATCACACACAGGGGTCACACTTTATACATGGACAATTGGTATTCTTCCCCAAAATTATTTATGACGTTATCACATAAATATAAAACAAATGTAATTGGCACAGTACGTTCGAATACGAAGAATATGCCAAAAGATTTGTGCAGTGTAAAATTAAAAAGGGGGTAATACGTAATAAGAAGCTGCAACCGAATACTCGCTATAAAATGTAAAGATAAGCGAGATGTATATATGATGTCGACAAAACAGGAAACAGTCGAAATTATTTCACAAGGATCCAACCACACCCTAAAACCGAGTTGTATTGCAGAGTACAACCACGGAATGAACAGAATTGATCTCCAAGATCAAATATTGGCATGTTTTCCAGTAATGCGAAAATACATGAAAGGATACAAAAAAAAAAAATTTTAACTGTTTGATATTGGTCTTTTTAACTCCTACATTTTATGGAAAAACCGGAATGATGGAAAAAAACAGTGCTATGCCGACTATAGGATCAATATAGCCGAATCTCTATTGAAGAATATGCCAAAATTGATTTATAGAGAACGAGGCGTATCATCTGTCGGAGATGCGCCAGACAGACTGTACGTGAAGGACTGGGCTCATTTTCTGTTATGATTTAAAATTTCTCTTAATTTATTCAGTATTTTAATATTTAACTTTAATTTATTCATCCATTTAATTAAACTCATTAAATTCATTTAAATTAATTAAGCTAAGTTTCATTTTTGAATTTTAAATCAAACATTCTTTTTAAATTGTTTACTTTTGGTGAGAGTATAATTTAATTTCAGAATCTTTCCATTACATATGTTTTAGGATATTCATTTCAAATTTAATTTACATTTTATTCACTTTGCAATATTAATTAAACTTCATTTCAAATTATCTAAAATAAAAATATTTCTGACTTACTTTTTCTAACTTTTAAATAATATCCATTTTTCTTAAATAACAGACAGTATAAAATTAATAATTATTCCAAAATATAGCGTATTTCCTTTTAATAATAATTATTAAAAAATGGTTAATCGCTAATTTTATTCCTTTCAGAAAGTTCAAATTCACTAATTTTGATCAATGCAAAATCTTTCAGAATCGCGAAACTTTTCCAAATATCATTTCAAAATTTCTAAGTCCAATAATCATTTTTCAAAATTCCTTAAATTAAATATTTTTACTTTCAAAACATATCTGGTGGAAAGAACTTTTTATTTTATTTCCTTTGCTAAAATTTCATTTATTTTCATCCATAAGTTTGGCAGTTATCGATTTTTAATTATTTTCTTTTATTTTATTTTGAAGATGGTACATTTTCGCTACGAGAGTCCATTGACAGATTTTCAGATGTCTTCATGTAAACAAGAACCTTTTTCCCGCGTATTTTACGCAAGGTCGTTTTAGCAGCACTCCAAGGTCGTGATCGTATGTTCGAAACACTATTTTAATGCTGTTGCTAGGGGTGGACGCGTCAGTGATACCTTTAACTGCAACTTTCCCTACAGGTTTTTGGGCTTGATCAGTGACATTCGGAAGGTTCGGATTTTTTGATTGGTTATTCCGTAACCACCGTAGAGTTTTGCCTGAGTGGGAAACTGTAAAGACTCAATCAGTACCTTAAAAATACTCCAAGATGTAACGTGCTTGGAATTTCGCTCTTCGGAGCCTACGCCATTTTGGCTTGCGGCGAGTGAATGAACGTCGTACTTCTATATATTTCTTTTTTTTAAATGACTGTTCTTCATCATTAAATTCAATATATTAACAAGATGGTTATCACCTATACTGCCTGATTTAATTCTTCCAGAAGAAGGTATTTATTCAGATTCATCACAAGTTGAATTGATGTTTTCAAGATACATACGGTAATTCCCTGATTTGCGTTGGAAGCCATAGTTTGTTCCAAGAAAATTTGGATTCGTTCCTCAGAGCTGGGTGATCTTGCATCAGTATTACTTTAATTTTCTTCATTCAAGATAAGCGTTACTTACGTCCTTTTGTGTGAGATTCCTTAAATAAGTTTTAGCACTTCAAGATTTTATATTGCTCTTCATCTTGTAATATCTTCAATATTCGATAGTTTCTTAACGGACGTTTTCTTCTTCATAATAATATCTATAACATCGGCAATTTAGGATGTCAACGTCCCGTTGAGACCTCTTTAAAGAACTGCTGATATGATTTTATTGTCATCACCGGCATTCACATTCTGGGGTTTCTTCTGTGAATTGAATTTGGACTTTATACTTCCACAACTATGCATATTAAATTTAAAGAACTATAGAATTAATGTTTCGAGATCATCATTAAGCCTAGTGAACTATTAATAACGTTTTATTATCTCAGGTGGTCCACTGAACCAAAGTAGAAAAAATCTAATATAACTTTATAATTTTCCTCATCACAATACATAATTTGATATAAAGAGTAATTATTTTAAAGATAATGATGTGCCATCCATATTGTGTAAATTCATGTTTATGTATGAATAAATTAAAAAGGTGATTATACAGATATCTCATCTTAAAAGTTTTAAAAGAGGAATATATATTGATAGTAAAAAGTGTATTGTACAGAAATCCAAGTGAAATTTTATATTGTGTTTATTTGAGTGCTTTTGTGAATAAAATTACAGTTTTGCTGCATCTTGGTGAGTTTGTCTTTTTCTATCATTTATATCTATGTGTTTCAGCTTTTATTGAAGTTATGGAATAAGTTCTATTTTATATATTATAAAAGAATATTTTAATGTAAGATTTAACTTTAATATTTCTCATATGAATTTAACGTAATTTTAAACTTATCTTTTATGGCTTCGCATTATGTACTACTACTTACGTTCACGCCTATAATGGTGTTTGGGGAAAGTGTTGAATATATGTTTTGTCTAAATTATTTTTAAGTATTCGGAGTCACTCCGGTGCTAGTCACTGGTGATTCACCCTTTTGTTAATTTTTCTTTTTATATTCATTACAGTCCCCAGATATCATTATATTTTCCAAAGCACATTGATCCAACACACTCTAAATCAAGACCGTCAAAACGTTGTACAGTTTGTCACAAACATAAAAAACGTAAGGAAACAACATGGGAGTGTAAAAAGTGTAAAGTTCTTTACATTTTGTAATAAACAATTATTGCATCAGGCTGTAATTGCATATCAAATATTCCACGTAGTATTCACTTCTGGCCCGACCATCGTACGCGGGCTATGCCCGTAATATTCACTTCTGGCCCGATCACCGTACGCGGGCTACGCCCGTAATATTCACTTCTGGCTCGATCACCATACGCGGGCTATGCCCGTAATATTCACTTCTGGCCCAATCACCGCACGCGGGCTATGCCTGTAATATTTACGTTTGGCCCGACCATCGTACGCGGGCTCTGCCCGTCATTGTAGGTTAAGGGGTTAAGTATGGAACGCTAAAAAGTATTAAATGATGTATTATAATATATATCAGCAGTAAAATTAAGGTTATAGGAAAATGAAAAACATACCATTGATAAAATATCATTTGTGAATTACAGGTTTAGGGGATTAGAGGTATTCTGATGCATAGATGTTTTTAGGACACAAAGTCAGGGATTACAGGTTAAGAACAAGTACAGTATATACATAATAATATAGTATTTGTGAAATTAGTGACATTTTAAGCTAATTGCTACTACAAAGAAAAATATCAAAATTAAGGATTTAGATAAACAAATTTTTAAAAAATAAAAAGTTTATTATTTATTTTAAATCCCTGTCTTAAATTTTGATTAAACTTGGCAGTTGGAATATTTAAAGAAAAGGGTGAAAATTTGCATATTTGTTTTATAAATTCTGTATAAAGTTGTTTAAAACCAACTAACTGTTTTAAAGTGAAATGGCCCTAAATTAATTTTTTTAGAGTAATTTTATGCAAGAAGTGTTTGTAAAAATGATTCAAACTAGAACTATCCATACTACTTACTTGGTATTACTGTATAGATATATTAATACTGCATGTAATTTATAAATGTATCATTAGTTTTCATATATTATTTTCCTGTGAAATATAATTCTTAAAACGAGTTATCACCAAAAAAAAAAAAAAAAATCATTTGTAGATTGCCATATTTGTACAGTAACAACTGTGTAAATAGAATAACTTGGTGCTGGGGGGGGGGGGGGGGGATTATGCAGGTTTCCTTCTTAGATCTAATTGTATGGTATTCCTTCTATTAGAACCATACAATTTTTCTGCTTAAGAGAGGATTCTATTATAGACAGGTTTTGTTTTGACGGATAGTTAGTCTTTGTAGTATTTATTCTCATATACAATTTTGTTAAATAATGAAGATTTATACATATTCCTCATGTCAGAAGCATATTTCCCCCTTATATATTTATTTGAATTTATATCAATAAATAAGCTGCCTCGATTGTTTGAAATATTAATGCGCTAGCCCTCCCAGACACACTGGTCGATATCTTCAGCTAATTGAATATGAATTTTTCATTTTTAAATTTTTCCGGTGAGATCTTCTGTAATCATTCTACTACTCACTTCCAAAAAGACCTAAACTTGAAGGGGTCACCTTTCTGCAAGTAACAGCAGTCGGTTGAAACAGGTGTGGAAGCAGAGCGCTTAAAAACAAGATTGATTTAGACGGGGACCTCGATCGTAGAAAGTCCCACTGGGAAATTGAAGTGATTTTCATTAAATTAAGGATACCAAGTAGAAGATTCGGGTAATTTTCAAAATATAATTATTTTTTTGCATTTTTAAAAAAATAATTTATGGAAAAATCCTTAGTTTATACTCTAATTTTTTTTTAAATATTCTATGTGTAGTATGCTGCAATACTGGTTTTGCCTTTTAAAACAAACTACCAAAGCATGGCAGTTATGCTGCAGATGTGCTGTAAGGCATCATTTATATAAAAAATTGGAAATGGTACACATAAAAGAAATGGTGATGTGTCCCTTTAGGGTGCATAATTTTCTTCATGAAAAGATGAAATCACAAGGACAGCATATTTTGTATTAAAATAAATAGGTTGAAATTGGTTTATTACTTAAAAAATAAAATAAGGAACTTTTGTTAAAAAAATAAAAAAAAGGCTCAGCATTTGAAATTGTCTGGGTTCCAGGGATCCAAGATTAAAAAAGTCTAGCTGCATCATTTTAAGAGAGATGTGTAAATTGTGGATAATAAAATCTTACTTTTGTGTATGTAGTCTTTTAAAAAGCTGTTAATATTATAACTAGGCCTTATAACAGTAATTTATTAAAATAATGTATATTATACAATTAAACATCTGATAATTTCTGTTTCTTTCTCCTTTTTTGTAGATCTTCTCAGAAACATCAGGACGCAAGTGTTAATCAAATTAATAAAACCCTACACTAGGATTCACATACCTTTCATATCAAAAGTAAGTCATCTCAGTGATTTTATGGTTTAAAAATAAATTCCATTCCATCCAATAATTCGGATATAATTGCTGCCAGTTCTTTTTAATTCTTTAAGCTTTTACAAGATATCTATATATTAATCCTGACTACATTCATTAAAAAAAATCTATTCAAAATTTTTATATTTAATAAAGGAGGGAGGGTGTTAATTTTCACAAAATTCAGATCTTGCTGAGGCTTATAGAGTTGAATCCTTTTCTATCTAGAGTATATTTAATTTAATTTATTATTATCCAAAAAAGAATAAAATCACACTATATTTCTTACATATGTGATTTTTTTTTATAGGCATTTTTATAGTCCTGTTTAAATAATGCAAAATTTATATTGAACTTATTGAATCTGTTGCTGTTTTACCTTAAAAAATTTTACTGTATGGCTAAAGAAAAATTATGTTTGTAATCTATCCTGAGTGTTGTTAAACACAATGTAATCTAAATATCTTTAAAGCTGTTAAGCATGGTGCATAACAGTATTGAAAGGTTAGAGAATAACAATTTTGATATGTTTTATGATAGGAATTAGAGATGATGGTCTTAGTCCTAGCCCAGCATTGAAATTGGCTTGGTCTCTATTTTTATTCCAGTCTCTGGCTTGTGGCTTGGGGGCAAAGTAAAAATTTTAGTTATTCACTATTGGGGAAAAACTTTCTATTTGAGGAACAAGAATGTACTCTAAGTTTCTTAAAATGTTTTATAACCCTTTAAAAATCTCTCTGAAAGGGAATGGAATGGTTACTGATGGGATAGAAGGATAAATACTCTATCTGATTCTGAAACTTTTGCACAGTCAGTGTTAGTGACATAAAGAAGCCATGGGATATCCCTTAGCTATCCTCGCTTTCTGTTTGACGTCCTTTTCCAGAATGACTTACAAACAACTCATGTCTTTCTGCCATAGTTGTACTATGATATTTAAAAGAATAAAAAGTGTGACTTTTGCATATTTCTGCCAGTGGTTGGGTATAAATAACAAATTCGCTATTTTAATTAAATTTTCAGGACATGAAAAGTGTGAAACTTTGTCATGAGGGTGCATTTATGATTAATACTTATTTCTGTTTATGAAGAGACTTTTAAATGTGAAAATTAAGCTTGAAATAATTTTTAAGTGTTATTAAGAATTTTCTACTGTGTATTTTTGGTATCAGGCTGAGGCTCTGATGGCACAAAAGGTTTTAAGCTGGGACAGGTTTGAATTGCAAATCGTCAGGCTCTGGCTCCATGAAAAGAGCCAAACACATTCTGTGGGAATATTATTTTTTAACTACTACTTACCAAAAATGTGTTGTTTTCTAAGTTAGTTGAAAAAATGATTATGAATTTTATATTTACCTATCTCAAGGGCAAGAGTCCTCTGTGGTTTGCCATATTTATTCGTTTTTTGCATTTTATCAAAATATTTCCCTTTCCTGAAATTTTTGCTTCTCTGTTTACCAACCCTTCCCTCTTCCCAGTCACACCAAGTTTGAGTATGGCTAAATAAGCTGGAGAAGGCAAACATCTTGGACCTTTTTTTTTTTTTTTTGACATTTTCACTAAGTTTTTTTTTTTCCAAGAAATATGCAGAGATTATTACTTACTTTTAAAGCTTGTTACATGGATTTCTCTTTTACAGTAATTAATGTGATTACAAATATATATTATTTTTAAAAAAATTTAAATTGGAATTACGTTATTTTCCCACAGCTATCATGTTATTTTTCCTAAAAAAAGTTATAAAAAAAATTTCTGCAAAATTACCTTTGTATTTGTCCTTTTTTCCTTGGGATTTCTACCATTTTACTGCTTCCTCTTTCTTACAAAACACTTCCAAACTTTGCCCTTGAGATGGCAAGTGTGCTGAGAATACAAACACTCGATGTCCATTCTGATCTACTGCAGGTCAGGCAGGTAGAGAAATTTGTAACTACAGTGGAACTCCAGATATATGTTACCTGAGTTGTACGTTTCCCTCAGTTATACATTTCAGCTCAGCGGTCCCGGCCGCTTGCCATTAAAAATTAGCTGAGTTATACATTTTGCCGAATATACGTTTTATAACCGGAAACACTGACGATGCATCAGATGAGTCTGATTTGAAAGATCCCACTCAAACTTCGGAGCTGCTCTGAGGGCTTTTCACGTAATAAATTGGTTCGTCAGTATAAAAGTAGTAATGATAAGACAGCTGCATTATTAATAGAAATGCAAAGTTTGCTATTCAATGTTGGTTCTAACGAAATGAAACAATCGAAGATGAGTGATTATTTCAACAAGATTCAGTAAACTGCTGAAATGTCTTTTGATAAATGATTTACATGCCAAGGCGATTCCAATGATTTCTTTTAAGTACTTTGTGTGTCTTAATTTTTTTTTTAATAAAGCTTTTATGGTAAAATAACTTTGTGTTTTTTTTATATACCTTTTTTCTACTCTGTTTCATTTCTGAAAATGTATGTTATGGGTGCAGTAATACTTGGAAAAATTCTGTTTTCAATATAAAAATTAACTAATTCCTCAGCAGATCAAAGTTTTTACGATATATTTAAAAATTGTTCCGGTAGACCATTAATTGAGTTGTACGTTTTACTGAGTTTTACATTTTGTTGTCCGGTCCCGGGGGAAAACGTATAACTGGAGTTCTACTGTAGTTCATAATTAAGGATTACCGTATATATTAATGAATCTTTTGCACCTTTTTTGTTACTTTTTTAGGTACTAGAATTAGGGGTGAAAATATATATATATGCAAGTTATTGTTTTAAGTATTTTTTATATTAATTTTTCGGAAGAAAAACTTTGATTAAATAATTAAAAAATGGCTATCTTTAAAATAAATATAACATTTTAATAAATATTTCTGCAATCTTGGAAACAGAACGAAAAAAATCCTGGGAAACAGTACTTTGAATTTGCTCCTTTGGATATACAGAACCAAACTGAAACTTGACGTTAAATTTCATTGTGAAAAGACAATTTACCAAGACATATGGGGTTAGACTTATATGAAATCCTATTTGAATAACTTAAATTATCCCATATTCTTCATTTTAAATTTTTTACAAATCTTTTCTTTTTTTTAACCTTTTCTATTTAAACCAAAATTTTCTTTTAAAAGTAGAGGGTGTGAAAATTATGTGAGTAAATACCCTCCTTTAGATTAGACAATGTATCTGAAAGAGTTAGTAACAACATTAACACCTGTAGAATAATTGAATAAAAAATTGTACATTAAGCAGGTATACTAGATAGCTGCTAAATAAACTAAGGTAGATATAAAATTTCATTGTAATAAATTGCGCAGTAAATTTCCCTCATAAAAATATACCTCATAATTCTAATTGTATGTAACTGTATTTTGTTTTATAGTCTCATTAAAATAAGCTTGTGTTGTAAATTAATTCTACGATTAATATTTATTATAGATTCTGTAAAAAATGTTCAATAGCATGAAAACTCCCCCAGAATAAACTTTTTTTTTTTCTTATTTTATACTTAAGCAATTTTATTTTAATTAGATTTTATTGTGTTTTTTTTCCCCCTCAGTTTTTAAAATAGTTTACATGCAGTATTAGTTCATTGAATTGAATAAATTTGTTAAGAAATTTCTATATCAAATTTTGTGATGAATTAATATTTTTATTTTTAAAAGAGAAAAAAAAATGTTTTATATGCTGGTAAAATATTATGATTGATGATACTCAAAATTTACTGATATTTTTGTTTTGTAGGAATTAAACATTGATGTGAATGAAGTTGAAAATTTGTTAGTATCTTGTATTCTTGACAGGTAAGAAATTTCAACATTTATTGTTATTTTATTTTATTTTTAATTTAATGGAACATTTTACTGTCTACAAAATTTTGTCAAATTTACTGTCAGCAATATACAGTGTGTCCGAAAAATATCTTTATTATTCTAATTAATAATAAAAATATGAACAGGTCAAATGAAATGCAGTTTGTAGCAAAAGAACGAAGAAATCTAAAGTTTTTTCTCATATCAATTGCAATTGGTCCATTCTTCTTTGTACAGAAGACTATTGGCGGACGTGAATTACTTGATAGAGTGTTTCCTGAATGATGAATTGGTCATTGAGGACCAATACCTTGGCATCTCCGATCGCCTAACAACTCAACTGGATTTGTTTTTGTAGAATTACATTAAAGACATTGTTTATCAGACACCTGTTTCTGATATTTTCATTTTAAAGGAAAGCATAAAATTCACAATCCTCAGCGTTATACTGGGAATATTGGCATTAGCTAATTAGTTTAGTAATAGTAAATTATTTATATAAGAAAAACTTACAATTGAAGACATTTAAAAGAAAATATTTAATACTTTTTTTTTCCTTTTTTTTTTTTTTCTCTTTAACAGAGTACATCCAGGCTATAAACTCCTCTTATTGCTTTCAATTTAAAAACAAGTTTTGTGTTGTGATAACAGAAAATTTATTCTTGCCAGTTGCTACTATCTTACTTTGTAAAATAATAAGAAAATTAGTAATATAATAGCAAATTGAGATATTAATTCAATAACAATAGATAAATTTCATGAAGAAAAACAACTAAAACTGGATGATTTGTAGCACAATGTTTATTTAATATCTTTACCAATTTTTAGGTGTGTTTGTAATTATATAAATACATAGCACCTATAGTCGTCGTCTGGTCCGTCCGTCCTCATATAACAGCGCAAAAACTACCCAACCGAATGGTTTGAAATTTAATATATATAATCGTTGCAGAATTTTGTCAAGTCATTTCAAATTTTATGAAAATTGAATCAAAAAACTTAAAAAGATATTCATAAAAGTTTTCTTTATTCTATTAAATCCTATCATATGTAATCGATATAATAAAAACGCAATTCATGTGACTGAAGAAAACTAATAAGGGCAAACCACTTCTTTTTTTCATATGCCAGGCAACCATTTTTATTCAAAATTATTTGTTTGAATAAAATTGCATAAAAATTACATTTTTAGAAAGATTGTTTAAAAAAATTGCTTGCTTGAGAGATAAATTACATTTTAAAAATGTATTATAGATTCTGAGATAACTTCAGTGGAAATTAGGTTAACAGCCAGATATCTCAATCCATTAAAGTAAATAAACACAAGAGATTCTTTTATCATGAGTCATAGAAATATTAAACCATGGAGGTAATCATTCACAAAGCAAGATTTCCATGGTGAATTTTGCAGCGCTGTCTGGTATCGAAAAAAAAATTACATCTGTAAACATGGCATACATAATAAGAAAAAAAATGCATTCTCATTTCACTCATAACAGACGATATAATTTATTTCACTGAAATAAAACAGTGATTTTTTTACAAGTAAAACTAGTTATAGTACAAACGTACCTCATTTGTCATGTTTAATGTACAATTTCAAACTTTTCTTTTTGTCTTTTAACTTCATTCTGTCTGTTGCTTTACCTTATAAAAACAAGTTTTGCATTGTGAGAACAGAAAACTTGTTCTTGCTTATTACTAACATAGAAAAAAAGCTTATTTTCCTTTAATGAGTCTTTCTCCTACTTTTACCTTTTTAACTGTATCTATTGCTGATATATGCATGTACATATTGTATGAATAGTTGTAGTTGTTCACATGTTTGTTCTGGTATAGGTTTAGAAACACAATTTTCCATAAGTACATTATTTTAAGTTTAATAAATTAATGCATTGTATTTTGCACAATTAAGCTATCAGTTTTATAATCTGGAAATTTTAACAAGGAGTTCAAACAGTAATCGTAGTGTGGCCTTATAATTTCAGGCTGGATGTACTATGAAACAATCATGATATTCGGCATACTGTCGGATACAGTTTGCTGGATATTTGTTATATCTTTACTTGTGAAGTGAGCGATTGTCTTTCTAAATCAATCTGTCAAGTATGCGTCAAGTATGTACTCACACTCAAAGGGTTCCGTACATTAAAATTATTAATTAATAAATTCCTGCTATGCCTAATTTTTTCGTAATTTTAGTTTCAATAGATTCGGAAATAGGAAGGGCAGGGGGGATATTTTTCTAGTATACTTCGACAATATCTATGAAAATGTAATACCTAAAATGAAAACAAATATATTTTAGAATTTGATGTTACAAGGTCTTTTGAACAATACATAAAAAGAAATTTTTTCCGAAGTAACTTAATTAATATCTCCGCTAATTATCAAAAATTTTTTCGAAAACAAGTATTAAATATCTTTGGATGATTCTGCTTCGATACATACCTCGAGTGCCCATCCACTCTCCCTCTGACTGACCAAAAAATAAAGTTTGTGTGTAACAGAAAAATGTGTTTTTCTCAAAAACTATGTTACATAGGAAAATCGCTATAGTTTTCCTGCAAGGTTTAAATAAACTCTTACTACCCCTAATTCTTTTCATAATTTTAGTTTCAGTAGATTCGTAAATAGAGGAGGGGGGGGGGAGGGCATATTTTTGCAGTGCATTTTCGAAGATATCTTTGAAAATATAATACCTAAAATTAAAACAAATATATTTTTGAGTTCGATATTATGAGATCTTTCACACGATACACAAAAGGAAAACTTTTTTTTCTCAAGTAACTTAATTAGCCCCTTAATTTTTTCCTAAACATACATTCATAGCTGCCAACTTTTACGCTTTTTTCCTACCACTAAAATTTTATAGTAAAATTTATGTTATTAAATCTCCGAAATCACCTGATTCAATAAGGCAAAAATTTCTATTCATTTTTAGTGGTAACAAAAAAGCGTAAAAGTTGGCAGCTATGTATTTGTAAATGGTTACTAATCTGAAAATATCTGGGTAAAAAGACTATAAATTTCCCAAGTTTGAACTTTCCATGTCCCATAGTTTACAAGAAAAAGAGCTGTTACAGATGGACGGGCAGACACAGGAATGATCTTATAGTTCCGTTTTTACTTTTTAAATAAGGAACCCTAAAAAGAGTAAATTTAACTTTCAAATTTATCATGTCTGCTTCTTTATGTAACAAAAACTTTTTAATAAAAATTGAGAAAAGGTATAATTTAACTGAAAATACTAATACCAATGAGTTTTAAAATTTAAGTTTCCAAGATATGATGTGTTAAAACTTTGTGTAATACAAAATATACTTTGTGTTAAAAATGTGTGATCTAGAAATACAGTAGAACCGCGATTATCCGATGTAATTGGGACCTAACCTACATCGGATAATCGAGAATTTATCAATAATCATCCAGTTTAATGTGTAACATCATCATTGAATTGCTATTATGACTGTTTGAACTGCTAAATAAATAAATCTAAATTCAAATTATACATGAAAATAAATTTATTTTAAAACAAGAACTTAAAATGATTTAAATGGAAGTTTCATCTGGCATAAATTGGTCATGAACAGTAAGGGAGTGCATAGCTAAAATATGACATTGATATCTTCTCCCCCTTTTTGAAATTTAGCAGCTGTGAAAATTTCTGTTCATGAAAAGATGAATAAAGGGTTTTGTTCTTTGGGTTTGCTTACAATCAAAGGGTGCAATAACATTCTAATGTTGTGGCATTCGATAGTACAGCCTACCAAATTTCGAAATGGGGCGTGTTTTTATTAAGAATAGGGATGTGTACACAGATGGTGGGGGAGGGAGAGAGTACACTTATACCGGGATTGGAGCTTGTGGGAACTCAAACTAGCTTCAAAGGAATTATAAGAAAGGGGAACCAAAATATTATCTATATACTCATATTTCGGAAAGAACCACTTGCATACACAAGGAATGTGAAAAGAAAAAAAAAAAAGGTCAGGAAGCCAACATCGATTTATGGAGAGTTCCGGTTAAATGAGGGTCGGATAATATAGGTTCTACTGTATACTTATTTACAATGTCTTTTAAAAATATAAAACAGTACTGTGAATATTCTAGTTTATCAAGAACCTAACTGTTCTGAAATTATTACATTATGTTTTTATTTGTTTTATCATTTCATATGAAATGATAAAGGGTATAATTTAACTGAAAGTAGTAATAAGAAGTTTTTAAAATTTGAAGTTCGCAAAATGTAATGTGCAACAAACATTTGTCTGTTTGATATATTATGTTTTCCTTCTCTTCTGTTTTCTAGCACTATCCAAGGTAGGATAGATCAAGAAAATCAAGTTTTGAGGCTAGACAAAAAGACACAGGGTGCTGCAAGGTACATTGCTCTAGATAAATGGACTGGTCAGCTCTCTACCCTGCATCAAACAATTGTCAACAAGATGGCCTAAGTTATATAAACATGTATAATTGTTGCTGTTATTGCATCGCTTGTTTCTCTGAGTATGTGTAAAATGATGTGTTTCTGCATGCTGGACTTTCTGAGAAAGATTGACAGTTTTTTTTTTTTTTTTCTAAATGAAGAGATTGTATGTGAGGAATGAGAAAACTCGAAAGCATTGTAATGACTGTTTTAAGTAATTGTAAAATAAGTGTTCAAACTGATGTTTCCATTATATTTTCACACTTTCAATAAAAGCTTGTAAAATTGATTTTGCTTATTCAGTTTTTGATATTTGTTTTTTTTTTATCATTATTCTCATTAGGCATTTATGACTACAGAGATATGGTTGTAATGCAATTTATCTATATATATATTTCTCTTACATGGCACGAAAATGAGGCTGTTGGCAGCAACCATAGTTTCCAGAGTGACGATTATGAGTTGTTTATTCCACAGTCACATGATCTATTCAGCAAATCAAAATGCAGAGCAGAATCTCTTTATAAACACCGCATGTTATTTCGGCAATATATGTCATTGGTTAATTTTACGATCACTTGATGCATTTAGCAAATCAGCTTTTTGATCAAGAGTTTCTTTTATACATAGCGGAAAATGTCTTTTTTATGTTTTCGTCTGAGAGATATTGTATTTTTCACATCAAACAAACTTTAGACGATGATTGTTGATTTTATATTGAACTATCTTGCTATTACAAAGTGTTTTTCAAAATTAATTTAAGCCATGCTGACCACCATGAGTTTTTTAATTAATTGTGCTTCCAAGGTCATTTTTTCATGTTAAAATAATTTATGCCCATTGGTAGCACCAAGTAAATGCATTTTCAATTGTCTTTCCAACAAAGTTTTCAATTACTTTTTTTACTTTAAGAAAATTTGTAAATTTTCGTATGTTGAAATAATTTATGATAGTACTTAATCTGGCTACAGATGCTGGAAAAAGTGGCGAGCAAGCGAAGCGAGCTGTGACCATGTAGTAGTCCTAATGTGAATTGTGTTGCAATTCACCGGGGTGCAAGCAGAGGGCAGAGCCTCCTAATACTATTAAAATCAGGCTATATGCCTGCATTGCACATTAGGATGCTAATAATAATCTTATTGCATTACTAAAATTTCAGCTCAAAATCATGTTTATCATCTGATGTACAAGGGAATTAAAACTCATTCTTCCAATAAGTGAAAGCTAAAGTCAACAACTCTTGAAATTGTCATGTAAATTGAATGTGTCAAAAATTAATATATGAAATTTGGGATACTGTGAAGTAATATTATTTTTTCACCAGAAAAATATCTTCTGAAAATCTCAATTACCTTTCAAGTTAGAACAGAATCAATAATAATCAGATCGCTGAAATGCAAAGCTGTCAGTAATAGAATGAAGAATAGGTATTTACTGTTAATAAAAATTGACTTGATTTTGTATCTTTTTTTCTTTGAATAGATACAAAAGTCTGTCTATCACATTTAAAGTTCTTCAGTATATGGAAAGCCACTTATATATTTTGATTACATACATTGTAATAAGTCAGCAATTAGCTGACAATCTTTATTTCTACACTAAAAGTAACTAAATGTCCGTATTTCGATACAACCTTCTTAGAGCATCTCAGTTGACCAGATTTATATCACCTACAAAATTTTCAAGCATTAAAATGTGTTGAAATATTTTTGAAAAAATAAATAAAATTTTTGAAAAAATAAATAAAATTTTTGAAGAAAAAAAAATGCGAGACACAGAAATTTTGCATATCACAGATGGGAATATTTGGGAAAATAAAAAGCTTTTCAGGTGTAGGGCAGACTATTTTTTTCTCCCTTGAAGGAAATTATTTCTAACTAGAGGGGGAAAAAAAAAAGTATTCAAAATTTCATAATAGTTTTATTGTTTTTTTTTTCCTTTATATGTATTTTTTCACATTGAATATGTTTTATCTGAAATAACAATATTAATATCGTTTGTCATTTGTAAATTTGTTAAACTTGAAAACATCAGCTTTAGAAATAAATGCTATTTCAAAGTAAGAATTGATCTGTAAAATTATATCAGTAATTCAAGTTAATGGAAATGGTAAAACTAGAACTTAAAATACTATGTATAGTATTATTTGAAAATTTCATTATTTGATTTTTATTGCTATATGTGTAATTTTTCTTATAATCTTCATATAGCAATCACCAGAGATATTTAACTATTATTATTTTAGTTTCAAATCTATTTTTGCCTTAAATCAAATGTACACTCTAAACTTTTCCAATTTTGATTTTTTATACAAATGTACATACAAAAATGTAAGCAATTTTCTGTGCAAAAAATCTATACTAATAAAATAAAGTTTCGCTCTGTGTGTGTGTGTCTGTCTGTTGGCGATGGCTAGCAAATTCTAGCCCACCTAGAAGTCTGGAAAATTAGGTGTGGATAGTCCAAGGTCTGACCATGTGCACCTGAGTCTCAGAATTTTAATATTTTGATAATTACCCAAGATATTAATTAGTTTCTCATTAACCATTGCTTCTAAAATGCCATATTTTTCTGAAAATGGTGCAAAAGAAATGTGAAACCGCAAAATGAGTTGTGTGTTGGGAGAAGGAAGAAAGATTTTAGGTTTACTGGAAAAAGGTTGGGCTACCACAATGACTTTTAACTACGCCTTTTCGACACATGTCAAAATAACAGAAACTATTAGGTCTTTCGACACGAAAATTTGCAGATCTATATAAACAATCACAAATTCAAAAAGTCAAATTTAAAAAAATTCCATCCACAACTTTCAGAAATATTAATTAGAAATGTTTAATTTTTCGAGCAATTTAATCTTGCAATGATCAACACGTTTTTTGATAAAAATTTGAACAGTCGCAGGTGTCTCGATAATGAAACCGCAAAGAAAGAGGTACTAAGAGATTTTTTAGGTGACTCAAATTAACAAATCTAATTAAGCTACGATTTTAAAATTAACACCTTTTGAATTCTCTCTGTTTCCACATTACAAGTTTGTAAAAATTAAGATTATGCGATTCTTATAACCGAAGATATTTATTATTTCGCATTAATTTGACTGCAGAAAAAAAATAACGTGTTTCTTTTTCTTTTTTTTTCTACGAGCAAGCATAGCAGACAAGATGTCCGTTATCTCTTGAATAAAGAAAGATACAAAACAAGTAAATAAAAATTTGGGGTGGTGCTATTAAAAGGTGTATAAAATTATTAAAAATCTTGGAATTTTTTTTTTTTGGAAAATTATGCATCCTTATCGAGTTAAAGATATAAAATCATACAAAATTTTGGTTTGTTTAACTTTATTATCACAGGCCCGGGCAATGTCGGGCGGGTCAGCTAGTAATATTTATATAAGTATTAAATATGAAAAATTTTAGCCTAACTTTTTAAATTTTAAATTACTTTTATATTAAAAACAATAAAATTAGTTTTCACTTTCTTCAATTATGCAAAACAAAACCAAAAAATAAACCTTCCAGTTTTCAATACATACCCCCTTCTTTTTTCTCCACTGTAATTCTTGAAACAAATCTCCACAGCCAAGCAACCTTTTTTTTTCTTTTACTTTGATTATTTCACTGTTTAAACATGCATTTCGATTATATGTCTATTAAATTAGTATTTGATTCATTTATTTGCAAAACGTTAATTTTGCTTGGTAGTGTAGTTACAGAATGTTACACAGAAACAAACAACTGCTGAATTATTTATATTGTTTTAAATGCAAATGAGTTAATCTTCCATAATTAGGTAGCATGTTCATTTTTGAGATAGATTTTTAAAAAACTCATGCTTGAGAAATATTTTAAAACCATTAAAAAATCCCTGCAATCTCGGCCTACAGGCACAGGTAGATTTCGAAGAGGCAGACTGTGGGGCGCTTGTTTATTGGGAATTGCAGAAGAAATGACATTTTTGCCATAATGTGGCAGTTAAGACCGCCCACTTCGAAATCTACCAGTAATTTTAGGCAGAACCGTCAAGGATTTTTTTTTTTTGGGCTGTAAGAGTTTGTCCTATAAAAGTTGTAGATAGTATTAAGATTATTTATAAAACATTTAAGCAGATTTGGTACTTTGTGAATTGACGAAGTTATGAATTTTTTCTTCTTAAACCCCCTATTTCTCTCTCCCTTGAGGCCATTTTTAATTATATCAAAAATCTGTCATATATAAATTTTCGGCCCTTAAGTAATAATAACTTTAAACGGATTCGATATGTATCATAATTAAGAAGTTATGTGTTTTTTTCTGTTTTCACAAAAAGCCCCCATCCCCCTTTGCTTCGATTTTGCCCATTAACGAACTTGACCTAGATTTTATGCCCCTCGAGTTGATGTATTAGTTTGGAAGAGATTTGTGCAGAATTATGGAAGTTATTGTGTCCATAAAAAAGTTATATAGATAAAGTTTTGATAAAGTTTTTTAGGTTCTAGGAGTCATGATCGGCATAGATCTGCAGAAATTTTTCAGAAATTCTAACGTATGCATACTTGCCAACTTTTACACTTTAGGTGTAAAATTTACACTTTTTGACAATTTTTTACACTTTTACACTTAGGATACTTATTTTTACACTTTTTGTAAAGCTTTAGCCAAGTGTCATTTTTTCTTCTTTAAATTACGAATTAAATTCTAACTGGTTTTTAAATGCTGAATGTAAGGAGGCATATAGTATTTTTAAAAGAATGATTTCAAGTTTCATTGTCCAAAATCATCATACGAAATTTTTTAATTTTCGTTGTTTGTCAAATGAAGTCATGTTTTGCTCAGATATTCTTTAAAACCAATATTTAATTTTTTTTTTTTTTTTTTTTAAACCTATGTTTGTCTTTAAAATCAGTTTCTTAGTGAGTGTTATATTTAAAAAAAAATTCTCATTAAAAAATCTTTATAATGGTAAACAGTGTATTTAAAAGTATCCAAATATTATGTTCTTGAAAATGACGTTTATGTGTCAGTTAAAAAAAAAATAGGCCATATATTCGCATGGAAAAAAATATTGTGAAATAATGATCACGCGTCATTTTACACTTTGTCTTTTTCAAAAGTTGGCAAATATGCGTATGGGAGAATGTAATAGGTAGTATTTCTTAGGAAATCTACCTAAAATTTGTAATAAAATGGAATAGATCGGTCAGGTTATTGCCACTGTCAGTATAACATCAACATTATTCTTAAACATGCTTTTGCTTTATAATACAAATACAAATACAGACCAATCTTGCTGAGTGAGACCTGATAGTTTGCTCATCTTTGATCCCATGGACTCAAATTTTTCTGTAGTGCTAGTTATTTTTTAATGCTGTTGTTGACGATGACTTCATTCATGGCACATATCGGCACAGCCAATTTTTATTATTTCAGAGTGTGGATTTAACACTGCAATATTAAATACTAGCTGACACACCCTGTGTTAATAAATTTAAACAAATTTTAAGTTTTTATGATTTTATATGTTTAACCCAATTTTACATGAAATTGTACTAAAAAAAAAAAAGTCACGAACAAATATTGATATTTAGAGAAAAAAACATTTGTATGAAGACATTTTCTTGTTACCTGAACTCCTTGAAATTTTTATCTCTTATAAATATAACGGTTTTCCAGCCCACGTAAAAATTTCATGGAAAAATATTGTTATAAAAAAATGTCCCCCCCTCCCTTTTTTTTTTTTTTGCATTGGTTCTTTTAACATAACAATAAAAAAAATAGTTCTCATCTTCTGAACACTTTGAAATTTTAATCAGTATTTCATGAAAAAATATGCATATTTAGTAGTGAAAACATGAGGCGAAGCAGAGCAATGTCATGCCAAAACATCACTCTTTTATGAGTTTTTTTTTCCAAAAATTTTATTTATTTTAATATGTTTACACGTTTGAATGTTCGAAAATTTTACAGGTGATATAAATCTGGTCTGCTGAGATTCTGTAAAAAGGTTGTATCGAAATATGGACGTTTAGTTACTTTTAGTGTAGAAAAAAGATCGTTTGTGTGAGGTGTGAAGTGACCTGTGTTCGCTGGTGTTTCTGAAATGATTAAAATTCGTATGTTTTAAAATCGATTGCACTGACAATTAGAAGATTTCAGCTTTAAGAGTATATTTTTTGTTTTCGGTATCCCTAAAATTGCACTACGGAGGGGTATTGCCATAAGGGGGGGAAATGTCCTTCGAAAAAATACACCTTTTTTTAATTTTTATTCCAAAGGGTTACCAACGATATATTTTCAAATTGATTGCTGTATTTTAGACGTATACAGAATTTCTGTCTTGCATAACTAGAAAAATTCTTTTCAGAATAAGTGGTAGAAAGTTTACCTGTGCCCCTTTTTCTCACACTCTATGATCTTAAGGCTGTTCTCAAATCAATACTAGCTACTTTCTGACACATTATTAAATTCACTAGCGGGCCCCTAATTTACATCGTTGCCTCGAATATATTGAAAACTCCTTTTCTTATAAAACATCGAAACAAACGACCCTCTGGCTCGCATCCACCTCGAACCAAACGAACCTCCGAACCGGGTCCCTGCTGCCTTCGGCACCGGATAATCCCTTAATTTGCATATTGAATAGTACAAACCTCTAACCGAACGAACCTCCAACCCTGGTCCCCACTGGCTTTGGCACCGTGTACCGGTCGTGCTACGCACGCACAGGATAATCCCTTAAATTACACATCGAATAGTATAAACCTCTAACTGAACGAACCTCTGGCTCGGGTCCCGGCTGCCTGTGGCACCGTATAGCAGTAATGCTGCACACGCGCTGTAGTATACGTTAGTTCCACCTTCCACCACCAGGTGGCGCAATCTGTTTATACGATCATAACTGAAATCGTTAAGGCTTTCGATGTCAAGTCGAATGAGCCACACCCCGTCATATTCGTGCCCATAGAACCGGGGATAGGAAAGTGCCCCCTGGTGGTAGAAAAACGAACTGAAATCGATAAGCTCTATCGATGGCATTTCTCATTCAAACTCTTATTTCTGTTTTTCGGTAGACAGAAGTTTTTTTCTGAAAATGCTGTTAAAGTGGGCGTTTTGAAGTGAATTTCCAGATTCAACAGCAAAGGAAAGGGGAAAAACTACCACCCTGAGACAACAAATGCTTATAACGGAAGATGTAATTAAATCATTTTTCAGAAAAGGGAAAAAACTTTGATTACAAGTCACTTTAATAACTGTGCTTGTAACTATTATGCTTTTATATTTAAAAATGTGTCTAAGTTTCACGTTGTTGAGTGGGGGGAAATATTCGCTTGAGAATTGCCTTAATGCAATTTATAAAATACTATCAGAGTTTCCCCCAGGTTTAAAAAGGGGCAGGGTGCTGCTGGTGAAAAAGGGCACTTTTTTTATTCATAAGGACACTTTTTAGGGTTTCGTTCATTTCATGAAACCCTATTACTCCCGCTCCATTGTCAGTCTGTCACAGAGCTATTCTCAGAAACTATGTAACTTACAGAGTTGAAACTTTGTGTATATAGCTGAATACCAGCTATAAAGAGCTCAAAATATTAAAATTTGAAAAAAACGTATTATTTTAATATATAGAGATAAAAAAACAAAATCTAACAGTCTTTTCCTAATAATTTAAACATTTTTCGTTATAGCAGTTGCCAACAGTTAAAAATCCACAATAAACTTCTTTCTATTGGCACTTTTTATAATTATTAAAGGTATTCTTTTGGTTTTTAAAGCCATTTTTGATATTAAGTCAGGGCACTCTTTTTAAGACAACATTGAGTCCGTTTTTACTATGAAAGCAAATTTTTTAATGCAAAAAGGAGAAAGGGCACTTTTTTGCTGAGGGGCAAGAAGGGTGCTAATTATTTTACTGGAGGGGGCAAGAAGGGTGCTATTTTGTAAACCAAAGTGCAGGCAGGGTGCAGCACCCTTCTGAAACTGTCTGACGGAAACTCTGTACTATCATAAGTCATACTTAATTATATGTTTGACAGTAACAAATTTTGAAGGTAATGTTCTATAACTTTTTTCAAAAGTGTACCAACTTTTCAATAGATCAATCCACATTTTCCCTACATATGTGGTCTCAGGACCACATATCAATAAAAGCTCTGCTTATAAAAGGTTTTAATGAGTAAAAGCATTAAAAAGGACATTGCTATAAAGATAACTTTGACAAAGAATTATTGGCTAAAGTTTAATCAGTTTCTTAAAACTATTTAAAGTGTTGTAAGAGAAGAACAATCGGTGTTTTTGTTATTTGAGTTATGTCTTTTTAACATACACGTTAACCTATACAATTAAGTTTAATTTTGTAAGATCATTTAATATTTCCATATTTATTAGTAACTCATATATTACAGGACAGAGTTAGCCTTTGTTATAGGAACTTTGGCATAACTCAGTCTTAGAAAATGTTTATAATATTTGGTGCTAAAATAAAATAGCAGCTAATGAAAAAATGTCTATTCTTATATGGCTTTTTTATGTTGTATATTTTGTATTACATTATCATATGGCTCATTTATGTGTAAATTAAACAAATTGCTTCTCAGTGTATACATTAAATAGCATAAATATAAAATAAATTGTGCATCTGATACATTGATAGTTATTTCATAAAGATACAACAATCTGATAATGTTTTTAAAATATAAATAATGGTTGACAGAAAGTGGCTTTTAAAGTTTTGCTTTTCTTGCCAAATTCAACCTCACCATTTTCTATCGTGTCTCTCTGTGTGATGTTTTCTGAAGAGACCGCTGTGAAAAGAGCCTCAAGATTTTGCAAGAAGGCATCTGTATGTCTGAAGTTATGCAACTTGAAGCCAATTTTTTTATTTTCATCTTGTAAATAGGGAATCCTCAGTTATTCAAGTGGCATATTTTGCTATGCAGCTCTTCACAAAGTTTTCTTAAAAACATTACTTTAGACTTTAGAGGACTGTTCTTGTTGTTCCAACCACGCAAGGTGTTTTTGTTTAGAACAGGGACTTGTATAAAGGAGGAGGGGGAGTACACTTATAACCAGGATCAAAAGTTGTGGAAAGGGGATCAAAATATTTATCTGTACTCGTAGTTCGGAAAGGACCGCTTGCACAAGGAATCTGAAAGTAAAAAAAAAAGGTCAGGAAACCGACATCGGTTTACAGAGAGTTCCGGTTAAACAAGGGTCGGATAATCAAGGTTCTACACACAAAAAAAAATATTTAATATTATGATAAGTGGTCTCAAAAATTGAATTTTCAGAAAGTTATGCGGCTGTAAAATCAATAAATATGATTTTTGCAGACAAATTTTATCAGTTCTCTAACTTTGGCCTGTCTATATTAATAAAAGAAAGTTTCGCTCTGTCTGTGTGTGTGTGTTTATCTGCGATGGCTAGCAAAATCTAGCCCACCTAGAAGTCTAAAAATTTAGGCGTGGATAGTCCAAGGTCTGGCCATGTGCACCTGAGTCTCAGAATTTTAATATTTTGATAATTACCCAAGATATTAATTAGTTTCTCATTAACCATCGCTTCTAAAATGCCATATTTTTCTGAAAATGGTGCAAAAGAAATGTGAAACCGCAAAATGAGGTGAGTGCTGGGAGAGGGAAGAAAGATTTCAGGTTTACTGGAAAAAGGTTGGGGTTACCACAATGACTTTTAACTATGCCTTTGCGAAACATGTCGAAATAGCAGAAACTATTAGGTCTTTCGACACGAAAATTTGCAGATCTATATAAACAAACAATCGCTAATTCAAAAAGTCAAATTTCAAAAAATTCTATCCGCAACTTTCAGAAATATTAATTAGAAATGTTTAATTTTTTGAACAATTTAATCTTGCAATGATCAACACGTTTTTTGATAAAAATTTGAGCCGCTGCAGGTGTCTCGATAAAGAAACCACAAAGAAAGAGGTACTAAGAGATTATTTAGGTGACTCAAATTAACAATTCTAATTAAGCTACGATTTTAAAATTAACACCTTTCGAATCCTCTCTGTTTCCACATTACAAGTTTGTAAAAATTAAGATTATCCGTTTCTTATAACCGAAGATATTTATTATTTCGCATTAATTTGACTGCAGAAAAAAAAAATTTAATGTGTTTTTTTAATTTTTATTATTTTTTTTTTCTACGAGCAAGCATAGCAGGCAAGATGTCCGTTATCTCTTGAATAAAAAAAGATACAAAACAAGTAAATAAAAATTTGGAATGGTGCTATTAGAAGCTGTATAAAATTATTAAAAATCTTGGGGTTTTTTATTGGAAAATTATGCATCCTTATCGAGTTAAAGATATAAAATCATACAAACTTTTGGTTTGTTTAACTTTATCATCACGGGCCCGGGCAACATCACGCGTGTCAGCTAGTAGGGTTATAAAATACACCAGATCTCATTGTTAGGTGCGAGCTTCACCAAAAGTTGTTCCCTTATCGGTTGCTAAAAATTGTTTTTTGGCCACAAACACAACTTTCTTCTGTATTTCATTAATGTATTGTTGTTTAACTTTCAAGCACACAGGTATTATTTTTAAAAAGATAATTATTCAACAAATTTATTTTCCAGTACAAATACTTAACTTCTTCGTAATGAGCAGCACGTATAGTGCTGTATATATAGGCTGCATAAAGTCCTCTAATTTGAACACCACTTTTCTTTTTACAAATTGTTTTCTTTATTTAATCACAGCATTTCGCTGATTAAATTTGACGGAAAGTTCTAAAAAGGGTGCACAAAAATTAAAAGAAGCATACAGGACACCCCTCATGAAGGGGTTAAAGACTAGCATTCGAATTACTACAGGCAATTCCCAGAGACAGACATCAAGCAGAGTCCCAGAGAGAATCTGCAGACTAAGAGATTATATGCGATTGATAAAAATATGCATGAAATATTCCTCTTTACCTCCATAAAATAATTTTTAAAAAGCCATGCTAGAAAAAAAAAATCCCTGATGACTCGGCCTACAGGCACAGGTAGATTTCGAAGACTCAGACCGTGGGGCACCTGTTTATTGGAAATTGCAGAAGAAATTACCTTTTTGCCATGATGCGGCAGTTGGGACCACCCACTTTGTAATCTACCTGTGTCTGTAGGATGAGCCAGCAGGGATTTTTTTGTTTTTAATTTTTTTTTTCTGCTGAAAGGGTTGGTCCTATAAAAAACTAGTCAATATAAAAGTAGTAGATATTAAGAGGATTTTATTAATATTAAGAAGATTTATAATAAATGTAAGCGGATTTGATATCTTGTGAATTGACAAAGTTATGAATTTTTTCTTCTTAAACCCTTATTTTTCCCCCCTCTTGGGGTCATTTTTAATGATATCAACAATGTGTCATACATAAATTTTCGGGCCTTTTCCTAGAATTTATAACTTTGAACAGATTCGATACATATCATAACTAAGAAGTTACAGGGTTTTTTCTGTTTTCACAAAAAGCCTCCCCCTTTGTTCGATTTTGCCCTTTAATGAACATGACCGAGATTTTATGTATCAGTTTAGGAGTGATTTGTGCAGAATTATTGAAGTTATCGTGTCCATAAAAAAGTTATATAGATAGATAAAGTTTTGAACTGAGGGTAGTTCGGAGAGTCATGATCGGCGTAGATCTGCAAAAACTTTTCAGAAATTCCAACATAGGGGAGAATGTAATAGGTAGTATTTCTTACGAAATCTACCTAAAAGGGCACCTGATAAATCATCTATCAATTTATTGTGGGTTTAAAGAAAATCTAATAATCATACAAAAAACAAGCAATGGATGTTCATGTCACAGCCACAGAACACAAGATCATGTAAATCCAGACAAAATAATCTTTCATGGATTTTCAAATTGAAAGCTAGTGCTTTTGTATGCAGATAAATTTATGGAGCATAATAGACAATAATCAGCAGCGAAAGTTTGAGAGCATTTTTATTAATCAAGTTTGATAATATCTCTATTCTCCTCCTAGAATTAAAGAAGAGGAAAAAAGGGTTACCATAATTTAGAGATACTAGAAGCTACCTCTTATTTTTTTCCTTTTCTTAAACGTAAAATTTTTATTTCTTTTCTGCAAACCTACATCTATTCTAGTGATATGTTTTTACTGAAAGAATGAGAAAAAATATTACTAGAATTCTCGTTAGAGTTACTAGTAGAGATCATCAGAAAATAAATATTTATTGCCAAAATTTAACAGCTTCTTTTTACAAATATACACAAGAGTTTTTTTTTTTTTTTTTTTTTTTTAAATCACAAATGTACCCTTTCATAGCTTTTCATTGTATTTTAAAAGGAATGTTTTGATGAAACAGGTTTCTCTTTTGTTGATTGTGAAATTCCACATTAACCAATGGGAAAATTTAATCAAATACTTATTTATTACCTAATGCAATAATCAAAATTTGATTTTCACTATCAGACAGTTTGCATCCAATACATACTTGTATTTATATCATTTTTAAAAACTGTCAACATATTTTTAAATGGATGATTTTTTTTTAAAATCATTGTACATGTCACTTTTATTTACTTACTAGTGGAGCTTAGCTGTTTTCCCCCCCGCCCCCCCAAATGAACCTTGAATTAAATGAATCTGGAGTTGGGAACTTTACCTTATTGACTTCAGCAGCATGCAGACCACTGGCTTTGATCTCGAATTGAGTAAACCTTAAATTGTAGTTTTTTTATTGTGATCAGGGCCTTACAAATTTTATAAAATCTGGTAGCCAGCAGAAAATTCTTGTCACCAGAAAAAAAATATCCCCCCCCCCCCTCCTTCGTCATGAATTTTCAAAAAGCACAAAGATTTTTTTATGAAATTGAGAAAATTAATAACAAGCTTACTTTAGAATTATCAGTTACATAGTTTAGAATACTACAAAATTAAAAAAGATAATAAAAAATAAGTTTTCTCATGAAGCTTATCAAAATTATATATCTCTGAAACAAAAAAAATACTATAAAGGCTGAATTGACTGGCGTGTTTGGGAAATGCTGATTGCCGAATGTTGAAAATATTCGGATAGTTGAATGCTACAAAATCTGTATTCAATGAAGGTGTATCGAGGAAATAGTGAAGAAGGAAAACAATTTTTTGCCTATTTTCCTGTCAAACTCAGTCAAATAATTCTGACATTATTATTTTAAAATTTGTGTTTGATAAACGAATATTAAATTTTTTTTTTGTTTGAATATAATTTCTAAGTTTATTTTGTAACTTTCCAACATTTATAATGAGACATCTTATGAGTAATGAGAGAAAAAATGTCGTTTGTGCCCTTCTTATGCCAATTTTTGTACAAAAAAAAAAAAAAAGCCATATTAAATAACTTGGCCGCCAGATAAAAAAAACTTGGTTGCTGGTGGCAACCTGGCAACTGCATTTGTCAAGCCCTGATTGTGACCCAGATTAAATTCAAATTTTCAGCATCATCGTTTACTATGTTATTCTTCCAACTTTAATTTAATCACTGAAGTAGCAAAATTTAGTGAAGTGTTCTTTCAGTTACAGAAAGAAATTGTAAGAAAAATCGCTGCAAAACTTAAAAAATTACATATAAAATGTGAAAAAATTTTCAAAAATAACAGAGAAAAAAATGTATTACATTGGGCCAAAAGATTGAAATTGGATTCCTTTTACAATGGTGCAGCCAGTTTTCTCATCTGGGAAGCATTTTGAATCATTGTCACTCATAAAATGAACAATTTCATTGTTTTACATGTCCATAGTAGGATTTAGTAAATACGTGGCACAAAAAAAATGATGTAATGAAATGCACAAAGAATCATAATAAACTTAGCATTTATGCATTTAAAGGTTTCATAAAAGAGCATCTCCTTCAACCTTTAGATGGAAAGAGAGAAGAGCAGTAACAGTAACATACATACTACTTTGCTGCTATACTCCCAGCTTTTTCTTTTATTAAATTTGTGTTGAAGCAGTAAGCTTCTATTATGAAGCCTTGAAACAGTTGAATGGTAACATTTTTATGCTGTTTACGCTTTATATTATTTTGGCTTTTAAACATCATATTTTTATCGTAACACAAGGGATTTTGTATGCATCTTATCAGTTTTAAATGCTCTGGCAGAAGTTTTAACCTGAAATACTCCCCTTACTTGCAGCAGTGGCTTTTATTAATGTAAAAAAATCACTGAGAAGCAAGAAAAAAAGGCTAAGAATCACAGAGGATAACATTTACTATACTGGGCTGAAAGATTAAAACCAGAATTTCTTTTATGAATGTCAAAAAATTGCAACTTAATGCGAAAAAATTAATAAAAAATTCAAGAATTGCATAAGACAAAAATTTACTATATTGAGCTAAAAAATGGAAACCAGATTCTTTTTATGAATACAAAGTTCATACAGACTTGAGGGGAAAAAAAAAAAGGATCTAGAAAATATTTAAAGAATCTAAAATTGCAACGGATTTATTGTATTATTTTTTTTTTTTTCATGTATACTGAGCTTTCATGTATACATGAATACACACCTAATTTTTTTTAGAAATCTTATTTGTAAGGGGGGAAAAGAAGGTAAACATACTAAACAGATTTTAGTCTATTAAAATATAATAGTCAGTGCTAAAATAGCAGAATATTCACACAAGTTTCATAAATTCAAATACAAAATTACCAGCCAACTATTTTTTAGTGACCAATGATCACACAGAGCGATACAGAGGTCAATCAAATCTCAATTACTCATTATATATCACGTGCACCTCGATTTTTAAAGAACACTTTGAAGGGGGGAGAGAAACTAAGTGTCACATTTAACTTAATTTTTTTTTCTTGTTGTTGTTCGTGGGAATGATCTTTGAAGTTTATTTTTGTAAACATGAGAAGATTTTTGTTTTACTTCCCTTAAAGAAAGTCTCTTTACTATGTCGTAGCTACTTTAAGGAAGATTATTATATAGACAACATTATTTAACCTGTAAGATACAAGTCTTCATTTTCTACTCTCTTCAATTAAATCATTAAAGTACTAAATTTTGTCACAGATAAAAGAAAGTTCTCACAATACAACTTCATGTTTAGGGCATTTTCGGGAATTGTTTTTTGTTTATGTAATGCAAATTAAAAAAATGCTTTTACTTACCCATCATACGTAGTATAGGGTAAGTCTTGTAATCGTTTTGAAAATCGAAAAAAAAATTTTGACGGATTTACATGTTTTAGACACTGGAGATTCCAAAAAACATATTTTTAGAAAAAAATTTTTGCCATCCGTCTGTGTGTCTGTCTGTAAACGCTCTATCTCCCGAAAAAATTGAGATAGACAGTTGCAATTTGGTATGTACTTAGTATGTAATAATGGGAAGAAGCCTATTTCATTTCAATAACCTCGATTAACCGGAACTATTTTTTTCAGACTCTCGAAATATTTGTTCTGATAAAAGGTATATAAAAATTTTCGAAATTGTTTATTTTAAGAAATGAATATAAAAGACAATAAAAAAACATAAATTTTGAATAAAGCATGAAGTCGATCGGATAATTAGTTGCCGAGATATTTGGAATCCTATTTGCCACACTCTTCGATTTTTCATGACCCTGTATTTCATCCAAATTTCACTTCAAAAATATATTTTAATTGGAAATTTGACGCTTAATCAGATGCAATAAACCGCTAGTTAATAGGATTATTATTTTTAGAGTTATAAGGAAAAACCTCTTTCAAGCAATTCAGTAATCGAGCCTAAGTTATGACGTCATCAAGCCACGATTTTATTTGAATTGCTATGCATTTTATAAGTAGTTTACACATTTTTGTTTTAATATTTTACATTATGCATATCCATGATGGGTAAGTATTACGGTGGCCCCCAACGACTAGTTTACTATTGAATTTATTATGCTTTCATCTAAACATGTGACTATAGTCTTACAAAAATGTTGATATTTTAATCTATATAAACTCCTCCAAAGTTCACTATGCACAGCGTGCAAAGTTAAACAGTGTAAGTGATTTTGGTCTTAAGATGAGATTATTATCTTAATAATAATCTGAAGCAAAAAAGTCACATGGATTCTTAAAATAGTAATATATTAAATTAGTTGGACGCAAAACCTTAAATAAAAAAGAAAAAAAAATCAGAATTTCATAAACGGAAGTTTTAGATCAAATTTTGGTTCTAATATTTCATTTGTGAAACTGTTTAAAAAATTGAAATTTTGAAGATTTGTCTTCCAATTAAAAAAGGTCCAGTTAAATTTGCAAAAATCAAAATGCCAATAGCTTATACAGATTTTTAAAAACTTGTTTCAAGAAAAATGTGTTTAAAGTTTCGATCTGTCATTTTTTGTCAGCTCTTTAAAGATCTCTTAAGGCAGCGGTTCCCAACCTGAGGGGGGTACTACGTGGCGATCCTGCTGGGGGTATCTGAAAATAATATCGGTAATGGCGGAAATCACAAAAATGTTTTAGCTGAAAACACATAAAGTTTATAGTTTTGGATTACAAAGTCAGTCTCATGTGTATCTCCAATATTTTACACTCAAAATCAGGGTAAAAGACCATTAGATCTAAAAATTCATTGATAATTCCATGTCACTAACTCCGCCCACCGCTAATCATATTGCATGTGTACTCATATAATTCCCCAATCTTTGCGAAAACTACCATTGATCACTGTACAGTGCTATTTTCAAACATTTTATTTATTCCCGTTTTCATAGGTGCCAACCTCTCATTAATATTCCGTAATATGCGGGTTAATTTGACCCAGTTTAACAACGCTTCAAACCAGAAAATGATTGGATGAATCTTTATTTATTCAATTTTAGGTTTCCACGTGGGATTTATTTCATTTCATTTCTTAAAAGAAATTCTGATGCGAAACGTGTTAAACCTGGGTCAAATTAACCCGCATATTACGGAATATTAATGAGAGGTTGGCACCTATGCATTTTTAATAATAATTCCAAAATGCTTAAATTACGCAAAAGTTTCTGGTTTTAATGTTTTTGTTTGTTTTTTAAACGTGTTTAAATGCAGACCCTTATTTTTATTTTCGAGTAGGCGGAGTTATATCACTAACGTACATTAATTGAAAAGCTTTGTTCCTTTTAATGAATATTTAATTTGAAGTGTTTACTTATTTAAAAAAATTGGTTTTATGTTTAAAATGTATAACTGGTTTAAATCCGGAACTCTCAAGAGTACTGCAATTGCGATTGAATTTCAACCTGATGATTCGGGAACTGCAAGTTCTTAGAAATAATCTGATTATTAAGAATTGCAAAAGCACCTGAGTGCAGCTGTTAATAAGCCTGCTCTGATAACTGATAAATACTGAATAATACTTTAAATACTTTACTATACTTACTATAAACTTATATAATAATACTTTCTATACTTTATAATACTTTAAATAAAAATGAAAACATCAGTGTTCTCTTAATGAATAGAAAATATAATAATGAATATTTCCTGAAATATTGATTTTCATTCAAAGGAGATGAAGATTTTAAAAATATGTGGAGGAGGAGAGGAGTGGGTGGGTAGTTATGATAATTGGGGGTATTCCGAAATGAAAAACCTTAGGAAGGGGTACGTGAAAGAAAAAAGGTTAGGAAGCGCTGTCTTAAGGTCTTAAGGAGTATTTTGTTTATGGAGTTCAAAGTACTCTTTGGAAACTTTTTTAATTTCTAAAAAGTCTGTTTGTAGCCGGCGAATGTTAAACAATCGCCACAATATGTGAAAAAAAGCAACAAATTTGTGAAAAGTTCAAAAATTGCACAGGACAAAATTTACTAAACTGGACTAAAAGATTGAAACCAAATTCCTTTTAAGAATATCAAGAAATTGTCACAAATGCAAAAAAAGCTAAAAATTGTCGAGGACAAAAATTACTATATTGGACTTAATCAGATTTTTTTTACAATTGTCAAAAAGATACTGCAAAATACAAAAAAAAGTATAAAAAATTTGCTTTTTTTTAAAGTCATTGTATGAATTTCAAATAAGCTTTATTGAAAAGAGAAGAACATATACTATATTGGGCTAAAAAAATTAAACCGGATTACTTTTACTAATGTGAAAACACTGCAAAATGCAAAAAAATTATAAAAATAACATTAAAAAAATTTAAATTAATTTAAAAAAATCAAAAACTGGTTACAAAGTGCATAATTTCAGACAAAAAATTCAAATATTGGCTACGAGGGACATAGTTTCAGACAGACACCTTCCTGGATTAATTTTAACACAATTATTAACATTGGTAAAGAAATCATACGAGTTGTAATTTTCCAACTGGACGATAAATGTCCGGGCCAGGATTCGAACCTGGGAACTCTTGGCTGAAGCTGCCACGCTCTACCTACTGAGCTATCCTGGTCGAATCTTTAGGGCATAGTTTTTAATATCATGATCCTTGAAAAAGTTAAATTTTTGAAACATTACATTGAAAATACTTGCATTAAATAAAAGTTACTAATGCTTTTTTGGTTTTATTAAATATAAAAATAATTAATAGGCCTAAAATATCATGAATAGTGATATCAACAATCTTTATGAAAACGATCCATTTAAATTACTTTTATTTCTGGAATGGGGAGAGCAGGAAGTGTAAATTTTTGACTCACTAATATAACATTCTGAGACATGATTCACGAAATTTCTGCATAAAGTGCAAGTAAATGCAAATCTTGTTTACCTGTTAACATGGGATTCTGTGATCATCAATGATTGCTGAAGCATCCCTTTAAAAATTGAATACTAATCAATAAAAGAATAAGTTTTGAAGTATAAAATATTTGTAGAAAAAAAATATTTTCATTTAACTGGTAATACAGTCACTTTGTATACGTGAAATAGAAATTTAACTCCCCCCCCCCCCTCTAAAAATAAATGGAACAGATGCTTTACACTCACGCAGCGATGTTTGGTGTGATTTTCAAGCCTGTGCCAAACCAATAACTTCATACAATGGCTAGGTTGCCATTAAAGGAAAAAATCCCCTAAATTTGGTGACTTTTTTCCTTTTTATAACCGATTAAAAAATTTAAAAAAACTTGCGCATAAGTGTATGACATCATAGCCAAATAAATAAATAAAAAAGGTAAATTGCATTTTTATAGGTTTTTATCTTTAAAAACAATTATATATTTAAAAACCTCTTCCTTTTCCTCCCCCCTAAATCTGACCAAAAGAACAAACTATATTTATTTGAAAAATCTTTGATTACAAGTCCAACATAGCAAAATCATTGTTATTGTATAAGGCTTTTCTTATTTATTTATTCCAGGGTTGGCAAGTTTTTGACGCATGACGGTTTTTACCATGGTTTTTACCGTCATGTCAAAAACCCATTTTTTAGTAGTTTGTTTTTACTTTTTTTTTTCATTCTATCTTTAATATTAAGTTGTTTTACATGAAATATTCAGTATAAAAAAGACTCTAAAGTATATTTATCCATCCAAGAAAAACAAAAAAGAATTGCATTAGAATAATACGTGTACATCTCTGTTAGAAGATCTCTACAATAATCTTAAGCTATTTGGCATAGTCTAAAAAAATTAGATTTTTTGAAGAAATCCTGTAACCTATAAGTATTAGATTAAACAATGTGTATAATTTAGTGCAATTTATTACATTGTTGAAAACAAAACTTTAAGATTCTACTTATTGAAGTGCAAATGAAAATCACCATAATTGCATTTATGAAATACATAAGATATGCATTTTAAAATATTATATCTAAGAATATTCAATTTATTCACTGCCAGTCTATGCTTAATGCTGCTCGTCAGTAAACTTCCCGATTCCCCTTGCTATAGTGTTATTCCTATGGGCGTAGGATGCATTCGTATTTTTAAAATATCTCTTCGGAAAATTAATATTTTTAACTTCTGTTTTCTTTGTAATGTTCTTAAAGAATGTCTCTTTTTTTCTTAGTTGTCAATTTTTTTCTAAAATATATACTTAATTTTATATGAAATGTTAAAATCGTATTCAGTTTCGCTAAGATTTTAACACATAAAAATATAAATTAAGCACATAGTTTAGAAATATTTTGATAACTAAGAAAAAAAAGAGAGACATTCTTTAAGAACAGTACACAGAAGTTAAAAATATTAATTTCCCGAGGAGATATTTTTAAAATACGAATGCATCCTACGCCCATAGGAATAACATTAGCGAGGGGAATCGGGAAGTTTACTGACGAGCAGCCTTAACATCTATTGTCATACAATGTAACAGCATTTTTGCATTTGTAAAATAATTTTAATGTACTTTATTAAAAATCTATATTGAATGTTATTTAATAATTATAATAACCTTTTATTATCATTTCATATTAATGTTAATTGCAGTTAGTAAATCTATATTAGTGAAGATTATGACAAATATTGTTCTTTTCTTTTACTCTTGTATTTTTAAATCTTTCCCATATTAGGAAATGATCTTCTTTTAAATAAATTTAACAAATTTAATTGTAAATAATAATAACAAAATCAACAAGGTAAAATCAATCTAGAAATGCTACACTTACACCATAAATTGGAGGACAATCGAAAATGATAGGTTTTTGACGGAATAAACCGGTAAAAACACGGTTTTTACCACTGTCATGTCAAAAACCCAACCCTGATTTATTCCCTGTAGCTAATTTCAAAGTCTGGAAGTTCAATAGCACTACTCTTTTTTTTTTAAACTATTATTTAAAATAGTACACTACTTTCTTTACCAGTTACAACAAGAATTTAAATTGTTTACCTTTAGAATCAATATGTGCAAAACCAACCATTAATAATATATGCCCCCTACCCCTTCTCCAGCTGTAACTAAGAATTTCAGGCTATTAATAAGCTGCTTCTTAGTAAAAAAATTTCAAAAGGCATTTCTGCATTACTTTATTCCAAATGAATAACATAAAACAGAAATAATGGAATAAACAAATTGTCATTTTTATTATTTGATCATATGACCGTAAAGCAAAAATTCTTCACTGCACCCCTCATATTAAATATTTATTGAATAATTAGTATTCATGTTTTGTTTTTCTGCTAATTTTATGAAGACAAAGAAAAATTTAAGTAGCAAAATTATTTATGAAATCTAAAATCAATGATAAAATAATTTCACAGTACACATATAAAATTCTAAAACAGATATATACAGAATCCTTATTTCACAGAACTTGCGAATTAAAATTTTATATTAGTTTAAAAATCTTCATGTGTTGTATCTAATTGATAAGCCAATCCTCTTTCCTTCAGTGCTTTAGCACGCAATTTTTCCTTCTCTTGCTTTGCACTTTGTTCTATATTCTGTGCTTCCAATATTTCTTCTTTGGAAACTTGAACGAGCTTTTTATGTTGGTCTTTGATTTCGTCCACTTCTCCAAGCAAAACCACGTTATCACCTCGAACGATAAAGACACCCAAAGGAATTTCACCATATCTACAGTCAACATGGATTCTTTCGACAGTTCTATGAAGAACCAAATTAGCAAACTGGTCAATACTTCTTAAATAGCCTATGAGAATTCTTCCATCTCGCAGTTCAACCATGATTTTCTTGTCAACTTCTTCTAGAAGAGTACATATACCAGGTAATAGAGTCGTCATTTTTAAAATAATATGTTTGAAAAGAGAACTTTCAATATTGTATCTGACATAAGATATAATCAATTAATAATTAAAAACAAAATTCAGCGTACAGTAAAGTAAAATATTTCATAAAAGCTGAACAAATTTCTACGCTCGTTTCAGTTTCATGTGTTGTTTTTATTGTCTGGGTTGGGTAGTTGGTTTAATGGTTGATTATTTCCGTGATGCAAAACTCATTATCTTAACGGCAGCTTTGACAAGAAAGCTGCTTCTTTTTTTCGGTCATTTCGCGTTACTTTTAAAAGAAAACTGATTTCTAATCGACAAAAATTTTATCTTTTCAAATGCCTGTCTCAGTCTGTTAGATAAGATAATGACGATATCTTTCAGCAAGATATCTTGTCCATTCCTGACCAGTCATGTCTCATCGGATTTTTCCGTTTAGATTTTGAACGCAGCCGATTGTTGTGTTTCTACAGATGTTGCTTCCTGAGGAAAGAATTATTTTTTATATGTATTAATATAGGTATTTTAATCATTTTTTCAGTATTTAATAAGTTATCAAGTGAATATTCCTAAAATTGGTTGTGTAACTTAGTAGTTTTATGAATTTTTAACCAACTTCGGGGAATTTTATTTCTTTCGATTTTATTTAATTTATTCAGAATTGCAGATGCTTCGATATTTTCCCCAAAGAACCTTTTTATAGTTATCAGTTTTATTTTATATTTTTCACGTTTTTACTGAATCAAAATTTATAATATTTGTTACAGTTCGTTGTGTTTTATTAAATTTTCCTTAACCCAAATGAATCCTCAAAATTCCAAACCTGAAGTGAAATATGATTCTCCAAGAAGTTGAAATTAAAACTAACCTTAATTTAAAATCTAGACGAATATAAACATTTAACTCTAAGAGAGGAAGGCACGTGCGAAATGTTATACGTTTTATCATCTGAAACAGTTTGTTTACCTGTTTATTAATTTAAATCTAAATACTTCGCAAAATTTCTAAAGGTCCTATTGAAAATTCTGTTAATGCTTCTCTCCAATATATTCTATTGATACATAGAAAATAATATGTTTTAGAAAATGTTAATGAGTTACGTGAATTATTTTGCAAAGTGACTAAATACTTATATGAATCATTTCTGTTTAAAATAGTTTTTTTTTCTTTTCAGAAAGTCAAAAATATAATGCTTATAAATAACTGTTCTTAACATAAGGCCATTCAGAAGAATGAAATTATGTATTTTCTCTTGAATATGTGAAATATAAATTAAGAAAAAGTTGTTTATCAAATTGTTGTATTTGAAGCAGGGTTATTTGGGTTTAAACCATACAAAAAACTGGTTTTAACTGCCCTGATCAAAATTATATACATCAGTGGTCAAAACTTATTTTGACTGGAAAAAAAAAAAAAAGAAAATGTATTTTGTTAAATGATAAATTTAGTACAACATTTGGAAGTGTTTGCGAGTATTTTACTTAGTAAGTAGTATTACTTTAGTTTTCATTAATTTTTACAACCTTTTTTTTTTTTTTGAACAGATGTGTTACACTCACGCTAAAATGTAAACAAAAGATTGGCGACTGTTTGGTTGGCGCGATTTCCAAGACTGCGCCAAACGAATAACTTAATACAATGGCTAGGTTGCCATTAAAGGAAAAAATCCCCTAAATTTGGCGACTTTTTTCTTTTTTTTAACCGATTAAATTTCTTTTTTTTTTAGCGTGAGTGTAAAGCATCTAAGCCTTTTTTTTATATATATATATTTAAGATAAGCATTTATAAGTGTTGACATATTTTTAATAAGGGGCCGTCCATAAATGATGTCACGCTTGGAGGGGGGGAGGGAGGCTCATGAAATTGTGACAGTTTGTGACAAGGGGGTTGGAGGGAGTAAGAAGAAGTGTGACATCACACATTTTGGTTAAAATAAAATTATTAAAATCAGCAGATTAAATTTTGAAATTACCAGAATTTGAGTGTATTTTTTAATCGGACTAAAAAAACTGGTTTTAACTGCCCTGATCAAAATTATATACATCAGTGGTCAAAACTTATTTTGACTGGGAAAAAAAAAAATGAAAATGTATTTTGTTAAATGATAAATTTAGTACAACATTTGGAAGTGTTTGCGAGTATTTTACTTAGTAAGTAGTATACTTTAGTTTTCATTAATTTTTACAACACATTTTTTTATATATATATATATATATTTAAGATAAGCATTTATAAGTATTGACATATTTTTAATAAGGGGCCGTCCATAAATGATGTCACGCTTGGAGGGGGGAGGGAGGCTCATGAAATTGTGACAGTTTGTGACAAGGGGTTTGGAGGGAGTAAGAAGAAGTGTGACATCACACATTTTGGTTAAAATAAAATTATTAAAATCAGCAGATTAAATTTTGAAATTACCAGAATTTGAGTGTATTTTTTAATCGGACTAAAAAAACTGGTTTTAACTGCCCTGATCAAAATTATATATACATCAGTGGTCAAAACTTATTTTGACTGGGAAAAAAAAAAATGAAAATGTATTTTGTTAAATGATAAATTTAGTACAACATTTGGAAGTGTTTGCGAGTATTTTACTTAGTAAGTAGTATACTTTAGTTTTCATTAATTTTTACAACACATTTTTTATATATATATATATATATATATATATTTAAGATAAGCATTTATAAGTATTGACATATTTTTAATAAGGGGCCGTCCATAAATGATGTCACGCTTGGAGGGGGGAGGGAGGCTCATGAAATTGTGACAGTTTGTGACAAGGGGTTTGGAGGGAGTAAGAAGAAGTGTGACATCACACATTTTGGTTAAAATAAAATTATTAAAATCAGCAGATTAAATTTTGAAATTACCAGAATTTGAGTGTATTTTTTAATCGGACTAAAAAAACTTTCACGTGATTTGTTTTCACTTATATTCCTTTCTTTTCAAAAAAAAATATAAATATTTTATTACTAATTGTATTATTTTATTGTATATTAATTATGTTTTTGTCGTAAACCTTAATCTTATTTTATACAAAATAAATACATGAATAATTTTTATTGTTATGCTCACAAATGTCATTAAAACTTATAGTTAAAGTTGAAAAATAAAATTTGAAACATGATCTATAACGTAGTGCTATGTTTCTGAACTCCCAGTATATGTCTATGTAATATAGTGTGACATATGACAAGGGGGGGGGGGGGGGGGTATGGTGAAATGTGACACTTTGTGACTAAGGGGGGAAGGGGGATCAAAAATATTGAAAAAAAGTGTGACATCATTTATGGACAGCCCCTAATTTGATTACACATCCACTTTTATATAAAAAAAAAATGAAAGAAAATAAATCATGAAAGAAACCTTCTAAATTTTAACTTAGAACTCAAAATGATTGCAAGTGTTGTACAGTTGAACCTCGAAAATCCGGGATCGGCTGGACTGCAACGATTTTGAATTTTCCAGATTTTGGAGATCTGTTAACAATATTTTTTATGATAGTATAACATAAAAAATGCAATTTTTTCCCCACTGCAAATAAACTATGATCAAATTGGCGAATTAAATAATAAAATAGGAATAATACAGTAAAATATAACACCTATGCTGAAATTAAATATACATATTAAAACACAATAAATTAAAATATAGTATACACAATAGATAATGCAGTATAGGATTTTGGGTATCCCAGATCCCAGAAATCAGTGATCTGGCATCCTGATTTCCAGAACAGTCTAAAAATCGGAACACTGAAACCAAAACTTTCAATTAAGAAAATTTGGTAGATTTTTTAATTTTCTTTTTCACATCTTATTGAAGAGTTAACATGCTTTATTATTCAATATTTTAAACTCTTTCTCATACATATCAAGATATCATAAAATCTCCCCCCCCCCCCCCCCCTTGCAAATGCAGTAAAAAAATGTAAAATAATCAGAGGTGGCCCAGTTACGATGCTCCACAGCATAAAAGCTTTGAATGAATGCAACCGTCAGACATATTTTCTGTTTTGTATCATTTTTATAACTTTGTATCGGCAAAATCATTAAAAACACAGAAGAACTAACTGCATATTCTTAAATTTAATACTTTTCTTTCTTAAATTCCAAAATCCATCAAAATTTGTTTTAATTTTAACCCTTTGAAATAAAATATTTTTTAAACATCGTCATGTTTTTTCATTTTCTCTTTCTTCCCCTTCTTTCTTAGAGCACATTTTTGAAGATAGAAAATCTGATTTTCATGATAGCTAGAAGCCTATATCATCTAAAGGCACATCCACAATTCAGCCAATCAGAGAGATCAAGTCAGGAGAATGAACAAAGGGAGATGATTCAGCTGGGGGAGAAAACGAATGAGAGAGGGTAGGGAAAAGAGTGAATAAGAGAGAAAAGTGATAGGATTCCTTTACTGTTTAAGGCCATTCCCAGAATATTGTACTTAGCATGCTTTATTTATTGGAAAATCTGCTTTTTTGGGGGATTATTTGAAATTTTTAAATTTCTTTAACTTGCTCATTTTTTTAATAATTAGTCAGGTAAGGCGGTATAAAAATATACCAGAACATGTCCATATTTATTTAGTTAGTTTTCAGTTAAAAGTGTTTAACTGCATTCCACGAGAGACGTGGAAATTACAGCTAAGTCTTATTTCAAAAATTAGTAAAACTGAAATTGGGAAAATGTCTGGATTTTAGAGATTTCCGGAATTTAGATGTCCAGATTTTCAAGGTTCAACTGTATCACTATAAATAAAAAATTGACTGGGCTCAATTTTTTTTAATATAGATATTTTGTTTTTGTTGATTTATTTTGAATTGTTCATAGAGATTGTTAAAATTGGCACAGAAAAAGTATCAGTGTATCACTAAAGGCATCTCTTTACTGTATTTTATGTTTAGCTGAGTATTAACTGACATGACACGTCAACAAATTTGTTTTATTTTGACAGATACTTCAGAGAAGGCTGTTCCTTTGTGGAAGGATACCCTACAGCTGCTAAAGTATCTCACTCAGGGCTACTAAAATACTTCGACCAATGTCACTAAAAGCCTAGGCATGGCACTGGTTCTATTTTAGCAAATGAAAAGTTTCTGACCTAGTTTTAACTTTAACTCACAATGTCAAACCTAAAACCAAAGCACCTAAATCTTTAAAACTTCTATTAACTAACTTTAGAAAGAAGTTAGTAAATTATATATTTATGTAGTAATGTTGATATATTTATTTATATAACAAATTAAAAATTAAGAGGCTACTTAACTCATACAAAAACACTCATCCTATTGGTGAATAGAATTTTTTTTAAATATCTCGTTTGCATTTTCATACTTTTAGACGATTTTTTTTTCCTTCATTTGATAGCTGAGATCAATCTCTGCAAATGCTGTTTTGATTTTGTTCAATGGCTTTTTTTTTTTTTTTATGAGGATACTTTTACTTTCAAAATTGGTTCCAAAAGTAAAAGTATCCTAGTTAAAAAAAAAAACCTGTAGATAAAATTGAAAAAGTAAAAAACTGCCTTTGTATAGAGATTGACGTCAGCTATCCAGTGCAAAAGAAAAAAAATATATTGAAATGCAAACAAGATATTTAAAAAAAAATTCTCCCATAGGATTAACATTAGTGAACAGCGTTTCTGTTTAAGTGAAATAGCCTCTTAATAACCTGTCTAGAACGTATCTAGGGAAATACAAAATTGCAAAATAAAAACATCATGAAGCAGCTCATCCACCATGACTTTGAGTCTCAACCTCGTGGAATTTACTTGGATGAAAAGACTGGCTGCAAAATGAAAAGTGTATGTTTGATGCCATCCTAAAGACAAATACTAAACATTTTCTGCCTAAAACAAAAAGTATTTGTTAATAGTAAAGAGCTCCAAAATTCACCAATGGCATGCGGCTAATATGAAAGTATCCTTAACTTTTTTATTAAAGTGTTTCCTCGTTTGAGTTTCTTTTCTTTTGGAAATATATGCATTATTTGTCATTGTTTTTAACATGTAGTGCATTTTTTGTTTTCTTATTTCTTAATTGCCATTGTTTAATTTTTAGAAAATTTCGCATTGTTGAACGGGAAAAATATTTTTTGGGGAACTGCTTTAATGAGTGAGTTTTTTATACTTTTAACTATATTTTCGTGTTGGTTATATGTGATGATTTTGTAAGTAATAACTGTTTAACTATAACAAAAAAGTTGTGTATTGTAAAACTTGTGTGTCTAAAAAACTGTTTATTAACACTATATATATATATAAATGAAAGTATCTGGTTTTATGCTTAAAAATTCAGAAGATTGAAAAAAATTACTTTTCATGTTATTGGACTTTAATGATATGAATGTATATCTCAACCTATTTTTCCTAAAATGTACTTAAAGTATTTTTAAAATGTGCATTTTTATGTCCTTATAAAAATCACAAAGTAGTCATATAATCTATGTTTATGCATCCAGAATTAACACTTTGCCGTCGAGCGACACCACAGTAGTGTTGTACGTAAAGTAACTTAATTTTAATCCTTAAATGTTACATTGGCACCTGAATTTAGGAAGGAAAAATTCCCTTTTATCAAGTACATGAAGAAAAGATTTTACTTATTTTCTAATAAATTTGTTTTGAAATTCTGTTGTCGATCAATCATTTCAACATTTTCTGAATAGAAGTATTTTTACGAGACATGTGGATGGCAAAGTGTTAATGAAAGTTTGATTGTGTATTTTGTTCCTTGACATTTTTGTAGAAATTATATTGTTAATTTATTTTATTAATCCTTAATTTAATTCTGCTTTAAACTTCTTTCCTTTTTATGAAAATTATACACCAATGTTTTAACTTGTATTAAGTTTCATAAAATCCTGTTAGTTGTAGGTGGTAATTTATGTAGTCTTAATATAGATTATTCACTAGTTATTAAAAATTTGCTTTAAATGTTGTCTTATTTGTGTTTCTCAAATAGTACTTTTGAGATACTATTGCTATATCCTTCCTTTTGGAAATAATTTCTTATAAATTAACATAATTAATACTTTTTAAAAAGGGTTACAACATTCCTTCTTTAAAAGAAGTTCTGTGGATTTTGGGGTCCATATTTGAGAAACACATTAGTATAATATATATATATTATTTGTACTTGTTTAAAAATATATTCATTAGAAATCAATTTTGGGTACTTTTTTGTTATAGGGACCTTGGCATAACTCAGTCTTTAGAAAGTGTAGTTACTCACCAAATATTATAAACATTCACGATAATGAAACGCCGGCTAATGAAAAATTTTCCAATCTTATATGGCTTATTTATCTCGAAGTATGTTATGCATTTCATATTACATTATTATACGGCTTATTTATGTATATATTAAATATACATAAATATAGAACAAATTGCCTGTGCATTTGATAAACTAACAGTTATCAAGGGTTGATCCAGGAAAAATTTGGGGCCAATTTAGGAACCTTTTACAAAATTCCATTTAATAAAACACACCTTTTTACAAAATTCCATTTAATAAAACAGACCTTTTTACAAAATTCCATTTAATAAAACAGACCTTTTTACAAAATTCCATTTAATAAAACAGACCTTTTTACAAAATTCCATTTAATAAAACAGACCCTTTTACAAAATTCCATTTAATAAAACAGACCCTTTTACAAAATTCCATTTAATAAAACTGGCCACTTCACAAAATTCCATTCCATAAAAACATACTCTCCATTAATTATTTTTATGTTGGTAGGTTTTAAAATGTGTCATTTGCAACAAGTTCACCTGAAACGAAAACTTTAGCAGAAGGACTTAAATTATTAAATGTTTGGTTTGAATTTGATTAGCTGGATTTCATCTTTCGTAACAAAAATGTTATTTTTAGCAAAAATATAATAAATTTCACAAACATTTAATAAATTTCATAAAAATAACTTAAAAAAAAAAAAAAAAACTGTATCAATCCTTGTTATTTCATAAAGATATATGATAATCTGATGAGACTGTAAAATGTAAATAAAGGTTTTACTTTTGAAAATTTTGTTTTCTTGCCAAATTTAACCTTGCTCTTTTCTATATTAAGCCAAAACCTCTATAACAAAGAAGTACTTGATTTTGCATTACTATTTTCATAAAAGTTATGTATTTTTTTTTTCTTCTTTGTTTCAGTTTCATTTTTCCAGAAGAACAAGCACTACAACTTCAAATTCAAATGTAAGCATTGTTCTTATTCGACAGACAAAAAATGTCATTTCACCTATCACGAACGCACACACTCGCTCAGTCCCTTGTATAAATGTATTTATTGCCCTGAAATATCCAAACCTCTCCAGCAGAGGACTACGCTGGTACAGACTAAAAAGAGTTGTTGATTTTATGTAAATATGTAATTATTTGTTGTAACATCAGAATTGTTTACAAGTTGTTTAGTGCAGTGTTTCCCAAACCATGTAGCATGACATGCAAGACGCACAGTAGCAGAATTTTCTGTGTATTGTCAAAATCAGCAAATCAAAATTTTTCTGTGACCCAACAAATGCTGGACCAATCCCATTGTCATAAGAAATAATAGTAACCCATAAAATAAGCAAAATTTGCATTTACAAAGAAAATATAGAATACTTCCTCAAATCCATGAGTCTAAAATCTGCACATCGTTTCAGATACAAACAGTGAAACTTACAGTTAAGATTGGCAGGGGGGGGGGGGGGGGTTATATTTTTTTATATAATTTCCGTACACATTGTAATATGTAATTTTGGTTAATATGACTAAAATTATGCTTTCTCATAAAGGTAGTATAAATTTATTTCAAAAAAAAAATTTCAAGATAACACTGATATCAGTGGCAATCCTGATCTTTTTACTAAATACATTTATTTATTAATCAAGAATTTCTGTTACTAAATCTGGCTAAACATGAAATAAAACTTCATTATTTTACATTTACAATTTTGATGTAAATTATTAGTGTATCTTTTATGAAGTGAAATTTCATTCAATAATTCAATAAAAATATATTGCATCATTATTATGCATATTTATTTATGCATTATTAAATATATACTAGATTTTTACCTTTAATATTTTAATCATTTTTTAAATTTAATTATTTTGCTTTATTATTTTACTTAACTCTTTTAATATTTTACTTTACTGTAAACATTCATTATAATTTCGAGTGCATTTCTACATTCAAATTGCTGTTTAAAAATTGTACACAAAGCAGTGACCAATATTTGCACAACCTCTGATCTCAAACTATGTGGATTTGAGGTACAATAAAAAGATACAATAAATCTAATGGCTTAGAGTCAATTTTAGGAATTTTTTTTTAAAAAAGCTGTTAGATTAATCTGCAAGGTCTAAAATAACCTGCTTCTGTGCTGCACTGTTTCTTCTATTGTGCGCAAGAGTGTCTTTGACACTTTGACGCCAGCAAAATAAAATCCAGACAGGGGGAAGATTTTGGTAAAGATTCCTGTAATCTACTAGTTTTCGTGGTTTTCTTCGAGCCGTGGATTTATCCATGCGTAAATACGGGTTAGGTTCCCTTAGAAAGACCCCCCACGAAGGGCACTCCCCTTTGGCCTATATCCCAAGTGTAGATAATTGGCCATCAATAATCAACTCAACTCCTGTAATCTACTTCCAAGAACATTTTCTTTTAACCCTCTGACTGCCGAGCTAAAGCGCAAAATTATAATGTTGTTTTCTCTGTAAATTTTTTTAAATGCTAAAAAAACATGATATAAAAAACTTAATTACATATTTGAATGTATCTCTATAATCATTGCTTAGTGTTTTAAAACTACAGGGTGATTTTTTTTAAAGTTGTGAAAGTAAACCACTATAATAAAAGAACCACTGATCCAAATGACCGGAAATTTCACCAGTATGCTCCCAAAGCAATGGGAATTTTTTAGGCATGGTTAAAAAAAACTTAAAATCTCACCGACAGATGGCGCTGTAAGGTAGCAGAAACAAAGAATATCGTCTGTGGGGGAAAACAATGGATGGTACTTTGAGAAACCATCTTCCGTAGGCTGCGCTGTCATTATTCTGATAATACAGTTTCACTAACAACGCATGGTCCGTCAATGGCGCAGTCAATGCAAGGATTTCCCTAGAATAATGAACACGAGGTGTGCGTACGTCACGTTTTTATCGCCAATGTGCGTGTGCCGGGCACAAGTTCATCTCCCGACTTTACTGCATGTACAGCGCCATCTGTCGGTGCGATTTTAAGTTTTTTTTTAACCATGCCAAAAAAATTTCCATTGCTTTGGGAGCATACTGGTGAAATTTTAGGTCATTTGGATCAGTGGTTCTTTTGTTATAGGGTTTTACTTTCACAACTTAAAAAAAAATCCCCCTGTACATTATATTTGTAGAAATATATTAATTTAAATAATGCAAATATTGCAGTGAAACCTGCAGCCTAGTGAACGGATATATCAGTTCGCGGCGGTGAGAAGGTTAAGTGAGAAATGTAAACAGAAATAAACTTAAAAAAAAAAATTGTTAGAATTTTCCCTTGAGGAAGGCATTTTTTAAACATCTCTACATAAACAGTAATACAGAATTTTTACAAATAGGAAATATCCCAAAGTAAGCAACTACCGACTTTTTCCAAAAGAAAAAAATTCTAACAGCTTAGCTCACTATATTTTTTGTCTTCGGAAGTGAAAAGTGTGGGGGTGGGGGGGTCTGAAGCTCCTGCTTAGGACAATTTACATATAAGATTCCCTCAAATCTGCACAGCTTGAGGCCAGAAATTGTGCGGATTTTATAATTTTGTGGATTTCTGGTCAATATTTTGTTTATATTTTTTAAACAGTAATTTGGCTGTAGCATTGGAAATTATAACGAATCCTTACAATAAGTAACATAATAAAATAATTATGTAAAATAATAAAAATTAAGAAATTTTTTAAAAATTATTAAAATATTAAAAATAAAGGTCAAGTAAATAATAATTAATGATGCAGTACTAAATATGTATAATAATAATCAGATATCAATCTTTCTTGTTTCATTCAGCTCTATTAGCTAGAACATGGAAAAAATAAAAATGATTACATATTAAAACTGAAATTAAATAAGGACGCAAAAAAATAAACATAAACAAAATGGCTGCAACTGTTACATTTGCACGTATTGTGAAGAAGCTACTGTTGTGCCATATTTTTACCTTAGATAAAAAATAATTTACATCAAAATCGTAAAATAATGAAATTTTATTTCAGACCTATTCAAATTTAATAAACAAAAAAGCTTGATTAAATTAAAGCCTTGAAAAAAAAAAGATCGCAATCGCCACTGATATTAGCACCCTCCTGAAATTTTTTTTGTAGAAAATTCATATTTTCTTCATGAAAAAACTTGCGTTTGGCCATATTAGCCCTAATTACATATTAAAATGTATACGTAATAATGAAAAAATAAATATTGAAAAACAGGGATATGAATGCATGAAAAATAAACAATTTGGTTACATTTTCAACTATTGTGCAGGATACAATTAAGGTGGATTTTTGCTTTTGATATGTTAATTTACATCAGAATCATAAGTAAGGAAATTTTATTTAATAATTAACCAGCTTTAATAGCCAAAAAAACTTAACAAAAAGTTAGTAAAAAAAAAAAAAGCCATCGCCACCGATTTCAACACTATCTTGAAATTTGTTCCTTCAATTTAACTGTAGATTTCACTGTTTATATCTGCAATAATATGTGGATTTTAGGTGTTCGCAGATTTGAGGGAGTCTAATATACAGGGTTCGCACAGATTCCTTAGACTCCTTGGAAACTCCTTAGAAATGAAAACATTCCCAAGTAGTACTTAGAACTACTTAGATAAGCAAACCACTCCTTAGAAACTCCTTAAATTGTATTGCGGCTTCGGACGCAAGCCATATTGCTGCCAAGGAAAAAATAATCGTGATTGTAAAATGCATGGTAAATCCTTTATGCACAGATTGATTGGTTAGGATAATCTTATAGCAGGGCTCCCACTAGGTCTGTTTTTCAATTATTAGGTCCGTAAAGTCCATTTTTCAGCACTGTACTTTACTTTAAATTTTATCGATATTTGGCATTTAGCCAAGAATCTCTGAAAAATCACGTTTTTCGAAAATATATCCCAAAAAATACCGTCAAATTTCGTCAATCGATCGCGGGAAAGGTTAGTAAATTTTGTCAAAGGATCGTGAAAAAACTCTTAATTTCTCCAACAGATCGCGGAAAAACTCTAATTTCTTCAAAAGATCGCAAATTTCTTAAAAGACAGCGAAAAAACGCAAATTTTCTCAAAGGATCACGAAAAAACGCGAATTTCGTTAAAAAATCGTGAAAAAATGCGAATTTCCTCAAAAAATCATGAAAACACGTAAATTTCGTCAAAGAATCTCGAAACACACGCAGTTTCCATCAAAAGATTGAAATAATTTCTCCCAGAATATAGCAAAAAACACGCGAATTTCCTCAAAAAATTGCGAAAAATGCGAATTTCCTTGGAAGATCACGCAAAAAGGCGCAAATTTCTCCCAGAAAATCGCAAAAAAAGACACGAATTTCCACCAGAAGATCGTAAAAAAAGACACGAATTTCCTCAAAAGATCGCGAAATACATGCAAATTTTCTCAAAAGATCGCGAAAAACATGCAAATTTTCTCAAAAAATCGCGAAAAATATGCAAATTTCGTCAAAAGATTGCGAGAAAAATGTCAGTTTCGTAACAATCGAAATGAAACGCGAATTCCATTAAAAAGATCGCGAAAAAACACTAATTTCTCCCAGAAGATCACGAATTTCCCCCAGAAGGTCACGAAAAAAATGCGAATTTCCCCCAGCAGATCGCAAAAAACACGTGAATTTCGTCAAAGTTTCACCTTTAAAGAAATCGATTACAGCTGTTCTAAAAGTATAAATTCAAAACTTGTTATATTTTTTCTTGTATGTTGCGGTTACCTTTTTTTTTTTTTTTTTTTACCTTTTAAAATTTTTTTTAAGATGTATCATGTATGTGGTGATATACATAAGTGTTTGGGGTTTGACTAATCTTTGTTTATATGACCATTGGTCGCTGCATAGAAAAGTTGATTGTCTATTTTGTATTTAAACTTACGAAATCAGTAAGCAATATTTTGTTAATATTGCGCAATTCCAGCACTAACAATTAGATTCTAATAGAGTAAAATTTGTTTTTGTCTCCAAATTGGGCATTAAAAATTGGAGTATGCATACCACATAACGATGCAGCACATAAAAGCAACAACAACAAAAGAAAAGGCAAATCCATAACATTTTTCGGACTCTGGATTTTTTCTTCCCAACTCTGTATGAACCCTGAATATATATGAATGTAAAAAAGAATGACATAACTAGAAATGTTTTTTTTTTTTTTCAAGAGGGATGGGATGGGGTATTTTCTTTTTTCGCTTATTGTTGAATTTATTTTAAATTACTTGAGAATAATATTGTGTTTTCAAAATCACCAGGTAAAAAGAAAATTTAGTTTATAAAATTTACAAAATTCAGAGAGGAACAACTATCTTTTGACCCTTGTGGGGTGCAGGAGGCATTGTCACATTTTTTAAACCCATTTTAGCATCAATGATTTTAATATATAATGATAGATTAGATGGTACAGAAAATGTAACTGCCAGTCAGTTGCTGCACTAGCATGTCACTATAATAATAACCATATTAATGATTTAAGGGTCTGAAGTACACATGGACTTAGTTATTTCCATCTTAACAGTTTGTAAGTGCAAAGTTCTTGTTATATTGTCTGTTGTTTTTAATGATTTATGGGTGCGAAAGTCCAAGTTACAATGATCGCTTTGTTTTGAAGACTTTGTTTATTTTACTTGATAGGCCAACAGGTGTTGCATGGGCAAGACTGGATGAGTCTGCTACAAATACTAGTGTTTGAACTGTGTAAAATACAAAAAAAATAATTTTAAAATGTTATTTTAACTTTCATTCAAGATTTTTAGTTCTATCCTTTGTGGCATAAAATATAGTTTACTTACTTGATGCTCTATGATAATCACTAAAGCATACTGAAATTGATAAGGACACTATAGGGCAATTCCAAGCCAATATTACCCTTTCTAGTATTTTATTTTTTACATCAAATATGTAATATATATTTTTTCTGATAGTATTAAACCTAAATTTTTTATACTTGCAATGCATTTTATAAAATTTCGAACAGTCAAAATCAATAAAATCCATTACATTCAGCATAGCTTCTTTTTATGTGTTTATTTGTTTGTCTGTTACAGGTAAGATTACATATTTTTCATAACTATCTTATGGCAACAGTCAAATTTTGTGAAAGATGTATATGTCAGAACTCCCTTTGAATGAAAATACATTTTTATTATAATAAGTTGTGAGTTATTTTGTAAGTAATGCCGATAAACATCAAGGTATCCGAAAAGCATGGTAATTCCTGTTTGTCTGTTACATTACCCTTTTTTTAATCATAATTATTTACATTAAATTTATCTTCTAATACCATATGCTGATTGTAGTCATCTTTGAATTAAATAATTATTATTTTGGAAATGAGGTTAGCCATTTTTTCCTCTATGACAATTAGTCTGTTACGATGGAATTGCTCTATAGTTACCTGGTCTTTTTAAATTATTATTCTGTTTAAATCTTTGAATATTAATTTAATAAGATTTTTTTAAAATTGTATTTCTGCTGTCATAAAAAACATAGAATTAGCGTTTTAATGCCACTGAGTAGACAAAATTTAAATCACTTGATAGATCACATTGTTCCAGATATGGAACAAAACTCATACTGTAAAATATGTGACATCTGTTGGTATGTAACATAATGCAGCAAAGTTCATATTCACCAAGGGGAAAAGAGTTGTATTTTTCACCTCAGCATATGCACCAGGGGAAAAAAGTTTTTTGTTTCACCTCATAGTAATGTATATTCTATTTCTGATAAGCAAATATCTGATCTTGGAATACAGTAGATCTTTATAACGCAAACCTAAAAACATGAGGTTGTGCATTTTATAGAATTTTGCGCTATATAGATCACATTTCACACATCATTAAATTTAGCTTGTAAAACATGGCCAAATACGTATGAAACATACCAAAATACATTAGAGTATATTGCATTCTTTGTTACCAGAAGTTATATATTATATTTTTTTGCATAATATAGATCATTCCACACATTGTTATTTTTACTTTATAAAGATTGTCCAAACATAGCTGTATCAAATCACAGCAATTTTTTCAGTAATTAGCTCTGAATTAAGGAGATAAAGTTAAATTAATGTATCAGATTTAGCCCTCTAGAGAATAGCAACTATTTATAATGTAAGAATTCCGGTGTTTCTTAACTGAAAATTCATTGTTTACATCTGAGAAGTTGTGCGTTATATGGAAAATTGCATTATATAGAATTGCGTTGTTATAAAGATCTTCTACTGTAGTTCATTATACTGGGTGATTATAATTAAAGTTACGATTTCAAAATTCGATAATTTTAAAACTACTGGTCAGAATGATTTGATATTCTAGCAAAACAATCGTGAGGCAATGGAATTTTGTTTGGCGAAGGAAAAAAATAGTTCCAAAATGTGCCGATATATGGCGCTGTCAGGGTTCAGATTGTCTGGATATATGCAAATTACTAATATGTGGCAACTATGAATACCTGAAGAATGTTGTTTACAGCGGGCGAATTGAGAATCTAGCCCACTTGAAGGCAAGAACCACACACCACACTCATTGCATCAATACAGATACTCTCCGATCTGTTGTGGAGCATGCCGTTTTGCACTTCCAATTAGTAGCGGAACAAGGCGGAGGGCATATCAAACAACTTATACTTTAATCATCAGTAAAATGTTTGTTCCATAAAGCTTTTTTTTTTTTTTTTTTCATTTTTTGTAATTATTGCTGTTGTCGCTGTAAACACGTATTCTTGTCTTTTCGCTAATACATTTTTAGTAAATCCCTGAACTCTATTTTTTTTCCTTTTGGCTAACAAAATTCCTGTGTTTAAAGAATAAATTTTTGGTCTTTCCCCTGACAGCGCCATCTATCGGCACATTTTAGAACTATTTTTTTCCTTCGCCAAATAAAATTCCATTGCCTCACGATTGTTTTGCTAAAATATCAAGTCATTCTGACCAGTAGTTTTAAAATTATCGATTTTTGAAATCGTAACTTTAATTATAATCACCCGGTACTACAGGGGTAGAAAGTGGCTAACATGCCATAGGTTGTGAAAAAATAGAATTATGCAATAAAACTGGGTTCTATTTGTAATTTTTTTCTATGAAAATCCCATAATTTAACTGCCAAGTAATCTTATTCAAATTATAGCTTTTATTAAGAGATTTTCAAAATGTCTAAAGTATCCAATTTAAATTTAGCAAAATAATTTTTCTTCATAATTAAACTCAAGTTTAAAAATTAAGATACCATGGCTAATGAAGATAATTTGTTCAAGAATCTCATTTGTTAACCAAAATATGACTTCTTGTTCAATTAAATTGCAACATATCTGCATTATGTTAGTGCATGAATCCAATAAAACTTAGCCATCAGAAAAAGCAGAGACAGTCACTAGCTTCCATTTTTTGATAAAGAGATTACTGATAGAGTTATAAGTGATTCTGGTCATTTGTGCTTCTCGGGCTGCCACATCAGGATTTCAAATCAAAATGCCGACTTTGACAGTATTTTCTTTCGCCTTTACCAAAAAATGAAAAACGTGTTTTTGTTTACATAGTTTCTGAATGAGAACGCCTGCCAATGTCATGCATTTGCGAACAAAAATGAATTTAAAAATGTGTCAGAAAGATCATGTTTGGATTTGAGAAAAGTCTTAATTCTGTACAATTTTTGTTCCTATTTAGCTCATTTTAAAAAGATTCTTCTAATTAATTATAACATATGTTTTCAAACTTTTATTTATTTTTTGCAACAAGTTTTATTATATATTGTATCTTTTTCTTTAAACATATGCTTAAAGAAAAAGGTTTTTTTAAAACATAAGTTTAATGTATTGTTAAATTTTATATTAAAATTATGAGAATGTTTGTAATATAGTGATGTATCATGATTTAGCCTAAATGCTATATCGTGATTGTAGAAATCTCAATATTACCCAATCCTACTATTTGCTTATGTATTATATTGCCAAACATTCCAATATGAGCAATTGTGTACATGGGTCATGGATTGCAGTAATTTGTACTATATTAATAAAGGTATGATCGAGAAATGTAGAAGTGTATCACTGATCCAAAAAGGTTGGGAAACACTGCTTTTAGTGATTTATGTCTTGTTCTTTTGTAGAATGTTTATGCATTTTGATTTCCAGATCTAAAAAAAATAAATAAATGTGACACACTTGAATCTTGTTTTCCAGATTTAAAAAAAAAAAAAAAAAAAAAAAAGAAAGAAAGAAATATGACTCATTTGAAACTGGATAACAGCATGTTGGGTATATTTTATAGAAATGTTGCTCATTCTTTCATAGACAAAAGAATTCTGCTCAAAATGTATCAGTTGTTTGTAAAGGCATTGAATATTTCATTCTGGAAGTTTTAAATAAGTTCCTGAAAGAAAATAAATATCAAACTATATATAGCCCTTCAAATGAAGAACAACTTATTGAAACATGCATATTGGATAATATACAGGATGTATCAGGAATGGCAGTGAAACACGTAAGAGGTAATATAAAATGGTAACAGTATATATCTATCTTTTTATTTTTATTTATTATCAATTTATTTGTTGTGGCTGAAATTGAAGCATTACAATTGCTACAAGATACTTTCTGATTCATAAAAAAGTTCAATTTACTTTTATGAAGTTGTGTAAAAAATCACCACCACCCTCCTTCCTCCATGATGTATTTACAAGGCCAATCCCAATATCGAAACAATAAAACTAAAAACAAATTAAGTTTTATTTAGAATTCAATAACAAGGCTCTGTGATAATAAAGTGGTAGATATCGATGACAAAATAACTTCTTAACTTTTTGTAGATGTTTTTATAAAAGTATACTTTAACAGCTTTTTTGAGCAGTAGCAGCCCTTTTGGTAAACATTTTACGGCACTTTTCCAGTATATGAGCCTTCGAGTTGGTTTTTAAAAGCTGGATGCAGTTTAGGCTTCAGAAAATGACATTTGTTCAGGGGTGATTCTGGTCCGAAAATTCAGAAAAATTAAGGCAATGATTTCCGAAAATTAAAAAAAAAATTATCCGTCATAAATCCGAAAATTCGGACATAAAATGTATCGGTATTTCGGCGAATGATCGTCGAAAAAAATCAATCTCGTCATTCGTTTTAAGAAAAGTCGCCAATTTTGTTAAAGGATCGCGGGGAAAACGTGACTTTCGTCAGAAAATCGCGAAAAAATGGCTAATTTCGTAAAAAAACATTGTGAAAAACGTGACTTTCGTCAGAGAATCGAGAAAAAGGCAAATTTCATCAAAAACACTGCAAAAAACGGCAAATTTCGTCAAAAACATTGCGAAAAAACGGCAAATTTCGTCAATAACATTGCAAAAAACGGCAAATTGCGTCAAAAGATCGCGAAAAAACGGCAAATTTTGTCAGCAGATCGCGGGGGGGAAAAACGTGACTTTTGTCAGAGAATCACGAAAAAGCGGCAAATTTTGTCAAAAACATTGCAAAACACGGCAAATTTCGTCAAAAGATCGCGAAAAAACAGCAAATTTTGTTAACAGATAACAAAAAACGGCAAATTTCGTCCAAAAACCGCAAATTTTATCAACAGATCTCGAAAAAACTAAATTTCGTCAAAAGATCACGAAAAAACGCAAAATTTGTCAAAGGGACGCAAAAAAAAAGTGCCGGGAATGGACCCCCCCCCCCATTAACTTTTCAGAAAATTTGCTGTGAATTTCAGAATATTTTTTTTACTCAGAATCACCCCTGCATTTGTTACCAAATGATAAAAACAACTATGAAAACAAACCTGAAGAACTTTTATGCTTGTTTAATTATTAATATTGTTTTTTGCATACAAACTTCTACTGTTTGTATATAAAAAATAGATAAATGGCTTTTTTTATATTAAATTGTATAAATATTGAAAAAATTGCTTGCATATATAATACAGTGAATAGGTTGCCAGAAAATAGGTTGCAAAATTTCCTGCTTGTGCCAAGTCAATTTTCTCTATTTCACCGAGCCCTTTAACTGGAAAAGTACCCATTTTAGTAAAATTATTTTTCATAAATATTCATATTCTGTTTAATACTAAATTTCATTCTAGACATTTTTTGTAAGGCCGGCAGCCTTGCCTGTCCTTCTTTACAAAATGTGCCGCTTCAATTGCTTCATTTTCCTCAACCCCTGTCCCATGTGCCCCACTACTCGGAAGGTTGGCTGAAGCAAGAGCAAAACATATAAAAAAAAAATGTCCTGTAAATTTCATTTTGTTTCAAACTAACTCCAAACTATTTTTAAACATTACACTTACCTCCCTCCCTTACATACACATAATTTTTGGCTTAACCGCAGTTTTTATGTCAAACAGCCAAAAGAAGTCATAAAGTACTCTCTATTCTGTTTTGGACTTGCACAGTCATGCTTTTTTTTAAACGGTCTTTTGACGAAATTCACATTTTTCCGCGACCCTTTGACGATTTTTTTTTCCATGATCTGTCAACGAAATTAGCCATTTTCTGCGATCCTTGATGAATTTTGCGTTTTTACCTTGGCCTTCGGACGAAATTCACGTTTTTTTCCCCGCGATCCTTTGACTAAATTCGCCTTTTTCCGAGATCCTTCGACGAAACTTGCCTTTTTTTTTTTTTTTCGCGATCCTTTGACAGAAGTCTCCATTTTCCAAGGTAGTCATTTGACGGAAATTGCGTTTTTTCACAATCTGTCAACGAAAGTAGCCATTTTTCAAGATCCTTTAATGAATTTCCTGTTTTTTCCTCAGCCTGTAGACAAAATTCGCATGTTTTCCGCGATTCTTTGACGTAATTTGCCTTTTTTTTAAAGATCATTCGACAAAATTTGCCGTTTTTGACAAATTTTGCCGGGGTTTTTTTTTAAATCCTTCGACGAATTTTGCCTTTTTTTTTCCCGAGATTCTTCGATGAATTTTGCCGGTTTTTTTCGAGATTTTTATACGAATTTTGCCCTTTTTTTTTTCGAGATTCCTCGACGAATTTTGTCCTTTTTTTTTTCGAGATTCTTCGACGAATTTTGCCATTTTATCGAGATCCTTCGATGAATTTTGCTGTTTTTGCGAGATCCTTTGACAAATTTTGTTGTTTTTCTTCCTTCAACATTTTGTCTAAGTGGGCATGGTGTGTGCATTGTGCATTCGGAGAGGAGGCCTGGGTGGAGAATTCAAAATATTTTCAGTCTTTGCCACATCTCAAAGTCAAAACATGTGTTGTGTGTGCACACGTGTGCGCTTGGAGGGGAGAGGGGGCAGGTCAAAATTTTTTCAGGTTTGGCCACATTTCAAACTTGCACCCATGTATCTCATATTCTGTAATAACAGCTTCAAGTTTCTCCTTCCCAAAATTATAAGAGCATGTGCTGGGCCATTCAACAAAGGATAATATTTTAGTGATGCTTCTTAAACCTTTGTGAATGTCGGGAAATTTCCTTTTCAATTGTTCAATAATATCATCTATCAACTTTGTCAATTTACTTTCATCTTCGGAAATGCATTTCCTACTGCTTACTGGTTTTAGGTTTAGTTTTTCCAATTTTCGTTTAATGATTTCATCATTTTGTTTTAAATCCTCTAATAAATCAATTGCTGTGCATACTGTATTATAGGCATGAAACAGTGTAATGTCTCTGTTCTGCAAAGTTAGCGAAACTTACTCAAGATATGGAACAACTTCCGAAAGTTCTATAGCCGACTGCATAAATGTATCTGACTTCATTGATTTCAGAAGTCCTTTAGAAATAGATGCTGATTCTGTTTTAGAGGAGATACTACAGTTTTCGGGGAAGCAAAATAGAATTATACAGCAGAAAGAAGTTTTTGAATGTGCTGTGGAGATGTGGTAACCAACGAGTACCACCAACTCGAGTTGGAACTAATTCTTTCAACTTTAAGGCAATTGACACTTCTTTCAGCTGTGCCCGATTTATGAGGCTATTACGGTAAAATTTGAAGAGTTGTAAAAGAAATGCTTGAATACTTTCAAATGCTGGAAAATGGTTTAATGTGTTTTTGCAGGCCAATTCTAATCTGTGAGCCATGCAGTGCATTTTTATTAAATTTGGTTGATTTTCTGACAATCTCTGGTTTGCATCTTTTCTCCTTGCATTGTTGGTCCACCATCAGCCGCAAAAGAGAGAAGTTTGTCAAAAGGATTATTTTCATTAAGTTGCAAAACATTAATGCAAGTGTCTCTTATTGCTGCATAAATTGCTTCTGCATCTGCTTTGTTCAAAGAGCACAAGTTTAAGAACTTTACGCTCTGTTTTCATGGTTACAGTACATTATGTATGTACCGTAAAATCCTGTTAATCCGCCCTTCCCGATTAAGCGCCCCCCTCCCACTTTGTAAACAAATTGGAAAATTTAAAAAATCCCAAGAAAGCGCCCTCCCCCAAAAGAAATTTCGCCGCACTCGTCAAGATCAACACCAAAAATTTTATCTCACTTTTTTTTTTTTTTTTTTTAAATCTGACTGATCAGAAAGGCATGACGATTCTTTGATATATCGCAAACGTGTACAAACACAAAAGTAACATATACGATTTCAACTAATGTCAATCTGAAAAAGCAATACAACCAAACATTAGTTTTGCTGTAAATTTATCTCCATGGCGATATGGAGGTAATAAAAGTATCGATAGTGAAAATTTCTCATGAAATACGTTTAAAAATGTGTTTTTGATGCTGTGTGTGAAATATTTTGATTAAAAAATAATCTATTTATTTTATCAAAGAATTTATAGTCATATTTAACATTATTATGAAAACCAAACACAAAAAAATTATCGATTGATTGATCAGTAGATGGCGCCACAGTCGAATTTGTAGCGTATTTTTTGCTATGTTTGTGGTAGCAATGTTTTTCATTTTAAAAATCTGGCAACACTACCAATTCGTTCTGTATGTTCTCAATTTTTGTGATTTGTATTATTTATTTAGCATTTATAGATACGAAATCATGATTTAAAAAAAAATAAACGGTTATTTAATCTCCCTAATTTACAACAGTTGGCGACACCACATAAAATGTTACTAATTCTAGAAAGTATTTCAGGACATTTTCAACTGCAATTTCTCAGTGTTTTGTAATTATTTTAAATTATTAAGTTCCTTTTATTTTTCTGTTACCATATTAATGACAGATATTAGTGTTATTATTTATCTAAAAGCATTCCAGTTTCAAAGCTTCTGAAATCGCCATTAATCGTAAAGTTATACTGTTTTTCTATTTTGTATATAATTTTTTTTCAAAATGATTTTCTTTTTTTACTTTATTAAAATAATGCATACTTTGCGATGGTCAGCCATTAGTATCTCCCCCCCCCCCCCTGCCCATCACCACCACCACCACTACCCATAAATATCATATACTACAATTTTAATACCGTGCAAGCGTCCCCCTCTGATTATTTTACGATTTTCCGTCACGTTTAGGAGGTGGGGGGGGGGCGGATTAACTTGATTTTACGGTAATTAATTGTTCCTTGATGGATGTGTCAGTAGATTCATCACAAATTAGTGAAAAACATCTGGCATTATCAATCTCGCTAATTAAATGTTGAAGGCACGTTTTTGCTATGTAGGAAGTGAAATCTTTGCAGGCCTTGTCAGTTTGATATGAATCACCAATATCTACATTTTTCATTTGATCTAGTTTACAATTCCACACAAAATCTGTAAAAGGACAAGCGTTCTTTGCTAATGCATGAACAGTGCGAAATAAATAAATCAAATTTTTGTTTTTCATGCATCATCATCATCAAAGCTTTGCTGGCTTCAGATGTGCCCGGGGCTTTCTTCAAATTTTTTACTGCTTTTGCTGCTTGCAAATGTGGAGTACTTGCATAATTCGCTTTAATGGAGTCAAGCTTAAAGTTGCTTGACCCATCAATAAACACTGATTTCTCTGCAAGTTTTGAAGACTCACACATTACAGAACATTTTATTGCTCTGAACATCAAATTTTAACCAATTATAGGTTTCCAACCACTTGTCTTGGAAAACACGTATTCGCCGATTGATGTCATAATACTTGTCTCTTTCAATTTTTGATGAAATTTCAATTTTCGATCCTTTAATTTCTTCGCTGGAGACTGCCCAATTCCATATCTCCACATTTTAGAATCAATCCAATCCAAATAAAGTAAAAATCACTGAATATAACTGAGGTCCAGCAACCAGAAAACACTCGTGAAAACTAAACAAAACCAACTCCACTTATCAGACTGCCAAACTTTCACCCCCCCTTCCTCTGCTCCTCTTCAAAGCATTTGCACTATTGACAAATTAACGAACCACATTGTGCTTACACACTCTCACACCCTTCCCATTATTACTGAAGCTCCATCCTGATACGACAGAATCTATTTTGAAGCGATTGCGTAATCACTGCAACTGGATGAAAACATGGTTCATACACTTTAGTAAAAGTAAAATTAAAACAATTTCAAATAAACCCTAACTCGGAAATATTTTCAAGTTTTGTTTAGATACATGCAATAGTACATGCATTAAAATATCTGGAAAATGATCCATTATAAGAGAAAGAATCACTGTCCATTTCAAAGAATTCTTATCAGATCTACAAAAAAATTATAATAGGAATTAGAATAAAGAAATATTCGTCCTCTGCAATTTTTTAATCTTTCATGATTTTTCTGAATTTTTTTTTTTTTTTTTTACATTCTTAACTAGTCGGATGTGTCAATCTCAAAATTTTCTACCTCAAACAGGTTTCACTTACACCAAAAACGAACCTGCACCAATTTATGTGTAGGTCTAACTCAATCTGAAGTTTGATGAAATTCCGTGCATTAGTTCTTAAGATATGTCTATCGCTAAAATCGTGAAAAATGCAGCATAGCACCGCCACCTGTTGGGAGATTTACAACAAAACCTAAACTACAACTTATATCAACGAAAAACTGAATCTAAAGTTTGATGAAATTCTGTGCATAAGTTCTTGAGATATAGCTATCATGAATAATGTAGCATAACAGTGCCACCTGTAGGGTGATTTACTCCAAAAACTAATAAGCACCAATTAATATTACAGACTAACCGAATCTAAAGTTTTATTACATTCCGTGCATTTGTTTTTGAGATAGAGCGCCCACAAAATTTTTGTCACATACAGACAGACATTTTCTGAAAACAGTCAAATCATGTTCAGAACCTTCTAAAACGTATAAATCCATCGAAACCGGAAATTTTCATGAATCCATACTTTCTTCTTGTAAAGATAGAAGAAAGTAAAAAGGAATACTGTTTCAATCATTTAGATAAATAATAATAAAAAAATTCTTCCATAATTTTTGAATTTTTTAAAAATTTTTACACATTACTCCGCGTTCTGAACTTTTTTAAGTGCCGATGCGCCCTGTCCCTTTTCGAAATATGTTCTTAGCTCTCTTTTTTTTATATTTTAACTTTTTTTTTCGTAGAAAAACACGTGACATAAGAAAACAGAAGTTGATTTTAACTCTTATACAATTATACATTATTTATCTATAATGAAACAAAATTATTCACTGCAGCATCAGATTCATTCGTTAAGGATGAAATATAAAACATCCTATTTTGAATTAATGCTTTTATAATAATTTTTTTTTTCTTCTTCAATTGAAAAAAGAAAAAAAATCTTTGGCACGGTTCCCTTCTGCATAACTAAACAAATTCATCCAAAGCTGGTGATCTGATTTTGATAACGTTTCCAACTTCACAGAGTTCAAATAAACAAAATAAATTAACCACACTGCTTTTTCTTTGAAGTTGCTCCTATAGTGACCATTTTTGTGGGGGTCTCTAATTTTCTAATAACTTATTATATTTTAATAAAAATTTGTTGCACTGCCTAATTTACTATTGTGATTTGCTGAAAATTTGAACGAATTAACTAATAAAACAACAGAGATATCTATTATTATTTTTTAATAGTAAGGAAAAAGTGGTTTTTGCATTCCTTTTCTTTTAATTATTTTTTTCTGTTTGCTTGCTGCTCAATAATTTTCCTTTTTCCCGCGCTCAAACAAAACAAACTTTTTGACACATTCATGGAGTTTTTTTTATACGTAAAAGAATAGAATTTGAATAGTTTCTCTCTCATACAGGGAAAAAGAATGAGACGAGTTTTGCAAATCCAAAGAAGCTACTCTCTGACACATTTCTGGATTTACTGTTGTTTGGAAACTCATGAAATTGGCAGGTGTTCTAGAAACTATGTAATCGAATAGCATTTTCCATATTTGGTAAAAACAAAAGATCTTTTAGAAGATATTTTCAAAATTGGTGTTTTGAACTAAATTTCCGAATGCGCGGAGAAAAACCTGTCATCAAGAGACAAAAATCGCTTATAACTCAATAAGTAATTTATTTAAAGCCTTTTAAAACGAACATTCGAGAGTATTGAGAAGCTTTTATGCAGGCAGGAAAAAATATTTTGAAAGGAAATTTAAGGAAGCCATCCCAACAAGACTTGAGTACCACGGGCCAGGGAAAACATTACGGAAGAACGGATTGATAAGTCATTTTTGTGCTACGAGATTACTAATGCCGTCGCGGCGTGCACGCTCTTCTTTTCTTTCTCTCCCGGCAGATTAGGCATTAGACACCTTTTGTTTTTTACAGCCAAAGAATGGTGCTTAACATGGAAGAAAGCATAAACTGCAGCCGTGGATCTATTGTTTAAGAGAGAAAAAGAAAATAAACCATATGATTAAAGTTTTTTTTATATATAACATTTGTGTGATTTACAATGTTTTCTCGGGGCCGGGAAAATATACGTTTGCCAGTTTGAGAGGGGGAAAAAATTAGTGGTCCGATTGAATTCTTGGTGGCCTGGGACCAGCGGACCACCAAGGATTTCGAACGCTGCAAAATATTGAAATTTAAGATAAAAATTTATTACATTAAAAAATTTAGTTTATAATTAAGTTTGTTGACTTTTTATTGCCTCATTTTAATCAGCATCCGAATGATGTGCTGTACAATTATGGCATTCAAATACCAAATCTTCCATTTCGGAATGCATTTAAAATAAGCATTCTTGCACCTTTCTATACTTTTCATCATTTTGTTTGCATTTATGACAATCCAATCTTCATCGATAATCTGCTTCTGTTTTACAATTCTTTTTTTCATTCTCTTTAGCTTTGTAAACCTCTTTCCACTTTTCGGATGATACGACAACTGGAAGAATAACTTTATTTCTACTGGTCTTTTTTTTGCGTTAAAAAGGATTGAATAGTTTACCATATTTGTGTGGACCATGTTTTCTTGAAATCATTCATAAAGGTATTTGGATGTTTATTTTAGTAGAAGTAAAATTTAGATTCAGGCATTCAGGTTATAAAATATGCAAGGGAGAGTTATAAAAAAAATTAATTTGATTTAATTTTTAAAAAATTATTAACCCCAAAGAATTAATTAAAAGCAGCTATTTAGTGCTTATTACATTCTACTAAGCAAAATTTAAAAATTAAATTTGATTAATTAGCTTTTCAGTTAAATAAAAAGATTTTATGCTCTACTGAAATTATACTTTTAGTATTGGCCACATGGGGTGTCCATTACTGGAAAGAGACTAATTAAGCATTCCATTAATGGACACTGGTCCTAAAATCTTAACTAGTTGGATGTGCCAATCTCAGAACTTTCTTCTATCTCACACAGGTTTCACATACACTAAAAAGAATCAGCACCAATTTATATCAAAGTCGAACTGAATCTAAAGTTTTATTAAATTCTGTACATTATTTCTTGAGATATGACTATTGCTAAAATCATGTAAATCCTGCAAAATGCATCGTAGCCTCGCCACCTGTTTGGAGATTTACACCAAAACCTAATCAACAACAACTTATGTCAATGTCTAACTGAATCTGAAGTTTGATGAAAATCCGTGAATTAGTTCTTGAGATACAGGTATTGTGATAATAATGAAAAAAGTAGCATAGCAGCGCCATCTGTTGGGCTATTTGCACCAAAATGTAAGCAGCATCTATATATGTCAAGGTTTAACAGAATCTGAAGTTTGATGAAATTCCGTGCATTAATTCTTGAGATATAGCTATTGTAAAAATAATGAAAAAAGTGGTATAGCAGCGCCACCTGTTGGGATATCTACAACAAAACCTAATCAGTGTCTATGTCAAGGTCTAACTGAATCTAAAGTTTGATGAAAGTAAGTGCATTAGTTCTTGAGATAGAGCTACTGCAGAAATAACGAAAAATACAGCATAACAGCACCACCTGTTGGGCCATTTTCACCTAAAACTAATCAGCACCAATATTTATCAGTGACTAACTTAATATAAAGTTTTATTAAGTTTTGTGCATTAGTTCTTGTGAGATATACCACCGCCCACAAATTTTTTGTCAGACAGACATTTTCTAAACACAGTCAAATTGTGTTCAGGGCCTTCTAAAATGCATATAACTAACCAGCATATGACTAAAATGCATATAACTAACTCTTCCCAGCCTCTTTACTGAAATTTAATCTGCAATTATTTCTCTTTTCACTGCAACTGGAAAGTAATCCATTGTTTGGATCGGTTCAGACCAGAATCCTTGAGTTTTATTATATTTAGATGAAACTAATTTTCTAAATCAGAAGTAAAATAATGTTATAATAATAAATTTAAATAAGACTTACAATTAAAAAAAAAATGTTTTATTTAAAAATAATTGATACATAAAGCTAATGTTATGAAAAAAATAAATATATAATACCTAGAAATATCAAATTTATTCTGGAATTATATTACTTTAATAAAATAAAATATATATATTAATACTTTATTATATTTAGCAATGGTAATACACAAGGATTATAGTATTATGAAAAAATATAAATTAGATATAAAACGGAAAATTATTACAAGGGTCATCAACCAGTGACTCAACCTGACCATTTCAGATTTTGATGAAACTTACAGGAATCATTCTCCTTGATGATATAAATGAGAATATACTTTTATTTATTTATTTATTTTTTTGAAAAATCATGTTTTATACATGTTTTCAATTGTGAAATGCTTAAGTTCTATCAGGCGTAGAGAAAAGTTTGACCCCTCGTTTTAAAGAGAATTTCATAAGGTTTAATTTGATATGTTAGTTGACTACACTTGGTTAAAAAAAAATTTATTTAAAAATTTTAAATTTAATTTTTTTTCTTTTTTTTTGTAATATAAATTTTAAATTCTGAAAGTCAGAGTGGGATCTCTATGAGATCAACAGTTATGTTAAAAAATCCAATGTTAAACACCAGTTGGGATTTAAAGTTGGCACCTCGCCAACTTTATGATTGTGCTAAAGATAGTATTGTCTTATTAATTTTAAACATTTTTTAATAACTGCTGATCCCATTGAGATCCCATGCAAACTTTCAGAATTTATAGTTTATAATATTTTTTAAAAATGTTTGTATTTTTTTTTTAATTTAATTTTTTATTTAAAAATTTTAAATTATTTTTTTAACCAAGCATAGCCAATTTGCATATCAAATTAAACCTTATGAAAATCTCTTTAAAAAGAGGGGTCAAACAACTATCTACGCCAGATAGAACTTGAGAAATTCAAAATTAAAAACATTTATACAAGCCAAAAAATGATTTTTCGAAATTTAAAAATTTAATTGTGTGAAAATTTACTGAGAAAAAAAATTAGAAAAGTTTATTCTCATTTGTTTCATCAGGGGAATGAAGGTTTCATTAAAATCTGAAATGATCAGGTTGAATATTGAAAATTCTTGGTCGATTATATTTGGTCAATATTTTGGTGACATGGAATGACCCACAATTTTAAAATTCTAAAAAATAAATTTTGAATCAAAAATTATTTTTATATTAACACTCGTAGGCTACTACTTTATAGAAAACAAATAATGCTTTAACCCCTTGAAGGGCACCGGTATATTATATATACCACTTAATTTTAATTCCAAAATGCCACAATGACGCCAGAATTTTATAATCAAATTTTGAATTTATAAGGTACATGAGGAAAAGCTTTTTACTTATTTTAAAATAAATTCGTTCGTGAATCCTGGTGTCAACCAATCATTTCAATATTTTAGCTACAAAAGTACTTTGCCCCTGAAGGGGTTAAAATATCAACTTCTGACAAAGGGGGGAAAATGAAATTAATTTTGTATTGTTTTGCTGCCATCTTTTGTGACTTGATTTTTTTCTTTTTCTGAAAAGCATTCATGTATGTGTTGTGGTACCATATATGATCTTTGATTGTAAATAACCCTCCCCTCCCCCTTCCCCCCCAAAAAAAAAAAAGTTTTGAAATGTCTAGATTAAAGATGTCATACTGTATATGGTTAAGTTATAGCTAGCATATTAAAATTGTTACACATTTCTGGACTAATTTTCTAACTGGTGGGCAGATCAAAGATTAAAGTATTACTTGTCTTGTAGACAGTAATATCTTAATGTTTCTGTGTTATTCTACTTTTAAAATAAATTATACAAAAGTTAATTTTTTTGTTGTTATTCTGGCATAAAATTAATTACAGAGCTATTTTTTAAAAAGTTTTATGGGCAATAATTAAGTTTCACATTATTTCCAGAAAGATTTATTTTCTATAACATGTATTAAATAATTGACTGTTTGCATGTTAGATTCTAATTAGACTTTTCTCAAAATCAGATGGAGAATGACTTACCTCCCAATCATCGGTGAGAACATCCATCTCATTGAATCAATCATCCTGAGGGAAAATTATCTCATAAAGATTAATTTCACAGACCTGATCTTTTCTTTGTTAGTATTAATAGCTGTTCCTAAATTTTTAAGTCTCATTGTTTATTTCCTAACAGTTTAATTTTAAATCAGCAACAATACACTACAATTTTTAGAAGTAAGTGGATAATTATTGTAGAATTATTTTTCAGTACTCTACAACAGGCAAAGGATTAATCTGTTTTCTAGCTTTGTCCCAACATATTTGATCAATTATGCGTAGTTGAATGTGCTACTCCATTATGTTTTTAATATATGAAATGCATTTATAAATAATGTTAAATAAAAATATTATAGTTGTGAAGTTATTGTATATTTTTTTTAGGTCATTTACAAGCATGAGATTCTTCTGCGTTTTTGTCATTTTCCGATTTTTCGCCATTTTCCAGTTTACCAAAAAACGCGAAATTCGCCTACAGATCGCGAATTTCGTCAAAGGATTGTGTGAAAAATGCGAAATTCGCTAAGAGATCGCCGAAAAATCGCGAAAATCACTTCAAGATCGCGGGAGAAATGCAAAATTCGTCGAAATATCACGAATTTAGTCAAAAGATCGCGAAAAAAGCGCTAATTTCGTCAAAAGATTGTGAAAAAACGCGAAATTCGCCCAAAAAAATGCAAAATATCGCGAAAAAAACGTTAATTTCGTCAAAAGTTCGAAAAAACCCACTAATTTCGGCAAAAAGATCGCGGAAAAAACCGATATTTTGCCGAAAGAACGCGAATTTCGCTAATAAATATCGTGTGAAAAATGCAAATTCTGCCGAAATACCACGAATTTCGTCAAAAGATCATGAAAAAAAACTCAAAATTGGACAAAAAATCGCAGAGAAAACGCGAATTTCGTGAAAAGATTGCTGGAAAAGTGCGAATTTCTTGAAATTTTACTACATTGGAATAAAAGATTGGATCCTGATTTCTTTTAGTAATATAGAAAATTCGCCACAAAATGCCTAAACAAATTAAATTAAAAAAAATAATTAAATTTAAAAATAATCAACAAATGCAAGCTGGCTTCAAGCTGACTGTTAAAAATGAATGGCCTGAAATTTGGAATAACCATGCACTGATTAGTTGGTGCCACTGATTGTCCTTAGAAAATTATTTAATTCCTTAAAAACTTATTTTTTGTTTAAAAAAAAGAATGGGAAGTCTGGTCTATCATTTATTTAAGGTGGTTGCAATTATTACAGGGGTGATTCTGGTCCGAATTTTCCGAAAAATTAAGGCAGTGATTTCCGAAATATATATATCGGTCATAAATTCGAACATAAAATGTATCAGTATTCCGGAAAATGATCGCCGAAAGAAATCAATCTCGTCATTCGTTCGAAGAAAAGTCGCCAATTTTGTCAAAAGATCGCAGGGAAAACGAGACTCGTCAGAGAATCGCGAAAAACGGCAAATATCGTCAAAAACATTGCGAAAAACGGCAAATTTCGTCTAACGATCGCGAAAAAAGCAGCAAATTTTGTCAAAAGATCGCGGGAAAAAACAGCAAATTTTGTCAAAGTATCGCAAAGAAACGGCAAATTTCGTCGAAAGATCGCAAAGAAACTGCAAATTTCGTCCAAAAATCGCGAAAAAACGGCAAATTTCGTCAAAAGATCGCGAAAAAAGCAGCAAATTTTGTCAAAAGATCGCGGAAAAAAACAGCAAATTTCGTCAAAAGATCGCAAAGAAACGGCAAATTTCGTCAAAAAATCGCGAAAAAGCGACAAATTTCGTCAAAAATCGCGAAAAATGCCAGCAAATTTTGTGAAAAACGGCATATTTCGTCAAAAGATCGCAAAGAAACGGCAAATTTAGTCAAAAATCGCGAAAAAACGGCAAATTTCGTCAAAAACATTGCGAAAAACTGCCAATTTCATCAAAAGATCGCGAAAAAAGCAGCAAATTTTGTGAAAAACGGCAAATTTTGTCTAAAGATCGCGGGAAAAAACAGCAAATTTTGTGAAAAACGGCAAATTTCGTCAAAAACATTGTGAAAACGGCAAATTTCGTCAAGAGATCGCGAAAAAAGCAGCAAATTTTGTGAAAAACGGCAAATTTTGTCAAAAGATCGCGGAAAAAAACAGCAAATTTCGTCAAAACATCGCAAAGAAACGGCAAATTTCGTCAAAAATCGCGAAAAAACGTCAAATTTCGTCAAAAAATCACGAAAAAACGTCATTTCGTCAAAAAATGGCGAAAGCAGCAATTTTTGTGAAAAACAGCAAATTTTGTCAAAAGATCGCGGAAAAAAACAGCAAATTTCGTCAAAAGATCGCAAAAAAACGGCAAATTTCGTCAAAAAATCGCGAAAAAGCGGCAAATTTCGTCAAAAATCGCGAAAAATGCCAGCAAATTTTGTGAAAAACGGCGTATTTCGTCAAAAGATCGCAAAGAAACGGCAAATTTAGTCAAAAATCGCGAAAAAACGGCAAATTTCGTCAAAAACATTGCGAAAAACTGCCAATTTCGTCAAAAGATCGCGAAAAAAGCAGCAAATTTTGTGAAAAGCGGCAAATTTTGTCTAAAGATCGCGGGGAAAAAAACAGCAAATTTCGTCAAAAACATTGTGAAAACGGCAAATTTCGTCAAGAGATCGCGAAAAAAGCAGCAAATTTTGTCAAAAGATCGCGGAAAAAAACAGCAAATTTCGTCAAAACATCGCAAAGAAACGGCAAATTTCGTCAAAAATCGCGAAAAAACGTCAAATTTCGTCAAAAGATCGCGAAAAAAGCAGCAAATTTTGTCAAAAGATCGCGGAAAAAAACAGTAAATTTCGTCAAAAGATCGCAAAGAAACGGCAAATTTCGTCAAAAAATCGCGAAAAAGCGGCAAATTTCGTCAAAAATCGCGAAAAATGCCAGCAAATCTTGTGAAAAACGGCGTATTTCGTCAAAAGATCGCAAAGAAACGGCAAATTTAGTCAAAAATCGCGAAAAAACGGCAAATTTCGTCAAAAACATTGCGAAAAACTGCCAATTTCGTCAAAAGATCGCGAAAAAAAGCAGCAAATTTTGTGAAAAACGGCAAATTTCGTCAAAAGATCGCGAAAAAAGCAGCAAATTGTGAAAAACGGCAAATTTTGTCAAAAGATCGCGGAAAAAACAGCAAATTTCGTCAAAACATCGCAAAGAAACGGCAAATTTCGTCAAAAAATTGCGAAAAAGCGACAAATTTCGTCAAAAATCGCGAAAAATGCCAGCAAATTTTTTGAAAAACGGCATATTTCGTCAAAAGATCGCAAAGAAACGGCAAATTTAGTCAAAAATCGCGAAAAAACGGCAAATTTCGTCAAAAACATTGCGAAAAACTGCCAATTTCATCAAAAGATCGCGAAAAAAGCAGCAAATTTTGTGAAAAACGGCAAATTTTGTCTAAAGATCGCGGGAAAAAACAGCAAATTTTGTGAAAAACGGCAAATTTCGTCAAAAACATTGTGAAAACGGCAAATTTCGTCAAGAGATCGCGAAAAAAGCAGCAAATTTTGTGAAAAACGGCAAATTTTGTCAAAAGATCGCGGAAAAAAACAGCAAATTTCGTCAAAACATCGCAAAGAAACGGCAAATTTCGTCAAAAATCGCGAAAAAACGTCAAATTTCGTCAAAAAATCACGAAAAAACGTCATTTCGTCAAAAAATGGCGAAAGCAGCAATTTTTGTGAAAAACAGCAAATTTTGTCAAAAGATCGCGGAAAAAAACAGCAAATTTCGTCAAAAGATCGCAAAAAAACGGCAAATTTCGTCAAAAAATCGCGAAAAAGCGGCAAATTTCGTCAAAAATCGCGAAAAATGCCAGCAAATTTTGTGAAAAACGGCGTATTTCGTCAAAAGATCGCAAAGAAACGGCAAATTTAGTCAAAAATCGCGAAAAAACGGCAAATTTCGTCAAAAACATTGCGAAAAACTGCCAATTTCGTCAAAAGATCGCGAAAAAAGCAGCAAATTTTGTGAAAAGCGGCAAATTTTGTCTAAAGATCGCGGGGAAAAAAACAGCAAATTTCGTCAAAAACATTGTGAAAACGGCAAATTTCGTCGAGATCGCGAAAAAAGCAGCAAATTTTGTCAAAAGATCGCGGAAAAAAACAGCAAATTTCGTCAAAACATCGCAAAGAAACGGCAAATTTCGTCAAAAATCGCGAAAAAACGTCAAATTTCGTCAAAAGATCGCGAAAAAAGCAGCAAATTTTGTCAAAAGATCGCGGAAAAAAACAGTAAATTTCGTCAAAAGATCGCAAAGAAACGGCAAATTTCGTCAAAAAATCGCGAAAAAGCGGCAAATTTCGTCAAAAATCGCGAAAAATGCCAGCAAATCTTGTGAAAAACGGCGTATTTCGTCAAAAGATCGCAAAGAAACGGCAAATTTAGTCAAAAATCGCGAAAAAACGGCAAATTTCGTCAAAAACATTGCGAAAAACTGCCAATTTCGTCAAAAGATCGCGAAAAAAAGCAGCAAATTTTGTGAAAAACGGCAAATTTCGTCAAAAGATCGCGAAAAAAGCAGCAAATTGTGAAAAACGGCAAATTTTGTCAAAAGATCGCGGAAAAAACAGCAAATTTCGTCAAAACATCGCAAAGAAACGGCAAATTTCGTCAAAAAATTGCGAAAAAACGTCAAATTTCGTCAAAAAATCGCGAAAAAACGTCAAATTTCGTCAAAAGATCGCGAAAAAAATGCCAGCAAATTTCGTCAAAAGATCGCAAAGAAACGGAACATTTCGTCAAAAGAATGCGAAAAAACGTCAAAAAATGGCAAATTTCGTCAAAAACATTGAGAAAAAAAGCAGCAAATTGTCAAAAGATCGCGGAAAAAACAGTAAATTTCGTCAAAATATCGCAAAGAAACAGCAAATTTCGTCAAAATATCGCAAAGAAACAGCAAATTTCGTCAAAAGATCGCGAAAAAACGGCAAATTTGGTCAAAAAATCGCGAAAATGCTACAAATTTAGTCAAAAACATTGCGAGAAACGACAAAAGATCGCGAAAAAAAAATGGCAAATTTCATCTAAAACATTGCAAAAATATGGCAAATTTCTTCAAAAAAAAAAAACTGCAAATTTTATCAAAAGATCACTAACTTTTCAGAAAATTTGCTGTGAATTTCAGAATTTTTTTACTCAGAATCGCCCCTGAATTATTAGCATATACTTGATTTGCTGTTCAAGAAAGGTGTCTTACTATTTTCATATTTAAATTTTAAAAAAAGTTTAAGCTAATGAAAGGTTTTTATTAATGTGCTGTAACTTGGTAAAATAGACTTTTTATTAGTCGGTAAATAATTTATTTTTAATTTACTCAAAGCTAAATTGATATATTAATGCCAATTATAATATTTGTTGCACTTGAAATTCATAACTATTATTGCTGAAACGACGCAGTTTTCAGCTTTTTTTGGGGGGTCAATCTCATCCCTCCATTTATTTAGCCCCTTACACACTTCATAATTTGGATTATCATGACTTTTCACTTATCTAGCATGCCAAAAATGAGCCTCGGCTTTAGCAACATTATAATAAATATATATTACATGTGCAAAAACTGTATAATGAGTGTGTTAGTTTGAATAAGTAAATAAATTAAATGACTCATACCAACAGTAGACTGAGTAAGAAAAATTTTATTTACAAAATATTTACACAGCTGCCAAAAGAAAATTGTACTTTGATCGAAAAGTCATTTGACACAACAAGCATTTTTATGACCATCTTCCCAATATTTCATCTGAAAAAAAAATATATATATATATATTAATTGAACATTCTAAATGATATTCATATTTTAAAATTACAAATAAATGAACAATTATATTGGCTATACGAACTTAACTGATCAATATGTTTAAATTGCATAGGCTGACATTGCTCTAATACGACCGACAGATTGTTGAACTTCATTCTCTTGTAATTTGTGCATTATCCAATACTCACACATGTCACCATATTTTTAGTAATGAGTGTATTCAACATTAACATGACTACCATGCTGATTAAGATGCAAGTTGATTGGTGACATCACATTTTTCTCATCCAATAATCATGACATAAAATGAGGCAAATAATTATGAATTCATAAATAAATCCAAAATTTCAAAGTAAAATTGCCTCCATCTTCACTAATCTAAAGGCCAAGCAGTGTTGTGCACAAGTGAAATTACTGCATCTAAAACTTGTGAATTTGATTCAATTAGTTAGATTAGCTAATTTTTTTTTCCTTTTCATTAAAAATATATTTTTGTCAATTTAACAGCAAACTCAAACTTAAAAATAAAATAAAATTTAAAAAATGCTGCAAACTAGAAGTCTACAGCTCCCTAAACATTACTATGAAATTTTGAGAGGAATAAAAACAGCATTTTACAACACATTTTTTAATTAAGATGATTCATTCAATAATTTAATGTAATTATTGGTATTAGTATTACATTTTTTATTTGTTGAACGTATAAACTTTGGTCATTCTTTATCCGAGGTTATGATCAATTATTAAGCATATTTAAAGTCAAAACTAATCTGGAAATCATATTACACAGATTTGAAATTGGGAACTGCTGTGTTAAATTCATTTTTAATCACAGGTAGTGCTTTAAGCATAATTCAAAAAACACTTGGTGTAATAAGTTATAATTTGGGATTACCATATTTAAAGCTTCCAGAAATCTATTTTTGTTTTTAAAAATTCCATATGCAATTAATATTTTATTTATTTTTAATTAGAGAAATATGAATTGTAAACATGTGAATTTTTTCACACAAATAGATTGCTGAAAGTTTCTGTTTTGCAATGATTAAAAAGGAATTTAACATAAACTACTTATCTAATGTCCTTAAGATAAATTTTATCAAAAAATCTAAATATGATGTCAGAATTGGAAATTAGTATTGAAAATGTTCAAACTTTGTATAATTTCTAGATGTAGATGACCCCCTAAGCAAAATTTAGCATCAATTAGATACTATTAAAAATCAATTGGTATCTGTCACATTTTTATACCAATTTGTAGCAGAATTATTAACTTGTAGGGTATTAGCATTTTTTTCTATTTTCCAGAATGATACAGGAAAACTTTTCATGCTACCCTATTCGATAAATTTTAGACTTGCAATAGCTTTTAGCCTAATTGTTTAAATTTGGATGTATTCAAGAACCATAATTTCTAAATTATATAAGATTTTTTATAAATGATAAAAACAAAAATTAACTGTGATTAATTTAGAGATTAAAGTGTAATTAATCAAACAAGTTAAAAATTTCATTTTTTTTATATTAAATCATTCAGAAGTATTTTTTTAATGTTAATACTAACACAATTTATAAATATATATATATATATATATAAAGGAAAAAGAACCCTACATTGAAATTGAATTTTCTGGGACAAAAAACATGTTTTTAAATTTCTAATGCCAGAAAACAAAAAACTTCAATGTATCATAACTCAGTAAGTTTTGGTCATAGAATGTAATTTTTCCAGTTTTAGTTGTTAAAACAGAGATTATTATAATTTTTTTTTTTTTTAATATAACTTATAAGACGCAGGGACCATACTAGAATTTCATTTGATGAAGAACAATATTTGAAACACATATCTAATTGGAACTATAACTGTAAAACTGACAGTTTGGGATTCATCTATTAGTCAATACGGGGCACCCTGTATATTTATGTGTATCAAACATACACAAATAAATCTTCACGAAAATATATCACAAAATCAAATAGACCCGTTCAAATTATGATCTACATATTTTGAGTAGTTAATGAAATGTTCACGAAACTTACTCCACAAGTGTTTGAACAGAAGAATACTTTAGCACACTGTTGACAAGCTGCTGAAGCATCCTTGGCACAAACCACACATTTTTCACCAAAAGACATACTCTAAAACAGTAAAAGATACTTAAAACACTGAATTTTACAAAATGTCAATGACAGTTCAACCAAATATAATTTTTTTAAGGTTGGGGGGGGGGGGGGGGGAGAAAGAAAGTGTTTAACTGAAGTTATTTTAACATCTTTACAAACACTTTTTTTTCTATCATGTTTCATACTAAAATGATTAAATAAAAAAAAAGTCCAAGAACAAAAACTAATAGTTGCCAAGGAAGGGGGAAAATGTTAATGCTACAAAACAGAAAGATTAAAAAATGAATGACCATATCTAAATTTTATATTAAGAGACTACCATTTAAAATTTATAGGTTAACATTATCCAAAAACCATTATAATTCATAAAATAGTTGATCTAAAATCATACACACACACACACACAATTCTTTCAAACACATATTCATGAAGAATTTTAAAGCATTGTGTATAATTTTTACAAAGTGAAATAAAATACATATTTCAAGTAAAATGCATTAAAACTCTGCAAATACTAATAACTGGAATTTTTTCAAAATTATTCACAGTGCGCCTTTTTTTAAACTGCACTAAAGCTCTCAAAACATTATATATTTTTTATGTGGAATATTAATAAACTGCCAGATTTAAAAAAAGAAAATTTCAAAACATTTTTCAATTGAAAAATATATTTACACATGCATATTAAAAGAGAAAGAAAACTAAAATCCAGTTGCTAAATAGCAACTAGCCTTTTTGTGAGAAAAATTGGTGCAAAATTAATTTGCTCCTTACCAACTTTATCTCATTAAAAACAATGTTAACAAAAAGATATACTTATGTATGGAGTAGAGAGCCCATATATTTGCATCATATTATCATAGTAACACAAGTAACTGTAGCTGAATCAAATCTTATCAGTTTTGAAGATATAATTTCACCAAGTTAAACATCAATCAGCTAGTCAAATCTAAGAAAAGATTTACAAAGAAATTCTTTATCTTACTTTGTTCCTCTCTATAGCTACTAAACAAAGATAAGTTGAACAATGGAAGGTGCTTTGAATTTACATTTTCAGAAATCCCAGATAACCACTTCCTACCCTAACAAAACAGACAGATAAATGATAAGTATTTGCCTTTGTTAGGTATCCTTATCCTTTGTTATTTAATTCACAAAATTCTACACTGCCACAAGTACTGAAGTATACTGCCTATAGAGGGATTAATGTCACTCACTAGTCAATAGAATATGAAATCTTATAGTTCAGACAGATAAGATAAATATTTGCCTTTGTTGGGTATCCTTACCCTTTATTTCACTAAATTCTACACTGCCACAAGTAGGGAAATATTTATACTGCTTGTAAAGGGATTAATGTCACTCACTAGTCAATAGAATATGAAATCTATTGTTAATCTATACTGATAGGGGGATTTGTCCAGACTTTTTCCCAGGGTCCTGTTTTTGTGTAAATTTTGAAGAACTTTTTACATTTGGGAAAAATCAGTCAGAATTTTGTGAATTAGAAGTTATCTTCATAATCAGGTTCTTATTTGTATATCTTTGAGAAGAAATATTTATGTAAAATATACATATATGTGAAATTGAGAGATTTTACTTTTAAATTTGTGAAAGGTACAGTTTGGAGAGGGAAGAGTTTTGTGAAAAGATCTATTTTTATGACAAGTAATTTTGGGAAGAGTCCTATTGAAATGAATAAAAAAAATGTGAATGAGGATGTTAAGGATCCAATTTCTTCCTAATCAAATCATGGACTCCTCTGGTGGTCTCTTGTGTTTTCAACATTTGTAAAGCAAAAAAAGATTATTGATTTTTTTTTTTTTTTTTTTGTCGTCACTGTTTTGTATATGGATGGAAGACCAGCTGTGGTAATATATACTGATCATGAAAAGAGTTGTTCCACTTTTCAAGAAAGTTTACTGCCCAGCAGCAGAATTTTTTTCTACAGTCTGCAACACAAGTAGAAACTTTAAAAACAGTTCAGTCTGCAGAACTTAAGGACAAACGTCCCTCGCATTACGTTACATGCACTCAACCCCCCAATTATTTGTGATTAACATAAAAGGAAAGTACTTTTAAAAATAATTTACCTTTGTCTTCAGAATTTTTAACACCCATACATTGTCTGAAAAATCTTTCATAAAATTTGTCAAAATTTCTGAAGTTAGAAAATACAATAACAGTAAAAATAACACCTGAACACCAACTTCTAAAATTTTTTAAAAGATTGATATAATGTGATAATATCAAAATTTATATATAGATGGGATAATATTAAATGTTACTTGCAGCAATTTTGCCATGCCCAAATCGGGTGGCAGGACTTGCACTGCAGAAGATGTCGATGGAGCAGGAAGAAAAGTGGTTTTCGATTGAGTTGGAGCAGCCACATCACCGGAATTCAGTGGTGGTGATGTTCGAATGAGCATGTCAGTTGAATTCGGTTTCGAGAATCTGAGCTCGTCAATCGCATGTGGCAAGGATCGTATTACTATGGCACAAGGCAAATAATTTCTAGCACAGTTTTATTTTTCTAAACTCTAACATAGGGGTACACAACATTTTAAGCGAAGGGCCACTTACTAAAATGACTGGGCTGTCGAAGGCCACCATTAATAGCACAGAAAGAATTTTGTTTTGAGGTGCTGGGGGTCCGCTAGGCAAAATTTTCAATTTATACGCAATCGATCGGCGAAATTTACGATTTATACGCGCTCGATTGACGAAATTCGTGATTTTTACCCGCCTAACCGGCAAAAATTGCGATTTTAATGCACCTGATCGGTGAAATTAGTGTTTTTTCGCACCCGATCGGCAGAATTTGCGATCTTTTCACACCCGATTGGCAAAATTTACAATTTATACGCCCACGATTGGCAAAATTCGCGATTTATACACACCCAATCGGCAAAATTCATGATTTTTACGCGTCCGATTGGCAAAATTCATAATTTTTGCATGCTTAATGAGCAAAAATTAAGATTTTTACACACCTGATTGATGAAATTCGCGATTTATCTGCAGCCGATCGGCAAATTTTACGTATTTTTATGCGTCCAATCGGCGAAATTTGGCAAAATCGCGACTTTTACGCAGCCGATCGGAGAAATTCACGATTTTTTCGTGTCCGATCGCGAACCGATTCTAACAGTTAAAAATTAGGCTGCAGACCTTCTCAAGAGTCTGCGTCGCAGCGTTGCACCGATTCTGCGCCCGGGGTTTACTGTCTTCTTTGTACTACAAAACAAACTACTTGCAACAGGGAACTAAACTATTTACAAAATACTTGCAACAAGGAACTCAACTATTTAAATTCTGTTAGAAAACAATGTGTCATAGGAAAAGTAATAATATGAATAGCAAAAGAAGAAGCCACTTCACAGGATGTTCAATAATTATGAATAATCCAGATTCATTAGCAAGAAAATCAGAAATTGGTTAAATGTTTATTTTTTTTTTTTATGTACAATAACCCTGAATAAAAGAAAAGACTACTATGTATATTAGAATAGACAAAACATGATTAAATTTAAATATTTAATTTCTACAAAGCATTTGTTTTTAACTAACTTTTAACTTAATAAATGAATTTAAACCTATTATTAATATTTAAATGACATAAAATTATAAAGTTTATCTTCTTTAAGCAAGCATAAAAAGGTTTAACCCTGATAATTTAACGCAAATTGAATATTCACATTAAAACAATTAGTTTAACAACATGCGAGATTATTAAATGAAAATTGGCAAGTTAAAAAATAAAGTAACCAAACAGGGACTCAATTGCAACTCGGCCTGTGCCTTGAAGAGCCACAAGATTTTTTGGTCCCCTAAACAATATTTTTCTGATTAGTCATAGAGATTGTTTTAAGATATTTCAATGAATAGACAAGTTTTATAAAATGAGCTGTGTATAAAGGGGGGAGGGGAGGCAGTAATGATTGTTGTCTCAATTTCCTAAGTCAGATGATGTAAAATAATGTGGCATAAAAGGTTACTTTAAAACTGGAGATGCCAATTAGTTAAAAAAACAAGGAAATTACAATTTTAAAGAATAGTAAATGTAGGTAGAGGCTGATCAAGAAATTGAAGACTTTGTCATCTTATACGGAGACATATCTTAATTTACATACGGCAAGAAAGAACAGTTAATTAAGTACTATATAAAAATCGCTGATGATTTACATTATTTAACCTAGAAATATTCAGCACATATGTGCTAACAACTTACTATAAATTTTTCCCTCTCAAAATTCCTTTACATTTTTTATAGCTATGCAAACAGCCTTGCTACATCACATATTTTGTTTACTGGAAGGAAACATTCCAATTAAATGATTATGCTAAGCTGAATGTTTTTTCTTATTTTTAATGTAGTTTAATTTTAAGACTTATGAAATAATAAATGGGACCTATGCAAGTAGTATCGTGTGGGAAGGAGAAAGATAAGCATTAGCCATAATGCTATTGGAGGGAGAACTTATCAAGAGTAAGTGTCCCACACTATTGTTCTGGTAAAAGAAAAACTTTTCACAGCCACCCTCATTCACACTGCCCTAGTATTGATGCCATAAAGATCTGCATAAATTTTGAAATGACAACATATTTTATCATGAATAATCACCATAATTTAAGCAGTGATATCTCAAATCACTATAATAATATGATTCATTGTGTAAGATAACTGATGTTAGGATACAGAACTTCTGATATGTGACATATATTTTGTGATTTACAAAATATATATCACATGAAGATACTTACATTTATTTCACATGAAGTACTACTTGGTTCTTGTTTTAAGGCACACTGCAGCTTGGACAAATCGGGCTTAATATCATTTTCGGAAATAGATGAAAGTGGAACAAGATTCATTGTAGCAAATGTCTTCAAGTCCTCCACTGAAATGTCTGACATATGGCACATAGGAGGAACTTTGGAGCAATCTTTCAAAGATGATGAACTGCTTACTTCTGAGCTATCCAGCAGTTTATTCACTGCATTCTTAATAGAGTTACAATCACTACTGCTCGAAGTACTTTCTATGCACTGTGTTATTATAGATTTCAGAGACATTACCTTTTCAGCTTGAGATCTTTCCAGGAATTTAAATGCATTTTCCACAGATTGTTCTGTCTTTAAAATATCTTGATAAGTAGAAAATTCTTTTTTTAAATCTAGTAATAAAGCTTTGATATTAATGGCATCCTGGTCAATTTCTTTTCCTAAAAGTTCAGAATTTTTATTATGAGAGTTGTTTAAACTTCTAAAATTAGAACATGCAACTTCATGCAATATTTGCTCTTTTTGAGACAACTTATTTTTCCACTCTGTAATAATGGAACCACCACTGGCAATATGAACTGGTGCAACTTGCTTAATAATTTTAGAATCCCTTTCAATTTTTACATTTGTATTACAAATCTGTATACCAGGCAAATTTTGGTTGGGAGTACTGCTAGAAGCAATATCAAGAATAATTTCACAGTCATCATCACAAGGTTCTTTCTTTAAATTGCTTAAAATTGGGGAATTTTCTATGTTACTGACTATGCTGTTATTAGCTTTTTCTTTAGTAATAGGTTCACTCTTTATGTTACTGACTATGCTGTTTTTATTAGTTTGTTCTTTAGTAAGGGAATCGCTCTTGGTAACACCAACTGGTATAACTTTCTTGACTGCTTTAGAATCCCTTTCAGTTTTTATATTTTTATTGTTACAAATCTGTAAACCAGATAAATTTTGGTTTGATTTAGAAGATGCAATATCAAAGACAATTTCACAGTCATCAGGAGGTTCTTTTTTTACAACCTTGCTTATAAGTGAATTGTCTGCTTTACTGACAATGCTACTTTCTGGTTTATCATTATTTAAATTAAGTTTGTTAATAATCTTATTTTTTGATTCTGTTTTTTTATCATAATCATGACATATACCTGTGGTATACGCTATTTCATATTTATCATTCAATGAAGTTTGTAATTCAGGAGTGTTTTGGGGCTTTGCATTGATACATGAATGTTTCTGATCAATCTTTTCAGTCTTAACAGTTAACTTAATGGTGCTGTCATTTGAACAATCAGACCTAACATTTTTGTCTGAACAGTTTGTCTTGCCTTTTTCTGGCGGATCATATACAATTACATCTACGAGTTCTATATCCGATTCTTCAGAAGGCAACTGAGAATCATTTGGAATTTGGCCAGAAGTCATAATAATCTTTGGCATTACAGTAAAAGAATTTTCACACTCATTATCACTTTCAGTTAAATCAACTACTGTGCTTTTACTAAAATTTCCATTTAATGCAGAGCTATCTTTGGCAACAAGACATTCCGTATTTACCTTATTACTGCTTTGAATATTAGACATTTTATGCAAGACATTAGGTTGATCATTGTTTACTACCAACGAAGCAGTACCAGATGTCTTACAAGAGGCATTTGTTTGAGCGCTGCTCACTAATGAAGGAGGAACTAATGTTTTATAACAGATACTTTGCTGATCACTGCCTACAGATGATGCAGTATCAAGTTTAAATTCATTGGCAGACAATGAAGTAATACCAGATGTCTTATTTGAAACACAAAGACTACTGCTTATCACTGAGGTAGTATCTAAAGTTTTATGTGAAATAACTTCATTAAGTTTATTATTAACAACTAATGAACTATTACCAGAAGAATTATGCGACGAATTACATTCTAATACTGGAATGTGCATACTGGATTGTTCAGAAGACTGGCTATCACATGTTTTACTGTTAGATTGTAAATCATGTACTATCTCTGAAAGTGATGGTAAATCTCCACTTTCAGAGGATGAGTCGTGATATGTTTCATCATTCATAACATCCATTTCAGATTCACTATCATTGTCATCTTTTGAAACAGATTGTCTCTTATCCAATAATTCATGGCTTCTTTTTATTCTTTTACTCCTTGTTGCATAAGACAATTTATCATTCACATCAGAATCATTTTCTGATGATACAGATTGTGAAACAGTCCTTGAATTGTGCTTTTTTCTAACTTTTTTTGATTTAGATACATCACCCCCTTTAGAAGTGGTAGACGGTCTGTTATCTATTCTTACCTCACTATTTTTCAATTTCTTACAGTTTTTATTAGATGTGTTTGATGATGGTGCTTCATCATCATTACTCATGTCAGAATCACTTTCTGAAGATATAGGTTTTGAAATGTGCTTTTTGATAACTTTTGTTGATTTCTGTGGCTTCTTGCTACTTTTTTTATTTTTTGATTTTTTAGGACAGACTTTTTTAATAAAATTCTCATATTCATCACTGTCAGATGAATTAACACCAGTCTGATCTAAATTGTTACAGATTATGTGAGAATTTTCTTCAGCTGAATTTTTTTTCTTAATAGCAGACTTAACATTTTTAGAAGGAATTTCTTCATTTTCTTTTGGTTGTTTGACAACATTTTTCTTCATTTTAGTCTCATAAGCAGGTACCTTATGCTCAAGAACTTCAGTTATTTTTTTATTTTGAGAATTGCTATTATTTTTTTTATCTTTTCCAACTAAATTAGTTTTCTTCGACTTCACATCTGATACTAAATTATTATTAAAAGTTGGTGAATTTGACATTCTAACAAGATGAGCTTTTGGCTTAGGTGAATTTAATGATCCTATAAGATGAGCCCTTGGCTTAGGTGAATTTGATAATCCAGCAAGATGAGCTCTCGGCTTAGGCATCTGTCGGTTGTGTTTGATTCGGTTTAAATCTCTTGTACATTTTTCCATTAATGGAAATTTACGGGAAAGTCCAAATGCTTTAGATTTAGAAACATGATTTTGACTAGGAATTAGAATTTTATTATTTTGTACTTTTTGCTGAGTAAAAGTCTTATTTGTTTCTGATAAATTAGCTTCAAAGTTACTTAAGTGTATTGCTGACAAATCATTGTTTTTCTCCATTTCTTGAAAAATATCATACAAGAGATCATTGCCTTCAGAAATCATCTCATGGTCCTCATCACATGTTTTATTATGAGCAATTCTTAGCTTCTTCTTTACTGTATTTTTTGCCATAATTCAATCTGAAATTTAAAAATATATACATTATAAATTTACTGTGTTGCAATAAAATTTATATAGAAATAATTTACTAAATGCAGAACAAAACGAGAATACATTCTACAACTAATATACAAAGTGTAGTTTCTCAGGTCTTTCCTCCTCTGGAGTTACACACAGGGGACATTTTGTAGCAGCAAAGCCAAATATGCTACAGTGAAGGCCTGTCCAACAGTTCAGTAAGCAGGGACACATCACAGTTGAAGCCAAACAATTAAGGCTGATTTACATTATTCTAAACATGCACCAATATTGTCTTACTCTAATAGTGGAAGCAATACACATATTTTATACGTTGGATATAAATATGTCAAAGAGGTAGCTATAAAACACTTACAATTCAGGAACTCCATGTAAAAATAATTAAAAACATCTTTGAAAATTTAGAATTGCATTTCTCAAAACAGAGAAGCATGTTATTTGAATTTTTTTTTTTTTTTTTTTTTTTTTTTTATAGAGGAAAGAGCAAGAAACCATCTTAAATTTAGACATTTCTCCAGAGAACAATTTTGCAGCCTCAGGTACTGTAATGAATTCAGGATACTGAGCCACAGAAATCCCTCCCAGAGAAAAGTGTCTAAATTCTACATTGTTCAGGGGAGAATTTGTTCTTTCAAATCATTATGAAGCACTTTTGGTTCAAAGAGAAATATAAAAATTTCCTAATGTGCAGCCACCTTTAAGTTATCAGCAAAGAATCATGAATTTTTAGATAGATTTTGTAAGAAATATTACCTACTACATTCTCCCTTAAGTTAGAATTTCTGAAATTTTTTTGCAGATCTATGCCGATCATGACTCCCAGAACCCAAAACCACCCCCAGTTCAAAATTATATATATATATTAACATGTCACTTTTTTATGGACACGATAACTTTAGTAATTCTGCACAGATATCTTCCAAACTGATACATAAAATAAAAGAGCACATAAAATCTCAGTCAAGTTTGTTAGTGGGCAAAATCGAACCAAGGGAAGGAAATAGGGGGGGGGGGGACTTTATGCGAAAAAAAAATCCCTATAACTTCTTAATTATGATACACATCAAATTCCTTTAAAGTTATTACTTCTAGGAAAAAGGACAAATATTTATTCAGGACAGATTTTTGTTATCGTTAAAAATGGCCTCAAAGGAGGAAAAAAGAGGAGTTTCAGAAGAAATAAATTCATAACTTTGTCCACTCACAAGATATCAAATCCTCTTAATATTATCTAAAACTTTTATATTGATAAGTTTTTATAAGACTAACCCTTAAAGAAAAAAAAATAAATTTAAAAACAAAAAAATCCCTGCTAGCTCCGTCTACAAACAAGGTAGATTTTGAAGTGGGTGGTCCCAACTGCCACATCATGGCAAAAAGGTAATTTCTTCTGCAATTCCCAACAAACAGGTGCCCCATGGTCTGCATCTTTGAAATCTACCTGTGCCTGTAGGCTGAGCCATCAGGTTTTTTTTTTTTTTTATATAGAATTAGTACAGTAATTAGCCACTTAATTTGGATTGTTGTATGGCTAAGTTATTCTATTTCCTATGAATATGTTGAAAATTTCTCAATACTAAAAAAAAAAACCTATTAATTATAACTAACCCAATATTAAAATCGATATTGTAATAAAATTACCCAGCTTTTGCAAGTGTCCCTGTTCCAGGTACCCAGGATAACAAAACTTTAGTAGCATCACTGTGCAATATAGAAATACACAATATTAAAAAAATTGGTTCATTGATTCAGTTTGGCAAAACATCTTTGGTGGAATGTTAGGGGCAAGACTCCCTTATCATAGATCAGACTTGACAATCCGGAGAAAGTCTATGGGAGAGAATGTCTGCAGTAATTGCCAACTTATTGACTTTCTCCGGAAAGTATCGCCGCCCGGTGGATACTACCGATACTAGTTCATAAGCAAATGCATAGAACAAATGGAGCTATGAAAAAATTTTGTGTTGTAAATACTCCTATTACCATGGAGATCATGCCTATTACTGACGATTGATGGCGCTAGTAGCAGGACAACCATGCGGTCAAAGGGAACTTGCTGATTGTGAGGCCTGATACTATGATAAGGAGGCCTTGGTTAGGGGCAAAACTTTAAAATACATCTTAAAAATTATATGAATATGACAAAAAAAACTTTTGTTAGCAATACTCAATTTAAATTATAATTTACAAATTCTAAAAATACGTTTCTATTCAACGTTATACAAAAACCAAATGCCTGGAGAAATTCAAATACAACACCTGATTTAGGGTGACATAGAATGCATTACACAGTCAAAGAAGGCATTTGACTTAGAGAAAATAACAGTCAACTTGCCATTTATCAATGCCAATTCAATTGGTTAACAGTGAACATATTAAAATATTTCAAAGAAAAGATAAACAATTTCAGAACACCTCCACAAAATGCTATCCAACTTATGTATCACTCATAAATATTCGCAAAAGAAAAAATGGCGCTCCCACGGCCATACGCCCATGCTTTCTTTTTCACCAGTTTGGGTTAAGTAATAGCTCTTTGGAACATTGTGGTACTTATGAAAATAAGAAAAATATTTAAAAATAACATCTCTATACTACTAATAATGCGTAACGTATACACAAAATTTAAGTTTATACATACATCAAAAAACGAAAAAATAGTATTAGCATAAGATACTGACGCTGACATCAGTAGCGTATGCCACGTGATGCTTATGCACGAAAGTGGATGTTCGGTTTATACATAGTTTAATTAACAATATGTAGCTTTTTAATTAACAACGAATAAACCACAAAATTTGAATAAACTATAGCTAAAAAATTGAACTAAACCTTAACCCTAATATAAAACACAATGTAAGCAAGTGGAGCAATTTCAGAATATTTTCATTGCATTGCAATTCATATATTTAGATAAGTACAAGAAACTGAAACATAACTCAAAATATTTCAGTTAAAACAGAATACAATAAATTCAGAAAAGCTAATACGGAATTTCTACAGTCATCCAATGCGTCAATCCAAAGATATGAGATAAATTATTAATCATCAGTAGTATAAAAAAAAATATTACCTTTTCGTTTGTAAATTATTAAAGAATCAAAAAGTAATGTTGGCAAAAGCTAAAAGCTTAACTTAAACTTCAAATATTCTTTGCGAAATACAAGAATTCTTTCTTTTGTATCTTTTTTTACTAGGCCTCGCTATGAGTCATGAATTTACCGCGCACATCTCACTGTACGTACGTAGCGTTCAACTTCAACGATTCAACTGGCGGGGTGCGTGAAAGTGAAGGAAAGGAATAGTCAGTTTCTAGAACCAACCAATGAAACGTAGTACTTTTAACTTGCAACCCTAATCGTGTGCACGCCAGATCAGCGCCCCCTAGATTATTCTAGAATAGTTATAATTATTCTAGAATAATCTAAAGAAAAAAAAGGAGGGAGTCAATGTTCCATTCAGTATTCAATGGAATTAATGGAGGAGAGAGGGAAAAGAAAGGTGCAGTTCCAGCAAAAGAATTTCTTCTTCATAGCCCAGCACTAGTCTTGGCGCACTCCCGACAATTATCACCAAATGATGGGTTTTATTTGGCGTCACATTGCACTTTTTGGTTACATAAAAAGTTCGTTCACAGTTCATATGAAGTCAAGCAAGGACACTGGAATTTAAAAATAACTTCATTGTTTATAAATTTGCCATTTTTTTAAATGGCAAAATCATTACAAAATTTAACTTATGAGCATGACACTCGTACGGTTTGCTGAAAAGTTGTAATCAGTCTTGTTGTCGTAAAAAAAAAGGCTAGAGGGTATTGCAAATGTTAAAGAATCAACAAATAATATCGGAAAGAAACCTGTTTTAAACTTCTATCACAATAATACTCTTTCTCGAAAATAATTTTGTTATATTAATTTATTAAATTTAATTTATACACTTCAATACATCCCTGTTTTCTGAGATGTTAAAAAAAATGGCGTTTTCTGCTGCCATACTTATTGCAGTCTGGTAACTCCGATGATTTTTTTTTCATCCTTTTTCTTTAATTTTTATTTGTTTTAACTTTTGTGAAATGTTTGCATCCCGTTCCACTAACGTCATAACTGACTAAGAGCCACATTCATTAATTCCAGCTTAGAAATTGTGGATATTATTCTCACTTGTCGCCAATAAAATTCAGCTTGGCGTAATGCTACATCAACCATAAAAAATTTAAGCAATTTACTTGAAAGCAATATGTATACGTTTTGCTTGAAAGTGAGATAGATTCTTGTTTAAGAAAAGTCAGTTACTTCTCTTTCCATTCATTTTTATTTCATTAAAATAATTTATTTTCTCTCTCTTTTATATATTTCTGCAGAATTCCAATCCACCAAAATTGATTGTATCTTTAAATTTTTTTTTAAATAAATAATTTTGTTATCTAAAAAAATTCTTATCTCAAATGATAGATGCAATTATCTTTAAACAAAGGGGGCTTTTTAATCGTTTACTATCTTTCTATCATAAAATTAGATGTAATTTGATTCAATTCAATAAATCGGTCGTTTTTCAGTTTAAAATGGCGAAATTTTCAGATTGAAAAAGTTATTTTTAATTTACCGGAGCACTATTTTATCTCGCGGAGATATTTCTCGCTGGATGGTGTTTCCCTTTTCTGAGTGAGTTTATTTTCTAATCCCTTGTAATCTATCCATCCTAATCCAATCAAATGTATCTAGTGATAAACAATATTTTAAAATATTTCTCATTTCTTTCGCTATTTCTGTTGGCCCTAAGTATTGAAGATTAATCTACATTGTTTTCATATAATGTATCAGCGCCTGATGTAACGTATTTGTAGGTCGACTATTTACAATGGTTCACATTTATATTAAGATACTCTCATTTTTGGAACTCCTTTGAAACAAATATGTATTAAATGTTGAAGGACAGACTTAATGTTTTTTCTCATATACTCTTATTTATGTTATTTCAAGGTTTATTAGTTATTTTTAATAATATTTAAAAAAAAGGTGTTAATATAAAATTATTCAAAAGTATACTGAAAATGAAGTCACATAAGAATTGGGATACTTGTAAATTATGCAATTTTCATTAGTAGGGTCAGGTAAGGTAAAATAGTTATAAAAACATCTCTTTGTTTTATTCCTACATAGTTCACAAAAATATATTATTTTAATTTGTAAAAAAATTACATAGAACGTGGAAATGAACCTTGCCAACATTTCAAGGAGAAATTTAAACAACAAAATTGTAAATTATTACCAATAATGGTACTTTTAAACACATTGTCAATGTCAATTAACTATTTTACCCCATGTCATGGCACAGGGCCTGACTTAGACTAACTAGGGCCCAGGGCCAAGCATTCTGCAGGCGCTCCCTTCTATCTATCCATAGAAATTGTTCATGAATTATGCAGAAGTGACTGGTATTAAACTTCATATCTATACTACATAAATTTCGTACCAGGTACTATCCCCATCTGTATTCAGGGTATCACAAGAAAGATGGGCACAACTTTAGAAAAAAAATACTAATAGGAAAATAGTAGAAAAAAAGGATAGATTGGTTCACGGGAGTATTTGTTTGCAAACTTTCCTTTTGCTTATCTACGTATGTCAACTGATGTCTAAGAGATAAATGCTTGCAATTGATCATCATTAATGGTTTGAACTTTCCTACGTCAATAATAAATATTTCTCTTGAAAACAATGGAATACTAAGTTGTTATAATAAAATTTTAATCATTAGTTTTCTAATGATATAGTTCCTGTTCCTTCTTTTGTATGGGGTCGAGGATAGGGTTACGGAAAGCAGAGATGGAAAAGGAAAATCGCACACCCTTCCTAAATTTTTAAAAAAGTAAAAATTTTGGTTATTTTGGGCCAATTTTAACCATTTTGCACCCTTTTTAACAAAAATCTTGATTACATTTTAGGCGGGCTCGGGGCAGCTGCCCCGCATGTCACTGCATTAGTCAGGCCCTGGTCATGGGGTAAAATAAGTGTTCTTATTTATAGATTATTTCTTTAATAAAGTAAATAATAGCACATGAATCTGATTAAAAGTGTTCTTTAGAATACTGAAAATATTAAACATTGATTTAAGAGTAGAAATAGCTGGATTATGATTTATTGGTGGATCAGAAAAGACAGCTGCAATTTGTGATACATGACATATATAATCTTTCTCAGGAAACATGGAATAGGAACATAAATTCTCTTTTGCAAACTTTTATTATGATACCAAGAAATATCTAATCTGTTGTTGTCTTCTTGTAAAACTTTTACCTATTGTGCAATTCTGATAGTTTGTCCTCCACTATTACTGTTTAAATTAGATAAAAGTTTTCCTCTTCTAAAAAAAAACAAAACCTTTTCTAAATCATCAATAACTTTGATGGTAAGCTTAGCCATGATTTGGTTAATATTTCAGGCTTCCATTCCTTTTCTATATTAATGTTACTTTTCAAAATTTCTAGTGTAATAATTCGCACAAAGTAAGCATATCTACATGTTTTGCTGTTACTGTATTAATTTATCAAATTAAATTTATTTTTAATCAACTTATATAAAGTAAATAGTTTTAGAACACTGTATTGCTTTAATGTCAAATGTTACATGAAAAAATATGCTATTTTATTAAGTTTAACAGTATAACTTTTTTACCCCACATAGTTTTTTTTTTTGCTCTAAAATCAAGGTTCGATGATATATATCAATGGATATATATACCCGATATTTATTTTCAAAATATCATGAAGTTTGATATTTTCACATATTTGACATTTATTTTCAAACTATTACGTATAATATTTTGTATATTTTCAGTCAAAACAAGTGTAAAGGAATTTTTTAACTGTTATTGGCTGTGTCGTTCTGTAGATAAAGAATTTTTGCTCATTTTTAGCTACACCCTAAAGGGCAAAATTGGGTTTCATTAGTGACCAGTGGCCAGTAATAGCAGTTTTATAAGTGGCCACATTTTTATTTAAAAATTCTAAACAGTAAACTTTTGTTAAAATTTCAATCAGTATTAATCTAAAATTAAACAGCCCAAATAAATACAGTAGAAGATCTTTATAATGCAATTCTATATAACACAATTCTCCATATAACGCACAATATCTTAGATGTAAACAATGAATTTTACACTTAAGAAACACCTGCATACCCACATTATAAATTGTTATTCTCTAGAAGACTAAATTTGATACATTAGTTCAACTTTATCTCCTTAATTCAGAGCTTATTACTGAAAAAATTGCTATGATTTGATACAGGTATGTTTGCACACTAAATTTAACAATGTGTGGAATGATCTATATTATGCAAAAATTATAATTTGCACAACTCCTGGTAATAAAGAATGCAATATAAAGATAATCTAATGTATTTTGGTATGTTTCACACATATTTGGCCATGTTTTACAAGCTAAATTTAGTGATGTGTAAAATGTGATCTATATAATGCACAACCTCGTGTTTTTAGGTTTGCATTATAAAGATCTTCTATTGTATGTCAATATAAACATATTTCAACCAGCAAAAGTCAACTCCTTGATGAAATGCAAAAAAATTTTACTCTTTCCTTGTAGGAAAGTGGTCATAAGGTGGCCACTGACAGAAAATTTTCTAATAGCCACTTTTTTTCATTCAGTGGCCATGTGGCCAGTGGCTAGTGCTAATTTTGCCCTTTACTACCTCCTCTCCCACCAACCAAAAGAAAAAAAAAAGGACTTTTCCAAGCTTTATGTTTGAAGCTGAATTTTTAAATGTGGAATCAATTATGTGGAACAATATTTACTTAGAAAAGCCACTGAAAGATTTAAACTTGCAGCTTCATTAGAAATAATTTTTTCTCGTTTTGGCTTTGTTCAGTTAAGCAGACCAAGTTTACTCTATTTATGTTCAAATTTTTCAATAAAAACAAATTATTTTGTTGTATAAAACATAAAATTAACTTAATGAAAATAAATAAGATCCCACATTATAAATTGTTATTCTCTAGAAGACTAAATTTGATACATTAGTTCAACTTTATCTCCTTAATTCAGAGCTTATTACTGAAAAAATTGCTATGATTTGATACAGGTATGTTTGCACACTAAATTTAACAATGTGTGGAATGATCAATCATGATGAATATCAATAGATCCTGTTATTCAGTTTACATATGAAGTTGAAGTTGAAAATAAATTGTCCTTTCTTGATGTGTTAGTCACACGTCAGCCTAATACATTTGATACCTGTGTATACCGGAAACCTTTTGCAGTCTCACTCCCCCCTCATTTTAATTCGTGTCACCCCCCTTCTCAGAAAGCCTCGGCTTTTCATTTCTTTATTAATAGAGCAATTTCCATTTGTTCTGATAATGTTTCCCTTGGTACAGAATTGAATTATATTAGATCTGTTGCTATTAATCGTGGTTTTAGTTTGACTTATATCAACCGTTTAATTTTTCGTTGTCTAAATAAAAATAGTAATCTTGTTCCTTCTGATGTCCCAGAATCTTTTTCTAACCTCATTATTTTACCATTTCACAATAGCATTAGCTATAAAATAGCTAATATTTTAAGGCAATATGATTTTAAGGTTGTTTTTAAGCCAGTTAATAAACTAAATTTTTCACAGTTAAAGGATAAAATTTCACATCAAAACTTTTGGGGCATTTACAATATCCAATGTCAATGTGGTTTGTCCTATATAGGACAGACTAAACGACAACTCCGTTTCAGACTCAATGAACACAGAAATTACATTAAGAAAAAAGGATTACAAAAGTCCTCTATTGCCTGTCACTGTTGGAGTGAGGGACATAATTTTAACTTCGACTCAGCCACTATTATTAAGAAATGTAACACTCCATTAGATTTAGACTTCTTTGAGGCAGTTTATATTCATAAATTTGGTAACTCCCTGGTTAATGATTTTTCAAGTGTACCGTACATCTCACCTTTCTGGGTTGAGTTACTTTGTCATAGTGAATCCTCTACAACCAACCAACCGACTTAATCAGATTGGAGGAGTTTCTCGGTGTGTTGTTGTTTTTCATTTGGGTTTTTAGATTCATTTTCATGTCTTTGGGGGGATACAATAGGGTTTAAGTTTATTTACACTGAGGAAATGAGTCCAGGATACTCATGAAACGTGCGTCTGTTTATTACACGATGTTATTGTGTGTCAAACGTTGATATTTTTAGTATATAAAATTAACTTGATTACTAAATCTTAAGTTTGTTTTTTGTGAAAGTGTAAAAAGCAAATTATGTCTGTTTTCAATTAGTTGGTCTTAAGTGAAAAAAAAAATAGAAAAAAAGACATTTAGTATACAGTAAAACCTCCATAACGGACACTCCCGAATAGCGGCCACCTCTATTTAGCGGACACTTTTTCAATCCCCAACTCAAATATTGTTTGCATAGTTTTACCTCTGAATAGCGGACACCTCCAAATAACGGACAAATTTAACGTTCCCTCAGTGTCCGTTATTCGGAGGTTTTACTGTATATTGTTTTATTAAGTTTTCATGCTAAATGACATATGTTTTAATGTCTCATATTTTCTCCAAGGCTTAAAAAAGATGAGAAATGGGCACTTTTTGGATTCTTGAAGGCACTTTTCAGATTCTAAGTATAATAATATTAAGATTAAGTATAATAATATAGCAAGAAATATTTTAATATCCACTGAAAAGTGATAACTGACACACATAACACACTAATCTGGCGAAACCATTGCAAAAAGTTACTATGTGTATTTTTTATAAATTTATTTTTGTAACTTACCTATTTTACCCCACTTGACCCTAGTCGATATTATTTCGGTACAATTTTTAATTTTATGTAAAAATACATCAAAGTTAATAGTCAACTAATCTTTGGTGAAATATTTCTTTAGTTACAGCCCAAGGTTAATTATGAAGAATTATTACAAAATGATTACGAATTCCACTAGATATCTGATAATAAAGAATTATAATATTGGCAAAAGTGCTACGAGTTTTGTATAATTGTTTTGGGTGTGAAATTTTAAACACTAAAAAGTAAGACAATGAAATGTAAAGAGTGTAATAAATTTTCTGAAAAATACATTTTTTGTTTTTGTAGTAAAATCTTCAACAACTGAATAAGAAAAAAGTTTTAGAATCGAAGTTCTCCCAGAGGATATCAAACTTTGGTAGTATGAAAAAACTTAAATAAATGGGTGATGAAATCGTACTTTTCTTTTTTTTTTTCAATAATATATATTTATTTTGTATTTGTTTAATAACATCAGGTGGTCAAAGATCTGGAAAATATGGAAATGTTAGGCAATTTTGTTTTTGTCTCCGGAAATACCAGGGAAATTCATAGAAGCTAATTTCAAGTTTCCTTATTTACTTTTGTGAGGTAAAAAAAAAAATCAAGAAAGAATCCTAGAATAAGCAAGACATCCAACTTGGTGATTTTTATGACAAGCACCAAATACCCGTCACACGCGCCAACATAAAATATAGCAACATGAAAGCAAAATTCTCCATAATGTGATTGGAGATGTGATTCACATGTGTTGTGTCATACAATTCATTAATTAGACAGTTCCAACGAGAATTTCATTCACAAAGTAAACATTGAATTTTAGGGATGCACCAGATATCCGGCATATACAGCTGATTTTTCAATATCCGAATCACAGTGACCGGATATCCGTCTCTCTACTACATAAGTTCTATCAATAATATGCATAAGACACGATGGCCAAGTGAATTCAAACATCCTTTATAAAAGTGACTTTTGTTTATAACACTCCAAAATATGAAATATAGTAAGTTCACTATCCATGAGTAAAAGGTAACTCTGAAAAGTTTAATGAATTGCCTGCTTTCATAACATAGATATTTGAACTCTTTATAATGAATTTAAGAATTTACGTCTTTTAGAAAGTTATACCTTTACTTTCAGATTGTAAAATAAAATTTGAAGTTGTTTATTAAAGTATGACTTTCTTTCTTTCTTTTAAGTTAAATGATTAAACAGATCTATTTTTGTTTTTTAACTTGTATCTTAAAAATACTTTATACTTATCATTTTTAATAAAGGAATTTTAATGCATAATCTGAAATTCTGTTTCATACCTGTATAAAACTACAAGGGAAAGTATAACTTCATTATAAATATTTAAAATTAAAAGTAATTTAACTTAAAGTAAAACAGTATTAAATAATCAAAACAGAAAAAAGGCATCAACTAAACCTATGTTTGGAGAAAATAACTCTTCAACCATGGGTATATTAGTAGATATTTTATGCTTAAAATTAAGTAAAGTATGTAGCGGAAACTAGTACACAGTGGACCACTTTTTCTTTTTTTTTTCCTTCTCTCTCTTTGACAGACAAACTGATCTGCCTGAAAATATTTTTTAATGTTCCTTAAATTTATTTACATTCTCCAGAACATAGTTTTCAATACATTTTTCAAAATAAAAATATTTTTACGCACCCATAAACAGGGTTGTTTGGTTTAAACCAAATAAGTTTTTTTTTTTCCCCTAATGTTTTTATTTATTTTATGCATTATTGAAAAGTGCAAAATCCTAGTTATGCAGCAGAAGCTACAAGCAAAGCTTTAAAAAAATGATGCATTAATAAATTTGTAAAGTGACAAACATTTTTGATCAATCTAACTTTTCTTATAATCTATATTTAAATCTACATGACAGACTAACTATTTTTTCTAAAATTAGCTGGGGATAAAAGAAACAAGTAGTAGTTAGTTTTCTTTCTTCTTTTTTTTAAGCCTTTTATTTTTAAGAATAGCCAAAATGGCAGATTCCAGCTAAAAAAAGAACTTTGGTTACTACTTGGATTGCTTGATTAGTTAAGATTTACTAAGGATTGCATCATGCATCAATGATGACATAATCATTAGTCATTCTCACCATTGATTACTCTTTGTTCTGTATGCTATTGAATGATTGGCTGTGTGTTTTCTCTGTTTTATGGCTATTGGGTTTAGTAAGCCTTTGATTTTCTTACATTCCTACATTGGGTTTGGGGGTTTTGCATTATGATTTTATTCTGTTACCAGCTACTTTGTATTTTATTTTAAGAAACTTACTTATCTATTGTTGAAATAAAAGAATATCTAGCATTGGAAGGAAAAAAAATATAATATGGCTTTCATTTGAGGAAATAAGAAATATATCAAGAAAAGGCTTAAAAGCAAAATGTAAAAATTGTGACCATGAGGTAGAAGACCAAGTTAAAATAATGAAGGACCATCTTGGAAAATGCATAGAAAAGATAAAGGAAGATAGTTTGGATAGAGCAAGTAATTAATTATATATTATTTATAAAATATGTATGCTTTTAAAATTACATATTTAAACGTCTTAAAATTCACACACATCTAATTCTTCTTTATTTCCCTTTTACCTCCAAAATAACATAGTAATATAAATTTTTGCAAGTTACATTTTGAAACAAAAATACAAAACAAAAAAAATTATCAAAAAATTTATTATATTTTGAAAATAACAACAGATTAATACAGGAACAACTGCAATTTAGATGAGGTTATTACTTTAAAAAAAATCAGCGCACAATAAAATTTGCAAATCAAATTCCAAAATACTTATGAGTAAAACTGTACCTAGAATTTTCCTGAAATACTTTTGTGTCTGGGCAACATTATGAAATTGTTGACATCAACAACAGATTCACCTACAGTTTCTGGAAAAATAAATTGTTTTCCATTCAATCTGCATCTCATGAATCTTACTTGAATAGAATCATTACCAATTAGGCTACAGTTATATTTTTCAAAGGCCAGTAAATAACAAGACAAAATATTTCTTACTATGTTATATAGTTATTTTTCTTTGATTACTTTATTTTACAGTTAAATAACTACTTTAAAAGAATATTTCTTTATAGAAAATAAGCAATTATTAAATATTTTGAACATTCTGCATTACAGAAGCAGAGTGGATGTTGAAGTTCAATAAATAATCATACTAATATTGTTTATAGCTTTCTTTTAAGCATATTAAAAGTTAAATAAAAACAAGTATCTTACCTTTGCAAAAAAGTGTTTTATCTTATTTATCTACAACCATTAATTACTAAAAAAAGAAAAATATGATGATGAAAAATTTTACTTTTAGAAGCTCAAAACAACCAATCAGGATAAAATGGTTCCCTCTAGGCTAAACATGTTCTCTGAGGGCTATAAATAATCAGTCCAGTGCTCTTATCTATTAGGATAGAAGAGAAGCTTAAATTTTTTTAAATAAATAAAATATTAGGTGGTGGTGGTCCAGTGTGTACCAGTCTCCCCATCTCTTTGAAAATATATCATTACTACGTCTATTTTCAGAAGAAATGCAAGATTTTTTTTTTGTTGTTGCTTTATTTATAAGAATAAATACAAAGGTTTGAAATGATTGTTTTGGTATTATTATTAAGAAATTCTTTTTATTTCTATTTAGTTGAAATTGTCAAAAATATAGCTTTTTCGTTAAATTTGATTTTTATTTTATTTAATTATTTCGGTTATTTATTTAACTATTTTTAGATTATACTTTTTGATTAGTATGCAAATTGCTATATTTATATTAAGAATTGTTTTTTAAACGCATAAAGTCTGCATTTATTTTTGCATGGGGCCACGGACCCGTAAATATTTGTTTGGCGCTCAGCACCCACTGTGCAAGATTATATATTTTTAACGGTGCGATAGGCAGTAGTGACCAGGGCCTGGGACAATTTCTTTTTGCGTGGGGAGGAAGGATTCGAACACCAAAGTTTGGCCCGGGCAATGCCGGGTGAGTCTGTTAGTAAATAATAAATAAATGATGTAATAGTAGTATCCTCTAGTTTATTTAAAACTGATACATTATTATTATTTAATCTGAAAGTTTCAGCTTTTGAGCATTTTTTAACAAATTTAAAAAGATGCAAGAACCTTAATTTTTGTAAGTAGTAAAAAGAATAAGCATACACTATTTCAAACTTTATGTAAAGTCTTCTATTCTATTTTCATTCCTTTGCTGTAGATTAAATTTCAGATTTTAAAATCTTCAGAGTTTTAACGCATTTAGATTAGGACAGATTTTGATTTTTATGTAGGGTTAATAAGAGATTCTTATATAACTGCCTCCTCTCAAATTCTAATTAATACTTTATTTAGATTGAATTTGATTTTTAAATTTTTATTCGATTAATTTAAAATCTTACTTAAATCGGATTAATTTTAAATCAGAAACAAAAGTAGAGCCATGTGCATTCTACAAGTTTGATTGATGGGTGTTTTCAACCCGCTTTCCTGAAAAACCAGTTATCCAGAATCATCTGGTTTGGTCCCAACCATTCTGATTAATTGGTTCCCTACTGTAGTATTATAAAAAATCCATTTGTCCCATTAACATTATTCTCTTCTATTTCTTGCATCACATTAATTGATAGTCGATCAGTAGTAGCATTTAAATCTCATGAAATGATTTGCGGTCAAATTAAAAATATAATATTTAAATTTACTAGAACTAGAACAGATCCAAAGCAATTAATCTTTTATTTTTCACTTTCAGGTGATATTTTGAGCTCTCAGTCATCAATTTATTCTGAAACGTCTGATGTAGAAGGAAATTTAGGCACCAACTCAGCAAAAAGAAAACCAAGAAATTTCATTAATTCCAAATAAAAAGCAAAATGTCACTCATTTTTTTAATTTTGTACATTGTCAGATAAACTACAAGCCAAAAGAAAGTTTTGGATGAACAAGTTTCTCGTTTTGTGTATTCCACAAACACATCATTCCGAAGTGTGGAATATCCAACAGTTTATACAATTAATTAATGCAGCAACTTCATCCAAAAAACAATCTCCCTTACGTAGGGTTTAATCTAGAGCTAGCCAAATAGCCAAAAAGCTAACTGAAAGCACCTTTTGCCCCCAAAGCAGTTAGTGGATTAGCCAAATAGCAACAGCCAAAAAAATATATATAATTTCCATTTTGTTGTTCCTGCCTTTCAGAAACCTGCAGTGTGAAAAAAAAATCTCAAACCACTTCTGTCTCCGCAACTCACTTCAAATTTGTCTCGTCCTCTCTGTACAAGCATCTTACAAATAGTATGACGTCATTTGCATTAAACAAGTATTGAGGAAATTAAAAGGGTTTGTTTATTTTTTGTTGATGATCCCAACTTAGGAAATAAAACCAAAATGGTTCATGAATGGAAGTTGTTCAGGCAGGTTCTAGCTACAAGGGGTAAAGAAATGAAACCAGCTGATTGTATTCTTTTTCCATAAAAATGGCATTACTGACATGTTTCCCAATGTGACTTCTTTGTATGAATTTGTAGCAACAATTCTGTTGTCTACAGCAGATTGTGAAAGGGGGTTGAGTCTCGTGAATATAACAAAAACTGACTTGAGAAATAGACTGAAAATCAAAAATTTAAGTAACTTAATGGTGATTAATTTGGAAGGGGAAGTTTGAAAAGAATTTCCATTTAAAAAAGCATTTGATGTGTGATATATGGGTCATTCTCAGAAAAATCAGGAATTTCATTACTGATTTTTTAAAAATAAAAATTTATTCTAACATGTTAATACTTACATTCAAGTTAGATCTTATCTGAAGTAATAACACTGTTATAGTTGTTCAGATCAAACATGTAAATATTTTAAGTTTTTTAAACTTAAAAAAAAGTCGGGTCCACGGACGTGATCACCGGGTCCACAGACGTGACAATTTGTTCCACAGGTGTGACAGAAAATAACAAAAGAGTTTATATACTGAATAAAATTAAATTTATTAACGTACTACCATTACAATTCAAAATTAAAAAGCCATAAGTAACATTATTCATAGAAAGGGTGGAAAATATGGACAAACATTGCAAGACAATTTACAAATCATAATGGGCTGTAGACCTATGAGTTCTCAACAGTAAAAAATTAGCAAAATCAATGCATATTTTTTAAATTTTGGATCTTTTCTGCAAAAATATATTGGTTACGTTTATTTATTTCTAAATGTTCTAAAACTTTAACTACATCACTTTTATCAACAGTTTCCACACTCATTTTATCAGGGAAAAAAACTTTCCAACTCTGGTCGACTTTCGCATAAAATTTACAATCTCTTCATTAATCTCACCATTCTCAACTCTTCATTAGATTGTACTCTTTCCACCAACCCAACATAATGCTCAACAAGGTGCATTTCTGAAAAAAATTTAACAACTATATAGCTGTTAGGTGGCTATTGTCTCCAATTGTTCTTTATCACTTTCCTCATCAGAGTATACCTCATGCACCTTTAACGGCTTCCAACTTGCAATACATGTTGAATCATCAATCTTGATTTTTCCAATTCCATAGTGATTGCAAGTTTGTCCAGCTGTGCACTGCATACAGGAAAGCTGTCTTACCTGAATTGTCATCCTGTTGTCTTTACTCCAAGTAATTTCATGTACTTTTAGAGTACCTCGAAATGTCTGTATATTATTAGGGAGTTGTTTATCCAGCTCCTCAACATCTTCAGAATTAATTCTGTGAATGTCTATGGTGCTGCTGATTTCTGTAAGTGCTGATACAAGAGCATCTATATTTTGAATATCTCTCCCATGACTCGCAATAGTGTCAGCTAACCTTTTGGTACACCCACCTATTCCATTGGGTGCTCCTTTCCCATATCCTTTTTCTGAATAATGCCAATGAAGGCTGTCAACTTGCAGCTCTTTTGCAGCTAAAGTTGCAACCAAGTAAAACATTTTTTTTATTCCTGTATTGGGTACTAGGACCATCACTTAGAAAATGCACTTTTTTCAGATCAGAAACAATTTTCCTTACTTCGGCAAAAATAGGCTTTAAGTGCACACATATAGCCACAGGATCATGTCGTTTGCTGTCAGACATTGTGCAGATAGATTTGTGTTGCACTGATTTGTCTCTTTCTGTTTTGTAGTACAAGACAACAGTGTGCAATGTCACCTGACTCCTGGAACCCCCAAAGTGTACAGATTGAACCTCTTCACCATATTTACACTGGTAATTTTCTGAAAAATCAATGTGTATAAAAACTTCATCTTCAGTTAAAGAATTCTTTATCTGGCTTGTGATTTGATACTGATGCTTAATATTGGCCACATGCTCTATATACTGTTCAATTAGCATTCTAAACTTTGAAACTAGTTCATGCTTAGTAGAAGTGATTTATTCTTTGCATGTCTTTTGTGTGATTTTGCTTCCATTTTCAGTCTCAATCTTTACTCTTTTTGTTATCCACTGCTCATACTTAACTTCTTCACCTTTGAATTCATTAATAATCTGAACTGTATCATTTTTGCAGCATTCCATGCAAGTTTTCTCCAAGCACTTGATGTCAAGTTCTTTTTCACACGTTATTCTTTGAAGTAATGCATTAGGAGATCTTTCTTCACTCATTCCTAGCAACTTTATTTTCTTCACAACCATCCCAAAATTATCACACAAATTACAATTGCAAGTATTTCGCCTTTGACAATCCGGAGAAACAATCCAAAATGGACATCCTCGTCAAAACTGGGAACAACTAAGATCTTTGTATTCTCAAATTTTTGGTGCAAGTTTTTCAATGAATCAGATAATAGTTGCTTTTGTTTTTTTCTGCTTTCTTTTTGTTATAGTGTCCTTTTTCCCAGGACAGAGCCGGCTATTGTCATCTTGTTCAAGAAACATGATAATTAAATTTTGAAGTTTTTCTTTTTGTAGATATTTCATTTTTTGAAGTCCGAGTTTTGGTTTCAACAGGTTTTTAGAAGTCAAAAGAGCAATCTTTTTCTTAAATCTGTACTTCTTAATAATTTTCCCTGTTATCATACTTACTAAGTTTCTTTTCTTATGCAAAACTACTTCTTTCTTGAAGTTTTCATTAATCTGTTTTTTTTTTAACACTGCAACGGAGCCAGCGGGATTCGAACCCGCTGTGATGTCTTGACCACTCAGTCACGGTGGGCCCAAAATAATTTTTAAAAAATAAACAAGCAACAAAAAATAAATAAAACATGCATATAAATTGTTGCTAGTTAATTTTAAAGACATTATGTCTCAAATATATTATTGCAATGTTTAAATTTTAACCTAATTGGTATTAAAGTCACATCCATGGACACAGTGTCACGTCCGTGGACACTGCTTGTCCACGGATGTGATAAAACTAACCATTTTCTATATTTAAGAACAAATGCTTTTGAGGTTATGATATGACAGTTGGTAAACAAATATTTTACATCTAATATTATGAATTCATTGAATTATTTTATTATCTTTCCTGATTATTTGAAATCTGTATGTGCCACAGATGTGATGAGTTGATCTCAACCTTTTAAAAAGAAAGACCAAAAACTTTAAATAAAACCACACAAATCACAAAGCATGGCTTCTGTCTCTGTAGCACTGAACAATATGGCTGCTCTAGTGCCGATTTTTCAACCAATACAGTATTGTGCTGCCATCAGGAAGAATTTATTGGCTTTTTTTTTTTCTGTCCACAGACGTGATCTACTGCTCTAGTGACAAACATTAAACTTGCAATTAAATAAATTTGAAAATTAAGTTTAACTTTAAAGTTTTGGGAGAAGTTTTCTGTTCTTAATCTAAAATATAGTCAAACCAGTTAATTTCTTCTTTGATGCATGAAATATAAACCTGGAAACAAACAAAACAGTAAGTGGTTACAATCCACGGACGTGACAAATCACATTCTGTGGACAAACTTTAAACAATAAATAAAATATTTTTGTCTCAACTTACAACTTCTATATACTACATTAGTTATATTAAAGTGTTTTAATTAATTAAATTACTTTTTAAAACTTTTTTCTTCACAATAAAAACCAGATACACAAATTCCTGATTTTTCTGAGAATGACCCATATTGCCAAATCTCAAGAGGGTCAATCTTACAGAGTGGTGTACTGTTTGTATATTGTATAATTAAAAATAACACTCATTTATATAGAAAATTTGTATAAATAAAAGTTTTTTTTCTTGGCTAAAGCTATTTTTATTTGGCTAACAGTTATTGGCTGCAATTAGCCAAAACGCTACAAATCTCTTTTTCCTAGATTAAACTCTACTTACGGATATGAAATTGGTAGATATTTGCTAGATACTATTTATAATGAGGAAAAAAATAAGTGTATTGCAACCCTAAAGAACGAAATTGTCTGTCTTGGATTTGATGGTTGAGCACAGATGTCATATACGCACCATGTTGGTGATTTTTTTCCCCTGCCAATTTGGCGAAAACTCTGTTATGTAAATTGTTGTTTATTTACTTTTATTTTAATTATGCATATGAATATTTATTTATATCAAACTATCTATTTATTTTTATTTTCTTTTTCAAAATAATAGAAGCTGTTTCATTTGTTACATTATTTTATTTTTATATTGAAATAAAAAATCATGTGCTATTATTGCATGCTATTTGTAACTAATATTCAAAAACAAAGTTTCCACGAAATTGGCGGGGGGTGGGGGTGGAAATCATGCCAGCGTGGTGCGTATATGATATACTGTGCCGATGGTTGATCAAATATACACAATGAACCAGTTATATGTGTAGCTGTGACCACCAAGACAGGCTCTGTGTATTTAAAAAATACAGGTGGAATAGTTCACACTGCAGAGAATTTGGAAGAAATGGCAGGATCTAGCATAAAAAAAAAAGGTAAGTCTGATATGCAATGTTCTATTTGATCAGTTGTAACTCATAATGTTAAAAACGTTAATAAAATGTGGGATTTGTTGAGCAAAAATGATGAATTTAATTTGATAACATATGGTTGCTCATCACATGTGCTGAATTTACTAGCAAATGCCATATCTTGGAGTTAAAGAACATTTGTTAGAAATTATAAAGTATTTTCGAAATAATCAATTTGCAAATGCATGTTACAGATTGCATGCAAATGCTGTCAAATTAGTTCTTCCTTCCAACAATAGATGGATTTCTTTTTCAGATGCTTTAGATGTTTACCTTAAAAACTGGCCCACAAAATTTGTGAAGAAAATAGGAATGTTATTGATAAAAACATTCAAACGCTCATGTCTAATTTTAATCTAAAAAGAAATGTTGAATATATGTTTGAACTGTTAAAGCCTATTGCAACTGCCCTGAATAATATCCAAAGTAATAATTGTTTTATTGACGATGCACAATTATATTTGGAAAGATCGACAAAAAATATTAAGAGAGAAAAAGGTTTTAAGTAAAGAAGTCTCACAGCATTTTGAGTTCCAGGTATAAAACGCTATAAAAAAGGCTCCAACACCCATGCACTTTTTGGCATATACGCTTGAACCACGGCACAGTCAGAGTGAACTGTCTGAGCAAAAAAAAAAATGAATGCATTAAATTTTGCAAAACAAAAATATCCATGTAACTCTATGAGTGCACTGATAAAATTTATAGCCAAATCTTCACCTTTTGGAGAATGTCTTTTTGAGCAGAATATAGTAAGAGAATATATATAATATATATATAGATAGTATCTATATTAAAATACTATCTATACTAATCTATATTAATATTAACTTTAAATTAAATAAAATCAAGTATCTTACCTTTGCAAAATAGCTGCTTTATCTTATTTATCTAAAACCTTTAATTAAAAAAGAAAAATATGATGATGAAACCAGTGGCGTAGCATTGTTCTTCGGCGCCCGGGGCAGGAAGAAATTTTGCGCCCCCCTCCCCTAAAAACATAACCACATTATTTTCTATCAAGACGAGAAAAAAAAAGGTCCTTCTGATTTGAACCGGGAGGAAAAGATAGCTCTTCTCTTCCTTGCTTTTAATAAATAAGTTAATTTTACTCAAACTTACAAACCTAAAAGGCATGAAACCCGATTATAGAAGATTCCTGGTTTTCGTCAATACTGGATTTGAATTTCGAAAAATTAGTCAACAAGCGCTAATTTGGCTTCATTTATGCCGACCTACTTTTATCACCATATTTGGGTATATTTAGACAAATATCATCCAGCTTGGCGATATTTTGACGTTAGCGGATATGATTATGTAGTTTTAAGCGTATGAGAGTAGCATCAATGATTAGAACAACGAAAGTAAATTTGCAAGAAACCACGTTTGCGAAACCCCATAAATTAAACCCGATTATGGAAAAAAAAATCTGCTGCCTTGTTTCATATACAAGGTGCGTACACTCTTTGGAATTTCTAAGGAGTTTAACATGTTCTAGTTCTAAGTGACAAAACTTCAGCAAATGTTTTTCAATTAACTCTTTTTTTTTTTTTTTTTTTTTTTTTTTAAGGGGGGGGGGGAGTAAATCTTTAAGGCGAATTTCATACAGTTAAAAATAGACTTTTCAGCAATATAAATAGTTTATTATTTATAAATAAAATTTTAGGTAAAAAGTCATTTTTATTGTATTTTAAAATTTGTCATGACGTTTTAACTAATTAACTTTTTGTTTTATAAAGTTTTCCTCGATTAAAAAAAGAATATTTCTGAAGATCTAAAAAAAACATTTTAGTTATAAAATTATCTATGATTAGCGTTATCTATTTTCTATCTATACCTTTGGAATGCCTTTATTATATTTGTGTTTTTATTCAATAAAGCTTTCATTCTTTATACCTGAACTAACCCTGTTATTAAAGTTAACTTGTTTTTTGTATGTAAAGACGGAATTTTTTAATTGATTTTTCACTCACTTCCTGGATAGGCTAGAATTATAAAAAATATGTACGCATGTGTATTTCTGATGACAATACAGCATTTTATTACTTTAAGAACTGAATTATAAAATAATAAAGTTATTTTAAGGCATTTTTCCGTTAGCTGGCCACAGGCAATAAATTGCCAAATAATCATTAAGGTTACAATTGTTACGAGTTACAAAAACAATGGAGTTAAATAAGCGCCAAACCAAAGCTTGCCAAAATATGCCATCTAGCTGTAAAAGTGCAACAACGAAATATTTTAAACACTAAAACATAGGAAATATAAATAAAAATAGTGAGTGTGATAATTAAAGAAAATATCTCTTGTCATTAAATCAATATTAAATAAATTATGACTGTACGTTGAGAAAACAGTTTAGAATATATAGTTTAAAATAATGATATGAATATATAGTTTAAAAAATGCTTTTTTTTTCTATAACATATCTTAAAAAATAAACAAAGCAAGCATTATAATTAAAAAGTAAATAAATTCATCAGTTTAGACTTTCGAACAAGCGTAAATCAAATCAGTAAATTTTCAATTATCGAGGTCCATGCCAAATTAATGTATTTGTAACAGAATTTTTCGTATACATGAATTGCAGTCATGGAATTAAGTGTGATTTTTAAGAAGTCCGAACTGGTGTGCGAACTTTATGTGACTTTAAAAAATATTTTTTTTATATTTTTAGCATTAGTAAGTAATTTACATTAGAAATTTGATTACTCAGGAGAACAACACTGTATGTCAATCAAATAACACAAGAAAAAAATATCGACCTTTCAAATATAAAATGCACACTTCCCCTTTAAGGGGGTTCTTCTATATACTCTTCTTTGCAAAAAATGACAAAAATATCAATTTTCCAATTTTTTGTTTAAAAATGTATTTAGACATCTCTAGTATATTCTGGTCAAGTTAAGTTACCAAAATATCCGATGATTATAAATGTGTGACAATAGCTTTTTATTAAATAAATCTTTAAATTAGTTTTCTCTCAGTTAATTTTTTTTCTTTCTTTCTTTTTTTTTTTTTTTTTTAGATATTGCTACTTTTAAAATCATTTAAAAAACAATATCGGAAAAATATCACTGATTACACTATTTTTTAAATGCGACAGATAAAAATACTTAGAAAATTATTTCCCTGTTCTTTTTTATTTCTTCATTATATTTAATTTTCTGCAATTTTCAATGATAATTTTACAGTCAGATACTTTAAATATTTGTTTTGTTTGTTCAATAGTAAATGAGCATTTAAATTATCTTTTGAAGCTGTATGTCTTAATACTGCTCACGAAAGATTTTTTTAATCGTCAAAATCTTCTAAAGAACACACACTCTTATTTGCATTTAACAGTAAACAAGGTCAAGAGAATAATTTTAATCTTTCTCCATTTCCACATAACCATTTGTATTGGTCGTTCTAGGAAGACTGAAAAGTCCTGCTTCAATTTTTATAGGGTTTAAGAAGGGAAAATGAGGGGGTAGGTCTCCCACATTTTATTATTTGGCTTTTCTTAATGCCAGTTCAACGAAAAAGTAGAATTTCCAATACAAAACAAACGATATCTTTACTTACAATCAGGGCCGGCGCAACCATTAAGCAAACGCGCCGGCTGCGCGCCAATTCGGGTTTTGTTAGGGGCCCCAACGCTCTCTATACAATTTGAAATAATGTTTCCTCTGTATAAAATAATATTTTTGCTCTAGATTTGTCTTTAAATATTCCCTCGTGAGGAAAAACTGAGTATTAACATTATTTCTTACAGGCAAAGTTCATATAATTATCGGTGACTGTATGGATTGATGATCCTGAAAGTAATCACGAGCGCAAAAAAATAACTATTTAAAATATCGTAAAGGATAGAAGATTTTGCAAAAGTAAAAATAATTATGCACATTAAATTCGAAAATAGTGGTATTTATCAAACATTTTATTATCTTTATTAGATATTATTCTTTGACATATACAATTTAAAAATAACTTTTTTATACGATATTGCAGTATACGTTGGCCTCCACTAACTGCTTTGTCAGGATTTCGAGCAACTTTGCGCCGGCCCTTCTTAGTTCCTCCAGCTAAACCCATTTTGCAGTGATTAACAGAAGTCCCCTTTACACGAAAATATTCATATATAATGCTAAGAACTCAAAAATCAGCGTGAAAACCAATACAGAAATAAAGAAATGTTCTTTTGATATAAGAAATGCGACACCAGCAAGGCCCTTTATTTTATAAGCTAGAGCAGTCATGCTCAACCTTATTTTCTCGCGGGCCGCAAACATATGTTTGCGACGTTAGGCGGGCCGCAGTACACTTGTATAATAATGTAAAAAAAAGTGTAATTAAAATAGTTAGATAGTATAACAAAGCTATATAATAAAGTTAGTATAATTAGTAGGATTGAAGGTTTGTCACGGAAGAAATGTTACCAAAAAATTTAACACCACTTTTTCCGAACAATACTTCGTAGTAGATTACCATTCATAATGATGTAGAAATATGCCGCGAAGAGTTTTGTTTGGAATTATTGATATGAAACTGTTTGCTTCGGCCAACGTTTAACCATAAAGTCCCTAATAGGCATCATTAGCTATATAAGTATAAATGTAATAATATAACAATGCAGCATTAGTCATTATCTCAATGGAAAATCTTTTTTTAGAAATATATAGTGCAAATTTAATTAATTTGAAATAATGTTTGTTCTGTGTTGAAGATTAAGAAATATATACACCGCTATAGCACAAATAGAACTACATGTAAAAAGTACTTTTGACTAACGAAACGACCTTTAACATGTTTTAAGATCATTTTAAATTAGTGATTATAAATAACACGGCAGATCTTTTCTTCCCATGGAAATACATAAAAGAACAATAGTCTTAACTTTTTTTATGCACAGCTCAATTGATTTTATAAATAGAGATTAATGAATGATTATGTGTCACGGGCCGCATATTAAAGGTCGCCGGGCCACATGTGGCCCACAGGCCGCAGGTTGAGTATGGCTGAGCTAGAGGCTAGACAGTGAGGAGTTTCCATCTGCGATTGGCACTTATGGATCTCTCTACTCCCTCCTCCTTCGGCGATTTTCTTCAAAGCACTCACACACAAAAAAGGTCAACAATTCTTATTTATTGTCAAAATATGCAAATAATTTCAGTTTAAAGCGTCTCTCAATTTGGTACCCCCCATTGAATCATTTTGCACCTCCTTTCAGGTACGTAATCATGCAAAGTACAAAGTAGGTTCACCCTTCCCTATAAACATTTACAGAAGCTTTCTTCTTTCATTATTTGAATATAATAAAATGTTTTACCAAAGAAAACATTCACACACACATTTAAAAAAAAGTCTGCAATTTTTATTTATTGTCAAAATTTGTGAGATAATTTTGGTTAAAAACCTCTCTCAATTTGGCGCTCCTTGGGAGCGGCGCCTGGGGCGACCGCCCCCCTTGCCCCCCCCTTAGCTACGCTACTGGATGAAACTTTTACTTTTAGAAGCTCTAAACAACCAATCAGGATAAAATGGTTCACTCTGAGCTAAACATGTACACTGAAGGCTATAAATAATCAATCCAGTGCTGTTGTCTATTAAGATAGAAGAGAAGCTTAATAAATTTTTAAATAAATGAAATATTAGTGGGTGGTTCACTGTGCCCATATGTCCAATGTGCACCGGTCTCCCCTATTTCTTTGTGAAAATACTCTACAATTATAGGTATATTAATAAATGTGTTATGGTTAAAATTTGTTTACTTCTGCCAGCATTGTACAAATGAACATAATATTTTAATGTTTAAATTACATTTTTTATACAACATTATTAATCACTACATAGTATAAAACAAAGTCGCTTTTTCTGTCCCTATATCCCTATGTACGCTTAAATCTTTAAAACTACGCAACGGATTTTGATGCAGTTTTTTTTAATAGATAGAGTGATTCAAGAGGAAGGTTTATATGTATAATAACCATATGTTTTGCTTTGTAATTTCAGATAAATCACTACATAGTATAAAACAAAGTCGCTTTTTCTGTCCCTATATCCCTATGTACGCTTAAATCTTTAAAACTACGCAACGGATTTTGATGCGTTTTTTTTTTAATAGATAGAGTGATTCAAGAGGAAGGTTTATATGTATACCCATTAAATAGTGGAAAAATACAGTTATTTTTGAGGTTTTTAATGTGATGTCGTAAATAATTTCATTTTTTCCGCTTATACATTGCAAACGCAGGCTGAACCCTACAAGATTTATCAAAATAATGTACTAATTATTGTACACATTAAAAAGGTCTACAGAAAACACAAAGAGATGAAGGTTTTCAAGGTTAACCCGAAGCAAAGCGAGGGAGGGCCGCTAGTGTACATATATTTAAAGAGATATAGTTTTCTTAAATTATATTTCAATATATTTAAAATGTTTTAATGATGTGTGAAACATGTTTGTAATTTCTTTTTCTGAAATGGCATTATATAAAAATAAATAAACATACACCATAACTAAAAGCATATTTATTGCCAGATATCCGTATCTGGCAGGCAATGAAACTTTGGATATCTGATATCCGGCAAAATCAATATCCAGTTCATCCCTACATTGAATGTAAAACAGTTTCATTTTTCAGCAACTTACAAATAAAATCATTCCATCATATTGATTTTGTTCTGTTCTGTGGTGAATATTTAAAATTCATAAAAGGATTTCGGTTTAAATCATTTAACCTAATAAAAAAACATTTTTTCTTTCACTATTTTCAATATTTTTTATGTTTTTTCATGTTCTATGAAATTTTTTTAACATTCATAAAAGAAGTTTGACTTCAAATTTTTACTCTAATATACTGAATTTTTACCAATTTTTTTTCGTTCCACAGTGAATTTTTAACATTCATAAAAGAATTCCACTTGCAATGTTTTAAGCCACTGTAGTAAATTTTGTCCTCTACAATTTTTGAAATTATAGCATTTTTTGACATTTTACTTTGATTTTTATACAGTAAAATAACTCTGGTTTTAATCTTCTATCCCAATACAATAAAATTTCTTTATTTGCAATCTTAAAAAATGCACAAATTCGTCAAAACTCATGGCATGTGTAGAATGCACGAAATACAATACTTATATTGCATGCTCGCAACACAATATTTATCAAATAAAATAAATAAAAATTCACTTACTTTTATTTCCCTTTTTTTCTCCACATTTAAAATAGACTGCTTATGAAGCAATATTTCAAAATATATTTTTAAAAAAACTGCAAAAAAAAACACAATGACAAGAGGAAAAGTAAACTTCTTTAATTATTTAAAAATACGACCTTTTAAACATATGTAACTTTCTTCAACGATTTACAAATACAACATTTTAAACATACATAAATTTCTTCAACCATTTTTTTTTTAAATGTCATCTTAAAAATTTGAAAATATGACCATACAAACTCACATCCATGTCAAAACCTTTTATGCAAAATAGCAGAATAATAAATCACCTCAACTCAACAACGATTCTACAAACCAACCAATATTCCAAAAAACAAGAAACCTAACAGTCCGACAAATCCAAATCAATTCCCTGATCAAACCACAGTGGGTGTGGCCGCAATGTCCTTAACAAAATGCTGTTGCAAGAAGTGGTGATTTTTTGCCTCGCCAAATTTCAACACTGCCAAGTGTTTCGCTTATTCTATGATTCAGCCTAAATAACAATTTTATAAAATTAGGACTTTTTGGCTCTGGAGGAAAAGCCTTTTACCCCAAGTAGACCAAAATGTCTCCCAGAAGATTTTGATTTTTCAATTTGTTAATGGTAAAAATGCCTCAGAATAACGTAACAATGGCAGTTAAATGATATGATGTCCATTTTGTTGTAAAAACTAGTAAATCTGCATTACTGGCAATCTGGGGGAATTAAGTGTTGGTAGTGACAGCGTACACCCGATGTGCTATGTGTATGTACGCCCCAGTCAATTTTTGCAAACAAACCTCATATTTCCATAATTTGACATTTTTTAATACTAGCAAAAAAAAAAAAAAAAATCTGGTACTTTTATGTTAGCCGGGTACCAGTGACATATATGTGTCACACTGGCACATGGCTAACATAAAAGTACCAAAAATCCCACTGCTCAATCACTTGCCATCTTTTTTAAAAATGCTCCTAGTGTTGAAAATGGAAAAATGAACAAAAAACCCTTGTGCAATTCTCTTCAAATGTGAAATGATGCAAAGGCACTGAGAAAAAAAAAAAGTCTGCAGTGATTGCAATACACTACTTTCAGAAAGTTTTTTAAATAGTAAGTGTTAATATTTTTTAAACCAAAGAAAGTGTTAATATTTTTTAAACCAAAGAAACAGTTACAAATGGGAAGTTATTCTGAATAAGTGTGTATTTTTTGTTGGCCTGAATTACAAAATGGGTGTGTGAAAAGTAATGAGCAATGGTAAAATAAATCACTGTTTGAAAAAGTTTTATAGGTTTCCAATAGGATTTATATATACTAGGGAATCAAACCCTGGCTTCCCGGATTACAGAGCATAGGTGAAAACAATTTTTCTCTAACTTTTTTGTATTTAATATATGAAAATCTAAAATTACATTTTCATAAATTAAATATTTTTTATACAACTCTTCGGATAAAGAGATTAAAAACCCTTAAAACTGGCTTAGATATGTCGACTTGGAGACCTTTTATCATCGCCTAAAGGAGAGGCAATTGCCCCATCACTCCTCCCTTGAATTTACCATTGAATATCGCTGAGAGAGAAAACAGTATACGATAAGAAAGGGGTTTATTTCCTCATTCTACCTTACTTTTCGTCAAAAATCACATTGAAATAGATGTTTTGCCCATATTTGCCATGATCCTGCTTTTATTCCTCATGAAAAGTGTGAAAATCTTGATATTGTTTAAATAATGAACCCTGCTTAATCGCAAATTGCTCATTGTAACTGTGTTTTCGGTTTAGCCCTCCTCGTATTTAATGAGTTCGACTGTAGTTGTAATCGGTGGTAGAAAAAATTAACTTTTGTATTGTAGCAAACTATAAATACTTTTTCGAAAATGTAGTTGACAACTACTACTTGTTTTAAAAGGCAGCGATTACAAACTGCAGGGTGCATCAGAAAAATGTATACACACTTTGAATGATTATAACTCCATTTTTTATTCACATATAATTAATATTTAAATCGCAAAAGAATCTACTTAAAATGTATAACTTTTCCTTCTACCACAGATATTCAGAATTATTATCATTCTGATCAATACTCTGCTTATAACAGTGAGTGGGCTGTTGGTTCACAAACTTCAACAAACATTTTATTTGGTGTTGTGGCACATTCTTGCTCAATTGTGATTACGGAATGTTGTCTGTGAGCATCCATTCATTTCAGACTTATCTTATAGTATCTGATGAAATGTAAGTTGCATAGGTGGATCTGCCTACTCCTTGCAATATTGTTTTTGTACTTCTGCTACATTTTCATACGTACAATAGCATTTTAAAATAAATTTTCTCTTTTCAAAAGTTAATCTTGGTTCACTCATTATTTTCCAATGAATTACACCCTGAAAAGAAAGAAAAATTAGAAAGTTATGACCTGTTAAACAGTGTATGTATACATTTTTCTGACACATCCTGTATTTTTCCAAAGTAGTTCACAGCATCGTTACTTTCAGATATTGTCAAAGGATTAAATCTACACTCAAAATTGAGGACACGGATTAAATAATATAGTGACCACACATCATACTGCGCTTTCCGGCATACAGTTGAATATGCGTGATGAAATCGAGGCAGGACTGTGGAGTCTGAATTGGGTCAATTTTAGGTTAAAGGAAGTCTGTGTTGAAGTTGCTAAAAACTCTGGCTAATTAAACCAATTATATATTTAATTTTAAATTTATAAACTGAATTGCTATTTTTATTTTTGTACTATATACACTAGGTAATAGTGTACAGTAGCTAAGCTGCTAAATACCGGGAACCCCAGCTTCAAAGGACTTTGAAGTAGCTAAAAATTGATATACAACTTCAGGGGTTTTGACTCTGGATTTTATTTTCTATGTTTTGTTAGTGCAGTAATGTTTAAACTTAAAAAAAAATGTGTGTTATTTTTTAAAAAGAAATTATTCAATGTTTATATTGTAGTAGCATACTTATGGGCTAGCATTAGGATCATTAAATCCGAATAATATTGTCAGAGGTCGATCTAGGCAAAATTTGGGGCTTTCTTCAGAAATATCCATTTAATAAAACAGGTCCCTTTCACAAAATTCCTTTTAATAAAACAGATCCCTTCACAAAATTCCTCTTATTAAAATAGGGTCCTTCACAAAATTATTAATAAAATATGATCACAAAATTCCGCTCCATAAAACCATACTCTTTATTAATTATTGTTATTTTGTTGGTTTTAAATGTTTAATTTGCCAACAAAACAAGTTCACCTGAAAGCGAAACTTTAGCAGAAGAACTTTTTATTAGAAAAATTAAGAAATGCTTAGTTCGAATTTGAGTAACTGGGTTTTATCTTTCGTTACAAAATGTTATTTTTTCACAAAAACATAATAAACTTCACACAAATAACTTTTACATTTCACAAAATGAGTCTCAAGAAAAAACTCTGTATCAACCCCTGATTTTATTAAAATATATATTTTTTTAATCTGAAGAAGATTGTAAATATTACAGGATCAAGAGTACTATTTAACTTGTATAACAAGTTAAATAGTACTCTGAACAGTTTTAACACTGTTCCTTGTTTAAAAATAAACAATTTTTATTGTATTTTTCTTTCTTGTTTAGACTGAATCATTCATAATTTTCTTTATAGTTTTTGGCAATTATTAATTAGGTTTTTTTTTTTTCCTTTTGCTCAGTTATAAAATTTTAGGACATTAAAGCAAAAGTATCATCGAATGAACAAGTAGCTTCAACATATTTACAGAGCTACAGAAGAACAAAAGAAATATTTTGATTTACTAAAGCCAAACAGGCCTCGTATGCCCATGAATTTAGAAGATATTGTCATCCTCACATGGACAATAAAAAGTTTTTACTCATAAATATTGAAGAGAAAGACAGAACTTTAGTAAGTTTTTTTATTACTACATTTCAAAAGTGTATATACAGTGAAATACGTTAACACAAAACTCAGGGTACTGAAAAAAAATTTTGTGTTAAAAGATTCGTAAAAAAAGAACAAAACTCATCAATATTTTCAGTGTTGTCAAATTTTATTTCAATTTCCTGTTAAACTACTAGTAGGTTGCATCCACTAGGGTAAAAAGCAAGTAAAAAAATTATTGTTTTTTAGGGGGAAAATATGATATATATTTTTTAAGTGTCTTTTTCAGCACCATATTGTCCACAATTTGTTCAAGATCATCCATTGTTTGAACCAAATAAGCAAAGCTGTCTCTAAATCTTCGTGCTTAGCAGTTCTCATACATTTTCTCTCTGGCTCAAACATTAATGTAATGTGATCCTTGTTTTTTATTATTGTTGAAAAAGTAGAATTGTCAATGCCAAACTCTTCGCAGATTCCTGTTTTCATCTTGCGTTTTTCATCAACTGAATTAAGCAGCTTCATCTTCATTTGAAGCGAAATAGCCGTTTTGGTTTCGTACTGCTTTCTCAGCCATTATGCTCATAAAACATAAGTTAATTTACAAAAAACACGAAATTCACTGATTCTCACCCAAAATCCAATGGTTTTAATAAAAAATTCACCAATTTCAACTCAAACTAACTGACTTTGTAAACGAACTAAAGAGCAGTATTTAAATGCATTAACCTGAAATGCATGGGAATTTCTTATCACCAAACTCCGAACATTTCTTTCTTCACATGAGAAAAACAGAACGAAACTGTGTTCCCCCATTCGGCGATTCTTTGGTACAGATAAGGATTCTATTCATTAGGAGGAGGTGGGGAGCACTGATGGATGATAATAACTGAAGAAAAAAGGGGGCCGTGAAGGCAGAGGAACCGATTCCCAGAAGTTAAACAATTCCATAAATAAGTTCTACAGTTACTTGTAAGCATACATACCACTGAAGATCGAAAAGAAATTTGTTTCGTGACAATTCGTGTAAACAGTTTTTGCTTCGTGTTAAAAGAAAAAAAAATGTATTAAATTGCACAGTATATTCTCCAGACCACTATATCATTTCATATTAACTGATTTTTCATGTTAAGCGTTTTCGTGTTAAACTTATTTCACTGTATATGTGTATATGCATAGCTGCCAACACTCCAGAATTAAGTGGAACATTGTATCAATTTGAACCAAATCAAATAAACTTGTTTTGAATCAGAAATTTTATTTAATAAATGAAATCAAGTAAGTACATACATTAGAAATATAGAAATGACACATTTCATTAAATAAATTTTCTATTTCAAATCATATTTATTTGATTTGGGTCAAATTTAAACAGTGCTCTGCCTAACTCTGACATATTGTCAACTTTATATCTAGTATAAATAAGCTTGGCATAAATGTGAACAGATGTTGAATTTTCATAAAAATTTATAATCATATTTTACCTTAGCAACATTTATAACATAAAAATACTGTAATTATATATATATATAATTATTTTTTTTTCAATTCATATTTCTCATTAAAACAATCTACAAAAAAATGCTATCAAAGGTTTCTTTCAGAAAGGTTTTTCATTTGGGAAACATCATATTTGTGCAGAGCGAAAGGGGCAGGGAGGGAAGTCACAAGTGGAGAAAAATCCCCAGGGCTTGGATTCTATAATACAATTTTATCTGTTCATAGGCAATTCAGGAGAAAAGCTTTATTTACCAGACAAAGTTTTTGCTTTTTGTAGAGGATAAATTCCTTTTTTTATAGCACTTTTGAAATTTTGCATTCCCTTAACCAATGGCATTTCTCAAAACTTACATTGGATTAACAGTATAATGCATCAAATGTACCATAAATATGAGGAATCTATTTCTTTCATACAATTTCAGTTTTGTTATTATTGTATTAGAATTTTTTGGTTTTACTCCTATTTTTTTTCTTTAACACATTAACTGCCCAAACTATATGGGAGGAGTCTTCAATGTTTTTACTGAAATTCGTTTGCCACCAAAAATTCTGAAAGATAATATTCGGTATCTGTAATAGCAAAGTTTTTGTCATTAAATAAAGTATATTTTAACATATTAAAATAGTGGTAGTTTGGCAAGTTTTTTTTGTTTTTTTTTCAAATATTTTTATTTTTAATGGTGCGAAAACGCACCATTAGCAGGGAATGGGTTAATAAAGAAAAATAATCTATGTTTAAGTCATAAGAGTTTTTCTTTTAAATGAGATTGAGTTTGGTTAATTAGTCATCCGGATTCGAGTAATCTGTGCTCTACTGAGTCTATTTTTATTTTCCAGTGTTTTATTAAGATGACAAAATAAAAATTTTCTCCATATTTTCAGGAATGTTTGACCTATCTGATCGATAAAGAGCAAAGTAAAGGGTTTAATAATGAATTTTACTACTCATTTCCAATTGCAATTAAAATTAAAATCACTAAAAAAAAAGTATAAATAAAAACTGATATACCCAAAATATTGTGCTGTTTCGTTTATTTATTGTCTTAAACCTTTAATGAAGTAAGCTTAACATGAACATTGGCAATCATACAATGGATGGAGAAGGATTAGACATAGCAAGTGATGATACAATTTTTCGCAACAGATCATTGAGCAGTTTTAAATTTCCTCAGGAATAGTAAATACAGTGGTGGCCAAAAGTGTGGACATTTTTTGAAAGTTTCATGTTTTTCAACTTTATGTGCTTGTAGAATATATTAATTTTCACTTAAATACAAACGTTTATATATCAAATTGAAGGTAATTTAATGTAGAATTTAATAATAAAAACAGTATTACAATATCTGTATTACAAAAAAAGTTATGCAACTAATAGTAAGATCTATCTTAGATTTGCATTTTTTTAAAGTGATACTTACACAATCAATACTTAGTAGGATAACCCTTATTTTTTAAGACAGCTTCACAGCGTCTTTTCAACGAGTGAACGAGTGTTTGGAGTTCATCTTTCATAATCACATGGTGCCAAGAATCAATTATAGCTTCAATAAGTTGTCTTTTATTGGATGGACGTTTTTTTCGTACCAGAATTTTCAAACGTCGCCACAAATTTCCAATTGGATTGAGATCAGGGCTGTTTCCTGGCCATGGTAATATATCTATGCCTTTATTTTGAAACCATGCTTTGCATACTTTTGCTGTGTGGTATGGAGCTGAATCCTGCTGAAAAATAAATGGTGCATTGTTGGGGAAGATATCCCTGATGGAAGGTATCAATTTTGGTTCCAGGACAGTTTCGATGTATTTTTTGGCATTCAGGATGTCATCAATCACTTGAATTTGGTCCACACCATCTGCAGGCATACATGCCCAAATCATGACATTTGTTGGGTTTTTTTGTAGTTGCTTCAATGCAATCAGGATGAAGTGCTTCTCCTACTCTACGTCTCACGTATTTTCTACCATCACTACCAAAGAGCGATATTTTACTCTCATCGCTCTAGATTACTTGCTTCCATTGATTTTCTGACCATTTAATGTGTTCTTTTGCCCACTTAACTCGTTTTTCGCGTTGCTTTTTATTTAAATATGGTTTTTTCCTTGGAATTCTAGCTTGTAGTCCAAATCCTGATAACCTGCTTCTTATTCTTGAACTTACTGCAATACCCGCTGCATTCATTTCACATCTAATGGCATCTGATGAAATTTTTCTATCTTGAAGGCATAGCCGTTTAGTTTTTCTATCGGCAGTAGCACTTGTGCATTTTTTTTTCGGCCTGATTTGGCCTTATTTTCCACTGATTTCGTTTTTTCATAACGTAAACAGAACTTTTTTACACCAGAAAAAGTCACTGAACCACCAACTTGTCTTGCAATTTCAGCATAAGAGAGGCCATTTTCTCTCAATATGACAATTCGTCTTCTTTTTGTAGATGTCCAATTAGTTCTTCTTGTTGATGATATTGTTTAAAATTAGTTTAATTTAAAAAAAAGGACTTTAAATATTCAAAAACAGCAATACTCTATTTAATTGTACTAGTATGCATCATTCCGCAAAATATTTCCACAACAATGACTCTTTTACCTTCAAATAACCTAAACTATAGTTACAGACATTTGATTGGTCCTCAGAACAGTGTTTGTGATTGGCTAGTACGCTTTTATTACAAAAAACACGTCCTTATTCAAAACGATTTGTGTTTGTTTGTTCTACTAAAATGAGCATAACTTTTTTTGTAACACAAATATTGTAATACTGTGTTTATTCTTAAATTTTACATTAAATTACCTTCAATTTTATATATAAACGTTTGTATTTAAGTGAAAATTAATATATTCTACAAGCACACAAAGTTGAAAAACATGAAACTTTCAAAAAATGTCTAAACTTTTGCCCACCACTGTATATTGGAAGAGAGTTGTTGTAAAGCTTTATGGCAGAAATTAGCCTAAAAATAAGACGTCTTCTGCCTTTTAATAAGATAGAAGATTATGTCTGAGTAAACAATTTGGAAAACATTTAAGACTATTGAAAACCCAATTTTAGCAATCACCATCTACAGTCAAAACTATTTCCGAATTCTTTTGTGAAGCTCTGTATACGATCTATAGATTAGTATATATGCTACATAGTATGCAACAATTTAGTTCGGTTACGAAATGCTTAACACAGTTGAAAATTCCCCCTCAGCTAAGTTCTGTCAATAAGTGGAAATGTACTTGAATTCTTTTAGGATCTATAGACAGGGGGACCGATTTACAAATTTGGGGGCCCGGGACACAGATGCTTATGGGGGACCCCTTTGCACCTATGCTTACATCGGCCTTGAGTTTAAAAAATATATTATTGAAAGCGGTACTTATTAAGATAACCACTACTGACTTTAATAATTCTGTGATATTTATTGTTGTTTTTATAAATTTTCTTCTCAATTTTTTTGCAGTAAAAGTTTTTATAACATTCTCATAATCTTAAGTGTTTGATCTCGCTGGCGATTTTTCGATCTTTCGAAATCAGCTCAGAAAGTGAAAGTATCCTAATAAAAAAACCTGTAAATAAAATTGAAAAAGTAAAAAACAGCCTATGTAGAGATCGACCTCAACAATCCAATGGAAACAAAATATTTAAAAAATATTGAAATGCAAACAAGGTATTAAAAAAAAAATCTCCCATAGGATTAACATTAGTGAGCAGGTGTTTTCATATGAGTGATGTAGCCCTTAAAAAGTTATTTTTAAATGAAAAAAATTAATAAACAGATTTTTAAATATTAATTTTGTATTTTAACAGTCAAAACTTCATTAGATTATGGCCAATAATTGAAAAATCTTCAGTAGCATTTGGGGGCCCCTGGAAAATCTAAGGCCCTGGGCCCCTTCCCTGAATGTCCTGTCGTAAATCAGGCACTGTTTATAGAATATAATAAACACCAAGTAGTATGTTAACAATTAATTAAATATTAAAATGCATACCACAATTGAAAACACTTCCAGCAATTATTGCTCATAGACAGTATTGTAGCCAAATTCTTTTGTGTGTCCCTGTAAAGGAACGTTAAATTCTATGCACACCCTATTCTATAGTAAGCATCTTGTATTAAACTTTAGTGATGTATATCAATTTCAATATGATTGAAATAGTGTAACATCTTTAAAATACACTGCAAACAATTTTCTCCCGTAGGCCATAATGTAACAGCATTTTTTTAATACCCCTGTAAACAAACTATAAATGCTACACACTTCATTTTCAATACCGAACACGCCATGGTAAACCTCAATAACATATATAAATTACATGGTAATCTGACTATATTTATGCGAGAAAGCATGGCCAGACAAACCAAAATCATAAACACTTTTCAACTATGTTGGAAAGTTTATTGTTTTATATAAAACAATAAGACAAAAATCACAGATCTGCAGAAGATTTTCATACTTGCTGTTAGCGCATATCATTCAGCCAATTTTAGAGAAAATTTAGCATGCAGTTTAGTTTGGTTATTGGTTGCATACCAAAATTTTGTGTTGTTTGTTATTTCAGAGTTTATTTTCACAAAATCCATGATTTTTTTCCCAGTTCAATTAACAAAATTCTGGATTTTTTTTGAAAAATCAGATTGACAAAATTTGCAAATTTTTCATGATCAGTTGATAAAATGTTTTTTTAAAACATAAAAACAATGTTTCACAGCTATTTCCTGGCTTGTATTTTTTTTTCTGTACACCTATTAACTATTAGGAATAACAACCGTCATTAACATTCTCACTACTTTTTACACATGTCATCATCAATTTTTTACAGTCATAGTTTTATTTTGAACTTTATATTAAAAGTGTTTTGCTTACTTTTTTGGATTATATAGTCATCCTCTTTTACCTTGGAGCTTTTAATCCACAGTTGCTTTGACCATACTTACAGTTTTATCTCTGTTTCATTCACAGTATTTACCGATTCATTCAACATACATTGTTAACATTCTGTTGATGAATGATATCTCTAACATTGCTTGCTCACCCTCAGCGACACCTATGTCTTTTGGTTTTGCTTCCATTAATTGCATTATCCTTGTAATTTCAGAAATGATTCTAGTGCGTGTGTATTTCTCCTCTTCCTGCACATGTACAGTCAAACGTTAGTTATTTAATTATCTCACTGACACGCCCATGTTAATACATTCACTAGCAAGGAAGGTCTCCATAAGTGCATACTCAGAAAAATGTTAAAAAATTACAGAATATTCTTCTCATGAGGACAGATACGTCTGTAAAAAAAATTTGCTGCAGAACACTGCTTCAGATTCACTAATGTCATCGTTATCACATACTGTAAGAGGTTTTTTTTTTTTTAGGGGGGGGGAGGCACAACCTCTACCATTCCTACACTACATGGTTTGCATATCGCTTTCACACCTTTTCCAAAAATAGTTTTTTTTTTTTTTCCTGTAAAATAAAGCCACATTGGATCTTTCTTTCTCAAAGCCATTTTTCTTATGTATCAATGTATCCAAAGGCTCCCTGTACTGTACTTAGTATTAGTAAATGATATTCTTGTCCCAATTTGTGTTTCACACTATACTAGATTAATGATTACAAAACAGTTACAGGATGCAAGGTAATCACATAACTAAAAGTACGAAGCTATCAACTGTCTGTTATCTAGCCCTCAGCCATTGACAATTTCAGCAATCAATCATGCTCGCTTAACAGTAAAAATGACTTCTTAGCTTAGAAATAAGGTACAATAACATATATTGTATTTTTTATTGGAGTAAGCAATGAATGCTAGGAGGGGAAAGGGATCAGTCACAGAGATTAAATTATTTTCAGTTATAGAAGAAACATGAAACTGGAATTCTATAATTCCATGTTAGGCTAACTGTCTAAATATTTATTATATTACAATTTAGTCCTTGTATTGATCATATTATATGATCAATACTCCAACCATCAACACATGGGATATTGTAATTTGCAGCTCTAAGCAACTAAACATAAAACAAGCTTGTGAATCATGTATAATTTAGTTTAGAGGAAGTAACTCTTCACTGAAAATACTAGTATATTAAATACTATTATATTAAATACTTTTATATTGAATATATTTAACTTTAGCTTCAGCATCTAACTTACAAAAATGAAGTGATCATTTAGGAAAGACAAAAGTTTAAAAAAGAGAGGGCATTTATCAGTATTTATTTTGGGATGCACTATGGATAAATAATACAGGGTGTTTATAAAGTCCCGGACCCATTTTGATGTTTAATAACTCATAAAATAATAAAGATAGATTAAAATTAATAACATAAATTGTTAGATAGACTCAAAATTTCATGACCCTTGTCAATGAACTTTCACGTGTGCCCCCTTTTTCGCACGGAGAATATCAAGTCGATAGTCAATTTCACGCCAGGTAGCAGCAAGCATGTCGGCATCCACAGGGGCTATTGCGGTTGTAATTCTGGCTTTTAAGTCATCAATGTTCAACACTCTCCTCCTGTAAACATTGTCCTTTACAAATCCCCAAAGGAAAAAGTCCAGCGGTGTTATATCAGGTGATCTGGGTGGCCAAGGAATTGGACCTCCTCGCCCAATCCATCTTCCTGGAAAATGGTCATTCAAAGAAGTACGAACGATGATACCCCAATGAGGTGGTGCACCATCTTGTTGCAAAAAGACATCTGGCTGAAGCTCTTCTAGTTGTGGAAAGTGAACATAACATTGCAATAGTTGCCAAAAACAAAAGAGAGAAAAATGCAATTAAAAAGCAGACGATATTTAGAAAAGTACAGATATTTAGACTGGAAAATGAAACTATCTGAAATTAACCACACGTGCCGACGATATTTACAAAAGTAAAGATATTCAAACCTGAAAAGGAAAATATATGAGTTATTCCATCAATAAATGCCATAAGTTTGTTTATATCTTCATTATTTTATGAGTTATTAAACATCAAAATGGGTCCAGGACTTTATAAACACACTGTATTTTGAGTGCAGTGTTGCATTTACTTTCATAAAATAATTATTTTCAATTTATAACAATTTTATTTAACATTAATTAAAGGTAATTTCTAATCTGACATGAATGATGACATTTATTTGAACATTAATAATTATTTTGATCCTTATTCAGCTTGTAAATGTGAATGTTAAAAATACTGATTTAAATCAATTTTTTTAAATCATTTGATTTAAATCAAACAACCCCTGTATCTGATCATTTTGATTTTTATGATATTGATTTTCATTATGTTTTTATGTTCTGAGCAATTAATTTCCCATCCAATTGTGGATTAACACTTCATGTTGGATCATCCTTCTATAGGTGAAAACTGGGAAATTTAGTTAGTAGCCAGTGGCCGGTAGACTCAGTTTGTGGCCACTTTTTAAAGTTAGTGGCCACTATTCTGTTTCAAACTTTCTTGACATCTAGATAAATCATAATCGTTGTATATAAACATATTTTTCTATAAGAGTTTTATACCTATTGTATGAGTACGATTTTCGCATGTAGTATGAGTAGTATTTCGCATGATTAAACAGTATCTCTTGAAGAAACAATCCAACTGGTGAGCATGTGGCAGGAGTCGAAATATTGAAGATAGTGAAATGTCCTTAAAATCCGCTTATATCCGGTGGGAAAAAAAAGGAATAAATTTTGAAATGCATGTGGAATGAATCAAAGGTGATGAATATATTTTGCAGAATAAACTGTATTTCTTGAAAAAATAATCCAATTAAAGAGTAAGCACATGAGAAAAAGCCGAAATATTGAAAATACAGCTAAGTCATTGAAATCTGTTTGCATCTGGTAGGAAAAAAGAATTTACCAGTTCTCTAATTAGATGAAATCAGTGTAGGGATGCATATTTCCATGAAAAATGGTGTATTTAACTTGGCGATCGATAACAGATTTTTTAATCGCCACTTGGCGAGTGGCGACTAGGGTGGCGATCGATGACTGATTTTTTAATGGCCACTTTTTAAACTTTAATCGCCACGTGGCGAGTGGCAACCGCTAATTTTCACCTATACATCCTTCACTATTTAGAGTAGCCTCAGGTAGCAGTTTGTTGAGGTAAGACATAGTAAATGCCAGATAACTTTCAGAAGGTAGTGTTTTCTTGGTGATGGTGCTGTCACAGGAAGACCTCGCCCCAGGCACTAGTATATTTTAATAAGTTCTAGTTTTATTATGTTTAAAATGAAAGTGTCATTTAGTTCCTGCTTGCCTGTCAATGTTTTTTTTTTCTTATTTATGTATAATTTTAAATAGTATAAGTCAAACTAAAGATGTAATTAATGTTTAAAGTTATAAAAACATTACCCAAAAAGGGCTTAAAAATACCTTTTAATGTAAAGATGACATGTTTCATACACTCAAGTGGTGACTTCTTCAAGATCGATATTGATAAATAAGTCGAATAATAAATAATAACCAGTGGATTTGTGCAAGGATTTTGCATTGCAGTCCAATATTTTTTAGCAATATCTAATATTTTTTAGATGCAGGTTTAAATTTCTAAAGAAAAATTAAGGATAAAAATATCTGCAAACAATATTAGTGAAGCCAGAATATCATCTCATTTATTCCCCCAAAGTTACAGGAAAAACTGATGGAAGATGGGATAAGGCACGTGTGAGAAAAAAATTAACAATTGTATTTTAACTACATTAGAAGATGACATTATCTGCTTCAGAAAAAACATGGGACAAATAAATTAAATATGCATAAAATACTTCTTAAACTAATATAACAAAGCATACCTGTTAGGCTACACGTGATGCTTCGATCAATTGATGGTGTTTTTTTTTTCTTATAAACAGTTTAATTTCAATTTTACTTTTTAATAAACGGTCAATTCCACAGAAAAGTCTCATTTTGAGGGGGAAATAAAATTTATAATAAGTTTAATTTAAAGATATGATTGGAAAGCTTGGTATTTTTATGTTGTATAATAAAATCCTAATAAAAAGCCATTGTAAATTACTATTTACAAACTAAGTTAAGAGCTGTTATTGTCTTTGTAAAGTCATAATGTTACGTCAGTTACACAATAAAAGTTACGTCAGTTACATGTGTAAATGCCATTTTTTTTTCATTGTTCAGAAATTAATTAAACAAGTTACTGTTAGAATTTGTCATTACTTAGTGTTGTTGAGAACATTAAATCACTTTTTTTAACGGGATAGTTTTGATAATTTTTACACTTCAATGAAGGCAAAGAAAATGTTTGTCTATTTTACGTTACATCAGTTACAGGATTTTGAATTACAATTTTTGTGACTAAAAGACAGATTGAAATAATCTGTAGGTATTTGGGTATTAAATCCTTAGTAAAAAATATTTTAAATTGTAAAAATAAAAAAAATTTCTAGCTTTATTAAATTTTCTGCACAGTTTTAAAAACAAAATTCGATGATCAAGTGTTATGTCAGTTACGATGGAATTGACCAAACCCAAAATAAATCCATGCGGCAAAAACATACTCATCTTTTTTTTTTTTTTTTTTTTCAAAAAATATGTTTTAACATAATGCGAGTGTACTATATCAGAAACCTCTTCAAAAACCTTTTGAATGATATCTCATTCGTTGTTGTGTGTTTCGTAAATTCATAGAAAAGGGATATTGACAACAGAAATAATATATATGATAATACTAGCTGTTACCCGTGACTTCGTTCACGTATCATTAAAGAAGAATAAATGCATTAATTAAGCAAAATATTTCATTCCCGATAATTAGAAACATAAATAATTAACTAACTCTTTATCACATTCCATAGGAGACAATACAGTATTTCTATGTTATAGAGGCCTTGACATAACTAAGTTTTAAAAAAGTGAAATTTGTGACAAAATAATCATGAAAAGGGAACTGCAACCAATGACAAAAGGCAGGCCAAACAAAATCGTGGAAATCGGCGAATTATATAAAAACATATGTCAAGTTTACCTGGTAAACCATTTTACTTTTAACGCCTTTGTGAAACTTTTTAATAGCAATCCTTCAAAGATAATGGAAATAGTATACAGTCGAACTCGGTAATAGCGTCCTCGGTTATAGTGACAACTCTGTTATAACGTCAAATTCCACAATCCCCACGAAACGCCCATAGACACCAATGTTATAGTAACTTGGAAATAACGACATAATTTAAGCGGTGACCCCGGTTATTGCGTCAAAAAATATGTACAAACTAACATATTTATTCTCAGAAAATGGGGCAGTATAATCTTTTTTCAGAACAAGGAAATCCAATTCGTCACCGATGGGAGACATTGAAATCACAGCTGGTTCAAGTTCACCCCTACACACAATTTTTCGGACCTGTCCTGCAGTATCGGACAGGAAATAACTCTGGGAGGGGGGAGGGGGGGGTATGCACTGAACAGGGTGAAACTTCTACTCCTTATCTATCTAAACAAATAGCGTCGATGAGGGAGAAGAGGGAGGAATCGAATTCCATTTGGTGCTTGACCAACGAGATTCTAAAAGAGTATAGCGTTTCTGACCTGACTGCAACATCATTCGTTTGGTTTTCAGTTCTCTCGTGCTTTGATTATTATGGAATCCGTAAAAAGAAAAGTTCTTTCTTTGAGTGATAAAGTTAACACTATTAATGCATTGAATAAAGGGAAAAAGAAAGCTGAAGTTTGCCGAGAATTTGGATTAGTAAATTCAACTGTGTGCTCTATCTGGAAAAACAAAGAGAAAATTTTAAGTGCCTTTGAACAAAATGGCAAGAATGTTAAGCGAATGAGGAAGCCGGATAAGGAAGATCTTGATGGGGCTTTGCTAAAATGGTTTAAACAGCAAAGAACTATGAATGTACCGATCAGTGGTCCAATGTTGATGACAAAAGCAGAACAGCTTGCCAAGTTGCTTGGGCATACAAATTTTGTTTGCTCCAACGGTTGGATAGATCGATTTAAGGCACGTCACAGCATAGCGTTTCACAAGGTATGTGGAGAAGAAAAAAGTGTCGACGATAAGTGTGTTCAGGATTGGCTAAGCGATGTATGGCCGAAAGTTCGACAAGGCTACGCAGACAATGACATTTTCAACGCAGATGAGACTGGCCTCTTTTTTAAGCTTACTCCCGATAAAACTCTTTCATTTAAGAACGAAAAGTGTTCTGGCGGAAAATTATCAAAGGAAAGAATTACAGTTCTTGTATGCGGAAATATGACTGGATCAGAGAAGAAAACCTTGACCGTGATTGGAAAGTCCAAACGTCCAAGGTGTTTCAAAAGCATCAAGACGCTTCCGGTCAACTACCAATACAGTCGAAAGGCTTGGATGACATCCGAGTTGTTTGAAGCTGAATTGAGGCGATGGGATAAGGAACTCTGTAAACAAAAGCGAAAGATTCTACTCTTAGTAGATAACTGTCCTGCCCATCCTGGTGTGAAAAATTTGCATAGAATACAGTTGGCGTTCCTACCACCAAATTGTACAAGCAAGCTGCAACCTATGGATCAAGGTGTCATCAGAAGCCTTAAGAGCAACTATCGGAAATGCGTGCTTATGCACATTTTAGAATGCTCTGACGAAAATAAGGTTTGTAGTATAAATCTTTTAAATGCAATTAATTTTTTGGATAAAGCCTGGAGACGTGTTTCAGAAAAAACGATTCGAAATGCATTTCGACATGCCGGTTTTGTTTCTGCAGAAGAAAGGGGTAGTGAAATCCCACAAAGAGAAGAAGATGAAGAAGATTTGCCTTTGTCAGAGTGGAATCGTCAATTCGGAAGGTCTGATGATTTGCCTTTTCGTGAAAATTTAGACGAATTTGTTGCTGTAGATGACGATGTGGTAACTTCGGAACTTAAATCTGATTTGGAAATTGTTCGAGAAGTGCAAGAAACAGAGGAAACTGTCAGTGATGACGAAGAAGGACAAGAAATGGATGAAGATGAAGTACCACCGCCTGGAATTAAAGATGCTCAGCAAGCTATAAGATTGTTGTCACGTTTTTATGAATCCCAAATCACAGATCCAACGATCTTTAAATTTATTGGACACATTGAAGATGACATAGAACGAAAATTATTTTGTTCGAAAAATAAACAAATGAAGATTGAACATTTCTTCTCTCCAAATATGTCCTCCTAGCTCTAATATTATGATGTTATGTAGGAATAAATTCATTTTTTCCTTGGAAAAATACAGTAAGTGTAATTTATACTTATTTCATATTTTATTATACAATTTATACCACCATACCATTATATACTCATTTTATAATTTATTATAAAATTTATACCACCATTCTTTCTTTTTAGGTGTAAATAGCGTAGCGTATACGCGTTCTTTACTTATACTCCATGTTTCTGACCCAACCTCGGTTATTACGTCATTCGGTTACAGGCTCGGACTGGCCCGCCGGCCCATCGGGCCGAGGGCCGGTGCGCCCTCAGCCAGGGAAAATTTTGCGCCCCTAAGCCACTGCAATGTTTTCCCCTGGCTATAAGCATACATTCTGATTATTGTACTAAATTTGGATAATTTTCTTACGAATAATCATCAATTAAGACAAATGTCAAAAGAGAGAGATTTTTATTATCATGAAGAAATTGAAGATACATCGAAGGAATTTCCTGAATAGGAAACCAAAGCAGACGTGTTTGCATACTATTGAGGAATCTTCTTGCGTACTATTTAAGATCTTGTTCATAGGGAAAGTTTTAAAAGCCCTGGCGCGCTCTGTATACTACGCCCAGGTATTACTCCCGCGCCCTGCGAGAAATTTTTTCATTGGTTCTTAAAATAATATGTTTTAGGTCTTACATTTAGGCTAAATATTTTGGAAATTTTCCGTCCCTTAGCTATTAGGCGGTCACCCACAGTGTTGAATTCAGACACTTTTGTCCGGGAGGGATTTCTGTAGCTCCAGGGGGGGGGGGGAAATTCCACTTTTTGCCCATTTGAAAGCATAAAATCTCAAATCTTCCAGGGGGGGGGGACATTTCCAGGCTCAGAGGGATGATGTCCCCCCCGGTCCACCGCCTGAATTCAACATTGGTCACCGAACTTGCGCCCCTTTAAAGCTGGCCCTGAATGTCCCTATAATCGAAAGTATGCTTTTCGAAAAACAGTTTGATAAAAGAAAGAGATAAATATTAGAAAACCAAAACGTTTTGTGTGGATTTTGTTGTTGACTGGAAAACACTCTTTCTTTTCGAGGAATACAACCTCGATCACATTTCTGGATTGCAATTCTACAAGCTGCAGATTCCCGCGGCCAGCGTTTTTTTTTTTTTTTTTTTTTTTAATTATAAAAACCTATTATATTTTTCGGATAGTAATCTTAGATATATTTAATAACAGCATTTCTGTAATTAAATAACTAATAGAAAATTCTGGTATGTATTTTCAATAAAAAATTACTTTATTTCATCACAGAAAAATCGATCATTTAATAAAGCGATGATTACTATTCAGAAACTATTGTACACTGTAAAAAATTTTCAGAAACGTTTCTGAAAGTAACGGAGACCTGTGCTGCACGATACTAACAGAAAGGTTTCTGATTCGATCAGAAAAATGTTTCGGCTAAAACACGGAACCTTTCCGATTCGTAATGAAACCTTCCTGAATATATCTGAAACCTTTCTGAATATATCGGAAATCTTTCATTACGGATCGAAAAAGTTTCTGAATATATAGGAAATCTTTCAAAATATATTGGAAAAGTTTCTGAATATATCGGAAATATTTCATAATATATCGGAAACTTTTCTGAATGTATCTAAAACCTTTCTGAATATATCTGAAGTGTTTCTGAATATATTTTTATCTATTTTTATTATATATTATCTGAATTTTAAAAGAATACTTGAAAAGATTAGAATTTCTGTTCTTTTAAATATTCTAATCAAACTTTTTTTTTTATAATGATTCTTTTTTCTAGGCGAAATTATTTGGTATATTGCGTGACATTTTTCAGTTTGTATCAAAATTTTATCAAATATGTTTTAACCCTAATATTTAAGAATATTCACGCAGTGAATATTGGGGAATGGAGATATTTACCTTGTTTTTTAACAACATATCATGAAAAAAATATGGGATTCATACAGCTTCACAAATCAAGTATTTATTTAAAAAAAAAAAAAAAAAAAATAGCATATATACTTAGAAAGAAAACTTTCAAAACTTTTCATTAACATGAAATAGGCAAACTAAAGCTATACTAATATATTTTCGATACATTTCAAACAATCTAACTCCCAGCAACATAAAATGATTAAAACTTATGTATGAGCTTTCCAAAAGCAATGCAGCTTCAGAGATCTGTTTATCTGTTAATTTTTTCGGTCCTTAAAAGGTAATTTTTCATATTAAAACAAGACATTTCACAAAAATTCTCATCTTAAAACTGGGCCCTTCACAAAATTTTTCGTTCCAAAACAGTATCCTTCACACAATTCTTTGTCTTAAAAACAAGACTTTACCACCTCAAAAACTGAACTTTTCACAAATTTAATGATTTAAAAATAAAATCTGACCTATCACAAAACAATTGAACTTATCAAAGTGCATAGCTTTTTTATGTGTAAAGGATAGATACAAAGGAACCTGATATAACGATAATTTCAAATTCACAAAATTATGACCGGAATTTTTAAAATATTAAAAAATACTTCAGTTTCACAATAACAGGACCCTGTGAGAAAAATCTGGACATAACCCTGAGATTAATAAAAACACCTAGGAATTTTCTTTTCAGAATTAGAATAAAATAAATAAATATAGTTTGTTTACTTTAAAACGATATTTTTAAAGTCAGACAAGTCAATTTTCAATATATAGTATTGTAAAAGTTAGAGTTCTGAAACATCGTTAAAAAATATATATATAAACAAACACACAGTACCGCCGGTAGATATTATTCTTTAAGAGATAAAATTGCTACTAAATGGTATTATAAATCATATTTATTGAAGCAACATTAAAAAAAACTTAAAATGAGAGACAAAGGATTTGTATTTTTATATTTTAGAGTATATTTTAATAATTATCCTTCCAACTCAAAGTATCTAAATGCTCATGTAAATAGTCCTAAATGTTAGGGTTAAGACATTTGTTAAAAATATTGATATAAACTGAAAAATATCACGCCATGTATGAGATAATAATGAATATAAAACAGAATCATTATAAAAAATATTATTAGAGTATTTAAAACAGCAGTAATTCTTACCTTTTCAAATATTCCTTTTTTAAAATTCTCTTTTTGGACCGCTCGAATAACTAACATAATATTTTCCACAGCCCCAACAACGAGCTGCTTTAGCTTTGCCGTAAACAGGGTAAACTGCTTGAAATAGTTGAGAAGATAAATATTTGGAATGCGCACAAACTGGTTTGCTATAGAAGAGGGTCGGTTTCAATCACCTAATCCTAAACATACGGAAAGGTTTCTGATGGTTTCAGAAATTGAAAATAGCTCTCAGATATCCGATGGTATCAGAAACATTCCTGTTAGAATACTAAATGTTCCAAATATTTTTTACAGTGTAGGTTAAAAAAAAAAAAAAAAAAAACGCTGACTGCAAAATCCTGTAGCTTACAGGATTGCAATCCCCGGGGGATTTATTTCAATTATGGAAACTTAAATATTTCCCTTGATCTCTAATTGTGATAAAAAATTTGCAAATCATGGTAAGAGTATTCTGAAAAAAGTAAATTTATTCAATTATTTCAGTGATTTAAGACTACTAATAGCTATTTCCGATCTATCTTTTCAGTAGAAACTTTTTTATAGTGCGATATCAATTCAGTATTTAACGGATGCATAAAGTAATTTTTAAAGCAGATAAAATACCTCTTCCCCCCCCTGTCTCTCCTTAGGTCAAATGCTTCAAGTCTAATATTATTTTCACAAGTAAGTGTTCTTTCCGCATTTACATACAAACAGTAATACATCATACATTCATCATATAGTTCAACATTCAAATACTGCTATAATGTGTGGTACTTTTTCCAAAAATATATAAATAAATAAAAAAATGAATGAAATAAAATAAAAATCAAGCATGAGTTTTAACTTCAGAATTTCTATTTCCATTTCCATACGGAAAGTACATTTTTGTTTTAGATATACATATTTTTTGAACGAAGTTTGCATATTAAATCTTTTTCTGTGTGTGTGTGATGAGGTAGACACCTGCAGAGATCCCATTTAAATATACTACTTTGCTAAAGAAAAAACAAATATTTAGCAATTTTAATCAGTAATTCTAGAAGCATAATTAATTTTTGCCTAAAAAATTCGACAAATTAGTTGAAGTTTCTAATTAAAATAAGGTCAATTATTATCATATTTTATTGTTATTATTAGCGCAGTTTTTTTCCAGTAAACATGACTGTTGGTCAAATGGCAACTCATATCTTTAGACCAAAGATCAGCCAAACGTTGACTCAGACGCAGTGTTAGCTGTTGGTCCAACTAATAGAAAAATCTTTGGCCAATGTCAATCGCCAAACTGCCAATCGCAAGACTGCCAAACTCAATCGTTGGCTAACGAAGCTAGAAAACAATGAACTAATGATATCCCAATAATTCTGTCTTGCTTGAGTAAAAAAAAAATATATATATATATATAAAAAAGGGAAGAGTCGTAACTCACAGAAAGATGACGGTAATATACATATATATATATATATCGTTAAGCTTGTAATAAAATCTGAAATTGCTAAAAAAGTAAAGAAATGTTATTTTTGTTGTTGTTAATGGACACGACTATGGATATACCAAGTTGGACTAATGTGTTAATTTACACTCCTGGACAAAAAAAAATCAAGCTAGACTAAAGTGTTAATTTAAAGTCCTGGACAAAAAAAAAAAAAGCGATCCCCTCCTACTAATTTCTGTAAAAATATTTGTAAAAAAAATTATAGGTATCAATCGATTGGAAATAATGTCTACTAATTAATGCTATGCATAAATGTTTCAGGAGTCGTCTAAATATTAAATATTATACCAACTTTGAATTTAAAACCATAACACGCATTTTTTAACCCCATTTGAGTTCCTTGGATCGAGACAGCTGGCGGAAAGGTATAGTTTATAGTATTTATCTTAAATATTCATAGAATTAGAAGAGTTTAAAGTTTGAGGATGCTAATGTTAAATACATTTGACAAACTTATAAAAATCATCCGATTGAATTTTTATTAATTTTTTAATGAAATACACTTAATTGACCTAAACATATTCCAGGCTTTTATTGTATTCAAAGACATTTTTTTTAAAGTTATTAATAAATTCACATTAAAAAATTATAAATCATGAATTGCATTAATTTTTGTATAAAAAAATCACTAGTGTGTAAGTTTCCATCTCATTTGAATAATTAGTTTTCGAGATATAGAAAACCTTCTTCTGTTTTCAAAAGATCCACAAAAAATAAATCGTAATATATTACCTGAAACATTTTGCTGTATTTACTTTTATAGAAAGAAAGTTAATTATAAATTTAAAATTCCTGTATAATTTACTGGTGTCTAAATGAATGTTTTCATTACTTTTTCTTGTAGGATTTTAATTTTATTTTTCGAAATTTTTAGACAAACCCCTAACACATTTTCTTTTATAAGGCTATGGAGATTTAAGAGAAGTATATTCCCAAGTTACCTTGATCCAGGGAACTCAAAGAGAGTGTCAAAAGTAGGTTTTACCATTTGAAAAATCATGGTTCGTGCATTTTTTTTAATATGTAGACAATCCCCGAAACAAAATTTATGAATAGAATTTAATAGTAGATATTATTCCCAATAAATTGGTACCTATGTTTTTTTATATCTTATTTGCAGGATAATTAGTAAGGGTGATCACTTTTTTCCCATGACTTTGTAAGGCATCTTCTACTGACTAAAAAGCTAAAGTAGGAAAGCCGTAACCTATAGTCAATCTAACAATGTGTTCAACTACTATTTTCAACTTTCTAGCGTTTTTGAACATTACATAACATGTTTTGGAAAATTGTGTAGCATTGTAAAGATTTGATGGAACATCAAACATACACAGGAATATAGCGAAGTCGTCTTTCTAGACTCAATAATATTATTGGGTTGTCCGGAAAGTTCGTGCCGGTTGGGAAAATCAAATAGTACCGGAAAATTCTACCATTTAAGTATTAGACATTAAATTCGATTCAAATGTATAATAATTAACGGGTTGAATTTTCCGGTACGAATTGATTTTCCCAACCGGCACGAACTTTCCGAACAACCCAATTATATTAAACAATTTTCTTACTTAGTGCTATGCGAATGTGTTATCTCTTGTCAAGTAAAACACAGAAAAAATAAGTAAGATTGACATGAGTTATTTAACATTTTCGCGCCCTCTGAAAATCCAAGGTCTGCGCCCTTTCCCCTGGCCCAGTCTGACCCTGTTCGGTTATAGTGTCATAATTATTGTGGTCCCTTGAATGACGCTATAACCGGGTTCGACTGTATTATTTTTCATTAAATTCAATTCTTGTGAATATGGAGCAATTATTGTAGACCTAAATGCAAGGAGCTTAAATTTGCCTCCTTGATTTAATCTATAACTGAAAAAAAAAATATTTATTTCTAAATGAAAATATGTTGACAGACGATTTTTGTTCTCCAGAATAAATTGATTCATGAAGTTTGAATATGTGAAAATACGTTTTTTTTTTTATCGAAAATTTTACTGTAATCAAGATTTTTTTTTTTTTACTTTCACCATCTATTGAAATTGAAAATAAATTCTTTTTTTTTTTCAGTTTTAATGAGAAAAAATATATTAATCCGTTTTATTTCTTCTTTTTTATCCACAAAAATGGAATAATTTAATTGCCATTTTTAGCGAAACTTCGTTAAAATTTACAAAAAAAATAAATAAATAAAATAAAATATAAATAAATAATAATAATAATATCTCAGAATTTAAATCATTTTTTTTTAAATTCTGAGAGTGTGTGACATCCTCGGATGAATGGTAACCGGTGTTAAGTAAATCGCGTTGCGTTCGACGATCTGAAAAGAGTAGTTGCGAAATACAAACAGGCGGTCAGATTTTAAAATAATAGATTCGTATTTATTTTTCTTTTCCTAATAATCATTGTGTGGTTTTTGACAAAAAACTGTCATCTGTATGTAACTGATATTCATGCTTATTAATTGGTATAGATAAAAAAAACATTTCAATTTTTCGTTTTAAATATGTCGTGAAACTAATCTACTTTCTATACTTACTGATCCTTGTATTATTAATGTACGGAATCAATTCCCGCTCCTTGTAAAACACATTTGAAAATTCCCGTTTTATTTCAAATATGACGTCACATTTTCCTCAGAGAAATCTCTTTTTAATACCATAGTTCTTGTTAATTTTCTTTTTCTGGCAATCAGGACGTAAATTTTGACAAAAAACTCTCATCTGTATGTAACTGATATTCATGCTTAATAATTGGTATAGATAAAAAAAACATTTCAATTTTTCGTTTTAAATATGTCGTGAAACTAATCTACTTTCTATACTTACTGATCCTTGTATTATTAATGTACGGAATCAATTCCCGCTGCCTTGTAAAACACATTTGAAAATTCCCGTTTTATTTCAAATATGACGTCACATTTTCCTCAGAGAAATCTCTTTTTAATACCATAGTTCTTGTTAATTTTCTTTTTCTGGCAATCAGGATGTAAATTTTATCAGAAAACTCACATTTGTATGTAACTGATACTCAAGCTAATTATTAATCAGTATCGATAAAAAATATTTCAGTTTTTCATCTTAAATATTACGTCCATTATCTATCTACTTTCATTATACATTGATTTCATGCTCCTTGTATTATTACGACTATTTAAAAATACATGTTTTATTTATGACGTCATATTTGTCCAAGCCGAGGAGGATCCTTTTCATAGTTCCATGGTCCAAGTGAAATCTATTTTTAAGAATATAATTATTGTTCATTTTTCCTTCTAATTATAACGCAGTTTTTTAACAGAAAAAGATCTTTTTAATGTAACCGATATTCATACTTCATGTATAATAACAAATACTCCATATTTTTGTTTCAGATATCACGGAAATTCATCTTCTTTTTCATTTTTATTTTTCACGTGAAAATCGTTCAATTGAAAATTAATTGTTGAGGAAAAATTATTTTTTCGTGTTTTTATTTATTGACAATGATCAAAGCCCTAGCAACGATAAAGTAAAATGGTTAAATTTTATGGGAAAATGTCCATTTATATGAAAATAACGAAATTTTGATTTATTAAGAAAAATATTTGAATAAAATGAACAAAAACCAGGCTATGTTCATTTGAGGGTTATAATCAACGTATATGCAAAGACACAGGATCATTAAATGCTCCATTTTGACGCTGGCTTCAGCCTAACATTTGCACACAATCAGATTTATAATATTATTAGGATAAAGAGGTCATCGCTTGAACATTTGAAACGTGTTATCTTTATATTAAATCTTTATGCCTTTTTGTGTAATGTTTTTATCACTTTAAGCAGTAATTACGTCTTTAGTTTAACGTTAACAAGTGATTTTATTGTACTTTTTTATAGTTATTTTATAGAAGTCATTGTTTAAAATCTGTTTTTGTTAAAGTTTTTTGGGTTTACAACCTATAATTAATTTTATGTTTAGCTTATTTAAATTAAAAAAAATATTAGACAGATAATCTATAGAACCTGTGAAATCTGAAATAGATGTTTTTAAGGTTTAAAATTTTTAGATAATGTTTTAAGCTGGATATAATAATAATATGATAGATTGCTTATTAAGTTAACCTATTTTTATTTACAAAATGTTGTCCTGGAGAAAAAGATTTTAATTACTTTTTAAAAAGATTAAAGTAATGTAATATACAGTTGTGATTTTACATGACAGAAATCTGTGATATACCGCGCATCTGGAAATGGTTGAATAACTCGAGAAATACATGTTAAATATTTTTTAAAAAGCTATTCAGTGATATGAAAGTTGCCTTCCCACCCGACCCTCTGGAGGTGAGAGGGATTCAACTTTGAAATCTTGAATGAGAACCAGCATTTTTTATAGTAGATTCAGATTCTACAGTAGAAAAACACGTAACTTTTGTATTTAACATCTTTTTCAAAATTATTGCTGGTGCTGTAATTGAGCTAAATGCAGTCAGATTCATTTTGTGAGCGGGAAATCCTAGTTTTCATTGAAGTTCTGATTTTAAAATTTTTAGAAAACAGAAAAATGCTACATCCCTCTCTACATCTTTGGTAGAAAGTGGGCCACTGCTTAAATTCTAAATGAATCCACTATCTTAAGTGTCACCCAAGAACAACGAGTAGCCTTCCTGTTCCCTTTGGTATTCTTCATTAACGTCAATCCCCTTGCCTCTCATGATTTGGGATGCTGTTTAATGCCTCATTTTGATCGATTACATTGCTATCCATAATGATAAAAAAAAAGAAAAATTAAATATAAAAGTTACCTATTTTTCCCATAGAATCCGAATCTGTTATAAAAAAAGGGGGGTTGTTCTAATTTAATATTTCAAAGTTGCACACCCTCTCATCCCCAGGGGGTGGGATGTCAACTTTAGTATCACTGAATAGATTTTTTAAAAATATTGAACATGTATTTTTTCGTTTTTCAATCCAATGTGTATTTCTCGAGTTATTTGACCATTTCCAGACTTTTTGGACGACCGGTATATATTCTAGTGCAATATGTACTTTTTATTACAGTAAATTTTGAAATTTTATCTTGAATTGCTTAATATGTTCAAGTATGTTATTGATTTCCTTCTATGCTGTAGGTGAATATTTGATTCTCCTGTATCGTTGGATGAAAAAAATCCTACCTAGGTAATGGTAGAGGAAATGAGTTATCAGATTGAGCTTAATGTTATGAAAGGGTTTGATTGCATGTACAGATTGTATTTTGTCTTCCACATGGGTATCTTATGGGTTGAATGTAATTAATTATTTTTTTAATGTAAAAAAGATTTTTGTAATCAAGAAAAATTACTCATATGTTTAATTTGAATTTTGCTTGAATTGAACTTTTACTAGCTGAGAATATAATGTGATACATTAATATGATGTTGAACTTTTAAGTCTGCTATACATTTTGAATATCTAAATATTATTATTATGGAAATGTTATATAGAGAACATACAGCATGAAGGGATGTGATAGATTCATTATATCTAAAATTTTCATAGATATTAGATATTGAAAATAAAATTGGTATTGTTAATTTGTTTGTTTAAAAAGAAACTTTATACAATGGAATTTTTACTAATATGAGGACAGTTTGATAAGTTCTTGGCCTAACACGGAGATTGAACAAGTATGACCAAATGACAATGTTGATTGTAAAGATGACATGCTGCCGAGTTTCAGACATGTGAGTTTATTGGTTATTGCTGGGCGATAAAGTAAACAAGTTTTAACATTTTCGAAAAATAGAAAAAATTTAAGTTTGAGCTGTCATAAAATGTCAAAAAAGGTTTAACCTCCAGTCATCCTCCAGTAACTTCAGTCATTATAAAATATATCCAAAACAAAGTTGAGTTGTTTTATTTGCTGTATTTCACATGTTTTGTGGAATTGCCCTTAAAATAAATAATAAAAATATTTTCATTTATCCAAATTAAGAACTGTGCACACGCTGTACCTTGGTACATGTCCTAAGGTACAACATATTTTACTGTCCCAAGGTACAATTACCACTAAATAAAATCTAAGTGACAGTCAATCTAGACGCACTATTATTATTTTCTCATAACCAAAGCATTTACAAATCTTCTTTTTTATTAAAAAATAAAATGCAGTTGACTTGTTGTAAAAATACAAAAGTAGAAAAATAAATTAAAATGACAAAAATATTTACTTTGGAGTAATGAAATTTTATTTTTTTCCTCCAAGTCATTAATTCAATGTCCCTGATTTTGTCTGTTAATATGATGAGATCCGTTGGTTATAGGTCACTGTTAGAACTAAATAAAACATTACTGTGGCCAATAAGTTATTAGAAATTGACTGTGTCCTGAGGTACAAGCATCCTAAGGTACAGGTACAAACATCCCAAGGCACAACACTCTCCCCTACACATGTTTGTTCTGTCATCATTTGATTTTTAATTTGACATTTATCTATATTTTTACTGATGTTTTACTGATTTATTAAGTATTTGGTTAATTAAACAAACAATTATGTCATTAAGCAGATGCTCCATGATATTAAAAGAGAAAAAAACATTGAAAAAAATGTTGCAATGCATGGTTACGTACAATAAATAGACCAGTTTCAAATGATGGTGCAAATATTTATCCACTATCTGAAAAGAATAATTAATAAAAATAATTAAATATCCAAGATTATTTTTTTTCTGTTTTCATTAATATATTGTAAATTTTATTGCTTAAAATTACTGATAGTTGACACTTTAGTGAGAGAGGCTTCTCCGAATTTATTGTATTTTTGGGGAATTCTAATGGCAACATTCTTTCATTTGTTTATTGGCATTAGCATTAAGGTTTAGCGATAGTTTTTATGGAAAGCGGTCACCGTGATAATGAAGAAGTACCATTTTATTTTTTTTTTTACTAGCAATGGGTAGAAAGCATTATTCTTGCATTCTTGGATGCAAGGATATTGTTGGCGATAGTTTTGGCTTGTTGTTTGTAGGTGGTGCTACCTTAGCACAGTTGTACACAGGCTGTCATTTAGTACCAAAGTTGCAACTCTGTATTAACACTATTTCGTTACAAGTCCTTATCTATTTCTAAGTTCATGCTACAAATCATCCATACTTTTAAAGATTAATTCCAAAATACTAATTTTGTGGAATTCTGCAAAAAATAAAAAATACATATTAGCAGAAAATTACATGACTATTAGTGTAATAGCACAAAATTCCAACACAGATTACCATGTTTAAAGATATTTCAGGATGGGGGGTTTCCCCCCCCCCCTCAGGAATTCCAGTGCAAGTGCAAGGTGGCCATAATTACACTGACAGTACTTAGCGTGATGTGTGGCACAATCTAATTGTGAGAATGGAGCCAATTTTATAGCAGTGGTGGTATAGGTGCAGATTCACGGTCACATTCACTACGTAACGACTAAATTTTTTGCTCTGGCCACTAACTTTTTATGTCTAAGTCGCATACAGGGATGCCCTTTTCCGATGAATGGCAGATTTCTGCTTTTAGGTAGATTTCGTAAGAAATACTACCTATTACATTCTCCCCTAAGTTGGAATTCCTGAAAAATTTTTGCAGACCTACACCAATCATGACTCCTAGAATCCAAAACCACCTCCAGTTCAAAACTTTGTCTATCTATCTATATCACTTTTTAATGGACACGATCACTTCCATAATTCTGCACAAATCTCTTCCGAATTGATACATAAAATCAAGTGGCTCGTTAATGGGCAAAATCGAATCTAGCGGGGGCAAATGGGGAGGCTTTTCGTGAAAACAGAAAAAACCTCATAACTTCTTAATTTTGTAACATATTGAATCCATTTAAAATTATTATTACTTCTAGGAAAAGGGCCAAAAATTTATGTATGACAGATTTTGGATGCCCCACAGTCTGTGTCTTCGAAATCTACCTGTGCCTGTAGGCCGAGCCATCAGGGAAATATAACATGCCATCCATAATTCTATGATGTTTAGCACCTTTTTCTTCTTTTCTGTTGTCCATAATTAAAAAATACGATAGAACAGGGATGCCACATTTTTGCTGATCCGCTAATTCCCTATTTTCTTTTTCTTTGTTTTGACTGCGATGGGCTGCGAATCAGAAAAAAATCATGTTGATATGTGGTGGCATACTGCAACTAGCTCACGATGCAGAAAAATTCGTGCCGAGAAGAGAAAAATTTTGGGTCCCACTCATTAAATTTGTAGGTCTGGGATTTTTCAGGTATGTTCTTACCAGGTAGACACAGATATTGGCATGCGAATCTTCCATGAACTAGCAAAACTCCTCTTATTATCTTTGTTTTTTTAGATTTCCGCAAAATAATTTCGGTCATGAAAAGAAATCAGGAATTTCTTCAATTGGTTGCGAACTTCCGGTAAATGGTCATGCAAAATTTCTGCAATTTTCGTTTATCGCTCGCCAAAAAACCCTCTAATTTCATCAATCACTCACGAAAAAAACTGCAAATTTCGCCAAATGGTCGTGAAATAAAACCGCGAATTTCCTCAATCAGTCTCGAAAAAAAAACACGAATTTAATCAATCAGTCGTGAAAACTCATCAATCGAGTGCAGACAAAAAATGTGAGTTTTGCCAAACAGTCGCGAAAGAAAAATTGCAAGTTTTGTCAAACGATCCCAAATTAAAGCTGCAAATTTCGTTAAGCAGTTGCAAAAAAAACACTAATTTCATCAATCGTTCGAAGAAAAAATTGTGAATTTTGTTAGTTGCTGAAAAAATTCTGAATTTCATCAACTAGTAGTAGAAAAAAATGTAAATTTCGTCAATCAGTTGTGAAGACATCTGCAAATTCCATCAATTAGTTGTGGGTAAAAATAGCGAATTTTTTTTAATGATCATAAATTTCGCCAAGGAGTCACAATAATAAATGTGAAAATCAGTGATCGGTTACGAAAATTGTAATTTATTTTGTCGCCATAGGGATTTTAAAAAATCCTTTAAAAAAATCACCTTGCCAAGAAAAGTTTCAACCCATGTTGAGCATTTATTTTCAGCTATGAAAAATACTTTGGAAGGAAAAAGTTTATCTTTAGAACAAAAAAAGTTCAGGCCTTACATTACAAACATTTATTCCTACAAACTATATAGAATTATGGTGATAAGATTCTATAAAATTCTGTCGCACGAATTTAATGGAGAAACTATATTGTTTTTATGTGTTTGTTTTACTATGTGGCCACTAGTTTTTTGGGGTTTAAGAGCCACTGGCTCCTTCCAGATTTTGGGAATCTACATTTATACAGTGTGGCCCCTAGATTTTTTGGGTTTAGGAGCCACTGGCTCCTTCCACATTTTGGGAATCTATACCTATAAGTGGTGGGGAATTACATCATTCTCCTCGCCACTGGTGAGTGGGTTTTCTGACAGGGCAAGGGCATTTTAGATGTTCTTAAAAAATACAAGCTATAGAAAATATAACAAAAGTTTATATTTTTATTTATTAGCCATATTTTGCATCTTTCCTAATTGCCACTGTGAAAACATGACACTAAGTTTTATTCTATACTAAACTTTTCTCTGTTGTATATATTTTTTAAGATTATATTTAAAAAAAAGAAAGTAAAGAAATATGGAAAAAATGAAGAAATGATAGTACAAAAATGCAGTGTAGTAATGAATTAATTTTGCAGCCATGTAAATTTTGCTATAAACAATTTTCAACTGTATGTTGTATCTTGCTGGCTGGTAAAATAAATCCTTGGCTGGTAAGATTATCTGAAAATTCCCCACCCCTGTTTTGTGGAATGATGAAACAAAATGGGGGACGAAGGATTCCACAGAAAAAACAGCGCTACATATCCTGACTTTCAGAATTATTTTTTCATGTAATCTGTCGTTCCCTGTTTATTTTTTCAATTGTGCCACAAAAATTGGCTCCATTCTTGCAATTACATCGCTCTGCAGAACATGCTGAGTACTGTCAGTATAATTATGGCCACGTTGCACATGATTCCTGGTTACACGCATGCACAGCAAACAACAGAAACAATTGCTTCTGATCAGGACAGGAAGTTGTGTCATAGTAAGAGTGCAAGAGCTGAACCTGTGGATTCAGAGCACGAAGGCACAGCATGCTTGTTTTGTTTCTAAATACAAACTTTTTTTCAATAAGATATCTATTACTAAAATTTCTTATGACCAGGTTTTGACAAATGCAGTCGCCAGGTTGCCACTGGCTACTTAAGTTAGTTAATCTGACTCTCTTTTTTTCCTTTCTTTTCAAAAATTGAACTAAGATATCAGCACAATTGTCTCTCCAACACCACTATTCGTGCGGGCAGCATCTGTTCTCTTCCATTTCATGCACATAGAACGTCACTGTCGGCTAGCATATCACGTGATTAGAATGTGGGGAGAGAGGGGGGGGAAGTTTCAATAAAACAGTAAGAAATTTTGTCAATCCAACCTACGTGGCATCTAAAAATTGGTTGCAATGATAAAAAAGGCGTACGCTTTTTGTAAGTTTCAAATCAGATTTTTGTGTTCAGAATTAAAGCTGATTAACCTATCACATTCATTTTAAAGGAATAATAACATACAAGTGATTATAAATAATTCATTTGAAGTAAATCTATAAAACTTAACTAAAATTTCAAGAATAATTCATAAATATATATATATATATTAATAGTATTTCTTTCCTGCTTAAAATTAGGGGTGCAACGGATATCCGGCGAACATACTGCATCCGGCTGATCCAGCCACTGTGCCAGATATTATGATTATCTGGCAGTACATCCGGCCTCAGGGCTGGGTTTCTGCCATGTCAGTGTTAGATAGTGGTTATAAGCACTTTTATCTGGCAGAAACTGGCATAACACATTTCGTGACATAATCTGTGACTTTTTTAGCAGTATTAAATTCCTTAAGTACATTTTATTCAGGATAAATAACAAATAAAATATTGTGGATAGTTTTAATTAAAAAATAAATAAATTTGTATCAGATAAATGAGTAATGTAACAGATAAAATTTTTGTTATAATAGGGTTGTGTAATTTTATTTATAAACAATTAATAGAGTATTAAAAATCAAAATAGAAAACAATATCCAATTATACAGTAGATAATCTTTAAGTTATTGCATTGTATTATTTATTTAAAAATAATCTGAAAAGTGATTTGTTAAAATATCATAGAATTTTTTGTAAGTTTCTTTTTTTTTTACTTTTAAATAGAAATTCGACTGTAAACAATAATATTAATAGTTAACAGCATCAGATTACCATTATGAAATTTTCTGTTTTTCAAGTGAAAGAAAATTAGTACAGTAGAGCGCCGCTAATCCACAAACCTGTAATCCGCAAAGGCCTCTAATCCGCAATCAATTTATGAATGTAAACAAAGAAATTTAATTCTTGAAAAATGCTTCAATGGTGACAAAATTTTGAATTTTGAAATTTTTTTTCACCAATTTTAACATTTTTCTTATTTTTATGTATAGTATTATATATCATATAACATTCTTCTTTATAGTTTAAAATGAAAGCACATTTAATTAGTATATTATTTTATATATTCATTTCTTCATACAATACTTATAAAATACAATTTGAGCTTTTGTGATTTTTTTTTTTTTTTTTTTTTTTTTTTTTTTAATGATAAAAAATCCTTACTTAGACAATATATTTTATAATTTATTTTTTCATTAAATTGTAATTATAAAATTGAAAAACACATAAAAAAAATACATGTATATTGCTTTTGAACTCTTACTTAAAGATAAATTCAACACTATAAACCAAATGTCTTAAAACAGACAACAATTGATGCCATATTTAAGAAATTTAAAAAATAATAAATTATTTTTTACATAGTTAATACTTTATCTATATATTAAAATGTGTAATTTATTTATTTTTTAGTATTAGCAATCTAAATTTGTCCAAAATATGAATTTAAAATGAATATGAAAAATCCAATATCCAATATCAAATATCCAAAATATGAATTTAATGAATTTGAATGTAAACAAAGATTAAATAGACATGGCCTGTAATCCGCAAAAAGCCTCCAATCCGCACAAGATTTGGAACCAAGCTTTGCTGATTAGTGGCTTTCTACTGTATTATATAAACAATTTATATTTTATATGATCATTTTGAAACTTTTTGCTACTCTGAATAACATTCATATTCTTTAGTCTTAATTTTTAACTTAATCGTTTACATATCAAATACATGTGTGAATTATGAATCATTGCAGATTAAAATTTTATTTTTAATTTGGCAAAACTAAGAAAGTTCATCAAATGCAAATTTTAAAATAATAAAATCATTATTTGACTGAATTTGATAGGCTAAATAGGCAAAAAATCATTTTGCAGCTGCACTATTTTATTGATGCCTTCTCATCAGATATAGATTTTGTAAAACTCAACTATTCGGACATTTGAAGCATTTAGCAATCACCATTTCCTGAACATGCCGGTTAATTCAGAATTTACAATATTTCTCCCCTTTTTTTTACCCAAGAAATATAATTTTTATAAGTTTCAGTAGAAAACATAGTTTGTACTATCTTTCTAAATTATGTGCTATCTAAACTATGTAACTAATAATTCTAAACTATGTTTGTTATTATTTTTTCTCACTTAATTCACAGAAAACTTTTGTGCTTTTTGAAAATCAATAACGAGGGGGTGGGGGGAAGGTTAAAATTTTTTACTGGCGACTAGAATTTATACCTGGCTACCAGATTTTTTCCAATTTGTAAAGCCCTGCTTATGACCATTAGTAAATTACAGGATGCTTCAAATTTACTTCTGTTGCTACAATTAGTTTTTGATTCACATTTCAGAGTTTGTTAAACACTGTTAATAGAAATAAAAGTTCAATACAAATACAATTAGGAAAAAAAAGCCATTAATCAATCAAAAGGCAGAAAACCAATGTTAAAAATGCACAAATAATACACAAAAAAGCAGCAAACAGCTGTTTCGAATCCACAAGTGAGATTCTTCTTCATCGCAACAAAGAGCAAAGAGAATGCCAAAAAGCAGCCAATGAAAAGAAATTTGTAGCAGGAATTTGTATCTTCTCATTCGCTGCTTTTTGGCATTCTCTACCCTCATCAAGTATAAAAGCCACCACTTCTATGTCGTTTTGCCCAGTCTTGCTTTTTCTAGCACACTGTGCTTTTCTCTTTGCCGTACTGAAGCAGGACTGTAATCAACCGGCAAAGTCGGAGGGGGGATTTGAAATTTTTTGATGAGGCTAATTCACAGCTTGTCTCCCCCCCAACCTTCTCTATCTTAAGGATATATAAATATAGGGTCATTCCATGCAAAATGAGCAAAAATTAAAAAAAAGTCGTGGCCACATAGTAACCGATTTTAATAAAATTTGGTACACAGATTCAATTCATATTTAAATAGAGCTATTCAAAATATCTTGACAAAAAATAAAATATTTTCGAAGTTCTGGACATTTAAAAAACTTGTGACATAGAATGGCTTGTATGGAATCGTTTAAAGTTCCGTATCTTGAAAATTATTTAACATAAATCAATTTTTTTCATAATATTGTAACCCATGGACAGTTATTATCATATTTATTTAGTAATAATAATTTCGTAACACCATGGTTAACCTTAAACTGGTTGTAAAAATTGAAAAATTGAAAATTTTGAGAAAATTAAAAGCGTTAAAAAAAATCAAATAAATTAAAAAACATATGTGAAATTGATGTACGATGTAATTTTACATATGAAAACCAAATTTCTCAAATTCGGAAGTTGCCATTTATTTTCTTCATCTTCAAAATAGCTTAGAAACTTTAAAAAAAATTACAAAATCACAATTTTCCCTCTTATGTATACTTAAAAAATCAAATGAAGGAAAAACGTGACAGTAACAGTATTGCAAAAGCATAAAGTTCAAAAAGCCCATGATATGCTGAAAAAAATTCAAGATTGCCTTTTGATTCCTTACATAAGAGAAATAAGTTCAAAAAGTTAATATTTCTTATGTGCTTTGGGCTATTTCACTTCAAATATCTGTGCCTTTACATGCGTTTCTGCTATCTTGCAAAAAAAATATGTAGTGCTGCCATCTATCCGGAGCCTTGATTACTATTAATTGTTTGCCTCGTTTAAATCAATAATTTATTCTACTGTAATTTAAAATATTGTTGAGGAAAAATAAACTGAAGGCAAGAATGGAAGTTTCTATATTTAAAATATACACTTTTATCTATAACGTCAAATAATTAAAAAATTTTAGGATGTTTCCTTCGTATTCAAACAAGTAATAGAAATGTTGAATTTTTCCCTCAAAATTTTTCATTATTTATTTTTTTCCCATTAAGGAATAAAAAGGCAAGAATCAAAGTTTCTATATTTAAAATATATACTTTTATGTATAACGTCAAACAATTTTAAAATTGTGAGACCTTTCCTTCTTGTTTAAACAAATAATAGAAATATTGCATTTTCCTCTCAGAATTTGTCATTATTTATTTTTTTTCTCATTATGGAATAAAAGGACAGTTACTAAATCACTCCAATCTGTTACTTATTATTCATTCTTAATTATAAATAATTTTTGATATAGTCTTTCCACTCCTACGGCTAATAATGAAAATTGAAATTTCAAGCATGTAGACACAACCTCGATCTTATATCAACTTTTAATGTAAGTTTTAATACTTAAATACACAATCCTGAAATCTGTTATTGTACATTTACTCATAAATAAATATGATCTACTTATATGCTGATTTTCATTAAAATCTATGACATGCCAGCCACAGCTGATTTGCTCATTTATGACCCTATAGACAGAAGTAGAAAGCAAGTCCCCACTCTCATAAAACTGTTGATTATAAAATTGTACAATTCTTAAATGTAATAAATGATGTTATTCGTATTGAAAGATTATGAAGTCTAGAGGGGGCTCAGCCCTCCCTGCTCCTGTCTGGTTACGGCCCTGCACTGAAGAAGAATCTCATTTGTGGATTCGAAACAACTGTTTGCTGCTTTTTTGTGTATTTTTAATGTTGGTTTTCTGCCTTTTAATATTCTTGCACAAAGGTTTTATTTGCTATTTTTAAATTAATCAATTAACTGTTTTAAGGAAAATTCCTTAAAGAAGATAGTACTGGAACATTCAATACAGTTTTTAGTAGGATGTAAAAAATTATGGCATTGAGGTAAAACCGAGGCAAATTTTTAAAAATCTTCCTTTATTCTAAGACAAATCTGGCAATCCTATTGTGAAAATGTTTTTCCCGAGGCATTTTAGGTATGTTTTGGAACACTTGTTCCTGAAATTTCTGAGGCACTCTACTGTGCTTGTGCAATAATGTGTGTCTGATCCTGTATATTTCTGGAATTTTTTTCAAAATAAATATTCTGCCATCTTGACTGGTTTATTTGACTCTCATTTACATGAACCTCTTAGGCAGAACAGTATCATCTGCTGAGTGTATAACACAGTGGTGCCAGGTAGGACCATAACCTGCTAGAGTGGGCTTTTAAATTTTTTGTTGAGATAAGTTATTAACACTTGTTCTTTTTACTTCTATTGAATTTAGAGTGAAAATACTCCTATACAGTGGCGTATCTAGGGGGTGGACCATAGGCGTAGCCTCGGGGGGGGGCACGAGGGGGCACGTGCCCCCCCAACTTTCTGAACATCAATTTCTAAAATATGATACAGCCAATTAGGGCTTGTCTTGTATTGATACAAAATTGAAATGAAATAACTACTTTTATTTTCATTTTATATTTCTTTATTTTTTTTACTTACTCAGATGTCAATAATGATCAATAAACAGACAGTTCAGCTCTTTTTCTTTGCAGTAATGAATTTGGTGCCAAAAATTGCTGGTTCAAATCGGAGTTGCTGCGAAATGGGATGAGGGAAAGTTTTTCAGAATTGACTTGTTCGTTAATAAAAAAATAAAGACTTCAAAAATCCTTCTTTAAAGTAGAGGTCTGCACGACCCCGGGCCTGGCTCGAAGCCCGTACCTGGCGCGTGGAGAGTCGGGTCAGCAGAATAAAAACAACTTTTTTAACGTCCGGACCGAGAAAACAAAAAACGAACCGGGACAGGCCAAGAAATAAAACTAAGCGGTCGATTGCCACAATATAACAAATTTAAAAAGGATCGGACAAAGCGGAGAAAATATTTTTTTTTCTAAATTCTCGGCCAGACCGTGACTTAATTGTTCCCAGGACGTGTCGGGCAGGCAATGTTTTTTAGATAATAGAGATAATGAACTTTTGTTAACGGAATCTCTGGAAATATACTTTAATAAATTACAGATGTGTTTTTTTAAATCTTAATTTTTTTAATATACAGCTTCAAAAGTTATGTTTTTAATCATCTTTTTTTTCAATTCTAAGCTACACTAAATTTTTTTAATGAGTCCATATTTGAATGTAATAGTATAAGAATCTAAGTGATCATTAATGTTGCTATCCTGTATTATATAACTTGTGGAGATATAGTCTGAAATATACTGTACAATTTTCCCATAAATATATATGCAGTATTCTTTAAAATAATCTTAATTTTATTTTGAGAAAAATCAGAATTTTTTGTAAAAATTGACTCGGGCCGTCTCTGATTTCATTGATTTTTGCACGGACCGGGCCGAACTGTTAGTTTTTACATTGGCCCGGTCCTGGAAATTTCGACACGTGCAAATCTCTACTATAAAGGCATTCTATTATTGGCAGTAATGTCTTGTGCATAATTAAATATATTCCTTTCTCTTATTTATTATTATTTATTTTATTGACGGCACTTAATCTTCTGCTATACCTTCGAATTTTTGAGTTGCAATGGTTATGATTTTTTTTTTTCAAAGTGTGAGCCTTCTTGAATGAGATGTTTTAAAGAATATACAGCCGTTCCAGAAATACCGCTATTAACCCTTTCCGGCGCGGAGTCTGTTTTTAAAATGAAAATATCGACTGACACCAGAATTTACAAATGAATTCATTAGAAAATATAAACTTGCTTATTTTTCCGTACTTTATAAAAGGAAAAATTTAATTAAATATTCTTGGTGCCGTTTGTCAGTTTTGGAATTGAAATTAGGTGTCCTTTTTTGTGGACACCGCCCGCTAAAGGGTTAAGCAAAACCGTTGCTATCCAAGGTGCAATCTTTCAGGCGCATATACGTTAAATGATTAGTACTTCTTAAAAGTGCTGATTAAAATTATTTAAAATGTCTTAGAAGTTTGATAAACGACTTTTATTTATTATATTTGTTACAAAAATATTAATTTCAATAAAAAGAGCTAGTGAAGCTTGCCTCATTTCCCTGGTCGGTTATTTTCCCAAGTAAACCTCGAATTAAATGAACCTGGTAGTGGGGCCTATACTGAAGTCTTGCAGTGTGGAATATTTTGGAGTTTTACCTTTTTTAAGTTCAGTTTTCGTATGTGGAGATATTCCCAGGTTGTAGTTAAAGGATACATAATAATAAGCATCTCTAGCAAGCAAAGGTAGTTGTTTTGTTCTGTTGTTACGTAAATGCACTATGGTTAGAAATTCTACATAGCACCGGAGTGGGCCACAAGTGAACAGGAGCAAGTCTTAGAGCTGAATGAATCACAGACCGATGAAAAACAAAATGCCAAGCACATAAGTTTGGCGAATTGGAATTTGGACGGAGCAAGGATTACGAGTGGCGGTTAGATCTAATTAATAGTATATTCTTTTTATGCGCCTGGCCCACAGAGAAAGAATGTAGAACCGTTGAACCTCTACACTCGCCGCTGTGAGAATAAGAAACGTATGCAAAACTTTTTGTGTGCTGAAACACATTTTAGAGTCTGAAAATGAATTAGTCAAAATATGGTCTGTCAAGATAACCGTAGATAATTGCCATATAAGATTTATTTTTGCAGCTACCCTTAGTAACATCGAAAGAGAAAAAAGATTTCTTATAGATATATGTTTTTTTTATTTTTGCTGCAAGCATGACTCGGAAATAATTTTACTTGAGAATTCAAAGATTAAATGCCTGAGAAAATGAACAGCGAAATATATAAGGCTTGCGGTAAAGAGTTAATTTTAACATTGAAGAAAAAGGGAAAAATAAGCAAAAATAATTTAACACAATAAAATTAATTATTCTAATTTACGATTAATTTTGATAAACGAAAAAACTATTTTAACAATGTGATAAACTTCATCACAGGGCCCAAGTGCTATCAACAGCGTACACACGTGCAGACTACGCATGCTCTGGTCTCGAAAACAAACTAACTATGAATTTGTGATTTTTTTTATTTCGACCCATATTAGTTTAATATTTTGAGCATCGTAGTTCGTGTTACGACGATTTTGTATTCTTCTAACTTTAATTTAATCTCAGCAGAGCAAAATTTAACAGAGAGTTAGTTCTTTCCGTTTCGAGAAAAAAAAATGTCAAAAATTTGCCGCTAAAGGCGAAAAAACACTAAACAACTCGCGAAATATACTAAATTTACAAAATATACTATATTGGTCTAAAAGCATGAAAACGGATTCATTTTACAAGTGTTAAAAATTACCGCTAACCACGAAACATCGCGGAAAATCGCATAAAAAAATTTATGCGATTTAAAAACGAAAAATTCAAAAATTTCAGAGAACAAAATTTATTGTATTTGGGCATATATTATATTGATTATATTATATTATTTTATATTGAAACTGATTTCCTTTTTATGAATGTTTAAAAAACGGCGCCGCGGAATGTGAAAAAAAAGCTAAAAATCTCATTTTTTCAATCACAGAAGACAAAATTTACTATATTGGGATGAAAGGTTGATACCTGTAACAAATATTAAAAAATTGCAGCAAAACGCGAAAAAATGTTAAAATCGCATGAAAAATTAAAGCCATTGTTAAAATCATTCTTTTAATTCCGAATAAACTTTTTGAAACGAGAAACAAAATTACTCTATTGGACTAAAAGTTTGAAACAAGATTCTTTTTACGAATGTGAAAATATATCCACGAAACGTGAAAAAAATCTCATAAAAAAATTCTCGAAAAAATCAAAAATCGCAGAAGACAAAATTTACTATATTGTGTTCAAAGATTTCCTTTACGAATGTTAGAAAAATCACCGCAAAACGCGTAAAAACCGTAAAAACTGCAAAAAATAATCGCGAAAAACTTAAAAATCGCAGAAAACAAAATTTATTATATTGGGTTAAAAGGTTGTAGCTGGAATTCTTTTACGAATGTCAAAAAATCGCCGCAAAACGCGAAAAAAACGTTAAAATCGCATGGAAAATTAAAGACGTTGTTAAGATCATTCTTTTAATTCCAAATAAACTTTTCGAAAAGAGAAACAAAATTACTCTATTGGACTAAAAGTTTGACACAAGATTCTTTTTACGAATGTGAAAATATCTCCACGAAACGTGAAAAAAAAAATGAAAAATCGCATTAAAAAATTCAAAAAATTTAAAAATCGCAGAGAACAAAATTTACTATATTGGGTTAAAAGATTGTAACTGGATTCCTTTTACGAATGTCAAAAAATCGCTGCAAAGCACGAAAAAACGCTAAAAAACACTTAACAAATTAGTGAAAAATTCAAAAGTCGCTATACGAGTTTCGAATAAATTTTATTGAGAAGAGGCTAACATTTACTATATTGGGCTAAAAGGGTGTAACAGGATTCCTGTTACAAATATTAAAATCTTCCGCAAAACGCAAAAAGTCGCATGAAAAATTTGCGAAAAGTTAAAAAATCCCCAGGGTACAAAATTTAGTATAATGAGCGAATGCATTAAAATATTGAAGCTTAACTCTTAACACAAATGTTAAGAAATTGTCGCAAAACGCGAAAAAAGCTAAAAATCTCAAACATTTCACGAAAAATTCAAAAATTGCTGTACGATTTCCGAATAAGCTTTTTTGAAACTAAGACAAAATTCATTATATTGGGCTAGAAGATCGAAAATGAATTACTTTTACCCAATGTGGTAAAATTGCAGCAACATTGTTAACTTCGGCCATTTTTAACCAAGAAACCACCGCATATATATATGGCTATGTGTGCGTGCGTGTGTGTTTAATAAACATTTGTGCCCCCCCAAAATTTTCGGTCACGCTACGCCTATGGGGTGGACTGATGGGGCTTCAGCCCCTTCCGAAATTTGTAGAAAATATTAAGTTTAATTACAAAAGTTTAGCAAAATGTAATGAAACTTGCTAAGATAAAATTCAAAATGAACCAGAAGAAATATTCTGTTTTACACAGGTTTTTTTTTTTCTCAGAAAGTGTTATTTCACAAATGCCGTGCATATGTGTGCTCCAAAATAAGTCTGATAAAGTGTTGATGGAGGTGGGGTAGATTGAGAATGCTCTTAAATAATTTTAAATTTGCTGTTTATTTCAGTTTTATGTACTATTTATTAAATGCATTTTAGTAGATAATTTTCAGTATTCTGTTTTAAAAAATGGTGTTTAACGATGTAATTATACTTGTGAAGACAAAAACCGATTTAAAAAGACATTTTCTCCTGTCCTATGCGATTTCATCTTAGCAGATTTGATTGTATAATATATGCATTACCTGCTAATAAGATGAAAACCTGTTTAAAGCGGAATTTTTCCCGTTTCTTGCAATTCCTTCTTAGAAACTTTTACTGTATCTCAGCCCCTTCCGAAATGATAAGTCTAGATATGCCACTGCTCCTATCTAGTGATTACTGATATAAAATTATATAAATATTGTACAAAATTCTTAAAATTTCTCAGATTTTAAAAAGCTGTTGTGCATAGGCGTAACTAGAGCTATTTTGTGGGGTGGGCACAGGCCCCCAACTTCATAAGTCCTTTGTATGTGTGTATGCGTCCAGTGGCACAGCCCAAGGGGGGGGGGAGGGGTAAAACCCCTTCCAGAGCTAAAAAAAAAATATTATAATTGCCGCTTATATGAATCACTAGTTAAGCAAATTAGACGCTTTCATGAATCGAAACTAAAGTTAATATTAAGTTTTTTTAGTTTATTTGAAATTCGCAGCTTTGTTGAATCAAATTTTATTCAACAAAGTGACTAAATTAGACCGCGAATATTATATTTAAACTGTGGAAGCGTATATTAGATCTTAGATGCACTGCCCGTAAGACATGGTGACGTCACGGCGACGTCACTGCGAAGTCACACTGTGACTTTGTGACCGTCGATGTGAAGTCATTGTGACGTAAATGCGAGGTCGTTATGGCCGTTTTCAAGGCTTTCTGTGACCTCACAATGTGACTACTTTGTGAAGTCACCGTGCGACTTAAATGTGAAAAATGTGACGAATCTGCATCGGATAGGGTGACCAGATTTTACCCGAATCCTATACGGATTGTTCGGATCAAAAATTTTTTATGGTTCAAGTTTGTGACGTTTGTGACGACACTGCACCGGGTCGAGTGACCAGATTTTACCCGAATCCAATCCAGAAACTTCGGATCGATCTTTTTGGATTTGTTTGGCTACAGAATAGATTTCGATTAGTTGTCGTGTGACCTGATATTCGTGAACCCGATCTGACCCGAGTCGGGTATAATGTTTTTACTGTAAGTCTTGTTTGGAATATAATCTTGCATACGACCGAGTAACCAGATTTTATCAAAAATTGTGTTACGATACAATTTCTGATGTCGGCTTGGATCTAGAGTCATACACGAATCCGGTTATATACTTCTTGAACATGATTGAATGTCAACTTGAACATGAATGATGGTTGACTCAAACTATATTTTGATTCAACCCGTATTCTTACCCTAACCCAACAACAACAACAACAAAAAATCTGTAAGCCCACAACCCGACCGAACCCGATAAATGATTTCGCATAGTTTCGGATAACAAGATTTCACCAAATACGGATAAGATCGACGATAAGGATTGGATCGGCAATCATTTTTATTGATGCAACTCGTATTCAAATTAAAACTTTGCATCTGATTCAGAAACCGGTTAACACGAAACTTTCTGACACATTTATGAACAAACTTTTAAACGCATGGCACTTGCATGCCTGATTATTAAAGCTATTTGGAATGAATAGCGTTTTCCATTTTTAGATAAATGTAATACTTAAGATCAATGTCGGTCACGTTTTACCCGTTTCTGACGCTGCGCGTCGGAAATTTGGTTCAAAACACCAACTTTGATAGTGTTTTCTGAAACATCATCTGCCGTTACCAAAAAATGGATAACACCATTCGATTATATATAGGGTAGATGTGCCAGTAATGGACACCCTTAAGGAATTCCTTTAACAATTATTTTTTAATTAATAGTTATAATTGTTATATTCAACCTTTTTTAATATTATATTACTCTACCAACAATATTTAACCATGTTCATAGTCACATTTCCCAATGTGAATCTAAATTTAATTGTAAATAACAGAAATAAATCAAAACACCCTAAACTCCAGTAATGGACACCTCACAAAAAGTAATAGATAATTGATATTATGATTGCATTTAAAACTAGAATTTAAAGATAGCATATTAATGAAATAAATAAAGCTGAAATTTTATTGGTTATTTTTTTATAAACCAAAAACATTGAAGGTGTCCCATTACTGGAAGGCGGTCCATTACTGGCACATCTACCTTTTTCTGAATAAGAACACCTGCCAATTTCATGTATTTCCGAATAAAAATGAATTCAGAAATATGCCAGAAATTAGCTATTTTGGATTTGAGAACAACTTTAAAGAAAATATAAGTATACATTTTCAAATAAGCATTCTGAAAAATTTATATTATTAATCAATTTAAATAATAGATACCTATTGTGCGATATTATTAAATAATAAACATTGTATCAAGCAGTAAAACAGTTTTCGTTGTAAATGAAATATAGAACTTAAGATCATAAATGCCAGAAAAAAATTATATATTTTTTTTCTTTACAAATTATTTTATTTATAGTTTTTGATAGAATACTAAATGCAGAACTTAAATATCAATTTTTACAGTAAAAACATTCGATAACACAGCTGGAAAAATTACCTTAACTAAACAGTTATTTTATTGTTTCATCAATATTTATTATTTTTGTGCATCTAACATTGACATATCTCGACAAATAAATTATTCAATGCATTAAAATGTCACATTTTTTTTTTCAAATATACCGGAAAATTATTTCTGGAAACCTACACAAGCAACGAAATTATTAAATTGCAAATCAAATATTAATAGTTTTAAAAATTGCAATGTTTTTAATTATAATGAATAACTATGAAAATTGAACTAAGAAACGCAAAACATTAAATAAATTCCTCCTTTTACATAACACTTTACATTTAGAATACATATTGTTTGTAACTACTTTAAGCTTTTATCCAAATAGTTTATTTAAAAAAATTTAAAACATTACAGATAAAATTTAATACAAGTGATTTTTTAAAAGAAAATTTAAACATCTTAACTTTTAAATAATGCAATATTAAATGTACTAGTACTAAACATGCACTGTTAACAAAACTGCGAAGACATTAAAAGTTACCTGCTGATCTATAGGTAAAGGTGTTACTATTGAATGCTCCTTATCTGCTTCCCCTTCATTGAAAAATTAGACTGTACATCCACTACAATAATTTTCAAATTATTCCAGCAGAGAGGTGTGTTCATAGATCTGAGAAATCAAATATCACCCAGGCCTTATGAACGCACTCGGCTAGACACAGGGAGATGTTAAAATGGATGGTTTACTTTAAAATGGAGATTGTTCACTTTAAAACGTTAATTTACTTACACAGTATAAATCTACAAACTTAAAAGAACGCAACACACGCTAATCCTATCCTAACTTCGAATGAGAAAAAATCGTCTGCCTTTAATATGCGCGCGCAGTATTGTTTAAATACAACATTTTTATTTTTTACACTCTATCGAAAAGAGCAATATATTTAATAGAGGTGACATCTTACTAAGCACTGGCCAGTTTTGGATAAATTGCTATAGGAATGACATATACTTTATAACATGTTTTTAATTCATTTTTGCTCGGAAATACACGAAATTGGCTCGTGTTTTGTTCAGAAACTATGTTATTGAAAAACTTTTTCCATTTTTTGTTAAAAGCAGAAGATCTTTCTGAAAAGAATGTCAAAGTCTGCGTTTTGATTTGAATATCCGACGTGACAGTGAAAGACAGGCGAAAAACTGGTCGTCACGTGACACGAATTGCTTATAACTCGATAAATAACTAAATTTCTATTTAAGGATTTTTACCTGTGTATTATATAGTATATTTTGTTAAATTACATGAAAATGGTAATGAAAATTGTAAAAAATTATCTGCCTCATATATGTAGACAGATATTTATTTATTATTTTATTTTGGAAATACTCACTATATTTAAATAGTGTGTGACAATATTTTTATTAATGATTTAGGTACATGACATAATTCAAATCTATATTTTATGAGTTTTTTTGTTCCAAATTCACTCTCCGATCACACCGTGAAGTCACAGAGTGTTGGCATTTTGATCATAGGTTTTACGTGACTTATGTGACTTGCAGTGACGTCATTGCAACGTCACAAAAATTTCTAAAGCTGTCAAAAAGTAATTTTCTTTATGTTATAAGATGTTCTAAAGTTTATTTTAAGTTTTCTTTAGATCTCCAAGACGTTTACATTTTGGTCACAGTGTGACGTTACAAAGTGGTGGCATTTTGGTCACAGATGTGACGTGACGTACGTGACTCACATTGACATCACAATGACGTCACTGTGACTGTGCATGCTATGCGGGTGGTTAAGTGAAAACTGTCATTTGTTTTGAAAAAAGGTAGCAATTACATTTTTCAGACATCTTACAGTAAAAGAATGATTATTTCGACCGTCATACGCTTTGAGTATTATACAGTGGATAGTTTTTAAATTGAATTTCTGTCTTTGCTCCAATTTCAAAAGGATAATAGACATCAATTTCCAGGAGAAAAAAAGAAAAAAAAACATAAAATATATGTTTATAGGTTTTTCTCAGTTTCAGACTTTCTGTTAAGGTCTGCACCGGAGAAATTTCTAGGTTCGAGCGCGACCCGACTTGTAGAAAATTTTTTGCCCCTCAGCCGGGTATAAAAGTTAAAAGTTCGATCCGTATCGTAAAAAATATATGTATGTATATTAAGCCTGTCTGGCACATTAAAAAAAAAAAAAAAAAAAAAAAAAAAGCTAAAAGTTAGATTCGAATCCGATCTGGCCATACACATAGTTTATTGGCTCGACCCAGTATAAAAGCTAGAATCTCGGCCCGAGCCCGGCCCGGCTCATACAAAAACGTAATTATCCCTTCCCAGCTCGCCTGAATTTCAACAAAAACATATTTTTACACTGGTATGGTTAAAAATTGTCTTCTACGAGGAGTTCTGACAAAAATATTTATTTTAGTTTTTCTTTTCATGTTGTTTGCATTCTTCGTTTTTTTAAAAAACACTTTGTGCTGAGATATTTATTTTGTTACTGGATCTCGATTTGTATGCAAATGACTAAATTGTTATTAATAACTTTAATCCCTATTACATGGCTTGGAGACTTAAAAACCTGAAAATTCTTATAGTATAGTAAAAATTTCTAAGACGGAATCGCATAGGAGAACAGAAATATCCGTTATAGGAAAGTTACCTTCTTAGCATATACACTGTTGGTTGTAAATATATTACATTCTTTTCTCACGTATTATTATGTTCATTTTGCATGGATAAATACATTTTTCCGTTTGAAACAGGATTCTGTCATGGGCAGGTTCTTTTTCACACGCTTTATTGTACTTTAATTTTATTGCCTAGAAAATGAACTATTCTTTACAAAGAAAAAAATTGAAAATTTTAATATAGAACAATGACAATTAAAAAATATATGCATTTTTTTGCAAAAATTGTTGAGCCGATCGAAATTTTACTGATTTTTGCATGGGTCAGGTTAGGGCATGGCCAATATAGGCATGGCCAATTATTTTCATATGGGCTTGATAAAAACAGGACCCGAAAATTTCAACTCGTCTAGACCTTTAGAAAGAAAGAATTCCAGTTTCAGCCCTGCCTGGAAAAAAGGAAGCCAGGCCCGGTCCGATTGCCATGAATGAAAATAGGCCGGAGACTGGCCCATGGATTGGTCCGGTTTCGGGCCAGGACCGAGCCCAAACAGACCTCTGCATGTGCATCTTGTTTTGTGTTTTTGCTATCAGTTATTTCTAAGACCAAGGTATGTGAGTGATGCAGGTAAAAATCTTTGACAAAGTAAGAATTAAGAAAATGTGCTATAAAGATATAAATGTAAAATGTGTTTTTGATTGAACAGATTATTGTAGTGTTTCATTCGAACAATTTGTTCCTGAGGGGTGGGAGGGGGACTATATATTTAAAGAGTGTAGTTTATTAGCTAGTAAGGCAGCTCGAAATGTTCTTCAGGCCACGCGTTCCCCGGAGGAAAGAAGCACTGATTGCAATTTTATTGACTTTGACTTACAGATACATGCCTATGAGCAAGGTTTTCAAAAGAAAAGCGTTAAATATGAAGCATTTTCATAGAATTTATAGAATTTACTATAATTACACACAAACTTATGCTAATTATGCTTTAACTGAAATTAATAAGTAATAAATTAGTTATACATTGATCTACACTTATTAAATCTTAAATAATGCTGCCTCTATATCATCAAAATTATGACATATTGTTTTTCATGTGGACAAAATTACAGTCGTGTTTAAATCAGATAAGAAGTAAAAACTGGAATATCTTTTAGAGTTTTAGCTATAATGTATTTCATTTAAATAAATGTATATATAAGTAGATCCTTTCGCCCTTACTTACAGGGAGGGGCAGAGAAAGTTAAAAAGTACCCTCTTTTTTCAAAATTGTTATTATAATGTATTTTCTTTTTTTTTCCACGGCCGAAGGCAGGTACAACCTATCTGTCATTCTGCATAGGTGTTTCTAACAGAAAACTAAATATAGATAAATATTCATACACGCAAACATTATACACACATACAAACTAGAAATATAATAAACCCAACAAGTGTGAAAAATTAGCCAGAGCCAGGAATCGAATCTAGGACCACAGCATACAAGACTCATGCTCTAACCACTGAGCTACCCCGGCCAATACCTGGGTCTGCAATTTCTCACTAATAAATTGCAGACCCACGTATTGGCCGGGGTAGCTCAGTGGTTAGAGCATTAGTCTTGTATGCTGTGGTCCCAGGTTCGACTCCTGGCTCTGGCTAATTTTTCACACTTGTTGGGTTTATTGTATTTATAGCTTGTATGTGTGTAAAAATATTTGTGTGTATGTTTAGACTTGAATGCAGGCGTTATTTTTGTGTGATTTAATAGATAAATATTCTCCAACATCATGAAAAAGGTTAAAAACAAATAATATTTAGAAAGCAAACATACTTAACACATAAACAATGTGTTTAAAAAAAAGTAGAACAATCTGTAAAAGGTGGTAGAGCACACTACAATTAAAGATTTTTGTATAGGAAACCAGGTCGTGATTCATTTATTTAGTGAAAAATATAGGATATAGGAAGTCGAGTCGAATCCAAGTATTTTTAGAGAACTTTAATAGTAATGTGAAGATATTTTAACGAAATTTTCAGTATACTGTATACGAAATTAGATGTCAAATAAAGTGCTGGAAGTGCACAGTAATTCAGTCAACGATACCACGTTTAATGTCAACTACATCCTAAAATATGGAATACTTAATTTGGCATTGTTTGGACGCGGATTATAATAAATTCTACCTCTTCTCGTGTTATTTTACATCTGACACAAAGCAAAGTAAAGTCTATTGGAAATTTTGCTAAAATTGCTTTATTATTACTAAAGTTAAGAACAAGAATTCGGGATTGTCTTGGAATGAAATCCTATGTATTTCTGATTTAAAAATCGATTCCTGATTTTCTGTACAAAAAATTGTTTGCTGTACTATTCCCTTCCATTTCTTAAGTTTGCCTCCTCATTTTTCAAACACTATATTAATCTAACAGTTTTTTGTTATTCCATTGGTGCATTTTATGTTTTCTAACTCTTATATAGTAAACGTTTCTGAAATGAATTATGGTCAATGTAACTATTGATTCTACTCTTCGAGGGAAAAAAATGATTATCACTTCATTACCTAAACTGATTCGATTAGCCGGTGATTCAAGTAACCAGCGACCACCATTATCAACAATTCAACCTCTCCCCCCCATAGAGCAGAGTTTTGGCTGCGCCACTGATGCGTGCAAGAATATTTAAAAAAACTGCATTGAGACCAAACTCGTTAATTTAATGAAAATTTTGACTTAAAATTAGAAACAACTTATTATCAAGGTTATTATTTAGGAATGCCATTGATCAAGGGAGCCAACTTTTGAAATATATTGTATGGGCCCAAATTTTTTAAGCAAAATAGCACGGCACGTTTTATTATTTGCTTATGTTATTCGTGAATTCTTTTGCATAATAATGTTAATATTTACTATAATATCATAAATATCAATACAAATTAAAAACACAAGAAGCAAAGCTTTTCAGTCATTTATGAGCTTTATAATTATCAGGATTGGGACACTAAAATATAGATAATGTTCACTCACTGATTACTGATTTATACTCACTGATCAAAAGGGGTATAGTGGAGGGCATACGAAGTTACTCACCGTATACATTTTAGAACCTTTTTTTTTTAAATGCTCCATATACATTCTCTTTCTCAAACAAATCTATAGCATAGTCATTAAAGTTCACATGATTCTAGCATTTACCTTTTGGTTTACATACTTCACTTACGCGAAAACATCCAATATTTAGTTTGCATTTTCATATTTTTAAAATGATTTTCTATTTTATTTTTTGCATTGGATAGTTGAGGTCAATCTCTACATAGACCGCATTTTACTTTTTCTTATGCTTTTTTTTTTTTTTTAAATCTTCGAAACCGGTACTGAAAACGATGCGTTTTTAACACTTTCCAACCTAGTTGAAAAGTGTTTAGGACTTCGGTTTGTCTGCCGTATGGCCGTCTGGCCGTGTTCTAACTCCCGTAAATATGCTCGGATTGCTCTGCAATTTTTATATCTTATTGTCGTTATCTATAGCATGTTCCCTATATCAACGGAAGTGTGTAGCACATATAGTTTTTTTACAGGCACACTCAAAAGAATTCCGGTACATTTCGATCTATGGGGAAAAATCATTTGCGGTTTATTTAAATAATGTTTCACTGTTTTAAACGCATTGAAATATATATATCTCTAAGGTGCATTACAAGAAGCTTAATATGGAATATGCTGTGCATAGCACTTATAGTTACTTTACAGGGGCAGTCAAAAGAATTCCGTTACATTACGTCTATGGAGAAAAATCGTCTGCGGTTTATTTAAATAATGTTTCACTATTTTAAACGCATTGAAATTTATATATATCACTAAGGTGCATTACAAGAGGCTTCCTACAGAATACTGTGTGTATAGCAGTCATCGTTCATTTACAGGGACACACAAAAGAATTCTCTACTGTCTGTTAACAATAATTCCTGGAAGTTCGTTTTAAGTTACTGAACGCGATTTTAAATTTAACTCGCTTTTTGTCTGTTACGTGGTGTGTATAAATTCTGTAGATCCTATGCAGGGAAGCACAAAAGTTCGCGAACACATTTCCGTTTATTGACAGAAACTCCAGAAGGAGAATTTTAAACTGTGTTACGCGTTTCCTAACTGAACTAAAATTTAGCATCCTATGTAGTATATATACAAATCTATAGATCCTATACAGAGCTGAATAAAAGTATTCGGATATTTTTTCGAATATTGTATATGTTGGAAATTCCTGAAATTATGTTTTTAAATATGTTATGCGTTTTCCAAATTGTTTACTTAGATGTTATCTTTCAGCTTATTAAACGGTATGATTTGTAAAATTATTTTGGAAGCGTTGGAAAGTGTTACATAATCTATGCTTGACGCATGATTTTTCGTTCTTGTTTATTTAAAATTCAGTGGATACTCCACTGTTTTATTGCATAAAATCCTCAATTTTTAATATGTGCAAAATATGTTTATAAGAACACAATTTTTAAATTCGATACTGTATAAGTAATAGTTCTTTCAAAAGTTGACATATCACATAAAATAGTGTATAAAATCTTTAAAAAAAAAAGAAAGAAAAAGAAATCAGAAGTATTTTAAAGTTTAAAAAATATATATATATTCTTAAATTTTAATAGTACATTATAATTTTAAAACTACGATGATTTCTATAGTAGTGGATTGATTTTAAATTTAATTGGCTCCATCAGCATTCAGCAGAAAGAGATTTGATTAAAGAGAACTCACATGGAAAACATTTTTACCTAAAATAATTTTCGCTCAAAATAAATAAATAAAAAAGCTTAAGTTTTACATTTTTTTCATGGGAAAACAAAAGTATTCTTCAAAATTATTTCTATCACATTTGAAAGGTGCTTATAGAGATGCATCGATTAGTGATTTTGATCCAATAGCGAATATTCGACATCTGTAAACCAGATGCTGAAAATTCGGTAGGCCTAATATTAATGTATTTTAAGATTTAAAAGTATTCAAAAATAAACTTTAAAGTAAATTGTACACCATATTTAACACAAATACTTGTGTTTTGAGGAATGAGTACAGCAATGAGTTATTTTAAAGGAAACTTTACACACACACACACAAAAAAAGCTTTCAGTTTTTTTTTTTTTTTTTTTTTTTTTAAGAAGAGGATGATCTTAAAAATTATTAATTAATGAAACGTTAAATTCCATAATTCCTTCTCTAAATTAAAATAAATTTATAAGAGCTCCTTTATTTTAAAATAAATATTAGAATATTGAAAAGAAATTTTTAAGGACATAGAAGGGAAATTTTACTGTTATATAGTGTTATTTGTCAGAAAGAAACAGCAAGTCAGTAAGAAAAAAAAAAATTCTATTCAATTGGCAACTCGGCAAAAAAAAAACTTATTGCTCCTTTTGATTTATCAATGAAAATTTTAAATGCACCACAGCGAGCGATCATTTTTAGAAGTTGCAAACATACAGGATTTTCCTAAAATTTTGAAAAAAAAATTTAAGGTTAAATTTGACAATTTCAAAAATAAATTTCTGTCTTTAACAAATAGTTTTTTTTTAATAATAAATGACATTAATTAAAGAGGTTCGAGCAAGAACCTGTTATGTTACATTTTCTCAAAATACAGTTTATTTTTTCGATGAGGGTGTTATGAGATATTATGTCATATGGTAAAGATAAAATACCAATATTTTAATTAATCTTTAAAATCTGATATATTATTTATTAAAAGTTAATATTTTAATAAAAATAACTTAAATATTATTAATAATTTTTATATTAGATAATTAAATGTTGCTAAGTTTTTCTGAGAGAGCTTAGTACTACTCGTTAACTTACTAAATACAAGGTACAAGAACAAAAATAAAATAAAAATTGCAACTAAAAGCTTTCATTTAAATTGTCTAAGAATTTTATTTTTGTTGCGTAACATCTTATTTCACTAAGCCCTTCTATTTATTCAGAATATCAAAGATTGATAAGGAAAAATTTACTCACAAAAAGTACATTCAGAAACATGAAGCAAAGAGCCTCGATCCATGAAGCAGCATGCAGCAATACAAACAAAAATTGCCAAAACTACAGAATTTATTTGAGCACTGATAATTTCGCATGCAAACTTGGAAAAGGGAAATAATCCCACACGCTTACAACCGCAGGCGAATTGCAAAAAATTCGCCCTACCTTAACCCTCAAAGTAAAGCCCCCTGCGATGATGTTCTCATTTACAACTTTTGCTGTATCTCATCACTCAGACAATTAATTGATCAGTAATTTGTCAATTACATCCTGTTTTTTAAATTGGTCATTATTTTGTAAGGAAAAAACCATTCGGGCACCTGTGCCCCCTACTATCCCCTTCTCTCTCTTATCGGCTCTCACCACAGCAGATGATATTTTTTGACTTAGTTGAAAGAATACGGAACTGGACATCTGGAACTGATTTTTTCCCCATCACCTCATGACAAAAAAGAAAACCCTCGTTCAGATTTAGAGCTTTCAGATAAAGTTTCACTTTGTTCCTTTTGGAACCCTATAGACTCCGGGTCATATAACTGTTGCAAAGAATGTAGAAGACTAATAGGATTTTCTTTGTCTGTTGCTTCTTTTATACCTCACACGTCACACACACACACATTTACATATGCGTGCGCGCCGTTTTCGTTACATTAGTTCTCAAATCAGAAGTATATAGTATAATTTATTGGTATAATCATTCAAATATTTGAAAATTAAAATTTTGACCATATCGCAGTCATAAAATTTTCACGTGAACTTGAAATTCTGGGGTGGGCACTGGAACTATCTGGGGTGGGCACGGCCCACCCGGCCCCCCCCACTAGTTACGCCTATGCTGTTGTGTAAACAGTCATATTTAATAAATGCTGTCTCTCATAAACGATGCAAACATTTTGGATAAAGGTGCATTGCTGTGAAAACGTTATACAGGGTGTCCATACTCAACGGTGTCCAATGGCTAATTCCTAAACCATTAGTCATAGACATATAGTTCCAATTGCAAAATGTTTTAACTCATGTCGGACTCTTCAGTCCGACATGCTGTCCTATAAATAGCTATTTATAGGACAAGCTATAAATAGCTATGTCCTATTTATAGCTTGTCTATAAATAGGACAGCTATATAAAACACCTTTAAAGTAAAATTAACAAAATTAATTTGGATAAATGTTCTCTTAACAGTTTTGAAATAGACCTAAGTTTGAAATGTTATTTATATTTTAAAGAGATTTTTAATAAACCTAAATTTTATTTTATTTTTATTTAGAAGAATTTTAATACAAGCTGTCATGTTTATATGACGGTGGTCCAATATGGGTTAAATGAGGTAAAGAAGTATTTTAAAAGTAATTTAGATCAATAAAAACATTTCTTAAAAAGTTACAAAATTTAATTTTTTATATGGTCTTCCAATCATATAAGTGATATTTACTGTGATGTTCTGATTAGAAAAACCCTGAGTAAGTTTCCTGTTTTCAAAAGTTCCAAAACATGTAGGGAGGGAACTTTGTCTGTAGGAGTGGAAGGACAAAAGACTGCGATAATTCTCGGAATGACCGATTGAACAGGAGAAAATTGGCATGAAAAGAAAATGCTGGACTTCCCTAAAATAAAGTCGACTGACCAGTTACTCTGGCAACAGGACTGGACCAAGACTGGTTCGAGAGTCTTTTTAGATGTGTTCATAATTATATAAATTAGGGATGTAATGAATAGTTATTTGGCCGAATACCGAATATTCGGCCAAATTTTAGGCCGAATACTGACGTTAAAAAGAATTATTTTAACTGTTTATTAATTTATTTTTTCAATTTTAAAATAAAAAATTAACGACTAATTGAAATAATTTTTTTGTTTGAGTGTTCAAAAATCATAACAGCTGAATGTATTTTTTGTAATATTTGAAATACTTTGATGCCAATAAGATAACATTTAACTTTCAAAAATGTAAATAATTATTTAATTCATATTTTTTTTTTAATCCATAGATAGTTCTAGTAATTTATATATTTTTTACCTAAAATAGAAACTCATTACCTCTGTAAAAATGAAACTTTTTTTATTTTAGTAAAATCATTTAACCCCCAAAAATAAGAACTTGCATGTGTCCTCTGTATTTTTATATCCTTTCTCATGCAACTCAAACTTAGTAAATTTACATTCTGTATGTCAAGAAAAGGGTTATTTTCTTAAAATATAATTTCATTTTCATTTTGGGATTGCTTTTCAGAACTAAAAAATAAGAAGTCATCACTGCCAAATTTGTCAAATGAAGTTAATAATAATACAGCAGATAAATTAAGAGAGGTAGATTGCTATTTTGATAAACATTTAATAGCTAGGACAGAGTGTCCATTTAACTGGTGGAAAACAAATGTAGAAAACTTTCCAAGGCTTGCAAATTTAGCAAGAAATCGTCTTTCAGCTCCTGCAAGCACAGTATATAGTGAACGTTTGTTTTTTAAAGCTGGTAATATATATGAAACCAAATGAAACAGACTTCTTGAAAATGCTGAAAAGTTATTATTTTTGCATCACAATTTCAGGCTTTACAGTGATAAATTATTTTGTTACCCCTGTATGTTATTTTGAAGTAACTCATTAAATGCTTTTTCAGTATAGGTAATAGTTTTTTTCTTTTCAATATCAAACTCATTAGTTCATTTAATCAACATCTAATGTTTAATCTTTAATTAGTAAAGTAATTATATAGTGCTATATTTATTCAAATTTTTCTATTTAAAAGTAAAACTAAAAACAAGAAAAATGATTTAATTTGTGAAAGATTAAACATTTTTACAAGACAGTAAAATATTTATTTTTAATATTTATGAATTTTATTGTTTAAGAAACTGTTATCATCATTATAAATTAGATTAAAAAAATAGATATAAAGTTAATATTTTTAAATTCACTGAAGAGATTTAAACTTTAAATGCACTATATATTTTGCATTTTAATGTAAAAGAAATTAATGTTGCAATACTTACTTAGATTCACATGATGCCTAAATATGCAGCAAGAAAAATATTTTTATTTATGTAATATCATTATATACAGTTATTTATAAGTTGTCATGAAGCTTTAAAATTGCATAAGTATTGGGATTTCTTTTTCTTATAATAATTAATGTATTTAAATATAATTTTTTAATATTGTTTGTTGAAAATATTTAAAATCACATTTTGTTTTGATTTTCGGGAACTTATTTAACCAAATATCTTAGAATATTTGGCCAAATATGCAACTATTCCGCAAAATATCAAATTATATTCGGCTATAGGTATTCGGCCGAATATTCGGTTTAATATTCGGCAAAAGGGCCGAATAGTCCGAATACCAAATAGTGGCCAAATATTCGTTACACCCCTAATATAAATACGTAGCACCTATAGTCGTCTGATCCGTCCGTCTGTCTGTCCGCACATAGCATTGCAAAAACTACCCAACCAAATGGTTTGAAATTTAATATATATAACCGTTGCAAAATTTTGTCGAGTCATTTCAAATTTTATGAAAATTGAATCAAAACTTAAAAAGATATTAATAAAAATATTTATTAAGTAATTTGAATTTTTTAAAAATCTGTACTTCCTTGTTATAGCAGCTTCTGAGGATGAATCGTCAAGCGACCGAGATGTATCGATAAGTTATCTGACATGTATGATATTATAGTCATGTTACAACCTCTATGACCGAATTATAGTCATGTTATTCCTTCTATTAAATCCTATCATACATAATTCAATGATATCCCTTGATTGGTAATGATTCTAGGTTGCCATGGTGATTATGTCCTATTTTAGATGGAGTCCTATTATGTCCATTTAAAAACCGAATTTGCATACTAAAATTGTTTAATTATAGCAATCATATAATCTACCGACAGTTTTTTGGATAGATGTTTCCAGAGAAATAAATACCAAAAAAGTCAAAATATGGATTTCAATTTCTGAAATTTTCAAAGCTAGGCTTAAGTTTCCCAGTGGAATTTGAAAAAATATTTTCCTTTTCTCAACGGGCATATTTTCCGATACATTTTTAAACACTTGCTGACATGATTATTCAAATGATTTGTAATCTAACAGTTGTTTTTAGGGTTTCATTACCCTATTACTCACGCTTCGTTGTCTGTCCGTCACACAGCTGGTTCTCAGAAACTATCTAACTTACAGTCATAAAATTTTGTGTACTTATAGCTAAATACTTATTATGAAATTAAAATCATAAAATTTGAAAAAATCATATTGTTTTAATATATAGAGATAAAAAACCAAAAATCTAACAGCCTTTTTCTATTAAATTTAGCGGGCTTCGCCCGCTATCAAACCGGTTCAGATTTTCGAAAAAACGAGAAAAATAGACCGGTAAATTTTTACTTTATAAAAAACATGACCTTTTTTTTTATGAAATTTATTTGGATTTATTAAAGATATGATAAAGTGTTTTGAAAGGAATATCAAACGAAACCCTTTGTGCGATCTTCGATCACACTTACCCACTTGTGTTTTTTTTTTCATTTTTGGATTAATTAATTGCATTTTGAGTTGTTATTTTATGACAGCAGATTTTTCCCTTTACCACACTCTTGCATCCAGAAATTCTGTTCAAACCACAAATTTTGACAGAAATTTCTGAAAAAACTTCTGCCTTCACCGAAAAATGAACAGTTCAATTACAGTTTCTGAATAAGAGCACCTACCAATTTCATACATTTACAAACAAAATTGATTTAAAAAATGCGTCTGAAAGCTGCCAGTTTGAATTTTAGAACAGGTTTAACCTTTAAAGATACGGGCGTCGTACTGAGTGTGCCACTTGGGGGGAAAAGTTTTGTGAATTCTCAAAAAGTTATGTGATTAACATTTACACTTCATTTACCCTCTTTTGAAGTTACTTTTAATGTTCAAAGTTTGAGTTATTTTTTTCTGCTCTGTTTCTTTTATTTTATTGGCAAGTCACCAATGGTATACAGAATATGTCGCCTGTGTATTTATGTACTATGTTCTATTTACTTTCTTATTTAAACTTCTTATTTTTATAAATGTCATGTCTAGTACTACATATTAGACGTTATTCTTCTTTAGCATCAAAGTGTTAGGATATATACATATCCTTATAGTCCCAAATTCTTCTTATCACTTTATATCAACTATTATTTTGTTCCTTTTATTTATCTTTTCCTTAAATTAAAGTTTGCATTTAAGTTTACTTTTCAAGTTTGAATATCATTTAATTTAAAGTTTAATTTTAGGTCTTAACATAAAGTAACCTTTAGTTTAAATATCAATAGTTTCTTTTATTTTACTTACTTAGTTTCCACTTGTTTAAAATCTCCATTAATCCTCCATGCACCTGTTTCTCTTTTTGAGCATTTGGTGTTTACCAGGGATGAGATTGACACAAAAGCTGAAAACTGCGCTTGAGCAATAATAATTATGAATTTCAAGTGCAACAAATATTATAATTGCTATTAAAATAATATTTTTTTTTAAATATATATACATATTTTGCATCAATTTAGCTTTGAGTAAATTAAAAAGAAATTATTAACAAGAATTAGGCGGAAATTATTTATTTACTCTAATAAAAAAGTCTATTTTACCCAGATACAGCACATTAATAAAACCCTTCATCGGCATGAACATTTTTTAATTGAAATTTTGAAAATAGTAATAGTTCTTGAAACAGCAAATCAAGTATATGCTAATAATTGCAACCACCTTAAATAAATTATAGAACAGAGTTCACACACTTTTTTTTTTAATAAAAAATAGGTTTTTAAGGAATTAAAGTGATTTTCTAAGGACATTATCAGTGGCACAAACTAGTCAGTGCTGTAGTTACTCCAGATTCCAGGTCATTTTTACGTCAGCTTGTAACCAGTTTTTGGATTTTTTGAATAGATTTTTTTAATTTAATTTGTATTTGCATTTCATGGCGAATTTTCTACATTACTAAAAGAAATTAGGTTTCAATCTTTCAACCCAGTGCAGTAAATTTTGACGAAATTCGCGTTTTTTAGCAATCTTTTGATGAAATTAGTTTTTTTCAGCGATCCTTTGAAGAAATTTACATTTTTTTCATCGATCCTTTGGCGAAATTCGCGATCTTTTGACGAAATTCGCGTTTTTTCAGTGATCCTGTGGCGAAATCTGGATTTTTAACGATCTTTTAGCAAAATCCCTGTTTTCACCGCGATCTTTTGATGAAATTGTCATTTTTTTCAGCAATCTTCTGGCAAAATTGGCGTTTTTTCAGCGATCTTTTGGCAAAATTCGCGTTTTTTCAGCTATTTTTTGGCGAAATTCGCGTTTTTACAGCGATCTTTTGACAAAATTCGCGTTTTTTCAGTGATCCTTTGGCGAAATCTGGGTTTTTAACAATCATTTGGCAAAATCTCTGTTTTTACCGCGATCTTTTGGTGAAATTGACATTTTTTTTTCAGCGATCTTCCTGCGAAATTGGTGTTTTTTCAGCGATCTTTTGGCAAAATTCGCATTTTTACAGCGATGTTTCGGCGAAATTCGCATTTTCACGGCAATCTTTTGGCGAAATTCATGTTTTTACAGCGATCTTTTGGCAAAATTCGCGTTTTTACAGCAATCTTTTGGCGAAATTTGCGTTTTTTCAGCGATCTTTTGACGAATTTCGCGTTTTTTCTGTAATCTTTTGACGAAATTCGCGTCTTTACAGCGATCTTTTGGCGAAATTCGTGTTTTTACAGCGATCTTTTGGCGAAATTCGCGTTTTTACAGCGATCTTTTGGCGAAATTCGCATTTTTACAGTGATCTTTTGGCGAAATTCGCGTTTTTTCAGCAATTTTTTGGCGAAATTCGCGTTTTTTCAGTGATTTTTTGGCGAAATCAATGTTTTTTCTGCTATCCTTTGGTGAAATTCGCATTCTTTCAGCGATCTTTTGGCAAAACTTGCGTTTTTACAGTAATCTTTTTGGCAAAATTTGCATGTTTTCAGAGATCTTTTGGCTAAATTTGCATTTTATCAGCGTTTGTTTGACGAAATTTGTGTTTTCTTGCGATTTTCGCATTTTTCACACAATCCTTTGACGAAATTCGTAATTTTCTTGCGATCTTTTGATGAAATTTGCCTTTTTTTTCGCGATCTTTAGGCGAGTTTCGCATTTTTTCAGAAAATCCGAAAAAGCAGAATACTGCAGATCTGCGAAAGAATCTCATGCCTGGTATTTATGTTTTAAACTTGCTCTAAAATGTTACCATACTCCATTTCCCTCAGACTTTCCATGCCCATGTTACGGTCTCAATGTCATCATCGGAGTTTCCTCTCATGACAGTTACGTCACGTTTATGTGGACTCCAATCAGTTTGCATACCAGTGATGTTTTAAGCTTTGGGATAGAGGTCATCATATGTTCCTCAGTTTTGTTTCCTTTTCTTATTGATGTATGGTGCCTGAGCGCAAAAATATCTACTCATTATCAAAATGTTGACCTCTGTGATATAGAGTAGTTTTGCTATATTCTTTGTAATTTAGTGCAGTTTAAATGATGTTCGCGACGCCTTTGACCTTTACTTGCTTTCTGATGTTCTTCATATAATAAGAACGATGTTAAGCATGTGGCTTACAGAAACTGTTTCACTACTGGAAAAGTGTTTTTCATCGAAATTGAAATGATGCTTTTAATCCCTTTTCATCTACAAAGATTTTGGCCGCAACGCATTTTAGCAACACATTCATTTTTCCTGTTTCCCTTTTGTAGTACAGTTCATATTTTGTCTCCCTCTTAAATAATTTTTTAAGACTAAGCTTGTATTTTTACCTTTAAGGTCATACATTTCATAGTGTTAAAAGCTTTAGAGGCTAAAGGACTTCACTTTCTCAGGTTCGGGTGAAAGTTCCTGTATGTAAGATGTGATATGAATTTTAGTGACTATTTTGGAACTTTGCATTTTGGTTGTCTGTGTGAGTTTCCGGAATAGCTCGATGTGATTAATAATGTCTTGGAATTGTATGGCTTTGATGCTGACAGTATTCTATATGCTGGAGATCTGCATTGAGGGTGTCATGAAGCAAGGTAAATGATTAAAGCTGAGTTTAATATTTTTAAAGAATGAATTTACTTTGTAGAAAATTGGTTTGAAGTCATTTAGCCAAATTCTTTATGGAATCATTTTCTTTTGAAACAAATAATTTGTTTTATATCTTCTTTCTTTATTATACTGTTTTATAATATATGAAAATGATTAAATGCTAATGCCACCAAAAGTTGAATAGATATATAGTAAAAGGTTAAAAATTAAGTTTTATATATTAAGATTAATTAAAATAGTGTTTTAAACTATTTGATTTTTCAATACCGTAATTTCGCACGTATACGCCACACCTCGGATAATTAGATTTCATACCAGAATTTATTTTAGATAAAATGTGAGTTACTTCTGCTTAGCACGTATTTGACTTCTTGTTTACAATAAAATTTCCGGTTTGAAAAAGACTTAAGTAAGATGTGGCGCATACGCACGAAATTATGTTGGGTTATATTAAAATTGTTCAACTCATTTTTATTGTTAATGTAAAATAAGTAATCTATTATATTTATAAAGTTTTCCCAGCTCTCTCTCCAACCAATTTGCATATGTGTTATTGTTTGACTAGTTTTAAAGTTTCATAAATTAATATACATTCTCATAAATTAATAGTTTGTAATAGTTTTCTTAAATAGTAAAGTTTCTATAAAATAAAACCTATGGTATTATATAAAGTAAATGTAGTTACTAAGTGTTACCTGCATCATGTAAAGTTGTAGCAAAGTAGTGCTAAAAAGGTAAACAAATATGATTGCCACTACAGTAAAGTGAAATGCTGGACTCAAAATTCATCAAACTGCAACTTTAACCTCTGTTAGGTGAGATTAAACCAGTTCACCTGGATTCAGTTTCTGTGTCACTAAGAAAAGTGTTGGTATGTTTTTTTCCCCCTTGCATAATTAACCAGTTGTTAACTGCAGTTGTGTTTCTGAAACTTATCTGTAACTTTAACTGTTGTATTCTGTATTTATAGAGCAGCTGCTGATGTAGTAGTACACTTGGTGACCACATGTTCACTGTTGCTGGCTAGCTAATGTTTTTGCTTCCAGGCTTACTTAAATGCTGTGGAGTTTGTTAGAATGAGAATCCTAGTGGAATTGATTGATAAATTTTTCTTGTTGTTTACTGTACCAAGATGGTGGATATGAGCTGGGCTCATTTACTTTTAACTAATCCTTGTTACTTTATTTTAACGAATTATACTAATCATGTTGATGAATTTAAATAAAGAAATAGTTGCATTTAATGCTAGGACTTTTTGGAATGTTTTCACCACTTTAATTTCACTACTTTATGCACACAATAAGGAAGACACATTATTGACTAAAGATTCCATGGCCTAACAAATTACGGTAATTGTTTTTGTTAAAATGTTAATTGCACTTAAATCTGATAAATATATATTTAAAGTTTAAATTTGATAAAGCCAGTTAAATTAAAACTTTAATAAAGAAAATGATTTTCTTTTCTAGAAGTAATGCTTTAATTTTTCTGGAAACTTCTTTGGTGCTTCAGTTCTTGTTTAATTGTATATGGACATGGAGGTAACGTTTCTTTCAACCTTTTTAGTAGATTTTTTGATACTTGTTGTGGAACTTCAGTTTATCTGTATGGAGTATCTGTGATAATGAACTTATGTCATATACTTAATCTTGTTACAAAGTTTTTAAATTCTTACTTTTGTTATTTCCTTTAGTTTAATAAAACATACTTGTTTTTAATTTCGTTTGTTATCCTTTTGAACACTTGAACTCAATTTCATGTTTATTACTTTTATACTACTACTGAACATCACAGTAAACAAAGTTATCATTAAAAGTTATTTAGGCTGGTGCCAATGGTGCCTAGTGTGTGCCATCCATGTTTTTAAAGGTTAAATGGAAGGGAAAAAAAGTAAGTTCTTAAGGCCTTTCTCAAATCAAAAGGAACTATTTTCTGACACATTTTTAAATTTTTTTTGTGTGGAAATGCATGAAATGGGCAGGTGTTCTTATTCAAAAACTATGTAATTGAAACACATTATCCAATTTTTGGTAAAGGCAGAAAATACTGTCAAAGCCGAAATTTTGAACCTAATACCTGCTGCAGCACTGTGAACAAGGAGAAAAACCATGTTGTCATGTGACACGAATCGCTTAAAACTCGACAATTATCAAAAAATGAAAAACTCATTTTCATCACTCATTCCAAATTTCTTTAGTAGTCAAGCCTGCCAATTTTATCCCTTTGCCAGAAATTATGTAAAGGTTTTGCGTTCTTAAACTGGTCATTTGAGAACTAATGACCTTAAGAAACTGCTGCAATACTAACATAAGTTTGTTTTACATGAATAAATGTATTATGTAATTCATATCAACAGTGTTATGGGGCCTGTAAGATGCATGCATCTCTTATCTGTCAATATCACCAAATCTTTGCCTTCTTTAACCCTCTAAGCGTGTGGAACGTAATATTCCGTTCACTAAGTTCTGGGTTTCACTGCAATATATGCAATGTTTAAGATAATATAATTCTATAGATTTAATGAATTTTCAAAACATTGAAGAATGATTAATACTCTCAAGGGTTACATTCATATTTGGAATTAAGTTTTATTTATAATGCTGAAAGAATCATATTTTTTTAGCATTTAAAACAAAATGCAGAAAAAACAACATTACAATTTTACCTTTTTTCAAAACGCTCAGAGGGTTAATCATAGAATTTTCTTGAATAAGGTGATATTATATTGAGGACTATTATCTCTAAACATCACTATTTGGAGATAATGGTCCTAAATAATAAAATGTCCTATACGGGACACTCATCCTGAAGGACTTCAGGTGCATGCCATGTAAAATACTTATCAAAATATAAGAAAGTATTCAAAAATTATGTAATGTATGAAAATTAAGATGACACAGTAACGAATGATACACACAGAGATAGCTGAAAACAAAGATTTATTTACGTAATATCTAATGAAATGTATGCTTAGCTCTTTGGTATAATAACAGCTGAAACAACATTACAAATATTTACATAGTGATCAATGAAAACAGTTCTTAGACATTTAGTATAAATGTTTTTACAACAGTTGAAAAAAGTAACAATATATGAATATTTTTTCATATATATTCTTTAAAATAAAACTGAAGATTAAACCAATTAAAAACAAAATAATTGTGTTTTTAACATTCATCAACAACAAATACATCAAAAACAAATTACAAGCTTCAGTATCAAGAAAATTTTATGTTTCACATAAAATTTTTAAACTTTTCTTTTTTAATTTGAACATGAATATAATTTTCCTGCTTTTTCATTCCTTAACCTGTTGTACACTTAAAACTGAACAACAACCAAACCAGAAAAGATTCTTTTTAATGAAGTTGTATATAACTGGATTATGTAAATTAGACAGTTTATCTTTGGCTCTTTTAATTTATATTGTCCGCCATGAAAATATTGCACACTATGATAGTTTGCAAATAAATATAAAGTATGAAAATATCAAATCACCTGGTATTTTAAAAATAAAAATTTGATGTATGTCATGATATACATATATATCACAGAACCCTGCATAAATGACAGTCTTATAAAAAGGTGAACACAGTATTAAAAACATATTTACACAGATTACAATGATGATTGTATTGTGAATCCAAAAATCATGACATAAGTATTTTAAAAACTACATTTAAAAAAATATTTACAAAGCATTTTTATGACTTCTTTCCCGTTTGCTCCGAGAGAAATAAAAAAAAAAAGAATATAAATAAAAAGCACACTAAGCAATATTTGTGCTTCAAAATTACAGGTAAATAAAATGTTTTTAAAAACAATGCACAAAGCTCTTAATACAAAAAAAAAAAATCGTGAACCAAGTCAGTTGCAACTAACTTTCATTAAGTTAGGGTGTGTTTATAACACCCTAACTTGCTTAATCATCTTAACATTATAAACTTTTACAGCCATTTGAAACTTATGGAGATTGTCGACTGTTGTTATGGACTCAAACTTACACATTATAAGGACAGAGAGTCCTGTGGCTTTGCACAAGTGGAAAAAAACACATCTTAAAATGTACAGTGCCATCTATAAAGAATGTCGGGATTTTGCAACCTTATAAAAAATTAATTCTTAAACATATGGAAATAACTCGTGTTGAAATATAGTAAAATAATGCAAGTGTCCCCCCCCCCCCCCACTCACTAGACTTGAATGAGAAGTTCTCCAACTCATGGATTGGACGAGATGGCCTAATTCTGTGGCCTCCACGTAGCCCTGACCTTACGTTTTTGAACTTCTGGGCATACATTAAGAACATTGTGTACAGAGAAAGAATTACTGATATCAGCCATTTAAAATGTTGAATCATAACCGCAACTGAAACTCCAGAGATGCTTCACAGGACATGGAGAGAAATTGAATATCGTCTGGATGTCTGTCGAGCGATTAATAAGTACACATATCGAAACGTTTTGAAATGGATATAAAACTTCGTACTTTTCTTAATATTTGAATTCTATTACAAATTTGTAATCCCGGCGTTCTTTTTTGATGACCCTGTACTTTAAATGCTTAAGTTTAGCATGAAGTAGAAATGACATTGCTACTTACTAATTAAAAAAGAATATCTGCATTCAAATCCCTTCAAAACTTGTCAAATTTAACAATTTCTAAGAAATTATAATTTTAATAAGGTAGTTAAACACTCATATTCAATTACTCCCTTCTTAATCTTAATGACAATGCTAAATTCTATTCTAAACAAATCTAGTCTTCAAAATTAGAAACTCTGGTCATATTGGGATGGCACTGTTTGTTCCTATACCTTTTACTTAATAAATATTTTCATTTTTGACAGGCCTTATATTGTACAAGTTTCATAGGCTCGTATTTTAATTTTTTAAATACAGTAGAAGACTGTTAATCCGCACAGTTTGGTTCCAAGCATTTTGTGGATTACAGGGTCTTATTTTTTATAGTTATCAATAGTTTCATTAAAACATTCGGTTAATGTTTTGGCATCATATCTGATAATCTATAAGTTGCCACAATTGCCTACCCTACCACAATATTAAGTTTAAAATTCTAATAGCATTGGCAAAACATTGTAAATACATGTGTAAGGATTCAGTAAGAATTTATATTTTACAACATTGTTTTAAGGCAGTGGTTCCCAACCTGGAGTATGTGGTGGAACAGTTGGGGGTACGGGAAAATTACATTGTTAATGGCGGATAAAGCAAAAAATATAACTTAAAATAAAAACAGAAAAACAAAACTCTAAATTTTTTGTTCACAAAGATTGATATTTGTAAACTGTTTCCTTTTATAACTCAATTAACAAATTGACAACTCAACTTAATCATTTAACAACTATTTTAACTGTGTTTTCCTTTTATTCATTTGCATAAAAGGAAAGGAAAATGCCTAAACTCAGTAATTGGTTGATAATTTGTCTCATTATCTCCTCCCACTCCTAATAACATCTTGCGATTTCGCACGTGGGTTTATGATGATATTGTGTTTTGGTTCAAAATGGATAGGTGGTTTAAAATTGGAATTCTGAAAAGAATTGCATCTAACATTGGTAACTAACATAAGAACATTTCTAATGAACGAAACAAAAATATTGGGAACGGGTTTATGTGAGAAGGCGTAGCATAGAGGGAAAGTCTAAGCAAGGGGTATTTGAGAGAGAATAGGTTAGGAACTGCTGTTTTAAGGGATTAATTGCTTGGTTTTGAAATAAATGGTTTTATTTTCAATTCTATAAATTGTAATTATTTCTAGACAAGATATTAAATATATTTAAGTTAATTAAGATTTATTATATAGCAGAAAAAAAATAGATGTAAAAGAAAAAAAGAATTACCAGTGGCAATTTTTTTTAAGAATTAAATTATTTGTTTACATTCATACATACATTGTGATTATAACTTTTCAGATTAGCAGTACTCCACTGTAATAATTAAAAATTGAGTTTTAAAAAATATTTTCAGTTTACTTTTGGAGCAGAAAAAAAAAAAACTTTAATTCTGCTTTTTGTACCATCAAATATTACATTTTTCTAGTTTATGGATTCAATTTTGATTTGAAGTCATGCAGTAAACAGAGGTTGTCTTAATGAAAGAAGACCTTGAGGGATGTGTGCATTGCCTCCCAAAAAACTAAGTGCATATTACAAGGTTGGGAAGAAATAAGTTACCTACTTTAAAAGGTATCTAGAGCATGTTCTATTGTCCCAATTGAGATGAAATCAAAACTACAAATAATTCAAATCAAATGACTTGCTCATCATTTGCTAAATAAAAAAATTTCAAAAAGGTAGTGCTGTAGCACTCCTATAATTGTTTAGTAAGCTTATACATTATGCCCTGCATGCGAAATGCACAATATGTATATTTTCTGCTGTGTAGTGTGCAAAGAAGGCAGCATCATTTTATTAAAAACTCACCACAATTAAAATAGTATAAAATTCCATTAAAAACCTGCTTAAAATTTTGATATTGTACAACTGCCTTATATACACATCAGTACTTATTGTAGCCAGAGCTTAATTTCTAAGGAAAAAAGTACCAGAGCCCTAACATTCTGCAGTACTAACACCCATAGCTTACCCCCCCTCCCCCCCTCTGCCCTAATCTGCATATTTATATTTCATACATTATTTTTTAAATTTAAAGCAGTTTTTTTATTTAGCAAAATAAAAAAAATTTAAATACATCTATCTGCGTATACTTAGCTATCCACTATTCCACTTTTTAGTTACTAGTACTTCCAAATAGAAATATTTGCCTAATCTTAATGTTAATTAATTGCAGAATTCTGAGCTTAAATAAGCACAGGATTATGATTTGGAAATAGTGTTAACACAGAAAATTAATAGTTTGCAGCTATGCAGAACAGAAAAAGACTTTCTGTTTACTCTTTCTTCTTATCAAAATAGCATTAAAATGATTTGAAATGGAAATAAAATTTTGAATTTAAGACAGAATGAGCTCGAGCTTGCCCAAACCCGGAGACTGATATAAAAATTGAGCCTGTTTCATCTCCATCTCTAACGTGAGTGACACATTACAAGTGTTTTAATACAAAAGATTGGCGATGGGAGGGGAAGGAAAGGGTCATTTAGGATTCGTTTTTCGGAAGAGAACGTTCGAAAGCACCTGATTTTTGGAAGCACTGGGCTCCGAAGCGCAGTGTTTATGAGCTCTGGTGAATTTTGGCCAATACTTAAATTTTTACTAAAAACAGAAATACTGGAACTGGAGGTGGGCTCCAGCACAAATTAAACCCCCATTGTAGCATATTAGGGGTATCAAAATGTATAAGCCTATTAGCACTTGAGTAACATTTTTGTATTAGAAACAATAAGTGCATCATTTGTATTATCTGTATATTTGTGTCAAGTCGATGAAAAAGTCTTAACAGACACTCATCTTGAAGGATTTAAGATGCATGCCACATAAATTAATATTTATCAAATTATAAAAGAAAGTAATAAAACAATAAAGATACTTATTCAAAAATTAAGTAATGTATGCAAATTAAGATTGGATTGCAATTAATGATACACACACAGATGAGCTGAAAACTACATAAAAAAATTTATTTATATAGCTTCCAGTGAAATTAAAGTTGTACTTGGTTATTTAAGTATAAATGTTTTGAAAACAGCTAAAACAATATTACAAATATTTTTATGCAGCAACCAATGAAAGACATTCTTAGACATTTGGTATCAATGTTTTCATAACAGCTGAAAATGTAACAACTAATGTCTTATGTAAATGTTTACATAAATAATTTACACAGCTGAAAACACAAAAATAATGTATTTGTACATTTACAAAGCATACAATGATAATTGTACTTGGCTAAGTGGCATAGTTTTATAACAGGTAAACAACACAGTATTAAAAACCATATTTATACAGCTTACAATGAGGATTATACTTTAATCCAAAATTCATTTGGCATGAGTATTTTAATAACAAAAAAATTATTTACAAATATTTACAAGCATTTTTATGACCATCTTCCCAATATTTGATCTGAAAGAAAAGAAATATATATATGAAAGACATACTAGACAAAAATAAAAGTAAATCAAACAAATGTAATAAAAAGGGTTTGCACAAAGCTCTTAATACAAACTAAATCAGATGCAACTCATTTTCATTAAGTTAAGATATTTATATAACTACGATCTAACTTGCTTAAGCATCTTAACTTGCACAACATTCATATAACAAAACTGCCAACCTCCTGATGTTATATAACTCTAACCTATTTTAAACCAAAAAAGTCCTTCCGGGCTGTACCGGGAGGAAAAGGTAGCTTTCCTATATCTTCATTTTAAAATTTTAGCTAATGTTACACGAAAACAGCAAGCTAAAATGCAAAGAAACGTTTACAAAAGTTTCGTTAATACTGAATTTGAATAAGAATTCAAATCGCCAAATTATTGAGCAATAGCCAAATTGGCTTCATTTATGAAGACTTATTTTGGTTGCCAAATTTGGCGATATTTCGCCAATTTTGTCGCCAATGTCGGCGCTAACGGATATGAATATATAGTTTTATGCATATGATTGGGAAAATTATTACAACAATGAAAGAAAATAATGTGCTGTTTTGTTTCAAAATGTCAGCCACCCTAGAATTTCAAACTGCTCTATCTCAGCCATTTTTTAAGATAGAGGTAAACCAAAAAATGCTCTGAAATCCTTGTATCAAGGCCTAACACGCAATTAAAAAATAAATTTTAATTTTTAATTTTTTTGTATATTTATTTTAGTTTTAAATTTTTAAATGGCCGCCATCTTGAAACAAAATGGCAGACCAAGCTGGCCAACGAACTCGGTTGAGACATTGGTGAGCTTAATACACACAATTAGTTTCATCAAAATCGATTTATAAATACGAGCATCATCGTAAGACATAGGTCAGATATATATCTATATCTATATCTATCAACATTTGAGCGGAGGGTGGTTTTGGGGTCTGGGGGTCATGATCGGTGAAAATATATCGAAATTTTCCGGAACTGCTTTCCTCTGAACGGCTGCAATAGGTAGCTTTATACTTTTTGGTATTGAAAGCTACCTAAAACTTGTTTAATAAAATGCATCAATGCATCTTGTTTATAAGAAAAATTCTAGTTCATAAGTTTATTTTATTTCTAAAAAAACAAAACAGTGCAGCTCTGATAAAGCACTTTATTCAATCTAAACATTTCCTTTAAATTACGCTGCATAAAAAACTTAGACAACCTAACATTCATGGTATTTAAATCGACATTATTAACTTTTACAGCCATCAGAGATTGTTAACTGTTATTATCTAATGTAGCTTATAGACAGGGCAGTACAGAGAGACTGCAGGCACTGATAATAAGAAAGGTAAATTACCTCGAATTATTACCTGGATGGTAATAATTCCAATATTTTTATTTTACTTCTTTTAAAGTTGAATTTCTTTCATGCCATACATACTTAAGAAAGATGATTTTTACCAAAAACTAATCCACACCCATTTATATCAGGGACTAACTGAATGCAAAGTTTTATTAAATTTCAAGCATTAGTTCTAGAGATAGAGCACCCACAAAATTTTTGTCCCATACAGACAGACATTTTCTAAAACCAGTCAAATCGTGTTCAGGACCTTCTAAAATGTATAAATTCGTTGAAAACTGGAAGTTGAAAATTTTCATGAATCTAATACTTTCTTGTAAAGATAGAAGTAATAAACATACAGGGTAATTATAAAAAAACCCATAATATAAACCCATAAGTATAAATACAACCCATAAAGGACAGAGAAGCAACAGAAAGTAAAACATTTTATTATTCAGTGCCATCTGCCGCATGCAACGTGTCTTCGTGTGTGACATGGAAAATTTGTGAAACACAATAAAATGTTTTGTTTTCTGTTGATTCTCTGTCTTTATTCGTTGTTTTCACTTTTCTTCTTAGTCTGTCTAGCACTGGCAATTTTCGTGCTACAGGTACCGTTCCAACGCTTTTTATGGTTTTTCGCTATGAAGATCACATTCCAATAGAAAAAATATGTGTTGCCATTTGAAATTTTCAAAATTTTGTCACTGTAACCGTAACTGTTAGAGTTTAACTGTTGTTTTTCATACGATTCTTGAACGCATACCTCAAAATACTTAAAACTAAAATTTCAGTCAGTTTCTGTGAATGGTGTGATAGTTAAGGACTCATATCGGGATAGTTTTTTTTATAATCACCCTGTATTTTCAGAGTCAATTTAAATAAATGTCCGATAAACTTACCCCACATTCATTTGAACAGAAGAATACTTTGCAACACTCTGCACAAGCTTCTACAGCATCTTTGGCACATACCATGCATTTCTGTCCGAATGAAAAGTTGCGATCAATGCTCTGAAATATACAATAAGAGAAACTTACCAAAAATATTTTGAAATTTTTGCAAAATTTTAAAAACAACATTTCTGTCAAATATTAAGGAAGAGAGGGGCCATGACTTTTGACTTAAAGTGGGTTCGCAAATGACCTGCTCAACAACGCGAAACTTTCTAACATATTTTCTGGCTCATTTTCAAATGCAAAGACGTAAAATCGACAGACCATTCCATTTTTGATAAATTACTTATCAAGTTATAAGCAATTCCTGTCTCGTGACACATTCTTTGCTTTGCTCGCGGCATCACAGTGGAAACTCAGTTCAAAACATCGACATCGACAGTATTTTCTGAAAGATCTGCCTTACCAAAAAATGGAAAACTTGTTTTGATTACATTGCTTCTGAATACGAACACCTGCTAATTCCATGTGTTTCCAAACAAAAAGGAATTAAAAAATGTGTCTGAAAATAGCCCCTTTAGATTTGAAAACAAACAGCCTTAAGGTTATTTTACCATTTTCATCACTATATTTTAAACAATAATGATTTTAAAAAAAATTAATGCTACAATTGATAAACATCTGGTCAGGTAAAGTTTTATACCAAAAATTTTAGCTGGAGAAAAATCCTCAAAAAGTATTTTAGACATTAAGAAAGTTTTGCAAAAAAATCTATAATGGCTTGAATAATTTAATCATCATTACAAGATTGATTTTTTTTTTCTCCTCCTCAAAAGAACTATGTAGAAGAAATTCAATATGCACATTAAAATAACCTAAATAGTGTAGAAGATTATTTTAATTATCACATTTTTACACCTAGAAGTAAAGTGACAAAATTGGGGAATTAATGAAATAAATATGGTTTTCATTTTAGAAAGCTACAAATACATAGTAGATCTTTATAACGCAATTCTCCATATAACGCACAACTTCTCAGATGTAAACAATGAATTTTCAGTTAAGAAACACCTGAACTCCCACATTATAAATAGTTGCTATTCTCTAGAGCAGTGGTTCCCAAACTTTTGTGCTCACGGAGCCCTTTATGAGAAGAATTTCTAAAGGCGGAGCCCCTTAACCCCATGATACTCTATGGTTTACAAATTAATGTTTTTTTTAATCCTATGGAGCAGAGAACATCTGCTGGATAAGAGTCCAAACCAGTAGTTTCCAACATGGGACCAATGTTCTCAGTTTGGCTTTTTTCTTGATACAGAAATTCTGAATTCATACTAGAAATTTTGAAAATCAAACTTTCTATTATTTAACCACTTAACAGTTTCATTTAATATTACTATTGTTGATACAATAAATTAAAAATAAGCACTAAAAACCATTTTTTTAAATTAAAATATCTGCCTTATATAATCGAGATATCTCCGCCAAATACAGCAAAAATTATAGTTAAAAATTTGCGGTTTATGAAAGCTTTTAGTAACGAAGAAAACAAACTCTTCTTACACGAGCGACGTTCGAACAATACTGTTAATGGGTTAATAACATCCATTTTTAAAATAAAAAATATTCTTTTGAGATTTTCAGTATGAACTCTGAATTAAAGATCAAAATGGATGCGATTACGGATCCCTTTTTCGTTCTTCTTTACGTTTCTAGCACTTCTAATCATGCAACGAAAACGAATTGCCTCTGACCTTTTTCTTTTGAACAATTTTTTAAAAATACATTCAGAAGCAGATCATTGCTTTAGTGTTTAAGTGGGCGGGGCAAAATCTATAACCTGTATTTTTAGGTGCAGCATCGTTCACTTTTTTGGATGTTTTATTTTAAGTATTTAGCTATTAATTATAGTTTTAAAAGAAACCTTCTTTCACCATTGTTTTTGATCATAATAGATATACGATTAAAAACTACACATGTTAAACGATTTGAAACTAGTAGAAAAACTTTACTAACAAAACGGGATATATGGGTGGCGTTAAATTTATAACAGTGCGAGTACTCATTGACGAAAATTCTAAGCAAGGGGTGGAGCTGAGCAAAAGTTTAGATTGTTAGTGTGATGACAAATGTAAAGAACGAATATATATTTTTAAATTGCTACAGCCTTATTTCTAATAGGAAAATGTGGGATCATAACATAAGAATCTTCACCAATGCAGAGACCAATTTTTTTTTTTATAAGAGGGGTTGTTAAGTGATACAAGTTGTTAAAAAAATGAGTTTACAGCAACATACATTGCTTTAAAAATTAAGTACAATTATGAAAAAAAAGCATAGAAAATTTAAATAACTAAGAATTAATAAAAATAAAATAAACAGATTAAAGGATTTAAAGTTACAAAAAGAAAAAAAAGAAAACTATATACATAACGTATACAAATATTAAATGAATCTAATGAGGGGCTTTAAATGATACACGATGCTGTAAAAAAGATGTTTGAATCGACAAACATTGTTTTACTATGAAAAACAGTATAGAAAATTTAAATATGCAAATAAAATAAACAGATTAAAGAAATTAAAGTTATTAAAAAAAGAAATATATATACGCAATATACACAAATGTAAAGTGAATCTAATAAGGGGCTTTAAATGATACAAGATCTTATAAAAAAGACGTTTTAAGCGACAAACATTGTTTTAAAAATTAAATACAATTATGAAAAATAGAATAGAAAATTCAAATAACTTAAATTTAACAAAAATAAAATAAACATTTTAAGGAAATAAAAATTCCAGAAATAAAAATACAATATATACAAATATTAAATGCCGATAGAATGTTTTTTATTCTGCACAATGGCGTATAAAAGTTTAGTGTGACTCAGAATACTACACTAGTGTGCAAAACTTAAGCAACAACACAAAATGCTAATTTCTGAACACGTGAGTACTCAAAAGGAAATTCTATAAACAGCAAGTGTAGAAAATAGGTACTACACTGAACAGCACAGACAGTCGAAGTGAAGTCTTCTTGATATCACAAATGGTCACAATTGTCACAGTCACTCCAATGAACAGAAATATGATATTTTTCATTCGTCTCATTTTTACTCTCATTTGGTCACTCCACTGAACAGTCACCATGACTGCTGCTTTTTGACGAGTCACCAGGTGACTTTACAATGAAGTCATCTTGTGACTCTCATGTGAATGTCATTTTGACACTCCATTGTAAAGTCATCATGATAGCTGTTCTGTGACGAGTTCCCAAGTGACAGAAAATGAAATCATCTGGTGACTTTTCACAAAGGAGTGCAATGATGACTTCACAATAGAGTCGATCACCGGAAAGTCACCATGCGACTTCATTGTGACATTATTTGACGACTCATCACAATGCAATGCTCCCAATGCTTCAAAGTTCAGTCTTCAATTGACAGTGACTTGAGAATCATAAGGTGACTTCATTGTAATGTCACCTGGTGACCCATCACAAAGCGACAATCACAGTGACTTTTCAGTGTTAACAATCATTTGAGAGTAATAATGAGACAGTGAAATATCCTATATTGATTCACCGTAGCGATTGTGACACTTTTAACCATGTGTGACGTCAAGGGGACTTTTGATCGACTGACCGTGCTGTTAGGGTAGTACCTCTTTTCTAGACTTGCTCTTTATAGAATTTCCTTTTGAGTACTCGCGTGTTCAGAAATTAGCATTTTGTGTTTGTTGCTTAAGTTTTGCACACCAATGTATTTCTTGTAGCTTATTTTGAGTCGAATTTTTAAAACACATTAAATGCAGAAACATTATATAAAGCAATTGAAACCAAAAATATTATATAGAAAATATATACATGTATAATGCAAATTTTTATATAATTAAAAAATATATACTATAGTATTTTTCAACCCAGTGATAGATATTTTTATTTTTGAGACACTCACACACACAACAATTCCTACATATTTTCGAAAAAAATTCCCTTGCAATATGCTAATTTCTTTCCTGTTTTGTTTATTTTCCTGGAACGCCGCGGAGCCCTTGAAAAGTATAGGCGGAGCCCCAAGGGCTCCGCGGAGCACACTTTGGGAACTTCTGCTCTAGAGGATTAAATTTGATACATTAATTTAACTTTATCTCCTTAATTCAGAGCTAATTACTGAAAAAATTGCTATGATTTGATACAGGTATGTTTGGACAATCTTTATAAAGTAAAAATAACAATTTGAGGAATGATCTGTATTATGCAAAAAATTATAATACAGTAAACTTCCGATTATCCGTCACTCACGGGACCGACCGGGTGGCGGATAATCGAAATAGACGGATAATCGAAAGACCATTATTAAAATCCCATTTCTATTTGCTGGTTTATAAATAACAATATTTAAACGCGTGTTTTTTATTAGCTGTGTATTTCATGAATAGAAAGCACAATTAATAATAACAAATAAATTTATGAGAGTAATTTAAAATTTTACACAGTAAATAAATTACCTGTTTTCATCGAAAATAATTAGTTTTACATGTTTGTTTGCAGTTTGCTTGTCCTTTTACAGCAGCAAGATTGCGAATTTTACGTAATAAAAGTACTTGAGTTGCATCGGCTTCATCTTGCATCTCAAACCAATTAATGCACTTCGAGATTGTCTCCACTTCTGCATGACTGATTCCTGGGTCATCATTTTCCGATTCATCAGATTCATCCGCTTCAGGTTTCCCTGGATTCAAAATATTTTGGATAATTTCGTCATCCATAAATTCTTCATAACCAATATCATTGTTATCACAATTATGCCAGTTTTTCATTTCATCTGCAGAAATATCTTTTAAACATGGTACGTTTGATACCAAGGTCAGTATCTCTGTATCATCATCAGGTACATCTTCTGTGCTGGTAGTATTGGTAGCATCTTCCGGTGTATCAATAGTGTTGGGCCACAATTTTCTCCAGCTTCTCTGGAAAATCTGTTCAGATAAATCATTCCAGGCATCAGCCAAGTTGTATATGGCATCTTTGATAGTGTATGATTTCCAAAAAACGAAGACATTTGATTCATTATCGGCGAGTAGCAGCTTTTGAATTAAAGCTTTCTGATAATGTTTTTTCATCGATTCAAAGACATTTTGGTCCATTGGTTGTATCAGTGGTGTTGTATTAGGTGGAAGAAATAAGCACTTGATGTTACCGTCAGTAGATTCTAAATTTTCCGGATGTGCTCCTGCATTATCAAGCAACAAGATTGCTTTCTGAGGAAGATTACTTTTTTTAAAATGTGCTTTAACTCCGGGAACAAAGATATAAAAAAAAACACTTCTTAAAAATATCTTGCGTCATCCAGGAACTTTTTTTACTGTAATAATTGACAGGCAGTGCTTTCATGTTAATATTCTTAAAAGCTCTAAAATTCAGGGGGCGGTGGCTGCAGTTTAGCTGACGTCACACAAGCATTTTTCTGGGAATAGCGCCGCCTCACTCGGGTTCACTGAACATGCGTGTTTTTGTTGTTCGTTTCAGATTGAAAAAAAAAATGGAAAGGGGGGGGGGGGTGGCGGTTAACCGAAGGTGGCGGTTGATCGAATGGCGGATAATCGGAAGTCTACTGTATATAACTTCTGGTAATAAAGAATGCAATATAAAGATACTCTAATGTATTTTGATATGTTTCATACATATTTGGCCATGTTTTACAAGCTAAATTTAAGTATGTGTGAAATGTGATCTATATAACGCACAACCTCGTGTTTTTAGATTTGCGTTATAAAGATATTCTACTGCATTTTCTATAAGTGCTACAATTGAAAAAGAGATGCCAGTTTCAGTAACAATAGAGAAGACCAGAAGGCCCCGTGCAAAGTTTTTGCACTGCAATCTTCGAGATTATTTCCTGGTACATTTCAGCACTAATTTTTAATTAACTGATTCTCTTTTAAATCAAACAACACATTTTAACGAAATGTGGGTGTACTATCTCAGAAACTTGTTCAAAAACTTTTTGAATGATACCTCATTCATTGTTGTATGTTTTGTATGTGCATAGGAAAAAGGATGTTGACAACAGAAATAATATATATGATGATTGCTTATGTATAAGAAAATGGGAATAGATTGCCAGAATTTTTTTTGCCAAATTTTCTTCTCTCGCCAAGGTCATTTCTCTAGGTTGCCAAGACTCCTATACTGAAATAAAAAAATTAATTAAAAAAACTGAAACACTGAAAATCAAACGTTTAGGGAATTCATATGAAAGCATTTCCTCAGATTTTGCAAAACTGTTCCAGAAATGTCTTAAATACATAAATCAATATTTGGTGCACCACTTTTTTCCAAGCCAATGTTTTAAACATGGGATGTTCAAACTTTGTGGTCCAGCAGCCATTTAAGTGACGTCAGACTTCGCTGGGGTATTAACAGCTTAATAAAATATTAAATAATAAATACTTATAATTTTTGTGAATCCTAATGAAATGTATATCTAAATGGAAGATAATCCTTAAATTACATTATCTACTTGGTGCTCTGATACAGTACGCATTATACGCAGCCATAAAAATATATATATATATATATATATAAAAATAAACAATAGGTGACGCACACGTTAAAAGTAAATAAAAACCAAATTAAAAGCTCTATATTTTTTCAAAAAGTACGTGCAAGAAATAAATTATTAATTGTATTTTAATTGCATTATAGGATGACGTCATCTGATAATGCAGTATATTATTTTTGTGTGAACACTAATTTGAGGAAAACCATTAATTTCATTTATGAAAACAATGCAGATTTAATATTTAATAAAAAACATGTTTTAATGAAATGTTAAGTGTGCTATGTCAGAAGCCTGTTCAAAACCCTTTCACATGCTATCTCCTTCGTCATTCTGCGTTTCATATTTTCTTAGAAAAAGGGATGTTGACAAGAGAAATAATATGATTGTTATCATGGAAACTAAGACATCTTTTATATATATATATATATATATATATATATATATATCAACAGAATTTAGAAGATAATTATCAAGACATACACTATACTACAGTGAAACCTGTTTATAACGATATTGTCTATAATGATAAACCTGTCTATAACGATATTTTCCTTTGGTCCCAGTGAAATTTCTATTTATTCAATGTATTTTGAACCTGTGTACAGCGATAATCAATTTTTAGTTGCGCCTGTCTACAACGATATTTTTTTCTCTTTCGAAAGCTGAAGGTTCCCGATATAACCAGATTTTTTTCTTGGAAAACGACACCCCATCATCCGGAATGTAAAATAACAAAAGTCTGTGCTTATCTCCTTGTCCAAGTATTGACTCTTTCTTCATTTTGACATCTTTGTAGAAGGGATTAGGGGATGTTGGGGAGAGGGTGTCACTTTTCTGCTTGTATGGAGCTTAAGTCTTTACAGCTGATCATTGTCAAACTTGTTTTACTAGATAAGGAATTGGGAGGGATGTTACCTCTTTCTCCGAATTCGACTAGTCACTGTCGAATCTTTTCATTCCTAGGTTAGACACCCCTCACTTCGGATTGACCACTTTTTCGTTGCAATTCATTTTATGTGCTCGTATTTTTCATTGTAAGTTCGTATTTTTCATTATTCGTTTTAAGTGATGGCTCAGCGTAAAGCATTGTCATTTGAAGAAAACTTAAAAATCATTTTGGATATTGATCAAGGAATGAAACAAGTTGATGCTGCTAAAAAGTATGGGATTTCACAGTCAACGATAGTTACTTTTTTTAAAAAACGAAAAGATATTGAAGATGCTGTAGAAAAAAGTAAAGTGGATAGCAAACGAAAAATTTTTAAAGGTGCCGTAAATGATGATGTTGACAAAGCTCTTCTAAGATGGTTCTACGAGATGAGAAACCAAAACGTGCCCATTAGTGGACCAATGATTTCTAAAAAGCAAGAAAATTCGCCTCTTTGTTGGCAACAATGATTTCAAATCCAGCAATGGATGACTTAGTTCCTTTCGTGAACGTCACGGAATTGTTTTTAAAACTATTGCGGGAGAAGAAATGTCAGCTCCAGTTGAGGCTGCATTATCCTGGAAACAGCGAGAAAAAGAGAAAATTTAAAAATTTTCTCCAGAGGATGTGTACAATGCTGATGAAACTGGTTTGTTCTATCAGCTAATGCCAGATAAAACAATGTCCTTTAAAGGAGACAGTTGTAAAGGTGGGAAGAAATCAAAGCAAAAGGCTGTCAATCCTGCTGTGTTCAAACAGTACTGGAACAGACAAATTGAAGCCTTTAGTGATTGGAAAGTACGCAAAGCCAAAGTGCTTTAAAAATGTAAAGAGTTTACCAGTTCACTACAAGTAAAATAAGAGGGCTTGGATGACGGAGGAAATCTTCAACAACTGGCTGCTTGATGTTGATAAAGAAATGAAAAATAGAAAGAAGAATGTTGCTCTCATAGTTGATAACTGTACACCTCACAACAATCCCCCATGTTTGAAAAATATAGAAGTGTTTTACTTTCCACCAAATTGCATGTCGATCCTGCCACCTTTAGATTTAGGCATTATCAAGTGTTTCAAGGGATATTATTGAAAAAGGTTAGTTCAGAACATTGTTTATAATCTGGATAACAATCTTCCAAATCCATATGCAGTTGATGTAAAAAATGCATGTGATTGGGTCTCCGGAAGTTTGAATTCGATAACAACATCTACAATCCAAAATTGTTAGAAGAAAGCTTCATTCTTTGAAGAAAAGGCTAATATTGACTTTACTGAAATCGTTAAGGGAGAAGAAGAATGTGTGGAGAGTTTATCCACAGCTGTTAGAGCTTTCCAAAGCTCATCAAACCTATCTTTTACATTGAATACTGAAAAATTTTAAACTTAGACAATGATGTGCACGTGTTCAGCAGTGCAAGCGATGAAGATATTTTAGCAGAATTAATTCCAGGTGATCAGAGTAATGAAGAAGCAGTTGACTGTTCACAAAACAAAACTCAAATGTCTCCTGAGGATGCTATATCCTTAATTAGCACTCTTCAGGATTTTGTTGCAACAGTACCAAATGTTTCGGACGTGCATCTGAACTCGTTAGACGGGTTGAAACATATGTGCATGCAGATGTCATTTGCATCAAAAAGTAAGAAAACAAAATTAACAGATTTCTTTTCTAAATAATTTTTGTTTCTGCAATTTTCTTACAAAATAAACTTATGCTTGTATCTTTAACGTATATTTTTAATTTGTTTACTTATTATGTTTACTTATTTAAGTTTAAAAATATTTTATTTTTTCAATCTGTATATAACGATATCTTATCTGGGTCCCTACAATATCGTTATAGACAGGTTTCACTGTATATCGTATTAATGTTGCTCAGCATCTTAGAACACTTTAAAAAAAAACAGCTGTAAAAAAATGAGCCTTCCTCTTTTTAGTACCAGAAAATAGCAAAAATTCAAGTATCATAACTTGGTACAATTTGGTTGTAAAAGTTTTGTTGTTGCCGTTGCTGCCCGTAGATGCAAGCCTAAATATAAATCATTATAGGGGGGAAAAAAAGGAGGGCTTGAAAATTAAAATATAAAAAAGATCAGGATCCATAAGCCGTGTTTTTGGCCCATGAAATAAGACTAAATTTCGATTTTGTTATACTGACTTAATTATTTCACTTTTTAACATTAAAAGGTTTATACGATTTCAACAATATATTTTGCATTTTGTTCGGATTTATATGACTTACACAAGCTCAAAGTTCATATTATTCGTAGTTTTTGATGAAAAATATGCAATTTCTCCTAATTTTACCTCAACTTTTAATATATTTAATATTTTACTATGAGCACAGCTTTGCAACACTTTAATTTTTACATATATTGTACATTTTGATGTATTTTATAATATATGTAAAGATGAAAGTGTTGCACGATTGCGCTCATATAAATAATTGAGGTAAAATTAAGAGAAATTGTGTATTTTTCATCAAAAACTATGAATAATACGAACCTTGAGCTTGTGTAAGTCATAAATCCGAACAAAATGCAAAAACTTGTTGAAATCGTACAGGATAAACCTTGTAATATTAAAAAGTGAAATAATTAAGTCAATATAACAAAATCTAATTTTAGTCTTATTTCATGGGCCAAAAATATGGCTTATGGATCCTGATCCTTTATTCTAATCTATATACAGCCACTTTAAACGTAACATATCAAAAATAATTTTGCTTCAAGATCATTTTTGTAATTCGAAGTGTTTCTATCATTAATAATTTAAGAAAAGAAAACTAAAATAATATAATCTATTTTGAATTGCCCAATAGATTGTTATATATAATATATTGCAATTAATGTGATACTTTTATATCCTTTTACTTACCTTTCTTCTGTGTGAAGTACTTGCTTGCTGCTCTGAGGGACACTGTAGCTCAGACAAATTAGGTTTGATGTCATTTTCAGGAATGGACGAAAGTGGCACAAGATTCATGGTGGCAAATGTCTTCAAATCTTGCACTGAAATGTTATGGCAGATAGGAAGAACTTCTGAGAAACCTTTCAAAGATGGTGATGATGAACTGCTTAATTCTGAGCTACCCAGCAGTCTATTAACTTCCTTCTTAATGGCGAGACAATCACTATTGCCTGGAACACTTACTAAGTATTCCTCTATTTTAGATTGCAGACATATTAGCTTTTCAGTTTGACACCTTTCAAGTGATTGAAAAGTGATTTGTACTTTTTCTTCAGTCTTTTTAATTTCCTGATAAGTAGCCAATTCTTTTTTTGCTGCTTCTATTAGAACTGCAATAGCCACAGAATCCACTTCAGTCTTTACTTGTTCTGAATTTTCAAAATTAGAACTTTCAACTTTGTGCAGTTTTTGTTCCTTTTGTGACAATTTATCATTTTGTTCTGTGGCAGTGGGACCATTATTGGCAACATGAACTGGTGCAACTTGCTCAATAACTTTAGAATGTTTTTCTACTTTTACATTTTTATTGCTACAAATCTGTACACCAGGTAAATTTTGGTTTGAATCGTTAGGAGAGGCATTATTAAGGACAGTTTCACAGTTATCATCACAAGGTTCTTTCTTCAAATTCTGGCTTGAAATTAGCAAATCTTCTGCATTACCGACACTGCTACTTTCAGGTTTATCCTTATTTAAATTAAACTGACTTATAGCAACTTGCTCAACAGCTTTAAATTGTTTTTCTACTTTTACATTTTTATTGTTATATTTCTGTTGTACACCAGGTAAATTTTGGTTTGAATCGTTAGGAGAGGCATTATTAAGGACAGTTTCACAGTTATCATCACAAGGTTCTTTCTTCAAATTCTGGCTTGAAATTAGCAAATCTTCTGCATTACCGACACTGCTACTTTCAGGTTTATCCTTATTTAAATTAAACTGACTTATAGCAACTTGCTCAACAGCTTTAGATTGTTTTTCTACTTTTACATTTTTATTGTTATATTTCTGTTGTATACCAGGTAAATTTTGGTTTGAAGTAGAAGCAATATCAAGGACAATTTCACAGTCGTCGTCACAAGGTTCTTTCTTTAAATTCTGGCTTGAAATTGGTGAATCTTTTGCATTACAGACACTGCTACTTTCAGGTTTATCCTTATTTAAATTAAACTGGCTTATAACCTTATCTTTAGATTCCATCTCTTTATCATAATTTTGACATATACCTGTAGAATATACTACTTCATATTTATCATTCAATGAAGTTTTTAATTCAGAAGTATTTTGGGGCTCTGCATTGTTGCATGAAAGATCAACTCCAGTCTTCATGCCTAACTTAACGGTGCTGTCATTTGAACAATCAGACTTAACATTTTTTTCTGAACAGTTTGTCTTGCTTTTTTCTGGCAGATCATATACAATTACATCTACGAGTTCTATATCCGATTCTTCAGAATGAGACTGAGACTTCTGGTCACATTCCGAATAAATCGCAATTATCTTTGGCATTGCAGTAGAAGTTTCACACTCATTATCACTTTCAGTTAAATCGACTACCATGCTATTACTAAAATTTTCTTGCCTAGAATTAGGATTTAATGCAGAGCTGTCTTTGTCAGCAAGACATTCCATATTTACCTTATTACTGCTTGGAATATTAGACATTTTATGCAAGACATTAGGGGGATCATTGTTTATAACTAAGGAAGCAGTACCAGATGTCTTGTAAGAGGCATTTGCAGCAAGACATTCCATATTTACCTTATTACTGCTTGGAATATTAGACATTTTATGCAAGACATTAGGGGGATTATTGTTTACGACTAATGAAGCAGTACCAGATGTCTTGCAAGAGGCATTTGTTTGAGCGCTGCTCACTAATGAAGGAGGAACCAATGTTTTATGAGAGATATTTTGCTGATCACTGCCTACAGATGATGCAGTATGAGATGTTTTATTATGAAAGACAGGTTTAAATTCATTGGCAGATAATGAAGTAATACCAGATGTCTTATTTGAATCACAAAAATTATCACTGCTTATCACTGAAGTAGTATCTGAAGTGTTATGTGAAACAGCTTCATTAAGTTTATTACTAACAACTAATGAACTATTGCCAAATGAATTATGAGATGATGAATTATATTCTAATACTGGAATGTGCACACTGGATTGTTCAGAAGACTGGCCACTACATGTATAACTGTTTGGTTTCCTACCACTAAATATCTCTGAAAGTGATGGTAAATCACCACTATCAGAGGAAGAGTCATATGTATCATCCTGTACAATAATCATTTCAGATTCACTCTGCTCTTTAGAGGTGGATTGTCTGTTTTCCAGCACTTTATGGCTTTTCGTTCTCTTACTCTTTGTATAGTAGGGAGACTTATTGTCACTCATTTCAGATTCATTTTCTTGTGATACAGATTTTGAAAGAGTCCGTGAATTGCGCTTTTTTCTAACTAATTCAGATGCATTGTCCCCTTTAGAAGTAATAGATTGTCTTTTATCTAGCACCTTATGGTTATTCGTTCTCTTACTCCTTGTATTGTAGGATGATGATTTTTTATCACTCATCTCAGAAACCTTTTCTTGCGATGCAGATTTGAAAAGTTTCCTTGAATTATCTCTTTTCCTAACTGACTGAGGTGCATTGTCCCTTTTAGAAGTAGTAGATCGTCTGTTACTTACAGATTTCTTACAATTTTTATTTTTTGATGATGCAGTTTCATCATCACTCGAGTCATAATCGCTTTCTGGTAATGCAGATTTGGAAAGTTTCTTTGAAATATTTCTTTTCCTGACTGATTCAGATGCATTGTTCCTTTTAGTAGTAGTAGACTGTCTCTTATTTAGCCTTTCATATTTTTTATTAGATTTCTTACAATTTTGATTTTTTGATTTTGATGATGCAAATGTTTCATCATCACTCAAATTAGAACCACTTTCTGATGATACAAATGTTTCATTGTCACTTTCTGATGAAGATTCATCATCACTCATGTTATAACCACTTACTGCTGAAGTAGTTTCTTCATCACTCATGTTGCGGTCACTTGCTGCTGATGTAGATTTTGAAATTTTCTTTTTGGAAACTTTTGTTGATTTCTGATTTTTTTTACTGTTGTCTATCTCACTTTTAGATTTTTTGGGACAGTTTTTTTTAATAAACTCTTCATATAGATCATCACTGTCAGATGAATCATCACCAGTCTTATCAAAGTTCTTGACTTTCTCAGATGTTTCTTCAACAGAATTTCTGATGATAGCTGAATCTGGATTTTTGAAAGGAATTCTTTTAGGTTGTTGTTCTTTCGGTTTAATAAAATTTCTTTTATTTTGAGAGTTGCAGATGTTCTTTGGATCTTTCTTGACTATTTTGGTTTTCTTTGATTTTTCAAGTGATATCGAATTATTATTAGAAGATTGTGAATTGCACTCAAGTGGTGAATTTGATAATGTAGCAAGATGTGCTTTAGGTTTGGGTATCTGTCTATTGTGGTTTATCAGTTTTACTGTTCTTGCAACTTTTTCCATTAATGGATATTTATTAAAAGTTTTGAACTTCGTGGATGTAGGAACACTTATACGATTTTGACTTTGTATTGGAATTGTGCTAGTTTGAGTTTTTTGTTTAACAAATGTTCTATTCGTTTCTGATAAACTGGCGTCAGAGTTATTGATATACAGTGCTGACATATCATTACTTCTTATATGTGCAAGAAAACCAGGCAGAAAATCATTCTCTTCAGAAAGCATTTCATGGTCTTCATTATCTGCTTTGTTATGCGCTACCCTCAGCTTCTTCTTAAGCATATCTCTTGCCATTTTTCAGTCTAAAATGAAAAAATTACAAATTTATTTTCTTGCTGTAAAATTTATTACTTAGAAATTATTTATAAAAAGAATCAAAATACATTTTATAAGATAACAAAACACCAAGGATAGATTATCAGGTACTTCCTCTGAACTGAAATTGTCCATATTTTACAATATTATGCAAATGCATATAAAAAATGGTTCATCGATTCAATAATAAAGTTTGTTCAAACATTTTTTTCCATAATGGTATTAATGACCACACTTAAGACATCTTGTATATTATATCAAAGTAATATAAATGTTCTTGTTAACTTTTTCCATTAGCCAACTATACCTTTAAAAAAGCAGTAATAATTCTAGTATATACAGAATGTTTGCGAGAAATAATATAAATCTAATTTTTTGCAACTAATCTGAAATGATACCATCAACAGAAGAAATAATATTCATTGTTTGTGCTGGTCTATATGGATTACTACATGAAGAGATGCAGTTTTCCTTCTTCACAGCTCCCAGCAAATGGTAACACATAACTCACATAAACTTCAGCTACAAGTTTATATAATGTTTGGATGTGGCAGGCTTGTTTGTTTAACTGATTCAGTTTTCCCAAACAGTCTCATTTCTGAACAGTGAGATTCTGGCACAATTTTTGCATGAATGACTTGTGATTGCATGTAATAATTTTTTCATTTTTCACACAACGTCTGATACTATCAGTGGTTGTCATCACGCTGTCAGTTCACCTGATTTCATATACCAAGTTCTTAATAGTTATCTGGTAAGGGATGATTTTATGAATTTGAAATTAAATACTAGCTGACCTGTCCGGGCCCATGATAATAATCTTAAATAAACCTCACATTTGTATGATTTTATATCTTTAACCTGATTTTTTTAATAAATTTACATATTTTTTTAATGAAAAATTAGCGAACAAATATTAATATTTAGTGGTAAAAACACTAGTGAGAAGACATTTGTTTTTTCCATGTAGGGTTGTTTCATAGTTCAGAATTGCCATTTGTGCAATTAAAATGCTACTAAAGGAGCATTTTCAGCATCAGGCAACTATGGCTACTATTATAGCCTAAAACCCTTCAACTGTGATTATTTTGGATGAAAACCAGTAAAAAGAAGGAGACTATTTTCGAATCTCAGCTACTATTTTTTTTAAAACCAGATTTTTCATCAGTCCTGGAACTGTCAGCTCTTCCCTTTTTTTTAAACCCAATATCCAGACATAATATTTCAGTATAGATTTCTTACATTGTTAATTCAGTTTTTAAAAATCTATTAAAACTTCCATTTGAAATAAGGCAAAGGAAATTGTTCCTTCCAATCTAAATACAGTGCAAAGCATCCAAATTTCAGGGGGAAATTACCGATTTTTGGTTTAGCTACCAGTCATATTTTGCAGAATTTTTGTCACAATTTCTTGTTCTTAAAGAAAGGTACAACAATACCTTTGTTTTAGTCGATAATCCATATGAAAACAATCAACGAAAACCAAAACAGACGAAAATTGAGTCAATTATTTCCATGTGAATCTATGCAAATCCAATTAATTCATTCTGAACACTCCAAAATACATACCTAAAACACACTTTATAGAGAATAAGTGTAGTGTTCAATACTAAAAAACTATAAGAAATTAATAAAGTGTTCTTGGCGCATGGTGTCAAGACACTATATCAGTGGTAATTTCCCTTTTTGGTGTTTTGGCACTAGGACTAGCTTCAAAGTCAGAGAACCTATGTCACTCAAAGGAACTTAACATAGATGGCGATTTCCTGTACATATGGCCAATTTCAGCAATCATAATGCCGCTCTTGTATTTTTGAATAATTTCCTTCTTCAACTCGTCATGTTCCTGGCCTTCTTTGAAGTGCTGCTAGCTCTGGAAACTTTCTTTAGATCCATGATAAAGCACTTGCAATCAATAAAAAATGCACAAAAACAAACTGAAAATAAAAGAAACTGTGTGTGTAGATGTGCAGGGAGATGCACATACGATGAGAAACAATGCCACACTGAGAAGGAGAACACGTCAGTTGCCCCCTTTTAAAATGCAGTGAAGTCACATGGGTATGCCAACAAAATCTGAGACAACTGACGAAAACAGAGACAAATTTTTTTCTGAAACAATCGACGAAAACTGAAACAGACTATAACCAAAGTCAACGAAAACAGATGTATTATTATATTTAACTCTTCAACTGCCGTATGAACCATATACAATTCATTGCAGATTTGTTCACTGTGCTGTGTGAATCTTACTTGTTTCTAACGTCATAGCTCATAGTATAAATGTGTTTTATTACCAGAAATTTGAATTAATAAATGAACTGAAATAAATGCTACTTAGGAATAAGAAAATAATGTTTTCAGTCACTTTTTTTCCATTTAATAACAAATTTAAAATGTTGTGAATAACAATTTAGAATATTGCCTTTCTTTCTTATTTAGCTAGTTTTGTTTAACCCACAGGTGGCTATAAAATCAGACTTTGTCGATTTTGCTATTTTATTTTACATAAATTCTTTCCAAAGAATAGAGCAGTTATGTATACAAAAGTTGCATAGGTTTTTCTTTATCAAATGCATTCTTTTTTGATAAAACTATTTTTAATTTACAAATTTCTTGTTTTGGTTTATTTTTGTTTACAAAATGGAATTTATAGCTGTAGAATGCAATAAAATTTTTTTGTTTTCTATTACCGCATAGTGATGCCCAAGTACAAGACAAGCATATATTCAATTTAGCTTCAGAAGACTGAATTGTATTCGGATCCTATATCTCAGATAATAATTTAAAGTCTTTTTTATCTTTTTTTATTTATTTTAATAATAATTGTGTTATTTTATAATAAAAGTACAAAAAGTGGCAAATTTAACCCTATCACTATGTCCTGGGGTCCACGTGGACCCCAAACACATAGATAGCATATTGGTCGTTTTGATAGGACATAGTGATAGGGTTAAGAGTAGCACAAACTGCAGAATAAGATGTGAATTTTTATGAAACAATTTTGGTTATTTTCATGATAAATAAGGATTCTTTCCCTTTCCCCCTATCTTTTTTTAAAGTAAGCATGCAACTATTTTGGTTACTATTTTTGTAAAAATCCTACTATTCTGGTTAATTTTTTAACTGTAGGCTTTTTTAAAGCAACTATTTTTTATCCCTTAGGCAGTGGAAGCCTGGAATTAACATCCATAAAATCCTGAATATAAGCCCCTCTCCCCTGTCTTAAAAGCAAAACCAGTTAAATTTAGGAAGGTTTGGGGGGGGGGCTTAGAGATTTATTTTAAAAATTCAATAAAAACAATCATTAATTTTGGAAGTAAAAAAGGTAAGGACAGGTACGAGAATTTTCTGCATTTTAATTCAAAATCCTTTTCAATTTTCCAACGCACTTAGAAATGTGTCAAAAATTAACTCTTTCGGATTTTAGACCAGTCTTAATAAAAGTGGCTAGGCAATGGCTTGGAAAATCTATTACATGCAGAGGTTTGAAAATTTGTATGAGGTTAGTCCAAGATGGGTCCTGATGCATTTGAGGCTCAAATTAAAATTTTTTATAATTAGTCTAAATACCAAATAAAAACTCATAAATAAAATTTTCTTTTCCCCCAAAATGGAAAAAGAGCACGTATAACTGGAACTGATTTCACAGCAGAAATGAAATAAATTAAGAATTTCCACTAATCAGCAAAAATTAAGAAAACTAAGATATCAATTGAAAAATTTTAGATCTTAAGTAGTCATCAATGCATAATTTTTTGTAAAAATCTGATAATTTTTCTTAGCAAAAAAACTAATGACACTAGAGATATTTTCATACAAAATCAAAGAAAGAATGAAATAAGGACGTGATATTAATTAAAAACTGATAAAAAAAAGCAACCTTTTTTTTCATAGATTGGCCAATCTCCTAATCTTATTTCTGAACGGAAAGGAATTGTGAATTTTTACTCAGTGAAAAATAAGAAAACAAATTAAAATATCAATTTAAATTTTCAGAACATAAGTAGAAAAATATTTTACATCAGTGTATAAATTTTTGTGAAAATCAGATGGATAATTTTCTTATTAGCAAAAAACTAATGGTGCCATAGATATCTACTTACAAAATCAACAAAAGGACAATGAATAGGGATCACAAAGAAATTGTCTAACTAATTAACAGATTTAGACTATTCAAAGAGATTAAATATATATAAGCTAGGGAACTCAGCCCCTACTCACTAACTCCTATGAATTGTGAAGCAATTCACATGACATTCACTATGAAAATGAACAGGGATCACAAAGAAAACTTAATGATTATCTAACTAATTAACAGATTTAGACTATTCAAAGAGGTTAAATATATATATATACTAGAAGGCTCAGCCCCTACTCGCTAACCACCATGAATTGTGAAGCAATTCACATGAAGGCTGCTACGTGGTGGTCCAGTTTGCTTCGCTTGCTTGCCCCTTTTTAACACTTTCCAACCTAGTTGAAAAGTGTTTATGACTTCGGTTTGTCTGGCCGTATGGCCGTCTGCCCGTGCTCTAACTCCCGTAAATATGCTCGGATTGCTCTGCAATTTTTATATGTTATAGTCGTTATCTATAGCATGTTCCCTATTTCAACGGAAGTGTGTAGCACTGATAGTTTTTTTACAGGGACACTCAAAAGAATTCCGTTACATTGCGGTCTATGGGGAAAAATCATTGACGGTTTATTTAAATAATGTTTCACTATTTTAAACGCATTGAAATTTATATATATCACTAAGGTGCATTAGAAGAAGCTTAATATGGAATAGGGTGTGCATAGCACTTATAGTTACTTTACAGGGACAGTCAAAAGAATTCTGTTACATTACGTCTATGAAGAAAAATCGTCTGCGGTTTATTTAAATAATGTTTCCCTATTTTAAACGCATTGAAATTTATATATATATATCACTAAGGTGTATTTCAAGAGGCTTACTACAGAATAGTGTGTGTACAGCAGTCATCGTTCATTTACAGGGACGCACAAAAGTTCGCGAACACATTTCTGTATTATTTAACTCCAGACGGAGAATTTTAAACTGTGCTACACGTTTCCTAACTAAACTAAAATTTAACATCCTATGTAGTATATATACAAATCTATAGATCCTATACAGGGCTGAATAAAAGTATTCGGATTACTTAGATGTTATCTTTTAGCTTATTAAACGGTATGATTTGTAAAATTATTTTGGAAGCGTTGGAAAGTGTTACATAATCTATGCTTGACGCATGATTTTTCGTTCTTGTTGTTTTTGCAGCAACTCTAGCCAGAATAAGTACTACATATGAAATTGACAATTTTTTTATAAATGCATTTAGTTGGTGCTACCAATGGGCATAAATCATTTAAATACCATGAAAAAGTGATCTTGGAAACACAATTAGAACACTCATTGCATTGTGCATTCATTAAAAAAAAAAACACTATGTGACAGGAAGATACTTTATATATATCATCAATTATTGTTTAAATTTCGTTCGACATTTTACTGTTCTAATTGATTATAGATTTTTGCAAAAGAAAATTTTTTACTTCATCAAGATAGCAACAGATGCAATCTAAACAGTTGATATTTTTATTCTCTCCAATTTTCGTGTGAGTGAAATTCGTAAATAAATTCTAAATAAGAGTTGAGAATTCATTTAAAATTAACAATATTATTTAAAATTAAAATGAGGAATCATTTCAAATGCTTTAGATTACATACATGTTAATTGACATTCGCGCTCTTCCAACGGCCAATCCATGAAATTTGCATTTCCGGCTACAAAATTCTCGCTCTCCGACGGTACTATCGCTCTTTCAGCGAAGAAATTCGCGCTCCTCCAGCGACCAATCGACGAAACTTGGTTCGTTAAATTCACGCTCTTCCTGCGACCAATCGACGAAATTCGGTTTTCCACATCACGTTATTAGCGAAGAAATTCGCGCAAATTCGCGTGGAGATTTTTCCATTCTTAAAACCACATCTACACTCTTAACACCTTTTTTCGTCTTTATAAACAATCACACATTTAAAATATTGGCTTGTATAGAATGATTAAATAAAAATATTTCGCTTTTCGGACTTTTATAAGGTCTAGAAAAACAGTCATCAGCAACCAGTCGACGAAACTCTCATTCTTACAGCGACCTGTCGACGAAATTCATATTTTTCGAGCGACCAATCAACGAAAATTGCACTCTTACAGTGACAAAATTGGTTTTTAGCAAATTTACACTTTTCCAACGACGAATCCAAGAAATTCGCGCCTTTCCAGTGACCAGTTGAAATAAATTAGAGCTTTCTAGCGACCAAACAACGAAATTACCACTTTCCAACGATCAAATTCACGCTTTAACGGAAAAATTTGCGCTCCACCAGTGACCAATCGACGAAACTCGCGCTCCACCAGCGACCAATCGACGAAACTCTCGCTCCACCAGCGACCAATCGACGAAACTCGCGCTCCACCAACGACCAATCGACGAAACTCGCGCTCCACCAACGACCAATCGACGAAACTCGCGCTCCACCAGCGACCAATCGACGAAACTCGCGCTCCACCAGCGACCAATCGACGAAACTCGCGCTCCACCAGCGACCAATCGACGAAACTCGCGCTCCACCAGCGACCAATCGACGAAACTCGCCCTCCACCAGCGACCAATCGACGAAACTCGCGCTCCACCAGCGACCAATCGACTAAACTCGCGCTCCACCTGCGACCATTCGACGAAACTCGCGCTCCACCAGCGACCAATCGACTAAACTCGCGCTCCACCTGCGACCAATCGACTAAACTCGCGCTCCACCTGCGAACAATCGACTAAACTCGCGCTCCACCTGCGAACAATCGACGAAATTCACGTTTTTCCAGCGACCAAATTCGCGTTGCAAGTGCTCAATCGAAGAAATTTAAGTTTTTCCATCGACCAAATTCGCACTCCTAAGGCGACCAATCGACGAAATTCGTGCTCTCGCGGGTACCAATTGACGCAATTCGCGAACTGGCAGGGTCTAATTGACGAAATTCGCGTACTTCCAGTGACTGATCAATGAAACTCGCATTCTCGCAGCGACCAATCAACGAAATTCACTTTTTTCCAGCGACCAATCAACGAAATTTGCACTCTTACAACGACGAAATTAGTTTTTAGCAGACAAATTTACATTTTTCCAGCGACCAATCCATAAAATTTGTCCCTTTCCAGTGACCTGTTGAATAAAATTCGAGCATTTCTAGCGACCAAACAACGAAATTCGCACTTTTCCAACGACCAAATTCACGTTTTAACGGACAAATTCGCGCTCCACCAGTGACCAATCGACGAAATTAGTGTTTAGCGAACAAATTCCTGCTTATCCAGCGACCAATCCACAAACATCACGTTTTTACAGCAACGAAATAAGCTCTTTTACAGCGACCAAGCGAAAAGATTTTCTAGAAACCAATCGACGAAACTCACTTTTCCAAAGCAGAAATTCACGTTTTTCCAGCGAACAATCAACGAAAATTGCACTCTTACAGCGACGAAATTAGTTTTTAGCAAACAAATTTACAGTTTTTCCAGCGACCAATCCATAAAATTTGTACCTTTCCAGTGACCAGTCGAAAAAAATTCGCATTTCTAGCGATCAATCAACGAAATTCGCACTTTTCCAACGACCAAATTCACGTTTTAGCGGACAAATTTGCGCTCTTCCAGCGACCAGTCGGCTCAACTCGCGCTCTTCCAGCGACGAAATTCCCGTTCCTCCAGCAACCAATCGACGAAATTCGCACTTTTCCCAACGACCAAATTCACAGTTTAGCGAACAAATTCGGGCTCTTCCATCAACCAATGCACGAACTTTGCTTTTCCAATGACCACATGCACGTTGTTAGCGCAAAAAATTCGGGCCTTTCCAGTGACGAAATGCACGTTTATAGCGAGGAAATTAGATAATTTCCAGCGACCAATCGACGAATTTCGCGCTTTTCCAGTGACCAATCGACGAAATTGGCATTTTTCCAGCAACCAAATTCGGCATGCCAGCGAGCAATCGAAGAAATTTAAGTTTTTCCAGCGACCAAATTCGCGATCTCGCAGGGACAAATCGACGAAATTCGCGCTCTTCCATCGACTATTCAACGAAACTCGCATTCTCGCAGCGACCAATCAACGTAATTAACGTTTTTCCAGCGACCAATCGACGAAAATTGCACTCTTACGGCGACAAAATTAGTTTTTAGCAAACAAATTTAGTTTTCCAGCGACCAATCCATAAAATTTGTACCTTTCCAGTGACCAGTCAAAAAAAATTCGAGCTTTTCTAGCGATCAATCAACGAAATTCGCACTTTTCCAACGACCAAATTCATGTTTTAGCGGACAAATTCGCGCTCTTCCAGCGACCAGTCGGCTCAACTCGCGCTCTTCCAGCGACCAGTCCTCTCAATTCGCGCTCTTCCAACGACCAGTCCTCTCAACTCGCGCTCTTCCAGCGACGAAATTCCCGTTCCTCCAGCAACCAATCCACGAAACTCGCACTTTTCCCAACGACCAAATTCACGATTTAGCGAACAAATTCGCGCTCTTCCATCAACCAATGCACGAATTTCGGTTTTTCCAACGACCACATGCACGTTCTTAGCGAAAAAATTCGGGCCTTTCCAGTGACGAAATGCACGTTTATAGCGATGAAATTGGATAATTTCCAGCGACCAATCAACGAAATTCGCGCTCTTTTAGTGACCAATCGAAGAAATTTAGGTTTTTCCAGCGACAAAATTCGCGATCTCGCAGGGACAAATCTACGAAATTCGCGCTCTTCCATCGACTATTCTTCCAACGAAAATCGCGTCATCGCGAATCAACGTAATTAACCTTTTTCTAGCGACCAATCAACAAAAATTGCACTCTTACAGCGACGAAATTAGTTTTTAGCAAACAAATTTACACTTTTCCAGAGACAATCCATGAAATTTGTGCTTTTCCAGTGACTAGTTGAAAAAAAATTCGAGCTTTTCTAGCGACCAATCAACGAAATTCGAACTTTTCCAACGACCAAATTCACGTTTTAATGACCAAATCGGGCTCTACCAACGACCAATCGACGAAACTTGCACTCTACCAGCGACCAACTGATGAAATTCAGGCTCTCGCAGCGGCCAATCAACGAAATTCACGTTTTTCCAGCGACCAATCAACGAAATTCACGTTTTTCCAGCGACCAATCAACGAAATTCACGTTTTTCCAGCGACCAATCAACGAAATTCACGTTTTTCCAGCGACCAATCAACGAACTTTGCACTCTTACAGCGACGAAATTAGTTTTTAGCAGACAAATTTACACTTTTCCAGTGACCAATCAGTGAAATTTGCGCCTTTCCAGTTACCAGTTGAAAACAATTCGAGCACTTCTAGTGTACAATCGACGAAATTCGCACGTTTCCAACGACCAAATTCATGCTTTAGCGAACAAATTCGCGCTCTAGCAGCGACCAATCGACGAAACTCGTGCTCTAGCAGCGACCAACTGATAAAATTCAGGCTCTCGCAGCGACCAATCGGCGAAATTCATATTTAGCGAACAAATTCCGCAATTAATCTTATTCAGCAATCAATCCACAAACGTCACGTCCACACAAATCAATCCACAAAACTCTCATTCTCGCAGCGACCAATAAACGAAATTTGCACTCTTACAGCGACGAAATTAGTTTTTAGCAGACAAATTTACTTTTCCAGTGACTAATCCATAAAATTTGTGCCTTTCCAGTGACCAGTTGAAAAAAATTTGAGCATTTCTAGCGACCAATCAACGAAATTCGCACTTTTCCAACGACCAAATTCACGCTTTAGCGGATAAATTCGCACTCTACCAGCAACCAATCAACGAAATTTGGGCTGCAGCGACCAATGAAATAAGCTCTGAATGATGCAATTATGAGCAATGAAATAAGATCGAAATTAATGTTTTTAGCGAAAAAAAATATTCTAGCAACTAATCGACGAAACTCACTTATCCAACGCGCAAATTCACATTTTACCGAACAAATTCCCGCTTTTCTAGTGACGAAATTCACGTTTTTGGCGACGAAATTGGTGTTTTTTTACCGACCTATCGATGAAATTCACCCTCTTTCAGCGCCCAATTGACATTCGCGCTCTTCTAACGACCAATCGACGAAACTCTGACTTTTCCAACGACCAAATTCGCGCTCTTCCTGCAATCAATCCTCGAAATTCGTTTTTCCAACGATCACATTCACGTTGTTAGCGACCAATCGACGAAACTTGCGCTCTACCAGCGACCAATCGACGAAACTCGCGCTCTACCAGCGACCAATCGACGAAACTCGCGCTCTACCAGCGACCAATCGACGAAACTCGCGCTCTACCAGCGACCAATCGACGAAACTCGCGCTCTACCAGCGACCAATCGACGAAACTCGCGCTCTACCAGCGACCAATCGACGAAACTCGCGCTCTACCAGCGACCAATCGACGAAACTCGCGCTCTACCAGCGACCAATCGACGAAACTCGCGCTCTACCAGCGACCAATCGACGAAATTCGCCCTCTACCAGCGACCAATCGACGAAACTCGCGCTCTACCAGCGACCAATCGACGAAATTCGCCCTCTACCAGCGACCAATCGACGAAATTCACCCTCTACCAGCGACCAATCGAGAAACGCCTTTCAGCGACCAATCGACATTTGCGCTCTTCCAACGGCCAATCCACGAAATTTGCAATTTTCCAGCAACAAAATTCTCGCTCTCCTACGAAACTAGCGCTCCTCCAGCGACCAATCAACGAAATTCGCGCTCTTCCAGAAACCTATCGACAAAACTCACTCTTCCAGTGAAGAAATTAGAGCTCCTCCAGCGACGAAACTCTCACTTTGCCAACGACCAAATTCACGTTTTAGCGAACAAATTCGTGCTCTTCCTGCGACCAATCCATGAAATTAGTTTTTCCACCGACCACATTTACATTGTTAGCGAATAAATTCGCGTGGAGATTTTTCCATTCTTAAGACCCCCATCTACACTCTTGCAACAGGCAAAACCTTATTTCGTCATTATAAACAATCGCACATTTAAAAAATTGGCTTGTATAGAATGATTAAATAAAAATATTGCCTTTCGGACTTTTATAAGGTCTAGAAGAAACGTTTAGATACTACAGTAGAATCTCATTACAACGAACCTCAATTTAACGAATTTTTCATTTTAACGAATATAATTTGGATTGTAAAAAAATTCATATTATTCTATTTCAGTAAAAAAATATTTTTACTTTAACGAATATTTCATTATAGCGAATTTAATCAGTGGTCTCCAGAGATTCGTTGTAACGAGATTTTACTGTATAAGAAAATCGTTAATTGAAGAGAGTTACTATACAATCGTGTTTTAATATAAATAGAGAACAGTTGGAATAAATTATGGCAGTGTCAGCAGCTTAATTACTTTTAAGAAAAAACAGAAAATGAAAGTTTTACAAATTCAAAACCTTAACAAAATATAGCCAAACTAATGACAGAGCTCAGAATAGAATATAGAGACAAGCAAAATGAAATGAAAAATGTTTGGTATAATATGGAAATAAATATCAGAAACCTTGGCTGTTACAACAAGGGAAACACTTTAGCAGCATCAATTCATACACATTCAATTGGCCAGCCATCTACTTAAACTCATACCCTTTAGAGCAGTTCCTGGCATCCGCAGACCAACAATCGCATAGAAACATTCGGATTTTACTATGAAGTAGGGAGAATACTTACACTATGAGCAGATTGCATATTTACTAACACCCCTAACAACCTATTTATAGTTGGGTCAATATACCACATCAGATGTTTAAACAAATTCCAACAAAAGGTCTGTGAGCAGTTTTATTCATTATTGGGTGTACTGACGGACAGAAAGTCTATCAAAATGTAACAATCGAAAGTTATTTTCAACACAGCCATTGCTAACCATGAAAAGAGGTAGAACTCCTTTAATTATTTTCATGCGTAAAACAATTATTTTTTTATTAAAAGTTGGGGTTTTTAAGGTCAAGGAGCATCACATCACAATTTCTTCTCAGATCAATTGGATTAGTTGTTTGTTACAGCCCACCAAAAAGAATTCTTCCTGCTTCCTTTTGAATTCAGTATGACTGAAGTAAACTATTGGGTAATGGATGTTTGTCTTCTTAGTCTTGCTATGTCCTGTATCAAAGATGGTCTCTCCTGAGAGTTCATTAAGGCTGCTCGTCAGTAAACTTCTCAATTCCCCTAATGTTATTCCTATGGGCGTAGGATGCATTCGTATTTTTAAAATATTTCCCCAGGAAATTAATATTTTTAGCTTCTGTTTTCTTTGTACTGTTCTTAAAGAATGTCTTCTTTTTTTTTCTTAGTTGTCAATTTTTTTTCTAAACTATATACTGAATTTTATATGAAATGAAATGTTAAAATCTTATTCAGTTTCACTAAGATTTTAACACCTAAAAATATAAATTAAGCACATAGTTTAGAAATATTCTGATAACTAAGAAACAGAGACATTCTTTAAGAACAGTACAAAGGAAACAGAATAAAAATATTGATTTTCCAAGGAGATATTTTAAAAATACGAATGCATCCTATGCCCATAGGAATAACATTAGCGCGGGGAATCGGGAAGTTTACTGACAAGCAGCCTTAAGGTCCTGCATTGCATTACTGCACTCCAGTATAACAGGGGCTGATATCGTCCACAACCTTTGCTGATTTTCCCTTATGTTGCTTCCATGAGTTAAAACCCTGTCATTTTAAGCAACCTGATAAGTGTTTGATCAGTCCTGATGTCTCAATCTAGGCCAGCCCAAAACAGATTTGTTTGACATTAACATGCAGTCCATTTTGAAACATCCTGTAAACTTCCAGGTTATTGTTCAACTCGCTCATTTCCTGGAAGGTAAAGATATGGTGATTTTCAGATAGCTGTAGCTAGTCTTACAATGAAAATATTGGCAATGAATAGTAAATCGCATGCAAGTGATTTATCAGACATATTATGGTCTGTTTTTATCAGCACTTGTGCAATAGTACTTGGCATTTGCTGATATCCTTGACACAACTTTCTAGTTGAAGATTGCGCATTGACTTCAGATTTCTTCTTGCCAATTATCTCAGAGATTCTACTAACTGCATATGACAATATTTTCAAGAGCGATTTCACCCCCTTAGGTTACACGAATATATATCTGCAGTTTCATTTATTAGCGAGGCAAATCCAGAATTGTCATCTAGAATAGATTGCACAAGTAATTGATGAAGGCAATTATCCACTAGAAAATAGTCTGAAAATTCTTAACTGCTTTACCATTCAACATACAAGTTATAACCTTTATAGGAGTTCAATGATCGGAAGCTGCAGTAAAACACATAATTTCTGTCTCCACCGCCGATCGGGATTTTTAAGCTTTCTGATTATTTATAAAATCAAACTCTTCTTAATTCATTTCCGGTATTTTGGAGGATATAATACAAGAAATTAATATATATTATTAGATTATATAGAACTATTCGATTATATAGACTATAGAGATTAGATTATATAGAAATTAATTAGATTATATTAGTATAATATTTATTATATTACAATTATAAATTAATTAGATTATATAGAAATTAATAGCTATTACATAAGAAACAAAGTTCAACCGGAAATGACTTAAGAAGCGTTCGGTTTAACAACTAATCAGAAAGCATGATAATCGCAATCGTCTATCCGCGGTGGACAGGTAAATTATGCCAGTAAAACAAGAGTGGTCAGGAGAGCCACTTATGGCCTAGGACCCGATTTCTTTTGTATTCTCTTTTTCGGTGGAATATGTCTGCCTTCAGCAGTGTAGCTTGTCTTATTATTCAGCATAAACACTATGGCATTTTCACCATACATAACTTTTAAAATGCTTTTCAGACTTGTTGCTTTCATCAATGTATCAATTGAACCGAACAAATTCATAAACTACAGGAGTTCGCAGATTTTCATAGTTAGCAGCGAGTATCTTGAAAAAGATAAATACCACTTTCAGTTGATACATTTTATTCTGTCAATTAGCAGACCCAATACTGACAAAAAAAGAAGCTCAGACCTTTTAGTTGTAACATAGCCTTCTCTCACTCATTTTTTTTTACTAATTAACTCGCCTAACTACTTTCCTACACCAATCTTATCATAGATGAGCTATTTCCTACTTACAAATTCAGAACTTAAAAAATATTGAAATAAATGCCAAACTTCCATTAGTAATTTAATTTCATTTAGCTAATCTATAAATGTAAAACTACACCTGTCTAAGCAATTATTTTCTAGCTTGTAAGTTCAATTGAAGCAGACCATATTCAATCAAGAAAAATAGATTTCCAGGGAGGACATTTCACAGGAATATACACAAGAAAATAATTTCACAGCAAAAACATCCAGGACTGCAAACCTTAAACATTTTGCCATCATAGGAATTTCAGGAGAAATACTACTTAAAGCTTCTTTAGATGAGACATTACATATAATTTTATTTAACACTTCAAAAAAACAAACCTTATTGTGTTATTCCCAAACAAGTAACATACAATCCTAGATTTCACAAGCAGTTTGTTGAAAGAACTATGCAAAGATACAATAGTTTAAATGTGAGCCCATTAACAGAGAACTCATTAAAAATGTTTACCAATCGCAGATAAACTGCTGCTAACCTAAATTGGAAAATGAAGCATCTACTGCTACAAACAAAAAAAATGCAGAGTTTGCTTAAAGTCTTAAAACTCTATTTTTTCGCAAGACAATTACTTTGAAAATTTAAAACTGCCTTTATAGGCAAGGACATGTCCACTAACGAAGACATTCCAATTTGTTTTCCTTACATATATCTACTTGCATATACCTTCTTTTTTACACAAAAGGGATGGATTCTGCAAAAACAAAGTAGCTGGAAAGAGAAATTGGATGCACGAGAAAAAATTCAATACCCAAGAGGATAAGATTCGACTGACTAAATGAAGAATGATTCTTACCTAGAACAATTCAGAATGCAACAACACTTCAAGAAGAGTGAAAGATTTCACAAGAAAAATCTGGAATAAAAATGCAGTCGAATCAATTTACGTTCTGTCATTCAGTAATCCAACAAATTTATAGGTATATTACATGGGTATTATATTACACGGGTTGCCATATGAAAAAAAGGAAATCACCCTAATGTACCTGTAACATTATACTCAAAAGCTATTTTAACCAGAACTTTTTTTCTCTTAGGAGTCATTAAAAAATCAATCGCCGAAATACAAAGCATGAGTGTTATACAAAATTAAAGTAAGAAGAGAATATAGAAGTAATCTTATAACAAACTTAATACATAATATTTCTTACCTGTGAACATACTCACTCCATCAAATTCGAATTACTTACTGAATTTTCCATACTCATTTGTATTTATTTATATCCATACCAAAGAAAAACCTTTCATGTGTGTTGGCAAGTCTACAACCAACACTTTTACATATCAGTACACAAGGATCAAATTCAGAAAGCCCATTTACTTCTGCCATTCAAACTCACAATTGAAAAATTGATCCTTGTCCATGCAAAATAATTCAGAAATGTCTATACTATAAAGCCCAACATTTGATTTTTCCTAAAAAAGCAATAAAGGGTCACTCCATGTTTCCCCCTTCAGCATTGATCCAATCAGTACACACCATCTTGGCATAAAAAGATCATTTTATACTACTGTTGCAAGATATACTATCATATCACCAAGTTCATCATGATACATAAAACCTTACTATACATGTAATCTAGTACAACTTTAATCAGGACTTTACAAAGTTTGATAAAATCTAGTACCCAGCAAAAAATTAAAGTTGCCAGAAAAAATATTTACCCCTCCTCAATGTATTTACAAAAAGCATTAAAGTTTAATAATTGAGAAAATGGTAATAAGCAGTTTATAATTAATTACATAGTTTATAATAGTACTGGATTTTTAATTACATTTTTAATGGAGATTAATGGACTTTTTTTTTTTAAGGAATCATGTTTCAATATTTTTAGTCCAATATGGTAAATTTTGTCTTTTTTGTGATTTTTTTTTTCTGTGAATTTTCAACATTAGTAAAAAGGAATCCAAGTTTAGTCTGAGTACAAAATTTACTTTATTTGGCTAAAAGGTCTAAAATCCAATTCCTTTTGGAATGTCCAACGTTTCCCCCAAAAATCATTAAATATTAAAAAAAAATAATGAAAATTCAGGACAAAAAACCCTACAAATGATATGAAATCGCTAAAAATTCAAAAATCAGAGGACAAACTTAATGAACCACAAATACTGTCATAGAATGCAAATAGCTTACAAGTTGAAGTAATCTATGTAAATTAAAACAGCAGGGGGACATTGTAAGCTATTTGCATTCTATGACAGTATTTGTGGTTCATTAAGTTTGTCCTCTGATTTTTGAATTTTTAGCAATTTCTTATCATTTGTAGGGTTTTTTAGGCATATTTTTTGTCCTGCAATTTTTTTAAAAAATATTTAATGATTTTTGGGGAAAACGTTGGACATTCCAAAAAGAATTGGATTTAGACCTTTTAGCCAAATAAAGTAAATTTTGTACTCAGCTATTTTTTTTATTTGTCCAGAATTTATGGGATTTTTAACATTTAACAAAGAAGTAACTAGACCAACAAAGCTCTCGATTTAAAAAAATCATTCCTATTTCAAAAGCTTATATCTCAAAAAGGGACACTTCTGATTTAATTGTAGCTCAGTAGCCATTGAAAAAACACCATAACCAACAAGTAAACTTTCATATTGGGCTTCTTCCATATACAATTAAAAAATAAATTTAAAAAAAGGGAGATTCAACCTACTTTCTACGAAATTTGCAACTGTATCCATTAAAAAACTGAAGTCATGTTGCATTTAAATATTGCTCAAATGGATAAAGCTAGAATCATGGACCAGTGTATGCATAGTAGAACGAATATGTGCACCATCATAAGAGTGCCTTTGGTAGCAAAAATAACAAGTTACTGATTCCATACCAAAGAAAAATAAGATAGCAAAAAAAGTCAAGTACAAAAGTATAAAGCATCTTTTATTTAGTAAGAAATGTCTTAGACCTTACACTGAGGCAACAAGTGATACTTACTAGAAATTCTGGAATTTAAACCTGTTTCATTTTATGCAGACAGGTTAGGAACAAACAAGAAACAGCTTTGAATTCCAGAATTTTTCTTTTTTAAGTTGTCACTTCTGTGTAAAACTTGAAATTAGCCTTAGAATCTCAGATTTTTTTTTTTTATATATAACCAAAACGCCAGTTTAAACAAGACAGACTACTAAGTCTCCTTAAAGTGCATACTCTGATTATTTAGAAAAAATACTAATGAAACTACCCACATATGTTATAAAGGATTGGTCAAATTTAGATGTGGAATCTCAGTAGAAAAACTGTAAAAAAAAAAAAAAAATACATTCATGTATCTGGCGAGCACCACTTCCCCCCTCCTCACCAAATGCAAGCGATTTTAATATATTTGGAAATTGATTGTTAAATGAGTATTTAAATGCACAATGCTTAATGAATTCAAACTGAAACGATGAAATAGTTTATTATTATTTCTATAAGCTTATATAATATATAAGTTGCATGTTGCTGCAGTTATTTAATTTTACACGGTTTCACCAGATGGATAAATTTTAAGTGTATTTTAAAAGAAACAGCCTGATTAAAAATGCTTATTTCTAAAATTTTGATATTGAATAAGCTGTTTCCATAGCAACAAAACCATTCTTTTGTCTCCTATACTAAACAAGCCGAATTGACAATTGCTTAGAATCTGGTTTTAATTTTGAACTTGAAACAATTTTAATCAATCTGAATTTTATTCTCAACCGTATAATACAATGGTTAAATTTCATTGTATATATATATAAATGCATAAGACAAAACTAAAGTTATAAAAATATTTAAGTCAAACTTACTTAAACAAGTTCAACATGAAAAGTAGAAAGTTTTTCCCGTAAAGAGTACTTATAAGTTATTTTTGAAAATTTCATTGTGTCGCCAACTGATAACTCGCCAAAGGACGCTATAACATGATTCCTTAACGGAATTTTTTTGTAAACATATATAGCCTCATGAGATGAATATTCTGTAATTTTTTTCAAATTGTTCTGAGTATGCTTTTATGGAGACCTCGCTTGTAAGTGTGACATTATAAGGAAGATGTACATTTGCTAGCAAAATGAACATATAGCAAAGTACAATTTAAAAGCATTAAAATATATCTCAATTTATTTATTACTAAAATAGGTGTAAAATGAAATAAAAGGTTCTAAAACATTAAAACCATTCTAAGATGTCAAAACTTTCGTCGGAGTCCCGAGCGCTTTCAACCAGAACATGGCCATCATATCATCAAAGGGACCTTTGATGATGGCCAGGTTCTGGTTGAAAGCGCTCGGGACTCCAACAAAAGTTTTAACATCTTAGAATGCTTTTTATTTTATTTTACACCTATTTTAGAAATAGAGATTTATTTTAAATGTTTTCATGTTTTTAATGTTATACTAGGGCGAATTTATGTTCCAATATTAGAATTTTTCCATATATTTAAAGTATGCTCAGTGTGTCCATCAGCAGCAATACACATGCACCAACATGCATAGCTGCAGATACACATACTTAACTCTAATTTCTTCTTAAAAGAAATTGCACCTTGCTTACATGTGCTAATTTTAGTAGAAAAGATTCATCAGCTTTATAATGCCACATTTCTCCAAGTGGCAAGTGATGTACTTAAACCAACGATTGACTATAAAAAAATTGAACATTTCAGAGCTAAGTTTTTTATTTATATTCAAGATGCCCTTTTATGCTAAATCAAAATACTGTACATTGACAATTTTTTTGCTATCGCATTTTTTGAGATAGGGTTGATAACTTCCAAATTTCGCCACTAGGAAATGTTCAGTCAGTTATATGAAAACGCTCATTTTATCTACAATTCTAGCTGTATCCATTTGAAAGATGTTTACATATAACCTAACTTTAGTTTGCACAGATATAGTTGAGGCCCAAAAAACAAGTTTTCTTGTCAATTAAGGCATAGTATTTCCAGCGGTGCTAATGGCAATCAAATCAGAAGTGGTCCTTTTAGGATATGGGGTTGAATTTATCTTTAAAATCATTTAAAAAATAAATTCATAAGTTAACAAATATATAAGTAGAACAGAAACAACTTCAGCAGATCTATGACATGTCCATAAGTGTTTAATTGGTAAAGTGACGTACTTTTAAAATAGTTCTGTAGTTATAACTACTTAATGTAAGGGCCAAATAGGCCTAGTCTGAGGCAGTAATAATGAATGTAAATTTCTGAGTCTTAACACAAGCAAAACTTTTACTAGATCATTTTCATAAAGTAAGGTTTTTTATCATGAACTGCATAGCATGATGAGAAACTTAATGATTTGATAGTTTATCCTGTAGCAGCAAAATTGTGAATGGACCCATGGTGGCCCAAGTACTGGCTCTGACAGTTTGCAGATCTCGGTCTTAGACCCAGTTTGCAATTGAATCAAAATGGAAGGGATCGAGCAGGGGCTGTGTCCAAATTTAGGAAACTTGATATGGAATGACCCTGAAATGCTTTTCAGGCCAAACTGTTAAAGTATGTTTTAAATTCTTTAGCACTCATAAATTTAAAGAAAAACATTCAGTAAAACACCTTGAATATGGTGCTGATGGTGACGATAAAGGATATACAAGTAATGAAAAAAGCATCAAATAATAATAGTAGTTCACTCTATATTTTGTGTAATATCTGCTCAGACAATTTGATAGATTAAAACATTTATGAGAGCATCCATATATTTCTTGTGCTTAAGGGGCTATGATCATCACCCCCTATGTGCAAAATCACATGTTAACATATGGAAAAATTTAAATGTGCGATTATTAATTATCTATAAATACTGTTATCAGAAACTTTTCACCACCAGAAAGTAGACTTCTAATGTCAACATGCATTTTTAAAAGAATACCTTCTTATATTAAAAGTATTTCTTAGATAAAATTTGAAAATTTTCCAAGAAATTTTAGTTTATAAGATATATTTAAAAATACTTAATGGTTACAGAAAAAGACAAAATACGAACACCTTTGAAAAAGTATGCCATATTTAACACCTGCAGAACAGCTGTGCCACCTGACATAGAAATCTGCCACCTAGTGGCTTGCTTGACAGATTTTGAAAGAGGAATGATTCTTAGAGTATGTTTAGCTGGAGTTTTGGTGACAGAAACTGCAAACATTTTAGGGGCATTCAAGGAGTATGAAACCAGCTGCCATGACAGCATACACAAAGTTCTGTAAGATGGAGACAGAAAAGCACAACAGCGGATAAAAGAGAAAGCTGACTGATAAGGATAGACAGGTCTTTAAGTGCTAAAGCACAAGCAATCATTATCAGAAATAACACTATATGAATGGTCATCTCCAGATTCAGTTGCAGCCAAAAACATTAAAAGGAAACTCCATAATGCTAACATTTACGATAATATCAATTGTAAACCATTAGTGACATCGCATAATGTTATCAATGGTATAGAGCTCACAGAAGCTGGACCCCACAACAGTGGCAACAAAGTCATCTATTCTGGTGAATCAATATTCACACTATTTCAGACAACTAGCCGTGTTTATGTACGGAGAATGCCAAAAGAAGCATTTACACCCAACTGCCTCTTGCTGACTGAAGCATGCAGGTGGCTCCCTTATGGTATGCGGTGCAATATCTTGGCATCATCCGATCACTATCTTGGAATTCTAAGTGGTCTTCAATCCTTTTAGCCACACTGTATTCCCTGGAGAGCATCAGATTTTTCAAGACAATGCTCCTATCCATGCTGCTTAGTATGGATCAAGTGCTATTTAGTATGTTCAAGAATTGTTTGAAGAGCATGATGCCTTATCTGCTCAGTCATAATTGAACCTCAATGAACATTTGTGGGCATATTTGGAGTCCAAACGCCACACTTGCCTTCAACCACACTTTCAGAATTAGAGACTGCTCTCCACGACAAACGACTTTACATTACACCAAATACTGTACATCAGCTCTATGCATCCATACCACATCACATACAATATGTACTTAAACTGAAACCTAGTTCAACCGCTATTAAAAAAGATTTCCTCTTATTGCTCAGGGTGTTTTTTTTTTTCTTCATCAGTAAAGAGATTTTTTATAAAAAAAAATTACTAAGTCGGCATTGGGCATTTACTTTTAGATGGGAGTCATTCCATGTCAAATCAACACAGTTTTTGAAGAAATTTTGCCTCATCCTTTCAGATTTTAATGAACTGTGGCACATAGTATTTATATAGACTAAGACAAATACCAAATGTTTTAGAAAAATATCTGGGTTTTAAAATATGGCTATATAAACTTCTCTAAAATTGTCAAAAAATGCTAGTCCACTAGATTTTCAAATTGTCATAAAATCTTCCCTAATTTAAGATAAGAAGGTGAAAGAAGTGTCATACTGCAGCATTTTTAATGTACCTTAATATGCTATGCAACCTGATAGATCTTGTAAAAAAATTCAAAATTTAAATTGCGAAAGTTTTTTTTTTTTTTTTTTTTTTTTTTTTTTATAGAAAATAGGTTGTATTATTGTAAAATAGTTTCCAAAATTTGAAAATGGGACAACAATGGGTTCATAGAAAAAATATATTTTTTTAAAGGCAGTTTTCATAAATTTCAAATATGATACAATCCATAAAAATTTGACTATTACAATATGCAACAAGATGAACTTTGTACAAAAGAATAAAAATTCAAAATTTGAATTGTGAAAAAAATATTTAAAATATTTTTCAAAAAAATAAAGTAAAATGGGACTAGCAGGACAGGGAGAATGTAAAATGGGACAACAATGGGTTCATCGAAAAAAGAATTTTTTTTAAAAAGGCATTTTTCATCAATTTCAAGTATGATAGAAATACAATAAATAATCCATAAAAAGTTGACTTTAATATGATATGCAACAGAATATAATTTGTTAAGAACAAACAAATTTTAAAAATTCTAAATCCCCCCCCCCCCAAAAAAAAAAAAAAAAATCTAGAGAGAAAATACATTTTATTAATGTAAAATTTCAAAATTTTATATAGGTTGTATTATTGTAAAATTTCAAAAAAATATAGAATTATAATTGTATTGCAAATTAGTTTCCAAAATTTGAAAATGGGACAACAATGGGTTCATAGTGATTTTTTTAAGTATTTTTCCATCAATTTCAAGTATGACACACTAATTCAATATGATGCACTATAATAGTTCAGATATGAACTTTGTTGTACAAAATTGTCAAATTCTTTATAAAGTATCATAAGACCTTACCAATACATGTCCTTTAACACATTGAATTTAATTGGATAATGAATTGTTGCTTTTCAAAATGTCATTTTGTGATAAAACATTCTCCCAGTGTGTGAGAGGATCAACTGAACACTAAACATCCATGAGAGGTATCCATAGCACATCTGGTTTGCTAGGATAAGAAAATGGAGATAACCCATGTGGATGCAAAAATGTAACCTTAAATTCATCATGTTCTTTATCATTATCTATGATGATATAAGGAAGCAACCAATGGTTGTCATATAGAGCAGTGATATACAAGTCTTATGTCCATCTCCAATTTTCTTATCCTAGCAAGCCAGATGTACTATGGATACTTCTCCTGGATGTTTAGTGTTTAGTTGATCCTTTGACACCAACTGGGAGAATATATGTTTTATCACAAAATGACATTTTGAAAACCAACAAGTCATTATCCAATTAAATTCAATAGCAAGAGGTGTTAAAGGACATGTATTGGTAAAGTCTGCATTACTTTATAAGGAATTTGACAATTTTGTACAAAGTTTATATTTGAACTATTGTAGTGTGTCATGTATCATATTGTATTGTGTCATACTTCAAATTGATGAAAAATGCCTTTTTAAAAAATATTTTCCCTATGAACCGATTGTTGTTCCATTTTCAAATTTTGGAAACTATTTTACAATGCAACCTATTTTCTTTTTTGAAATTTTACATTAATAGAATGCATTTTCTGCAATTGTTTCAGGGAGAGAAAAAAAAAAAATCACAATTAAAATAATTTTTTTCTTTAACCAATATATATATACCTTAATCATATATGTACCAATATACCTTAATATTCTGTTACATATATTAAAGTCAACCTTTTTATGGATTATTGTATTTGTATAATGCTTGAAATTGATAAAAATTACTTTCCTAAAAAATCTTTTCTTCTATGAACCCATTGTTGTCCCATTTTACTTCTATAATTTTTTGAAATTAAAAAAAAGTATATTTTTTGTGCAATTTAAATTTTAAATAATTAAAATTTGAATTTTTATTCTTTTTTACAAATTTTTTCCTGCTGCATATTGTAATAAAGTGAAATTTTTATGGATTATTGTATCATACTTGAAACTGATGAAAAATGCTTTTATAAAAAGATATTTTCTCCAAGAACCCATTGTTGTCCCATTTTCAAATTTTGGAAACTATTTTACAATAATAAAACCCATTTTCTATAATTTTTTGAAATTTTACATTAATAGAATGTATTTTTTATAATTGTTTCGGGGAGGGGGAGAAAAAAAAAATCACAATTAAAATTTTAAAATTTGTTTGTTCTTAAATTATATTCTGTTTCATATCATATTAAAGTCAACTTTTTATGGATTATTGTATTTGTATCATACTGGAAATTGATGAAAAATGTCTTTAAAAAATATTTTTCCCATTGTTGTCCCATTTTATATTCTCCCTGTTTACTATTGTCCTATTTTACAATTTTTTGAAAAATATTTTTTTTGCAATTCAAATTTTTAATTTTTATTCTTTTTTACAAAATTTATCTTGTTGCATTTTGTAATAAAGTCAAGCTTTTATGGATTATTGTACCCTACTTAAAATTGATGAAAAATACCTTTTTAAAAAATTATTTGCAAACTTTGGAAACTATTTTACAATACAACCTATTTTCTATAATTTTTTTTTAAATTAAAACTTTTTTTTAATTTAAATTTTTAATTAAAATGTTTAATTACTTTTTTATAACCTCTATGATGTAGCATATCATATTAAAGTTCTTTTAAAATGCTGCAATGGCACTTTTTTCACCTTCCTATTTTAATTAGGAGAGATTTTATGACAATTTGAAAATCTAGCGGACTAACATTTTTTGACAATTTGAGAAGTTTATATAGCCATATTTTCAAAACAAATTGATATTTTTCAAAAACATTTGGTATTTTTCTTAGTCTATATAAATACTAACTATGTGCCACAGTTCATTAAAATCTGAAATGGTGAGGTAAAATAGGAGTGTTGATTTGACATGGAATGACTCACGGTAAAAAGTCTTTCTATGATTAGGTTATGAGTAATCATTTAAATTTTCCAATAGGTTAACATGGGATTTCGTGATCAGGGAGTAGAGAGATGAAGCTATGGAGTTTGTTTCTCCCCCCCCCCCCCCCCCCATAGATGCAAGAAATCGAGGACATGTTAAAGTTAGTTTTAATGACAAAAGAAAGATTTATTCAGATAATTATAATTAGGTAACAAGTAATCACCTACTAAAAATATACTAAAAATATCAACGTTTGACACACAATAACATCGTGTAATAAACAGACGCACGTTTCATGAGTATCCTGGACTCATTTCCTCAGTGTAAATAAACTTAAACCCTATTGTATCCCCCCAAAGACATTAAAATGAATCTAAAAACCCAAATGAAAAACAACAACACACCGAGAAACTCCTCCAATCTGATTAAGTCGGTTGGTTGGTTGTAGAGGATTCACTATGACAAAGTAACTCAACCCAGAAAGGTGAGATGTACGGTACACTTGAAAAATCATTAACCAGGGAGTTACCAAATTTATGAATATAAACTGCCTCAAAGAAGTCTAAATCTAATGGAGTGTTACATTTCTTAATAATAGTGGCTGAGTCGAAGTTAAAATTATGTCCCTCACTCCAACAGTGACAGGCAATAGAGGACTTTTGTAATCCTTTTTTCTTAATGTAATTTCTGTGTTCATTCTGAAATGATTTGCAGTCTCACTCCCCCCTCATTTTAATTCGTGTCACCCCCCTTCTCAGAAAGCCTCGGCTTTTCATTTCTTTATTAATAGAGCAATTTCCATTTGTTCTGATAATGTTTCCCTTGGTACAGAATTGAATTATATTAGATCTGTTGCTATTAATCGTGGTTTTAGTTTGACTTATATCAACCGTTTAATTTTTCGTTGTCTAAATAAATATAGTAATCTTGTTCCTTCTGATGTCCCAGAATCTTTTTCTAACCTCATTATTTTACCATTTCACAATAGCATTAGCTATAAAATAGCTAATATTTTAAGGCAATATGATTTTAAGGTTGTTTTTAAGCCAGTTAATAAACTAAATTTTTCACAGTTAAAGGATAAAATTTCACATCAAAACTTTTGGGGCATTTACAATATCCAATGTCAATGTGGTTTGTCCTATATAGGACAGACTAAACGACAACTCCGTTTCAGACTCAATGAACACAGAAATTACATTAAGAAAAAAGAATTACAAAAGTCCTCTATTGCCTGTCACTGTGGGAGTGAGGGACATAATTTTAACTTCGACTCAGCCACTATTATTAAGAAATGTAACACTCCATTAGATTTAGACTTCTTTGAGGCAGTTTATATTCATAAATTTGGTAACTCCCTGGTTAATGATTTTTCAAGTGTACCGTACATCTCACCTTTCTGGGTTGAGTTACTTTGTCATAGTGAATCCTCTACAACCAACCAACCGACTTAATCAGATTGGAGGAGTTTCTCGGTGTGTTGTTGTTTTTCATTTGGGTTTTTAGATTCATTTTCATGTCTTTGGGGGGATATAATAGGGTTTAAGTTTATTTACACTGAGGAAATGAGTCCAGGATACTCATGAAACGTGCGTCTGTTTATTACACGATGTTATTGTGTGTCAAACGTTTATATTTTTAGTATATTTATCCACACAAGATTTTTTTTCATTATCAAGTAATCACCTGTTTAAATTTCTCCAATAGGTCAACATAAATTTTGTGATAGTGTCAATGAACAACTCCTTGATTCAATTCCCCTCGCTAATGTTAAACCTATGGGTATAGGATGCAGTTGTATTTAATATATGTTTTCAGGAAATTAAATTAACTTTTATATGTGTACACTTCCTTAAAGGGTGTCTCTTTTGCTTAAATATTAGTAAAATATACACAATTTTATGTAAAGTGTTAAAATCTTACTCTATTTTGCTAAGATTTCAACACATAAAATTATATTTTAAATATATGAATGCATCCTATGCTCATAGATCTCATATGAGGCTCTTAAAAGCCTATTTCACTCATGTGAAAACACCCGTTTGCTAATGTTAATCCTATGGGAGAAATTATTTTAAATATCTTATTTGCAATTCAATATTTTTAAATGATTATTTTTTGCATTGAATAGTTGAGGTTGATCTCTACAAAGGCTGTTTTTTACATTTTCGATTTTGTTTACAAGTTATTTTTATTACGAGACTTTTGCTTTCAGAACCAGGTTTGAAAGTGAAAGTATATACATAAAAACTGCAAACAAACTAAAAAAAATTCCCCATAGAATTAACATTAGCAAGTGGGTGTTTTTGTACAAGTTAAGTAGTCCCCTTAATGAAAATTTGGAAATTGAATGGTTCATCTTGATTCCATGGTCTACTTTAATAACCATAGTTAATCTGACCTTTGGCACAGGTAAATACTAATCAAAATTTGCAAAATTCTCACAAGACATATTACAAACAAGTCATCCTTTGAACATCAATTGTTACAATTTCTGGTTTTAACTTCATTAGCATTTGCTGCTAGAACACAAAAATGACACTTTTTGGTTATGAAACAAGAAACAACCAAACTTTTTGCCGTACACATCAGGCTTTAAAACATAAGAAAAATAGCTGCAAATCCAAGTAATAAAGAAGCAGTTCATCAACATTATCAACCATAGGAACACTAAGTCCCGGAAAAACTTAACAAATAAGAGAAATGTACAGTAAAATCTCTAAATAAGGAATACACCTGAAGTGTGGAATTTTTTCAATATTCAGATGTATAAAACATACAAATGTGTTAGAGATTCAAAAAGGACTAATTGGGAGTGTGTTTTTTAGGTTTATTCCTTCACTATCTATATACACCCACAATGTAACTGAGAATTTTGTTCTGGCCGTATTTTAGTATAACATATCGTGTTACATGGTATAGTTACAGTATTATTGGAAAAAAAAAACATAATCAGATGAACCAGATAATGAAAGATTAGCCTTTTTAAAAAGATTCAGCTGAATGGATTTTATGGAAATTTCACTGTTAAAACAATTTTTCTGGAAAGTTTTTAATACATAACATAATTTTATGTTGCTTAGTTATAGAATTATAGGAGAAAGTTCTATAATTGGGTGAGAACAGATTACAAAAGATTAGCCTCTTTATAAAGTTCTACAGAACAAGTTTTGATGGAACTTTCCATAACATAAATTAGATATAATTTTAGATAATTTTTCAGAGATGGTTTTAGTATATTCCGCATTCTATCATACTGCAAATGATCAACTAAAAGAATTTGTCCTTAAATTTTGTCAAACACATTAGCAAATGTAGTGCAATGGCATTTGTATCGTTTTTAGCAAAGTAAAAGAGCACATCAGCTATAAAGGCTGTATTGCTTTTAAAACACAAGGTCAAATTCACAGACATATTTCGATTGAATCGAAGCTCATTTAGAGAAACTGACCAGTGTATTGGACAAAAACTTCTAACAGTTTATTATTAAATACAGTAAAATATCTTTAATAACTTTATATATTTTTTTCATTCTGGATGGATATCTTTCAGATGCCAAAACATTCTTATAAATAATGTTAAACTGCTTCCTTATTCTGTCAGATTTGCAACTACAGTGAAACCTCTAATTACCGGACACCTCTAAGAGCACGGAATTTGTCAGTTATTCAGATGTAAAATATACAAATGTGTTTAGGATTGAAAGTGTTCACTAAAAGTTTCCCTCTACATGGAAAGATTTGCTGCTACGGAAGTTTCACATTATTCTACTTTCACATGTCACTGTAAAAATACCTCAAAATTTCTAGAAAATTTACCTATTACCAAAAACCATAGCATTTTCTTCTAATAAACAGATAAAGTTAAAACCACAAAACTGTTTTGCAACATCTGAACCTAATTTTAACAAATCTAGTCAGACTAGCCACAGTTTTGCTGCTCAAACAGAAATTATAATAATTGATGTTACTATAGAAAACAGTATTTTTAATATATCTTATTAGAAAACAAACTTTGTATAGTATTTACCAGTGTTAAAGTTAAGTAATTGAGGGGGGGGGGGGGGGGGGTCAGGGCAAGAGAGTGCTAAGCCACATTTTTGAACTTCTGAGATATTTAAATTTGAAAATTTGATCCAATAATCAAATCAAGATATACAACAAAGTTTTTTTGCCAATGTCTTAGTAACATTTGAGATATTCCGAGTAACAATATGGCATTACTTTAATAACATTACTATTACGTTCTTTGTAAATGCTATCTTCATTTGGGGCATGAACATCTGGGGCCAAAATGAAACCTGGGAAATATATTGCCAAGAAGTGACATTAGGAACAAATTATATGCAGGATATAATAATTTACAATATTAAGCAATAGACTACAGTGTTAGATTTATTTCACCAAAAATGTGGCTTGACACTTTCTTGCCCCGACCCCCTCAATTGTTCTGTGTGAATTAACCCCTTCTGCACCAAATGGCTAGGATTTAATGTTATTTGTATCCCACATACATAACTGCCAAATCTTATTTGTCCAAGTAAAAAATGTTTTGAACCAAAAAAAATTTATTTCAGATTTTTTTAAATGTTATATTTGATTTTATTTATAAAAAGATATTTAGTTCAACATGTTTGATTGAAAAAAACCCCAGCAATTCTGGCATCTATGCACATCAGCTACATTGTGCTGAAGAGGTTAATGGAATTTATAGAGGCAGCTACACAAGCTGCAGCGACGACCACATTTAAGAATTTCTCTCAACTCCACATTGTAATAGGCATAAAAACTTCTCTGTCAACACAAAATACAGTGTAAACTACCATGCTTTTTGCATTACTTCTTTATGAGTAAAACCAATCTTACTTGAACTTTATGCCCACAACTTATCTTTTTTTATTATATATTAGAGAAGTTCTGGCTTTTTTTTGTTGTTGTTGTTACTGTTGTTTTGAAGCCAGAGCCTGGAATATTTTGTGTCATCAGAGCCAGATACCAAATGTATGCAATATAAAATTATTAACATTAAGATTAATTTTCTCATTTAAAAATCTTTTGTGATCCTGAATCGCGACAAATTCCTCATGACAATGTTCATAGTTTTTCATCTCACTGAAAATCTGTTTAAAATGGCAAAATTAGTTATTTATGCACCCAACCTCTGGCAGAAACCTGCAAAAACCACAATTCTTATTCTTTTAAAGTATTGTACATCTATGACAGAAAGACATGAGTTCTGCTTTCCAATAAGTCTGGAAAATGACTTCATGATAGACAAGCGATATATACCACACATTTTCTGTATGTTACCAGCACTGACAGTGCAAATGCTTCAGAGTATTTCTCCTTATAATCCCCCAATAACAATTTAATTCCCTTTGCAACTGAATTTTAAAGGATTGTAAAACATTCCAAGAAATTTAGAACACAATTGTTTCTGAAATAGCAATTTTTTTAGATTCGGCTTGTGAATAATAAAAAAAAATTAGCTTTGAGCCTGAGTCTGCCTTATCTGTTACATATATATCATACAAGGAAATAACAGTTGTTTTATACAAGAGATTAAAAGTAACATTTAGTTTTTTTTTAATTGTCAAATTTTTTACAACTTTTTTATGAAATAAAAAGCTGTTCAAATGATTACACTCAATTTTTAACTACATTTATAAACACTGTGCATAACAATCTGTTTTAACAGTTTATAACTCCTGTCCTGATAAATTAAAACATTTTTAAACTCCATGCATAGAAATAATTTAACTCTGTGTTGGTCGTACGTGTATAAACTAATTTTTCTCTTGTAAGTTTTGAACCAAGTAGATTCAAGACCCGTGGCTTATATTGCATTCACAGTTAAATCACTTAGCTAAACTTTTTAAACAGACAACCCAGAATTAGGCTTCACCCATTCATATTACCAATCATTTTAAGTGACTTAAGGCTGCACTTGAAACACCCGCTCACTAATGTTAATTCTATGGGGCATTATTTTTCTAAAATCTTGTTTGCATTTCAATATTTTTAAACATTTACAAATTTTTATTTTTTTCAATTCTTTTTTTTTTTTTTTTTTTTTTTTTTTTGCATTGGATAGCAGAGATCAATTTTTATTTCCACTGTTGATTACTTTTTAAAATTTTCTTTATGGATTTTTTTTTTTTTTTTTTTTTTTTTTTTTTACGAAGATACTTTCACTCTTTCACTTTCGAAACCGGTTTCGAAAGTGAAAGTATCTTCGTAAAAAAAAAAATCTGGAGAAAATCAAAAAGTAATCAATGGTGGAAATAGAGATTGATCTCTACTATCCAATGCAAAAAAAAAAAAAAAAAAATTATCGAAAGTGAAAGTATCTTCGTTAAAAAAAAAAAAAAAAAATCAGGAAATATCTAAAAAGCAATCAATGTTAGAAATAGAGATTGATCTCTGCTATCCAATGCAAAAAAATCTTTTTAAAATATTGAAATGAAAACTAGATATTAGAAAAATAATGCCCCATAGGATTAATATTTACGAGTGGGTGTTAAAGTGCGTGAAGAGGACCCTTAACCAAAAAAATTGTGTTAAAATTATAACTACAACTTCTAAGTACCCTAATTTCCTGCCTATAATCCGCGGCGGCGTATAATCCGCAGGTGTCAATTTCATGATATTTTGAAAAAAAAATCATCATATAATCCGCAGCGGCGTATAATCCGCAGGTGAAATTTTCCCTTAACAAAAATTCACAAGATCTACCGGACTAACGTTCAGCCATAAAGGAAAAAATATTGAATCTAGTGTAAAATATTTTAATTTTTAACTTTTGTATTCAATATAACACTTGATAGATAAATAAATATGAAATAAAAATTGATAATTCAGTACAAAGATATTTGCAATTCTTATAACCAACACCTTATTACATTCAACACATCAGTAAAAATAAATTCACAAAATTTACATTACTTAGTATAGAAATTATAATTAAGTAAGTCAATTACCTTAATATCTGTTTAAATTAAATATAAAATCCTTTTACTAGTTTTTTTTTCCTTTGCCTTATTTTTATCTTAATGTTACGCGATCAGCAAATCAAATATTTTTCTGGCGCCATCTATCGAAGTAAAAGCTTACTACGCCATTCAATTATCGTCTGAATCGAATATCGCCGTATGCCGAGCTATAATGGATGAAGCATAGAGTGCGATGATTATAAACTAAATAGGAGTTAAAAACTATTGTAAAGCATGAAATAAATGGATTTAAGGAATGAATTATTAATAGAAAACAGAAACTAAAAGATTATTGGCAAATTAAAAGTACTTTGACCATAATAATTACGTTTTTATAATAAAGCTATTATGTTGATATGTACTGTTTATGAACTTTATACTGAGATTAAATAACTGTAAATAAAGATGAGATATGAGTAAATGGTAATAAATGCTTGTGTTTAAAGAGTATTTAAGGCAGTAAGACCTAGATATGAAATGAAGGCTTGACTTTTCTTAACAAGATTTAATAAGTTGCATGATAGCGCCATCTGTTGATTTTTAAGAAAGATATTTGTAAATTTGCTCAAAAACAGTATGCTTCTTGACATTTGCAAAGATATCGAATAGGAAAAAAAATCGCAGATAATCCGCAACGGCGTATAATCCGCATTACAAGAAAAATAAAGTTTTTTAACGTATAATCCGCGGATTATAGGCAGGAAATTAGAGTATACATATTGTTTCATCCTTTGCGGCATGTTTAAATGATTGAAAGAGCCATTCAGAAAAGCTTAATTACTTCTTGAACCCAACTCTAAATTTAAAAGCAATTTTTAATAAGAAAAATAATTCAGAAGGGAGTGTTATACTCAACTTCTAGCTAAGAGAGTACCTCAAAGTTAAGTTATTTTCAGAAACTTGTTCCAAGTCAAAAAACTATTCTGGGTCACCCCCTTCAAAAACCTTGAAATAACTTAACTATCAAAATTGAATGCAATATTACTTTACCTTCCTCTCACTAGTATCAATTTTTCAATGGCAGTTGCTCTTTAACCAGCTATTGAATTCAAAACTTACACAAGGAAAACAGTAGCTTTTCACACAGAGATACATGCGACTAATGCAGGGTTAAACTTTGTCGTTGCATTTCCATTAGCAAAAGGGTCATTCCATGTCAAATCAACCAAAAATTTTCAATATTCAACCTGACCATTTCAGATTTTAATGAAACTTTGAGGAATCATTCTCCCTGATGATACAAATGAGAATAAACTTTTATAATTTTTTTAATCTCAGTAAATTTTCATACAATTAATTATTCAAATTTCAAAAAATCATCATTTTTTGACTTGTATAAATGTTTTCAATTCTGAATTTCTCAAGTTCTATCATGCATAGAGTTGTTTGACTCCTCATTTTAAAGAGAATTTCATAAGGTTTAATTTGATATGCAAGTTGACTAGACTATGCTTGGTTTTAAAAAAATAATTATAAATAAAACAAATTAAACTTCTTAAATAGTGTTTAAAATTTTTGAAAAAATTGTTTTTTGCAATATTATAAGTCTGAAAGTTTGAGAGTGGGATTTCAATGAGATCAGCAGTTACATAAAAAAAAATTTTTAATTAATAACACAATACTATCTTTAACATAAAGTTGGTAAGGTACCAACTTCAAATACCAGCCCTAACTGGTGCTTAATATTTGTTTTTTTAACGTAACTGCTGATCCCATTGAGATCTCACTGTAAAAAAGTTTCAGAAATTTAAAGTTTATAATGTTACAAAAAACTTTTTTAAAAACCACTATTTAAAAAAAATTTAAATAAAACAATTTTTTTTTTTTTTTTTTTTTAACCAAGCATAGTTAACTTGCATATCAAATTAAACCTTAAGAAATTATCTTTAAAACGAGAGGTCAAACAACTCTCTATGCCTGATAGAACTTGACAAATTCAAAATTAAAAACATTTATACAAGCCAAAAAATTATTTTTCGAAATTAAAAAAATTAATTGTATGAAAATTTACTGAGATAAAAAAAATATTAAAAGTATATTCTCATTTATATCATCAGGGAGAATGATCCCTGTAAGTTCCATTAAAATCTAAAATGGTCAGGTTGAGTCACTGGTTGATTTAACATGGAATGACCAAAAATAAAGAACTGCAGACAGCACCAATATGTTCAATATGTTGTATAAACCACTTCTTAGAAGAAAAGAATTTTAAATGCCACTGAATTTCTTCATTAAACACATTTAGAATCTAAAGCAATATGTGTCACTTTTCAGATAAGAGTATTTTTTCTTCTTTCTAACTTCTGTTACAAAGTTAAATATTTTTTTTATCCATACAACTTCAAAAAAGCCATATGTTAAAGGCTCGTGGAATTTTTTTAGAGATTACACAGATTTGAACAATGTCACTATTATTCAGTAAAAGATAAAAAATATCTTGAAAGTTCAAGTAAAATTGGTTTAACCCTGTACTTATTTTATTTCTATCATGCTCTTCAGCGACATAAAGATGCCTTACTGTAGTTAAAAATACATCCGATCCGAGTGTGAATATACATCCAATCATTCTCTTTTCATGAAATGTCTCGTAGAGGAACAGCAAGCCACGTGGTTGCCTGTAACAGAATTTTATAGATGGCTGTAATGCTGAAAAGAAATAACATATTTTTCTTGGAAAAATACAACAGTGTGCATTTATTATCTTGTATGTTTAGAAAACCTTTTGAAATAAATGTATGTGCCCCCCAATGCATATGTCCAACTGAGATTTCATCAAGTTTTGATCACAACATAAACAGAGACAAAAAGGGATCAATTGAGGCTGTTCTTAACATGATTCTAAAATTACCTGCTCAACAACACAAAATTGACTCATTTTTAAACGTAAAGGCAGACCTGACTGATGAAGAGATTTGGAATTAAATGAAGTTTTCCTTCTTTTTTTTGTTAAATCAATAAAGTTCCAAGCAATTCTTGTCACGTGACAAGTCCTCTTCCTCTCTTTCGTAAGATGCCGTGTCTGGAGCTCTGTTCAAAATGTCAACTTTGCTTTGACAACATTTTCTGTATCTCTCCTGCCTTTACCGAAAAATGGAAAACATCTTTTGATTACAAAGTTTCTTAATAAGAAAACCTGCCTATTTAACAAGTTTCCAAACAAAAATGAAATAAGAAATGTGTCAGAAAGTAGCTCTTGGATTTGAGTACAACAGCCTTAAATCCAAACTTGCTATTTTTTTTTTTTTAAACTTTAATTTATTTGTTGTTTGCAAATGCATGAAATTAGCAGGTATTCTTATTCAGAAACTATGTAATCGAACAACTTCCTTTTTTTGGTAAAAGACAGTAAATCTTTCAGAAAATGTTGTCAAAGTTGGCATTTTGAATTAAATTTCCGATGAGACAGCACAGGAAAGGGAAAATTGCCATTCCGAGACAACTGCTAATAACTGAAGATGCAATGCATTTATTTGAAAAACTTAGATTCCAAATCACTTCAATAATCATGCCTGCAAGCATTTCTGTTTATAAAAAAAGTTAAAATTTTGCATTGTTGAGTGGAAAACAGTATTTGAGAACCAACAATATTAAAGTTGTCAGAGAGAAAATAAAAAGGTATCACTTTAGAATTTAATCTACAATAATTCTGTAAGAATGAAAATTAAGAGCTCAGTAGGCAGTCTCCATATTGAAATATAGAATAAACATTAATCAGGAGTCTATCCAGACATTTCTCCCAGGGTCCTGTTTTTGCGAAATTGTGAACAATTTTTTACATTTGTGAAAAATTTAGTCATAATTCTGTGAACTTTAAATGATCATTATATTTAGGTTCTTGTTTGTATATTTTAAACAGACATGTATGTAAAATAACCATTTTCTTTGTATATGTGTAAAAGTAAGCCAGATTTTACTTTTAAATGATTAAAAATTTGTGAAAAAAGTTCAGTTTGGAGAGGGAAAAGTTTTGTGTAAAGTCTATTTTAAGACAAAGAATTTTGTGAAGGGATCCTGTTTTAAATTCAAAAGTTGTGGTCCTGTTTTCAGATTATAAAAAGACCCCATTTTTTTTTCAGTAACACACAAAATTTAAACAGTTTCAAATTTCTTAGGTAAATTTCCATTACAGTATCCAATTTGAAGCCATTCAAAGACATTTATGGATGGGGAGGAATTTAACACTAGTGAATTTATTTTCATAATTTCATGTTGAGCAAATGCAATGTGATGCAATCCACAGATTTGAATGATTCGTGGTTGTACAATCTTTCATAAAAGAGAACCAAGATACAGAAAAGATTAATTTATTCGAAATTAAATTCCCTATAACAAACAAAAAATATAAACAAAGTGAAATTCTATATTCTAGTTCAGGAAACTTACAATTTTTCCCGAGTATTCGGTAGAATACTATATTTTAGTGTTTAAAAGTGTATTAAAAAGTTAAAATTTAAAACAATTTTGCATGATGTTTGACACAAATACTTCCAGTTTGATGAACAAGATTGTTTTTTATGCAAAGTACTTGGGGGGGGGGGGGGGATCCCATGATTAAGTTATTTAAGATAACAATCTTTGAACTTCTTAGCTTCTCTTCTGAATTAAAAAGAAATTAATAGAACTTTTATATTCTAAAACAAATATTTTAAAATAAAAAATTATGGTGACAAACTCGGGAAGAATAACTCTCCTGCACCTTTTGATGTAGCAAGTACATTTTTAAAATGCTCCAGAGAGCAGTGTCTGGAATAGGCAATAATTTTCAGATGTTGTAAACATACAGAATGTCCCTAAAATCTTAGAACAAACTTAGAGGTTTGTGATCCAGATTTCTTGTAGGAAAATTTTTCGTCTTGACACCTATTATCACCACTGAAAATCTGTCACATTTTGTTTAGAAACACCCTGTATGTAAAAAAGCAAGAAACTGATTATCCAACAATACTCAGGAACTTGCATTTTGTAAGTCATTAATTCCTGTGAAGATAGCCATAATAGTAAAATTTTTTAAACGTTGCTTTTCAAAACAGCCAATGAATAGTGTAAAAGCGTTCTTTAATTTAAATGATTCTATTTTTCAATAATCTAATATATTTCTTAGTTGTCAGTTAAAAGAAGAAGTTATGAAAAGGTTTTTAAATATATTTAAGTAATCTGTTTGGCCAAAATCGAAACTGGGAATAATCAAATATTCAGCAGACTGCATATTTTGATATTCAGAAGATTGAATATTCAGATATTTAGACTAACTGAATATTTGATGCATCCCTAGCCCTATGCTAGAGTTGTCTTGTCTCTGACATCTCTAGTTTTGTGCTTGATAGTTTAATGTAGTTTTTTTGTTGCTGTTTTACTTTAGTTTCTTACTGACAAGCATTTACATTACAGTAAAATTTTCCTTCAAAATTTCTTATCGATTAAAAATATTTGTAAGAAGAAAACAGCATTAATTTGTTTTAAAATCTCAGATGAATGAAGCCATGAAGATTAAAGTTTTATGAATTAAAAATTTCAGATTATCCTCTTAAATAAATTAAAACTTTTTTTTTTAAATTTAACTTGTGTAAATGTCTTGTTCGTCAAAATGAAAGCATCTGTGTTGGCTTAAAATTTCTTTAAATTGTAAAATAAAAAGAGTATTTGGCCGAATATATTTTGTTCATATCTACTTTTAATTCTTAAGGATGCTTCTTAAAATTCTCTGCTCAACAACACAAAACTTTCAGACCTGACTATTAAAACAATGTGGAATTTAATGCCATTTCCCATTTTTTGATAAATAAATTATTTAGAGTTATAAGAGATTGTTAACAAGTGACAACAGGTTTTTCTCCTTCCTTGCACTGTCAAATCAAGAAAATTCAGTACAAACTGCCAACTTTGACAGTATTTTCTGAAAGATCTTCTGCCTGTTCATGCTTTAACCAAAAATATTAAAATTGTACTCTATGATTACTTAGTTTCTGAATTTAAGAAACCTGCCAATTTCATGAGTTTCTGAACAAAAATGAATTCAGACATAAGTTAGAAAGTAGCTCCTTTGGACTTGAGAACAGCATTATAAAGCTACATCAGTCATGCAAAAAAACGTGCAAGCTAATGTTAAGTGTATGGGAAGGTTTTTGGCAGATTTCTCGTTTGCATTTTAATATTTTTAAATGATTTTTTTTAACATAGGATAGCTGAAGTCTATCTCTAACATTGTTACTTTTTACTTTTTCGATTTTGGTTCAAGTTTTTTTTATATAAGGGTACTTCCACTTTCAGAACCAGTTCCAAAATTGAAAATGTCTGCTTATTAAAAATTGTAACCAAAATCAAAAAAGTAAAAACTAACAATGTTAGAGATTGACTTCAGCTATCCTATGCAAAAAAAAATATTAAAAAATATTAAAATGTGAGCGAGAAATCTGCCAAGAACCTTCCCATAGACTTAACATTAGCTTGAGCTTTCCTTCGCATGACTGGTGTAGGCTCTTAAGAGCCTACAGTAGTAGTCTCACTAAGAAACTCAAATTAATGTGAAACTTACGGGAGTGCTGAGATTAAAAAGAGATATTTGAAATTTCTCGCTTTCATTTTAATATTATTAAAATGATTTTCAGCATAAGATAGCTGAGGTCCTTTGACATTGTTAGTTTGTACTTTTCGATTTTGGTTGCAGTGTTTTCTTTAATGAGGCGAGGCTACTTTCACTTTCTGAACAGATTCTAAAAATGAAAGTATCTTCACGAAAATTTTTAATCTGAAACGTAAAAAGGTCTTTTGTAGAGTAAAGCTCAGATATCTAATGCAAAAAAAAAATGAAAATGCAAACGAGATATTTTAAAAGAACACTCCCATGGGTTTAACATTAGTCTGCCAGTGTATTTGCATGACTGCAATAGCCTCTCAAGGCCTTTTCCTAGTGATTATGTTACACTTCAACCTGCTTTTCCAATCACAGGCTGCCACTGCCTTAATTTTTTTAGCGCTGACATCAGCAGTGATAAAAATAGAATCTAGGTGCAGTAAGGTGCCTATATACTCTTCGATGAAACTTCTTGTAGCATGTACTAGCAGTAATTAACATTGAGAGTTAGCATACCAATCTTAAACTACATGAAAATAGTCAATTATGATGTTAGAAGAGCACTTTGAAGACAACTTATGCACATAAATGTTAATAGAATATGTAAAATGCTCATTCGCATTACTTTTAGCATTGGAAATTGCAAACAAATGAGCATTTTACACCTATTTTTAGAAATTACGTACGCAAGATGCCTTTCAGTACTAAGTTTATGCAGCTCTACAACTTTGTAATTGACTAATTTTTTTTATATCTCCTGGTTTCGTCAAGCCAACTCAATTATACTGCTAGGAGAACTCATAGAAGAATACTATCATTTTACTGTTATCTAAACTTTTTATCACCACAGCTGTCAGCATTCAAAAGATAGGATGATAATTTCAAGAGTTTCCTGATAATTTCAAGTGTTTCCTGAACTACAATATGAAATTTCACAATGTGAAAAAAATATTTTTCAATACAGTAATAATTTATATAACTTTTAATACTAATTTTTTTAAAGTTACTGCACAAAGAATCGCTCAAATTGGTAGACCATAACGTGTGAACTAAATACCTTATTAAAAATTTTAATCTATAAATGTTATGAGCAGAAAGATTTCTAGAAGTTTATAATAGAGCATGTATAAAATTTCTTGCTAAGAAAAATAACAGCACTAAAAGTTTCAAGGACAGTTTACTCTAAAAATAAGGGATTAATTTCATTTAAAAAAAAAATTAAACAAATTCAGAGATTATTCATATTTATTCAGAGTGAAATGATACCTTTTACATATTTTCTCCAAGACAGATTGGCTATTAAAAAGTTTTCTTCCCAGACTGTAAATTTACATACCGTAAAATCCCGTTAATCCGCCCCCCTAAACACGACGGAAAATTGTAAAATAAGCAGGGGGGCACTTACACGGTATTAAAATTGTAGTATATGATATTTATGGAAGGTGGGGGGGGGGGGGGGAGATGCTAATGGCTGACCATCGAATGCATGCATTATTTTAATAAAGTAACAAAAGAAAAAATTTTGAAAAAAAAAAATGATAGACAAAATAGATAAACAGTATAACTTCACGATTAATGGCGATTTCAGATTATAGAAAATTCTGGATTTCAGAAGCTTTGAAACTGGATGCATTTAGATAAATATATCTGTAATTAATATGGTAACAGAAAAATAAAAGAAACTTAATAATTTAAAATAATTAAAAAACACTGAGAAATTGCAGTTGAAAATGTCCTGAAGTAATTTCGAGAACTAGTAACATTTTATGTGGTGTCGCCATCTGTTGTAAGTTAGGAAGATTAAATAACCGTTTTTTTTTAATCATGATTTCCTATCTATAAATGCTAAATAAATTATACAATTCACAAAAATTGAGAACATGTAGAGCGAATTGGTAGTTTTGCCAGATTATTAAAACAAAAAACATTACTACCACAAAGATAGCACAAATTACGCTACAAATTCGACTGTGTATCGACAATTCGATTGATCTGATCAATCATTCGATATTTTTTTTGTGATTGGTTTTCATAATAATGTTAAATACGACTATAAATTCTTTAATAAAATAAATAGATTCTCTTTTAAATCAAAATATTTTCCACACAGGATCACATACACATTTTTTTAACTTATTTCATGAGAAACTTTCACTATCGATATTGTTACTACCTTCATATCGCCATAGAGATAAATTTACAGCAAAACTAATATTTGGTTATATTGTTTTTTTCAGATCTACAATGTGTTTGTACATGTTTGTGATATATCAAAGAATCGCCACGCCTTTCTGATCTTTCGGGAAAATAAATAAATAAATAAAACACTCTGGAGATAAAATTTTTGGTGTTGATCTTGACGTGCACGGCGAAATTTCTTTTGGGGGAGGGCGCTTTCTCGGGATTTTTTGAATTTTCCAATTTGTTTACAAAGTGGGAGGGAGGCGCTTAATCGGGAAGGGCGGATTAACGGTATTTTACGGTAATATTTTGACAAAAACATGTTTACATATTATACCTTTTATCATTTTAGTTCTCTCAACTGAAAGTTTTATTTTTTATCATTTGTTCGATTGTTAGAAAACAAATAAGTGTGAAGTTTAAATTTTTCAGATTAAATCACAAAAAGTGGTCATCAGTTTGCAACTGACTGCAACATAAAGAAAATGCCTAAAGAACGTGTTAGATTATTTGAAACCTCAATGAGAGAAACACCTGATTTTTGGATGCATTTGGGATCGAAAATGAGTTTGTAATTGTGTCCGTCTCAAAGCAGTAAAATAACATTATGAATTTAATATCCTTATGTAAACAAACATACTGTGTCTTTTGCTTGTTCTAAAGTAACGTGTCCTTTCAATCTAGTTTGAGTTATGTTTATTTCACTTTCGAGGGAAAAAAAGGTTGGCATATATGAAATTCATTGATCTTCTAAATTTTTTCAAAATGCGTCATATTTAAATGTACCTGAAGGTTTATGAAAGAGTAAATTATGAACCTTTACACTACAATATCAGATTTTCTTTTTCCTTTTTGGAGAGCAATATTAAAAATATTATCATTGCAATAAAAAGTACTCAAAAAATTCTTTGCACTTAAACATTGCTAATATTAATTTTACATCTCAAAACACCCAGGCTCTTATGTTAAATACTTTCTCTCAGGGCTGTGGAGTGAGAGTTAGGTCAATTTTGGCGTAAAAGGAGAGAGTTGGAGTCATTAAAAACATGCCAACTCCAGCTGTTTGTTGGAAGTGTTGAAGCAAAGTTGTAAAATTTTTGCCTTTTTCTTCCGAAATAACACAACAAGGTATAATTTTGGACTAGTAAACTTTTGACTCTGAAGGAGACTAAAAATAGCCAATATTTTAAAATGTTTAGTCCCCCACCTCACCCCTTATCTTTATTATGAGTCTACAAAACCCAAAATAAACCCAAAATTGTGAAATAACACAAAAATGTAATATTCTTGTGCAACTTTTTGTTTACAGTACCCCAAACTCTAAAATCCTGTTATTTTCTTCCTGATTTGGTGGCCTGCTATGTTGAAATTTAATCTCCCTTCTCCCTCTCTAATGAATCTGCATTAAAAAGTGCTATAGTGTGTTAACATGAACTCTGCTGCATTTGACAGATTTGAGATTAACTATTTCAATCGAGTACTTTCTAATTTAAAACTTTTCTATTACATCTTACATGAATATCAATATTTTACGTACATAATCAGATTTTTTTTAATTATACAGTTTTGACATAATTTAAAACAAAACTTAATGCATGTTGTGCTTTTGACCGAGCACAAGCGTGAGGAGAGCGGAAAGGAAAGGGATATGTTCGAAATATTTTCAGTCTTGACCACCTTTAACAATTTCACCCATGGTTCATCCACAGAAAAATCTGCCAATATGCACTTCACATGGTTCAAGGTTAAAGAGCAGTGTGCCAGTTGGTTAGTTCCCCCCCCCCTAAGATTGCTATCACTGTTTAGAAAATAGCTTTATTTAATGATAGATTAAATAAGATGACTATTACCAGTAAAAAAAAGTGATAGCAATCAAGCAATCTGAAAGAATGAGTCTAACAGACAACACCAGTAGATTAGTTACCCCAGAATGAGTCTGCTGTCACTGTTATGCCCGTGTTTTTCCGTTACTAGAAGTCATGTTAAAATTGCTGTAGACAAAAATATTTTTAAACAGAATTCTTTTTTGAACTGTACACAGGATGAAGGGGTATAAAATATATTACAGCATCAAAATGTGAATAAAATATATATTCTGGGATTTACAACTTACAAGCACACTTATGAAAATATAGGAAAATCCTCAAGCAGTGAAAGGGCTAAAATTAAAGCATTCAAACATTTTTCCTACAAACTCCACAGCCCTGCTTTCTCTAGTTTTCCTGGTGTCTCAATTCAATAATAAAAATTTGATAATTAAATAATTTAAATGTTTTATGAATAGGTATTGCAATACTATACAAAAAAAACTTTCAGAACATTGAAAAAGACTAAATGAATGTGTAAAAAGTCAACATTGATGACACAAGTCCATCCTTTCTGGGTCTCTAAATTGGAGAAAGGTTTCTTTAAAACCAGCATGTCATCCACACGCAATTACTATTGAACACTTGGCTGATCTCACTGATCCACACATTTTTCTAAATTTGATTTCCGCTGCGAAAATGTTGGCATGCAATAGCAACATGTGTTTTCAAATATTCAATATTTTACAGATAAAATAAGAAAATGTAGTATAATGCAATGTCAAATTTGATACAATTGAAAAATGTAATGCAACAATATGAAAAATGTATCGGGTAATGAGCAATGAAATTGGATGATCAGCGAAGATCACTGAAGCATCCCCTTAATCCAGTATCAACAATTTGCAATCAAACAATGTATAATATGAAAAGAATAATTTGAATGGATGAAAGGAATTACAAAATATATATAAGATTCCTTACCTTTCATAGACAGACATTGGAAATCTCAGCTTTAGAGAACTTTTGTTAAAACAATTTAGCCAGTAAAATATTTTGTAGAATTTGACATTATAGACAAGTAAAACAGAACAATACTTGTTTTTTTAAGAATAAGTTGGTAAATATTAAAAAACAAGCTAACGTAAAATGAAACATTCAGAAATTTGCTACGAAAAATATATAGTAGATAGAAAAGAATAACATATCTAGGTTTCATATCTGCCAACATCTGCTCACTTTTTAATGTACCGTATCATGCAATACAGGATTATTTAAAAAAAAAAAAAAAAAAAAAAAAAAGGGGAGGGTTTTTTGGAGAGATACAATTTCTTTATGCAAGGGGCTGTACATATATAATGATATCCCATTAGGAGGGAGGAAAGGTTTGGCATTTGATAATGTAAGATATCTCTAGGAAGAGGGAAGAAGGGTTGTCTTGATATTCTCATTTTTGATCCAACCAAAATTCTTTAACATTTTCTGCACATAAAGTTTTTTTTTTGTCTTATTTATTTTTATGAAAATACAAAGTTATTAAATAAAGCCATTAAAATGATTACGAAATCTCATTCCAAAATGTGGACTACCCACCCCACTGAGTGTTGAATCCAGGGGGTGGCCCACAAGGGCCATGTCCCCCACCACTCCCCCGGAACATTACCGATTTCAATGGTCAAAATGTGGAATCCCCCCCCCGCCGGAGCCACAGAAATCCCTCCCGGAGAAAAATGTCCGAATTCAACACTGATCCCACCAGTTTGCTTTCCAGTTCTGCCATATACACATATAATTCGCTGTTAGAGAAATAGGGTGAGAAATATGTTTGAAATGATACTTGCTGCGATTACTAGTAAAAAAAAGAAAATTTTTGTCCACTTGTTTTGTTGATAAGTTCTGCTTTCATCCTCCCCGTGCAAGAGACCAAGTGCAAGAAGACACTATTACTTTTGAATGCATTGTGTAAACAAAAAACTTATAAATACTTTTTTAAATAATAACTATCTCTTTTAGATGCTATTTGATATAAAGTTATTTCGTGTATAATAAGCGATATATTATTGATTTCTTTTCATTTGAATACATAAAGTATGTAAATAATAAATGTATATCACTGCAAAGGCAAAAAAATTTTAGGTAGATTTCGTAAGAAATACTACCTATTACATTCTCCCCTAAGTTGGAATTTTTGAAAAATTTTTGCAGATCTACCCAGATTATGACTTCCAGAACCCAAAACCACCCACAGTTCAAAACTTTATGTCTATATTTATCTATACCTATCTATGTCACTTTTTTATGGACACGATAGCTGCAATAATTCAGCACAAATCTCTTCCAAACTCATACATAAAATCTCTGTCAAGTTCGTTAACAGGCAAAATCGGACCAGGGGGGAATTGGGGGGGGGGGCCTTTGTGAAAACAGAAAAAACCCATAATTTCTTAATTATGATACGTATCAAATCCATTTAAAGTTATTAATACTGCTAGGAAAAGGGCCGAAAATTTATGTATGACAAATATTTAATATCATTAAACATGGCCCCAAGGGGGAGGAGAGAGAATAGGGGTTTAAAAAGAAAAAAATTCAGAACTTCATCCATTCACAAGATATCAAATCTGATTAAATTTATTATAACTCCTCTTAATATTATCTAAAACTTTTATATTGACAAGTTTTTTATAGGACCAACTCTTATAGCAAAAAAAATAAAAACAAAAAAATCTCTGCTGGCTCCGCCTGCAAACAAGTTAGGTTTCGAAGTGGACAGTTCCAACTGTTGCATCATGGCAGAAAGATCATTTCTTCCGCAATTCCCAACAAACAGGCGTGCCCACGGTCTGAGTCTTTGAAATCTGCCTGTGCCTGTAGGCCGAGCCGTCAGGGATTTTTTTTCTTTAAAAAAAAGGACATTTATAACTATATTATTAAAAAGGGGGGGAGGGGTCCGAGGAATGATAATGTATGATATCAATGGGAGGAGGGGGTCGAGGTCCAAAATGTTGATATAACGTTATATATGTACAGCCCCCCAAATCCTCATTATATACATTTTGAATTACTTTATTTCCCATGCAAATAACATTCTACTTTTGGTTATTTTATTTAGTTGAGAAAGTTTGGGAATCATTCAGAGAAAATTTGTCAGGAATCATCAATAAAATTATGTTGCAAAATATATTTACAAGCTTTTTATTTTTATATTAGTTATTTCCATATATTTTAAAATAAAAGTATTTTATTTATTCTGTTTGCATGTAAAATAGTTGAAAAATATTTATGAATTCAGTTTGCCAGATCAACTGAAACAAAAAAACACTTGTTTTTGATAATGGCTTAGAGCTCTGAGAGAAACGAAACATGTCAACAATCTAATAAAAGTTATTTTACTGTATATTATGTTGTTAGTTTACACCTTTTAGCATTTAAAAAGAAATATTTCAACGTCTTTAAATAAAACCAAAACAGAAAATTGATTACTATGTCCCCCTTTCAATAAAGAAAGGGAACAACTATAATTTTAACATTTAATACAGACAAAAAAAATAATAACACTCTGGTAGTGTTACTATTCTTTGTAATCTAAGATAGTGACTTTTTCGGGAGATGCCAATTTAGTATAGTTTTTGTGATTAAAGGCTTTCAGTGAGTTACTACAATGTGGTGCACATCATACAATTACAACAGTGTACGGTTATGTTTAGTTAATGAAACTTGGAAAGTCAATTGTAACAATACATATATATTTTTTTTTTCCTGCCCATTTTATAAGTCAGAGGAGAAAAAAATGTCAAGCATAGATTATGAAACATACACTTCTAATCATTTGATATATTTTCAAAATAAAAATAGTCTATGATTATAAATATGTTCAGACTTAATATAAATTAGAAATCAACATCAAATTAGAAAAATTCATTCTAAATATTTTATTATACTGCACAATATTAATTTAAATATTGTAAAATCATATTTTAAAAATAGATGAAATTATGACTTTTTGACTTGGATGTATATCACATGCCCTCAGAAGGCAACCATGTTGTTTGGCGATTTTGGTACTATGTGTAATCTCTAAAAAATTTAATTTTGAAATATATAGAGATTAAACATAATAAAAAAAAGGAATTCAAACAAAATCATGAAATTTTTAATCAATGACCACTTGGCAAATACTTGTTGGCCAAACAAACATGTCCGCCAAACAAGATGGCGGATTGAGGGTGAGTGACACATCTGTTCCCTTTTTTTAAATCCACGCTAAACCGATCTTAAATGGTAAGATATAAAAACCCAAGAGAAGATGAAAGAGAAAATTAACTTACCTCTGAAGAAAAAAAAAATTAAGCTTTTTTAAAATCTTTTAAACTAACACGTTTTTCTCCATTATTTACATATACAATAATTGTTATCAAATTAAAACACTAGTATTTAAATAAACAAAAAGTAATTTCAAATACATAAGTGATTTGATGACAAAAACGAGTACTTAACAAAAAATAAGACAAAGGAATTGTTTCTTACCTTTGAGATTTCGTGGCAAGCACATTGTAGAATTTGTAGAAAGTTCAGTAGAAGCATGCACTAAAGATTAAAAAATAAAATTGTGTTACTGCAAAAAGTACATCAATTAATGTTTTTACTTAAATTAAAAAGGCACATAAGCTTAAAGTAATCAATTTGTATTACAATAAGTTTTAAATCAATACAGAGCTGCCAACTACTACGCTTATTTTGAATGAAATAATTATTTTAGTACCGGAAATTGCATTTAACAAACGCATTGATGTATAAAATACTGCATGTCAAATAAATTCAGTATACAATTTATTAAATATTTTTCTGGTAAAAAAACATGAATATTTGATTTAAAAAAGGCATAGAAGTTGGCAGATGTAAATTTTTAAAAATTAACCTAATGGTAAGTAAGCTAACATAAAGAATCTCATTAAATAAATGCAGAATTAAAAATTGAGTTAACGTTTCTTCATTGTTCACTTTATAAATTAGCTCACATATTTATGTTAATGGAAGCTCATGAAAATTATTTTTAAATTTCAAAATCAAGCTACAATATGTATACTTTCTAACAAATTTAAAACAATATTGTAGTGCATTACATTGTCTATGTACATATATTGTGCTGTCCTCTTTAAAAAAAAAAAAAAAAAAAAAGTTAAGACTCCTTAGTACTTCAAATATTTCTCTGAAGTCAATTTTTTGTTCTATTTTAATGTACCATTTATGATAAACTAGTCGGATGTACCAATCCCAAAACTTTCTTCTATCTTATACAGGTTTCGCATATACACTAAAAAGAATCAGCACCAATTTATATCAAAGTCTAACTGAAAATTCCGTGCATTAGTTCTTGAGATACGACTATTGCTAAAATTGTGTAAATCCTGCAAAATGTACCATAGCAGCGCCACCTGTTGGGAGATTTAGACCAAAACCTAATCAACAACTTATGTCAATGTCCAGCTCAGTCTGAAGTTTGATGAAAATCCATGCATTAGTTCTTGAGATAGTTATTGTGATAAAAATGGAAAAAGTAGCATAGCAGCGCCACCTGTTGGGCTATTTACACCAAAGCATAAGCAGCATCTATGTCAAGGTCTAACAGAATCTGAAGTTTGATGAAAATAAATGCATTAGTTCTTGAGATAGTGCTGTTGCAGAAATCGCGAAAAATGCAGCATAGCAGTGCCACCTGTTGGGCGATTTTCACCAAAAACTAATCAGCACCTTTTATATCAGGAACTAACTGAATGTAAAGTTTTATTAAATTTTGTGCATTAGTTCTTGAGATAGAGCGCCCACAAAAAAATTTTCGCATACAGACATTTCTTAAAAACAGTCAAATCGTTTTCAGGACCTAAAACGTATAAATCCGTCAAAAATCGGAAGTCTATAATTTTCATGAATCCAATACTTTCTTTTTGTACCGATAGAAGAAAGTAAAAAAATAAAAAATACACAAGGAGTGTTTAGTTTAAAATTAATTTAAACTATTAATTGCAGAATTCTGGCAAAACATTGTCATTGTTCTTGATACATTAGTTCTTGAGATATTTTTGAAAATTGCGAAAAATGCAGCATAGCAGCACAACCTGTTGGGCAATCTGCATCAAAAACAAATCAGTACTAATTTATATCAAGGTCTAACTGAAGCTTCAGTTTTATTAAATTCTCTGCATTAGTTATTGAGATACAGCATCCACAAAATTTGTCATATATAGGCAAATATTTTCTAAAAACAGTCAAATCATGTTCAGGACCCGTGCTCCGTGCATAAATCAGTTGAAAACTGGAAATCAAAATTCTTTTATGAATTCAATACTTTCTCTTGTAAAGATAGAAAAAGTGAAAAAAAAAGGTGAAGGGCACTATTGATAATTCCCTTTTTAGTTAACCAACAATTTTGATTTTCCAGCACACATATTATGTTGGATAATCTGAGTATATACTACTCAAATATCAATTCAATAATTAATCGATTCAAAGATATTTCTTTAACATTTTGAAGGAGGAGTTCAAGCTCTCCCATTTAAATAAAAGCAATTTTTAAGTGTTATAAATTAAAAATCTTGTTGCTGTCTATTCATCGCTGCCAAAACAACTCTGTATATATAAAAAATACTATAAATATTAAATTTATAGCAGTAATAAAACTAGTAAATCTGCATATAAAGAGCTTCAAACGTCAGTTCTGCAGTTTTATAATCATATTTAGTATTTACACACCTCCGTGCTATTTCGCGTAACACACCTCCGTGCTATTTCGCGTAACACACCTCCGTGCTATTTCGCGTAACACACCTCCGTGCTATTTAATATAATAAACGTGCGTTCTATTTAATATAATAAACGTGCGTTCTATTTAATATAATAAACGTGCGTGCTATTTAATATAATAAACGTGCGTGCTATTTAATATAATAAACGTGCGTGCTATTTAATATAATAAACGTGCGTGCTATTTAATATAATAAACGTGCGTGCTATTTAATATAATAAACGTGCGCGCTATTTAATACAATAAACGTGCGCGCTATTTAATACAATAACGTGCGTGCTATTTAATATAATAAACGTGCGTGCTATTTAAAATAAACGTGCGTGCTATTTAATATAATAAACGTGCGCGCTATTTAATATGATACGACTGCGTGTTATTTAATGATACGCGAGCGTGCTATTTAATATCATAAACGTGCGTGCTATTTAATATCATAAACGTGCGTGCTATTTAATATCATAAACGTGCGTGCTATTTAATATAATAAACGTGCGTGCTATTTAATATGATACGACTGAGTGCTATTTAATATAATAAACGCGCGTCCTATTTAATATGATACGACTGCGTGCTATTTAATGATACGCGAGCGTGCTATTTAATATCATAAACATGCGTGCTATTTAATATCATAAACATGCGTGCTATTTAATATCATAAACATGCGTGCTATTTAATATCATAAACATGCGTGCTATTTAATATCATAAACATGCGTGCTATTTAATATCATAAACATGCGTGCTATTTAATATCATAAACATGCGTGCTATTTAATATCAAAACATGCGTGCTATTTAATATCCTAAACGTGCGTGCTATTTAATATCATAAACGTGCGTGCTATTTAATATCATAAACGTGCGTGCTATTTAATATCATAAACATGCGTGCTATTTAATATCATAAACATGCGTGCTATTTAATATCAAAACATGCGTGCTATTTAATATCCTAAACGTGCGTGCTATTTAATATCATCATAAACGTGCGTGCTATTTAATATCATAAACGTGCGTGCTATTTAATATCATAAACGTGCGTGCTATTTAATATCATAAACGTGCGTGCTATTTAATATCATAAACGTGCGTGCTATTTAATATCATAAACGTGCGTGCTATTTAATATCATAAACGTGCGTGCTATTTAATATCATAAACGTGCGTGCTATTTAATATCATAAACGTGCGTGCTATTTAATATCATAAACGTGCGTGCTATTTAATATCATAAACGTGCGTGCTATTTAATATCATAAACGTGCGTGCTATTTAATATCATAAACGTGCGTGCTACTTAATATGATAAACGCGAGTGCTACTTAATAAAATGAAAATAACAAAAAAATACAAAATAAAATAGTGCAAAAGCAAAAAATCGCGCCACCCCTGGTGCGTCTGCGACATCTGTTCCGAAATGTACGAACTAGATTTAGGTACCACCTTACGTACGCACATGTTTAACTTGGGAAAGCACATTAGATAACGCTAAACTTCATGGAGAAATGTTTTTCATTATCTATTTATTTAATGTTTAAACACAAGAAAAAAAGCATAATTAATCTGCAATAAAACAAAGCTGAAGTCGCGTCGCGCTAAATATCTCGAACTCGTCATCTCCGATTTTACTAAATTGCTGAAATATCAGCGATTTTATCCCCTTAGTCATAGCCTTTGAATTAGGCACGGAAAACACATTGTTTCCATGTTTAAATATCTTCCAAGGTTTGCTAAAACTTAATTTGCGATATTCATGCAAAATTGACACATCTAATTTTATCTAATTATTCGAAATTCACACCAAAATTGGTTAACTTCAGTACTATTCAGTAAATCCGAAAAGATCATAAATGCAAAATTTTTACAATACACGACCCAAATTTTTAAATTCCAACACCACAAAAGTTATTTTCTCGAACATCTGTAAAGTTTAAAAACGTTTATTAAAATAACAGTGTTTTTATTTTAAATATATCGACCTCAAATGCAAGTTTTAAAGTAAAAAATAAGAAACAAGATTTTTCGATAAAAATGGAGCTTACTTAACATATATAAAGATGGTGAAAGTACGTAATACACTTTTACAATATATAACCGATTCTTAATCATATAAATTTTATTTGAAAAATGTTAAATAAAATAAAACTTATCTTTAATAATATCTACGAAAAAAGCAGCTATTCAAAAACGGATTGAATAAAAAGAAACTTTGCAATAAAAATGCCACTTACCTAAATGATCACAATGTCGCGAAGCACCAAAACATACTAATACTAACATAGCATAGCAGAACCAGAAATGAATGGAGGAGATTCCTTTCCACTCTATTTATAACCTGCCACCCGAAGTGCGATTGCGCATGCGTGAACGGATTTCCCCATCGAAATATCCTAGAAAAACCAACCGTTCTACGCATGCGCAATATTTGCCGCATTGCGACATCTAATTCGATGTAGAGGTAGGTGGCAACATAGATTTTCCACATACCGAGTTCAACCTTCAACTGACCTTAGCATGTTAATTATTTTTTTAATGCCGGCAAAAAGTTTTGTAAATTGAAGAATGAATAATTCATAAAAGAAGAAACTCCACTTTCGCTTGTTGTTCAAGTATCCAATTTTTAAATTATCAGTTTGTGGGACAGGGCGGAAACTAGGGCAGGCATGTGCCCCGGGCGCCAAATGAATATTTCGAAATAGAAAACAAATAATGAAACTTGAGCAAAAGAGTCATCAATCGTACAACCCAAAGTAAAAATTGTATTCGTTCATTTTGTATTATTTGCTTCGAACAGAGCCGCTTTTCCATTATAGGTGATATACGTACGTAAATATAAACGAAGTGATTGCTAACCTGAAAATCTTAAGATCCATATATTTTCTTGCGATTATTTCATATTTAAAATAAAAACGAAAAGGAAATAGATCGAAAACTCCTGTTTTTAGGTGCGTTCGTAATGATATAAATACGTAGCACCTATTGTCGTCGTCTGGTCCGTCCGTCCGTCCGCATATAACAAGAACAACGCAAAAACTACCCAACCGAATGGTTTGAAATTTAAGATATGTGTCGTGTGATCTTTGCAGAATTTTGTCGAGACATTTCTAATTTTATAAAAATCGAATTAAAACTTTAGAAAATATTAATAAAAACATTTATTAAGAAAATTGATTTTTTTTTAAAACCCTTTCAGGGGCAAGCACTTGTGTTCCTGTAACGTCGAATTCACACCGGTATTTACGAACGAATTTAGTTCAAAATAAGGAAAAGCAATTTTTCAACTTTTTCCCGTCAAAAGTAAAAAAGTAAAATTGTATAAAAAGTTTCTGGTTTGAATCGGATTAAAATTAGGTGGTATGTAATATATACCACCGCCCCTCAAAGGGTTAAATCGATGCTTTTTTGTTATAGGAGCTTTCGAAGTTTAATGGTCAAGCGACCGAGATACTTATTTTATGACAGAAATTAATCGGCAGACGATATAATTCATTTCACAGAATTAAATATCATCAAGATCTGAATATTGATATAACTAGCTATAGTACGAACGCACCTCATTTGTCACGTTTGACGCACAATTTCCAACTTGTTATATATATATATATATATATATATATATAAAAGGAGTGAAGTCGCCAAAATTCATGTTTGCCCTGGGTGAAAAAAAAAGAAATTCTTGTTTCGGCTCGGTTGTGAGATTCTGGAATGTTTAGAAGGCTCTGATGCATAAAAGTTTTTTTAATCTACAATAATTTATCACGAAAAGGAAGAGTTTTACAAAAGCAAAACTAAAACTACTTATCAAAATAAATCTTACGTTTCATCGTTCATTTTGGGGGTTCCGTACTTAAAAAATAAAAACGTAACTATTATAAGATCCCTCGTGTGTCTGTCTGTCCAGTGTTGAATTCAGGGGGTGGACAGGGGAGGGATATCCCCCCCCCGGAGCATTGAAATGCCCGAAGATTTGAAATTTTATGCTTTTAATGATTAAAATGTGCAATTCCCCCCTCCCCCCCCCGGAGCCCCAGAAATCCCTCCCGGAGAAAAGTGTCAGAATTCAACACTGTGTCTGTCCGTCTGTGACAGTCGTTTATCTCGTAAACTATGGAACGTGGAAAGTTATGAAGCCTATTGACCCAGTGGCGTAGCCAAGGGGGAGGTCCAGGGGATCCGGAACCCTCCCGAACGAAGGACTGGTTTACTGAATCGTGGATACAAAACTAGTAAAAACTGCTAATACGGAATCGTAAAGAACCTAAGAAAATTTTCGCTTTAGACAGGTGTCCGTCTTTGCAGGTAAAATTTAAAGGTATGTCTTTCGTCGGGGCTAATGAATGTTTTCCGTTACCGTTTATGACAGGTTTCTGTTTACAGAAGTGTAAGTAATTATGCCTCTAAGGTACACTAGCTCAATAAGATGTACTGTTCGTTTCGTTGGAGTACTGCAACTCTTGCTTTTAAAACAGGATTCCGTAATCGGAATGTTTTGCTTTTACAGGTTTTACTGTATTGTAATGTGCGTTTATAAATGCAATGAAACGGATTCACACATAAAATCACTGCCGTGAAAAATCTCGTTTCAGACAGGTTTTCAGCGGATTTAATTGTATGGTAATCCAGAGGCGGATTACCCATTAGGCTGAGTAGGCTGAAGCCTAGGGGCCCGGAAGAAAAGGGCCCCTGTGCTAAGATTTTATTTTGGGTTTTTTCTTCATATTGGGCTGATATTTTATGCAAAAGAAAATTCATAACTTCGTCAATTCACAAGATATCAAATCCGCTTGAATTTATTATAAATCTGCTTAATGTTATCTACAACTTTTATATTGACAAGTTTTTTATAAGACCAACTCTTACAGCAAAAACAGAAAAATCCCTGCTGGCTCCGCCTACAGGCAGAGGTATATTTCTAAGTGGGCGGTCTGCAACTGTGATTGAAATTTAACCTGATGATTCGGGAACTACGAGTTCTTCGAAACAATCTGATTATTTTGAAATACAAGAGTACCTGAGTGCAGCTGTTAATAGGCATGTTCTCATAACTGATAAAAACTAAATATTAATACTTTAGAATTCATACTAAAACATCAGTGCTCCCTCAATGAATAGAAAATATATTAATGAATAATTCTTAAAATATGGATTTTGCATTCACGGGAGATGAAAATGTTAATAATATATGGAAGAGAGGGGGGGGGGGGGGGGGGGCGGATTATGAGAAATGGGGGTACGCCGAAATGAAAAGCCTAAGCAAGGGGTACGTGAAAGAAAAAGGGTTGGGAAGCGCTGCTTTATTCTGATAAAAACAGCATTCAAATGATTTGAAAAGAGAGATTGAGTTCGAGCCTGCCCAAACCCGAAGACTGATATAAAAAAAATCCCTGACGGCTTGGCCTACAGACACAGGTAGATTTTAAAGACGCAGACCGTGGGGCGCCTGTTTGTTGGGAATTGCGAAAGAAATGACCTTTTTGCCATGATGCGGCAGTTGAAACCGCCTACTTCGAAACCTAACTTGTTTGCAGGCAGAGCCGGCAGGGATTTTTTTTTTTTTTTTTTTTTTTGCTATAAGGGTTGGTTTTACGAAAAAACTTGCCAATATAAAAGTTTTAGATAATATTAAGAGGATTTATAATATATTTAAACGGATTTGAAATCTTGAATGGACGAAGTTATGATTTTTTTTTCTTCTAACCCCCCCCCCCCCCCTCCCATGGGGCCATTTTTAATGATATCAGAAATCTGTCCTACATAAATTTTTGGCCCTTTTCCTAGAAGTAATAATAACTTTAAACGGATTCGATACGTATCATAATTAATAAATTATGGTTTTTTTTTCTGTTTTTACACCCCCCCCCCCCCCTGGTTCGAATTTGGCCATTAACGAACTTGACCGAGGTTGTATGCCCCTTGATTTTATGTATAAGTTTGGAGAGATTTGTGCAGAATTATTGCAGTTATCGTGTCCATGAAAAAGTGACATACATACATAAATAGATAGATAAAGTTTTGAACTGGGGGGTGGTTTTAGGTTCTGGGAGTCATGATCGACGTAGATCTGCAAACATTTTTCAAAAATTCCAACTTAGGTGAGAATGTAATAGGTATAGTATTTCTTACGAAATATGAGCGTGTTTCATCTCCATCTCTTACGTGAGCGACACATTACGTTACTTATAAGTGTTTTGATATTGGAGGTGGGAGAGAAAGGAAAGGGTCATTTAGGATTCGTTTTTCGAAAGCGTTATTGCACTGGGCTCCGAAGCGCAGTGTTATGAGCTCCCGTGAATTCTGTCCAATATTTAAATATTTACTAAAAACCGAGATGTACCGGAGCTGAGCTCCGGCGCAAATTAAGCCCTGACATACATTTCAACACTACAATACCCCTGAAATACAACTTTTTATGCTAACATTTATTAAATTCCTACTATTAGCTCACACTCTCTCTATATATATCTTGTTCAAATTTTCAATCGTTAATAAAATATTTTCTATTCATCCACTCAAGTTCAAATAAAAAATTTTTTTAACTTGTAGTGGATGACACTTGATGTTAATACAGTTTTTTCAAATATTAATTCATTCATTAAATTAAATTAATTAATTTTAGTTTTAAAATGGGAGAAAAAAATTCCTCCCATTGTTTTCGTAAATGAAATGAAATATTTATCTCAAATGAGTGATGCCACAGAAATAAAATACCGCAACGATGATTCTAAAATAATGTTTAATAAAGATAACGTGGGACATGAATGCTGCACGGGTTTATTTTATATATTTACGATTAAAAAGTAGGAATTGACTTTTTAAAAAAAAATTATATTACTTGTTTATTGTTGTACAGAGGAAAGACAGTACAAATTTCAAAAGAATCCGATAGTTCGGAATGCGCATAAAACGTTTCGAAAGTTAGAAATTTGCGAAAATTTTAATTTTGAGAAAACAAAATTTCAAGTTTAAAAAAAAATTATATATAAATAGAATTTTTACAAATATAAAAGCTTATTTATATCTCTGCGAAGAAACGTCAGAATTAAAAAATTCTTTTTGCATCAAATAAATTTGAGCATCTAGTTTTAAAGTTTTCATGATTAAAAAAAAATATTGATTTTTTAGTCGAATTTCGTGATTTTGAAAGTACCCATTAAATTTCTTTTCATACCATGCTATTCGTTATTTTGCATTGAGTTTAACTTAATATACAGTAAAACCCGTAGAAATAAAATCTACCTGCTAAGACGGAAACTTGTCTAAGATGGAATATTTTCTCGGTCCCTATCGATTTTGTTTTTACAGGTTTTACTGTATTTTGTTTAATAAAACCTGTTAAATTAGAACTTAATACAGTAAAACCTGTGAAACAAAACCTGTATATAACGGAATTTTTTCACGATTAAGTCGAAAAAATACCGTACAACTATACCTGCTAAGACGGAATATTTTCTCGATCTGTATAGATTTTGTTAAACAGGTTTTACTGTACTTTGTTTAGTGAAACCTGTTAAGGTAGAACTTAAATACAGTAAAACCTGTGAAAACGGAATTTTGTTATGATTCCGCCGAAAATAATACCATACAAATCTACCTGCTAGGACTGAATATTTTCCCGGTCCCTATCGATTCTGTTTTTATTTGCTTTACTGTACTTTGTTTAGTACACCCAAAGCCTATTGATGTGAAACTTAATACAGTAAAACCTGTGAAAACAGAACTTGTCTATAACGGATTTTTTTTTAGGATTGCACCGATAAGAATACGGTAGAAATCGACCTGCTAAGACGGAATATTTTCCCTGTCACTATTGATTCTGTTTTTACAAGGTTTTACTGTAACTTTGTTTAATAAAACCTTAAACCATACAAAATCAAAATAAATTATTTTAATTTACTAAAAAGGTGCTAAAAGTTGTCATATATAGCAAGGGATTATGTCCAGACTTTTCTCTCAGGGTCCTGTTTTTGTGAAATTGTGAACAGTTTTTTTTAAATTTCTGGAAAATCTAGTCAGAATTTTGGGAATTTGAATTCAGTTTCTTCTTTATACATTTTCAAGAAGACATATGTACAGGGTTTAATTTCCCGGAGCTCACCGATAATAAAATCTGCCAGAATTCGTCGGTACGCTGCAGGTGTTAGTACTGCAGAATATTAGGGTTCCGGTACTTTTTTTTTTCTTCGAAATTAAGCCCTGTGTATGGTACACATATTTGCTTTATATATGTAAAAGTGACATAGTCAGATTTTATTTTTAAATGATTAAGTTTGTGAAAGGTTCAGTTTGGAAATGGAAAAGTTTGTGAAAGGTTCAGTTTGGAAATGGAAAAGTTTTGTGAAAGGTTTATGCTTATGACAAAGAATTTGTGAAAAGTCTTATTTTAAGGAGAAAAGTTTTGTGAACAGTTCGCTGCATTAGATAAGATTTTAAAAGCTTAACATCATCGTAGATACGAAAACGATGTTAAAAGTGACTACCCGAGCGTTTTCGACTGTTATTAATCCTCAGAGAAGGAGGAAATCTTTATTCGATGTCAGTGTTCTTGAATTATCGCAGGATTTATACTTGGAGAGGAGTCTATTTAAAAGAAGGGCAGGTCCGTACAGACGGGGGGGGGGGGGAGGGGGGAGGGTAGAGCCGGTACAAATTAATGACTTCGGCACTGGTTTTTAAATAAATACCAGAAAAAGTATATTGGTATTTTTTACATAAAAATTTTAACTCAAAGAAACTAACAGTAGTATCTAAGAGTGGGGACCTGCATATCAAGTTCAATCAAGATTTTCAAGCATACCGTCAAGTCAGTGCTAAATAAGCATGGGTGTTGTATGATTTTTGGCCGCGAAGCAGGCGAGAGTGGTTGGAACTGAATGAAAGTGCCGGTGTGAAGATTGTTAAACCCTTTGAGCAAGGGTAGACGATCGTCAAGTATGCTCTCAAGTCCTTTTCTCTTTAGTAGCTGTCGAATGTTTTGATTAATGTTTTTAAAAAATCTATTAAATATTTTAAACTGGTGTCCAGAACTGCTTAAATTGTTGACGAGCGTATCTAGTGAAGCATCAAGAAATTGAAAACTATCAAGAAAATGTAAAGAATCGAGAGTGAACATTTGGAATTTCTCGGTATTGCAAGGTATAATTGTAATGTTTTTCGCATAATTTTTCGGCATTTGTTTAAAAATAAAATGGCTATCATAATTTTTACTATTATGTATAACTACGGGAATAAAATATGTGGAACGGTAATTAATATTACACGATTGGTGTGCGAAACCTCTTTATAGAACCATTTACATTATTATGATCCACGCATTTCAGGTCTCCTTTTCTAAAAGGCTTTTTACAAATATGGCACGCGTTAGGGTTATAAAAAATACCTCTTTCGACAGGCGATACGTTTCCATGTAATTTTTGAAGCAATTTTTCGCTTACATATTTTAAAGTTACTAAAAACTGTTCAACAGCATCTAACCCGACATAATACTCGTGAAACAAAATATTATCTTCCTCCCCAACCACAACTATACTATAAGAAACAGCTTCGTGCTTTTCTATAGATAAACTGTAGGTCGTTGATGGGTCCGACAGTGCACCACTAATTTTTCGTGTTAGAGCCTCAAAATCGGCGTACACACAAAATGGATGCATCACCATTTTGCTCAAATCTGAAAATTTAACTATCGTATTTTTTGGTATGCTTACCCGCTGAGGTTTATACGAAATGCATAAAGTTTCATGCCTCGCGAGAGTTTCTCGTCTAGCAAACCCACAGAGGCATTTTTTACAAAAATAATTGATACTATTTTTGTACGCCATTAAGGCATTAAATTTTTTTAATTAAGAAATAATGATTATTGTATAATAATAAATTTTCTTCAAAATCTTCATTTTGTTTAGTTAAATAAATCGGATAAATTACACGCAACTCATCCTCATATCCATAGCAATTAATCGTTAGATTGTTCTGCAATTCGAACAGGTTTACCATGTTTACTCACGGGAAATGTTAATTTATTTGTATTAAAATTTCGAATAGCATCTACGTATTTTGAAGGAATATGCGTTTGTTTTGACGGGATACAATTTAGCGGCCACGCAATATAAAAAACATTTATTATCCGTGCACTTAATGTTCAGCACCGCTTTTTTCCTTTTTATTCTTTCCGGAAGACTCACGTGTTTTTTTTTTTACCACCACCACCTCGTGGTCCCCGATACCTGCCCACGTGCACGTCAACGAAAACAATTTGTTTAATATTCCAACCCGATCCATTCATTATAAAATTTTCTATCGCATTTAATATACGATAAATGTCTGTCTATCGCCTCTAAAATTTGATAACGAGATAATATTCTTTCCGCGTAGCTACAAAAATAGAAATTTTGTATTATTTCCTCCCCATCATTGTCTGTTTTAATAAACTGAACAGCCAAGCATATTATAATACGTAGGCTTAAAACTATCCCGCTATTCAACAAATTGAAGATTTCCCTCCGAGCGTCTCTGTACAATACATACGGATCCGCGTATGCGACATTTGCTCGGTATGTCGCCATAAATCCAGAAAAGGCACTTTCTCTAACAAAAAAATTCATCTTTGTGTACTTTTATAACAATTATTTAAAAAAACATTACAATACATCAATTATACGCAAAACACATGTGCTTATTTTTCTACATTACAAATGTAAGGTGCTTTTCTACATCGCTAATTTTTTGAAAACCCCACCGGCCGTCCGCTCTATTTTAGTTGCCGTTTCCATTTTTAATGTGATTGGCCATTGCATCGATCGCTTTTTTAAAGACAGGTAGCTGTCGAATATTTATGTTGAACCTGTTCTTAACATCCGCGTGGTCCCCGAATCTGGTAAAATTAAGATACCACACCTTGCGAAATTGCTTCAGTTCGACGTACAAATTATCCCCCAAATAAATCGTAAAATTAGTTAAGGTAGAAGATGCCACCGGCAACTCCTTCGCTAGATCCAGATCAATTTTCGGCCTTTTGACCATATCCGACACCACAGTTTCATCCTGAAAGTCGAACTCGCGCTTCCGCGAACTACCTATTTTTTATTGTATAAAAAAAACATTATTATTACTGAGTTGTTATTTTATTACATTTTTACTAAACTGTTGCAAATAAATTTAAATTTTTTTTAAATTATTTGTTTTTAATTTCAAAATTTAATTTTTGTTTTACTTTTTTACAATTAAATGCTACATTGAAAGCGAAATAAAACACTTACAGCTTGGCGATTGACTCATATTTTTAGGTTATATCCAAAATAAATGCACTTCGACGAAATAGGACACTTCGACGAAACTTTCAAACAAATCAGCACCGACAAAGTTTTCTGCTGCTTTCTCGGTAGGCTGCGAAGCCAAAATGCGCGTTTCTATCTTTGACGTTCCTCCACGATCATGCAGCACAATGTACCACACCCTTTATGTTTAATATTCACAATATCTTTCATTTATCATACTTTAACTCTATCAAACTTTCGTATTTTCCAATTCAGAACTTGTGAAATTAAACAGCGTCGGTCGAATGAACGCATCTTGGGTTAGTTTGATATAATGAACATGTCACATTTCAGTTATTATGCTAGGGTGTGGCTTTTCTATTACCAAGTTTAAAATCAATCCATTAAGGTTCTCTTTTCATTTATGCTAGGGTGTGGCTTTTCTATTACCAAGTTTAAAATCAATCCATTAAGGTTCTCTTTTCATTTATGCTAGGGTGTGGCACACGTATTTTGTTCGATCGATTTTTATAATATAAAGTATCTGTTTTTTTTTTTTACCGCAGAAACAATAAAATATACGTTTTTGTAACTAAAAAAACCCTAATTTCTTTAATTTCTTTTAAAATTACATTATTTATTCTATATTTTTATCAAACACACATCCATTGTACATTATTTTTCTTTTACCATTCTGAAACTTCAATCCGCCGTGCCAGTTGCGAGAATTTCCTTTCCAACCAAGACTTGATGTCTTATACAAGTCCCCACAGACATTCACCAAGACTTGAGAGCATACTTGACGATCGTCTACCCTTGCTCAAAGGGTTTAACAATCTTCACACCGGCACTTTCATTCAGTTCCAACCACTCTCGCCTGCTTCGCGGCCAAAAATCATACAACACCCATGCTTATTTAAGCACTGACTTGACGGTATGCTTGACAATCTTGATTGAACTTGATATGCAGGTCCCCACTCTTAGATACCACTACTAACAAATAATAAAATTCGAAAGTCAAAAATTGACTGAACGTCTTTACGGACTGGCTAGGAGGGGGAGAGGGGTGCTCAGGAGGCATTTTACGTTCGAAACAAAATCCAGCTTTTATTAAAAATCAGCAGAACGCACATAGCAAAGATGCAGGCATTTATTTATTTATGTTTTATAGAACAAATATTTTCTAAATTGTAAAACATAATAACAAAAGTTGCAATAGCGACAGGCAATCGGCTCCTTAACTGATGAATTGAATTTAAATTGAATTATATTGTCAATATTTAAAATTTCTATTTAAAATCCTTATATGAAAAGGTGTTACCAATGCATCATAAACTGTAATACTACTGTAAAAGAAAAATAATAAAATTGTAAGAAAATACTATATAGATTTTCTAAAAAAGTACTATCCAACCTATTAATTTTCTAATACAGTAAAGACTGTTTATAACGGAATTCTGCTATAAACTGAGAAAAAAAAAAAAAATCATGATCTAGCCAAAACAATCCCATGCTTTTAAGATGAAAATAAACTATTTAAAACGGAATTTCCTGTACGTTTTCGTCTAAGCAGGTTTTATTTTATCCGGTTTATGCTGAGGGGCCCCCGCATTGGAACTATTACCGGCGCCCGCGGTCTTTCTGTACGGCCCTCAGAAGGGAGAGGGGGGGGGGGGGGGTTTGTTCAGTAAGTTACGTTCCAAATTCAGCAGAAATATTTAATATGTTATATCAAATACGGGGTTTTATTGTAAGAGAGCATGTCATTACACGTGTTTTTCATCCTTTTTGTTATAAAATACCTGATGATTCCCTGATTATGGAGATGTGGTGTAATGCGAAATGTGGGCAAAGATATGATTTTTCGTTTCTGAAGTAGATGTCGATATCTTGTTTCTGATTAAATCTCGATAATGGCTGTTGACGGTTTGTTATTCTTGATATGTATAGTGTGCTCTTATATCCGTCCTTGAATATTCCTGTCCTTGTCATTCCTGTGGGAGTTTTTTTTTTTTCTGTTTTACATTATCCTTGAAAGGTATTGTGTATACGCATTACGTAATTTCACTATCAGGAAATGTATATTTTTTTTCTGTGTACCAGGTCTTTTAATTTAGCGGTTGGTTTTTGCGGTTAAGTTAATATTGTACTTTCTTAACCCTTTCAGGGGTAAACTATACTTATATTTGTAAAATGTTGAAATCATTGAATCGCACCGGCATTTAACAAAAAAATTATTTCAAAATAAGTAAAAGCTTCTCTTTATGTATATTACAGAAGCAAAATTTGATTAAAAAATTCCTGTGGCATTGTGGCGTTTTGGTATTAAAATTAAGTGGGATATATTATATCCCACCGCCCCTCATGGGGTTAAAGCATAGCTAATCATTTCATATAACTGTGGAACATATTTAAGGAGGTTCATGGGGAGGGGAGGGCGTCAAAAATATTTTTTTCTATATTTATAGGTATTCTTTATTTAATTTTTTTTCCTGAAATGTGTTTTTCTATAAAAATCAACTTTTCAGAAAAAACGTTTTGAAAACTTTAAAATTTTGCTTTTTAAAAATTAAAAAATATTTAATTTTAGATATAACTCAAGAACCACTTATCCGATTTCATCCCTTTTTTCATTGTTGAGTGCAGAAAAACAGCTTCTTGTTAATTTGTCTTCAGCATTTATAAAAATTATTACTTACAAAATTTATAATAAATTTAAAAGTAAAGAGGATTTCGAGAGGGATTTTTACTTTGAGATATATATTTTCAAAATTTTTTACGTGAAATTAAAAATACTGAAGACAATTTAATAAAAACATAACATTAAAAACTCTATACAAAATTTCATACACATATTTTGTATAAGGAAGAGGAAGTTTAGATATATCCTTTAAACATGACAAATTGCTGGGCTACGATTCTGCATACTTTATTACTTGCCCATCATACGTAGTATAGGATAAGTCTTGTAATAGTTTTGAAAATCGAGAAAAAAAAAAAAATTGACGGATTTAGACGTTTCAGACACTTGAGACTCCGAAAAACATTTTTAGAAAAAAAAATTGCCGTCCGTCTGTTTGTGTGTGTGTCTGTAAATGCTCTATCTCCCGAACAAATTGAGATAGAGGCTTCAAATTTGGTATGTACTTAGTATGCAATAACGAGAAGAAGCTTATTGAATTTCAGTAACCTCGATTATCCGGAACTATTTTTTTCGGACTCTCGACATATTCGTTCTGACAAAATGTATATAAAAATTTTCGAAATTGTTTATTTTAAGGATTGAATATAAAAAAAAAAAAAAATAAATAAATAAAATAAATTTTGCATAAAGAATGAAGTTGATCGGACAATGAGTTGCCGAGGTATTTATAATCCTATTTTCCACACTCTTCGATTTTTCATGACCCTATATTTCATTTAAATTTTAATTCAAAGATCTATTTTAATTCGAAATGAGACGCTTCATCCGACCAGTAAACCGTTAGTTAATAGGATTATATATTTTGGCGTTATAAAGATGTTTCTTTTACGCAATTCAGTATTAGAGCATTTAAAGTTTAGGACGTCATCAAGCCGCGATTTTATTCGAATTGTAATGCATTTTATAAATAGTTTACACATGTTTTATTTTCATATTTTATATGATGCATATCCATGATGGGTAAGTATTACGGTGGTCCCCAACGACAAGTTTTGATATCATGACGCATACCTTTGGTGTTATTTGTGATATAAATAACATTTACGTTAAAAGTTTCAATTGCGAAGTCAAACCGTGGGTCCTGGTGTAGCCCGCCTTCTGTAGCATGAAAATTGAAATAGGCAAGAATAAAGGGATAATTACAATTACACTTATTTATTTATCAATCTCAACATAATTCTTACAATACAATACTGAAATTATTATAATAAAATTTCAACTCTGATAGATAAACATATGAAAATTATTCCTGAGGGTTGTCTATTAATTTTTAATTAAACTCAAACGCATTTCTCTTCAACTTAAAACTGAAATACACAGGAAACTTATGTACAATAAGAATCTGTTACCTGTTGTCACCAGAGGCGGATTCAGCCCTCCATTTAGAGGGGGGGGGGGGGTTACATGTCTTCATTAGCAGTTTTTGTATCTTAGATCCAAATTGACTATTTTCTGACATATATTTGGATTTATTTTCTTTCATATGTGCATCAAATTTGTAGGTATATTCGTAATTATACAAAATTTGCATGTTTTATCCAGATACCAAGAAATCAGTTGCCTATTTTCTTATAAATGCAAAGAATCATACAGAAAGTTTTCTCAAAGTTTGCATTTTAAGCCAGTTTTCGAGGCTCGACAATCATGGAAATATCGCCTTGAGGAAGCAATCAAATACAATTCAAAATGTACCACATTTATAAGAAAATTAAAAACGAATTCAATTCTTTAGTGCTTAAACAATAATGGCTTCAATTTTCATGCACTTCTATTTAAAAATTACTACATGAATGTATCAGAAAGATTAAAAATTTCAAGCAGTAAAAAAAAGAGAAAAACGTATTGTTGTATAGAAACGTTTTCCGTTCCCTTGGATCTGCGCTTGGGTATCAGATAGGATTAGGGTGCCATCATCGTCGTTGACGGAAAGTTCATCTCAAGGAAGGGAGACACAGGGCCTATTTACCGAATAGGCCCGGGAAGCCCGTGCTTAAACAAAGAAATATAAAAGGGCCCCCCAAATTTACTTTCCAAAGTAAATTTTTAGAAAAAAAAAAATTCAATCAAGGTAAAATGATTTTTTTTTTTCCTTACGAAATTTTATCTAAATTATGACGTTCGCTCTGTCTAAAGTGTTGTTTACTCGAAATTTTGAACGTAAAATTTCAAATCGTTGTATCATACGAAAAATAGATTTAGTAAATAACAAAGCAATTGGTAGAGTAATAGGGGCAGGGCTTAATTTGCGCCGGAGCCCACCAGAGTTCAGCTGTGGTACTTCTCTGTTTTTAGTAAAATTTTAAATATTGGCCAGAATTCACCGGACCTCATAAACACTGCGCTCCGGAGCCCAGTGCCATAACGCTTCCGAAAAACGAATCCTTAAATGACCCTTTGCTTTCCCTCTCATCTCTAATCTTTTGTCTTCTTTTGTATGAAAACACTTATAAGTGACGTAATGTGTCGCTCACGTAAGAGATGGAGATGAAACAGACTATATCAGTCTTCGGATTTTGGTAGGCTCGAGCTCAATCTGTCTTAAATTCAAAATGTTTACCTATTTCCATTTCAAATCATTTTAATGCTATTTTGATCAGAATAAAGAATATACAAATAGTTTTTTTCTATTCTGCATAACTGTGAACTATTCATTTTTTATGTTAACACTCTTTCCGAATCCTATTCCTGAGCTTATTTAATCGCAGAATTCTGCGATTCATTAACATTAAGATTAGGCAAAGGTTTCTACTTGGAAGTAGTAATAACTAGAAAGTGGAATAGTGGATAGCTAAGTATGCGCAGATAGATGTGTATAAAATTTTTATTTTGCTAAATAAAAAAACAATGCTTTACATTTTGAAAATAATGTATATTACATATAAATATGCAGCTTGGAGTGACAGCGGAGGGGAAGGGGGTACGCTACGGGTGTTAGTACTGCAGAATATTAGGGCTCCGGTACTTTTTTCCTTAGAAATTAAGCACTGAATAGGGGGCCCCTTGAGTAACATCGGGCTTCCCCTACTCTATGTCTTAAGGCTGCTCGTCAGCAAACTTCCCGTTTCTCCGCGCTAATGTTATTCCTATGAGAGTAGGATGCATTCGTATTTTTAAAATATCTCCCCGGGAAATTTATATTTTTAAATTCTGTTTTCTTTGTACTGTTCTTAAAAAATGTCTCCTTTTTTTTTTCTTAGTTGTCAATTTTTTCTAAAATATATACTGAATTTTACATGAAATGTTAAAATTTTATTCAGTTTTGCTAAGATTTTAACACCTAAAAATATATATTAAGCACATAGTTTAGAAATATTTTGATAACTAAAAAAAAAAGAGACATTCTTTAAGAACAGTACATAGGAAACGGAAGTTAAAAAATATTAATTTCCAGAGGAAATATTTTAAAAATACGAATGCATCCTACGCCCATAGGAATAACATTAGCGAGAGGAATCGGGAAGTTTACTGACGAGCAGCCTTAAGGCTCTGCATCAGTAAGAATTGAAATTTCCCCCTGCCATGTTAAACCAATGGTCGCGGATTCCATTCGTAATTGACGAAAATCTCATTAGGAAATTAATATTTTTGACTTATTTTTTTAGTATTCTCTTCTTAAAGGATGTCTCTTATTTTCTGTGTTGTCAAAATATTTCTAAATTATATATATATATTTTTAATTTATTGCTAAAGTCTTAAGAAGTCAGCGACATGTGAATAACACTAAATAACTCCAAAACTATTTGGAGTTTTAAAAACTGGAAAACACTGAAATAAAGTGCATGGTCTCATCTATTCATATAAATTTAAAAAAATCGTTTAAGTTTATTTAAACTCTAGATTTTAGACAAATAAGCTGAAAATTTCGGAAAATTTCATACCCCCACTAAGCAATAAATCAAGGCAGGAGGAGGACCACAGTTGACCTTTGACATCACACAGGTCGAAAGTCAATGGGGTCGGGAGAACATGGGGTTTTTTCATTCAGTATGCTTCTAATTTTTAATACAGAACAGAGTCTGATATAGTGAAGATTAAATTATTTTCACAAACTAAGAATATATATATATATATATATACAAGTATGATTATATATATATATATATATATATATATATATATATAATATATTTTTTGCGAGGGCTTCATTTAAAACTGATTCATATATAAGTTTAATCTTTATTGTATAGGATTTCCTTCTTTATTAAAAAGTATAAAAAATCTCAACTGAAAACTTTAAAGATCGGCAACATTGTAATTGACGTAATAAATTAAATATGTTTTTAAAATAAAGATTAAAAAAACAGAAGGTATCTTGCATAGTAAAAATTATGTTTGAATAAAGAGTTTATCCGATTATAAATTTTTTATAATATATTTATAATTATAAATATTTTACAATAATTTAATACAAATTATAATTTATTATATTTATATGTTACTGTGTTTATATGTTATATTATAATTTCTACTTCGCAATTATGACATGATTATTATAATTCTCTGCCACATTGATGTAAAAATCTATGTTATGCTTATATATTCAATGTCAATTTTCTTGGTATACTGTCGCTTGATGCTGCAGCATAAATCTGAAATAGCATATTTAGTTATACACAAATAAAATATGAATAGGGTATCATTCGAAAGGTTTTTGAAGCGGTTTCTGTCATAGTACACTCACATTTCGTTAAAACATGTTTGTTTTTTCTCAAATTTGTGTTGCTACAAAAATGAAATAACACATTATATGATGCTCAACATGATTATAAAAAAATAAACAGTACAAAAAAGATAATGTATGATTTCTCAGCACGGGTTTATTTTATATTTATGGATAAAAAAGCAAAAATGAAATGTTTAGAAGAAAAATATATCATCAATCGATAGAAGCAGTGGTATTTCACGCGTAGAATAAAAGGTATGCTTTGTTATATTAGATTAAATTTTATTTTAAATGAATTCAATTTATTTTTCTTTGTATTAATATTCCTGAATAATAAAATAATGAAAATCCATAACAAATTAGCGTCAATTCGACCCGAACCACGGGTCGTAAAATCTGCGTACTCGACCCGATGCAGGACTCTGCTACGGGCTATTTAATAATTTATGACATGGTACTTTTGATACGGTGTTTTTTTCCCCCCCACAGACACACCAATTTTAAACTCTTGCTCTTTCCTGGATTTCGTTCAACCAGCATCCAATGGAACCGGCTTCTTCTCACAGATCGCAAAATTATATATTAAATTATGATGAAATTTAAAAGCATGATTACCTGTAACACTTTCGAAATTTATTTGAGGGGATCGAGGCAAGAGAGTGCCAAGCCACGTTTGTGAATTTATGAGATATTTCAATTTGAAAATTGGATGAAATACTCAAATCAAGATATATAACCTAAAGTTTTTTTGCCAATGTTTTAGCAACATTTGAGATATTTTGAGTAACAATAGGGCATTAGTTTAATAATATTACTATTACGTTTTTTGTAAATTAAGCTACCTTCATTGGGGGCATAAACATCTGGGGCAAAAACGAAACCTGTCATATAACCTGCCACCAAGTGACATTAGAAAAAAATGATATGTTGGATATTATAATTTACATTATTAAGCAACAGATTACAGTGTTAGATTTGTTTCACCAAAAATGTGGCTTGACACTTTCTTGCTCCGACCCCCTCATTTTCACTATAAAGAAATTTACACCCACCCTGTACTTTCAAAAACTTTTTTCTTAAACCAAATATTTTTAAAAAGCCAAAATCTTATTTCAAAATTTAATCGCCTACTGGCAGAGTTATAGCAAAACCCGTTTTTTTTTTCCCTGAAAAGTTAAAATAATAAGTTTTTTATTTGATTTGTTTGAAAAGTTTTTTTTTAAAGTTAAAAAAATTAACATTTTAAAATTTTGTTTCTGTTTCTTTAAAAAAAAAAATAGCAAAAAATAAATAATAAATAGTTAATTACATACTTTTGCTTTTTATGAGATTTTTCTTATTCAATAGAATTTCATAAAATGTTTTACATTGTTATGCAATACAACAAAACTTTAAAATAATTAAATTATTACCTGCGAAAAGCATTAAATGGAGAAAATTACGTCATATTTTAAAAAGCCCAAATAATAATATTGCCAAACACTTTCAACTGAATAACATAAACGTGATGATACACGTGAATAATAAACGAGGGGGAAAAAATTAAAATAAGTAAATTATTACAAGTGAAATGCATTAAATAAGAAAAATTATCTCATATTTAAAACGATTTTTTTATAGCGTCTGAAAAGAAAACTTTTCTTCTAGACGTTATTATAAATGTACGGAGCCAGCGACATTTTTTTACTTTCAATTTTGCTGATTTTTAAATGTGTGGTTAAATTTACATAATCAATCACGAAATAAGGCGTCAATATTGTCGTGACCGTAGTGAATGCAGTCTTGATAACCAAAAAATCTTTAGTTAAATGGAAATGAATGGCAACCAGATTACAGAAGATATCCACTGGACATTCAATCTTATGAATTTTTAATTGAATTTTATAATAAACTGTGTGGTGCTGATTACCTTTCTCTATGCAAGTCCATATATATGGAATGATAAAGTGTGGCAACAACTAATAATAAATTTACAGCAGTAAAATGTATAATTATTTAAAATATTGGCATATCTTATTAATCAAATAACTTTTTCTTTAAAATACAAGCTTTGACTGAAAAAAAGAAAACTAAATTTATAAAAGTAACTAGCAGAACCACGTGGCTTTGTCCATGTTAACCAATGAAGGCCTTACAAGTAAAATAAATAAAAAGGAAATAATATGACGATCTCGAAAAAGGGAGTTCTGTACATTCCTGCCCATAAACTGTTAAAAGACAATCAGGAAAAAATGAAGTTATTTTGACAAATCTAGACAATCTTTGACAAACAATTTTTTTTTCCATTTTAATTTTGTTTTTAACACTTTCCAACCTAGTTGTAAAGTGTTTATGACTTCGATTTGTCTGGCCGTCTGTCCGTGCTCTAACTCCCGTAAATATGCTCGTATTACCCTGCAATTTTTATATGTTATTGTCGTTATCTATAGCATGTTCCCTATTTCAACTGAAGTGGGTAGCACTTGTAGTTTTTTACAGGGACACTCAAAAGAATTCCGTTACATTACGGTCTATGGGGAAAAATCATTTGCGGTTTATTTTAATGATGTTATGCAATTTCAAACACATTGTAATTGATATATATCACTAAGGTGCATTACAAGAAGCTTAATATGGAATAGGGTGTGCATAGCACTTATAGTTACTTTACAGGGACAGTCGAAAGAATTCCGTTACATTACGTCTATGGAGAAAAATCGTTTGCGGTTTAATTAAATAATGTTTCACTATTTTAAACGCATTGTAATTTATATATATCACTAAGGTGCATTACAAGAGGATTACTACAGAATAGTCTGTGTATAGCAGTCATCGTTCATTTACAGGGACACGCAAAAGAATTCTCTACTGTCACAATAATTCCTGGAAGTGCGTTTTAAGTTGCTGAAGGCGATTTTAAATTTAACTCACTTTTTGTCTATTACTTGGTGTGTATAAATTCTGTAGATCCTATACAGGGCAGCACAAAATGAACACATTTCCGTTTATTGACAGAAACTCCAGAAGGAGAATTTTAAACTGTGCTACGCGTTTTCTTAACTAAACTAAAATTTAGCATCCTTATATACAAATCTATAGATCCTATACAGGGCTGAATAAAAGTATTCGGTTATTTTTCCGAATATTGTATATGTTGGAAATTCCTGAAATTATGTGTTTAAATATGTTATGCGTTTTCGAAATTGTTTATTTAGATGTTATCTTTCAGCTTATTAAACGGTAATGATTTGTAAAATTTTTTTGGAAGCGTTGGAATGTGTTACATAATCTATGCTTGACGCATGATTTTTCGTTCTTGTTTGACAGTTAAAACTGTTTTGGCCAATAAATGAAAAATATTCAGTAGCATTTGGGGGCCCCTCAAAATCGGGGGCCCTAGTCTCGTGCCCCGAATGCCCTGCCGTAAAATAAGGCACTGCAATTATCTCGATCAGATAGTGCTGCTATTATTTTTCAAAAAGTTATTCAATTATTTCAAATTTAAAGTACCATAACTCGGTATATTTTGATCGTAGCAGAATGGAATTTTTACTGTTGTACTTGTAAGAGCATTATCCCCCCTCTCCATTAAAATTACTTATAGGGTCTAAAGTCCGTATGAAAATTTAAAATGTTTAATGTTTTGAAAATTAATAGCAAGAGTTTATCATCAAAACAATCTTAATCCCTACCCTATTTTGAACAATTTGGCAATTTACATAGCCTGAAGATATGAAACTATGAAATGAAATTTTGGCTAGTAGCCACTGACCAGTACATAATATTTTTTAGTCGCCAGTTTCTGGCCAATAATCTATATATTTAAAACGAAAAGCGCATTCTGTAAAGTTTCCACCACGAATATCGTCTTTTTGCGCATACGACAACGTTTTTTGAAGGAGTCTCCCCTCAGAAAAGGGAAACATGGTGGATTAGCTCTCACCTGTTTAGACTAAAGAGTCACCACTGCAAGTGAAAGCATAGACCTTCTAATATATTTTTGTTCTGAGATTGAAAGCTAAAGCTTTTTTTAAAGAACTGAAAACCAAACACTTTCAACTGAACAACATATTTACACGTGAATATTAAACGAGAAAAAACTTTAAAATATGTAAATTATTACATGCGAAATGCATTAAATGAGAAAAATTACGTCATATTTCATACTATTTTCTTATAGCGCCTGAAAAGAAAACTTTTCTTCTAGACGTTATAGTAAAAGTCCGGGAGGAAGCGAAATTTTTTACTTTCAGCTTCGCTGATTTTTTTTATAAATGCGTGATAGAACTTACTTAATCAATCCCGAAACAAGGCGTCAGTTGTCGTGACCGTGGTGAATGCGGTCTTAGGAACCAAAAAATCCTCAGTTAAATGCAAATGAATGGCAACCCGATAACAGAAGATCGCAACTGATCGTGATAATATCATTCAGTCTTACGTCATAGGGTAATATTTTAAAGACAAAGCTAATTAGTGTGTCTTTAGAACCTGTGGTGTCTGGACGGGGATTTGTAGATTGTAAGGGGCTAACACCCCCCCCCCCCCAAAAAAAAAAAAAATGTCGTTATGTCATTCACAGCTTAAATGACATTTTGTTTGCTTATTAAGAGTACTTTTCGAAATATTACTCACGTGTTTTAAATAGTTTAATCTTGGAATCCATTTGAACATGTCACTATACACTTTTAAAATTTATAAACATTCTGAAGAATAAATCAGAAAAATTCATAATTAAACGGAATGGATGGGAATCCATTCAATATGATATTTAATTGCAACTAACACATCTTTAAAAAAAAAAAAAAAAAAAAAAAAAAAAAAAAGTGGGGGAGAGACAGATTTGCGTTTAATAAGACCAGTTAAATCTGAACATTTTTGAGCTATAGCATATATATATATATAATAAATTATGAAACGGTATTTTTGGTATGGTGATACATTTTTTATGGGGATTTTGATGCAATGCATTTTTGATGCAAAATACTTATTTCGATCATCATGCGTAACGTGCCTTTATCTTTCTTGAGTTGTTTAAATTTTTTGATATGGACAATTTTGACATTAGCCTTATACTGCATCTGCTCTTATGTAATAATAAATAAAGTCTATTTCATAATTTGACTATTTGTGCATCGTGTAAAATTTGGAAACAACATAGATATAAGAACAAAATAAGACGAAGCAAATAAAAAATCAATGAACAAATATAGTTAAAATGCCTTATAAAACAGTTCATAAACTTTGCTAAGAATTTATTCGGGAGAGAGTTTTTAAAATCTATCTTCATTATTCAAATTGTGCGTTCGATCATGATTATCAAACAATGAGTTGCAATGAAGGAAAAAAAAATAAAAAATAAATTCAACTTTATGAATGCTGAAAGAAAAAGAAGAAATGATTAGCAACAAATGTTCAACAATTTTAAAGAAGGATATGCAAATATTTGAAATTATATATATATGTACATACATTAAAGTTATCCAACGAGCTTGAGCATCAATGGAAATAACATTCCAAGTTGTGTACGACAAAGGCAAATTACCGTATATACTCGCGTATAAGTCGACCCCCGAACTTTTAAATGCAAACTCTGCAAAAAATAAAAAACCCGCGTATAAGTCGACCCCCTAAGTATTTACTTTAATTTTGCATAAAATCAAGCCAAAGATTTCCCTTTCTCCAATTAGTAGGAGAGATTTGCCAATGCGAAAAAGTGGTAAGTAAATAAAAACAAATCAATTAAATATTTTTTAATGATAAATGATTATTATTTGTATATTTTAAATATTATTTTATTATTCTTACACATAAAAAGTCAGAATTTTGGCAGTATTTGAAGTTTTTTTTTGTTGTTGTTTTATTTGACTCGTGTATAAGTCGACCCCCCCCCCCCCCCCTCCCAATTTGCTTGCCGAAAATAGTCAGAAATTCCTCGACTTATACGCGAGTATATACGGTATTTAAATCTGACCACAATCCTCTTTGAGCTCTAGAAAAGAACTTCATTCCAAAATATGCAAAATGCACATAACATCAATAAAAATATTAAACCTAATATTGCAAGATGGTAGAATTGGAAACGATCATAAGATTGATTTAATGGATTTTGAGAAATAAATATTTGTTTTAAACGATATTTAATTTATTACGTCAATAAATATATTGCAGTTTACAGTTGCTAATCACCTTTGTAATTTTCAATATAAAACAGAATCTGGTAGAGTAAAAATTAAATCATTTTGACAAACTAACAAAATATATAACTTTTTCTATTTTCGACGATTTCATTTAAAACTGATAATCTTCTACGCGTTGAATCGAAAGAAAGCTTCTGTAAAACCAATTTTACTACTTGTCTTCCAGTATACAAGAGGAGACTGACCACAAGCAATTTACACCCCCTAGCTAGATCGATTTACTGACAATTTCACGGGGTACTACTTGTCTTCCAGTATACAAGAGGAGACTGACCACAAGCAATTTACACCCCCTAGCTAGATCGACTTACTGACAATTTCACGGGGTAGGGGGAAATGAGAGAGACGAAAAAGCAATTAACAGCCTGGCGACTTGTAAATAAGAAAGGTAGCTAGATTCAATCCTTACTCGTTTTTCTTTACAACCAATCCTTGATATACGGGCCCCTCGAATGGAGATAAAGCGAAGAAACATTTTTGCTCATTAAAAGACATCTGTATCACAACCTCAGAGGAATAATCTATATTGTAGGTATATTGTAAGGTCTATGATCACAACCCCCCTCCCATCCATTATTATTCATTCTTCAATGTCAGTTCCTCTTGTAGATCAAAGCAAGATCTAAGCAATCAATTACGTCCGGTTGACAACTTGACAGATCTAGAGAGTTTTTTGGTGATAGCTAATTTTTAATTGTCAAATTACAGCGTTTTGATTAGAGTAAATTTTAAAAGTTGCCTAATTACATGAAAGAAAACAAAAAAACATTTTACAGTATAAGCTCAAAATTTTTATATCTTTTTTAGGTGCGTTCGTAATTATATAAATACGTAGCACCTATAGTCGTCGTTTGGTCCGTCCGTCTGTCCGTCCGTCTGTCTGTCCGCCTGTCTGTCCGTCCGTCTGTCTGTCTGTCCGCATATAACAACGCAAAAACTACCCAACCAAATGGTTTGCAATTTAAAATATATTATCTTTGCAGAATTTTGTCGAGACATTTCAAATTTTATTAAAATCGAATCAAAACTTTAGGAGATATTAATAAAAATATTTATTAAGAAATTTGAATTTTTTTTTTTTAAATCGGTGCTTTTTTGTTATAGGAGCTTCCGAAGTTTAATCGTCAAGCGACCGAGATACTTATTTTATGACAGAAATTAATCTGCAGACGATATACTAATTCATTTCACAGAATTAAAAATCATCAAGATCTGAATATTTATATAACTAGCTGATACATATATATCTGAATATTTATATAACTAGTTAAGATATTTGTATGAACAGTGTCATAAAATATATACTTAACTAGCTGTTTAACCCGTTCTACGCACGGGATATCATGAATTTAATTCTAAAACGTGCGTACGAACGCACCTCGTTTGTAACGTTTGACGTACAATTTCCAACTTGTTTAATCCTGAGTTACAAACGAGTAAAGTCAACTCTTTATACTTTTCGGAATTTTTAACTTTAACATAAATTTTAAAATACTCAGAACTGTTTTAAAAATATTTTAAACTTATGGTTCAGTAGCGAGCTTTCGGATCTATATGCTAAAAAAAGTCAAAATTTTTTAATTTGAATGAACAAAACGCAGAAGAAGTTTTTTCCCATAGGATAACATGGGATTCCGCAATATTTCTTCCCCTCGAAGTAAGTGCCCTTAAGCGGGCCCTGTGGAGACACTCGCTCAGGGTCTGAAAGACGCACACATGACACATAAAATAATATTCTAACACTAGGAATCTTTCATTACTCTTCAAAATTTTCCACTAAAATTCTCCTGTTCACCATCTTTAAATTCAATCCGCAATTTCCTCTTCACCCTTGTGTTCTCCCTTTTATTTTATTCCTTTCCCCTTCGTGAACGCCCCTTAAAACCCGTCTGGATGCAATCCCTATAATTTCCTTTATCCTCTCTTAGCGCCTCGAATTTCACGTTAGTGGATAATATTTTGGTCCATTGTTGATATCCCTGCCGAGGGATCCAACATTGGACATCATTGAAATCTTTCCCTTCTCATTACCTCTTTCCCACCTTCTGGCCCTAATATCAGGTGTCGTTCGGTGTGGTTCCTTCAACATGGTAGCGCCCCTTTTTTCATAAATCCGTACTGGCACAGTCGGTGCGCTATTGAATACGTTCCTGCATCTTTCTGCTATTATATTTTTCTCGTTTTGGTCATGTTGCGGGGTTCGTATCCACGATTGGGGAACGTGTAGGTGTGTCGAGTAGAAGAAATAATGTTGTAGCAAATAAAGAAATAAGTCTATCTAGAATCACGAACATATATTGATATTTACAGGAGCAAAGGTATGCGGTGATATTAGTAGCAGCATTCTGCTTTGTAAGATATCATCCGCTATGGGATACATATTATATTAATTGATCAGTAAACCCAGTTTACTGTGCGAAGAGATTGATGCGGGTACAAAAGAACCTTTTCAGTGTTCCGATGCGAAATTCAGTCTGAGAGACTCAAAGAGAAGAATGTCCTTCTATATTTCACCTAGGAAAAACCTTGGAAAGTTCTGGCGCATGTGTTGGGTAGTACAGTTATTACCTATTGCAAGTAATCACGAAATTAGTTGTGTGGGAGGAACGAAATTGGATGTTTATAATTAGAGGAGATTGCACTTCCTCTATGCAATATCTCAGTTAATGATTTAGATTGTTTTGAAATATAATAAACACGAATGTTAACATAAACGTTAACAGGTCACGTACCGCTACTGTCCATCCCCGCCCTTTTGCAAGGGAGTTGGATTTATCGTTTTGAACATAACCATGCCCTAGTCACTTCAATCTAAGGGGTTTTTACAGGAACATTCCAGTATTTTACGCCTGTCTTTGTTGGTGCGTCGAATACTATTCATATCTTTATTTTTCTTGAACTCGCTTTTACCCTATATTCTCAAAATGCATATACCTCCGGTCAACGTGCAGGTGCGCCTATCTGCAGTCTTTTGGATTTATTTTGTAGGAACACTATCTGGCAAAATTATGAAAATATATCCATTCTGAGATAATCGGACTAAAGGGGGGGGGGGGGGGGGGTCTTCGCTCACTTAAAAACACCCACTCGTTAATGTTAAACCTATGGGCAGGTTGTTTTTTAATTTTTCGTTTAAATTTGAATATTTTTAAACGATTTTTTTTTCTTTTAGCATAAGATAGCTGAGGTCGATCTCTAATAGGGCTATTTTTTACCTTTTCGATTTCAGTTGCAGATTTTTTTTTTTTAATAAAGGCACTTTCACTTTCAAAACTGGTTCCGAAATTGAAAGTACCTTTATTAAAAAAAATCTGCAACTGAAATCGAAAAAGTAATAAAAAGAAAACTGCCCAGTTAAACTGAGGGCATTGAGCTCACAGGCTATTCACACTAATTGTATATTATACTCTTATTTCAAAGAATTTGAAGTAAGCCCCTCGAAAAATAAAGAAATTGACAATATATTACGGGGAATCATCCCCCGTCCCCCTCTTCTTATAATTAACCAATGAAACCTCCAAAACTAATCAGGGAAGCGTCTTAACCCAATGAACCTATAAACAAATTTTGAAGCGAATGGGATAATTCTGCATGAACAGCCCATTTATATAAATTAAGGGGGGGATTAGACCCCCGTCCCCCCCCCCTTTATACTTAACCAATCAATCACGAAAACTAATGAGGGAAGAGCCTTAACACAGTGAACCTATAAACAAAATTTGAAGGAAAACGGAATAATTCTGCATGAAAAACCCTATTATATAATTTAAGGGGGGATTAGCCCCCCGTTCCCCCCCCGTTATACTTAACCAATCAGTCCCAAAAACTAATCAGAGAAGCGCCTTAACACAGTGAACCTAATAAACAAAATTTGAAGGAAAACGGATATTTCTAATGAAGAGTTATCGCGTTACGTACATACGTACATACATACAGAACCGGCGGGCACATAAGCTCTCAAGGCTTTGATAGCCTGTGAGCTAAAAAGAGAAATCTACTTTATTTAGATGCAATTGTTGTGAATTTTAATTGTTGTGTAATTGTTGTGAATTTTAAAAGAAACAAAAATTGAAAAAAATGTGAAATGAGCAGTAAAAAAAAAATCTAAATTATGTTTTCTTTACACTTATTAAAGTTACAAACTTGAAATTCGATATGGCTGTTACTTTTAAGGCGTAAATTCTTGCACAAAACAGTTTCTAAAATTTTGAAATTTAAAAGAGTGAAATAGTGAAATGAGCGAAAAACGTTTTAAAATAACGATTACTTTGAAATTACTGTGCTGATTTATAATCATCTCTCAGAATGATATTAAAGTTGGTCTCTGATTAAAAACAGACAGTATTTTATCTCTTTAATAAAGAAAACTGCCCAGTTAAACGGAGGGCATTGAGCTCACAGGCTATTCACGCTAATTGTATGTTATGCTATTTTTTCAAAGAATAATGCCACTCGAAAAATAAAGAAATCGACAATATATTAAGGGAGGGGGGAATAAGCAACCGTTTCCACCCTTTATACTTAACCAATAAACCCCCAAAATCTAATCAGGTAAGCGCCTTACCACAATGAATTTATACACAAAATTTGAAAAAAATCTGATAATTTTGCTTGAAAATCCCATTTATCTAAATTAAGGGAGGTGAGCCCCCCCGTTCCGCCCTTTATACTTAACAAAGGAAAACACAAAACTAATCAGGCAAGCGCCTTACCACAATGAATCTATATACAAAATTTGAAGAAAATCGGATAATTCTGCATGAAAAACCCAATTATCTAAATTAAGGGGGATTAGCCCCCGTTTACCCCCCTTTATACTTATCAAATGAACACCCAAAACTAATTAGGGAAGGGCCTTATCACAATGAGCTTATATACAAAGTTTAAAGAAAATCGGATAATTCTGCATGAAAAACCCATTTATCTAAATTAAGGGGGGATAGCCCCCGTTTCCCCCTTTATACTTATCCAATGAACCCCAAAAACTAATCAGGGAGGTGCCTTATCACAATGAGCCTATATACAAAATTTGAAGAAAATCGGATAATTCTGTATGAAAAACCCATTTATCTAAATTAAGGGGGTTAGCCCCCCGTTTCCCCCCTTTATACTTAACTAATGAACTCCCAAAAATAATCAGGGAAGCACCTTATTACAATGAACCTATACTATACGAAATTTGAAGAAAATCTGATAATTCTGCATGGAAAACCCATTTATCTAAATTAAGGGGAGTAGCCCCCCTGTTTCCCCCCTTTCTACTTATCCAATGAACCCCAAAAACTAATCAGGGAAGTACCTTATCACAATGAGCCTATATACAAAATTTGAAGAAAATCGGATAATTCTGTATGAAAAACCCATTTATCTAAATTAAGGGGGAGTTACCCCCCCCTTTCCCCCCCTTTATACTTAACCAATGAACTCCCAAAACTAATTAGGGAAGCGTCTCATTAGAATGAACCTGTAAACAAAATTTGAAGCAAAACGGATAATTCTATCACGAGTTATCGCGTTACGTACATACGTACATACATACATACAGAACGGGCGGGCACATTTAGCTCTCAGGCTTTGATAGCCTGTGAGCTAAAAGCAACCTGCCCATAGGTTTAACATTAACGAGCGAGTGTTTTCAAATGAGTGAAGATTCACCTTAAAGATTCAGTTACGGGCAGGGTAGTACCGGTAGTACAAAACAAGAATTGTTCTATCTGTTGATATATTCATCGTAGAAATACGCGGTTTACTTTATCTAATTTTGTTACTTTATTACCACAAAAAATAAATATGTTTTTTTTTTTTTTTTTTTTTTTTTTGAGAATTTTGAAAGCTGAAAATGTAAGTTCCTTTTTAACATCACTTCCATTCCAACTGATCTTTTATGTTCAATATCAAAAATTATTTTACTAATGTATTGAGGGGGGGAAACCATTTCCTATTGCTATTTTCTTAAGATTGATGAATTAGTCTTGTAGGTAATTTTTAGTGCAGGTTTCAATATCTCTTTTAATATAAAATCTATAAGCTACGGATTTGTATTTAAAAGGAACATTACTATTTTTCGAGACTGTATATTGTTTGATCTACAAGTTTTTGATAAACTTTCCTTCCTATTGATTTTATGCGTCGTATTGTTTCTAATTAATTCTTCATCTAGAAACGTCAAGGTTAACTTTTGTTCTACCTCCAAGGTAAACTATGTTTTCGTCAACGTCATTTGCATTGTCTAAAAACTCTTTTAAGGTGGTCCTCAATTACGCGAAACTTGGTCACATTATTTGGCTCATTTTTAAACGCAAAAGGCATAAAATTGGCAGGCCTGGAGTATCGAAGTGGTTTGGAATCGAAAAGAGTTTTCCATTTGTTGATAAATAAATTACTTATCGAGATATAAGCGATTCGTGTCACGTGACGACACGTTTTTCTCCTTTCTCGCGTCGAGAATTCGGATCAAAACGTCGACTTTGACAGTATTTTCTGAAAGATCTGCTGCTTTTACCGAATGTGTTTCGATTACAAAGTTTCTGAATAAGAACACCTGCCAATTATATGCGTTTCCGAACAAAAATTAATTAAACAAGTTGGAAATTGTACGTCAAACATGACAAATGAGGTGCGTTCGTACTATAGCTAGTTCTATAAATATTCAGATCTTGAGGATTTTTAATTCTGTGAAATGAATTATATCGTCTGCAGATTCATTTCTGTCATAAAATAAGTTATCTCGGTCGCTTGACGATTCAACCTCGGAACCTCCCATAACAAGAAAGCACCGATTTGTTTTTTTTTTTTTTTTTTTTTTTTTTAATTTCTTAATAAATGTTTTTATTAATATATTCTAAAGTTTTGATTCGATCTTCATAAAATTTGAAATGTCTCGACAAAATTCTTCAAAGATAATATATCTTAAATTTCAAACCATTCGGTTGGGTTGTTTTTGCGTTGTTATATGCGGGCGGGCGGACGGACCAAACGTCGACAATAGGTGCTACGTATTTATATAATTACGAACGCACCTAAAAATATGTCTGAAAGTAAAACCCTTGGATTTTAGAACAGCTTTAAGTAACATTTGATAAATCGTCATCTTAAACCTAAACATATTGTTAAATGGCCGATTTTTGCAATTGTAGCTTACTTTTTCTTTATTTTTTTTTTCTATTATTTGAAACATGAAACAGCACCGAATTCATTTTCGAAGTTCATATATTTTATTTTTTTTTATTTTTGACTGTGTATTTTCTGAAATATCTTATGCCTTTACCAAAAAATGGAAAACGTGTTTCGATTACAAAGTTTCTCAGTAAGAACACACCTGCCAAACAAAATTTCATTGTATCCGTAATTAAACTCAAAAATACAAGTTAAACTATGTGAAAATTGAAAAAAGCAGCTCAGTTTGTTAGCCCCGCGCTAACAGCAGTTAAGGGTTAATTATTTTATTTTTAGTAAAACCTGTTAAGGCTGTTCTCAAATCCAAACAGGCTACTTTCTGACACATTTTAGGTAGATTTCCTAAGAAATACTACCTATTGCATTCTCCCCTATGTTGGAATTTCTGGGAAAATTTTGCAGATCTTCGCCGATCAAGACTCCCAGAACCACACCCAGTTCAAAACTTTATCTATGCCACTTTTTTATGGACACGATAACTTCCATAATACTGCACAAATCTCTTCCAAACTGATACATAAAATCTCGGTCAAGTTCGCTAATGGGCAAAATCGAACCAGGGAGGAGTGAGGGGGGGGGGGGGGAGCTTTTTGCGAAAACAGAAAAAAAAAACATAACTTCTTAATTATGATTACGCATCGAATCCGTTTACAGTTATTTACTTTTAGGAAAAGGGACCAAAATTTATGTATGATATATTTTTGATATCATTAAAAATAGCTTCGCGGGGGGGGGGGGGGGGGGAGGGGATAGGGGTTTAAGACGAAAAAAGTTCACAACTTCGTCCATTCACAAGATATCAAATCCGCTTAAATCTATTATAAATCTTCTTAATATTATCTACAACTTTCATATTGACAAGTTTCCTATAGAACCAGATAGCAAAAAAATAAAATAATAATAATAATAAAAATAAATAAAATCCCTGTGGGCTTCGCCTACATGCACAGGTAGAAATCCGTTTCAAGTTATTATTACTTCAAGGAGAAGGGCCGAAAATTCATGTATGACAGATTTTTGATATCATTAAAAATGGCCCCAAGGGGGGGGGGGGGTTAAGAAGAAAAAAATTCATAACTTCGTCAATTCCCATGATATCAAATTCGCTTAAATTTATTATAAATCTTCTTAATATTTTCTACAACTTTTAAACTGATAAGTTTTTTATAGGACCAACTCTTACGGCCAAAAAATAAATAAAAATAAAAAATAAAAATAAAGACAAAACAAACCCTGCTGACTCCGCCTACAGGCAGAGGTATATTTCGAAGTGGGTGGTTCGAACTGCCGCATCATAGCAAATAGGTCTTTCTTCTGCAATTCTCAATAAACAAGTGCCCCACGATCTGCGTCTTCGAAATCTACCTGTGCCTGTAAGCCGAGCCGTCAGGGATTTTTTAATTCGTTTTTGCTCGCAAACATATGAAATTGGCAGGTGTGCTTATTCAGAAACTATGTAATCGAAACACGTTTTCAATTTTTTTTGGTAAAGACAGAAAATCTTTCAGGAAATATTGTGCTGTCCTCTAAAAATAATCCATTATTTGAAATTTTCTCTATATAAAGTCTAATAATGAAGAATGCAAAAAAAAAAAAAAATTAAACATGGCTAAATTTTACAACTTGTTCTGACTAAGATTTTAATGTTGAGCATTTCTCATTTTATCAGTTTATTACAAAGCGGCATAGTCAGTTAAGCAAGAATTTGAAAAAAAAAAAAAAAACCACTTTTCCAAAAAATGACCCATGTTACCTGAAAAAAAAACACACCTGGCTGAAAATGAAGCATTTTATTACAATATTAATGGTTTAACATAAAAACAATTTAAAAAAATTATGTAGTTCATTCTAAAATTAAAATTATTACAAGAAAATCTGTAAAAATGAAGCTCCTGTTTTGTCAGAATTCTGCTAATGTTAGTATAAATTACTTTAAAACTAAAACTAATTTCCTTAGGTATTTTTGAATATTTTTATTATTCTAAATGATGCATAAAAACAGAACAAAGCAAAAAAAAAAAAAAAAAAAAATACCTTAGTGAAATTATTTGATGAAGTACTAGTGTGGTTTTTTTTTTTTTCGGCAACATTTCACTCTGGGTTTTTTTAGAGGCGAGCACAATACTGTCAAAGTTGACATTTTGATCAGTCTAAAATAAAAAGAAAACTGGCCAGTTAAACTGAGGGCATTGAGCTCACAGGCTATTCACACTCACTGTATATTATACTCTTATTTCAAAGAATTTGAAATAAGCACCTCGAAAAATAAAGAAATCGACACTATATTAAGGCGGGGGGTCATCCCCCCCGCGTTACTCCCTCATAGTTAACTAATGAACCCCTTAAACTAATCAGGGAAGCCTCTAATTACAATGAATATATACACAAACGTTGAAGAAAATCGGATAATTCTGCATGAAAAACCCATTTAACTAAATTAAGGGGGGATTAGCCCCTCCCCTTTCCCCCTTTTTACTTAACCAATGAACCCCCAAAACTATTTAGAGAAGTGCATTATCACAATGAACGTATATACAAAATTTGAAGAAAATGGGATAATTCTGCATGAAAAACCCATTTATCTAAATTAAGGGCGGTTAGCCCCCCGTTCCCCCCCCCCTTTTTATACTTAACCAGTGAACCCCCATAACTAATCAGGGAAGCGCCTTATCACAATGAAAGAAGTTTGAAGCAAAGTTTTAAGTTGAAAGTTTGAAGCAAAACAGTTCTTTCTATCAAGAGTTATCGCGATACGTACATACACACAGAACGGGCGGGCACATTAGCTCTCAGGCTTTGATATCCTGTGAGCTAAAAACTATAAAAAAAACTAATACGTTTTCTGTAAAAAAAAAAAAAAAACTAAGTGCTACACATTTATTTTTTATACCAAACATGCTATATTAAGCCTCAATAACATATATCAATTGCATGACAATTCAAATATATTTACCCGCGTTAGAGCACGGACACTTTTCAACTATGTTGGAAAGCGTTAAAAATGATTTTTTAAAAAATGCTGTAATTTTGGTCATTTTAAAAAGTCTTACTTTTAAGCTCAAATTTAATTAAGCTTCTCAATTTTAATATAACTTTCTAACAATTATTTCATATTTAAAATAAAATATAAAGGTAATGGATCGAAAACTTCTCTTTATGAATTTATTTTGGAACGAGTGGGGGAAGGGTGTTGCGGAAATACGTGCTTGCCTTGGGTGAAAAAAATAACTTAGTTTCGACTCTGTCTGCTTCTAAAGTGTGCCCGTGACCTCACATAAACAGAGTGACAGAAATTCCTGTCAAACAGTGCGTTACCAACGAGTTTTTTAAAATTCAGACTGCTTGATTGCTTTTTCTTTTTAACACTCTCCACGTTCCAGCATAGTTGAAAAGTGTCTGTCCATGCTGGTCTAACTCGCGTAAATGTACTCGGATTATCATACAATTGATATATGTTATTGAGGTCTATGGCATGTTCTGTATTGAAAATGAAGCATCACTTAGTTGTTTTTTTTTTTTTTTTTTTTTTGAGGGACACTCAAAAGAATTCTGTTCTATTACGGTCTATGGGGAAAAAATAGTTTGTGGCGTATTTTAATGATGTGACACAATTTCAAACATATTTAAATTGATATATGTCACTGAGGCTTACTGTTGAACAGCGTGTGCATAGCACTTATAGTTCTTTTACACGGACATTCAAAAACATTCCGTAACATTATGGTCTGTGGGGGAAAATTATTTGCGATTAATTTTAATAATGTTTCACTATTTCTAAAATATTGAAATTGATATATATCACTAAGGTGCATTGCAAAAGGCTTACTATACAATAGTGTGTGTATAGCAGTCATAGTTCATTTACAGGGACACACAAAAGAATTCGGTAATCTCTTAATAATTTCTGAAAATGCGTTTTCAGTTGCTGAACGGGTTTTTTAAATTTTACTTATTTTTTGAGTATTATACTTGGTGTGTATAAATTGTACAGATCTTATACAGAGCAGCACAAGAGTTCTAGAGCGCATTTTCGTTTATTGGCGGAAATTCCAGAAGGGGATTTTCAACTGTGCTACGCGTTTCCTAACTGAACTAAAATATAGCATTCTATGTAGTATATATATACAAATCTATAGATCCTATACAGGGCTTCACAAAAGAATTCGGATATTTTTCCGAATATTGTAGGTAATTCCCGAAATTGTGTTTTTAAATATATGTTATGCGTTTTTCAAGCATTTGCTTATTTAGATATTATCTTTGACCTTTATTAAACGGTAAAGATTTGTAAAATTATTTTGGAAGTGGTGGAAAGTGTTACATAATCTATGCTTGGCGCATGATTTTTCGTTCTTGTTGATGTACATACAATAAGCGCTGTCTAAAGGCGGACTCAGGGACCGACATAAGGTGCGTTTATATTGGATCCTCGACAAAATCTTGTAAATCATTACCATGGTCTTTCTTCTCCAAAAGGGGTTAAGGCACCCACTTCCTAAATATTTCAAAATGTAAGAACTTTGGTCACTTTTCCCTTTGGTACCTTTCTTAAACGAAAATCCTAATTATGCCCATCCCCCCCCCCACACACAATAGGACCCGGGGCAATTGTCTCACACGCCCCTGCATTCGCCTGTCTCTGTATAAGACGGAATCCTATCCAACGCGGAAAGATTTTAAAGTCCCGCAGAACGATTTTCAATACAGTAAAACCTGTCTAAGGAGGAAAATGTTCTCGGTCCCGATCAATTCCGCCTTAGAGAGGAATTATTGCAGTTATATTCGTCTTATTTAATGATAGATTAAGTAAGGTGGCTATTACTACAGTCGGACCGGACCTTGTTATCCCGATACCCGGTTTTCAAGTTACTCCGCTTATCACGTCAGTTTTTTCAAACTCCTGATTTTCTGTATATTATTCTAATGTAAATAAACTACAGATTTTACGTCGTTGAATTATTTTCAACTCCGGATATCCCGACGGTTTAGGAAAATTGTCCATTTTTCATAATCCGTCTTACAAGCACAGAAATTAAGCGGTAAGAAATGTCTTAGCCAAACTTTTCACAAAAGTGTCTAAAATACCCATTGAGATAAAAGATAATCTTTATTTCAATCCTTTAACCCTTTAGCGGGCGGTGTCCACAAAAAAGGTCACCTAATTTTAATTCCAAAACGGACAAACGGCACCAGTAATATTTAATTAAATTTTTCTTTTTATAAAGTACGTGAAAATAAGCAAATTTTTATTATCTAAATGAATTCTTTTGTAAATGCTGGTGTCAGTCTATATTTTCATCATTTTAAAAACAAACTTACTCCGCTCCGGAAAGGGTTAAGTCAGCCATTCCGACCTGTGGCCCGGCGACCTTTTATTGGCCCCGAGACACATAATCATTAATCCACATTTATGAAATGAATTTAGATGTGAAAAAAAAGTATTTAAGATCTGCAGTGTTGTTTTATATATTTTCATGGGAAGACAAAATCTGCCCTGTTATTTATAATTAATTTAAAATTATGTTCAAATATGTCAAATATCATTTTCATAGCCAAAAGTTTTTGTTGACATGTAGTCCTATTTGTACTACAGTGTTGTACGTGTACACATTCCTTAAACTGCATTACTAATAAAATATTTTTCCAAATTAAATAAATGTGCACTATATATTTCTACAATTAAAGAAAAATATAGTTTCTGCATTGAGCAAAATACTGATTTACTAGAGAAAATCTCCTTATTTTTTTTTCTCAAGAACGTGGAAATTCTGCATTGTTATATCATAACGTTTTATTACTTATGTCGTGTTACTTATTATATAAACTAATACTGCTTTTTAAGGTTGAAAGCTTGTCGCGGAAAAACATTGGCACCAAAAAATTTTTACACCTACTATTTCTAAACAACAAATATCGTGGCCTTTTTCTACAACATTTGCAATTGCTACCACAAAGTTTATTGTTTGGAAATGGCTGTGTTAAAAGTTTTGGTGATATTTCTTCTGCGACAAACGTTCAACTCTACTGATAATATTGATTTGTTATACTACTTTTGTTTTATTAATATTTTAATTAGCCTTTTTTTTATTGGACTCTTATAAGTGCGTTGAAGCTCGCCTAGCCAACGTCGCTATCATATGTTTGCGGTCCGCGAGAAAAAAAAAAAAAAAAAAAAAAAAAAAAAGAGGTTGAGTACAGGAGCGTGTGAAGAGAAAACTGCGCCCGGTACAAAGTTTCAATTTGGCGCCCCTCCCGCCCCCCCCCTTCTTTTTGTGACAGGTAACACAAAACTGATAAGTACAGAAACAGAAATAAATTCTATTGAATAAACATTTCTCTTTTATGTTGGAACTTTAAAAGGTTTCATTTTAATTCAGAAATTGCAAACAACTCAATAGCATAAGAGAAAATTGCACTTATTTGTTGGAGAGTAAAAGATATTTGGAGACAGAAAAAAAAAGAATGATGAAAAGAGAAAAAGAAATTCCCCAGAAAAGGATCGATGACCAAGAAATGAAAAAATAAATAAATTAAACCGTGGTTGGTAGAATAAATTTGGCGGCCCCTCAATTTCCGCGAAGGCCCCCTACGCCCCCCTCTTCACATGTACCTGGTTGAGTATGGCTTCTTTAAATGAATAAACAAACCCACACTCTTTTGAGTGAAAATGAGAATGACCCTCTAAGGCACGGAATCTCAGAGGAATAATCGTCTATATTGTAAGGTCTATGCACGGAATCCATCTTTGGGAGAGATTTCTTCCCCTCTTCCTGAGCATTCTCTATCTCCCCCCTCCCCCCCCCCATGATTACTCATCCACCATGTCAGAGAGGAGAAAGAGCAGGTGTCTGTCGCTGGACTTATTCTTGTGGCGCATGCGCACAGGGTTAGAGAAGATCCCCCAACTCTTTTCTCTAGCTCTGCATACGCGGCTGTGCATTCGAACTGTAAAACATTTCATTTTCGCACTTTTTTATAGTTGCGTTGAAAACTGTTTACCGCAAAATGGCAAGTAAATTCTGTTCATGGACGCTGGATGCAGATGCAGGACCGAGCGAAGAGAAAACTGTGCCCCGGGCAAAGTTTCAATTTGGCGCCCCCGCCCTCCCCTTCTTTTTGTGACAGGTAACACAAAACTGATAAAGTACAGAAACAGAAATAAATTCTATTGAATAAACATTTCGCGTTTATGTTGGAACTTTAATTTTAATTCAGAAATTGCAAACAACTAAATAGCGTAAGAGAAAATTGCACTTATTTGTTCGAGAGATCATGATATTTTGAGACAGAAAAAAGAAGAATGATGAAAAGAGAAAAAGAAATTCCCCAGAAAGGGATCGATGACCAAAAAATGAATAAATAAATAAATTAAACCGTGGTTGGTAGTATAAATTAGTGATGGGCCGATTCGAGATCTTTTAATAATCGATACCTCAGTTTTCGAAAACTTTTCAGAATCGAAATCAGAATCGATTCTTTGTATTCAAATGTAGTAGCACTAAGAACTGCTCCAGACTTCATTCAAACTAATAAATGAGGGACGACATTTCGTCTGTTTCACTCTTCGAATGTTTATTCTACGTAAAATCGTTTGCTTTTTTTTATGATCACGTGTCAGATTCACATCAGTCTATGTATGAGTAGCGCCTCTTTCAGCAAATGATATGCTTATTTTTCGTACAAACATTTCTCTTTTGTTTATGATAACGTTTTATAATTTACAGCTGCAGAACAATTTCTTTTCTTTTTAATGTTTTTGAGTCTTCATATAAATATTACGATTGTCATTAGAGAAAAAAAAAAGGCAAGAATTTTTTCTGTGGATGACTCTATCCCATTGAGTCACACCACCACTCCCAGGGTAAGATAATTTTAGGTAGATTTCCACATTCAAAAACATTCCGTAACATTATGGTCTGTGGGGGAAAATTATTTGCGATTAATTTTAATAATGTTTCACTATTTCTAAAATATTGAAATTGATATATATCACTAAGGTGCATTGCAAAAGGCTTACTATACAATAGTGTGTGTATAGCAGTCATAGTTCATTTACAGGGACACACAAAAGAATTCGGTAATCTCTTAATAATTTCTGAAAATGCGTTTTCAGTTGCTGAACGGGTTTTTTAAATTTTACTTATTTTTTGAGTATTATACTTGGTGTGTATAAATTGTACAGATCTTATACAGAGCAGCACAAGAGTTCTAGAGCGCATTTTCGTTTATTGGCGGAAATTCCAGAAGGGGATTTTCAACTGTGCTACGCGTTTCCTAACTGAACTAAAATATAGCATTCTATGTAGTATATATATACAAATCTATAGATCCTATACAGGGCTTCACAAAAGAATTCGGATATTTTTCCGAATATTGTAGGTAATTCCCGAAATTGTGTTTTTAAATATATGTTATGCGTTTTTCAAGCATTTGCTTATTTAGATATTATCTTTGACCTTTATTAAACGGTAAAGATTTGTAAAATTATTTTGGAAGTGGTGGAAAGTGTTACATAATCTATGCTTGGCGCATGATTTTTCGTTCTTGTTGATGTACATACAATAAGCGCTGTCTAAAGGCGGACTCAGGGACCGACATAAGGTGCGTTTATATTGGATCCTCGACAAAATCTTGTAAATCATTACCATGGTCTTTCTTCTCCAAAAGGGGTTAAGGCACCCACTTCCTAAATATTTCAAAATGTAAGAACTTTGGTCACTTTTCCCTTTGGTACCTTTCTTAAACGAAAATCCTAATTATGCCCATCCCCCCCCCCACACACAATAGGACCCGGGGCAATTGTCTCACACGCCCCTGCATTCGCCTGTCTCTGTATAAGACGGAATCCTATCCAACGCGGAAAGATTTTAAAGTCCCGCAGAACGATTTTCAATACAGTAAAACCTGTCTAAGGAGGAAAATGTTCTCGGTCCCGATCAATTCCGCCTTAGAGAGGAATTATTGCAGTTATATTCGTCTTATTTAATGATAGATTAAGTAAGGTGGCTATTACTACAGTCGGACCGGACCTTGTTATCCCGATACCCGGTTTTCAAGTTACTCCGCTTATCACGTCAGTTTTTTCAAACTCCTGATTTTCTGTATATTATTCTAATGTAAATAAACTACAGATTTTACGTCGTTGAATTATTTTCAACTCCGGATATCCCGACGGTTTAGGAAAATTGTCCATTTTTCATAATCCGTCTTACAAGCACAGAAATTAAGCGGTAAGAAATGTCTTAGCCAAACTTTTCACAAAAGTGTCTAAAATACCCATTGAGATAAAAGATAATCTTTATTTCAATCCTTTAACCCTTTAGCGGGCGGTGTCCACAAAAAAGGTCACCTAATTTTAATTCCAAAACGGACAAACGGCACCAGTAATATTTAATTAAATTTTTCTTTTTATAAAGTACGTGAAAATAAGCAAATTTTTATTATCTAATGAATTCTTTTGTAAATGCTGGTGTCAGTCTATATTTTCATCATTTTAAAAACAAACTTACTCCGCTCCGGAAAGGGTTAAGTCAGCCATTCCCGACCTGTGGCCCGGCGACCTTTTATTGGCCCCGAGACACATAATCATTAATCCACATTTATGAAATGAATTTAGATGTGAAAAAAAAGTATTTAAGATCTGCAGTGTTGTTTTATATATTTTCATGGGAAGACAAAATCTGCCCTGTTATTTATAATTAATTTAAAATTATGTTCAAATATGTCAAATATCATTTTCATAGCCAAAAGTTTTTGTTGACATGTAGTCCTATTTGTACTACAGTGTTGTACGTGTACACATTCCTTAAACTGCATTACTAATAAAATATTTTTCCAAATTAAATAAATGTGCACTATATATTTCTACAATTAAAGAAAAATATAGTTTCTGCATTGAGCAAAATACTGATTTACTAGAGAAAATCTCCTTATTTTTTTTTCTCAAGAACGTGGAAATTCTGCATTGTTATATCATAACGTTTTATTACTTATGTCGTGTTACTTATTATATAAACTAATACTGCTTTTTAAGGTTGAAAGCTTGTCGCGGAAAAACATTGGCACCAAAAAATTTTTACACCTACTATTTCTAAACAACAAATATCGTGGCCTTTTTCTACAACATTTGCAATTGCTACCACAAAGTTTATTGTTTGGAAATAGCTGTGTTAAAAGTTTTGGTGATATTTCTTCTGCGACAAACGTTCAACTCTACTGATAATATTGATTTGTTATACTACTTTTGTTTTATTAATATTTTAATTAGCCTTTTTTTTATTGGACTCTTATAAGTGCGTTGAAGCTCGCCTAGCCAACGTCGCTATCATATGTTTGCGGTCCGCGAGAAAAAAAAAAAAAAAAAAAAAAAAAAAAGAGGTTGAGTACAGGAGCGTGTGAAGAGAAAACTGCGCCCGGTACAAAGTTTCAATTTGGCGCCCCTCCCCGCCCCCCCCCCCCTTCTTTTTGTGACAGGTAACACAAAACTGATAAGTACAGAAACAGAAATAAATTCTATTGAATAAACATTTCTCTTTTATGTTGGAACTTTAAAAGGTTTCATTTTAATTCAGAAATTGCAAACAACTCAATAGCATAAGAGAAAATTGCACTTATTTGTTGGAGAGTAAAAGATATTTGGAGACAGAAAAAAAAAGAATGATGAAAAGAGAAAAAGAAATTCCCCAGAAAAGGATCGATGACCAAGAAATGAAAAAATAAATAAATTAAACCGTGGTTGGTAGAATAAATTTGGCGGCCCCTCAATTTCCGCGAAGGCCCCCTACGCCCCCCTCTTCACATGTACCTGGTTGAGTATGGCTTCTTTAAATGAATAAACAAACCCACACTCTTTGAGTGAAAATGAGAATGACCCTCTAAGGCACGGAATCTCAGAGGAATAATCGTCTATATTGTAAGGTCTATGCACGGAATCCATCTTTGGGAGAGATTTCTTCCCCTCTTCCTGAGCATTCTCTATCTCCCCCCTCCCCCCCCCCCCCATGATTACTCATCCACCATGTCAGAGAGGAGAAAGAGCAGGTGTCTGTCGCTGGACTTATTCTTGTGGCGCATGCGCACAGGGTTAGAGAAGATCCCCCAACTCTTTTCTCTAGCTCTGCATACGCGGCTGTGCATTCGAACTGTAAAACATTTCATTTTCGCACTTTTTTATAGTTGCGTTGAAAACTGTTTACCGCAAAATGGCAAGTAAATTCTGTTCATGGACGCTGGATGCAGATGCAGGACCGAGCGAAGAGAAAACTGTGCCCCGGGCAAAGTTTCAATTTGGCGCCCCCGCCCTCCCCTTCTTTTTGTGACAGGTAACACAAAACTGATAAAGTACAGAAACAGAAATAAATTCTATTGAATAAACATTTCGCGTTTATGTTGGAACTTTAATTTTAATTCAGAAATTGCAAACAACTAAATAGCGTAAGAGAAAATTGCACTTATTTGTTCGAGAGATCATGATATTTTGAGACAGAAAAAAGAAGAATGATGAAAAGAGAAAAAGAAATTCCCCAGAAAGGGATCGATGACCAAAAAATGAATAAATAAATAAATTAAACCGTGGTTGGTAGTATAAATTAGTGATGGGCCGATTCGAGATCTTTTAATAATCGATACCTCAGTTTTCGAAAACTTTTCAGAATCGAAATCAGAATCGATTCTTTGTATTCAAATGTAGTAGCACTAAGAACTGCTCCAGACTTCATTCAAACTAATAAATGAGGGACGACATTTCGTCTGTTTCACTCTTCGAATGTTTATTCTACGTAAAATCGTTTGCTTTTTTTTATGATCACGTGTCAGATTCACATCAGTCTATGTATGAGTAGCGCCTCTTTCAGCAAATGATATGCTTATTTTTCGTACAAACATTTCTCTTTTGTTTATGATAACGTTTTATAATTTACAGCTGCAGAACAATTTCTTTTCTTTTTAATGTTTTTGAGTCTTCATATAAATATTACGATTGTCATTAGAGAAAAAAAAAAGGCAAGAATTTTTTCTGTGGATGACTCTATCCCATTGAGTCACACCACCACTCCCAGGGTAAGATAATTTTAGGTAGATTTCGAAGAAATACTACCTATTACATTCTCCCGTAAGTTGGAATTTTTGAAAAAAAATTGTAGATCTACGCCGATTATGACTCCCAGAACCCAAAACCACCCCCAGTTGAAAACTTTATCTATCTATCTATCTATCTATCTATCTATCTATCTATCTATGTCACTTTTTTATGGACACGATAACTCCCATAATTCTGCACAAATCTCTTCCAAACTAATACATAAAATCAAGGGGCATAAAATCTCGGTCAAGTTCGTTAATGGGCAAAATCGAACCAAGAGGGGGGGGGGGTGATGAGGGGGCATTTCGTGAAAACAGAAAAAACCCATAATTTCTTAATTATGATACGTATCGAATCCGTTTAAAGTTATTATTACTTCTAGGAAAAGGACCGAAAATTTATGTAGGACAGATTTTTGATATCATTATAAATTGCCCCAAGGGGGCGGGGGGTTAAAAGAAAAAAATTCATGACTTCGTCAATTCTGAAGATATCAAATCCGTTTAAATTTATAATAAATCCTCTTAATATTATCTAAAACTTTTATATTGACAATTTTTTTATAAGACCAACCCTTATAGCAAAAAAAAAAAAAATAATAATAATAATAACAAAACAAAAACAATTCCTGCCGGCTCCGCCTGCAAACAAGTTAGGTTTCGAAGTGGGCGTTTCCAAATGCCGCATCATGGCAAAAAGTTCATTTCTTTCACAATTCTTAACAAACAGGCGCCTCACGGTCTGTGCCTTCGATATCCACCTGTGCCTGTAGGCCGAGCCGTCAGGGATTTTTTTTTATTTTGCTTTCCTGTTAATGCTCATGTGTTTCAACCTTATCTTAAAAAAAGGATTCAGGGTGGCAAAGCCCTTTGACGCAAAAAAAGAACTGCTTCAATTTCCTTCGTTTATATTTAGTATTTCTTAATTGATAAATTCTTGTATTGCTTTTTATGTTGATAAGTTTAAAAATTATCTTGCATGATAACTTTGACAAAAAAATCTTAGTTTAGATTATTTCCTGTTTATATTCTGCAATTTTAAAAGCAGACTAGACTGTGGGCCATTGCCACACGTGTTCCAAAATCTTGCCCGTCCCAATGTATAATTCTGCCGACGTCCATGTCTCTTAGTATTGCAAGTTATATCTTATTATTTTCTAAGATTTAGAAGGCGAAGAACCGGCCCTCCCCTGCATACCCCCATAAAAGTAAGCAATTTTTCTTTAATTAGAAAAATCAAGATTGATTTTTTTTTTTTTATGAACGTACAATTTTATTTTCCATTATGAGTAATAATTTTGATCGTAAAATTTTTAAAAATTTAATAAAAAAAAAAGAATTATATTTACGTTTCTTAAATACAAATTCACAGAATGTTATTCATTATAATCGTTTTCTTAAATTAAAATCCATATGATCGATTTAACTAAAAGTATATATGTATATTAGTTGAATTGATTATACGCTTAAAAAAATAAAACAAAATTTCAAAACTAAACGAGCGCTGATCATCCAGCTAACCGCAAAATTCCAGAGAAAAGTATCAAACAGCGCCGAGTAGTCCAGCATTCGCTGGCGCACCTTATGAAACCGTAGAAAACTTCAGCTATGAGAACTGAATACTGAATACAGTCAAAAACAGCAGTTTTCGTCGCCGATATAGATGCCAGGTGACTTGTATTCGAATACTCCTGTCTGAAATCGTGACCACTTGAGAACATGGCTGAAACGAGAACACAGACATTTTGTATTCGAATACTCCCATCACTATGAAAACCACAGTTTTTGTTTTCGTTACTGACATAAATGCCAGGTGGCTTGTATTCGAATACTTTTGTCCGAATCGAGATCACTTGAGAACTTGGCTGAATCGAGACCTCAGACATTTTGAATTCGAATACTCCCATCACTAGTATAAATTTGGCGCCCCTTCAATTTCCGCATCCGGGGCGAAGGTCCCCTCGCCCCCCCCCCCCCCCTCTTCGCACGGCCCTGGCTGGATGAAAAAATTAAAAATGACAAAAGACTACGAAAAGCGTGGATTATTGAATGCGAACACATAGGCGAACCAGGGACCGATTTACAAATTTGGGGGCCTTGGGCACAGATGCTTATGGAGGGGTGCTTGCACATATGCCTAAAGCGGCCTTGAGTTAAAAAAAAATATTATTGAAAGCGGTACTGATTACGATAACCACTACCGAACGGACTTTAATAATTTTGTGATATTTAATGATGTTTTCATAAATTTTCTTCTCAATATTTTAGCAGTAAAAGTTTTTATAACATCTTCATAATCTTAAGTGTTCTATCTTATCTCGCTGACGATTTTTCAATCTTTCGAAATCGGTTCCGAAAGGGAAAGTATCCTAGTAAAAAAAAAAAATTGTAAACAAAATCGAAAAAGTAAAAAACGGCGATCGACCTCAAATATCCAATGGAAAAAAATATTGAAAAGCAAACGAGATATTTTCAAATTTTCTCCCATAGGATTAACATTAGCGAGCAGGTGTTTTCGCGTGAGTGATGTAGCCCTTAAAAAGTTATTTTTAAATGAAGAAAATATAAACAAATTTTTCCATGTTAATTTTTAATAGTTAGATCCTCACTAGATTTTGTCCAATAATTTAAAAATCTTCAGTAGCATTTGGGGGCCCTCGGAAAATCGGAGGCCGTGGGCCCGTGCCCGGAATGCCATGCCATAAATCAGGGACTGAGGCGTATAGTTTTGAAAATTATTGGTGGGGCTCAACTCTTTTTTACACAAATATGTGCACGCGAGTGTAAAAAAAAGATAGATTACCAATTTAATGTTGCTTTTTTAACTCCCTTTTAAAGAAATTAAACAATCGTATACTGATAAAAAAAAAATCGCAAGTTCAATAAAACATTAAGTTAATATGAAAATTCCAATGTATAGACCCGTTTGTAGAAAGATTCTTGCTGATATTCGCAAATCGTTTATAATAAAATCACAACGAAAGTTGACTTTGAATAACATCTTGTTTATTTTTCAAAATATGGATTTTTTTTTTTTTTCAATTTTCATTTTTTATGTAAAAAGATCCGACGTTGAGCATTTTATTCCAATTAAAAAAAAAAAAAAAAAAATAGAACATAAAGTGAAAAAGTTTCCTAATGTCGTTTATCCCTATAAGAAAAGAAAAATAAGAAAAAATGGAACATTTAAAAATTCTATAAAATACTAGAAATTAAAAAGAAGTAAGGTTTTTTTTTTTTTTTTTTTTTTTTTTTTTTTTTTTTTTTTTTAATTTTATGTTAAAAGGGGGAAAAAGTGTCCATTTTAGAAATTATTGGTGGGGCTTGAGCTCATACAACTTTACGCCTATGTGCGCAGGGCCTATGTTTACTGAATAGGCCCGTAAGCCCGAGCTTACCCACTGAAATACAAAGGGGCCCCCAAATTTACTTTTCAAAACTAATTTTTAGGGGGGAAATTCAGTCCGGATTTTTTTTTTCTTAATTATAGCTGTCAAATTTTTCCTCACACTATTACTGACACATTTAAACTATTTTTTTTTCTGTTGATATATTAAATGGTATAAAAACAGTGACTAAATATGCAACTTATTTTCTTTTTTCTTATGTTTTACATTTTAATTTCCAACGTGCTAAAAATAACAGAAAATGTAATCTATTATAAGTATATTTTGTTTACATTCATAAAGAGTGGAGAAATGATATAAAACAGGGAGAATAGGTTATTTAAATAAAGGGGAAAGTACGTAATTAGCATTCAGCGATACCAAATTTCTGTTTATAAAATAGAAGCAAAATTGTGCTGCAGCCAGTGCTGAATTCAGGGTGGCTCGAGGGTGACATTCCACGGGAAGATTTGAGATTTTATGCTTTTAATGGTTAAAAAGTGCAATTTACCCCCCTCCCCCGGAGCCACAGAAATCCCTCCCGGAGAAAAGTGTCTGAATGCAACACTGGTTGCAGCCATGCATAAATTTACGTCAAATATTTGTTGTCCCTGCTCTGTTCTTAGCACTGGCAAATCCTGCAATTTGTAAAGCATAAAATATATTTTGAAGATCAAATATTCGCATCAGTTCCATATTTGTAAATTCATTTACAAACTTAATTTGTTATGTATAATTATGTACATAATAAAATATTTTTTTATGTACATAAGTAGTTAGTTTTAGTGTAATATTAAAAGTGTTGTTTACTCGAAAGTTTGATGGTAAAATTTCAAACTGTTGAAGCATAATTGGCAGAGTAAAAAAAAAAAAAGGGGGGGGGGGCTGTGTGACGTCGGGCTTCCTCTAATTCTAAGTCTTAAGGGGCTACTTAACTCAGACGAAAATACCCGCTGACTATGGAGGAAATTTTTGAAGATATCTCGTTCGCATATCAATATTTTTAAATGATTTTTTTTTGCACTGGATAGCTGAGCTCAATCTCTATGCACGCTCCATTTTACTTTTTCGATTTTGATTACAAGTTTTTTTTTATTAAGATACTTTCACTTTCGAAACGTGTTTTGAAAGTAAAAGTATCCTCAATTAAAAAAACTGCAACAAAAATCGAAAAAGTACAAAGGAGCGTGCACAGAGATTGACCTCCGCTATCCAATGCAAGAAAAATCATTTAAAAATATTGAAATGCGAACGAGATATCTTAAAATAATTCCTCCATAGGATTAACATTAGCGAGCGTGTGTTTCTGTTTGAGTGAAGTAGCCTCTCCCACTGTATGTGCGAACATCAAACTACAAACACGTACAGTGTCTCACATAAGTGATGGGACACTTGTGCTTTACAAAAGGAAACTAATCAAATAAATTATAAAAACATGTACACATTTTTTTTGTGGGTGTGTTTCATACTTAAATTTAGTAAAGATTATTACATAACATACATTTTGTCAAAATATTAAAATATTAATTTAATAAAAATACAAATGTTTAGAACGGAGCAAAAAATAGCTCCCATAAGTGATGGGACACCATTATATATGCAACAAAAATCGTCTGAAATAAGCAATAAAAATATTTTTGGGGGTTTTATTTTTACTTAAAAGCAATTGGCAATAATTTATAAAATCGTCTGCAGTATTTCTCTCTAGTTTGTTTTGGAATTTTTGTGTTTTAGGTAGATTTCGTAAGAAATACTACCTATTACATTCTCACCTAAGTTGGAAATTTTGAAAAATTTTTGCAGATCTACGCCGATCATGACTCCCAGAACCCAAAACCACCCCCAGTTCAAAAGTTTATCTATCTATCTATCTATCTATCTATCTATCTATCTATGTCACTTTTTTCTGACCACGATAACTGGAAAAATTCTGCATAAATCTCTTCCAAACTGATACATAAAATCAAGGGTCATAAAATCTCGGTCAAGTTCGTTAATGGGCAAAATCGAACCAAGGGGGGGGAAATGGGGGGGCTTTTTGTGAAAACAGAAAAATCCTCATAATTTCTTTATTATTATACGTATCGAATCCGTTTAAAGTTATTATTACTTCTAGGAAAAGGGCCGAAAATGTATGTATGGCAGATTTTTGATATAATTAAAAATGGCCCCAAGGGGGGGGGGGAAGGGGGGTTTTAGGAGAAAAAAAATCATAGCTTCGTCAATTCACAAGATATCAAATCCGCGTAAATTTATTATTAATCCTCTTAGTATTATCTAAAACTTTTATATTGACAAGTTTTTTATAGAACCAACCGTTATAGCAAAAAAAAATTAAAAACAAAACAAATCCCTGCGGGCTCCGCCTGCAAACAAGTTATTTTTCGAAGTAGGCAGTTCCAACTCCCGCATCTTTTCGAAACTGATACATAAAATCAAGGGTCATAAAATATCGGTCAAGTTCGTTAATGGGCAAAATCGAACCAAGGGGGGGAAATGGGGGGGCTTTTTGTGAAAACAGAAAAATCCTCATAATTTCTTTATTATTATACGTATCGAATCCGTTTAAAGTTATTATTACTTCTAGGAAAAGGGCCGAAAATGTATGTATGACAGATTTTTGATATAATTAAAAATGGCCCCAAGGGGGGGAAAATGGGGTTTTTAGAAAAAAACAAAATCGTCAATTCACAAGATATCAAATCCGCGTAAATTTATTATTAATCCTCTTAGTATTATCTAAAACGTTTATATTGACAAGTTTTTTATAGGACCAACCCTTATAGCAAACAAAAATTAAAAACAAAAAAAAAAGCCCTGCCGGCTCCGCCTGCAAACAAGTTATTTTTCGAAGTAGGTGGTTCCAACTCCCGCATCTTTTCGAAACTGATACATAAAATCAAGGGACATAAAATCTCGGTCAAGTTCGTTAATGGGCAAAATCGAACCAAGGGGGGGGGGGAATGGGGGGGGGGGCTTTTTGTGAAAACAGAAAAATCCTCATAATTTCTTTATTATTATACGTATCGAATCCGTTTAAAGTTATTATTACTTCTAGGAAAAGGGCCGAAAATGTATGTATGACAGATTTTTGATATAATTAAAAATGGCCCCAAGGGGGGGGGGGGGGTTAGGAGAAAAAAAATCATAGCTTCGTCAATTCACAAGATATCAAATCCGCGGAAATTTATTATTAATCCTCTTAGCATTATCTAAAACTTTTATATTGACAAGTTTTTTATAGGACCAACCGTTATAGCAAAAAAAAATTAAAAACAAAAAAAATTCCTGCCGGCTCCGCCTGCAAACAAGTTATTTTTCGAAGTAGGCGGTTCCAACTCCCGCATCTTTTCGAAACTGATACATAAAATCAAGGGACATAAAATCTCGGTCAAGTTCGTTAATGGGCAAAATCAAACCAAGGGGGGGGGGGGGGGGGCTTTTTGTGAAAACAGAAAAAAAATCCCTATAATTTCTTAATTATAATACGTATCGAATCCGTTTAAAGTTATTATTACTTCTAGGAACAGGGCCAAAAACTTATGTATGACAGATTTTTGATATAATTAAAAATTGCCTTAAGGGGGGGGGGAGGGAAGGGGGGTTTTAGAAGAAAAAAATTCATAACTTCGTCAATTCCCAATATTTCAAATCCGCTTAAATATATTATAAATCCTCTTAATATTATCTAAAACTTTTATATTGACATGTTTTTTATAGGACCAACTCTTATAGCCAAAAAAAAAAAAAAATCCTTGTTGGCTCCGCCTGCAAACAAGTTTCGTTTCGAAGTAGGCGGTTCCAACTGCAGCATCATCCGCAAAAAGGTAATTTCTTCCGCAATTCCCGACAAACAGGCACCCCACGTTCTGCGTCTTCGAAATCTACCTGTGCCTGTAGGCCGAGCCGTCAGGGATTTTTTTTAGCTCTGTGTAGCCATGAATGCTAAACGAAAAGAAAATTCGGAAATTCGAAAATTAGTTATTAATTTGCATATTGAACGTGGAAAATCAATTAGAAAAACTGCTGAAACAGTTAACTTGAGTCGTTCAACAGTTTTCAATATCATTAAACGATATAAAAAGAATCATATGATTCAGGATAAAAGAAGACCTGGCCGACCATCAAAGCTATCCAATGGAATAAAGCGAATTATCGTTCGAAATATTAAAAAAAATCCAAGAATTAGTGCTTCAAAAGTTGCGGCTGATTTACAAGCATTATATGGAATAATTGTTAATCCTGAGACTATTAGAAGGGTAATTCGATCTGCTGGATATCACGGTAGAGTAGCCAGGAAAAAATTCTTCGTAAGTGAAAAGAATAGAAAACTCAGACTAGCTTTCGCAAAATCCAACATAAATAAGAATTCTGATTACTGGAATAAAGTTATATTTGCTGATGAGATTAAATTTAATATATTTGGTTCTGACGGTAGAATCTTGGTGTGGAGAAAACCCAGGGAAGAATTTCGCAAACAGAACTTGGTACCAACAGTAAAACATGGTGGAGGAGGAGTTATGGTATGTCGTCCGCTGGAATTGGTAATCTTGTTTTTATTGACAGTATAATGGATCAGTACAAGTATATTGATATTTTAAAGCAAAATTTGAAATCTTCAGCACGAAAATTGAACCTTCATAACGATTTTAAATTCTACCAGGACAATGACCCCAAGCACACTGCTCTGAACGTTAGACTCTGGCTGCTATATAACTGTCCTGAAATAATAAAAACACCACCACAATCTCCAGACTTAAATCCCATAGAGAATGTTTGGCAAGAATTGGAATCAAGAATTCGCAAACACACCATTTCTTCAAAACAACAACTAAAATCGGTGCTTCAAGAAGAATGGGGTAAAATCACTCCAGAAATCACAAAAAAATTAGTCGAATCCATCCCAAAAAGATTAAATCATGTTTTAAAAGTAAAAGGAAATCCAACAAAATATTAAAACCTTTTAAAAAGTAAAATTTTTGGATAAATATTTGATGGAAAAGTAAGTGTCCCATCACTTGTGAGCCATTTTTTGCTCCGTTCTGAACAATTGTATTTTTACTAAATTAATATTTTAATATTTTGACAAAATGTATGTTATGTAATAATTGTTACTAACTTTAAATATGAAACACACCCAAAAAATTTTTGCACATGTTTATTTATTTTATTGCAGTTTCTTTTTATAAAGCACAAGTGTCCCATCACTTTTGTGAGACACTGTATTTCCAAAAAGAAAAGAAATGGTAGCAATCAAATAGAACAATTTGAATTAAAAAACAAAAAAAAAAAAAAAAAAAAAAAAAAAAACCTCTGAACAAACAAGGTTAATTAGACATTGGAAAACAAATCACTGGCGGAAATTGAGTCACAGCTGCTGATTGCAAAATCGCCTTCCCTCCTAGATTTAGACGCAATCATGCATGACCTACATCTTTCTTTTTCTACATTTTTCAGATGTTGTTCGTAATCAAGTTATAAGTAGAACAACTTATCTGGAAAGTAAAATAATGCTCCCCAGAGAACGATTCTGAACGCTTCGTTACACATTTCGATATCGAAGAAGTCGTTTTCATGGCGATGATTATTTTCTCTACTGTTGTTTCGACATCACCGTTATCGAAATCCTATCGACAGAATTTGTATTTGCATGTTGATTTTCGTGGGTCAAAATATTTTGATTCATTTTAAACTATTCCAAACTCTATATTCACACAAACTCTAAAAAATAATTTTAACACATTTGTAAAAGGAATCTGATTTCAATCTTTAGCCCAATATATTAAATTTTGTCCTCTGCAATTAAAAAAAAAAAAAAAAAATCCCGATTTTTGTTTAATGAGTTTTTTCGCGATAAGCAGCTATATGTTTATTTTATTTTATTTTATTTTTTTCTGGAACGGAAAGAACTTTACGGTAAAATTAGCTACTGTCGTGATTAAATTTAAATTCAAGGTAACTATGATTTTTATACAATTTTAAAAGAGGAATGTTTTGTCGGGACTTGCAAAATTTCAATCCTGCTGAAAATTACACATTTTTAATTTAACTATTTAAAATTAAAAAGACATGTCTATTTCAAGATTCATGGGCCTTTCGAGGAAAGATTCAATGCAAAAATAATGCAATGAGCCATATATAATATCTCTTATCTAAATTTGAGTGGGTATTGCATCTAATTTGATGCTATAGATCAGCAGTGTTAAATTCAGACACTTTTCTCCGGGAGGGATTTCTGTGACTCCGGGGGGGGGGGGATTGCACTTTTTTTAACCCTTAAAAGCATAAAATCTCAAATCTTCCGGGGTACATTGTAATGCTCCGGGGCAGAGGGAAATGTCCTCCCCGGGACCCGTCCACCCCCCCTGAATACAACACTGTAGATCAGCCATACTCAACTTTTTCTTCTCGCGAGCCGTAAATATATGTTTGCGAATTGTTAACCGAGCCGCAACACACTTATAACAGGGTAAAAAAAAAAAAGAGCAATTAAAATAGTGAGATAACTATGTAACTATAGTACAACAAACAATATAACAAAGTTACTATTGTCAGTAGGGTTGAACGATAGTCGCGGAAAAAATGGTACAAAAAAAGTTTTAACACCACTATTTCCAAACAATCTTCAAGCAAGACTAAGCAAAAGTTGTAGAAATATGTTGTGAAATTTTATTGTTTGGAAATAGTGGTGTATAACAAATTTGAAACCGTTTTTTTCCGCGACAAACATTTAACTCTGTTTCTAATCCCAGATGGTTTAGCACTGCTAAATCAACCTTGGTGATACTTTCGCGAATGGTGATACTTTCGCGAAAGTATCTTCGTAAAAAAAAAATACGCAAAGAAAATCGAAAAAGTAATCAACGGAGGAAATAGAGATTGATCTCTGCTATCCAGTGCAAAAAAAATCTTTTAAAAATATTCAAATGCAAGCGAGATATTAGCAAAATAATCTCGGGGCTTGTCCTGACCATATGCCACAAGCGGGTCCTCAAGGTGGGTGACGCCCCATTGGATTAACATTAGCACCGTATTCCCGAGCGCTTGCTCAACGGGAGCCTTAAAGATATTCATAAAAGTTTCCTTCATTTTATTAAATCTTATCATACACAATTAATTCAGCAATATCCCATGATAGATAATGATTGTAGGTTGGCATGGTGATGACGTCCTATTTCAGATGGAGTCCTATTATTTCCGTATTACTGAATTTAAAAACCGTATTTGTAAACTAAAATTGTTTAATTATAGCCATCCTATAATCTACCGACAGTTTTTTTGGATAGATGTTCTCAGAGAAATAGATAGTAAATGGCAAAAGAGTCAATATAGATTTCAAGTTCTGAAATTTTCAAAGCTAGGCTTACGTTTCTCATTGGAATTTAATTTTCAGTCAATGTCAACAAAAGATAAAATGTTGCCAACTTAAAATGTACTTATTTTATTACGTTAAATTAATCATATAATAACAGACGATATAATTCATTTCAATGAAATAATAACGTTTATTTATTTTTATTTTATTTTTTTTAAACATTGTCTTGTATTGGATATTTGCGGATGGTATAATTTTAATGTAAACAATTGTAATGAATTGTTTGTAAAAGTGTATTGAAACTTAATTTCATAAAATAAAATGAATAGCTACATAATATGAAAATCTGTACATAAAATGTATTTTGTATTCATGCATTTTCGCATAAGAGTGCGACAGCTATTGCACCAAGATCTGAATATTTATAGTTATAGTACGAACGCACCTCATTTGTCATGTTTGACGTGCAATTTCAGACTTTTTATTTTATTTTTATTATTATTGCATTGGATAGTTGAGATCGATCTCTACAACCGCTGCTTATTACTTTTACGATTTTGTTTGCAGGATTTTTTTTTATTAGACTATCTTCACTTTCGGGACTGGTTTCAAAAATAAAAGTATCTTCGTTAAAAAAAAAATAAATTCAACCAAAATCGAAAAATTAAAAAACGGCGGTTATAGAGATCGATCTCAGCTATCCAATGCAAAAAAAAAAAAAAAAATAGGATTACCATTAGCGAGCGGATGTTTCGGCATGAGGGAGAGTAATATTTAACACGAGTTATCTATAGAAGCAAAAGAGTAAAGAAAAAGTTAAAATAGAGCGTTGACACTGAATTTATCTTTTTATACTCAGCTGTCCACGCTGTCAGTCGATAGTTTATACATAGTTTTTGCTAGCACGTGCTGGAAAAATACAAACACACTGAACTTGAACACGTGTATGAATTTTCAGCGCTTTCTTCTAACACTGAAATCGTCTGTCTTTTCGTTTGTTTGTTACAGAAAGCCCTGTAAATTCATAAAGTATCATCATAATTCGGTAAATTTGGTAATTAAAACAATGTTTAGTTCAGTAATGTTTACAAAAATATCTAGTTTGTGTTTGACTAATATGGCTTTTAATATAGCATGGAAGAACATCATATGCAACGTTCTTGGAACGTTTAAAATAGACACCCTGAATACAAAAATAAAATACATTAACAATATAATATGTAGGGGGAAAAAAATTTGATTCACGACTTTATTTACCCCCTATACCTATCAAACACTGAAATTTCATAAAATTCTAAGCGATGACCCTGAATTTATTTTTTTATACTCATCTGTCAGTCGATAGTTTACGCATAGTTTTTGCTAGCACATGTTTTGAAGAATTCCGAGACTTTGAACATATACGTCTCTACAAAGAATATAGCTTGTGATTTTCAAACTGGACAGTCGGCATCCGACATCTGCAAAGCAAAGCAATGTAACGGCTAATTAAGAGGTTACTTCACTGGGGCGAAAACACCCGCTCGCTCATATTATGTTAATCCTATAGGGGGGGGGGGGGGGAGGGGAATAATTTAAGATCTCTCTCGTTCGCATTTCAATATTTTTTAATGATTTTTTTTTTTTTTGCATTGGATAGCTGAGGTCCATCTCTATGCACGCTCCTTTGTACTTTTCCCATTTTTGTTGCAGTGGTTTTTATTATTGAGGATACTTTCCCTTTCGAAACCGGTTCCGAAAGTGAAAGTATCTTAATTAAAAAAAACTTATAATCGAAAAAGTACAAAGGAGCCGTGCATAGAAATGGACCTCCGCTATCCAATGCAAAAAATCATTTAAAAATATTGAAATGCGGACGAGAGATCGTAAATCATTTCTCCCGTAGGATTAACATGAGCGAGCGGGTGTTTTCGCCTCAGTGAAGTAGCCTCTTAATCGAACGCTTTATTCATCTTTCGATCAAACGGTATCAAAAGATATGCTCACAGTAGCTATGCGACAATTGCAGGGCCCCTCTCCAACAACAAGGCAAGTGAAAATGGAGTTTTCAGTTACAAGGCTTTTAAATTTATTTTCAACATTTTAATTTAAGAATATAGCTTCTTTGCATATACAGTCAAACCTCGTTAACACGAACACGCTTAACGCGAATTACTTTTAGCACGAACAGTTTCCGATTGGTCAGTCCAGTTGTATGTAATGTATTTAAGTTCGGATAACACGAACTACTTTTAACACGAACAAAAAATGTTTCCCCTTGAGTGTTCGTGTTAACGAGGTTCGACTGTATTCATTCTTATTGAGAAGAGTTTTCTAGCATTTTTAGGGTTTCGTTCATCTTACGAAACCCTGTTACCCCCGCTCCGTTGTCTGTCCGTCACAGAGCCATTCTCAAAAAGTATGTAACTTACAGAGTTGAAACTTTGTGTATATCTAGCAGAATACCAGCTATGAAGCTCAAAATATTAAAATTTGAAAAATTCGTATTATTTTAATAAATAGAGATAAAAAACCAAAATTCTAACAGCCTTTTCTTATTAAATTTAAACATTTTTACTTACCCATCATACGTAGTATAGGGTAAGTCTTGTAATCGTTTGGAAAATCGAAAAAAAAATTTTGACGGATTTACACGTTTCAGACACTGGAGATTCCGAAAAACATATTTTTAGAAAAAGAAATTTTGCCGTCCGTCTGTATGTCTGTAAACGCTCTATCTCCCGAAAAAATTGAGATATAGACTTGCAATTTGGTATATCCTTAGTATGTAATAATGGGAAGAAGCCTATTTCATTTCAATAACCTCGATTAACCGGAACTATTTTTTTCGGACTCTCGAAATATTCGTTCTGATAAAAGGTATATAAAAATTTTCGAAATTGTTTATTTTAAGAAATGAATATAAAAGACAATAAAAAACCACAAATTTTGCATAAAGCATGAAGTCGATCGGATAATGAGTTGCCGAGATATTTGGAATCCTATTTCCACACTCTTCGATTTTTCATGACCCTGTATTTCACTTCAAAGATATATTTTAATTGGAAATTTGGCGCTTAATCAGATGCAATAAACCGCTAGTTAATAGTATTATTATTTCTGGAGTTATAAGGATGTTTCTTTCAAGCCATTCAGTAATCGAGCCTTTAAAGGTTATGACGTCATCAAGCCACGATTTTATTTGAATTTCAATGCATTTTATAAGTAGTTTACACATTTTTATTTTAATATTTTACGTTATGCATATCCATGATGGGTAAGTATTACGGTGGCCCCCAACGACTAGTTCGTTATAGCAGATGCCAAAGATTTAAAATCCACAATGAAATTCTTTCTACAATAATTTTCTATCAGGCAATTTCCACGTGAAAAAAGGAAAATTAAATAAGTTTCACCCATTGAAAAAAAGATAAATATGAAATAAAATTGATTGACGTCATAGTGGTAAATAAAACTGAAAATGTCTAAGATTTCTCAATAATACAAGGAGTATGAGTAATGTGTAAGTGGACAAAGCAGATTAATATCACGTCATTAGAGAATTAAAAAGAAAATCTCACGTCATATAGGAAGTTTAACTAATTTTTCAAATGTTTGAGAATAATACAAAGCGCGTATCAATATAAATAATAGAGAATAGTAAATATGAGTTTGAGGAATGTATTGAATCATGATAAAAACCCGATTATGAAAATATTCGCATATTTTAACATTTTGAAGGCGTCTAACATGTTTAATTTTGAAATTATATATTTTTTAAATATTGCATTTAGTCCGTATGATGGATATTATTATGACAGAATATAATAGCGGGTTTCGCCCGCTATCCGGCTGGTTTAGATTTTCGAAAAAAACGGAAAAATAGACCGGTAAATTTTTACTTTATAAAAAACATGACCTTTTTTTTGTTCTTGTTGCTAAATTATATTTATTTGAATTTATTAAAGAAAGGATAAAGTGTTTTGAAAGGAATATTAAACGGAACCCTTTGTGCGATCACACCCACTTGTTTTTCTTTGCTTATGATCCTAAGATTTATATTTCCTTGTATGCTGAATTACATCACATAACATAAATCGGAAAATTGCGAATCAAGGTTAAGTCCACTTACCTTGGTATTGCAGAGGGCCCCTCAATCGGTGTTGAATTTAGACATTTATCACCGAAGAGGGGGGGGGGGGGGCATTATTGAGTTCCGGAGGGGATTGCACTTTTTAACCATTAAAAGCATAAAATTTCAAATCTTGGGGGGGGGGGGGGAGATTGCAATGCTCCGGCGGTAAATGTCACGCCCGGGCCATCCCCTGAATTCAATATTGCCTTCAATTTCTGTCGTTAATAGTTAACATGTATAATTTTAGTTATACATGTTAACTAAACATGTATTCATGTATAATAAAAGTATAATAAAAATGTATAATAAAAATATAATAAAAATCATGTATATAAAACATGTATAATAACTGTACAATTCAGTTTAAACTAATTTGATTTAATGTCCTATTTCTAATAAATTCGACAATTGATACAAAATTAATCTGAAATTGAATGAATAATACTTAAATATTATTCAGATCTATTGCATATACATTTCTATCGGTTCAGTAGCAGAATTAAAAATAAGCGAATTCTTCAAGAGCATAATAATGCTTTTAAATGGAGCGATTTTTATGCTGAAAAAGTCTTGAAATGTTGATTCCATATTCCTGAATCCAGCCGGACTTTTAACAATTCGAAAAATTATCGGGGAGAGGGCAAGTAAGTCATTTACAAATAGATTGAATAATTAGGATTATCATTAGTTTGTGAAATAATTATGAGAATAATTAATCTTTCAAAGTACACGATAATGACTTCGTCAGGAAATAAATGATTCAATTATTTTGTAGGATACTGTCTCTGTACTAAACTGTATGTAGGGGACAATTATAAGTAAAATTCACTTCAGACGTCTCTATACAGCTGCCAACGAAACAAACTTTCACTGGTAACGTTAGTTAAACTGAAAACAAGTAATATAAAAACTTTTTTTAAAGTCAATTCCTACTTAGGTCAAATAGAAATTTTTTTCCTGCGATCTACACGCTTCGCCACTGACGGTATTTATTCCTAAATTTATATCCTGCTAAATATCTTACATAAGAGGAATTTTTGAAATGTATTAAAAATTAAATAAAAAATAAATATCTAAAATACCAAAAATTAATAGCTCGAAAAGTATTTATCACAAAATTGTTAGACGAACTGCGTTAGAAAGGTAAAAAATTGTATTTTTCTTGATATAAATTTAAAATCTAATGATTATGCCGTTTTTCAAATATTGAATTTCAAAAATTACCAAACTTCACAATAAAGTGCCATAGTGATGTTACAGTTAGCGATAATACAGTTTTTTTCAAATATTAATTAAATTTTATTATTTAATTTTAGTTTTATACTTCATTTCTGTTCAAAAGTATAGACTCACTCCACATTTATAGTCTCCTTCGCCCGCGAGTCGCCTGATCTTCGCCCGTGAACAGCCCCATTATCTTTTTACGTGTGAAGGTGAGACTATAAATATGGAGCGAGTCTATATTTTTGAACAGAAATGAAACATAAAATTAAAATTAATTAAATTTAATGAATGAATTAATATTTGAAAAAACTGTATTAGCATCAATTGTCATCCAGTACAAGTTTAAACAATTTATTTGAACTTGAATGGATGAATATAAAATATTTTATTAACGATTGAAAATTCCAACAAGATATATATAGAGAGAGTGTAAGCTAATAGTAGGAATTTAATTATAAGTTAAACTGTCAAAATTGAAAAAAAACAAAAACAACAACAAAAAAAAAAAAACATCGGTCTGTGAGACCGCTAACAGCAGTTAAGGGTTAATAAAGAAATCCTGAATTCCCCCCCCCCCCCCTCAAAAATCAAATTCCGCACGTTGGGAAACACTGCAATAGACAGTTATAAATTTATTTTTAAAAATATCATTTAGTCAGGTAATTTGGGAGCTACAGAATATCTAAAAACACGACAGAAAAAAGTTAACCCTTAACTGCTGTAACAAAACTTGTCGCATAACTATTGTGAACGATCTCGGAGACCGCTTGGCTTGACCGAAAGATGAATAAGAGGCTATATTAACCCTTTGTAACTCAACAACTCCGATTTAAACAGTATTTACTGAAATGTTATGATTAAATTATTTTAAACATGTAAAAAAAATTTTAAAGTTTTTTTTTTTTTTTTTTTTTTTTTTTAATTAACTAAAAGTTACTTTTTTTTTTACTTCTGCAGAAAACATAAAATGACATAACTTCTCATAAATAGTGTACATTTTCTAAAACAAAATTGTAAAGTAATACGAACTTACCTTTGTAAAAATATCTATTTTTGGACGTCACCAGCCTTTTTAATTTGACAAAATTTACGAAGTCTGTTTTAGCAATAACTATGTGAAACTGTTCAAATGATAACTTAAACTTTTAAATGAAAAATTAACTCAATATCGAAATCTGTTGAAAATTTTATGAACAATTTATATTAACTGCTGTGGTGGAAAATAGCAGCAATAAACAAAATAGTCTTTTAAACTCCACTGTATAAAGTAACATTGACTTTTCGGTATGTTGCAGTTGTACAACGCGGTGATACAAAGGGTTAAGTCACATGATACTATTTCTGTACTATACTCTATGTACAGGCCTATTAAAGTTAAATTCGTTTATCAGTTAAAATTCGCCAATGGACAGTATTCTTGTGACGTCGCAGTAGGTAAAATGGCGGAGTGATAGTTTGTTTATGCTTTGCATTCACGAAGGGTTTTTTTCGATATTTCTCTTAGTCACGTTATTTTAATTGTTACACTTATGAGCTCGGAAAGCAAATTAATGAAAAATAAAAGAAAACTGCCCAGTTAAACTGACGGCATCGAGCTCACAGGCTATTCACACTAACTGTAAATTATATTCTTATTTCAAAGAATTTGAAATAAGCCCTCGAAAAATGAAGAAATCGACAATATATTAAGAGGGGGGAACAATCCCCCGTTTCTCCTTCTTATAATTAACCAATGAACCCATAAAACTAATCAGAGAAGCGCCTTACCACAATGAACCTATATACAAAATTTGAAAAAATCGGATAATTCTGCATGAAAAATCCATTTATCTAAATTAAGGGGGGGGGTTAGCCCCCCGTCCCCCCTTTATACTTAACCAAAGAACCCCCAAAACTAATCAGAGAAGCGCCTTATCACAATGAACATATATATAAAATTTGAAGAAAATCGGATAATTCTGCTTAAAAAACCCATTTATCTATATCAAGGGGGGTTCAATCCCCCGTTCCCCCCTTTATACTTTACCAGTGAACCCCCAAAACTAATCAGGGAAGTAAGTGCCTTACCACAATGAGCCTATATACAAAATTTGGAGTAAATTGGATAATTCTGCATGAAAAAAATCATTTATCTAAAATAAGGGGGGAGGATTAACCCCCCCCGTTACCCCCTTTATACTTAACCTATGAACCCCAAAACTAATCAGGAAAGAACATTATCACAATGAACCTATATACAAAATTTAAAGAAAATCGGATAACTTTGCATGAAAAAAATAATTTATCTAAAATAAGGGGGAGGATTAACCCCCCCGTTACCCCCTTTATACTTAACCTATGAACACCCAAAACTAATCAGGAAAGAACCTTATCACAATGAACCTATATACAAAATTTGAAGAAAATTGGATAATTCTGCATGAAAAAACCATTTATCCAAATTAAGGGGGGTTAGCCCCCCGTCCCCCTCCTTTATAGTTAACCAATCAATCCCCAAAACTAATAAAGGGAAGCGCCTTATCACAAGGAACCTATAAACAAAATTGGAAGAAAATCGGATAACTCTGCATGAAAAATTCATTTATCTAAATTAAGGGGGAGTATTCCCCCCCCCCGTTAGCCCCTTTATACTTAACCTATGAACCCCCAAAACTAATCAGGAAAGAACCTTATCACAATGAACCTATATACAAAATTTGAAGAAAATTGGACAATTCTGCATGAAAAAAGCATTTATCTTAATTAAGGGGGGTTAGCCCCCCCGTTCCCCCCTTTATATTTAAACAATCAATCCCCAAAACTAATCAGGGAAGCGCCTTATCACAAGGAACCTATAAACAAAATTGGAAGCAAAACGGTTATTTCTGTCAAGAGTTATCGCGTTACGTACGTACATACATACATACATACATACAGAACGGGCGGGCACATAAGCTCTCAGGCTTTGATAGCCTGTGAGCTAAAAAAGTATATTATTTCATTATTTAATTATTAATTAATGAAAAATTTGATAAAAGCATGATTTGCAACATTTAAATGAAAAAATTTTTGAATACTAAAAATTAACAATAAAATCATGAAATGAAAACATATTTAAGTTAAATAAGTTTAAATTATATAATGTATAAACAAGCCTCCATTTAGTCACTTCACATGTTCACATTTCACTCATTTTTATAGTCATTGGCTATAACTTAATTTGATTTAACGTCATATTTCTAATAAATTCGATAGTTAAAATAAAATTAATCCGAAATTGAATGAACTTACCTTATATTGTTCAGAACTATTGCATACAGGTATATCGTTTCAGTAGCGGAATAAAAAAATAAGCGAATTCTTCAAGAGCATAATGCTTTCAAATGGAGCGATTTTTCAATGTTTTCCCTTACAGCTGTTTTTTTTTTCACAGCCTCGAACCGAAAGGAACAAACAATACTGTCCATTCAGAAGTCTCTAGCGATAGTACTAGGGCTCCAAACGAAACAAGATGTCACTAGTATCTTACGGTTAAAATCAAAATTACAAGTTAAACTGTAACAAGTTGGAAATTGTACGTCAAACGTGACAAATGAGGTGTGTTTGTCCTATAGCTAGCTATATAAATAGTCAGATGCTGATGATTTTTAATTCTGTGAAACGAATTATATCGTCTGCAGATTCATTTCTGTCCTAAAATAAGTATCTCGGTCGCTTGACGATTAAACCTCGGAAGCTCTTGTAACAAAAAAGCACCGATTTTTTAAAAAAATTCAAATTTTTTAATAAATATTTTTATTAATACCCTCTAAAGTTTTGATTCGATTTTCATAAAATTTGAAAGGTCTCGACAAAATTCTGCAAAGATAATCTTGAATTTCAAACCATTCGGTTGGGTAGTTTTTGCGTTGTTATATGCGGACGGACGAACAGACAAACGGACGGACCAGACGACGACAACAGGTGCTACGTATTTATATAATTACGAACGCACCATACCAATGCATCATAAACTGCAATACTACTGTAAAAAAAAATAATAAAATTGTAAGAAAATACTATATAGATTTTCTAAAAAAGTACTATCCAACCTATTTATTTTCTAATACAGTAAAGGCTGTTTATAATGGAATTCTGCTGTAAACTGAGAAAAATCATGGTCTAGCCAAAAAAAAAAATATATATATATGCATTTATACCTTTTAAGACGAAAAAACCTATTTAAAATGGAATTTCCTGTACGTTTTCGTCTAAGCAGGCTTTACTTTATCAGGCTTATGGTGGGGGCACGTATTGGAAATATTACCGGGGCCCGCGGTCTTTCTGTACGGCCTTGGAGACAACCACAGTACAAATATATAGACCTTACCTTCCAATACGAATCTTTGCTCTGAGGAGACAACCTTGAGGTGCCCCTTGGAAGGGTTGGGGGGGCAGGCCTGGTAAAAGTGACCTTCAACTGATTGCTCTATTTCGTGACCGAAAAAGAAGGAGTGAAAAGATGAAGGCCAGATTTAAAAAGAGAGAGAGAGGGGTGGATGCTGCAAGAAGCCGCATAATATAATAGTTGAAGTGGAGGATAGAGAGTGGTAATATTTATTGTTATACGCAGGGCCTGATTATTCTAAAGAAACGTGAAGCAGGAGTTTCCCCTCTAAAATCTGAGGAGGGTCTCAAAACGATTACAAAATGGGACTTACAATACCCAATTTATATATATATTTTTTTCCCATTGTGGTCACATTTTTAGGGTTTCGTTCTCCTCACGAAACCCTATTACTCCCGCTCCGTTGTCTGTCCGTCACAGAACCGTTTTCAGAAACTATATAACTTTACAGGCATGAATTTGTCTACGTATAGCTAAATACCTCCTACTAAAACTGTACTACCCTCCTAGTACAATGAAGCTCAAAATATTAAAATTTGAAAAAATCGTATTATTTTAATATAGAGAGATAAAAAACCAAAATTGTAACAGCCTTTTCCTATTAAATTTAAACATTTTTCGTTATAGCTGTTGCCAACCGTTAAAAATCCACCATAAAATTCTTTCTACAATAATTAATTTTCTATTGAAAGATTTCCACGTGAAAAGTGAAATAAAGAGTTTCACCCATTGAAAAAAAGATTAATAGGACGTCATAGTGGTAATAAAACAGAAATTTTCAAACATTTCTCAATAATACAAGGAGTATGAGTATGTGTATGTACAGAAAGCAGATTAATATCACGTCATTAGAGAGTTAAAAAGAAAATTAATCTGACGTCATATTTGATGTTTAACGGATTTTTCAAATGTTTGAGAATAATACAAAGCGAGTATCAATATGAGTAATAGAGAATAGTAAATATAGGAGTTTGAGGAACGCATTGAATCGTGATAAAAACCCGATTATGGAAATATTCGCGTATTTTAACATTTTGAAGGTGTACAACATGTTTAATTTTGAAATATTTTTTTTTTAAATATCGCATTTAGACCACATGACAGATATTATTATGACAGAGTATAATAGAGGGCTTTGCCCGCTAACAGACCGGTAAATTTTTACTTTATAAAAACATGATTTTTTTTTTTGGTGGGGGGGGGGGGGGATGAAATTTATTTCGATTTATTAAAGAAAGGATAAAGTGTTTGAAAGGAATATTAAACGAAACCCTTTGTACGATCTTTGATCACACTTACCCACCTTTTTTTTTTTTTTTTTTTTTTTAACGTTTTTTCTATAATATCACCGAAAAACTGTTAAATAACGGACAGGCTCGCACCTAAGGTTATACAGACCTCGGAAATCAATGACTGCCAAGTCTCAGCCTAATGCAAACAAAATATTAAGTAACATTTTATAAATCCTCATCTCAAACCTAAATATTTTGTTTAAATGTCCAATTTTCACACTTGTAGTTTGTAGTTGACTTCATCGTTATTTTTTTCTTCTATTATTTAAAACTTGAATAAGCACCGAATTCATTTTCAAAATTCAAAGATTTTTTTTTCGACTGTGTGTGTGTACCGGAAACAATGATTCTCATTTCGAGAATTTGGAGGGGGGGGGGGGGGGGGCAGGGACTGATTTGCAAATTTCGGGGCCCCTTGCACCAATGCTTGAGTGAAAAGATATATTAATAAAAAATAAATAAACCTGTAAACAAAAGGGAACGTCTTTCATAGAGATTGACCTCAACTATCCAATGAAAACAAAAATAATTTTAAAATAATGAAGTGCAAACGAGATATTTTAAAAAAAAATGTCTTCCATAAGATTAACATTCGCAAGCGGGTGTTTTCACTTGAGTGAAGTAGCCCCTTAAAAAGTTATTTTTAAATTAAATAAACGATAAACAGATTTTTCCATGTTATTATTTTTAATAGTTAAAACTTTATCAGATTTTGGCGAATAATTGAAAAAAATTCAGTTGCATTTGGGGGCTCCTCAAATTCGGGGGCCCTGGGCTCGTGCCCCGAATGCCCTGCCGTAAATCAGGCGCTGGGGGGGGGGGCTTCTCAGTGCCGTAGTCGGATAAAAAAAATAGAGAATATACACCAGGGACGGGACGGCGTACATATGGCATGCGGCGGATTACTTTCGGCACGGCAAATATTCAGGTGCTGAAATTAAAATATAGTAAAATATCTCGAATAAAAATATAGTGAATTTTGTTTTTGTAGGGGAAGGTTTGCCTAATGGGTAAATTGTGGGAAGTGCAAGGAGATTATCCACACTATTTCAGGAAATTTGCCTAACTAACCAGGTAATTTGAATAGGACCAATCTCAGAGCAGGGTGTTTAATAGGCTATTTGCCATACGGCATCCAGATGTTCTGGTTAGAAATAACCCAGATAACTCAACATATAACAATCCGGTACTTACTTCTCCATTATACCGTCGACCACTCTCCATAAAAAATAAATAAATAAATAAATAATAATAAAAAAAAAACAGTGCTTCTCTATTATCCCGTCGACCACTCTCCACAACAAAAAACTATCGCCAAACTGTAACACCAAAAGAATGGGAGAACGTTGCCATTGGAATATCAAAATAAATAAATAAATAAAATATAAGAATTTAAGGACACAATTGTTGTTTTAATGAATGAAATAACTAATAAATCAGTAAAATATAATGAAAAATACAGGCAAATGTCGAATTAAAAACCAGTTGATGACATAAACACGTATAATGCTTCTGACATCCAGTAAATGGGATTGAATTTTTGTTGTTTAATCTTACAGTTTGGCGATAGTTTTTTGTTATGAAAAATGGTCGACGGGATAACAAGAGAAATACCATATTTAAAAAAAAAAAAAAAAAAAAAAAAAAAAAACTATCGCCAAGCTATTCACCAAACTGTAACGCCCAATAAACAAATGAAGAATGTTGCCATTGGAATCTCGAAAAATATATATATATGGAATGAATGTGAAAAAGTATGAAAGAATTTTGAATGTGAACGAATGTGGATTGATATGAAAGGATATTTAGTTAATCCCATTCCAAATCAGAAACTAAAATATAAAAATTCAAAGTTTAAAATCCCTAAATCGTGTGTCAAAATTTTAAAGTTTTGCCTTCATTTCTAGTTGCCCCTGTAACTTAACTTTCCTTACGATACATTTATTACGAACAGATATCAATTTTGAATCCTAGTTAAGATTAAAAGTGCTGACGGTAGCGCATCTCTCTTCTACCGGTGGTTAGATCTTGCATGAATAATTATCTGGGCTGCTTACCCAGATATGAGTCAAGGGCTAATTAGCCAATTAAATTACATTATTTCATAAGTTGCAAAGCGGTCTCTGGCGGTAGTTTCGATGTATATAATGTGAGGAGCACGTGGTTTTTTTGCGTGGCTTTTTGACTAATCTCTCTCCCCAATAACTACGGCCGTTATAAGTCCGATAATTTGCCGATCTCCGGCCGATAAGACGATGTTTTCCCGGTGAAAGACTCCTCAAACTCTGGCCTGGGCCTAGCTTAATCAAAGAGACTTGTAATTAATTGGAATAAAAGCTAGTTCCCAGGAAAATGTCTGCTGATTTCTCCTACACTCGTCCGACTACATACTTTTATCTTCTAGCCTATGAATTACACGGTGATTCAACGAACGAATGCCAAGAACTACATTAACGGCGCTAAATATGGTCCTTCGAACATAATGATATCTAGTAATGGGATGTGTGATAGCGGTGATCGACCGTTCGTTACAGAGAGACCGATGTGCGTTCGTTATAACGAGGTGCGCTCGTTACAGAGGCGTATCTTACAGCGAGTCGGCAGGATAGTGCACGAAGTCCGAGATTTTCTCCGGTGCAGCCGCGAGTATGCAGACCGGGATTTTCACAGCAGGCGACTGTCATGCCGACTTTACAAATTGTAACGAATTAATCCTGGGAACGACTTGGGAGACTATTAAATGACAGAAACAGAGAAATAAGTTGGACTCGGGACCTCTAGACAGATCGAACTCGTTTATTGAAGCATTTCTTCGTACAGACATCTTCGCGCGTTCAGTCGGAGGTCCCGCGAGCCATTTACGTTAAGATTTGAGATCTACATAGCCGAAGGTTTGGCTGACCGCTCAAATGTGTCAAAAATCTGTCTTCCTCGCCCTTGCAGGCTGGTTTTAATTCGAATTTAGGATATTTTCCAGCAGAGGGAGAAATAGTCAAATTGGGAGGATCATTTATTTTAATTGGTCAATGAGCTTTTGATTGATGTCTGGGGTCTTATGCGGACACCAAGGCTTGGCCGGGCCTGGGAGCCGCACCCCAGAGACTGCTGCAAGAAATGCAAACTCATCACTTTTAAAACTTAATTGAAGAAGCTAGAAAATTGGCTAAGGAAAGAACAATAGCTTACCATATAAAAAACAAAATCCATTATGATGCTCGTTTTCTTCCTGTAAAGTTTAAAGTTGGTGACATTGTAATGTATGAAGAATTCCACTATCCTAATACACGTAAATTGACTCCACCATATTCTGGACCATATACCATCTTAAAACAACTATCTGATGTAAGTTTTGAAATTGATAAACCCAGTACACATTTTAAGACAGATTCTGAAATAGTGCATGCTTCCAAGTTGAGATTCTATAACCCTCCTCAAAATCTAAAACTCTATCATGAATAACCCCCGTCTATTTCTTTCATCTTTCAATTTTTTATTTTTGCTTTCCTATCGTCCCTCTATCATTTTAGTGTTTGGATGAGGACCCAGCTGGATGTTAAATTAAAACCCAGCGGTGTAGTTGGCGGATTAGTTTTAAAGTACTGCTAACCTTTTTATTTTTTTTATTACTTATACAATGACAAAACTAGGAACACGTTAGGGGTCCTCCGCTCCATGGCCTCCCGTCTATAGTCGAACTGTTTTCCCATTTTCCCTTTCCATGTAGAATGGAGAATTTGGCAAAACTGCTTCGCTTTCCCTCTGTAGGTGATTATCGGGCATCCCTTTTTCCTTGTGCAAGAGACACATTTTTTGGATGATAATCACCTCAGAGTTTAGAAATCCATGTCCCACTGAGCATGGTGGAAAGGATAGCCTATTTTTTTTTTTTTTTTTTTTTTTTTTTTAGTTAGAATTTCCTATTTTTACAAAGTTTTCAAGTTCAATTTTTTTTAATAAGTCCCACTAGAGCAGTCATACTCAACCTTTTTTACTCGCGGGCCGCAAACGTACATTTGCGACGTTAGATGGGCCGCAACGTACTTGTATAATAATGTAAAAAAAGGTAATTAAAATAGTAAGAAAACAAAAGTGGTATAACAAAGCATTGTAACAAAGTTAATTTTTTCAATAGGGATGAACGTTTGTCACAAAAGAAATGTTACTAAAAATTTTAACACCGCTATTTCTAAACAATGTATTTCGTTGTAGATTTCAATTGCACATGTTGCAGCGAAAATTGTACTTTGAAAATAGTGGTGTAAAACATTTTTGGTGCGCTTTTTTTCCGACAAACTTTGATTTCCAATAAAAAAGTGTTAGCTATATAATAAGTATAAAACATAACAATATAATAATACAGAATTTCTAAGTTCTAAAGAAAAAAAAAAGATTTTTTTAAATAAATAAATCTTTTTATTAATTCAAAAACTTTTTATTATTTTTTTAATGTAGAAATATATAGTGCAAATTTAATTAATTTGAAATAATGTTTGATTGGCGTTCAAGATTTAAAAAAAAAAAAAAAAAAAAAAAAAAAAAAAAATACATACACCACTGCAGTACACATAGGACTACATGTAAAAAGGCATTTAGGGTGTTTTAATATAATTTTAAAATAATTATAAGTAACAGGACAGATTTTGTCTTCCCAAGAAAATATATAAAACAACAGTGAAGGTTTTAAATATCCTTTATGCACATCTCAATTATTTTTATAAATATGGATTTATGATTATGTGTCTCGGACCGCACATAAAGAATTGCCGGGCCACATGCGGCCCGCGGGCCACAGGTTGAGTATGGCTGCACTAGAGTATCCTATAAGCCCAAAGATGCTTATAAATAGATAATTTGGAGTAGTAACAGAGCTTGTAACTGCTCATATGACATTTTGATGTTTGTGTTGTTTTTATTGCATTTGTAGTAATTGTTTTGTCCTATATTTACAATATATTTGAAGTATCTTTTATTCTATATTTTTTAAATTTAATGTTTTGAATAAGTGTTTATATCATGTTGAAATATTTTTATAAGTTTAAGTGCATATTTTCATTGTTTGTGTTTTGTAAATAATATAAGTATTTGCCATATTATATTTCAGTTTTCAAGTATCATATTCTTTAGTTTTTATTGTATTGTATGTTTAAAGAAAGGTGCAATGTTTACCTTTCCTGATGAACCAACACCCAAGAACAATTCACACAGGACATGTTGGTTAACAAAAACTTTTGCAATGTGCTAATAGACTTTCAAAAAATAGCACATAATGTTCTCGCGAGAAATGTTCAATTTTTTTTTTGCTGCAGCTGTGTTTTGTTTACAGTATATGTCATATGTTTAATCTTCAGTGTATATCATCAAATAGTACCAGTATTTTATGTAAAAGTAAGCCCAAGCAGTTTGAGAGTCTAATTAAAATTCCGTATACAAAAAAAAAAAAAAAAAATCGATAGCCTAGTTTAAAATGAGTTTAACTGATGGGGTTGAGGCCCACAGCCCTTGCTGACAAGTGCTGTGGCACTCATTTTTAAAGGGGGGGGGGAGATGTGAAATGAATGTGAAAAAGTATGAAAGAATTTTGAATGTGAACGAATGTGGATTGATATGAAAGGATATTTAGTTAAACCCATTCGAAATCAGAAACTAAAATATAAAAATTCAAAGTTTAAAATCCCTAAATCGTGTGTCAAAATTTTAAAGTTTTGCCTTCATTTCTAGTTGCCCCTGTAACTTAACTTTCCTTACGATACATTTATTACAACAGATATCAATTTTGAATCCTAGTTAAGATTAAAAGTGCTGACGGTAGCGCATCTCTCTTCTACCGGTGGTTAGATCTTGCATGAATAATTATCTGGGCTGCTTACCCAGATATGAGTCAAGGGCTAATTAGCCAATTAAATTACATTATTTCATAAGTTGCAAAGCGGTCTCTGGCGGTAGTTTCGATGTATATAATGTGAGGAGCTCGTGGCTTTTTTGCGTGGCTTTTTGACTAATCACTCTCCCCAATAACTACGGCCGTTATAAGTCCGATAATTCGCCGATCTCCGGCCGATAAGACGATGTTTTCCCAGTGAAAGACTCCTCAAACTCTGGCCTGGGCCTAGCTATCAAAGAGACTTGTAATTAATTGGAATAAAAGCTAGTTCCCAGGAAAATGTCTGCTGTTTTCTCCTACACTCGTCCGACTACATACTTTTATCTTCTGCCTATATGAATTACACGGTGATTCAACGAACGAATGCCAAGAACTACATTAACGGCGCTAAATATGGTCCTTCGAACATCGTGATATCTAGTAATGGGATGTGTGATAGCGGTGATCGACCGCTCGTTACAGAGAGACCGATGTGCGTTCGTTATAACGAGGTGCGCTCGTTACAGAGGCGTATCTTACATATATATAAAAATTCAAATAATTCGGAAAATCCTCACTCAGTAAAGTGTCAATAACTTCAAGCAATAAAATTCACACTATATTAGTGAAAATAGAAAAAAAAAATAATCTTAGATATTTATTTATTTACATTATTTTACTTAATTACACGGATGAATAAATATTTGTGATGTCAGTCGAAACGGATCTATTATGCGATGCGTAACGATGCATCGCAACATTTTTCAAAAGCTCTTTCTTTTTCAGTATCATGGCGTCGCAGTTTAAAGGCGTAATTGTTATTTTAATGAACGAAATAACTAATAAATCCGTAAAACATAATTAAATATACAATTAAATGTCAAATAAAAAATCACTTGATGACATAACAAACACGTGTAAAGCATCTGACGTCAAGTGAATATGACGTCCACGATTATGCATTTTTTTTTTTTTTTTGCGTTAAATCCTTACTTTATCGATAGATTTATTTATTTATTTTTAATGGAAAATGATCGACGGAATTGTACCAACAATTCTATATATTATTTCTGTTGTAAACATAACTTTTTTTAGGCAAATAAGAAACGTAGAACGATAAATGAAATGTCCTATGAAAGGGTTTTGAACAGGCTTCTGACAGTACACTCACATTTCGTTAAAACATGTTTTTTGATTAAAAATTGCGGTTAATTGAAAATTAAATCAGCATCGTTTTCATATATGAAATGAAAGGATTTTTTCAAATCAGTGTTGCCACAAAAATAAAATACCGAAACAATGATTATATTAAAAAAAAATCTCTGACGGCTAGGCCTACAGGCACAGGTAGATTTCGAAGACGCAGACCGTGGGGCGCCTGTTTGTTGGGAATTGCGGAAGAAATGACCTTTTGCCATGATGCGGCAGTTGGAACCGCTCACTTAGAAACCTAACTCGTTTGCAGGCGAAGCCAGCAGGGATTTTTTTTTTTTTTTTTTTTTTTTGGCTATAAGGGTTGGTCCAATAAAAAACTTGCCAGTATAAAAGTTTTAGATAATATTAAGAGAATTTATAATAAATTTAAGTGGATTTGATATCTTGATATGATCCCTTGGGCCCATTTTTTATGATATCAAAAATCGGTTATACATGAATTTTCGACAATTTTCCTAGAAGTAATAATAACTTTAAACGGATTCGATACGTATCATAATTAAGAAATTATGGGATTTTTTCTGTTTTCACAAAAAGCCCCCCTCCCCCCCCCTTGGTTCGATTTTGCCCATTCACGAACTTGACCGAGATTTTATGCCCCTTGATTTTATGTATCCGTTTAGAAGAGATTTGTGCAGAATTATGGAAGTTAGCGTGTCTATAAAAAAAGTGACATAGATAGATAGATAGATAAAGTTTTGAACTGGGGGATGGTTTTGGGTACTGGGAGTCATGATCGGCGTAGATCTGCAAAAATTTTTCAAAATTTCCAACTTAGGGGAGAATGTAATAGGTAGTATATTTCTTACGAAATCTACCTAAAAGTTCAATAAAGATAAAGTGGTAAAGAGTTGCTGCACGGGATTATTTTATATTTGTGATTAAAAAGCAAAATTTAAATTCAAATGCTCAATTTATTATTAACTGTCCCATGTTATTTTCTGAAACATGATGTCACCCTAATGCAGTTAAAATATGATATATATTTATATTCTATTACACGATTATATTATACGATATATATATTCCGTTTTGAGTTCACTATCTTCGGTCAGTTTTTACTGTAACTTTGATGGAATAAATGTAATGATATTCTGGCTCGACCAGGGTTTGACAAATGCGGTCGCCAGGTCGCCATTGGCGACTAAGTTTTTCTATCTGGCAACCAAGTTATTTAATCTGGCTTTTTTTTTTTTTTTTTTTTTTTTTTTTTGGTGACCTATGAAATAAGCACAACGGCATTTTTGCTCTCCCCAAACCCAACTGGTGCACGGCAAGCAGTGATCTTCATATTGTCTCGTACTTTTAACCCCTTGAGGGGCGGTGGTATATATTATATATCACCTAATTTTAATCCGATTCAAACCAGAAACTTTTAATTAAATTTTACTTTTCTAGTTTGATGGGAAAAGGTTGAAAAATTGCTTTTCCATATTTTGAACTAAATTCTTTAGTGAATTCCGGTGGGAATTCACCGTTACAAGAACACAATTGCTTGACCCTGAAAGCGTTAATGGAAAAACAAAATTTAAAAAGACATTCACCATCTTATGCACAGAAAACGCAAGTCACAAGATTAGAATGTGGAAGGAGGGGGGAAAGGGGTCAATGAAACAGTAAGAAATAACTAACATTGGATACAATGATAAAAAAATGCTTAAGTTTTTATAAAATTTAAAATCAGGTTTCTGTATTCAGAGTTAAAACTAATTAATCTATCACATTAATTTTAACGACTAATAATAATATATATGTGACTATAAGTAATTCATACGAAGTAAATCTATAAAACTAAATTATGTACTATTATAAACTATATAACTAATAACTCTAAACCGTGGTTTTGTTACTTTTTTTTTTTTTTCGATTAATTCATAAAAGAACTTTTGTGGCGTTTGAAAATCAATGAAAGGGGGGGGGGGGGGGGGTAAATATTTTTTACTGGCGACTAGTATTTTTCGCTGCCTATCAGATTTCATAAAATTTGTAAAGGACTGGGCTCGACTAATGTTGCTTGCAGATATTTTTAGTCCTTAATTTTTTTTTTCTTTTAGAAGTTTAAACCTGCATCTAAAATTATTAGATATTACTAAAAAATATTAGACTGCAGTGCGAAATCTTCGCACAGGTTCACTGGTATTATATATTTCACAAATATACTCTATCTTTATTATATACAGAGAATATTAAAAAAAAAAAAAAAAAAAAAAAAAAAGTTGTTTGATGAAACACCTGACAAACCACTCTTAGGAATAATATTTGACACATTGTTGAAATCTCATGAATGAAGATTTTAGAACTGTTATCGCGTGCGAAAACGGCCCCAAAAGTACAAAATTTACATAACAAATGAGCACAAACGGCATTTTTCTCTCCCCTACCCCTTACTCCTGCACGGCAAGCAGATATCTTCCTCTTTTCACTTACTTTTAATGACAGAACGAACCAAGTTTAAAATACATTCTTTTCCACTCTAGCCAGCTAGCATGTCACGTGATTAGAAAGCGGGGAGAGGTAAAAGGTTTCCCAAGTATGCCTATTAATTTAGACTTTACACAGTATTTCCTTAATTTCAGAGATACATAATTTTGACAAATTCTACTAGAAATATTGGTTTGTATTACCTATTCTAAACTATGCATCTAATAATTCTAAACTACCTTGTTATTATTTTTTCTCAATTAATTCATAAAAAACTTTTGTGCTTTTGGAAAATCAATGAGGGGGAGGAAGGGTGTAAATATTTTTTACTATGGCGACTAGAATTTATTTCTGTCTACCTTTATTTATCAAATTTGTAAAGCTCTGATAATGGGTGTTATTTACTGTAATACTTTAGAAAGTAATTTAAAAGATATACACACTGTTTCCCAGGACCGTGCGAAGACAAAACTGCGCCCGGGACAAAGCTTCAATTCCCCCCCCCCCCTCTCCTTTTTGTGACAGGTAACACAAAACTGATAAAGTAGAGAGACAGAAATAAATTCTATTGAATAAACATTTCGCGTTTATGTTGGAACTTTAAAAGGTTTCATTTTAATTCAGAAATTGCAAACAACTCAATAGCGTAAGAGAAAATTGCACTTATTTGTTCGAGAGATCATGATATTTTGAGACAGAAAAAAAAAGAGAAAAAGAACTTCCCCAGAAAAGGATCGATGACCAAAAAATGAATAAATAAATAAATTAAACCGTGGTTGGTAGTATAAATTTGGCGCCCTCTCAATTCTCGCGCCCGGGGCGAAGCCCCCCCCCCCCCCTCGCCCTCCTCTTCGCACGGCCCTGCTGTTTCCGTTGTCGCGTTTTAGATGCCACATAATTCATATCAGCTTCGTAGTTAGTCATTTTTAGGAAACTGCAAGCTGAATTGAAGTCATCTGACAAGAGATTTCTACTTGGGTGTTTCTTATGTAACCATTTCCGCAAATAATAACTCGCAGAAAAAAAAAAAAAAAAAAAAAAAAAAAAAATCTTAAAAATGGTAAGCTTCCAGTTTCTATTAAACAGTTCTTCGTGTCTGGAATCAAATTCTAAGTTGGCATAATTTTAACTTCGTCATTTCTGCCTATGCCTTTATAATCTTTCTGTTTCGATAATCTTTTCATCTGATTTTTTTTTTTTTTTGAGCCAATACCGAGACCAGGCCCATGCGAAGAGAAAACTGCGCTTGGGCCAAAGTTTCAGTTTGGCGCCCCCCCTCCTTCCACACACACTCCTTCTCTTTGTGGAAGGTGTCACAAAATTATTAAAGTGCATAAACATAAATAAATTCTATTATTGAATAAATAGTTCGCATTTATTCTGAAAGTTTAAAAAGTTTAATTTTAATTCAGAAATTTCAAACAACTTAATAACATAAGAGAAAATTGCACTTATTTGTTAGAGATATCATGATGTTTTGTGGCAGGGAAAAAATAATAATACTGAGGGGGATAAAAGAAATTCCCCGGAAAATGATCGACGACCAAAAAATTAATAAAATAATAAATAAAACCGTGGCTTGGGGTATAAATTCGGCGCCCCTCAATTTCCGCGCCCGGGGCAACCGCCCCCGTCCTCGCACGGCCCTGATCGAGACTAGATTGGTCTTCATTAAGTTGCATTTCAAAATCAATGACGGCTCCACTATTGGAACACATGAGTACATGAACCCCCGAAGAGAAATGAAGAAATAAATTAACAAATTAAGTAAAAAATAATATTAATCTCATTTCCATAATCGCATAATAAGATCACTAATTATAATTAAAATGTAGATAAAATGCTTAAGTGAGACAAAGAAGAAACACAAACGGCTTATAAAAACCTTTTAATGATCGACATATGTTTCAGCGCTCATATACGGCGTCATTTTCAAGATATATGACGATAAACAAAAACACATTACTAAATTTTTAAAAATAAACTTGAAAACATAAATCACGCGATCATCTCATGATTTATGTTTGATCTCGTGATTTATGTTTTCAAATTTATTTTTTAAAATTTGGGAGAATGTTTTTGTTTATCGTTGAAAATGGCGCCGTATATGAGCGCTGAAACATATGTCGATCATTAACCCGGGAGAAGTCGCATGAGGTATGACATACCCCGAGTGCGTACGGATTTTACAATTATCACCACTACTTTTTGAAAAGTAATCTTTAGCGTATTTTATCCTACAATTTGTAACAGTTGTCACTGACTAAATAAGTTGAGAATTATTGTTTGTATTTATTGGTGACAAAGTAAAAACTATTCATACCCTAGATATGCGCGATTTCTCCCGGGTTAAAAGGTTTTTATAAGCCTTTTGTGTTTTCTCTTTGTCTCACTTAAGCATTTTATCTATATTTTAATCACATTTCCATATTTTTGTCAATTTCCAGGATGAGTTTAAATCCCCCCCCCCCCCCCCCCAACCTCTTCTCCTTTAAATACGAAAAGCGTTACTGTATTAATGTAAATGTCGAAAATTATCAATAACCAGCTTCCGATCTCAGGATCGCAAGCGCGATCGAAGAAATTCCCTTCGAAAAAACTAGTTTATGCGGACGAAAGCGGCGAGGTTGAGTGTGAATCAAAGATACCGCTCATGTAATTTTATTCGCACAACCTTCAGAGTGGGAAAGCTGGAATATTTCGCTGTTTTCTTCTTGATTGTTGTTTATTCGATTCTTGTTGTTGTTTCCTGCATTCGGTTAAGTTAATTTTTGCTTTTTTTATTTGTTTGATAGTATTGTTATGTTGGGTTTACACTTAAATGAAAATTTTAGTATTATTATTATTTAACTCCTGTTTAAATAAATTAACTATCCCAATTGATTTTTGATATTAGCTTATGACAAAGATGCAGTATAATTAGAAACTTAAAACTAACATGAAGAAAAAAGAACAAACCAAAGGATCACTTACAATTTCGGGAAAGTAGACAATAATTATAACCTCTTTTTATATCTTTAAATCACAAAAGCCGACTCCTTGCCCATTTCCGAAGTAAGCTCTGGAGAATAGCCTTGATCTGGAGTTTAACTCGGGAAGTTTCCTCAGTACGAATCCTAATTGACTTACAAGGACTTTTATCAGCTGGAGAGGATAAATTTAATCTGTTCCAATCTGTGTTCTAGTACAAGCACATTTCGATTAGCGGTCGAAACAGCATTTTCGTCGGGGAGTCACAAATCACTTCACGCTGTCAGATAGGAGGTTAATAAAACGGTGAAAATAACTCGACGTCCATGTGGGAGCCCTTGCCGCTGAGTGCTGAAAACGGGACTTCGATTCCTGCAAGAGTTCACTAGCGGCTCTTTCGAAGAGCAAGAGTTTTCCTTCACTTGATCAGCCATAATATGTTCGTCGTTTTTGTGAATCATTCAAGACGTGGTAGCGGACGAGTCCATTAGCTCTCGAACGGTCAAGGGGTCAAACTGTTATCGCGATAAATTGTATTTTGTCATATACATTTAAAGCTCTGTCATTTTTTTTTCTCTTTTCTTCGGAAGCGCAGCGTTTTTTTTTTTTTTTCTTTTCTTTTCCTAATTATTATGTGATTCTAAAGAATTCTTTAGTTCCCAAGATTTAGTTCGTTTATTTCAGTTTTGTTGAAATATTTTTTTTTTTTTTTTTTTTTTTTTTAATTATTTATAGTTAAAATAATAATAAAAAAAAAAGCTTCAGAATATTAAGGAAAGAAATATGCACATTCTTTGCCTAACAATTATTATAAATCAGTTATGGCTATTTATAGAAGACTGCAAGATACAACATAGAAACATATACCACATGTTTTAATACAAATGATATTTTTTATGATATTAAATATATATCTATAAACTAACAAATTACTTTTAAATAATTCTAACTTAATTCATATGTTTAAGTGGTAATGTATTTATTTTTAAGCATTAAGAATCTAAATTTGTCCAAAATATAAATAAAAAAAAATCCCTGACGGCTCGGCCTACAGGCATAGGTAAATTTCGAAGAGACAGACGGTGGGGCGCCTGTTTGTTGGGAATTGAGGAAAAAATGACCTTTCTGCCATGATGCTGTGGTTGGAACCACCCATTTCGAAACCCAACTTGTTTGCAGGCGGAGCCGGTAGGGATTTTTTTTTGGAGGGTTTATTTATTTATTTATTTATTTATTTTTGCTATAAGGGTTGGTCTTATAAAAAACTTGTCAATATAAAAGTTTTAGATAATATTAAGAGGATTTATAATAAATTTAAGCGGATTTTATATATTGTGAATGGACAAAGTTATGAATTTTGTTCTTCTAAAACCCTCCTCCTCCCCCCTCCTTGGGGCGATTTTTAATGATATCAAAAATCTGTCCTACATAAATTTTCGACCCTTTTTCTAGAAGTAATAATAACTTTAAACAGATTCGATACGTATTGTAAAGAATTGAACTTCGACATCCAGCTGCACTATGTGTCATTCTGTAAAGAATTGAACTTCAACATCCAGCTGCACTATGTGTCATTCTAGCATTTCCTGTGAGTACACTTAACTGCATACCTTCCCTCGCTATTTTTGCCTTGAAGACTAGCAGACGCCGAATTCTATTGTACTGTGAGCGGAAAGTTCGGACAGTGATGAAGTGGTGAGGCGTTACCCAAAAAGGGGTCTTATGCTTTGATCCTTGCCGAGTTCGTGGGAAAGAGTTCATCTGCGAGAGAAGCGATCTCTGCACACGATTTTTAGGTTTGCGCCCGAAACTTTGCCCTTTGTCTTAGAACGTCCAATGACGGACTTAGTGAAAACGAAACAGAGGGATCTCAAGGCTGCTAAGAGGCTGGAGAGTTTCGAGGGGCCCGCCTCGACAAAGCCCCCGCCCCTAGAAGAAGTTCTCCTGCGAGAATGAAAAAGTGAGAGAGGACAGTTTTTGGAGAGATCGAAAAGGAGAGTGTTGACTCTCTGGAGAAGGGAAAAGGAAACGTCAGTTTCTAACTCAGCGTGGTGTAAGCGCTAGTGAGGTCCGACCTCTAGAATTGATACAGCAGGTATCCGGTGAAAATCCCAGCGAAGTTAAAAAGCACACCAAGTGCGAGAGTGAGAGTTCTTAGACTCAGAATTAACGAGTATTAGTAGATCTTCCGAAGAGAAGGAACGGACGAGCCTTGGTCCGAATGAACTTTGTTTTGTAGTCACGACTGTCTGTAATGTTTAGAGACTTTTGTTTGTTTCAGTTACACTTGGAGTCAAGAGGTCATTAATTTATAAGCGATTGACTCACGAAAAATAATTAAATGCTGTATTGACGTCTTGTATATATTTTTCATTAGAATTAACATTGTTATACAATAAAATTCTATTTTCTAATTTATGCGAGAAATTCTCTGTGCCAACGATCCGATCTCGCTACCACTCACCATCTTTTATCGGGTCGGTATAGAGGAGTTACTACAACTGGTGGCTTGCGGTGATGGATTAATTAGCAAAAATTAATGACATTCTCTAAAGACAAAGAGTGGACTCCGAAATTTAAATCATCAAAGTGCTCCAAGAAAGAGTCTCCTTGTGACTTGTGACCTGAGTCTCCTTAGACGCCCCTGTGGATCAACACAGCATCAGAAAGAGTAATCTACCAAGAATTCTGGAGAGTGTTCCCCCATCCGGAAGAGTCCCCATCCGAAAAGTGTGATAGAGACCCCCGTCTGTGCTCCTGAGAATCTCTGAAGTCTGTGCTTCTGACGCCCTGAAAGACTCTTAGTAATGGAGGTAAGCTCTTTTTATACTCAGAGTGGCTTTAATTGTTATTAGTGTTTGTATAGGTGTTGTAGGCTTCAAAAAAAAAAAAAGTTGTATGTTTATTTTTGTGAGAGTAAATTTTTGAGAAATTTTTCCGGTAGAAAAAAAAAAGCATTATGAGATACTTCCGAGATTACTGTAACTTATTTAATAGACAAATTTTGTAGTTAAAATTAAATTATTGTTGAATTAATTTAATGCAAACTGAGAGTTGTGCAGTGTTACAAAATTTTAGCTGAATCTATAAATGAGAGTTCATTGAAAAAAAAAAAAGTATCGAACGCATTTCATATTTTAAGATAACAGAGTTGATTTTATATGTTTTTTGTGAATTATTCTAAATCTTTTAAGAGTGGATGCAGAGATTAAGACCACCATTGATTAAAAGAGAAAGGAATTGAATAAGACTTTTGCAATTTAAAATATTTTTACTGTGCTTTTTGAAATTGAAATTGTTGTTTTGTGTAAAATTTATCCCATATGTATTTTATAACCAAATACCAAGGTGAATGTGTACGATAGGATAGAGTTGCTTATCTTTATATGTTGCATATTTCCTATATTATTACTAAGCGTACCTTTTTATGAGCGTATATTTTGGTAATATTTTGACGCACTTGGTAGGATTTGATTTAATCTTATTGTATTGTTTTATATTTGTGGGAAAGATAATTTCTAATTTTATATTTTAAAAATGTCGGAGCTTAAATATTATAGGAAAGCTGATTTGCAAACGTTAGCTTACGAATTTGAGGTCATTTTAGAGGAAAATGATACTGTACCGAAAATTATAAAAAAAATAGAGTCGTCAGAGGGATTTGATAAAGAGCTAGCCTTAGCGCAAATTAAACTGTTAGAAAAAGACAGGGAAAATAAGTTATTGGCGGAGAAGGAAGAGAATGATAGACTTCAGTTAGAGAAAGAAAGATTGTGGGAGAAAGCAGAAAAAGAAAAAGAACGCGAACATGAGTTAGCTAGATTAAAGGCGACACAAGAGTCAGATGACCGGAGTACCGCATCCAGTAGCATCTCAGTTAGAACGAATCATTTACCCCTAAAAACAATTATGCATCGCTTTGATGAAAAGAATTCGGATATTTCGTTGTTTTTGAATTTATTCGAGAGACAGGCAAAAAAATGTAATCTAAATTCGGATGAGTTGGTGACGAACTTACTATCATTATTACCTGTGGGAATGGCCGAGTTAATTTTGAGAGAACCCGAAGACAAAATTGATGATTTTCAATATGTGAAAGAAAAACTGTTAGAACGCTATCGTTTGAATGCAGAGACATACCGACAAAAATTTAGTCAGCATCCCCGAAATCCTAATTCAGTTTGGAAGGACCTGATCTTTGAACTTAATAGTTTTTTAGAAGGATGGCTGTCATGCTTACAAGTTTCGGATTTTGAGGGTTTGAAAAATTTGCTTGTCACGGACCAAATCAAACGGAGAGCGTCTCCAGAAATGCGCGAACATTTTATAGATAACTGGGCGGAGATTAAAGATCCCGAAAAGTTAGTGAGGCTTTTAGATGCGTACGAGGCAATCAAGCGCCCGTCAAAAAAAACTTGGAATACGAAACTCCCTTTAGAGAAGAATTTTGAAAGACCCAGGACTTTTGAAAATGGGCGAAACCGTAACAGAAATCCGAAGACTAACTTTAACTGGAGGGATCGCGATGATCATAAAGAAAGGGAAAGGGTTTACGAAAAAAGGCGAGAAGTCAAGTGTTACGCGTGTTTTCAAAGCGGTCACTACAAGGTAGATTGTCCGGAAATTAAAAAGAAAGATGTTGCGCGGGTTGGTCACTTAATAAGTAAGCCGACACTTGAAGAAACCTTCTCCCCTTATTTGAGTAAAGTGTTAGTGAATGGAATTCAGACAACTGCTTTAACTGACACTGGGAGTGAAATTGATATCATCGCATACGACTTGGTCAGTCAAGATAAATTGAATGGAGATCACGTATGGATTAAAACTCCGCTGGACAGTAAATTATACTGTTTACCTATAGCAGAGGTCACTTTAGAAATTGAAGGCGTGGGGGTCATTGAAACCAAGGCAGGAGTTAACAATAGAAATTCAGATATGTACTACTATTTGTTGGGTAATCGCACTCAGAAATTGTTAGAACAGGCGAAGAAAAAACCCGAATTGATGAATGCAGTTTTGACACGAGCTCAAACGAGAGAAAAGGGTGGCCCAGCTCCGAATCCGGTAAATAAACAAATTATGATTTCCGAGGAGGAAGAGGATATTTCTAGCGGGAATGTGGAAGCGGAAACTTTGAATTCCGAGGAAGAAAAAGAAGGGGGAATTTTTCGCGAGTGCAGTGAAGCGGAAGCGTTGAATTCAAAACTAGAGGGTGAAAATCTAGAAAACCCTATTGAACTGATCAGTGTGGATAAGGGATTATCGCCTTTGCCGATATGTGAGGAATCTTCGTTCTTAGCAAACATTGAAAGAGGGGTTAGTAAAATGGAAAATGACAGGTATCCATCTCTCGAAGAGATTAGAGGGAAAGGGGAAATTGAAGAAACGCATTGTAATGCTGGAGATTCTTTAATAGTGGCAAAAGCCAGAGACAGTCGCATGAGTGGGGGAATGCGGGTGCTTGTCCCATTGCATTGTCAGGTGGATATTTTTGGCGCGTGCCTAGAAAAAGTGTCATTACACTTAGGGAAAGGGAAAGTTAAAGGAAATGTGTCAAAATACTTGGACCTTGGGAAGAGATTGATAAGCGATTTAACTACCGCATTTCTAAAAAGGTTCGGTGTTAAATTGAAAAATCCGAGAGTGTGTCGCACAATAAGCGATAGTATTGCATGTTGGCATCGAAAAGTTAGAAAGCTTTTGAAAGCGTTAGTATTTGGAGAATGGATAAGAGAAACGGAGGAAAATAAATTCGTGAAGGGATGTGTGTTTAATCTCATGAACAGGTTAAAAAGAGGTCGAGTTTTAGCCGTTGAAAATGTGTCAGAAAAACGAGAAAAGAGGAAATTTTGGTTTGACAGAAAGGCGGTGAAACGGAAGCTTAATGTGAAAGATGAGGTTTTAGTTTTAACTACCAGAAAGCCAATTAAAATGTCAGATAGTCGGATAGGGCCGGGAAGAAAGGAGTCAATAATTACGGAAACAAATTATATTGTGAATGTTCCTGGGAGGCGACAGAAATCTCAGACTTCTCACGTGAGTTTAGTAAAGCCTTACAGAAAACGGGTGGAGTTAGCAGATATCTTAACGCGGGAAATAAATGCACTTAAGAATTTCTGTTTACCGTATCTAGATGATATGGCGATTTTTTCAGACAGTTGGGAGGACCATATGCGTCATCTAGAAACAGTATTAAAAAGGGTTAATGACGCGAAACTAAAAATCAAATTGGCGAAATGCAAGTTCGCTCAGAAAACCGTAAAATATCTTGGGCATATTGTAGGTGAGGGTAGACGGAGGCCAGCTGAGGCGAAAGTAAGGGCAATTAAGGAATTACCGGTTCCGAAATTGAAGACTAAAATTCGTAGATGTTTGGGAATGGCTGGATATTATTCCCGGTACATAAAATATTATGCAGTGATTGTAGAACCATTAACGAGGGCGCTTAATAGGAAAAATAAAAAAGAAAAGATTGCATGGAGCGACGAAATGGGAAAAGCCTTTGAGACTTTGAAAGTGAAACTTACTGAAGAACCGGTGCTTTACGCTCCTAATTTTCAGAAAGAATTCATAGTACAAACTGATGCTAGTGACTTAGGTATTGGCGTGGTTTTGGCTCAAAGAGAGGGATCGGAAGAGCACCCCATAATATATTTAAGTCGAAAATTTACTGATAGTGAGAAAAGTTTCTGCGCCACTGAAAGAGAGTGTGCAGGGATTATTTTTGCGATAAAAAAGTTAAGGCATTATATTGATGGACAAAACTTTTCTATCGAAACCGATCACAATCCTTTGGTGTTTCTAAAAAAAAATTCTGGAAATAATCCCAGATTATTAAGGTGGTCCTTAGCTCTGCAACCTTATAATTATGCCATTTCTCATCGCGCAGGCAAAGACATTCCGCATGTTGATTGTCTGAGTCGAGTTTAAGGAGATTTCTTGATAAACTTTTGTATATAATTATTTTAAGATTTTTTATTTTTTATTTCACTGTGTTTTTATTTCTTTATATGTTCATGATTTCTTATCAGAGCGCGGAAAAAAAAGGAAGGTAGTATTATCTTATTCATGTATGTTTTATTTCTTGCCACTCTGATGTAATTTGAGCTTGCAATTCTTTATCCGACTCTTAGAGATTCTTAGTGTTTCACCCTTAAGAATCGTTTGAGGAGGAGGTGCTGTAAAGAATTGAACTTCGACATCCAGCTGCACTATGTGTCATTCTGTAAAGAATTGAACTTCGACATCCAGCTGCACTATGTGTCATTCTAGCATTTCCTGTGAGTACACTTAACTGCATACCTTCCCTCGCTATTTTTGCCTTGAAGACTAGCAGACGCCGAATTCTATTGTACTGTGAGCGGAAAGTTCGGACAGTGATGAAGTGGTGAGGCGTTACCCAAAAAGGGGTCTTATGCTTTGATCCTTGCCGAGTTCGTGGGAAAGAGTTCATCTGCGAGAGAAGCGATCTCTGCACACGATTTTTAGGTTTGCGCCCGAAACTTTGCCCTTTGTCTTAGAACGTCCAATGACGGACTTAGTGAAAACGAAACAGAGGGATCTCAAGGCTGCTAAGAGGCTGGAGAGTTTCGAGGGGCCCGCCTCGACAAAGCCCCCGCCCCTAGAAGAAGTTCTCCTGCGAGAATGAAAAAGTGAGAGAGGACAGTTTTTGGAGAGATCGAAAAGGAGAGTGTTGACTCTCTGGAGAAGGGAAAAGGAAACGTCAGTTTCTAACTCAGCGTGGTGTAAGCGCTAGTGAGGTCCGACCTCTAGAATTGATACAGCAGGTATCCGGTGAAAATCCCAGCGAAGTTAAAAAGCACACCAAGTGCGAGAGTGAGAGTTCTTAGACTCAGAATTAACGAGTATTAGTAGATCTTCCGAAGAGAAGGAACGGACGAGCCTTGGTCCGAATGAACTTTGTTTTGTAGTCACGACTGTCTGTAATGTTTAGAGACTTTTGTTTGTTTCAGTTACACTTGGAGTCAAGAGGTCATTAATTTATAAGCGATTGACTCACGAAAAATAATTAAATGCTGTATTGACGTCTTGTATATATTTTTCATTAGAATTAACATTGTTATACAATAAAATTCTATTTTCTAATTTATGCGAGAAATTCTCTGTGCCAACGATCCGATCTCGCTACCACTCACCATCTTTTATCGGGTCGGTATAGAGGAGTTACTACAGTATCTTATTTAAGAAATTATGTTTTTTTTTCTGTTTCCACAAAAAGCTCCCCATTCCCCCCCCCCCCCCTAGTTCGATTTTGCCCATTCACGAACTTGGCCGAGATTTTATGCATCAGTTTGGAAGAGATTTGTGCAGAATTATTGCAGTTATCGTGTCCATAAAAAAGTGACATAGATAGATAGATGGATAGATGAAGTTTTGAACTGGGGGTGGTTTCGGTTTCTGGGAGTCATGATCGGCGTAGATCTGCAAAAATGTTTCAAAATTCCAACTTAGGTGAGAATGTAATAGGTAGTATTTCTTACGAAATCTACCTAAAAAGTATAAACAAAGCTTAAATACGCATGACCTATAATCTGCAAAAAGTCTCAAGTCCGCAAAACTCTTGGAACCAAGCAGTGCGGATTATTGGTCTTCTACTGTATTATCTAGATTCATATGTTTAAATTATGAGCTTCATTAAGTTTCTATGGCTCGGGACGAATTTTCTTCGTAGTGGATCGAGTTGAATATATTTGTTTCGGGTTTGGGTTAACCCGGTTTTTCAAAAGGCAATTCAGAATATATATATATATATATATTTCAAATTCAAAACTATATTGTATTTGAATATAAATGAGTATTTATCTGTTCATTTTTTAATATTTTTTTTATAAATGATAAAACTGATATATTAGAAATATAATTGTTGATTCTATAGGTTTGAAAAAGGGAATAATTTTCTTTTAATTTGGATTTTGAGTTGGGTCAATGAGATTTTTTATGTGTTTCGATTGACTTCAAATAGAATATCCAGATAATCCAACCTGTGCAGAACAGTTAAAGATTTTTAGGTTCGATTTTGGGTTTGGTGTATCCATTTCTTTAAAAAATAATGGCTAGAATATTTTTTCAGATGTAAAGGTAGATTCTAGATTGTAGTTTTATATATATTCTAGACTATTTATCAATTAAAAATAAATGAACAACGTGAAATAGCACAAATAAAAAAATATAAAAATGGCAAACAGCTGTTTCGGAGCCCCTAAACTCCATCATCAGTGCCAATTCAAAAGATTAAAACCGATTTAAAAGTTTAAGCCATGTAAATATGCATGCGAGTGACGCAAGTGACTCCCCATGCGTGCGAGTGAAGCAAGTGAGTTCCCCCCGGAAGATTTGAGATTTTATGCTTTTAATGGTTAAAAAGTGCATTTTCACCACCGGAACTCTACAATGCCCCCCCCCCCCTCCCCCGGAGCCACAGAAATCCCTGCCGGAGAAAAGTCTCTGAATTCCACACTGATGCAAATTTCCAATTATAGTTCATAGAAAAAATGAATTATGCCGATTCATGTACAGTAAACTAACCTCAGTGTTTTTCACTAACGACAATGAAATATAATGTTAACTTCAAAATTCCGATACATTCAATACCCTAAGTTTAAAGTTTTACTCACTCCAAATAGCATATAGGTCAAAGCGATTTTTTCTTTCTATAATTTTTTAATGATGTTTTACATGTGTATATAATGACATAATCTGTCTAAGCTATCGATTGGTTTTTTTTTGTGTGTGTGTGTGTGTTTTTTTCAATTAATTAACAGTGAATTGGACGTCGACAGCAAACACCACGTTGTACTGAGATAGCCCGGGAAATCACTAAAAAATATCTCAGTATTAAATCCCGGTCCCGTCAGAAATTTTCGTTTTCCCTCAAACGGAACACTCGACCAAAGAAGATAAATACGGTGCCAAAACTAGGGGGGGGGAGGGGACATATGCCCGGGCCCCAGTGTAGAAGGTAGAAGGGGGTGCCAAAATAGGATTTGATTGTTCTTTCGGTACAAAAGACAAATAACGAAATTTGAACAAAAAAGACTTGTAATCGGGCAAGCTAAAATAAAAACGTATTAGTTCATTTTATTCTCTTTGCTTTCAACAGGGCTGGTTTTTTTTTTTTTTTTTTTTTCATTAGGTGACCACATACGGGCAACAAAACAATACTTGATTAACGAATTCTTCCAAGATACTTTCAAGATCAATACACTATCCTAATTCGATTTAAATTTGCTTAGTATATTTCAGATCTTATCGTGATGACAAGCTTTGAATATTTTTTTTTTTTTTTGCTTTTGTGTCTTCCTGTAAAGGAACTATAACAGCTACATTCTACATACTTGATTAACAAACTCATCGAAGATACTGACAGATCAATTTACTGTTCCCAATTAGGTTCGAATGGGTTCAGTTTTTCAGACTTTATCGTGATGACAATATGGAATGATTCCAGCGAAAAGATTTCAATAGGTTCGATTTCTAAAGTAACCAACCTAAAAATAATAAGATTAATAGACTTTATAGCAATTATGTCAGACTTAAAAAAAAAAAAAAAAAAAAATCCCTGACGGCTCGGCCTACAGGCACAGGTAGATTTCGAAGACGCAGACCGTGTTTGTTGGTAATTGCGGAAGAAACTACTTTTTTGCCATGATGCGGCAGTTGGAACCGCCTACTTTGAAACCTAACTTGTTTGCAGGCGGAGCTGGCAGGAATTATTTTATTTTTATTTATTTATTTTTTATTTTTTATTTTTTTTTTTTTGCTATAAGGGCAAATCTCGAAAAAACTTGTCAATATAAAAGTTGTAGATAATAGTAAGATGATTTATAATAAATTTAAGCGGATTTCATATCTTGGGAATGGACGAAGTTATGAATAGTTTTCTTCTACCCTTTGGGCCATTTTTAATGATATCAAAAATCTGTCATGCATAAATTTTCGGCCTTTTTCCTAGAAGTAATAATAACCCCCCCCCCCCCCCCCATTTCCACCCCCTTGGTTCGATTTTGCCCATGAACGAACTTGACCGAGATTTTATGCTCCTTGATTTTGTGTATCAATTTGGAAGAGATTTGTGCAGAATTATGGGAGTTATCGTGTCCATAAAAAAGTGACATAGATAGATAGATAAAGTTTTGAACTGGGGGTGGTTTTGGGTTCTGGGAGTCATGATCGGCGTAGATCTGCAAAAATTTTTCAAAAATTCCAACTTAGGGAAGAATGTAATAGGTAGTATTTCTTACGAAATCTACCTAAAAATAAAAGCAATGAATCGAAAGCTTCTGTTTATAATTTTATTTCGGAATGGAGGGGGGGGGGGAGGGGGGCTGGCAAAGTTCATGCTTGCCCTGGATGAAAAGGATACTAGTTTCGGCCCTGGATAAATACTATATATGACTTCAGTATTTATCTTCTTTGGCTCGACCCTCTCTGTATCAAATCTGCTTCCAAACTGTCAGGCAAAAGTTCATTTCCGTTTTTTTTTCCCGATCAACCTGAAGGGCTTCCTTGAAAAACAAAGCTTTAAATCATTCCTCGGTTCTTACATATAAGTCCCTATACCGCCTTGCTGACAGATATTGCACTGAACCCTTCTCTCTGATAGAAACTCCCAGAATTCCGTTTCTTATGTATGGGGTGGGGGGTCTATCCCGGGGCATTGACCCGACGCCAGAAAATCCATCTGTATTACTAAGAGAATGCAAAGTAACTGTAGAATCCTTTACACGAAATTTTCCAAATGCTAATAAACGAACAATAAAGAAAATGAAAGTTTTAGTGAGTGGTGATTTAAGTGCAGTCATATATTTATTTGTAACTGTACTAATCTGTTTATTATTATAATCCAGAATGCAAATAAATACTTATTTTAAGTAAGTTTAAAACTATAACTATTTAAATACTACTATTGCTTAAAACGCTTTATTATGAACATTATTGTATCACTAAAACAACTATAACAGTATTATTTTACTTAATAGAAAGTAAATGTTACATTTTTTTTTTTGTAACTGTTTGTGATTTCTTTTAGCTGTAAATGTTTTAATTTAACTTTTGAAAGCTCAAATGAATTTCAACAAGGGTGCTACCGTATAAGCAATAACTCCAATATTGACAATAATTTATTGAATATACTTAAACAGAAATCAGTAATACAAGTACGAAATAATATAGAGAGATGGAGACTTATATAAGAAACACTTACCCAGGAGTTGAGAAGTATGAAAGAGTTTATCGTTGGTCCTTTATGCATATAGAAGAGTTTTCGTGAGAAGGTAAGTTCAGGGGGTTGATTATTGAGAAAATGTTGTCAAAGTTGGCGAATCCTTTTAAAAGACCTAAAGGATTTACTTTTACGGAGTGAAACAATTTGTTAAAACAAGAAGGTATAGTGGCACTTGGTTGTTTTAGCAAACCGCAGAATGCGTTTCCTGGGTACTGAAGTACGGAACCGGAGTGTAGTTTTTCCTTTTATTTTGTATGATGAAGCAAAGAAGACGAAAATCACATCATTAGAGTTAATAGTCTTTAATTGGAGAAACATGTCACAATTCACAATCTTCCATAATAGTGAGATTTTGATCAATTAAAGTTTCAGATTTTTAAATGAATCTGATGAATATTGGTGAGGTGACATTTTAAATTTAAAGTCAGGGGTGAAGAACACAAACAAAATCCAAAGAATAATCCAGAAATGCTGTTGAACGGGTCCGATCAAGTTCACGTAATCCAAAGAGTTTTAAGAACATCAAGGTGATATTTTCGTTATAAAACCAAAGGGTGGCCAAAGGGGCCAAGACATTTTTAGATGTTTATGAGATGAAGATCAGAGGGCAAGTGTTGCTATCCGATATGAAAGTGGGCGCAAGGAAAAAACACGCCAAGCGAGATACATTTCAAGCCAAGAGAATCGCATTTTTTTGCGTGGGAAATGTAACCGTTACTTATATACATATCAACTTCATAATTGACGTCATTGGAAGGGAAAAATCTTTTGGCGAAGATTGCACTTTGGCTAAAAAGAGAGATTAAGAATTTTACCGTTAATTATTGTTTTGGGAATAGGGCTTTCGAGGAATGCAGCAAAGGCGCCGTTTAAATGCTATAGACATCTGGAACAATATGCAAGACATGAAAGCTGACCATGAAAAGGAAAACATTTTATGCCTTGTATAATTTCATTTCTTTTGATATGTGGGAGACTGAATAAGTACGTTAATGATAATTTAAAAACAATATGCATGATTTTGACTAAAAGTCTTTCGTTGAAAGAGAAAGATAAAAAGGGTGCGCTTTTTAACAGCCGGGAATGTATATGAATTACGATTATGCAGAAAGGGGAAAATATATTTGATAAAATACATAAAATATAGATTGCTTTAATTTTTTGAAAAGAATATATATGGTATCTTTACCATATATATATCACCCCTTCACAAGATTTTGAAAAATTTAGAATGTCACCCTGTAAATATAATACAAAATATCAAAGCAGAAAATAATAATAAAAATAAAATAAGTATGCATACAATAATGTAAATAATAATATGTAGTACTACAATAATATCTTCATATTAGTATGATAAATGGCCATACATTTTCAAATTGCAGCAAAATATATTTTTAAAGTCTATGAAAAGACTTTTATCCATATTAGAACTAATGTTAGCTGCAAACATATTTTTTTTTGTTTGTTTTCTTGCAAGTTTATTCATTTTACAATATGATGGTGCACCTATATAAATAAACTCTTAATTGTTCATTTTTTTTTTTAACACAGTCTTTAAAAAGAGTTCAAGAATGAAAAATTACAGCTGCATTTTTCCTTGAAGGTTTTCTCACGTGATTTTATTTATCAACAAACATGAGCATGATAAATGAGTCTTTAGTGCACAAAATTTTTTTGTATTTGCTTAAAAAGTTCACAAGTTTGCACTATATTATTAAAAATCTTAAATGAAATGTAAATACAAAAATTTCAAAATAAAAGAAACACAATTACAATTATACAATGATAATATAGAGATTATAAAGATTATAAAGATACATATATAAAATATTAAACGTAAAAAAAGTTTTCGTGTAAAGACACAGGAGAGATAATAATGATGCAAGACATGGGCATCGAAAAAAATATCTCCCCTTAAACTTGTTGTAATAACAAGGAAGAGACCGCAGTTTAGGACATTGGTCATATTCGGGACAGGGCGTATTTAGGGAGAAGGGTTTATTTTTGGTAAACCCCCCTTGCTCCGCACATATTTGGAAACTCCGCCTATGATTGGAGCGACTCGGGTTCATCTACGGGTTTGAAAAATAGTAAAATTGGGTATATCAATTTTAACAAAGTTTTGCTCTCATTCACAATGGAATAAAGACCCCCACATGGGTGATAATTTTGAACGGGGCTTATTCCGCAAGGGCGAATAAAAACTAAAAAAAAATGAAAAATAAATTAAAGTTTCTTGTTCAAAAATCTAAAAATCCTTCCATAGACACGTTCTAGAGTGAAGAGAGCATAAAGTCATAATCGGGATATTTATATATTGTTTAAAAATTAAATTCTCAAAATAATTCATTTATTTTAAGTTATTTAAAAATTCAAAGATTAAATTAAAAGGAAAATGAGTATTAAATTCAAATGAGATAATTAATTTGATTTTTTTTTTTTTTTTTTTTTTTTTTTTAAATGCTAAGTATACAAATGCAGAGAGTGTTAATAGAATTATCAAATGTTTAAATTTATAACAATACCTATTATTCTTAATTTATATTATCTATATATTTTATTTATTTATTTATTTATCCATTTATTTATTTATTTTTATTTTTATTTTATTTTTTTATCAGGATTTTAAATTATACGAACTTGCTAAACAAGAATATGGGTGGAAAAAAATCTTTTGCCAAATAAACAAGTTCTGCAGTACTGCTACATAACACATAAACAATGGACCAGCCATATCACAATAAAAACAAATAATACAATACTACATAACATGCATGCATAAATACACCTGTTACCATGGATAAGGAGCATTTATGAATCTGGCAACAGAAAATTTTATATTCATATTAATATTTTATCACCTTTCGAGGACGTAAATTATAGGAATGAGCACTTTGTTCAATATTGTTATTACTAGGAGTATTGTTATGAACATTATGATAATTTAAGTCAAATAAATGGTTATTTCTAGGAGGTGCAAGTAAAAGTCTGCCTATATGAACTCTGAAAATTGAATTGTTAATATGAGAATTCAGTTGTTGAATTGAAAAAGAAACAGGTGAGTGTTTCTTTACAACTACATAAGGTCCTGTATATCTTGGCTTAAATTTATCTGATGATTTTAGGTATACAATGTCTTTCTCAGTAATTGGCCTGAGTTTTGCCTTTTTTTTATGATATTCGTTTCTTTTAATTTGAGATGCTTTTATGTTGTCATAAGCTTTGTTGTAAATACCATTTAAATCATGAAGGAGATTGTAAAAGTCTACATTTTGGTCTAGAAAGGGTTGATTAGCATTTAAATCATATGTATCAAATATTAGAGATAATTCGCGTCCAAAATGTAAAAGATTCGGAGAGAAAGAAGTAGAAGAATGTTTAGAACCATTATAGAGATTTTTATGAATAGCAATGGCATTTTCAAAGGAATGTCCTTCTTTCATTAAAGTATTGATTGAGTATTTAAGAGATGTGTTTATCCTCTCGCTTATAGAATTGCTAGCTGGGTGTGAGACAGAAGAGTGATTTATTTTAATACCTAGAGTATTATTTAAAGTATTATACACATAAGAACGAAATTGGGGCCCAAGGTCTGATAATACGCAGGCAGGGCGCCCGAAAGTTGTCATATAGGCAAATAAACACTTTATAATTTTAGGTGCAGTTGTATTGTATAGAGGGTAAAGTTCAATATGTCGAGAAAAATGATCCGTAACTGTGAGAATAGTTTGACCGTTTTTAAAAGGACCAACAAGATCAATTGAAATGGTGTTTCCTGGTTGTTTAGGGGTATATGTTGGTTGAAGTGGGGCATTAGGTATACGATGATGTTTAGCCTGAAGACATAATAAACAAGAAGATACATAATTTAAAGTATCGGTGTACATACCTTTCCAACAATACCGTGAAGAGAGGAATTCATATGTTTTAGCTAAACCAAAATGAGATAGATGGGATATTGTTAAAACTTTAGGTTTTAAAGAATTGGGAACCATAATTACATACACGAAAGTATTATCCGCAACATTACTTTTTTTTAACATTAAAACTTTAGAATCAGGATGAATGAAATAAGATGGAAATTTTTTTGAAGAACCTGATTTTAAAATCTCTTCATATATTGGAGCTAATTGTGAATCTTTTAATTGTTCTTGGACAAAAGTTTCATTAGAAATTTCAAGCAAAGCATCTTTTTTATTTTTACTATTAATGACTAAGCAATTCACAATTTTGTTGTTGTTATTTTCCTCAAAATCATTTTCAACAATAGGTAATGCCTGTTTATCTTCAGAAATGAGATTAGGATTAGAATTCAAAGTTTCAATATTTTCTTCAGTAAATTCGCATCGGGATAAATAATCTGCTAGAACATTAGAAACACCTGGAATATGTTTAAAAGTAAAAGTGAATTTTGATAGCTGCATGAGCCAGCGAGTGGTGATATCTGCCGGATTAGTGGTTTTTTTGTATTTATCAAGAGGTTTACTGTCCGATAAAATTATGAAAGGACGATTATATATATAGTAATTGAAAGCATTTACAGATTTTACAATGGCCATAAGTTCTAATTTTAAAGCTGGATATTTCTTTTCGGAGGGTTTGAGAGATTTTGAGAAGTATGAGACAGGAAGCAACTGATTATTATGCTCTTGTAATAATACACCAGAAATAGCGATACCCGAAGCGTCCGTGTTCACGTAAAATTCTTTGTCCCAATCTGGTAGACGTACCATTGGTGGTTGAAAAAAGATTTTTTGAATATTATGAAACACATTTTGATGCACCTCTGTCCATTTAAAAGTTGAGGATGGTTTTGATAAGTCTATGAGGGGCTGAATAAGTTTAGAAAATTCTGGAATTAAACTCTTATAAAAAGTAGCTAGTCCTATACAAAACTTCTTACCTGCTTTTTTGTTTTTGGAACAGGAAATGACTTAATTTTTAGAATATTAGCTTGAATTGGAGAAATAGTGTGGTTATGAATATGAAAACCAAGATAATCAATATTATTCTTGTGAAAAGAACATTTAGAAGGTGACAAAGTCAAGTTGTATTTTCCTAAGATTTCAAGAATTTTTGTTAGTTTATCGTACGTTTCCTGAAATGAGTTAGAGCCAAAAATTAAATCATCTTGATAGGCATAAATTCCTTCTAACTGCATTTCATCCAATAAACTATCCATAAGGGCTTGAAAATATGCACTTGCATTTTTTAATCCAAAACAGAGTCTTTTATATTTAAATGAACCGAACATAGACGTGAAAGTGACCTTATCCTGATATTCTGAAGGAAGGTCAATTTGATGGTAGGCCTGTTGGAAATCAAGGGACGTGAAAAATTTATATTTAGATAAGTTGGAAATAATATTTTGTATTTTAGGGAGAGGGTATGAAGAAGATTGTACAACTGTGTTTAACATCCGTAAATCCAAGGCAAGACGAAATTTTTGTGTACCTGATCCATCAGGTTTTTTTCTGACAAGAAGGATTGGACAAGACCATTCCGAACATGAGCGTTCAATGATACCTGCATCGACTAATTGGTTTATTTGTGTTAATGCTTCTTTTTGAAGTGCTTGAGGAATTGGAAAAGGAAGTGTTTTAATTGGGAAATCGTTAATAAATTTAATGTTTGGTTTAAATTTATCAGTATGACCTAACGTTTTCATAGATTTTGAGAAAACAGCAGAATTATTCAATAATAACTCTTTTAACATTTTAGCCTCTGTATTCGGTAAGTGTTGTAAATTAAAGTCATCTTGTGAGAGATCAAGTTTTCGTTGGTTTAAAATGTCAGTAGATGCCCGAATGAAATTCACAAATTGTTTGGTTTCTTCTTTGAAATTACTTTTAACAGCCTCTAGCTGTTGGGCATCTTCCACAATCTGGTCAATTGGCGTTAAGAAACCAATATTTGCTCTTTTATTTACATGAACATTTTTAGTTGTCATATTTTTTACATAAATTTTAAATTCATGTGGGTTTGATTTATCAGTTTGAATAATCGAATCAAAAGCAAGAATGTCTTTTACAAGCATGTCATTCTGAAATAAATATGGGGTATTATGAGAAATTTGTTTTGCGCGTACAGAAATACATTTTACCTCATTTGGAGAAATAACCAGTTTGTTTACTAGACAAACATTATGAGAGATATCAGTTTGTACATTTACGTTATGACATTCCGCTGATTCTGAGTTATCATCTATGTAGATAAAGGGAATTCTCAGATTATCAAGTTGCATTATTTTGTTACCTAGATCTAATGTGATGTTAAATTTCTCAAGAAAATTTAATCCCAAAATACCATCAAATTTATACTCTTTAGGAATGTCAACAATGTAGAAGTAATGCGAAAAGTGTTTTTGTTCAATTTTGAATGAAATTCGAATACATGCAGTAAAATCTATCTTAGAATTAACTGTAGTTAAAGTCACATTAGTCCCTAAACGTTTATACTTAAGCACATGTTTAAGTTTATCAAATAACTGTACAGATAAGAGGCTCATTGGCGCACCCACGGGGGGGGGGGGGGGGCTAAGGGGGCTGAAGCCCCTCCCAGACACTGAAACTTAATAATGAAGTAACAATATAAAGTTTTCTATAAAATTATAAAAAGTTTTTTTTTTTTTTTTTTTTTTTTTTTTTTTTAAAGGTCTTTAGAAAAGGTTCAAAACTTTTGTATCTCATTTCATCTTTATTCTCAATTTTTTTTGCCGTTTGCGACATACTTTAAGCGTAAAGATTTTGTAAGCATAAAGATACGTTAAGCGTAAAGACTCTGATTCTCTCAGTTCTGAGTACACATCCATCATCCATACTTTTAGCACGGTCAAGCGAATTGAAGTCCAAACGAGTGTGGTATTTCGTCTACATTGTACATCTGTGTAATGGACAATACGACCCATTCAAGGTCGATAAACGATTGGCACTATCCATTTTGCAAAACACTGAATTGGGGTGCTGGAGAAATAGCAGCCCCACACTAAAAACCTTTTATTACTCTAGTACAAATGAGGTACAAACGAAAAGATTGTTGGTACAAACGAGGTATAAACGATTGACCCTATCCATTTTGTAAAACATTGAAGTGGGGAGGGGGGGGGGCTGGAGAAATGGCAGCCCCACACTAAAATCTTTTTATTACTCTAGTACAAATGAGGTACAAACGAAAAGATTGTTGGTACAAACGAGGTATAAACGATTGGCACTATCCATTTCGTAAAACATTGAGTTGGGGATCTGCCTTTTCTCCAGCCCCCCCCCCCCCTACTAAAAATCTTTTATCACCCTAGTACAAATGAGGTACAAACGAAATGATTGTTGGTACAAACGGGTACAAACGATTGGCCCTATCCATTTTGTAAAACATTGAAGTGGGGGGGGGGGGGGGTGGAGAAATGGCAGCCCCACACTAAAATCTTTTTATTACTCTAGTACAAATGAGGTGCAAACGAAAAGATTGTTGGTACAAACGGGGTATAAATGATTGGCACTATCCATTTTCTAAAACATTGAAGTTGGGGGGACTGGAGAAGCGGCAGCCCTACACTAAAAATCTTTTATTACTCTAGTACAAATGAGGTACAAACGAGGTATAAACGTCTGGCACTACCCGTTTTGTAAAACATTGAGTGGGTGGGGGGGGGGGGGCTGGCCGTTTCTCCAGCCCCCCCCCCCTCCCCCCCCCACACACACTAAACACCTTTTATTACTCTAGTACAAACGAGGTATAAACGATTGGTAATATTTTTGAAAAAAAATGTGAGTGGGGGGGGGGGGGGCGAAATGCACCTCTATTTTATTAGTACTTCTGGTTATACACATTTTTTTTTAGCATCATTTGTGTTAAAACATTTAACTCAACGTATAAAAAATAGACATAGTTTTAAATTTTATATTTGGAGGATTTATATCATCAAAGCTCGAGAAAATCATCTAAGATTAGAATAATTCACCAGCACTTCATCACTAAAATGGTAAGCATACATATTAATTTCTTTCTAAGGATAATTACACTAGTATATTCGTAAGCATAAAGTTTCAAATTTATTAATAGCCAAGAGAGGGCATATCCCGTGGTCTGCTCCTCCCTCCTGTGCCAAACAAAGTACTAATTTACTGAATCTTGGACACAAACAAAAATAAAAAATGCTAAGACAAAATTGAAATGAATCGATGAAGAATTCCATTTTATACAGGTTTTTGCTTTACCAGGTAAACTTTCAAGGTGTTTCTTTTGCTGAGACCATGGAATGTTTGCGATCAAGACAATATTACGTTATAGACAAGTTTCATTTACACAAGTTAAACAGTATGGGGTTCTTTACACAAGTTTTACGTATACTGTTTAACCAGTGTAAATGAAACCTGTCTATAACGGAATATTATCTTAATCGCAAACATTCCATGGTCCCATCGAAAGAAACACCTTTACAGTTTACCAGCTAAGACGAAAGCCTGTCTAAAGCGGAATTTCTCACCGATTTATTGCAATTCCGTCTTAGCATATACTGTTTTTGTATCCATTGTATCCAAGCCAAAGAAGACTCCATATTATAAAATTGACTTGTTTTCCTATTCACAATAGATGTAAATTGTCATGTTAATGGCTTTTAGCTCGCAGGCTATCAAAGCCTGAGAGCTACCTGATTCCACCGGTTCTGTATGTACGTAACGCGATAACTCTTGATAGAACTAACCGCTTTGCTTCAAATTTTGTTTATAGGTTCATTGTGATAAGGCGATTTCCTGATTAGTTTTAGGGATTCATTAGTTAATTATAAGGGGGCACGGGGGATGATCCCCCTGTTAATGTATTTTCAATTCCTTTATTTTTCGAGGGTTTATTTAAAATTCTTTGAAATAAGAGTATAATATACAATGAGTGTGAATAGCCTGAGAGCGCAATGCCCTCAGTTTAACTGGGCAGTTTACTCTTTATTTATTAGCTCACAAGCGATCAAAACCTGAGAGCTAATGTGCCCACAGGTTCTGTACGTACGTAAGTATGTATGTACGTAACGTGATAACTCTTGATAGATATATCAGATTTGCTTCAAATTTTGAATAACGTTCATTCTGATAAGGCGCTTTCCTGATTAATTTTGGGAGTTCATTGGTTAAGTATATAGGGGGAGGGAACAGGGACTAATCCCTCCCCCTTAATTTATATAAATGGATTTTTCATGCAGAATTATCCGATTTGCTGCAAATTTGGTATACCTGTTTATTCTGATATTAGATTTGGAAGTTCATTGGTTAAGTATAAAGGGGGGGACTTGGGGAGATAATCCCCCACTTAATTTAGCTAAATGGGAATATCGTGCAGAATTATTCTTTGAAATAAAAGTATAATATACGGAATCAGTGTGAATAACCCCGTGAGGTCAATGCCATCAGTTTAACAGGGCACTTTTCTTTTCTTTTTTTTTTTAATTAAAAAAAAAGTTTTAAAAATGGATTGAATGATCATAATATTAATTAATTAATAGAAGAATAGTTTTCCCCATGTAAATACACAGCGGCAAAAAACCGTTGATACTGAAAAATAAATAAGTAGATAAAATTTTCTGTCATTCATATCAAAGTTCTATTTATATTAACAGGCTAACTATTTTATTATAAAATTATATTCCTCTGTTTTCTTCACAAAATGTTTCATTTCTGTTCATTTATGATAAATAATATACGTGTTAGCATATGTTCAAATTCAAACGATATCGAATTAATGATAATAAAGCAGAGACGCACAAGAGCAGTCATCATAATTTCATTACGTTGCTGCAATACAACGAATACCGTACTATTACATTACATAAAATATTATATCACAGAATATGTCAGCTTTAAATCGTAAAATAAAGTATTTTTGTAAAAAATTTCAGTAATCGTAAAGTATAAAGGGAAAAAAGGAAAAAAACTGCACATATCCATAAATAATTAACAAATTTTGTATCACTGATGGATATCAGAAGTGATTATAGTAAACTTCAGCTACTGTTGCAGTGCGCAAATGCAGATGGTCACTTGATCACCGACTCGTGAGTGTCATACAAATGCACTAGAAGTCTGCACAGGCCAGAATTTCGAGGCCAGGCCCAAACGAAATCTATCTTGCCCGTTGCAAATTTAAAAGTTTGGCCCGGTAAGTACAAAAATCAAAGAAAACAGGCCCGACCCGGCCAGTGACAAAATCAGTTAAATCATGGCCTATCCAGTCCGCTCAATTTGTATTTTAAAAAATTCCGATTTTACTCAACATAAAATTAAGATTCTTTTAAAGAATATTGCATACATATTTTTGGAGAAATTTTACAATATATTTTAACTTATATGTTTACAAGACAGAAAAACAGAATAGCAACATTAATGATTACTCAGATTTTTCAGCCTTCAAATAAAGATTCAATCTAAGAATTAATGTAGTTTAGAATAAAAGAGGAAAAGAGAGTTAAAAAATCATAATTTTTAAGCTGTATAAAAAAGTAGATTTTTGAAAATATTTCTTCGTAATTTATTAAGGCTCTTCTCAAATCGAATGGCGCGCTACTTTCTGACACATTTATGAAATAAAATTTCTTCAGGAATGCATAAAATTGACAGGTGTTCTTATTCAGAAACTATGTAATCGAATAGCGTTTTCCTTCTTCTGATAAATGCAAAAAATCTTTCTTTATCTTTCAGAAAATACTATCAGAATTGGCGTTTTGAATTAAATTTCCGGACGCGATAGCATGGTAAAGAAGAAAAACCTATCGTCACAAGAAAGGAATACTTATATCTCAATAGGTTATTTATTTATCAAAAAATGGAAAACAGTACTCGATTCCAAATCACTTCAAAAGTCAGACCTGTCAATTTTATGCCTTTACAGTTAAAAATAAAAGTCAAAAAATGTTTCGGAGAGTTTCATGTTGTTAAACTGGGAATTTGAGAATCACTTAAGGCATATTTTCTTCACTGAATCCATTAACAGCAACTTTTTATTTCTATTACTTTTGACAAAACAAACTGTTTGGGCACAATTAAGTCCAGTTCCGACCCGGCTTGACTGTATATAAAAGAATTTAAGCCTGATCTCGGCTCGGCCCGAGTCTGCTAAAACAATAAAACTTGAACTCAGACACGATGTAAACATCCGATGTCGATCTCTACGCTTGACATGTTATATTACTCTATTGATGATGTTGCTAAACTAGCGTCACTTCATGAAGCAGATTTATACTTATTCTCGCGAACGTTATGATCACATTTTACCGGCTTCATTTAAATTTTTATATCGGGCCGGTTAAACGTAAAATTAATTTTTAAATTGATAGTGATAGTGACAGTGATGAACTGATTTTTATTCAAAGACGACAAAAAGAGTGTTAAACGTATATCTTTCAAATATTCTGATTCTGACGATGCATGAAAACAACTGAAGTTTCAACAAGTAAAAATCTACAAGTCATCATGGGTCCGAGGCCCGTACCCGGCCCCATTAAATTTTTTTGTTAGCCCGTTTGTTTTGTCAGTCGGCCCGTCACGGCCTATCAAAAATCTTCTAATTCTGGCGGCCCGGCCTGTTAGCTTTCCGGTGGGGGGGGGGGGGGGGCAGGTTAGGTGACCCCCCCCCCTGTTTTAAAGTTTACCTTCATTTTGCTGGATACGGGCCGAGCCGGACCTGTGCAGACCTCTGAAATGCATTAGCCCCCCCCAAAGCGAAATCCTGGGTGCGCCACTGAAGAGGCTAGTTGTACTTCCAGTATCCACAAGTAAAAAGGTATCTTGTTTTGCGATGGAGGCCTTTATAAGGGGAAGTGTGGGAGAGTACTTATTGACATTCAAAAGAATTTCATGAAAGGAATTACCGGTCGGTGTTGTATCAGTGACACTGTGAGAATCAATAGAATTTTGGGGAAAATCAGTTTGTACAGCTGTTGTATTTGCAATGGAAATATGCTGAGAAGTTTGAGAACCTGTTGAATTAACCAGTCTCTCAGCCGACAATTTTGGAAGAGAATTATCAATGTAAAAACATTTATCACTGTGTGCTGACTCATTTTCACATGCAGACATACACTGGTCAGCCTTAGCATACGTCTCGAGGGGTTTAAATTTTTGTTTTGTGGAAACCTGTCATTTCTATCACTGTCATATTTACTAAATTTTTTATCATAACGCGCGTTCGCTCTTTGCCATCTGAAACATTTCTGCGCTATATGCCCAAAACGAAAGCATAGCTGGCAACAATCATTATTTCTGGCCCAATTATTTTGTCTAGTTTGTGGCGCTCTATGAAATTTTGACTTATAACGAGCCTGAAAGTTTTGTCTGTTGACATGTTTACATTGTTTTGGAGACTCCGATTCTCTTGATGTTTGAGCAAAATTTAAGTTATTAATTTTCTCCGTTAATTCCTTAATTTTACTTTCTAATTGATTGCATTCTACATGCGCCGAACTGCTAGCAGACAAAACATTGTTATTTATGAAAATCTCTTGTAGAGATTGTCCCCTGTCAATTGCTTTATCATATGTGTTGATGCCTTCTTCTTGCAATTTAATTTTAATGGGCGAAGGTAAACAAGATATTAATCTAACGTATTTTATTTTATTTAATGCGTCTTTGTCAAAAATTTCGGGATATACCTTTGCTACAAGCACATTAAGTCTATGAGCAAAATTTTTTACTGTCTCCTGTGGTAACATAGTTAAACAATTCAAATCGTTTAAAGTTGCAGCCGAAGAATTCTGTGAAAAGAATTTTTGAATGCGATCGCGAATAAATTCAAAGTCTTGTGCGTTATATAGTACAGGGTCTTCAAGATAATATTTTTTGGCGGGACCTTTCAGTTTAGTCTTAAGATAATCGATAGTTTGTTCATTAGTTATTTCCTTAATTTTCTGATATGTTAAAATTTGGTTAAAGAAATGGTCAACTAAATCTGAGTCTCCGTAATAGTCATCAACAACATAATCACAATTTTTAGAATAAGCCATAGTGATATCACCTTAAAAGTTTAATTATTATTATTATTATTATTTTTTTAGACACAGGTAAAATATCATAAAATAAGCAAAATAAAAAAAGCAACAATTTAAACAAACCACACTTGATAATTTATTTAAAAATCATTAAATATTTAATCATAGAAAACTTCAAGAAAATTTAACTAATAAAAAGATTGGTTTTAAATACTGAAAAAAAATATAAGATAGTAAAATAGAGCATATGAGAAAAACATATTTTTCCGTCATAAAATTGTCATATAAAATGCAAAATAAAGTCTCTATGAGTGTAAAAGATCACTTTTATCTTACCTGTACCTAATAAAACTTATTATAATCTATTAAAACCTTTTTAAAATATTTACAGTATAAGATTTTTATTAAATAATTAAAAGTTCAATTTCTTTTTTTTTTTTTATCAACCTTTTACAAGAAAAATTCTTACCTCTGAACATATCCATGCGCTTTTCTGCAAATAATATCAATATAAAAAAAAGCACTGCAAATTCTTAACAAAAACACTGAAAATCCTTAAAAATAAAAGAATGATATCTTTTATATTAATCTTTCATTACCGCGTATTCTCAAATCACTTTTAGTATTATTCTTTGAGTCAGAAACAATAAGAAAAACTACGATGAAAAATATATTGTGGTTAAGTAGTATTTGGAACACATGAAATCATTTGATGAATGAATAAGCGTCGAAGACCAAAGTTCTTCCCAGATAATGATAATTCTAGCTAGCACAGCGTAATTGGGAATCGAATTATTCAGTATTCTTTTAGTTCACAGTTACACGGCAATTTGAAAAAGTTTTTCGATGATTGTGGAAAGAATAAATAAAAAGAACATAGTAGAAGTTCACGATAAAATAGGATATTCAATGTAGATGCGGGCGCAGATTTTATGAATGAAAACCTCACTCATTGAAGAAAAACCACATGTTGAAAATCACAGATTGCATTAGGGCTTTTTGAATATCATTTTTCAGAGAACACGATGCAGCCTAAAACACAGAGATGAAATAATTCGATGGTGCTCCGACGCTGAATAATTTGCGACGAATAATTAAATTAATTTACTTCGATGAAAATCACATCGCATATCTCACACAAAAATGGTTAAGTTTGAAGTCAGCAACTTTCGATGATAGGTAAAAACCACAGTCACAGGCAGGCTCCAACAAAGCATTCTCAGAATGAAAAAATATAGTCAGAAAAGTTGCAAATTAATAGGAATTTTTTTTTTTTTCGTTTCGTGGCCCCAATGACACACCCTTTAGAAATTGTCGTGCGAAAACGACCACATCCAGTTCAAAAGTCCGGCACCAATGCATATGAAAGAATTTATCGTTGGTCCTTTATGCATATAGAAGAGTTTTCGTGAGAAGGTAAGTTCAGGGGGTTGATTATTGAGAAAATGTTGTCAAAGTTGGCGAATCCTTTTAAAAGACCTAAAGGATTTACTTTTACGGAGTGAAACAATTTGTTAAAACAAGAAGGTATAGTGGCACTTGGTTGTTTTAGCAAACCGCAGAATGCGTTTCCTGGGTACTGAAGTACGGAACCGGAGTGTAGTTTTTCCTTTTATTTTGTATGATGAAGCAAAGAAGACGAAAATCACATCATTAGAGTTAATAGTCTTTAATTGGAGAAACATGTCACAATTCACAATCTTCCATAATAGTGAGATTTTGATCAATTAAAGTTTCAGATTTTTAAATGAATCTGATGAATATTGGTGAGGTGACATTTTAAATTTAAAGTCAGGGGTGAAGAACACAAACAAAATCCAAAGAATAATCCAGAAATGCTGTTGAACGGGTCCGATCAAGTTCACGTAATCCAAAGAGTTTTAAGAACATCAAGGTGATATTTTCGTTATAAAACCAAAGGGTGGCCAAAGGGGCCAAGACATTTTTAGATGTTTATGAGATGAAGATCAGAGGGCAAGTGTTGCTATCCGATATGAAAGTGGGCGCAAGGAAAAAACACGCCAAGCGAGATACATTTCAAGCCAAGAGAATCGCATTTTTTTGCGTGGGAAATGTAACCGTTACTTATATACATATCAACTTCATAATTGACGTCATTGGAAGGGAAAAATCTTTTGGCGAAGATTGCACTTTGGCTAAAAAGAGAGATTAAGAATTTTACCGTTAATTATTGTTTTGGGAATAGGGCTTTCGAGGAATGCAGCAAAGGCGCCGTTTAAATGCTATAGACATCTGGAACAATATGCAAGACATGAAAGCTGACCATGAAAAGGAAAACATTTTATGCCTTGTATAATTTCATTTCTTTTGATATGTGGGAGACCGAATAAGTACGTTAATGATAATTTAAAAACAATATGCATGATTTTGACTAAAAGTCTTTCGTTGAAAGGCTTTTTAACAGCCGGGAATGTATATGAATTACGATTATGCAGAAAGGGGAAAATATATTTGATAAAATACATAAAATATAGATTGCTTTAATTTTTTGAAAGGAATATATATGGTATCTTTACCATAAGAAGCATAATGATATCCGGAGAGGGGTTCGCTAAATTGATTTTTACATAACTTTATTTTTCACTCTATCATTCTTTCCATAACCTCGTTTCCACTGCTACAATACAAGTATATATATATGTATTTTGATTTATCTCAAAACGGATTACCTTAAATCGACCTCTGGCTATTTGTTTCTTTACTGATAAACACTTGTGATTTGTTTAAGCTAAATTACACTCGCGGTATTATCAAGTGGGAAAGGGGTTATTTTGTTTATTCTTAAAATGTAGGTGGACTTTATATCTGGACCTTAAAACTTTGAATAATAGATTAAAGTACTCACATGCCCAGAGCATTCTAGGATTTATCGAAACAGTCATGTGAGTTTAGTTAAGATCGCTTGAAACATTAACTTGACTAATTATATTAGCTTGACTTTTGGAATCAAACTTACGTGGTATCGTCACATAAGTCGTACTGGCCGATTTTATATTCGCAATTTATGTATTGTTGAACCCCTATTTAAATAAACCACGAGCTACCACTGATTTCAACTTCAGCAATTTTTTATGACAACGATAAACAATCGAACTGATCGAGTTTAAACAAACTCAGTTAGTCTAAAATTGATGCATTTTGTGCAATTTTCATTATATTTTTATTAGAAATAGTTTACTATATTACTTACCCATTATACGTAGTTAGGGTAAATCTTGTAATCGTTTTAAAAACCGAAAAAAAAAAATGACGGATTTACACGTTTCAGACATTGGAGATTCCGAAAAACATATTTAAAAAAAAAATTGCCGTCCGTCTATCTGTGTGTGTGTGTCTGAAAACGATCTATTTCCCGAACAAATTGAGATAGAGACTTGAAATTGGGTATGTACTTAGTATGTAATAATGAGAAGAAGCCGATTGAATTTCAGTCACCTCGATGATCCGGAACTATTTTGTTCGGACTCTCGAAATATTCGTTCTGATAAAAGGTCTATACAATTTTTCGAAATTGTTTATTTTAAGGAGTTAATATAGAAGAGAATAAAAAATATACATTTTGCATCAAGAATGAAGTCGATCGGACAATGAGTTGCCGAGATATTTGGAATCCTATTTTCAACACTCTTCGATACTTCATGACCCTGTATTTCATTCAAATTTTAATTCAAAGATATATTTTAATTGGAAATGAGACGCTTCATTCGATGCAGTAAACCGTTAGTTAATAGGATTATCCATTTTGCAGTTATAAGGATGTTTCTTTTACGCAATTCAGTAATAGAGCATTTAAAGTTTAGGACGTCATCAAGCCACGATTTAATTCGAATGGCAATGCATTTTATAAATAGTTAACACGTGTTTTATTTTCATATTTTATATTATGCATATCCATGATGGGTAGGTATTACGGTGGCTCCCAACGACTAGTTCTGATTTGAGAACGTACCGAAAATAATCAACCGCGTGCCGCTTATGATACGCGTGCCATAGGTACGCCGTCCCTGGTATGTTATTACCCTCTATTTTTTGGGGGATTAGCCTACTCCTCTAGGGAATATATTAATTTTCACTTAAATAGAAACGTTTATATATCAAATTGAAGCTAATTTAATGTAGAATTTAATAATAAAAACAGTATTACAATATCTGTATTACGAAAAAAGGTATGGTCATTTTAGTAGAACAAACAAACACAAATCGTTTTGAATAAGGACGTGCTTTGTAATAAAAGCGTACTAGCCAATCACAAACACTGTTCTGAGGACCAATCAAATGTCTGTAACTATAGTTTAGGTTATTTGGATGGTAAAAGAGTTATTGTTGTGGAAATATTTTGCGGAATTATGCATACTAAATACTAGTACAATTAAATAGAGTATTGCTGTTTTTGAATATTTAAAGTCCTTTTTTTAATTGAACTAATTTTAAACAATGTCATCAACAAGAAGAACTAATTGGACATCTACAAAAAGAAGCCGAATTGTTATATTGAGAGAAAATGGACTCTCTTATGCTGAAATTGCAAGACAAGTTGGTGGTTCAGTGACATGTTCTGGTGTACGAAAGTTCCGTTTACATTATGAAAAAACGAAATCAGTGGAAAATAAGGCCAAATCAAGCCGAAAAAAATGCACAAGTGCTACTGCCGATAGAAAAATTAAACGGCTATGCCATCAAGATAGAAAAATTTCATCAGATGCCATTAGATGTGAAATGATTGCAGCGGGTATTGCAGTAAGTTCAAGAACATTAAGAAGAAGGTTATCAGGATTTGGACTACAAGCTAGAATTCCAAGGAAAAAACCATATTTAAATCAAAAGCAACGCGAAAAACGAGTTAAGTGGGCAAAAGAACACATTAAATGGTCAGAAAATCAATGGAAGCAAGTAATCTGGAGCGATGAGAGTAAAATATCGCTCTTTGATAGTGATGGTCGAAAATACACGAGACGTAGAGTAGGAGAAGCACTTCATCCTGATTGCATTGAAGCAACTACAAAAAACCCAACAAATGCCATGATTTGCGCATGTATGTCTGCAGATGGTGTGGGCCGAATTCAAGTTATTGTTGGCATCCTGAATGCCAAAAAATACATCGAAACTGTCCTGGAACCAAAATTGATACCTTCCATCAGGAATCTCTTCCCCAACAACGCACAATTTATTTTTCAGCAGGATTCAGCTCCATGCCACACAGCAAAAGTATGGGAAGCATGTTTTCAAAATAAAGGCATAGATATATTACCATGGCCAGGAAACAGCCCTGATCTCAATCAAATTGAAAATTTGTGGCGACGTTTGAAAATTCTTTTACGAAAAAAACGTCTATCCAATAAAAGACGACTTATTGAAGCTATAATTGATTCTTGGCACCATGTGATTACGAAAGATGAACTCCAAACACTCGTTTACTCGATGAAAAGACGCTATGAAGCTGTCTTAGAAAATAAAGGTTATCCTACTAAGTATTGATTGTGTAAGTATCACTTTAAAAAAATGCAAATCTAAGATAGATCTTACTATTAGTTGCGTAACTTTTTTTGTAATACAGATATTGTAATACTGTTTTTATTATTAAATTCTACATTAAATTACCTTCAATTTGATATATAAACGTTTGTATTTAAGTGAAAATTAATATATTCTACAAGCACACAAAGTTGAAAAACATGAAACTTTCAAAAAATGTCCACACTTTTGGCCACCACTGTATATAACTTACATGCGAGAATGTTCGTATTTATAACACGTATTTTTTCAGTGATATTGTAGAATTGGCCTAGAAATATTAAAATAAAATAAAACTATAAAACATTTGCGAAATATTTAGAGATATGTAAGTTGATAGAGAAGTAATTAATAATTAAAAAAAAAAAAGTAATACAAAATACTTATTGTGCTGTCCTCTAAAAAAAAAAAAAAAAACACTCTAATAATACATGAAATATTTAACTAAAGTAATTTTTGTTTTGTTTTTTTCTGTTTTTATGCACCAATTAGAATAATAAAAATAGTTAAAAATATCTAAGGAGTGCTTATTTAATTTAAAATAATTTCAACTAACAATTGCAGAAATCTGGCAAACATGATCTTCATTTTTACCGATTTTCTTCTTATAATAGAAATTTAGAATTATCTACATACATTTATATTTATTTTTATGTTAAACCATTAATATGTAATAAAATGCTTCATTTTTAGCTGATTATGTCAGGTGTGGGTGTTTTTCAGGGGTAACATAGGGTATTTTTTTTGGAAAAGTGTGTCTTTTTTTCAAATTCCGCTTAATTGGCTGCCATTTTGTAATAAAGTGCTAAAATGAAAAATGCTCAACATTAAAATCTTGGTCAGAACAAGCTGTGAAAATTTAGCCATGTTTATTTTTTAGGGTTTCGTTGATCTCACGAAACCCTATTACTCCCACTTCGTTGTCCGTCCGTCACAGAGACGGTTCTCAGAAACTATGTAACTTACAGTCATGAAATTTTGTGTACTTATATAGGGATCTGTTTAGGAAAAAATTAGGTCCTTTAAAGGACTCTTCACAAAACTTTTCATTTCAAAACAGGACCCTTCACAAAATTATTTTCCCTAAAACAGGACTCTTCACAAAATTATTTGTCTTAAAAATATGTTTTTCAGAAAATTTTTCATCTTTAAACCGAACATTTCACAAACTTAATCATTTAAAAGTAAAATCTGACCTGTCACTTTTACATATATGAAGAAAATATATGTATTTTACATCCATATATCTTCTTAAAAATGTATAAACAAGAACCTGAATATAACGATCATTTCAAATTCACAAAATTATGATTAGATTTTTCACAAATATAAAAAGCTGTTCACAATTTCACAAAAACAGGACCCTGGGAAAAAAGTCTGGACAGATCCCTGTTATAGCTAAATACCTATTATGAAGCTCAAAATCATAAAATTTGAAAAAAAAAAAAAATCGTATTAACTTTAATGCAGGGAGATAAAAAACCAAAACTCTAACAGCCTTTTCCTATTAAATTTAAACATTTTTCGTTATAGCAGTTGCCAACCATTAAAAATCCACACTAAAATTCTTTCTACAATAATTAATTTTCTATTGAAAGATTTCCACGTGAAAAATGAAAATGAAATAAAGTTTCACCCATTGATAAAAAGATTAATAGGACGTCCTATTGGTAATAAAACGGAAATTTTCAAACATTTCTCAATAATACAAGGAGTACGAGTATGTGTAAATACAGAAAGTAGCTTAATATAACGGCATTAGAGAATTAAAAAGAAAATTAATCTGACGTCTGACATTTTGAAGGTCTCTATAATACAACAAGTTTAATTTTGAAATTGATTTTGTTTTCTTTTTTATTATCGCATTTAGTCCACATAACAGATATTATTATGAAAGAGTATAGTAGCGGGCTTCGCCCGCTATCGGACCGCTTCAGATTTTCGAAAAAAGAGAAAAATAGACCGGTAAATTTTTACTTTATAAAAAACATGTTTTTTATTTATTTTTTTTAAATGAAATTTATTTGGATTTATTAAAGGAAGGACAAAGTGTTTAGAAATGAGTATTAAACGAAACCCTTTGTGCGATCTTCGATCACACTTACCCACTTGTTTTAAATTCTTTATTAGACTTTATGTAGAGAAAATTTCAAAAAATAGGTTTTTTTTTTTTTTTAGAGGACAACATAATATTCTTTTATAGACTGTAGTGAAAAATGAAATTAAAAAATCAATTATAAATGAAATTTTATTCATATGGATTTCGCGGCAATTTTTCCACATTAGTAAAATGAATCCGCGTTTATCTGATCAATAATCATCGAGATGAAGGAATAACTTCATTATCTGAGCCATTAGCAAGCACGATGAACGAATAACTTCATTATATGAGCCCTTAGCAAGCACCATTCAACGTAATTGCACAAAGATCTTTCCATCCCACGCTACCAATCGATGGCTTGCATAAATATAGCTTAGACTTCACACGGTTTTCCCCCCAATTAACTCTTTGTTGTACTTTCCAAGAGTGAAAGGTAAAGAGAGATCAACCGTACTCAGGGTTTTTTTCTCGCGGGCCGCAAACATATATTTGCGACGTTAGGCGGGCACACACTTCTATAATAATGTAAAAAAATATATAATTTTTTATTGCAAATGCCGCAAAGATTGTTGTTTTGAAATAGTGGTATAAAACTTTTTGCTGCCAATTTTTTCTGCGATCAATATTTAACCTTAATAAGCCTTATTAGCTATATGATAAGTATGAAACGTAACAATCTAATAATTTCAGATTCTCAAATAAATAAATAAATAAAAAATAAAATAAAATCAAGGGATTTTTTTCTAATAAGTCAGTTTTTTTTTCTCAACGCAAAAACTTTTTTTTTTTTTTTAATTTAGAAATATAGAGTGCAAATTAAATGAATTTGGAATAATATTTGTTTAGTGTTCAGGATTAAGAAATGTATATACACTACTACAGTACAAGTAAAACTACATGTAAAAAGAACAAATGTACATCACTTTAGTTTTAAAAAAATAAATGAATAAAATGCCAACCTGTCATAGGCTCGGGGAGAAGAAAGAAGTCCAGACCCGGCTCGGCTCGGAAAAAAAAGAAGTCAAGCCCGGCCCGACCCGAGTATGCAGTAAAAAGTAAAACCCGGCGCGGCCTCGAAAGAATGAAGACCAGGCCCAGCACTATAGTCTCATGAAACAAAATTGTCCCGAGCCTGCGATGCGGGACGAGCTGGGCTCCATTTAGGCCCGATTCCGCGCGCAGAACTCTACACACCATGCATTTTAATCACCAAATTGCTCTAGAAAAAAACGGAAATAGCTTTTCGACTAAAAATTATGTCCTTTTACAATATGTAAATATATATATATATATATGTAATGATATTCAGAACTGGCATCTATTTTCTGTTTTCATGAAATATATTCGAAAGCCTGATTCCTTCAGGTTTTTTATTTCTTGGTGTAGTCGTGGATAATTAACAATAAAGTCTTTTCCTGGGATCAGACTTTAATATTTTTTATATAATACAATATGATCCTTTTCTAAGTCAGAACCAGTAGTTTGAGAGTCTATAGCTGTTAAAGGCTCATGATTTAGGATTTAGGGCATTGAGCCTAGCAAGTTAATTTAGATATTTTCAGGACCGACCGAGCAGCCTTCATTTCTGGTAGGAATTTGTAGATGGAGGAAAGGCTCAAAAAGCTAAAAAGCCCCTGAAAAATCCCTGCTCTCTGTTTTTATTTGGCATTTCTCATATTCTCCAGCAGAGGGCGAACTAATCAAAAATAGGTCTGAACTTACTTTTTATTGGGTAGAAGGCTTGATTAATGTGGTCTTATGATGCAATAGGTCTTGCCCATTGCATCAACAACAGTCATTTCTAATTTTAATTTTACTGGTTATTTGTGAACCAATCATATTAATAACTGTCAAACAGACAAAAGTTAATTTGGATATACAACCTAAAATATACTCACCAATTTCTTATTTTGACAATCATTTGAATTTATCTTCTAAACATAATTATTTACTTAGATTTCTTGCTCTGAATGCAATAACTGTCATTTTGAAGAAAGTTGATTAAACTTTATGATCTGTTTGTAATTCTGGATTTCTTATTTTGACATTAATTAGAATTTATTGTCTGGACATAATTATTTACTTAGATTTCTTAATCTGAATGCAATAACTGTCATTTTGAAGAAAGTTGATTAAACTTTATGATCTGTTTGTAATTCTGGATTTCTTATTTTGACATTAATTAGAATTTATTGTCTGGACATAATTATTTACTTAGATTTCTTGCTCTGAATGCAATAACTGTCATTTTGAAGAAAGTTGATTAAACTTTATGATCTGTTTGTAATTCTGGATTTTAGGTAGCTTTCAATACAAAAAAGTCCTTCCGGCCTGTACCGAGAGGAAAAGGTAGCTTTCCTATATCTACGTTTTAAAATTTTAGCTAATGTTACACGAAAACAGCAAGCTAAAATGCAAAGAAACGTTTACAAAAGATTTGTTAATACTGAATTTGAATAAGAAATTCGTCAAATTATTGAGCAATAGCCAAATTGGCTTCATTTATGAAGACTTATTTTGATCGCCAAATTTCGCGATATTTCGCCAAATGTCGCCAATTTTGCCGCCAATGTCGCCAATTTTGGCGCTAACGGATATGAATATATAGTTTTATGCGTATGATTGGGAAAATTATTACAACAATGAAAGAAAATAATTTGCGAGTAATCGCGTTAATGTGCTGTTTCGTTTCAAAATGTCAGCCACCCTAGAATTTCAAACTGCTCTATCTCAGCCATTTTTTAAGGTAGAGGTAAACCAAAAAAAGCTCTGGAATCCTTGTATCAAGGCCTAACACGTAATTAAAAAATAAATTTGAATTTTTAACTTTTTTGTATAGTTATTTTAGATTTTAAGTTAATTTAAATCTTTAAGTGGCCGCCATCTTGTTTCAAGATGGCGGACCAAGCTGGCCAACGAACTCGGTCGAGACATTAGTGACCTTAATACACACAATTAGTTTCATCAAAATCGATTCATAAATACGGGCGTTATCGTATGACATAGGTCAGATATATATGGATATATCTATATATATAAATCAACATTTGGACGGAGGGTGGTTTTGGGGTCTGGGGGTCATGATCGGTGAAAATATACCGAAATTTTCCGGAACTGCTTTCCTCCGAACGGCTGCAATAGGTAGCTTTATACTTTTTTGTATTGAAAGCTACCTAAAAGTATAAAGCTACCTATTGCAGCCGTTCGGAGGAAAGCAGTTCCGGAAAATTTTGATATATTTTCACCGATCATGACCCCCAGACCCCAAAACCACCCTCCGTTCAAATGTTGATTTATATATATATATATATATATATATATATATATATATATATCTCCATATATATATATATATATATATATCTGACCTATGTCATACGATAACGCTCGTATTTATAAATCAATTTTGATGAAACTAATTGTGTGTATTAAGCTCACCAATGTCTCGACCGAGTTCGTTGGCCAGCTTGGTCCGCCATTTTGTTTCAAGATGGCGGCCATTTAAAAATTTAAAACTAAAATAAATATACAAAAAAGTTAAAAATTCAAATTTATTTTTTAATTCAGTGTTAGGCCTTGAAACGAGGATTCCAGAGCATTTTTTGTTTTACCTCTATCTTAAAAAACGGCTGAGATAGAGCAGTTTGAAATTCTAGGGTGGCTGACATTTTGAAACAAGACAGCACATTACAAAAATTTTCATTGTTGCAATAATTTTCCCAATCAAACGCATAAAACTATATATTCATATCCGTTAGCGCCGACATTGGCGACAAAATTGGCGAAATATCGCCAAATTTGGCGACCAAAATAAGTTTTCATAAATGAAGTCAATTTGGCTATTGCTCAATAATTTGGCGAATTTCTTATTCAAATTCAGTATTAACGAATCTTTTGTAAACGTTTTATTTGCATTTTAAGTTGCTGTTTTCGTGTAACATTAGCTAAAATTTTAAAATTAAGACATAGGAAAGCTACCTTTTCCTCCCGGTACAGGCCGGAAGGACTTTCTTATTTTGACATTAATTAGAATTTATTGTCTGGACATAATTATTTACTTAGATTTCTTGCTCTGAATGCAATAACTGTCATTTTGAAAAAAGTTGATTAAACTTTATGATCTGTTTGTAATTCTGGATATCTTATTTTGACATTAATTAGAATTTATTGCCTGGACATAATTATTTACTTAGATTTCTTGCTCTGAATGCAATAACTGTCATTTTGAAGAAAGTTGATTAAACTTTATGATCTGTTTGTAATTCTGGATTTCTTATTTTGACATTAATTAGAATTTATTGTCTGGACATAATTATTTACTTAGATTTCTTGCTCTGAATGCAATAACTGTCATTTTGAAGAAAGTTGATTAAACTTTATGATCTGTTTGTAATTCTGGATTTCTTATTTTGACATTAATTAGAATTTATTGTCTGGACATAATTATTTACTTAGATTTCTTAATCTGAATGCAATAACTGTCATTTTGAAGAAAGTTGATTAAACTTTATGATCTGTTTGTAATTCTGGATTTCTTATTTTGACATTAATTAGAATTTATTGTCTGGACATAATTATTTACTTAGATTTCTTAATCTGAATGCAATAACTGTCATTTTGAAGAAAGTTGATTAAACTTTATGATCTGTTTGTAATTCTGGATTTCTTATTTTGACATTAATTAGAATTTATTGTCTGGACATAATTATTCACTTTGATTTCTTAATCTGAATGCAATAACTGTCGTTTTGGGGAAAATTTATTAAACTTTATGATCTAGAAGTAATTTTGAACTGCAATTATAATATATTGTTTATAATTTGTTTTCTAAATAATCATGCATCACAAGAACAACTCAATTTGTTTATATTACAAAATGTTATGATGCAATTCTGATAAGAAAAATCTACTTTGATTACATTCGTGGTTCATATAATAACTGTCATGTTGATGAGAGCTGATTAAAATTAATGGCTAAAGATCTTTATGCCTGGTAAATTAGTTTTAAGTATTGGTTTTTTGCGTGTTACAAAAAATGTTTTGGGGATTTTAACTTTTAGATTTTAACTTTTATTTTTGAATGTAAGAAAGATTTACTTTTATCCTTTCATATATATATATATATATATATATGTATATATGTATATGTATATATATATATATATATATAATGCAATCTGCAAGTGAGATGCAACGTACAAGTTAAAAGAAAGAAAATGCAAATTAAAGTAATAATAATCGACTACCCCCCCCCCCCCCTCGTGTACAAAATTTGTAACATTTTACTTCTTATAAAAGAAAATAGTAGCACAATTAAAGAAAAAAAATATATAAATAAATAAATAAAAGACAGAAAAATAACCTAATATAATAAACCAAGCGAAAACGCCGGCAGAACGAAATTCAGAGGGGGGGGGGGGGAGATTTTCAAACAGAAGTGCCAGAGGTTTAACCTAAGCCGCATGTTTTTCAAAATGAAGAATATAAACTTGAAATAAGCTAAACTAAGGACTTATCAAAACCTCCGGTAAGACAATTTTTAAACCTATTAATGTAAAAAGAAATATTAAATGTAAGATATAATAAATAAATGCAAAAAATACAAATGTGAGCTTCTACCGGCACTTTACAAAATGGAGAATTGAAACAGTTTTTCCTTTATTTTCGCATGGCGACAGAACCCTCAGAGGAATAATCTACTGAAGGTATATTGAAGGTCTATGACAGAACCCTTTTAAACCAACACCTACTTGATATGCCAAGCAGGTGTTGTCTATTGTCTGAACCCCAGCTGAGACAACACCTATTGGATATTCCAGGAAGGCAAGCAGATGTTGCCGGACGTCGATCTGTACAAAGGCCCTGTTTTACTTTTTCGATTTTTTTTATTAAATGTACTTTCACTTTCGGAACCGGTTTAGGGTATTAGTGTAGGTTAGTCTCCTGGCATTACTGGAGAGTTCCTTAAACTGCGTTTATTTGAAGTCTTAGCAAGTGTGTCTAAGAGTGTCGTAAATCTTTCATAGAAGTAGGAACTTAATTTTCCTATTTCTATGATTGTTACTTACCCTAATACGTAACATAGGAGGGTAAGTCTTGTGATCGTTTTGAAATAAATAAATAAATAAATAAATACAAAATTGACGGATTTACACGTTTCAGACACTGGAGATTCCGAAAAACATATTTTTAGAAAAAAAAAATTGCCTCCATCTGTCTGTCTGTCTGTGTGTCTGTAAATGCTCTATCTCCCGAACCAATTGAGATAGAGACTTGAAATTGGGTATGTACTTAGTATGTAATAATGGGAAAAAGCTTATTGAATTTCAGTAACTTTGATTTTACTCTCTTTGATATTTTGGACTCTCGAAATATTCGTTCTGATAAAAGGTACATACAAATTTTCGATTTTTTTTATTTTAAGGAGTGAATATAAAAGACAATAAAAAAACATAAATTTTGCATATAGAATAGAGTTGATCGGATAATGAGTTGCCGAGATATTTGTAATCCTATTTTCCACATTCTTCGATTTTTCCTGACACTGTATTTCATTCAAATTTTAAATCAAAGATGTATTTTGATTGGAAATGAGACGCTTCATTCGACGCAGTAAAAGATTAGTTAATAGGATGATCAATTTTGGGGTTATAAGAATGTTTCTTTTACGCAGTTCAGTCATAGAGCATTTAAAGTTTAGGACGTCATCAAGCCACGATTTTATTCGAATTGCAATGCATTTTATAAGTAGTTTTCACATGTTTTATTTTCTTATTTTATATGATGCATATCCATGATGGGTAGGTATTTACGGTGGCCCCCAACGACTAGTTTTTCATTCATAGCAATCAATGAACTAAATAGGCTTACATATATTCAAGAATCCTGTATTATTCTAGATGAGCACTATAAAACGTTATTGATTTTCCATTACAGGATTCATAGATTTGTGTAAGGATTTCAAAAACTTCGTAATTTATATTATATAGCTTTTTTTTCGTTACTAGCTCTTCGATGTAAATATTTTATGCGTAACCCAGTGTTCATAAATATTCTAAGGAGCTGATACCCTCAGAATCATTCATGCACGAATAGTTTCTCCGCGCATCTTCAGCATCAGTGTTGGAATTTCAATTATTCCTTAAAAATTCGTAAACTCGGTAATTTCAGAAAATGAAGTTTTGCTCGGCTGATCATGTGATATATTAAGTCATTCTCAATGCATGCTTCGCAATTAATCTCTTATTTACTGGAAATTTCACATTTTAGATATATTAAACTGAAACAATTTTAATATTTAAAAAAAAATTAAAACTATAGCATCATTGATGCTAATTTGTTAATTTTTCATTTTCGAGATTTTTGTTGTTGTTGTTGTTGCTTGATTAATTTTATCAATCACTAGCGGCCCGTCCCGGCTTTGCACGGGTAGACAATGTGTTGGCTACAATGTAGTTCTTTAATTTTCTAGAATTACAATACAGTCGAACCTCGTTAACATGAACCTCAAGGGGAATCAAAATTTTGTTTATGTTAACAGTAATTCATGTTATCAGTATCAAATCTTTGTACTCGTTTTTATAGGGGACTATGAAAACAATTCATGTTAAAAGTAATTCACGTTAAGCGTGTTCATGTTAACGAGGTTTGACTGTACCTGGCGAAAATGCTTTGATACGATTTTTAAACTATGACTGTATCTGACTGACGTGTATTTAAATCAAGACGCACGTGGAAAGATGTGTTTTCAGTCAGGGTTTCAATTAGGGGAATACTACATAAAACTACTGCTGATATATGGCAAAATGACCTAAAACATTCGACCATCCCCTTTAACCACCTTCAGGGGGGAATTTCTAAAATCGTTGAAATACATGTTTAATCATTTTTTAAGTAGATTTGTTTTCCTGATTTTCGTGCTCCTACCTATAACTGCTGCTGAGATATGGTGAAATGATCTAAAACATTCAACCACCCCCCCCCTTTAACCCCCTCCGGTAGGAGAATTTCTAAAATCGCTGACATACATGTTTAATCATTTTTTTAGTAGATTTGTGTTCCTGATTTTTGCGCTCCTACCTATAGCTGCTGCTGAGATATGGCGAAATGACCTAAAACATTCGACCACACCCCCTTTAACCCATTGGGGGGGGGGGGGATTTCTAAAATCACTGAAATACATGTTTAGTCATTTTTTTAGTACATTTGTTTTCCTGATTTTCGCGCTCCTACCTATAACTGCTGCTGAGATATGGTTAAATGACCTAAAACATTCGCCCACCCCCCTTGAACCCCCTTCTGGGGGGGGATTTCTAAAATCGCTGAAATAGGTGTTTACTCATTTTTTTAGTAGATTTGTTTTCCTGATTTTCGCGCTCCTACCTATAACTGCTGCTGAGATATGGCGAAATGACCTAAAACATTCGACCACACCCCCTTTAACCCATTCGGGGGGGGGGGGATTTCTAAAATCACTGAAATACATGTTTAGTCATTTTTTTAGTACATTTGTTTTCCTGATTTTCGCGCTCCTACCTATAACTGCTGCTGAGATATGGTTAAATGACCTAAAACATTCGCCCACCCCCCTTGAACCCCCTTCTGGGGGGGGATTTCTAAAATCGCTGAAATAGGTGTTTACTCATTTTTTTAGTAGATTTGTTTTCCTGATTTTCGCGCTCCTACCTATAACTGCTGCTGAGATATGGCGAAATGACCTAAAACATTCGACCACACCCCCTTTAACCCATTCGGGGGGGGGGGGGATTTCTAAAATCACTGAAATACATGTTTAATCATTTTTTTAGTACATTTGTTTTCCTGATTTTCGCGCTCCTACCTATAACTGCTGCTGAGATATGGGGAAATGACCTAAAACATTCGACCACCCCTTTTAACCACCTTCAGAGGGGAATTTCTAAAATCGTTGAAATACATGTTTAATCATTTTTTTAGTACATTTATTTTCCTGATTTTCGCGCTCCTACCTAAAACAGCAGCTGAGATTTGGTTAAATGACCTAAAACATTCGCTCACCCCCCTTTAACCCCCTTCTGGGGGGGGGATTTCTAAAATCGCTGAAATAGGTGTTTAATCATTTTTTTAGTACATTTGTTTTCCTGATTTTCGCGCTCCTACCTATAACTGCTGCTGAGATATGGGGAAATGACCTAAAACATTCGACCACCCCTTTTAACCACCTTCAGAGGGGAATTTCTAAAATCGTTGAAATACATGTTTAATCATTTTTTTAGTAATTTGTTTTCCTGATTTTTGCGCTCCTACATATAACTGCTGCTGAGATATGGCGAAATGACCTAAAACATTCGACCACACCTCCTTTAACCCATTCGGGGGGGGGGGGATTTCTAAAATCACTGAAATACATGTTTAATCCATAGAGAAGAGATAAGGGTGGAGTGCGTTCTAGTAAACCTAAAATGGAGCGAACATAACAGTCACGTGACTATAGTACGCCGAAGAGAATTTTTTCCTTCCGAGTTACTTTCCAGTAATGTATTTCTATGGAGTTTTAGAAGCAATACGTAATGTTTGAAATTATACCAGCTTGAAAATGGTCCTTTATTGCTGTGCTTATGGTTGTAAAGAAAGTTTTGCAAAAGGAGGAGCTGTAACGTTTCACTCGTAAGTAATATTTTTGACATTATAATTTTTTTTATATGAAATTGATTATTATTTTCTATTAACTTTCCATGCTGAACTTCAGTTGTGTTCATAATATTCTTTTTTAGAATTAACTATTGATGAAATATTTATATAATGTGTTCCAAATTGCGATTTAATGTTAGATTTCTTCTAATAGATATATATGTATGCATATTAATATATTCTTTTCTTTTATTTTATCATTTTCTTTAACGATTCGAAAACAAAACTTGGCGTCTGCTTTTATCGCCAAGAGCTACCATATTACATATGTTTGCAAAATGAAAATAAACGCATTGCAGTATCATTAAATTAAAGTGAGATGCCTATTTTAAGAAAAAATTAAGTTGCTTTGTTTTACTGCGTTTATATTTTTGCAGTAGTTTACTCCATAGTTTCATTTCATAAATTTTTAGTTTATATTGTTAATAAAGGGTGCTATGAAATTGTTTTCTCTTGAATATACTATTTTCAAATTATGAAATGTAAATGATAAACACGTTTTTAATATGTAGTTCCTCTTTTTGCTGGAATTCTACAAAAAGGGCTTTTTAAATTATTATATTTTAAAGATTCCATCTATTACAGCTAGTGCAGTCATCAACATTTGCTAATATAACTTGGGAAACAATTTTGTGAAAAACGATTAAAAAATTAAATGTAGGAATGATGGTTTTAAATTTATGTAATGTAATTTTTTGTTTATGTTATTTTTAAAGTAAAAACCATGATTAATTGCTCAAAATTTATTAAAAGTTGAATTTTAATTTCAGACTAAATAATTTATTTAAGTAAAAAGAAGTTCAGCAAACTTCAATTAACTTGCTTAGTTAATAAATGTTTAATTATAAAAACAAAAAACTACAAAATTTACATTCATAAAAACTAACTAAAATCTTTCAAAATTTATAGATTTCCCAAAGATGTAAATAGACGGAAAATATGGGAAGCTCAGCTTAGACGTGAAAATTTTAAAGTCACCAATTGAACAAGAATTTGTTCAAAGCATTTTGAAGCAGAATGTTTCGACAAAACAAGATTTGGTGGAACTTGGCTGAAGCAAGATGCCATTCCAACTATCTTCGATTTTCCTGACCATCTTGTAAATAAAAAAATTAAAAGAAAATCGCCTAAGAAACGAACATCTGACGTTGAAGCTTCAGTTTCTCAAGATAAAGGTAAAAATACAATTATTATGTACATTTTATATGTAATGTGATTTCATGCTGGTATGTAATAAATTGTATTTTAATGAAGTATTTTGGGGGAAATAAGGCATAATAAGAAAAAGTTAAATTTAAATCTCCTTAAAATTGAGATTAACATGTCTTGGGAGTATACAGTGCCTATGGGAGGCATTTAGGTACTTTTCCGTTATACGCAACACCATTTTTTTATTTTTTTATTTTATTTTTTTGTATATTGTGTGGGGTATTATTCAAAAGATCTCTGAACACCAAATTCAATTTTAATTTTAAGTATATTTTCAGACATGTCTAGGGCCCAGTTAACCTCTGAATCTAGGGGAAGCACGGTATCATTTTGGGGCTCCTTTTCATTTGCCAAAAGTTTTTTAATTCTTCCTTCATGAAAACTCACCAATGATGCTAATATTATTCCCGGGAGTAACTTAGTCTAGGTCGCATATATATCATTAAACAGTATTTTTTATGGTGCCTGTATATACTTTAGATATATTCAGTACATATAGTTGTATGCTCAATTTTTTGGGTGATTTCTAACAGGCACATCAGGATGCAATAGGTTTAATTAACATCCTATTATTGATGACATTCATATTTCCCTGTTAAATAAGTTTCGTGAAGTAGTGCGTGGATTTCCTCTTGGATTAAGCAAAATTTCTTTTTCGAAAAAATTTTAAATACAATGTAAAAGAAATTAGATATTTAAATTCTCCAAATTAATAAAAATCTATTATTTTTTTAAATTTTTTGTCAATTTTCTTTCTTTCAGATTCAGTTGAAAGAAAGGGCTTAAAGAGAAAATTCTATTTGGGTGATTTCCACGAAAGCGACATGACTTCACCAAGTAAAGCAAGAAAACTTCTTGCTGTAGCCCAGGCAAATAAAAAAGACCAAAATAAAGTAATTAACAACTTGAGAAGAACAAACAAACGAATGAAAAGAAAGATAAGTTATCTTAAACAATTACTAAATGAGATGAAGTCCAAAAACTTAATATCGGATTCAGCTTCTGATGTCTTAGAGGTAAGCAACATTGTTTACCATGAATTAAAATGTATTGTAATACATAAATTATTTCTGCGAGTGATTGAAAATTGCACAGTGTTTTTTATGCATATAAAAATTCTTTATTTGAAGTAAAGTGTTTAGATAAAAAGAAGCAGGGAAAATTTGTGTGTCTTGTAAAAGTTAGGGATATCGGAAACAGAAATAATAATGAATGCTTTAATATTAAATAAATACAATGCACAGAATACAAGTAAAAATTTTTAATCTCTGAGCAAAGGTTTCATATTTTTTTGTTGAATTTATTCTATTATGCATATTATTATGAGTAATTCCTAATGTGAAAAAAATTAAATAATTGAAATATCTGGGAAATTTTAAAATTTACTTAGAATTTTAAACATTTTTACAAAAATTTTTGCTCTGCTCTTGAAATCTGCAATTTTACTTTCTAGTGCAATGATTTATAACCAGTCTTCCATTTGAGGATCTTAGGTATGGTGTGGAAATTTGTTAAAATAAAAAATTAAATTATTTTTGAAAACGTTTTAATGCCATTCTCAAACTCAAACTGGCTACTTTATCACACATATTTTTAGTTCATTTTTGTACGGAAACTCATGAAAATGACAGATATTCTTATTCAGAAACTTTGTAATCAAAAGACATTTTCCAATTTTTGGTAAAGACAGAAAATACTGTCAAAGTCGGCTTTTTGAATCGAACTTCCGTTGCCGCAGCATGCGAAAAGGGGAAAAATATGTTGTCACATGACACAAATCGCTTATAACTCGATAAGTAATTTATTTATAAAAAATGGAAAACTCATTTTGTTTCCAAATCGGCTGCCAATTTTATGCCTTTGCGTTTAAAAATTTGTCCAAGTTTCACTTTGTTGAGCAGGTCATTTGAAAAATATTAATCAAATTTTAGAATATTTTTAATGTTATAATGTTTCAAATTTTCTTATTTATTTTTTCAGCTCACATTGCCTGAAGGTGCCAAAGAATTTATCAAGAGAATTTCAGAAGGAAAATCGCGAGACCAATACCCACCACAATTGAGAGCTTTTGCCCTCACCTTGAACTTTTATTCCGCAAAAGCCTATAATTACGTGAGGAAAACATTTAATTGTAACCTGCCACATCCATCTACGTTACGAAAATATTACCAGTGCATAGACGGATCGCCTGGATTTACATCAGAAGCTTTCGCAGCATTAACAGTAAAAGCAGAAAATGCTAAAAAAAACAACAGCAGCATTAAAGGCTGTTTAATAATTGATGAAATGGCCATCAGGAGACAAGTTGAATAAATTTACAGGATTTGTTGATATGGGTACAAATATTGATGATGACCAGTTACCATATGCTAAAGAATCTTTAACCTTCATGGTAAATTGCATAAATGGTAACTGGAAAGTTCCCATAGGATATTTTTTAATAAATGGATTGAGTGCTGTTGAAAGGGATAATCTTATAAGATTGGCTTTGCGACGCGTATATGAAACAGGTGTTGATATAGTTTCTTTAACATTTGACGGAACCAGTACCAACATAGCTACTGCCAATTCTTTAGGAGCTAATTTATCTCCAGATGATCTAATAAATTATTTCCCACATCCCGTAACCGGTAAACCAGTATATATAATGCTTGATGCTTGTCATATGTTAAAACTTGTCAGAAATGCATTAGCTTCAAAAGGTGCTATATTTGATGAAAATGGGGATATTGTTAAATGGAGTTATATTACAAATTTAGAAAAATTTCAAAGAGAAGAAGGTTTGCATGCAGCAACTAAAATACGTAAACGCCATGTTGAGTGGTTTCGGGAAAAAATGAAGGTGAAACTTGCTGCGCAAGTTTTAAGTAAGAGTGTTGCTGATGCCCTAAAATACCTTTCCTTTGATTTACGAGAACCCGATTTTCTAAACTGTGAAGCAACCATCAATTTTATAACTTTATTTAATAACTTATTTGATATTTTAAACAGCAGAAATTTATTAAGTAAAGATTTTAAAGCACCTTTTCAATATAAAAATAAAACACATTTTATAGATTTCTTAAATAAAGCTGAGCGGTATATTGAAAGTTTAAAAATATCAGCAAACAGTGGGTCTATTTTATTTAGTAACAGGAAAACTGGGTTCTTAGGTTTTATAATATGTATTAAGAGTGTTAAGTCTCTATATTATTCACTGTGTGAAGAGAAGGATAGTCATATGAAATTTTTGCTGACTTATAAGCTATCCCAAGACCATTTAGAAATGTTTTTTTAGCTCCATTCGTTCTAAAGGTGGCTATAATAATAATCCCACAGCGAAACAGTATAAAGCAGCATATATCAGACTTCTGGCACATCATGAAATTCTCACCTCAGATAATGCAAATTGTATAATACTTGATACCACAAACATCCTGAATTTAAATTCAGCAAAAAATATGTATTTGAATACTGTCAATGAAAATTATATTGATGAAAGTGATATTTCAGATATGGAAAATCTGCAGACTGTATCAGGAGATCGTACATATGGTTACAAATCCTTTAATTTTAGTACACTTAGTGAGTATGTTTCTGATGTTGTTGGCCATGTTGCTGGTTTTATTGTTAAAAAGCTGAAACAAACGTTAAAATATCCAGAATGCTATTTAACTATAAGTGAAAGGCCCCAAGGAAATTTAAGCAAACTTTCTCTGAGAAAAAATAGAGGAGGGTTAAGTTTTCCATCTTACAGTATCCTAAAGATTTGTAAAATAGGAGAAAAAACATTTAAAATATTACAGGCTTCCGGAAAGCTTTTACGAAATAATGTAATGCACTTACTTATTGCTCATGGGTTAAGAGAACTTATGTCAAATTCTCCAGATATTTTTATTGACTTAATAAACATTATTATTACAACATTAACAAACAACAGACCATTCATTAGATCAGTCTCCTTTGGAAAATCACAGAATTTCATTAATTAAAGCAGTTTTCTTCGAATACTATAAAATAAGATTACATCATGCTGGAAAACTCATGACTGAAAAGATTCAGGCTAAGAAAGTTAGGTCTCTAAATTTAAAGACAACTTTATTTAAGGGTCAATGATTTTTCTGAATTTATATTGCCCAAGTTGTAAATTCTTTTAATTTTATTTTTAATTAGAAAAAGTTAACTTTTGAAATCTGAATTATAGAATTTGACACAAATTTCGGTAATTATTGGACATATTTTGGTAATTATATAAAAGAAAATTAGGGACAAAAACAATTTAAAAAAAAACTAGTTACTAACAAGTGTTAATGTATTCAATCACCAACGTGACTTCATTTTTCAAAAAAAAAATTGTAAAGATGATTTTATAAATAATAGATAATTTATTAGTTGAATTATTTTGGTGTGCCTTTTAATAGTTTCTTAAACTTCTTAAAGTATTCTTTTAAATTTGATTTTTACTTGTTGTAAAATTACAATCACATAACAAAAAACTCATATTAAAGTTGTAGAAATTCCGATGATTTCTTTCTTTTATTATAATTACAATTCAGTTGTAAAAAATTGCAAGAAAAGGGTCTGTAAATAATTATTAAAATTGTAACTATTTTATATTTTAAATTATATTTCACAGTAGCTCAAAGTATGTTTGTTAAATTGTTAATATTATATAATGTGCATTATAAATAAATCTTTTTTTTTTTTTTTTTTTTTTTTTTTTTTTTTAAATGCTGTATGCTAGCTAACAAAATATCAAATTTCAAAAGACTGAAGCATTTTCTATCTAAATGAGTGGTATGGTTTTGTATTTCTAACAAGTGTTAATGTATGGCAATCATCAACATGACTTGATTTATCTAAAAATTATAAAATGATTTTGTAAATAATAGATAATTTATTAATTGAATTATTTTGGTATTCCTTTTAATAAGTTTCTTCAACTGCTTAAAGAATTCTTTTAAATTTGATTTTTACGTGTTTTAAAATTCTAAGTACAGAATAAAAGACTCGTGTTAAAGTTTTGAAAATTCTGATGACTTCTTTCTTTTTTAATAATTACAATTCGGTTGTAAGAAAATTGGAAGAAAAGTGTCTGTAAATAATTATCAAATATTGTGGCTATTTTATATTTAAAATTATATTTCGCACTAGCTCAAAGTATGATTGTTAATATTATATAATTTGCATATAAATGAGTCGAATTTTTCTAAACACTGTATGCTAGCTAACAAAAAATCAAATTTCAAAAGACTGAAGCATTTTCTATCTAATGAGTGGTACGGTTTTGTATTTCTAACAAGTATTAATGTATGGCAATCATCAACATGACTTGATTTATTGAAAAAAATATACAAACGATTTTGTAAATAATAGATAATTTATTAATTCAATTATTTTGGTATTATTTTTAGTAGTTTCTTCAACTGCTTAAGGTATTGTTTTTTAATTTGATTTTAATTTGTTTTAAAATTACAATCACTGAATTAAAGGCTCATATTAAGGTTGTGGAAATTTGTCACAGAGGAGTCTGTAAATAATAACAAAACTGCAACTGTTGTTTTGCATTTTTGTACTAAATTCTCTTGTATAATAGTTAAAAGAATTACTATTTGTAATATCTTAAAACTGGTAAGATTAATTTGTTGATTCCTTTCACTTATAATGAAATCCTTTGTGAATTATCTTACACCAATAAAGATTTTGTTTTTATATGTTTTTGTTGTTTCTTCGGCATTTTTTTTTCTTTTTTTTTTACATGTATGCTATAAGTATATGTATATATTAAGGGAAACGCAAATAAAACATTATGTTACATGCAAGGCTTGACAAATGCAATATTGGAAAGAAGAGGATGAAAAGTGTGCAAGCAGTAAAATATTTCTTTACTAAAGAAATCTATATCTAAAGAAATTATTCTGTACTGTTTTCACTAAAGAAAGTATCTATTCTATCTTTGGCTTAAAAAAACATTTAAAATTTTTGAATTCAATAATAAAGGATTAATAAATATTTCTATTAAAAAAAAATGAATGTAATAAAAAGTCGTTTTATGCTATGACTAAAAACAAAATCTCCTTTTGAAAAGTTTAAAATCATTTGAAATTAAATGAATTTATCTGCAACTTGCAATTTAAGTGTAATTATTTTTTTAATCAATTATTTAATATTTCGAAAATTTAATGATCAACACTAGCAAAACAAAATTGTAATGGATTTATATGGGCCTTAGATTGACAGGAGTATGACTATCTATATATTTAAAACGAAAAACGCATTCTGTCAAATCCACATGAAAGTCGTCTCTTTGCGCATGCGTCAACTTTTTTTTTTTTTTTTTGCTTCTACCCTCAGAAACGGGAAACCTGATTAACCTAACCCTCACCTGTTTAGCAAGGGGATCGGAAAGGGTTGATTGAAAAGAGATGAAACCATACCTTGCATTGAAAGCATAGACCTTCTAATTTAGTTTTGTTCTGAGGTTAAAAGCTAATGCTTTTTTTTTTCTTTTTTTTTAAGAACTCATGTTTTCACTACAAAATATGCATATTTTTTCGCAAAATTTTAAAGAAGGCTTGGATACAGTTATATTTATAACCGATTGAAATGTCAGAGAGTTCGGAAGATGAGAACTATGTTTTTATTGCTATGTTAAAGTAGCCGACGCGAAAACAAACAAAAAAAAAACGAGAAGAAAATATTTATTTTACAACTAGATAACAATATTTTTTTCACGAAATTTTTACACGGGCTGTAAAACAGTTTTATTTATCCCCAATAAAGATTTCAAAAAGTTCGGACAAAAAGAACTTTTCATTTTAAAACTATGAAACGAAAAAAAAAAAAAAAAAAACAAGAAAATGAGCGCTTTTATCACTAAATATCAATATTTTTTCGCGAATTTTTCATTTAAAAATATAATTTCATACAAAATTGTGTTAAAGATATAAAATAATAAAAACCTGTTTTTTTTTTTTTTTCAATTTATTATCACGGGCTCGGCCAACGCCGGGCGGGGGTCAGTTAGTTTTTATAATATTTTCACGACCAGCGACACCTTTGAAATTGCCAAGCAAGCGATAACGCGCCAAATATGGAAACCTACTTATCTCTCCGCTATCAATAACACTGGTCATCTTGACCCCACGTTTCTGCGAAAATCTCTACGGGAAGCGCTCTCCATCCTTATTTCTCCTCTATGGTTTAATCATTTTTTTTAGTACATTTGTTTTCCTGATTTTCGCGCTCCTACCTATAACTGCTGCTGAGATATGGGGAAATGACCTAAAACATTCGACCACCCCTTTTAACCACCTTCAGGGGGGAATTTCTAAAATCGTTGAAATACATGTTTAATCATTTTTTTAGTACATTTGTTTTCCTGATTTTCGCGCTCCTACCTAAAACAGCAGCTGAGATTTGGTTAAATGACCTAAAACATTTGCTCACCCCCCTTTAACCCCCTTCTGGGGGGGGAATTTCTAAAATCGCTGAAATAGGTGTTTAATCATTTTTTTAGTACATTTGTTTTCCTGATTTTCGCGCTCCTACCTATAACTGCTGCTGAGATATGGCGAAATGACCTAAAACATTCGACCACACCCCCTTTAACCCATTCGGGGGGGGGGGGGATTTCTAAAATCACTGAAATACATGTTTAATCATTTTTTTAGTACATTTGTTTTCCTGATTTTCGCGCTCCTACCTATAACTGCTGCTGAGATATGGGGAAATGACCTAAAACATTCGACCACCCCTTTTAACCACCTTAAGGGGGGAATTTCTAAAATCGTTGAAATACATGTTTAATCATTTTTTTAGTACATTTGTTTTCCTGATTTTCACGCTCCTACCTAAAACAGCAGCTGAGATTTGGTTAAATGACCTAAAACATTCGCTCACCCCCTTCTGGGGGGGGGGGGAATTCTAAAATCGCTGAAATAGGTGTTTAATCATTTTTTTAGTAGATTTGTTTTCCTGATTTTCGCGCTCCTACCTATAACTGCTGCTGAGATATGGCGAAATGACCTAAAACATTCGCTCACCCCCCTTTAACCCATTCGGGGGGGGGGGGGGGATTTCTAAAATCACGCGATGCATTGAAAAGGGTTGATTGAAAACGGATGACGTAATATGTGGCCATTGCAATGAGAGCATTTTGTTTTTCTTTATAAGTACTCAGGTTTTCACTACTAAATATGCATATTTTTCACAAAATTTTAAACAGAGCTTGGATACAGTTATATTTATAACCGATTGAAAGTTCAGAGATGTTCGGAAGATGAGAACTTTTTTTTATTGCTATGTTAAAGGAGCCGACGTGAAAACAAACAAACAAACAAAAAAGCGAGAAGAAAACATTTCTTTTACAACTAGATAACAATATTTTTCCCGAAATTTTTACACGAGCTGTAAAACCGTTTTATTTATCACCAATAAAGATTTCAAAGAGTTCGGACAAAAATAACTTTTTATTTTAAAACTACATTCTGAAAAAAGTTTTGTTGAATCAACAAAAATGTGATTGGCCCAACAAAGCTTTTCGTTTAAATATGGGTCAATGGAAATTTTGTTTGAATCAACAAAAAAAATATTGTTGATTTTTTTTTTTTTTTTTTTTTTTTTTTTTTGCAATTCCAATAAAAAATTTTTGTATCGTCAGCAAAAAAGTGTTTTGTTAATTCAAGTTATGGTCCAATTTTACTTGAATTAACAAAATTATTTTGTTGAAAGTTTTCTCAAAATAAATATAATTATCTGTTACTTTAAGAGTTCTTTTTAGTTTCGGCAATAAAAACGTTTGTTTAAAGAACAATTGTTTTGTGTAATTTTAAGAATTTTCTTTGTTTTAACAACAAAAGGTTTTTGTTAAAGAAACAATTATAATATTTACTTTAAAATTATTTTTTTGTTTTGATAGCAAAATCTTTTTGTTGCATAGATATACTATGTATTATTTTAAGAATCTATTTTCTTTTTTTCAACAAAATATATTTTGTTTGTTTAAATAATAAAATATGTTATATTACGTACTTGTTTGTTTAAATAATAAAATATGTTATATTACGAACTTGTTTTGTTTATACTACAAAAACTTTTGTTAAATGAACCAATCTATATGTAATTTTAACTATTCCTTATTTAGGTAATTTTAAATTCATTTTCAACAGTGAATGACGCCTGTAATCTTTGAATAATAACAAGCGAATTTTATCCTGCTTTTTTTCAAGCGTAAACCGGCAGAGTGATAAATGTCCCAAGCCGGGAATCGAACCCGGGTCCTCAGAATAACGCTCAGAGGCTCTAAGCTACAAAAGGAACGATATCCCAACTCGGCATTTCTCACTCTTATATATGTCAGACAGGCTGATACCGCAGCACAAGATAGAAATGTCATCATGAGCACGCAAATTTCTGTGGCAAACATGAGACGACAATACAAAGCCCAGCATACGGCAACACATAGTTAATTTTTAATTCATTTTAGCAGTGAATTACGCTTGTAAAAAACAGGATAAAAGTTCACTGGTAATTATTCAAGGATTACATGCGTAATTCACTGCTGAAAATGAATTAAAAATTAATCAGTTGCATTGGTTCTTGAGATATAGTTATAGTGAAAATAATGAAAAGGTAGCATAGCAGCGCCACCTTTTGGGCTATTTACACCAAAACGTAATCAGCATCTAGGTATGTTAAGGTCTAAAAGAATCTGAAGTTTGATGAAATTCTGTGTAATAGTTCTTGAGATACACCCATCGTAAAAATCATGAAAAAGTAGCATAGCAGTGCCACTATAGTTGGGATATCTACACCAAAAAGTAATCAGCTTCTGTTTATGTTAATGTCTAACTCAATCTGAAGTTTGATGTAAGTCAGTGCATTAGTTCTTGAGATAGAGCTATTGCAGAAATCTCAAAAAATGCAGTATATCAGCGCCACCTGTTGCGCGATTTACACCAAAAACTCATCAGCTAAAATTTATATCAGGGAGTAACTGAATATAAAGTTTTTTAAATTCCGTACATTAGTTCTTGAGATAGAGCGCCCACAAAATTTTTGTCACATACAGACAGACCTACAGACAGATTCATAGACAGACATTTTCTAAAAACAGTCAAATCGTGTTCAGGACCTTCTAAAATCCGTCGAAAACCGGAAGTCGAAAATTTTCATGATTCCAATCCTTCCTTCTTGTAAAGATAGAAGAAAGTAAATGGGAGAGTGGGATTTTTAAAACTACCTCGGTCCGTCCCAATTAAAAAAAAGTTTTAATTATACAAAAATTATGTTAATCCTTTAATTATATAGCTATATAAGTCAAATAAACCAAGTTACGTGAGAGAGTTATGGCTACTGTACAACAATTTTAATTTTGCAAAATACAACAAAATTTTGATGGAATTACAAATTTAAATTACAAAATTATTGTAAAATTAAAAAAACAGAATTTGTTAATTCAAGTAAAATTAATGAAATTTCGGGTACTTACTTCTCTATTATCTCGTCGACCACTTTTCATAACAAAAAAAAAACTGTCGCCAAACTGTAAGATTAAACGTCAAAAATGCAGTCCCATTGACTTGATGTCAGAAGCATTCTACGTGTTTGTTATATCATCCAGTGGTTTTTAATTCGACATTTGCGTGTATTTTTCATTATGTTTTACTGATTTATGAGTTATTTCATTCATTAAAATAACAATTGTGTTCTTAAATTCTTATATTTTATTTATTTATTTATTTTGATATTCCAATGACAACGTTCTCCCGTTTATTTGGCGTTACAGTTTGGCGATAGTTTTTTGTTATGAAAAGTGGTCGACGGGATAATAAGAGAAGTACCTTATTTTGTAAGAGTGTTAACAATATATTTTTTTTTTTGTCCAAGCAACAAAACCAATTTTTTACTTCAACTAAAAATTTTGCTTAAAACAACCAAAATGTACTAAACAAAACATGTTTTGCAGTTTTAATTAATTCCTTTTTCTGGGTGTATAAATCCACCGTACGTGAAAAAAAAAAAAAACAAGAAAAATGAGCGCTTTTATCACTAAACATCAATATTTTTTCGCGAATTTTTCATTAAAAAAATTTTTTCATACAAAATCGGGTTATAGATATAAAATAATAAAAACTTGATGGGTTTTTTTTAAATTTATTATCACGGGCCCGGGCAATGGCGGGCGGGTCAGCTAGTCTTACTTAAAAAAATATATATATATATTAAAAGAAGTTATATATATATATATATATATATATATATAACCATTAATGAAACATTACCGAAACACCAACAAAAACTATGAAATTATGAATTAGTATGTAATAATTAATTGACAACAATAGTGTTCCCCCAACACTCTGAATATAGATTCCATATACATAATTAAAAAAAAAAGAAAAGAAAAGAAAAGAAGAAGAAAATAAATTAAAAATTGATAAAATGAAATTTGTGGAATTTAGACAGAATCTTCAGGTCCCAAATGCCTAAATTACCGCAAATAAAATGTGTGGTTTCATCATCCTATTAGCCATAACATTGCTAAAGAATATGGTTTTGGGACTACCACACCAAAATAGAGAAATAAACTGTGAAAAAATCATTATATATATTTCAGAAATGTTCGTTAAACTAAATCTTGCATTTTTAATAATATTTTACGACAAATGCAAGTCTTAATTAGAGCGAAAAGCAATTGATATATAATAGAGCAAAAAGCAATTTTGCCATTGAAATAGCACTTACCTAAAATATTCAAATTATTCCCATCCTGAGCAAGTCGTCCTGAGATGGACATAAAACACATGGCTTCTCATTCTTTTGGAATGATTTTGTGCTCATCGACAAAAAAAATGGCAGTCACAGTAGATAAAAGAAGTAGTTTTCGAACAGCTCCCGCTTCTGACCGTTAGCCATACTAAGAAAGTCATAAAAGATGAAAGGGAGCGCTTCACCACATCAAAGATTGCGACAGACAAGAACGTAATCTGTTTGGTCCTATAGGTGCGCGGTTCAAAACGAAATGCACCTTATGCACGTGGCGTTATGTCGATCTGTTATTCTCGCCACTCTACCGACAGAAATGCCAGTATGCGCAGGCGCAAATACCACTTGCAGACGACTTTAGCTTCGACCCAGGTTGAATGCATACATTTTAACAGAAATGTTGCCAATTTAACGAATTTTCTCGCATGCAGAACAACATTTTGAATTCATATTACAATATATTAAATATATACAGCTACAACAAGAAATTTTTTACGGTATTTTTAACGAACAAGCATAAATAACTCACACTCCATGGACTGCTATGCTAATGTTCAACAGTAAATACCGCCAGCAGACGAATTTTAGTGTCGACCTCAGTGTGCTTAAGGTCCATTACAACACCGAAGGCAGAAATGAGTGGGCGGAAACTTTTTTCGTCTGTCTGTTGTCCCTTGCCCCCCTCCCACCTGCGCATTCACTCGCGTCGCGGATCATCGTAGGCTCGGGGGAACTTAATTGACTTCCTTTCAAAAATGAAATCTTATAAATGGAGAGCATCGTTCATTATTTATACGCGCAATTTGCGAGCATTTTAACCCTTTCAGGGGCCAGCAATTGTGCGCCTGTAACGTTGAATTCTCACCGGTATTTACGAAAGAATTTAGTTTAAATTAAGGAAAAGCAATTTTTTAATTTTTCCCGTCAAAGTTTTACCCTTCTTTGCATGAGTTTTTCTTTTACAATTGTTTTTTTTATACATATATTAAATATTAGACACCAGAAATTTTAAGATGGATTTTTAACTTTGTTCAGCAACATAGTTCACGGGAAATTTACTAGATTAATATTTCTATATAAATATAGTGGTGGCAAAGAAGTTGGTTTATTTATTAAAAGTTAAATAAACAGTGATGGAAATTTCCATCACAATGCAAAGAAGGGTTAAAAAGTAAAATTTAATTAAAAGTTTCTGGTTCGAGTTGGATTAAAATTAGGTGGTATATAATATATACCACCGCCCCTCAAAGGGTTAAAGGGAAAAGATTATTGATTGCCAAATTCATCTCATTGTGTTCTAAGACGCTATTTCAGTAGGTGCTGGTCCGACAAGGCAACTAAGAAGGAGATAAAAACATGGAACTAGAAATGATTATGGTTTGTTCATTCTTCCCTGGATAAAAATGGGGAAAATAGGGAAAAGTACGTAAGATACAGATGACATTCTGAAAGGCATCCATTTTGTTGCTTTGGGGTTAGGATGAGCTAAGGCTCGATGAGCTGGGTTTTAGCCCCCCGTTGTCCTGGTCAAGTATAAAAGCAAAAAGTTCGGCCCGAGACCGGCACGGCCCGTTCAAAATTGTTTTGGCGCGGGCTGACTGAATTTATACAAAACATGCCGATATTTCTGAAGGAATATTATTATAAAATTAAAATGATTCAAAAAGCACACATAGATTTTATTTTCACATCATGTTCAAATTGATATTTTCCCTTGTTTAATTATTAATATTTTTTAAGGTGTACGGCATTCAAAATTAATATATATGTTTAAATTTCTTCTTATAGTTTGATAATCACATCTTAGAGTATAAAATTCATTTAAAATCAACTTTTTCCGTAAAATTTGTATTTTGCATTGTTTTGTTTAATTATTAAAACTCATTAAGTCGTTCATCATTCAAAATTAATATATTTGTTTAATCTTCATCTTATGGTTTGATATCCTCATCTTATAGTTGAAAAATCCTTAAAAAATAAGGTTTTTTTCCCCTTAAAATGGATATGATATTTTTCATTGTTTCGTATAATTAGTAATACTCATTAAGGTGTTCGTCATTCAAAAATAATATATATGTCTAATCGTCAGCTTATGATTTGATATCCTCATCTTATAGTTGAAAAAATCATTAAAAATCAGCCTTTTTCGTTAAAATTGATATTATTCCATTGTTTCGCTTAATTAGTAATACTCGTTAAGGTGTTTTGTCCTTCAAATTAATATATATGTTTAATATTCATCTTATAGTATGATAATCTTGTCCACTTAACCTCATCTTAGAGTTCTTACGTTCACCCCTCAGCATACAGTTCATATTTAACCATTTTTCCGTTATGGGGCGCTCGAATCGGATTCGGAAATGGGACGAGCGGTGGATGGACGACAAGCGGCATGGGAGGTGGCGGTGCTTCGTGCTGAAGGCGGGACGGTCCCTTGGTCCCGGCTCCTGAGCCCGAACTCTCGTTTTCCTACTACTTGTGTAGTTTCTCATTATATATTTAGTTTTTCCGAGAAAATCGTGTTTATAAATAGAATTTTAGTTGGTTAGTAAGTAACTAGTAAATAACATCAAAGAAGTACTTTAATGAATTAAGGAAAGTAAGTATTTTCTTAAACGCAAATTATGGGTAATTTTTTGAGTTTCTTAAAGGGAATATTTCGAGTATATCTTTGTTTGTTTGTTTAACAAAATATATATATATATATATATTTTGAACCACATAAAACATTGTACTCTTTAACTCTTTTTTTAGCACTTTCCAACCTAGTTGAAAAGTTCTTATGACTTCGGTTTGTCTGGCCCTCTGGCGTCTGGCCGTGCTCTAACTCCCGTAAATATGCTCGGATTGCTCTGCAATTTTTATATGTTATTGTCGTTATCTATAGCATGTTCCCTATTTCAACGGAAGTGTGTAGCACTTATAGTTTTTTTACAGGGACACTCAAAAGAATTCCGTTACATTGCGGTCTATGGGGAAAAATCATTTGCGGTTTATTTAAATAATGTTTCACTATTTTAAGCGCATTGTAATTTATATATATTACTAAGGTGCATTAGAAGAAGCTTAATATGGAACAGGGTGTGCATAGCACTTATAGTTACTTTACAGGGACAGTAAAAATAATTCCGTAACATTACGTCTATGGAGAAAAATCGTCTGCGGTTTATTTAAATAATGTTTCACTATTTTAAACGCATTGAAATATATATAGATCACTAAGGTGCATTACAAGAGACTTACTACGAAATATTGTGTGTATAGCAGTCATCGTTCATTTACAGGGACACGCAAAAGAATTCTCTACTGTCTGTTAACAATAATTCCTGGAAGAGCGTTTTAAGTTATTGAACGCGATTTTAATTTTAACTTGCTTTTTGTCTATTACGTGGTGTGTATAAATTCTGTAGATCCTATACAGGGCAGCACAAAAGTTCGCGAACACATTTCTGTTTACTGACAAACTCCAGACGGAGAATTTTAAACTGTGCTACGCGTTTCCTAACTGAACTAAAATTATCATCCTATGTAGTATATATACAAATCTATAGATCCTATACAGGGCTGAATAAAAGTATTCGGATATTTTTCCGAATATTGTATATGTTGGAAATTCCTGAAATTATGTTTTTAAATATGTTATGCGTTTTCTAAATTGTTTACTTAGATGTTAGCTTTTAGCTTATTAAACGGTATGATTTGTAAAATTATTTTGGAAGCGTTGGAAAGTGCTATATAATCTATGCTTGACGCATGATTTTTCGTTCTTGTTTTTTCTTGCCATACATATTTACAATAATTCAAATTTTGAATAATTAGAACATTTTACGCTACTACCTGGAGTTCAGATTAAAAAGAGTCTAGTTAACCCCTTGGGGACGAGCGGCACGTTACGTGACGCATAAGATGCTCAGAATCCTCGATTATTCCCACCAGTTATTTTTTATTGTAAGCTTTGCCTTGTGTAATTCTAGCATTTCTGCGATTGAATTAGCCGAAAATTTCCGTTTTCAAAAACCGGTGGTAAAAAATTATAAATTCTGTAAAGGACGCTCGTCGCGAAGGGGTTAACTGTAAATAGCTTATTTTTTAATTTCCTAAATTTGTCATAAGAAAAAAAATTCAATTTCCCTTTTTAAAATATCTACAGAAATTAATTAAAAATTTTCTTAATAATTCTACATTTTCTTGTAATGTTAAATTTTTAATAATGTAAATTTTACAAGAAAATCTCATTGTAAAAAATAAATTATTTTATTTTATTTTAAAAGATTTTAAAAGTGATTATATAATTTTGGGTACGTCTGTCTGTAAATGGAATTTTTGTTCTTATTTCTCTAAATATATTTATGCCTCTATTTGGTAACATTTAAATATATCTAAGGGTTATATAGAAATAAATACGTGCATGAAAATATAGATACAATATGTATAACTGCCAACATCCCTATTTCTTTCAAAGGGAAAGAAACATGTTTTGAACTTGAAAATTTAAGTAATAAAAAAATAATAAGTGATTCGTGTTTGATTTCAATTATTGCGTAAAATTTCTGGTTCAAAATGTTATTATTATTATTATTTTAAATATATCGGAAGGTAGATGTATGTACAATACAACTTCTTTTTCACTTTCCAGGAATTCACGTTTTCTCGTAATTTATACTTATTCTTTACCACTCTTCAAAATGTCTGAACATTGCCAGATTACGACAGAGGCTAACTTCCACCAGTATTTTAATAAAAGATTTTCGCCTCATTTAAACGCTTTATGACACATTCCTCAATTCTTTTTTTCTAAACGCGTAAATTTGACTTAGTGTATTTACTTTTCTGAAACAATGAAATCGAAAATCAATTTCAATTTTGAGATACTGGTAAAGGATATTTTAGAAAATGTCATGAAAGTTGTCCTTTCAAACCGAAATTCGGAACTGGATAAATGTCGTAATAAATGTCGTTGAATAGACAACTCAAGATGTAATGTGCCGAAAAATAAAAATGCTACTATTTACTTCAAATCAATTCAACAATCACATCTGCCAATAGCCTGATTTTACGCTTAAAAATGAGTACATAAGTCTGTCAGAAATGTGTGTCTGAACGCGATTTTAAATTTAACTCACTTTTGGTCTATTACTCGGTATGTATAAATTCTGTATTTCATATACAGGGCAGCCCAAAAGTTTCCGAACACATTTCCGTTTATGGACAGAAACTCCAGAAGGAGAATTTTAAACTGTGCTACGCGTTTCCAAACTAAACTAAAATTTAGAATCCTAATGTAGTATGTATACAAATCTATAGTTCATTTCATATACAGGGCTGAATAAAAGTATTCGGATAATTTTCCGAATATTGTATATGTTGGAAATTCCTGAAATTACGTTTTTAAATGTGTTAGGCGTTTTCCAAATTGTTTACTTAGATGTTATCTTTCAGCTTATTAAACGGTAATGATTTGTAAAATTATTTTGGAAGCGTTGGAAAGTGTTACATAATCTATGCTTGACGCATGATTTTTCGTTCTTGTTTAGGATGAAACCGGTCCCGAAAGTGAAAGTATCTTCGTAAAAAAATCCGGAACGAAAATCGAAAAAGTAATCAACGGCGGAAATAGAGTAAATCTCTGTTATTCAATGAAAAAAAAAAAAGTTTAAAAATATTGAAATGCAAACGAGATATTAGAAAAATAATGCCCCATAGGATTAATATTACCGAGCGGGTGTTTTCAAGTGCGTGAAGAGGACCGTTAATGAATGGTTTTGCTGAAATAAAGAAAATTAACATAGTTAAAAATAATGACTAAATATTAATTATTGTTTTTGTTTTCGTATAAAAAATAGATTATAACAAGTAAAAGGTTTTGTTGAAATAAAGTAATTATAGTGTTTAATAAATGCATTGAATAAGATTTTTTTTCTTTTAATTGCAAGTTTGAAGAAGGGTTGGGGAAATTTTTTTTTTCAATTGGTAAGTTTTAAATAAATGATTTTGTTGAAGCTTCTTTTACGACTTATTCCAATGAATGCGTAATACGAACCAGTTTTAAAGTGTACCTCAAACGTGACAAATGAGGTGCGTTCATATACTATTACTATAACTAGTTTGATAAATATTCAGATCTTAGTGCAATAGCTGTTGCACTCTTATGCAAAAACTCATGAATACAAAATTTATTTTATGTGCAGATTTTCATACTATAGATATTGATTCTATTTTATGAAATTAAGTTTCCATACACTTTTACAAACAATTAATTACCATTCTGTTACATGAAACTTATACTATGCGCCAATATCCAATACAAGACAATGTAAAAACAATCATCGTTATTATTTCAGCAGTGAAATGAATTATATCGTCTGTTATTATATGATTCATTTCCGTAATAAAATAATAAGTACATTTTAAGTTAACAACATTTTATCTTTTGTTGGCATCTTCTGAAAATTCCAATGGGAAACTGAAGCCTAGCTTTGAAAATTCCAGAACTTGAAATCTATATTTAGACTTTTTTTTTTTCCATTAATATCTATTACTTCGAAAACATCTATACAAAAAACTGTCGGTAAGATTAAAGGATTGCTATAATGAAACAATTTTAGTATACAAACAGGGTTTTTAAATTCAGTAAATACGGAAATAATACACTCTTAATTCAAAAGAATGAATTATTCACTCAATAAAAGAACGTAATATTTAGGGGGGATATTCATTCCTTCTGAGTACCGCCTTTCTCAAAAAGGAACGCTGTCCGAAAATAACAGGTTTGATAAATCAACTGCATTGGAGCTATATGCAAAAATACTCCGGTTTTGAATCGAAGTAGGGAAATACTCTAAAAGGAGTGATTAGAGAACTTTCCTATTGGTTGTAATTCTGTCATGTGATATTTGGTTTGGCGGGGGATCCAGTTTGAAAAGAGAATGGCTTCGGGATTCGGCGTCTTGTCAGGCATAAATAAGCATGATTGCCTTGTCAGTTTTCACTGCTCATCGTTAAAATTACGTTTTGTTAAATTAGTGCTACTCTGAAACATATAAGTTCATTAGTATTTTTATTTCATGGATTTAAAAATGGGGTAGACATGTCGTGTCCGCAGAAGCAAGAATAATTATAATAAAGAATAGAAGAAATTTGCATTTCATTTCCCCCAGAAAAAAAAAAAGCAAGATGGCCACTAGCCATACCAGAAAAAGTTTTTTCTCCTAAGGTACATTTTTATTTTATCGTTCGTATAATGATATTTCTTGTTCTATTTTTACATCGTATATATAATTTTGGCATTATCTTACGTTGTTACTATTAAACATGACACATTAGTTTCTTTAATTATCGTTTTTTGTTTTATTAATATAAATAAAATGCACTCAAAAATGTTTTCTGGGTGTCATATTATGATTTCGTACAATTAATTTTGAAAAAATTAAAGTGATTTATTATAATTAATAAAATACTCTTGAAAAATATAGTTTTATCGTATTCAAACTGTATACTAATTACTTTAATTCAGATTTACTTTATGTAAACAAATATTATTTGCTGTTTATATTACTATTTATTAATATATATTGCTCATGACACGGATAAATATTAGTGGAACACAGAACTCATGATATTAAAAACAGTATTTTTTTAACTAGTATATATGTTCTATTTTTCTTAAAATATTTCCAGTACGTACAAGTATTTATTAGAATCCGTTAATTTATCCAATATACTCTAAAAGATTACTTTTACACTTAAGCATTTGTAAATATACGTTTATATAAGAACTAGAAAATAATCGCATTCCCCTGATAATAGTAAACTTTATATTGTGAATTGTGCACATCTATATTTTATTTATTTGTTTTCGAATTTACATACTATTATGTAAATAGTACGAAATGTGGAATATAATTTTAAAAATTGACAGAAAATATTAATAAAAAATGTTGTTAATTTAATTTTTGGCACAACTAACTTTAACTTAAATATGTATATAAATGATTTTTTGAATTGTTATTTTTTGTGTTATAAGTTATGCATATTCAAAAGTCTAACTGCACTAACAACATTTATCTCAGATTGCTATTTCTACTCGCTTCAGTATTTCATACTACATTGCATAATATTATGTAAATTCCAAAACAAATAAAGTATAGATGTGCACCTTTGTATACATAATAAATACTTGAACATAATAGATACTTGTATTGATTAAATATTTTAACAAACATAGAACGTATATCCTAAATTTAAAACGCATAAAAACATGTTTTTATTATTATGGATTCTGTGTTCTACAAATATTTTTCTATGCCATGAGTAAAATATATTAATATATAATAATATAAGAAATAATTAAAGAAATTCATATTTTTATAGTTAAAAGAATAACGTTAAGTAATGCTAAAATTATATATACAATGTAAAAGTACAAGAAATAATTTTATTATAAGAAAGATAAAGTAAAAACAACGAATCTTATAATATTGTTTTAGGAAAAAAATCTTCTCAATATATGTATAATCAGATTTTTTTTTTTTTTTTTTTTTTTTTTTTTTAAATTCTTAATGTTAAAAATTTTATGAAATCTCTTCTAAAATTTATCTTCAATTATGTCATTTATGCATATTAAAATGCAAAGCTAAGACAAAAAGAAAAAAGAAAAGAAAAGTACCTACAACAAAGCTAGTTAAAAAAAAGGAAAAAAAAAGTACCTACAACAAAGCTAGTTAAAAAAAAAAAAAAAAAATCATTCCTTTTGTATTAAATAATGTTAAAAAAAAAAAGGTAATTTCTCAAAATAAGAGTGAAATCACACATTTTGCCTATTAATTTAGTCGAAAAAAGAGTGAAAATGACTTATCAAAAAGGAATGGAAATAACCACTCCGCAAAAAGGATGAAATTCACTCCTATAGGATAAGTGCATTTTTAATACTGGAAAGGAGTGAAAAATTACTCAGTCTGAGTTAAAATCGCTGGATTTTTTTAAGAGAGTAGGACTCCATCTTAAATAGAACGTCATCATCATGGCAACCTAGAGTCATTACCTATTATCGGATATCATTGAATTAATTACGCATGATAGGATTTAATAGAATGAAGAAAACTTTTATTAATATCTTTTTAAGTTTTGATTCGATTTTCATAAAATTTGAAATGACAAAATTCTGCAACGATTCTATATATTAAATTTCAAACCATTCTGTTGGGTAGTTTTTGCGTTGTTCTATATGCGGATAGACGGACGGACCAGACGTGGACTATGGGTGCTACGTATTTATATAATTACGAACGCATTTTATGATTATCTTTCATGAGTATGAAGAAAGAGAGGAAATAGCAGGTTGTATCCATAGGTATAGTAATATGTCCTTTTCCCATTTCATCATCCTAAAAAGTATAATTAGTGTCAATTCACATCAGCATTTGAAAAAAGCAGAAGCTTCGCCATTTTGGTGCATAATTACTTTTTCAACAACTTACGGGATTTGGACATTCATCAACGGGTATACTAGACATTGCCACCGCTATAATGCCTTTTCGCTGAGCAGACGACAGGCGTGTGACGTCATTAAGTGGATTTTTTTTTTCTTTGTAAGACTTACCACTTTCTTATGATTTGTATCATGAGAATAAATTTTAGGGAATATTTTTTTTCTTTATATAGTATATTTCCTTCTGCCGCGCCATAACAAAACAATTGGCGCGAAATTTTACCGACGTAGATTCCATTTCACGATCCTGTGCTCGCGACAAAGTTTGAAAGGGAGGGTGATCGTTGTCAGGGAAACCGCCTTCACCTTTGACGTCAACGAATTTCAGCGCGGGGGCATTGTAGAGGTGGCAGTGGTATAGATCGTTAGTGAATGATTGATTAATCTTTCTAAAAACACGCAATTTCTCCTGCTTTTTTGCTTTATTCATTAAATGGTCAGCCCCCTAAGTCCTCGCTTTCGTCAACACCTGGTTTCCAGAAACACAGATATATGCATATTTCTGCAATGTGTTAAAGAGTCATAAGCTCGGTTAAGACGGTTCTAAAAAAATAAATAAAAAACTAGTCGTTGGGGGCCACCGTAATACTTCCCATCATGGATATGCATAATATAAAATATTAAAATAAAACATGTGTAAACAATTTATAAAATGCATTGCAATTCGAGTAAAATCATGGCTTGATGACGTCCTAAACTTTAAATGCTCTATTACTAAATTGCGTAAAAGAAACATCCTTATAATTTCAAAATTGATAATCCTATTAACTAACGGTTTACTCCGTCGGATTCAGCGTCTCATTTCCAATTAAAATATATCTTTGAATGGAAATTTGAATAAAATACGAAATTATTTATTTACCTTTTACTTTTTATCAGAATGAATATTTCGGGAGTCCGAGAAAAATAGTTCCGGATAATCGAGGTTACTGAAATTCAATAAGCTTCTTTCCATTATTACAGGTTCAACAGGAAAATCTTAACACAATTAAAAACTACGCTTAACAATTCGCCCCCATAGTCAGTAATACTTACGAACTCCTTTGTGTAGCCCTGTATATGATCAACAAAATTTATACATGCCATGTACTATGCAAAAATTTAGTTGACTTAAAATCGCAAACCAAAGTTTAAAACGCACTTATCACACATAGACTGTAATTATCGTACGCAGACTTGTAACCGAATTATTTTGTGTTTCCCTGTAAATGACCGATAAACGCATTTCACACCATACTTTTCAGTGAGCAATTATAGTGCACCTCATTAATGCATATAAATTTCATTATGTTGGAAACAGTCTAACATCATTAAATTACACTGCAAATGATTTTTCCCCGTAGAACAATGTGCAACAGAATCTTTTGTGTGACCCTGTAAGTGAATAATAAATGCTTTGCACCCTATAGTCTACAAAAAACATGTTTTAGTACGCTTCATAATTGTATATCAATTTCATTATGTTTCAACTGGCATAACATTATCAAAATGCACTTGAAATGATTTTTTCCCCCATTGACTGCAACGTAACGGAATACTTTTGACTATCCCTGTAAACAAACTACAAATGCTACACACGTAATTTTTAATAGGTACATGCTATCAGTAAAATGCCAATAACATATGAAAATTTTAGGACAGTTCGAGTATATTTACGAGAGTTATCGCACGGACGGACGACCAGACGGAGTCAAAAACTCACTTTTCAACTAAGGACAAAAAGCTAGATCATACTACAAAGGGTGTATTATTAGGTTTATTAAAAGTTAGTGTAAAATTATAATTCGGAGTAGTCAATAATATCAAAAGAGTTTATAAATATTGAACCCAGGACTTCTGGTGATATCTCTACTGATATTATACAGTAGTACTGTTTTTAAACGATTTTTTTGCTTTTTGTATTGGATAGCTGAGATTGATCGCTACGATCGCCACCTTTTACTTAGAACTTTTTTATTAAATTACTAAAATGCAAACGAGATATTTTAAAAGAACTGCACTATATATGATAAAGTTTTTGATCGTGGTAATAAAGCATAGGATATGCATCCAGATAAGTTTAGGATGATCGTAGTAATAAAGCAGGATATGCATCCAGATAAGTTTAGGATGATCGTATGAAACTGATTTTGCGAAATGCTGCACGGCCGGATAATTTTGTACATTATCCCTCTAGCATTGTGTCCACAAAACCGACAAGTTCGTAATCCCTTGTTAAAAAAAAGTGGAAGCAGAGAGAATGAATAAAAAGCCAACATATACTTGCAAGTTTCCTTTTATTGGCCAAAATAAGACATCAAGATGTTATAGAAGAGAGGTGGTCTTTATACTTATGCATTAAAAAGTAACCTGCTTGTTCGATGGTCAGATAAGATCTGTGAGTAATTAACTCAGTTTGTGTTTCCGCAATTTATGCATATATTAATTTTTTGAACGATGTAACACCAAGCGTATTCCAGATTGGCGACTTATCAATTAAGACCCTTAAAAATATAACCCCTTTATTATTTGGGATAGGCTTTAAAAATAACGGATGTGAGTGATTTATTAGCCTTTGATTACATTATTGCATTGCAAATAGGAAACTGATTTCGAGATATTGAACTATAAAATGATTGCCTATAAAATTAGAATCTGTCAACACTTAAAAGCTTAACTTTTTTTTAAAAGCAACGGTTAAAAATTACATGTACGCATAAAAGCATATTATCTAAAGATTGATTTTGAAAGAAATAAATCATTAAGATTAATTTACGCTACTAATAAATATCACTTGGCTTGAATGAAAAGCATTTTGTTAAAAAGAAAGAATTCAAATCCGCATAGGCAGATATAGCCAGATTTATGACTATTTAAATGAAATAACGGAAGGTAATTTAGGAAATAAATCAATTTTTAGTACATAGCCGACGGGTACCAAAAGAACAGCTTCGCTTTGCACGAATGCGAAAGAGCCGCTGGCTTTCAAAGGATCTTTATACCCCCCCCCCTCCACTTTTTTTTATCTGAAATGTCATAACATTTTCTTAAACGGATGAACATTAATCAGGTTTCGTTTTTTTCTTTTAAGGTTTCCCATCTTTTAGGAGAAATTATTTTTAAATAATCCTTTTAACTTAAAAGAAAAAAACAAAATAAAATGGATCTTGTTATCTAATCTTTACAAGAAAATATTCTTTTTTGACAGGCTATGATTTATTTGTTCCCAAGTTGTTTTGATGTTCCGGTTACTTATTAAAAGTATATTTTGAAAGAGATTTAAAAGGGAGTTTATCTCAATTAATTCTTTAAGCTGTATGAATCAGCTGCGAATTATTTTTTTAAGTTTTAACATTTTAATTTTTAAATAATCATTAGCGACCGCAGAAACAAATTCAAGGAGGGTCAAGATTTTCGGACAAATGCGCTTGTGGTCCGCAAGCCTAGATCCTGTATATATATATATATATATATATTGTTATGAATTTTGTATATATTTGTAAATATTCCATTTGTTTAAATTTATTTTATTTTATTATTGTGAAAATTGCAGTATTATTAATGTATTTCCTATTGAGCATCATGTAACTCGATGCTAAAAGCCTTTGGTTTGCAAGGTGGTTTGTAAGGAAAACAACCTTACAGCATCGGTTTTTATAATGAGTTCTATTGGAAAATCGCCAAGGAATGGGTTTATCGCCAAGTTGGCGATGGTTTTGGCGACTTATTTTGGTCGCCAAATTTGGCGATATATCGCCAAATGTCGCCAAGTTGGCGACGGATTTGGCGACTTTTTGTGCAACCCCCCCTTATACCTTTACATCGGGATCCTTTCTCGTTTGGGGTACTCTATCGAGAGTTAAAGCACCTTCTGGTAATTTCTAGCATCCGAAAGCTCTGGAATAATCTGGAAAGATCTTTAAAGCCTATATAAGGGCCTCCGACCAGTTCAGTTCAGTTAGTTGTCTGTCAACTGCGATTGAATTCATACGAGAGGCTTTGCATTGAGAACTGTGTTTCTCGGATCGATTTTGTCGTTGATACGTCGTATTGAACGCATTGTTTCTGTGTGAAATTTTGCTTAGCTTTTATTGGATTTGAAGATTACTGAATATCTTGTAATTTTCAGAAGATATTTGTGATCGTATTGCACTGTTTATAGTGAATAAAGCCTTTTTATTGTTCTTATATATTGGCATCAGTCCTTTCGAACCCCGAGCTCACAACATTTGGTGTCAGGAGTGGGGTTGAATGCCGATTACCAGAGCAATGGAAGCGCAACTGACTAAATTATTGGAGAAATTAGGAGAGATGGATGAGAAAATGACTGCGAATCAGGCTGAAATGAAGAAGGATATGTCAGCGATGGATGAGAAAATGACTGCAAATTTTGGCGAGATGGATGAGAAAATGACTGCCAACCTTGGCGACTTAAAAGATGAAATGAAGAAGGATATGTCAACCAACCTTGGAGAGTTGAAAGACTTAATAGAGGATAAAATAACATCTTTAAATGACAGAATTGACGGCGTGGAAAACAAAGTTGAAGGAAGATTTCAACAAATAGAAGGAAAAGTAGAAGAAATTCAAAGGACAGCCAATACCGTAGAAGAAAGAGTAGAAGAAAAAGTTCAAAAGATCGCCGAGACCGTTGAAGAAAGAGTAGAAGAAAAAGTTCAAAAGATCGCCAAGACCGTCGAAGGAAGGATTGAGAGTGTAGAAAAGGAGTTGGAAAATGTGAAGAAACAAAAGATAACTGCCGAAAACTATCCCGAAGATGTCAAGTATCAAGCTATGCTTCCTCGGGCCTCTATTAAACTCTCGACCGATGACGGAAAATCCTCATGGCCAGTTTTTAAGACACAATTTGGGATCGTAGCGGACGCCAATGGATGGGATTCCCAGACAAAAGCTTGCCAGCCGCTGTATTTTGAAACGCTCGTCAGTGCCTTAGAATTGCGCTTTGGCGAGAAATGCATGAAGGAATATAGCAGACTCCAGCTCAAATCTCGACAGCAGAAATCCACTGAATCCTTGCAAGATCTTGCTACGGATGTCGAGAGACTTTCTCATCTTGCTTATCCTGACTGTCCGACTGAAATTAGAGAAAGCTTAGCTCTACAGCATTTTATCGATGGTGTGCGTGACTCTGAGATCCAGAAACAACTCCGGATTGCAGATCTCAATGACTTAAAAGGGGCTTTAGTTTATGCCCTAAAATTCGAGGCAGCCCAGCAAGCTACAAGGAAAGATCGGCACTTTGTGCGAGTAGCCAACATGCCTGAGACGTCGGATACAGCTGTGGAGCGTTTACAGCAGCAGATGAAGGACTTGATGAGACATATAAACTCCTTGATGGACAACAAACTTGGAAGAAAAATCAAGTGCTGGAAATGCGGTGGAGAAGGTCATATTCAAAGAAACTGCCTAAAACGACCCAGCACAGAAGGTAATAGCTCCGCACGAACGGCGGAGCAGGGAAACTAATTAATGGCCATCTCGCGGGGCGGAGGTTGCCAGATTTTGAGAAGCCCCATTATCAAGTGTGTCAAATTTCTGCAAGAAGTTGCGGCAAGAACGGAGTTTTTATAGTCGGGCGTGTGAATGATTTGCCCTGTAATATGATCATCGATACAGAGCCAATGTGACCATCATCCGGAAAGATCTAGCTCAGCGGCTAAAAGAAAAGCTCCTCTGGACTCCGCCCCGTGTTATCCTCCAAACCTGGACCGGGGATAAGATCGACATACATGGAAGAATGAAACTGAAAATAAAGTTTGGGAACGCCGCTTACCATCATACAGTCTATGTGGCCGATATTTCAGACCCTTTCATACTCGGACTGGACTTTTTAAAAGAGCAAGGATTTACACTGCATTTTAAGAATAATGAGTTACGCTCTGCTCAAGAAGATGTCACTATTTTCAAACTTGGAAATGAGTCCGGGTCTATTCAACGGATCACAGCCAAGGCAGATGTTATCATCCCTCCTCGGAGCGAAATGATGATACCTGGATTAACTGAAAACGAAAGAATTTTCCAGTATGGCTTGACTGGATATCCTGAGAAGAGCCCAAAGGGAGTGCTAATAGCATCAGCGCTGGTAGATCTGTCGAGAGGTGTGATACCTGTGAGGATTGCGAACGTAAGTGAAAAGTCTAGAATTATCCAGAAAGGTGAAGTGCTTGCAACCTGTGCTCCAGTCACATGTGTTTGCAAAGACCCGAGCTTGACGTTATCGGAGCCGCCTACAAGTTTAACACCTGTAATTGGACGAAATGAAAATTTATCTCCTGAACAGAAACATGCCGCAGAAAGGCTGTTCCAGGAATTTAAGGACGTGTTTTCACAAAACGTGAGTGATATAGGGCGCACTTCACTGACACGTCATAGAATTGATACTGCCAACCATCCACCGATTAAACAGCATCCAAGACGCTTGCCGTTCGCAAAACAAGAAGAGGTTTCTAAGCTCTTACGAGAGATGCAGGATAGTGACATCATCGAACCGTCATCAAGTCCGTGGGCCTCTCCCATCGTGTTGGTCCGAAAGAAAGATGGCTCCACAAGATTTTGTGTGGATTATCGTAAACTTAACGATATCACGAAGAAGGACAGCTATCCTCTACCAAGAATAGACGACACGCTAGATACTCTTTCAGGACATAAATGGTTTTCCACGCTGGATTTGAAGAGTGGATATTGGCAAGTAGAGATCCATCCTGATGACAAAGAGAAGACCGCATTTACTACTGGACAAGGACTTTGGCAATTTAAAGTTATGCCGTTCGGGCTCTGCAATGCTCCAGCAACGTTCGAGCGCCTCATGGAGACAGTGTTAAAAGGTCTGACTTTTGAAGCTTGTCTCATCTACCTAGATGACGTCATCATTGGTGGCCGCACGTTTGAAGAACATCTAGAGAATATTCGAAAAGTGTTAACGAAACTAAGAGCGGCGAATTTAAAGCTGAACCCTTTGAAATGCAAGTTCTTCCAACGAGAAGTAAACTATTTAGGACACATCAACTCAGATGAAGGTGTTCGAACAGATCCTGAAAAAGTGTCTGCAGTAAAGCACTGGAAACGTCCGGAAAATGTCCATCAGTTGCGAAGCTTTCTGGGACTATGCACTTATTACAGAAAGTTTGTACAGGGGTTCTCCAACATCGCAAGACCCTTGCATAGGCTCACTGAAAGCAAACAGAAGTTTCTATGGACACAAGAATGCGACAATTCATTCCAGCGGCTGAAAGAAGCTCTCACATCCTCTCCAGTCCTTACCTATCCAGACCCCGACAAACAATTCATTGTGGACACGGATGCCAGTCAGGAAAGTGTCGGCGCTGTACTTTCCCAAGAAATAGATGGCCAAGAACGAGTCGTAGCATACTGGAGCAAATGTTTATCGAAACCAGAGCGGAATTATTGCGTCACTCGTAAGGAGTTATAGTGAAAGCCATAGAACACTTCCATCACTATCTCTATGGCAGGAAATTTCTCCTTCGTACTGACCACGCATCCCTAACATGGCTGATGAATTTTAAGAACCCAGAGGGCCAAGTAGCCAGATGGATACAACGACTCCAGGAATACGACTTTGACATCAGGCATCGCAAAGGCTCATCGCATGGAAACGCCGATGCCCTATCAAGAAGACCGTGTCCCGAGAGCTGTCGCTATTGTTCCAGAGCGGAGAGCAAGTATAATCCCGAATATGTCATACGCCAGACGAAGACTTCACTATTGACGCCACCAGATCCCTGGAGTGATGAGAAGATTCGAGAAGATCAAATGGCAGACTCTGAGATCAAACCAATCTTGGAGTTATTAGAATCTTCTAGCACGAAGCCCAGTTGGAAAGACATCTCGACTTACAGTCCTACGACGAAGCAATATTGGGCTCTTTGGAACTCTCTCCACGTCAGGAATGGTGTCCTGTTCCGAAAATTCGAATAGGAAGATGGGAAGACATCTCGGTGGCAGTTGGTACTTCCTCGATCCCGAATCCCAGAGGTCCTCAAGGAATTACATGGCAGTCCCACTGGTGGCCATTTTGGAGTCACGAAAACATTACATAGAGTCCGAGAGCGCTTCTTCTGGGGAAAAGCGAGAGCTGACGTCGAACAATGGTGCAAATCTTGCGATGCATGTGCAGCTCGGAAAGGACCAAAGAAACGTAGCCGAGGAAGACTACATCTCTACAATGTAGGAGCACCTTTTGAACGCATCGCCCTTGACATCCTAGGTCCTCTGCCAAGAAGTGCTGATGGCAACAAATACCTCCTTGTTGTCATGGACTATTTCACAAAATGGCCTGAAGTTTATGCCATCCCTGATCAAGAAGCTTCTACGGTTGCGGATGCCTTGGTACACCAGTGGATATCAAGGTATGGAGTCCCTCTTCAAATGCATTCTGACCAGGGGAGAAATTTCATCTCTGCTGTGATTGAGGGTCTCTGTCAACTTCTCGGAATGGACAAAACTAGGACGACGCCTTTACATCCGCAGTCGGATGGCATGGTTGAGAGATTTAATCGTACCATCCTCAACAATCTCTCACTTCTAGTCTCAAGAAACCAACAAGACTGGGACCAAAAACTTCCCTTGTTTCTTCTCGCCTATCGCAGCGCCGTCCATGAAACAACCGGCTATTCCCCGTCTCAGATGCTTTTCGGTCGTGATCTTCGTTTACCTTGTGATCTGCTGTTTGGTCGCCCTCCAGATGCGCCTTCATCGCCAGAGGGATACGTGCAGAATCTCCAGGCACGATTTGAAGACGTCCACAACTTGGCTCGAGAGCGAATCAATATACAGACGGAGAAGATGAAGACCAGGTACGACACGAAAGCCACGGGACATCAATTCAAAGAAGGTGACAAGGTTTGGTTTTATAATCCGACTCGACGTAAAGGACTTTCTCCCAAACTGCAATCGCACTGGGACGGTCCTTATACAGTCCTAAACAGACTGAACGATGTCGTAATTCGGATCCGAAAGTCACCAAATTCGAAGCCTAGAGTCGTTCATTACGACAGGCTGGCTCCATACTATGGCCATAGTACTTAGTTCATTGATAGTAAATAGTGTAATGTAAATAATGTAAATTAGTATGACCATGGTCTTGTATATAAATTAATGTAATTATTTATTTTGCTTAGCATTATCATTATTATTGTTATTATTATTTAAATACTTGTATGTAATAATGTCTATGCTTTAATTTAATTTTATTTTTAAATAAGTGTATATTTTGTATAATTCAGCATTATGAATGTGTTTTGAATAGTATAGCATTTGTTGGTAACGTGTTTGCTTTCCGATCAAAGGTTGAACTGCCCGGGACGTGCAGTCCTTGAGAGGGGGGCAATGTTATGAATTTTGTATATATTTGTAAATATTCCATTTGTTTAAATTTATTTTATTTTATTATTGTGAAAATTGCAGTATTATTAATGTATTTCCTATTGAGCATCATGTAACTCGATGCTAAAAGCCTTTGGTTTGCAAGGTGGTTTGTAAGGAAAACAACCTTACAGCATCGGTTTTTATAATGAGTTCTATTGGAAAATCGCCAAGGAATGGGTTTATCGCCAAGTTGGCGATGGTTTTGGCGACTTATTTTGGTCGCCAAATTTGGCGATATATCGCCAAATGTCGCCAAGTTGGCGACGGATTTGGCGACTTTTTGTGCAACCCCCCCCTTATACCTTTACATCGGGATCCTTTCTCGTTTGGGGTACTCTATCGAGAGTTAAAGCACCTTCTGGTAATTTCTAGCATCCGAAAGCTCTGGAATAATCTGGAAAGATCTTTAAAGCCTATATAAGGGCCTCCGACCAGTTCAGTTCAGTTAGTTGTCTGTCAACTGCGATTGAATTCATACGAGAGGCTTTGCATTGAGAACTGTGTTTCTCGGATCGATTTTGTCGTTGATACGTCGTATTGAACGCATTGTTTCTGTGTGAAATTTTGCTTAGCTTTTATTGGATTTGAAGATTACTGAATATCTTGTAATTTTCAGAAGATATTTGTGATCGTATTGCACTGTTTATAGTGAATAAAGCCTTTTTATTGTTCTTATATATTGGCATCAGTCCTTTCGAACCCCGAGCTCACAACAATATATATATATATATATATATATATATATATATATATATATATATATATTTTTTTTTTTTCTTTTTTTTAAATGGAGAATGTAAATATGCTAAATGAACATTTTTAATGTAAAACTTTTTGAACTATAAAAATAAAAAAGGTATATAGAAATGCAATAAATTAAAAATTATTAAAAATCCAAAAGTAAATCACTTTTTTTTTTCTTTCAAAATGAAAATTTGAGAGTTTTTACTTCTCATGTCGTTGATGAGGAAAGAAGGTTTTCCCCCTGAAATTTCCGTTTAATCCAATCTTTAAACACAAAGAACTTAAAAGCATCAGGGCCACTTAAACCCGCAGGTACAAGGCTTGCATCACTGTACCCGGGCGGCAATCTGTAGCAAAATTCGATAATTTAATAATGATAGATCATTTAAGTCAAATACAAACCAATAAGAACAAGTTCGAAATTGCACGTCAAACGTGACAAATGAGGTGCGTTCTTACTGTTATTATTTTAGTGAAATGAATTATAGCGTATGTTATTGTGGATAAGATGAATTTCGGTAATAAAATAAGTACATTTTAAGCTGGCAACATTTTATCTTTAAATGACATTGACTGAAAATTAAAATGGGAAACTTAAGCCTAGCTTTGGGAATTTCAGAAATTGAAATCCATATTTTGACTTTTCTTTCATTTAATATCTATTTCTCCGGAAACATCTAATATCCAAAAAGCTGTCGGTAGATTATAGGATTGCTATAATGAAACAATTTTAGTATACAAATTCGGTTTTTAAATTCAGTCATACGGAAATAATATGACTCCATCTTAAATAGGACTTCATCACCATGGCAATATGGAATCATGACCAATCATGGAATATCATTGAATTAATTACGTATGATAGGATTTAATAGAATGAATAACGTGACTATAATTTGGTTATAGAGTTTATAAAATGTCATATACGTCATATATGACTATAACTGTGTCATAGAGGTTATAAAATGTCATATACGTCCTATATGACTATAACGTCATACATGTCAGATAACTTGACGATACATTTCGATCGCTTGGCGATTAATCCTCGGAAGCTGCTATAACAAGGAAGTACAGATTTAAAAAAAAAAATCAAATTACATAATAAATATTTTTACTTTCTTCTATCTTTACAAGAAGGGACTGTCCATAAATTATGTCACACTTTTTTTCAATATTTTGACCCCCCACCCCCCTTAGTCACAAAGTGTCAAACTTCACCATACCCCCTCCCCCCCTCTTGTCACATGTCACATTATATTACATAAACATATACTTGCAGTTCAGAAACAAAGCACTACGTTATACATCATATTTAAAATTTTATTTTTAAACTTTATGTGTTTTAACGACATTTGTGAGCTTGATGATGGTAAAAATGATTCGTGCACTTATTTTATATGAAATAAGATTAAGGTTTACAACAAAAAAATAAAATTAATATACAAATAAAATAAAATAATGAATCTAATAGTAATAAAATATTAATATGAAGGAGCAATTGATTTTTTTAAAAGAAAGGAATATAAGTAAAAACAAATCACATGAAAGTTGTTTTAGCCCCAATTAAAAAATACCCTCAAATTCTGTTAATTGATAAATAAAATTTCGAAATAACTTCAAAATTTAAGCTGCTGATTTTAAATGATTTTATTTAAATCAAAATATGTGATGTCACACTTCATCTTACCCCCTCCCACCCCCTTGTCACAAATTGTCACAATTTCATGAACCCCCTCCCCCCCCCCCTCCAAGCGTGACATCATTTATGGACGGCACCGAAGAAGGTATTGGATTCACTATACATTTTAGAAGGTCCTGAACCCGATTTGACTATTTATAGAAAATGTCTGTCTGTGAATCTGTCTGTCTGTCTGTATGTGTGTGACACAAATTTTGTGGGCGCTCTATATCTCAAGAACTCATGCTCGGAATTTTATAAAACTTTATATTTTGTTAGTCCCTGATATAAATGGGTGCTCATTAGTTTTTGGTAAAAATCGCCCAGCAGGTGGCGCTGCTAGGCAGCATTTTGCAGGATTGACACGATTTTAGCGATAGTCATATCTCAAGAACTAATGCACGGAATTTAATAAAACTTTAGATTCAGTTAGACCTTGATATAAATGGGTGCTCATTCTTTTTTAGTGTACTATGCGAAACCTGTGTGAGATAGACGAAAGTTTTGGAATTGATACATCCGACTAGTTATTAATCTCTTTTTAAAGTTTTGATTCCATTTCATAAAATTTGAAATGACTCAACAAAACTCTGCAACAATTATATTAACTTTCAAACCATTCGGTTGGGTAGTTTTTGCGGTGTGTTATACGGACGGACGGACGGACGGACCAGACGACGACTATAGGTGCTACGTATTTAAATAATTACGAACGCACCTAATAAAATAACATGATTTAAAGGAATTTTTTCATAATGAAATGATCCATGTTATAAAACGCAAATATGTTATTCCTTTGATCAAGCTAAGTTCAAAACTAACACTAACCGATGATTTTATTTAAAAAAAATAGTTTACACAAAAGAATTGTGTAAATAATCTTTGTTTATAGTTAAAATATCGTTTTCGCTTTTATACATTAAAAAAGTATATATATTAAAAGTAACTACACAAAACTATATGCAGTCTGTGTTTAAAATCGTATTTACACGCGCCGCAAGTTAAGAGGCTACTTCACTCAGACAAAAACACCCGCTCGCTAATGTTAATCCTATGGAGGAAATTTTTGAAGATATCTCGTTCGCATTTCAATATTTTTAAATGATTTTTTTTTTGCATTCGATAGCTGAGGTCAATCTCTATGCACGCTCCTTTTCTACTTTTTCGATTTTTACTACAAGTTTTTTTTTAATAAGATACTTTCACTTTCGAAACCGAAACCTGTTTTGAAAATGAAGGTATCCTCAATAAAAAAAATCCCTGACGGCTCGGCCTACAGGCACAGGTAGATTTCGAAGACGCAGACCGTGGGGCCCCTGTTTGTCGGGAATTGCGGAAGAAATGACCTTTTTACGATGATGCGGCAGTTGGAACAGCCTACTTCGAAACCTAACTTGTTTGCAGGCGGAGCCGGCAAGGATTTTTTGTTTTAATTTTTTTTTTTTTTTTTTTTTTTTTTTTTTTTTTTGCTAAAACGGTTGGTCCTATAAAAAACTTGTCAATATAAAAGTTTTAGATAATATTAAGAGGATTAATAATAAATTTAAGCGGATTTGAAATCTTATGAGAATTGGCGAAGTTATAAATTTTTTTCTTCTAAACCCCCTCCCCCCCCCCTTAAGGCAATTTTTAATTATATCAAAAATTTGTCATACATAAATTTTCGGCCCTTCTCCTAGAAGTAATAATAACTTCAAACGGATTCGATACGTATCATAATTAAGAAATTATGGGTTTTTTTCTGTTTTCACAAAAAGCCCCCGCATCCCCCCTCCTTGGTTCGATTTTGTCCATTAACGAACTTGACCGAGATTTTATGCCCCTTGATTTTATGTATCAGTTTCGAAAAGATGCGGGAGTGTGAACCGTCTACTTCAAAAATTAACTTGTTTGCAGGTGGAGCCGGCAGGGATTTTTTTGTTTTTAATTTTTTTTTTTTTTGCTAAAACGGTTGGTCCTATAAAAAACTTGTCAATATAAAAGTTTTAGATAATATTAAGAGGATTAATAATAAATTTACGCGGATTTGATATCTTGTGAATTGAAGAAGCTATGATTTTTTTCTTCTAAACCCCCCCTTTCCCCCCCCCTTGGGGCCATTTTTAATTATATCAAAAATCTGTCCTACATAAATTTTCGGCCCTTTTCCTAGAAGTAATAATAACTTTAAACGGATTCGATACGTATCATAATTAAGAAATTATGGGGGGTTTTCTGTTTTCACAAAAAGCCCCACATTCCCCCCCCCCTTGGTTCGATTTTGCCCATTAACGAACTTGTCCGAGATTTTATGCCCCTTGATTTTATGTATCAGTTTGTGAAAAATAATTGCAGAATTTTTCCAGTTATCGTGGTCAGAAAAAAGTGACATATATATATATATATATATAGATACAATTTATGATCTGAAGAATTTTCTATTTAACTGTGAATTTAACCTCTTCTTTTGGATACAATTTTGTACATGTGCTAACAATATACTAAATATATTGGGATATTATTAATATAAGTAATATATATTTTTTATTTTTTTTTCTTCTTTTTCACACTCCTTTTCAAATTGTATGTAAAATTTATAATATTCCATTGTAAAGGTCTTGTTATTCAATATTGTTTCAGCGATTGTTCGGGCGAGATATGGCGCTATATTTAGCAAAAGCTGGTGTCATATACAGAAAACAATCGTTCTTTGCTTATAAATGTGATTTTCTTGCCCTTGAAAAAGTAAATTACTTTATAAGCTTTTATTTGTGTTTATACTCGTGTGGTTTATATTTCATTCCTTATTTTCTATTTAATTAATTTTTTTTTCTTCTTAATTTGAATTAATAATGTTACATTTATTAGGACTACAATTTTAATTAGTAATTTGACAGGGCTCTTTGGTATCGGGATTTCAGTGTATGTGGTCCGTTTCTTATGTTTCAATGGTTAAATTTTACTTAAAGTTTTATATATATATATATATATATAAAGTTTTGAACTGGGGGTGGTTTTGGGTTCTGGGAGTCATGATCGGCGTAGATGTGCAAAAATTTTTCAAAATTTCCAACTTAGGTGAGAATGTAATAGGTAGTATTTCTTACGAAATCTACCTAAAAAACTGCAACAAAAATCGAAAAAGTAGAAAGGAGCGTGCATAGAGATTGACCTCAGCTATCGAATGCAAAAAAAATCATTTAAAAATATTGAAATGCGAACGAGATATCTTCAAAAATTTCCTCCATAGGATTAACATTAGCGAGCGGGTGTTTTCGTCTGAGTGGAGTAGTTCCTTAAAGCTCGCACGTGTTTGCGGTCAAGCAGTGTCCTTGACACCGTTTGCTATCTTTTACTTTTACTAACATTTTGATTAACCTAATTTTCTTCCTTCGGTCGTTTTCGTGTTTTCATCGTTTGTATAGTTTTTGGTGCTGAGTTTCGCGAGTTACGAACTGTTACGCCACCGTACATTGTTTCTGTATTAATCTATGCTAATTTAATTCATTAAATTCTGTTAATTATACACTTAACTTAATCTTATAATAATTTTTCTTTAAAATCCTTTTCTTTCTAAATGTTCAAATATTTCGTTAAAGTAATTTTATTCTGTTATTAAATAATAATATTAATCAATAAATCAAATGTTTTAATTATTAAAATCATTAATATAATATTCAGTTAAAGTAATATCAGTAAAAAGAAGTTTTTCGCGTGTCAATACAAACTGATACGAAATATTTCTAAGTCCAAAAACGAAAATCATAATTATTAAATATTAAATATTTTGTATTAAAACCATATTCAATCTATGGATAAAAAATTCTACTTCAAGAATCCGTTTACGGTTTTTAAATACGTTATTTAGTTCAGCAGTTATGGCAAGAAATGAGGAAAATGTTACGCCACCGTACATTGTTTCTGTATTAATCTATGCTAATTTAATTCATTAAATTCTGTTAATTATACACTTAACTTAATCTTATAATAATTTTTCTTTAAAATCCTTTTCTTTCTAAATGTTCAAATATTTCGTTAAAGTAATTTTATTCTGTTATTAAATAATAATATTAATCAATAAATCAAATGTTTTAATTATTAAAATCATTAATATAATATTCAGTTAAAGTAATATCAGTAAAAAGAAGTTTTTCGCGTGTCAATACAAACTGATACGAAATATTTCTAAGTCCAAAAACGAAAATCATAATTATTAAATATTAAATATTTTGTATTAAAACCATATTCAATCTATAGATAAAAAATTCTACTTCAAGAATCCGTTTACGGTTTTTAAATACGTTATTTAGTTCAGCAGTTATGGCAAGAAATTCTATTTATTCAATTCTCTTTTCAAAGATCGCGCGTTTTGTTTTGCAGAAATATCGACATTTTGATTGCGCATCTTCCCCAAGATACTTGTTGTTTACTATAACGGTATCTGAGGATCGTGATGAATATAAAAGGAAAAATTAATAAAGGGTGAATCACCAGCGACTCGCACCGGAGTGATTCAGAAAACCTAAAAAATTTAGACAAAACATATATTCAACACTTTCCCCAAACACCATTATAGGCATGATCGTAAGTAGCAGCACATAATGCGATGCCATAAAAATTAAAGTTTAAGTAAAAATTATAAGTTTATTAATATATCTTATATATGAAATTAATAAATAATATTATAAATAAAAAGAAAAGACAAACTCACCAAGATGAAGTTTAATAGGTATTTATTAGAAAATCAGTGCACCAATAATTAATAAATAAATCTCTTCAAAATATTAACACTACGATCTTAAATTGCATATGTACAGACATGAGCGTTACTAATAATATTAATGCATTACGGATGAAATGGATTATAAAATCACTAATAATGTAGACTTAAATCCTTGGTATAAATTATTTCAAATATTAATTTTCACTTTTTATCACAACACTATATTACTTTCTCTCTAACTGAGAATCACAGATTTTAGTGAAGATAATAAAATTATATGACAATGTTGTTGCTGGCTCAGTCCAGAGGAAACTACTATATTCTAGCCATCATCGACAGTTCTTTAAGTACGATACTGGAATTCTACAGTTTAAAAGTTATTGCTCAGGAAAGGAGAATAAAAGCTTTAGTAAGTGAACCGCGTAGCTAGGCAGATTAGTATCAATGAGGTGGTTATAACTGTAATTACCATCACAGACGAGCACAAATCAAACAGCCAAACACGATGAATTTGAAGAACACTAATCAGTATTGTAGATAGAGCATCTCCTGAAGGAGATCACATTGCTGATTCATCCATAACATCAAGCCAGAGGCATATAAAATAAAGATGTTGCCAAGACATTTCTCCGAATCCAGCGTCTCCCATCTTCATCACTTTTAAATGTCAAATATCAGGAAGGTATAGTAATTTGAAATTAATTTTGGCTTATTTATTTATTTACTTTATTAAAAGGGATTATTGGATATTTAAATGTATTGTAGTGCTAATAACTGTCATGTACATATCCATCTTGAATCCTTATTATTGCCTATGAGATGGCAAAAGCCCTCATAACGATATACAGAAAATGACTACATCTCGTCGAATTTTTTGTAGAACTGAATACTCTCTAGACTTTCCCACTCAGGTAAAACTTTCTGGCGGTTACGAAACAACCAATCAAAAAATCCGAACCGTCTGAAAGTCACTGAACAAACCCCAACAGACCATAGTCAAGGTTGCAGTCAAACGTTTCACTGACACTTCCAACCCTAGCAACAGCATTAAATAGTATTTAGAACATTCGATCGTGACCTTGGAGTGCTGTCAAAACGACCTTGTTCAAAATCCGCGGGAAGAAAGGTTCTTGTTTACTTGAAACATCTAAATACCCATCAATGGCGTCTGAGCGCAAATCTCGACGAAATTCAAAACAGAAAAAACGAAAGTAATTAAAAATCGATAATTGCCAAACTAATGGATGAAAACAAATGAAATTTTAGCAATCTAAATAAAATTAAAATTTCTTTCCACCAGATATGTTTTTGAAAGTAAAATATTTAAATTAAGAAATTTTGAAAAATGATTATTGGACTTAGAAATTTTGAAATGAAATATGGAAAAGTTCGTTATTCTGAAAGAATTTGCCTGAATTAAAATAAATGAATTTGAACTTTCTGAAAAGAATAAAATTAACAATTAACCAATTTTTTAATCAATATTATTAAAAAGGAAATACACTATATTTTGGAATAATTTATTTTAGACTGTATATTATTTAAAAGTTAGAAAAAGTAAGTTATAAATATTTTTATTTTAGATAATTTGAAATGAAGTTTAATTAATATTGCAAAGTGAATAAAATGTAAATTAAATTGAATGAATAAATATCCTAAAACATATGTAATGGAAAGATTCTGAAATTAATTTATATTCTCACCAAAAGTAAACAATTTAAAAAGAATGTTTGATTTAAAATGCAAAAATGAAATTTAGCTTAATTGATTTAAATGAATTTAATTAAATTGAAGAATAAATTAAAGTTAAATGTAAAATACTGAATAAATTAAGAGTTAAATTTTTAAATCATAACATTTTACCTCCAGAAAATGGAAAAAAAAAAAGAGTAAAAAAAAAATTTTAAGCCAAAGGGTTGAAAATTTTTTAAAATTTTGAATAAGACACACTGAACCGAACCCGAGCAAAATGAAATAATAACATTACAAAACAATCACCTGAAAACACTAAAGTATGACATTTACCTTCTGAAAAATATAAGTAATATACAAACTTTCTAGAAAATATCTATTGCACATTTAAAAATTCATCTAAGTTTTGCAGAATATACAAACAAATAATAAAATTATACCGTTTACAAAATACAACATATTATATAGGTATATGGATCTGAGAAGAATAATATATCTATAGCAGTTAAGGAAGACTGAAAAGTTACATGTAAGTATATGTATGTATGAAAAAATTTACAGATGTCATCAAATTGAAGTTATGAGAATCAAACAGTTGTGAGTAATAAATATAAAATAGTTAGAAAATAAAAACAATTTAAGAATAAATTTTATATTGCAACACAAATACAAGGTATGTGTACGAAGAAGTTAGTGAGATATATGTGACTATGGAAAAAAAAATGAATATGACTCTCCAAGATTGCAATTAAAAGTAATAAAAATAAATTTTACATAAATAAATAATATTGTGAATCATTGTTGTTCAATGATTTTTAAATAAACTATAAAATTTCTTAAATGAGTAAATAAACATTTTAGAACTCCCAAATTTTGCACACACTCCAAATCACCAAAGATACTGTTCGGCCAGTAAACAATATCCCTAATAACCCAAAATCCTAAGCAAAATATATCAGTAAAGTTATGTAAAAAGGAATTTTATTAAAGAAAATCAGTTGTAGAAATGCAGATCTATAAAATTTAAAAAAATAGGTAAAATTGATTTATATAAAAGTAAAGATGATTTGCTGAGGATAATAAAAGCCGAAAAACATTGAGACTACCATATCTTAATGGTTCATACACTTCGCCTATTGCTCGTGTGGTAAAGGAACTTACCGATTCTCAGCATAGTATTTACCAACAATGGCGGAAAACAAGTCATGATTAAATTTGTATCTCTTGGATACATTAGCCATCCACAATTTATTAAAGTGTGCACACTGTAAAAGGAAGAAACTGTTTGTTGTCCCCAAAATTAGAGTAGCCCGCGCGTAAGCTATTGATCTCCAAAATTTAGCTAAACTCACAAGAATCTTTAAAAAAAATACAATTCGCCTCAATTTGATAGATACTGTCGGATCATAATATTACTATGTATAACAGCCTGAGGGAAAGGAAAAAATTTTGACAGATCATGACATTTTATATTATTTTTCATCTATCAATCATTATTTTTGATTATATTTCTTTATACATCAATTTTGATTGATTTTTCATTTATTTTTATTTACAATTTATCCTTCATCACATTTCTCCAGTCTCAAAAAAAAATATATTCATCATATTAATTTTCCTTTAGGAATTATGAGCTATATACATTTCTATATACATAATGATGAATTTTATTTACCAGTAAATTTAAACATTATTCCCCAGCGAAATCAAAATCTCTGTGACACCAAAAAAAAATAAAATCTATTGTACAAATAGAGGATTTTAAAGTATGAAAAGGTAAAGTTGAACTATAGCAAATGAATTTTGAAAAAAAAAAATCAAAATTTTCACTGAAGTTCTGTACCATCATCCGAAAACAAGTAGGTCCAATGAGGCGCATTCTCATGTTGTGCGGATCCTATGTTATCCGGAACAAATTATTGTTTCAATTTTACCAGACAGCACAAAACAAAAGCAAAAGTAGGAAATTAAATTTAATCTATATGATCGACAGAAACACTTCAGGATTTCTCGCCACCTGAGATTTCAAACTAATGACAACTCTCAAGGGTTAACACAATTAGATTTTCACAATATAAATATTGACTTGTGCCTTTATAGTGGCAATAGATGCAAGAGCACTTTCCTAGTAATTTAAAACTATATATATCTTAAATATATGAAAAATAATAGGGAGGAATAATTTTAAATTGCTATAGTTAAAAAAAAATCAATTCTAAGGAATAATGGTGTCATGAGGTAATTTTACAAATTTGTTTAATAATTGAATTTTGTTTTAAATACTTTTCATAGTTTTTCTTTTTTCAAATTAGTAATTTTATATCCAAAATGTTACAAAAAATATATCAGAATTTCAAAATCAATAATGTTCACTCTAAGTCATAAGGATTTACCGTGAAGGATTTGTCAGAGGGGAAGAATCTAGGATCCTCCTTATAAATTCCCATACCAGGCTGAGTTTCCCTTCTGTGTGTATTCTCCTACTACAACTCTTTGTAAACAAATAAAATTTCCGAAAACATCTATATTCCATTTTTCAAATTAAATATAAATAGTATTTTATTTTAAATATTTTTTAAAGAAAATCTTTTATTTCAAAATATCACTTTTATGATTCAAAGAAGTATTTAGAGTTTAATAAATAATATCTTTATTCATTTTAAAGTCAAAGTAAAATAAAAACCACTTTTCGCTTCTGCAAATAAATTATTATTTTAAGCCATTTTCCCCCAAGATTTAATAATTAATTTTAAATAATATGACTTAAGTATTTGTCAGAAGATTCTACCTAACCTGATTTTCACTGAAATAGAACATTTATATATTTAACTTTATTATATTATTATTGAGATTATTGAAAATAAAAAAAAATTCAGTTAAAATAATTGACAGAAAAAAATTATTATTAGACTTTATATAGTTTTTGTTTAAAATTCCTGTAGCAGAATATCTATTAAAGAATATAATCATATCAATCTTTTAATGGAGAGTCAACAAATTAAAAATTTTAAATATTGCACTTTTAAAATTATTGTAAATGAGTTGAGTCACATATGAAATAAATAAAATTAATTTCAAATTTTAAACCAGATAATCTTAATAATCTATAAAAAGTTTATGTACACATTGAAAATAAAATTGCACAAGTTTATATTCCACACAATACAATTACTTCCAACATTCTAGATGCTATATCAAAAATTTTCTTAAAATTTAAAACTTTATATGAATAAAATAAATTTCATCAGTTAGATTTCTTTTAAATCAATTATAAAATGTTTAATAATTTATAATATTTATTATTTTAATATAAATAATTTAATATTGCCAGTATTAGAAATTACCAAATACATATATATATATTAAAAAAAAGCATACCATATTATTTACCTGCAAACACATTAAAAATAGCAATAATCAGAGCCAATTTATTTCTACCAACATTGCCATCTACATTTTTTTATTATCAATTTAATTTGAAAATAATTACTTTTAAAATTGTTGTTAATATTTTTTATCACCATATCTACTCTTAAAAGAAAAATTAAGTTGAAATTACCGTTTTCAAATTACTTTACTGAATAAATTTATAATGGTTTAATTTATTTCAAAAGTAATAGTATTTTTATGTAAAGTTAATTTTATCTGCAATTAATCAATTAATTTATTTTGAATATCTGTTATCATAGACAAAAATATTTTAACAACGGCAACCACTAGACAAATTCAAATAATGTTACTGTCTGCTTTCAATAAAATAAAATAAGTTTCAGAAATGGCACAATAATAATCATTAAAGTTTGATAAGTAAAACATAATAAAAATGAGAATCACATATTATTGCATGAAAAATATAAATATTGATAACCCAAGAAGAAGACTGCGTCTAAGGCACCAATAAATAGGAACACAACCCAAATCGTGACTGGTACACGGCGCCAATAAATATAACGGTATCTGAGGATCGTGATGAATATAAAAGGAAAAATTAATAAAGGGTGAATCACCAGCGACTCGCACCGGAGTGATTCAGAAAACCTAAAAAATTTAGACAAAACATATATTCAACACTTTCCCCAAACACCATTATAGGCATGATCGTAAGTAGCAGCACATAATGCGATGCCATAAAAATTAAAGTTTAAGTAAAAATTATAAGTTTATTAATATATCTTATATATGAAATTAATAAATAATATTATAAATAAAAAGAAAAGACAAACTCACCAAGATGAAGTTTAATAGGTATTTATTAGAAAATCAGTGCACCAATAATTAATAAATAAATCTCTTCAAAATATTAACACTACGATCTTAAATTGCATATGTACAGACATGAGCGTTACTAATAATATTAATGCATTACGGATGAAATGGATTATAAAATCACTAATAATGTAGACTTAAATCCTTGGTATAAATTATTTCAAATATTAATTTTCACTTTTTATCACAACACTATATTACTTTCTCTCTAACTGAGAATCACAGATTTTAGTGAAGATAATAAAATTATATGACAATGTTGTTGCTGGCTCAGTCCAGAGGAAACTACTATATTCTAGCCATCATCGACAGTTCTTTAAGTACGATACTGGAATTCTACAGTTTAAAAGTTATTGCTCAGGAAAGGAGAATAAAAGCTTTAGTAAGTGAACCGCGTAGCTAGGCAGATTAGTATCAATGAGGTGGTTATAACTGTAATTACCATCACAGACGAGCACAAATCAAACAGCCAAACACGATGAATTTGAAGAACACTAATCAGTATTGTAGATAGAGCATCTCCTGAAGGAGATCACATTGCTGATTCATCCATAACATCAAGCCAGAGGCATATAAAATAAAGATGTTGCCAAGACATTTCTCCGAATCCAGCGTCTCCCATCTTCATCACTTTTAAATGTCAAATATCAGGAAGGTATAGTAATTTGAAATTAATTTTGGCTTATTTATTTATTTACTTTATTAAAAGGGATTATTGGATATTTAAATGTATTGTAGTGCTAATAACTGTCATGTACATATCCATCTTGAATCCTTATTATTGCCTATGAGATGGCAAAAGCCCTCATAACGATATACAGAAAATGACTACATCTCGTCGAATTTTTTGTAGAACTGAATACTCTCTAGACTTTCCCACTCAGGTAAAACTTTCTGGCGGTTACGAAACAACCAATCAAAAAATCCGAACCGTCTGAAAGTCACTGAACAAACCCCAACAGACCATAGTCAAGGTTGCAGTCAAACGTTTCACTGACACTTCCAACCCTAGCAACAGCATTAAATAGTATTTAGAACATTCGATCGTGACCTTGGAGTGCTGTCAAAACGACCTTGTTCAAAATCCGCGGGAAGAAAGGTTCTTGTTTACTTGAAACATCTAAATACCCATCAATGGCGTCTGAGCGCAAATCTCGACGAAATTCAAAACAGAAAAAACGAAAGTAATTAAAAATCGATAATTGCCAAACTAATGGATGAAAACAAATGAAATTTTAGCAATCTAAATAAAATTAAAATTTCTTTCCACCAGATATGTTTTTGAAAGTAAAATATTTAAATTAAGAAATTTTGAAAAATGATTATTGGACTTAGAAATTTTGAAATGAAATATGGAAAAGTTCGTTATTCTGAAAGAATTTGCCTGAATTAAAATAAATGAATTTGAACTTTCTGAAAAGAATAAAATTAACAATTAACCAATTTTTTAATCAATATTATTAAAAAGGAAATACACTATATTTTGGAATAATTTATTTTAGACTGTATATTATTTAAAAGTTAGAAAAAGTAAGTTATAAATATTTTTATTTTAGATAATTTGAAATGAAGTTTAATTAATATTGCAAAGTGAATAAAATGTAAATTAAATTGAATGAATAAATATCCTAAAACATATGTAATGGAAAGATTCTGAAATTAATTTATATTCTCACCAAAAGTAAACAATTTAAAAAGAATGTTTGATTTAAAATGCAAAAATGAAATTTAGCTTAATTGATTTAAATGAATTTAATTAAATTGAAGAATAAATTAAAGTTAAATGTAAAATACTGAATAAATTAAGAGTTAAATTTTTAAATCATAACATTTACGATCACGTGACAGGATTTCTCGGAAGAAATAGCGTACAGTTCATTGCACTCAGGCAGAGACGCGCTCCCATCTCAGCGTCCATCCGGGTACTTTTACGGCGTCGTTGCCATTCAGGAGTAATGATGATTTTTATTCATCTCAACTCTGCGTTGCGTAGCGAACGCTCGATAATGCTCGATGCTCATTGGCTGAAAGTTAGCTTTCAAAAATCTAACTGACTTTTGAGCACGATGTTTTCAATCACTTGTCAGCGAGGGATTAACGCGTTCGGTTGCTCTATTTAAGCTGCGGACCTTCGGGTCCCGCAGAGAGAAAGTTCGTTTCAACGATGTTAGCTTCAGCTGTCTTCAAAGTTATTGCATTTCTTGTTGTCAAATTTGTGGGAAACCGCACAATGCCAAGGACTGCTGGCATTATTTGGGTGCAGCCAATCAGGGAAATTTTCACAGGGATTCACAATTTTTTTCTTCAAATCCCAACTTTGTTAGCAGAGATGCTAATTTTCAGGGCAGAAATGTCAATTTTTCGAATTTTTCTAGTCCTCATCGTAATGTTTCGGGACAGGAAAGGAGAAATGATCACAACTACATCCCACGATTTAACAGGGGTAGAGGAAGACGTAATTACAGACCCTACAATCGTCATCCAAGAAAGAATTTAAACTTATAGAGGGTTCTGACAGAATTTTTCAACATAATCCCCCTCACTCTAACAGAACCCGTCGTAAAAATTCTCTTGCAAGGTACGAGGGTACAAATTCTAATTTTTCTTCTGTCAATAAATCATTAATGTCTTGTAGTACTCAGAATTCAGAACTGCCCATAATTAAACTTACTTTTGATAAAAATTCCTTCGAAGCTCTTTTGGACAGTGGAGCAAACTTATCTTTAATTCAACCTAAGGCAATAGAAATTCTCAAAAAATATAAAAAACTTAACTTTCTTTCTAGATCTGTCCAAATCAAAACAATAGATAATTCCTCCATCCCATTTTTTTCTACTGTTAAACTCAGCTTTAAAATTAACTCCACTTGGTTTTCGAATGTTTTCTTCATAACTCATAATAACTGGCACTCCAACTATCAAATTATTCTAGGATATGACTTTCTTAATCGTAACAAACTTTTATTGGACTCTGCCAACTCTCAACTTATTATGGGTAACCTTCGATTTCCTTTCCAAAGCAAAATTCCAGATAGTATTGAAAACTCTAATTTAAATTCTGATAATTTCATTTCTGATAATTCTAATCTTAATGATAATAATTTTTCGGATTCTGATGTAATTGAGAACGCTGCTACCTATTCCCCATCCAAGAACATTAATTTGATTTCTAATGATGATATTCCTGATAACGAAAAGAACTTTGTAAAACCCATGTATAAAATTATAATCAGACCCAACAAAGGCAAAATCATTAAACTTAAAACTAAATTTAAAATCAGTAAATCTCTTAACTATTTATTTTGTCCTTTAACTACAAAATTACCAATTAACTTAGATTATAGTCTCCACGAAACTAATGAAAATAATTCTATTCTTATATACATCCACAATAACTCGAAAGATAAAATCACACTCAGGAAAAATGTAATACTGGGATCTATTAAACCAATTGCTAAAGATCAAATCTCTAATCATAACAACTCAGAAACCTTTCAAATTAACTCTTTAGTAACTCAGGATATCTTAGAACTTAGAAAAAAGGAACTTAAAGTAGATAATTTTACCATAAACCACTTACCTGACTCAGACAAAAAACGTGTTCTTAAACTTCTAATGAATAACTCTGCTGTATTTTCTACTTCATATGATACTCTTGGATGTACAGATAAAGTTGTTCCGGAATTCAAATTACTTCATGACTTTGCTCTTCAAACTAAACCCTATCCCATTCCCAAAATTGCTAAAGAATTTGCTCGCAATGAAATTTCTGCTCTCTTAGATGCAGGTATCATAGAAAACTCCAATTCAAACTATTGCTTTCCGGTTATTTTTGTTAAAAAGAAATCTCTTCCAACTGACAATCCTAACAAACTTAAATTTCGTATGGTTATAGACTACAGATTATTAAATGCTATCACAGAGCCTTACAAAATTTGTCTTCCAAGAATCAATGACATCATGCAAAATATTGCTGGGAAGAAGCTTTACACTGTTTTAGATTTAAAGTCTGCATTTTTTCAAATTTTACTTCAAGAGAAGGATAGATCTAAATTAGCTTTCGCTACAGAGTTTGGTAATTTCATGCCAAAAAGACTCCCTTTCGGACTTGTCAATTCAACCAGCTATTTTCACACCTTAATCAATAGTTGTTTAAATGAACTTAAAGGCAAAAATGTTCAATTTTTTCTGGATGATATTATCGTTGCAGCCGATACTCTTGAGGAAATGTTATTCTGGCTTCAAAAAGTATTCGACAAACTTAAAGAATTCAACCTAACCTTAGATCCTGCTAAACTTCAAATTTGCAAAGAGAACATAACTTACTTAGGTTTTGACCTACATAAAAATGGCCATTCTCCTTCTTCTGATAATGTTAAGAAAATTACTAAATTTCCTGTACCAACAAATGTAAAACAAGTTCAAAGCTATCTAGGAATGATAAATTACTTCAGACATCTCATTTATAACTTTGCTAAAATTGTTCAACCTATTGTAAAATTAACCCATAAAAAGTCAAAATTTCTTTGGAGTAATGAATGCCAAAATGCCTTTGATAAAATTCAGAATATTTTGCTCAACAATCCTACTGTCAAAAATTTTGATGAGAGTAAGGAAGTATTTTTAGTGACAGATGCATCCATGCATGCTATCTGTGGAATTTTATTGCAAAAACACGACAACAAATTTTATCCTCTTGAATTTTACTCTAAACAATTAAACCCAGCTGAATCAAAATATCCATCAATTAAACGTGAATTTTATGCCATATATTCTTCTGTAAAACATTTCCATGAATATCTCTACGGTAGGCAATTTACTATTTTAACAGATGCCAAAGCTCTCTACCATCTAAACTTAGAGAAACAGGCAGAAATTATAACTAGATGGGTTTTGTTTCTTCAAAGCTTCAACTACAAAGTTGAACACATTCCTGGTCTTGTCAATCCAGCTGATTTTCTCTCTAGAGTGATAGACTATCCCAATAATCCTAATTTAATTGTTAATGCTCTAAATATTTTTATACCTACCAATGACTCACTTAAAACTGAAAATATCTTAAAAGAACAACTTAACGATAAAAAACTTAATGACATCAGAAATAAAATATTAGATAAAACATGCACCAACCCTAATTATTCAATTAACCCGGAAAATAATCTTTTAATGTTTGCAAAAAAGAAAGCTAAAAATGTAAATAGAACTAAGAAAATTCTCATCCCTAAAACCTTAATAAATAGCTGTGTTGCTCTTGCACATCAGGCACACTTTGGCATAGCTAAAACTTTGGATATCGTTGCTAAACATTATTATTGGATTGGTATGGTTCAGGACGTCCAAAACTTTGTAAATTCTTGTGAAAAATGTCTTCCGCACAAAAGCAAACAAACAAACACCAAACCTTCTTTTATTTCCAAATGCGAACTTGCTCCTGGAGAGATGCTTGCTATAGATGTTGTAGGAAAACTACCTAGGTCACATGATGGAAATTTTTTTATTTTAACTATTGTCGACCATTACTCACGCTTTTTAGAGGCTATTCCGTTAGCTAATGTTACTTCTCATTCAATAATTAAAACTCTTAATGACTATTTTTCTAGATTTGGAATTGCTAAAGTAATACTTTCTGATAATGCCTCAAATTTTAAATCTGATGAATTTGATGATTACTTAAAATCACTTAATATTAAGCACAGACATTCTTCTATTTATTACCCGCGCTCTAATGGTTTAATTGAACGTATCCATAGATCCCTTAAGGAATCCGTTGCTTCACTTGCTGACAATGTAATTGAATGGTCTGATAGATTAAAATTCTTTGTTCTACATTATAATAACTCAAAACATTCTGTTACAAACTTTACTCCAGCTAACTTATTCTTAGGTAGAGATTTAAATTTGCCAATTGACACGTTTCGACCACCTCAGTATGCTCAGGAACCTTCTGTTTATTTACGGAAACTACAAGAACATATTGTGGCATCTAGAAATTTAGTAAGAGAAAATGAGAAACACTACTTTTCTCTGAAGGAAAAATTTCTGAAGGGTCGTACACCGTCTACTTTGGCTGTTGGAGATATAGTTTATTTGAAAAACCTAATTCCCTCTACTACTTTCAAACCAAAAAATACTGGTCCATATGAAATCTTACAATGCTTTCGAAATGACAATTATTTAATTAGACATTGTACGGACCAGGGGAAAACTACAAAGGTACATATCAGCAAACTAATTCGTACAGGACAGAAATAGTGTATTTTTGGTCAAAATTTTATTGTTGATTTCTTCTGTAGTAACTTAAACTCATTTATAATTAATCTTTATTTCAATATGTTATTCATATAAGTTCATTTTAAATTTCGTAAACTTTTATGTAATAAAATTTTACCATAGTAGGTAGCAACTACCTATATAACTTGTTATGATATTCAAACAATTTACATTCTGATATCAGTGTAAGTTACCTGCAGTGTGAGTGACTAGCTACCACAAATCGCTTCAGGAAGTATTGTCTCATGTTATATACTCAAACTCATAAAAATTTTTTAAGTTATAATATTTTCTCCTTTACATGATGCATTTAAATATTCCATTTTATTTACATTCTGCTTTTATTAATTCAGTTGCTACTATATTTTTTTATAATTTTTCTATGTTTACTACATGGATTTAGACTTTTATTGTTTTGATTTTACACACTCTCATTTTACTGTTTGTAGTTTGATGTGAATTTTGAAAATACTATTAATTAAATTAATGATACATTTCACAAGAAATGATCAAATTTGAAAGAATGAGACAATGATGAAAAAGAAAATGAAAGATATAAAGAATTTTGAAAATTGGTCAATTGTTTAAAGAATGTTGATAATCTCAAATAATGCGCATGCCTATATGGTTCTAGTTGAGATGTATAATGATTGCATGTAAGAACATGCTTATAGAATACGATGGAGCAATTGCTCTAAGTTTTTCTAAAATATTTTCGGCTATTTCCTAAATTAATGTTTGAGCACACAGAAGGTACATTCGGGCTTAATGGGGTATTAACAATCACAAATATATTGCCCTTCCGACAATCCTTCATGGTTTAAACGTTATCAAATTTATGGAATCAAAATTTTGTTTTTGTGAATATGTTGTCTAATTTACCAACAGTTGGTTAAAATTTAATTAGCTTTAATTTTATTTAAATAATTGGACACTGCTACAATTCATAGGGAATGTACTCACGTTTTTTCCTTATAGCTATTTGTAGTTTATTTACAATGATTTATGATGAATTGATGCTAATTATGTCTCATTCAAATCACATCTGCTCTTCAGTATTTGTCCTGTATATAATATACTTTGATCCTACACTCATATTCCTATTTACCCTTATTATATATATGTGATAGATTTTATTTAAACATTGCAATAGTCTGTAATGGTGTGCACATGGATATTACATTTATACATCTCAGATTTTCACAATTTTAGATTTTTGGTTTAATTAAGGCACTATACACTTGTTCGTTCGTTCACTCACCCTTACTATGTATATATATATATATTGTGTTTATTTGTGGCGTATTGGTAATTGTTTGTGTTTGCTTCATATATATTTTATTTACCATTTTGTTAACTATTTACATTCATGTTTTATATTATTAAGTTTCATATGTGCTCAAGACTCAGCTAAAATTAGTCAAGTTCTTCTGGACTTTTGCATTTTGAACTTGTTTATCTGCACATTTGTTTTATTGATTTCTGTTATGTTCATGAGATCAATCGTTGAGGTTTTCAACGTTTAATTTTTATTATTACCCTTGTGTAAAATTAGACTTTCTTTGAGGAAAAACCCGTCAGCTTATTCTTTTTTTTTTTGCAGTTATGGCAAGAAATGAGGTTGCTCTATTTAAGCTGCGGACCTTCGGGTCCCGCAGAGAGAAAGTTCGTTTCAACGATGTTAGCTTCAGCTGTCTTCAAAGTTATTGCATTTTAGAGTGTAAACTCTCTAACTAAATTTTTATCGCAGCATGGAGATTGCTTAAATCATTTCAAGTAACTTTTCCTGATTGTTAGCAGCCTCATACCAACCATTCCGGCCATCATCGATCATCTTAGGCCCGTAGCTTCATCTGTAATGAGTTGTTTTAACATCCAGCTAAACTTCGCTAAATTTTTTTAGCCTGAAATCTCCTGTAACGGAGATAGCTTGAAACATCACAACTCAATTTTCCTGATTGTTAGCAGCTTCATCAAACAATCCATTCCGGCCATCATCGATCATCTTAGGCCCGTAGTTTAATCTGTAATGAGTAGTTTTAACATACAGCTAAGCTTCGCTAAATCTTTTTTTAGCCTGAAATCTCCAGTAATTCATACATCTATAGAAGTAGTTCTGTTTTTCCCTCTTTGAATTCACTCAGCGTGTCCCATCTATCATCTTGGTTCCGTTTTAAACGATTTTAACTTCACCTCTCTTCATTGTGCTCTTCAAGCAATATGCCAAAATTGTCTAGCTTCATATTTTTACTGTAAGAATTCCACTTCACAAACTCATTTCATTATAGTGACTTATCTCAAAGTCTTAACGTTATTTCATACAAGAACTCTGATCATCCTATTTGATCCTAATTTATAAACTTACGTCGATGCAGCGTGGTCCTCTACAAATGAATTTACCATAATCATAGTTCTGAAATCCTGATATAGTAATATGTAATTTCAATATAATGATACGAAATTTTTAAATGTTTGTTGTTTTGATTGGCCAACTAAGCTTTCTACACCTTTATGTTTATGTGTTGTTTCGTCAATAAATATCTATTTGTTATACGTCAGTTTCTTTGTTTTGTCAAGACATGGGTGAGTGTTACTTTAATTTACTTTACATCTTAATCTAAGAATCGACTTCATATCTTAACTATTTTCCAAATTATCTAGTGAAGTTTATTTAATTGTTCATCCGGCCTTGTTCTTTAAATTCTTTTGCTGTAAATTCAACTGTTATGTCGATTATTGGGTTAATTGCCACTTTACGATCACGTGCCGTGACGTTGTTTTGGATTGGCATTTTTTAAAGCATTTCTTTAGTTCTTTTAACTTCATTAATTTTTTGCATCTCTATCTTTCAAAATCACTTTCAATCTTTAAATTTTTCACACCAATCCGAAACGACGTGACACGAACTTTTTGTGTTACTCTTGTATTTCGAAATTATGATATGGAGGGAATTTTATGTATGTAAAGGTAAAGCAAAGTAATGCATAGTTATAATGTATAAGCGTATGTTTAATCAAGTTTGCTACAGGAGGTGAAAACATCTTATAACATACATAAAATTTATTTTACGTTTTACTATTTTAGAAATTAAACAGAAGAAGATTGGTATTTATCAAGATATTTGTGATGTATACATTTATTTAGCTTAATTAAGAGTTGAATTAAGTTCGCAGCTGTTCATAGCTGTCAGTATGTCACCCATTTTGATGTAATTGAGAACAAGTATTATAATTTTTTTTTTTAAGTCAATTCCTAGTTTTTAATCCTAAATATATAAAATAAACCCGTGCAGCATTCATGTCCCACGTTATCTTTATTGAACATTTTTTTTATAATCATCGTTGCGGTATTTTATTTCTGTGGCATCACTCATTTGAGATAAATCTTTCATTTCATGTATGAAAACAATGGGAGGAATTTTTTTCTCCCATTTAAAACTAAAATTAATTACTTAAATTTAATGAATGTATTAATATTTGAAAAAACTGTATTAACATACAGTGTCATCCACTACAAGTTTAAAAAAATTTATTTGAACTTGAGTGGATGAATAGAAAATATTTTATTAACGATTGAAAATTTGAACAAGATATATATATAGAGAGAGAGAGTGTGAGCTAATAGTAGGAATTTAAAAAGCCTTTTACTGAATTATGGGGTTTTTAGTGTTTGGCATAACTGGGAATTGAAATTTCATTTAGGTAATTAGGCACATAGGAAGTGAGTTGGCGATATTTTAAAGGTACATTTTGTAATTTTTTTTTATTTTTTTTTTGGCAGTTTGCGAAGTATGTAAGGAAAATTTGTGTGCGGAGTTTTGACAATCGTATGAATTGTTTGAGGAAAATTTTTGTACATTTAAAGGATTGTACTGGCACTCAATATTTCAAGGTAGTTTCCAGGTAGTGAAATGATGGCACAGACAATGTGTATCGATTGAACCAGAGTGTTGTTTTATGGTGGGTTAATAGTTAAAAATTTAAGTTTGGCCTCAAAAGTTTAATCTTACCCATTATATGTTGCTTTTAATTTGGTTTCAAAATTTTAAAGAAAAAGACGCTGGACATGCATTTCGACCAAAGCTTTTTCTTTCACAATTTCCTGGGGAGGGGGTGGGGGTATGATGTGTCGACTTCTCTGAATATAAAAGTAGGCGAAGTTTCTATTACGAATTACGAACGTAGTTTTTGTCTAATAATAGTCAATGTGCGTAAAAGTTATCAAGGCTATCTTTCTCTAACTTTCGATGAATGAGTGTGAAAACCTCGGAACTTGTGGTTTTTCTCTTCGTATCGATATTTATGCAAATTTCTGCATCTGGTAAATCGATACAGCATTATTTAAGTGCTGGCATGTGCTGGGAAAGTGGAACTCTGGATCGGTTCTTGCGCTTGTTGGTATCTCAAGATCAGTGACATCAATTTCATTATGTTTGTAATAGTGTAACATGATTAAAATGCGCCACAAATGATTTTCCACATTAAACCCTAATGTAATGGAATTCTTTTCAGTTTCCCTGTAAACTAATTATAAGTGCTAGACGTACCATGTTCGATAGTAAGTATCTTGTAGTGTATTTCAGTGATGTATATCAATTTTATTATGTTTGAAATATAGTATCATTAATAAAATGCGTCTCAAACGATTTTTTCCCTTAGACCTTAATGTAATGGAATACTTTTGTGTGTTCCTGTAAATGATGCTACACACTTGAATTTCATCGAACATTCTATAGTAAAATTCAATAATGTATAAAAAAATTCATGACAATCCGAGTTGATTTATGAGAGTTAGAGCACGGACAGACAGACAGACAAACCGAATTCATAAACACTTTTCGACTATGCTGAAAAGTGTTAAAAATAGACTATACATTAAATACAACTGGATGTTTTCTTTAAAATGATATCTATAAACATTTCTTATCTGTAATAAATATAAATCTGTAATAATATAAAGTTTTATTAAATTTCGTGCATTATGCTGGGCTACAGTTGTATATATTTATTTAACTACTTCATTTAATCGGATAATTGAAAGTTATCTTTATTGGCAAGAGTTAAATATTATTATTATTAATTTATAGTTATTTATGAAGTATAAGGCCGTATAGTTTGCGAAGTAAAAACCCGTGAGTTCATGCATAGGCCGCCTTCTGTAGCAAGTTAAATTATAGACAAATAAAACAGAGATACAAATGTCTAAATTACAAGTATTTATTAAGGAATTAAACATGAGTAAATAGTATAATTACAACATAAATCAGTACAACTCTGTTATAATTATATAATATTAGTTTAAAGGATGCCTATCCGAATGCCAAACATTAATAACGTGATCATTAAACTAAAATCAAAGGGAAATGTAAATAACGAAATGTTACGTGTTAATCCCATGAGTAGTAGCGAAGTCATCATTCCAGGTACTAGGCCTTTAAGACAAGACTATCTTGGAAAAGTCCAAATGTTGCTCCTCTGGCTATCCACCAACCACTCTAACTTTCACTAAAAACCAATCGAATAGCACTCACTCTTCATATTCCAATTTTATCTCCCACTCTCCAAAAACTCAAGTCATAATAATCTTTTTTTTTTTCCGTTCATCCGTTTTTCCCCTTTTTTTTCCCCTTTCTCAAACGCCCCATAGAAAACGTTGAGATCCAATCGGTGTCTTTCTACGCCCTCTCTTAGCCCCCCGAATTTAGTGTTAGTGGATAGCGTAGTTTTCTTTTGTTAAAATCCCCGCCTTGGGACAAAATCATTGGACATCATCTAGACCAGGGGTTCCCAAACTTTTAGACAGGCGTACCATTAAATCGAAGTTCATACTTCAGCGTACCACCAGGGAACAAACATAAAGCTAATATAAAAAGCACTGCAAAAACAGAACCTGTATAAAACGGAATATTTCCTTGGTCTTTTATGGTTCCGTCTTAGCAGGTTTAACTGTACTTTGAAGTGCATGATTACATTACTAAATTGGTACTAAGATTGACTACTTTATATTAACATTCAAATAAAAAAAATATCATCATTACATTTTAATAATACATACCATATCAAAATACAGTATTTTGGTTGAAAAACAACCACAATACTTATAATATAGAGACCTACTGATTCATACATAGCAGCTTTATTGCAGTAATTCCCTAGTATCGTTAATGAGAAGGGTAAGCTTGATCTATCAAGCACAGGTTCCTCATTTCTGGTTCAATATTAATTAGTTGTACTCGTAAGACAGATTCGATGTTTAGTTCTTTCCTGCATTTGTTTTCCACATGAAGAATTGAAAAAAAAGTACATTCACATAGATATGCAGTTCTAAAATCTAGTAACAACAAAAAAGAAAATAGCGTTCGAAAATTTCCTTGGTGATAAATTTAAGCTGTTTTTGATTTCATAATAATATGCTATATTTCATTTCACATACCAGTATCAGACTTTTGCGTACCAGTAGCTAGAGCTTTGCGTACCAGTACTGGTACGCGTACCATAGTTTGAGAATCCCTGATCTAGGCTACTATAACTCCTTTAATACCATAATATACATTCTCCTTTCCGTGCTGGCGTCGCCCCGGTTCTGGACACGTGCGTCGTTGGGGAAGAAAGGGGGACACCCCTATCTATAAATTATTAGGCCCCACTTTCGGTGAGATCGCGTTATGTATTCTTGCCTCCCTTATCAATTGTAATTTCTTGGAACGTTGTTATGCCTATCCTTTTACAGGGGCTTGTTATGCGCACCTGAGATATCGTACACCTGGGCTTATTTCAATTGAAGTGGCTTTCCTGAGAATTTTGCATTATATCTTTATCTTTGTCCGTGCTGCACGTTGAATAGCTATTCTTATATCTTTCTAAAATTCCCTTTTCCTTAAATTCAGACACCTATACGTGAGCTCTGAATGCAGGTGTTATGCATGCAAGAATTTCGATACATTTTTGCCCAATAACTATTTGGCAATTAGTTCTTGAGATAGAGCGCCCACAAAATTTTTGTCACATACAGACAGACAGAGATTTTCTAAAAACAGTCGAATCGTGTTCAGGACCTTCTAAAATGTGTGAGTCCGTCGAAAACCGGAAGTCGAAAATTTTCATGAATCCAATACTTTTTTCTTGTAAGGATAGAAGAAAGTAAAAATTGTATTCATAAATGCTTCTTTAAATCTAAAAAATTTATTGGTTTCTGAGGTTTCTGAAAATAAAAAATTTCGGAATCGCGTGTAACTCGGGAAAAGTATTTTGTACACTTTCGTATTATATTTATATTTCGTATTATATTACGCTTTTTATATTATATTTTCCTACATTAAGAAACATTTGTCTTTTTTTCTAAAATTACAATTTTTTTTTACAATACAAAAAGCTTGTTTGTTTATAAACAAGTTGCATGTAGTGATCATAATATTTAATGAGGTTACACTGAAAAAAAAAAAAGTTGATTATACCATAAAATTAACAATAATAAATAATAAAATCAATTTTTTTTCATTTTTAACACTTTCCAACCTAGTTGAAAAGTGTTTATGACTTCGGTTTGTCTGGCCGTATGGCCGTCTGCTGTCTGTCCGTGCTCTAACTCCCGTAAATAGGCTCGGATTGCGCTGCAATTTTTATATGTTATTGTCGTTATCTATAGCATGTTTCCTATTTCAACTGAAGTGTGTAGCACTTATAGTTTTTCTAATGGGACACTCAAAAGAATTCCGTTACATTGCGGTCAATGGGGAAAAATTATTTGCGGTTTCTTTTAATGATGTTACACAATTTCAAATACATTGTAATTGATATATATCACTAAGGTGCATTACAAGAAGCTTAATATGGAATAGGGTGTGCATAGCACTTATAGTTACTTTACAGGGACAGTCAAAAGAAATCCGTTACATTACGTCTATAAGGAGAAAAATCGCTTGCGGTTTAATTAAATAATGTTTCACTATTTTAAACGCATTGAAATTTATATATATCACTGAGGTGCATTACAAGAGGCTTACTACAAAATATTGTGTGTATAGCAGTCATCGTTCATTTACAGGGACACACAAAATAATTCTCTACTGTCTGTTAACAATAATTCCTGGAAGTGCGTTTTAAGTTACTGAACGCAATTTTAAATTTAACTCACTTTTTGTCTATTACTTGGTGTGTATAAATTCTGTATTTCATATACAGGGCAGCACAAAAGTTTCTCGAACACATTTCCGTTTATTGACAGAAACTCCAGAAGGAAAATTTTAAACTGTGCTACGCGTTTCCTAACTAAACTAAAATTTAACATCCTATGTTAGTATATATACAAATTGATAGATCCTATACAGGGCTGAATAAAAGTATTCGGATATTTTTCCGAATATTGTGTATGTTGGAAATATATGTTGAAAGTTCCTGAAATTAAGTTTTAAAATATGTTATGCGTTTTCCAAATAGCTGTGGTGAACATTCCAGCTGTTATAAATACTCAGCTGTTTTTAAAAACAAGTTATTCTTCCTTTTGACCTGTTTGATAGCCTAAGGAAGATGTTGAATATATTATACTAATTCAGAAAACGGTATTTCTCAGAATAGAATATTGCCTTAAGGTTTGAAAGAAATTGTAACAAGATTGTAACAAAGTATTTATTCATTTTTATTTTTATTTACTTACCACATTTAGCGAATGATTTTAGAAAAGTTGTTACAGCTCTTATGTCGTTATTTACACTTTAATATCAGATAATATTACTTATTTTCTGGACACTCATAGTTTAAATTAAAATCACTTAAGGCCGAGATACTTTCTGACATATTTCTAAATTTATTTTTTGTTCAGAAACGCATACAATTGGTAGGTTAAAAAAAAAAAAATCGTAATTTAGATGAATACCGAACAGCTTACTTTTTAACACATTTTTAAATTCATATTTGTTCGCATGAAATTGGCAGGTGTTCTTATTCAGAAACTATGTCATCAAAAGACTTTTTTTTTTTTTTTTTTTTTTTTTTTTTGTAAAGACAGTTACATCTTTTAGAAAATAACGTCAAAGTCGGCGTCTTGTATCGAATTCCCGACACGGTATAGCACGAGAAAGGTAAAAACTTAAACTTGTCAAGAATCGTTTATAACTCGATAAATAATTTATTTATAAAACTATAGTCTCCGGGAGCCACCGTAATACTTACCCATCATGGATATGTATAATATAAAATATGAAAATAAAACACGTGTAAACTATTTATAAAGTGCATTGCAATTCGAATAAAATCCTGGCTTGATGACGTCCTAAACTTTAAATGCTCTATTACTGAATTGCGTAAAAGAAAAATCCTTATAACTCAAAAAATGATAATCCTATTAACTAACGGTTTACTGCGTCGGATTGAGCGTCTCATTTCCAATTAAAATATAGCTTTGAATTGTAATTTGAATGAAATACAGGGTCCTGAAAAATCGAAGCGTGTGGACAATATGAATACAAATATCAACACATTATCCGATCGGCTTCATTCTTTATGCAAAATTTATGTTTTTGTATTGTCTTTAATATTCACTTCTTAAAATAAACAATTCCGAAAAATGTATATACCTTTTATCAGAACGAATCATTCAAGAGTCGGAAAAAAATAGTTCCGGATCATCGAGGTTTCTGAAATTGAATAGGCTTCTTCTTATATACTAAGTACATACCAAATTTCAAGTCTCTATCTCAATTGGTTCGGGAGATAGTGTTTACAGACCAGACTGACGGTAATTTTTTTTTTCTAAAAATATGTTTTTCGGAATCTATAGTGTCTGAAACGAGTAAATTCGTCAAAAATGTTTTTTCGATTTTTAAAACGATCAAAAGACTTACCCTTTACACTGCAAAAATTAATTGTTGATTTTACAGTATAAAACTGGCATCCCTGCGCGGTAGCGTATTACTGCTTGCACGGCAGCGTATTACTGCTTATTTTACTGTTTAATACTGTTAATTTTACGGTATAATACTGGCAGCTGGGATGCCAGTTTTATACTGTAAAATCAACAATTATTTTTTGCAGTGTACGTATGATGGGTAAGTAAAAATGGAAAACGCAATTCAATTCCAAATCGCTTCAATAGTCAGGCCTGCCTTTACCTTTAAAAATGGTCAGAGAATGTGTGAGAAAGTTTCGCATTCTTGAGCAGGTTATTTGAGCAAGAACGAAAAATCGGGCTTCAACAGCACAGATTATGAACCGCTTTACAACACTATCGGAATATTGTTAAGAAATTTCATTTTTTCATACTACAAAAAGACAAATGTTTCTTAAGGCTTCTCGTTTGTAAACTTCCCGATTCCCCTCGCTAATGTTATTCTTAATGGGCGTAGGATGCATTCGTATTTTTAAAATATCTCCTCAGGCAAACAATATTTTTAACTTCTGTTTTCTGTGTACTGTTCTTAAAGAATGTCACTTTTTTTTCTTATTTGTCAAAATATTTCTAATCTATGTGCTTAATTTATATTTTTATGTGTTAAAATATTAGCGAAACTGAATAAGATTTTAACATTTCATATAAAATTCAGTATATATTTTAGAAAAAAAATTGACAACTAAGGAAAAAAGAGACATTCTTTAGGAACAGTACAAAGAAAACAAAAGTTAAAAATATTAATTTCCCGAGGAGATATTTTAAAAATACGAATGCATCCTACGTTCGTTTAGGAATAACATTAGCGAGGGGAATCGGGAAGTTTACTGACGAGCAGCCTTAATTTAGGCAACTATAATCTATATGAACGAACGAAGATATATAATAATCCCCGATTCCGAAAGGCGCTATTTATTTTTAGAAACCTCAGAAACCAATATACCGTATATACTCGTGTATAAGTCGAAGAATTTTAGACAAAATTTGGGAGTTGAAAATGGGGGGGGGGGAGGGGGGGGGGCGTTGCGACTTATATAAGTGTTAGTAAAAAAAAAGTCTGAAATAGCGGGGTGAAATACCTGGAGTCACCGGGTCTAGGTTGCAGAGAGAGATAAATGTGGACAGTGGTCATTTCCCTGTGATTGGCAAAAAAAGCTCAACAATAATGTCATGTCCCTGTAATGGTTGTGTACCGAATTTTCCTTGGGATAGAATTCCCTTCAATACAGGGGCATTCCTTTCAACATTTTAATCCCCTTTTTAAAAAGAGTTCAACTTGAGATTGCCTCTAGATTTCTATCCTAAAAGTCCTACAATACAAAGAAGTACTCTATTTTAGCAGTCTTAGAAGTTGTTTACCCTTGTAAATAAGGCTCGAATAGATTTTTCAAAGAATGTTTTTCTTTTTAAGTATCATTAAATGGGTATGAATGAATAGGTTTCAAAATAGTTTAAGCTTCTTCAGTTTGACATAATTATATATCTTTAAAACGTTGAATAAAAAAAAAAAAAAAAAAAAAAAAATCTGATTAGAAACGTAGAAAAAAAAAAGAAGTTTACTAATTTAATGAAAATTTATTATTATTATTTTTTTTTAAATCCTTGATTATAAATCATTTTTTAACATATTACCAGGAATCTAGTTCGACTTATACACGAAAATTAAATTTTTTTCGGTGGGGGTTGACTTATACACGAGTATATACGGTAATTTTGAGATTTAACCCCGTAATCCTTGTGCCTGATACATTCACGTTCAAAATTTGTGGAAACAAATTTTGTCGCGCCTGTGACCCTGACCGGCTAAACTCTTCATAATTTTAATTGTATCTTGCATCAGTTTCTCAAAACAAAAATCTTTTAATGTACACTTTAACAGTGCCTGAAGTGCTTGAACAGTGAAATAGCTTTCAGGGGCTTCCTAGTTGAGACCAACTTAATGTCCAGTCCATGGATATGATGTCTTATTAAATATTAAGCCATTGGGGGAAGTGATATAGACTGTAGTTTTAAATTACTCAAGAAGTTAAGTAAAATTGAAGAATGTTTAAGATGGATTAAATTTATGTTAGTAAATAATAATAATAATAATAATAATAATAATAATAATAATAATAACATAAATTAAACTAGTAGAAATTGCAAATGAGGATAGATCAATTAAGTTAATGTTAAAAACAGTATTAGCTGTAGTATTAGAATTACTACTTATTAAAAATCACTTGCAGGAGAAATATAATACAAAATATATATTTTAAGAATTCTGGTGCGAATAAATAAAGTTGTCAGTGGCAGCTGTGATGTTATGGTTTAATCAATGATTTTGGCGCGTCCAATGCTATTTTAAATGCTTAACCCTATAATAGTTAGTCGCGCCCGATCCTTTCATTTTCAAGGGCAATCATTTGTAAAAAAAAATTTGCAGCGCCCGTGACTCTCACGGGCAGAGTAGGCTACTTTTAAAATTCAGATTGTTTGATTCCCACAAGTTTTTAAAAATAGTGTAATTGGCCTTATTAGCGCATTATTTAAGCTGTCATTAAATAAGGCGAATATTTCTACTATAAAGAGGTGGTGGCAATCGAGCAATCTGAATTTTAAAAAGTAGCTTGTGTACAAATTCCTGGCTACTGGTTTGAATATGTTCTCAAATCCAAAGGGGCTACTTTCAGATTCATTTTTTAATTCACCTTTGTTTGGAAACGCATGAAATTGGCAGGTGTTCCTTACTCAAAAAGTTTGTGATCGAAACACGTTTTCCATTTTTTTAGTAAAGACAGAAGATCTTTCAGAGTTCAACAGTTCTTTGAGTTCTTTCAGAGTTTCTTTTCAATAGTCTTATAACTCAATAAGTAATTTATTTATCAAAAAATGAAAAACTCGTTCCGACTCCAAATCGCTTCCATATAGTCAGGCGTGCCACTTTTATGCCTTTGCGTTTAAAAATGAGCCAGAAAGTTTCGCGTTGTTGACCATATGTCATTTGAGAACACACCTTAAATAAGACGAATATTTCTACTTCAAAAAAGTGGTGGCAATCAAGTAATTTGAATTAACAAAAAATAGCTTGTATTTTAAAAGAAAAAAAAAAAAAGCCAAATATTAGGTAAGTAAAATTAATTGAGATTTTTAAAAAATTTATCCATCCTGAAAAGATTTTAATTTTTAAATACATATATATTACACGGTTTTTAATTGCGCATGAGTGTCTTTTAATTTACATAGTATGCCGCTTACAGTGCTATCTATTGATACACTTTGGAACTTTTTCTTTCTTATGCCATACCGTTTCCCCCTTCTTCCAGTATGTTCAGTTCAAATTTCAAGTCATTCTGACCAGTGGTTCCTGTTTTACAGCATTTTGAAAGTGGGACATTAATTATAATCACCCTGTATATTTCCATTCGTGGTTATATTTTAATTTTTTATATTAAGAAATATTAGTCTTTGTTTTACAGTGTTCAATGAAATGATATATCTAAATAAACGTTAAAAAAAACCCACACATAATGCAGTAAAAAACCATTTTCAGCAATTGCTGCCCATATATCCGGTAATGTGAGCAAATTCTTTCGTGCAGCCCTGTATATGATTTACTTGCCCCGAAATACACACACACGCACAACTACTTTAAAATGCATACCACAGCGGAAAACGCACTTCCAGCAATTATCTCTCATAGTCTGTCCTGTAGCCAAATACTTTTGAGCAGGGCTTTACAAATTTCATAAAATCTGGTAGTCAGGATAAAATTATAGTCACTAGTAAAAGATATTTACCCCCCACTCCCTACCTCCGTCATTATTTTCAAAAAACACAAAAGTTTTTTATGAATTAATTAAAAAAAACATATTGATTAGAATTATTATTTACATAGTTTAGAATTATTATTTACATAGTTTAGAATTATTATTTACATAGTTTAGAACAATAAATCATTTAAGAAAGATAATATTTAAGCTTTCTCATGAAACTTATCAAAATTATAATCACTAATACGTTGACAACTTAGTAATAAGTCGACTAGTGTGTGAGTCAACCCCTCCCCCCCCCCCCCAATTATTACGCAAAATTTTGATAAAAACTGAATTTTTGTGTATAAGTCGAACCACATTTCTGGTAGTATGTTGAAAAAGGATTTGTAATCGAGGATTTAAAAAAAAAAATGAATAAATAAATTTTCATTAAATTAGTAAACGTTTCTAATCAGACTTTTTTTTTTTTTTTATTGAACGTTTTAAAACTGTATAATTATGCAAAACTGAAGAAGTTTAAACTATTTTGAAACCTATTCACATCAGTTTAATGAAACTTAAAAAGAATATTGTCCGGTTTTATCTCTCTTTCTACAATCTAGACACATGTGGTGATTACTTAAAAGACTTGCCCATTCGCCGATTATCTGCGAAAAAAACACGACTCCGGTATTTTACTCCACTATTTCACACTTCTTCCGGAGTGAGACGTCACATGCGAAGTGTCTATATGCAAAGGATCAGAACAAAGCAGAACCTTTTAAATTCATTGTTGCATAGCACGTGTTCCAGTAAGCTCTATTTTTCGTTAAAAGTTTTGGATTTCACAACAAATAATTTTTTTTTCTTATACTTATTCGTATATAAGTCGACCCCCCATTTTCAATTGCCAAATTTTGTCTACAATTCTTCGACTTATACACGAGTATATACGGCATATAAACACAAAAAATCCGATATAAAACTTAGAAAAAGGAAAAAAAAAAGAAAAAAAACTTTTTAGCATTGCATCTAATTTTAGATGCCACAGAGGCTGGATTGAAACTAGTTCTTGCCGTTTTCTTGAAATCTTCCTCCTTCCTTCCCCTAATCACTTAACATATGCTAGCCGGCAAGAGCTGAAAAGAATTGTTTTCTGTGCATGAAATGGAAAATGCCTTTTAAACTTGGCCAGGGGTCTGTCCAGACTTTTTTCACAGGGTCCTGTTTTTGTGAAATTGTGAACAGCTTTTTATATTTGTGAAAAATCTAGCCATAATTTTGTGAATTGGAAATGATCATTATATTTCGATTCTTGTTTACAGATTTTTAAGAAGATATATGTTGTGAAGGGTCCCGTTTTGAAATGAAAAAATTTGTGTGAAGAGTCCTTTAAAGGATCCAATTTTTTCTTAAACAGATCCCTGTTGGCTCTTTCATTAAGAGTGCGAGAGAAAATGGGGTTTACTGTTTGCCACAGACCAATTGTGCTAATTGTGCTCATTTCTTAAGTCAAATTTTTTTACAGAAAAAACCCACCGAATTAAATAACTTGGTGGCCGAATTAAATAAATTGGTGGCCGAATTAAATAACTTGGTGACCAAATCAAAAAACTTGGTCGCCAGTGGCGACCGTATTTGTCGAGCACTGCTTTTGAGTGTTTCTGTAAATAAACAATAAATTCTACGCACTCCATAATATACACGCCGGTTCAGAGCTTGTATCGGCCGGGCTATGAATTGCGAAAAAAATAAACGGGCCGAGCTAGTCCAGGCCCAGGCCTAAAATTTTAGTTTTTACGTCGAACCGTGCTATGAACTTAGGGAAAAGAATTAACAGACCTGGAACCACAGCAGCGTCTTCTCAGATTGTGGTTGGGGAGGGGGATGGGGGCAAAATTCACTCGTTTGATATATTAAATCAAGATTTTTCTCTTGAAATATAATATTTTTCTTGCATTCATTTTTAGGGTTTCGTTCATCTCACGTAACCCTATTTATCCCGCTTGGTTATCTGTCCGTCACAGAGCCGGTTCTCAGAAATTATATAACTTACAGACTTGAAATTTTGTGAATTTATAGCTGAATACCTACTATGAAGCTCAAAATCATAAAATTTAAAAAAAAAATCGTATTATTTTAATAGAGAGAGATAAAAAACTAAAAATCTAACAGCCTTTTCTTATTAAATTTAAACATTTTTCGTTATAGTAGTTGCCAACCATTAAAAACCATACTAAAATTCTTTCTATAATAATTAATTTTCTATTGAAAGATTTCCACGTGAAAAATGAAAATGAAATAAAAAGTTTTACCAGTTGAATAAAAAGATTAATAGGACGTCGTATTGGTAATAAAATGGAAAATTTTCAAACATTCCTCAATAATACAAGGAGTATGAGTATGTGTAAATAGAGAAATCAGGTTAATATAAGTCATTAGAGAATTAAAAAGAAAATTAATCTGGCGTCCTATTGGAAGTTTAACGGACTTTTTCAAATGTTTGAGAATAATACAAAGAGAGTATCAATATGAGTAATAGAGAAAGCAAGTAGATAGGACGTGAGCAAGTGATGAGAAAACGTCATACGAGTTTCAGGAACGTATTGAATCGTGATAAAAACCCGTTTATGGAAATATTGGCATATTTTAACATTTTGAAGGTACAACTCTGTACAACATGTTTAATTTTACAATTGATTTTTTTTATTATTATCGCGTTTAGTCCACATGACAGATATTATTATGACAGAGTATAATAGCGAGCCCGCTATCGGATCGCTTTAGATTTTCGAAAAAACGAGAAAAATAGAAAGGTAAATTTTTACTTTATAAAAAAACATGACTTTTTTTTTGTTGCTAAATGAAATTTATTTGGATTTATTAAAGAAAGGATAAAGTGTTTTGAAAGGAATATTAGACGAAACCCTTTGTGCGATCTTCGATCACACTTACCCACTTGTTTATATTTATTTCCAAAGAAGCATTTTTAGTGTTACAATTTATCCATATGGGATTATTAACATACTGGTAAACATGCAACTAATAATAAGAAAATAAAGAGACAGCTCTAATGATTGTTAAAAAAGGTCTGACAATATACGGGGTGAAACTGCCCCACTCTACTCTCCCTAAATGACGCCCCTGCTTTGAGAGGAACTTTTATGCAACCTGGGCTGGGAAACTTTCACCCACGCATAGAGAAATCGATTACTTACAGAGATCTACCGATTACTTACAGAGATCTACCGATTACTTTCATCACTCAGGGGTGTAGTTGAGGGGTGAAGCCAACACCCCCTATATAGGGGGTGTTGGCTATAGGGGGTGTATATAGGGGGTGTTGGTGAAGCTGGGGGACAGCCAGTTTTTTCCTTCTTCCATGATTACACAATTTGTAATCATGGTAAAAATGCAAAATAAAAATGCAGTATTTTTCAATGTTGTCAGTGGACAGCAGGTTTCATGTCATAATACGACTATTTCCAAAACCAATTAATACAAGAATCTCGTTGCGCGAATTAGTTGCTAAGGTTATCCTTTGCTGAGCTATTAACCTTAGCAATTCAAAGTTATAGATTTGCATAAAAGTTCAGCTAGGAACCAAACAGAAATTCTTATTGAAACAACCGTTGCGATAGGAAGTAAAAACATTTTCCGTTCTAAAAAGGAAATTTGATATGTCTGTATAAGCTGTGATACTTCGAAACGAAGCAGACAGAAAGGGAACTGTCGTAAACATGTCACGTACGAAACGCAATGAAGGATTAGAGTTGCTAGCGAAAGGAATTAAGTGATTGAGAAGGTGGTCGTTTAAAAGAAAAATATAGCAAAAAAAAAAAAAAAAAAAAAAAAATGTCTGCGTTTTGTACCTAGCAATAAACATGTCTGCATGCATCGGGAAAAGTCCAAGGTTTTACATTTTCGTAGAAAAGACCCACTTCGCTGTTGTAGCTGTCATTAAAAGGGATTATAAAACGTTCGAGCAGAAAACAAAGTAATAAAAATCTGGGTTCATCGCCCAGATTTTCAGTGATAGCTTGGACTCTGCTTCTCGTCTTTTAACAAGAGAGATTATCCGACGCTAACAAAATTCAGACTGTTAGAAACAAACCTATAAAAATGTCAAAGTAGGTGGGATAGGTCTGGTCTTATATTCGATGCGTGGGGTAAAAGCTAGCGTTACTTTAATATTCTAACGATATGAGTATCGTGTATGTTGGGATATGCCAAGTGGAATCGAATTAGAGTCCTGCATCGGGTAGGATTACCCGCTTTTACCCGTACCCGACCCGACCCGGGGTTGGCGTTATATTTTTTCGTTGCGGTCCGGGTTCGGGTAAGTTTTGGGTTGGGTTTTAACTATTGTGGGTTGGGTTTTGACTATTGCGTATTGGGTTTTGACTATTGCGGGTTGGGTTTTGACTATTGCGGGTCGGGTTCGGGTTGACCCACTTTTTCAAAGAACTGTCTACTATATTTTTTCAGGTTAAAAAAACATATACAAAAAAAGACCTCCATAATGAACACACCCGGAAAGCGGACACCTCTATTTAGCGACCACTTTTTCAATTCCTAACACAGATATATTTGTACGCTTATATCTTTGGAGTAGTGGGCACTTTTAAATCTATCATGTGTATCATGTGCAACTATTACAAATACGATACATGTGTTTTTGTGTGTATCATAAACACAATGTTGGTAATGTTTTGTCATATTCTAAGAAAAGAAAAAAATGGCTCTTAACTGCACCGTAAAGAAAGAATAATCTATGATTACATTTCTTATATAAATTTTATTTTTCTCAAACAGTAAATTGAATATATACTCATTCATATTCAAATACGCATTTATTTTTATCTGAAATACAGTTCTGTTCAAACTTTTTGTGAAAATTCCAGCAAAAAACCTAAATATGACGCGGAATAATTATTCTAGGGGGAACCCAACACGTAGAAAGAAAATTAGAGTCCGGAAAAACACCCGAAAAAAATTAGAAACAACCCGATCCGATGCAGGAATCTATTCAACAATCTCGAGATGTCCGCTATTCAGAGGTTTGATTATTAAAGAACAAAGATTTGTTCATTTTTCTATATAAAATATAAAATTTGTATTGGAGTTATAATTGTATATTACTTTTCAGCATTAAAACATGATTTATTGTCCTCTCATTGCGGGTTGAAGTTTTTCGGGTTCGGGTTGGTTGCGAGTTGAAATATGTCGGGTTCGGGTCGGGTTGCGGGTCACCAAAAATAATTTTTGCGGGTTCGGGTTGGGTTGCGGATGACTTCAAATGGAATTTGCGGACCCGTGCAGGACTCTAAATCGAATATAGCTAATTATCGAATAGGATAGACATAAGGCCGAGTAGCAAAATTTTGATAAGATATGGGATTTTGGAACAAAAATTGATAAGAAAGGAAAAGACTCAAGGGGGTCGAGAAAGAGAGGCAGAAAAAAAGAAAACGGGGATATACTGGATTAAAAAAGGGGTACAAAAGTGAGAGGAATAAGTTAAAAATACGACTTAGAAAATTTAAGGAAAGTAGTCGAACCGAAACACGGATCTTGGCCCATGGTCTTTTAGGTAGATTTCGTAAGAAATACTACCTATTACATTCTCCCCTAAGTTGGAATTCCTGAAAATTTTTTGCGGATCTATACCGATCATGACTCCTAGAACCCAAAACCGCACCCAGTGCAAAACTTTATCTGTCTATCTGTCTATCTATCTATCTATCTATGTCACTTTTTTATGGACACGATAACTTCAATAATTCTACACAAATCTTTTCCAAACTGATTCATTAAAATCAAGGGGCATAAAATCTCGGTCAAGTTTGTTAATGGGCAGAACCGAACCAAGCGGGGGGGGAGGGGGAGGGAACATTTTGTGAAAACATAAAAAAACCATAACTTTTTAATTATGATACGTATCGAATCCGTTTAAAGTTATTATTACTTCTAGGAAAAGGGCCGAAAATTATGTATGTGAGAAATATTTAGGTAGAGAGAAAGAAGGAATCCAATTCAATAAGACGCATTCTAATTCTTTTTCCAGTAATTTAAACATTTAATTACTTTCTTGATTACGGTATGACAAGATGAATATTTACAAATGATTACATTAGACATATAAAGCTATAAAAACGGCTCTGATAGCTATCTTATTATTAAAAATAGATAATAGATAAAATGAGGGACAACGCCCTAAAAATTGAATTAAAGACGTAGGAGCACGTCTTTCGTAGTGATCCACTCTGCATCAAAGCTGAGGGCCATCTGGCACTTTTTTGAAGATTTTGTCCGGGCTTCGCTCAGATCATCTAAAGATGAGTCCTTTTTCCCAGGACCTTGAGCCATCTGGGCCTCAAGGGGGCATCTGTCTTGGCCACGTGCCTTTTCGGACGCCACATACGTATGGCAGATTTTTGATATTATTAAAAATGGCTCCAAGGGGGGAAAAAGGCGGGTTTTAGAAGAAAAAATTCATAGCTTCGTCCATTCACAAGATATCAAATCCTCTTAAATTTATTATAAATCCTCTTAATATTACCTAAAACTTTTATATTGACGTTTTTTATGGGACCAACCCTTATAGAAAAAGAAAGAAAAAAAAAATCCTTGCCGGCTCCGCCTGCAAACAAGTTAGATTTCGAAGTGGGCGGTTCCAACTGCCACATCATGGCAAAAAGGTAATTTCTTCTGCAATTCCCAACCAACAGCCACCCCACGGTCTGCGTCTTCGAAAGCTACCTGTGCCTGTAGGCCGAGCCGTCAGGGATTTTTTTTTTTTTATAATCGAAAGTGAACTACAGAGAACATGATCAAGAATGTGCAATTCCCTTGAACTCTCAAAATTCTTAATGAGCGATGCACTTATAAAAGGCGAGTCTAGGCATCTTCAGAGAATTAAGTATGTTTTATGTTTCTAGATTTCTTATTCAATGTTTTAAACATGTGTTGAATTCTAATGTTTGCAATGTAAATTTTACGATTGAATAAATCATAATTTAATAATATCATTCACGGCCATTCCATGATTATTCTCATTTTACTTGATTGAAATGTTCCGACTAAACGATCTTGGGTATTATATCCTAAAACTTGATATAATATAACAAATTTAATATTAACTATTTTGCTATTTTATTTTGCCTAAGCATTAAATAATCTATCCAACCGAAAATATAAATAGATAAGCTAATCAAACAACTACACGTAGGACATAGTATTATTGAATTCCGCATTCTATTCCAAAAAATTTCAGACGCGAAATAAAGTAATCAACTTTTCAATTAGGGGCAAGCTATTATAAAAACATATATATAAGTATAAAAAAATTAATTAAATTAAAATAAACTGTTTAATTTTTAAATTACTTTTCTCTGCAATTAAAAATGGAAGACAAGATTCAGTATTAAGTTTTCTGTCGATAATAACGACCCTATGTTTGTTTGGAACTATATATAGTGTCTCCCACTTTTTTTCACAGCACTACACCACTGCAATCACTTCTGTAGAAGCTGATTTACTAGTAGCAATGCCAGCCAGAAAAATATTTGGGACCCAGAATTTTATTCTTGTCTTATTTTAGATTTATTTTTTACTAATTGAATAAAGGAAATTGTTAAGAGGCTACTTCACTCAGACGTAAACACCCGATCGCTATTGCTAATCCTTGAACAATCTAAACATAAAGATTATTAATCCTATGGAGGAAATATTTTAAGATATCTCGTTCGCATTCCAATATATTTGAATGATTTTTCTTTCATTGGATAGCTGAGTTCAATCTCTATGATTGCTCCTTTCTACTTTTTCGATTTTGATTACAAGTTTTTTTTATTAAGATACTTTCACTTTCGGAACCGGTTTTGAAAGTGAAAGTATCCTCAATAAAATAAAAACTGCAACAAAAATCGAAAAAGTAGAAAGGAGCAATCATACAGATTGACCTCAGCTATCCAATGAAAAAAAAAAATCATTTAAAAATATTAAAATGCGAACGAGATATCTTAAAATATTTCCTCCATAGGATTAACATTAGCGAGCGCGTGTTTTCGTCTGAGTAAACTAAAATAAGTTTTAAGAGCCTTATTTAGCTTTATTCTGAATTCAAATAATTCCAATTTAATATAATTGAATAAGAAAATTTAAGCCTTCTTCATTGCAAACAAAATTACATTCTTATTTAAAATGCACCTTCTGTGACGTAAAGATATTATTAATCAACCAAATTTACATTTGAAATTTTGTAATGTTTTCAAATTTCAAAGGTTTTATTTGCCAAAAATGTCTTTCGATTCTTTATAACACTTTCCAACATAGTTGGAAAGTGTTTATGAATTCGGTTTGTTTGTCTGTCTGTCTGGCCACGCTCTAACTCGCGTAAATACACTCGGACTGTCATGCAATTGGTATATGTTATTGAGGTTTACTATGACATGTTTGGTATTGAAAATGAAGTGTGTAACACTTATAGTTTTTTTACAGGGGCACTCAAAATAATTCCGTTACATTACGGTCTATGAGAAAAAATCATTTGCTGTTTATTTTAATGATGTTGCGTAATTCCAAACGTATTGAAATTGATATATATCACTGAGGTGCACTACAAGAGGCTTAATATAGAATACGATGTGTATAACACTTATAGTTCCTTTACAAGGACACTAAAAAGAATTCCGTTACATTACGGTCTATGGAGAAATGTTTCACAATTTCAATTTTGAAATGGGTAGAAAGTGCATTACAAGAGGCTTACGATAGAATATTGTGTGCATAAAATTCATCGTTCATTTACAGAGACACACAAAAGAATTCGGTACTGTCTGTTAACAATAATGGCTGGAAGTGCTTTTTCAGTTGCTGAACGCGTTTTTAAATTTAACTATAATTTTTTACCTATTATTACTTGATATGTATAGATTCTATAGATTATATACAGGGCAGCACAAAAGTTCTCAAGTCCAATTAGGTTTATTGGCAGAAATTCCTGAAAGGGAATTTTAAACCATGTTGCCAGTTTCCTAACTGAACTAAAAATTAGCATTATATGTAGTATATATACAAATCTATTAGATCATATGCAGGGCTGCACAAAATAGTTCGGATATTTTTACAAATATAGTTTGTAATTCCTGAAACTGGGTTATTAAACATGTTATGTATTTTCCATAATGTTTACTTATATCGGGCGGGGCTAGTTGAGCTTAAGCCAAAAGATAGGCCACATCGTCTGGTTTGACCTTGACCTTGTTTACTTAGATATCATCTTTCGCACCTTATTAAACGGTAAAGATTTGTAAAAAAAAATTTGGAAGTGTTGGAAAGGGTTACATAATCTATGCTTGTCGCATGATTTTTCGTTCTTTTTAAGCTTTATTCTGAATTCAAATAATTCAGTTTAATGCAATTACATAAGAAAATTTAAGCCTTCTTCATTGCAAACAAGATTACATTATTATATAAAATGTATCTTCTGTGACATAACGACTTACTATCAACTAAATTTATATTTGAAATTTTGTAATGGTTTCGAAGGTTTTATTTCCAAAAATGTATTTGCATTCTATTTAAGATTTATTCTGAATTGAAATAATTCCCAATTTAATATAATTACATAAGAAAATTTAAGCTTCCTTCACTGCAAATAAAATTACATTCTTATTTAAAATGCATCTTCTGTGACGTAAAGACGTTACTATCAACCAAATTTATATTTGAAATTTTGTAATGTTTTCAAAGGTTTCATTGCCAAAAATGTATTTCCATTATTTTTAAGCTTTATTCTGAATTCAAATAATTCCCAATTTAATATAATTACATAAGAAAATTTAAGCCTTCTTCATTGCAAACAAAATTTCATTCTTATTTAATATGCATCTTCTGTGACGTAAAGACGTTACTATCAACTAAATTTATATTTAAAATTTTGTAATGTTTTCAAAGGTTTCATTGCCCAAAATGTATTTCCATTATTTTTAAGCTTTATTCTGAATTCAAATAATTCCCAATTTAATATAATTACATAAGAAAATTTAAGCCTTCTTCATTACAAACAAAATTACATTCGTATTTTAAAATGCATCTTGTGTGACGTAAAGACGTTACTATCAACCAAATTTATATTTGAAATTTTGTAATGTTTTCAAAGGTTCTATTGCCAAAAATGTCTTCCCATTCTTTTTAAGCTTTATTCTGAATTCAAATAATTCAATTTAATATAATTTCATAAGAAAATTTAAGCTTCCTTCATTGCAAGCAGAATTACATTCTTATTTAAAATGCATCTTCTGTGACGTAAAGACGTTACTATCAACCAAATTTATATTTGAAATTTTGTAATGTTTTAAAAAATTTTATTGCCATAAATGTCTTTCCAGAACAGATAAGTTTGTGGATACTTTAAATGACTTTCGTTACATTCTTCAAGAATTTGGTATAAACAAGTCTGACGATCTGTATATAATTAATCCATAGAAGCTAATAGAAGATTATATATTTAATCTGTGGACCCGTCTAGACGTCATGGAAGAACGAACAAACGTAATCATTCCTTGTTCCAGTAAACTGCGAAGTTCCATATCGGAGGTCACACGTGGACCCGCGTTCACTCACTCGCATAATTTCTGTCTCCACCGCCGATCGACGATTGAGATTGTTACGCTTTCTGATTATTTGTAAAAGCAAGCGCTTCTTAAGTCATTTTCGGTATTTTGGAGGATTATGAAGATATATATATATATATATAAGAAGATATAATGTAAGAAATTAATATATATTATTAGATTGTATAGAAATATTAGATTTTATAGGGATTAGATTATATAGAAATTCATTAGATTATATTACTATATTATTTATTATATTACAGTCATAAATTAATTATATTATATAAGAAACCAAGTTCAACCGGAAATGACTTAAGAAGCGTTCGGTTTAACAACTAATCAGAAAGCATGATAATCGCAATCGTCTATCCGCGGTGGACAGGGAAATTATGCGTTTCTTCCGCTCATCGTTAGACATAGTAGTAACCTTGACTCACCCGTCGTCTTACAAATAATAGTTTTTATGATAGAGATAGAGATTGTAATTCTTTATGCAATCGAAGTATTTTGAATCGTTATAATTTTCTTTGTCAGCCATTTCTCTCTTTTTTTTTTTTCATCTTTTCACCATCCATGGGAGACCATTCACTTGGGCACCCCTCTCAAGGAGGCTTTCTACTTTCTTCGATCTTTACAAGAAGGGCAATGCCTCCGCTAGAGCTACTAAATATATAGAAGAATAGAAGAGAAAGAAATAAGAATAGAGAGAAATATATAGAGCTACTAAATATTTAGTATAGAAGCCTTAGCCTCCGCGATGGAATTCGTGACGTCAAAAGCGACCACCCTCCGTTTCAAACTTTGTTTTGTGCGAGCAGGATCGTGAAACGAAAGCTTACGGAATCTAGATCGGTAAACTTTTGTGCTAAAAAATAGTTGTTTTAGTAGTGTGCTTTAGTTGTTTTGCTACGGCCGAAGTGGCAGAAGGGAATTTATTATTTTGAAGAGAAAATCTTAAGTTTATAAAATAATCTGTTAATAATGTATATAGGATTTTCGTATTTTTGACTTTATTTCATTTTTGATGTGAATAAACACACACACAATGACAAAATAATGGGTGTGATATAAATTTGCTATGTTTTTACTTTCTTCTATCTTTACAAGGAGAAAGTATTGGATTCTTTTCGACTTCCGGTTTTCGACAGATTGATACGTTTTAGAAGGTCCTGAACACGATTTGACTGTATTTAGAAAATGTCTATGTCAGTGAGTCTGTCTGTCTGTATGTGACACAAATTTTATGGGCGCTCTATCTCAAGAACTAATGCACGAAATTTAATAAAACTTTACATTCAGTTAGTCCCTGATATAAATGGGTGCTGATTAGTTTTTGGTGAAAATCGCCCAACAGATGGCGCTGCTATGCTGCATTTTTCGGAATTTCCGCAATAGCTCTATCTCAAGAACAAATGCACTCATTTTCATCAAACTTCAGATTCTGTAAGACCATCCTGACATAAATAGATGCTGCTTACGTTTTGGTGTAAATAGCCCAACAGGTGGCGCTGCTATGCTACTTTTTTCATTATTAACACAATAACTCTATCTCAAGAACTAATGCACGGATTTTCATCAAACTTCAGATTCAGTTAGACGTTGACATAAGTTGTTATTGATTAGGTTTTGATCTCAATCTCCCAAAAAGGGCGCTGCTATGCTGTATTTTGCAGGATTTACACGATTTTAGCAATTGTCATATCTCAAGAATTTAATAAAACTTTAGATTCAGTTAGACCTTGATATTAATAGGTGCCGATTCTTTTTAGTGTATGCGAAACAGAAGAAAGTTTTGGGATTGACACATCCGACTAGTTTACATTAGACTAGATTCATTTTAACACAATTATTTCTAATTGCTAAAGAAATCATACAAGTTGTAATTTTCCAACTGGCCGAAAAATGTCCGGGCCGCCACGCTCTACCAACTGAGCTATCCTGGTCGAATCTGGAGGGCATAGTTCATCCAGTTAACCTTATAGATCATGGTATCTTGGTAGAGCGTGGCGGCTTCAGCCAAGAGATCCTAGGTTCGAATCCTGGCCCGGACATTTTTCGTCCAGTTGGAAAATTACAACTTGTATGATTTTTTTACCAATTTGAAATAATTGTGTTAAAATTAATCTAGTGTAATCACGTATCCAGCGTTTACTGGAGTTCCATTACCTGCGATCTATTCTGTAGTTTAAATTAGATTTATTTTTCTGAGCTATTTAAAAATATAATGCTGAAAGATTCGTTAAATTTTTAGCGGCCGAAATATAAGTTATATACAATCTAAAATATCCATCAATATGGAACTCAATTTTTATAAAATTAAATACTTTTCTGGAAAGGAGGGGAGACAGGTTGAGACTCATAGTAAAAAAAATATTTTTATGTATATAGGGTCATTTTTAACCGACGTTAAATTTTTAGATTTATTTTTAACCAGATTGGAAAATGGTATTTCAAAAATCAATATTATAGCTGTCTCTTCCCCCCCCCTCCTTTTTTTCAAATGAAATCAAACCAGAAATTTTATGAAGTAAAATAAGTTAATCATACAATAATGTGTAACAGTTCATTGAATAATTAATTATTTGTATTCAAAATATGTTGGCATTTCTTTTTAAAGAACACCATAATGATTTTCAGGTACACAATATATAAGTATAATATTGTACACTGTTGAAGTAATTGTTAAAGCAGATTTTAAAACTGGTCGATCTACAGTATAACATAACATGGTAATTAATGGATTCATCTAGTAATTTTATACCTCAGAGGGGAAAAAAAAAAGTATTCATTAAAATTTATTCTCATAATACAAATCATAAGAAAGTGATAAGTCTTACAGGGGCTGTCCATAAATTATGTCACACTTCACCATACCCCCTCCCTCCCCCCTCTTGTCACATGTCACACTATATTACATAAACATATACTTGCAGTTGAGAAACAAAGCACTATACGTTATGGATCCTATTTCAAATTTTATTTTTAAACTTTAACTATGTTTTTTAATGACATTTATGTTATATTAATGGCATAACAATAAAAATGATTCGTGCACTTATTTTGTATGAAAAAAGATTAAGGTTTACAACAAAAAATATAATTAATATACAATAGTAATAAAATATTAATATGAAGGAGCAATTGATTTTTTTTTTTAAAGAAAGGAATATAAGTAAAAATTAATCACGTGAAAGTTGTTTTAGCCCCGATAAAAAAATACCCTCAAATTCTGGTAATTTCAAAATAACTTCAAAATTTAGTCTGCTGATTTTAAATAATTTTATTTAAATCAAAGTGTGTGATGTCACACTTCTTCTTACCCCCTCCCATCCCCTTGTCAGAAACTGTCACAATTTCTTGACCCCCCCCCCCCTCCAAGCGTGACATCATTTATCGACGGCCTCAAAGGGAAAAAAAAACTGAAGGTTTCACATGTAATATAAACATTTTTGCTGATTTTAAAATGAGTACTTTTACTTCATGGGTAAATATTCATCTTTCAAATGAATTGTTATCTATTTAAATAAGACAATAGATAATTACTAGCCGACCCGCCCGGCGTTGCCAGGGCAGACTGTCATTAAAAAATACAACAAAAAATTAAATAAGAGCTAAAATTTCAAAAGTATAACAGTTAGGTATAAAAAATGAAACCGTCAGGGAAAATTATAAGGTCAGGGAAGTTCTGAATATAAATGACAAATCGGTATAAGATCGAGGCTTGATATATGGCAAATTGCCATGATGCTGCAGTTGGAACCGCCCACTTCAAAATCTAACTTGTTTGCAAGCGGAGCCGGCAGGAATTTTCTTTCTTTCTTTCTTTCTTTTTTTTTTTTTTTTTTTTTTTTTTTTTGGCTATACGGGTTGGTTCTATAAAAAACTTGTCAGTATAAAAGTTTTAGATAATATTAAGAGAATTTATAATAAATTTAAGCGGATTTGATGTTTTGTGAATGGACGAAGTTATGAATTTTTTTCTTCTAACCCCCCCCCCCCAACTTTTATCCCCCCTTGGAGCCATTTTTAATGATATCAAAAAACTGTCATACATAAATTTTTGGGCCTTTTCCTAGAAGTAATAATAACTTTAAACGGATTCAATACGTAACATAATTAAGAAGTTATGGAGGTTTTTTCTGTTTTTTCACAAAAAGCCCCCCCATCCCTCCCCCCCTTGGTTCGATTTTGCCCATTAACGAACTTGACCGAGATTTTATGCCCCTTGATTTTATGTATCAGTTTGGAAGAGATGTGTGCAAAATTATTGAAGTTATCGTGTCCATAAAAAAGTGACATAGATAGATAGATAGATAGATATACACAGAGTTTCCCCCAGGCAGTTTCAGAAGGGTGCTGCATTCTGTCTGCCCTTTGGTTTACAAAATAGCACCCTTCTTGCCCCTCATAAAAAGAATTAGCACCCTTCTTGCCCCCTCCAGTAAAATAATTAGCACCCTTCTTGCCCTCAGTAAAAAAAGTGCCCTTTCTCCTTTTTGCATTAAAAATTTGCTTTAGTAAAAACTGACTCAATGTTGTCTTAAAAAGAGTTTGAAATAACAAAAGTTGCTTTAAAAACCAAAAGAATACCTTTAACAATTAAAAAAAGTGCCCTTAAGAATCTGAAAAGTGCCCTCAAAAACTTAAAAAATGCCCTTTTCTCACCAGCAGCACCCTGCCCTTTTTTAAACCTGGGGGAAACTCTGGATATACATATACATAAAGTTTTGAACTGGGGGTGTGGTTTTGGGTTCTGGGAGTCATGATCGGCGTCGATCTGCAAAAAATTTTCAAAATTTCCAACTTAGGTGAGAATGTAATAGGTAGTATTTCTTACGAAATCTACCTAAAATGTGTCAGAAAGTAGCCCGTTTGGGTTTGCGAAGAGCATTAAAAGAACAGTGCTTTTAATTTAGTGGTAGAAGTTATGCATGATTGATTGTTTCGTTTCCGTTACTGCGGCTCTTTCCATTTACTCAAATTTTACTGCAGCTGCAGGCCAGATATTTCTAGAAAATGGTAAATCATTTTGAAGAGTTTCGGGCGAATATAAAACAAGTGGGTAAGTGTGATCGAAGATCGCACAAAGGGTTTCGTTTAATATTCCTTTCAAAACAATTTATGCTTTTCATTTTCGAAAAAAAAGAAAAAAAAAAAGTCATATTTTTTTATATAAAGTAAAAATTTATTTTTCTCGTTTTTTCGAATATATGAGCCGGTCCGATACCAGGCGAAGCCCATTATTATACTCTGTCATAATAATATCTGTCGTGTGGACTAAATGTGATATTAAAAAAATAATCAATTTCAAAATTAAACATGTTGGTATAGGCCAATATTTTCATAATCGGGTTTTTATCATGATTCAATACGTTCCTCAAACTCATATGACAGTATAATCACTTGCTGACGTCCTATCTTCTTGCTTTCTCTATTACTCATATTTATACTCCCTTTGTATAATTCTCAAACATTTGAAAAAGTCCGTTAAACTTCCAATAGAACGTCAGATTAATTTTCTTTTTAATTCTCTAATGACATCCTATTAACCTGCTATCAGTACTTACATACTCATATTCCTTGTATTATTGAGAAATGTTTGAAAATTTTCGCTTTATTACCAATAGGACGTCCTATCTTTTTTTCAACTGGTGAAACTTTTTATTTTATTTTCATTTTTCACCTGGAAATCTTTCAATAGAAAATTAATTATTGTAGAAAGAATTTTAGTGTGGATTTTTAACTGTTGGCAACTGCTATAACGGAAAATGTTTAAATTTAATAGGAAAGGCTGTTAGATTTTTGGTTTTTTATCTCCCTGTATTAAAATAATAATATTGTTTTAAATTTTATGATTTTCTGCTTCATAGTAGGTATTCAGCTGTAAGTACACAGAATTTCATGTCTGTAAGTTATATAGTTTCTGAGAACCGGCTCTCTGACGGACAGACAGCGTAGCGAGACGAATAGGGTTTCGTGAGATGAACGAAACCCTAAAAAAGGCAGAACTTAATAAAGGAAAAAATAAATAAAAACTGCCTTGTTTAACCTTTTAGAGGGCGGTGGTATGTTATTCATACCACTTAATTTTTATTTCAGACTGCCAAATAGCCAGAATTTTTTAATAAAATTTTGCTTTTATAATGTGGAGGTGAAAGTCGGGTAAAATCGCATATTTTGTTGTTAGTTTGTACCTAGAAGCCGACTTCCCAACAGTTAGTGTAATAACTTTGTGCATATATTTTTGCACTATCCAATATATTATAATATCATTTTAAATATATGATTAGTTCATCATATTTTTATTAATAAATGATTACTTGTAAACAGGCATGGGCTGGTCCGCCGACGCATCGGCCTTACCGATATTGGCATAGAATAAGAAATGAACCTAATCCTCCGCGCGGCTGGGCGAGAAAGGCAAAAACTGGTCGTCACGTGACAAGAATGGCTTATAAATCGATAAGTAATTTATTCGAATAAGTAATTTATTGTAATAAGTAATTTATTCGAAACACCATTCGATTGCAAATCGCTTCAATAAATCTGGCGTGTCAGATTTATTCATTTACGTTTAAAAATGAGTCAGATAGTTTCGCGTTATTGAGCAGGAAATTTGAGAACAGAAAATTATATTTTATAAATAAATATTATAAATTTTTATTAATTTGTCATGAAAAATTGATATGCAATATTTCATTTATTGAAATATTTTATTGTTGTTATTTATTTGTAAATCACAAGTCTATTTATTCAGATTGAAGTTAATCGCAGAAGAAAAAAGTCAAACCTGTTTAAGGTGATTCTCAAAGGACCTGCTCAACAATGTGAAACTTTCTGACACAATTTCTGGCTCATTTCTAATTAGCAGACTTGACTATATTGAAGTAATTTGGAATCGAAATGCGTTTTCCATTTTTTTTTGTATCAATAAATTACTTATCGAGTTATGAGCGATTCGTGTCACATGACGACACGTTTTTCTCCTTTCTCGTACTGCGGGTCGGAAATTCGGTTCAAAACCAGTATTTCTGAAAGATCTTCTTGCCAAAAAATGGAAAACGCCTTTCCATTGCAAAGTTTCTGAATAAGAACACCGGCCAATTCTATGCGTTTCCGAACAAAATTGAATTTAAAAAATCCCCGACTGCTCGGCATACAGGCACAGATAGCTTTCGAAAACGCAGACCGTGGGGCGCCTGTTTATTAGGAATTGCAGAAGAAATGACCTTTTTGCCATGATGCGGTAGTTGGGACCGTCCAACTCAAAATCTGCCTGTGTCTGTAGGCGGAGCCGGCAGGGATTTTATTATTATTATTATTATTATTATTTTTTTTTTTTGCTGTAAAGGTTGGTCCTATAAAAAACTTGTCAATATAAAAGTTGTAGATCATATTAAGAGTATTTATAATAAATATAAGCGGATTTCATATCTTGTGAATGGACGAAGTTATGAATTTTTTTCTTCTTAAACCCCTATCCCCCCCCCCCTGAAGCCATTTTAATGATATCAAAAATCTGTCATACATAACTTTTTGACCCTTTTCCTAGAAGTAATAATAATTTTAAACGGATTCGATACGTATCATAATTAAGAAGTTACGGGTTTTATTCTGTTTTCACAAAAAGCCCTCTCCCATTTCCCCTCCCCCCCTGGTTCGTTTTTGCCCATTAACAAACTTGACCGAGCTTTTATGCCCCTTGACTTTATGTATCCGTTTGGAAGAGATTTGTGCAGAATTATTGAAGTTATCGTGTCCATAAAAAAGTGATATAGATAGATTAGGTAGATAGATAAAGTTTTGAACTGGTGGTGGGGGGGGGGGGGGGGGTTGTTGGGTTCTGGGACTCATGATCGGCGTAAAAATTTTCCAGAAATTCCTACTTAGGGGAGAATGTAATAGGTAGTATTTCTCATGAAATCTACCTAAAATGTGTCAGAAAGTAGCCACTGTTGATTTCAGAACAGCCTTGATCAAATATTAAGAAAAATATCTATATCGTTACAATCTTAAGGCAAAATCATTATAAGTATCATACCAATAAGATTACATAAGCTGTCAGGAACAGAAAACATTTTCAATTGCCAATAAAGATGATTGACAAAACGATGAAAGTGCATTGATCTTAAACTTAAGATGATCATGATGACCTCTAGCAACAGCAACCCCAACTTACACAGTTCCTGCGATATCCGCTAATACGAAACTGTTCTTCTCTGATTAAAATCTCGTTATCTTTTCCCTTTCAGTAACTTTTCGATTCGTAGGAGCATTAGGAAGTTTTCTAGACCAAAGAAAGTATCTCTTTGTCTAGACATGGAAGTTTTCCCACGTTCATCTTCCGCGCTGGGATGCTGTCAAGGCTTCTCCTCACAGGGTCACAGGTGACTTCTCCTCTGAGGTCTCTGTGACCATATTTCAATCAGGGTGTGAACTAGGCGTTTCACTACTAATGGCACTGGATATGAGACAATTATTAGAATTCTTTGCAGATGTGCTATTTTAATCAACATGTTTATTATTTTTTAGTGCATATGAAATGTAAATGTACTGTTACTGATACTCAGCAATTTATAAAAATATTATGATAATTTACAAAAAAAAAAAAAGCTGAAAAGGAAACAAAACACAATGAATTGAGAGGTAATTTTGTTGGGGACAAACACTAAAAAATATGGGCACCAGCAAAATAAAATCTAGGGAGGGGCAAAATTTTTTAACAGGTGTGCCTATGGCCCAGTCTAGAATATAAACCTGAAATAAGCTAAACTAGTATCATAAATTGGTATTATATGTTGGTCTAGGTGTAGTCTATGGTCCTTCAAAAAAAAAAAAAATAAAAATAAAATAAATAAATAAATAAATAAAATAAATAAATAAATAAAAATAAATAAATAAATAAAAAATAAAATGAAATAAAATAAAATTAAAATTAAAAGATAGATCGTTTGCTTTTAAGTTTTCAATACAAAAAGGGACTGTCCAAAAATCAGTTGTTTTTCTTTAACATTAGATCTATCCAGGGCTGTAACCAGATGGGGACAGGGTGGGCTGAGCCCCTCCAAGAAGCTTCTTGATCCCCCTCTCGACTTCCAAATCTTTCAATATACTAATAACATCATTTATTACATTTAAGAGTTTTAAAACTTTATAATCAAATGTTTTATGAGAGTGGGGACTTGCTTTCTACTCCTGTCTATATTTATAAATCCTTAAAATAGAGGGGGAAAGACAAGCTGTGAATTATCCCCATCAAAAAATTTCAGTCCTCTCTGACTATGCCGACTGGTTACGGCCCTGGGTCTATCAGAGCCTGATCAACAGTATGTGGGACACCCAGGGCACTGGGTTTATCAGAGCCTGATCAACAGTATGTGGGACACCCAGGGCACTGGTCATGTAGCACCCCCCCCCCCCTTTCTCAAGAAAATTTTATTATAAACATAACAAACATCTTTATGTGCAGTTTAAAATTTAAACCATAGTTTTATTAAAGAAGTTGGAAATTGTACGTCAAACGTGACAAATGAGGTGCGTTCGTACTATAGCTAGTTATATAAATATTCAGATCTTGAGGATTTTTAATTCTGTGAAACGAATTATATCGTCTGCCGATTCATTTCTGTCATAAAATAAGTATCTCGATCGCTTGACGATTAAACCTCGGAAGCTCCTATAACAAGAAAGCACCGATTTTTTTTAAAAATTCAAATTTCTTAATAAATGTTTTTACTAATATCCTCTAAAGTTTTGATTCGATTTTCATAAAATTTGAAATGTCTCGACAAAATCCTGCAAAGATAATATATCTTAAATTTCAAACCATTCGGTTGGGTAGTTTTTGCGTTGTTATAGACGGACGGACGGACAGACAGACTGACGGACCAGACGAACGCACCTAAAAAGAGTATATTATAGATATAGACACATGTAAAAATGCATTAAAACAGTTATGGGAAGGTAAAATTTTTTGCACTTACATGCTACTTAGAGTAAAGTGACAACTCTAAATCTAAGGGGTTGAATGAAACATGTTTCATGTAATATTCGTTCTTCTAGGAATTTCGAAGTTTTCATTATATTTCATTGTCTTTAGTGAAGAACACGGTGATAGTTTACTGTACATGAATGGGGGAAAATTCATTTCTTCTGTGAACTATAAATGGAAATTTTCATTCATTTGTGGGACGAAATGCATGAGAGTGGACGAAATGCATTTTGGGGGCCCCTGAAAATGAGGGTCTGGGGCACATGTCCCGTGTATCCCCGTGACAAAGAAGTCCTGGGTCTATGTTGGCCCTGGCTGAGAAACTGATTAAAAGAGTAGAGTTTTTACAGTAAGAGTTAAGAACTGTTTCTATCTTGGAATATGAAAAACATTTACCAACATTTCGTTTTTGATATACACAGAAACACATGTGTCGTATTTGTGATAATTTATGCATGTAATGGTTACCAGCAGATTAACAAAAAGCTAATTATGCAAAGATAAAGATAAATTCAAAAGGGCTGCAAGCAGTGCTAACTTTATACTTTAATCACGTTGCTTACGCGAGCTACAGAACAGAATAACAACACAGTAAAGAAAGGTAGAGTTGAGTTGTCATTGTCGCTTGTCTACAAGGGTTGAGTTGTAACTCACCACAACAATGCACAGGCACACAAACACACACACACATGTGTGTGTGTATACATTCGGAGTCGCAGGTGTCCACTGTTCAGAGGTAAATGCGTACAAATATATAAGTGTTATAGGGACTGAATAAAAGTGTTTGTTAAAGAGAGGTATATCCGTTGTGGAGGATTTGTTGTATATAGATTTTTCACATGAAAAAATATTTTGGACATTCTTTTGAAAAATCTTGTCAACCCGAATCTGATCCGCAAGAGTCAAAACCTAACCCGGACCCGAAGCAATGAAATTCAACCAGAACCGTAGCAAAACAGTAGAAGTCAACCTCACCCGAACCCGACCCGCAACGAAATAATATAACACCAACCGACATGAAACGCGAGTCGTGTCGGATTCGGGTAAAAGCGAGTTACGCGACCTGATGCAGGTCACTTAAACCATACATAATATTCCAGGCCCCTTTTTTAAATTAATATATATATATATATATAGATAGATATATATATATAGTTATGAAAATTATTAATAAAGTCATGTGAACTGTGATCTACATTAATTTTTAAATAAAACGAACCAAAATACTTAAAAACATGAGTGTGTAAATTTACAGTTCATTCTAATAATTAGTTTTTGAGATATCGGTAAATTCTATTTTCTGGCGGTTTTTTAGATGTTTAAAATTTTACTTTTGACGGTTTCCAGTTATCACAGCAGCCACAGAAAAGATAATCTTAGACAGTAACCGGGAAAATCTATCTTTCGTATAAAGTGAGTTTAGTTTATTTTATCTATAGAAATTCTGTATAATATTTTCTTTAAAATTTTGTATGAAAAAAAATGAAAAATTCGCGAAATAATATTGATATTAAGTGGTAAAAGCGTTCATTTTCTTGTTTTTTTACGTAGGGTCTTTTCATAGCTTTAAAATAAAAAGTTCTTTTTGTCCGAACTCTTTGAAATCTTTATTGGTACTGATAAATTAAATGGTTTTACAACCCGTGTAACAATTTTGTGAATAAATAATGTTATCTAATTGTAAAAGAAATGTTTTCTTCTCGCTTTTTTGTTTGTTTGTTTTCGCGTCGGCTCCTTTAATATAGCCAGAAAAAATAGTATCAAAATAGTCTCATCTTCCGAACTCTCTGACATTTCAATCGGTTATAAATATAACTAAATCCAAGCTCTTTTTAAAATTTTGCAAAAAATATGCATATTTAGTAAAAGCTTTAGCTGTCAACTTCAGAGCAAAAATATATTAGAAGGTCTATGCTTTCAATGCAATGATACACCTCCATCCGTTTTCAATCAACCCTTTTCAGTCCCCTGTTCTAAACCGGCTAATTAATCAGGTTTCCCGTTTCTGAGGGGAACGATGACGCATGCGCAAAGAGACGATATTCGTGTGGAAATTGGGCAGAATGCGCTTTCCGTTTTAAATATACAGTTTTTTTATTCTTTTTTTTTAAATTGCTTATTTATATACACATATATATGTGTGTATATATTTTGTAATATAAATGTTTTTATCTTAGTATATATTGCATTTTGAGTTTTATTCCCTTTATGGAATTGAGAATTCATCCAATCTGAATTTTTTTTATTTTTATAGCGTTTGTCGCAGTCGATGGAACAGTGAACAATAGATCGAAAATTAGAAGGAAAACTAATTGTAAAAACCAGGAACTTTCCTTTTTAGATCTTAATTTTATTTTTAGAAATTTTTGGATAAATAAATCCTTAACAATATAACAAAGGATGTGGTTTATCGCTTACTACACAGCGTGCAACTGACAGAGTGAAAAAAAAAATCTCCAGATCGGGGATCGAACCCAGACCCTTTGTTATCGCCCGTCCACTAATGCTCTACCAATTGAGCTATCCGGACGACATCTAGTCTAACATTCTCTCACTCTTATACGTTGGCTAGGCTGCAACGATTGGAAAGTCAATCATAAGCACACATCTTCAGTGGTATGCATGAGGCGAATTAAATCCTAGTATCAGCGAATATACAGGGTGTCCGGAAAGTTTGGTAACGGCGAAATAACTCGAGAAATATACATCGGATTGAAAAACGGCAAAATGCATGTTCAATATTTTTGAAAAATCTATTTAGGGATATCAAAGTTGCCATTTTTCTAAAATATTAAACACGTATTTTTCCGTTTTTCAATACGATGTATATTTCTCAAGTTATTGGAGCGTTTCCATACATTGCAATGGTAACGATTCTCACAGCATTGCACTCGACAGCGCCATTTACAATGTTTCGAAGAAAATGTTCAATACAAAAGTTACGTATTTTCCCCCGTAGAATCCGAATCTGCAATAAAAAATGGGGGTCACCATTTCAGATTTCAAAGTTGCCCCCCCCCCTCTTTACCCTCCGGGGGGGGGGGAAACTTTCATATCCTTAAATAGATTTTTCAAAAATATTGAACATGCATTTTGCCGTTTTTCAATCCGATGTATATTTCTCGAGTTATTTGACCGTTTCCAGACTTTTCGGACACCCTGTATATTTAATTAGAGGATTTAATTAGATATAAATTCTTAACACATTTTCTTTTATAATTGAAAGGCTCGGGTGTAAAAACATGTAATTAACAGAATGCAAATTTCGAGATATTCTAGATACAAGTTTTCTACAGAAAACTACAAACGAAACCTATCGTGTTTGCTTCCTCTGAAACAGTTCATTGTTCATTCGTTCACCCCTCACCTTCAGTTAATCCTGTTCTCAAATCCAAACTGGCTACTTTATGACATACTTTTTGGTAGATTTCGTAAGAAATACTACGTATTACATTCTCCCCTAAGTTGGAATTTTTGAAAAAAATTTACAGATCTACACCGATCACGACTCCCAGAACCCAAAACCCCCCCAGTTCAAAACTTGATGTATCTAATCTATCTATCTATCTATCTATGTCACTTTTTTATGGACACGATAACTCCCATAATTCTGCATAAATCTCTTCCAAACTCATACATAAAATCAATGGGCATAAAATCTCGGTCAAGTTCGTTAATGGCCAAAATCGAACCAAGGGAGGGGGAGGGGAGGGCTTTTTGTGAAAACAGAAAAAAACCCATAATTTCTTAATTATGATACATATCGAATCCGTTTAAAATTATTATTACTTCTAGGAAAAGGGCCGAAAATGTATGTATGATAGATTTTTGATATCATTAAAAATGGCCCCAAGGGGGGGGGAGGGGGGTTTTAGAAGACAAAAAATCATAACCTCGTCAATTCAGATGATATCAAATCCGCTTAAATTTATTATAAATCCTCTTAATATTATCTAAAACTTTTATATTGACAAGTTTTTATAGGACCAATCCTTATAGCAAAACAAAAATTAAAAACAAAAAAATCTCTGCCGGCTCCGCCTGCAAATAAGTTAGGTTTCGAAGTGGGCGGTTCCAAGTTCCAACTGCCGCATCATGGCAAAAAGGCCATTTCTTCCGCAATTCCCAACAAACAGGCGCCCCACGGTCTGCGTCTTCGAAATCTACCTATGGCTGTAGGCCGAGCCGCCAGGGATTTTTAATTCATTTTAGTTCAGAAGCACATTACGCATAAAATTGGCAGGTGCTGTTCTTATATCTTATTCAGAAGTAATGTAATCGAAACACGAGTAGATAATAATTGGGGGTTCTGCATCAGCGGTGGGTGCGGTGGTGACCTTCTGTGACCTCTGTTCTTTGTGAAGGTCACCGGAAGTGGCAGGTGTGGACACCGGATGTAGCAGGTGGAGATAACAGGCATGTTGAGACAGGAAGTGAACAGGAAGTGTAGATAGGAAGTTTAACCGGAAACGCCGCAGGAAGTGAGTGCGATAAGGGAGAGAGGGGGAGGGCTTATTTTTGTGGGGGCCTTATTTTTTTTTGTTGATTTTAATCCTTCTAGTCGAGTGGAGTTGAGTTGTAGGAATCCTGCTATCAGAATGAATTTAGTTTGAAAGTAATATTAGCAAAATGTTCGATTTTTTTTTTTCTCACCTGAAATAAAAATTTTATTTGCGAACTAACACCTAATATAAAAATGGAAATCTTTCTGACTTTGTTTTACTTTATAAAAGATTAACGTGTAATTTATTTTAAGACTGGAAACGCGACAGGAAATAAGATCGGAAACGGGATTAGACATGCTTTTTCCAAAAATGGTTATCAAGAAGCAGGATGTTTGGGAGCGTGTTCGAACAGGAAAGGTGATTTGTAAGACCGGACGTTATTAAGGTGTGAGTGATAAGGAAAGTATAATTTTATACACATAGATTTTGTTCTTTGTAGAGGGTTAAATTATTTTTAGATGTTATTTATTTTTTAGTATTTGAATTTTATTTATTCTTAAACCGTTATAAATTATTTTTTTCTATCATTTTAATTTTTAGTGACACCAATTTTAGAAGTAATTGCTCATTAAAAGAATTATTTTTCAACGCTGGCACAGGCAGGAATTGAACCCACTATCTTCTATGTGGAAGACCAATGTGTTTATCCACTGTGCTAGCGGGAACTTGTAATGTTATCTCTTTAAATGCAAGAGATGGGGACTTCAGACATGTATTGAGATATCTTTACGGTCATTTATTGTACTTTTACTGAATGAGATAAAGTAATAGGGCGAAATTTTGTTTAGCTATTGAGTAATTCGAGAGTTTTGGTTTAATATGAATGCTATTACATCTATTTGTTTAATTTACAAATACATTTCTTTCACAACACTCTGTCAACAGATCACTTCAATATTCGAAATAATAATTTAGAGGGAAAATTTTTACTTTCTATACGAAATTTTATTTATAGAGATTGACGAAGATAGTATGCCTAATTCTTTCTTGTATTAACATTATATTCGAAATAGAGTTTTGTTACGAAAAATAACGTGTTTATACATTTTAAAAACGAAAGCAAAGTGATTTTTACAAATGTAACTATAAGCTATACACCCACGCATTTGTGTTATTGAATTAAATGACAATGCTTAATATTGTATTCACCGTACTATTTTCCTGCAAAAGCCGTTTCACAAACTTGTGTACTGAAATTAATGTGGCATTTTTAGGGAAAAAATTAAGTCAAGTCTTTCAAAGGAAAAAATTATGTCATACTTTCTCTTACATTATATCTTCCGTTTTTAAGTTTACAAATTTGTGGAGTAACTTAAATAATCGTTTTTATGCTAATTAAACAATATATTTTTTAATTATATGGTTTTTTTTTTAATTAACTTGTAATAGCTTCTTTTTTTTTTCTTAAAAGGGTACTGTAGAACAACTTATGTCACAAATACTACATCCTTCTTTAGTTAAATATGTTTCACTTAAGACATGACAAAGTGTCTTAGAAACATTTCATTTTGGAGTTAAGTGATTAAACAAGAAAAATATTATTTATAAAAACACAACACATAAGACCAGTGACTGAGAGGTTCTGGTTTTAAAGCTACTAGACGTTTGGGTTTAAACTTCTCTCGCGCTCGTCGACCTAACCGTTCGGAGTTTTCTTCGAACCTTGTCAATACGAGTTAGGAGCCCTTAGAATGACCCCTAGAGTGACCTATATCCCAAGCGTAGATAATCGGTTTTAACAAATAACCAACCATCCACAACACATAAGACATTTTAGATCATTACATAAGACATTTTAGATCATTCCATTTAGTTAATAAGTGATTTAACGTGCAAAATATTATTCATAAAACATACAATAAGAGAATTTTAAAGAATTTTTTCTTTCAAATGAACAATTTTTAGTGACTGTTTAACTTATTAAAGAGAGCGGGTATTTTGTTTTGAGTTATACGATTAAAATAAATTTTCATTATATTTGATTTTACACAACCAACATTTTTAAAAAAGAGAATGGAATCTAGTTTTTATAAAGTAACGTATTTCAATTTTACAAATACTTCACACCCCGTCTTTTTTCCCCCTCTTTTAGTAGACTTTACATACATAAGACATAAAAAGCGTCTTAGAATACATCATTTAGAAATTAAGTGGTTTGATAAATAAAATATTATTTATAAAAGCAATAGATATGAGAGTAATAAGGATTTTTACTTACAAATGTACAAACTTCTGATAGGTAGGACTTTCTAAATCACTGTGCAAGAATTAAGTGGTTATTGAACTTATAACACTGTAGGATGAAATAATCACGTGACATTTTAAACCAATAAAATGTTAGTATTTTTAAACCAATAAAATGTCAGTATTTTTAAACCAATAAAAAGTTAGTATTTTTACACGAGCGCCCTCTATCAGTATATAAATTTTAATGAAACGAGTTCATAACATTCTACTGTGACTTGATATCGTTGTAATAGGTTGTATTTTTCGTTAAGTTAGTTTTCATTTAAGTTATTATGGAACGAGTTATGAATTCTTATGTTGGTGATGTAACCAACTTGGAGTGTCAACACTCATCACCAGAGTTAAATAGTCAAGAGATGGATTCTACACTTTAACCCAAAGAAGCACCCGTTTCGAATTATGAAGTGAAACCCACGTCATCAAGACTAAAGAAACAGAAGTTACCCTTTGTATGCACTACTTGCAACAAAGCTTTTTCCCGAAAGTTTGTCTTAATTAGACACATGAAATTTCACCTGGAGAAAAAACCTTTTGTGTGTGACATCTGCAGAAAACAATTTGTTCAAAAGAGTGATTTATTAAATCATAGGAAGACTCATTCAAAGAGTCCTGTGATTTATAATTGTGATCTATGTGCTGAAGTATTTTCAAAAAAGAGTGATTTACATCAACATAAGAAGATTCACAAATCTTCCAAACAACATAAGTGTGGTGATTGCAACGAACTGTTTTCAAGAAAGTACGACTTATTGAAACATAAAAAGATTCACAAATCACCCAAACAATATAAGTGTATTAAATGCAATGAACTGTTTTCGAGAAAGTACGACTTATTGAAACATAAGAAGATCCATAAGCTCCGAAAGCAGTATGAATGCATCCAGTGTAGGGAAATATTTAATCGGAAATATGATTTATCACATCATATAGACAATGCACACAAAGTACTACACAAAGTTGTCAAATCGTCATCTTTAAAAGATTCGTTATATGAAAAAGTGAAGCATTTTAAAAGACAAAATGCTTTAAATATATTTACTAAAACTGTAATAAATTCTAATGAGGAGAATGATCAAGACTTTCACACATTTTTTAACAGTATTCGGTCGGACGTTTTGAATGAATTAAATTATCAGATAGAAGTAAAAAGGTGAATGAAATGGTATGCAACTGCAAAAGTTGTTGTAAGTCGTCAAACACCGGACGGTGATATAGATACTATCACCTCATATTTTCATTCAAGAACTGTACTGGAATTGACGAATCAAAACATACCTGTACATGTTGAGGATGCCTTTACGAAAATTATTAACTCTTTTGAGAAATTCACTCAACAAGGATCTAATTGGACATTGCAACAAATATTAAATCTAGAACTGTCTACAGCTAAATATAGAATGGTTTAAAATGTGTGGACTGTTTTTGAAATATGTATATTCATGTTTTTGCTATTGTAGTTATTTAAAATGATAAATAAATAGCCTATGACTAAAAAATCTTAAGAGTTTTTTATTATTTTCATGGTAACTATTTTATATAAATTACTTATAACAGTTTGACAATGCTATATAAACTACTGTTTAACATTTTGAACGTCTTAGACAAAATGGGAATGAATTTGTTGAAATTATGTAAAACATGATGAAATAAATGCGATGTATTTATTATATGTTACTTAAACTACAAGAGAAATGATTGGAAATGTGTTATTTTAAATCTATAGTACTTTTAATAACTAACAAGGTAAGATGTGACGTTAGGAATCATCGATGGGTTTTCCTTTGAATATGTATTAATCTTACTTATTGATAAGAAAGTTGGAAAAATAGACTTAACACATTGTTAGAGGTTTTGGAAAAATATATAGTTGGTTAAAAATTTTAGACAATTTAACATAAAGTAACAAATTTTAGAAAATAAACATTTCGATAAATGAAAAAAATTAAATTTTGATAAACTTTACACTTAGACAATATTTCAAAATAAGAAAAAATAATAACTTTACACTGAGACAATATTTTAAACTAAGGAAAAATTAGACTTAACGCATTGTTACAGTTTCTTTGAAAAATATCTAGTTGGTTATAAATTTTAGAAAATTCGACCTAACGAAATTATTACACTTAAAAATATCTAGGTTATACATTTTATAAAATAAGCAACAAATAAACATTTCGATACATTAACAAAAGAAAATAATTAAGTTTAAGTAAACTTTACACTTAGACAATATTTTAAACTAAGAAAAATAATAACTTTACACTTATACAATATTTTAAATTAAGGAAAATTAATAACTTTAAACATCAGACTTAACACATTGTTAAAGTTTTTTGAAAATAACACGACATTTTGAAAGCAGTGGAAATAGTATACCTGCAAAAAATTCAACTTAGTGGAATTTAATATTGAATTTTTTTAACCTCACTCATTTAAAAAAATGAAACTTTATAAAATTTTCACTTTTTTTAAATAAGCAACTGTTAAACATTTTGAATGTCTTAGACAAAGTGTGAATAAATTTGTTGAAATTATATAAAACATGAAAAATTTCATAACTTTTAAAGGAAATTTTATTTTTGGTGAAATAAACTCGAGATATTTATTATATGTAACTTAAACTACTAGAGAATTGATTGAAAATGTGTTACTTTTAAGCACTCACAAGATAAGACACGATGTTAGGAATTATAGATGTGTTTTTCCCCCACAATTGACGTCACTTGTAGCATATTTACTGACCAAGTCATAAAATCATAGTTCAGGGTATGTTTATGAGCACGGCGTTTAGTTGAGATTTAAGATATTTGAGAAATATAAACTACAACTTTGACTACTTTTTGAAATTTCCCCCTACATAAGAAAAAGGACATTGAATGGAATCGTACCATTATCCTTTCACTTAACAGCTGAATGCGTTGGCAATTACATCACAAAGGCACTGATAACAACTGGTTGAATATATTGGGTTTCTTTTTTAAGGTTAAATTCATTTAATATTCAAGTTATTTCTTAATGATACACTTAAGAACAATAAATTTAATTAGCATTCAAAAAACAAACGATCACATTATTGTGTAAAACAATCAAATGTTTTGAAAGTCACGAGTTAAAATTTTGGAGGGTGCGATAACTTGGAAGTGCACTGCAGAAGGGGAGTTAAATTTTTGAAGAAGTTTAATCTTAGAAGACGAGAGTAAAATTTGAAATGACTTAGAGTTTAATTAGAATTTAGATGTGAACCTTTTAAAATGAAATAAGTTTTTTGTATCGCCCTCTATCGGTGGGTAATGGAATTAAGAGATAATTAAAAGTTTTAACTTGGATTCGAACCCACAACAAAAATTATTTTACGGTTTGATAATTTAGTGGAGGTTTAACTGAGAAAACCATGATATTATAGTATTTAGAGATGTTTTAAGATATTCGATAAAGGAAATCATCAAAATTTTCAATTTAATTGAATGGTTTACTGCTTAAAGTACTACAAAATGAATAGAACACGATGCATAGTTTTTTTAATTAATTATATTTTTCGAAAGGTTAAATTGACTTATTGATAAACTTAGGATTTATGTTTAAAGTGAATAAATTTGATATGTTAGGTTTACTTAATAACAGAGGGTTGAATAAGTTTTTTTTTTTAAATTAAAATTTCATAAAAATAAAGTTTACTAAAAGTTTTTAAAGTTAAAAAAATTAGTTACGTTAAAAATGTTAACAAAAATATAGTTTAAAAAATTAAAAGTTTACAAAAAGTTTAAAAATCTTTAAATTAATTAAAATTAACTTTTTAATTTTAACTATTGAGAGTCTATAATTTAATTGTTAATCCTTGTAACCAACTGGTGCATATCAACTATCTGCATATGTGCAGAAAAAACATACACTTTTACACTAACTTGAGTTCGATTTTAAATTATTTGCTAATTTTTATACAACTCGATTACCTTTCAGAAACAAAATAGAATTAAATACTTACCGAAAAACACGTCCACTTCTTGTGCTTTCTTTCACTAGACTAACCTTTCTCCCTTATCTTTGTTAGGGGGCGCTGCAATCGACGTAGATGCGCTACCAGTCTTCCGGTTTGTGACAATATTTCCGGTTTGAGATAAGAATGAACTTTAAATACAAACTACACTCGCTCGGTCATTCTTCCTCCACTCTTACTTGATAGCAGTTGTTAGTTTCTTATTTTGACGTGTTGAATGACGTCATCACGTGTTTGTCTAAACTTGTCCAGACTTGTTTCTGTGCTGCACGTCTGTTTTTCTAACTCATCTCTTACTCGTCTAGACTTGTTTCGTCTGCTTTGATGATTCATCTTTTGCTTTAACTGTTTGGCCTTGCTGGTGTCAACCACCTCATGTCTTTTGTCATAGCTTGAATATACTTTACACCAATCACTTAAATATAAAAGTCTTGTCACAACTTACTTAAACTTTGATAAAAATATTAATTATTCATAAATTTTATCAAATTCTTATACATTTACTAAGTCACTTTCATTCAAAAATATGGTAAAGTCCGATTTTAAATCGAAGTCTAAGATAAAATGTTACAAATTTGGGGAATTCAATTCTGTAGTAGTTTAAGTTACATATAATAAATATCTCGAGTTTATTTCACCAAAAATAAAATTTCCTTTAAAAGTTATGAAATTTTTCATGTTTTATATAATTTCAACAAATTTATTCACACTTTGTCTAAGACATTCAAAATGTTTAACAGTTGCTTATTTAAAAAAAGTGAAAATTTTATAAAGTTTCATTTTTTAAATGAGTGAGGTTAAAAAAATTCAATATTAAATTCCACTAAGTTGAATTTTTTGCAGGTATACTATTTCCACTGCTTTCAAAATGTCGTGTTATTTTCAAAAAACTTTAACAATGTGTTAAGTCTGATGTTTAAAGTTATTAATTTTCCTTAATTTAAAATATTGTATAAGTGTAAAGTTATTATTTTTCTTAGTTTAAAATATTGTCTAAGTGTAAAGTTTACTTAAACTTAATTATTTTCTTTTGTTAATGTATCGAAATGTTTATTTGTTGCTTATTTTATAAAATGTATAACCTAGATATTTTTAAGTGTAATAATTTCGTTAGGTCGAATTTTCTAAAATTTATAACCAACTAGATATTTTTCAAAGAAACTGTAACAATGCGTTAAGTCTAATTTTTCCTTAGTTTAAAATATTGTCTCAGTGTAAAGTTATTATTTTTTCTTATTTTGAAATATTGTCTAAGTGTAAAGTTTATCAAAATTTAATTTTTTTCATTTATCGAAATGTTTATTTTCTAAAATTTGTTACTTTATGTTAAATTGTCTAAAATTTTTAACCAACTATATATTTTTCCAAAACCTCTAACAATGTGTTAAGTCTATTTTTCCAACTTTCTTATCAATAAGTAAGATTAATACATATTCAAAGGAAAACCCATCGATGATTCCTAACGTCACATCTTACCTTGTTAGTTATTAAAAGTACTATAGATTTAAAATAACACATTTCCAATCATTTCTCTTGTAGTTTAAGTAACATATAATAAATACATCGCATTTATTTCATCATGTTTTACATAATTTCAACAAATTCATTCCCATTTTGTCTAAGACGTTCAAAATGTTAAACAGTAGTTTATATAGCATTGTCAAACTGTTATAAGTAATTTATATAAAATAGTTACCATGAAAATAATAAAAAACTCTTAAGATTTTTTAGTCATAGGCTATTTATTTATCATTTTAAATAACTACAATAGCAAAAACATGAATATACATATTTCAAAAACAGTCCACACATTTTAAACCATTCTATATTTAGCTGTAGACAGTTCTAGATTTAATATTTGTTGCAATGTCCAATTAGATCCTTGTTGAGTGAATTTCTCAAAAGAGTTAATAATTTTCGTAAAGGCATCCTCAACATGTACAGGTATGTTTTGATTCGTCAATTCCAGTACAGTTCTTGAATGAAAATATGAGGTGATAGTATCTATATCACCGTCCGGTGTTTGACGACTTACAACAACTTTTGCAGTTGCATACCATTTCATTGACCTTTTTACTTCTATCTGATAATTTAATTCATTCAAAACGTCCGACCGAATACTGTTAAAAAATGTGTGAAAGTCTTGATCATTCTCCTCATTAGAATTTATTACAGTTTTAGTAAATATATTTAAAGCATTTTGTCTTTTAAAATGCTTCACTTTTTCATATAACGAATCTTTTAAAGATGACGATTTGACAACTTTGTGTAGTACTTTGTGTGCATTGTCTATATGATGTGATAAATCATATTTCCGATTAAATATTTCCCTACACTGGATGCATTCATACTGCTTTCGGAGCTTATGGATCTTCTTATGTTTCAATAAGTCGTACTTTCTCGAAAACAGTTCATTGCATTTAATACACTTATATTGTTTGGGTGATTTGTGAATCTTTTTATGTTTCAATAAGTCGTACTTTCTTGAAAACAGTTCGTTGCAATCACCACACTTATGTTGTTTGGAAGATTTGTGAATCTTCCTATGTTGATGTAAATCACTCTTTTTTGAAAATACTTCAGCACATAGATCACAATTATAAATCACAGGACTCTTTGAATGAGTCTTCCTATGATTTAATAAATCACTCTTTTGAACAAATTGTTTTCTGCAGATGTCACACACAAAAGGTTTTTTCTCCAGGTGAAATTTCATGTGTCTAATTAAGACAAACTTTCGGGAAAAAGCTTTGTTGCAAGTAGTGCATACAAAGGGTAACTTCTGTTTCTTTAGTCTTGATGACGTGGGTTTCACTTCATAATTCGAAACGGGTGCTTCTTTGGGTTAAAGTGTAGAATCCATCTCTTGACTATTTAACTCTGGTGATGAGTGTTGACACTCCAAGTTGGTTACATCACCAACATAAGAATTCATAACTCGTTCCATAATAACTTAAATGAAAACTAACTTAACGAAAAATACAACCTATTACAACGATATCAAGTCACAGTAGAATGTTATGAACTCGTTTCATTAAAATTTATATACTGATAGAGGGCGCTCGTGTAAAAATACTAACTTTTTATTGGTTTAAAAATACTAACATTTTATTGGTTTAAAATGTCACGTGATTATTTCATCCTACAGTGTTATAAGTTCAATAACCACTTAATTCTTGCACAGTGATTTAGAAAGTCCTACCTATCAGAAGTTTGTACATTTGTAAGTAAAAATCCTTATTACTCTCATATCTATTGCTTTTATAAATAATATTTTATTTATCAAACCACTTAATTTCTAAATGATGTATTCTAAGACGCTTTTTATGTCTTATGTATGTAAAGTCTACTAAAAGAGGGGGAAAAAAGACGGGGTGTGAAGTATTTGTAAAATTGAAATACGTTACTTTATAAAAACTAGATTCCATTCTCTTTTTTAAAAATGTTGGTTGTGTAAAATCAAATATAATGAAAATTTATTTTAATCGTATAACTCAAAACAAAATACCCGTTCTCTTTAATAAGTTAAACAGTCACTAAAAATTGTTCATTTGAAAGAAAAAATTCTTTAAAATTCTCTTATTGTATGTTTTATGAATAATATTTTGCACGTTAAATCACTTATTAACTAAATGGAATGATCTAAAATGTCTTATGTAATGATCTAAAATGTCTTATGTGTTGTGGATGGTTGGTTATTTGTTAAAACCGATTATCTACGCTTGGGATATAGGTCACTCTAGGGGTCATTCTAAGGGCTCCTAACTCGTATTGACAAGGTTCGAAGAAAACTCCGAACGGTTAGGTCGACGAGCGCGAGAGAAGTTTAAATCCAAACGTCTAGTAGCTTTAAAACCAGAACCTCTCAGTCACTGGTCTTATGTGTTGTGTTTTTATAAATAATATTTTTCTTGTTTAATCACTTAACTCCAAAATGAAATGTTTCTAAGACACTTTGTCATGTCTTAAGTGAAACATATTTAACTAAAGAAGGATGTAGTATTTGTGACATAAGTTGTTCTACAGTACCCTTTTAAGAAAAAAAAAAGAAGCTATTACAAGTTAATTAAAAAAAAAACCATATAATTAAAAAATATATTGTTTAATTAGCATAAAAACGATTATTTAAGTTACTCCACAAATTTGTAAACTTAAAAACGGAAGATATAATGTAAGAGAAAGTATGACATAATTTTTTCCTTTGAAAGACTTGACTTAATTTTTTCCCTAAAAATGCCACATTAATTTCAGTACACAAGTTTGTGAAACGGCTTTTGCAGGAAAATAGTACGGTGAATACAATATTAAGCATTGTCATTTAATTCAATAACACAAATGCGTGGGTGTATAGCTTATAGTTACATTTGTAAAAATCACTTTGCTTTCGTTTTTAAAATGTATAAACACGTTATTTTTCGTAACAAAACTCTATTTCGAATATAATGTTAATACAAGAAAGAATTAGGCATACTATCTTCGTCAATCTCTATAAATAAAATTTCGTATAGAAAGTAAAAATTTTCCCTCTAAATTATTATTTCGAATATTGAAGTGATCTGTTGACAGAGTGTTGTGAAAGAAATGTATTTGTAAATTAAACAAATAGATGTAATAGCATTCATATTAAACCAAAACTCTCGAATTACTCAATAGCTAAAGAAAATTTCGCCCTATTACTTTATCTCATTCAGTAAAAGTACAATAAATGACCGTAAAGATATCTCAATACATGTCTGAAGTCCCCATCTCTTGCATTTAAAGAGATAACATTACAAGTTCCCGCTAGCACAGTGGATAAACACATTGGTCTTCCACATAGAAGATAGTGGGTTCAATTCCTGCCTGTGCCAGCGTTGAAAAATAATTCTTTTAATGAGCAATTACTTCTAAAATTGGTGTCACTAAAAATTAAAATGATAGAAAAAAATAATTTATAACGGTTTAAGAATAAATAAAATTCAAATACTAAAAAATAAATAACATCTAAAAATAATTTAACCCTCTACAAAGAACAAAATCTATGTGTATAAAACTATACTTTCCTTATCACTCACACCTTAATAACGTCCGGTCTTACAAATCACCTTTCCTGTTCGAACACGCTCCCAAACATCCTGCTTCTTGATAACCATTTTTGGAAAAAGCATGTCTAATCCCGTTTCCGATCTTATTTCCTGTCGCGTTTCCAGTCTTAAAATAAATTACATGTTAATCTTTTATAAAGTAAAACAAAGTCAGAAAGATTTCCATTTTTATATTAGGTGTTAGTTCGCAAATAAAATTTTTATTTCAGGTGAGAAAAAAAAAAAATCGAACATTTTGCTAATATTACTTTCAAACTAAATTCATTCTGATAGCAGGATTCCTACAACTCAACTCCACTCGACTAGAAGGATTAAAATCAACAAAAAAAAATAAGGCCCCCACAAAAATAAGCCCTCCCCCTCTCTCCCTTATCGCACTCACTTCCTGCCGCGTTTCCGGTTAAACTTCCTATCTACACTTCCTGTCTCAACATGCCTGTTATCCCCACCTGCTACATCCGGTGTCCACACCTGCCACTTCCGGTGACCTTCACAGAGAACAGAGGTCACAGAAGGTCACCACCGCACCCACCGCTGATGCAGAACCCCCAATTATTATCTACTAACACGTTTCTCATCTTTTGAAGGCAGATCTTTCAGAAAATACTGTCCAAGTCGGCGTTTTGAACGGAATTTTCTACCCGCAGCACGAGAAAGGAGAAAAACATGTCGTTACGTGACACGAATCGCTTATAACTCGATAAGTAAATTATTTATTAAAAAAAAAATTTAAAACTCATTTCGATTCCAAATCGCTTCAATAGTCAGGCCTGCCAATTTTATGCCTTTGCGTTTATAAATGAGTTTCAAAATCTGTCAGAAAGTTTCACGTTGTTGAGCAGTTCATTTCAGAACCACCCTAAGGCTGTTTTCAAATCCGAAATTGCTACTTTCTGACACATTTTTCAATTCATTGTTGTTCGCAAAAGTGTCAAGTGGCAGGTGCAATATTAAAGAAAAAAGGTAATTCAACTGTTTTTTCGTTTTTCGGTAAAAGTAGAAGATTTTTCAGGAAAACCTGCAAAAGTTGCGTGTTTCGAACTGAATTTCCGAACGCGGCAGAGCGGGAAAGAAAAAGAAATTGTCGTCCTAAGACAACAATGACCAACAATTCATTCGAAGAAAACTGCAGAAATGATTCAATGAAGAAAAATGTTATATTATAAATTATAACACAACCACGGTCCGGTAGTGTATTACTGCTTATTTTACTGTTTATTGCTGTTAGTTTTACGATATAATACTGGCAGCTGGGGGTGCCAGTATTATACTGTAAAATCAACCTTTTTTTTTTTTTTTCTGCTGTGTAGTTGGCGTTAAAACATTTCGATAACATTTCTTAGCGACCAAAATTCAATCCTACTGACAATAATAACTTTAAATACAAGTATATACAATTATTATACAGACAAACATACATTAAATACAATAATCCAACATGGAGTGAAAAATTAGCCAGAGCCACAGGAATGGAACCTGGGTCCACAGCGTTCCGGGCTGTTACTCTAACCACTGAACCATTCTGCCCGATTCCCGAGTCTGCAATTCTTCACTAATAAACCATGTTGGAGAGAAGGTCGCCAGCCATCTGACAGACAGTCTTGGATAACCGGACAACGGTGAATAGATTTTTACTATACCACCGATCTACGAATATATATCAAATGTGTTTTGTTTGTGTTTTAATTTATGTATTTAACTTTGTTGTACTACTTATGTTTTCTTTGTATTTTAATTACTCTTTTTTTTTTCTTTACGCTTTTAATAGTGCAATGCGGCCCGCCGAATGTCGCAAACATATGGCAAACATATCCCCAGGAAAAAAAGGTTACTGAGAACATCTGTAAAGTCTAAATCTTGATAAAGAAGCCTATCAACCTTTATCCTTGTTATTAAAACAAACAATCGACCACTTTTTCGAAGAACTGAAAACAAAATATTTCCTCCCTTATCTGACCGGAAGGAGGTGATTATTTTTACATCGGAAATTTATTATCAATGGTTGTTTGTGAAGACGTCTGGCTTCCGAATGGACCTTGACTTTTTGGAGCAAATACTCATTGAAAGTTTTTTTTTTTTTTTTTAAAGGAAGTTGCGGAACACACTTTTTAAAAATTGTATTTATAAATACTAGCTGACCCCCGTCCGGCGGGCGTTGCCCGGGCCCGTGATAATAAATAAATAAGTAAATCAAGTTTTTATTATTTTTATCTTTAACCCGATTTTGTATAAAATTATATTTTAAGATGAAAAATTCGCGAAAAAAAAAAAAAAAAAAAAAAAAAACTGATATTTAGTTATAAAAGCACTCATTTTCTTGTTTTTTTTTTTTTTTTTTTTTTTTTTTTACGTGGGGTCGTTTTATAGTTTTAAAATAAAAAGTTATTTTTGTCCGAACTCTTTGAAATCTTTATGGGTGATAAATAAAACGGTTTTACAGCCTGTGTAAAAATTTCCTGAAAAAATATTATTATCTAGTTGTAAAAGAAATGTTTTCTTCTCGCCTTTTTTGTTTGTTTTCGCGTCGGCTCCTTTAACATAGCAATAAAAAGAATAGTTCTCATCTTCTGAACTCTCTGACGTTTCGATCGGTTATGAATATAACTGTCGCCAAGCTCTCTTTAAAATTTTGCAAAAAGATATGCATATTTAATAGTGAAAACATGAGTTCTTTTAAAAAAAAAGCTTTAGCTTTCAACCTCAGAGCAAAAATATATTAGGAGGTCTATGCTTTCAATGCAATGGCACACCTCCATCCGTTTTCAATTAACCCTTTTCAATTCCCCTAGGTCAAAGTTGGCTTCACTCTCAGAAATAAAACACTCACTTTTGACGATTCCGCAATTCTTGAGCTATATTTCGTCATTTTTGACAATCATTTCGTCTTAAAATTAAGTGATTTTTAATGAAATGGAAAATCTCAAATATTTGACAAAAATGTTTCCCCATCCCCGTCCAGATTATTTTTTTTGTTACAAAATCGTTCAAAAAAAAAAAAAAAACACGAAAGTACCAAATTTACAATATATTAATGAAAACAGAAACAAAAATATTTCATCCTTGGGGGCCGCTATCACATGAAATTACTAAATTTCTACTTTATTTTTCATATCTGATAAGTTGCATCTATTCTTTTTGTAACTTTAACATTTTTGTAGCGATCTTATGCATTTCTATTGCCTATTCAAAGATAAATTTTTCTAAAGTTGCAGAATTTCGTTAAAAACTCTTCTAAAGTCACAGAATTTCGTTAAAAACGGTTAAAATAGTAAAATGCGAACATCTTTTGGTCCATTTTCGACCGAAAGCAACAGCCATTTTCCCAATAGTACAAAAAAAAATCTAAATTTTAGGAGCTCTTTTTTTATTTAAGAAATATATTCATATAACAATCAAATTTTAAAATCTCTTTCCCCTCTATAAACAGTAACGTGTTAAAATCTTATCTAAAATTGATGAACTCTTCTCCAATATACACTTTAAAATTTATTATTTCTGACCAACAAATTAATTAGACCATATTCTAATTATCATTGAACAAAGGAAATTTCTCTAATAAATTATATTAATCAAGCCGTACTCTAATTATTTATTAACCATAGAAAAACCATAATAATAATAATACTCTAGCCTTATTAATTAAAACATGCAGAAATTGTAACAGCACCGATAAAAATACATATACCACACATCAACATCCCATAGATACATTTTGAAATTAAATTCATTCGAAGTCCTGGCGTAAGACGCAGAACAGAGGTCTCCCACGCAGAAAAGTGAGTTTGATACCGGTTGAAGACTTGAGAGATGTTCTTACTTTTTTACGCTGTTAATTACAGATGCTTCAAAAGTTGTCAATAGATGGCGACACCACCAATCTTTTTTTGCAATTTCTTTCGAACAAGCAATTTGACGAAATCAATTTCCTCCATTTTTTGAGTAAAGAAATTTACTCGATTTGACAAAATATTTACTCGGAGCATTTCCCAGGAAACAGTTTCGTCAAAAACGAAGCAAATTTCGTGATATTTGAGTATTCATATCGAAGAGTGTTTTTTAATCGAATTTCCGGACGCGGCAGGACAGGAAAAGAAGAAAAAAAAAACACCGCTGCCCTTAAACAACAATCGAGGCTTATAATTGAAAATAACCTTCATTTATCGAAAAAAAAAACAAAAAAAAAACTGTTCGATTGAAAATCATTCTAACTTCAACAATAATGCCTGCAGGTATCATGCTTTTATGTTTAAAAATGAGTCCGTAAATTTGTCAGAAAGTTTCGCGTTGTTGAACGGGGGAAAAACGCTTTTTGAGAATCTCCTTGTGGATTTATTGAATTATGAATATCTCACCATCACACACAGTGATAGTCCAAGACTGGTTTCTTTATCAGTGATTTTTTTTTAATTTTTTATCTAATATATAAAAATGAAAATTTGTTTGTCTGTCTGTCTGTATTTCTATAGAAATCCACAGTTTTAGAAGCGAGAATTGTGAAATTATATGCACAGGCGTATTAAAAACTCAGCCGATGCGACTAAACTAATCCGAAATGGAAATAAATTATAGTTAATTTTTGATTAATAATAATAATTAAAAAAAACCCACTACCAATTTATATTTAACAGACATTTCCTATCAAATTTAAACATTTTTCGTTATAGCAGCTGCCAACAATTAAAAATCCGCTATAAAAATTCATTCCACAACAATTAATTGTCTATTGAAAGATTTCCACGTGAAAAATGAAAATGAAATAAAAAGTTGTTTCAAGAATAATTTTGGAAATATTGGCATATTTTAACATTTTTTCTGTAAAATAACACTTTCAACAACCGAAGTCGAGAACAAAAAATGCTATGTTATATTTAAGTCTGGTCCTGCTGTTCAACATCGATCACGTGATCAACTTGGATATCTGAAACAGCTGAATGTGGTTTCATTTTCTTTCCTTTATGCAGAGCCGTCCTTAGGGGTGTGCGACAGGTGCGGCCGCACAGGGCCTCGCGCCTAGGAAGGCCTCGCGCCCGGGCAAAAAAAAAAAAAATTACTTATAAAGAACAAATAAAACATTTGGCATTTGTTTGCATACATATTTAAATAATTAGCATTCATTGAGCAATTCACATTATTTCGCACCCATTCGAGCAATTCACATTATTTCGCACCCATTCGAGCAATTCACATTATTACTTATACCTGCGTGTGTTTTAAGTTCTAAATTTCACACCGAAAATGACAGTTGATTCTGCTCTTTTCTGTGTCTACTTCCGAATATGAATAAAATTTTTTAAACAAGGGTCGTCTACGTATTGAAAATCGTACTATATTTTATTTTTCTTATGGTAACATCAATTTTCGACAACTCATTTGAGTTCCTTGGATAAAAAGAAAATAGAGGTTTTTCAAAGAATTTCGAAAACTAAAATTAAGATCTTACAGAGAAAAGTACTGGGAAGATTAAATTCGTTACCAGAAAGTTATTTAGAAACTCTCTATATAAAATAAACTCACTTTAAAATAAAATTCTAAAATTTTTCTCTATACGGTTCTGCTTAAGATTTTCTTTTCTGTGGATACTATAATATAGGCTATAACAGAACGCGGTCCCTAGAAGGATGTAATATTAGATTCTTCTCGGACGGTCCCTTAGACCACATAAAAGTAAAATTTCTTAATATTTTGAAAATTAATGATAGGAATGAGCTGTAAAAGTACATAGCCATGTTTTTAGTGACACTGTTTTTTGTTGTTGTTGTTGTTTTTTTCAATGAAAATAAAATATATAGATCACAATTCATATTTTTTTAAATATAAATTTAAAATAATTTTAATATGTTTTTGAATCAAAAGAAATGTTCGGAATATGTTTAGGTCTATTCATTGTATCTCACTAAAAGAGAACATTTGAATCGGATGTTTTTGGTGTAGATATAAATAAAAATTTGTCTGTTCTAAACTCTATGAAGATATAAGATATGAAGATATAAACTATACATTTTTCAGAGCTGCTTTGATCCCTGGGCATCAAATAAAGTGTCAAAAGTGTATGTTACCACATGAAAAATGAAAGAGTGTACAAATTTAATATGTAGACGCGATCCCTATTTCAAAAATTGCATTTATATTTGAAAAGCAGACCCAATCTGGCGGTACCTGTCGCATCTCTCTGCGATAATTTAGTGATAAAATGTATGGTGGTGCGGTTTTTTTCCACGACTGTACGCAAACACTCGTTAAAAAAATTAATATAGTTTGGAACAAAAAGAAAATATGGTTAAATAAAATTATAATTTAAAAGCACTATAAAGGAAAAAAAAAAAGTATATATTTAAAAATATTTCTCTGTAATTTGTTAAACCAAATTAAGTTTCTAAAGAATTCGTTAAAGAAATGTACAATATCGTTATTGCATAAAAAAAATCTACCAACCCGACATGGGTTCGGGCCAATTTTCTTTCTGGAAAAACAAAGTATAGGCCCGATTCGTTTCGGATAAAATGAAATCTAGGCCCAGATAAAAAGCCCGGACGGGACTCGGGCTTACATTTTTCTGCAGATTCGGGCTGGGCTGGACAAGGACTTTATGACCTCCAAAATAAGTTCCTGAGTTTCAAACTAAGTTTCAGATACGGTGCTGATTCTACTGGGTATAAGTTATAACCAATTCTATACAGTTGTGATTAATTTGTTATTTTAAAGTTTTAATATCAACTGTTAAGAAGCCGATGCTGTTGATGATTTTAGATAATCGGCAACCATTATTTTATTCATTATTTGTAAAGTAATAACACATTTCTGTAAGAGTTGCTTTATCGTAATGTTGCATACGTTATTGTTTCAGGAAGTTTTTCTTTTTTATTATACGAATATCCCTTTTCCTGTTCACATATAAACAGTGCCCTATTACTTTCGGGGCACCATCCCAAGGCACTCAGATTTCAGGGGCTCGAAAATTTCCAAAAAAAAAAAAATAATCTAAAACATGTTAATGATGTAATAAGAAAATTAAAAAATCCTGAATTATTGCACAATTTATGTCAATTAAAATTGGCAGTGGCATTCAGTTTTTTTTTCTTTTTTATATTTAAAGTCAACTTTTTGATAATGCACAGAAAATATTTCTGACTTCTTTGTAATTATAAATATTTTAAAATTTTAGATTATATTTTGTACTTATCATTGTCTTATCTATACACTGTAAAAAATGACCAATGTTTCTTATTTTATGAAAATATACTATAACCACGAACGAAAATATAATATAATCTTCTGAGCTATCCGAAATTTCAAATAGCATGTTACATTGTCTTTTGAACCCCAGAAACCAATACATTTCCAAAATTTAAAGAATGATTTATAAAATTAAATTATTTTTAGCTGCCCGTATTTTTCAGAAACGTTTCCGAAGGGTTTTTATCGTGTATTAATGAGTGTCCTCAGCCTGGAATACCTGTTTTTCGAATGTCATCAATTCTCAAGTACACGTTTTCAGCCACATAAGTTAATTTATACATGAAAGAGTAAAGAAATAATCTTAATTTTAATGTTATTGTTAAAGCTGTTAATTTTGCATGTTTGTCTGTTAAAATTTTTTTTAGATTGAAAATGTTTACTTGAGAATGGATAGCATTCGAAAAACAGGTATTCCAAGCTGAGGACACTAATTAATACCCTATAAAAACCCTTCGGAAACGTTTCTGAAAAATACGGGCAGCTAAAAATAATTTGTTTTTATAAATAATTCTTTAAATTTTGGAAATGTATTGGTTTCTGGGGATTCAAAAGACAATGGAACACGCTATTCGGAATTTCGGATAATTCAGAAGATTATATTATATTTTCGTTCGTGGTTATAGTATATTTTCATAAAATAAGAAACATTGGTCATTTTTTACAGTGTAGAATAACATTTTCTTTTTGATCATATTTAATTCTGTCAAATTAATTTTTTATGCAGAAGTTTCAATGCTAATGCTAATAATATGTGTGCCCGACGATTTTTCGTTTTTCATTTATATTTGTACTATTTGTAATATTTATACACTTTCTTGTGTGCATTTATAAAAACATGATAATCTACGTATAAAGGTTAAAATATTTTCTGTGCCCAGAGCCCAACATGTTGATGATTGGGCTCTACCAATAATGTATGCCATGAGTTTTTTTTTTCGAATATGATTGTGTTATGGGAACATGTGGGTGGGTGAGGATGGATTAACTAATTTGGAAGAAAAGGGCCTCGCAAAAGTTCTTGCACCCGGCCTCGCTTTCGCTAAGGACGGCTCTGCCTTTATGGTAAATATTTTATTGATTATGTAAATCGAAATCACTCGCTGTAGAATGCCATGGATATATCAGGTCATAAGCAGATAGATATGTTTAAATTATACTCCGATATGAACTATCGGTCCAATTTCGACTCAACATACATTTTCCCTGTATAGAATCTATCCGAAATGAGCTGTATTCATCACCTGAAGCGATACCATAAACTAAAAGTCCGCTATACACTTTATCTGCATCCTTTGCTTTTATATTAGCCCCTTCTGAACCGATTAGTATGTTTTCATTTATCCACTCTTCTGTAGGTAAGCCTAAAGGAAACTCTGAAGCATATTTATTATCAGAAAAAAACTTGTTGGGGTTGGTTCAGTTATATCATTTATTTCGGTTATTTGATTTAGTCAGATTTAAATTGCTTCTTGTATCTGTCTGTAATGTCAACACCCTTTAAAGCACCTCTATCTGTTAGTCTTTGATTACTGCTACTGTTGGTAAATTTCAGATTTATTGATTGATATTAACATCAGCAAAATGAGTCCCATCAGTCGCTGATACATTAATGGTTTTCTCATGCATATTTAATTAGTTCAAATCACAAATGATTCTTAGTATACCAGATATCTGATCCAATTTGAAACAAAGATTATCATTTGAAGGTACTATTTTGTATTTTCACAGTGCTACCACTACGATTTTAACAACTGAAGTCGTAGTGGTCTTTTCAAAGCCACCTTTGGTTTTAAAAAATACGAAACTAATCCTTCAAAAACTATATATTTTCTGTATGCCGTTTCGGATTTTGGCAATTTTTAAAAATTCGCATCGGCAGTTCAGAGCAAGGTACGAAAAACTAAAAATACTAGACAATATCTACATTTATTCCTTTTTCGACATCTGTATTTGTTTTTGAAAAATACGAATATTAACCCTTCGAAAAAAATTCGTGCGCAGGATTTACTTTTGCGAATTCCGATTTTCTGCGATATAAAAAATCTGGCATCGGTTCTCTAAAATAACCAAACAAAAAACAAACACACCTAAAGATATTTACGTTCTATCGGGTTCAGGCTGAAACATTTAGTTTAAAAAAAATTCCCGTTAACCCTTTCGAAAACGTTTTTTACCGTAAGTCAATTTCGCTTTTTTAACTACTTCTCCTGTCTTTAAAAATTCGAATCGGCGTTTATAAACAAGATACGAGAAACTAAAAATAACGCGCCTAATCTACACCCCTTTGCTTTTTAAAATCTGGTATCCGATTTGAAAATTTTTTTATTTTAACCCTCCGAAAAAAATCCTTTCCAAAACTCACTCCCGCGATTTTCGTTTTTCGGCCCAGGTTTAAGAGGCTATACTTCACTCAGGTGAAAACGCGCGCTCGCTAATGTTAATCATATGGGGGAAATAATTTACGATATCTTGTTCGCATTTCAATATTTTTAAATGATTTCTTTTGCATTGGATAGCTGAGGTCAATTTCTATGCATGCTCTTTTGTACCTTTTCAATTTTTGTTGCAGTTTTTTTTATTGAGGATACTTTCATTTTCGAAACCGGTTCCGAAAGTGGAAGTATCTTAATAAAAAAAAACTTGAAATCAAAATCGAAAAAGTACAAAGGAGCGTGCATAGAAATTGATCTCAGCTATCCAATGAAAAAAATAAAAATCATTTAAAAATATTGAAATGCGAACGACATATCGTAAATTATTTCCCCCATATGATTAACATTAGTGAGCGACTGTTTTCGCCTGAGTGATGTAGCCTCTTAAAAATCGGCATCGACTCGGGAAATGTGAATACGGACAAACAGTAGACTACAGATCATAGACACGTTTATTTTCTTCAAAACGCATCGTTGGGGTTTAAAAAATATCTGCATTAACCCTTTCAGAACCGATCGTTTGCATAATCCACTTTCGAGATTTCCGCTATTTTGTCAATGCTTACCTGTGGTTAAATTTCAATTCTACTAGGAAATTTGGTTGTGTCGAGTGTTCTGAAAAAGCCTCTTCCAGAACAGATGCCAAAGTGCACAGGAGCAAAGTACCCCCTGGTGGTGGAACTATAGGTGTATCTCTAGTTCTATGGGCCCGATTACGTCGGGGCTTGGCTCATTCGACTTGATATCTATAGCATTAAATATTTTAGTTACACTTTCGATCGCCAGGGTGCGCTTACCGATCTCGGGTTTTATGAACCGCCCGACTAGGACGGGGTTTTCCTCATTCGACTTGATTTCGATAGCCTTGCAGATTTCAGTCATATTCGTATAGAACAGTTTATTATTATCTCGGGCCCGGGCAACGCCGGGCGGGTTAGCTAGTTAAGAAAGAATAAAAAAAAGAGACGCCTTTACTTAAATATGGTCGACCTTTTCAGGTCTAAATGGTATAAAACGATTATATTATGTTTATGTACAGTCCAAACAGAATTAAATCAAGTATACGCAGTAAATTTAGATAATTGGTTGCTAAACTCCTATTATTGCATGGAAAAATCAATTCATTCGTTAAAAATCATTCGAATTTTGAATATTTTACAAATATTACGGTTAAAAACTAAAATATAAGTATAATTTTCCTTTTACAGCATGAATACCTATTCTTATAGATGAAAAATTCTTAGGAAATAAGCATTTTTTCTTGAAAATTGATATTTTCTTTTGCTTAGTTATTATACTCATTAATAATATGCTCATTAAGGTGTCCATTGTTCCGAAACTATAATATAAGTTTAAATTTCTTCTTATAAGTTGATATCCTCATCTTATAGTTGAATAATTCTAAAGAAATCAGCATTTTTCATTAAAAATCAATATTTTTCTTCGTTTAATTATCAATACTTATTAAGGGGTTTGTCATTCAAAATTAATATACATGTTTAATCTTCATATTATGGTTTGATAACGTTGTCTTTTAGTATAAAAATTCTTGTGAAATAAGCATTTCTTGAAAATTGATATTTTCTGTTGCTTAATTATTATACTCATTAAGGTGTCCGTTGTTCAGAAACTATAAGTTTAAATTCCATCTTATAGCTTGATATACTCATCTTATAGTTGAAAAAAATCTTAAGAAATCAACTTGTTTCGTTAAAAATTGATATTTTGCATTATTTTGTTTAATTATTAAAACTCATTAAGGTGTTCATCATTCAAAATTAATACATTTGTTTAATCTTCAGCTTATGGCTTTTATATCCTAATCTTATAGTTGAAAAATTCTTAAGAAATCAGCTTTTTTTGTTAAAAATTGATATTTTGCATTGTTTTGTTTAATTATTAAAAACTCATTAAAACGGTCATCATTCAAAATTAATATATTTGTTTAATCTTCAGCTTATGGCTTTTATATCCTCATCTTATAGTTGAAAAATTCTTAAGAAATCAGCTTTTTTTGTTAAAAATTGATATTTTGCTTTGTTTTGTTTAATTATTAAAAACTCATTAAGACGGTCATCATTCAAAATTAATATATTTGTTTAATCTTCAACTTATGGTTTGATATTTTCATCTTATAGTTGAAAAATTCTTAAGAAATCGGCCTTTTTTCCTTAAAATGGATATTTTACATTGTTTTGTCTAATTAGTACTCATTAATGTGGGGATTATTCAAAAACTAAAATATAAGTTTAAATTTTTTCTTATAAGTTGATAACGTCATCTTATAGTTTAAAAATTCTTAAGAAATTGGCTTTTTTTCTTAAAATTGATATTTTTCCATTGTTTTGCTTAATTAGTAAAACTCATTAAAATGTTCGTCATTCAAAATTAATATATAAATTTAATATTAATCTTATAGTGTGATAATCTTGTCCATTTAACCTCATCTTACACTTCATATTTAATGCTTTTTTTCTTACATTTTTCCGCTAGGAGTGCGTAAGACGGTTTCAGTGGGTGCACGGGAGACGACCGGCTGAGCCCGAACTCTTCTTTTCCTACTACTGAAATATTCTTTTCAATACTGCGACACATCACGATTTTTTTTAAACGTGGTTCTCAAATTATCTGTACTTTTGCATTTACACTTATGAAGTTTTGTACTCCAATTCCTCCTTTTTATTTTTCATTACAAAATGTTATTTTATACAAAAAAATGTAGTTGCAAATCTGTTTTCTTGATGCAGTGTTATTTTTTAATAATAATAATAATAAAATAGAAAGTAAGAATTCACGTGACTTTCATAAAAATATTATCACAGCTAGATGGTAAGAGTATCTAAAGAAATAAATATGATAAGCTATTCACAGGGATTTTCTTTTTTGAAACATTTTTTTCCTCAAAAATTTTTGGGTTTTGAACTCTAGTATTTTGGCAAAAGTGACTTTGCATCAGGGCAACTTAAGAGGCTATTTCATTCACGCGAAAACACCCGGTCGCTAACGTTAATCCTATGAGACAGTTATTTTATAATATCTCGTTTGCATTTCAATATTTTTAATTTTTTTTTTCATTGCATTGGATAGCTGAGGACGATCGTACGCAGGCTCTTTTTTACTTTTTCGATTTTGTTTGCAGATGTTTTTAATGACAATACTTTCATTTTCGAAACTTGTTCCGAAAGTTAAAGTACGCTAATAACAAAAACCTGTAAATCAAATCGAAAAGTAAAAAGAGGTCTGCGTAGCGATCAACCTCAGCTATACAATGAAAAAAATCATTTAAAAATATTTAAATGCAAACGAGATATTATAAAATAACTGTCTCTTAGGATTAACATTAGAGAGCGGAAAACCGTAGTATAAACGTGGTTCAGATGCAAAATCCTGGATGTGGTAGCAGCAGCGAATCCCAGGTTTTGGAGTGAATAACCAACATAGTACTTTTGCATTTTCACTTATGAAGTTTTGTATTCCAATTCCCTCTTTTTCTTTTTTATTACAAAATGATTTTATGCAAAAAATGTAGTTGAAAATATGTTTTTTGATGCAGCATTATTTTTTTAAATAATAATAATAGAAAGAAAGTGAAAATACATGTAGTTTCATAAAAATATTATCACAGTTACATGATGGGCATGGGCACAGATGCGTATGGGGATGGGGGCCCCCTTGCACCGATGCTTACAGAGGTGTTGAATAAAAAAAAATATAATATCGAAAGCAGTACTTATTAAGATAGCCACTATTGACTTTAATAATTTCTTTAAAATATCAATTAAAAACATTAAATTTGATAATCATTAATTTACTTTTAAATAAATATTATTGAATAGATGTTTTATAATAAACTAGCTACCCGCCCGGCGTTGCCCGGGCCCGAGATAATAACAATCTCAGTGCAAGGCGTCAATCCCCTCCCCCCTCATTAGTAAAAATTGGCAATCATTTCCTTTCTTTTTCGCAAACTAAATGGAGGGATCGTCCAGAGAAACAGATCTCTTTGTAGTTCACTTTTTAATGAAAGCAGATCCCTGAAGATGTCTGAAACTTTCTCGGATTTTTTTCACTGGCGCCAGCAGATTTTTAGCAGTTTTTTGCATAAATTAAGAAAAATTACCGGCCGAATTTTTAAAAAATTGCATAGACGGATGCAGATATTTTTTTTACATATGCACAGAAATTTTCAAATTGATATCTTAATTAGTTTTCTTAAAATTCGCTAATTAGTAAAATAATTTCGAATTCGTTCATTTTAGCTTGCAAATCCACAACAGTTCTTTTCTTTAGCCATTTTGATTTAAAAGATGGCATTTTAGATACGATGTTTAATAATATTCTAATTAATATCTAGAGTAATTATCAAAATATTAAAATTCTGAGACTCAGGTATACCAGGAGAGGGTTTGGACTACCTAAATCTAAATTTACAGACTTCTAGGTGCGCTAAATTTTCCTAGCCATCGCAGACAGACACACACACACACACACACAGAGCGAAACTTTCTTTTATTAGTATAGATTATGTGGTGCTGATTTGATTACCGTTCTCTATGCAACAAATCCATATATCTGGAATGATAAAGTATGCAACAACTAATAATAAATTTACCGCAGTACCAAGCTATAATTATTTAAAATATTAGCATATCCTATTAATCAAATTACCTTTTCTTTCAAATACAAGCTTTGACTAAAGAAAAAAAAAAAAACAAAAAAAAAACTAAATTTATACAAGTAACTAGCAGAGCAGAACCACATGGGTTTGTCCATGTTAACCACGAGGGCCCCTTACAGGTAAAATAAATAAAAATGAAATAATATGGCGATCCTTAAAATGGAATTCGGTACATTCCAGCACATCTATATATTTAAAAGCAAAGGCTTTTTTTTTTGTCAAATCCACATAAAATCGTGCCCAATACGTATGCGTAAACTTAAATCCAGAACCTAACCAGTTTTAGAGCACACTCAATGCGAAAACGATGGTTGAGTGGTATAAGGTGCTTCTCTGTTCCAATTATCGTGTGGGATCCGATCCCTGCTGTAGACAGAATGATTTTTCTTATTTTCTTCGGATTATTTTTCAAAAATTTCAAACTTTTTAAAACAGCCATGAATTTTATTTTTATGACACTATCAAGTTGTTTACCGTCAAGTTTTGACGGGTTCCATCTAGTAAATTGTTAAAAGACAATCAGGAAAAAAATAAAGTTACTTTGATAAATCATAGAACAATCTTTGACAAACAGATTTTTCCATTTTAATTTTGTTTTTTGGCAGTTAAAACTGTTTTGGCCAATAATTGAAAGAGCTTCAGTAGCAATTAGGGCCCCCTGAAAATCGGGGCCCTGGGCCCGTGCCCCGAATGCCATGTCGTAATTCAGGCACTCTGCACCTGCGCAACTTAAAGCGAAAAAAAGGGGGGGGGGAGCAAAACCCAAATTAAGCATTCTTTTGAATTTTAATGAACGTAAATTAAGAATTAAATGATATACTTTTCATATATATATATATATTAATATATTTCACTATTGTTTCAATGGTTGGTTGCTTCAGAACATATGGCTTTTAAATATATATTTCATTTTTTAATCTATGAATTGCAATTATGTATTATTGGGTCGCAAACTTAAAACAATACTGAAATATTTCTATCTTATTACAAGATCTTCATTAAATGTTATTTGATGAATTTCGTCTGCGTTATTAAACACTGTGTATCAACGTGTTTCCAGTTTTCCTTTTCTTTTTTAATTCCACTTTCAGTAAGCACACCTTTTTCCTCTTTCTCGATTTTCTTCAAATCTCTTTATCATATTTGCTAGTTCGTTAATAGAAATTAAAACAGGTAAATGAGAGAAAATATAATGCAACATATGTATAACAATGTTAGAGGAAAATTAAATGCACAGTATAATAATAAAAAAAAAAAAAAAAATCACTTTTGTTTCATTTATTAGCTGGAAATGCAATTATAGAAAAAGAAATTTGTTATTTGTGGCACAAAATATCTCATGTGCCGCCATCTATTGGTGAAATTGAAACTAAAAGTTTTATTAGTTAGCATTTGCTTCCACAAATCAGCACCAAAATAAAATATTCGTACTGTTTCCAGTTTTTAATACTTGTTTAACAATACTTATTAATTATTCTGGTAACATGAGATGCATACTAAATGTTTTTTTTATTATTATTCTTGAAGTACAAACCAAGATAAATTAAAATTATTTTTAAATGTGACAACTTACATGATTTTCTGAAAAAGTCTTCATCGGAAAAGAAAATTTATATATTTTTAAATGTCTTTAATTAAAAAAATATGTATATTGTAATGAATAAAGGTACTTGATATTTAAAAATTCACAAACATTACAATTTTCAAATTCACATTTTTGATGAACACACTGTTCTTTTTGTCACTTTTTAGTCAAATAATAAGTATCTATATAAAGTTCGATAATTTTTTTTTCCTTAAAAAAATAAAAGGAAAAATGTTATATACAGAAGAGCACTAATCCATACGGCGTGGTTTCAAGCATTTTGATTTGAGGATTACAGGTCATGATGTTTATTTAATTTTTGTTTACATTCTTTTTATCAAAATTTTCGACAAATTTCGATTGTAAAAGCTCAAAAATAAGTAAACAAATTACACACTTAAACATATAAATAAAGTAAGAATTATTCTTTAAATACTTAATTGATTTATATATATTTTTAAATATAGAATCAACAGTTATTTCTATTAAAACATCTAGTGGAAAAATACATAAGTTAAATTTTGCGAAAGCTTTTTGTTGTCAATTTTATTGATTGATTGCTTGAAATGTTGACAGGTGGTACTAAAAATGTAAATGTTAACAGGTGGTGTTATTTTATTTATAAAAAATAATAATTAATATTATTTTACTGTATTTATTCTATTTACATAATTTTATACACTCCTTACTTAAAAAGGTAGGAAAAATAAAAGAAGACCAGAACTGTATAAATTTTACAATCCCTACTTAAAAAAAAAAAAAAAAGTAATAACCCCTACCCCCTTAAAATTGTTCAATTTTTATAAGAATCACCTATGAGTTGGTTGATTTATGACGGCCAATTATCTACTGGAGGGATATACGCCCTAGGGGAGAGTGCCCTCCGTGGGGGTCTTTCTAAGGGATCCTAACCCGTATTTACGGCAAGGTTCAAAGAAAACCATGGAAAACTGCAAACGGTTAGGTCGACGAGCGCGACAGGGGTTTGAACCCAGCACTTCCCACCTACCAGCTATGAGAGCAGAACCTCTCAGTCACTGGTGGGGCCAATCACCTATGGTAAAAGTCTTAAATAATGAAACATGATTTGAAATTGCTCTACCTGCATATATTGTCACAATTGTGATTTCATAATCAGATTTAACCCTTAACAGCTATAAACGGTTTCACAGACTGTTTCTTTTTCCAGTCTTCACAGATCAATTTGTAACTTTTCGGTTTAACTAGAGATACTAGTAAAATTTTGTTTCATTTGTAGCTCTAGTACTGTTACTAGAGGCTTCTGCATAGGTGAATTTTGATTATAATAGTCCTGTAACAGAAACAGTAGCAGCTTATGAATTAATCTAGCCAAAGGCATAGAGTTTTGAAAATTATTGGTGGAGCTCAACTCTTTTTTACATAAATAGGTGTATGTGAGTGTAAAAAATATCAATTACCAATTTAATGTTGCTTTTTTAACTCCCTTTTAAAGAAATTAAACAGAATCACATACTGATAAATAATAACAAGTTAAATAAAACATTAAGACAATATAAAAATTCGAATGTAAAGAGCCGTTTATAAAAATGATACTCACTGATATTTGTGAATCCGAATGAAAGTTGACTTTTAATAACATATATTTTTTTCGAAATATGGATTTTATTTTCTATTTTCATTTTTTATATAAAAAGTTCAAACGTTGAGCATTTTAATCTAATTTAGGAAAAAATAATTGAACATAAAGTGAAAAAGTTTTCCTAATGTCCCTATAACAAAAAAAAAAAAAAGTGGAAAAAATGGGACATTTAAGAATTCCATAAAATACTAGAAAGGGGCTGTCCATAAATGATGTCACACTTCACCTCCCTTGTCACATGTCACGCTATATTACATAAATGTACACTTGCAGTTCAGAAATAAAGCACTACGTTATAGATCATATTTCAAAATTTTTTTTAAAACTTTAACTGTGTGTTTTAATGACATTTGTGAGCATAACAATAAAAATGATTCATGTACTTATGAAATAAGGTTAAGGTTTACAACATAAAACATAATTAATATACAATAATAATAAAATATTAATATGAAAGAACAATTGAAAACAGTAGTATTTTGGAATTTGAAATGGAATTCAATATATTTGGCTTTAAATCTTATCTTTAGTTTATGAACACAAAATACTTTAAAACAGATTGATTTTTAAAAAGAAGCCCCAATATTAGTTTTACTTAAATGGAATTGCCATCACATTTCATTTGCCACATTAATATGAACATTTATAAAATTATATACAAAATCATAAAATAGAAAGTACTCTGAATCATTTACTATTACGACTCTTCCTCCCATGGAGAAGATATATGTTCGTCCATTGAGTACACAGGCATTTTGACATCGCTCTCATCCTCGGGGATAGTAAGCCCTCTAATGTCAATGTCGTCTTTTTATCCACCCAATCTGCAAATTCCAAACCAATCTACAAATTAACCAAAATGTGTGATGCAGGGTTCCCAGTAAAACATGACTGGCAAATTCCCTGACCAAATCTCAAAAAATTCTCTGACCAAACGGGCATATAATAAAATTTGTTACTTATTTTTGCATTCCTTTGTCAAAAATTAGCGATTTTTTTTTCTGTGATCGCTCTTCAAAATTCTCTATTTTTTCCCCCGAGACTATATGGTGAATTTCACATCATTTTTCATTTTTTTTCTCCAAAACTTTTCCATGACTTTTTAGAAAATATTTGTAAATTCCCTGACTTTTTCTATGTATTTTAAAATTTCCCTGACTACTTTGAAATTCCATGACTTTCCATGATGCTGGGAATCCTGTGATCTCACACTTCTTCTTACCCCCTTCCACTCCCTTGTCACAATTTCACGAACCCCCTCTCCCCCCTCCAAGCGTGACATCATTTGTGGACAGCCCCAAAGTAAAATTAAATTTAAAAAAAAAAATAAACTTTTTTTTATGTTAATAGGGAAAAAAAAAAAAAAAAAAAAGAGTTCATTTTAGAAATTTTCGGTGGGGCCCATAGAACTGTACGCCTATGAATCTAGACTTTTATTCCTCTTTCTATGAAACAGTCTCATTGACTGCTCACAGTAACTATATGTCACAGTAGTTAAGGGTTAAAGTCAACTTTGAATTTAGTTCTCTGTATCCAAAAGAATATATTCTGTGATTTTCTATTTTCACCTTCCCCAAGAGTGCACATGATTTTATGACCAATAATGCTGCATCAACAGACATTTTGATATATTAGTACTTTTGTTAAAATGTAATTTTTTTGTATTTTTTTATGTAATACATAGTAAAAACAAAGATTTAAACTGAATGATGTTAACTTATCATAGTTTATATTAGCAACCATAGTTTTTATAAGTACTAAGAACTTTCATAAATGTACTCCACTCATGCTTTTCAGTGCGAATGCGGCCAAAAGTATAAGCAGCGCGTACAAGCACCCCCCCTGCCAATGTTTTTCCCCTTTCCTTTTTTGACAACGTATCCAGAAATCTATAGTTAATAGCAATCGAGAACTGCTAAACACATTAACAAAAGGGACTCTCACCAAATAGCGCTGCAATCAATGACAACCAAGGAGCTAGTCAGGAAGATCTCTGCCGTGAGATCAGGCGAATTTCGGCTAGCAGTCAAGTACACAAACTTGTTAAGCTAGACATAATGCCCAGCAGGTAGGGGCCTGGTCAGCAGTTTAATAATAATAATAATCAGTCTAAGTTAAGATAATTGACCACATATTGTTCATTTTGTGAAATTAAAATGGCTAAGAAAAAATACGTTTCACCACAGACTTTAGATTTAGAGTAGAGCACTTTGCAGAAAAATATAGCAATAGAGATTTTAAATTCTACAAATGCTCTCTAACTTAGTTTGATTATTACTATTTATGGTGAAGTCTTGCATTCTGGAAATTTTGAAGTTTTACTTTTTTTAGTTCCGTTTTCATAAAGTGGAGATACACCCAGGTTGTAAACTTAGTTAAAGGAGACATAATAATATACACCTCTAGCAAGCATAGGTAGTTCTTTTATTCTATTGTGAAGTAAATGCAGTATGATTAGACATTTTTACATAGTACCTAGGGACCGATTTACAAATTTGGGGGTCCTGGGCACAGAGGCGTATGGTGAGCACCCTTACACCGATGCTTACAGAGGCCTTGAATAAAAAAAATAATAATATCGAAAGCAGTACTTTTTAAGATAACCACTATTGAGTTTAATAATTTCTTTAAAATATCAATTAAAAAAATTAAATTTGATAATCATTAATTTACTTTTAAATAATTATTTGATAATTATGAATTTTTAATTGAATTTTATAATAAACTGTGTGGTGCTGATTACCTTTCTCTATGCAAGTCCATATATCTGGAATGATAAAGTATGCAACAACTAATAATAAATTTACAGCAGTAAAAGGTATAATTATTTAATATATTGGCATATTCTATTAATCAAATAACTTAAAACTAAATTTATACAAGTAACTAGTAGAACCACGTGGCTTTGTCCATGTTAACCATGAGGGCCTTACAGGTAAAATAAATAAAAATAAAATAATATGACGATCCCGAAAAACGGAGTTCTGTACATTCCTGCACATAAATTGTTAAAAAGACAATAAGGAAAAAATGAAGTTATTTTGACAAATCACAGACAATCTTTGACAAACAGTTTTATTCCATTTTAATTTTGTTTTTTGACAGTTAAAACTGTTTTGGCCTGTAATTGAAAAATATTCAGTAACATGTGGGGGCCTTTCAAAATCGGGGGCCCTGGTCTCATGCCCTGCCGTAAATCAGGCACTGATAGTACTGGAGTGGGCCCCAAGTTAACAGGAGCAAGTCTTAGCGCTGACTGATTCACAGACATGAAAAAAATGCCAAGCACATAAGTTTGGCTAAATGGAATTTGGATGGAGCAAGGATTATCAGTGACAATTAGATCTAATTAATAGTATATTGTTTTATGTGCCTGGCCAACAGAGAAAAAATGTAGAACCGTTAAACCTCTAAACTCTGAAATGAGTCAGAAAATGTGTTTGTTTGAAAGTTTTGCGTTGTTGAGCAGATCATTTGAGAACCACCTTAAAGTTTTTAATTTTTTTACGACCCAATTAACGTGCAGGTATAGCATATATATATATTAACAAATATGGCATAAAAACAGTTTTCAACTTGTAAATAACATTAAAAAATTAAATAATATAAATTAACATTAAAACTTGATTTTAATGATTTGTTTAATAATATTAATATCAAAGATTTGTTTAGAATTATTAATTTGTTATTCAAAGAAAATAAGAATCTTTTAAAATTAAATTCTAATATTTCTATCTCATATTTCAAAACACTAACTCGTTTCATACTACGCAATAATTACATAATCTTTAATGATACCATTTATCAACAATGTACACAGATTTACCACAAGGGAGCAAAGCATCTAGAATTCTTGCAAATTTTTATTTATATTATTATGAAGGAAATGTTTCAGTTAATGATTGTTTTTTTCTACAGGTATATTGATGATACTGTTTTTTATATGAAACGACAATCAAATTATTTATTACCTGTACATTATCTCAATAATTTGCAATTAAGTGAAAATAATATTGTAGATTATATCATTAAATTCCTTGAACTCAAATTAATACTTAATGAACATAAAAATCTGCAAATTGAAATATATTGTTAAGTGCAATGATTTTCCTTCCAAAGTAAATTCATTCACACATTATATTTCCTGTTTACATAAATCTGGTTATGTTAATATAATCAATCATCTTTGTTCAAATATAAATAAAGCTCAAAGCTTAAAATCTGTTTATTAACAAACTATAAATAATGGGTATTCTTCACATCTTATTAAATCATAATTACACATTTAGTTTTATTGTGATTTATTTATTCCACACACACAAAATGTGTAAAGCATTTTATTGCTTTAATATGGTGATTAGTTTAGAGACATCAAGCTACATTTAGTTGAATGATTATGGAGGTGGGGTGGTGTTGTACAGTTTATTTAAGGTTAAGTTTAGAGATGTATGGCTACATTCTGTTGAATAATTATGGAGGTTGGGGTGGTGTTGTATAGATTAATTTTCTGGCTCCGAAGCTGTCATCAGGCTCCAGCACAAAAAAGGTTAGGCCCCACTGCATAATTGCAGCAACCTTTGTTGTCATTTTTTTGATAAAATGGGGGTGGTCAGCAGGTGGCCACATAATAAGTAGCACTTACAAGACTCTCCTGGTCGAGTATGTTATAAGGTCCATAGACATATACGGTGGTAGATGTGCATCTGGTGGTGCAGCTGTTTTACCTTATTCATATTATGTTTAAAAAATGGAAAGTTCAGCTATTGGTCATTGGTTTTATGGCTAGATTATATCTAGTGTATTTTATGGTAACAAATGGTTACTATGGTTATACTGTATTATATAAATATCCATTATATGTTAATTCTTACAATTAATTTCTAATATATATATATATATATATATATATATATATATATATATATATATATATATATCAATATCTTTCAATTAAAAAAACTTTTCCCTAGACATTTTCAATTATTTCTAATGTTATTCTTATGCTATTACCATATATACTCGCATATAAGTCATTCCCCTAACTTTTAAATGCAAATTCTGCAAAAAATCTTTTTATTGACTCACGTATAAATCGACCCCCCCAATTTCCTTGCCAAAAATTGTCAGAAATTCCTCAACTTATATGCGAGTATATACGGTATACATTTTTTTTTGTCATATGTTAAATATTAGGGATGCACCGAATAGTGATTTTGGCCAAATACCTAATATTCGACCCACAGGTAAACCTAATATTCAGCTAGCCGAATAGTAACAGTGAGGCCGAATACTGAATATTTGGCCAACCGAATAGTAACTATTCGGCCAAATACTTGGCTGGTTAAATATTTTTATATTTCAGACTAAGTATTAAAAGTTAAATTTTTAAACAATTTTACATAATATTTAACACAAATACTACCATTTTATGAACTAGACTTTTTTACAAGATACCTTTACACAGAAAAAAATCTGCGCTTTGAGTTATAACTTAAAAAGAGGATAGTCCTAAATTTTTTTTTAATTAATAAAGCTTTAAACTTTGTGGCTTCTTCTGCAAATTAAAATAAATTTATAAAATGTTCTTATATTCTAAAACAAATACTTGAAAATCAAAGAAAATTTTTGAATGAATTTGAAGAAACATTTTACAGTGATATAGTGTTTATTTGTCAGGAAGGGACTAAAGTAAAATATATAATATATTAAAATTGGTAGCAAATGAGCAAGAATAATTTTCCTGCTCCTTTTGATTTGGCAAGGAAGTTTTTAAATGAACCAGAGAGCAGCTGTCTAGAATGGGCAATCCTATTCAGAGGTTGTAAACATATAGGGATACAGGGTGTTTATACATCTTGGAACAAACTTTCTGTGTAGATAATGTGGTCAAGGCAAACAATTTTTGAGCAAGAAACATTATCAATCTACTTATTCCATTAAAAGTACAATACATTCAATCAAAAACATGAATTACTGCAAGTTGAAACTGAATTTTCGTTCACAACTTTAACAACAATTTTAGTGAGATTTGCATCACATTAATTTTGCTTGACAAATATGATATTATTGGAAGTGATTGAATTTTGGCCAGTGACACAGTTATAAGTAGTAGTGTCAGCTGCACTCTGAATAAAGGAATATCTAGCTCAGTGTTGTTTAGATATGAATGATGGCAATTTCCAGTACTTCTCATGATTCACAGAAATTTAAGTAACTAATGTTGAAAATATAGTTAAATATTTTCAACATTATTAAAGTAACAAACTAAAATTCAAATTTGACCTGGAATGAGATGCAGATTATTTTTGATTGAATAAGTGTATTACAATAGATTAATTTTAACACAATTACTCAAAGTGGTACAGAAATCAAACGAGTTGTAATTTTCCAACTGGACGAAAAATGTCCGGGTCAGGATTCGAACCTGGGATCTCTTGGCTGAAGCTGCCAGTGCTCTACCAACTGAGCTATCCCGGTCAAATCTGGAGGGCACAATTCATCCAGTTAACCTTATTGATCATAGCTTCTGGTCTGATATTTTAATCAGCTCAACAGAATAGATTGCAGGTAATGGACCTCCATTAAATGCTGATTTCTTTACCAATTTGAACGATTGTGTTAACATTAATCTAGTGTAATCATGTTTCCAGCATTTAATGGAGGTCCATTACCTGCGATCTATTCTGTTGAGCTGATTAAAATATCAGACCAGATGCTATGATCAATAAGGTTAATTGGATGAATTGTGCCCTCCAGATTCGACCGGGATAGCTCAGTTGGTAGAGCATGGCAGCTTCAGCCAAGAGATCCCAGGTTCGAATCCTGGCCCGGACATTTTTTATCCAGTTAGAAAATTACAACAAGTGTATTACAATCCTGGTTTCCTGGATGAAAATTGTCTGTCTTCATGTCTATTATCACCTGTGAAAGTTTTTTTCGGTTTTGTTTAGAAACATGTTTGTGAAAAAGCAAAAAACAGATTATTTACTAGACAATATTCAGAAACTTGCATTTATTTGTACATCATTAATTCCTATGAATAATGAAGGTCATCCTTTATGGTTAATTTTCTTAAGTGACACTTTTCAAACAGTGAATAAATAATGTAAAAACATTCTTTTTCATTGAAATATGATTCTATTTCAAATTTTTTTGAATATTTTTATTAATTGACAGTTAAAAGTAGAAATTGTGGGTTTTTAATGTTAATTAATATTAAAAATATTAATTTTTTTAAGTATTTGGTTTGGCCAAATATTTTGATATTTGGCAGACCAAATAGTTTGATATTCGGCCTAACTGAATGTTTGGTAATATGGCCGAATACTGAATAGATTCCAAATGTTTGGTTCATCCCTATTAAATATAATAATTCAATATATTTAATTATAATTTTATCCTCATTTACTTTGTCCTTTTAAATTTTTATTGTTTAAATAATATAGGGAATGTATATGTGTTTGTGTGTATATTTTTCTTTCATTTTTTTAGTCACATTTGTCTGTAATTTAATTATTTAAATAATGAAATTTTAATTTTATATCATGTAATCCTTTTTAATATTATTATATTTCATATTCTAAATATAAACCTAATTGTATTATTTCTGTATTCTATTTTAATTTATTCATCTACTTGAACAGCATATAACATTAAATGCAAAAAGATATACAGGGTGTCTGAAAAGTCTGGAAACGGTCAAATAACTCGAGAAATATACATTGGGTTGAAAAATGGCAAAATGCATGTTCAATATTTTTGAAAAATCTATTTAGGGATATGAAAGTTGCCCCCTCAGGGGGGAACTTTGAAATCTTAAATGATGACCCCCATTTTTTATTGCAGATTCGGATTCTACAGGAAAAAATACGTCACTTTTGTATTGAACATTTTCTTCAAAACATTGTAGATGGCGCTGTAATCGAGTGCAATTCTGTGAGAATCGCTACCAATTGCAATGTCTGGAAATGCTCGAATAACTTGAGAAATATACATCATATTGAAAAACGGAAAAATACGTGTTTAATATTTTAGAAAAATGGCAACTTTGATATCCCTAAATAGATTTTTCAAAACTATTGGACATGCATTTTTCCGTTTTTCAATACAATGTATATTTCTCGAATTATTCGAGCGTTTCCAGACATTTCAATGGTAACGATTCTCATAGCATTCCACTCGATTACAGCGCCATCTACAATGTTTCGAAGAAGATGTTCAGTACAATAGTTACGTATTTTTTCCCGTAGAATCTGAATTTCCAATAAAAAATGGGGGTCATCATTTAAGATTTCAAAGTTGTCCCCCTTTCCTACCGGGGGAGGGGGCAACTTTCATATCCCTAAATAGATTTTTCAAAAATATTGAACATGCATTTTGCCGTTTTTCCATCCGATGTATATTTCTTGAGTTATTTGACCGTTTCCAGACTTTTTGGGCACCCTGTATATAACCTAATAATATGTAGGGTCAGGGTGCATATATCAATTTCTCTCATGAATGATATAACTCTTTATCATTTTTATTTTTCACAATACTATTGAAATATTATAATACATTTAAAGAGTTATAATGTACTTTAAGATATAATTTATTAACTATTTCTTAATCTTATTTTATAATTATTATTTTTGTACCATGAATTTTTAAATAAAGTTTTATTATTTGAAACTATAGATGGCTGTACTTTGGGATGTTTTACCTAAAATTTTCCTTTCAGTTTATTTATTAATATATTAAATTCACCTGATGATAATTGGCTTTATGCTGGTTTTGTCATTTGTTGATATGGGTAAAAATGTAATATTTATGATACAACAGTTATCTTTTCATATTATATCTTTATGGATTTTATATTCCTTTCGTTAAAAGTAAAAAAAAAAGAAAAAATATTATGAATCATTTCTCATGTGTTCCTCATTGAACTGGTCTGCATTCATACAGAAGTTTTGAATATTGTCATGATAGAACTGGTTGGTTTGGGATGGTTAATTATATTATTGCAAATTGTGGTTAAATGTTAAGTAAAGGAAATTGGAGATCATATAATTTAAATAATGAATTTCGGTGTTGTGCAAATTAGCGTTAATTTTGTAGTTTGTGATTATTAATTTCACTTTTGAAATTAACTGGTTCTATCATGTTCAGTAAGTTGGAGATATGATTTTCAAATGATTTATTAATCAAAGAGAAGATGAATTTAAGATACAGAATTAAGTTTACTAATGAAATGAGACCATTGAAGTTTGTTTAGAGATTAAATTGAGTTTTTGGTTTAATTATATTATGGTTTGAATTCTTGCTTAGTTATTTTGTTAAAATTATTGAGCTTTTAAGTTTGTTTTTCCCAGAACTGAAATTGTCTCATTTCATAGTTTTTGATTATTGATGAGAGATAAATCATACTCATATTTATTAAAGATTTACATTAGAAGGAAGTTATATTATATGATCCACACACTGACTCACATATTTGGAGTTATTGTTGGGGATATGAAAATTATATTAACTATGTTATGAGTGGCAGATCACAACACACTTCTATATATTTTAATTAAAGATTCATTCTTAAATTTTGATTCAACACTAATTATTTATTAAATGTAAAGATCCAATTTAAATAGTCTAAAATTCTAATTATAAAATGAAGGGATAACTTTTAAGATTGTATAACAAATTAGTTTTGTGGAATGAGCAATAAAATGTATTAATTCTTTGTTAATTTAACTATTTAAATGAATAATTGGATAAAAGTATATTTTAAAGTAATAGAAAAAGTACTACTGTTGTTGTGAGATAAGAGACACAACAGTGAAAGATAGCTAGGTAGAAAGGATCAGGTTCCATAAGCCATGTTTTTGGCCATGACATAAGACTAAAATTTGATTTTGTTATACTGACTCAATTATTTCACTTTTTAATATTAGAAGGTTTATCCTGTACGATTTCAACGATATTTTGTGCATTTTGTTTGGATTTATATAACTTACACAAGCTCAAAGTTTATATTATTTGTAGTTTTTGATGAAAAAAATGCATTTTCTCCTAATTTTACCTCAATTTTTAATATATTTTTTAATATTTTACTATGAGCGTAGCTTTGCAACACTTTTATTTTTACATATATTGAACATTTTGATGTATTTTATAATATATGTAAAGAAGAAAGTATTGCACGATTGTGCATAAATAATTGAGGTAAAATTAGGAGAAATTACCCATTTTTCATTAATAACTACGAATAAAACGAACTTTGAGCTTGTGTAAGTCATATAAATCTGAGTAAAATGCAAAAACTATTGTTGAAATCATACAGGATAAACATTCTAATATTAAAAAAGAAATAATTAAGTCAGTATAACAAAATCAGTTTTAGTCTTATTTTATGGGCCAAAAACATGGCTTATGGACCCTGATCCTTTGTATTCTCAATGGAACTCTCAAATGGATACTCTGTACTAGATATAATATTATTAAACCAATCATATAGAAACTGCCATCAATATGTCATTTCTTGATAAGAATTTGGTTGAAACCTAATTGGGTAACATTAATTAGCATCCTACCTCTAATAACAGAAAAAAAAATTCAATTAAGAATTGAATTTTTTTTTTTTTATAAAAACACTTTTTTGCATTTAGACAGCTTAGGTTGATCTCTACAAAAGCCATTTTTAACACTTTCCAACCTAGTTAGAGAACGTTAGTAGAACATTTTCTTCACAGATTATAAATTATTTTCTCCACATCTAAAATTTATAAAAATTAAATAGTAAGTGTTTACAGAATGAAAAGAAAAAAAAAAGACTTATGTTATATTTTCTGAACAGTTTGTTTTGAGCAAATCCTTTGTTTTAACTTGAAAATCTTATAATTGCTTAGGAATGAAATCAAAGATTTAACTAAGATTTTAGAATATATCTTTATTTCAGACAAAAATAGAAAAGATAGATGAATACAAAGTTTATCATGAACAAGTAATATGAAAATACAATATTCATTACATAAGAGGTTTTCCTTAATGGCTTTTTATTTAATGTGATGATCAAGAGCTTTAATAAACAATTCATTTGCTTGTCTGGGATGTTCATCGACAAACAGCTGCCATTTTACACTGCGGGCAATTTCTTTTCCTTTGGTTGTGAAGAATTCAATTGCTTTTTGGAAAATTTCTTTCTCATCATGTCTCAAAGTCATGGCAAAATAGTCACAAAAATTATCAACAGAGAGTGTATTCAACATAAAGTGTAAACATTCCTCTTTAAGTTGGTCTTCTTGATATTTGTCAGCTGCTTCGTATAAGTCACACACATTTTCTGGTGAAAGTTTATCCACTTTTCCAGTGTATACGAAGTGTATAAAGGAACGGAATATATCTGGTTCACAGTCTTCAATGGTTACAATACCTGAAGCCTTTTCCATCATGTCGTTCTTAAACATCGAATAGAAGTAAGAATTACGAGCTGCCAAAACGATCCTATGCAGCCGAAACTCATCTCCTTTCACTTTGACAACAATGTCACTGAGATCTCCGCTCAGCATTATTGTTTCAAAATCACGTGACCATTTTTCAGAAGCTGCAAAAGAGAGAAGAATAATTGACTTTTCTTTATGGTTTGAAAAAAATTTGAATGATTACTCGAGAAATTAAAGATACTGTATAACTTTAGGATAATTTAGGCACAAATGCTTTATTATGTTGCAAAGAAGGCGTAACATAAATATTCAATTGCTATTAAATTATGTTTTCCAGAATGAAAAAAATTACAAGTTAAGGGGCTACTTCAGTCAAGTGAAGATACTTGCAAGCTAATTTTAAACCTTTTAAAATATCTGGTTAGCATTTCGATAGTTTAAGATAATTTTTTGTATTTTTTTTTTTTGCATTAGACAGCTTAGGTTGATCTCTTCAAAGGCCATTTTCACCTTTTTTGATTTTGGTTGCAGTTTTCTTTTTATGAGGATACTTTCACTTTCAGAACAGGTTTCAAAAGTGGAAGTGTCCCCATTAAAAAAAAAACTGCAACCAAAATCAAAAAAGTAAAAAAGGGTGATTATACATATTGACCAAGGCTATCTAATGCAAAAAAAAAAAAAAAAATAACATCAGAGATGCCAAGCATCCGCTAATCTTTCATAATATGTAGATTAGTCTGATCCACTTTAACAACGTTTTGAACCAGAAAATTTATTTGATAAATCTTTATTTATTTAATTTCAGATTTCTATGTAGAATATATTTAATTTCATTTCTTAAAAACCTTTTCTGGTGCGAGACGTATTAAACCTGGGTCAAATTAACCCACATATTATGGAAGAATAGTGAGAGCTTGGCATCTCTGTAATATATATATATTAAAAAAATATTGAAATGTAAACAAGTTATTTTAAAAGAACCCTCCTATAGATTTAACATTAGCCTGCACACGTCTTTATGTGACTGAAGTAAGAGATGTTTGAAAGTATTAAACCATAAGCCTGTCCATTCAACAATAACACGAGCAGGGAAGACCGAGCTATGCTCGGTCAAAAATAGCTTTGAGTTCAAATATCCTGACGCATGACCAAAATGACCCACTAATCAAATTTTCTTGAAAATGAGACCTAGCCTAATAGTCTTCTCATGCTCAAAAACCATAGGAGGCAAAATTTAGTCTAAATAGTCTGAGCCATTTTTAAGTTAAAATAGCTTGACCCATAATGACCCACTAATCGAATTTTCTCGAACACATGATCTAGCCCAACAGTCTTCCCGTGCCCAAAAACCATAGGATGCAAAATTTAGTGTAAAAAATCTAAGCCTTTTTTAGATAAAATTAGCTTGACCCACAGTGACCCAAAAACGACCCACTAATCGAATTTTCTCGGACATGGGACCTATCCCAATGATTTTGTCATGCTCGAAACTCGTAGGACACAAAATTTAATCAAAATCGTTAGAGCCATTTTTTAGATAAAATTAATTTGACCCCCGATGACCCACTAATCGAAAGTTCTCGAACATGTGACCCAGCCCAATAGTCTTCTCGTGCTCAAAAATGGTCAGATACAAAATTTAGTCAAAATCGTTTGAACTGTTTTTTAGATACAATTAGCTTGACCATGACCCTTGATGACCTACTAAATGAATTTTCTCGAACACGTGACCTAGCCCAATGGTTTTCTGGTGCCCCAAAACGGTAAGGTACAAAATTTCATCAAAATCGTTAGAGCCGTTTTTAAGATAAAATTTGCATATATATATATATATATATATATATATATATAAAACCACACACCAGATTTGCTCGTATTAGAATATATGATATACCATAATTTCTTACAATTTAAATATTGTTTTATGAATTACAGCATTCTATTTAAAACAGCCAGATTACATAATAATAATTTTCAACATATGATGATGAAACACATACTAAAACTGAAGTTTTGAGGATTAATATTGCCCATTCACTCTCATTTTAATGTATATCAAAGGAAAAGTGCTTTATGTCATCAAATGTAAATAGCACATACATACAGTATAGGATCTGTTATCCGGAATACTTGGGACCTAGGGTATTTTTAATAAAGGATTTTTCCGTAATTCAGAACACTTTATTATAAGTATAAGAAACGTACAAAATGACTAATTTCACAACTAGTGATAAACAGGAATAATATATGTAAATACATACTTACAATTTTGTTAATTTGATAACTTATTTACTTAGAATTAAAAAAAATTCTGAATTATAATTCAAATTATAAAAATATTACATTAACAATTAAGAATTAGTTTGGGGATTTGGGAGCAGAGTCCTTTGATGTGGATTTTTGGAACATTTCTATTACAGTTGTTTACTTGTAGCATGTCTCTTGCACTAATTGTTCTTATACTCTGAACATTGACATGGTATGCTGTTCATGGAAGTAGCTTCATTACTGCATTCCACAAATCAGTTGTTCAGTGAAAAATATCAATTACTCATATGTTTTTTATGCTTTTTATCTGTATATTTTTTGCACCATAATTTTTTATATTTATTTATTGAATTTGTAAATTAATGAATGCTAGCAATACCATCATTTATTTTTATCTTTGTGTTGACTCAAGAATAAAAGGGCTGCTGTGTGGGAATTTTTAAAAAAGGACACACTGTTCTCAAAAAGTACACTCTTGCACTGTCTACCGAAAACATCTTTTGAGCTCGATTGTTTAAAGTCTTTTTTTATCAGTAGTTCTTTGCAACTGATCGCCAAATTTTGTGATATTTTTCTTGCAACTGATTAACAAATTTTAATTGCAATATCTGATATTTCCCCTCGATTTACAGACAAATTTTGTGATTTTTCCCCACGACTGATCAAAGAATTTAGAGATAATTTTTCTGGGACCGATTGAAGAATTTCTATTTTTCCAAAAATAAACTGACGAATTTGAGATTTCTTTTCCTGCGATCAATTGACGAATTTTGGGATATTTTTCAACTATTACTTGGCGAATTTTGCGACTTTTTCTTGCAAGCAATTAGTGAAAATCATGATTTTTTTTTCTGCAATTGATTGATGGATTTTGTGATATTTTCCTTTTATTGATGGACAAATTTCATGTTTTTCCTTGCAACTGACTGTTACATTTAGCATTTTCCCCGATGATTTATTGCCGAAATTCGCAGAATTTTTTCATGCAATCGATGGACGAATTTTGTGATTTTTTTCCGTGACTGACTAAAGAATTTTTTTTTGTTCTCGAAATGAAACAAATTAAACTTTGGTTATCATTTTGCTTCCCGGTTTTTGGAGCGTTCCACATACCAGGACACTGGAAAACAGATCCCACACTGTATTACCAAACTGTACTGTATGTCAAGTAACATAATTGAGATCAAGCTTTAATTATTTTTGTTTACATTTTCATTAACTGGTAAAATTTAAGACAGCTTATGATGCAACCCCATACAATATGTGCACTTAGCATAAAGACAAACGATTCACAGCAACATCAAACTGCCTGGGGCAACTTACACAAGCAATCACTGAATTAAACTTAATTAAAAAAATTTTACTACTCTAAGTACAGCATTGATCGTCGTTACAGACTGTGTTAATGTTTGTTGTATGTGTGTATTTATTCAGCATACGTTTAATTGTGAATACATATGTTATGTTTAAACCCTTCTGATTATTTTACAAAAATATTAAATTAATGTGCAATCCACAACAGTGGCGCAGCCAGAATTTGGTTCTAGGGGGGGGTTTTGAGTTTATAATAAAGATGGTCGCCGGTTATATGATCATCGGTTAATGGAATCAGTCTTTTAAATGAATCAAATCATAATGCTTTTCTCCGCAATTAAGTTGGATATGATTCATTTAAACAGCATTTACAATATTAGAGTTACAAACTATAAAATGCACCAATGAAATAACACAAAACTATGTTAGATTTATAAAGTGTTTAAAAATAATAAGGGGAAAACTTAAAGATGGAAGAACACACTACAGCAAATAATTTTTACATAGAAAATAACAGAGTTGGAATCCATTTGTTCAATCAAAAATACACAAGGTTTCATTACAAGAGAATCACGAATTCTTATTCCTAACTTTAATAATAATGAAGCAATTTTAACAAAATTTTCAATAGACTTACTTACCTTGCTTTTGGCCAAATGTAACAAGTCATTTAGAACTTTTAGGGCTATAGTCTAGAAATTTTATATGGATGTTACTTAAAAGACGTAAATGCTCCCCAGAATTTATTTTTTCAATTCGAAATTTAAAAGAATGCAAGAGTAAGAAGTATTCTAAAATTGCGATTTATGTGGCACAATTGGTATGAAAACTTGGAATTTGGCATGATGATTACTTTTATGTAGTAAATGCTTCCTTATAACATTTTTAAAAACATTTAAAAATTTAAAAGGACGAAATGAGCTGAAAACTTTCTAAAAGTGTTCTAAATTATGATTTAGTTGAAACTGTTAATGTTAGAAACTTGAAATTTAGTATAGAGATTACTTTTAAGATGGAAATGCTTGGCATAAAGAATTTATTATAAATGGTAAATTTAAAGGTGTGAAACAGCTGAAAGCATTCTAAATTATGATTTATTTAGAACCTCACGTCATATCGGGCCTTTCGAAGACGATCTTTTTTCTATGCTAAAAGTAACTAAACGTCTGTATTTCGACACAATCCATTAAAAGCATCTTGGAAGATCAAAATTACAGCGTCTACAAAAATTTGGAAATGCTCTGATGAATAAAAGTATTTAAAAAAATCTGAGAATTTTTCGATGACAATGCAAAAAGAAAGTTAGGTATTTTGCCGTGGGTTTTGCTCGGCGTCGGCTCATGTTTTCAGTATTAAATGTGACTTATTCTTTTTTGACGTGACTCTGTGACTCTGTTGTCTTCAACTTTAGTCAAAGACTTAGACTTTTTTCACGGAATTTTAAAGAGGGGTTGGATACAGTTATATTTGCAATCGAATAAAATTTCAGAGAGTTCGGACAGTAACTTTTTTGTGTTGTTATTTTAAAGGACACGTCGCAAAAAAAAAAAAAAAAAAAAAAAAAAAGATGTGAGAAGAAAGCATTTTTTTTACAGCTAGATATCAATATTTTTCCACGGTCTGTAAAACCATTATATTTATAACCATGGCTTTGCAAATTTGATAAAATCTGGTAGCCAGTAAAAAAAATTCTAGTTACCAGCAAAAAAATATAACCTGCTCCCCTCCGAAGTCACTAATTTTCAAAAGCACAAAAGTTTTTTATCAATTAATTGAGAAAAATAATAAGCCTATTGTAGGATTATTAGTTACATAGTTTAGAACAGTTACATCATTTAAAAAGATGGTATAAACAAAGTTTTCTAATGAAATTTATCAAAATTATTTATCTATGAAAAAAAATGTAAAGGCTGCATTAACCAGTATGTTCAGGAAATGATGATTGCCGAAGGTTTCAAATGTCTGGATAAGTGAGTGCTGCAAAATCTATATCTGATGAGGGGGGCATGGATGAAACAGTGAAGCAGGAAAACAATTTCTGCCTATTTTCGTGTCGAAGTCAGTCATATAATTATTTTTTATTAATTTAAAATTTGCATTTGTTAAACTTATTTTTACCTAATTAAAATGCCGAAAATGAGAAAAAATGCCATTTATGGTCCTTTCTTAGGTAAATTTTTGTACAAAAAATTATAATAATAATAAAAAATCGGGTTAAATAACTTGGTGGCTAGATAGAAAAACTAGGTCGCCAGTGGCGACCTGCTGACTGCATTTGTCAAGACTGATGAAAAATTTATAGAATTCAGACAACTGGGATTATTTTTTTTAAACTATGAAACGAGAGACCCTTACGAGGAAAAAAAACAAACAAGAAGGTGTCTTTTAAAAATGCTTTTCTGTCTAATAATCAATATTTTTTAGTGAAAATTTCATTTAAAAATATAAAATTGATATAAGATATATAATCATACAAATTTGAGGTAATTATCATGCGCCCAGGCACCGCCGGACGGGTCAGCTAGTATAATTTTAATGACATGCAGATAGCATTCGTTAAAATGTAATAAGTGTAAATCAATGCATAACTAATATATTGCTGATCAATTTAAATTAATGCATGGTTAGCGTAAACTTGTGAGTAATTATAGATAGTATTTTTCTAAAAAAATGCATTTAACGCCTTTTTTTTTTTTTTTTCTTTTTCAAAATCCATACTCACAGGCAGGTCTTAAATTCTAGGAAAAAAAGAGTACCGGAGCTCATACATATACGCTATAAGCAAGAACCCGAAGGCTCTCATCCTGTGAAGAAACATATCGGAGACTTGAGGCTTCCATGAAATAAAATATTTTATTTGAAGAAAGATAATTGAAAAAATGAGACGGACCCCCAGCACTCAGAACGTCTATATCTTCACATCATGAAAACTCAAAATCGAATGCCTTTTTTTGAAATGCCACAAATTTATCCACGTCGACCCATAGAGTACAGAAGAAAATTCGTTAGGGAGAAGAACATTCTAATTTTTTTTTAACGCAAACCACCAAACCAGATTACCATATATCAGCATCTTTATAACAACAGAAAACTAACTTGCCGAACTTAACATCTGCAGGAATTTTAGCATGCAGATGTATCGAGAAATAGACGTTGCATTTTATCTTTCTTTATTTATTCTGTGATCCAAAATGTATGTTTAAATTATGCACGCAGATGCCAAACTGAAAATGATTTCATTTCTCATATGAAATATCATTTCACATACGAAAGAAAGAATTTAGACATGTATATTAATTGAGAAAGGATCACTTCAAGCTGCAATAAAAGAGCTTAAGAATTGTTGAATTTTAAATAGAAAGGAAAGAAATTTTCTTTTCACAGAAGCGCGATAGAATTAAAAATAGTTAAAAGAAGAACCACAACTAATTTATAAAATTTAAACGATAAATATATGAATCTCCATCATAAGCAAGACGTCGTTGCTACATTATCAACAAATGAAATATAGTCTTTAAATTTGTGTACAGACCCCCTACGAAACAAATGATTGGAAAGAAACACAGATTGCAAAAATCTGCTCATAATCGAAAAATAGCTTTTTATGACTTTAAGTACTTTTTTTAAATTCTTACTTTTGCAAAGATTTTTTCTCTGGGTACACACGTAGCTTGGTCTTAGATATAACTGAGAGCAAAAAACGCAAAAAAAGGCGCTTGAAACTGAGAGAGACTTACAAAGTGTATGTTTTTTTTTTCTCTGGAATTCGATGATCTGTTATTGTTTCAAACGTGGAACAAAGACAGAAATGCAATTAAGAAACAGACCACTGTATACTATATAACTCAAAGCGTCTGTGTGAGAGTATATGACCCATCTTGTACTATAAGATGTCTCGACAAAGTGACGCAGTCCAAAAATCAAGTTTTGATATAACCTATGCGTGTAATATGCGCTTTCACAGTTTTAAGTAGAATTTTCGCCATTTAATTGAATCACATTGTTGAATAGAATTTGATTTAAAAAAAATCCCTGACGGCTCGGCCTACAGGCACAGGTAGATTTCGAAGACGCAGACCGCGGGGCACCTGTTTGTCGGGAATTGCGGAAGAAATGACCTTTTTGAGATGATGCTGCAGTTGGAACCGCATACTTCGAAACCAAACTTTTGTTTTTTCTATAAGAGTTGGTCTTATAAAAAACATGTCAATATAAAAGTTTTAGATAATATTAAGAGGATTTATAATACATTTAAGCGGATTTGAAATCTTGGGAATTGACGAAGTTATGAAATTTTTTCTTCTAAAACCCCCCTTCCGCCCCCCCTTAAGACAATTTTTAATTATATCAAAAATCTGTCATACAAAAATTTTCGGCCCTTCTCCTATAAGTAATAATAACTTCAAACGGATTCGATAAGTATCATAATTAAGAAATTATGGTGTTTTTTCTGTTTTCACAAAAAGTCCCCCCATCCCCCCCCCTGGTTCGATTTTGCCCATTAACGAACTTGACCGAGATTTTATGCCCCTTGATTTTATGTATCAGTTTCGAAAAGATGCAGGAGTTGGAACCGCCTACTTCGAAAAATAACTTGTTTGCAGGCGGAGCCGGCAGTGATTTTTTTGTTTTTAATTTTTTTTTGCTATAACGGTTGGTCCTATAAAAAACTTGTCAGTATAAAAATTTTAGATAATATTAAGAGGATTTATAATAAATTTAAGCGGATTTGAAATCTTGGGAATTGACGAAGTTATGAATTTTTTTCTTCTAAAACCCCCCTTCCCTCCCCCCCTTAAGGCAATTTTTAATTATATCAAAAATCTGTCATACATAAGTTTTTGGCCCTGTTCCTAGAAGTAATAATAACTTTAAACGGATTCGATAGTATCATAATTAAGAAATTATGGGTTTTTTTTTCTGTTATCACAAAAAGCCCCCCCATCTCCCCCCCTTGGTTCGATTTTGCCCATTAACGAACTTGAAATAGATTTTATGCCCCTTGATTTTATGTATCAGTTTCGAAAAGATGCGGGTGTTGGAACCACCTACTTCGAAAAATAACTTGTTTGCAGGCGGAGCCGGCAGGGAATTTTTTTTGTTTTTAATTTTTTTTTTTGCTATAACGGTTGGTCCTATAAAAAACTTGTCAATATAAAAGTTTTAGATAATACTAAGAGGATTAATAATAAATTTACGCGGATTTGATATCTTGTGAATTGACGAAGCTATGATTTTTTATCTTCTAAAAACCCCCTTTTTTCCCCCCCTTGGGGCCATTTTTAATTATATCAAAAATCTGTCATACATAAATTTTCGGCCCTTTTCTTAGAAGTAATAATAACTTTAAACGGATTTGATACGTATAATAATAAAGAAATTATGAGGGTTTTTCTGTTTTCACAAAAAGCCCCCCCATTTCCCCCCCCCCCCTTGGTTCGATTTTGCCCATTAACGAACTTGACCGAGATTTTATGACCCTTGATTTTATGTATCAGTTTGGAAGAGATTTATGCAGAATTTTTCCAGTTATCGTGGTCAGAAAAAAGTGACATAGATATAATATATATATATATATATATATATATATATATATATATATATATATATAAAGTTTTGAACTGGGGGTGGTTTTGGGTTCTGGGAGTCATGATCGGCGTAGATCTGCAAAAATTTTTCAAAATTTCCAACTTAGGTGAGAATGTAATAGGTAGTATTTCTTACGAAATCTACCTAAAAGCGGTGGATTCTGCCAAGGCGGAAAGGCCAAAAAACTTAATTTTAACTTTAGTAGTTTTGATTCATATAAGCAGCAATTATAGTAATTTTTTTTAGCTCTGGGAGGGTGTTTTAACCCCCCCCCCTTGGCTGCGCCACTGATCCACAAAGATGTACATATTCTATTATCACTGTGTTTCTATAAGGTAAATAAGTGTGTACATTTGAAAACATAAAATAGTGAAGAAGTCTTTATGTAAAAAATAAGTGTGAATATTTTGGAGCAGATTATTCATAAGAATTCATTGACATTGATTATGAATAGAGATGTACCAAATAATGATTTTGGCTGAATGACAAATATTTGGCTTGCCAAATAGTAACAATTAGGCTGAGTACTGAATATTCGGCCAACCAAATAGTAGTTATTCAGCTGAATACTTTTATATTTCAGAGTTTAAATGTATTAAAAATTAAATTATGAAACAATTTTACATAGTATTTAAAATTATAGAACAATTTTGCATAATATTTAATATAGATACTTCCATTTTATGAACAAGACCTTTTTACAAGAAACCGTTACACAAAAATATCTCTGCTTTGAGTTATAACTTAAGAAGAGGATAGTCTTAAAACTTTGTAGCTTCTTCTGTGAATTAAAGTAAATTTATAAAATTCTCTTATATTCCAAAACCAATATTTTAAAATCAAAGAAAATTTTTGAATGAATTAGAAGAAACATTTTACAGTGATATTTATTTGTCAGTAAGAGGCTAAAGTAAAATAATACAATCTATTCAAATGGTGACAAATCAGCAATAACTTTCCTGCTCCTTTTGATTTGGTAAGGAAGCTTTTAAATGCACCAGAGAGTAGAAATGGGTGATCATTTTCAGAGGTTGTAAACATACGGGGTGTTCCTAAAATGTTGCAGCACACTTTTAGCAGAGATAATGTGATCAAGACAAGCATATTTACATTTATAATATTCAAATGTAAAATTTTAGTCTTGACTAAGGACACATACATAGAGTACATTAATCTCTATTTTTTTAAATAAAACTGTGACCAATAAAACCAAATTAGAACATTATTGTCATTTAATTTTGAGAAATTCCAATACATTTTTACAGAAAAATCAAACAATACAATCCAAAATAAAATTATTCTATGCTCATGAATAAAGTTATGAGATACCTTCAGCTCCTCTTTTCTGACGTTTATGATTGTACCAGTCCTTTAATGCAACAACATTACTACACTCTGGACACTTTATAGGTTTTTCCATGCATTTTTGCTCATGAGATGAAAGGTCTTCATCAGCATCTACAGTTGATTTGCAAAAAGAACGTTTCTTGTTATCTAAAAACATTAAAAATAAATAAATTAAAATTGACAGAGAAAGTTTCAAAATATAAACAGACAATAGCAAAAGTAACAAGACAAAAATTTTCAGATTTTTTACATAAAGTTATAAATCAATTAGAGTTTGGAACATGGCATACAGAAGTTCTGGGATTTTCAGGATTAGAAATCAACAGGGATCTTGGGATCACACATCCCAGTATCATAAATCTCCAAGCATATGTATTAGTCAATAGCTTAATAGTACACCAGAATCCCATTAGTGAGGATAATCTGAACAAAAATATATTTGAAACTGACAAAAATACAAAAAAGTTTTTGTAACAAAAAAAAAAAAAAAAAAAAAAAAAAAATATATATATATATATATATTTCAGAGTGGATATCATTGTATTACCTGGAAAAAGAGTAAAGAGAAACATTGTTAACATATTACAGTACCGAACCAATTATCCAGAATGGTTGGAATCAGATGTATTCCAGATAAGTGATGGATATTAAAGCAACATTCATTGGATCAGATTTGTAAAATATATGTAGCTGTGGCTGTAACATTGTTTTGGATTTCAAATTAATTACTAGATTACTCAGATAGGAAAATTTCAGTACTTCTCCATTATCCCGTTGACTACTTTCCATTAAAAAAAAAAAAAAAAAAAAAAAAAAAAAAAAAACCTATCACTAAACTACAGGACTTAATGGCAAAAATGCATGATCGTGCAATCACATTCAGTTGACGTCAAATGCATTACACGTACTTGTTATCTCATCAAGTGATTTTTAATTCAACGTTTAATGTATTTTTAATGATGTTTTACCGATTTATTAATTATTTCATTAACTAAAATAAAAATTACATCTTCGACACCATGATATTAAAAGAGAAAAAGCATTGAAAAAATGTTGAGATGCGTCGTTACGTACAATAAATCAATTTTAACTGACGTCACAAACATTTATCCAACAGCCAAGAGGATTAATTAAGAAAAATAATGTAAATAAATAAATATTCAAGATTATTTTTGTTTTTGTTTTCATTAATATACTGTAAATTTTATTGTTTAAAGTTACTGATAAACGATACTTTAATGAATGGGGCTTTTCCTAATTTTTTTTTTTTTTTTTTTGAGATTCTAATGGTAACATTCTTCCATTTGTTTATTGGGTGCTACAGTTTGGCAAATAATTTAGCAATAGTTTAATTTTTTTTTTTTTTTTTTTTTTTTTTTAATCGAAAGTGGTCGACGGGATAAGGAAAAAGTACCAAAATTTCACTAATAAAAATGCAAAAGCGTTATACAAATATGCATATCTTTATTATTATTCTATTTTTCTAATTTAAAATCATAAGTTGAAAATAGAGTATCCATTTTTATTTAATAACACATGATGAACATTTTGGCCAAAATATCAAGTGAATATTTTTTTACTTAAAATCTTTCACACCAAGTACAAACTACAAAGCCCTGCACATTACACATTTTAAGTCATAATAAAATGTTTAATGGAAAATGACATGTTGAAAAATGAAAGAGAAATCAAGAACATGACAAGACAGGAATATCTCTTGTTAAAAAACAACTTAAAAAAGTGTAGTTTCCAGTATGGAATGTGTAGTGTACAGTAGAATCAGTGGTGTATAGTCCTGGGGAAAACAGTGGGGGGACGCTCATAGTTCCAAACATAGGGTCTGTGCCATAATACAAAACTTGATACTGAATGTTAGCTTTCATTTTGAACTGCAGAGAAAAGTAATTGAAAAATTAAATAGTGTAATTTAATTTAATTAAAGTTTTTTTATTTGTAATGTTTTAAATAGTTTGTCCCTAATTGAAAAGTTAAGAACTTTATTTCATGTCTGAAAATGTCGGTCCATGCAGGTCTCTAGATTGAAGCTATACAATTAAGTTACATTGCATTTTTAGTAGTGGTAATAATGCAAAGAAACTCAAAAACATAAGTACATTTTGTCACAATTCAAACAAAGCTACAGAAGTTAGAGGGAGAAGAGACAAATAGACAAACATGGCAGACAATCCGAAGTGATAAAGACATTTAAATTTGTTGAATAATCATTAAAAATCAGTGCTTTATTTCTTAAAATTGTTAATTGATTAGCGTTCTTATCGCTTTAAAAATTAATAAGTTTGGAAAATGAGCATCCTCCGACGTCCCTACCGTCCCCTTGAAAATAAAAAGTGGGTGGACGCTTGAGATAAAATAAAAAAGTGAGGGGACGCCGTCCTCCCACACCCCCTTCGACTACACCACTGAGTAGAATCAGATCACTTTGTAGCAGTCTGTTATTCTATTTATATTAGGATTTCGGATAATCCTAAAAGGTAATGGTCCTAATTACTGTACTTACTCTCATAATTTTTGCCATTTATTTGGTATCAAAAGTAAGGATTTAATTTAAAAAATATATGCAATTTATTTTCATTAAGTGATTACTAATATTAATTTTTCCCAGAAGAAATCTTAATAATCTAAAGAAATGATTGTTTTTAAGAAAATTGTAACATTATTTTAATGAATAATTAATTATAAATATGAAATGTAGATAAAAAGCTCGCATATATGGTAATTGCAATTGAAACATTTTAAGAGTTATAATGCAACCCTCGTTTTGAATTCTCTAAAAATACTGTTATTTGCATGTTCCACCTTTGCTTGAGGTATTGGTATTTCTAACATTATTACTTGCTTTACTAATTTTGATTTGCGTCACTATCAAATAAATACTTTATTTATGTCAAATTTGCTTTTAGCTGTTTTGTGTTTAAATTTTTTTCAGCAAAACAAACTGCTATCAATTAAAAATATGCAAAGCTTATTTTCTCCCTTGTAAGAATTATAAAGTTAAGAAATTTACAAAGTAGACTCCCCCAAATCTGCCACCATAAAATCCGCAAATACCTAAAATCTGTACATTGTTTCTGATGTAAACAATGAAACTTATAGTTAAGATGTAGGTGTACAATTCAAGTTTTTTTAAATATATATATCCTTCTGTACACATTTTAATATGTAATTTTGGTTAATATGATTGAACTCATATTTTCTCATGAATGGGGTATAAATTTATTTCTGAAAAAATTGAAGATACTGCTGATGTTACTGGCAATTGCGATCTTTTTACTAAACAATTTATTTATAAATCGAGCTTTTTTAGTTATTAAGTATGCCCAAGCATGAAATAAAACTTTGTTACTTTAAGATTTTGATGTGAATTATTAGTGTATTTTTATAGGGCAAGTTTCACTGAATAATTCAAGAAAAAATATCTTATCATTATTATGCATATTTAGTTATGCATTATTAATTATTTACTTGACCTTTACTTTAAATATTTAAAAGTTTTTTTAAATTTTCTTAATTTTTATTATTTTACTTGATTATGTTACTTTATTGTAAGCATTCATTATAATTTCGAGCACATTATTAAATTCAAATGATTGTTTAAAAAATGTAAACAAAACTATGACCAGAAGTCTGCAAAATTCTAAAATCTGCACAACCTTTGCTTTTAAGCTATGTGGATTTAAGGTAGTCTACTGTATAAAAAGGATATTTAAATGCATTTAAGTATAACATTTCATGTATATAAATGAGATAAAAAATAATTTTAAAAATTAAAATGAAATGGCATAAGTTATGACTCATAAGCAAATCCAAACCTTTAAACAACAAGTAAGCATTAACTCTTGGAGCTACAAAATCTTTAACAGCTACTCAAATCATTAAGTATAATTCTGAATGATGCAACAAATGAAGGTTCATTAAATAAAAGTTTTGACCTGGATAATTAAGAGTATGGTATCTATTATACTATATTCCTATTTTTTCAGAAAAAAAAAGGAACACTTGTTTGGTTATTCCTTTATTCTTTGTAAGAAAGGTAGTATCTAATATATCTTGTTCTTGATGAATAAAATATGTCATCCATGTTGTTCCAGTTACTTTTTAGGGCATTTTTTTCTGTTCTATATTACCTTAAATTATTGTTGTGAAAAAGTTATATTTAGAAAGGAGTATCTAAAGTTATATTTAGGTGAGAGCAAAAAGTCCCTACAACAGTGTGTATATAAAATTGCTCATTTTTGATAAATAGCCTTTTTCAGAGATCTATAAAAATGCAGATAACCTTCACATGAAACAAATTTTCAAATTTAAATAACATTATATGAAGAACTGATTTGCAAATTATCAATAATTTATTGAATGTCAAACATTTGCAGTATATATCAAAGGACTTACTTGAAATTTCAGGAGGAGTGGAATATTTTATTCTGCAGACCAGTGAGAGAACATCTGAGGGCACAAATCTAGATTTATATTTCAAAAGTTCAAATCTACTTATTAATTTATATTCTCCATAGCCCTCTCTCTTTTTAAAGGGGCATGATTTATGTACCTTTGGATTAATTTTTCCGTCAATGTTTTTCAAACCCAAATCGAAATCCAGGTTCATGAGAGGACCAGCAATTGCTCTACAAAGAAATAAATCAACAAATCCTTCTGATAATATATCTCTACCATTAGGGAAGATCTCCAAGTACCAGGATGTGCCAGCAAAGGAAAACATAGGACTGCGAAAGGATTTATCAATTTTTGGTGAAAGAGAAAAAAAATCTTTGATTCTCCATTCAACAGCAAATTCCCCTGGGATTTCAATTTTACTGACTTCTCCAATTGTCTCCATCGAGAAAATGTATATAGCCAAATAGCTTGTGATAGAAGTTTCGTATTAGCAGATTTTCTAAAAAAAAAGGGAAAGAAATTAACATCATTGAATGAATTTCTTGCAATTTTATATCACACTTATTTGTTTAAAAGTTACAGAATATTTTTACTAAAAAAAAAAAACTTGTTTGAAGCTTTAATATATTTTTTGATTCAATGTTAAACAATGCTGAGACACATTGGTATCAGTCAAATGCATGCTTTCAATGCATCAAATAAAACAAACCTGCATATTATTTCGTAAAATATATGTAATAAACTGGTACTATTAAATTTCATGCAATGGATCGAGATAAACAGAATCGGCCTTTTTCCCTTTATTTCTTTTTACCGTTTCTCCATTTTTTTTTATCTTTATTTCTAGATTACAGATTGGTACTACCAAGATTATTGAGTGTTATATATATTTCTCTAATATATAAACTTCAATTATCCTAGCTAATGATAACTATGTCCTGAAGTTGGCATATGTAGTGCATACCTGCCAATCAATGACAAAAAAAAAATAAGAAGATTAATGTGCAAAACCCAGAAAATTAAGAAAAATGATTTATTGTATTATACGGCACATTAAATATCATTTTATGAATTTAAATAATATTATTTTATGCATTTAAATTTTAAATTACTAAAACAAAAAACACTGTTTTACCATTATGTTTTGACATAACGGTAAAAAACAAGTTTAAAATACTGCAGACTTCCGGCTATACAGCCTAGTTAAAAGAATTTTCTGAAATAAAATTAGGAATCACTTTACCTAAGCATTGGACACGTGTGTCTGCCCCAGTGGCAGAACTATCTTCAAGTGTCTGCAACGCTAATAATGTTTTCAAAAATAGTCTGCAATACGCAATATATCATATAAAGCTATTCTTGCTGCGGTTGTAGTTGTAGTGCTAATTAATTAAGGCATCAGCATTTATCTGCCTTTCTGAGTAAAAAAAAATTTCTGAAATTTACAGCAAATATTCTGAAAGGTTACAGCAGAGGAAGGAGGGGAGATAATCCTCTCTTGGCAATAATTTTTCTTGTTGCAGGTCGGATTAACTCTGCTTTTGATTCGAGTCGATTTCAGGCTGAGTGTAGATTCTTGCAAATTGGGTTCGGGTTAACCCGATTTTTCAAAAGTTAGTTCAGTATATTGTTTCAGATCAAAAACTATGCCTATATTAAAAATAAGCATAGAACTTTGTGTGTCTGCTGTTTTCTAAAGGAATGTTGCATCTTTTCCGGGGCTATTTCACAAAATTCACGTTTTTTTCATGAACCTTTGACAAAATTAGCGTTTCTTTTTCCCCCATAATCATTTGGCGAAATTCACGTTTTTTTTTTTGTGGCCCTTCGATGAAATTCACACTTTTCCGTGATCTTTTGACGAAATTAGCATTTTTTTCCACGGCCATTTGACAAAATTAACGTTTTCTCTGTGGCTCTTTGATGAAATTCGCATTTTTTCCATGATCCTTCAATGAAACTCATGTTTTTTTTTTTTTTTTTTTTTTACAGTCTTTTGCAAAAAATGATCTTTTTCCGCAGCCCTTTGATGATTTGCATTTTTATCGCAATCTGTCAACAAAATTACCCATTTTCCCAGATCCTTTAATGAATTTCACGATTTTTCTTTGGCCCTTTTACAAAATTTGCTTTTTTTCCATGATCCTTCGACGAAATTTGCCGTTTTTTTAGAGATACTTCGACGAAATTTTCTGTTTTTTTGAGATCATTCGACGAGATTTTCTGTTTTTTTGAGATCCTTCGACGAAATTTACTGATTTTTTAGTTCCTTCGATGAAATTTTCCATTTTTTCGAAATCCTTCGATGAAAGTTACCATTTTTTGGCGATCCTCCGACGAAATTTGCCGTTTTTTCGTGATTTGTCGGCAGAATTCTCCGTTTTTTCGCGATCCGACGACAAAATTTGCCGTTTTTTTCGTGATCCTTCGACGAAATTAACAGTTTTTTCTACGATCTTTTGACGAAGTTGGCGTTTTCTCCATTGCCCTTCGACAAAATTCGCAATCCTTCAAAGAAACTCATGTTTTTTGACGAAATTCACGTTTTTTCACGGCCTTTTGACTAAATTTGCATTTTTTTCGCAATCTGTCAACGAAAGCAGCCATTTTTCGCGAACTTTAAATGAATGTCGCGTTTTTTCCGCGATTCTTCGACGAAATTCGCCATTTTATTCACAATTCTTCGCTGAAATTCGTCGTTTTATTTACGATTCTTCGACGAAGTTTGCCGTTTTTTCGCGTAATTTACGCGCTATAGCGCGTTCGCAGCATCGTTGTATGTTTTTAGTCTGCAGGTGTCCTAAAAAGTCTGCGACGCCCGTCGCAGTGTCGCGTGCATTCTGCCACGGGGGTGTCTGCTATGATCGTTCTTCATGCCATGTAACATTGCAGAAGAGGAGTTAAAAGGAGAAGCAGTCACACATCGAAATCTTTTACTAAAACTAAAAACATTAAGTATAAACTCTTATCTCGGGCATTAACTTTTCATATTTGTGTAATCATTTATCAAAGAACAGTAAAATACTTTTAAACTATTTTTTTTTTTTTAAATTTGGCTTTTATTTTACAATAAGGTTTTGTTTATTTTAAAGCTGTATATAGTGTAGATACAGAATGATATATGATTTTATGTTTCCTGCAATTAAGTTAGACATTATAAAATCTTAAGTATGTGAACCCTAAAGAAATATGGTCATTGTTTTCTTTGCCTTTTAAAGAATTTATTTTCCTTTTTCATTTGAAAAATTCATATAATGCACAATTAAGTTTTTTTTTTTTTAAGTATACATCCTCTAATATAGAATCTGATAATAATGAGCAAGACATAGTTCAGTTATTTTTTTTTAATCAGGAAAAACAGTTAACCTCACATTCTGCATTGCTGTGCCATAAAGCATTTGTAATGCGTTTAAATTTAAATTTCTTCTCACTTTCTTTCATTTTGCTTAGGGCGACAATTTGCAAGTCAACTCTTTCTACTTTCAAAATATTTGTAAGATCCTATGCCTGATGTCTGTCAAATTCTTTTTACAATCTGTCTAATGCATTTTTTCCGACTTCACTTTCATTCATTTTTAAAAGAAATAGAAATTTATTTATAAAATTATAAAGTATCTTACTTTTGAAAAAGATTGCATATAAATTTTTTCTAAGCAAACTAAGTCTGTATTTTGAAGATCAAAATCATTTATTAGAGATTTTTTTCATAATAAATGACAATACTTCAATAAAACATTTTCGCACATTTTTATAAAACATTTTTTGCTATTTCATACAGTGCATTACCAAGTGAGAGATCACAATCTTCTTTCTGATTTTCTTTCTTAGTAAATTCTTATCTTCATCAAGTCTGTGTTTTCAAAACTGATGGTTTCATAAATCTAAGAAAAAGATTTTTTAACATATACAGTAGATCTACTAATTTATGAATATGAAGCGAAGATTATAAAATTATGTTCTTTTTCTTGAATCCCAGAATAATATATGCTAGAAAACTGACATAAACTTTATTCGTCTCCGATGAAATAAGAAATAAAATATTTTTCCCTATCTCATCATATTTTCTTTTTGCATTTGTCAACTTTTTGTTCAGTTGCACAGTTTTCAAATGCCTTTTTTTACTGATACAATTCCTTCAATACATTCACTTTCCTTTTCTTCTGCATAGTCTTTTTCTTTTTCTGACTAAATTTATTGGTACAATCTAGAATTTCAGACTAATGATTAGAGCTTCCTGGTGTAGGAGTCTAAAACTTTTTCACTTCTTGTAAAAATAAATTTAATAATAGTTGCCTCTCTTCAAGTAGAACTTGTTGAACATTTATTCAGTGATAAGCAGACTTTGAATTGATTACTGAAGACTGTAATAAATTACTATTTCTATCGGGGAGGGAGGGGGGGGGGGTCGATTCACGCAAAATTTGGGGCTTATTTAGGTCAGCTTCACAAAAATCCATTCAATAAAACAGGCCCCTTCACAAAAATCTTCTTAATAATACAGGCCTTCATTTCGAATTTGAATAACTGAATTTTATCTTTTGTTACAAAATGTTATTTTTCTCAAAAACATAAAAATTTTCACAAAAATTACGTTTACTTTTCACAAAATGTACCCCACGAAAAAAATCTGTATCAGCCCCTGCTATCAATTTCTAAAAACAGATTATGATTATGCCTCCATTTATGCAAATTAGATTATGATTACATTTTTGATTGCCTATTAATATTTTTTTTCAATTTTAATTTGATTACAATGATTTTATAACCTGCAAGTGATGAAGCTCTCTTTACTTGAATTCATTGTTTAGCTATCTGTACACAATATTCTCAGTTTTTATGATTTCACATTTGAGACCATTAAAAACTTTTAAGTTTCTGACAGGATACTGTTACAGACAGGTTCTAGTTTGACATATTTTACCACATTTAACACTCTTTTACTATCCTAAAAAATTTTACGTTATTCCTGCCAATGTGCCTACCGTGCATAAAGAAGATAGGCGGGGAGCGTTCCTGAACTCCAAAGATGCATTTGCAATCAGAAAAAAAAAAGCCACTCTGTATCTTACAGATACAAGGATAGTAATAGAGTGCTAAGTAATTTGGGCACAAAATAAAACTCCTGGTTTGAAAGTAATATTTGAAAAAGTGCAGTTAAGGTGGTTCTCAAATGACCTGCTCAACAATCTGAGTTGAGTTGATTATTGACGGCCAATTATCTACACTTGGGATATAGGCCCGGGGAGAGTGCCCTTCGTGGGGGGTCTTTCTAAGGGAACCTAACCCGTATTTACACATGGATAAATCCCTGGCTCGAAGAAAACCACGAAAACTCCGAACGATTAGGCCGACTGGCGCGATTGGGATCGAACCCAGCATCTCCCGTCTACCAGCTTCGAGAGCAGAACCTCTCAGCCACTGGTGGGGCTGCTCAACAATCTGAAACTTTCTGAGACAAAGGTATAAAATTGCAGTCCTAACTATTAAATCGATTTGGAATCTAAATGAGTTTTCCATTTTTTGATAAATAAATTACTTATAAAGTTCTAAGAGATTCATGTCACAAGATGACACATTTTTTTATTTTTTTGCACTGCTGTGTCAGAAATTTGGTTCAAAACAACAACTTTGACAGTATTTTCTTAAAGATCTTCTGTCTTTACCAGAAAATGGAAAAAGTCTTTCGATTACATAGTTTCTGAATAAGAACACCGGCCAATTTCATGCGTTTCCAAAGAAAAATGAATAAAGAAATATGTCAGAAAGTAGTTCTTTTGGATTTGAAAACAGCCTTAAATGTTAATAGTCTTAAATGTCGACCTTTAAAATTAATTTTTATTTTATACTGTTTTGATTATTATTTTTTTCAGGTATTAAATCTATTATTTAAATACAGAACCGGCAAAATTTGGCAACTTTGTCCTTTTTTTAACCAAAAATTGTTCTTATTACACTCTGGTAGTGACAATTTAAAAATTAAATTTGATTACTTAGCTCTTCAGTTAAATCAAAGATTTTATGGTTTATGACTATTACTGAAATTACATTTTTTTTTAGCAACTGTCACATGGGTGTCCATTACTGGATATTGACTAATTAAACATTCCAACAATGAACGCTGGTCTAAAAGCTAAAAAAATATATGAAATTTTGTAAATTACCAGTAATACATAACATTTAAAGTTTTCCATTACTATCAAAATAAAAACATGCACTGCTTGCAAGAAAATAAAAGAAAAAGATAAAAAAAAATAAGTAAAATCAAAGAAAGGAGAGCTGTGAAAAATTACTTTCTGCTTCCTGATTGATTTGATTAAGATTGTCGACAATAACCCAGATTATAAAATATGCAAGGGAGACTTACGAAAAAAATAATAAAAGATGAATTTTTATTGGTTATTATTTTATAAGCCAAAAACTTTGGAGGTTGTCTAAAACTGGAAGACTGTTTACATTACTCTCACATTTACTCTCTATCAAAATATCAGATATTTTGGATACATACAAACTCTGCTAATAGGTACAGAAATGAATGTATGTTGAAAGCACATATTTGCTTTTGAACTTAAAATATCATTGCTGCTTCAATTTTCTTCTTATTATTTATTACTTTTATCTAGAAATTTAATGCTATATTTTTTCAGTGCATTTATTATACAACCAAATATATAGTAACATTTATTTTTTTTATTATGCATTAAAAAATTAATTAGATATACAGTATAAGATCTTTATAATGCAATTCCATATACTGCAATTCTCTATATATAGCACAGCTTCTCAGATGTAAATAATGAATTTTGCAGTTAAGAAGCAACTTCATTTCACATTGTAAAAAAAATTGCTAATTTCCAGAGGATTAAATTTGATACATTAATTAATTGTTATCACCTTAATTCAGAGCTTTTTAATGAAAAAATTGATATTATTACAATAAAAATGTTAGTATTATAATAATGAATGATTTGGTGCAGGCATATTTCGAACATGTTTATAAATTAAATTTAACAATGTGTGAAATGATCTATATTATCTAAATATTTATAATATGCACAACCCTTGGGCCCAAAGACTGCAATGTAAAGATACTGTACTATATTTTGATATGTTACAGACATATTTGGTCATGTTTACAAGGTATGCTTAATGATGTGTGAAATGTGATCTATATAATGCACAACCTCGCGTTTTTAAGTTTGCGTTATAAAGATCTTCTACTGTATTGCGTGTATAGGATAATTAGTAAAATTTAAATTTTTAATAAATCAATCAATCAATTTTTGTCGTTTAAAATTTTCAATTAATTATATTCCAGCACACTGTATTGATCTTTCACTATTTTTACAATACAAATAAAGCTTATACATTTTGTGTATGTTACTCTAAAAGAATTTCATTCAGCTGTTTTACACATTATTGTGACATATTTTTTATCTTAATTTTCTATCAAAATTTGAATGTTCTTAAAATTTTTAGGCGTTTTGGTATACTCCTGCAAGTTATTGGACCAATTTTGAAAAAAATTATCTGTATTCAGTGTCTGTGTTTCTACATACTGACCATCTGAAATTCATAATCCTGCAAAATAATTTTCCATTTCCCATACTTATTTCCTGAGACATACTATTCTTCAAAATAAGACCCTCATACTAATATGGAAAGTACTGGTCACTAGTGAAGAGGTACTGTGTTTGAATCCTGATTGAGGCAAGAATGTTTTTGTATAGTACAAAGTCTCAAATTTGGATGTCCAAAATTCAGAATTTTCCAAAAACAGGACATTTTGCTAACCAGTGTTTTTTTTTAATTCCAGTGAAATGAAAAAAAAAAAAAATTGCTAAAATCACATTTAAAAAAAAAAAAAAAAAAAAAAAAAATCACTAAAATTTCAAAAATTATGGAGGACAAAATTTACTATATTAAGGAGTTTAAACAGAATTCTTTTTACAAATGCCAAAAAATCACAGCAAAATGCGAAAAAACTCTAAAAGTAACATAAGAAATACGGTCATTCCATGGTAACTTACGTTATATTTAGAATAATTGGCTTCAGTAATTTTAGTAATATAACACTAAAAAGTATTCAAAATGTAATGTTTATGCGATTTGTTAATTAAACCTATACAAAGCTAAATTTGGATAAAAATTTCTTAAATTTAGTACTATTTCTTGAACGCTAAAAATTATATTTACTATAGTAACTTACGTTTCAGACAAAAAGAACGCAAGTTACCATATTAAATATAATGACCAGTGTTCAAAAAATAGTGCTAAAGGTATGTAATTTTCATCCAAATTTCGCTTTGGATAGGTTTAATTAACAAATCATATCAACATTACATTTTCAATAATTTTGGTTTTATATTATGAAAATTACTAAAGAAAATTATTCTAAATGTAACGTAAGTTGATCCAATAGCTGTATGAATTCCAAATAAAATTTATTGAAAAGAGAAGAACATTGCGATATGCTACTATATTGGAATAAAAGATTAAAACCAGATTCCTTTTACAAATGTAGAAAAATCACGGCAAAATGCAAAAACACATTAAATATTCGAAAAATTGTCACAAACAGCAAAAAAATACTTAAAAAAACCCCCCACAGATGACAAAATTTACTATATTAGGCGAAAAGTTTGAAACGGAATTACCTTAATGAATATCAAAAAATAGCTGCAAAATGCAAAATAACTCTAAAATAAGTCGCACAAAAAGAAATTTGCGAAAAATTAAAAAAATCACTACGAATATCAAATAAACTTTATTAAAAAGATATCAACATTTAGTATACTGGGCTAAAAGACCAAAAACGGATTCCCTTTACTAATGTGAAAAATTACACACACAAAAAGGAAGTTAAAATTTGCATAACAATAAAAAAAAAAAACCTTGCAAATGGTAACTTTTTTTTACCTTTTATAAAAAAAAATTTTTCTTAAAATATCTGCTTAGTATTATCTTTAATTGCAAATGATTTCGTGATGAGGGAATCATTCAAAGGGTGAGGGAAAGGGAGAGAGGATGTCAGACTAATTTTGTTTTCTTCTTTTGAAAAATAAACTGCAAATGATCCGAAATTTGGAATCGCTGAGGTCCGGAGGATTCCGGATTTACTGCAACATCCAGACTTTATACTGTAATGGGTTGAATTCCACTTTAAATTGAGGTGCTGCTCAATTATACTCTCGAGTGTAAAAGACATCCATATACCATAGTGTCCTTAACCTAAGTAACCAGCTAACTTGGTTCCTCATGTATATCATGCAGGGTCGTTTCTGCCATTAAGCATGTTGAAACGCGACAATTCTCGACCCACTAGACTTCTGTTCTAGCGTACTTCTGAGGTTCAGCAGAACTATCTGATTGGCTTGTCGTTAGGGCTGGATTATTTATCGATATATCGGTCAAATATTGATATTTTTTAATTATCGCAATACCGATACCTGATCTCTGATTCTGACGATATATCCCAATAACGATAGCTAAGCTGAAACTCTACCGATATATCCCAATAACATTTTTTTCCCCGCAGCGCGACTTCGAAATCCTAGAAAAAGCACCGAAATTGCAGTACTAATATCGGAATAATCATTGTATCCCAATAAAAAAAAAAATTCCGCAGCGCGACTGTAATGCAATGTATCCCAATAACATTTTTTTTCATGCAGCGCGACTTTGAAATCATAGAAAAAGCTGATAGCGGTCCGGAAACAGGGACCGGTCTAAAAATGTAATTAAATTGAAAAACAGAGTACGTGGAAGTTTGATAGCTGAAATTTGGCAAGGTAGTGACAAAAGTGTTAAAAATGTAGATAAGACACATTCATGAAACAGTTTTTAAATAAAGCTAACGTTTATTCAACATATCACAAAATAAAATAAAGATGAAAAATATGACAGACAATTTAATTAAATAAAAAAAATAATGGCATATGGCAACAAAAACAAGGTGGCAAAAATAATATGGCATGAAGTAACTTAAATGCAGCCTTCAAAATATACTTGAAGAAAAGTTCATTTTAACTTACATGATAATTAATTGAACGTGATGACACAAATCAAAACAGGCCTTTTATTTTATTAGTCACCATGGCATTAGATGTGAAGAAAAAGTTGAAGAACAGTCCACACACACTATTAATTAATCCTTGAAATGAACGTACATCACCAACAGAAGAAAGAAAAACCACAACTTCAACAGCAGAAATAAACAAACACTAAAAAAAACGTTTAATACCATCATTGCACTCATAAAAGACTTTATACCGCCACTGATATTGTTTCTTTTGGTATCTACAATATCATTTTACCAAAGCTGCCTCACTCTCGCCAATTCAAACTGCCTTTTCATCCCTTTTAAACAATATCAACATACCGCTTTCCGAAAACGCCCCCTTTCTGATGTGTTAAGTTGAGAAGTTCTCAAACTGCCCATCGGCAAAGTAATCTAGAGTGCCTTTGAAGACTGTTACACGGCGTCTGGGCGCATGCTCCCCTATACCATTACGATTGAAACGATATCGAAGCTGGCGGTTGCAACTGAATTCGGAAAAAGGCTGAGAAAACGATGGTCGATGTGAGAAATGATATCGAAACGAACAGTTTGGAAGATAAACATAGATTGGCGAGTTGAAAAACGAAAAGAAAGATTTGAACGATACTAGAAATGGAAAACGATAGCGACTGAAGAAAATGAATACAGGATTGAATGGAAAAATTAGACAAGTACGAAAAGGTGACATTATGTAGAAGTTTCAAGGTCCAAAAATATATACATAGGGCTAACATTTGCCCCCCCCCTTGACACTTATCCATAAATTATCTGATAATATAACAGTTAGAAACATTCATAGTTAATCAATAAAATTTTGTTTAATATATTCACATTCAACAATATAAACACAATTCAACAATAATTACACAATTATAACAAGTAAATATATAGGTATATTAATATAAACACTTATATAAAATAAAAATACAACATTGATCCTCACTACTTTGAGGGAATACGCTTACATGAAACGTACACACTTACGTGACTTTCACAAAAAACAGTTGAACCTTTTTAAAAAGGAATTTCTTTTCAAACACACAAAGAAAGTTCTTGTTTCTTGCTTGTATCATAACTTATACCTCACCATACTAACATATGGCTACATTTACCAACACCTAATTTTTCTTAGACAAGAAATAAATACACATAAGTATTTCAAATATTCAAATTTCAGTGAGCTCACTTAAAAATAAAAAAATATATGTGTGCACACAAAAAAAATATACTTTTTATGCAATATTTATAAAGCTATTTGATAAACACTTGCATAATAGGACTGAAAAATACTTGTTACAACTCGATTTCCAATATATATTAAAATATAGCAACATAATTTGAATTTGAAGGATCCTTCTGAAATAAAAATTAAAACAAGGTATAAACACGATGCTATTACAGAAAAGTTTTTATAATCACAAGGTTCGAACATTAATATATTAAAGACACATGAAACATGCAAGTTTCATTATTCAAAAATTCAAAAAGAGAAAGTTAAACTTTGAATGTTTAACTAGAAAAATTTTAAACAAGCTTTTAACGCTTGAAGAAAAGAAAATTTTTTTTCAACAATTCAAAAGGAGAGGAGAGTTTTTTTTCAAGTTTTAAATGTACATTTTAATTTAAGACCCAAAAATAAATATAGCCTCAATGAACTTTAGTAGAGCAGCTTTTGTAAGTGGTTTTGTAAAAATGTCAGAGAGATTTGATTTGCTATTAACGTGTTTTACTAAAAATATCTCTTGGTTTAATAAATCGCGTACAAAGAAAAGTTTAACATCTATATGTTTTGTCCTATAGTTTTCTATGGGGGATTTAATGAAATCTATTGCTGCCATATTATCTACTAATAAAATTGGTTTAGTTTGTGGACCTGAAAATATGTGTTTATTATAACATTCTGTGATAATACGGCTGAACCAAAGAAGCTCTTTAGTTGCTTCTGTTAAGGCCACGAACTCAGATTCCATAGTAGACAAGCATATTGATTTTTGTTTAAAAGCTCTCCATGTTATCGGAGCTTTGTCTAGCATAAGTAATTGACCACCCATAGATGTCCTGTCATCACGATTGGCTGCAAAATCCGCATCTGTATATGTGATCAGGTTAATTTTATGACAAGGTAAATTTAATTTATAGTGCTTTGTATAGTTAACGTAACCCAGAAGTTTTAAGAGGCCGACCCAGTGAGCTATCCCCGGATTGCTTTGGAATTGGCTGAATATGTTTACTGCATAAGCAATATCAGGGCGTGTTCTGCTTGTTAAAAAGGATAGGCACCCTAACACACTTCTATATGGGTAGTTAAGCATTTCTTTAATTTCTGTATCTGTTTGAGGGCACTGTAATTTCGAATAGACAACCCCTTTACTAATCGGGAGTGAAGAAATGGGAAAGTTATACTCTTCAAAACGTGTGCAAATTTCCTTAATGTATTGCATTTGATGTATAGAGACTACACCTTCCTCATCCTCCTCAAACTCCACCCCAAGCAACTTACGGGTTTTGCCCAAGATTTTTATATCGAAATGCTTAGTTAAAAGAGTTAAAACCTTGTCAATGTATTTTTGATGTCTGCTTAAAATGACAAAATCGTCAACATATAATAATAAAACAATGTAATCAGAGAATGTATAAACACAATTGCACCAATCTAACTTTTTAAAATCAAGAGAAATTAAAATTTTATGCAGTTCGTAGAACCATACTCTCCCGCTCTGATGTAACCCATATAATGCTCTTTGGAGTTTACAGACCAGGTGTTCTTTTCCTTTTATTTCAAAACCAGGGGGCTGTTTCATATAGATCTCATCAGTTAATGGGGCGTATAAGTACGCTCCCTTCACGTCACATTGTAAGTGAGTCCACCTGTGACAGGACACTAAAGCTGCAAAGAAAAAGCGGATTAAACTAAAATTGACTACCGGTGAAAAAGTTTCATCATAAGTCTCGCCCTTTATTTGTTTGTAGCCCTGTGCTACTAGTCTTGCTTTGTATCTTGCTATGTGCCCTTTATCATTACGCTTAATGGTGAAAACCCACCTACAACCGAGAGGTTCTTTATTGGGTGGAAGGTTAGTTAAGACCCATACTTTTCTATTGTTGATTACTGCCAATTCCTCCCCCATTGCTTGTTTCCAGAGCTCCCATTGAGGTGATTTTAAAGCCTGTTTGTATGTATTGGGTACAGCCTGGTCTAGTCATGCATCGGAGTTGTTGGATTCTAAAATGGAGAAATGTGGTGGTGTACTGCCTGGACTAGAACTAGCGCTTGAGCATCGTGAGTGTCCATGTACAATACCTTCATGTTTGTCTGCTCCTCTAAAACAAAAGAGAGTTGGATTGAATTTAATTCCATTTTTTAGACAGTAGTCACGGACCTCTCTAATTGACCTTAACCTCTGTGTCCCTCCAAATTCATAATAATAAATGTCTGTACGCCTTCCATCAGGCCTTGTTACAGGTTTTCTAAACCAGGTAACTTCCCTCAAAGTTCTTGAGAGCTCCTCGCCCTCCTCATCACTCTCATCCATAGATGGGTGTCCGGCGGCGGAAGCAGAAAAACCTGAGGTGCTTCGTTCTGTTGGTAGAATTATAGACTTATGGAATTTGTCAGGTTGAATTTCTGTTAGTGGGTCAATTTCGGGAGGTTCAGATGATAGAGTGTAAGTGGGTCCCAGATCGCTTCCGTTGTGCTGCTCTAAACTAGCAAAAGGGTCTGTGCCTAAAGAATAAATAGGGCCTTGTTCAGTTCCAACGTAGGTGTCTTTGGGTACGGTTGCTTCTTCACTGAATCTTACGTTAATTGTTTCGATGATCTTATTTGTGTCTGGCAACCAAATTCTATACCCTTTTGTAGACATTGCATATCCTACTAAAATCCCCTTTCTAGCCTTAGGCTCAAATTTTGTACTTCGGAGTTGTCTGGGCACTCCCACATATGCAACTGTGCCAAAAGGACGTAAGTGTCTTATGGACGGTTTATTTCCACAATAATATTCAAATGGTGTTTTCTTATGTGATTTGTGACAAACACGGTTCAGAGTGTAAGTAAAATACAAAATGGCTTCTGGCCAAAACTTCAGACTTAGTTTACTTTCATGTAGTATGGAACGTGCTCCGTCTACAATGGTTTGATTGAGTCGTTCCGAGACGCCATTTTGTTCTGGAGTATATGTGTTCGTGAACTCGTGTTTTATACCATTTTCCTCAAAATATCTTTTAAAAGCTTCATTTGAAAACTCCCGCCCATTGTCACTACGTACATGTTTAAGTTTCGTGTTTAGAAAACGTTCGGCCCTTTTGACATGGTTTGTGAAAACTTTAAAGACTTGTGATTTACTACATAATGGATAAACTGATGCCTTATGGGAAAAATCATCCGTTATTGTTAAAAAGTATTTCTCTCCACCTCTCCCAGTTACTGTAGTAGGTCCCCACAAATCTGTGTGTAAAAGTTCAAGTGGCTTCTTGGACCGGATTTGATTTAGTGGTTTAAAAGATGTGCGTCTATGTTTATTCAATTTGCATGTTTCGCAATGAAAGTCTCGGTCTTTAATGTGTGGTAAACCTTTTACGCCATTACACCTCTGTGTATGTTCTATTAGTGTGGGACTGAGGTGACCTAGCCTACGATGCCATAATCTGAAATCATCTTTTTGTACTGTCGAGGCCTCAAAACGGACCTGTTTAAATTTTACGTTGTTGCTAGGTTTACTTTTACTTTTAGAATTAGCATCAGGGTGGATGTAATAAATCCCATTTTTAAGGATAGCCCTAAATAGTGTTTTATCAGTTGTGTAGGCCTTAACTCTCCCTTTCCCTCCTTTGAATGTTGCGCCTCTATCATCAAGGCGAGAGCCAGAAATAAGATTACGTCTTAAGTTAGGACAATACATTACATCCCCTAGACACAAAGTTGATCCATTTAAATTAAGATTAACAGTACCAGTCCCTTCAATCGGGAAAGTTGCTCCATCGACAGCAACGGCAAGTTCGTGGTTATGAAGAGGCTGAAAAGACACATAAAGTCCTCGGTCTTTGCAAAAGTGGTGCGAGGCACCAGTGTCAAACACCCAGGCATCGTCTTCCCCCTTAACTTTGCTAAGATTAGATTGAATGAGGAAGTTTACCTGACTATGGGAGACACTTTGATGCTTTCAGCTCGGTCTGGATCTAGGAGCTCCATTTCTGTTCTGATGTTGGACAGGACTAGCTCTGGATGTAGAAGACTCTCTGGAACTGGTGCCAACTGAGGACTCGGGACCAGACGTGACTGGAGAAGGGGCCTTGCACTGATTTTTGCTATGTCCAATTTTTCCGCACTTGTGGCATCTGCCTTTAAATTTTTGTCGGTAACTCGTTTTATTTGGTGGGCGACTTCTGGAAAAGTGAGACTGGACGGCAAGTTGATTTTTATCCTCTGACCTCAATTTAAGACGAGACTCTTCGGCGACTAGTTCAGTCAAGATGTCACAAAACAAAAATTTAGAATCTGGCCAACGGAGTATGTTCTGGACTAGACTGTCATATTTTTGAGGGAGCCATCTGAGTAGTTGAAACGACAGATAAATTTCTTTAATTGGCTCATTCATTGCCTTTAGTTGGTCAGCGATTCGGTTGAGGCGAGCAGCGTACATATCTATCGACTCCTCTGGTGCTATTTTGCATGCCAACAACTCTGAAAATAACTGCATGTGGCGGGCTCTATTATCAGGTTGGAAATGGGATCGGAGCTTTGCCCATGCATCTTTAGGATCGTCAATGTTCTCTATTATTCGACGGAAGTCAGGTTCGACATTCAGGTAGATTATGGACAGTGCTGAACGAACTCTGGATTGATAGTCCTTGTATGCTGCTGCATCACTTGTATCAGGCACAGCCTCTGTTCCGTTAACAATGCCCCAGGCATTTCTGTCCAATAGAAGGAACTTTATGTCGGCTGACCAGTTTCCATAATTATGGAAATTTAGCTTGTTTATGCTCACCTGTATGTTAGCCATTGCCGAGGAAGAATTTTTTTTCAAAAAATGTACAAAAAAGGTACAAAAAAAAATTTAATTTTTCAACAAAATTTCATAAAAATAAATATCTTAATTTTAACTGTCATACTGAAATTTATACGTAAATGCGGCCCCCCCCACTAAAATTCACTAGTGGGTCTAACTGCCGCCATCTACTAACACTTGTCAGCTAACCCTTGCCAAAGGTTACGGCCCTTAAAGGGTTAATATGGCTTAAATAAGCCGGGCCCATAACCGTGATAGCGGTCCGGATACAGGGACCGGTCTAAAAATGTAATTAAATTGAAAAACAGAGTACGTGGAAGTTTGATAGCTGAAATTTGGCAAGGTAGTGACAAAAGTGTTAAAAATGTAGATAAGACACATTCATGAAACAGTTTTTAAATAAAGCTAACGTTTATTCAACATATCACAAAATAAAATAAAGATGAAAAATATGACAGACAATTTAATTAAATAAAAAAATAATGGCATATGGCAACAAAAACAAGGTGGCAAAAATAATATGGCATGAAGTAACTTAAATGCAGCCTTCAAAATATACTTGAAGAAAAGTTCATTTTAACTTACATGATAATTAATTGAACGTGATGACACAAATCAAAACAGGCCTTTTATTTTATTAGTCACCATGGCATTAGATGTGAAGAAAAAGTTGAAGAACAGTCCACACACACTATTAATTAATCCTTGAAATGAACGTACATCACCAACAGAAGAAAGAAAAACCACAACTTCAACAGCAGAAATAAACAAACACTAAAAAAAACGTTTAATACCATCATTGCACTCATAAAAGACTTTATACCGCCACTGATATTGTTTCTTTTGGTATCTACAATATCATTTTACCAAAGCTGCCTCACTCTCGCCAATTCAAACTGCCTTTTCATCCCTTTTAAACAATATCAACATACCGCTTTCCGAAAACGCCCCCTTTCTGATGTGTTAAGTTGAGAAGTTCTCAAACTGCCCATCGGCAAAGTAATCTAGAGTGCCTTTGAAGACTGTTACACGGCGTCTGGGCGCATGCTCCCCTATACCATTACGATTGAAACGATATCGAAGCTGGCGGTTGCAACTGAATTCGGAAAAAGGCTGAGAAAACGATGGTCGATGTGAGAAATGATATCGAAACGAACAGTTTGGAAGATAAACATAGATTGGCGAGTTGAAAAACGAAAAGAAAGATTTGAACGATACTAGAAATGGAAAACGATAGCGACTGAAGAAAATGAATACAGGATTGAATGGAAAAATTAGACAAGTACGAAAAGGTGACATTATGTAGAAGTTTCAAGGTCCAAAAATATATACATAGGGCTAACAAAAGCACCCAAATTGCAGTACTAATATCAGAATAATCATTGTATCCCAATAAAAAAAAAAATTCCGCGGCGCGTCTCTAATCCAATGTATCCCAATAACATTTTTTTTCCGCAGCGCGACTTCGAAATCCTAGAAAAAGCACCCAAATTGCAGTATTAATATCGGAATAATCATTGTATCCCAATAAAAAAAAAATGTCCGCAGCGCGACTGTAATCCAATGTATCCCAATAAAAAAAAATTATCCTGCAGCGCGACTTCGAAATCCTAGAAAAAGCACCCAAATTGCAGTACTAATATCGGAATAATCATTGTATCCCAATAAAAAAAAAAATTCCGCAGCGCGACTGTAATCCAATGTATCCCAATAACATTTTTTTTCCCGCAGCGCGACTTCGAAATCCTAGAAAAAGCACCCAAATTGCAGTACTAATATCGGAATAATCATTGTATCCCAATAAAAAAAAAAAAATTCCGCGGCGCGTCTCTAATCCAATGTATCCCAATAACATTTTTTTTCCCGCAGCGCGACTTCGAAATCCTAGAAAAAGCACCCAAATTGCAGTACTAATATCGGAATAATCATTGTATCCCAATAAAAAAAAGAAATTCCGCAGCGCGACTGTAATCCAATGTATCCCAATAACATTTTTTTTCCCGCAGCGCGACTTCGAAATCCTAGAAAAAGCACCCAAATTGCAGTACTAATATCAGAATAATCATTGTATCCCAATAAAAAAAAAAAAATTCCGCGGCGCGTCTCTAATCCAATGTATCCCAATAACATTTTTTTTCCCGCAGCGCGACTTCGAAATCCTAGAAAAAGCACCCAAATTGCAGTACTAATATCGGAATAATCATTGTATCCCAATAAAAAAAAGAAATTCCGCAGCGCGACTGTAATCCAATGTATCCCAATAAAAAAATATTTTCCCGCAGCGCGACTTCGAAATCCTAGAAAAAGCACCCAAATTGCAGTACTAATATCGGAATAATCATTGTATCCCAATAAAAAAAAAATTCCGCAGCGCGACTGTAATCCAATGTATCCCAATAACATTTTTTTTCCCGCAGAGCGACTTCGAAATCATACAAAAAGCACCCAAATTGCAGTACTCATATCGGAATAATCATAGTATCCCAATAAAAAAAAATTTCCCGCAGCGCGACTCTAATCCAATGTATCTCAATAACATTTTTTTTCCCGCAGCGCGACTTCGAAATCCTAGAAAAAGCACCGAAATTGCAGTACTAATATCGGAATAATCATTTTCCACCATTCATTTATTCCTGCCTGCTTCATTCAAAGCCAAATATCCCTTCTAATGATTATCTCTTTTTCGTTGTTATTCCAATATATCCCGATACAATCTATGCTTTACTTTTATTTAAACAAACCGCATATTCCCCTATTCGTTTGTTACTGAATAAAACTGTTATCGTCTGTGTTTCCGTCGCTGCTTAGACATATTGCAATATATCCCACATATTGATATGTCCAAATTCAAACGAATAAAGAAGCGCTTAAAATACGTACGTGTTATTTGTGGAGTCGAAAATATTACCAGAGCTTAGCAGCTGGAAAGCTCGGTTCGCGAGCAACCAATCAGAGTGCTAAATGGTAAAATTTCGCCTTTCGGCTACGTTGGTGAAGCTAAGCTTCCACATTTTTTCACTGTGATTCGTTTCTTTTGAGAGGAGCTTCCTAGCTATTAACGTCTAATATTGTGAGCGCTGAATAGTCAGCCAGTGTTTATTCTATTCCTATTTCGTCTGTTGTTTTATTGTTAGAGAGCGCGCGAATCGGATTGATTTTAATATATGCTGTCTTGATACTTTAGCTTAAAACGAAGTCAAAAAAGTACATTTTAATTAGTACAAAACTATTCCGAAATGTGATTTGAATATTTATATTTCAAAAAAGATTTCAATGTTGTGTTTATGTATAGTAAATAGATAGGAAGCTGTAAATACAGTGAAAATTTTTAATTTTTTTTCTATGAAGAATGCATTGATATCTAAGAAAAAGATTGAAAAACAACATTTCTGCAGCATCTGTAATCCATTGAAAGCAATTTAATTACAAGTATATTAGCACGACATGTGGCATTAAACTAATTTCTGTTTTTGCTGTTGATTTTGACTTATTTTAATAATATTAAAATTAGCAACGTCCTAAATTTAAGAACATTTTATTTTAGTTTCTTTTTTTATAATATTCTTAGTTATACATGAGGATATTAAATAGTCAAAATAGTGCAGAAAATAGGAAGAATAGGGAGCATACTATTTTGAAAGAAAACCACTATCCAAGCAATGGTATAAGCCAAATATATATCGCACAATGTGTCCATTTCCTAAAATATTTCTGTTTTGTATAAATATGAAACTATAATATTTAAAGGATGCTGTGTGAGCAAATAGGTTAGGAGAGTTGATTCGTTGCTTTCTACACCTGTTTGTACTTAAATTGCTGCTACCATACCATTTATCTTTGAAAATTAACATTTTTCCTATTCCCACACACTTTAAGGTAGTTATCGCGATATATCACCAATATCAATATTAATTCGTTGATATATTGCGATATTAAATTTCTGATATCGTCCAGCCCTACTTGTCGTATTGTCAATCAAACGAATAAGTAACAACCCACACACGTGGTCACATTTGCTGACGGACGAAGCAAGACCCCTGTTCTGTTGAAGTAGAAAAGAAAGCAGCACTTTTTTTTCTTTTGCGTTTGAACTTAACGTTTTTATTTCTTTTAGGACTTTTTTTTGCACAGTATCAGTTTGGTTTTATCATTTAATATCATTAATAAGTATACTTCTTATTATTTTCTAGTAATTGATGCGCTGTATTTATCAAATAATTCAATTTTATCATATTGCACATTGAAAAAATGTGATATTTGAGGTATTAATACGATAAAATGAGAAAACTATATTTCAATCTGTGGTTAAAATCACATTTCAATAAATAATAGATAACAATATTTTATTTTTTTTCAGTTTTCTGGAAAACGTAATTTTTTGAGTTGACACTCTTCAAATAAGCGTGCAATATGTAAAAAAAAAAAAAAAACTTATCAGTAAATCAACCAATCTAAGGGGGCACGAAAAATTGAAAGTGCTCTGGGCACAAAAACTTGCTAGTCGGGCCCTGATCCCAATGTAATGCTAAATGACCTCAAACTGATTTTGCCTTTGAATTACACTGTTTTGCTTTAATTTTTATAAATTTGCTTGGGTCAAAGTAAAATTTTTATGCTACAGAGATGTATTATACCGCAATCCATGTTTGCCCTGGATGAAAAAAAAAAAAAGATAGTTTCAGCCCTGTATGAAAGGAAAGGCAGAAACTATACATGATAGAATCCTTAATTAGCAATAAGGAAGTATTATGTAATCATAAGCATAAAATTATAGAAGAAAGTTTTGGTGTTTTTATGTTAGCCTGCACACATTTCACCAACAGCAGCTTTTATTTTTTGCATATGAAAATATTAAATTTGAAATAATGCTTTGATGTAGAAATAAAATCGTTTTGTTTGTGATATTATCCTTTTTTTGTGCGTATTTTAAATGAAATGAATGAAACGTTTGTTTTAAATGAAATGAATAGAATACAAATGATGGTGATGGGAACAATATTTAGCAATTTATTATCTGTGCCTGGCTAACATAAAAATACCCAAGTTTCTTTTAAAAAGAGGTAACATTCAACATACAAAACATATATTTCAAAAGAATTTTATTTGTTATCTAAATAGAATTATTTATCAGTCATTTTCAAATTAACTACCATTTTAGGATTACTATCACACATATAATTTGGTTTAAATTCCAAAAATGGTTACGTGTTATTGATTTCTGATAAGTTAACACTCAGTAGGAAAGTGATATTTTATAAGTTTCTCAAAGTTACATTAAAAAAAAAAAGGTTAATAACTGGTGATTTTAATTGATATTATTTTAAAAAAATGATGTTTAATGTTTTTTCAAAATAATTTTGACCAAGAAAAATGTTATTCTAAGGAAGATAGTTTAAGGCCTAATGATCCTATAGTAAAAAATATCGGTACTTTTCGGTTAGCCGGGCGCCAGTGATATATGTACATATATAAATGCATATGTATACACATATATATGTATATATATACATACATATATGTATATATATATGTATGTATATATATGTATACGTAGATATGTGTATATGTATATACATATGCATTTATATATGTACATAAATCACTGGCGCCCGGCTAACCGAAAAGTACCAAAATATCTAATTGACAAAAAGTTATTATAACTGAATTCATAATTAAAAATATAGCTAATACCCCTGAGAGGTAATAAAAATACTTACCATTTTAATAAGAGCTTTTCAATAAATAAAAATTAAAGTAGTAATTTAGTTTACATTAATATTACTATTTTGCTACACTTTGTTTATACTAAATAAGGAACAATAAAGTTTTCTCTACCTTTATTTTCAACTACAGATATAAAAAGTTTTGTAAAATAATTATAATAATACTCATGAGATGTATAAAGACTAAAGAGCAGACATTAATATTAAATTTTAAACTATTATATAAATATATATTAGAAGAAATTTTTGTATTCTTATATATTTAAACTAGTCTAGTTAAAAATATTTATAACTTTGTTAAATCAGGATGTTAAATTTCTGTAATTTGGTAACTACAATAATCTAACACTCAATCACTTAAGTACATATAAACACGTAAATGAATACATTTTATAATACATATATATGTTATGTTATACCCATGTCAAAAGTTTTTTTTTTTAATGTAATTATGTGTTTTAAGGTTAAAGTATTAAACAGGCAGTTATTTTGGAAACCTCCCATTACTAAAGTAGATTGAAATTACTTTTATTCTTTGAAATTTTACATGAAAACAGGCATGTTAAATCACTGTTTAATGTTATTAAATAATATGCAAATAATACACAGGTGCTTAGAATCATTCATTAGAAATAAATATAATGGACATAAAACTCAATGCTTATTAAACCTGAAATTGCTTTATTCAGCTCTCTGCCCTTTCTTTAAATGTGGTAATCCATTCATAAAGTTTCACAATCAATTTATTAAATCGAGTTCGGCTAGCAGATGTACACTTTCAAAGCAGAAGAAGAAATTACACTTCTGCTTTCAAAAGAGACACCAGCTGGCCAATTAATTCAGAAATTTAATTAAAAGAAAAGTCCGTATTTCCTTTTATACTGAATACGTCTTAGAAAAGAATCACTTCAATTCGCAAAACACATGGCAGCTATGTAACTGAAAAATAACTGCAAATGATGACTTTTCTTTTAATCAACTGATAATAGTAAATGATGATTCTTCTTTTATTCAGCTTATAATATTAAATATTCCTCTTTAATAGCGCAACGAAATAATTGAAAACAGAGCTTAAATCTACTTTTTTAAATATCCATATCGTCACAAAACAAACTTGTCATTCCCCTCAGAGCGAGACTTGTAAACAAGTAGGAGGTTTTCTATTTCCATCCAGCGATAGCCGTGATTGGCTCAGAAGTACGCTAGAACAGAAGTCTAGTGGATCGAGAATTGTCGCTGTTGAAACTGTCATCTAAGACATCAAAAGTGCAAAACAAAACAATTTTAAATCAAAGAGCACTAGGAGTAATCGAAAATTAGCAATATTTTAATACTTCTCTATGACAGCAAAACATTTAGAAGCACCTCGAAATGGCCCTGATATCATGGGATATGATTTTGCTTTCCTAGGGAAGAGGGAACTAACTTTTGGAAAAAAAAATGCTCTATTCCATATCTATGTTCTTAGATTCAACATGGTATAAATTGTTTTCTCTACGAATGTGAAGGATCTAGAGATGCAACTTTTCTTTCTTTGCAAGGCAGAGAATTTTTGTATTATTCCTTATTCATGTCTCCAGAATTGCCATTTTAAATTTCTTCGCTTTAATCCCATAATAGATTTTGTGATCGGGAAATAGGTTTAAAAAAAATAATAATAATTAGATTTACTTTTAAAAATAAAAATCGGATTTCAGGGTGTTTAAATAGATATTCCGTTGTGCAAAATTTAAATCTCTGTGACCACCAGTCTGTGTACAATCACACTCACAAACATACTGACATTTTTTTTTCTCTCATTCATATACATGTCTATATTATACAGGGTGATTCTGAATTCATCATCAATATTTGGTGGGCAGGTAGGGAATAGGAAAAGAACACTATTTCACATAGGAAAGCATAGGCACAAACGAACGCATGACGGTGTATAGAGGGCGCTTTGTGTCCGCATCTCCCATGAATGCGCATAGCTGTCTGCCGTGTGCAGCCAGTCGTCATTCGACAAGGTGACTTCGCAGAAGTAACATGAACCGGTATACGTTTCAAGAACTTGCAGATATGCATCTAACTTACGGTGCCGCAGGAGAAAGCTGTCTTAGAGCTAGGCAAATGTATGCAGAGCGCTACCCCAACCGGCGCGTGCCACAGCATCAAATGTTTTCACGTGTTCATCGACAACTGTGCGAAACTGGATCATTTGCTGGTATTAATGTTGATCGAGGCAGCCGCCGATCAACACGGACAGTTTCAGTCGAGGAAGCTGTCCTACAGTCTATCGAAGAACAGCCAAGTTCTAGCACACGAGGTATGGCTCGCCAGTTTGGAGTTTCACAATCAACAGTGTGGCGGATACTAAACGAGGAACGTTTACATCCTTTTCATTTGCAAAGAGTGCAGTTACTGGAAGCAGAGGACTATCCCAAGCGTGTTACTTTTTGTCAGTGGTTCATGCAGAGAACAGCCGTTGATCTCAATTTCCCAACGTATGTTCTTTTCACAGATGAAGCGTCCTTCACTCGTGAAGGTGTCTTCAACACACACAATTCGCATGTGTGAGCTAATCAGAATCCACACGGTACGAGAGTTAGAGCTGCGCAACAACGCTTTGCCGTCAATGTGTGGACTGGGATCGTCGGCGACTGTTTGCTGGGACCGTATTTACTACCATCCCGTTTAGATTGCGCAAACTACCTCATATTTCTTCAGACTGTGTTACCGGGTCTTATGAACGAGGTTCCTGCTGTTATTCTCCGGCGAATGTGGTTCCAGCATGACGGCGCTCCAGCACATTTCGCAAATGATGTGCGTTGTTACCTGACCAGAAAATTTGGAGCTCAATGGATTGGTCGCGGTGGACCGGTTTGTTGGCCACCACGGTCACCGGATTTATCTCCAATAGACTTCTTTGTATGGGGTGCCATGAAAAACATGGTGTACGAGACCCCTGTTGCCAGTGCTATGGACCTTGTAGCACGCATATCGGTTGCCGCCGCAAACATCCGGGAAACGCCAGGCTTATTCCAGAAAGTTCGGTTGTCCATGCAACGTCGTTGTGAGGCATGTACTCTAGCAAATGGTCAGAATTTCGAGCACCTCTTGTAAGTCTGTACAAAAGGTGCACAAATAAATGTTTTTTCTCTTACCACTTTCTTGTTATGTTTTCTTTCCACCATTTAACCGGATTCATATTGCCCTACTACATGACGTCTGCGCCCATGCTTTCCTATGTGAAATAGTGTTCCTACCTCCCCACCAAATATTGATGATGAATTCAGAATCACCCTGTATACATGACGCATGAAAATGGAACCTGTCTATAATGAAACCCTGCCTTAAACAGGAAATTTTTCACTTTCAGCAAAAAAGAATAACATAACAGCTAAAAAAGTGAAACTATAAAGACAAATCCTATTTAAAACGGAATTTTTGTCCGGTTCCTTGCGATTTCATCTTAACAAGTGTTACTGTATATATCAGGAATTTTTTTTATAGCTAACAAGATCCAATTAAAAAAATTGCACACACACACACACACACAAAATCTGGTTACACCTATGAATTCCTTTTCATTTGTTAATACACATCGGTAAAGGTTCATATTTATTTATTTTTTCTTTAATGCACGTACAAACTGCAAAAGTTACTTACATCGCGCAGCGTAGTGTAATCAGAACAGGTGGGTGATTCAGTTGTCCTATGTAGCATACATTAAGAACATCTAATATTTGCACAGTCTATGATCAGCTCACTTGATTCTGTTATTAATTATACACTTAAAGTTCTCAACGATTTCAGTCAGATAGTAAATTTATTATATCATCAATAATCATGCATTTTACTTTTGTCATGTGAAAAGAAAATGGTTTTTAAAACCCGCTCAGAGATAAAAGGAAATCTGTAGTAATCGAATCATTCGATATTTTATTAATCGAATGAAAGCTAGTTTAGAACAGGGAGATGGAGAAAACCCAAGTTATATTTTGTGGAAATAAAGAGGGCGCTGTAAGTGCTGGGAGGCAGCCTTTTAACAGAATATGTATGTATAAGGAATGTATATTAAAATCTGAAAATATTTTATTCTTTTATTTTGAATTATAGAGATTTTATACTATAAATTTATGATTGCGTATAGGTGCTTATTCTTGGATGAAAAACAGGTTATGAAGAAAGTGACACAAAAATCTCTACTCTGAGTGGTTTTGAATCTTTAAATTTTGTATGGACTGCAGCCGTCGATTGGCGTATTCGATATTAAGTAAAGAATCGATATAGCTAAATTCGATAATTGCAACAAAATCGTACATGACTATGAAAAGGCAAAAAGAGAAGTAATATACTTTTTATGAATGAAAAATGCAAATGTAAAATTAAAAATATATACTTTGGCTGTTTTTAGTCATTTTTCATAATGAAAAATAGCAAAGATATACATAATTTTAATTTTAGATATGTATTTATCATTCACAAAAAGCATATTACTAATCCTTCTGTGGGAAAATTTGTCTTTTATTTGTTACCTGCATTCTTGGAAAACTTATCGATTGCAGCTATATTGATTGCGTTATTTTATGAGAAAAGAAGGGACAAAATAATATTACAAATTACAACAAAAATATTTGAAATAACATACTTATTTCTTCAATTACTGCTCTTGATTTAAGTGCCCGATTTTTTATTCCCGCCGTTTTCCTATTTAGACTGCATGATCTGGATTCTTTGTCAATGGTAGGAAAACTTTTTTAATTGCTGCTAAAAATGCAACAAATCACGTGCTTTTTCTTGATGAAGATATTTTGTGCCACATGAACTTCGCGAAGTAGGAATCCAATAGACTCTCTACTTTTTGGCAATGTTTAGAATGGAATTCCAATTTTTATCAAGCTCCTCGATTCCTCAATAGTATTTGTGTGAGCTCCTGTAAGCAGGTCCATAAATCTCTGACTATGATTTACTGTTGGTGTTTATAATACCCATTTAGAGAGGTTTTTTGTATGCCTACGAGCAATCACATACTTTTGTTGTCCTCGGTAGCACATTATCTCTTATAAATTCAATCAAAATATCCTCAACCCTGGACAAAACTGGTTTTAAGAAACGTTTATTCAATCCCACCAAACACCTATTTCCCATTCTCTCGTTTTCCTTTATTATGCTTTCTTTTGTTATCTTCCACAACGTTCCCTACACCCCCAGTCTTTTCAGAATCATATGCACACATACTTCCCTGCAAAAATTATTCCAGTCAGCCAGTGTTTCACTACTACTTATTCCCACTTCATTGCATGCACCATTCACCCATAAACAAGTAAAACATCAATTATACTCAATTTACTGTCCCCAAATCATAAAACCTTTCAAACCAACCTCTTACTCTCGTGCGTTTCCTTTTTCAGCGCGACCATGTATAACCTTTCTGATCTTATGATCCTTTCTGTCTTTCCTTTCAACCAGACTCATATCTTCCTTACATTCAAGGCATTCATACAGCATTGCAATCAATCCTTCATTCATATAAAAGTGTAAAATCTCAAAATTCCCTTTTTTTCCAAATGGTGAAACAATTTCAAATTATAAATAACATTCATATCACTAGCAGTCACCATTATTCACACTTGCTACATGATGCCAAGAGAGACAGGAGCTCGACGAAAATGTACCTCGTGGTTCACAGACACACAACATGCAAATTTGAAAGTAAGAAAAAAAAATCTGCAATTGGAAAACTACTCAAAAACTTTCTGAAATAGCTTTACTCTAATAAAACAATTAAAATGACCTGCTCAATCTTCCTGACCAATAGGGCTAAAGTTTGAACTTTGACCATCCCCCACCCGTCTACGAATGCTGAAAGCAGATAGAACAAATCCCAAAGTTAAGAAATATTCTCTAATCATAGGCGTAACTAGAGAGGGGGCCGGGTGGGCCATGCCCACCCCAGATAGTTCCAGTGCCCACCCCAGAATTTCAAGTTCACATGAAAATTTTATGACTGCGATATGGTCAAAATTTTAATTTTCAAATATTTGAATGATTATACCAATAAATTATACTATATATTTCTGATTTGAGAACTAATGTAACGAAAACGGCGCGCACGCATATATAAGTGTGTGTGTGTGAGATATAAAAGAAGCAACAGACAAAGAAAATCTTATTAGTCTTCTACATTCTTTGCAACAGTTATCTGATCCGGAGTCTATAGGGTTCCAAAAGGAACAAAGTGAAATATTATCTGAAAGCTCTAAATCTGAACGAGAGTTTTCTTTTTTGTCACGAGGTGATTGGGAAAAAATCAGTCCCAGATGTCCAGTTCCGTATTCTTTCAACTAACAAGGAGACCGCCAAACATGGTGCGCACAGATTTTGATGATTTTAAGGTATGTTATAGAGGTCAAACCCCTAACTATCCTGGTCAAAGTTTTCCTTCAAATGGCCCTTAGTTTTTGAGAAATTTGGGGTTAAAGTTCAGCATACGTTTATAATACTCAATAGATTGCTACTTCGAGCGAGGTCTCTGTGGTGCAGCGCTAGCATGCGGGATTTCTGAACGCAATGCAAGGGTTCTGTCCCCTCCTATGCCTTTTTTTTTTTTTTTTGGCGCATTGTACGTTTCAAGCAGAAGTGGGAATTCTACGTTGAACTTTTTTATATATATTATATATATTTTTTTATTTTTTTTTATAGTTTTCCTAATAAATTATAGAATGTTTCATAAAATCTTATAGCTTTTCTGCAATTATTAAACTAATATTCTATTTACGAAACTCCAAGCTAATTAATGTATAGATTTATTTATTATTATTTACTTTTTTATATTTTAAGCACAGTTCTGAAAAAATACTTTTTTTTTCTTTTTTTTTTTTTTAATGTTATACAATTTTATTTTGTATAACTTATACAAAATAATTTTCACTTCGAAACTCCCAAACGTATGTGAGATTAGATATTTTCAAAGAAATAATAAAATTTTAAAGCAGTAACACTTATATTTAAGTTTTTTCCAGTTGTATAAATATTTAGTGCACTCTAAATACATTTATCATTAAAGTTCAAACTCAATATCATTTTTCAATCGCACAAAAAAATGACAGATTACATTTCAGATTTGTTTTCAATTTAACAAGTAAAAACACTGCCAATATCACACATAAAAATTTAACTAGAAAAGCAAAAATCGTCTGTAAATGAGAGATAAAATTTGCAATACATACAAAAAAAAATATATTTTTTTAAATCGTCTGCTGCGACTTTCATGGAAATATCAGAATGAAATTATTTTCCTTGGCATAAGCTTTTTTTGCAGCCATTTGCAATGTTTGGAGTAATGCTGTATATAGGAAAATTCTCTAGATTGTAATATAATGGAAGGAACAAGCACTGATATGGACAATTCTGGCTTGGAAGAAAAACTAAAATATGAAGTAACGAATGCTCTAAAATATTGCGAGACATTGTTAGAAAATGATAATCTCTTTACACATTCGCCATCTGTTAATATTTCTAGTGCTTCTATAGCAATGGCTGAAGAATTCCATAGCTCAATTTTAGACATATTGGACAGTCGGCAAATTATTTATTCAGATGAATTGATAATGATGAATGAAGAAGATGAACATAATGAATTTACAGAGGTATGTTTTGTTACTTTACCAAAAAATATTCATTATATTTATTGTTCAATAAAAAAAATCGAAATCAAATAATTTAATTTTAATTATTTATTTATGTAGTGTCCGTGATTTCAGGAAGATGAAGCGAATTTTGTGGCTGAGGAATTTTCACCCGAACCACGTGACTATATCCCATTGTGGTACAAAAAGAATGCGGTTGCTTTAGCTGAAGCCCATCCAAAATGGAGTTTAAAATCATTGCAAGCTAATGGAGCAAGTCGCTTTAAACAAAAGCATCTCTTACGTAGATGGAAAGATGATGTAAATCGTGGAGGTACTTATTTTGACAAATGGAAAAGCATCGATTATGAAACGTATGAAAGATTTGTTGAAGCTCGAAATAATATGGAACAGGTAAAACAAAACGAAATTTTTCAATTACTGATGTAACTGCAAAAAAAATTGAAAACTATTATATTAATTTATTAACTCATTTTTTATTACTAATATACAGGTCACGACAAGGACTTTACAACACTGGGCAATGAGTGCGGCTGCTTGTTTTCAGTCGGATGATTTCCATTTCCTTGCAAGTCCCAGGTGGGTAGAAAGATTTAAAAAGAACCATCGGATAAGACAACGTAAAGTGATGAAATTTGTCAGTCACAAAGAAATTACAACGATTGAAGAAATAATGGAAGCGGCTGAAAGATTCCGTGTACAAACAAAAGTTCTAATTAGTAAATTTGACTTGGATTACGTAATTAATACGGATCAAATTGGATGCCAATACCAAACAACCTACAACAGATCACTTGCTGAGCGAGGAGCTAAATCAGTGTTTGTCAAAAAAAATTTGAATAAATTAACGCATTCTTACACAGCACAGTACTCTCTTACAGCATCTGGAATTGTTTTACCATTCATGTTCATTTGCTTACGTGAACAATCTGGAACATTTGGTCCAATTGTTCAAAAGAAGGTAAGTGAATTGAGCGCCACGTTTAAGAACGTAATCGTTACGTGTTCAAAATCCGGTAAGTTGACAAAGCAAACCTATGCAGAATATTTAAAAACTTGTCTTCTTCCCTACATTAAGAAAAATATTTTTCTTTTGATAATTGATTCGTGGGGAGGTCAGACAGATTCGACAATCTATGATGAGATTTTCGAAAATGAAAATGGGGAGGTATCATGCATAAAAAAAATAATTCCACCAAAATGTATCCCTGTTTGCCAGCCAGGGATGTAGCTTTAGGGGGGGGAGGGGGGGGAGCCTCCCCTCCCAATAAGTTCAAGTAGTAGGGCGCCAAAGAAGGTTTAAGGGCGCCGTCAGGCGCTCATAAAGAAAGGGTATATTAGTAGTAATTAGTGATTATAAAAACACTTTATTTTAAATCTTAAATTAGAAAGTAAGTTACTTTTAACATACAAAATTTGAATAAGGGGTTTAATTTTAGATTTGTTACTACTTCTGTCCCCTCCCCCCCCACGCCCCACCAAAAAGGTATACTTGCGAAAGGGAAAATTCTGAAAATAGGAATTGTAATCAATTGCGGGACGGTAAGTGTAATTCGATCCTTAGAAGTACCAAATATTCCCTTCTTATCTTAGTAGCTGTTGGCAACCCTTTGTTGTGGAAAGAAAGTGTGAAGAAGTTGAACTGACTGGTGGGGGTTAGAACGGTTCTCCAATACTTTCATGTAAGGGGCCAAAGATTGTTTAAGGGCGCCGTCAGGCACCCATAAAGAAAGTGTTTAAATAGTAGTTGCAAGTAACTATACAAGAACATTATTTTGAATGTTAAGAATTGCAATCATTTGCAGGGCAGTAATGTAATTCGATCCTTAGAAGTACAATTCTTTCCTTATCTCAGTAGTTTTTGGTCACTTTTGGTAATCTAAAGAAAGTGTAAAGAAATGGAAGTGACTGGAGAAAGGTTACAGAACGGCTCAGAGAGGGTGGGGGAGGCCTAGAGCTAGAGGCAGTGTTGAATCCAGGGGGTGGCCCGGGGGGGGAATATCCCCCCGGGGCATTGAAATGTCCCCCCCGGAAGATTTAAGATTTTATGCTTTCAATGGTCAAAAAGTAGAATTTCCCCCCCGGAACTCTATAATGTCCCACCCCGGAGCCACAGAAATCCCTCCCAGAGAAAAGTGGCCCGGGGCATTGAAATGTCCCCCCCGGAAGATTTGAGATTTTATGCTTTTAATGGTCAAAAAGTAGAATTCCCCCCCCCCCCCCCCCCGGAACTCTATAATGTCCCCCATGGAGCCACAGAAATCCCTCCCGGAGAAAAGTGTCTGAATCCAACACTGGCTAGAGGTCTCCACGGGCTGAAATTTCTAGGGTCGGACCCGCCCGAGTACAAACGAAAGCTGTCCTGCCCAGTCCGTTTTAAAAACCGAAAGTTTGGCCGGGAACGGAACGGTTCAATTTCTACAAAAGAAAATACGATTTTTCATAACATATAATAAGATTATTTTAAAGAATAGTGCATATATTTTTTTGCGAAATTTTTAAAGTATATTTCAGACTACATGTGGGCAATCCATAGAATACAGAATGTCAACATTAATGAATACTTAGACTTCTAGACTTTTACATTCAAATAAAGACTCATTAAAAAAAAAAATGTACTTTAGAGTAAAGATAAAAAATGTTTAAAAACATCATAAATTTTGAAGCTTTATAAATAAAAATTAGATTAAAAAATATTTCTTCGGAATTCATTAAAGTTTATTTCCAAAGATTTTGTTACCAAAAATCCATTATCAATTTTAGTTTTGAATAAAAAATTGTCTGCCAGACACATCTTAGGAATAATTAAATTCAGGTCCAGCCTGGTCCGCGTATATAAAAGAAACGTACGCCTGAACACGGCCTGAGTCCACAGGAAAAATTAGGTGCCGGCTCAGACACAATGTAACTGTCCGATGAAAATCTCTACGTTAGGCATATTAAGTTTCTGTATTGATGTTGTCAAACTAGTATCGAATTGTGCAACATATTTATAACGTATTCTGGCATAGCCAGGTCTATTGAAAATTGTTTATATTTCATCGGCTTAGTCCGATCTTTTTAAATTTGGTATATCGGTGGCGGTAAGTCCCTCTTATTTTTTTACCAGACCGCCTAGCCTGTTTATTTTTTTTAATTTTAGCCCGGCCCATTTGAACGTTTGACTTTATTTGGCCGGGTGCGGAAATCGGACCGTGCAGATCGTGATCTCTAGGGTAGAGGTCTACACGGGCCAAAATTTACAGGCCCGCCCCGAACGAAAGCTATCTTGGCCAAACCCAGTCTGGTCTAAAAGCTAAAAGTCTGGCATGGAATCGGACCGGTCTGTTGAAAATTCAGTGAAATCAGGCCCAGCCCGACCTTACCAACTCAATTTCTACAAAAAAAATCCAATTTTTATTATACGATTAAAATTTTTTTAATTAATACTGCATGCATATTTATGGGAAAATTTTACAGCATATTTTAGAATACTTTATGCATGCCACATGCCATATCATACAGAATAGTATTATTAATGATCACTTAGACTCTTAGATTATTACATTCAAACGAAGGCATTAAAAAAATTGATGTAGTTTAGAATAAATGAAAAAGACGGTTAAAAACATCCTAACTTTTGTTGCTGTATAATAAAAAAAAATGTTTCTCTGTAATTTATTAAAGTATACTTCCAAAGATTTTGTTAATAGAAGTTCATTATCGCTATATACTATTATTACGAAACAACTCGACACGTCCTGGGAACAATTAAGCCCAGTTTCCACTCGGTCTGAGTACATAGAAAATAATGTAAGCCTGATCCCAGCCTGCTCGAGTCTGCTGAAACAATTAAGCCCAGGCTCAAGTATGATTCAAGTATCCAATGCCGATATCTACGCTTGACACATTTCTGCATTGATGTTGTGATGGGCTCATGCAGTACATTTACTTATTCTCTTTCCAGACAAATCCATTGAAAATTCTCTAAGAATCTCTAAGTTTTTAAGAATAAAATAGCATTGTAATTTTTCTGTAAAAATTATACTGATATTTTAAACAGAATTTCGAGACGCGCGAGTTAGAGATCTGCACGGCCCAGGCTTAATTTTTTTCTGCAGACTTGGGCCGGGACGGTCCAGACTTCTTTTTTTCTGGGCCAAGCTGGGCTTGGACGTTATTCTTCCTAAAGGTTTGCATGGACCGAAATTTGCAGATCAGCGTGAAAATCAGAAAATTAGGCCTGGCACATGAATTTTTGCGAAAAATGAATATATTTTTAAATGGCCATTATTCTACAATTAAAATTCGTTTTAAAGAATAGTACATACTATTCTAAGCAAAAAAAAAAAAAAAAAAAATTAAAGTACAGTAAACAGTAAAACCTGTGAAATAGAAACAGTCTATGACAATAATCCTTTCTTACACGGAAAAGTGTCTTGATCCGTGCAAAAAGAATATAATATATACCACAGACGATGTACCTGCTAAGAATTGGACCTGCCTATAACGGATTTTTCTTCCCTTATTGAATCTTCCTTTGAATGTAATAGTCTAATTCAATTTTTTAATCAGTGTTTATATTCATTGTCTAAGTGGATCATAAATATTGTTGATATTTTACATTCCACGCATTTTGAACATAATCTAAAAATAAAATCTATACATAAGTAAGTGTAATTTTAATTTTAGGTTAATGTTGCTTCAGAAATATCGGCATACTTTGTAGATATTTAGTCGAGCCAAGCCGGTCAAAACTTTTTGCTTTTATACCGGGGTGCGCCAAAATAATTTTTGAACGGGTTGGCCGAACTTTTTGCTTTTATGCCTGGCTAGGCCGTGCCTGGGCCTAGAAATTTTGGCGCCTGCAGACCTCTAGCGCGGCTGATGACTATGTGGCGAGAGAGTGGTGGGGTGGGATGGGGAAGTGGAAAAGGAAAATTATAAAAGGGCGCCAAAGTCAGGTCCTCCCCCCCCCCAATAAAAATGTCAAGCTACGCCCCTGTTGCCAGCCATGTGATGTCTATTTTTTTCGCCAAGTAAAAAATTTCATGAAAAGGTTACAAAATGCAACAAGTTTGCTAGAAAACCAGAGGGAAATATCTTCATGAGAAGATATTATAAAAATACATTCAATTATATTACATCAATTTAGCTCCCCTCACTTCCGCCCTATGATAAGATACGCATGGTCTGCATCAAAATTAATACATAGCAGAGAAATTTTCATAAATCTAAACGATTTATGCTTTCCAACAACATTGTTAAAAAAATCATGTTCGTGTAAAAAAGTTGCTTTTATAAATTGTGCTGTTTGTAATGTAATTTTATGTTTTGAATGTTTTTACGATAAGTATCATCCAACTAACTGTGCATTTACTAGTGATGATTAAGCATTTTTGTTTCACATCTTTTAACGTATTTTTGACGTATTTACCGCAAATTAAGTTTTAAAAAGCATACATACTATATTCATTTACCCTTTTTTAATGTATTTATCGTAAATCAAGTACTAATATATACATATATATTAAATTTATTTATGCTTTTCTCCAACAATGTTAAAAACATTCATGATCATGCAAAAAAGTCGCTTTTTATAAACTGTGCTGTTTTTAATGTCATTTTATGTTTTAAAGGTTTTTACAATAAGTATCCTTTATTAAATGTGTATTTATTTGGACTTATACGGGTGATAATTAGCATTTCTTTTCCAACTTTGAATGCATTTTTTAATATATATAAAAGTAGAGTATTTAAAAAATATATATTATGTTAATTAAGGCATTCTTCCAACATTGTTAAAAAAATTTCATCTTAAGACATTCTTTTTATGGCGATTTTTAATGCCATTTTATGTTTTGAATACTTTTGCGATATGTATCACCCAATTAATTCTATATTTATTTAATTAAAAATGTCAATGACGGTAATGATAAACATTTTTGTATCTCATCAGTTAAGATGTTGCAAGATGTTTAGAACGAATCAAATAATATTAAAAGGATATATTATTTTGTAAATGTTTTCCTCATCAATTACTTAAAAAAAAAAAAAAAGAAAATGCAAGTAAAAAAAGTATGTATTATTTTATAACTATGATAAATAAATAAATAAATAAATAAACATAAATGCCAACAATAATAGTAAGTTAAAAAAAAAGACGGGACTTCTAGACTTTAATTATCTTGGATTTTCGTCGACACAAATATTAGTTTAATAATTGCAGAAAAACTATAAATTTTTATGAAACATTCGAAAATGTAAATATAATTTATTATGAAATTATAAAAAAGTTCAAAGATGCAGAATTCCCACTTCTGCTTAAAACGTGTAATGCACCAAAAATTAAAAAAAAAAAAAAAAAAAAAAAAAAAAAAAAAAGGCATAGGATGGGACAGAACCCTTGCATTGCGTTCAGGAATCGCGCATGCTAGCGCTGCACCACAGAGACCTCGTTCGAAGTAGCAATCTATTGGGTATTTCAAACGTATGCTGAACTTTAACCCCGAATTTCTCAAAAATTAAGGGCCATTTGAAGGAAAACTTTGACCAGGATAGTTAGGGGTTTGACCTCTATAACATACCTTAAAATCATCAAAATCTGTGCGCACCATGTTTGGCGGTCTCCTTGTAAGTCAAAAAATATCATCTGCTGTGGTGAGAGAAGGGAATAGTGGGAGGGCACAGGTGCCCAAACGTTTTTTTCTTACAAAAATAATGACCAATTTAAAAAACAGGATGTAATTGACAAATTACTGATCAATTAATTGTCTGAGTGATGAGACACGGCAAAAGTCATAAATGAGAACATCATTGCAGGGGGCTATACTTTGAAGGTTAAGGTAGGGTGAATTTTTTGCAATTTGCCTGCAGCTGTAAGCGTATGGGGTTATTTCCCTTTTCCAAGTTTGCATGCGTAATTATCAGTGCGCAAATAAATTCTGTAGTTTTGGAAATTTTTGTTTGCATTACTGCATGCTGCTTCATGGATCGAGGCTCTTTGCTTCATGTTTCTGAACGTACTTTTTGTGTGTAAATTTTTCCTTATCAATCTTTGATATTCTGAATAAATAGAAGGGCTTAGTAAAATAAGATGTTACGTAACAAAAATGAAATTCTGAGACAATTTAAATGAAAGCTTTTAGTTGCAATTTTTATTTTTGTTCTTGTACCTTGTATTTAGTAAGTTAACGAGTAGTACTCTCTCAGAAAAACTTAGCAACATTTAATTTACTAATATAAAAATTATTAATAATATTTAAGTTATTTTTATTAAAATATTAACTTTTAATAAATAATATATCAGATTTTAAAGATTAATTAAAATATTGGTATTTTACATTTACCATATCACAGATTGTCTCATAATACCCTCATCGAAAAAATAAACTGTATTTTGAGAAAATGTAACATAATAGGTTCTTGCTCGAACTTCTTTAATTAATGTCATTTATTATTTAATAAATAATAATAATAATAATAATAATAATAATTGGTAAAGACAGAATTTATTTTTGAAATTGACAAATTTAACCTTAAAAAAAATACTTGAAATTTAAATTGCTGCAGTAGTTGTGATTGCGAAAAGAGTAGAGATGTTAATGACGAATATTTACACAGCATATCGAGTTAAATTATCATAGAATCTTTCATTGGGAAGTAGAATTTCAATTCATCAACACTAGCAATCAGGGCCCGCTTAAGACATAAAAGCCCGACGTTACTCTGGAGCCCTCCTCTACCAATTGCTTTGTTATTTACTGAATCCATTTTTGGTATGCTGGAACAATTTGAAATTTTATCATCAAAATTTCGAGTAAACAACAATTTAGAAAGAGAGATCTTCTTAAATAAAAATTTCATAAGGGAAAAATGCATTTTTTACCCTAATTGACTGTTTTTTTTTTTTTTTTTTTTTTTTTGTAAAAAGTTATTCTGAAAAGTAAATTTGGGGGCCCTTTTGTATTTGTTTGTGTAAGCACGGGCCTATTCGGTAAAATTCAGTCACTTCCAACCATTTCATATTTCATAAAAAGCTTGTTAACATAACGTTAATATATCTTCATTATTGTTGAAGTTATGAACGAAAATTCGGGTTCAGTTTGTAGTGGATAATTTGTATATTTTTTTCACTTTACTGTATTTTAATAGAATAAGTGGATTGCGATGCTGTTTTACTGTAGAAAAGGTATTTGTCTTGACCACACTATCTCTCCTGAAAGTTTCTTTCAAAATTTTAGGAAAATACTGTATGTTTGCAACTTCTAAAAATGATCGCCCGCTGTGGTGCATTTAAAAATTTCATTGATAAATCAAAAGGAGCAATAAGTTTTTTTGCCGAGTTGCCAATTCAATAGAATTTTTTTTCTTACTGACTTACTGTTTCTTTCTGACAAATAACACTATATAACGGTAAAATTTTCCTTCTATGTCCTTAAAAATTTCTTTTCAATTTTGGAGTATTTATTTTAATTTAGAGAAGGAATTATGGAATTTAACGTTTCATTAATTAAAAATTTTTAAGACCATCCTCCTCTTAAAAAATAACTCAAAGCTTTTTTTAAATTTTTGTGTGCAAAGTTTACTTGTAAAATAACTCATTGTTGTACTCATTCCTCAAAACACAAGTATTTGTGTTAAATATGGTGTACAATTTACTTTAAAGTTTATTTTTTAATACTTTTAAATCTTAAAATGCAGGAATATTAGGCCTACCGAATTTTCAGCATCTGGTTTACAAATGTCGAATATTCGGTATTGGATCAAAATCACTAATCGATGTATCTCTATAAGTACCTTTCAAATGTGATAGAAATAATTTTGAAGAATACTTTTGTTTTCCCATGAAAAAAAGGTAAAACTTAAGCTTTTTTATTTATTTTGGGCAAAAATTATTTTAGGTAAAAATGTTTTCCATGTGAGTTCTCTTTAATCAAATCTCTTTCTGTTGAATTCTGATGGAGCTAATTACATCTAGAGCACTAAATGTTCTTCAGCACACATATAATTAAATTTCTCTCAACAGTTCAATTTCCTATATACTTGATCAGCAGTATTGTTGTCGTATGTAAACCAAAAGGTAAATGCTAGAATCATGTGAACTTTAATGACTATGCTATAGATTTGTTTGAGAAAGAGAATGTATACGGAGCATTTAAAAAAGAAGATTCTAAAATGCATACGGAGCATTAAAAAAAAAAGATTCTAAAATGTATACGGCGAGTAACTTTGTATGCCCTCCACTATACCTCTTTTGATCAGTGAGTATAAATCAGTGAGTGAACATTATCTATATTTTAGTGTCCCAATCCTGATAATTATAAAGCTCATAAATGACTGAAATGCTTTGCATTTTGTGTTTTTAATTTGTATTGATATTTATGATATTGTAGTACAGTGGTGTATCCAGGATTTAATTTCGGGGGGGGGGGGGCTGACTTAAATTTCGATAATGTTCAGAGTCTTACTAAATATGCGTTATAAACAGAAATCATGTTTGACAATAAGGCCGTAGGCAGAGAAAAATGGGGGGGGGGGGGGGGGTTAGGGGCCGAACTCGAGCCCTCCGCTCTCGCCGAAATAAGTTGAAAAGTGACAAATTAATTTTGCTTGGGACAATCTCAAACAATTTTTTTTCTAGTTTAGGATCAATTTTCTATTACTGCCAAGGCCCATGGGGCACTTTCCCAGAACCCACATATTTAGGGACCTAAAAATTTATGGTGTTTCAAATAAATTTTATTGTAAACAATCTTAATAGATTAAGAAATTAAAATTTCTAGATTCATTACACAACGTATGTAAGTTAAAATTGTCAGTGATATCATAAGTATATTTATAATTTTTCTTCTCATTTGAAGATTTAAGTTTCTCATAGTGCGTCCAATTTATTTCAGCTTCTTCATATGTGTTTTAAACTTGTTTAAAAATGTTTTAATTTTATGACTATCTTATTTATAAAATATCATTTTCTTTGGGTTGCGCATGTTTTTAAAGTTCGTGCAACATTAGTTCATGTTTATTTAACATGATATTTGAGTCTGTCAAGTTAATTTTTACGAAGAAATTTCAATAATAATAATCCAACTTCAGTTCACATTTATTCTCAGTCTTTCATTTAAATGGGTGCATTACACAGTTATATTCATACACTTCTCATTCACAGTATTTGTAAAAATATGATAATCTACGATTAGGGCCAAAAATATTTTCAGTTGCCATGGCCCAAAATTTTGATGGACAGGGTGTTCTTGATAAACACACTTTCTTTGCAAAATCTCTTTTTTTAATACCAACATAAATTTAATTCAAAATCTTAGCGGTAGCAAGCATTCCTTCTTGATCTCCCCCTTCTCTTCGTATACATGCTCCTGGGATTTTGGTCAAACGTGTGGCTATTAACATTCAAGCAATATATGTTTAAAAAAACTCATCAAATTTGTGAAGGAAGGGACAAGTTAAGAATTAATTGGAAACTAAACATCAGATTTCCCTTTTTTAAAAAAGAGTTAAAGTTATTGAATTATGGCTAACAATATTACTGGACATTTAATAAAAAACGGTAAGTAAAATTGTAAGAAAATTTATTTTTAACCTGTGAATTTATTTAATGCTATGCTTCTTTTGTTAAATATTCCAAATGGTAAAAATGCCGATACTAAAGTGTGTCGTGTCAAAATAAGAGCGATTAGAAAAGAACACTATTCGTAATATTGTACTTTCATAGAACAGTAATTAAGAATTTTTATTTTTTGCTGGATCAGTCATACACTTAAATATTGAAAAAGGTTTTTCGCATTTCTCAGGCTGCTGCGTCGGGAATCCGATTCAAAACGCCAACTTGGACAGTGCTTTCCGAAACTTTTTCTACCTTTACAAAAAAAAAGGGAAAACGTGTTTCGATTGCAATGTTTCTGAATAAAAAGACCTGTGAATTTCATGCGTTTCCGAGCAAAAATGAATTAAAAAATATGTCATAAAGTAGCCAGTTTTTATTTGAGAACAGCCTTAAATCTGGAAAAGCACGTAATGTAAATAAAACTAGTTCGCTAGTAAAAAGACCAGGAAAAAATAAATCAACAGGAGATTATTTTTTTAGTATTACTACTGGGCATCTTTAAAAGACCCTTCCAACACCGAAAATCAATAATCTTGTTTGACATTGCCATTCACAAAAAAAAAAAAAAAATTCAGTTCGTACATTTGCTGATTTGGAGATAATGTTTAATGTCACTGCGCACTAATATACCTCCTTAGTCTTTGCATCATTTGTGGAAGAGAGTTAAATATTCTTTAAATTAATTAAACTACTTCTAGATCTTGATAATTGAGCATATTATACATATTCAATTATCCACTAAAACATGTGTGGAACTGTTTTTCAGTCATTTGAAAATAGATTTTGTGGTCTCAAGTAATTTTGATTGCAGGACTGAGAGGCATATGGGGAGAAAAATCGGCACTTTTTTCATTCCATTTTTGACCATTTTGGGAGGTGGGGGGTCTGTGCCCCATCAGCCCCTTCCCCCTCTTTGGATATGCTGTGCTGTTACTCTGTACTAATATGGGGTTAAAAAGAAGAGAGTGGGTAGTCTATTGATGACAAAAAAAATAATATAAATTTATCTCAAAGAAAAAAAAAAAACAGCACTATTTTCATGAGATGTTCGACTATTTCGGGAAGAGGGGGGGGGGGGGGGGCTGTAACCCCATCAAGAAAAAAACAGCACTATTTTCATGAGATGTTCGACTATTTCGGGAAGAAGGGGGCTGTAACCCCATCAGCCCCCTTCTCCTTTTTAGGTATGCTCTGATGTCAATGTGGACTAATATGGGTTTAAAAAGAAGAGAGTGGGTAGTCTATTGTATGACAAAAAGAATAATACAAATTTATCTCAAAGAAGAAAAAAAACAGCATTATTTTCATGAGATGTTCAACTATTTGGGGAGGGGGGGACCTGTAACCCCATCAGCCCCCTTTTCCTTTTTAGGTATGCTCTGATGGCAATGTGGACTAATATGGGACTAAAAAGAACAGAGTGGATAGTCTGTTCTCTGACAAAAAAAAAATGCAAATTTATCTCAAAGAAAAAAAAAACACTAATTTCATCAGATGTTCGACTATTTCGGGAAGTGGGGCTGTAACACAAACAGCCCCCTTCCCCTTTTTAGGTATGCTCTGATGTCAGTGTGGACTAATATGGGACTAAAAAGAAGAGAGTGGATTGTCTGTTGTATAACAAATAAAAAAATACAAATTTATCTCAAAGAAGAAAAACACATCACTATTTTCATGAGATGTTCGACTATTTCGGGATAAGGGGGGGCTGTAACCCCATCAAGAAAAAAACAGCACTATTTTCATGAGATGTTCGACTATTTCGGGAAGAGGGGGTGCTGTAACCCCATCAAGAAAAAAACAGCGCTATTTTCATGAGATGTTCGACTATTTCGGGAAGAAGGGGGCTGTAACCTCATTAGTCCCCGTCTCCTTTTTAGGTATGCTCTGATGTCAATGTGGACTAATATGGGTTTAAAAAGAAGAGAGTGGGTAGTCTATTGTATGACAAAAAAAAATATATATATATATATATATATATATATATATATACAAATTTATCTCAAAGAAGGAAAAAACAGCACTTTTTTCATGAGATATTCGACGATTTCGGGAAGGGAGGGCTGTAAACCCATCAGCCCCCTTCCTCTTCTTAGATATGCTCTGATGTCAATGACAACTAATATGGGGTTTAAAAAGAAGAGAGTGGGTAGTCTGTTGTATAACCAAAAAAAATTACAAATTTATCTGAAAAAAGAAGAAAACAGCACTTTTTTCATGAGATTTTCGACTATTTCGGTCTTGGGGGGGGGGAGGGGGTGCTATAACCACATCACCCCCCTTACCATGTTTATGCTGTGATGTCAATGCGGACTAATATGGATTAACGAGATAGGCTAATCCACTGTATAACAGAAAAAAAATAGAAATTTATCTAAAAAAAGAAAGAAAAAAGAACTTTTTTCATTTTACTCTTGACAATTTTGGGGGGGGAGCTGCAGCCCCATCAGCCCACCCCCTGGATACGCCACTGTTATAGTAAGTATTAACGTTATTATGCAAAAGAATTCACGAATAACATAAGCAAATAATAAAACTTGCCGTGCTATTTTGCTTAAAAAATTTGGGCCCATACAATATATTTCAAAAGTTGGCTCCATTGATCAATGGCATTCGTAACTAATAACCTTGATAATAAGTTGTTTCTAATTTTAAGTCAAAATTTTCATTAAATTAACGAGTTTGGTCTCAATGCAGTTTTTTTTAATATTCTTGCACGCATCAGTGGCGCAGCCAGAATTCGGCTCTATGGGGAGGACAGGTTGAATTGTTGATAATGGTGGTCGCTGGTTACTTGAATCACCGGCTAATCGAATCAGTTTTGCTAATGAAGTGATAATCATTTTTTCCCTCGGAGAGTAGAATCAGTAATTACGTTGACCATAATTCATTTCAGCAATATTTACGGTATAAGAGTTAGAAAACATAAAATGCACCAATGAAATAACAAAAAACTGTTAGATTAATATAGTGTTTGAAAATGAGGAGGCAAACTTAAGAAATGGAAGGGAATAGAACAGCAAACAATTTTTTGTAAAGAAAATCAGGAATCAATTTTTAAATTAGAAATACATAGGAGATCATTCCAAGACAATCCTGAATTCTTGTTCTTAACTTTAGTAATAATAAAGCAATTTTAGCAAAATTTTCAATAGACTTACTTTGCTTTGTGTCAGATGTAAAATAACACAAGAAGAGGTAGAATTTATTATAATCCGCGTCCAAACAATGCCAAATTAAGTATTCCATATTTTAGGATCTAGTTGACATTAAACGCGACTGAATTAATGATGAACTATCGATGACTGAATTAATGTGCATTTCCAGCACTTTATTTGACATTTCATATACAGTACATTGAAAATTTCGTTAAAATATCTTCTATTTTTCACTGAATAAATGGATCGCGACCTGGTTTCCTATACAAAAATCTTTAATTGTAGTGTGCTCTACCACCTTTTACAGATTGTTCTACTTTTTTTAAAACACATTGCTTTGTGTTAAGTATGTGTGCTTTCTAAATATTATTTGTTTTTAACCTCTTACATGATGTTGGAGAATATTTATCTATTAAAACACACATAAATAACGCCTGCATTCAAGTCTAAACATGCACACAAATATTATACACACATACAAACTACAAATACAATAAACCCAACAAGTGTGAAAAATTAGCCAGAGCCAGGAATCGAACCTGGGATCACAACATACAAGACTAATGCTCTAACCACTGAGCTACCCCGGCCAATACCTGGGTCTGCAATTTGAGAGCCAGTTATTGCAGAACTATGCAGAGAAATTGCAGACCCAGTTATTGGCCGGGGTAGCTCAATGGTTAGAGCATCAGCCTTGTATGCTGTGGTCCCAGGTTCGATTCCTGGCTCTGGCTAATTTTTCCCACTTGTTGGGTTTATTGTATTTATAGTTTGTATGTGTGTATAATATTTGTGTGTATGAATATTTATCTATATTTAGTTTTCTGTTAGAAACACCTATGCAGAATGAAAGGTAGGTTGTACCTGCCTTCGGGCGTGGAAAAAAAAGGAAAATAAATTACAATAACATTTTTGAAAAAAGAGGTAACTTTTTCATTTTCTTTGCCCCTCCCTGAAAGTAGGGGCGAAAGGATCTACTTATATATACTTTTATTTAAATGAAATACATTATAGCTAAAACTCTAAAAGATATTCCAGTTTTTACTTCTTATCTAATTTAAACACGACTGTAATTTTGTCCACAAGAAAAACAATATGTCATAATTTTGATGATATAGAGGCAGCATTATTTAAGATGTAATAAGTGTAGATCAATGTATAACTAATTTATTACTTATTAATTTCAGTTAATGCATAATTAACATAAGTTTGTGTGTAATTATAGTAAATTTTATAATTTCTATGAAAATGCTTCATATTTAACGTTTTTTTCTTTTGAAAACCTTGCTCATAGGCATGTATCTGTAAGTCAAAGTCAATAAAATTGCAATCAGTGCTTCTTTCCTCCGGGGAATGCGTGGCAATGCCTCCCCGAGAGCAAAACCGCCTGAAGAACATTTCGAGCTACCTTACTAGCTAATGAACTACACTTTTTAAATATATAGTCCCCCCCAGGTACGAATGATTGTTCGAATGAAACACTACAATAATCTGTTCAATCAAAAACACATTTTACATTTATATATCTTTATAGCACATTTTCTTAATTCTTACTTTGTCAAAAATTTTTACCTGCATACTCACATACCTTGGTCTTAGAAATAACTGAGAGCAAAAACAAAACAAGATGCACATGCAGAAGAGGTCTGTTTGGGCACGGTCCTGGCCCGAAACCGGACCAACCCACGGGCCAGTCTCCGGCCTATTTTCATTCGTGGCAATCGGACTGGGCCTGGCTTCCTTTTTTCCAGGCCGGGCTGAAACTGGAATTCATTCTTCCTAAAGGTCTAGACGAGTTGAAATTTTCGAGTCCTGTTTTTATCAAGCCCATATGAAAATAATTGGCCCTGCCAACCCTGACCTGACCCATGCAAAAATCAGTAAAATTTCGATCGGCCCAACAATTTTTGCAAAAAATGCATATATTTTTAAATCGTCATTGTTCTAGAATTAAAATTTTCAATTTATTCTTTTTAAAGAATAGTTCATTTTCTAGGCATTGAAATTAAAGTACAATAAAGCGTGTGAAAAAGAACATGCCCATGACAGAATCCTGTTTCAAACGGAAAAATGTCCGAGATTCTAGCTTTTATACTGGGTCGAGCCAATAAACTATGTGCATGGACCGGACCGGATTCGAGTCTAACTTTTAGCTTTTTTTTTTTTTTTTGCCAGGCCTGCCTAATATACACACATATATTTTTTTCCGATAAGGATCGAACTTTTAACTTTTATACCCGGCTGAGGGGCAAAAAATTTTCTACAAGTCATGTCGCGCTCGAACCTAGAAATTTCTCCAGTGCAGACCTTAACAGAAAGTCTGAAACCGAGAAAGACCTATAAACATATATTTTATGGGTTTTTTTTTTTTGGAAATTGATATCCATTATCCTTTTGAACATGGAGCAAAGACAGAAATTCAATTTAAAAACTATCCACTGTATAATACTCAAAGCGTATGACGGCCGAAATGATAATTCTTTTACTCTAAGATGTCTAAAAAATGTAATTGCTACCCTTTTTCAAAACAAATGACAGTTTTCACTTAACCAGTGCATCTAAGATCTAATATACGGTTCCACAGTTTAAATATAATATTTGCAGTCTAATTGAATCACTTTGTTGAACATAATTTGATTCAACAAAGCTGCGAATTTCAAATAAACTAAAAAAACTTAATATTAACTTTAGTTTCGATTCATAAAAGTGTCTAATTTGCTTAACTAGTGATTCATATAAGCGTCAATTATAATATATATATTTTTTGCTCTGGTAGGGGTTTTACCCCTGAGCCCCCCCCCCCCCTTGGGCTGTGCCACTGGACGCGTACACACATACAAAGGACTTATGAAGTTGGGGGGCCTGTGCCCACCCCACAAAATAGCTCTAGTTATGCCTATGTCTCTAATGTTAAAATAAACACACGCAGATGCAGGGGTCCTGCAAAAAAAGTACAGCTTAACAAATCTTTCAAAGATTAAAAAAAGAAATGTAGGAATCAAACTTTTACAAAAAATGTTACAAATACAGAAGCAAAACTTAAAAAAAAAATGTAATAGTGAGTATAAAAGGAATTAGCTAAATTTGTATTTTAACTGTAATGGTAACTGACAAGGATGAAGAAGGTCCTATTCAGGTTGGTGCCTGATGCTGGGATATTGACTATACCATACTGCGCAGAGGCATGGACTAGCATGGACTTCACGGGCCGACATTTCCTAGTCTGACTCATAGAAATTTGTTTTTGTCCTTGTATAAATGCTAAAAGATCGGCCGGAGCCTGGCTCGTCCGATTGAATTTCTACAAAATATAAATTTTGAAGCTGATATTGTTAAAAATTCTTTTGTACGAAGAGTTCTGACCAAAAATATTTATTTTATCTTTTTTTTTTCATGTTTATAGTCTTTTTTATTAAAAAAGAGCTCTGGGCTGTACAGTATAGGCACACCCGTTCCAAAATGCTGCCCTCCCTAGATTTATTTCTGCCTGTGCCCATGTGAACTATATATATATTTTTTTATGAATCACTATTTTTATGTAAATGGCTGAATTATCATTAAGGCTGTTCTCAAATCCAAAGGAGCTGCTTTCTGACACATTTCTGAATTCATTTTTATTAAAAAATGCATGGAGTTGGCAGGTGTTCTTATTCTGAAACAAAGTAAACAAATTATGTTTTCCATTTTTTGATAAAGGCAGACAATCTTTCAGAAAATACTGTCAAAGTGGGCATTTTGAACTGAATTTTCGATGCATTAGTGCATGAAAGGGGAAAAACTTGCAGTTACGTAACAAGAATCACCTATAACTCAATGAGTTACTTATTTATCAAAAAATGGAAAATGCTATTCAATTCGAAATTGCTTCAGTAGTCAGGTCTACCAATTTTATGTCTTTAGTTAAAAAATTAGTCAGAAAATGTTTCAGAAAGTTTCCCATAGTTGAGCAGGGAATTGGAGAACCACTGTAACATCGTTAATTCATATTCTTTGGTCCAGCATAGTATATTGAGGTATTTAAATGGAACCTAGAATCTGAGCTTGCAATTTAAACTAACAAGGCATTGGAAGTTTACACTGATGCAGATTGCAGATCCATTGTTACAGACACGGTCATTTAGTGGATATATTTGGTGGATCAGCTGTGAGTTGGATGAGTTAAAAGGAAAGGTGTACTGCACTTAGCACAGTAGAAGCATATTTTGTTGCATTAAGTGAAGCTGAAAAAGAATGTTAGGAAATTTGCTTAGAGAGATTGGTCAGCATTTTGTGAAGATAATTAACATCGATAACCAAAGAGCAATAAAACTTCCAGAAAATCTGACTACATCTGATCAATCCAAGTACATAAACCTATAGATTTTCTATGTCAGACACCTCGTCGAGAGCCAGATTGTACAGCTTAAGTATTTACAAAGTAATGCAAACTTAGCTGATCAGCTCACTAAAGTACTGGCATCTCCCAAGATGCAACAACATTTAACTGATTTAGGGATCTTAGCAGTTCCATTGCTAAGACTTTTCATTGGGGGAGGGGGGGGGGAGAGGGGACCTTAAATTGCCAAGTCAAATTTCAGTATTTGCCAACTCATTGAGAAGCAAATATAATTGTGCCCAGTTAATACAATTATAAATGATCAATGTAAAATAGCACAAATAAAAATATATCAAATGGCAAACAGCTGTTTTGGAGCCTCTAAAGCTCCACCATCAGTGCCAAATTTAAAAGTTTAAGACCACAAGCATGTAAGTATGCTTGCGTCTCTGCATGTGCCAAGAGAGAATGGCGGTGAGTTTTTTAAAAACAACAAAGGAGTCAGGAAACACATGTGACGTAGGAGACCAATAGAACTGCTCAGCCAGACTGGACGAGCTGAACTTGCCTCTCTTAAACATTTGAATTAGTTTTTAATCTTTTAAATTTGACACTGATGATGGAGCTTTAGGGGCTCCAAAACAGCTGTTTGTCATTTTATATATTTTTAACTGTGCTATTTTACATTGATCATTTATTTTAATATAATGGCACAAAGTTCAATCCACCTATTTTAAAAATAAACAGAGGTATCATCAAATTTCAAGTCATATCTCAACAAACATATAGAAAAAATGCTTGGAAAGTAATATTTGATATTGATAAATAAATTTTATAATGGTGCTTTAAAATAGTAATCTAATTTTTAATGTCCTTCACTACTATTTGAGGGGGTTACAATGACAGTGGATGAAGTCACAATTTAGTGATTTGAATATTTGAAGAGTTTTGTGAAAGTTGTCGTGTGCCATTGCATTGAGAGGTCCAACTGGTTCTGCCATCTAGTGACTGCATAAGTGAACTATGACTTACTTCACTATCACACTGAACAGAAATTAATATACGTTCAGTGAAAGAGTGGTTATTTTGATTTGATATGGTTATTTTTATTGACTTACTCTACTGTCATTCTAAGCCCCTCATATATTTTAATAAAATTTACTTGAAATATCACCATCTTACTATGGTATCACATCAGAAATTTGAGCACAGGTGTTCAATTTCTCTGGTGAAGGAGATGGGTTGCCAACGATTTTAAGCAGATGATCAAATTCAGTGATTTAAATCAAATGATTAAAATCATATAATGTGAAAAAGTATTAAAATCTAAGATGAACATAATTTGCAATGTTTCTAAAGATATTTTACCTACTAAATAAATGAAGAAGCTTTAAATAAATGTTTGTAAACTTAATTCCTCAAGCTTGTAACAGCAAGAGATATCAGATAGATTTTGACCTATGACAAGAATTGTTGGTAAATGAATGGTAGACATATACAGAGATTGATACAATAACGTCTAAACAATAACTAGCAATTTTTCTAGTTATATGTCAATGGCAAATGTAGGCAGAAAATCAGATTAATGTTGGTAATAAATTAGTCGGCATATATTTTTCGTTGTAAGATGTAAAAGTTGTATAATTAATTAAAATGTATGAAAGTTTGTTTTTATTCAAATAAAATTTTTCTAAATGGGAATATTTTCAACTTTAAAATAGAAAAGTTTTTACCCATTGAAGGTGTAATAAATTAAAACATGAGAAATTTAGTTTTGTTTAAATTCTAAATATGGCTGTTAAATGGTTTATAATAAAATTTACAATTACTATATACTCGCGTATAAGTCTCAACCCCCCACCCCCCACTCCCAATTCTTAAAAAAAATTGAATTTTCGGGTATAAGTCGAACCACATTTTTGGTAGTATGTTGAAGAATGATTTGTAACTGAGGATAAGAAAAATTAATTCATTTTTGTTAAATTAATAAACATTTTTTTTTTTTTTTACGTTTCTAATCTGATTCTTTTTTTTTAATTCAACATTTTAAAACTGTATAATTATGTAAAACTGAAGAAGCTTAACTATTTTGAAACCTGTTCCCATCATTTTAATGGTATTTAAAAAGTAAAAAAAATCTGTAAAATCTATTCAAGCCTTATTTACAAGGTAAGCAATTTCTTAGACTGCTAAAACAGAGTTCTTCTTTGCATTGTAGGACTTTCAGGAAAGAAATCTAGAAGCATTCTCAAGTTGAATGCTTTTTAAAAAGGGGATTAAAATATTTGAAGGAATGCCCCTGTATTGAAGGGAATTCTATCCCAAGAGAAAATGGGTGCAGAACAATTACAGGGAGATTTTATTGTTGAGCTTTTTCTTGTCAATCGCAGGGAAATGTCCGTTGTCTGCTTTTATCTCTGTCTCCAACCTAGATCCAGTGACTCCAGTATTTCACTCCGCTATTACACACTTCTTCCAGAGTGTGAAATATTTTTTCTTTATATATATTTTTACTAACTCGTATATAAGTCGACCCCCTATTTTCAAATCCCGAATTTTGTCTAAAGTTCTTTGACTTATACACGAGTATATACAGCAATTAATATTAAATTTTCTTTGTAAGATGCAAGAATATGTATAGTATAAGAAATTAATAAGTAAGAACGTAATTTTTAACTTAAGAGATAATGTTATTTGCATTTTACAATGGAAAATTAATTACAATTTAAATTGTAATTAGTTCTAATTTTTATTGCAAACTCATTTAACAGCCATATTTAAACTAAAATGAATTTTTCTACGTTTTAATTAGTTATATAATAAATATGTAAATAATTTTTGCATCGTATAGTGGAAAATATTCCCAATTAGCAATATTTAATTTTGAATTAAAATGAACTTTCTTACATTTTAAATACTATTTTTGCATCTTACAAATTTTCATATTCAACATCATTAGCTAATCAGCAAAAGTTCATGTTATCGCTATGTACACTGTAAAAGATTACCAAGTGACCAAATGATAGAAAACTAATAGGCAAAGGTTTAAAAATGGATTCAATAGTAGTTGAAATGCAATGGTTGGAAGGTAGTTTGCTGGGCGGACAAGAAGAGTTTCTTGCCAAGATGAAAAGTAGTCGGGTTAGGAAATCCAGCAAAAGTTTGACTAGGGATTATTTGCTGCTTGCGTATGCTCGTAAAAAGTAAGCTTTTATCATGCATAAAAATAATTTCATTTGAAATTCATATTTAATCAAATCTATTATAATTCACATTGTCATAATAACTTTGAGTAATCAAATTAATCACTCTTTTATATAAAATAAGTGCAACAAGCAAAATAAATTTCTTTAGATTAAAAATAAAAATGATTATCTTATTTTCCAATTCGACTATTACACAAAAATATATACCAGTTATAGTTATAGTGAAAGAATGTACAGGAAGGAAACAATAACAAAAAATAGTATTAAAATGTTGAGTGTAGCAAGAGCTACTTCAGTAGAAGTTGAAAGAATATTTTCTACTTTTGGACTTGTATATAGCAAATAAAGAAATCTGTCAGGAATTAAAAATGAAAAAGCAGCAATTTTTTTTTAATTTGAAGCATTAACTGTCAATAATATCTACTGACTGGATAATAATCAGGAATGTAGTGGAGAGTGTATGCCATATAACTTCTAGATTAAAAAAAAAAAAAATTCCGTATATCCTCTGTTTTTCCTATAAAGCTACAGCATATACTCTAACATATACCCTCTGGTTATTTTACAACTACAACACTGATATATTTAATATTTTTTTATATTTAATATTTTGGGTAGTTAATGTGGATAGTAAATATGACTGACTAGTTGTTCATACAATTGTATTTAATTTGTACCTATGTATGAATTAACAGAAATGTATATGTTTTTCTTTTGTTAGAACACACATAGGTCTGTGTAAGCTTAAATTTATGCAATTACAATAATTTTACAAAGTAGAAGTGCAAGAGGAGCTACCGTGACATTTTGTTTGATTTGTTATTTCTGCTATAAACTAATGAAATGATTTATTTGTAGATTTTATTATTTATCCAATCACTAATAATGATTGTATTAATTGAAACACAAAAATATAGAATATGCTATATCCTACAGTGAGAATCTTGTAATGTACCTCAGTACTGCATATAAATTTTATTGTGTTTCAAATAGTGTGGTAACACATGTTTTACACTTATAAAACATGATTAAAGTACACTTCAAACGATTTGGCCATTTGTATGATAAATGATTGGCTTTGTACTCCTTATTCTAAAAAAATCATGTTTTACTACACCTTATAAATGCATGTCAATTCCATTATGTTTCAAATAGTGTAACATCATTAAAGTACATTGCAAACATCATTTTGCCATATTAACAACAAAGTATTTTTGGGTATCCCTGTAAATGAACTATAAATGCAACATACTCTGTTTTCAATAGGGAACATGCCATGGTAAATCTCAATAACATACATCAACAATGAGAAATCAAAGTATATTTATGAGAATTTGACTTTGGTTCATCTGTCTGTCAGCACTAACACTTTTCAACTATGTTAAAAAATTGTTAAAAATTTAGCTTAATCTCTCAATTCTTAATTAATTCCCAAGATATTTTTTTTATATGCAAACATCCTTTTATATCTCCTTTTGCTTATAAAACAAATTATTTCAAACTTTGCTGTATTTTTCAAATGAGTTAATAAGTTCAGAAAATTTGTTTCATGAAATAAGAATTAAAAAACTGTTTTTAAAAAAGATTTAGAGAAAATTTATTTTATCTTCATTGTTTTATGCAGAGTCAGATAATACAGATGAACACGCGAACGTTGTTCGCAGAAAATTTTCAAAGTTTGCAGACAGTTTGATTTATTTTTACTTTGTGTAAAAAAAAAAAAAAATCTAGACCCCGGGTGGAGAATTGGTGCGACGCACGCCACAAACTCTTGAGAAGGTCTGCAGACTATTTTTCAACTGGAGAAAAAAAAGTTTGCTAGAAATTATTTGCCATGTACCATGGTACAGTACTTTTTGGAAGAAGCACTACAGTGTATACGAGCTTAAAACTTAAAAATATTGTAAGTGAGGTGCCTTATGCCGCAACGGCGGGTACGATGCTTTTTTTTTTTTTCCCTCCTGCCCAGGGCCAGTAGCAGAAATAATGCAGTACTGAAGTGGTGGCTGCAGATTATTTCAGGCTTTGCAGATTAATTTAACAGATTAAAAATAAATTTTGTGTTAAAAAATAAATGTTAAATGTTGATCTCTTTTAAATAAAGTTTATTTGGTTGGAAATTTTAGCGAATGTTTATGCACTTATTTAGCGTCTTTCCACAATTTTTTTGCATTCCAAAGGGGAATTCAGTTTTAATATCTTAGTAAATATTATCCTCTTTTCAATAAAGTCTAATTCAGAAAAAATTGTCTTGTAAATTAATATTTTTCTTTCAGTGGTGTTGCTTAGTGGCACTCCACTCGCATATAACTTTTTATTTTTGCTGTTAGCGGCGATATAGGACTCGGGAGGGGCACAGCATTTTTTTTGCAGAAAATATTTACGAAATTATTTGAGTTCGCAGACAGTTTTACATTTTATCTAAGTCTGGTTTTATGCAAACTCTCAACACTTAGTACAAGCATTAAATTTAAAGTGAAAGATAAGCTAGGCCAGAATTTTGTATGTTCAATGGAACTTGCAAATGGATATTCGTTGCTAGATATAGTATTAGTAAATCAATCAAACAGAAACTGACATCAACATGTTCTTTCTTGATAAAAAATTTGGGTGAAACTTAGTTGGATAACATTAATAGTCTTTCTACCCCTAAAAACATAAAATAAAAAATTGCAATTCTGAAGAGAATATTGGTGGAACATTTCCCCCCCCCCCCAAGATTTAAAGATATTTTCTTCACATCTAAGATTTATAAAAATGAAAATTAAACAATAAATGTATACAAAATGAAAAAAAGAAAAACACTGTTTTATTGATATTGTATGAAGAGCATGTTTTGAGCAATTTCTTTGCTTTAACTTGAAAATCTTACACTTGCCTAGGAATGAAATCAAAGATTTAGCTAAGATTTTAGAATATATCTTTATTTCAGACAAAAATAGAAGATAGATGAATACAAAGTTTATCATGAACAAGTAATATGAAAATACAATATTCATTACATAAGAGGTTTTCCTTAATGGATTTTTACTTAATATAATGATTAAGAGTTTTAATAAACAATTCATTTGCTTGTCTGGGGTGTTCTTCCACAAAAAGCTGCCATTTTACACTGCAGGCAACTTCTTTTCCTTTGGTGAGGAAGAATTCAATTGCTTTTTGGAACAGTTCCTTCTCATCATGCCTCAAAGTCATGGCAAAATAGTCGCAAAAATTATCAACAGACAATGTATTCAACATAAATTGTAAACATTCCTCTTTAAGTTGGTCTTCTTGATACTTGTCAGCTGCTTCGTATAAGTCACACACATTTTCTGATGAAAGTTTATCCACTTTTCCAGTGTATACGAAGTGTATAAAGGAACGGAATATATCTGGTTCACAGTCTTCAATGGTTACAATATCTGAAGACTTTTCCTTCATGTCGTTCATAAACATCGAATAGAAGTAAGAATTACGAGCTGCTAAAATGCTCCTATGTAGTCGAAACTCATCTCCTTTCACTTTGATGACAATGTCACTGAGATCTCCACTCAGCATTATTGCTTCAAAATCACATGACCATTTTTCAGAAGCTGCAAAAGAGAGGAGAATAATTGAGTTTTCTTTATGGCTGGAAAACACTTTGGATGATTACTTATCAGGAAATTAAAGATACTGTATAACTTTAGGATAATTTGAGCACAAGTGCTTTATTATATGCAAAGAAGGCATAGCATAAATATTCAATTACTATTAAATTATGTTCTCCAGAAAGAAAAAAAATTACAGGTTATGGGGTTACTTCAGTCATGTGAAGATACTTGCAAGCTAATTTTAAATCTTTTACAATATCTCGTTTGCATTTCAATAGTTTAAACATTTTTTTTTTTTTTTTTTTTTTTTGCATTAGATAGGTTAGATTGATCTCTACAAAAGCCATTTCCTACTTTTTGATTTTGGTTGAAGTTTTTTTTAATGAGGATACTTTCACTTTCAGAACCGGTTTCATAAGTGAAAGTGTCCCCCATTAAAAGAAACTGCAACCAAAATCGAAAAAGTAAAAAATGGTGATTGTAGATATAGACCTAGGCTATCTTATGCGAACAAAAAAATATATACAGGGAGATTCATAAGTAAGTATACAACTTCAAGATGCTGTAAAACAGGAAAAGTTTAAGGCATGTTCCCCAAATGCAAGCTATAAGGTAGGTGTACTCATAAAGTTTTTTCCTGCTGCTGTGTGAAGTGAAATAGGCGATATCTAGTGTGTCACGTGAACATCCGTAGGAATGGCTACGTCTGCAGTGGAGAAGGCATTTTGTGTTCTTGAATTGAGCAAAACGGAATCTGCTACCATTGTACGATGGTATTTTCTAACACAATTTGGAAAAGAATGTCTAATCAGAAAATCCATTTCTGAGTGGTTTAAAAAATCTATGTGTCCATCCTTAGTCACATGAGATACACCAAACCGGTAATCCATTCCAGTCTACTTTGAACAAACATCCCGTAGTTTCAAAAATTTTAAACTAATCATAAATAGATTTTCTGGTTAGAGATTCTTTTCTCCATAGTGTTCGAAAATGCCATTCAATGGTGACCATCCCCCCCAAACCCAATGACGAAAATTCCCCTCCAAAAAATCTTCATACGTTAATATTGCCCCCCCCCCCCCCCCCTAAACAGAACATCAATTGTAAAATATATTCTACTGATAATTTATTCTTACATACTATCACACAAACACGAAATAAAAGTTTTAGCGCAATAAATAATGAAGATATATATTTTATTATTAGCAATCTGATTTGTTTCCACATTTATAAGTCCTGACTGACAAGCCCGTGTTAATACGTTCACTAAGCTCCAGTTTTCACTGCAATACAAGCATTTTTTAAATTAATATAATTCTAAAGATATAATGCAATATTAATGACTAAAGTAAGGATTAATACTCTTAATGGTTACATTCATATACGTAATCAATTTTTTTTAATGTTAGAAAAATCAATTCTTTTTAGCATTTAAGATAAAATACAGAGAAAACAACATTACAATTTTGCCCATTTGCTCGTTAGCCAAAGGGCTCGTTAGCCAAAAATTTAAATTCTTCCCAACATCAGTGCTTTGTGCCTTGCTTTCTGCAGGACATGAGGCAGTGCTCTTGCAAGGCAGTACTACTTGTTTCTCGATATCAGTAGGATAGCTCGATATATTACACTTAATGTTCATTTTTAAATAATTTAATAACAAATAAATACAATATAAACTTAAAGACATTTTTTAATCAAAAATTTTAATCTACACATATTATAAAAAAATGTAAAATATGTCCCTTCTAAGCATAGACTAATAGATGATTTCTGAACCATTAGTCTTTGATAAACAGATTTAATTTAAAAAATATTTAAAATTAGCTGAAGGATTATGTTATACGCCGTTTGGGTCAAAACATAGATTTTTGAAGATGTTATAAAACTTAACTTTTTATACGTCCCTGGGTCCTATAAGTTATATTTAGTAAAACAATCCTCATGTTCTGACATGCGGGGGGGGGGGGGGGGGGGGGGAATCATTTTAGTACAACCAAAAGTTACCCAGTTTCAAATTTGGAAAAATTTGGCACTTAACACAGTGCCTGAAATAATGTATGATTTCGATCTAACCGCACATCACTTTGGGCACCATGTCAAAAGCGAAAAAATTCCAAATTTTAAACTCGCATAACATGGTGAGTTTTGGTCATACAAAAATGATTTTTTTTCATTTGATATATCAGAGCTTCAGGATTGTTTTACCAAATATAACTTATAGGACCCGTAGGCTGTATAAAAAGTTAATTTTTATAACTTATTCATCAGAAATACATTTTTTGGATCCAAATTGTATCCAACATAATTATTTAGCTAATTTTAAATACTTCTGCAATTGGAACTATATGTCTAAGACTAACGATTAAGAAATTATCCATTGGTCGACGTTTGGAAAAAACACACTGTATGTTAACAAATATAAAAAACATATTCTGGAAAAAATGGAAAGGAGAACAATTCTATAAAACAAATTTGATAAATGCTTGAAAACAAGTAGAAGTAAATTAAAATAATAATAAACTTCATTTTTAGGGTTTCGTTCATCTCACGAAACCCTATTACTCCTGCTCTGTCGTCTGTCTGTCACAGAGCCATTGTCAAAAACTATATAACTTACAGAGTTGAAACTTTGTGTACATATCTGAATATCAGCTATGAAGAGCTCAAAATATTAAAATTTGAAAAATTCATATTATTTTAATAAATAGAAATAAAAAAACAAAATTCTAACAGCCTTTTCCTATTAAATGTAAACATTTTTCGTTATAGCAGATGCCAAAAATTAAAAATCCACGATGAAATTCTTTCCACAATAATTAATTTTCTATCAGACGATTTCCACGTGAAAAATGAAAATGAAATAAAAAGTTTCACTAATTGAAAAAAACAAATATGAAATAAAATTGATTGACGTCATAGTGGTAATAAAACGGAAAATGTCTAAGATTTCTCAATAATACAAGGAGTATGAGTATGTGTATGTACACAAAGCAGATTAATATCACATCATCAGAGAATTAAAAAGAAAATCTGACGTCATATTGGAAGTTTAACGAATTTTTCAGATGTTTGAGAATAATACAAAGCGAGTATCAATAGGAGTAATAGAGAAAATATTAAAATTTTAAAAATTCGTATTATTTTAATAAATAGAGAGTTTGAGAAACATATTGAATCATGATAAAAATCCGATTATGGATATATTCGCATATTTTAACATTTTGAAGGTGTACAATTTGTTTAATTTTGAAATTATTTTTTAAATGTCACATTTAGTCCGCATGACGGATATTATTATGACAGAATATAATAGCGGGCTGGTTTAGATATTCGAAAAAGCGAAAGAATAGACCGGTAAATTTTTACTTTATAAAAAACATAACTTTTTTTTTTTTTTTTTGCTAAAAGAAATTTATTTGAATTTATTAAAGAAAGGATAAAGTGTTTTGAAAGGAATATTAAATGAAACCCTTTGAGCGATCTTCGATCACACCTACCCACTTGTTTTCTTTTTGCAGACTATGTGGTTTAACATAAGAAAAACATTTTTTCATTATTTTGCGTAAAAGAATACACCAATCTGAAATACATTATTATTTTGGAAAAAGTATCTTCAGAAATGCGAGCTACAAGTTTAAAAAAATGCAATTTTTAAGCCACTGAAGTTGTCATATATTCAGAAAAAATTATTAAACTCTTGATTAAACTTTTTCCCCCTCTCTTTGAGAGAAGACTATAGATGTCTTTAGAATTATCTGACAAAATTTAAAGCATTTTTTTTTTTTACATATCTGGTTGCATGAATGCAAAACTAAGTTATAATATTTTGCCTAAATATGAATTATGCTTTATAAATTTTTAAATATGAAAAAAATTGTTTTAGAGATTCTAAGAAAACTTTTTTAAAGAAAAGACCTTGTCTTAACCCTCGTCTAAAAAAAAAAAAAAAATTGCATAAAACTGGAATTTTTTTTTAAAAATCTAAATTTAAATTTGAAATAAATTTTAATAAATTCTAGAATTAAGAAAGAAAAATCTGATTGATGTTTGTTTCATCTCGGTCAAATATAAAAAAGCCAAAAGATGTAAAAACGTCCAAAAATATTGTTAATATAACCAGAAATTAAAAAAGAATGATACATTAGAATTCAAATTATCAAAAAACAGAACTTAAATATCTGCGATAATATTTTTTGGAAACTGTTATGAGTTGAAGTAAAAAATCAAGATGCTAAATTTTCATTTAGACTAAGTTTTTAAATTTTTGTCAGTTTTTTTTTTTTCTGACTGTTGTAGTTGTGGCAAAAGAATTTATGATTTCCTCATTACTAATTTTGGAAAAAACATCACTTTCAGTAGAAAAAAGCACCAAGTTAGAAAGTCAAATATCCCCCATGCCAGATTGCAGCCTATTTTTCAGAATTTTTACACGACTCATAATAGCTCTTTCTGCAGAACAGCTTGTAACTGCGAGGGATAGCAGGATTCTGTAAAATACATTCAAATTATTGAATCCAGAGAAATTGTTTAAACAACGATAGGGTTTTAAAAATCTCTTTGTAATCCACATGTCTTTAACCTTCATTGTTGATGTTTCTTCATCTTCTTCTTCATCTAGTTTTCCATTCTCGTCCATTTGCTTTTGAATATCGTTAACAGGAGCAATGACAGCACTTATTTTACTTCTTATAAGTTGTAGGAGTAAGTATTTGCAAGAAATTCTGCTTAAAAGCAGAAATTGTTTATTTGTTACTATCCTGTAGTAAACACCAATAACTTTTATATAATTTAAGTTATCTACTAAAAGTCAAATATTTTAAGAGAAAAAGCTACTTTTTTTTATGAAAATAAATATTTACTTACAAATATTTAAAAGAAAAATCTTTTAAATTATTACAAAATAAATCTGAAATACTAAGATTGCATATCGTTTCAAGAAGATTAAAATATTAAAGATGAGTCATTTATATAAGGTGTATGTACATTTACATGTACATACGTCCTTGTTTAAGATTAAATCTTAATGCTTAAGATTTCCCAATCTTATTTTTTGTACTACCTAGTCATACAGTTTAATCTCCCCCCCCCCCAAAAAAAAAATCTAAATCACCCCCCCCCTAAAATAAACTGTGGATTGAAGCGTTTATTTCAGTACAAGTTGTTGCCTTATACTGCTTTAACAACATGTACAATATACTCTTACAAGTACCGATTCTTATAAAATGGCAGACTTTGTACCATTAAAACATAGTCCTAACTCTATTGTAAGCCCCTGTATTCTGTATTTGTTTTTCTTTCATGCTATAATTTTTCAGTCTTTTTACCTAGTAATTAATCCTCCTCCCCCTCCCAAAAATTTTTCTTTTTCTTTAAATTCCTCCCTTTTTCCTAAAATAATTAGTGGCTGGAAGTCTTTTTCTCTGTACAGATTGTTTACTTATACTGTTTAATGACATACAATACTACTCTTCTAACGTCACTAAAATAAACTGTACTTAAATTCTAGTTTTCTGAAAATGGTCAAGTAATTTATTTTAGCGTTGTCTCTTCCTCTGAAATGCATATTTTGTTGTTCTTTCTTATCCCACCCATCAAGTATGTATTTTGGCACTCGGACCGTACGATATGACCCTGTCAAACAAGGTAATAAATTACTTAAGACGCTTCTGGAAAGCTATTCCTTTTATCACATCTTGCGGTCCTAATTGCCTTTCAACATGTGTTAAACATTTTCCGACCTGTATTCCAAGTATTTTCTTATTACCGCACTTCCAAATATAGCAAGATGCAGAATGGGTTTTTATTGCCCTTATCTAGAATTTAAAGAATGAAAAAAAAAAAAAAAAAAAGGAACATTTCTGGAAATTGAATGTTGAAAAAAAGTTAAAAGTGATATTAAAAAAAATCAAGAATTTTTTTAATAGTGAAAAAAAAAAGGAAATATTATCCCCCCCCCCAAAAAAATGTACTTTTTTCTCTAAATTCCCCCCCCCCCAAAAAAAAATAAATAAATTGTATGACGCACTTTGCGTCACCATACCCCTCTCAGGGCACCCCTGATGCCATTACACAATGGTGGCGAATTCCGTTTTGCTCAATTCTAAACACAAAATGCCTTCTCCACTGCAGACACAGCTATTTCTACTGATATTTGCATCACACGCTAGCTATCGCCTGATAAAAATGATTTCATGGACATTTCAGAAAGTATTAAATTTAGTTTTGAGAGAGAACACCAGCCTTAAAAGAATAAGATACTTATTAAAATAAAAATGGAAGTAAGGATTGAAACTTTCTGTTTACCCATTCTTTTCATTTTACTTAATAATACAGTGAAACTTCCATTTAACGAAGTCTCATCGTTACACTTAAAAACTTCGTAATGAAGAAAATTCGTTAAATAGAAATCAACTGAAATTCATAAAATTTTTCCTTCAGATATGACAAACAGGTGTTGGATTCAGAAGCATATTTGATTCATTCTTTTACAAAACAGTTGTGTATAGTCGATGAAATCACGTCACATTCCCAAGCTTTAACCCAAGCTTTCATCAGCTCTGATACACAGATTCTCAAACTAATGTTTTCACTCAATTGTCTTTTTTTCTGTCTTTTTTTATACTGTACTTCAAGATTTTTTATTATTTAAATGTGTTCATTTTCTTACAATCCGTTGAAATAAATTCGTATATCCATCACAACAGCAACCTCCTAATTTGAATTCTGCACAAGTACAAAAGTGGAATAAACTTCGTTCGTTATATAGAATATATTTTTCATAATATGGAGATAAATTTACATGTTAATGGTGTTCAAAGTCAAAGTTCTGCAGAAAATTTCGTTAAGTAGAAAACTTCGTTAAATAGGGACTTCGTTAGAGGGAAGTTCCACTGTAATTATAATAATAAAAAAGAATATTTTTGTAAAGATGATTTAAGAACCTGACTATTTTATCATTTTTTTTTATTTTACCATTCATTATACATATTAAAAATATAATAACTAAATCAGGCAATCATTGGCACTAGAATCCTGCACAGATCAGGTTATACCCAAACCTGATCCAAACCCTACACACTTCAACATGAAATATTCAAACCCAAACCTGAAATGAACTTGTAGGGAATGAAAATTAATCTATAGTTTAATACAGATATGGACAAATAGCCTAAAATTATATCTCTAATACCACTTTTATCTTCTTTGTAATAAAAATGAACATTTATATATTCATTAATATTCAAATATATAGTTTTTTCATTTGAAAAATATTCAGAAATTTAAAAAAAAAATTAATCTTAACCTGAACTTGATCTGAAAAAGTGAAAACTTAACCCAAACGTGAACTACGTTGAAAAAAATTAGCATCAACCAGATCCGAAGGTGAAATCAGGCTACCTGACCTGATACAGGATTGTAATTGGTATCAAATGATCTGTCGTAAGTGACTAAGTAATCAGGATTTAATTTCTAACAAAACAAGTACTGGATCCTTAATATTTTTAGTGAATGATGTACATACAATCCTATCCTAATAATATTATAAATCTGATTGTGTGCAAATGTTAGGCTGAAGCCAGCGTCAAAATGAAGCATTTAATGATCCTGTATCTTTGCATATAAGTTGATTATAACCCTCAAATGAACATAGAATGGTTTTTGTTTATTTTATTTCAATATTTTTCTTAATAATTCAAAATTTCATTATTTTCATAGAGAATAAATGGACATTTTTTCATATATTTTAAAATGGTTGGTTGGTTTGGTCCAAAGGGCCCGGTTTTGCAGCTTTTTTTAAAATGGTAAAATTTATTTTAACGTTGCTAATGCTTTATCGTTGCCAATATAAAATAAAACCCCTGAGTGATAGTTTTTAATCAACAATTTATTTTCAAGTGAAAAATTTCCATGTGAAAAATGAAAAGGAAATGAATTATTTAAGAATTAAACAGAATATGAAATGATGTCATATTAAAAACAAAACGTGCATTTTCAAATCTTTGATAATAATACAAAGTGCATAAATACGAGTAAGTATGGAAAACAAGCGAATATGATGTCATATATAGAAAAATAAAACATTTGTTTTGATGTTGAAATAAAATGATCTTGGGTTATTAAATTATTTGTGATTAATTTCTCTTTTTTTTTTCTTTTTGACATGAAAAGAATTATTTTAAATGTACGTAATATATGTATTTTAAATGTATGTGTTGTAAATTAAAGTTCTGTGTTTAAAATGAAATGAATGAAAGATTTATATTTTTAATGAATTCAATACGAATGATGGGATAGGTTGGCGATTTATCGTCTGCACACAGCTAACATAAAGATACCATATTTTTAATTTAAATTTTAAAAAGCTAAAAAAATAAAAATAAAAAAAATATATTGGATGGCAAATGTCAATGATATGCATCGCTAAATTATCCATATCGAAAATCAGAAAATCTTAATAAAAATAACTATAATTTTTAAAAGAAAGTTGCTTTTCTCATAAAAGCTAAAGATTTAATATGATTGTGTCGAAGTAACAGCATTTTTCCTCTATCATTTTCCCACAATCAAAACACATTTGTAAATCGTCGTTTCGAACCGGAATTTAATTTTACATTTCTTTTAATTTTAAAATAGGAAAAACTTTGTTGTCATCTTTAAATATCGCTTTTTTTAAAGTTGTTTCATAATAGATTTTTGTAAAGTCTTGTAGGATAAGAAAAATTGCATAGATTTTAAAGCAATGTTTAAGTAAAATTACAATATTTTTTAAACTTAAAAAACAACAATGTTATCGAAAAGAAAATCGATTTTACCAACAAATTCGCGTAATGCAAAAGCAAAGAAGAAATAAAAAAGTAATGAATCTTTTCTTCCAGCCAATTGTGTAAACTTGAACAAGCCGATCGTGCCAATTCATAACATTATAAACGTGAAAGAGCGTTCTATACAGTAGATTTTTTTTTACATATAGGTAGAAAATTTCCGAGAATAACAAGGTTAGGGGTCTGTAATTAAGTCCATAGTCAATTTGCTTTTTTTTTTTTTTTTTTTTTTTTTATCAAGTGAAATTTGGCGCAAAATTAAATACATTGTTGTAACCAGATTTGTTTTTTGCGTGGTAAACACCTAATGGTATTTTAGATGATCATTTCCCCGCTCACCTTTGATGCCAACTATGACTGTAAAGCATATTAAAAACTATTAGCCGATAATTTTCTAATTTTCTTATTGCTTCATGATGGTTCATACTTTAAACCTGAATCGGTCATGCCATTGTCGTTCAATTTTTATTCCTAATCCTAACCCTAATCGTATCCTATCTTAATCCTGATAATAACTTTAAAGGATATTCTTTGACACGAATATGTAAATTAAATCAATATCCATAAATGGAATGAATGGAAAATAGAATAAATTGAAATGGCAAAATAAAATAACAAGAAAGTACATTTATTCGACACCTAACCCTAGAGAAAGCGTAAAAAATTTCAAGCGCATGAAATAAATTAAAATAACCCTATATATACTAACAAAAATATGTAAATTTAGATAATCAGATTTGTGTGGTCGGTATTTATTTGCTAATAGTGTTCTTGACGCGATAGAGAAAATATCGAGGTTAAATTGGGCAGAATTTAAAGTACTTTCTAGCAAGCTTTATTTACATTTTAGAATCGCATCAGATTGTTATATCTTTGTGAAATATCTATCAATGTGTAGTAACTCCTCTATACCGACCCGATAAAAGATGGTGAGTGGTAGCGAGATCGGATCGTTGGCACAGAGAATTTCTCGCATAAATTAGAAAATAGAATTTTATTGTATAACAATGTTAATTCTAATGAAAAATATATACAAGATGTCAATACAGCATTTAATTATTTTCCGTGAGTCAATCGCTAATAAATTAATGTTCTCTTGACTCTGAGTGCAGCTCGATCAATCAAAAGTCTCAGGAAATTACTGTCTGTCGTAACTTCTAAAGAAAGTTCATTCGGAACAGGGCTCGTCCGTTCCTTCTCTTCGGAAAAATATACTAAATCACGATGCTTCACAGTTAAAGAACTCTCACTATCGCACTTGTCGTGCTTTTTCACTTCGCTGGGATTTTCACCTGATACCTGCCGTATCAATTAAATAGAGGTCAGACCTCACTATTTCCAGAGAGTCACCACTCTCGTCCAGATTTATTCAAAAACTGTCCTCTCTCACTTTTTCATTCTCGCAGGAGAACTTCTTCTAGGGGCGGGGATTTTGTCGAGGCGGACCCCTCGAAACTCTCCAGCCTCTCAGTAGCCTTGAGATCCCTCTGTTTCGTTTTCACTAAGTCCGTCATTGGATGTTCTAAGACAAAGGGCAAAGTTTCGGGCGCAAACCTAAAAATCGTGTGCAGAGATCGCTTCTCTCGCAGATGAACTCTTTCCCACGAACTCGGCAAGGATCAAAGCATAAGACCCCTCTTTGGGTAACGAATTACCACTACATCACTGTCCGAACTTTCCGCTCACAGTACAATAGAATTCGGCGTCTGCTAGTCTTCAAGGCAAAAATAGTGAGGGAAGGTATGCAGTTAAGTGTACTCACAGGAAATGCTAGAATGACACATCGCGCACCTGGATGAGGAGGCCCAATTCTTTACAACACCCCCTCCTCAAACGATTCTTAAGGGTGAAACACTAAGAATCTCTAAGAGTCGGATAAAGAATTGCAAGCTCAAATTACATCAGAGTGGCAAGAAATAAAACATACATGAATAAGATAATACTACCTTCCTCTTTTTTTTTTTTTTTTTTCGCGCTCTGATAAGAAATCATGAACATATAATGAAATAAAACACAGTGAAATAAAAAATAAAAAATCTTAAAATAATTATATACAAAAGTTTATCAAGGAATCTCTTTAAACTCGACTCAGACAATCAACATGCGGAATGTCTTTGCCTGCACGATGAGAAATGGCATAATTATAAGGTTGCAGAGCTAAGGACCACCTTAATAATCTGGGATTATTTCCAGAATTTCTTTTTAGAAACACCAAGGGATTGTGATCGGTTTCGATAGAAAAGTTTTGTCCATCAATATAATGCCTTAACTTTTTTATCGCAAAAATAATCCCTGCACACTCTCTTTCAGTGGCGCAGAAACTTTTCTCACTATCAGTAAATTTTCGACTTAAATATATTATGGGGTGCTCTTCCGATCCCTCTCTTTGAGCCAAAACCACGCCAATACCTAAGTCACTAGCATCAGTTTGTACTATGAATTCTTTCTGAAAATTAGGAGCGTAAAGCAGAGCATATTTTAAGGAATTTTCACTGGGCGACAATAGGTTTGATCTGTTGTTCCAAGCATATATCTATAAATTCAGCCCCCCCCCCCCCGATAACTGCAAACCAAATAATTAGAATATCGATTTTTATAATTCTGTTTTATTAATTCTGTCTATTTTACTTCTTCTGTACCTGGTAAGTAAATAATGATGTTTTCATTGAATCATTTAAACCCGTTCATTTATAGCTAGGTAGCATTAAAGAAAGTCTACATTCACAGTTCATACTAATTGTTAACCATTGTTATGTTAGTCATATATATAGTCAAACATAACATTCAACCTACCAAATTTCTGTATCTAATTAAAAATTTATGTATGAAATTTATCGCTAAAATTATGTTAAAATGCTGCTTACCTTTTACTGTTTCTACACTTGACTTTTGTACATAACAGTATTACATCTACCAATTTGGTATTTGGAGCCTGGAATAAATTATTAAATTGAAAAGCAAATTTGATCTGAATCATTAAATATTTGTTTTTAATTTCTCGTAACTATAGTTTTAGACTCAAAGTGGAACTAATCAAAAAGATTTTCCTCTTGCTGTTTAAAAATATTAAATAAAAAAATACCATGTTAAATTTTATAACATGTTTCCAAAATGCCAAATGAACAATAATTAAAGTGTTTAAACATCTTTAGCCTTTCAGAAATTACTGTATTTTGAAAAGAGTAGAACTAAACAAGGAAATCGATTTTACTCTTCATGTTTAAAAGAATCAAATTCTAACTGTAAAATATTTCCAAAATACTACAGAAATATTTACAATAGTTTAAATTTTTTATACAAAGGACTTTCTTATTGAAATAATGGAATTAAACAAAAGATCGATTCGTTATTTATATTTTAATGAGTTAAAATTTTTAATATTTTTATAACGGTTTTAAAATGTTACAATAATAGTTAAAATCTTTAAATTTTTTCTTACAAGTTATTATCAATTGCAAAGAATTTGTTGACAAACTCTTGTGTTTGTTAGAATTCTTTGTCTGGAAGTTTTCTCTTTCTTTCTTTGCTTTCTAGGAACCTTGCAACAGCAGGTCTTGGATCATAAAAAGCTGTTCCAATTCCATTAAGAGCAATAAATGTTCTTGAGTTTAATGCTTCTTTTGATAGTCCCGACTGTTTGTTAGATTTAAGAGTTGTATGTATGGGCCAGCGCTGTGAGGTGTTAAAGAAACATATGATTGTACCAATTTGTTAAAACCTGAGTGGGGTTGAGACGCTTTAAAGTAATGATAGAGTCTTGCTGTTGATGAGGTCATATCTGATGGAGGAGGCAGTTTTTCAGCCGCGTAAAAAGCAACCACATCATCGGTAAAATCGGCAATTTTGTCTTTACCAAGAAGGTTCCCAACATCAAGGTGGGCTGCACTAACAACCTCTGTTGGTCTTCTTGCTTTTAAGAAAGCATCTATCCTGTTGGAGATGCCCAAGTTCTCAAATACGATTTTGACAGAATCCATGAGGCCTTCTGCTACTCGCTTACTCAATTTACATTCTCCTAGAAAAACTGATTTCATTTCTTATTCTTCTGTAATAAATCGTGCTGTAACAAATTTATTATCAACTCCATATTTATCAACGGAACCATCTATCTGGATAGAAAAACAATCAGCCTTTTGCAACTGCGTGTCTGTATTTTCTTTTACTTGGTCACCAACAATATCAAGCATCTCGCGATACATTACTGGATTTCTATACCGCAACAGTGCTGGAGATGGATTAAAAGAAGAAAAGTCACACTCTAAACCATTGTCCATGTAAGAGGCAATTTGTAAGTCAATGTGAATTTTCGTTAAAAACCGCGAAAGCCAAAAATGAGCAGAGAGAGTCAACTGTCGGCTATCATTATAAACATCCAGTGCAAGCTCTATTAGCAATTTTATTTTTTCTGCATTGTGTGATTTTAAAGTTTTTATCCAAGAATGCTAATGAGATTGTGCCATCCATTTTTTTAATACGCTGCCGAAGACAGTGGGGCTCCAACTCTAAGTTCTTCTTGAGGCCAGGATGCACTGGATGAAGGTGGATGGATTCAGTGGTGGGATTCAGCTGTTTTGCACCAGTTGTTAATTTGTGTGGAGTTCGGCGAACTGGTTCTTAAAATACTTCAAATGCGAAAATCGTATTTACATTAATTTACTTTTTCTTAATGTGCATCTGCACAACAGCATTTTTAAAATATAACACTGTGACATTTTGTAAATTGATTCATTTAATAAAATAATGTTTAGTTTGAAAAAAAAAATTCTTCATTCCTGTGAGAATCCAATTTAACTTAATAAAAAACATTAAAATATTGAAGATTTGATGAATTTGGGTATCTAAATCGGCAATCTAGGATAACTCCCTGGTTATATAGCATGCTTATTCAACATTTCTTAAATTTTTGCTATTCTTGCATTATCGTTATTGTATTATTAGGTTTTGATTCATTTTCTGTTAGAAATTTTGATCAGGATTTCATGATTGCCTAATATTTATTAAACAAATTACGCCCTTATAGGAAAGCATGTTTCAGGATATTTTTTTTCCCCCATTATACTTAAAATTCAAAGTTTATGTTGTTATTTTAATGTAAAGTGTTTCATAATATATGTGTGATGCTTAATTTTCCCTTATTGTTAATGCATCAAAAATCATTCGTGAAGCGAACCGGTTGTTATATTATTTGAATCCCATCACTAGATGGATTGTCGGAAAATAAATCTTTCAAGCAGAAACACAAAGATCACAACAACGACATGTTTCCCATAGGCCATAGGTCACACGGCACTTCCCGCCATCCCAGCCTGCCTCATATTGTATCGTACTGCCCCTGCCTACACTCGGTATCTGCTATAACAAATGTCGACAGTTATAATATCCGAAGCACAAAGACAGCTTTTGTTATTCAAAATTTTTTATTTCAAAAATTGCCGGCACCATTCCTGTCACTGGGCGACAATAATTTCCCACTGGGCGACACTAGTGTCGCCTACTTTATATGTTATTTTATGCCCTGGCGTAAAGCACCGGTTCTTCAGTAAGTTTCATTTTCAAAGTCTCAAAGGCTTTTCCCATTTCGTCGCTCCATGCAATCTTTTCTTTTTTATTTTTCCCTTTAAGCGCCCTAGTTAATGGTTCTACAATCACTGCATAATCTTTTATGTACCGGGAATAATATTCAGCCATTCCCAAACATCTACGAATTTCAGTTTTCGATTTCGGAACCGGTAATTCCTTAATTGCCTTTACTTTTGCCTCAGCTGGCCTCCGTCTACCCTCACCTACAATATATTTCGCCAATTTGATTTTTAGTTTCGCGTCATTAACCCTTTTTAATACTATTTCTAGATGACGCATATTGTCCTCCCAACTATCTGAAAAAATCGCCATATCATCTAGATACGGTAAACAGAAATTCTTAAGTGTGTTTATTTCCCGCGTTAAGATATCTGCTAACTCCACCCGTTTTCTGTAAGGCTTTACTAAACTCAAGTGAGAAATCTGGGATTTCTGTCGCCTCCCAGGAACAATCACAATATAATTTGTTTCCGTAATTATTGACTCCTTTCTTCCCGGCCTTATCCGACTATCTGACATTTTAATTGGCTTTCTGGTAGTTAAAACTAAAACCTCATCTTTCACATTAAGCTTCTGTTTTACCGCCTTTCTGTCAAACCAAAATTTCCTCTTTTCTCGTTTTTCTGACACATTTTCAACGGCTAAAACTCGACCTCTTTTTAACCTGTTCGTGAGATTAAACACACATCCCTTCACGAATTTATTTTCCTCCGTTTCTCTTATCCATTCTCCAAATACTAACGCTTTCAAAAGCTTTCTAACTTTTCGATGCCAACATGCAATACTATTGCTTATCGAATCGCTCATCTTAACACAGAACCGTTTTAGAAATGCGGTCGCTAAATCATTCATCAAACTTCTTCCAAAGTCAAAGTATCCTGACACATTTCCTTTAACTTTCCCTTTCTTTATGATCATCGCGATCCCTCCAGTTAAAGTTAGTCTCCGGATTTCTGTTACCGTTTCGCCCATTTTCAAAAGTTCTGGGTCTTTCAAATTTCTTCTCTGTCGGTGGCTTAGGATTCCACATTTTTTTAGAAGGGCGTTTGATCGCTTCGTACGCATCTAAAAGCCTCACTAACTCTTCGGGATCTTTAATCTCCGCCCAGTTATCTATAAAATGTTCGCGCATTTCTGGAGACGCCCTCCGTTTGATTTGGTCCGTGACAAGCAAATTTTTCAAACCCTCAAAATCCGAAACTTGTAAGCATGACAGCCAACCTTCTAAAAAACTATTAAGCTCGAATATCAGATCCTTCCAAACTGAATTAGGATTTCGCGGATGTTGACTAAATTTTTGTCGGTATGTCTCTGCATTCAAACGATAGCGTTCTAACAGTTTTTCTTTCACATATTGAAAATCATCAATTTTGTCTTCGGGTTCTCTCAAAATTAGCTCGGCCATTCCCACAGGTAATAATGATAGTAAATTCGTCACCAACTCATCCGAATTTAGATTACATTTTTTTGCCTGCCTCTCGAATAAATTCAAAAACAACGAAATATCCGAATTCTTTTCATCAAAGCGATGCATAATTGTTTTTAGGGGTAAATGATTCGTTCTAACTGAGATGCTACTAGATGCGGTACTCCGGTCATCTGACTCTTGCGTCGCTTTTAACCTAGCTAACTCATGTTCCCGCTCTTTTTCTTCCTTATCTGCCAATAATTTATTTTCCCTACCTTTTTCTATGAGTTTAATCTGCGCTAAGGCTAACTCTTTATCAAATCCTTCTGACGACTCTATTTTTTTTATAATTTTCGGTACAGTATCATTTTTCTCTAAAATGACCTCAAATTCGTAAGCTAACGTTTGCAAATCAGCTTTCCTAAAATATTTAAGCTCCGACATTTTTAAAGTATAAAATTAGAAATTATCTTTCCCACAAATATAAAACAATACAATAAGATTAAATCAAATCCTACCAAGTGCGTCAAAATATTACCAAAATATACGCTCATAAAAAAAGTACGCTTAGCAATAATATAGGAAATATGCAACATATAAAGATAAGCAACTCTATCCTAACGTCTACATTCACCTTGGTATTTGGTTATAAAATACATATGGGATAAATTCTACACAAAACAAAAATTTCAAATTCAAAAAGTACAGTAAAAATATTTTAAATTGCAAAAGTCTCATTCAATTCCTTTTTTTTTTAAAATCAATGGTGGTCTTAATCTCTGCATCCACTCTTAAAAAATTTAGAATAATTCACAAAAAACATATAAAATCAACTCTGTTATCGTAAAATATGAAATGCGTTCGATACTTTTTTTTTTTTCAATGAACTCTCATTTATAGATTCAGCTAAAATTTTGTAACACTGCACAACTCTCAGTTTGCATTAAATTAATTCAACAATAATTTAATTTTTAACTACAAAATTTGTCTATTAAATAAGTTACAGTAATCTCGGAAGTATCTCATCATACTTTTTTTTTTCTACCGGAAAAATTTCTCAAAATATTTACTCTCACAAAAATAAACATACAACTTTTTTTTTTTTTGAAGCCTACAACACCTATACAAACACTAATAACAATTAAAGCCACTCTGAGTATAAAAAGAGCTTACCTCCATTACTAAGAGTCTTTCAGGGCGTCAGAAGCACAGACTTCAAAGATTCTCAGGAGCACAGACGGGGTTCTCTGTCACACTTTTCGGATGGGGGAACACTCTCCAGAATTCTTGGTAGATTTCTCTTTCTGATGGGGGAACACTCTCCAGAATTCTTGGTAGATTACTCTTTCTGATGCTGTGTTGATCCACAGGGGCGTCTAAGGAGACTCAGGTCACAAGTCACAAGGAGACTCTCTCTTGGAGCACTTTGATGATTTAAATTTCAGAGTCCACTCTTTGTCTTTGAAGATTGTCATTAATTTTTGCTAATTAATCCATCACCGCAAGCCACCAGTTGTAGTAACTCCTCTATACCGACCCGATAAAAGATGGTGAGTGGTAGCAAGATCGGATCGTTGGCACAGAGAATTTCTCGCATAAATTAGAAAATAGAATTTTATTGTATAACAATGTTAATTCTAATGAAAAATATATACAAGACGTCAATACAGCATTTAATTATTTTCCGTGAGTCAATCGCTAATAAATTAATGTTCTCTTGACTCTGAGTGCATCTCGATCAATCAAAAGTCTCAGGAAATTACTGTCTGTCGTAACTTCTAAAGAAAGTTCATTCGGAACAGGGCTTGTCCGTTCCTTCTCTTCGGAAAAATATACTAAATCACGATGCTTCAGAGTTAAAGAACTCTCACTATCGCACTTGTCGTGCTTTTTCACTTCGCTGGGATTTTCACCTGATACCTGCCGTATCAATTAAATAGAGGTCAGACCTCACTATTTCCAGAGAGTCACCACTCTCGTCCAGATTTATTCAAAAACTGTCCTCTCTCACTTTTTCATTCTCGCAGGAAAACTTCTTCTAGGGGCGGGGATTTTGTCGAGGCGGACCCCTCGAAACTCTCCAGCCTCTCAGTAGCCTTGAGATCCCTCTGTTTCGTTTTCACTAAGTCCGTCATTGGACGTTCTAAGACAAAGGGCAAAGTTTCGGGCGCAAACCTAAAAATCGTGTGCAGAGATCGCTTCTCTCGCAGATGAACTCTTTCCCACGAACTCGGCAAGGATCAAAGCATAAGACCCCTCTTTGGGTAACGCCTTACCACTACATCACTGTCCGAACTTTCCGCTCACAGTACAATAGAATTTGGCGTCTGCTAGTCTTCAAGGCAAAAATAGCGAGGGAAGGTATGCAGTTAAGTGTACTCACAGGAAATGCTAGAATGACACATCGCGCACCTGGATGAGGAGGCCCAATTCTTTACAAATGTATAAAATCCACAAGCAGTTTGTTTACTATTTACACCACTTAGCGTGAAACACTTAATTTAATATATACATAAACAAGATAATGTAGTAAGAAATATATAACATATGTCTATGCAAATAGACAATATAATAATGCCCATTTAGCAATGCACACATATACAAATTGTACATATTTTTCACCGCTTATAACATACTTGTGTTCTTGTGTATATATTCTAATTTATATAGCATTCAATACAGGTTTTTTTTTTTTTTTTTTTTTTTTTTTCTCTTGAAGCCCATTTTGTAAAAAACAAAAAGTTTATTTTTGATAAAAATATTTTTTAATGAAATTTGAATCAAAGCATTTATTAAAAATAACTTCTTTAAACCATTCTGCTACAATTTTCCTTTCTGCTGAATTTATTTTGATTGCAAATTGCACTTTTTAAAACCTAACAACAAAATAAAAAAAATTACTAAGGGTGTAGCGGGTTAACTGTAACCCTGAACTGTTTATCAACTTTAGCTCCTGAACTTTAACTCCATTTTGAACATGAACTATGTTAACTGCAATTTTAACTTTTACTTTATTGTATTACATTTTTCATACAACTCAACTCAGTGTGCATGAGTTTACTTTTAACTGTAGCCGCAACGGAACAGGCAGTCTGTTTTTGCCGCTTGCGGAGTTTTTGTTGACTATCTGGTCGCGACAGTACGATCTCATCTTTTACTTATTTTTGCTTGAATAATAATAATATAATGTTTGTTTAAAGTTAAACTTGTGGTTTCTAATTATCCTAAAACCTTCACACACCTCGTCCGTGCCTTTTGATAAGATGACATGATGACATCTGCAAATATGAGAGGCTAGCATATCAAGCCGCCATAGTGGTGACCGGGACGTGATCTAAGTGTACTTATCCTAAAAAAATTCAACTTACTTGTTGACGCGAAAAACAACTGCATAATAGACGCAGAAACCTTATTGTCGTCTCAGGGAAAAGTTGCTCGAGTTCTACCTGGAAGCAGTAGCCTAAGTGTACTTGTCGGTCCTACCAAATTTGACAAAATTTTGACGGAATTTCCCGAATTAACTAACCCTTCAAGCGTAAGCAAGGAGAGTAAAACTCAACACATCTATCACTATATAGAGACCAAAGGCCCTCCTGTTTTTTCTAGACCGCGTCGTCTTTCGCCAGAGCTCTTAAAAGCAGCCCGTCAAGAATTTGAATTCCTCATGGCACAGGGCATCGTTAGGCCTTCAAAAAGCCCATGGGCCAGTCCGCTCCATATGGTTCGCAAGGCCAATGGCAGCTGGCGGCCATGTGGAGATTACCGTCGTTTAAACGCTTCGACTATACCTGATAGATACCCATTACCCCACATCCAGGATTGTACGCAGCTGTTTCATGGGAAACAATTTTTTACTACCCTAGATTTGGCTTGTGCCTACCACCAAATTCCAGTAAATCCCGAGGATATCCCAAAAACCGCAGTAACTACCCCTTTTGGCCTTTTCGAATTTGTATATACTCCTTTCGGCTTAAGAAATGCAGGACAGACTTTCCAACGTTATATTCACGAAGTCTTAAAAGGATTAGATTTTTGCATCCCATATTTGGATGATATCCTCATTGCATCAGAAAATGAAGAAGGACATGAATGCCATCTTCGGCAAGTCCTTGATCGCCTGCAGCAGCATGGGTTAAAATTAAATCCCGCGAAATGCATTTTGGGAAAAACTTCTGTCTCTTTCCTAGGTTGTCTTATAACACCTTCTGGTGTACAACCGCTCCCCCAGAAAACTCAAGCTATCGCCGATTTCCCAAAACCCCAAACAATTGTTGACTTGAGACGATTTTTAGCAATGGTAAATTTTTACCGACGTTTCATTCCTCATGCGGCCCATACTCAAGCCCCTTTACATGAGCTACTCAAAGATTCAAAAAAGAATGACAAACGTCTGGTACCGTGGGATACTGTTTTGATACAGGCTTTCGAGGCTTGTAAACAAGACCTTATAAATTGTGCAACTCTCGCATATCATGCTCCGCACCAGCAGCTAACCTTAAGTGCTGATGCTTCGGATACTGCTATCGGAGCTGTATTAAATGTTGTAAATGACAACAAGTTACAACCTCTTGCCTTTTTTTCACGTAAACTAAGCCCAACCGAGCAAAATTACAGCACCTATGACAGAGAGCTCCTTGCAATTTATTCGGCGGTTAAACATTTTAGGCATACATTGCAAGGAAGGGATTTTATAATATATACCGACCATCGTCCATTAACTTATGCTTTTTCAAAAATGTCAGATTCCAGTTCCCCGCGTCAGCTCAGACACCTAGATTTTATTTCGCAGTTCAGCACAGACATTCGACATGTTCCTGGTTCTGAAAACATTGTGGCTGACACCTTATCTCGCATAAATGAGATAGTTTTGTCCAATGTTGATTTGTCATCCATGGCTGAAGAACAGGCCAGTGACAAGGAATTGACTGACTTATTGTCAAATCCTGACACATCTCTCCGTTTCCAAAAGCTGCATATTTCCCCAGAAACAATGCTCTACTGTGATGTTAGTACTGGCAAGATACGGCCATACGTACCAGAAAAGTACCGCCACATTGTCTTTAAAAGCCTACACAATTTATCCCATCCTGGCATCCGAGCTTCTCAGAGACTGATCCAGCAGAAATTTGTGTGGCAGGGGATGGCAAAAGACATTTCCAATTGGGCACGATCATGCATGAGTTGCCAGAAATCCAAAATCCAACGGCATACTCATAGCCCTCTACAAAAATTTCCTGTCTCATCAGAAAGATTCGAGCATGTCCATATTGACATCGTGGGACAGTTACCTCCTTCAGAAGGATATACTTATCTGGTCACATTTGTAGACCGTTTTTCTCGTTGGCCAGAGGCGATTCCAGTGCAGGACATTACTGCTGACACCATTGCCAGAACTTTTGTAAACCATTGGATTGCAAGGTTTGGTGTCCCCAAATTTGTGACTACAGACCAAGGACGACAATTCGAGTCCTTTCTGTTTTCTTCTTTAAGGAAAATCTTAGGCATCCACCGCATCAGGACTTCTCCGTACCACCCAGCCAGTAACGGCCTTGTAGAACGATTTCACCGTACGCTGAAGCAAGCCCTGAAGTGTCACAACCATGCAAGATGGACAGAGTCCTTACCCATTGTTCTTCTAGGCATTCGCACCTCTTACAAAGAAGACCTTAAGGGTACTTGTGCTGAGATGTTGTATGGCACAACACTCTCCTTACCTGCTGATTTTTTGCAGCCTTCCAACCCCTCAGAACTGTCTCGCGTTGATCCTGCAACTTTCCTCCAGCATTTGTGTGACACCATGCATCAGTTAACTCCAGTGCCAACATCAGCACATGCCAAGAGAACTCCTTTTGTGCATCCTTCACTGGAGACATGCACCCATGTTTTGGTGCGTAATGACACTGTCAAAGCACCACTAACACAACCATACAATGGACCCTTTCGAGTGACAAAACGCACAGCTAAACATTTTACTGTTGTTATAAAGGGAAAAGACGCAGTGATTGGTATCGACCGTCTCAAACCTGCATTCCTTATTCAAGAGGATTTAACTCCTGCATCTCCAGTGGTAATTAGTCATAACAACCCGCCAGCTCAGACTGTCAGTCAAGATGAACCTGTGACGGTGGCACCAGCTCAGCCTCCTAAAACAACTACCCGTTCTGGTAGAACTGTGCGGTTTAACCCTCGCTACTTGTAAAGTTGTCAGTACCTTGAGTACTTGGGGGGGAATACTGTAGCGGGTTAACTGTAACCCTGAACTGTTTATCAACTTTAGCTCCTGAACTTTAACTCCATTTTGAACATGAACTATGTTAACTGCAATTTTAACTTTTACTTTATTGTATTACATTTTTCATACAACTCAACTCAGTGTGCATGAGTTTACTTTTAACTGTAGCCGCAACGGAACAGGCAGTCTGTTTTTGCCGCTTGCGGAGTTTTTGTTGACTATCTGGTCGCGACAGTACGATCTCATCTTTTACTTATTTTTGCTTGAATAATAATAATATAATGTTTGTTTAAAGTTAAACTTGTGGTTTCTAATTATCCTAAAACCTTCACACACCTCGTCCGTGCCTTTTGATAAGATGACATGATGACATCTGCAAATATGAGAGGCTAGCATATCAAGCCGCCATAAGGGTAAGAATTAAGAAATTTTGCCTACTTCCAAATAAAATATTAATTCTTTAGCCTTTTTGTATTATGCAATCACTACAAATCATTGAAAAACAGTTATTTATCTATTGTATTTGTATAACAAATATATATTTTTTTATAAATGAAGAATTTTAAAATTCATATGTTGTGGAGCAGGCACAAGAGCGAATCACTCTTTTATGGGATGTGCGATTTTGAAAGGTTCATGTGTATATAATATTGAATCTGTTATGAAATGAAATGATTGTTTTCTTTTAAAATCAAAGATGATAATTATTATTATTATTATTATTATTATTTTTGAACCAAAATCTCCAACCACATGAGATGCAAGTGTACTGATTGCCCACCTTTATTTTTAATACTATGTACTTTCTCAAGACATTTAAATTCCTTTTTTTTTTTAACTTAAAGTAAAATATTATTTTTCTGTAGTCTATTGTCTGTGATATTTTTAATTAAAAAATAAATAAACCTGCCTAGTCTGTCCAACTGTTTCATTAATGTTAAACCTTTAAATGTAACTAATTTTTTTTTCTAATGTTATATAAAATTTAAATAAGAATGAAAATAATTAAAAAAAATAGTGGATGAAATTACTGTTATTTTTTTTAATACTGTTAATAGTTTTATAGTATTTATACCATAAAATGGGAAATTTGTTTATTTCAGTGGATCAGTGCAAACAACGCTGGAAAAGTATAAGGAATTCTTTTCTGAGAAATTTAAGGGAAAAACCACCCAGCGTCTCAGGAAGTAGCTCAAGGAAAAAACCTTATTACTTACATGAGTACCTCCAATTTTTAGTACCCTTTACTAAACCGAAAAAGTATGTTATCTTTTGTATCTGTGTTACTTAATTTTTAAAACAGAAAAATGTTGCATAATCTGTGCTTTTACTTGGTGGCAGTTTGATTTAGAGATTTTCTTTATATTGTCTTTTTGCATAAATTTAATATTCTTTCTTATTATCAGTAAGAATGGAAATCATGTATTTGATGTCAATGAAGCTGTAGGCCAAAACAATGTAAAATAATCTACTGTAAGCTTCTTTCCAGTTTTAAGTAATATAAATTTCAAGTTTAAAATTTTTTAAACACTTACTTTAAAAAAAAGCTATCTTTTTTGTTGCTTTTTAGAAACAATCAAAAGGTAATTTCCCACCAAATTGATCTCTACTTTTAAAATTTTCTCCCATGCATATAATATTTATAATATGTTATCTTTGTAGAAAAACAATAAAGGTAATTATTGTTAAATTCTTGCAAAAATAAGCCAACTGGCTGTGAAACTACAACACTAAAAATTTCAATTGCTAAAAATTAGAAGAAAAAAAAATAACGATTAATGTGTCTAAGAAAATAATACTTGCAATATTTTTTTAATTCTTCACGGCTCAGCCTACAGGCACAGGTATTTCGAAGACTCAGACCGTCGGTTTATTGGGAATTGAGGAAGAAAGGCCTATTTGCTATGATGCGGCAGTTGGGACCACCCACTTCAAAATATACCTCTGACTGTAGGCTGAGCAAGCCAGGAATTTTCTTTGCTCTTAGGGTGGATCCTATAAAAAACTTGTTAATATAAAAGTTTTAGATAATATTAAGAGGATTTATAATAAATTTTAGCGGATTTGATATCTTTGGAATTGACAAACTTATGACTTTTATTCTTCAATTTCAGTTAAAAATTGCAGAATTCTGGTAAGACATGAGCTTCATTTTTACAAGTTTTCTTGTTATAATAGAATTTTAGAATAATCTAATTTTTTTTTTTTTTTTTTTTTTTTTTTATGTTAAACCATTAATATATAATAAAATGCTTCATTTTCAGCTGGTTATTATTATTTTTTTCAGGTAACATGGGTTAATTTTAGAAAATTGGTTTTATTTCAAATTCTCACTTAGTTGGCTGTCATTTTATAATAAAGTCATAAAATGAAAAATGCCCAACAGAAAAATCTTAGAACAAGCTGTAAAAATTTAGCCATGTTTAATTTTTTTAAATTCTTTATTAGACTTTATATAGAAAAAATTTCAAAAATTATATATATATTAGGGTGGGCCGAAAAAAACTTTTTTTTATTTTTTTTTATTTTTATTATTATTTTTTTTTGATTTGCTATACCGCGGAAAACTTTGCTTTAGGGTTGCTTAGTAAAATAAAATGAAAAAAAAAATTATTAAATTTTAATTTTAGCGGCAGAGCTGCTCAAACAAATTTTTTGGAAAGCAATAGTTTTCTTTATATTTTAAAAGCTATAAAAGAAAAAAAACTGCTATAGTGAAAAATCTTTAAAAGAAAGATATAAAAACAAATTTTAATAAAAAAATAAGCAAAATTACTTCATTTGAGGTAGCGCAAAGCATTTAAAAAATCCTTAGGTTAATGCAATCAAGTTGTATTCACTCAGTGAATGTTGGCCGGGTCTTTTTTTCTGTTGTGATTCACTATACCGAAATTAATCGCTATACTAAAATTAAAATTTAATAAATTTTTTTTTTTCATTTTATTTTACTAAGCAACCCTAAAGCAAAGTTTTCCGCGGTATAGCGAATCAAAAAAAAGAAAAAGTTTTTTCAGCCCACCCTAATATATATGTATATATATATATATATATTTTTTTTTTTTGTTGTTGTTAAAGACAGCACAATAGTATTTATTACGAAATCTACCTAAAAACATACTCCCCTCATCTAAAATCTCAAGTCAAATACTCAATCAAATTTTTACACCTGTACATATGGTAATTTTTTTTAACCATCACAGACACACACGGACGAAAAAATGTCTTTCATTATTTTAGAAATGTGTTCTTGCTTAAAGAAAATTATATATAAAGGTTTTATATATATATAAAGGTTATATATATATATATATATATATATATATATATATATATATATAAAGGTTATATATATATATATATATATATATATATAAAGGTTATATATATATATATATATATATATATATAAAGGTTATATATATATATAAAGGTTATATATATATAAAGGTTATATATATATATAAAGGTTATATATATATAAAGGTTATATATATAATACCACCTATTATTGTATATAACAAAACGTAAACTTAAAAAAAACGTATGTAAACTTAAAAAAAACACGGCTTGTATATATAGTTCTAAACTTGTTTTTTGTCCAACTTTATTTTGAATATTTTAATCTTTTCATTTCAGACAATCAAGCAATTTAAATATTTCGCTGCACAGTAGTGACACAATTGAGATTGCAGATGACGAATTTGTTGAAGAACGAGATATTGACAGTGGGGAAATCGAATTGGAGAATGTTGAGAGCGCTTCACAGGCAGAAGGCACTTCACAGGCAGAAGGCACTTCACTGGAAGAAAGCACTTCACAGGCAGAAAGCACTTCGCAGGCTGCAATGGCTGCTTCCACAAGCAGCCAGTATTCGGTGCATGCGGTTAATGTATTTCCCAGTGAAGATGCCCATGCAACTGACACAGAAGACCAGCAAATGCCAGATGTTGCCGAGTTGTTGGCAAACAAAAAATCTTATGGGAAAAGAAAATGGGTACTTTTCGGTTAGCCGGGCGCCAGTGAAATTTATATATCTATGTATACATATATATACATATATCTATACATACACACCTTTATATATGCATGTATGTATATATACATATATATATACACATACATATATGTGTGTATGTATAGATATATGTATATATATGTATTAGATTTATATGGTATTCTTTCCATCAGAACTATGGACTTTGTATGTGTAAGGCAGGATTATGTTATAAACAGGTTACGTTTTCATGAGATTTAATGTATTTTTATGCCCTGATACGAATGAAATAACATAAAACTGATATTACATTTATGCAAGTTGTTTCAACAAAGATGAGACAAACTTTAAGAGGTGGTAGAACACACTACACAAAATAATTTTTGTGTAAGAAACCAGAGTTGCAATCCATTTGTTCAATGAAAAATACAGGTTGTTACATTTCACATCGAACACAAATTCTTGTTCATATTGTATATCAGAAATATTTTATTGTTCCCTTTAGAAAAAAATAATATATATATTTGTGATTCTATGACTGCACATTTAATGCAGTGTTGAATTCAGACACTTTTCTCCGGGAGGGATTTCTGTGACTCTAGGGAGGAATGTCTCCGCCCCCTCCAGGTCACCTCCTGAATGCAACACTGATTTAATGGCACACATCATGCTATTTTATGACTGCATTTAATTCCATTTTGTGTTGTGCTTTTAACTTTTTCAGTTAGGCTGTGCTGCCTTTTTTTTTACTGAATAAACACTAAATGTTTTCAGTTGGCAGGGGAAGAAGTCTGCATGCACCAAAATTTCCCAGGCCGGGCCGGACTCGGCCCAGTCTGTTATGAAATCTAAAAGTTTATAGCCTGGACCCCTACATAAGCTTTATTGTCTGTTCTTGCTCCATTTAAAAAGCTAAATATTCAAGCTTGTTCTGGCTCATGCTGTTTATTTTTTCATAGTTTATGGGTTTGGTTTGATCCAATTTCTGAAAAAGATGTCGATATTTCTTAACCAATATTACCTTATAATCAAAGTTTTTTTTAAATAGAATATTGCATACATATGTATGTAAATATTTATAGATACAGCAGATTTTATATGCCCACAAATCTATGAAAAATGGAATAACAATATTAATGATCATTTAAAGACAATGACTTACATGAACATACATTCAAAAATTAATGTAATTTGGAATGAACAAAAAAGTTGGTTAAAAAAATCATAATTTTAAAGCTCTATGAAAAAAAAAAAGGTCACTTGGCACCTTATGATTTAAATATTTCGCTGTTATTTATTGAACCAAATTCCATTTCCAAAGATTTTTTAAACAAACGTACAATATCACTATTATTTTTACAAGAAAACTGCCACCACGATACAAGATCATACAAATTTCCCTTTCATTCAACTCGGCTTAGGTCTGAAAAGAAGTATAAACCAGTCCTGGCCCAAATCTATAGAAGAAAAAGTAAGCCAAGATTCTGCTGGCCTAAGTCTAATAAGACAATTTGCCTCAGATCTAACTATAATACCACCAGTTCTGTATGTATGTATGTACATAATGGGATAACTCTTGATAGGAATATTCGTTTTGCTTCAAATTTTGTTTATAGGTTCATTGTGATAAGGCACTTCCCTGATTAGTTTTGGAGGGGGGGGGGTCATTGGTTCAGTATAAATAGTGGAACAGGGGCTAATCCCCTCCCCTTAATTTAGATAAATGGGTTTTTCGTGAAGAATTGCCTGATTTGCTTCAACTTTTGTATACAGGTTCATTGTGAAAAGGTGCTTCCCTGATTAGTCTTGTAGGTTCATTAGTTAAGTATAAAGGGGGGGAAACAGGAGCTACCCCCCTTAATTTAGATAAATGGGTTTTTCATACAGAATTACCCGATTTGTTTCAAATTTTGTATATAGATTCATTCTGATAAGGTGCTTCTCTGATTTTTTTTTGGGAGGGGGGGGGGGTTCATTGTTTATGTATAAAAGGAACGGGGGGCTAATCTCCTTTTAATTTATTGTTGCTTTCTTTATTTTTCGAGGGGCATTATTCTTTGAAATAGGAGTATAATATACAATTGGTGTGAATAGCCTGTGAGCTCAATGCGATCAGTTTAACTGGGCACCTTTCTTTTAATTTATGTGGAATTGGATGGTAAGTCTCATTTCTGAAAAAGAAGCAAAGGAAAAAAAAACAGTTAAAAGATTTGCCACTGTACAGCAGTGGAACAGAAAATTATCTTTGATATAGCCTAAAGCTTATATAAACATAAAAATTGTATTGTTCTCAGGATCAGAATACCATACTGATAAGAAACTTGTTTAAAAACTGAAATTCTCTTAGGTCTTTACGATTCAATTATTGCAGTTTTTACTATTTTAAAACAAGAATGAAAAATCATGCATCAGGCATAGATTATGAAACACTTTCCAACACATTCAGAATACTGTAACAAAACTTCACAGTTTACTAAGTAAACAATTTAGAAAATACATAACACATTTGAAAATGCAATTTCAGCAATTACTACCAATAGTTGAATAAAATATTCGAATTCTCCTGTATATGATCTATACATTTGTATGTATACTACATAGTATGCTAAAATTTACTTCAATTAGGAAATTCAGAGCACAATTGAAAATTGCCATTCAGCATTTTCCATCAATAAACAGAAATGTACAAGGTGTGTATTTTAAATAATGAGACTGGTCACTGGGTGATGTACCAGTCGCTACAACACAATCTCGATGGGCAGGAATTGTGGTGGGGTAAGCAACACACCATGCATCAGTTGGCTCCGAGCTGTGACGGAGTGCTTATGTAAATTTTGGTCAAAGAGGCGCCATGACCAAACGTGTGGTACAGCGCTTTCTACAAAAAAGTGCTTGAGATACTGCACAAGAATGTCAAGCAGAGGCAACCAGTGATCACCGACTGATGGAAGCTCCATCACGACAACACGTGGGCCCACACTGCCTTTGTCATGACCTCCTATCTGACTCGAATCGGGGTTGCAACATTGCCGCAGCCTCTCTACAACCCAGATCTGAGTCCGGACGACTTCTTTTGTTCCCCAAGCTGAAGACTCCCTTGAAAGGAACCCGTTTTGAAGACATTGAATTCATCCAAGCGGTCGTGACCAAAAACTCTAAAGATCATGTCGGAAACTGACTTCCAGGGACCATTCGAAGTGTGGAAATCTCGCTGGTCATACTGCAGAGACTACTTTGAAGGCCTTTAAGTTGCTATAACGATCGAATCAATAAAATATTGTTTCCAGACAGACCTTGTACGTGAGATTTTTTTAGCAGCCCTGTATGGATCTATAGAATTTATATACACCAATTAATATGCAAAAATTTAGTTACATTTAAAAATATGTACCACAACCGAAAACGAGCTACGAGTAGTTATTGTTCATTTACAGTACTACTGTAACCAAATTCTTGAGTCTCTTGTAAATGAACGATACATTCTATGTACACCATATTTTACAGTAGGCGCCTTGTAATGCACCTCAGTGATATGTATCAATTTGAATATGTTTAAAATAGTGTAACATTATTAAAATAGGCCGCAAACGATTTTTCCGTATAGACCGTAATATAATGTAATTCTTTTGAGTGTCTCTGCAAACAAACTATAAATGCTACACACTTCATTTTCAATATCAAACATGAAATAGAAAATCTGAACAACGTATATCTATTTCATGGAAATCCGAGTATATTTACGCAAGTTACAGCACAGACAGATAAACCAAATTCATAAGCACTTTTCAAATATGTTGGAAAGTTTAAATCACAAATCTTGTACAGTAAAACTTGTGACAGTGGATTTGCTAGGGACTGAAACAAAATTCCAATTTAGCAGGTATAATTGTATTGGGTTGTCTGGAAAAATTATGCTGTTTAGGAAAATTAACTCATACCAGAAAATTCAATCATTTAATTATTAGACATTAATTCTGATAGCTAATGTCGAATAATTAATGGGCAAAATTTTCCAAATTGCACGGATTTTTCGGACAACCCAATATATGGTATTCTTATTGCAGGGACAATTTTACTTTCAAAATAGAATTTCGTTATAAACAGGTTCTGTTTTTACAGTATTTACTCAACAAACTGCAATAAAACCTGTGAAAACAACTAGCCCTTCAATGACAAACTCCCTCCCTATGAGGAGGGATCATTCCATTTATTTAGCAGGTGGGGAAAGGTAGGGAGTGATCGCGATGTGCGGTACTAAGGGAATGAATGTAGTAGGATCACCATATTTGCCTCGTGTTGATATTTTGATTAATCCTGCGCTATGTCTGATTATTTTATAACCAAAAGGGCTTTTTTAAGGCCAACTTCGACTTTTATTTTTCGCCACAAAAGCAAAACGTAGCCAGGGGTCAATCCAGGAAAAATTTGGGGCCTATTTAGGGTCCCTTCACAAAAATCTATTTAATAAAATGGGCCCCTTCACAAATATCTATTCCATAAAAAGATACTATTTATAATTTATTTATTATTTTGTGATGTTTTAAAATGTGTAATTTGTAAACAAACAAGTTCACCAGAGAAGAAAACTTCAGCAAAAGGATTTTAAAAAGATTTTGTTTATAAATGCTTGGTTTGAATTTGATTAACTGGATTTCAACTTTTGTTACAAAATGTTATTTCTCACAAAAATAATATAAATTTCACAAAAATAACCTTTACTTTTCACAAAATGGGCCCCAAGAAAAAAAAACCTGCATTGACCCCTGGTAGCTAAATCCTGCTCCAATTGCATTTCTGTAGTTATATAAATTTAGCAAGGAGACGCTATCACTGCAGCTAAACAAGATAAAATTAGTGAGATTTGAATTTTAAAAATCCGATTTCAATAAAAAAAAAATATACATATTTCTCTTATTTTATTTAATAACCAAATAATAAATAAAACAAAAATGATATCTTCAATGTTCCACTAATGCATTTTAATTTGAAATTGATAGATGAAGCCACCATTTCAATTGACTCTCTAACTTTCCCCACCTGCTAAAAAAATGGAATGATCCCTCCTCATAGGGAGAGAGTTTGTTATTGAAGGGCTAGTGTGAAAACAGAATTGGTAGGAACCAAAAAAATTCTGTTTTTCGACAGTTTTCTGTGTATACAGATAGATTTGTAAGGGAATTCTCTTCGAAGGGATTATAAAAAACTTACATTATAGACAGGTGCTGTCTCCCTAGTACTAGAATTTGCTGAATTAAGTTCTACTCGATGAAGATTAACAAATAGCATTTTGCAAAAAGAAATTGAAAAGAATTTGGGCATCATGAAAAATCAGATTTTGACATCCTGCACACGGCATGATTAACTCCATGTGGGACACAGTGCACACAGGTCATGTTCGTGGGCCCCTTTCTCAAGAAAATTGCAGTATGAGCATGACAAACAGCTTTATGTGCAGTTTAAAATTTAAACCGTAGCTTAATGAAAAAAAATATATATTATAGACACACGTAAAAATGCATTAAAAATTATGGAAAGGTAAAATCGTCTGCACTAAATGCTTTTTAGAATGAGTAAAACTCTAAACCTAAGGGATTGAATGAATCAGAATTTTGAAGTGTTTACATTTCATTGTCGTTAGTGAAGGAGATATTTTAGTTTACATGAATGGGAACAATTAATTTTTTCTATAAACTATAAATGGAAATTAGCATTAATTTATGTCTACAGAGAGTGGACAAAATACAATATGGCACCTGGAGCACATGTGCCCCATGTACCCCTGTGATAATCAGGTTCTGTCTGCACAGTGGTTAAGTGGGACATGTCTTGGATCCTGCATAAATCAGGAAACCTTAACATTTTTAAATCAGAGTTTAAATATATATTAATATAAATACTTTTTTTTTAATCATATGAATAATTGCATAAATAAAAATTTTTTACACAATGTACTATTATTTTAAATTATAAAGAAGAGGGCTGAATGATATATGACTAAAATAAGATTAGGTACTTCTTTGCTATAGTGGCCCCTACAATTACGATTATGCCAAGTTGGAATCAATTTCGCCAAGCTCATGAAGCACGAATGTACCTATAATAGAGATATATAAATAAATACCACTGCATTAAATAACATAATATTTTATATTAATAAGAATACATTACAATGTTTCATAACAATTTCATAGGCTTTTTCACAAGAATAACAACTTTTTATTGTTATACCTTACATTATAGGCCATATTTCCGAAATTGCTTTTAATAATTCATGAAAAACATTTTTTACCTAAGTATTTTCCCTGCATATAAATTCTGTAAGATACGATTTGAGGTGATCATGAGCTGTGCCTCATTTTTTATTGTGCCATTTAGCACAACCTCTCATTCTTTCAATATGTTGTGTATGAACACCCGTTGTTGGATCAACAAAATTGTACTTATAGTTCACAGTAAAATGATTGCAACTTGTTTTTTGAAGCTTCTCTAAATTGTACCTTTTCCAGCAGTCAGTGTAAATTGTTAATCCAGCTTCTACATGTTCACAAATGTTTTGCGTTAGCATACTAGCATTTCTCTTTGGGATTTGAACAAGAAAACATTTACCATTTTTTTCCCTGGCATATGCCTCCAAAAATTCACTGTTGTGGAAGTATCCTGCCACTGTTGTTTTTCCAACTTATGAACAAACATTTGTTGATCTCAACAATTTTATTGGTACAAACAATTCGTCCATTAAATCTTTGTATTAAGTATAGGGAATACACTTCTCTCATATAACAATTCCAATCAACTGCTGCATTTTCACCCATATTTAGCTGTTTCTTACACCATTTTATGGATGTTAATTGCTCTGCCCAACAGTGCACAAACCTGAAAGCAGTTACGAATGGTATTCTCAAACCAATTTCCAACACAGGGTCTTTTTTTTCTTTTGCAGCTTTTTATATTGCATCTCCATATAGCTTCATTATTGGTAACATACAGTTTCATATCATGGACATTTTTGCATAGTTGTTTGTTGCATAAAAGCCCTCACTTTTGAAAAAAAAAATGAGATTGCATCTATCTCAGTACTCGGTAAATCAAAGATTGTTTCCACGGTTATAAAAATAAATGCAGACAATTAAGGAAAAAATAATGCAATGTACAATTAAAAAAAAGTGAAATATGTTCTGAAACATCGAAGAAAAATTAATATAATGATAGCATGAACAGGAGATGCTTTCTTTAGGAATATAAACATTTGATGATTTTATACATAAGTTGGCAATATATCTGTCACTTGGTGATTCATTGTTGAGGGCCAATATAACTAAGAAGTACCTAAGATTAAAACTAAGGAGAAAAATCACAAAATTTGTGGCCTTTTAGAATTTTTCTTAAAATTCAATTTCTTTGTTTGTATTCATATATATATATAGTGTGGATTATAGACAGTGGTGGACTGGATCTGAAAATATTGGTTGCCAGGAGACAAACTGATCCACATCTACAATGCTACCATTTCATTTTTATAACAATAAATAAAAAAAAAAATTCAAAAAAAGTACATTCAGTGGAACCCCCAACATAAAATTTTCTAACTAATTATATGCATGTACTATACAAATGTTATTCTGAAACTATACTGTTGTTTTGAGAATTTTTAACCAAACTGAAAATAATGCCTACAAGTTTCATTATTTTTAATGAATACTTTTTACTGTTCATCTGTTTTAAAATCCAAGATACTTTCTGACACAATTTTTAATTAATTTTTGTCCATAAGTGTGTGAAATTGGCACGTGCTCTTATTCAGAAACTTTATAATTTAACTAGTTTTCCCTTTTTTTGGTAAAATCAGAAGATCTTTCAGAAAATGCTGTTAAAACTGGCATTTTGAACTGAATTTCTGGGCATGACAGTGAAGGAAAGTAAAAATAAAAACTGTCATTATGAAAAATCAATTGCTTATACTCAAGATGTGATTCATTTATAAAAAATTAATTAAAAAAAACCTGTTCAATTCCAAATCACTTCAGTAATCATGCCTGTAAGTGCTATCATACTTTTGCGTTAAAAAATGAGAAAATTCCATGTTGCTGAGTGTGGAAAAGTACTTTTTTGAGAACAAACAGCCTTAAAGAATAACAGATAACAAAGGTACTAAAATGTTTTAATTGCACTTCCCAATATTAATTAATATAGTGCAGACCAATAGCTTTATACAGGGTGTTTCACTACCAGACCAACAAACTTGCAGGAGGTGTAAGGGGCACAGAGACGACTCGGAATCACATAGCAATGCAGGGTCAAAAATGCTGTAGTTGCGAGCTGTGGTTCAAAGAAGCAGAGAAAAAGAACAGAAACAGCAACACATTAATGTGACAGAAAACATTTTATTGAAAGTTTGTACTACAAAAGGTGTTCAAAATTACGACCAGAAGTCGTCAGGTAGGTTTGACAGCGGCGTCGCATGGATTCCTTTACATTCTGGAAGATTCCTGGCATGTCCTGTATCCTCCCAGAAGTTACAGATATTCAAGCGGCCTTACATTCAATGCCATCTACCACAAAACTGCAAGTGCCACTGTCAAGTCTGCCTGATGACTTCTGGTCATAATATCAAACACCTTTTGTAGTACAAACTTTCAATAAAATGTTTTCTGTCCCATTAATGTGTTGCTGTTTCTATTCTTTTTCTCTGTTTCTTTGAACCATAGCTTGCAACTGTGGCATTTTCGACCCTGCACTGCTATGTGATTCTAAGTTGTCTCTGTGCCCTTTACACCTCCGGCAAGTTTGTCGGTCTGGTAATGAAACACCCTGTATAGTGGCCAGGTCAAATAAATATGTTTTATATGCAAAATAGCATTTAATAAATGAAATAATATATGCCACACATTAGTATTGTATTACTTAGAAGCTATATTATATCAGCAAATGAAAACATAATACTGATATAAAGATAGCAAAAGATGGGGTTATCTTTCTGTTTCATACACACAACCTCTGCCTCTGATTACAGGTGTTTGCAGATTAGTGTTGTTCTAACATAGTTGTTTTGAATACAAAAATTTCACATTAGCTTGGAATAAAGGATGTTGTGAATTTATGAGTTTTGCAATTGTTAGGTCTACATTTTGTTTCATTTACATTTTAAAACTTCATCAAAATAGTTACATCTTTATGAAATAACTATATGTAATAGTAAATGAAATAATATATGCCACACATTAGTATTGTATTACTTAGAAGCTATATTATATCAGCAAATGAAAACATAATACTGATATAAAGATAGCAAAAGATGGGGTTATCTTTCTGTTTCATACACACAACCTCTGCCTCTGATTACAGGTGTTTACAAATTACAGGTTTGCAGATTAGTGTTGTTTTGATAACAACATCAATACAAAAATTTCACATTAGCTTGGAATAAAGGATGTTGTGAATTTATGAGTTTTGCAATTGTTAGGTCTACATTTTGTTTCATTTACATTTTAAAACTTCATCAAAATAGTTACATCTTTATGAAATAACTATATGTAATAGTAAATGAAATAATATATGCCACACATTAGTATTGTATTACTTAGAAGCTATATTATATCAGCAAATGAAAACATAATACTGATACAAAGATAGCAAAAGATGGGGTTATCTTTCTGTTTCATACACACAACCTCTGCCTCTGATTACAGGTGTTTACAAATTACAGGTTTGCAGATTAGTGTTGTTTTGATAACAACATCAATACAAAAATTTCACATTAGCTTGGAATAAAGGATGTTGTGAATTTATGAGTTTTGCAATTGTTAGGTCTACATTTTGTTTCATTTACATTTTAAAACTTCATCAAAATAGTTACATCTTTATGAAATAACTATATGTAATAGTAAATGAAATAATATATGCCACACATTAGTATTGTATTACTTAGAAGCTATATTATATCAGCAAATGAAAACATAATACTGATATAAAGATAGCAAAAGATGGGGTTATCTTTCTGTTTCATACACACAACCTCTGCCTCTGATTACAGGTGTTTACAAATTACAGGTTTGCAGATTAGTGTTGTTTTGATAACAACATCAATACAAAAATTTCACATTAGCTTGGAATAAAGGATGTTGTGAATTTATGAGTTTTGCAATTGTTAGGTCTACATTTTGTTTCATTTACATTTTAAAACTTCATCAAAATAGTTACATCTTTATGAAATAACTATATGTAATAGTAAATGAAATAATATATGCCACACATTAGTATTGTATTACTTAGAAGCTATATTATATCAGCAAATGAAAACATAATACTGATATAAAGATAGCAAAAGATGGGGTTATCTTTCTGTTTCATACACACAACCTCTGCCTCTGATTACAGGTGTTTACAAATTACAGGTTTGCAGATTAGTGTTGTTTTGATAACAACATCAATACAAAAATTTCACATTAGCTTGGAATAAAGGATGTTGTGAATTTATGAGTTTTGCAATTGTTAGGTCTACATTTTGTTTCATTTACATTTTAAAACTTCATCAAAATAGTTACATCTTTATGAAATAACTATATGTAATAGTAAATGAAATAATATATGCCACACATTAGTATTGTATTACTTAGAAGCTATATTATATCAGCAAATGAAAACATAATACTGATATAAAGATAGCAAAAGATGGGGTTATCTTTCTGTTTCATACACACAACCTCTGCCTCTGATTACAGGTGTTTGCAGATTAGTGTTGTTCTAACATAGTTGTTTTGAATACAAAAATTTCACATTAGCTTGGAATAAAGGATGTTGTGAATTTATGAGTTTTGCAATTGTTAGGTCTACATTTTGTTTCATTTACATTTTAAAACTTCATCAAAATAGTTACATCTTTATGAAATAACTATATGTAATAGTAAATGAAATAATATATGCCACACATTAGTATTGTATTACTTAGAAGCTATATTATATCAGCAAATGAAAACATAATACTGATACAAAGATAGCAAAAGATGGGGTTATCTTTCTGTTTCATACACACAACCTCTGCCTCTGATTACAGGTGTTTACAAATTACAGGTTTGCAGATTAGTGTTGTTTTGATAACAACATCAATACAAAAATTTCACATTAGCTTGGAATAAAGGATGTTGTGAATTTATGAGTTTTGCAATTGTTAGGTCTACATTTTGTTTCATTTACATTTTAAAACTTCATCAAAATAGTTACATCTTTATGAAATAACTATATGTAATAGTAAATGAAATAATATATGCCACACATTAGTATTGTATTACTTAGAAGCTATATTATATCAGCAAATGAAAACATAATACTGATATAAAGATAGCAAAAGATGGGGTTATCTTTCTGTTTCATACACACAACCTCTGCCTCTGATTACAGGTGTTTACAAATTACAGGTTTGCAGATTAGTGTTGTTTTGATAACAACATCAATACAAAAATTTCACATTAGCTTGGAATAAAGGATGTTGTGAATTTATGAGTTTTGCAATTGTTAGGTCTACATTTTGTTTCATTTACATTTTAAAACTTCATCAAAATAGTTACATCTTTATGAAATAACTATATGTAATAGTAAATGAAATAATATATGCCACACATTAGTATTGTATTACTTAGAAGCTATATTATATCAGCAAATGAAAACATAATACTGATATAAAGATAGCAAAAGATGGGGTTATCTTTCTGTTTCATACACACAACCTCTGCCTCTGATTACAGGTGTTTACAAATTACAGGTTTGCAGATTAGTGTTGTTTTGATAACAACATCAATACAAAAATTTCACATTAGCTTGGAATAAAGGATGTTGTGAATTTATGAGTTTTGCAATTGTTAGGTCTACATTTTGTTTCATTTACATTTTAAAACTTCATCAAAATAGTTACATCTTTATGAAATAACTATATGTAATAGTAAATGAAATAATATATGCCACACATTAGTATTGTATTACTTAGAAGCTATATTATATCAGCAAATGAAAACATAATACTGATATAAAGATAGCAAAAGATGGGGTTATCTTTCTGTTTCATACACACAACCTCTGCCTCTGATTACAGGTGTTTACAAATTACAGGTTTGCAGATTAGTGTTGTTTTGATAACAACATCAATACAAAAATTTCACATTAGCTTGGAATAAAGGATGTTGTGAATTTATGAGTTTTGCAATTGTTAGGTCTACATTTTGTTTCATTTACATTTTAAAACTTCATCAAAATAGTTACATCTTTATGAAATAACTATATGTAATAGTAAATGAAATAATATATGCCACACATTAGTATTGTATTACTTAGAAGCTATATTATATCAGCAAATGAAAACATAATACTGATATAAAGATAGCAAAAGATGGGGTTATCTTTCTGTTTCATACACACAACCTCTGCCTCTGATTACAGGTGTTTACAAATTACAGGTTTGCAGATTAGTGTTGTTTTGATAACAACATCAATACAAAAATTTCACATTAGCTTGGAATAAAGGATGTTGTGAATTTATGAGTTTTGCAATTGTTAGGTCTACATTTTGTTTCATTTACATTTTAAAACTTCATCAAAATAGTTACATCTTTATGAAATAACTATATGTAATAGTAAATGAAATAATATATGCCACACATTAGTATTGTATTACTTAGAAGCTATATTATATCAGCAAATGAAAACATAATACTGATATAAAGATAGCAAAAGATGGGGTTATCTTTCTGTTTCATACACACAACCTCTGCCTCTGATTACAGGTGTTTACAAATTACAGGTTTGCAGATTAGTGTTGTTTTGATAACAACATCAATACAAAAATTTCACATTAGCTTGGAATAAAGGATGTTGTGAATTTATGAGTTTTGCAATTGTTAGGTCTACATTTTGTTTCATTTACATTTTAAAACTTCATCAAAATAGTTACATCTTTATGAAATAACTATATGTAATAGTAAATGAAATAATATATGCCACACATTAGTATTGTATTACTTAGAAGCTATATTATATCAGCAAATGAAAACATAATACTGATATAAAGATAGCAAAAGATGGGGTTATCTTTCTGTTTCATACACACAACCTCTGCCTCTGATTACAGGTGTTTACAAATTACAGGTTTGCAGATTAGTGTTGTTTTGATAACAACATCAATACAAAAATTTCACATTAGCTTGGAATAAAGGATGTTGTGAATTTATGAGTTTTGCAATTGTTAGGTCTACATTTTGTTTCATTTACATTTTAAAACTTCATCAAAATAGTTACATCTTTATGAAATAACTATATGTAATAGTAAATGAAATAATATATGCCACACATTAGTATTGTATTACTTAGAAGCTATATTATATCAGCAAATGAAAACATAATACTGATATAAAGATAGCAAAAGATGGGGTTATCTTTCTGTTTCATACACACAACCTCTGCCTCTGATTACAGGTGTTTACAAATTACAGGTTTGCAGATTAGTGTTGTTTTGATAACAACATCAATACAAAAATTTCACATTAGCTTGGAATAAAGGATGTTGTGAATTTATGAGTTTTGCAATTGTTAGGTCTACATTTTGTTTCATTTACATTTTAAAACTTCATCAAAATAGTTACATCTTTATGAAATAACTATATGTAATAGTAAATGAAATAATATATGCCACACATTAGTATTGTATTACTTAGAAGCTATATTATATCAGCAAATGAAAACATAATACTGATATAAAGATAGCAAAAGATGGGGTTATCTTTCTGTTTCATACACACAACCTCTGCCTCTGATTACAGGTGTTTACAAATTACAGGTTTGCAGATTAGTGTTGTTTTGATAACAACATCAATACAAAAATTTCACATTAGCTTGGAATAAAGGATGTTGTGAATTTATGAGTTTTGCAATTGTTAGGTCTACATTTTGTTTCATTTACATTTTAAAACTTCATCAAAATAGTTACATCTTTATGAAATAACTATATGTAATAGTAAATGAAATAATATATGCCACACATTAGTATTGTATTACTTAGAAGCTATATTATATCAGCAAATGAAAACATAATACTGATATAAAGATAGCAAAAGATGGGGTTATCTTTCTGTTTCATACACACAACCTCTGCCTCTGATTACAGGTGTTTACAAATTACAGGTTTGCAGATTAGTGTTGTTTTGATAACAACATCAATACAAAAATTTCACATTAGCTTGGAATAAAGGATGTTGTGAATTTATGAGTTTTGCAATTGTTAGGTCTACATTTTGTTTCATTTACATTTTAAAACTTCATCAAAATAGTTACATCTTTATGAAATAACTATATGTAATAGTAAATGAAATAATATATGCCACACATTAGTATTGTATTACTTAGAAGCTATATTATATCAGCAAGTGAAAACATAATACTGATATAAAGATAGCAAAAGATGGGGTTATCTTTCTGTTTCATACACACAACCTCTGCCTCTGATTACAGGTGTTTACAAATTACAGGTTTGCAGATTAGTGTTGTTTTGATAACAACATCAATACAAAAATTTCACATTAGCTTGGAATAAAGGATGTTGTGAATTTATGAGTTTTGCAATTGTTAGGTCTACATTTTGTTTCATTTACATTTTAAAACTTCATCAAAATAGTTACATCTTTATGAAATAACTATATGTAATAGTAAATGAAATAATATATGCCACACATTAGTATTGTATTACTTAGAAGCTATATTATATCAGCAAATGAAAACATAATACTGATATAAAGATAGCAAAAGATGGGGTTATCTTTCTGTTTCATACACACAACCTCTGCCTCTGATTACAGGTGTTTGCAGATTAGTGTTGTTCTAACATAGTTCATTTTATATTTTAAAATGCATTCATTTTATATTTTAAAATCTTTTCTTACAACAGTCAACAGTTCTTGTTCGGTTATTAAAGTCTGTGTCATTTGAAAATTCAAATAATTATCACTAGGACTAATTCCCTTATCAAAAGTAAGCTTTTCTCTTTTTTGCCTCTGACTCAGTATTTGATGAGTGCTCTGTATTATACTACAGTAGATATTTGTAACATACACTGAGAAGTTGTGCGTATTATAGAATTTTGTGCTATATAAATCACAGTACTTCTCCATTATCCCGTCGACCACTTTTCATAACAAAAAACTTTGATGCCAAATAAAGAAATGGAAAAATGTTGCCATTGGAATATCTAAATAAGTAAATAAAGTACAAGAAATTTGGAAAAGTCACACTCACCAAAGTGTCAACTATCAGTAAGTTTGAACAAAAAACAATTACAATATATTAATAGAAAAAAAATAATCTTGGATATTTAATTTACTTACATTATTTTTCTTAATTATCTCTCTCAGCTGGTGAATAAAATGTTTGTGACGTCAGTTGAAACTATCTATTGCAGACTATGCATCGCAACATTTTTAAAATGCTTTTTCTCTTTTAATATCATGGCACTGCCGTTTAAGGATGCAATGGTTATTTTAATTAACGAAATAACTAATAAATCAGTAAAACATAATGAAAAATACAGGTAAATGTCGAATTAAAAATTACTTGATGACATAACAAACACGTTTAATGCTTCTGACGTTAAGTGAATGGGACTGCATTTTTGGCGTTAAATCCTATAGTTTGGCGATATTTTTTTGTTATGAAAAGTGGTCGATGGGATAATGCAGAAGTACCAAAACCACATTTCATATATCATTAACCCCTTAAGCACCATATTCAATTTAGTGATAGTATACTGAATACCAGATATTTTAAATTTTGTCAAAAATAGTTTATGTCATTATTTTTAATTACACGTAAATTATTTAATTACACATGAATTAATTAATTACACATAATGTAAGGAGATGAAATAAAGACGCATTTCTATTATACAAACAGAAATAAGGTTTGAAGTTCTAATCTTCATCGCAGCGGGAAAACCTAAGGAGTATTTCTCATTTTTTATGTGTGTTCGTAATTATATAAATACGTAGCACCTATTGTCGTCGTCTGGTCTGTCCGTCTGCATATAACAAAGCAAAAACTACCCAACCGAATGGTTTGAAATTTAAGATATATTATCTGCAGAATTTTGTCGAGACATTTCAAATTTTATGAAAATTGAATCAAAACTTTAGAAAATATTAATAAAAATATTTATTTAGAAATTTGAATTTTTCTGAAAAAAAAAAAATCGGTGCTTTCTTGCAATAGGAGCTTTTGAAGTTTAATCGTCAAACGACCGAGATACTTATTTTATGACAGAAATTAATCTACAGACGATATATTTCATTTCACAGAATTAAAAATCATCAAGATCTGAATATTTATATAACTAGCTATAGTACGAACGCACCTCATTTGTCATGTTGGACGTACAATTTCCAACTTGTTATACACGTAACGCCATCTATTGGGTGCAAAAACAATCTTTGCTATAAAGCCCATACAAAACCAATCACAATAGCAATTAGTAACGTAAAAAACTAGATACTTAGAACACTGCAGTCTGGAAATAAAATGAGGCTGTACGCATATACGTCCTGGTATTTCAAATAGAAGAGTTCATGACATACACAGGTACGTCGTCATGCTTAACCTCTTAAGCACCACGATGTACCTGCGTACATCATGAACTCTTCTATTTGAAATACCAGGATGTATGTGCTTACGGATGTAAGTCCAGATTGCAATGTTCTAAGCATCTGTTTTTCTTGCATCGCTAATTGCTATTGCGATTGGATTTGTACAGGCTTTATAGCAATGATTGCTTTTGCATCCAATAGTTGGTGTTATGTGTAAAAAAAAAACTCATTCGTTTTCTCGATGCTTTGCTTCTTTCTTCGTCAGTCATTCTGTTCAGTTGTCTTTTGTAAATTGTTGTATTTCGTTTTTGCATTTGTTTGTATCTCTGATAGATAGTGATTTTATAGAATAATTATGTCGGATAAGACAGTGATTATGTTCTTAATTTTGATGATGACATAGACAGTATTGATGAAATCTTTGAATCAAGCAATGAAGATTGAAACTTCGACCCTTATTTCTGATTATTATAATATAAATAAACCTTTAATTCATCTCCTTACATTACATGTAATTAAATAATCAACATGTAATAAAAAATAATGACATAAACTACTTTTGAAGGAATTTAATATATCTGGTATTCAGCATGCTATCAGTAAGTTGAATATAGTTCTTAAGGTGTTAAGGGGTTTTGTAAACAAGGGTAAATAAGTCTGAAACATATTTGACGTTGGTGGATACACTGATATATAAATTACATGTTTGCAGATTAGTGTTGTTCTACCACATTTATTTTGCTAACAACATCAATAGAGTACATTTTTAAAAGTTTCCATAGCTTAGGATAAAGGATGTTGTGAATTTATGAGTTTTGTGACATTTAGGTGCTTGTTTTAACTTGAAAATCTTATTTTTTGCATAAGAATGAAACCAAAGTTTTAACTGAGATTTTAGAATGTCTCTTTTTATTTCAGAAAAAAAAGAAAAGATAGATGAATACAAAGAGGATCATGAACAAATAATATGAAAATACAATATTCATTATCTAAAAGGTTTTCCTGAATGGCTTTTTACTTAATGTAATGATCAAGAGTTTTAATAAACAATTCATTTGCTTGTATGGGGTGTTCTTGCACAAAAGCCTGCCATTTTACACTACGGGCAATCTCTTTTCCGTTGGTCGTGAAAAATTCAATACTCTTTTGGAACAGTTCCTTCTCATCATATCTCAAAGCCAAGGCAAAATAGTCACAAAAACTATCAACAGACAGCATATTCATCATAAAGTGTATACATTCATTTTTCAATTGGTCTTCTTGATATTTGTCAGCTGCTTCATATAAGTCACACACATTTTCTGGTGAAAGTTTATCCACTTTTCCAGTGTATACAAAGTATATAAAGGAATGGAATACATCTGGTTCACAGTCTTCGATGGTTACAATACCTGAAGATGTTTCCTTCATGTCGCTCTTAAACATGGAATCAAAATAAGGATTACGAGATGCCAAAATGATCTTATGCAGTCGAAACTCCTCTCCTTTCACTTTGACAATCATGTCACTATGATCTCCACTCAGCATCGCTGTTTTAAAATCACTTGACAATTTTTCAGAAGCTAAAAAAAAGAATAGTTGAGTTTATTTGATGACTGGAAAAACATATTTTGAAAGAACACTTATGAAGAAATTAGATACTACAGTAAGACATGCTAAGATGGCATTGCTCACTTTTGCTAAGTCCATTTTTTTAAAATATACAGTCAGACCCAGTTAAGACATTCACGGTTAATATGTGATCCTGCTTAATAAGCGATATTTTTCGGTTCCTTGAACATTGACCGTAAGACTAATGCAAAAATATGCTTAGTAAGCAAACGGTTATTACGGGATTCTGCTTAATGCACGATAAAATTTCAGTCTCTCGAGGAAAAAAAATCTTGCTTGATATACGAATTCATATATCAAGATCCGAATTTATCCTTTCTCCAGTGTTAGTGAGTTTTTGTTTATTTATAAATCTACCACTATTTCCAAATACTAATATTCAACTTATTGAATGAGATTAAGCTGAATATTAATAATCAAAAATAGTGGGGAATAAAAAAAATCTCGCTAAATTAGCAACATTGGAACTTATCTTTGATCCCGGGTCCTAATATTCTTTGTCTCTCACTTTGTGTATGTTTTTACTGAAGTAGAGAAAGATAAAATTTTTTTAGCCTTCTTTTGTTTTTAATTCTTTTTTCTATGTGTGGCATATGTCGTCAGTTTTTGATTTTTCCTCCCATACATTGTAGTAAATAAAGAAAGATGCCTAGTACTGTGTGTTTTTAAACATGTTTGAAGAGAAATGTAAATGTTTTTTCGGTTCCAATTCTATTTCTTCATTACTGTCTTCTGGTTCCTGTCTTCTCCTATTTTATTCATGTCCGGTGGGTTACTTGCACCATTAGCATCATGGAGTCAAGTCATCGCTGATTGTGTGTGTGTGGAGTTTTAGCAATTTTTCTGTTAATATGGAGAATAGTCATAAAATCAAAAAGAAGGTGTTACTCATTATTGCAAGCAATAAATATGATTCTAATAACTGGGTTATTAGGCAAAGATTCAACACTTTTGGTTGTATTTAAAAAAATGGACTAGCAGGAAAATTATTTTTGCTGTTTTATTTTTGGTTGTAACATACACATTGAATCCATATTTTTTTAGTCAGTGTCAGAAAAACACAATGACTGGAATATAGTTAAATTTGACTCTAAATATGAAAAAAAGACATGTTTGTGATGTCAGTTGAAACTGATCTATTGTACATAACTATCCAGCATAACATTTTTTCAATGTTTTTTCTCTTTTAATATCTTGGCACTACTGTTTGATGCAATTGTTACTTTATTTAAAGAAATGACTAATAAATCAGTAAAACATAATGAAAAATGCCAGTAAATGACAAAACAAAAACCACTTGATGACATAACAAACATGTATCATGATTCTGACATCAAGTAAATGGGACTGTATTTTTGGCCTTAAATCCTATAGTTTGGCGATAGTTTTTTGTTATGGAAAGTGGTCGACAGGATACAGGAGAAGTACCATTTATTTTACTGGATCCAGTTTCTAGTGAATATATATTTTTTATATAACTGCACTTTTTCTCAGCTTGTTACATTTTGGTTAATATGTTATACAAATTATTTTAACATTACTTATAAAAATGTTTTTGTAAATGTGTCAAAGTAGTAAGTTTAGAGAACAGCCTTTAAAGAATAAAATGTGTAATAATTATTTCAATTCAAACAGAAAAAGAATGAAAGAAAATTCTACATTTTTCCTTTAAAAATTAAAAAATAATTGGATCAAGTCACCATTGTTACCTAAAGACATGTTATAAGGGATTAATAGCAGTAAATAATACTTAGTAGTGGTAATAAATTTTGTGTACTTCTTCATTATCCCGTCGACCATTTTTCATAAAAAAAATTATCGCCAAACTGTAATGCCAAATAAACAAATAGAAGAATGTTACCATTAAAAACTAAACAAAATAAATAAATACAAGAAATTTGGAAATGCCCCACTCACCAATGTGTCAACTTAGTAAGTTTAAACAATAAAATTTACAATATATCAATGAAAACAGAACAAAAAATCTTGGATATTTATTTATTTATATTAGTTTTCTTAATTATACTCCTCTCGGCTCGTGAATAAATGTTTGTGACATCAGTTGAAACTGGTCTATTGTATGTAACTATACATCACAACATTTTTTCAATGCTTTTTCTCTTTTTAATATCATGATACCACCGTTTAAGGACAGGATTCTTATTTTAATTAACGAAATACTAATAAATCAGCAAAACATAATGAAAGATACAGGTAAATGTCGAATTAATAACCACTTGTTGACATAGCAAAAACGTGTAATGCTTCTGACGTCAAGTGAATGTGACGCAATGGTCATGCATTTTTGGCCTTAAATCCTATAGATTGGTGATAATTTTCTGTTATGAGAAGTGGTCGACGGGACAATTGAGAAGCACCAAATTTTGATTAGTGTTTCATAAACTTTGTAAAAAGGACATAGATCAGATGGACAATAATTGTCCTTTGATCTTCAAAAATGTAAATGACTGCACATGAAAAATGATTTATTAAGGAAGATTGTATTATATTGTTTAAAAAGCTAAATGAATTTTAATTCTTTACTTTGCTATTAAGGGGAAATATCAAAATAAAGAATCTGTTTAAGGTCATTACTCAAGATATGCTATCCAAAATCATTATAAAAAAATCATAACACAAACTATCTAAATTAACCACTTTTCTAAAACTATATATATGTATAAATTTGACAAGTGAAACAAAAGTTAGAACAGTTCTGTTATTTAATTTAAAAAAATACAATGCAGCAAAATTAAGTAATATGAACAAAATTAAATTGTTCCATGCATACAAAAAAATTTATGATAAAAATGATCTTCTGCTCCTCTTTTCGACATTTAAGATCGTACCAGTCCTTTAATGCAACGACATCACTACACTCTGGACACTTTATAGGTTTGTCCATGCTTTTTTGCTCATGAAATGAAAGGTCTTCATCAGCATAAAAAGATGATTTACAATAAGAACATTTCTTAGTTGCAGTGTTACCTAGATCATTAAAAATAAATAATACATTATAATAGACAAAGAAAGATTGTAAATACAGGGTGTCCATACTTAAAAGTTGCCTACAGAGGAAACTATTGGTCAGAAAGTTGTGAAATTTTGTGAAGGACATAATGAAGGAATGGGAATTTGTTTAAGCAAAAAAAAAAATATTTAGTTCAAAATTACGCCACCAGATGGCGTTTTTAATGAATTACACATTTAACATACATTTATGATAGTTTACATATTTTACTGCAACAAAGCATGTTCCACACGATGGACATCATTTTCAGCTACCGTCTGGAATCGTAAGATAGCATGTTCCACAGCTGACCGCAGTGTGTTCTGAGAAATGATAAAAAAATGTCGCGAAAAAAGTTTTGTTCAACATTTTTTGTTGTAATAAAATTTGTAACTTATCGTAAGTCTATGCTAAATGTTTAATTCATTAAAAAACACCCTCTGGCGGCAAAATTTTGAATTTTTTTTTTTTTTTTTTTTGCTTAAAGAAATTCCCATTTCTTCATTAAGGCCTGAACAAAATTTCACAACTTTCTGACCAATAGTTTTGTCTGTAGATAACTTTAAAGTAGGGTCGTTTAATTAGGGAGACCTTGTATAATAAACAAAAGCAAGAAGAAAAATCTGTTTTTCTAGTATTTTTGCATAAATTCTAAATCGACTCAATTTTGGGATGTGGCATAAAGAAATCCTGAGATTTTAAAGATTAACTGGAATTCAGGATACCAAATCTCTAAATTGTATTCCCTAAATGAAGGTTATTAAGTCAATGACTTAATCTTAAATCCTAGGATTGTATTCCCTAAACAAATGGGATTTGTCAGTGATTTACTGTTATATACAGAGTCATTAGATCTCTAAAATGCATAGCATTTTAAAATATAGTAATAACACTAGCTGGCTTCACCCGCTAGCGGGCCCCTAATTTACATCGGTGCCTCGAATCTTGTAAAACCTTGAACCAAACGAACCTCCGACCTGGGTCCCTGCTGCCTTTGGTACTATATATCGGTCGTGCTACGCATGCACCGGATAATCCTTAACTTGCACATTGAATAGTACAAACCTCTAACCTAACGAACCTCTGACCTGGTCCCCGCTGCCTTCAGCACCATATACCGGTCGTGCTACGCACGCATCGGATAAGCCCTTATATTGCACATCGAATAGTACAAACCTCTGACTGAACGAATCTCCGGCTTGGGTCCCCGCTGCATGCGGCACCGTATAGCAGTCGAGCTGCGCATGCGCTGCAGTGCAAGTTAGTTCCATCTTCTGCCACCAGGTGGCGCAATCTGTTTATACGATCATAACTGAAATCATTAAGGCTTTCGATGTCGAGTCGAATGAGCTATACCCCATCGTTTTCATGCCTGTAGAACTGGAGATAGGAAAGCGCCACCTGGTAGTGAAAAAACGAACTAAAATCGGTAAGCTCTATTGATGTCGAGTCGAAAAAGCCATACCCCATCGTAATCCTTCCCATAGAAACAGAGATAGGAAAGCGCAACCTGGTGGTGAAACTCGGAGCAAAAATCAATAAGCTGTAGTATATTCTATCGACGTTGAGTCGAATGAGCCATACCCCGTCGTGATAATAGGCCATAGAAACAGAGAAAAGAAAAGCCCCCTGGTGGTGAAAAAACGAACTAAAACCGATAAGATCTAGTATCCTCTATCGATGTCGAGTCGATTGAGCCAAACCGCGTCGTGATGTGACCCATAGAACCAGAGTTGGTTGAAAAATCCTTTAATTACACCTTCCACCACCAGGGGGCGCAATCTGTTCTATACGAACATGACCAAAATCCAGTCAAAAGAGCCAAACCCCGTCGTAATCGGGCCCATAGAACCCTATTTCCGGAAGCGTCCCCTGGTGGTGAAACTTGGAACTAAAATATGTAAGCGCTATCGATATCGAGTCTAATGAGCCAAACCGCATTGCAATTGGACTCTCAGAACTCGAGATACAGTGCAACCTCAATTATCCGAGCTAATTGGGACCGCTAGTATCTCAGATATCGGAAATCTCGGTTAATAGAAATTGTGTATAAAAACTCGCCGTGCTCGCAAATTTAACATATATAATAAAAAACAAGAGAATATTTTTAAATGATAAAAATAAACATGTATAAAGTTATGTTTGACAGATCAACAAATTTAAAAAGGAAATCACTAATAATAGTAAATTTTAAAAAGAAAATTGATTTTTTTTAACTATACTAAGTTAAATATTGAAAGATGTATTTTCAAAAATAAAACAAATCTCAAGAAAATATTTTGTTTTAATTCAATTACATTAATTTGTTAAATTTACATTATTTTTTTTTAAATATCTATTACCTTTCGTTGAAAAAGTCCAGATTTTCTATCAGTGACTGCCCAATCACGTCAATTTTTGAGCAACAGAAGCATAACATCGTTTCTTTGATCCAAATTTTTGTAGGACAGCATTAGTGCCTGAACACCTGAAGTATGACTTATAGTCCTTGAATCCTCAAAGTCCTGGTCCTCATTGTCGAAACCATTAATGTCCAATGTTCCCACACAACCACAGACTTCCTCCGGACGTCCTATAAAGATCCTAGACATCCTATAGCTGTCAAATCCTATGCGAGACATAAACAGACGTCTTCTGGACATCCTATAACTGTCAAAACCTATGCGAGACATAAATAGGCGTGTTCCGGACGTGGAGACTCCGTGGTGTACTCCACGCATGCGCAAAAGTTTCCCCCTGGGAAAGAAAATACTTCAACTTTGCTTAGCAATCGTCTGGTCGCCATTGATTTTCGGCGTTGGCTTCCTGTTTGTCAACATGTGTTTACGATACAAGTCAATTTGGATTTTTTGAGGTTAGTAAACTTCCGAATCTTATTTCTATTAGTATTTTTAAATCTCTAGAATTACATTTCCTTCAATGGAAACATACTGTAAAAGTAATTTAATTGATTTGTTTATTTCAGAAATCTCGTAACTTACATAACATTTTAAAAAGAGTAAATATTGTTTTTGCTTTGTTTTGTCCAGAAACCTGCTTTTGTTTTGTGTTTTTGAAATATTCGTTGTTTGTAGTTTAAAAAAAAAAAAAAAAAAAAAAGCTATAAGCAGGTAGATAAAAAAAAAAAAAAAAAAAAAAAAAAAAAAAAAGCTAGAAATTCTGTATTAAGATGATTTCGGAAATAAACGATTCAATAAGTTCTAATTAAGTACTTTGATCTATTCTTATGCGTAGTATACTATCTGTAAAACTTTTATCCCAAACTGGGATAATTCCCAGAGTTCACTGTGTGTGCATTGTTGTTTATAAATATGCATAGTTATTTTTCTTTAAAGCCATCTTAACGGGGTTTAACATGGCAAATAATTTTGTTTTTACCAATCTTTTAGCTTTTCCTTTGAAATAAGGAGAGGGGGGGGGGGAGTGGAATTATGACAAATCTTATTAAAGTATTTTGAGAAAACTAAAATCTAATATTACAAAATGTTACATAGTTCTTGCCCCACCATCAAAATTAAAAATTCACTTTTCTACATTTTTTTTGTAAAACACTTGCTGACATATTTTAGCAAAATACTGCCCCCCCCCCCAAAAAAAAAAAAAGTTTAATAAATTTAAACTTAGCATATACAAATATTAATATTATCAGTTAATGCTATGCTCAGTTTTCTTGTTTTATTTTGAAATATTTTTACCACTTTATTCTCGTAAAGATATCTTAATTATAGTTTAAGAAAAATGCTTTTTCACTTCGCTTTTTAAGCTTTATATTTGATATTTACACTCTGATTTGACTTAAATTTGGCCATGTATGTAAAGATAGAATTTTGTAATCTATAGTTTTAATTCACTTCCTGATATATACTAGAATCAGAGTTTCCCCCAGGTTTAAAAAGGGGCAGGGTGTTGCTGGTGAGAAAAGGGCACTTTTTTTATTCTTAAGGGCACTTTTTGGATTTTTGAGGGCACTTTTCAGATTCTTAAAGACATTTTATTTTAATTGTTAGATGTATTCTTTTGATTTTTAAAACCACTTTTGATATTTCCAGGGGTCTGTCCAGACTTTTTTCTCAGGGTCCTGTTTTTGTGAAATTGTGAACAGCTTTTTATATTTGTGAAAAATCTAGTCATAATTTTGTGAATTTGAAATGATTGTTATATTCAGGTTCTTGTTTATACATTTTTAAGAATATATATGGATGTAGAATACATATATTTTCTTTATATGTGTATAAGTGACAGATCAGATTTTACTTTTAAATGATTAATTTGTGAAATGTTCAGTTTAAAGATGAAAAAATTTTGTGAAAAACCTATTTTTAAGATAAAGAATTTTGTGAAGGGTCCTGTTTTAGGAAAAATAGTTTGTGAAGGGTCCTGTCTTAGGGAAAATAGTTTTGTGAAGGGTCCTGTTTTGAAATAATAAAAAATTGTGAAGGGTCCTTTAAAGGACCCAGTTTTTTCCTAAACAGATCTCTGATTTCAAAGTCAAAACACTCTTTTTAAGACAACATTGAGTCAGTTTTTACTATGAAAGCAAATTTTTAAGGCAAAAAGGAGAAAGGGCACTTTTTTTACTAAGGGCAAGAAGAGTGCTAATTATATTACTGGAGGGGGCAAGAAGGGTGCTAATTCTTTTTATGAGGGGCAAAAAGGGTGCTGTTTTGTAAACCAAAAAGCAGGCAGGGTGCAGCACCCTTCTGAAACTGTCTGGGGGGAATTCTGCTAGAATCATAAAATTTATGTACTCAGGTGTGTTCCCAATGCCAAATACAAATTATTAATACTTTTAGATCTTAATTATAATTTAATACGAAAGCAGTTTTCTGTTAGCTAGGCACATGTGATAAATTGCAAAATATTCTTTATGGTTACAACTGTATAAATATACAAAACAATAGTTAATTATAATGTTCCATACCAGGGATCTGTTTAGGAAAAAATTGGGTCCTTTAAAGGACCCTTCACAATTTTTTTATTTCAAAACAGGACCCTTCACAAAACTATTTTCCCTAAAACAGGACCCTTCACAAAACTCTATCTTAAAAATAGGTTTTTCACAAAATTTTTTCATCTTTAAACTGAACATTTCACAAATTAATCATTTAAAAGTAAAATCTGACCTGTCAGTTTTACACATTTAAAGAAAATATATGTATTTTACAGCCACATATCTTCTTAAAAATGTATAACCAAGAACATGAATATTATGATCATTTCAAATTCACAAAATTATGACTAGATTTTTCACAAATATAAAAAGCTGTTCACAATTTCACGAAAACAGGACCCAGGGAAAAAAGTCTGGACAGACCCCTGCATACCTCACTCTGAAATATGTCTACTAGCTGTGAAATTGCAATGATGAAATATTTTAAATATTAAAAATTAGTATACAGGGTTCGGCGATACATATCAATATATATATCATGATATATATCTGATATGTATTTTCAAAATATCATGAAGTTGGATTTTTCACATATATTTGATAATTTATTTTCAAAATATTACATATAATGTTTTTGATATTTTCAGTCAAAACAAATATAAAGGAATTTTTTTAACTGATAATAAACTGTAGATAAAGAATTTTTCTCTCTCCCCCCCCCCCCCCCCACCTCTTGCAGCTTCATTGGAAATAATTTTTAATCGTTTTGGTTTTATTCAGTTGAGCAGACAAAGCTTACTATATTTATGTTCAAATTTTTCAATTAAAGCAAATTATTTTGCTCTATAAAACATAAAATTTTCTTAACTTGATTATTAAATCTTAATAGTCTGTTTTTTGTGAGCGTAGAAAGCAAATCGTGTCTGTTTTCAATTAGTTGATCTGTAAGTAAGTGAAAAAAAAATAGAAAAAGGCATTTAGAATATTGTTCTATTAAGTTTTCATGCTAAATGACATATGTTTTACTGTCTAATTTATTAACTCTGAAACTATTTATAATTATCAATTAGTTGGCTATTTTAAAAACATTGGAGATATATATATATATATATATATATATATATATATATATATATATATATATATATATATATATATATATATGTATATAAATGTATTTATGAACCCTGAGTATAAATATAAAAATTGTAATAATATCTTTTAAAAATAAGCTTTTATCAATTAATAATTCAGCGGTAGAATTGATTAAAAAAAAAAAAAAAAGTCACTGGTTCCAAGAACTAGTAAGCATGAGAATTCACTGGTCCGCTACATAAAATTCTATTAAATCCCTTTAAACTTTTGTGAACCCCCCACCCCCTCCTCCATCTCCTAGAATATATAAACCAAACTTCCTTTGCAGTTATTCAAAGTTTTCAGCATAATAAATGTAAAATTATAATTTTCTAAAAAAATAAATAAACAGTGCATAAAGAAAAACTATAAAATTATTAATTAGATATTTTATTTCCGATTATTTATTTCAACTATAAGGTTTAATAATACATTTTTCTTTTAATAAAATAGAATTGATTTGTGTTTGGTTGCGGTTTTCTCAGGGACGGGAAAGTTTACGTTTACCTGTCAGAGAGGAGAAAAAAGTTACTGGTCCTGTGGACCACTAAATGTTTCAAATTAGTGGTTTGATTGAATTTTTGGTAGTCTCGGACCAACGGACCACCAAGGATTTCAAACGCTGTAAATTTAATATTAGTTAAATTGTGATTCTACATTAAGAAAACAATTCAGAAATCATGAATAATAGATAGTTTAAAAGTTTTTTTGGTACTTTTCTGTTATACGGACACCATGCCAAAATGTATGCTAATGCATAATGTATGTATGTATGTAAATATATGCTTGGCGACAATGGTGTCTGTATTATGGAAAAGTACCATTTCTTTTTTTTTTTACTCCTGTTGCAATATCTTAAAGAAAATAAAAATTTACAGTTTTTTAATTAAAAAAAAAGTTTCTCTATATTTATATAAATTAACTTTTCTACCAAGCATAAGTCAAAGCAGTGAATTTTTCAAAAATGGGCCATGCCAAATTAATGTATTCTATTGAAAATATTTTGAAACAGCATAATTGGGTTCATACAATTAGGTACGATATTTAGAAAAGCATTGTAATGCTTATTTAAAAAATTTATTTATAAATTTTTATGTTGATTTCTTGGTGTTTATAATTTACTTTTTGCAATTTAATTTTACAATTTATTGACTAGTGTAGTACAGGGGACAAACTGAAAAAAATGTATTTTTTTTTCCTGTTGACATGCTGTTAAATTAAATAGTAAACTTAGTAAGCCTTTAAATGTATTACCAGGTGTTGATGCATGATTATTTTTTTTCTTGTGGCCCATTTTGTGAAAAATAACATTGTGTAACGAAAAAGATGATATTCAGCTATGCAAATTCAAACCAATTATTTATTAATAACTAAAGTCCTGCAAAAGTTTTCCTTTCTGCTGAATTTGTTTTGTTTGAATATTCTTCGTTTTAAAACCTAATAAAACAAAAACAGTGTATGTTTATATGGAATGAAATTTTATGAAAGTGCTCATTTTATTAAGAAGATTTTTTTTTGAAAAGAACTGTTTTATTAAAAGAAATTTTGTGAAAGGAATATTTTATTTAACTGATTTTTGTGAAAGGAATATTTTATTTAACTGATTTTTGTGAAGGGGAATCTAAATAGGCCCCAAGTTTTGCCTAGATCGACCCCTGATTACTTATGGGGTTTTTTTCTTTTGTAAAAGTAGTCTGCTTTTTGACACTAAAAGCAAACCAAACATACAGTTTTTTTACAATCTATGTAAAAAAGCCTTATGATTTTTTATATTTTATATATGTATTTTGAAGGGGCAAGAGTTTGGGAATTACACCAATTTGTCGATGTTGCTGGCGAGTGAGTTTTTAGACACTGTTTTAAACACAGCAGGCTATAGAAAATTTATTAAACTTTATTTTTTATTGATTGGCTATGTTTCGTGTTTTTTCCAATTGCTGTAATTTGAACATTGCACTAAGTTCTATTCTATATTGAACTTTCCTTTCTTGCATATCTTTCTTAATTTTATAAAAAAAAAAAAAAAGTATGAAAATATTACTGAGCAAAAGAAATTCCATAGTAGTAATGAATTATTTTTTCAGTCATGTAAATTTTGTCATTGTGATTTTAGAAGACACTAGGTTGGACATTTTGTGGCTGGCAATCCTTTGACGGTAAGATTTTCTGAAAATTCTGTACCCCCGTACACTGTAAAAATGTAAATAAATAGTTCTATACAGGCAAAATCTAAACCTAAGAAATCTGTTGAATTAATTTTATATTTGTTCTCTTCATATTTAGAAAGGAGATTAATGCAAGTAAGGGTTGAAATTTGACCTTGCATTAAGCCCCCCCACTGTCATTGTTGGGAGATTGGTATATTGTTTTTTAAAAATATGTGTTTTTTTTTTGTACTTCTCTATTATCCTGTCAACCACTTTTCATCTGGGTTGGCAAGTTTTTGACGCATGACGGTTTTAACCATGGTTTTTACCATCATGTCAAAAACCTCCTTGTCAAAAACTGCCAAAACCCATTATTTAGTAGTTTGTTTTTACATTTTTGTTTTCATTCTATCTTTAATATTAAGTTGTTTTACATAAAATATTCAGTATCAAAAAGACTAAAGTATATTTATGCAAGAAAAACAAAAAAGATTAGCATTAGAATAATACGTTTACATCTCTGTTTGAAGATCTCTTCAATAATCTTAAGCTATTTGGCAAAGTCTAAAAAAATTTGATTTTTTGAAGAAATCCTGTAACCTATAAGTATTAGATTAAACAATGTGTATAATTTCGGTACAATTTATTACATTGTTGAAAACAAAACTTTAAGATTCTACTTATTGAAGTGCAAATGAAAATCACCATAATTGCATTTATGAAATACATAAGATATGAATTTTAAAATATTATATCGAAGAATATTCAAATTTATTCAGTACCAGTCTATGCTTAACATCTATTGTCATACAATGTAACAGCATTTTTGCATCTCTAAAATAATTTTAATGTACTTTATTAAAAATGTATATTGAATGTTATTTAATAATTATAATAACCTTTTATTATCATTTTATATTGATGTTAATTGCAGTTAGTAGAATCTATATTAGTGAAGATTATGACAAATATTGTTCTTTTCTTTTGCTCTTGTATTTTTTAATCTTTTCCATATTAGGAAATGAACTTCTTTTAAATAAATTTAACAAATGTAATTGTAAATAATAATAATAACAAGAACAACAAGGTGAAATCAATCTAGAAATGTTTTGTATGCTACACTTACACCATAAATTGGAGGACAATCGAAAATGATAGGTTTTTGACATAATAAACCGGTAAAAGCACGGTTTTTACCACTGTCATGTCAAAAACCCAACCCTGCTTTTCATAACAAAAAACTATCGCCAAATAAACGGGAAAACGTTGCCATTGGAATATCAAAATAAATAAAATATAAGAATTTAAGGACACAATTGTTATTTTAATGAATGAAATAACTAATAAATCAGTAAAACATAATGAAAAATACACGCAAATGTCGAATTAAAAACCACTTGATGGCATAACAAACACGTATAATGCTTCTGGCATCAAGTAAATGGGACTGTATTTTTTACGTTTAATCTTACAGTTTGGCGATAGTTTTTTGTTATGAAACGTGGTCGACGGGATAATAGAGAAGTACCATTTTTTTTCTTTTAAATTAAATATTATCTTGTTTAAACTTAAATATGAGTAATTTCAACCTATTTTGATTAGTTATTGAAGTTAAAAAAAAAAAAACTTTATTGTTTAATTTTTCTCCGTTGTTTATAGTATTAATTTATTGCTAGCAATATTTTCCAAATATAAATCATTTTCTGTGTGTAATTAACTGTCCTTCACAGTAAATTAATGACAGCACATATATTATTGAATGATCTGTGTATTTAAAAAAAAAATTGTGTTTGAAAAAGTTTCCTTTTATAGATATAATTTTGAATATGTTAGCTGAATAGTCACTTTTAATTTTGTAAATAATTGTTTGTTTTCTTTACTTAAAAAAAAAAAAAGAAAGAAAAAAAATGCCAAATATATATATATATGTATATATAATTTCTGTAACTAGGTAAAAAAAAATAAATAATATGCAATAATAATGAAATTCCATGTGTAAATTAAATGAGAAAATATTTATGTACTTTCTGATCCACTGACATTTCTTGGGGCTGTGGTATTAATAATCTTTAATATGTGTTGAATAATTATATATTTTAAACAAAAATGTTGAGGGGGGGGGGGGGAGGCGATGCACTGCCTTTTTCAACACACGCCCTTCAATTAGTATGATTTTATATTTTTGGTACTTCTCCATTATCCCATCAACCACTTTCCATTAAAAACAAAAAATCATAAAACAATGGGATTTAATGCCAAACATGCATGATCGTAAATGTCGCATTCACTAGACGTCAAATTTGTTACACATGTTGTTAAGTCATCAAGTGATTTTTAATTTGACTTTTACTTGTATTTTTACTGATGTTTCACTAATTTAGTAGCTCTTTTGTTAATTAAAATAACAATTGCATCATTAAACGATGACGTCATGATATTAAAAGAGAAAAGCATTAAAAAAATGTTGTGAATCATAGTTATGTATAATAGACAAGTTTCAACTGACATCGCACACATTTATCTACTAGCCGAAAGCGATAATTAAGAAAATCTAATTAAGAACTGTGGTATTTAACCCTAAAAATATAGAAGCTTGATGTCATGTTTCATTTTAAATGCAATACTAACACTTGATGTACATATTTCATTTTTATATCGATAATTTGACTATTTTAAGAATCATATATATATATATATATATATATAAAATATTGGATACATATTAAAATATCTGTTTTTTTTAAATATGATAACTACAAACACTGTACAGAATAATGTAAAATAAAACTAATATTACCCAAACATACCAAAAATTAATATTTCATCAAAAGAATACATTTAGCATATGAATAGAAATGCCATACATTTGGATTTTAAATATTAAACTTTACTTTTTCCTTTCAACTTTTGACCATAAGTGCCTATTTCCAAAAAGAAGAAGAAAAAGAGAAAAAAATCAAATATTTGCATTCTAAATTATTTCGATTCTTATACTTCAGAAATATCTGAAACTGCTAATATTTTAATACTGATCACTCATAACAGGATGATAACAGGCGCATCAAAATTGAAATTAATATATCTTCAAAGGTCTTCTATCTGAGACTGAAATCTGGTCAATGAAACACCTACTTTTACTCATAAGCAAAGTAGAAATGATTCATTACATTGGACTGTCTGGTTTCAGGTAGCAGGACAAATCAAATTTGCCAGTCCACTCTTGAATCAGGGATTGGCTGAAAAGCATTCGAAGAGTGCTCAATATTTAAACTAGATTTTGCCTGTGAATGAATCGATTGCAGCACACTAAAATTAAATCACAACATTTTCTTTAAATCTGATCCTGTTGAATCATGTTCAGTAGATTGATTCAACTATTGGTTATCTGCGGTAAATACATTGATATACAAAGGGCATTCCATAAAGACTGAGAGTTTTTTTTACATAGTGGCAATACCACGAAATTAAAAAATAAAACTAGGCAATTTTTTTTTTCAAACTGTTAACTGTACGTTTATAAATATTCTAAACAAAGCAGACAATTTTATTATCTTAGTTTTGTGCTTGTTTAAAGAACTGTTTTTATTTTCCGCACAGAAATGGAAGGTGAGTGATTCAGAGTTTAAAAAAAAAAAAAAATTCATTGTGTCATAAAGTTTTACTATCAATTGAGCAAAACAGCTCCAGAAACAGTTAAGTTAATGAAAGAAGTTTACAAAGACAAATGTTTTGGTGAGTCTACAATTTTTAGTTGACATGGTGATTTTTAAAAAAGACGTTTGTCTGCAGAACTGGCTCCTAAGCCTGGCCGACCAGAAAGTGTTGTGAATGATCGAAATGTTAACACTGTGTGGCAATATTGCAAGAAAATCAGCGAATGACATTTGAGGAGATAGCGACATCAACTACCATTTCAAAAACGTCGATATTTGGCATTCTACACAACAATTTACAGCTTCGCCATGTTTGTTCCAGATGGGTCCCTCATCATTTTACTAAAGAACAAATGAAAACAAGAATTCATTAGTGTTGTGAGTGGAAACAGATGCTTTAAAATCATCCAGAATTTCCTAAAGACTGTAATAACAGGGGGTGAAACTTGGGTGCATCATTTTGATCCACTTACCCAAGTCTGCAACAAGTGTATGGAAACACACTGATTCTCTGCATCCAAAAAAAATCCGACAAGCCAAATCTGCTGGAAAGGTCATGATAATTACCTTCTTTGATCATAAAGCTGTAATCTATCAGCATGCTGTTTCTCTAAAAACTACTGTGAATGGTGAATATTATGTTTCAGTTTTGAAAATTTTGCCACAACACATATCGAGAAAGCGTCATGAACTGGTATGGAATAGGAAATTACATCACGATAATGGTCGCCCACATGTTGCTACTTCTGTTCAGCAATACCTTAGTAAATGCAATATTAAAATCACGCCACAATTTCCTTACTTACAGTCCAGATCTCTCACCATGCAATTTCTGCCTATTCCCGATGTTGAAGGAAAAGCTCTGAGGCAGAAAATTTAATGCAGACTCTGAAGTTATTTCAGCAGTGCTGGGTTCTTTTGAAGCAGCTTCCAGAAAAATGCTTCTCTACTTGTTTTGAAAAGTAGGTTGAACGATGAGAATGTTTCATATAATCTGGAGGAAAGTATTTTGAAAAAGGATGATGTATTTTTGCTGTAAATATATTTCTTGATTTTTTATGATTTTACTCTCAGTTTTTATGAAATGCCCTTTGTAGATCAGAATTTTGCAGAAAATAAAATAGATAAATCTGATCACTGACATTACCTTTAAATCTATATTTTTTGCATCAATTTAAGATCTGGTGTGCTACGCATGCTAGAAGCTACGGTCTGTATTTGTAAACAAACCGTGAATTTGTGTGGCTTTATATTTTTTAATAAAATCCATTCAAATGAATCTAGAAATGAGAGCCCCCCTTCCCCAACTGACTTTGGGAGTGTACCTGTACATCCTCAAATTTCTGCGATTTTTTATTTTCAGATTAAAAAAAAAAAAAAATCCTAAAGAGCCTAGAGTTGGAAGCCAGGTGTCTTCAGCATCATACACCCAAAATAAAATAGCGTAAAGTAAAATTCTGGATTTCAGAAAATTGCTAAAATTCATAAATGTATTTATTTTGTGTCTTACATTCTTTTTGTAAATGCAAATTTTGCTTATTTTATAGGTTAGTATAATTTTTTGTGGTTGTATAATTAGTTGTTTTTTCTTTTTATCTAGTAATCTTGGTTCTGCATTATTTGGTCACAGATAACTTTTGGTTTGCAGACTGACACAGAAAATTCTGCTATTGGGTAAGTGGGTATTTCTTTGTTATTATATTTCTGGAAATTTTATCTTGTAAATAATATAATATTGCAAAAAATGGCAATTTCCTAAAGACTGTAATAACAGGGGGTGAAACTTGGGTGCATCATTTTGATCCCCCTTACCCAAGTCTGCAACAAGTGTATGTAAACACACTGATTCTCTGCATCCGAAAAAAATCCGTAAAACCAAATCTTCTGGAAAGGTCATGATGATTATCTTCTTTGATCATGAAGCTGTAATCTATCAGCATGCTGTTTCTCCAAAAACTACTGTGAATGGTGAATATTATGTTTCAGTTTTGAAAATTTTACGACAACCCATATCGAGAAAGCATCATGAACCGGTAGGGAATTGGAAATTACATCATGATAATGGATCTGTTGAAAAATGAGACTTTTGATAAAAAATGTAAAAAAAGAGTTAATGTTTTTAAATTATTGTTTAATTTATTGTTCAGAAAAAAGTACAGTAAACCAAAAATCTGATTAAATTAATGAAAAAAAAAAATTCTGTAAAAAAAAAAAGTTACTGTATTTTTTCGACATTTTAAATATAAATTTCATTTTTTAATTTTGTATATGTATTGTGATTAAAGACATTTGAAAATTATAAACCTGGGAATTAAAAAAAGTACACACCTAACTAGGAGCAAAATGTTTTAGAAGTATTTAATATCCAAGGATATTATGGTGTGTTGCCACAAAAACAGGGGTGGTAGGATTAGCAACATTTGCATACAAATGAGGGAAAAGTACAGAATTTTCAATTTTTTAAAATCTAAATTCTGATCTGTTCAAGACCTATTCTGACCAGTTACAAAAATTTACATGTAGTTATTTTTTCATCATCTAGACTTTTTTAAATTCTATATTTTGGCTTTATATACAGTCAAACCTGGTTAAGACGTTCACGGGTTAATACACGATCCCACTTAATACGCAGATTTTTTCCCTCCCTTGAACATTGCCCATACGACTAATGCAAAAATATCTCATTTATTCTGCGATTCCACATAAAACTCGATAAAGTTTCAGTCCCTTGAGTTTAAAAAATCTTGCTTAATACTCGAATTCATAAAAAAAAAAATCCGAATTTCTTCTTCAGTGTTATCAGTTTAATGGGATTTTTTAATTTAGATATCTACCAGTATTTACGAATATTAATATTCACCTTATTTTATGATACATTAATTTAGGTTAATATTTCACCTTATTTTAAGACGCATTAATTTAGGTTAATATTATTATTCAGAAATCGTGGTATTGTTGATTCTTGTTTTATCCTCTCGTATACTGTAGTAAATACAGCGCCCCGTGTGCCTTTAAACTCATGTGAAGGAAAAGGAAAACGTGCTTTTGTTTTCAATTCTGTTTCTTCATTACTTTCTTTGAATGTCTCTTTGCTCCTGTTTAATTCACGACTGGTGATGCACCTGAATGCAGTTAAATTTTTATTTTAAATATATGCGTAAAAGACGAAATTTTTTACTGTAAACATATACGAATACTCTAAAGTTCATTTAGAGGATTAGATGTGTAAATAAGTACAGTTCCTGCAACATTTATGCAAATCACAGTTAGTAAAAAATGTAAAAATGGGACCTGTTGACAACTGAATCCTGCCTTTAATGCAAATTTGTTTTTCCCTACACAGCTTGATTTTTAGGCCAATTTCAGAATTTCCTTTTCTTTTTCAATAATGCGCCAGGGGGGATGGCAATGAATTTATTGTATTTTCATCTAAGTCTGTGAAATTGTGATATAAAAATGTGGATTTTTTTTTTAATCCATCTGAACTCCTTCAAAATTAATGGTGATCATGAATATATAGTGATTGTGCTTTTAAAAATTATCATTTGAAAAAAAAAAATAATAATGCTGATAAATTAAATTAGTTGGTTGCCAAACCTCAAGTTGATAAGATAAATCAGAATTTTATAAATTGGTGACTGTTTAAGCTCAATTTTGGCAAAAAAATTCTTTTTTTAAAACTTTTTAAGGTTTGTCCTTGTTTTCTTGTTTTAAAAAAATGCATTTAAAATTTTAATGAGGCCTTCTGTCAGTATGACACCAGTCCGTTAAACTGATTGTCACTACTTAAGTATTAGGTAGAACAGAAAACTGTTTTTAGAGCATATTCTTGACATTATAATCCTTTCACAATGGGCAATAAATCTTCAGCACCAGTTTTCTCAAATTGTAATTTCACACCTAATGAATTGCTGAAAATCTGCGATTATTTAAGTCTGAAAATTTTCTTTACAAAAGTACTTCTGTTCAAACTTAATGATGTTATGCACCTAAAAATCTTGCTTGTCCATAAAGGGGTTAAGAGTGAGAAAAAAATAGTATAAAATTTTTGAAGTTGTTTTGTAGATTGTTATAATAATAACTCATCTTTTTTTTTAAATCTAATTTACGAGGGTCGATCCAGAAATAAAGTTCCCAAAGAGCTCCAGCCACATGGGAAGGTACAAGGCAAAATACAACAACAGCGCTGCGCGTGGCTGTTCCCACACATGCGATTTCCCCCGGCTGCACTTCGCTGTGCCGCATTCTTGGCTCAGCAACCGCCTGAGATTGAGTTTCCCATTGTTGATCCCACCCAGTTTGAGATTCATTCCGTAATTCGCTTTTTGCATGCCAAAGGGACTCCACCCAGGGATATTCATCGTCAGTTGGCAGAGGTTTTTGGCGAGAAGTGTATGTGTGTTCAACGCGTCCGAAAGTGGTACAGGGAGCTTAGTGCTGTTCAGAAGGAAGTCCATGATGAAGAAAGGTGTGGAAGACCGTCAGTTTCGGAGGCGGTTATCGAGATGGTCCAATGCGAAGTGCTTCAAAACAGGAGGATCAAAATCCATGAACTTGTTGCTCAGATTCTTGGGAGTTCTTACAGAACAATGGAAAGATTTTTGACTGAAAAATTGGGATATCACAAGTGTTTTGCTCGATGGGTACTGCAGCTATTGACATCAGAACACAAGGAGAAACGCCTTGACTGTGCTTGCCAGTTTCTTCAAAAGTGTCAAGCCAATAAGGAAGAATTGTTGGACTCGAAACGTGGGTGTTTCATTTCACTCCTGAAACGAAACAAAAATCCAAACAGTGGTGTCACTCAGGGTCACCAGTCACAAAGAAGTTCAAACAAACTCCTGCTGGCAAAGTCATGGCCACTGTTTTTTAGGATCGAAAAGTGATACTGCTGATTGATTTTATGGGACAACAATCAACTCAGACAGTTACTGCACAACACTAAGAAAACTCAGACGACCTATCCAGAACTGCTGGCGAGGGCGACTGACAGCCAGTGTAAACGCTGCTTCATGACAATGTCTCTCCTCACATCTCGTGTCAAACCTTGGAACTTTTGACACAATTTGGGTGTACTGTCATGCCCCACCCACCTTACAGTCCAGACTTTGCACCTAGTGATTATCACTTATTCCTCAAGTTAAAGGAACACTTCGGGTGACCAGCACTTCCAGAGCGACGATGACGTCAAAGAAGAAGTGAAACACTTCTTCAACGGGTTGGTGCCAGAGTTCTACGACATTGGGATACAGAAATTGGAGTACAGTCTACAAAAAATGTGTAGAAAAAGATGGTGATTATGTAGAGAAGTAGAGCAAACTTTCTTTTTTCCAACAATGTAAATTTCTATGAGAATAAACAATGTGTTCTATTTGCAAATTTGATGGGAACCTTATTTCTGGATCGACCCTTGTATAATAAAATAATGATAATGCGAGTGTGCATTAGGGTATTGCAACTGATTTGTCCAGTATACAGCAATTCCTGAATGGAGTCCAATTTAGATGAAATTGTCAAAGTAGTAAAAGTAGAATTATAAAAATTAAACATCTGATATTTTTCCTCTACACAGTTGTAACTTTGGGTAAAGATTTCATATTCAAATTGATATTCATATTAAAAAATGAATCATGATTAGTAATAATGAAATTTGTATTTTCTGTGTTTCAGATATTTCTCGAGCTGCAGTCTATACATTGTGCGAAATCATGATGTCCCATTGAGGCGATAGAAAGATGTCCCCAGTTAAAGCACAGACATTGACAAAAAGCCCAAGCACAGTTAGAGAAGCTGTCTGTTGCGATATCAAAAAAGATTATTGCAGCCAATGTCACTGAAGAAATCACCCTGTATCGAATATTGTGAAGTTTATTTAAAATTGAACCTCTATTGCTTAATATAGTTTATATTAATCATGTTAATAAAGATATTTGTTTTATTTTTGATTGTTTTATTCATTTTGTACATTTTACATGTTTAAAAATATTTATTTATGACATGAATCTTACTACAATTATATTTTTCTTTCAGGTGACAGGTATACCTTGTTACACTAAAATCCATTTATTAATTTATTTTGATAAATTATGCCAATTATTAAATAATGTTTAAAATAAGCGTTAAAAATAAATGTTTAAAGAAACAATAAAAATAAATCTTAGTAATAAGTTACTGCTGTTAAAAATATGTTCTTGCATCAAAAGAATTGTGAATGTTCTAAAAGACTTTTCAATAGTTAAAAATTCATTTAAAATATCTTTAAAAGAGAAATGATGTATATTCATGAAATTTTGTTTGCAAAATAAATTATTGTGATTTCAAAACTTCAAGAAATCAGGAGTTATTGTGTTCTGGTATTTTTTACACCACTAAATTTAAATAGCAATATTTTTATATGTCATCACAGAATTTATCAATTAAAAGAAGAATAAGATTGCTATATAAATTTAGTGGTGTACAAAATACCTGAACACAATCACCCCTGAGAAATGTAAAAAGATAATAGAGACTAACTAAACGTAGCAATAAGCTACTTTTTAAAATCATATTTGTAGTTTTTCTAAACTATTCATTTATACATTTAGGATATAGAAAATGTAATTGGCTAGTAGAATTTTAAAGTAAATTATAAAGTGTTCTGTGATAAAAATGCAAGTAAAATAAGAATGAATCAAAACTGTTTTAATTTTCCTTTTAAACTGAAATGATTAGTAACAAATAAAAATATATTCATGCAGCTTTGAAAGTAAAATTTATATATAGGGGATCGGTTGGATCTCAAATTTCCCTTGCTAATGTTAAACCCATAGTAGTAGGGTGAGTCATTTTTTAAATACCTCGTAAAAAGAATTACTATTGACTTTTCTTTGTTGTGTGTGTATACTCTTCTTAATTTTTTCTTTTAGTTAAAATATTTCCAAAGTGTATGCTTAATTTTATCTGAAGGGATAAAATCTTACTCAGAGCTCATATGGTTTTAACACATAAAATATTAAATTAAGCATATATTTTAGAAATATTTTGACAGCTAAAAAAAACATTCTTTAAGAAGAGTATTCAGAAATAAGTCAAATATTAATTTCCTAAGGAGATATTTTAAATATAAGAATGCATTCCACTCCCATAGGTTTGACATTAGCGAGAGGAATTTGAGATCTGACTGACCAATCTCCTTAGTTATTTAGAAATGCCACTTTTGCATAATCAATTACTTATACACAAAGTATATATATATTTTTTTTTACTTCAGTAAACAGTAAATTCATAAAATGCTTATAAACTAAAACAAAGCAATTTTTAAATCGTAAAGTTTGATAGTTTTTATGCATATACAATCATAAGAAGTTTGTTTGGTATGTGGGTCTAGATGAATATCCACAAAAAAAGAAAAATTCTGCACCTGAGGTAATGTTTTCTATTCTGTGATGAAAGTCCATCTTTCTTATGTTTTGGGGATATTTCTGGCTTTCAACCATAATCCTGCAAGACATTTCGAAGTTTTTTGCATTCATGTTATTCAGTCATTTTATAAATTATATGATTAAAGAATTACATATAAAAATATTTCAAAATTATACTCTCAAGCTGAGTAGGAGGGAACAACAGCCTTTAAAGCCATGAAGGATAAAAAAAGTATTAATGGTATTGTAGTTTGTTAAAATATTCAGTCTTTTTTTTCAGTTGCAGGCACTACCTAAATAAAAGGGTGAGGGGCTGCTGTTTAATTTCAATTCAACAGTATTTGGAATGGAGTATATGCAAAGGTCAAAATATTTGCAGTGTCTACATAGTATTGTGATGAGCATCCTTTACAGAATTTTTAATCTTTTATTACCAGTGTTATAAAAATAGAAATTTTTGGCCAATTGAATTCCAGAAATGCTTTGATTTTACAAGGCAAACTTTTCAATTAAAAATTACTTGTACAAGTCACGGATTCTGATCATTTGTCATGTGATTTTTGCCACAAAGGGGTTAATAAAGAATTTTTAATTAATGGGAAAAAAAATTTCATGTATGTAGGTTTTTTAAAAATTTGTAAGTAAAATTTGGACATATAAAAGCTTATGCGACAAAAAATGGTTAAAATAAAAGTATTAAAAACAATTAGTTTTTCATAATCTGTTTTATTTTGTTGCTTAAACAAGTATTTTCTATTCTGAAAAAAAAAGGTGCAAGTTCCTTTATATTTCATCTTTCTGATAGATTAGAAGTGAATTTAAATAATCTAAAAAAAAAAGAGTACTTTTTAACATGGAAACAAACACTTAGTTTAAAGATATTAAGAAAAATTATGTGACTACAAGAACCTAACCAAAAATTCCTGCTTGCCTGTAGACATCCTGCAAGTTCTTGAAACAATCCTATAAATACCAGGAAACATCATATTTTTTATCATTATTAAGTCTAAACAGAGTCTTCAAACTGTCCTGTGGAGATACTGAAAGTTCCTAAATTTATCCTATTAATTCCTGAAGACATCCTAATTTTGTCCTTAGTATGTCGCATAAATCCTAAAGGTATCCTATGATTGTTCTATGGATGTCCTTAAAAATCCTGAAAGATCCTAACAGTCTTCAAACTGTCCTGTGGAGATACTGAAAGTTCCTAAATTTATCCTATTAATTCCCGAAGACATCCTAATTTTGTCCTTAGTATGTCGCATAAATCCTAAAGGTATCCTATGATTGTTCTATGGATGTCCTAAAAGATCCTGAAAGAACCTAAAAGTGTCTTATTTCTGACTTCCAGAAGATGTCACCAAGTGGGACATTGTGATTACCTAAAGGAGTCTTTAGGATGTCGGAAGGAAAAAATAAGATATCCTTAGGAAATCAGAACATCCTACAAATGACAACTTTAGGATTTCTCGAGGACGTCATTGTGTTGTGTGGGTTAATTAACAGCTTGTATAATTTCTTCCTAATTACTGATTTGAATACTTGGATGTTAGACTTCATTATCGGCTCGGTTAACAGAAACCTTGATTAATCGAAGCTCGGTTAATCGAGGTTCTACTGTATTATGAAATGAATATATAAATCTGATATTAATATTCGAAAAGAGTGGTATAAACCCAGAAACTTTAAAAAATGTTATAGAGGGTCTACTTTAATTATGATGTTTGGAAACAGTTTGGTGGAAATCTGTAACATACTTTCTGAGTTATAGAAACAGACCATAGTTAAGAGAAAAAAACCGTGCCCCTGGTGGTGAAAAAACGAACTAAAATTGGTAAGCTCTATCGATGTCGAGTCGAATGAGCCAAACCGCGTCACGATGGGACCCATACGACAGGAGATATTTTGAAAAGAAATAGATTGTTCCTTAGCTTTTTTTTTTTTCCTATACAAAAATCAGGATTTTGCTAAAATCAAAAATTATGGTCCGAAATCGAAAATTTTTTGAATCTCTGAAATGTCAGCCCACTCTGAGCAAAGATGCATATATTTCAGATTCGAAAATCCGATAAATTGAAAATTTTATACAGTGTTTTAAATTTCCAAATGCATCATTTTATTTCTTTCAGAAATAAATTATTTACAGACTCTTTGTCTGGATTGAGTGTTGAAAAAAAAAAAAGCAGATGTGTTTTTGGAATAGAAATAAATTCATTTTCCATTTCATTAATGATTTTTAATTGATATCTTTAAAAGTTACTGGTCAAATTTTATGAATTTTAGCTTCAAAAATTCACGATTTTTTTTTACGCTTGTTTGTAAATTTTTGTGACGATGTGACGATTTTTCAGAGAGAGGCTCGAAAGCATCCAGTTAAAAGTCACGTGACGTCTGGAAAAGAAATTGCACTTTGCCTCTCTGCTCTGACCTCGAGGGGAAAGGAAAATGATATCCCAGCTGAGTGTGGAAAGAATTAAAAAATTCTTTTTTTATCGATCGATTTTTAAAGGATTTTTTCGGTTCTAATTGTCGTATGGAAATGATTTTTCGAATTTATGAAAATGGATGCTGTCCTTCTTATGTCCGTCTGACTTCCGAATTTCTGGGCCTGCAACTTCCCGAGATGCGAGCTGGTTTAAAACGACCCAATACACTTTATTGCTTAAATTACTCCCTAGGAACTTCGAGATTGTCATCTGGTGTTATTGACTGGAAACCCTTCCGTTGGCGAGCTTTTGCGGTTTTGGATAAAATGCGAAATACTTTCAACATAGGTTTCTTTTGCAGTAATTAAAACAGTTTTGTTAAATAACTCCCTGGGTCCGGGTCAGACACCCGATCCGGCTAAACTTAGGGGTCGCGCCATTTTTACGAATTTTTCAGTACCGAAGCGGTCTCCGTGCGTCGCCTGGTCGCAAAGCCTTTGCGTGTACAGACCGGGAATGCACAGACAGACACACAGATGTTTACCAACATTAATACTATTTTTGTTTATCAATACACTACAATCAAAAATACCTGCATATTATAGACAGCTGACAACTCTGTATATAAGTTACTGACAGATCCCATTTGTTTAGGGAATACAATCCTAGGATTTAAGATTTTGAGATCCCAGTTGATTTTTCATCAATCCTCAAATACCTTGATTTCTTTATGCCAAATCTTGAAATTTTGGAGTTAAAAAATTTAAGACAATATACAAAAATCTATCCTAACATTTTCAAACTGTCTTTCAACATTATCATGGGAGAACATGGTTTTTTTGTGGAGATTTCTTTTAGTTTTGTAGGTGGTCAAGACATAAAACTAATTAAATTAAAAATAAATAAAGACTAATAATTACAAAAACTGTCAAGATAAAAAACAGCATTAAAAAAAAGGAACAGAATTTGCACCTTTTAACCCTTTTGAGAATATACTCAACCTGATATGCTGATGACTTGAAGCTTCATATATTTTAATTCTAATAAAGTCACTCAAGAACATACTTATAACTAAAAAAACAAATACCCAATTTCATTATCTCTTGACTCAACTATAAGATAAACACATTTGATATTCACTCTCTCCCTCTCCAACTGAATGATTAACCTAGTAACACACGGCCCTATGACCTTGACATGCACTGGCTGATATGTCGTTTCTCTCAATTTTGTTTCTTTCCAAAATTTTTGTTTGAATGCCGCAGGATAAAGAGATAAGTTTTTGTTTTATGCTAGCTGGATTTGTGGATTTTTTTTTTCTTTCCATAATAACCTTATGATAGGCAATATTTTTAAAACACGCAAAATTGTTTTTTTTTCCTTATTATTTCTTCCTCACTAGTTGAGATTCTTAAAAACTATAAGTGCTACACGCTTCCGTTGAAATAGAGAACATGCTATAGATAATGACAATAACATATAAAAATTGCAGAGCAATCTGAGCCTATTTACGGGAGTTAGAGCATGGACAGACGGCCAGATGGCAGACAAACCAAAGTCATAAACACTTTTCAACTAGGTTGGAAAGTGTTAAAAAGGCCGGTTATGAGATCATTTTGGGTTTTGGATATCACTCATCAACAGTTGAAATGTAAAAACTTAAAAATACTTTGTCAGTTTCCTTACTGTTATTTGAGTATTTTTTAATGAATAAATAATTTTAGATATTATCTATTGTGTACTATACAGTACAAAGTCTCAAATCCGGACATCCGAAATTCGGAATCCGGACATTTTGGAAACTAGCGTTTTTTTTAAAATTAAATATTTATTTATATATACCTTGGACTGAATCGTTTTTCCCGCTTCTGTTATATTTGTCTCCATATATTTTCCAATTTGATATCTTTATGCTTTTGTTCAATCATTCCTTACTCAACGCCCTTCCCTCCCCACCAATCTCTGAGAATTGCATCAATTTATTCAATAAATTGAAGCCGTGATATAGATGTCCGATAATCTTTATTGGCGACTTATAGGAAGCGCCGCATTCAGAGTTGTATTTAGATGCAAGAAAACAGAAAAAAGTAATTAAAAGAAAAGAATGAAAAAAATGTTTTTCCTTACTATAAAAAATAAAAAAATATCTCCGTTGTTATTTATCGAATTATGTTCAAATTTACAGCAAGTTGCAATAATAACAAATTAGGCTGTTTTACCAATTTTTATCAAAATCAGAGCACCATACAAAAAAGGCCACTAGAGTAACTGAAAAGAAAAAGAAAGGATAGAATTATCTGGCAGTTTGCTTTGTTTATTTTAGTCCGTAAATTCGGAAGTCGAAAGTTATCGGAATGAGATCATCAGTTTTCAGTAAACTATGTTTCGTTATGCAGAAAGAAACCATGCACAGATTTTTTTTTTTTAATGGGCTAGGCTTGTTAAGCGGATTAGGAATGATGACATGTGAGTCATACAGAGCAACAAAGCTTCTGTTTTCTTCTAGACGACGTAAAGACGATAACATGGAAAAGGGGCAGGACACATTTTTCAAGTCTAAAAACAGCAGGGCGCATCGGCACTTAAAACAAAAAGGGCAGGGCACAGCACCCTTTGAAAAACATCAAATGGGAACAATAGGGAGCATAAAAACAAAGAATAACATTTTTTTTAAACCGTTTAAAAAATATATTATTTTATTGGAATATCGTATTAGTGTGTATCTTTATACAGCATTGCAAATACCTTCCTGATGTAAATAAATCGGTGTGTGTGGGTGTGTTTGGGGGGGGGGGGGGGTTGATTAGTTTTTTACTAACAGCAAATGATTTGCAATTGACAAAGCAGCGTAAAATAATGGACATACTCAATTACCTAATAGAAAAATTATGTTTTGTAAGTAAAATTTCCTGAAATTGTGATAATTTAAAAAAATATATATATTCCTCTATTGAAATATTTGCTTTATTATTACCTTATTTCAGTAGAATAAATGGGGGTGGAATGTAGATTATTATTATTATTTACCTTTTTAAAAAATATATTCCTTTTTTAAAATATTTAATTTGGTTCAGTATAATCTTTTTTCAGTACTAAAATGCGTTCCTCATAAATAATTAACGCGGAAGGGGGGGGGGGGGAGAGAGACAAACAACAAATGATCCAAAATTCGGAAAAATCCGAAATCTGGAATCGCTGAAGTCTGGAGGATTACGGACTTTGTACTGTATTTTGAATTATTGTGTTTTAATATGCATATTTAATTTCAGCATAAGTGTTATGTTTTAGTGTATTACTCTCCTATTTTATTATTTAATTCGCCAATTTGATAATCATTTATTTGCATGAGGGGGAAAAAAATTACATTTTGTATGTTATTATATTGTCATAAAAATAATTTTTAACAAACCTCCAAAATCCAGAAAATTCTAAATTGATGCGGTCCTGCCGATTCAGGATTTCGAGGTTCAACTTTTGAAACGTGTCTTTATGAAAAATTGCTTTTGCCACTCTTCGTCTTCAGTACAAATCACAAGAAGACTGATCTGCAGATTTTCATTAATTAAATGTCAATTATTTGCAGAGTACTTACTTGAAATGTCTGCAGATTTAGGATATTCCATTTTACAGACCACTGTGAGTACACCAGAGGGCATAAGTTCAGACTTTCTTTCCAAAAGTTTAGATCTACTTATAAGACCAGGCCTTCCATACCCGTCCTTCCGTTTAAAGTTGTATGTAAAATGTTCCTCTGGATTTAATTTTCCATCCAGTGTTTTTAAACCTAAAGAATAATTCAAGTTGATCGGAGGACCAGAGGATGTCCTGCAAAGATATAAATTAATGGATCCTTCAGTGTTTGAAACGTCACCATTTTCTGAAATGTTATTTATTCTGCCATTTGGGTAGATTCTCAAACACCAACAAACACCGGCAAAAGAAAACGCAAGACTCTTATACAATTTACCAGTTTCTGGTGAAAGAGAAAAAAACTCTTTGATCCTCCACTCAACAGCAAATTCTCCTGACATTTCATCCAGTTCTCTAACTTTTGCCATATTAAAAAATTGTATGCCTGAATCACTTGTTCTGGAGATTGGAAATTATATTTAGCAGATTACCTGAAAGAAGAAGAAGAAATAAATTTCTTGCAATTTTATTATTATTTTTATTACGTTTAATAATGTTTTTAAAAATACAGCAAGGTTCATAAAGTTCTGTCACATTTTTTAATATAATTTTCTGCCTAATTTAATTGCAGAAAAGATTTTTAAACTGGAGAAAAGTATTAGGCGAAGATTTATGATCTGAAATAGTTGTGTCATACTCCTCAGAAATCCTAAGAAGTGCACACACTTTGGTTGCAGATAACTTTAACAGAAAAAAAAAAAAAAAGGATTATCATGTGGTGTCTTAAAATTTTTGATAAACTTTACAATATAAAATGATACTAATATTACTACTACAGAAAAATCTATCTAAGTCGGATGTTTCTAAATTTATGATTCCATAAAAATATATGCAAGTTATAGAGGTGCTTATAAATTTTCAACTTGATTCTTTATGTTTCAATTATGAATTTGACTAGTAAATCTACAGATTTGAGGCCTCAACGTCAGCTCTACAAATCATTGTTATTAATATCGCTAATTTTTAGCATTATCTGCATAATATTTGATATCCTAAAATTCAATTTTTTAAAGTTATTTATACATTTATAAGAATATAAAATTTATTGAAAGTTCCTGAAATTTTAGAAGTATCGCATTAAACACAATGTTATGCAATGATAGGATAAGCTACTTATTACTGCATTTTTTTCAGAATAACAATAAATTACTTTAGGGGGGTGGAGCCCCCCTGAAACCCCCATTGTTGCTTTAATTTTCTATTCTCAATTTCCAGTAATTGTGCTATTTCATTTCTTGAGTATATGTCTGAATGTATTTACTATTTTAATTTCATTAGAATAACCATCTCTTTGTACAAGAAATATTATCCTATCCTTAAAAGAATACTTATATTTTAACCACTAAACATCATATGTTGCTGAAATTGAATAAAATTCCGTGCATAAAATATACTTATACAAATGTAAATTCCTCTTATGTGACCTATATTCAATTTACACATTCAACGTTTTTATTATTTTTTTTTTGGAAAACCGATTTGGTAATCATTCTTTAGTAGTTAAAATAAATTCTCATCTATTTCATTAAAAAAAGCATATTACAAACTTAAATCATCCAAAAATTAGCTAATTTTAATAAAATTTCACGTCAAAATAATGTGATCCACTTGAATTTTCCTTTGATACTCTTTGTAATATAGTTGCTTGGCAACCATTTAATGAAAGAAAGAAAAAAATGCATTGGAAATTCTTGTACAAAATGAGAAATTAAAATGTTTCATATATTTCAAATTAATGCATAAAATTTCCCAAGAATTACAATTAATTTCGAAATTCTAATAAATACATTGGTAAATTTTCAAAGCAATTTGATTAAATTAAGATCTCCATTTCGTAAATTTAGAATCCATAATTTAGCATTTACAATTATCCCAATGCGACATTTTCTTTTCAGTGAATGTTAAAATTAATAAAATCGTCTGACTTCCTATTGAAAAGCATTATGACCTAAAAAGAAATGTTCTATATTTTTCAAACGAATGAACCAAACGTAACTAAAAACTATACAGCTAATTCCAGGAACCTTGCCAACATATCTAACAAAAATCAACCTAATCAGATCATTTTTGCAGCAGTTATCGCGGAACAGACAGACAAACAGATGGAAAACAAAAACTTTTTGAGTCTCCACAGTGACAATCAACTGACATTTCTGCAATTAAATTAACACCACAGTAATAATTCCTCATAATGTCTGAAAATAGATTAAAAAATTTATATAATAATATGAAATTAAAAAACAATTCATTCATTAAAACTCACTTATAATTTGAATAATCATTTGCTTTTCAATGAAACATTTACAAGAATACACACATTAATTAACAGATGATTTTTGAAATTCCTCAAAACTTAAGGAACAAGAATGGAAATTGTACGTTAAACGTGACATAGGATTTTATAACTAGTTTCGCAATGTAAAAAAAATCATCCTTATTATTTCAGTGAAATGAATTCTATCGTCTGCTAGGAGCAAAATGAGCATGCCTTGTTTTTTTATTCTTATTATGTATGCCACATTTATATTTTTTTTCTACACCAGACAGTACTGTAAAATTCACCATGGAGATCTTGCTTTGCAAATGATTACGTCCATGGTTTAATGACTCATAGTGAAAGAATCTCCTGTGTTTATTGACTCTAATGGATTGAGATATTCGGCTGTTAATGTAATTTCCACTGAAATTTATCTCAGAATCTATGCATTTTTATTGTAACTCATCTCTCAAACAAACAATTTTTTTCAAAAATCTTTCTAAAAATGTAATTTTTAAACAATTTTATTCAAAAAAATAATTTAGAATAAAAATGGGCAGCTGGCATATCAAAAAAGATGTGGTTAGCCCGTATTTGTTTTCCTCAGTTACATGACTTGTGCTCTTTTATTATATAGATTACGTATAATAGTATTTAATAGAATAAAGAAAACTTTTATTAATATCTTTTTAAATTTTGATTCAATTTTCATAAAATTTGAAATGCCTCGACAAAATTCTACAACGATAATATATATTACATTTCAAACCATTCGGTTGGGTAGTTTTTGTGCTGTTATATGTGGACAGATGGACAGACTAGACGATGACTATAGGTGCTAAGTATTTATATAATTACGAACATACCTAATAATAAAGGTTAATTCAAAACGTGTTTATCTTTAAATGAGATATTTTGCTGGGTGTAAAATTTCCCTACAACACACCTTTCAACAGCATAAAAGCTATCCATGTATAAATGGTTGAGAAAATATTAGTTTTTAAAAATATTTGGTTTTGTACAATTGATTTCATTTTCTAAACATGGTGAAGCAAAGCACTTTGCATGAAATATAAAATCTGCTTTTATTAACAGACATTATTAAATGAACCTTGCATTAAAGGTGAAAATAAGGAATTTTGCTTAGTAGCTACTGGTCGGTAGATTGATTTTTTTTAGTAGCCAGTCCAGTAAGTACATTTATGTCACTGATTATTTAATTAAAAAATAAATATGAGTTTAAAATAAACAAGTAATTTATGCGCTAAATAAAAATATTTTAATTTATATTATTTGGAATAAACTTGAAAGCTTAGCTTAGGTACTTATGTAGCCAACTATAGAAGTGTTTTTTTTTTTAGTTATTTGTCTAGAATTAAAGTCAGACAATAATAAAATAGGTATGTTTCTACTAGCTATGCAACAGATGTCAATTTGGCCGAATACCGGACATCCAACATAACTTGCAGCTGGATATCTGGCCATCTGGCTGCAGTATGTTTCAATCTGTCCTTTTTAATTTTTAATTTATTTTTAAAGAAATTAAATAGGTGTTTAGATTAGCTAGCTATCATTATGTTATATATATTTTTTTAAATCTAATTTTAAATTTTCTATTAATTATTTCTATAATAATTTCAGTTTTAGTACCAATATTATAATTACATTACTTTAATTTTTAGTTAAAATAGTATCAGCTAAATAGTTTAGTAATAATAAATTAATTTTATGAGAAAAACTTACTACTGAATACTTCGGAAAGACAATATTTAATACTTTTATCTTCCCCTTTTTCTTTAACAGTGAGATGTTCAAGCTGTAAACTCCCCTCATTATCTTTTGTTGCTTTAAACACTTAAAACAGTTTTGTGTTGTGATAACAAAAACTTGTTCTTGCTTGTTGCTACTAACATAACAACTGAATTTCATAACAAAATAAGTAATTTAATAGTAAACTATTAGTTTAGTAATAGTAGATTATTTTCACAAAAAACTTAAAACTGAATATTTTCATAGCAAAATGTTTTATTTAATATCTTCTCTTTTTTTTCGTGAACTTAATTCCACTTTACCCTATAAAAACAAGTTTTGTGTCATGGGAACAGAAAACTTCTTGCTTGCTACTAATACAGCAAAAAGAGTTCTTATTTGATGAGTCATTCTGCCACTTTTTCCTTTTTAACTGTGTTTGTTGCTCATATGCAGGCACATGTGTATGGGTAGTTATAGTTGTCTGCATGTTTGCTCTTTTATAAGTTTAGAAACACAATTTGCCATAAATATAAGTAAATTATTTTTAGTTTAATAAATTAATGCTTTGTATGTTTCAAGATTAAACTCTAGGTCTTATAATCTGGAAATTTTAACAATGAGTTCGATGAAATAATTTCAGGCTGGATGTACTATTGGATAATCATAATACCCGGCTACTGCCAATTATCCGGCATAGTGGCCAGATCAGCCGGATATCCATTGCACCCCTAGTTTCTACATCAACATGACATACATTACACATGCACAACCCATAGACCAAAAGTGGCCAACATCTTCAGAAATTTAGGAATTATTATCGCCAAATACTCTTGGAAAAAAATTGCAAATTTCGTCATTCGGGAGTGTAAAAATCATGAATTTCGTTGATTGGGATTGGGAAAATCATGTATTTTGTTGGCACATAAAAATGAGGAATTCCATCAATGAGATGCATAAGATTATGAATTCCGTCGATTGGATGCAGAAAAATCACAAATTTTGTCGATCAGGTATGAAAAAAATCCCGAATTTTGCCGATCAGGTATGAAAAAAAAACATGAATTTCGTCGATCAAGTGCAGAAAAATCACAAATTTTAGGGAAAAAAGGAAATTTGAAAATACTGCATTTGGCCAGTTCTTTCTCTATTTTTAATCGCCAGTTTTTTTAAGTTTAATCGCCGGGGGCTTATTTTCACCTTTACCTTGCATAATATTTTGTATTATGGTATATTAAAGTACCATCAGGTCATAAAGGGCTAAACATAGGTGTATATGCACAATTCTTAAACATTAATTATATTAATAGCTTATAAATAGAAAAAAAAATTGAGCATTGGCTATTTAAATATATAAAATTATACACCTAAAAATATCCAGTTGTCCTTCTCCACATGATGACTAAATAAAATAAACAACTAGACACTTTTTTTCTTAAAAAAAATTTAAAAAAAAGTGTTCTAATTTTAAAATAGTTTGACCCACATTTTAGATAGATTTCGTAGGAAATACTACCTATTACATTCTCCCCTAAGTTAGAATTTCTGAAAAAGTTTTGCAGATTTACACCGATCATGACTCCTAGAACCCAAAACCATCCCCAGTTCAAAACTTTATCTATCTATCTATATCACTTTTTTATAGACACGATAACTTCTATAATTCTGTACAAATCTCTTCCAAACTGGTACATAAAATCAAGGGGTATAAAATCTCGGTCAAGTTCGTTAATGGGCAAAATTGGGCCAAGGGTGGGTGGGGGGGGGGGGGAGAGAATGGGGGCTTTTTGTGAAAACAGAAAAACCCCATAACTTCTTAATTATGATGAAAATTTATAAATGACAGATTTTAGGTATAAATAAAAATGGTATCAAGGGGAGGGAGGGGGGAAATAGAAGTTTAAGAGGAAAAAAATTCATAACTTTGTCAATTTATAAGATATCAAATCGGCTTAAATTTATTATAAATCCTCTTAATATTATCTACAACTTTTATATTGACAAGTTTTTTATAGGACCAACTCTTACAGCAAAAAAAAAATTGAAAACAAAAAATTCCTTGCCTACAAACATAGGTAGATTTCGTAGTTGGCAGTCCCAACTGCTACATTATGGCAAAAAGGTCATTTCTTCTGCAATTCCTAATAAACAGGCACCCCACAGTCTGCATCTTTGAAATCTACCTGTGCCTGTAGGCAGAGCCGTCAGGGATTGTTTTATACTTATGATGGCCTCAGAACATCTACATTTTAACAGATCAGCATCAGCAAAAGCTGTTAACTGTTGTAATCTATGTAAGGAATTTTAATATTAAATTTAAATATAATTTAATTCAACAAGAATTAAGAATGCAAAAAAGTGGTTACTAAACTAAAAAGGTGGTCAATGACTATTAACTAAAAATTCCGACTTTCAGGTCTATAAGATTCATTTAAAATCTTAACAAAAGATACAGATAAATGCTTATTAATTATAACTATGCCTTAAAAGTAAGCACAATTATCGACACATGAATAGGGATGTAGTGGAAGGTATATGGTGGTATATGGCATATATTTTCTAGCTTCTTTTAAGGATTTTCTCAAATCCAAAAGAGCCACTTTCAGATACATTTTTCAATTCTTTTTTCGTCGGAAAGGCATGAAATTGACAGGTTTTCTTATTCAGAAACTATGTAATCAAAACATGTTTTTTCATTTTTTGGTAAAAGCAGAAGATGTTTCAGAAAATGCTGTTAAAGTTGGTGCTTTGAACAGAATTCCTGATGCAGCAGCACGAGAAAAGGGAAAAGCGTGCCATCATGTGACATGAATTGCTTATAACTCGATACGTAATTTATTTATCAAAAAATAGAAAACTCATTTCAATTCCAAATTGCTTTAACAGTCAGGCCTGCCAATTTTATGCCTTTACATTTAAAACAGGGTTGGCAAGTTTTTGACGCATGACGGTTTTTACCGTCATGTCAAAAACCTCCTTGTCAAAAATGTCAAAAACCCATTTTTCAGTAGTTTGTTTTTCCATTTTTTTTCCATTCTATCTTTAATATTAAGTTGTTTTACATGAAATATTCAGTATCAAAAAGACTCTAAAGTATATCTATCCATCCAAGAAAAACAAAAAAGAATTGCATTAGAATAATACATGTACATCTCTGTTAGAAGATCTCTACAATAATCTTAAGCTAGTTGGCTTAGTCTAAAAAAATTAGATTTTTTGAAGGAATCCTGTAACCTATAAGTATTAGATTAAACAATGTGTATAATTTCGGTACAATTTATTACATTGTTGAAAACAAAACTTTAAGATTCTACTTTTTGAAGTGCAAATGAAAATCACCATAATTGCATTTATGAAATACATAAGATATGCATTTTAAAATATTATATCTAAAAATATTCAAATTTATTCACTGCCAGTCTATGCTTAACATCTATTGTCATACAATGCAACAGCATTTTTGCACCTCTAAAATAATTTTAATGTACTTTATTAAAAATCTATATTGAATGTTATTTAATAATTATAATAACCTTTTATTATCATTTAATATTTATGTTAATTGCTGTTAGTAAAATCTATATTAGGGAAGATTATGACAAATATTGTTCTTTTCTTTTACTCTTGTATTTTTAAATCTTTCCCATATTAGGAAGCGATCTTCTTTTAAATAAATTTAACAAATGTAATTGTAAATAATAATAACAAGATCAACAAGGTAAAATCAATCTAGAAATGTATTGTATGCTACACTTACACCATAAATTGGAGGACAATCGAAAATATGATAGGTTTTTGACGGAATAAACCGGTAAAAACACTGTTTTTACCACTGTCATGTCAAAAACCATTTTTTGACGTCAAAAACCCAACCCTGATAAAAATGAGTCAAAAAGCTTCATGTTGTGGAGGAGGCCATCTGAGAAGCACCTTAAGTAACTCTGTATACACTGTTTCTCAAATAAACCTATAACGTATACTCTCTACTTCTATAGAATATACTTTCCAGTTTCTTTACAACCAGGGTTGGCAAAAAACCCCAAAAAACCAGTTTTTTTGGTTTAAACCGGGTTTTTTTGTATCTTTTTTAATTACATATATGCACATCAGTAAATAAAATTTAACATTGACAAGAATGATTAATATTACAATAACAATATATATATATATATATATATATATATATTCTGAAAACAGTTTAAACAAAATAAATAAACAATTGTTATTAATTATGTACAAATTCAAATCATTAAATTTTATTTAGAGCTGAGCTAACATCATTTACATTCAAATTCAAAACAGTTATATATACACAAAAGTTTCCTATGTAATACATAGAACATGATCACTTGTGCCGTCAGGTTCTACAGTAATGGTGATAAGTTTTAAATAATTTTTAAAGATTACTTTTTAAAAAAGTTGAAGAAATAATTGCTGTTTTATATATACATATTTCCAAATGCAACCTGTAATTCATGTTTACCAAATGATTTAGCACACTTATAAAACATATTAATATGTTTATGTATTTCATATTGCATTCATAGAATGGATTCTGTATCTTAATGTTGATACTTAAAAGTTTTTAATAGTATTTAATTGCAAGATTTATATTAAATTCTTTAAAGACTTAATCTATTGCCTTCCTATATTTTTTCATTTTAATAAGCAACACTTAGTTGTGTTACATAAGAATATAAAGATATAATGTAGAATTTTACTTTGGTATGCTATACTAATTTTTTTTTTTAAATAAAAATAATGCAAAGAAAAGAAAGTGAGACTTACTTTTTTATTCAATTTAAAAAAAAAAATTGAATTTCAGTAAGAAAATTAAATTGAAATATATTTAAAAAATATATATAAAAGAAACATTTTAAAAACATGGAAATTGAATAAATTTTCAAAATTTTAAGAAAATGGAAGTACGGCACATGTCTATAAAGATTCTATGTTAATAAACAGGATTATTAGGGTTTAATGTTTTAAACAAAAAAACAAGTTTTGCCGCTTTTTGTAAACCCAATCTGTTGCGTAACTTTGATTGTACAACACCAAATGAAGAAAAAATTCTCTCTACATTTGCAGTAGTCGCTTTTGCAGTAAGAATCGTTTCAACTTCTTTCAACACACCATCATTGAACTTTTTGATTTCATTTTCTTGAATATGCCACCATTCTATAGCTGATACATCTTTACTAAAATCATTCTCAAAAAGATATCTTTGAAATGGAGAACTTTTGGCACAAAATTTTAGTATCAGAGATAATAAATTGTTTTTGGGAAATTTTGTTTTAGCATATTCCAATGCTTCTTTTTTTTCCTCCGATGACAATTCGAGATCAGCATCCTTGGCTCTTGGATCCAACAGATAAGCAAGAAGATGGGCTGGTGTTATTGCCATTTTATAACGAGTATCTAGTTTTTTTCATAATGTCTTTATTCAGTTTCAAATCTTCCATCTGTTTTTTTAAATTTTTAAAAAGAAAAACAGTTTCTCCAATTGTACAATTTTGGCTTTGTACTTTATCTAAAGATACACTAATTGGCTTTAATTGTTGAAAATAGTCTTCAGCATTTCTTTTCAATGAAATGTTTGAAACTAGACTTTGGATATTTTTATCAATTTTGTCTTTATTATTTTCGCATATAGTTACAAGAACTGACCATGATTTCAGATAGCTGTCTAAAGCGTCAGCAAATGAGTTCCAGCGAACTTCACAAGGCATTATTAGTTTTGATGTACTTGCATCTTTTCTGAAGCACGCATTTGCATATTGGTTGTTTCTGAAGTATTTGATTACGTGCAAAATTTGTTCTTTTACATTTGGATAACTTATATCATTTGCCAGTAAATTTAAAATATGGGCTGCACATCCATAAGTAATAATATTAAACTCTTCTTTTTCATCAAACATATCCCTCATTTTTCGGACATTTCCAGTATTGTCTGTCACTAATGCTTGTATTAAACATTGAAATCCCGATTGGCATTTATTAATGGTTGTAGTCGCAATATCATACAGATTTTCACATGTATGAGCAATTCCCGATGTATCAATAGTGTCTGCTAAGTATGTATTCCCGTCTTTTGTTGTTAAAGTAACACAGATCACAGGTTCGTTGTGAATGTTTGACCATCCATCTAATCCTAATGTGACAACTTCATTTTTTAATATATTTGCACATTTTTCTTTTTCTTTTCTGTAAGTATGATCTAATAAATCCCCAGCAATTTGTTTTCTTGATGGTGGAGAATATTCTGGGCAGAAACTCTGAACCATTTTAATAAACTCAGGATGCTCTACAGTGCTAAATGCCGTATTTGTAGCATATATAAACCTAGCAACTTGTTCATCAAACATTTGCTTTTGAGATGGTGTTGATTTACTGACAAAAAAGTCCATAGTATCTCTTTTCCTTTTTAAAGAACCAATTTCACTTGTTGCTCTTTGTGTTATTGCTGAATCCAAAGAACTTGAAATACTGGATAGTGACACTGACACATCATCTACACAAAAATAAAAATAAGAATTGCTTAATGATACAGAACATATTACTTCAAAAATCATAATCATATAATTAACAATAATTCAATACAAAGACATTTTTTTTCTTTGTTTTACTGCAAAGTAAACATCTCTATCATATTGATATATTTATTTTTGATAATTTATTTAATACTCGAGATAAAATTACCATGTCTTTTATAATTTTGGATATTTATGATTGGTGAAAACTTAGTTAATCTCTAAGAGCCATGCATAAATTAAAAATTAACAATTTCATTTAATAACAGTTCTGATCACATAATTTGTTCTTAATAATATGATTAATTTGTAAAACTTTCAAACTTTTATCAAATGTAATTTTAAGATTATCAAAATAAAGTTCTCCAACAAAAAAATGTCTATTTAAAATTTTCTTGTTTTTTCCAAAATTACATTACTTAGAATTACATAAATATTTTTTATTTCATAGAATATAGCTTTCTAAAATCAAATAGCATATGCAAATTAAATAATAATATATGTGATTTTTATAATTTATCTTCTCAATCAAATAGTATTTCAAATAATAATGTAATTTTTTATAAGAGTTTAGAATCATCTGAATGAAGATATACATGTGTTCTCAATATGCATTACTTGTAATTTTACAGATAAATTAAAAATTTTGAATTTAACAAATATTTAACTTATTAACAAATTTTTAACAATTTTCTTTCAAAATTAAAAATAATAGCAGCAATAATAATGATAAAATAAGTACTTACCATTATCAACAGAATCAGAATCAGAATGATGATGAGAATTATTACAAGTTTCAATGTGTTTCTTCATCCTAGCTACTTGACCTTCCATTTCTTTATTACAATTTTTGCATCTAGCTCTACAACCTTTCCTTTTATCATTTTTTACTTCATTAAAATATAACCAAACTAAATCTTTTCTTCTACCAAAATTAGACATTTTTTGTTCTCAAATGCTAACTCTTGGACCATTCATACACAGGTGCAACTATGATGCAACTGTGACTTATGCAGGTTGACTGCTGAAATGAGTTGAGCTGTTCAGTTAGAAGTACAAGTTATTTGTACATCAAATAATTTGAAAACTTAATTATATAAGAAAAAAATCTTAAAAAAAATTAACAAAAAAACCAATTGGTTTTTTTCAGAAAAAAACCATTTGGTTTAAACCATGCCAACCCTGTTTACAACTACACAACACTGCATGTGAAATATAAAACATCTGTATTTTTAGTTTCTGAGCAGATAGGGTGAAAGAAATATTGTAATCACGATTTCTGTGTGTTGAGTCATGATAACTTCAAACTGTACTTTCAATTGAGCTCCCATTTGGAGAATATGTTTAATACATTTTTGCAAAGAACTGTATAGATTTTCATACAAATCTGCCATTTTGCAACTGATTTTATAGGGGAAATCAACAAGGAAATGTGACAGAGCAGAGTATAAGTGATAGATATTGTAATAATGCAATCAAGCATTAGCAGCACAGAGGTAACATTTCCAGTTTCAAAACAAGAAGTGCAGAGTTCCAATACAACCAATTCTATTGTGTTAGAAATTTATATATACACAGAAATGCCAAGCTTCCACTAATCTTCTGTAATATGGGGATTAATTTGACCCAGTTTAACAAAGTTTTGAAAAAGAAAATTTATTTGATGAATCTTTATTTATTTAATTTCGGATTTCTACAAGGAATATATTTCATTTCATTTCATAAAAAAAATTTCTGATGCGAAATGTATTAAACCTGGGTCAAATTAACCCATATATTACGAAAGATTAGTGAGAGCTTGGTACCTCTGTATATACATAGTAGACATCTTCAAATCTGCACAGCTTGGGACAAGAGGTTGTGCAGAATTTAGAATTTTGTGGATTTCTGGTCACTGTTTTGTTTACATTTTTTAAACAGTAATTATTAGTTTTCGACTGGCATATGTTTCAAACTCAGTCAATTCCAAAAATAAATTTCTAAACAATGTCACATGATGTGTGTGTAAATCTTTTTTCTTAATTTTTCTCAGAAGGCCCTTTTTACAACTTAAGATGCGTTTAGATAACATCTAAAAACTAGAGAGTTGAGACTTCAGATAATTTTATAGCTACAGTATCTACAGTGGAACTTCAATTACACATAGTTCAATTAACTGGTTATGTGACTATCCATCTGTGTGAGTTTTTTCCCTTTTGGTCTGAAATAAGAAAATATTTATATATAGTCATATATTTTTGGTCATATTAAATCCTTCTCTTCTCTTTTTAAACAATGGTAAGTGAATGCCTGAACCAACATAAAAAAATGGATACTTTTCGGTTAGCCGGGCACCAGTGAAATAAATAAATAAATAAATACACATATATATATGAGGGTTGTAGTGGGTAGCTGCCTGGGTACCTCCCCGGGATGATTTTTTTACAACCCTTAGAGTTGCAGTGGGTAGCTGCCCAGGCTGTTTTTTTTTTTTTAACTCGGGTTTTTCACAACCCTGATATATACACACACACATATATATATATGTAAGAAGATGATATGTGAACAGTTGATTTACTGGAATTATATGAATGACTAGACGTTGAATAATAAAATATAAACTTTAATGCAGTCCTAGAGAGATAACTCTACAATACTTTACTAATAATTTCTTCACAGCTAATACACTTTTCGCCCAACATATACAATATATTTATTTTCCAATAGTCCAACTAGGCCTAACAATGCCTTTATTGGCTATTTCTCATTCCGATGCTTGCTTTACAATAAAAATTAGAAGACTGGCTCTTTTTCCAATTTTGAAGATATTCAAATCTTGATCTCGTGATCCAAAATATTTATAACTCGTGCATTTAAATCATGGATAATAATAGTACTAAAGCATCAATTAATTTGATGATCTAGCACGTCATAAAACAAATGAAGTGTTAAAACTGAAATCCTACAAATATATTTCACTAGCACCCGGCTAACCGAAAAGTACCAAAAAATGCCCAGAAGGCATAGTAATAATTTTTTTTTCTGGTTTTATGATGTTCTTTTCATTTTATGTAAAGTCATATTGTGTTTATAAATGCATATTTTAAAATACTGAACAGTAAATTTCTTTAATTCCGAGTATCAAACATTTATAACATATATATACTACTTATAGCATAGAACCATTTATCTAGAATCATATAAGTCAATCGATTGACTTCAGAACTTTTTCAGAAAAAAGTGCCAGTTTGACAAATGCATTAGTTGATATATTATCACATGCTTGCTCTAAATTGATAACCAACATCTAAGATTTCAAATAGAGGCAATTCAATGTTGGGCATTTTGATTTTTATGAAGAATTATTTTTCCACAGTATTCCAATAAATAACCCCTTTAAAACGCTAATTAACCTTTGATCTGGATTGGATACTATTCTTAATCTGATTAATATTAATGATTAATTAGAAAACAGAAACAACGGCACAACTATCTACAAATCTGGTCAAATGGGTGTTGTTTTGAAGAAAAACCAGTTCTTCAAAATATATCTGGTCTGGGCCATTTTGGATAAATGGTTCTAGGGTAAATGTGCCAGTAATGGACACCCTTAAGGAATTTCTTAAAAAATTATTTTTTAATTAATAGTTATAACTGTTATATTCCAAATTTTTTAGTATTATATTAATCTACCATCAATATTTAACCATGCTCATAGTCACATTTCCCAATGTGAATCAAAAGTTAATTGTAAATAACAGAAATAAATCAAAACACCCAAAATTCCAGTATAATGGACACCCCACAAAAAGTAATAGATAATTGATATTATGATTGTATTTAAAACTAGAATTTAAAGAAATCATATTAATGAAATAAAAAGGCTGAATTTTTACTGGTTATTTTTTTATAAACCAAAAACGTTGAAGGCGGCCCATTATTGGCACATCTACCAGTGGCGCACCCAAGGAGGGGGCCAAGGGGCCCTGGCCCCCTCCAAAGGAAAAGGGAGAAAACACTTAAAATATCTAAAATATTTACAGAACCAAAGTTCGTTTTTTTTGTGTGTGTGTAAAAAGTTCCCATAAAAGCACCCTAAAATACACGGGTCTTCCCGTGTTAGCATGCAGTTAAAAAAACACTTTTAAGGAGTTTTTCCCCCATCAATGCATGCTGCTTTAAAAAAAAATGTATTTTATCGCGAGAATGAAAACAGAAATTTGTCAAGAAAGCGATCACCGCCAAAAAATGACACACTTTTCCAGTGCCTTATTTACGGCAGGGCATTCGGGGCACGGGGGCCCCAAATACTACTGAAGATTTTTCATTATTTGCCAAAATATGATGATGTTTTAACTATTAAAAAACAAAATTTATATGGAAAATTCTGTTTATTTCTTTTTTCATTTAAAAACATTATCACTTTTTTAACATTATTAACTTTATTAACATTATCACTTTTTAAGGGCTACATCACTCATGTGAAAACACCCTCTCGCTAATATTAATCTTATGGGAGAAATGTTTTAAAATATCTCATTTGCATTTCAATATATATTTTAAATATTTTTTTTCCATTGGATAGTTGACGTCGATCTCTACAAAGGCCGTTTTTTTACTTTTTCGATTTTGTTTACAAGTTTTTTTTTTTATTCGAATACAGTCACTTTAGTAACAGATTTTGAAAGATCGAAAAATTGTCAAATGTAATATAGTTTCGGTTTGGATCATTATAGTGCGAAATCCTCACTCGGTTCGGTTGTATCCTTATCAATTCCTTTTTATTTTGCTTGGACTTAGTAGACTATACAGAGAAATACACGAGTATACAAAAGTTCTCTGGTAAATTATATTTCATATTATTAAAATTCCTATTTTTTTTAATATCTTGAATGAACGATTATAATCATGTGTTGAAACCAGCATTTATTTGTAGAATATGTAAGTAATTGAGATATGCATTGAAACCTCATTAAGACGAACACGCTGAAGACTGTTCTCAAATCCAAAGGGGCTACTTTCAGACACATTTTTTAAATTCATTTTTGTTTGGAAACGAATGCAATTGGCAGGTATTCTTGTTCAGAAATTATGTAATCGAAAGACTTTTCCCTTTGTTCGTAAAGGCAAAAGATCTTTCAGAAAATAACGTCAATGTTGGCGTTTTGAACCGAATTTATGGAGCGTGGACGCTTGAAAAGAGAAAAACGTGTCCTTAATTCGGTAAAATGTTTCTCAATTCTTGCTGATGAAACATGTGACCTGTGATTTCTACTATTGAGCATCTTTCCTTGTGTGTCAGGTATATAGATGAAGAGAATGACAACAAAGTTTGTGAACAATTCTTACAATTTATTCCTGTAGGAAGAAACTCGTCCGACAAAATATTAGAAGAATTAAAGACATGCGGTATCGATTTGTCCTATTTACGTTGGGCAAGGTTATGATCATGAAAGGTTCATGGTTATGATGGTGCCGCATAAATGAGCGAAATTTTAACGGTGTTCAGTCTCCAATATCAGCTATATATTCGCAAGCTAATTACGTGCATTGTGTCTCGCATAGTTTAAATTTAGTAATTGTGAGTGCTGTATCTATCACAAAAATAAGAAACAACATCGGCATAATTGAAATGACACACAATTTTTTCAGTACTCCTAAGAGACAAGACGTCCACCTCAACAATATTATTCAAACATTCACCGGAAAATTAATAAACAAAAACTACAAAAAGTTTATCAAACTATGTGGGTAGAACGCCATGAAGCCACCATGACCATGGTAGAATTATATGATGCACTGATTCATGGCCTTGAAACAATCGCAACTTGAGAAGACAGAAACTCGTCTTCTAAGGCAAAACTTTTGAAAAATTCGTTATGCGAATTTGGTTTCCAAATTTCTTTATTTTGCTTACAGAATATATTTGCATACACTTTACCATTGCCTAAATTATTGCAAAAATATGACAGTGACCTTTTAATTGCATTAAATTTGGTTGACGATGTTGTGGCTCAATTAAATACTATTCATAACGCCTCGGATATTTCTTTCAAGGATATTTATAATGAAGCTTGTGTGAAAGCCAATAAGTTTCATGTTAACATTAAAATGACCAAGGACTGCATCAAAACAAACAAGGATCCAATGTTCCTGCTGATTCTATAGAAGAGTATTTTAGGAGAAATATTTTTATTCCATTTGTTGAACAAAGGTTGATTGAACTTAATGAACGTTTCGTTCGGCACTGCAACATTTTGAATTTTATTTTTTATTTTTCTACCTAATGGAAAAGACGCTCCAACAGCAAGTAAAATAAAAGATTTTCCTCAATTGTGTGAATTTTATGCGCATAATTTGCTTTCTACAAATTCATAAATTTTGAACGCCAAATTCAAGTTGTGGTACAGAAAATTTGAAAAATCGCTTTCAATAACTCGATGCAAGAATACCATCGAAGCAGTTTCGAAATGTGGCAAAATGTTGTACCCCAACATCTACAAATTACTAAAAATATTTGAAACGCTTCCCGTTACAACCTGCATCAGCGAAAGGTAATTTTCAACCTTACACATTTTAAAAACTTACTTAAGATCCTCTATGACAGAATAAAGATTAAATGGGCTGGCTTTGTTATATAATACACAAAAAGATTAATGTAACTGCGGCTGAAGTAATTCAAGAACTTTGTAAAAAAAAAAAAAAAAAATAGATTTTATTGTGTAACAATATTTGTAATTGAATTAATTAAATAATTTTTTTTAATATCCGCTCAACTCGGCCCCATAGTCGGCTGAGCCAAGCGAGCAGTAGGGGCACATGCCGTTTCAAAGACTTGAGGCAATGCCTTTGCAAGAATTAACTATGATGTCCCAAAAGGGAATTCAGGGAATTCATTATTAATTTATTAATTCCCATAACATTCTGACTGACGAATTAAATTTAAATGAATCGTCCCAAAAATTTGCATCCACTAATTCATCTCATTAAGAATATTTTTCATATTTCCCTTAAACTACAATATGTCTGACAGTCAGATAGATATAAATAGGAAATTCTATAAATGTTTGTTTATGAGCTTTTTAAATATTTAATTTCTGCACTTTCAAAAATTAGCAATTTTTTTAATTATTAATTAAATTAAATTTTAAGTATAATAATTTTCATTTTCTTTAAAATAAATAAATAATTATTAAATATTGAATTAACTACGTAATTTTATGATTAATTAGTGTCTCCTTGTGATTTCCTACTGCAATCACAATTACAGAAATTTTGCTCCCACTGATTTTATTTTGTTATTTTGTTTATTTTGTTTGTGCAGTGCTCGGCCCCCTCCATGATAACATCCTGGGTGCGCCACTGACATCTACCCTATATTGTATTTCTTTATACTATAAGCCTCATAATTGTCAGTTGTCTCTGAACCTCAACGACTATTTTTAACAGAAAATCTGAATAAATAATTGCTTAGGGTAATTACACTTTTCACACAAACATATATCTTTTACTTTAGTGCATGTACAAATTGAAATAGTTACTTACATCAGCCAGTGTAATGTAATCAGAACAGGTGGGTGTATTCCGGTCCTGTGGAACATACAATATTAAAAATTTGCGCGGTCTTTGCCCAGTTCACTTGATTCTGTGATTAATTATACTCTTACAGTTTATAAGGATTGCGATCAGACAGTCTGTAAATTTATTGCAACATGCTTTATTTCATTTTACTTCTGCTTTAAGATATGAGAATGGTTTTAAACCCGCCCTCCACAGATAAAGGAAATCTGCAATTATCGAATGAAATTCAATATAATTTATTAATCGAACAAAAGTTTTGAATAATTAGATTTTAATCGAATATTCGCCGTCAATGTTTGGTCTAGCGACCGTAATGTTACTGTAGTCAAATGCGGTCAACTAATTGGTTAATTCGAATAACAACAATGCGTGAATAATGCGCAGTAGGGCAAAATAATAGTGCTTATAAACGTGCACCAGCTGTGGCTTTGTTTGTAAATTGTGATATTTGTAGTATTTTGCTTTTGGCGATTTTATTTATACTGATTTCTTGAATGTAAGTGTTATTACTTTCCACTTTAAAAACAGAAGTATTTAAACTAAGTCCTTGGTTATTTTATATTTTTTGCTTTGAACAAATTATTGGTTCTCTTGTCTCTTTTTGTTAGGTTTTTCTCAAATCCAAACTGGCAACTTTTTGACACATTTTCAAATTATTTTTTGTTCATATTCTGTCAAGTGCTCTTATTCAGAAACTACGTAATCGAACTGTTTTTTTTTTTTTTTTTTCGATTTTGGTAAAGGCAGTGTTAAAATTAAATTGTAAAATACACTATTTAAATATGCAGCAAGGCAGAAGAAGCACAGTTAAGTAGGAAAAATATATCTAATAGAAGTACGATCAAGTAAAAATAAACCTACATATTACATATTAAAATATAAACTACTAAAAAACAGAAACAGAATTTAAAGAGAGTTGCCAAACTATATAATTTAATAAACATTTATAAAGTATATTGCATGTGAATACATAGTTCAACAGGCAGAAGATTTTTCCGAAAATGATGTCAAAATTGGCAGTCTGCACAGAGACCTATTATCCATTAGGCTGTGTAGCCCCAGTGCGAAATTTTTTTCTTCACATCGGGCTAATATTTTATGCAAATGAGAAATGATGTGCAATATTCTTTATTTCACTCATTTATTGAATCTTGTAACATAATTAACATATAGATAGTATTCCAAATGCTACTTTCCTCTTCATTTTTTCGATAGTCGTCGGAAGAAAATGTTATTCTTGCAATTTTTTGGCTTCCAGTTTGTGATGGATTTACATAGTCTTTTGTAGACACAGCATCTTGGGAGCGATTTTGTCAGCATCTCTACAAATGATATCTTTTAAAGAAGCTATCAAGTTTTAATCAAGCATTTTGTCTATTTTTCGCCCTTAATTTTTAGTGCCCTGAGTGATCGCCCAACCTTGTCCACTTATTTTAGTAAAATTCATTGATAAACTAAGAAAGATGTTTTGAGGTTAGAGCAGGGGTCTGTCCAGACTTTTTTCACAGAGTCCTGCTTTTGTGAAATTGTGAACAGCTTTTTATATTTGTGAAAAATCTAATCATAATTTTGTGAATTTGAAATGGTCGTTATATTCAGGTTCTTGTTTATGCATTTTTGAGAAGATATATGGATATAAAATACATAATATTTTCTTTATATATGTAAAAGGGACAGGTCAGATTTTACTTTTAAATGATTAATTTAGGAAATGTTTGGTGTAAAGATGGAAAAATTTTGTGAAAAACCTATTTTTAAGACAAAGAATTTTGTGAAGGGTCCTGTTTTAGGGAAAATAATTTTGTGAAGGGTGCTTTTTTGAAATGAAAATTTTTGTGAGGAGTCCTTTAAAAGACCTAATTTTTTCCTAAACAGATCCCTGAGTTAGAGACTATATATATATATATATATATATATATATATATATTTTTTTTTTTTTTTTTTTTGTAAAAATATATTAATTTGTAAATTTACTTACTGTAAATCCATTTGGAAAGAAAATGTATGCAAATGTTATCAGAATTGCATCATACTGGATGATTCAAAATAGAGGCTATGGGGATTATCATTTAAAGTGCTAATTATAGAAACATTTTTCCAATTGCAAAAAGTGTTCACATCAAGTATAGCTTTTGTTTTATAAAGGGCTGCATATATATTAAAATATCAAATTTTATTTTTTATATGGGCCCCTGATCCTAATAACTTATATTTAAAAAAATATTGTTCTCTGTCTAGGAAGGAAGTTTTAAAAATCCCATTTTTTTACAACCAAAGCTTTCTGAATTATGCCACTTTTAATTTTAGAAAATTTCAGTGTTTACCTGCACTAGGAGTGCTTCTTTCCATTTTTAGTGCCAGAAAACTCTGAAATATATCGCACTGAAGGAGGAGGAAGAGGTCTCCAAAAAAGTCAAACCTAGGGTAGTTTATCCTGCTTCTTGTTCTACACAAAATTCCTGGGCATTACAGAACATGAAAGGGAAAACAAACTGCCATCTTGAGACAATAATTGAGAGTGTCGGGGCAAGAAAGTGCCAAGCCACATTTTTGGTGAAATAAATCTAACACTATAATCTGTTGCTTAATATTGTAAATTATAACATCCAACATATAATTTGTTTCTAATGTCACTTGGTGGCAGCCTATGTGACAGGTTTCATTTATGCCCTCAATGAAGATAGCTAATTTACAAAAAACATAATAGTAATGTCATTAAAGTTATGCCATATTGTTACTCAGACTATCTGAAATGCTACTAAGACATTGGCGAAAAAACTTTAGGTTATATATCTTGATTTGAGTATTGGATCAAATTTTCAAATTGAAATTTCTCATAAATTCAAAAATGTGGTTTGGCACTCTCTTGCCCAGACTCCTTCCATTGTTTATAATTCAAGATGTAAATTCATTTATCGGAAGATGAAAGAAAAATCTGTTATCTACATCTAATCATCACTCTCTTTTATAAGCTGATGTAGAATGTTATCCATGAGAAGGCACGAATACAAAATTCCTCTTAGTTAAAAGCTTTACTTTTTATGTTCTCTGTGATTTATCTAATTTTAATGTTATGCTTTGTATGACTTTCCAAGCTTCTCATTCCATTTTGACTCTCAATACTTTAACATTCCTTAAATTTTGCATTTGCTATGATCTGTAAACGATTAATACTGACATTTTTTTTTTTTTTTAAACAATTTATCATTCAGAGTTTTTCCCAAGTTAAAAAAAATAAAAGCAGTGTGCTGCTGTTGAAAAAAAGTACACTTTTTTAATTCTTAAGGGCACTTTTTAAATTCTTAATGGCACTTTTTGGATTCTTGAGGACACTTTTCAGGTTCTTAAGGGTACTTTTTTTTTTAATTCTTAAAGGTATTCTTTTGGTTTTTTATAGCCACTTTTGATATTTAAAAGTCAGGGCACTCTTTTTAAGACAACATTGAGTCAGTTTTTATTATGAAAGCAAATTTATTAATTCAAAAAGGAGAAAGGGTATACTTTTTTTACTGAGGGGCAAGAAGGGTGCTAATTATTTTACTGGAAGGGGCAAGAAGGGTGCTAAATATTTTACTGGAAGGGGCAAGAAGGGTGCTATTTTGTAAACTATAGGGCAGGCAGGGTGCAGCACCCTTCTGAAACTGTCTTGGGGAAACTCTGATCATTGTTAATTACTAAACAGTCTTAGAAATCTTGTGTATGAAATGTTTTTAACTGACTTCCAACAAAAAGGAGGTTATACAATTCTTTTTTTCTATGCATGCCCACATATTGGTCTGATTTTCATATATTTTTTTGTTGTTGCAAATAAACAGTCTGCAGATGGTCCTGTTGCAATATCATTAGGATCTAAAAGTGATATGCCTGTCTGTCTGTCTGTTTTCATGTTTTTTTTTACTTCTAGGCTATAACTTAAGTCTGTTCTCAAACCCAAAGGAGCTACTTTCTGATACATTTCTGAATTAATTTTTAAATCAGTTTAAGGGACTGCATCACTGAAATTCCCCAATTGGAAAACCCCATGTTAACACTATAGAACGACCATGAGCCGTCATTTTGACGGTTACCAAATGAATATATTCCAATTCGAACCAGAAATATTTTTTAGAAATAAATTAAATAGAAAACTAAAAAAAACATGGTTAATGAATAAGCTAATTAGTTTTAAATAAAAATTCTGGTGCGAAGTAATTTTATAAAACTTGAGTAAAATTTCCGGTTGTTCTAGTGTTAATCTATGGGAAAACTTAAAAACACGAATACTCATTACCTAATATAATTATTAAAATACAGTTTTCACCGTCAGAAACTAGATGTTGGATGCCAGCAATGTGAGTCTTTAAAAATTGTCTTCTTAAATTTTAAGTATTAAAAAAAATTTTTATAAACATTGAAATTTTCACTTGATAAAACCACTAGATAAAACTTTTTGTTTCTTAGAAAAATTTGAAATTTATGGAGACAATTTTTAAAAACATATATTGTTGGCATCTCATGTCCACTTTTTGATGGTGAAAACCATATTTTAATAATTGTTTTAGGTAATGTGTAATTGTGCTTTAAGTTTTCCCCTAGGTTAACATGGAATTTGGCGATTGGGGAGTTTCAGTGAAGTGGCCCCTTAAGAAACACTTTTCAACTCAGTACCATATTTTTGGGGATTATGCTCTGCACCCATCGTAAGCACTGCACCTATAAAAATCTATTTTGTTTTTTTAAGTTCATCCACGTAAGAAACGCACCCAAGGAACTCAATTTTATTTATAAATATTTTCACCTTAACACCACAAAAAAAAAGAAGTAAATTAGTAATTAAATATAAAGAAATATCGTAATATTATTAATATGTACATATAAATATTTTCACTTAAGTGCCAAAAAAAATATATGTATATAAAAGAATATCATATAGAGACTTTGCCGAAATCACTTTAGTATAACTAGTGGCGTTCTTGTTTTTTTCTCTTTTTAAAGTGGGAGAGGGGTGGAGAATCCTGTTTGACGAAGAAAATATTAGGTTTAACGTATTGCAAATGCTAAAAAAATATAAATAAGCAAAATATTACTGAAAGATGTTATGTAATAAACCATATAGTTATATGAAAACATTTTAAAAATACGTAGTTTTATGTTAACTCCTCAGACTACTACTAAAATTGGCTTTTTGTCACTGGAGCGATAACCAAACAGAGAAAAATACAGTATTAAACTTATACATCAGAAGCTGATGATCTAATTCTGATAACATTGGATGACTTCCGACTTCTCAGAGAGTTGAACAAACAAAACAAACCACAGATAATTCTCTCCTTTTTCTTTGCAGTTGCTTTTGGGGGGGGGGGGGGGGTGCTCTAATTTTCTAATAACTGATTATTTTTCAATAAAAGTTTGTTACACAGCCAAATTTACTATTATTTGGAACTTGCTGAAAATTTGAACAAATTCCACAAATTAACAAGAGATATATAAATTATTTTTTTTAATAGTAAGAAAAAATGGGTTTTACTTTTCGTTCGTTTTCTTTTAATTATTTTTTCTGTTCACTTGAAGCTTAATTTATTTTTCTTGTGTGCTGGGCTCGGGCTGAAATTTATCTTTTATGCTGGGCCAATAAAATTTTTGTACAGGCTGGCTCGGGCCAAACTTTCATACTGAGCCGGGCCGAAGTTTTAATTTTTGTACCGAGCCGGGCTAGGGCTTAACTTTTTGCTTTTATGCCAGGCCATTTTTTTTTTACTTGCCATCTCAAATTTTTAACTTTTATACCAGGCCGGGCCAATTTTTTTTTGTATGGTTAAGGCCGGGCCTAGAAATTTCAGCTCATGCAGACCTCTATTTCCTGCACTCAAACAATGCAAACTTTTTGACACATTCACAGAGTTCTTTTTATATGTGAAAGAATAGAATTTGAATAGTCTCTCTCTTGCTAAAAAGGAGAAAAGAATGACAGTTTAGCATCATCACAGTGTTTTAAGGCTGTTCTAAAATCTAAAGAAGCTACTTTCTGACACATTTCTGGATTCATTTTTTTTTTTTAATGAATGCAATTGGCAAGTGTTATTATTCAGAAACTATGTAATCAAATAGCATTTTCCATTTTTTGGTAAAAACAAAATATCTTAGAAAATATTTTCAAAGTTGTATTTTGAGCTGAATTTCTGGATGTGACACACGGGAGAGTAGTAAAACGTGTCGTCACTTTACAAAAATCGCTTATAACTCAATAAGCAATTTATTTATTAAAAACTGGAAAATGCCATTTGATTGTGAATCAACTTAATAGGTTAGGCTTGTCAATTTTATGCCTTTACATTACGAGGGAAAGGGTTTTTAATGAAAAAGGCTGTGACGGCTCTACATTCATTCTAATAGTCGAGGGTATAGTGCTTATTGATGGGTGTGTAGAAAATGTAATCTTTTTTAACTTGAGAGTCAGTGAGAGCAACATTTTTCATCCCACTGATTGCTCAAAAATAAACAAATTACCTTTCACAGACATTCTAGGTTGGAAGACATTTTATGTTTTGGTACGAACTTGAGAGTATGCGCCAGTTAATCAACAGGGTTGTATCGGTTTTAACCATGGCGGTTTAAACCAGTGGTTTTAACCGGTTATAACCGCCCTGGTCAAAATCAATTTTGACCATTTTGACCACTGAAATTCAGTATTCAATTTATTTAATACTAATCAAATATATTTTACTAGCATCTGTTAAAACTAAGTTAACATTTGTTAAAAATATCATAGTATAAATAACATAACACTAGTAAACACCAAATAAAAAAATATGTCATAACACAAATAACATAACACTAAGATACAATACAAATATTTTAAATTATTCTTTACACAAGCTCTTTTATGTAATTTGTGTTTAATTTGAAAAATGATTACAAGTGACAATTTTTGCAGTTGTCTCTAAACTTAGACAGTTTCGTAATTTATTTTCGATTATTCCAAACTTAGAAAATAATCTTTCTATTGATGAAGAGCTAGCACAACAGTTCATTAGATGCAATGTGAATTCAACAAATTTTATATCAATGCCTGTTATCTTCTTCATTGCTGCCTACCAGACATCAGGTCCAACTGTATCTTTTACACTCAGAAAAATAGGATTTTGGATATGATGAGGATTCTGATTGAAATGCAATCACAAGATGCAAAAACTTAGGATCAATATTATCATGTAACCACCGTCTTGCTATTTCTTTCTTTTCTTCATCAATACCTTTACCCATGTAGACAGGATTCAGCATATGTGCCATGTTTTGTGTTTTTAACTGCAACTGAATTATATTTTTACAATTGCACAGTCCATTTTTTAATTTTTAACACTTATTGTATTGTATAAGCATATTTTACTAATGAACCTCATAAACTTGTCAGTGTATTTTTTTTTAACTGCACTGTTACTTTTATTACTTATTAAGTTATTTTTAATTGCAAAAAATAATTATTATAATTAAGACTATTTAAAACTATTTGTAACAGTTCTGGCCATTTTTTACCACTTTTGACCATTTTGACCAATTTTGGATGGTTAAAACCACTTTTATCCAGTGTCCTGGTCAAAATCAGTTTTGACCGGTTAAAATTACAACCCTGTTAATCAAAGAGGAAAAAAATGGCATCATAAGATATCGGTAATGGAAAAAGATATCCCTAGGAGGGAAAAAAATCACCGTACCTGCCACCCTGGCATAACAGCCATACTTAGAATATTTTATATTTTTAAACTCATAAGCAGAACGGCTCATATGCCCGAAAATACAGTATATATATCTTTTCTCATTAAAGATCATTAATAATAAAAAAAAGAACTAATAGCTACTATGATGACATAGATTTTTCTTTTCAGGTAGCCTTTTGTAACATCTCTTGAAGAAGAAATTCACTCGAGTAAAGATAAAACGTGCATATACCCAGATCTCTGTCATGGGAACTATAGTTGGAGAGGTAGATACAACTTCAGTTTCAAGAGAACTGGAAGTTGAATGGAAAATAAAGGACTTCCTTTCTAATTATAAGAATTTTCCATCGTTATCATTCCGCAGTCCTACATTTACTTTTGTCGGTGAATCCTGGTGCTTTCAGATGTATCCGAGTGTCAACAGTGTCGGTGATGCAGCCATTGATTTTCTTCTCTATAAACATACGTCTGGTCCTCCCATGAGATTAGACTTCAATTTGAGCATTAAAACTGCAGATGGGCAAAGATTTCAAGAAAAACATCTTTCACATGTCTTTGATGAGGGTGAGGAAAAGTATAAATATGGAGTTTATAGACTCATAACGAGATCGGAACTTTTAGAAAGAAGAGCTGAACTAGTGCCTGCTGATGTTCTCACCATAGTTTCAACTCTAAGGTACCCTAGATCAACTCAAGATGCAAGTAAGTTATAGTTGATGAAATATAAATACAGTCAAAGATCTTTATAATGCAATTATCTATATAACGCACAACGTCTCTTTTGTAAACAATGAATTTTGCAGTTAAGAAGTGGCAGCATTTCCACATTGTAAAATATTGCTACTCTCTAAGATCTTTATAATGTAATTATCTACATAACGCACAACGTCTGTTTTGTAAACAATGAATTTTGCAGTTAAGAAGTGGCAGCATTCCCACATTGTAAAAGATTGTTACTCTCTAAGATCTTTATAATGCAATTACCTACATAACACACAACTTCTCTTTTGTAAACAATGAATTTTGCAGTTAAGAAGAGGCAACATTCCTACATTGTAAAATATTGCTATTCTCTAGGGGGCTAAATTTGATGCATTAGTTCAACTTTATCTCCTTAATTCAGAGCTCTTTAATGAAAAAAAATGATATATTATTATAATAAAAATTTTCAAAATGAGTGATATAATGAATGATTTGGTCAAGACATATTTGGACCAAGTTTGTAAAGTAATTTGACAATGTGTGAGATGATCTATTTTATCCAAAAATTTATAATCTGCACAACTCATGGTAACAAGCAATGCAATATAAAGATACTAGATTAATTTTAACACAATTATTCAAATTAGTAAAGAAATCATATGAGTTATAATTTTCCAACTGGACGAAAATTACGGATGAAATTCCAGTTGGAAAATTATTACTCATATAATTTCTTTACCAATTTGAATAATTGTGTTAAAATTAATCTTTTGTAATCATGTATGCAGCGTTTACCGGAGTTTCAGATTACCTGCGATTTATTCTGTTGAGCTGATTCAGATATCAGACCAGAAGCTATGATCAATAAGGTTAACTCGATGAATTATGTCCTCCACATTCGACCGGGATAGCTCAGTTGGTAGAGCACTGGCAGCTTCAGCCAAGAGATCCCAGGTTTGAATCCTGGCCCGGACATTTTTTGTCCAGTTGGAAAATAACTCATACAATATAAAGATACTCTGCTGTATTTTAATATATTTCAGACATGTTTGAACATGTTTACAAGGTGAGCTAAATGATGTGTAAAATGTATCACAAAATTCTATATAACACACAATCTTCTGTTTTTAGGTTTGTGTTATAAAGATCTTTTATTGTATTTGAATATTATTTTTGTTCCACATTTTGAATGAGTGAAATTGAACCCTTCAGTTTTCATCTTAAAACAGAATCCTTCATAAAATTCTTTTGTTTTAATAAAAAGACCTTTGACAAACTTTTTCAATCTCGAAATAATCCTTTCCCAAATTTAATAATTTTAAAATTAAATCAGACTTCTCAGAAAACAGCTGAAACCACCATAGAGCCTATTAATATCTAGCTATAAGTAAATATATATTTTATATAAAAATCTGTGTTAAAGATGTCTAAAAGGAATCTGAATCTGTGCTTAAATTGCACCAGAACTCAGCTCTAGTACTTCTTTATTTTTGTGTGTATTTAATTATTAGTCAGTGCCCACTGGAGCTCATAAATACTGCCAACTGGAACAGCACTGTATGTTGTGTTTTGTTTGTTGATTTCAAAAAAGAAAAAAATTCTTGAAGAGTGAGATTTTCTGAAAGTTCCTCACCTTTGTTTATAAATGTTTATGCTAGGTTTTCATTCATTAGATTTTATTATATACTAGGACATACAACCCGGGCTTCCTAGAATAGAGAATATATGTGAAAACCATTTTTTTTTGTTATTGAAAATACTAATCAATTTTTTACATTTAATAATTTTTGTTAGATTGCCCACTAAGAACACCAAAGAGCATTTTTATATGGAATATGTCAATTATATATTGAAATACAATTTTGAAATTTATTAAAAATGGTCATTTCGTATTGGCCTCCAGCCATAAGTTAATAGCCGAAGATATCACTAAAAATTTCATTATCTACAGCAGTTTTACTTATTCTGATAATTTTAGCAGTTTTAAGTGCTTATTTCAATTACATGTCTGTTAAATCTGTTTTTATTTATACTATTTTATTTATTCCTTAATGAAGTGTTAGAGTTTAATCTAGGAAAAAGAGATTTGTAGCTTTTTGGCTAATTACAGCCAATAACTGTTAGCCAAATAAAAATAGCTTTAGCCAAGAAAAAAAAAACTTTTATTTATACAAAATTTCTATATAAATGAGTATTATTTGTAATTCTACAATATACAAACAGTACACCACTCTGTAAGATTGACTCTCTCGATATTTGGCCATACATCTCACATATCAAATGCTTTTTTAAATGGAAATTCTTTTCAAACTTCCCCTTCCAAATTAATCACCATTAAGTTACTTAAATTTTTGATTGTCAGTCTATTTCTCAATTCAGTTTTTGTTATATTCACGAGACTCAATCCCTTTTCACAATCTGCTGTAGACAAGAGAATGTTTTTCTACAAATTCATACAAAGAAGTCACATTGGGAAACATGTCAGTAATGCCATTTTTATGTAAAAAGAATACAATCAGCTGGTTTCATTTCTTTATCCCTTGTAGCCAGAACCTGCCTGAACAACTTCCATTCATCAACCGTTTTGGTTTCATTTCCTAAGTTGGAATTATCAACAAAAAATAAGCAAACTTTTTTAATTTCCTCAATCCATCTATTTAAAGCAGTTTGGTAATTTTGTCAAATTTCCATCGAATTTCGACCGAGTACGCATGTGTCAAAAAAGGACCGGCCAATGAGGCGAAGGTCTATTCCTGTCTCCAAACGTATTTGGGATCAAGATGAAATCAACTCCTGTTGTTTTATGGCTTCTTCCACGTTGCGTTAAACCACGGCCAGACTTCATCTTATAGCGAGAGCGCATGAAGTCTGGCCGTGGTTAAACCTAGGAAGATATTTATATAAAATTCTGTGGAGTGTTTACAAGGTATTTATTTTATTTATTGTTGTATTTATTGTAATTTATATGAATACTTAGGTATCCATTTCGGATTTACTGTGTAACATGAATTTAGGTTCATTTAACGTTCGCGAAATCAAATCATTTTGTTTATATAGTACAGAAAATAATTATTCAATCGTAAATAAAAATATAGTAGAACATGTAATACAAAATAGGACCACTTATATTCCGTTTATGATCGGGTATGAATCTTATGGTGTTCCGATTGCTAATGAAAACTATTATGTAAATATAATGTCAAAAGACAGTACGCACGGTAGTAATATTTTTATTATTATGTGTTCGAAAAAAGCGAATCTGAGCGTCTGAATATAAATTATAAAATATTATTTCTGTATTTAGCAACTAAATATTTAATAAATATGCAGGAATGTGACTAGCTTTATGTGAATGTATAATATATATAAGTCTGAACTTTAGCATTATTTTTTAACAGAAATATATTATCTCTATTCGATTTAAAAGTTTTGTCATTACATAAGTGTGCTATTTTATTTGTAAAGAGTATGTATGCATTATATTGGTTGTATGTATACAAATCTTTAGAATGTTTTGATTTGCAAACTCTTAATATTTGTATAATGTTTACATTATATTTGTTTGTATGTATACAAACAATATATGTATACAAAGAAGTATATATACAAACAATGTATCATGTAACAATATTAATATTTACATTGTATTGTTTGTATGTATACAAATCTTGAATGTTTTAATTTATTACATTCATTTTTTACCAGTTTGCATGTTCGTTCATGGGCGATTCATATGAAACTCATAATTTGTCACAAATTGGTGATTTTATTGATTTAGTGCTTTGCCCAGGAATGTGGAAAAAAAACTATTTTTGACATCGGGTGAAATGAATGAGGTTATTTCGGTTTTTATTTTGTATATAAAAAATGTTATATGTAAAAAAATCCTGGTCATTAATCACATTGTTTTTTGTATATTTAAAGACGATTACTTATTCTTTGTAATTCTTTTTTTGTTGGGGGTTTTTGAGCAAAATAATATTACTTCATAGCTAGAACCAGTTCCGCTTAATCATTAATATTTACTTAATCCTTTGACCGCTGAGCAAATTGGCAAATTTGTAATGTTTTTTCTGTTATTTTTTTTAAATGTCAAAAAAAGATAAATTTTCAAACTTGGTATAAAAAACTTAGGTACTTCTCTATTATCCCATCGTCCACTTTTCATAACAAAATACTATCGCCAAACTGTATGATTAAATGCCAAAAATGCAGTCCCATTTACTTGATGTCGGAAGCATTATACGTGTTTGTTATGTCGTCAAGTGGTTTTTAATTCAACATTTGCACGTATTAATGGCAACGTTCTCCCGTTTATTTGGCGTTACAGTTTGGCGATAGTTTTTTGTTATGAAAAGTGGTCGATGAGATAATAGAGAAGTACCAAAACGTAATTACGTATATGAGTAGATTCCTTGACAGTATTAATCATTACTCAATATTTTAAAACTGCATCATATTTGTAGAATTATATTAATTTAAACAATGCTTCTATTGAAGTGTGAAGAAGCACATACTTCTATGAAGAACCATATATTTACATAATCGTTTTATTAGCAATCGGAACACCATAAGATTCATCCCCGATAATAAACGGACTATAAGTGGTCCAATTTTGTATTACGTGTTCTACGATATTTTTACGTACATTTGAGTAATTATTTTCTGTACTATATATACAAAATGATAGAGATCTAAAAACACAATTTCCATCGGATTGATTTCGCGAATGTTAAATGAGCCTAAATTCCTTTTTAAACAGTAAATCCGAAATGGACACCTAAGTATACATACAAATTATAATAAATAAAATAAATACCTTCTAAACACTCCACAGTGAGTTCTATATAAATACCTTCCTAGGTTTAATGCAATGTGCAAGAAAAAAAAAAAAAAACAGGAGATGATCCCAAACACGTTTCTAGAGACAGTAATAGACCCTCACCTCATTGGCTGGTGATTTTTTTGACGCATGCGTATTGGGTCGAATATTGTTGAAAAATGATTTTGAAGAAAAAATCGGGAAATTCACAAAATGGTTTCGGGAAAAACTTCACCAAATGGTTTCAAAATTCTTTGAGTGACAGCGGGAAAAAAATTTCATTTTACATTCAATCATCGCAATTGGCGAGTGTGACTATTAAGTTTAGCCAGTACTGGCAATAACATCAATTACCAATTCTCAGTATTACTCGCCGATTGGTGAGTGTTAATTTTGTCTTATATCACAAACTGTATTTACATATACTACTAGATATAATGATTATGAACCATGATTTTTCTATTATTGGGTGAGATTCATGTTTTTTCAGCAATTCTTTGACGAAATTCGTGTTTTTTTCAGCGATCCTTTGAAGAATTTCGCATTTTTCTCGTGATCCTTAACGAAATTCGCATTTTCCAGCGATTCTTTGATAAAATACATTTTATTCCGCATTTTTTAGACGAAATTTAGTAAAAAAGCGTGAACTTTCCTTTTTTGCGATTCTTTGACAAAATTTGCTTATCTTTCACGATCCTTTTGCATAATTAATGTTTTTTCTGTTTGACAAAATTCGTGTTTTTTCAGCGATCCTTTGAAGAAATTCGCATTTTTCTCGTGATCCTTAATGAAATTCGCATTTTCCAGCGATTCTTTGATAAAATACATTTTATTCTGCAATTTTTAGACGAAATTTAGTAAAAAAGCGTGATCTTTTGGTGAACTTTCCTTTTTTGCGATTCTTTGACAAAATTTGCTTATCTTTCACGATCCTTTTGCATAATTAATGTTTTTTCTGTTGTCTTTTAACGAAAGTCATGTTTCCCCATGATCCTTTGATGAATTTAGTGTTTTTTCCTCAATCATTTGACGAAATCTGTGATTTCCCCCCCGCGAAGATTGATTAGATGTTTTTAGTCTGCAGGTGCCCTAAAAAGTCTGTGACGCCCGTTGCTGCATTGCACACGTTCTTCCATGTGGCATCGAATGAAGGAAATTCATCCTAAAGAATCATTGTTTCATTCTTGACATTTCTGGAAAGAAACAATGTTCAACTCATTGGCTGAATTGTAAAGGGCGAAATGTGTCAAACATTAGCGGAAAGAAAGTGCACAATTTGTTCGTTCATGGATAAAATCATGAAATTCATTAATCGATAGTTGATAAATTGCGAAATTCGTCAATCGATAGCGGAAAAATCGCAAAATTCATTAATCGACAGTGGAAAAATCGCAAAATTCATCAACTGGTTTCGGGGGGAAAAGTTTTCGAATATCGTCGAATGGCTTCGAGAAAAAAAATCACAATCCGTCAATTTCGGGGAAAAAATCGTGAAATTCGCCAAATGGTTTCGAAATTTGTCGAGCGACAGCAGAGAAAAAAATCTTTTTCCATTCAATCATCGCAATTGGTGAGTGTGACTATTATGTTTGACCAGTGGTGGCAATAAAGTCCATTGCCAAATTTTCAGCATTACTCGCTGTTTGGCAAGTGTTAATTTTGTCCTATACTTCAAAATCCTTTTGATCATATCATCAGTGTGCAGGACAATTTTTTTACGGGAGACCATTTGATGAATTTTGTGATTTTTCCATTATCGATTGACCAATTTTACTGCTATCGATTGTTGAATTTTATAATTTATCAACTATTGATTAACGAATTTCATGATTTTTTCCATGAACATTTGACGAATTACGCAAAAAAATTAAGAAAATCGTTAAATTGTCTTGGGTAAAAAAAATTTAATATTGTCAAATGCCTTCGAGAAAAAAGTTGCAAGTTGAAACGCCTGTGACCTCTTTTTCATGATATGCATCTCGGGCCTATCCCCCCACTCCCCCCCCCCCAAGTGGGACACTTTTCTAAATTTTGCAGACACCTCTCATGTGATATATCGCTGGAAAAGTCTTTGACCGCTTATTCATGTTATGCATCTCCGGGGTCCCCTCCCCCCCCCCCTTGTGGAGGCACTTTTATAAATTTTGTTGACACCCCTCATGTCATATATTGCTGGAAAGGTCTGTGACTGCTTAATCATATTATGAATATCCGATGTCCATCTCCCCGCTTTGCCCCCCCCCCCACATTAAAGGGTACTTTATAAATTTTGCGCTTTTATAAATTTTGTTGACACACCTCATGTCATATATTGTTGGAAATGTCTGTGACTGCTTAATCATATTATGCATCTCCGATGTCCATCTCCCCACTTTGCCCCCCCCAAAGGGTACTTTATAAATTTTGCACACAACCCTCATGTTATATATCATTGGAAAGGTCTGTGACCACTTAATTATATTATGCATCTCCAATGTCGATCTCCCCACTTTACACCTCCCCCCCCCCCAAGGGATACTTTTCTAAATTTTGTTGACACCCCTCATGTCATATATTGTTGGAAAGGTCTGTGACTGCTTAATCATATTATGCATCTCCGATGCCCATCTCCCCACTTTGCCCCCCCCCCCCAAAAGGGTACTTTATAAATTTTGCACACAACCCTCATGTTATATATCATTGGAAAGGTCTGTGACTGCATAATCATATGCATCTCTGATGTCCATCTCCCCACTTTGCCCCCCCCCAAAGGTACTTTATAAATTTTGCACACAACCCTCATGTTATATATCATTGGAAAGGTTTGTGACTGCATAATCATATTATGCATCTCTGATGTCCATCTCCCCACTTTGCCCCCCCCCCCCAAAGGGTACTTTATAAATTTTGCACACAACCCTCATGTTATATATCATATTGGAAACGTCTGTGACCACTTAATCATATTATGCATCTCCAATGTCCATCTCCCCACTTTACACCTCCCCCCCCCCAAGGGATACTTTTCTAAATTTTGTTGACACCCCTCATGTCATATATTGTTGGAAAGGTCTGTGACTGCTTAATCATATTATGCATCTCCGATGTCCAACTCCCCACTTTGCCCCCCCCCCCCCAAAGGGTACTTTATAAATTTTGCACACAACCCTCATGTTATATATCATTGGAAAGGTCTGTGACCACTTAATCATATTATGCATCTCCAATGTCCATCTCCCCACTTTGCCCCCCCACCCCCCCAAAGGATACTTTTCTAAATTTTGTTCACACCCCTCATGTTATATATTGTTGGAAAGGTCTGTAACTGCTTAATCATATTATGCATCTCCGATGTCCATCTCCCCACTTTGCCCCCCCCCAAGGGGTACTTTATAAATTTTGTACACAACCCTCATGTTATATATCATATTGGAAACGTCTGTGACCACTTAATCATATTATGCATCTCCAATGTCCATCTCCCCACTTTACACCTCCCCCCCCCCCAAGGGATACTTTTCTAAATTTTGTTGACACCCCTCATGTCATATATTGTTGGAAAGGTCTGTGACTGCTTAATCATATTATGCATCTCCGATGTCCATCTCCCCACTTTGCCCCCCCCCCCCAAAGGGTACTTTATAAATTTTGCACACAACCCTCATGTTATATATCATTGGAAAGGTCTGTGACTGCATAATCATATTATGCATCTCTGATGTCCATCTCCCCACTTTGCCCCCCCCCCCAAAGGGTACTTTATAAATTTTGCACACAACCCTCATGTTATATATCATATTGGAAACGTCTGTGACCACTTAATCATATTATGCATCTCCAATGTCCATCTCCCCACTTTACACCTCCCCCCCCCTCCCCAAGGGATACTTTTCTAAATTTTGTTGACACCCCTCATGTCATATATTGTTGGAAAGGTCTGTGACTGCTTAATCATATTATGCATCTCCGATGTCCAACTCCCCACTTTGCCCCCCCCCCCCAAAGGGTACTTTATAAATTTTGCACACAACCCTCATGTTATATATCATTGGAAAGGTCTGTGACCACTTAATCATATTATGCATCTCCAATGTCCATCTCCCCACTTTGCCCCTCCCCCCCCCAAGGGATACTTTTCTAAATTTTGTTGACACCCCTCATGTCATATATTGTTTGAAAGGTCTGTGACTGCTTAATCATATTATGCATCTCCGATGCCCATCTCCCCACTTTGCCCCCCCCCAAAGGGTACTTTATAAATTTTGCACACAACCCTCATGTTATATATCATTGGAAAGGTCTGTGACTGCATAATCATATTATGCATCTCTGATGTCCATCTCCCCACTTTGCCCCCCCCCCCCCAAAGGGTACTTTATAAATTTTGCACACAACCCTCATGTTATATATCATTGAAAAGGTCTGTGACCACTTAATCATATTATGCATCTCCAATGTCCATCTCCCCACTTTGCCCCCCCACCCCCCCCAAAGGATACTTTTCTAAATTTTGTTCACACCCCTCATGTTATATATTGTTGGAAAGGTCTGTAACTGCTTAATCATATTATGCATCTCCGATGTCCATCTCCCCACTTTGCCCCCCCCCAAGGGGTACTTTCTAAATTTTGCACACAACCCTTATGTTATATATCATTGGAAAGGTCTGTGACCACTTAATCATATTATGCATCTCCCATGTCCATCCCCCATTTTGACCCCCCCAAGGGGGTACTTTTCTAAACTTTGCACACACCCCTCATGTGATATATCAATGGAAAGGTCAGTGACCGCTTAATCATATTATGCTCCCCACTATGAAATTTGTCAAGTTAAAGCAACTATAAATTTTATTTTTATGGTACTATCAAGTTGGTTTGCCGTCAAATTTTGACGGGTTCCATCTAGTACTTGTTTAATGCAAATGATGTCATACTATTTGTAAGATGCTTGCACAGAGAGGACGAGACAAATTTTGAAGTGAGTTGCCGGGACAGAGGCGGTTTGAGATTATTTTTTTCACGCGGCAACTGCAGGTTTACGAAAGGCAGGAACAACAAAATGGAAATGATATATATTTTTTGGCTGTTGCTATTTGGCTAATCCACTAAGTGCTTTGGGGGCAAAAGATGCTATCAGTTAGCTTTTTGGCTATTTGGCTAGCTCTAGATTAAACCCTAAGTGTTAATTTCATTATTGAATATTAGCTGGAGACAAATGCTGAACTTTTTATATTGTTTAAAGTGGAAACAGATTAATACTTTGTAATCGTCTGCAAGCAATAGACAGATTAAACAAAAAATCATTCTTGAAATTTAATTTAGTCAATTAAGATACAGTTTTCAAACAAATTGCATTTGATAGTATTTAGATTTTTTCCCCTATATAACGGTGTAAAAATAAAAAATGTACAATGTTTAGAAATTAAAGAAATTGCAGTAGCAAAAATCAGAAAACTGAAATTTCATCGTCAACTGTTGCCATTCGCAAAATGACATCAGCGTTAAGCACGGACACGTTTGTCCTTTATGATATAGATATTAGCATGCACTGAATATTCAGTATGTATTTAGTATTTAGCCATGCTATTGAATATTCAGTTAGAATGAATATTAAACTATTCAGTCTGCTGAATATTTGGTTTGGCCGACTATCATAATCATAATATTTAGATAAACTGAATACTTAAAAGAGCTTTTTAAAAACTTTACATAACTTCTATAATTTAACTCGGGAGAAGTCGTGCATACCCAGATAATGAATTGTTTTTACATTGTCACCAATAAATACAATTAATGATCGTCACCTTATTCAGTCTGAGACAATTGTTACAAATTCTATGATGATGTAAATTGTAAATTACTTTTCAAAAAATAGTGGTGACAATTATAAAAACAGTACGCACCCCGGGGTATGTCATACCCCGTACGACTGCTCCCGGGTTAATGTCAATAAATAAAAATATTCAGAATAATTAAGAAATAGAATCATTTTATTTAAAAAAAATGCTTTTGCTTATATTTATTTGCTGTTGGAAAAGTGACACTTATGAAAAGTAACTAGTAATGGCGACACTTCATAAAAATTAACTATGTACAAATCCAAGTTCTAATATCTTCTAGTAACAATATGTTTCTTGCTTTTCAATAAACAAAGTGTTTTTAAACTAAATGGAACAAACTTGTTAGGAGACCTTAATAATTCTAATTAATTGAATAGGCAATAGTATTCTTTGTGTCATTTTTTCCCCTCCTTTCATTTGACACCATAATATTACTTTCTTTTCATTTAATTCATTCAATTTGACCTGGATGTTACCAGATTGTTCTAGAAGCTTTTTTCCTGCTTGTTGGTAGCCTCATTGCATGAATTTTGTACTTTCACAGTAGTTAAAATAAATTGAGGTTTTGGGTTGGATAAAATCCGTATTTAGTGCACTTTTTTGTAATTGTCTGCTATGCTAAGAGTATAAAACTAGTTGCATGAAGAAGATAATTTTTTGTGTGCATATCGTCTGCTCTAAAATAACAATGGCATCAGAAGAGATGCCCATGTTCTCATAGAATTTCATCCATTTAATTTTACTTTACTTAAATTTCATCAAATTGCTGTATTAAATTAATGGAGAAAGTGTTCCATCATCTTGTGAAGAAGATGTCAATACATCAATTGACTTTATTTTGTGTGATTATTGAACTTAGGAAAACACTAGTGTGTATTCGACCACTACTAATTTAAACCACTCGACTACATTAGTATAGAGGAACTCATAGTGTGCATCCTGGCTTAACATTTTTGGCACGTTGACATGACTGCAGGATAATCATTTCTCCCCATCGACACTGGATTTGTGTTCGTCAGAATGAATCTGTTCGAATATTGGCAGGCTAATATTTGTTTATGGCACTGTACTGAAATTTTTGCTATCATGCAGTTGTAGTACAGCTAATTAATGGGATATCTCATAATATACCTCTTATATGCATAGATATATATTTAAAATATGCTGAAGACGAAATTGCTTTAAATTTTGCAAATAATGTATGAAATACAAATATTCTGGTGAAGGGGACAGGGAGAAACGCTACACCATTGTTAGTACTAGGGCTTAACAAACAGGGTCGCCACTGGCGATCAAGTCTTTTTACTCGGCGACAAAATTATTTAATCTGGTGGTTATAGTCCTGTTATTTTGTAAGTTTCAAATCAGATTTTTGTGTTCAGTATATTGAAACTGATTAATCTATCCTATTCATTTTAAAGAGTAAAATATATCATTTGAGTAAATATATAAAATATATCATTTGAAGCAAAATTCCCATAAGATGTCTCGTTATAGATGTTGCAAAGTTTAGATTTTGTAAGCACCCAAATATCTGGGCTTACTGGTTAACTCAGTCTTGCCTTTACAGTATTTCTTTTTCTTTTAGATATATAATTTTGATATGTTTCATTTATAAACTTAGTTTATATTATCTTTCTATATTATGTACTAGTCTAAACTGTAATTCTAAACCATGCTTATTATTATTTTTGCTCAATAATTTCAATAAAAGCTTTTGTGCTTTTTGAAAATAAATGACTAAAGGAGGGGGGGAGGGGTAAATATTTTTTACTGGCGACTAGAATCTTTTGCTGGCTACCAGATTTTATGAAATTTATAAAGCCCTGGTTAGTACTGTAGAATATTTTGGGCTACAGTATTTTTTATTTATTTTTTTTTTGTTAGAATTTAGACCCTTAACTAAATATAGATAATTTCTGATGCACAAATTTATTTTACAGTTATTTATAAGCATAAAAAGCCATTCACAATTTCACAAAAACAGGACCCTGTAAGAAAAGTCTAGACCAGCCATACTCAACCTGCGGGCCGCATGTGGCCCGGAGATCTTTTATGTGCAGCCGAAGATACATAATCAATAACCTCTATTTATTACTTTAATTGAGATGTGTATAAAAGTTTTTAAGACCTTCATTGTTCTTTTATATGTTTTCACGGGAAGACAAAAACTGTCCTGTTATTTAAAATTATGTTAAATACTGTTTCCTTAGTCAAAAGTTTATTTTACATGTATTTCTATTTGTGCTATAGTGGTGTATACAATTCTTAATCTTCAACACTAAACCAATATTATACCAAATTTATTACATCTGCACTATACATTTCTACTATTTAAAAAAAGGCTTTTGTATTGAGAAAACGATTAATTTATTAAAGCAAATCACCTTATTTTTTTCGTTAGAACTTGGAAATGTTACATTGTTATATTATGACGTTTAACTAATAAACTTATTAGGGTTGAACGTTTACCGTGGAAAAAATTGGCAGCAAAATGTTTTATACCACTATTTGTACATCATTTGCAATTGAAATCTACCACAAAGTTTATTGTTTGGAAATAGTGGTGTTAAAAGTTTTGGTAATATTTCTTTTTCGGCAAACGTTCAATCCTACTGAATATATTAACTTTATTATATAGGTTTGTTATATACTACATTTTTTAAATCTTACTATTTAAATTACCCCTTTTTTACATTATAATACAATTGTGTTGCGGCCCGCCGAACGTTCCAAACATACATTTGCGGCCCGCGAGAAAAAAAGGTTGAGTATGGCTGGTCTAGACAGACCCTGAGTTAGAAGTTATGAATCGTATAATTAATTCTATATTTAGTGTTATGAAATGCAGAAAGGAGTATAAAAACCTAACTTGCACCGCCAGGCACCCACGGGGGTAGCCCGGCGACATATATCACACCAGAAGCTTTGTCTCGACGCTGCGATCGGCCTGGGGCCGCTCCCCAATGCGGACCCCCAAGCCATTTTACCAGGTATCGACAGGGCCCAATTAACCTCTGAATCTAGGGGAAGCACGGTGTCATTTTGGGGCCCCTTTCATTTGTCAAAAGTTTTCATAATTATTCATTCATGAAAACTCACGAATGATACTAATATTATTCCCAGGAGTAGCTTAGTCGAGGTCACATATATTTCATTAAACAGCTTTTATGTGTTCCCTGTATATATTTTAGATGTATTTAGTACATATAGCTGTTCAGATGTATTTAGTACATATAGCTCCTATGCTCAATTCCCCGGGTGTTTTCTAACAGGCACATCAGTATGTTATATCATTGATTAACATCCTATTGATGACATTCATATTTCCTTGTTAAATAAGTTTCGTGAAGTAATGCATAGATTTCCTCTTGGATGAAGCAAACTTTCTTTTCCAAAAAAATTAAAAATACAATGTAAAAAAAAAAAAATGTGAATTAGAGGGCCCTCTTCACAGTCATTTTGGGACCCCTTTTAAATTTTAGAGGGGAAGCATGTGCTTCTCGTGCCTTTTGGATAATCAGGCCCTGGGTATCGACCTCATAGGTCGCTGCGCCAGTAACCCTGCTCATGGGAAACTTCCACATTGAACGAATACCTGATGAACCGCCGAAGAACCCCCGACGGCTTCGCTCGCGAAACCCCATAAGGGGAAACGGTCGCTAGGTCATATGTCGAGTTACCTCGACGGCTCTTGCTTTTCCACGGCTTGCAGTATATATTCCTAAGCAAAACCTGTCTAAAATGGAAATTTGTTTTGATGTAAACCTGTCTATAATGAAAGTTTTGCTTTTTTTAACATGCCCTTTGATTGTATCTGCAAATCCTCAAAACTCTAAAAATCCATTCATTTTGAAAATTATTAAACTAAGATCAGTTTTGCAACCCTATTTAGAGCAAAATGTTTGTCTGTCTCTTGGTCCCAAAGTAAACTGGGAAAAATAACAGTTAAAAAGGGGTTAAATATTAAAAAAATTGCCTACAAATCGTTTAGTCAAAAAATTAACCCTTGAATAACATGGCTCTCTCATAAGAGATGGTTGGGATATAATATCACAATTATTTCTGTGTTGATCCCATCTACTTAAACATGGGTAAGTTGGTCTCACTTCAGTTACATTTGTGAGACAAGACAGCATTAGATTCTTGTTTGGGTTATACTACATAGTATATTAGTAGCTAACAAATATAATGGTTGATTATTAAAAACAAATAATGTTTCATTATCATAGATGCTAAACCTTCTTATTTTTTTTAAGTTAAATCTTCTGAACCAGACTTTATTTTTAATAAAACATCTTTTTGTGTAATACATCTTTTTGCATAATGCATTTTTTGATTTCACTAATTCAATAAATTTTCTAGTTCAAAATATGTTTATTACTTGAAAAAAAGAATCAGAATGTTTGGCAGCTATGCATTATTAACCCCTTAAATGCTGATGAAATCTGACACAATTCGCTACCCAATGTCAGTTGAATTTTTTGTACATCCACATTTGGAGAAAAGCACCTGTACTATTTGCAATCTAAAAATGCTTATGTTACAAAGAAAACAATTAAATCCCCCAGCTAATTCTTATTCAAGGTCAATTTGTTTCACTCCAAAGCAGTGGGTGGCATTATATGACCAGAAAAACTAATAAATGAGGTATTTTCTAAAGGCATATATATACATGTATTCAAGACAGTTAACACTTAGACTATACAATATACAGGATGATTATAAGTAAAGTCCTACTTTCAAAACCCTGTAAAAAAGGAACCACTGGTCAGAATGACTTCACATTTGAACTGAATATACTGAAAGAAGGGGGAAAGGTATGGCATAAGAAAGAAAAAAATCAAAAGTGTATCAATAGATGGCACTGTAAGCAGCATAACGAAAGTGGATTTGGCTACAATTGGCATTTTTAATCGAAATACGACGACTTTGGCATGTGTTGCACAGTAAACCAACCATGCTGTTCCATGTGCAGGAGTGTTTTGGTTGTTTGACAGAAAAAATGGCTTTCAAATCGGTCAACAGTTGTGGCACTGTTAGTGGAAAGCCTATCCATCACAGCAAGGTCATACCACATTGGATGGGAAAAATCAGTTTTTAATTATCCTTGGGCCAAAAACCGCATAAAAAACACATGAGTGTCTCTTAATTTGCATAGTATGCCGCTTGCAGTGCCATCTATTGATACATTTTAGAACTTTTTTTTCTTATGCCATACCATTTCACCCTTCTTCCAGTATATTCAGTTCAAATTTGAAGTCATTCTAACCAGTGCACAGTGGGGCATTTTGATGATCTAGGTGAACAAAATTCATTTTTCCGATTATCTCAGAATTTAACAAGACCACGTATACTGAGAACTAAAATAACTTCTTAAAACACCATCAAAACATTAAAATGCGCTAGGCCTTTCGAAAGATCTGAGTCTTTCTTCGTCAGGCGCAAAAAGACGTGCATCTAGTATGAAAGCAGCAGCAAGACTCTAGCGCATTTTAATGTTTTGATGGTGTTTTAAGAAGTTATTTTAGTTCTTAGTGTTTCATACCAGTTTCAACTTATTTTATCACGTATACTGGTAGCTGAATGTCTCTTTTGTCGAGATCTGCACGAGTTTTGTCGAAAAAACCTGATGTGTCGATTAACTACGACCGTAAAGAAGGCAGTTGGTTTGAGAGACTTTCAGCAGTTGCATTATTTTTCTGTAAGTTCGAAAGCAAGTCGTGACTTTTCTGTTTTATTTGAAAGCAGGAGTTTACTGGACATATGTCAGATGCTTGTCACAGGATTTAACCTATTGTTGTTTGAAAATAAGCGACATCTTGTTTTCAAACTTCATCTTGACTTTTAATACAGTATTAAGCATTATTAAGCAATAAGCATTTTTTTAAATCAAAGTGCCATTCTTAAAGTATTGAAAACTTAAGACAGCTTCTGCAAAAGTTTGCGAATCATTAAGTTATATTAACTTTAAGTGTGCGTCTGAGTGTTTAATTCAAATCTTGTAAGTCAATTTTCACCACTTTTAATTATCCGATTGAGCTGAAACTTTGAATACATGTGTAGTTTCGATGACAATACAATATTATAATTAAAAAAAATAATAATATAAGTAATAATATAATAATAATAATAATAATAATATAAATAATTAAATAAGTCAAATATTTATCACTGTTTGGTTATTTTATTACTGATATATTCGAAAACCAAGCAAAACCTAAATAAACTTAAACGCAATAATTTTGTCCACCTAGATCCTCAAAACGCCCCACTGTGCAGCGATTCTTTTTTTACAGCATTTTGAAAGTGGGACTTTAGTTATAATCACCCTGTATATATTTACATACACCCATAGCAGTTAAGAGGTTAATTAAGATTATTTATTAGAAAATGTTTAATCATTCTAACACATCTATATACTACTGTAGTAAATATTTTACTTTGTATTGTAAATCAGAGAGTTGACTTTCATGTTGTCTGTAACTTCTGGTAGTTCAAGTATTCTTGTAGCCAAGGCATTAAGGGCAGATGTCTAATGTTCCAACTCTCAAAAAGGGCCCCGAATAATAATTTAGGCCTAATAAGGAAATTAAGATTTATATAAATTGTTTTAGGCATCCCTTAAAAATAAGTGCAACCAAAACTCCTAAATTAATAGATAGGCTCCTGGTTGGTATCAGGTTATGTAACATGAAAAGGTTTCTAATTCATTCAACAGTATTAAAAAATGTTACCTTACTTCAATCCCTTGTTCATGTCAGTAGCTTTAATAAGATTCAAAATATTTAAGAATAAGATTTAACACATTTTATTGTTGGGGACATGGGACACTATCTGGTATTAAACCGGGAGGCGGCAGCACAGACAATCACCTCATCGAGTTCACGGCTGAAATTCCAGAATTAGTTAAACCTTGATTCGCATATTAAAACGCAATCGGTCTGCCAAGTCATATCTTGGTGGAAAACACCCAAAAACCCGATTTTAGCGGTTAGCTCGTAGGTTTAACATTGTGTGTTCCTGCTTCCAGTCCTCCATGCTTTCATACCTTTGGGTGCAGGAAAACACATTGGTAAACCTACGAGTCAACCGATAAAATCGGATTTTAAGGTGTTTTCCACCAAGATATGACTTGACAGACTGATTGCGTTTTAATATGCAAATCGAGTTTTAACTAATTCTGGAATTTCAGCCGTGAACTCGATGAGGTGATTGTCTGTGCTGCCGCCTCCCGGTCTATATTCCACTTATTTAATCACTCAATGTATTATATAGTATAAAGTTTAATCTAAAAGAGTGATTAAAATATAAATTCTGATATTCTTAGGTTAATTTATTATCCTTTCTTCTTATATCTTAATTAGGTGTAGACTGCATACCTGAAACCTCCTTTGTTCTCCATGAGAGTAAAGTTCTTCGCGATTTCAAAGACTTATTTTTCAAGAAGGAGGACTGCGATGTCGTCATCAAAGTAAAAGGGCAGGAGTTCCCAGCACACAGAGCTATACTGAGAGCACGTTCTCCCGTCTTTGCATCCACATATCGATATGATACAAAAGAGAAGACAACTGGCATTATCGATATCGAGGATTGTGAACCTTCCTCTTTTTCAGACTTCCTGTGTTTTTTATATTGTGGAGACACAGATATTGTTTCTGTAGAAAATGTATTTGGCCTTTTTATTGCTGCAGACAAATACGATGTCGAGGATCTTAGGGCAAAGTGTGTGGAATTCATGAAAGAAAACTTATCTGTTGATGTATTTTGCGATACCATTACGTTAGCTCTGGAACATTCTGAAACTGAGCTAATCAGACTAGCCACCGATTTTTTCGAGAAGCATGCTCTGAAAATTGCTAAAACTGTCAAATGGCAATTGTTTTCAGCTAAGAATCCTACACAGAGTAATGAACTGTTCATCAAAGCTCTAGCATCTAAGGGTTGGGAGGAGTGATTTATCAGTCAAAAAGGAATACAGTAGACTCCCTCAAATCCCAGACCCAAAAATCCACACATCATTGCAGATATCAACAGTGACACTTACAGTTAAGATGTAGGTCAAAATTAAAGATTTTTTTGGTACTTCTCCATTATCCCATCGACCACTTTCAATAAACAAAACTATTGCCAAACTAAACGATTTAACACCAAAAATGTATGATCATAACATCACATTCACTTGACGTCAAATGCATTATACGTGTTTTGTTATGCCATTAAGTGATTTTTAATTCGATGTTTATCTGTATTTTTAATGATGTTTCACTGATTTATTAATTATTTTGCTAATTAAATAACAATTACACCATTAAACGGTGACGTTGTGATATTAAAAGAGAAAAATCATTGAAAAATTTTTGCTGTACATAGCTAGGTACAATTTGTCAGTGATCAGTTTCAACATTGCGTCACAAATATTTATCCACCATCCGAGAGAGAAAATTAAGATAAGTAATGTAACTAAATAAATATCCAACATTTTTTTTTTGTTTAATGTACTGTAAATTTTATTGCTTAAAATTACTGATAGTTGGCCCTTTAGTCAGTGAGGCTTTTCCAAAATTTTTGTTATTTTTGAGATTCCAATTACAACATTCTTCCAGTTGCTTACCAACTTTGGCATTATGTTTTTTAATGGAAAGCGGTCGACAGGATAATGGTGAAGTACGAATTTTTTTAAAATCATTCTGTATATATTTTAATATGTAATTCTGGTTAATATGACTTAACTCATGAAGGAAGTATAAATTTATCTCTGAAAAATTTCAAGATAGCACTGATATCAGTAGTGATCATGATCTTTTTATCAATTCATGTATTAATCAAGCTTTTTTGTTTATTAAGTTTGGCTAAACATGAAATAAAACTTCATTATTTTAAGATTATTATGTAAATTATTAGTGTACCTTTATGAGGCAAGTTTCAACGAATAATTCAAGAAAAAATTATCTCATTATTAATATGCATATGTAGTTATCCCTTATTAATTACTTCTTATTTTATTTTATTATTGTAAGCATTCATTATAACTTCGACTGCATTATTACATTCAAATTACTGTTTCAAAGATGCAAACAAAACAGTGAACCAGAAATCTGTAAAATCTTGTCAATCTCCAATCCCAAGCTATGCAGATTTAAGGGAGTCTACTGTAGTAACATTCTTTTGTATATATATAGATTTTGGAATAAATAAATTCTTTCATTGTTTTTCTATTTTCTTGTTCTTGATGTAAAACTTGAAATATTGTATTTACAAAAAGTTGTGAATTTTTTCCAAGACCCTTTTTCATAATAATTCCAAAGTTATCTTCTTTTTCTATTTGATACCCAAACTTCACACGAAAAATTAAATAATGTTTCATAAAAAAATTATTTGTAAATCCAGAAAAGTTGTGTTCTCTTCTCAGATGGATTTAAGCTCTTACACCCCAATTAAATGTTTTCTTTTGCATTTTATATAACAGTTGGGAATGGATAAGTACATAAATCTACTCACCACTGGCAAGTAGGTTCTGACCAGGTGAATGAATTTTTAGGCAGTCTTTTAAATACTGCAGTATGTAAAAAAAAAACATAAAAACTTTTAGATATTTTAATTCATTGGCCATGTTCATGTTTTTCCCAATTTATAAAATGTAAACATGGCACTAAGTTTTGACCTAAACCAAACTTTCTTCTATTGCATATCTTTCTTAATTTTATACAAATGTTAATATGGCAGATCTGAAATTTTGTTTAAGCAAATAAAAAAAATCAGTTTCAAAAATTTCTCATAGATGGCGTTGCTTCCAGAAAGTTATCGAACAGGTAGAATGCCTTTATATATAACAATGACGAAAGATGTACAATGAGTATGCACAGTTTTTGTCCAAACTATGGCAGCCCACATTCCAGAAGTTAACAATACTCGTTTATCCATCCTCACTCATTTAATCAAACTCATGAGGGCAAATATTGTTAACTCCTGGAATGTGGGTTGCCATAGTTTGCACAAAAGCAATGCATAGATCTGATAGTCTAGATTTTCAATTTATTTGTCTAAATCAACAATGCAGAATGATTTTCAGAAAGTTATGCTGCTGTAAAATGAATAAATTAAATTTCTGCAGACAAATTTTATCGATTCTCTTTGTCCTATAATGTTATAAGATACACCATGTCTCAATGCTAGGTGCGAGCTTCCCCAAAAGAGTATAGGTGCATATTCCCAAAATCTGGAAGGAGCCAGTGGCTCCTAAACCCAAAAAATCCAGTGGCCACATTTTGACACAAAAGCATAAAAACAATATTTTTTCTCTTTTAAATTTGGACAGCGGGATTTTATAGACTCTTCCCACCATAGTTGTATATAAGCAATTCCCTAAAATTTTTTGTTCTATGAATAAACTCCCCCACCCTACCCCTCCGCGCCAAAAGGAAAAAAAAGTGTTTTATATAGCTGAAAATAAACACTCAACATGGAGATTTGCATAAAAAATATGTCTATAAAATCAAAAGAATATATGAAAAAATATGGAGAAGATTTATTTTCTTTTAGGTTATAGATTTTAATAAAATAAATCCAACACTTTCTGACATTCAGGGATGATGGAGAAAGATCGAACACTATAAGCCTCGTAGCAACTTTTGTTGGCAAGGGGATTTTTTAAATCCTTAATAATAAATTACAATTTTTGTGACCGATCGCCAATTTTCATGTTTTATTATCGAAACTCCTTGACGAAATTTGCAATTTTATTTTGCAACTGATTGATGAAATTCATGCTTTTTTCTGCGACTAATAATCGAAATTCTGTATTTTTTTTTCTGCGACTAACGAAATTCAGGATTTTTTCTTCTGTGACCGATTGATGAAATTCACAATTTTTTCTGTGATTGATTAATATATTTTTTTTTTTTTTTTTTTTTTTGTAGCCGCTTGATGAGATTTGCGTCTTTAAACCACGGGCAACTGACGAAACTCGTAATTTTTTTCCTGGACTAATTGGCAAAATTCACATTTTTTTTTTTTTTCAATCGACTGATAAGTTTTGCTTTTTTTTCTGCTACCAATTGATGAAATTAACGGGGTTTTATTTCCTCGACCGATTGTCGAAATTCGTGTTTTTTTTTTTAATTATTATTTCTTGGAGACCAATTGAGGAAATTTGCAGTTTTATTTGCGACCGGTTCACGAAACTTGCAGTTTTATTTCATGAGCAATTGATGGAATTCATGGTTTTATTTGCCGAGCTATGAAATTTGCTGGATTTTTCCGTGGCCGTTTTCACAAAGTTCGCGAACGATTGACAAATTCATTTTGCAGAACTCTAACTACCGTATTTACCGGCGTATAAGTCGAGAAATTTTGGACTAAAAAACGGTTTAAAGTTAGAGGGGTCAACTTATGTGAGGGTCTTTTTTTTTTTTTTTTTTAACCAGAAGTCAAAAATGCCCTTCTGAAAGGCAATTGTTTTCTTTTCGCATTCCATAACACAATGCCGTCATTTACTGTCGATTTCCATACCAGGAGAGAAAAAGAGGAATTTATTGATTTTCTTTATCAGCACTGAGGTAAAGGTTTGGAGACTGAGTAACGGGTTTGGTGCTGATGAATTTAAACCTACTACTCCCCTACCCCCCCCCCCCCTCCATCTGAAAGATCAGTAGATAAAATTCCGAGAATGTATCACCCCTATGTGCAATTGAATAGTCCGCGAGTGGCTAGAAACATGCGAGTGACTAGAAACAACTTCTTCTCTAAAAACACGTGACCCGTGTTCTATCTTGCGTGTTCTTGATAGTACACTTATTCATTATTTCTTCGTTTATCTTACTGCACTTTTTCTCCTTGTTTCTACTGATATGGTTGATTTAGTTATTAGAAAACAGAAACGCAATTCATACGCAGCTGGATTTAAACTTAAAGTTATTTCTTTTGCGGAAGAGTCTAACAACTGTGCTTCTTCTCGTCAGTTTGGGGTTCACGAAAAATTGCCCAGTGGGTTAAAGATGCCTCGAATCAAATTTCTTCTGAAATGATTATAAAATCGTTCAAGAAATGATGCATAAGCAATGAACTAGACGGCACAGAAAATTATGCCATTTTCGAAAGTGATAACAACGAGGAAGAATGTAGCGATACAGACGTGTATCATGATGAGCCTATGACGACGAAAGATTTTTGTGAATTGTTTGGCGAGTCCGATAGTGAATTGGACCTTGAATCAGTTTAACTTTGTATATTTCTTTAGTATATTATTATCTTCATTATTGTATATTTAGAACTTTTTTTTTCAGATGATTTCGAATAAATGCACAAAAAAAAATCAAAGTTTCTTTATTATTGTATATTTAGTACTTTCTTTTCTTTCCAGGTGATTTTGAATAATGTATTTTTAAAAAAATTCAAATTTCTTGCTCGGAAAAGGGCAGAGTCGACTTATACGTGGGATTTAAGAAAATTCAAATTTCTTGATCGGGAAAGTGGGGGGTCGACTTATACACGGAATCGACGTATACGTGGGTAAATACGGTAACTAAATAAATAATGATAATTCGAAGAGTTCTGCTTATTCATGGAAGAATTGCATGCTGATATCTATGTCTACTTGTAAGAACATATCGGAAAAATCCCAGAGCTACAAATTTAATGAGTGGGATCTAAAATTATTGTATTCTCGTTACGAATTTTTTTGTGTTGCGAGCTAATTGTGGTATGTCGCCACCACAGAGTTCATTCACAGCGCATATCAACATGATTTTTTTTATTGCTATTTTTTTTCTTTTTTAAAGAAGTAAACAAAAAATTTGTGGTTCAGCAGAAATGTGGCATCTATGTTAAATCGTATTTATTTAATTATGGCCTGGAAAATACATAAAATTGCTAAATATTGCAGAATTATGGAGGACAATCAGCGTATTTGATCAAAAAAAAAAAAGATTGAAAAAGAGTATACCTATAAAACACATGGCGATTTAGACATTGAAAGTAAGTGGCCAAAGCAAAAAATTTAGTCGCCACATGGCGACTGGCGACCGTGAATCTGCACCTATACAAAAGAGGTTTCCTTCTATGAAATATCACTGGGCATAAGAGAAGCGTCTTAAATGTTGTGTATACTAAATGCAGGGCCTGATTAGCACACAGGCCAACTAGGCTGGGGGCCTTGGTCTCATTCCTGATGGGAGCCCCAAAATAAATAAAATAATTTAATAAAAGTTTATTAAAAATGCAGTTTTTTACATTTATTTTTCCCAAAACCAAACAAGATAGTTAAGTTGGCAAACATATCATAATATCTAATGATAATCCCCAAGTACTCCAAAAAAAATATTTATTTATAACTACTATATATTAGTTTGAATGGGATTCCCCAAAAAGGTGCTAGGCCCCAGATGATCTTAACACTCTTCCGTCCGGCGACACCACAGTGGTGTCGTATGTAAAGTAACTTAATTTTAATCCTTAAATGCTACATTGGCACCAGAATTTTGGAATGAAAAATTCCCTTTTATCAAGTACATGAAGAAAATATTTCACTAATTTTCGAATAAATGTATTTCTAAATTCTGGTGTCAATCAATCATTTCAACATTTTATGAATAGAAATATTTTTACGAGACATGCGGATGGCAAAGGGTTAATCAGGTTCTGACTAAATACTGGGAACAGAAGGGAAGAAAACTCTCAACACTTACTATAGGCATTAAAGTCAAAGCTGTTATTAAAAAATATGTATTATTTCCATTGACTAATGTGAAACTGACACATTCATACTCATTTTTAAATATGAAAGTATGAAATTAGCAAGCATAATTATTGGAGTGATTTTTAATCAAATAGTGTATTTCATTTTCCTGTAAAAGTATTGCATCTTGAGTTATAAGAGGTTACCGTCTCATCATGACCTTTTTTTAGCTGTAGCACCTTGGTTTAAAATGCCAAATGCATTGTTGGAAAGATCTTATGCCTTTATTGAAAACAGGAAAAAGCTATCCCATTTCATACTTTCTGAAAGAGAGCACTGCCAATTTCATAGATCTGAGATAAAATTTGAATTTCAAATGTGTCAGAAAGTAGTCAGTTTGGATTTGCAAACAGCTTTAAGGTGAGAAAGAAACTAGGGGTAAAATTTACCTATTTATTAAACCTCCATACTCCGTAGAATTTGTAAATAAAGACTGGTTATTAGATAACATTACTAAGCCAGTTGTATATTGACATCAGTAAAATATTCCTTCATGAAAATTTGGATGAAATTTAATTATGTAACCTCAATAGGCTTCTTACACCTAAAAGAATTAGTATGATATGCCAATCACAAAACTTTCTTCTATCTCACATAGGTTTCGCATACACTAAAAAAGAATCAGCATCAATTTATATCAAGGTATAACTAAATCTAAAGTTTTATTAAATTTTGTGCATTAGTTCTTGACATATGACAATTGCTGAAATCGTGTAAATCCTGCAAAATGCAGCATAACAGCACCACCTGTTGGGAGATTTAGACCAAAAACCTAATCAACAACAACTTATGTCAACGTCTAACTCAGCCATACTCAACCTTTTTTTCTCGCGGGCCGCAAGCATATGTTTGGAACGTTCGGCGGGCCGCAACACAATTATATTATGATGTAAAAAAGGGGTAATTTACATAGTAAAATTTAAAAAATAGTATATAAAAAACCTATATAATAAAGTTAATATAATCAGTAGGATTGAACGTTTGTCAAAAAAGAAATATTACCAAAACTTTTAACACCACTATTTTCAAACAATAAACTTTGTGGTAGATTTCAAATGATGTACAAATAGAGGTATAAAACATTTTGCGGCCATTTTTTCCCACGGTAAACTAATTAGTTAAACGTAATAATATAACAATGTAGCATTTCCATGTTCTAATAAAAAAATAAAGTGATTTGCTTTAATAAATTAATCGTTTTCTCAATACAAAAGCTTTTTTTTTTAAATGTAGAAATGTAATAAATTTGGAATAATATTGGTTTAGTGTTGAAGATTAAAAAATGTATACACCACTATAGCACAAATAGAACTACGTGTAAAAAGAACTTTTGATTAAGAAAACAGTATTTAAGATAATTTTAAATTAGTAATTTTAAATAACAGGACAGTTTTTGTCTTCCCATGAAAATATATAAAAGAACAGCGAAGGTCTTAAGAACTTTTATACACATCTCAATTAATGTAATAACAAGTGGTTATTGATTATGTATCTCGGGCCGCACATAAAAGGTCTCCGGGCCACATGTGGCCCGCGGGCCACAGGTTGAGTATGGCTGGTCTAACTGAATCTGAAGTTTGATGAAAACCCATGCATTAGTTCTTGAGATATAGTTATCGTGATAATGAAAAAGTAGTAGTAGCTCCATCTATTGGGCTATTTACACCAAAACGTAAGCAGGATCTATTTATGTCAATGTCTAACAGAATCTGAAGTTTGATGAAAATAGGTACATTAGTTCTTGAGATAGAGCTATTGTAGAAATCCTGAAAAATGCAGCATAGCAGCACCATCTGTTGGGCGATTTTCACCAAAAACTAATCAGTACCCATTTACATCAGGGACTAACTGAATATAAAGTTTTATTAAATTTCGTGCATTAGTCCTTGAGATAGAGTGCCCAAAAAATTTTTGTCACATTCAGACAAGACATTTTCTAAAAACAGTCAAATCATGTTCAGGACCTTCTAAAACATATAAATTCGGCGAAAACCGGAAGTCGAAAATTTTCATGAATCCAATACTTTCTTCTTGTAAAGATAGAAGAAAGTAAAAAAAGAAGGAAATAAGATTATATTTGTAATTCTTATAGGAGAATGTTAAAGAAATTTTTTCTTCTTCGGTGCTAAATTATATTCTGCACATTTAAAATTTATGAATAAAAACCAAATCAAAAGTTGTTTCAAAGCCAAAATAAAACTTACAGACAATTAAAAACACAAGTATTTACAAAATGAGAAGAACATTATCAATATTTTATAGAGTTTGTTTTTGGCAATCTCTATTTTAACAAGAACTATTTCAAGTCATAACAGTTGGGATATTTACAGAATATATTGTGAATGTGGCCTTTCTTATATTGGACAGACGAGGTGAGTACTTAAATTTAGATTAAAAGAACACAAAAAGCAGGAACTTGATAAATCTACAATAGCGAAACATTGTTGGAATTTTGACCATAGATTTAACTTTTCCAGAACCAAAATTATTCAAAATTGCAATTCAATATTTGATCTTGACTTTTATGAGGCACATTATATTTATAAATATACAGATTCATTGGTGAATGACATGTCCAGCACCCCTTTCCTTTCTCCCGTTGGAGAGAGCCTGTGCGGTGATGCCTGTTTTCGGTGATTTCCTGTCAGTTGCATCACTTCTGCTCTTCTGGTTACACTTGCTTTGCCATTTTGGTCTGATTACAGCCAGTACTCGGGGCTATAGCCGAGGTGGTTCTTTTGAACCCTTTTAACATTTTTTTTGTTTTTTCCCACCTTACACTGATGAAGGGGATCTTTGTATTCTTGAAACGGCCGTATGTGTTTTAAAGTTTTGTAATTTGTGTGCTGCAACGTTGTTTTTAGCTTTTTCATATTAAACAATTCATTTGCTTGTGTGAGATATTCCTTTACAAAAATGTGCCATTTTACACTACGAGCAATTTCTTTTCCTTCAGTTTTGAACAATTCAATACCTTTTTGTAACAGTTCCTTCTCATCATGTCTCAAAGACAAGGCAAAATAGTCACAAAAACTATCAACCGACAGTGTATTCATCATAAAGTGTAAACATTCAGTTTTGAGTTGGTCTTTTTGATATTTGTCAGCAGCTTCATATAAGCCACATACTTTTTCTAGTGAAAGTTAGTCCACTTTTCCAGTGTACACAAAGTGTATAAATTAATGGAATGTATCTGGTTTGCTGTTTGCAGTCTTCAATGGTTACAACACCTGTAAATTTTCTTTCATGTTATTCTTGAGCATCGAATTGAACTAAAGATTACGACCTGCTATGCTACCGTCTATGCTCCTATGTAGTTGAAACTCTTCTTCTTTCACTTTGAGAACCACGTCACTGTGATCTTCACTCAGCATTATTGTTTTAAAATCATGCAAAAGTTTTTTAGTAACTAGAAAAAAAAATCAGTTTTTTTAGGGCTAGAAAACTAATTTTAGAAGTACACTTGTTTTTACTAAACAATGTGATTTCTTAATAATTGGTGAACAGAACTACAGCCATAAATGTACAGTCTAGATTTAATAGTAAAATGGCTATATGTTAAATGATGAGGTATGTCACAGCATCCTCTAGAAGTGAAATCTGGAGTTAGAGATTGTACCTTTAAAACTATAGAAGACACAACTGAAATTTCAATGACAAAGTTGTAGAGCAGCATCAATTTAGAAAGAAAAATTATTTTGTGCTTTTAGTCAAATATTATTGAATTTAAATACAGCATCTTTTAAAATGGATTTTCATATTTCTATAAAAGCTAGTAACATTAAACATTTGACGAGAAAACCTTCAAAGGGCACCAGATTGGATGGGGACAGGAATGTTTCTAAAGTATTTATAAATAAAAGAATTCTTATAAATGATATTATATTCCAAAATTATTAGAAGATTAAAAGTTATAGGGCAATTGATTCACAATTAAATCAAGTTTCATACCGATAAGAAAAAATCTAAGAAGTCTAGAAAATTTCTAAGTAGTCTAATAATAATAATAATAATAAAAACCATATTTTTTCACATATGCTGCAAACTCAAGTAACACACGAACCATAATTATTAATACCTCATTTGGAGAAAGAAAAATAGAAGAAAAGCTTTCCAAACTAATTTTATTCTATTAAAATTTAACAGTTAATGCTAAAATTACAGAGTATTCACTGTGTATTGCTTACTTACTTGTTTCATAAATTTAAATACAAAGTTGTCAGACAACTATTATGCAGTGATCAATGATCATATAGACAGAGGCAAGTCAAATTTCAAACACATATCACATGTACCTAGAAATTTCTTATGTTTGAATTAGTTACACTTTCAATATGTAAATATTTTGGCATCTTCTGATGGAAAATGTTAACATTTAACATTTTTTTTTATTATCTGAATTAAAATGAACTTACTTACATTTCAATTAACCAGTGGACCCCTGTGACGATTTCTCACTGCAGTCTAATATTTTTTATCAATATCTAATATTTTTTTGATGCAGGTTTAAATAAACCTCTAAAAAAATTAGAACCTTAAATATCTGGAAACAACATTAGTCAAGCCAGAATATCATCTTATTTATTCCATCAAAGTTACAGTAAAAACTGATAGAAGACTGTAAAAGGCAAAAAAAGTATCAATCGTATTTTAACAGCATTAGAAGGTGACATTATCTGTTTCGGAAAAAAAAAAAAAAAAAAAAAAAAAAAACGGGATAAAGAAAAATAAATTGAGCATTTGAATTTAAATTTTGCTTTATAATCATAAATATAAAATAAACCCATGCAGCAACTGTGTCCCACTTTATCTTTATTGATTTTTTTTTTTAATATACAATCATTGTTGTGGTACTTTATTTTTGTGGCAACACTCATTTGAGGAAAACTTTTCATTTCATTTATGAAAACAATGCCGATTTAATTTTTAATGAATTGCAATTTTTAATCAAAATACCACATTTTAACGAAATGTGAGTGTACTATGTCAGAAGAAGGTTCAAAATCCTTTCCTACGGTATCTCATTTATCATTCTGCGTTTTTTATTTGCTTAGAAAAAGGAATGTTGAAAACAGAAATAATATTTAGGATTATTCTAATTTTTCATCTTAAAATGAAAAATATTCTCACTTAATACTGTTTTCTAGCTGTGAAAATTCTATTCTTTGAAACTGTTCTTTATAAGAACTAAAAGATCTTAAAACACCATCAAAAACTTTTAAATGTGCTAGACTTGCTGCTGCTTTCATAGTAGAAGCACGTCTTTTTGCGCCTGACAAAGAGTGACTCAGATCTTTTGAAAGGCCTAGAACATTTAAAAGTTTTTGAAGGTGTTTTAAGATCTTTTAGTTCTTATTGTTTCACAACAGTTTCAACTTATTTTGTTTTGTTCTTCATACTATGGTCATTTATAAAGAAATGACATTTTTCTTTCTTATCTAAATAATTACGAGGGTCGATCCAGAAATAAGGTTCCCATCAAATTTACAAATAGACAACATTATTTATTCTCATAGAAATTTACATCGTTGGAAAGAAGAAAGTTTGCTCTATTTCTTTACATAATCGCCATCTTTTTCTATGCATTTTTGTAGACGGTGGATCCAATTTCTGTATCCCAATGTCGTAGAACTCCGCCGCCAACCCGTTGAGGAAACATTTCACATCTTCTTTGACGTCATCGTCGCTCTGGAAGTGTTGGCCACCCAAGTGTTCCTTTAACTTGGGGAACAAGTGATAATCACTAGGTGCGAGGTCCGGACTGTAAGATAGGTGGAGCATGACAGTCCACTTAAATTGTGTCAAAAGTTCCTGGGTTTAACGGGAGACCGAGCGTTGTCGTGAAGCAATGTTACACCGGCTGTCAGTCATCCTCCCTGGCGGTTCTGGACGGGCGGAGTCCCTTTGGCGTGCAAAAAGCGAATTATGGAACGAATCTCGCACTTGGCGGTATCAACAATGGAACCTCCATCTTGGACGGCTGCTGAGCCAAGAATGAGCGGCTGGGGGGGAATCGCAAGTGCAGGAACAGCCGCACACGACTGGAGCTGATTGGGAACCTTAATTCTGGATCGACCCTCATATTTTAATAATTACTTTGTTCACTGTTTTCTTTCTTCTTTTTATGTTTTTAACTTTTAAAAGGCATAAAATTAAGTTTCTCACTAGCTACAGAAAAAAAAATCCACTTCTGTATGAAACAATTTACATCATAACATTTAGAAAGCATTCTCATAAACTTTTCCTAATTTTTACGGCATTGTATTTTCTTAATTTCAAAAAGTTTACCTGAATAATTTCCAAAGAAATTACTTTTTTTTTTTTAATCCAGAAAGTTTTAATTAATGATTTTTCAAATGCATTTAGAGAAAGTAATTTGTTGCTGCAATAGTCTAAATTTTAGATATCATCTCATATTGTATATTTTCAATTCACTTATCTAAATCGGCCAAAAGATATGATATTCTAGATTTTCAGTTTATTTATCTAAACCAACAAAATAGAATGGCTTTCTAACTACTTATTTGAAATGTATCAGTTGAATTTACTACATTTCATTTATTTAAATATATTTTTAAGTACGAATGAATATACATAATTATTTTTTAAAAAGAAACTCTTTTAAATTGATGCATTTCTTTTACACTAATTATCATGCTATCTGTAAACTTTTTAAGAGATTTAGTGATTTGTGACTAAGCAATTAGTCTTACCAAAATACATTTCTTCACATGTATTTCCTTTGACTGTCTATTTAAAAGGGATCTGTCCTTGAAACATAAAAAAAGGAGCATCTTGAGATGGTTGAGAGAAAAATTTGAAAGGAGTTGGTGGGTTTTAGCTCCTGTCAGGAGAGTTTACAGCAGAGAGAAATAGTCAGATATTCATTGCTCTATGACTGCCGTCTGATATTTAGGGCCTGACTTAGACTATCTAGGGCCCGGGGCAGATATCATTCTGGGGGCCCCTTCTAAATGTTCATAGAAATTGTTTGTGAATTATGCTGAAGTGAATAGTACTAAACTTCATTTCTATTGCATGTATACATGAATTTCGTACCAAGTACATTCACATCTGTATACAGAATATCAAAAGAAAGATGGTCACAGCTGAAAGAAGAAATACTAATAGCAGGGATCTATTTAGGAAAAAATTGGGTCCTTTAAAGGACCCTTCACAATTTTTTTAATTTCAAAACAGGACCCTTCACAAAACTATTTTCCCTAAAACAGGACCCTTCACAAAACTATTTTTCCTAAAACAGGACCCTTCACAAAATTCTTTATCTTAAAAATAGGTTTTTCACAAAATTTTTCCATCTTTAAACTGAACATTTCATAAATTAATCATTTAAAAGTAAAATCTGACCTGTCACTTTTACACATATAAAGAAAATATATGTATTTTACATCCATATATTTTCTTCAAAATGTATAAACAAGAACCTGAATATAACGATCATTTCAAATTCACAAAATTAGGACTGGATTTTTCACAAATATAAAAAGCTGTTCACAATTTCACAAAAACAGTACCCTGGGAAAAAAGTCTGTACAGACCCCTGAATAGGTAAACTAGTAAGAAAATAGTACAAAAAAGGATGGATTGGTTGACAGGAGTATTTGTTTGCAAACTTTCCCTTTGCTTATATCATGTCTAAAAGAAACAGAGCATGGTTGCTTTAGGAAGGTTTTACTGTATTTTGTTTATTTAATGAGTTCCAAGCACTCCTTGGAAATGTTTTCATTTCTAAGGAGTATAGGTAGTATGTACCATCCTGTTAAGTTTAAGTAAAAATATGAGTAGCATTTTTATTTTTTCCAGTATAATGTAATTTAATTTCTCAATGGGACCAGGAGTTATGAAATAAAAGCTGAAGATTATCATACAAATAATAAATAAATAAAAAATATCAGCTAGAGTTAGATTATTATTTATTTGTAGGGTAATCTTCAGTTTTTATTTCATAACTCCTGATCCCATTGAGATCCCACTCTAAAAATTTTAAGCTTATAATATTACAAAAAACATATATATTTTTCAAAAATTAAAAAAAACACTATATATATATTTTTTTTAATTTATCAAATTAAACCTTATGAAATTCTCTTTAAAATGAGTGGTCAAACAACTCCCTACACCAGATGATTCCAATATATTTCATCAAAATCTGAAATGGTCAGGTTGAGTCACTGGTTGATTTGGCATGGAATGACCTAGGGATGCAATGGATATCTGGCAAACATACTGTATCTGGCCACTATGCCGGATAATTAGCAGTAGCCGGATATTATGACTATCCGGCAGTACATCCGGCTTGAAATTATTTCATTGAACTTATTGTTAAAATTTCCAAATTATAAGGCCTAGAGTGTAATCTTGAAAAATACAAAGCATTAATTTATTAAACTAAAAATAATTTACTTATTTTTATGGGAAATTTTGTTTCTAAACCTATAAAAGAGCAAACATGCAGACAACTATAATGATTCATTCACATGTGCCTGCATATATGAACAACAGACACAGTTAAAAAGGAAAGTAGCAATCAAGGAGTTTTCTGTTCCTATAACACAAAACTTGTTTTTATAAGCTAAGGTTGTGCATAGATTAGAATGAATTTCAAGAAAAAAAAAAGCAGATATTAAATAAAACATTTTGCTACAAAAATATTCAGTTTTAAGTTATTTTCATGAAAATAATCTACTATTACTAAAGCAATAGTTTACTATTAAAATACCAATTTTGTTGTTAAGCAATTCAGTTGTTATGTTAGTAGCATCAAGCAAGAACAAGTTTTTGTTATCACAACACAAAACTTTTTTAAGTATTGAAGCAATAAGAGACAACGAGGGTAGTTTACAGCATGAACATCATGCTGTTAAAGAAAAAGGGGAAAATAAAAGTATTAAATATTGTCTTTCCAAAGTATTCAGTAGTAAGTTTTTCTTATAAAATTAATTTATTACTACTAAACTATTTAGCTGATACTATTATAACTAGACATTTAAAATAATGTAACTAATTATAACATTGGTACTAAAACTGAAAAAAAATCATAAAAATAATTGTTAATAGAAAATTTAAAAATTAGATAAAAAGGAAAATAAGATAGTGATGGATAGCTAATCTAAACCCATGTTTAATTTCTTTAAAAATAAATAAAAATTTAAAAAAAAAACAAATCAAAACATTCTGCAGCTGGATGGCCAGATATCCGGCTGCAAGTTATGCCAGATATCCTGTGTACGATATCCGTTGCAGCTCTAGAATGACCCCAATATCTAGAAGAAATAAGTCCCATATGCATACACCAATTTAACACTTACATACAATATCTCCTTTCTATTTCGGTAAAAAATGATGGACTTAAATCATTTATATCAGCTACATTAATGTTCAAAAGCTATTTAAAAGAAAACTCAAAAAAGAAACTAAAATTCCACTAGCCAACTAAACATAAAAAATCTTCGATAAAATTATCAAGAAATCAGACTTTACATGAAAACTGCTGTCAAATCAATTGTGCTGTTCTAAAGTAACAAAAGTAGCCATTCACATACATAAAAAAATGAAATAAAATAAAGTTTTAAATAAACAAGCAGACAATGACATTTTTTCAATTTTTTTTTAATATCATGATGTAACCGTTTATTGACGTAAGTGTTGTTTAATTGTACAATAAAATTAAAAAAAAATGGTTTTAAATAACAAATAAATCATTAAACATCATTAAAAATACAGATAAACATCGAATAAAGAATCACTTGATGACGTAAGAAATACCCAAAAATCTCTTCTTGGAAACTTTTTCATTTCTAAGGAGTCGGTATGAACCCTGCTATATATATACTATATAGGGTAGATGTGCCAGCAATGGACACGCTTAAGGAATTTCTTTAGAAATTATTTTTTAATTAATAGTTATAATTATTATATTCCACTTTTTTCAATATTATATTAATCTAACAACAATATTTAATCATTTTCATAATCATATTTCTCAATGTGAATAGAAATTTAATTGTAAATAACAGAAATAAATCAAAACACCCTAAATTCCAGTAATGGACATCCTCTGTTCCAGTAATGGGACACTCTCTGTTCCAATAATGGACACCCCACAAAAAGTAATAGATAATTGATATTATGATTGTATTTAAAACCAGAATTTAACGAAAGCATATTAATGAAATAAATTGGTCATTTTCAAATAAATTTAACAATTAGGATTTCAGTAATTAATAAAATATTTATGAAAATAATTCACTGTTTAAATTAACTATTGTCATTCACAAGACCGATATTTTAATTATTTTAGATAGAAGATATAAAATACTAACTTTCAAAGAATTACATTTATCAAATTATTGAGACACTGGGAGGAGGGGCGTCTGAAGGGTTAGTTAAAAAAGTTACTAGTGAATGGAATCTTTTTCCCTATTATTCTTAACAGTTAAACTGCCTAAAACTGTTTGATATATCACTTCTAGTAATTTGTATAAAATATCAAATAAATAAAAGTGTGGATTGAATGTTTTTTAAATACTAAATAAAATTATTTCAAAATAAAATTTCAGAACTGAGATTTGAGCTTCCTGATCTGAAGATATACTAGTTTTATTGCTTTTTTTTTTTTTTTTTTTTTTTTTTTTAATGTACGTTCTAGTTGTTTTGTCAGAGTTGAATAATCAAACATATAAGAAAGAAAATAATAGATTTTTAACTTGTGTTACTTAAAAAATTGTCTTTGTTAAAATGGGGAGAGTTTGAGCTCCATGAGCCCCTCATTTTCCTGTGCTCCTAAACATTATTCTCTGCTTCCTGAGTGAGTGTTGATTGCCACATTATAAAATATGCAAGGCACTGATTAAAAAAAATAATAATCTGTTCAATCTTAAAAAGTTTATTAATTATGTGAAATTAAAAAAAAAAGCTATTTATAAAAAAATATATTGTTATTACATTCTGGTAAGTGCAATTTAAAAAATTAAATTTGATTATTTAGCTTTTCCGTTAAATAAATAAAAAAAAATTCACTATGAACATTACTGAAATTGCTTTTTTAGTTATGTCCACATGGGGTGTAGTCCAGTAGAAATAGCGCAAAAAAAGGGCCTTGCCTTACAAAAATTCGGGTAGTTCTGATTTTTGGGTATGCTGTAAAGGTTGACCCTCTAATAAAAAAACCAAGTTTTCGACCTTCTAGACCTTGTGCGTTTTTCACAATATTGAAAAAACCAATATTTTTCGGCACTTTTTTCGATTTTTCTTAAATAACTCAATTTTAGTGCATTTTACAGAAAAAGCACTGTTATCATTTTGTAGAGTATAAACTTCTCTACAACATGCAGTATTCAGGTTTGTAAATTGTCCAAATAGAGGGTAAGATACGAAGCCGGGAAAATAGGGTAAAATTTGCAAAAAAGGCAAAAATCCACTAAAGACGTTAGTTTTTGCTTAATAACCTACTTTTAGTGCGTTTTAGAGACAAAAGCACTTTCACCATTTTGTAGAGCATAAAATTCTCTACAACATGCAGCATTCATGTTTGTAAATTGTCCAAATAGGGGTTAAGATACGGAGCCGGGAAAAGGGTTAAATTTGCAAAAAATGTAAAAATCCACAAATGATGTTAGTTTTTGCTTAATAACCCACTTTTAGTGCATTTTAGAAACAAAATTGTCATAATCAACTTTCTAGAGCATAAGATAGTCCATAGTTTCATTTATTATAGGTTGACCCTCTAATAAAAAAAACCAAGTTTTCGATCTTCTAGACCTTGTGCATTTTTCACAATATTGAAAAAAACCAATATTTTTCGGCACTTTTTTTGATTTTACTTAAATAACTCAATTTTAGTGGATTTTACAGAAAAGGCACTTTCACCATTTTGTAGAGCATAAAATTCTCTACAACATGCAGCATTCAGATTTGTAAATTGTCCAAATAGGGGGTAAGATACGGAGCCGGGAAAATAGGGTAAAATTTGCAAAAATCCACTAAATACGTTAGTTTTTACTTAATAACCTAATTTTAGTGTGTTTTAGAGACAAAAGCACTGTCTCTATTTTGTAGAGCATAAAATTCTCTACAACATTCAGTATTCATGTTTGTAAATTGTCCAAATAGGGAGTAAGATAGGGAGCCGGGAAAATAGGGTTAAATTTGGAAAAAAATGTAAAAATCCACAAATGACGTTAGTTTTTGCTTAATAACCTACTTTTAGTGCGTTTTAGAGACAAAAACACTGTCACCATTTTGTAGAGCATAAAATTCTCTACAACATGCAGTATTCAGGTTTGTAAATTGTCCAAATAGGGGGTAAGATACGGAGCCGGAAAAATAGGGTTTTACATTTTTTCCAAAATTAACCAAATTTAACCAAATTAAATTTTCAGTCAAATTAAAAAAAATATATATATGCACTATGAACATTACTGAAATTGCTTTTTTAGTTATGTCCACATGGGGTGTCCATTACTGGAAATTGACTAATTAAGCATTCCAGTAATGGACCATGGTCCTAAAACCTGAAAAATAAATGAAATTTTGTAAATTGCCATTAATATATAAAATTCAAAGTTTTCTATTGCTATTAAAAAAAAAAAAAAAAAAAAAAACCATGCAATTTGTCAAGAAAATAAAAAAGATATAAATTAAGTGAAACCAGCTCTTAACATGATCATTAAAATTTTTACAGAAAAACAGTGGGACTGTGAAACATTACTTTCTGTTTCCTGATTGGTTTGATTAAGTGTGTCAACAATAACCCAGATTATAAAACATGCAAGGGGGACTAATTAAAAAATATATAAAAAGCTAAATTTTTATTGGTTATTTTTTTATAAAACAAAATCTTTAAAGGTGGCCCATTACTGGAGGGCGGTCCAATACTGGCACATCTACCCTATATATATATATGATGCCGATCGGAAAAAGGGCAAAATGAACTATAACCCGATTTTTAATGAAATTGCCTTTAAATATATGTTGACAACATGAAAAACAACATTATTGGTAATCATGGTTCTGTGGATCTGTATCTGTACAGTTCCTGCTCACGTGTCTGTACATGCTCATGGTGGTCTGGTCTTTTTGCTTAAAACTGTTATTATTATTTTTTTTTAAACTTTGATTCTGGTTTAATTAAATTGCTTGTAAAAGATGGTACCAAAATTAGTTTTTAAAACAAGAAAAGGTTTGTTGTTTGTGTTGATATGAGACTATGTGTTTTTAAAAGATGAGAAAAGGGGTTTGTTTTAAAATGATAAAGTGTTTTTTTTTTTTTTTTTTCAGATTTTTCTTTCGAGACAACAGCCTTGCCGCTGTATATGTCTCTAAGCGCCCCCCCCCCCCCCCCTCAAATTCGAATTCAGATTTTTCTGATGTGCTATATTTTGTTTGTCACTAGAGCAGTTACATGTGGTTAGATTTTAAAAGAGGAAAAAAGGGGTTTATGTTGTTTTAAGACGATAAAAAGTTTTTAGGATATTATTTCGAAAGTAAAAAGTGTGTTTTAAAGATGAAAAAATGTTTATATTGTTTTAAGATGATAAAGTTAAAAAAAAAAATGCTGATATTCTTATTATGTTTTCTTGGCTAATTATATTTGTCGTAATTGGAGCAGTTACACTATTTGATGAGATTTATTTTTTAAATCTACTGCTTATACAATTTTATATTTTTGCTTTTTACCAATCATTTTTATGTTTTAAATTATTTTAATGTAGAATTTCACAGAATTTTCATATTTTATATATATATTTTTTTGCTTTTCTCTTATGAATAATGTTTCGAGTTTGTTTCACAAAAACAAAAAAGCCTATTAATTTAAACCATTTTCATTGACAATTTGTATAGTGAAAACCATATTTTTGCTTTATTTTGATTTGTTTCATTTTAAAATATTCAGTCGCACTATTTTCATTTATTTACATTTATTGTCGTTAAGCCTAATATGACAGAAAATCACTGCTTCAATAGCAAATTCTACTTGCTGAAAACAACTTTTTTGTGCCAAGTCAAAAAACGAGATGGCAGAAAGTTGTGAGTATATATATGCAAGCTGTTCCAAACATTAGCGTGTGTGCGCTACATTAGAGCACAACATACATGTAAAAATACAGTAATGTTGGTTATGATTTTAAACATATAAAATAAATCTATCCAAAACTCATAGGGCAAAATGCAAATTTCACCTTATTTTATTCATGAAATATCAATAGTGACATTTAAAAGACATAAATGCATGTTTAAAAACTGTCCAAGTACTTTCGGCCGGCTACTGCATCTATCATCAGGGAGCGAAAATCCTTACTACTGCCGTCTTACGCATCTGAACTTCAGCTTCGTCTTGAGTTCATTATTTCTTGGGTGTTGCTTGAGTTGGGGTTTCTATGGATACTCTGAATGATCTTGTAAACAACTTTTTGAACCATGCGAAAAGGAAGGGGGGAGATCTCCTTTACACAAAATATCTATAGCTTCTCTCATAATGGATGTATAGTAGTTAGATAACGGATAAATGATTTTTGCTTGATTGAAATCTATTACAATATTTTGTTTACAATTTAACTGGGATAAAGCCGGTATTGCTGGTGTATACACTATTTCCTTGTACAACCGACGACAACAATGCAATGGAATATATAGGCAGGACGAATAGAAAATTTAGTGAAAGAGTTAAAAAGCATAAAGCAGATATTAGATTTGGCCGCCTGTCTACTGCTTTATCCCAGTTAAATTGTAAACAAAATATTGTAATAGATTTCAGTCAAGAGTCAGCTGGATGGGGAAGCCTACCAAATGACTTAAGCACTCACAAGCCCCGTCCAGAAGAGTTATTAATTTTGAATCAATTCCGGACGTGAGACCTGCACCTGTATTGGCACCACCAGAGGTAATGCTTATACTACTAAACTTGGAGCCAAGAACAGATTTTACGTGCACCAGCTCCCATTAACGTACATGGTCCCACAACAGCCACAGTCGAGAGAGGTTGTAATCCTCCCAAGCACCGACCACAGTCGATGCTTCTTCACTTTCGGCGATCTTACGAGAACCGAGCTTATTCGTCCCCGCCACTGCGGGACTAGATTGCAATCAAACAAAAATCATTTATCCAAGATGTAAGCTGCGGTAGCCGGCCGAAAGTACTTGGACAGTTTTTAAACATCTATTTGTGTCTTAAATGTCACCTGTTAAGTAACAGTGGGATCTATCGAATCTCATATTGATATTTAATGAATAAATAAGTACTGTAATAAAACATAGATAATAGAAAATAACATATATCTGGAGTTCCACTGTAATCTAATAATTAATTTGAAATAAAAAACAATGACATATTAATATATTCAACAACATGATTAAATAGGTGTTGCTTTGATGCCCAAACAGTTACCAGAATATTATCTGGTCCTGGCCATTATGGATAAATGGTACTATAGGGGTGAGTAGGGTGAAACCAGGTAAGTAGATCAAACTGGGTACCCTGTTTTCTTGCTGATGGGTGCTGCCCTGTTGACAATACCCATCTGAACTATATCCCTTAGCGTCTCCTATTAGTGTGCCATTGTTTTTTCAAGTGAGTTAATCACGGTGTTCCTTCAGTGCTATTAGAAAGAAATTCACCTTAAAAGTTTTAATTTTTAGCCATCTTTTCTACTACTTAAATAAATCCAGCTTGACGGATCGATTTAGGTAAGTAAACCACTGTTTTCTATAGCGTTCACAGGATATTTTGATGCCAAGTAGAAGTGTGTATGTACTTCTGTTAGTCCAGGAGAATGACCATGTTGATTTTCGGTCATCTGTTCAAGGCAAAACCGGGTACCCATGGTTTTGCAATGAATTGTTTCTTCACTCAACAAGTGGTGAAGGATGGATACTATGTTCAGTCATGTCTTTTCCCAAGTACAGAAGAATGTTCCTGTGTCAACAGGTGTGGTTTTTCAATAGCCTAAGTGACTCCAAACACTTTTGGGGAGTTCCGATTTTTCACCTTTCAACATTTTTGTCAACAAAGGAAAACCGTTAGGTACCCGGTATTGCCCTACTTTCCCCCAAATATTGTAACTCTGTTTTGTTTGCATTAAAAAAAATGTATAAGTGTAACAGTGACAAATACACTATATGGCAGAAAATTTCAAACTTCAATTTCTCTTTCTTTGCTTTCAAAAATCATCAGTAACTTTCATAGTTTGAGAAATGTTTGTATTATAAAGTTTAATCTAATATGTAAAAAAAAATACTCCAATAATTTTCATAAAATGTAAAAATATATTTTTCTTTTCTAAAGTTTGGTCGCTTCATTGCTGCAGAAATCTTGTTTTCTGTACACCCAGTACTATCTATGTTAGATTCTAAAATATAGTATATGGCTTTAGTTTACTAACTTCTACTACAATAACACACTTATCATATCAACATCCCATCTCTGAAATAGGGCACATGCCACCACCACTAATTTAATGTAGAGCGAATGAAGGCACATTATTTTATTTTTGTATAAATGTTTGTTAGGGATATAAAAATTTATAAAACATAAAATAAAATTAGTGTCTTTATTCACTCATACTTGAAAAAACTTTTGCATTTTAAAGATAAGATAGTGAAGAATAGCTAAGAATAGTTAGAGAAAAGTTTCTATCAATGGCAGTATTCTAACTTAGACAAAGTTTACTCTATGTCTTTGGATTTGCCGAGACTTTAAAATCTTTCCACTATAGACAGATTTCTATTCTAATTCACCTTAGACAAAGTTTATTGTAAAATAAATTATTTTACCATACTATCAGTTTACAGTATATCATATCTTTGGAACCGATAGTTGCCTGTGATGGACAATCTTGCAGATGTTTTTTTTAAATCAGAGATTATAAAGCTGAAATAAGCTAAACTAAGATATTTTTTGTCAGAACTTCCCATCAAATACAATTTAAAAAACATATCAACATAAAAAATCAATACAGAAATTTAATTAAAAATATTTAATTTAAAAAAATAACTTTTTATTAGCATGTTTCAAAATGCAGAATTAAAACGTCTAATTTCTTTTTCATGCTATTCTGAACCCCGTGTAAGATAACTTTAAATACATGAACATACGATTTCCATGAGAGATTCAGGGGACAGTCCCCCATGTTGAAAAATTCTTAGTTTCTCTTTCTGTTGAACTATTTTAGGTCAGTTGTGAAGGATAAATTTTACTGTTTCTTTCAAACTCAAAAAGAATTAAATTTCAAACTCTTTCTCCTAACAATTAAATATCATATATTATATAAATACGATTTGTCTTAAAGAAAGATAGCTATTTAGACATTACATTTCATCTCTCATCTAGAAATAATTAGAATTTGTAGAATTAAATATAAAACTAGTTACTCTAAAACCAAGCAATTAACCGTTAAATCAATGTTAATAAATAGAATATAATTCAGTTGATTTTAAGTTCAGTAGATGTTAACCAGAATTACATATTAAAATATGTATGGGATGATACAAACATTTAAAAAATCTTGAATCTCCCCCCTTAATCTTAACTGTAAGTTTCACTGTTTACATCTGTAATGATGTGCGGATTTTAGGTGGTTGTGGATTTTAGGTGTTTGTGGATTTGAGGGAGTCTACTGTACTGTATAAAACTTAACTTGAATGTCAATAGAGCCTCTTTTATAGTGTTATTGACCCTATTCCTTAACTACTGTGGTAACATTGTTTTTTCTTTTCAGAGATACCCCTCTAAACTATACTCTCTTGATTGAGGAAAGAAACAAGCATTTGCACCACTTCCCATCATGGGAGAAGTGGGTGCAATGCCAATAAAGGGATGTGATTTCGAGTGGAAAGTAAAGGACATCTTTTCTTATTCAGAGGAAGATTATGAATACTATTTTTTCAGTCCTTCCTTTTCTTTCAATGGTCAATCCTGGTCCTTTGTAATCCACCCAAATGCTGGTAGCTATGGTAACACACCTGGATACATTGATTTGTGTCTCATTGGATCTGAATATCATCATCCCATAAAGTTAGATTTCTCTCTGTGTCTGAAAACTGCATATGGCACGAAATATCGAGAAAATCATTATATTCATCTCTTTGACCAGGTAAACTATAGATCTGCAGTTTACAGAATGATAGCAAGATCAGAACTTTTAGCAAGAAAAACTGAACTAGCCCCTGCTGGTATTCTCACGGTAGTTTGCACCATGAGGTACCTTAGATCAACTAAAGATGCAAGTAAGTCTTATGTTTGATGATAACTGATAAGTATAAGTATTTGACTTTAGAAAACGTTGATCAAAATTCAGAAAAGCCTCTAAACAAAACATTTGATATTGACATCATCTCATTATCACAAATAAAGATTAGATTATAATATTTTTCTTCTTTATTTAGTATCTTATGTTCATGTTGTATGACTTTGTACAATTTGTAGCAACACTTTTCGTTAAAGCTTTAGGACAGGATTGCAGTACTTTTCTTAATGCTTTGTTTGACAACAGGGTTTATAATGAGAACCCCATTCGTTTGTGTTTAATCATAAAGGAGGACGGAAACAACATTTCTTTATATCAGAAGAATTATGACCCTAATAAAATATTTTGAACTATTACATTTATGGATTTGAAAATTATGCATAAATACATATTTTTCAATGATGAATCCAAATATCTAATTTTCATAATGATAGCTAAATTATAAGCAGAAATATAATTTGTTTTTTAATTAATTGATTCACTTTTTTAACGCATCCTTTCATAGCCGAAATACCTGACTTTCACTTGAGACATTAAATCTACATACCGAAAGATTGAAAATTTTTATACTGCCAAATTTCGAGGTCCTATAAAAAAATTTTTAAATATCGGATTTTTGGATCTGAAAAGTATGCATCTTTGCTTAAAATGGACTGGAATTTCAGAGTTTCAAAAATTTTTTGAATTCAGACTATAATTTTTTATTTTAACAAAATCCTGAGTTTAATATAAAAAAAGAAATGAAACAGTAACAATTTTGCTATTTCATTTTAAATTATCTCGAGTTGTATGGGTCCAATCACAACGCGGTTTGGCTCATTTGACTCGATATCGATAGAACTTGCTGATTTTAGTTCAGAGTTTCACCAGTGAAAAAATAAATCAACAATCACAGTTTTTAAAAATATATTGTTGATGCAGTTTCTGCAGCATTCTAAATGAAATTTTCTTACTAAATAAACCAACCTGCGTAGCGGGTGAAGTTCCGCTAGTAATATAAATAAAGTGTAACTTGTATTGTGGTGTCTTGTTTTACGAAAGCTAAAAAACTACATAAGATGAAGTTTCTCCTGTAGGACAATTTATGCTTGAAGCATCACAATACCAAGTTAAGATAGATCATAGGCACACTCGTCTTATGATCAAGCAGAAGATTTAAGAATGTAAGGAATGACAATTCCAGACTTCTAATCGAAATTTAAGTAGGAAAATTAATTTTCTCTTTTTAACCCATTAACTATCACAATATTCAGAAAATTCCTTCAAAAATCGTAATTTTTTTTTAATTGCCCCATATTATTAATCATAACATTCTGAGAGTGTTAAAAAAAGAAACAGTATATATTTTTTTCAAATTTAAAGTATTTAGGATGGATAATTTTTTTTTTATCACAAATTTATTTACCTTATATATATATATATATATATATATATATATATATATATATTTTACAATATATATATATATATATATATATATATATATATATATTACACCAGATACTTTTTTTCAAAACTCAGATTGTTTGATTGCCACCACTTTTTTGAAGTACAAATATTTGCCTTATTTAATGTCAGATTAAATAATATGAGAATAAAGCCAATTACACTAATTTTAAAAAACTGGCGGGAATCAAACAATCTGAATTTTTAAAAAGTAGCCTACACTGCCCGTGAGGATCACAGGGGTGACAAAATTTGTTTTCACATCACTGCCGATGAAAGTGTCAGGTGCAACAATTAATGGATTTTAAAATCAAATTTTTAAATTCAGTACTGCTATCTACTGAGGTTTTATAATCTATTTGCACCACTATTCTTAAAATATAAATTTTGTATTATATGTATTTCTCTTGCAAGTGCTGTTAAAGTGTATTAAAAGATTTTTGTTTTGAGAAAGTGGTGCAAGATGGAATTAAAATTATGAGGAGTTCCGCTGGGCATGACAAAATTTGTTACCAAATTTTGCCTGTATCACTCAAGCACGACGATTAAGGGGTTAAATATCATTACTTTTTTTTAATGTTCTATTTATTATGTGTCTCAAAGTTATTACTACAAATATTTAGATGAGGCAGAACAGATCAACCTTCTAAAGCAAAATCACCTTATAATGCATGGTCATAACTCAAGCAGCGAAATACTAGAGTGCGCTTTTTGGTTGTGGAGAGAGGACCTGTTTATTATAGTCTGCTCACGATAAGTTGACCAATGACCTTGAAAGAGTTTGGTGTCGTTATGGGGAAAGAAAATTGGTAACAGGCACAAATGGAACAGGAATTGTACTATTTAATTAAAGACTGTATTCTGGTGATGATTGTCACTTTAATTAAAAATAAATTCATCCAAATTTGTATTACTCACTGGGCAAGCTATTCTGCCCAGACTATACACAATATTGTGTAATTAATTACTGATTTTGTTTATGCATATTTTTGCTAGCCAGAATGCTCTTATGAATGACAATTTCCAGAAGAGGCTAACTTTGCTTTGCAATTAAAAGAAGGGTTCATTTCACAAGCAGCTGTGCTGAAGAGGAGAGGTGGTATATTAAACAAGTCTTCAAATGGCTGAGCCATATTAACTATCATATGGCTCAATAATAATCCTAATGATATTATAAATCTGATTGTGTGCAAATGTTAGGCTGAAGCCAGCGTTAAAATGGAGAATTTAATGATCATGTATCTTTGCTTGCAGGTTGATTATAACCCGGAAATGAACATAGACTGGTTTTTGTTTATTTTATTCAAATATTTTTCTTAATAATTCAAAATTTCATTATTTTCATAGAGAATAAATGGACATTTTTTCATATAATATTTTAAAATGGTTAAATTTACTTTACCGTTGCTAATACTTCATCGTTGCTAAAACTAAATCAAAATCTGGAATAATAATTTTTACGCAACAATTTGTTTTCAAATGAAAAATTTCCACTTGAAAAATGAAAATGAAATTAATTATTTAAGAAACAGAATATGAAATGACGTAATATTAGAAATAAAACTTGAGTTTTCAAATATTTGATAATAATACAAGGTGCATAAATACGAGTAAGTATGGAAAACAAGCAAATATGATGTCATATATCGAAAATAAAACAGATTTGCTTTGATATTGAAATAAAATTATCTTGGGTTATCAAATTATTTGTGATTAATTTCTCTATTTTTGTTCTTTTTCTATTTCACATGAAATGAATTATTTTAAATGTATGTGTTGTAAATTATAGTGCTGTGTTTTAAATGAAATGAGTGAAAGATTTATATTTTAATATGAATTCAATACGAATAATGGTGATAGGAATAACACTTGGCGGTTTATCATCTGCACACAGCTAACATAAAGGAACCATATTTTTAATTTAACTAAAAAAATAAAATAAAACTTTGAAAAGATTATTGGAACGCAAATGTCAATAATATGCACCGCAAAATTATCCGTATAGAAAATCAGAAAATCTTAATAAAAATAACTTTATTTTTTAAAAGAAAGTTTCATTTTTTCATAAAAGCTAAAGATTTAATATGATTCCGCCGAAGTAATAGCATTTTTCCTCTATCATTTTCCCACATTCAAAACACATTTGTAAATGGTCGTTTCAAACCGGAATTTAATTTTACATTTCTTTTAGCTTTAAAATAGTAAAAACTTTGTTGTCATTTTTAAATATAACTTTTTTTAAAGTTCTGTTTCATAATAGATTTTTGTAAAGTCTTGTAGGTTGAGAAAAATGGCATAGATTTTAAAGCAATGTTTAAATAAAATTACAATATTTTTAAAAACTTAAAAAGCAACAATGTTATTGAAACGAAAATCAATTTTACCGACAAATTCGCATAATGCAAAATCAAAGAAGAAATCAAAAAGTAATGAAACTTTTCTTCCAGCCGAATTATGTAAACTTGAACAAGCCGATCGTGCCAATTCATAATATTATAAACGTGAAAGCGCATTGTATATAGTAGAAAAGGTTTTCACATATAGGTAGAAAATTTCCAAGAATAGGAAGGTTAGGGATCTGTAATCGGGTCCATAGCCAATTTGATTTTTTTTATCAAGTGAAATTTGGTGCAAAATTAAACACATTGTTGTAACCAGATTTGTTTTTGCGTGGTAAACACTTAATGGTATTTTAGATGATCATTTCCTTGCTCACCTTTGATGCCAACTATGACTGTAAAACATATTAAAAAATATCAGACGATAATTTTCTAATTACTTCATGATGTAAATAGACACCCTGGTTCATCCTTTAAACCTGAATTAATCATACCATTGTCGTCCAGTTTATAATCTTAATCCTAACTCTAATCGTATCCTATCCTAATCCTAATAATAACTTTAAACAATATTCTTCGAAACGAATATGTAAATTAAATCAATATCCATAAATGGAATGAATAGAAATAGAATTAAAAAAATGGCAAAATAAAATAACAGGAAAGTACATTTATTTGACACTTAACCCTAGAAAAAGCTTAAAAAAGTTCAAGCGCACGAAATAAATTAAAATAATCCAATATATACTAACAAAAATATGTAAATTTAGATTATCAGATTTTTGTTGTCGGTAGTTATTTGTTTAGAGTGTTCTTGACGCGATAGAAAAAATATCGAGGTTAAATTGGGCAGAATTTAAAGTACTTTCTAGCAACCTTTATTTACATTTTAGAATCGCATCAGATTGTTATATCTTTATGAAATATCTATCAATGTATAAAATCCACAAGCAGTTTGTTCAATATTTACACAACTTAGCGAGAAGCACTTTATTTAATATATACATAAACAAGACATAAAATAATAATGTAGTAAGAAATATATAACATATGTCTATACAAATAAACAATATAATAATGCCCATTTAGAAATGAATACATATACAAATTTCACACCAAATACCACCTAAAATGCACTGTTGTATAAAAAAAATCTCTGTATTATTTTTCGTTTTACGAAGAGGGATTCGTCGATTTTCACGATTTTACTGGGCCCTTCTCTTTTCATTGGTTGCCGTTTCATTTTCGCGATTGTATATATTATTTGGCATGAAATTTCACTTTTTTAAAACTGGCTTATGTTAAGGCCCTTATAGCAAAGAAATACCGTATTGTCTCCTATAAAATGTGATAAAGATTTGATTAACTATATGTTTTTAATTATCGAATGAAATGCTTTGCTAAATTAATGCATTTATTATTTTTTTTAATGTTACGTGAACGAAGTCACGGGTAACAGCTAGTTAAATATAAAGAAAGGTTCATTTCACAAGCAGCTGTACTGAAGAGGAGAGGTGGTATATTAAATAAGTCTTCAAATAGGTGAGCCATATTAACTATCATATGGCTCCATAATAATTAAATATAAATAAAAGTTCATTTCACAAGCAGCTATGCTGAAGAGGAGAGGTGGTATATTAAATAAGTCTTCAAATAGGTGAGCCATATTAACTATCATATGGCTCCATAATAATTAAATATAAAGAAAAGTTCATTTCACAAGCAGCTGTACTGAAGAGGAGAGGTGGTATATTAAACAAGTCTTCAAATGGATGAGCCATATTAACTATCATATGGCTCAATAATAATTAAATATAAAGAAAAGTTCATTTCACAAGCAGCTATGCTGAAGAGAAGAGGTGGTATATTAAATAAGTCTTTAACTGGGTGAGCCATATTAACTATCATATGGTTCAGTAATAATTATCCTAAAAATATGTTAAACCTTCAGAAACAAAAAGATATGAATTCCTAATTATGTGCAAGTTTTTTCTAAAGAATGACAATATTATACTTTGGGTTTTTATTAGTGAAATAAAGAAAAAATATATATTTTTTTTTGTTTGTGGTTATAATAAGTGTCTTTGGATTTTTCACTTTTGAATGGTAAATTATTAATAAATTATGCTCAAGGTAAAAAGATTTCACTACTAAAAGTGAAATATCTGGGAAGAAAACATAAGGGCAAGATCCATAATAATGATATATATATATCAGGTGTTCTAAACCTTTTTTGTTCTATATATAAATATAGTAGACTCCCTCAAATCCCCCACCCTAAAATCTGCACATTGTTCCCGATGTAAACAATGAAACTTACAGTTAAAATGTATGTGTAAAATTCAAGTTTTTTTTAATTTTAATCATTGTGTACACATTTTAATATGTTGTTCTGGTTAATAGGATTCAACTCATGTTTTCTCATCAAGGAAGTATTTAAATTTATTTCTGGAAAAAAGTCAAGATAGTGCTGATATCAGTGATGATTGCAATATTTTTACCAAATAATTTATGTATTAATGAAGCTTTTTTGGTTATTAAGTATAGCAAACATGAAATAAAACTTTTGTAATTTTAAGATTTTGATGTGAATTATTAGTATACATTTATAAGGCGAGTTTCACTGAATAATTCAAGAAAAAAATTATCATCATGCATATTTAGTTATGCATTATTAATTATTTACTTGACCTTTACTTTTAATATTTTAAATGTTTTTTAAATTTTCTTAATTTTTATTATTTTACTTTATAGTAAGCATTCATTATAATTTCAAGTGCATTATTAAATTCAAATTACTGTTTAAAAAATGTAAACGAAACAGTACCAGAAATCCGCAAAATTCTAAAATCTGCACTACCTCTGGTTTTAAGCCATGTAGATTTAAGGGAGTCTACTGTACAATACGTTTCACCTTTATCACCTGAGCTTTTTTTTTTCTACACAGAAACTTTTCTGCAGACTGCAGCTTAAAAATCCATGATATATTTGTATATTGAAAGTGTAATATCTCATCTGCTTCTTCAATTTATTTTAATGTTGATTAATGTCTAATTTTGTGACACAAAATTTACTTATGCTAAATTTTTATAATCGATAGATCCCTATTTGAATGCTATTCAAACGAGTCACATCAGAAAAACAGATATTTTTAGGCCTTTTACAGTAGATTTATTATTAATCAATATTTTTGGCACCCAACAGTACCTCTGTCTCTGTATATTGCTTTAAGCAGATAAAATGACTTGAGGTCATTAAAGGTATTTTTTCCCTTTGAAAACCCAAAGTCAGTGCTGCTCTTAATGGACCAGTTCAACCGTGACCCAATGTTGAACATTTTATTCACTAATTATGGTACTTTACCTGATCCCTCCCCCCCTCCTATCCTTTATAAGCTAAGCTTATTTGAATCATTGTTGATCAAATCAATTGTTTTCTTGAAACCAGTTAATGATTTGTGAAGACAGTGATGTTTTAGAAATATATTGGAATTTGTCAATTTATTGAACAAATTCTGGTGTACAATTATAAATACTTAAGGGCTATTACTCTGTGTATGATAGAATTAATCAAAAACAAAAGAAAACTATACAAATTATACAGTGCGAAACTTGACTCTGCTGTTCTGTTTGGTCTATTTCAGTCAAATACTTTTCAGCTGTTTATAAAAAAGGAAACTTTAAAAATATTTCCAGACATTTTGTGTCATTGTCAGCGACGGTGATATGTTAATCCTCTGAGAATGACTTTATTTTTTCTGTATATTCTCTATACTCTCTATTTACTTGCACATACTAAATCAAATGCAAACAGAATAGCAGGTTTAACTTTAAAAAAAAATAATAAAAAACAAATTTTGATATTGTCTGATTTTTTTCTTTATTCTTAATTAGGTGTAGGGTGCACTTTGGGATCTTCTTTTATTCTTCATCAGCATAAAGCTCTTCGGGACTTCAAAGACTTATTTCTCAAGAAAGAGGGCTGCGATGTCGTCATCAAAGTAAAAGGGCAGGAGTTCCCAACACACAGAGCTATACTGAGAGCACGTTCTCCCGTCTTTGCATCCACATATCGATATGATACAAAAGAGAAGACAACTGGCATTATCGATATCGAGGATTGTGAACCTTCCTCTTTTTCAGACTTCCTGTGTTTTTTATATTGTGGAGACACAGATATTGTTTCTGTAGAAAATGTATTTGGCCTTTTTATTGCTGCAGACAAATACGATGTCGAGGATCTTAGGGCAAAGTGTGTGGAATTCATGAAAGAAAACTTATCTGTTGATGTATTTTGCGATACCATTACGTTAGCTCTGGAACATTCTGAAACTGAGCTAATCAGACTAGCCACCGATTTTTTCGAGAAGCATGCTCTAGAGATAGCTAAAACTGTCAAATGGCAATTGTTTGCAGCTAACAATCCTACACAAAGCAATGAATTATTCATCAAAGCTTTGGCGGCTAACGGTTCAGACGATTGATTTCTTTTATTTTGTTTTCAGAAGAAATATTTTAAAAATAAATTAATATTTTCATTATGTGTTCGTTTTTATGTTTGTCTGATTTGAGAGATTCTACACTTGAAGTATGGCACATCCATTTCTGTTTTTATTTGAATTTTTAACATGGAATTGATTTAACATGTTTTTTTTTTTAAACATATTTTTACATGATGTTTCAATTTAATACAACCGACTCTAAAAAAAAAAAAAAAAAATCATGTTAAACATATAACTAAAGCAGGAATCTTCTATAAACTTGAAAACTATGTTTGTTAAAAACTGTGACTGCTTTTCCCTGGTTGTTTTTTCAAGAAAACCTAGTGTGGGAGCTTTATTTGCTTTGGCTGTATAGACCTGTGCTTTGCTTGTGTTCAACCTAATCAAATCGTTACCTCAAGTTGTTAATCCAGTGTTCAGTATAACAGAGTTTCCTAGTGTTAAGAGTAGTTATTATTTTTTTTTTTTAAGAAGAAATTGTAATTAAGATTTTTTTTAAATAGCTAAGGTATACTTTTCCATCAAAATCGAAAACAAAACTACATCTACAATAACTAGTCGGATGTGCCAATCCCAAAACTTTCTTCTATCTCATACAGGTTTCACATACACCCAAAATGTATCAACATCAATTTATATTAAGGTCTAACTGAATCTAAAGTTTTATTACATTATGTGCCTAAGTTCTGGAGATATAGCTATCGCTAAAATCATATAAATTCTGAAAAATGCAGCATAGCAGCACCATTTGTTGGGGGATTTATACCAAAACCTAATCAACAACTTATGTCAACGTCTAATGAATCTGAAGGTTGATGAAATTCTGTGCATTAGTTCTTGAGATATAGCTATGATGAAAATTAAAAATGTAGCATAGCAGTGCCACCTGTTGGGATATCTAAACCAAAGCATAATCAGCATATTTGTATATAAAGGTCTAACTGAATCTGGAGTTTGATGAAAATCAGTACATTAGTTCTTAAGATACAGCTATTGCGGAAATCGCCAAAAATGCAGCATAGCAGCAGCTCCACCTTTTGGGCAATTTACACCAAAAACTAATCGGCACCCATTTATATCAGGGACTAATTTAATCTAAAGTTTTATTAAATTCCATGCATTAGTTCTAGAGATAGAACATCCACAAAATTTTTGCCACATACATACAGACATTTTCTAAAAACAGTCAAATTGTGTTCAAAACATTCTAAAACATATAAATCTGTCAAAAATTTTCATGAATCCAATACTTTCTTCTTGTAAAGATAGAACAAAGTAAAAATTTGGTTCAATTATCTGTATAACTTTATACACTTTTAGATGATACAATAGTGAAAATGGAACAAAAATCGCTATCATAGTGTCCTTTTTCATCGTAATATTCTCAAATTCAAGTGGGACCTGCTGGCCATAACCAAAAACCTATAAATGAAATTTGGTTCAAGTTGAAGCATAACTTCATATACTTTTCTATGATACAAAAAGGACATACACACGGACAGAGAGACATTTTGTAAAAACATGTTTTTCAGAATCTCTGACCCCTAAAACGTGTAAATCTATCAAAAACTGGAAGTTGAAAAAAACTTCGATTACAATACTTGTTTGTATAGAAGAAAGTAAAAATGAAATATCTGCCTAGAAATTTCATACAAAACTGATTTTTGAAGTTTTCCTAAATCAAATTCTTCATCATCACATATCAGTCAATACATAAACAACAATCAGAAAAACTGACAATTCCTGTAGCTAAAAATTGTGTTTAAGATAGTATTTGGAAATCATCAAAATTATCATTATATAGAGGAAAAGTATCATTAGAAACAAGGATCATTTAATCTACCCTATATATATAAAATCCTAATGAAACGAATTTGTGAAACGATTTTATGAAACGAATTTATGAAACGATTTTATGAAACGACTGATTAAACGACTGATTATGTTTCAGGGCTATTTTTAGTATAATATTAAACGCTTGATGGTAAAATTAATACCAATAGTCCATAAAAATCCGCGGATGTCAAAACTGGTAATAGAATTTTGAAATTGGAATTAGTTTGCGAGATATTAATTTTTTTCTAATTTTTTGACATTTCTGTAATGATGGCAACTATTTACTCAGTTTTTTTGTGACAAAAAAGGGAAAAAAATCGAAAAGGATCCCGATAGGGATTATTGATTTCTTTTAATTCGTCATTTTCAAATTGAAATTGAAATTATCTTTTATTTCAATCAATAATGAAGACAAGATTGTGATTAAATTATGTTTTACAGGAAAATTTGAAAAAAAAAAAATCACATTTCTATCGTCAGGATTCAATCGTCTGTCAGCAGTTAATTTAATTTATAAACTGAAAATATTTTGAATAAATTCGTCCAAATGACGTCATTTATGTTTATACAATTTATTTAATATAAAGAAGCCATTTATCTATTTTTATGTACAAAAAGATATACATTGAAAGACAATTATAAATAAATTGTATATATACATATAAATACATGTATAAACAAGCATAAAAGTTCGGTGCTTTTCCAGTATATGACGAAACAGAGAAAATAGCCTTGGCGGAAAAGGAAATTTGGCAACATACTTTCTGTCAACCTATTCACTTTGTCATTTCGTATACAGAAGCATTTTTTCAATATTTATACAATTTGTTTAGCGTAAAATGTCATTTATCCTATTTTATATATAATCAGAAGTAATTTGTATAGAAAAAACAATAATAATATACGTATAATTAAAATTGCATATAAACAAAAAAATCGTCGAATTTGTTTCCATGGCTTTTTATGTCACTTGGCACCAAATCTCACTTTCTAATGCTCGAATTGCGCCAAGCTTTTTAAAAAAGCGTCAAGACCCCTATAATAGAAAAGCACCAAATGTTCATTGGGTTTGTTTTCATAACTTTTGGCAACAAATCTATGTATATTAACGAATCTATCCGTTTTTGAAACTCGAATTACGCCAAACCTAAAAGCAAAGGATCCTATACTGGAAAAGTACCCGATTTTCTTATGGACAGTATTCAAGTTACATAACATGGTGTAAAATTATCGCGGACAGCAAATTTGTTTAAATATCTCATCAATTGATGCCGAATAAATGCAGGCATGCATGCACAAAATATTTAATTAATTTTGTACGATAAATAATTATTAGAAAATTCGTATGTACATATTAATTAAAATAAATAATTTACATATTTAAAATAACATGAAAATATGCATGATGGTGCACTAAAATAGAGATAAAATTAAAACGTGTTACTGAAAATGTCTATAACATAGTACTTTTCAATACCGTGGTTCTTAATGTTATTCACAAGCAGATGGAATTTTTCTCATCCTTAAACGCAAAGGAAGAATAGAATACAGATCGTTGTTATGAAAGTCCGAGAGGTAGCCACAATTTAAACCTAACCATTTTATACAAGCTGGTTTTCAAGCTGTAATTGATTTTACTTATCAATCCCGAAAACAGTCGTCAGTTGTCGCAACAGCTGTGTATGAGGCCATGATAATAAAAAAAAATGCCCGATTAAAACGTTAAAAGCATGGCAACCCAATTACAGATTTACCAATATTTTTAAAACAAAGCACGCTGTCATGTTTTTAGAGGCCTCGAAGTCTGAGCGGGGGTTGGCGAGCGTAGCTCGCAGGGGGTAGGCCCCCTAGTATAGAAATAATATAAGTGAATCCAGACCATTAAATTGAGGAAATCACTATATCAGGGTTATACTGTATTACTGTTTTACTCATCCCAGCATAGAGACGATTTTTCTAAATATAAATTATAGTATCTAGAGACCGTATAAAATTAAAAAAGCACAACTTTTTGAAAATTAGTGGGACTATTCCATCAACACAATCTTAATTCCTACCTTATTTAAACACTTTTGCAAATTACATTACCTATGTATCTGCAACATATAAAAAAACAAAGCACATTTCAATATTTTGGGGACATCCTGTATAAACACTAAAATTTAAGTTCATTGAGAATTATATTCAACTCAAAATCACATTCACAATATAAAGTTTAGCTTCAAAGAGAAAAAAAAGCAAGGCTTAACTATTCAAGTACTAAAAAGAAAACTTTCCCAAGCTGTTAAAGAAAAAAAAAAAGAAACTTTGGGGATATGTAGGATTTTGGAGGTATGTAATACACAATTATTTTTTGTTGCCCATATTCACTTTAAGGGGTAAATTTTTTGACTTGAAGATAATTCATAAATGAAAAGAGATAGAAAAAAAGTTTTAAGTTAAAAATTGTTTCTTTACATTAGTTCTGCCAAAAACTAACAAAGCATAAATTGTCAATAACAATTGATATACAGGGTGTCCATAATTAAACGACCCTACTTTAAAGTTGTCTACAGGCAAATCTATTTGTCAGAAAGATGTACAATTTTATGGAGAGCATAATGCAGGATGCAGGGATGGGAATTTGTTTGAGCGAAAAAGAATAATTCAAAATTTTGCCACCAGAGGGCTTTTTTAATGAATTACACATTTAGCATACATTTACGACAGTTTAAAAATTTTATTAGAACATATCATGTTCCACATGACAGCCATCATTTTCAGCTACAATCTGTAATGGTAAGATAGCATGTTCTACAGTCATCTGGAGTGTGTTTTGGAAATGCTAAGAACATGTCGTGAAAAAAGTTTTGTTGAACATCTTTTGTTGTAATAAAATTTGGAAACTATCACAAATATATGCTAAATGTGTAATTCATTAAAAAACGCCCTCTGGTGGCAAAATTTTGAACTAATTGTTTTTTAGCTCAAACAAATTCCCATTCCTTCATTATGTCCTTCACAAATTTCACAACTTTCTGACCAAGTTTCATTTGTAGACAACTTTAAAGTAGGGTCATTTAATTATGGATATTCTGTATAACAGAGCATATATAATAACTTATTTTATTTTCTGTGTGTTAATTTTTATTCATGTATTTTTTTATTTATGATAGATAGTTAGTTTTTAAGCTGTCAGTTACTGATTATATAATTATTATAGTAAAACTTGTAAAACGGAATCACTCCATGGTGGAATCTTGCCTTAAATTGAAAATTTTCAAGGCCCATTACTGTTGTAGTGGACAATGTACTAAGATGGAAAACTACAAAACAGAATATTTTTTCAGTCTCTTGCAATTCCTTTTCAACAGGTTTTACTGCTTGGCACACAGTATTATCTATTTTCTCTATAGACAAGAACTATAATTAAACAATACAAGAAAGGTCACATTTTCATCAACAGTTAAAAAAAGATGAAAAACAGATGAAAACAACACCAACAAACTGACGATAAATCACAATTAAATAATGAAACTTTTTATCAATCACCAGAAGAACAAAACAACATACAGGATGCGTTTCGAGCTGGAAATTTTGAACAGCCTCTCAGCCAAAATAAACATGCATAAAAAGTGATTTTTTATTGTTATAATAAAGTAATAAATAGCAGCAGACAACTTTTATGAAAATAGAGACTTCTTTTTTTTTTTTGAGGGGGGGGGGGGGGGATGATGTTAAGGGCTTGATAATTTATTAATTTGTTTTACATTAGATTAATGAAATGTAAAACAATTTATTATAAAAAATTTACCAAAATTTATGTACAACAAGGATTTTTCACAAAACTTAATAAAAATACTACCCTCTTAAAATTTGTAGCACACTTTGAAAGAATTACATGAATTAGTGATTATAAGTCACACATAATTACATATGAAGAAAATGTTCCCATTTTTGGATAGTTGAGGATATTAAGATGATTATTTTTTCATGCTGTTAATATAAAGTAATAGAGCAGCAGAAAAGTTGAGAGAAAAAGTTTTCTTTAAAAAGTTATAATAAAGATTTTAAACACTGTAAACTGGAGGGTTTTTTTCTTTCTTCCTTTTTTTTTGGAGGGGGTGGGGAGGTAATTTAAATACTTGATCATTTAGATCACATTAGAATCAAATGTAAAACAATTTATTATAAATATTTTACAAAATTTATGTGCAACTAGGATTTTTCAGAAAACTTAAATAAAAATGTTACCTACTTAAAATTTAATTTGTAGCACACTTTGAGAGAATTTTATGCATTAGTGATTATAAGTCACACATAATTACATATGAACCAAATTTTTTTTAGATAGTTAAAGGTATTAAGATGATCATTTTTTAAAAATTTTATTATAATAAAGTAATAAATAGAGCAGCAGAAAAGTTATAAGGTTTTTAAACATTGTAAACTGGACTTTTTTTATGGCGGGTGTAATTTAAATACTTGATCATTTACAATTTACATCACATTAGAATGAAATGTAAAACAATTTAAATATGCTTTTGGGAAAAGAACAGAAATGTGTGTTTAATAAATATATTGGGATATAAATATAAAAAAAGTTTTCTTGCAGAACATATAAATTTTGCTGCTATATCTATAACATCCAGGAAACAGTCACTTGGATATTTGAGTCCACCATCATCTTGGAGTCTAACTGCAAGTGCAAAGCAGGTCTCTTTGGTGAGGACAGTTGTATCATGCAATCAACACACGCATTTCTCTCGATGGTTATTTGATCGAGAAATCCTGCAATGACAGCGAATATTGCTCTTCGCATAGTTACAGGTGTAGAAATCCTGCAATGACAGCGAATATTGCTCTTCGTATAGTTACAGGTGTAGAAATCCTGCAATGACAGCGAATATTGCTCTTCGCATAGTTACAGGTGTAGAAATCCCGCAATGACAGCGAATTCAATTCAGGCTCTTCGCATAGTTACAAGTGTTCCTGAAATTAGAAAGATATATATTTTTTAGACATATATTTAGAATGAATGTGCACTTTTCCTCTAAAATGCCAAATTTTAATAAAAGATGAAAAAACAGTAAAAACCATGATGGAAAAATAGGGTTTTTATATTGTCATAATGGGAAAAATAGGGTATACTTTACACATTATGGGAGATGTATTTAAGTTATTTTAATTTTAACACAAACATTAATTAATTTTGTATTTTCTAGCTTTGATTTAAAAATTAAGATTATTGAAATTATTTTGATGTCATGGACTATTTTAAGAGTTAAAAAGTACATTTAAAAATAAAATATAAGAAATATATTAGTTCAGAATAGAGAGACCAATACAATAATACAATCTGAAAAATCTTACCTGTAACATTTTGGTTCAAAATTTGCACTACGTCAACAGGAAATTCATGATGCTCTGATTGAATAGGACAGGTTACATTCACTAATGAAGGTATTTGCATGAGATTTTCCTTATTGGTACATTTTGTACTTCCATGCACTGCAGCATATATTATGCCAGTTTTTAAGGTTGTTTCAATTGCATGGAGACATGAATGACAGTCAATGGCATCATTCACTCCTCCCATTTGCCTCAGATTGCTGAAAAAACCCTCTATGTCATCACTGGACAGTTTATCTGTTAAAACATAGTACGAGGGAAAGTCATTAAGTAAGTCACAAAAGATAATTAAATAACAACTTATGATGCTATTCACTTCAAAACTATTTTTATTTCTCACCATATTCTCCACCAATATTTATGCACTTATATCACTGTTTTATCAGTGCCCCAACTCCAGCTGCATAAGATTCTTTGGGTTGCTGTCTCAGCCACATTAGGACTTCAAGTTGAACCTTTTCATCATCTGTGAACATCATCTTGCCACTTCAACATCCACCATACAGCTTCGACTTAGTCCCAAGCGATTTCCGGCTGTTTAGTCCACTAAAAATGTTCTTGGAAGAAAGATGATGTTCACAGATGATGAAAAGGTTCAATTTGAAGTCCTAATGTGGCTGAGACAGCAACCCAAAGAATGTTATGCAGCTGGTGTTGGGGCACTGATAAAACGGTGATATAAGTGCATAAATATTGGTGTAGAATATGTTGAGAAATAAAAATTGTTTTGAAGTGAATATCATTGTAAGTTATTATTTGACTTTTTTAATGACTTTCCCTCGTAGAAACCATTCTGCAGTAAATATTTAATGCAAGAAACAGTGGATAGTGTTGTCATTTCCAATGCATTAAATGTTTCATTACTGAAGCCTTCTGTTTTATTTGTAGGAGCTGCTTGAATTGACTCAATAAGAAACTCATAGAGTAACTAGTCCAATCGTTCATCTAACTCTGAGAAGAAAGCAAACAGGGCATCATTGTGGCTTTGATAACCACGCGTTCTGTTCGATACATTATGAATTTCAAACCAACATTTGAACATTTTCATGAAATGCATGGTAGCCATCACATTATCGTGATCCTTAAGAGCATGTGGATCCACTTTTAATGTGGTTTCCAAACTTAGGGAAAGTGATCTAAGAAGGATCTAATGGATGTGGCACCATATGCTTTGCACAGCTTCCTGACAAATGGTTAAAAAGTGACACATTAACCTTATGATTGTCTACGGAAATTCTCAAAACAGTAAAACCAACTTTTTCAACATTCTCAATGACATCCTTTGTTAATTTGTGCAGTTCATTGCCAGTTAACTGATTTGGGAAAAAATATGCCACTGAAATCCTGTAATTGATTGATAACCCTTTGAAAAGGAAACATAAAAGATTATTTGCTAGTCTGTCTCCAATGCCTAAATTATCTATGTCTGCATTTGCACTGTCAAGAAACAAATCTAATTTTTTATCATAAATTAACTTAGCTTTACAGCCATTTCATCTATGGTAAGAGAGCCCATTTTTTCTTCAGGATGCTCAAGACTTTTACACAGGTGATGAAGCCTCAACTTAATTAATGAGGTTATCCCAATTTCCCCAGTTGAGCATCCAAGATATTCCTTCAGCGTGTTTCAGTGAGGAAGAGCGAATATCTCCATATCTCACACAAACTTGTACCCATTTGGAGATTGCTTTTGCCATTAAAATGTATAGCTTCAATGCGATGCTATTTGCTGTTACCTTTTTTTTTTTACCAAAATGCTTTATTTGGACAAGTAACATTACTGCTGGGCTGGCAATTTATTTTCTTCATTCTAAAGCATGATTTTTTTGAGTAGCTTTTCTTAAAAACTTTCTTTCTTTTTGCTTCATTTTAAATCAGAAATTTTATTATTCAATTCTTTAATTTTAATATGCAGCTTGGAATTGGTCTTTCTGAGTGCTCTTAATTTTTTATGTAATCTTGATGTGATCGCATTTGATTTGGCACTTTTGACATTTGCATGCGAGACTGAATATCACCATTTTGATTAAATCGTTCTGCATCTGTTTTGGATTCTGTAACACATCCTTCAAAATTTTGTATTTCAAGACATCTTTTCTTCACAGATGGTTGCTCATTTCTTGGAGTAGGTGGCTTTCTTCTTTTTTTTTAAGACTAGCAATTTATGCGCTGCATAGCTTGGAAAAATACCTGAGATAGTATTTGGAAGAAGTCTTCTTATTTTGGTGCTTACACTAAAATCATTTGCAGCAAAATGTTTATGGCATATAACTGAGTGTTTAGTAGGTTGCCACAAGCTACCACGTTTTTCATTTTCTTCAGAGATAGCCTTTATCCATGCAACTTTTAATTCTAAGTTTGAAGGGAATTCATGAAAGCTAATCTTTTCATATCCACCAGTTATAGAAGTGCAAAGAGGCACACAACATTTCATTTTGCCCTAAAAAATATATAGATATTTATGTTTCAAATATAATGCATGTGACGTACATAGAGAGTTTTACTAAAAAAATTGTTACTTTTCAGTTAGCCGGACAGCAGTGAAATATACACATACATACTGGGTATCCTAAAATGGACTGACTCATTTTAAAATTTAATAACTTCAAAACGGTGACAGATATTGAAAAAATTCTTGCAGGAGAGTAATGTATGATGTCACAATTTTTTTTTTTTTTTTACCAAGATTTCCGAGTTTAGTTCAAATTATGAGCAATAGATGGCCCTGTGAGCAATAGGAGTACAATCCAGACCAAAACTAAAATCATGCTTCATTGATGTGAAGGAAGGAGGTTCAATACATGGAGTGGGTCTCATTCACTAATACAATCTTGTTCTTAGGCCCTGATTCTGAATAAAATTTTATTGGTGAATGAAACCCACTCCATGTATTGAACCTCCTTCCTTCGCATCAATGCTGGGTGATTTTAATTTTGGCCTGGATTACACTCCTATCGCTCGCAGTGCCATCTATTTCTGATACTTCGAACTAAAATCAGAAATCACAGTAAAAAAAACTCCTAACATCATACATTACTCTCCTGCAAGAATTTTTCAAATATCTGCCATCGTTTGCAAGTTATTGAATTTTAAAATCAGTCAGTCCATTTCAGGACACCTGGTATATGTGTATATATATACATATACATATATGTACATATTTCACTGGCATCCGGCTGTCCAAAAAATTATTCTTAAAAAGATTATGTACACAGATCTACAGTCAAATACAATAAATTTCTTAAAACTATGGCCAATATTACTTAATTTGAAAATGCAGTACATAGCTTGAGGCAGATGTCCGCACATGTGCATCTCTTTCACAATATTTAGAACTACGGAAAATTTGATAAAGTTAAATTTGACTGTAATAATACTCATCTATAGGGGAGAGTGGGGTCAAAGCCATATTCTAGCAGCTTGACTAATATTTAAAATATTTCCCTTTATTTTTTTTTCCTTTTGTAGGCAAAATATTATAGCTGGCAAAATTTTCAAGGCTTATTTTTTTAGTGAAACATAAAATGCAAAAATTAATATGAAAACATTATCTGAAAAAGTAGAAAATAACCACAAGTTTACTTTTAATGAACCAAACATTCTTTTTAAGTGTTAAATGTAATTTTAGACGTTTAATAATGTATTTATGTATTGTGCTGTCCTCTAAAATAAAAACCAACAGTGAAATGTTAAAAAAAAAAAACACCCTAATACTACATCAAATATTTCCCTATGGTCAAAATTTTTGTTTTGTTCTTTTTTATGCACCATTTAAAATAATACAAATACTTAAAAATATGCAAGGAGTGCTTATTTAGTTTTAAAATAATTTAAATTCATAATTTCAGAAATTCGGCAAAACATGAGTTTCATTTTTAGAGATTTTCTTGTTATAATAGAATTTTAGAATAATCTACATAATTATTTCATTTTTTTTTTTTTAAATGTTAAAATGATTAATATGCAATAAAAGGCTTCATTTTCAGCTGGTTATGTCAGCTGTGAGTTTTTTTTCAGGTAGCATAGGTTATTTTTTGGAAAAGTTTTTTTTTTTTTTCAAATTCTCGCATAATTGGCTGCCATTTTGAAATAAAGTGATAAAATGAAAAATGCTCAACATTAAAATCTTAGTTAGAACAAGCTGTAAAAATTTAGCCATGTTTAATTTTTATAAATTCTTTATTAGACTTTATATAGAGAAAATGTAAAAAAAAATGTTTTTTTTTTTTTTTTTGGAAGACAGCACAATATTTGCTTTTGTATAAATATATATACATATACAAAGAGACCTTTTATATTTAATAATATTTGTCAAAACATAATAGGAATTGGAATAAAATAAATTAATAATAACCTTTTTAAAGGAATAAATAAAATTTGATACATTTGTAATTTAGATTCCAGTAGACTCATGTTATTAGAGCATGTTTAAGGTATTAAAACATTTTTTAATTAAATATCTACCAAATCAAGGAATACATTTTAAAAATGATCAATTATCCTTTTTAAAGCAAATTGCAGTAAAAATATCAAAAGGTAAAGTATCTAACTATTTAAAAAAATGAATTAATTTGAAAATTTGTCTTGAGATTTTTTTCAATATACGACAGAAAAAAAAAAAAAAAAGATAATATGTGAAGAAAAAAAAAAATAAGAAGAAGAATTAAGCTCTCTCTCTATATATATATATACAAAGATAGATAGACACTAGATGAAACATAAAACAGATAGATGAATAAAAGAGATAGACTCACAAGTAAATAAAATATGCGAATTTAAAAACATAATGATGACTGAATTAATCTGTCATTTACTGACTTATATATAAAGAAACTTGCATTATTTAAATTTTCAAAATGAAATAAATATTATTTAAAAAGGCAATTCCACAACTAAGCAAATTTATAGCAAAACACTGGGAAAATCATAGAAACTTAGATATATGTATATTGTTTGCTTACTATTTGGGACCTCCCCACAGCTTTCAAATCGTTTACATTAAAAAAGTACATTTTGACTCCCACTAAATTTCCAGCAAAGCCTTTCACACCACTTAATTTCTATTATTTTCCTAGAAACTAACGAACTACAGTTAATCATCCCAACTAGACTAACCGATTTTGGTACTTTTCGGTTAGCCGGGCGCCAGTGATAAGTTAATCAATGGAATACGACGTCAAACTTTTTCTATTAGTAAAATATACTTTCCGTTAGTAAAATAAATCGGTTTTAAATGTATATCATAATAATTAACGAAAACATAGCTAAATAAAGCGTCACACAAAGTTAAAACGAACTCTCAGTAATGTAATTTTGACGTTTGTTTTCCGCTAGAAAGACGCCCTCTACCAGATGAAATGTAAACTATTTTCGTTTATCAGAAAATTACTGTGGAGAAATCGTTCAAAATAATAAGGCTTTATCGATAGTTAAAAAATATCAATATATGACCGATACTTAAGAAATATCAAACAGAAATTGAAAAGAGTGGAAGGAAATGTCGTGTATCATGAATAGAAAGGAAAATACTGTTTTTTCTTAAAGGTTTTCCTCTTTACTTCGTTATTAATATCGAGTTGCGACTTGGGATTGGAACTAATAAATGGCAGCCGGCGTACAACTGTGCTAAGGTAGCGCCACCTATAAAAAAATGAAACTTACATGCAGGAATGCTTTACACCCTATCGATAAAAATATATACATATATTAATATATAATCAAACTAAATAACAATATGACAATAAAATTCACAGATCGGATACCTACCAGACGATGGCTGTCACACTGTCAAGCAGACGAAAAGATACATAGTCATACACAGGCGCCACCTATTTGAAATATTTTTCCCCAGGAACGATTTTCTTCTTCGAAAGGCTAGGTTATTTCGTTACTCGTTAGAAGTCCTTATCTATTTCTATGTTCATGCGTGATATGTTTGATGGATGTTGGTGTATCTTGTTGATTTCCTCTAATTTTAGTTGAGAGCCTTGTTAAATAAATCATCATCATTCTAAATTTTTAATTTTTTTTTTACAATGATTATGATTAGCAAATTCATCAACCAGTAATGCAGTTAATGCAGAACATGTTCTACAAATGTAGCCAATACTGAATAACGTAAGTATGTAGTTCAGTCTGCACTAAAATGTTGAAAATGTATATCAAAAATCTTCACATATGCATGTTCAGAAGTAGTCTACTTATTATGCACACTTCATAATTGAGAAAACAGAGCTTAGAATAGTAATATTGTTAATCGGATCTCCAGCCAAAATTGGCGTAATGATAGGGAGGAAATGATCATATTTGGATACTATTAAATGTTTTTACCACACACACACACACATAAAACCCTGGCAACAATTGTGAGTGGCAATTGTGTATTTCAAGAGTCTCGTACCTTTTAAAATATTAAAACTAGCAATAATACCGATTTTTATTCTATAATAAATTCTGAATAAATTAAAAAGAAGAAAAAACAGATTGAAAATTTACAATATAACTGGAGATATTAACAAAAAAAAAAAAAAAATTGATATCACTTATAGCAGAAAGGTACTTTGTTACAGGTTCTTTGATATGTGAGAGAAAACAAGGTTAAATTTGACGAGAGAAGCAAAATTTTCAAAAGCATTTTTTGACAACCTTCATTCCTGCATTTTAAAAATCTTCAGATTAATATATATATTTATGCAATAACTATTAATGGACCAAATGCACAAACTATTTTTTTTATAATTACACTATTTAATACAAACATTGAGAACAAAAATATATTTAATTTTTCCAGCATTTGCAGGTCGAAGTTGCACATCTGTGAAATGAAAAGTTATCCAAGTCTGCATCTTTTTTTTTCCATATTCACAGGGCAAACTCTTCATTTTTCTAAAGCAGTGGAGGTTTTGTGATTTACCAATCATGAAGAGCTTAATTTTTTCAATGCAGTCTGTATTTCTTCTGGCAAGCATATGTAGTGGAGGATATATGAAGAGATACAGTAGACTCCCTCAAATCTGCAATTTCCTAAAATCCGCACATTGTTTCAGATGTAAACAGTGAAACTTACAGTTAAGATATAGAGGGAAAATTTATGATTTTTATATTTATATCATTCTGTACACATTTTTTTGGTATTTCTGGTTAATATCATTGAACTCTTGCTTTCTCATAAAGGAAGTATAAGTTTATTTCCGAAAAAAATCAAAATAGCACTGATATTAGTGGGGATCGTGATCTTATTAGTAAATACATTTATATATTTATTAATCAAGATTTTTTGGTTATTAAATCTGGCCAAACATCAAATAAAATTTTGTAATTTTATGATTTAAATGTAAACTGCTAGTGTCCCTTTATATAAGGCGAGTTTCATTGAATAATTCAAGGAAAAAAAATCTTACCATTATTATGCATATTTAATCATGCATTATTAATCATTTATGTAATCTTAACTTTTAATACTTTAATCATTTTTTAAAAAAATTTCTTAATGTTGATTATTTCTCTTAATTATTTTAATATTTTACTTTATTGTAAGCATTCATTATAATTTTGAGTGCATTATTACATTCAAATTACTGTTTAAATAATGTAAACAAAACAGTAACCAGAAATCTGCAAAATTAAAAAATCTGCACAACATCTAGTCCTAAGCTATGTGGATTTGAGAGAGTCTACTGTATATACCATATATCTTCTGGATTTTTTTTTAAGAAGTTCCATATATCGTTTCTCAAAAAAAGCTATAGCACAGAGTTTCACCCAGGTTTAAAAATGGGCAGGGTGCTGCTGGTGAGAAAAAGGCACTTTTTGGATTCTTGAGGGCACTTTTTTAATTGTTAAAGGTATTCTTTTAGTTTTTAAAGCCACTGTTGATATTTAAAAGTCAGGGCATTCTTTCACTGACAACATTGAATCAATTTTTACTATGAAAGCAAATTTTATAATTCAAAAAGGAGAAAGGGCACTTTTTTACTGAGGGGCAAGAAGGGTGCTATTTTGTAAACCAAAGGGTTGACAAGGTGCAGCACCCTTTTGAAACTGTCTGGGGGAAACTCTGTAATAGCGTATATTCTAAACTCTAAGCATGAACATTCATGACTAGCCTAACATCATGAAATTTTGTCCTGAAGTTAATACAGATTTTGCGACACTCAACTATCCGGACATTTGAAGCATTCAACAACTAGCATTTTACGAACATGCCAGTTAATTCATCCCTTACAGTATATATTTTTTTCATACGTGTATATAACTTTAAGGAGGATACCCTTCATAATTAATTAATCCTTTCATACGTGTATATAACCATGTAGTTCCTGAAGTTTCATGAAGTCCTAGCTCTCTGGTTTTAGTGTACTTGGTCCTTTTCATAGTGAATGTTTTATCAAGCGTTAATTGATTACTTTGAAGTAAATAGGGTGTATGGTGTGTACTTCTGTATACCTTCCACTACTACACCCCTTTAGTGCAAATTTAACCACATTGAAGATATCATAACCAGGTGTTTACAAATTTGATAAAATCTAGTAGCTAGCAAAAAATTCTAGTTGCCAGTAAAAAATATTTACTGCCCTCTGCCCCATCATTGGTTTTAAAAAAACACAAAAGTTTTTTTAGGAATTGATTGGGAAAAGATAATAACAAGCATAGTTTAGAATTATTAGTTACATAGTTTAAAATAGTACATAATTTACATCATGGTTCCAAAAGTGAAAGTATCTTCGTAAAAAAAAATCTGCAAAGACAATCGAAAAAGTAATCAATGGCGAAAATTGAGATTGATCTCAGCTATCCAATCAAAAAAAATCATTTAAAAATATTGAAATGCAAACGAGATATTAGAAAAATAATGCCCCATAGGATTAACATTAGCGAGCAAGTCTTTTCGTGTGTGGGGAGAGGACCCTTAAGCAAGATTTTTTGCCTCAAGGGACCGAAACTTTATTGCATATTAAGCAGGATCATGTAATAGCTGTTCTTGTATTAAGTATGACATTTTTATATTAGTCTTATGGGCAAATTTAAGGAACCAGAAAAAAATTTGTGTATTAAGCAGGATTACATATTAACTGTGAGCATCTAACCGGGTCCAACTCTTATTTTATCGTTAATTTAGTTCTTCATTGAAAACAGGTTTGTATTGAACAAAAATAGTTTCTGAAGCATTTTTTTCCCCTTTATGTGTCCTTAAATTAATAATTTAAGTAATTGACAAACTTACCATTCTATCATTAAAAAAAAGAAAAGTTTGATGTAACAGTAGTAATTTCATATGTTTTAATATTAACTGATAACGATTTGTAATTTAATTCATTTGCTTTGTGTGGATTTATTAGATTGTTGGGTATTTTATATACAATTTAATTGCAAATTGCTGTTTGTTTTTCAAATCACCATTAGATGATCTTATTTTATGGATGCTGTAATTTTGAGCCCAACACCAAATTTATGCAGTAGAAAATTGGTAACAAAATTTTGCAATTATGTCAACATGAATTTTCCCATTTTAAAATATTTTCTTACGTAGAAAGAAATATTTAATCTTAAAAAATTCCCCATGTTAATGTTTCATGATTTTTATGTTCTTGAAAATCTGCTTATAAATAGCAATTTTTTTTTACACCCAAACCCAACCACTGGCAGAAATCTGCAAAAGTTAAAATTCTTATGGCAGAAGACATGAGCAACTACAAGTACAACTATGGCAGAAAGACATGACTTCTGTTTTCTTGTAATTCTGGTAAAAGTACTTCAAGCAGAAAACGAGGATAGACAAGGGATATCCTACGGCTTCTTTGAGTTACTAAAACTGACTGTGGAAAGGCTTCAGAATCAGATAGAATATTTCTCCTTATATCCCATCAATAAAAATTCAGTTCTCTTTTAAACTGACTTTTGAAGGATTGTAAAACACTTTAATAGATTTAGACTACATTCTTGTTCCACAAATTAAAAAAAAAATAGCAACTTTCTTTCCTTCAATTGGGGAGTAAATACACTTTTCACTTTAAGACCAAGCCCAAAGACTGGTATAAAAATTGACCCCATCTCATCTTTAGTGCCAATATTCTACCACTGTGCTGCCCAAGTGATATCCAGGCTGACACAATTCACTCATGTATTGGTATCATCAGACCTGCAACCCAGCAGCCTTTTATTGATGATAATGCATTATGCATGGAGCTTTATTACTCCATGGATAATAATTATTTATATAAATATGAGATTTCAATGCAAAATACTATTTTTTTTTTAAGTTGGGGGTCAAAGTTGAAAAATTTTTCCCAATAGCAGGATAAGTATCTAGGCCAGGATTCAAACCTTGGACCTTCGCTATATACACCAATGCTCTACCTTTGAGCTACCCACGTGATATCCAGCCTGACACAGTTCACTCACATGTTGAATCCTGGTTTAGATACTTTTCAATCTGTTCAATTTTGCCTCCACCTACAATGAATATTTTGGGTTGAAATCTGTATAATTTAAAATATTTTTTATATTTAAAAATTCTGTAAAACATTTCAGATTTTAGCACACAGTGTGGGATCGGTTATCTGGCTTCCTCATATACAGAACGCCCCAAAAACAGGAATGCAAAGCGATAACCAAAGCTTAATTTACAGATGAAGCAGCACCGAAAAACTGGTGATAAATCACAGTTAAATATTAAAACTTTGTGTCAATCACCATATAAACAAAAGAACACAAAGGTAGTGCCATCTGTCACATTCTTTGTATGCTCTCCTCTCTGCCTTTCTGTTCATTTGTGACCTTGCCCCCTTATGGACACGCGTTTACTTTGGTTAATGATGGGCTGTTAAAAATTTCCAGCCCGAAATGCATCCTGTGTGTTCTTTTGTTTTTAGGGGGATTGATACAAAGTTTTAATATTTAATTCAAAGCTTAATTTGTTTCATTAAATATATAGAAAAAAAAAATCCGTTTATTTCATATTTGGCTTTGCATTCTGATATTTAACCAGTGTACATTACAGAAGTTACAAAATTTTTCTAATTTTCGCCCTCTTGATGATGGTTAGGCTCTGGTTGAAAGCGCTTGGGACTCAGACAAAAATTTTAACATCTAATAGAACGGTTTAATGTTTTAAAACCTTTATTTTCATTTTATAGCTATTTTAGTAATGAGTAATAAATTGTGATTCATTTTAAATGTTTTCATGCTTTAAATTTAATTTGTTTCCTTTCAAAAATGTAAAGAAAATCGCAAAATTCTTCAGCCAGTCTCGGAAAAAATTGCGAAATTTGCCCATCGATCATGTAAAACCAGTAAATTGTGGGGGAAAATTCGGAAATTCACCAATTGTTCATGGAAAATATGGCGGTTAATCGATTGCTGGAAAAATGTTAATTTCTGCAGTCAGTCGTGAGGAAAAACATAAAATTCATCGATCGGTCATGAGAAAAACCACAAAATTCATCCATCAGTTGATGGAAAATATTGCAAAATTCGACAATCGATTGCAGAGAAAAAAATGCAAAATTTGTCATTCAGTCGCCAGAAAAAATTTTGAAATTCTTCAGACAGTTGTGGCAAAAATATGAAATTCGTTGATCGGTTGTGGAAAAAAATTGTGATTTTCGCTAATTGATAAGAAGAAAAAGCCACGAAATTTGCCAATCGATAGAAGCAAAATAGTTCAAACTTCATCAATCGATCATGGGAAAAAAAATCTCAATTTCATCAGTTGATCGTCGAAAAAAATCATGAAATTCTTTGATTGGTAGCAGGAAAAAATTGCAAAATTTGTCTGTAAATCGAGGGAAAAAATTAATTATTACAATTGAAATTTGTTAATCAGTTGCAAGAAAAAATTGCGAAATTCATTGTTCGATCGCGAAAAAATGTCCTAAAATTCTACTGATAAAAAGGAACTTTAAACAATCCAGTTCCAAATATGTTTTTGGAACAGGGTGCAGGAGTTCCCTTTTTGAGAACATTGTGCCTTTTATTTTTTAAGAATTCTCACTCAGTAGCCCTTTTGTTCTTGAGTCAATACAAAGAAAAAAATAAGTAATGGTATTGCTTGCATTCATTAATTTACAAATTCAATAAATAAATATAAAAATTATGGTACAAAAAATATTATAACAAGTTGGAAATTGTATGTCAAACTAACAAATGAGGTGCGTTCGTAGTATAACTAGTTACATAAATATTCAGATCTTTTCTGATTTTTAATTCTGTGAAATGAATTATATTGTCTGCAGATTAATTTCTGTCATAAAATAAGTATCTCGGTCGCTTGACGATTAAACTTCGGAAGCTCCTATAACAAAAAAGCACCAATTTAAAAAAAAAAATTCAAATTTCTTAATAAATATTTTTATTAATATCTCCTAAAGTTTTGATTCGATTTTAATAAAATTTGAAATGTCTCGACAAAATTCTGCAAAGATAATATATTTTAAATTGCAAACCATTCGGTTGGGTAGTTTTTGCGTTGTTATATGCGGACGGATGGACCAAGCGACGACAATAGGTGCTACGTATTTATATAATTACGAACGCACCTAAAAAGCATTAAAAACAGATGCGCAACTGATATTTTTCACTGAACAACTGATTTGTGGAATGCAACAGTGGGGCTACTTCCATAAACAGCAAATCATGTCAATGTACGTACAGTAGTATATAAGAACAATTAGTGCAAGAGACATGCTATAAGTAACCAACTTTAGTAGAAGTGTTTTAAAAATCCACATCAAAGGATTCTTTCTGCTTCCAAGTCCCAAAACTAATTCTTAATTGTTAATGTAATAATTTTATAATTTGAATTGTAATTCAGAATGTTTTTTATTCTGTGTAAATAAGTTATCAAATTAACAAAATTGTAGGTATGTAACAAAATTGTAGTCTTCTAAATTTCTAATACCTTGTGCAAAAATCTCCCCCCTCCCCCCCCCAGCCATTTGAATTTTTAAAAGTTGTATTTACAAAAATGATACCCTGTATTAAAAAATGTGTATTATAATTCAGTAGTTTATTCAATTTGTGAGACCTTAAATATTTTTGGTTTTGGCTGTGAAAGTCCTTGGTTTTTATTTAAAGAAATGTGTACGAATCCTATATAACTTCATCATATATGATTATAACATTATGTATGTCATATAACTTGATGATACGGTTACTTGACAATTCATGCCTGGGAAAACGATGCGCAATAACAAAAATATACAAATTATTTATAATTAGATGCAAATTGAGAGATGCTGGGAAAAACTGTGCCTTTTCTTTAAAGAAAAAATTGTGGTTCTGTATTTTTCATAATAAAAAAAAAAAATGTTGTAAAAGTGGAAGAGATCTCAGTATGATACTAGATGCTCTTGAATTTCCGTGGGTACTAACCCTGGGCAATCTTATGGAATTGAGAAAGAGAAGCTCTGTAGAAGGTATGGAAGACTTTGATTGACCACAAGCCTGTGCATGAAAAGATTGACATATTAGCAAAGTTAACTGGACTAAACTTTATTGAAGCTGAAATGAAGATCCTAAAAGACATTGATTTATTTAACAAAGAGTTGCAATGGCTAATAAAAGTTTCATATTTTACATTTTGCAGCTAAGATTAAAAAAGTTGTCACTTCAGACATTATTGTGGGATATTTTTTCCTTCATCAAGGACTCAAAAAGGACAAAAAGAAGAGCAATAAATTGCAATATTGGCATAATATTTTTTTTTATTTGCTATTGTTTGTATTAAGTAAATATTATCATTAAATACAATTGAATATGGTCATTAAATTTTCATCAAGCTTTGCTTTTCAATTTTAATGTTATATCAGAGGAAAACTTTATCTTGACTTTTATTGGCAATTCATTTCACCACTAACCATATAAGTTGGGATGTTACTGTAATTCATATTCTAAGTTCTTATGAAAAGTAATGCAAACAGTTTTGTAAGTAATATCGCATTATAAGTTTGGATATTACTGCAATGTATATTGTAGTCTCTCATGAAAAGCAATGCAAACAGTTTTCATTATTAGAAATAGTAATCTTTATTCAAGTAAAGTAAACTTTAGTTCTGATTATTTTATTTTGAAAAAAGTGGTTGACAGAATATTTTTATATTTCATTTTTTTTGTTTGTAGTATTTACAATATTATGAGTAGGAATATTTATTAACAAATAAAAATGCAATATAAGAAATAAGATCAGATTGATGCAACTAAATTGTTATCACAAGGATTTAAAACTTTGTATTTGCATTATCATATGATACATATAACAATTTTTGATTTGATCAGTACAGTTTACAATGCATTAAACAAAGCAAATGATTAGATTAAACAGATGCATAGATTAGAATGCAAATAACTTGACAAACCTGGTAAAAATTACTGTGCTATATGTAATGCTATGTGTAATAAAAAAAAATCAATAATATATTTTTGCTATAAATATTTGTTGTCTGAGATATGATGAATATTACACAAAAATAACAATAAGATACTGATCCTTGCACATTTTCTTATTACAGGTGTACCTGTTATAGAAAAAGGAATGTTTTATTTGATATTAAGAAGAAAGAAATAATTTCATAATGTAGCCTCAGGTAAATTCAATCTCATCAGAAAGAAGTCCTGGAAAAATATCAACATTTTTCAGCTTCATAGATAATTATGTAAAATATAAGAGTACATTTTAAGATTACAGATATTTAAACCACTTATTAATGGAAGAATATTCTTTTACTTTTGTGGTTAATCAGTTTTATCAAGTCCATGTAATGAAATTTGATCTTTTGAATCTGCAAAAGCTGACATCATTGAAAAGCAGACTTCTAATTATGCTTATTGGCTCAGGTGTAAAAATAAAGAATCTATAAGAAAATTATAATTTTTTGTGGGAATATCCATTGTTGATATTTAAAACTATCTCACAAATATGTATTAAAAATAGATGCACCAAAAAACAGAAAAAAAAATCTATGAAGTGGTAAAGATAATTTTAAGAAAAAGCCACATTCTACAACATAAAAAAAAAGAAAGAAAGAAATGTCTGTGACAGAAACCACAAATGAGGATATTCCATCTTACGACGAAGCAGTGAGTTTCATATGTGAAATTTGCAAAATTGATTTTTTTGACGATTGTAAGCTGAAAGAACACATTCTTTCACATAATAAAAAGAAATCTAACATTTGTGAATTTTGCAGTAAAGCGTGCTCTACAAAATCCAATTTAATAAAACACCTTCGTGTTCATACTAAAGAAAAACCCTTTGTTTGTGATGTATGTAATAAACAGTTTACGAGAAAATTTCATTTAGATAATCACTTTCGTAATCATACTGGCGAAAAACCTTTCATTTGTATGATATGTAGCCAAGCATTTTCTCGAAAATCGCAGTTAAACAGCCATTTTTGTATTTATGAGAGCGAAAAACCTTTTTCTTGTGAAGAGTGTGACCAAGAATTTGCTCAGAAATCTGACTTAAATAAGCATCAACAGATACATACCAGTGGAAAGCCTTATTTGTGTGAGACATGCAATTTAGGATTTGTTGTAAAATCTCAGTTAGATAGACACATGCTCTTTCACACTAATGAGAAGTCTTTCATTTGTGGTGTGTGCAATAAAGGTTTCTCTTTTAAATGTAACTTAGAAAGGCATCTTCGTTTTCACAGCAATGTTAAGCCACATGTTTGTAAAGTGTGCAATAAAGCATATGCTGAAATCTATGACTTAACTAGACATCTCCGTACACACAGCGAAGAAAAGCCGTTTAGTTGTGATCTATGCAGCAAAGCATTTGTTGAAAAATCTCACTTGAAACAACACTTACGTACTCACACTAATGAAAAACCCTTCATTTGTGTGGAATGCAACAAAGGATTTTCTACAAAAGGTCACCTGACTGGGCATATGCGTGTACATACAAAACTGAAGCCTTATGTTTGTGAGGTTTGTAATAAAGCATTTCCTCTTAGAGGACTCTTAACTAAGCACTTTTCTAGTCATACTGGAGTTCACCTGTTGAGTAAACCATAAAACATTTTGTACCAGCTAAATCTATACTATTGCATCTTTTCGTGTATAAGGAATGCAATCTGAGATTTTTTTTTTCTCAGATCTATTTGAAAAGCACTTTGTTCCCATACTACCTCTAAAAAGCTATGAATTTCAGCATCTGTTGTTAAATCTGTAATTTAACTTCAATGTAAAGTAGTCAAAGAAAAAAAATGAACTTCAGCTTTAGTTCTAATTAATGCAAAGGAGAAAAAAAGAACAGTATTGTTTCATGGGAAGTTTTTTATCAATGAATATCATCTGTTTTGTCATTAAATGATCATTCATGTATTAAAGTTGATACTGGCTTTAAAAAGTGCAATAGTAACATCATAATTTCATTACATGTTAATAAAAGTGTTCTTGCATGTTGTAAAAAAAAAGAGCTGGAAACAAACTCATTTTAATGTGCTACAAATCAAGAAGCTTCCTTTAGTTCTGTGTTAAACTGTAATAGTCTCATTATAACAATTTTACATATACAGCATTTCACATAACATAAATCTGCATAAATACAATGAGGAACTCACTATGTGTATAAAATTTTACCATTATCTTTGTAAAACAACATATGTATTACAAATTTAACTGCGCTCTTTTATAAAGATATGATACTTGAGGATTTCAGTTTTTGTGTTTGTATCCGCAATAAATAAAATTTTATTTGGTATATCATGTGATTCCTTACATTAACTGTCACATAATCATGCACACATTCCTTGCTTTTTTAATGCTGGAATTTTTTTTATATTTTAGCTATGCACTGAACTATATAATAATATGTGTAGTGAAGACCAGTTGTCCTTGTTACCTTGAATGCAGCTGTATTCTCATAAATACAAAATTTTATGAGATTCAGAGGCTAAAATATGAAAAAAGGCTGATTTTGTTCTGAGAGTAATGTTTTTTTTTAATTTGGTTTATTTTTAAAAATATGATAATGTTATAATTTACTTTGAAAAATACTTTTTTTAATTGAGCAAATTACAGTGTTTATTTGGTTTCTACAATATAAAATTACATTAGAAAATAACAAGATGATAAGTTTTGATGTTTTCTAATCATATACATCTGATTTTTTTAGATGCAAAGTGTTCATAACATTATATGTGAATAATAAACACATGTAAAAGCAATGAGAAAGTTATTAGTGATTCCTGTTTAAAAAAATATCAAATTCATATACAGTAGAAGATCTTTATAAAGCAAATCTAAAAATGGAAGGTTATGCTTTATATAGAATTTTGCATTATACAGATCACATATAATTAAACTTACCTTGTAACCATAGCCAAATATGTCTGAAACGTATCAAAATACAGTAAAGTATATTTATATTGCATTCTTTGAGACCAGAAATTATGCAGATTATAAATTTTACATAATATATATAATTTCACACATTGTTAAATTTACTTTAAAAACTTGGTCCAACTATGTCTGGACTAAAAAAGTTCATTATATTACTTATTTTCAAAAAAAATTATTGTAATAATAACAATTTTTTTATTAAAAAGCTCTGAATAAAGAGATAAAGATGGGTCATTCCAAGTCAAATCAACCAGTGACTCAACCTGACCATTTTAGATTTTGATGAAACTTACAGGAATCATTCTCCTTGATGATATAAATGAGAATATATTTTTATTATTATTTTTATCTCAGTAAATTTTCATACAATTCATTTTTTTTAATTTCGAAAAATCATCATTTTTTGGCTTGTATAAATGTATTCAATTTTGAATTTCTCAAGTTCTATCAGGTGTAGAGAGTTGTTTGAACCCTTATTTTAAAGAGAATTCCATAAAGTTTAATTTGATATGCAAGTTGACTATGCTTGGTTTTAAAAAAGTTAATTTAATTTAATTTTAAAATTTTAAAATAGTGTTTTTTAAAAATTTTGAAAAAATTATGTTTTTTGTAAGACTAAAAATTTTAAATTCTGAAAGTTTTAGAGTGGGATCTCAATTGGGATCAGCAATTATGTTAAAAAAAAAAAAAAAAAAAAAACTAATGTTAAACACCAGTTGAGGCTGGTATTTAAAGTTGGCACCTTGCCAACTTTATGATTGTGCTAAAGATAGTGTTGTTTTATTCATTTTATTCATTTTTTTTTATAACTGCTAATCCCATTGAGATCCCACTCTAAAACTTTCAGAATTTAAAGATTATAATATTACAAAAAAACAATTTTTTCAAAATTTTTAAAAAACACTATTTTAAATTTTTTAAAATTAAATTAAATTAACTTTTTTAAAACCAAGCATAATCAACTTGCATATCATATTAAACCTTATGAAATTCTCTTTAAAATGAGGGGTCAAACAACTCTTTACGCCTGATAGAACTTGAGAAATTCAAAATTGAAAACATTTATACAAGCCAAAAAATGATGATTTTTTGAAATTTTAAAAATTAATTGTATGAACATTTACTGAAATAAAAAAAATTATAAAGCTATATTCTCTTTTGTATCATCAGGAAGAATGATTCCTGAAGGTTTCATTAAAATCTAAAATGGTCAGGTTGAATATTGAAAATTTTTGGTTGATTTGATGTGGAATGGACCCAGATGAGTTAATGTATCAAATTTAGCTCTCTAGAGAATAGAAATTTATTTACATAGAGGAATGTAGGTGCTTCTTAATTGCAAAATTCATTGTTTACGTCTGAGAAGTTGTGCATTATATAGAGAATTGCAATATATAAAATTGCATTATAAAGATCTTCTACTGTATTTGAAATAGATTAAAATTTTATACATAAACCTCTGTTTCTGGCTTTGTAAAACACATTAAAATATTCTTTAAAAAAAAATCAAGCAGAGAGGCTGTGAATATACATACTAAATTATATTAAAAACAATCAAAAGATCTTTTTAAAAATGTTCTTGACCACCATCAATGAAAGATTGGGAGGGGGGGGGCAAAATCAATGCTTACCTACTAGAGAAGCAGGCTCGGATTTGATTTTTATACCAGTCTTTAGGGTTGGGCTGAAATGGAAAATTTGGTACTTTTCCAGTATTCCAGCTTTGTATTTTTTTTTAAAACTTAGTACGATTTGAGCTTCAGAAAGTGAGATTCCTTGCCAATTGATATAAACAGCTATGAAAACAAACCTAATGAACTTTTATGCTGGTTTATATATGTATTTGTTTATATATATATTATTATTGTTTACAATTTACTTTGTATACAATTTACTTTTGTTTGTATATAAAAATAGACAAATGGCCTCTTTATATTAAATACATTGTGTACAAAAGTTGCTTGTGTATATGAAACAGTGAGTAGGTTGCTAGAAAATATGCTGCCACATTTTCTTCTCTCACCAAGACCCCCCATACTAGAAAAATACCGAAAATTTTATTTATGCACAGAATGAAAAAAAAAATTTCTATTTAAGAAACAAGAATATATAGTCTAAGTTTCTTGAAGTGTTTTACAATCCTTTAAGGGAAAATATTCTTCCTGATCCTGACGCCTTTGCACGGTCAGTGTTAGTAACATAAAGAAACTGTGGGATATCTTTTGTCTATCCTTGCTTTCTGTTTAAAGTCTTTTTACAGGAAAACAAGGTTCTTCCAGTTTAGCAATGATATTTTAAAAGAATAAGGATTGTGACTGCTCCAGATTTCTGCCTTTGGTTGGGTATAAATAACAAACTCTATTTAAAGAAGATTTTCAGAGACATGAAAATCACAAAATATTGACACAAGGGAATATTTAAGATTAGTACTTATTTCTATGTAAGAAGAGATTTTAAAATGCAAAAATTAATCTTGAAATGATTTTTAAATGTTATTAGCAATTTTCTACTGCATAATATCAGTATCGGACTTTGATGACACAAATATTTTGGCTTGGATTTCCAAGCGTCAGACAAACAAAAAAAAGAGCCTAAACTTACCTTTAAAACATACTTCCTTGGGTGAGAGCAAAAATCCGAATGACATTAAATATTCACTAGATGTTCTTTGTGCAATGGAAACTCCATATAGTGGAATGCATTTACTTTAAAATATTAACTTTAATATATCTGGAAACAAATCTATGAGTTTCAAGTTCCTATCTTATGTACACTCATTTTTAAATCAATTTTTGAATTATTCTTTGAGATACTCTGTATTTTTATAGTCAATCAGTGGAAAAATAAATTGCCATTTTATATTGTGGAACATCCTTATAAATGCATATGTTTTACTTTGGTGTAAGTGGTTAATTAGATATTAAAATTTAACCAAACTCTGCACTTCATAACATCATAATTTTATTATATGTTTAAATGAAGCTTCTAATTAGACATGGTAAAACAAATCTTAATAAATTTTGGAGTCAAATAATATAGTTTGAAATTAATTATTATATATATAATAGCACTAAGTGTATAACACTTCTGGAGTGAACTCATCTGGATCCTGATAATCTTTCAATCTTTCGTTAAAATCTGCCATTTTATTTTAATTTTCAGAGATTTAATTTTTTCAATAAAGCTGCATAAGATTAACCTTTTTAAAAAGATTGTGAAAAACAAAAACATCTTGAGTGATGAGCTACATCAAAATATGCATGTTTTTCGATATATCTTCAGTTGAAAATCGTTTCATCCAGCCATCAGCAATAGCAATAGTAAACAGTATGTGAATCATTACTTTGAGATTCATTAAAATATAGACCATGGATGCAATAATTGAACAACTCCATGTAACTTTATGTTAAAATGCCAATTTAAAGAAAGCGAAGGTGTTGACATGTGGTGCCATCTACTGCCGGTATAGTTTAATCATAACGTAGTGACGTTATGGATAGTGAATATTTTATTACATTCTTCTACACACAGGCATTTTAAAAATCTATAACCTCCAATTTCTTATAAATAAAAAAAATGCTTGATAAAATGGGCTGATTTTATAACTCTTTTATCTTCACATGATCTTAGTCAGATAAGATAAAATTTATTATTTCTTCATTTTCGTGCCATCTGTTGAGTAAAGTATAATCATAATATACCGCAGCTACGTTATCGATATTATTTTTTTTTCACTCCCTCCTCTGCACACAGGCATTTAAAAAATCTATAACCTTCAATTTTTTATAAATAAAAAAAAGAATGCTTGAAAAAATGGGCTTTTTTTATTAACTATTTTACTCCAGTGAAAGGAAGGTGTTGCCATGTGGTGCCCTCTGTTGCCAGTAAAGTGTAATCATAATATACTGCAGCTACGCTATCGAAATTAAATATTTTTTTTACATTCTACTGTCCACAGGCATTTAAAAAATCTATAACCTTCAATTTCTTATAATTAGAAAAAGAAAGCTTGAAAGAATGGGTTGTTTTTATAACTATTTTACCTCACATGATCCTATTAATCAGATAAGATTAAATTTATTACTTCATAATTCTTTTTATAATGCAATGCTATATCATTCTTTTAAAAATTCAAACACGTCATACTGACAGGCTATCTTCTAGTATTTGAAATAAATATGAATTGTAAGCTTTTATTTTTTTTAACCTAGAAGCTGAAAATATTATGCCAATCCAAAATTTCAGATCATTTTGCCAAATAGTTTTTGAATTAGGCTTAACCCTTTCTGTGGCAATGTACTTCTGTTGCTGAAATGATTGAATGACACCAAAATTTACAAAAAATATATTTGAAGATAAATAAAATGTATATTATAAAAGAAAAATTATTCTAAAATACTGGTGTCATTGTGACATTTAGTGATTAAAATTAAGTGGTATAAATAATATACCGCTACCCTTCAGGGGGTTAAAAAAACTACCTGCATTGGAATATATTTCACAATGATTAAAAATGAATTTAACATTAAGAGTTTCAAACTTTAAACCTTCATGTGCAAAAACCAAATGACTTCCATTTGGTATCAAAAGGTGAAATTTACTAAAGAATCCATGTAGGATGTCAAAATTAGGTGTTAGTATTAAAAATTTTAAAGTTTGTTACATTTTCAATTTGTAGACAACTCTCTGAAGCATAATTTAAGTACAGCATTAATTAGTAGAGATTATTACTAACCGAAGAGCGGGATTTCCAATTCCATGCCTGGGACAACTTTTTCTGTGAAGTAGTTACTTTGTAGAACGGGCAGTGTAGCATGGAATCAGAGATCCCTTCCTTGGGTTAGTGACTGGAATGGTAGCAGCAGATCAATGACTGATAATGAAAAATCTCACCAGAAAAATTTAAAAGCCAAATTTGACAAGTGTTAGATATTGACCGGTGGGTCTGAACAGGCTGGGCATTTAATACCGTAACCAATAGCAATCTTCTATAATTTGGTTGCCTTTCATTTCTCATTGACTAAGGGATATTGTGGCCACCCTAGGCTTCATCGTATTTTGTCATGACAGCTAATGGCTGCCCTCATGATTGATTAAAACAACATCAATCACATATTTGATGATAGTCTTTTATAAAATGATTAAGTAAAACATGTTACTGTCTCCCAGACTTCAAGTGGAGTTGAAAGAGACACAATTATCTCTGTCACTAATCACCTGATGGCAAGAACCGATAATTAATGGTTCTCAAGATTATAATTGTGTTCTTTAATCATTATATGGAGGATAAAAACTACTTCTATATATGTATATCCATGTCCAGTTAACATATTGTGTACAAGAATAATATTAAACATCATTAAAACAATTCTTGTAAACATTAATTTCTTTTTAACTTAAGAGTAAAATAAAGACTAGTGAAAAATTTAAATCTTTAGAATTTTTATACATTTCAAAAGATTAAAAAAATTTTCTGTCAAATTATTTGATTCTGAGTTTTCTATATTTACCCTTTAGGTGTTAGGACCATGTTTTCCCGTATTCCAAATTCTTACTCTCGATTGCTAATCCCAGTTTTTTTCCCAAAGGATTTTTCATCTGTGAAGCACTAAGCCCAGGTTTTTCTATATACTGGTTTTTGATCATGAATCACTACACTGTTAAAAAAAATCTGAAATTCACGGGTATTTTTTTCCTGAATTTCACAGAAAAAGTCCTTTTTTGCGACAAAAGGGTATTTTCCGTTAAAAAACAGAAAATTTCCTCATATTTCCTGAAAACAACGGAACGGACGGAGACAAAAGGGGATAACGGAGATATTCCGTTATCTTATCTGCTGCATATTTATTTTCAATGTTTAAAAAACTGACATGTTGTTGCACAGAAAAACTAAAAATTTAATAAATTAAAATTTCGAGTTTATTAAAAAAAAAAAAAAAAAAGTACTTTCGAATTAAAAAAAGTAATAATTTTCCCATTCTTTTAAAATTATTTGCAATTTATTTTTTAAAGTTATAAGAAAATATTCGCACTTAAAATATATTCTAAACAAGCAGATTAAAATATATGTATATAATAGTTAAATTAAGTGAAAAAAAAATCTATTTTACTCAAAAAAGCAACATACAAAACTAATGCTTTCAAATAAAAAGAAAATAATATTTTTCTCATTCCTTTAAAATTATTCGCAATTTAGTTTTTAAGGTAATAAAAAGTACTCGCACTGAAAATATATTCTAAGCGAACACATTTAAAAAATATATAATAGTTGGAAAAAAAATCGCTTTTCTTAAGCAAGCAAACATTTTTTATCGAATTTAATTCAAATATAATATTCATATTTTACATCTAACAATCAAGTTAAGAATATATATAATTCATGTTTTTATCCTGTATTAATATTACAATTTTAAAACATCAACATCATCTCATAACGAAATCTCCTCGCAATTAACTTCAAAATTACCAAGCTTCTAAACCCCAAATTATGTCTGTTCTAAGCCGCCATTTTGAGAATTTCCAAATGATCCGTTCAAACTGCTAATCTAGCAAGCGCCCGCTGGTCAAACCGGCAAGACGCTGGACTCGAGGCATTATCATTCCTGGTTCAAAACCCAATGTCGACCAAAAGCTGTTCTTGACGTATGTCAGATAGTAAATACTCCCGCAAAGTCGACAGATGGCAGCACCAAGTGAGATGTCAAGATTTTTTTAAACCGAGTTTATCTAAAACGGAAAATGTCCTTTTCTGTCAGTTCTATGAGGAATATTTCCGTGATTTCTGAGAGCGTTAACGGGAAGTTACCGCTTCTGCAAACGGCGATTTTCCTTCTTTTATTTTTCAAAACGGAAAATCTACTAACGGAACGGAAAAAGTCCGGCAACTTCGCTGCCAGTACTTTTACCGTGAATTTACGGATTTATTTTTAACAGTGTAGGCCCTTCTTTCCCTTATAGTAATCTGATTGATTGACATATGGGTCGGGCACAGAATAATTGGTTCTGACAACAATTCTTTGTATTCACTTTACAAGTCATTCTTTCATTGGAAATATGTTATTGATCTTTTGTAAAATACATCCTGTTTCCAGGGATGTCTTTTTAAAAGGAAATAATCCTAGAATGGTGGAATAATAAATATAACTTTTCTTTTCATAAGTAGAAAGGACAAGCAAAAATTTAATCAAGAAAGTATCTTATAATTATACAACAAATATAATATAGATTATGAAATTATTTTTGTATCTTAAATTTCAATTACATCTATATGAATAAATATTAATTAACAATTCATTTTAAATTGTATTTTTTGTATTACAGCAAATTGTATTATTTTTTATGTTTTGCATAAAATGGGATAATATGAGCACATTTTTGCATAGTTGTATTTCTCTTTAATAATACACACAAGTACACCAGACACACACATATATATCAGAGATCTGTTTAGGAAAGAATTGGGTCCTTTAAAGGACTCTTCACAAAATTTTTCATTTAAAAAAAACACCCTCCACAAAATTATTTTCCCTAAAACAGGACCCTTCACAAAATTCTTTGTCTTAAAAATAGGTTTTTCACAATATTTTTCCATCTTTAAACCAAACATTTCACAAATAAATCATTTAAAAGTAAAATCTGACCCGTCACTTTTACATATATAAAGAAAATGTATATATTTTATGTCCATATATCTTCTTAAAAATGTATAAACAAGAACCTGACTATAATGACCATTTCAAATTCACAAAATTATAATTAGATTTTTCACAAATATAAAAAGCTTTTCACAAAAACATGACCCTATGAAAAAAGTCTGGAGAGACCCCTGTATATAATAAAAAAAAGGTAACTTGCAAAGCAAATTTAAAAAATAAATTATTTCCATATTGTTAAGCCCGAGAAGGGACAGATATTAAAATTATTTTATTTAGTCAATGATACAATAATGTTGCATTTTTATATTAAATCTTGTTCAGTCTATTTAATCTTAAAAATTTAAATTTAAAACATGATATTAAAGCAAATTTAAAACATTTCATTTAGTTGAAATGAAATCTAAATAAATCTTCAACTTTTTTAATTATTTGAACTTCTCATGTTTCTTGTCTGTTAGAATTTGCTACAATACAAATTTTGCATAATGCATGTAAAATTGAGAAAAACGTTGAAGATTTATTTAGATTTCATTCACATAATTTTTGACATGGCCTAATTCTTAAAATCATATCTTGCCCGCACTGTAATAGAAAGCTTTAATTTACCCATAATGCAGTTTAAACTGATCGAATGAATAGTCGAAGCCAGGGAGATAGAAATAGGGGACAAAATAATAATCTATCTTCCTGGTCGAAGCCTGACAGGTCTCGAAAGAAAGTAACAACACCAGAATTTAGAGTTTTTTGATTGAGGATTTATTTTTTTACAGAATTAGGTGTTTTGAAGAAAATATGTGGAAGCGCGTACAAAAAGTGGGAAAAACTCTAGTAAATTAACTCGTTCAACAGGATTTGCTGTGTTAGAATAGCATGGGGAAGTCGCACTGGAAATAAATAAGCCTTGCGCTGCTGCGCAAGGCTTAATACATATATTTATATATATATAGTGAAATTTCTTGAATTAGTCATTCCATAAATTTGATAATTGTATACACTTGTTCTAAAAATAGATTTTAGTGGTAATTAACTGTTAATTTTTGCTTCGTATAATCTATAAACTCATGAAGTTTAGCACCGTGTTTTTGACAACTAGGTGTGCAATTTATACTAATTCTAGTTCACTTTATATAATTAAAATTTTAATCTCTATTTTAAATAAAAATACAAAATACAATTTTAATTCCATTAATATTTTATGCATTATTAGAGTCATTTTCTTTTTGAAAATAAACAATTATAATACAACTAGTTTTCATATGTGTTGTAAATGAATCGCTAAAATATTTTATTTTTTTATTGGTGACATTTATTTCATTAAAACCTGTTGAAATTAAGTTGATTAACAAAACCTGTTTCATTAAAACTGTTTAAATTTAAATATTGGAGTTTATCTAAAATTTTTTGATATAGTATTAATTCTTAGCTTTCTATATGCATAATTGCCAAAGTTTATGAAATACATACATGGAAATATTAAATTGTTTCGATAAAATTGGAAAAATGTTCTCAATTGGTATTTCGTCTGATCCCTCTTTACTACATTTTCTATGGTTACAATTTACAAAAGTTAAATTTGAACAAATTAATTTTTTTAAACTTCTGTATAATAAATTAATATTTCAAGTTTTTTTTTTTTTTTTTTTTTTTTTTTTTTTTTTTTTTAAATAGTTGGCTTAGTATTTTCAAAAGTTTATGTGATTGATGCCATGTATCTTTGAAATTTTCAGCTTTTCAAGTTGCTATTATTTTAAGGAACTACATATATCTAACTTTCGAACAAATTTTCTAGGATACAGTTATTAAAATTAGCTTGACATTATTAAGACTAAAGCATAATTTGAAATAATGTATAATTTTAATTCAAAGTATTATAAGTACAATACTAAATATTGCAATTTATGTAATGTAATTGTATTTTTAATATTATAATGTATAGCATTATTATTTGTGCCATGTGAATGTAATCTAAAAATTGTAATTTATGCAATTTAATTGTATTCTAAATAAGCATATATTAGTAATAACTTCTTTAAGCCCGTCTGATAAAAATTTCTGTTGAATGTATTTTGTTTGCAAATTACGCATTTGACACAGAAAAAAGTATAAATTTTAATGAAAGATTCATTTTAAAATGTTGCTTTCTTGTTTATATCCATCTGTTTCATATACCATATACTTTAGCCGAAGCGCGTATGGAGAGACAAATCCGGTCATGTGCGTTAAAAGTCCTTCAGGACTTGGGTTCGATGGTCGCATACGTGCCGGGCACTCCTCAGGCGCCTGGCGGTGCATCTTTCTTTTATACCATATACTTTATTTCCTTAAACTTTTAATAAGGGATATACTATGCAAATAATGAAAGATGCAATTATGAGTAAAAATAATACTATTTTTCACTAGGTAACATGCGATTTTATTTCTGCAAATACAAATTATGAAAATTTAAAATAATACATTTGATAATATATATCACTTATAAACTAATTGAAAAAAAAAACTAATTAAACTAAACTAATGTGCTCAATTTTGCAACTGTAAAAGCCTTCATATATAATTCAAAATATTAATTTGAATCTGGAGGTTTAAACCTACCTTCAATAGAAAAACATAATTCTTGGTATTTTGGTCTCAGCGATATGAAAAAACAGTTTTGACATATTCACTGCAATAAGTTAATCCTTCCCTTTACAAATAGCCATTCTATTTGTACCTGCCTACCAAACAAAGCATACAAGCTATGTACACATACCAAGATGGGGGAAAGAAAAAATTGTTTTTAATAGTTTGGTGAAACCTGGAAATCTAAGGACAGATCTTAGTGAAAGAAGTAGCAGTTAATTACAAAAATTCTTTTCGGGAAGAAAGGTGAACTAGGTTGAAATGGTGAAAGGGTTAAAAACAGAGAATATAGAAAGGCCCACATTAACAATTTAGAAACTGTGTTAAAAATGTGTTATTAATAGTGTATTCTGTACTTGATTACTGTTTCATAAACATTTGAAAATTCCTGAAAAATTAAATGGTGTTTATACATTTTCATCTATTTCAGATTTAGATGACCCTGGAGTTTATTTTGAAGGAATAATTTGAATTGAGAAAACATGTGGCAAGAGAAATAATGTGTAAGGATTAATGCTGAAAATATCTGGAAAAAACAATACAGTTCTCATAATGAAGCATATTTTATTTTCATGAGCTAGTAACATGAAGAACAGGTGGTGCAGCATGGAATCAGAGGTCCCTTCCTTGGGTTACTGACTGGAATGTTAGCTGCAGTTCAATGACCGATCATGGAAAATCCCACCAGAAAAAATTAAAAGCCAAATTCGACAAGTTTAAGATATCAACCAGTGGGTCTTCATCTGTGTATGAAATTAAATATCTTAACAAGTACAGTCACTCTTTCATTAAAATAAAATGTATCTAATTAAAGAAAATCCTGATGGAACAATAAACAACTATATCAAGCTTCCATTGTACTTTTTCATCCATAAAAAGATTTTTCACCTGAAGCATACTATAATGGATCTCCTCCAGGTTGCATTTTAAAGAAACTTTTTTGGTCATTCTTAAGAAAAGCTTTTCTAATCTGATATTTGTATAAAAGTATTTATCTTAAGTCTCATTCAAATACTTTGAAGTGTGTTGAAAAGAAGTGATTCCTTTATAGAATATGCATTAAAATCAGTGTTGTAGTCGTAAAAATATCAGAGGGTATAACTCTATAGCCAGAGATTATATGCTATAATTTTTCGTGAGTATACAGAGCTTCTTAGGGAAAAAATACTATGGAAAAGCCTGTCATTTCACAGATATCTGCTCGAGAACTTGCTTTACAATCTATCTTAGATGATCACCTTCCCACTAATTCTGAGGAAAAGCCCAGTGTTTGTGAGGAGTACAATGAGGGAGTTTCTCAGAAATCTACTTCAAATACTGATGAGTGTACTCATGAGAAGGAGATACCTGATGATTGTGGGGCACTTAAAGAAGAATTTTCACATCTACCTTCTTTAAATGACATTCATGTTGATACAGAAAAGCCTCTCTTACATGAAACATGCAAAATATCTGCTCGAGAATTTGCTTTACAATCTATCTTAGATAATCACCTTCCCACTAATTCTGGGGAAAAGCCTAGTGTTTGTGAGGAGTACAAAGAGGGAGTTTCTCAGAAATCTACTTCAAGTACTGATGAGTGTACTCATGACAAGGAGATACCTGATGATTGTGGAGCACTTAAAGAAGAATTTTCACATCTACCTTTTTTAAATGACATTCATGTTGATACAGAAAAATCTCTACATGAAACATGCAAAAAAAGATCAGTTCAAAAATCTGATTTAAATCAGCAGCATACTAAGGAGAAACGTTTTATTTGTGAAGTATGCAATAAAGGATTTTGTTACAAATCTCACTTAAATGCACATACTCTTTACCATGCTGAGAATAAGCCTTTCCTTTGTGAGTTATGCAATAAAAGTTTCTGTTTTAAATCACACTTAAATGTGCACCTGCGTTCCCACACTAAGGAGAAACTTTTTACATGTGTGATATGCAATAAAAGTTTTTCTCACAAATCTCACTTAAATGTGCATTTACGTACACATACGAATGAGAGACCTTTCTCTTGTGAGGAATGCAATAAAGGATTTTCTAGGAGCTCTGATTTAAAGTTGCATTTTCGTTCCCATACTGGAGAGAAGCCATTTGTTTGCAAAGCATGCAATAAAGGATTTTCCAAGAAGTTTCAGTTAACTATACATTTTCGTATTCATAGTAATGATAGACCTTTTGCCTGTGATGTATGCAATACTAGATTTTCAGATAAATCCAATTTAAATAAGCATTATCGTATTCATACTGAGGAGAAATCTTTTGTGTGTGAGACGTGCAACAAAGCATTTTTAGAGAAACGTCATTTAATTAGACATTATAAAGTTCATAGAAAAGATAAACTTCACAAAAATACTGGTGTCCAAATTTAAGGATTTTGCATACACTATATGCACATATACATGTTGCTCATCACAAAGTGGTTAAAGGGTGTCCTCTGTATTAATACCATAAAGCTTTCAATATGTTTATAAGGTCACTATCAGATTCAACGATTTTTTTAACAAAGAACTTTTGAGCCAATGTTAACTCAAATTTCTCTGCAGACAAAGTAGAAAAAAACGTTGCAATTCTCATTGCAAAAACTGTTAAAAAGAACTGGTTATTAGTTACTAGTATTTATTTCCTTTTTATTGATGCAAATAAAATGTCAGATTGCTGCTAGTTTCATTGCTTTTCTTTGTTATTATTAAATTCCTACTATTCGCTCACACTCTCTCTATATATATCTTGTTCAAATTTTCAATTGTTAATAAAATATTTTCTATTCATTCACTCAAGTTCAAATATATTTTTTTAAAACTTGTAGTGGATGACACTTTATGTTAATACAGTTTTTTCAAATATTAATTCATTCATTAAATTTAATTAATTAATTTTAGTTTTCAATGGGAGAAAAAAATTCCTCCCATTGTTTTCATAAATGAAATGAAAGATTTATCTCAAATGAGTGATGCTACAGAAATAAAATACTGCAACGATGATTCTAAAATAATGTTCAACAAAGATAACGTGGGACATGAATGCTGCACGGGTTTATTTTATATATTTATGATTAAAAAGTAGGAATTGACTTAAATTTTTTTTTATATTACTTGTTTGATAGGAACTCTTTTTAGGTGTGTTTGTAATTATATAAATACATAGCACCTATAGTCGACGTCTGGTCTGTACACATATAACAGTGCAAAACTACCCAACCGAATGAAATTTAATATATATACCGTATATACTCGCGTATAAGTCGATCCCCTAACTTTTAAAGGCAAATTCTGCAAAAAATCAAAATCCCGCATATTAGGAGACCCCCTAAGATTTACTTCAATTTTGCATAAAATCAAGCCAAAGATGGAAGAAAAATGTGCGCTCCATTTGGTAGGACAGATTCGATTCACCAATGCGAAAAAGTGGTAAGTAAACAAAAACAAATCAATGAAATAATTTTTAATGATAAATTATTATTATTTGTATATTGTAAATATTATTTTATTATTCTTACACATAAAAAGACAGAATTTTGGCAGTAGTTGAAGTTTTTTTTTTTTTGTTGTTGATTTAATTGACTCGCATATAAGTCGACCCTTCTAATTTGCTTGCCGAAAATTGTCAGAAATTCCTAGACTTATACGCGAGTATATACGGTAATCATTGCAGAATTTATTTTATATTTTATGAAAATGGAATCAAAACTTAAAAAGATATTAATAAAAGTTTTCTTCATTCAATTAAACCCTATCATATGCAATTAATTCAATGATATTGCATAATAGGTAATGATTCTAGGTTGCCATGGTAATTCTGTCCTATTTAAGATGGAGTCCTATTATTTCTGTATTACGGGATTTAAAAACTGGATTTGTATACTAAAATTGTTTAATTATAGCAATCCTATAATCTACCGACAGTTTCTGGGATAGATGTTTCTGGAGAAATAGATATTAAATTGAAAAAGAGTCTCAATATGGATTTCAAGTTATGAAATTTTCAGTAAATGTCAACAAAAGATAAAATGATGCCAACTTAAAATGTACTTATTTTATTGCAAAAATTAATCATATAATAACAGACCATATAATTAATTTTTTCACTAAAAATAATAACGATAATTTTTTTTCATTGTCTTGTAGTATTGGATACTTGTGCATAGTATAATTTTAAAGTAACAGAATTGTAATTAATTGTTTGTAAAAATGTATTGAAACTTACTTTCATAAAATAAAATGAATATCTATAATATGAAAATCTCCATATAAAATAAATTTCGTATTCATGCATTTTTGCATAAGAGTGCAACAGCTATTGCACCAAGATCTGAATATTTATAAAGAGAAATAGTTATATAGTACGAAAGCACCTCATTTGTCATGTTTGACGTACAATTTTCAACTTGTTTTATGTTCTATTGGGATAGAAATTATGCTTTATATCCTGTAAATCCCTCCTTTCTTTTACTGAGCTGACTAATATACATTCTTGTTCATGGTTCCACTTCATCTTATCCCTGCTAGATTTCATTACATCCGTCACTTTGCTAAATGCCTATCTCTGAATGGGTTTTTGAAGGGGAAATTCACCTTATGGGCAAGTATTTATATGAACTAATAATAAGGTTGCATGTATTTTTGGTCGCTATGAGACTACATATATAATGATATAAACTTTTTGGTAATTTTGAACCACCTCCCCCCCCCCCCTTATGATATCATATGTTATCATTCATCAACACCTTCCCCTTTTCCCCAATGATATCGCAGAGTTTCCCCCAAGTTTAAAAAAGGGCAGGGTGCTGCTGATGAGAAAAGGGCACTTTTGGAATTTTTGAAGGCACTTTTTTTATTCTTAAGGGCACTTTTCAGATTCTTCAGGGCACCTTTTTTTAAATGTTAAAGGTATTATTTTGGTTTTTAAAGCCACTTTTGATATTTCAAAGTCAAAACACGCTTTTTAAGACAACATTGAGTCAGTTTTTACTATGAAAGCAAATTTTTTAATGCAAAAAGGAGAAAGGGCAAGAAGGGTGCTAATTATTGTACTGGAGGGGGCAAGAAGGGGCTATTTTGTAAACCAAAGGGCAGGCAGGGTGCAGCACCCTTCTGAAACTTTCTGGGAGAAACTCTGATATCTCTTTATCAATGTCTACTCTTTTTACTTAAAATTTTTTATATATATATTTGAAATGGTATACAGATATGGCTTTACATTTGTTTACTTTACTGATTCAAATGAAGAGAAGAAGTCAACAAAATATCTCTGTTACACATGAAATAACTTTACACCATCGAATACTTAAAAGAAATACAGTTACTATTTAAAAGTATTTGATAATAGCTTTTTGTTGCATAATACATTCAACACTAATATTGTCTTCTTGCGAATGCCCCTTGCACGGGGAAGGGCAAACAGAATTTCTTATAAACAAAACAGGTGGACAACATTCTTTCTTTATAGTAAACACAAGTATCATTTCAAACCTGGTTTCTGTAACAGCAGATGAATAGGAATGTCAAACGTTGGGATAGTCCATGTTTTGGAATGAAATAATTTTATTATTTAAAACCATTAAATGATTATAACTGAATTTTCATGGAAATACAAGCTAAAACATGGATTATTTTGATATAAAAAAAATTGGTGGATTAAAATGATAACAATATGAAAAGACCACCTTATCCCCCTAGAAATATTTTACAATATCGAGTGCCTGACCCTCCACCCTAAAGTGTTAACGCTATTATACAGGAATTGCACTCTTAAACCATTAGTATAAAATCCCAAATTTTCCTGGAGGGATATATTAATGCTATGAGAAAATTCATTCCTCCCCCTGAATTCAACACTAGAAGGGATACCTTCTGGCCGTATTTAAACCACTCATCCTGAAAGGTTAAAACAAGAAACGATTTCAAAAGCACAATGTTTTGGATTTCCTTTAATTCTTTCTCAAAAAGCTCAATTTTCTTCCAGATTTAAGATTCTTGCCCACTTTCACTACTACCATTGGAAACTTAATGACAAATTTTTAAAAGAACCTACTAGACAAAGTTTAAATATCTCTTGTCATAAAAGAACAATTTTGAAAACTAAATGTTTACCAAAATCATACAATGTCATATCTAGTGATGATTGATAACAATACATTTTATCGATTTTATTGATAGTATGGATCACTCAGTTTTATTGATAGTATACATTTTTTATCAATGTCTCCAGTAAATCAATATCAAATCTGATTTTATCAAGAATTGCCATAAAACAAAATTAAGACTAGTTTCGCTATAAGTTGACTAGTTAATGCGATATGGATGGTCTCATATCAACCATCCATATCTAGTGATGGTTGATAATAACACATTTTATCGATTTTATTGATACAGTACGGATCACTCAGTTTTATTGATAGTATCAATTTTTTTACCGATGTCTTCAGTAAATAAATTTCTAGTCTTATTCAATATCAGATCCGATTTTATCAAGAATCTCCATAAAAAAAAAATTAAGATTAGTTTTGCATTAACTATTTCACATCATCCCTTTAAACGTTGGAGATCTTGTTTATCTTCTCACTGCCGTGAACTGATATATCCGTTCAGTATGCTGTAGGTTTCACTGCCATATTATCATTATTTAAATTAATATAATTCTACAAATATAATTTTTAAAAAAGTAATGATTAATAGTCTCAAGGATTATATTCATATACGTAATTAAGTTTTTTATATCATGTTTGAAATATCCTTTTATTTTAACATTTAAAAAATATTACAGAGAAAACAACATTACAATTTTGTCCTTTTGCTCGGCAGTCAGGGATTAAGGTTTCAAGAAGAGCTGCAGTAGCCAAATTGCTCAAGGGAAGCTTCATCCACTGAAAACACATTGAAAATAAGAACTGAAGACAATATAATAGAAGGCAAAACAGTAAATTACAGCCCCCTCCCTGGCAAAGAGACCAGAACTAAAATAATGGTTGGTGAGGGGACAAACCAAGACAAGTTGTGTGTTGATCGGATAAAGAAAGAATGTATATTATGCTGCAGCACCACATAGTGGATAGGGCAAAATGCTCAAAAAAGTGTCAAATTATCTGATCTTCACTAAATTTATATAGAAATCAAAGAAACTTAAAAGAAGTCTATCACTGATAAAAGAAAGGGTGAGGGGGAAAAGAAATGCCTGTTTCTACCTTAAATAAATATCGGAGAGATTCAAGCTTAATAGTAGAAATGCGTCTGTGGCCCATCAGGGCAAAAAGCTAAATATGTATTTCAGTGGCCACTAAAAGGGGTTAAAAAGGTAAAAAAAAACTGCCTAAAATGGAAAAGCTGAAGTTAAAATTTCTCGTAGCATGGAAATTAAAAGACCTAGGGTGCAAAGGACCCCAAACTAAGGCTTAACCCAACAATTCAGAGTTAGATGATACCATGGATATGACATTTGTGCATATAAATATCTATTATAGGTACTGAGATACTGTCTAGCAGAAAATAGCAATAACTCAAAAAAGGGGCCACCTAGGCTAAAAATGAAAATGGGGATTTGATGGGGAAATAAGAGTTAACTAAGGTATCCAAAAATGGGACTGGCGTAGAAGGGAGGGGAGTCAAAACACCCCAAAGGACCGGAAGAAGCACCACGAGAAGGATGCCTTTATGCTAAGGAAAAAATGCATACTAGATGGTGACTATATAAAATATAGTATATTACTTAAATGTAAAGCTGGTATACAATCGACAGCAAAAGTCCTAGCAATGAGAGATAGACTCCTCCTTGAAGTCTCGAAAGATGACCAGTGTTCTGCAGACTTTCCTTAGACACTAGCAAGCATATCCATGGAGAGAAAAGGTACTATTATATTAAGTAAGGTGGAATTGTAAGCTTGAAATGGCAACATGCCAACAACTGTTGAGTTTCTGTCTTATCGATCTCAATCTAACCTATCATCCATTTTTATTTTCTTCAAATCAGCATTGCAATTGATAGTTTGATGATGGAATTATCAATCCCTGTCACTATGGCTAGTTTCTTGCCAAATAAACAATATATTGAAATCAATAGACAGAAGCTAATTTGGCAGGAAACTAGCTGTAGTGATGGGGATAGATCAATAATTCTTCTATTGATAATTGATCACAATGACAGTTTGAAGAAAATAAATATGATAGATTGAGATCGATACACAGAAGCTCAGACCAGTCGTGGGCCTGTTGCCATTTCAAACTTACAATTCCATTTTACTTAAGATAATAGTACCTTTCTTCTCCATGGAGGTGCTTGCTGGTGTCTGAGGAGGATTTGCAAACCCTGAGTTGCCTTTAGAACTTTTAAAGAGGAGTTTATCTCTCATTGCTAGGACTTCTACTGTCCTCCGTATAACAGCTTTTCATTTAAGTAATATACTATATGTTATATAGTCACCATTTAGAATGCATTTCTGCCTTAGCATAGGGCTCTTTCTGGCTCTTTAGGGTAATTTGACCTTCCTCCTTTTCTCCTGGTCCTATTTTTGGGCCTCCTAGTTAGCTCTCTTCCCATCTCCATGTCCATTTTTAGCTTACATGGCTGTTTTCTTGAATTATTGTATTTTTTGCTTTTGATAGTATACCTATAATACTTATATTTACAAACTTGATTGATATCTATGGTATCGTTTAACTATGAGTGAGTTATTGGGTTAAGCCTTATTCTGGAGTCCGTTGGGCTCTAGGCTCTTTAGTTTCCATGCTGTGAGAGATTTTAACTTTAGCTTTTCCATTTTAGATAGTTTTTCAGCCTTTCCAACCCCTTTCAGTGACCCCTGAAATATGTTTTAGCTTTTTGCCCCCATGGACCACTGATACATGTTCACTATTAAGCTTGAATCTTTCAAATATTTGGAAACTAGTACATTCTCATAAATTGTCAGACATTGTTTCTAGGAACACTAACTTAATAATTTCAAGTCTGAGCTATTTCAGCCGCGTATCTTCCCCTGGACTGATGGTATTTGGTACTTTTCATGATTTTTTAAAAAATACTTGGAAGATATGTATTTTAATAATTTTTTGTTATTATCAACTTCAAACTGTTCTTATTCATAATGAAGGAACTATTTAAATGTACTGAAAATTAATATTTAATGATCATTGAAACTAATGATTATTTCAATAATAAAATTATTGAAAAAAAGCATGTTATATATATTTTTAAACAGTTTCGCATAAGAAAACATAATTTTTGTACATAAAATTTTACATAGACTGGAATAAAAACATATCCAAATGCTGTACAAATATCTGAAAATAGGTTTTATTTGTGTATAAACATTATTTAGTAAAATTTGCTTTTGTGAAAATTAGTATTTATTTAGTAAAATTCGCTCAAAGTCACACTGATTTTAAGCTCTGATTCTAGATATTTTCATATACTTATTTCTGTTTAGTGGTGCCATCTATATATTTTTTTCAAAATAAAAGGTTCGTAGATAATATCTGACAAGACCATGAACGTATATAATCTGTACTTTTATAGCTCAGAGAGTTGAAAGTTGACCTAGAGAGACTCTTTGGCTTAGTTCACTTCACCAAAAACGGCAATCCAAGTGACTCTCTACCTTAGACCTCAAAGTGTTAAGAGCCTACATCAGTCACGCGAAAAAACGCACAAGCTAATGTTAAGTCTATGGGAAGGTTCTTGCGCAATTTCTTGTTCGCATTTTAATATTTTTAAATGATTTTTTTGCATAGGATAGCTGACGTCGATCTCTAACGTTGTTAGTTTTTACTTTTTCGATTTTGGTTCCAGTTTTTTTATATAAGGGTACTTTCACTTTCAGAACCGGTTCCAAAATTGAAAATGTCTGTGTATAAAATAACTGTAATCAAAATCGAAAAAGTAAAAACTAACAACATAACAGATCTACGTCAGCTATCCTATGCAAAAAAAAATCATTTAAAAATATTAAAATGCAAACAAGAAATTGCGCAAGAACCTTCCCATAGACTTAACATTAGCTTGTGCATTTTTTCACATAACTGATGTAGGCTCTTAAGAGCCTATGCTAGTCATCCGAAGAAACTCGAACGCTAATGTTAAGTCTATGGGAAGGTTCTTGACTGATTTCTTGCTCGTATTTGAATATTTTTAGATGATTTTTTTTGTATAGGATAGCTGAGGCTGATCCCTAACGTTGTTAGTTTTTACTTTTTTGATTTTGGTTCCAGTTTTTTCATATAAGTGTACTTTTACTTTCAGAACTGGTTCCAACCAGTTCTGAAATTGAAAATGTCCATTTATAAAAAAACTGTAACTAAAATCAAAAAAGTAAAAATTAACAACGTTAGAGATCTCTTGTATGAGAATCAATAACATTGTATTATTTTAGTTACATAACCATATGAATATTATAACCATATTAAAAAAAATTATTTACTATAAATTCGTTTTTTTTTTTTTAACTAGCTACAAAGGCAGACCTTATTATAAAACAATTTTTTAATGAATAAAAAAAAATCTTTACATGAATTGTTCAGAAAATAGCAATTCTGAGATTATTTAAATCGTCAGTCTTTAGTCTTTTTCAATGAAGTGAAAAAAATTGTTCATATCAAAAGTAGCTTTTATTTTTTTAATAGACTCGATGAGTAGTTCATTTCCTAGGGTAAAATTATCTTTCAGAAAGGATTGCCATTCTTCTGTCTGCATAATATCTTGCAGATTGTTACTGAAGTAATCGGTAGTGCATTCTAGCAGATTAGTATCGCTATGATTCAAAGCAAGCAGAATTGTTTTGCAAGTGTTCGTAGGAGACAATGATTTCTTTATAAATTCACAACACTCTTCCTTCAAGTCCTCCTTATCATACTTGTCAGCAATGTAATACAATCCAAACATGTTACTTTCGTTTAGCATTTCAACTTTACCACAGTATATATATGAAAGAAATAGTTCCATGGCTTGCGGGTCACAGTCTGGTATATTGATGACGCCACTATTTTTCTCTATCATATCATGGCTCAGCATAGAATCAAAAATTTGTGATCGAGCCTTTAGAACATCTTGGTGTGCACGAAGTTCTTTGTCACCAACTTTCAAAATTAAATCATGATTCTGTCCCTCTAGCAACACTTTCTTATAATCTTGACGTAAAGATGTAACATCTAAAAAAATAAATAAACAGTTTTCAGTCTTACAGAAACAAACAAACAAAAAAGTATGAATTTCTATGTCCAGAATATAGGTAATTAATAGAAATTAGAACATGATTTACTGCCTTTTTCCTAACTGTTTATTCAAATAAATTTATGTTGTATCATAAGTTATTTTTGATGAACTGTTCATTTTTAAATTGATTATTAGGTCGGGCTGAAAAAATCAATTTTTGGATTATGGAATTCTAATAGTGTGGTACAGTTGCATTATCCCATCAATAGTAACAGTGCAAAATTTCACTTTCATTGATTAATATTTGTTGCCTTCCTCAAGATGGCCAGTTTCAAAAAACGGCCATTCTTTACTAAAAATAATAAAAATTAGGAAAAGGGACAATCGTTTTCTAATAGTGGGCAAATGGTCTACTATGCCTTCATAATTAACTATAAAAAAAATTTAACCAATCCAAGTTATAACTCGATTAATAACTTTTACCTCCTCAAAATGGCCAAAATTTTTCAAAAAACTGCAAAACATGACATTTTGAAACAACATTTTTATTAATGCAAAAATATATTTAGTTAGCACTCACATTGTTGATTGTTTATTATTCATTACTATATTATCACTTGTTCAAAGCTTCATGCAGTAAATTACATCATCTAGTAATAAAAAAGTTGTATCAAACTATCATGTTTTGCAAGGTTTTTTAAAAAACTTTCGCCATTTTGAGGAGGAAAAAGTTATTAATCCATCTGGTTAAAATCTTTTACATTTAATAATGATGGACTGGTAAACCATTTTCCCGCTATTAGAAAATGATTGTCCTTTTTTCTAATTTTTATTATTTTTGCATTTTTGGCAGTTTTTAAACTTACTTTGTCTTGAAAAGGCAAAAGATATAAATCAATAAAAATGAAATTTTTCAGTTACTATTAATGGGATAATGCAACTTTTCCACACTATTAGAATTCCATAATCCAAAATTAGATTTTTTCAGCCCGGCCTATTGATTAGGCTGTCAAAAAGTATTTTATTCATGTTGTAACTTTTTTCTTTTTAAATTGAGTGGTTAAACAACTTGAAAAGAAGAATTCCTTGATTTTAGTTACTAATAACATATCAGGACTGCTATGTCACCTGGAGAACAGAAGAAATTAAAAGCAACACTTAAAAATGGGAAAAATGCAAGAAAATGTGAAATTGTCTATAAAAATCTGAAAACTACATAGAACTTTTTTTTTTTTTCATCCAAGAATTGCCAGTCTCTTCAAATCTTGTAAGTAGAACATAATCATAGAATAACACCACATATGATAGAAATTTTGAAGGTATGGGAAAGTTGCAATCAGCTGATTAGTCCTTGTACTTTCTTGCAGATCAATGCATTTCTGCCAATCAGATCTGCCTGTGACTGCCACAATGATGTCATTTACAACTTAACATTTTTTACATGTACAATGAAAAAAAATGAATACAAAAAAGACGATCTGCACTTTATTCTTCTATATATTTCTTGAATATCATGTCTGTAAAAAGGCAATATTACTGAATTATTGCTTTCTTTCCTTTATTTATTCATCTGATAGAAACAAGGGGTACTGTAATGCAACTAGCATATGCATCTGTTATTACTGTACACTTACACCTCATTTTATTTTACATGGCTATATGTTTAATGGTTTATGGACATTAAATAACACTTTTTTTAAATAAGAATCTTCACCTTATTTAATTGCAAATTTCTGTGATTACTTAAGGTGACGAAAAAATTATTATTAAAACATACTGGTAATGTACTGGTATCTCTAAAGCTTTAAACTTATAGTTGGGTCAAAGCAGAATTAGGTGTATATTATCTTACATAAGGATGGCATGTATAAATACACAGATCTTTTTTTGTTTTTTGAGTGGCAACCTGGTTTGTATGTACAAAATACATGAAAGGCATTTTCACCTTTTAATAGTTATTGAAATTAAAAATATGCTTAATTAAAATAATAAATTAGATTCACTATATGATAGAATATCATTGAAAATTTAATTTCTTTAATTAACCAACACACATGCAAATTTTGGAAAAAGTAGAATTAGGTGTATATTATCTTATCAAGAATGGCGTGTATAAATACACAGATCTTTTTTCTTTTTGAGTGGCAACCTGGTCTATATGTACAAAATACATGAAAGCCTTTTCACCTTTTAATAGTTATTGAAATTAAAAATATGCTTAATTAAAATAATAAATAAGATTCACTATATGATAGAATATCATTGAAAATTTAATTTCTTTAATTAACCAACACACATGCAAATTTTGGAATTATCTACTTATCATCAAAAATGTATTGCCCAAAAAAATTATGAAGTTAAAAATGTTTTGCAAAGCACAGTACAGTGAAATCAAAATTCTGATTAACACACAAACAGTATGGTTCAATTCAGACAATTATGGAAAATTCTATAAAACATATTTTCATAATTATATTCAAAGTTAATTTTCAAAAATATACTGAATCTATGAACTTAATAAAATACCATTAATAACAATACATTCTAGCTCTTTCTTATTTCTCTTGAACACAAAATAAAACAATATTAATATTATATCATTTTATATTGAATAATCTATGCTTTCTATTGTGAATCGCCAAATATTAAACTGTCTCCTCTCAAAAATTACTAAAAAAAAGACACATTTTCTATAAAAAGTAGTATTTAAAATAACATAAATTAAAAATTGCCAATATATTTTATACATATAAACCATATATTTGGGCATATAATGCATGCTCTTCAAACAAGAAAACTGAACTAAATTTGCATATGCTTAAAGTGATAGAATGCATAAAGTCTTATAAAAACTTTTACTGAAAAGATCGACATGTGAATGCACAAAAAGTGACATTTTCCAGATCAAAATGATAAATAAACTATTCCCACAAAAATTTTTGAAAATAAAACTTGATAAACATAAACCAAGATATCATATCTATATTATAAAGGACAAACGTGTCCGTGCGTAACGCTGACGTCATTTTGCAAATGGCAACAGTTGACGATGAAATTTCGGTTTCGTGATTTTTGCTATTGCAATTTTTTTTAATTTCTAAACATTGCACATTTTCAATTTTTACACCGTCATTATAGGGAAAAAAATCTATTTTCAAATGCAGTTCGTTTGAAAGTTGTAACTGATTTATTATAGCATTTAAATTAAATTTCAAGCAGGATTTTTTTCTTTTTTAAAATCTATCTCTATCTTTTGCAGACGATTACAAAGTATTAATCTGTTTGCACTTTAAACAATATAAAAAGTTCAGCAATTGTCTCCAGCTAATATTCAATAACAAAATTAAAACTTCATTAAGGAATAAATAAAATAGTACAAATAAAACACAGATTTAACAGACATGTAATTGAAATAAATGCTTAAAACTGCTGAAATTAACAGAATACAAAAAAAAAAAAAAAAAAAAAAATTAGATAACGAAATTTGTAGCGATTTCTTTGATGTTGTTATCGGGCAATCTAACAAAAATTATTAAATTTAAAAAAATCTATCTGTTTTCAATAGCAAAAAAAAAAAAAAAAAAAAAAAAAAAAAAAAAAAAATGGTTTGATCTATATTCTCTATCCAGGGAAGTCCGGGTTGGATGCCCTAGTAATAAATAATAAAAGCAGGTGTGAACTGGTTCATCTTCGCAGCAATTCCATATTACAAATGTATTTCAGAAAAGACTTTGCATCTCTTGAAACTGCTCGGTATCCATACAGCTTTCATCTCACAGAAACCTTTAACCCTTTATCTACTGACGGTACTTATAAGTACCAGTAAAATAACTTATTATAAAATTCATTTAATACATTGATAAGTAGTAATACAGTTTAGAATGAGTTATAGATGCATTAATTTATTGGTTACATAAAACAAAAATATTTTTAAAAGGATGATTTCTTTTGCCTTTGCATCTTTTCAGCTTTCTTGGCGTTGGGGGGGGGGGGGGGTAGAATTTTCAATTTGGAAATATTTCTATATTTCTATTGTAAGAACATTATATTTGTACATTTCCTAATTCTACAACATACTAAAAAAAATATTTAAAATAAAATATTTGAGTGGGGTTATAAATATTGCAAAAATCCCTATAAATTCAAATTTAATTAATCTTTCTAAAATCAATCTAAAATTTATTAAATGATTATGGAAATCTTCTAATGTAGTTTCAAAAATTCACGAAAAATGGTTTAGAAGATAAAATTTTCATGAATTCATAATTCAGTACATAATGGGTTAAAAAGTTTTTTAGACAACTTCAAACATAAATATTTCAGTTCTCAGTTTAAAGATGTAGTGTATGGTATTCATGCCAACAATGCAATGCAGTCTATATAGGGGAGATAGGTCAAATACTTGAGATAAGACTCGAGGAGCTCAGATATGCATTTCAAAATAGGAATTTTAATTCCAAGATCTATAGATCCAAGATCATGCATTAAAAACAGACCATTTTCCAGATTTTGCTAAATCTTTTGTAATTAGATCGAGGTGCAGCAACTATAGAACTCGTACTTTCTTAGAAGCATGGTATACTAAAATTACAGATTTACCTCTTAACGAAGCAGGTTCAATCCCGAATGAATACTCAGTATTAATATAACAGTAATTTTGGCCTTGACATTTTGATGCAATATATTTTCTATGTGTTGATGTTTTAGAACTTATTGTGACTTATGATAAAAGAATTTTTGCTGATGAGGGATTTTTAAGTAAATCCGAAACGTCCAATTTAATATGTTTTTATTGTTTTATTTAATTGTAATGTAATGTCTGTAATTTTAATGATTTTAATATAGTTATAAATATGTTCAGACATAATAGTTTTGTTTATATCAAAGTATTTTTTTTTTTTTTTAACTTTTATCTATTGACAACCAATATCTAAAACCCAAAATGATCTCAAAGCTGGCATTTTTAAGAATCTGAACCAGTGAGGAAGAAATAATAAGGAAAACAAAACAATTTTGCATGCTTTAAAAATACAGCAGAAGATCTTTATAACGCAAACCTAAAAACATGAGGTTGTGCATGATATAGAATTTTGTGCTATATAGATCACATTTCACACATCATTAAATTTAGCTTGTAAAACAAGGCCAAATATGTGTGAAACATACCAAAATACATTAGAGTATCTTTATATTGCATTCTTTATTACCAGCAGTTATATATTATAATTTTCTGCATAATATAGATCATTCCACACATTGTTAAATTTACTTTATAAACATTGTCCAAACATAGCTGTATCAAATCATAGCAATTTTTTCAGTAATTAGCTCTGAATTAAAGAGATAAAGTTGAACTAATGTATCAAATTGAGTCCTCTAGAGAATAACAACTGTTTATAATGTGGGAATTCAGGTGTTTCTTAACTGAAAATTCATTGTTTACATCTGAGAAGTTGTGTGTTATATGGAGAATTGCATTATAAAGATCTTCTACTGTATTGCCTATCATAAGTTTATTATGAAAAGAAAAAAAAATCCACAAATCCAGCTAGCATAAAACAAAAACTCATCTTGCTATCTCTTTATCATGCTGCATTCACACAAAAATTTTGGAAAGAAACAAAACTGAGAGAAACAACATATCGTGCAGTGCATGTCAAAGTCATGGGGCAATGTGTTACTAGGTTGATCATTCAGTCAGAGAGTGAGAGAGTGAATATCAAGTGTGTTTATCTTATATCTGAGTGAAGAGACAATGGAATTGGGTATTTGTTTTTAGGTAGATTTCGTAAGAAATACTACCTATTACATTCTCACCTAAGTTGGAAATTTTGAAAATTTTTTGCAGATCTACGCCGATCATGACTCCCAGAACAAAAAACCACGCCCAGTTCAAAAGTTTATATATCTATCTATCTATCTATCTATCTATCTATGTCACTTTTTTCTGACCACGATAACTGGAAAAATTCTGCATAAATCTCTTCCAAACTGATACATAAAATCAAGGGTCATAAAATCTCGGTCAAGTTCGTTAATGGGAAAAATCGAACCAAAGGGGGGGAAATGGGGGGGGCTTTTTGTGAAAACAGAAAAATCCTCATAATTTCTTTATTATTATACGTATCGAATCCGTTTAAAGTTATTATTACTTCTAGGAAAAAAGCCGAAAATGTATGTATGACAGATTTTTGATATAATTAAAAATGGCCCCAAGGGGGGGAAAAAAGGGGGGTTTTAGGAGAAAAAAAATCATAGCTTCGTCAATTCCCAAGATATCAAATCCGCGTAAATTTATTATTAATCCTCTTAGTATTATCTAAAACTTTTATATTGACAAGTTTTTTATAGGACCAACCGTTATAGCAAAAAAAATTAAAAACAAAAAAAATCCCTGCCGGCTCCGCCTGCAAACAAGTTATTTTTCGAAGTAGGCGGTTCCAACTCCCGCATCTTTTCGAAACTGATACATAAAATCAAGGGACATAAAATCTCGGTCAAGTTCTTTAATGGGCAAAATCAAACCAAGGGGGGAGGGGGGGGGGGCTTTTTGTGAAAACAGAAAAAAAAACCATAATTTCTTAATTATGATACGTATCGAATCCGTTTGAAGTTATTATTACTTCTAGGAACAGGGCCAAAAACTTATGTATGACAGATTTTTGATATAATTAAAAATTGCCTGAAGGGGGCGAGGGTTGGGTTGGGTTGATTATTGACGGCCAATTATCTACACTAGGGATATAGGCCCGGGGGGAGTGCCCTTCGTGGGGGTCTTTCTAAGGGAACCTAATCCGTATTTACGCATGGAGAAATCCACGGCTCGAAGAAAACCACGAAAACTCCGAACGATTAGGCCGACGGGCGCGATTGGGATCGAACCCAGCACCTCCCGTCTACCAGCTTCGCGAGCACAACCTCTCAGCCACTGGTGGGGCGAAGGGGGCGAGGGAAGAGGGGTTTTAGAAGAAAAAAATTCATAACTTCGTCAATTCCCAATATTTCAAATCCGCTTAAATATACTATAAATCCTCTTAATATTAACTAAAACTTTTATATTGACATGTTTTTTATAGGACCAACTCTTATAGCAAAAAAAAAAAAAAAAAAAAAAAAATCCTTGCTGGCTCCGCCTGCAAACAAGTTTCATTTCGAAGTAGGCGGTTCCAACTGCAGCATCATCACAAAAAGGTCATTTCTTCCGCAATTCCCGACAAACAGGCACCCCACGTTCTGCGTCTTCGAAATCTACCTGTGCCTGTAGGCCAAGCCGTCAGGGATTTTTTTAGTTATAAGTATGTACTTCAGTGATTTTATTAGAATTAAAATGTATGAAGCTTCAAGTCATCAGTGTATCAGGTCGGATATGTTCTCATTTCTCAACAGGTTAAAAGCTGCAAAATTCTTTCACTATAGTGCAAATCCTGTTCCTTTTTTTTAATGTGACAGTTTTTGTAATTATTAGTCTTTAATTAATGGTGTGGCAGAATAAAAATATACCAGAATATGTCCATATTTATTTATTTAGTATTCAGTTAAAAGGATTTAACTGCATTCCACAAGCAATATGAAAATTCCAGTTAAGTTTTATTTGAAAAATTAATAAAACTGAAATCAGAAAAATGTACGGATTTTAGAGATTTCCGGAATTTAGATGTCTGGATTTTTGAGGTTCAACTGTATCAAATATGACAGAAGAATTATACAGGTTAGGTCAGATGTTATATACGCCAGATGTAAACACGTTGGAGCGATTTTTTCCCCTGCCAATTTGGCGAAAACTTTGTTTTTGAATATTAGTTACAAATAGCATGCAATAAAATACATGTGATTTTTTATTTCAATATAAAAATAAAAAAACATAATAAATGAAATAGCTTCTATTATTTTAAAATAGGAAATAAAAATAAATAAATGATATAAATAAATATTGATATACATAATAAAAATAATATATATAATTAAAATAAAAAATAAAAGTAAATAAACAACAATATAAACAAAATAACCAGGTTATCATGCGAGGCATAAAATTGCCATTTTGTTGTAATCGCGCTGTCAATGTGGTGCATATATGACATCTGTGCCGGCAGACTATATAGGATAGACTTTACAATTGATTTTAAGAAGAGTAAATAATTTATCCATAAAGACTTTCTTTCCCATCCATTATCTGTGAATCAATAGAAATCTATATGCATAGTGAGAACAAACACAATGAATCAGCCTCTTTTGAATTATCCAAAATTTGGCACAAGATGCTTTACAAATTAAAAAAGCAATAAGAAAATTTCACATGTACAGTTGACCATTTTTAAGGACCTGCTTTTATTATCTACATATAATCTCATCAGTAGCGAGGCGTGAGGTTTCGTGATGGTCATCGCTAGTTCACAACTTTCCAGCAACTCACCCATTACCGCATCGGAATCATTCCACATTTTATATTTATTGAAAAGTTTTTTTTTCAAATTGATGAAAACATAAGTTTAACAAATATTTTATTTCCTCTAAATGAACAAAATATTACAATCTGCAACTTTTTTATTTTTATACTATAACTAACACTTTATTTGTAAATGTAATCCAGTCTCCGCGTTTTGTGGCAAATTATCTCAATAAAAATATTATAAAAATTTCCCTTCTGTTTCAGTAGCTCCGGCATTTCTTTTTTAATTGTAACAAAAAAGATTATTCATACAATCTTCAGTTTAAGTAGATCTTTTATAGGAATGAATTCTTTATAAAGCCAACATTTTCCAGATTGTCGAAAATTCTATCTTTTTCTATTGCCATATGAATCAAAAAGCAAATATACTATATTATACTATATATTAAGCAAAATAACTACAGTCGTTACATTTCAGTAAGCCTTATCTTTTGTTATTTGGATAACAACTTTTAGTATTATTAACATAAAAATAATTTTTCCAAAAGTTAAGAAATAATTCGGACTCGAAAGGGGTCAGGAACAGTAGATGGTTAATTCTTAAAATTATTGCATTAATGTTCCTACAACATATTAAATGTGATAATTTTGAGAACACATTTTAATTATGAAGAAAAAAATACTAAATTGTTCAATCAATCTATTTATACTATTTGGGCAAGAAAAAAAAAATCCATAAATTATTCATCTGATTTAATTTAATAGGCTTATTAAAGAATAAAATACCGCACTTTGCAGTACTTAACAAAATAGATTTCATCTAAAATAATTCAAAGAGGGAATAAGTGTAAAAATGATATACACGCACTAATTTTCGTCTGAATGCACGAAGAACGAATTAGTAAAATTTAGAGATGGCTAGCTGCGATAATTCTCGGAAATTGGGAAATATTTCTGCATCCTAATTGGTCGCAAGGGGTTGAGAATATGCGTGTGCAAGCAAGACCAGATTCGGCAATGTGGGCGAATCCTTGTAGCAAGTTAGAAGTTACAATCCAGTTTATCCGCTACATTTGAAAAGCAACAGATAGCAGCACTAAATATCAATTTAAAAAAGGGCAATTACATTATTATCACATCGTCTTTAGCCCAAAAATTAAGAGGAAAAAACAAAAAGTATTTAAAAATATGTTTGCATAAAATTAATACAGTTTATATTGTCTTTATTTTTTTCTAGTCATCGCCGCATCTACCGATGACTAGAGGCTTGGCCACTGGATCTCATAGTTTATGTTTATCAAGTTTATTTTCAAAATTTTTTTCAAGAATAGTTTATTTATCACTTTGATCTTGAAAATGTCATAGTTTGTGCGTTTGAAACATGTCGATCTTTATTATATAAAAAGGTTTTTTATAAACCTTTATGTATTATGTTTTATCACTTTAATCATATACATAGTTTAATGACAATGAGTGATTTTCTTATACAATTACAAGAAAATTGAAAAAAATTTACTGGTGCATACTATACAATGGTTATAAAAAAATTGCATAAAAATTCAGATTTCTACATTAATGAACAAGAAAAATAGACATGGTTAATTTAATAGAATAAGAGTATGACTCCAAATGCTTTATAGAAGTAAAATAAACAGATATAGGCTTTGCACATCATGTCGCCATTTCTCATTGAATCATCTTTTTTTTAATGTTCATGCTAGTTTTTATACTTAAGTTTTTTATTATATTTTTATTGATATATCTCTTGAAGGTTTTGTCCAAAGAATGAGCTAGGATTGCTTTTCTATGCTTTCAGGTTCCTATGAGCTTAAAATTTTTGAATAAATTAAAGGGGGTGCGAATATATAATATATATATAGCACCAAATTGTGGGTGTGAATTATGCATCAGAATATATGGTGTTTATACATATATATATACAATCAAACCTGTCTATAACAAAATACTGTATTATACAGGAAATATTTATGGTCCCAGTGGAAGGATTACCACACACTTATACATGTCAATATCAAAACCTGTCTAAAACCTTTTTTTTTCAGCAATTCCATTTTCACAAGTTTTACTGTATAATTGTGGAGAAGAGTTCCATATCTGGAATTTTTCATGTGCCAGTTGGCACGAATGTAAAAAAAAAAATCCAAAATGACACCAAAAGGTGGTTTTAGCATTTTACAAAATTTTCAAGATGGCAGAAAAACATGTTTTTTAAATATTTATAAACATACATTTGTTAAGCCATGTTTTGTGCCATCTTAAAATAATAAGTACGATACTAAAACAAAATATTGCCATTTTCAATATTTTAACAAATAATGAAAATACATAAAACACATTTAACGAACCTAAGAGACTTTTTAGTGATAAATAATTGTTATTGGCCAGGGGAAAAATTGTAAACAATTATTAAATAAATGTGGGAATCTCAGGAAAGAAATATCTAGTATAAATACCACTCTAAATCATAAAATGTAGAAGTGGTCTATATAAAAATGCGAAAAATTAATACACTTTATATAACTCTTTTTTTTTATATATTTCTGAAGGCACAGGTAAACAGATAAAAATCGTTCACAAATGCCATTACAACTTAAAAAAATATATCTATAAAAAATACACAACAATATATCAAGTGTCTCAAAAATGACCGACAATTTGAAAAATCAATTAAAGAAAAACAGAAGGTAATAGAAATGTACTGCTTGCTGCATTCTGCTTAGGTAACCAGGGAATTTATTCTGACCAATTTTCAAAATTAGTTACAAAGCTCGTCAATAGATGGCACTGCTATTCTGTATACATTTCATCCTTTCAAATCGGTATTATTTCTACATCCTAGCGTATGCTTCAAAAATGGCTTATTTGCTGGAACAGTGTATTTTTATTGTTTTGGAGTTTCATCGCCTGGACCACAGTTTTGTTACAATGAGGTGTAGTTTTCAAAGGAAATTCAAAGTTGTCAGAAACGGTTCGGCAAATAGAACAATACAGGCACTGTTCGAAAAATTTCAGCGTACTGGAAACGTCAATGACAACCGTGCTGGAAATGTTGGCTGCCCAAGCACAGCTGTTTCAGAGCAGAATGCTGCAGTCGTTCAGCATATCATACAACAGTGACCCCAAGTTTCCGTTCGCTGTGTTGCTTGTCAGACTGGACTACGACAAATGGCTACACACTGAATCATACATCACAGCTTTTACTTGTTTCCTTACAAGGTCCAGACTTGACAATCTCTGAGTGCTGATGCAATTAATGCATGCGAGACATTCGCAAACACTATGCTGCTGAAGTTGGATGCCGACAAAATCAATGTTGAAAACATTTGGTTCTCCGATGAATCGTATTTTTTTTTTCGATGACTTCGTTAAGAAGCAGAACTGCCACATTTGGATAAAGGAAAATCCGCATGTAGCCGTACTTTCAGATCTGCATCTACCAAAAGTCATGGTTTGGGCCGCCATTTCCTCCAGAGGACTTATTGGGCCCTTATTTGGACACCAAACAATTACTTCAGCAAAATATCTGGACATCATCCATGAATTTGTGGCCATTCAAAATTCTTTGGAGGATGGTAGAAATAGCTCATGGTTAATGCAAGACAGTGCACGGCCACATCAAACGGCTGCAGTGTTCGATTTTCTCAACGAATATTTTGGCAATTGTGTCATTGTTCTTGACTACGAAAAGCATACACAAAATGGCATGGATTGGCCTCCCTATTCACCAGATTTGACATCATGCGATTTTTTCCGTTGCGGGGGAGGGGGGGGGGTGTTACTTAAAAGAGTGGTACAGGTGTATATCGTCACAATCCATAAACTGTAAATGAACTGGAATAATACATATCTGCTGCTTGTCAGAACATTCCAGCCAAAATGTTTTCACGGATATCTGCGAATTTTGTCCACAGACTGCACCACGTTGCTGCAAACAGTGGTTTTATTTGAAAACATTATTTTATAGTTTTTCCTAGTGCTAACTGTTGGCAAACTTAATAACTAATTTTGAAAATTGGTAAGAATAAATTTCCTAGTTACCTAAGCAGAATGCAGCAAACCATATGTTTCTATCGCCATACATTTTTATTTAATTTTTTCAAATCTGTGATTTTTGAGACACTTCGTATTTACATAACATTAGATCTACAGAAAAATATTGTTAAAAAAAAAAGCAACCTCAAAGGCTAAAGATCACAACAACCACGTCAAAACATTTATCACGAATAAAACCCTCACCAAATCTAACAGGACAAGATATGGGACCTTACCCCAATTGTGTGTGTGTGTATGCAATGGCAGTTGGTGTAAATTTTGAATTATGTGTCTTATATAGAGATCAATTTCCTGAAAATTTTATTCATCTTTAGAATATCAGGGCCTGGTGTAAAACAGACTTACTTTGATCTTCAATAGTTTCAGGATGTTTCAGAGTGCAAAGTACTGTAAGGGTATCATTTCTTCCTGGAAAATTAATTGCTGATAATTGGTTAAAAGAAACAGAAAAGTCTGTGTCTGTTTCTTGAAAGATGTACGTATAATGTATATCTGGCTCTTTCTTACCCTCCGCATTTTTAAAGCCTAAAGAAAACTCCATTCTGATTGGTGGACCAGAAGAATTCTTCGTAAGAGACAAGACAACATGATCTACAGGTGGACTCCTCCAGTCCAAAGAGTCGCTCATAATTACTTTATAATTATTCAAGTAGAGCTTCAATGACCACTGAGCATCAGCAAAAGAAAATATCGGACTGGTATAATGTTCTACTAAAACTGAAAACTCTGGGATGTGCCATTCGATATCGTATCCACTTATTGGTATTTTATTCACTTTTCCAACAGTAGCCATAATGGAGGTTGAGTGATAAGCTTAATTCTTCTTACAAGAGACTTTTATTCCAGGGACTAAAATGTTCCTGAACACATTCTGAAAAAAAGAAAAGACGAATTAAACTAGTCGTTGGGGACCACCGTAATATTTACCCATCATTGATATGCATAATATAAAATATGAAAATAAAACATGTGTAAACTATTTATAAAATGCATTGCAATTCGAATAAAATCGTGGCTTGATGACGTCATAAACTTTAAATGCTTTATTACTGAATTGCGTAAAAGAAACATCCTTATAACTCCAAAACTGATAATCCTATTAACTAACGGTTTACTGTGTCAGATTAAGCATCTCATTTCCAATTAAAATATATCTTTGAATTGAATTTTGAATGAAATACAGGGTCATGAAAAATCAAAGAGTGTGGAAATAAGATTCCAAATATCTCAGCAACCTAATTATCCAATCAACTCCATTCTTTATGCAAAATTTATGTTTTTTTATTGTCTTTTATATTCCCTCCTTACAATAAACAATTTCAAAATTTTTTATATACCTTTTATCAGAACGAATATTTCGAGAGACCGAAAAAAATAGTTCCGGATAATCGAGGTTACTGAAATTCAATAAGCTTCTTCCCATTATTACATACTAAGTACATACCAAATTTCAAGTCTCTGTCTCAATGTGTTCGGGAGATAGAGCATTTACAGACAGACAGACAGCAATTTTTTTTCTAAATATATGTTTTTCGGTATTTCCAGTGTCTGAAACGTGTAAATCCGTCAAAAAAATTTTCCAATTTTTAAAACAATTACAAGATTTACCCTATACTACGTATGATGGGTAAATAAAAATTCTTGTTATTATTATTATTATTGCAATTTTGAGGGAGAAAAAAGTTCAATGTGAACCCAAAAAATAAAGTCAATCTGAGCATATTCTGATGCAACATATCTCAACTCCCGTCTTTTTATTGACAAATTTCAGTTTGTCAACAATATGCTGTATCTTATGATAGAGTTCACCTTAGAAAGAAAAGGGGCAGGCTGCTAGTCACTAAAAAGAATACTACTGAAGCAGAAAAGGAGCATTGCTATATAAAATGTATTATTAAGGATATTTAAAACGAGTCAGATGTGCCAATCCCAAAACTTTGTTCTATCTTACACAGGTTTCACATACACTAATAAGACTCAGCACCAATCTATATCAAGGTCTAACTCTAATTGAATCTAAAGTTTTATTAAATTCCATGCATTAGTTCTTGAGATATGACTATTGCTAAAATCGTGTAAATCCTGCAAAATATAGCATAGCAGCACCACCTGTTGGGAGATTTAGACCAAAACCTAATCAACAACAACTTATGTCAACGTCTAACTGAATCTGAAGTTTGATGAAAATCCGTGCATTAGTTCTTGAGATGTAGTTATCGTCAGAGATCGACCGAAACAGGTTTTTAAGACCGAAATCGAAGCCGAATTTCGGTGATTTCCCCCACTTTCGGCCGAAACCGAAACTGAGAGTATAACAAAAATTAAAAACTGATTAATACATACATAACTGCATATAATTATTAATTAATTAATAACAAATAATTAATCATTACTTAATAATAACTAATTACGTTACTAATTAATTTATTAATTATATGTGTATTGAACCACATTTCTAACAAGCAAACGTACATATATATATTAGTGTATAAGTTTCAAACAAAAATGAAACATAAATAATACAATTTTTATATTTTATTACTTCATAACAACCAATATTTACAGGCATTTATCAATAATTAATTAACAATGTTGTTAAATAATGTAAAACAAATTCAATAATGAATATTTAATTTTAAAATATATTCATATTTTCAATTCATTAATATTTTGCATTTAAATTTATTAAAATAATGTACTTAAAAGTTTGTTTTTTAGGAAATTAACATTGAATATGTTTTAACCATTTTATATTTATAAATATTATTAATTTAATAGACATTTAAATATAGATATATATTTAAATATTGCTGAATATTATTATTAATTATTTAAAATTTTGTACAAATATTTTTATGGTACATAAGTTTAAATAACATGTTTGCTTAAAAAAAGCTTTGCCACTCCCTGTCCCAGTAAGAAAGTATTGAAATGACGCCCCTGTTTGAAAATTTTATATCTTGTGCCAAGTTGACTCTCTGTGCCTCTATCCAAAACTATTTATTTTCATATAAAATAAAACGTAATTAATTTATCAATAAGACAGAAATAGTTTCCAATTATACAAATTTCATCTAATAAAAAAATACTTTAAGTATACATGCCTCGATATATCTTTTGTAATGAATTTCGTAAATCTTCATATGTTTTAACAACACCATTCTTATAAAGCATTTGAAACAATCTGGAGTTTCAAAGTAAAAAAATTTTATTTCTGTTAAGTTTGCAGCTTTTAAAGATCACGTGATAAGCATCTTTTAAGTTTAGTCATATATAAATTGCTTGCTTTATAATTTAAACTCGCAACATGAATCAGTCAGGACGGATAATGATAAACAGTGGAGTTCACAGCAATAAACAGTGTCTCATTTGAGCCGATACAACTCATGTCAATGAGTAAAGTTGAAAATATCCGAAAGAAGGAACGAGATTTTGAAATACTGATAGTTTCGGTCAGGCTGAAATTTTGGCAGCAGTTTCATTGAAAACAAATATTCGGCGAAACTGCGATTTTGTGCCGAAACCGAAACCGAAATTTCGGTCAATCTCTAGTTATCGTTACAATAATGAAATAAGTAGCATAGCAAAGCCACCTGTTGGGCTATTTACACCAAAACATAAGCAGCATCTACTTATGTAAAGGTCTAACAAAATCTGAAGTTTAATGAAATTCCGTGCATTAGCTCGAGATATTGCTATTGTAAAAATTATGAAAAATGTGGTATAGCAGTGCCACCTGTTGGGATATCTACACCAAAACCTAATCAACATCTATTTATGTCAAGGTCTAACTGAACCTGAAGTTGGATGAAAATAAGTGCATTAGTTCTTGAGGTAGAGCTATTTCGGAAATCTCTAAAAATGCAGCATAACAGTGCCTCCTATTGGATGATTTTCACCAAAAACTAATCAGCACCCATTTATATCAGGGACTAACTGAATATAAAGTTTAAATAAATTTTGTGCATTAGTTCTTGAGATAGAGCACCCACATAATTTTTGTCACATACAGACAGACAGATATTTTCTAAAAACAGTCAAATCGTGTGTATAAAACCTTCTAAAACATATAAATCCGTCGAAAACCAGAAGTTTTCCTGAATCCAATACTTTTTTCTTGTAAAGATAGAAGAAAGTAACAAGTTGGAAATTGTACGTCAAACGTGACAAATGAGGTGCGTTCGTATTATAGCTAGTTATATAAATATTTAGATGTTGATGATTTTTAATTCTGTGAAATGAATTATGGCGTCTGCAGATTCATTTCTGTCATAAAATAAGTATCTCGGTTGCTTGACGATTAAACTTTGGAAGCTCCTATAACAAGAAAGCACTGATTTTTTAAAAAAAATTCAAATTTCTTAATAAATATTTTTATTAATAGCCTCTAAAGTTTTGATTCGATTTTCATAAAATTTGAAATGTCACGACAAAATTCTGCAAAGATAATATATTTTAAATTTCAAACCATTCGGTTGGGTAGTTTTTGCGCTGTTATATGCAGACGGACGGACAGACCAAGCGACGACAATAGGTGCTACATATTTATATAATTACGAACACACGTAAAAAAGGGGAAAATACTTAATTTTTAGGTAAGATGAATAAAGTAACATTGATTTTGAATGATTTTAGATTGAAATAAAAACATACAATTACATTACAACATGGTTGAATAAAACCAGGGTTGTAAAAAAACCAGGTTTTTTTCAAAATAAACCCAAAAACCGGGTTTTTTTGGTTTAAACCTGGTTTTTTTGGTTTAAACCAGGTTTTTTTGGTTTAAATGATTTTATATTTTAGAAGAACGATGAATATTAATATTTTCAAATATTTGAAGTCAAGCATTAAACAAAAATTACTTTAAGTTATTTTGTTGAAATTATATAATAATTTTTTTACTATTTTAATTAAACTATTATAATATTTTTTTTATTATTATAATATTTCAATATACAATAAACAATAAAAATTATCACTACACTTATATATGTATTATATATAAATCAATCACCACTACTATTACTAACACACTAGTCTTTAATCTACATTTTCTTTTAAAGAAAATTAAACTAAGAAATTTTAACTGACACAAATAACAACTATTTGAAAACTATTTGCAAACTGAAGATAAAGAATCACAAACTAATGAAATATATCCAAACATTTTATTAAAGAAAAAAGAAAAAAACTTGACATTTCTTGAATAGATATCTTACAGCAGTATTGAATAATAGGAATAAATAATAAATTTTACCCTCAATCATTGTTCATTTGTTTCATTACGACCACTAATTTTGATGCTTTCTCTACTCCTAATCTGTTTCGCAATTTTGAATGAACTACACCAAATATTGAAAAAATCCTTTCAACACAGGCAGTTGATGCTTTGGCTGTAGTTAGCATGTTCACAAATTCCAAATCATTCTCTGTAATCGAAGATTTACCTGAAACATTATAAAAACTATTCCACTATTCAAAGTCAGACATTGTATCAACAACTTTGGGGTAAAAAAAAAAATTTTGATCATGATTATGAAATGGTTCCAACTTCCGCAAAAATTTTAATGTAAGTGCTAAGAAACCAGAGCCACATTTTTGTTTGATAAATTCAAGACCCTTGTTTTTCTCTTCTTTTGTGATATCAATTCCTAGGTTAGAAATTAAAACTGATGGGCTTAAAATAAATGCAGCAAAATGTGCATCTACTAATGATTGTTCATAGCTCTGTTTATACACTGATGATATGGCCTTTTTATTGTTTGATGTTGATGCTTCTTTTAGCTTCAATTATAGCTTTTTCCATGCTAATACACATTCAGCAAGAGAACAGCTATTCCTCTGTACAAAATCAATAGTTTCGGCGATTGGTTTCAGAATCGCAATCATGTCCTCAACATTTCTTTTTAAACAAATACTTAAGATTTTACTGGAGATGTCACTATCAATCTCAGATCTGTGAACCTCACAAACTTTTGTAAGAATTGACTAATTTTTAACATAAGATTCAAGTGAATCACAATAAGTATTCCATCGTACCTCTAGAGGAAGTACCAACACACTTCCACCTTCTGCATGATACCATGCTTTCGGGAGATGATGATTGCGAAAATATTTTAAAATACTTGTAACATGTTTTGCTACATCACTTTTAACCAAATCTTTGGCTAACAGATTTAAAATGTGGGTACTGCACCCATATGTAAGTCCCGAAAAACCAAGCTCTTCATGCAGAATGTTTCTGGCAGAAACCATATTTGCAGTATTATCTGTGACAAAACTTGATATTTTACATTTGAACTTTTCTTCTGCTGTCTGCACTGAACTCAAAACCAAATTTGCTAAATAATTTCCAGTATGTGATGAGCCGGATGTGTCAATAGTATCAACAAGAGTGACTTTACCACACTCTTTGATAACACTTATACACACAATAGGTTCATTATGGATGTTCGACCATCCATCCATTGCCATGCAAACTGTTTTGTTTTCTAAATCAGCTTTACATCTCTGAAGTTCATCATTGTAAATCTTGGGCAACCATTTTTCTTTTTTAAATAAAAGTTTTAGTATTTCAAAAAAACCAAGTCTGTTTTTTTTAAAAAAACCATTTGGTTTAAACCAAGGTTTAAACCATGGTTTAAACCAGCGTGGTTTAAACCTAAACAACCCTGAATAAAACCCCTTTCTTTTCTTAAAGAAATGAGAAAATTCTATAATTTTGACAAACTCTTGAGCACATGGTTTTATAAATACTGTGATGGTATGGAAAAAACTTTTACAAGAAATCTCTGGGAATAACTAGGAATGCATTTCACTACTTTTAACAAGTTGGAAATTGTATGTTAAACGTGACAAATGAGGTGCATTCGTTTCGTGCAAAACAGACCCTGACTATCGCACGGGCACCTGGGCACAAAATTTCTGAGGGGGCATGACATTTTTCCTAATTTCATCTAAATTTCCATTAAAAAAATCATTTTGTCAACATTTCTTTTAAGACTTTTGTTTGCACTCTGTATCAGCTTAATTTTATCATTTAATATCAATAACATCATTATTAAGTAGACTTCTTATGATTATTTTCTAGTAATTGATCTTCTGTTTTTTTTTTTTTTTTGTTTTTTTTTTTTCTAGTCATTCAGTTTTATCATATTGCCCATTTATTTGAAAAGTGACACAACTGAAAAAATGTGATACTTGAGATTAAAATACGATAAGTATATAATAATAATAATATAATTATAAAATGACAAAAAATATATCTCAATCTATGGTTAAAAAAACACATTTCAATAAATAGAAAAAATATTTCATTTTTATTCCTGGAACCATTTTCAATTTTCCGCTAAATGTAATTTTTTGAGTTGACACTTTTTAAACAGGTGTGCAATATGTAAAAAAAAAAAAAAAAAGCAATAGTAAATTAATTAATCTAGGGAGGGGGGGGGGCATGAAAAATTGAAAGTGCCCTGGGCACAAAAACTTGCTAGTCGGGCCCTGGTGCTAAACCTAGTTTTACAATGTAAAAAATCATTGTTATTATTTCAGTGAAATAAATCGTCTGCTATGAACAAACTGAAGATGCCTTTTTCTTTTCTTATTACGTATGCCATGTTTACAGATGCTATTTTTTTTTTTTCTGAGCTCTGTAAATTCACCAAGGAGATCTTGCTTTGCGAATGATTACCTCCATGGTTAATATTTCTATGACTCACGATGAATGACTCTTTTGTTTATTTACTTTAATGGCTTGAAATATTCGTCTGTTAGGCTAATTTTCACCGAAGTTATCTCATTTTTTAATGTAACTCATCTCTCAAGCAAACAATTTTTTTGAACAATCTTTCTAAAAATGTAACTTTTATGCAATTTTATTCCAAAAATAATTTTGAATAAAAATGGTCACTTGGCATATGGAAAAAGATGTGGTTTGTCCGTATTGGTTTTCCTCAGTCACATGACTTGCGCTTTTCTTATATAGATTACGTACAATAGGATTTAATAGAATAAAGAAAACTTTTACTAATATCTTTTTAAGTTTTGATTCGCTTTTCATCAAATTTGAAATGACTCGACAAAAATCTGCAATAGTTACATATATTTCACTAGGGGGCTCTGCCCCCTGCTCGCTACTCTCACCAACCCCCGTTCTGATTTCACAGCCTCTTAAAACCTGGTAATGTATCCTGTTTTAAAAAGATGATGATGATGATATCACGAACGGCGACTATCTTCTGTAATCAGGTTATAAAGCTTTTTTATTTAACTGGGTATAATTTTTTTTCATTTAATTCACCTTTTTTATTTTTAATATTCATGCGTAAACACAATTTTTATGACGTAATTTTCTTTATTTCCTGTTTTCAACACGTGATCATTTAATTACTATTTTAAACTTTCATTACTGTTTTTAATAGTCCCGCGCAAATACATTTTTTATTTGAGATAAAACATAATCCTTTGCGCTTATTTAGAAATTGGTAACAATATAAAAAAATGACTTTTTCAATAAAAGATTTCTTACTCGATTGTTAAGGATTTTTTGAGTTTTTATTGTCCAACCATGATATATCTTTTTTAATTTTTGAAAGCTTGTTATATTTCGCGTCTGGTGGTATGATTTTCGAATCTGTAGGATGGCTAGAAAAAAAGTAATAGCTCCTCAAAAAAGTTCCTAGTAAAAAAGCGATGAGACTAACCCGGAATATCTACGCAGAATTTGATTGGTCCATTTCTAAATCGTTTTTGGCTCAGTTCCAGATTACTTTTTTTTAATATAGAAGGATTTCAAACCATTCAGTTGGGTAGTTTTTGCACTGTTATATGCAGACAGATGAATGGACGGACCAAACGAAGACTTTATGTGCTACGTATTTATATCATTACAAACACACCTAAAAATGACAGGGTGCATTTTGCTGGCATTAAAAATGCACCCTTAAAAAAGATCTCAGAGGGATGATCGATTTTCCATAATCAGTTTCACAGGCATATAGTATACTTCAGTAAATGTGATTTGGTACAAGAATATTTTTTAAAACCTTTGATGATATTTACATTTATTTTAAAGGTTATTGTAGTCATGAAAGAAACACTTGGAAGTAAACCTGATTAAAGAAGATTAAACTGAATAGTAATAAAAAGAAATTATGCTTGAAAATTTAAAAAGTTGGAATAAAATCGGTAAACTGAGCTACAGTTTTCAAACAAATTTCATTTGAAAGCATTAATATATTTTTTCTATTTGATTATGTAAAAATTGAAATAATATATAGATATGAAAAAAAAAATGGGAAACGCAATAGTGCAGATCTTTACCACCATCATTATCACAAGCAGAGATGCCAAGTTCCCACTAATCTTCCGTAATATGTGGATTAATTTGACCCAGTTTAACAACGTTTCGAGCCAGAAAATTTATTTGATAAATCTTTATTTATTTGTTCTTTGATTTCCACATGGAATATATTTAATTTAGTTTCCTTAATAAATTTCTGGTGCAAAACGTATTAAACCTGGGTGAAATGAATCCACGTATTACAGAAGATTAGTGAGAGTTTGGCACAGCTCTGCATAAGTGTTCAATACATTTCTGATGACAATGGAAAGGGTTGGGTTGGGTTGGGTTGATTATTGACGGCCAATTATCGACACGAGGGATATAGGCCCGGGGGGAGTGCCCTTCGTGGGGGTCTTTCTAAGGGAACCTAATCCGTATTTACGCATGGAGAAGATCCACGGCTCGAAAGAAAACCACGAAAACTCCGAGCGATTAGGCCGACGGGCGCGATTGGGATCGAACCCAGCACCTCCTGTCTACCAGCTTCGAGAGCACAACCTCTCAGCCACTGGTGGGGTGACAATGGAAAGGTCTGTAATGAAAGAAATAGAAATTTGTCACTAAAAAATATTTGAATGTATTTCATACAATATTTTATTTATCTTGCATTTATTTATTTAGAAAATTTTATTATCTTTCAAAGTCTCTATTATCCCGTCAACCACTTTTCCTAACAAAAAACTATTGCCAAACTGTAACACCAAATAAATGGGAGAACGTTGCCATTGGAATATCAAAATAAATAAACAAAATATAAGAATTTAAGGGGGGGGGGAGAGAATTTTGCAAAATTAATTTGTTAATCGGACAGGATGGAAATTTCGGAAATGGCAAATTTAGCTAATCGGGCCCAAAAAAAAAAACTAAATTTCCCCAAACAACCATAAAAAAAAATTGCAAATTTCGTGATGGCAAAAAACAATTGTGAATTTAGTTAAACAACTGCAGAAAAAAATCATGAATTTAGTCCAACAATTGTGCAAAAATGATAGAGAATTTCGACAAATGATCATACAAAAAATTGGGAATTTTGTCAGTGAGTTATGGAAATAAATTACTAATTTCGGCAAACAATCATTGGAAAAGAATTGTGAATTTCCTCAAAATATCACAGAAACAAATAGTGAATTTGGTACTTACGTATTAACACCACTGCAGCAGAAGTTGCGCTAATGTGCCAATAAAGAGCAATCTTGTTGTTCACACGCGCACACAGTTATCTTTTGGAATCCTTGTTGTTTGCTGATTTTTGACGCCATTTTTTAGTGCTACGAAAGATTGATGGCACTTAAAAATCACCAAATCTATAACTGCGGTGGTGTTAATACGTAAGTACTGTGAATTTCATCAATTGATCACAGAAAAATATCGCACATTTTGATAAATTGTTAAAAAAAAAAAAAAAATTTTGTCAAGCGGTCACAGAGAAATATCTCTAATTTCAGCAAAAGATTGCAAAAAAGAAACTGTGAAATGATCACAGAAAAAAATTGTGATTTAGCGTCAAATGGTCATAGGAAAAAATCATGAAATTAAGGAGTTCAAGTCTTAACCAAAGAATGCTGCTAGGAGAAAATTTTCCTACTTTGATACAGTTGGGAGCAATTTTGTAGAAAAATTATCGATTCGGCACAGTATATCGCAGCTATTCCATCACTGTATTTAATCTATTACTTTTTGTAGGATGTCCACTGTCCATTACTGAAATTTTGGGTGTTTTGATTTATTTCTGTTATTAAACTTAGATTCATAATAGGAAATATGACTGTGAGTTTGGTTAAATACAGTTGATTGTTTAATATAATATTAAAGAACAGCTTTGGAATTAGTCTGCTGTCCACCATCTTGTTTTTTAAATCAAAACATATTTGTTTTGTTTTTCATTTCTAAAATAATTTTCATCCATATTTACTTTTTATAAACACGTTATTTAATTTTATTGACTAATTTATTTATATTTAATAATAAAAGTTAAACTATTTTGATTTAACTTGATTATGTCAGGAACAAAACAAATGTTTTGATTTATCACCCGCGATCCGCCATCTCATTTTTAAAATCAAAACATTTTAACTTTTATTATTAAATATAAATAAATTAGTCAATAAAATTAAATAATGTGTTTATAATAAGTAAATATGGATGAAAATTATTTTGAAAATGAGAAACAAAATAAATATGTTCATATTCAATGGTTGGAGTATCATAGTTGAGATTTTGTCCAACAGAGTGAAAATATGCCGGGACCAGGACTCGAACCTGTGTACTTTGGTTTGCCGTAGCAACGTTCTCTATACTGAGCTATCCCGACGATATCCTGGACAGGCATATCTCACTCTTATTTGTTGGACAAGGCTGCGAACTGCAGTGCTAATTTCATTCATCCGAGCTATAACTATAGCATTTACATGATGAATCTTGAAATAGCACGGAAACTCCTGTATACCATGTTATTAGGTCATAATGAATAGAGGAAAGCATATTCAACTAGGTAAATTATACTCAATGGTTGGAGTATCATAGTTGAGATTTTGTCCAACAGAGTAAAAATATCCCTGCCTGGTCCCGGCATATTTTCACTCTGTTGGACAAAATCTCAACTATGATACTCCAACCATTGAATATAACTTACCTATAGTCTGTTCAGGGAAACGAGATAACGAAAGTAAACAAACGGGTTGCAGAAAAATCGTCAAGGAGCCACACATTTGGCACAAATCCCTAGGTTGGCGAATTTTATTTTTTATTTCGATTTGTTAATTTTTTAAACATTTATTTTGATAAGTATATGAAAACAACACAAGTTGCTAACTGACTTACATCGAGATTTTAAACAAAAATGTAAAAGTTTAAGATGTCAAAATATAAATTATTCTCTATTTATTTTAAACAGCGTTGAATTCAGAGATATTTTTTCCTGGTGGGATTTCTGTGCCTCCAGGCGAGACATTATATATTTGGGGGGGGGGGGGGATTATACTTTTTGACCATTAAAAGTATAAAATCTGAAATATTCCGGGAGGGGACATTTTAATGCCCCGAACGGAATTTCCTCCCGGGGCAAACCGTTTGAATTCAACATTGTTATAAACCATCATCAGGAGTTAATTTTGTTAAATAAAAAATAGTAAAAAACTATTTATATCTTACATTATTGAAGCCCACTTACCTCATAAATCATTCAGAAGATGAAGTTGAAGTATCGGAACTATTAGAATCTAGATTGATTACCATGGAATCTACAATATTATCTATAGCATTATCTAAATCCCACATTTGTTGTTCCACTGTATTTGTTACATGTTGAATGCATCTTTTCCATTCTTCAGTGCCAATTTTGCTGATACTTTGAGAGAATATATCTTTTACATGAGGCTCATTTTGAATGTTTTGTTTTCTTTCGCAACTAAGTTCTTTATTTGTGCCCAAATCAGTTCAATAGGATTAAACTCGCAATGATAGGGGGGTAATCGTAAGACAGTTTTATTTTGTGCTTTTGCCATTTCATCGACAGCGTACTTGTCATATTTATTTTTATTTTGCTTCACTAACTGCAACAGCTCCGCTTTTAACATTCCGTCCTCAAAAGGGATATTTTTTGTTAAAAGCCAATCAACAATCTGTTGTTTTCTCCACGAAGTATTCGGTATTTTTTCTGATTTTCGGGAATGATAAGGAACATTGTCCATTACTATCACACAGTTATCTTCCAGTCGAAATAAGATATCACCAAACCACTTTTCAAAACGTTTTGAATTCATGTCTTCGTGATAATCTTTATTTTTATTTGATTCGAATAAGTCAAGCCCTCCATCCACGAAACCAGAATCGCTACCAATATGGGTAATTATCATCCGTTTTCCTTTTCCGGAAGGAGATTCTAATCCTGAAGAAAGACCAGATAAAAATGCTTGTTTTGATGATTTTACTGATGTATCTTTCCAAACTTTACTAACTGTATGGCCTGCATTCAACCAAGTTTCATCCATATAATATATTTTGCGCCCTTCTTCTCTGAAAGATTTGATTTGCCGTAAATATTTTCTTCGCCACACAATTATTTCGTTTTTATCAATGAGAGTACTGTCTCATCCTTTCCGTGAATATCTAAAGTTTAATTCTTTCAGGAGATGATAAAATGTTGTCCTTTTAAAGGTTGGCAAATCAGGGTCATCATTTACAACTTCCAAAACTTTATTTATAGTGGGCAATTCATTCCTGAAAAAGAACTCGTGGATTTTTCTCCTAATAGCATTCCTATCAAAATCATCTATATTTTCTAAAACACGTTTACGTAATTTTATTTTCTTCGGCGAGTTTAACACACCACATTTTTTATACTCTCTTAACACTCGAAAAACGGAAGCAGCATTATACGAGCAGCATTATCTCCTATATGAGAAATCGGAAGTTCAGGATTCGATTCAAGTTCCGTTTTATATACATTTAAAATCATATCTTTCTCCACCTTACTCAAAGCTTTTCTTTTTACTCTCTTCTTAGGCGGGCTCAAAGAAGAATTTTCACACTCCATTTGTGTATACAAAATACCAAATCAATCGAAAAAAATCGTCAATTTTAAAAGTGAAAGACAAGCAACAAACAGACGTTTGGGAAAAAAGCAGAAGCAGCACTTCAAGAAATCTGTTTGGCGCTTTTGGCACAACGCCAGGTTTAAGCATCGCCAATCTGCACGCGCATTTGTTTACTTTCGTTATCTCGTTTCAGCGAACGGAGTATAGTGGAATATGCTTTCCTCTATTCATTATGAAAACAAATATGTTTTGGCGAACAGCAGGCTAGTTCCAAAGCTTAGCCGTATATATATATTATATATATATATATATATATATATATATATATATATATGCAAGAATCCTGCATAAAAATTTCAAATTTCACAACTATAATTTTCATGATTGTATCAAATTTAAATGTAAATGTCATTCCTTAACAAAACGATCATTAGAAAGATGGAAAACTGAAGAGAAGAAAAAATATGATTTAAATAAAGACATTCTACTAAATCAATTATAAGAATAAATTAAGGTTACACAATATTTCTTTTATATAAGATAGATACTTATGAATGTATTTTTTAAGTCAAAGTCAGTTAGTCCACGGAGTGCCTACGTGGGGTGTAATGCCTGTGTTTACCTTGTATCTAAGCTGGAATTATCAGGATTATACTTGAAAACTGGAGAGTTTTTCTCACAGTCCAGAAGCAGGCTGTGATGGAGTGCAACTCAGGTAGGACAGGAGGAAATTAATAATAAATTCTAATAAGGTTCCTGCAAAATCATTTATTCCTAGCAAAGGTACAAGCAATAAATAAAGCACAATATAAAATTAAAAGTAATACAATTTAATAACAAACAAAACGGAAATTAAAACATGAATTAGGAAAGTGAACGGGACCCAGTGCCACATGTAAAGTGGGAAGACATCATAGAAAAAAAGAATTTGGAGATAGGGTAGATGTGCCAGTAATGGACCGCCTTCCAGTAATGGGCCACCTTCAATGTTTTTGGTTTATAATAACCAATAAAAATTCGGCTGTTTTTATTTCATTAATAGGCTTTCTTTAAATTGTAGTTTTAAATACAATCATAATATCAATTATCTATTACGTTTTGTGGGGTGTCCATTACTGGAATTGAGGGTGTTTTGATTTATTTCTGTTATTTACAGTTAAATTTCGATTCACATTGGGAAATGTGACTATGAGCATGGTAAAATATTGTTTGTAGATTAATATAATATTAAAAAATGTGGAATATAACAATTATAACTATTAATTAAAAAATAATTTTTAAAGAAATTCCTTAAGGGTGTCCATTACTGGCACATCTACCCTATATCTGAATAAAAAATAAAATCCAAGCAAATTAAATTTTTGAATTTGGAAAACAGCAACGATACGTTTAAGGTATATCTTTTCCCTCCTTTTGGAAAGTGGGGCAAAGTCATTGTCTCTGTATTTATAAAAACATTGTAAGAAAACTTATTTGTTCTGTTCAAGTGCAAACCTTTAATCAAATTATCTATTTGTAAAGTGGATAACAATGTTTGTTTGTTTATTGAACAAATACATCAGACTTACGGTGGAAAACAATAAGGAAACTTACGTTTAAGAAATAAAGAAAGACAAAGGATTTTACAAATATCAAGTTCCAGATAAAAAATTATTTAAAGTGATTCCAAAAAAGAAAAGGATGATTCGATTTTTAATCGAATTATTTTCGCATTATTTTCTATTCTAAATAATTATAACGAATCTTAGGGAGTCTTTTAGGGCCGTTTAGAGTTTTAACAAAAAAAAGGTGGCATAAAATGTATAAATGTGCTAAATTTACTAAAATTTGTGAGTTTTTAGACTAGAATTAAGAATAAAAATGAAGTGAACTGAACTCATTGTCATTTCAGGCAAAGTTTTGTTTGGTGTTTTTTTTTCAACCGGGTTTCAGTTCATTTTTAAGCTGTTTTTAATCAGGAGTTCCACAGGTGTCTTTTAAACCGTCCATTATCCGGACAAGTTATCTTATTTATCTTACTTTTATTTAATATTAATTAATTTATTAATGTCTTGCAGTTTTCCTTCCTGTTGCAGTTCGAGGCATAGGAAAGAACCTGATATTACTTTTCACAAGTAAATTTTTATTTTATGGATTTCTGTACGTTTTTTTTTTTTTTAAATTTTATTGTATGAATATCTGAAATTAATAACATGCTGAATAAAAATATAACAAATTATAACACCTTGTAATTATATACTTCTTTTAATTGCTAAAAGGTGTAAAATAAAAAGATTATAAATAAGTTTTATTAGATTGTCGAGATGTTTCAGCTCAATCTGAGCCATTATCGAAACAAATAAGAATATTCTACAATTGTACGGTCTATGAAGTTCTTTGGAACACTATCATTTAAATTTTCACTTACAATAAAATCCCAATTTTCTGAGTTTCCGCTTTAACCGAGCTATCAAATATTTCTAGGATTTTTTTTTTCTGTGTTCTACACTTACCCTTTTTTTAAACTATCGAAAAAAAAAATCTAAACTTGATCTCAGAAACATTCAGGAAAATGAAAACCAACAACACCACTCCTTTTACTTTTCATTGTATCATGCCTCTCTCTACCCCTCCCCTTTTTTTTGAAAGGAGACTATTGCAACCCTCAAGGTCAGAGTTCCAAAAGAGAATTGCAAAATATTGGTCGTCTAGTCACCAGGGTTGGCAAGTTTCTGCTGGGGTGGTTAAAACCACAGGTTAAAACTGGCATGGCAGAAATTCAGAAAATAGTACTAATAAGAACTTTAATCTGCAATGATTCATGATTCCCACATGTATTTGATATTAAAAATTATGAATGTTATTCAAAGTGGCAAAATTTTATTAAATAATCATATAAATATACTTTGTTTATATAATTATAATTTTCTTTCATTTGAAAAACAAAGTTTCATAATGGTAATTTGATGCTGTACAAGTTTGGATACACTGTTCAGATTTGTTCCTTTTAATACTGTATTCAATGAAATGTTTTTAAAATCCATGGAATTACAAGATTCCACATATAACTATAACATTTTTATGAGAAAGATTTTTTACAGTTTTTACTAAATTATTATGTTACATTACAGAAAAGTATTTTGAGTAAATAATGATTGTTTTTCTTTTCTTTTCAGTGTTTAATTTAAAAAAAGTATTGGATATAGTTTTCTATTTTGATTTTTAACTGAGATTTTAAATACTCTAATAATTGTTTATATATAAAATTACACAACCATATTATAACAAAAATTTTATCTGTTACATTACTCCTTTTTCTAATACAAATTTATTTATTTATTAATTAAAACTATCCACAATATTTTATTTGTTATTTATCCTGAATAAAATGTACTTAAGGAATTTAATAGTACTAAAAAAGTCTCAGATTACGTCACAAAATGTGTTTATGCCAGTTAAAACCGGTTATAACCACTTTCTGCTGGCAGTCACATGATTCTCTAACTGGAATCAGGAAATGGTTTTGACTGTTCACAGTTCACATTGTCTCATGTCAGGGTTGGGTGTTTGACGTCAAAAACTGGTTTTTGACATGACAGTGGTAAAAACCGTGTTTTTACCGGTTTATTCTATCAAAAACCTATCATTTTCGATTGTCCTCCAATTTATGGTGTAAGGTAGCATACAATACATTTCTAGATTGATTTTACCTTGTTGTTCTTGTTATTATTATTTACAATTACATTTGTTAAATTTATTTAAAAGAAGATCATTTCCTAATATGGGAAAGATTTAAAAATACAAGATTAAAAGAAAAGAACAATATTTGTCATAATCTTCACTTCACTAATATAGATTCTACTAATTGCAATTAACATTAATATTAAATAATAATAAAAGGTTATTATAATTATTAAATAACATTCAATATACATTTTTAATAAAGTACATTAAAATTATTTTAGAGATGCAAAAATGCTGTTACATTGTATAACAATAGATGTTAGACTGGCAGTGAATAAATTTGAATATTCTTCGATATAATATTTTAAAGTGCATATCTTATGTATTCATAAATGCAGTTGTGGTGATTTTCATTTGCACTTCAATAAGTAGAATCTTAAAGTTTTATTTTCAACTATGTAATAAATTGTACCGAAATTATACACATTGTTTAATCTAATACTTATAGGTTACAGGATTTCTTCAAAAAATCGAATTTTTTTGGACTTTGCTAAACAGCTTAAGATATTGTAGAGATCTTCTAACAGAGATGTACACGTATTATTCTAATGCAATTATTTTTTGTTTTTCTTGGATGGATAAATATACTTTAGAGTCTTTTTGATACTGAATATTTTATATAAAACAACTTAATATTAAAGATAGAATGAAAAAAAAATGTAAAAACAAACTACTAAAAAATGGGTTTTTGACATTTTTGACATGACGGTAAAAACCATGGTTAAAACCGGTAAAAACCACCATGCGTCAAAAACTTGCCAACCCTGTCCCATGTATCTGGAAAGTACATTGGTACATTAAGTTAGAGGTCTGCATGGGCCGAAATTTCCAGGCCCGGGCCCGTGCCCGATCCATGCAAAAAAAAAATTCACCCCGGCCCGGCCCGGCCCGATACAAAAATTAAAAGTTCGGCCCAAGCCCAGCCCGGCCCAATTTAAAAGTTAAAAGTTCAGCCCGTCCCGGCCCGAGTGAATTTCTACAAAACATTGATTTTCACGTTGATTTGGTTAAAAATTTGCCTCGTAGGAAGAGATCTAACCAAAAAATCCTATCTTAGCCTTTTTTTTTTTTCATGTTTAAAATCTTCATTTTTAGGGTTTCGTTCATCTCACGAAATCCTATTGCTCCCGCTCTGTTATCTGTCTGTCACAGAGCCATTCTCGAAAACTATGTAACTTACAGAGTTGAAACTTTGTGTATAAATCAGAATATCAGCTGTGAAGAGCTGAAAATATTAAAATTTAAAGAATTCGTATTATTTTAATAAATAGAGATAAAAAACCAAAATTCTAACAGCCTATTCCTATTAAATTTAAACATTTTTTGTTATAGCCGATGCCAAAAATTAAAAAATCCACGATGAAATTCCTTCTACAATAATTAATTTTCTATCAGACGATTTCCACATGAAAAATGAAAAAAAAAGATTAATATGAAATAAAATTGATTGACGTCATAGTCGTAATAAAACAGAAAATGTCTAAGATTTCTCAATAATACAAGGAGTATGAGTATGTGTAAGTACACAAAGCAGATTAATATCATGTCATTAGAGAATTAAAAAGAAAATCTGACGTCATATGGGAATTTTTACTAATTTTTCAAATGTTTGAGAATAATACAAAGCGAGTATCAATATAAATAATAGAGAATAGTAAATATATGAGTTTGAGAAACATATTGAATGAATCGTGATGAAAATCAGATTATGGAAATATTCACATATTTTAACATTTTGAAGGTGTACAATTTGTTTAATTTTGAAATTATTTTTTTAAATATTGCATTTAGTCCGTATGACGGATATCTGGAGGCACGGCAGTGCCTCCGCCAAGTCGAGAAAGCACGGCCGTAAGCATACTTTTCTGGAAGCAACTCAGGGCACTTTTGACCCCCCCATATCTCCACGCTGGAGTATCCCAAAAATTCAAAACTTCGTTTTTCTAGAGTATTTGGCACACAGGACCAAAATTTAAAATGACAACTTTCTGTCTTTTCTAGTTCAGACGATATATGAACTCAAACATTTGATTTTTTGTCACTCATTCACTCACTCGTTCCGCGTCATCAAAAAGGTTAGGCAGATCCCGTAGCCTTAGAAACTTGACATTTGGAAAAAAGGTAGTGTTTAGGATACAAAGAGAGGAAAAATTATAAAATCCGGAAAATTAAAAAAAAACATTCGAAAATTCAACAAATTCCATCAAAATTGAGAATTGAAAATAAGACTATCTTGTAGTCTTAGAAACTTAAGATTTGGTGTGAAGGTAGTGTTTAGCATCCAGAAAAAAAAAACACCAAAAAAATCGAAAGCAAAATTGAAAAAATTGAAAAAAATCGAAAATTTTCAAATAATCCGATTTTGTTGCGCTAGAAACTTGGAATTCGGAATAAAGGTAGTATTTAGAATTCAAAATAAGGAAAAATTAAAAAATCTGGAAAATTCGAAAAAAAAATTCAAAAATTCGAAAAAAATTGAAAAAATTAAAATAATTTGATCTTTTAGCCGTAGAAACTTAAAATTCGCGGTAAAGATAGTGTTTAGGATTCAGAAAATGTTAAAATAAAAAACACAATAAAATTCGAAAATAAAATCGAAAAAAATCGGAAAAATAAAGAAAATTTGAAAATAATTCGATTTTATAGCGCTAGAAACTTGAAATTTGAATAAAGGTAATATTTAAGATACTAAATAAGGAAAAATTAAAAAATATGGATAATTCAAAAAATACCCATAAATTAGTGCAGACGGTATATGAACTCAAAGTTTCGATTTTTTGTCACTCACACACTCACTCACTCTTGCGTCATCAAAAAGATTGGGTAGATGCCGCAGCCATAGAAACTTAAAATTTGGAAAATAGCTAGTGTTTCGGATACAAAGAAAGAAAAAAATATAAAATCCGGAAAATTCAAAAAAAAAAAAAAAAATCGAAAATTCAACAAATTCGAACAAAATTGAAAATTGAAAATAACACGATCTTGTAGTCTTAAAAACTTAAGATTTGGTGTGAAAGTAGTGTTTAGAATTCAGAAAAAGAAAACATCAAAACCACATGAAAATAAATCGAAAATAAAATCAAAAAAATTGAAAAAACCCGAGAATTATCAAATAATCCGATTTTGTTGCGCTAGAAACTTGGAATTCGGAATAAAGGTAGTATTTAGGATGCAAAATAAGGAAAAATTAAAAAATCCGGAAAATTCGAAAAAAATGAAAAAATTAAACTAATTTGATCTTTTTAGACTTAGAAACCTAAGATAAACCCGGTAAAGATAGTGTTTAGGATTCAGAATAAGTTAAAATAAAAACGCAATAAAATTCGAAAATAAAATAAAAAAATCGAAAAATAAAGAAAATTTGAAAATAATTTGATTTTATAGCGCTAGAAACTTGAAATTTGAATAAAGGTAATATTTAAGATACTAAATAAGGAAAAATTAAAAAATATGGATAATTCAAAAAATACCCATAAATTAGTGCAGACGGTATATGAACTCAAAGTTTCGATTTTTTGTCACTCACACACTCACTCACTCTTGCGTCATCAAAAAGATTGGGTAGATGACGCAGCCATAGAAACTTAAAATTTGGAAAATAGCTAGTGTTTCGGATACAAAGAAAGAAAAAAATATAAAATCCGGAAAATTCAAAAAAAAAAAAAAAAAATCGAAAATTCAACAAATTCGAACAAAATTGAAAATTGAAAATAACACGATCTTGTAGTCTTAAAAACTTAAGATTTGGTGTGAAAGTAGTGTTTAGAATTCAGAAAAAGAAAACATCAAAACCACACGAAAATAAATCGAAAATAAAATCAAAAAAACCCGAGAATTATCAAATAATCCGATTTTGTTGCGCTAGAAACTTGGAATTCAGAATAAAGGTAGTATTTAGGATGCAAAATAAGAAAAAATTAAAAAATCCGGAAAATTCGAAAAAAAAAATTGAAAAATTCGAAAAAAATGAAAAAATTAAACTAATTTGATCTTTTTAGACTTAGAAACCTAAGATAAACCCGGTAAAGATAGTGTTTAGGATTCAGAATAAGTTAAAATAAAAACGCAATAAAATTCGAAAATAAAATAAAAAAATCGAAAAATAAAGAAAATTTGAAAATAATTCGATTTCATAGCGCAAACTTGTAATTTGGAAAAAAAGGTAATATTTAAGATACTAAATAAGGGAACATTAAAAAATATAGATAATTCAAAAAAAAAATCGAAATTTTCAAAAAAAAAAAAAAAAAAAAAAAAAAAGTGTGAAATTGAAAATAATATGATCTCGTAGTCTTAGAACTGAAAATGTGGTGTAAAGGTAGAGTTAAATAGTAGAAAAATAAAAAAGTAAAAACACAACAAACATCGAAAATAAAATCAAAAAATCGAAAAAAAAACGAAAATTTATAAATAATTCGATTTTGTAGAGCTAGAAACTTAAAATTTGGAATAAAGGCAGTAATTTAGGATACAGAAAAAGAAAAAATCTGTAAGATTCGAAAAAACTTATTGTTTAGGATACAGAAAAAGGAAAAATTAAAACATAATAAATTCGAAAATAGAATAAAAAAACTCGAAAAAGATCGGAAATTTCATTATTGAAAATAATTTTATCTTGTAGTCTTAGAAACTTAAAACTTGGTGTAAAGGTAGTATTTACTATTCAATAAAAGGAACAATTAAAAAATTCATTAAATTCGAAAATAAAATCGAAATATCTTTAAAAAATTGAAAATTCGAAAACAATTTGATTTTGTACTGCTACAAATATTAGTTTTAAGATAATTGTCCTATTAGCTAGTACAACGCCCCTAATTGTTTTATGTTATTTCCCCCGGATTATGGTTTTCTTTTCTTTCGTTTACGAATTTCGTTATAGGAAAGTTCCACTATAGACTGGCTACGTTATAGGCGATTTCTTTATAGACAGGTTTGTTTTCTTTCACAGGTTATACTCTATTTACTTCGCATATGAAATATGGATTGTTAAATGATGTTAGCCCCACAAAAATTTTCACAGCTCCCCCTACCCTCCTGACATTACTGGCTGGTTATGGTTTGATAGTTCTTTCTAAATAAAATCATGGTGACTCTAACATTCACTTGATTTACCTCTAAATTGAACCTAAATGATCCTAAGAAGACGGATAAAAAAATTACTATATTGTCATGACAATCAGGTAACTTAGAAGTAAAATTGAAAAATCAATAAATTTATAAAAAGTCAAAAATTTGAAAATAATCCGATTTTGCAGTCCTAGAAGCTTGACATTTGGTAGAAAGGTAGGGTTTAGTATACAAAGTAAGAAAAAATTAAAAAATCCGTAAATGTAAAAAAAGCCGAAAAAAAAAAATAAAAAACATCGAAAAAATGAATATTGTTTGATTTATTAAAAATTTCCGGAAATTTTAATTTTGGCTTTCTTTTTATTCTAAAAAGTTCTTTTATGCTAAATATCAGGTATCTAGGACTGCGAGTAATATCTCAGATGGATAGCACCTATCCGGGAAGCAATTGAGAGTACTTTTGACACTCCCCCTCCCATAACTTAGTGCTGGCCTAGGAACCTGAAATCTCTTTTTATCTACAGTACTTTGCAAACGAAACCAAAGCTTCAAATTTTTTATACCTGTAAATAATAGGGACAGAGTGTGGGCTTAGTGAAAATCAATGGATGATCTCCAAAAAGAACCCAAAATCAAGAAAAGGAGGATTACTTACAAAAAGAAGTGAAATCTCATCAAAAACGTCACCTGTAAAAAATGCCGCCAAGTCTCGTGACTCTTTTTCCGTAAAAAGTTCTGAGATCGTTTAAAGCCAAGTTTAGCTATCTTATTAACTCTGAAATTTTCATTCACAAATCACTCCTAGTCTCTACATCTTTAGTTAAATATTATTTTGTGACTTGGCAATTACGTAGCACGAGAATGTGATGTATATAATTAGTCTTAATCAAATAATACCATGCCATTTCATAACATATTAAGGTGTTGTAAAGAATTTGAGCTTCGACATCCAGCTGCACTATGTGTCATTCTAGCATTTCCTGTGAGTGCACTTAACTGCATACCTTCCCTCGCTATTTTTGCCTTGAAGACTAGCAGACGCCGAATTCTATTGTACTGTGAGCTGAAAGTTCGGACAGTGATGAAGTGGTAAGGCGTTACCCAAAAAGGGGTCTTATACTTTGATCCTTGCCGAGTTCGTGGGAAAGAGCTCATCTGCGAGAGAAGCGATCTCTGCACACGATTTTTAGGTTTGCGCCCGAAACTTTGCCCTTTGTCTTAGAACGTCCAATGACGGACTTAGTGAAAACGAAACAGAGGGATCTCAAGGCTGCTAAGAGGCTGGAGAGTTTCGAGGGGCCCGCCTCGACAAAGCCCCCGCCCCCAGAAGAAGTTCTCCTGCGAGAATGAAAAAGTGAGAGAGGACAGTTTTTGGAGAGATCGAAAAGGAGAGTGTTGACTCTCTGGAGAAGGGAAAAGGAAACGTCAGTTTCTAACTCAGCGTGGTGTAAGCGCTAGTGAGGTCCGACCTCTAGAATTGATACAGCAGGTATCCGCTGAAAATCCCAGCGAAGTGAAAAAGCACACCAAGTGCGAGAGTGAGAGTTCTTAGACTCAGAATTAACGAGCATTAGTAGATCTTCCGAAGAGAAGGAACGGACGAGCCTTGGTCCGAATGAACTTTATTTTGTAGTCACGACTGACTGTAATGTTTAGAGACTTTTGTTTGTTTCAGTTACACTTGGAGTCAAGAGGTCATTAATTTATAAGCGATTGACTCACGAAAAATAATTAAATGCTGTAATTAACTTTCTTGTACATATTTTCATTAGAATTAATATTGGTATGCAATAAATTCTATTTTCTAATTTATACGAGAAATTCTCTGTGCCAGCGATCCGATCTCGCTACCACTCACCATCTTTCATCGGGTCGGTATAGAGGAGTTACTACAACTGGTGGCAGCGGTGGGATTAATTAGCAGAAATTAATGACTTTCTCTAAAGACAAAGAGTGGACTCTGAAATTTAAATCATCAAAGTGCTCCAAGAAAGAGTCTCCTTGTGACTTGTGACCTGAGTCTCCTTAGACGCCCCTGTGGATCAACACAGCATCAGAAAGAGAAATCTACCAAGAATTCTGGAGAGTGTTCCCCCATCAGAAAGAGAAATCTACCAAGAATTCTGGAGAGTGTTCCCCCATCAGAAAGAGAAATCTACCAAGAATTCTGGAGTGTTCCCCCATCAGAAAGAGAAATCTACCAAGAATTCTGGAGAGTGTTCCCCCATCCGAAAAGTGTGACAGAGAACCCCGTCTGTGCTCCTGAGAATCTCTGAAGTCTGCGCTTCTGACGCCCTGAAAGACTCTTAGTAATGGAGGTAAGCTCTTTTTATACTCAGAGTGGCTTTAATTGTTATTAGTGTTTGTATAGGTGTTGTAGGCTTCAAAAAAAAAAAAGTTGTATGTTTATTTTTGTGAGAGTAAATATTTTGAGAAATTTTTCCGGTAGAAAAAAAAAGTATGATGAGATACTTCCGAGATTACTGTAACTTATTTAATAGACAAATTTTGTAGTTAAAAATTAAATTATTGTTGAATTAATTTAATGCAAACTGAGAGTTGTGCAGTGTTACAAAATTTTAGCTGAATCTATAAATGAGAGTTCATTGAAAAAAAAAAGTATCGAACGCATTTCATATTTTACGATAACAGAGTCGATTTTATATGTTTTTTGTGAATTATTCTAAATTTTTTTAAGAGTGGATGCAGAGATTAAGACCACCATTGATTTAAAAAAAAAAAAAAAGGAATTGAATGAGACTTTTGCAATTTAAAATATTTTTACTGTACCTTTTGAATTTGAAATTTTTGTTTTGTGTAGAATTTATCCCATATATATTTTATAACCAAATACCAAGGTGAATGTAGACGTTAGGATAGAGTTGCTTATCTTTATATGTTGCATATTTTCTATATTATTGCTAAGCGTACTTTTTTATGAGCGTATATTTTGGTAATATTTTGACGCACTTGGTAGGATTTGATTTAATCTTATTGTATTGTTTTATATTTGTGGGAAAGATAATTTCTAATTTTATACTTTAAAAATGTCGGAGCTTAAATATTTTAGGAAAGCTGATTTGCAAACGTTAGCTTACGAATTTGAGGTCATTTTAGAGGAAAATGATACTGTACCGAAAATTATAAAAAAAATAGAGTCGTCAGAGGGTTTTGAGAAAGAGCTAGCTTTAGCACAAATTAAACTTATAGAAAAAGATAGGGAAAATAAAGTGGAGCGGGAACATGAGTTAGCTAGGTTAAAAGCAACGCAAGAGTCAGATGACCGGAGTACCGCATCTAGTAGCATCTCAGTTAGAACGAGTAATTTACCCCTAAAAACAATTATGCATCGCTTTGATGAAAAGAATTCGGATATTTCGTTGTTTTTGAATTTATTCGAGAGACAGGCAAAAAAATGTAATCTAAATTCGGATGAGTTGGTGACGAATTTACTATCATTATTACCTGTGGGAATGGCCGAGTTAATTTTAAGAGAACCCGAAGACAAAATTGATGATTTTCAATATGTGAAAGAAAAACTGTTAGAACGCTATCGTTTGAATGCAGAGACATACCGACAAAAATTTAGTCAACATCCACGAAATCCTAATTCAGTTTGGAAGGATCTGATTTTCGAACTTAATAGTTTTTTAGAAGGTTGGCTGTCATGCTTACAAGTTTCGGATTTTGAGGGTTTGAAAAATTTGCTTGTCACGGACCAAATCAAACGGAGAGCGTCTCCAGAAATGCGCGAACATTTTATAGATAACTGGGCGGAGATTAAAAATCCCGAAGAGTTAGTGAGGCTTTTAGATGCGTACGAGGCAATCAAGCGCCCGTCAAAAAAAACTTGGAATACGAAACTCCCTTTAGAGAAGAATTTTGAAAGACCCAGGACTTTTGAAAATGGGCGAAACCGTAACAGAAATCCGGAGACTAACTTTAACTGGAGGGATCGCGATGATCATAAAGAAAGGGAAAGGGTTTACGAAAAAAGGCGAGAAGTTAAGTGTCATGCGTGTTTTCGAAGCGGGCACTACAAAGTAGATTGTCCGGAAATTAAAAAGAGAGATGTTGCACGGGTCGGTCACTTAATAAGTAAGCCGACACTTGAAGAAACCTTCTCCCCTTATTTGAGTAAAGTGTTAGTGAATGGAATTCAGACAACTGCTTTAACTGACACTGGGAGTGATATTGATCTGGTTGCATACGATTTAGTCAGTCAAGATAAATTGAATGGAGATCACGTTTGGATTAAGACTCTGCTGGACAGTAAATTATACTGTCTACCCATAGCAGAGGTCACTTTAGAAATTGAAGGCGTGGGGGTTATTGAAACGAAAGCGGGAGTAAATAATAGAGGTTCAGATATGAATTATTATTTGTTGGGTAATCAATCTCAAAAGTTATTAGAGCAGGCGAATATAAAACCCGAGTTAGTAAATGCAGTTTTGACGCGGGCTCAACAGAAAAAAATTGACCATACTCCAAAGCTGGAAAATAAGCGGATTATGTTTTCCGATAAGGAAGGGGAGAATGTTCACCGACGCGATGAAGCAGAAACTTTGAATCCGGTAAATAAACAAATTATGATTTCCGAGGGGGAAAAAGAAATTTCTAGTGGGAATGTTGAAGCGGAAACTTTGAATTCAGTAAAAGAAAAAGAAGGGGGAATTTTTCGCGAGTACAGTGAAGCGGAAGCGTTGAATTCAAAACTAGAGGGTGAAAATCTAGAAAGCCCTATTGAATTGGTCAGTGTGGATAAGGGATTATCGCCTTCGTCGATATATGAGAACTCTTCGATCTTAGCAAACATTGAAAGAGGGGTTAGTAAAATGGAACATGACAGGTATCCATCATTCGAAGAGATTAGAGGGAAAGGGGAAATTGAAGAAACGCATTGTAATGCGGGAAATTCTTTAATAGTGGAAAAAGCCAGAGACGAACGCATAAGTGGAAGGGCGCGAGTGCTGGTCCCATTGCATTGTCAGGTGGATATTTTTGGCAAGTGCCTAGAAAATGTGTCCTTACACTTAGGGAAAGCGAAAGTTAAAGGAAATGTGTCAGAATACTTGGACCTTGGGAAAAGATTGATAAATGATTTAGAGACCGCATTTCTAAAACGGTTCTGTGTTAAGATGAGAGATTCAATAAGCGATAGTATTGCATGTTGGCATCGAAAAGTTAGAAAGCTTTTGAAAGCGTTAGTATTTGGAGAATGGATAAGAGAAACGGAAGAAAATAAATTCGTGAAGGGATGTGTGTTTAGTCTCACGAACAGGTTAAAAAGAGGTTGAGTTTTAGCCGTTGAAAATGTGTCAGAAAAACGAGAAAAGAGGAAATTTTGGTTTGACAGAAAGGCGGTAAAACGGAAGCTTAATGTGAAAGATGAGGTTTTAGTTTTAACTACCAGAAAGCCAATTAAAATGTCAGATAGTCGGATAGGGCCGGGAAGAAAGGAGTCAATAATTACGGAAACAATTGATATTGTGAATGTTCCTGGGAGGCGACAGAAATCTCAGACTTCTCACGTGAGTTTAGTAAAGCCTTACAGAAAACGGGTGGAGTTAGCAGATATCTTAACGCGGGAAATAAACGCACTTAAGAATTTCTGTTTACCGTATCTAGATGATTTGGCGATTTTTTCAGATAGTTGGGAGGACAATATGCGTCATCTAGAAATAGTATTAAAAAGGGTTAATGACGCGAAACTAAAAATCAAATTGGCGAAATGCAAGTTCGCTGAGAAAACCGTAAAATATCTTGGGCATATTGTAGGTGAGGGCAGACGGAGGCCAGCTGAGGCGAAAGTAAGGGCAATTAAGGAATTACCGGTTCCGAAATCGAAAACTGAAATTCGTAGATGTTTGGGAATGGCTGGATATTATTCCCGGTACATAAAAGATTATGCAGTGATTGTAGAACCATTAACGAGGGCGCTTAAAGGGAAAAATAAAAAAGAAAAGATTGCATGGAGCGACGAAATGGGAAAAGCCTTTGAGACTTTGAAAATGAAGCTTACTGAAGAACCGGTGCTTTACGCTCCTAATTTTCAGAAAGAATTCATTGTACAAACTGATGCTAGTGACTTAGGTATTGGCGTGGTTTTGGCTCAAAGAGAGGGATCGGAAGAGCACCCCATAATATATTTAAGTCGAAAATTTACTGATAGTGAGAAAAGTTTCTGCGCCACTGAAAGAGAGTGTGCAGGGATTATTTTTGCGATAAAGTTAAGGCATTATATTGATGGACAAAACTTTTCTATCGAAACCGATCACAATCCTTTGGTGTTTCTAAAAAGAAATTCTGGAAATAATCCCAGATTATTAAGGTGGTCCTTAGCTCTGCAACCTTATAATTATGCCATTTCTCATCGCGCAGGCAAAGACATTCCGCATGTTGATTGTCTGAGTCGAGTTTAAGGAGATTTCTTGATAAACTTTTGTATATAATTATTTTAAGATTTTTTTATTTTTTATTTTTTATTTCACTGTGTTTTATTTCATTCTATGTTCATGATTTCTTATCAGAGCGCGAAAAAAAAAAAAAGGAAGGTAGTATTATCTTATTCATGTATGTTTTATTTCTTGCCACTCTGATGTAATTTGAGCTGGCAATTCTTTATCCGACTCTTAGAGATTCTTAGTGTTTCACCCTTAAGAATCGTTTGAGGAGGAGGTGCTGTAAAGAATTTGAGCTTCGACATCCAGCTGCACTATGTGTCATTCTAGCATTTCCTGTGAGTGCACTTAACTGCATACCTTCCCTCGCTATTTTTGCCTTGAAGACTAGCAGACGCCGAATTCTATTGTACTGTGAGCTGAAAGTTCGGACAGTGATGAAGTGGTAAGGCGTTACCCAAAAAGGGGTCTTATGCTTTGATCCTTGCCGAGTTCGTGGGAAAGAGCTCATCTGCGAGAGAAGCGATCTCTGCACACGATTTTTAGGTTTGCGCCCGAAACTTTGCCCTTTGTCTTAGAACGTCCAATGACGGACTTAGTGAAAACGAAACAGAGGGATCTCAAGGCTGCTAAGAGGCTGGAGAGTTTCGAGGGGCCCGCCTCGACAAAGCCCCCGCCCCCAGAAGAAGTTCTCCTGCGAGAATGAAAAAGTGAGAGAGGACAGTTTTTGGAGAGATCGAAAAGGAGAGTGTTGACTCTCTGGAGAAGGGAAAAGGAAACGTCAGTTTCTAACTCAGCGTGGTGTAAGCGCTAGTGAGGTCCGACCTCTAGAATTGATACAGCAGGTATCCGCTGAAAATCCCAGCGAAGTGAAAAAGCACACCAAGTGCGAGAGTGAGAGTTCTTAGACTCAGAATTAACGAGCATTAGTAGATCTTCCGAAGAGAAGGAACGGACGAGCCTTGGTCCGAATGAACTTTATTTTGTAGTCACGACTGACTGTAATGTTTAGAGACTTTTGTTTGTTTCAGTTACACTTGGAGTCAAGAGGTCATTAATTTATAAGCGATTGACTCACGAAAAATAATTAAATGCTGTAATTAACTTTCTTGTACATATTTTCATTAGAATTAATATTGGTATGCAATAAATTCTATTTTCTAATTTATACGAGAAATTCTCTGTGCCAGCGATCCGATCTCGCTACCACTCACCATCTTTCATCGGGTCGGTATAGAGGAGTTACTACAGTGTAATAACTTCCCTGTGCGTATATAATTAGCCTTAATCATATTATCTCATCCCTTCCCACATAACATAGTAAGGTGTAATAACTTCCCTGTGCTGCGTAATTGCCAAGTCACAAAATAATATTTAACTAAAGATGTAGAGACTAGGAGTGATTTGTGAATGAAAATTTCAGAGTTAATAAGATAGCTAAACTTGGCTTTAAACGATCTCAGAACTTTTTACGGAAAAAGAGTTACGAGACTTGGCTGCATTTTTTACAGGTGACGTTTTTGATGAGATTAGTATGACAGAATATAATAAAATATAATATCATTCGTAATTAATCTGGCTGGTTTAGATATTCGAAAAAAGTAAAAATAGACCAGTAAATTTTTACTTTATAAAAACATGACTTTTTTTTTTTTTTTTTGCTAAATGGAATTTGTTTGAATTTATTAAAGAAAGTATAAAGTGTTTTGAAAGGAATATTAAACGAAACCCTTTGAGCGATCTTCGATCACACTTACCCACTTGTTATAGAAGTGCCACAGCCTGCAATATTTACTTTTTTAATAAATCTCTATTTGCTGTATGTATGTGTTTAAGTTATCATTAATATTGTTAATCTATATTCCATGTATTGAAGTGTTAAAAATCAGAAAAATGCTATACAGTAAAATCTTCTAAGATGGAATTGCATAAGGAAGAAAAAAAAGTGTTATCAACAATTTGCATTCTTAGCAGGTGTAATGTATGTGTGTTTATGTATTACATATTCTTTTCTTACCTATTAGTATATTCATTTTGCATGGATCAACACATTTATCAGTTTAAGACAGGATTCCGTCATAAGCAGGTTCTTTTTCACACGTTTCACTATATTTTAATTTAGTCATATTTTAATAAGCGTATAAATCTACTATTCTTTAAAAATAATAAATTTTAATGCTTAATTGTAGAATAATGGCGATTTAAAAATGTATGCATGTTTTGCAAAGATTTTTGTGCCAGGTCTTATTTTACTGACCTTCGAACGGAGCACGCCACGCCAAGACAATAATTTTCATACAGGTCAAAACCAGGACTGAAAATTTTGGGGCATGAAGACTAGGAAGAATGAAACCAGTCCTGGCTCTGTACCGAAAAAATAATTTAAGGCATGCCCTGATCCTTCAGAAAAAAAGCAAGGCCCGGCCCGAGTGCCATGTAGGAAAATGGGCCGGACTCTGGCTTCGGGCCTTGGTCCGGCCCGTGCAGATCTCTACATTAAGTCAATTCTACAGATTCGAAATGAGTAGCACTAAGAGAAAGTAAGTGGTTTGTTTCTATAGAAACATAATTAGAAGCAATCCAAAGAATAGATATTGATGAATCAATACAGAAAGTAGCGGAAGATCTCGGTATCGGAGCTGTTAGTGTTGGAGACTGCAAAAGGGAGAGAAATGAATTAGAAAAATGGTGTGCAGAAAAGACCAATTGTAATTTACGAAAAACAATGAAAAAGTGTGAATTCGAAAAAACATCAGAATCATTATTCCTGTGGTTCTCACATTTGAGAGAGAAGGGAAGTATTTAAATAAAATATTTTTATGTATATATTGTTTTGAATAAACTTGAGATACTAATTTCCAATCTACTTTAAATTTTAAAATAACTTAACAGCAAAGTTATACATAACATGATTATGTAACTGTATAAGTCCCACTAAGCTTAGGTGCTAACTACATAAGTACTTTTTAATTATTTGTCTAGAATTAAGATTTATTAATAATAAAATAAGTACCCTAATTTCCTGCCTATAATCTGCAAGTGTCAGTTTTATGAAATTTTGAAAAAAAAAAAAAAAAAAAAAATTGTATAATCCGCAGATGAAATTTTTACTTTAAAAACATTCACAAGATCTACAAGACTAAAATTCAGCCATAAGGGAAAAAAATATTGAATCTAGTGTAAAACATTTTAACTTTTTTATTTAATATAACACTTGATAAATAAATAAGTATTAAATAAAAAATTGAAAATTCAGTACAAAGATATTTGCAATTCTATTACACATAAGTGAAAATAAATTTGGAAGATTTACATTCCTTAGTATAGAAATTATAATTAAGTAAGTTAATTAATTACTTAAACATATGTTTAAATTAAATATAAGAGCCTTATACTATTATTTTTTTTGTCGTATTTTTATTTTAATATGATTCAGTCTTGATGAGTATATGATTTTAATATCTGTAGTGATGGCACCATCTACTGAACTACTACAGTTAAGAGAAATATCGAAAATCAAGCAAGCATCATCCCAGAATACATTAATATTATATTTCCTGATAAAAATAAAATATATGAAACGAAAAGATGTTTTAATTTAATCAAAGGATTTCATTTAAAAATTAACACAGATTTAATAAGTTGCACGGTAGTACCATCTGTTGATTTTTAAGAAAGATATTTGTAAATTTGCTCAAAAAAATTATGTTTATTGACATTTACAAAGATATGGAGCAGGAAAAAAATTTGCAGATAATCTGCGGCAGTGTATAATCCGTATTACAAGAAAAATAAAGTTTTTTAACGTATAATCTGCAGATTATAGTCAAATTAGGGTATATTTATTGAGTAAATAATAACCCACATGATATATATAATTTAGACAAATGAAAAAAATATTTTTTTGAAAGTGAAATGTTATACATTTATACACAAAACTTACCAAATAAGGTGTCACTTCATTCATAAGTAAAAATATTTTGCATATAGATTATGGGAGGCAATGTGGTGATAGTATATTTCAATTAAAACATATTCAAAGTATTTTAAACATGTGAGAAAAATTAATGCATTTAAATGTGATATAAAAGAATATTGCTGTGAAAGATTTATGCAAAAAATTAAAAGTTTATTTATTTCTATTGTAAAGTAGTTGTAAAAATGTGTCACATCAATTGCTAGAAACTTTAACGTCAAATGTATCAAATTCACGACATACCTGAAGTACTGGGTTTTTTTTTTTTTTTTTTTTTTTTTGGGGGGGGGGGGGGGGTATATTTTATCATTTCGGAGGTATGTCAATTATAATTAATGGAATGTACTGCTACCTCTCCTTGTATACTTGTGCTTCCATTTATATAAAAAAATTTAATATTAATAATAACAAATTATTAATCTTAAGGTCTTAAAGTGATTAAATGCGCATAAGAACAACATATACGGGTCGGGAAAAAAATCTCATTCTTTGAAAAAATTCGAGGATTAAATAGTAAAATTTAGTCCTTTTTCTGTAATGGAATCATTCCACCATAACTCAATAGGCACTTCAGCATTGAAATTTTCCAACTGTACATTTGTGTGCTCAATTGTCAAGCGGTTTTCTAACATTTCCTTATCCATCACCATATTTTTATCATTAATTGTGTTCTCAGTGCTACACCACACTCACTCAACTTGAGCAGTACTTGAGGAAATGGTCAAGAGAATTTCTGTAAGTACTTTTATATGTTAAAGATAGTTAATGTCTGTACATATACTTATTTATACATTTTACCAATTTTTTTTCAGACATTACTTATAAAGAAGCATGGTCAAAAATTTCCATTAAAAACGTCCTTCATTTAAAAAAATTTAAAAACAGACTCTGATATAGGGAGCTCTTCAGCCACCAGTCATCTATATAATGGAGATGAAGTTGGTTAGAGATCACAACTGATGATGCCCTGGTGGGGGGTGAAAGCGTTTTTGTTAGGTGGTGGAAGTTTTTATTGGAGACTGTTTTTAATTTTTTTAAATGAAGGACGTTTTTAATGGAAATTTTTGACCATGCTTCTTTATAAGTAATGTCTGAAAAAAATTGGTAAAATGTATAAATAAGTACTTTTATATGTTTGAACTTATCTGTTCTCAGTTTTTTTAATAAGGATGAAAGTGATATGGAATGCTTAAAATAGTTAAACATTGTGATTCAAAGATTGAATAATATTATCACAATCAATGGGGATCTTCTGCTGTCACGACAGCTGATGGCTGTTTTTGTGATTAAGTAAGACCAATTACAAATTTGAAAATCAGTTTGTATAAAACAATTAAGTAAAAAATGTCAGTGCTTCCCAGACTTTTATAACATCTAGAAGAAAAGTTTTTTTTAGACATTATAAAAAAAATATTTTTAATAAAATGTAATTATAAAGTTTCTTTCTTTTTTTAATGCTCATGTGTAAATATATTTCATTAACAGCCAAAAAAGTGAAGGGTGCACAATAAATTTAATTATGGCAATAACAGCATTATTATTATTTTAGAGTGGAGATATTTATTACTTTCATGTAACAATAATGAAATCAGGCCCGGACTGACTCCTTTGGGGGCCCTCGGCTAGACACTGAAAAGGGGCCCCTTACCGGGAAATTTAGAAGACATAGAATATTAGAATATTTGCTTTTTGAAAATTAGGTTTACATGCCTAAAAAACACATTTAGCTACTTTGTCACTTGGAAAATAGTTGGGTTAAAAAGTAAGCTTTCTCTGATGTAGTTTGTTTACTTTCACAATAAATATTTATATTATTTTTATATACCGTACCTAAACTAGTTCCATGCTAGAAAAAAGTAAGTATACTAATTAATTACGAGTTGTTTATTACTTAAAAATGAGAGTGAAAAATACTTTTAGTTTTAGGCAACCAAATAACAGAAGTTGAAGCTCTAATAATCTAAATCCTTCTGTAATACCTAAGTAAATATTAAAAAGGGACACAACGGTAATAAAAAATGCATATTGAAAAAAAAGCAATGTGCTGTTTAATTTCAATTTAATTGTTACAAATTATAGAATAGGTTTTATAACAAAAAGAACAAGAACGAAAAATCATGCGTCAAGCATAGATTATGTAACACTTTCCAACGCTTCCAAAATAATTTTACAAATCATTACCGTTTAATAAGCTGAAAGATAACATCTAAGTAAACAATTTTGAAAACGCATAACATATTTAAAAACGTAATTTCAGGAATTTCCAACATATATGCAATATTCGGAAAAATATCCGAATACTTTTATTCAGCCCTGTATATGATCTATAGATTTGTATATATACTACATAGGATGCTAAATTTTAGTTCAGTTAGGAAATGCGTAGCACAGTTTAAAATTCTCCTTCTGGTGTTTCTGTCAATCAACGGAAATGTGTTCGCGAACTTTTGTGCTTCCCTGTATATGATCTACAGAATTTATACACACCACGTAATAGACAAAAAGCGAGTTAAATTTAAAATCGCGTTCAGTAACTTAAAACGCACTTCCAGGAATTATTGTTAACAGACAGTAGAGAATTCTTTTGTGTGTCCCTGTAAATAAACGATGACTGCTATAGACACAATATTCTGTAGTAAGCCTCTTGTAATGCACCTTAGTGATATATATATAAATTTCAATGCGTTTAAAATAGTGAAACATTATTTAAATAAATCGCAGACGTTATGTAATGGAATTCTTTTGTCTGTCCCTGTAAAGTAACTATAAGTGCTATGCACACCCTATTCCATATTAAGCCTCTTGTAATGCACCTTAGTGATATATATAAATTTCAATGCGTTTAAAATAGTGAAACATTATTTAAATAAACCGCAAATGATTTTCCCCCATAGACCGCAATGTAACGGAATTCTTTTGAGTGTCCCTGTAAAAAAACTATAAGTGCTACATACTTCCGTTGAAATTGGGAACATGCTATAGATAACGACAATAACATATAAAAATTGCAGAGCAATCCGAGCATTTTTACAGGAGTTAGAGTACAGCCAGACAAACCGAAGTCATAAACACTTTTCAACTAGGTTGGAAAGTGTTAAAAATGGTTCTTCAATACCTTGGTACAGATACAGCGAACTAAGAAAGTTCATATGATTGTGAACGGCTGTTTACTAAGCAAATGCCTTTTTAGGTCAGTTCATCTATAATAACATCTTTATCCAAGTTATAAAAAAAATATTTCTACATTCATGAAAAGAATATTAGAAATAAGGCATTGGCTTAAAGTAGATCTAAGTCAATTCTTAACTATTTTAAGTTTAGAAAACACCCTTTCACAGGTATACGAACTTGTAATCTACATACAAGTTGGTAAACATTCTAGATTCTGAGAGTTCAAAAACAACAGAAAAAACACATGATAAACACAGAAAACATTGTTTCTTGTCAGAGAAAAGTCCCATAAAGATTTTTGTCTTTTTCAAATTCAGATTCTACATCGTCATACTCACAGATTTCTTCAGTTCCATTCAGATTGTCTTGTTTTCTCTTAATGATAGTTTTTTCAGCCATTGTAAAGCTTTCAGACTGATCTGCAAACTCTTTCAGCTCTATCTATAACTGACTTCTTTCAACTTTACAAAGATTAGAAATGCTACAAAAGACTTCCGCAGGAAAACTATCGAGCATTACAATTTCATTAAATTTATTTGGGTTTAACCAGGGCCAATTTACTGAAATTTCTTTGTTTGGACTAAATCTTTCTTCGATACTTGCCCTGGCACAATCTAAGGCGTGGATACAAATGAAACGGTTTCAGTAACAACTCGGGTTGCAGTCACAAATCCTGCCAAACGCGATACAAATGAAACGCCATCCGGCTTCAGTCGTCACAAAGTTGTGACTGTTGTCATAAAAACTTGTTACTGCCTGGAAGCCGTCGCGAGCTGTAACAAGCTGGTCACAACTCTCCGAAACGTAAATAAAACTTGTCAGCATAACACGTACAGCGGCATTTTTTAACAAATAGCACCAAATATTGAAGAAATAATCGTATTTAAACAGCGGCAATTAAAACTATTGTCAATATTATTTTGTTTTTTTTTTCTTCTTAGACCATGCAAAAATGGGATCGATTTTATTTTTGAAAAATTTCATCCATATATTATAATAAAAGTATATTATGTGAAAAGTATATTAAGTAAAAGTTATATAAAAGAAAAAAAAAAAAAAAAAAGAAGGAAAAAAGTTTTTAGATATGGAAATTAAAATAAATAATATATGTATTTCACAACTTTAGATTTTTTTCCTTTTAATTTACCAATAAAAAATTTTTAACTTTCAAATCTATATTTCATTCAAGATATGAGATCTGTTTAATAATTTACTTAAAAAAATAAAATAAAACTTTCAAAATGTAACAGATAATTTTTTTTTTTTTTTTAAGCAATTAGAAAGGAAAATGTTTTGTAATAAAATTATTTCAGCATTATAATAACTGTAGAAAGAAAAATATTTTTAAATAAAATTACTTCAGTTTTATAAATGTGAATAATTCCTATATAATCTTGATATTTAAAAAAAAAAAATCATATTTACTTATTTTTGTGAAGAAGTTTAATATAATACATTTCAGCAAATGTAATATATGTAACACATTTTCAGTAATTTTTTTTATATCATTTATAAAAAAATAATAAATTTAGTACAGATTTTCAAATTTCATGGATATATTGAATCATACTTTTAAAAATGTTTTCAAGAATAAAAACTGCATTAAAGATTTCATTTATCAAAAAAGAATAACTGAAATGCTATCATTAAATTCTTGTTTAATAGCACTCACAAAGAGGGAAGAAACTAGCTACATAATTTAGTTTAAAATAAAAGCCTGAAAAATTAGACATGAATGAAATTATGTTCTGGATAAATGAAATGGATTCACATTTAAAGTATTAAGAATGTATTGAAATTATGGCTAATTCAGAACATAATTAAGCAAGGAGTAAATTTTTTGAACAGATGTACCTATAGTTCATTATTGAAGTATCCAATGTATTCAGGATACATATATTAATGGAGAATATAAATATGAAATAAATTAAGAAAGATTTTTTTTCCTATTTTCATTAAGACCTCATGTACAAGACAATTTTTTAAAATATTAATATGTAACAAAAATAAGACATTAAAAAACAAAAATAAGCTTTTTTTTTTAAAAAAAAAAAAAAAGAAAATTGTAAGAGCTTATTATTTTAATTTAGTTTATTATAAAATTTAATTTATAGCTCTGAAATAGAAATTGTATTTTCTTTTTTTCACAATATTATGCTGTAAAAACTGTTTCTTTATATTTTTATACTCTGAATTACAAATATGAAATTAAAAAATAAGCAATAAATAAAATAAAATAAATTTGAGAAGGGACAGTTGCCCTCCTTACTTGTGGGCACCCATGATTGAGATCATAATGAAATGATGTATAAAAGTAAATTCATATTAATGAGAAATGTATAAATGGTGTCTCACTGTATGTAAATAAACAATATGACCTATGAATTTGTTATAAATCTAGAATGAAAAAGTATTGAATTTATAATTCAGTTTATATCTAAAATTCATACAATTTTTTTCTTAACTGTAAAATATTTGTTCATTTTCGTTTTTATAAAATACTGTTTTTCAATAATTAAATGTTTTTGAGCAGAAAAAAGTCAATTTTTTAATCAAAAACTCAGAAAAACATTCATAAAATCCTGTATCAAAAACGATACAAATCATACCAAGAAAAGGAAGGTTAGGCTGACCCCCCCTCCCTCCTTCCTGTATCAATAAAATAGCACAAAGCAGCATACTCTTTGTATGTAACCCCCCCCCCCCCCCATTTTTTAAAATTTGAAATAATCTTGATCTTTTAAAAATAAAATTCACTAAAAAAATTAACTTTAGCTTTGTTATTAACAGCAGATTTTTTTTTCAAGTACCCAAAGCAAATTTATTAGATGTTTTGATTAATTTTATCTTCACTTTAGAGAATTCAGTAGAACTTTATAACCTCATTTTTTGTGAAAAATAACATTTTGTAACGAGAGATTAAATCCAGTTAGCAAGCATAATTTTTTTAAGTCATTCTGTTAAAGTTTTTTCCTTCCTGGTGAACTTGTTTTGTTTGCAAATTATACATTTTAAAACTGAAGAAAATAAAAATAATTAATGAAGAGTGTGCTTTCATGGAATGAAATTTTGTGAAGGACCTATTTTATTAAGAGGAATTTTGAGAAGGGCCATCTATTTTAAAGGATTTTTGTGAAGGAGCCTTAGGCCCAAATTTTGTCTGTATCAATATCAACCCCTGCTTATTGTAAAAGTTTTCATGATAAACAAGGATGTGTTTTCAGAAAATCTTACCACAAAGGATTTTTTAATATCTAACAAGATGCAATACACAATGAAATTGGTGTGTCAAAATTTACACGACTCCAAAAATAATTCATTACTACAATATATCATAAGAGACGGTAGTCTCTTGAGTGACGCAGCGAAAAACCGAAAACCGTAAGCCCAAAACCGAAGATTCCGTCACTCTCATATATACAGCTAGCAGGACATCAAAGGAAAATCGAAACGCCGACATTTAATATCTCAGTAAATATGAGGCATACCGTTTCGATTTTTTCACATTAGTCTTATATCTATGGCCTAACTCTATCCTGAAATTTATAGATTTCTACATGCAGTAGATTTTGAGATCTGGAAACCAATTTTTAAGCGAAAATGGAAAATGTAATGGTGTAATGGGCACAGAGTTGTTATCTCGAAAATGGATCGAACAATTTTTTTAAAATTAATATATTATATTAATCAGTTTTAGATGAAGCGTTTAAGATATTGCGCTAACGTAGGAAAACTCTTGTTTTCAATATAATCCACTTTTAAAATCGGACTATTTTCTTATGCTTTTTCTGGTAGACTAACATTACAGATCTTCAGCCTTTTCACTGCTTTTTATTACTGCGCAATAAGGAAGCTCTTGCCTATTACGGTTACAGTTAAACGTTAAAGCATATCCATATCGCTGAAAAACTATTTAGATTCTTTTTTTTTTTAATACGAAAACAGTTTTTAATGCAATTTTTAATATGTAATATATATGTATTAAATTAATATTTTTCTTTTTTGTTATAACAAAGAATTTCTTATTTCAAAATCTTCATTAAGTCGAAAAATATTTAGATTCCTTGATTAAAATATTGATATATTTTATAATTATATATATACAATTTAATTATTATTTATATATTTAATTTGTCATTTTTTAAAGGAAAAAAAATATTCAGATTTTTTTTTATCAGTTAATTTGAAACAGACTCTAATCAACGAATCAATCATCTGTTTGTTTTGAGTCGCGAATGTTGTTTAGGAATAACACTCATATGAGGTATTTTACTATTTATTTATTGTTTGTTTACTTATTTTGATTAGATTGTCCTTTTAGAAATTGTCTTTTGATGCAATTTGTGGCGTAAATGGTGAGATAATTGTCAATAGTATTATCTGTTTTATCGTTAAAAATAATATAAGGAAATTGCATTATGGCCAGTGAATCTTTTAAAGAAGTCTTTTAAAAATCAGATGACGATAGAAGATTGGTTTTTTACTTGTTAGCTATATTTTCCAACTCTCCAAATCAAACTTTCCCATCATTCACCTCACACAAATTTAATAACTAAAACTTTTTATTTCAGTGTGATTGAAATACGTTTAATTGTGATGAAACTTTGGTATATTATATAGGGAATTTATATAACGTAAGTTTTCACTTTTATGTATATAAAATTAGATACGATGTTTTCATTATGAAATACAATGTTTCTAATTTATGTTATGGCTTACTTTAACATTTTTTTTATTGACTAAGCCTATCATTAATATAGGGGAGACCGGTACACAGTGAACCTATGGACACAGTGGACCACCCCCTAATATTTTATTTATTTAAATTTTTTTTTAAGCTTCTCTTCTATCCTAATAGACAACAGCACTGCAATGATTATTTATAGCCTTCAGAAAGTATGTTTAGCTCAGATTGAACTATTTTATCCTGCTTTGTTGTTTTGAGCTTCTAAAAGTAAAATTTTTCATCATCATATTTTTATTTTTTTAGTAATTAAAGGTTGTAGATAAATAAAATAAAACAGCTTTTTTGAAAAGCTAAGATACTTGTTTTTATTTTACTTTAAAGTTATTATGTTTAAAAGAAAGCTATAAACAATATTAATATGATTATTTATTGAACTTCAACATGGGGTACAGTGGTCCACAATCCACTCTGCTCCTCTAATGCAGAATGTTCAAAATATGTAATAATTGTTTTCTATAAAGAAAGATTGTTTTAAAGTAGAATTAACTGTAAAATAAAGTAAACAAATAAAAATAACAATTTTTTTTTAACATAGTAAGAAATATTTTGTTTTGTATTTACTGCCTTTGATAAATATAACTGTAGTCTAATTGTTGATGATTCTATTCAAGTAAGATTCATGAGATGCAAATTGAATGGAAATCAGTTTATTTCTCCCGAAACTGTAGATGAATCTGCTGTTGATGTCAATGATTTCATAATGTTGCTCGCAGACCCAAAATTATTTCTTGAAAATTCCAGGCTCAATCTTACTGATAAGTATTTTGGAATTTCATTTGCAAATTTTATTGTGAGCTGATTTTTTTTGTACTTAAGTAATAACTTCAACTAAATTGCAATTGTTCCTGTATTAATCTGTTATTATTTTCAAAATATAATTAATTTTTTGTTTTTGTTTCAAAATTTATATTACTATGTTATTTTGCGAATGAAGAGGCAACAAAAAAGAATTAGATTAATGAAAAATAGATTTATATTATATTTTAGATAATACCTAATAGTGGTCCACTGTACCCTGGTGGGTGGACCAGTGTATATATATATATATTTTTAATGTATTGAAAACTATGTTGTGAGAAAATTATGATGGATGTAAGAAGGTTTAAGGAATATTCAAAAATATTTTCATACAGATTGGTCAGTCTGTTAAAGAGAAAAAAAAATTTAACTGAAAAAGTGGTCCACTGTGTACCGGTCTCCCCTACCCGATTACATGAGATTTTGTTATTTGTATTGATATGTTTGTGTTTACGTATTTTATCAAGATTATATTTCAGCTATTTTTAAGTAAGTTTTTTAAGATACTGTATAGCAATGTTAAAATGTTGGCTATACTTTATTAGCTTATGTTAAAGATTGGTCAGAAAAAAAAGGTTGGCAAGATTAAAAAATTTTGTCAATCAGCTAGTGCTCGACTAACATAACAACAGGGCTGCTGGGATGGAATTTAATTTTTAAAAAGGACACATTTTGAACCGGTTTGTTTACAGTCCCATTTTATTAGTAGAATTTTGTGATAATTTCCCGAATGACTGGCGAATTTTGCATTTTTTGTAAAAAAAAAAAATATTTAGATGTAATTTTAAACAAAATCTCTTTTCATTTCTTTAATTTGCAAATATTTTAAGTTTTCTTATTTAAAATACTGTGATTAAATGTCCAATGTAAGATTTCCCTTAGTTGAAAATTGTTATGACAGAATTTACACAACTGCAAAAATAATTGATTACTACAACAATGCATTTTCAGGGTTTTTTTCCAATAAATTTAGCTATACAACAGAGGAAAGTTAACTTCATACTATATTTACATTGCAGTAATTTGGAGAGTTGCAAAATATAGCTAACAAGTAAAACACAAATCTTCTTTAGTCTGCGGGTTTTAAAATACTTCCTAAATATTCACTCGACACGATGCAATTTCCTTACCTTGTATCATTTTTATCGATAAAACAGGTAATTGACAATCATCTCACCATTTAAGTAACAATCTAAAGTCAATTTCTAAAAGGACAAGAAAATCAAATCAAAATAAGTAAACAAACAATAAATAAATAATAAAATACCTAATATGAGTCTTATTCTTGTAAACAAGAATTTGCATTGCAATCACCGCTCATGAATACATGACACAAGCGATAGGTTAATTTATTGTTAATTGATAGTAGAGGTGCCCAATCTTTTTAGGCGAAGGGCCACTTAAAAAATTGTTAGGTTGTCGAGGACCACCATCAGTAGCACAGAGAGAATTTTGTTTCGAGGAGATGTTGGGTAGGGGGGGGGTGGGGATAATTAGCATTATCCATACATACAGCACTGTTCGGTTGCAAATTTGGAAGAATGCACCCACTAGATGGATTTGTGATTTTTATGCGGCTACTTGACAAAATTGTGATTTTTATGTGCCCGTTCTAAAAAATTCATGATTTTTATGTATAGGTTCAACTTTTATGTATAGGTTTCAACTTTTTTACTCAGTGAGCACTGGCCAGTACATGGATTTTTTTACTCCTGTTTTTCAGCAATGACCAATAACAAATTTACAAATACTTGATAAAAAATTTAAGAAATTTGTCAAACGATTGTGGAATAAACGGCGAAATTTGTCAAATAGTGTTGGGAAAGAAATCGCGACATTCGTCAAATGGTCTCGGGAAAGAAATCAGGCATTGCAGGAAAAATATTAATTATGTCTAACTGTCGTGAAAAAATTAGAGAAATTCGTCAAATACGTTCGGGGGGAAAAAATCACAAAATTCATCAAATGATCTCGGGAGAAAAATAGTGAAATTTGTCTAACAATCGCGGAACACAATTGCAAAATTCGTCGAATAGCAGTGGAAAAAAAGTGCACAATTTGTTCGTTCATGGAAAAAGTCATGAAATTCATTAATCGATAGTCGATAAATCACGAAATTCATCAATCGATAGCAGAAAAATCACAAAATTCATTGATAGTGGAAAAATCACAAAATTCATCAACTGGTTTCAGGGGAAAATTTTTTCGAATATCGTCGAATGGCTTCGAGAAGAAAAAGTCTGTCAAATAATTTTGGAGAAAAAATCGTGAAATTCGCCAAATGGTTTCGAAATTTGATGAGCGACAGCGGGGAAAAAATCTTTTTCCATTCAATCATCGCAATTGGGACTATTAAGTTTGACCAGTGGTGGCAGTAAAGTCAGTCGCCAAATTTTCAGTATTACTCGCCGATTGGCGAATGGCAATTTTGTCCTATATTTTTACACGCCTGATCGATGAAATTCAAGATTTTTACACACCCGATTGATGACTTTCTTGATTTTTATGGATCCGTTTGACGAAATTAATGATTTTTATATGCCCGATAAACAAAATTCATGATTTTTATGCATGCGTTCAACAAAATTTATGATTTTCCTTCTCCCGATCCACAAAATTCATGTTTTTACTGTGCCTGATTGACAAAATTCGTGATTTTCAACTGATATGCTTTCCGTCGGCCATTTAATGAAATTCACAATTTTTCTTCTCTAGACAATGGCAAAATTTTCATTTTTTTTTTTTTTTTTTACCGTTTGTTGAAATTTACAATTTTTTCACAAACATTCGATGGAATTCTTGATTTTTCCATGCCCAATATACGAAATTTGCGATTTTCCATGCCTATCGACAAAATTCATAATTTTGCAGAACCGATAGACAAAATTCATAATGTTTTCCCACAATCTATGGACAATTTGCAAATTTTTTCCGCGACTGTTCGTTGAAATTCGCGATCTTTCATGCCATTCGATGAAATTCATTGCTCGATCCATGAAATTTGCGATTTTAAGTGCCTTATCGACAAAATTTGCAGGTTTTTTCAACTGATTTACAAAATTCAAGATTTTGAGTGATTGACGAAATTTACAACTCCAGAATTACTTATTTTGGCATCTCTGGTTTCTGTTGACCGATTATTGAAATTTGCGTTTCTTTTTCTAGCGACAAAATGGCGAAATTTGTGATTTTTCCATGCCCATTCGACAAAATTTGCATCCAGTCGATGCAATTCATAATTTTATGCACCTGATCGATGAAATTCATATTTTCCTACGATCTATGGACAAAATTTGCGCATTTTTCTCACGAATTATTAAGGAAATTTGAAATTTTTGGATAGGTTGGCATGTATGGTCTCTGCGGGCCACCAGTTACCCATCACGGGCCACAGGTTGTGCATTCCTAATCGTGATGCAGTTTAGCTCATTCGACTCGACCTCAATAGAACTTACTGATTTTAGTTTCACCACCAGGGGCAGTTATGTTCATATAGAACAGAGTGCGCCCCTGGCAGTGGAAGGGGAAATTAATGGATTTTGGAACTAACTCGAGTTCTATGGGTCCCATCACAACATGGTTTGATTCATTCAATTTGACATTGACAGGATATATCAATTTTAGTTTCAAGTTTGACCACCAGGGGGTGCATTCCTATCTCAGGTTCTATGGCCCCGATCATGACAAGGTATGGCTCACTCAACTCGAAATCGACAGCCTCAACAATTTCAGCTGTTTGTACAGAACAGAGTGCGCCCCCTGGTGGTGGAACATGGAACTAACAGATTTTGCAGCTAACTTGTGTTCTATGGGTCCCATCACAATGCAGTTTGATTCATTTGACTCGACATCGACAGGATATATCGATTTTAGTTCCAAGTTTCACCACTAGGGGACACTATCCTATCTCGTGTTCTATGGGCCCGATTACGATGAGGTATGGCTCATTCGACTCGAAATTGACAGCCTGAAAGATTTCAGCTATGTTTGTATAGAACAGAGTGCGCCCCCTGGTGGTGGAAGATGGAACTAACGGATTTTGCAGCTAACTCGAGTTCTATGGGTCCCATCACAATGCAGTTTGATTCATTCAATTTGACATTGACAGGATATATCAATTTTAGTTTCAAGTTTGACCACCAGGCGGTGCATTCCTATCTCAGGTTCTATGGCCAGGGCCCGACTAAGCTCCTTTGGGGCCCGGGGCAGACTTCAATTTTTGGGGCCCCCCTATACCAAAATTTTCATATGCAATATTTTTGCTACGATAACATTACACAGTATTTTTCCATTAGCGGAGCGCCAGTGATATATATACATATACACACATATACATATATACACATGTGTATATACATATAAATATATGTGTATATATATCACTGGTGTTAAGGGACAAAATTAGCACTAGCTACAGCTACAGGGCCATTTTCTTACAAGGAAAGAGTAAAAATTTTTTGCATTTCATCAAGGATTCTATTTTTGCTGGTTGAAATATGTTTATAACACATTTTTTATTTGGGCTATTTAATTTTAGATTAATACTAATTGAAATTTTAATAAAAGTTTAGTGTTTAGAACTTTTAAATAAAAATGTGTCCAAAAGTTTAAAGAAAGTGGCCACTTATAAAACTACTACTACTGGCCACTAATGAAATTTCCCAGTTTTGCCCTTTAACTGGCACCTGGCTAATAGAAAAGTACCCATTGCACATATAAAGTGTTTTTATACATTATAATTTTTGAAATTATAGAACAAATTTAAAAAAATACATTCTGATTTGATACCTTGGCTTCTTTCGTTGGATTGGGCTGAAATTTTCCTAATCAGATAAGATTATGCTACATAAGACACAAAATTTCATCGTTAATACATTAGTCATTTGCAAGAAACTATTTTAGATAGCAATAAATAAAACCAAAAACTATTCAGGCATTTTGTCTTATTTTACCAAAGCACGAATGAATTTACCAATGTTTACAAATCAAGGGTTGATCCAGGCAAAATTTGGAGACTCTTCACAAAATTCTATTTAATAAAACAGGCCTCTTCACGAAATTCCTTTTTATAAAATAGGCCCTTTCACAAAATTATATTCCATAAAAACTCACAATTTACTTTTTGTGATGTTTTAAAATGTGTTTTTTTTTAAACAAACAAGTTCACCAGAGAGGAAAGCTGCAGCAAAAGGATTTTAAAAAGTTTTTGTTAATAAATGCTTAGTTCAAATTTGAATAACTGGATTTCAACTTTTGTTATAAAATGTTATTTTTCATAAAAATAACCTTTACTTTCCACAAAATAAAAAGAAAAAAAACCCCTGGAAATGACACCTGCAAATGCACATATACTTCACTTACTTGTCAGCTATTTTCAGTATTAACACAGAAAAACTGATTGTTGTCCGATAAATATTCTATTTAGAAAAATATTATATTAAAAAGTATAATTTAAATATAAAAAATCAGTCGTTTTATTCTTTACACCAGGTAACATGACAGTATATAAAATTTACCATTACTTTATTTATGTAAAATGTGTATATCAAAACAAATACAAACTAAACAACATTTTACAAAGTTATGAACTGAAAATGCAAAAAATTATTTGTGAATTTAACATTTAACAAGTACTAGAGCAAAATTTAAGGAAATATCTTAAAATTTATGTAATATGTTGTTAAGGAACATAAAATATTTCTTAAAAATTAACATACTAAGTGAACCTAATTTTGATAGCTGTGGACATAATTTCTTTAATTAAATAATATGTGAAAAATATTTTTTGTGTATTTGTACCTTTAAATATAATTAAGATACATTTATTTCAATGTATTTTTATCTCAAAAATAATATTTACATACTTTTATTTAAATATACACTAATTTTAGAACTACTTTTCACCATGGGGTAAAGTGATGGTATCAAAATATGCTGTTTTAAATGCATCACTGAGAGAAAACAATCAAAGAAAATTGAATGTTTATATGCTGCATGTTTAATCTATATGAATCCAATGTATATAAAATGCACCAAAAGTTTAAAAATATATATATTTGTTTTGTTTTAGCATCTTCTCTTAAAGAAAAAAAAAAAAAAAAAAAAGCAGCTTGATTTTACCCCAACTTTTCCCAACCTGACCCCAATTTAAATATTAAAATCAGTCGTTTTATTCTTTACACCAGGTAACAAGACAGTAAATAAAATTCATCATTACTTTATGTAAAAATAGGTCGAATAAAAGAAATGCAAATTAAATAACATCTTATAAGGTTGTGAACTGAAAATACAAAAAGAAAAAAAATTATTTTACAAGTAGAAGAGCAAAATTTAAGTAAATATCTTAAAATTTATGTAATGTTTTAAGGAACATAAAATATTTTTTTAAGAATTAATGCAGAACTAAAATGAATCACCTGTTGTTATGATGCATTGATTTAGATGCAACATGGATAATTATGGAATTAAAGATAAAATTACAAAAAAAACTCTTCGATAAACACATATACCAAAAATATCCCCCATATATACACAGAAATTTTTTTATTGTTAAATATAAATATCAGAAAATTCCATTTTATACATTTCACAAGCAAATATATGCAATATCAATATTGTAATAGTCTTATTTTCTTAAAATTAATTATTATGGAAAAACATATTTTCAATTACAAAAATATATTATATGTATTTGGTTAATTTAATTCACTTGTTTTTTTAAGCCTTGTAATGGTGTTGAACATATTTCTTATTTTATTTTTAGAGGTTTCTTTCTAATTTTGCATTCAGCAAAAGAATCTATTATATCTTTATAATCAAGTTTATTAGTAACATCTCCATTTAAGGATAATATAGCTAAGCATGAGAGCTTTTTCTGATGAAGATAGGATCGAAGGGGAGATTTTAACCTTTTCAGTAAAGAAAATTATCTTTCTCCTGAGCAATTAGAAATAGGCATTGTTAAAAAAATTCATAAAGCAGTTTCTACATTAGGAAATGCTGAAGATAAATGAGGGTTTTGTAATGTCTTTAACATTTGGAGAAGAGTATCATCTTTGTTTACAAATGAGCTAAATTGATTCAGTTCATCAGAAATTTCTTCTTCTAAATCTGACGGATAACTTTGTTGTAGAGATTTTGCATCTTCATGTAGCGAAGCATTTGAATGCAAATTTATAAGAGCAGAAACCTTTTTTGTCAATTTATCATACGGCTGTTTGCGGTTTGAGAGATGGCTTATTAAGGAGTCACAAAGTACATAATGACATGTTTTTATAAATTTATCACGTGGTTCAAAGTGAACCTCAGTACTATTTGTATCATCCAAACATCTACTTCTTGGAGTCATCTTTTTTCTTGTAACCTGATAGGTAAGAGATTGTGGTGAAATCTTTACAGCTTCACTCTCATACATATCAAAATTGTCTCTCACAAATTTAATAATTTCTATTAAAGATGTAAATAAAGGAGAAAGCTGCTCTAAATTTCCTGTAGAATCCTGGAGAATTTGGAACTACCCTGACCTCCAGTTTAAGTACAAAGGTTGATCAGCTGATTGTAGATCCCGCAAATCTTATATAAAGAAAATGAAAAAGTATTTTTTTTTCTATTTTTTTCATTTTTTCTTATATGCAGGAACATAAATATCGGGCTACAAAAATTTGTCATTTGGGGGCCCCCTTGAGATGGGGGCCCAGGGCAGCTGCCCCGTTTGCCCCTGCGGTAATCAGGCCCTGTCTATGGCCCCGATCATGACAAGGTATGGCTCACTCAACTCGAAATCGACAGCCTCAACAATTTCAGCTGTTTGTATAGAACAGAGTGTGCCCCCTGGTGGTGGAACATGGAACTAACAGATTTTGCAGCTAACTTGAGTTCTATGGGTCCCATCACAATGCAGTTTGATTCGTTTGACTCAACATCGACAGGATATATCGATTTTAGTTCCAAGTTTCACCACTAGGGGACGCTATCCTATCTCGTGTTCTATGGGCCCGATTACGATGAGGTATGGCTCGTTCGACTCGAAATCGACAGCCTGAAAAATTTCAGCTATGTTTGTATAGAACAGAGTGCGCCCCCTGGTGGTGGAAGATGGAACTAACGGATTTTGCAGCTAACTCGAGTTCTATGGGTCCCATCACAATGCAGTTTGATTTATTCAACTGGACATCGACAGGATATATAGATTTTAGTTACAAGTTTCACCACCAGGGGGCGCTTCCTATCTTGTGTTCTATGGGCCTGATCATGACGAGGTATTGCTCATTCGACTTGAAATCGGCAGCCTGAAAGATTTCAGCTATGTTTGTATAGAACAGAGTGCGCCCCCTGGTGGTGGAAGATGGAACTAACGGATTTTGCTGCTAACTCGAGTTCTATGGGTCCCATCACAATGCAGTTTGATTCATTCGACTCGACATCAACAGGATATATAGATTTTAGTTACAAGTTTCACCACCAGGGCGCTTTCCTATCTTGTGTTCTATGGGCCTGATCACGACGAGGTATGGCTCATTCGACTTGAAATCGACAGCCTGAAAGATTTCAGCTATGTTTGTATAGAACAGAGTGCGCCCCCTGGTGGTGGAAGATGGAACTAACGGATTTTGCTGCTAACTCGAGTTCTATGGGTCCCATCACAATGCAGTTTGATTCATTCGACTCGACATCAACAGGATATATAGATTTTAGTTACAAGTTTCACCACCAGGGGCGCTTTCTTATCTCGGGTACTATGCGCCCCATCACGACGAGGTATGGCTCATTCGACTCGAAATCGACAGCCTCAAAGATTTCAACTATGTTTGCATGGAACAGAGTCCGCCCCTGGTGGTGGAAGATGGAACTAACGGATTTTGCAGCTATCTCAAGTCCTATGGGTCCCATCACAATGCAGTTTGATTCATTCGACTCGACATCGACAGGATATATTGATTTTAGTTCCAAGTTTCACCACCAGGGGCACTTCCCTATCGGGTTCTATGGGACCGATCACGACGATGTATGGCTCATTTGACTCGGAATCGACAGCCTGAAAATTTTCAGCTATGTTTGTATAGAAAAGATTGCACCCTTTGGCGGAGGAAGATGGAACAAACGGGTTTTGCCATGCATTTTCATCCTTCTAATTGTGTTACTCTCTCGCTGTATAATTTAAAAGTTGAGTCTTGGATTCCTCTCCCTGGGCCACCACCCTCGTATTTTATTGGGGTCCAAGGGGTCTTTTTTAGCATTTCTTTAAAATTTTATTCTAATGATTAATTTATACCCTATACTTAATTTCGTCTAATTGACATTTTCATCAATAACCTTAAAAAAGTAATGATATCAGTACAAAAACCCTTAACGGGTTAAAAGTGTTGACGCAGCACTTTCTTTTCGCTCTATGAATTTTAAATATGGGTCTTAAAAGCAATGATATCAAATTTAAGTGACGCTATGTTAATAATTTTTTTTTAAATCATAATTTTCTTTTTAGTTTTATTTATGTTCACAGGTGCAATTATTATTTTAATATGAAAAAATATATAAAATTTATTCGCTGATGCTTTTTCATTCACATCTCTCATGAATTCAAAATATGGGTTTTAAAAGAAATGATATCAAAATTTGAGTGACACCTTGACGTTAATTTAATAGGACTCTTTTAAAATTCAATTTAAATTATTTTTGGTTTGTCTTCTAACGTATATTTACACATACAAACAATACTTTTAATTTTTCAATACACTTTTAAATATATTACTTTCACTGAGCCTATATTATGTATTGAAATGTATTTATTTCAATAAATTGATTTATCTTCTGTGCCACGCTATCCAAAATCATAAGTAAAATTTATGTAAATGATTATTTTGCGTCATAGTATCCAAACAAAGGGAAATGTATGCAAGTGGATAATATGACGCAAAATAATCATTTACATAAATTTTACTTATGATTTTGGATAGCGTGGCACAGAAGATAAATCAATTTATTGAAATAAATACATTTCAATACATAATATAGGCTCAGTGAAAGTAATATATTTAAAAGTGTATTGAAAAATTAAAAGTATTGTTTGTATGTGTAAATATACTTTAGAAGACAAACCAAAAATAATTTAAATTGAATTTTAAAAGAGTCCTATTAAATTAACGTCAAGGTGTCACTCAAATTTTGATATCATTTCTTTTAAAACCCATATTTTGAATTCATGAGAGATGTGACTGAAAAAGCATCAGCGAATAAATTTTATATATTTTTTCATATTAAGATAATAATTGCACCTGTGAACATAAATAAAACTAAAAAGAAAATTATGATTTAAAAAAAAATTATTAACATAGCGTCACTTAAATTTGATATCATTGCTTTTAAGACCCATATTTAAAATTCATAGAGCGAAAAGAAAGTGCTGCGTCAACACTTTTAACCCGTTAAGGGTTTTTGTACTGATTTATATACAATACATATATATTTGTACAAAATTAAGAAAAATATATAAAAGGGGAAGGTTTAGGGCATAACAAAACATAATACCATGTTCATATTACTGCAGTTGGGAGAAACATGAAATATAAGTTGCTATATTTTTCATACCTTTAGTTTTTAAAAGACTATCTAGAATTTTGCTAGCCTCATTAAAAAATCTACTTGCCACAAATGAATAAATTGATGCGATTTCCAAACCCTTATCATAAATATTATAATGTAAAAACTTTTTATCTGTAATCTCGATATTTTGTTTTATTAGTAAGCTTTCATGAAGTTTTGGTTCTAACAAACACACATACAGAATTTTTTTTTTATTATTATTTTGTGTAGGGTGTTTCAGTTCATTAATATAGGGTTTTTCTGTTCATTACTAACATTTTCATGAACATTAATGAATTTTTGGGTGTTTTGATTTACAATGAAAAATATGACTGAAATTTATTCTATTAATGTTGAAAAAGTTAAAAATTGTAGGTAGATTAATATAATATAAGAAAAAAAACCTGTAATATAATAAATTAAATTTTAAAAAATCCTTTAAGATGCATGCTTATGCTTTGTTTTTTAATTTCATATTTGTAATTCAGAATATAAAAATATAAAGAAACAGTTTTTACAGCATAATATTGTGAAAAAAAGAAAATACAATTTCTATTTCAGAGCTATAAATTAAATGTTATAGGAACTTATATAAAAAGAAAACCACTTACTTTTAACAAGTTTCAGTGTACACAAGTCATGAACAGCTCTTGTTTAATCCAGAATGTGATTTAGCCTGTAAGTGTGCATGACCGAAGATTGTTTATAAATCTTTCTAGCCTCCTAAACGCATTCCAACGGGCCAACACAAAAAAGTAGCAACTGTAGTGTAAAACAGATTCCAGTAGTCACACAACAGTAGCAGATATAGTATATAAAAGAACTAGGAGGGGTGTTTAAAATATGCAACACATCTGATGTAGATGACACAGACATATTGCAATTATAAATAAAAAAGGGGCCATATAAATGAGATTAATATAAAGTTAAAGGCAATTGCAAATTATGTGAAAGTTTGGGAAGATAAAAAGGGCTTTTTTGCTAAACAATCAGCTATATCATACTTACAATTTTGTTACAAAGTACAAATTTATTTAAACATTAATTTTAAGACATACAGATTGGAAATAATAAGTGACAAAAAGGTCACAGTAATCGACAAATTCATTTTTTTAAATTAATTTTTGGGGAGGGGGGAGGATTAGAGAAAAATATATTGTAGATAAAGAATAAATAAGGAATTGACAACAAACTGTTGTAACATAAATTATAAATAAATATTACGTTAAACAACTTTTACTTGATATTAGATTAGAATTCTACCAAAAATTTAGCATTAAAACTTGCAAATGTTAATTCAATATTATTAAAAATAAATTGTATCGGTTCAAATCTAAAAAAAATGGAAATATCTCCATATTTGCCGAGCTTTTCAACATCCGCGAATCCGCCATTATAATACTTCTGAACCAATCATTGAAGCGTATCGTTGAAAATAATCGAATAAGCGGTAACAACTTTGTGACGCCGCTGTCTTCAGTTGTGATGGTCACAAGTGTTTCTTTTGTATCGCTCTTTTCATGCCGGTAACAAATTTCGGATTTGTGACCGTAACAGTTTGTTACTGTTACCGTTTCATTTGTATCCATTACTAAAACACTGAAAAAGACCAATTTATAGTTTTGAGCAGTTGAGATTCCAGGAGTCTCGTTTATTGATTTTTCACCAGGCATTACCTTTTTCTTTTAAGTTCTTTTTTCCTTGAAATCTAATTCTACTTCAACATCAATACTGTTATCTTCTAAGTTGCTATTAACTATACTTGTATAATATTTTGTTTTGGAATACAAAGCATGAAAGTGTTTATCACTCCTTTTATCCCTTATTTGTTGAAGCAGCTTCTCTACCAAGTTCCAGGCTGTAGAATAGTCAATGGTTTTACTTTGTAAATATTTTAAAATAGAAGATATAACAAGAAATAAATCTAATAAAACAATACACATAAATAGGATTACAAATTTATTTTCCCTAAGTTTCTAGTATGTTAAAATACAAAATTTTATTTGCATTGATATAATTAGTATATGTAGTAAACGGCATTATATATTCCTTATATTCTAATTACGTTTTATAAGAAATATTCATTTTATTTGCAATGTCTTTAGAATTCATAACATGCATAACAAAGTATAATTTCAAAAAAAAAAAAAAATATTTATTTATATTAATTACCCGACATTTGGCGCAAAAATAATATTTAGAAACGAAGCGTGATTTGTCTATGGAAGCTATAAAATCTGCTCTCAGTCACGTGATTTGGACTTTTATTATAATGATTTTAGGGGCAAAAACAAAACATATAGTCCAGCATTAAGTGCTCAAAAAGGGCAAATTAAAGAAAGTTTAGGTGAAGTTTTGATATTTGGTACCTTTATGTTTCTTAGGTTGCTGAACACAAATAAGAGATTTTTCAATAATTGTTTTTTCGGGAAATACGTTCATTTTACAAAAAACGCATAAAAACGGACTTGCCTCTGATTTTTTTTTAAATAATTCTAAAAATGTGAATTTTACGTGAAAGACGAAAGTATATCAATTAAAGAGGATAAAATTTCCTACATTTTATGTATTAAAAGTTTTTTCCCTGATCAATAGTTTATCCGTGAGAGTGCCACAAAAATGGTGGTTAAAAGCAAAAATGTGTTTATTAAAAGAAAAAGAAAAAAAACGAGAATTACGGCCCTATACATCGATGTAGCATGAAAACTAACCATTTTACGCAAACGTTGACCATTAATGATACTAAGGACTATGTGATTGACTACATTTTACAATGAAGTTGCCTGATAATAAATACGACGAAACATTAGGATTCATTAATTAATTATAAATAATTATGTACATTAGTAAGTACATTTACATAAAAAAAGCAAAAATTTTATTTCCGCATTCTTTTATTTGAAGATCCCTGCTGTTCATCGACATCTACAGCATCAAAAATAGACGTATGGAATTAGTGGGGGTTTTTATTACTACCAATATTATAGAATAAATGTTTTCTTAATGGTAAATATTTCATACCTTGTAGCATGGCTTGTTCCTCTTCCATTAGGTCCACGGATTCAGTGGGTGGGCAATGCAGCTACAGTTCGGTTTCAAGGTAAGCTCGTCAACCTCGTCTTGACTCACCACTGCGATGTTGTTGAAGTTCCCCTCGCAGTTGAGGCACATGTTAGAACAACAAATCCCTGCATTCTTGCACCTAAAATTTCGGTTGCAGTTCTCTGTGCATTTGCAGGATACAAGCTTCAACAAAACAGAGAGAGCCGGGGGTAGTACAGTAAATACAGGCTCAAGGTCAGCATTTGTTTTCTTCCATCCCCACTCATCAGCATTTTCTTTCAACCGCCAGCCATTGCTGGACTTGGTGATATACTCTTATAGAGAACTGTTGCGCTGCAGCTGCAGGTAAAGCAGCAATATTAGAACTGTATCTAAAGGCTGACTTCTTGTACGAAATATACTTTAGGTAGTTCAGCAAAGGTACATTCGTCCCACTATAGCCATACAGTGAGACGAGGAAACGTTCCGCAGCAGCTGCAACCATCTCCGGAGTAGCGATCAGGTATTTGAACACTTTAACAACGTCTGCAACCTATGGATTATTCGCAAGAATTTTGAGGAACTTCATTTTCCCTTGCATAAATGGTGCTGACTTTGTATCGCACCCGCTCATAGCATGTAGGAAGAGGATGTTTTCCGCAACCGTTGAACTCACAGCATTTGATGGAGAATCTCATTTTATGGAGCCAAGGACAAAGCAGTGTTTACAATAAAGGTATCTGCGTATTCTTTTGCTTGCTTGCATGTAATATCTGGTGATGAAAACTTGTCAATCATCAAGATAATAACCGACCCTTGTTTTTTGGGTTAGCAAGGAACTTTTCTTTGGACGTGGTAGGTATCGTTGTGCCGTCAAACAGTACGTCAGTCAAAGCATGCTTCCTTAATCGTCTCATACGTTCATCAGTTTTTTTTTACCACTCTGTACGTCATAAGGGTAGCCATCAAAGACAACTACTGCCTGTGGTTGATATTTTGACTGCACTTAATAAACATATTTGTCGGATATTAAAGAAAAAGAATGATTTTTAGACCAAACAGCCCTATGCAATTATAAACCACCATCAATGACGAATTGAACCCTGCCGCTGAACCGCTTGGTTGTTAGGGGTTTGAATGCCTTGTAGAGAGTAGATTTGGTTCTTTTTCTTAAGTCATTGTCGAATAGAGACACAGAATAAGGTCCTGGATCGTACGTCAAAAACTCCTCAATATCTTCATCCGAATGCTTTGCAATCGAACTTCGTTGGAACAAAGTTGTGGGATTAATAGACACCAATTCGTCGTCTACTCGTATCACAGTATCACAATGATCATCACAACAAGAGGTTTTATTCTGTCGCCCCGTTTAAATTTGACAGTTCCAAAGTCATCACCAACAAAACTGTTCACGTCTTTAATGTCTGAATACCTAGATTTATGGCAGTTGATCCGTTTAGGCTAAAAATAAAACTTTTAGGAACTGAAGCCCGTGTAAGCTTTTATTAGCGAAAGTGTGTTTTAGTTATTTTATTTTTGTGTTATTTAAAAAACAAAATAAAGTGCTATATTTTTGTAAAAGCAAGTGGAGATTTTGATCCGATCCCAGGTATGCTCATTTTTATTTATTTTTTAGTTATGATGAAAACAATGAACCTCAGATGCATAAAATACAGTCAATCATATAATTTTAATCATAACGCCGATGTGAGAAAACATGCTGGAAATGTTCTTTTAGAAGTTTTCGCACGAGAACTCTCAGATGCCAAACACTGGTTCTCACGCACCGGCACGTAAAAGTAAAAATGGATTCTTTATAGCGTAAAATGGTTAGTTTCCATGTTACATCGATGTACAGTGCCGTATTTCCTGTTGTTTCAGTTTTTTGCTTTTAACACCTATTTCTGTGGCACTCTCAAGGCAAAACTATTGATCAGAGAAAAAAATTTCAATTCATAAAATGTATGAAATTTTATCCTCTTTGATTCATATACTGTCGACTTTCACGTAAAGTGCATAGTTTTATAGTTATTTTGATAAAACAGAAAAAAGTCTGTTTTTTTACACTTTTGTAGAAAGACAAGTATTTTCCGGAAAAAAGTTTGTTGGAAAACCTCAGATTCGTGCTCAGCGACCACAGAAAACATAACAGTACCAAATATCAAAACTCCACCAAAACTTTCTTTTATTTTCTACCAAATGACTGGACTAATAATTGGGAATTCAAGCGCTCGAATACGCCATCTGGTGGAGAAAAGATATAACTTCTCGTTTCAGGAAAATGCCTTGCAAGCCCATTGAATTACATGCATTTTTAATTTGTTCATAATGATTATTATTTTGCCCAATTTCATATTTCATGTGATATTTGTGTTCTGTGTTTATATGACAAGGTAAAAAATATCCAAATTTGAATATCTAACATTTTCAAACGCGTTTACAATAAATAATGGTTTCAATGGCACTTTAGCATTAGTTAAAGGGACGATTTTCCTGTAGCGAAGGCTGCGATCAGCGCCTCTATAGGCCGTTTTAAGTCCCAATAGGCAAGAAACACAAGCACGGAATTGGCGACTCAAAATACTGAGTTTTGCAAAGTACTTATGAGCTAATAAACTAATTCGATTTATCTTACCTGTATTTAATGTATCACTATTGTCCCTCAAATGCTGACTTTGCGATTGAGAAGTGGCACTAGTTAACCAAACATTTTAATTTTTCGAACTTTTTTCAACGTCTAAAGATTTTCTATTCTTTATTTTCTTTTCGTAGCGCCACTATGGTACACACGTTTCATGTTGACACAACTGTGACACTGGTACTACCTACTAACTACAACCATACTACGATACTGAGCGAATGAGCGTCGCAATGCGCCCTGAATCAAAGCCTATGAGCACCACACAGAGCTTGATTAGTAGCCAGCAGCCCTCTTCCGTCTGTCCAGCGACACGACACAGCGCCACTACGTAGGCTACCATAAACAAAAAAAACAACTGGGCACTGCTTAAAATTGATTGTAAATGCGTAAAATTAGTGGGAAATAGTGAAATTTGTCTAATGTAACTAATTATAAAGTTGTACTCGTATATCCATTTGTGGGGGCCCCCTTGGGCCGGGGGCCCTCGGCAATCGCCGACCAGCCGACCTGGCCAGTCCGGGCCTGAATGAAATAATCTGACCCACAAAAAAAAATATGCTTCTTCCTTTGTTCCCCCACCCTCTTGGCAGCATACCAAGCTTAAAAGCTTTTCTTTTTCAATTTTTTAAAAACTTTATTGTTACTTTCGAGCAACAATAAATAATCATGTAAATTTCCCTTCTTTTTTTCTCACCTCCGGAAAAACAGGGTTGGCTTTTTACCGGTAAAAACTGGTTTTTACCAGGACATGGTAAAAACCTGGGAAAAAGTGGTAAATACCTTAGGATACAATAAACTCTACTAGTCATTACACTTTATTTTAATACTATTAATAAAAACTGTACTTTCATGTAATTGATGTATTTTTATATAGAGAAAATTTGTAATATTTGTAAGGATTTTGTTTTTATTAAAATGATTAAGGTTTTTAAATGTGATAAAAGTGTACTTATAATTTATTTTTTTCTTTAGTAAAAATTAGTAAACTAATCTCCATCAAGATGAATAATGTAGTGTGCATTCTCATAATAATAGTTATGAGCTTTAGGTTTAATAATGATATATGTACAATAATATCTTTAAAATTTTGAATTCTTATAGGAGGAAAACATGGATGAAAGTTTTTCAAGTTTTTATATTCCTTAAAAACCAATATTTTCATATAGCATTCTTTTATTTACCTAATCAGAAACTAAATTAGGTGAATATTGTTATGTGGAAATAGTGGTATTAAATATCCAGAAAACTTTCACCCCTGCGAAAATGAAAAATTGGTAGATAAATTTGCATAAAAGTGACAAAAACAATCAAAATAATGAGTTTTTTCAAAAGTGGTAAAAACATGTTTTTCCAAAGACGGTAAAAACCATGGTTAAAACCGGTAAAAACCATCAGACGGTAAATACCGTCCAACCCTGCAGAAAAAAGTATGAATTTCAAGAATTATTTTAGAAAATATATTTATTTTAAAACATGGACGTTTTAAAGATAAAAAGAGCCGAAATCTAAAAAAGAGAGTGGATTTTTTGCTTGGCCTCCCTGCCCTCCCCCTCAGCATAAATTCCCTCCTAAGGGGAAAACCTCCCCCTTTGAGAAGAATAAATCCTGTGCCATTAATTTAATATTGACTGTTTGTGTACTTTTCCAAATAACTTCTGTGAATTGTATTGCTTTTTTGATTGTATTATTTCTCTGTGTTTAGAAAAATTGGTTGTTTGTGACAAAAATGTTTGTCATTTTTCATAGATTTCCTCTTGATGAAAGCAGGAAGCAAGCATGGGTGGAAGCTGTTGGAAGAGAGGGCTGGACACCAACAAATTCATCTGTCGTCTGTTGCAGACATTTCCAAGAAAAAGATTTTGACAGAGGTTCCACACTCAGGACATTTCTAAAAGAATCAGCTGTTCCGTTAAAAGATTCACCTGTTCCAATATCTACATATATTGGGAATGAGGTAGTGAATAGGGTGAGTTACAACATATTATCTACTATATTAGATAATAGTATCTACTACATTATATAATAGTATCTACTACATTGTATAATAGTATCTACTACATTGTATAATAGTATCTACTACATTGTATAATAGTATCTACTACATTGTATAATAGTATCTACTATATCTACGTAATAGGATTTTGCTGAAGAATTCAATTCTCCTTCAAATATATATGTATGTCATATATACAAGCGTGGATCCAAGGGAGGGGAAGGGAGATCATGTTGCTCTCTAAACGAAAAATATTTCTATAGAACAATAACATTTTTTAAATATAAGCATCATGTATTAAAGATATTTTCACTTTTTTTTTCCCTTCTTAAAAATTTGAATCTATCTGACACATTCACAGTTATTTTTATAGAAATGCAGGCATTATTTATTGTTTCAGCACCAATGAATCAAACATCATTTCAAACTTCCCAATAAATGTGCTAAATTTTTAATTGTACTACAGTATAGGACCTATTAACCGTAATTCTGAAATCCAGATCTGTAATTTCCATGAAATTGTAAAAAAAAAAAAAAAAAAAAAAAAAAAAAAAAAAAAAAAAAAAAAAAATTGCACTAATATCTGCCAAGAATTAACTCAGATGCAGCAGCTTGACTCAATTAGCCAGCGACACAGAAAAATTTGTGTGTTGAGAAGAGAATTTTTTGGTCCCACTGATTTAATTTGTAGCTTGGGAATTATTCAGAGATGTTCTTAGAAGGAAACATAATGTATGGGCATGTAATTCTGCCAATTATTAACTTTTGGCCAAAATCTTCAATGGGTCACGAAAGAAATAAAAAAAGAGAGAGGGAATTTAGTGAAACCGTCATTGAAAAAATAAATCAAGAATTTTGTCAAACAATTGTAGAAAAAAAAGGCAAATTTTAAAAAACAGTTGCAGAAACAAATCGTGAATTTTAAAAAACGATCGCGGATACAAATTGTGGGTTTCATTGAACAATCTCAAAAGGAAATATAAAAGTATTGCATATTTTGTCGAATGATCGCAGAAAAAAATTGTGAATTTTGTCGAACAATCACAGAAAAAATTGCGAATTTAGTCAAGAAGTCATGTAAAAAATCGCAAAATTCATCAATTAGTTTTGGGAAAAAAATTTAATTTTCATCAACGGGCCCAGACAAAAAAAAAAGAGAATTTTGTCAAACAAGTACAGAAAAAAGTTGACTTTTGTCAATCGCGTCTGACATTTGATTTCGGATTTCATTAATTGGTCATGGATGAAATTATGAATTATGTCATTTATTTTTTAAAAAAAATCAAATTTCATTGAACAATTGCAGAAAATAATCACAAATTTCATGAAGCGTCACGGAAATTAAATCTCAGTTTTCGTCAAGACAACATTTTCCCCTGATAATGTCAGGTGTGGTTTTTTTCACATAATATGAGTTAATTTTTAGAAAAGTGTTTTTTTTTTTCAAATTCTCGCTTAATTGGCTGCCATTTTGTAATAAAGTGATAAAATAGAAAATGCCCACCACTAAAATCTTAGTCAGAACAAGCTGTAAAAATTTAGCCATGTTTAATTTTCTAAAATTCTTTATTAGACTTTATGTAGAGAAAATTTCAAAAAATGGTTTTTTTTTTTAAGAGGACAGCACAATAATTGTTCTAATTATTTGAATGTTTTTATACCGAAGCATGTATATCCCTTCTAAGGCACTTTCTCACCCCCTATTGTTAAACATAAAATGTTATTTATTAGGATACATGTCCCTCTATATTTTATAATCATACAGGCTTCTTTCTTTCATTTTTAAATCATATACAAGAGTGATACAAATGTTGAGATTTTATGCATCTTAAGGTGGTATTAAAAAAAAAATATCGAGGAAATAATCTAGAATTTTGTCCAACAGTTGTGGAAAAAAATCATGAATTTTATCAAACAGTCATGGATAAAATCGAATTTTGTCAAGAAGTCGCATAAAAAATCATGAAATTTGGAAGGGGTAGGGGGGGGGGATTCAGAATTTTGGAAGTACTGTATTTGAGTGCTCTCTCTCAAGATGATATTTCCAGGATTACCAAGCCCCAAAAATCAGCTTAAAATATGAACTTTGATAAAACTCTCTGTAAGATTCTTGGCTTTTATAAAAAAAAAATTTAAACTCTGATTTCTTTGCATGTAAATAAAACATGTAAATTTTATACATTTACAAATATACCTGTAAATTTCAAACTCTATTAACACGAGAAGCAAAGGACTCATAAAAATCTTCATAATACCCGTGAAGATAATAAAAATCTTAAGAAGGACACACATAAACTAATTGCAACTATTATTGTGCTGTCTTCTGAAAAAACCCACAGTGAAATATTTCCTTAAAAAAAAAAATCCTAGTACTACATCAAATTTTCCACTAAAGTCAATTTTTTGGTTTTGTTCTGTTTTTATGCACCCTTTAGAATAATAAAAATAGTTAAAAATACCTAAGGAGAAGCTTATTTAGTTTTAAAATAATTTAAATTAACAATTGCAGCAGTCTGGCAAAACATGAGTTTCATTTTTACAGATTTTCTTGTTATAATAGAATTTTAGAATGATCTACATACATTTAATTTTTTTTTTTAAGTTAAACCATTAATATATAAAATTATTCATTTTCCACTGATAATGTCAGGTGTGTTTTTTTTTTTCACGCAACATGAATTAATTTTTAGAAAAGTGGTTTTTTTTTCAAATTCTTGCTTAATTGGCTGCCATTTTGTAATAAAGTGATAAAATGGAAAATGCCCACCATTAAAATCTTAGTCAGAACAAGCTGTAAAAATTTAGCCATGTTTAATTTTCTAAAATTCTTTATTTATGTAGAGAAAATTTCAAAAAATGTTTTTTTTTTTTTTTTTTTAAGAGGACAGCACAATAATTGTTCTAATTATTTGAATGTTTTTATACCGAAGCATGTATATATATCCCTTTTAAGGCACTTTCTCACCCTCTATTGTTAAACATAAAATGTTATTTATTAGGATACATGTCCCTCTATATTTTATAATCATACAGGCTTCTTTCTTTCATTTTTAAATCACATACAAGAGTGATACAAATGTTGATATTTTATGCATCTTAAGGTGGTATTCAAAAAAATATATATATTTTTCCATGCTCAACAACTCAAAATTTTGAGACACATTTTTAAAAGTAAAAACATGAAACTTCGCGGCATGATTTAGGAAGAGATTTATAAGGGACCCGTGTTTTTATTTTTCATTCAATTAATTAGAAATTGATTTACAAACAATTATTTTCACAGTATAATTTTTTTTGTTTCCAGCGCTATCGCTTCGGGAAATTCGGTTCAAAATGTCCACTTTGACAGCATTTTTTAAAATATATTCTGCCTTTATCAAAACATCGAGACAATACAGACATTATAAAGTTTCTGAATAAGAGAACCTGCCAATTGGATGCATTTTAGAGCAAAAATGAATTTAAAAATGTGTCTCAAAATAATCAGTTTTGGATTTGAATACACCCTTAAGATGTTATGTTAAACTTGGCCTTAAACCCAATAAAGCTGTCCTCAAAACTCATGCAATTGGAGGCCAGGACAAGAGTAGTGTTAAGCACAGTTCAAAACAAACCCAAATGTTTTAAGAAAGGGGACCTCCCATATTGAAATAAAACCCAGAAATGACAGGACATCAGTTATGAATTTTGAATGTGTAGTTTTGTTAATTTTTAGCATCAAAATTAATTGTAGGGAATGGATTCTCATCTTTTTTTTCTCTTCAACTGGTCAAAATTCACAACTGATGGCCTGTCACTTCTGGGTTTGATTTCAAGGCTGATTTCCCCTTCATTAAGATGTTTGAATTTGTTTTGAACTGTCCGGACACTGCTCTTGTCCTGGCCTACAATTACAGTTGACCAAAAAAATGGCAACAATTTTAAATGAAAAAAATAATAAATGAAAATATATATATGCTTTTTGTATTTCCACAATCAACGCAATTTCCACATAAATTGGAGAACTTGGCATTCTTTCTTTTAATTAAATTATACATTTGGCAAGTGTCGATCCAGGCAAAATTTGGGGCCTATTTAGGGGCTCTTCACAAAAATCTATTTTATAAAACAGTTCCATTCACAAAATTACTTTTTAATAAAACAGGACCCTTCACAAAATTTTTTTAAAATAAAATAGGTCCCTTCACAAAATACTATTGTATAAAAACTTACCATTTATTATTTATGTTTTAAAATGTGTAATTTGTAAACAAACAAGTTCACCAGAAAGGAAAACTTTAGCAAAAGGATTTTAAAAAGTTTTTGTTAATAAATGCTTGGTTCAAATTTGAGTAACTGAATTTTAACCTTCATTACAAAATGCTATTTTTCACAAAAATAACTTTTCACAAAATGGGCCCCAAGAAAAAAAAAAAAAAAACCTGCCTTGACCCCTGTTTAGTTTAATCATCTCAAGAAAATTGATGATACAATAAAGTTGTAATTTAACATAGCAATACAATGTAATTGCTGATTTGTTTTTGCTTTTATTGTTTGCAGGAATCAGGGACAGGACCAAGTTGGGAACAGGATCAAATTGTTGTCTTAACGAAAACGGCTACGTTACTGTCTATCGAAAATACACATCTGAAAAGAAAACTAGAAAAGGCTGTTTCAGAAAAAGTTGAATATCAAAAGAAGATCAAAACACAGTCTCGAATAATAAAACAGCAGGAAAAGAAGATTAAAGATCTAAAATCTTTGCTTCAGAAGATGACGAATGAAAGGTTAATAGATCAAAGTGGCATTGATCAGACAGTTTCAAATCTTTAATGTTCTTTATTTAAATTTACCTATCCTATTTGTTATTTTCTCACTGTACAGCTAAGGGTGCATTTCACGGTTTTAAAAATGGGTAGACTGCATTTTACAAATTTTTTAAAAGTGGGCATGACGCTGTGCTCTTAAAAAATGACCTAGAGGGAACATTAAATAACTGCAGTATACTCTGCCATAACCGAAATAATGTGGACTAGAGTAATCTGGATATAAGAGAGGGGGTATATATATATTTTTAAAGTCATAAATGTACTTATTGGACAAATGGAAACATTTTTTACTTATTATATTTACACCAGGGTGTCTAGCCACCTGGAAAAGTCAGAAAAAAAGTTGGAAAAAATTGAAATTTCCGAGAAAAATTGTGAATTTTTTTTCTGATTACAAATTTAATGATTTAAAATTGAAACACCACGAAAATCTTAACTTTGCTTTTCATAACTACTGTAAAGGGTATTTCAACCACTTGTGCAAATCATTTTGTCTATCCCCCTTCAGTCTTTCCTTGTAACTCAGAGATTTTCAATTCCAGCTTCACTGACTCTTTGTACTAAAAAACATTGTAGGATTGATTAGGTCAGCCGTACTCAACCTCTTTTCCTCGCGGGCCGCAAACATATATTTGTGATGTTAGGCGGGCCGCAACACACTTGTATAATAATGTACAAAAATATAGATTTCTATAGCAAATGCCGCGAACATTGTTGTTTGAAATAGTGGTATAAAACTTTTTGGTGCCAATTTTTTCTGCGATAAATATTTAACCCCAACAAACCTTATTAGCTATATGATAAGTATAAAACATAACAATATAACAATGCAACAATTCCAAATTCTCAAAAAAAAAATAATAATAATAAAAATAAATAAATAAAAAATAAGGGATTTTTTCTAATAATCATTTTTTGTTCTCAATGCACTTTTTTTTTACATGTAGAAACATATTGTGCAAATTAAATTAATTTGGAATAATGTTTGTTTAGTGTTCAGGATTAAGAAATGTGTACACTGCTGTAGCACAAGTAAAACTACATGTAAAAAGAAATTTGACTAAGGAAACGACATTTAAGATATTTTAAGGTAATTTTAAATTAGTAATTATAAATAACAAAAAATTGTCTTCCCATGAAAATATATAAAAGAGCAGTGAAAATATTAAAAACTTTTTATACACATCTCAATTAATTTTATAAATAGTGATTAATGATTATGTGTCTCGGGCCGCACATAAAAGGTCGCCGGGCCACATGTGGCCTACGGGCCGCAGGTTGAGTATGGCTGGATTAGGTGATTCAATTTGTTTACTTATGTGACTGGAAAATGAGCACTTTTTTATTAAAATCTGTCAAAATATACTGTGACTGCTGTGATAAAGAATTTCATCTTGCTTGGACAAAATGGATAGAATTCGATGCTAAAAGTGTGTATCTGCAAAGTTTTTTGGAGTATAAATAAATATATATATAGGAGTATCAAGCAATCATTAACCCTGAAATTAATATCTTAATATTCAATAATTTGTAAATTTTACAATTTTTTTTTTTTAATCAGTAGTTTGTTCTTTAGAATCAGTTGTGAAAGTTCCACTCTCAAATTCACAACTTTTAAGATTTTTTTGTGTGTAACATCACAAAATTTCGAAACCTGGATTTTTTTTCTTTTATGGAAAAGTCAAGGAAATTTGTTGCTAATCTCGAATAAATACCCTGTTTACACATTATTTTTAAAATTACAGTTTGAAGTACTTTTTTTTAAATATTGCATTACATTTTGCCTGTTTTGTCCTTCACTGATGAGCTGCTACCTCAGGCGCCAGTTCCTCATTATAATTACATAAGAGGGAGCTGATTTGCAGTGCTGTTGTACGAATTGCAAGGCAACCTTTATGAAACAGAATTAAAAATGTGTAAAATTGAGTGTCAACTTCAAAAAGTTTTAAAAAGTAGGGAAAAAATGCATACTTCTAATGTTTAAAATGCTTCCTCCGAAGAAACGCGTCTCCCTTCAACAGGTATTTCATAGTCACTGTTTATATCGTCTTCTTTTCCTTTACAAAATTTATTTATTTATTTATTTATTTTTTTTGGCAGTCAGCTTGTGATCTACATCACTATTTACATAGACAAAAACTTCTGATTCTGTGATTTTTTTTTTTTTTTTTCACAAAAGGAAACTTTCCCTACTGTATTCATTAAATCTAGAAATCTTCTGAATTTTCCAACTTCCATTGATTGCTAACATTGAACATTTGGAATAGACAGAATTCTAAGAACATAAAAAAAAAAAAATTGAATTTACACGCCTGCAATAAATTGAGCTTTTATCAGTCTGGGTATGGGAAAGTCCGGGTATGAGAAGAGTGTACTCTGTAATTGGTCTTCTAAATTTCTACGGCCACACCCCTGAAATTTCCCCTTTCCTCTCCATTTGAAAGTTTAAAAGGTGTACAGTATAACTTCTTTAATCCGGAATCATCGCAATTACAGCAATTCTGGATTATAGAAAATTTTGGATTACAGAAGTTATGAAATTAGAAAGCATTTAGATAAATAATAAAACTAATATCTGTCATTAATATAGCAATGGACTTTACCCATGTCATGTCATCTGTGGGTATATAGAAGAAAAACACCAATAGGCATGAAGAACATTTTAACACAGCTTCCCCTTCGTCCAATAAACAGTCTTCTTTGGAGGGAATATACCCACAGAGTCATGGCTGTTGCCATTCACAGGTAAAGTCCATGCAAAAATGGAAGGACCATGATAATTTAAAATGATTAAAAAACACTAGGAAATTTCAATTTAAAATATCCTAAAAGATATTTTTTAAATAACGTATATTTTATGTGGTGTTGCCATGTGTTATAAATTAAGGGAAACATTAGCAGTATAGTTTCTTTTTATATAAAGATTTCTAATTTATACATATTAAATAAATAATAGCAAAAATAACAGACATAAAATGAATATATTGCAAAAATAGCTAATTTTCTAAAAAAAAAAAAAGTAGAAAAATGTTATAATGAAAAATTTAAATAGGACTTTTAAAAAATAACTATTATTATATTAACATATTAAAAATAGCGACACATAAGGTTAATGTTGAGAAAAATTAAATATGTAACATCTGGAAATATCAAATTAAGTCACAGATTCAGTACTTAAATAAATATTAATAATTAAATCAATTTCATGTTGTTTTGGCACCATCTATCATAACATTACTGATACATTTTCTGAAATTTGGAGAAAGAAAAGTAATAAAGTGATCTATAACTAATTTTGAAATTATATTACTTGAAAAAACTGTAAATTTTTATTATTGTTATTACTTTAAAATATTTAGCAATGATAATACACATGACTAATAGTATTATAAAAAAAAAAATTAGAATTACATATAATACAGAAAATTATTACAATTAATTTTAAAATTGGAAAAATTAAATGTATTATTGAAACAATGATTAAATTTTTATTACTTTAACAATAATAGGCTATTTTAACAAATCTACTGTTTTAAAAAATCAAATAATACTTTGAAATCTCCAATTCAGACATAAATTGAAAACTTTTAAGAAGAGTAAAAAAATAAAATCTGATTTGCGTTTCTTTTGCACCCTCTGTTGTCACCTAAGATAAGATAAAGTTAAAAATTTAGTATTAATTCTGAATTTATACAGCTTAATATTTAAAAATAGGCATCCATATTAATTAATTATAACCCAGAAAGATCTTATAATTTTAAAATGGAAAATAAAAATGTAATAAATTAAATAATTAACCTTTTTCTGTACTTAATATTTTTCTAAACTCAAGCATGCATGTGTGGTGGCGCCATCTATGATCTTTATTTGAAAATAAAAATACTAAACATCCTGAAATGTCCGGATTAAAGATGTTATATTGTATTTATAAAAATGAAACTGTATTCAAAAATGGGAATTATAATTTATTAGTTCCTTCAATATGTAGTTTCTGAATTTTTATTGTTTTTGGTCCTTTTAAGGTGGTTCTTAAATTCCCTGCTCAACAACTCACAACTTTCAGATACATTTTCTGACTCATTTTTAAACGTAAAAATATAAAATTAGCAGGTCTGATTATTTTTGCAATTTGGAATTGAATAGTGTTTTTCATTTTTTGATAAATAAACTATTTATCTAATTGAATAAAGAATTGTTCGAAAGTAGCTCTTTTGGATTTGAGAACACCCTTAAAAAGCCTTTGATTTTTATTTAGGGAAATGTGCATGAACCCCAATTTAGTAAATGGAGAAATTTGATTTATTACTTGTTAGAATTACTACATTGAATTTATTTTAAATTGCTTCAACTGCTTTATAAAATATCAGGCAATTGATGTGATAACAAAAGAAGATAAATATATCAGACTTTTTGGATTTTATAATTATGATATATGTTTTTCTAATTCTGTATACAGTAGACTCCCTGGTTTCTTCCACATAAATTGAAACCGGAGGTTGTGCAGATTTTAGAATTTTGATGAGATTTCTGGTCACTGTTTTCTTTACATTTTTTAAACAGTAATTTAAATGTGATAATGCACTCGAAATTATAATGAAAGCTTTCAATAAAAAAAAGTATATTAAAATAATTATTTAAAATAATAAAAATTAAGAACATTTAAAACATGAATAAATTTTTTTTAAATAATTGTCAAGTAAACAATAATGCATAACTAAATAGGCATAATAATGTTGGGATACATTTTTTATTTTAATTATTCAATGAAACTTGCCTTATAAAGGTACACTAATAATTTACATAAAAATCGTAAAATAAAACAGTTTTACTCCTTGCATAGCCAAACATAATATCAAAAAGTGTGTGATTAATACAGAAATGTATTTTGTAAAAAGTTTGCGATCACCACTGAAATCAGCACTGTCTTGAATTTTTTCAGAATCAAAGTTATACTTTCTGGATGAGAAAACATCTGTTCAGCCATATTATTGAGAATTACATATTAAAATGTGCATGAAATGATATAATAATTTTAAAAAAAAATCTTGAATTTTCCCCCTACATCTTAACTGTAAGTTTCATTGTTTACATCTGCAATGTTGTGAGGATTTTAGGCACTTGTGGATTTTAGGATGGTGGATTTGAGGGAGTCTACTGTATATATCCAATTATGTCTTATCACTACATGTTCAAATAAATTTTTAATGTCAATAGGTTCATCTTGAATCTGCAAAACTGTCTTCTATAGTTCTGTAATTGAAGTTTTATTTCAGAGTTAGCTAGCATTTTCTCATACTTAGGATAAAACTGCCTAACTATGTGAATGCTTATGTTCCCTTCTCTATTTCATTTTTTGTGACAAAGTCCTATTTATTTTACTATAGGTCTTTCTGTCAAGAAATTTGTTTGAAATCTAGCTTAATTTATTATTTTTTTTAATTATTTTAAAGCATATGTTTTTTTTTTTATCTAAACCAACTTTGAACATTTGTTTTCTAAAATAATGTAAAGTAAATACTGTCAAAGTTAGCACAATAAGCAATTGATTACCCAGACCAAAAAGAAAAAATAACATTAATTATAATGTCAGATTAACCGAAAGATAACTGCACTTTGATGCTAAACTGTTTTGTTTTTATTTTTCTTAGGAACAAATACAGAACCATGTTGATGACTTAATGAAAATTGCATTGCTGTCTATCGAAAATACATCTCTGAAAAGAAAACCTGGAAAAGGCTGTTTCAGAAAAAGATGAATATCAAAAGATCATCAAAAAGCAGGATTGAATTATAAAACAGCAGGAAAAGAAGATTCGGGATCTGTTATGTTGCTTTTTTGTTACGGAAAAGACCAGGGGTGGGGAATACACTCTTTTACTCACCACTGGCGAGTGGATTTTATGATGGGGCAAGTGAATTAAAAAAACTGCAGGCTACAGAAGATATGTTAAAAACTGTATTTTTGTAACTAATTAGCTGTATATTGCAACTTTCAAAATTACTGCAATGTAAACATTGTACTAAGTTCTATCCTATTGTAAGCTTTTCTTTGTTGTATATAATTTTTTTAATTTTATAAAAAAAAAATATATGAAAATGCACTGTAGTAATAGTAATTAATAGTTGTGTATATTTTGTCCTAACACTTTTTAACTGTTTGCATCTTGCTGGCTGGTAAAAAAAAAAACTGCGCCACCAAGTGCCAGAGGGGCACCCGGTGCGTAGGCGACCACCGAACCCAAGTCCTGAAGGATTTTATCGCACCAGTAAGAGCTGCTTCCCATGGCGCTTCGGCCGTCCAGAGGACCGCCACCTGTGGACTCTCCAACCTTAAACCCATGTGTCGCCAACGTAAGTTGTTGCGATACACGGTGGAACCCAATAGGGGAAACACCGCGAGACACTTGGGGACAGGCCGGCGTCCCCCAACAGCTTTGGTGCTGGACACCCAGCCAGAAGGGAACCAGGCCTTAGGCTTTAAGTCAGGTTTTTCCGACCTGTATTTGCTTTATCAGAACTCGAGGGGTGTGGAAACCTACAAAGATAGTCATAGTTCCCTCTCGTAGCGGACCCTTGCTGGCTGGTAAAATAAATCTTTGGCTAGTAAGATTTTCTGAAAATTCCTCTTCCCCCTGGAAAAGACATATTTTCATTTCATGTTGAACATGAATTTAATATAAAGTTAATTTGATAAGATATATTTGCATTAGAATTTGTTCAGAATTGTATTATTATTATTAACTAGTCACCTTTGGTGACCAGTTTGGTCTGCCTTAAATGTATGCTAAGCACTGCAGAATATTACTTTTATTCATACTTTAATTTACTTGCTTAATCTTTTGCCGAATTGAAAAGTTCTGATAGAGAAATCAAGAACTCTTTGCGATCATGGCAGCATACAATGTTCGAAATTAGTGGTCGTAGTTGTCAAATACAAGTAAATTATTGCATTTGACGAATACAAAATTATTTTCGGTCGTCAAATTTGATGCCTAACTTTTTAAAAACATTTATTAACTGCTATTTTAACGTTTAACACACAAAAAAAAAAAAAAAAAAAAATTAAAAACAAATAAAAAAGTGCACTTTTTGATTTTATTTTAATGAGATTCAAACATAGATGTATTATTATTCTTTTTTTTTTTTTTTTTTTAACTAAATTCAATTGTAATTATTAACATTTGGATAACAATTTGTTTTACATGATTAAGTGCGTTTTTCTATTAATTTCTAAAAATGCTTTACATCAGTTAGACAGTTGTTTCAATTATTATAATCTTGGAGATTAAGAACTTCAATAATTTTAAATAAAAACAGAATATCAGTGTTTTTTATTAAAAAGTAGTGTACAATATTAGTTATGTTAAAAATGAATTTTAGAAATTGCAACTAAAATTTTTAATTTGACACCTACGATATTTACCGTAGGCGTTATTTGACGCCTACGTTTTATTTCCCAATTTCTATCACTGGCAGCATATTGTATATTTTGTGTTTTGTATTTCATTTTTATTGACAATTACTGCTTAACTCACTTAGGCATTTAGGATTCATATCCATATGATTATCAGTTGTAATATGTTTGCTAATAGGATGATTTAAAACCTATTAAGTAATCTTCTGTAATTGGGTCCACTGCCAATTGGCATATTTTAGCTAATACCATTTGGTGCAATGAACTATTTTTTTGTAAAAAGCCTTTAATGATATTCACATTTACATTAAACCATATTGTTGCTAATATATTTTTTGTTTTACACTAACCTTGGCTGTAGACTCGATTATGGAAGATTAGAAGTTATATCATTTCAATCATCTAATTGTCTTGGATAATATGTCATAATTGACTTATTCTTAATGCTGTTCAGGAGTTTTCATGAGTGTGTAACTCACTGACATTTGGCATTTGCTTAATGTCTACTGACTTATAAGATCTGTGCAAGCAGGGACCAATTTACATATTTGGGGGCCCTGGGCACAGATGCGTATAGGGTCCCCCTTGTACGTATGCTTACAGCGACCTTGAGTTAAAAAATATATTGTTGAAAGCGGTAATTATTAAGATAACCAGTACTGACTTTAATAATTTTGTGATATTTAATGATGTTTTTATAAATTTTTTTCTCAAATTTTTAGCAGTAAAAGTTTTTATAACATGCTCATAATCTTAAGTGTTCTATCACGCTGACGATTTCTCAATCTTTCAAAATCGGTTCTGAACGTGAAAGTATCCTAATATAAGAAAGAAAAACCTGTAAACAAAATTGAAAGAGTAAAAAATGGCTTTTGCAGAGATCGAGCTCAAATATCCAATGAAAAAAAATATTGTAAAAGTATTGAAATGCAAATGAGATATTTAAAAAAATTTCTCGTATAGGATTAACATTAGTGAGCTGGTGTTTTCGTGTGAGTAATGTAGCCCTTAAAAAGTTATTTTTAAATGAAAAAAATAATTAATAAATTTTTCCATATTAATTTTTTTTTTTATAGTTAAAACTTCATTAGATTTTGGCCAATAATTTTAAAATCTTCAGTAGCATTTGGGGGCCCCAGGAAATTGGAGGTCCTGGGCCCATGCCCGCCATAAATCAGGCACTGCATGCAAGGTAAATACACACACCAACAATCACGCCTATAGTACTAATTACAGTAACCTCTTTTTTGTCAGTAGTATGTGATTAGATTATAACATAGAGCAAAAGATAAAAGTACCATTGTAAATATCTTTGCTAGAAGCCATCAATCTGATGTTATGTATTTAATAAATGCATACTAAATTATTGTTTTATATTCTACTCTTTTAGTTTGGTTCTATATTATTTAACAGTTTTAATGATGTTATGTATTTAATAAATGTATATTAAATTACTCTTTCAAACAAAATTAGCCATTGACAATGGTAATTATGATTGCCGATTAACAATATTTTTCAGTAATCTATCTTCTGGGCACAGATAATACACAAGTACTAAATTAACTGACAATTTGTTTTGAAATTTGATTTATTAAATATTATTACATGAGTTGTATTTATTTACATTTAACTTTGTCAAGAAAGGATTGTGAAGGAATTTGAATTGCATAATACTTCTCCTAACAGAATTATGCTAAATTTTGATTGGCTTACAGGCGCAAATTATTCTTTTAGACCAAATAGTGCTGTAAAATGAATTGCTGGAGAACTTGCTTTATGAATGATTGCTTTCATGGTTTAATATTTTTACCGCTCACAATTAAAGAATCTCTTGTGCTTATTTACTTTGAAGGAATGAAATATTAGGCTGTCAACCTAATTTCAATCAGAGTTATCTCAGAATATATACATATTTCAATGCAACACATCTCTCAAACATTAATTTTTTTAACAATCTTTCTAAAAATGTAACTTTTATGCAGTTTTATTCAAAAATTTTGATTAAAAATGGCCGGTTGGGATATGAAAACTGTTAAGCCCATAACTGTTTATGATAGTCATATGATTTCCAATGTTGTATGGATGTAATTAAATTTGATATATCTGTAGAGGTATGAAAAACCAGCTGTACAAATGGCTAATTCAATTACAAAATCATCTTAAATGTTATATGTAACTGTACATTGTTCAGTGGTGCACCCATGGGCGGAGCTAAGGAGGCTAAAGCCCCTCCCAGACCCCGAGATTAAACTAATGATTTAAAGTTTCCTAAAATTATAAAAGACCCAGCCAATTCCTTCAAAATATCCTTATATTTCTTAACTAACATTACTTTCAATTTTTAAATTCTTTTAAAATAGTAACACTTATAGTTCCTACAAATAGTTTAAAGTACAGCATTTTTCAGATTATACGTTCGCAAGACATGGTATATTAGGAATTACAACATAAATAATCACATAAACAGGTTCAAATGAAGGCCCAGTAAAACATTGAATATAGTTTAGAAAGAAAGAAAACGATTATTAAAAATATCATACTTTTAAAGCTCTATAAAGAAAAAATAAACGTAGATTTTTTTAAATATTTGTCGCTTATTTATTAAATAAAAATAAATTTCTAAAGTTTCTGTCAGAAACTGTACAATATTATTATTATTTTTACAACAAAAGAAAAAATAATGACTGAAATGTCCCCCCCCCCCCCCCAAAAAAAAAAAGTGCAGGCTTATGTTCAATGAAAGAAAAATGGCCCAGGCCCTAGAGACCTATAAAATATACTAGCCCCTCCCAAAGTGTAATCCTGGGTGTGCCAATGGCATTGTTCAAAAATTGTCTTTTTTCCTTAATCCATCCCTTTCATATGTTTTAAAAATCAGTGACTGAGGATTTCTGAGTTCTTCAAAAACTTATTACAAGATTCAGAAGCTGCAGCTACTGATGAATTCAGCAATTGTAATGTTTAAGGTATCTGCACATCTTTAAAATGTCATTTTCAATCAAAATTTTGATTTTTCAAATGTACTATAATATTAACCCTCTAAGCATTTTGCCCGTATTTTTCAGTTTCCCAAAAACAACTTAAATCGGCTGTAGACAAAAAATTTTTTAACAAAATTGTATTTTAAGATATATGTAAAATAAAGAGATATGAAGTGTATTTTAGAAACAAACGGGGAAAGAAAATTTAAATTATTTTAAGTTTTACAAATTTTTTTATGAAAATGCAGGAATGTCCTCAGACGCTCAATATTCAATTTTTTGGTGTTATGTTTTGTTGAAGTGTTATTTTTTAGTTAATTTTGCATATTTTTTTTGCATTAAATAAAATAACAGTTAATTTTTTTTTCGTTGTTTTTAATCTATATTTCATAATAAAATGCAGTTGTAAATTTTAAATTTCTAAAAATTTTAAATTTTTTCTGAAGGTGTGCAGATATCTTAAACTAAGCAAAAATGATTATGGCCTGTATCGAATGTTTTATATGTAATTCAAACTTTTTGCTATTTAATAATTTATCCAAAATAAGTTGATTTGATCTACAGTTTTATTTTTTTAGACTCCTTCCTTTCCTTGTATTTTGAATGAGCTTTTTTTTTAGACTAGCTACCAGGCCCCTACCTGCCAGGTTTCCCTAGCTTAAATGGGTTTAGTGCCTGGCATCAGGGCGCATAGCGCCACTAAAGAGATGCCGCGTAGCGGCTGGCCATTTCTGGCAGGACGGCTATGTGAAGGTCTTAGTTTTGTTCCCATTTTTGTTTTGCTGCTAATTGTTCTGATTCTTTTTGTATGGACCTGAGCTTGGCATCACACCCATACGTCATGCCATCGCTATGCAAGTTGGTCTCGTAATTTAGAACCTTGATCCGGTGACGAGACCTTCACCTGACTAGGCACCTCCAGAGGTATAATTCACAGGTAACTTAGAGGACTTTGCTCCCACGACAGATTTTACATGCACCGGGCGCCATTAGTGTACATGATGAGAAGAAAAAAAAAAAAAAAACCTGTAAGGGAAGGGGGTTAATACATGTTTATTTAACTTTATATATAAAAAAAAAAAAAGAATTGATTACTTTTACCTGTGTTGGATTTTTTTTCCGTTTCTCTTTTTCCGGCTGTACTTACCTGTTGTTTTTCTTTTGCTGCTTGATTTGTTGCATTTTGTTTTGTGTTTAGGTTTCTCTCATTGCTTTTTGGTTTCTCATTTGTTGCAGTTATTTCTGGTTTCTCATTTGTTGCATTTATTTTGGTTTCTCATTTTTTGATGATGACTCAATATGCTGAAGCTATTTTAACCCTTTATTCACTGTAGATAGATATTTAGAAATATCCTATAAATTTCCGTATCAAGTTTTCAATAAAACATGTGACATAAACCAAAGTTTTATCTGCTGCAGTTTCATGTGTTCATGAGCTGTACGTGACAACAGCTTAAATCAATTTCAAATTTATATTAATTAAAAAAATAGCAATATAAGAGTTAAAATCACTGTTATCACATGGTTAAATAAAAATTCTACTTCTTGATTTTATTCGATAATTTTGATCGTTAAGTCTGTTATGATATATAAAGGGTTAAATTATTAGTATGAGAAGGATACAATTTATACGTGCATCTGACAGGATCAAATGTTGCTTCGGTTGATAGCTACCTCAAAATAATCATTTTGCTGTTACTGAGTTAGTTGATCAAAATGTCTTGAAAAGACATTCCCCCCCCCCCCTTCAGAAGCTGAATTTAAGATTCTGATCCTGATTTTCCTTTCAAATTACATTGCCTATTCTGCAACAAATCTGTATAAAAGATTTACTTTGTAAAATGTATTAAAAATGCTCTTTATTATTCTATGTAATTTTATGCAATAAAATGTTTATTTATTTTTAAATTTTTTGCTTCATTTCTTTTAAATATTATGGTGTTTTGAAGTCATTTATAAACTTTATTTTAATAGCATGTTACCCGAACATTACCTTAGCCCTTTTGGGACAGAGTTGTATGTATGCATGTTCAAAAGGTACATATAATTAGTACATAGTTTTTCCATTAATTAAAAAATATATTTGTCTTTTTAATTGCAAAATTTCTATTTATAAATATGTAAAAATTGATATATTTAAAAAGAAAAAAGAAATGTATCAACCTAATAAAATTGAAAGACATACAAACTTTTTCTTTTTTTAAATACTTTAAATAATCAAAAGTATTTTATTATAGTGGATAAGTACATCTATCATTCGTGATAGATGCTCTTTGATTCTTGGAAATATTTTTAGTAATAAAGTCAATGCTGATAAAAACAGCACCTCAATGATTATATTTTTTGTGAAAGAATACCTATTATCATATCATTGCTAAAACATAGATGTAATGAAAAGAATAAGCAGCCAAAAGAATTTTTGTGTATAACTGTTTCAAGGTTGTAGAAACACATATACTTCCCTGCTGTTGTATTTTCTCTCACTTCTTACCTTCATTCTGCATTAAAGAATCGACTCTTTGAAACATTTATATACAAAAATACAATTATTTTCTTCCGTTTCATCATAAGTATTTACCTTACAACAATCTTTGTATGCATCCTATCGGTTTTAAAAGTTCCGCAAGTAAGAGGGTAAACTCCTAAATTCTCCTGCACTGTGCCAGTGCTCATCTTAAAAACATAGCATAAAGCTTCAACTTTTATTTATTTATTTGCTGAATACATGCTTATGTGAGTATTTAAAAAAAAGGAGGGAAAGTGGTAAACATATTAATAATGGGCATAAAATCTTTTTCAATTTAACTGAAAAGCTAAATAAACAAATTTAATTTTTTATTGTACTTAACCAGAATGTAATGTGGCCTGAATTTTTATAAATATCTAGTTTTAATTAATTTCATGTGGTTAAAAATTGAACCAGATTACTTTGTTTTCTTAACTCTGCCTTACATACTTTCTACAAAACCAAACCATTGAAATTCACTACAAAATATATTATTTTTATTTTGAATATGTGTAAAATGTTTGTTATTGTTATATGATGAATTTTCGATAAGCATAAAATTTTTTAAGTTACTTTACACAAGCTCATTACTTTTTTCAAAAAGTGTACCTGAAGTCTAGATTTTCAAAAGTTTTAAATAATTGTTAATTACTATATCAAAAAATTTTTGAAATGTAATTTGCATGTTTTGTTAAATGTATTGCGTCCTGCATAATGTCTGTATTGTGTATATTTTTACATATTCTGCGATACAACAAGAGGGACAGCCACAAACAGGTTCAGCACTGAGTCCCGCTCTCATAGCAGGGGTCTGCCCAGACTTTTTTCCCAGGGTCCTGTTTTTGTGAAATTGTGAACAGCTTTTCATATTTGTGAAAAATCTAGTCGTAATTTTGTGAATTTGAAATGATCATTATATTCAGGTTCTTGTTTATACATTTTAAAGAAAATATATGGATGTAAAATACACATATTTTCTTTATATATGTAAAAGTGACTGGTCAGATTTTACTTTTGAAGGATTAAATTTGTAAAAAGTTCAGTCTAAAGATGAAAAATTTTGTAAAAAGCCTATTTTTAAGACAAAGAAGTTTGTGAAGGGCCCTGTTTTAAGATGAAAAATTTTGTGAAGGGTGCTGTTTTGAAATGAAAATTTTTGTGAAGGGTCCTTTAAAGGACCCAATTTTTTTCTAAACAGATCCCTGCATAGTCACCTCCAATAAGACTAAAAATATTTTTCTACCTTTTGAAAACATCCAGCTATTAAAAAGGTTTGCAATGGGACCCTCACATAATGAGATCTGTATGTTTTTCTTCTTTTTTATAGTTGAAAAAATGTTTCTTGCATAGTCCCCTTTAAAGTGAAGGCCAGCCTTGTATAACAGTGTTTTTAAAAGCAGATTATAATTAAGCTTGTTCTTGGAAAAAAAATTAAATAAAATTCCCTATTCAACTGTAAGAAAGTTTGACACATTTGCAAATTCATTTTTAAACGTTAAACTAACAGACAATTGTAAGTAATTTGGAATGTAATTTTTTTTCCATTTTTTGATATATGTATTACATCTTGGGTTATGCGTAATTGATGTTTCATGGCGATGGTTCTAACTGTATTGTCTGAAAATTCGGTTCAAAACACCAATTTTGACATTTAAAAAAATATCCTTTGCATTTATTGAAACATGGAAAATGCTATTTAATTTCCTATTTTCTGAATAAGAGCACCTAGTTTTTCTAGTTCCAATTTTAGATAAATGTATTACATCTTGGGGTTATGTGTGATTGACATTTCATGGCAACAGTTCTCTGGCTGTAGTGTCTGAAAATTCAGATCAAAAGACCAATTTTGACCTTTTTAAAAATGTCCTTTGCATTTATTGAAATATGAAAAATGCTATTCAATTTCCTATTTTCTGAATAAAGAGCACCTAGTGATTCCCACTTTTACAAGACATTGGCTGCTAAATTGGGACATACATTACATAAAAATACAGTAAATCCTATGAAAACAGAACATGTCTAAAACAGATTCCTGACTTAAATGTTAAACCCAAAAAACATAGTCCCTATTGAAAAAATACCATAAAATTATATCTGTTACAACAGAATCTTTCTCTAGTCATTTGAAATTTCCTCTTAATAGGTTTCACTGTACTAAATAAACATAATAATCTTGTAAAATCTGGGAGAGCAAAATCACTTGGTCCCAAAACAAAATTCAGTTTTGTAGAGGTTTCCAATTAAGCAGTTACAATTGTATGGTATTCATTCAGTAAAGACTATGAAATTTTTACATTTAAGACAAGATTCAGTTATCCCAGGTTTTACTGAACTGTATACATTAAAATAGAATCACTAGAAACTGGAAAAATATTTCCTTTTTAGATAGGTTTCCTTTATAGGCAGGTTTTACTGTATTAGGTTCCACTCTATGCGACTATTGAACTACATGCTATAACCCTCCTTGCTGTCACTGTGGTAACCTATTTTTCTTCCTTTATGAGTTGCTGAGCAATGATATTATTTACACATAATTTCTGGGAACACATTAGTACTTTTTGGCACCTGAGTGTAGAACTTAATTTTGTGCTCTATATCACTCTCTATCTTACCAAACAAAATCACTATTAATAAATATTGGTGAGTACAAATGAAATACAAAATATATTAATTATAACTTTATTGAACAATAAACAAAGTTACAAAAAGAATGCAAAATGTGTCCACTCTTTTGAATTTCCAAGGAGTATGGTACCACTATTTCACATTAGAAATCTTTAGCTACTATTATTTTTTACATTAAAAATATTTCTACAATTAATTAAGGAAAAAATTATCATTGAACTGATTGCACCATAAGTGTATGAAAAAAAAATTACAAGAAAAGTACAAAGTTAATAAGAATAACTTAAAGAGAAAACAGCAATGTAGTATGCTGAGTGTATCAAGAAAATCGTTTACAAATTCAACTTGTAGTTTTATATAAATAAAAGAAAAAAAATTGGCACAATTATCTTACCAAACAAAATCACTATTAATAAATATTGGTGAGTACAAATGAAATACAAAATATATTAATTATAACTTTATTATAAAGTGCCATATATTGAGCCGCATAATGCACTTTTGACATAATAAAATTTATCAAATTTTACAAGTGTGTTATACACCATTTATAAAAATGAAAGATTAAAAATTAATGATAAGAACTAAGATTTGTAATTTAATGAACATGCTATTTATTTACAAAAAAGTAATTTTTGCTATCAGATGACATGAAAGATAGTAGTTATACTTTACAATAATCTTTATTTAGTTTTTGTTGTGTACTTCATGAAAGTTTCTCTACAAAGAATGTGGTTCATGTTATACAGTGAATATAGACACTTAAAAATAGAAAAATGAAATATGGAAGTTTAGGTGTACATTATGTACCAGTATATTTTATTTGCCAACAAAGTTACTTTTCTCTTTTATACAAAATAAATATTTAAACTGAAAAAAGAAACAAATTGAATTTAATAATAAAATGTTAGCAATATCATGTATATAAAGTTTAATATATCTGATTCTATTAATATAATGGCTTATATAATTATTTGAAAATTTGTCTTGCACCATTACGGGGAACAAATTGTTTTAATTAATTCTTTTAAGCTTTTAACGATTTTGGTAAAGAACATGCATCCTAAAGGACCCATATCAATTTTTTACTTCCATGATGCACTGCAACACATACCCGGCATCACGGCCATGTCATTAATTTCAAAATTAGAAATAAATTGTTGGATAGGATGTAAAAAGAATAAATAATAACTTTCTTCACATAAATCACCTGCATCAATGTCTGTTTCATTCTCAAAAATTTATTTTTGTTGTAATTTTTACAAAATAATATTCTTTATTTGCAAAGTGCTTAACAAATATAAAACTAATGTGCTATATCACATTCCCTGCCATGTGATTAATTTCAAAATTAGAAATAAATGGTTGGATATGTAAAAAAAATGGATAATAACTTTCTTTACATAAATCACCTGTAGCAAAGACTGTTTCATTCTCACAAGTTTGTTTTTGCTGTAATTTTTACAAAATAATATTCTTTACTTGTGAAGTGCTTCACAAATACAAAAGCTAAAATGCATACATATGCTTTTTTATAAATCAAATATTTTGGGCAGGTGGGAAAGGCAGATGTTTGATTGATGATATAGAAGAAAATGCTTTATTCTAAATGAAATTTCAGGATTTACTATGCTCAAACTCTATATTTCATTTTTATAATTAAATTATGTTGCCTTATTATATCGTCTCAATTAGTTTTAATAATAAATAATATAAGAAGAAAACAGATTCTATGTCAAATTTATCTGCAATTAAGTTTAAGCTTTATACAATTCCTTTAAAATCTTTATGAGATTTGTAAACTTTAAAAAACTTATTTAGACCATTTGGTACATCTAAAGGAGGTCAGACAGACTGCATTTAATTGACAAAAGCCTTTTACTTAAACATCTTTTCAGACAGATACGAGGGGTTTTCGAAAAGTAAAGATATAACGAACTCATTCAAAAAATTTTAATCGATAAAATGTCCATTACAAATTACTTATTGATATATGCTTTATTTTTCGACATAATTGCCGTCATTGTCTAAGCATTTGTTAAATCTGTGTACAAGCTTTTGTAAAGTTTACCGCCTGTTGTCAAAATCACATTTGAACTTTGATTTTTGCTTCGCAAGATGTTTCTTCAAATAAAGGAATAAGTGGTAGTTGCTGAGGGCATCAGAGATCAGAGATGGCTTACCTGTTCTAGGTTCTTCATGAACATTGGTAAAACCTCCAGAGAAAGCACACCAACATTTCGTTACATTTTGTCGATTCATAATATTCCCATAGACGGAAACAATTTCTTTGGAATATCCACTGGATGCTCACCTTTTGCATAAAGAAAACGTACGATGGAACGTACATTTGGTGGGATTCTGAATTGACGCAGCCATTATAAGCACAGGCTACACGAAACAGACTCGCCATACAAATGACTGTGAGGGAAAGGCTCAAGGTTACAATTTGTGTTGCCAATGCGCTCATTAAAACTTTTCCTTTTATGCTGTCTGAAGCTTATCTTAACTTTCAAAAACACCTCGTATTTTGCTTGATATTTGCATTATTCATCTATTTTAAAGCATCATTGCACGTTTCACGAAAAGCATCATAGACTAAATAAAAACAATAGAGCTTTGTTATATCATGCATATGAAGCACAATACAACTAAATATGGACCATTTAACTTAGGGCACTTAACCCTTAGATGCATGAATTTTTCTTTTAGAATTGTACATTTTTATATTTATATTAAGGATTAGACACCAGAAATTTTAAGATACATATTTAACTTTATTTAGTAGCATATTTATGTGATCTTTACAGGATTAATATTTTTATAGAAATATAGTGGTTGTGAAGAACCTGATTTATTTAGTAAAAGTTAAATAAAAAGTGTTGCAAATTTGCATAACTATGCATTTAAGGGTTAAAAAATGAAGATGATAACAAGCAGGTAGATGTTTTATATTTGTCTTCAAAACATTAATTTATATACATATGTAATTTCCTTAATAAAATTATCTTAAAAAATTATATTTATTCTAATTTATGCTATTTAAAAAGAAAATTTGAGGTAGAACTTTGTTCTGGGAGATAATCAAAAGAGTGATATATCTCAGGACTCTAGAGTAAAAGGGCTGGTTCACAAAGGAGAAAAAAATGCCTACAGAAATTAATCGTGATGACGTAACAGGGAACAGACTTGAGAAAAAGATGGAATATGGGATTTTTTTTTTAAAGGACTTTTCAATTTGTTTAACTATATGATTTTTTCAGAGTAAAATTATAGTACATTTATCTGCTATTTGTTGTTTGTAAGTAATTTCAAATATTTTCATAAAAGAAGCTCAAAAAAATTTCCTTCTGATTAATGAATTGATTCTTTTTTAATCTTTTTCAATGACATAAGTTAATTTTGCGAACATCTCTTAACATGTCTTGCAGTATATTTAAAAATATTAAAGTTAATCAGTAAAAATGACATAATTATTAATTATATTTTTAAAATTTGCACAATAATTTATATTAATTATAAAAAAAAAGGTAAAAGAAAGAAAAAATTTACATTCTTGACTGAACTCTTAAGAATAATATAAATACTGCAGACTAATAAAAGAATATTTTTATTTCCAGATAAAAATATCTTTATCTTCACTAGTACGGTATATGATACACATGCCTTGAATTTCATTTTGAATTATATTAACAGAAACATTGATATAATCACTAATTATATTTTTAAAAATTCGCAAAATAGGGTATTAATTAAAAACAAAGAAAAATAAGGAAATATTTTACACTCGATTAAAGTCATAACAATACCCTAAATACTGAAAAATAACTGCATTTTCAACTAGAAAGTATAATTAAAATAAATAAATATATTTTAAGCTAAAATTATACATTCTTTTCATGAACTGATACAATCATAAAATATTACCTGTTTTTTTTTTTCTATCCAGTTGATGCATTCTATTAAAAGAATGCCATGAAACTCACAAACAATTTTTTTCTACTTTTGTTTAAGATCACATTAAAATGAATTTCATTTTTTAAAAGTTCATAAATGTATTATGTACCTGACCAAAATTTTCAGTTACATTTTTATAATCTCTATACTGTCCATTTACTGTTTTAGGTAGCTTTCAATACAAAAAGTATAAAGCTACCTATTGCAGCCGTTCGGAGGAAAGCAGTTCCGGAAAATTTCGATATATTTTCACCGATCATGACCCCCAGACCACCCTCCGTTCAAATGTTGATTTATATATATATATATATATATATATATCTCCATATATATATATATATATATATATATATATCTGACCTATGTCATACGATAACGCTCGTATTTATAAATCAATTTTGATGAAACTAATTGTGTTTTTTAAACTCACCAATGTCTCGACCGAGTTCGTTGGACAGCTTGGTCCGCCATTTTGTTTCAAGATGGCGGCCAATTAAAAATTTAAAACTAAAATAAATATACAAAAAAGTTAAAAATTCAAATTTATTTTTTAATTCAGTGTTAGGCCTTGAAACGAGGATTCCAGAGCATTTTTTGTTTTACCTCTATCTTAAAAAACGGCTGAGATAGAGCAGTTTGAAATTCTAGGGTGGCTGACATTTTGAAACAAGACAGCACATTACAAAAATGTTCATTGTTGTAATAATTTTCCCAATCAAACGCATAAAACTATATATTCATATCCGTTAGCGCCAAATTCTCGCCAAACTTGGCGACATTTGGCGAAATATCGCCAAATTTGGCGACCAAAATAAGTCTTCATAAATGAAGCCAATTTGGCTATTGTTCAATAATTTGGCGAATTTCTTATTCAAATTCAGTATTAACGAATCTTTTGAAAATGTTTTATTTGCATTTTAAGTTGCTGTTTTCGTGTAACATTAGCTAAAATTTTAAAACGAAGATATAGGAAAGCTACCTTTTCCTCCCGGTACAGGCCGGAAGGACTTTTTATTTTTGTTGTTGTTGAACTTTCTTGGATGAAATGAGCAATGCAGTTCTATTAAAATTTCTAATTCCATCAAAAGTTCAAATACATGAGGATAGACGAACTGCACTTTTTCTAACATGTGGAAAATGGATTTCAAGTTATGAAATGAGTACACTTATTACTCCTCTGCCATTTCTAAAATTTTCTCCATGAAACTGGCAATATACTAAGTCCATTCTTGTTACTGTCTCCATCCAGTTATAAATCCTCTAACTGATAAATATATGATCCAATTAGCATGTGGTGGAAAAACTGTTAAGCTTTTTGTTATTGAACCAAGTGATGAATTGTTATATTTTAAGCGTAAACGATATGCTATAAAACCGGCAATGAAAGCTAGAGCTTCTTTTTCATTATCTGAAATTTCTTCCTTTTCCATTAACCTTCCTTTTCCATGTCCTTTGTTGTTTCCTATGCAAAGAATGCAGATTCCTCAAGAACATCTTCAAAATTAACAACTTCATTGTGTTAGTCATGAATAAGTATTTCAGGCTAAACATTAAAATCAAAAGCACTCTATAGCATTTCACGGGTCAAATAGGCCTCCATATTATTAAAATCAGTTTGATTCCCTTTTAGTGATAAATTTGGCTATTTATTGGCTAACAGTAATCTTTTTATCTGATTGTGACTTCAGATGGTGATGGATGGTCATCAAATCAACCAAGCCTTCTAATTTGTCTAAAAAAGCTTTCTAGTGCATCTTAGTCAAATATATATTTGACATCCTCAGATCTAAGGTCTTCGTGTAATCCAAGAGGAGAATTTATTGAATCGATTATTCCCTTTTGGAAAGGCAACATATTAGATTCCCTGATTACACGAAGTTCAGAAATTTCTTTTTTTACAAAATTCAGCACATTTACCTGATCATTAAAATATTTTTCAATTTCAAAGCCAGCTTTTAATGGTTTGTTACTGGGTAGTTGTGGGCATTTACTGTTTATAATATCAAAAAAATTACCTATGAACAAAAAGAAATTTGATACTCTTAAATCTCCAGTCAAATACACAATTGCTTTTGCTGTCGTTTCAGAAAACAAAATTTTTGCTGGAGAAACTTTCTGCTTTTTGTTTCCTTTTACTGTTAAGAATTGTGGTTTTAATTTATAGCAGAGTTTTATTTCTCCAATGTCTTTTTCTAAAACTTGTTTAATAATCGAATTTATTATTGTCCTGCCATTTAATGAGATACCTTTAATCTAGGAAATGATTCTGTAATAATTTTAGATAATGTGGCATGTCAGTAAAAACCCATATTTTGGAAAACTGATGTACTGGATTTGAAAAATAAGAATTTTCTTTAGATATTTTAAAATTTTTTCATAGATTTTGGCTACCTTATAAGTCAGAAACAATAGCTTTTACTTGTAGCCCTATTGATTCAACATTTTAAATATTATCAAATAGCAAATTTAATTTTTTTTTTTTTTTGTCAAAATCAAAATAAACTAGTTGTTTCCATAGATTAATAGTCCTCTTATTAAAACAAATTGAACTTTTTAAAAAAGGCCCAGTATCATACCTAGTTTTGTATCATAGCCTAACTTGGCATCTATGTGCATTTCATCAAAATTTAATATGCAGATTTTTTCTATAAGACTAAAATTTTTACTGTATTTGTTTTTCATCAAAAGTAGCACATTTTCTAAGATACCATGGAGAACAAGTAAATTTAGAACATCATCTTTTATTATGCTGCCACTAGGGAATGGCATACTCATCTTTTCTCTTTAAAAATCATACACGTTTGATGAAATTGCTCTTGCTGCTATAGCTTTTGATATATCTTCAGATGTCCATTTAACATTTTTCTGTTTAATGAGAGCATCTATTTGCGTTTTACTAAAAACACTCCTTATGCATTTCGTGAAATTACTGAGCCTTTTTTTTTTTTTGTTAAAGAGTTGTAACCTTGTTTTTAATTTTTACACTTCAGCTGTTCTAATATTTTTCAATTGGTGAACTCTTTTCAATTTTCGGGATTTTTTTTAACAGTATTGCGGTTTTCATTGCTTAAAAACTATACCATGTTATTTGCTGTATTTAAGTTATCAATCTCAGAAATACATTTATGCTTCTTTCATGAGAAAACATGAGTTCAGTCATATTAATCAGAATTCCATATTAAAATATGTACAGAATGATTAAAAAAAAAAAAAAAAAAAAAAAAAATCACCTACATCTTAACTGTAAGTTTCATTGTTTACATCAGAAATGATGTGCGGATTTTAGGAGTTTGTGAATTTTAGGGTTGCATATTTGAGGGAGTCTACTGTATTTAATTTGGCCTCCCCCCCCCCCCATACCTAAAAATTCTAATTTTTTAGTTTGGGAGAAAATATTTCAATGAGTTATTTAGTAGACTGGTTATTTATTGCTGCTAGAGCAAAACAAATTGGAAAGAAAAATAAGAAAATAAATAAAGAGTTATAAAGATTTTAAACTCTGTGTGCTCAGGAGCAGCGAAAGAAGCAGCTGCAAAAATTTTGGGAGTGTGGGTTGCAGGAAATTTAGATGTTTGATTATTTATTAACATAAAATAATATAATTATAAAATAATATAAATCATAAAATAATATAATTATAGCATAAAATAAATTAAATGAAAGCTGCGAGAGAATAAGCTCGAATTTCGCTGTTCCCAAAAGGAAGCAAGAAGATGAGGGGTTGTATCAAATATAGAATGAGAGACACTTCATTCTTATTATGTCAACTTTCATAAGCTAGTATATTTGAATACAACCCCTCATCTTTTTGCTTCCTTTTGGGAACAGCGAAATTCGAGCTTATTCTATCGACGATTACTATCAGAATTTTCAAGCTATGTTTTTGAGACTTTCATAAAAGTTGGTCTATACATTTAGCTAATATATTATGCACAGTATATTTTGACTGAATTCGTGCATGCGCAGTGAAACAATATTTAGTAAACCTGCTCATTTTTCATGCAATTTTTATTATTTTTTAATTCTGATTGCAGGGTATTGTGTACAATTTTGTTTGTCATATTTTCTGAAAATAACTTGTTTTTATATTAAAAACTCTGCAAATTATAAGCAAAAAACTTGGTAAAATTTAGGACTGTTTTTATAAAAACTTGAATTTCTCTTCGAGTATACATGCTATCTTCATAAAAATGAACCCAAATTATTACAATAAGCCACTTAATCATAATCTACAGTTTGAATGCTTTTGCAATATTAGTTTCTACAGGGTTATCCAAAAGATATTCGTTTTTCTTCAATTTGTTGACGGCCCCTTATGGGGTTTCGGGAAAAAATCTTCACGGAAATATATGACATTTATCATGTTGTTTACACTCCTGAAGTTTCAGGATAATTCCTCATGTATCTTTCCAGATTTAACAAAATGTCTAAAATCGCAAGTGACCGATCATCATTGGAAATATAGTGTACATAGTATATACTTTTGTAAAGCTTTTAATTTTATTTTCTTTAAAGAAATTTGGATATATATATTTTTTTAATTAATCTGGTGTTCAACTGGGCACCCTTTTCTATATTGTCACAAATTTAAACATTTTCTATGCTTTAGAGTACAGATATGAATGTATAAATACATACTTAGATAAATATAATTTTTGTTTTTCATCTTATCATACATGTACAAAATATTTATTATAGAAGTTCAAAATAGATTTTAAATATCTTCTTTACAAAAACTGCATACTAAATTTGGAGGTTTAGAAAATCAGCAGCTACAAGGCCATGATTCAGTTAGCCCATGCTTTGATCAGGCCCTGTGAATCTTGTATTACAAACCTTGAATCCCAATACACACAAAATTACTTGGCATGTATATTAAGACAATGGTTATTTAAGTGAGATTTTCGAGAAAATGTTTTATTACAAATCTCACAAATAAAAGGTCTCTCTTTGGTATGGACACGCAAGTGTACCTTCAATGCAGAACTGTTAGAAAACTTTTTATTGCATACCTCACAAATGAAAGGCTTCTCTCCTGTATGTGTAAGCAGATGCTTGTCCAAATAAGATTTCCGGGAAAACCCTTTATTGCATGTCCCACAAAGAAAAGGTTTCTCATTAGTATGACTCTGCAGATGTCTAATTAAAATGCATCTTCGAGAAAATCTTTTATCACATACATCACATCTAAAAGGTTTTTCTCCTGAATGTATATGTAAATGTCGATTTAAATCAGATCTTTTAGAAAATCCCTTACCACATACCTCACAAATGCAAGGCTTTTCTCCTGTATGGACAAAGAAATGTGCAGCTAAGGAAGATTTTCTAGTAAATCCTTTAAAGCATATCTGACAAATGTGAGGCCTCTCCTCTGAATTAACACAGAGATGTGCATTTAAGTTAGAAGAATCAGAAAATATTTTGTTGCATTTATTGCAGATGAAAGTATTATCCCCAGTCTGAATACAGCAGTGAACATTTAGATGAGATATTTCAGAAAATTCTTTATTGCAGACTTCACACATGAAAGAATTTTCTTTTGGACCAATATCAAGTTGAGCATTCATATTAAGTGTTTTTCGTTTCAGCATATATAGTAAGTGCTCCAAAATCCTACCCTAGAAGTCGGCCACATTGACATAAAATGATAAAAAAAGAAACTGCCTTTTATAGGTCATCAACACAAAATCATGGTTAGTTTTAAAATGCTAGAATCAGTTATTTTTGTTGGGTTGTTGTAAGGCTGACTATTGGAGCTTTCATCTTATAATTCTTTAAGAGCAAGAGAATGTCTTTTCTTCATATAAGTATTTCTCTTAAAGTTAATAAATTTCACTTCTTTTTGATGTAGTTAATAATAATGATAAATATAATAAAGCACGGATATACTCAGACATTAGAAAATTGACAAGTTAAGTGTTCATATTGAGTTTCTTTTTTTCTTTTCTTTTTTTTTAAACACTTATAGTAACTGCTTCAAAGTTACACCCTAGCAGTCAGCCATAATGACATAAAATGCTTTATAAATAGAAACCACTTTTTTAAAGTCATCAGTGAAAAATCACAGATAGTTTTTAAAAGCTAGTAATCCGTCATTTTTTGCTGAGTTGTTATAAGGTTGAGTATTGGACTTAATTGGATGACAACTAGAGCTTTTACTTTTTATATTTTAAAAGCAAGGGAATGTCTTTTCTTCATATAAGTATTTCTCTTTAAAATAAAGTTCACTTAGTTTTGATAAGGTTAATAATAATGATAAACATAATAAAGCACAGCACAGATATATTCAGACACTGGAAATTTTGTCTTCCTCATAGATGACTTCTTTTTCTCATACAATCTGACCTTTTATTCCTGATGTATTACAAAGAAGAATTTCATTTCATTCAGTTAAGTGTTACTTGTGACAAATAATTCTTCAGAAGCTCCAATATTTTTATCTGTTAAAAAGAAATTAAAAATATAATAAATAAAATTATTTTCACAAGAAAAAATATGCATACAAATGGATATTTTAAATAGCGACACAACTTATTATGAACAACATTCAAATGATTTTTGAGGGAATAGAAAAAAATTAAATACCTAGAAAATACAGTAGACTCCCTCAAATCTGCCACCCTAAAATCCGCACATAACCGCAGATGTAAACAATAAAACTTACAGTTAAGATGTAGGAGAAAATGTAAGTTTTTTTTAATTTTTATATGATTCTGTACACATTTTAATATGGAATTCTGGTTATGATTGAACTTATGTTTTCTCATGAATGGAGCATAAATTTATTTCTGAAAAATTTCAAGATAGTGCTGATATCCTTTTACCAATATACATTTCAGTATTAATCAAGCAGTTTTGGATATTAAGTTTGGCTAAGCATTAAATAAAACTTTTGGTACTTCTCTTTTATACCATCGACCACTTTTCATAACAAAAAACTATAGCCAAACTGTAATGCCAAATAAACCGGAGAACATTGCTATTGGAATATCAAAATAAATAAATAAATAAAATATAAGAATTTAAGGACACAATTGTTATTTTAATTCATGAAATAACTAATAAATCACTAAAACATAATGAAAAATACATGCAAATGTCGAATTAAAAACTACTTGATAACAAAACAAACACGTATAATGCTTCTGACATCAAGTAAATAGGACTGATGTAACTCTGTGCCAATGGTATACCACAATAAGCCTGTGACACAGTAAAATTTGTGCCGAGAAGAGAATAAATTTGTAGCTCTGGGATTTTTCAGATATGTTTTTACAGGTACACATACATATTGGCATGTGATTCTTCCATGAATTATCAAAACTCCTCGAATTATCATTATTTATTTATTTATTTTTAAATTTCCACAAATCAATTCGCCAATCAGTCATGAAAAGAAATCTAAAATTTCTTCAGTCGGTCGTGATTTTCGTGAAATCGGTCACTGAAAAATTTTGCAAATTTCATCAATTGCTTGCTAAATAAAACCACGAATTTCATCAACTTCTGATGAAATAAAACTGCGAATTTCACCAATCAGTCTCAAAATAAAACTGCGAATTTCCCCAATTAGTCTCGGAAAAAAAACCCCGCAAATTTCGAGAAGAAAAAAAATGCAAATTAAAAAACCGCAAGTTCATCAATCGATTGCAGAAAAAAAATTATGAATTTCGTCAAGGAGTTGTGATAATAAAACATGAAAATCGGCGATCGGTCACAAAAATTAAATTTTTTTTTTTTGTCTCCATAGGGATTTAAAAAATTCTTTAATAAATCCTTAAAAAAATTCCCTAGCAACAAAAGTTGCAATGAGGCTTATAGTATTTGATCTTTCTCCCTCATCCTTGAAAATGTCAGAAATTGTTAAATTTATTTTATTAAAATCTAAAACCTAAAAGAAAATAAATCTTCTTCATATTTTTTTCATATATATTTATTTTTAATTTTGATTTTTATAGACATATTTTCTTATGCAAGTTTCCTAAGTTGAGCATTTATATTCAGCTATGAAAAATCCCTTTTTTTGGGAGGGAGGGGGAAGTTTATTTACAGATAAAAAAACTTTAGAGAATTGTTTATTCACAAAATATTCAGGTCTTACATTACAAAATTTATTCCTACAAACTGTATGCAATTATGGTGGGAAGATTCAATATTCCATTGTCTAAATTTAATTGAGAAAAAAATATTGTTTTTATGTGTTTGTTTCACAATATGGCCACTGGATTTTTTGGGTTAAGGAGCCACTGGCTCCTTCCAGATTTTGGGAATCTGCATTTATACATAACAGTCTTTCAGTGTGTTGTTTGCTGCCATTTGGGTTTTCGACTTTCAGTTTCATGTCTTTGGGGGATGTCGTTTTTCTTTTTATTGACACTGATGATGTGAGTCCAAATTACTCATGAAATGGACATATGTTTGCTTTCATGATGTTTCATTTGGATAGTGTGTGTTTAAATGTTGGTTTTTTATATATAAACAAAATTGGTGTTTACCGGGATTACCATGTAAATGAAATTTTTTTATTCTCTTAATTAAAGGTCTTTCTCATAAATACATAAAACACTTTTTTTTTTTCATAAATAAATAAAAAATTATTTATCAAAACAGTTTTAATGTCTTCAAATTTTTTTAAAAATAGAAAAAAACTTGAGCAATCTCATAAAATATTTCCAAATGTTTCAGTAAGTTTAAAACCTTAAACTTCAATGTGTAAAAATTTAATTTAATCACATATTACATTAGAATTCTAAAGACAATATGCAATATTTGTGAATGAAGCAGTAAATTTCATTCAAAATGTTATGTAGATAAGGAGTAAGCTATTCTCTTAAAAAATAAAATAAATTGTAAAATACATATTGATGAAGTGTTTGTTTATTTTTCCAAGTGAAAAACTGTCTATTTAAATAGAAGTTGAAGGAAAGTTTCCAATATTTTAAACTTTATTTATTTTTTTTTCAAAATTATATCATATTAGCTATATTATCATATAGCTTATATCATATAGTTCATATTAGCTATTCAGTATATTAGAAATAGTTTTGAAAGTTTCTTTTTCTTTTTTTAATAAGGCAAAAGCATAGCAATCTGTTATAAATATACAAAGATAGAATATCAACAATCAAGAATATATTAATAATAAATGTATAAATCTATCAAGAATATATTAATAATAAATGTATAAATCTATCAAGAATATATAAATAATAAGAGAAATATTTCTTAGGATTAGGAATGTAATGAATATGTGGCCAACATTCCATATTCGGCCCTTCAGAATATTTGGTTGGCCAAATTTTTTTACCAAATATTGTTAGATAATTAACCAAATAAATTCCATAATTGCAAAAAAATCAATTTTAATTCATTTTTGTTTTCATTACTGTAAAATCCTGTTAATCTGCCCCCTCAGACGCGATGAAAAATCATAAAATAACCAGAGGGAGTGCTTACATGGGATTAAAAGGATATGTTACATGTATGGGTGGGGGTAGGGGATATGCAAATTGCATTGCCGACCGTTGCAAATTATGCATTTTTGAATAAACTGAGGAAAGAAGGAAACATGTACTCTGATGACTATACATTATACAAAATAGAAAAACTATATAACGGCAATTTCAGATTATAAAATTCTAGATTACAGAAGTTTTCTAAATAGAATGCATTTAGATAAAAAATAATATTAATATCTGTCATTAATATGGTAATAGAAAAAGGGAAGGAACTTGATTATTTAAAATAATTAAAAAACACTGAGAAATTTCAATTGAAAATGTCCTAAAATATATTCTAAAAATAATAACATTTAACACAGTGCCGCCATCTGTTGTAAATTAGACAGATTAATAACTGTATGAATTCTTTTTTAAATTGTGATTTCTGACATATAAATATTAAATAAATAATACAAATCACAAAAGTAACAGTTATAACATGAAAAATATAGCAAATGAATTCAGATGGGTCTCTCAGAGTCAGTGTTGTCAAATTTTTAAAATTAATAAATAAAGAAAAAAATAGTACAATTTAGACTTTGGCACCATCTACAGATCAATCAATCGGTAATTTTTTTGTGCTTAGTTTTCATAATAACATTAAATACAACTATAAATTCTTTGAAAAAAGAAATATTTTTTTTTAAATCAGCACATTTAACTTATTTAATGAGAAACTTCCATTATCGATTTTATTATTTTCATATCGCCATGGATTTAAATAACAAGCTAAATGAATGTTTTTTTCAGATTGGTAACAGCTACATTTTGCTTATGTTACTTACTTTTGTGTTTGCACGTGAAAAGTATGAAACAATATCTGACAACACTGCTTGGAGTAGAAAAACGTTATAAATCTAGGTCAATCGGCAACCCTTCTGGTTGGCGATATGTTTAGAATCAGAACATCTTTCTGATGCAACGAAAAAAATACTTGGAGCTCGAAAAAGAAAGATATTTGGTATTGACCTTGACGTATGGGGTGTAATTTTTTTGAGGAATAAGGGGGGGGGGGGTCTCAAGATTTTTCAAAATTTTCTAATTTGTTTACAATACAGGGGAAGGACAGATTAAGAAGATTTTACGGTATACAGCCACTACAAATGACTGAATATTTATTTATTGTTCAGCAAAATAACAAATAAAAGCTTAAAAATTGAAGATTTTAAAATATCTGAAATTTGAATGTTGTGTGTAGAGGGAGAGTGAGAGGTGGAGTAGGAAATAAAGTTTTGTGGGTGGGAACAGGGATTTGAATGATGGATCACATGTTTAAAGTAACTTGGATATAATAAATAAGATAGAAAAAAAAAAAGGTTTAAAATTTTTAAGGCCTCTTAACAAAGTACCCAAAAAAGTCTGTCTAAAAATTAAAGAATTTTAAATATTTAAAAATTTGTATGCTCAGAGGAAAGAGGAAAACAAAAATTCAATTGGGAGTGGGAGGGGGGTTAGTTAGATGACTGATCATTCATTTATTAGAGTTGACTCTAAGCCATTTTAGCAGGGTGCAGTGCCCGGTGTCCCTTTTTATTTCTTTTATGCAACCGGCGTCCCTTTTTATTTCTTTTATGCGCCCGGCGGCCCTTTTTAACCTTCCGATGCACCCAGCGGCCCTTTTTAATACTTCCTATGCGTCCCGTGGCCTTTAAGAGAGTTTTACAGCACCCAATTGCTTTTCTTTATAATCAAAATCCGCCATTTTCTTTCCTTCTATCAGCATTTGCACGAAAACAAGTGCATGTTTTTCTGCCCAGTCCCAATCTTAGCAATATGTTAATGAGAATTTCGAGCATGGGAATTGAACTAATCGGGAATTGGATCGGATTCGGATTTTTTCCCGGCAAATTTACTTCAACTCTTCAGATTTTGCGTGAACACTCTAGGGAAAAGATCGCAAATTCTATTAGGGGACTCTAAACAAACAAGTTCAAAATATTTTTTGTGAACAAGGTACAAGTGTGCCCTTTTTGACAAAATATGCCCTTTTTTTAGAATAGTGTTCCCTTTTTGAAAAAATGTGTCCTTTTTTAGAATAGTATTCCCTTTTTAAAAAATTTCTGCCCGGCGGCCCTTTTTTTCTAGAGTCAACACTATTTATAATTACTCCAAAAGAATAATTGGTACTTTTCGGTTAGCCGTGTGCCAGTGATATATATACACATAGTATATATATATATACATATAGCTACATGTACACCTATATATACACATATATGTATGGATATACATATATATTTATACATGTACCTGTACATATATCACTGCCACCCGGCTAACCAAAAAGTACCAAATAATTATATCAGATTTATTTTATCTATTTATCAAATTCTTAAAATAACACCTCCCCCTTTGACAACGTGAAATATTTATAAAAGGGAGAAGAACTGATAAATGGAATTTTCTTGAAATTCCTTCTTTTATGTATAAAAAAAAAAAAAAAAAAAAAAAAAAAAGAGGGCACAAAGAAGATACATGGAAAAGCGGTAGGGTGCATTTTCCAAAAAAGGGCAGGGCACAGAACCCTTTGTAAAACATCAAATGGGAACACTAGGGAGCATGAAAACAAAGAAAGTAACCTTGGTGCTCTTATTGACATTGAAAAAAAAAATTCATCATCAAGGCATAGGGGAAAACACATTCCAACAAAAGATTTTTGGTAGGGTGGGGGTAACAAACAGAATTTTTTTTTTAAATGAAATTTGTTGAAATATGCGATTGGAGGTATTCAGGTGGGGGGTATTTTTGGAATTTTACTGTGCAAATTTTTGAAAAAATAAGATTTTAAAAGAATTTAAACCATGTGCTGAGTGCAGCAAGCAGTAGTTAAGTTGGAAATTTGAGAGAAAAGAACAGATCAATCAAACTAAAGCAAAAATAAGTTTTTTACAACATAAATTGTCAGTGCAAATGGTTTGAATTTAGTCTTTTTTATATTTGTGAAATAAATTCAAAACGTTATTTATAAGAAGGTGGGCAGGGGATCATAATGAAAAAAATGTAATTTCATATATAATATACTTATAATCATATATATTTTTTTTATGCTTGCATTGAAGGCAGCACATTTTTTTTCACTTTATATTTCATTTTAGAGGGGGTCTGGAGCCCATGACCCCTTCCTCCCTCCTATCACAATTAAAGTCTTGTATCATCGATCCTCCATTATCATGAAATACAATGCTAATTTACGGTGAACTTAATTAGGTGATTACTCATTACCTAATAAAAATATTTTAAAAAATGGTTTTCATCATCACAATCGGAAAAAAGACATCAAATGAAGACATAGTGGATTTTGAAAAATTATTTTAAGTATTTTTGGAACAGATGTACCATTCGTCCTCAGTCCGCCATCTTGTTTTTTAAATCAAAACACATCTGTTTTGTTTCTCATTTCCAAAATAATTTTCATCCATATTTACTTATTTTAAACACGTTATTTAATTTAATTGACCCGAAAATAGTTTTTGAAAACGCACTATTGTCTGTATCTGAGCTCTTGTTTCTGATGGCGATAACCTTTTTCCCGATATTTATATTCTGTAATGAGTCATTATCTAATTAAGTTTTCTCATAGAAAATTAGAACATGGGTTTTTCTCGATTGGAAAGAGGAAAACCCGTATTGTATCGTGAAGTAAACTTTTAAAATATGTACAGATTTAAGCTCCTGACAATACTTACTGAATGAAAAATACGTTAACAAAATCTTTTTATATATATATAAAGTAGGAAATACAGATTACAGCGAATAATATTAATATATTTGTACAATTACTTTAACAAAAATCATATTTAACGATGCATCAGCAGAAGTATTTATTTACAAAGATGGCGTGCGTGCACATCAACTGAATTTTCGATTGCATTATCGAATTAAATAGTTTATTCGATTCATAAAAGCTCGATAAGGAGGAATCGAGTGCTTCATCTGCCATCTTGATTTTTCTTGGAAAGGCAAAAGGACAAAACAGTCAACTTAATAACGGTTTGTCATTACAGAAACACATTAAAAGAAATTTTTCATTGCTTGTGGAGTGTTGATCAGGGCCCGATTAACCTCTGATTCTAGGGGAAGCACGGTATAATTTTGTTGCTCCCTTTCATTTGGCAAAAGTTTCCTTAATATTTTTCATTCATGAAAACTCACCAATAATACTAATATTATTCTTGGGAGTAGCTTCGCCAAAGTCACCTATATTTTATTAAACAGCTTTTTTATCTTCTCTGTGTACCCTATAGATATATTTAGTCAGATCAGGGCCGTAGCGAAAGAAAATTTTTGGGGTGGCAAAAGGCAAGATTGGCCGACTCAAAAATGTTTCAAATCCGACTAATGTAACATAGTCAATCTGTCGCATTATTTCTTTATTAATAGTTTTTACAATTAATTTTAACTGATTAATTATAATTGATAATTAAAAATAAAATATATGATTTTGTATTACTAAAATGTTTCTTTGATATAACTCAGTAATTATTTAAAAGATTTACCAAGAACATTACTGGAAAAAAAAAATATGTATTGATCAGAAAAAATCCTACAGTTATATTTGTGAAAAACACATTTGTTTAGAATGATAGAATGAAGTGATAGTTTAGTAAATAGAACGTAGTGATTTTCAAAATAAAAGCTAAATAAAAATGTGATTTCTTAGTTCTAGAAATTATGATAATGTAATGAATGGGAAGTACTTTCAATATTTTATAAGCATGCGATAGAAAATAATTTGAACTTCATATTCCAATTAGAGATAATGTCGTATGGAATTAACAACATACACTTTCAGTAATTCTAATTGTAAAACTAAACTAGTCGGATGTGCCAATCCCAAAACTTTCTTCTATCTCAATCCTGTTAATACTTCTAATTTCGTCATCACATCGCCAATAAATCAATATTTTTCGTCATTCTGTTGTACGTCAGCTGCTTGCGAATCATCGGGTTACCGGGATGCGATCAACTGATGTATACTAAACTACGAAACGTTCTTCTGGCCTGTACCGACAGGAACAGATAACCTCCCTATCCATTGGTTTTACGATTTTAGCTAATTTTACTGGAAAACACTAAGCTAAAATGAGCGGAACCCAATAAAAGAAGATTCTTTCCCAGTTCTCGTCAACATTGAATTTGAATGAGAATATCGCCGAATTAGTCTTCTACAGCCAAGTTGGCTTCATTTGTGGCAACCTATTTTTGTCGCCAAATTTGGCGACATTCCGCCAATCGCCGCAAAATTTGGTGAGAATTTGACGTTGGCGAATATAAATATATAGTGTTAAGCATATAAGAATAGGAACAAAATGGTTGCAACAATGAAAGAAAGTTTGCCAAAACCATGTTAACTAAAACTCATAAATTAAACCCGTTTATGGATGAATTATGCTGTCTTGTTTGAAAATGTCAACCACCCTAAAATTTCAAACCGTTATATCTCCGCCATTTTTTAAGATACAGACAAAACAAAAATTGTTCCGGATTCTTCGGATCAAGGCCGAACATTTAACGGAAAAAACTTTTAGGAATAATAATTTTTTTGTACATCTTTTTGAATTTGAAATCTTTAAATGGCTATCACAGCGCCCCCCTCCAGCGGAATATCCTCACATTCAAGTAGGACCTGGTGGCTATAGCCAAAAACATATTTTAAAAAATTGGTTTAATTATCTGCATAACATCATACACTTTTCGATGATACAATGGTGAAAATCGAACAAAAATATCGATCGCAGCGCCCCCTTTCGTCGAAATATCCCCAAATTTAACCTGGACCTGCAAGCTACAGTCAGAAACATAGAAAAAAAAATGTGGTTCAATTTGAAGCATAACTTCATACACTTTTCGATGACACAATAGTGAAAATGGAACAAAAATATCGATCACAGCGCCCCCTTTCGTCGAAATATCCCCAAATTCTAATAGAACCTGCTTGCCATAGCCAAAAGCATAGAAAAAAAAATAGGTTCAATTTGAAGCATAACTTCATACACTTTTTGATGGTACAATAGTGGAAATGGAAAAAAAATATCGATCACAGCGCCCCCTTTAGTCGAAATATCCCCAAATTCTGATAGAATCTGCTTGCCATAGCCAAAAACATAGAAAAAAAAATAGGTTCAATTTGAAGCATAACTTCATACACTTTTTGGTGGTACAATAGTGAAAATGGAACAAAAATATCGATCACAGCGCCCCCTTTTGTTGAAATATCCCCAAATTCTAATAGAACCTGCTTGCCATAGCCAAAAACATTGAAAAAAAATTAGGTTCAATTTGAAGCATAACTTCATACACTTTTTGGTGGTACAATAGTGAAAATGGAACAAAAATATCGATCACAGCGCCCCCTTTTGTTGAAATATCCCCAAATTCTAATAGAACCTGCTTGCCATAGCCAAAAATATTGAAAAAAAATTAGGTTCAATTTGAAGTATAACTTCATACACTTTTCGATGATACAATGAGGACGGACAGACGGACATTTTGTAAAAACATGTTTTTCGGAATCTGAACCCTAAAACGTGTAAATCCGTCGAAAACCGGAAGTCGAAAAAAAAATTCGATTACAATACTTTCTTCTATTATAGTTAGAAGAAAGTAAATATGCACACTATAGGGGTACTGAAAATATTTGGAGGGGCCTCAAAATTTAATTGCGCCTGGGGCCTCTTGAGTGCTTAATCCACCACTGATTGTGTTTTATAGGAATGTCAAGGGGCCGACAGAAACATTTGAATTATCCACGATTTCAAATTATACACGTTTGACTGTAATATGTTTACATGAATTACACATCACAGTGAATAAAGCAAACCATTTATACCTTTCTTATCACCATTCCATGTCGAGTGGTTTCCACTGTACAGCCATGTTGATAACTTCTTCGAACTTTTTGCAGCCTTCAAGTTTCTTCTTTTTAGAGTCTGTCTTTTTTGATTTCCACTTGGCTGGTGCCGAATTCGTTTCATAATACACTGCTCAAAACAATTAAAGGATATTGCAGTTTTAGGTGGATTTTGTATCTGGGAAACTTTTTAGCTGATTGATACATGGTCGACAAACATAGTAGGTTATATGAGAATAAATTACACATGTTTGGCAGAAAAAAATGCATTTTATTGCGCATTTGTGTACAAAAGGAAAAAAACACAATTTGTGCATATGAGAAAAAAAGAATAAGAAAAGGTGTTTTCTTCAAAGAAAATCATTTTCAGTAGGGGGTATGGTTTCCACGGGCGGCCAGCAACGTTGAACACCTTTGAGGCATGGACTCAATGAGGCTATTAATGACGAGAAGGGGTATTCTGCCCCACTCTTCCAGAAGAGCTCTTTCCAGTTCTTGGAGAGTTTGTGGGGGTTGTTGGCGGCCAGAAACTCGTCTTCCTAGAGCGTCCCAAACGTGCTCGATTGGATTCATGTCTGGAGAACACGCTGGCCATTCCATTCGAACGATTCCTTCCTCGAAAAGGAAATCCTACACCAGGTTTGCACGATGTGGCCTGCAGTTATCGTCCATTAAAATGAAGTTATCTCCGATTGCTGCAGCGTAAGGGACTACAATAGGTCTGAGGATCTCATCCCTATATCGGCGACCAGTCAGAGCTCCATCTCGAATGATGTAGAGGTCAGTGCGCCCGTCAATGGAGATGCCACCATACACCAACACTCCTCCACCGCCAAATCTGACACTTTCGTGCACGAACGCAGGATTATTCCTACTGCCACGGTCCCTCCAGATGAAAATACGCCTATTATCCGGATGCACAGAAAAACGGGACTCGTCAGAAAACAGAATATTGCTCCATTCATTTCTCCTCCAGTTGACATGCTCGGTTGCCCGCTCCCTGCGGTCGCGACGATGCCTTGATGTTAATCTAACACATACCATCGGTCGGCGAGCATACAGACCTACAGCATGGAGCCGGTTTCGGACAGTCTGAGTTGAAATCGTGGTGCCTGTAGCCGAGCGAAGGTGTTGTTGGAGAAGAGTAGCGTTCATGTTTCGGTGTCTCCGAGCTGTTAACGCTAAATACCGATCTTCATTGGGCGTTGCTGCCCGTCTACGACCTTGCCCTGGTCTTCGGCCTGCACATCCACTCTCCAAAAAACGGTTCCAGATCCTGGAAATGACACTTTGTGACACTCCAATGGCTTGCGCTACTTCGGCTTGAGTTTGGCCCCCTTCTAACCTACCAACAATTCTCCAAGCTTCTGAATCTGTCAAATGACTTCGCTGAGACATCGTACTCATCGAAACAAAGCAATCACTGAATGCCGATCATCCTTGTCTTCATTCTCTTTTATCCAGTTGAAAGTCAAATTTCATTCGCTGCCGCTGAAGCGACGTTTTTGACGTCGAACTCAAAATTTGCATACTCCACAGTTTGAAAACCAGAAAAATTTGCATTTGTGATTCTCTTCTTCTATTTTCGGCAAAAAAAATTTCGTTTATATCTTTATTTTATATAAAACTTCAAATATCCTTTAATTGTTTTGAGCAGTGTATAAACTATTATCTCAACACAAGCAAAGTAAGATTAACCCCTTGGGGACAAGCGATATATAGTATACGTGACGCATAAGATGCTCAGAATCCTCGATTATTCCCACCAGTTAATTTTTATTGTAAGCTTTGCCTTATTTAATGACAGCATTTCTCCGATTCAATTAGGCGAAAATTTCTGTTGTGAAAAACCGGTGGTAAAATATTAAAAATTCCGTAAAAGACGCTCTTCACGAAGGGGTTAAGTAATAAACTATCGTACTATCGCTACTATGCGACTCTCAACTGCTCTGACAGTCCGATATTGATGAGCAGTTAGTAAACGAATGACTCATCACTAGCTCATTGCACGTCCTAGCTTGCACTTAACTCATCACTCGGCAGGCACCTGAGAGTGTATTCTGGGAGTGTATTCTGGTGTTATCGGAACGCTGAAACGGGTCGGAAAAAGTCCTCTTAGCGACAATTTGCTATGACACATTCGACTCGACATTCTGCTGTCTGCTCTAGAGATGCTTTTGCATGCGAAGCGTATGGAGTATTTGAACGGACACGCAAAAACATTTACTCTAGCACTTTGATGGATTTTTTTTATTATTATTAACTTTTAGCTAGGTGCTGGGTATTTTATAGGAAGTTAGATTAGATATTAAAATACAATAATTTTTTAACCATCAGTTTGGGGCCCCGGGGCAGTGCCCCGGCGGTGGTTACAGACCTGAAACGCTGAACTATTTATATTGTTTTAAGTGCAAACGCGTTAATGTTCCGCAATCGCTTCAAGTTTTTTTTTGTACCATAAAACTACTTTTAATAATTTAACTTTTCCTGAAATCGTCTACTTTCTGAATTCTTTATTTAAAAAAATAATCCCTCTTACGTATGATTTAGTTTTAAAAAAAGTAATCGTTAACATGTACCGTAATTTCCGGCGTATAATCCGCGGATCAAACAATTATGTTTAGACCCAGAAATTTTCTTTAATAATTGAAGTAAAATATTTACAGCGATCTAGTATGTTCCATTATATAAAATAAAATTTCTGGGTCGAAACATGATTGTTTGATCCGCGGATTATACGCCGGAAATTGCGATAATCAGGGTATACAATAAATATTAAGTAATTAATAAAGGCTCCAATTCTAATTTTTATAATAACAAGTGAAAAATCAGTGAAAATTATGTAATTATGTTATGTTGGCACAAGCATATAAATTTAGTTTTATTTTTATTAAAAAAAAAGTAAGAAGTATTTTAGGTATTAAATGTTAAATGCACAGATATTTTTTTTAATTTATTCATTTTCTTTTTTTAAATAGTTTTAAAAATTCTTCGTTTTTATTTTCCAAACGTTCCTAAAACAGTTCCAAAGGGCGTAAACATAATATCGTTGCTAGAGCCTACTATGTATCAAGTATAAAATTTCTTGAATTTTCTTAAGAGACTTTCGCATTCGGTCGACCTGGTTTATATATTGATAGTTTTTATCTATGTAAGTTGCGAGTGTTACTGTAGGACAAATTTCTGATATTTTCAAATCCATAGATCAGATTCATTTTTTTCCCCTATTGGCCTATGTATCGACGGCCGACTTAGCTTTTCCATGTATGGGTATAAGGTATAGTATATGTCCAACATTTCCGGCTCTGCAGACAAGATTTATACATATTTTTTTTTTCAGTTGGTAGGCCGACTAGCTATTTATGTGATTCGAAAATGTGACAGAACACGTGTCTTTCATACCGGCTGACCAGATAGATCTATTGAAACCATTACTTTTTTTACTCATAACCTATCTATTGACAGACCGATTAGTTTTTGCCATATGATTGTAAGGGTGTAGTGAAATGCATTCTGAACACTTAAAGTCCTGCCAACCAGAATTTTTCCGAATTGTTTTTTTTTAATCGGCCTATTGACATACTACAGAGACACTAATTAAATCTGCCAATAAGCCGACTGAATCCTTTCACCAAACATTGGGGGGGCAGCTGCCCCCCCTGCCCCCCCGCTCGCTACGCCCCTGAGTCAGATGTATTTTATTATATAGCTGTATGCTCAATTTCCGACGTGGTTTCTAACAGGTAAATCAGGATGTTGTATGATTAATTAAAATATTATTGATAACATACATATTTCTCCTTTTAAATGAGTTTTGCGAAGTAGTGCGTGGACTTCCTTTTGGATTAAGCAAACTTTCTTTTCCAAAAAATTAAAAATACAATGTAAAAAAATGAAAATAGGAATTTGAGGGCCCTCATCACAATCATTTTGGGGCCCCTTTTAAATTTTAGAGGGGAAGCATGTGCTTCACGTGCCTATTGGATAATCAGGCCCTGGTGTTGATATGTTCGGCTACTGTGAAAGGGTTCATTATGAACTGAATTTCCGGACGCAACAGTCTGAGAAAGGTCATCATGAGACAACAATTGCTTTTAACTCCATATGTAATACGTTTATCGAAAAATGAAAAACGCTATTCGATTCCAAGTCTTTTAAATAGCAATGCCTACTAATTTCATGCTGTTGTGTTTATAAATGAGTCGGTCAATGTGTCAGAAAGTTTTGTGTTGTTAAATTAGAAATTTTCTTTTTTGAAACCAGCCTTAAATGTGAAATACATTTTATTCAATAATTTAATTTATTTCTCATAGATCTCTCTAGTTTCTTTTGATAAAGAAAAAAAACCCTCCTTGATTCAATCAACAATCTTCTATAGTTTGAGTGTATGTTTCTTTTATTTCTTTTAGCAATGCATTTTCAATAAACAAAAATAATAGCTAATAAAACCGAATCACTTAACAATCCTATTAACACGTCTACTTGTTTTCAATAAAAACAAATTTTTATTATTTAAAAATTTTATTGTGTGAAAAGAAATTTCACAAATATAAAAAAAAAATTTTAAAGCAAATAAGAGGAAAATATCTGAAATAGTGAGTAAACTTGGTTTAAATTATTTAAAAAACAAATTAAAATCATTTCTAAATATTGATTGCTTGAAATCTTAGAACATTATAAAAATTGACGCGGATAGAAAAATATCCTAAACTAGTTTTTCTAAAGGATTGTAATATGTATTTTTAAATTCAAGCTTTCTATCAGTTGGAATAAAAAAAGACCCCGCTTTGTAGAATTTGACTTGTCCAACAGTCCTTTTACATCCTATAGTTCTTTTAGAAAAAATAAACACAACAATGTATTTATTGGGTAGCCTTATTCAACCACTCAAAGCTAATTCTTGCTCTTATTGGCGATAACCATTCCAAAAAGCTTATTGCTCTCTTAAATCCATTTTATCACCATATTTGAAGACTTTTCAGAGAAGTTCAGCATATCAATATTCATCCCATAAATTTTTACTATTTTTAACAAGTGTTTATATACAGTTATTATTGTTTATCTATTTTTGATACCCATTTTGTTCATTATTTAATTTTGGATATTATCTCTTACAAGTTCTTCTAGTTTTGATTTTTATTTCAATTTTCTAAACGGATTATAAAATGGCAATGGAACTGGCATATGACAAATATATTTGTTAAACTTTATTGCAAATGTATATGTTTTGTTAATAAGTTAAATTACAATTATTGATGTATATGTGTTGCATAAGTCATATTTTACACAGTGTTTACACTAGACCATTATTTATAGATGAAGTGTTCTGCCCATTTTAGAATCAACAAAATGAACCCTGCTGTTTTAAAAATAGTGAAATACATCTCGAGTTGTACCAAGAGATTTCCATTTGTTGCATGGCCTGTCATGTTTTACAGCATAATCCCACTAAACTATTACTATTTCAGAATGCAGTGGTCTGCCTTTTTCAGAATCAGTAATGCACCTTGCTATTTTTTAAAATAGTGAAACACATCCTAAATTGTATTGAGAGATTTCTTGTAAAAATCTTCCCTGTACCACAGTATATCTAAATCTATGTACTGCTCAAAAATTTGCAAGAATCATAGAACTTCCTCATTTCTGTAAGAAATGTACAGGAGATTATTCAGTGATGTCATTTTTTTTTTCTTTTTGTAACTCATAATTCATAAAATCATTCAAAATTAATGTTATTTTTTTTATCATACCTAATTATATATATATACTATATTTCTTTCTTTTTTTTTTATCATTATTCAACACAATATTGCATTCTATTTTAGACTGTTCTTTTCTACTGAACTAATGTTCTTTTACTGACTGTACTTTGATTCAGTTACCCATTGCAGTGCACCATTTCATGTTGCATACACCGAGATGATTATTTTCTGTGACCTATACACAGGAACCTTATTCTTCTACCGCCAATTGCTCTCCTGCACCTTTTCCTGCCTTTACCAGTCTTGTTTTGCATGACTTAGACATCCCTTTGCTAATTTACTTCCAATTTCTTTATAACCATACCTTTATATACATAAAAATATTGTTATACATTGATTTCTAGGTAACTAATAAACTCTTTATAATGTTTTCATACTTTTACAGTCAACTCCCTCTAATCCGCAACTCTATAATCCGCAAATGCCTATAATCCGCACACTGTTTCAGATGTAAACAATGAAATTTTGATTACCATTAACTGTGCGAGAGAAATTCAGGAATAGCAGCAATTTGATTGATTATCAGTAGACAGTCGCCTCTACCTAAATTTTTGTATTTCAATGAAGTAAAACTATCAAAGTAAAAAATAATATAAAGTATAAGTAATACATACTATAAAGTATAAGTAATACAAAGTATAAAGTAAAAAATCACGAGACTTTCTTGCCTATTACATGTTGTAACAATAAAAAAGGCATGGTTTCACCCAGCAAATTTTCACATAATGGTTTGGAAAACATTTTGTAAATGAAGACTACATGCATTGTAGTATACAAAGGTCTGTGGACCTGTACACTGTAAAATATTATTGCTCTTAGACAGTTGTGCCAAAATTATTACAAAAAGGCAATGTATCTACATTACTTTTACCCCCAAATACAGATTCTCTTATTCAGCCAATAGATCAGGGAATTATTCGCAGCATGAAATGCCAATATAAAATGGAATTTATGCACAAAATTATAACCTCTGATTTATCGGCTAATATGGAGGAGTATAGAAGGCAATTTACAACTAAGGGCTGTATATTTCTCTTGGCTGATGCATGAGTCTCTGTATACAAAAACACTTTAGTAGGTGCAAAGCAAAACTTGTGGCCAGCATCTTTAGTTATAGACAGTAATGGTGATGATGTTGACTTATGTGGCTTCAGTTTGGTTAGTGCTAAAACAGAAATCTGCAGAAAAATTCACTAACACAAATCTAAAACTAAAAAATTCACTAACTGTTGTGCCAGATTTCTTGAATGGAGAAAATATAACGGGATGAATATCCTCCCAAGATGAAGCTGCAATAAAGAGGCTTTCATAAATGACATTATAAGTACTCAGATACTCATTATGAATATTCTACATATGAGTACTGAGTACTATGTTAAACTCTCCTGAAAATAGGATAATTCTGACACAGAGTATGATGATGAAGGTGAAAAAGTAACTCTTGAGCAGGTCTTGGATATAGGTTATAAATATCTAAATTTTCTTCAGAAGAGAGTTTTGTCAGAAATAATACTAGACTAAAAGTCAAAAGTTTTCAAACAAATGACAATTAATACTATGTTTGAAAATTGTAAAAACAAACAAAAGAAATTGCAAAATAAAATTTAAAGAAATTTTTCCTTAAACATAATGGGATTTTTAATTAAATAATCCAATGTTTTGCAATATCTTTCTTTTTTACCAACAAATTTATGCATTAATAATTAATTTACTGTAAAATTGCAAGAGAAAAAAATGTAAACAAAGCAATGACCTATAATCCGCAAAATTCTATAATCTGCACAACCTTTGGTCCCAAGCTGTGCGGATTAGAGGGAGTTGACTGTATTATGCTTTACTAGCACAAAAATTGAAAGGTGCCAAAGAACTTTAGCAACTTGATAACAATCATAAAAAATAGTGATAAAAGTCTGCCTATAGATACCAAAATATGGCATATTTCATTTTAAAATCCTACCCTAGCTTTGATTGACACATTACTAAATAAAATGGAATCTGTCTGTCTCTCCAAACATTCATATGCATTGGCTACATTCAAAAAAAGAAAAAATAATTATCACCAACCTAACGAGGTTTTACTGCCTTTTTCTGATTATTGGGCTATAACGTTTAATAAAATAATTATAATTCAACAAACTGCATTGCATAATATTCTTGAATAAATTATCTTTCCAGTGGTATATATAGTTTTTATGGTATTACTAAGAAATATATATTTGGTATTATAATCCATCAAATTTCAAAAAAGCATTTTTCCCAAAAGGTGTCCACAATTTTGGACACCACTGTATATGTGCATTTTTGAAAAGAAAAATTGCTTTATCAATGAAAAAAAAAAAATCAAGATATTTATTCATTATTCTTAAATTCTTTATTTTTAACTTACAGTTTGCAATTCACTAAAATAGGTAACAAAAGGATATTTTGCCTGGATCATTGCTTTTCCATGGTGGGAAAAAATGGAAAGCCCTGTATTTGTGACAGAGTTAGTATCAAGGTATCATTTTTTTGTATCATGAATTCAAGGTGTAACCCTGGTTGACATCTTCCCTTCCCAGAGCATTAAAATGTCTCCTCCATCGAGACTTTTGTGATACTAGACTTATTAGCTATCTAGAAGTGCAATTCTCCCTCTACACACACATGTCCCGGAAAAAAATCTCTGAATTCAGCACTGTATATATTGTTAAAGATATATAACAATATATTGTTAAAGATTGCAGCTATGCAAAATTTGTGATAACAAAATAAGGTTCTTTATTGTATGTACAGTTAAAACCAACTATAACATTATCCAAAGGACTGTAATAATTATGATATTGTAACAGGGTTCGAAAATAGCATGCTACAAGTAGTGAAACTACAGTAGTCGCTGCTTTTTTTAGTAGTTTATAGTGTAGTGTACTACATTTTGAACAATGTAGTGTAGCGAGTAGCACGATACAAAAAATCAGTAGTTTGTAGCAAGAATCGACACTACTTTTATAATGCTACTTCAAGGAGATGAAAAATGTGAAATTCTACAAATCACGTGGCCATAACTTGCTTTTTTTATGCAAAATTTATTTTGCAGAATAATTTGCAAATTTCAGCGGCAAATCTCAGTTGCAGCGTATAGTAACACATCGCATGAAGTGATAGATTTTCTCCATTGACACGTGTTGCTAAAATCAAGTATACTAATCCCTAAAGAAATTAATTTTCTTTTTTGACTATTTACTCTTTATTAAATCTGCATGTTTTAATGCTGGGTTACTTGTTATTTAGAATTGCTTTATTTGCAGATTTATTTATTGTTTGCATTTTGAGTTGTTTTTCTGCAACTTTCAAGAACACAAAACATTTTATTGTATATTATATTTTTTAATGCCCTCTTTTATATTGCACTTATTTAATTTTATACTGGTACATATGGGTTGCCGGAGTATTATTTAATCAGTGTTTTCAGTTTGGATTGAACATTAAATCCTTTGACAAAATCTGAAAGTAGCGAAGTAGTGACTACATTGGAAAAGTAGTTTCTAGTCGCTACTTTTTAGAACAAGTAGTTGTAGTTAACTATGTTTTTGATAAAGTAGTTGTAGTTGTAGTTCGCTACAATAAAAAAGTAGTTTTTACGATTCCTGTACTGTAATCTAGATTGTGTCAGAAACATGAGACATAAGTAAATAATGCACATCTATACATCTAATGCACATCTATATACTATTCTATTTTACACCTTATAAAAAAAGTATGATGGTATAAATTTTAAACTGAGTAAAAATTACATTTACCGTAATTTCTGGGAGATAAGCCGCCGTGGCTTATCTGATGGAAATTGAATTTTTATCTCTTGTTTTTTATTGGTGTGGCTTATCTCCCAGAAATTACGGCACCATATTTAAAAAAAAAAAAAAAAAAAAGTTGATTATATTCCAGCATAAACATGAAATTATTACAGCTAAGTTTCTACCATCTCTCTTTTTACCATATGTTATTTGATTATTGTATCATTAAATGATAAAGGATATTTATTTATTTTTGTATATTACAGATATATATCTCTGAGAAAGTTACTATGAAGAACAACATATAGATGCAAGTTATAAAAGAGAAATTATACCATAATCAAATGATCTAAAATAATCATGAGAAAAATATTGAAAAAAACCTGACTCTTCACATTTATAAAAGCTAAAGTATGTAACTTATGTTATATCTTCCTATTTATATAATTCTCTTTTTTTTTCAGTTATTTAAAATGGTATAATTTTCTGTATTTTAACCATTTTGTTTTCTTGGAAAATTGATTTATTTTTAGTAATGTTAATTTAAAAAAGAAAATGTTTATGACATGGCATAACTATTGCATTTTTATTTCTTCATGAACAATCAATTTATAATTTAGCTACTGTCAAAACTATAAAAAGAAATATAAAAATTGCTTCAGTTATTTTTGAGAAAAGGATACATCAATATCAACTATTTTCGACAGAATTTTGCAAATGTTGTTATAAAATTTTTTATTCACCAATCTTGGTGTTTCAGACTTACTTTTCTTTTTGTTTGTAAGAGAAATATGAGATTTCAATGAAAGTAAGTTGGCCAATAATGTTAGTGTGGTATATTTTTTTCTCACATTGCTTGTCACAAGATGGGGAGATTGAGCCAATGTTTGCAGGTTCAATACCAGCTCTGCCTCAGGGTCCTGGCAAAGTGACTGCAAAAGTTTTTTAGAGTTTTCCCTGTATGTGAACAATAATTTGTGTCACTTTCCCTTAAAACAGTTCTTGGAAAAAAAATCCCTGCTCAACAACGCAAAACCTTGAGACTCACTTTTAAATGCAAAAGCATAACGCATGCTGGCATGATTATTGAAATGATTTATAACTGAACAATATTTTTTATTTTTTTGATGAATGAATCATATTTTGAGTCATAAGGGATTGTTGTTTCACGTCATCAGTTTTTTCCCATTCCCGTGCTGTTGCACCTGAAATTTCAATTCAAAATGCCAACTTTGACAGCATTTTCTGAAAGATCTTCATCTTTTACCAAAAATGGTAAAAATAGTTTAATTACAAAGGTTCTGAATAAGAGCACCTGCCCATTTTATGCGTTTGAGAGCAAAAGTGAATTAAAAAAGGTATCAGAAAGTAGCTCATTTGGATTTGTGAACAACCTTAAAATAAATTTCCTTCCTAAAGCAATATTGCCAAGTCTGGCCAATGCTTAACAAAATCCTTCCCTGCTTCCATATTACTAATTAATTTATAATCACCAAAAGAAATTGCTCTAATCAAAAACTGATTAAATCTAGGTCAAAATTTTATTTTAGGCTGTTTCAATTAATATTTAATAATAGATTTAAAGTTCATAGTTTTGAAATTTCCTCAGTCATTAAAATGTGCTGGAGTTTAATCATGGTAATTAATTTGATTTTAATGAGTCGTTGTTTTAAGATTATTGATTTAGATGTTTAATTTAAGCTGCATTTTAACAATAATTGTTAATGTTAATATCATTTATCATAGTTCCACTTTAGTTGAATTGTATATCATATATTCTAATACGAGCAAATCTTGTGTGTGGTTATATATATTATATATACTATATATATATACAGTAGAAGATCTTTATAACGCAAACCTAAAAACACGAGGTTGTGCGTTATATAGATCACATTTCACACATCATTAAATGAAGCTTGTAAAACAGGGCCAAATATATGTGAAACATACCACAATACATTAGAGTATCTTTATACTGCATTCTTTACTACCAAGAGTGGTGCAGATAATTTTTTGCATAATATAGATCATTCCACACATTGTTAAATTTACTTTATAAACATTGTCCAAACATACCTGTATCAAATCATAGCAAATTTTTCAGCAATTAGCTCTGAATTAAGGAGATAAAGTTGAAATAATATATCAAATTTAGTCCTCTAGAAAATAGCAACTATTTATAATGTGAGAATTCAAGTGTTTCTTAACTGAAAATTCATTGTTTACATTTGAGAAGTTGTGCGTTATATGGAGAATTGTGTTATATAGAATTGCGTTATAAAGATCTTCTACTGTATATGCAAATTTTATCTCAAAAACGGCTCTAACAATTTTGATGAAATTTTGTATCCTACCGTTTTGGGGTACCAGAAAACCATTGGGATAGGTCACGTGTTCAAGAAAATTCAATTAGTGGGTCATCAAGGGTCAGGGTCAAGCTAATTCTATCTCAAAAACAGTTCAAACGATTTTGACTAAATTTTGTATCTTACCATTTTCAGGCACGAGAAGACTATTGGGCTGGGTCACATGTTCGAGAACTTTCGATTAGTGGGTCATTTTGGGGTCAACCCAGGTCAAGTTAATTTTATCTAAAAAACGGCTCTAACGATTTTGATTAAATTTTGTGCCCTACGAGTTTCGGGCACGACAAAATCATTGGGCTAGGTCACATGTCTGAGACAATTCGATTAGTGGGTCATTTTTGGGTCACTGTGGGTCAAGCTAATTTTATCTAAAAAACAGCTCAGAATATTTAGACTAAATTTTGCCTCCTATGGTTTTTGGGCACTAGAAGAATGTTGGGCTAGGTCACATGTTTGAGAAAATTTGATTAGTGGGTCATTTTGGTCTTGCGTAACAATATTTGAACTCAAAGCTAATTTTGACTGAGCATAGCTCGGTCTTCCCTGCTCGTAGATATTGTCCTAATAGTTTATTGTTTAAAGTATATATTAAGAGGCTACTTCACTCAGTCAAAAACACTTGCTCGCTAATGTTAATCCTATGGGGGAAATAATTTACGATATCTTGTTCACATTTCAATATTTTTTTTTTTTTTTTTGGCATTGGATAGCTGAGGTCAATCTCTATGCGTGCTTCTTTGTACTTTTTCAATTTTGATTACAAGTTTTTTTATTAAGATACTTTCACTTTCGGAACCAGTTTCGAAAGTGAAAGTATCCTCAATAAAAAAAACTGTAACAAAAATCGAAAAAGTACAAAAGAGTGTGCATAGAGATTGACCTCAGCTGTCCAATGTAAAAAAAAAAAAAAATCAATTAGAAATATTGAAATGTGAACAAGATATCGTAAATTATTTCCCCCATAGGATTAACATTAGGGAGCAAGTGTTTTTGACTGAGTGAAGTAGCCTCATAAAATTATTTTTCCAGTGCAGTATACATTTTCTCTCAGAAGCTGAAAGTTATTTTATCCATGTTAAATTTTTCTTGTTTTTAATTTTCAATCAATTTGTATTTCTTTTTTTAATTTGTTATCTTTTACTTTTTCATCCATTTTTAATTCCATCCTTGTACTGATTTTATATCACACACATTATCATAATATGGTAATCATCTGCAGGTCAGATATGTCTTTCAGAGATTTCCATCCTTTTTTAAAAATATTTTATGCTCATGCCAGCTATGTGCATAATTTAACCAGCAAATGGGTTTCAATTTTGTGTATTGCCTTTGACAATCTCTGCTAGCTTCAATTGTACATATTTACCTTCTTATGGAATTTAACCTTTTTCAGGATGAACAAATCCTTTGATGATACTTTTGTATCCCACAACATTGCCGCAATGCATTTTTCAGGAATCTAGTACTAATCTTGTGCCTGCACTGGATCAAGAGCCCACTTTTTCATCTTTTTCCATTACCTCAGAAGAGACAACTTCAGTGGTAGTGGTAATGCGTAATGCCATAATGTAGACAACTTGACTCTTTGTTGTTTTATTGATTTGTTTCACTATCTTGTGTTACTTAATTTTTATGCTAATGCATGAATTGTTAGTATGTGAAGTTCATTTAAGTAGTAATGAGTAAGAGGAAATTTGACTTAAATAAAATATGATGAAGAACCACTGACTGTTTTCTTGAGGAGAAATTCTATTGGTATGTTGTATCCATGTCTCTTCATAACCATCTCATACCCCTACTTGACTGCTTGTTTTAATATCCCACCTGAAGTGGTGTGATAACATCGATATAACCATAAAATCATTAAATGTTTAATTCAGTTTTCATTAAAATTTGATCATGTAGTTTGGAGAATTCATAAGATAAATAATTATTTTTTAACACACAAGAAAAGTCCATTGACGAACATTAAACTTAAAGCCTCAGCAGTTGTCCAAAGTCTTCAGGACCCCAGGCGCAACCCTTCTCACATTTTGGTGCATTAAACTTATCATATCTGGCTTTTAAATTTTACTGATTGCATCTCTATTTCATATCCAGATACTGGTCAAGTGTGTTGGGATAAAAGGTATAGGAACATTGGACAGTCACACTCTGCCTGCTCTGCAAATTCAGAGGTCTAATATGGAAGCCATTCACCTTTAGCCGCTGCCTCAAACGAACCTTAAGCTCAAAGCCGCTGTGGTCATCCAAAGTCTTCAAGACTCTGGTCTCAACCCTTCCTGCTTTTTGAGGCATTAAACTTATTGTATCTGGCTTTTAAATTTTACCGGTTATGTCTCTATTTCGTGACTGGATGCTGGTCAAATGTGTCAGGGTAAAGGACATAGGGACTTTGGACAGTCATGCATCGCCTCCTCCACAAATTTGGTGGTCACCCAAGGCTGCCAATGTCATAGCAGCTTTGTCATCAAACATCATCACGACGATTGGCTCAATATCTTTCATGTTTTTTTTTTTTTTTTTAATTTTCTCTATTTTAACATTATTAATTAAAATTACATTATATGAACTGCAATATTACAAGTTATATTATATTTTCTGAATTATAATATTTCAAATTACATAAAAATTAATATTCTGGGTTATAGTATTTAGAATATAATTAAATTATATGGGTAATATTGATTGTAATATTTTGTATTGCACTTACAATACTCTGAATTAAAATTATACGATATTTCAATATGAGTATTTCAATTCTTGCTGTTTTCTTAGAATGATGGTAAGCTAATTTTATTAACTGTACCCTAGTAGTTTTATTTTTCTTGTATTCCTTGAAGGCTCTATCTATAGCTTCTCTTTTCCTTTTATGACACAAATTAGTAATTGTTATGTAGATTTCAAAGCTATACAAATGAATATATACTTCACTTTTAATTATTTTTAGTAAATCAGCTGCTGCAGAGTTGCAAACTTTGAAATATGGAGGGCTGCGATAGTTTTGGAAACTGATTTCTTCGTATTTGAATAGCTGAATGGAATCTGCTAATTTTATACATTTTTTAATTTACCTTACAAATTTCATGTATTTTTGAATGTGTATAAGTAAAAAATTAGTCAATTTGGATTTAAGATATCCCCCCTCCAATAATAATAATAATAATAATAATAATAATAATAATAATAATAATAATGTGATATGCCTCATTGTAAATAGAGGGTTGGAACTCATCTCTTGTTTCTACACATGTCAAGTTTGTTTCTGATAATGATCTAAGTGTGTATTAGAAAATCCTGCAATTCTTATCTTAAATTAGGATTTTTTTTTTCATTTTTTATCAGTACTGAAAGCATCATAATAACCTTTTAATTTTGATATATAAATTGAAATATTTTGAATTTTTATTCCAGAAAAAAATGAATAAAAAAAGGATGCAGTATTGAATAACATGGAATTGTTATATGATTTTACAAACAAACAAAAAATATCATATTTAAAACAGCTAACATTGATGTCACTTTTTCTCAGGAACTACTGAAAAAAATATCAATACTTTTTTTTTTATATTGGTTTCTCAGCAGTTAAACTATAACTTGATCTTTCAACAATAAATAAAAATGAAAATATAATAGTTATATAATTTTGCAAACAACAGAAATCTAAGGTTTTTTTTTTTTTTTAATTAACATAAATATTGTATTTTTTATTCTTATTTTGTACCGAATGATCAATTTATAGTTTATTTGCTGTCAAAACTATATTAAAAAGTATTGAAATTGCTTCATTAGTTCGCAAGAAACAGATGCACCAATGTTAGTTGTTTTACGTATGATTTTATAACTTGTTTTTAGGGATGACAGCAAAATATTGATATATCAGATTAAACAATACGAGCAGGGAAGACCGAGCTATGCTCGGTCAAAATTAAATTTGAGTTCAAATATCATGACCCATGACCAAAATGACCCACTAATTGAATTTTCTCGAACATGTGATTTAGCCCAACAGTCTTCTTGTGCCGGAAAACCATAGGATGCAAAATTTAGTGTAAATTGAGCCGCTTTTTAGATATTGACCCACAATGACCCAGAAATGACCCACTAATCGAATTTCCTCGAACATGTGACCTAGTCTAATGATTTTGTCGTGCCCGAAACTCGTAGGACACAAAATTTAATCAAAATCATTAGAGCTCTTTTTTAGATAAAATTAACTTGACCCCAAAATGACCCACTAATCGAAAGTTCTCGAACATGTGACCCAGCCCAATAGTCTTCTCGTGCTCGAAAATAGTCGGATACAAAATTTCGTCAAAATCGTTTGGACCGTTTTTTAGGTACAATTAGCTTGACCATGACCCAAAATGACCCACTAATTGAATTTTCTCGAACATGTGACCTAGCCCAACAGTCTTATCATGCCCGGAAACCATTGGATGCAAAATTTAGTGTAAATTGAGCCGCTTTTTAGATCTTGACCCACAATGACCCAGAAATGACCCACTAATCGAATTTTCTCGGACATGCGACCTAGCCCAATGCTTTTATCGTACTCGAAACTCGTAGGACACAAAATTTAATCAAAATCGTTAGAGCCGTTTTTTAGATAAAATTAATTTGACCCGCGTTGACCCAAAAATGACCCACTAATTGAAAGTTCTCAAACATGTGACCCAGCCCAATTGAGTTCTCATGCCCGAAAATGGTCGGATACAAAATTTCGTCAAAATCGTTTGAACCGTTTTTTAGATACAATTAGCTAGACCATGACCCAAAATGACCCACTAATCGAATTTTCTCGAGCATGTGACCTAGCCCAATGGTTTTCTGGTGCCCCAAAACGGTAGGATACGAAATTTCGTCAAAATCGTTAGAGCCGTTTTTAAGATAATTTTTGCATATATATATAACCACCCACAAGATTTGCTCGTATTAGAATATATGATATATTGATTTTTGACATTGCTGTTACACTCTTGATATATCAGTTTTTACATCCAATGTATCATTACTACTTGGAAATTAATATTTTAGTTATAAAAAACAACTTGAGGCATTTTTTGCTAAATAAATCGAACTAAATTAATTTTTTTTTCTTCAAAACAAATGTAAAAAAATCCTTTTTAAAGCCTTAACCATTTAATATGGCTAATAATTTTAGGTAATCTTAAAATATCATACATACAGTCATAAAAGCATCCCATCATAATTTATATGATTTTTAACTAAACATCATTAGTGTAATCAAGTTAAGGAAAAGGACCCTCCCTTATTCCATCTCATTGCGTCAAATGATGTTTCTGCTTTACAAGGTGTCAAAGATTATAAAGTCTTGAGTATATCTGTGCTTCATTATATTTATCATTATTTTTAACTACATCAAAACTAAGTGAACTTTATTAACTTTAAAAGAAATATGTATATGGAGAAAAGACATTCTCTAGCTCTTAAAGTATATAGGATAAACGCTCCAATAGTTAACAAATTAAGTCCAATAGTCAGCCTTACAACAACCCACAAAACCATTATGTTGTGCTGCCATCTACCATTAGTTAACCCAAAAAACATTTTAATGCTTTTGTTCAGCATACTTTGTGTTTTGCCTTTAATTTTTTGAGAATCTTATCTGATAGAATGGTTGATGTGTTTTTCACATATGTGTTACTGTGGTAGTTCTGTTTTTATAATGAATTTTTTATTACTAATCAACAAATAAGTTTATAAAATTAATATAGCTCCTAAAAGTGACGTTTGAAGTTATTTTAACAAAAAAAAAAAAAAAAAATTAAATTTGGCATGTAAAATATAAAGCATTTTAAACTGATAAATACCAATATTAAAATACGTGATATGTTATCACAAGAAACTATTCAAACGTCAACATCAAAAGGATCAGATGATAAAAGCTTTAACATTAGCTGATACTATTTTAAAATGGATTGCCTCAAAAATACTGGAAATAATTGCATCAACTTCATAAATGTTAAAAACGTGTGTGAAAAGCAAAAGAGCCATTTTTAAATAAAACATTATTTGCCATAAAAAGAAATAAATCACTCCCTGTATTAAAACATTAAAAATATTCCAATATATCTATATTTACTGTCGGATATTTTTCAAATATTTATATCTTTAAGATAATGTATTGAAAAATTTATATTTTGAAATTTTTTGTCATCACTAGTTGTTTTCTTAAACAACATGAAATTTCAGTTTTTTAATTTTATGCTGGAAAATCCATTATTATGTGATGCTGCCATCTACCATTAGTTAACACAAGAAGCATTTTAAAGCTTTTGTTACAGAAATATTGCTAAAACTTCACTATTAAGTTAAATTTCACTATCTGAGAAGAGAAAAAAAATTGAAAATTCAGTTCTACCTTTCCAATCAGAGTTGTTATAAAAAAAAAAAAAATTATTTTCTTGACTGTGACAAGCACACACACACACACAAAAAAAAAGTAAAGAAGAAGATATATTATTATTTAATATATATATATTTCTAAGTATTTAAATAATTTTTTTTTCACCCCTCAAAAATCGTTTGAATGTTGTTCATAATAAGTTATGTTGTTATTTAAACTATCTGCATGTATACATATTGTTTCCTATGAAAATAAATTTGTTTTGCTTATTTTATTTTAACTTTTTTTTTAAACAGATGAAACATTGAAGCATTTGTAAAGCTATTGGGCAGAAGTCACATCTAACTGAATGAAATGAACTTCTTCTCTGTGATACATCAGAATAAAAGGCAGATTCTATGAGAAGTCATCTATGAGGAAGACAAATTTTGTGTTGTTTGAGTATATCTGTGCTTTATTATATTTATCATTATTTTTAACTACATCAAAAGTAAGTGAAATTTATTAACTTTAAAAGAAATACTTATATGAAGAAAGATATTATCTTGTTCTTAAAGAATTATAAGATAAGAGCTTCAATAGTCAGCAAATTAAGACCAATAGTCAGCCTTACAGCAACCCAACAAAAATAACTGATTCCTAGCTTTTTAAAACTAGGCATGATTTTGTGTTGATGACTTATAAAAGGTGGTTTCTGTTTTTATCATTTTATGTCAATGTGGCTGACTTCTAGGATAGAACTTTGGAGTGCTTACTATATATGCTGAAAAGAAAAACATTTAATATGAATGCTCAACTTGATATTGGTCCAAACGAAAAATCTTTCATCTGTGATGTCTGCAATAAAGGATTTTCTCAACTATCTCATCTAAATGTTCACCGCAATATTCACACTGGGGAGAAACCTTTCATCTGTAATATATGCAACAAAAGATTTTCTGATTCCTCTAACTTAAATGCACATCTCCATGTTCATACAGGAGAAAGGCCTCATATTTGTGAGATATGCTTTAAAGGATTTACTAAAAAATCTTCTTTAAATGCACATTTCTTTGCCCATACAGGAGAAAAACCTTGTGTTTGTGAGATATGTGGTAGAAGATTTTCTAAAAGATCTGATTTAACTCGACATCTGTATACACATTCAGGAGAAAAACCTTTTATATGTGACGTATGCAATAAAGGATTTTCTCGAAGGTCTGATTTAATTAGGCATCTGCATAGTCATACCAATGAGAAGCCTTTCCTTTGTGGGACATGCAATAAAGCATTTTCTCAAAAGTCCGATTTGAACAGGCATTTACATACACATACAGGAGAGAAGCCTTTCATTTGTGAGGTATGCAATAAAAAGTTTTCTAAAAGTTCTGTTTTGAAGATACACTTGCGTATCCATACCAAAGAGAAACCTTTTGCTTGTGAGATTTGCAATAAAGCATTTTCCCAAAAATCTCACTTAAATACCCATCGTCATGGTGTACATGCCAAATAATTTTATGTTTGTGAAAATGCAAGAATTGTAATACAAGAGTCACAGACCCTGATCAAAGCATAAACCAACTGGGCCGTGGACTTGGGCCACCTGATTTTGGAGGTCTCCCAAATTTGGTATGCAACTTTTGTAAAGATAATATTTTAGCTCTATGAGCATCAGGAAATTTTTCTGTATTTTCATAAGGATACTTGTAAATCCCAAGAAATACATATATTTTTTTAATTGCAGTTTCATGATACAATGTCTTTCATATCCTTTCATTCAATGCACTTTTCAAAACATAATTATGTTAAAAATATTTTTGTCTTCAGCCATCTTAATATGATTTTTGAAATGGAAAAATACAGGCTAGCCAGTTATAGGGTTAAATCTACTCTGAGCTTGTATAATCAATATTTTGTTCATATAAACTAGGATAAAATTAAAAATGAAAATTATATTTATCTAAATATTCATGTCACACCAGACTATTTTTAATAAAATACCCAAATTTCTTGAAAGGAAAAATTAAAAGCTTTACAAATGTATATACCATGTACAGTCAACTCTGTGAAATCTGCAAATGTCTATTATCCGCACTATACATTAGAATGTAAACAGTGAAAATTCCAGTTAACAGTAAAGCTCATACATAAAGTTAAATATTATGTTTTTTTCATAAATTATCAATTTTCCAATGAAATAGATGGGGATTTAAGAAAAATCATATATTTTGTACTCTGCATCCGAAAATAATAATTTGAGCTGAGTAAAAACGACAATCAAATCAAAATAGCAATTTTTATTTTAAATGTTTGGTTGGTTGGTTATGCATAACATAGACGTACACTTTGCTCAAACGCCAATGAAGCTAATATTAACTGACTTTATCTCAACATTGTGTTTGTTTATTTTACAATACTGGGAATATTTTTTTCATTGAAATTTCCATGTGTGTGTTTGTACCTACTTTTTCATGCCGCAGTTTGATCCTTTAACAAGTTATTATTCATTGATACCAAAAGGCTAAATTCAAGATTTCAGTGGCTTTCATACTAGAGATGCAAAAACAAAAACCAGTGAGCTTTTAAATTATGCAAAAAAAGCAGTGAATGCTGTTTCTGCATTTTTAGAGGAACAAAATTTGGTTCAATGTCTAGATGGTCAACTATAACTCAATCAACGACTGATACTGATGATTAAATTATCATTATTGTTTTAAACCATACTGAAACTGACATTGATTCTGACACTGAATCAGAGGATGAAAACACTAAGATAACTTATATACAGGATTCAGAACTGAGATATAAATATTTAAATTTCCTTGAGCACCAAAATTTTATCTCAGAACATGTTGATGAGTGTTAATGGACTAAAGAAAAAAAAAATATTGACAACAAACCAAAACTTAAATTAGATTATTTTTGTAACACAATTATTTCAAATTGGTAAAGTAATCATACAAGTTGTAAATTGTAACGGCTTCAGCCAAGCGATCCCAGGTTCGAATCCTGGCCCGGACATTTTTCGTCCAGTTGGAAATTTACAACTTGTATGATTACTTTACCAATTTGAAATAATTGTGTTACAAAAATAATCTAGTGTATTCCGTATCCAGCGTTTACTGGAGTTCCATTACCTGCGATCTTTTCTGTTGAGCTGATTAAAATATCAGACCAGATGCTTCGATCTATAAGGTTAACTGGATGAATTATGCCCTCCAGATTCGACCGGGATAGCTCAGTGGTAGAGCGTGGCGGCTTCAGCCAAGCGATCCCAGGTTCGAATCCTGGCCCGGACATTTTTCGTCCAGTTGGAAATTTACAACTTGTATGATTACTTTACCAATTTGAAATAATTGTGTTACAAAAAATAATCTAGTGTATTCCGTATCCAGCGTTTACTGGAGTTCCATTACCTGCGATCTTTTCTGTTGAGCTGATTAAAATATCAGACCAGATGCTTCGATCTATAAGGTTAACTGGATGAATTATGCCCTCCAGATTCGACCGGGATAGCTCAGTGGTAGAGCGTGGCGGCTTCAGCCAAGCGATCCCAGGTTCGAATCCTGGCCCGGACATTTTTCGTCCAGTTGGAAATTTACAACTTGTACAAAACTTAAATTACCATTATATCAATGTTTAAAAAAATGAATGATCAGTCAAATTTGTATTGTATACAATTTAATTTTTCTTTATATTAACTTAGTTAATGAATATATTAAACCAATTTTGCATAATATTTTCCTTTTCCATTGTAATTTTTGTGTAATGTTTTTTAAAAAATGAATAATCAATAAAATTTGCATTGTATATAATTTCAGTTTCCTTTATATTAACGTAGTTATTAAGTATATTAAACCAATTTTGGATTATATTTTTCTTTTCTATTGCGATTTTTCTGAAATTGTTCCTAATTTATAGGCTGACTTTAAAAAAATAAAATGTAAACAAAGGAGTGATTCCCAAAAATCTGTAATCCGCTAAATCCTCAGTCCATAAGTTGTGCAGATTTTACAGAGTTTACTGTACATAGATTGTTTTCTGTATTGTGTAATTTAAAAATTCCATAAATTGTTATATGTATACAATTTTGTTACAAAATGTCTTGTCTCTTTTAATATTAAAAATTTTTAAACTCTGTAAAGAATGGCTTCATGTGCCAATGTTCTACCAACTGATCTATTTTAGGCAACTCTGGTCAACAAAATTCAGCCAGAGTTTTTCATGATAACTTCATTCGTAGAACATTGGCATAGTAAGACAGAGGTTCTGGCTTTGACTCCAGACATGGACATTTTTCACTCAGTTAGAGAAATTCAAAAACTTGTGTGCTTGATTTGTTAGTCAGTTTGATTGACTTTTTAGGTAGATTTCATCAGAAATACTACCTTTTACATTCTTCCCTAAGTTGGAATTTTTGAAACATTTTTGCAGATCTATGCCGATCATGACTCCCAGAACCCGAAACCACCCCCCAGTTCAAAACTTTATCTATCAATGTCACTTTTTTATGGACACAATAACTTCAATAATTCTGCACAAATCTCCTCCAAACCGATACATAAAATCAAAGGGCATAAAATCTTAATCAAGTTCGTTAATGGGCAAAATTGAACCAGGGGGGGAGGGAAATGGGGGGCTTTTTGTGGAAACAGAGAAAACCCATAACTTCTTAATTATGATATCTATCGAATCTGTTTAAAGTTATTATTACTTCTAGGAAAAGTGCTAAAAATTTATGTATGACAGATTTTTGATATAATTAAAAATGCACTCAAAGGGGGAGGGGGGTAGAAGAAAAAAAATTCATAACTTCGTCCATTCACAAGATTTCAAATCTGCTTAAATTTATTATAAATCCTCTTAATATTATCTAAAACTTTTATATTGACAAGTTTTTTTATAGGACCAACTCTTATAGCTAAAAAAAAAAAATCCCTGCCAGTTCCGCCTGTAAACAAGTTAGATTTCGAAGTGGGCGGTCCCATCTATGGCATCATGACAAAAAGGTCATTTCTTTCGCAATTCCCAACAAACAGCCACCCCATGGTCTGCATCTTCGAAATCTACCTGTGCCTGTAGGCCGAGCAATCAGGGATTTTTTTAAAGTATTATTACCCATCTGTCATTCAATGAAATTACATTATCTGGAGTTAATGTATGGAGATGCATAATATTGCAGATTTGATGGTAATACTAAAAGGTTGTCTGAGTGAATTGTATCATCTAGAGTTGTCTCTAAAAAATATCAATATTCTAAATACTGATATTTCATGCTTGAAATTTTTAACTTTCGTATTAATTTATGCTTTCTAATTTACTTTAACCTGCTAAGAATTAATTAGTTTTTTTTTTATACATATTTTCCCCCTTCTGTTTTCAGCCAATAAATATTAAATGTATATAAAATATGGATTCCAAAATGAAATAACTCATTTCAAATATAAAATAAAATGACAATATAAATCCAAGCTAAGTAATTAAAAGTGTTTGTTTAAAAAAAAGATGTAAAGAAAAGTATAACAGCATAGGTGCAAGACCTTCAGTGTCAGGACTGATGTCAGTCTTGGAGAAATTTCTGACTGATAGTAAATTATACTTTATACAGTGATATAATAGCAATTTTACAAGTAACAATTTTTAATGATTTTCTTTTATTGCAAAAATTCAATTTTTAACTATAATGTAGGACAAAGTCTCCTAGTAGGAGAAAGCCTATCTTCTCCTATTACTGAGAAAAGTTTTCAGTCTTGGCTTGGATGAACTTCTTCCACCCATGTATAACGGCTATTTACATACAGTTAAGGGTGTATTCAAATCCAAACTGCTTATTTTGAGACACATTTTTAAAGTCATTTTTGCTCTAAAATGCATCCATTTGGCAGGTTCTCTTATTCAGAAACTTTATAATGTCCCCACTGTCTCGATTTTTTCATAAAGGCAGAATATATTTCAAAAAATGCTGTCAAAGTGGACATTTTGAATCAAATTTCCCAAAGCAATAGCGCTGGAAACCAAAAAAAAAATGATTGCACTGTAAAAATAATTGTTTGTAAATCAATTTTTAATTAATTGTACGAAAAAATAAAAACATGGGTCCCTTATAAATCTTTAAAATATTTAAAATAAACGTACAACGTTAAAATAGCACAAATTAACATCATGTATACTGGCAAACAGCTGTTTCAAAGCCCTTAAGCTCCATCTTCAGTGCCAATTCAAAATTACTTACTTTACCCTTATAAATCTCTTCATAAATCACGCTGCCAAGTTTCATGTTTTTACTTTTAAAAATGTGTCTCAAAATTTTGAGTTGTTGAGCGTGGAAAAATATTTTTTTTAAATACCACCTTAAAGTAATTCAAGATGAGATTAACTACAAAGTTTGTGTTAAGATATTGAAAATTATGAAAAAAAGAAGGAATTCTAAACTATGACTTCAGTACAGAAAAGAAGCAAATTAATTCATTTCTTTTAATTGCTTTTAATTGTACAATAATAAATTTAAAACAGCCAAAAAAAAAATGTTTTTAGTAGACCATTTATGTGTTTTAGCTCCATCAAAGCCATTATAAAAACAAATAAGAATATTCTGCACCTGCACAATCTATGATGTAATGATTACATTACAGATCATGGAACTATAGAACATTCTTATTTCTGTTGAGCCAAAACATGTAAACAGTCTACTGAAACTTTTTTTTTTACTGTTTTAAAATAGCTACTGTGGAGCATTTGGAATGAGCTGCTGTAGGTTCATGAATCATAAGGATGTGCAAAATTAAAAAAGGCAAAATAAAGATTTATAAAATTACAGTAGACTTCCTTAAATCCTCATAGATTAAAACCAGAGGTTGTGCGGATTTTAGAATTTTGTGGATTTCTGGTCACTGTTTTATTTACATTTTTTAAACTATAATTTGAATTTAACAATGTACTCAAAATTATAATGAACGGTTACAATAAAGTGAAATAATAAAAATTAAGAAAATTAATTTTTTTTAAATATTAAAAGTAAAGGTCCAGTAAATAACTAATAATGCATAACTAAATATGCATAATGATGATGAAATAATATTTTCTTGAATTATTCAGTGAAACTCACCTTATAAATGTACACTCATAATTCGCATCAAAATCTTAAAATAACAAAGTTTTATTTCATGTTTAGCCATACTTAATAATCAAAAAAGCATGATTGATACATAAATTATTTGATAAAAATATTGCAGTCACCACTGATATAAGTACTATCTTGAATGTTTTTTAAACATAAGTTTATACTTCCTTCATGAGAAAACAGGAGTTGAATTCTATTAACCAGAATTCCATATTAAAATGTGTACAGAATGATATAAAAATAAAATAACTTGAATCTTACACCTACATCTTAACTGTAAGTTTCATTGTTTACATCAGAAACAATGTGCGGATTTTAGGGTGGCAGATTTGAGGGAGTCTACTGTATTTCTATACTTTTTTTTTAAATTGTTAGCCAGATATTAGGGATGAATCATAATTGTTATAATCGGCATATCCCTATGGTATTGCATCTTGTTTTTTATTTCAACTGCTTTAATTTAAAATATTTATTGTGTTGTAAACTGTACATTTTTTAAATATTAAAATTAATCAGAATCAGTTGTTTAACTGATTCTGAGGCACAAACCACTGATATTTTAAACAAATTTTTGCAAAATTTACAAATTGTTGAACATTAAGATATTTATTTCAAGGTTAATGATTGCTTGAAGTCCCTACATTTCTTAAGGGTGTATTCAAATCCTAACTGCTTATTTTGAGACACATTTTTAAATTCCTTTTTGCTCTAAAATGCATCCATTTGGCATGTTCTCTTATTCAGAAACTTTATAATGTCCGTATTGTCTTGATTTTTTGATAAAAGCAGAATATATTTCAAAAAATGCTGTCAAAGTGGATATTTTGAACCAAATTTCCTAAAGCAATAGTGCTGGAAACCAAAAAAAAAATGATCGTACTGTAAAAATAATTGTTTGTAAATCAATTTCTAATTAATTGAATGAAAAATAAAAACATGGGTCCCTTATAAATCTCTTCATAAATCACGCCGCCAAGTTTCATGATTTTTTTTTAAAAAATGAGTCTGAAAATGTGCCTCAAAATTTTGAGTTGTTGAGTGTAGAAAAATATTTTTTTTTAATACCGCCTTAATGGGAATTTTTTTTTTTTTTTACATGCTAAAAATTTTGCAAATAGAAACTTTCAGCCTCAGGTTCAGTGTAATTAAGTTCCACTCTCAAATTCACAACTTTTAGGATTTTTTGTGTTTTGATCAAATGTAATTTGATTACAAAATCTTACTATCTCAATTTTTTTTTTTATTATTGGTATGGAAACCCTGAAAAAGTCATAGAAATTTATTGCTGATCTTGAATAGACATACAATGTTAAGTTCATTTTCACTATATAATGTCCAATCATTAACCTTAATTATTAATTCTCAGAAAGGACCTTCATTCTAGATTATACTAAATGACTAAATTTTGATGAATTTTTTAACTGAACAGTTGATGACTGTTAGAAATTAAATTTCATTAGATGATAGTTTAAGATAATAATTCAGTACAGTATTGTAATTGTTATTGGAGTGCAAGATACAACATATGTTTTTCTATTCAATTAAAATAAATTACCTTCATATACAAAGTTTTAATTTTAATTCACACCACACTGCAGACACAAGCAACTTTTCCAGCATCATTTCATCAGGCTTAATTTATTATTATTATTGATCTTTGCCATTGACGAGACCAACAGCAAAATGAAATTTTCAAAATTTATTTAAAAAGCAGCAAGTTATGACATTGTCTTAGATATTTGGCTGTTATTATCAATTGAAAAACAATAGCTTGTCAACTTGGTGTGAAAAAAGTTGGAAAATAGTGGGCTGATGTTTTGAACTTATTGAATGTAGTTTTTTAATTTTTCTGGTGGTATCCTTCATGATTGGGCCTACTATCATTCCAGTTAGTAGCTGAAGGAACAGGACTAGTGATTCCATCATGGTGCTTTTTCTGCAAAGTTGTCATTTTTATAAACAAGAAAAGCAAGAAAACAAAAATTGTGAAGACTTTTTCGTATGGAAACTAAACATTTTGTCAATACAGTTTATAAATTACATAGAAGGCCAGGTTTAGACATATGCCACATGGATCTAGGATACAGGATGACAAAGAAGGCAGCTAAAATTTTGTATTGTCTTTGATTTTGAAAGTATGACAAATTTTTAAAATTAGCAAGCATTTAATATAAAACAGAGAAAAAGTTAAAGATCAGAGTCGTGCTCCTTAAAAAATACTGATTGTTATTAAGCAACTATCATCACATAGTCACACAGAAATTAAAGCATTTGGCTTCTTAAATGTTGGAAACTGCATGCTATTGTTTAGAATATATTATAGAATCTACCCTTTATTATCAGATGGACTCAACAACTAAGTTAAGTTAAGTTAGTTATCTTCTACTATGTGTCAAGCATTAACAGTGTAATTCCATTCTTTAGAAAGTAAAGTATTCAAAATATTTTTCCACAATTCCAGATCTCTCTCTCTTCTGATATCACATAGTAAATTATCAATAGATATTTGAACTATGGATTGTAATAACACAAAACAAAAGTTCTATAATCCTGAAAACCAATTACTGTTTTTTGTATTTAAAAAAAAAAAAAAAAAAAAAAAAAAAAAGCAGAATTGGTGTAGATAATCAAATGCCAATGTTACTAACATATTTGGCAGTTATGCAGGATTGTAATGTAAATTCAAAGACAATAATACATTGATTTTCTCAAATTATAGTCAGAGTCAGGGTGCTGAATATGTAATTACACCACTGGTCACACCACTTAATCATTCAAACATTAGTTGTTTTTTTTCTTCCCACAAAAGGTTTGATTTATAAAATGGCATATGTTTTCATTTTAATTTTTGTATTTGTTATGCACTCTACAAATAAATAATATTTAGTATTTTGTAAAAGGTTATGACAAAAAGTAAGCTATGAAATTGAAACAGACATCGACACTGGTGATTTATGTGAAGAAATTTTTCATTGCCAGCTATTTATTTCTAATTTTGAAATTAATGATGTGTATTAGATAATTCATTACATGTATTCAAATGACTTAATAGCAGTTAATAAAAAACTTTGCAATTGCTTATCATATTCTTTTGTTATTGTCAGTATCATCTGAGAAATTATCCTTTTCTAAACTTAAAACCTTAAGTAACAAAACTACTAACTATAACGAAACTACTAACTATAACGAAACTACTAACTACTTTAAAACTATTATTGTCTCATAATGGTGCAAGACAAGCTTTTAAATGTTGCCATTATATTAATAGAGTAGGATGTTTTGGATCAGCTTGACATACATGATATTGTTAAATTTTTTGCAATAATGAAAGCGAGATACATTCACTTCATTAAGCGATTTTTTTTTTCTCATTTAAATTTTTATTGTTATTTTTATTTAGCTATGTTGCTAAATAAAATCTAGTTTAATTGTGCTACAGTATGTTTATCCATTTATTTTAATAAAACTATTAATCTATATAAAACTACAAGTTGCAATTTGTGAATGATTACACACAGCATAAATTGCTTTATTTTCTTATATGTACATTGCTTGTATATATATATATATATTTTTTTTTTTCATATTACCAGGGTGCAGACAACTCTACTATATTTTTAATACAATTTTTGCCTTATTTAATGGCAGAAAGATTTCTTATGTGAAGGAAAAATAGTAGACAAAGATTTCTAATAAGTGAATGCATCTTGCATTCTTTCTGTATTTATTATTATTATTCAGTAAACTTATAATTAGTATATTTTGTATTTCATTTGTGTTCACTGATATATATTTTTTTATATACTGTGATTTTGTTTGGGGAGATATGGAGTAGTGATAAAAGGCATCAAATTAAGTTCTGCCGACAGCTGCCAGACATTACTATTGTATTCCTAACTAGTAAATCTGCAGATCAGGAGCCTCAATGTCAGCTCTAAAAGTCATTGTTATCTCACTTTTCATATTATTTGGCATCTTACAATCCACAATTTATTTTTTTTTATATTACATACATATTTATAGGCATATAAAATACTTCAGAGGTTTCAGAAATTAGAAACTTTAAATTAAACACGGTTTATGCAATGATATTCTGAAATTCGTATGAACTTATTCGTGTAACTTTTTAGATAAAAAAAATAAACTTGTATTAAAATAAATTCTTCATTTATGTCAATAGAATACAAAAATAATTTATTTTGATAATAAAATATTGCTTCAAATTAGTGCGAGTTACTTGAATTTTATTATTTTGATATTCTTTGAAATAGGGTTGCTAAGCAACTGATAAATTAAAGAGCAAAGTAAAAAGAAATGCAATTTAAAATTTGTAAAATATAGGAAAATGAAATGTTTTATATTTCCCGAACAGATGCAAAAATTTTTCCAATAATTTATACAATTAATTTCTAAATTCTAATGAATGTGTCTGCAAATTTTCAAAGCTATTGGATATATTTAAAACCTCAATATCAAAAATTTAGCATTAATAATTTTACGTTGAAATCTATTATTCAAATATGCAATTTTCATTTCAGTTAAAAATGAAATGTGAAAATCGGCTGCTTTCCCATAGGAAAGCATTATGACCTAAAAAGAAATGTTCTATATTCTTCGAACGAATGAACCAAATGTAACCAAACACTATACAGCTCATTCCGGGTACCTCACCAACATATCCACTAAAAAGCAACCTAATCGGATCATTTTTACGGTAGTTATCGCGGAACAGACAGACGAAAACCAAAAACTTTTTGCGTCTCCACAGTGAGCCTCAACTGACGTTTCGGCAAAAATTATATACTAGTAAATCTGCAGATCAGGAGCCTCAACGTCAGCTCAAGTCACTGTTTTTTATTCTCACTTTTCATATTATTTAGCATCTTACAATCCGCAATTTAATTTTTTTCTATTGCATACATATTTATAGCCATATACAATTTTTCAGAGGTTTGAGAAATTAGAAACGTTAAGTTAAACACGATTTATGCAATGATATTCTGAAATTCTTATGAACTTCTTATTCATGCAACTTTTTAGATTTAAAAAAAAACTTGTATTAAAATAAATTCTTCATTTATGTCAATAGAATACAAAAATAATTTATTTTGCTAATAAACAAAATAGTGCGAGTTACTTTTATTATTTTTATCTTCTTTGAAATATCGCTGCTAGGCAACTGATAAATTAAAGAGCAAAGTAAAAAGAAATGCATTTTAAAATTTGCAAAAAACATGAAAATAAAAGTTTTATATTTCCGGAACAGATGCAACAAAATTTCAAATCATTTAAACAATTAATATCTCAATTCTAATAAATGTATCGGCAATATTTCAAAATTATTGGATATATTTAAAACCTCCATATCGAAAATCAACATCCATAATTTTACGTTGAAATCCATTATTCAAATATGCAATTTCCATTTCAGTTAAAAATGAAATTTGAAAATCGTCTGCAGTCCCATAGGAAAGCATTATGAACTAAAAAGAAATGTTCTATATTTTTCGAACGAATGAACCAAATGTAACTAAAAACTATACAGCTAATTCCGGGTACCTCACCAACATACCTACCAAAAATCAACCTAATCGGATCATTTTTACGGCAGTTATTACGGAACAGACAGACAAACACACGGAAACCAAAAACTTTTCGGGTCTCAACAGTAAGCCTTCACTGACGTTTCGGCAATGAATATCATTGCTGAGTAATTCATGAAGGAATATAAACAGTTTACCATATTTGATATTTTGCAATTTGTTTACCACAAGCACCAACAGAACAAAATACAGAGAGGGGACTAGATTTTGGAGCAGATGTGTCTAAGTTATGGATATTAAGTGATATGTTAAAGATATAATCAGGAAAAAAAGCCAAATTTTTTAAACATAGAATATACAGATGTATCAAATGGAAAATATTAAAAACTAAAATAAAACTTTTACCACCTTTATAGAAAATGTAGAATTAAAAGAGGGTGTTTTTTTTTTTTTTCTAAGATGTGTATGTCAGTAGGTTTTGCCTCCCAAAGCACCATATTTGAGATATTTTAATACTAAAAATTTTCTTGCATGTGATGCTTTGCCAATTCTTAGCACTTTTTTTCTGCAAAAATTTTATCATTTTAAGATACTTGAAAAAAATAAATTATATATTTATTCAAAATCACCAGATTTAAAGAAAATTTACTTGGTTAAATTTCAAAATCCATGGGGGGATCAATGGCTCTCTCCTGCCTCTTTGCTGGTGCCTATGTTGTTTACCAATCTTGATGGATTAGTACAAAATTGTGACTTGTGTCCCAATAATCACAAAGTACTTATAAAACACTTAACCAGCAGGTCAAGTATTAATACTCATTTAGACTTCATTGTACAGCATTCACTGTTACTTTTGAATTCAAATATTTTTAGGTAGATTTTGTAAGAAATACTACCTATTACATTCTCCCCTAAGTTGGAATTTCTGGAAAAATTTTGTAGATCTCCCATCATGACTCCCCAAACCTAAAACCCACCCCCAGTTCAAAACTTTATCTATCTATCTATGTCACTTTTTTATGGACACGATAACTTCAATAATTCTGCACAAATCTCTTCCAAACTGATACATGATAAAATCAAGGGGCATAAAACCTTGGTCAAGTTCGTTAATAGGCAAAATCGAACCAGGGGGGAATGGGGGCTTTTTGTGAAAATAGAAAAACCTATAACTTTTTAATTATGATATGTATCGAATTTGTTTAAAGTTATTATTACTTCTAGCAAAAATGCCGAAAATTTATGCACAACAGATTTTTGATATCATTAAAAATGGCCTAAAGGGGGGGGGGGGGAATAGGGATTTTAGAAGAAAAAAATTCATAACTTTGTCAATTCACACGATATCAAATCTGCTTAAATTTATTACAAATTCTCTTAATATTATCTACAACTTTTATATTGACAAGTTTTTATAGAACCAACCCTTACAGCAAAAAAAAAAAAAAAAAAAAATCCTTGCCGGCTCCGCCTACAGACACATTTAGATTTCGAAGTGGGTGGTCCCAACTGCCGCATCATGACAAAAAAGTAATTTCTTCTGCAATTCTCAATAAATAGGTGCCCCACAGTCTGCGTCTTCGAAATCTACCTGTGCCTGTAGGCCGAACCATCAGGGATTTTTTTAAGAGTACTCTCCTTATTTAATGATTAAAATTAGGGGATTAAATAATATAAAGATTACTATTAAGATAGAGCGAGACCCAAAATTATAAACCAAATAAAGTCTACATGGGGTTTAATTAGGGCTGTGTCAATTAATCAATCAATGCTTAATCATAATTATTTTTTAATTGAGTTAATCAATTCGACTAATCCAATTAAAATTTTTTAAAATTAAAAAATTCAGTCAATGAAAGAATGAATAATTGGCCTCATCTTGATTATTTCTACAACTCTCGATCCAAGATTTGAGTTTTGTTGATTGCATGCCCTCAGATTGAAGCGATATCGTTTTGGAAAATGTTTTGCAGAAGTTAAAACAATGTGGGAATGATCTGATCTTCATTTTCAAAGTACACAAAATTATAACCAAGCTAACAGAGAAAACTGTTTTGAACTTTGCGCAGTGATATGTATGTAGAAATTCACCAAACTCTGTGTCTTATGACAATGAATTAAAGTTATAAAGAAATGGCTGAACGTGATTTTATTAATTTTCTGGACTGGTGGAAAATCCAAAGTTCCCTAATTTCAAGTTCTTTCATTATTAGAAAAAATAATGTTATGCATGGCTAAAACATCTGTACCAGTAGAAAAGGTATTTAGTAGTACTAATTTTATTGTAAATAAATTTAGATCGAGCTTAGATCCAGACAATGTAAATGTACATGTTTGCTTACAGGAGTGGTTAAAATTATAGTAACTATCATTTTCTGGCCTGTTCTGTACTATCAGAAAATAACATGTAGGTTAGTTTAATTCTGATCTTTCTTTATATATATGATTACATACATAATTTTAACTCCTCAGCTAATTTTATGTAATATTCATAAGGTTTTTAGATGAATTGTTTCAATGTCCATTTACCAAGAACAACAGCACAATACACTATGAAATTGAAATCTGCTGGAAATACAAAAGATTTTCACTCCTGATACATGCAGTAACCTTTCTGTCTCAAGGTTTGGTATTAAACATAAGCAATGACATATTAGTACATTCATACATATTTTTGAAACCTCAAATTTAATTAAATATTTTTTTAATTACAGTATGTAAATAATAGAACTAAACATTTTCCTGTTGCATTTTTCTTAAATATTCATTTATGTAAAAAAGGCTGAAAAATAAATTATGAAAACTTTACATTGAACTATACTGTATTCTGTACTGTATCTGTGGTCAATACATTTTTAATACTAATACATTTTTTTTTGTCTAGTTTATAACATTGTTTCGACGGAAAAAAACTATTGATATTAAAATAACACTGAGAAAATCAAATATTAAATTTAATTAACAAATGGCATTTATTTAAATTTTTTCATGGAGTTTCAAATCACCTATACCTTAAAAATCAGTTATTATTTTTTTAATTCTGAATTCATACCAGAAATTTTTAACAGACATTTTGCAATAAGGAAAGGGCAGGCAACATCACTGTTGGTTAAATTACTGTTGGTTCGCAAGAAAAACCTGTTCGATCGTTATGACTCCTACTGTACACTTAAGATGGGGTGATTTGATTGGTCTATGTTAAACTGGTCTATGATATGATTGGCCTACATCACCATAAAGGTTCCTGTAATGATCGGTGCAACAAAAATGTAGTGGTAGATTGGTTGATGGAACTGTTTGTTTGTAAACATGCCCGTTTCTTATAACCTAAAATAAAAATTCTTTCAGAACTTCTGAATTAAAAAAAGAAAAGCCAAACTGGCAACACTGCTCCATAGCATAAAACTTTCTGACCCATTCACAGATCCGTTTTTGCATGTAAAATCATGAAACTTGCAGGCAGGACTGCCGATGTGATGTGAAATTGAACAGTGTTTTTTTTTTTTTTTTTCAATAAATGCTTTACATGTTAAGTTACAAATAATTGTTGTCTCTGTTTTTTGTTTTTCAATAAATGCTTTGTATGTTAAGTTGCAAATAATTGCTGTCTCTGTTTTTCAATAAATGCTTTCCATGTTAAGTTACAAATAATTGAAGTCTCTGTTTTTGGTTTTTCAGTAAATGCTTTACATGTTAAGTTACAAATAATTGCTTTCTCATAATGAATTCTGCTGGGTTGTCACATCCTAAAAATTGATTAAAAATGCAACTTTGAGAGCATTTTATGAAAGATCATATGCCTTTATTAAAAAAAGAAATTGAAAACACTTTTTGATTTTCTTGTACCCGAATACCTGCAAATTCACTCACATGGCAAAAAAGAGGATTTCGGGGGTTAAAACCCTTTCCAGAGCACTTAAAAAATTGATAAGATACATAGAAATTCCTTGTGTTAAAGTAAAAACTAAAGTAAAACTAATAATTGGGGGCCACTGTACTACTTACCCATCATGGATTTGCATAATGTAAAATATGAAAATAAAACAAATGTAAACTATTTATAAAATGTATTGCAATTCAAATAAAATCCTGGCTTGATGACGTCCTAAATTTTAAATGCTCTATTACTGAATTGCGTAAAAGAAACATCCTTATAACTCCAAAACAGATAATCCTATTAACTAACGGTTTACTGCGTCGGATTAAGCGTCAAATTTCCAATTAAAATATATCTTTGAACTGAAATTTGAATGAAATACAGGGTCATGAAAAATCAAAGAGTGTGGAAAATAGGATTACAAATAGCTCAGCAACTCATTATCCGATCGACTTCATTCTTTATGCAAAATTTGTTTTTTTATTGTCTTTTGTATTCACTCCTTAAAATAAACAATTTCGAAAATTTTTATATACCTTTTATCAGAACGACTATTTCAAGAATCTGAAAAAAATAGTTCTAGATAATCGAGGTTGCTGAAATTCAATAGATTTCTTCTCATTATTACATACTAAGTATAATACCAAATTTCAAGTCTCTATCTCAATTTGTTCAAAAGATAGAGCGTTTACAGACAGACAGCAATTTTTTTTTTCTAAAAATATGTTTTTTGTAATCTCCAGTGTCTGAAACATGTAAATCTGTCAAAAAAAAAAAAATTATTTTTAAAACGATTACAAGACTTACCTTATACTACGTATGATGGGTAAGTAAAAAAGCATAAACAGCATAGAATGTTCACCATTCAACTGTTTCAAGGGTTCATAACAGGAGCCTATATTGTAACACAAAATTAATGAAAGAAAAAGTTAGGGGCAATAGCAGCAAAGTAGTACGTATGTTACTGCTATTGCTGTTTCTCCTTCTCTTTTTTTTTTTCCTCTGAAGATTAAAGGAGATACTCTTTTCTGAAACGTTTAAACACATAAATGGTCAATTTATTATGGTTATTTGTGCTTTTCATTACTATAGTTTTTATGTGTCACACAGTGAAATTGTTCATTTTATGAGTAACACAATGATTCAAAACCCTTCCCAGATGAGGATCCCTATCTGTGCCACTGGCAAATTTTATGCATTTATGAATAAAATTATCTCTGGGAATGTGTTTGAAACAAGCATTAAAGTGCAGACTGGACAAAAAAAAACTGAACTCTATGTGAATACAAAATTATCACAATATTAACTTGCATGCATATAAAGTACGCCATATTGTTAGATCATGATTTCTCAATGCTTTTGCATTAATCTCACTATCAGTGCCTGATTTACGGCAGGGCATTTGGGGCACGGGCCCAGGGCCCCCAAATGCTACTAAAGATTTTTCAATTATTGGCCAAAGCAGTTTTAACTGTCAAAAAACAAAATTAAAATGGAAAAGTCTGTTTTTCAGAGATTGTCTATGATATGTCAAAGTAACTTCATTTTCTGCTGATTGTCTTTTAACAATTTATGTGCAGTAATGTACAGAACTCCATTTTTGGGATCGCCATATTATTTCATTTGTATTTATTTTACATGTAAGGCCCTCATGGTTAACATGGACAAAGCCGCGTGGTTCTGCTAGTTGCTTGTGTAAATTTAGTTGTTTTTTTTTCATACAAAGCTTGTATTTGAAAGAAAAAGTTGTTTGATTAATAGGATATGCTAATATTTTAAATAATTATTGCTTGGTACTTCGGTATATTTTTTATTAGTTGTTGAATACTTTATCATTCCATATATAAGGACTTGCATAGAGAAAGGTAATCAGTACCACACAGTTTATTATAAAATTCAATTAAAAATTCATAATTATCAAATAATTATTTACTGCTTTTGATATATTTTTTTATTCAAAGAATATGTGCGAGGGGGCCACCATACGCATCTGTGCCCTGGGCCCCCAAATTTCTAAATCGGTCCCTGCTCACTATTACCCAGAAAGGCATTCAAAAGGACAGATTTCTGTAAAAATTCAGAAAACTTTCATGACCAGATACTTTTGATTTTAGCAGAGGTTTAAATACAAATTCAAAAAAATTTATTTTATGTATCAATAGTGATTTGTAAAAAAGAAAAAGGATAACAAAGTAGCTTTGTTTTCAACTGTCAAAAATGTGTTGTGACATTAAATAATATTTTTACATTAAGTTTTAACATGAAGTTCATAATATAAATGACATGCTGAGATTACTGAAGAAAAACCTGTCAAAGTATTAACAAGAATAGAAATAAGATAAATTAACAAAAATCGTCTAGCATATATTTACTAATGTACATTTTTCTAACAGGAATAAGACTGAATGAATAAAAATTATCTATAGCATATAATTACTATGCTACATTTTAGGTAGATTTCGTAAGAAATACTACCTATTACATTCTCCCCTAAGTTGGAATTTTTGCAGATCTACGTCGATCATGACTCCCAGAACCCAAAACCACCCCCAGTTCAAAACTTTATATATATATATATATATATATATCTGTGTCACTTTTTTATGAACACGATAACTGCAACAATTCTGCACAAACCTCTTCCAAACTGATACATAAAATCTCGGTCAAGTTCGTTAATGGGCAAAATTGAACCAAGGGGGTGCAAATGGGGGGGGGCTTTTTGTGAAAACAGAAAAAACCCTATAATTTCTTAGTTATGATCAGACTTCGAGTAATCGTAATCGTAGTCGATTATAATCGATTACAAAAACTGTATAATCGCACCGTAATCATAATCATAAATTTTGGTTTTGAAATAATCACAAAGTAATCATAATCAAAAGATTTCATTCAGATTACAATCATAATCTAATCATAATCGCTACATAATGTAATCGCAATGTAATCGTAATTTCGCACAAACACGTGATTACATCACGATTACACCCTTTTTTTTTTCCTTTCGCTTTCCATCCAAAAAATACTCGGCTTTTCTAAAGGAAGAGATCTGGATATGTTCACATTTTCAGCTCATTACAATCAGTGTAAAGTGGTGAGCCTGGGGAGGTCAGAGATCACAGGGGACAGTAGCAGTAGATCAGAACTATAGATAAGAGATTCTATAGTAGATGACCTTTATGGGATAAGTAACAGGATGTATACTGTGACATAGAAGTAGTATGATTTGACTTGGTTAAAGATGTGAGAATTGGGGATGGCATCCTGGCATGTGGTCACTCCAAGAGTCATGTGTCAAACTCATTGAATGGCAGTGAGTGATGAAGTATAAAAAATAAAAAAGGAGAGAAGAAAGCATATATTATGGCTATTTATTTCACTATAACAGTTATAATAACACAACACTCCGACTCCATCCTTAAATGTGGGAGTGTGGGAATCTTGGGTTTGACAATAAAAAAAATGTTTTAAACGTCATACGAGATACGGCAATTTATCTAACAACTCATTTTCACTTTGCTCTTCTTAGAGATTGTTTATACTTTTAAATTTTCCGTATATTTCGTATATATTGCAGAAATGTCCAAAAAAAAAAACTATAAAAAAATTGTTTGTTTTTTTAATGAAACGGGTTCAGATTTAAATGACAAAGGCGTAATGTTTCTGAAATAAAAATGTAAACTGTGCTCGTCAGATGTCTGAGTCTACATAAAAACAAAATTGAACCTGAACATCCACATGTAAGTGTTTTTTTTTTTTTTTAGTATGAATTATTAATTTATTTTAGAAATATTGTATATTTATAACCAGTTTTTTCTTTTCAAATTGCAGTGAAATATTTTTAATATTTAATTAAGTGACTTAATAATTAAATATTAAAAGAAACAGGAACTAAGATTTTGTTGTTGTTGTTAGAGGGGGACGGGAGGGGGGCTATGCAACTTCTTTCCAACTAAATTCTCTCTTCCCAAAAGACAACTTTTGATTCTTTTTTCATTTTAGAGTTCATGTGTTTTATGAAACCTATTTTAAAAAGGGGGGAGGGTTCAAGAAGGCAGAGTCGTCCAGACGAAAGAAACTGAATGAACTGTTCAAATTCTCCAAGTTATAAAATTTTGGTAGAAACCTATTTTTAAATATTTAATATTTCTTAATTTTTTTATTTATTTTTTTTTTTTTGCTTTGTATGCTGAAATGTCTTGCAGCGAGGATTCTGGGGAAAAAATCATAACTCATGTCATAAGTTTAACTCATTTGATGTTTATATTCTGCATTTTATAAAAGGGGCTGTGAAATAAGAGCACATATGTCACTTTTGATATTTAAAAATCAGGGCACTCTTTTCAAGACAATATTTAGTCAATTTTTACTAGCTATGAAAGTAAATTTTTAATGCTAAAAGGAGAAAGAGAACTTTTTTTACTGAGGGGCAAGAAGGGTGCTAATTATTTTACTGGGAGGGGGGGCAAGAAGGGTGCTAATTCTTTTTATGAGGGTCAAGAAGGGTCTTTTTTTGTAAACCAGGCAGGGTGCAGCATCCTTCTAAAATATTCTCGAGGAGTATGAAATTTTCCATTTAATCAGAATACTGTTATACACAGGCCACTTTTCACAAATTTTACAATATTAAATTTATATTTGAATAATTAATTAAAATACAAATCTGAATTATAACTTTTAAATGTATTGTGTATTAAAATTAACTACATTTTATTGAACAACTTTCAAACTGGATCTTTTTTTTTTTTTTTTACCTAAATATTTAAATACAGTAAACGGTGTAAAAATTGAAATCTCTATCGCGGAATCTTCTCTAAAATGGAAAATTTTCATATTGCCGCCGAAAAGAATATAATACAATTATAATAGGCAGCGTACATTACAGATTACATGCCAACACAAGAACTTATCTTAAAATGAAAGAAATCCCCCATCCCTTGCGATTCCATTTTAACATGTTTAACGGTATATCACAAAAAGTAAAATTTTTTATACTTTTATTATTATTTATCGTGCAATAACCTTTTTATCTGTAAACTATATATCTTTTAATTACTACATCCAATTATATTATATTAATACATTTTTGATAGCTGTAAAAATGATATATATAATGGGTAAAATAAGGTCTCCCAACACGATGTTGGATTCTATTTTGTAACATGCAGATTACGAAATCCGTGTAATCGAATTGTAATCGTAATCGACTAGTTCAGTAATCGTAATCGAAGGAAAAAAATATTAATCGTAATCTAGAATTTAAAAAAGAGATAATCACAAATGTAATCGTAATCCAACTTGCATAAATAGAGATATAATCGTAATCTGCTTTTAGAAATTGGAAGTAATCATAATCGTAATCGATTACAGTCCTCTGTAATCGAATCGAAGTCTGGTTATGATACGTATCAAATCCGTTTAAAGTTATTATTACTTCTAGAGAAAGGGCCGAAAATTTATATATGACAGATTTTTGATATCATTAAAAATGGCCCCAAGGGGGTAAAAAAAGGGGGGTTTTAGAAGAAAAAAATTCATAACTACGTCAATTCCCAAGATATCAAATCCGCTTAAATTTGTTGTAAATGTCCTTAAAATTATCTACAACTTTTATATTGACAAGTTTTTTATAGGACCAACTCTTACGGCAAAAAAAAATTAAAAACAAAAAAATTTCTGCTGGGTCCGCTCACAAGCAGACGTGAAAACAGAAAAAAACCATAAATTCTTAATTTTTATACATATCGAATCCATTTAAAGTTATTATTACTTCTAGGAAAAGGGCCAAAAATTTATGTATGACAGATTTTTGATTTCATTAAAAATGCCCCCAAGGAGTGGGGGGAGAAAAGGGGTTTCAGAAGAAAAAATTCATAACTTCGTCAATTCCCAAGATATCAAATCCGCTTAAATTTATTATAAATCTTCTAAATATTATCTACAACTTTTATATTGACAAGTTTTTTATAGGACCAACCCTTATGGCAAAAAAAAAAAATTAAAAACAAAAAAAATCTCTGCTAGCTCAGCCTACAAGCAGACATGAAAACAGAAAAAACCCATAAATTCTTAATTTTTATACATATCGAATCCATTTAAAGTTATTATTACTTCTAGGAAAAGGGCCAAAAATTTATGTATGACAGATTTTTGATTTCATTAAAAATGCCCCCAAGGAGTGGGGGGAGAAAAGGGGTTTCAGAAGAAAAAATTCATAACTTCGTCAATTCCCAAGATATCAAATCCGCTTAAATTTATTATAAATCTTCTAAATATTATCTACAATTTTTATACTGACAAGTTTTTTATAGGACCAACTCTTACAGTAAAAAAAAAATTAAAAACAAAAAAATCCCTGCTGGCTTCGCCTACAGGCAGAGGTATATTTCCAAGTGGGTGGTCCCAACTGCCACATCATGGCAAATAGGTCTTTCTTCTGCAATTCCCAATAAACAGGTTCCCCATGGTCTGCGTCTTCGAAATCTACCTGTGCCTGTAGGCCGAGCCGTCAGAGATTTTTCTAATAGGAATTAGACTGAATGAATAAAAATTATCTATAGCATATAATTACTATAGTACATTTTTCTAATAGGAATAAAACTGAATTAAAATAAACTATCTATAGCATATAATTACTATGGTGCATTTTTTTGCTATTTTGTCTTATAGAATACAATACAGAATCTGTGCTTTTGAAATTTCAAAAGTGAGAGAAAAGGACTCTTAAACAATAAAAATCATGTAATATGTCTTTTCTATCTTTATTTAAAGTATAAAACTCCAGTCTAATAGAATTTGTACTAATTATAATTAATCAACAAAAAAGATTCAAATAAAACTAAATTTGATTGGTGATATTCATGGATTATGTTTTACAACCCAATGTAATTAATATATTAAAAAATTGTAAATTAAAAAAAGTGCATTTGTATAATTGTAAAGTATAGTAAAATAAGGAATAAAAGCCACTAGTTAAACTAATCATGATAAATTGCACATATTATATAGACAATTTACAAAAAAAAAAAAAGTTTCTTAATAGAGAATAGCTATAAAAAAAAAAAAAAAAAAGTGTTTTAATATATTTACATTGTGTGTAACTCAGAAATAAATAAAATAGTAAGGTCTATTAAGGTAAATTAGTCTCTATGTAAGGATTCAAGTATATACACTTAAATCCTTACATACAGTTATTTTATTTTATAAATAACAGAAATAGCTTAGAGTTTTAAAAATTTTTTATTTTTAATTGAACAATAGTGTTATCATAAAACTTTTTTCATCATTTCAATAAAACACATAACTATAACATGGAATTAATTTATTGTGTTTACCAATGTTTTATACACATTTGTTACTAAATTTTTCTGAGAATTATTTATCGTTGTTGATGCATGTCGATACACAAATGTCAGAGCTAACCAATATACAAATAACACAAACTAATATACAAATATTTTGTCAAGGTTGTCAACAGCAGAAGTGAAATAAGAACTAGTCGGATGTGCCAATCCTGAAACTTTCTTCTATCTCATACATGTTAATACGAGGGTCGATCCAGAAATAAGGTTCCCAAAGAGCTCCAGTCGCATGTGAGGGTGTGAGCCGAAATATGGCAACAGCGCTGTGCGTGGCTGTTCCCGCACTCACAATTCCGCTGGCCGTGCTTCACTGCCCCGCTCATTCTTGGCTCAGCAGCCGTCTGAGATGGAGGTTCCTATTGTTGATCCCGCCAAGTGCGAGATTCGTTCCGTAATTCGGCAAGCTATCCAGAACCGTCGGCAAGGATGACTGACAGCTGGTGTAGCGCTGCTTCACGACAACGCCCGACCTCACGTCTCCCGTCAAACCCAGGAACTTTTGACACAATTTGGGTGGACTGTCATATCCCACCCACCTTACAGTCTGGACCTCGTACTGAGTGATTATCACTTGTTCCCCAAGTTAAAAAACACTTGGATAGCCAACGCTTTTAGAGCGACGATGGCGTCAAAGAAGAGGTGAAACACTTCCTCAATGGGTTGGCGCCGAGTTCTACGACATTGGGATACAGAAATTGGAGCACCGTCTACAAAAATGCATAGAAAAAGATGGCAATTATGTAGAGAAATAGAGCAGACTTTCTTCTTTCCAACGGTGTACATTTCTATGAGTATAAACAATGTGGTCTATTTATAAATTTGATGGGAACCTTATTTCTGGATCGACCCTTGTACTTCACAATTTACTATCACAGCACCAATAAAATCAATATTTTTCATCATTCTGTTGTATGTCACCTGCCTGCAAATCGCCAGGTTACCTGGATGCAAAGCAACCTTTGCTGAACGAGCAGTGTATATACAACACTAGTATGAAAATTCGAGAAAAATGCTATCACAATGCCCCCTTCCAGCAAAATGTCCCCGAATTCAACTGGGACCAGCTGGCCATAGCCAAAAACATATAAATGAAATTAGGTTCAATTCCAATGCATAACTTCATACACTTTTTGATGATACAAAGAGGACACACACATGAATTTCTTGAATAAACCTATTTTCTTATTATGTATAACACATTTAGACAATCTGCAAACAAAAATCAACCAAACAGTCAGTAAATAAATATAGATCCTATATTATTAACACAAGCAAAACTTTAAAAAAAAAATTATTTTCTTTTTTTTCTTGTCAAGTGGAGGGGTGGCAAATATAATGCTTATCATCTCCTTGTTTTAAATGATAGCCACAGCACAAATTTTGGATTATAAAACATATTAATTTTAAAAGTGATATCCAATAATGAAGTATCAGATGTGTTTATAAAGATGAGATAAAATTCAAATAGTTAAATTCCGGTATATTTAGGTCAATCATTACATTTATACATTATATAATGGACATTTTTTTTTTAATCAGCAGAATTTGTACTTATCAAAGTCATCAGTTTATTCTAAACTGAAGTCTTTCAATTGTGAAAAGCTTTTCTTCAGATGAACAATAAATTAGAGTGAATTTTCAACTATCCATTCACATAAGACAGGTTGTTCATATGAATATAAGTATCTATTTAAAATATTATTTTGAGTAAATGCACACAAAACACACATACAAAAAAAAAAAAATGCTTCTCTTCAGTGTTAATTGTACCTATATTTATTCAAATATGCCATTGTTTATTCTTGATAACATATTTCACATTGATAGAAATTTGATTATGCTTATTGATTTTATTGACTGCTACCTTGATTTTTATTAAATGCTCTCTTAGCATATCTAACATTTTTTTCCATATTTGACAGAAATGTGATTGAGAATTTTTAAATCTACTAATCTCTTGGTATAAGTAAAAAGATCCAGTACTCCTCCATTATCCTGCCTATCAATTTTCATTTAAAAAAAACTATCACCAAACTGTAATGCCAAATAAACAAATAGAAGAATTTTGCCATAGGAATTTCAAAAAATAAATAAACAAAAAAATAAAATACAAGAAATTTGGAAAAACCCCACTCACCAAAGTGTTATCTATCAGTAAGTTTAAACAATAAAATTTACAATATATTAATGAAAACAGAAAAAAAACTAATCTTGGATATTTATTTACGTTATTTTTCTTAATTATCCCTCTCGGCTGGTGAATAAATGTTTGTGACATCAGTTGAAACTGATCTATTGTATGTAATTGTTCATCGCAACATTTTTCAATGCCTTTTCTTTTTTAATATCATGGCACAGCCGTTTAAGGATGCAATTGTTATTTTAATTAATGAAATAATTAATAAATCAGCAAAACATAATGAAAAAAATATATATATGTTGAATTAAAAACCACTTGATGCCATAACAAAAACACGTAATGCCTCTGACGTCAAGTGAATATGACGCCAAGATTATGCATTTTTGGTGTTAAATCCTATAGTTTGGCGATAGTTTTTTGTTATGAAAAGTGGTCGACGGGATAATGGAGAAGTACCAAAGATAAATATGAACAGAAAAAGTTCAAAGATACTTTAGAGCCTAAATATAGGTCACGGTAATGCTTTGGCAGGTTGCAAAATGATCAGTCAGGTGTTCAAGTATATTATTAATTTTATCTGCTGTAAAAAATATAACACATACAATCTTTAAAGAAAAAAATCAAGAAGAGATATAGATAAACAATTTCTTGAAAAAACTGGTTTATTAAACCTTATGTTGAGAGCAACTTGAGGCTAAAATTAACAAATTTCAACCCTGATAATCATATTAGTAGAAAATAATGTTACAAATCACATTGATTATTTAAAAGTTTTTTTTTCATGATTAGAAAAGGTTTCATCATTATACCACATCATTACTATTACTGTGATTATTCACATTTGAAATAGTTTTACTATTTTTGCAGATATCCTTTGTATTAAAGTTTGATTTTTTTTTTTTTTTTGTTCGATACCTTATGCAAAAGCATGTATGTTCCTACATATAAGCAGTAGCGTATCTAAGGGGGGGCAAGGGGGGCGGCCGCCCCGGGCGCCGCTGCCAAGGAGCGCCAAATTGAGAGGGGTTTTTAACCGAAATTATCTCTCATATTTTGACAATAAATAAAAATTGTTGACCTTTTTTTTGTGTGTGTGTGAATATTTTCTTTAGTAAAACATTTTATTATATTCAAATAATGAAAGTCTTCTGTAAATGTTTCTAGGGATGGCTCAACAAACTTCGTACTTTACATGATTACGTACCTGAAAGGAGTCGCAAAATGATTAAATGGACGAGGGAGGGGCGCCCAATTGAGAGACGCATTAAATCAAAACTTTCAGGGAGCCCAAAAAGGTCCAAGCGATAGTTTTGAGCAGTGCCCAAGATGAAAACATCTTAAAAGGTCATTACTTAGCGCTTTAGATCTTGTTAGTTGAAATTAAGCATAGGTTATGAATTAATCATTATAATAAAATTTTAAAGAAATGCACCAAAAGTGGGGGGAAATGTTTAAAAAAGGGCCCTAGGACCCTAACAAAAATATGAGGATTGTGGCCCGAGGAGAGGAATTAATACAAAATTTTAAAGTTATGCATTCAGAGTGTGACACAATTAGGGAGGTGAAAAATGCACAGTGGAAAAAAGTTCAGGGTGTCCCGGATCGGGCCCCAGGGTCTTAACTGGGATGTTGAAATGGGGGAATAACTAAATGGAGAAAACGTCCCAAAATTTGGAAGATTGGATTGAAAGGGGGACAAGTTATTAACTATTTAGAACACAAAAACATAAAGGGGACCAGGTCTTAAAAAATTAAAAATCTGAGCCTCAGGTACATCAGGACCTGCTTTGCACTATCCACCCACACCCAAATTTTCAGACTTCTGCGGGCATTACACTTCGCTAGCCATCGCACACAGACAAACAACTTTCTTTTATTAGTATAGATAATTAAGTTATTAAAATATTAAAATGCTGTATTGTCTTTTGATATACACCTGCGTACATAATTTGTATAATTCTAGTCTATCAGGAAATGGGTGAAAAATCAATTAGAAAATTCCATTTTTACATTACAAAAAACAAGTTAAATGAAAAGGAAATAAATAAAAATGAATTCATGTATTATTAATTAAATCTTTATTTATTGAGTAAAGACACAAGTATAATAGATGAATTCCAAAGTTAAAGATAACGCTAATCATAGATAATTTTATAACTAAAATGTTTTATTAAATCTTCATATATATATATATTTTTTTCTTAAAGAGCAAAATTTTATAGAATAAATAAAAATAAAAATCCATTAAAATTTTCATAAAACGGGCAGTCCATATCAGGGCTTAATTTCTAACAAAAAAAAGCACCGGAGACCTGATATTCTGCAGTGCCAAAACCCGTAACGTATTACCCTCCCCCCCCCCACACACACACACCCTCCGCCGTCACTCCAATCTGCATATTTATATTTCATACATTTTTTAATTTTAAAGCATTGTTTTTTTAATGCTAATTAATCGCAAAATTCTGTGATTAAATAAGCTCAGGATTATGATTCGGAAATAGTGTTAAGACACACACACACACAAAAAAAAATAATAATAGTTTGCAGCTATGCAGATTAGAAAAAGACTATTTCTGTTGACTCTTTATTCTTATCAAAATAGCATTAAAATGATTTGAAATTGAAATAAATAAAATTTTGAATTTAAGACAGATTGAGCCTGCCCAAACCCGAAGACTGATATAAAAATCGAACCCATTTCATATCCATCTCTTATGTGAGCGACACATTACGTCACTTATAAGTGTTTTGATAACAAAAGAAGGCAAAAGATTGGAGATGGGAGGGAAAGGAAAGGGTAATTTAGGATTCGTTTTGCCGAAGTGTTACTGCACTGGGCTCTGGAGCACAGTGTTTATGAGCTCCGGTGAATTCTGGCCAATATTTAAATTTTTACTAAAAATACAGAAGTACCGGCGCTGGACTCCGGCGCAAATTAAGCCCTGGTCCATATGCTAAACTTTTGGAGATTTAGTATATTGGAAATCAAATTCCTCGCTCGTTGTATCCGGGATTTATTATACGTCAGATGTACTATTGCAGAGATCATTTGCATACTTTGTATAGCTAAGCCACAAGATTAAAAGTTTCGGGGACGCAACTGAAGTTACGCCGCTACTTTTAAACAACAAGCTCATAAAGTTTGAAAATAGTTTTTTAGATTGCTTTTCAAACCAGGATTAGCCATCATGATCAAAAGAAAGCAAAAGAGACATAAAATAACATAATTAAATTTGAATGGACAAATATATATATCTTTCTCTTTGGGCTAATCAAAGTAAAAATTTTACGGTAATAAAAGTTTGTCAATAAGGTGCACCGATGTAAGTTTTAAGATGCAGTTTTTATTGATATTATTAAATGGTTTTGTGAAAGTTTTATGATTCAATCAAGCAAAAAGTAATTCTTTAGGTAAAATTCATTTTGTGTTAAAAATATTTCATTGAAAATATTTTAAAGAAAATTTCAAAACCACACTTTTGTATAATTATAAACTTTTCGCAACATTTTTCTTTCACACTTTCCTTACAAATCTACTCCATAAATGTAAGGATCACATTTTCAACTAGTTAAAATGTCATGACAAATTTTTAAATAAAATACAAAAAAGACATAATCTTTTTGTTTTTAGAAAAAAAAAAAAAAAAAACTATCTATATCGTATTTTTTAATTTTACGAAATACACCTTAAAGATTTAAAAAAAAAAAAAACGTTAATTGAAAAATATTTGTTGCAGTTTTATCACTTAGGAAACATGAAATTCCTTGTAATTTTTAAAGAGTGTACGCACCATGTAAATGAAACAAGGCAGCAGATTTTTTTTCCATAATCGGGTTTAACTTAGGAGTTTTCGCAAACGTGATTTCTAGCAAATAATTTACTTTTATTGTTGTAATCATTGTTGCTACTGTCATACTCTTAAAACTACATAGCTACGTAGCTAAACATCTTGGAGATATTAGTAGGTCACCATAAATGAAAATGTCGTCATAAATTTGCGATAGCTGACAATTTTTGAAAGTCCCCAAATATTGACGAAAATTAGGAATCTTCTATAATCGTGTTCCATGCATTTTACCTTCGTATGTTTGAGTAAAATTCGTTTAATTCTTAAAAACAAGGAAGAGGAAAACTACCTTTTCCTCCAGTACAAGCCGGAAGGACTCTCCTTCCGTCTTGAGAAAAAATTTGGTTATTTTTTATTGGGGGGGGGGAGGCGCACAATTTCTTCCTGCCCCGGGCGCCAAAAAACGTAGCTACGCCACTGCATATAAGGTTGCTAAAAATCTTTCAAACTATAAAGTGGATAGTATAACAATACAGTTTGGGAACCATTGCTTTAGAGTAAAATCTTCTAATGCATACCTTTTAAATGAAAGGCTTCTCTGAAGTATGCATACTGAAGTGCACACTTAGCTGATATTTTCGAGTAAATTCTTTATTGCATACCTCACAACTGAAAGGTTTCACCCCCATATGAGAACGCATGTGCACACTTAGCTGATATTTTCGAGAAAACCCTTTTTTACAAAACTCACAAATAAAAGGTTTCTCACCTGTATGTGTACGTTGATGCACATTTAATGCAGATTTTTGAGAAAATGCTTTGCCACATACTTCACAAATGAAAGGCTTCTCTGAAGTATGTGTACGGAGATGCACATTTAACTGAGTTTTTTGGTTAAATCCTCTGTTACATACCTCACAAATGAAAGGCTTCTCTCCTGTATGTGTACGTAAATGGCTCTTTAAATCAGATTTTTGAGAAAATCCTTTAGTACATACCTCACAAATGAATGGTTTCTTCTCTCTATGAATAGGAGAATGTTTATCTAAAGAAGATTTTTGAGGAAATCTTTTACCACATACTTCGCAAATGAAAGGTTTCTCTTTATGAATCTCCCCAGTATGAATACCAGAATGCCTATTTAAATCAGATTTTTGAGAAAATCCTTTATTGCATACCTCACAAATGAAAGGCTTTACTTTAGTATGAAAATTAAGATGTGTGTCTAATTGTGATTTCCAAGGAAATTTTTTGCTACATATTTCGCATGCAAAAGGCATTTCCATTGTAAAAATATGAAGATATTTGTGAAGAGCTTTTAGAGAAAACAATTTATACAAGGATAAAAATATAAGATTTCCTTTCTCAATATGAATACAATGCTACTTCGATTACTTTTTGAGGAAACAGATTTTGCCAGAATCAAATATGATTTCTTCTCCAGTATCAATACAATGCTACTTCCAGTACTTTTATAGAAAACATTTTATCCAGGGATCAAATATAAGGATTTCTCTTTCAGTATGAATACAATGTTGCTTCAATTACTTTTTGAGGAAACAGATTTTACCAGAATCAAACATGAAGATTTCTTCTTCTGTATGAATACTATGCTGCTTCTAGTAACTTTTATAGAAAACATTTTATCCAGGGATCAAATATGATTTCTCTTTCAGTATGAATACAATGTTGCTTCGATTACTTTTTGAGGAAACAGATTTTACCAGAATCAAACATGAAGATTTCTTCTCCAGTATGAATACTATGCTGCTTCCAGTACTTTTATAGAAAAAAGCATTTTATCCAAGGATCAAATATAATGATTTCTTTTCCAGTATGAATACAATGCTGATTATATTACATTTTGAGAAAACAGTTCATGTAGGGATCAAATATATGGATTCCTTTTCCAGTACGAATACAATGCTGCCTCCAGTATGAATACAATGTCCCTCAATTGCAACAAATGAAAGGCTTCATCTTAGTATGAAAGTTAAGACAGATATCTAACTGTGACTGCCAAGGTAATTTTATGCTGCATATATCTTGTATAGTAAGATGCTTCAATCTGTTAAAAGAGAAAAAAATAAACATATCAATATCATTATTTGCACATGAAAATATATATCTACAAATGGATACTTAAAACATTTATGCAATTTAATTAAAACAGAAAATTTTCAGAAACAATTTTTAACAGAAAATAGAATCAATTTAAAATATATATATTTTTTTTACAATTGTGCTTTTGTAACAATCCTATATTGTTAACCTATTAAAGTAATACATGGGTTATACTGTCTTCAACCTTTCAAATAACAAACAAACAAAATGCATGAAAATTGCAGACCATTTGTTTAAAAGTTATGCTGGGACATACATAAAAAAAAATTATATAACCCCTTCATCAGAAGTTTGTCAAAAAAATAATGTTTTATTGTGATCATTATTTATCTATTAATTAATTAATGTACCCCTAACTTCTATTTGAAATCAACCCAATGTCTGACCTTAATTCCAAAACTCAAAATAAAAGAAAATTTATGTATATTTTAATGTAATTATGAAAAAATATTCTGTAATTGTTCATCTTATATCAATCTTATCTTTTATGTAGAAAAATTAACATGTATACTCATTTATAAAAATATATAGAAAATTCCATATAATATGAACTTCAAATTCACCTTATCAAACTTATAAAACACAATGTAAACACATTGATAATTTGTGTTACTAAATAGGTGCAATAATTTAAATCCCAGTTTTAAAAGCTCATGTATTTTGACATCTAATAGTTTTAATGTTTTAAAACTGTGATTTAAATTATTGCAACTATTTAGTAACACAAATTATCAATGTGTTTACATTGTGTTTTACTCATTTATATTTAAATACTTAATTATTATAGATATTGTTTTTTCATCTTAAACAATATTGTGGACTTTTCTTTGGACTCTTAATTAACGTAAGGAATGCAGTAAGTTCTATTTTTGTCAGTGTAAATTAAAAACATTGATTTCATGTGGAAATAAAAATTTTTGGTTTATGGTTTTCTCTCTTATTAAAACATTTATTTCATTGACTAAGCCTAGTTATCATTAGATTTGATTACAGAAGATTTTGTTATTTGCACTAATATGCTTTTGTTTATGTATTTTATCAGGATTATTTTATAGCTATTTTAGTTTTTTAATAGATTTTAACTTTTCATTTTGGATTATAAAACTTAAAAAAAAGCTGATTTCATTTTTGACGAAATTTTGCATTCTTCCATTTTCGAGCACCAGAAAAACATTGGGTAGGTCACATGTTCGAGAAAATTTGATTAATGGGTCATTTTGGGTCAGGGTCAAGCTAATTGTACCTAAAAATAGTTCAACTTATTTTGACTAAATTTTGTATCCTATCATTTTCGGGCATCGGAAGACTGTTGGGCTGGGTCACATGTTCGAGAACTTTCGATTAGTGAGTCATTTTTGGGTCAAGTTAATTTTATCTAAAAAATGACTTGAATGATTTTGAATAAATTTTGTGTCTAAAGAGTTTCGGGATTGAGAAAATCATTGGGCTAGGTCACATGCTCGAGAAAATTCGATTAGTGGGTCATTTTGGTCATGGGTCAAGGTGTTTTTATCTTAAAAATGGCTCAGAGGATTTGAACTAAATTTAGTATCCTACAGTTTTAGGGAATGAGAAAGACTATTAGGCTATGTCACATGTTCAAGAAATTTCGATTAGTGGTTCATTTTGGTTAGGGGTCATTATGGGTCAAGCTATTTTTATCTTAAAAACGGCTCAGACAATTTGAACTAAATTTTGTATCCTATGGTTTTTGGGCACGAGAAAATCATTGAACTAGGTCACATGCTTGAGAAAATCCGATTAGTGTGTAATTTTTTGGTCAAGCTAATTTTATCTAAAAAATGGCTCAGACTATTTTGACTAAATTTTATATCCTATGGGTTTCGGGCACGATAAGACAATTGGGCTTGGTCACATGTTTGAGAAAATTTGATTAGTGTGTCATTTTGGTCATGAGTCATGATATTTGAACTCAAAGCTAATTTTGACCGAGCATAGCTTGGTCTTCTTTGCTCGTCATATTTTTATAACAACTACAGTAGACTCTCTAAAATCCATGTATCGTTGCAGATGTAAACAGTGAAACTTACAGTTAAGTTGAAGGAACAAAATTCAAGATGGCACTGAAATCAGTAATGTTTTTTTTTTACTTATGACTGAAATGTAAATTAGTGTATCTAAAGCCAAAATTCACCATGTTGTATCCTGCACTATATTCACAAAAGTGTAAACTGTAACCGAATTGTTTGTTTATTTTCCTGTTTTTTAATATTTACTTATTTATACTTAATATAATATAATAATTTATACTTTATTTATTTTTCTTGCATTTATTTCCCTGTTTTTCAATATTTACTTATTTATACTTACTTATTTATTACAATATTTTGCATTATTAGGTACGGATTTTAATATATAATTATGGTTAATATGGCCAAACTTGAACTTTCGCATGAAGAAAATAGGAATTTTCTTCCGAAAAAATTCAAAATGGCACCAATATTAGTGGCGATCGCGATATTTTTTTCCGAAGACAATTTTTAATTAATCAAGTTTTTTTTGTTTACTAAGTCTGCATAAACGTGAAGTAAAATTTCGTTATTTTAAGATTCTGATAAAAATTATTTCTGTATCTAATGTAAAAAACAGCGTAACAGTAGCCACCTTGCATCGGTATTTAATTTCAGTTTTAATCGTTAATGATTTTATTTTTATTTTTTCATGATTTCACACATAATTTTTACTAATATTGCTGAATGAAACAAGAAGGATTGATATTTCATCATTATTATGCATATTTAGTAATGATCATTAATTATTATTTACCCTAATTTCCTGCCTAATGTCCTCCCAAGATCAAGCTCCAGTTTCACAGATGATGGTATTATAAGTACACCACTCTGTTAAACTCTACTGAAAATCAGGATAATTCTGACACAGAGTCTGAAGATGAAAGTGAAAAAGTAACTCTTGAGCAGGGTTTGGCTGTGGTTTATAAATATCTGGATTTTCTTCAGAAGCAGGGTTGTTTCAGAACAAGAAATAATGACTATACATAGACTCCAAGAAAAAATACTAGACCAAAAGTCAAAAGTTCTCAAACAAATGACCCCCGTGGTATAATGTACGTGACGCTGCGACGGGAGTCGCAGACTTTTTAGGACACCTGCAGACTAAAAACATACAGCGATACCACGACCGCACTATAGCGTGTAAATTACGCGGAAAAACGGCAAACTTCGTAGAAGGATCACAAAAAAAATGGCGAATTTCGTCGAAGAATCGCAGAAAAAACGTGAAATTCATTTAAAGATCGCGAAAAATGGCTAATTTTGTTGACAGATCGCAAAAAAAACACAAATTTAGTCAAAAGGCCGTGAAAAAACGGGGAATTTCGTCAAAAGGCCATAAAAAAAAACATGAGTTTCGTTGAAGGATCATAGAAAAATGCAAATTTTGCTGAAGGGCTATGGAGAAAATGCCAAGTTTGTCAAAGGATGTGAAAAAAACTGTTAATTTCGTCGAAGAATCAAAAAAAAAAAAAAAGTCAATTTCGTCGAAAAAACGGTCAATTTCGTAGAAGAAACTGCAAATTTCATCGTCGGATCGCGAAAAAACGGAGAATTCTGCTGACAGATTGCGAAAAAAAGGCAAATTTCGTCGAAGGATCTCGAAAAAATGGAAAATTTCGTCGAAGGATCTAAAAAAACGGCAAATTTCGTCAAAAGATCTAGAAAAACGGAAAATTTCGTTGAAGGATCTCGAAAAAACGGAAAATTTCATCGAGGATCTCGAAAAAACAATAGATTTCGTTAAAGGATCTCAAAAAAATGGCAAATTTCGTCGAAGTATCTCGAAAAAATGGCAAATTTCGTCTAAGGATCGCAAAAAAAAACACGAATTTTGTACAAAGGCTAAAGAAAAAATGCTAAATTCATCAAAAGATCTGGGAAAATGGCTAATTTTGTTGACAGATTGCGATAAAAACGCAAATTTCATCAAAGGGCTGCAGAAAAACTTGATTTTCGTCTAAAGACTGTAAAAAAAAACAATAAGTTTCGTTGAAGGATCGTGGAAAAAATGCGAATTTCATCAAAGGGCCACAGAGAAAACACAAATTTCGTCAAATGGCCGCAGAAAAAATGCCAATTTTGTCAAAGAATCATGAGAAAAAATGCCAATTTCGTCAAAGGATCACGGGAAAAGGGCAAATTTTGCCGAAGGGCCACGAAAAAAAAAACGTGAATTTCGCCAAAGGATCGCATGGGAAAAAAGAAACTCTAATTTCATCAAAGATTCACGAAAAAAAAGTGAATTTTGTGAAATAGTCCCGGAAAAGATGCAGCATTCCTTTAGAAAACAGCAGACACACAAAGCTCTACGCTTATTAATACTGATGCACCACACTTAATAGAAACCTGGAGCGAACCGCGCATGGGCGAAAATAGCTAGTCCATGCCAAAAATGTGGAAGTCCGTAAGCCGTAAGTACGCTGCCTAAGATAAAGAGCGGTGATTTCAGCTTCTTTTGCCGGAGCTATTCTTTCTACAGTGTGAATGGAATCGGCTTGGCATTCTGCCAACCGGAGTTCTTAGAAGCGTGGTTGAACAGTATAGGCATAGTTTTTAATCTGAAACAATATACTGAACTAACTTTTGAAAAATCAGGTTAACCCAAACCTAATTTGCAAGAATCTACACTCAGCCTGAAATCGACTCAAATCTAAAGCAGAGTTAATCCGACCTGCAACAAGAATAATTATTGCCGAGGGGATTTTCTCCCCTCCCCCCTCTGCTGTAACCTTTCAGAATATTTGCTGTGAATTTCAATTTTTTTTTTGCTCAGAAAGGGTGATAAATGCTGATGCCTTAGTTAATTAGCACTACAACTACAACAGCAGCAAGAATAGATTTATATCATGTATTGCATATTACAGACTATTTTTGAAAACATTATTAGCGTTGCAGACACTTGAAGATACTTCTGTCACTGGGCAAATGACAGTTGATACTATGTTTGAAAATTATAAAACCAAACAAAATAAATTATAAAATAAAATTTAAATACCATATATACTTGCATATAAGTCGAAGAATTTAAGCCAAAATTTGGGAGTTGAAAATGGGAGGTCGATTTATATACGAGTTAGTAAAAAAAAAAAAAAAAAAGAATATTTCACACTCTGGAAGACATGTGAAATAGCGGAGTGAAATACCAGAGTCAACGGGTCTAGGTTGGAGAGAGACATTAAAGCAGACAATGGTCATTTCTCTGTGATTGACAAAAAAAGCTCAACAATAATGTCCCTGTAATTGTTCTGTGCCCATTTTCTCTTGGGATAGAATTTCCTTCAATACAGGGGCATTCCTTTCAAACAGTTCAATCCCCTTTTTAAAAAGCGTTCAACTTGAGAATGCTTCTAGATTTCTCTCCTAAAAGTCCTACAATACAAAGAAGTACTATATTTTTGCAGTCTAAGAAGTTGTTTACCCTTATAAATAAGGCTTGAATAGATTTTTCAAAGAATTTTTTCCTTTTAAGTATCATTGATGTGAATAGGTTTCAAAATAGTTTAGGCTTCTTCAGTTTAACATAATTATACAGTTTTAAAACGTTGAATTAAAAAAAAAAGTGATAAGAAACGTAAAGTGTTTACTAATTTAAAGAAAATTTATTCATTTTTTTTAATCCTCGATTACAAATTATTTTTCAGTATACTACCAGAAATGTGGTTCGACTTATACATGAAAATTCAATTGTTTTCAAAATTTTGCCTACGAATTGGGAGGGTTGACTTATACACTAGTATATACGGTAATTTTCCTTCAATATAAAGTGTTTTTTTAATTAAACAACCCAATGTGTTAAAATATCTTTCTTTTTTACCATTTAATTTACATATTAATAATTAATTTATTATAAATTATAGGAGAAAAAAATGTAAGCAAAGTAATGACCTGTAATCTGCAAAATTCTATAATCTGCACAACCTTTTGTCCCAAGCTATGTGAATTTGAGGGAATTGATTGTACTCCTAAAAAGTGAAAACCATATCAATGTGATGACATTACATTAAATTATATTTAAAACTATATGCAAAATTATTCCATTAGAATAGTGGGTACTTCGCCATTATCCCATCAACCACTTTCCACAACAAAAAAATATCGCCAAACTGTAGGATTTAATGCCAAAAATACATGATTGTGGTGTCACATTCATTTGACGTCAGATGCATTACATGTGTTTCATATGTCATCAAGTGATTTTCAATTCGACACTTCTCTCTATTTTTAATTATGTTTTACTGATTTATTAGTTATTTTGTTAATTAAAAAAACAATTACGTCCTTAAACAGTAGTGCCTGTACAGTAGTGATATGAAAAGAGAAAACCATTGAAAAAATATAGCGATGTATAGTTACGTACAATAGACCAGTTTCAACTGGCATCACAAACATTTATTCAGCAGTTGAGAGGGACAATTAAGAAAAATAATGTAAATAAATAAACAACAAACATTTCTTTTTCTGTTTTCATTAATATACTCGTATGGTAAATTTTATTGTCTAAACATATTGATAATTGACACTTTGGTGAGGGTGCTTTTCGGAATTTCTTGTATTATTATTTTGAGATTCCAATGGCAGCGTTCTTCCATTTGTTTATTTGCCGTTACAATTTGGTGATAGTTTTTTTTATGGAAAGTGGTCGATTTGATAATGTAGAAGTACCAAATAGTTCATAACATAAAAAAATCTGAAGTGATTCCACCCAACTTTCTGATCATTTTATAGAATACTGTGGATTCATAAATTTCTGACACAACAAAGGCAACTGGATTTGAACACTGGATATTGTGTTTAAAAACTGGAGACTTTACTTCTGAGCCACTAATGCTTGACTACATCACAGCAATATTTATCTTTTATACCCTATCACATTTCCTTGATAATTTTCCTTATAGAATTGATCTCAAAATGGTTTAAATACACAATTTGTCAGCTGATTTGTACGAAGAGCCAAGCAGTTCTTTTGACAGCAGTCAACAGAGCTGCAGGTAGTGCCTCCACACCAGGCACCATCAGTTATTATTTGATTTGTCGATGGCGATGGTGTTGAACAAGGTGTTTTGCACCAAGAGCCTAATGAAGTTGTTGCAGTACAGGTGGTCAATAACATATTATCAAACAGTGGCTTAATCCGAAACATGGTTTGGAAGATATTATGTTTACTCACATATATAGGTATGTGATGATTAGAATACTTTTTTTTATACTACAAGTGTTCAGAAAGTTAAAAAAGGTTTGTATAGCCTATTAATAATTACACATATAAAATACATTTATTTATTTATATATATATATATATATATATATATATATATTTTTTTTTTTTTTTTTTTTTTTTTTTTTGGCAAATCGACAAATCACAAAAATTTTCACTACGTTTCTAAAATAAAATAAAAACCCTAGGAAAAAACAAAATTAGATGCAACGTTTTTTTTTTTTTTTTTTTTTTGGCAAATCGACAAATCACAAAAATTTTCACTAAGTTTCTAAAATAAAATAAAAACCCTAGGAAAAAACAAAATTAGATGCAACGTTTTTTTTTTTTTTTTTTTTTTTTTTTTTTGGCAAATCGACAAATCACAAAAATTTTCACTAAGTTTCTAAAATAAAATAAAAACCCTAGGAAAAAACAAATTAGATGCAACGTTTTTTTTTTTTGGCAAATTGACAAATCACAAAAATTTTCACTAGGTTTCTAAAATAAAATAAAACCCTAGGAAAAAACAAAATTAGATGCAATGTTTTTTTTTTGGCAAATCGACAAATTACAAAAATTTTTACTAAGTTTCTAAAATAAAATAAAAACCCTAGGAAAAAACAAAATTAGATGCAATGTTTCTTTTTTTTTTTTGGCAAATCGACAAATCACAAAAATTTTCACTAAGTTTCTAAAATAAAATAAAAACCCTAGAAAAAAACAAAATTAGATTCAACTTTTTTTTTTTTTTTTTTTTTCGCAAATTGACAAATCACAAAAATTTTTACTAAGTTTCAAAAATAAAATAAAAACCTTAGGAAAAAACAAAATTAGATGCAACGTTTTTTTTTTTTTTTTTTTTTTTTGGCAAATCGACAAATCACAAAAATTTTCACTAAGTTTCTAAAATAAAATAAAAACCCTAGGAAAAAACAAAATTAGTTGTAACGTTTTTTTTTTTTTTTTTTTTTTTTTTTTGGCAAATCGACAAATCACAAAAATTTTCACTAAGTTTCTAAAATAAAATAAAAACCCTAGGAAAAAACAAAATTAGATGCAATGTTTTTTTTTTGTTTTTTTTTGGCAAATCGACAAATTACAAAAATTTTTACTAAGTTTCTAAAATAAAATAAAAACCCTAGGAAAAAACAAAATTAGATGCAATGTTTCTTTTTTTTTTTTGGCAAATCGACAAATCACAAAAATTTTCACTAAGTTTCTAAAATAAAATAAAAACCCTAGAAAAAAACAAAATTAGATTCAACTTTTTTTTTTTTTTTTTTTTCGCAAATTGACAAATCACAAAAATTTTTACTAAGTTTCAAAAATAAAATAAAAACCTTAGGAAAAAACAAAATTAGATGCAACGTTTTTTTTTTTTTTCTTTTTTGGCAAATCGACAAATCACAAAAATTTTCACTAAGTTTCTAAAATAAAATAAAAACCCTAGGAAAAAACAAAATTAGATGCAAAATTTTTTTTTTTTTTTTTTTTGCCAAATCGACAAATCACAAAAATTTTCACTAAGTTTCTAAAATAAAATAAAAACCCTAGGAAAAAACAAAATTAGTTGTAATGTTTTTTTTTTTTTTTTTTTTTTTTTTGGCAAATCGACAAATCACAAAAATTTTCACTAAGTTTCTAAAATAAAATAAAAACCCTAGGAAAAAACAAAATTAGATGCAACGTTTTTTTTTTTTTTGGATAGGGAGGTAATATTTTTCTTTGATAGAAAATGATATTCATTTTCTTATGTTTAGTACCGTTAAAGAAATATTCTTAACCGGAAAATCTAGAAGATCCAGAGAAAAAAGAAAATTTTACTGGTAAGAGAAGCAAAAATAACTTTATTTGTAATAAAACTTTATTTATCATTTGAGGAACATATTTAGGTTCCATTGTTGATAGTTGATAAGTTAATGAGTCAATCACCACCACTAAAATTTTAGTACTCTTCGTCTAATAAAAATACTAATACAATTTAGATGAAGTATACAAATAAAATTTAAACTAAGATTACTAATAAAATTTAGTGGTGACAATCGGCCCATTGGCACCCTGTTTTTACACCCTTGCCAGGTACATTTTCCACTACAGCCCTGGAAAAAAAATCAAGTGCAGATGTAGTTTGCTTTGAAGAATTATTTTCCTACATTTTAAGTTTTTTTAAGAAATTGATAATTGAATTTGATAAATATTGAAAATTTTGCCCGTAAAATTTTCAGTTTTTCGCATTTTTAAAAATATTTAAAATTTAGGATTTTTTTTTTTATGCACTACATCTTTATCGAAGGTTTTTTCTTTTTTTTCTGACGATGAAAACTACTTTTCGATATTTATGTTAGGTAATTAGTAATCATCTAATTTAATTCTCGCATCAGTTAACATGGAATTTCGCGATCAGAGAATAGAAAACCTGTAATCAGTGAAGTATACATAAAATATGCATAGTCTTGAGCCCTTGATTGTACTTACTGAATGAATTCTACGTTAACAACAACATTATATATCTATTTTTAAATAATCAAATACTGATTTCAGCAAAGAATATTATTATTTTTTTCTTTGTACAATTACTTTAAAGAATTCATGGCTAACGACGCAACAATAGAATGGATTATTATATCCAGAATCCAGATGGCGTGCAAAACATCTGAGTTTTCGATTAATTAATCGAATTAAATTGTTCGTTCGATTCATAGAATCTCTATGATGAATCGATCGTTTCATCTGCCATCTTGATTTTTGTAGCAAAGGCAAACAAAGAGGCGAAACAGTCAACATAATAACCATGGATCTCTCTATCTCCCTGATAATAACTGTGAATTTTTCATTTAGGAAATTCATCAGAGGTGATTTTTTCATTTCTACAATAAATTTGTACAGTTTATAGCAAGCGTGTATAAACATTTATTATTGTTTACATACTTTCGATACCAATTTCATTCTTTAGGATATTTACTTTTGTACATTATTTCTTACGAATTATTGTAGTAGTTATTGTTTTATAATTTTGTTATGTGCCTTTGTTGTGAGTTTTTAGTAAATCTGATGTTAGTGTTTGGGATTGATGGATTTGAAGATACAAAATCAGGGAGTTTAATGTTTCTATTCTATCATACTACAGTAGAAGATCTTTATAACGCAAACCTAAAAACATGAGGTTATGCGTTATATAGAATTTTGCGCTATATAGATCACATTTCACACATCATTAAATTTAGCTTGTAAAACATGGCTAAATATGTGTGAAACATACCAAAATACATTAGAGTATCTTTATATTCCATTCTTTATTACCAGGAGTTGTATATTATAATTTTATGCATAATATAGATCATTCTACACATTGTTAAATTTCTTTATAAACATTGTGCAAACATACCTGTATCAAATCATAGCAATTTTTTCAGTAATTAGCTCTGAATTAAGGAGATAAAGTTAAATTAATGTATCAGATTTAGTCCTCTAGAGAATAGCAACTATTTATAATGTAAGAATTCAGGTGTTTCTTAACTGAAAATCCGTTGTTTACATCTTTGAAGTTGTGCGTTATAAAGATCTTCTACTGTATATGATTTTTTCAGTACTTCTCCATTATCCCATCAACCACTTTTCATAACAAAAAACTATCGCCAAAATGTAAGATTAAACGCAAAGAAGGCAGTCCCCTTTACTTGATATCGGAAGCATTATATGTGTTTGTTATGTCATCAAGTGATTTTTAATTCGACATTTCCATGTATTTTCATTATGTTTTACTGATTTATTAGTTATTTCATTAATTAAAATAATAATTGTGTCCTTAAATTCTTATATTTTATTTATTTATTTTGATATTCCAATGGCATCGTTCTCCCGTTTATTTGGCATTACAGTTTGGCAATAGTTTTTTGTTATGAAAAGTGGTCGATGGAATAATAGAGAAGTGCCGTATTTTTTAATAAGACTTGAGACCAACAAGCATTTCCCAATTCGGTACTTCTCTATTATCCCGTTGACCACTTTTCATAACAAAAAACTATCGCCAAACTGTAAGATTAAATGCCAAAAATGCAGTCCCATTTACTTGATATCAGAAGCATTATATGTGTTTGTTATGTCATCAAGTGGTTTTTGATTCGACATTCTCCCGTTTATTTGGCGCTACAGTTTGGCGATAGTTTTTTGTTATGAAAAGTGGTTGATGGGATAATAGAGAAGTATCTTAATTTTATATTTTTATTTAAATTTTCTAAACAGATTATAAAATGGCATCAGAATTGTCAATGACAAATACAACAAGTTAAACTTGTCAGTAACAAATCTACAAATACTTAATAAAAAATCACTAAATTCATCACATGTTCTCATGAAAAAAGTTGCGAAATTCGTCAAACGATTACAGAATAAATCAGGAAATTCATCAAATGGTGTCTGGGAAGAAATCACGACATTCCTCAAATGGTCTTGGGAGAGAAATTAGGAAATTCGGCCAATTGTCTTGAGAAATAAATTGCAACATTCATCAATCAATCGTGGCAAAAATCAGGAAATTTGTCGAACGATTGCAAAAAAGAATGCTAATTTTGTCAAGGAATTGCAGAAATAACTATTAGATTTTGTCAATCGTTTGCAAAAAATATAGCGAATTTCGAAAAATTATTGCATGGAAAAATTAATTTCATCAAACTATCATGTCACATAATCTTGGAAATAAAATCGGGAAATCCGTCAAATGATCTCGGAAAAATATTGGGAAATTCGTCGAATGATCTCGAGGGGGGGGGGGAATGCAAAATTCGCCTAACAATTACAGAACAGAATTGCAAAATTTGTCTAACAATTACAGAACAGAATTGCAAAATTCATCGAATGACAGTGGAAAAAGTGTACAGTTCATTGAACGATCACGGAAAAAATTGTGAAATTTGTTAATTGATAGTGAAAATATCACAAAATTCGTCAATTGATAGTGCAAAAATTTCGAAATTCGTCAAATGATCTCGGGTAAGAAAATTGAGAATATTGTCAAATGGTTTTGAGATAAAAATCACAAAATTCATCAAATGATTTCGGGGGGAAAAACGCAAAATTTGCCAAATGTTTTCGGAAAAATCTTTTGAAATTCGTCGAGTAACAGCAGAAAAAAAATCACATTTTCCATTCAATCATCGCAATTGACGAGTGTGACTATTAAGTTTGGCCAATGGTAGCAATAAAATTTATCGTCATATTTTCCGTATTACTCGCCGATTTGTGAGTGACAAATGCTTATTTTGTCCTATATAAACTATATTGCAAATCTATATATTTTGTAATAGCTAAATTAATATTGATATACAATTTGATGCATAAGTCATGTTCTACAAAGTGTTCCCACTAAACCGTTATTTAATGTTGCAGTGCTCTACTTATTTTAGAATCAGCAAAATGCACCCTGCTCTTATATAATAGTGAAATGCACCCCTAGTTGTACCGAGGGATTTTTTTGTAAAAATTTCTGATACCATATACAGTAGAAGATCTTTATAATGCAAACCTAAAAACAAAAAGTTGTGCGTTACATAGAATTTTGCATTATATAGATCATATTTCACTTATCGTTAAATTTAGCTTGTAAAACATGGCCAAATAGGTGTGAAACATACCAAAATACATTAGAGTATCTTTTTATTGCATTCTTTATTACCAGGAGTTGTGCAGATTATAATATTTTGAATTATATAGATCATTCCACACATTGTCAAATTTACTTTATAAACATTGTCCAAACATACTTGTATCAAATCATAGCAATTTTTTCAGTAACTAGCTCTGAATTAAGGAGATAAAGTTGAACTAATGTATCAGATTTAGTCCTCTAGAGAATAGCAACTATTTATAATGTGGGAATTCAGGTGTTTCTTAACTAAAAATTCATAGTTTACATCTGAGAAGTTGTGCGTTACATGGAGAATTGCGTTATATAGAATTGCATTATAAAGATCTTCTACTGTATATCTTAATCTGTGTGCCTGAGAACTTGCAAGAATCAGAGAACTTATTTTTTTAAGAAATTTTCATGAGATTATTCAGTCATGTTGTTATTTGTTTCCTTTTTTTATTCCTAATTCTTAAAATCATTCAAAATTAATGTTTTTTTATTTATCATATCTAATATATATATATATATATATATATTATATAATATGTATACCGTAATTTCAGGAGTAAGCGCCGCGGCGCATACGTGTTTGAAAGTTCAAAATATCAGCGATGCGGTGCATATGCCAGGGCGGCGGGTACGAGGATTTTTTTTCCCTCAACATAGCAAAATCTAGATATTGTGAAAAACAAGCCTTCATTTCAGGTTTTTTTTAGTCTTACTGCCTCAAATACACTTTTAAACACATGGATTCATTAACATTCATTCATATTTCACCTTTATTTACATTCATTTAATCTCAGTATAAAGTTCATAAACAGTACATAGTATCACAATATATCTTTATTATAAAAACGGAATTACTATAGTCAAAATATATTTAACTTACCCATATTTCTCTATTTTCTGTTCACTATTAATAGCTCAATCTTTAAAAGTATTTATTGTATACTTTACAATAATTGATAAATTATATTTATTTCATAAGCACACCGCATACGGCGATATTCGATTAAAACGATAATCGAATAATCGATTGGCGTAGTACGTATTTTTTTTTCCTATTGTATTTTAAGATAACCTGTGTTTCAATATTAATAGCTCACTCTTTAAGAGTATTTATTGTATACTTTACAATAGTCGATAAATTATATTTATTTCATAAGCACACCGCATACGGCGATATTCGATTAAAACTATAATCGATTGGCGTAGTATGCATATTGGCACAGTACGTTTTTTTTTCCTATTGTATTTTAAGATAACCTGTGTTTTATTGTTAAATCATATATCTTGTAAGATTTTATCACTATTCTTGTTACTTTTAATCCAATTTTGCCGAACGTTTTTTATCGTGACTATTTTTAATTTTTACCGATTTTTCAATGATGGGGCGCTTACGTGTATATGTATATTTTTTTTTACCGATTTTTCAATGATGCGGCGCTTACGTGTATATATTTTTTTTTTTACCGATTTTTCAATGATGCGGCGCTTACAATGGGTGCGGCGCATATACCCGAAATTACGGTATATATATATATATATATATATATATTTCTTTTCTTATCATTATTCAACAAAATAATGCATTTTTTTTTTTTTTTTGGAATTAATACTTTTTTTACTGATCTAGTGTCCCTTTACTGACTTCAGAAGTGCCTTTTTTTCTTTCTAGAATGATAGAATAAACATTATTTTACATTTTAAAAAATTTAGATAAATTTATTTTATCACGCACAATATTATTATGTGTATATTGTGCAGATTATGTGTATACTGTATACAGTACAGATATGTGCATTTCTTTGATTTTGCTTTTTGAATGGAAGGAATTGGAATGTGAATTCTTTATTTTTAAATTTTGCATTTTTAACTTGCAACTTGTAATTCACTAAAAGGGGACAAAATGATGAGAACCCTGCATTATATAGTGTTGATTCTAGAACAAAAGTTTGGCCATATGAGAATTATTAAAAAAAAGGGGGGGTATTCTTGTGTCATCCTGTTCAAAAAACATATTTTGAACAGGTTTGTTTAGAGTCCTCTTTTATAAGTAGAAGTTCATTATATTTTCTCCAAATGATTAGCAAATTTTGCGATATTTTTTTAAACAAATCGACAAATTTTACTATATTTTTCCACAACCAATTGGAGAATTTTGTGATTTTTTGTCACACAACAAATTGCCAATACAGTGAGTTTCCAGATTTGTCTTCGCAACTTATTGACAAAATGTGCAGGGGTTTTTTGCATGCAATCGCTGGACTGATTTTGTGATTTTTTTCACACAGCCAACTGATGAATTTTCTAATTTCTTTCACACCAGCGATTGACAAATTTCAAGATATTTTCCCATGATGAATAACTAAATTTACAATTTTTTACCCATGATTGACTGGCAAATTTTGTGATTTTTTTTTCCTCATGACCGATTATCAAATTTTGTGTTATTTTTTATGATCGATTGGTGAATTTTGCAGTTTTATCTTGCAACAGATTGATAAAATTCACAATGTTTTTCCCATGCCCAATTGAAAAAAATTATATATTTTTTTTTTCATGTTAGATGGACAAATTTTGAGATTTTTTTTTCCAGCAACGAATTTTGCAATTTTCTTTCTCGCAGGTGATTGACAAATTTCTCGAATATCTTTTCCCACGACCAATCAACAAATTTAACATTTTCCCCCCACACACACATGCCTCAGCCATTCAACAAATTTCATGTTTTTTTTTCCTTGTCTGATTTTCGAAATTCACAATTTTCCTGTGGTGAATTGACATATTTTGTAAGTCAAAAAGAGCAGTAAGGTCTATACTGCGTGAATAAAGTAGTCAGAAAGGGTCACCAGGCACAATGTTCTACCAAATTGGCCTATAATCAACGCTAGGTATATGCCATCTTGTTCTTTGGCCCTCCACACCCCACTACTCAACACAGATTAATATCTTTAAATCTTCTTTTTTTTTATGTTACCATAATTTTTTGTAGTTTTGCTTTCTTTGTTACTTCGACGTAACAATAAATAAAAAAATCCCTGACGACTCAGCCTACAGACACAGGTAGATTTTGAAGATGAAGATCGTGGGGCACATTTTTATTGAGAATTACTGAAGAAGTAACCTTTTTCTCATGATGCGGTAGTTAAGACTGCCCACTTTGAAATCTACCTGTGTCTGTAGGCAGAGCCAGCAGGGATTTTTTTTGTTTTTAATTTCTTTTTGCTGTAAGGGTTGGTCCTATAAAAAAACTTGTTAATATAAAAGTTGTAGATAATATTAAGAAGATTTATAATAAATTTAAGCAGATTTGTTATCTTGTGAATTGATGAAGTTATGAATTTTTTTCTTCTTAAACTCCTATTTTTTGCCCCCCTTGAGGCCATTTTTAATCATATCAAACATCTATCATACATAAATTTTCAGCCCTTTTCCTAGAAGTAATAATAACTTTAAACGAATTTGATATGTATCATAATTAAAAAGTTATGTGTTTTTTCTGTTTTCACATAAAGCTCTTCCATTCCCTCCCTCACCCTCCTTGGTTCGATTTTGTCCATTAATGAACTTGAATGAGATTTTATGCCCCTTGACTTTCTGTATCAGTTTGGAAGAGATTTGTGCAGAATTATTGAAGTTATTGTGTCCATAAAAAAGTGATATAGATAGATGGAGTTTTGAACTGGGGGTAGTTTTGGGTTCTGGGAGTCGTAATCGGCATAGATCTGCAAAAAATTTTCAGAAATTCCAACATAAGGGAGAATGTAATAGGTAGTATTTCTTATGAAATCTACCTAAAATCAATTATCTAAATTCTGCTGCCGACCTCTGCTGAAATTTCCAAACACACTTTTGCTTTATAAGCATACAGTTTAAACATTTTAAAATTCTTTTTTTTTTTCTAATTGTTCTCTCTTGTTTATCACTTTTAAATTACTTTAAGCAGATTATCAACTTTCATAATTCGCACCTTTCCCTTCAAAACTTTTGCTCCTCTCCTCCTTAGGTAGATTTCGTAAGAAATACTACCTATTATATTCTTCCCTATGTTGGAATTTCTGAAAATTTTTTGTAGATCTACACCGATCATGACTCCCAGAACCCAAAATCATCCCTAGTTCAAAACTTTATCTATCTATCTATATCACTTTTTTATGGACATGATAACTTCAATAATTCTGGACAAATCTCTTCCAAACTGATACAGAAAATCAAGGGGCAGAAAATCTCAGTCAAGTTCGTTAATGGGCAAAATCAAACCAGGGGGAAATGGAGGGCTTTTTGTGAAAACAGAAAAAAAACCATAACTTCTTAGTTATGATACGTATCAAATCTGTTTAAAGTTATTATTACTTCTAGGAAAAGGACCGAAAATTTATGTAGGACAGATTTTTGATATCATTAAAAGTGGCCTCAAGGGGGAGGAGGGAATAGGACTTTAACAAGAAAAAAAATTCATATGGTCTCAAGGTGGAGGGGGAGAATAGGGGTTTAACAAGAAAAAAATTCATAACTTCGTCCATTCACAAGATATCAAATCCACTTAAATTTATTATAAATCCTCTTAATATTATCTACAACTTTTATAATGACAAGTTTTTTATAGGAACAACCCTTACAGCAAAAAAAAGTCCCTGCTGGCTCTGCCTGCAGGCATAGGTAGATTTTGAAGTAGACGGTCCCAACTACCGCATCATGGTAAAAAGGTCATTTCTTCTGTAATTCCCAGTAAACAGGAGCCCCACAGTTTGCGTCTTTGAAATCTACCTGTGCCTGTAGGCCGAGCCGTCAGGGATTTTTTCTGTTTGAAAAATATATGAAAAAAATTAAATTTCTGTGCACATTTGCCAAAAGAAAAAAAATTTCTACTTTCATACTTTTCTTCTTGTATTATTTGATTATTGTAAAGGATATTCATTTTTTTTATTTATTTATTGCAGATACATATCTCTCTGAAAGTTACTATGCAAAAAGTAAGATGTAAAGAAAAATGTATAGTTACAAGTTATAAAAGTGAAACTGTACCCAATCAAATGATCTAAAATAATCATGAAAAAAATATAGAAAAAGACCTGACTCTTGACATTTATAAGAATTAAAGTATGTAATTTATGTTGTTTATCCATATTTATGTTATTCTTAAATTTAGTTTTTTTTTAAAAATATATCATGAGAGTTTAGATAGTTTCTGTTAAAGAAGCTCGAAACAGTTGTGGAATTCTAGAAAACAACTGACATTGATGTATGAATTGATTTCAATTATTTAAAAAAATGTATGACTTGCTATATTTTAATCATTTCATTTTTCTTGAAAAGTTATTCATTTTTAGTAATGTTAAGTTAAAAAAAAAACTATGAAATTTTTTTTTTTATAAAATTGCATAGCCGTTACATTTTTTATTTCTTGCTGCTGAACAATCAGTTTATAGTTTAGCTAGTGCCAAAACTGTAAAAATATATATATATATCAATTATGTATACAAAACCAGCATACATGAAATTTTTAAAGAGTACTCAAAAATTACTTTGCACCTCTTCTAAAAATTCTCTGCTTATGCAGGAATTGTGCAAAACTATAACATGAACTTTGTAAACTTAAAAATGATCTTTGAAAAAACAATTTCTCTAAGTTTCGTTGCTTTTATAAGAAAAATGGAAACTGATTACTTTGTATCTAAATAGATGAATAGTACCTGAAATTTTTATACATTCATAAATATACCATGCAAATTTCATACATTTAGAAATGAAAATTAATTCAGGTATATGTCAAAAATTGCTAATGGAGACATGTATATAAAAATTGCTGATGAAGACACTTAACCTTCCACACTCCTCCATCCTCCTTAAAAAAAAAAAAAAAAAAAAAAAAAAAATATCCCTGATGGCTTGGCCTAATTTCAAAGATGCATACCATGGGCCACCTGTTTGTTGTCAATTGCAGAGGAAATGACCTTTTTGCCATGATGCAGCAGTTGGAACTGCCCACTTCAAAACCTAACTTGTTTGCAGACGGAGCCGGCAGGGATTTTTTTGTTTTTAATTTTTTTTTTTTTTTTTTTTTGCGATAAGGGTTGGTCTTATAAAAAACTTCTCAATATAAAAGTTGTAGATAATATTAAGAGGATTTCTAATAAATTTAAGAAGATTTGATATCTTGTGAATTGACAAAGTTAAGAATTTTTTTCTTCTTAAACCCTTATCCCCCCCCCCTCCCTTGAGGCTATTTTTAATGATATCAAAAATCTGTCCTACATAAATTTTCGGCCCTTTTCCTAGAAGTAATAATAACTTGAAACGGATTCGATACGTATCATAATTAACGAAGTTATGAGTAGATTCCTGTTTTGACAAAAAGTCTCCCACCCCCCCTTGTTTGATTTTGCCCATTAACGAACTTGAGCGAGATCGGATGTCCCTTGATTTTATGTATCCATTTGGAAGAGATTTGTGCAGAATTATGGAATTTATTATGTCCATAAAAAAGTGATATGGATAGATAGATAGATAAATAAAGTTTAGAACTTTGGGGTGATTTTCGGTTCTGGGAATCATAATCGGCGTATATCTGCAAAAGATTTTCAGAAATTCCAACATAGAATAAACAAGTAATACAGTAGAAGATCTTTATAACGCAATTCTATATAATGCAATTCTCCATATAACACACAACTTCTCAGATGTAAACAATGAATTTTCAGTTAACAAACACCTGAATTCCCACATTATAAATAGGTGCTATTCTCTAGGGGACTAAATTTGATGCATTAGTTCAACTTTATCTCCTTAATTCAGAGCTTATGACTGAAAAAATTGCTATGATTTGATACAGCTATGTTTGGACAATGTTTATAAAGTAAATTTAACAATGTGTGGAATGATCTATATTATGCAAAAAATTATAATCTGCACAACTCCTGGTAATAAAGAATGCAATATAAAGATACTCTAATGTATTTTGGGATGTTTCACACATATTTGGCCATGTTTTACAAGCTAAATTTAATGATGTGTAAAATGGGATCTATATAACGCACAACCTCGTGTTTTTAGGTTTGCGTTATAAAGATCTTCTACTGTAGGTAGTATTTCTTATGAAATCTACCTAAAAGACCATGATCCCCTTTAAGTGGAGAGCTGGATCCACCTCTAGTTTTGTGCAACATCTAAGGTTTGTTTCCAATAATGATCTCATTGTGTATCAGAAAATCCTGCAATTCCGACTCTTGAATTGCATAAGAGAGAATTTGTTGGATTTTATGACACACATTTAGATCATTATCAGAGACAACCTTGAGGAACATTAATGTAAATTTTTCTGAGGAAACTACTGAAGGAAATTCAAATTCCATGCTTTTTAGGTAGATTTCGTAAGAATTACTACCTATTACATTCTCCCCCAAGTTGGAATTTCTGGAAAATGTTTGAAGATCTACACCGATCATGATTCCCAGAACCCAAAACGTCCCCCAGTTCAAAACTTTATCTATCTATTTCACTTTTTTATGGAAAACGATAACTTCATTAATTCTGCATAAATCTCTTCAAACTGATACATAAAATCAAGGGGTATAAAATCTCGGTCAAGTTCGTTAAAGGGCAAAATTAAACCGGGGGGGTTTTTTGTGAAAACAGAAAAAAAACATACTTCTTAATTATGATATGTATCAAATTCGTTTAAAGTTATTATTACTTCTAGGAAGAAGGCCAAAAATTTATGTATGACAGATTTTTGATATCGTTAAAAATGGCCTCAAGGAGGGGGGGGGGGGGGGGGATAGGGGTTTAAGAAGAAAAAAATTCACAACTTTGTCAATTCACAAGATATCAAATCCACTTAAATTTATTGTAAATCCTCTTAATATTATCTAAAACTTTTATATTGACAAGTTTTTTATAGGACCAACCCTTACAGCAAAAAAAATTAAAAACAAAAAAATCCCTGCTGGCTCTGCTTACAGACACAGGTAGATTTCAAAGTGGGCAGTCCCAACTGCTTCATCATGGCAAAAAAGGTCATTTCTTCTACAATTCCCAATAAACAGGCGTTTACGGTCTGCATCTTCAAAATCTACCTGTGTCTGTATGCCAAGCCGTCAGGGATTTTTTTTAAATATAGTTCGTAAGCAGTTAAACTATAACTTGATCATTCAGCAATCAATAAAAATGAAAAATACAGTAGTTATGTAATTTTGCAAACAACAAAAATCTAAGCTTTTCTATTAAATTAACAGAAATATTGTATTTTTAATTTTTCTTGTTTGCCAAATAATTTATAGTTCAGTTATTGACAAAACTATATGAAAAAAGAAGTGTTGGAATTCTTTCAAAAGTTTTTGAGTTAAAGATGGAGCAGTATCAGCTGTTTTACATGTGATATCGCAACTGTTGTCTTTAGGTATGATGGCAAAATATTCATATATCAGATATAAAAGAAATATTGGTTTTTGACATCCATGTTAAACTCTCGATATATCTGTTTTTACATACAATATATCATTACTTCTTAGTAAATAATACTTTATAATCAGGGTTAGAAATTAGCGGTCGTTAGTCGCCAAATGCAACTAAATTATTGCATTTGACGACCACAAAATTATACCTGGTCGTCAAATTTGACACCTAGCTTTTTTTTTTTTTTTTTCTGTTTTACAGATGCTCTTATTCCTACCTTAGCATAAGTTTCCATCCCCCCTCCCTCTGCTGCCTGCACTTGAAACACCTGTTTTCGATAAAAGATCATACATTAGCACGTGTTTTAGACACACTTGCACACACAGAAGGATAATAGCTTAGTATCCTATCTATGCCACTAAGCACTTCACCTTAACCCCTTAACCACTGACGGGAAAACTGATGTTTGACCTTAGAGAGTGGCACATGTTTAAGACACAATTGCACCTATCAATCACCCCTCTAAACTGATTTCACCCTGTAACCAATGACTAATAAAACTGACCTTAGACAAAGAAGGTATAGATCTATTCTATACATCATATCAGAAATTAATTGATATTTAAAATAAAATGTACCAAGAAAGTTTTCAATTTTTTAAATAAACAAAAATTAATAATTAAACTTTGGAAATATTTTCTATGATATAACATAAAATTGCAACCATGAAATGCAGTTTGGCACCTAGGATAAAAACTGCAGGCGTCATTTGACACCTTACTTGGAATTCCTAATTTCTAACCCTGTTTATAATAACCTGTGAATTTTTATAGTGCTTTTTTCCAAGCGTAAACCGACAGAGTGAAAAATGTCCCAAGCCAGGACACAAGTCTGTTTGCTTGGAAAAAAGCAGGGTAAAAATTCACTGGTTATTATTCAACGATTACAGGCATAATTCACTGCTGAAAAAGAATTGAAAATTAACTAATACTTTGTATATAAAAAACAACTTACAGCATTTTTCACATCCTTTTCTAAATAATTTGAATTAACTAAATTTTATTTTTTCAAAAAAAAAAAAAAAATGTAAAAAATCATTTTTATAGGCTTAGTCATTTAATATGGCTAATAATTTTAGGTAATGTTAAAATGTCTTTCACACAGTCATAAAAGCATCCAATCATAATTTACATGATTTTTAACTAAACATCATTAGCATAATCGAAGTAAGGAAAAAACCCTCCCTTATTCCATCTTATTGTGTAAAATAATGTTTTTGCTCTACAAGGTGTCAAAGAAACTTCAGCTATGATTTTTTTTATTACTATTTATAAGTTTATAAAACTAATATGGCTCCTAAAATTGATGTTTAAAGTTTTTTTTTTACCCCCCCCCCCAAAAAAAAAAAAAAAACAAAAAAACAATAATTAATTTTTGTATGTAAAATATAAAGCACTTTAAACTGATAAATAACAATATTAAAATATCTGATACATTATCACAAGAAACTATTTAGCCGCCCTCAACATTCAAAGGATCAGATGATTAAATAGCTTTTACTGTTTTTAAATGGACTGTCCCAAATATGCTAGAGATATTTTCATAGACTTCATAAATGTTAATTTTAAAACGTCTGTAAAAGGTTTGAAAGCAATTTTTAAATATAATATTATTTATCCTAAGCAGAAATAAATGATTCCCTGTATTAAAACATTAAAAATATTCCAATATATCAAAATTTTCTGTCTGATATCTTTCGAACATTGATGTCTTTACGACGATGTATTAAAAAATCTATACTTTGAATTTTTTGCCATTACTAGTTGTTGTCACCGTAAGGGTCCTTTTCACTCACTTGAAAACATCTGCTTGCTAATGTTAATCCTATGGGGCATTATTTTTCTAATATCTTGTTTGCATTTCAATATTTTTAAACGATAGTTTTTGCATTCGATAGCAGAGATTAATTTCTATTTCTGCCATTGATTATTTTTTTGATTTTTTTTGTGGATTTTTTTTTTTTAGGAAGATACTTTCACTTTCAAAACCGGTTCTACAAGTGAAAGTATTTTCATAAAAAAATCCGCAATGAAAATCAAAAAGTAATCAATGGCTGAAATAGAGATTGATCTCAGCTATCCAATGCAAAAAAAATTGTTTAAAAATATTGAAATGCAAACGAGATATTAGAAAAATAATGCCCCATAGGATTAACATTAGCAAGCAGGTGTTTTCAAGTGAATGAAGAGGACCCTTAAACAGGAAATTTTAGTTGTAGTTTCATGGTGGAAGATCCTTTATTATCTGGTGCTGCCATCTACCATTAGTTAATGGAAGAAATATTTTAAAGCCTTTGTTAGAGAAATTTAGATAAAACTTTATTATCTGGAAAGAAAAAAATATATAAAAATTCAATTACACCTTTTAAATCAGAGTTGTTACAAAAAAAACTTTTTATTTTCTTGATTGTGCAGAGAAAAAAAAAAAAAAAAAAAGTAATGAATAAGATAGATTATTGTTTTCATATATGTATGTCTAAGTATTTAAATAATATCTTTTTCCCTTCAAAAATCATTTGAATGTTGTTCATAATAAGTTTTGTTGTTATTCAAACTATTAACTTGTTAATGTATTTCTTTTGTGTGAAAATATTTTTACTTGTTTTGGTTATTATATTTTAACTTTCTTTTTAACAGGTGAAAATATTGAAGCATTTGTAAAGCTCTTGAGCAAACTTAACTGGATGAAATGATATTCTTCTCTGTGATACATCAGTCTAAAAGGTCAGATTCTATGAGAAAAGAAGTCATCTATGAAGAAGAAATTTTTTTTTAGTGCTGCGGTATATCTTTGTTTTATTATATTCATCATTATTATTAATAGCATTAAAACTAAGTTAACTTCATTTTTAAAAGAAATAGTACTTATATGAATAAAAGACATTCTCTTGCTTTAAAAATATATAGGATAAAAGTTCCAGTAATATTATATTTTAACTTTCTTTTTACAGGTGAAAATATTGAAGCATTTGTAAAACTCTTGGGCACACTTAACTGAATGAAATGAAATTCTTCTCTGTGATACATCAGACTAAAAGGTCAGATTCTATGAGAAAAAGAAGTCATCTATGAAGAAGACAATTTTTTAGTGTCGAGGTATATCTTTGTTTTATTATATTCATCATCATCATTATTATTAACAGCATTAAAACTAAGTGAATTTTATTTTTAAAAGAAATAGTACTTATATGAATAAAAGACATTCTCTTGCTTTAAAAATATATAGGATAAAAGTTCCAGTAATATTATATTTTAACTTTCTTTTTACAGGTGAAAATATTGAAGCATTTGTAAAGCTCTTGGCACACTTAGCTGAATGAAATGAAATTCTTCTCTGTGATACATCGGACTAAAAGGTCAAATTCCATGAGAAAAGGAAGTCATCTATGAAGAAGTCATTTTTTTAGTGCCAGAGTATACCTTTGTTTTATTATATTTATTATTATTATTAACAGCATTAAAACTAAGTGAACTTTATTTTTAAAAGAAATAGTACTTATATGAATAAAAGACATTCTTTTGCTTTAAAAATATGTAGGATAAAAGCTCCAGTAGTCATCAAATTAAGTCCAACAGTCAGCCTTGCAACAACCTAACAAAAAATGGCTGATTACTAGCTTTTCAAAACTATCCAGGATTTTTTGCTAATGATTTCTAAAAAGTGGTTTCTATTTATAAAGTATTTTTTGTCATTCTGGCTGACTTCAAAGAATTTACCATATGTGTTGAAAGAAATTATTCAATATGAATGCTCAACTTGTTAACGGTCCAAAGGAAAAATCTTTCATTTGTGATGTCTGCAATAAAGGATTTTCTCAAATATCTCATTTAAGTATGCACAGCTATATTCACACTGGGGAGAAACCTTTCATCTGCAACATATGCAACAAAAGATATACCAATTCTTCTAACTTAAATGCACATCTCCTTGTTCATTCAGGGGAGAGGCCTCACATTTGTGAGATATGCTTTAAAGGATTTACTAAAAAATCTTCCTTAACTGCACATTTTTCTGTCCATACTGGAGAAAAGCCTTGCATTTGTGAAATATGTGGCAGAGCATTTTCTAAAAGATCTGGTTTAAATCGACATCTATATACACATACAGGAGAAAAACCTTTTATATGCGATGTATGTAATAAAGGATTTTCTCAAAGACCCTATTTAATTAGGCATCTGAATAGTCATACCAACGAGAAGCCTTTCCTTTGTGGGACGTGCGATAAAGGGTTTTCTCAGAAATCTGATTTGAACAGGCATCTGCTTGTACATACAGGAGAGAAGCCTTTCATTTGTGAGGTATGCAATAAAAGGTTTTCTAAAAGTGCTGTTTTAAAGATACATTTACGTACCCACACCAAAGAGAGACCTTTTGCTTGTGAGATTTGTAATAAAGCATTTGCCCAAAAATCTCACTTAAATACCCATCGTCATAATGTACATGCCAAGTAATTTTATGTTCGTGGGAATGCAAGGTTTTCAATACAAGGTTCACAGTCTCTGATCAAAGCTTAAGCCAACTGCACCATACCCCTAGGCTTCCTAATTTTGTATGTCTCTCAAATTTGGTGTGCACTTTTTGTAAAGATGATATTTTAAATCTATTTTTGGCATGTATAATCAATATTTTGTGTATGTATAGTAAGATAAGATTAAAAACAAAAATTATATATATCTAAATATGTATTCATAAGTATCTGTACACGGAAAATTTTCTGTAAAATTTGGAACTTTGCAGAAAGAAATTTAGAAAAGAAAACGTAATTTTTGTTTTAATACCAAAAAATAAAAAATATTCCAATTTTATGTACGATTTATTTACTGTTTGCACACAATTCAAAGTTTAATGATGCAAAACATTGTTGTGATATTAGACACTTGCAAAGAGGTCAAACTATTAAGGATTGGGCTGTTTCTAAATGCATTGATAAAATAATTGATAAGAATTCAGCTCTTTCTATCATAGATTTTTAGCTTTATTATTTTTTTAACCAAAATAATTATTCTTTAATTAATATTAATTATTTTTTAATTTAAATAGTAATTATTTTAAACTACTGTTTTTAATTCATATCATAAAAAAAAATATGACACCTAATTTTATTAAACATTAAATTAATTTGCAGAATGTTTTTGACCCAATATTTATGTACGCAGAAAATTTTTGGTTTTATACAAGTCTGCTCGGAAGTCCCTCATGATTAACTTGGGCAACGCCAGATGGTTATGCTAGTCAGTACTACATATGCAATAATATTAAGGTTTTTCATTGGTTGCAATAAATTGATAATTTCTTAGAAAAATGAAAATATTTGTGTTATTGAAATGATTCCTGTTTAAATATGTTGTAATGAAATTCTTTTAAAAACCTACTTTACTAAATATTGACTATGTATCAGTGTAATGTTGTAAAAGAAATTAGCTGTAAAAATTTCATTATTTTAATGCTAACCTAGAAATTTAAGACTAACCAAGAAATATCCGGAAATTTTAACATAGGATGTTTATGACTACTCTGAACGAAAAATTTAAAGCTTAGAAATGTATATACCATGTATACAGATTGTTTTCTGTGTTGTATAATTTTAAAATTGCATAAGTAGTTAATATGTATATATATATTTTTTTTTTAGAAAATGTCTGTCTTTGTTACATTAAAAAAAAAAATTATTCTATAAAGAATGGTTTAATATGTCAATGCTCTACCAACTGATCTATTTGTGACTACTCTGAACGAAAAATTAAAAGCTTAGAAATGTATATACCATGTATACAGATTGTTTTCTGTATTGTATAGTTTAAAAATTGCATAAGTAATTATATGTATATAATTTTATTAGAAAATGTCTGTCTTTGTTACATTTAAAAATATATATATTCTATAAAGAATGGTTTAATATGTCAATGCTCTACCAACTGATCTATTTTAGATTTGGATAACTCTATTTGATACAAATCAGCCAGAGTTGTCCATAATAACTTAGTTTGTAGAACCACAGCCAAACTCAATCTTTCTCATTTCCCTCATATGGCCTTCACAATCAATCACCCTTTAGTTTCGGAATCGTTAAAGGGTTACTTTCGCCGGTAGATGGCGCAAATATCTACCTTAAATAATGCTTAGTAAAGGTTACTTCTATATATAAAAATACAAAAATCTTTGCAATATATTCATTATAAAAGGTATATATAACATATGTATCTTTTGCCTCGGCGTTTTCTTTACTACAAACAGGAAAAACTAAAAGATTAAGAGATAAAATAAATAAATACAGTGCTTTAAGCAATTAAAAATAGTTTAAATAACACACTACTTTAATATGCAAAACAAACATTATAAGTAAATTTCTATATTTATATACATTTAAATTCTTGATTACTTGAAACATTGATAATTTTGACCTTAAAATACACAATAAAAATTAAAAAAATATTTACTAGTTTCACAATAGTAAGAAAATTAAGCAAGTTCGTCAATATCCGGCAATCAACTCATATCAAATTTTTTTTTCTCAAAACATGAATTATTTTTACACGAATCTTAATTATTTAAAATATGTATATATATGTACATTCAAAACAATTTTCAATAAATTTAACCATTATAGGTAGGTCTGATCTGAAATGAAATATAATAGAATTATATGTAAAATTAAATATTACATTCTAATTCTGGAAAGTCATTGTATAAAAGTACGTATATGATAAAAATAAAAAGATATTTACATGTTTCATAATATCAACAGAATAAGAAAACTTATTTTGCCAATATCCAGCAATCAACTCATATCGATTTTTTCTCTTAAAACATGGATTATTTTTAAATTATTCTTAATTGTTTAGAATATATGTGTGTGTAAATTCATGAAAAGAAATTCCAGGTATTTTTTCTCTGAATTTGAAGCACAATATGGAACACAGCAATGAACCATTTTCTACTAAAAAAAATAAGAACTCGCAATTTCATTTACGTTATATATAAGAAAACAGAAGAGTGAAAGGCGAAGATAAGGGAATTCTCCATTAGACATGGTGGGTAATAGCGCCATATACGTTCCTCCGGGGAGAAAATCGGATTCCTCTTGAACAAAGGGAAAGTGACTTTTTGTTATGCCTGTATAAGGGGAAGAAGAAAGATCGAGTTAGGCAGTGGTAGAACATTACATATTAAAACAGAGGTTCTGGCTTTGACTCCAGATGTAGACACTTTTTCACTCAGTTGGGAAAATTTAAAAACTTGTAAAATTTTTGTATCAATCAGTATGATTGACTCTTTTTAAAAGCATAATTACCCATACATCATTTAATGGAATTTCATTATCTGAGGTTAATCTGTTGAGATGCATAATATTGCAGACTGTATGTTAATGCTAAAGGTTGTCTCAGTGAATTATATCAGCTAGAGTTAATCTGTAAAGAATGTTAATTTTCTAAATGTCAATATTTTATGTATGAAATTTTTATATTAATTTATACTTTCTAATTTACTTAAGAATTGATTATGCTGTTTTTATATTTTCTCCTTCTGTTTTGACCCATTAAATGTTTATAAAATATAGATTCCATAATGAATGGCTCATTACAAATAAAGAATCCAATGACAATATACATCCAAGATAAGAAATTAAAAGTTTTTGTTATAAAAAAAGAAAGATTTGAAGAAAAGTATTAAGTCGTCAGGAGTTGATGCAGGGTTTTTTTTTCTTGGGGCCCATTTTGTGAAAAATAACATTTTGTAACGAAAGTTGAAATCCAGTTACTCAAATTCGAGCCAAGCATTTATTAACAAAAACTGTTTTAAATCCTTCTGCTGAAGTTTTCCTTTGTGATAAACTTGTTTGTTTACAAATTACACATTTTAAAATGTCACAAAATAATAAATATTTAATAAGTAGTAAGTTTTTATGGAATAAAATTTTGTGAAAGTGTCTATTTTATTAAAAGGAATTTTGTGAAGGGGCCTGTTTTGTTATAAAGAATTTTGTGAGGGGGCACTTTTTATCAAATTGATTTTTGTGAAGGAGCCCATTTTAATAAATTGATTTTTGAGAAGGGGCTTGTTTTATTAAATAGATTTTTGTAAAAAGGTCCTAAATAGGCCCCAAAATTTGCCTGGATCGACCCTTGTATGTATAACAACCATTCACGTACAATTAAAGTAATGCAACATGAGATTAACTAGCAAAGTTTGTGTTAAAATATTGCATATTGTGAATTTTGAAGGAAAAGCACATATATATATGACTTCCATATAAAAAAGAAACAAATTAATTCATTTTAACTATTTATGTTTCTGGTGTAACCTTAAAGCCATTATCTGAAACATGGTGGTTGAGCAGAACTAACACCATAATAAACTTGAAAATATGAAAGTGAAAATTAAATAAATTGGCAATCACTTAGGTGTAAAGTAAAGTTCTATGGGCTCGTGGGGCTTGAGCTCCATCATTAATTCTAAAAATGGACACTTTTTTTTCCTTTTAATATAAAATATAAAAAAAAGTTTTAAGTTTTTTTTTTGTTTTAACTTTCTAATATTTTATAGAAATTTTATGTTTCATTTTTTTTTTTTTTTGTTATAAGTATAAATGACATTAGGAAAACTTTTTCACTTTATGTTCTATTTTTTTTTTTTTTTTTTTTATTAGAATAAAATGCTCAATGTTTTAACTTTATATATAAAAAATGAAAATAGAAAAAAAAAAGACGTTATGCAAAGTTAATTTTTATTGTAATTTTATTATAAACGATTCGGGTCTGTACATTGGAATTTTTATATTGTTTTAATGTTTTATTTAACTTGTGATTTTTTTTATCAGTATACGATTATGTTTCATTTCTTTAAAAGGGAGTTAAAAAAGCAACATTAAATTGGTAATTTATCTTTTTTTTACACTCACATGCACATATTTGTGTAAAAAAGAGCTGAGCCCCATCAATAATTTTCAAAAGTGTATGCCTATGGAAAATAATCCTTTTTAATTTTTTTTTTTTTAAGTTCCAAATTTTAAATAGTTTGACCAATGTTTTTTATGTTTATGTTGTTTTCCGTACCCCACATTTTAAGTGATAAGTTTTAGCAAAAATTCTGTTAATTGTTGTGATGTATACAAAGAATTTTAATATATACAGTTTTAATTTAATCCAATTCAACAAGAATTATATTTGCAAAAAAGTAGTTACTAGGCTAATAGTTTACCGGCAGGGTTATCATGAATACCAGGCTAGGACAGCTTGAAATCTCATCTGAAATCACTTGACCAAAGGTGGGAGCAGGCCAGAGGAACCGTTTTGAGGATGTTTCACGCCTAGTACTTCATTTGAATGCGATATGTGTTCATTAGTGGGTGTATCTTCAATGTTTACAAAATTCAAGATAAAACTACTGTCACAGATCTATTTTTTCAAACATTAATCTTACACAAGCTACTAAGCTACAAATGGACTTTAAATTTTTTTCATTAACCACTTCACCGTTTGCCCTGAGATAAGTTGGGGATAAAAGCACTGTTTCCCCCATACCTGTTGCCGGTGAAATGGTTAAGAGGTAGGAGAAGAGACTGTTTGAACATGTAAAACCATTGTTATCAGGAGAAAGTTGAGATGCCTCGATATTATTGTGTTCTAAAATGCACATCAAGTAAACACTGGGAATAGCAAACCTGTTTTCCTTTTTCAAAAGATGATGAAGAATTCTAAAGAAAGTGGATAAAACCTATTCCTAGAAATTTTGTACCAAACAAGTGTAGTGTATTTTATATAGAATATTTCGAAAAAGAGTCAGTTATTTATACTGACAAAATAGCATCTAAAAATGGACAGGTTATAGAATATCCAAGAAATTACCTGAAATTGGCTGATGATGCATTTCCAAGGATTTTCCCATACTTGCATCCATACCTGTCAAAAGTTACTCCAGTTAGAAATTCAACAATTAAACGTAAAAGAAAACTGAACTATGAAGATCTAAACTGATTTTTACATGACAAAACAAGATCAATTCTCTCAGATTAATCAATGAAAAATTGAAAAAAGAAAAAAAAATGTATTGATGTATTTTTGAAAGATAACAATATTAATATTTACTGTGATGATATTACTATACATTTTATATTTCTGAAGTGCAATAGATATCAAAATCACAAAATCCATCAAAATTGATGATAAATTAAAAATATTATTTTATGCAGGTAAGAAATATTAAATAATATATTTGCTATTCTCAAAAATGATATTTTAAGTTATATTGTCCATAGCCAAAAAATTTAATGTATCAGAACTCAACCATGCAGAAAAAGGCAATTACACTAAAGCAATAGAATATTGGAAATGTTTCGTAAATGACGATCACAATAAGGAAAATTATGAATCTTTAAATTTATCTTTGAAAAGATGATTTTGGCAAATACGTCTCTATTCATGATCAAAATTATGGCAGTGACTTGATGATATTTGCTTTTTGTCTGTATATTCGGTCAACGACATGCTATTTATTTTTATATAAATCTAAATTGATTTACTTGCCATCTTTAAGGAATTTAAAGAGAATATCTGTTGATTTAACTGTAACCCTGTTAATTTCAAATGCATAAAGGTGTACACAATTAGAAAAAGCAAAATGAAAATTTATAAAAGTATTTGTAGATATTGCCAGATATTAGGGAGGAATCATAATTGTTACACTCAGCATATCTGTATGATGTTTCATCTTGTTTTCAATTTTAACTACTTTGATGTAAAATGTGTTTTTATATTCAAATAAATTACCTTAATTCACAAAAATCAATGCCCATCTTCTTTTGTGAATATTTTTCTTCTGGACAACAAAGCTTTTTTTTCATATTACTTTTGATGCCATGAAAATGTTTTTTCTTTGGTATTTATTTTGGGTAAACTAGCGTGAAATTTTATTTTTCTGATTTTACTTCTGCTGTCGACACAAGCTTAATAAAATGTTTGTATATTAGTTTGTGGTAAGCCTTAACATTCATGTAACAACATGCATCAGCAAAAGTAAATGATTCTCAGCAAATTTAGTAACAGAAGTGTATAAAACATAAACTTATACAATGTAAACTTATTCTAATTTATTCAGCATAAGTGAACAGTTGCAAAAGTAAATGTCACTTTTCGTGTTAGAATGTGGTGTAAATTGAATAATTTCAGTGTTTGTAATTACATCCACAATAAATTTATTTCATGTCATTAACAAATGTGTTTAAAATATTGAGAAACTTATTCTAATTTATTCAGCATAAGTGAAGAGTTTCAAATTTAAATGTCAGTTTTCCTGTTGGAATATGATGTTATTAATTGAATAAATTGAAATAAAGGAGAATTTTTTATGACAATACTATCATTTTATAAAAATAAAAATATATTAAAACTTGGCTACTTTTTTTTGTTATGTATTTATAAAATAAAATAGCTCTATGTATAAAAATAAGATAGCTCTATGCAAGGCTTTAAGTGTATACACTTAAAGCTTTACATAGAACTATTTTATTTATTTACTTAGAGTTACACACTGTAAATACAGTCAGGCTTGTTTAATATGAGCAGAGCTAAAATGAGGACGCAGTTAAAACAAACAATTTGCACTTTGAGAACTGTTTGGATGTAATATCAGTTCTTTATACATGCTATAGTCATTTATTTGTTTATAATTTGATTCTCATCATAATCAAGCATCACATGGAAAAAAAACCAGAAATTGTTTATTTACAGAAAATGATGCAATTTTTGATTATGATGGGAAAAACCTGATGTAATTACATTCTGAACTCATAAGAGGTGATTTATTGTCTTATAATGAGTTTCAGATAAATTATTGGTCTATAATGATTTTCAGATAATTTATTGTCTTATAATGATTTTCAGATAATTTATTGTTTTATAACATTTTTGAGATAATTTAATGTTTATGATTAGCGATAAGTATATTATGTCAACAATCTTTTTTGATGATGTCATTTGTTTTTTAAATGTGAACCTTCATGAAAGTTTTTTTAGTCTTGTCCTGGCTCTCTTGAGAGAAAGATGTAAAATCAATATAGAAAGTTCAGCATTTGAAGCTGAACTAATTATGAACAAAATAGTTTATCGTGATTCTTGAATAATTCTTAATTCTTTATATATTTAATAATAAACTATGTTAATCTAATGTGTTCTCCCATCTCCTGACTTTGTGGATACATGCACATTTCTCGTGGATACACATACACTTTTTCAAGAACGGTTCATCATTCAAACTATATTAAGATTATGACACTTATTACGAGTCACAAAAGCAGGATCATGGCTAATACAAGCAAACACATCCGTTCATTTCAGTGTGATTTTTGGTGAAAAGTACGGTATCATCAGGAAAGAAATTCATTTATTATCAAACAGTTGTTCTCTCTCAGTGATAATGTTTCAACATTACAACTGTCAAAATGTAGTAAATTATCAGTTTTATCAGATAGAATTTCAACCTTCAAGGAGAACAAACACCCAGGAAAATGCAAAGGAATTTCCTTAGCATTCTTATCTTTTTGTTGAAAGAAAAAAGGGAGATATAAGGACATTTGTTATACTGCACCTTTATAAGATTTAAAACTAAGTCATGGAAAGGAAGGAGCATAGAAGAAACCTTTCTTTCTGTAAATCTAAGCTCTGTGCTATATTAACCAGATTTTTTATGTCTCCTATTGCATTGTTAAAATGAAAAGGATATGTGAAATCAATAGCTCAAAAGTTGCAGCAACAACTGCAATATTAGCCAAGTTTTTTGGGAAAACTTTGTTTTATTAATTTTAGCAGTTGGATAATTAGAGCAATTAATAGTTGTAATTGGTTTATTTATGTGCATATTTTAAAATTTTTTATTCTCTACACACTCAATTTTTCAGAGATATGTTCCCTTGGACTAAAAGTCCAGCAGGCTGCTGTACTTTTTACTTAACCATTTTATACAAGCAGATTTTCAAATGTGTGATAAATCTTACTTAATCAAACACAAAAACAGCAATATCTGTGGCTTTGGGAACCGAAAAATCACCCAGTCAAAGGGAAATGGGAACCCGATTACAAAAAATTGTCACTGGTTGTGAGACTATCATTCAATCTTCTGTAATCAGGTAATCTTTTTTAAAACACAGCAAATTAGCATATTTATAGAACCTGCGAGAGTTGGGGAAAGTAGCTCCTAGGGAGCAGAGTCCCACAGTACATAAAAAAATAAAATAAAAAAAAATGCTTTTTTTCGCAAATTGGATGATTGTAGTGTTACATTTTTTAATGTCATTTAATATATTCTTAATTACTTACCATACATCACTTTGTTCAAACTTTCTAAATAATTGTTATCACAGTACTCACTTAGGACTTACTTTTCCTTTCAGTATTCTTATAATCAGTATCAGTGTGCAAACAGGAATTGCTTCACTCGATAATGTTCATCCTATGAGAGAGTTGTTTTTTAAATTTCCATGTTTCTAAATGATTTTGTTTGCATTAGATAGCTGAGATTGATCTCTAGAAAGGCTTTTTTTTTACTTTTTCAATTTTGTTTGCATTTTTTTTTTTTTTTTTTTTTTTAATGAAGATAATTTTACTTTTGGAACCGGTCGAAAGTGAAAGTATCCCCATAAAAAAATCAAAAGAGTAAAAAAGAAGCACTGTAGAAATCGGTCTTGTCTATCCAATGAAAAAAATTATAAAAATAAAAATATGGAAATGCAAACGAGATATTTTAAAATAACTGTCTCATAGGATTAACATATGCCGTAAGCACAGCAGAGAACTTCAATCTATTTTAACTTCTTTGGGCACAGCCATTGCTATCTAGAGTGAATGGCACAGTACTCTTTTGCAGGGCCGTAACTAGACGGGGGCAGGGTGGGCTTAGCCCCTCCTAGAAACTTCTTGAGCCCCCTCTCAACTTCAAAATCTTTCCATACGAATAACATCATTTATTACATTTAAAAATTTTAAAACTTTATAATCAAAAGTTTTATGACAGTGGGGACTTGCTTTCTACTCCTGTCAATATTTATAAATCCTCAAAATAGAGGGGGGAAAGACAAGCTGTGAATTAGCCCCATCAAAAAATTTCAAAGGCCCCTCTAACTTTGCCGACTGGTTACGGCCCTGTTTGGAGCCCTCCTAATACTTATTTTAAGTAAACTCAAAGCATACAGTATATTTTTACTTTTAAAATGTTTTTGTGACAGTTTAGGAAGGAGGGGGGGGGGGGGTGATCCGAATAAATATCAGACCTTGTACTTCTTCGGCTTCATCGGGCCTTGCCTATTAAAGGTGAAAATAAGCACTCGCCAGTCGCCACTCGTCGATTAAACTTGAAAAACTGGCGATTAAAAATATGGAAAGAACCGGCCAAATGCAGGATTTTCCGATTATTTCCCCCCCTACAATTCACGATTTTTCGCGTTCTTTCAACGAAATTCATGATTTCTGTGCACCTGTTCTACGATATTCATGAGTTTTACGCTGCCGATCGACAAAATTCATGATTTTTACGCTGCCGATCGACAAAATCCATGATTTTTACGCTCCCAATCGACAAAATTTATTATTTTTATGCTCATGATCGACGAAATTCATGATTTTCCTGCACCCAATCGACGATATTCATGATTTTTACGAACCCGCTCAACAAAATTCATGATTTTTACGCACCTGTTCGAAGAAATTCATGATTTTCCCGTGCCTGATCAACGACATTCATGATTTTTAGGCACCTGTTTAACAAAATTCATGATTTTTAAGTGCCCGATCGACGAAATTCATGGTTTTAGTGCGTTCAATCGACAAAATTCATAATTTTTACACTCCCGAAGGTAAAATTCATGATTTTTACGTGCCCGTTCAAAAAAATTCATGATTTTCTCGTGCATCATCGACGAAATTTGTGATTTTTACGCGAACACTCGACAGAAATCATGATTTTTATTCACCCGATCGAAAAAATTCATGATTTTTCCGCGCCCGATCGACCATATTCATGATTTTTACGCTCACGTATGACGAAAATCATGATTTTTTACACGCCTCATCGAAGATATTCGTGATTTTTATGCACCTGACCGACGAAATTCATGATTTTTACGCGCACGATCGACAAAATTCATGATATTTACGCGTACGATCGACGAAATTTAACATACTTACGCGTACGATCGACGAAATTTAACATACTTACGCGTACGATCGACGAAATTCAGGATTTTTAGGCTCCTGAATGACAAAATTTGCAATTTTTTCCGAAACTAATTGGCGAAATGCACACAATTCCTAAATTTCTGGAGATTTTGTCCCGCTGGCCACAGGTTATGCATGCGTAATGCATATCATGTTGTGGGTTTATTATTTAGTGCATAAACATACCTATTTTATTATTGTCAGACCTTAATTCTAAACAAATATATATATATTTTTTTAAAGGTACTTAAGTAGTTAGCTACACAAGTACCTAAGCTTAGTTTGACTTATGTAGTTAGCTACATAGGCATATGTTGTGTATAACTTTGCTGTTAACTTATTTTAAAATTTAAAATAGATTGGAAATTAGTATCTCAAGTTTATTCAAAACAATATAAATTAAAATATTTTTATTTAGTACATAAATTACTTGTTTACTGAAAAGTCATTATATTTAAAATATATATATATTCGCTGACATAAATGAACTTACTGGCTACTAAAAAAATTATTCTCACTACACTGTAAAAAATGACCAATGTTTCTTATTTTATGAAAATAGACTATAACCACGAACGAAAATATAATACAGTCGAACCTCGTTAACATGAACCTCAAGGGGAATCAAAATTTTGTTCATGTTAACAGTAATTCATGTTATCAGTATCAAATCTTTATAATCGTTTTCATAGGGGACTATGAAAACAATTCATGTTAAAAGTAATTCACGTTAATCGTGTTCATGTTAACGAGGTTTGACTGTATAACCTTCTGAGTTATCCAAAATTCCGAATAGCTTGTTCCATTATCTTTTGAATCCTTAGAAACCTATACATTTCCAAAATTTAAAGAATTATTTATAAAAACAAAGTATTTTTCGTTGCCCGTATTTTTCAGAAACATTTCCGAAGGGTTTTTATAATATATTAATTAGTGTCCTCAGCCTGGAATACCTGTTTTTAAAATGTCATCCATTCTCAAGTAAAGTTTTCAGCCGCATAAGTTAATTTATACATGAAAGAGTACAGAAATAATCTTAATTTTAAAGCTATTGTTAACGCTGTTAATTTTGCATGTTTGTCTGTTAAACATATTTTTTGAGCATGGAAATGTTTACTTGAGAATTGATAGCATTCGAAAAACAGGTATTCCATGCTGAGGACACTAATTAATACACTATAAAAACCCTTAGGAAACGTTTCTGAAAAATACGGGCAGCGAAAAATACTTTGTTTTTATAAATAATTCTTTAAATTTTAGAAATGTGTTGGTTTCTGGGGATTCAAAAAACAATGGAACACTCTATTCAGAATTTCGGATAACTCAGAAGATTATATTATATTTTCGTTTGTGGTTATAGTATATTTTCATAAAGTAAGAAACATTGGTCATTTTTTACAGTGTAACCAGTAACTGGCTACTAAAAAATTTCAACCTACCGGCCAGTGGGTACTAAGCGAAATTCCTTATTTTCACCTTTATTGCCTATATATGCCCTGTAAATGCAGACATTTTATACGAAACCGGTTAGGTTCCGTGTCACAAAAAGCAGGACAGGTAGACAAAAAATCCGGGACACTAAAATATACTGAAGCGGAATCTGTCTAAAACGGAATCCATTTAAACATAAACATTTCATCGTCCTCATGTTAAGAATACCAAACAATTATACCTGCTAAGACGAAAACCGGTTTAAAACGTAATTTTTCTCTGATTCCGTCTTAGAGGTTGTATTATAGTAAATAAAGCTTATACGGGGAAACCTGTGAAAGCGGAATCACTGTTAAAATGAAATTTTTACTTTTAAAACAGAATCGCTATGAGCCAGAAAAAATACATTTTAGATAGGTTTTCGTCCAGTCAGGTAGATTTGTAACGTAATTTTGAAGAAGACTATAAAAAATTTCCGTTATAGACAAGTTTTGCTGTATTAATATCCACTCGATGCAGACTATCGGGACTTTTAGTATCCCGCACAGTGGTTACGCGGGGCAGCTCCTGAAAATCGGGACACCTAGCAACACTATTTCCGATACAACTGTCTCTCTTATGTTGCTAGGTCCAATGTCACAAAATGTGTGACAGAGGGACAGCAAAAGCGACACAGCCGCTTCTAAATCGAAACATGAAAAAATACAGTAAACCCTGTGAAAACGGAACCTGTCTTAAACGTAAAAATTATATTGCCCCTACGGTAAGATAAGAGTACCATACAATTATACCTGCTAAGACGAACGCTTGCTTAAAATGAAATTTTTCTCCTGTCCTTTGCGATTCCGTTTTCGAAAGTTTCATCTTCAAATAAAGATAACAATCTTATACGATAAAACCTGTGAAAGCAGAATCGCTACGGACTGAAACAAAATTCCAATTTATCAGGCATAATTGTATAGTATTCCTATTGTAGGGACACTGATTTTTTTTAATTCTAAAACAGAATTCCGTTTATTTGGGATTTACTGAACCAAAGTACAGTATAAAACTTGTAGAAACAAAATCGCTAGGAACCGCAAGGATTTCCGTTTTAGGCAGGTAGGTAAGATATTCCTTTTGGAAAGACTATGAAGTTTTCCGTATATAGGAAGCAAGGGCGTAGCTACCTTGGAGCAGTTGGAGCACATTGCTCCAGGCGCGAGAATCATAAGGGCGCAAAATTACAAAGGAACGTAATAAATATCTGCAAAAATATTACTTAATATTTTTTTTATTATTTAGCTAGGTTTTCTTTAAAATATACAGCAACCTGTAAAAGCGGAATCCTGCCTTTAACAAAAATATTTCCTGGTCTTCGTAGGATTGTACCTTCTAACATACAAACCTGTCTAAAACGAATTTTTTTCCAATGTTTTGTGATTCCGTTTCAGCAGATTTTATTGTATTAAAAAATTAGATAAATGAAACTACAATATTCCTTGAACTTTGTTTATCAACATTTTTATTTCAGATAATATATACATTATAAATTTAATATTTTGTGTGTCTGAATTTGTAAAAATTGTAAAGAATGCTTAAAAGCACAAATAAGGGCACTTTCGTGTGCATTGTTTTTTACAGAAAAAAGTTATATTAATTTGAAATAAATAAAATGAAGCCTATTAAGACGGAATCACAAACGACTGGGAGAAATTCCGTTTTAAAAAGGTTTTAGTCTTAGCAGATATAATTCTATAGCATTCCTTCTATCAGCACATGAAAATTTTTAGGATGTCTTTATAGGCAGATTTGGTTTTTGCAGTTTTAATGTATTACACATGTATTTTTTTAAACACAAAACAAATTCTGATAAACCTTATCCTGTAGAGAAGGGGCGCACCAAGTGTACTTGCTCCATGGCGATGAATATGTAGCTACGCCACTGATAGGAAGGTTCTGTCTTCACAGGTTTTATTGATTTAAGTTCCACTAGATGCAGACTAACGAATAGCATGGCATTAGAAGAAATTTAAAAGAATTCGTGCATCCTGATAATTCGGACTTTTGGCGTTTCGCGCCGTGGTTACGAGAGACGGGTCTTAGAGCTCCTGATAGTCGGAACACCTGTTAACTGGGCTTAATTTGCGCCGAAGCTCAGCTCCGGTACCTCTCTGTTTTTAGTGAATATTTAAATATTGGTCAGAATTCACCGGAGCTCATAAACACTGCGCTTCGGAGCCCAGTGCAATAACGCTTCCGAAAAACGAATCCTAAATGACCCTTTCCTTTTCCTCCCAGCTCCAATCTTTTGTATCAAAACACTAATAAATGACGTAAAGTGTCGCTCACGTAAGAGATGAGATGAAACGGGCTCGGTTTTTATATCAGTCTTCGGGTTTCGGCATCAATCTGTCTTAAATTCCAAATTTTAGTTTTTTTCCATTTCAAATCATTTTAATGCTATTTTGATCAGAATAAAAGAGTAAAGTCTTTTTCTATTCTGCATTGCTGCGAACCATTAATTTTTTGTGTTAACACAATTTCCGAATCATAATCCTGAGCTTATTTATTCGCAGAATTCAGCGATTCATTAACATTAAGATTCGGCAAAGATTTATATTTGGAAGTAATGATAACTAAAAAGTAGAATAGTTGATAGCTAAGTATACGTAGAGAGATGTATTTAAATATTTTATTTTGCTAAAAAAAAATAATAATATAAAAATACTTTAATTTTGAAAATAATGTATGAAATATATTCTATCAAATATGCAGACTGGAATGACGGCGGAGGGGAACGGTACGCTACGAGTGTTAGTACTACGGAATATTAGGGCTCCGGTACTTTTTTTTCTTAGAAATTAAGCCCTGCCTGTTAACAGTAGCTCCGATACAACTGTCTCTCTTGTCTAGTGTTGCCAAGTGTCCCTATTTACGCGGAACGTCCCGATTTTCATTGGCTCCTAGACCTGTCCCGCATAACCGCTGCGTGGGACGCCAAGAGTCTCGATTTTTCATGATGCACGCATTCTTTTAAATTTCCTTCCGTATTATCAAATTCGTTAGACTGCATCAAGATCAAGCTGAATTTAGTAAAACGTGCGATGACAGAACCTGACTATAACGAAAAACTTTTATAGTCCTTTCAAAAGGAATAACTTGCGAATCTACCAACCTAGGCAGGAACCTGTCTAAAATGGATTTTGTGTGTGTGTGTGTTTCATAACGATTTTGTTTTCACGGGTTTTACTGTACTTTGTTTGTTCAGTATACCCTGCGAAAACGGACCTGTTAATAACGGAATTCTGTTTCAAAAGTAAAAATTTCACTGTCCCAGCGATTCTGTTTTCACCGGTTTTACTGTATAAGATTGTTGTGTTTATTTAGTATAATAAAATCTGCTAAGAAGAAATAACAAGAGACGAGTGAAATATTCCGTTTTAAACAGGTTTTCGTATTACCGTGTGGACAATAAAATGTTTACGTTCAAGACATCGTTCCGTTATCGACAGGTTCCGTTTCAATAGGTTTTACTGTATTTTTATGTTTCGATTTAGAAGCCGTTGTCCCGCTGGACAGTGTTGAATTCAGAGGGTGACCCGGGGGACATTGCCCATAGAGAATTGAAACCCCCCCCCCCCCGGAAGATTTGAGATTGTATGGTACTTTTAATGGTAAAAAAAGTGCAATTTAACCCCCGGGGAACTATACAATGCCCCCCCCCCCCCCGGAACCACATAAATCCCTCCCGATGAAAAGTGTCTGAATTCAACACTGCCGCTCGATCTGGCAGCGGCAAGGCAAACTCTTGTCCCTCCTGCAAGGCTGCAAGGTCTCCTCAAAATTTTGCCCCCGGCGCAATCGCACTTTTGCTTCCTCCTCCCTCCGCGCCTCTGCTTTCTCCTTTTCCATGAACTTGCCCCTCGTCCTCATTCTCCTCTGCTCTCTTTCCAACTCATGAATGCGGGAAAGGAGGTTTTATTTGCTGACACACTTTGCTGAGCCTGACGTCACCCACTCATTGACGTCATGGTTGCGTGTTTCAGCGGTTGGGTTTTTTCTTTCTCAGAAGAAATTATAGTATTGGAAGTTTACCTTCCTAAACGTGAGTTCCGGGAATTGATTGACTTTCGCCTCAAACGTACACAAGATCACGGCCGTCACAGCATTTAAAGAACTTGGGGGGAGAAATAAATTTAAATATTTTGAAACATAAAACTTTGTTGTTGTAAAATAGAATCTATAGATGTTTTTATTCTATTCTTTATTGACCTTCAACAAAATGATCGCTTATAATGCTACAAATGCTCTCTAACTTAGTTTTATTATAAAATTAACCCATACATTTAAAGCTGTTCTCAAATCTTCTTGAATTTTCTTGATTTCGGACACATTCCTGAATTTAGTTTTGTTCGTAAGTGTGTGAGATTGATAAGTTCAAGTGCTGCTATTCAGAAACCATGAAATCGAATACTTTTTTCATTTTTCCATCATAAAGGCAGAGTATCTTTCAGAAAATGCTGTCGAAGTTGGCGTTTTGAACTGAATTTCTGAACGCGACAGCTTGATAAAACTCGTTATAAAGGCAACAATCGCTTTTAAGTGTTCTGTCCCCCTCACGCGAAAACACCCGCTCGCTACTAATGTTAAACCTATGGGGCAATTATTTTACCATAGACGTAGAGTTCTGAAAATTATTGGTGGGGCGCAACTCGATACGTAACTATTTTCCGCACAAATATGTGCATGTGAGTGTAAAATAAATCGATTATAATTTGATATTGCTTTTTTAACTTCCTTTTAAAGAAATTAAACAGAATCGTATGCTGATAAATAAATCACAAGTTAAATAAAACTTTAAGACAATGTAAAGACCTGTTTATAAAATGATGCACTCACTCTTATTCGCGAATCGTTTGTAATCAAATCACAGCAAAAGTTAACTTTCAATAAAGTATTTTTTTTTTTTTTCGGAATATGAATTTTACCTTTTAGGTAGATTTCGTAAGAAATACTACCTATTACATTCTAACCTAAGTTGGAATATTTGAAATTTTTTTGCAGATCTACGCCGATTATGACTCCCAGAACCCAAATCCAGCCCCAGTTCAAAATTTTATCTATATATCTATCTATGTCACTTCTTTATGGACACGACAACTTCCATAATTCTGCACAAATCTCTTCCAAACTGATACATAAAATCAAGGGGCATAAAATCTCGGTCAAGTTCGTTAACGCGCAAAATCGAACCAAGGGTGGGACGGCTTTTTGTGTAAACAGGAAAAAACCCATAATTTCTTAATTATGATACGTATAAAGTTATTATTACTTCTACGAAAAGGGCCGAAAATTTATGTATGACAGATTTGTAATGTCATTTAAAATGGCCCCAACGGGGTGAAAAAGGGCGGAGAAGGGGGGGGGGGGGGTTAGAAGAAAAAAATTCATAACTTTGTCCATTCACAAGATATCAAATCCGCTTAAATTTATTATAAATCCTCTTAATATTATCTAAAACTTTTTTTATTGAAAATTTTTTTATAGGACCAACCCTTATAGCAAAAAAAAATTTTAAAACAAAAAAAATTCCCTGCCGGCTCCACCTGCAAACAAGTTCGGTTTCGAAGTGGGGTGGTTCCCACTACCGCATCATGGCAAAAAGGTCATTTCTTCCGCAATTCCCAACAAACAGGTGCCCCACGGTCTGCGTCTTCGAAATCTACCTGTGCCTGTAGGCCGAGCCGTCGGAGATTTTTTTTTTTTTTCGTTTTTTATATCAAAAGTTCAAACTTTTAGCATTTTATTTTAATTAAAAAATATAACATAAATGGAAAATGTATGTCTAATCTCATTTATACTTGTAACAAAATAAAAAGAGGAGGGAAAAAAAGAAAAATCTGCCGTGAAATGGTACAAAACTTCCATAAAATATTAGTAAGTCCAAAAACTAAAAACTTTTTTTATATTAAAGAAAAAAAATCTATTTTAGAAATTATTGGTGGGGATCGAGCCCCGCGCATACAAATCTACGCCTTTGTATTTTACAATATTTCGTTTGCAGTTCAATATTTTGAAACGATTTCTTTTTACATTGGATAAGCTGAGATAAGATGTCTTCAGCGCATCGCCTCCTTTTTCCCGTTTTCTTTGCAGGTTTATTTTTTTTTAATTAGGATACTTTCATTTTCGGAACCGGTTTCGAAAGTGCAAGTATACCCTCTCAAAATGTAGTTCATTTATTGAAAAATGAACAAGTTGGAAATTGTACGTCAAACGTGACAAATGAGGTGCGTTCGTACTGTTAGCTAGTTCTATAAATATTCAGATCTTGATGATTTTTAATTCTGTGAAATGAATTATATCGTCTGCAGATTCATTTCTGTCATAAACTATAGTATCTGGGTCGCTTGATGGTTAAACCTCGGTAGCTCCTATAACAAGAAAAAACCGATTTCTTTTTGAAAAATTTAAATTTCTTAATAAATATTTTTATTAATATTTTCTAAAGTTTTGGTTCGATTTTCATAAAATTTGAAATGTCTCGACAAAATTCTGCAAAGATAATATATCTTAAATTTGAAACCATTTGATTGGTTAGTTTGTGCGTTGTTATATGCGCACGGACGGACGTACCAGACGACGACAATAGGTGCTACGTATTTATATTAATTACGAACGCACCTAAAAATACATTCTATGTTAAAAAATAAGTCCGTAAATGTGACAGAATTTCGCGGAGAATTTTTTTTTTTTTTTTTTTTTTTTTATCTATTTAATATGCAATAGTAAAGTACATATTTAAAATAATGCTTAAGTAAAGTCAGGGCTTAATTTCTAATAATAAAAGTACAGGAGCCCTAATATTCTGCAGTACTAACACCCGTAGCGTACCCCCCCCCCCCCCCCCTCCGCCGTTACACCAATCTGCATATTTATATTTCATACATTATTTTTAAATTTTAAAGCATTGTTTTTTTTATTTAGCAAAATAAAATTTTTTAAATACATCTATCTGCGTATACTTATAGCTATCCACTATTCCACTTTTGAGTTATTACTACTTCCAAATAGTAACCTTTGCCTAAACTTAATGTTAATTAATTGCAGAATTCTGAGATTAAATAAGCTCAGAATTATGATTCGGAAATGGTGTTTAACATTCTGTTTACTCTTTATTCTTATCAAAATAGCATTAAAATGATTTGAAATGTAAACAAGAACGAAAAATCCTGCGTCAAGCATAGATTATGTAACACTTTCCCACGCTTTCAAAATAATTTTACAAATCATTACCGTTTAATAAGCTGAAAGACAACATCTAAAGTGAACAATATGGAAAACGCATAAATATTTAAAAACTTAATTTCAGGAATTTCCAACATATACAATATTCGAAAAAATATCCGAATACTTTTATTCAGCCCTGTATAGGATCTATAGATTTGTATGTAGACTACATAGGATGCTAAATTTTAGTTTAGTTAGTAAACGCGTAGCACAGTTTAAAATTCTCCTTCTGGAGTTTCTGTCAATAAACGGAAATGTGTTCGCGTGAACTTTTGTGCTGCCCTATATATGAAATACAGAATTTATACACACCAAGTAATAGACAAAAAGTGAGTTAAATTTAAAATTGCGTTCAGTAACTTAAAAAGGCACTTTCAGGAATTATTGTTAACAGACAGTAGAAAATTATTTTGTGTGTCCCTGTAAATGAACGATGACTGCTATACACACACTATTCTGGAGTAAGCCTCTTGTAATGCACTTTAGTGATATATATAAATTTCAATGCGTTTAAAATTGGGAAACATTATTTAATTAAACCGCAAACGATTTTTCTCCATAGACGCAATGTAACGGAATTCTTTTGACTGTCTCTGTAAAGTAACTATAAGTGCTATGCACACCCTATTCCATATTAAGCTTCTTGTGACGCACCTTAGTGATATATATCAATTACAATGTATTTGAAATTGTGTAACCTCATTAAAATAAACCACAAAGGATTTTTCCTCATAGACCGTAATGTAACGGAATTCTTTTGCGTGTCCCTGTAAAAAAACTATAAGTGCTACACACTTTAGTTGAAATAGGAAACATGCTATAGGTATAACGACAATAACATATAAAAATTGCAGCGCAATCCGAGATATTTACGGGATTTAGAGCACGGCCAGACAAACCGAAGTCATAAACACTTTTCAACTAGGTTGGAAAGTGTTAAAAATAAATAAAATTTTGAATTTAAGACAGAATGAGCTCGAGCCTGCCGAAACCCGAAGATTGATATAAAAATAGAGCCCATTTCATCTCCACCTCTTACGTGCACTTATAAGTGATTTGATACAAAAGAAGGCAAACGATTGGAGATGGGAAGGAAAGGAAAGGTTCATTTAGGATTCGTTTTTCGGAAGCGTTATGGCACTGTGCTCCGGAGCGCAGTGTTTATGAGCTCCAGTGAATTCTGGCCAATATTTAAATTTTTACTAAAAATAGAAAGTACCGGAGGTGGACTCCGGCGCAAATTAAGCCCTGAGTAAAGTACATACTTAAGGTTTCAGTACGTAGTAAAATATATAGTAATTACATTAGTAAAGTATATACTTAAAATTCTGATCTTATAATTACTAACAATGATAATAATAACAGCATGGTAAAATGAATTTTAATTATTATTGTTCATTATGAATCTCTTGCATTCTAGAGTGAAGCTCCAATGTGTTCTAGACGCACTTCGAATAATTGGACCAATCATAAAAAAAAAGGTTTGTGTTAAAAGGTTAGGTAAACAAATGTATATTCGAAATTAATTTTCGAAAAAAATTTTTTAAATGTAACCTATAATGAATAATGATAAAAACAGAAATCGATTTCTACAAGTTTTAAATGTTACTAATCCAAAATTACAAATCATTCTGTCACGTAGTTTTTGAATTATGTTTTAAGGCTGTTCTTGAATTCAAAAGAGCTACTTTCTGACACATTTCTGAATTCATGTTTATTCCGAAACGCATGAAATTGGTAGGTGTTCAGAAACAATGTAATCGAAAGACATTTTTTTCCATTTTTTGATAAAGGCAGAAGATCTTTTAGAAAATACTGTCAAAGTCGGCGTTTTGAACCGAAGTCCCGACGCGGCAGCACGAAAAAGGGGAAAAACGTGTCGTCCCGTGACAAGAATCGCTTATAACTCAATAAAAAAATTATTTATCAAAAAATGGAAAACGCAATTCCATAGTTAGGCCTGCCAATTTTATACCTATATGTTTAAAAATGTGTCAGAAAGTTCCGCGTTGTTGAGTTGGGAATTTGAGAACCATCTTAAAAACTACCGGCATTACTATCTGTTTTGCAACGATTTAAAATAGATTTAACACGAGCAGTTTCAAACTTTAAATCGGCGTAATTCATAAACTCGTAATTCAACATAGATAACCAAACAAATAATTAACAGATTTCAATTTTTTTTTTTTTTTTTTTTTGTGTGTGTGTGTGTTTGTTTTAGGTAGATTTCGTAGGAAGTACTACCTATTACATTCTCCCCTAAGTTGCAATTATTGAAAATTTTTTGCAGATCTACGCTGATTCTGACTCCCAGAACCCCAAAACACCCCCAGTTCAAAACTTTATCTATCTATCTATCTATTTATCTATGTCACTTTTTTATGGACAGGATAACTCACATAATTCTGCACACATCTCTTCCAAACTGATATATAAAATCAAGGGACATAAAATCTCGGTCAAGTTCGTTAATGGGGGAAAATCGAACCAGGCGGCGGCGGAAAAGGGGGTTCTTTTTGGTGAAACCAGAAAAAAAAGACATAATTTCTTAATTATGATAGGTATCCAATCCGTTTAAAGTTATTATTATTTCTAGGAAAAGGGCCGAAAATTTATGTAGGACATATTTTTGATATCATTAAAAATGGCCCCAAGGGGAGAAAAAGGGGTGTTTTGAAGAAAAAAATTCATAACTTCATCCATTCACAAGATATCAAATCCGCTTGAATTTATTATAAATCTTCTTAATATTATCTAAAACTTTTAATTGACATGTTTTTATAGGACCAACCTTTATAGCAAATAATAATAATAATAATAATAATAATAATCCCTGCCGGCTTCGCCTGCAAACAAGTTAGGTCTTGAAGTAACTGCTGCCCAACTGCCGCATCATGGCAAAAAGGTCATTTCTTCCTTAATTCCCAACAAACAGGCGCCCCACTGCCTGCGTCTTCGAAATCTACCTGTGCCTGTAGGCCGAGCCGTCAGAGACTTTTTTAAAACCAATTTTCTTTATTTAAAAGAGAGGAAAATAACAACATAGATTTAAATATCTACATAACAACCAAGCTAGTGTGGACCCCAAAACACAGGGTTCATTTGGATGTATTTGCGTTTAAATTATAGATTCATTCAACGCTGATTTTAGGTATATTTAAAGTCAGTATCACAGGCCCGGGATACGCCGGTCTTTCGTTTAAAAGTATATACTAAAGAAAACCCTTGTACGCTGCCGAAGGCAGTGGTGTCTCCAATTCTAAGTTCATTTGAAATTTTTTTCGTTTAAATATATGAAAATCGTTCAACGCTGATTTTAGGTATATTTAAAGTCATTATCACGGGTCCGGGCTACGTCGGTCTTTCGTTTAAAAATATATATTAAAGAAAACCTTTGTACGCTGCCGAAGGCAATGGGGTCTCGAATTCTAGGTTCATTTGGACAGATTTTATTGGTTATTTTTTCGTTTAAATATATAAAAGTCAGTTAACGCTGATTTTAGGTATGTTATATCATGGAGCTTGGGAGCGCCGGGCTGATCCGCTATTTCTAAAAATAGTTATAGGTTTTGGCATTCGTTCAAAACTGAGCTATATGCATTTTTGCAGATGACAGAAAAATCTGTGGGCAAAGTCAAAGGGGGCTTTAGAATTTTTTGGTGGGCTTATTGATTTTTTATTATTATTATTTCTGTGCTTCAATGATAAAAAGTTATAGGCAGAAGTAGAGGACAAGTTCTCTTGTCATAAAATTTTTCATCGCAAAGTTAATTTTTTTTTTTTTTTTTTTAATGTAACCAGAGCTTGATTAATGTTGTCTAGGGCACAAAGACCAGCACTTTTTGACCCCCTCACCTTCTCAAACTAAACAGTAATGGGGATCTGGATCCCCAGCAGTGTTTTAATTTAGGAAGTGGCCCGGAGGTCCCACCCCCGTAGGACTTTGGATTTTCCATTTATTAATAGTCTAGAAGTGCAATTTCTCCTCGGAACATCATAATCTCTCCCCTTTCTCGGAGTTGCAAAAATTCCTCCTGGGAAAAAATGTCTGAATTCAACACTGATCCCCAGCTCTCCTCTCAAAACAAGGAACAAACAAGTATAAAAACAATTATAAATCGTGCATACAAATCAGTGTTGAATTCAGGGGGTGGCCCGGGGGGGGGGACATCCCCCCCAACCCGGAGAATTTAAATGTCCCCCACAGAAGATTTGAGATTTTGCGCGTTTAATGGTCGAAAAGTGCAATTTCCCTCCCGGAACTCAATAATATCCGGCACCCCCGGAGCCATAGAAATCCCTCCCAGAGAAAAGTGCCTGAATTGAACACTGCATACAAATACAGTAAAATCTATTAAAACAAAATAACAAGGGACTGATGAAAAATTTAGAAAGTTTTCCATCTTAGCAGGTGTAACTGTTGGTACTTTTTTTTCTCCGAGTCAGGTATTTCTCAGTTTACTGCAACATTCCGTTTTTATAGGTTTTATATGTACAGAAGAATGAAAGTTGAAGTTAAATAAAAGGGTAGGCATATTAATACGTCAGTACAATAAAACATTCGATATTACAATGCGATTAAAAATAAACCTCTTTTTTTTTTTTTTTTTAGAAAATGTATTTTTAAGAAATGTTTTCGAAATCATTTTACTCATTTTGGGGTTTCCGTTTGCGGTGGGCCCAATGCCTGGGCCTATACGGTAGAATGTAAAATAGCTGCTATTACTATTAAAATACTACTGACCAGCCCGGCGTTACCCGGGCCGTGATAAATCCTTAAATGAACCGCAAATAAAAAATACTGATAATTAGTGATAAAACTGCTCGTAAGAAAACATTAAAAAAAGAAAAGCTTTTGTTTTCCAAACCATTAGACATTTTTAATCGATATAAATTTTAAGGTTTTACAGCCCGTGTAAAAATGACGTCAGAAATACTGTTATCTGGTTGTAAAATAAATATATTTTCTTCCTCAGAAAACGACCCTTTTTCAAATTCTATAGAAAGGGAGAACTCCCCCCCCCCTCCCATTTCCTTTTCCAGACTTCAAAAAATTGATAGCTCATCCCTCTCTTTCCCTTTTGTTCACCCCTCTCTCAAACAAAGCAGGGGGAAGAATGGATGCTCCCTCAAGGAAGGGGAATACAATTAGAATGAAGAAGAGTTTAGAAGGAGTATTTCCTAGGGGTAGGGTTGTGAGCAGTGAAGGCCAATAGGCGAGCTATTCTTTCCTCAACCCTCTTGATTCTTCTTAATTCTATTTCCTGCGTTATTCACCCTTCAAAAAAGTTGAAGCATGCACAGTGAGGTCGAATTTACACTGAAAAATTAAGAATTTTGCTTCTCGCTTTAATATATAAGATGAAGTCTAAGGTAGAGGGGGCTCAAGAAGTTGTTAGGGGTCAAGGAGGGGGAGAGGGAGCTCAACGCACCTTGCACCCATCTTCATCTGGTTAACGCCCTGTATAATACAAGTACCTTTTTTAATCTATTCTACAGTTACAATTTAGAGATAACGCAGTATTTGCTTTGACCTCACACCGATTCTCATGATTTTGTTCAGTTATTATTTTTATATCTTTGATATCTTTTTTTTTTTTTTTTCTCCTTTGTAAACGAATAAGAAAAGGAAGATAAAATATCTTCTGGATTAAACCGATTCGTTTTATCAGCTTTTAACAGACTGAAGTCCAACTTTATACACTTTATGTAATCTGTGAAGAAGCAAAAAATTCAGGTCGTCTAGATTTTCTAACTTTTTTTAAATGTAGTTGTAGTATTTAGTAACTATAATCTTGAATAGTGCCCTGAATGATGAAGGCAGATTTGTGTTTAGAAATGCATAGTTTATTTTCTTCATATATAGTTTATTCTAAACTAGCTGACCCCCGTCAGGCGTTGCCCAGTCCCATGATAATAATAATAATAATAATAATAATAATAATAAAATCAATTTTTTATTATTTTATATCTTTAACCCGATTTTGTATGAAATTATATTTTTAATTGAAAAATTCGCGAAAAAATATTGATATTTAGTGATAAAAGCGCTCATTTTCTTGTTTTTTCACATAAGGTCGTTTCATAGTTTAAAATAAAAAGTTCTTTTTGTCCGAACTCTTTGAAATCTTTATGGGTGATAAATAAAACGGTTTTACAGTCCCTGTAAAATTTCGTGAAAAAAATATTCTTATCTAGTTGTAAAAGAAATGTTTTCTTCTTGCTTTTTTTTTTTTTTTTTTTTTGTTTGTCGCCTTTAACATAGCAATACAAAAATAGTTCTCATCTTCCGAACTCTCTGGCATTTCAATCGGTTATAAATATAACTGTATCCAAGCCTTCTTTAAAATTTTGCGAAAAAATATGCATATTTAGTAGTGAAAACATGAGTTCTTAAAAAAAAAAAAAATAATAATAATAAAAAAAGTTTTAGCTTTCAGCCTCAGATCAAAAATAAATGAGAAGGTTTATGCTTTCAATGCAATGGTACGGCTTCTTCCGTTTTCAATCAACCCTTTTCAATCCCCTTGTTAAACAGATGAGGGCTGGGTTAATCAATCAGGTTTCCCATTTCTGGGGGTAGAAGCCTTCTAAAAAACTTTGACGCATGCGCAAAGAGACGATTTTCATGTGGATTTGACAGAATGCGCTTTTCGTTTTAACTATATATATATATGGCTTTTATGATACGTGATCAATAGAAAATTCCATGTATATCTGAAGATTTAATGCAAGGAACTTATAAAGAATTTTTTTTTTAAGTCAATTTAAAGTTTTATCCTATTTTTTTCGGAATGGATTCGGGTAAAAAATTTTCAGCAAGCAAAGGAAAAGTGTTTGGAAAATTAATTTCCACTCTGTACCTACGCAAAAAGCGAGCTTTGTATTCAGTTCCGTAGCAAAAAAAAAAAAAAAAAAAAAAAAAAAAAATGGAGTGGGGAGGGTGTTCAATTTTCAATTTTAACATAGTGTCTTCAATATAGTGTTAATTATGCACTATATTCAATATATCATTAATGATTTTAGCATAATGCATTTAATTTAGAGGATTCTCGTTTTAAATGTAATAATTAAATTTTTTCAATAAATTATCATCGATCGATAAAATTTTAAATTTAACCCACCTCTTCCTGGTTACTGTCTCTCTATATTCACATTTAATTTTACATATCGCAAGCAGAAAAGTAAATTCAAAGTAGCAGAGGCCTTGCAAGTGGAAGGAAAGCTCAATGATTCTACCCCCTCCCCCCCCCCCCCAATAATAATAATACAAAAAGCAGTGTTTTTTTTCTGATTTTATTATAGGCATTTCTTGTCCCTTTCTATACTCTCACGTAAAGTTGTCCCAACTCATGCACCCACCGCCGAAACAAAACATTGGCTACGTTAGTGTGCAAATTCCTTTTCAGTAAATACGTGGCAAGTAAAAACCGACGTAATGAAAAGCATAAATTGTTAAAATAAATATATCATTCAAAAGTTTTATCACTGTGTGCAGCGAAGAGTGGGGGGTAACCTCCGAAGAGTATTTAAAAACGAATAAGATGCATACAAATCGCTTGTGTTAAGATAAACATATGATGTGTAAAAACCAAAGTAAAGAAAAACATTAAAAAAAGCATATTTTTTTACCACTGTGCCATGGATTCCTCTATTTCAACACAAAATTAATAGAAGAAAAGTTTAGGAGAAATAGCAGCAAAATAGAGTACTGCTTACTGTTCTTTATCCTTTTCTCCTTTTTTTTTCACTCTGAAGATTGAAGGAAATTTTCTTTAAAAAAAAAAAAAAAAAAAAAAAAAAAACTTAAGCCGATGTTAAATTCATTATGATTGTTTGTTCTTTTCATTACGTCGGTTTTTATGTGTCATCATTTATTAAACACTGTCTTATGGACATGTACCACAACGAAATCGTTAATTTTATGAGTAACAATGGCACAAATCCCCTCCCAGATGAAGATCCCGGCTGTGTCACTGTTTTTCAGATTATTTAATAGGGCTTCATAAAATAAAAGGAGCCCCTATGCTTCAGTTTTCAGAGAAAAGTGTGAGGAACAGCAATAGCAATAATACACGTACTTACACTGCAAAAAATAACTGTTGATTTTACAGTATAAAACTGGCACCCCAGCTGCCAGTATTATACCGTAAAATTAACAGTATTAAATAGTAAAATAAGCAGTAATACGCTGCCGCGCAAGCAGTAATTACGCTACCGCGCAGAATGCGCGGTAGCGTATTACTGCTTGCGCGGCAGCGTATTACTGCTTATTTTACTATTTAATACTGTTAATTTTACGGTATAATACTGGCAGCTGGGGTGCCAGTTTTATACTGTAAAATCAACAGTTATTTTTTGCAGTGTACCTAACTACTGTTCCTCACTGTTTCTTTAATACATTTTGCATTGAAGAAGGGACTCCTATTATAAGGCACTGAAACAGATGTATGATAAAAACTTTTTGGCTATTTATTATTTTTATTTATGTTAGTTTTTACAGATTATGCATTCAGGGTTTCCAAATAGTACGTTTTCTTCGTGAATTGTACGTTTTTCAAGCCTATAATTCATTTTGAAAATTTTCCAACTCAGTAAAAAATTGTTCACTCCGGGGGTTCGAACTCAAAGGTCTTTGGCTTAAATTGCTAAAGCTTTGCCTGTTGAGCTACTTGGACAGGCAATCGGCCGACACAGTGCACTCAGATAACCTTATTGGCAATTATCATCTGGTCTACCGTGTCGATAGTTCAACAAAATATACCGCAAGTAATGGAACATTATACAAATTTAAAAAAATTTCAACTGAGTGAAAAAATTACCAGGACCTCCCGTTTCGGAACGGAAGCGGTACCTCCACGCCACTAATGTTTGCCAACATCGCCGCAATATTTACCATTTATATTCTGTTACATTTCTTTGTAGATTTTCGCTAAGCGAAACGGTCGTAAAAAGGTTTGAAAATGGTTTAAAATTGGATTAAATACCTAATCCGTCGGCCTATTTTTTACGAAAAATGTTTACAGTTCTACCCAGGGACCGCTTAAGACTTAGAAGTAGGGGAAGCCTGACGTCACACAGGGGGCCCCCCTTTTACTCTACCAATTATGCTTCAACAATTTGAAATTTTACCATCAAAATTTTGAGTAAACAGCACTTTTAATATTAAACTAAAGCTACCTACATACATATAAAAAAATACTTTATTATATACATAATTATACATAACAAATTAATTTTGTAAATGAATTGACAAATATGGAATAGGTGCGAATATTCGAACTTCAGAATATGTTTTAGGCTTTACAAACAGGGCCGTAGCTAGAGGGGTGCCAGGGGGGGGGGGGGGGCTCAGCACCCCCTGGAAATTTTTGAGCACCCCCTGGAAAGTTGCCAATGCCACCAAATGAAATTCTGTTTCAAAAATCCAAATGAAACTTTGTTCAAATATTGAACTTAGTTTGGGGGCTTTTTACAATTTTGGATAAATACTAAATTGTAGTATTTGTTTAAAAACTGCATATAACTGCCCATTTGCACATACTAAGAATTAGCAACTTGTTGCTGGTGCAAACATTGACTCTTGCATTAGTTATATAAAGAAAATTTTCATTTTGCAGTGTTTTCCATTATTAGCATAAAACAAATAATAATAAGGAACATAGTGCCTACAATTGAATATGCACTAATTTATATTTCTATATAATACTTTGATCATATATATCTATGTTTCTGCGTGCATGTGTCAGAGAGCGAGAAATAGTACCAGCCCCCCCCCCCTACATTTTCTTGAGCACCCCCTATTGTTTACATCTAGCTACAACCCTGTTTACAAATTGCAGGACTTGCCAGTGCTATAAGAACAATGCAGGAACAACACATATTTGACGTAAATTTATGTTTGGCTGCAACACAATTTTGCTTCTATTTTATAAACAGAAATTTGGTATCACCTGAATGCTAATTACTTTCTCCTTTATTTAAATAACCTATTCTCCATATTTTATATCATTTCTCCACTCTTTATGAATATAACCAAAATATAATTATACAGATTAAATTTTCTGTTATTTTTAACACGTTACAGTCGTAAACATTTGAAATTAAAATGTAAAACATAAGAAAAATGAAAATGAGTAAGGGGCCTATTCGGTAAACAGGCCCTGTGAATGAAAACCAGATATTGTAAAATAACTGCCCCATAGGTTTAACATTAGCGAGCGAGAGGGGCCTCCGTGGCCGAGTGGTTAAGGCACCACTCCGCTAATCGCTTCATAGCGTAGGAAGCAAGGCCGGCGGTGTTCGACTCCCGCCAGCTCCATTGCACACACTTTGTGGAGCTCCTGGATGTAACTCTTGGTGTTGTAAATTTCCTTGTACTGTCTCGTCAAGATTTATGTAATTGTTGAAGACATGTCTGTGTTCTGAATAAAAAAAAAATGTATATGGATCATTCGAGACGACAGCCTATTAGCTATATATTCTAAAAGCCCACCCCCCTTCAAAGTTCTATTAGCGAGCGAGTGTTTTCGTTCACTGTTTTTATACCATTTATTATATCGACAAAAAAAAGAAAAAAGTACAAATGTGTCAGGAATAGTCTGAGGGAAAATTTAGTAGCTATAATTAAGAAAAAAAACATTTATTTTAATAAAATAAAATACATTTTTTACCCTGACTGAGATTCCCCCCCCCCCTAAAAATCAGTTTTGAAAAGTAAATTTGGGGGCCTCTTTGTATTTCAGTGGGTAAGCTCGGGCTTCACGGGCCTATTCGGTAAACAGGCCCTGGTTCTACCGACAGTAGCCTTCATCTAACTGTTTGAGTTTGAGTGTTACCGTGTTCACTCACTCACACAAATTTTGATTACAATTCTTTTCTTACACTTGCTCTTGAGTAAGTTGCTAACGAATATTAACTTTAATTTTAAAGTGCATATTGATTATGTATATTTCTTGTGTTGTAAAAATAGAAGTAAAATAATTCACAATGTAAAACTCATCTTTTATTATTTGCATGTTTCCTTTTTACTTACCCATCATAGGGTAAGTCTTGTAATCGTTTTGAAAATTGAAAAAAAAAATGACGGATTTACACGTTTCAGACACTATGGAGATTCCGAAAAACATATTTTTAGAAAAATTTGTCGTCCGTCTGTAAACACTCTATCTCCCGAACAAATCGAGATAGAGACTTGAAATTGGGTATGTACTTAGTATGTAATCATGGGAAGAAGCTTATTGAATTTCAGTCACCTCGATGATACGGAACTATATTTTTCGGACTCTCTCGAAATATTCGTTCTGATAAAAGGTATATAAAATTTTTCGAAATTGTTTATTTTAAGGAGCGAATATAAAATACAATAAAAAAAACATAAATTTTGCATAAAGCATGAAGTCGATCGGATCATGAGTTGCCGAGATAGTTGTAATCCTATATTCTACACGCTTCGATTTTTCATGACCCTGTATTTCAACCAAATTTCAATTCAAAGATATATTTTAATGGGGAAATGAGATGCTTCATCAGATGCAATAAACCGCTTGTTAATAGGATTATCGTTTTTGGAGTTATAAGGATGTTTCTTTTAAGCAATTCAGTAATCGAGCCTACAAAGTTTAGGACGTCATCAAGCCACGATTTTATTCGAATTGCAATGCATTTTATAAGTAGTTTACACATGTTTTATTTCAATATTTTACATTATGCATATCCATATGATGGGTAAGTGTTACGGTGGCCTCCAACGACTAGTTTTCCTATAAATGTGGTACATTTTAAATTGTATTTGATTGCTCCCTCCATTGGCGCACCCACGGGGGGGGGGCTGAAGCCCCCCCCCCCCCAGACCCTGAAACTTAATAATGAAGTAACTATATAACGTTTTCTATAAAATTATATTTTTTTTTTTTTTTTTTTTTTAAGATTTTTAGAAAATGTTTAAAACCTTTGTATCTCATTTCATCTTTATTCTCAAATCGTTTTCGACATACGTTAAGCGTATTAGAGACTTACAGCGGTACTCTGATTCTCTCAGCTCTGAATACACATCCATCATCCATATTTTTAGCACGGTCAAGCGGATTCAAGTCCAGACGAGGGTGGTATTTCGTCTACGTTGTACATCTGTGTAATGGACAATACGACCCATTCAAGGTCGATAAACGATTGGCACTATCCATTTTGCAAAACATTGAAGTGGGGTGCTGGAGAAATGGCAGCCCCACACTAAAAACCTTTTATTACTCTAGTACAAATGAGGCACAAACGAGGTATAAACGATTGGCCCTATCCAATTTGTAAAACATTGAAGTGGGGGGGAGGGGGGGCTGGAGAAATGGCAGCCCCACACTAAAACCTTTTTAGTACTCTAGTACAAATGAGGTGCAAACGAAAAGATTGTTGGTACAAACGAGGTATAAACGATTGACACTATCCATTTTGTAAAACATTGAAGGGGGGGGGGGGGGCTGGAGAAATGGCAGCCCCACACTAAAATCTTTTTATTACTCTAGTACAAATGAGGTGCAAACGAAAAGATTGTTGGTACAAACGAGGTATAAACCCCTATATATACAATTGCCCTATCCATTTTGTAAAACATTGAATTGGGGAGGGAGGGGCTGGAGAAATGGAAGCCCCACACAAAAATCTTTTTATTACTCTAGTACAAATTAGGTGCAAACGAAAAGATTGTTGGTACAAACGGGGTACAAATGATTGGCACTATCCATTTTCTAAAACATTGAAGTGGGAGGGCTGGAGAAGTGGCAGCCCTACACTAAAAATTTTTTATTACTCCAGTACAAATGAGGTACGAACGAAAAGATTGTTTGTACAAACGAGGTATAAACGATTGGCACTATCCATTTCGTAAAACATTGAGTTGGGGAAGCTGCCTTTTCTCCAGCCCCTACTGAAAACCTTTTATTACCCTAGTACAAATGAGGTACAAACGAAATGATTGTTGGTACAAACGGGTACAAACGAGGTATAAACGTTTGGCACTATCAGTTTTGTAAAACATTGAGGTGGAGGGGGGGGGGGGAGACTGGCCGTTTCTCCAGCCCCCCCCCCCCCTCCCCACTAAAAACCTTTTATTACTCTAGTACAAATGAGATACAAACGAGGTATAAACGATTGGTAATATTTTCAAAAAAATGTGAGTGGTGGTGGTGGGGGGGGGGGGGGGGTGGCGAAATGAGCCTCTATTTTATTACTACTTCTGGTTATACACTTTTTTTTTTTTTTTTAGCATCATTCGTGTTAAAACATTTAACTCAACGTATAAAAAAATAGCCATAGTTTTAAATTTTATATTTGGAGAATTTTTATCATCAAAGCTCGAGAAAATCATCTAAGATTAGAATAATTCACCTGCACTTCATCACTAAAATGGTAAGCATACATATTAATTTCTTTCTAAGGATAATTACACTAGTATATTCGTAAGCATAAAGTTTCAAATTTATTAATAGCTAAGAGAGGGCATATCCCGCGGTCTGCCCCTCCCTCCTGTGCCGAACAAGGTACTAATTTACTGAATCATGGACACAAACAAAAATAAAAAATGCTAAGACAAAATTGGAATGAAACGGTGAAAAATTCCGTTTTATACAGGTTTTTGCTTTAGCAAGTAAACTTTCAAGGTGTTTCTTTTGCTGAGACCATGGAATGTTTGCTATTAAGACAATATTACGTTATAGACAAGTTTCATTTACACAAGTTAAACAGTATGGGGTTATTTACACAAGTTTTACATATACAGTTTAACCAATGTAAATGAAACCTGCCTATAACGGAATATTATCTAAATCGTAAACATTCCATGATCCCATCGAAAGAAACACCTTTACAGTTTACCATCTAAGACGAAAACCTGTCTAAAGCGGAATTTCTCACCGATTTATGCAATTCCGTCAGCATTTCTTACTGTTTTTGTATCCATTGTATCCAAACCAGAGAAGACTCCATATTATAAAATTGACGTTTTCCTATTCACAATAGATGTAAATTGTCATGTTAACGGTTTTTAGCTCACAGGAGCTAATGGCCGCCGGTTCTGTATGTACGTAACGCGATAACTCTTGATAGAACTAACCGCTTTGCTTCAAATTTTGTTTATAGGTTCATTGTGATAAGGCGCTTCCCTGATTAGTTTTGGGGGTTCATTAGTTAATTACAAGGGGGTACGGGGGAAGATCCCCTGTTAATATATTGTCAATTTCTTTATTTTTCGAGGGTTTATTTCAAATTCTTTGAAATAAGAGTATAATATACAATTAGAGTGAATAGCCTGTGAGCTCAATGGCCTCAGTTTAACTGGGCAGTTTTCTCTTTATTTATTGGCTCACAAGCGATCAAAGCCTGAGAGCTAATGTGCCCACAGGTTCTGTATGTACGTAACGCGATAACTCTTGATAGAAATATCCGATTTGCTTCAAATTTTGAATATAGGTTCATTCTGATAAGGCGCTTTCCTGATTAGTTTTGGGAGTTCATTGGTTAAGTATAAAGGGGGAGGTAACAGGGACTAATCCCTCCCCCTTTTATCCCCTCAATTCCTTTTATCCCCCCTTTTAATCCCTCCCTCTCATCCCTTAATTTATATAAATAGATTTTTCATACAGAATTATCCGATTTACTGTAAATTTGGTATATCTGTTTATTCTGATATTAGATTTGGAAGTTCATTGGTTAAGTATGAAGGGTGGGAATTGGGGAGATAATCCCCCCCCCCCTTAATTTAGCTAAATGGAAATATCATGTAGAATTATTCTTTGAAATAAGAGTATAATATACGCAATCAGTGTGAATAGCCCCGTGAGGTCAATGCCATCAGTTATTTAACAGGGCACTTTTCTTTTCTTTTTTTAATTAAAAAAAAGTTTTAAAAATGAATTGAATGTTCATAATATTAATTAATTAATAGAAGAATAGTTTTCTCCCTGTAAATACACAGCGGCAAAAAAACGTTGATACTGAAAAATAAATAAGTAGATAACATTTTCTGTCATTCATATCAAAGTTCTATTTATATTAACAGGCTAACTATTTTATTATAAAATTTTATTCCTCTGTTTTCTTCACAAAATATTTCATTCTGTTCATTTATGATAAATAATATACGTTTTAGCATATGTTCAAATTTAAGCGATATCGAATTACTGATGATAAAGCAGAGACGCATAAGAGCAGTCATCGTAATTTTATTACGTTGCTGCACTACAACGAATACCGTACTATTACATTACATAAAATATTATATTACAGAATATGTCAGCTTTATACAGTAAAATAAAGCATTTTTGTAACATTTTTCAGTAATCGTAAAGTATAAAGGAAAAAAGGAAAAAATCTGCACATATCCATAAATAATTAACAAATTTTGTATCACTGATGGATATCAGAAGTGATTATAGAAAATTTCAGCAACTGTTGCAGTGCGCAAATGCAGATGGTCACTTGATCACCGACTTGTGAGTGTCGTGCAAATTCATTAGAGGTCTGCACAGGCCAGAATTTCGAGGCCAGGCCCGAACGAAATCTATCTTGCCCGTTGCAAAAGTTAAAAGTTTGGACCGGCAAGTACAAAAATCAAAGAAAATAGGCCCGACCCGACCAGTGTCAAAATCAGTTAAATCATGGCCTATCCAGTCCGCTCAATTTGTCTTTAAAAAAATTCCGATTTTACTCAACATAAAATTAAGATTATTTTAAAGAATATTGCATACTTATTTTTGGAGAAATTTTATAATATATTTTAACTTATTATATGTTTACAAGACAGAAAAAACAGAATAGCAACATTAATGATTACTCAGATTTTTCAGCCTTCAAATAAAGATTCAATCTAAGAATTAATGTAGTTTAGAATAAAAGAGAAAAAGAGGGTTAAAAAATCATAACTTTTAAGCTGTATAAAAAAGTAGATTTTTGAAAATATTTCTTCGTAATTTATTAAGGCTCTTCTCAAATCGAATAACGCTACTTTCTGACACATTTATGAAATCAATTTTTTTCAGGAATGCATAAAATTGACAGGTGTTCTTATTCAGAAAGTATGTAATCGAATAGCGTTTTCCTTTTTCTGATAAATGCAAAAAATCTTTCAGAAAATACTATCAGAATTGGCGTTTTGAATTAAATTTCCGGACGCAATAGCACGGTAAAGAAGAAAAACCTATCGTCACTAGAAATGAATTACTTATATCTCAATAGGTTATTTATTTATCAAAAAATGGAAAACAGTACTCGATTCCAAATCGCTTCAAAAGTCAGACCTGTCAATTTTATGCCTTTACAGTTAAAAATAAAAGTCAAAAAATGTTTCGGAGAGTTTCATGTTGTTAAACTGGGAATTTGAGAATCACTTAAGGCATATTTTCACTGAATCCATTAACAGCAACTTATTATTTCTATTACTATTTTGACAAAACAAACTGTTTGGGCACAATTAAGTCCAGTTCTGACCCGGCTGGACTGTATATAAAAGAATTTAAGCCTGATCTCGGCTCGGCCCGAATCTGCTAAAACAATAAAACTTGGACTCAGACACGATGTAAACATCCGATGTCGATCTCTACGCTTGACATGTTATATTACTCTATTGATGATGAAACTAGCGTCACTTCATGAAGCAGATTTATACTTCTCGCGAACGTTATCATCACATTTTACCGGTTTCGTTTAAATTTTTATATCGGTCCGGTTAAACGTAAAATTTATTTTTAAATTGGTAGATATAGTGACAGTGATGAACTGATTTTTATTCAAAGACGAAAAAAAGATTGTTAAACGTATATCTTTCAAATATTCTGATTCTGGCGATGCATAAAAACAACTGAAGTTTCAACAAGTAAAAATCTATAAGTCATCACGTGTCCGAGGCCCGTACCCGGCCCCATTAAATTTTTTTGTTAGCCCGTTTATTTTGTCAGTCGGCCCGGCACGGCCTCTCAAAAATCTTCTAATTCTGGCGGCCCGGCCTGTTTTAAAGTTTACCTTCATTTTGCCGGATGCGTTGCTAAGCCGGGCCTGTGCAGACCTCTAAAATGCATTAGCCCCCCTCCCCCCCCAAAGCGAAATCCTGGGTGCGCCACTGGCTCCCTCCAGACTGTATTTCCACGAATCCGGAAAATCGGCTTAAAAGGCGAACTTTGAGTGTGTGGGTTGGGTTGATTATTGACGGCCAATTATCTACACTTGGGATATAGGCCCGGGGGTGGAGTGCCCTTCGTGGGGGGTCTTTCTAAGGGAACCTAACCCGTATTTACGCATGGAGAAATCCACGGCTCGAAGAAAACCACGAAAACTCCGAACGATTAGGCCGACAAGCGCGATTGGGATCGAACCCAGCACCTCCCGTCTACCAGCTTCGAGAGGAGAACCTCTCAGCCACTGGTGGGGCGGCGAACTTTGAGAAAACTTTCTGTAAGATTTTTTGTTTTTATAAGAAAATGGGAATTATCTCTTATTTCTTAGGTATCGGAATGAAATCTGCAAAATTTATATATTTACGTATATATCTGGAAATTTCATGAATTTACGAAAGAAAACGAATTCGGGTATCTGTCAGAAAATAGTCAGTTTTGGATATCTATGATTAAAAATTGCTAATGATCACATGTGACACCCCCTCCAAAAAAAAAAAAAAAAAAAAAAAAAAAAAAGACTCCCATTCTAAATGGAGGGTTGGATCCGTTTCTGCGTATACACAGAAAAAAATAAAACCCAATTTGGGTCGAAAGATTCTTGGGTATGTGCCCAGATTGGGTCATGCCTGTTTTTTGAAAATGGGTATTTAACAGTGCCCAAAATGGATATACAGTGGTAACCAAAGCAGGCATTACCCAATTTGGGCACATACCTATCTTTCGACCCAAATTGTGTTTTATTTTTTTCTGTGTAGCTAAATCCCAGGTTCGAATCCTAGCCTTAGATACTTTGCTGCACTCTGTTGGAGAAAAATTATTAAACTGTGAATTTCAACCCACAACGAATATAATATTTCAGGTTGAAACTTTTCTTGTGTATATAATATGATCTTTTTTTACTTTTGAACAAATGTAAAGCATCAGCTTCTTGCATCCAGATTCCTTTAAGTTGGTTCGCAAAAAAATTCCCCCCACCCTTCCCAACGTGCAACTTTCTGACACATTTTCTGACTCATTTTAAGTAGATTTCGTAAGAAATACTACCTATTACATTCTCCCCTATGTTGGAATTTCTGAATTTTTTTTGCAGATCTACGCTGATCATGACTCTTAGAACCCAAAACCACCCCAGTTCAAAACTTTATCTATCTATCTATCACTTTTTTATGGACACGATAACTTCCATAATTCTGCACAAGTCTCTTCCAAACTGACACATAAAATCAAGGCGCATAAAATGTCGGTGAAGTTCTTTAATGGGCAACATCGAACCAAGAGATGGAGGGGGGGGGAGGGGATTTTTGTGAAAACCGAAAACAACCCATAACTTCTTAATTATGATATTACGTATCGAATCTGTTTCAAGTTATTATTACTTCTAGGAAAAGAGCCAAAAATGTATGTAGGACAGATTTTTGATATCATTAAAAATGGCCTCAAGTGGGGGGGAGGGAATAGGGGTTTAAGAAGAAAAAAAAAACATAACTTCGTCAATTCACAAGATATCCAATCCGCTTGAATTTATTATAAATCTTCTTAAGCTCTCATATTAACAAGCTTTTTATAGGACCAACTCTTACAGAAAAAAATAAATTAATTAATTAAATAAAAACAAAAAGATCCTTGCCGGCTCCGCCTACAGACACAGGTAGATTTCGAAGTCGGTGGTCCCAACTGCCGCATCATGACAATAAGGTCCTTCTTCTTCAATTCCCAATAAATAGACGCCCCACGGTCTGCGTCTTCGAAATCTACCTGTGCCTGTAGGCCGAGCCGTCAGGGATTTTTTAAACGTAAAAGCAATGACACTTGCAGGCATGATTAGTGAAGTGTAATCGAATGTAGTGATTTGTAATCGAACGGTTGTTTTTCATTTTTCGATAAATGAATTACATCTTGAGCTGTAAGCGATTTTTGTCTCAGGACGGCAGTGTTTTTCCTCTCCCGCTCTATCGCGTCCGGAAATTCGGTTCAAAACGCAAACTTTGACAACATTCTCTGAAAAATCTTCTGCTTTTACCAAAAAGTAGAAAACACAGTTCGATTACATAATTTCTGAATAAGAACTTCTGCCAATTTCATGCGTTTCAGAACAAAAATGAATTCAAAAATGTGTCAGAAAGTAAGCTTCTTTGGATTTAAGAACAACCTTAAGGCTGTTCTAAAAAGAAAAGAAAAGAAAAGAAAAAGAAATTCCCCGCTCAGCAACGCCAAACTTTCTGACACGTTTTCTGACTCATTTTTAAACGTAAAAGCATGATACTCGCAGACATAATTATTGAAGTGACTGAACATTCGATATATGAATTACACCTTGAGCTATAGGCAATTTTTGTCTCAGAACGGCAGCTTTTTCCCCCTCTGCACTGCCGCGTACCGCGTACAGAAATTCAGTTAAAACTCCAACTTTGACAGCATTTTCTGAATGATCGTCTGCCCTTACCAAATTTTTCGAAAAAACAGTTCCATTACATAGTTTCTGAACAAGATAATCTGTACTTTCATGCGTTTGAGAACAAAACGAGAACGAAAAATCATGCGTCAAGCGCAGATTATGTAACAATTTCCAACGCTTCCAAGCCAATTTTACAAATCGTTAGCGTTTAAGGAGGTGAAAGGCATAACGTATTTAAAAACACAATTTTGGGAATTACCAACAATATTCGGAAAAATATCCGAATTCTTCTGTGCAGCCCTGTATATGATCTATAAATTTGTATATTTACTATATTAGAATGCTTAATTTTAGTTCAGTTAGGAAACGCGTAGCACAATTTAAAATTCCCCTTCTGGGAATAATGAATAAATCAAATAAATGAAAATGTACCCGAGAACTTTTGCGCTGCCCTGTATTTGATCTATAGAATATATACACACCGAGTAATAGACAAAAAATGAGTTAAATTTAGAAACGCGTTCAGCAACTGAAAACGCACTTCCAGAAATTATTGCTAACAGACAGTACAGAATTTTTGTGTGTCCCTGTAAATGAACGATGAATGCTGTACACACAATATTCTGTAGTAAACTTCTGGTAATCCACCTTAGTGATATTTACCAATTTCAATATGTTTCAAATAGAGAAACATGATTAAAATAAACCGCAACCGATTTTTCTCCATAGACCGTAATGTAACAGAATTGTTTTGAATGACCCTGTAAAGGAACTGTAAGTGCTATGCACACACTATTCTATATAGTAAGCCTCTTGTAGTGCACCTCAGTGCAATTTCAATATGTTTGAAATTGTTTAACATCGTTAAAATAAGCCACAATTTTTTTTACCCATAGGCCGTAATGTAAAGTAATTATTTTGAATGTACCTGTAAAAAAACTGTATGTGCTACACATACACACTTCATTTTCAATACCGAACATGCTATAGCAAACCTCAATAACATATATCAATTGCATAATAATCCGTATATATTTACGCGAGTTAGAGCACGGAGACACAGACAGACACAGTGTTGAATTAAAGGTCCCCCCTCCAGAAGATTTGAGATTTTATGCTTTCAATGGTCAAAAAGTGGAATTTCCCCCCCCCTCCCCGGAACTCTAAAATCTCCCCCCCCCCCCGGGAGACTGGACTCTGTACACTGGACAGGCGGACAGGCAGACAAACTGAATTCATAAACACTTTTCAACTATACTGGAAAGTGTTAATAAAAATGAATTTAAAAAATATGTCAGAAAGTAGCCAATTCAGATCTGAGAACAGCTTTAATTGAAACGGAAAATTAGACCGCATAAAAAAAAAAATTAAATTTCGTAACTTTTTAAGAAATATTTTTATTGACCCAAATCGCTTTTAAAAAACTTCTTTACTTCATTTAAAAACATTTTTGTCTATGACTAACCGGCTTATGGAATTAGCCATTGGACACCACTGAGAGTGAACAGCCTGTATAAGTAGTAATATAAAACGAACATTAGTAAGTATTTAGAAAATTAAAATACGTAAATAAACACAAATTCCACATATCTTTACGACTTTTTTTTATACTCAATACACTACATTTCTTTGATCTTTAAATTGGTAGTTTTGATTAACAGTTATTTTGTTTTATCGTAATCAAAGTATATTAAAATAAAAAACGCAATAAAAGTTTTTGATTTCATCTCATACAAAAGTAAAACAGCTCATTCATGATTCATTATCATTTATCCTTTTTCTTTCTCTCTTGTGAAAACATGTTTGGCGAAGAGTTGGCGACGAAAACAAATCATTAAAGTAACCGGCTCTGCATAGAGATTTCGAGAGTGCTGAAAGATTTTTATCGCGCAGTCAAATTTCTTATTTTCGAAAATATTAAAAATCGAACAAAAAAAGTCGATGGAATTGAAAATTTCATCTCGTGAACATGTTTAAAATAATAGGAGATTTTAATTTTAATTTTATTTATTTGCGATGTGTGAATTAGAGAAGAGATGGGCTCGAGCTCCAGGCTCTATTTTTGTACCAGTCTTCGGACTCAAAGTGAAAATTTTATTTATTTACAAACTAAAACAAGAACGAAAAATCATGCATCAGGTATAAGAATATGAAACACTTTCTAACAGAAAATTATTAAGAATTTTCATTTTTTTTCATATAATGAAATCGGTCGTAGTTCGTCTTGTCTTTAATCGAATTATTTTGTGCCTCCCTGTAAATGACGATAAACTCTACGCACTTCTTAAGAGGCTACTTCACTCAAACGAAAACACACGTTCGCTAATGTTAATCCTATGGAGGAAATTTTTGAAGATATCTCGTTCGCATTTCAATATTTTTAAATGATTTTTTTTTTTTTTGCATTGAATAGCTGAGGGCAATCTCTATGCACGCTCCTTTGTACTTTTTCGATTTTGATTACAAGTTTTTTTTTTTTTTTTTTTTTAAGATACTTTTACTTTCGGAACCGGTTTTGAAAGTGAAAGTATCCTCAATAAAAAAAAACTGCAACAAAAATCGAAAAAGTACAAAGGAGCGTGCATATAGAGATAGACCTCAGTTATTCAATGCAAAAAAAAAAAAAAAAAAAAAAAATCATTTAAAAATATTGAAATGCGAACGAGATATCTTAAAATAATTCCTCCATAGGATTAACATTAGCGAGCGGGTGTTTTCGTCTGAGTGAAGTAGCCCCTTAAGCTATAGAAAAAATGTAGTACATCCAAGTGACTCTTTCAAGACCGTAGCCAGAGAAATATTTCGGAAGGGGATATGACGCCCAGAATTTTATTCTTATCTTATTTTAGATTAATTTTTTACTAATTGATAGAAGAGGTGTTAAGAGATTTTATTAAGCTTTATTGTGAATTCAAAGAATCCAATTTAATATAATTACAAAATAAAATATAAGCCTTTTTCATAGCAAATAAAATTATAATCTCATTTAAATGCTTCTTCAGCGACGTATGTACTTTAGTGTCAGCCGAATTAATATTTAATATGTTTTCAAAAGTTTTATTGCCGAAAATGCTTTCCTTAGTATAGAATACGTTGGAACAGCTAAGTTTGAAGATATTTTAAACTTTCATTGCAGATACTTTCATTGTATTCTTCAAGAATTTGAGCTAAACAAGTTTGACGACCTGTATCAAGTTGTCAGATCGTCAGACTGACAATTTGAAACGACTGTTGTAGATATTTTATTTTGACATTCAGCTTTTACAGATCCAATTCCAAAAAAATTAGAATTAATTTTAAAGATTTCTTAGAAAATGCATTTTTGCTACATACTAACGGAAGTAAACAATAAAGATAATTTGGAATTCGGACTATAGTTAATTTTCGAATCTTGGCCATTTTGATTTATAGCTAATGGCTTTTGTATAGTCATCCTGACAGATATTTCGGAGGGGGGTCAAACCCTGGTGATCCCCCCCCCCCCCCCCCATTGGCTACGATCCTTTTTAGTTTCATTACGTTTGAAGTAGAAAGCAACATCATTATAATGAATCGCAAACGATTTTTCCCGATATATCATATTGTAATGGAATTCTTTTGTAGGTCCCCATAAACGAACTATAAATACAACATATTCTATAAGACTCCTAAGAAAGCATGCTTTAGTCTTCCTCAGTGACGCAAATCAAAATTGTTATGTTAAAGTATTGTAACATCATTAAAATGCATCGGAAACGGTTTCCTCCATAGAAAATAATGTAAGGGAATTCTTTTGTGTGCCCCTGTAAACGAGCTATAAATGCTACACACCTCATTTTCAATACAGAACATTCTATAGTAAACATCAATAACATATAAAACATTTCATGGCAATCCGAGTATATGTATGGGAGTTAGAGGACGGTAGTCAGACAGGCAGACAAACCGAATTCATAAACAAGTTTCAACTATGTTGGAAAGTGTTAATAAGGGGAGAAAAAAACTTGCTATTTGAGGAACAAGAATGTATTCTCAAATTTTTTTTATATTTATGAGAGTTAGATGAAGGACTGACAGACAAATCGAATTCATAAACATGTTTCATCTATGTTGGAAAATGTTAATAAGGGGGAAAAAAAAAACTTGTTATTTGAGGAACAAGAATGCATTCTCAGTTTTTTATATTTATGAGAGTTAGAGGACCGACAGGCAAACCGAATTCATAAACATGTTTCAACTATGTTCGAAAGTGTTAAAAAGGAAAAAAAAAAAAACCTTGCTATTTGAAGAACAAGAATGTATTCACAGTTTTTTATATTTATGAGAGTTAGATGAAGGACTGACAGACAAACCGAATTCATAAACATGTTTCATCTATGTTGGAAAATGTTAAAAAGGGAAAAAAAAAAAAAAAAAAAAAACTTGTTATTTGAGGAACAAGAATGCATTCTCATTTTTTTTATATTTATGAGAGTTAGAGGACCGACAGGCAAACCGAATTCATAAACATGTTTCAACTATGTTCGAAAGTGTTAAAAAGGAAAAAAAAAAAAACTTTGCTATTTGAAGAACAAGAATGTATTCACAGTTTTTTATATTTATGAGAGTTAGATGAAAGACTGACAGACAAACCGAATTCATAAACATGTTTCATCTATGTTGGAAAATGTTAAAAAGGGAAAAAAAAAAAAAAAAAACTTGTTATTTGAGGAACAAGAATGCATTCTCAGTTTTTATATTTATGAGAGTTAGAGAGCACCGACAGGCAAACAGAATTCATAAACATGTTTCAACTATGTTCGAAAGTGTTAAAAAGGAAAAAAAAAAAAAACCTTGCTATTTGAAGAACAAGAATGTATTCACAGTTTTTTATATTTATGAGAGTTAGATGAAGGACTGACAGACAAACCGAATTCATAAACATGTTTCATCTATGTTGGAAAATGTTAAAAAGGGGAAAAAAAAAACTTGTTATTTGAGGAACAAGAATGCATTCTCAGTTTTTATATTTATAAGAGTTAGAGGACCGAAAGGCAAACCGAATTCATAAACATGTTTCAACTATGTTCGAAAGTGTTAAAAAGGAAAAAAAAAAAAAACCTTGCTATTTGAAGAACAAGAATGTATTCACAGTTTTTTATATTTATGAGAGTTAGATGAAGGACTGACAGACAAACCGAATTCATAAACATGTTTCATCTATGTTGGAAAATGTTAAAAAGGGAAAAAAAAAAAAAAAAAAAAAAAAAACTTGTTATTTGAGGAACAAGAATGCATTCTCAGTTTTTTATATTTATGAGAGTTAGAGGACCGACAGGCAAACCGAATTCATAAACATGTTTCAACTATGTTCGAAAGTGTTAAAAAGAAGGAAAAAAAAAACCTTTCTATTTGAAGAACAAGAATGTATTCACAGTTTTTTATATTTATGAGAGTTAGATGAAGGACTGACAGACAAACCGAATTCATAAACATGTTTCATCTATGTTGGAAAATGTTAAAAAGGGAAAAAAAAAAAAAAAAAAAAAAAACTTGTTATTTGAGGAACAAGAATGCATTCTCAGTTTTTTATATTTATGAGAGTTAGAGGACCGACAGGCAAACCGAATTCATAAACATGTTTCAACTATGTTCGAAAGTGTTAAAAAGAAGGAAAAAAAAAACCTTTCTATTTGAAGAACAAGAATGTATTCACAGTTTTTTATATTTATGAGAGTTAGATGAAGGACTGACAGACAAACCGAATTCATAAACATGTTTCATCTATGTTGGAAAATGTTAAAAAGGAAAAAAAAAAAAAAAAAAAAAAAAAAAAAACTTGTTATTTGAGGAACAAGAATGCATTCTCAGTTTTTACATTTATGAGAGTTAGAGGACCGACAGGCAAACCGAATTCATAAACATGTTTCAACTATGTTCGAAAGTGTTAAAAAGGAAAAAAAAAAAAACCTTGCTATTTGAAGAACAAGAATTTGTTATTTATGAGAGTTAGAGGACCGACAGGCAAACCGAATTCGTAAACATGTTTCAACTATGTTCGAAAGTGTTAAAAAGGAAAAAAAAAACCTTGCTATTTGAAGAACAGTTTTTTTATATTTATGACAGTTAGATGAAGGACTGACAGACAAACCGAATTCATAAGCATGTTTCATCTATGTTGGAAAATGTTAAAAAGGGAAAAAAAAAAAAAAAAAAAAAAAAAAAAAAAAAAAAAAACTTTTTATTTGAGGAACAAGAATGTATTCACAGTTTTTTATATTTATGAGAGTTAGATGAAGGACTGACAGACAAACCGAATTCATAAACATGTTTCATCTATGTTGGAAAATGTTAAAAAGGAAAAAAAAAAAAAAAAAAAAAAAAAAACTTGTTATTTGAGGAACAAGAATGCACTCTCAGTTTTTTATATTTATGAGAGTTAGAGGACCGACAGGCAAACCGAATTCATAAACATGTTTCAACTATGTTCGAAAGTGTTAAAAAGGAAAAAAAAAAAAAAAAAAAAAAAAAAAAAAACTTTTTATTTGAAGAACAAGAATGTATTCACAGTTTTTTATATTTATGAGAGTTAGATGAAGGACTGACAGACAAACGAATTCATAAACATGTTTCATCTATGTTGGAAAATGTTAAAAAGGGAAAAAAAAAAAAAAAAAAAAAAAAACTTGTTATTTGAGGAACAAGAATGCATTCTCAGTTTTTTATGTTTATGAGAGTTAGAGGACCGACAGGCAAACCGAATTCATAAACATGTTTCAACTATGTTCGAAAGTGTTAAAAAGGAAAAAAAAAAAACCTTGCTATTTGAAGAACAAGAATGTATTCACAGTTTTTTATATTTATGAGAGTTAGATGAAGGACTGACAGACAAACCGAATTCATAAACATGTTTCATCTATGTTGGAAAATGTTAAAAAGGGGAAAAAAAAACTTGTTATTTGAGGAACAAGAATGTATTCTCAGTTTTTTATATTTATGAGAGTTAGATGAAGGACTGACAGACAAACCGAATTCATAAACATGTTTCATCTATGTTGGAAAATGTTAAAAAGGGAAAAAAAAAAAAAAAAAAACTTGTTATTTGAGGAACAAGAATGTATTCTCAGTTTTTATATTTATGAGAGTTAGAGGACCGACAGGCAAACCGAATTCATAAACATGTTTCAACTATGTTCGAAAGTGTTAAAAAGGAAAAAAAAAAAACCTTGCTATTTGAAGAACAAGAATTTGTTATTTATGAGAGTTAGAGGACCGACAGGCAAACCGAATTCATAAACATGTTTCAACTATAATGAAAAAAATCTTGTGTGGATAAATATACTAAAAATATCAACGTTTGACACACAATAACATGAGTCATAATATGAGTAACATGAGTCACAATAACATGAGACACACAATAACATGTTATTGTGTGTCAAACGTTGATATTTTTAGTATGTTTCAACTATGTTCGAAAGTGTTAAAAAGGAAAAAAAAAACCTTGCTATTTGAAGAACAGTTTTTTTATATTTATGAGAGTTAGATGAAGGACTGACAGACAAACCGAATTCATAAACATGTTTCATCTATGTTGGAAAATGTTAAAAAGGAAAAAAAAAAAAAAAAAAAAAAAAAAAAAACTTGTTATTTGAGGAACAAGAATGCACTCTCAGTTTTTTATATTTATGAGAGTTAGAGGACCGACAGGCAAACCGAATTCATAAACATGTTTCAACTATGTTCGAAAGTGTTAAAAAGGAAAAAAAAAAAAAAAAAAAAAAAACCTTGCTATTTGAAGAACAAGAATGTATTCACAGTTTTTTATATTTATGAGAGTTAGATGAAGGACTGACAGACAAACCGAATTCATAAACATGTTTCATCTATGTTGGAAAATGTTAAAAAGGGGAAAAAAAAAAAACTTGTTATTTGAGGAACAAGAATGCACTCTCAGTTTTTTATATTTATGAGAGTTAGAGGACCGACAGGCAAACCGAATTCATAAACATGTTTCAACTATGTTCGAAAGTGTTAAAAAGGAAAAAAAAAAAAAAAAAAAAAAAAACTTGCTATTTGAAGAACAAGAATGTATTCACAGTATTTTATATTTATGAGAGTTAGATGAAGGACTGACAGACAAACCGAATTCATAAACATGTTTCATCTATGTTGGAAAATGTTAAAAAGGGGAAAAAAAAAACTTGTTATTTGAGGAACAAGAATGCATTCTCAGTTTTTTATATTTATGAGAGTTAGAGGACCGACAGGCAAACCGAATTCATAAACATGTTTCAACTATAGTCGAAAGTGTTAAAAAGGAAAAAAAAAAAACCTTGCTATTTGAAGAACAAGAATGTATTCACAGTTTTTTATATTTATGAGAGTTAGATGAAGGACTGACAGACAAACCGAATTCATAAACATGTTTCATCTATGTTGGAAAATGTTAAAAAGGGGAAAAAAAAACTTGTTATTTGAGGAACAAGAATGTATTCTCAGTTTTTTATATTTATGAGAGTTAGATGAAGGACTGACAGACAAACCGAATTCATAAACATGTTTCATCTATGTTGGAAAATGTTAAAAAGGGAAAAAAAAAAAAAAAAAAACTTGTTATTTGAGGAACAAGAATGTATTCTCAGTTTTTATATTTATGAGAGTTAGAGGACCGACAGGCAAACCGAATTCATAAACATGTTTCAACTATGTTCGAAAGTGTTAAAAAGGAAAAAAAAAAAACCTTGCTATTTGAAGAACAAGAATTTGTTATTTATGAGAGTTAGAGGACCGACAGGCAAACCGAATTCATAAACATGTTTCAACTATAATGAAAAAAATCTTGTGTGGATAAATATACTAAAAATATCAACGTTTGACACACAATAACATGAGTCATAATATGAGTAACATGAGTCACAATAACATGAGACACACAATAACATGTTATTGTGTGTCAAACGTTGATATTTTTAGTATGTTTCAACTATGTTCGAAAGTGTTAAAAAGGAAAAAAAAAACCTTGCTATTTGAAGAACAGTTTTTTTATATTTATGAGAGTTAGATGAAGGACTGACAGACAAACCGAATTCATAAACATGTTTCATCTATGTTGGAAAATGTTAAAAAGGAAAAAAAAAAAAAAAAAAAAAAAAAAAAAAACTTGTTATTTGAGGAACAAGAATGCACTCTCAGTTTTTTATATTTATGAGAGTTAGAGGACCGACAGGCAAACCGAATTCATAAACATGTTTCAACTATGTTCGAAAGTGTTAAAAAGGAAAAAAAAAAAAAAAAAAAAAAACCTTGCTATTTGAAGAACAAGAATGTATTCACAGTTTTTTATATTTATGAGAGTTAGATGAAGGACTGACAGACAAACCGAATTCATAAACATGTTTCATCTATGTTGGAAAATGTTAAAAAGGGGAAAAAAAAAAAACTTGTTATTTGAGGAACAAGAATGCACTCTCAGTTTTTTATATTTATGAGAGTTAGAGGACCGACAGGCAAACCGAATTCATAAACATGTTTCAACTATGTTCGAAAGTGTTAAAAAGGAAAAAAAAAAAAAAAAAAAAAAAAACTTGCTATTTGAAGAACAAGAATGTATTCACAGTATTTTATATTTATGAGAGTTAGATGAAGGACTGACAGACAAACCGAATTCATAAACATGTTTCATCTATGTTGGAAAATGTTAAAAAGGGGAAAAAAAAAACTTGTTATTTGAGGAACAAGAATGCATTCTCAGTTTTTTATATTTATGAGAGTTAGAGGACCGACAGGCAAACCGAATTCATAAACATGTTTCAACTATAGTCGAAAGTGTTAAAAAGGAAAAAAAAAAACCTTGCTATTTGAAGAACAAGAATGTATTCACAGTTTTTTATATTTATGAGAGTTAGATGAAGGACTGACAGACAAACCGAATTCATAAACATGTTTCATCTATGTTGGAAAATGTTAAAAAGGGGAAAAAAAAAAAAAAAACTTGTTATTTGAGGAACAAGAATGCATTCTCAGTTTTTTATATTTATGAGAGTTAGAGGACCGACAGGCAAACCGAATTCATAAACATGTTTCAACTATGTTCGAAAGTGTTAAAAAAAAAAAAAAAAAAAAAAACCTTGCTATTTGAAGAACAAGAATGTATTCACAGTTTTTTATATTTATGAGAGTTAGATGAAGGACTGACAGACAAACCGAATTCATAAACATGTTTCATCTATGTTGGAAAATGTTAAAAAGGGGAAAAAAAAAAAAAAAAAAAACTTGTTATTTGAGGAACAAGAATGCATTCTCAGTTTTTATATTTATGAGAGTTAGAGAGCACCGACAGGCAAACCGAATTCATAAACATGTTTCAACTATGTTCGAAAGTGTTAAAAAGGAAAAAAAAAAAAACCTTGCTATTTGAAGAACAAGAATGTATTCACAGTTTTTTATATTTATGAGAGTTAGATGAAGGACTGACAGACAAACCGAATTCATAAACATGTTTCATCTATGTTGGAAAATGTTAAAAAGGGAAAAAAAAACTTGTTATTTGAGGAACAAGAATGTATTCTCAGTTTTTTATATTTATGAGAGTTAGATGAAGGACTGACAGACAAACCGAATTCATAAACATGTTTCATCTATGTTGGAAAATGTTAAAAAGGGAAAAAAAAAAAAAAAAAAAAAAAAAACTTGTTATTTGAGGAACAAGAATGTATTCTCAGTTTTTATATTTATGAGAGTTAGAGGACCGACAGGCAAACCGAATTCATAAACATGTTTCAACTATGTTCGAAAGTGTTAAAAAGGAAAAAAAAAAAACCTTGCTATTTGAAGAACAAGAATTTGTTATTTATGAGAGTTAGAGGACCGACAGGCAAACCGAATTCATAAACATGTTTCAACTATAATGAAAAAAATCTTGTGTGGATAAATATACTAAAAATATCAACGTTTGACACACAATAACATGAGTCATAATATGAGTAACATGAGTCACAATAACATGAGACACACAATAACATGTTATTGTGTGTCAAACGTTGATATTTTTAGTATGTTTCAACTATGTTCGAAAGTGTTAAAAAGGAAAAAAAAAACCTTGCTATTTGAAGAACAGTTTTTTTATATTTATGAGAGTTAGATGAAGGACTGACAGACAAACCGAATTCATAAACATGTTTCATCTATGTTGGAAAATGTTAAAAAGGAAAAAAAAAAAAAAAAAAAAAAAAAAAAAACTTGTTATTTGAGGAACAAGAATGCACTCTCAGTTTTTTATATTTATGAGAGTTAGAGGACCGACAGGCAAACCGAATTCATAAACATGTTTCAACTATGTTCGAAAGTGTTAAAAAGGAAAAAAAAAAAAAAAAAAAAAACTTGCTATTTGAAGAACAAGAATGTATTCACAGTATTTTATATTTATGAGAGTTAGATGAAGGACTGACAGACAAACCGAATTCATAAACATGTTTCATCTATGTTGGAAAATGTTAAAAAGGGGAAAAAAAAAACTTGTTATTTGAGGAACAAGAATGCATTCTCAGTTTTTTATATTTATGAGAGTTAGAGGACCGACAGGCAAACCGAATTCATAAACATGTTTTAACTATGTTCGAAAGTGTTAAAAAGGAAAAACATAAAAAACCTTGCTATTTGAAGAACAAGAATGTATTCAGAGTTTTTTATATTTATGAGAGTTATATAGGACGGACAGACAGACGGTAGTCAGACAGACAGACAAACCTAATTCATAAACACGTTTCAACTATGTTTAAAAGTGTTAAAAAGAAAAAAAAAACTTGCTATTTAAGGAATAAGAATGTATTCTTAGTTTTTTAAAGTCTTTTGCAATCTGTTAAAAATCAATTTGAAAGAGAACTGAATTGTTATATTAATGGGGTACATAAGGAGAAATATTTTATCTGAATATAAAGAGTTGGCACGGTCAGTGCTAGTAATATAAAGAAGCCGTGGGATATCCTTTGTCTACACTCAATTTCTGTTTGAAGTCCCTTCTCCAGAGTTGCTGAAAAACAGAACTCGTGTCTTTCTGCCATAGTTATGCAATGATATTTTAAAAGAATAAGAATTGTGATTTTTGGCAGATTTCTGCCAGTGGTTGGATATAAATAACGAATTTGCTATTTGAAACAGATTTTCCGGGACATGGAAATCACGAAACTTTTGTTATGAGGGACTATATGGGATTAGAACATCTATTATAGGAGTCTTATATGGAATGAATATTCGTTTATACTCGTGTATAAGTCGAATAATTTTAGACAAAATTTGGGAGTAGAAAATGGGGGAGGGGAGGGTCGATTTATATCTCTTTCGTTCCCTTTCCGGCTTTAGACGCCCGAACATAGAAGATCCCATTCCGGCCCTGACGGCCGAAGAACGTTTCTTCCCCCCACACCTTGGGAGGTGAAGACATCTATCAATTACGCTGGCTTCCTAAAGTAGAACGCCTACAAGTAGGGGGAAGGGACAGGACTGTATAATAGCAATGGAAAAATTCTGTCTGTTTGCAAAAGTGTATATTCTTCAATTTACTCTCAGATCAGTTCGCATTTTGTAATATATTCTTAAATTTTGCGTAGTTTCTGAGATAAAATAATAGTAATGACATATATATAATCGAAACATAATAGTGCGGAAAATTGTCATTGGTAATAAAGAATAAATTCGCAAAAAATTACAAATAGATAATATCTTTTACCGCCGAAGGAGTGCAAAGTTTTGAAAAATTGCAAAAAATGGTTTTAAAAAAATTAATTTATCTAACCATAGCAATACATTTTCTAATAGAATGCAACAGCTAGATGAAGATGATAGTAATGTTCCATTAAAATTTCATTATGGTGAAATCATTTCTTTACCGTCGCAGAAACGGCCAAAAGTTTGAAAAAAAAAAAAAAAAAGGCAAAATTTTTATATATTTACATTATATCTAGTAATAACTTATAAATGTCTAGTAATTTTGATCATGGGCATTGCCAACCAAGGACGAAAGCCCCCTTTCCCCCTAAATTTGAAAAAGGGGCTTTTTGAAGACAATTTGGGGATTTTCCGGTAAATTTTGGTGGTTTGTTTTGTAGGAGGGTGCCCATACATAAACTCGACATTATTTTCCACTTTTGGGGGCCACCTACAAAAATATCCCTAAAAAATCTCTTTCAAATTTAGGGGGCAGGCCGGGCCCTTCTAGCACTTGGTTGGTAATGCCCATGATCAAAATTACTAGACATTTATAAGTTATTACTAGATATAATGTAAATTTATTTAATTCTTGACATATAATAACAAGTGGGTAAGTGTGATCGAAGATCGCTCAAAGGGTTTCGTTTAATATTCCTTTCAAAACACTTTATCCTTTCTTTAATAAATCCAAATAAATTTCATTTAGCAACCAAAAAAAAGTCATGTTTTTTATAAAGTAAAAGTTTACTGGTCTATTTTTTCGTTTTTTTTTTCGAATATCTAAACCAGCCCGATATCGGGCGAAGCCCGCTATTACATTCTGTTATAATAATGTCTGTCATGCGGACAAAATGCGATATTAAAAAAAATAATAATTTCAAAATTAAACATGTTGTACACCTTCAAAATGTTAAAATATTCGAATATTTCTGTAATCGGATTTTTATCATGATTCAATATGTTTCTCAAACTCATATATTTACTATTCTCTATTACTCATATTGATACTCGCTTTGTATTATTCTCAAACATTTGAAAAATTCGTTAAACTTCCAATATGACGTCAGATTTTCTTTTTAATTCTCTAATGACGTCATATTAATCTGCTTTGTGTACATACATATACTCATACTCCTTTTATTATTGAGAATTTTTTGAAAATTTCCTTTTTATTACCACTATGACGTCAATCAATTTTATTTCATATTAATCATTTTTTCAATTGGTGAAACTTTTTATTTCATTTTCGTTTTTCACGTGGAAATCGTCTGATGGAAAATTAATTATTGTAGAAAGAATTTCATCAGGGATTTTTAATTTTGGCACCTGCTATAACGAAAAATGTTTAAATTTTATAGGAAAAGGTGTTACAATTTTAGTTTTTTATCTCTTATTATTATTATAATACGAATTTTTCAAATTTTAATATTTTGAGCTCTTTATAGCTGGTATTCAGCTATATACACAAAGTTTCAACTCTGTAAGTTACATAGTCTCTGTGAATAGCTCTGTGACAGACAGACAACGGAGCGGGAGTAATAGGGTTTCGTGAGATGAACGAAACCCTAAAAATGGTGATAGTTAAACGGAAAATTGAAATGTTTGCTGCTTTTACGAAATTTTGCTCGCCTCTGCGGCGGTAATAGAAATGATTTCACCATAATGAAATTTTAATGGAACATTACTAACATCTTGATGTAGCTGTTGCATTCTATTAGAAATTATATTGCTACGGTAGGATAATTTAATTTTTTTTTGCAAAAACCATGTTTTTTGCGATTTTTTGGAACTCCCCCTCCCCCCTCCCTGCGGCTGTAAAAGATATTAACCAATTGGTGCAATACCTTGCGAATTTATTTCTTATTACCAATGGCAACTTTCCTGCACAATTGTGTTTCGATTATATAAATTTCGTTTTGTTTTCTACTCGGTAACAGGAAAAAAAGTAATCGGAAAAAAAGTAACTTAGTAACCCTAATGTTTCAAAGCTAATTTCTTTTTGTTTATTTGCAAATAATACATTTTATATTGCATGTTTTGGGAATTTGTACAGAAAACATATTTGAAAGCCTATAAATAAAAGCATTTTTAAATTTACCTTAAATAAATATAGTGAATTTTTTTTTTTTCTTTGAAGATTATATGGTACTTTTGTATTATTAATTTTGAATGCTATAAAAATGGGGAATATTTCTTCGCCTATCTTAGAAAAAATGTATAATAATTGATTGTTTTGTAGGATGACATAGAGTAAGCTACTTCATATAAATGCTTTATAATACCATGTTTCACTGTATATATATATGAATGTTCTTGTGGACAAAAGTGAAGCAATAAAATATTTAGCACGGTTGACCAGTTCTATTCAAAAGGAATGGGAGAAGGTGTCCACTTCTTACTAGGCGTGTGTGAGTTTGATGAATGGGTGAAAGAAAGTTATCTTAAAAGAGACGGGTGAGAATTTCCGGCGGTTGTCTGGGGTTCTGAAGAGGTACAAGTTTGAGGCTGCTCGGGAATGAGATATACGAGTTAGTAAAAAATAAATAAAAACAAAGAATATTTCACACTCCGGAAGAAGTGTGAAATACTGGAGTCACCGGGCAGTGCCGTGCGAAGAGGGGGGGGGGGGGGCTTCGCCCCGGGCGCGGAAATTGAGGGGGCGCCAAATTTATACTACCAACGACAGTTTAATTTATTTATTTATTCATTTTTTGGTCATCGATTCTTTTCTGAAGAATTTCTTATTTTCTTTTCATCATTATTTTTCTTCTGTCTCAAAATATCATGATCTCTCCATCAAATAAGTGCAATTTTCTCTTAGGGGCCGTCCACAAATGATGTCACGCTTGGAGGGGGGGGGGGGAGGGAGGGGGTTCATGAAATTGTGACAGTTTGTGACAAGGGGGTGGGAGGGGGTAATAAAAAATGTGACATCACACATTTTGGTTAAAATAAAATCATTTAAAATCAGCAGATTAAATTTTGAAGTTATTTTGAAATTACCAGAATTTGAGGGTACTTTTTAATAGGGGGTAAAATAACTTTCATGTGATTTGTTTTCAATTACTATTCCTTTCTTTTCAAAAAAATATATTAATATTTTATTACTAATTGTATTACTTTATTGTATATTAATTATGTTGTAAACCTTAATTTTATTTACAAAATAAGTACACGAATCATCCTGTACTCGTTATTATATAACTTATTGTTATGCTCACAAATGTCAATAGTAAAAAGTTTAAAAATAAAATTTGAAATATGATCTATAACGTAGTTCTTTGTTTCTGAACTGCAAGTATATGTCTATGTAATATAGCGTGACATGTGACAAGGGGGGGGGGGATGGAGAAGTGTGACGCTTTGTGACTAAAGGGTGGAGGGGGATCAAAAATATTGAAAAAAGTGTGACATTATTTATGGACAGCCCCTTACGCTATTTAGTTGTTTGCAATTTCTGAATTAAAATGAAACCTTTTAAAGTTCCAACATAAACGCGAGATGTTTATTCAATAGAATTTATTTCTGTTTCTGTACTTTATCAGTTTTGTGTTACTTGTCACAAAAAGAAAGAGAGGGGGGGGGGGGCAAATTGAAACTTTGCCCCGGGCGCAGTTTTCTCTTCGCACGGTCCTGTCACCGGGTCTAGGTTGGAGAGAGAGATAAAAACAGACAATGGTCATTTCCCTGTGATTGACAAAAAGAAGCTCAACAATAATGTCCCTGTAATTGTTCTGCATCCATTTTCTCTTGGGATAGAATTCCCTTCAATACAGGGACATTCCTTTCCACATTTTAATCCCCTTTTTAAAAAGAGTTCAACTTGAGAATGCGTCTCGATTTCTATCCTGAAAGTCGTACAATACAAAGAAGTACAGTCAAACCTCGTTAACATGAACACGCTTAACGTGAATTACTTTTAACATGAATTGTTTTCATAGTCCCCTATAAAAACGAGTGCAAAGATTTGATAACATGAATTACTGTTAATATGAACAAAATTTTTATTCCCCTTGACCCCTTGAGGTTCATGTTAACGAGGTTCGACTGTACTCTATTTTAGCAGTCTAAGAAGTTATTTACCCTTGTAAATAACGCAAGAATAGATTTTTCAAAGAATTTTTTTTTTTTTTTTAAGTATTTTTAATTGAATTGGTGAGAATAGGTTTCAAATCAGTTTAAACTTCTTCAGTTTTACATAATTACACAGTTTTAAAACGTTGAATTAAAAAAAAAGTCTGATTAGAAACGTTTTTAAAATTTTGCGTAAGAACTGGGGGGGGGGGGGGGTCGACTTATACACGAGTATATACGGTATTTCCATGAAATACCTTGTTCAATGGGTATTTCTACGTAAAAAAAGATTTTTAAATGAGAAAATTAATCTTGAAGCAATTTTAAGATGTTAACAATGTTCTACTAAGTTCATTTGGTATCTGGTTCTAGTGGCAGAGAATTTTTCGGGCTCAAATTTCAAATGGTCCGGCTTGCGCTCCGGAAAAAAAAAAGCACAAACTCATCTTTAATGTGTAATGTCTATGAAACGTAGAAGGATCAAGAAAACTAATTTTAAGATTCATAAATCAAAAAGGCGTTACTTTTTGAATTATAATTGTAATATAATTTCCACTCCTTCAAGTATAACCGCTTTTAATATTTTCATTCGGGTTCCAACTACATGTCCGATAGTTTTTTTTTTTTTGTTCAAGGGTATCCTTTCTTATTATGGCACAACAGCTATTTCCTATAAACCGTTAGTTTTAGAGGTGTATTTCGGCTTCCAAAAATGTTTCATAGGTGTCCCAAAAGTCTCCGTACAAGTTCAAAAATTTATTAAAAAAAAAAAAATAATTGGCCTACAGCAAAAATAATTACAACAGTACATAGAGTAACTTAAAAAGTTTTTTTCTATACTGCCTTAGTAAACTTCAACAGGAGATCCTTTCGTAGCACGAAGAATATCAAGACGATATTCCAATTCAATCCCCGAACGTTTTTCATGCTAACATGAACAGTAGCTACTGCTGTTTGGATCTTTTGTTTCAATTCCATGAGACTATTAACTTTTGTTCAGATTTCATCAAACAGTTGTTACTACTGTTGATGTTAGCATGCTGAAACGTACGTGGATAGAATTGGAATATCGACTTGATATTGTTCGTGCAACGAAAGGATCTCATGTACAAGTATACTAAGGCAGTAGAAAAAAACTTTTTAAGTTACTCTATGTACTGTTGTAATTATTTTTGCTGTAGGCCTATATTTTTTTTAAAATAAATTTTTGAAGTTGTACGGAGACTTTTGGGACACCCTGTATATTGAAAGCCATTTACGTCAAACAAGTTATTTTTGTAAAAGTTACTAAATTGAAATTTTTATAGCGCCCTTGGGTCCTATAAGTTTTTTTTTTTTTAGAAAAACTTTATCCGTGTTCATAAGAAAAAAAAAAAATGCTTTAATACTTTTACAGCGATTTCTTGAACTACAAACGGAAAGACGTGCGATTTTATTGCTGGAAAACGCTTTATTTTATTATTATTATTATTATTTTCACTTTTTAGAACATGGAGGAGGATGTTTATCTAAAAATAACTTATATAACGCAAAAACCATATAAAAATTTAATTTTCATATCTTTTACCAAAGTAACAATTTTGACATAAGTGACTTTTAATATGATAAAAGAACTACACAGGAAATATTTTCGAAATTGGAAGTATACTTCCTAAACTAGTGGTTTAAGAATTAACTATTGGACAACTATAAGAGAAGACACCCTGTATATATGAGTAACAAGTATGGGAAAAGTGCTTAATTTTTATATTTTCATGGTTAAGAAAAAAATATATATATACAAAATTTCTAGATAGGCTTCCTTTATTGAAAAATTCAACTGTAAGAATTAAGACAAGGGCAGTTCAAAAGCAGAGGAAGTGTTCCTCAGTGTTGAATTCAGCTACTTTTCTCCGGTGTTGTTGGGGGGGGGATTGTAGAGTTCCGGGAGGGAAATTGCATTTTTTAACAATTAAATCATAAAATCTCAAATCTTCCGGATGGGGGGAAGCGATATTAGGAACACTTTTTGAAAGTTGGTACTAAGGCGTTTTGCATATTTATTTGCAAAATAAAAAATATGTTTCTTTTATTGAAAACCATTATAAGTGAAAAATGTTTTATTAGAATGTTTTATGAACTGTCAATCAGTTTCAATTTGTTGTGCAGTCAATCTGAATTAGATCAAATTTTCAAAATTGGTGCGATATTAAGCACACTTCTCCTACTAAAAACTTATTATATATAATCCAGTCATAATTTTATGTTAGTTTTACTTTAACAGTCTGGCCGAAAGAAAGAAATAATTACGTGTCGTCCACACCCCTCTGCCTCTGAATCGAGAGCAACTTTTGAACGCTAGTTATCTACTAGTATGCAACCACAAAAAAAGAAAAAAAAAAGTTAAAAAAGAGAGCGGTGACCCTGAATTTATTTTTTTTATACCCAGCCGTCATGCGAACGTTTATTCTTGCATAATTTTGCTAGCACGTGTTTGAAGAATGGAGACTTTGAACATATGTGACATGTCTCTACAAAGAATTTGACTTGGGAATTCTCAACTCAACAGCCCGGCATCGGACATGTACAAATCAGGCTATTTTGGAATGGCTAACTATAGACTAGCTCGTCTTACTTAATTTTTTATGCTAACGTATGACAATGTTAGTATTTGAAGTTAATTTAAGCAGTAATAAGGAGTAAGAGAGAATTTCTCCCATCGAATGTTTTGATTTTTTTTTTTCGCTCAAATAAAATGTGATGAAGACTAACAGACTGTTTTCCTAGGAGAAATTCCATTGGTTTGATGTCGTATCCATGTTTCTTCATAAGCATCTCATTCTCATACCACAACTCGACCAGGGCCTAATTATCCAAAAAGGCTCGTGAAGCACATGCTTCCCTTCTAAAATTTTAAAAATCCCTGACTGCTCGGCCTACAGGCACAGGTAGATTTCGAAGACGTAGACCGTGGGGCTCCTGTTTATTGGGAATTGCAGAAGAAATGACCTTTTTGCCATGATGCGGCAGTTGGGACCGCCCTCTTCGAAGGCGGAGCTGGCAGGGATTTTTATTTTTATTTTTTTGCTGCAAGGGTTGGTCCTATAAAAAACTTGTCAGTATAAAAGTTGTAGATAATATTAAAAGGATTTATCATAAATTTAAGCGCATTTCATATCTTATGAATTGTCAAAGTCATGAATTTTTTCTTCTTAAACCCCTACTCCCCCCCCCCTTGGGGCCATTTTTAATGATATCAAAAATCTGTCCTACATAAATTTTCGGCCCTTTTCCTAGAAGTAATAACAACTCTAAACGGATTCGAGACGTATCATAATATTATGGGTTTTTTTCTGTTTTCACAAAAAGCCCCTATTCCCCCCCCCCCCCCTGGTTCGATTTCGCCCATTAACGAACTTGACCGAGATTTTATTCCCCTTGATATTATGTATCCGTTTGGAAGAGATTTGTGCAGAATTATTGAAGTTATTGCGTCCATAAGAAAGTGATATATAGATAGATAGATATAGTTTTGAACTGGGGGGTGGTTTTGGGTTCTGAGAGTCTTGATCGGCGTAGATCTGCAAAAAATTTCCTGAGATTTCAACATAGGGGAGCAGAATGTAATAGGTAGTATTTCTCACGAAATCTACCTAAAAGGGGCTCCAAAGTGACTGTGAAGAGGGCTCTATAATTTCCGTTTTTTTTTTTTTTTTACATTATATTTTAATTTATTTATTTATTTTGAAAAAAAAAGTTTGCTTAATTCATGAAAAAAAATCCAAGTACTTACTTCACGAAAATTATTTAACAGGGAAATATGGATGTCATCAATAGGATGTTAATTAATCCTATAGTATCCTGATGTGCCTGTTAGAAGCAACCGGGAAAATTGTGCACACAGCTATATATGTACTAAATCTAGCTGAAGGGTATACAGGGAACATCAAAAAGCTGTTTAATGAAATATATGTACCGTTGGCTAAGCTACTCCTGGGAATAATATTAGTATCACTGCTGAGTTTTCATGAATAGAGAATTAAGAAAACTTTTGCCAAATTAAAAGTCCACCCCCCCCCCCCAAAAAAAAAAAAATAAATAAATAAATAAAAATAAATAAATAAATAAATAGATAAATAAATAAATAAAATAAATAAAATAAATAAAATAAATAAAATAAATAATAAAAATAAATAAATAAAAAGAATTGTTCCGTGATTCCCTAAATTCAGTGGTTAATCTGGACCTGACTATAGGCAATATTTTGTTGTGGTTTATAACTAGTGTTGCCTGGTGCATTCTGAATCGGTACATAAAAATACAGTTACAACCTATTAAAACGGAACCTATCGATAACGAAAACCTGTTTTGAAGGTTAAAAATTTTATTCTCCCGATGATAGGTATCAGGGGCGGATCCAGAGTGTGCTTTTTTTTTTGGGGGGGGGGGGGGATACATTGTTACATATAATGGGCATAATGCATAGTACAGTAAAACCTTTGAAAATGGAACCTGTCTGTAACGGAAAAATTCCATGGTTTCGAAGGAAGAAACACCATACAAATATGCCAGCAAAACAAAAACCTGTCTAAAACGGAATTATAGCGATTCCGTTTTTACAGGATTTGCTGTATGTAAAAGAATACAGTGATTTATTGTTTACAATTATCTATTAGTCATAGTTCCTGTTGGTTAACTCATACAGTAAAACCTCTAAGAACGGAACCTGCCTATACCGGAATTCAATCTTAATCGGAAAAAAGTTTATATTCTTGGTGGAAGGAATACTATACAAATCTATCCTCTAAAACGGAAACCTGTATAAAATAATTTTTTTTTTCAGCTCATAGCTGAATCGTTTTCATGAGTTTTTACTATAATTGTAGTTTATTATTAACTAAGCTCACCCGCCCGGCGTTGCCCGGGCCCGTGATAATAAATTAAAACAAACCTCAAGTTTGTATGATTTTATATCGTTAACCCGATTTTGGGGTTTAAGGAAATTTTTAGTAGTTTATAAAGTAGCAGGAAGACCCTTCAGCTATGTTTAAGAAATTTGAATTATAATCGGATCATTTTTAAAGAAGCTGCACCAAGGGCCCCAGGAAGGATATTAATATTCAAAATTGGTGGTAGCTGAGGTCCGAGAAATTTTTTTTGTCGTTCATGTAGTAGCTGGAGGATCTAAAAAATTGTTAGAAAAAAAAAAAAAAAAAAAAAAAAAAAGCTAGTGAATCGGACAATTTTTAAGAGAGTTATAGTAGGAAGCCCAAAAGGGTTCAAAATTTGTGGTAGCTGAGGTCGGAGAATTTTTTTTTTTTTTTTTGTCGTTCATGTAGTAGCTGGAGGACCTAAGAAGTTGTTAGAAAAAAAACCTAGTCAATCGGACGATTTTTAAGGGAGCTATTAGGGAGCCCAAAAGAAGGCCAACTGATAGTTTTGAGCAGAGCCCTAAGATGAAAACATCTTAAGTGGTCCTAGTGCTTAGCGCTTTAGATCTTCAATTAGTCGAAATTAAGCAATAGGGTATGAATTAATCATTAGAATAATATTTTAAAGAAAGACATAAAAAGAGTTCTAGGTCACCAATAAAAATAGGACGGTGGTGGCCTGGAGAGCGGAGTCAAAGACTCAAATTTAAAGTTATGCATGCATTGGGAGGATGAGACAATTAGATGGAGTGGAAAATGCAAGGCGCACAAAAAGATCAAGGGGCCCCACATCGGGTCCTAGGGTTTTAACTGGAGTATAGAAATGGAGGAATAACTAAATGGAGAAAAGACCCCAAAAACGAGAACGATCGGATTAAAAGGGGGCAACTTATTGACAATTTAGGAAACAAAAACTTAACGGGCCCCTTACCAGACCACAGGGGTCAGGATTTTAACTAGAACCTAGAAATAGGGGAAAGCTAAATGAAGAAAGACCCCCCCCCCAAAAAAAAAAAAAGAAGATCGGATAAAATAGGGCCAGTTATTAACAATTTGACACAAAATTTATCTGGGCCCCTAATCGGGCCCTAGGGAGACAGGGAACTGGAATGTAGAAATGGGGAAATAACTAAATGGAGAAAAGGCCCCAAAACAAAGAAGAACGGAATTAACTATTTAGGGCACAGAAACTTAAAGGGGCACCAGAGTCTTAAGTGGATTGCAGAAATGGGGGAATAACTACATGGAGAAAAGGCCTTCAAAACGAAGAAAATCGGATTAAAAGGAGGCAAGTTAATAACAATTTTGTTCACAAAAACTTCAAGAGGCCCCCTTACCGGGCCCCAGGGTCTTAACTAGAACGTAGAAATGGGGGGGAAAGCTAAATGGAGAAAGGGCCCCAAAAACAAAGAAGATCGGATAAAAATGGGGCAAGTTATTAACAATTTAAGGCAAAATACTTAAAGGGGCTCTAAGGACTAACAAAACTTAAAGGGGTCTTAAAGACAAACAACTTTATGGCTTAGCTTTACAAGCTAAATGGAGAAAGGGCCCCAAAAACAAAAACGATCGGATAAAAATGGGGCAAGTTATTAACAATTTAGGGCAAAAAACTTAAAGGGGCCCCGGGTCTTAAAAAATTAAAAATCTGAGCCTCAGGTGCATCAGGACCTGCCTTGGACTATCCGCACTAAATTTTCAGACCTCTACGTGCGGGAGATTTCGCGAGCCATCGCGAACACACACACAGAGAGACAAACAACTTTATTTTATTATTAGATTATTAATATCTTCAATTATCAGAAAAGTAATACTACTATATGTAGTTTTAATGATTTACAAATTGAAATATAGTAAATCAGTGAAAACAAAATCGTCTGAAACCGAAAAAAAAAAAAAATCCGTTTTGACAGTTTTCCGTCCTAGCAGGTAGATTGTTATGGTATTCCTTCCTTCGGGACCGTGAATTATATATCCGTTTAAGAGAGGATTCCATAAAACACAGGTTCAACTTTCACATGTCGGAAGGAATATTAAACAATTATATATATTAAAACGAAAACCTTGTTAAAACGGAACTTTTCTTTAGTCTCTAGCTATTCCATTTTAACAAGTTTTATTGTATTTTATTACCATTTGATAATGCTGCGGACTTTCATAGAGGTAATAGTTTTTTCCAAACATTTCAAAGCGAGCATTAAGATAGCCTTAATTAAAAAAAAAAAATCAGTAATATTATAGAGTAATTTGTGAAGGGAAACCTGTCCCTAACGAAATCCTGTCTTGAACAGAAAATTTTTATAATCCCGTCAAAAGGAATTGCATGCAATTGTACCTGCTAAGATAGAAACATGTCAAGAATGGATTTTTTTTTTTTTTTTTTTCAGTTCTTACCGATTCTGTTTTCAAGTGTTTTACTGTATCATAACTATTTGATTACCAAGAATTCCTTTTTATGAAATAATTTTAGTTCTACAAAAGTAGAAAATGTATGCTGAAGCTATTTGCATAGAGCTAATAGTATTTCTCGAAATACAATAAAATCTGCGTAAACAGTGTATAAGGGAATCCTTAATTGTGTATAAGGGAATCCTGCCTTAACCGGAAATATTTCATGGTTCGTGCAAAAGGAATAGAATGTAACTATACCCTCTAAGACAAAAACCTGTTTACAGTGGAAACCTTTTTTGGTCCCTAGTGATTCCGTCTTAGTAGGTTTTACTGTAGTTACATTGGCGCACGCAAAGAAAATATTTAAGACTTAAATAACAATTAAAAACAGATAAGTAGTGTTGTGATGTGTAAAAACAATGAAAAATAAGTAAAACGAAAATATCTAAACAATTCAAGGCTTCCCTTTTCAGTGCAAAATACAATATAAAAGATATTGAGAAACAGGAGCAGCACCTTTGCTGCTGTGATTTTTCATAAAGAAGGCTCCTTTTAAAAGCTGTGAAACAAGCTTCATACTCATCATCTCTGCAAGCTTAATCTATGTTTATGTGACTGTGTAGTACAGGTCTGCACGAGCCTGGGTCTGACCCGAAGCCCGAGATTGGCACGCAGGCTTGGCTCGGGCCGATTTTCATTTAGGATACTCGGGCCAGGCCGGGCCTAGTCTTGACTATTTCTGGGCCGTGCCAGGCCCGGTCTTTACTTTATTTTGAAAACTGGGGCCTGGTCTTTACTTCTTCCTGGTCAATTGATTTTGAACATTTGTTTAAAAAAAAATCTTTAGAAATTTAGTTCGGTTTAAAAACCTATACAGAGATATATTTTTGAAATGTACGTTTTTTTCTTTGACTAATTTTACAATTTTTTTTTTTTTTTTTTTTTTTTTTTTTCTTCTTCCTTTTTTTTTTTTTTTTTTTTTTTTTTTTTATTTATTTATTTATTCTAAATTAAATTGACTGTCTTAATGAATATTTATTTGAATATAATTCTCTAAGTCAATTTTTTTTTAAATCAGTGTACGTAATCAGATACGTAATTGTCTAAATGGTCACTAAATTGTTGTTATTTTGTATTTCGAACATAACCTGAAAATAAAATCTATGTATAGCAATTATAATAGTATAGAATAATGTTGCTTCGGAAATATCGGCATGTTTTTCAGAAATTCAGTTGGGTTGGGCAGGAGTAATTAAGTTTTTGTACCGGCTGGGCTCTAGCCGAACTTTTAGCTTCCATATCGGGATGGGCTCGGGCTTTTATGATCTTAGCTTTTATACTTTTTACATTTTATACCGGTCAGGACTCGGTCCGAGATTTTAGCTTTACTCATATATCGATCTGGGCCAGTATTTTGTTTTTTACGAGCCGGTTGGGCTGGGACAGAACTTTTAGCTTTTATACCGGGCTGGGCCGGAATTGGACCATACTTTAAACTTTTATATCGGGCCGGGTCAATGATCTGTTTTCATAGGCCGGGCCGGACTCAGGTCGAATTTTCAGATTTTATACCGGGCCGGTCGGGCCAATCACTTGTTTTACACGGGCCGGGCTCAGGACGTACTTTTAACTTTTATACCGGGCCAGACCGGGTCAATAATTTTTTGAAAGGATGGCCGGGCCCGGGCCCGGGCCAGGAAATCCCGGCCCGTACAGATCTGTGCTGTGTCTTTACATTGGTTATTACACATGACAGTAAAACCTGCCAAAACGGAATCGTTAAGGATCGAAAGAAACCCCTCTACTTTAGCAAATATACTGGTATGGCATTCCATTCGTTAGGATCATGAAACATTTCTGTTTAAGAAAGAATTCTATCACAGACTGGTTACGTTTTCACGGGTTTTACTGTATTTCGATGTTTTCTCAGAAAGAAAACAAACCTGTCACAAAAGCTTAGCTGGAAGAGGGCAAGGGTTAGCTTAAGCAAATTAGTATCAAGATAAGAAAATGTCAACACAAAATGTCTTTTAACTAATCTGTCTTCTTGTGTGTAACCCATTTTACACTACCATGTATGTTCTTGGAGATGATTTTTCTAAAGAAGGAAAAGGGTTTAATTCATTGGGGCGGAGGCAGTTTAGGAGGGTTATTGTTGAATGATGGATCTTTCAGCAATCTATTAGGCTCTGAAAATACAGCACTATGATACTGACAATTGAAAAGAAAGGCATATTTTGACTCTTTCATGTTACCTTTTCTTAAACATTTCGCAAAAGTTCCATGACAAAAAAATGTAATTGCTTTTCATTATAACAATAATATACTATAAAAACCGGTGAGTAAAAACAATTTTTTTTTTTTTTGGGGGGGGGGATCCGTGCCTGATAGGTATACCACACCTGCTAAGATGGAAACCTGTTTAAAACGAAAATTGTCTCGTGCCTTTTGAGATTTCGTCTTAGCAAGTTTTACTATACTGAATAAACACAACAATCTCACACAGTAAAACTTGTGAAAACGGAATCGCTAGGGACTGAAACAAAATTCCAATTTAGAAGGTATAATTAATTGTTATAGTATTCCTTATCGTTACGGTCATTGAAATTTTTACTTTTAAAATATAATTTCCGTTATAAACAGGTTCCATTTTCACAGGGTTTACTGATCAAAGTACAGTAAAACCTTAAGAAAACAGAATCGCGTGGAACCGCAAAAAAATCCGTTTTTGACAATTTTTCCTCTAGGCAGGTATATTGTAAGCAGGGCTTAATTTGCGCCGGAGCCCACCGGAGCTCAGCTCCGGTACTCATCTGTTTTTACTAAATATTGGTCAGAATTCACCGGAGCTCATAAACACTGCGCTCCGGAGTCCAGTATGCAATAACGCTTCGGAAAACAGAATCCTAAATGACCCTTTCCTTTCCCTCCCATCTCCCATCTTTTGCCTTCTTTTGTATCAAAACACTTATAAGTGGACGTAATGTGTCGTTCACGTAAGAGATGGAGATGAAACAGGGTCGATTTTTATATCAGTCTTTGGGTTTGGGCAGGCTCGAGCTCAATCTGTCTTAAATTCAAAATTTTAATTTATTTCCATTTCAAATCATTTTAATGCTATTTTGATCAGAATAAAGAGTCAACAGAAATTGTCTTTTTCTATTCTGCATAGCTGCGACGAATTAACTTTTTGTGTTAACATTATTTCCGGATCCTAATTCTGAGCTTATTTAACGCAGAATTCTGCGATTAATTAACATTAAGATGTTTCTACTTGGAAGTAAACTAAAAAGTGGAATAGATGGTAGCTATAAGTATAAACAGATGTATTTAAAACAATGCTTTACATTTTGAAGTAATGAAATATAAAATGCAGATTGGAGTGATGGCGGAGGGGGGAGGGGATACACTAGGGGTGTTAGTACTGCAGTATATTAGGGCTCCGGTATACTTTTTTTTCTTAGAAATTAAGCCCTATTTGTAAGGTATTCCTTTCGAAGGCATTACAGAATTTTTCCTCTATATACAGGTTCTAGTTTCACAGGTTTTACTGTATTATGTTCTACTTGATAAAGACTAACGAATAGCATGGCACTAAAAGAAATTTAAAAGAATTTGTGTATGACGAAAAATCGGGACTTTTTGCGTCTTGCGTAGTAATGGTTCCAAAGGACAGGTCATGATGGAACCGATGAAAATCTGGACGGTCCGCCTAAATCGGGACATTATTTATAACTCTCACGGGATTCAGTCAACTGGGGCATCAGATATAGAAATTGATTTACCGAATAAAGGGAAGATATATTAGTAATTAAATAGTTTGAGGAAGAGATATAGAATATAAGGCTTTTAAATAGAAAAGAAAGTCCTCTCCCCTCCCAATTCCCTTTCCATTCTTGCCTTCAAACAAAGTGAAAGCGCTTCCCTCCCTTCCCCTTGCAGTCCCCAATTCTCTTTTGTTCACCACTCTCTCAAACAAAGCTGGTGGAAGAATGGATGCTCGCTCCGGGAAGGGGAAATAAGAATAAAATTTAGAAGGAGTTTTTCCTAGCGGCAGAGTTGCGAGCAGTGCAGGCCAATAGGCGAGCTATTCTTTCCACAGCGCTCTTGATTCTTCTTAGTTCTATATCCTTCTTTATTCACCGTTCAAAAAAAAGTTGAGTCATACGCAGTAAGGTCGAATTTGCACTGAAAAATAAGACTTTTGCTTCTTGCTTTAAGTTGAATGCTATTTGGAGTGAATTTAATAAAGCACCTTATCGATTTAATACCACAACTTATATATTAAACCGAAACTAAATTCTTCTTAATTCTATTCTTATTTCCCCTTCTCGGGGCGAGCATCCATTCTACCCCCTGCTTTGTTTGAGATTGGGGTGAACAAAAAGGGAAATGGGAGGGGGGGAGTTCTCTTTTTCTATAGAATTTGAAAAAGGGTTGTTTTCCCGGGAAGAAAACATTTCTTTTACAACCAGATAACAATATTTCCGACGTAATTTTTACACGGGCTGCAAAAACTTTATATTTATAACCATTAAACATTTTAAAGGATTTGGACAACAAAAGCTTTTTTTTTTATGTTTTCTTACGAGCACTTTTATCACTAATTATCAGTATTTTTTATTTGGGGTTCATATAAGGTTTTATCACGGGCCCGGGCCGTGATAAATTTTATCTAATCTTTTCATTTTTATCTAACTGATTATCTAATGGGCCCATTTTATCTAATTGATTATCTAATGTGCCCTTTTTATCTAATTGATTTTTTTTTTTCTAAATTCTTTGGAATGTGGTTAAGGCTGTTCTCAAATCCAAATTAGCTACTTTCTGATACATTTCCAAATTCATTTTTGTTCTCACTCAAACGCATTAAATTGGCAGGTGCTCATATTCGGAAACTATGTATAAACTATGTATAAACCATCATCTCAAGTCTATGGTATAAACCCAGGCATATATGTAAAAACAAAAGGAGTAGCACACCAAAGATCTTTGACTGGGAGAAATTTCGAATCAGTTAACAACATTAATATTATGCCTAATAAAAGGAACACTTTTACCATGCTCACAAAACAGTTTTTGTTTCTAGTAAATATGCGACACGTAAAAACTGACGTAATGCAGGGGTCGATGCAGGTTTTTTTTCTTATTGGGGCCCATTTTGTGAAAAGTAAAGTTTTTTTTTTTCTTTTTTGAAAATTTATTATATTTTTGTGAAAAATAACCTTTTGTAACAAAAGTTAAAATCCATTAAAAAAAAAATCGAACCAAGCATTTATTAACATATAACACAACAAAAACTTTTTAAAGTTCTATTTGCTAAAGTTTTCCTTTCTGTTGAACTTGTTTGTATACAAATTACACATTTTAAAACATAACAGAATAATAAATAATTAATAAAAATAGTAAGTTTTTATGGAATAGAATTTTGTGAAAGGGCCTATTTTTATTAAAAGGAATTTTCTGAAGGGACCCATTTTATCAAATTGATTTTTGTGAAGGGGTCCCTTTTATCTAATTGATGTTTCCCCCCTAAATTCTTTGGAATGTGGTTAAGGCTGTTCTCAAATCAAAATTAGCTATTTTCTGAGACATTTCCGATTTTATTTCTGTTCTCAAACGTATTAAATTGGCAGGTGCTCTTATTCGGAAACTATGTAATCGAACTTTTTTTTCTTTTTTTTCATTTTCCGGTAAACGCCGAAGATCTTTCAGAAAATTTTGTCAAAGTTGCGTTTTGGAACTGAATTTCGGGACGCGAGAGCGCTGCGCGGTAGAAGGGAAAATCTGCCGTCCTGAGACAATAATCGCTTATAGCGTTATAGCCCCAGGTGTACTTACTTTATCGAAAACGAAAAAAAAAACCTTTTCGATGACGAATCACTTTGATAATCACGCCTGCAAATATCATGCTTTTACGTTTAAAAATGATTCAGAAAATGTGTCAGAAGGTTTCGCGTTATTGAGCAGGTAAAAATATTTTTTGAGAACCGCCTTAAGGCGCGACGGCCCCGCTTAAGGCTGTTTGTACTCAAATCCAAATTGCCTACTTTCTGATACATTTTTGAATTCATTTTCGTTCTCGAACGCATGAAATTTGTATTCAGAAACTATGTAGTAGAATTGCTTTTTTCCATTTTTCGTTAAAGGCAGATCTGTTAGAAAATTATGTCAAAGTGGGAGTTTTTAAATGAATTTCAGCAGCGAGGCAGAGGGAAAAACTGCCATCCTGAGAAAACAATCGCTTATAAGATCAAAATGTAACTTATTTATCAAAAAAAAAAAAAAAAAAAAACTGTTCGCTGACAAAACATTCCATAATCACATGCCTGCATCTATCATGCTTCTTACTTTCAAAAATGAGTCAGAAAGTTTTACGTTGTTGTTCGTGAATTTTTTTTTTTTTTTTTTTTTTTTTTTTTTTTTTTAAATTGAGAATTGCTTTACTGCGAAAATGTGTAAAAGTAAAATGTCTTTCATAAACACTTCAAATATTTCATTTTTAAGTATTTTTCTTTTAGAGAATCCAATTCCCAACACGTCAACAAACATTTATTTAAAAAAAAATAATAAATAAATAAATAAATGAAACACTATAATTTAACATGATGCGGAGTTAACTTTAATGAATAGTAGAAAAATTTATTCTTACACGGACGAATGGAAACAATTTCTTCATTTTAGTTAAAAATACAGTAAACTCTCTGTCTAAGACCGAGTCGTTCCGGACCAGTATATTTTCCGCCTTAGACAGAGTTTATTGTATGCAGAGTCATTTTACGGGAAATTAAAATCTTTCCGTGTTAGACAGGTTTTTCTGTGTTACACAGAGTCCGCTTAAGACAGAATTTATTGCAGTGTTGAATTCAGACATTTTTCTCCGGAAGGGATTTCTGCATCACCAGGGCCCGATTAACCTCTGATTCTAGGGGAAGCACGGTATAATTTTGTTGCCCCCTTTCATTTGGCAAAAGTTTCCTTAATATTTTTCATTCATGAAAACTCACCAATAATACTAATATTATTCTTGGGAGTAGCTTCGCCAAAGTCACCTATATTTTATTAAACAGCTTTTTTATCTTCTCTGTGTACCCTATAGATATATTTAGTCAGATGTATTTTATTATATAGCTGTATGCTCAATTTCCGAGGTGGTTTCTAACAGGTACATCAGGATGTTGTATGATTAATTAAAATATTATTGATAACATACATATTTCTCCTTTTAAATGAGTTTTGCGAAGTAGTGCGTGGACTTCCTTTTGGATTAAGCAAACTTTCTTTTCCAAAAAATTAAAAATACAATGTAAAAAAAATGAAAATAGGAATTTGAGGGCCATCATCACAATCATTTTGGGGCCCCTTTTAAATTTTAGAGGGGAAGCATGTGCTTCACGTGCCTATTGGATAATCAGGCCCTGTACATCACCCGTTGGTGATACTGTGGAATTACGGGGGAAGGGGGGGAGGGGTAAAATTGCACTTCTAGATTCTTAAATTATTTAAGGTGGTTCTCAAATTTCTTGCTCAACAACGCGAAACTTTCTGACACATTTTCTGTGACTCCTTTTAAAATTGGCAGGCCTGACTATTGAAGCTATTTGGAATCGACTGGCGTTTTTTTTTTGTCTTTTTTGATAAATAAATCACTTATCGAATTATAAGCGATTCTTGTCACCTAGCGACAAGATTTTCCTCTTTATCGCGATGCCGCGTCGGGAATTAGGTTCAAAACGCCCACTTTGACAGTATTTTCTGAAAGATCTTCTGCCTTTACCAAAAAAAGTGAAAACGCCATCGATTACATAGTTTCTGAATAAGAACACCTGTCATTTCATGCGTTTCCGAACAAAAATGTGTCAGAGAGTAGCTCTTTTGGATTTGACAACAACTTTAAACATAAAACCCAAAATCTTCCGAGCTGAATATTACTATGCTTTGGGTATGATGTCCTCCCGCCCCCCTTCCCTCCCGAATTTAGCACTGTTCCCAGCAACAGTGGTCCGAGAATATTCAGTATAGGTACTACATCAGTACTGATACTGGTATGCCTTGTAGTACGCCAAATACCACTATTCATGCGCTAAAGATCGCTAAAAAACAGGGGTGACATTTCAAAACTTTTCTGGCAGGAGGGAGGGGGTAGCAACAATCTCTTGTGATCTTGTTGTGTACATCCGAGAAGCAACGGACACAGTTTTTTTTGTCACATGGGGTTGAACATATCTAACGTTATCAAACATTTTGATAATTTTGGACTTCCTCCCCCCCGCCCCCCCTTACGATCATGCTCACGATATCATACGTTATCATTCCTCGAAAACGAGCGTCCTTTGCGGAATTTTTAATTTTTTACCACCTGTTTTTTAAAACAGAAATTTTCGTCTATATGAATCGCAGAAATGCTGTCATTAAATAAGGCAAATCTTAGAATAAAAAGTAACTGGTGGGAATAATCGAGGATTCTGAGCATCTTATGCGTCACGTATACGTGTCGCTCGTCCCCAAGGGGTTAATGATATTGTTATCAATTTCTAATATTTTTTTACAATTTTCTTCTTCTTTTTTTTTTTTGCGTTTGCAGTGATATACAGGTATGGTTATACATTTATTAATAGCATACTTTACTGATTCAAATGAAGAGAAAAAGTCACTAAAATATCACTATTATGCATATGAAATAAATTTATATCAAAGGAAAAGAAGCAGTTACTATTTAAAAGTATTTAATAATAGCTCATTGTCACATAATTAATGCATTCAACAGCAAAGTTGTCTTTTTTTATATGCTCCCTTCACAGGCAAGCGCGGATCCAAGGGGGAGGTCATGGGGGTCATGACCCCCCTCTAAACGAAGAACATTTCTATAACATAATACTTCTTTTAATATAAATATATATAAAAGGTGTTTTGATATATATTTTTTTCTCCGTTAAAAATGCTAATCTTATTGATACATTCACAAAGTTATTTTTATACAGAAATGCATGAAAAATTGCAGTTATTGTTTAAGCATCAAAGAATCGAACAACGTTTTATATTTTTCTATAAATGTCGTATACATCTTGAATCGTATCCAATTGCAACTTCAAGGCGACATTTCGATGACTGTTGAGCCTCAAAAGTCGGCTTAAAATGTGTACTTTGGTAACATTTTCTGCAAAATTAAATAAAATAAAAAATGAAAATGGTAACTCCTATTTCTTGGCATCTGAATAGAACATAGAACCTACAAATTTTATACATTTACCAAGGCTGCTATGGCTCAAAGAATTTTTCAGAGAAAATAGCAGTAATTTCTTATTGAATTTTTTGCTTAATCGCACGATCAAATATAAGAAAGGTTTTTTTTATAAAAAATTACTGGTATTTCCCCTGAAAAAAGTTCTAACCAGTAGAAACACTGGATTACAAATATGCTGAAAATTTCATGCATTTAGAAATGAATATGAATTCAGTTTAGGTTAGAAAATAGCGAATTTGGACTTAAGATACGAAAATTGTCATGAAGATATCTGACCCCCCCCCTCTCCCCCTTCCTCCAAAATAGACATGACCCCCCTCTAAATGGAGGGCTGGATCCGCCTCTGTTCACAGGGAACTTCTTATCAACAAAACAAGTGGACAACATTCTTTTTCTTTCTTTACTAAACTAGTAAACACATGTATCATTTCAAACATATTTCGCACCTTGTTTCTCCAACAGCGAATTATATGCGCATATGGCAGAAAAACAGGAATGTTTCGGAATGTTTGGGTATTCCATATTTTGGAATGAATTGATTTTATAATCATTTAATGGCTTTAATAATAACCTCATATTTTCATAAAAATAGATAAGACTAAAAAAAGAAAAAAGCTAACAGATTATTTTGATGTAAAAAAAAAGTCACATTTTTTTTTCTTTTTTGGTTGGATAAAAATGATAACGATATCAAAAGACAGTCCCTCCCCTCCCCCTAGATATATCTTGCGATATCAAGTGCCAGACCCCCTCCCTTCTAAAGTAAAAACGTTATATATGCACAGTCCCTATTTAAAAAAAACAAAAAAAAAACCAGCGAAATCCATTAAGGTTAAATGTGTTTCACTTTGAGAATTTTGTAATAGTAAAATTATTATTAATTTCTGTGCTTAAAGCATTGATTTAATGCTAATGTTTCTATTTTAATTGAATCCAACAGGTTATTTTAGCCTAAGTGCAATTTTTAAATCTTACATGTAATGCTTGATGCACTATAAAATACCGAATTCCTTTGGTAGACAGGAGGGGGAGAGAAGCTTTCCCATAGCCTCCCCCAAATGGCGCCAGTGATTGAAAACTGTAGAATAAAATTTTGCATCAAATAGAATTGGTACGGCGCTTCGCTGTTAAAAAGTAAAGTAAAGTTTGATAAAGTAAAATTAAAATTTATTACTCCAGATATACTTAAAATAATAATAAGGTAATCTTGGGACTCTTGAATTTGTAAATATTTAAAAATGTTTGAGGCAGAAAAATTTGGAAAGTATTTCATTTTTAACTTTTTGGTTTAAAAATTCCACTAAAGCTTTTAGAATGAATTGACGAAAATTGCATGTAAATGCAATAATTAAGTCTAAAGATACAAACCCTTTTTACGTTGTACTGTCTGTGGTCTAAGGAGTACTTAAGGCGATTCTCAAAGAAAAAAAAAAAGAAATATTTTCTCCGCTCAATAAAACGGACTTTCTGACACATTTTTAAACTTACTCTAGTTCATACGCATAATAGTTGCAATTATTGAACTGACTTGTTAATGCAAGAGTTTTCCCATTTTCCAATAATTGAATTACATCTTGAGTTATAAGCGATTGTTGTCTCAGGACGGCAGTTTTTTTCCTTTCCTGCTCTGTCGAGTCCAAAAATTCGGTTCGAAAAGCGCTCATTTTGAGCCGTGGCCGGGGGGGGGGGGGCATACTCCCGAATCATTGCAATGTCCCCCCGGAAGGTTTGCAACTTTGTGTTTTTTAATAGACACAAAGTGTAATCCCCCATCCTGGAATCCTATAATGTCCTCCTATTCCCGGAATTGCAGAAATCCCTCCCCGAGAAAAATGTCTGAATTCAACATTGCCTCCAGGGAACCCAATGAATTCATCACTGACCCAACCCTCTTCGAATTTTAAAATTTAATTAATTTTAAATTACGGAAAAAAATAATTATTAAATTTCAGGTAAAGATTTGAAGATTTTTTCCTATAAAATCACATTATGACTAAATTTTGTAACAAGTTAAAAGGGGGAAAAAAAGTTAAAAATAGTATTATTGTTTATAACAGAGACATTTCCACAGCTTCATTCTTATAATGAGAATTGTTTTCTAAGATTTCGGATTTTTCTTTCAAAATACTAAAGAGAAGAAAAATGTAACATGAAATATTTATTTTTCATCGTAATTTGAAATATATTATATAAACGTAATAATTGTAATCATTTAAGATTATCATATGTGATATCATCTGAAAGTACAGTCACTGAGAAAATAATTTAAACCTGATTGAACATTGCTATTTTATACTAAAGGAGTGTATTTAAACTATTATAAAGTAACTTCTAAAAAACAAAAATACAGGTTAAAAAATATTAGAATTATTAAATAACAAAGTGTTCTTTCTTTTTACAAAAAACTTTCTCTTTAAAAATAATTTAATGGTTTACCGGGATTTCTTCTTATAAGAAAATTATATATATATATATATATATATATATATATATTACAAAAGTTGCAATATGCCTATATGATAGATCATATATAAACGATTAAATTTTTTGACATTTTTAATGTTTAAAACACCTTTCTGAATAAAGATTTTTGAAAATTCAATGCACAATATGAATTCCTATCGCCAAAATCTTCGCTACTTCGCTGATTTAGCAATCCAGCTGACGCCAAGTCAAAAAAAAAAAAGCTCACTAATTACCAGGTTATCATGCTAGGTTTTTCCTCCGTCCCGAGATAGATGACGTCAATACTCAAAAGTTGCACGTTTTTCTCAGAAATTACATCATTTCTAACCAATAGGCGCTCTAGAAAATGACATCACTGTTTCGCTGTGTTTTCCTCGTATCTCTCCGCGAAAGAGAGTTTCAAAGTTCTCAAAATAAAGTTTTAAAAGACACTTTAAAAAACTTATCAACCTTTTTTATTTTTGTACTAAAATTAACGTATATTAACTTTTAAAATTTTCTTATTCAATTATTGAGATTTTCTGAAGGAAATAAATTTTTAGTTATCGAACTACATTTCGCGCAATCTCACAAATCGAAAACGGGTAAAGTTTACGCCGATATTATTGCGACATACCATTGTTGACTGCGTAGTTGCGAAGTTGATTTTATCTACGTAGCTAAGTCTTATTCTGTGCGCTTCATAAAGGTTTTATTTGATACCCAAAGTTTTTTTTCGGGAGATTCTAATAATCCATCACGACGGCTCAACTTCAGGATTATTCAACATGTTATGCGAATCCAGATTCTCCACTCATGTATGATTTGTTTCCTGAATTATCTGATAAAGCCAAGCAACCAGCAAAAAGTATTGCTGCCGATTTTCCAGGCCTCAGCACGCCGGAGGTGTCATTCGATCTTCATAATTTCATCGAATCTAATCAATCTACAGAACTGTTTGCCGATATACTGACTGACGATTCTGATCGTCAGACGATCTCCAAGCCCTTCTCAACACTCGGCTCTTTCTTCTTTCCGATGCCGCAATCGTCTGGCTTTGGCTCCGACCGCTACGCAGCGGAGGCTGGCGTAAAACAAGAACCATCTACTGGAAACGACACTTTAACAATCCGAGATACTCCAACTTATGTCTTTGCAGGACTTCCAACTTTGTCTGAAATGGCTGCCAATACTGGATTTACAGAAACGAGAGATTTGTGTGAAAAAAAATCCAAAAAACACTTCGATAAAGCATCGGAAGAATATCGAAGGCGCCGAGAACGGAATAATCAGGCCGTTCGTAAATCCCGGGAAAAAGCCAAACAACGTAGCAAGGATACGGAAAGACGTGTTAATGATCTTGTATCCGAAAACGACAAACTTCGCAAAAGGATGGAATTGCTATCAAAAGAACTTAGTGTGCTCAAAAACCTCTTATCCAGTGCAGGAGTTTCTCCTGAAAGTGTTATCTCGAGCATCCAACAATAAGGGGAGTTCCTCTTTCAGCAGACGATTTAATAAAATTCAGTTAGTGCCTTTTCTTAAGTTGTATCTCCAGTGTGTGGAACGTTGCAAACATGCTGAAAAAGACGATATTATTAGATACCTGTTCTATTTTAAATCGGATGTGCGACTAAAAGACAAATTCATTAATACTATTGTGTGTCTATAGTTAAAAGAAACTCACTTCTATATAAACAGTGACTTTTTTCATTTAAAAATAATTACGTGCATATTTGAATGAATAAATCAAATCAGTCCAAATAGATAGACAATACAAAATAAAATTTATTGATGCATTGGAATGTAAATATATTTTGCTTATGAATTTTAATGAGAATTTTGTTTGTTTATCAAAATGTTTTATATTTCCTGAAGAAAAAATTAACTGTAAATAAATAATTCACCATTTATTAACAATTAAATTATTTTCTATCAATGATTAAAAAGGGTGTTTTGTCAATGATTTTATCCTTATTAATGCTTTTTTGCATGTGATATGATATTATTGAGAATTATATATTAACAGTGAATTTTTAAAGGAGTTCAAGCATCTACTAGATAAAACTCGAAGTAAGGGTTTTTATATCAAAATTATAGATGTTGTTTATCATTTTTAAATTACAAATCCATTATATTGTTTCATCTTTTTACATTCAAAGTACAATACCATAAAATAAATTTTAAAAATTAAATTAATAATTAATGTATATTATTAATTTAAAATTTAAGAAAAATATTTAAATTATTATTAATATTTTATTAAATAAGTTTAAAAGTACTTTTGCTAATAAAAGGTAGAAAAATAACTTATTTATAATATTTCTTTGTAAGAAATGTTCATAACAGTGCAGTTTAGTGCTGCAAAATGATATATTGAATAGATAAAAATTATGAAAATAGATTTATTTTCATATGTTCAGTTCTGCATAAATATTAATAATTTTGTATATAGTGTGACGTTTGATATTATTTATTTTATTGACTGTTACTTGTTTGTTATATTTTTATAAACTAATTTCATTGAGCTTTAAATAAGTTTCGCCAGCAAATATGAGACATGTGATATTTTCTGTGTTAATATTCAATAATAGGATATTGATTTTGTTGTGTAAACAATATAGAATTTTTTTCACTCCAGGTGCTAAAATAAGAGTTGCTGGCAGGTCTGCTGAATAATATCTCTACTTATCTAGATACAGAAAATACCAATATTGATATTTTGATTAATTTGTTTGATGATGAACTGTTAGAAACTGCAGTTTTCCCAAGACAGTATAGTTAGAAAACTTTTCAAGATTCCACATGGTAGCTTTCTACCAGTGTTGAATTCAGACACTTTTTTTCCGGGAGGGATTTCTGTAGCTCCGGGGGGTACATAATAGAGTTCCAGGGGGGAAATTCCACTTTTTGCCCATTGAAAGCATAAAATCTCAAATCTTCTGGGAGGGGTGGGGCATTTCCCCCTGGGCTATCCCCTGAATTCAACACTGCTTTCTACATCTGCATCTTTCATACAATTTTTTTTTTCAAGTTTATTTACTGCTAAATAAGACAATTTTATTTTTATTTTGAAAATTAATTTTATTCCATAGCTGCTAATTGCTAAGATTTTTATTTTAACTACTCTTTTTTTAATAGTAATTTTTGCCTTATTTAGTTGACAGCTATGTTTTATTCACTAAAGGAAAAAAAAAAAATTAAGTTTTGTTAAATTTCTAAATTTCTATTCAACTTTTGCAAGATTGTCTTTTAGCCTATTTACTTGTAGTATTCCTAGTAGTATATAAAAACATAGGTTAAAATATTTTTCTATCTTTTAAATTTTAAAATGTATATAATTCAAACCATATATAGGGTAGATGTGCCAGTAATGGACACCCTTAAGGAATTTCTTTAAAAATTATTTTTTTATTAATAGTTATAATTGTTATATTCCACATTTTTTAATATTAATCTACCAACAATATTTAACCATGCTCATAGTCACATTTCCCAATGTGAATCGAAATTTAAATGTAAATAACAGAAATAAATCAAAACAGCCTAAATCTCAGTAATGGACAGACACCCCATAAAAAGTAATAGATTAATTGATATTATGATTGTATTTAAAACTAGAATTTAAAGAAAGCATATTAATGAAATAAAAAAAAAAGTTGAATTTTTATTGGTTATTTTTTTATAAACCAAAAACGTTGAAGGTGACCCATTACTGGCACATCTACCCTATATATGTTATATGTTAGAGATGCAATGTATGGTTATTTGACTAAAATGAATACTTGGCGGTTTGACTGTTGATTAATGAATTCTTTTTTATCTGAAAACAAGATATAATAAGTGCTCTATATGCAATTTGGGAAAAGTCCCATATCCTGTGCAGGAATATTTGGTGAGGTTTTTTTTTTTTTTGTCGATAAATATATCGATGTGGTTGTTGTGATCTTTTAGCATTTGGTAAAATTATAAGTAAAATAATAATAAATATATAAATAATATATAATTCTTAGATATAATATTATAATATATTGTATATTATAATGGATAATATGTAATAATATATAAACAATATAAATAAAATATAATTAAAATTTTTGGTAAGAAGCTAAGACGGCCTTTTGTTGCTATTTTGAAATTTTTTGCCCAGCAATGCTGGATATGGAACTTTTCCTGCATTTCTTTAGATTTCAAAGCTAACAAATATTTTTCTTAAAAAAAAAAAAAAAAAAAAAAAAAAAAAAATGGAGTAAATTTAATTTTTTTTTTTTTTTACAAACTTTCAAACAAAATATATATTTTGGTTTATGAATTACCAAGATTAATTTTGCCTTGAAAAATATTCTTAGAATCAAAATATGGTATATAAATGCATTTAAGATATTATTTTATATTTCACAAGTTATTTATTGAGTTAAAAAACAAGTTAAGTAATAATAATATAAGACTGAAAAAACTGTCCTCTAAGATTCTAGAAAAAATAAAAGCAACTGTAAATTTTTCAGCTGCTTAATTATTAAGACTGTTCTCAAATCCAAATTTCCCAATATTTAACACATTTTTAAATTCATTTTTGTTCTCAAACACATCAGATTAGCAGGTGCTTATATTTTTTCAGGATCTATGGTAGTGTAATAGTTTTTCCCATTTTTGGGATAAAGGTCTTTAAAAATGCTGTCAAAGTTGGCATTTTGAACTGAGTTTACGGATGGGGCAGTGCCGGAAGAAAAAAAAAAAACTGATGTCCTGAAACAACAATCGCTTATAACGTCAGTTGGATTAATCATTTATTGAAAAATGAAAGATACTGTTTGATTACAAATCATTTCATTAATAATGCCTGCAAATGTCATATTTTTACGTTTAAAAATGTGTTTGAAAATTTTGCATTGAGTGTTTTGTGAGAACAGTTTTTAACCCTTTAAGCGTTAGTCCCGTGTTTTTCCGTTTCATGTAATCATGTTAAAATGGCTGTAGACAAAAATATTTTTAACATACTTTTTTGAACCGTAAATAGAATGAGGAGTTATAAAAGATATTATAGCATCAAACAGCAATTAAAAAATATATATATTCTGGGATTTACAAGCATATTTATAGAAATATTAGAAAATCTTCAATCGGTGAACGGGTTAAAGTAATAAACTATATATAGAAATTTTGATATGAATTATGAATTTTTAAATTAAAAACTTTAATATGGTGCATCTCTAATATAGGACATATTTTATTATTGAAAGAATGTTTGCTAGCATTTGAATAAAATGGGTGACATTTTTAATTTTTTCATTAACCTATGTATAAGGGAGTCACAGAAATTGTTTTAAACTCTTGGGAAACTTCGTTGTGACTTCAGTAATTTCCAAAATAAGTGTTTTGATGTAATAATAATGATGCTTCTAAAGAATTGCTTTATTGAATAAGCTTAAACTAATCTCCCTCTCTAGGATTTGTACAAAATGTAGTGTGTTTGTTTTAAGATAATTGAGATTGAGAACAAATACTGTACATCTGTTTTTAATCAATTGAGAATCAAAATGTTATTCCGTTCATTTTGAATAAATATGCATGAAATGATTATATATTTTGTAGACTTTCTATAATAAATATTGTTTTATATTTGAGTTATTTTTTGTGTATTTTTGGTATATTTGTGTATTATTTGCTTCAGAAATTTCTGAAATTGAAATATATAACAATTTCTGAACTGAGAGTATAATTATGGTGCTACTTTTAAAAAATTACTGATTAAAAATATCTAGCAGAGATTATTTTTTCTTTCAGATAAAAAAAAAAAATAAAAATACGTAATTGCTAAATTTGGTAGTAAATTTAATTGGAAGTAATTGGCAGGTGTCCACTACCCAGTAATAAAACAAAAAGTAATAAGTAATTGTTTTTAAAATCGGAACTTGATGAAAGCATACTAATGAAACAAAAGACATTTTCAATTAAATTTAACAATTGGGATATCAATAGTAATAAAATATGTATGAGAATAATTAATTATTGCAATTAGTAATTATCACAATATCAATATTTTACTTATTTTAGATAAGACTATTTAAAATACTGAATTTCAGGGAATTACTATTATCAAATTGTGTTTGAAATTCAGTATTTTAAGAAATTGTAAAATACTGAATTTTAGAGAGTTACAGATACCAAATTATTGAGACAATAAAGGATTTAGGGGGGTTAGTAAAAAAAAAAAAAATCTGAAAATGTGTTTTGGAGTAATAGTGTATGGAATCCTATTTCACGTTACAACTCTTAAGTTAAATTTCCTACAGCTACTAGATATATTACTTGTAGTAATAATACAAATATGAAAGAAATGAAACTGTGGGTTTAAGCTTTTAAATACAAAATAAATTAAACTCAAGATCAGAGAATACTATTACCTAAAATAAGAAAATAATAGATTTAGTGATTGTCCAATTTCTTCTCCGGCTGTTACATGTGCATAGCTGCCAACCTTCTGGCTTTTTCGAATAAAAAAAACATATTTTGAACCAGAAAATGTTTTAAATTGTGTCAGATTTCTATGTTGTACTTTTATTAAGTAAAATTTATGGTTCAAAGAATGTTTGACTTGAGGGAAAAAAAAAAACTAAAAAGGTGGCAGTTATGGATATCAATCACTTCCATTGATTATCATTTACACTTTGAGAAGAGAGTGCAGTTTAGTCTGATGGATTCAGAAAATTACCAACCTTCAAATATATATATTTCATAAAATAAACATAAAAATAAAATACAAAATTGCTGTCTTTTGATATGCACATTTAAAAAATAACTATTCTGCAATACATTACTCTCTCTCTCTCTTTGGTAATGTATTAAATATACTACACATTATTTCCAATGACTTCAATATTTTGAACAATTTTTTTTTTTTTTTTTTAACTAATCTTTAAGTCATTTCTAAAAATATCTTGTATGTACTAGTATAAGAAAAAAAATGTAAACAATTAGTACCTGGAAAGAATAATTAATTTTACTTTCCAGTTCTTTTTCTCCTTATTTTTTAAACAAAGCTATTGGGCAGATGTCATCACTTCCATTGATGTCATTTACACTTTGAGAACAGACTGCATTTTAGTCTGATGGATTCAGAAAATTACCAACCTTCAAATATATAAATAAATAAATAAAATTGCTGTCTTTTGATAATCTTCACTAAAGATTTTGTCTTAAAACAGTATCCTTCACAAAATTCTTTATCTTAAATATAGATTTTTCATAGAACTTTTTCATCTGTAAACTGAACTATTCACAAATTTAATCATTTTAAAATAAAATCTGATCTTCACAAAAAAAGCTAAAGTTGCCAAATAACCTATTAAGCCTTCTTACACATACAAGATCTTGTTACAAATAAATAAGCAGGGAACCTGCATAGAATGAGAATTATAAATTCACAAAATTACGACTTAAGTTTTTCACAAATATAAAAAACTTTTCACAAAAACAGGACCCTGTGAAAAATATCTGGATGAAATCCTAATTCATTAAATTAGAATGAGAAAATATGACATTCCTTTCTTTTATGTCATAATTTATCATTTTATCACATATCTTTGGCAAGTGACTGAAGGAAGGTACTCTTTATTTTTAAGCATCGGCCAATTTTGGCCATATTACCAGCGGTGTAGTCAAAGGGGGACGGCATCCCTTACTTTTTTATTTTATCTCAAGCATCTCCCCACTTTTTATTTTCAAGGGGACGCAGGAGGATGCAGACTTTCCAAACTTATTAATTTTTTTTAAAGGGATAAGCATGCTAATCAATTAACAATTTTAAGAAATAAAGCACTAATTTAATACTTTTCAACAAAGTTGAAATGTGTTTATCACTTTGGATCGTCTGTCATGTCTGTTCTCCCTCTAACTTCTGTAACTTTGTTTGAATTGTGACAAAATTGATGTATTTTTTTCAGTTTCTTTGCGTTATTATCACTACTGAAAATGATATATCTTAATTGTATAGATTTTAATTGTATAGCTTCAATTTAGAGATTTGCATGGACTGACATTTTCAGTCACGAAATAAAGTTCTAAACTTTTCAGTTAGAGACAAGCTATTTAAAACATGACAAGTAAAAAAAAACTTTAATTAAATAAAATTAAACTGCTTAATTTTTCAATAATTTTTCTCTGCAGTTCAAAATTAAAGGTAACATTCAGTATCAAGTTTTCTATCGGTGACACAGACCCTATGTTTGAAACTATGAGCGTCCCCCCACTTTTTTTCCCAGGACTACACCATTGCATATTACTGTATAAGGGATGCTTTTAGGGAGGACTTTTAATAGGAAAGTGACCTCAATTATTGTTCTTGTATGAGATAAATCTTGTACAGTCACTTTATACTGGTTTTTAACCATCAAAGCCTCAAGCATCATTCCAAGCTCCTTATTTTGTGGACGCTAACCACTGGACTAAGTAGTCCCTGACAAGTAACTGAGATAATAATATTGTTTGTTTTGTATAGTTGAATGAAGCAGGGCTTAATTTCTAAAAAAAAGTACCAAAGCCCTAATATTCTGCAGTATTAATATCTGTAGTGTACCTTCCCCTCCCCTCTGCCGTCATTCCAATCTGCATATTTATATTTCATACATAATTTTCAAAATTTAAAGCATTGTTTTTTTTTTTTTTAATTTAGCAAAATAAAAATTTTAAATACATCTAGAAATGTGTATACTTAGCTATCCACTATTCCACTTTTCAGTTATTACTGCTTCCAAATAGAAACCTTTGCCTAATCTTAATGTTAATGAATCACTGAATTCTGCGATTCAATAAGCTCAGGATTAGGATTCGAAAAGAGTGTTAACACAAAAAATTAATCGTTCGCAGCTATGCAGATTAGAAAAAGACCATTTCTGTTTGATCTTTATTCTGTTTAAAATAGCATTAAAGTGATTTGAAATGAAAATAAATAAAATTTTGAATTTAAGACAGATTGAGATTGAGCCTGCCCAAACCCAAAGACTAATATAAAAATCGAGGCTGTTTCATCTCCATCTCTTACGTGAGCAACATATTACATCACTTATAACTGTTTTGATACAAAAGAAAAGGAAAGGGTAATTTAGGATTCATTTCTCGGAAGCGTTATTGCACTGGTCTCTGGAGTGCAGTGTTTATGAGCTCTGATGAATTCTGGTCAATATTTAAATATTTACTAAAAAAAAAAAAACCCAGAGAAATTAAGCCCTGGAATGAAGATATAACAACAAACTGTTTATTTTGTATAGTAGAATGAATATGAATGAACTCAAACATCAATTTTAAATAAAGTACCTTTTTTGTATCTGATGAAAATCTCACTAAACTAAGCTTGCTCACAACATATGAAATAAATTATTTTTTTAAAAACCTTTTTAAAATTATTTAGTTATGAAAATATTTTTAGAAACACTATAATAATTTTTTTTATTTTAAGACTTCCTTATGCTATTTTACGGCTGTTTTCAAATCCAAAAGAGCTACTTTCTGACACATTTCTGAATTTATCTTTGTTCAGAAATGCATGAAATGAACAGGTGTTCTTATTCAGAAACTATGTAATTGAATTGCATTCTCCATTTTTTGGGAAAGGCGGAAGATATTTCAGAAAATACTGTGTGAAAGTTTGCATTTTGAACTGAATTTCTAACGCTATTCGGTTCCAAATCACTTTAATAGTCATTATTTGGGGGGGGGGGGGGGGGGCTTGAAAGCCAAAGCACTGTGACCAGGGGTCTATTGTGCTGTAGTCAAGCCTGTCAATTGTATGCTTTTATATTTAAAAATGTGTCAAAGTTTTGCGCTGTTGAGCAGGGAATTTGAAAAATACCTTGAAAAGTGAGAGAATATATGATTTTAGTCACTAATTAAAAAAGAAAAAAATCTGAATTTAATGCGATTAAATCTGATTTTAATCACATAACTATCACTGCATTTGGTTAAAGTCATAATAACTTATATACAAAATAGACTGGAATAAATATGCATTTTATGTAGCAAAAGGAAAAATTACATCCAGTATTATTTTTTAATAAATTTTAGACATATATGTTTGTTGGACATTAGCCTATTTCCATAGAGATTTTTTAAATACAATTAAATGTATAAAAAATTCACTAAATTTTTCGTGTTTTTAAAAAAATGCCTTTCTTCTGATAAGTATTGTATGTATGCATATATTGTATGATAAGCGATTGAGATACAGTCATAGGTGTGTAGTTTTGACAATTTTTGGCAGGGCTCATCTTGAATGTAACTCTTGTACTTTCCACACAAATACATGTATGTGTATATAATAAGAGATCGATTACTAATTTAATGTTGCTTTTTGAATTACCTTTAAAAGAAATTAAATAGAACCAGAGGGCCCGTGCGAAGATTTCGCACTGAAATCTAATATTTTTTAGGTACTTCTCTATTAACCTGTTGACCGCTTTTCATAACAAAAAAAATACCGCCAAACTGTAAGATTAAACGCCAAAAATGCAGTCCCATTTACTTGATGTCAGAATCATTATGCGTGTTTGTTACGTCATCTAGTGGTATTACATTCGACATTTGCGTGTATTTTTCATTATGTTTTACTGATTTAGTAGTTATTTTATTAATTAAAATAACAATTGTGTCCTTAAATTCTTATATTTTATTTATTTTTTGATATTCCAATGGCAACGTTCTCCCGTTTATTTGGCGATAGATTTTTATTATGAAAAGTGGTCGACGGAATAATAGAGAAGTATCATTTTTTATCAATATGTAATAGTTATTAGATGCAGGTTTAAACTTCTAAAGAAAAATCAAAGATAAAAATATCTGCAAACAACATTTAGTTGTTAGTCAAGCCGGAATATCATCTAATTTATTCCATCAAAGGTAGACTAAAAACTGATCCAAGATTGCTAAAGGCACGCGCAAGAAAAAAAATTAACAATCGTATTTTGACTGCATTAGAGGATGACGTCATCCGCTTCGGGAAAACCATGGGACTTAGAAATATAAATCTAAAGATTTCAATTTCAATTTCACTTTTTAATCATAAGTATAAAATAAACCCGTGCGGTGTTTTTTTATAATAATTGCTATGAGCATCATATAATGTGGTATTTTATTTTTTTGGCAACAATAATTTCAGGAAAACCTTTCATTTCTTTCATGAAAATAATGCCGATTTAATTTTTTAATTTCAGCATATTTTAATCAAAAACATGTTTTAACGAATTGTTAAGTGGGCTATGTCAGAAGCCTGTTCTAAAACCTTTTATATGGTATCTCATTCGTTGTTCTGCGTTTCATATTTTCTGAGTAAAAGGGATGTTGACAGGAGAAATAATATATAAGGATCATATATTGCTAAAGAAATTACAAATTAAATAAGATGTTTAGACAATGTACAATCCAGTCTATGAAATTATATACATGCTGTTATTCGTGAGCAATTTATAATAAAATCACAACGAAAGTTGACTTTGAATATAAAGTTTTTTTTTTTCAAAATATGGATTTTGTTTTCCTATTTTAATTTTAATACGGCCTTTAGGCTACAAAAGTTCAAACGTTTTACATTTTATTTTAATTTAAAAAATAGAGCATAAAGTGAAAAAAATTCCTAATATCGTTTATCCCTGTAATAAAAGGTAAAATTCAAGAAAATAAATTATCTGGCAAAAACAGGTCTATTAAAAACTTCATAAAATATTAGAAAAATAAAAAACTAAAACCTTTTTTTTTATTATTATAGGAAAAGAGTCCCTTTTAGAAATTATTGGTGGGGCTCAAGCCCCACAAGCCCATACAACTCTACGCCTATGGATACCATACATATTCTGACTCAGTACTCAAAATTCAATTTTTTCTAGAAGAGAAAGTTTCCCTACCAACATTTGTAAATGGTGAGAAGTAGAAACTGTTTTGGAAAGAAATAAAGATATCTTTAAACCCCACATTCATTTTTACATGGTGTTTAATTCAGCAACAAGTAACACATGACAAAGTACTATTGAAATAATTTAGATAAATTGTTAAATGTTCATTTTCATTAAAAGAAGAGAGAACAGCCTTAAGTCGACAGGATTTGTACTGTAAAAATAATATTTTACAAGGATAAAAAATGCACTGCTGTATTTGAAAGCAGTGTCATTTTAAAAATTTTGAAGTGAAAAATTATTAATACAATTACAGTCAAGGATCTATAATCTGCACACCCATAATCCACATTGCTTACCAAATGTAAACAGTTAAACAAATTTACAGATTCTTGATTCAAAAATGTTTTAAAAAAATAATAAATGTAGAAAAAGTTCGTAATAAAACATTATATATATTTTTAATCTACCACATATAGTTTTTTATATTGTACTAGTAAAAACTAAACTGCATTACAGAACACACCTAGGCTAACTGGACATTTAGAGACTAGCTTTAGGTAGATAATATTTGAACTTTTTAGAGCAAGAATTTTATTTCTCAACAAGAGTTAATGACTGTTCATAGAATGCAAGATAAACTTTTTAAAGAAAAATTTAAAAGTTTTAAAACAGACAACACTTGACTCTATTTTTATAAAACAAAAAACTTTATCAATATTATTCAATATTCCAAGATGCTATTTTTCATATTTCATCATTGCTCACTAAATATTTCCTTTTTTTCATTATTCCATTTTTAATTATTTCATTTTTTAATTTTAATTATTAGATTTCATATACTGAATGCGGAATTAAAATGTTGTCCAGAAATAAGAAAATGACGCATAATCCATAATCCACAATATTCTATAATCTGCACAGCCTTTGGTCCCAACTTGTGCGGATTAAAGAACTTTTCCTGTACATTTTTTTTTTTTTTCACATCAAATAAATTTGTGTTGAACTAAACAATTTATTTAATGAAGTAAAATTTTATCTAAAATAAAAATTCAGTTAATCCATTAGTTCTAGGAAAATAAACAGTCTCTCACATACTTAGTGAGACTGTATTCGTATTACTACTCTGTAAAAATAAAATAAACACAGCTTTGGTGAACACAATGATGTTAAAAATGACGTGCTTTCTTATAGCATACTGAGTATTTTTAAGAATTGTAGGTAAAAATTTATATTCGAACACGGAGTCTAATTCAAATTTATGAATGTTTCTTCTTAAAAAAAAAAAAAAGCAAAAGCCTTTTAAAAACGGATTAATAATTTTGTTACACTTTGTATACAAAATTTTAATCTGTATAGTAAACATTGGTGACTCTTGCTTTAATAATGAATACCAGAAATATTATTTCCAAACTCTTTTACAGAAAACCAGATTTCAGTTTGGCAAGAAAGGACATTTGTTATCCAATGTAATTGAATGTTTCAGAAAATGTCATTTCAGATTCGAGTTCTGCATTGGATCAGGTATCCTAATTTTACTCAAATTTGACCCGATCTGTGGTTTGCGTCAAGTTGAGCTAAATTTGTTTGTTGTGGGTCAGGTTGACTCTAATTGTTTCAGTTTCAGGTTAACCCATTTTTTTGAAAGAGCTTTTAGATTTAGAATATTGTTTCAGATGAATCTTTACGTGTTTATTTCTGTACCTAAAAGTTAGAATTGATATTAAAGATATAATAGTAGACTTTATTTTTTTCATTATTGTATTAAATTACAGATCAATTTTCTTTGATTTGAGGTTCGGGACACAATTTTTTTTTTTTTTTTTTTTTTTTGGGGGGGGGGGGGGGGGGGGGTTCGGGTCAATGATTTTTTTTTTTCTGTCTAAGCAGTTATTTTTGGTGTAAAAATATGATGAAGTAACAAGGTTTCTCTATAGCTTCTTTGGCGTGCCCACCCTCCTCCCAAACTGAGATACCCGAAAGATTTAAAACCAAACCTGAAACACATTTGAAGTCAACTCGACTTGCAATGACAGAAATTTGCATTAACCTGACCCAATCCAGACTACGGATCAATTCTGGTTCAGGTAAAATTGGGTTACCTGACCCAATGCAAGACTCTACTGCCCACCTCCCTTCTATCTTATCAAAGCACTGATTTAATGGTCAAGACTCGCAGCTGTAATTTAAATGAAATAAGATGTTTTGTGTTTGCCCAATCTATTAATGTGTTTTATTTGTAAAAAAATTTCAAAATTATTTTAAAAAATCTGAAAAAAAATATACTGATTACACTATTTTTTAAATACAATAGATAATTTTTTTTTAAATATAAGACCTGCTTTAATTTTTATACGTTTTAAGAAGGGAAAATTTGGGGGTAGGTTGCCCACATTTTATTATTTGGGTTTTCTCAATATCAGTTTGATGGAAAAATGGAATTTCCAATAAAGAAGAAATAATCTCTTTACCTGTAGTTCCTCCAAACTAAATCCATTTTGCCTGGTTCACAGAAGTCCTCATTACACAAAAATATTCATAAGAAATGCTGAGAACACACACACACACACATAAAAAAAAAGTGCAAAAACCAATAAAGATATAAACCCTCGTTTAGATATCAGAAACGATGGGGTATGGAAATTTGAAAATACTCAATAGCTAGTTATGCATGTGATGCGGCCAGCAGGGTGATCCTTAGGCAGGCTGCACACTGAGGCAACACAAGCTACATGAAGTGTGTCCTAAGAGAAGAAACAGGTCAAAACATATAAGAATAATTTTGAATTTTTTTTTACAAATAAAACATATCTATAGATTGAGCAAACACATAACATCTTATTTCATTTAAATTACAGCTGCGAGTCTTGACCATTAAATCAGTGCTTGGATAAGATAGAAGGAAGGTGGACTGTAGAGTCCTGCATTGGGTCAGGTAACCCAATTTTACCTGAACCAGAATTGATCCGTAGTCTGTATCGGGTTAGGTTAATGCTAATCTTTTTCATTGCAAGTCGAGTTGACTTCAAATGTGTTTCAGGTTTGATTTTAAATCTTTCGAGTATCTCAGTTTGGGAGGAGGGGGGGGAGGCATGCCAAAGAAGCTATAGAGAAACCTTGTTACTTCATCATATTTTTACACCAAGAATAACCGCTTAGACAAAAAAAATAAACAAATTCATTGACGTGAAACTTGACAACAAAAAAAAAAAAATTGTGGCCTGAACCTGTTTTTTTTCTTAAGTCGCATGTCAAATTGCTTGAGTCGCTTCAGTGTGCCTTATCATTTGTTTTATAAGCTAGAGGCTAGACAATGAATAGCCTCCATCTGCAACTAGCATTTAGTAGATCTCTGAACTCCTCCCTCCTTCACTGAATTTCTTCATTTTTGAACGAGAATGATCCTTAGGCAGGCTGCACACTGAGGCAACACAAGCAACATGAAGTGTGTCCTAAGAGAAGAAACAGGTCAAAACATAGAAGAAACCTGCTTTTTCCCTAAGTCACATGTCAAATTGCTTCAGTCGCCTCAGTCTGCCTTATCATTTGTTTTATAAGCTGGAGGCTAGACAATGAATAGCCTCCATCTGCAACTAGCATTTAGTAGATCTCTGAACTCCTTCACTGAATTTCTTCACTTTTGAATGGTGATCTAGCATCAAGCTCATTCATAGCCTTCGTTTGCAGTCTCCGAAAAATAATACAGCTCTGTTATTTCTTACAGAACTTTTGATAAGAGTTCCTTTAATTGATGCAATGAACAGTTTCATACTATGATTTAAAAATTTCATTAATATTAGAAACATATATCTTTTTTTATTTATTATAAAGCATTTTACTAGGAGTGGCTAAGCCATCCTTTCCTCGTCTGAAGAGTAACCTCCTGCTTCCAAGTGAAGATTCTGGCAGCGCCATTGATTAAAATATTATTTTTATGAAAGATGAAAAAGAAGGCTGTATTTTGTTTAAAGAAGAAAGGTTTTGCATTTTTTAAAACTACTCATAATTAACTTCTTTTTAAATTTATATAAATCTCATCATATTTATAACATTAATTAACATCAGATTAATACATTTTGTTAATAAAACTTAAACTGAATGATTTTTAAATGAATTATGTACTTTTGATAAAATATAATCCATATGTACTGAATGAAAAGCTATAGTAAAGTATGTGACTTTGGTAAAAGACTGATGTAATTATTAATTTAGCATACATTATTAAATTTGTATTTATTGCATCTCAAATATAAATTGTAATACATCTAGTAAGTGATACACTGTATAAAACTACTAAACAATCATATTTGAAAAAAAAAAAAGGCAAAACAATAAATTTAAAATAAACTTTTATTAAACAGGTGTAAAGGTACATTGTTAATTTTTTTATAAGAAAATAATGTACATAAAAGAAAACTCAAAAATTTGTGTAATATTCTAAAAAAATATAACTGTAACCTTTTCTAAACACATACAAATGGTTAGATAATGTAAAATTTTATAGTACTAGTACACCTGATTTATCAGGTTTCTAACAGTTTGGCAGTTCATTTATTATTAATTTAATGTATTAAAGACAATCTAAATCTTTTAAAAGAAAATCTATGTACAAGGAATTCATGCTTCCTTTCGGCATGAATTCAGTGGCATTTTTTAATTTAAAAGACAAGACAAAATGATAAATTACAAACAAAGCGGGATACGTAGTATCCATATTCAGCTGTGATTACCTATCTAGAAGTTTTCAAAAAGCCAAAAGACTGCTAATATTTTTGTATTGATATAGTTCTTCTATAACCCACAAGATGACAGCACATTACTGAATCCTAATGAAATTTGTGTTACGTCATAGTCATAGTAGGCGTGGCTAGAGAGTCTTAGGCGTGGTAAGTTTCACACTGAATCGATTAAGGGGAATAAAATTATTCATCATCAATTATATATAATCGAATATTTATTTGAAATCGAAATGACATTGGCGTCTCTCAATTGTAAAATGGAAAATCATGAAGATAGAAAATGAAACTTACCTTGAATTTTGTCAAGTTTTTTTCCCCAAAGTAAGTTAATTTATCATTATCTTATCATTTTTACTAATTAATTTAGTGAAGATAGTTTATTGGGTTATTTTACTTGCCAACTGCGATTTTCCTAATATCTTTTTTAAATGTAGATTAAGTCAAAATAATATTTACAATGTTATTAATAAGCATCGAAGAAAACGTAAATATGTATTGGAATTAATTGGCGGACGTTCAGTTCTTCAAACAAAACATTAAAAAAAAATTCATTTTCATAGAATTTCACCCTGTTTTGTACGAATGCCTTTTAAAAAATATGGGCGGAAAATAATAAAACTTATGCGAATTTAATTGATATAAAAATAGAGTTTAGAAATTTGTGTTCATTGTCCCCCCTCTCTCAATTAACTGCGAAATTTGAGAAAATCAATTCTATTTATAATTCTGTTGGTTAAAAAAAGAAAAAAAATGATACTTTTAAACAGAAATTTTATTATTTAAAAGATGTTACAATTCTGTCCCTTTTTATTGATGTATAACATTGGTTTATTTAGCGTCAAACATCTAGCCCATCAGCTGGAAAATTGATCTATTTGTTATAAGCTATATTCTGGCATGGCATGTTTAGAAGTGTTGCTGGATCTTAACCAGATTAATTTGAACTGGCTTTTTATTTTTAACCACTGTAAGCTGCCTTTTAAATAAATAAAAAAGAGTGTTTTTTACTATTAATTAAATCAAATTAGCAATTTTATTTGATGCATTCATAAATGCTTTATACCAAACAGTTTACATTTAATAAATATTAACTATCATAATTTATGAAGAAACACCACACTTACAATATTCAGCCTAATAAAAAATTAGGTACTTCTCCATTATCCTGTTGACCACTTTTCATAACAAAAAAAATATCGCCAAATTATACGATTTAATGTCAAAAATGCAATCCCATTCACTTGACGTCAGAAGCATTTTACGTGTTTGTTATGTCATCTAGTGGTTTTTCATTCGACATTTACCTGTATTTTACCTACCCATCATACAGGGTAAATCTTGTAATCATTTTGAAAATTGAAATTTTTTTTGACAGATTTACACGTTTCAGACACTAGAGATTCCGAAAAACATATTTTTAGAAATTTTTTTTTTGGCGTCCGTCTGTGTGTCTGTAAACGCTCTATCTCCTGAAAAAATTGAGATAGAGACTTGCAATTTGGTATGTACTTAGTATGTAATAATGGGAAGAAGCCTATTTCATTTCAATAACCTCGATTAACCGGAACTATTTTTTTCGGACTCTCGAAATATTCGTTCTGATAAAAGGTATATAAAAATTTTAGAAATTGTTTATTTTAAGAAATGAATATAAAAGACAATAAAAAAACATAAATTTTGCATACAGCATGAAGTCGATCGGATAATGAGTTGCCGAGATATTTGGAATCCTATTTTCCACACTCTTCGATTTTTCGTGACCCTGTATTTCATCCAAATTTCACTTCAAAGATATATTTTAATTGGAAATTTGACGCTTAATCAGATGCAATAAACAGCTAGTTAATAGGATTATTATTTTTGGAGTTATAAGGAAAAACCTCTTTCAAGCAATTCAGCAATCGAGCCTTTAAAGTTTAGGACATCATCAAGCCACGATTTTATTTGAATTGCAATGTATTTTATAAGTAGTTTACACATTTTTTATTTTAATATTTTACATTATGCATATCCATGATGGGTAAGTATTACGGTGGCCCCCAACGACTAGTTTCATTATGTTTACTGATTTATTAGTTATTTCGTTAATAAAAATAACAATTGCACCCTTAAATGGCGGTGCTATGATATTAAAAGAGAAAAAGCATTGAAACAATGTTTCGATGCATAATTACATGCAATTGATCAGTTTAAACTGATGTCACAAACATTTATTCATTAGCCGAGAGGTATAATTAACAAAAATAATGTAAATAAATAAATATCCAAGATTTATTTTTTTCCTGTTTTCTTTAATGTACTGTAATTTTTTTTTTTTTGTTTAAACTTACTGATAGTTGAGATTTTGATGTGTGGGGTTTTCCGAATTTCTTGTATTTTATTTATTTTGATATACCAATGGCAACATTCTTCCATTTGCTTATTTGGTGTTACAGTTTGGCGATAGTTTTTTGTTATGAAAAGTGGTCGATGGGATAATGGAGAAGTACCTAAAAATTAAATAGCACAAGTGCCACACTAGTAAGAATGTGATTCATAAAGCAGTAAATATTGTAAACACTGCACCGACCACTGTAAAATTATATGGCAAATGACATTTATTAAAACTTTAATCTAGTATTAAAGTCTTTGTGAAAAATTGTATCTAATTAATTTATTGAAGAGACATCATTGGTATTTATAACTATCCAGAGTGAAAAAAAAATAGGGTACTTTTCGGTTAGCCGGGCGCCAGTGATATATCTACATATATAAATACATATGTATGTATATATATATACATACGTATATGTACATATATGTGTATGTATATATATGTATACGTAGATATGTGTGTGTGTGTGTGCATATATACATATGTATATATATCACTGGCACCCGGCTAACCGAAAAATACCAAAAATAGTTTAAAGGCCATAGATAATAATTTTTTACTAATGCTACAGTTTTTCTTCTCTAAATTATGGTAATACAAAGGTTGGAAAAACTACTTTTTTATTGTAGCAAACTACAACTACTTTATCAAAAATGTAGGTAGCTATTTGTTTTAAAAAATAACTAATGAAAAAATGATAAAAATGATACTACTTTCCAAAAGTAGTAACTACTTTGCTACTTTCAGATTTTGTCAAATGGTTCAAATTTATACTAGAAATTCAAGACAGTGATTAAATAATGAAGTGATCCCTCATTATATCCCATTTGCCAGGATATAATTCAATAAATGGGACATACCTGAGGGTATTGAAAAATTAAGAAAGGTAACATTACATGAAAATGTTTTATGTTTGTCTTCAAAATGTTAGTTTATACTCACATTACAAATTTCATACCAAAATTAAGGGAGCTATTATAATCTAGAAAATTACAGAAAAACCACTCTAAATGCAAACAGTAAATAAATCTGAAAAATAAAGCCATTCTGAATAATAAGAAGCCTATGGTTAAAACATGCAGATCTAATAGTGATTAAATAGACAACTGTTGTTGCATGAAAATTAATTCCTTAGATGGGTTAGTACTTGATTTTAGCAGCAAGTGTCAATGGAAAAAAATCTGAATTTATGTGATGCATTGCTATGACTGCAGCTGAGATTTGCAAATTGTTGAGCAGAACAAATTTTGCCCAAAAGAAACAAGTTTTGTCCATGTGATTTGCAGAATGGCATATTTTTTTTTTTCTTCCAGAAGTAGCATTAAAAGTTCTTGCTACAAAGTACAAATTTTTTGTATCACACTACACTACATAGTTCAAAATGTAATGCGCTACACCACAAACTACTGTAAAAAGTAGCGACTACTGTAGTTTTGCTACTTCGGATGCCTGTGGTAATAAATAGGTTTCTGACCACAAGAAAAATAGATAATATGAATTTAGTGTCTAAAAGAATATATACATATGTAAGATGAATGTATTTATTATCTTACATTATATGATCACAATTTGGAAGTTTGCATAATATAGCTCAATAAATAATGCTAATAAACTCATTTTAAATAATTATATTCCATTAAAAAAAATTATAAAAACAGCCATCATACTTTTAATGAAAGGTAAGATCTGTATTGTAAGCATATCCATGAGTGGACCATACCAGGAAAAAGATTTTGATTAAAAGTTGATTCAGAGAAGATCATTTGAGAAAACTTCTTTGCATCTAATTTTAAAACAAAAGAGACATATAGTTTAAAATATGTTATCCATAATGATAATATAATAAAATGTATGCATGCATACCCAGTAGCAGAAACAGTGCAGCACGGCAGCTGTGCTGCAGATTTTTTTATGCTTTGCAGATCAATCTAATAGCTTTAAGAAAATTTTGGGCTAAGAAAAGTGGCCAAATTTTAATTTTGGTCTCTATATTTACTGTATTTTTTTCTCATATTTTCTTTGTAAATGCAAATTCTGCTTATTTTATGGACTAATATAATTTCTTATGATAGTAAGCTTGGTTCAGAATTCTTTGGTTGCAGATAAATTTTGGTTTGCTGCAGATTAACACAGAAAATTAAGCTACTGGGTATGCATATATTGTTTCATTTCATTTTTCAATTGAATGAATTTAGATATTTATGGATGGGAAATAAGATTATGTATCAATACTATCCATAAAATTAATTAATAAATATTTTTATAGTGTAAGGTTGATTGTAAGTAATATAACAATTTGTAATACGAATTGGAATAATTCATTATTTTTAAAGCTTGTAATATTTTTAAAAAGGTGTCAGTGATCAAGTAAAGCAACTGGTATGTCTTTTCAAAATTTAGCTGACTCTTTTTGCAGCATTGACTACAGATCACTATATTATACATTCAATAATGTTTTTGGCATTGCGAAATACAATATTGGTTATATACTTAAATAATAGCAATTTTACTATCGAGAACTTTTAATCACTTTCTTTTATTGTAAGAGATCAAATTTTAGTCATAATGCAAAATATAGAAATCTTCTATCCCATCTCCATTTAGTTATACCTAATGTACTCAGAAAAGTGTTCAATCTTGGCCTGGATGGACTTCTTGTATCCATGTCAGACTCTGATGACACAAAATATTTTGGGCTTGGACTAAAAAAAAAAAAAAAATCCTTTAACTTATTTGTAATATATACAGAGTGTCTTTTGTTATCATTGATCAATAGCTTATTCCTAAACTATTTGCTTTAGAGATCTAATTACAGTTGCAAAAATATTTCAAAAGTTATTCTTCATCATATTAAAATTTGCTAACATCAAAATAGTTATTTTTAAAAAGGTACTTCATTTTAAATTTTTATATGGTCCCTATGTCCTATAAGTTATATTTATAAAAGTGTTCTAACTATTATAAAAATTCAGAATGAGATCAAACAACATTTTTGCTCTCCTCATTGAAAACTTTTCCCTTCCATAGAAAGTTTTGAGATTGTGCCCTCATGTAAGATTAACATGAACAAGGCATGAAATTTCTGGTTACCAAATCACCATTGATGATAAAAAATTTCAGGCCTAGTGACTGGTAGGCAGCAAACATAAACAATTTTTCAGAGCAACACTTTACTACTCTCACCCAAAAATTGATGAATCATTATTCCATACTCATTTCTCCTTTTTCTGCTTATCTGTAGAGAGGGACTTTTCATTTTTTGGAACCCTAAATGGTGAAATGATTAAAACACACATATTTTCCCTTTTTCTAGTTCTTTGTAGAAAAGGGCTTTTTTATTTTGTGAAACCCTTAATTTTATAATTGAATCTATAAATTGTTTTCCTAATTTAGTATTGTATATTTATATCTTTGCAAATTTCTATGATCCTTACTATATTTTATATAAACTTAATAAGCATTACTGACAAGTAATTAATAGATAACAAAAAGAAAAAAGTTCTTCATTACATCTTCTCTCTTAAAATACATGATTTATAACTGGTATAAAATTGTGGTCACCAGTATTTTTAGTCTGGTGACTACATTTAGGCATTAAATATTGTTTTCTGCTCCTATTATAATAAGCAATAGGCACAAGCTTTACAAACAATCTTTTGTTACCCCCCCCCCCCCCCCCCGCCACACACACACAAAAAAAACAAACAGAGAACAATTACAAGAATTGTAACTATAGTTTCTTAGATCTGGAAACCCCCAGAATTCATAAATGTCAATTCTGTGAGTAATTTATCTATTATTACTTTTGTTTTGCCACTTCATGGCAGGTTCAACAAATTTGCTAAAATCTTCAAAAGTTTACACCTGAGACAGTGGCAAAGCCTAGATTCTCCTCTGGGAAGGGTTTTGAACCATTGTTACTCTTAAAATTAACAATTTTGTTGGGCTATATGTTTAAAAATTAGTGTTTTTTTTAAATAAATATGTGACAGATAAAAACAGACATAATGAATAGCAGAAACAATCATTATAAATTTAGCGTTTACATGTTTAAAGGTTTCTTAAAAGAGCATCGCCTTCAATCTTTAAGGGAAAAAAAAAAAAAAAAGGGAGAAAGAGCAGTAGAAGTAACACATGTACTACTTTGCTGCTTTTATTTCTAACTTTTTCTTTCACTAATTTTATGTTAAAATAATGATTTTTATTAATTATGAAGACTTGAAACAGGTGAATTATAAAAATATTTTGCTTTTACTTACTTTGGTCTTTATACATAAATATGTTTTACTTTAACAAGAGGATTTGTATGCACCTTATAAATTTTTAAATGCTCTGGAAGGGAGTTTTAACCCCGAAATCCTCTCCTTCACTGTACCAGTGCATGAGAGATTTTGTTATTTATTTTAGGTTTATGATATAGGTTTACCCTAACAGCAAATTTGTGATATCTAGAGATTAGTTTTTATGAAATCTTTCACTATTATGGATGCAGTATGGTGTGTGGTAAGTGACTAAACTTCTGTTAATTCAGAAATTTTGGAAACATTATCTAGCTTATCTTTACCAGGCATCATCTGTTGCTGACAGTATATTATATAAATCAATAAAAGAGTATAGGGTAAGTCTTAATTGTTTTGAAAAACGAAACTTTTTTTTGACAGCTTTACACGTGTCAGACACTGGAGATTCCGAAAAACATATTTTTAGAAAAAAAAATTCTGCCGTCTGTGTGTGTGTCTGTAAACACTCTATCTCCTGAACAAATTGAGATAGAAACTTGAAATTTGGTGTATGTAATAATGGGAAAAAGCTTATTGAATTTCAGTAACCTCGATTGTCAGGAACTATTTTTTTTCAGACTCTCAAAATATTCGTTCTGATAAAAGGTATATAAAATGTTTTGAAATTGTTTATTTTAAGGAGTGAATATAAAAGACAATAAAGAAACATAAATTTTGCATAAAGAATGAAGTCGATCGGAAAATGAGTTGCCGAGATATTTGTAACTATATTTTCTACACTCTTCGATTTTTCACGACCCTGTATTTCATTCAAATTTCAATTCAAAGATATATTTTAATTGGAAATGAGATGCTTAATCCGATGCAGTAAACCGTTAGTTTATAGGATTATCAATTTTGGCGTTATAAGGATGTTTCTTTTACGCAAATCAGTAATAGAGCCTTTAAAGTTTAGGACGTCATCAAGCCACAATTTTATTCAAATTGCAATGCATTTTATAAATAGTTTACACATGTTTTATTTTCATATTTTATATTATGCACATCCACGATGGGTAAGTATTACGGTGGCCCCCCAATGACTAGTTTTTATTTGTGAAAAGTCTAGTCATAGTTTTGTAAATTTGAATTGATCATTATATTCAGGTTTTTGTTTATACATTTTAAGAATATATACTAGACAGAACTCATCAAAACTTGACAGAAAAAATTACTATATAACTATATCAGTAAAATAAGCTTTTTTATTATTAACGAGGGGAAGAGTATGAAACTGTTTCAAAAATTGTATTTAAAAAGTTTTTTTCCCCCCAGTGAATTACAGTACTATTTTCGATGCAAACTCCAAACAAACAATCTATAAACAACTGTGTAATGCAAATCAGTTTGACATTAGCACCATATTTACCATTGTAAGAAAGAAAATTTCACGGACCTACGATGTATCGTACAAGTAGTATATCCCTACTTTCATATCATATTCACTAAATGAAAGAACATAGTAAATAAAGCACACATCTCTCACCCTGTGATAATGCAACTGAATGAATTCTTATGCACATGTGCGTTGCATTTGCAAAAAGGCACCATCAAAATTCGACATTAAAAAAGTTTTAAAATGTTTAAATAAAAAGTTTATAATGTCCTCTTTAACCATTGTTTGTTTCAAATCCATATCTTGTAAAACACATCCAATTTTTTATGTAAAGATATAGAATTTTTTTTTACAATAATAATATATTATCTGCAGATGAGGCACATTTTTAATGTTTTCAACTGTAATTTATTTCCTTGGTTTCTTTGGTCCCTTTGCATAATCTGGATGATTATTCCTTTTCTACAATCAGGGATACAGTGAAATACCCCTATGGATCTTGTAAAAAAACAATAAAATGCAATTCCTAGCATATTTCGATGCAACACATACATCAATGAATTCAACATGATATAAATGTTATGTTCAACATAAACTGAAAAGCGTATTTTTTGTTGACATGTTTCAATTTAGCACCAACATGCTCTATCTTATGGATAATCTGATCTTATGATTTATCAGAGGTTTTTTTAAATTATTTCTTTCCCTTTTTTTTATGTTGATTAGGGAAATCAATTTCCAACTGTGACAACTTTCCCAGGTGCTATTTTATAGTATTGAAGCTTTTTTTTTTTTACTGTAATGCTATTTGGTACTTACGTATTATCCGTGCCAGTTTTAAGCCAACTGCGCCAGTCATGGAGCCAATATTACTAATTATATTAACCCTTATATTTTGTTTTCTTGTTGCATGGTACATGCCTAGGAATAATCTATAATATTATTCTTTCTTATTTGCTATGCTATTTATCATTTATTAATTTTACTAAAATAATGTTATTTACTATTTTTAACAATGTTATAAATTTAATAAACATATATTACATTTTATTTATTTTATATTAATTACCATTTTTAACAATGTTATAAATTTAATAAACATATATTACATTTTATTTATTTTATATTAATTACCATTTTTAACAATGTTATAAATTTAATAAACATATATTACATTTTATTTATTTTATATTAATTACCATTTTTAACAATGTTATTTGATAATGTTAAATTACTGCATTTGAAAACATGATTGGCAAAGATAAACAAGATTGGTACTTGGCAACCATTTTTGGCGATCAATCTCCTGGCACGGATAATACGTAAGTACCTGCTATTTTTAGTAATTTTAATTTTCCTGAAATCCTTTACTTTTGTGAATTTTTTATTAAACGATGAAATCCTCTCACCTATAGTAATAATAATAATAAAAAGTTATTGGTAACATGTAATCAAGGTATGCAATCAATAATGTCTCTACATCTATTGCGTATCAAAAATAAAATTCATGTACATAAATATTTTTATCAAAATTTAACTTTCAAATTAAAAAATTCAGCCAAAAAGCTGCATGCCTGAATATTTTTCATCATTTCTCTTTTATCCTGGCAACAATGGAAGTAATCTGATTGCCACTCTTTTGAAGAAATGAAAAACAAAAATTTAAATTCTGCTAATTAATAAAAGTATTGAACAAACAAATACACAATAACAAATCTGCGACCAAATATCTTTCATTAAAATTAGAATCATGTAATGTGATGAAGTAGTTTTTTTCTGTTGAACTGTTGAAAGAAAACGCTTAGCGCTTTAAATATATAGATGTAGTAGGTAAATTACGTATTTTCTTTATACAGGTAAATGTGACAGATTAGATTTTACTTATAAATGATTAAATTTGTGAAAGGTTCAATTTGGAGATGGAAAAGTTTTGTGGAAGGGCTATTTAAGACAAAGAATTTTGTGAAGGGTCCCGTTTTAAGGTGAAAAGTTTTGTGAAGTGTCCTGTTTTGAGATGAAAAATTTTATGAAATGTCCTGTTTTGAGATGAAAAATTTAGTTGAAGGGTCTTTTAAGGGACTCAGCAACTTCTTAATTAGATACTTCTTAGATGTTTGACATAAATCTTTATTGTATTGCAGATGTAATAGATTCTTTTTAGAAAGTGATCTTTGCTTATTGTTTTATTTCAGATATAATAGAAGAATAAATGAGGAAATTTCATTTCATTCTGAGAAAAGTTAGGTTGCAATGGAAAAAAAAAAAAAAAATTGGAAAGTGATTATAAATGGCATAATGTAATCACCATCAAGTAATTTTAGACACGTTGTACATTGTGAAAAAGTATAAAGAACTTGAGCTGCATATAATTAAGTTAGATTCAAGATTAGATTTTAAAATATAGCTTAAATAAATATTTAATTTTCTTTAATAACCATTTTCTGTTTGTGCATATAATCGTACTTAGATCATTCAAATTTGTCAAAAAAAGCTTCATCTCTAGGTAGCTGTAAAAGTGGAAACTTCTCAAAACTTTCTATTGCACATATTGGTTCAAGTGGAAAAAAAAGGTGTATCTGTAATAATAACTTTAACAGATGTATTAATTGCAAATGGATATACAAAATATCAACTATCAATAAAGTCCATTGATGTTCAAACATTTTTTTAATTTGTATTCCTTTTAAGTTTCACTCCTGTGTAGAGAAAAAAAAACACACCTTTTTTTAAACATTTAAAAAAAAAATCTGTGAAGTCATGAATGTGGATCTCAAAGTTGATACCAAAGCCATGAATTTGATTTGTGGAATATGCAGTAAGGAATTTCATAATTTTAATCTTTTATCACTAACCAAAGAGAAACCATTCACCTGTGACGATTGTGAAAAAGGATTTTCTCAAACGGCCAATTTAATAACTCCAGCTGTTATTTCTGCGAAAGGAAAATCATTTATTTGTGAGGTATGCTGTAAAGAATTTTCACATAAAGCTTATTTAAAGAAACACATGCTATTCCATAACAAAGAGAAACCTTTCATTTGTAAAGTCTGCAGTAAAGCCTTTTCTCAGAAACATATTTTAAAAAGACATTGTCAAATCCACATGAAAAAACTTTTCATTTGTGAGATATGCAATAAAGCATTTTCTGATCAATTTGCTTTGAAAAAACATTGTCAACTGCACACAAATGAAAAACCTTTCATTTGTACGGTATGCAATAAAGCATTTTCTGTAAAATCTAATTTAAAGATGCATTATCGAATACACACGAATGAAAAACCTTTCAGTTGTGACATATGCAATAAACGTTTTTCTGGTAGATCAAATTTAAAAGTACATCATCGAATCCACATGAATGAAAAACTTTTCATTTGTGAGATATGCAATAAAGCATTTTCTGATCAATCTTCTTTGCTACATCATCGTCGAATCCACACAAATGAAAAACCTTTTATTTGTGAAGTATGCAATAAAGCATTTTTTATTCAATCTGCATTGAAAAGGCATTGTCGAATACATACGAATGAAAAACCTTACAGTTGTGAAGCATGTAATAAAAAATTTTCTGATAAATCTCATTTAAAAGTACATCAACAAATCCACATCAATGAAAAACCTTTCAGTTGTGAGATATGCAATAAAGGATTTTCTGATAAATCTGTTTTGAAAAGCCATCAACGAATTCACATGAAGAAAACTTTCATTTGTGATGTATGCAATAAGGGCTTTTCTTACAAGTGTCATTTAGAAATACATTGTCAAATCCATACAAGTGAAAAACCTTTCATTTGTGAAGTTTGCAATAAAGCATTTTCTTATAAATATAGTTTGATGAAACATTGTCGAATCCATTCAAATGTAAAACCTTTCACTTGTGAAGTCTGCAATAAAGGATTTTTCGATAATTATCATTTAAAAAGACATTTTCAAATCCACACGAGTGAAAAACTTTATATTTCTGATACAGTTGCATCCTGTCAGGTGAAGTAAGTGAAGAACTTCTTCACCTGGTACTTGAAATTATTAAAAATCTTTTGCATAAATATATTTTGTTCTGTTTTCTTTCCTTTTTCTTTTATTGTTTTTTTTTTCATAATTTAATTTGTAATTAAAAAAAATGTTCAATAAGCAAGTAAGTGTGCTGATATCATTTAAAACAGCACATTTTCATACATCCTTTTTGTATTTCCTATACCTTTGCAGATCCATAGTATTTAAGATTGAAATTACTAATGTTTTTTAGAATAAATAAATAAATGAATGAATGAATTTTAAAGCAAGTTTTTTTTATCATAAATTTTTAAATTTCTAAACATCTCACAATTTAAATTTTTACGCTGCCTAATAGAGAAAAAAAATGTACTTTCAAATGCAATTTATTTGAAAACTGTATCAATTTTTTTTTTATTGCTATGGATTTTAAAAGTAATTTTCAAGCATGAATTAATAAAAGATCTATCTAAAAAATTTATTTGGAACTCAATTGACACATACAACAATGTAAATTATCTAGCATTTGTTTGTTTTCACATAATATTCTGTAACTAAATTGCAAAACAAAATTGAAACTTTAAAAATTAAAGAAACATGTATGTAATCAAAGTACATGCTTAAGAGGCTACTTCACTCATACGAAAACACCTGCTCGCTAATGTTAATCCTATGTAGAGATGGGCAACATCGTTCCTTTTAGGGAATTGTTCCAGCCAGAATCGTTCACCGAAAGGAACGAGTTCTTTGGAGTCGTTCCTTTTGGAATCGTTCCGAAAAAAGGAATGATTCCGAGAAAAAGGAACGATTCTGAAATAAAAGGAACAATTCCGAGAAAAAGGAACGATTCCGAAAAAAAATAAGGTTTTCGAGAAAAAGAAACGCTTTCGAGATAAAAATAACGATTTCAAGATAAAAGGAATAATTTTGAGAAAAAAGGAACAAATCCGGAAGTATTTGAACGAACATGAAATCCATAATATTAATAACACTAATTTATTTTCTTACGTATTCGTCCATTTTCTTACGCATCCATCCGCCTTATTTTTAAATTTTTTGGACAGATGATTTCGTTTTCAAGAGTTCATTTCATTGATGAGTGTGAGCAATTAATTAGCAATTATTTCTAATTACCATAATACAAGTATACTCCCTAACTTTATGGTTTATGGCATTAAACTCAATTCCTCTTGAAAATTTACCCCTGGATGACCTTTCATTTATTGCTATAGTTTATCAAAGAAATTTTATTGTAGCTGTTTATTTTGCCCACCAGGGTGTCGACCCATTCGATTTTTAGTGTAATCGGGTTTCCTCTTGAAAATATATCGTTGAATGTCCCTCCATTTATACTATTAATTATTTTATGCAGGAATCTTTATTCTAGTTCTGATGTTTGGCACCAGGGTCTATGCAATTTTGAGCCTTATAATTAGATCCCTCTTCAAAATCCACCCCAAGATAACCAACCATTCATTTACATGCCAGTCCTCAGAACCGGCCGTTTTCACAGTCACTCCATTTAGATACGATTATTTGGAAATCGGTCATTTTCTGAGTCTGCCCATTTCTATACAATTCTCAGGACTATCTCCTTTTAGTATTAAGTTCATGCGTGAATGGAATCTCACAAAAAATCAAATTCGGATACCTGTCGATTTGGGAAAACATAATTCATTAAACGAAGTATATTTGAGAGTCTTCTGACTACATTATCAATGTACAGCCAAAACCGAAATGGCTGCACCTGAAATCGTAAAATTTTAGTTGTTACTTCCTGTTATGACATAAAAATCCATTAAAAAGATGTTTTCTGAATTCAACTGTTTAGTGATTGAAAGTTTTTGAAAAGGTATACCAGTATATTTAAATTTAGAAATTGCACATAATTAGACCTGTTGATATTGAGATACGAAACAAAATTATAACTATATAGTTCAATACGTTTCAATAACTTAACTAACTTTCATCAACTTTATAGTTTAATACAAATACGATTTCAAATACACACAATAAATAAGAAAATACAAAATACGATATACTCTTAAAAAAAAAATTCTTTCAAAAATTGGAATATATAAAATTTGTTGATTTGGTGAAATCCTAAAATAATCCGCAACAAAAAAGCAGACTAAAATGTTAGTACAACAAACGGAAAATTCAACAACAGTTTCATGATAATAAAGAAAATTAACATCCATAATATAAAACAACCAGGAATGGTAATTTGTTTCTAAAATTTTTCACTCATTGGTGTAAACAATTTCTTTTAAATCGATTTTATTTTTTAATAATTTTTGTTTAATAAGAATTACAGCTATATCGTTCCAAAACTCTGTTAAACTTTCAATATATGGAAAAAACTCACGATAAAGTCTGAAATGCTGAATCAATTCGAACATATTTGGGACAGTAAATTGATCTGCCAGTATCTTCAATGAGTTCGTTAATCAAGTATGTATCTGTTATAGTTCGTTTACAGGAGCACGCAAAAGCAAAAAACATTTAAAGCTTGTCATCACGATAACATCCGAAATATACTGAGCATATTTAAACCGAATTAGGACAGTATATTGTTCTTGCAAGAATCTTGGAAGAATTCGTTAATCAAGTACTGTTTTGTTGCCCTATGTGATCACCTAATGGTAAAAAACAGCCCTGTTGAAAGCAAAGATAATAAAATGAACAAATACATTTTTATTTTAGGTTGCCTGATTACAAGTCTTTTTTGTTCAAGTTTCGTTATTTGTTTTTTGTACTGAAAGAAGAATCAAATCCTATTTAGGCACCCCCTTCTACACTGGCGCCCGGGGCATCCTCCGTAGTTTCGGCACTACAAATATCTGTTATCCACCACCACAGTAACAGCCATTAATCCGGGAGTTGAGAGTATCAATCCCGATCGTGAAATCGCTATTGTCACAAGAAATTATTATGAAAAACGATTTTTGTCTTGCTTTTATTTTACGTTGTATTAAAACAAAGTCAAAGAAATTTAACTTATTATTATTTAGCAAGAAATAGAAATAAAATGACAAAAAAAAACTGTACAAAATCACAACTTGCATTCTTTAGCAATCAATAATTAAAAAAGAAATTAGCGTAATAATGTTGATCCTTTTTTTTTTTTTTTGGCAAAATACAAAAATGTCTATTAATCTGTATACACGTACACAATTATGCAATTATATTAGCAGCACTAGAATCAGCTAAAAAAAAAAAGAAAGAATAAAAAACATAAACGTCTTTACTGTAAATTATGGTTTTTTTTTTTTACTATATATTTTTGCTATATACTATATACTTTTTTACTATATACATATATTATAAAACTAGTTTAATGTAATCTTAACATAAATCTATTAAACAGAAAAAGCATAAAATACGCAGCTTTACATATATGTCACAATGTTGGAAAATGTCTGATAATCTATATGTAACACGTAATTTTTCTTTCCCGTTTTCATACTCAAAATGGCCATAAGGAGAGCGAACAGCGGTTAAATTATTTGAATCCCACCCACTACTGCTACTGTTATATTATTATTAATGTTAAACATTTTTTTTTTTTTTTAAATCTTTATTACAGGAATTTTAAGAAAGAATTTAAAACGTTTTGCAAAAATTCCCGGTTTAAATAGGTTTTTTTTATGTATCCACTGTAAGTTGATCAAAACTATCTACGGGAGTTCCAAGATCTTTTGAATCATCTTTTTCAGGAGAGAAAATAAGACCCCAAACTGAGGAAACAAAGTGGTATCCGAGCGCTCGTAAATGCTCTTATTAGGTAGATTTCGTAAGAAATACTACCTATTACATTCTCCCCTAAGTTGGAATTTTTGAAAAAAATTTGTACATCTACGCCGATCATGACTCCCAGAACCCAAAACCACCCCTAGTTCAAAACTTTATCTATCTATCTATCTATCTATCTATGTCACTTTTTTATGGACACGATAACTTCAATAATTCTGCACAAATCTCTTCCAAACTCATACATAAAATCAAGGGGCATAAAATCTCGGTTAAGTTCATTAATGGGCAAAATCGAACCAGGTGGTGGTGGTGGGGGTGGGGATGGGAAGGCTTTTTGTGAAAACAGAAAAAAAACGTAACTTCTTAATTATGATACGTATCGAATCCATTTAAAGTTATTATTAATTCTAGGTAAAGGGTCGAAAATTTATGTATGACAGATTTTTGATATCATTAAAAATGGCCCCAAAGGGGAAAAAAGGGGGGGTTTCAGAAGAAAAAATTCACAACTTCATCAATTTACAAAATATCAAATCCACTTAAATTTATTATAAATCCTCTAACTATTATCTAAAACTTTTATATTGACAAGTTTTTTATATCACCAACCCTTATGGCAATAACAACAACAACAAAAAAAAAAACCTGAAGGCTCCACCTGCAGACAAGATAAATTTCGAAGTGGGCGGTCCCAACTGCAGCATCAGGGCAAAAAGGTCATTTCTTCTGCAATTCCCAACAAACAGGTGTCCCACGGTCTGCGTTTTCGAAATCTACCTGTGTCTGCTGGCCGAGCCGCCAGGGATTTTTTTATTTATCTTTTGACATGATCCTCAAATTAAAATTATGCGTGATGAAAACATATGAAACAGTGAAATATACACGAAAGTGCGTAACCATGCAATTATTAAAATTGATAGAAAATCAGTTCTTTCAGATAAAAAAATCTGTTATTATTAACTGATTAAAGTGCAATTGTTCAGGGCATAGCGATGTAATTCTCATATTATTCAAAACTGTTTCTAATCAGATTTAAATATATATATATATTTCCCACTATTATTTAAATAAGCATTTACTTTACATTCATTTTTTTTCTTCATTTTTTTCTTTCTGATCAATTCAGCACAAAAAGTTTCAATAGCACTGTAATTAAGTCACGGGTGATAAGTACATAGCTAAATAATAGACAATATTTTAACTGGAGTACAATAATATACTTCTATTTATCTAAAGGTAAATTTAAGAGAAAGTAATACACAGTTGTAGTTTATTAATCAATCACCCCCTTCCCTCCCCCCCGCACTTCTCTCTCTCTCTCTTTTATTTTTTTTATCACGTACATATTAGAAGGATTTTTCTTTCAGAAACTGAGCTTTAACAGAATCAAAATCTAGCGTATTTTAATTTATTAAAACTGGCCAGTCTACAAGAACAAGTACCGAATCCGAGGACTCGATCTTTTCAGAGTCTGTACATTCAGGACCGACTCCGAGGAATCGAGCCCCACCAGTGGCTGAGAGGTTCTGCTCTCAAAGTTGGTAGACAGGAGGTGCTGGGTTCAAACCCCTGTCGCGCTCGTCGACCTAACTGTTCGGAGTTTTCCGTGTTTTCTTCAAACCTTACCATAAATATGGGTTAGGATCCCTTAGAAAGACCTTCAAAAGGAATGAATCGTTCCTTTTCGGAATCATTCCAAAAAGGACCAATTCCTTTTTAAAGACTGGAATCGTTCCTTTAATTTCACTGCCGGAATCGTTCCTTTGGAATCGTTCCTTGACAAATGACACATCTCTAACCCTATGAAAGAAATATTTTAAGATATCTCGTTCGCATTTCAATATTTTTAAATTATTTTTTTTTGCATTGGATAGCTGAGGTCAATTTCTATGTGTGCTTCTTTCTACTTTTTTGATTTTGATCACAAGTGTTTATTATTAAGATACTTTCACTTTCAGAACCGATTTCGAAAGTGAAAGTATCCTCAATAAAAAAAAACTTGTAATCAAAATCGAAAAAGTAGAAAGAAGAAAGAAGTGTGCATAGAGATAGATCTCAGCTATACAATGCAAAAAAAATAATTTAAAAATATTGAAATGTGAACGAGATATCTTAAAATATTTCTTCCATAGGATTAACATTAGCAAGTGGATGTTTTCGTATGAGTGAAGTAGCCCTTTTAAATACTGAAATAAACAAAATAATCAAGTTTGCTATAAATTGTGAAATCTTTTGTGATCAAGCTCTGGTAGTACGTCTAATACGAAAGTACCAAAAATGCTTTTATGTAGTTGATGGGCAATCTAAGAAAATGTAATAAATGTAAAAAATCTGTTAGGTTTTCAATCAAAAATGATTTTTATCTGGGTTCTGCACACCTGACAGTTTATCGGGTATTTTTAATGCAGGTAGGATCATTTGATTGATTTTAAAAGATAATGAAATGCCTATCTTTGATCAAAATAAGATTTTTGGAGTTCCTATCCTTTTTTTGCTTATGAATTTATGTCAGGAACAGCCCATGTCAGGAGTCAGGAGTGATTATTACAAGAAAGGATATATATATATATATATATATATATATATACACAGCGTGTCCACGTATAACCTGACCAACCTTTATTTTCGCAACCGTTGGTCCTAGATGCATACTTCCAATTACAAAAATGCTTTAAATAAGGTAAAGAATTATTTTTAAAGCGATTTGGCTCAAGAAAAACATTTATTGAAAAATTACGAAATTTAAATTTTTATACGGTCCCCCGGTCCTATACGTGATATTTAGTAAAAATTTACTGTGACACTAACATGTAAGACAAAAAAATCCCATTCAACTAACATTAAAATTGACCGAGTAATAAGTGTTTAAAGTTGGAGTATATTTTTTGCTGCGAAATAGGGGTCATTCACAAATGTAGTAGATATATAAATAATCGCCAGATATATCAAAAAAATAGTTGAGAGAAAAATGAACATTGCAATCTATTGTAAATGGGAAATCTTGCAAAATATACAATTTGTACTAAACATATAAGAGGATAAAAATAACAGAATTTTTGTTAAATAGGATGAAAAACAACAGTCTCAATTTTTTACAAAATGATACAGATTTTAAAATGCTGTTAGATTACACTGGCTTTCAAATTTTGGGTTGAGCCATGTTTTTTAGCTTTTGGAAATTGATTCTTATGAATTTTTTAGCACTGAATCCGAAAATGATCTTCAGTTTAAACCATCACGTCAGGATTTTTCTCAAATCGCAAATTTCAAAGTTAAAATTGATCCCCCTCCCCTCCCAACCTCATCGGACCCCTGAGATGTTTAGCTGTAAAAAACCCAGTATAAGCCAAAAAATTGAATAAATTATTGAATTAAATAAAATTAAACTGAATAAAAAAGTCTTACATCTATTTTATAGTATCAGATTTTTCGCTATTTTTTTACATTGAAATTTACGATTTGCGAAAGATCCTGACATCATGATGGCTAAAAGTGAAGCTAACTTTTCATTCAGCATTAAAAAATACATAAAACGTAATTATTAAAGTTAAAAAACACAACCATCGCAGGTTTACGTTATCTAATGTAAAACTCTTTCTTAAACTTTTTGACGGTAATCTATCCGAATTTTTTTGTGTTATCCTCTAATATAAGTATGTATAAGACAGTAAGTGTCGAAAATCATAATAATATTACATTGTCATCGGATTTAAGTCAGTATGTAAAATTTAACTTCGATCGAATATTTGAAAGTGAGTTCAAATATCCGATAAGTTCGAGTAGAAATTTTAAACTGGAAAGACGATCGTTCCAAGTTAAATAAAATATTTTGAAAATAACGTAATTTTTGTTAAAAGAAATCATAGTCTCAAATCCTTACAAAATAAAACATATGTTAAAATACAATTATTTTAACTAATCTGAAACTTAACTAATAAACGTTAACTCAATCGTAATAGTTGTACGATTTCTTTCAAAGTGCAGATACCTTGAAATAAGTTTAAGTACTTTATATACGACCCCTGAAAGCATGACCGAAATCATCTGTTTTGATATGCAAAAAAGTGGTATAAGTCATGCATTTCCAAGTTTCATAACCCGGTCAATTTTAATGTCAGATGAATGGGGCTTTTTTTGTCTTACTTGTTAGTGTCACAGTAAATTTTTACTAAATATCACTTATAGGACCGGGGGACCGTATAAAAATTTAAATTTCATAATTTTTCAATAAATTCTTTTTTTGACCCAAATCGCTTTAAAAATAATTCTTTACCTTATTTAAAGCATTTTTGTAATTGGAAGTATGCATCTAGGACCAACGGTTGCAAAAATAAAGGTCGGTCAAGTTATACGTGGACACGCTGTATATATATATACATACAGTATGGAATCATTTATCTGGAAACCAGTTAACCAGAAAACCAGTTATCCAGAATATTTCCAATTGTCCAAATTCAGAATCTTTCCAGTAAAAAAGTGCCATATGGTGCCAGTTTGACAAGTGCATTGCTTGAAACATTACAACATGCATGGTATAACTTCATACTAACATCTAAGATTTGAAATGGAAGCATATTTAGTTGATATTGGACATTTTGATTTTTATGCAGAGGAATTTTTATTTCCAAAGGTTTTTCACAAATTGCCTTCTTTTAAACTCTGATTAATCTTTGATCTTGTTTGCATCTGATTATTAATATTGAGTAATCTAATAATTAATTTGAAAACTGAAACAATATCACAACCGCAAATATTCTACAAATCTGATCAAATAGATGTTTTAAATTTAATATTTTAAGTTGCTATACCCAACCAGTTATCCAGAAAAATCAGTTATCCGGAATACGTCTGACCCCAACCATTCTGGATAAATGGTTCTGTATTGTATTACAAATTTATAGCTCCAGTTTTACATACACAAATTTAATTCTAGATATACATATTTAAAAACAGACCATTTGAGAGACCTGTAGGAGTAAATAAGAAAAATGGTTGGTGAAAATCAAATTTTCAATATGAAAAAGAATGAACATTATTTACCTAATACTTTTTATATGTTTGAAACTAATGTACTCTTCGAAAGATTTTGGAGTTCCTATTCTTTATCTGCTTATGAATTTATGTCAGGAACAGCCTATGGTCAGGAGTGATCATTACAAGAAAGGATATATATATATATATAAACTTGTTTACAATTTTGATTTTACTTAGCATTTTCTGGGATAGATAACAGCACTGCATAATTTTATATTATCACTATCCTCAGCAAAATTTTAGGCTTTGATATGTAGCCATTTTGAGCAGAAGCAGGTGTCTGGCTAAATGTCAAGTAACTACAATCTTTTTACATCTACTTTCGAATTTGTCCTTTTTGATGAGTCTTGAACATTATTTTATGTTCTATTCACTATTTAAGTTGAATAATTTTTTATTTATCTAATTTCTGTTTCAGTTGCAGATTTATTTATTTATTTTGCTATTAACCTCATGTCGGCTTTTAATTTTCTTGTTTCATTTTATTTTGTCATTCAAACCTCATATCAGTCCTTAATTTTCTTGTTTCATTTGACTTATTAGGGGCTTAATATAGTCGATTTTAGGCATAATGCTGACAATATTTGTTGAAATAACATATACTTACTATGAATATTCTTATAAAGCCCTTCTGAAGATTCTATAAGATATTCATAGTTTTCCAGTTTTGCTTTTTCAATTTTGGCTTTTTCATCCTTTTAAGTATAATTCCTTCAGTATCCATTCCATTGCTTTTTATGGTGTTTTATCCTTCGTTCTTCACATGTGTATTAATTTTTAAATATATATATATATATATATATATATATATATATAATACAGATTTATAGATCCAGTTTTACCTACACAAATTTAAAAAAAAATGTTTTTCTGAAAAATAGGCAAATTTTGATTAAAAAAAAAATTATTTATGTTTTTAATGTTATACCATATGATTGCATTGAATGTAATTGTTAAATAATTGACTTCTAGATATATATTACTTGGCAATTGTGAAAAAAAGCTCTTTTATCATATTTTTTGATTAATTATAAATTGTTATCATCTAAGAAGCAATCGAAGTGAATTATTTATTTCAAGGCAAAATTTAAACATATAAATGATTCATACAGAATTTAAATATAAAAGTGAAATTTAAATATATAATTTTTTGTTAACTTATATATATATATATTAATTGGCAGGCCTGACTATTAAAGCAATTTGGAATTGGAATGAGTTTTCTATTTTTTTTTAAATAAATAAATTACTTTTTGAGTTATAAGTGATTCGTGTCACATGACAACATGTTTTTCTCCTTTCTCATGCTGAGGCATAGGAAATTAGGTTCAAAACACTGAGATTGTCAGTATTTTCTGAAAGATTTTGTGCCCTTTACCAAAAAATGGAAAACGTCTTTTGATTACAAAGTTTCTGAATAAGAGCACCTGCCAATTTCATGTGCTTCCAAACAAAAATTAATTAAAAATGTGTCATCATGTAGCTAGTTTGGATTTGAAAACAGCCTTAATAAATAGCTGCTACTTAATAAAAACTGTTAGGTCTATATTTTATGAAATTCTCTATTCTACAAACATTTATATTTCTTTGGAACAAAGAACATTTTATTAATTTAACTTGTAAAATATCCTCAAAATAACAAAGTGCATTCTCTATTTAACAAACTTTTTCTTGATCTAAAATTTTTTTCTCACTATTTCTCAAAATATTTCGAGACATTTCACTTTTATTATTTCTTTTTACACATTTTACGACACCTGAAGAGACTTCCGGAGCACTGCAAAAATGTAAGTAATTTTGCGAGAACAATAACTTTTTCTCAGATGGGGAGGGGGCCCAGGGCAGTTTCCCTGCATAAGTCAGGCTCTGACAACATATATAAAAATAATCAAAATCTGTGATTACCAAGCTTGGTCCTCTCCTTGTAAGAAAACAAGAGACATTCTTTAAGAAGAGTAATGCAGAAAAAAATAAGTCAAAAACATTAATTTCCTGAGAAGATATTTTAAAAATATGAATGCATTCCACTCCCACAGGTTTAACATTAGCGAGGGAAATTTGAGATCTGACAGACCAACTCTTTTCATTTGATATTCCAAGATAAAATTTTCCGATGATTCCAAATATGTAAGTATTACGTTTTTGTATTGAAAAATTGTTACAACTGCAATATGAAGACAGTCGTCTAAGCATATTTTTAAAAATTTAATTGAAAGAAGACATTTTTCAATCCCTACTATTAGTTCACACTCTCCCTATATATATATTTATATATTTTGTTCAAATTTTCAATCTTTAATAAAATACTTTTTATTCATCCACTCAAGTTCAAATACATTTTTTTAAACTTGTAGTGGTTGACACTTGGTGTTAATACAGTTTTTTCAAATATTAATTCATTAATTAAATTTAATTAATTAATTTTAGTTTTTGCATCATAAAAAGCGACTAAAATAAGTAGCAACGCTTAAGACAGCGGAATATCTAGTCATGGCGTAGTGGTTGGGACTTCCAGTTTAGTATACGGAAGATTGCGGGTTCAATTCTCATCATAGCAAGGTTTTGTTATTTACACAAAACTCTCTCAGAAATGTGAAAAAAAGAAAAAGCAGAAATATATCTAGGTTGTATATAAGGTTGTTCTTGAGAAGTCACTTTTTTTTGGTCCTATAATGTTTATTTTAACATTATAAAAAGAAAATTCTAGTAAATTTAATTAATTAATTTTAGTTTTATATGGGAGAAATTTTTTTATCTTATATAAGATATTTAGCAGGATATAAATTTAGGAATAAATACCATCAGTGGCAAAGCGTGTAGATTGCTGGAAAAAAATTTCTTTTTGACCTAAGTAGGAATTGACTTAAAAAATGTTTTTTATCTATTACTTGTTCCCAATCAAATAACTATTTTTGATTTTATCTGGAACAATTTGTCAAATAATATAAATGGGGATTTTTTTCCCCTTCTGTATTGTGCTTTGGAAAAAGTAAGAAAGTAAAATAATAAAAATTTTTCTCCAATGAGTATGTGTTTATTTATTATATTTGCAATTTTTTTTTTATTTATGACTTTTTTTTTTACAGATGCATTTTAACACATATGCTATGTTGTACCTACATATTTTATTTTTGTATTTTTTTATTACGATTGTGAATCATAATTTAAATAGCCCATGAGTCACCACTGATAGAGAGGCTCAGGGCACCTTACACGACTCCAACTGGTGTACGGCCTTGGAGGTCAACTGCGCCGTTTGCCTGATGGTTGCATAGGCCTTGTATACTAGATCTGCAGGGTTGAAACTAGCTTTTTTTCACAGGGGGCAAACATGGATTCTCGAGAAATAGGGGATCTAATACTTACTTTTGTAATGAAATTACTGTATTGGTTGTAGTTCAGTTGTTATGGCATCTGCTTGTTAGTCTGCAGGCCGGGGTTCAAGACTGGACAATCTATGTTTGTTTTTCTCATTTTTTGTTTTATAAATATACTTGTAATTATTATTTAATAATCCTAATTAAAAATTTTATTTAATTAATTTAATTTAATTTAATTTAATTTATAATATTGTGCATGTAATTATAATGTTAACCTATTTATTTTTTATTTGTAACTAAATCGTTGTAGTCATCATTAAACAATTATTTTTTTTTAAGCCCTTTTAAAAAGCATGTATTTCATATATGCTTTATCGATGCAATGATATTGAACAATCAATTCATAATTTTAAAGAAACATCATTTATATATTGCATTAACAAGAGAAATCAATGCAATGATAATACTACTCTGTTTTCAAAGTAAGAAGCATAATTACATTAAAATTTAGCATAAGAATTAAATTACAAAATTTTTTTTGCATATTAAAGATTTTTAAATTTTATGTATGCTTGCATTTCGAATTAATTTATAATTAATAAAATAAGGTAGGATTTTGTAGCGATTTTGTAATTTTTACTTGTCAATAATGGATCCATTTTAAAAAATCTGTTTGAATGATGAGAAATGTTTAACAATGGCTTAAAAATCAAATAAATTAAATTAAGAATTAAATATGTTAACATTATAATTATGTATGATATTAAAATTTTTAATATGAGATTATAAAATTATAGTTACAAGTATATTTATAAAACAAAAAATGAGAAAAACAAACGTAGCTCGTCCCGGTCTCGAACCCGGGCCTTTGGATTAATGAGCAGGTGCCATAACAACCGATCTATGACCAACGCAGTAATTTCATTACAAAGTAAGTATTTAAGTTGTGTTAAAATATTAGACCCCCTATTTCTTGAGAACTAAGGAGCATTGTATAAAATCTGTTAAAGAGACTAAGGGGCCTTTACCCTACAACATATATAAAAATAATCAAAATCTGTGATTACCAAGCTTGGTCCTCTCCTTGTTAGTTGTCAAAATATTTCTAAAATATATGTTTAATTTAATATTTTATGTGCTAAAATTGTATGAACTGCGAGAAATATTTTAACACTTCAGATAAAATTAACCAGGTATTTCAGAAACATTTTGACAACTAAAAAAGAAAATAGATATTCTTTAAAAAGAATGCATAGAAAAAGAAATCAAAAATATTAATTCCCTTATCAGATATTTTGAAAATAAGAATGCATTCTACTCTCATAGGTGAAATTTTAGTAAGGCGAATTTGATCTCACTGATCAACCCACTTAAGTAATGTAACTTCGATTTTTCTTTCCAACAACAATCTATATATATATTACGCTATCGTATGTGGCACAGAAATCGCGATTATTTGTCAATTGTTTAATGGCAACGCCCGAATGAAACACATTTCATTGATTGATGCTGCCATCTACAGGAATAAAAGTGAAACAAACAATTATTTTTTAATTATTTCAACAATAACAATTAAATAGATATAGTTTTATAAATTTTCATTTGAAATATTGATTTTTGTAAGCATTTAACATTGTTAATTTAAAAAATACAATTAGCAATATAAAATGTAAACAAAGCAATGATTTTTAAAAAGGGATTTTTAGTAAAAAGGGAAATGTGTGTGTAATAATTTTCCCTGACCGTTTCATTTTTTTAAACATAAATGTTATACTTTTGAAATTTTAGTTCTTATTTAATTTTTTTACAAGTTTCTAGTATAAATAATTATTATTCAGTCTTTTTTTTATGAAGTCCACTCCACTGTTATATTTTTCAATGACAGTCTGTCTGAGCAACGCTGAGTGGGTTAGCTGGTGTTGAAAAATGCAATTACTTTAGTTCTGAAACACTCATTTTACTGTGTACATCTTAACTGTTTACAGCTAGTTCATACACAGAATAATAAATATAAAAAGCAAAATGAATAAACAGATTAATAATAATTAGTTTAAAAAAAACTAACCGAACATTGCAAACCAAGGGAGAAATTGAATGAACAAGATAAAAACTGACAAAAAAAGCCAGGCTCCTGCACATTATACACTGTGCAGGAATAATTAAGGATTCTAAGCACTAATATGTGTCGCATATATGTAACTCTCACTGTGAAGAGATTAAGTCTTCATCAGGAATAATCAAGGATTCTAAGCACTATGTGTGTTGCATATATGCAACTCTCACTGTGAAGAGATTAATTCTTCATCAGGAATAATCAAGGATTCTAAGCACTGTATGTGTTGCATATATGCAACTCTCACTTTGAAGAGATTAATTCTTCATCAGAAAATAGAAGAGTGTTTTCATTAAAAGGATATGTTGAGCAGTTAAAAAAATTGTAATACTATTATATATTTGCTTTGAATCTTTATTGTATTGCAAATCTGATAGTTGCTAGTCAAAAAATTATCCTTGCTTATTATTTTATTGCAGATGTAACCGAAGAATGAAGAAAGAAATTTTATTTCATTCAGATAAAAGAGGAATTACAAATGAAAAAAAGAATGATTAGAAAATATAATATCAAGTTATTTTAGTTTTACTATATATTGTAAGAAAAAGTGTAAAGTATTTGAGCTGTATATAAATTGTTAGATATAAAATTTTTAAATATTGCATAAATAAATCATTTACGTACCCATTACAACCTATTTCTATCTGTATGTATAAATCATCTCTATGCAACTATAAAAGTTGAAACTTCTCAAAATTTATCATTACACCTATTGGTTCAAGTGAAAAAACAATGGTATATTGATTAAAAAAAGTGAAAATATTTTGTATAAAAACTTCAAGTGGTTCAAGTGAAAAAAACAATGGTATATTGATTAAAAAAGTAAAAAAAAAAATTGTATAAAAATTTCAAGTGAAAAAAACAATGGTATATTGATTAAAAAAGTAAAAAAAAAAATTGTATAAAAATTTCAAGTGAAAAAAACAGTGGTACTATATTGATTAAAAAAAGTGAATATATTTTGTATAAAAACTTCAAGTGGTTCAATGAAAAAAACAATGGTATATTGATTAAAAAAAATTGAAAATACTTCGTATAAAAACTTCAAGTGGTTCAAGTGAAAAAACAATGGTATATTGATTAAAAAAAGTGAAATATTTTGTATAAAAACTTTTCTTGTATTTCAAATGGTGACAGATGTGTTAATATTGATATGCAGAGAAAAAATGATACACAAAGTCCATTGACATTCAGAATTTTTAAGATTGTATTCTTTTTAAATTTTGTCCCTATGTAGAAAAAAATAAAAACTTTTTTTTTTAACAAATCTGTGAAATCATGAATGTGGATCTCTCAGTCGATACCAAAGACATCAATTTGATTTGTGAAATATGCAGTAAAGAATTTCATAAAGATTTTAATGTGACAAGACATCTTTTATCACAAACCAAAGAGGCATCATTCATCTGTGAAGATTGTATCAAAAAATTTTCACCGAAGGCCAATTTAACTACTCCAGCTCTTATTTCTATAAAAAAAAAGTCATTTATTTGTGATATATGTTGTAAACATTTTTCGCGAAAAAAAAATCTGGTGAATCACCTACAAGTGCATAAGAATGAGAAACCTTTTTGTGATATATGTTGTAAACATTTTTCACAAAAATCTAATCTAGTGAAACACCTACAAGGGCATAATAATGAAAAACCTTTCATTTGTGAAGTCTGCCATGAAGCATTTTATCGAAAATGTGATTTGAAAAGTCATCACCAAATACACACGCGAGTGAATGAAAAACCTTTCATTTGTGAGGTATGTAATAAAGCATTTTATGATCGATTTGCTTTGAGTAAACATTGTCGAATCCACACAAATGAAAAATCTTTCATTTGTAAGATATGCAATAAAGCATTTTTGGAGAAATCTGTTTTGAAGTCACACTATCGAATACATACAAATGAAAAACCTTTCAGCTGTGAAATATGTAATAAAGGATTTTCTAATATAACTGTTTTAAAGGTACATCGACAAATGCACATGAATGTGAATGTGAAACCTTTCATTTGTGAAACATGTAAGAAAGGATTTTCTGATAAATCTACTTTGAGAAAACATAAAAAAATCCACATGATTGAAAAACCTTTCAGTTGTAAAGTATGCAATAAAGGCTTTTTGTATATATATAATTTAGAAAGGCATAATCGAATCCACACAAACAAAAAACCTTTCATTTGTGATGTGTGCAATAAAGCATTATACTGATCAAAATTATCTAAAGAGACATAGTCGAATCCACACAAATGTAAAACCTTTCATATGTGAAGTATGCAATAAAAGATTTTTTGATAATTATCAATTAAAAATACATTTTCAAATCCATGTGAATGACAAACATTTAATTTGTAAGGCATGCAATAAAGTATTTTTGGATGAATCTACTTTCAAAAGCCATTGTCAAACTCACACAAATCAAAAACCTTTCATTTGTGAGGCATGCAATGAAGCATTTTCTGATCAACATGCTTTGAAAAACCATCATCGAATCCACACAAATGAAAAATCTTTCATTTGTGAGGCATGTAATAAAGCATTTCCTTTTGAATCATGTTTGAAAAGACATTATCAATCACACGCGAAAGAAAAACCTTTCATTTGTGAGATATGTAATAAAGCATTTCTTTATAAATTTAGTTTGATAAGACATTGCCAAAGACACAGACATGAAAAACCTTTTAGTTGTGAAGTATGAAATAAAGGATTTTCTGATAAATCTTATTTTAAAATATATCAATAAATCCACATGAAACAAAAACCTTTCATTTGTGAGGTTTGCAATAAAGGTTTTACATATCAATCTGCTTTTGAAATATATCAACAAATCCATATGAATTGAAATCTTTTCAGTTGTGGTGTATGCAGTAAAGTATTTTATGATAAATCTGCTTCCAGCAAACATAGTCAAATCCACATGAAGAAAAATCTTTTCAATTGTGAAGTATGCAATAAAGGCTTTTCTGATATTACTATTAGAAAGACATTTCTGAATCCACACAAATGACTAAACTTTCATTTGTGAGGTATGCAATAAAGGATTTTCTGATAAATCTGCTTTTAAAAGACATCAAATCCATTTGAATGAAAAAACTTTCAATTGTGATGCATGCAATAAAGTGTTTTCTGATATATCTGCTTTCAACAGCTTTGTCAAATCCACACACATAAAAAAAACCTATCATTTGTGAAGTATGCAATTAAAGGCTTTTCTGATAATATATCTGCTATTAAAATCTGTGCATGTCTGTTATGATATATTTTCTGGAACAACAGTGAGCATAGTGTCCAAGCTGTCTTTCAAAGCAGAAAAATATGGGTACGACATTTCACCCATTTGTGAAGGAGTCCAACCATCATTAGCAAAGATATAAATTAAAAACTTATTGAATTGTAATTAATGAGTTTCCATTGTCTTGGTGGTCACTTTTAAACATGTCTAGGGAATCTGAAGTTTTTCAAGCACAGGCATAGTAAACCTACGATTTCATTTGCCTTTTGAAATCGCAATCGCCCGATCTCCTGTGGAGTTACTAAAAAAATCAAAATAAATTATAAAGAATTATATATTTATTAATTAAATTATAAATTTATTAGATAGTTTACTTTTTTCTCCATATTAAACTGCCATCTATGTGGCCTGGATGGAAATACTTTATGAACAATAAAAATGGAAATAAAAACAAAAAAAAAAACCTTTTATAGCAAATTTTTTTTAGCTTTCAATGAAACCTTTCATTAAAAAAATATTTACTATTTCAATAAACATATTTCCTGCAGGTTGTTTTTATCTTTTCTGTTTTTTACTTTGTTTTAAAACTGCCATCCCCATAGTCTGGAGGGAAATACAAAACATAAAATAATAATACCCACATATTGCAAATTCTTTTCTGCTTTCATTGCATAAAAAAATATTATTTACTTATTTAAAATAAAACATTTTTTAGAAGATTTCATCTTCTCCTTTTATTCTGCAGTTTGAAACTGCCATCCCTGTGTCCCAGATCGAAATATAAAAAAGCAAAAAATACCCACTTATTGCAAATTCTTTTCTGCTTTTAACTAGGGATGCACCAAATATTCGACATGTATTTGGCCATTACTATTGAATATTTGGTTAGGAGGAACAGAGTTTCTCCCAGGTTTAAAAAAGGGCACTTATTTATTCTTAAGGGCACTTTTTGGATTCTTGAGGGCACTTTTCGGATTCTTAAGGGTACTTTTTTTTTTTTATTATTAAAAGGTATTATTTTGGTTTTTAGAGCCACTTTTGATATTTAAAAGTCAAGGCACTATTTTCAAGACAACATTGAGTCAATTTTTACTATGAAAGAAATTTTTTTGATGCAAAAAAAGAGGAAGGGCACTTTTTTTACTGATGGGCAAGAAGGGTGCTAATTATTTTACTGACGGGACAAGAAAGGTACTAATTATTTTATGAGGGGCAAGAAGAGTGCTATTTTGTAAACAAAAGGGCAGGCAGGGTGCAGCACCCTTCTGAAACTGTCTGGGGGAAACTCTAGGATGAATATAAAAATTTCCAGTCTGCTGAATATTCAGTTTGGCTGACTGTTCAGTTTGACTGAATATCAAAATATTTGGCCTAACAGAATACTTGATTTAAATAACAGATATTACTTTTATATTATTTATTTGCTGCTCGAAAAATGACTTTTAAGAAAGTAAACTTTGAGTATCTCACTCAAAGGCTGAACTTGGATTTTCATTTGCCACTTTAATAATAAATTAGTCATTGGGGGCCACTGTAATACTTACCCATCATGGGTATGCATAACATAAAATATGAAAATAAGACATGTGTAAACTATTTATAAAATGCATTGCAATTCGAATAAAATCGTGACTTGATGATGACGTCCTAAACTTTAAATGTTCTATTACTGAATTGCATAAAAGAAACATCCTTATAACTTCAAAATTGATAATCTTATTAACTAACAGTTTACTGCGTCAGATTAAGCGTCTCATTTGCAATTAAAATATATCTTTGAATTGAAATTGGAATGAAATACAGGGTCATGAAAAATCAAAGAGTGTGGAAATAGGATTACAAATATCTCGGCAACTCATTATCCGATCGACTTTATTCTTTATGCAAAATTTATGTTTTTTTATTGTCTTTTCTGTTCTCTCCTTAAAATAAACAATTTCAACAAATTTTATATACCTTTTATCAGAATGAATACTTTGAGAGTCTGAAAAAAATAGTTCCAGCTAATCGAGGTTACTGAAATTCAATAAGCTTCTTCCTAATATTACATACTAAGTACACACCAAATTTCAAGTCTTTATCTCAATTTGTTCGGGAGATAGAGCGTTTGCAGATACACACACAGACAGATGGACAGCAATTTTTTTTTCTAAAAATATGTTTTTCGAAATCTCCAGTGTCTGAAACGTGTAAATCCATCAAAAAATTTTTTTTTCAAAATGATTACAAGACTTACCCTATACTATGTATGATGGGTAATTAATAATGAAGATATTGTAACAATATTTTTGATAGATTTACTTTGTTTTCTGTAAAATATGATGTAATGACAAAAAGTTCAGATAATTGCAGAAATTCACATCCAAACAGTAAGCTAGACATTCCATTATTCAGAATTCAATTGACAGTACATATACTGTGTCACTGACCAAAATTCAGAATTTTCCTTCTAAGTCCTTCAAATATTCTCTTCACTTTTAAAATACAAGAAAATTGTATTCATTTATTTTAATTCATAACCATAGAGTTTAAAGCATTCATTGCATTTATAGTACCTGTACTACTCTGGGTTTTTCCCCTTTCTTGTTGTTGAGCCATTTTTAAAATTCATTTACATTTGCTGTCCCAGAGGAAAAAGAAGAAAATTCATACATACATTAATATTTAATGTTTAATTTGAGCTATGCATAATATAAAGAAGACTGTACTAAATATTTCTAGAATTAAAAATTTAAAAAATCAATAAAAATTGTTGAGATATAAATCAGTATAAATGGATTAGTGTCAAATCCATTATCTAATGTCAAGTCCGTTGCTGCACATTTTTTTAATGTATTTTAATATTAATATCATTTTTTCACCATTCTATTGTTATTTTTCTTTCAACTAAGAAAGAGAGATATAACTTTCTTAAAATTCAATAATTTACATAAATATATATTGTTATTATTAAGAAAAGTTTTGTATAAATTTCTATTGGTCAAAATTTGTGGTCATAAATATCTCTCAATTCACTTTAATTTAAGTATTGTTGTTAAGTATCATGTTTTGAAATTTAGGGACATAAATCACTTCAAAGTAAGTTAATTTTTGAAACTTTAAAAAAATTAAAAGGTGACTATTTTCAGTAATTTTGTATGGTAACGGACTTGACATTTGGTAACGGATTTGACACAAATCCATTTATACTCATTTATATCTCAACAAGTTTTATTGATTTTTTTATTTTTTTTATGCTAGAAATATTTAATATAGTCTTCTTTATATAATGCATAGCTCAAATTAAACATTAAATATTAATGTATGTTTCAATTTTCTTCTTTTTTCGCTGGGACAGCATATGTAAGCAAATTTTGAAAATGGCCCTGTCCTTACGTGGCTCCCCCATTATGTAGCAACTCTCCGATCACCTCATATTGAACAAGATTAACTTTTTAGCTTTTGAATGCAACTTTGTGCTGACCATAAGCTATTTTTGTTCTTTTGAAATCTAAGTTTATTTGACTTTCTTCGTTTTGCCTGATGTAAGACTTTAAATTTAATTATAATTTTTTTTCTAAAGTTTGCTAAAATAGAAGTTAACTGATAAAGAAAAAAACAAAAAAAGAATTACGTCAAGTGGGAAGAATTTGGATAATTAGTAAGCACAATGAAAGTGTTAAAATTTTATTAATTAAAAATTTTTAAGACTATCATCTTCTTAAATAATAACTCAAGCATACATTTTTTTTTTGTGTGTGTGTGTGTGTAAAGTTTACTTGTAAAAAGGTCTTGTTTATCAAAATAGAAGTATTGTGTTAAATATGATATAAAATTGTTTTAAAATATTTTTTTTTTAAATACCAGAAATATTCAGTATTTGGCAAAAAATCACCATTCGTTACATTCTTTCTTTCAACAGTGCCCTTCATTTAAAAAATATGAATGTTTACTATTACAAAAAAATATTTTCTCAGAGTTGTTTTCATATTTTTCATTCTTTTCTGCACTTAGAATGCAGTCATTGTTTTTTTTTTCTTTGTTTCTCAGTGCTTTCAGAAATATAATCTTGCACTTTAACTAAATTGTGGTAGTGATTTTCATTCATATTTACATGGGGAGAGTTGATGTTTTTTTTTTCAAAGCCTCAATAAAAATATTTGTTTGTTAAAAATATTAAAATTACAGTAGACTTCCTCAAATCCACAACCTTCTAAAATCTGCACATAATTTCAGATGTAAAAATGAAACTTACAACTAAGATGTAGGTGAAAAATTTAAGGTTTGTTTTTATTTTTATATCATTCTGTACACATTTTAATATGTAATTCTGGTTAACAGGATTCAACTCATGTTTTCTCATGAAGGAAGTGCAAATTTATTTCTGAAAAAATTCAAGATAGTGAAAAAAAAAAAAAAAAAAATAAATAAAGAATAAACAAAAAATCTTTTTTCTAAGATCTTGTGATTGTTTTAATATAATTTCTGGTTTATATTTATGGCTTCTCTGATTGCTTTTTGTTTGAAGATTGTTTAAAGGTGTTATACAAGATAAGAAACAAGGGTTTAGTTAGAAAGTTTTAATATACAGTAGACTTCCTGAAATCCACAACCTTCTAAAATCTGCACATCATTTCATATGTAAAAATGAAACTTACAACTAAGATGTAGGTGAAAAATTTAAGGTTTGTTTTTATTTTTTATCATCCTGTACACATTTTAATATGTAATTCTTGTTAACAGGATTCAACTCATGTTTTTCATGAAGGAAGTGCAAATTTATTTCTGAAAAAATTCAAGATAGTGAAAAAAAAAAAAAAAAAAAAAAAAAAAAAAAGAATAAACAAAAAATCTTTTTTCTAAGATCTTGTGATTGTTTTAATATAATTTCTGGTTTATATTTATGGCTTCTCTGATTGCTTTTTGTTTGAAGATTGTTTAAAGGTGTTATACAAGATAAGAAACAAGGGTTTAGTTAGAAAGTTTTAATATACAGTAGACTTCCTCAAATCCACAACCTTCTAAAATCTGCACATCATTTCAGATGTAAAAATGAAACTTACAACTAAGATGTAGGTGAAAAATTTAAGGTTTGTTTTTATTTTTATATCATTCTGTACACATTTTAATATGTAATTCTGGTTAACAGGATTCAACTCATGTTTTCTCATGAAGGAAGTGCAAATTTATTTCTGAAAAAATTCAAGATAGTGAAAAAAAAAAAAAAAAAAAAAGAATAAACAAAAAATCTTTTTTCTAAGATCTTGTGATTGTTTTAATATAATTTCTGGCTTATATTTATGGCTTCTCTGATTGCTTTTTGTTTGAAGATTGTTTAAAGGTGTTATACAAGATAAGAAACAAGGGTTTAGTTGGAATGTTTTAATATACAGTAGACTTCCTCAAATCCACAACCTTCTAAAATCTGCACATCATTTCAGATGTAAACAATGAAACTTACAGTTAAGATGTAGGTGAAAATTTTTAATTTTTTTTTAAATTTTTATATTCTGTACACATTTTAATATGGAATTCTGGTTAATATGATTGAACTCATGTTTTCTCATGAAGGAAGGTTTAAATTTATTTTTGAAATAAATTCAAGATAGTGCTGATATCAGTGGCAATCACAATATTTTTACCAAATACATTTATGCATTAATCAAGCTTTTTGGTTTATTAAGTATGGCTAAACACGAAACAAAATTTTGTTATTTTAAGGTTTTGATGTGAATTATTAGTGTATACTTATAAGGAGAGTTCCACTAAATAATTCAAGAAAAAATTATCTCATCATTATGCATATTTAGTTATGAATTATGAACTATTTGCTTGACCTTTACTTTTAATATTTAAAAATAAATAAATAAATAAATTTTCTTAATTTTTATTATTTTACTTTATTGTAAGCATTCATTATAATTTCGAGGGCAGTATTAAATTCAAATGACTGTTTCAAAATGTAAACAAAACAGTGACCAGAAATTCACAAAATTCTAAAATCTGCACAATCCCTGGTTTTAAGCTATGCAGATTTAAGGAAGTCTACTATATTTCAATTATATCAGTTTATTAATTTTTTATATGAAACGCTCATAGCATAATTGTAGTTTTTTACAATTGTTATGAATAATAAAGTAAAACAAGGGGTAAAAATTTATATACACTATAACCATGATTTAACAATTTTCTCAATTCAACAATAGATTTTAAGTCTGGATACATATGATTTCTACATTGAACAATCCTTATTTTAGCAATAGTTTTATTTCTATTTAACAATAATTTTAATAAATTAAAAATGTTTTAAACTTCTTTTTTTTGTTACAAAATTTGTCAAATTTTCTTTCTGTTTGTCTATTTACCAGTGTGTGATGATAAAAAGTTTGATATAGAGTTAATTGAAAACATTCGTTTGGTATAACATTTATAACCGGAATTTTTCATTTATAATGCATCTCATCGTTATTTGACGCCTACTTTCTGAGGGTGAAAATTGTATTTCGATAATTATATTAGGTAATCAATAAACATGTTAAATTTTCACATTTTCTGCATGGGATTTTGCAAGAGTTTCAGTGAAGTGACCCTTTAAGATAAAAAATATCTTAAAAAGTGTAACATGGTAAAAATATTTTCTGATGGGATCTTTCATGTTAAGGTCTGCTACTCTTCTGTCAGTCTTGAAGGAAGGTGCTGTGTTTCTGCCTGGTTCATGAATTACAAATTATTAAGATGTTCTGTGATGGGATCTTCCATGTTAGGGTCTGCTACTCTTCTGTCAGTCTTGAAATAAGGGGCTGTGTTTCTGCCTGGTTCATGAATTACAAATTATTAAGATGTTCTGTGATGGGATCTTCCATGTTAGGGTCTGCTACTCTTCTGTCAGTCTTGAAGGAAGGGGCTGTGTTTAAGCCTGGTTCATGAATTACAAATTATTAAGATGTTCTGTGATGGGATCTTCCATGTTAGGGTCTGCTACTCTTCTGTCAGTCTTGAAGGAAGGGGCTGTGTTTCTGCCTGGTTCATGAATTACAAATTATTAAGATGTTCTGTGATGGGATCTTCCATGTTAGGGTCTGCTACTCTTCTGTCAGTCTTGAAGGAAGGGGCTGTGTTTAAGCCTGGTTCATGAATTACAAATTATTAAGATGTTCTGTGATGGGATCTTCCATGTTAGGGTCTGCTACTCTTCTGTCAGTCTTGAAGGAAGGGGCTGTGTTTCTGCCTGGTTCATGAATTACAAATTATTAAGATGTTCTGTGATGGGATCTTCCATGTTAGGGTCTGTTATTCTTCTGTCAGTCTTGAAGAAAGGGACTGTGTTTCTGCCTGGTTCATGAATTACAAATTATTAAAATGTTCTGTGATGGGATTTTCCATGTTAGGGTCTGCTACTCTTCTGTCAGTCTTGAAGGAAGGGGCTGTGTTTCTGCCTGGTTCATGAATTACAAATTATTAAAATGTTCTGTGATGGGATCTTCCATGTTAGGATCTGCTACTCTTCTGTCAGTCTTGAAGGAAGGGGCTGTGTTTCTGCCTGGTTCATGAATTACAAATTATTAAAATGTTCTGTGATGGGATCTTCCATGTTAGGATCTGCTACTCTTCTGTCAGTCTTGAAGGAAGGGGCTGTGTTTCTGCCTGCTTAAAGAATTACAAATTATTAAGATGTTCTGTGATGGGATCTTCCATGTTAGGGTCTGCTACTCTTCTGTCAGTCATGAAGAAAAGGTCTGTGTTTCTGCCTGGTTCATGAATTACAAATTATTAAAATGTTCTGTGATGGGATCTTCCATGTTAGGGTCTGCTACTCTTCTGTCAGTCTTGAAGAAAAGGGCTGTGTTTCTGCCTGGTTCATGAATTACAAATTATTAAAATGTTCTGTGATGGGATCTTCCATGTTAGGGTCTGCTACTCTTCTGTCAGTCTTAAAGGAAGGGGCTGTGTTTCTGCCTGGTTCATGAATTACAAATTATTAAGATGTTCTGTGATGGGATCTTCCATGTTAGGGTCTGCTACTCTTCTGTCAGTCTTGAAGGAAGGGGCTGTGTTTAAGCCTGGTTCATGAATTACAAATTATTAAGATGTTCTGTGATGGGATCTTCCATGTTAGGGTCTGCTACTCTTCTGTCAGTCTTGAAGGAAGGGACTGTGTTTCTGCCTGGTTCATGAATTACAAATTATTAAGATGTTCTGTGATGGGATCTTCCATGTTAGGGTCTGTTATTCTTCTGTCAGTCTTGAAGAAAGGGGCTGTTTCTGCCTGGTTCATGAATTACAAATTATTAAAATGTTCTGTGATGGGATCTTCCATGTTAGGATCTGCTACTCTTCTGTCAGTCTTGAAGGAAGGGGCTGTGTTTCTGCCTGTTTAAAGAATTACAAATTATTAAGATGTTCTGTGATGGGATCTTCCATGTTAGGGTCTGCTACTCTTCTGTCAGTCTTGAAGAAAAGGGCTGTGTTTCTGCCTGGTTCATGAATTACAAATTATTAAAATGTTCTGTGATGGGATCTTCCATGTTAGGGTCTGCTACTCTTCTGTCAGTCTTGAAGAAAAGGGCTGTGTTTCTGCCTGGTTCATGAATTACAAATTATTAAAATGTTCTGTGATGGGATCTTCCATGTTAGGGTCTGTTATTCTTCTGTCAGTCTTGAAGAAAGGGGCTGTTTCTGCCTGGTTCATGAATTACAAATTATTAAGATGTTCTGTGATGGGATCTTCCATGTTAGGGTCTGCTACTCTTCTGTCAGTCTTGAAGGAAGGGGCTGTTTCTGCCTGGTTCATGAATTACAAATTATTAAGATGTTCTGTGATGGGATCTTCCATGTTAGGGTCTGCTACTCTTCTGTCAGTCTTGAAGGAAGGGGCTGTTTCTGCCTGGTTCATGAATTACAAATTATTAAGATGTTCTGTGAGAGGATCTTCCATGTTAGGGTCTGCTACTCTTCTGTCAGTCTTGAAGAAAAGGGCTGTGTTTCTGCCTGGTTCATGAATTACAAATTATTAAAATGTTCTGTGATGGGATCTTCCATGTTAGGGTCTGCTACTCTTCTGTCAGTCTTGAAGAAAGGGGCTGTGTATCTGCCTGGTTCATGAATTACAAATTATTAAAATGTTCTGTGATGGGATCTTCCATGTTAGGGTCTGCTATTCTTTTGTCAGTCTTGAAGAAAGGGGCTGTGTATCTGCCTGGTTCATGAATTACAAATTATTAAGATGTTCTGTGATGGGATCTTCCATGTTAGGGTCTGCTACTCTTCTGTCAGTCATGAAGAAAAGGTCTGTGTTTCTGCCTGGTTCATGAATTACAAATTATTAAAATGTTCTGTGATGGGATCTTCCATGTTAGGGTCTGCTACTCTTCTGTCAGTCTTGAAGAAAAGGGCTGTGTTTCTGCCTGGTTCATGAATTACAAATTATTAAAATGTTCTGTGATGGGATCTTCCATGTTAGGGTCTGCTACTCTTCTGTCAGTCTTAAAGGAAGGGGCTGTGTTTCTGCCTGGTTCATGAATTACAAATTATTAAGATGTTCTGTGATGGGATCTTCCATGTTAGGGTCTGCTACTCTTCTGTCAGTCTTGAAGGAAGGGGCTGTGTTTAAGCCTGGTTCATGAATTACAAATTATTAAGATGTTCTGTGATGGGATCTTCCATGTTAGGGTCTGCTACTCTTCTGTCAGTCTTGAAGGAAGGGACTGTGTTTCTGCCTGGTTCATGAATTACAAATTATTAAGATGTTCTGTGATGGGATCTTCCATGTTAGGGTCTGTTATTCTTCTGTCAGTCTTGAAGAAAGGGGCTGTTTCTGCCTGGTTCATGAATTACAAATTATTAAAATGTTCTGTGATGGGATCTTCCATGTTAGGATCTGCTACTCTTCTGTCAGTCTTGAAGGAAGGGGCTGTGTTTCTGCCTGTTTAAAGAATTACAAATTATTAAGATGTTCTGTGATGGGATCTTCCATGTTAGGGTCTGCTACTCTTCTGTCAGTCTTGAAGAAAAGGGCTGTGTTTCTGCCTGGTTCATGAATTACAAATTATTAAAATGTTCTGTGATGGGATCTTCCATGTTAGGGTCTGCTACTCTTCTGTCAGTCTTGAAGAAAAGGGCTGTGTTTCTGCCTGGTTCATGAATTACAAATTATTAAAATGTTCTGTGATGGGATCTTCCATGTTAGGGTCTGTTATTCTTCTGTCAGTCTTGAAGAAAGGGGCTGTTTCTGCCTGGTTCATGAATTACAAATTATTAAGATGTTCTGTGATGGGATCTTCCATGTTAGGGTCTGCTACTCTTCTGTCAGTCTTGAAGGAAGGGGCTGTTTCTGCCTGGTTCATGAATTACAAATTATTAAGATGTTCTGTGATGGGATCTTCCATGTTAGGGTCTGCTACTCTTCTGTCAGTCTTGAAGGAAGGGGCTGTTTCTGCCTGGTTCATGAATTACAAATTATTAAGATGTTCTGTGAGAGGATCTTCCATGTTAGGGTCTGGTACTCTTCTGTCAGTCTTGAAGAAAAGGGCTGTGTTTCTGCCTGGTTCATGAATTACAAATTATTAAAATGTTCTGTGATGGGATCTTCCATGTTAGGGTCTGCTACTCTTCTGTCAGTCTTGAAGGAAGGGGCTGTGTTTCTGCCTTGTTCATGAATTACAAATTATTAAGATGTTCTGTGATGGGATCTTCCATGTTAGGGTCTGCTATTCTTCTGTCAGTCTTGAAGGAAGGGGCTGTGTTTCTGCCTGGTTCCTGAATTACAAATTATTAAGATGTTCTGTGATGGGATCTTCCATGTTAGGGTCTGCTACTCTTTTGTCAGTCTTGAAGAAAGAGGCTGTGTTTCAGCCTGGTTCATGAATTACAAATTATTAAGATGTTCTGTGATGGGATCTTCCATGTTAGGGTCTGCTACTCTTCTGTCAGTCTTGAAGGAAGGGGCTGTGTTTCTGCCTGGTTCATGAATTACAAATTATTAAGATGTTCTGTGATGGGATCTTCCATGTTAGGGTCTGCTACTCTTCTGTCAGTCTTGAAGGAAGGGGCTGTGTTTCTGCCTGGTTCATGAATTACAAATTATTAAGATGTTCTGTGATGGGATCTTCCATGTTAGGGTCTGCTACTCTTCTGTCAGTCTTGAAGGAAGGGGCTGTGTTTCTGCCTGGTTCATGAATTACAAATTATTAAGATTTTCTGTGAGGGGATCTTCCATGTTAGGGTCTGCTACTCTTCTGTCAGTCTTGAAGAAAGGGGCTGTGTTTCTGCCTGGTTCATGAATTACAAATTATTAAAATGTTCTGTGATGGGATTTTCCATGTTAGGGTCTGCTACTCTTCTGTCAGTCTTGAAGGAAGGGGCTGTGTTTCTGCCTGGTTCATGAATTACAAATTATTAAAATGTTCTGTGATGGGATCTTCCATGTTAGGATCTGCTACTCTTCTGTCAGTCTTGAAGGAAGGGGCTGTGTTTCTGCCTGTTTAAAGAATTACAAATTATTAAGATGTTCTGTGATGGGATCTTCCATGTTAGGGTCTGCTACTCTTCTGTCAGTCTTGAAGAAAAGGGCTGTGTTTCTGCCTGGTTCATGAATTACAAATTATTAAAATGTTCTGTGATGGGATCTTCCATGTTAGGGTCTGCTACTCTTCTGTCAGTCTTGAAGGAAGGGGCTGTGTTTCTGCCTTGTTCATGAATTACAAATTATTAAGATGTTCTGTGATGGGAGCTTCCATGTTAGGGTCTGCTATTCTTCTGTCAGTCTTGAAGGAAGGGGCTGTGTTTCTGCCTGGTTCCTGAATTACAAATTATTAAGATGTTCTGTGATGGGATCTTCCATGTTAGGGTCTGCTACTCTTTTGTCAGTCTTGAAGAAAGAGGCTGTGTTTCTGCCTGGTTCATGAATTACAAATTATTAAGATGTTCTGTGACAAAAACAAATCAAATTAGTCTTGATTTACATTCTGATTCTGACACAAAAGATGATAAAATTTCCAAAGTTATTTCAATTGGTGTAAATGCAGGATTAGATTAACACTTTCAAGGCTGAGCTATTTCAATCACATATTTGCCTCTGGACTGAGGGTATTTGGTACTTTTCATGATTTAAAAAAAAATATGTGGAAGATATATATTTTAATATATTTATTTTATTATGAACTTCAAACTGTTCTTATTCATAATGAAGGAACTATTTAAATGTACTCTAAATTAATATGTAATGAGAAATTATTGAAAAACAGCATATTTTATGTATTTTTAAAAAGTTCTGCATAAGAAAACATAATTTTGTAACACAAAATTTTACATAAACTTGAATAAAAACTTACCCAAATGTTGTACAAATATATGAAAATAGGTTTAATTTGTATATAAACATTATTTAGTAAAATTTGTTTTTGTGTAAATTAGTATTTATTGGTATTTATTTTGTAAATTTTGCTCAAAGTGAAGCTGATTTTAAACTCTGATTCCAGATATTTTCATATATTAAAATACTTCTGTTTAGTGCTGCCATCTATGTATTTTTTACAAAATAAAAGGTTTGTAGATAATATCTGAAAAGACAGTGAACATATATAGTCTGTACTTTTATAGCTCAGAGAGTTAAAAGTTGACCCCTAGATATCCTCGGTCTTAGTTCGCTTTACTGAAAATGGCAACCCGAGTGACTCTCAGTCTTAGACCTCATAGTGTTGAGAAACATACATAATGAGGTTCCATATGGATGAATGTTTGTATAATGCTTTTGCAACAACTGATAAATTTGTGTCACTGGCTATATTTATGAAAAAAAAGTGCATATTTAATGTGGCAAAGAGAAAATATAATTAAATAAAGTATAGTAGTTTTTTTTTTAAATATTTAACTATAAAATATTATGCAGTTTTAATTGATTTAACCTGTTTCTTGATTTAATAACCACAATTTAACAATGATGTTCAAGGAACCCTTTGCAATCATTAAATAGAGGCTCAAGTGTAGTTAGAATATACTAAAATTTGCTAAATAAACCCTTGTTCCGGATTTTTTATAACATATTGAAACATCTTCAAGCAAAAATCAACCAGAAAGTCAATAAATATATAAATATACATACTAAATTATATTAAAACAATCAAATCATCTAATAGAATTTTTTTTTAATGACACTATGGGAGGGGGGGGGGAATCAATGCTTATCTACCCTCCTCCTTTTTAATTGATTTTGATTCTGAAGATAACTTTTCATTTCTGAAATTAATAACATTGTTTTTGTTTTTCAGTGACAGTGGAACCTCTGCCTTCCTGTTAGAACTAAAGTGACATATTTTCATTTTGTGAAGTGTTTCAATGTTGTTTTTGTTAACATTTGGTTTTATCACTACTTGACTCTGAAGAAAAATGAAGTTATTGAATAATTTCCTATTAATCACACTATGAATGCAAATTTTTCCAATCAAACTAATGAAAAGCCTTTTATTTGTGACGTGTGCAATAAAGGTTTCCACAAAAAACGTAATTTAACTTTGCATCAATTCACTCATACAAATGAAAGGCCTTTTACTTGTGAGCTATGCTGTAAAAGTTTCTCTCGTAAAAGCCATCTGAACACACATCGTGTAGTTCACACAAATCACAAGCCTTATGTTTGTGAAATTTGTAAAAAAACCTTTTTGCTGGAGAGCATTTTATATGAACATTATCGTGTCCATACTGGGGAAAGGCCATTTGTGTGTGAAATATGTAATAAAGGATTTCATCGAAGATGCAACTTGAATAGCCATATTCTTACCCATGCTACTGTTAAGCCTTTCCCTTGTCAGCTATGTAATAAGAGCTTTTCTACTAATTATAAACTAGGTAGGCACCTTCTGACCCACACTGGTGAGAAACCTTTTGTGTGTGAAATTTGCAATAAAAAGTATAATAACAAGAACAACTTAAATACTCATTATCTTACCCATGAAAATGTAAAGCCTTTCAAATGTGATGTATGTAATCAAAGCTATTCTGACAAAAACAGTTTAAATAGCCATCTATTTGTTCATTCCAAAGAAAGACCATTCATTTGTGATATTTGTGATAAAAGTTTCCGTAGAAAGTCTGACCTCACTTCACATGTTCATACTCATACTCAGAGAAATCGTTTTATTTGTGACATTTGTGGAAGAGGGTTTTGTCGGAAAACTTCTTTAGTCGATCATCACCGCATTCATAGTGGGGAAAAACCGTTCTCTTGTGAAATCTGCAAAAGAGGTTTCAGTCAAAAAAGTAATTTACACATGCATTACCGTGTTCATACTAAAGAAAAACCTCATACCTGTGAGGTATGTGAAAAGGGCTTTAGATACAGGAATCATTTGACCAAGCATCTGCTATTGCATACAAATGAGAAATTAGAAAATAGTTTATTGTTAAAATAATCCTCAGTATTTTTGTGTCTGACACAATCTGTAAATTTTGATTATAAAATTAAAAAAAAAATAAAATGATTCTTCTGTTGCATTTCTTGCTTTTCTTTTCTTTCAAATTTTCATTGTTAATATATTTATGATATATCTCAGTATATAACACATACAGTAGAAGATCTTTATAATGCAATTCTATATAACGCAATTCTCCATATAACGCACAACTTCTCAGATGTAAACAATGAATTTTCAGTTAAGAAACACCTGAATTCCCACATTATAAATAGTTGCTATTCTCTAGAGGACTCAATTTGATGCATTAGTTCAACTTTATCTCCTTAATTCAGACCTAATTACTGAAAAAATTGATATGATTTGATACAGGTATGTTTGGACAATGAAAAGTAAATTTAGCAATGTGTGGAATGATCTATATTATGCAAAAAATTATAATCCGCACAACTCCTGGTTATAAAGAATGCAATATAAAGATACTCTAATGTATTTTGGTATGTTACACACACATTTGGCCATGTTTTACAAGCTAAATTTAATGATGTGTGAAATGTGATCTATATAATGCAAAATTCTATGTAACGCACAACCTTGTGTTTTTAGGTTTGCGTTATAAAGATCTTCTACTGTAACACATACCTACACTTTGAGACTATATTTTTCTATTTTTAGGTGGATTCCATGCATTATATGCACTTTTTTCTTAAAAAACATTTCTGCTACCTTTTAGTATCTTAGTGTGCAGAGAAGCATTTTCTAGAGGGATTAATTCAATTTTATATTTTATTTATATGCAAATATGAGAAGACACAATTGTAGTGTATGTAATACGTATTCTCTCAGAAGTCAATCTTAAATTTGTCTCTTCTTTCATGATAAACCTAATATTAACATTAAAGTCTTACATTTGTTATAAATAAATCATGTATAAACATCATTGTATGAGTATCTATGTAAAACATGTCATTCGTGTCATACAGTAACTTTTTTACACAAGTTCTTTTTTTAAGGCAATCATCACAACATTACACAATCATTGGCAATTTCACACTGGAAAAATACCTTTCATTTAATATGGTGTACAATAGATCTTTTATGATGAAGGCTTAATTAGAAGCTTAAAAGAGGTATTTTCGTAGTAATACCAAAAAAGAATCTTTTATAAGACAGACACTAATGTTAAACTAATGTTAAACAAATATGGCATCTTAGAAGTTTTAGTTTTTTGATTGTATAAAACACACACACATATATATATATCAATATTTATAGGCAAAGTTTTGTAATCACATAAAAAAAAATTTCTACTTGTGATACATAAAGAGATTTTTCATATATATTTTGTAAATACTGGGGGTTCTGCCCTGTATGAGCTATGCTCACCAACCCCTGTCTAGATGCTGCAAACTCTAAAAATGTGTGAAGTTGCTCTGTTTATAAAAGAAATATTACCCGATTACAGACTACTGAATGATAATATCACAACCAGTTGTGATCTTCTGTAATCAGGTTGTCATTCATTTCTCTTTGACTAAGCAATCTTTCAGTTTCCAAAACTGCATCCACCACTGCCTCAACAGCTATTTTTGTGATTGATTAAATAAGATCAATTACACATTTGAAAATTAGTTTGTATGAAATGGTTAAGTAAAGATATGCCCCTGCCTGCCAGACTTTTATAACAACACTATAAAGAAATTGTTTTAAATATGACATTTTAAATGTATTGTTTTAAATATGATGTAATTTTCACCATTAAATGTTTTTGCACAAAATAATTTAATAATATTCAATTTTTCTTTATATATATTTTTTTTTTCACATTTAAATATATATTTTTAAATTGAAAACTGTTTGTAAATACAGTCAAACCTCGTTATACCGCCATTATCCGTAATTTTTGGCGGTATATCGAATTAAAATACAATAAAAATTAATTTTCATACTATTATACTAATATTATTATTATTATAAAAATAAATATCAGTAATGCCTTTTTATTAAATTATCCAATGGTATATAGTATATTATAATAGTATAAATTAATATAATATAATTAATATACATAATATAATTAATGCTACATGATTCAAAATTATCCAATTAATGTATGAAATTAACATGCACTTACCTCTTTATATAGTCAATTTTAGATAAAGTAGATAATTATGCACATAACAGACACACACATACATTAAATATCACACTGAATTATTTTACTTTAATTATCTTTTACAGGAAAATATTTTAATATGCTAGTTTGAGTTTTCCTTTCAATATTGATTTTTTCAATATCTTTTTCTACAACTAAAAGATTGTTCATCATTTTTTTATCAGTTGCATGTTTTTCTAAGAAAATTCTTATTTTCCCAATGCAATTTTTAACTTCATCAGATGTAACATGCGGCGTTTCAGCTTCTTCAGCTTCGCTGTCAGATGAATTTTCATTTTCATTTTGATTGGCAACAATTTCTTCGATTGTCAAATCTTCAAATGTTGAAACACTTTTGTCTATATTAATGTACTCAATTGCCGATAGAGGATGCTCAATTTCTGTTAATTTGTGTATTTCGTCTTGTAGTTCCTGAAGTGCTGTACTGTTTTGTTTTTTAGTAGATCCTTCAGGTTTAATCAATCCAGTATGTTTCCAGCAGTTAACAATAGTTTCTGATGAAATTTCATCCCATGCTTTTTTTATCATGCGAATAGCATCATGTAAAAGGATTGGAGAAAAATCATCTTTACTGATTTTTTCAATGATATGGCGGACGTGATACTTTCGATAATGAGCTTTGAATGAGTTTATTATACCAGCATCCAAAGGTTGCAAAAATCCAGTACAGTCAGGAGGTAAAAATTCAATGAGGATATTACTCATTGGATATGCTTTGTGACAAGGGGCATTATCCAAAATCAATAAAATATGGCGTTTGCTTTTTTTCATTTCTATGTTGAAATTCGCTAACCATTTTTGAAATAATGCTGAAGTCATCCACGCTTTGTTATTATTCTCATAATCTACATAAAGAGCAGGATTAAAATTTTTAAAACATCGTGGCTTAGCTGATTTTCCAATCACTGTCATAGTTCTTTTATCAGATCCATCACTATTCGTACAGAACACAAGAGACACACGATCTTTTTTTTTTTTTTTAATCCTTTAGCAGGCCCACTCGAAATTGTTTTATCTGGCTGCAAGCGGTAAAAAAGGCCACTTTCATCCATATTGTAAACGTCCTCTTGTTTATATTCTAAAATCAGCGCACTCAGTTTTTTGCGACCATTTGACACAATATCTTCATCAACACCTGCAGTTTCACCACTTCGTATGTACTGAGAGAATCCTCGTCGCTTTTTAAATCTGTTCAACCAGCCACTACTGTATTCGAAATCTGTAATATTCATTTGCTGGCCAAGAACTTTTGCCTGCTCTCTGATGACACCTCCGTTGATAGTGGCATTTTTAGCACTCATTTGTTGTATCCATGTGCAAAGGGCATCCTCTAAGTCTTCATGTTTCGCTGTTTTCAGTCTTTTTACAGATGATTGCAGTTCGTTGGTGTTAATCCATTTTTCTGTATTCATCAAAATGTCTCCGATGCAGCGCCTGCTAACAGGCTTTTTCCAGAGTGTAGAAAAATGATTGGAGATGTGTTGCTGCGATACATTCACATTTCTTTCTTTATATTCACAAATTTCCCGCTTTTCTGAAATTGATAAAACTGCTCTTTTTGCCATAATGAGTTAAAATAAAGAGACAGAATGATATTTTACAGATTTAGCTGGTGAATTCTTCGATGTTTCAATCAACGTCCGACCAAAATTTTGAATGAGAGATTTTGCACTGCACACCGTTTTCTTTCTAAGAAATCGACATAAAGTACAGGGAGAAGTTATTTTTTACATTGTTCTCACCTGAGAGAGGAGAGACCCTTTCAGCCAATGGCGTGCCATGCCTTGTTTTCTCCCCGCTCCAGAAGCGGATCGGATCACGTGACTCGCCAGTCTGAATCAGAAGTTTTACTTGCTCGGCACTCAGTGCGCGTTATTTTTCTTCTCCCAATGACAAGTAGAATGGGTAGCAGGTGCATTTTGGCAGGTGTTGAGAACAATATATATTCTTTGCTATTCAATAAAGTTTGAATTGAGCTTGAAAACATCTAGACACATGAAAAGGAAGTGTCCTTTGAAATTCAACAAAAAATTTAAAAAAGAAAGATATGCAAAGAAAATACAGTAATTTCTAGACATTTTTTTTTGGCGGTATATCGAGTTGGCGCTTTAACGGATACATTACATTGAAATTCCTATTTGGCAGATTTGTTCATAGACGCAATTGGCGGTTAAACGGAATTGGCACTATTTCGAGATGGCACTAAATCGGGGTTTGACTGTATTATTATTTGGACTTTTTAAAATCTGACATCAGTAGGTATTTGAAACTGTGAATTAAAACTCTATTTTAATAATTAAATTTTGAAGAAAAAAAACCTTGAAATATTAGACAAATTTAAAAAATGATTGGACACTGCACACCGTAATCTAGTCAAGTATGTGCCTGGAAAAACGGTTAAATTGTTATGCATTGTTTTTGATCTTATAAAACTTTTTTTAACTGAACTACCTTTAACATTAATAGTGCTTAAAATAATTCTTCGATTTAAAAACTTTCTATTTCAGCATGTTTATCATACACTTCTCTATGAAGCTACCAGTTTTCATGTTTTATATGCAATAGTTTTTGCAGCATAAGCTGAGAATGTGTGAAAAGGTCACAATAAATTCAATTACTACAACAGCATTAGTTACTTTTTTTTAGAATAGAGATCTTTTAAATATGATTGACATAAACCAAGTACAATGTGTTACTTATTTCTGTAGATCTGATTCAAAATCTTATTTTTTGAGTTATGTAGTAGTATCAGTATACAGATTGTTTTTTAAGAGGTTGTGTACCTTCAATTCAATCAAAAAATCAATTTTTTATATTTATATTAAAATTTAGTTATTGGTAATTTTCTAAGGAATACTCTATTAAAAAAAATCCCTGATGACTCGGCCTAAAGGCACAGGTAGATTTTGAAGACGAAGACCGTGGGGTGCCTGTTTATTGAAAATTGCAGAAAAAATTACCTTTTTACCATGATGTGGCAGTTGGGACTGCCCACTTTGAAATCTACCTGTGTCTGTAGGCGGAACCAGCAGGGATTTTTTTCCTTTTTAATTTTTTTTGCAGTAAGGGTTGGTCCTATAAAAAACTTGTTAATATAAATATGTAGATAATATTAAGAGGATTTATAATAAATTTAAGAGGATTCAATATCTTGTGAATTGATGAAGTTATGATTTTTTTTCTTAAACCCCTATCCCCCCCCCCCCCCCCAATGAGGCCATTTTTAATAATATCAAAAATCTGTCATATATAAATTTTACGCCCTTTTCCTAGAAATAATAGTAACTTTAAATGGATTCCATACATATCATAATTAAGAAGTTATGGATTTTTTCTGTTTTCACAAAAAGCCCCCTATTTCCCCCCTCCCTCTCTTAGTTCGATTTTGTCCATTAACGAACTTGACTGAGATTTTATGTATCAGCTTCGAAGAGATTTGTGTAGAATTATTGAAGTTATCTTGTCCATAAAAAAGTGATATAGATAGATCTATAAAGTTTTGAACTGGGTTTCTTTTGGGTTCTGGGAGTCATGATAGGCATAGATCTGCAAAAATTTTTCAGAAATTCTAACATAGGGGAGAATGTAATAGGCAGTATTTTTTATGAAATTTACCACAATTGAACAAATTTTACAGTAAAAAAAACTTAAGCTATCACCATATATAGTATAAAGAAAGTTCCTTTTATTACTATTTCTAACTTGTGTGCACTAATTTATGAAAATGGCTAGCTAAATTTTCATGAAATTGTAACATATTGTATAACAATATGTTTAAATGACATTACAGTCGAACCTCGTTAACACGAAATCGCTTAACACGAAATAATACGGAGGTCCCGTCAGATCAATCTGGAAATCAATGTTAATTAATTCGTTTAACATGAAATGAAATTTCGAGAAATCCCGCTTAACGCGAATTTATTTAATTTTATTTTTTTGCTCCAAAGTCCAAACATGATTCCTTACGCAAAGTTTTCAATATTTGAAACTTATATGTCACATCTTTTTAAAAATGGAATTTTTCTGATGGTTTGAAAAAGACCTAAAGTGGTAAAGGGTTTCAGAAAATAGTGAACTATCGAATTCCTGACTAATCCATGCTTTTTTTTGTCCTCTAATACGCGAAAGTTTTCCCACACTAACCATATCAGCTATAGATCATCGGTCACAATGAAAGTTTGAGTGAAGGAATTTCTTTTTTGAAAGTGATTGTTCCATTACTTGTTTGACAGTATTGACAGTGACATAAACCATAAACCAGATTTCTGAAATCCTCTATTTTCGGGTGAAAGAAGTAAGAATCCCTACTTTACCATCTCACTTACATAACTGAAACTGTTCGCAGTTGTTCTGTAGAATTATATGAAAGAAAAGTCGAAAGCAGCAAGCTCATCTTTAGAAACCACGCAAAACATTTTAAACGAAGTCAGCGATAAAGTGCTAAAAAATATCAGAAATTGCAGCAATGTATGGGATACCCAACAGCACACTCTCTACGATTTTCACTAGAATCGTGAAAAGATTGAAGCGGCTTATGCTGTTAGTCACTTCGAACCAGTAAGAAAACGAATGTGTACAGCAAAGAATGAAGAAGAAATTGCTCTCTTGCTGTGAATGAAAGAGGCAAGAAGCCAGAACATTGTTTTAACTGGTGCAGTTTTGCAAGACAAAGTACAGGCTTTTGCTGGTGCTCTCAGTGGGAGCTATTTCACATGTTCTAATGGGTGACTGATAAGATTCAGAGAGCTTCATAGAATTATCTACAATCGAAAAATGAGAAATTCTTGTTTTTCCGAATACATTTGCATGAATGAATATATGCTGACTTCGAATGTGATGCCAGACGAAGAAATAAGTGCTGGATTAGCTGAAAAGTAGATGACAACACCGGACACAAGTGTAAGAAGACCATGAAGAAATCGACACAGAACGGAAAACTTCAGTGTAATTAAATAAATCTACTGTAGCATTGAAAACTGTACAACGTTTCGTTATGGAACAACAGGATGTTGCACTGTGCCACTGTGTACAACTGTGCTTTGGACAAATTAGATAAATTTCATACGTTCCTGAAAGAAGTACTGAACAAAAATTGATGGACTCAATAACGGACTGTTTAAAAAAATGTTAAGCAAGTAAATAAATTTATTACTGCCCAAAATGATAATCAGTTTGTTTTATTTTTTAATTAATTTTTCTATTTCTTATTAATTTATGATTTTAAGAACAGGCCTGTATTTGTAGGTTAATTCTTTAGTTTTCATATCTAACATAGATGGCGCCACTATTGTGACGGTTAACACGAAAAAAATTCGCAGTCCCTTCAATTTCGTGTTAACGAGGTTCGACTGTATAAGAAATGACATATAAATTTGATTTTTCAGTTAATATACATGACATTAGCTTATTTTTATAATATGTTTCCAAATTTTTAATTTTTATGAAATATTTATTTTTTATGAATGAAAGATTACAAGTTTTATTTCGATAGTAGATCATTTTAATTAGACACAATTTATCTAATTATTAAAATCATTTTATCTTATAAGTTTAAAGTTAAGTGGGCATGGACATAACTAGAAATATTTTGTGGGACGGGTCCAGGCCTCCAACCTGATAAGTTTTTTGTGCATGTATGTGTGCATGTGTTGGGGAATATCTATATATATATTTCTCTTACGTGGTGTGGAAATAGGGCTGAATTTCTAGCTTACTGTTGGCAACAACCATAGTTTCCAGAACTCAGACCAATGAACAGACTAGATTGTGTTAGATAGATCAGCTCCACCTCCAATATGGCGGTCAGTGTCAGAACAGTGAAAATAAAACTAGCAAATATTAAAAATAAAATAACATGTACGTAATCCAAAGCATCTGATATGATTCCTCATTTTAATTATGAGTAATATTGTTAATTTCAAAGGAATTTTCAACTCTTATTTAGAATTTATTTACGAATTTCACTGTCGAAAAAAACTGTTACGAAAAACAACTGTCTAGGTTGCACCTGCTGCTATCTGTTGCTGTCTTATTGAAGTAAAAATAATTTCTTTTGCAGAAATCTATAATCAATTAGAATAGTAAAATGTCAAACAAAATTTAAACAACTTAGTGGTTTTTTTTTTCCTCAATGAATTTAAGCTGTGCTGTACAATATTATAGGTGCAATAAGTTTTAAACAAATTATGTTTCCAAGATCCTTTTTTCATAGTATTTAAATGATTTATATGCCCATTAGTAGCTCCAACTAAATGCATTTTTAGTTGTGTTTTCAAAGGAGTTTACAATTACTTTTTTACATAAAAAAAAATTGGCAATTTCATATATTCAAATGATTTATGATAGTACTTATTCTGGCTAGAAATACTGCAAAAATAAAAAGGGCGAGCGAGCGAAGTGAGGTGGACCGCATAGCGTTCTCAATGTGAATTGCTTCTCAATTCATGGGGGGTTGGTGAGCGTTAGCGAGTAGGGGGCTGAGCTGCCTAATATAATAAATTGGCATTGAGAACAAACTTCTTAATTTAATGAAAAAGTTTAATTAAAATTATCAACAACTTATTAATAAGGTTAATAGGCAAGAATTGTATCGCCTGTGATATTGCAATTTTTAAGATGACCAGACAGTCCCAGCTTTAGGCTTAATGTCTGGATGTTCCTACACTTTTCTTTATTGTCCTGATTTTTAACACAGACCTAAAATTATCCAACATTCAACTTGAAAAAAATGAATGTTTTGATTACTTGAAAGGAATCATAGGAGAATATCAAATTCCACTTTTGTATTAACAAAATGTTGAACACTCCATTCTGTGTAACAAAATAGAGTAAAACCTGTAAAAATGAAACCTGTCTAAGACAGAATCCTGTCTTGAGAAAAATTTTGTGGTTCCGACAGAAGGAATACTGTACAATAATACCTGCTGGGACTGAAACCTGTCTAAAATGGAAAAGTTTTTCAATCTCTTGTGATTTTATACTGGTAAAGCAAATTTAATCTATTTATTTTAAGAATGAATAAACAAAAAAAAAAAAAATAAAAAATAAATAGAGAAAACAATTCTAGAAATCACTAATATAAATTTAAAAATGTGTTTCAAAATCCTAAAAATCTGCCAAAAATAATGTTTTTAAGGGGGTGCGGGCGAGAAAAAGATTGTATGTTGGGAGCTGTGGAATTACATTTCCATTCATCTTGGCTTTTGTTCCCTGAAAACTGGATACCTTAGCAAGTTTATTTTTCAATCTTTTTTTTAACCCATTAAGCGCTGCTATATATATTAAACTATTTTTTTATGGAACAGTTGTTTTTTCTTTATGAATAGAAAGTCTTTAAAGTATTTCTGAAGAAAAAATAAAAAAAAATTCAAATATTTAAGAAAAATAGCATGTTCCCAAAATGGGAGCAATGGCTCAAAATGGGGGTAAATTTTTTCAAAATTTTTACTTATGCCTCCGTGCATTTATGGTTTCACTGTTCTTTAGCTATAAAAGGGGTAATATCATTCTGAAACTGATATTTTACGAATAATTCATATAAATTAGTCCAACATCTACATTTATAATAAAAATAAAACAAAATTACCGATTCCATAAGCATTTTCATTATCCATCTCTTTATTTTTCCCATTTACATAATTTCTGTCCTACTATTTTACATGAAAATGATGGAATATTTTTTATGCAGCATTATATTAATTTTTTGCGTTTTCTAAAATTGATTTTTTAACTTTTTTTTTTTTTCTTTGCTTAGTTTTTCCATAAACCGATTTGAAGATTCGTCTGAACTTTCATCTGAAATATCAAGTCTGCTTTTAATACTTTGTCTTTTTTAAACTCTAAATCAGATATTTCTTGATTGTCTTATGATTTAGAATTTACGGAAAGTTCTACTTCACCAAATATAACATGGGATAAATCGTCGCATAAATTATTTTCTATTACATATGTAATAGAAAATAATTTATGTGACATACATATGAGGAAGATATCTTCCTTGTATGTTGCAATACTGCAATCAGGGGGCAAAAAAAAACGATTTCTGGAACAGCCGAAAAATCATCCAAATCTAAAAAATTGTTCAATCATCTTCCATGTAAAAAAATCAGAATAAAAAAATAATGTAATGATGAAAAATAAAGAGATGGATAATGAAAATGCTTATAGAACTGGTAATTTCATTTTGTTTTTTTATTATAAATGTAAAAGTTGGACTAATTTATTTGAAATCTTCTTTAAATATTAGTTTCAGAATGATATTATCCCTTTTATAGCTAATAAACTGAAAAATAAATACCATAAATGCACGGAGTCATATGTACAAGTTTTCAAAAACATTACCCCCATTAAGAGCCATTGCTCCCATTTTAGGAACAACTTATGCTTTCGGTAATTGTGATTGATCAATTATATATATTAATTCCAGATTGATGTTGTTTAATATAATACACTGTTATAAACATATTTTAACTAAAAAATATAATTTTTATTGTAGAGTTTTTTTTTTCTTTCGAGTACAGCCAAAAAGCTATTTTTCGCCTTTTTTAACTCATTTTAAAAAATAGAAAATTTTAATGAAATTAAAAAAAAAAATTCAGAAGTCGTCTATTATATTCAAAATTCAAATAACACGAACCTTTTAACAATATATAAAATACTCACTTTAGAAAAAAATCATAAAGCAATGTTCCCAAAATGGGAGCAATGGCGCTTAATGGGTTAAAAAGATATTTATTTCAAGAGTATCAAATCACATGCCTGAAAGAAACACTGTATGAATTCCACAGTTATAGATTACAATATCCTACTGCCAAAAAATTCTTTTACACCATTTTGCACTGTGAGGTCTGTTTTCTTAAGAGGTTACTTTACTCACACGAAAATGCCCGCTTGCTAATGTTAATCCTATGGAGGAAATATTTTAAGATATCTCGTTTGCATTTCAATATTTGTAAATGATACTTTTTGCATTAGACAGCTGACGTTGAACGGGCCTTTTTTTACTTTTTTTATTTTGAACAGGTTTTTTTTTTAATTGAGAATACTTTCACTTTTGAAACTGAAAGTATCTTAAAAAAACTTGTAAGAAAATCGATAAAGTACAAAAGGGCCTGCATAGAGATTGACCATAACTATCCAATGCAAAAAAATCATTTAAAAATATGGAAATGCGAACGAGCTGTCTTAAAATATTTCCTCCATACGATTAACATTAGCAAACGGGTGTTTTCAAATGAGAGAAGTAGCCTCTTAAGGTTTCTGCTTCCCATTTTTTTTTTTTTTTTTAATAAAGCAAAATTGAGTATAACACTGATTGTTTCAAGTAAATTAGTTTATATAAAGACAATTACATTTGTTAAATAATTTATTTTTATGCAATTTTTAGAATTTTAATAAAAAATAATGCTATATTTAGCACTTTCCAAAAATGCCTTCACAACATAAATAATGATAATTTACAAACTTTTATCGCCCATAAATATACAGTTAAAATGTAAAATATAATGAATTACAATCTAGCCATAAGATTAAAAATTCCAGATATATCCATTCAAATTATCACTTTGGTAATTTTTCATATATTTTTTTGCAGGTTAATTAAAAAAAAAAAAAAACTAGCTGACCCCCGGCTGGTGTTGCCTGGGCCCGTGATAATAAATTAAAAAAGAAATGTCAAGTTTTTATTATTTTATATCTTTAATCGGATGTTGTATGAAATTATATTTTTAAATGAAAAATTTGCGAAAAACTATTGATATTTAGTGATAAAAGCACTCATTTTCTGGGTTTTTTTACGTAGGGTTGTTTCATAGTTTTAAAATAAAAAGTTCTTTTTGTCCGAACTCTTTGAAATATTTATTGGTGATAAATAAAACGGTTTTACAGCCCCTGAAAAAATATTGTTATCTGGTTGTAAAAGAAATGTTTTCTTCTCACTTTTTTGTTTGTTTTTGCATTGGCTCCTTTAACATATCAATAAAAAAGTAGTTCTCCTCTTCCAAACTCTCTGACATTTCAATCAGTTATAAATATAACTGTATCCAAGCTCGCTTTAAAATTTTGTATGAAATTATATTTCAAAATAAAAAATTAGCAAAAACCTATTGATATTTAATGATAAAAACACTCGTTTTCTGGTTTATGTAGGGTCACTTCATAGTTTTAAAATAAAAAGTTATTCTTGTCTGAACTCTTTGAAATCTTTATTGATAATAAATAAAACGGTTTCACAGCCCATGTAAAAATTTCATGAAAAAATATTGTTACCTAGTTGTAAAAGAAATGTTTTCTTCTCACTTAGCAAAAAAAAAAAAAAAAAAAAATAGTTATCTTCCGAACTCTGACATTTCAATCCGTTATAAATATATAGCTGTATCCAAGCTCTCTTTAAAATTTTGCGAAAAATATGTATATTTAGTTGTGGAAACATGAGTTCTTTAAAAAAAGCTTCAGCTTACAATCTCAGAGCAAAAATACACTGCTCAAAACAATTAAAGGATATTGCAGTTTTAGGTGGATTTTGTATCTGGGAAACTTTTTAGCTCATTGATACATGGTCGACAGACATAGTAGGTTATATGAGAATAAATTACACATGTTTGGCAGAAAAAAATGCATTTTATTGCGCATTTGTGTACAAAAGGAAAAAAACACAATTTGTGCATATGAGAAAAAAAGAATAAGAAAACGTGTTTTCTTCAAAGAAAATCATTTTCAGTAGGGGGTATGGCTTCCACGGGCGGCCAGCAACGTTGAACACCTTTGAGGCATGGACTCAATGAGGCTATTAATGACGAGTTGGGGTATTCTGCCCCACTCTTCCAGAAGAGCTCTTTCCAGTTCTTGGAGAGTTTGTGGGGGTTGTTGGCGGCCAGAAACTCGTCTTCCTAGAGCGTCCCAAGCGTGCTCGATTGGATTCATGTCTGGAGAACACGCTGGCCATTCCATTCGAACGATTCCTTCCTCGAAAAGGAAATCCTCCACCAGGTTTGCACGATGTGGCCTGCAGTTATCGTCCATTAAAATGAAGTTATCTCCGATTGCTGCAGCGTAAGGGACTACAATAGGTCTGAGGATCTCATCCCTATATCGGCGACCAGTCAGAGCTCCATCTCGAATGATGTAGAGGTCAGTGCGCCCGTCAATGGAGATGCCACCATACACCAACACTCCTCCACCGCCAAATCTGACACTTTCGTGCACGAACGCAGGATTATTCCTACTGCCACGGTCCCTCCAGATGAAAATACGCCTATTATCTGGATGCACAGAAAAACGGGACTCGTCAGAAAACAGAATATTGCTCCATTCATTTCTCCTCCAGTTGACATGCTCGGTTGCCCACTCCCTGCGGTCCCGACGATGCCTTGATGTTAATCTAACACATATACCATCGGTCGGCGAGCATACAGACCTACAGCATGGAGCCGGTTTCGGACAGTCTGAGTTGAAATCGTGGTGCCTGTAGCCGAGCGAAGGTGTTGTTGGAGAAGAGTAGCGTTCATGTTTCGGTGTCTCCGAGCTGTTAACGCTAAATACCGATCTTCATTGGGCGTTGTTGCCCGTCTACGACCTTGCCCTGATCTTCGGCCTGCACATCCACTCTCCAGAAAACGGTTCCAGATCCTGGAAATGACACTTTGTGACACTCCAATGGCTTGCGCTACTTCGGCTTGAGTTTGGCCCCCTTCTAACCTACCAACAATTCTCCAAGCTTCTGAATCTGTCAAATTACTTCGCTGAGACATCGTACTCATCGAAACAAAGCAATCACTGAATGCCGATCATCCTTGTCTTCATTCTCTTTTATCCAGTTGAAAGTCAAATTTCTTCGCTGCCGCTGAAGCGACGTTTTTGATGTCGAACTCAAAATTTGCATACTCCACAGTTTGAAAACCAGAAAAATTTGCATTTGTGATTCTCTTCTTCTATTTTCGGCAAAAAAAATTTCGTTTATATCTTTATTTTATATAAAACTTCAAATATCCTTTAATTGTTTTGAGCAGTGTATATTAGAAGGTCATTGTTTTCAATGCAATGATGACTCCATCCATTTTCAATCTCTCTAGGCTAAACAGGTGAGGGTTAATCCATCAGGTTTCCCCTTTCTGAGGGGAGAAGCTTTCAAAAAACGTTAGTGCATGCTCAAAGAAACAATATTTGTGTGGAAAATTTGACAGAATGCGCTTTTTGTTTTAAATATATAGATAACTGTAAAATTTTGGGAAATTCTCAGGTATTTAAACCAATAGTTCATTACACTCCATATTACATAAATTGTAGGCAATTGAGACTATATAAATATAACCATAATTATTGAAGATAGAATGGTTTTTGTAACTGATTGTTCAAGAAAATAAAGTTTTTCGGAAAATGCATTTAAAGTTTTTTATACCTGAAATGTATTAAAAATATTTATCCCAAGTTCTTAAAATTTTCCAAATTTATATACTGTACTTTCCCTAATCTAAATTAGACCGGGAGGCGGCAGCACAGACAACCACCTCATCGAGTTCACGGCTGAAAGTCCAGAATTAGTTAAAACTCGATTCGCATATTAAAACGCAATCGGTCTGCCAAGTCATATCTTGGTGGAAAACACCTTAAAACCCGATTTTAGCGGTTGACTCGTAGGTTTACCATTGTATTTTCCTGCACCCAGTTCTCCATGTTTTCATACTTTTGGGTGCAGGAAAACACAATGGTAAACCTATGAGTCAACTGCTAAAATCGGGTTTTAACATGTTTTCCTCCAAGATATGACTTGACAGACCGATTGCGTTTTAATATGCGAATCGAGTTTTAACTAATTCTGGAATTTCAGCCGTGAACTCGATGAGGTGGTTGTCTGTGCTGCCGGCTCCCGGTCTAAATGTTTGAATATATTTTCTTTTTTACAGTTACTTAAGGATGTTGGTCAGTGAGATCTCAAATTCCCCTCGTTAACTTTAAACCTATGGGTGTGATATGCAATCATAATTTAATACTATCTCTTCAGGATATTAATATTTTTTACTTATTTTTTCTGCATACTGTTCTTAAAGGATGTCTCCTTCTTTTAGTTAGTTGTCAAAATATTTCTAAAGAATATATACTTAATTTTATGAGAAATGTTAAAATTTTTACCCAGTTTTGCTAAGATTTTAACATATAAAATTCTTAATTAAGTATATATTTTAAAAATATTTTGACAGTTAAAAGAGGGAGAAATCTTTTAAGAACAGTACACAGAAAAAAAAAAAAAAAGTTATAAATATTAATTTCCTTAAGAAATATTTTAAAAATATGAATACATTATGTGCCCATAAGTGCAACATTAGTGAGAAGTTGAGATTTCACTGACCAACAGCATTAAGGGGAGTCTTCACTCACTTGAAAACACCCACTCACTAATGTTAAACCTATGGGCAGGTTGTTTTCAAATTTCTCATTTAAATTTGAATATTTTTAAATGATTTTTTTTTTTTTTGCATAAGATAGCTGAGGTCGATTTCGAATATGGCTATTTTTTACTTTTTCGATTTCAGTTGCAGATTTTTTTAATATAGGTCTTTTCACTTTCGGAACTGGTTTTGAAAGTGAAAGTGCCTTTGATAAAAAAAATCTGCAACTGAAATCGAAAAAGTAAAAAATAGCCATATTAGGGATCGACCTCAGCTATCTTATGCAAAAAAAAAAAAAAAAATCATTTAAAAATATTCAAATTTAAATGAGAAATTCGAAACAACCTACCCATAGATTTAACATTAGCAAGCAGGTGTTTTCAAGAGAGTGAAGACTCCCCTTAAGGCTGTCCTCAAATAAAACTGGAACATTGTCCGACACATTTTTTAATTCATTTTTGTTTACCAACATATCAAATTGACAGGTACTCTTATTAAACAATTATGTAATCAGTCAATAGCTTCTAACTCAAGATGTAATTTATTTATCAGGGAAAAAAAACAAACAGTTCAATTACCAGGCCTTGATTAACTTCTGGAACTGGGGTAAGCACAGTATCATTTCAGGAGGGCCCTTTCATTTGGTAAAAGTTTTCTGAATTCTTCATAAACTCATTAATGATACAAGCTGTAAGTATTATTCACGAGAGCGACTTTGCCAAATTCATATATTTCATTAAACAGCCTTTTTTATGTTCACTGTATTTGCTTTAGATAGAGTATATTTGTAATATGTAGTATATATAATTTTTGTATGATCAATTACCTGGGTGATTTTTAATCAGCACATCAGGATGTCATGATTAGTTAACAGTCTGTTGATCCATTTAGATTTTCCTGTTAGATAAATTTTCTAAAGTAGTGTTGATGTTCTATTGCATTAGGCAAACTTATCCATCCGCAAAAATTAAAAATGGAAATTAGAGGCCCTATTTTGGGGGCCTCTTAAATTTTATAGGGGAAGCACGTGCTTCATATGCTCTTTATGTAAACAGGCCCTGTCGATTACAAATCACTTCAATAGCCCTACTTGCAAGTACCATGCTTTTATGTTTAAAAATGAGTCAGAAAGTTTCACAATGTTGAGCGGGGAAATTTATTTTTAAGAACTGTCGTAAATACATATATCTGAATATACACGCTTCTGGTTTGAAAGCTAAAACATAAACAGCAATAACTGCTCTTCCATTGATTGTATAAAGAAAAAAAAAATGTTTTGTATAAGCTAATTGTGCAATCTTATGAATAAAACAACTAAACAAAATTGTATGATATTTGTCAAAAAATGTGTATTTTAATGTAGGGCTTAAAAAAAGAGACTTAGATGTAAAGAAGTTTCAAATAATTAAAAAAAAAAAAGAAAATTTTCAATAACCTTATTTGCAAGTACTATGCTTTTATGTTTAAAAATAAGTCAGAAAGTTTATCGATGTTGAGCAGGGAAATTTATTTTTAAGAACTGCCATAAATACACATATATGATTATACATGCTTCTGGCTTGAAAGCTAAAACATAAACAGCAATAACTGCTCTTCCAATGATTGTATAAAGAAAAAAAAACTTTTGTACAAGCTAATTGTGCAATCTTATGAATAAAACAACAAAACAAAATTCTATGATATTTGTCAAAAAATATGTATTTTAATGTAGGGCTTAAGAAAGGAGGCTTACATGTGAAGAAGTTTCAGAGGATATCAATTAAAAAAATAATAAAAATTTTAAATTATGATCGGCATTAATTTTCACAGAAAACCAACCACGATTGTAGGAAACATGGGTATGTAAGTGTACAGCTCATACCAATCAGTAGTTTTTGATATATAGATAAATTTTACTGTTTGACGGCATAAAGGGCCAGTCTCTTATTATTAAAGCATACATAGAAAAGAAAACGTTATAGATTAACAGGTAAAAAGTTTATGGTATTTTCATATATACAAAGAAAATTTGTTTTATACTAAAACATTCTGTATAATTTTACTGGTAACTAATTGAATGTTCCCTATGCATTTCCTTGTAAGTTATTTTTATTTTTCTAAATGTATGGATAAACCCCTAACAAAAACTCTATGAAGATTTGAGGAAAAGTGTGTAAATACCTCTTTCCAGGCTGCCTTAACTCAAGGAACTTCAATAGGGTGTCAAAAGTGGGTGTTATCATTTGAAAATTTAAAGTTGGCACAATTTTTAATATGTAGATGATCTTTATTTCAAAATTTATATTCATATTTGGAAAGTATGCAAAATTCTGAGTCGAAAGGTATCTCTTGCCACGATAATTTGTCAATTAAAATGTATGAGGTGTTCTCTCTCTATCTTTTTAGGTGCGCTCGTAATTATTTAATTACACAGCACCTATAGTCTGCATAAAACAGTGCAAAAACTACCAAACCGAATGTTTTGAAATTTAATATAAATAATCGTTGCAGAATTTCGTGAAGTTATTTTAAATTTTATGAAAATTGAATCAAAACTTAAAAAGATATTAATAAAAGTTTTCTTCATTCTATTAAATCCTATCATATATAATTAGTTGAATGATATCCCGTGATAAGTAATGATTCTAGATTGCCGTGGTGATTATGTGATATTTAAGATGGAGTCCTATTATTCCCATATTACTGAATTTAAAAACCCAATTTGTATACTAAAATTGTTTAATTATAGTAACCATATAATCATAGATTTTTGCATAGATGTTTCTGCAAAAATAGATTATAAATGGAAAAAGAGTCTAAATATGGATTTCTAGTTATGAAATTTTTTCAAAGCTAGGCTTAAGTTTCCCATTGGAATTTTCAGTAGATTTTAACAAAAGATAAAATTTTGCCAACTTAAAATGTACATTTTATTACGGAAATTAATCATACCATAATAGCAGGAGCTATAATTCATTTCAGTGAAATAATAACGATGATTTTTTTTTTTTTTTACATTGTCTTGTATTAGATATTTATACATAGTATAATTTTAATGTAACAAAATTGTAATTAATTGTTTGTAAAAGTGTACTGAAACTTAATTTCATAAAATAAAATTAATACCTATAATATGAAAATCTGCACATAAAATAAATTTTGTATTCATGCATTTTTGCATAAGAGTGCAACAGCTATTACACTAAGATCTGAATATTTATAAAACTAGTTATAGTACAAACACACCTCATTTGTTATGTTGATGTACAATTTCCAACTTGTTTTCTTTTTACCATACAGTTGTTAATGGAATCTATAGACATTTATTTTGTTTGATAAATTAAAGATAAATACTTTTAAAAATTTACTATTTTCTTTTACTGAGCTTCAAAATTTTGACTTTTTTAAGCATTCTTTTCTATTCTTTCAAGTCTTTAAATTCAATAAGTCTTCATTTGAAAATAATTGTCTTGTGTGATTATTAATATTGCAATTCTGTATACCATGGCTTGCGGACAATTAATCTGAAAAACACTGTACATTAGAACTCCAATTATCCGAACTCTGACTGTCCGAATCGCGGATTATCCGAATTGCTTTCAGAATTTCAGAAAAAAAATTACAACGGAAACATACTGCGATTCGCAAAATAATAATTATGTCTATGCGCGAAGATATAGGAGAGTGGATGGTGTGTGATTCGTCAGACCCTGGGTTTCAAATTCTAAATGATGATGAACTTATTGAAAATGTGAGAGAAGAAAGTGTCGAGGAAGAATGTAACCTTAATGTCTAATTTGAATCAGATACGAGACCATCAGCTAGTGAAGCATTTGCTGGCCTTGAAACTGAGTTGAAGTGGATGGAGCGTGAGCTCGAGTGTGACCACATACAATTTTTCACTGTCAAGCGGATGCACGACTTGGCTACCTGAAAACGGGTGAAGACTGTCAAACAGCTTACTTTGACCGAGATTTTCAGTAAGCAATGACTTTCATTTACAGTACGGTACGTACATACTGTACTAATGTACAGCACTTGTAAGTACGCTTAACAAATAAAAGTGTTGCTTTTTCATTTAATTAATTAAAAGCTCTTTTTCTTTAAAAGTAGTTTTTTTTTCTCCCATTTTAAACATACATACAGTAATTAATTAAAATAGACCCTTTTTTCGAAAAAAATCCAATTATCCGAATTTTCGATTATCCGAATGGGGTCCGGTCCCAATTGATTCGGATAATTGGAGTTCTACTGTATTTTAAAATGTTTGTTTAAAATGTATCCAATATGTTTTTTAAAATAATTTTAATTGTAGGATAATATTGGCCAAACAAATATGGGAAATTTTTGTAGAAATTAAGTCTGGGCAGTCCTGATTTTAATGATTTTTGCTCAGCCCAACTTTTTAGCTTTTACATCGAATCAGGCTAGCTTTCTCTGTCCCGGGCTAAGTTTGAGTCAGAAAATTTGAGCCCATGCAGACCTCTAGTATATTTACATGACATCTGTAAGTTAGGCGAGAGTGTGTTAAAATTATACATAGTAATCAAGCAATTTTTAAAACAATTTGATGCAGAAAACTTATTAATTTCTTTCTGATAAATTAAACAGGAGCATAAATCAAAGATAATGGTTAAAATATTTATGTTTGACTATGGAGAGACAACGTCCCATGAACCGATAGCAGGTCTATTGAATATTTTTAGGCTATTTGTTTTATACTACTATTTACAAAAGATTTCCTTTTTGATTGACTTGAAATTGTTATAGAAGTGTATGGAATAGATTTTTTTTTAAAAGAAGAGTTATGAATAGAATTAAAAGAAAATAGTTGACCTTAGTAAAAAATAAATCTGTAATCAAAGGATTACTCTAACAAACTTACTCGATCAGTCCACTCGTTATTTGTAGCAGTAATAAATGCGATAAAGATGACATTTTTTTATCTATAAACCCTATTCTTTTATTAATTGTTACATGTTTAAAGCTTTTTATTTAATTAGAAAATATTAAACATGTTAATATTTTTAATTTAAAAGAGAATTTAACAATAGGAAAAATCAGAGTTACAATCAATATTTCCCAAATTTTTCTTTTTCTTAAAAATCTTTGTTGGACAGAAATGAAGATGTTGACATAATTGTTAGTAATGATAATTAATTCTGTCCATCATACATTAAAAACCACCATCATGTCATATGATAATTTTAGAATACTTTAAATTTAAATAAATGTGATCGTGAATTAGAAGATAACGTTCTGGCAATAGGATAACGAGAGCTTTAAAAATTAAAACAACAATGCTCATGTTAAAAAATAAGTTGTTAACAATAAATAAAAAAAAAGAATGTGTTGTGTGATTTTGAAAAATCCTATTGCCTTTAAACATTCTGCCATAATTAAAATTAACATTAATAACTTCCTATAAAAACCTATAATTAAACTGGCAGGAAACAGTAAACTAAAATTACCTGAAAAGAAAAACATAACTAATTAAATTAATAAGAAAAATGCACTCTCATGATCAATAAATACCAAGGAAATGATTTAAATTAATTATTTATTTGCAAAGTTTAAGCATAAATATTTACAAGTTGAATAAAAGAGAAAAAGTAAACGGAAGGATGTTCTCTTCCTTTGACATCATTATCAGCACATCACTGAGTAAACTTTCTTTATTTTTAAGGCTAAGTATTTCATTAAATAAATATGTCATAATTGACATAAAACTACAAGAAAAAAAAAATTATTTCTTATATCTTTAAGACTTAAGTATATCATTATTATACCAGAACAAGAGGGAACGTGACTAGCTTTGTAGGTTTTCACACCTCTCAAGTTGTGGTAAAGCAAGAGCCGTCGCGAAGCCTAGCATATGACCTAGAAACCGGCTCCCCTCATGGGGTTTTGGCGATGAAGTTGCTGGGTGTTTTCGGCGGTTCATCAAGTGTCCGTTCCTATGGAAGTTTCCTCTAAGATGTGGAGTTACTATCACGGCGACCTGTGTCGTCAACACTTGGTAAATTGGCTTGGGGGTCTGCAGTTGGGGAGCGCCCCAGGCCGATCGCAGCGCCGTGACAAGACAAAGCTGCTGGTGTGTTATAAGTCACTTAGAGACTTGGGAACGATGGTCGAACGCGAGCCGGCGACCCCCGTGGGCGCCTGTTGGCACAAGCTCATTTTTATATCATTATTATATTGGACCATTTCAGCGCTGACAGTATCATATATACATTATTAATAGAAAATGAACACTCTACTAAAATAATTCATCTTCCAACTAAGATACAATAAAACAAATTTCTACATTAAAAACCCTAAAAAATAATACAATAGAAAAATTTGCATTAAAAACAAATATCCAAAAAGTAAGAGACAGAAAAAAATACCTATGTTTTCTATAATATTTATTTTCCATATTAACAAAACTAGTAGCAGAAAAAATGCTAGTTTTACTCTAAAATATTAAAATATTTTATTCTTCGGAACTGGTTCCAAAAGTAAAAGTATCCTCATACAAAAAGAAATGCAATCAAAAATAAAGAAGGGCCTTTCAAAAGATCAACCTCAACTGTCTAATACAAAAAAAAAAAAAAAAAAAAAAAAAAAAAAAAAAATCTTAATGCAAACAAGATATTTGAAAAGAACACTCCCATAGGTTTAACAGCAGCTTGGGAATGTCTCTGTGTGTCTAAAGTAGCCCCTTAAATTGAATATGTCAGTGTTGAATTCAGGGGGGGGGGAGGGGACATATGTCCCCCCAGAAGATTTGAGTTATTATGCTTTTAATGGTTAAAAAGTGCAATCCCTCCTCCTGACCTCTGCAATGTCACCCCAGGAGCCACAGAAATCCCTCCCAGAGAAAAGTGTCTGAATTCAACACTGGAATCTGTATAAGCGAATAGAATTATATTTTATTCTTTAGGATATCTTTCCAATGCACAATTGCTTACTGCTTTATATATACTGTATTCTCAACTCTACCCTATGTTCCACACATATTTTCATTTAACTAGATTAATTTGTTATACGTAGGATGTTTATATATATATGCATAATTCAAATTGCTATGCACATCGTTAGGCAAAATTGACTACAATTCTCCTCCTTTAATACTTCGAACTAGCTTCATTATATTCAGGGTTGTAATGGAGGATATGCGCAGTATACCATCTGGATTTTTAAAAAAGAAAATGCTCTCTACTTGTCAAATAAATCTATACCTCATACTTTCTAGCGTATATCCTCTGCTTTTGGTAGACTACAGCACTGATTATATTTATTTCTAATTATTATTAACCATAAACAATTTCACTATATAAAGCAATTGCATTTTTATCTGATGATTTAAATCACTAACATAAATAAAATCACATAACACGAAAAGAAAAAAGAACAAAAAATTAATCCCTAACATTTTAAAAACAGAAATACAAGTTCCGTGATATTGATCATCGATTAAATATAATCGAATATTTATTTGATATCGATATCACACAAAGTAGCATTAGCAGTTAGCTAGCATTGGAGTTGGCATTTGTTAGTTTGTGTTGTAAAATGTGAAAAGAAGCTCATCGTCACATTGATTTTTCAAGCGTAAGTTAATTCTTCATTATCTTATCACTTTTAATAATTGATTCAGTGGCGTATCCAGGATTTAATTTCGGGGGGGGGGGGGGGGCTGACTTAAATTTCGACAATGTTCTGAATCTTACGAAACATGTTGAACTGCGTTATAAACAGAAATAATCATGTTTGACATTAAGGCCGTAGGTAGAGAAAAACGGGGGGGGGGGGGGGAAGGTACGAGGCCGACCCCCCCCACCGAAATAAGTTGAAAAGTGATAATGGATTGTTTCATATACTTTCATTTAAAAGAAAGTCATTGTAACTTATAATCTATAAAGTTGTCTCCTTTTCCCCTAAATTCTAGCTACGATTCTTGCTTAACAATAAATTAATTTTGCTTGGGACAATCTGAAACAAATTTTTTTTTTCATAATTTGTTTTCTAGTTTAGGATCAATTCCCTATTACTGGCAAGGCACATGGGGCACTTTCCCAGAACCCACATATTTAAGGGGCCCAAACATTTATGGTGTTTTAAATCAATTTTATTGTAAACAATCTTAATAGAATAAGAAATTAAAATTTCTAGATTCATTACACAACTTATGTAAGCTAAAATTGTCAGTGATATCATAAGTATATTTATAATTTTTCTTCTCATTTGAAGATTTAAGTTTCTCATAGTGCGCCCAATTTATTTCAGCTTCTTCATATGTGTTTTAAACTTGTTTAAAAATGTTTTAATTTTATGACTATCTTATTTATAAAATATCATTTTCTTTGGGTTGCGTATGTTTTTAAAGTTCGTGCAATATTAGTTCATGTTTATTTAACATGATATTTGAGTCTGTCAAGTTAATTTTTACGAAGAAATTTCAATAATAATAATCGAACTTCAGTTGACATTTATTCTTAGTCTTTCATTTAAATGGATGCATTACACAGTTATATTCATACACTTCTCATTCACAGTATTTGTAAAAATGTGATAATCTACGATTAGGGCCAAAAATACTTTCTGTTGCCATGGCCCAAAATTTTGATAGTCAGGGTCTGTTCAGGATAAACAAACTTTCTTTGAAAAATCTTTTTTAATACCAACAAACATTTAATTCAAAATCTTAGGAGTAGCAAGCATTCTTTCTTGATCTCCCCCTTCCCTTCGTATACATGCTCTTGGGATTTTGATCAAACGTATGGCTGTTAACCTTCAAGAAATATGTATGTCCTGACTATGGAAGAGATTTGGAATCGAGATGAGTTTTCCATTTTTTGGTAAATAGATTACTTATCGAGTTATAAGTGATTCTGGTAACGTATTAACGAGTCGTTTCTCAGATCTGCCGCTTCGGGAATCCGATTCAAAACGCCAACTTGGACAGTGCTTTCTGAACGATTTTCTACCTTTACAAAAAAAGGGAAAACTTGTTTGGATTGCAAAGTTTCTTAATAAAAAGACCTGTGAATTTCATGCGTTTCCGAGGAAAAATGAATTAAAAAATATGTCATAAAGTAGCCAGTTTGTATTTGAGAACAACCTTAAATCTGGAAAAGCACGTAACGTAAATAAAACTAGTTCGCTAGTAAAGAGACCAGGAAAAAACAACTCAACAGGAGATTATTTTTTTAGCATTACTACTGGGCATCTTTAAAATACCCTTCCAAAACCGAAAATCAATAATCTTGCTTGACATTGCCATTCACAAAAAAAAATTCAGTTCGTACATTTGCTGATTTGACGATAATGTTTAATGTCACTGCGCACTAATATACCTCCTTAGTCTTGGCATCATTTGTAGAAGAGAGTTAAATATTCTTTAAATTAATTAAACTACTTCTAGATCTTGCTAATTGAGCATATTATACGTATTCAATTATCCACTAAAACATGTGTGGAACTGTTTTTCAGTCATTTGAAAATAGATTTTGTAGTCTCAAGTAATTTTGATTGCAGGACTGAAAGACGTATGGGGCTAACAAGAAAACAAATTTGTTGCGCGCCAGAAAATAAAACAAATTTATTTCAAAAAGAAAGAAACAAAGTCAGTTTTTTTAATTTCACTGCGACCACTTCGGAAGGGGAATGGAGCTGTTACCCCATAACCCCCACCCCTTGTGTACTAATATGGGACTAAAGAAAATAGATTGGGTTGTCCATTGCATGATAGAAAAAATAATTCTAATTTTATCTCAAACATAAAGAGAAAAATCGGCACTTTTTACATTCCATTTTTGACCATTTTGGGATGTGGGGGGGGGGGGGGTCTGTGCCCCATCAGCCCCTTCTCCCTCTTTGGATATGCTGTGGTGTTACTCTGTACTAATATGGGAATAAAGAGAAGAAAGTGGGTAGTCTGTTGTATAACAAAAAAAAAATACAAATTTATCTCAAAGAAGAAAAAAACAGCATTATTTTCATGAGATGTTCAACTATTTCGGGAAGAGGGGGCCCTCTGTAACCCCATCAGCCCCTTCCCCTTTATTAGATACGCTCTGATGTCAATGTAAACTAATATGGGGCTAAAAAGAAGAGAGTGGGTAGTCTGTTGTATAACCAAAAAAAAATTTACAAATTCATCTCAAAGAAGAAAAAAGCACTTTTTTTCATGAGATTTTCGACTATTTCGGGAAGGGGGGCTGTAACCCATCAGCCCTCTTCTCCTTTTTAGGTATGCTCTGATGTCAATGTAGACTAATATGGGTTTAAAAAGAAGAGAGTGGGTAGTCTATTGTATGACAAAATATATATAGATACAAATTTATCTCAAAGAAGGAAAAAACAGCACTTTTTCATGAGATATTCGACTATTTTGGGAAGGGGGGGCTGTAAACCCATCAGCCCCCTTCCTCTTTTTTAGATATGCTCTGAAGTCAATGTGAACTAATATGGGGTTAAACAGAAGAGAGTGGGTAGTCTGTTGTATAACCAAAAAAAATTACAAATTTATCTGAAAAAAGGAGAAAACAGCACTTTTTCATGAGATTTTGCACTATTTCGGGCGGGGCCTATAACCCCATCAGCCCCCTTACCATGTTTATGCTGTGATGTCAATGCGGACTAATATGGACTAACGAGAATAGCTAATTCGCTGTATAACAGAAAAAAAAATTAGAAATTTATCAAAAAAAGAAAGAAAAAAGCACTTTTTTCATTTTACTCTTGACAATTTCGGGGGGGGGGGGGGGCTGCAGCCCCATTAGCCCACCCCCTGGATACGCCACTGCTCTGATTTCCACAGTTTTTGTTATTTTTATCTGTCTATGTATTGTAGTATATACTTAAATTTAATTGCATTATTAAAGTGTAAATAGGATTAAAATATTTTTTATTAAAGTTAAAATATAACTAATTTTACGTATCTACTCACAATCATGTCTCTATTTTCTTTTGTTTTGATCCTAACATGGGACCAGATTTCAACCAAATTAAGTAAAAAAGAATTTCAGAACAGTGGTATTTTTGGGGGGAAACTAAGCAAGTTTCAAATACACAAACGAAAGTACTGCGATTGAATGTTTATATTTGTAGAGAATAAAATAAATTGCAATTTCCTTCTTTTTTAAAAATTATAAGCTGTCTAACGTATTTGAAGAATAAAGAATATACACTGGCTGAAAAATTGTGTATACACTACTCATTCTCTCCTTTAACACTTGATAAAGAAATGTAAGATAAGCAGTAACTTTTTTTTTTCTGACTACTGCTAAGGTCGGAACTCCTCCACTCATCTTCTTAATGTACAGTGAGCTGAACTAAGTGTTGTGTATAAAGGAATTTATGTCATGTGTCTCACATATACAATGATAACAATAACACAAGATTTTTTAAGATAGCAATCAAGTGCTAAGGGTCTAAATTAGGGGTGCACAACCTGTGGCCCGCGGGCCAAAAGTGGCCCACAATTGTATTACTGGTGGCCCGCAGATCAATTTCGATCGGACGCGAAAAAATCATGAATTTCGCCGATCAGGTGCATAGAAATCGTGAATTTTGCCAAATTTCGCCCATCGGGTGTGTAAAAATCGCAAATTTTACCGATCGAGTGCATATAAATCGTGAATTTTGTCGATCGGGTGCATATAAATCGTAAATTTCGCCGATCGGGTGCATATAAATCGTAAATTTTGCCGATCGTCTGCGTAAAAATCGTGAATTTTGCCGATCGTCTGCGTAAAAATCGTGAATTTTGCCGATCGTCTGCGTAAAAATCGTGAATTTTGCCGATCGTCTGCGTAAAAATCGTGAATTTTGCCGATCGGGCCCGTATAAATTGCGAATTTCTTCGATCGTATGCGTAAAAATCGCAAATTTTGCCGATCGGGCCCATAAAAATCGCGAATTTTGCCAATCGGGTGCGTGTATATTGTAAATTTTGCCGATCGTCTGCATAAAAAGGGCAAATTTTACCTTTCGGACGCGTAAAAATCGCAAACTTTGCCTATCGGGTGCGTAAAAATCATGAATTTCGCCGATCGGGCACGTAAAAAGTGCGAATTTTGCCGATAGAGTGCATTTAAATCGCAAATTTTGTTGATCAGGTGCGTGTAAATTGTAAATTTCGCCGATCATCTGCGTAAATAATGCAAATTTTGCCGATCGGACGCGTAAAAATCACAAATTTTGCCGATTAGGCACGTAAAAATCTCGAATTCCGCCGATTGGGTGCGTAAAAATCATGAATTTCGCCGATAGGGTGCGTATAGATCGTGAATTTTACCGATCAGGTGCGTGTAAGTCGTAAATTTCGTCAAGCATATGCGTAAAAATCGCGAATTTTGCCGCTCGGGTGCGTGAAAATTGTAAATTTCGCCGATTGTCTGCGTAAAAATCGCTAATTTTGCCAATCAGACGCGTAAAAATCGCAAATTTTGCCGATCGGGTGCATAAAAATCATGAATTTCGCTGATCGGGCACATAAAAATCATGAATTTTGCTGATTAGGCGCGTAGAAATCGCGAATTCCGCCAATCGGCGCATAAAAATCGCGAATTTTGCCAATCGGGCGTGTAAAAATTGCAAATTTCGCCAATCAGGTGCAAAAAATTGCAAATTTCGCTGATCAGATGCGAAAAAAATTGCAAATTTTGCCGATTGGGCGCGTAAAAATCGCAAATTTTGCCAAACGTGTGCGTAATAATCGTGAATTTCGTCAAAATTTCGTCGTGAAATTCGAAAAAAACTATGAATATTGTCAATCGCGCATGGAAAAAAAAATGCAAATTTTTCCATCCTTTCCAACAGAATTGGGTTAAGCTGACTAAGGAGGTGGTTGAGTATATTGAGCTAACCCTCCTTTTAAAATTAGCATTTTTATTAACTTTTAGGCCGACCCGAAACAAAATTTTGTCCACCCTAATATGGATGTTGGCTCTCGACAATCCAGTCATTTTTGTGACTGCCCCTCCTCTTATAAAGGTTGTGCACCCCTACTTGATATCCACAGTTTACGACTGAATATGTTAAGAAGTACAATTTAGAATAATATATGTTTCTCCTCCTCCCCACCTTCATTCATGAAAGCAGAATCTTTTTTCGGCACTGGCAATCTTTAAAGCTAAATTTATTCCTTTAAATAAAGTCAAGGAGTATTTTCACTCTTTGAAAATAATCTTAGCTATATCTCTTGTATAAATACAAACGTAAACTGCTGATATATCATTGCCAACAGAACTGAATACGTTGACAGGGAAAGAAGGAACCTAGGGGGCTAAATCTACCCTTCCGAAATTTATGTTTTTTTAATCTGATCCCCCCCCCCCCCCGGTCACACCTCCTCTAAACAAAAATTTTCTGATGGTGGCCCTCGACAACCCAGTCATTTTTGTAAGTGGCCCTTTGCTTAAAAAGGTTGTGCACCCCTAGTCTAAATGAATAATATTAAATTCTCATGTTTTTTCTTAATACATACAGGGCCCGACTTAGACTATCTAAGGCCCCTGGCATACATCATACGGGGGGCCCCCTCCCCTATCTATAGAAATTATTCATGAATTATGCTGAAGTGATGAGTACTAAATTTCATACCTATTGTATGTATACATACATTTTGTACCAGTTATAATTCACATCTGTGTATAGGGTATCACAAAAAAGATGTTAGAATACACGGCTCCTTTTTTTTTCTATAAGGATATAAAGCTCGTGTGAGCCTCTGAGGTATAAATGCAAGTCTTTGAGTCAATCTTGATGATGGGAGGGCCGCACTCCCTTCCTAAATCTTTGAACATGTAACAATTTTGGTCATTGTTGAGCAATTTTAACCACTTAGCACCCTTTTAACAAAAATCAAGATTATACCGTGGGCCCCTCCTCAAATGGAGGGCCCGGAGCAGCTACCCCATTTGCCCCTGCATTAGTCAGGCCCTGAATACATAGGGAAGAGTAAAGTAAAACTGGGTCGGCAGGTCGTACATCAAACTGGATACCCTCTTTTCTCACAGATGGGTGCTGCCGTGCAGACAACACCCATCTTAATTACGTCCCTTAGCATCCCCTAGCAGTGTGCCATTGGCTTTTGAAGTGAGTTAATCTCCAGAGTTGTATAATATAGATGCACACTGTGCACGGAAAGTTTTCTGCAAAATTTGGAACTTTGCAAACAAATTTTTTCAAAAGATTTTTTTTTTTTTTTTTTAAAGTACCAAAAAATTAAAAATATTCCCCAATTTTATATAGGATTTATTTACTGTTTGCACACAATTCAAAATTTAAAGATGCAAAACATTTTTGGGACATTATTATTATATTATATTTATTTAATTATATTTGTGACAAATATTAAGGATTGGGTTGTTTCTAAATGCATTGACAAAATAATTGATAAGAATTCAGCTCTTCCTATCATGGATTTTTAGCTTTATTATTATTTTTAACCAAAATAATTATTCTTTAATTAATATTAATTAATTTTAAACTACTGTTTTTAATTTATATCGTTAAAATAATATAACACATAATTTTATTAAACATTAAATTAATTTGCAGAAAGTTTTTGACTCAATATTTATGTGCGCAGAACCCCGTGGCAGAATGTACGCGATGCTGCGACGGGTGTCGCAGACTTTTTAGGGCACCTGCAGACTAAAAACATACAGTGATGCCACGGACGTGCTATAGCGCGTAAATTGCGCAAAAAAAGGCAAACTTCGTCGAAGGATTGTGGAAAACCGGCGAATTTCGTCGAAGGATCGTGGAAAACCAGCGAATTTCATAGAAGAATCGTGGAAAAACGCGAGATTTATTTATAAATCGCGAAAAATGGCTAATTTTGTTGACTGATCGCGAAAAAAAATGCAAATTTAGTCAAAAGGCCGTGAAAAACGTGAATTTCATCAATAGGCCGACAAAAAGACGAGTTTCGTTGAAGGATCGCGGAAAAATGCGAATTTTGCCGAAGGGCTACAGAGAAAACACCAATTTCGTTGAAAGATCACGAAAAAATGGCAAATTTCGTCGTCGGATTGCAAAAAAACAGAGAATTCTGCCAACAGATCGTGAAAAAAGGCAAATTTCATCGAAGGATCACGAAAAAACGGTAAATTTCGTTGAAGGATCTTGAAAAAACGGAAAATTTCGCCAAAGGATCACAAAAAAACAGTAAATTTCGTTGAAGGATCTCGAAAAAACAGAAAATTTCACCGAAGGATCACGAAAAAACGGTCAATTTCATCGAAGAAACGGCAAATTTCGTCGTCGGATCGCGGAAAAATGGAGAATTCTGCCGACAGATAGCGAAAAAACGGCAACTTTCGTCGAAGTATCGCCAAAAAACGGAGAATTTCGTTGAAGGATCTCGAAAAAACGGAAAAATTCGTTGAAGGACCCCGAAAAAATGGTAAATTTCGTCGAATGATCTCGAAAAAATGGCAAATTTTGTCGAAGTATCTCGAAAAACGGCAAATTTTGTCAAAGGATCGCGGAAAAAGTGCGAATTTTGTCCAAAGACCAAAGAAAAAGCACGAAATTCATCAAAGGATCTGGGAAAATGGCTAATTTCATTGACAGATTGCGATAAAAATGCAAATTCCGTCAAAGGCCCACGGAAAAACTTGATTTTCATCAAAAGACTGTAAAAAAAAAAAACATGAATTTCGTCAAAGTATCGTGGAAAAAACTGCTAATTTTGTCAAAGGATCATGGAAAAAATGCGAATTTCGTCAAAGGGCCACGAAAAAAAAAAAAAAAACGTGAATTTCGCCAAAGGATCGCGGGGGGGAAATGAAACGCTAATTTCGTCAAAGGTTCACGAAAAAAAAACGTGAATTTTGTGAAATAGTCCCGGAAAAGATGCAGCATTCCTTTACAAAACAGCAGACACACAAAGTTCTATGCTTATTAATATAGGAATAGTTTTTAATCTGAAACAATATACTGAACTAACTTTTGAAAAATCGGGTTAACCCTAACCCAATTTGCAAGAATCTACACTCAGCCTGAAATCGACTCGAATCAAAAGCAGAGTTAATCCGACCTGCAACAAGAATAATTATTGCCGACAGGGGATTTTCTCCCCTCTCCCCTCTGCTGTAACCTTTCAGAATATTTGCTGTGAATTTCAGAATTTTTTTTTACTCAGAAGGGCTGATAAATGCTGATGCCTTAATTAATTAGCACTACAACTACAACAACAGCAAGAATTGATTTATATGATATATTGCGTATTGCAGACTATTTTTGAAAACATTATTAGCGTTGCAGACACTTGAAGATAGTTCTGTCACTGGGGCGCAGAAAGTTTTTTGGTTTTATACAAGTCTGTTAATCTCTGTGTCTGTGCAGTGCTATTGGAGAGAAATTCGCCTCAAAAGTTTTACTTTTTTGCCATCCTTTCTGCTCATCAAACAAATCCAGCCTCATGAATTGATTTAGGCAAGTAAACCACTGTTTTTTATAGCTTTCACACAACATTTCGAAACCAAGTAGAAGTGTGTTACATCCAGCTATCCAGGAGAATGGCCATGTTAATTTTTGGTTGTCTGTTAGAGCAAAACTGGGTACCCAAGGTTTTGTATTGAATTCTGCTATGTATTGTTTCTTCATTGAACAAGGGGTGAAGGATGGGTACAATGTTCAGTCTGCAAATAATGGGCACACGTGAAGTGCAGCGGATACAAGAAGTAAAAGCTGATAAAGCCATTACATGACAATATTAAAAATTGCTTGAAAACCTGGAAAAAGTTACTGACCTTAAAAAATGTATTTACATTTTAAAATTTGATTCAAAATTTATTACAATAAAGCTTTTTGTTACTGGAAGTACAAAAACTTAATTTCTGATTAGTACCTTGTTTTACCATACCACAAAATTTTGGAACTGTTTCAAATGGTTCTAGAAAATGTCTTTTCCCAAGTAGAGAAGAATTTTCCTGTGGCAACAGGTTTGTTTTTGAAATAGCCTAGATGTCTCCAAACACTTTTGTGGGGTGTTCTAATTTTTCTGCCCATCTAGACATTTGTTAGCACAGGAAAACTATTAGGCAGGGCAAACGCGGATCCACGGGAGAGGTCATGGGGGTCATGACCCCCCTCTAAACGAAGAACATTTCTATAAAATAATACTTTTTTAAATATAAATATGTATAAAAGGTGTTTTTATATATATTTTGTTCTCCGTTAAAAATGCTAATCTTATTGATACATTCAGAGAGTTATTTTTATTCAGAAATGCATGAAAAATTGCAGTTATTGTTTTATGAATATACTGCAAATTTCATGCATTTAGGAATGAAAATGAATTCAGGTTAGGTTAGAAAATAGCCAATTTGGACTTAAGATACAAAAATTGTCATAAAAACATGTGACCCCCCCCCCCTCCCACTTCCTCCAAAATAGACATGAAAAGACCCTCTAAATGGAGGGCTGGATCCGCCTCTGTGGCAGGGCCCGACTTAGACTATCTAGGGCAAGCATCATTCTGGGGGGCGCCCTTCTAACTATCCATAGAAACTGTTCGTGAATTACGCTGAAGTGACTATAGAAATATCTGTAGAAGTTCAATAGTCTGTAAAGCTTCTATAAAAATATCTATGGAAATAATATAGAGCCTCTATGAAAGTATATGCATAGAATTTTATATAGAGCTGAACCCAGTTGGTCACCCTCCCAAATATTAGCTTCACCTGATTCTGCTTGACTTTGGTGATCAGACGAAGAACCGGTACTTTCAGCATGATAAAGCCATTGCCAATTTCTAAACTCCTATTTCAACTTTGTTTCTTTTGTGATTTGTGTTCTCAATCATATTATAGTCTTGAAAATATATTTAAAAGTCTAATAATTATTATATGTTAAACTTGAAACAATTGTTTAAATATTTATACTTCAGATTTAAATATTTGAATAAGAATTACAATCTTATTAAAGTGAATAAAATTTATTAAATTAGATGGATGTTTCTTTTTTAATTTAACAGTAAATTAATAAATAATTATAAAGTTAACCAACAAATTAATGAATTATACACAAACAAATTAATTAACCATCATTTAAATCAGTAGTTAGACTTATACAGCGGTGAATCTAAACTCTTGGGCAAAATTTTAAGGGGTGATAGTACACATCAAGACAAACAATATTAAATAGGAAACTAAGGGTCCCAAATGTCTTCCGAAGGAGATAGGCGCCATTAAAGTTTAGGGTCTAAAATTTCAAATGATTATAAGAAATGGAAAAATTGCTCAATTCGTTTGCGGTTTTTGCTATTCTTTATGTCAGTATTTTCTTAAAAATAAATTGTAAAGATAAAGTTCAAAAAATGCTGATAGAGGGCGCTTTAGACTTTGGAGTAACGAAAAACTATTTTTTACCATTATTTTTTGTATCTCATTAAATGCTTTCTACAGCTTAGACTTAAACTTAAATTTTGAGCTCAAAATCTGAATCGTTGGGAGTGATTAAGTAGCGCAAACTGAACTGCGTTCAAGAGTTGAAATTTGAAACACCTCCCTCCCCCCCCCCCCCCCCCACTCCTGAACACAGTTCAGTTATTCCTGATCTTGGTGTCGTAGACCAGGCAGAAACAATATGAGTTGTAATTTTCCAACTGGACGAAAAATGTCCGGGCCAGAATTCGAACCTGGGATCTCTTGAAGCTGCCATTCTGTACCATCTGAGCTATCCTGGTTGAATCTGGAGGGCATAATTCATCCAGTTCATGTCGGGATAGCTCAGTTGGTAGAGCATGGCAGCTTCAGCCAAGAGATCGCAGGTTCGAATCCTGGCCCGGACATTTTTTGTGCAGTTGGAAAATTACAACTCATATGATTTCTTTACCAATTTGAATAATTGTGTTAAAATTAATCCAGGCAGAAACTACTACCCCCTACACGTAAAATAAATGATAGAGTAATGACAAAATTAAATAGAAAATTTATTCATAACAGACATGAGAAATTTCTCCTCGCAAAATAAAAAGAAACAATTTGATGTATGCATGTAGTGCGCAATATGAATGAAGGTTGACACGTAGGAAATGGTACACGCATGATGTTCGTGAGGAATCACAAAAACTGCTTGAAAGAGTGCCCACCAGCAACAGGCCTCACGCCGCCGGCGGAGGGAGGTGCGAACATTTGTGAATACCCCGGATATCGCCTGCTATGACGGCAATCCTCGCAACCAGGTCCTCGTCGGAGTCGACGGTAAAAAATAGTTGTTCATTACTCCAAAGTCTAAAGTGCCCTCTATCGGCATTTTTAACTTTATCTTTAAAATTTATTTTTAAAATAAATTTTTTATTTCATTTTGTCATTCCTCTGTCGTTTATTTTACGTGTAGGGGGTAGTAGTTTATGCCTGGTCTACGATACCAAGATCGGAAATAACTGAACTGTGTTCAGGGGGGTTCAAATTTTAACTCCTGAACACAGTTCAGTTTGCGCTACTTAACCACTCCCAATGATTCAGATTTTGACCTCAAAATTTAAGTTTAAGTCTAAGCATTTGAATGCATTTAATGAGATACAAAAAATAACGTTAACAAATAGTTTTCTGTTACCCCAAAGTCTAAAGCGCCCTCTATCGACATTTTTAAAACTTTTTCTTTAAAATTTATTTTTAAGAAAATACTGACATAAAGAATAGTTTTAGCGAAAACTGCAAACGAATCGACCAATTTTTTTCGTTTTTTATAATTATTTGAAATTTTGGACCCTAAACTTTAATGGCACCTATCTCCTTCGAAAGACGTTTGGGACCCTTAGTTTCCTATTTAATATTGTTTGTCTTGATGTGTACTATCACCCCTTAAAGTTTTGCCCAAGAGTTTAGATTCACCCTGTATATTATTACACAGACAATTGAATCACAATGTATTAGAATTTAATTAAATTATATATATATAATCATTTTTAATCTATGGAGTACTACTACATATTAAACTGATGTATTACAAAATTATTATTTTTTAAATTTTAACATATAAGTTATAAATAAATTAGTACACATAAATTTTATAAGAAAAAAAATTGTTTATAAAAAACAAAACAAAAAAAATCTATAGAATTTAATTCTAATTGGTTTATAGTACTCTATAGGAAAACTGTTCTATAGAGAAATAGTTCTGAACTTCAGAACTTCTAAGAATTCTATAGAAACATTTTCTTTAGAAAAAGTATTCTGTAGAACTCTTCAAAACTCTATATAAATAGTATTCTGTAGAGAGGCTATTCTATAGAACTTGTAAAGAATTCTATAGAGTTCTATACAGTTCTATGAACTATTTTCATAAAGGAAGCTATTCTAGCAAACTCTCACTGACACCATTCACTCAAACTTTAGGCATTAACATCTGGTATAATATTTTACTCAGCTCAATACATTAAGTCTCAGATAAAAGTTAAACTCAAATAAACTGTGGATTCACAGAATTGTACTTTATTATTTCTATCTTAATCATACTGATTGATAAAAAAATTACACGAGTAGAAATTCAAGCATCACTTTATCAATAAAAAAAAAATCCCTGACAGCTCGGCCTATAGGTACAGGTAGATTTTGAAGAAGCAGACTATGGGGCACTTGTTTATTGAGGATTGCAAAAGAAATAACCTTTTTGCCATGATGCGACAGTTGGGACTGCCCACTTTGAAATCTACCTGTGTCTGTAGGTAAAGCGGGCAGGGATTTTTTTTGTTTTTAATTTTTTTTTGTTGTTGTAAGGGTTGGTCCTATAAAAAACTTTTCAGTATATAAATTGTAGATAATATTAAGAGGATTTATAATAAATTTAAACGGATTTAATACCTTGTGAATTGACAAAATTATGAATTTTTTTCTTCTTAAACCCCTATTTCCCTCCCCTTTGATGCCATTTTTAATGATATCAAAAATCTGTCCTACATAAATTTTCGGCCCTTTTCCTAGAAGTAATAATAACTTTAAACGGCTTCAATACATGTCATAATTAAAAAGTTATGAGGTTTTATTCTGTTTTCGCAAAAAGCTCTCCCCATTTCCTCCCCCCCCTGGTTTTATTTTGCCCATTAACGAACTTGACCAAGATTTTATGTATCAGTTTGGAAGAGATTTGTGCAGAATTATTGAAGTTATCGTAAAAAAGTGATATAGATAGATAGATATAAAGTTTTAAACTGGGGGTGGTTTTGGGTTCTGGGAGTTATAATTGGAATAGATCTGCAAAAAATTTTCCAGAAATTTCAACACAGGGTAGAATGTAATAGGTAGTATTTCTTAAGAAATTTACCTAAAAGTACAGTCAAACTCGGTTAATACACACTCCGATAAATATGTGGATTTTTTTCAAACCCTTGGACCCATAAGACTAATGTAAAAATATCACATTTAATATGCAAACAGGTATTACAAGATCCCGCTGAAAACAGTATAAAGTTTCAGCAACTTTAAGCAAAAAATCTTGCTTTATAAGTAAATTCATAGACCAATATGAAAATTTATTTTTTCTTCTCTAATATTTACAGTTTAGAGCAATTTTTTAAATTCAGATATCTGCCACAATTTCTGAATAGTAATATTTGCCTTATTTAATGACAGATTAAGGTGAATATTACTAATTGGAAATAATGGTAGCTATTTGAATAAAAATATCCCACTAAATTAGTAACACTGCAGCTCTTATTTGATCCCGCCTCCTAATATTCATTGGCTCTTGCCAATGAATGTGTTCATGTACGTCAGGAATGTGTTCATGTATGTTTCTAGCAAAGACGATTTAATATTTTTAGTTTGTGTTAAAAAAGATTAGGCCACCAGGAAAAGCATTTTTGTTGTTTTTATTTTGGTTATGACATATTATCAACAATAAAGTTATATTTGAATCCATTTTTTTTTTCAATTATAAGTTCAGTCAGTCTTATAAAAAAAAACCATGAGTTAAATTTGAATACAGTTAAATTTCAATCTGAATATATGTAAAAGGAACAAATTTTGACTGTAAGCACATAAACTAAAGCTCGTGCCTTTTGTCCAGTCCCTTGAGATGCGCCTTAACTGGGTTTGACTGTATTATAAAACATAGGCTTAGCTAGAAGGAAGAAAAGAGGATAGATTCTTAGGGGGCTAGAGTACTTCAGATTAAAATATTTAAATAAAAATTACTATCTTATTATAGTGAATAAAATTTATTAAATTGGATGGTTTTTAAAATTTAACAGTCAAATTAATAAATGATTATAAAATTAACCAACAAATTAATTTACCATCATTTAAATCTGTAGTTCAACTGATGTATGTATAATTGAATCGCAATGTATTAGAATTGAATTAAATTATATCCAAGGGCTGATCCAGGCAAAATTTGGAACCTATTTAGGTCCCTTCACAAAAATCTATTCAATAAAACAAGCCCCTTCACAAAAATCAATTTGATAAAGAGACCCTTCCTTCACAAAATTCCTTTTAATAAAACACAGCCCTTCACAAAACTTTTTAACAAAACAGGGCCCTTCACAAAATTCTATTCCATAAAAACTGACTGTTTATTAATTATTTATTATTTTGTGACATTTTAAAATGTGTAATTTGTAAACTAATAAGTTCACCAGAGAGGAAAACTTCAGCAAAAGGATTTAAAAAAGTCTTTGTTAATAAATGCTTGGTTCGAATTTGAGTAACTGGATTTCAACTTCCCTTACAAAATGTTATTTTTCACAAAAATATACAGTAAAATCCCGTTACAACGAACTTCACGGGACCGCAAATTTTATTCGTTGTAACGGGAATTTCGTTGTAACGGAATTCAATAGAAAATTAAACATTTCAATTCAGATCCTCATATCATAGTTAATTATAAAAATATAGTAGTATAATACAAATTAGTAGATAATTAATTATTAAAAATAGTAATAAAAATTAGTAGTACCTTCTAATAACGTAAAGTTAGTATAATACAATGTATAATATTTTTTATAGAACTGAAAAATTGACTTACCACCATTTCAATGATCTTCAAATTGTACAAGAAAAAATTTAATGCAGAAAATCAGTGATTTTTTTTTGTACAAGGGAGTTTGAAGCTGCGGACAATACAAAATTATGTACATGATTAATATTAGAAAAAATGTTATCTGGTACACTGCTCTGTAAAGAAATAAAATTGCGCACTCTTTCTAAGTTTTCTAAGGCTTCAGCAGATGTAACTTTTGAAACCTCATTTTCTTCATCTTCAGAACTTTCTTCATCATTTTCTAAAATGCGATCATCAACAATAGACTGCACAATATCTGTCTCTGTTAATGAATAACAAGTTGCAGCATTGTCATCTGCAGTTAAAAAATCTTTAAAGCTTATGCTTTGAGACACACCAGATTTTTCTTTTACTAAGTTCCAAGTGGATTCGATCTCATATTCGACTGTCTGCTCCTCATCATGTACTACATCGCTAGATCCTTGAGCCGTCGATTCTTTATTTAAATCCTGGTCAATCTGCGCGTGTTTCCAACAGTGGGCTATTGTTTTCTGGCTTATATCATCCCACGATCCACAGATCATATCAATTGCCTCTTTCATGTTGCACTTTCTGTTTACGTTATTTTGCAGATCACAGAGAATGCGTTTTAATAACATAGTTTTGTATCGTGATTTTACGGCTCTGATAATGCCTTGGTCAAGAGGCTGAAGTATTGCAGTACAGTTAGGCGGGAAATACTCTACACGAATGTGATTCAATATAGGAGGATCATTGTGTGCTGTGCAGTTGTCTATGAGTAGAAGAATTTTACGTTTTGTTTTTGCATATCTTTATCAAAATTTATCAGCCATTCATTAAAGAATCCTTGCGTCATCCATGATTTTTTGTTGGCTTTGTAGATGCATGGTAAGGACTTAAAATGTTTGAAACAACGGGGTTTTTCAGATTTGCCGATTATGAGTACTTTTCGTTTTTCTGTTCCTGATTTGTTGCAGCAAAATAGGGCTGTAATCCTTTGTTTGGAAAGCTTTCCTCCAATACACTTGTCTCCTTTTAACGCTAAAGTCTTCCTTGGTTCTAACTGAAAAAATATTCCGGCTTCATCGGCATTAAAAACATCGTTAGGACTATACGTCTTGATTATTTTTTGTATTTAACCTTTACGCCATTCGTTTACAAATTCAACTGGGACGTCTTTTGCTTCTCCTGAAATGCATTTTGCCACTATACCGTATCTTTCTCGGAATCGATTCAACCATCCGACACTGGCTTGAAAATTTTCAATGTTTAGCATTCTTGCAAATTCCAAACCTTTTTCTCTAATTAAAGGGCCACTTAGAGGGATGTTTCTAGAACGAACATCCATAAACCATTTGTAAACAGTACTATCCACATCTTGAAACTGGGCATTTCGAATTCGTTTTCTGCTTGGATCAAAGACTTTAACTTGAATTTTTTTCAAAATGCTTTCTTTATCTTTTAGAAAAGTGGATAAAGTAGACGGCGAAATTCCATATTTGCTAGCAACATCAGATTTTTTCATTCCTTTCTCAACTTCAGAAATTATGGCTTTTTTTTCTTCCAAACTAAACTGTTTTCGCTTAACAGCCGCCATTTTATGACCTACTGGTAAGATGAAAATTTTCAAACTGATTTCGAGCTTTGGAAATTCCTTTGCGAAAGTTATTCAGGTAGGGAGGAGAGGGAAGGGGGAATGTGCAATACTCATTTCACGTTTTGTTAAGTTTGCCTACATTGGTTACAGCTTACTTGGACTTCCAAGAAAAAGGGGTGGAGAAAAGGGGAGAGCGAACAAAGGAAACATTCCTTCTGCAGTGAAATGCCTATGCACACCGATTTTACAACAAAGCTCGGAGAAAAGCGATTGCTTTAGAGATAAGCTTGATTGTCCCTAAGACTAGGCATCGAAAACAAAAATTGTCAAGCGATAAAAATGTACAACTGAAAGTATTTGCCGTGTCATATTATTTCGTTCTAACGAGATTATAAAAAATTGAATATTTCGTTATACTGAGATTATGTTAACATTATTTGAATACATTTCAAAATGGGACTCGCTTGCATTTCGTTATAACGGGATTTTTCGTTGTAATGGAATTCGTTGTAACGGGATTATAAATTTCACAAAAATAACCTTTACTTTTCACAAAATGGGCCCAAAGAAAAAAAAACCTGCATCAATCCCTAATATCTGTATAATCATATTAAATCTATGAAGTTCTATTATAGGGGTGCACAACCTTTTTAAGCGAAGGGCCACTTACAAAAATGACTGGGTTGTCGAGGGCCACCATCAGAAAATTTTTGTTTCGAGGAGGCGTGACCGGGGGGAAGAGGGGGGAATCAGATTAAAAAAACATAAATTTCGGAAGGGTAGATATAGCTAGCACCCTAGGTTCCTTCTTTCCAGTCAACGTATTCAGTTCTGTTGGCAATGATATATCAACAGTTTATGTTTGTATTTATACAAGAGATATAGCAAGATATAAGATTATTTTCAAAGAGTGAAAATACTCCTTGACTTTATTTGAAGGAATAAATTTAGCTCTAAAGATTGCCAGTGCCGAAAAAAAAAATCTGCTTTCATGAATGAAGGTGGAGAGGAGGAAAAACATATATTATTCTAAATTGTACTTCTTAACATATTCAGTCATAAAATGTGGATATCAAAGGGGTGCTGCACAACCTTTATAAGAGGAGGGGCAGTCACAAAAATGACTGGATTTTCGAGAGTCAACATCCATAGGGTGGACAAAATTTTGTTTCGGGCAAGGAGGTGGGGGTCTGCCTAAAAGTTCATAAAAATGCTAAATTTAAAAGGAGGGTTAGCTCCCTATACTCAACCACCTCCTTAGTCAGCATAACCCAATCAGGGTTCTCGCTGCCACTCACCTTTGCACCAAATCGCAACAAAATGCTTCATTTGGCGAGTAAATGAACGATTAGACTCGTGAAATTGCGAGTGCACTTTTCAAAACTATGGTATAAAAGAAATTGAATCAATTTTTAACCCCCATTTGCTTTATGCATTTGGATGATAAAGGCAGTTCCTTATCTGATACATTGTCAGAATGGAAATTATTTAAAAGTTTCTTGAGTTCTCGTTGCAGGACCATGAATTTAGGAGATTCTATAGATTTCATTCGAAAAAATTAATCTGCAGCCGCTTTATCCGATAACATGTAACATGCTGCATTTTGCTGCAATCTTGCCACTTACATTCAGTGGACTGTGAGAGAGGCTTCAGTGTGATGAATGCAACAAAAACTAAACTGAGAAATCGAATGAATATAAAAAATGGGAATAATGCAGTATGCGTTTAAGGGCCTAATAGACAGCAGTAAGATTTTGAAACTGCCTTTGAAGTATGGGCTTCAATGGAAAGCCGAAGAATTCTAGAAAAATAAAGTTTTTTTTCAATGTGACATATATTTTGTTGTTTATATTTTGAATTTTAAGAATTCATTGAATATATCTTAAAATCCTTAATTAACATGGGTTGGAAGTTTTATTTCATAACATTTTAATGAGTTAAATTGGGTTTGGAATTTTTCCTTGATTGCGCAAGGCATTTGGAATGTACATATGTTTAATAGTTTTTGTAGCAGATAGTTGAATTTAGATGAATAACTGATCTATAAGCAGTTACAAAAACTTGGGTTATTTTAGAATATACTGAAAAAAAAAATGGTTCATTAAGGATAAGGATTAAACATCGATTTTCCAGTGTTTCACGACAAATCTATATTGCTAATCTTTTTTTTTTTTTTTTTTTTTTTTTCTTGATTTGGCTAATGTTGGTCAAAAGTCAGCAAGACCCCTGAACCTAATTCAGTTGGAAAGGATGGAAAAAACTTGCATTTTTTTTCCATGCGCGATTGACAATATTCATAGTTTTTTCCGAGTGATTGACGAAATTCATGATTATTGTGCACACATTCGGCGAAATTTGCGATTTATACGCACCCGATCGGCAAAATTTGCGATTTTTACGCGCCCAATCAGCGAAATTTGCACTTTTTCGCACCCGATTGGCGAAATTTGCGATTTTTGTGCACCCGATTGGTAAAATTCGCAATTTTTATGTGCCGATCGTCGAAATTCCTGATTTTTACGTGCCCGATCGGCGGAATTCACGATTTTTACGCGCCTGATTGGCAAAATTCGTGATTTATATGCACCCAATTGGCAAAATTCGCGATTTTTACGGGCCCGATCCGCAAAATTCACTATTTTTACGCATACGATCGACGAAATTTATGATTTATACGCACCCTATCGGCAGAATTCACGATTTTTACGGGCTCGATCGGCAAAATTCACAATTTTTACGCAGGCGATCGGCAAAATTCACGATTTTTATGCAGGCGATCGGCGAAATTTACGATTTATACGCACCCGATCAGCAAAATTCGCGATTTATATACACTCGATCGGCAAAATTTGCGATTTTTACGCACCCGATGGGCGAAATTTGGCAAAATTCGCGATTTCTACACACCTGATCGGTGAAATTAGTGATTTTTTCGCGTCCGATCGGCGAAATTGATCTGCGGGCCACCAGTAATCCGATCACAGGCCACTTTTGGCCCGCGGGCCACAGGTTGTGCACCCCTATTCTATTACATAGTATTAAACTAATGTATTACAAAATAGTATTCCAACAATTCCCCGAAATCAGCAGGGTTTTTTAATTATTTTCAACATAGTTTGAAAGTGTTTATGAATTCAGTCTATCTGGGCTCTAACTCACGTAAATATACCAGGATTGCTATGCAATTGCTATATGTTATTGATATAGGGCATGTTTGGTATTGAAAATGAAGTGTGTGTAGTATTTATAGTCCATTTACAGAGACGCTCAAAAGAATTACATTACATTACTTTGAGGTGCACTACAAGAGGCTTACTATAGAATATGTTATGCATAGCTTTCATCATTCATTTACATGGACACACAAAAGAATTTGGTTACAATGCTGTCTATTAACAATAATTGTTGGAAGTGCGTTTTCAGTTGTGGTACCTATTTTTAAATTTAATTAATTTTTTGCTTATTATTTGGTGCATATCAATTTTATAGACCATATACTATACAGGGCAGCACAAAAGATCTCGAGTACATTTCCATTTAGTGACAGAAATTCCTGACGGAGGAATTGTCAACTGTTTTATACTAAATACTAATAAATACTATGTTATGTAGTATAATATACAAATCTATAGATCATATACATTGCTGTACTTAGTTTTATTAGTTATTTGGTTATTGATTAGTTAGTTATTTGGATATTTTTCTGATTTTTGATAGTAATTTCTGAAATTGGGTTTTCAAATGTGTTATGCGTTTTCCAGATTGTTTACTTAGACATCATCTTTCATCTTATCAGATGGCGAAGTTTTGTTTAAGTATTCTGGAAATGTTGAAAAGTTTTTCATAATCTGTGCTTGATTGATATAATACTATATAATTTTTTTAAAATGCATAATTTTTTGTTTCTGTTTAGTGTAATCCGGTCACATTCTGCCCATGTCCACAGCTCTAAGTAGTATATAGTTGTCAAGTTTTCTACTATTGCTATTTAACCTTCTGGGCGCCGAGCAAAAGGACAAAATTGTGATGTTGTTTTCTCTCTAATTTTTTTAAAATGCTAAAAAAACATGATATTTGAACCTTGATATAAAAAACTTAATTACATATAGGAATATAATCCTTGAGACTATCAATCATTACTTACTGTTTTAAAACTTCATTATTTTTATAGAATTATATTAATTTAAAGAATGCTAATATTGTAGTGAAACCTGAAGCATAGTGAAGGGATGTGTCAGTTCACGGCAGTGAGAAAGTTAAGTAGAGAAATTTTTGCCTTATTTAATAGCAGAATTTTTGTAAACTATTTGAAAAAAGTGGTAACAAAAAACATAAAAGTTGGCAGATATGTATAGTGCATGTCAAAAGTTTGAATACAGCCGCAATTTTCAAAATAAATTTTAGTTATTCACTTTAATTTAAATCCATGTTTATATGTGCTGCAAATTACAATTTTAAAAATAATAAATTTAACACATACCCATACCGCTTAGTGAATGAACATGTTAAATGACAATTTAGTGAATTTTAGAAAATAAGATTTAAAGTTTATAGAATGCTTCTTTTTTTGTTACTTAATTCAGTCAAAGTTTTCCAGGTACTCTTCTGGAGAAATAGTAATTATAATGCTGGAGTTTATTCGTTTATTGTCATAGCTATAGCTCTTCTCATGAAAGAATATTTTAATGATTTTTTGCACATAATGAACCATTTATGTATCAATAAACTTGTTTCATATTACTCGAAGAACATACTATGTACAATATATACTCATTCATATTCAAATACATATTTATTTTCATCTGAAACACAGTTCTACTCAAACTTTTTGTGAAAATCCCAATAACTCGACTTGCTTCATTCAAAATATTCAAGAAAAATAATAAAAAAATACATCCCTACTAACTGGGCAGAAAATCATCGTATAAAAAGGTGACCAATTTATAATGGCACTAATTGATTAATAATAAATGTTTTCAGTGTAGAGTTCTGCATGGACCTGAACCTGAAAATTCCATTTGAAGTCAACTTGCAACCTGACCTGAACCTGACAAAAAAAAAAATTATTCGACCTGAACCCGCAAAAATAATTTTTTGCGACCCGCAACCTGACATATTTCAACCTGAACCCACAATGAAATGACAGTAAATTATGTTTTAATGCTATTATGAAAAGTAATCTACAATTATATCTTTAATACCAATTTTATATTTTATATAGAAAAATGGACATATCTTTATTCTTGAGTATTCAATTATAGAAAAACCTCTGAATAGCAGACATTTCGGGATCGAGTAGAGTTCTGCATTGGGTTGGGTTGTTTCTAATTCTTTTTCATGTCAGGATGACTCTAATTTTCTTTCTGCAGGTCGAGTTCAACCTAGCATAATATTTGCAGTTCATATTTAGAATGAAGCAAATTGGGTTGTTGAGATTTTCCCAAAAAGTTTGAGTAGAACTATGTTTCAGATGAAAATAAATACGTATTTGAATATGAATGAATATATATTCATCTTCTGCATGAGAAAAAAATAAAATGTATATGAGAAATGTAATCATAGATTATGCTCTCTTTACGGTGCAGTTATGAACCGTTTTTTATTTTCTTGGAATGAAAAACATTACCAACATTTCGATTATGATATATACAAAAACACATATATCGTATTTGTGATAGTTTATGCACACAACACCTTTAACATGTGTGTAGATTTGGAGATGCCTAATATTCAAAGGTATAAGCATACAAATATGTAAGTGTTAGGAATTGAAAAACTGTTCTCTAAAGAGGTGTCCACTTTTAAGCAGTGTTCATTGTGGATGTCTTATTGTACACATATTTTTATTCTGAAAAATTAATTTGGACATTTTTTTGAAAAACTGGTCAACCTGAACCTGACCTATAAGAGTCAAAACCTGAAACCTATCTGAACCCAAACCGCAATGAAAAAGTGTAACACCGACATGACTGAACCTTGGGTCCGGTCAGATGCAAATAAAATTGGGTAACCTGACCCAATACAGGACTCTATTTCAGTATTTCAGTGTGACATGAGTTATGACATTTTGTTTGGAAAGTCTCTCCAAACAAAAAGTTGCTATGTTTCATTTTTTATTAAATATAAATTGTAGAAAATGTTACCACTGCATATAAAGTATTAAAGCACTTAACTATGAGATATAGCTATAAGATAAAGCTATAATATACAAAATGCAACATAGCAATCATTTGTTTGGAACCAGTTTTCTAACCAAAATGTCATGACTGAAAGACATGAATAACTGCTTTCCTTCACATTAGCTATAGTTACGTTCATTTTAGCACGTTTAAACATGTTTCTGCATCCTAAAGTCTCGTACTGATGTGAGGGAATGCATTTACTTAACTCTCTATTTTTAATTATTTTACTATGAGCGCAGCTTTGCAACACTTTTATTTTTACATATATTGTACATTTTGATGTATTTTATGATATATGTAAAGAAGAAAGTGTTGCACGATTGTGCTCATATAAATAATTGAGGTAAAATAAGGTGAAATTGCATATTTTTTATCAAAAACTACAAATAATACAAACTTTGAGCTTGTGTAAGTCATATAAATCTGAACAAAATGAAAAAACTATTGTTGAAATCGTACAGGATAAACCTTCTAATATTAAAAAGTGAAATAATTAAGTCAGCATAACAAAATAGAATTTTAGTCTTATTTCATGGGCCCAAAACATGGCTTATGGACCCTGATCTTTTTATCTTTGGATACCAAACAGAAAGTCATTGAGTCAAGTAAAAGTCTTTGAATTGAATTATACAAATTATGCTCATTATTATGTTTAAAGTTTGGAATTCCTAATGTTATATTCATCTTTGATCATTGCAAAACAGATTCTAATATGAGTAGTTTTTTAAGCCTAACACAAGAACTACTGGGTGAAATGAGCTGTAAATTTAGATTCACATAAATTAACACTTCTAGAAATTGACTTCTGTTGAAAAAAATTCCTACGTTACACTTCACATATTTTTTTAATATTAATTTTTGAAAAAAATTATGAATTGTAACTTATGAATTTCTTAACAGAAATCTGTATCAAGAAACTTCAAATATGAAAATCCAAAGTCACCACTCATTCCACCATATAGGCTTACAGTTATGCTGAAAAACGACCGACATTGCAATGTGTTTTGCAACAATTAAGTATGACTTTCACACATTAGGAGTTCTTAACTTTAAACTTACATAATTCTTAAACTACACTCACAAAGATAAAATGTACCAAAGGATCCAAATATAACATCAAATTAGTTGTTGTTCTTGAAAATCTCCCATTTGGTATAATTTCTGACTTCCAAAATAAAATTTACATGCAGCATTAATTAGTAGAGGCTAGAAATCAGTTAATAATAACTAATAAATTGGTTCTAGTCACAAAGATGATTTGCAGCTGAGTTAGTATGGGATATCCACTTTTTTGCACCACTCTACAGCATATTTTTGGCATTGGCATTGAATTGTAGAAATAAAAATTCTCATATTGTTCTTTGCTGAATATTACAATACACTGAAATTCATATGCTTCATTACATTAACAGCCTCAAATTAGGTAGGTTGTTTTAGATATCTTTGCCTGACTCAGATTTGTTATGTTGCTGAAGGTAACACATTTCTAGCGTAAGAAAATATGTGTATTTAACACGCTCTTCCACTGACAAAACAGCGATTCATGCAATTAACAAGATTCGATGCCTACCATAAGCATCCATCACCAGATCAAGCGCTGTTGGTTAAACTTTTTTACAAAACGAGGGAATCAACAACTGGCTCATTGCAAAAATTCCCCATGGCAAAATGACTGAAGACGAGAAATGAACCTGTTTCATGTACTGGGATACTGAAGCTTGTCAGATGCTTTGCAGAAATGAGTCTTTTATTATAAGCCTAATTTGCATACATCTGCTTCATGTTATGCATGCCAGCACCATCTATTGGTAATTTTTTTAACCACAACTTTTTTGTTATTAAAAAAAATCTGATCCCCTTCTAATTAAATTCCTGAAAACTGCAATTTTTTTAGCATCCTTTTAATGATTTATTTAAATTTTAATCAATTTATGGCATGCCCAGTATATATAAATCAGTGTGTCAAGTTATGTTCTTTATACGAATCTACAATTTTTGACTGATTTGTATGAAACCTCATATACATACATTTTAGAAAAAAGTAAAATTACTGGCTACTTTAAAAATTGCTCCGATCACTCTTTATGCTGTTTTTCAATCCCCTGCCATAATTTATTTTTATAGAATTTTTTTATTTTTAATTTTCTAATGTGGTTTTCGCTTTCCTGTTGCTGCAAAAAGAAACTGCATATAGACAATATTTTTGTAAGCTATTAAAAATTTAGACTCACTCGCTATATTTTTGCATCTGAAATTGATATCACTCTAAGCAGATAATGCACAATTTTCATATATCTATATGCTATCATACGTGGCACAGAAATCGCGATTATTTGTTAATTGTTTAATGGCAACAACCGAATGAAACGCATCTCATTGGTTAGGGGCTGCCATCTACAGGAATAAAAGCAAAACAAACAATGATTTCAAATTGTAATTATAATTTGTCAACATTAACAATTAAATAGATATATTTGGTACTTTTCGGTTAGCCGGCCGCCAGTGATATTTATACATGTATATATACACACATATACATATACACATATATCTACACATTTGCATAGGTATGCATAGACATATATATACACATATATGTATGAATATATATATATGCATGTATATACATATATATTTATATATGTACATATATCACTGGCGCCCGTCTAACCGAAAAGTACCATATATTTTTATACATTGTCATTTGAAATATTGATTTTTGTAAGCATTTAATATTTATAATTTAAAAAATACAAGTTTAAAATGTAAACAAAGCAATGATTTTTAAGAAGGGATTTTTAGCAAAAAGGAAAAAGTAAGTGTAATAATTTTCCCTGACCGTTTCATTTTTTTAAATGTAACTGTTATACTTTTGATATTTTAGCCCTTATTTAATTTTTTTACAAGTTTTTAGTATAAATAAATATTATCACTTTTTTTATGAAGTCCACTCCACTGTTATATTTTTCAATGACAGTCTGCCCGGACAAAGCCGGGCGGGTCAGCTAGTATAAATAAAAAACGGTACTTATCTATTATCCCATTGACCACTTTTCATAACAAAAACCTTATGCCAAACTGTAAGATTAAACGCCAAATATGCAATCCCATTTACTTGATGTCAGAAGCATTATACGTGTTTGTTATGTCATCAAGTGGTTTTTAATTCGACATGAGTGTATTTTTCATTGTTTTACTGATTTATTAGTTATTTCATTCATTAAAATAACAATTGTGTCCTTAAATTCTTTTTTTTTTATTTATTTATTTATTTTGATATTCCAATGGTAACGTTCTCCCGTTTATTTGGCATTACAGTTTGGTGATAGTTTTTTGTTATGAAAAGTGGTCGACGGGATAATAGAGAAGTACCTAAAAAACTTTACTATAAGTGTATTAAAATGAGGTAGTACTTACATTTAAATGCATGTGGAGTTAAAAATTCTATACTATAAAACAGATATTTAAATTTTGAGAAAAATATTCATGGAAAAAAAGAAGATATCTTTTAAATATGACTCATTTCTATGAGACTCTTTCAATGCGATGTCAAACTGACTTTAAACAGATAGTTGCTATGTTTTATTTCCTATTTCATTTGTATACTGTAGCTATCTATATCTTATAGGTAAGTGTTTTGATACTTTCGATACAGTGGTAACAGTTTCTACAATTTAAATTTTGGGGAAAATATTAATGGTAAAAAAAATATATTTTAAATATGACTCATTTCTATGAGACACTTTCAACATGATGTCAAACTGACTTTAAACAAATAATTGCTATGTTTTATTTCCTATTTCATTTGTATACTGTAGCTATCTATAGCTTATAATATAAATGTTTTAATACTTTTGATACAGTGGTAACAATTTCTACAATTTATATTAAATAGGAAATAAAACATAGGGAACGTTTTTCAGTGTGAGTTCTTTCTATTTTCAAACAAAATTTTGGCATCACGCATCTAGAAAATGACGTTTTATCATGTAATCATTATATATTCAGTTTTTATGAATAAAAATTTAAGTTTCTCCTTAAAGTAATGTCATGCAAAGTAAAATTTCACTAAATGCTATGCCATTTTTATTTCATATTGTCAGAGCTATCGTATATTTTTCTGTTGAACATGCCAAAGACAGTGTGCATTCTCATTTATAAAGCTAAGGGATTTTACTATGATTGCATCAGAGTAACATCATTATTTCTGATTGTTGTTTTAATGATTTATGGACATGAATGTACAGAGCTCTCTTACTGTGATCAATGTAATTTTAGGATATTGCATCTTCATTTATTTCACCTGTAAGGTTTCTATAATTAACATGGTTTGTTGTAAAAATGGCTCATTATTAAACAAAAGACGTTGTCTTGACAAAGGAATTATAAATCAGATTCCAGCAATATGTTTAAACAAACAGTGCCAATGAACAAACAAATAATGGAATATTGCAGTTTGCATGCTATTGATCATAGCTTTTGACAGCCAAGAACTTTAACAGAGCTATTGCAGATATATATTAATGTTAGCATTTGAAAATTATCAATATCTTCTTGACATAATCTAATGAATGTTTTCTTTCTCAGCTCAATTTTGTGCAGGTTCTTCACTTGCTATTAATTTGCTCACAAAATGGGCATATAATTTTCATTAGAATTGTCTTTCTTGTGCCATTTTATTTACTGTAAAATCCTGTTAATCAGCCCCCTCAGACACAACAAAAAATCATAAAATAATCAGAGGGAGCACTTACATGGGATTAAAAGGATATGTAATATGTATGGGTGGGGGTAGGGGTATGCTAATTGCCGATCATCATGAAATATGCATTTTTGAATAAATTGAGGAAAGAAGAAAACATTATTTTCTGTAATAACTATACAAAATAGAAAAACTGTATAACTTGCAAGCAACAGCCATTTTGTATTATAGAAAATTCTAGATTACAGAAGTTATCTAACTAGAATGCATTTAGATAAAAATAATGCTAATATCTGTTACAGGGTTCATACTCATCAGGGGAATCTCAGGGGATTTTCTAAAAAATGCCAAAAACCTGGGAAAGTTTGGCAAAACAATCAGCTACTTTGGGAAATAAGGGCACTCGCTGCTATTCGCATGCTTCGTTATGTCATAATGCCATCAAACTGAGGTAAGATAAAATATATATATATATTTATTTTTTAATCTTCTAACTTAACTTTTGTGATTACCTCTTTATTTCATTATTATTATTATTTTATTTTATTATTTTTCTTTTTTTTTTGGGGGGGGGGGGATAATACTTACTAAGTTTTAAAAAATATCATTAATTGTCAACATGGAAAAATTATTCATCCTGGAAAATACATCAGGGGATTTTTGGAGGGGAAATGAGTATGAACCCTGTGTCATTAATATGGTAATAGAAAAAGGAAATGAACTTGATTTTTTAAAATAATTAAAAAACACCAAGAAAATTAAATTGAAAATCTCCTAAAATATATTCTAAAAATAATAACATTTAACACAGTGTCACCATCTGTTGTAAATTAGGAAGATTAATAACCATATGATTTCTTTTTTTAATTGTGATTTCTGATATATAAATATTAAATAAATAATGCAAATCACAAAAATAGCAGTTATAACATGAAAAATATAGCGAATGAATTTGACTGGGTCTCTCGGAGTCAGTATTACCAGATTTTTAAAATGAAAAATACTACAGCTACCATAAAAAAATAGTACAATTCCGATTTAGGCGTCATCTACAGATCAATCAATAGGGCAGTTGCAATTGATGTCACCTTGAAGGTAAACAGTACAAATAGGCAGTTCTGATTGGTGGAATTACCCTTACCTCCAAGTGAATACAATGATTGATCAGCTGATTGCAACTGCCCTATTGGTAATTTTTTTGTGCTGAGTTTTCATAATAAAGTTAAATACAACTGTAAATTCTTTGAAAAAATAACTATATTTTTCAATCAGCACATTTAACTTATTTAAGGAAAAACTTCCATTATCGATATTTTTATTATTGTCATACCTCCATGGATTTAAATAAACAGCTAAATGAATGTTTGTTTATGTTGTTTTTTCAGATTGGCAACAGCTGCATTTTGTTTATGTTACTTTTGTGTTTACACGTGAAAAATACGAAAAAATATCTGACAACACTGCTCAGAGTAGAAAAACTGATTATAAATCTAGGTCAACCGGCAACCCTTCTGGTTGGCGATATGTTTAGAAGTGGAATGCCTTTCTGATGGGTTGGAAAAAAATACTTGTAGCTCGGAAAAAAAGATACTTGGTAATGACCATGACATATGGGGTGGAATTTTTTTGGGAAAAAGGGGCACTTTCTCAGGATTTTTCAAAATTTTCTAATTTGTTTACGATACGGGTGAAGGGGACAGATTAATGGGACTTAACAGTAATCATTATTTTATAAGTATTTTGCATAGTCATAAAAATTAAACAATATGCATGTTTTTACTTCTGTTTCAGATATAGATGTTCCTGGCATTCAAGAGGCAATACATGTTGTAACAAGATATGATGACACGAAGGATGCACAATAACCTTTTGAATAATGAAAATTGCATTTTCTTAAAAATCTCATTTATATAAGAATGTTCGTATTATGGAGAAATCTTTCATTTGTGTGGTATGCAAAAAAGGATTTACTCAAAAATCTAATTTAAGTAGACATCTCATTATCCATACTAAAGACAAGCCTTTCACTTGTGATATATGCCATAAACCATTTTCTGATAAAACTGTTTTGAAAAGACATCATCAAACTCACACAAATGAAAAACCATTCACCTGTGATGTATGCAATAAAGTATTTCCTCGAAAAGATAGTTTAACTCTGCATTTATCATTACACACTGGAAAGAAACCTTTCATTTGTGATGTATGCAATAAAGGATTTACTAAAATAACTAATTTAAGTAGACACCTTGTTATCCATACCACAGCAAAGCCTTTCAGTTGTGAGATATGTAATAAAGAATTTTCTGATAAATCTGCTTTGAAAAGACATCGTCAAATCCACACAAATGAAAAACCTTTCATTTGTAATGTATGCAGTAAAAGATTTGCTCAAAAAACTAATTTAAGTAGACACAATCTGATCCATACCACAGAGACGCCTTTCATTTGTGAGGTATAGAATAAAGTATTTTCTCAAAAGTATGATTTAAATGTGCACTTGCCAATTCATTTTGATAAAAAGCTTTTTATGGGTAGTTCTGAAATTAAATGGAAATTTCAATTTGGTAATTTGTAAAAAATAAAAATTCAAATTGTTGTGTTTCCAATATTTTCTTAAAGTTTTAAAGATAAATAAATCATGATTCAAGGTCAAGGTTTATTTATTTTTTCATTTAAAATTAAATTTTATTTTTAAACAACTTTATTATTCACTTTATTATAATTCTTATACAAAATTGAATATTTTAGAATTAAAAATTTTCAGTTTGAAAAAATATTTTCATTAATATAAAATTATTCCTAAAATAAAAATATAGGTTCAATAATTAAAAATATACTTTAAACACCCTTAAAATATTGTTTACATAAATAAATGTCACATCCATGGATCAATGTCACCTCCATTCTACAACAATGGCATGGTGGTGAGATGCATCCAGGTGACATATCTGAGATTAGGTCTAATATTTTCTAAACTCTGCACATTCACCAAATGCTACTTGGATATAAAATTAAATAAAGAAAATTAAAGCTATTTATTAACAGAATTCAGCTATTTTTAAAATTAGCATAATTAATGAGGCCATGGCGTTGACATCCAATTAAAGTACACTATGGTAATTAAAAGTTTTAAATTAAAATTACATGAAATAACAACTGACCATGCTTCAAAAGTATTACATCCAACAAGTAGCTTCCTGTAGTTAATTTGTATCCCAAGTTCTAGATTATGCTCCCATCTAGTAAATTTTTATATAACTATAACTCATATATCATTGAAGTGGCTATAATTCTGGGGACAGAAGTGTCTTGGTCTGTAATATTTTTAAAATGTAAATTTTCAAAATTTTCTTTTAAAAGATAAATAAAGTACATCCATTTTTTAATGTAATGTATTTTATATGGTTCTCTTCTTTTATCTTATGAGATATATCCATGTTGTAAAGTAAAAACAGGCATGGAGGGACATACCATGGAGGTGACATTTAGTATGATTTTATTTTTTTAATACTTTAAATTTCAAATTTAATTTAAAGTATTTTTTAATACAAGTTTTAGACATGCCTTCATAGATTATCTATTTAGTTGAACAATTATTTGCATAAAAGTAAAAAATTGATTGGGACTCAAATTTCCACTTAATTTCAGAACTACCCTTGTGATCTATACAATAAAAGATTTTCTCAAATCTAATTTATGTATAACTTATCCATACTATAGCAAAGCTTTTCAATTGTTAGATATACAGTAAAGCATTTTACAATTGCCCCAAGCTGCTTCTAAAAAATGCCAAGACACCTATAGTAGAAAAGTACCGGAACGTCATTTCTTCAACTGTAATAATTTAAGAAGTATCAGATTTTTCTAAACCTTTAAATATATATCCAACCTCCATCTCTGCTCGAATGGGGAAAAAAATCTAATACTACTTGGTTATTATGAGCAAAAGACACTAAATTTTCCAGGAAGGTACATGGCCTTTTGTCTCTCCCCTTGTATTTGACGCCTATGATTATGGGAACTTTCTAATGACCAAATGTGTTATTTTCATTCTTCACATAACTAAATCTGATTGTGTTAATTTGTTCAAAAAACGTGCATATAATTTTTGTTAGAATAGTCTTTTTCTAGACATTTTACTATATATTATTGTATGAGTGTTTTGTATAGTCATACAAAATATATAATATGCGTATTTTTTACTTCTGTTTCAGGTATAGATGATCATGGCAGTCAAGAGGCAATGCATGTTGAAAAAAATTACGTCAACGCCAAGGATGCCTAAAAGTATTTTTTTTTAATTCAAGATATCCTTAGGATAACAATTAAAGTGAACTATGTGTAAATAAATTATATTTTATTGTCACTGACCAGCAACAGTGTTTAATTTACCTGAATCAACTTTATTTGTATGTGTAACTTCTTTTTGCTATTAAGAAACTATTTGATTTTGGGGAATGAAAATTGTATTTTCTTAAAAATTTCATTTAAATAAGAATATTTATACCATGGAAAAATATTTCATTTGTGCAGTATGCAATAAACAATTTAATGACAGAAGTAATTTAAGTAGACATCTCTCTATCCATAATGAAGATAAACCTTTCGCTTGTGATATATGCAATAAAGCATTTTCTGATAAATCTGTTTTAAAAAGACATCATCGAGTCCACACAAATGAAAAACCTTTCACTTGTGATGTATGTAATAAAGCATTTTCTCGAAAAGATTCTTTAAATGCGCACTTATCTGTTCATTTTGGAAAGAAATCTTTCATTTGTGATGTATGCAATAAAGAATTTACACAAATGTCTGATTTAAGCAGACATCTTCGTATCCATACCACAAAGAAGTCTTTCAGTTGTGAGGTATGCAATAAAGAATTTTCTGATAAATCTGTTTTGAAAAGACATTGTCAAATCCACACAAATGAAAAACCTTTTAATTGTAATGTATGCAATAAACGATTTATGCAAGTAACTAATTTAAGTAGGCACCTTCTTATCCATACCACACAGAAGCCTTTTATTTGTGAAACATGCAATAAAGGATTTTCTGATAAATCTGTTTTAAAAAGACATTGTCGAATCCACACAAAGGAAAAACCTTTTATTTGTGAGATATGCAATAAAGCATTTTCTCGAAAAGATGATTTAAGTAAACATCTTCTTATTCATTCTACAAAAAAACCTTTCAGTTGTGCAGTATGCAATGTAGGATTTTCTCGAAAATCTAATTTAAATATGCACCTCATTACTCATACTGGAGAGAAAGCTGATATGTAATGAAGTATTTTCTCAAAATAGTGCATTTCTTGTTCACTGCCATATCCATACCAAGGAGAAACCTTCTATTTGTTATTCCTGTAATAAAGGATTTTCTTAAAAGGGTAATTTACTAAGCATTTTTCTCTTCACACAGACTAGACTTATTTGTGAACTGATAAAAGTTACAAAATCCTACTTAAATGTTTGTTTAAATAAAAAAAAAATATGTTTTGTTTTTGTTTGTAAACTGCAATTTCTAACAAGGAGAGTTAGTAAAGTGATACACTTCAAATTTTGGTGACTAGGAGTTCCTACCTAGATATTTTTAAAGGTTTGATATTTGTCCTGTTTGAGCTGATTGAATTTTTCAGTATTTTAGGAATTTTATAATTGTTTACCTTTTTCATTGTTTTCCTATTCTCAGTTCTGCTTTAATGTGTCAGTTGACTTTGTTGGAGTTTGTTTATTACATCTGTTATTAATTTATGACATTTCTAAATCCTTTTATGTTATTCTCAAGAGCACATGAAAGAGATAGAAATAACAAAATCAATATGTCAATACTAATTTCATATGTTGTTTGATTGCTTTGAATAGAGTTAAATGCTAAATGACTAACATGTATTGACAGTGCAGTAGTAAAGTTAACATTTTATATGTCATGAATATGTAGCATAAAAAAATTGAGATCCCACTAATTAAAAACAAGTATAATGAAGAACACCAACACAAAATCATGCAATACGTCATAACCAAAAACAACGATTATTTTGGTGAAAATAGGTAACGTATATTACAAAAGCTCTAAAACACTGAAAATTTCAATCAGCTATTACATCATGTATATTGGCCCAAATTTCATGTAAACTTTTTATACTTGCATATACAACCTTTAAATGACCAAAGTTTGAAAGTTTGAAGTTTTTAAAAGTCACAGTGTACCACTCTACTGGAGTCCTGTGCAGGTCAGGGTTATACCTGAATGAAACCTGAAATAGAAAATCAATATTTTAATAAAAATTAGTAAAAATAGTTTACAATTACGCCTGCAATATCAAGTTTATCTTTTTTGCTGAAAAAAAAAATATATATATAGATATATACCTGTTAATGTTCAAAGATATTGTTATTTTTATTTGAAAAAATATTCTAGATTTTTTGAAAAATCTGATCAACCTGAACCTAACTCGAAACAAAAACATTAGCATCAATCCAATCTAAATTATGGGTAGGATTTACATAAAATCAGGTTGCCAGACTTAAATGTTATCTAAATGCCTATTCCTTTGAAAAAAAACTTTTTATATGCGATGCATACAACAAAGGATTTTCTCAAGTCTAATTTAAGTACAACTTATCCATACCATAGCAAAGGCTTTCAAGTTTTAGATATGCAATAAAACATTTTTCAATAAATCTACTTTAAAAGACATAATTGAATCCACACAAATTAAAACTTTTCACGTGTGATGTGTGCAATGCAGTAGAGGATTCAGTCAAAAACTAATTTAAATAGACTTCCGGAAGTTGTCCATTGCTGAAGGGGGTTACACATTACTGGCACATTTACTGTGCAAACTTTAGTAGTTATGATAATGTACTTATACAGTGCCAAAAATGTCTGAAATCTGCACAGCTTCTTAGGTGTAAAACATAAACTTACTTAAACTTAAAGAACTTTATTTAACTGTTAAAATTATTTGGGAAAAATTTTTAGAGTTAATTTTAATAAATGCACTTTATAAATTATGCTCAAACTTTTTAAAGTAATTGAAGTGGTTTTAGGAACCTTGAACTGATGAATTCATTAATACATAATAAAATACATTGATTGGTGTGGTATTTAGTGGTTGTGGTATTTATGTTTAGAAAGCAACTTTGAAAATAGATAAATATTTTGAAGTTGAAAAACTTTTTTTCCCATTTAGAAAGAGAAAAGCAATGACAGTTTTATGAGAATCCAATAAAGGATAAAGAATGAGTTTATCTTTAAATAAAATAAATGAACTTATGATTGAAAAAAATGGCACTGTGAACATTTTAATCTTTATTAATTATGTATATGTATATATATATATATATATATATATATATATATATATATATATATATATATATATCCTTTCTATTCATTCTTCTTATTTGTAAATACAGCAGTGGAATGCTGTTATTATGTGCTTTCTTTATTATATCTATTAAAATTAAGTTTTTATGATCGAAATTTTGCACAACCTCCGACCCTAAACTCTTTAGATACTTGACCTTCTACTATATTCATTTTCTAAAAGTTTAAAGGGAATATATAGTTTAAAAGCCCTTATAGTTTAAAGGCCCTATAAAGCTTAAATGCCCTTACGCCTTTCAAGTATAAGGGCCTTGGTGAGATAGAGAGAAGGAAATTTGGCAACATATTCACTGTTTTGTGTACACAAGCATTTTTTCCAATACTTATGCAATTTATTTAATAGAAAGAAACTATTTATCTATTTTTATATACAAACAAAAGTAAATTGCATATAAAAAAATAATTATACCTATATATAAATAAATAAAATGTTTATATACAGGGTGTTCAAAAAGTCTGGAAACGGTCAAATAACTCGAGAAATATATATCGGATTCAAAAACAGAAAATTGTTCAATACTTTTGAAAAATCTATTTAGGGATATCAAAGTTACCCCCCCAATTCTGCCCCCTTAGGGAAAAGGGGGCAACTTTGAAATATTAAATGATAACCCCCTCGTTTTTTATTGTAGATTCGGATTCTACAGAAAAAATATGTAATTTTCATATTTAACATTTTTTTTGGAAAGTCATAGATGGTGCTGTAATTGAGTAAAATGCAGTTAAAATCCTTTCCATTGAAAAGTCTGGAAACTCGAAACTGTCAAATAAGAAATATACATTGGATTGAAAAATGGAAAAATGCATGTTCAATATTTTTGAAAAATCTATTTAGGGATAAAAACAGAATTGTGCCGCCAGAACCCAGAGTGGCACCCATCAGGCGTGTCAACCATTGCACCCAAGTCCTGAGGGACTTTTAACATGCTTGACCAGGAGAGGCCTCCTGTATGTGCTGTGACCGGTGGGAGCGCAACCACCTGCTGACCACTCTTATTGAACCCACATGTTGACAACAGAGGTCGTTATGATATGCATTGGATTCCAAAATCAGAGGAAAACACCTGGTGAATAGTTGGAGACCTTCGTAGCCAAAACACCATGAAGGGAATCAGGTCCTAGGCCATATTTCAAACTTCCCCAATGACCCTTACTGTAACTGCAGTTTCTGATCATCAAGTCCTAGGGAGGGAGGAAATGACTAGTTCATTGGCCGCAGCTAGCACGAGAGGCCTCTTGTCCCGGGACTTCGAGGAAAAGAGTGCCTTATGCCCTGGCTAAGGTTGTCTTCCCCAGTAGCTTTCATTCAGCAAGCCCTGCAGCAAAATACAAGTGGTCCCCGATCGACTCAACTGGGAGGTTCATTCATATGTAGAAACAAGAAAACTCAAAAAAGGTTGGAATCAATGGAAAATTAGTTTAGAACGACTATTGGACTCTGAAGGACATGGACAACTTCATCAAGAATGCTAAAGAAGCAGTCTCGATCGCGTTTAGTAGATATAAATTTATGTGAAGACTCCTGCTGATCCAACCATCGGCACAGAAAGCTTCGATTACACATAGACACACTGGATCGGTTTTCAACCCGAGAATCGAGTTTTGGCTTGATCGCCGCTACGTTAGTCGGCAAGCTTACAATCTAAATCCTCGTAGTCAAACAGTCCAGGGAGTGTGTGATCCTCCCACCAAGATATGGCTTCTGCCGCAGTGACCTGAAGGGTCGCCTTTGTACTTAAGCCCCACTTGGTTTTGGGCACTCCTTGTTCTGCTCAACCATTGAGGTCGATGCACAACTGCTCTAGCTGCAAAGAATAACGTGGTGGTTGCAGGCCAAATAGTCCACAACCTGCATGCCAATAACTACACTCTACCTCTGGCTCAGTACCGAAGGATGCTGCACGCTGGCTCACGCACTGACCAGCATCACAATAGAGTCACCATGCACCATGCTCTTCAGAGCTCGATCTCGCCTCCATCAGCTCCTTCGATAAACTTTTGGACACGGTCCAGCCACCATCTGCATGCCATTGCCTAGTGTCACCTACCTTGACGCAGAGCAAGGGGCCTGCTCGAGCAACTGGGATTGGCCCACGGGACGTCCTTCCCTACCTATGGCAGTGGCCTTGTGCCGCAGAGAACCCATGCTTACGAGGGGGACCCAGACTCACACACCCATTACAACAAGTCTTAGTGCATCCCTGTCTTTTTTGGACATCCCTTTTCCACTGGCACACCGCAGTGAGGTGGTGCGCACCTCAACGTGGTGGCCCACCTCCTTTCCCTGTCCTGTCGAAGAACATCTCACTATGTGTATGTCAGGAGTCCAATCATCTTCCCCACTGAAGGGGACAACTCAGAACCACCAGGAATACCTACCAGAATCTATAACTGAAAATACATGTTCAATATTTTAGAAAAATGGTAACTTTGATATCCCTAAATAGATTTTTCTAAAATATTTAACATGTATTTTTCCATTTTATAATCCGATATATATTTCTCGAGTTATTCTACCTTTTTCAGACACCCTGTATATAAAAATTCATGGAAAAACAAGCATAAAAGTTCATAAGGTTTGTTTTCATAGCTGTTTGAATTAATTGACAACAAATCTCTCTTTTTGAAGCCCGAATTGTCCCAAGCTTTTTTAAAAAAATGTCAATGTCCTAAAGTTGAAAAGTACCAGAATGTCATTTCTCCAATTGTAATAATTTAAGAAGTATAAATTTTTCTAAATCCTTAAATATACTTCCAATCCCAGTCTCTGCTCGAATGGGGAAAAAACTAATATACTTGGTTATTATGTGCAAAGTCACTAATTTTTCCAGGAGGGTGCATGGCCTTTTGTCTCTCCCCTTCTATTCGGCACCTATGATTATGAGAACTCTCTAATGATCAAATGTTGTGGTCTTTTTATTCTTCACTTAACCAAATTTGACTGTGTTATTTTGTTCACAAAATGTGCATATAATTTTTGTTAGAATTGTCATTTTCCAGACATTTTACTTTATATTATTTTATGAATGTTTTGTATAGTCATAAAAAAATTAATAATATGCATATTTTTACTTCTGTTTCAGATATAGATGTTCCTGGCCGTCAAGAGGAAATACATGTTGTAAAAAGTAGAGATAACGCCAAGGATGTCTAAAAGCATTTTTTTAAAATTCCAGATATCCTTGTAGAAACAAAGTGAAATAAATTATACTTTATTGTCACTGACCAGCAGCAGTGTATAATTTACCTGAATCAACTTTATTTGTATGTGTAACTTCTTTTTCTTAAGAACCATTTGATTTAGAGGAATGAAGATTGTATTTTCTTAGAAATCACATTTACATAAGAATATTCATACTATGGAGAAATCTTTCATTTGTGCGGTATGCAATAAACGATTTAATGACAGAAGTCATTTAAGTAGACATCTGTTTATCCATACTAAAGAGAAGCCTTTCGCTTGTGATATATGCAATAGAGCATTTTCTGATAAATCTGTTTTAAAAAGACATCATCGAGTCCACACAAATGAAAAATCTTTCACTTGTGATGTATGCAATAAAGCATTTCCTCGAAAAGATAGTTTATCTCTGCATTTACCATTACACACTGGAAAGAAACCTTTCATTTGTGATGTATCCAATAAAGGATTTGCTAAAATAACTGATTTAAGTAGACACCTTGTTATCCATACCACAGCAAAGACTTTCAATTGTGAGATATGCAAACAAGCATTTTCTGATAATTCTGTTTTAAAAAGACATCATCGAGTCCACACAAATGAAAAACCTTTCACTTGTGACGTATGCAATAAAGCATTTTCTCGAAAAGATTCTTTAAATGCACATTTATCTGTTCATACTGGAAAGAAATCTTTCATTTGTGATGTATGCAATAAAGAATTTATTCAAATATCTGATTTAAATAGACATTTTCGTATCCATATCACAAAGAAGTTTTTTAATTGTGAGGTATGCAATAAGGAATTTTCTGATAAATCTGTTTTGAAAAGACATTGTCAAATTCACACAAATGAAAAGCCTTTTAAGTGTTATGTATGCAATAGAGGATTTATGAAAATAACTAATTTAAGTAGACACCTTCTTATTCATGCCACACAGAAGCCTTTAATTTGTGAAGCATGCAATAAAGTATTTTCTAATAAATTTGCTTTGAAAAGGCATTGTCGAATCCACACAAAGGAAAAACCTTTTATTTGTGAGGTATGCAAAAAAGCATTTTTTCGAAAAGAGGATTTAAGTAAGCATTTTCTTATTCATAACACAAAGAAGTCTTTCAATTGTGAGATATGCAATAAAGAATTTTCTGATAAATATATTTTGAAAAGACATTGTCAAAGCCACACAAATGAAAAACCTTTTAATTGTAATGTATGCAATAAAGGATTTACTAAATTAGCTACTTTAAGTAGACACCTTCTTATCCATACCACACAGAAGCCTTTCATTTGTGAAATATGCAATAAAGGATTTTCTGATATATCTGTTTTGAAAAGACATTGTCGAATCCACACAAAAGAAAAACCCTTTATTTGTGAGGTGTGCAATAAAGCATTTTCTCGAAAAGATGATTTAAGTAAACATCTTCTCATTCATACCACAAAGAAACCTTTCAGTTGTGCAGTATGCAATGCAGGATTTTCTCAAAAATGTAATTTAAATATGCACCTTATTACTCATACTGGGGAGAAAACTGATATGTAATGAAGTATTTTCTCAAAATAGTGCATTTCTTGTTCACTGCCGTATCCATACCAAGGAGAAACTTTCTATTTGTTATTCCTGTAATAAAGGATTTTCTTAAAAGGATAATTTTACTAAGCATTTTTCTCTTCACACAGGCTAGACTTATCTGTGAACTAATTGATAAAAGTTATAAAATTCTGCTTAAATATTTGTTTATATGAAAAAAAATGTTTTGTTTGTAAGCTGTGATATCAAACAACGAAAGTTATTAAAGCGATACACTAACTTTGGTGACTTGGAGTTCCTACATAGGTATTTTAAAAAAAAATTGAAATTTGTTCTGGTATGCATAAATTAATGCATTTAAGCTGATTGAATTTTTCAATATTTTAAGCTTTTTATAAGTGTTTATCTTTTTTCATTGACATCCTCCTCTCACTTCTGCTTTCATAAATCAGTTGACTTTGTTGGAGTTCGTTCATTACATCTGTTATTAATTTATGACATTTCTAAATTCTTTTATGTTATTCTCGAGAGAACATGAAAGAGATAGAAGTAACAAAATCAATATGTCGATACTAATTTCATATGTAGTTGTTTGATTGCTTTGAACAGAGTAAAATATTAGATGACTAACACGTATTGACAATGCAGTAGTAAAGTGGAAACTTTGATATCCTTAAATAGATTTTTCAAAAATATTGAACACATATTTTTCATTCTGATGTATATTTCTTCAGTTAGTCGACTGTTTCCAGACTTTATGGGCACCCTGTATATATATATGTATAATATTAGGGAGAAGACTCATTTGTAGTGTATGTAGTATATATTCTGAAAAATCAATATTTAGTACTTAAAGGATTAATCTATCTCCTTTTGTAACTATCCTCATATTCATACTAGAGTCTTATATTTTTTATAAATAAATCATGCATAAATAAACATCATTTTACCAGTACCTAAGAAAAGCATGTCATATAGTCACATTCTTTGATACAATGATTTTCTTTCAAGACTGTTTTCTGATTATCTTTCAAGACTCTTTCTGTTGTATAATTCTTCAGTTATTTGACTGTTTCCAGACTTTTCGGACACCCTGTATATATACTATGTATAATATTAGAAAGAACACTCATTTGTAGTGTATGTAGTACATATTCTCAGAAGTCAATATTAAGTACTTAAATTCCTATCTCCTTTTGTAATTATCCTCATATTTTTTATAAATAAATCATGCATAAATAAACATCATTTTACCAGTATCTAAGAAAAGCTTGTCATATAGTCACATTCTTTGATACAATGATTCTCTTTCAAGACTCTTTCTGTTGTATATTTCTTCAGTTATTCGACTGTTTCCAGACCTTTTTGTACATCCTGTATATATATGCATAATATTACAGAAAATACTCATTTGTAGTGTATGTAGTACATATTCTCAGAAGTCAATATTAAGTACTTAAATTCCTATCTCCTTTTGTAAATATCCTCTTATTCATACTAGAGTCTTAAATTTTTTATAAATAAATCATGCATAAATAAACATCATTTTACCAGTACCAAGAAAAGCATGTCATATAGTCACATTCTTTGATACAAAGATTCTCTTTCAAGACTCTTTCTGTTGTATATTTCTTCAGTTATTCAACTGTTTTCACACACCCTGTATATATATGTATAATATCAGGGAGAAGACTCATTTGTAGTGTATGTAGTACATATTCTCAGAAGTCAATATTAAGTACTTAAATTCCTATCTCCTTTTGTAAATATCCTCTTATTCATACTAGAGTCTTATATTTTTTATAAATAAATCATGCATAAATAAACATCATTTTACCAGTACCTAAGAAAAGCATGTCATATAGTCACATTCTTTGATACAATGATTCTCTTTCAAGACTCTTTCTGTTGTATATTTCTTCAGTTATTCAACTGCTTCCAGACTTTTTGGATACCCTGTATATATATATATATATAATATTAGAGAAAAGTCTCATTTGTAGTATATGTATAGCACATATTCTCAGAAATCACTATTAAGTACTTAAATTTCTATCTCCTTTTGTAATTAACCTCATATTCATACTAGAGTCTTATATTTTTTATAAATAGATCATGCATAAATAAACATTATTGTACAAGTACTTAAGAAATGCATGTCAAGTAGTCACATTTTTTGATACAATGATTCTCTTTTAAGACTAATATAAGCATCAGCCATTTCACGCTGAATTGAAAACTATTTGTAAAGTGTACCTATAATAAAACATTCATTCAGGAGAATAATTTAAGGCTGCATTTTTTTCCATAGTAATATTAAGAAACAATCTTTCTTTTGTAAGACAGATATTAAGAAATTTACGTACTTAGATATTATCTGTGAGAACAATAGCACTGATAATACTAATTACACAACACATATATTTTTTCTTTTTATTAACACTTTCCAACATAGTTGAAAAGTATTTATGAATTCGGTTTGTCTGTCTGTCTGTGCTTTAACTACTGTAAATATACTCAGATCGTTATGCAATTGATATATCTTATTGAGGCTTACTGTGGCAGGTTCGATATTGAAAATGAAGTGTGTAGCACTTATAGTTTATTTACAGGAACACTCAAAAGAATTTCGTTACGTTGCAATCTATGAGAAAAAATCATTTGCGGTTTATTTTAATGATGTTACACAATTTCAAACATATTGAAATTGATGTATATTATTGAAGCGCACTATAAGAGACTAATTATAGAATGTGGTGTGCATAGCACTTATAGATTCTCCTTTACAGGAATAATCAAAAGAATTCCGTTACATTACAGTCTATGAAGAAAAATCGTTCGCAGTTTATTTTAATAATGTTTCACTATTTCAAAGATATTGAAATTTATATATATCACTAACATGGATTACAAGAGGCTTACTTTAGAATATTGTTTGTATAGCTTTCATCGTTCATTTACAGGGACACACAAAAGAATTCGGTTAAAGTACAGCTTATTAATAATAATTGCTGGGAATGCTTTTTCAGTTGATGAACGTGTTTTGAAATTTAACTTATTTTTTGCCTATTACTTGGTGTGTATAAATTGTATAGATTATATACAGGGCAGCACAAAAGTTCTCAAGTACATTTCCATTTATTGTCAGAAATTGCAGAAGGGAAATGTTAAACTGTGCTATGTGTTTCCTAACTGAACTAAAATTTAGCATTATATTTAGTACATATACAAATCTATAGATTCTATACCGGGCTGCACAGAAGTTCTCGGATATTTTTCCGATTATTGTTGATAATTCTTGAAATTGGATTTTTAAATATGTTATGCATTTTCAAAATTGTTTAGTTAAATATCATCTTACACCTTATGGTAAAGATTTGCAAAATTATTTTGGAAGTGTTGGAAAGTGTTACATAATCTATGCTTGACTTGTGATTTTTCGTTCTTGTTTACATTATAATTGCATATTTAATATTATATAATTTTCATATTAAAGACAATTGCAGAAATATTTATATATAATATGATATATTATAGATATCTATACCGGATTTTTCAAAAGTTCGGTTCAAAAGTAAAACTCGATAAATAAAGATCTGTGTGTCGGAGAGACATGTGGTTTGCAGATAAATATTCACTGTGGTATAGAATTTTGTATGAAAAAAAATTAGTTCAAAATCCTGACAATAGAGGGTGGTGCTGCAGATCACTCCATGAAATAATTCCATATTGCTCACACAATGCCAGATTTGGATACAAAAACATTTTAGAATATTGCATTTACACTTTTAATATTCAAAAATAATAACGATGCGTGATGTTATTGTGATTGAAAATTGCACATGATAACCATTTTTATTTTTGCATATTAAAAGTGTACATGCATTGTATTCTCTAATGTTTTTGTATTCAAATATTGCATTGTGTAAGCAATATGGAATTATCTGCAGCAACACTCTCTATTGTCAGGATTTTTAACCTTTTTTTTAGTTATACAAAATCCCATACCACGCTGAATGTTTATCTGCAAAGCACATGTCTCTCTGACCGATAGATCTTTTTTATCATGTTTTATTTTCACACTGAACTTTTGAAACACCCAATATTATATTTATACATATTGTATGTGTATAGAATATATGTATTAGATTCATTTTGGCAGACATAACATCCCTTCAGCAATAAAACTACCATTATAAATATGTTTTATCACTAAACTTGATGTTATGTATTTAATAAATGTATATTAAAATGCTCTTTTGTTTAGTTTATTTTTATTGTACAACAACTATTTTACTCCTGATTTTTCTGTGTGTCCAGAATTGGATTAACATAAATAATGTGTAATTTTGCTTATAAAATGTTCTATTAAAATTAATGCAAAAAAAAAAAGAAAAACAGCGGGGTTATACCAGGATTCTACTTGTTATTTTATGTTACAAACTCTGAGTATTGTTAATCATTGTTCATTGCAAATTCTGAAGGTTGTAAATTTTGAAAAATACCCTGTAAAGGACTGTCAGAAGATGAAATTCGTTAGCTGATGAATAACAGTGATTTGAGTGGAAGATGTCTTGAGCAAATCTGATGAGGAATATTTTCCACCAGTAGATGTATCAGAATCTGAAAACAATTTTGAAGTGAATTCTGAAGAAAGTGACATTGCCAGCACATCATCTGATGATAATTTGGATGAAGATGAAGAGTTCATTGCAAAATCAGGAAGAGTGTGGAGAAGCTAGAACTTCTCCTTTCTTCAGAATGAACTTCAAGATTGTCTTCAGATTCTGACAAATCTACTGGTGAAATATATTCCTCATAAAATTTGCTCAAGACATCTTCCACTGAAATCACTGTTATTCATCAGCTGACGAATTTCATCTTCTGACAGGGCCAACGCACACAACTGATGGTGCAACAACAGTATTCGAAGTTTTCAATATGTTTCTTGATGATAAAATTGTTGACACTATATACACTTTCACCAATGGAGAAGCATCATGTGTTTTTCAAGATTTGAATGCAAATGCTGCTATGAACAGAATAAGAATTTGGACAGATGTAGATCCTGTTGAAATAAGAGCTTTTTTTATGTACTACTGACCTTCAGAAACCGAAAAAACATCAGTTTGGTAATTTACCCATCAAACTGTTAGAATTTAGTGGTAAACATGGGAGATGTTAAGATTTAGTTGGGGTCTTCAGAAGACCCCGGCTTGGTAAAGTACGTTGACAAGGTAGGCTTGGTATATAATTAAAGGTTAAATGTTTATTGTTCTTCATAACTTTCTGTTCCAAATGATGTATCAGAATTATTTCACATGGATAAAGTTTATTTTATTTTGCTTCACGTTGTCTTATTTATTTCCATTTCCAGCAACAGTTTTTTATTATGAATTCACAAAATGACAAGCTATGTCGCCGGTTCGGTAATGACAACCTATGTTGCCAAAGGCGAACGTACTTCAACGCCGAGTCCAGATTCTCGTGAATCCATACGACGACGCGACCAGAGAGTGCCAATTTACCTGGTGCACCTCCACAGGTGGCGCTCTTCGGCCGGGAGAGAGAGACTGGGACGTGAGCCTCTTGCGGCTCTCGACCCTTTCCCAAATCAATTGACGACAGAGGTCGATACGACGGAGGCACCCAAAATCAGAGAACATTACCACATAACACTTGGGCGGACGTTGAATTGATCCGACGGCTTCGTAGCCAGAACCCCAAAGGGGGAACCGGGTTCTAGGCTGATGCCGAACCACCCCAGCGACCCATTACTGTACCGCAACTTCGATCATCGAGTCCTAGAGAGGGAGGAAACGATTTGTTCATCGGTTGCAGCTAGGTGGTGACATGGGTAAAATCCATAGTAACAAACTTTAAGATTTTCAGTACTAAAACCTAATTTTGATATCATATTTAAATTTTTTGCTAAATTTTATTTTAGGACGCTAAACAGAAAGTCATTTGGTCAAATAGTTTAGGAATTATAATGAGTTTTAAAGTTTGGAAATCCTAATGTTAAATTCATTTGTAATCGTTGTGAAATAGATAGCAATGCAGGTATTATTAATTGTAAAGCTATGAATTGTAATCTATAAATTCTTAAACATAAATTGATTTATAGAAGCTCTAAATGCGTGAATCCAAAATTACAGCTCATTGTGTCAAGTAGTTCTCGAGTTATTCTTTAAAAAAGACCCGCATTGCTATCTGTTTTGCCCAGATTTCATATTAATTTAACATTAACCCATTCACTGCTAAAACTATGTGGGCTGAGTCTTCGATATTTTTACTGAAATTCGTTTCCCACCAAAAATTCTGAAAGATAATATTTGGTAACTTTAATAGCAAAGTTTTTGTGATTAAATAAAGTACACTAGTGTGCCAAACTTAAGCAACAAACACAAAATGCTAATTTCTGAACACGTGAGTACTCAAAAGGAAAGTCTATAAACAGCAAGTGTAGAAAAGAAGTACTACAGCACAGACAGTCGATGTGAAGTCTTCTTGACATCACAATGGTCACAATTGTCACAGTCACTACAATGAACAGAAATGTGATATCTTTCATTTGTCTCATTTGGTCACTCCACTGAATAATCACCATGACTGCTGCTTTTTGACGAGTCACTAGGTGACTTTACAATGAAGTCATCTTGTGACTCTCATGTGACTGTCATTTTGACACTCCATTGTAAGTCATCATGTAGCTGTTCTGTGACGAGTTCCCAAGTGACAGAAAATGAAATCGTCTGGTGACTTTTCACAAAGAAGTGCAATGATGACTTCACAATAGAGTGTCGATCACCGGAAAGTTACCATGCGACTTCATTGTGACATTATTTGACGACTCATCACAATGCAATGCTCACAATGACTTTAAAGTTCAGTCTTCAACTGACAGTGACTTGAGAATCACAAGGTGACTTCATTGTAATGTCACCTGGTGACCCATCACAAAGCGACAGTCACAGTGACTTTTCAGTGTTAACAATCATTTGAGAGTAATAATGAGACAGTGAAATATCCCATATTTTGATTCACCGTAGCGATTGTGACACTTCTAACCATGTGTGACGTCAATGGGACTTCACATCGACTGGCTGTGCTGTTAGGGTAGTACCTTTTTTCTACACTTGCTCTTTATAGAATTTCCCTTTGAGTACTCATGTGTTCAGAAATTACCCTTTTGTGTTTGTTGCTTAAGTTTTGCACACCAGTGTATTTTTTAACATATTAAAATAGTTGTGGCTAGCAAGTTTTTTTAGCACTTTCCAACCTAGTTGAAAAGTGCTTATGACTTCGGTTTGTCTGCCGTATGGCCGTCTGTCCGTGCTCTAACTCCCGTAAATATGCTCCGATTGCTCTGCAATTTTTATATGTTATTGTCGTTATCTATAGCATGTTCCCTATTTCAACGGAAGTGTGTAGCACTGATAGTTTTTTTACAGGGACACTCAAAAGAATTCCGTTGCATTGCGGTCTATGGGGAAAAATCATTTGCGGTTTATTTAAATAATGTTTCACTATTTTAAACGCATTGAAATTTATATATATATCACTAAGGTGCATTAGAAGAAGCTTAATATGGAATAGGGTGTGTATAGCACTTATAGTTACTTTACAGGGACAGTCAAAAGAATTCCGTTACATTAAGTCTATGGAGAAAAATCGTCTGCGGTTTATTTAAATAATGTTTCACTATTTTAAACGCATTGAAATTTATATATATTACTAAGGTGCATTACAAGAGGCTTACTACAGAATAGTGTGTGTATAGCAGTCATCGTTCATTTACAGGGACACATAAAAGAATTCTCTACTGTCTGTTAACAATAATTCCTGGAAGTGTGTTTTATGTTACTGAACGCGAGTTTAATTTTAACTCGCTTTTTGTCTATTACGTGGTGTGTATAAATTCTGTAGATCCTATACAGGGCAGCACAAAAGTTCGCGAACACATTTCCGTTTACTGACAGAAACTCCAGAAGGATAATTTTAAACTCTGCTACGCGTTTCCTAACTAAACTAAAATTTAGCATCCTATGTAGTATATATACAAATCTATAGATCCTATACAGAGCTGAATAAAAGTATTCGGATATTTTTCCGAATATTGTATCTGTTGGAAATTCCTGAAATTATGTTTTTAAATATGTTATGCGTTTTCCAAATTGTTTACTTAGATGTTATCTTTTAGCTTATTAAACGGTATGTTTTGTAAAATTATTTTGGAAGCGTTGGAAAGTGCTACATAATCTATGCTTGAAGCATGATTTTTCGTTCTTGTTTATCATACACTTTGATTTTGAATGTTGACAATTACGAGTATACTCGTGTTTGGCAGCGAATGGGTTAAAAGTTACAAACTTTGAACCTTCGTAATTCCTAAACTACTTGACCAAATGACTTCCCGTTTGGTATTCTCAGGTAAATTTTATCGAAAAAAGCCAAACATTCTGTCAAAACTAAGTGTTTGTATTGAAATTTTCAGAATTTGATACCATTTCAGTATAAAGACGACCCCGAAGCTTACTTTTTTAACATTAGTTAAAAAATATATATAATTCCCAATCAAATTGTTATTTCCGTTGTTTTCTGTGACAATTTTAGAGATTAAAATGCATAGGGAATGTCTTTTTTTTTTTTTTTTTTTTTTTGGGGGGGGGGGGGGTCCAATTGTGAACAGGTGTGTTTCCAATGACAATACAACATTTTTGTATTTTTAGAAGTTAATTATTAATTAATCATTTTTCTGTTAGTTGGGCACAGGCGATAAACTGCCAAATATCATGTATGGTTACAATCACTGGTCAGAAGTAGCACGCTACAAGTAACGAAACTCCATTGGACCCTATTCTCTGTTTGGGTTTGAGGCTACAATATCCGAAATGTTTCCCCAAAGCACGTGACTCAACATCAGGAAAATCAGGTCCGTTGCTGGTCTATGACATGCAGGCTTGAGTTGCAAACGAGTGGTTGCATAATTAAGAACTACAATGTCGGCAATATTTTCCCAAACCACGTGACTCTGACGTCAGTACGAATAGGGCGAGGCTAACGAAAAAGACAGGCTACCGCGGTTCATTCCACTTATCTTTTTTTGCAGACCACTAGAGTGACGTGATGCTCTTTTCGTACACCTGTATTGGTGCATTCGAGCATCACGTGACTCCGGCGGTCTGTAAAAAAATATACGCGTAAAGCACCGCGGTAGCCTTTCTTTTTCGTTAGCCTCGGAAGAGGGTCCACGCTGAGGGCACTACTTCAAGAAAAACTCAGAGCAAAGATAGAAGGTCTATGAAGAAAAAGAAAAAAGGTGCCATTTTTTAAATCAGGCGATCGTAACTTTCCTCTTTTGTGCAAAATGTGTTCTGCGCAACAGTTTGCGAATATCAGCAACAAATGTAAGCAGTGTTCTTGTTGCCACTCGGGCTAAAATGCTTCATTTGGTGAGGAAACGAACGATTGGACCAGGGGTGCCATTTCAGAACTTTCTTGGGGGAGGGGGGGGGGCAAAGTTTTTTTTAGGGTAGAGGCTCCAAGGGTGGAGTTTGGAGGGTCTACTCTATTAGACTCGCCAAATTGAGAGCGCTCAATTTTTGCTTCTTTTTTTTTGTGTGTGTCTACAAGCGACACTCTTATTCCCATAACTGAACAATTGATGTCGCTTATAATGTTCAGTCGCACCGTAGCATTTGCATAACTCTATTTTTAGAGATACTGACTCAATGCAGCAACCAGTTTCTGTTTTATTACTGTGACTGCCTCATTACTGATGTTTTACTTATAAAGAAAGGACATGTTTAAAAGCAAACTTTTCCATATCAACCAATCTACATGCTAAATTTTTGCTTTAGCGATCAATGCAGGAATCATTATGGTGGCGTTGACCAATCGTATCGCAGTTGAGTTAATCAATAGACGAAGCAGATCGTAGATAATTTATTTGTAGACCAATCAGAGTGTAGATAATTTATTTGTAGACTAATCGGATCGAATGTACAGTAGGAGTCATAAAAAAGGACAGGTATCCCAAAGTGACATCAGCTGCCCTTTCCTTATTCTCAACAAATTATACTTGGATTTTTAAAAGCAGAACATTGATTTTCCTTTTGCAAAATGTCAAACTGATATTACAATTAAATGTTTCGAGGTTCTTTCTGCTGATTATGGGGAAAAATTTAAAAAGTTTATTGAGAATGGGCCTGAAGAAATACAAGATTTTGTTTATGAAAATTACTCAGTTCGTGATAGTAACTAATAACGTGGTGTATTAAAAAAAGTAACATTACATAAAGTGTATCTTACAAAATTTAAATGAATGTTTTGTTGATTAAAACAAACTAGAGATGTTAGTGCATTTTTTGTCCAAAGAAACTTCCGTTAGTAACGGATAAGGAGAGTTTTTAGAACTATAGTATACAAATTTTTGAATTGATCTTATACATTTGGTTGATACAGACAGTTTCTTATCTTCAGAATGGAAATTATTCAAAATTTTCTCGAGTTTTCATTGCATAACTGTGAATTTAGGAGATACCATAGATTTCATTTGAAGAAACGATCTGCAACCACTTTATCCAATAACATGCAACATTACCACACTTTGCTACAATCTTGCCACTACATTAAGTAGACTGTGAGAGAGGCAGTGTGACAAACACAACAAAAACTAGATTGCGAAATCGAATATATCTATACTAATAAAAGAAAGTTTCGCTCTGTGTGTGTGTGTCTGTTGGCGATGGCTAGGAAAATCTAGCCCACCTAAAAGACTGGAAATTTAGGTGTGGATAGTCCAAGGTCTGGCCATGTGCACCTGAGCCTCATAATTTTAATATTTTGATAATTAGCCTAGATATTAATTAGATTCTCATTAACCATCGCTTCTAAAATGTCATCTTTTAAATCAAAATGGCGAAAGAAACGGACAGGCACATTGGATTTGCAACCGGAAATGAATGAATTCGAAATTATTTAACTAATTAGCGAATTTTAAGAAAACTAATTGAGATATCAAATTGAAAATTTCTGAGCATATGTAAAAAAAATATTCTGTATCTGACTATGGGATTTTTGAAAAATTCGGTTGGTAATTTTTTTTAATTTACTCAAAAAACTGCCGGCGCCAGTGAAAATGATCCGAGAAATTTTCAGACAGGGATCGGCTTTCATTAAAAACTGAACTACAAAGAGATCTGTTTCTCTGGCCGATCCCTCTCATTTAGTTTGCGAAAATGAAAGGAAATAATTGCCAAATTTTACTAATGAACAAATATTTAGGTAACTAATTAAGATATAGATTTGAAATTGAGGTCGGGAAGGGGTGTCATCTGCCGGCTATTTTAGCGTAGCGTCTTCGTTATGTTCTAATTATCAGAAAAATGTAATTCTTTTTTTAAGGATCGCGTTAATGTACGTGACGGTGGTTCTCTTGAACAAATTATTCCTTATATTGGCGGGTATGGGGAGGGAGGGGGTTAACGCCTTTCTCTGAGATTGTAATTATCTCGGGCCCGGGCAACGCCGGGCGGGTTAGCTAGTATATAATAAATGTCAATAATGTCATTATAGTATGTGTTAATGGGATCAATAGGCAACAGTACAATTTTGAAACTGCCTTTGAAATACGATATTTTTTTAATATTGAATGGGATACATATTTTGATTGGTTGATTTATGAAGGCCGATTATCTACACGAGGGATATAGGCCCTAGGGGGGAATGCCCTCCGTGGGGGTCTTTCTAAGGGATCCTAATCCTTATTTACAGCAAGGTTCGAAGAAAACCACGGAAAACTCCGAACGATTAGGTCGACGAGCGCGACAGGGTTTTGAACCCAGCACCTCCCGTCTACCAGCTTTGAGAGCAGAACCTCTCAGCCACTGGTGGGGCCAATATATATTTTGGAATTTCTAGAATTCATTGAATGAAATATCGTAAACCTTAATTATTTTGAGTTGGAAAGTTTCATTTCATAACATTTTAACGAGTTAAATCAGGTTTGGAATTTTTTCTTGATTGCGCAAGACATTTAGAATGTACTTATTTTTAATAGCACTATAGTGGATAGTTGAATTTAGATGAATAACTGATCTATCTATAAGTAGTTTTTTAAAAAAAAGGTTATTTTAGAACATACTGAAAGAAAAATGGGTAAATTAAGGGGTTAAAGGTCGATTTTTCAGTGTTTCACAATGAATCTATTTTGCTAAAGTTTTTTTTTTCATTAGGCTACAGTTTTTTATTTCTGATTAGCCAAATTGCTAAATTTTGTCAAAAGTCAGCAAGAACCCTGCCTATATTAAACGAAATATAAACTATAAATTGCACCACAATTTTTTCACTCATGTTGATTTAGTGTATTTAATTGTTTAATAAAATGTGTGTTCTTATATTGTAAAATAAAGTAATCAGACATAGTGTTTATGCTTTAATATATATAATTAATTATGGACAGATGAATAGTTATTCATCGTATTATTGTCATCCGAAGCTGCAAAACTGCTGGCCAAAGACAGTTTCCAACATGCATAAATGTGTGAGATTGATGGGCTAGGATATCGATGTGGGGGGCTTAGTGGGAGAACTACAGCACGGTATGCTGAAGGTCCCAGGTTTGAGTCCTGCCCCAGGTCAATTTTTCACTCACGTTCATTTACTGTATTTAATTGTCTGATAAAATCAGAGCTGCCAACTGTTACGAAAAAATCGTAGTTGCTACGATTTGGAGATAAAAACTACGATGCTACGAAAACTGCTCTAAAACTACGATTTTCTGCAAAAAACGAATTTCGTCAAATAATTGTATGAAAACCGCGAATTTCGCCAAAGAATCGCGGTAAAAACGCGGATTTCGCCAAAGGATCGCAGGAAAATGCTAATTTTGTCAAAGGAACATGGAAAAGAGTGCGAATTTCGTAAAATGATTGCTGAAAAAGCACGAGCTTCGTCAAAGGATCGCTGAAAAAACACGAAATTTGTTAAATTATCTTTGAAAAAACGCGAATATTGTTAAAGGATCACGAAGAAAACGCGAATTTCGTCTAAGAATCGTGTGAAAACCGTGAATTTCCTCAAAGAAATGTGTGAAAAATGCGAATTTCGCTAAAAGATCGCAGAAAAAACACGAATATCGCCAAAAGAGCGTGGAAAAAACGCGAATATAGCCAAAGGATCGTGTAAAAAACGGGAATTTCACCAAAAGATCAGGAAAAAAAAAACGCGAAATTTGCCAAAAGATCGCAGCAAACGAGCGAATTTCGCCAAAGGATCGTGTGAAAAACACGAATTTTGCCAAAAGATCGCGGTAAACGCACGGATTTCACGAAAGGATCGTATGAAAACCGTGAATTGTGCCAAAAGATCGTGAAAAAACCACTAATTTTGCCAAAAGAACGCGAAAAAACACGAATTTCGCCAAAAGATCGTGACAAAAACGTGAATTTTGCCAAAAGATGGCTGAAAAAATGCGAATTTCGTCAAAAGATCGCTGGAAAAAAAACCCGAATTTCGCCAAAAGATCACGAAAAAATGCGAATTTCATAAAAAAAATCGCTGAAAAAACACGAATATCTTTTAAATTACTACATTGGGTTAAAGATTGAAACCGGATTCCTTTTACTAATGTAGAAAATTCGCTGCGAAACGTGAAAAAAATTTAATTGAAAAAATCTATTAAAAAAAGTCTAAAAACTAGCTTCAAGGTTCATTACTTCAGACATATTGATGACCTTCGAGTCAAATCTTGTAGCTCCATGTGCATAGCAGCAGTCTTTTCACAAAACAGCACACACACAGACAAACATCCATGTTTATTATTATAGATGTAGTTTGTAATCTAAAACAATATACTGAGACAGAGCATTAATTGAATGGAAAGAATTATGTTTAATCAACCCCACCCGCAAAAAAAATAAAGCAAAAACAAAAGTATCCTACTTTGTGTATTTATGTAAAAACACATACGTTCAACTGATTAGTACTTGTTTGTTTAAAATTTGCAGCATAAAAAACAGCAACCAACCAACCTCCAGATAAATTTTAATTTTGTGTGCTACTATTTCTCATTTTCAAAGGTTGGCAGGTCTGTAAAATGTATGTTCTTATATTGTAATATAACTTGCACTGTTTATAACCGAATATGCATTGCAGATCATAGGTCTGTGGATTAAAAAGAATTGACTGAACATATCAACATTGTTTGAAAATAGTTGTGTCGAAAGCTTTTGTGTGTGTGAGAGTGCTCTTGTATAAAATTATACTTTGTAAATAATCTCAAACCAAGTCAGAGGCGGATTAACCACCTACCGGGCCCCTAGGCTTAACACATTGGGGGCCCCCCTCCTGCTCTATATGTATATACATTGATATACAACACATATATATATATATACAAACATACACACGCACACACACATACATATTTTTCAGGACAAAAAAAAAGGTTACAAACTATAGCGCCGGGCTCTTAGTTTGTCGGGCCCCTAGGCTTCAGCCTATTTGGTAATCCGCCTCTGAACCAAGTGAATCTTTCTAGATATTCTTGTACAGGAAAATATTTTGGCAAGTGGCTTGTTTCATTTACTCCTACAATGTCATTTGTAAAAGTTGTTCTGGATTTACAGAACAGTGAGCTCTAGTATGTGTTTGATGACATGTGCTATTGAGAGAGTATAAATCCAGACGGTTTTTAATTAAAGTAGTTTTTGCAGTTTATTTTTAAAGTGTTGGAGCATTTTTATGAGTGCATTGTTTTAATATGAAACGAGGGTAATGAAAAAGAAAGGCTACCGCAGTGCTTTACGCGTATCTCTTTTTACAGACCACGGGAGTCACATGATGCTCGAATCCACCAATGCAGGTGTATGAAAAGAGCATCACATCACTCTAGCGGTCTGTAAAAAAAGATAAGTGGAATGTACTGCGGTAGCCTGTCTTTTTCGTTAGCCAAGAATATGAAATTAGTGACGTTAAGTTTATTTTGTAAAAGCAGTGTTGAATCCAGACACTTTTCTCCGGGAGGGATTTCTGTAGCTCCGGGGGGAAAATTCCACTTTTTGACCATTGAAAGCATAAAATCTCAAATCTTCCAGGGTGGGGACATTTCCATGCTCCGGGGGGAATGTCACCCCTGGGCCACCCCCTGAATTCAACACTGTGTAAAAGGCTTTAAAATACAGTAGACTCCCTGAAATTTGCCACCCTAAAATCCATGAAACTTACAGTTAAAATGTAGGTGTAAAATTCAAATTTTTTATATCATTCTGTACATTTTTTAATATTTAATTCTATTAAATATGATTCAAATCATGTTTTCTCATGAAGGAAGTATACATTTATTTTTGAAAAAAAAATCAAGATAGTGCTGATATCAGTGGCGATCACTTTCTTTTTACGAAATAATTTATGTATTAATCAAGCTGTTTTGGTTATTAAGTCTGGCTAAACATGAAATAAAACTTTGTTATTTTAAGATTTTGATGTGAATTACTAGTGTACATTTATAAGGCAAGTTTCACTGAATAATTCAAGAAAAAATTATTTCATCATCATTGTGCATATTTAGTTATGCAATATAATAAATTTACTTGACTTTTACTTTTAAAAATTTAAATGTTTTTTCAATTTTATTATTTTACTTAATTATAAGCATTTATTATAATTTCGAGTGCATTATTAAATTCAAATTATTGTTTCGATAATGTAAACAAAACAGTGACCAGAATTCTACAAAATTCTAAAATTTGCACCATTTCTGGTTTAGAGCTATGCAGATTTAAGGAAGTCTACTGTAGTTAAAGTGAAATCAGTTGTAAAAACACAGGTAAATCTATTTTCTGAGGAAACATTATTTTATTCCTGACATATAATAATTGACTTCTTCCGAGTACAAACAAGGAGATGCTCATTTAACAGATATTTATGAGAAAAACTTTTATATCATAGATCACAAATGAGACTTCTTCCTATTAAATAAGGAAGTGCATATTAAAATGGCATTTTAGAGAGAATCCTTTACTGCATATTTCACATGTGCAAGGTTTCTCTGCAATATAGACGCAATAATGTGTCTTTAAATTACAAAATTCTTTACTGCATACATCACATGTAGGTTTTTTTTAACCTTCCTACTCTGAATGGGTCGAATCAACCCTTTTCTATAATTTATTTCATTCGATTCGAACCAGAAAAATTTCTCATAAAATAAGTTAAATAAAAGTTTCAGAGAACTAAGTTAAATAAATATGTTAAATAGTTTTAAATAAAAATTATGGTGTGAAATGTTTTTATCAAGGTTGAGCAAATTTCAACAGGGTAGAAAGGTTAAATATGGATACAAAATACTTCTTTAAATCAGATGATGTAGAAAATTCTTTATTAGACACTTCACACACAACACACTTCATCCGAAAATATGCAATCGCCACTTGCCACATCGCAACTAAACAAAAAGGTGGGGCGACGAAATATAATAAAAACAATCATCCTGTACTGCATATTTCACAGGTGCAAGGTTTCTCTGCAGTATAGATGCAATAATGTGTCTTTAAGTTACAAATTGTAGAAAATTCTTTACTGCATACATCACATATAGGTTTTTTTAAATATGGATACAAAATACTTCTTTAAATCAGATGATTTAGAAAATTCTTTATTAGACACTTCACATACAACGCATTACATCTGAAAATATGCAATTGCCACTTGCCACATTGCAACTAAACAAAAAGATGGAGCGACAAAATAAAATAAAAACAATCATCCACTACTTTTCTTTGCAAACCACCATCAAGAATTTGATGAAAATTGGATGAAAAATATTTTCTTTGCAATAGACAAAATTGTAATTTATAAAATACTGCCATAAGCTATACTTAATTAAAAGTTATATTTGAAAGGTGATCAATGCAAGTCCTGTTTATTTTAGTTCAACAAGAATTAAGATTTCTAAAAAGAGACTACTAAGTTAAAAGGGCCTACTGGTTACTGGTTGCTAACTAAAAATTTCAAATTTCAGATCTACAACAAGATCCTCATCACAATTCAAAGGTTCACTTTTGATATGAAGAGTCTTGTGTGATTTTAAACCATCTTCTGAAGAAAATTCTACATTGCAGACTTCACAAATCAGTTTTTGCAAATGAACAATCTGGTGCAATGAAAAATCATCTTCAGACAAAAAAATTTCATTGCATATGTCACAATTCAAAGGGTTGTTTTTTATATCGATACTCTGGTGTGATTTTAAATAATCTTCTGTAAATTCTTCATTGTCTACTTCACGAGTTACATTTGATAAAGGCTCACTTTTGATATGAACACTACAGTGCAATGAAAGATCATATTCAGAGAAAAATTCTGCATTGCATATATTACAATTCAAAGGTGTACTTTTGGTATGAATAATCTGGTGTGATTTTAAATCAGATTCTGAAAAAAATTCTTCATTGCATATTTCACAAGTTACTTTTAGTAAAGGCTCACTTTTGGTATGAGCAATCTCATGTGAAGAAAAATCAGATTCTGAAGAAAATTCTTCTTTGCGTGCTTCATTGAAAAACTTATCTCCGTGAATAACCCAGTGAGCTTTTAAACCATACTCTGAAAAAAATTCCTTATTACAAGCTTTACAAGTGAAAGACTTACTTTTGGTATGAGTAATCTGGTGATATTTTAAATTATATTCTGAAGAAAATTCTTTATTGCATATTTCACAAAACAAATGCTTATTTTTGGTATGAATAGCCAAGTGTGATTTTAAACCAGATTTTGAAGAAAATGCTTTATTGCATTTATTGCATGCATCACTAAACAAAGGTTTAGGTTTACTTTTGATATGGATAAAATGGTGACGTTTTAAACCAATTAATGAAGAACATTTTTTATTGCATATTTCACAAAACAAGGGCTTATTTCTGTTATGAATAATATGATGCAATTTTAAACCAGCTACTGAAGAACATTCTTTATTACATACTTCACAAACAAAAGATTTAGCAACGGTATGAATAATCTGATGTGATTTTAAATCATATTCTGAAGAAAATTCTTCATTGCATACCTTACAGAATAGCTTATCTTTATGAATAACCAGGTGAGCTTTTAAACCATAATCTGAAAAAAATTTCTTATTGCATACTTTACAAATAAAAGACTTACTTTTGGCATGAGTTAATGAGTGGTGAAACTTTAAATTAGATTCTGAAGAAAATTCTTTATTGCATACATCACAAATCAAAGATTCATGAATAACCCGGTGTGATTTTAAACCAGATTCTGAAGAAAATGTTTTACTGCATACATCACAAACAAAAGATTTACTAATGGCATGAATAATCAGATGTGATTTTAAATCATATTCTGAAGAAAATTCTTTATTACATACTACACAAAGGAAAGTCTTACTTTTGATGTGAGTAATCAGGTGATACTTTGAACAACATTCTGAAGAATATCCTTTATTACATCCCAAACAAATGAATGGCTTCTCCATGGTATAAATATAAATGTCTGAATAATAAGACTCTAAAAAAGTACTTGGTACAAATATGTGCAGTGCATACACAAATAAGGTTAAAGGGAATTTTATCTACTTTCTACCACAGAACTAACAAGCTTATCCTTGGCATAAATATGGAAACAAGCCTTAAATATAAACATCCAAGGAATTGTTTTAATGCATGCCTCTAATATGAAAGATAGTTCTTTGTTAAGAGAACTAAAATAGATATTTCGAAAGGATTTCAGAACAAATGTTTTATAGATTTACTACTTCTTAGCTGAAATGTTTCAGAAAAGAATATACACAACACCATAACAATCCTTATTATTTAAACTACAATTTTCTTACATTCTTTGACAAAAAATCATGTAAATATTTCACATCTTTATAATTTTGAATATTTAAACTGTTTACTGGAAGAAAATATGTTCATTCTGTAAATATATACTTTTTATTATAGACTTCTAAGTTTTTAAATTTAAAGAAAAAAATATTTTTTTTTTTTAATTGCAGAAATTGGAAAATTTTTAACTAAAATATTGCACTTGATGAAAAAAAAAATATTTTCAGCATATTTACCATATATTTTTAAAATATGATAACAAAGTTTCATGTATTAGTTTCTTATTTTAAAAAGTACATAATTAAAAAGGAATTTTCTTTCCCTATACCATAATAATAAAAAATATTTATCTAAGAATAGTCCACACTTCATTCAATATGACAGGCATATCTGGAATAAAGAAAAAATTATGGACTTTGGTATCCTTTGCATATTCACAGTCTTTTCAACATAAATTATTTCTTCATGATGAATTCCAGAAATATCTAAACCTAAAATAAGAAAAAAATACATACATGAATATCTCTTTATAGATTAGAGATTTCAAAAATATTTAAGGGTACTTTCATGTTACAGTGACACCCCACAGTTACGATTATGTCATGATTGCAGTTACGATCTCACCAAGATCACCACAAAGTTTATATATGCATATACAGTAGACTCCCTAAAATCCGCACATTATTGCAGATGTAATCAATGAAACTTATAGTTAAGATGTAGGGAGAAAATTCAAGATTTTTAAAACTATTATATCATTCCATGCACATTTTAATATGTAATTCTCATTAACATGTCTGAACACATGTTTTCTCATCAAGAAATTATAACTTTATTTCAGAAAAAATTCAAGACAGTGGTGATCATGATCTTTTTTACCAAATACATTTCTGTATTAATCAAGCATTTTTGGATATTAAGTTTGGCTAAGCGTGAAATAAAACATTTTTATTTTATGATTTTTATGTAAATTATTAGTGTACCTTTATAAGGAGAGTTTCACTGAGTAATTAAAATAATATCTCATTATTATGCCTATTCAGTTATGAATTGTTGTTTGCTTGACTTTTACCTTTAAAATTTTAATCATGTTTTAAATTTCCTTAATTTTTATTACTTTACTTCATTATTTTAATATTTTATTTCATTGTAAGCATTCATTATAATTTCCATTGCATTATTACATTCAAATTACTGTTTAATAAATGTAAACACAACAGTGATCAGAAATCCACAAAATTCTAAAATCCACACAACAAGCTATGCAGATTTGAGGGAGTCCACTGTATATACTCCAAATGCCCATTATCAGGGGTGCAAAAATCTAGGTGCCAATGGGCTGATTCCCACCACTAAATTTTTAGTATTCTTCGCCTAATAAGAATACTGAAAAAATTTGAGCGAAGTATACTAATAAAATTTGACGAAGTTTACTAATAAAATTTAGTGGTGGGAATCAGCCCATTAGCGCCTAGATTTTTGCACCCCTGCCCATTGTATACCAATGGCATTATATACAGATTATTTATACCTTATATACAGCATATGCATCTTATACACATGTCACATATGGCTACAACTGGGCCTAGGGCTACTATAATAAAGGGTGAATCATCAAGCATTTTGTTTCCCACTTAGACAAATCAGCGATTGTTACCCACACGGCTAGAAGTGAAGTGTCATGGCCAATCATTTTTCTCCTATGGGCAATAAAATGGTGGCATGAGTCACTCCAGATTGTAGGAGCCTTAACTGGGCCGTATGTGTCATGAAATGTTATACAATAATCCCTCAACATTCGCGAGTTTCGATTATTCGCGAATATGAAAATGCAGAAAACAACATTCGCAAGAATCTGACTTGATGATTTGTGATTTAAACAAAAAATTATTCTTTCTTTTTCAGAATTTAAAGTGGTTAAAGATAGTTTCCCCTGTGTTTTCTTAGTATGTATTTACAAATCAATTTTCAGTTGTCAACTGAAAAAGGAGCGAGTGTTGTAGGAAAGCAAAATAATAACAGAAGAATACTTATTGCAATGGTGCTATTAGAAGTGGTAAGGTCACGGTATCTTTAATCTATTAATTTAAAATGTGCAGGTTATCATAGAGATGAAGCTCAAGCTGTACTTAGTTAGCAAATAAAAGCATTTCTGAAATATTTAGCTGTATTTAAATATCGCATTTTAACATTGTATCGCATACTGACCCACTAATACATTATCATCTCTTTGCGAATAAGAGAGAGTCAAAATTACTTTACACAAAAACCTGTGTTTGTTTAGCTTAATCATTTCTCCAGTCAGTTAATTTGAATTATCTTCAATAAATAAACTCCATATTTATGAATATGTCTGTACATTCACCTTCTACATGTATGTTATACATAATGTAATGTTAATACATATATCCTTTTGCTCTTTGAAATGGTGTGCCATTCTAATTAAAATTTCAGAGAATGTAACTCCTTCTTTAGTGCAGAGAGATAGACTCAACATTTGTGGATTTGACATTCGCGAGGTTTTCTTGGAACGTAACCCTCGCGAATGTTAAGAGATTACTGTATACTATTATAATGTCATATATGCATTACAATTTAGTGATAAATCTTGGTCGCTTGGCGATTCATCCCCGGGGGATACTATAACACAAAAGTACTGAAAAAAGATACTGTTATATAAAGTTTTTTGATAATTATGAATATTTTTTCTTTATCGGCATTTTTTCTTTTCTTTTTTTTTAAAGAGTTAATCATTGTAACATACAAATGCACCAACAAAATAGACCAGAAAATATCAATTACCATTCACCACATGCTGACTAAATAAAATAAACAATCAGCTACTTTTTTTTCTTCAACAATTTTTAAATAAGGGGCTGTCCATAAATGATGTCACACTTTTTTTCAATATTTTTGACCCCCCTCCCCAACTTTGTCACAAAGTGTCACAGTTCACCATACCCCCTCCCCCCCCTCTTGTCACATGTCACACTATATTACATAAACATATATTTGCAGTTCAGAAACAAAGCACTACGTTATAGATCATATTTCAAATTTTATTTTTAAACTTTAACTATGTGTTTTAATGACATTTGTGAGCATAACAATAAAAGTGATTTGTGCACTTATTTTGTATGAAATAAGATTAAGGTTTACAACAAAAAATATAATTAATATACAATAGTAATAAAATATTAATATGAAGGAGCAATTGATTTTTTTTTTAAAGAAAGGAATATAAGTAAAAACAAATCACATGAAAGTTGTTTTTGCCCCGATTAAAAAATAACCTCAAATTCTGGTAATTTCAAAATAACTTCAAAATTTAGTTTGCTGATTTTAAATGATTTTATTTGAATCAAAATGTGTGATGTCACACTTCTTCTTACCCCCTCCCACCCCCTTGTCACAATCTCATGACCCCCCCCCCCTCCAAGCGTGACATCATTTATGGACGGCCCCTAATGTTTCAACTTTTAAATGGTTTGACCCACATTTTCAACATTTTCCAACATAGTTGAAAAGTGTTTATGAAATCTGTCCCTGCTACAACTCTCGTAAATATACTCTCGTAAATAACCATGATATTTTTTATATGTTATTGATGTTTATTACAGAATGTTCAATATTAAAAAAGAAGTGTGTAGCATTTATAGCTCATTCACAGGGACACACAAAATAATAATATTACATTATGGAATGTATCTGATGCATTTTAATGATGTTACAATACTTCAAACATAATGAAATTGATATGCATAACTAAGGTGGACTAAAACATGCTTTCTCAGGAGTATAGAACAAGTAGCATTTATAGTTTGTTTACAGGGATGCACAAATAAATTCCATTACATTATGACCTATGGGGAAATACTCATTTATGATGCATTTTAATGATGTTATGATGCTTCAAAAATAATGAAATAAAAAAGGATCACTGACAAGTAAAGATACTATAGTCTGTGCCGGCGAATTTTGATTTTTATAGCTCCTTTGATTCGTCTCATCGAGCTTAGTAATTAATTTTATACCTCACAAATCGGTTATTGAGTTTTTATAATGACAGGGGGCCGGGTCAAAGTTTAAAATTTTGTTAATTGAAAAACAAATGCCTTCAAAGAAATAAGTAGGAATTTAAGTTTACTAATTGTTTTTGCAGTGCCATATGTTGCCATTAACTACTATAAGGTTATATTATTGTTTAAGTGTGGATTTGCCAAAGGAAGATACATTGATAAAGATGAAAACTACATCACCCGTACAGACTACTGTTTTAAAATTCCCAGAAAGAAAGCCGAGTTGTTTTGAACGTGTCGTCGAGTCAGCTGAAGAAGCCTTTGCTTGTTGTGCACACTGTTAGAAATATTTTTGTTTTACTCACTTCTTCAGAATGAACAATGTGTCAAGAATTGACTATCATCCATGCATGTCATCAAATAAATTTAAATCTTACTCATTTCTTTGATGGCAACTGATACATGAAAATTTAAATGATAGCATTTTAAATAATAACTTTAAAAACCATACAATTATGGAATATTCTCATTTGTTTTTGAAAATGACTGGGAGTGAGCCGAAACATGTCAAACAACCTAATAAAAGTTATTTTGATTGATGGACGTATTTTGCGATTTTTATTCCCACGACTGAAAAAGGAAAGAACCAAAAGGGCTTTAAGGGACATTGGGCGTTGCATCCTGCCAAATTGGTTTAGAGTAAGCACCAAAGAAAAATTATATTAGAGCTGAGAAAATCTTATAGTGCACATGAAGAAAAAAAATTTCAGAACTCTGAGGAAAGATATTTAGAAACAACAAACTAAGTGATCCTTTCAATTCACAGAAATTAGGATTGACATTTTAAAGACAACTTACATTTCTCATGTAATAGAAAAAATGAACTGATGGTTTTCCTTTCAAACTTTGGATATGGATTTAAAATTTCAAGGCATAAAACCTTGTTCAATCAAAGAAAATATCAGGGATTCCAGTTTTGGCTTTATTTTGTTCATATTTTGGCTAAAATACTTCTGTTAAGAAGTGGATATTGATGTCACCACCCCAAATATGCATTGTTCATGGAAGTACAGTATACTCTCGATTATCTGGTTTGCGGATTATCCGTGCTCTTCCGGACTCACAAAAAAAAAAAAAAAAAAAAAAATTAAGAGAAACATTTCCATGCTTATCATGCATGAAAAATCGATGTTGATGTGAATTAGAATCTTGTCCAGCTGATAGTATTGTGAAGTGCGTAGAGATCAAATCGAACGCTCTGGAACCTGTTTGATGGGGTAGGTTTGAAGGGGAATGGAGGTATTGGAATGTTATTTGTACCAATAGCCTTTCAACTGTCCTCTCTCACTTTTGCACATGTTCCTTTAGTTTTTGCATCTTGTTTATTGTCAGCTAGTTGCTTAAAATTTTTACTGGTAAAAATGATTGGTGTGAAACGAAAACGAAACTTTTAAATGTTAAACAAAAATTAGAAATCCTTCAAAAACTTGGTAATGGCAAATCAACTAGCAAATTAGCAAAGGATTATCAAATTGGAGTACAAACTGTACATGGTATAGGGAATATACGGAACAAAGAGGATTTGATTACGGTGACATTACCGCGGTTCATAAAATATGTGTCGATATACAACAAGAGATGAACAAATAGCACGAGCAAAGATGCATTACAGATTTTTTTAAGCAGTAAATGTTAAAAGAAAAATTCTCAGTTTGATGTTATACAGCATGCAAATGCAAGTAATTTTTTATATTTTTGTACTGATGTTGATTTTTTCTTCAATAAAAAGAAGTTTTCGGATTATCCGTGTTTTTCTATTGTCCGTGCAACCCCTCCCGGTGATTAACCCGGATAATCGGGAGTGCACTGTAGTTAAAAATGAAAGCACATCAGGTTTTGGAAAGTTTTCTGAAAATTTTATAAGAGAGCATAACCATAAGATTCCAACATTTTCCAAAGTTATAAAAGTTGCTCTTGTGCTGCTGGTCACAAGCATACCTTGTGAAAGAAGCTTCAGTACCAAAAATCGAATAATCTTTAAGATCAGAAATTCATTTAACAACCCAACTTTTAAGTATCCATAACATTTGGTGAAAGTTGAAAAATATATGTTGTAAATTTAAAGTTGACTTTCTTCCTTTTTTAAAATAAAAATAAACATTTTACATAAGTATTCTAAGTTGTCGACTTGTCCCGCAGTGGCGCGGACGGTAAAAGCTCGGTTCTCGTAAGATCACCGAAAGCCAAGCAGCATCAACCGCAGTCAATGTTTGGGAGGGTGCGTCGTCTATCCTCTCTCATCTGCCTCTGCTGTGGGACCGTGTACGTTAATGGGAGCTGGTGCACGTTAAATCTGTTCATGGCTCCAAAGTCCTCCAAGTTCTACATAAGCATTACCTCTGCGGGTGCCAATCCAGATGCAGGTCTCTCATCTGGAATTGGTTCAAAATAAAGAGACATGGGGGGACAGTACAATAGACCTCTGGTCGCGGTGCTTTGGCTTTCGAGCCACCCCCCCCCCCTCCCAGTAATACAGTAATAAGTTGTCGATTTAAATTCTTTCAATGGTATTTTGTCATGCCAGTATTAATGTAATCTATATATATATATATATTATGCTAGCATATGTGACACAGAAATCGTGATTATTTGTTAATTGTGTAATGGCAATGCCCAAATGAAACAAATCTCATTGGTTATATATGAAAGTCCTTTGGCAGGATTTGGGCCACGGTAAATTTTTCTTATATTCAGACATTTTGGAATACAAAATTTGCCATTGATTTAGTTTAAATAAATTAAATTTTCAACATATTTATAGATAGATATAAAAATAATACTATAGATATAAAAAATGTACTATAATGACTTCTATCACTTTCATTCATAATAAACAAATTTGTTGAGAAGATTCAAGCCACAGATTTGTTTGGAAATCTCTGTTCGGGCATGTGGCATCATCTCTCTGACATTTTTTGAAATACATGTTGTTAAAAATAAGGAATCCGGTTTCAACAGCAGCCTAATATAGCAAATTTATCCCTCCATGATTTTTGAATTTTTAATGAGTGAAATGTGCAATTTCTGCCTAGACTTTTCTTACAGAAATCGCGATTATTTGTTAATTGTTTAATGGCAATAATGAAGTTTTATAAAATGCATCACATTAGCATTTCACAAATCTTAAATTGAAATATATCAAGCCTCGATCTTATGCCATTATATTTATGCCATTTAGGTTCAACCATACGAACTTCCCTGACATTTTCATTCTTTAAAAGTAAGTGTAATAATTTTCCTTGACTGATTCATTTTTTAAACGTAACTGTTATACTTTTGAAATTTTAGCTCTTGTTTAAATTTTTGTTATATTTTTCCATGACAGTTTGCTCGAGCAATGCTGGGCGGGTCAGCTAGTTCTTTAAATAACATGTACAATAAAACTAGGGTTTAAAAATATTTTTTTCTCACTCCCAAACAGTTCAACTTCCCTCCATTTATAAATATTCAAGGAGGGAGACACCCCTCCTAGAAAAAAATTAAATTTCATGCCCTGGTGAATCCTTTTAAATTTTTATGCATATATTGAGCCGGTCAGACTACATATTTTTTTTTATCAGTCTGGCACGGGTCATTAAAGAATTATCTTTATTCTGCTGCCTGGCCCATTTGAAACTCTGTTCATTTTGCTGGCCCATAGTTTAGGCTCGATACAGACCCGTGCAGACCTCTCTTTTAAGAACCTACACTAGTCACAGAAAGAAACACTCAAGCTAATGTTAAGTCTAGGTGGTAGTCTAAGGGAAGGTTCTAGCACGATTTCTTGCTTGCATTTTAATATTTTTAAATGCTTTTTTTTTGCATAGGATAGCTGAGGTCAATCTCCAACATTGTTAGTTTTTACTTTTTTGATTTTTGTTGCAGTTTTTTTCATAAGCAGGCATTTTTAATTTTGGAACAGGTTCTGAAAGTGAAAGTACCCTTATATAAAATAAATGGAACCAAAATCAAAACAGTAAAAACTAACAATGTTGGAGATTGACCTCAGCTATCCTATGCAAAAAAAAAAGCATTTAAAAATATTAAAATGCAAGCAAGAAATTGTGCTAGAACCTTCCCTTAGACCAGGAGTGAAATTCCCCTGAAACTAATGAGTAACAAACAAGTGAATTTTTTCATTGTTAAACTAAGCATAAAGCCGACAGAGTTCCCAGCTTGGGACATTTTTCACTCTGTCAGCTTTACGCTCAGTTTAGCAATGAAAAAATCCACTTGTTTGTTTCTTACTTTTAAGAAAATGGGAAAACTGAGCTGTGGCCCCCGTCAGCATGTCTAAGTAGGAAAATACAGTAAAATTGATTAACATGGAATCAGAAGGGAGAAATTTTGTTTTAGACAGGTTTCCATCTTAACAAATACAATTGTAGAATTCTCTTTTTGCTTAGATAATAAAAATTTTCTGTTTAAGGCAGAATTCCATGATAGGCATGTTCTGTTTTCATAAGTTTCACCAGTGATGATGTGGATGGGCTATATCACATCATTTAAGTAAAAATGTGTAGAAGATATGAATAAAAAAATTCTGATGGGTTGTTTAGGATGCATAATTTTTCTCTTGCAAGGTATAAAATAGTTTGTGGATAGTAGCAGAAAAGACATATTTTATATTTAAATACACCAAATCTATACTTTCTTTTAATAAAGACAACCCTGACTTATTTTTTTAAAAGAAACTCAGTTTTGTGGAAGTGTTTGGGTTCGAGAAGCCCACAATTCCAAAACACTAATGACATTTACTGTTACACTGTAGAAATAAATGTGGAAACAAAGAGTTTGGAAATTAGAGATAAAGTGCCTGCATGACCTCTTATACTTTCCCCACTAGATGAAACGAATATGCTTTTGACTGAATACAAAATATTTTAACAAAATCAAGGCTGAATATTTGGCTATTCAGTTACTGAATGTATAAAAGTAATTCATTTTTGTATAAAAGCAAGATATAATAAGAACTTTACATAAAACATGTACTTCTCAGTAAAAATATATTATTTTCTTTAAAAAGCTCAACTTGAGTAAATTATAATCTTACAAAGACATTAATTTACACTTAACAAAAATATTCGGCTATATTCGATCTATAAACATTATCAGAAAAAAAGCTTTTTCTCAGTAAAATTTCCTCACAATCAGAATACTGGTATAAACATTTAAGATAATATTTTGTTTCTATAAGATTCATTCATTATGATTATCTCATGAAACTTCTGGAACAAAATAGGATAGAAACAGTAGGAATATGCACATTTAGAAAGAATCAAACTCAAATAATCATTATAGTGGTTGTCACAATCCCTGCTCAACAACGTGAACCATGAAATAAGACTAAATTTGGCTAAAAGACTAAAATTCAATTTTGTTATACTGACTTACTTATTTCACTTTTTAATATTAGAAGGTTTATCCTCTACGATTTCAACAATATTTTTTGTATTTATATAATTTACAATTTACACAATCTCAAAGTTTGTATTATTCGTAGTTTTTGATGAAAAAAATGCAGTTTTTCTCTTAATTTTAGCTCAATTATTTATATGAGCACAATCGTGCAACAATTTCTTCTTTACATATATTATAAAATACATCAAAATGTACAATATATGTAAAAATAAAAGTGTTGCAAAGCTGCGCTCATAGTAAAATATTAAAAATAGAGTTAAGTAATTGTATTCCTTCATGTCACTAAAAGACTTTAGGATGCAGCAGCGTGTTTAAACGTGCTAAAATTAACGTAACTATTGCTAATGTAAAGGAATGCAGCTATTAGCAATAGTTACAACGTGAAATTTTCTGATTAAATTTTTGTATGTAAAGGCATAAAATTGGCGGGTTTGACTATTGAAGTGATTTGGAATAGAATACTGTTTTACAAATTTTTTTAATAAATAAATAACTTTTTGAGTTATAAGCAATTGTTGTCATGTGATGACAGGTTTTTCTCCTTTCCTGTGCTTTTGCATTAGGAAATTCAATTCAAAGCACCTACTTTGACCCTATTTTCTGAAAGATCTTCTGCCTTTAGCAAAAAATGGAAACCATCATTCAATTACATAGTTTCTGAATAAGAACACCAGCCAGTTTCATGTGTTTCCGAACAAAAATGAATTCAGAAATGTGTCAGAAATTAGGTCCTTTGGATTTTAGAACAGCATTAACAAATTACTTCAATCAAATATCATATTTAAATATAAGCAGCAAAATTCCTATACTTACATCAGAAATGTTGAAACAGGAATTTTAGATCAATGTTGATTTCTCAAAGCTTTCACATTTTAATAAAATATATATATATATATTCTCCACTAAGTAGTATTGGGGAAGGTTTGTTTTCTGAGACAGGAAATATCTATGAGGAAAAGAAATATAGAATAAGTAGGTATTATAGTAAGGAAAAAGAATGTTGATATAATTTTAAGGTTTTTGAAAATGTTAAAGGTCTAAATAAAGTGTAATAGAGTAGACTCCCTTAAATCAGCATAGCTTAAAACCAGAGGTTGCGCGGATTTTAGATTTTTGTGAATTTCTGGTCACTGCTTTGTTTAAATTTTTTTAAACAATAATTTAAATTTAATAATGCACTCAAAATTATAATGAATGTTTACAATAAAGTAAAATAAAAAAAATTAAGAAAATTTAAAAAACATTTAAAATATTAAACGTCAAGTAAATAATTAATAATGCATAACTAAATATGCATAATGATGATAAGATAATTTTTTCTTGAATTATTCAGTGAAACTCGCCTTATAAATGTGCACTCATAATTCACATCAAAATCTTAAAATAACAGTTATCTTTCATGTTTAGCCATACTTAATAACAAAAAAAGTTTGATTAATACATAAATTATTTGGTAAAAACATTGTGATCGCCAGAGATATCAGCACTATCTAGAATTTTTTCAGAAATAAATGTATACTTCCTTCATGAGAAAACATGAGTTGAATCATATCAAATAGAATTACATATTAAAATGTGTACAGAATGATTAAAAAAAACTTAATTTTAGACCTACATCTAAGTTTTATTGTTTACATCGGAAACGATGTGTGGATTTTAAGAATTTGAAGATTTTAGGGGGGCGGATTTGAGGGAGTCTACTGTATTTCTTAATTATATAAAAAAAAGAAATCACACTTTCAATTTATAATTCAATAAAAAAAAATTTAAATCCTTAAAAAGAGACATCATTTAATGTTGAATTTTATTTTCATATGAAACTTATGAAATTGTATTGAATTGAGCACACAAAGTTTAAAATCTTTAAAATTATTTTGTTAAAAACTTAAAAAATCACTATATGAATTCTGAAAAAACTCCATTTACTATATATTCATACCTGCCAACTAAATTTCGTTGAAAATCAGAAGATTTTGGACAAAAAATCAGAAGAAATTAGAAGATTTTGACGAAAAATCAGAAGAAATAAGAAGATTTTTAAAATTTTATAAAACTTTCAACATGGATAAAATAAAACTAGCTGGTATCATAATAAATGGTCAAATTTGAAAGACAAGTAAGAGTAAAATGAAATATTCACTAATTTGCAATTAAAGAATGTATATTGCGGACAACAAAGAATAATTTCATTTCATAAAAAGAATAGCTACAAAAAACATTTATAGTAGATTTTTTACTTTTCATTAAAATGCACTTAAAACTTTCGTGATTTGGAATATTGGTGTTAAACTAATTAACTGGTGGTTTTATGTAACACCACTTAGAAAATTTAACCAGTAAAGTATTTTTTGCCGCCATATACAACCAAAACTGAGTAAATATATTTATATTATTCAAAATTGACAACACATGGACCATTAAAATATTTGCAATACATACTGTATATTATATGATAGAAAAAAATAATAACAAAACATGTGAATAGAAAATTTACTAAAACTTCATTATATATTACTAAAAAAAATTACTAGAAAAAAATTATTTTGACAACATGTTCATAGTAGATTTCTTAGCTTTTTTTAAAAAGTCATTAGAAAATTGTGCTTTATAACATTTATTGTCAGTAAATGATTTTGCTAACAAAATGTTTTCTAGAGTTTGTCATGATTGATGAACGGAACCGAGTCTTAAACTGAGAGTTTTCTTAATTAAACTGAAAATGCATTTGCATTCAGCACTGCTGTGATGAATAGTCAATACAATACAGCTTTTAACACTTTGCAAATCATACCATATTTCAAAATTTCATCAATGGAACACATCTTTCCTAACAGGGCAATGCACGAAATTCATGTTCCAGAATAGATATTTTTTTTCACATTGAAGTCTTGTGAACGGATTCTGTAATAAGTTCCAGTCCACATCATCAATTTTTGAAAGAAATGGAAATTTTTCCACAAAAAAAAAAAAATTACATACATTGTAAGAAGATTTTTTTGGAACAGCTTTGGGATTAGCCTGCTGTTCACCATCTTGTTTTTTTTTTAAAATCAAAACATATTTGTTTTGTTTCTCATTTCCAAAATAATTTTAATCCATATTTACTTATTACAAACACGTTATTTAATTTTATTGACTAATTTATTTATATTTAATAATAATAATGTTTTGATTTAACTTGATTACGTCAGAAACAAAAACAAATGTTTTAATTTATCGCCCACGGTCAGCCATCTCATATTTTAAATCAAAACATTTTAACTTTTATTATTAAATATAAATAAATTAGTCAATAAAATTAAATAACGTGTTTGTAATAAGTAAATATGGATGAAAATTATTTTGGAAATGAGAAATAAAACAAATGTTTTGATTTAAAACACAAGATGGCAGGCAGCAGGCAAATCTCAAAGCTTAGCCATTTTTTTTTTAAATTTATTACTCTTATTTTAAATGAAAACAAAGTAAACATTATTTAAATATGAATTCTTCTCTTTTTAGAAATCTAATGATAGTTTCATTTTTTAAACAACTGATAAACTATTTTCCTGTTAATAGATAATGTACCACTTGTTCTTCATTATTTAGATTATAACTGAATTGTTATCAAATGGATAATCCATTAATTTTGAAAATTTAAACAATTCAAAGTTCAGCAAATTTATTATTATTAGTAAGAGAAAACTTGCTAATGGTTATCACAGGATCCTCTGCAAGCATCATCTGAGAGACAGCTATCGAATTTTCCTAACCTCAACACTATTATAATTGTAAATTCCCCCCCCCCCCCTATTGGCACAGAGTTCCAAATATATATATTATAAGTTGCTTTGGTGACTACTAAATTTAACAGATGACAAAAAACAGCCACTAAAAACATTTACTTCTGCAATTTCTTCAAATATTTCTGAACACCATTTTTTTCATTTAAAAAGGGAAAAAAAGCAGAAGATTTCATCTTCTGATCAGAAAATCAGAAGATAAGTTGAAAATAAGAAGAATTCTGAAAAAATCAGAAGAGTTGGCAGCTATGTATATTGGTTATTAGATTATAACCAGATTCCTTTTAGTGTGTAAAAATTGATGAAAAAAAAATTACAGAAATTGCAGTGGACAAAATTTACTATAGTGGGCTGATTGAAAAGAGGTGAAGATTGAAACGAAATTACTTTTACCAATACGGAAATATTGCAGTAAAATTAAAAATTCCATAAAAAATTAAATAAAAACAATTATTATATTTGTAATGCGTTTTTTTTAAAAACATAATATTCCTCTATTAAAATATCTTCTTCTTTAGTATTGCAAATGCCTCCCTGACATAAATAACTCATGGTATGAAAGAGAAGGGAAAGAGGGTAAAAGATTAGTTTTTTTTTTCTATTTGGCAAAAAAACTGGAAATGTAAAATTCTGAAATTTCCAAAAACTGGAATTGCCGAGTTCTGAAGGATTCCGGATTTCAGACTTTGTACCAGAGTTTCCCCCAGGTTTAAAAAAGGGCAGGGTGCTGCTGATGAGGAAAGGGCACTTTTACATTCTTCAGGGCTCTTTTTTTAATTTTTAAGGGCACTTTTAATATTTAAAGGACAACACTCTTTCAACTATATAAGTACATTTAAAAAATATATATATTTGTCTAGAATTAATGTCTTACAATAATAAAATAGGTATGTTTATGCACTAAATAACCCACAACATGATATGCATTACACATGCACAATCTGTGGCCAGCGGGTCAAGATCTCTAGAAATTCAGGAACTGCTTATTTTGCCAATTAGTTTTGGAAAAAAATGCAAATTTCGTCGATCGGACGCGTAAAAATTATGAATATCGTCGATCGGGCACGTAAAAATCATGAATATCGTCGATCGGGTGCGTAAAAATCATGAATATCGTCATTTGGAAGCGCAAAAATCATGAATTTCGTCGATAGAGCGCGTAAAAATCATGAATTTCACCGATCAGGTGCGTAAAAAATCATGAATTTCGCCGATCAGGCGCGAAAAAAATCATGAATTTCGTCATTCGGGAGCGCAAAAATCATAAATTTTGTCGATCGGGCGCGTAAAAATCACGAATTTCGTCGATCGGGCGCATAAAAATCATGAATTTCGTCGATCGGGCGCTTAAAAATCATGAATTTCGTCGATCGGGCGCTTAAAAATCATGAATTTCGAGATTAGGTTAGTAAAAATCATGAATTTCGTCGATCGGGTTCATAAAAATCATGTATTTCGTTGATCGGGCGCATAAAAATCATGAATTTCGTCGATCGGACGCATAAAAATCATGAATTTTGAGATTAGGGTGTGTAAAAATCATGAATTTCGTCATTCAGGAGCACAAAAATCATGAATTTCGTCGATCGGGTTCATAAAAATCATGAATTTCGTCGATCGGACGCATAAAAATCGTGAATTTTGTCGAACGGGAGCGATAAAATCATTAATTTTTTCAAACGGGCACGTAAAAATCACGATTGTCGTCGAACAGGCGCGTAAAAATAATTTATGAAATTCGCGATTTTTTAATGGATCTCTTGACGAATTTTTTTTTTTTTCTCTGCAATCGTTTAACGATTTTTTTTCTCCCATGAATTGATCTTGCGGAATTCCGCCATAAATTAATAATTCACGGACGAATTACATGTCCATAATCCAGTGTCTCCCTCTAAGAATATCTCTCAATATTTCACGACCTACAAATTTAACCTGTTATACTTCCACCAGTAAAATAAAATAGTCTTATTAAAACAGCTTATTTATGCATCATGACAAAATTTTCAGATATAGAAAAAAAAAAAAAAAAAAAAAAAACAATATGTGAAAGAACGAAAAATTGGGAGACTTGGCAAGTCTGATTTTACCATTCTATTTTGATTTAATAGAATAAAAAACGAAAGTCACGCACACACACACACAAAAAAAATCTATTGGAAAATGAAATTAAAAGCAGAAAATATTTAAAAAGAAGTAAAAGGGAAATGACAAGAAGTCGGAAAATCGCGGATCAGCGGAAGAATCTGACGTCTGCCTGAAACTCATTTTTTTTGTTCTATGAGAGATAGACGAAATACATCATTTTCTCCGCAACCGATTAGCAAAATTCGCCATGTTTATCATACTCAATTGACTAAATTTGCATTTTTTTCTTTCTTTTTTTAATGATAAACAGATATGATTTAGTATTTGGCTAGTAAATTGTTTCCTTTGCATCTATTAATTGCATTCACGATCATTTTACTACCAGTATAATTATATACCGTAATTTCGCAAGCCTTTTTCAAACCGGGAATTTTATTGAAAATAAGAAGTCAAATAAGTGTTAAGCAGAAGTAAGTCACATTTTACTTAAAATAAATTCTGGTAGGAAATCGGATTGTCTGAGGTGCAGCGTATACGCGCGAAATTACGATACTACATTTGGCTTTATTTAATCTTTGAACGGTATGAATTAAAGGCGGCCAAATATAGTACATAAAAATACTGGTAGTAAAGTGATCCTGCCCCCCTTGATGCTACGCCTCTGATTATAGTATCTTCAACAGTTCTTTATACATTCTTGCTATCGTCAGGGAATTTCTAAATCTACCGCGATCGCGGACTTTGAACAGATGGGAGACGAACGTGCGATCCTATGTGTGTAAATGAGAAAACAACTTGCAGGCGCGCGCTCAGGGCAGGCACAACAAAAGGCAGTACAGGCGTCATTTTTTAAAACGAGAGGCAGAAGGGCGCTATTTTTTGGATGAGGGGCAAGAAGGGCGCTATTTGTTTAACCAAAGGGCAAGCAGGGTGCAGCACCCTCCTGAAACTGTCTGGGGGAAACTCTGTTTGTACTGTAATTAAAAAAAAAAACTTTTAACAACTACTTTATTTTTTAACTCTGTAGCAGAAAATTATCACATTTTCTGTGATAAACTTCATTAATGACTTCATTAAACTTCATTCATGAAATCCTTCTACAGAACGTGTTTTTAAAAAAAATCAAAAAATGAAAGTTTTAATCAATTTGACTGTATTATTGAGGAGGGGGGGGGGGTGAGTGGGTGTAAATTTTTGAGGGAGTTTAAATGATTACATTATTTATTCAAAATAACAAATACAACAGAAGACAGTTACACAATTTTAAAAGTTAACTTAAAGTTCTTACCTTTGTCTGCTGGGATATTAGCAAATGGGTATAATCCGAAATTTCTTTTTCTTTTAACATTTGAACAAGTGTTGCTTTTGAGACTTATAGCCACACAGGCTGTTGTCTTGAATAATCCATATATTTTTATTCACAGAAACACACATACATGACTTCGACAATTACATAAATCTTCTTGATAAGGACGAGATAGACACAAGGAAATTACATCACCAAAGAATTACAGCTTAGACCTCCACAATGAGTGTGCAATGGAGGTGACGAGTGTTGAACCTGTTGCCCTGACTCCTACGCTCTCAAGCAATTAGCGGAATAGTGCCTTAACCACTTGGTCACAGAGGGCCCTCTTTTTACTTTTTACATTAAACAAATTTTCAGTAAAAACTGACCCAATGTTGCCATGCTGAGTGTCCTGACTTTTAAGTTTTAAATATTAAAAATGGCTTTAAAAATGAAAAAGACATCATTTATCAATATAAAAAGTGCCCTTAAGAATCTGAAAGTGCCCTTAAGGAATCTAAAAACTGCCCTTAAGAATCCAAAAACTGCCCTTAAGAATCTAAAAAAATTGCCCTTTTCTCATAGGCAGCACCTGGGAGAACTCTGAATACCACCTGAAAAACATAATTGTCAACAATTTTTGAAATATATATGAAGGTGAGACAATAACCATAAAATTAGTTGTAACATCAGTTTCCTATGAAAATATCTTGTAAATGTTAAAAATAAGATTTAATTTTTATATGCATTAATTGATATTTGAACAGAGATCCTGTGCATTCACTTATTACTTCTATCAGTAGAAAAAAATTAAGCTCTTTGTGTGCTTTAGAACATAAAAAAAGTTTATTCTTTACCTTTTTAGGCACATGCAAATACAATTTACTAACAGAGCTCGTTTTTAAATCGTTTGTAAGTTCTGCTTCAAGTCCTTATACAAGTCTGTAGCTAGAAGTGAATGAAAAAAAAAAGGGGTGGGGGTCAAGAAAATGTAGGGGAGGCTCAGACTTTTTCTCTCACTCTGACACATGCATGCACAAACAAAGGTATATATGATCAAAGTATTATATAGAAAGATAAATTAGTGCATATTCATATTGTAGGCACTATGTTTCTTATTAAACTGTTTATAATAACTTCATTTTATACTAAGAAAAGAAAAGACTGGAGAATAATGATTACCATAAAATCCCGAAAGTAAGCCCCCCCCCTTGAATGTAAGCCCTCCTCCCACTTTTAAGCAATTTTGGTTTTCTTTTCCATTCCTGAATATAAGCCCCCCCCAAAAAAAATCCATAAAATCTTGAAAGTAAGCCCCCTCCCACTTTTAAGCAATTTTGATTTTCTTTTCCATTCCCAAATATACCCCCCCCCCCTCACATACAAAAAAAAATTTATGCACAAAAAATTGATTTTAAAAATCCAAGGGAGGCAATTTTCATTCTTTTGATATTTTTGACAGATTTCCACTTATGTTTTTATATGATGTTAATGAAATCCTTCCTCTCACATGAAATGTCTGTTTCCCTTCTATGCCCTCTCTAACATAAAAAGTTTGAAAACTTGAGAATCTTTAATCCTTCTGTACTTCTTTCTGCTCACTGGTAACGTAACAATTAGTAAAAAAAATCAATCCTCTACACTACAATCTCCCTTTCCATCCAAAATTTATTCCTCTTCCCCCTCACCATATAAAGTTTAAAATCTTTAAAACTCTTTATTAAAAAAAATTATGCTCTATTTGTTGCTCTCTACTAACAATAAATAAATAATCAGCCATTTAAATTTTCTCTGTACCATCAAGATGTCTGCTTCCGCTCTTTTGCCTCCCCTCAGCAAAAAAATCTTTAAAACTCTATTTAAAAAATATATTCTGTCTTACATGTTGCTCTCTAGTAAAAATAAGTAAATAATCAATCATATAAATTACCCTCCACTCTACTTCTCTCTCTCTCTCTGAAACTTACACTTCTCCTTCCTTCCCTCCCTCTCCTCTCCTCTCAGGATCCAAAGTTTAAAATCTTTATTAAAAAATTTGCTGTCTAGTAACAATAAATAACTAATCAACCATTTCAATTATTGCTTTACCACCAAAATGTCTGGCTTCTTTCACTTAGCTAACCCCTATTTAAAAAAAAAGCCTTCTAATTTGACACCTACATTTTTGTCTACTCCAAAAGTGTCTGCCCCCCCTCCCCCCCCCACACAAATTTTAAAATCTTTAAAACTTTATTTTTTTAAAAACTGCTGTATTTATTTCTCTTTAGTAACAATATTAATGAATAATCAATCATCTAGATTACCCCCCCCCCTTTCTCCCAAAAATGCCACCCCCCCTGTCTTCTTACCCAGCAAATAGTTTAAAATCTTTAATATTATTATTATTTTTTTTAAAATGTTGATCTATTTCTTATTTTGTAGTAAGATAACTCATTTCATTTACATCATCTCATATAAGTATCACACATCTAAAATCATCATTCCGTTTGAAATTTTTTCTCTGTCCTATTCTCTCAAAGAAGAGGAGGCGATTTCTAAATAAGTGAGAGGAAAGTAAAAATTTTCATCTTTTTTGCAGTTTGGCTGTTCTTTCCTGAATCACGTGTGTGTTTTATGTTTTGAAATAAATATGTTCACTAAATTAACTCCCCATCCATTAACAAAATATCAGCTGTGAGAACAGCCAAACTACAAAAATACTAAAATTTTCTCTTTGCCCTCCCCCCCCTCCATGTCTAGAAATTCATCCCTTTTTCTGGGGATGGAGAATGGAACTTTAAAGGGAGAGTTAGATAATCATTTATTTATTGTTGCTACAAAGTGACAATACCACATACAATCTTTAACGAGTTGGAAATTGTACATCAAACGTGACAAACGAGGTGCGTTCATTCTATAGCTAGTTATATAAATATTCAGATCTTGATGATTTTTAATTCTGTAGAATGAATTATATCGTCTGCAGATTAATTTCTGTCATAAAATAAGCATCTCGGTCGTTTGACAATTAAACCTCGGAAGCTCCTCTAACAAGAAAGCACCGATTAAAAAAAAAATTCAAATTTCTTAATAAATATTTTTATTAATATCTCCTAAAGTTTTGATTCGATTTTTAAAAAATTTGAAATGTCTCAACAAGATTCTGCAAAGATAATATATCTTAAATTTCAAACCATTTGGTTGGGTAGTTTTTGCGTTGTTATATGCGGACGGACAGACCAAGCGACGACAATAGGTGCTACGTATTTATATAATTACGAACGCACCTAAAAAATAGTTTTAAAGATTTTTAAGTTTGTGTGCTGAGGGAGGTTGGGGGGAAAAGCCAATTTTTAGAGGTGTGTGTGTGTGTGTGTGGAGGGGAAAGCAATTTAGATATATATTTAATTATAGTTGCAAGAAAGTTCTAAATAGATAAAAAATAACTTTTAAAGACTTTAAAGTATGTACTGGAGGGGGGGGGGAAGGAAATAAAGAGGACTTTTTGGAAGGGAGGAAGGAGGGTATAATGTAGATCGTTATTTAAATATTGCTGGGAAAAAATCACAAATAGAGCAGAAAAAATTAAGAAGAAAACTATGCATTTTTGTTACCAGAAGGGGGAAACAGTAATTTGGAGAGCAGATTTAGATTATTGATTATTTATTGTTATACAATAAAATAAGAAAATAAAAAAAAAAACTATTTAAAAAATGATTCTTAAAATTTTTTTATTTTATTTTATTTATTTATTTTTTTTTAATTTTTTTTTGGGGGGGGGGGGGGTCCAGGATTTATTGTTGGGTTGGGAATTTATTTTTATTTATTTTGTTAATCTACCAAAATATGGAAGATTCTCGCCCCTTTTTTTTAATTTTACAGATTTTAAATTTTACGAGCTGCATTTGTAGGGGGAAGATCTTCATGAGATAAGGGTGGGGGGCAGAGGGGGAGAAGCAGGGATTTTAGGAGGATGGGTTAATTTAGGTGGTAGGTTGGAGTTATTTATTTTTAATATAGAGTATTTAATAATAGTCCAGGTGCTAGGAGTGAAAAAACTGCAAATCGTGATACAGTTATACCGTTTGGTCAGTATCTACTCTATATTAATACAAAGCATATAAGAAGGGGAGGCATCGCGGAAAGTGCACAGAATTCAAGATGGTGACCGTTATTCAAAATGGCATCATTTCCAGGAATTAGTGCAATTTTGTTTCTATTCATCGTATAAAAGCATGTTTGATGGAAATTTAGATGTTTTTAGATAAAAAATATTATTTGTAACACTTTACAGCACAGTCGAAAAGTATTTATGAATTCAGTTTGCCTGTTTGTCTGTCTGTCTGGTCGTCTGTCCAATCGCGCACTAACTTAAAAAAAAAGTAACCGGATATCCAGATAATTAAAATACAGTATTGTAGTATACCGTAACGAGTTCGGTATTCATTTTCAAGTGTGCATCATTCATAGTTCATTTACAGGGGCAATCAAAAGTATTCGGTTACATTATGGTCTGTACACAAAAATCGCTTTCAATGTGTTTTAATGATGTTATACTCTTTGTAACATATTCAAATTAATATACATCAGTGCGGTGCAGTACAAGATACTTTCTATAGAATATGCAGTGCATAGCAGTTTTCGTTCATTTAAGGGCTCACAAAATAATACGGTCACAGGACTTTCAATAAGCACAATGCTGTCTATGCGCGTTTTTAATTATATAATGTGTTTTTGAACTTTGCTAGATATGAAAGAATTGCAAATTGTCATATGAACATTTTCTTTTATATAAATATACAATGTAGCGTGTATTTATGTATTTATTACAATGTAATTCTGATGACGAGGCACCACCCAAAATAAGATGTATTCAATATGGGGTTTTGTTCCAAAATTCCAAAACATATTTCATTTCAATGTTGCGATTTCTTACTCTACTCTCAGACTCTTTGGTGCACAGACGATCAATCAGACAATCGAAATGAAAAGATTTTTGTTTATGAAAGATTTGTTCTATATATAGTTTTAGAGCGTGATGCACGATTATATACTGAAACGTGTGATAAAGATGAATTTTGTAAATATTCAGTGTCAGTATCTGTACCATTTACGTTTTCACTTTAATTCCTCATCAATATTTCAACCCCTGAAAAAAAAAAAAAAAAATTCTCTCTTTAGTATACTCCAGCAAAAAACATCAGCCAGAAAAATGCAACCCTAAAGGTTTTAAAAACAGACATCCAGCTATTGTCCAGGCTTTTAATAGTTGCACAGAATCGCCAGTTAGACCTGCAAAATTTTTTCAACTATGAAAATCAACTATTTCCCCCTGCTTTTTCCAGTAACGGTGAATTTCGACCCAGCCATAAAAGTGATTTAGCACGTACTTTAGAGGAAACTATTGAGAAGAATAGAAACACCTTTCCAGGAACATGCGATGCTTTAATTTATAATGGGCCAGTTATTATTAACATTTTAAAGCCTCACCAGTCTTCAGAAACCTTTAATGATTACTACATTAACACATTTCAACCCCATTTATGTAACGATATTGAGAGTTTCAGTTTCCAAAGAATAGATTTGATATGCGATAGATACATTACACCAAGCATTAAAGGTGAAACCAGACAAAAAAGGGGTGCAGGAGCCAGGCGGCAAGTGCTATCGCATGTCAAAGTACCTAAAAATTGGCAAGATTTCTTAAGAAATTCAAGTAATAAAGAAGAGTTATTTAATCTGCTTGGAACACTAGCTATAAATACCATAAAAAATACACAAGTTATAACCACTTCAGGTGAAGAAGTTAAAGGAAATAATATTGCACTAAGTTCCTTAATTAGAATGACTTGCCCTGGTCATCAAGAAGCTAATACAAGGATAATCTTGTGTACCTCAAACACATGGCAGAAAACGGATTGAAAAATATTGTTATACGCTCTGTAGAGATACTGATGTATTAGTTTTAGCAATTGCACATTTCTTTACTCTGTCAGATAGACACCTGCAAACTGTTTGGATTGCATTTGGAACAGGGAAGAATTACAGACTTATTCCCGTCCATACTGTAGTTGCAGCAATTGGAAAAGAAAAAGCAATGTCGTTACTAAGATTTCATGCTTTCACAGGCTGCGACAGCAATCCTGGTTTCACAGGAAAAACAAAAAAGTCAGCTTGGAAGACATGGATTCTCTATAAAGATGCTACTATCGCATTTTCATTTTTATCAAAACCGCAAACTTCCATACCTTACGATATTCTAAATATTTTAGAAAAATTCGTAGTATTGATGTACTGTTCAACATGTAACAGCATAAGTGTAAATGGTGCTAGACAGGAATTGTTTATGACAAAAAATCGTCCAATTGAACATCTTCCACCAACCAAGGGTGCACTAGAGCAACATATTTTATGGAGTGCTTTCCAAGCTGGACACATTTGGGGACAAGCACATGAGCGGGAAATATGTCCCCCCTCTTTAAACAAATGGGGATGGTGGTTGGATAATTTTTCCTGGAAATTAAAATGGTCGGAACTGCCCGAGATTGCAGATTCTTGCAAAGAACTAATAAAATGTATGTGCAAAATCTGCAAAAATAAGTGTAGTTGTAGGAAGGTTGGTCTTTCTTGCACATTATTGTGCAACTATAAAAACGAATGTGAATGATAAATAATATGCTACAAACTAAAGTTTCTATATTCTGCAATTTTATGTCATTCATTTGTTATGTAGCGTTCATTTTTTTAATATGTTGTGTAAGTAAGGCATTAGTAAAATGCATTTTTATTATTTATTTATTCCATTCATTTTACTCACTATACAATAAAAAATATTTTAATAATTGAACTAGTTTCATTTTAAGCATATATCTGATATTAAAAAGAAAATTTTTGATTAAAAAATTCGAAAATGACATCAAAGACACTTTTATATGACGAAAATGGAAAAAACTGAATAACAGCCTAAATCTTAAATTCCTAAGACATTTCATTGTGCCTCTCTTATATGCATTGTATTAATATAAAAAAGATACTGACCAATAGGGATATTATTATTAAAAATTGCAGTTATTTCATACCTAGCACCTCCCTTATTAACAATCGATTTAGCTGATGATCTATAAAATTTATACACAAGTTATAAAGGCACTGTGCTCGGGGACATTAATGTAACGGTAACCGTATTATTTTGTGAGCCCCTGTACATGAACGAAAACTGCTATGTACTACTTATTCTACAGTAAGTATCTTGTACTGCACCGCACTGATGTACAATAATTTGAATATGTTACAAAGAGTATAACATCATTAAAACACATTGCAAGCGATTTTCATCTACAGACCATAATGTAACCGAATACTTTTGATTGCCTCTGTAAATGAACTATGAATGATGCACACTTGAAAATGAATACTGAACTTGTTTCGGAATACTACAATACCATATTTTAATTATCTGGATATCCGGTTACTTTTTTTTTTAAGTTAGTGCGCGATTGGACAGACGACAATACAGACAGACAAACAGGCAAACTGAATTCATAAATACTTTTCGACTGTGCTGTAAAGTGTTACAAATAATATTTTTTATCTAAAAACATCTAAATTTCCATCAACCATGCTTTTATACGATGAACAGAAACAAAATTGCACTAATTCCCGAAAATGACGCCATTTTGAATAACGGCCGCCATCTTGAATTCCCCGCACTTTCCGCAATGCCTCCCCTTCTTATATGCTTTGTATTAATATAGAGTAGATACTGACCAATCGGTATAATAGGCCAGTAAAATTAGTTCAAAAAAAGCTGTGCTAACCAAAAATTCGCGGAAAGCTGGAAATTGTTTTAATCACTTTGTTTTACATCCAAATGAAGGAATTTGAAGTTTGTCCCATTTTTCCTGGTGAGCTTTAGACGTAGCACTACAAAGACCTCAAAATTTTCGGACTATTTTCAGTATTTCGTAAATTACTCAAAAACTGTTCACTCTACAGAAAATAGCCTTATTCACAAATTGTAGAGCATAAAATTCTGTATCGATTGAGGATTACAGACTAAATATTCCACCGATAATAAGCGAGATATAATAAATCAAAAAAGTACATTTTTTCAAAAATTTCTAAAAAATACTCACAAAATCGGGTTTTTGACTCTGAACAACTAAAAAAGTGCTCATATAACCAAACCAAAAGTACTCACACGTATATTTGCGTTTATAATTACAATTTTGAAACCTTAGAGACCAAGTATAAAATAGTAGAACTATTATTATTATGAATATTTAAATGTACATTATATTCATTTTGAACTATGTATATTTTGGAGCATGCATGTTATGTTAGCAAGCATATAGAGAAGTGGTTCCCGACGTTCATATGATCATCCCGACTATAATATAGATAATAAATATATTCATCAACGACTATAATAAATATATTCATCCCGACGAATATGCAGTTCATACAACAACGTCAGACTTTTCGAAGTTTCATGTTTAAAACAACCTGTGGCCACAATGCATCCAAATTCGTTTACCCAATTTGTATTTGAAAATGCTGATGTCAATATTGATACACTCGAGAGGACTGATACTTTCCACGCTATGGGGGGGGGGGTATTCAAGTCACAACACCTAAACCGTTAAATATACCAAAGCGCCAAAAAATGCCAACTCTAGGTGCTATTTTACAGTTTGGCAAAATTCCGGTGGTCGCATTCCATAAGACGGCCAAAGCAGGCCTCTCAAACATAACAATAAGTGATGTTGATGATAAATTAAATTGTGCAAGTCAGGCGCAACAACCACACTTACTCAAGATCATTGAGAGCTCACATTTTGGCTCACCTAGCTTTGACCAAATTGGTTCTGGGTATGATTGAAATTACAGAGGAAGAAGAATCAGCAGTATTGCAGATCCTTGTGAGTTTTAACAGCCAGATTAAATCACAGAGCACATTTATTCCTGAATTGGAAAGTCTCCTCAAGAAATTCAATAACAAATTGGACGAGTTGGAAAACAAGGGACCAACAGCAAAACTCTGGGTCATGTACTACCACAAGGTTACTATGGTGAAAAATTTCGTTGCAGCTGAACGAAGTGGTGATTGGTCGTTACATCTTCAGTGTATCAAAGAAATGCTTCCCTACTTCCACTCAAGCGGACATTTCCTCTATGCGAAGTCCTGCCACTTGACTTATATTTACTAGACATGGTGGAACTAGAGTCGTGTCTGACCCCGGAACAATATGATCTTTATGTAAATAAAGGTTATTTCACAATAAGACGATCAGACAGATTTTGGTCTGGGATATGGTTAGACATGACTATTTAGCAGACCCTGATGAGATCGTTGAAGAGTACTGGAGGTCTCTCTCTGACCGACAGCACCCTGGCTAAATAGATTGCTACAATGCCCATAATCATGGATATTTCCCAACAAGTGCAGAAATTCTGTGGGGTGTCATTTTGTACAACCAGGGGTAGAAGTGACCAATCCATAAAATATAGGACATTTTTCGCGAAAAATATAGGACATATATAGGACATTTAGAAAATTACGTTATCTGAAATATTTTGCTATAAAAAAACTTTTTACACATGATCCATATTACTTTATAAATTTTCACTAATTAATGATATTAAATCAAGTTACAATCTTAAAAAACAAATATAAAATCAAACTTACCTCTACAATAGCAAGTCTCCAATTTGTGAAACATCGACGACTTTTTTTTTTTTAAGATTCTTGTTTAGTTTTTAAAAAATTAAGCAAAATACATAGGTTTTTCTTTTTTCTATTTACACTTTTTCTAGATGAGCATGCATATTTACAGATGATTATTAGTATGAATATTTACAGATGAGTAATATGAATATTTACAGATTATGAATATTTACAAATTTATGAAATTGTTAATCCTTTTTATCAATATTATCTTTAGCCAATTTCAGTTTTTTATTGCCTGCATCTATAAGAGCTTGTGCAGCCTCTATTTCTTGCATGCACTTTCTCTTTAATCCATTTTTTAGTCTACTATTCCCTTCATCAATCATGGATTGAGCAGAATCTATACTCGTTTTAATTTCTGCCATTTTATCCTTTTTTGAAGTTGTAGGATTATTTTCTTTTTTTTCTGATTTTTTGCTTTCATTTACAGATTTTTCAAATTCTTTTTGAATTTTATATTTAGAGTAAGCATCTTTATAAAATTGGATCATTTCTTTTGTTATGCAAGCTTCTACAGCTTTCCCACCAACAGCATCTTTTATTAGTCTCAAACCTCTTATTGTGTCAAGGCTTAAAGAGGATCTTTCAGACGTTAGCATTCTCTTATTTAGAGAAAATCCTCTTTCTACTGACGCCTGCCCATGTGAAAAAGTTAAGATGGCTTTCACTAAAATCCCCAAATATTTATATTTAGGAAGTTGTTTACTGTCAGTCATGGAAAGGACATTTTCCCAGGTAGTGATCTATTGGTTGCCAGGTCACATTAAAGCCCCATTCTTCACAGATATCATCATTTACATAAATATTCCACTCATCTGTGAGTTTGTCAACATTGCTTTCCGATATTACCTGGGCAGGGGTGGGGAATTTTCAGAAAAACTTACCAGCCAGGAATTTTTTTCACCAGCCAGCAATATGTAGTAACAAATTATTAACAAAATTTATACGAAATGTAAAAATAACTTATATTACAATGCATTTTTAAAACCGCAATTTTTTTAGAAATGAAATTTAGTATAAAATTCAGAAATGTAGGTCAGAGGAAAGTTTAGTTTTATATAATATACATAAATTTTAGATCTTTTTATAAAATTTGCGTTTTTTTCGTGATTTTTTGACGAAATTTGCCGTTTTTGCAATGTTTTAGACGAAATTTGCCGTTTTTTCGCGATCTTTTGCTGCTTTTCGCAATGTTTCTGACGAAATTTGCCGTTTTTTGGACGAAATTTGCCGTTTTCCCCATTGTTTTTGACGAAATTTACCGTTTTCCCCATTGTTTTTGACGAAATTTACCGTTTTTCGCATTGTTTTAGACGAAATTTGCCGTTTTTCGCAATGTTTTTGACAAAATTTTTCTTTTTTGCCGAAATTTGCCGTTTTTCGTAATGTTTTTGACAAAATTTGCTGTTTTTCGGCGATTTTTTGACGAAATTTGCCGTTTTTTTGGCGATCTTTTGACGAAATTTGCCGTTTTTTCGCGATCTTTTGACAAAATTGGCGACTTTTCTTCGAACGAATCATGAGATTAATTTTTTTCGGCGATCATTTGCCGAAATACCGATACATTTTATGTCCGAATTTTCGTATTTATGACCGATATATATATTTTTAATTTTCGGAAATCATTGCCTTAATTTTTCGGAAAATTCGGACCAAAATCACCCCTGCTTTAGACTTGTTTGTTTATATTTCCTCATAATAAAACAAAAGAAAATAGCTATTAAAGTAATAACTACTGATTAACATTTTTTTTTTTCATCGCACAACACTGCATTCGCTTTTGGGAGAAAATCTCTTCTGCAAGTAGTGTTGCAATTTGCAAACTCAACTCACAAAAATTGTCGACCAACACGGCAACTGGAAACAACAAATATTCGTTGCCACATTGTACAGAGAAAATTTCTACTTCGTTCCGATAACCACGCCTACCCCTGGGTATGACGCGGCTGGCAGGCCAATCAACGGCGACTCCCGTGTCAGGATCGAGATAAAGGAGATTAGCCGTGTGTTTACATTGTGGAATTTGCGTATGAGCCAGAAATGCAGCTGACAAACGTACGTAAAAGCCTCATTTGAGCTTTATCGCTGCAAACGATTAATCATAGAATATTATACCACCAAAAACAAATATATTTAGGCTTTTTTTTTTAAATACATTTTTAAGATTGCCAAAAAAAAAATTCACTCGCCCAGTTAGAAAAAATTTACTCGCCCAGTCAGAAAATCCACTCGCCAGTGGCGAGTAAATTGAGCAATTCCCCACCCCTGTACCTGGGGCAATATATTAGCTAGACATCTTATAGATGGTAATGTTGATTTGGCAGATTCCTTTCTAAGCAGTGGGTGCAAAACTTTTAAATTTTTCAAAAGCTTATTTTTCAGTGGTAACTTCTGCAAATATTTGGTGACATTTATATAAAATGCTTTAGCATCTGCTAAAAATTCAGATTTTAAGTCTGCAGGCAGTGGCAGCAAAATCTTCTTTGTACTATTTCCTACATTTAATGACTTAAAAGGAACTGCTTCTTTGCGAATATCAACATCTACTAATTCCTCACCATATTTATCGTTCAATGCTGACTCATTCACAAAACGTCTCATAAGCTTTAATAACAGTTTTGATAGTTCATCATACAAAATGTGGATAAGTGTAGTCTTCTCTTGAAATAATTTCAAAACTTCTTCAAAAACACCCCCTACACTAATCAAGAAGCTCAAATATACAGGTGTTAATGGAGATTCTAGCATTTTTATAATACACATGTACCTATCATTTTTTAACAGTCTATGATTGTCTCTGGACAAGTCTTCCAGAAAATATACTTTCAGTATCGGCAGCAATTCTAGAGCTCTTTGTGAAACTGGGACTATACTTAACCAACGGTTGCTTACAAACTGCAAAATCTTAACAAAATCTGAACTAAATTTTTCCATCGTTGTTCTCAAGTCTTCTTGGCGAGATGGAAATTTTCCAAACCAACAATGTATATTTTCCAGGAAATCCGTGACGTTTGAGAAAGGATCACATGTGATACCCTTGCCAAATGCATTGTGAACAACATGTAAATTACAGGTTCCAACACTAATTAGGCCAAATTTTCTTGTACATTGCACTTCTTTATCCAAAATTTTAAAGGCGGACTTATTTACATTGGGACCATCTGATCCTAACATAAGCAAATATTTTAGCTCTATTTTAGAGGCTTTCATGACATTCAATATGCTGTTTGCTATGTCAGTTGCCATTGCATGACCTAACAGCTCACTTCCAATGTATTTTTCAGAGATTCCACCAATTTTTTTACTCCAATATCTCACAAAAATGTCTAATTGTTTTAAATTCTGCTCGTTCAATGTCTCATCATACATGAGAGTGAAAAAAGGGGATTCTTGCTTGAAATCATCAGTTATTTGTTTTAAAAAGTATGGGCCAAGGCCATGAGATATGGCATATGATATTTTCCTTGAGCTTAACTGCATACTTTGTGGCAAAGAGGAATCTGCAAACATTTCACAAAATAGATTTTGTATGCCATCTGATGTTTGAAATGAATAATTACTTAGAGCCACGTGGATTAACCATAGAATCTCGGAACGGTGGATTTTCTCTTCTTCATTTAATGTCTAAGTACTCAATCCACTTTTTTTTTATTTTATATTCAAACTCAAGTTTTTTCCGCCAGTAGAATCTACAAAGCGAGATTGAGACTTGTCGCTCTGTTTTTCAGAACTTTCTTTATGCTTTGTTGTTTTGGCATGCTGCGTTACTTGCGAATAGCCACTGTTGCTTATGGGAACCAGACATTGACAAAAGAGACAATAAGCGTTATAATCATCTTTACCCTTTACAAGCCATTCACCGACTTTTTTCCCATGAACATCAATCTTGTCTATCCAAGCTTCACGGAACTTTGTCAGTCTATGTTCACGTTCACGTTCAGTCATCGCGTTAATGCAATAAATATGCCTTTTCACATTGAAATAAAATAAAATTTAAAATAAAAACTAAATAAAATTTAAAATAAAAACTAAAATAAAATTTAAAATAAATAAAAACTATGTATTGCAGCTGAATACACGATAAAAGAAGCTAAAATAATCGCAATAAAAGAGAGCAAGCACCACGTTGAATGATAGAAATATATAACTCAGCGAGCGAGCGAGCAAAGCGACGTACGTGAAAACATCAACAAGTCATTCAGAAAGATTTTTTTCCTGATGCCATATCCAAAAGAGAAGTAAACGGACAACGAAGCCAAGGAGATTAAGCAGTCTCCACAAACATCGACGTTTCATCTCCTACTTCGAAGGAGTGTTTAAAAATCCGGCGATCTACGCCACACCCTCCTTCTCGTTTGTAATTGGCTGAAAGCGGGAGCATCATGTTCAAGATTGAGCTATTGCTCTTGTATTGAAATACGGAAAAAACAAAACAGCAAAAACGATCGAAATGCTAGCAGGCGGCGATATTAATACCAAATATATGAGAAAGTAGAGAAATATAGGACAATATAGGACATTTTTGAAGGTTATTTTATAAATATAGGAAATATAGGACAACTGCGACCCCTGGTACAACAGAGCAGCATGTTGATTCGAGATTATCTAGAATCACAAGGGACAACGTCGCTGTGAATAAGTTTGTTTCATGGTTCCTGTCACACAACCCATTTCCCTCATGTGACTACGTGATGTGTCTGACTACAAGAGTGATTGGTGATGATAAAATAAATTGTCATCTAGCCAAAGAGATTGGAATTGCAAGTATTAAAAGTGTCATTGGTGGTGATTTTGGCCAAGTGAAATTCAAGAGATCCAACCGAGTAACTCCAATGAAAAGCTTCACGTGTGCTGTAAAAATACATAATGAGGAGGTATTCGTCGATACAGAGACGATTTTTTGCCGAATTTCTTTCCACAAGAAATCAGAGGAAGAACTTGCGATATAAGGTATTTGCAAAATACCTTATGAAGACACAATTTAACCTCGCTTCTCTGCCGCCGACTGAAGATGCAGCCAGACAATATTCATTCAGAGCTTTTCTTCAGATCAATATTTGGAATGGAAGGCTGATGAATCCCACTGATTGGGGTTGGAAGTCATTCAGCCATGGCAAACTTCCAGTCATCACGAACGTTGTAGCCAGTGTTGAATTCAGGGGGTGGCCCGGAGGGGACATTCCCCCCCGGAAGATTTGAGATTTTATACTTTTAATGGTCAAAAAGTGCAATTTCCCCCCCGGAACTCTATAATGCCCCCCCCCCCCGAACCACAGAAATCCCTCCCAGAAAAATGTCTGAATTCAACACTGGTTGTAGTTGCGTCAGAGCTCCTAAACACTCTGTCGCAAATATGCAAAGGTGGTTTATGTTCTTGTAGAAAGAACGGTGTTAAATGCTCAACTATATGTTATCACTGTAAAGATGTGTCATGCACAAATACCGAAGAGGAAGAAGACTCACAAACCGGATACGACGAAAAAGTAGATATGGACGAGGAGGCCTTCCATCTAGAGGAAGAAGAAGAATGGACAACTCAAGGTCTAGCAAAAAAAAACGCTCTAAGCTCGATTTTCCTGTATTTCCCTCAAGTAACTTGAGTTGATTTTATTACCGTTGCTTTTATACTAATTTTTTTAAATAAATTATTTTTCTTGATTTTCTATTATTATATTTTTCCGACATTTTGTAAAATACATAATTTTAAGTACACATACAATTCTTTCATTTTTCAATTACCTATCCGTTATATTCATCATTTCATTGGATTTTGAAATTATAATCATTTATGCACCTCAAAAAATAATTTGCTTACAGACGACAGAATTAAAAATAATTTGGGAAAATTGGTCATTTTAAGTGTAATGATCTGTTAAAAAGGTTGGTGAAAATTCCATATTGATGTAATTAAATTTTGAAGTTAATTAAACAATACCATTCGGCAATTTATGCAATTATACTGTTTTGTAAGCGAAATGATTCATTTAACCAACAACTGGTGCTCAAAACACCAATTTTATGAGTTTTTTATACAATTTTGGAAAAATGTACTTTTTTGATTTATCATATCTCACTTATTATTGGTGGAATTTTTAGTCTGTAGTACTCAATCGACGCAGAATTTTATGTTCTACAATTTGTGCATTAGGATATTTTTTGTAGAGAGAACGGTTTTTAAGTTATTTGCGAAATACTGAAAAAAGTCCGAAAATTTTGAGGTTTTTGTGGGGCTACATCTAAAGCTCACCAGGGAAAATGGGACAAACTTCAAATCCCTTCATTTGGATGTAAAATAAAGTGATTAAAACAATTTCCAGCTTTCCGCGAATTTTTGGTTAGCAAAATCTTATTTTTACTGGCCTATAACTGTATCACGATGTGCAGTTTTCACCTTATTTTTGTCGTGTAGCACTTGGACTATAAGTCTGAAAAGAAGTTTAAAATTAAAATGTTATAAAGGTTAAACTATGCATTTTTGGTACCAGAGAGGGGGGGGGAAAAGGGGGAAACAGTAATTTTGAGAGCAGATTTATATGATTGATTATTTGTTGTTACAATAAAATAAGAAATAAAGAAAAATATTTAAAAAAAATATTTTTAATTTTTTTTCTTTTTTGGGAGGGGGGGGGGGGGTGGAGAGGAGCAGGATTTTAGGGTTGAATTTATTTTTATTTTATTTTATTTATTTATATTTAATCTGCCGAAATACGGAAGACTCTCACGCTTTTTTTTAATTTTACAATTTTACAGATTTTAAATTTTATGCAATGCATTTGGAGGGGGAGGATCTTCATGAAATAAGGTTTGGGGGGGGGGGGGCAGGGAGAGAGAAGCAGAGATTTTAAGAGGTGGGGTTAATTTAGGTGGTAGGTTGGATCTATTTATTTTAGTATAGAGTATTTAATAGGTCTGAAAAGAAGTTTAAAATTAAAAAGTATAAAGGTTAAACTGTGCATTTTTGGTACCAGAGGGGAGGGGGGCAAAGGGGGGAAACAGTATTTTTGAGAGCAGATTCAGATTGATTTTAGATAGATAATATTTATTGTTACAATAAAATAAAAAATAAAAAAAATATTAAAAAATTTTTTTTTTTTTTTGGGGGGGGGGGCAGGATTTTAGGGTTGGGAATTTATTTTTATTTTATTTTATTATTATTATTGCATTTTTGGTACCAGAGGGGAGGGGGGCAAAGGGGGGAAACAGTATTTTTGAGAGCAGATTCAGATTGATTTTAGATAGATAATATTTATTGTTACAATAAAATAAAAAATAAAAAAATATATTTTTAATTATTTTTTTTTTTGGGTGGGGGGGGGGGGATTTTAGGGTTGGGAATTTATTTTTATTTTATTTTATTATTATTATTTTTTTTAATCTGCCGAACTGCGGAAGATTCTCGCCCCTTTTTTACTTCTAAATTAATGATAAAAACATGTTTTTAAATGGTTTTTAGAAAAAATCCCGATTATAAGCCCCCTTCCCAAATTTAACCTTTTTTGATTTTGAAAAAGGAGGGCTTACAATCGGGATTTTATGGTAGTTGTACAGTGTATAACTAATGTAGAATAATACTGGTGAATTAATAAGTGAGGATTTAAACTAATTTAAAACATTTATTTGCAGTTTTTATACAATGCTACAATTTAGTATTTCTGCAAAACTGTAAAAGATCCCCAAAACTAAGTTTGATTTTTGAAAAGTGTTTCATTTGGTGACCTTGGAATCTTTCCCAGGGAGGAGGCTCAAAATTTTTTAGGGGGAGCTGAGCCCCCTCTCGCATCCCTCTAGCTACGGCCCTGTCCTTATGTTATTAAACTTAAATGTTACACTAGATGGAAATCCGGTACATAATTTTAGCATAATCTTTGTAATTCACCAAGAAAAATGTAGTGCTCTTACCAGTATTGATGAAAAGAGAGTGATTAAACTATCAATGGATTATATTATATTATATTTTGATAAGTTAATCAAACATGTGAAAAATCAGAATGAATAGCATAAGGGAAAAAAAATTAAATCGTATGTTCGAAAAAAAAAAGAAAGCTGTACAGGTTTTAAAACTCTCTAATAAAAATGTAAGAAAATATGTAAACCAAGTTTTTAAAATTTTTTGTAGCCTACACTTTAAAAACGAGTTAGCTTCACCGCTGTATAAGATCATTAGTCCAGTGCAAAGTAATAGAAATTTATATTACTTTGCTTCTTATATGCTTCTTGCGATCTTTTAGAAAAATTTATAGATACAGAACTGTAGCCTGTCAGCAAAGTCAGAGAAATCTTTGATTATTATTTGTTTATTGTGGGGATAATTTCCAGCTTGTACTACAAGCCCTCAACTTAAATGGTATGTAAATTTAGACAAAGGTAAAGGGTAAGCCCTCCCAGGACTGTAGCTAGAAGTAAACAATAGGGGGTGCTCATACTATTTCTCTCTCTCTGACACGTGCTGCATGCACAAACACAGATATATATGATCAAAGTATTATATAGAAAGGTAAATTAGTGCATATTCATATTGTAGGCAATATGTTTCTTATTAAACTGTTTATAATAACTTTATTTGATGCTAAGAAAAGTAAAGTTTGCAGACAGGATGTAATGGAGGATATACAGTGGATACGCCGTATACCTTCTGAATTATTTGAAGGAATACCGTATACCCTCTTCTCAAAAACTATAGCATATACTTTTTAGGTATACCCTATATGCCTAAAGCCCTCTGTTTTCTTTACTACTACATCACTGGCTGCAAAATGAACATTTTCAGTGTATAATTATAGGGGAAGTGGGGGCACATTGGGACAAAGGCTCTAATTTCTTTATTATTGCAAAATAAATTTTGTAAAAATTCACACTAGATGGCGCTACTGATATATGCTTGCACCTGTGTTTCCAGCTCATTCATTCAAGTCTGCTGTCTGGGAGTAAGGTAAGTCTATTTTATCACATCAAAAGTAAATTTTTAAAACTCATTAAATGTTGGTATTAAATTTTATGGAAAAAATTATTTAAAATTCTAGATATATATTATGCTTTTATAAACATTTAGCTTTCATTTCCACCATAAATCATTATTCCATGTGCTCTAGAAAATTAGGCCTAACCATTTGTTTTAATAATGACCTATTGGGGCACATTGGGACAGTAATGCATGGGGTACATTGGGACAGTCTCAATCTGCCTCCATCCAGTTTTAATATGAATCTCATAGATATATTAATAGCTTTTCTTTTAAGATTTCTAATTTGCTAATTATTTATCTATTTCTTTTTTAGTTCTACTAATTGATATTCTAGTTTATCATTTTTTTTATTTTTTTTTTAATGAAATTAATAGATATTTTAATGATTTTCTTTTTTTCTTTGTTTGTTTGCTAGTGTACACTATTTATTTAGTTATGTTAACTGATACTCCAAATTTAATTTCATTCTTATTTGATACAAATATTCTAGTTCATGAATTTATTTTTCTAATATAAATTCTAATTTATTAATTTCATTTTCTAATACCAATATAACATATATTTTAATAGCTTTGTCATATATATACATATATATTTTTATAGTTAGGCTAACTGATATTCTAAATTTATTTTTATTCTTGTTTATTTAATACAAATGCTCTAGTTCATGAATTTATTTATTACTAATATAAATTGAACATATATTCTGGTTTATCAATTTCATTTTCTAATACCAATATAACATAAATTTTAATAGTGTTCTTTTATACATTTTTACTATTTGTTATTTTTTTTCATAGTTGTATGCTAGTTGATATTCTAAATTTATTTTTATTCTTGTTTATTTAATACAAATATTCTAGTTCATAAATTTATTTTATTAATAATTATTGAATAGATATTCTAGCCTATAAATTTCATTTTCTAATACCAATGTAACATATTTTAATAGCTTTCTTATATGTTTTTTCTATTTGTTTTTTATTTTTATAGTTATGTTAATTATTTATCAATTTCTTTTTCAGATATTCTTGTAATACAGGAAAATGGTGAGAAATTATAAACCAAAAACTGAAAGGACTAAAATTTCAGAAGAAAATATGGAAAAAGCAATAGATGATATTGTGAAAAATAAAGTTTCTGTGAGAGATGCTGCTATAAAATATGATCTATCAAAATCAACATTATTTAATAGATTGAAAAAGGTGAGAAAAAACAAGACTGATTGTGTAACAAATATAAATTATAAGTTCCAGTCCAAATATACATCTCAACAGATCTTCACAGCTGAACAAGAACTCTTGTTGCGAAATTATTTGATTTCATGTTCTCAATTGAATTATGGTTTAACCTGTGCAAATACCAATATGCAAATCATTTGAAAATTTTTATTCCTGAAAGTTGGGAAGAAAATAAAATGGCAGGTATTGATTGGTTACAACACTTTATGCATCGTCATACTGAACTTTCACTACGAGAACCAGAGAAAACAAGTGTAGGGCGAGCTTCAGCTTTTACTGCTGCTGCAGTTAAAGCTTTTATGGATAATTATGACACAGTCATGTCAAAATACCATTTTACTCCTGAAAATATATACAACTTAGATGAAACTGGAATTACTACTGTAATGGATCTTCCTAAAGTGATTTCGCAACGTGGACAAAAGCAAGTTGCACAAGCAGCATCATCTGAAAGAGGGCAATTAGTTACAATGTGTTCAATTGTCAATGCCATTGGAAATTCTCTTCCACCAGTTTTTATATTTCCCAGACATAAATACAAGGACTATTTTTTGAAAGGTGCTCCTCTCAGTAGTAAAGGTTGTGCTACTCCTAGTGGATGGATGAATGGAGACATTTTTCTTGAAACTTTAAAACACTTTCAGAAGCACTCCAGAAGTTCAAAAGAGCATTCAGTTTTAATTATCCTGGATAATCATGAAAGCCATACAGCACTAGAAGCTATTTTATATTGTAGAGAAAATGGAATTGAATTGTTGACTTTTCCACCTCACACATCACATCGACTACAGCCACTTGATGTCGCAGTATTTGGTGCTTTCAAAGCCAATGTAAAATCTGCAATGAATGATTGGATGATGAATAACCCCGGAAAGAGACTCACAATATATGATATTCCAGAAATATCAAATTTTGCTTACAAAGCTTCATTTACAATTAAGAACATTTTAAGTGGATTTAAATCTGCAGGCATATGACCTATCAATCACAACATTTTCGATGAAAATGATTTTTTGCCATCACAAGTGACTCAGGAACATAAGACGGAATCAAATGTAGTGAATTCAAGTCCTTCTGCTGAACTTGCAAGAAAAGATTTGGATAGTCAAGAATCTGTTACGGTATCTGATGAAGCAGATCTGTCTGGTACATTATGTATGAATCAACAATAATCTTTGATATGTGATCTACAGACAACTTTGTTACCAAATGGAAGTTCATTAACGACACCAGAATCTCTCAGACCATTGCCTAAATACAATAGAAAATATGCTATAAAACGAAGAGGTAGGATAAAGATATTTGATCCATCAACAGATGCATTGCAGGTTAATGATTTTGTACTGGTGAAATTCCTTGCAAAAAATTTTGTAGGATCCAAGCCAATTCATTATATTGGTCAAATTGATAGGATAGGAAAGAAAGAAATTAATGTGTCTTTTCTAAGAAGAAAGGGTAAATTATGGAACTTCATTTTCCCAGAATCTGCAGATGCAAGTGCAATTAATTTAAATGACATAGTTATAAAACTGCCATCCCCAATATCATTGCCTGGAACATCAACACGATCCTATACAACTTTAAAATTTTGCACAGATTTACAAGATTATGATGTGCGTTAAAATGTGGGTGTTATTCATTGATTATTTTGTAACAACTTCATTTCTCCATTAAATCAATTATTCATTATCATTTCTTTGTATTAATTTACTGTTTAATAAGCATTTCATTTAGTTTAAGAAATTATTTTGTAATATTGTCATTAGATAAAAAAAATAAGATGGTTGTCCCAATGTGCCCCATCTTAAAATCAGTGCTGTCCCAATGTGCCCCATGCACGGGGCACATTGGGACAAGTTTTCATAATTTTTGTTTTAATTATTTCTACTTAAATATTAATGGTACACTGTTCATACTGACAGTTCACCTATTTCAAAAGAGTTGCAACCTTTAATTTTTTTCTGACTATTTCCTCTGCCCTTAAGGATTCTAAAGTTATGTTTTTATATGATAAAAAACATTAGAAAAATCAAGGGTGTATTTTGCATTTTTACATTATTTTTGTGTCTAGTCGAAAGCTAAAACCACTTGTATTTAAAATGGCTATAACTCATTAGAATAACTTTGTTTTATGCTAATAATGGAAAACACTGCAAAATGAAACATTTCAGTATATAACTAATGTGAAAGTCAATGTTTGCATCAGCAAAAGGTTGCTAATTCTGAGTATGTGCAGACAGGATGCGTGCCTATTGAAGCACTTATTTACAGTTTTTAAACAAATACTACAAAATTAGTATTTATGCAAAACTGTAAAAAGCCCACAAAACTATATTCAATTTTTGAACAGAGTTTCATTTGGATTATAGAATTTCATTTGGTGGCTTTGGCAACTTTCCCAGGGGGGCTCAGAAATGTTCAGGGGGTACTGCCCCCCCCCCCCCTGTTATAAAACTCTTGATTACAGTTTTAAATAAATATAATACAGATACTAGTATTGAAAGATTATGAAGTCTAGAGGGAAGAGGTTGCTAAGGAAGGAAGGAGGGTCAGTGCACACTACCCAGTCTGAATACGGCCTTGGATAGATAAGACACAAATGGAAGAATTTTAGCTTCAATATTTTTATAATGTACAGTAACAAACAATATTAAGTTACGGAAAAAAATAATTATAAAGACAATTTACTAACTTGTTAATGCAACGTTATCAACAAAATCATGGAGATAGAAATCTTATCTCTCTATCTCTTTGAACAAAATACTTTTGATTGGTTGGTTAGCTGATTGGCTGAAAATTGTGGCTAGAGTCCTTGGCCATTCACTGCGAGTGAGTAAAATGATAGATCATGAAGATATAATATAGATCTAATATATAATTTAGAATTTCATGGATCTAATTCTACAGCAAAATAAGCCAAGCACTAACCGATCCCAATCTCGTCGATGACTTCCGTAAACCGTAAGCTGCATTGAACGTACCCTTTTTATAAACTAATTACTTTAACTGTGCGTTTTAACTGTGAAATGTGAACTGAAATGAAGGTAGCATTTTATTAATAAAAATAAAAGGAAGTATGACAGTATGACCATGGTAATAGAATACCTCAGGTAGGGGAACGCCGTGTTAGATTTTTGACCCCGAGATTGGTAATGCGCGAAATCTCGTGTACTGGCCGGAGCGCCATCTGTGTCAGCAATCGAAGTTCAGCAAATCGAAAACTTTTTTTTTTTTTTTTTTTTTTCTCAAGCTGCATTTAAAAAGAAATTCTGTGATGTTTTTTATTTAATAAAACAGGAAACGAACTATTTTAAGAATTTGTAAAATATTTATATTAAATTTTACAAACTGCAAATAATATATATTTTCACTGTAATATTAAAAAGGAACAAAAAATATTCATTCTTATTCAAAACAAGCCTGGAACTCAAATATTTCTTTTTTTTCTTTTAAATTTTATTGTACTTCGATATCCGGGATTTATCACGTAATTCTCGTAAATATTTTATAGAATAACTTTTTTTTTTCTAATTAAAACAAATGATGATGTTTTTATATGCTTTTATTTATTTTTTAAAATAAATAAAATATGAAAACCTGAAGGACTATTTAGTTTAAGAATTTGTTAAATATTCATAGTAAATTTTACAAACTGCAAATAACTAAAAATTATATATATATATTATTTTTTTTCTTCCCAGCTGTATTATTTAAAATGAGCAAAAAAATATCAATTCCTATTCGAAACAAGTATTGGAATAAGGTAAATTTTGTTAGGATTAATTTTATTGTACTCAAACTCTAGATTAAAAAAATATTTATGCCTACTGCAAATGTAAAATAAATTTGAAATTTGTAGCAATTGGGCCCTAGGCCCCCAAATTCAGCATGTAATTTTCATTAGAGATGATATTTTATACTATTAGAGTAGGATAATAATAAATATATTTATCTAAATATTTATTTACATACTCCCATCTATACTTTGAGGCATCAGAAATGCTCAAATTTTTGTGACAATACAGGAAAGGGGACCCTAGAAAATAAAAATAGTGTTTCCTGTACTGCTGGATTATTGTCATTTTATTCTTATATTTAATGTAATATAAAATCAAATACAACTAGCTTTTTCTGTAAATTAATACACATGTATAATATGAATCATTTTCTACATTCAAGACTTGCTGTCAATAACTTCCTATTTGAAATACTTTTTTTTTTTTTTTTTTTTTCAAATCAAAAAATAATTTGATGTTTATGTATTTATTGCATATGATCAAGATATTTTGATAAATTAAACAAGTTGGAAATTGTACGTCAAACGTTACAAACGAGGTGCGTTCGTACGCACGTTTTAGAATTAAATTCATGATATCCCGTGCGTAGAACGGGTTAAACAGCTAGTTAAGTACATATTTTATGACACTGTTCATACAAATATCTTAACTAGTTATATAAATATTCAGATATATATGTATCAGCTAGTTCTATAAATATTCAGATCTTGATGATTTTTAATTCTGTGAAATGAATTATATCGTCTGCAGATTAATTTCTGTAATAAAATAAGCATCTCGGTAGCTTGACGATTTAACATCCATCGGAAGCTCCTATAACAAAAAAGCACCGATTTAAAAAAAAAATCAAATTTCTTAATAAATATTTTTATTAATATCTCCTATAGTTTTGATTAGATTTTAATAAAATTTGAAATGTCTCGACAAAATTCTGCAAAGATAATATATTTTAAATTGCAAACCATTTGGTTGGGTAGTTTTTGCGTTGTTCTATGCGGACAGACAGACAGACGGACGGACCAAACGACGACTATAGGTGCTACGTATTTATATAATTACGAACGCACCTAAAAACTTTTGTGCCTATATGTAAATAAAGATTACACAAGAAAAATTACATATCTTTATTTAAGGAACAAACATTATTTAACAGAAATAATTAACAAACATTTATTTAACAAAGAAAAATACAAAAAATATAATTTCAAGAATTACTCGACTACAAACATTTAAAAATCACAGCATTCACCTTAGATTAAAAAAAAAAAAAAACTATATATATATATATATATAATTTCAAAAAGAAGCACAAAGGTCATCCATTTTATTCAGTTAATTTATCTGTTGCCCCCACCCCCTCCCTTTTTCTTTTTTCCCGGAAGGGGTGGATTCATTTTTTGAATTGGTGAAAAGATAATTTTTAACTGTGTTTCCTATCTGAACTAAATTTTTGGCATTTTTTACTGTGCTAGACGAGCTATGCTCACGGAAACAACGATGGATTTCTTATACCCAGTTCTTTATTCTGTCTTTCGACTTTCTTATAACCTGTGTCACATCCATATACAAAACAGTTCCGAGCCATATTAAAATATAATGTAAAATTAATATTTTATTAAAGAAATAATAACGCACTCCTATAGCAAACAATGTTATTTTGACTCAGCTAAAGATCGCAGCGCCACATGCGGCCACTTCGGCGTTAGGTTCAAGTTTGCAAGGAAGATGCCATAGGGGAAAATTCTCCTAATCTATTTATATCTCCCTGAGTATGACGATGTCATCACATATTAAATATCAGTGACAAATATATAAGTAATCTATAATAATAAGGTAAATAAATAAGTAATCACGTATTCAGTTACTCCGTGAATTTTATCACATCAAAATATAAATAATTTTAAATTTTTACGAAAATTAAAAAAACATTCAAGGGATTTAAAGTTATAAAAAATGCAAATTGCATCGAAGCTTACCTAATTTTTCAGGAATAGCGTATTTAAATATTCATCGCATAATCTGAAATATAATTTTTTCTTCTTTATAAATTACATAACAATTAGTAAAATGGTTTACATATGACCAACATTTAGTAAAGTAAGTACGCTACATTTATGTATACAGTAAAAATTTAGAAAATATGTTTATTTCAAGCGTGCAGGGGAAGAGGTGGGCAGATGAAAGTTAGAATTTTCATCACCGGGTGAAAAACCAAAATTTGCCTCAAACACAGGTCCATAATTAGGTGGTGAACGAGCGAGACATATGCCCACATAGACATAGGTACGCTATTTAGGGGACAGCAGTTGCCCCCTCAAATAATTTAATGTTGTAGAATATAGTAGTCATTTTTCAAAAAGTTCCCTTTCTCAAAGTGAAACACATTTATTAATGAGTACTTTGGCTAATTTTAAAAATATAATAGAATAATTATTAATTGCTTCTCAGCTGTGCATAACTACTAAAGAAAAAACTTTGCTCTCCTCCCTCCAGGGTTAGTTAAAGTTATCCTAAGTTAGAAGGGAATAATAGAGGGGGGGGGGGAGGTCATATTTTCTTTCCTTGATGCATGCACATACAAACACACACACACACACACAGATATTATGATCAAAGCATTATATAGAAAGATAAATTAGTGCATATTCATATTGTAGGTACTATGTTTCTTATTAAATTGTTGATAATAACTTCATTTTATACTAAAAAAAGAAAAGGCTGTAGAATATAAATTTACAGTGTATAATTAGTGTATAATTATACTGGTGAAATAATAAGTGATGATGTCAATAAGTAAATAAAAAGCTTACAGTTCCCTTGTTTCATAAAGAGTTGCAACAACCTTTAATTTTTTTCTGAATATTCCCTGTACTTAAGGATTCTAAAGTTGTATTTTTATATGATAAAAAGCATTAACAAAATCAATAAATATTTTGCATTTAAAAATTATTATTCTTATTAAAACACTTATTGTTTAAATAAGTGTTTTAAAAACAAAAATAATTTAAAATACTTATTTGCAGTTTTTATCCATATATATTACAATTTAGTATTTGTGCCAAACTGTAAAAGGGCCCCAAAACTAAGTTCAATTTTTGAACAGAATTTCATTTGGTGATCTTGGAATCTTTCCCAGGGGGGGGGGGGGGGGGGAGAGGGGAGCCCTCTGGCACCCCTCTAGCTATGGCCCTGTTTCCCCCCCCCCCTCAGAAAATTTTGAAATAGTGCCCCTGATGCAAAAAAAAAAAAAGTTTGTTGTTCAATGATGTAAAAAAAAAATAACGAAATAATCCAAAAAGTAGGGTTGGCAAGTTTATGACACATAACGAATTTAACCAGTTTAAATCGTAGTTTTTACCATCATGTCAAACACATGATAAAAAGGAACTGATGCTTTACACTCACGCAAACATATAAACGTAAGTTTGGCGACTTTTTGGTTGGCACGATTTTCAAGACCGCGCCAAATGTATAACTTAATACAATGGCTAGGTTGCCATTAAAGAAAAAATCCCCTAAATTTGGCGACTATTTTTCTTTTTTTAACCGATTAATTATTATTTTTTTCTGCGTGAGTGTAAAGCATCTTAGCCGATAAAAATATGAGATAAAAATTATTTTCATGGTAAAATGCTGGTGTAGAAAGTTGATTTCTAGAAATATGGGTACTGGAACACTTAAATTAAAGAACTTCTGTATGTTTGTGATGATAAGAAATAAAAACTATGGTAAACAGACGATGATCTGATTTTTCATAAATATTATTTATGATCTATTTTTCCATTTCAAATCAAGTCCAAACATATTAGACTTTTAGCATAATATTGTAAAGCTAGTATGAATATTACATGCTAATTTTTACAATCTGGTGAGTCATCTTAACGTTGTTGTTGTTTTGGCCCAAGGGCCTGGTGAGCAGCTTTTTATTTCTTTACAGCTGACATGATCCATATAACTGTGAAACTAGTCTCCTAATTTTGAACCAATTCCAGATGAGAGACCTGCATCTGGATTGGCACCCCCAGAGGTAATGCTTGTCATCTTAACATGGATGTTCTATTAAAAGATGATTAGATACCAAGTAGCAAAAACTTAGACATATAAGTGAAAATTATTGACTACCCCTTCTGATAGACTCAAATATAGAATCTCTCCATGAAAAAATTTTTTAGATTTTGAATGTTGAAACAAATTTTGAATTTATATTAATGATTTCCAAAACATTTTCATTAAAATTGCTATCTATTCATTCTTGAGATTTATCAATAAAGCAAAGATTCTATTTAAATTTTATTCTATCATTTTATTCCTACATTTTTGCCTTATTATGTATTTTTTATGCCAGGTGGAGCTTGTCAAAAGTTTATCAATAGAAAATTGGAATTCAGTTTCTTCCTATAGTCCCTTTCAAAGAATCATAGCTTATTATTTTTTAGAGTTTCATTCATCTCACGAAATCCTATTTGTCCCTCTACTGTGTCTGTCCATCGCAGAGCCGGTTCTCAGAAACTATATAACTTACAGACATGAAATTTTGTGTACTTATAGCTGAATAACAACTATGAAGCTGAAAATAAAATTTTTGAAAAAATCGTATTATTTTAATATAGAGAGATAAAAAAATAAAAAATCTAACAGCATTTTCGTATTAAATTTAATCATTTTTGTTATAGCAGTTGCCAACAATTAAAAATCCATAATAAAATTCTTTCTACAATAATTAATTTTCTATTGAAAGATTTCCATGGGAAAAATGAAAATGAAATAAAAAGTTTCACCAATTGAAAAAAGATTAATAAGATGTCATATTGGTAATAAAACGGAAATTTTCAAACATTTCTCAATAATACAAAGAGTAATAGTATGTGTGAGTACAGAAAGCAGGTTAATAGGACGCCATTAGAGTATTAAAAAAAAAAATTAATCTGACGTCATATTGGAAGTTCATTGGACTTTTTCAAATGTTTGAGAATAATAAAAAGAGAGTATCAATATGAGTATTAGAGAAAGCGAGTAGATATGACATCAGCAAGTGATTATAATGTCATATGAGTTTGAGGAATGTATTGAATCATGATGTCTTGTTTTTAGTATTAAGTTGTATTGATCTAGAATTAGTACTAAATTTTTAACATTATCTTATCTTAAGTTGCAACAGATGGCGCCACAAATCAGATTGTTTTTTTTTTTTCCTTTTCTCAGAAGGTTTCAATTTATGTCAGAATTGGATATTTCAAAGTAATTTTTATTTGATTTTTTAAAAAGTAGCCTTGTTAAAGTAATAAAAATGTAATAATCTGATTCAATAATATATTTAATTTTTCCTATTTTAAAAGTATTTGTAATAATTTTCTGTTTTATTTGTAATTTATATTTTTTCATCTTACTGTTAGCCTTGTGTATTACTATTGTTAAATATATTAAAATAATATTAATTACAAAAATTTAAGGTTTTATTTAAGTAATATAATTTGAAATTTAATAATAATTACATATAATTTTGTTATTTTTCTTTCTCTAAAGTTACAATAGATGGCGCCAAAACAACGTGATAATCCTATTTTATTATTATTATTTTAAGTATTTGTGACTTAATTTGATATTTCTAAGTGTTTTGTATTTAATTTTTCACAACATTAGCTTTATTTATCAGTATTTTAAATATGTTAATGTAATAATAAAGTTATTTTTTAAAATTAATTGTAAGTCTTATTAAAATTTCTCATTACAACATTTTTAAAAATTTTTTTTAAAAGAAAATTAGTTTTATTTATAAAATTTTTCATGTGATATCTATTATTTTTGTGATTTGCATTATTTATTTAGTATTTATAAATCAAAAACCGTGATTTTAACAAAATACTGTATGGTTATTATTTTCTGTAATTTACAACAGATGACGACACCATGTAAAATATATGCTATTATTTAAAAGATATATTTTAAGACATTTTAAATTGAAATTTCTCAGTGTTTTTTTAATTATTTTAGATGATTTTGCATTTTATTATTGCTATATTAATGACAGATATTAGTATTATTATTTATTTAAATGTATTCTACTTTCCAAACTTCTGTAATCCAGAAACGCGATAATGGTCACTCAATGCACTATGGGTCTGTCTCAGGTAAAAAACCCGGGTTTTGTTTTTTAAACCCAGCCTGAGCGGGTACCCTGGAAGCTAGCCACTACAACCCTTATGGTTGTGAAAAACCGAGCCTGGGCAGGTACCCGCGCAGCTACTTTACTGCAACCCTAGTCTGTCTATTGCTAATTCTTCACTAGAAGTTATATTAAATCAAACAAATCATCAATTCCTTTTTGCTGAATATGTTGATGTTTTTCATGACTCCATAAATCATTATTTTATTGCAGATTTCCACAAATCTCCCATCTATGTAACAAAAAGAGCACTTTTCTGTCTATGTGTGGAGTTGTATGAAGACTGCTGGAGACAGATTTAATTTGTTATAAAAGTATGTAAAAAATATCTATTTTTAAACTTGTCATTTATCTGTGTTATTCTATCCAATGTCCAGAATTCTTGACATGTTAATGGAGCAAGGAATAATAAGAAATCTTAGAACTTTCCTTTAATCTATTTGTTTGTATGGAGGAAAGGGAATTTTGCAGACAGGTGAATCTTAAGACATTTAAAATTGAATATCCTACAATTTTTCACCTTTTCAGTTTTAGCTATTGAATTATTTGATACTTTTCCGTTCTACGGACACCATTGTCGCCAAGCATACATTTACATACATTTTGGCATGGCGTTCGTATAACGGAAAAGTACCAATTATTTTGATACATGCCTGACAATACAGTGTATTTACTTACTTACTGCGACTGTCAACAACAGCCTTTGAACATTCTGCACACAGATAATGTAAATTTTCATGTAGATAAGGGAAACAATGAATAGTAATTTGGCTGAATAACAAATATTTGAGCATAATCAAGGATGAATATTCAGCTGTTTGGCTGCTAAGTGATTAATTTATTTTTGTCTGATATAGTAAGCACTGTACATGCAGTTTGTATACTCGTATACTTCACAGCTAAAATATAATTTGGTATTTTTCCGTTGTACGGACACCATGCCAAAATGTATGCTAAATGCATAATGTATGTAAATGTATGTATTAAATGTACAGATGGGTGACAAAATAATACGAAGACCCATGAAAAAGGCATGGTCCATTTCAAAGAAGCAGAACATGCATGTCACTTTGCACTCAATTCTGCCCCCTAGTGGTTATGAAAGGTAAGGTACCAGTTGCTCAACATCAATCGTAAGTGTTGCATGTGCTTACCACATGCTCTGGAAAACTCAATAATGATGGAACTGTCCAAGTTCGAAAAAAGAATGATTGTTGGAACGCGTGGTGCTGGTTACTCCGTGACGGAAAAAGCCAATTATTTGGGGTGTGTAAGGAGTACTGTGTTAGCCGTTATGACAGTGTACACAAAATGCGGCAGAGTGTCATCTGCAAAGTACAACAGTGGACAGAAAATAAAGCTTTCTGAGAGGGATAAAAGAGAGCTGACCTGCATAGCGATGCAAAAGCGCAGGCAACCTTTATCCCAGATAACGTCAGAAATAAATAGTCATCTCCAGAATCTCATTTCACCAAGAACTGTTCAAAGAGAACTTTATGCTTCAAACATTTATGGAAGAGTTGCAATTTGTAAGCCATTGGTGACATCATGTCATGTTTTTCAGCGACACCAATGATGTAAAATACACAAAAAATGGACTCCTCAACAGTGGCAACAAGTCATTTTGTCTGATAAATCATTCTTCACCATATTTCAGACAACTGGATGCGTTCATATGTGTAAAAAGCCCCCAGAAGTATTTACGCCTGACTGCCTCTTGCTGACTGTGAAGCATGGAGGTGGTTCACTTATGGTATGGGGTGCAATATCTTGCCGTGGCCTTGGGTCGCTTGTTACTCTGCAAGGGAAGGTTACAACTGCTCACTATGTCGATATTCTGGGGGATCAGGTGCATCCTTTTGTCCAGATTTTAATTCCAGGAGAATGCCCATTTTATCAAGACTACAAGGCTCCTGTCCATACTACTAAAATCGTCCAAAAATGGTTTGAAGAGCATGAGGTGGAAGTAGGACATCTTGCTTGGCCCCCTCAGTCTCCTGACTTGAGCATTTTTGAACATTTGTAGGGATATTTGGAGTCAAAACTCCGTGCTCGATTTCTTCCACCATCTACGTTTTTGGAATTAGAGACTGCTCTCCAGGAAGAATGGCTTCATATTCTTTTAAATGTTGTTCACGACCTCTATGAATCCATCCCACGTCACATACAATCTGTAATTAAGTCAAATGGTTGTCCAACCCCCTATTAATAAAGCTTTTCTCTTATTTCATAGGTGTTCGTATTATTTTGTCACCCATCTGTATGTAAATGTACACTTGGCGACAATGGTGTCCATATAACGGAAAAGTACCTATAATTTTTTCTGTTAACTTTTTCTTGCATACGTTTTGTCACTACATCACGTATCATAAAAGTGGATATTTTTTGGAAAAAAGAAGGAAATATTAACTTATGCTTTTCACAAGGTCACATTGTTTTACTCTTTTAGTAATTTACTTTAAATTTTTCGTGAAATTACCTTTCTGCTCCTTATGTAGTAAAGTATAAAAATGTATATATGCAGGCATACTCTCAGGGTCACAGAAATATATATATAGTCGAACTGTGTTCATACCATATGCAAGGGAATTATAAAAATCCTTCTATTAAGAGGCTATTTCACTCATGCAAAAACACCTGCTCGCTAATGTTAATCCTATGGGAGAAAGTTTTTACAATATCTCATTTGCATTTTTAACACTTTCCAACCTAGTTGAATAGTGTTTATGACTTCGGTTTGTCTGTCTGTCCGTGCTCTAACTCACTTAAATATACTCGGATTGCCCTGAAATTTTTGTATGTTATTGTCATTTACTACAGCATGTTCCCTAATTCAACTGCAGTGTATAGCACTTATAGTTTTTTTACTGGAATGACCAAAAGTATTCTGTTACATTATATATAGTCAATGAGATATAATCATTTCAAGTACATTTTGATGATGCTGCATCATTTAAAACATGATGAAATTGATATATAATTATGAAGCACATTAAAACGTGCTTTTATGTAGAATATGGGGTACAAAGCATTTATTATTCATTTTCAGGGTCAAACAAAAGAATTCTGTTGCACATTGTTCTACGGGGAAAAATCGTTTGCAGTGTAATTTAGTGATATTTCAAACGTAATGAAAATTATATGCATTACTGAGGTGCACTATAAATTGCTCTCTTGAAAGTGTGGTGTGCATTGCATTTATTTACAGGGACACACAAAAGATATCGGTTACAGTACATGTGCGATATTTACAGTCTATCTGTGATAAGTGCGTTTTCAACTTTGGTTTGCATTTTTAAGTTTAACTAAATTTTTTCATAGTATATGTATGTTTATAAACTGGGTTGTTCATATACAGGGCTACACAAAGGAATCCGTAAGTATTACAGACAATGAGAGTGAATTGCTTAAGGGTAGTTTTTAATTATGTTACGCATTTTCCTGCTGAAATATATTTAGTAGATTAATAGAAGTTTGTGGAATATAAATAAACTAGGGGACTCAGCCCCTTACTCGCTAACGCTCACCAACACCCTGTGAATTGCGAAGCAATTCACATATAGACCGCTACGTGGTCCCAGCTTGCTTCGCTCGCTCGGCCCTGTTTATCTTTCAGCAATTCTAGCCAAAATAAGTTCTACCATAAAACATTTAAACATATGAAATTGACAATTTTTTTAAATGTAAAAAAGTAATTCTCCGTCGAAAACAGTACTAAAAATGCATTTAGTTGGCGCTACCAATGGGCATATAAATTATTTAAATACTATGAAAAAAGGATCTTGGAAACATAATTACTTTAAAACTTATTGTATGACAATTTTTTTTTTTAATGTAAAAAAGTAATTCTCCGTTGAAAACATAACTAAAAATGCATTTAGTTGGCGCTACCAATGAACATATAAATCATTTAAATACTATGAAAAATGGATCTTGGAGACATAATTAGTTTAAAACTTGTTGCACCTATAATATTGTACAGAACGGCTTAAATTCATTAGGAAAAAAAAATTGACTGTAGATTTTTACAAAAAAAAAAATATTTTTTACTTCAATTTACAGCAACAGATGGCGTCAGGTGCAATCTAGACAGTTGATTTTTTTCCCCGATCTTTGAGTGAGTGAAATTCGTAAATTAATTCTAAATAAGAGTTGAGAATTCTTTTAAAATTAATGCTATTACTCATTATTAAAATGAGGAATCATCTCAGACGCTTTGGATTACGTACATGTTATTTTATTTTAATAATTGCTAGTTTGAGTTTCATTCTATGGTTTTACCTAGACCAACATATTGGTCTAGGTTTTACTGTTCTCACATTGACCGCCATATTAGAGGCGGGACTGATCTAACACAATCTTGTCTGTTCATTGGTCTGAGCTCTGGAAACTACGGTTGTTGCTAAACCATAAGCTACAAATTCAGCCCTATTTCCATGCCACGTAAGACAAATATATATATAGATTCCTATACAGGGCTATGCAAAGAAAAAGATACATTGTTGTTTACGGTTGGTAATTGCTGAGAGGGAGTTTTAAGTAGCCTTTAATCTTAATATGTGGTGTGTGCAAATTTCTTCAGAATATACAGGTGGGTACAAAAGATTTCAAGTGCATTTCTGTCGATTGGTGAAAATTGCTAACTGTGAATATTCAAACTTAACAAAATTTTACGCTATATGTCCACATCTATTGATCATATACAGGGCTGCATAAAATAATTCGACTACTTTTTTGACACTGGAAGGTAATTTTGAAAACTGTATTTTTCATTGTGTTATATGCTTTCTAAACTGTTTACTTACCTATCTTCTTTCACCTTATTTAACGGTGAAGTTTCGTTGCAGTTTTCTGGCTATGTTGGAAAGTGTTTCATAATCTATGCTTGATGCATAATTTTTCATTCTTGTTATATTATTAAATGATTTGATTTTGCAATGGATAGTTGAAGTTGATCTCTATGCAGGCCGTTTTTTACTTTTTTGATTTTCTTAACAGGATTTTTTTTATTGAGATACTTTTGAAATCGGTTTTGAAAGTGTGAAAGTATTCTCATGAAAAAAACCTACAATCAAAACCAAAAAAGTTAAAAAGGGCCTGTATAGAGATTGACCTCAACTATCCAATGCAAAAAAAAAAAAAAAAAAAAAAAAAAATAATTTAAAAGTATGGAAATGGGTCATTCCATGTCAGTTCACCCAGGCTATGACACCCACCAATTCAGATCTTCATGAAACTTTGAACACTTGTTACTAACACATAGCTACAAACCCATCTAAAATATTTCTTCTCTGCGCCTCATGGTTTTTGAGATATAGGGGGTCAACATTTTGAAAAATTGCTCGAAAATGCCACTCGTGATGCTCCATTTTTAGTGTGAGGTGTATCAGAAAAAAATTCACATTTCAGTGCCTAATTCACATATCACTTTGAAATTTTTATCCTTTACCAATTAAAATATGGAGATTCCAGGAAAAAATGTTTTATAAATCTTGTTTGACTCTGAGAGTAATTAAAAATCCATTTAATTCAAAATTAATTAATTTTTTTGTGTAAAAATAGTTTTCTGTTCAATGAGCATTATCAACCTAAGGCAGTGTAGTTACCATACCCATTTTTTTTTAATTGAACCTTAAAGTATACTTTAAAAGGCTATTAAAGAAAAATAATGGGATTTTGATTGCCTGTATTAGTATTTTAAGGTTTTATAAAAATTCTCTCTTTAAAAATGAAATTTATCATATTAGTTATAATTTTGGCCACCAGGTGTACCCCTTTTGTAATTTTAAATACCAGCATTAAATTCCTCATAAAAATTTCTCCAATAAAACTTACTTGCCCCCATATATTGTTTTTTTGTAATGTCTGCAAGAGCAGATTATGAGCATTCTCAAAAGGTGATGTCAATCAAGGCAAGCTGGTGCATGTTTCAGTCTGCAGTAACAGGTTTATTGATTATGTTGTTATGAATTTTGTACATATTCTATTTTTTTATTGTGAAATTGCAGCATTATTTAATGTATTTCCTGTCGAAAATTATGTAACTCAATGCAAAAGGCCTAGGGTGCTTTGCAAGAAAAGCAACCTTACAGCATCGTCTTTACAATGGAGGTTTATGGGGAAATCGCCAAGGAATGAGTTTATCGCCAAGTTGGCGATGGTTTTGGCGACTTATTTTTATCGCCAAATGTCGCCAAGTTGGCGACGGATTTGGCGACTTTTTGAAAGCATCATGGGCATTTTTTGCAATCAGCCACGGTAAATCTCCTTGTGATGGCATTGGCGGAACAATTAAGCGTCTGGTTGCCAGAGAGAGCCTTCAGAGAATAACAGGTGATGTGATTGACTCAGCTGAGAAAGTATTAAATTTCTGCAAGTCACGAGTTTCAAATATAAAGTTCAGCCTAATATCAACAGAAGCACTTTCAGAAACACGCAAACAGCTGGAAGACCGATTTTCCAAAGCAAAAACAGTACCTGGTACAAGAGGATTTCATTACTTTACCCCTCTATCTGAAGATTCCTTAGGAACAAAACGAATCAGTTCAGACAAAAACTTCAGTACGATTTTCCATTTCTCACATCAGATCAATCCATCACCAGTCAATGAGTCACAAATTAGCACAAATTCATACATTGCTTGTGTTTATGATAGCCATTGGTACTTTGGTTTGGTACTATCAAAAGATGAAGAGGAATGTGATGTTAAAGTAAAATTCATGCACCCCTATGGCCCTGCTCGATTATTCCACTGGCCTCTACAGAAGAAAGACGACATATGTTATGTTCCTATGTGCAATGTCATTTCCTGTGTCAGCCCTCCTATTACAACAGGCACTGGAAGAATATATTACTTTCCTGAAAAGGAAGTTGAATATGTACAACAGCAGTACAGTCTAAATTTCAGCTAGCCATCACGCATCTCCAATAAAAAAAGTAATATTAAATGAGCTGATGTATTTCAAACTTGAACTAGTTTATAAAATAGGCCTTATTATTACATAAACCGGTAATAATATTGTTTTATTACAAGTTCTGATAAATTTACTATACATTAAAAATAATTTTTCAAATGAAAATTGCATTTTTTACAACAATTCATGAATATATCACTATTCTGTTATTATTTTTTACTTCAGCATTAATAAAAATTAATTTTTGAAAGTTCTTTATTTAGAATGAATTTATCCAGATTATGTATAATGAGATATCCGAACATATATTGAAATAGTCAAATTAAAATACTCCTTGTGGCCAAAATTATAATGAATATGGTAATTTTTGTTTTTAAAGGGAAAATTTTAATAAAACCTTAAAATACTAATACAGGCAATCAAAATCCCATTATTTTTCTTTAATAGCCTTTTAAAGTATACTTTAAGGTTCAATAAAAAAAAAATGGGTATGGTAACTACACTGCCTTAGGTTGCTAATGCTCATTGAACAAGAAAGTATTTTTGCACAAAAAAAAAAAATGAATAAATTTTGAACAAAATAAATTTTTAATTACTCTCAGAGTCAAACAAGATTTATAAAACATTTTTTTCTGGAATCTCCATATTTTGATTGACAAAAAATAAAATTTTCAAAGTGATATGTGGATTAGGAACTGAAATGTGAATTTTTTTCCTGATACATACACCTCACACTAAAAATGGAGCATCACGAGTGGCATTTTCGAGCAATTTTTCAAAATTTTGACCCCCTATATCTCAAAAACCATGAGGCCCAGAGAAGAAATATTTTAAATGGGTTTGTAGCTATGTGATAGTAACAAGTGTTCAAAGTTTCATGAAAATCTGAGACAGTGGGTGTCATAATGAAATTTTTCTGGGTGATCTGACATGGAATGACCCAAATGCAAACTAGATATTGTAGAAACTTTCTCCCATTCTAGTCGACAGTAAAAATATTTACCCCCTCCCCCTTTTCCTCTCAATGATTTTCAAAAAGCACAGCAGTTTTTTATGAATTAATTGAGAAAAATTATAACAAGTATAGCTTAGAATTATTAGTTAAATAATTTAGAAAGATAATATGTACATACAATTTGTGTGCAGAATATTTTAAAGTGAAGAGCATGAATTTTAATTAAGTTTTATAAACTTACTTTAAATTAATTACTTATATGTTATTATTCTTCAAAATGTATGTGATAAATTAACTTCTGAACAAAAATATCTAATTTGAACCTCTCAGAAATACTTGAGCACTTTTTAGAATTGTACACAATTTTAGATGACACAGAGGCTGGATTGACATTATTTCTTACAATTTTATTGAACCCCCCTCCCCCCACATTTTAATCACATGACGTGCTAGCTGGCTAGAGCAAGGGGGAATGGTGTTTTCTGTGCATGAGATGGAAAATGCCTTTTAAACTTGTTTTTTTTTCATTAAAAGTATGAGAGAAGAGGAAGAGCACTGCTTGTCATACACAAATAGGGGTGGGAGAGAGAAAAAAAGACGGATTAAATAATTTCATCACTTGGTAAAAAAAACTTGGTGACCAGTGGTAACCTGGCAACTGCATTTGTCAAGCCCTGTCATAAAACTTCCTGGAAAAATCTCGGCTAACATTGCAATAGTCACTGAAATTTTCGACCTACTGATTTCATGTATCTATTTCATTTTAACAGTGCAATGAGAGGTATCAAAAGGCTTGTTAATGTGACCCAGAGTCCTAAACAAAAAACAAATAAAGGTTTCATACTCTGATCCTTCCTTTCTATGGCTCAATTGTAAATCTTACAAAGGGAGGGGACATTTGAAACACCCTTATCTTTCCCTTCTTTTTATTCTTTCAAGACCCCCAAAATTCCTTTCTATTTTCTTGGGTAGGTGGTGTTCTTGAAAGTTGAAATTCTGTCTGGCAATGACTACATTTTGCCAGACAGTTATAATGTAGCAATATATTCACTTAGAGAAAAAAGTATTTGATAAAAAAATATTTCTTTTCTAATTATACCCTACATTTCATCAAAAATCATATTGAAATGAACAGATGTTTTGCTGGTATTTACCGTGATGTTGTTTTTATAGCTCGTAAAAAGTATAAAAATCTGTATCTATACTAATATTATAAAGTAGTAAAGATTGTTTTTTTATTTGTTTGTTTGTTTGTTTGTAGGGGGTAATCTCTGGAACTACTGAAGCAATTTCAAAAGTGATGGTGACAATCCCTGCTCCAACATAGGCTATATTTTATGTTGGTTCCACTACCCCCAAGGGGGTGCAAGAGCAAAACACGTTCTAAAATTTTTATTTTTTTTATACTGAAGGAGCTAGAAACATGAAATGTGGCATGGCAGTTACTTATAAGATGTAAATGCTCTCTAAGAACAAATTCTAAAAAAATCGAAATTTAAAAGGGTGAAACAAGCGAAAAGCGCTCTAAAAACATTCTAAATTACAATTTCTATGGAATCTCTGTAACCACAGAACAGTTTTCAAAAGTCATGGTGGCAAATTGATGGTGACAGTCCCTGCTCCAACATAGGCTATATTTTATGTCGGTGCCACTACCCCCAAGGGGGTGCAGGTGCAAAAAACTTTCTAAAATTTCAATTTTTTTTATACTGAAAGAACTAGAAACATGCAATTTAGCATGGTAGTTACTTATAAGATGTAACTGCTCTCTAAGAGAAAATTCTAAAAGAATTCGAAATTTAAAAGGGTGAGATGAGCAAAAAGCATTCTAAAAACATTCTAAATTACAGTCCAGTCTCTAAAATCCGGACATCTCAAATCCGGAAACCTCCAAAATCCGGACTACATAAATGTTAATCTAATTTTACACATCTTTGTTAGTTTTGTTTTCTTATTTCGTTCATAGATGGCAGCACAGAACAATTTTGTTAATTTTTTTGCCATTTTAGTTTATGTTCGGCATTTCGCCGACTTTGTTCATAGATGGCAGCACCGAACAATTTCCTTAAATTTTTGCCATTCTAGTTTATTATCGGAATTTCGCCGATAGATGGCCGTACCAGTTTTTTTAGGGACAAGTTTTTTTTTATTCATGATTTTATACGATCAGCGGTCGTTCAGTCAGATTAAGCTTAAGGTTTTTTAATATATATGCAATTCCTATTAGTTCATCCTAGTGCATTCAATTATGCAATTAGTAAAAAAAGATAACATATTTCTCTGTCAATAGCGAATAAAATTTCGTTGCTAAAAGCTGCCGATGGTCGGAAAATGGCCCCGATGATTTGGTAAATGAAGAAAAAAAATAAAAGTACAGAAGAACTAATAAATAGTTTAGACACAACAATAAAAGGATTAGAACAGAGGAATTTTATAACAGAAAATGAATTAATGTCTTTATATAGGATTAGAGAGAAGGTAATGGCCAATAAGCGTAAACTAAGACAACAAAAACTGACAGACATATTTTTAAAAAATCTTAATCGTAAAAATGTTCTGTGTATATTTAATTTTATAAGATTAATATAAGTTTGATTTTGTTTTTGAATCATTTAATATGTTATTTAGGATTTTTTATAAGTATTATGATTTTTTGTGATTATTATTTATAATTTTTGCTCATAATTTTCAGTTGTTATTTAAGTTGTTATTGTCCGGATTTCAGGATCTCTAAAATCCGGAATTATCGAAAATCCGGAAAAGCCATGTCCGGAACGATTCCGAATTTTAGAGACTGTACTGTACAATTTCTATGGTGTCACTGGAACTACAGAACCATTTTCAAAAGTGATGGTGCCAAATTGATGTTAACATGCCCTTCTGTAACATAGGCTATATTTTATGTCGGTGCCACTACCCCCAAGGGTGTGCAGGCACAAAAAACATTCTAAAATTTCGATTTTTTTAATACTGGAGGAGCTAGAAACATGCAATTTAGCATGGTAGTTACTTATAAGATGTAAATGCTCTCTAAGAGGAAATTTTAAAAAAATTCGAAATTTAAAAGGGTGAAATGAGAAAAAAGTGGTCTAAAAACATTCTAAATTACAATTTCTATAGAATCTCTGGAACTACAGAACCATTTTCAAAAATGATGTTGGCAAATTGATGGTAACAGTCTCTGCTGTAACATAAACTATGCTTTATATCAGTGCCACTACCGCAAGGGGGAGGGGTACAAGAGCGAAAAACGTTCTAAAATTTCGATTTTTTTTTATACTGAAGGAGCTAGAAACATGAAATTTGGCATGGTAGTTACTTATAAGATTTAAATTCTCTCTAAGAACAAATTAAACAAAAATTGAAGTTTAAAAGGGTGAGATGAGCTAAAAGCATTCTAAAAACATTCTAAATTACAATTTCTATGGAATCTCTGGAACTACAGAACTCTTTTCAAAAGTGATGGTAGCAAATTGATTGTGACAGTTCCTGCTGTAACATAGGCTTTATTTCATGTCGGTGCCACTACCCCCAGGGGAGTGCAAAAGCAAAAAACGTTCTAAAATTTCGATTTTTTTTTATATTGAAGGAACTAGAAACTTGAAATGGTAGTTTTTTATAAAATTTAAATGCTCTCTAAGAACAAATTCTGAAAAAAATCGAAATTTAAAAGGGTGAGATGAGTGAAAAGCATTTTAAAAACATTCTAAGTTACAATTTCTATGGAATCTCTTTAACTACAGAACCATTTTTAAAAGTGATGGTAACAGTCCCTGCTGTAACATAGGCTATATTTTATATCGGAGACACTACCACAGGGGGGGAGGGATGAAAGAGTGAAAAACATTCTAAATTTTTTATTTTTTTCGACATTAGTGGGGTTTAATTAGTAATTTCTGAATTATCTCTGGCAGTAAAATTTCCTCTAATGAAAATAGGTCAACGAATACCACTTGGCATTCTTCAAGAAATATGCGAGCAAAGCCGTTGGTTTTGCTAGTATAGTATAAAAGATTAGCCATTTTTAACATGCAAATTGTTCATTTTAACCATGCTCTTTTTAAATGAATTTGCTTGTATAAATAGGTGTACTGTGAAAGAGGTTAAAACAAACTCTTAAACAAATATATGTTTTTTAAACTAGGAATTTACGCTTAACAAAAATATTTCAGACAGTAAAATTCAAGATTTTTTTTATAATTTTCATTCCTACCTCTCTCTGAAATTCATGTGAATTGTTTTTTTTCTCTTTTATATCTGTATTATAATATGAATGATTGCGTAACTATGGCATAAAATTTATATGTATAACTATTTTAACAAGCAAATACGAGGGTGATTTAAAAAGTAAGGTAACAAGCCCTCTGGGAGAAAAACTTTATTCATGAATTCAAAGAGATACACAACTTAATAAGGGGCTAGTACATATTTTTTCTCTGCATAGTCACCATGGTCGTCAAAGTATTTGCTGCATTGGTACACTAACGTATCAAAACTGGCATAGAAGAAATCAGCGTCAAGGTTGTGGAGCCACATCAAGACAGCTTGTGGAACTTCATGAGTGGTTTTGAAATGCCGACCTTCCCATGTGCTTCTTCAATGGTCTGAAGTGATGGAAATCTCTTGGTGTGAGATCTGGACTGTAAGGTGGATATTTCAATGCCTCTCAAAGGAAACGCTGTACCAAATCACATGTTACTGAAGCCGTATGCAGTCAGGCATTGTTTCGCAGCAACCAGTTACCTTTTGAAAGCAGTCCTAGTCGTTTCCTGTGAATTACCATCAGTTCTGCCTTTATCGAATTCTGTGCACCAGAACCACATCTATTTTCATGAAATTACATTATCTCCATACACTTCGACCAGTTGCCAAGGTATTTCAGCTGGGGATATTTTCTCTAGACACAGAAACCTTATCACACTTCTTTCTTCAATGGAATGTTCTGATTTTTCAGAAATTAATATATTTTTTAGATACATTACTTTTTTAATTTTTCGTAAATTGTTGCATATAATGCAAGTTGCAAAAGAAAAATTGCAATTATGTGACTAGAAACATGACACTTTTTTCCCCTGAAGTATCATTAAAAGTATTAGCACCAGTGTATGATATAAACTACTGATTTTTTGTATTATTCTGTACACAATGTTACACTTTTCAAAACAGGGAGAGTTTCACCACAACTAACAGAAAAGTAGTGACTACTGTAGTTTCCCTACATGTAACATGCTATTTCCAATCACTGGAGTAACATAAATTGTTTCACTTAAATTAGTGATATCTGGATAAAATTTGTGAAATGTTTCTTCATTAAGTATGCAATCTGGTGTGCAGCAAATCTCTAGAATGCCATTATGTTGAAAAATGCCTTATAGTCTATAATTATCTTATGCTAAAGTTCATATTTAACAATGATGATGACAATAATACTGATGGGTTCAATATTTTGAAAAAGCTGAAATTTTGCACAGAACAAATTATGTGAAAAAAAGGAAATACATACTTGTATAAAGCAGACATAAATGAAGTTATTAATGTTCAGGATATTTGTCAGCTCTTCCAACAGTGCAGAACTTGAGAGTATATCTCAGAAAACCCAAGTTGTCGATTCTGAAAGTGTACAATAACAAAATGTCAAAAGAAAATTTAAATAAGATGATAAAAACTTCGAGCAGAGGAATTATATATCTTTGAACATGGATTAAAGAGTTATTGCACATAACCTGTGGCGAAACTTTATTAGAAATGTCACAATGAGTGTTTCTCATAATAAGAATATGTTTTTTATTTTATATTTAGCTAATCATATTGTATGATATTTTTAAAGTGAATATAATATTTATTTCTTCAAATTCAACTTATGGTACTTCTTAGTCATATAAGTCACTTTGGTGCAATTTAGGCTTAAGGGTCGTCTCCCCTTGCATGATAACACATGCTCACTACTGTTAATCATATGGGGCATTATTTTTCTAGTATCTTGTTTGCATTCCAATATTTAAAAAAAAATGTATTGGATAGCTGAGATTAATCTCTATTTCCGCATTTGGTTACTTTTTCGATTTTCTTTGTGGGTTTTTTTTTTTCAAAGATACTTTTACTTTCGAAACAGGTTCTAAAAGTGAAAGTATCTTCGTAAAAAAATCCACAAAGAAAATCGAAAAAGTAACCAACCGTGGAAATAGAGATTGATCTCAGCTATCCAATGCAAAATAAATAAATAAATAATTTAAATATTGAATTGCAAACGAGATATTAGAAAAATAATGCCCCATACGATTAACATTAGCGAGCATATGTTTTCGCATGAGGGGAAGAAAGTGAGATTTGTTGCTGAATGATATAAACAGCTCTGAAAACAACCTGATGAACTGGTATGTTTGTTATGTATGTATTAAAAAAATTGGATACTTTTCTGTTATATAGGGGCTGTGGTGAGATAAAGAAATTTTTCACACATATTTTCTGGCAAGCTATTCACTATTTCATATACACAAGCAATTTCTTCATTATTTATACAATTTATTTAATATAAAGAAGACATATATCTATTTTTATATACAAACAAGAGTAATTTGTATATAAAAAATTATAATATATATACAAGGTGCAATATGTTATCTATAGAGCACGGGCACGGTTACAAATAAACTGTCATTTTCACTGTTTGGGTGACAGAAACTTCATTGTTCTTCATTTGTTAGCATTGAAATTCATAGCAGTTTTCTCAATATAATGTCTTTTTTATCCGACCACGATTATTTTCAGTAAAGTACAGTCTTGTCTGACTATGTTACATCTTTATCTGATGCTTCTCTCCCCCCCCTTTGCCACTCCCCAACCTGTAAAAAAATTTTAAATCTTTAATTTTTCTTTATTTTCACAGCATAAAAATTCTGCCCTATTTGTTGCTTTTTAGTGATAATAAATCAATAATCCATCATGTACATTACCCCTCCCTCTCGCCAAAATTTATGCTTCCCCCTTTCACACCCCCTCCCCATAGTACAGAGTTTCACATCTTCAAAATTCTTTATTTAAAAAAATCTGCCCTATTTGATTCTTACTAATAACAATAAATAAATAATAATCTAAATTAACCCCATCTCCAACCTCCCAAATTTATTCTTCCTCCCCCCCCCCAGCATACAAAGAAGTTATTTTAAAATCTTTGATTGTATATAAAAATATTTTGATACCTATTTGTTGCTCTCCAGTGATAATAAATAATATATAAATTATCCTCCTATCCCGAAATTTCTGCTTTTCCCTTGCCCTTGATTTGTTGTTCATTGAGGGATCAGTTAAAAAAGGAATTAAAGTAATTCGAGATCGAAATTAGGGTGCAATGAACTTTTTAACCCAAAACCAACTTTTTGCCCTTATCGCCAAATCGGGGTATCACCAAAAAGGGTTATTTCATCTAAAAATGTGAGTTGACTTTTAGGAGTCATATACAAAGCGAAGAATGAAGTATGGAAATTAGACAGAAAAGTAAATATCAATTTATTATCATATCACAAAACGTTTTACTATAAAAAATGAAGACATCAAATGCTGGAATCTACTAGAGATACTGCTCAAAGCTTGCCATCACGATCGCAGCGCTGACTAGCATGTCCGCTGCTAGATGGCTCGTGTTTTATCTCGAACGTCTGGCACTGTGGTACTATTGTTATTTGCATAATCCCAATTTTCATGCTAGTTATAGCTCAGCTGGTCGTTTGAATTCTGCTGCCATTTATCTAGTTCTTAGTGAGTATGTTTTATTTTCCAGGTGTTGATTCTACCTACTTTGACTTTTGAATGTCATTCGACCCTTAAAAGTTAGCTTAAAGTTTAAGATGAAATAACCCTCTTTGATGATACCTCGATTTGGTGATACTGGCTAAAGATGGTTTTGCCGGAAAAAAGGACAATGCACCTTGATTTTGATCTTGAATTACTTTAATTCATTTTTTAACTGATCCCTCAATGAAAGACAAAATCATGTGCAAAAATCTCAAACTTTGAAATTTAATAACTGTGTCAATTTTTGTAGTACAGAAGTCAAACTTTTTGTGTTATATCTGTTATGATATTTGTAAACTTTTACTAAATATAACTATAGGGATTGAGGGACCGTATAAAAAGTTAGATTTCGTATTTTTTATAAAATTGATTTTTTTACTTTAAACAATGCCACAACATGAATATTTACCTCATTTGAAATGTTTTTGTAATTGGAACTATATGTCTATGACCAACAGTTGAGAAATTAAAGGTCGGCGATAGATAACATATTGCACCCTGTATATGAAATTATAAGAAAATAAAACCTTTTTAAAACTTACATTATTTTAATTTAATTGAATGAAATTTAAATTCCAGATTTAAAAATAAAAGTCCTTATTTTTTCCCCCTAAACTTACAAATTGAATATTTAAAAACTAATTTTCCCCTCTTAAGATTTTTAACATTAACTGATGTTTGTGAAGTTAATTTCCCAAAAGATAAATTGTTTGACACGTTTATACATTAGATGTGATTACTCAAATCCATAAATTAAAATTAATGTCAAACTAAGAAATTTGAGGATTACAATTAAATCATAAATTCTAATCATCTTTCCTCAAATATGGCAGATCATAAAATTAATTTTACCAATTATGTTTAGACAATAAATTCAAATTAATGCCCAAATAAGAAACCAGGGATTATATTTAGATCATGAAGTCTAATTAATTTTCCTCCGTATGACAGTTATTGGAGGACCAAATCGTAAAGTCAAATTAACTGATTTTGTTTAGGCTATAAATTCTAATCAATGTCAAATTTTTAAATGACTGTTATGGATGCAGTCAGACTTGAATCAAGCCTGTTGCCAACACAAAACCACACCAATCCAAAGTAGAGTCCCTCCAATTATGATACTTTTGTCCCCTATTGCGAAAAGTTATAAGTACTTTAATAACCAGGGATTATATTTAGATCATGAAGTCTAATTAATTTTCCTCCGTATGACAGTTATTGGAGGACCAAATCGTAAAGTCAAATTAACTGATTTTGTTTAGGCTATAAATTCTAATCAATGTCAAATTTTTAAATGACTGTTTTAGATGCAGTCAGACATGAATCAAGCCTGTTGCCAACACAAAACCATACCAATCCAAAGTAGAGTCCCTCCAATTATGATACTTTTGTCCCCTATTGTGAAAAGTTATAAGTACTTTAATAACCAGAGATTATATTTAGATCATGAAGTCTAATTAATTTTCCTCCGTATGACAGTTATTGGAGGACCAAATCGTAAAGTCAAATTAACTGATTTTGTTTAGGCTATAAATTCTAATCAATGTCAAATTTTTAAATGACTGTTTTAGATGCAGTCAGACTTGAATCAAGCCTGTTGCCAACACAAAACCATACCAATCCAAAGTAGAGTCCCTCCAATTATGATACTTTTGTCCCCTATTGTGAAAAGTTATAAGTACTTTAATAAAAACGGACTGGAACGGACTTTAATAAAAATTGTTGTCCAGTAATCATCAGTCTTCTCCTGACTCTGAGCCTAACTTACAAAATGGAATATGTAGCTTAGAACGAATAAAATAAAAATCAGGTCAGTCAAACTTGTGATTATTTTGTTTTGACTATACCTCATCAATAATTTGATGAAGAGAAAAAGGAATGAAACTACCAATTTATTAGGCACACACACACACACATATATATATATATATATACAGTATGGAACCGTTTATCAGGAAACTAGTTAATCAGAAAAACAGCTATGCAGAATGATATTTCCAATTGGCTAATTTCAGAATCTATCCAGAAAAAAGTTCCATACAGTTCCAGTTTGATCGACACATGCATTGTTTGATATGTTGCTACATGCAGGCTATAACTTGATGCCAACATCTAGGATTTGAAATGGAAGCGTTTTTAGTTATTGCATTTGACATTTTCCATTTTTATGCAGATGAAAAAGATAAATTTTTGGTTCCAAGGTATTCCCATAAAATTACCTTCTTTCAAACTCTGATTAATACTTGATCTTGGTTGGATCTGAGTAATCTGATAACTGATTTGAAATCATAAACAGTGCCACAGCCAGATGTATTCTACAAATCAGGTCAAATGGATGTTGCTTTAATGCCCAACCAGTTATCCAGAATACATCTGACCCCAACCATTCTTGGTAAATGGTTCTCAAATGTAAAATGTTTATATATGTATAAATACAGAGTTTATCCCAGACAGTTTCAGAAGGGTGCTGCACCCTGCCTGCCCTTTGGTTTATGAAATAGTACCCTTTGTGTCCTTCATAAAAGAATTAGCACCCTTCTTGCCCCCCCCCTCCCCAGTAAAATAATTAACACCCTTCTTGCACCTCAGTAAGAAAAGTATCCTATCTTTCCTGTTTGCATTAAAAAATTTGCTTTCAGAGTGAAAATTGACTGAATGCTGTCTTGAAAAGAATGCCGTGACTTTTAAATTAAAAGTAGCTTTAAAAACCAAAAGAATGTCTTTAACAATAAAAAAATGCCCTGATGAATTTGAAAAGTGCCCTCAAGAATCCAAAAAGTGCCCTTAAGAATTAAAAAAGTGCTCTTAAGAATTAAAAAAGTGCCCTTTTCTCACCAGTCTTCTCACCCTGCCCTTTTTTAAACCCGGGGGAAACTCTGTAAATAATACATATCTAAACAAGTATAAAAGTTCATCATGTTTGTTTTCATAGTTGTTTTCATCTTTTGGAAACAAATATTACTTTCCAAAGCCCAAGTAGCTCTAAGTTTTTTTTTTTTTTTTAAACAAAACACCAAAATCCTTATAACAGAAAAGTACCAAAAATTGCTTCTGATTACATATATTAGATAAATTGATTCTGTTTGTATATAAAAACAGATAAATGGCTTCTGCATGTTAAATAAATTGTATAAATATCAAAAAAAAAAAAATGTGCGAATAAAAAAGGGAAATAAGTTGAGAGAAATATGTGTGTGAAAATTTTTCTTTCCTCGCCCAAGTTTTTCTCTCCATCTCACAAACACCACTATAACAGGGAAGTACCTAACTTATACTATAATCTATAAAATTCATAATTGTGGGGTCTGGATTGATATTTGATTTTCAAGTCTGTATAGTATTTATAATATATTCTCTTTTTAATTAATGTCTATCTTTTCTGCCATTTTATTTAACAACACTTAAGAGTTTTTAAGAATGCTGTTAACAAAGATTCATAAAATACAAGAAATATACTTATCTTTCAAATTCTTACACTATAAAGAGATATTCATATATATTTACCTTTATTTCAGGTATAAATAATTTTTGGAAATGATCAAGAAACAGCAGTTTGTGTTGAAATGACCTCATGTGTAAGCAAGGGATACACGGAGCCTATAATTATTTAAATTCAAAATATCCTTGTAATAATAATAATAATAATAATAAAGAAATCAGCTGCTTACAGATTAGATAAATATTATTGTATATTGAAAAAAAGATTCATTTTCAATTATGTATTTAGTAAAAGAAGAAACCAATGCATGAAATTTTGTGTTTCATATCTTGGGGGAAAAAAAGTGTACTGTACAGATTGGTAATTATATTTATTCTAAGTAAAAATTTTGGGCTTTCCAAATTAAAAAAATGTTTTTTTTCTTAGAAGTTTAATTTGAAGACTTCACTAAAAGAAAGTGATATATTTATACAATGAATATTGAAATATTTTGTTGCTGATGCAATTTAACTACAAAAAATTATAGAAGTCTGAAATATTTATATTTTTTTGAGTGTTCAGGTCTTGATTTTTTCATGAGGAATATTTAAAGTCTCCATACCCTATCCTTTACAGTTAATAAACTTTTGTTGCTTTAAATCCCAAGATATTATAGAAATAATAATACATTATTGCTCATGTTTAATCCTTTGTCAAGTGCGACTCAACAACGTTTGTCGCTGCCACTACTTCAGGATTAAGCTTTGACTAAATCTTTTTTTTTAAATAATCGTCACAGTTTATTTCTACAACATTTGTAATAACAATCTATCACAAAGATTATTGTATTGTAAAAATACAATAATCTTTGTGATTGGTGGTAAAATAGTGGACGCTATTTCGAAACAATATTCTTCAAAAGGTTAATAGAATTTGCTTCCTTTTAAAGATATGCAGTAATGAAAATAAACTTAAATAAGCACTTCTATGCTACTCATATTGTTGAACAAAACCTTTCACAAATTAAATAATGAAGATTAGTCTTTATCTTGTTCATATTTTTATGAAATCTGTCATATTTTTATGAAATTTTTTCACTTGAGAAAAAGATTTGCTTAAAATCTTTTGAATTTTTTACTTTAGTATCGTTACTAAAGAGCAATCTTTCATTTTACATGCAATAAAAAAAATTCTTGGAGGATTATATTTCATGTTTCAATATTCATTTAAAAAATAAAGCTTTTAGTTCTGTGGTAGCAAGTACAGAATATTCCCTCTAATCATATTTGTATGTGTATTTGCATATTCATTATTAGGATTACTCAAGAAATCTTATTTAAATGTGGATTTTCATATTTTTACTATGGAGGAGTCATTCTTTTGTAAAGTGTGCAATACAGAATGTTCTTCAAAGTATGGTTTAGAAACCCATCATATTATCCATGCCGAAGAAAAATCTTTCATTTGTGCAGTGTGCAAGAAAGTATTTCCTGATACAAGTGCTTTAGAGAGTCATTCACTTACTCATACAAAAAAGGAGTCTTTTACATGTAAAGTATGCAAGAAAGAATTTCCTAATACAAGTGCTTTAGTGAGTCATTCACTTACTCATACAAAAAAGGAGTCTTTTACATGTAAAGTATGCAAGAGAGAATTTCCTAATACAAGTGCTTTAGAGAGTCATTCACTTACTCATACAAAAAAGAAGTCTTTTACATGTGAAGTATGCAGGAAAGAATTTCTTTATACAAGTGCTTTCGAGAGGCATTCACTTACTCATACCAACAAGGAGTCTTTTACATGTGAAGTATGCGAGAAAAAATTTCCGAATACAAGTGCTTTAGAGAAACATACACTTACTCATACCAGAAAGAAGCGTTTTACTTGTGAAACGTGCAACAAAGCATTTTTTTACATTTCTCATTATAAGGATCACTTGCTTATTCATTCTGGGGAAAAGCGACTCTTTTGTGGGGTATGCAATAAAGGATTTTGTCATACTAGGGATTTAAATAGACATGTTCTCATTCATACTAAGGAGAAGCCTTATGCTTGTAAGGTGTGCAATAAAGCATTTTCTCAAATGTCAAGTTTGAACCGGCACATTGGTACACATGATGATAATCAACAGAAGCCTTTCATCTGTACAGAGTGCAATCGGGGGTTTTCGGAGAAATCTAAGTTGATAAGACACTCTCGTATCCATACGAATGAGAAGCCATTCATTTGTGGTGTTTGCAGTAGACCATTTAATCGTCAAGATATTCTAACTAAGCATTTTATTACTCATACACTTAAAAGTTAAGAGGATATTAGATGTGGCATCTACTGTAAACTGGTTTGTATTGTTTGCAATATGTGTCTAATATTACTTACATTTAAATGTCTTCATTGGGCTCAAACAGGATGAGAGATGGGTCAGTGATTTAAGACTTTCTTTAACATTGACAGATTTCATAGGTGCTTAGAGATGGAAAGTCAAAGTGTTTGCACCAAATCACAGTCAGTTTTAGGGTTACACTAGATTTTACTCTTGGATTCAATCAAAAGCTGCAAATTTTATCTCTATTATTCTCTGTTCATAAGAAATAGAAATCTTTGATCTCTGGAATAAACTGTAAATCAGAGCTATACCTTAGGTGTAGAAAAACCACATTTGTCTGTTTTCTTCTGTGACACATTGCTGACTTGAAACTACTATTGTCAACACTTGTTTTTTTAACAAGAGGTGATTTAGTTTTGTGCTTGATATTTTCTATCATATGTAAATTTCTCTTAAGGTGGTTCTCAAATTACCTGCTCAACAACATAAAACTTTCTGATGCATTTTTAAACATAAAGACACAAAATTGGCAGGCCTGACTAATAAAGTAATTTGAAATCAAAATGAGTTTTCCAATTTTTGATAAATAAATTACTTGTTGAAATATAAGCAATTCTTGTCATGTGACAACAAATATTTTTTTTCCCTTTCTCACACTGCCAGATTAGTAATTCAGTTCAAAAAGCCGACTTTGACAGTATTTTCTGAAAGAATTTCTGCTTTTACCAAAAAATAGAAAATGTCTTTTAATTATATAGTTTCTGAATACGAACACCTGCTAATTTCATGCATTTCTGAACAAAAATGAATGCAGAAATGCGTCAGAAAGTAGCTTCTTTGGATTTAAGAACAGCCTTAATAAGTTCTATTATGATTTATATGTATTGTGAATAATGTGCATGCTTCTGTGTGCTATATGAAATGTTTTAAATAAAAATAAATAAATATGTATTTGATATTTTGCCTTGCATTTTTATCTCATAATGTAGTCTGTATTTAAAAAAAATACACTTTTAATCTACAAGATGAATGACCACTTTTGAAATATCTTCACAGGGAAATTAATATTTTTAACTTATTTTTTCTGTGTACTCATTTTTCTTAGTTGTCAAAATATTTCCAAAATATATACTTAATTTTATGTAAAACATTAAAATCTTACTCAGTTTTTCAGCTTTTAACGTATAAAATATTACATTAAGCATATATTTTAGATATACTTTGGCAACTAAGAAAAAAAGAGACATCTTTTAAGAAGAGTACACAGAAAAAATAAGTTAAAAATATTAAATTCCTGAGGAGATATTTTAGAAATAGGAATGCATTCTATGCCCATAGGTTTAACATTAGCGAGGGGAATTCGGAAGTTGACTGACTAACAGCCAGATAAAAAGACAAATACATATGATTTAAGAGCCTACACCAGTCATGCAAAGAAATGTGCAAGCTAATGTTAAGTCTATGGGAACATTATTTTCAAAATTCTTGCTTGCATTTTAATATTTTTAAATGATTTTTTTGCAAAGGATATGATCTCCAACATTGTTAGTTTTTACTTTTTCAATTTTGGTTCCAGTTTTTTTATGTAAGGGTACTTTCACTTTCAGAACGAATTCAAAAATTGAAAATGTCTGCTTATAAAAAAACTGGAACCAAAATCAAAAAAGTAAAAACTAACAACATTAGAGATCAACCTCAACTATCCTAAGCAAAAAAAAAAAAAAATCATATAAATATATTAAAATGCGAGAGAGAAATTTGAAAATATTCTTCCCATAGACTTAACATTAGCTTGAGCATTTCTTCCCATGACTAGTGTAGGCTCTTAAGTATATGAAACTTTTTAAAACTCTTTATGAAATGATTCAATACAAGTACTGTGTGTATAGGGTGTCCCCTCTTATCATTGGCTGGTAGCAAATTCTTAAACAACTAGTTTCAGAGGTATAAATCCAATTGCAAAATTGTTTCAACTGCTGTTCCCCTTCATAGTACTAAAATTCGTTTATGTCGATAATAGTTATTTTAAGTTAAGAAATTAAATTTTTTTATATAGTTCCTAACATATTTAGAGAAACACTCTATTTTTTATCATGTAAAATAAAATAACTTAAATTGCTTTACAAGCAAAATGTGCAGAGTTATATGTTGAATTTTGTGAATTTTCATAGTTTTCTCATCTAAAAAATGTGTCTCTATGGTGAAACTTCAAAGGACCCTATATATATATTAAAAATTTAAATTTCACAATCTACTTATCATTGAATTTCAATAAATAACATGGCATTTTTATAATGCTTTGAACAATGAACTTGTTATTCATTTTTAATTTTATGAAGTGCATGTATATGTGTTGAAAATTCAGAATGGTCTAAAGCTGGGAAGGTTAGAAAATTCAATAGTTTGAGAAACTGTCAAGGATTCTGTGGTCAGGGATATGCTCAAAATGAAATTTGATTTCATGTCAATCAATATTTTTTTCCTTTTTACATTTTCATTACAAGGGTAAAAAATCCAAGTATCGTTCATCCCCCTATGGAAAATTTGTAATTTTTAAAGTAAGGATATTTAAAAATGGCAAAAAAATGAACTTAAGCAACTCTGCTCCTTACTAACGAAAGATAGTATAGCAACTGAGCATAATTAGTTAACCTTATCCCAGAGAAAACACAAACAAAAGTAAACCAAATTTTGAAGAAGGGTTTCTATTTCCGTTTCTGTACATAAATTTACAGTTCATATATTATTCAAAGTGCGGAACATTTCTAAAAAGAGGAAAGTAACTTCCCCAATAAAATTATTATTTTTTTTAATTTAGCTACTTCAACTGATGCTTTTCAAGTTGCTGTTTTTCTCCTCAGTTTTTAGTGGCTTCTAGTAAGGTTATCCTGTCCAAGAAAATCTCAGTGTCTACTATAGCAGAAGTAGTAAGCTGAATTGTAGGGACTTACCTGATAATTTGTGATTAACCATTTTATCAAAGGATTTAAAGAGGACAAATTTAGGTATAGAAGTATTAGAAACATGCTCCTTGCCTAACGATGCATTTCACAGGCCATGGAGAGTTTGCACATGACAAAAGTGCTCCAATGTACAAATATCAATCATGCACTGCTAAAAAACGTACCTTGAGACATCAGAATAATATTCTGAATTTGAATAAAAATCATAATAAACTTCTTCTCAAATTATTTTTAAATACTGCACTAGAAAACCTTTTTATCTCACTGTCAATGTTCAATGGGGAAGTTCAAAAGCATACTAAGAGGTTGCAGCAATATGGGCAATACTTAACAGGGAGGCGGTGAGAACTAGATGCCCGATGGATTTTGGGCATTTTACTCCATAATTTAGAAAATTATTTACCCGATTTTCACTCTAATAATTGACTCTCAACGCTAAATAAATACTCTTAAATTATTTTGTTTGACTCCGATTGCTTCACAAGGAGTCACCTTTCAATTATGTAGTTGAATTGGTAACTTCAAAAAGTACATAAGTCACAGAATTAGAACTTTTTAGAAATTTAAAAAAACTATTATTTACAAGTAAATGAATTTTTATGGGTTTTTTTGGGGGCTGATTACAGAGTTTGGACTTCAAGGTTTGTAAATATCGAATAATTTTTATAATTTATGAATAATAAAAAGAAGAATAACAGTAAAACTGTTCCTGACTTATGTTGTTTTATCAAGAAACAAGGTTAGGTGGTATTTAGTTTGAACAAAACAGCCATGTTAAACATATTTTTAATCAAAATTAATAAATTTAGCATTTATACAGGAACATTTTTATGTTTTAATATCGTATTGCATGCAAATGGTAATATGGTATCTGCATGTAATCTGGTATTGCATGCAAAAACCACTTAAGTCACTGACTTTAATGTCATTTAAGTAATGAACGAAAATTAAAAGGTATTGTTTGAAAAAGGAATGCACTTACTTGTGTGGTAATTACCCAGATCATGGCTCTACCTTTAAGGAAGCATTCGAGACAAAAAAAAGTATATTTGGAAAAAATTTGACTTATGTGGTTTTTGAAATAACCGATTCAGTTCTAAAATTTAGTATCTTTTGCACCTTTCATTCTCTTGTAAAAACAAAACTAGTAAATTTTGAACTGACTTTAAAAGTTATGATTCTGGTTGGTTGATTGTATAGGGTTTAATGGCACAAAGTCCCTTCTAGCACAAGCTGTGCCAAGAAAATGTAAAATAAGAATATAAAATTTTATTTAAAAGGTTATCTAAAACCTTGTCAAAAGAACTAGATGAAAAAAAAACATAGTATAGGGAAAAAAGTAATGTGATGATGTATGTAATTAAAATCATTTAATGAAATCAGAGTGATGCTTAAAAACAGAAAGTCTTTACAGTTAAAATTTGTACAACCTGTAAAGAATCTGTACAAAATGATTGAAAAACAAAGTATACAATGTCGAAATAATGGAGCATAAAAACCGGTTTATTTGAAATGCAGATTATTAAAAAAATGTAATATAACATAGACTCAAACTCCTCAAAAACAGTATTTTCTTCATCTGCATCCGAGTCATAACTGTATGAATCTGATTCCATAGCCTCTTCTACTTAGTGACGCAGCTGTTTGCAATCCTTCATATTAGCAAGAGAGGGGCTAAGACTGGATTTCTTGTTTTTCTTCTTTACAGTTTTCTTTTGTGAAGAGGCTTCAGTTGAAGTTTTTCTTTCTGAGCACTTTTTTTTCCTTTCTATATTGGAGAAACATCAGGTTTTTGCAGTTTGTTTGCAAATGGAACAGAACTTTACTCTGACTCGTGTTCAGTTGGCATTTTAAATTGAGTTGAAGGTTTTTGTGACTGACAATTAAGATATTCTATTTTAAGAGGTTCTGATGATGGTGGCCAAAGTTCTAGTGCAGGCATAAGTCTTCCACTTGTGGTAGATTACACATCATGAGTTTTTCTTTATACTGCTGGATAGTAATGTCCCAGGTGAATCATTTGAGGGAAAAGATAAATCAATTTGGGTGCTTATGTGCCTTATGGATTTTGATTGATACTTGAATAAACTAGAGTAACAAACTCCCAACAGATGGAATTCTTGATTCAACATGTTTGTGGGCTTCAGGATAAGAAAGTTTCTGAGTAATTTTAAGAGCAAGTATTTTTTTTTCCTAGATCTAGTTTGGACAAGAGCGAGAATATGCTGCATGATCACCCTTACAGTTTGTGCGACATTCTGAATTTTCACAAGATTTACCTTCATTGCCGACTTCAGCATAACCTGTACAGGTAATGGAACCATGACAGGTACTTATAGTATGGCTATAATGCTGGCATTTAAAACATCAGAGAGTGTTAGGAATATAAGGCCGGGCAGGACAGCTCAGGTAGGCAGCTTTAATTCTGGTTGGTAAAGTAGGACTATTGAAAGTCAGAATGATGTGCTTTGTAGGAAGCACTTGCTTATTCCAATGGATAGTAATATGGCATACATCTATAGCATTTTGATGATTTTAATTTTGTATAAGTTCTTCTTTTGTGGAAAATAGAAGTTCTGGTTCTGATATTACACCATGGCTTGTGTTTAAAGTTTGATGGACCTGAACTGAAAAAGAACCTATTGTTGAGCAATTTGAGAGAAATTGTGACTGTTTGGATGAAGAAACCTCATCAAGTAAATCGCCAGACTGCAGTATTTTAAGTGAATAACCATCTTCGAAAACAGATTGAAATGTTTTTGCGATTAGAAACGGTGAAGTTATCTTAAAAAAGCTATCAAAAAGACTGTCAGTGAATTTGAGAACAAAGAAATGAGTGAATGAAGTAATCTGTACCATTTGTTGCTCTCCACATCTGAGAGATATAGAAGAAAGTGAAGTAACTTTCGTTCATAGTAAAGAGAAACAATAATTCAGACCCCATCCACACTACCCACTCCCGATTCCAACAAGAGAATGCATAAGTGCTAGTCAGGGCCCATACGTTCCCAAGACATACCTATGTCAGTCTCCATCCTTAACAAGATTACTAGTATGTGACCATTCACCTGATCCCCAGCCAGTGATAAGTCAGCTGACCAACTGATTGATGCATATGGGACCAATATGCACCTCCCATCTATCTGAAGCAGAGGCCAAAGCAGTGTGTTGTTTTCCCTCAACTATCAGGATCCCCCTTTCCAAGGACATGGGTCAACACACATGGCAAACACATAGGTGGTTTACAATTCTTCATAAGTCAATATAGATAGGATGATATTGGCTAATGCGGAATTGTCCTCACCTAGGAAGAGGAAACCACAATGAGAGTGAAACAAAGAGTAAAGATTAGGCAAGAGAATATTGCAGAAAACAAAATTAAAGAATTTTAAAAAGTTTAAACTTCATGAGATGTCCATGTGTGGGACAAATAAAGAGAAGTTAAAACTGTGGGAAGCAGAGATAACTTTGGCGGTAGATTATTTATTGTTACTATAGAACAACAATTAGATCAGAAACAAAATGTAAAATTAAGGCATTCTAAAGGTTAAACTTTGCATTCTTGGTACCAGATGTTGAAGAAGGGAAAAGCAGTAATTCTCAAGAAAGGATATGGTTGATGATTTATTTATTGTTACTACAATAACTCAACAAATAAAGCAAAAAAAAATAATGATTTTATATTTTGTGGTTTGGGGATAAACAGAATTCTAGGGAGTTGGGGTGGGAGGATTAGGCAAGAGAACGAGAAAAAAAAAGAAAAATCGCTCATCTGGGGTTGTAAAGCCCATGAATACCTAAAGAAAGTATCCCTCTGGGGGGGGAGGTATGATTATGTAATGTTTCTTTATACTCTAAGTCTGAAAACCTGTGTATGCTATAATATTTCTTTATTCTATGAGTCTCATAATTGACAAATTCAGCTTGAATTTGATTAATTAAGCATAAGCTATTGATGAACCAGAATTGCTCATCATGTCATTACTCTTGAGATAATCGACATTCCACCGTAGTTCCAAACATATTATACCTGTAGCATAATATTGTAAAGCTACCAAAGAGACACTTACTAGTTTTTACACTCCACATGAATTATCTTCTTTTGCTGTATGAAATAGGGTTCCTACGAATAGTCATTTGGCTGGATAACAAATAACAGTTATTTAGATGCCTAATATGTGACTGTTAAATTCATTTTTGTCTGAATGCAAGATATAATAAGTACTTTGAAAACAGTTCTTATGTAGTATAAAATCCTGACTGTAAGACCCTCTTTTTCAAAAACAAAGCAACTATAGTTAAATTTAGGAGGTGGGAGCGAATAATCAAGATTTAAAAAAAAAATCTAATTTGAATATTCTAATTCAAAAGATTTGTTTTTATCATTAATTTAGAAGTAAAAAAAGGTAAATACAGGGATGGGATCTTCCACGTTTGAGTAGATTTCTGTTTTAAAAAAGATAATCTTTAAAATCCTTCAATCTCTTTAAAAAAGAAAATCTTTTAAAGATCTAAATCCTCCCACCCCAACTTCCTAGAATTCTGCCAAACCCCAATGCACAAAATGTAAAATTGTTAATTTTTTTGTTTTATTTGTTGAATTATTGTTGTAACAATAAATAAACCATCAACTATATCCCTTTTTGGGAATTGCCGCTTCTCCCTTCTTCAACATCTGGTACCAAGCATGCAAAGTTTAACCTTTAGAATGCATTAATTTTACATTTTGTTTCTGACCTAATTGTTACTCCATAGTAACAATAAATAATCTATTGCCAAAGTTATCTCTGCTCCCCAAAGTTTCTGTTTCTCTTTATTTTCCCCCTCCACGCATGTGCATCTCATGAAGTTTAAACTCTTTAAAATTCTTTAATTTTTTTCTGCTCTATTTGTGATTTTGCTGTAACAATAATTACAAAAAACATCAACATTACCACTCCCCTCCCCAAAAATGTCTTCTTCTCTCCCTTTCCTCCCCTTCCCAGTATACTAAGTTTAAAATTTTTATTTTATTTATGTCTCTATTTAGAACTTTGTTGTAACAATAATTAAATAATCATCTAAATTAGCACTTTCCACACCAAAAAGAAATCTGCTTTTCCATCAGCACACAAAATTTAAAATCCTTAAAATTATTTTGTTAAAGATTTTTATGCTGTGTTGTTTCTTTGTAGCAATAATAAATAAATAACCAGTCATCAAATTCTCCCTTTAGATACCTATTCTCCCAGATCCAGAAAAAAAGGATGAATTTCTAGACATGGAGAGCAGAAGCGATTTCCCTCTTTTAGCAGTTTGGCTTTTTAATTGAAAAACTTACTTAAATATGTCAGACGGTTAACAAATACGATCTATGCAAATTAATTATAAATTGTGGTGACCAAACATCTCTATTTTTTTTTTCAGTTCATGCTGATTTAAATCGCTTATTACGTTTTAAGAAAGTTATTAAAAATATTAAATCTTAAAAAGTTTTAAAAAATTACAATAAGCTCACAGTACAAAAATTATACAGTACACAAATTTACAATAGGTTCCAATTGAAAAATTTGGTCACTACTTATAAACATAATGTAGACTTCAATTTATATTAGTTTTAAAAAAAAAGTTAAACAAGCTATGCAATGAATTAGAATAAAATTCAATAACAAAGATTATTATTTTTCATTCCTTTGCCACATATTTCTACAGATCTCACAGTTTTGTAAAAGCATTTATGCAGAAATAAAAATTGAATTTTCCTAATACATAGCTGCTAAATATTATGTTTTTCGTTATCACTAAAGTTTAATCGTAATTTTTGCCTTACTTAATCGCATATTTTTATGACTAATTAAGGCAACTTTTTCTAAATGGCAAGCAAGACTTTTAGTGGCAAGAAAAAAGCATAAAAATGGGCAACTATGCTAATATCGATTTAAAAAAAAATGCAGATACTGCTCAGAGTGCTGAAAAATCTTGCTGATAAAATTGTCTCTGATAAGACTATTTTCAATAAGAGCAACAATTACTGAATAAAATCGACAGCTAGAAAATTACAGAACTGTCTCACATGCCTAATGTCTCATCTTAACCAATCACAAATTGTCCCATACCTGACACCAAACTTATCAATTGAGTTATGGCTAGCCTTAAATAGGATAGTTTCAAATGATGTCACAAATTGACCATTGGAGGGCAGTTGTGATTGGTAGTTGAGAGGATTGTGGGCGCAGCTAGAGATCAATTGGGAAGTTGTGATTGGTGGATGAAAGGGTCATCAGCTGATTAAAATTTCCCTATATATGTCATCTAAATTAAACAGCAAACTTATCAGAGGTATAGTTTGGATATTTTTTCTAAACTTGTGGGATCAAAACAAAATTAAATTAAAAAGAATAATTAAAAAATGTGTAATTATAAAGAATTTGTTTGATGTAAATATTGGAAACATAATTAGTATTCCAAGAAAATGCAATTAATCTATAATAAAAAATTTTAATGCAATTAAAATAATGATATTTTAAAGTATTTTCTTCTCATCATAAATCTTTTGTGCCTTAACTATCCTGGCACCTCTATGTCACACACAGTGTTGAATCCAGGGGGTGGCCCGGGGGGGAATGTCCCGGAGCATTGAAATGTCCCCCCCGGAGTATTTGAAATTTGATGCTTTCAGAGGTCAAAAAGTGGAATTTCCCCCCCGGAACTCTATAATGTCCCCCCCGGAGCTACAGAAATCCCTCCCGGAGAAAAGTGTCTGAATTCAACACTGGTCACACATTAGGCACACGGGTTTGATGCTCCCCTGCAAATTACTCAATATGTTGATGACTGTGATTCTGAAAATAAAAGATCCAATATCACTGAAATTGAAATAAAAATTCAACAGAAAATATAATTAATACATAAAATGATAAAAGGTTGGAGCAGAGAAGTTATTTCTTTTAACATGGACTAAAAAGTTGTTGCAAATAGCTTGAAAACTGTGACAGAACTTTATTAGAAATTTTTAAATGAATGTTTTCATAAAAGAAATATCTTTTTCTTTTTAATTTCATTTTTATTTAATCATAGTGTATGATGTTAAGGTGAATATGATATTTATTCTTCCAAATTCAACTTATTATTAATCTGAATTTTAAATATATCTAAAATTTGGAATAGCAGAGATCGGAAGGATTTTTTTAATTTTTAAGTCTATACTGTATTTATTATTAGTATTATTAGATTTTCTTTTTATACCTTTTTAGGGTTCTCTATTTAAAAAGTTAAAACAGAACCATTTTAACATCAGTCGTGTATCTGTCTGTCACAGTCGTTTTTCTCGAAAACTACGGAACACGGTAAGTTTGAAATTGGCAGAGTTATAAAGGCTGTTGACCCACATATTTATAGATTATTAGCTATTCACACATATTTTTAGGAAAAATTTAGGGGGCTAATTAAGTTATTCCATTTTTTTTTGTTTGTATATCATGTGGCATATCATTCAAAAGATATCATAACACTGAACTCTAAAATATATATCTTTTAATTTTAGGTACTGTATTTTCAGAGATGTTTTCGAAAATGGACTGCAAAAACGTATACACCTCTTATTTCCGAACCTACTGAAATTAAAATTTTGAAAAAAATAGGTGTACTAGTGGTTTTATTTAAACCTCACAGGAAAACTATAGCGATTATCGTAAGTTCCTTAGTTTTTGAGACAATCACAGTTTTCCTTTATGCACACAATTTACTTTTAAGGTACTCAGTGAGGAAATTGAGGGGTGTTCGAGGTACCTATCAACACAGAATCCTCCCAGGATTGTTGATAATGATTTTCGAGAATATTTGTCAGTAATTAACTGAGATGTTAATTAAAAACTTATATATAAGAAGTGGCACGAACCAAAGAGATGTTACAACAGTGCGACTTCCTTTCAAAGCACATTTGGCACAACGCCAAGTTTACATGGTCTTTGTTTTAGATAAAGCAAATCATAGGGATAAATAGTCAATGTTTTTCATTCCAATTGAATTAAATTATTGAAAAATAATTCATAGAAAATGTATTGTATGGAATTCTGGATGCATGAGTAAAACTTGCACTTGAGCGATTATTTTTACCATTTAATTTAACAACATTCTTAAAAATCTTAAGCATCTTTCAAACTCTTAAATTATAAATAGATACTCATGTATGTTTACCTTCATTTCAGGTATAAACAGTTTTGGAATTCATCATGAAGAAACTGTTGAAAGGACTTGATGTATACACAAAGGGATATGCAGTGTCTATCATTTTCTTCGATTCAAAATATCATTGTGATAATAAACAAAAGTGAGCTGTTTATAGATCAGATAAATATTATTGTATATTGAAAAAAAGATTCATTTTCCATTATACATTTAGTAAAAGGAGAAACCACTACATGAAACTTTGTGATCGTATCTTGTATATATATTAAAAAATGTGCTGTACAGATCTCTTTGCTAATTATATTTTTTCTAAGCAAAGATATTTCGGCTTTCAAGATTTTCAAAAAAGTATTTTTTGGAATTTCATATGAAGATTTCACTGAAGAAACTGATATATTTATGCAATAAGTATTGAAATATTTTGTTGTTGATGTAATTTTAACTATAAAAATTACAGAAGTCAGAAATTTTTATACTCTTTTGAGTGTTTAGTCAATGATTTTTCTTCACTAGGAATATTTAAAGTCACATTGCCATAACCTTTACAGTTAGTAAATTTCAATTGCTTTAAATTCCAGAGATACTATAGAAATCATAATACATTTAATGCTAATACTTAATTTAAAAAAAAAATCTTTTGAAGATATACAACAAAGAACATAAACTTAAATAAGGACTTCTATGTTACTCATTTTGTTTAAAAAAGATCAGTTTTAAAAATTAACAATAAAGATTAGTCATTGTTTTGCTTATAATTTTAGGAAAGCTTTCACTTGAGAAAAAGATTTGCTGAAATCTTTTTCAATTATTTACTTTAGTATCCTTAGCAAAAAGCAATCTTTCATTTTACATGCAATAAAATATTTTTTTGGAGGATTATGTCTCATGTTTCTATATTCATTCCTAGGATAAAGCTTTTAGTTCAGTGGTAGAAAGTAGCAAATTTTCCCTCTAACCTTATTTGTATATTCATTATCAGGATTCATTACCTCGAAAAACTTATTTAAATCTCGACTTTCATATTTGTACTATGGAGGAGTCTTTCTTTTGTAAGGTATGCAACACAGAATGTTCTTCAAAATATGGTTTAGAAACCCATCATATTATCCATGCTGAAGAAAAATCTTTCATTTGTGCAGTGTGCAAGAAAGTATTTCCTGATACATGTGCTTTAGAGAAGCATTCACTTACTCATACAAAAAAGGAGTCTTTTACATGTGAAGTATGCAAGAAAGTATTTCCTGATACAAGTGCTTTAGAGAAGCATTCCCTTACTCATACAAAAAAGGAGTCTTTTACATGTGAAGTATGCAAGAAAGTATTTCCTGATACAAGTGCTTTAGAGAAGCATTCACTTACTCATACAAAAAAGGAGTCTTTTATATGTGAAGTATGCAAGAAAGTATTTCCTGATACAAGTGCTTTAGAAAAGCATTCACTTACTCATACAAAAAAGGAGTCTTTTACATGTGAAGTATGCAAGAAAGTATTTCCTGATACAAGTGCTTTACAGAAGCATTCACTTACTCATACCAACAAAGAGTCTTTCACATGTGAAGTATGCAAGAAAGTATTTACTGATACAAGTGCTTTAGAGAGGCATTCACTTACTCATACCAACAAAGAGTCTTTTACATGTGAAGTATGCAAGAAAGGATTTCGTAATACAAGTGCTTTAGAGAGGCATTCACTTACTCATAACAACAAGGAGTCTTTTACATGTGAAGTATGCAAGAAAAAATTTCCGAATACAAGTGCTTTAGAGAGGCATTTACTTACTCATACCAACAAGGAGTCTTTTACATGTGAAGTATGCAAGAAAGAATTTCCTAATACAAGTGCTTTAGTGAGGCATTCACTTTCTCATACCAAAAAGAAATCTTTTTCTTGTGAATTGTGTAATAAAGTATTTTCTCGGAAAACTCATTATAAGGATCACTTCTTTATTCATACTGGGGAGAAGCCTTTCATTTGTGGGGTGTGCAATAAAGGATTTTCTCATAATAGGGACTTTAATAGGCATGTTCGCATTCATACTAAGGAGAAGCCTTACACATGCAATATGTGCAACAAAGCATTTTCTCAAATGTCAAATTTGAACAGACACATTCGTACACATGATAATAATCAAGCAAAGCCTTTCATTTGTACAGAGTGCAATCGGGGATTTTCTGAGAAATCTAAAATGATTAGACATTCTCGTATCCATACGAAGGAGAAGCCATTCATTTGTGGAATTTGCAGTAAAGCATTTAATCGACAGGATATTTTAGCTAAGCATTTTATTATTCATCAGGCAAAGAGTTAAAAGGATAACAGAGGTGACATCTACCATCAAATTGGGTTTGCAATATGTACCCATTATCACTCAAATTTAAATGTACTCATTCAGGATAAAGGCATAATCAAAGACATTGACATCCCCCCCCCCCCTTTTCTATATTATAACTGCACATATGTAATGTTATATAGTTGCCATTTTAAAGGCAACTGCTGAAGTATTTTTATATAACAAAATAATATGATATAATATAGATATACACATGTGGTTTATATTAATAGATATACAGTATAAGACCACTAATCCGCACTGCTTGGTCCCAAGCATTTTGCAGACTTGAGACTTTTTGCGGATTACAGATAATGCCCATTTAATGTTTGTTTAAAATTTTGTTTTTATTCATACTGTGAACAAATTTAGATTATTAATGCTTAAAATAAACAAATTAGGCCTGTAGCCATATAAATAAAGAAATATATTTTTAAAACATTTATTGAGTTTTATATATATATATTTTTTAATTTTTCAACAATAGTTGCATGTATTAAAAAAATTGGTTTGTGTTTTGTATTGCATCTTGGAGTCTATAATTTGTCACAATTGTCTGCTGAAGCATGAAATTTTGTTTTTGATATTTCCAATATCCTTCGCTAAATATTGTAAATGACATGTATAAGGATCAAATATGAATTAATTGATTTTTATGTTTATTAACTTTTATTTAAGGTTTTTATTGCCTGGTTTTTGAATAAATGAATTTAATTTTATATTTAAATTATAATTATTACTATACAAGAGATTAAATATATTGCCTGAGTGACCGTCTTTTTTTTAAGATACATACCTTTCCAAAAGCGTACATTTTCCAAGGGAAATATATTTTTTAAATTTACCATATAAATGATTAATTAATTAAATATTATGGTTACTATCATTTTAAACTATAAAAAGGAGTATTAAATGATATATGATAATATATATATCAGAAATAAACTTAAAGCTAGAGAGAGAGAAAAAAAATTGTCATCAGTAAACTTTTTTAAAGAATTAAACTTCTTTGTTTACATTCATATATACAGTGCAGATTACAGGCTTTTGCCAATTACAGGTTTGCAGATTATCGATACTCTACTGTATTAGGATGTATCAAAAGAATTTTCATTTTTTGAATTTTCTTGACTCCTTGCCAGTTTGATTAAGCTTATATAAAACATGTCGTATGACATGTCTTTGTTCCTCTGACAGTTTTCAGATGCTAGTGCTTGAATTCTCTTCTGTTGTTCTCTTTAAGTGAGTAAAAATCACAACGGTTGGTTGTCACTTCTGGGTTTTATTTCAAGGATGAAATCTCCTCCACTAAAATGTTCGAAATCGTTTTGAGTTGTTCAGATGCTAATCCTTTCCTGGCCTCCAACTTCACAAATTTTGCTGAAAGCATTGGTGGCTTTAAGATCTAGTTTGAAAAATGCTTTAAGGTGTATAAAATTTCAACATTCATATTACCCACTATGTGACTTAAAAATGAAAGAAAGAAGTATGTATGATTGTAGAATATAGAGGAAGATCTGTCTTCCTAAATAACATTTTATGTTCAACAATAGGGGTGAGAAAGTACCAGCTGCAGGCTTTGGTATATAAGCATTCAAAAAACGGAAATTATTTTGATACACCCTAATTGTACATATGATATATATGGTGTTATATTCATTCCAGCAGGCGTATCACCCTGCTGAAGATAAAAATGCTATTGTAAATATCTTTTATTTGTAAAAGCTGCTAATCTGATATTATGTATTTAATAAATGTATATTAAATTATTGTTTTGTATTGCTTTATTTTATTAACCATTTTTAATAATGTTAATAATTGTTGCTGTTTTTTTGAGTGGAATGGGCAATTAATAACCAATTTTGACAATCTGTCTTCCTGGCACTAATAATACATACGTATTGATGTATGTAATATATATATTTTTAAAGTTAGCTACATTTCTGTAAGTAAGGAAAGGATGTAACTGAGGAGATAATGTATTCAACATGAAAATAATTTGAAAAATGAAAAATTCTGATTCCTCTTCCCTCCTAAGGTCATTGAATGCATTCATAAATATTTGTGTATAAATATTGCAGCACCATGAAAGAATCACGTCAGTGTGATGAAACTGACAGTAAATGTAAATTGGTGTTTTGTATTAAAATTTCAAAGTCCCATCCAAGCATAAGCTCAGCAATGCCCTCTGCACTGCTGATTTAGCTGTAATAAACAAATATAGCTGTAGAGAGACATTAAAAATAGTATATGGTTGCCTGCCAGTGGTAAGCATTTCACACTTTGTCGAAGACAGATGTTGCCATATGGGCAAACTACTGAGTTTGAACGGGGATAAATGACAATTTACATGGAGGTTTTTTAGGGTTTCGTTCATCTCACGAAACCCTATTACTCCCGCTCCGTTGTCTGTCTGTCTCAGAGCCATTCTCAAAAACTATGTAACTTAAAGAGTTGAAACTTAGTGTATAAATCTGAATAGCAGCTGTAAAGAGCTCAAAATATTAAAATTTGAAAAATTCGTATTATTTTAATAAATAGAGATAAAAAAACCAAAATTCTAACAGCCTTTTCCTATTAAATTGAAACATTTTTCGTTATAGCCGATGCCAAAAATTAAAAATCCACGATGAAATTCTTTCTACAATAATTAATTTTCTGTCAGACGATTTCCATGTGAAAAATGAAATAAAAAGTTTCATCAATTGAAAAAAGATTAATATGAAATAGAATTGATTGAGGTCATAGTGGTAAACGGAAAGATTTCTCAATAATACAAGGAGTATGTGTATGTGCACAAAGCAGATTAATATCACGTCATGAGAGAATAAAAAGAAAATCTGACGTCATATCGGAAGTTTAACGGATTTTTCAAATGTTTCAGAATAATACAAAGCGAGTATCAATATGATTAATAGAGAATAGTAAATATATAATATAAATGCTGGACGATTACACCATGAAACATTACTACATTAAAGACGTGAGTATAAAACATCACAAATTTACTGAATGGTGTATACAAAACGTTTGTATACACCATTCACTAAATTTGTGATGTTTTATACTCACGGCTTTAATGTAGTAAATATATGAGTTTGAGGAACGTATTGAATCATAATAAAAACCCGATTACGGAAGTATTCGCATATTTTAACATTTTGAATGTGTACAACATGTTAATTTTGAAATTTTTTTTTAATATCGCATTTAGTCCACATGACAGATATTATTATGACAGAATATAATAGCGGGCTTCGCCCGCTATCAAGCTGGTTTAGATATTTGAAAAGACGAGAAAAATAGACCAGTAAATTTTTACTTTATAAAAAAGATGACTTTTTTTTTTTGGTTGCTAAATGAAATTTATTTGGATTTATTAAAGAAAGGATAAAGTGTTTTGAAAGGATTATTAAACGAAACCCTTAGAGCGATCGTTGATCACACTTACCACACTTGTTTTGTTGTTGTGTGCAATAGCAGATCATATGGAACACAATGCTGCAAGAGGGATGCAAATGTGGAAGCAGTGAACACAAGAGAACCAGACAAATCTGAATACCGGCAGTGGATGACGAAATGTTACATCAGCGCAGGATGATAGACACCTCATCCACATGGCAGTGATGAACCCTATACAGTTTGATATGAAAAGTTTACAGAACATTGAAGCACTGCTACAGGTATGTCATTGTCTGCTCCAATAATTTGTCAGCATCTGCTGCACTGTGGACTGTGTGCAAGAGTTCCTTTGTATGAGACTCTCCTCATGCAAAACCCATGGGCACATTTGGCTACAATAGGCTTGCTGACATAGACACTGGTATGCCAATTAGCAACAAGTTGTCTTTTTCGATAAATCCTGTTTTTTTGGGAGCAGTGATTGCTGCATCCACGTTAGATGCTATACCACTGAACGCCACACCACCTTCTGGGGTGCTTTAGTCAACATCAGACTGGATGAATGCCAAGAGTGATGGTTTTGTTAGGAAAACAGATATTTTCTCAACCCTGGATATTTTTATCGCTCATTCAACCTATTTACTTTTAATTTTGTTCATATACGTATTATTTCAATAGTTAAACTTTCTTTCAGTTTCTAAATCAATAGTTTAACTTCTTTGCAATAGATTAAGTTCTTATTATGAATTTGTATTTGTTTAAACATTTAGATATGATTTTAAAATTAAATACCTCATTATTTCTACTTACTATTTAGTCATATTAGTCTTTTAAATCGCCAGGATTTTGCTTTATCCTCTGTTCATTGCATCACATTTTAAGTTCATTGCAGTTTGTTTATGTTTAGCTGATTCTCCAATCCCAGTGCATTGGTCTTATTGTAACGTCATAATTTGAGAGAGGTTACGGCTAGGGCTACAGGCTGAATCATCAAGCATTTTGTTGTCGACGGGGCTAGAAGTGTCGTGGCCAATCGTTCTTGTTTTACAGGCAATTAAATGGGGACGTGAGTAAGCCAGGGCTGCCAACAACTACGCATTCGGCGTAGTAACTCCGCTTTAACTTGTTTCTACTACCTTCTTGATATGCTAGAATTATGAAAATTATGTTCACAGGTGTATTTCCAATAGCAATACAACAGTTTTAGAAATTAACAAATTCATTTTAAGGCATTTATCCATTACCCCGCCACAGGTGATAACTGCCAAATATTCTCTGTAACTCGCACAATTGTATACGAGTTGAAACAACCAATGGCTTTAATGATGCGCCAATAAACGATCACCAAAATAGGCCAAATGGTTGTGAAACTACAACAACGAAATATTTTCGAGGCTAAAATTGCAATTTTTTATTTTTCCCTTGTAAAGTTGTGGATTTTTTTTTAATGCACAAAATCATCTGAAAATATTATATACCATTTATATTTAATAGCTGAATTATACAAAAAGAAAAAGAAATATGGGATTTCCTATCAAGATAGATGCAAATACACTGTGTTCAATAAGTAAACAGGGGTCGATGCAGGTTTGGTTTTTTTTCTTGGGGCCCATTTTGTAAAAAATAAAAGTTATTTTTGTGAAATTCGATACATGCAAATACACTGTGTTCAGTAAGTAAACAGGGGTCGATGCAGGGTTTTTTTTTCTTGGGGCCCATTTTGTGAAAAATAAAAGTTATTTTTGTGAAATTTATCATATTTTGTGAAAGATAAAATTTGTTACGAAAGAAGAAATCCAGCTACTCAAATTCATACCAAGCATCTAATAATAATAACTTCTTTAAGTCCTTCTGCAAAAGTTTTCTTTTCTGGTGAACTTGTTTTCTTTGCAAATTACACATTTTAAAACCTAACAAAATAAAAATAATTAATGGAAAGTATGTTTTTATGGAATGGAATTTTGTGAAGGGCTCTGTTTTATCAAGAGGAATTTTGTGAAGGAGCCTGTTTTATTAAGAGGAATTTTATGAAGGAGCCTGTTTTATTAAAAGGATTTTTGTGAAGGTCCCCTAAATAGGCCTCAAATTTTTCCTGGATCGACCCCTAGTAAATAAATAACCAGTAAAAGTTGATTTATGAATACAAAGGATGTGAAATATCACTTTGCTACACAGCGTACAGCCAACAGGGTGAAGAAATGTCCAGACCTGGCATCGAACCCGGAACCCTTGATATTACGCACCAATGCTCTACCATTTTGAGCTATTCGGACAACATCCAGTCTAACATTATCTCATTCTTATCTAGCAAGGCTACAACTTCTGCAGCACTAGACAGAAAGTCAATCATGAGCACACAACTTCAGTAGTATGCATGAGACAAATTAAAGCCAGTATCAGTGAATATTTACATATCTAATTAAATGATCAGGGTCCATAAGCTGCTTTTTTGGTCCATGAAATAGACTAAAACTCGATTTTGTCTTACTGACTTAATTATTTCACTTTTTAATAATAGAAGGTTTATCCTGTACGATTTCAACAATAGTTTTTGCATTTTGCTTGGATTTATATGACTTACACAAGCTCAAAGTTCGTATTATTCGTAGTTTTTGATGAAAAATACGCAATTTCTCCTAATTTTACCTCAATTATATAGATGAGCGCAATCGTGCAACATTTTCTTCTTTACATATATTATAAAATACATCAACTGTATAACATATGTAAAAATAAAAATGTTGCAAAGCTGCTCTCATAATAAAATATTTAAAAATATATTAAAAATTGAGGTAAAATTAGGAGAAATTGCGTATTTTTCATCAAAACTACAAATAATACGAACTTTGAGCTTGTGTAAGTTAAATAAAAACGAACAAAATGCAAAAAAATATTGTTGAAATCGTAGAGGATAAACTTATAATATTAAAAAGTGAAATAATTAAGTCAGTATAACAAAATCGAATTTTAGTCTTATTTTATGGGCCAAAAACACGGCTTATGGACACTGATCCTTTCCAGCAGAGCTGAAATTAATGAATACAAAGGATGTGATATGAATTAATTGCACAAATGAATACTGTTTATTATGTCTACTTTCAATTTATGTTACAAAACTTAGGGGTCGTCTTTATACTGAATTTGTACCAAACTATAAAACAATTAATATGAAAATCCAATTTTGACAATTTATTTGGCTTTTTTGGTAAATTTTATAATTAAATACCAAAGAGGAAGTTATTAAGTTGAATAGTTTAGAGTTATAAAGGTCTAAAGTTTGGAAATACTACTTTCAAATTCTTTTTTAATCGTTATTGCAATGCGGGTTATTTTTAAGGCATAAATTAAAAAATACTTAATGGAATGAGCTGTAATTTTACATTCCCATATTTAAAGCTTCTGGAAATCAATTTCTGTTAAAAAACTTATGGGTTACAGTTTACATTTTTTTTTTTCGAAAATCAATTTCAAAATATGTAATTTTCGAAAAAATTTGAATGACTAATGATTTTTTTTAAACAGAAAGCGATGCCTGAAAGCAGATTTGACTGAATGACTTCAAATTTGGTATCTTAAAGTAAAATTTACCTGAAAAAAAAATTTGCTATCAAAATTGAATCTTCGTATTGAAAATTTCAGAGTTTGGTACAATTTAAGTATGAAAAAGAACATCTAAACTTATTTTTTAAACATAAATTGAAAGAAGTTATAATTTCCAGATGAATGGCCATTTTTTTTCTAGGACCATTTATAACTAACTACAGTGGGTGATCGGTTAACTAACACTTTCGCGAGAGAATTTTATGTTCGGATACCGAACACATGTTTGGTTAACGAACACCTAACTTAACAAAGCAAAGCCAAGAAGAAGCAATGCTGTGTTTCAGATTTGCAGAGCTGTATTTAATTGAACATTTAACAGTGGTATACTTATGGCCTAATTTATTCAAGGGCACCTGGAGGTTCAGGACCTACATTTTAGGGCTCTCAGATTAGAATGAAGAATACAAAAACATTAATTTTTATACTTTGTGTCCCTTTTTAAAGAAATATTTTTAATTGTAAGTTAATTATTTTAACTGAAATTTAGATCCTAAATTATTAACAGGCTCTAGGCTCCACTGGAGCTTTATCGGGCTATGCAGTAAGCACAATCTTTTAGAGAACTAATGAAGTTTTTGATAGGTCAAAGTAATAAACTTTTATGATTTATTTTAAGTACGTAACGACATTGACAAAGCCATGAAACTGCGATCTGTCCATATTAAATACGGACGTATATTAGCCCTATTAAAATGGGAAGATTGAAAACTCCAGAAAGAAAAAATAAGCTTTTGTCAAATATTTAATGTCTCACAAACTCAAAAACAGCATGACTGAAGGAAGGACAACACTGTATGTATGCAATGCGTGTTTTATTATTATTACATTTAAATAAATTTAGGGAGAATTTATTATTAATTTTTATATATTATTTAGCTTTTAAGAACGAATTAATTGAATTCCCATACAAATCTATACTAAATCTATGATCGGTTGGCGAACTTTGTTTTGGAACGGATTAAGTTCGTTAACTGATCACCCACTGTATAGTGATTAAAACCAGTATAGTGATTAAAATGTATTCTTTTACCCATTCTTTTTGACCCACTGTACACTTAGAAAAAAAAGACAAATATTTCTTAATATAGAAAAATATAATAAACATGAACCTCTTTCGAGTAACCCACAATTTAACAGAAGTTCTTAATCTTAACATAAAAAAACCAATATATTTACGAGATTTAATCCCTTGACTACCAATTTTTTTTGTGGGATATTTTAAATCACCCGCCTTGGGTTGTCATCTACCGAGTAAACGGTCAACTACGATCCCAAATGAACGTGAGAGACCAGTGGGACAAGCAGACATGGTTTTCCAAGCATTTCAGGGACTGCTGTGTCCAGTGGTAATTTTTGAAGTTGCACTGGGACATAGTGTCCCACTGGGAGTCTATGGGTTAAGGAAGCATTTATGAAAATGCTTTTTTTCATTTTACTAATTTTCGGAAACGTTTCAGAGTAGTTTTTAGAGTTTATTCATCAGTTTTCTCTACCCAGAACGTAAGTTTTTCAAATACTATCCATTCACATGTGGGCATTTTCATGTTCAACAAACATGTTTTACAGACAAACATGATACATTAAAAGCATTAAGATCAATATCTTGTTACTCTTGCACCTATAAATTCAATCACACAGCTGAAAATGTTTAATTGAAAATGGATAGCATCGTAAACACCTATATTCCAGTTTTAGATGACAGATTAATACACTATCAAAATTACTCAAAACTTACTGAAAATCAGTGACAGAAAATCTGAAAAGCTCTGAAAATCAGTGACTATCCAAAAATAAGTTTTTTGGACAAATGGGGACATTTACAAGTAGGCATTTTCATGTTCAACAAACATGTTTTATAGACACACATGATAAATTAAAAGCATTAACTTTAAAATTAATATCTTGTTATTCTTGCACCTATAAATTCAATCACACTGCTGAAAATGTTTAATTAAGAATGGATAGCATCGTAAACATCCATATTCCAGTTTTAGATAACAGATTAAGACACTATCAAAATTACTCAAAACGTTTCCGAAATTTTTTTTACAGGTTACATATGAATATACTGTAACAGACTTAGTTTTCAATGAAAAGTTTTTGTGGAAATTTTTCTCAAATTTATGGTTTTGTTATGTAAATTTGTGAAATATCAAGATAAAAGGGAAGAATGTTTGAATGTAAAGCTGGACAAATGGAGATAATGTCAAAATAACTGAGTACTTTTGAAAAAAAAACGACGACACTTGGCAGGTATGAATATGGTATTTATTCATAGTAATTAAAAATTTTATTGACAGTTGACTGCCAGCGCATCAAAATCAAATCAGCCAAAAAGTTAAGACAGTAAAATATGTTTTAAGCGATGCTGGAGAAAAATTTCAAAAATATATACTTTAACTTGCACTTTTGACTCTTAAAAAAAAAATTATATATATTTTTAAATAACACCTTATGATTAAAAAAAAATTACATAAATATAGATCTGTTCCTACTCAAGATAAAACATACAATTGAAGGATACATTACAATATTTAATAAACATAAGATTTTTCTTTGCAAAGTGGATAGCTGCATAAATCCTTTATCACATACGAAACATATGAATATTTTAACTTTAAAATGAACAGAAAAATAGCTATTCAGTTACATTCTTAGAGAAAATTCTTTATTACAGACTGCACGATGAAATGTTTTTTTTAATATGCCAACTTATGTTTAAATTTAGACATAACAACAAACATGACAGCACATTGTGATTCACTAATGCTCCATGGTTGTAATCACTGTTTTATCCGTTACTGATGCACTAATTATGGAAAACTTTCCAGTGCAGTAAGAAAAAATAGTGTTGCTGGAGGGATTATGAAAATCTTTTCGAACAAGTAAATAAAACAGCACAGTGGGATAAATTATGAGGCTACTTTTTTTTTTACTAGAGATTGATTCAAACTTAAGATACATACATATGGCAGACATGCTAGTTGTCGAAAGAATATCTAGTTATATATAAACTTTTTTAATTGTGAATGCGATGACCATTTAAATGAGATTTCTAAGAAAATTATCTTCTGCAAAACTGACTGATGTGTTACTCCTTTGAAGGCATACAATAATGTCTGTCTAATTTAAATTTTGTAGTAAATCCTCTATTGCACATTTTACAATTGAAAGGTTTCACTTTAGTATGTATAAACATATGCCTCTTTAAAGTACCTGTTGTTGAAAATCCTTCATTGCAAATTTCACAAGTATAAGCCCTCTCTTTAGTATGAATACGAAGATGGATTTTTAAATCTGATTTACCAGAAAATCTTCTGCTGCACAGCTCACAACAGAAAGGTTCCTCATTCAAGTGAATACGAAGATGCTTCTTTAAATTCGATTGCTGAGTAAAACCTCTATTACACAACTCACAAGTGAAAGGTTTTCCTTTAGTATGAATGCGATGATGGTCTCTTAAGTGAGATCTTTTACGAAATCCTTCATTGCAAATCTCACAGATGAAAGGCTTCTCTTTGGAGTGTGTACGAAAGTGACTGATGACTTGATGCCTCTGTAAAAATTCTTTACCACAAAACGTACAAATGAAGTGGTTTCCCTTAGTATCAATATAAGGGTGTGTATTTAAGTGGGATTTCTGAGAAATTTTTTTACTACATTTTTCAGACATGGGGTTTTCCATTTTAAAAATGGGGTATTAAAATTACTTTATAATATAGAAATAAGATTTGAATATGTTATTTGTGACTTTACTATCACCCTTTTTTCAGATTATTGAAAGTGGGCGATATTCATAAAATCCTTATTTTCTTTTTTTTGTACCTGTTTCTCTTTCTCTACCTATTGCCTGTTTTTCTTCACTTACTCTAAAATCTAATGAGCGATAAAATTCCAGCTTTCCCATACAGCACACTTTCATCTCTAGAACGTCGCATATACATCGCACTGCGACGTTGTGATGTCCCGCGGAACGTCTCAAAGATGTTCTGGCAATGCGCAAATGTCCTTTTTCAGCGACGTCGCATTGCAATATCTATGAGCCATCGCATTGCGATATCTGTGCGATATTGCATTTTATCATCTACAGTACATCGCACAGATGGTCTCAGAGATGTTCTGGCAATGCGCAAATGTCCTTTTTCAGCGACGTCACATTGCAATATCTATGAGCCATCGCATTGCGATATCTGTGCGATATTGCATTTTATCATCTACAGTACATCGCACAGATGGTCTCAGAGATGTTCTGGCGATGTGCGAATGTCCTTTTTCAGTGACGTCGCGGTGCAACATCTATGAGGTATCACATTGCGATATCTATGCAACAGTGCATTTTAATGTCTACACTACATCGCACAGATGGTCTCAGAAATGTGCGAATGTCCTTTTTCAGCAATATCGCAGTGCAACACCTATGCGACGTCACATTGTAACATCTACAGGTCTCAAATTGTTACCACTACTTCTGATTACCAATCTTAATCTTATTTAATAACAAATTTATATCCTAAATAAAATTTAAATTACTAGTCGGAAATAGTGATGACAATTGGCCTGCTGATATGTAAATTTACCTGACTTTTTTGTTGCTGTAATTTCTCTAACTTAAAAATTACTTTTAAGGACCTCACTTACTTGTAAATCAAATTAATTACCCAAGGCAGGGGTCGATCCAGGAAAAATTTGGGGCCTATTTAGGGCCCCTGCACAAAAATCTAATTAATAAAATGGGCCTTTTCACAAAAATCAATTTGATAGAATGGGCCCTTCACAAAAATCAATTTGGTAAAATGGGCTCCTTCACAAAAATCAATTTGATAAAATGGGCACTTCACAAAATTCTATTCCATAAAAACTTACTATTTATTATTTTGTGATATTTTAAAATGTGTAATTTGTAAATGAACAACTTTACCAGAGAGGAAAACTTCAGCAAATGGATTTTAAAAAGGTTTTGTTTATAAATGCTTATGGTTCGAATTCGATTAACTGGATTTCAACACTCGTTACAAAATGTTATTTTTCACAAAAATATGATAAATTTCACAAAAATAATCTTTACTTTTCATAAAATGGGCCCTAAGAAAAAAAACCTGCATCGACCCCTGCAAGATGTGACTGTTATTCAAAGGCATTGCAAAATAACTCAATTTCACATTTCTGTTATTTTTCAATTCAAGATAGTCATAGTAATATCAAAAATTCCCTTCTCTGAATCCTGCAACTTCTTGCATCCTCTAATAAAACTGAAATGCATTCTAGTAATGAATTGGAAATTCATGTTTTAAGAACTTTCCTAAGAGTTATCTATAATATGAGAAAACACATTGAATACAAGTAATCTGAAAACAGTACTCTTCTTCTTTCTCAATAATCTATTTTTCCCAAGTATATATAACAGTTTGAGTGACTGTACTACCCTACTCTAAATGTCAAAAAATTAGTTTTGATGGACTTGTATGGCTTTATTCTGGGTATATAAATTATTTTACTTGTGTTTACATACTAAATTTGTAATCGATACACTTAAAAAAAAAAATCCCTGACGACTCGACCTACAGGCACAGGTAGATTTCGAAGACGCAGACCGTGGGGCACCTATTTGTTGGGAATTGCGGAAGAAACGACCTTTTTGCCATGATGCGGCAGTTGGAACCGCCTACTTCGAAACCTAACTTGTTTGCAAGCGGAGCCAGCAGGATTTTTTTTTTTTTTTTTTTTTTTTTTTTTTTTTTTTTTTTTTTGATGTAAGAGTTGGTTCTATAAAAAACTTGTCAATATAAAAGTTTTAGATAATATTAAGAGGATTTATAATAAATTTAAGCGGATTTGAAATCTTGTGAATTGACGAAGTTATGATTTTTTTTCTTCTAAAAACCCCTTTCCCCCCCCCCCCTTGGGGCCATTTTTAATTATATCACAAATCTGTCATACATAAATTTTTGGCCCTTCTGCTAGAAGTAATAATAACTTCAAACGGATTTGATACGAATCATAATTAAGAAATTATGGGTTTTTTCTGTTTTCACAAAAAGCCCCCCATCCCCCCCCCCCCCTGGTTCGATTTTGCCCATTAACGAACTTGACAGATATTTTATGTATCAGTTTCGAAGAGAGGTGGAAGTTGGAACCGCCTACTTCGAAAAATAACTTGTTTGCAGGCGGAGCCGTCAGGGATTTTTGTTTGGTTTTAATTTTTTTTTGCTATAAGTGTTGGTCCTATAAAAAACTTGTCAATATAAAAGTTTTAGATAATATTGAGAGGTTTATAATAAATTTAAGCGGATTTGATATCTTAGAAATTGACGAAGTTATGAATTTTTTTCTTCTAAAATACCCCTTTTGGGGCCATTTATAATTATATTAAAAATCTGTCCTACATACATTTTCGGCCCTTCTCCTAGAAGTAATAACTTTCAACGGATTCGATACGTATCATAAATAAGAAATTATAGGGGTTTTTTGTTTTCACAAAAAGCCCCCTATCCTCCCCCTCCCCCTGGTTCGATTTTGCCCATTCACGAACTTGACCGAGATTTTATGCCCCTTGATTTTATGTATCAGTTTGGAAGCGATTTGTGTAGAATGAATGCAGTTATTGTGTCCATAAAAAAGTGACATAGGTATATAGATAGAGAGATAGAAAACGTTTTGAACTAGGGATGTTTTTGGGTTCTGGGAATCATAATGGGCGTAGATATGCAAAAATTTTTCAAAAATTCCAACTTAGGGGAGAATGTAATAGGTAGTATTTCTTACGAAATCTACCTAAAAAGACATTGCATAAGTAAAATACTTTGTTAGTAAATAATTCATACTGCCAGGTCCCACTTAACTTAAGCAAGTAAATGTCAAAAAGTTCTTCTTTGTTCCTAAATCATCTTGCATTTAATAAAATCTTCCATCCTTTAATTACACAGAAATACCACTGTGTTATTGTATTGTGAGTTTGTGTGACAACTTTCTTAGGATATGTCTATGATATCTGAGAAATCCTGAATACACTTTTAATGAATACTTTTTGAAAACACACTTTCAACAAATTTGATACAGGGTTAAAAATTTGGTGAAAGAGTGTGTATTCTTTCTAAGTATAAACAGTCCAAGTTGCTTTATTATCCTAATTCATTCCAAGACATTACCATTTTAAACTAAATCTTTGTTTAAATTTCTCAAAATAAGTCCAGTGATTTTTGGACTTGTATCATTTGTATTCTGGGTACCTAAATTATTGGAATTGTATTTGCATTGTAAAATTTATAATTGGTAATCACTTTTTAAAAAATGCATGTGTGATATTAGAATTTACTGTAGAGATAAAACCATGCTAATACATAATTGAAGAATTTCTCATTACACACTTTTTTAATGAAAACTCATGCAATACATGATTTATGATGAGTAATAATATTATATAATAGTGTAAGACAAAGAATTCTATTAGTGTTTATTCGATGTTTTTTTTTTCTCAGTTATTTTAAACAGAAATTATATTCAACCCCTTTTATTAAATATTCCTTGTTTTACATCATATATGTTTCACTATTTCAATCGATGAATTTTACTGGTTCAAACTTAATTATTTTAAAAAAATAAACTCATATTACTGAATGCAAGCATTTTACTTCTGATGAAAATCATTTGTTAATTATGATTAAGAAAAGATTGTCATAAAATGTTAACTCTTACACGTTACAATATTTGCATGCTTAATTTTTTTTTTAAATCAAAAGTTACGTATTAATTTCTTTAGTATTATTAAGAAAACTTATTAAGGAATATATTAATTCCCCCCCCCCCCTTCCAGCAGAGTCTTTGGGGGGAAAAGGGTAATTTTGTAGTACGCTGTACTATAATATAATATTATAAATCAATAATTACTTGATTAATCATAAAATTCCACATATCTGCTGATTAAAATAATTCAGCTAAACAAGTTTCAAAATATGCTTCTCTGAATATTATAAAAATGTTATTAATCTTTTTGGATGTACAAGAATTTTACATCCTCTAATACAGATGTAATTTCATTATTTACAATAATTATTTTTATTTAAATTATTCAATAGTAATTTGTGGTAATTACTGAGGAAATCTTTTGATAATTTCCAAATTTGTAAAATTTCACAATTATCATGTGGATAATTATTTCTCATGTAGATGTTAAACATTTTGTAACTTTCAATAGTTTTAATGCCTAATGAAAAGTTTAAATTTATTTATTTGTAATTTATTTTTCATTGATGAAAAAAAAAATATGAATAATATCAATAAAAATATGAATAATATCAATAAAAAAACTCAAACATCATTAAACTAATCAGGTTTAAATTAAAATATTCCTGCTGATTTTGTAATGAGAATGTTTAAATGATAAATGAAGTCTGTCACATGTATAATCACAATACTTTCATGAGTACTTATTGTGCAAAAATATCAATGACTAATACAGTTTTATTATCTTTATATTTATAATAGTAGTTTACATATTCAAAGAAGTTCTGTAGAAATAGATCAAACTCCCTGATAAGATCTGTTTATATTCATTTGTTTTTGTGTCAGAGAGCCAACTTTTAAAAATTTCAGTGATTGGGGGGAGAGGGGGGGGGGGGGCAAAGAATTCGGGTACATTTCTGTTTATTGATGGAAATTGCTGAAGGGGAATTTTCAACTGTGTTATGTGTTTCCTAACTGAACTAAATTTTAACATACTAAGTAGTATATAATCAAATCTACAGATCATATACACAGTGACGGATCTAAGGGGGGGTTAGCCGGGGCAGCTGCCCCGGGTGCAAGACTTGGAAGGGCGCAAAAATGAGGAATCATAAAAGATTAAGAATAAAGGAAAATTAAAAATTCACATGAAAAGATATTCAATTTTATTTTGTTCAACGGCGGTTTACTTTCGTTGCATAAGGATCCTGAAATGAATGATCCATATTTGAAATAAAAAATAAATTAATTTGTACTACATTATATAAAATATCACATTGCCACCAGTATTTTTAAGAAATTTTTATTTATTCAAAATTCAAAGATTTTGCGTCATCTCTTTTCTGATACCGTTCTATGTTGTTTTACAGCATGTGCAGTATTTTATTTCGGTTATGTCTAAAATACATTGGGTGATTATTACAGAAAGAAGGTTAAAAAAAGAGAAGAGGAAGCTTCACAGCTATCATCTAGTAAGTCCTCATGGCTTAAGCCGAGCGATATTCATGAAGATTAAGCAAACAAGTCACTTGTTTTTTATATACATGCTACACCATATAATAATTTATATGTATTATTTCTGTTCTAAAAATCTCCTTTTCTATGCAATAACTGAGTTGATATGTAAGAAAAGAATTATATTTTTTTATTTATTTCTTCTAAATTAAGATATTTTTGTAATTAGCATACATTTTTGTCTAAAAAATGAAAACGAAACTTATACTTTGTTGAGAATTCAACGCGTTCTGGCCCTTTACAGCCATTTTATTTATGTAGTTAAAAAGTTTTTCTATCCATGGGAATCAGTTTTATGTTTTTATTTATGTATATCAGTTGTTAGTAAGCCTTTTAAAATTTGATTTCCAAAATATCGCACCTATACTTTTTAAAAATTTATTAAATCTTTCATTAGAAATGTTTATCTAATAAAATATGTTAACTTCACAGTCACGCCACTTGTACCAATTTTGAAGCAAAAAAGTACACTAATTAAATTTAAACGGCGTAGATTAACATAGCAATAAATTCATGCTCGAAAATTCACTTTCTAAAGTTGGTGATATAGGTATTGATAAAGATTTTCAAAATAAAATGTTGGAAGAGAAGACTCATTAGAAATCGGTTCTGTATGTAATAGTCGACGTAATAATGTATTTGGCAAAGACAGGTAGGTCTCTAAGAGGATGACATGAAAATCTTGATTTCTCTAATCCTAAATGCGAGAATTTCTTAAATATAACTGAGCTAGTATCACATTATCATGCAGATCTTCGTGATCATATTAACCTTCATAAGAGAGGTCAAGTTAGTTACTTTTCACATGGCATTGAAAATGAATTTCTAGAGATTATTGCTGCAAAAATAAGAGAACATATTAAAAGTGATATCAAACGCGGGTTACTCGTAAAATTGGGAATGACGTCATCTGATTTTCTCAGGGTAAAGTTGGCTTAAAACGGCTGTGAACGCTTTTGGGTATAGTATGGGCATGTTTACAATCAAACACTTCCATCAACCAAACTACCATTACATTTTGATTGTACGAACATTGCAGGAACCATCCTAGCCGACGTTGGCCAATTATATCATATAGTCCTGTTAAAGGTAGACCAATCAAATGGTCAGAACTCAAGTGTACAGTAGGAGTTATAAAGAACAACAGTTAACAGTTGCAGTTAGCTATAAAGCAAACAAACAAATCCGATTTCCCAACCACGTGATCACTTTACCCAACAAAATTCTCCAGGTAATGTGGGTTACCCGAAGTATGGATAATTTTCGGCTCTGAACGCTACGGCAAACCCGCAAAAAATCACGTGATATTGGTCTCTGAACGCTTCAGGTTACCCATGCATTACCCTATGTAACTCGGGGTTCGGTCTGTGAACGCGTCCAAAGAAGCAAAATACTTCTCCATCATGTTCGATTCTACTCCTGATGTAAGCCATTTAGATCAAATGTCACAGGTCTCATAGATATGTAAAGATGAGTGAAAATGGTCCTGAAATAATCGAAAGTTTTATTGACTTCTTCAACATGTCCCGCAGTGGCGCGGACGGTAAAAGCTCGGCTCTCGTAAGATCGCCGAAAGCCAAGCAGCATCGACCAAGGTCAGTGCTTGGGAGGGTGCATCGTCTATCCTCTCTCGTCTGTCACTGCTGTGAGACCGTGTACGTTAATGGGAGCTGGTGCACGTTAAATCTGTTCGTGGCTCCAAAGTCCTCCAAGTTCTATATAAGCGCTACCTCTGGGGGTGCCAATCCAGATGCAAATCTCTCATCTGGAATTGGTTCAAAATTAGGAGATTTAGGTGTCAGGATTATGGAATTAGCGTAGTGGATTATGACAGCTATATAGAAATAGAAAGCTGCAAAACTGGGCCCTTTGGGTCATTTCAACAACAACAACAACAACTTCTTCAACATCAGCCAGAAAGCTGGAGAAGCTCTTACTGAACTCATTTTACAGAAATTAGAAAATGATGGTCTAGATATAAATAACTATAGAGACCAATCCTACGACAATGGCTCCAATATGTCCAGAAAATATAAAGTAGTCCAAACCAGAATATTACAAGCAAATGATTTAGCATTTTTTGTTCCTTGTTCTGCTCATACCCTCAGTCTTGTTGGTGTAAATGCTGCCAAAATTTTACCAGAAGCTGAGACTTTTTTGGTATCTTAAATTGCCTTTACAAATATTTTAGTGTCTCAACCAGTAGATGGGATATTCTAAGAAAACATGTTCCTATTTCACTAAAATTACAATTCGGTGGTCATCAAAACGTGAAGCTGCAACAGCAATTTATAAACATATTAGAAAGATCATAAATGTTCTATAGGAATTGCAAACTGACCCATTAGCAACTTCTGAAACAAAAACAGAAGCTTCTTCACTACTCTTTAATATTACCAATTTTGAATTCATAGTGATGACATGCTTCTGGCATAAAGTGCTGACTCAACTCGATATAGTGAACAAACTTTTCAAAGGGAAGACATGACAATTGACAGGTCTGTAAAACACTTAAATGGTCTCATTAAAATGTTAGATTCAGAAAGGGCAAGTATTGCAACTAATGCAATAGAATAGTTGCAAATGGTATTGCTACTGATATTGGTATTGAGGCAAAATTTAGGGAAACGAGGAAGACAAAAAAAGAAAGTTTTTTGATGAGCTTTGCGAAGATGAAAGTAGTGCTATTTCTGATGAGGAGAAATTCAAACTAAAGATCGTTGAAGTAGTGGACAGAATCCTAACTGAATTAAGAGTTTTCTTCATGGAAGGCATTTCCTAAAAATGTCAAAAGAAGAATTACAAGCGCAAGCTGAGCAGTTGGCAAATATGTATAAAAACGATATAGATAAAGAGGAACTTCTGGAAGTCGAAAGCTTCAAATATCATGCACTGGAGTTAGACGAAAAGATGAAGTCAAGTTCGGCTATTGAACTGCTAAGAATCATAAATTTATATGGACTTCAGGATGCTTATCCAAATCTAACTACTTGTCTAAAAATATTTCTAACACTACCTGTATCCGCCGCTTCTAATGAAAGAAGTTTCAGTAAATTAAAATTGATTAAAAGATATCTAAGAAATTTAACAAAAGAACAACGATTATCCACTTTATGTATAATAAATTTAGCAAATGAGATAGCTTGCAAATTACCTTATGACGACATAATAAAAACTTTTGCATCAAAGAAAGCTCGCAAAGTAAATTTTTAATGTATTGTAGATGTTAAAACAGGTATATTTTCTGTAATATTTGTGTTGTGTAGTATTGTACTTTTTATATAGAAAAAATGCATAGTAAAAATACAGATTTTGAGTATTTACTTCCTTAAGCAATTGGGTACTTTTCGGTTAGCCGGGTGCCAGTGATATATGTACATATATAAATACATATGCATATACTACATATATATGTATATATATACATACAGTGGAACTTCCCTTTAACGAAGTCCTTATTTAACGAAGTTTTCTACTTAACGAAATTTTCTGCAGAACTTTGACTTTGAACACCATTAGCATGTAAATTAATCTCCACATTACGAAAAATATATTCTGTATAACAAAGTTTATTCCACTTTTGTACGTGTACAGAATTCAAACTAAAGAGGTTGGTGTTGCGATGAATATGCAAATTTATTTCAGCGGATTCGATTGTAGGAAAATGAACACATTTAAATAATTTCCATTCTGCTTGGTGCTAAATAAAACAATTTTTTTTTCACACTAAGAAAAACACTTGTTATCACTATTCTCCCACTCCGAGACTCCAGCGCTGACATTTGGGGGAAGTCAAAATCCCCTTTCAACCTTCAATGATATTGAAGATGAGGTGTCGCAATGGCGTCAGATGCATTGAAACCAAAAATATCTATTAGAGTCAGACAGGTACCATTTTGACCTTCCATTGCTGATAGACAATTGCTTTGTACATCCAAAAGAACGTGCTTGAAAATACAAATCGAAGAACACCAAAGTTATTTTTGTTCCTGCCAATACAGCTAAACTTCAATCATTAGTCTAAGGAATAATAAAAAATCTTGAAGTACATTATCAAAAAAGACAGAAAAAGGCCGATGTAGTGAAAACATTAGTTTGAGATTCTGTGTATCACAGCTGATGAAAGCTTGGGCCAAATCTTGGGAATGTGACGTGATTTCATCGACCGTACACAACTGTTTTGTAAAAGACGGCTTCATAATTAAAACTGAATCGAATGCTTCTGAATCCAATACCTGTTTGTCATATCTCAAGAAAAAATTTCATGAATTTAAGTTAATTTCTATTTAACGAATTTTCTTCATAACGAAGTTTTTAAGTGTAACGATGAGACTTCGTTAAATGGAAGTTCCACTGTATATGTATATATATGTGTATGTATCTATATGTATACGTAGATATGTGTATATGTGTGTGTACGTATATATACATGTATATATATCACTGGCGCCCGGCTAACCGAAAAGTACCAGCAATTGCTTACTCAGCTTTTATTCTGATATTCTTGGGAGCAGGGGCGGGGGGGCGCAAATCTACAAGCTTGCCCCGGCTAAAATTTAGTCTAGATCCGTCTCTGCATATACAAGACTGCACAAAATAATGCAATTATTTTTTCCACAGTTGATAATAACTGATGAAATTGGGTTTTCAAAATTGTTATGTGTTTCCAAAATTGTTTACTTAGACATCAACTTCCACTTTATTAATTGGTAAAGTATTCTGGAAATGTTGGAAAGTGTTACATAATCTATATATGAAGCAGGATTTTTAGTTTATATTTTTCTGGAAGTTTGTGTGACAACTCGACAACTTTCATTATGATTATTGAGGCATCCAGAATACACCTGATTCAAAGATGAAAATTTGCTGAAAAAGTGCTTAATGACTATGTTCTTTCTAAGTATGAACAGTGTTGCTTTATCATCCCAATTCATTCCAGGACATTACCATTCTACTCTAAATTTTTGTTTACATTTCTAAAAAATTAGCTTTCATAGACTTGTATCATTTGTATTCTGAGTACCTAAATTATTGGAATTGTGTTTGCATAGTAAAATGTATAATCAATAATACTTTTTTTAATGTGTGTATGTATTGAAATTTACTTGATGAGACTAAACTCCATCCTAGTTCATAGTTGATGAATTTTTCCTGAAATTTTCTTAAAAATCAAAACTCATACAATACATTTATTCAATGTTTATTTCCAATTTTTCTCATCCCTTTTAAACCGAAACTAAGACAACTTTTTATTTTTAACACTCCTGTGGCTGCTTACATTACATCATATGTCATATGTGTCACTATTTCAATTTATGAATTTTACTGGTTCAAACTCAACTGTTTAAAAAATCATATTTTTTAATGCAAACATTTTGCATTTCATGAAGATCAACTGTTAATCATGATTAACAGTAATAGAAAATTATATATTAATCTCTTACTAAAAGCAATCTATTGAATATCGACCCCCCCCCCCTTTCCAGCAGAGCATTTGGAGTGAAAAGGGTTAAACTTTGCAGTTTGTTGTACTATGGTATCAGAAATTAATAATTACTTTATTAATCATAAAATTCCACATACCTACAGATTAAAATAATTCAGTTTAATATTAAAAAATTGCTTCTTTGAATCGATAAAATGCTATTGATGAATCAATCATTTTTCATACAAACAAATTTTACATCCTTTAATACAGATAGAATTTGATTATTATATTTGTTTTAATTTCAATTATTTAAAAGCAATCTGTGCTAAATGCTGAGAAAATTTTCTGATGTATACCAAATTTGCAAATTTTAACAATTTTCTTCATTGACTAGAAATCAACATGTGCTGTATTAGAATTAAAGAACTTTATCATCTCGATAAAACAACATGTTTCTAAAAATAATTCCTCATGCCAGTGTTAAATATTTTTTTAACTTTAAATAGTTTTAAAATGCATAATGAAATGTTTAAATTTATTTTTTCATTGCTCAAAAATAAATTCATGAATAATATTAAAATATAAATAAACCAACCTTATTATACTAACCAGGTTTCAATTAAAATATTGCTATGTTTTTCTATCAAATCATATTTAGCGAGCATTTACAGAAATGAGAAAACTTTGATGTCCCTATTGTATAGCACAAATATATATTGATACAAATGTGCTCTTTTTTTTTTTTTTTTTCATTGATGTCCTATTTTTAATGCATATTTAAAATTATCTTGAATTTTGGCAGTACATAACTTTAGAATAATAATTTAAACAAACACAATTAATGCAGCCTCTAAAATAATCCTGCTGCAGCATATGAGCATATAATGTAAAATCCATCGAGAAACTAAAGTTATCTTTATTACTAGTATTATTTTTTTATCTGACCTTAAAGATATTAGTACCTAAATCTTCACAATTTAACAAATATATTCTGTGTTTAATTTTAAGAAAATACTGCAGGAGTTTCATACCCCTGCCCAGGACCCCCCAGGACAGAACAGGACCTGGGACCCCCCCCCCCTCCCAGCACAAATAGATGAAATAAATTTCAACTTATGATGCACTCTCAGTTTTTAAGAATACATAGTAATTTCACTGATGTAATACATCTTAATCCTTAAGACATAATCCTCACAGATCTGAACTGTACATATTTGTAAAAAGCAATACTCTTTTAAGAAAATAAAATTAAATAGTCCTTTTAAAAAGGAACAAAACAAATTCTAAACTTTATATAACTATTTTTGAATGAATGGTTCATTTTTACATTAAATAAGAGACTAAAATTATTATTTTTTATACCGAAAAAAAGTTCAAAAGTGCTTGCAACTTGAATACTGACTCGCATTGTTTACACAATTACCATATATATATATATATATATTTAGTATTGCATGGATGGTGGATAATGTAAAATGTTAATTTTCTACAGTTTTATTATATTTTTTACTTAAAACTCGCAACACATATTTCTTTAATATACATTAAATAAAACTGCAGAATAAGCTTTATAAGACATTTAAATATATTTAAGAAAATGTAAAATGTATAAATACATAACACGATAATAAAGTTTAATAAATTATAACACTTACCTTTCATGATCTCTCAACTTTTGCAAATAAAACTATTATTTTTTATTAGACTAGACCATTACTCGATATTGTAGATTTATATATATTAATATAAATGTTTTATGATGTTTGCAATGAATTGCAATGAACAATTGTTTAATTATATTTTTAACATAAAAAAATCTAAATAAAGTACAAAAGGTAAACATTAAAAAGAAATTTTATTTAGATACCTAAAAGCTGAAAATATCACATGTAAATAAAATAATTATAACATTTTTAATATGTTTTGCTATGACAAACTTTTCTATTATGACAAGTTTTTATTATTATATTTGAAGATTAATATTTTTGAGAGTTCCTCTGGATATGAAAAATAATGCAAACAGCAATCTACTTTAAAATTGCGAAAGGAAGTGCAGTTATCAAGCCTGATTATATTAACATAATCATTTATATGTACGCTTAGTCTTCAAAAATAACCATAGTTATTTGATTTTTTCCTAAAAACTGAAGAAACGTCACTCAAATGTAAAAAAAAGACAGAAATCCAACACACAGCAAACAACATTGCATGCATACACATCCTTCACTATGAATTCGCTTTGCATTAGACGCCATTTAGCTTGCACATGCGTGAATGACCATCGCGTATTTGCGCATGGGCGAAAACGGCAGCTTGCGTCTCCAGGCTATCGCAAAGATACATCTCAGTGGCAGCCTGTTTTGTTATCTCAGAGATGTTTCATGTACATCACACAGAGACGTGATGATAATGAGACTTTGCAATGTACTCGAGACATCACTGGGACCAAGTGTGCTGTGTGGGTTAATCCACTCCTCCACCATATATGTGAGCACAATTTCACTATTATTTTTTCAATGACAATGGTAAGCTTAATGTTACTGATCTGCAATTTCGGTAGATATTCTGGTGCTCCAAACTTTGCTTTTACATACTGATGTATCACTTTAAAGAAATGTTAAAGAAATCAGTTATGCACATCATAAACAAATATAAGGCCTTATGTTGATAAAGCAGATCTTTTTGTAAAATTCTGTCATGACATAATCCACCACAAAATGTTTTTACTGGTGTAAAAAATAAGGTAAACAAATGGATAAGATTTTTGCACAGCTGGAAACTCTAAGGTAAAAATGAGAAGATTTATTTCATGCTATGAATTTCCTTGGTAAATATTTGGATGGTACAATCTATTTCTTCAAAATAAACTTCATGAATGTTCATGCCTGTAATATATAGAAAAAGAATATATGTGCATGATTAGTAAGCAATTTAGGAAATTTATTACAATAGCAGATGTATAACATTAATAAATAAATACAAATCATACAAAAAGATATATTTTCTAAGTTATTTTACAGGGTATCCCAAAAGTCCAAAGTAACCAAGATCACTATGAATGTAACAGGTAATTAATTACATTAAAAAATTCAGGAAAACACACAGAGGTGAATCCCACTCTCAATTTAGAGGGTTGGTCATTATGTCTTTTTTTTGGGGGGGGGGGGGGGAGAGAAGGGATCATATGTCTTCATTAGCAGTTTTTATATCTTAGATCCAAATTGACTATTTGTTGACATATACCGGAATTCGTTTTCTTTCATAAGTGCATGAAATTTGCAGGTATATTTAGAAATATATATAATTTACATGTTTTACCCACATATCAAGAAATCAGAGTTTCTTATAAATGCAAAAAATCTTACAGAAAGTTTTATCAAAGTTCACATGTAAACTGATTTTCAAGGCTCGAGAATCATGGAAATATCGCCAAGGAAACAATCAGATACAACTAAAAATGTACCACATTTATAGGAAAATTAAAAAACGATGTTCGATTCTTGAGTACTTAAAGAAAAATGCCTGGAATTTTCATACATTTGTATTTAAAAATAACTCCATGAATGTATCAGATAGATTAGAATTTTTAAGCAGTAAAAAAAGAAAAAAAAGTGAAAACACCTTTAACACTTATTTATATTAAAAAAATGTATTGTTCTAAAGAAATGTTTACCATTTAGAGGGGGGGGTTCATGACCTTCTTCGATCCATTCTTTAAAACATAGTGTTTGAGTTTTAAAAAACATACAGTACGTAAAAAAGGATAGAATCAGTATTATCAGTGTTGCCATGCTCAATGACACAAAAGCAGGACAGGGAGACAAAAGTGAAGGACAGTGGCTATTAAATTGGGACACGAAAATACAGTAAATCCTATGTAACTGGAACTGGCCTAGTGCCTGTAATGGAATCCTCAGGGATCTTTTTAGGAAGAAATTGGGTCATTTTAAGGACCCTTCACAAATTTTTCACTTGAAAACAGGACAGGCATGAAAGCTGGAAATAGAAAAAAAGGTGGAAACATTTCCCCATCTATACAATAGCAGAAAATTCTTGTAATTTAGACACATTTTAACAGGTAATTATACAATAAAGTGAAATATAATTATACATATGATTTTTTTTCTTTTTTTGTAACGTACAATATATTTTTTAAAAAATGAAACCAACAATAAATGTAAAAGTACATTGAATCAAAAAAGTGAATGGAGGTCAGTTTACTAAAAGTGTAAATTCTTGTAATTAGACACATTTTAACAGGAAATTATACAATAAAGTGAAATATAATTATACATATGATCTTTTTTGTAACATACAATATATTTTTTAAAAATGAAACCAACAATAAATGTAAAAGTACATTGAATCAAAAAAGAGAATGGAGGTCAGTTTACTAAAAGTGTAAATTCTTGTAATTTAGACACCTTTTAACAGGAAATTATACAATAAAGTGAAATATAATTATACATATGATCTTTTTTTTCTTTTTTGTAACATACAATATATTTTTTAAAAATGAAACCAACAATAAATGTAAAAGTACATTGAATCAAAAAAGAGAATGGAGGTCAGTTTACTAAAAGTGTAAATTCTTGTAATTAGACACATTTTAACAGGAAATTATACAATAAAGTGAAATATAATTATACATATGATCTTTTTTGTAACATACAATATATTTTTTAAAAATGAAACCAACAATAAATGTAAAAGTACATTGAATCAAAAAAGAGAATGGAGGTCAGTTTACTAAAAGTGTAAATTCTTGTAATTTAGACACCTTTTAACAGGAAATTATACAATAAAGTGAAATATAATTATACATATGATCTTTTTTTTCTTTTTTGTAACATACAATATATTTTTAAAAAATGAAACCAACAATAAATGTAAAAGTACATTGAATCAAAAAAGAGAATGGAGGTCAGTTTACTAAAAGTGTAAATTCTTGTAATTTAGACACCTTTTAACAGAAAATTATACAATAAAGAGAAATATAATTATACATATGATTTTTTTTCTTTTTTGTAACATACAATATATTTCTTGAAACCAACAATAAATGTATAAGTACATTGAATCAAAAAAGAGAATGGAGGTCAGTTTGCTAAAAGTGTAAATCCAAATATATCTGATGAATTTATGTATTTTCCTTCTATTTTCTACAAGAAAAAAAATCGCCATACTAAATATATGCACTTTATCGTGATCTTTGCACCAGAAATACATCACTGAAATTACCAAAAAGTGTTGTATAAATGGGTCGAAATATTTTATTTAAAAAAGAACCTTATGTAATTTTTTTAAAGTCTAAACAAACTTTACTCTGGAATGACACTTTAAACAACTTCATTTACATAATTTTCAGATGCTCATAGCATAAGCTGATCTTTGATTTGAGAGCTCTTCTGCATAGCAGTTCTGAAACTCTAAGTGTTTAAGTAAACAAAATGTCTGATGATAAAATTTAGCAACTACCCCCCACCCCCCCTTTATATGAATCAAATATTTTCGTTCCATTTTTGAATCAATTCAGAGAATGTTCAAAATTGTAATAAAAAAGGTGAAATTCCTTCTTTAGGAGGAACTTTTTCATGCCTTCAGGACCCTTCACGAAAGTTTTCATCTCAAAACTCCTAAAGACCCTTCGTAAAACCTTCAAACAAGAACCTTCACAAAATTCTTTGTCTTAAAAATGGGCCTTTCACAAAATCTTTCCATTCCTAAACTGAACCTTTCACAAATTTAATTGCAAATCTGGCCTGCCACTTTTACATATATAAAGAAGATATATGTATTTTACATAGATATATCTTCTTAAAAATGTATAAACAAGAACCTGAATATAACGATCATTTCAACATCACAAAATTATGACAAGATTTTTTACAAATGTAAAAAGCTTTTCACAATTTCACAAAACAGGACCTGGGGAGAACTGGACAGACCCCTGAATATACTGTGTTAAACATAAAGAAAATTATGATCTGCACAGAAGGTATGTCATATACAATTATAACAGCTAAAATGAAAATTTGTCTTAAATGGAATAATTTCCAATCGCTTGAGATACTCTCTTGGTAGGTGTTAAATGAACACAAAAATCTTATACAGTAAAATCTGTGAAAGCAGAATCGCTAGGGGTATAAAATATATTCTGTTTGGAGATTTTGTTTTAGTAGCTATAATAGTGTGGTATTCCTTCTGTAGGGATTAAGGAATTTTTACATTTAAGACAGGATTCTATTATAAATAGGTTTTCACATGTTTTATCGAACAAAGTAAAGTAAAACCTGTAAAAACAGAATAGCTATAGACAGAAAAAGCATATTCTGTCTGAGCAGTATTGGTATTGTTTTCTTTTCTCTTGTTTTACGGTATTAAGCAGCAATCGATAAAAACACTAATAGATAGCATGGTACTAAAAGAAATTCAAAATAATTTGTGCATCATGAAAAATCGGGAATTGTAGTGTCCCATGTGGTGGTCTCACAGAACAGGTCTTGTAAATTCTGCATATTGGGACATCAGGTAACACGTGGCTATATAGCAGGAGCTTCAAAATTGCAGAATAAATATTCATCATATCTATACTATTAAAAGAAAGATATTTGCCTGTAAGTGAGTTGGTGATAACTATTTAAATCTTTCCAAGGGAATCTGATTTATTATGTCTTCAAGATTTGGGAAAATATTTTACTCTATTTGGGCGATGGAATGCTTAATTAATATTTGCATTGCATGTTTTAGTTTTACTTTATTGTCTGCCTACAGTCTCCTGAAACTTTTTTCTCCTAACCTACAAATTTTCACCACATCGTTTCCTGGTATTTTCAGCCCACCACGATTTTTCTTCAGTAAAAGTGGGGATGCTGCAGGATTTTTTTGTTAATTCTTCTATACAGTAATCACATTTAATTTTTTTTGCTAAAGGTTTTACGACAAATCTCGCAATGTACCCCACAACGTCTTCTACAAATTTCCCCAATTTTGAATAACTTGCTAAATCTATGGGATTATCTTCATCAGGCTCTTCTGAGTTACAGTCTCTGTAGGATGATAAATTTATATTTTCTGCATGTTTATTAATTGCGGATGATACATTCAAAATATTTGTATCATCCAGGCTTAAGCAATTTGCATTTTTGGATGCAACTATTTCAGTGTGGCATAGTAAACGTTTATATGCCACTTTAAATTGTTTAGCGGTGGGATTATTATTAAACCCTCCTCTGCTCCTTACAGCGCTGAAAAATATTTCAATATGGTCCTGTGACAACTTATATGTCAGCAAAAATTTTAAAGTATTGGTTGATATTAAATCATCGTACAAATGTTTAACACTGTAAATGCAGGTTATTAGACCTAAGAAGCCAACTTTACGATTACTGCTTAAAATAGTTGGGCTGTTATTTGAAATTGTTAACCCCTTTATGTATGATTCTGCATAATTTAAAATTTCAAATGTATATATGCCACTTTAAATTGTTTAGCGGTGGGATTATTATTAAACCCTCCTCTGCTCCTTACAGTGCTGAAAAACATTTCAATATGGTCCTGTGCAACTTATATGTCAGCAAAAATTTTAAAGTATTGGTTGATATTAAATCATCGTACAAATGTTTCACACTGTAAATGCAGGTTATTAGACCTAAGAAGCCAACTTTGCGATTACTGCTTAAAATAGTTGGGCCGTTATTTGAAATTGTTAACCCCTTTATGTATGATTCCGCATAATTTAAAAATTCAAATGTTGCATCTTTGTTACTGTTTTGAAGGGGGGCGCTATAATTCTTGCTTAAAAGATTTCGACTATTTAATATATCAAACAGATTATTGAAACATTTTAAAAATTCAGCAGTTGCTTTGCAGCCTTTGAAGGGCATAAAATCTACATCATTTGGAGCATCGTTTAAGTATAAAAGAGCATCTGCAACTTTAGTAAAAATAACTTGAGCAGCTAGTTTTACTTTCATTTTTTGACAGTACCATTCTACATGGCTTCTCCTTATTTTATTTCCAGCTACCAATTGTTTTTTTTTCCTGCAGATTTTGTAACTCAGTAATGTATTCCCATTTTATTGCATTCCCATTTAAATCAAACATTAGCCCTTTAGATCCCAATGTATTTCGGACTAACTTTAACATATGGCAAGCATCTAATAAGATATAAACATTCTTGTTGGTTACTGGATGAAAAAAATAGGGTTTCATTACATGTTCGTTAATTTGGGCTCCCAAAATTTTTGCAGTTGAAAAATTAACACTTGTACCATCAAAAGTTAGAGCTATGACATCTACACCAATTTCATGAATTAGGGTTAAGCATTCGATAATTGAATTAGCCTGCGCTTTTCCATTCAACCCATCTATTAAAAAATATCCTACAGGAATTTCCCCGATTGCCATTGAGACAATTTATCAAAAAAGTTAAGGATTCTTTGGCAAAAGGTAAATCATCGTCATTTATATTTGTGCCATAATCTACAAAGCCGCTGAAACCATTAATGTCCCATTCCACATGACGTCGAATGGCTATTTTGTCAACTATGAGCGTGCCTATGATTTTCTTATTATTTTCAAAAGCCTCTGTTGCTTTTTTCTTCAAAGCTTTTAAAGATTCCTTCGTGAATCCAGGGCTTCCATCAATACATTGATACCATTTTTGGAGAGTACTTGGATGTGGCAAACATGTGTCGAAAGTCTCTCTTACATAATCATATGCCCTTGCTGAATAAAAATGCAATGTTAATTCAAAGGAACGAAGTTCTGGAGGATATTGCTCATTTTTAGATTTGTTTTGCATCCTCTGTATTAATTTTACAGCTGGACCAGGTTAGGCCAGCTGGAAAAAAAGGACTTAGAACTATTAAATATTTCTAATATAATAATAATAGTAATAATAATAATAATAAAAGCATTTAAATTTCAAATCAGTTTTTAATTCCCAATCAAATTCTTCATATTTAAAATATGTTTTCTGAAACATTGTCTGAACTAGTGAGAAAAATCAAAATACAATAACACCTCCAAATAATGCATATCCCAGAAAAATATAAATGATCTTCATCATTGTTAGTAAAAAAAAAGTACCATTTCTTTCGTGAGTGAATTAAGGGCAGTTATGTGAGAAGTGTAAATATCCAAAATTTGGGTATTTACATATCTCACAGTAAAAAATCATAATGTATTTTTAAACACAAAGGCAGAAAATGGACAAGTGGTTCAAAACACTGACTTTGACAGTATTATCTGAAAGGTCTGTTGCCTTTACCAAAAAAGGGATTATATTTTTCCTACGCGAAATATAACTAAACGTCGGTATTTCGACACAATCATTTTAGAACATCCCGACAGACTGGAGTTACATTCCCTATAAAAATTTCGAAACGTTCGGACGAGTAACTTTTTTTTTTTAATTTAAAAAAAAAAAAAAAATCTGAAATATGCAAACGCTAAAACATGAGCTGTTTCGGCGCAGCCTCGGCTCATGTTTTCTTTACTAAGTATGCATATTTTTTCATAAAATTTTAAAGAGGAATTGGATACAGTTCTATTTATAAGTATTATTTTTTTGTTATGTGAAGGGACCAGAGGAGCAAAAAAAAGGAAAAAAAAATATTACTTTTACAATTAGATATCAATATTTTAACACGAAATTTTTATATATTCTCTTATAGTTATGACCAATAAAAATTTCAATTAGTTCGGACAACAAGAACTATTTTTTTAAAAAACTATGAAACGAGCTTACAGTAAAAGACAAGAAAATGGTTTCTTACTACCACTTTTACCACTGATTATTAATGTTTCTGCGTGAATTTTTCATTTAAAAATATAAATTCATACAAAATCGGGTTAAAGATATAAAATCATCCAAATTTGAGATTTATTTAAGATTATTATCATGCACCCGGGCAACGCCGGGTGGGTCAATTAGTATAGATATATAATAATCAAAGTGATAATTTATTCAAGGCTGTAGGAAAGCTTGAATGTATGTATGTATATGTATATTTCTTAACAATCGTAAAGAAACGAAATAATTTACCTGTAAAATATCACTTGCTGTATCTGAAACTAAGTCCTTTTTCTTTATATCGCCTAATATCTGCTCCAGTGAAGCAACACGTTTTTCCAATTGCTTATTCTTTTTCTTTAAGTCTTTCAGTTTCATATCTTTTTTTTCTACCACGTTAGAAGCAATTTTTAAAAATTTGCGTGCTTTTGTAGGAGAATTCATATCATTTTCTTCAAAGTCACCCATGTAACGAAATTTTTTTGTTGGCTGTCGTCCTACTTCATTTAAACCTAAATCAAAAATACATTAGTAAAAATATTCAATGTTTTTTAAGCAATACTATTCTGAAAAGTTATTTTTCTTTTTATTTATCATTATTTTTAATTTTCAGTTAAAGAATGAAATTTAAAATCTTACCTTCGTGGGAGATGTCCAAATTTTCATCTGTACTAAGTTTTCTTTTGCTCCGGGTTTTGTCGTGTTTTTCTGTAGAAAATTCAAATATTGTTGGTATGGCATCCTTCTTTAACCAGGTACCTCCAAATTTGTTGCTGTCAAAATTTTCTACTGTAAAATGTTTTGAGCATATATAAGTATGGTCAGTGACTTTAAAATTTTTTCTCCGGATTTTAATTTCCCATAATTTTCTCCTACTTTCATCTTTAGGAAATCTAAAAAAAGAAATATACAATATAGTATATTATAACATTTTTTTAATACAAAATATTAAAGTATTATAAATATACAAAATATTAATTTAATAGATTAACCTATAAAATGGAAGAATAAAGGCAACTTGCAAAAATAAATTTATGAAAAGTAGAGTAAAGCAATATGCATACATATTATGAGCAAATTCCAGCGTAAAATATTATGCATTTTAAAAAAATGTTTTAAGTAAGAATTATGTATAGCCAAAAATATGTAATGGTATAAAAAGTAAATATTTACCATTTCAAGATAATGTATCAATTGCGAATGTTTTTTAATTAAAACAAATTAAATTCATTCCTAGAATTAATATGAATACACATATTCATGCTAACATGCAGCATTATATAGTTTTTTTCTTAATTAAATATTTATTAAATCATATTAGGAATCGAAACAAAATAAAAACTTTATCCTTTATCTTTTTCAAAATAAAAAATGTAACTAAGTAATTTGATATATTATATGGGGAATATGCGAAAGATTAATTTGATAGATTAATATTCAAAAACAAAGAATAAAAGCAGCAATGATATTTGATTAAAAAAGAAAGTAAAATAAAAATAAGAATAAAGCCATATAAGCGCACATCATTATTCGGAAACTGTAACATATATATATATATATATATAAATAAAAATATATAAAATTAAAATTAATATATATATATATATATATAAAATTATATATATATATATATATATATAATTTTTTTTTCTTGAAAAGGTATAAATGTCAACATTTTTACATTCATTTATTTATTTAAAAAAAAAAAAAATGTCTATGACGCTTGTTTATAAACCTGTCTTAAACGGAAAAATCTCTTGATCCGTGAAGAATATAATACATATATAACAGACAATGTAGCTGCAAAGAAAGGAACCTGTTTATAACGGATTTTTCTTCTATTACCAAATATTCATTTAAATGTAATTGTCTAAGTCAATTGTTTTAATCAGTGTTTATGTATGTAATAGTCTAATTGATCATTATTGTTGTTGATATTTTGAATTTCATGCAAATAGAACATAATCCGAAAATAACATCTATGCATAAGTAAATGGGCTTTTTGAAGAATTTTAATTGGAGAATAATATTGCTTCAGAAATATTGGCATGTTTTGTAGAAATTCAGTCGGGCCGGGCCGGACTCGGGTTGAGGTTTTATCTTTTATACCGTGTTGGGCCAAAAAAATTGTGCTGCTCGGGCCGTGCCCAGGCCTGGAAATTTCAGCTCGTGAAGAATAAATAGTAAAGCTTTTTTGAGAGATTTAGCAGACTTCGCCAAATCGCGCCAAATACTTTTTCTAGGCTAAAATCTAAATTTCTTTCACAATTCCCAAAAGTTTGAAATAAATAATCTAAAATACATCAATCAAGAAAAAGTTAAACCTATGAGTGCCCAAATAATATCATCACAATCCTTTATTAAGGCTCAAATTTGCAAAAAAAATCTGTACATAACATGTATGCCTATGCAAAAATTTGGACATTAAAAAATCAAATAATTTAATATTATGTTAATATATTAATAATATTTAAATGTATATGCGTACTTGTGAAATGTTAGAAGTCCTCCTTTGACAAATTTTTCCTTGCATCCGAATGCAGCACAGTATTTGACCATCTTTCTTCATAATATGACTGAGATCACCATACAAATACACGTTAAAAAGCTCCCTAATTGGAAGACGAGTCCACTAGTCACGTGGTTTCAATGATTGATATCTGTTTCCTGGGGGATGCACACTCCAGGGTTATCACTGCTCTTTAGACAAAAATAAGGGTGAAATCTATCCAAAATAGTCACAATTGAATGATTCGATTATCAGACGGAAATAATCGATATACCATAAATATCGAATTGTTTAAAAAAAATGAAACAAATATTTTAAAATCAAATAAATGATATTCTGTATTTCAAATAAATGAGTTTTACAAATTTAATTTATAAAAATTCAATTCCCACTGCGTTTTTATTAAATTCAAAGACTTATTCGTTTTCAATCTAGTGTGCAAAAATATCTGCCTGGTTTGCCAATAATCAATCAGTCTATCATGAAACCAACAAAGTTGCATATTTAATTATTTACTTCATTCAAGTTTAGCGTTCTGAACTTCTGATATTTCTATCTATTCACGTTATTTTTTTCGAGTAAGTTTGATAGCTCTAATTCACTTAACTAAATTTGTTAGGTTAGGCCTAGCCCGATTTCCTTAGTTTTCTGATTTTACGATGGTAACTGCAGTTTATTTAAAATGTAATTTCCTTTTTACCTCAATTTTATTATAGATTCAAGCATATTAAAATAATACAGAATCTACTCACCTAGAGAACCTAGAATTGGCAGAGAAAATGCAATAAATATTTACAATAATGATACATTGCCAAAACGTCAGTGAGTGTTACTGTTAAGAGCTGAAAAGATATTGGTTTCTGTCTGTTCCACGATAACTGGCGCAAAAAGCGTCAGATTAGGGTGATATTTGATAGATATGTTCGTGAAGTACCCGGATTTAACTGTATAGTTTTGATTAAATTTGATTCATTCGTTCGAAAAATATAGAACATTATTTTTTTATGTCCTAATGCTTTCCTATGGGAATTCAAATTTTACATTCGTTGAAAAAATTGGCGCATTTTATTAACGGATTTAAATGGTAAGTTATGGATGCTAAAATTTACTAATTGGGGTCTTAAATTATTCTGATTAATTTGTAATTTTCTTAATACATTTGTCCGATTTTTAAATTAGGTGTATAACATTTGATAGAATTTTATATACCTATTTGAATAATATAAACATTTTGTTTTATCCCTTTACTTATTTGACATGGTGCATATTTTTTTTTCTTTTATCAGTTCCATCACAACTGTATTTCCTAGCCTATTAAAAAAAAAAAAAAAAGATCCACAATTATAAAAGATTAAGCAGAAAGTATGGCTGAGGGAAATAAAATATTAGTTAATATTTTGCAATTCAGCCTGCAACATAAGTTTGCTTCAAATATAAACAATGTAACATACAGTTTAACGTGAATACTATTAAAAGGCTACTATCGCAAAAAAATCTTTATAGCACCAAATCACGTTTCCTGTTAAGTCAATTAGCAGTGGACACGATTATGAATGATTACCCATACATTTAAAAGTTTCCAAATATGCCTATTTTGGAGTCATTTTAGTTACTATTGGATGGATTAGATAAGATCTTGCATCTAAATATTATAGAATGACTATCAAAACTGTTTTTCTGAAACAAAAATTGTAAAAACATTAGATTTCTAAATTAGATATAAGTGAAATATTGTAGATTTAGTTCACGTTTCCATAAGTTGCTTTTGTACATGAGATTTTATTCGACTTATCCATCAATTGCAGGTGTTTCATGGTTGGCAGGTAAGTAAATACAGTACAAAGTCCAAAATTCAGATCTTGGCGATTCCAAATTTCAGACTTTTCCAAATTTTGAATCATTTGCAGTTAAACTAATCTGACCCTTCCTTATCCTACAAATTTTTTACATCAGAAAAGCATTTTAATATGCTATAAAAAGATAATACTAAAGCATATATTAATTTTAATAGAAGAATATATATTTTTTTAAGTAAAAAAAAAAAAAAAAAACTATCACAATTACAACAAATTTTTTTTAATTAATTTTTTATGCAATTTTTAACATTTTTGCGAATTTTGCAGCAATTTTTCCACATTAGTAAAAAAACCCAGTGTCAATCTTTTGTCCCAATATAGTAAATATTAGACTTTTTTCAATTAAAGTCTATTTGGAATTCATACAGCAATTTTTGAATGTTTTTATGTGATTTTTTGCATACTGCAACAACTTTTGTCATTCATAAAAGGAATTCAGTTTCAAACTTTTAGCCTAATATAGTAAATTTTTTCGTCTGTAATTTTTTATGCGATTTTTTTTCTTCTTTTTTTATTAACACCATTTAGGAAAACATCCGGATTTTGAGGAATTACAGATTTGGGACTTTTGTACTGTACTGCTTTGGATATTAGGATAACAGGAAATCCTTTTCCAAACTGTTGCTTATCCTAATAAATCACGGTGTAAAACAAAATCCAAGATAAACTATAATCATTCACACAATTCACATAGGAAACAGAATAGAAATAGCAGTTTGATAAAAATGTACTTTATCTAAAAAATTACAAGAAAATCAGTTTATCAGAATTTCAGAATATAATTGCATCAACCATGTTTAATTTAACGATTGTAATTTCTGTAACATCCGAAGAATTTTATATGCTTAAAAATATGTTAGTAATATTTCAGCAGGGTAGGAAGGTTAAATAATACAAAATAATAAAGGTTTGTAATTAAATATTAGTAACTAATTGACACCAGATTATTAAGTTTTATGACAAGGAATATTTAAAATTGCAACTTACACAGTTAAGAATAATCATGGGTGTTCCCAAGGAGGCGCTGATGAGGTAACAGCCCCCACCCCATCCCCTGAAATTGTCGAAAGTGAAATGCTAGTTATTTTATTTCGTTTTTAGGTAAATTTGCAATTTTTTTTCTGTCATAATACATCAGGCTAGCCATTCTTCTTATTACCATATTAGTACACATTGACACCACAGAATATAAGGGGGAAGGAGGCTGATAGGGTTACAGCCCTCCCCCCCCCCCCACTTCCTGAAACTGTCAAAAATGAAATTAAAAAAGTGCTGCTTTTTTTTCTTTGTTTGAAATAAATTTGTAATTTTTTCTGTCATTCAACGGATTACCCAATCTCTTCTCTTTAGTCCTATATTAGTACATAGTCACACCACAGGATACCTAAAGAGGGGGAAGGAGACTAATGAGGTTACAGCCCTTTCTACTGAAAGAGTTGAAAATGAAATATAAAACAAGCTGATTTTTTTTCTTTTTGTTTGAGATAAATTTATCTCTTTTTCTCATACAATGGAGTACCCACTCTCTTCTCTTTAGTTCCATATTAGTGAACAGTGACACCAGAGCATGCTCAAAGAGGTGGGGAGGGGGTTGATGGAGGGGGGGGGGTTACAGCCACCTTCCTACTCTGAAATAGTCAAAATGAAATGAAAAAGATGCTGGGGAAAAAAATTCTATTTTAAATAATTTTTTATTTATTTTTTATCATACAATGGACTACCCACTATTTTCTCTTTAGTCCCATATTAGTGCCTAGTGACACCACAGGATACCCAAAGAGGGAGAAGAAGGGGGCTGATGGGGTTACAATGCTCTCCCCAGTTCCTAAAATAGTTGAAAATGAAAAGAAAAAGTGCTGATTTCTTTTTAACACTTTCCAACCTAGTTGAAAAGTGTTTATGACTTCGGTTTGTCTGGCCGTCTGTCCGTGCTCTAACTCCCGTAAATATGCTCGGATTGCTCTGCAATTTTTATATGTTATAGTCGTTATCTATAGCATGTTCCCTATTTCAACGGAAGTGTGTAGCACTGATAGTTTTTTTACAGGGACACTCAAAAGAATTCCGTTACATTGCGGTCTATGGGGAAAAATCATTGACGGTTTATTTAAATAATGTTTCACTATTTTAAATGAATTGAAATTTATATATATCACTAAGGTGCATTAGAAGAAGCTTAATATGGAATAGGGTGTGCATAGCACTTATAGTTACTTTACAGGGACAGTCAAAAGAATTCTGTTACATTACGTCTATGGAGAAAAATCGTCTGCGGTTTATTTAAATAATGTTTCCCCATTTTAAACGCATTGAAATTTATATATATCACTAAGGTGTATTTCAAGACGCTTACTACAGAATAGTGTGTGTACAGCAGTCATCGTTCATTTACAGGGACGCACAAAAGTTCGTGAACACATTTCCGTATTATTTAACTCCAGACGGAGAATTTTAAACTGTGCTACGCGTTTCCTAACTGAACTAAAATTTAACATCCTATGTAGTATATATACAAATCTATAGATCCTATACAGGGCTGAATAAAAGTATTCGGATTACTTAGATGTTATCTTTTAGATTATTAAACAGTATGATTTGTAAAATTATTTTGGAAGCGTTGGAAAGTGTTACATAATCTATGCTTGACGCATGATTTTTCGTTCTTTTTTCTGTTTAAGATAAATTTGTAATTATTTTTTCTGTCATACAACAAGACTACCTACTCTCTTATTTTTAATCCCATATTAGTGCCCAGTGACACCAGAGTGTGGAGATCCCCCCCCCAAAGAGGAGGGGGATGGGGTTACAGCTCCTTCCCCACTTCAAAATAGTCTGAATGAAGTGGAAAAAAAAGTGTTGATTTTTTTTTCTGTCTTACAACTGACTACCCACTCTCTTCTCTTTAGTCCCATACTGGTTCACAGTGACACCACAGAATACCGAAAAAAAGGAGAAGGGGCTGATGGGGTTACAGCCCCTTTCCTCCTGAAATAATCGAAAATGAAATGAAAAAAGTGCTATTTTTTGTTCTTTCTTTTTGAGATAGTTTTATTTTCTGGCTTGAAATAAACTTGTTTTTATTGGTAGTCCCATAGCCTTCTCGCTTCTTCAATTAATATCACTCGAAACCACAAATTCTATTTCCAAATGATTGAAAAACAGCTCCAAACATGTTTTAGTGGCAATTTGACATACATAGGAGCAGTTTAATTTATTTAAATAGTTTTTCATTCTCTTCTATAGGTGAGGCCAAGACTGAGGATGTATATTAGTGCACAGTGGCACCACAGCTAATCTCATTGTAATTTCAGCTAAATCGGAAATCAAGTGTCACATAGGTACGGAAGAGTTGACTGTGAAACATACTTATTAACTTTTGTTTCTCAAGCGTATTTCCTTGCACACTGAAAGATGGGGGCGAGAAGGAAATAAAGCCCCTTTCCCTCTCCAAAATGATCGCAGTAAAATGGAAAAACAATGGCTTTTTTTAGATAAATTTATGTATATATATATGTATCTATATATTATATCTTTGTCTCTGGGGTTGTTTATGACTACGAACTTGCAAACCATTAAAGTACAAGATAGTTGAAACACTCAATTACATCTCACACAGTTGCATAAAGACAAATTTAATTAATATTAATCTATTATTAAAAATGTAAGTGTGTTTTGTTGAAATATCCCTATATTACAATGTTTTTTTTTTAAATAAAATTTATTGGTAATATTAAGAATATTTGGTACTTCTCTATTATCCCGTCGACCACTTTTCATAACAAAAAACTATCTCCAAACTGTAAGATTAAATGCCAAAAATGTAGTCCCATTTACTTGATGTCTGAAGCATTACACGTGTTTGTTATGTCATCAAGTGGTTTTTAATTCACCATTTGTGTGTATTTTTCACTATGTTTTACTGATTAATTAATTATTTCAGTAATTAAAATAACAATTGTGTCCTTAAATTCTTATATTTTATTTATTTATTTATTTTGATATTCCAATGGCAACGTTCTCCCGTTATTTGGCGTTACAGTTTGACGATAGTTTTTTGTTATGAAAAGTAGTCGACGGGATAATAGAGAAGTATCAAATCTTTTCTTAAAAGTATATTTTTGCTCTTTTATTCAAAATATTAAGAATTTCCTAAACTAGAGAGATATTCATATATTTATTTTTATTTCAGGTACAGATGTTTCTGGAATTGATCATGATGAAATAATTTATGATAAATGGACTTGGTGTATACACAAAGAGTAACCTGAAGTCTATAATTATTTTATTCGAAATATGCTAGTGATAATGATTTAGAGTTAGTTATGTATTTATTAAAATAAGAAAAAAAATTAAACTTGTATTTTAAGTAAAAATCTTCTATTATCTAAAGTTAATATATATTTATGGAATGAACACAAAGATATTTTCTTGTTGTAGTAGTTTATATATGCAAAATTATAAAACATTAGTAACCTTTATATGATTTTTCTCACAAGGAATATTTAAAATTGCAGCTTAAACAATTAAGAATAGTCATGGTATTGTGTTCACACTATTAGCAAACCTTTTAAATAAGAAATTTACTGTAAAAACTTGGTAAGAAACCTTTCTGAATTATCTACTTTATTATTCTTATAAAGAACAATTTTTTATTTTAGAGGCATTGAATGAAATATACATTTGAGATTTACATTTTATGTCTGTTTTTATATTTATGCCAAAGATAAAACTTTTAATTCTCTAGTAAAAAGTACAGAATGTTTCCATTATGTAGTATGCATCTGCATATTCATTATAAGAATTCTCTCAGAAATCTTTTTTAAATATCAGGCATTTATATTTGTACCATGGAGAAGTCATTCATTTGTGAGACATGCAATAAAGGATTTCCTTCAGAATCTGATTTGAAATCACACCAGATTATTCACACCAAAAGTAAACCTTTGATTTGTGAAGTATGTAATAAAGAATTTACTTCAGTATGTAATTTAAAAAGACACATGATTATTCATACTGAAAGTAAAACCTTTATTTGTGAAATATGCAATAGAGGCTTTTTTCATCAAAGTACTTTAAGGAAGCATTATCTTATTCATACAAAGGCAAGGCCTTTCAGTTGTGAACTGTGCAATAAAGGATTTTTCACATTGGTCCTTTTAAAGAGGCATCTTCAAATCCATGCTGCAGAGAAACCTTTCACTTGTGAAGTGTGCTACAAAGGATTTTCTAATAAATACAATTTAAACGAGCACTTACGTTTACACAACGGAAATAAGAAGAGTCTGCAATGTGATGTCTGCAATAAACGATTTACTCGTTACTCTAATTTACAGAGGCATTTTCGTAACCATACTGCTCAAAAATCTTTCTTTACATGTGAAGTGTGCAATAAAGCATTTTCTACATCCTTTAATTTAAAGAATCATATTCGTACCCATACTGCAGAGAAACCTTTCACATGTGAAGTGTGCAATAAAGGATTTTCTACATCCTCTATTTTAAAGAATCATGTTCGTACCCATACTGCAGAAAAGCCTTTCACATGTGAAATGTGCAATAAAGGATTTTCTACAAAATATTACTTAAATGAGCACGCACTTATACATCATGGGGTGAAGAGTTTTACCTGTGATGCATGCAATAAAGGATTTTCTTCAGCATATAAATTAAAACAACACATAATTATTCATACCGAAAATAAACCTTCCTGTGAAATATGTAATAAAACTTTTTCAACAATGAGTTCTTTAAAATCCCATCTGATTATTCATACTGAAAGTAAACCTTTCATTTGTGAAATATGTAATAAAGGTTTTTCTCATAGAAGTTCTTTAAGGAATCATTATCTTACTCATACCAATGAGAAGCCCTTTAGTTGCAAGCTGTGCAGTAAAGCATTTTCTCGAAAAGCTGATTTAAACAGGCACATACTTATGCATAATAGGAAGAATAATTTTGTATGTTAAGTGTGCAATAAAGGATTTTCTACACCCTTTAATTTAAAGAATCATTCTTGTATCCATACTCCTGAGAAAGCATTCTCATGTAAGCTAAATCCATAAAACAGCAGTAGTTACAACTGTTTGATGAAATCTGAACAAAAGTTAATAGTCTCATGGAATTCAAGCAAAAGATCCAAACAGCCGTAGCTACTGTTGATGTTAGCATGAAAAACGTCCATGGATTGAATTGGAATATCGTCTTGATAGTCTTCGTGCTACAAAAGGATCTCATGTTGACATTTACTAAGGCAGTAGAAAAAAACTTTTTAAGTTACTCTATGCACTGTTGTAATTATTTTTGCTGTAGGCCTATTATTTTTTTTGTAATAAATTTTTGAAGTTGTACGGAAACTTTTAGGACACGCTGTATAATTATTGATTACTAGTGTTCCCTTTAGGTCATTATTTAAGAATGCAGTACACTGCTCATTCTAAAATTAGCAAAATGCATCCTGCCCTTTTTTAAAATAGTGAAATGCACCAATAGTTGGATTCAGAGATTTCTTATCTTCGCCAATACCAGAATATTTCAAAATCAATGTGCCTGAAAGCTTGAAAAAATAATAGACCTTTCTTATTTCTTTATATAAAAAATACAGGCTATTATTAAATCTTGTAATTTTTCTTTTGTAACTTAACACAATATTTTTTTTCCCTTTGAAATTATGCCATTTCCCTGCTTTAGTTGTGCCTTTATTAAATGACTACCATCCTGCCCTTTTTTATTTCTAGAGTGAACACAATTGGTTACATTTGCAACTAGTAAATCTGCAGATCAAGGGTCTAAATATCACTCTACGAATCATATATTTCTTAAATTCATTTTATTTATTTGAAAATTTCAATCAGCAGTTTCATTTTTTTCATATGTAGTAAGATTCTAAGATTCAAGCAAAGATTCTGGAAGTTCAAGTAATTTCAGAAGATTCAACTCTTAGGAATTGTAACAAGAAATTTGAGTAGAGGCGGACAGAAGAATGACAATCACCTAAGAAGATTATGTTGTAACTTTGTCTAATATCTATGTTTTATCATCATTTTGGTCTCAATTTAACAGCAAGTTATTTGCTTTAACTTTTTCAACAGTCTTAAAGCTGTAAATAAAATAGAAGCCATGTAGTTTACAAATTAATGAGGTACTTACGTATTATCCGGGCCAGGTCAGCTACAACTCTGCCAAGCATTGTGCCAATTATACTAATTACAGTAACCCTTATTTTTTTTTATAAGTATATAATTTATTTATTTATTATAGTGTATAGTTTTTTAGTATCATTTATAGTTTAATTTTTTATTATCATAGATTACAGTTTTTTGTTATTTATTTATTTTTGTTTATTTATTTTATTTATTTATTTATTTTATTTATTTATTTATTTTATATTATTTACCATTTTCAACAATTTTATGTATTTAACAATATTAAATTACTGTTTTGGCACATTAGCAACGATAAACAAGATTGGCAATTGACAATAATTTTTGGTGATCTATCTTCTGGCCTGGTTAATACGTAAGTACCATTAATGAAAATGTACCTTTGATGGACATTCCCCCATAGGTTGGGTAATCCCTGTCAAGTTTGTGGGTAATGGCAGTCATAAAGATAAATATCACAAAATAGTAATTATTGTATAAGTTACATGTAAAATAAAAATAAACAAGAACAAAAAATCATGCGTCAAGCATAGATTATATAACACTTTCCAACGCTTCCAAAATAATTTTACAAATCATACCGTTTAATAAGATGAAAGATAACATCTAAGTAAACAATTTGGAAAACGCATAACATATTTAAAAACATAATTTCAGGAATTTCCAACATATACAATATTCAGAAAAATATCTGAATACTTTTATTCAGCCCTGTATATGATCTATAGATTTCTATTAACTACATAGGATGCTAAATCTTAGTTCAGTTAGGAAACGCATAGCACAGTTTAAAATTCTCCTTCTGGAGTTTCTGTCAATAAACAGAAATGTGTTGGCGAACTTTTGTGCTTCCCTGTATAGGATCTACAGAATTTATACACACCACGTAATAGACAAAATGAGAGTTAAATTTAAAATCGCGTTCAGTAACTTAAAACGCACTTCCAAGAATTATTGTTAACAGACAGTAGAGAATTCTTTTGTGTGTCCCTGTAAATGAACGTTGACTGCTATACACACAATATTCTCTAGTAAACCTCTTGTAATACACCTTAGTGATATATATAAATTTCAATGCGTTTAAAATAGTGAAACATTATTTAAAGAAACTGCAGACGATTTTTCTCCATAGACGTAATGTAACGGAATTCTTTTGACTCTCACTGTAAAGTAACTATAAGTGCTATGCACACCCTATTCCACATTAAGCTTCTTGTAATGAACCTTAGTGATATATATAAATTTCAATGTGTTTAAAATAGTTAAACATTATTTAAATAAACCGCAAATGATTTTTCCCCCATAGACCGCAATGTAATGGAATTCTTTTGAGTGACCCTGTAAAAAAACTATAAGTGCTACACACTTCCGTTGAAATAGGGAACATGCTATAGATAACGACAATAACATATAAAAATTGCAGAGCAATCCGAGCATATTTACGGGAGTTAGAGCACGGGCAGACGGCAGACAAACTGAAGTCATAAACACTTTTCAACTAGGTTGGAAAGTGTTAAAAATCTGTACATTTAATGCCCATTCATTATTCTTAATCCTGTTTAAATCAATAACTTTATTTAAATCTTTTTCCATATCTTAGTTTTTCATATCGAATCCGTTTTCCAACAATGTCACTTGTACCAATGACACCTGTATCCTCAACATTTGCAAAGACAAAGATATCGCACTGACCTCTGTATTCACTGACTCTCCAGTCACTGATAGGCATTACCCTTGATTAGAGTGCTCCATGTTTAGATAAAAAACTTCACGAAATTTGAAATTGTTAATAACAACAGAAATGAATTTAATATCTTATCTTGAATAATAACCTGTGAATTTTTATCCTGCTTTTTCGAAGCATAAACTGACAGAATGAAAAATGTCCCAAGCCAGGAATCGAACCCGGGTACTCAGAATAGCACCCTGAGGCTGTACCACTGAGCTAGTGGTAGATAATATAGGTACCGTATTTTCGGGAATATGCGCCGCACCCATCGTAAGCGCCGCATCATTGATAAATCGGTACAAAAAAAAACAACTCTACACGTAAGCGCTGCACCCATTAGAAGCGCCGCATCATTGAAAAATTGATAGAAAAATCGAAGTCATGATAAAAAACGATCGGCAAAATTGGATTAAAAGTAACAAGAATAGCGATAAAATCTTACAAGATATATGAATTAACAATAAAAGACAGGTTATCTTAAAATACAATAGGAAAAAAAATACGTACAACGCCAATCGATTATCATTTTAATCGAACATCGCCGTATGCTGTGTGCTTATGAAATAAATATAATTTATCAACTATTGTAAAGTATACAATAAATACTTTTAAAGAGTGAGCTATTAATATTGAACAGAAAATAGAGAAATATGGGTAAGTTAAATATATTTTGACTTTAGTAATTACGTTTTTATAATAAAGATATATTGTGATATGCACTGTTTATGAACTTTATACTGACATTAAATGAATGTAAATAAAGGTGAAATATGAATGAATGTTAATGAATCTATGTATTTAAAAGTGTATTTGAGGCAGTAAGACTAAAAAAAACATGAAATGAAGGCTTGTTTTTCACAATATCCAGATTTTGCTATGTTGAGGAAAAAAAATCATTGTACCCACCGCCCTTGCGTATGCGCCGCATCGCCAATATTTTGAACTTTTAAACACGTATGCACCGCGGCGCTTACTCCCGAAAATACAGTAAGTGTATCTAGATAACAGTGGTAGATAATAGTCATTAATAATGCTCAGTGGTAGAGCCTCAGAGTGCTATTCAGAGTACCCGGGTTTGATTCCTGGCTTGGAATATTTTTCACTCTGTCAGTGTATGCTTTGAAGCCGCATAAATTGAGTGGTTGTAATAATTCACTGCAGATAAAAATTCACTGGTTATTATTCAAGGATTACTGGTGTAATTCACTGCTGAAAATGAATTAAAAATTAACTAATATCTTACCTTTTATATATGAAAACTGCAATGGAATATGCATATGTTGAAAGACAAAATCTTATTTTCTGAGCAGCAAGAATAACTAGTTTGTAGTGAAAAACAAGCAATACTTCAACCTAAGTTCTCTAAAGCAACTAATGCCACTAGATATGTATTTCCAGCATTTGTCTCAGGAGATGCTAGAGTAACAGTCAGGCTTTGACTATCGCACAGGCACCTGGGGCCCATGCCCTCGGCACAAAATTTCTGAGGGGCACGAAAATTTTCATAATTTCATCTAAATTTCTATTAAAAAAATTATAATTGTGCCAATGTTTTTATTTCTTTTAGAACTTTGTTTGCACTCAGTATCAGTTTGGTTTTATCATTTAATATCAATAACATCATTAATAAGTAGACTTCTGATCATTATTTTCTAGTAATTGGTGTACTGTATTCATCAAGTCATTCAATTTTATCATAATGTACATTTATTTGAAAAGTGGCACAACCGAAAAAATGTGATATTTGAGATATTAATACAATGAAATGACTAAAACACATCTCAATCTATGTTTAAAAGCACATTTCAATAAATAATAGAAAAAAAAATTTATTTTTATTCCTGGAACCATTTTTTAATCTTCCGGTAAATGTAATTTTTTTAGTTGATACTTTTCAAATAAGCGTGCAATATGTAAAAAAAAACTAGTATCAGTAAATCAACCAATCTAAGAGGGACAAAAAATTGAAAGTGCCCTGGGCATAAAAACTTACTAGTCGGCCCTGGTAATAGTGCCATGTAGATCTCATATTCACAGAAAGAAGTACACTTTTCAAGTGCCAATGATTCTTGCTGACTGCCATTCCCCCATTCTTCCCTACATGCATTGATACTCCCATGACTGTTTATATTAAGTTAAAACTTTTTATTATACAAAGGGAAGCACTGCTCCTTTCAACCACATGTTGTCTCATAATTTAATAATTGCAAATATGTACAAATTTTAGTGCATTAAAACTTTCTCTGTAAAATAATAAAAATGTTTATTTCTTGATAATGGTGTTAATAATTAGTTTGAACAATTAATTATTCTCACAATTATTAATAATCCTAATTGTTCAAATTTATTTGAAAATAATACTAACCTCCCACCCCCCCCAATAACTTTTTAATTGCTGCACCACAGGAAATTTTCTATAAATAATGACATATTTACAGGGTGCACCATAATTTATTAAAATTTTAAAAAGTCATTAAAATTGAGCAAATTAAGTTTAAAAAATTGTTGTTTGCATGAATGGGATCAGAGAAAGATTGGAATTTTTTAATAATAGAAAAGTTGTAGTTAAATAAAATATCAATAGATGGCGCTGGCATATATAATATGAAGCAGAGTTATGCGAATCAGGCTGCCAATAAAACACCTCAATGCACACTGATTCTTCATTCGATGCCAGCAGTATGCCATCATTGCTGGTTAAACTCTTTTATAAGAATGGAGAATCAACAACCAGTGCATTGTGGAAATTCTGCATGGCAAAAAGACTCAAGACAAGAAAAGGGCCTATTTCATGTGCTAGAATACTGAAACTTGGTGGATGTTAAAATAAATGATCCACGTAAAAATAGCACAAATAAAAATATATAAAATGGCAAACAGTTGTTTTGGAGCCTCTAAAGCTCCATCATCAGTGCCAAATTTAAACGATTAAAAACTGATTTAAATGTTTAAGCCATTTACATTCATTTTGCCATTTTAAATGTTTAAGCCAAATGGCTTAAACATTTAAATCAGTTTTTAATCTTTTAAATTTGGCACTGATGATGGAGCTTTAGAGGCTCCAAAACAGATGTTTGTCATTTTATATATTTTTATTTGTGCTATTTTTACGTTGATCATTTATTTTAATATAATGGCAGAAAGTTCAATCACCTTATTTAAACTTGGTGGATGTTTTGAAAAACAGGTCTTTTACTCTAAACCTAATTTGCATACATCTGTTTCATATCCATGCCAATCCCATTTATTGATAATTTTTTTAACCACAGCTTTTTTGGTTATTAAAAAAAAATCCAATCTGCCCCTAATCCCATTCTTGCAAACCATAATTTTTTAGCATCATTTGTTTCTTTTTAATGATTTTTTAAAATTTTAACCAATTTGTGGTACACCGAGTATATCAATGTACTGTGTACATCAAAAGTTTGTTATAACATGAAAAAAAATCAATGAAAAATTAAAAAAAATTATCCTATAAAAGTGCAGTGTGCACCAAAATACTTTTTAAAAAGGCAAGATTTTTTTGTGCAGAAGATTAAGAAAATTGTTCAAAGTAAGTTCAGGTTTCAAAAAGTCCTTCCGGCTTGTACTGGGAGGAAAAGGTAGCTTTCCAATATCTTCATTTTAAAATTTTAGCTAAAGTTACTTGAAACAGCAAGCTAAAATTAAAATGCAAAGAACCCGATTACAGAAGATTCGTTAATTCTGAATTTGAATAAGAAATATGCCAAATTAGTCAACTATAGCCAAGTTGGGTTCATTTATGAAGACTGAAGACTTATTTTTGGTTGCCAAACTTGGCGATATTTCGCCAAGTGTTGCTACGTTTGGTGAGGGTGCTAATGGATATGAATATATAGTTTTATGCGTATAATTGTGAAAATGATTACAACAATGAAAGTTAATAATTTGCGAGAAATCACGTTCACTAAAACACACAAATTAATCGTTGTTTTTTTGTAATGTGACGTTTTGTTTAAAAATGTCAGCACACCGGCTCTATCTCAGCCATTTTTTAAGATAGAGGTAAAACAAACGATGCTCCAGAATCCTTGTATCAAGGCCTAACATTTAAGCAAAAAATAAATTTTAATTTTTAACTTTTTTGTATATTTATTTCAGTTTTAAATCTTTCAGTGGCCGTCATTTTGAAACATGGCAGACCAAGCTGGCCAACGAACTTGTTCGAGACATCAGTGAGCTTAATACACACTTAGTTTCATCCAAATTGCTTTATAAATACAAGCATTATCGTATGACATGTCTCTGTCAATTGACATGAATTGTGTAAAAATGTTTGTGTTTATATTGAACAGAAGGAGGATTTTGACCATGATACAAAATTAACAATAAAAAGAGGACTTAATCTTATCATACATAATAATTATTTTACTTTTAATGGTAAATAATATAAACAAAATCATGGGGTCCATCTATTTCCAGTTTATTAGCTGAATATATTCTTCATCCATTAGAAATTAAAGTTTTTAGTACACATAACTTCACCTGCCACACTTGGCTGTGATATAGAGATGATATTTTTATAATTTGGCAGCATAGTCTTTGAATTTTATAAATCATTGAATTCAATGGATAATAACATTAAATTCACTGTTGAAATTGAAAATAATAAAAACCTTCCATTTTTTTATGTAATGTTAACCAAAACAAACCAATATAGTGACAGATTGGTTTTCAGAAAATCCATGGCTAACCAATCTGCTGTACCAAATAATGCTTATTATCCATTTACTTATTTACTTATAAAATTCCAGCCTATAGACTTTTCATAAGACCAGCCTTTTTAGTATGTACTGAAGATAATTTGGATAATGAACTCTATAATATTCGTAGAAATGGTTTTTATAATGGTTTTAATGCACAACATATTAATAAATTAATTCTGAATATTATCACTAATAAGAAATCTTAATACAAATTCAATTCACAAAAAACAAACTTTATATTCTTCAATATTTTCCAAGCTTTTTTAAGAAATTAAAATATAGCCTTAAACGTTTCAATATCTGCTTCAAGTCCCCCCCCCCTCCCTTTCCCAAAAAATAAAAATAAATTATGATTTGCACTAAAATTGACCCAATTCATTTTGAAAATATTTCAGGAGTATATGAAATCCCAATTGTTAAAAATGAAGGATCAAAGAATTATATTGACATGATTATTAGGAAATTTAGTTGTTGAGAAAAATAACAGATAGTTGATATAAGGTATACAGGGTGTTTTTTACAATGATGGGACAAATTTGGAGGGGTGGTGCAGCTGACTAAAATAAACGTGTTTTGTATAAGAATGTGCAGTCGGAAGTGACGTGTTGAAGCACGAACACAAAAAATAAGACATGAAAAGAACTTTGAACTTTGAAGGGGGGTGGGCTTTGAGACCTATAGCAACATGAAAAGAAAAACATTGTTTATTTACAATGTCATTACAAAGTGCTTATTTGCAGCAATGCTTACAATAAATGCCCACAATTGTGATCACCAGCTGTAATACATGCTTGGTAGTATCAAAGGAGTGATTGGCGAATATTTCCAAATATGCCAGGCATTTCGCATATGTTTGCAATCGCAATGGATAGTCTAGCAATGATATCCTCAATTCAGTCAACTGGAGTCTTGTAAACTATTGCCTTCAGATGCACCCATAAGAAGTAATCGATGCTGGATAAATCTGGTGAACATGCTGGTCCACCATGTCCAATCTATCGCCTTCAATAAGTGACATGCAAGTAATTGTGGACAACCAATTTGTAATGGGCTGGTGCACCATCATGTTGGAACCACATTTGTTTACGAATGACATTCGGAACATCTTGCAGTAATTTAGGTAAAACCTATTCAAGAAAAATATGATAACTTGAGTATAACTTGACCAATAATCTTTATGGTCCTGTCTACCTTGCAAAAAGACCAGACTCGTTTGACAACCATATCCGACTGCTAGCCAAACCATCAAACTTTCCCGTCCCATTTGTCGAGTGGAAAAAAATTCTTCCTCATTCTTTATACAATGCCAATAGAACTGATATCTATCAGGGCCATCTAAATTGAACTTTTTCTCATCAGAGAAAATGACAGAAGCCCATTTTGTGGTCCAAGACATGTGATTTCTTGCTCAAGATAAGCGCAGTTAACTATATGCATTTTTGTCCACTTTGGATGGTATTGTCTCTTCTTGAAAGTGAAAACAGACTTTTTTATATAGTTATATACAAATTGATGTGACACATGTGTTAGCCCTGCTTGTATTCGGACCTTTGAAATTCTAGAATCTTTCTTTTTCAACTCTCGGATAATGTTTCTTTCATCACGAGGCATCAGTGTTTTATATCTTCCTGTTTTTCTTTTTAGTACCGTGATGCTCTGGATTTCTAAGATAGTTTGATATTGCAGTTTTACTAACATTAAGCAATTTAGTAATCTGTCTGGTGCTTTTGCCCTGATTTCTAAATCCTATGGCTTGGCCTTTTTGAAAATTATTTAAAGGTATTCCTTTAGGCATTCTGAAAAAAAAAATCAATTTAAAAATGAAGGTAAATTTTTCTTTGACAAAAACAATAAAATAGTAATGCTTACTTACCTTATCTATAGCAGAAGGGTCCAATAAATTCAATTTTCCACAGCTGTCCTTCTACTTTTTTTACAGTGTGATAGTTAGCTAAATTCATTTTTCTATAAATTAATTGTGGTAGCAATTTATTTTTTATTTCACAACAAAAGGATGAGTGTAAAGTGACATCCTTAAAAATATCAGACTGTAAATGTAAGTCACAATTAAGTAAATTAAAAAAATCAAGTGTCCTTCTACTTTTTTTACAGAGTGTATTTATTGTTAATAGAGAGCAACCAAATAGGACAGTCTCAAAGAAGGGGAAGCAGACATTTTGGGAGTAGAGAAATAATTGAAATGGCTGATTATTTATTTATTGTTATTACACAGCAAAAAATAGAGCATATATCTTTTAATAGAGAGTTTTAAAGATTTTAAACTTTGTTTTCTGAGAGGAGAGGGAGGGAAGGAGAGGTGAAAATTTCAGAGGGGGATAATTTAAATTATTGATTATTTACTTGTTATTAGAGAGCCAAAGATAGGCGAGAAGAATTTTTAAAATAGAATTTTAAAGATTTTTTTGCTGGGGGGAGGGGGGGGGCAAGCAGATATATTGCGGGTCGAGAAATAATTTAAATGGCTGATTTTTTATTTATCACTAGAGAGCAACAAATAGAGCATATTTTTTTATAAAGAGATTTAAATATTTAAAACTTTGTATGCTGAGGTAGGAGGGGGAAGCATACATTTTGGATGGCGGTAGGAGGAGAATGTAGTTTAGAAGATGTATTTTTTACTTTTTGTTATGTTACCTGACGGACACAAGATTTTAAAATTCTCAAGATTTTAAACTTTTTGTGTTGGGGAGGGCAAAAAAGGGAAGTGGACATTGCATGTGGGGGGAGGGGAGCAGATTTCATTAACATCATATAAAAACATAAGTGAAAATCTGCCAAAAAAGTTAAAAGATTTAAAATTCTCTCCTTTAGATTTTTAAAATAAATTATTTTGTGCAAAACTTGTAAGTGTATGTGTGTTGGGGGAGGTTATATTTGGGAATGGAAAAGAAAATCAAAATTGCTTAAAAGTGGAAGGGAGATTACAATCATGATTTTATGGTACATATATTTTAATTTTTTCTGTAATGGTGGCAGTTAAATTATGCCATTCCCGTGTATAAAAGCAAAACAGGGATTATTCTATTTTTATTAACACCATTTCTACATTAAAATTAAAAAGCAAAATTATTTTAATTTTCAATAGATGGTAAAATAAAATATCTTGATGAAATTAGATTTTTCATGAAAATTCTAAGAAATAAAAGCATATTTTCACATATTCAAGCTTTATGAATCTGTTTATTCTAGAGCAGCGTTTTTTTTTAAAATAGGAACCACTTTTACAAGTCAGAATGTTCTGAGGACCACTTTACTCATTTTCTACAAAACAAAGTTTTTATTTTCTTTTTGCTTTGTTTCAGCATATATTGATATATTTTTAAAATAGAATCAATTAAAATTCATTAAATTTTACATTGGTATTTAGTAATTAATGAAAGAGAATTTATATTCATTTTCATTGGCGCACCCACGGGGGGGCTGAAGCCCCCCTCCAGACCCTGAAACTTAATAATGAAGTAACTATGTAAAATTTTCTATAAAATCATAAAAAGGTTTTTTTTTTTTTTTAAGGTCTTTAGAAAATGTTTAAAACCTTTGTATCTCATTTCATCTTTATTCTCAAATCGTTTTCGACATACGTTAAGCGTAAAGACTTATAGCGGTACTCTGATTCTCTCAGTTCTGAGTCCACATCCATCATCCATATTTTTAGCACGGTCAAGCGGATTCACGTCCAAACGAGGGTGGTATTTCGTCTAGGTTGTATATCTGTGTAATGGACAATATGACCCATTTAAGGTCGATAAACGATTGGCACTATCCATTTTGCAAAACATTGAAGTGGAGTGCTGGAGAAATGGCAGCCCCACACTAAAAACCTTTTATTACTCTAGTACAAATGAAGTGCAAACGAAAAGATTGTTGGTACAAACGAGGTATAAACGTTTGGCACTATCCGTTTTGTAAAACATTGAGGTGGAGGGGGGGACTTGCCGTTTCTCCAGCCCCCCCCCCCCCCCCACTAAAAACCTTTTATTACTCTAGTACAAATGAGATACAAACGGGTATATACGATTGGTAATATTTAAAAAAAAATGTGAGTGGTGGTGGGGGGGGGGGGGGAGGGGCTGGCGAAATGCACCTCTATTTTATTAGTACTTCTGGTTATACACTTTTTTTTTTTTAAGCATAATTTGTGTTAAAACATTTAACTCAACATATGAAAAAATAGCCATAGTTTTAAATTTTATATTTGGAGAATTTATATCATCAAAGCTCGAGAAAATCATCCAAGAGTAGAATAATTCACCAGCACTTCATCACTAGGATTGTAAGCATACATATTAATTTCTTTCTAAGGATAATTACACTAGTATATTCGTAAGCATAAAGTTTCAAATTTATTAATAGCCCAGAGAGGGCATATCCCGCGGTCTGCCCCTCCCTCCTGTGCCGAACAAGGTACTAATTTACTGAATCATGGACACAAACAAAAATAAAAAATGCTAAGACAAAATTGCAATGAATCGGTGAAGAATTCCGTTTTATACAGGTTTTTGATTTAGCAGGTAAACTTTCAAGGTGTTTCTTTTGCTGAGACCATGGAATCTTTCCGATCAAGATAATATTACGTTATAGACAAGTTTCATTTACACAAATTAAACAGTATGGGGTTATTTACACAAGTTTTACGTATACAGTTTAACCAGTGTAAATGAAACCTGTCTATAACCGAATATTATCTTAATCGCAAACATTCCATGGTCCCATCGAAAGAAACACCTTTACAGCTTACCAGCTAAGACGAAAACCTGTCTAAAGCGGAATTTCTCACCGATTTATTGCAATTCCGTCTTAGCATTTTTTACTGTTTTTGTATCCAAGCCAACGAAGACTCCATATTATAAAATTGACTTGTTTTCCTATTCACAATACATGTAAATTGTCATGTTAACTGTTTTTAGCTCACAGGCTATCAAAGCCTGAGAACTAATGGCTGCCGGTTCTGTATGTACGTAATGCGATAACTCTTGATAGAACTAACTGCTTTGCTTCAAATTTTGTTTATTGGTTCATTGTGATAAGGCACTTCCCTGATTAGTTTTCTCTGGTTCATTAGTTAATTATAAGGGGTACGGGGGATGATTACCCTGTTAATATATTGTCAATATCTTTATTTTTTGAGGGTTTATTTCAAATTCTTTGAAATAAGAGTATAATATACAATTAGTGTGAATAGCTGTGATCTCAATGCCCTCAGTTTAACTGGGCAGTTTTCTCTTTATTTATTAGCTCACAAGCGATCAAAACCTGAGAGCTAATGTGTCCACAGGTTCTGTATGTACGTAACGCGATAACTCTTGATAGAAATATCCGATTTGCTTCAAATTTGGAATATCAGTTCATTCTTATAAGGCACTTTCCTGATTAGTTTTGGGAGTTCATTGGTTAAGTATAAAGGGGGAGGGAACAGGGACTAATCCCTACCCCTTAATTTATATAAATGGATTTTTCATGCAGAATTATCCGATTTTCTGCAAATTTGGTATACTTGTTTATTCTGATATTAGATCTGGAAGTTCATTGGTTAAGTATAAAGGGTGGGAATTGGGGAGATAATCCCCCCCCCCTTAATTTAGCTAAATGGGAATATCATGCAGAATTATTCTTTGAAATAAGAGTATAATATACGCAATCAGTGTGAATAGCCCCGTGAAGTCAATGCCATCAGTTTAACAGGGCACTTTTCTTTTCTTTTTTTTTAATTGAAAAAAGTTTTAATACTGAATTGAATATTCATAATATTAATTAATTAATAGAAGAATAATTTCCCCCCTTTAAATACACAGCGGCAAAAAACCGTTGATACTGAAAAATAAATAAGTAGATAACATTTCCTGTCATTCATATCAAAGTTCTATTTACAGTAACAGGCTAACTATTTTATTATAAAATTATACTCCTCTATTTTCTTCACAAAATGTTTCATTCTGTTCATTTATGATAAATAATATACGTTTTAGCATACGTTCAAATTCAAGCGATATCGAATTACTGGTGATACAGCAGAAACGCACAAGAGCAGTCATCGTAATTTCATTACGTTGCTGCACTACAACGAATACCGTACTATTACATTACATAAAATATTATATTACAGAATATGTCAGCTTTATATCGTAAAATAAAGCATTTTTGTAACATTTTTCAGTAATCGTAAAGTATAAAGGAAAAAAGGAAAAAATCTGCACATATCCATAAATAATTAACAAATTTTGTATCACTGATGGATATCAGAAGTGATTATAGTAAATTTCAGCTACTGTTGCAGTGCGCAAATGCAGATGGTCCCTTGATCACCGACTCGTGAGTGTCATGCAAATGCATTAGAGGTCTGCACAGGCCAGAATTTCGAGGCCAGGCCCGAACGAAATCTGTCTTGCCCATTGCAAAAGTTAAAAGTTTGGCCCGGCAAGTACAAAAATCAAAGAAAACAGGCCCGACCCAGCCAGTGACAAATCAGTTAAATCATGGCCTATCCAGTCCGCTCAATTTGTATTTAAAAAAATTGCGATTTTACTCAACATAAAATTAAGATTCTTTTAAAGACTATTGCATACATATTTTTGGAGAAATTTTACAATATATTTTAACTTATTATATGTTTACAAGACAGAAAAAACAGAATAGCAACATTAATGATTACTCAGATTTTTCAGCCTTCAAATAAAGATTCAATCTAAGAATTAATGTAGTTCAGAATAAAAGAGAAAAAGAGGGTTAAAAAATCATAACTTTTAAGCTGTATAAAAAAGTAGATTTTTGAAAATATTTCTTCGTAATTTATTAAGGCTCTTCTCAAATCGAATGGCGCTACTTTCTGACACATTTATGAAATCAATTTTCTTCAGGAATGCATAAAATTGACAGGTGTTCTTATTCAAAAACTATGTAATCGAATAGCGTTTTCCTTTTTCTGATATATGCAAAAAATCTTTCAGAAAATACTATCAGAATTGGCGTTTTGAATTAAATTTCCGGAAGCGATAGCACGGTAAAGAAGAAAAACCTATCGTCACAAAAAAGGAATACTTATATCTCAATAGGTTATTTATTTATCAAAAAATGGAAAACAGTACTCGATTCCAAATCCTTTCAAAAGTCAGACTTGTCAATTTTATGCCTTTACAGTTAAAAATAAAAGTCAAAAAATGTTTCGGAGAGTTTCATGTTGTTAAACTGGGAATTTTAAAATCACTTAAGGCACATTTTTACTGAATCCGTTAACAGCAACTTATTATTTCTATTACTATTTTGACAATACAAACTGTTTGGGCACAATTAAGTCCAGTTCCGACCCAGCTCGACTGTATATAAAAGAATTTAAGCCTGATCTCGGCTCGGGCCGAGTCTGCTAAAACAATAAAACTTGGGCTCAAACACGTTGTAAACATCTGATGTCGATCTCTACGCTTGACATTTTATATTACTGTATTGATGATGTTGCTAAACTAGCATCACTTCATGAAGCAGATTTATACTTATTCTCGCAAACGTTATCATCACATTTTACCGGCTTCGTTTAAATTTTTATATCGGGCCGGTTAAACTTAAAATTAATTTTTAAATTGGTAGTGATAGTGACAGTGATGGACTGATTTTTATTCAAAGACGAAAAAAATAGTGTTAAACGTATATCTTTCAAATATTCTGATTCTAACGATGCATGAAAACAACTGAAGTTTCAACAAGTAAAAATCTACAAGTCATCATGGGTCTGAGGCCCGTACCCGGCCCCATTAAATTTTTTTGTTAGCCCGTTTATTTTGCCAGTCGTCCCGGCACGGCCTATCAAAAATCTTCGAATTCTGGCGGCCCGGCCTGTTTTAAAGTTTACCTTCATTTTGCCGGATACGGGCCGAGCCGGGGCAGACCTCTAAAATCAGTGTTGAATTCAGAGGGTGGACCGGGGGGGGGGGGGGGACATTCCCCCCCAGAGCATTGAAATGTCCCCCACAGAAGTCTATAATGTCCCCCCCGGAACCCCAGAAATCCCTCCCAGGGAAAAGTGTCTGAATTCAAAACTGTTTAAAATGCATTAGCCCCCCCCCCCCCCAAAGTGAAATCCTGGGTGTGCCACTGTTCCTTTTAAATAATTCAAGGCTAATAGAATTTAGATATTTTTTTATTTTATGAACTAAAAAATTAAATAAATTATAAAGCTCACATTAATGAGTTTGTGAATAATGCAATGATGAGCTTGCTGATTCTTCAACAATTGTTCTATAACTTGAATGAATGCTAGTAAACTTAAGTCTAAATTTGGCACATACCATGTTGTTATAACATAAGTATCTCTATTTGGAGCTTGCTGTAGCTTAAAGGAATAACCGGAATGGAACCAGAATCGGTACACTTACTACTCAAGATGGGGGAAGAAGAATGGAACAATAAAAAAATTAATTGCAATAATCGCCGACAGATGGCGCTTTTGAGTGTGAAATGTAATGTGTGATATTGTGTACCGTGGAGGTGTCACAATTCTCAATGACTTTACTGCATATCACAACATGTTCGAAACATCACTCCTGATAAGTTACATTCTGCATTTGAGCACGTCATCCACTGCCTGGATTGTGTCCTCCAGCACAATGACCATGTGGAACCTGAACATGATCGGCACCGCCATGTGAAATTTCCAATAAATTAGGTGTGTTATCCAGTTTGATGCCTCAAATTATTATTCTTGTATTACATTTCACACTCCATAGCATCATCTCTCGGTGATTATTGCAATTATATTTTTTTAAAATTATTATTCCATTCTTCTCCCTTCTCGAATAGTAAGTGTACCGATTTTGGTTTCATTCGGATCATTCCTTCGAGCTACAGACAGCTCCAAATAGAGATACATATATTATAACCACCCTGTACATCAAGTTGATTTCAGCGCCTTTTTCATATGAATTAAAGATAATTCTTCATCACATTGATAAGAAAACTGAATTATAATCTTTATGCACCCTCGTACAGTTCACAATATTCTGTTTTCACAGCTAACAAGTTCAAAAAATTAATCATATGTTCATCATGGAATTTCAGTATAAGTCTGATTCATTTGAGAGTTCAATTAATTCTTCTCTTTCCCTCATTGACAGTTTGTTTGTTTTCAACACCGTAACAGAAAGCATTATATCACGAACTCATTAAAATTAGTCATATTCATTATTCTGGAAAATATGTTTTAAACTGTGTTTCAAATTTTCAAGATCAGAATATGTATCCTTGCATAATTCTTTTTCAGTAATGGAGTATCGATAATGAGTATCATTTTCTAGTAAGAGATTTTGGAAATGGTGAAAAATGTCTCTGTTTTACATAACTGACACATAAGCAAAGTTTTCTTTCAAACCCAGAGCCGAAAGTAGGATTATTTATTTTTTTTTTACCTGAGGCTAGTATCAATTTTGGCATATTACCTTCCCCTTCCTCTTGTTTTCTAAAATAACTGTATAAGTTTTCAAAATTATATTAATCTTAAAACTTTTAGGTTGATTTCTTTAGAAATTGACCTAATTCAATCACTTCATTTATGTATATATTACGGTCAATATGATTAATCTCGTCATTATTAATAATAACTGATTATTATTAATAATGACCGGACATAATGGCCAGTTATTATTAATAATGACCGGATTCAGTCCTATTTGTTGCTCTCAAGTAACAACAAGTAAAAAAATTAATCATCTAAATTACAACTGCTCCTCCATCCAAAATTTACATTTCTCCCTTCCTCTCCTCTCACCATACAAAGTTTAAAATCTTTAAAACTCTTTATTAAAAAAATATATGCCCTATTTGTTGCTCTAGTACAGTGGTTCCCAACGGGGGGCGTACGCCCCACAGGGGGGCAATTTGACTTTTCAGGGGGGCAATTTAACTTTTCAAGGGGACGATTCGGAATTTCTGTGAACTCATACCTTCTGAATTGTTTTTCTAATAGTAATGTTGTAGACTGAAAATAAAAGTTACACATTCAAATTTCAAAAAAAAAAATAAGTTTTTTATTCAATTTTTAAAAAGTATCCATTCAAAAGTTTCAAATACAATTCTACCAGAATAATTATAGAGAAAACTTTTAAAGATATTTAGATACTTTTATATATTTAAAAATTCTTTATAATTTTTCTGATTTATAAGTATTTTAGAATTTTAAACAACTTTTTCGATTATTTATTGAATGAGTCGCACTGCAATGTCACATGTCAATCAATTTTACACATGAAATTATTCAAGTGTATATTTAACAATTACTTGACGACATTCCTTTACAGAATCTTTTATCATGTTTTATTCTGATTAGAAATTGTTGCGTAATTTAATTGCAGAAATTTTGCGATTAAGTAAGGCAAAAATGTTTTATTCAAAATTATTGATTTTCTAATCAAGGATTCTGAGCACTCTATACATACGTGGTGACCGTGTGCCAGTAAACTACGAGGAGTATCAGATGATTATAAAAAATATTTGATTCATCCATTACCTTCGGCACGTTTCAGGATCAATGTTAAATGCTTTTGACTCTATCAGGAGTAAATTCTTTTAAAATTTTATAAGAATTATATGTTATGGGAGGACGGGGGGCATCATCATTTTAGAGATGTTTTGGTGGGGCGTGGCTAAAAAAAGGTTGGGAACCACTGCTCTAGTAGCAATAAATAAATAATTAGTCATTTAAATATCCCTATCCCTAAAATGTCTGCTTCCTCCCCTTTGCCACCTTCAAGCAAAACAAATTAATTTCAAAGTCTATTTATAAAAAATACTTCTGTCCTATTTGTTGCTCTCTAATAACAATAAATAAATAATCAATCCTCTAAATTTCATCCCTTCCTTCACATTTATGTTTTTCCTCATTTTTCAGCACATAAAGTAAAAAAAAAACTCCCTATTTGTTGCTGTCTAGTAACAATAAATAGATAATCTGCCATTTAAATTACCCTCCTGTACCCCCAAAATTCCACTTCCCCCTCTGTACCTCCACCCAGCAAATAGTTTAAAATCTTTAATATTAATTTATAAAAATTCTGTCGAATTTCTTATTTTGTAATAAAGGTTACATACCACTCATCTAAAATCTTCCTCTCCCCTGAAATTTTTTATATCATTACCAAGTTTGTAACTGCTGAAATACATTTTTGATAATTTAACTTTGATGAACGAATTATAAAAAGGTTTGAGACTGCTTTCAGAATTAAGAGCCTACATCAGTCATGTGAAAAAATGTGCAAGCTAATCATGGCTAATCATTAAGTCTATGGGAAGGTTCTTGGCAGATTTCTTGCTTGCATTTTAATATTTTTAAATTATGTTTTTTGCATAGGATAGCTGATGTCGATTTCTAACGTTTTTACTTTTTCGATTTTAGTTCAAGTTTTTTTTATATAAGGGTACTTTCACTTTCAGAACTGGTTCCAACTGGTTCCAAAATTGAAAATAGCCGTTTATAAAAAAAACTGTAACCAAAATCAAAACAGTAAAAACTAACAACGTTAGAGATCGACTTCAGCTATCCTATGCAAAAAAAGCATTTAAAAATATTAAAATGCGAGCGAGAAATCGTGCTAGAACCTTCCCATAGACTTAACATTAGCTTGAGTGTTTTTTAGTGTGACTGATGTAGTCTCTTAAATGTACTACGAGCAGGGAAGACCGAGCTATGCTCGGTCAAAATTAAATTTGAGTTCAAATATCATGACCCATGACCAAAATGACCCACTAATTGAATTTTCTCGAACATGTGACTTAGCCCAACAGTCTTCTTGTGCCGGAAAACCATAGGATGCAAAATTTAGTGTAAATTGAGCCGCTTTTTAGATCTTGACCCACAATGACCCACTAATCGAATTTTCTCGGACATGCGACCTAGCCCAATGCTTTTATCGTGCTCGAAACTCGTAGGACACAAAATTTAATCAAAATCGTTAGAGCCGTTTTGTAGATAAAATTAATTTGACCCGCGTTGACCCAAAAATGACCCACTAATCGAAAGTTCTCGAACGTGTGACCCAGCCCAATTGACTTTTCATGCCCGAAAATGGTAGGATACAAAATTTCGTCAAAATCGTTTGAACCGTTTTTTAGATACAATTAGCTAGACCATGACCCAAAATGACCCACTAATCGAATTTTCTCGAGCATGTGACCTAGCCAAATGGTTTGATGGTGCCCCAAAACGGTAGGATACGAAATTTCGTCAAAATCGTTAGAGCCGTTTTTAAGATAATTTTTGCATATATATATATATATATATATATATATAACCACTCACAAAATTTGCTCGTATTAGAATATATGATAAGCTTTCAATTGTGAAGTTTAGCCTTAAAATAAGCTCAATGTTAAAAATGCCATTATCAAAGCATTTTGATTTTCAGGGACCTAGTACAGTGGAAGAGCTTTATAATGCACAGCTTCTCAGAAGTAAACATTGAAATTTTCAGCAAAGTAGCACCTGCATTGTTTATCATAGGAAAATTATTATGGACTAAATTTGATGCATTATTTCATCTTTATATCCTTAATTAAGAGCTTTTTAAATTGCTATTATTAGAATAAAAAAATTTTGAAAATGAGTAATATAATGATTTGGACTATTTTTCAATTCCTACTATTAACTCACACTTTCTATATATTTATATATCTTGTTCAAATTTTCAATCGTTAATAAAATATTTTCCATTCATCCACTCAAGTTCAAATACATTTTTTTAAACTTGTAGTAGATAACACTTGATGTTAATACAATTTTTTCAAATATTAATTCATTCATTAAATTTAATTAATTAATTTTAGTTTTATATGGGAGAAAAAAATTTCTCCCATAGTTTTCATAAATGAAATGAAAGATTTTCATCAAATTAGTGATGCCACAAAAATAAAATACTGCAACGATGATTATAAAAAAATGTTCAGTAAAGATAATGCGGGATATTAATGCTGCACATGTTTATTTTATATATTTATGATTAAAAATTAGGAATTGTCTTAATTTTTTTTATATTACTTAATATAAAGTAAATTTAACATTGTGTATAATGATCTATATTAAATATTAGCTATGCAAAAAAATTATAATCTGCACAATTCCTGATCCCAAAGTATGCAATATACATTCTCTACTATATATTGATATATTTCAGACATATTTGGCCAGGTTTACAAAGTAAATTTAATGATGTGTGAGAAATGTGATTTACATAATGCAATATTCTATAATACACATAACTCCTCGTCTCAAGCTGTGCATTATAAAGATCTTCTACTGTAATGACAATTTTAAACATTTAAAAAAAAATCATTACTATTCTCTTTTAAAAATTGCTATTATTTTTATTATATGGTGTAGCATGAGCAAAAAATCAGGAATTAAAACAATGGAATGTAATCTTTAAAAAAAAAAAAAAAAAAATTATTATCCAGATATGCTATGTTGTTATTTCAGAAACATAGAGTATACACAGTTCCTTAAAAGATATCTCGAAGATACGCTGCATGTACCACTCCACTATAGTCCTGTTATTACCTGAGAATGACCCTATACTTCTCATCTCCCAGACAATCAAAAGGTCTTGCTGAATTTAAATGCAATGCATTGGGTCGCCCATAGCTACCTAATATTATAAGTACAGAAAATTTATACAGGGTGTCTGAAAAGTCTGGAAACGGTCAAATAACTCGCGAACTATACATCGGATTGAAAAACGGCAAAATGCATGTTCAATATTTTTGAAAAATCTATTTAGGGATATGAAAGTTGCCCCTCCCCCCGCCCTGGAGGGAAAGGGGGGCAACTTTGATATCTTAAATGATGACCCCCATTTTTTATTGCAGATTTGGATTCTACGGCAAAAAATACGTAACTTTTATACGGAACATTTTCTTCAAAACATTGTAGATGGTGCTGTAATCGAGTGCAATGCTTTGAGAATCGTTACCATTGCAATGTCTGGAAACGCTCCAATAACTTGAGAAATATACATCAGATTGAAAAATGGAAAAATACGTGTTTAATATTTTAGAAAAAGGGCAACTTTGATATCCTTAAATAATTTTTTCAAAACTATTTAACATGCATTTTTCTGTTTTTCAATACGATGTTTATTTCTCGATTATTCGAGCATTTCCAGACATTGCAATGATAACGATTCTCACAGCATTGCACTCGATTACAGCGCCATCTACAATGTTTTGAAGAAAATGTTCAATACAAAAGTTACGTATTTTTTCCCGTAGAATACGAATCTGCAATAAAAAATGGGGGTCATCGTTTAAGATTTCAAAGTTGCCCCCCTTTCCGTCCCGGGGGGGGGGGGCAACTTTCATATCCCTAAATAGATTTTTCAAAAATATTGAACATGCATTTTGCCGTTTTTCAATCAGATGTATATTTCTCGAGTTATTTGACCGTTTTCAGACTTTTCGGACACCCTGTATATCTAAGTATGTTACAAAATATATACAGCGTACACACTTTGAGGGGTGATACAGCTCATTGAAAAAACATTTTTTGTACAGGAAAGCTGGTGTGTACTCCACTTATTCACTCATAAATACAGGGTGTCTCACTGCAAGTCAAACCAGAGTTTTAGTCTATAGCTTTACCAATATGATGAAAGTATTTTACAGATATTATTAACACACATACTTTACTTTTTATGACAGCTGATAACGTCCCAATAATTTTTGAAAATGGTTATGATCTCCATTCAAAAATCACTGATCAAGTCACTTCATAATTTGGAATGAAACTCATGATACATATGGACTGACCTAATTACAGTGAATTTTGCATTTCCCATGATATCTATCACATTTCACACAAACTAATATGTCTATTTAATACTTGGAAAATTTTCCATAGAAAATTTCTCATACCTTGCATTCATAATATTTCAAACTTTAATTGCTTAAAAGGCATACAGCCAACAGAGTGAAAATGTAACCAAGCCGGGACTCAAACCCGGGTCAACAATATAGTGCACCGACGTTCTACCAACTGAACCACTTGGAACGATACCCAGCCTGGCACTTTTTCACTATCACATGTTGGCAAGGCTACAATCACAGCATGAGATGGAATATTTTTTCTGTGAGCCACCAACCCTGGGGTAAACATGAAAACAAAGAGAATCTAGCATCGATGATTGAATAAATCTATTTAATACTTGGAAATTTTTCCATAGAAAATTTCTCATGCCTTGCATTCATAATATTTCAAATTTTAATTGCTTAAAAGGCATACAGCCAACAGAGTGAAAAAGTATCCAAGCCGAGACTCGAACCTGGTTCATCAGTATAGCGCACTGATGTTCTACCAACTGAACCACTTGGAATAACAGTTCTCTTTCATTTCATGTTTGCCCCAGGGTTGGTGGCTAATGGAAAAATATTCCATCTTGTGCTGCAATTGTAGCATTGCCAACATGGCAGATGAACTAGTTGTTTCGCCCTTTCATGCAACTTGATAATCGGACGCTGTGGGAAAGCAAGAATCGTCGGGAGAACTCAACATATGGCCTAGGGACCAGTTCCTCTTATGGGGTTCTGGCAACGAAAGCCGTCGGGGGTTTCCTGGCAATTCATCGAGTGTCCAGATGGAGGTCTCTTCTGATTATGGGATCCTCTGTGTGCTGCAATGACCTATGTCATCGCTTATTTGGGTAGAAATGGCTTGGGGGTCCGCAGGTGGTGACTCCCGACCAGTCACAGCACCATGGTAAGCAGCTCCTACTGGTGCAGGATAGTCCCTCAGGACTTGGGTGCGATGGTCGAGACGCGCCAGGCTGGGTATCATTTGAAGTGGTTCTGTTGGTAGAATGTCAGTGCACTATACTGATGACCCGAGTTCAAGTACCGGTTTGGAAATTTTTTTACTCTGTTGGCTGTATGCTTTTTAAGCAATTAATATTTGAAATAAAATAAGTCTGTTGAATATATCATTAAGATATATTCTTTAACATTAAAGTTATCAATGAAAACATGACTTCAATTTGCATTGAATTATAACTGAGTAAGTGGATGGTGACCCAGTTTTTCTATACAAAAAAATTTTCTTGTCCATATCTTCCCATTTAATGAATTACTTTGTGAATGATTGCAGTTTTTATTGTCCTTCCACCACAATTAGTTGTGTATTCTTTAGTGCTCTTGAAATTTGGCTATGGAAGGAGATTCTTTTAACTTTAACCCTTATATCTCTCCCTTCACTGTGTCAGGTTATTTAACCCTTTCCGGCACAGACAAAGTCTGTTCATAAAATGAGAAATTGCTGATTGACACCGGAATTTACAAACGACTTTTTTAGAAAATATGAACTCCTTATTTTAAGCTTTAATTATAGAAACAAAATTTTATTAAAATATTCTTGGTGCCGTATGTAAGTTTGGAATTGAAATTATGTGTGCCCAGAGTGGGACCACTGTTCCGGAAAGGGTTAACAATAATCTTGATAAACTATTTTTCTAAATATAAAACTGATATTTTTTTGTAAAATAAAAAGATTCTAATAATTTAATAATTGCCAATACATTTATAAAATATTGATGTGGAAATATGACGTGTACAAAATAGCATAAATAAAAAGATACACGCTTATTTCTTTTTTATAAAATAAATAAATTGCTCATTGCAAAATGAAAAGAAAAAAAAAATGAAATTAGTTACAGCAAAATAAATAAATAACATACTACCACAAGTATAATAAAAAAAATACTCAAACTCTAAATATATTGTGTGTATTAGTTGAAAAAAAAGAGTTTATAATAAATAAGGATTTTTATTTTAAAATAATAACTGGTTTAACAATTGAAGAAAAGTCAAATTCAAAAGGAAAAAAAACATGCACTAGTTTGTATGTATAATAGTTTGAAATATCTTCACTCGGACCTCGAAAATTGCTAAATGAATATAATTTATTTTTAAACTTAACAATTTTTTCCCAAATTTCATACGGAAATTTTGCAGCTAAAATTATCTTTAAATTCTTTACTTTTCTTATTATCTAGAAAATCTTCAAACATGAAAATTTTAAAGATATATATGCAAACAAAATGGAAAAACTTTTAAGGGCAGCACCAAATGTGCTAACCGCACTCCTGTGGAAGAACTTGTCTGCTCTACAAGTTTTGGAACCTTTGTAAGCAGCAACTCTACCCAGCAGGTTTTGCTTATGGGATCCAAACAATAAGTAAATCTATGTTTTACATTCTGCTCTTGTAAAACATATTAAATAATCTTCAACTAAAAATGAATCAGAGGCCATAAATATAGATTCTAAATTATACAAAAACAATCGAAACATCTTAGAAAAAAATATTTAAACAAAAAATCAATCCTATCTAGGGGTGAAAAATAAATGTTCCTCTACCCACTGTCTTTGAAATTCATAAAATAATAGTCTAAATGATGCTAAAACTTTAAATTTAACACTTTATCCTATTACTCCATGTATACATAAAGATTAATGTAAAGGTACCTACCTACAGATGATCAATTGAAATGTTTTAAGACTTTACTTAAAACTGTGAATTAATGGAACAAAAGTTAATAAAAACTGTAACCGATAGAAAAAAAAATCCTTTTTGCAGGGTAGCTACACAAACAAGAGAATGAAATTTCATGTTTTTCCCAGGTTTATCTTAAGAAAATTATGCGATTCAAAAGGAATCATTTAATTTTCTTTTTGTGCCATTTTCTGTTTTCACTTGCATCAAAAATGAGTGCAAGTATTGATGTACAGTCATCTCCCTCTAATCTGCAAATGACTATAATCCACACACTGTTTCAGATGTAAACAGTAAAAATTTGGTTACCATTAATTTAATATGGAGGAGTATAGAAGGCAATTTACAATTAAGGGCTGCATTTTTCTCTTGGCTGATGCATAGGTCTCTGTATGCAAAGACACTTTATTAGGTGCAAGGCCTAATTTGTGGCCAGCATTTTTATTTATCGACATTAATGGTGATAATGTTGACTTTGGTGGTTCCAGTTTGGATAGTGCTAAACAGAAATCTGTAGAAAAATTCACTAACACAAAACTAAAACAAAAAAATTCACTAACTGTTGTGCCTGATTTCTTGAATGGAGAAAATATAATTGCATGGATATCCTGCCAAGATGAATCTCCAATTACAGAGAGTTTCACAGATGACGACATTATAAGTACTACACTGTTGAACACTGCTGAAAATAGGATAATTCTGACACAGAGTATGATGATGAAAGTGAAAAGTAACTCGCTTGGATATGAGTTATAAATATTTGGATTTTCTTCAGAAACAGAGTTTTGTCTCAGAACAAGAAATAATGACTATACATAGACTCCAAGAAAAGTACTAGACCAAAAGTAAAAAGTTCACAAAACTATGTTTGAAAGTTCTAAAAACAAACAAAAGAAATCTTAAAATAAAATTTAAATAATTTTTCCATAAATATAATGTGATTTTTAATTAAATAACGTAATGTTTCACAATATCTTTCTTTTTTACCAATTAATTTATGCATTAATAATTAATTTACTGTAAAATTACAGGAGAAAAAAATGTAGACAAAGTAATGACATATAATCGGCAAAATTCTATAATCTGCACAACCTTTGGTCCCAAGCTGTGCGGATTAGAGGGAGTTGAGTATGTAATGAGTTGTAATAGCTATTTTTTGTTGAAAACTCCAACAACCGGAATAAGTATAAGTATTAAAATACAGTGAAACCTGCAGAAGTGGAGAATAAGATGCTAGCCATGAATTTCCTTTACTTTTATGCAGTTTTGGATTTCTAGACTGAGTACCTGACCAGGTACCTCCTGGCTGAAGCTGCCAATGCTCTGTCAACTGAGCTATTTCAGACATATAATCTGTACATCATCATTTTTCTATCTATTACTAGCACTTCAGTGCTAGAGTTGTGCGATCCTAAATTTATCATGAGTAAGCTTATAATATTTAATAACTTTTATCAATTTACGAATATTTTCCTGAACTTGTCAATAATTCTTGCCGAATTATAAAAGAACAATTTCAATTATCAGAACTTGACAAGACTTCTATATATGAGTTAACAACGAGCTTACAGTTTTAAATGTCTAATTAAAAAAATAATACTATCGGTACAATATTGAGTGATTTGAAATAGTGTAACATCATTAAAATGCACCATAAATGATTTTTTCCCATTGACCATAATGTAAAGGAATTCTTTTGAGTGACCCTGTAAACAAACTTTAATACTCTATTTTCAGTAGAACATGCCATAGTAAACTTCAATAATATATATGTTACATGGCAACACAAGTATATTTATGAGAGTTAGAGCACAGACAAACCAAAGTCATAAAAAAATTTCAACTAATCTATAAAACATATTGATATCTCCCATCACTACATGGCAATTAATGGTGGCTAAATTAGACAGTATCTGCATATTTAAAAACAATTAAAATACAAATCAATTCTAACAATAGCCTTAACAAATTGAAACAGGTACATATATTTTTTATGCAGAAGAGATAATTAATACAGTAGACTACCGCTAATCTGCAAACATGTAATTCGCAAATGCCTGTAATCTGCATTGTACAAATGAATGTAAACAAAGAATTTTTTTTAAATTTTTTATTTCTCACTGGTAACAATTTTTTAATTATCCCTTTCACCAAAAAAATGAAAAATATTACTTCATATATATAATTTATAATATATCATTAAACATTCTTATAATTTAAAATGACAATATATATAAAAATATTTTATTTATTCATTCTTATAAATTAAAAAAAAATAGTACAAGTAAAACCTTGTTACAACAAATTTCTGGAAACCACAGATTAAATTCCTTATGCTGAAAAATTCATTAATGTAAAATTCCAATATGGCTTTTTCTTTTTCTTTTTTTTTTAAAGAAAATTTGCATGCACATATTGAATAACAAAAAAATATATTATTACTATACTTCAATAAACATGCAAACATGTCAGTAAATAATAAATATATAGCATGTATTATTACTATTGTGAACTTACTAGTTAGAAATAAGATAATTATTAAGCTTATCAAATTTCCAGATTTTAATCGTTACTATTATAAAGAATTTATAATTTAGCTTACATACTTGGCAGTTAACCTCACTGACATAGGCCACTAATGTACCTTTATTTCTTTACAAAAAAAATCAGTTTACATTTTTTCTGCACTGAAGTTGACAATGCATTTTTCAAAACAAGTTCTACAAAATGTTTTCTGAACATTATTTTGCTGGGATAATTACTTTTTAAGAGTTTTAATGTTCTATAGAGACTCTTTCAATCATAGAACACAATCTTTGGTACTTGATAGACCAGCGGTTTCCATACTTTTAGACCGAAGTACTACTACACCGAAGTTCATACTTCCACGTACCACCAAGAACAAACGTAAACATAATATAGAAATATCTGTAAAAAGGAACCTGTCTAACACAAAATATATATCTGGTCTTTTGTGTTTCCGTCTGAGCAGGTTTTATTATATTTAAAAATGAATGATTATATTTCTAAATTGATAATTAGACTGATTGCTTTATAATAACATTCAAGTAAAAAGTAGTATAATCATTAACTTTTAATATCAATATCAAAATACAGTGTTTTGGTATAGGAAAATCCAAAATACTTAACGATACTTCCAAGTATCAAGAAAATTGATTGTATCATTAGAGGTGTGTGCGAATTTCAGCAAATCTGCTATAACAAACATTTCTCGTAACAAAAAAATTAGAAAAAGCATCTACAGATCCTAAATTGCATTCAAAATTTTTTTGAAAATTTCCAAGTTAATAAAGACAAGTCGTTTTTGATTCCATAATATGATGCTACATTCTGTACTTTATTCCACATAACAGTATCGGACTTCTGCTTACCAGTAGCCAGAGCTTCGCACACCAGTACTGATACACGTAACATAGTTTGGGAACCCCTGTGATAGACAATCACCTATAGCTTCATTTTCATTGTCTTTTGTCCCCCCATTCATTGAGTTTCTGACAAAGGTTTTCTTCCAAATTCCAGTTCTTCAATAGATATATTTTTTCTTGCCAACTCAACATTCGAAAAACTGAAATGACTATTCTTTTTAAGCCTTCAATATATTCGTTAATTTGAAATATTTATTAAAGTGAATATTTTTGTGATGTGAAAGCATAGAATGTTTTTTAACATTCCAAAAAATATTCGTTAAAGTGACATTCATTGTAACGAGATTCATTGTAACGAGCAAATACTGTATAGTATTTGCACAGGGATAATTCTAGAACATAAAAAATGGCATGGTGTACATTATAGGATAAGGACAATTTTGGTGAAAAGGGTACATCATTTAACCCCTTTGCGACGAGCGTCCTTTACAGAATTTTTTAATCTTTATCCACCGGTTTTTCAAAACTGAAATTTTTGCCTAATTGAATCGCAGAAATGCTGTCATTAAATAAGGCAAAGCTTACAATAAAAAGTTACTGGTGGGAATAATTGAGGGTTCTGAGCGTCTTATGCGTCACGTATACGGGTCGCTCGTCCCCAAGGGGTTGATAAAATGGGCATTTTTTTATAAGTGCATATGCCGATATATTAACAGCTGTGTGAGGGGTGGGGGGGAGTTAGGCAACTGCCTGGGGTGCTGAAAATTCCTGTAGCTACTGAAGTCTCTCTTCCTTGGTTATAGCAATACAATAACATTTATAATTTACATAACTTCACCGTATGAAAGTATTAAAAATAGTAAAGTAAAACTTACGTTCTTGATTTTTCCTGCAAAATAGCCTGTCATTTTAGTATATTTTTGGCCTTGTTTATTATTTACTGTAGATTTCCCTTTCTAATTGAAGTTATTTCTCAATTTATTTATAGAACTTGTGTAAGCTATTATGTGATTAAAGACCAGAACAAATGGTTAGAACACCTGATCTAATATTATTTCACTATAGAAGGTGAAATGAATTAATGACCCTTAGTTACCCTTTATGTCTTGTTCAATTTAAAGAATGAATCATTCAAAGTCCAAGATTAGTGAAAGACCAGGACATTTCACAGAGAAATAAAGAAGGTGGGAGGAAAAGAGAAGATTTACTTCTGGCATACCATACTAGCATTCTAAAAAGGAAAGATAGGTAAAGATTTTTTTTAAAACTACAATGCAAGCAAGACAGGATTCTACTCGGGAATAAAAGAAGAGTCAGATTCTACCTGGAAAAAGGACTGCGAAATTTTATCTGAAAACTGCATGAGGGTGGGCCGCCCCTCCGAAACTCTCTAGAGTGATCCCTGTTTGCATTAATGGAACATGATTACTTAGGCAATATGAGTATACAGTCAAGGATCAATAATCCACAATTTCTCATAATCCGCATTGCTTACCAAATGTAAACAGTTAAACAAATTTACAGATTCTTGATCCAAAAATGTTTTTTAAAAATAATAAATGTAGAAAAAGTTCTTAATAAAACATTTTTTTTTTAAATCTACCACATATAGTTTTTTTATACACTAGTAAAAACTAAACTGCATTACCAGGGCCGTAGCTAGGGGGGTGCCGGGGGGGGATGCTCAGCACCCCCCTGAAATTTTTTTAGCCCCCCCCCCCTCGGAAAGTTGCCAAGGACAAACCAAATGAAATTCTGTTTCAAAAATCGTGTGTTAAAAACACTGTGTTAAAAAATTGAACTTAGTTTTGGGGGCTTTTTACAGTTTTGCATAAATACTAAATTATAGTATTTGTTTAAAAACTGCAAATAAGTGCTTCAATATGCGCACATCCTATCTGCACATACTCACAATTAGCAACCTTTTGCTGATGCAAACATTGACTTTTACATAAGTTATATTCTGAAATTTTTCATTTTGCAGCATTTTCCATTATTAACATAAAACAAAGTTATTCTAATGAGTTTGATAGTAAATATAATGCTTATGATAAACATTATGTTTCGTATTTGAGTCATCCTAGTTTTAAAAAAAATATATATAAGATCCTTGATTTATAAATCATACTAAAGAAAAAAAGCTAATAGCCAATTTAAATACAAGCATTTGACTAAACACAAAAATAATTTTAAAATGCAAAATATATCCTTGGCTTTTCTAATGTTTGTTATCCTATAAAAACATAACTTTAGAATTCTTAAGGGCAGGGAATATTCAGAAAAAAAATTAAAGATTGCAACTCTTTTGAAACAGGTGAACTGTCAGCTTTTTATTTACTTATTGACATCATTACTTATTATTTCAGTAGTATAATTATACACTGAAAATTTTCATTCTGCAGCCAGTGAAGTAGTCGTAAAAAAATCCAAAGGGCATACGCTGTAGGCAGAGGGTATACCCTAAAGAGTATATATGCTATAGTGTTTTTGAGTAGAGGGTATCCGGTATTTCTAAACATAATCCAGAAGGTATACCGTATAAGTCGTATCCACCGTATATCCTCCATTACATTCCCGTCTGCAGCTTTTACTTTTCTTATTATCAAATAAAATTATTATAAACAGTTTAATAAGAAACATAGTGCCTACAATATGAATATTCAATAATTTATCTTTCTATATAGTACTTTGATCATATATATCTGTGATTGTGCGTGCATGTGTCAGAGAGAGAAACAGTATGAGCCCCCCCAACAGTTTCTTGAGCACCCCCTGTTGTTTACTTCTAGCTACATCCCTGTGCATTACAGAACACACCTAGGCTAACTGGACATTTAGGGACTAGCTGCTTTTGGTAGATAATATTTGAACTTTTTAGAGCAAGAATTTTATTTCTCAACAAGAGTTAATGACTGTTCATAGAATGAAAGATAAACTTTTTAAAGTTTTAAAACAGACAACACTTGGCTCAATTTTTGAAAAACAAAAAACTTTATAAATATTATTCAATATTCCAAGATGCTATTTTTCAAATTTCATCATAGCTCACTGAATATTTCCTTTTTTTTATCATTCCTTTTTTTTTATTATTCCATTTTTAATTGTTTTATTTTTTATTCTAATTATTAGATTTCATATTTATCTTTTTATATTATACTGAATGTGGAATTAAAATGTTGTCCAGAAATAAGAAAATGATGCATAATCCATAACCCACAATATTCTATAATCTGCACAACCTTTGGTCCCAACTTGTGCGGATTAAAGAACTTTACCTGTAATATCTAATCCAAAAATAATTACAGTTAATAAAATTAGTGATGTAATGAATAGTGATTTAGCAAATAACATTTTAAAAATATATGAATTTGGATTATACATAAACACTAATTGCATATAAATATTAGATTAAAAATAGAAATAAAATTAAACACAAATTAAAATTGATTTTTTATGTTCTGTATGTTTAAAATTTTCGGATATTTGGTTAAAATTTGGATATTTTTAGGACGATACTTTCCCTTTCAAAACCGGTTCTGAAAGTGAAAGTATCTTCATTAAAAAAAAAATGCAAAGAAAGTCGAAAAAGTAATCAACGGTGGAAATAGAGATTAATCTCTGCTATCCAATGCAAAAAAAAAAAAAAAAAAAAAAAAAATAGTTTAAAAATATTGAAATGCAAACGAGATATTAGAAAAATAATGCCCCATAGGATTAACATTAGCGAGCGGGTGTTTTCAAAAGAAAATGTCAATAATGAAATTCTCTTGAAAAAAAATGGACTACTAAGTTGTTATAATAAAATTTAATCATTAGTTTTCTGATGATGTAGCTCCTCCTTTCTGTTTACTTATTTATTTTTTTTATTGGGGGGGGGGGGGGGGCATGGGATAGGGAAAGCAGGGCTAGGAAATGGAAGACCACACTCCCTTCCTAAACCCAGGACCACTGCTAGACGTTTTTCTGCCTGAGGTGAGCATTTATTTTGCCGCCCCTATGATGTAATTTTTTTTAAACCACTACTGAAACTTTTTTAAGACTAATTAAATTAATATGCTAACAATAATTTATTAAAAAAAAAAAACAGATATATATCAAATTAATTATTTATATTTAAGAAATTTAAAATAATCAAATTACTTAATAAATTTTGCATCTTTTAAAAAATAACAACAACAGCTAACTTAAAATTAGATGTATAAAAATGTTATCCTATTCTAGCAATATTTACAAGAAAGCATCATATCGAGAATAAAACTGACATTTCAAAATTTCATTCTCCTTGTTTTACCTTTGGAAAAGGCATTTATTGTATTGACATTATGAATATTAGAAAAAAATCTGGTACTTACATATTATCCGGGCCAGGAGATAGATCGTCAAAAATGGTTGTCAATTACCAATCTTGTTTATTGTTGCCAATAATGTGCAAAACAGTAATTTAATATTGTTAAAAACATAAAATTGCTTAAAATGGTACATAATGTAAAATAAATGAACAATAATAAATAAATAACAAAAAACTGTAAACTATAAAAAAAATAAACTATAAATTATACTAAAAACCTATACACTATAATAAATAAATAAACTATATACTTGTCAAAAAATAAGGGTTACTGCAATTACTATAATTGACGCCATGTTTGGCTCAGTTGTATCAGACCTGGCTTGGATAATACATAAGTACCAAAAATCTCTTTTTACAAGACGTGAAGAAGCTAAAACAAGCATTATTGAGGCAAATTTTGTCAAACATTTAAAATAATCAAAAACTACATATAAAATTTGCATATAAATTTCAAGTAGCAAAATAATATTAATAACAAGTTATATATCTTTTGGAAATCATATACACAAAAATAAAATCCCATATGGGTAATATTTAAAAGAAAATAACTATTAAAAATAAGACAAAAATTCAAGATCTAATTTTTCTTTGGCGAAGTCATTTATTATAATATTGAAATAAATATTATAAAGCAATAACATCATCAAGCCAAAAAGAGATAAACATTTATGCAATTTATTCTCAAAATTAAATAGAATTAATATATGAAGATAAAATTACATTATCATTTCAAATTGCATATATAAAGATTTAATTTTACATTTTTAATATTTATAAAAACACAACTATTAACAGTGAAATAAATAATTCAATACTAATTCATCTTGAATTTACTTCCTCAAAATTGTTTATTATATCGCCCTAATATATATTGAAAACTGAAAAGAATTGAATTTTCATTTCCTAGAACAATTTAAACTAGGTGACCTGACCGGCATTGCTTGGCTCCATCCAAATATAACACAAAACATGAAAAAACACTAAAAAACCTGTAAAATTTAAAAATCGCTACACGAATTCTGAATAAAATTTACTGAAAAGAAAACACAATTTACTATAATTGGCTAAAAGAATAAAGCAGGATTTCTTTTGCTAATGTCGAAAAATTGCTACAAAATGCAAAAAAGCTCTAAAAATTGCAAAGAATTAAAAAAAACCGAGAAAATAAACTTTATTGAAAAGATGAGAAAATTTACTATATTAGATTAAAAGATTAAAACCAAATTCCTTTTACTAATGTGGAAAAATCGCCACAAAATGCAAAAAAATAAAAACTCTAAGGACAAAATTTGCTACAGTGGGCTAAAACATTATAATAGGAGTTCTTTCCCAAATCTGAAAAAATCGACGCGAAACAGCTGTAAAAATTCCATTGAAAATCGCGAAAGACAAAATGTAATCAATTATCTAGGTATTCAAATAAAATTTGTAAATATCAATTATGCATTCAAATAGTTTTGAAAATGATTAAAATGAATACTTTTGTTTCGGCTGCATGCCATTGGTTAACAGACAAAGAAATCGTCAAAGATTTCACTATATATATAGCGACTTTTTTATTCTGATTATTTCAATCTTTAAGCATGTAGTTTGATTACAATCTGTTAAATTTGTGTTGTATTTATATTGTTTTACTAGCTGAACCACCCGTCATTACCTGGGCCCATAAAAAAGTAGCACAAAATGTGAAAATATTATAAAAATTGCTCCACAAATTCCGAATAAATTTTACGGAAAATAAAACAAAATTTACTATATTCGCCTAAAAGATTGAAGCCAGATTCCTTTTACTAATGTTGAAAAATTGCAGTGAATCTCGAAAAAACTCTAAAAATCAGGATTTCTTTTACTAATGTCAAAAAATCACCGCAGAATGCAAAAAAATGCTAAAAACTGTATTGAAAATGGCAAAATTTCAAAAATCAAGGAGGACGAAATTTACTTTATTAGGCTAAAAGCTTGAAACCAAATTTGTTTTATGAATGTTAAAAAATTGCCGCAAAACACCAAAAATCGTTAAAAATTCCAAAATTACAAAGAACAAAATTTACTGTAGTGGATTAAAGTATTGTAACCAGAATTCTTTGTGTATATTTATGCAATGTACTCTGTATTTTCATTTTGAAATAAGAAAAAAATAAATTTCTCTTTTATGCCCTTAAGTTTCGACAGATATAATGGATTGTTTGTTCAATATATGCGAGTCAAATACCACCCTTCTAAGGTCGCGCCCTAAGGCAGCTGCCTCATCTACCTCACGTCTGCCTAAATCTTTGAAAATGCTTTTGGTCTAAAAGAATTTTGGCCAATTTTAACCATTTGGTAACCTCTTAAGGGTCCCCTTCATGCACTTGAAAACACCCGCTCGCTAATGTTAATCCTGTGGGGCATTATTTTTCTAATAACTTGTTTGCATTTTAATATTTTTAAACGATTTTTTTTGCATTGGATAGCAGAGATCAATCTCTATTTCCGCCATTAATTACTTTTTCGATTTTCTTTGGAGATTTTTTTTACGAAGATACTTTCACTTTTGAAACCGGTTCCAAAAGTGAAAGTATCTTTGTAAAAAAAATCCTAAATGAAAATCGAAAAAGTAATTAGCGATGGAAATAGAGATTGATCTCTGCTATCCAATGCAAAAAAAATTGTTTAAAAATATTGAAATGCAAACGAGTTATTAGAAAAATAATGCCCCATAGGATTAACATTAGCAAGCGGGTGTTTTCAAGTGCGGGAAGAGGACCCTTAATGAAAATCCTGATTACTACCATGGGGAGACCTGGGACAGCTGCCTCACATTAGTCTTGCCCTGCCTTCATCGCAAAAAATTATGAATTTACATTTTATCCTTTTATATTTAGATGTATCAAATCAACTTTCTGCAAGTCAAAATGGTAAGTGAATATTCACATTAAAATATAAGTCCCTCACAATGCTCATTTAATCCTACTGTAATCATAAGTATAAAATTATTAAATTATATAGGGGCCATTCCAGGAAAAAGGAGACATGGGTCATGAAATTTCAAACTTAGTAAAATGCTTAGTGTTATATGTCATTTTAATCAGAAAACATTCAACTATTCAGCTACAGACAGTATTAAGTGATATGATCTCTAAAGTTAAAAATATATGCCAATAAAGTATGTTGTTGTCATTAATAATTGAAAGCACCTAATACACACATATTTGCTTAAACAATCTGATGAACTTTATACTATCTACATGTTTTATAGTTATATTAACTGTCACCTTTGGACTGTTTTCTTAGATTCTACTGGACATTTTTAATGTAGGTGATATATTTTTTAAAAATTTAACGATTTTATTTAACTAAGTTTCAGATGTCATTCTGTTACCAAAAACTACTAAAAAGTATTCTTACTAATTGGCTGTTTGCATTAGACATTAGATATTTTCCCTTCAAAGCCAGTTTTGAGTGTAAATTGAATAAAAAACACCACAACATCCAAGTTAAATAATTTCATGCTTAAAACATGGTAACGGAATGACAAAAATAATTGTAATGGAATGACAAAATATGGTAACGGAATGACAAAAATAATTGTAACGGAATGACAAAATATGGTAATGGAATGACAAAAATAATTGTAACGGAATGACAAAATATGGTAACGGAATGACAAGGCAACAAACAACATGCACTGATAGTCAAAATAATTATTAAAATCAAAGAGTATTAATGCCAAGTGAAGTTATATCTAGCTTAAACAAATTAAATGTTAATTATTATGTTTTCATATATTTTACAAAAAGGAAAGAAAAATAAATTTTTCTTACTCATAACATTACGAGAAGCTTATGCTTTCTTTTTACAAGAAGAACCAAACATAAAAATTTCACTTTCAAAGTTCTGTGAATTGAGACCACCATTTGTTTTTCTGCAAAAAGACATTCCACACAATGTATGTGTATGTTTGTACCATGAAAATGTCAGACTTTTGATTGAAGGTCTAACTGCTGAGATCAGCGATTTTCCTCAACCATTTAGAGATTTCACAGCTACTATTGTTTGTGATCAAGAGTCAGAAACGTGTATGTTTTCTGAATGTGAAATTTGCCAAAATTATTTTCTAGAGAAATATATTAATGTACTTTTCGGAGGACAAATCCGAGGAGACTGTCAAATGGAAGCAATGGCAGAAAATTAATAATAAATGCACAAAACTTTCATTCACAGGTTCTTTAATTCAATGTCTAAATATACTTAAGAGCAAAATATGTTACTTTTTAAAGCACACATTTATCAAACGACAGCAACAAAAATTCTTTGAAGTTCTAAAAGCTAATGTTTCTGAGAAGAAAGCAGTAATACAAGTAGATTTTGCTGAAAACTTCACCATAAAAATGCAAAATGAAGTTCAAAGTGCACATTGGTGCAATACACAAGTGACACTTTTTACTGCATATATATGGCATGGAAACGGAAGAGAACAAGGTTATGTCCTTGTAAGTGATGATACCAATCATGAAAAAGTTTCTATGTATGTTTTTTTAGAAACACTAATTTCTGATTTCATCGCTGCCCATCCACAAATTGCAGAGGTAGGATTTTTTAGTGATGGTGCATCAAGTCAATTTAAGCAGCGCTATTTGTTTACAAATTTGACTTTCATGTTTAAACAAGTTGGAAATTGTACGTCAAACGTTACAAACGAGGTGCGTTCGTACGCACGTTTTAGAATTAAATTCATGATATCCCGTGCGTAGAACGGGTTAAACAGCTAGTTAAGTATATATTTTATGACACTGTTCATACAAATATCTTAACTAGTTATATAAATATTCAGATATATATGTATCAGCTAGTTATATAAATATTCAGATCTTGATGATTTTTAATTCTGTGAAATGAATTATATCGTCTGCAGATTAATTTCTGTAATAAAATAAGCATCTCGGTCGCTTGACGATTTAACATCCATCGGAATATATTATAATAAAAAAGCACCGATTTAAAAAAAAAATCAAATTTCTTAATAAATATTTTTATTAATATCTCCTAAAGTTTTGATTCGATTTTAATAAAATTTGAAATGTCTCGACAAAATTCTGCAAAGATAATATATTTTAAATTGCAAACCATTTGGTTGGGTAGTTTTTGCGTTGTTATATGCGGACAGACAGACAGACGGACAGACCAAGCAACGACTATAGGTGCTACATATTTATATAATTACGAACGCACCTAAAAACATAAAATCTTTCTCACTTGGAATTTGTTTGCTACAAGCCACGGTAAAGGGTTTGTAGACGGTATCGGAGGCTCAGTAAAACTCTCAGTGTGGCATCAAATATTAGCAGGAAAACTTGTAACAAATGCTGAAGAATTTGCTGAAACTGCTGCAAAACATTGTCCACATCTTAAAATAAAGTTTATATCATCATCTACAGTAAATGAATATGTTGAAGAGCTCACAGAAAGGTGGGAAGGAATTTTTCCTCTTCCAGATACACATAGCACACACTATTTGAAGCCTATAGATAAATATGTAATTGAATATGGAAAATACTCGTTTTCTGAAGAAAAAAAATCCTTCAACTTCAGAGAAAGTAAACCTCACATCACTGAAAAGCAAGCTAATAAGAATGTTGTATTAGAATCAAGCACTGACTTACAGGACACAAATGTTTACAATGTCGGAGACTATGTATTGATTCAATGGCTCGTGAAAAAATCTGTTCGCCATTATGTTACAGAGCTTGTTTCTGTAGAAGATGACACGTATGAAGTTTCGTGTATGAGAAAACAGGAAAGTATAGGTCTGATTTACTCATTTCCAGAAAAAGAGGATAAATGCTGGGTAGATAAGAACCAAATAATTCAAAAGTTGAAAAAGCCAAAAATTATAACTGATGGGTCATGCACTCGTATATAAAATAGATTTGTATTTGACCTATGCATAGCTGCCGAATAATGTGTAATCAGTTTACAATGATTTATGTATTAATTTGAATAATTTTAAAATTAAAAAGAAGCTTACAAACTATATGGAACTTTTTGTCATTCCGTTACCAGACTAAGATTTTCTTTTTGCATTGCTCTATAACTATTTATTGATTTAGAAATTCAAAAACCTAAGAATATTTCATAATTAGTCCCCTGTTGGTTCTGTCATTTTCATACAAGCTTTATTATTTACCATTTGGCTGAATTTTACATTATAAGCTCATGGAGAAATGCTAGGGTAGAAAACACGCCATTCCGTTACCATGAATAAAGTTATAGTTATTTTTATTCTTAATCACTTAAATCCTAACTAGTAAATATATTTAAGGAAAGTTAATGGTGGAGTTTAAAGTTCAGATAAAACAAAATTTCTAATTCCAATATTTTTTTATTCTAGGATTAAAACAACATCTATTTATTACTTAAAACTGCCATTCCGTTACCCTGGAATGGCCCTCAGAATAATATAGAAAATTTGGTTGAAATGCAAAAAACTGTTGTGTTATAGGTTTCTTTTAGACACTTGGAAAGAAAGTGGGAACAGATGTGTTACACTCACGCTAAAATGTAAACAAAAGATTGGCGACTGTTTGGTTGGCGCGATTTCCAAGACTGCGCGAAACGAATAACTTAATACAATGGCTAGGTTGCCATTAAAGGAAAAAATCCCCTAAATTTGGCGACTTTTTTCTTTTTTTTAACCGATTATTTTTTTTTTTTTTTTAGCGTGAGTGTAAAGCATCTAAGCCAGAAAGTGATCATTTATGAATTTCTCAATACTTCAGGGATACAAAAAGTTTAGTATTTGGTAATTTGATTTTATGTTACTTATAAAAACTAATGTTCATTTTTTTTTTTTTTTTTTTTTTAAGAATTTGGACCAAGAAATATGTTATTCTTTGGAAGATGTTAGGCCTTAAGTAAAAAATACCAAATTATTAAACAAAAAATAGTTATATTTGAATAAAAAAGTAATAAAATAATAGGTAACACTCATAAGAGGTCATAAACATACTTATTTTAATATTAACTTTTCAATAAATAAATAAAAAAAGAGTAGTTTTATTTATTTACACTAACACTAGTACTTAGTCACACTTTTTGTTTACACTATGTAAAGAAAAATAAAACTTTCTTTTAACTTTTACAGCTTTCTGACTTTTTTTTATATGTGGTAAAACTTCAGAGATTTTAAAGTGGGCTACGCTAGCAGGCGTACACTTTCAAAGCAGAAGAAGAAATTACACTTCCTGCTTTTAAAAGTGACACCAGCTGGCCATTTAATTCAGAAATTGAATTAAAATTAAATGTCAATAATTTGTTTTACTGGATACAGTCATTCCATTTCGCGAAATATCAGCTCTGTTCATGAACGACGATCAGGTCGCGCGTGGACGAAGGAGACTGAAATATGGAGTGAGTCTTCTTGTGAATATAGGCATAACCACAGATTAAATATAACATGTTAACATAATACACAGATTAAATGTAATATAATTAATCTGTGACATAATATATGTTATAACATAACATATAACATGCTATGTTTAATCTGTGATTGGCGTATCGTGAACAACTTCTTATTTTAATGTAGGCTTGTCACGTGATCGAGCTAACGAATTATTCTCTGTTTAGACATTCTTGAATTGGCAATTGGCAACAGTCTTCATGCGTCTGCTCATTTGTTATTTACAAACTGTAGGTTGTCGCAGAACATCAAAAGCTTCGTTTTCCTAGATGAGGGTAATTATTTTAGACTTAGTTTTAGAATTGTTATCTTCCAACCCGGTTCCTGCATTATCGGTTCGTGTTATATCGTTTTCTTATGCTCTCATAGTGCCTTGTATCTGAATCAACCGATCCCTTGCTACTTGAATCTGCTAGTTTCCAACTGTGCGATTAATTCTGTATGAGAGACTTGGAATTTCTACTCAGTTGATTACATTCAGCAATCTGAAACTTATTAAAGTTTGGATAGTGTTAATCCTAATGTTTAACGACCTTTTTGTCGACGGTTATCATTCGAGATCCTCTGCTTATTTCAGAATTTTCCTGTCATAAAATGCTCAAGTATTCGGACTTCCTTCTCAGATTTTCGTTGTTGATTTACTTCTTCCATCATCTGTGGTTTCTTTGACGCAGCAAAAGCTTTATATTTCCTTTTTGTGTGTGTGTTTCACATCGGAAGATATCCATACTTGAGATAAAATATTAAGGGGAGTAAAAAGCTAGTGTAGCTAATTAACTCAACATAATGGTCGAGAGTTCTCAAACAACTACAACTTTTGGTTCTGTTGACCTTGAATTTGTATTTATATCTCTTGAAATTAGAATTATTTGAGCTTCAAGAGGTTTAAAACGCTAATTTGAATGTAGATTGAGATAGCTAATTCACAAAGCAACACTATTTAACTGAACTACATTAAGTAGATTTTTATTTTTATAGATGATTTTTGGAAGTTATCTTTAAAAGTGGCACATTATCAATATTTTTCTTGAAAGTATTATTGTAAAAACTGAAAATCTCAAAGTATATCATAAAATGAAATAGTAAAATGTTATTTTCTGTATAAAAATGACTAATTACTTACTTTTACAAGGACTTCGTTGTGCATTTTTATTTTGCTTATACTTCTTAACTCTTGCATGTTATTTGACCCCCATTTTGGTTATCAAATACTGGGGTTCTAAGACACAGCTAATAAGTTCACCTTCTCTGTCATATCGAAATAGGCAATATGGTTTTCGTATCATCAGCTGGTGTAACTGTACTGCTATTGGAATTTTTCTTGCAATGTGTTTTCTTGGACTGCTGCCGTATGTCCAAGAAATGTTTCATACCATTCTCGAAGATGTCAACTCTAACATAAAATTTCCGTTTGCTGAAAGCATTGTTGTTCTGGGTTTCATTCTAACTCTGCTGATGGAACAATCCATTTTAAAGTGGCAAGAACAAAAAGAAGCCTCATTACAAGATGATCTGGAACAGAACCAGGGTCTTCTCGATGAATGTGAAATGCAGGATTTGTCTGATGATCCAACTGGTTTACGAGAGGACCAGGAGCAGAGATTAGTGGAAGAATTGCAAAATTCTTTACATCATGCCAAATGTTCAGGTGAAAGTGATCCAAGTGTTGATATCTCAATATCAAAGAATCCAAATCATCTTTCTATTTTGTTCCATAGAGGAAATAGTTTTCCATTTTTCATCCTTTCTTTTGCCACAGGATTACATTCCATATTTGAAGGAATTACTCTGGGATTACAGAGCAACGTTACCAAAGCAGTGCACCTTTTTATCGCAATAATCATCCATCAGTGCTTAATTGCTGTAGCTTTAGGAATCAACTCAGCACGATTAAGATATTCGTTTACTTCTTATTTGCGATTTGCTTTGATTTTTTCTGCTGCCATACCGTCTGGCGTACTGATTGGAATAATAATTCAACATGCTCCAGGAACTGCTGGGGAGCTTGCATCTGCCGTTCTTCAAGGTTTATCTGCAGGTATATTTCTTCATGTAACTTTCCAAGATTTTCTTCCTGCAGAATTTTCAAACTGCCTCGATAGGACATTGAAAGTAGGATTTGTTGCTCTTGGCTTTGGCATAATAGCTGTTGTTACCTTTTTCCTGTGTTAATTTCAATGTATTAGATCAGCGGTTCCCAAACACAAAATTTTTATCTGCTTTAAGGGCAACCAATAAATAATTCTTAATAAGATAATTTTGCAAAAAATATGGATTTCTTTGAAGAAAATTCTGTTAGCTAAGGCAAAATTACAAATACAGTAGACTCCCTCAAATTTGCAAATGCCTAAAATTCGTGTATCGTTTCAGATGTAAACAATGAAACTTGCAGTTATAATGTAGGCGAAAAATTCAAATTTTTATATCATTCTGTACACATTATAAAATGTAATTCTGTTTAATATGATTGAACTCTTGGTTTCTCTTGATGGATAAGTTTATTTCTGAAAAAAATTCAAGATAGTGTTGATATCAGCGTGGTGATTGCAATCATTTTACCGAATACATTTATGTATTAATCAAAGCATTTTTGGTTATTAAGCATGGCTAAATACCAAATAAAATTTTGTTATTTTAGGATTTTGATGTGAATTATTAGTGTACCTTTATAAACGAGTTTTACTGAATAATTCAAGAAAAAATTATCTCATTATTATTATGCATATTTACTTATGCATTATTTATTATTTAATTGAATTTTTACTTTTAATATTATTTTTTAAATTTTTATTATTTTACTTTATTATAAGCTTTCATTATAATTTTGAGTGCATTATTACATTCAAATTACTGTTCAAAAAATGTAAATAAAACGGTGACCAGAAGTCCAGAAAATTCTAAAATCTGTACAACCTCTGGTCTCAAGCTGTGCGGATTTAAGGGAGTCTACTGTACTAGTGTACTGTATAAAGGTGTATGACCAGATGGAAAGAAATGGAATTGCTTTAAATTTAAAAAAAAATCTTAAAAACAAAACTAATAGGAAAGAAATAAAGGATTCAAAATATTAAAAAATCAATTTTTTGCCCTGAAAAGTATATAAAAACAATATACATCTTGTAAGAAAATACTTGTAAATAAATATAGTTAAACAGATTCGTTTAAGGCAATGTTTTTAAAACTTTGTATAGAGGTTAAAATGTATATCATTGATGCAAAACAATGTTATAAATTGGAAACTTTATTTTCTTAAAAATACATTCATTAATAAATAGATTTTACCCTGCTTAATGATTATACACTCATATTAAATTTATTATATTTTTTTTATCATCATTCAAACTAGGAATATCTACAACTGTTTTCATACATGTGCTTTATACAAAAGTTGGCCTTTTTCGTAGTACTATAGATTCTACAAAGTTTCCCTATATCTATATGTTAGATGGGTCGTGAAACATTTTCAAGTCTTAAAGATGGATCACATAAGGATAAAGTTTGGGAACTGCTATATTAGACACTATTTAAAACTAGAGATTGACCAAAGTTTCGGTTTCGGTGCAAAATCAGAGTTTCGCCGAATATTCATCTTCGGCGAAACTGCTGCCAAAATTTCGGCCTGACCGCAACTCAACCAAAACTATCTGTATTTCAAAATCTCGTTCATTCTTTCGGAAATTTTCAACTTTACTCAGTGGTATGAGTTGTATCGACTAATTAGTTATTATTAAGTAATTATTCTTTATTAATTAATTAATAATTATATGCAGTTATGTATGTATTAATCAGTTATCAAAATTTTTTAATGGTTTCGGTTTTGACCAAAAGTGGGAAAATTACCAAAATTTGGTTTCGGTTTCAGTCTTAAAAACCTGTTTTGGTCGATCTCTATTTAAAACATAAGTCAATCATACTGTATATATCATTGTAGACTACTTACATAGTTTTCCTTCAGTGGATTGTGCATAGATATGAAGAAAAAGGTATGCTACTTTATTTACAGACAATACATTCTCATGCTATTGCTTTGATAATCCTTAAAAGCAATTTGTGATATTTCTTTGAACAGAGCGCATGTAACATAGAAAATGCATCATTTTTATTTTCAAATGTGCCAAATTTTTTTTTTCATCAATATTTCATATTGTGCCAAATATTTTGTTCCTGATAATTTGTCCTATGTGAATTTATATTGTGACCTACTACACAATATTTGTTTTTATTTTAAGCAGGGCTCTTGCTAAGGAGGGAGGGGAATAGGGGTCTCCAAAATTGATAAATTTCTAAACTTAGTTGGCAAACTTATAAAACTTACTTTTTTCCCCCCAAAAAATATTCATTAAAGCCTGCAAAAGTGGCATTATAAACAGTTAAAGATTTGCAATCAGGCTGGTCTGTGCTTAGTAAAATATTAGTGAAGTACATTTATTAACAGAACCTTTGGAAATTTAATTTGGTTTAATAAATTACAGATAAATATTTTTAAAAATCTACTATTTTTATTATACAGCTTCAAAATTTTCATTTCTTAAACCATCTTTATTCTTTTATTTTAAACGACATTAATTTTTTTAATGAGCCTATTTTGGAATGTAATCAAAGGGGACCATTAATGCTGCTATTCTAAGAGACCATTAAGGTTGTTATTCGGTATTGCGTACCTGGCAGACATACTGTCTGATACATGCTGTAAAATATTTGCATAAATAGGTATGCAGTATTCTTGAAAAGAATCTTAATTGTAACTTGCATTTTTGTAGAAATTGAGTCGGCTGGGGCAGGTTGTGAATATATGAACGAAAATATGCTTGGGCCTGAAAATTTCAGCTTGCATAGACCTCTAAGACAGGTTCTGCTATTATAAATTTTACTATAATACATCTCCTAGTTAAATGTATACAGTTGGAAAACACTGACTTATCAATTTTAAGGCCTTTTCCCCACTCTCTCCATAATAAGTTATAGGAATGACATTGATTTAAAGCAGAGTTGTTGTGGGTAGCTGCCTGGGTACCTGCCTGGGCTGTTTTTTTTTTAACCCGGGTTTTTTACAACCCTTAGGGTTGTAGTGGGATTCTGTCCAGGTACCCGCTCAGCTACCTACCTGCCTGGGCTGGGTTTAAAAAAATAACCCAGGTTTTTTACAACTCTGGTTTAAAGTCTTTTCATATGATAAATAGTTCATTGTTTACACAAGAAAGATGTAATGCGTAAACATTACAGTGTTATATACCATGTTATTGTTAGAAAATTAAAAGTGAATTAATCGATACAGCAATAGAGCTGTTTAAATGCACCAAGTTTGCACTCCACAGTTTGAATCAATAAAACAGCTGAATTCAATACATGTCTAAAACAAAAGTATAATATTTAGTTATATTCTGAGTGATTTGATTCACAAAAGTGGCTGCTTTTTTTTACCACATTGGGATTCATATAAATAGCAACTACTGTAAATAATTTATTCTTCCAACCTCTTTAATGTGATATATTATCATACTGACAGGCATAAGTAATACTTTCAGTCATATGATCAAACCAGTGAAGTCTTTTTCATAGTTGCAGTAATCTTTAATCTTTTCTCATTTAATTAGAACTCATTGAGTCTGGGTGTTAGTATTTTAAATTTCATGTGTTGTGAGATATTACCATTTTACTCTTGGTTGAAACATCAAATATTTTAAAAAACATGGACATGATACAACAAAACCTTTAAATAAGACATTTTGGGATGGCAAAATTTATCTGGTATTTGGAAGGGTCAATTATTAAGAGACAAAAACCTACAAATATTTAGATATTGTAATCAAAATGTGTCTACTATTCTGGAGTATCTGTTATGGAGGTTTTAATATATTTTGAAGTGGCCACAACAAGTGTGTAAATTTAAGTTCTTATCTACAAGGAAAGGAACAGCTTTATTATAAGCACCTCAGGGCCATTCGAAGTAATAGCTGTGTCCGGGCAAAGCAGTAATACAGTGCTCCACCCCTTCTCCCCATCACTGCAGTATTCTTTCAAATTCGTACTTGATTTCCTATATATCTATCTCATTTAAATATCTATAAAATCTCCAGTATTATAAAAATGTTGATAAGAAAAGTAGGTATTCTCAGAATGTGAAAAGTAATAGAAAAAGGCAAAGTTTGCTTAAAGTTTAATATCATATACTTTCACTTGAGAAGAAATCCAGATATAGAATAGGATAGGAGGGTATAATACATCTGGTACAGTGAATTCTGTTCTATAGGTGCCCAGAAACATTTGAACAATAAGAAAGTGAAAACTGACCTCTGAGAGAAAAGGATTAAGAAAGTTGACTTCTCCTGTCTTCAGAAGAGAATTCTTTCTTTTAAATTAAGGCTTTATTGAAAATGCAATTCTTCATTTTTATGAAACATCAGACAAGGGTGTATGTTCTGAAAGGATTACAGCCCCCATCCCCTCTTAAAAAAAAAATAAAAAAAAATCAATGTTTTTTTATCTAATTAATGTGCACCCATTTCCATAAACCCAGGTTAAATTGTGTCTGCTCAGCAACATTGCTGCTAGATTATAGCATTAAAAGAATATTTTGGACAAACTTTAATGTATATATATATATATAAATACATACTAACTGACCTGTCCGGGCCCGTGATAATAAATTAAAACAAACCCCCAGTTTGTATCATTTTATATCTTAAACGTGATTTTATATAAAATTATTTTTAAAGTGATATTTAAAAGGATAATGCTTATTTATTCATCAGCAAAGTAATGTAATTATGATCCATATTCTTACTCTTTGAGGAAATTTAAAATTTGATGTATTTGTTTTTTAATAATTTATATTCCATTAAAATATTACTTAAAATTTATTAACATTTTGCATGCATCCCCTGGCGGTAGAAAGTGGATCTAAAATCTCTTAGGCGATTGAAATCAAGTTGAATGTGCCAAATCCTGTCGTAATCGAGCCTATAGAATACGAGATAACAATGTGCCCCCTGGCAGTCAAACTAAAATATGTAAGGCTATCAATATCAAGTTGAATGAGCCAAGCCCCATTAAATTAGCCCATAGAACCCAAGATACTTTGAAATGAAATTTTAAAATATCTGAAGTTATTATTTGAAAAGAGTGGTATATATAACTCATACATTTACTTTAATGTATGAGTATAGAGGGTGATTATTAAGTTAATTATAATGCTTGGAATCAGTTTTATTGAAATCCAAAAGATAGTTGATGAGTTATGGAAACGGGTCATAGTTGGAGAAAAAAACTTGAAGAGTGGAGGGGAGGTGAGACAGTTTTTTGTCCAATAACTAATTAAGACAGTTGGAATACTTGCTCAAAGAATGGGACTCATAGAAAAGCTTGAAAATGTAAAGAAAAAATTGCTAACGTTGCTATTCGAAAATATTGGTAATTATCTATACCTAACAGTTAGTAAATACTACGGATGAAACTAAAAATGTTTAATTTGTTAAATGGAATTAGTTCCATCGAAATCAGAACAGTAAATATGTGTATTAATAAAAAGAAAAGTGCACAGGTAAACTGATGGCATTGAGCTCACAGGCTATTTACACTAATTGTATATTATACTCTTATTTCAAAGAATAATGCGCCTCGAAAAATAAAGAAATCGACAATAAATTAAGGGGTGATTAGCCCCTCCATTCCCCCCTTTATACTTAACCAATGGACCCCCAAAACTAATCAAGGAAGCGCCTTATCATCATGAGCCTATATACAAAATTTAAAGCAAATTGCATGATTCTGCATGAAAACCCCCTTAACTAAATTAAAGGAGGATTAGCTCCTCGTTCCCCGCTTTTATACTCAACCAATGAACCTATAAAACTAATCAGGGAAGCTCCTTATCACAATAAACCTATATACAAAATTTGTAGCAAATCGGATAATTTTGCATGTAAATTAAGGGGGAATAGCCTCCCGTTCTTCCTTTATAACCACCCAAAACTAATTAGGGAAACGCTTTATCAGAATGAACCTATATACAAAATTTGAAGCAAATCGGATAATTCTGCATGAAAAACCCTTTTATCTACATTGAGGGGGGATTAGACCCCATTCCCTTTCCTTTATACTAAACCAATGAATATCCAAAACTAATCAGGGAAACACCTTATCAGAATGAACCTATATACAAAATTTGAAGCAAATCGGATAATTCTTCATGAAAGACCTATTTATCTAAATTAAGGGGGTGATTAGCCCCCCCCCCTCATTCTCTTTATGCTTAACCAATGAACCCCCAAAACTAATCAGGAAAGTGCCTTATCACAATGAACGTATACAAAATTTTAAGCAAATCGGATAATTCTGCATGAAAAACCCATTTATCTAAATTAAGGGATGATTAGCCTCCCATTCCTCCTTTATGCTTAACCAATAAACTCCCAAAACTAATCAGGGAAGCACCTTATCTGAATGAACATGTATACAAACTTTGAAGCAAATTGGATATTTCTATCAAGAGTTATCGTGTTACGTACATACAGAACCTGCAGGTACATTAGCTAAAAAGGGTGCCGAATAAAAAGAAAACTGTCACCTTGGGACACGCACTTAAGTATACAATAAATGCGATATTTAATACAAAGTTGTTAATCCCCCCTTTTCCCATTTCCATAAATATAATAAATAAACAGTTAAAGAAAACTTTGATGTAAATTAGAGGCCTGTTAGCAGACGAAGCTCTCTATTCTGCTCTATCATAATAATATCTATCATGGACTAAATGCGATATTTAATAAAAAGTAGTTTCTCTCTCCTTCTGTATTAATAATCCCTATTTGCATTTGGCAACGTTTCTTTATGGACCCCATCAGTGTGACATTATAGACAACTCAACTCTGTGTATCAACCACAGATTGGTTCCATACAAACCATTCAAATAACATTGACATACTACTTCACAGCGGTTTGTTTGGAACCAATTTGAGGTTAATTCACAGAGTTGAGTTGTCTGTGACCTCACCACTGATGGGGTCAATTAATTACATCATTGTCCATTAGCATTTTATTTCTTTTTCTATACAAAAATCAGGTTTTAGCTAAAATGGAATTTTTTTTTAAATAATTATATACACCCTAAAATAATCTCTCTCAATTTTTAATTCTGTATTTTATTATATCTTCCTCCCTTCAATCAGAGCCACTATGTCTGGCATGAAAATGGCATGTTAAAATCCATTATTTTTCTCCTATCATCTTAATGAAATATATTAATCAATGTATCCAGTTTTAATTATCTGATTTTTATGAAAATTAGATTTCTGGTTTCAGCATTACATTCTATGCATAGATGTGTAATTTCCAAACTGGTAAATGCATTAGTTTTAATAATTGTATAGAGGTGAAAAAGTGCCTAGTCCACCATTTTATATTGTGAAAAAGAGAATATTTTGTAGTTTGGAATAATCAAAATGCATGCAACTCCAGTGCTCCTATCCTCTTAGAAATAAAATCATTTTCCATTTTCATTTTTAGTTTTAAATTAATATTTCAAAAAGTTACTCATTGATTTTTTGAAATTGTGATTTTTTTTTTTTATGTCTATACGTCTAATATCAAATCGATAAACATAGTAGTTTTTTTTATTTTAACAGGTCTGCAAAACATTGAATTGACTTTCAATCCGGCAACCTCCATTTACAATAACCCTCTTTTCTGTCTAGGTTCACTTCTTAAAAAATTTTGTCAGTTTTGGCCCGAAATAAAGAAAAGTTACAGTCCAATTTTCACAAAATTTGCATTTTTGGAATTTGAAAAATTAACTACGTATATACTGGGAGTTTTGAATTGATACCTCCTATAGTTTTTTAAATATTTGAGGATAAGTGAAAGTGAGAATATTTTGTTGTCTGGAATTAACAAAATGGTAATTTCTTTTGCGGTTACGATAAAAATAGCCATTTTCAAAGTGCATTTTAATGAGTTTTTGATGCGATACTTAATGGGTTTTTAATTAATATCTAGGCTAATTTTCAAAATATTAAAATTCTGATTCTCATATGCACCAGGATAGGTTTTGGACTACCCTCACCTAAATTTACAGACTTCTAGGTGTGCTAGATTTTCTTACCCATCACCAACAAACACACAGAACAAAACATTCTTTTATTACTATAGATTTTAAATATTGCAATTTTTTCTTGAGTATTTTCTCCTACATATGTTGTTGGAATGAAAACTATTATTTTTATTCATGAAAATATTTTTTCTTACAAAGATTCAACACAAAAACCCAGTGGGTTTTGTTAATGTCCCACCTGAAAAACCTCTCCCAATAGAAACCATCTTTTTCTTTTTTCCAGTTCATATTTTAAATCAAAATACTAAATAACATTTGCTCACAATTCTACATAAAAAAAGTGAATGTTTATGAATTTAATACAGAAATAAGTTTGCCTATAATAAGGGCCAGGTATCTTTATCCACACAAATCTCCATCCCATAGAAAAAAGCAATAGTGATATATATGCTGTTAAATCATGTTTCAGTATTTTAAATCATGGGATCATGTTTGTAGTAACCTCAGGACTTTTTTAATACTCCTAGTCCTCTGTTTTAGTGTAGTATTTCTTAATAGGGTAACCCATCGTTATATCATTCCTTGGTATATCGTGCATTCGGCTATTTCACTCTTTTTTAGTTGTCCCCTATAAATTTCCAGTTTTCAGCAACTGTTCACGGATGGTTAAAAGATGAAGTAAAACTACAAAATTTTGTGCAAGCTGTGAAGGAAACACCCACGTTAAAGAGAAAAAGAACAAGAGTCAGTGATGAACAAGAAATTGGCGAAGCTTTGTTTTTGCGGTTTATGGAACAAAAAGCCCTCCTTTATCTTGACCTATTATCAAAACTAAAGCTAAACTTTTGGCTAAAATGGTAAAGATCCAAACTACAAATTCACAGCAAGTGATGGGTGGTTTTGCAGATGGCAGAAACGACATGGAATAGGACAACTTTCAATACTCAGAGAAAAACAATTTACTGATTATAATTCCATAGAAAAATTTTCTGTTGATTTGAGAAGCATTATAGATAAAGAAAAGAAGGTTATGTAGATATCTTTTAGCACCCGAATTTCAAAAAAGAAACCTTTTGCTTAATTGAAGAAATTCTGGTAGATAAAATCAAGGATTCTGAACACTCTATATGGCACATATATGCAACATTTGTCATGAAGGGGTTAAAAGACATGACATTCTTCTAAATAACATACTGTGTCTGCCCTTGTGCTCACATTCCTTACAATTGATAGTACTTTTTTAAGCCTTTCCGGCACAGTGGTCCCACTCTGGGCACACCTAATTTTAATTCCAAACTTGCATTCGGCACCAAGAATATTTTAATAAAATTTTGTTTCTACAATGAAAGCTTAAATTTAGGAGTTCTTATTTTCTGAAAAAGTTGCTTGTAAATTCCGGTGTCAGTCAGTAATTTCTCATTTTATGAACAGAATTTGTCTTTGCCAGAAAGGGTTAAGAATCAATTAATGTTTCATCTGTTTAGGTTTTTTTTAATCATTTTTAAAAACAACCGTATTTGCAATTCTATACTTGATTAAACAGTGTATTATTCCCTGAATCTTTATTTTCCCCTTTCTAGTCCTCAGAATTGAAAAATGCTGTTCAGTGATGAATTCAGGAGGTGCACTTGGAAAGACACTGCCCCCAAAGATTTGAGATTTTATGCTTATTGATAATGAAAATCCACCAGATAAAAGTGTCTGAATTCAACATTGATGCTGTTATAATACCAATTCTCATGCTTCATCTCCAACTACATCTTTTGATGTTCATTCAGTCTTATAAAATTACAGTCAACTCCCTTTTATCTGCATAATTTGGTTGTAAACAATTTATAGTTAAAATTGCAAATAAATCCAACAGTTTTTTTACAGAAATTTACTTTTTCTTCTTTTGCATTCATTTTTTACAGATTTCAGAGAGAATGGATCTGATTAAAAAAATGAAGAGGAGATTAGTTTAATTAGTTATTATTTTTTCTGAGATATAATAAAAAAAAATGCTAATAATGAAAATAAGAAAAGTAAAGTTGTGGACATGAAAGAAATCTGGGCAGTGTGATTTAAATGTTTATGATTAACTGCCACTGTAATCAATCAAACATACAAAAATTTCTTGTTAATGTTGAAATTACAGGAGATACTTCTCAAATTTCTATTCCGTAATAGTTTACTCTTAAAACACAGTTTCTGAAATCAGGAGAAAATATTCTGAACAAAGACTTTTGTTTTATGAGATAGAAATCCTAATGGTTACAAAGAATCTGTAATTGTTAAACACCTCTTGATGTAAAATTATGTTGAAGACAGAATAGGAATTATTTGAAACTAGAGGCAATGATAAAAAACTCAAGTCTCTAGGGATAAAGTTTTCTAGGAGGCATGCTTGGACTGGCCCTCCTCCAAGGAATATTTCATAAAATCCAATATTCTAATTCATCTAATGTTTTAATCCAGTATATTTTCTGATTTGTGTGTGGGGATTCATTTATGTAGATTTTTGTCAATTAATAGACATTATAGCAAAAGAGAGATAATTTTATTATCACCACAAAGAAATTAAAGATGCACTGGGGCAATTTGCAGGAATGCAAACCAAAGCCTTTTACATTTTCAAATGATTCAGGAGAAAACATACACCTACAATTGAAAACATACTTTCTGAAAAATGGACTTGAGAAAAAAATAATGGAAGACAAGTTTTGTCTGGATTTTGTTGATTGAAAAACAGGATCTTGCTTTTTGTTGAAAGGAAGTGTGTCTACAAATTTGATGTCTCTTGCACTCTAATTATGATAAGGCTTTTTCAAATTATATAAAGTGTATGACTGAGAAGTGTAAATTTACTGCATTATTTTAGTTTTTTAGTCTACAAAACTGACTTTTTTTTTTTTTTGTAGAAACTTTGGATTGTGCACTACAGTTCAGCATAATCCAGCTAAAATATTTTTTCTTTAGGGGGCAAAATTTCTTTTAACCTTTTCAGGGGCAAGTAATTGTGTTTCTGTGATGTTGAGTTTGCACCAGAATTTTCAATTATTTTTTTAGAAAATAAGGAAATGCAATTTTACAGCTCTATTCAAGCTTGGGCTTTAGTTTTGAAAACTTCTATTTCCCTGCAGAAAATATGGATATTGTTCTTCATATAAATGTTTTTTGAATTAATTTTGCATACTGAATTTGTGTATGTGTGGCAAGATTTAAAGAAGCGTTTTTACTTAAAAAAAATAAACAGCATTTACTTGTCAGATGTTAATAGAAATTTCATCTGTCATATTTATAAATAACTTGATAATTAATTCATATTATGTTAAAGAAATGTATATTTTTTAAAAAGAGGTTGGAATACTTAGCACTCTTGCATCTTAGTCATAAAAGTAAAATTATTTGTAATAGTTTTAAAGATAATTGTTAAACTACAAACTATCAATGTTGAAATATTATTTAAATTACAGAAACCAAATTATAAGCAGTTTTAATTGGCAATTCTAGAAGCATCTATAACTATAAAATTTTTGATAGGAAGTGGAGAAATCAATTGAATTTTCTAAGTAGAATAGTATCATATATTAGTACATGTGCTGTGTTGATGGTAGATCCAATTAGACCCAACTATTGGTCAATTTAGCAAGTCAGACCTTTAGTTCAACAATCAGCCAGGCATTGTCTCATTCAATTTTAGCTGTTGGCTGAAGCAACAGCCAACATAAGCCAGACAGCCAAACTGAGCCATTGACCAATGAAGCTAGACAACAGTGGACCTATGATACCCAACAATTATCTGTTACTTGAGAATGTGCTCCTCTTGAAAAAAAAATTGTATAAAAAGGAGAGAGAATATTTCACAGCAACATAACAGTAAAAAAAAAAAAAAAAAAAAAAATTATAAATATCATCAGACCGAAAATGCATGCAAAGAATTTTTTTTTCTTTGTTAATGAACATAACTATTGATGTATCAAGTGAATCTTTAAATGAACTAATGTAGTAATGTATCTATTGAAAAAGTAAGCAGTTCTAATGCTGATATCTGTTAGAAATTATAAGATAGTCTCTGTTTAACTAATTGCTGGAGTTTTTGAATAGTACAGGATTTTTTATAAGAAATTGTGTAGCAAATATATTTGATGGTGCTTCAAAGATGCACATAGTGAATAAAGTGGAGACTCTGCAATATAATAGCAAGCAAGTCATCTTCTTACTTGGTGCTAGGTGCATGTGTTAAGCCTAGTACAAGTTTGTAAAATGATGAGTTAGTTGAAATAGAATATCCAAGGTCTGCGCTTTTTTCTGTGGGCCAGTCTGACCCTACACATAAGACTGGGAAATTTTAAAATGTATTAATATTTATTAAATTGATTATTTTTTCCATTTATGTTTACAGCAATTTATTTTTAATTAAATAATTTCAATTTTTTAAAATCAAATTAACATTCAGTTAATAAATCGTACGCGAGTTTTTATACTTCATTTTTCCCATCAGTGTACTTAGATAGTAAGCTGTATGTTTAGTGAGCTATAAGAAACAAATTAGAAGTAACTTTCCACATCAGCTTTGGCAGAGGAAAAAGAATTAAAAATTGTATACATTATTCTTACATGGAATGTTTCCTAGAGAGGCCCTATATGAACCATGAAGTAGATTCTTTTAAATGAGATTAAACTTAGAAATTTGTAGTTTTCATTCATGTCCTACACAAAATATGATTTAAACTTTAAAAATACCCCCAAAAATATTCTTACTGGAAAATTGCATAAAACTTAGTAGTGCCCAATCCCCTTTTTCTAAGAATCCCCCACTCCCTCTCTACACTTTTGATTGAAACATCCAACACAGCAAAAATTGTCAATCGTTTTTCTAAACAGGGGAAAATATATTCCCTGTCTTTAGTAAAAGTAATTGATGCCGAGTTACTTTGCTCGGATTACATTTCCAAGACAAACAATTTACAAATATGGTACCACCTTTTTATAGAGACCTCGGCCTTAGTCATAGCTGCCAACTGCCACAATTTTTGGATACCAGTATTTTTAAAAATATATCTTTGCCATATTTAATCCGAAATTATAGATAGAGATTTCTATTTTAAAAAATACTGTGACCAAACATTGTAGCAATGGGTAATTTTCACATTTTTTCAATTTAACTTGCATTTTATAGAGAATAAAATTTAAAGCTAATTTTCAGTACTATTTTCATGTGTATTTGAAATTTGGATAATTCATTTAACTTTAGAAACTCTGTTTTTGACAAAAGTGGTTTCGATGTCACTGCACATGTAAACAAAATTTCACTTTTTCATAATTTTTTATCTGCTTATCAGAAAATTTTATTCAAATCAAAACGAATTATTAAGCATTAAAATGAATTAAGAAAATAAATCATATAATATGTAAAGCCAATTTTTCATTTTTCTTGTTTTATTTTGTAATGAAAACATGTACAGAAAAAGTATAAACATGCATTAATATTTAGAAATGTTAAAATAATCTTTAAAAATTTTGTTTGTGTCTTTGAGTAGAGGAGTTTAAAAAATACATGTTTCATGTGTGGTGACATCAAATCAATCCTGTTGCATTTCCAGATTATGTGGATTTGTTTTGCTTTTTTTGGAGTTTAAAACTGCAATAACTAATTATTTTAGCGATTCAGAGTTACATTTTGTCTGCATTGATTAAACACAAAAGAAAGCATAATCTAAAACGAGTACAGCTATGCTTTGTAGAGAAGGAACATTATGCAACTTATTCACTATTTTATATGCTATTCAATATTTGCACAGTTTAATATACATAAATAAGTAAAATACTTCACCCGTTGGCAACATCTCATTTGTGCCAATAGTACCAAGACCCCTATAAAAGAAAAAAAAAGAAAACCACAATTTTCAATAGATTTATAGTTATTGGAAAATTTAAAATCATTCATCTTTCTAATAACTCTAGAATCCTAATTTATTGCATTTTGAAAAATATCACTGTTCAAAATCCATCTGTGTACTAGAAGGTCTTTATTTTTAGCAAGAGTGTTTTGATATTTATAATGTTTCAGACTTTAAAGCTTAATTCTTTATCATCAGTATGTTAGCAGATTTTCAGATTGTTTCTTGTCCTGATATTTAACAACTTTCATATACTTCAGATCATTAAACATTTTAAATAGTAGAACATTTCACATTTGAAATAAATCAAATCTATCAGAATTTAAAATAATATACACTACCCCATTCTTTTCATTTCCATAGCAATAGAATTTGTTTGTCTTCCTGTAGTCTTTGAAGCTAAAAGTGTGTTCATACCTATTGAGATAAGATGTAAATGTTATTTGCAATCAAACTCTAGCCATATATCTTAAATTATTTTCTTCAGATGAGTTATGCATCATTGTAATTTACATACATACAAAATTAAAAGGAGTTGCCAAGATCTTTCGACTGTCTTAATATAGAATTTAGAATCTGTAGTACATCATCAGAAACATGGATTTTGATTGGATGCATAATATGAACACCATCAAAGTTTTTTATATATAAATAATAAAATAAACATAAAAACTACAATGGTGTTACAAAAAATTGATACATTTGAATTTTGTTCAAAAAACCTATGTTTCTGATTTTGTATATTCTATTAAAACAGTCCCTTTGTATGTATGGAAATTTTATCTATTTTTAGAATGAGTATTTTTTCTGTAGTAATCAAGGTTGCAGCAATAACTGTTTCTATTGTTAACTAAGTAGGCCATTTTATTCTAGTAGAATGCTATATGTAGATATTTATCAAAGTTCCAAACTTTTGATATTATTCTTACTAGTTTTACTCTTTTGCCTGTTTCAGTGCACTTAGTCTATTGCAATTGAGTAGCTTTTCTTAGTAAGTTTCCAATTTTGCATTGTTACAAACTTATGAAACAGTTTAAGCGTATGTTTCACCTCTCTCCCATCATGATATCTCATGTTAACCTGTGGGAAAATTTAATTATTATAAATATTGGAAAGCTGTTTTCACCATCAATAAGTAAATGTAAATTGCCAGAGTGATTTTCTCAAAATTGTCTTCTTCAATTTTAAGTATATATATTTTTTAAAAACCAGTAAACTATAAAGTTTCTTCAGATAATTAAATACAATGAACATGTAGTGATATCATCTCACTTGAACAGTGTAAAGCGAGTTACTAGCTTAGAGTAACTGGCTTGGCCTTTTGCTTGAAACTAACATTCTTGCTTAATGTTCATGAGATCCTTGGTTCAACTCCCACCAGTGGCAGCAATCTCCTCAATGGGTACCCGGACAAATACGCAACAACCTTCAACAACAATCAACTCATCTCATAATCAACAGATGGCAGCACTAAGTAAATCATCCCTGGCAAGCAAAATCTGTGAAATGCTCACAGCGCAAAGCCTGTCATGCTGTGCATCACATATGCGTACGACAGCATCATTCACGAGTGAATATTGCTCATCTTACGTCAACAAGACGTCTCCCTCACTGGAGATGGAGTGTGTAGCAACCTCATCTCACTTGAACAGTATAAAGCAAGTTACTAGCTGAAAAGTAACTGGCTTAGCCTTTTGCTTGATGCTAACACTCTCGTCTACTGTTTATGAGATCCTTGGTTCGATCCTTTCTTGCGCCAACCTCCTGAAACCCAACATGAGTGAAAAATTGACCTGGGACCTTCAGCGTAACATGCTGTAATTCATTACCACTGAGCTACACAAGTCAATATCCTAGCCCGGCAATTTCTTATATGTATACATCTTGGAGTCACTAGCCAGCAAATCATGCAGCACGAGATGGCAATAGCAATGATGAATTAATAAATATTCATCAGTAATTAATTACATATTAAAGCACAAACAATATGTCTCCCATTTCAAGAGCGTGTTGTAACACATTGTTGCTCTTGAAACTGAAAGTCCCAGATTAGAGTCCTGGCCCAGGTCAATTTTTTACTCATGTTGGGTTCATTGTATTTATGTCAGAATTAATACGTTCTTAAATTGTACTTAAAAGTAATCAGACATATTGTTTATGTACTTTAATATGTAAAATTTCTACTTGTAGAAAATCTTCCAAGTTTTATCATTTAAAATAATACTTACAATAATAACAATAAAAAAACAGCAATTTATGTTCGATTTCTGATAATTCTATTCTTCCCAAAGGTTATGATGGGATGAAAAGGTGAAGTAGAGGAAGATTGAACATATAAGTTCTTTATTATATACAATCATGTATTTTCTCTAACTTTTTGCTAGCACATTTTTTCATTTATATATTAACAAACTTTCTTATGGTGTCCATATTATCATAAAGTTAGTAATTAAAAAGTATTTTAAATAAAACATATTTAAATTGTAAGTATTATACATGTCTATTATATACATATATATTATATATATACATACATATGTATTTTTTTAAAAAATGTTTTATGAACTGTACCAGTAAATTGCACAAAACTTCAAAAGAGAAATTTTTATCAAGATATACAAAAACTTATATTGTTTTTGTGTTGTGTTTTCAGAAAATTTAATCAGATATCAAATTTATAAAGCATTTAGAATTAAAGTGCTTTTAACAAAAATGACATTAAGCAGAAAACTATCAATCCACATTTAGAATAAAAAGAAATCCCTTAATATTTTTTGTGGAAAAGGGTCATACTTTGTGCATATTTATAAATTTGTAGATTTTCTTATGAGTTTGTGGGTTGGTAGCTTTTTGCATATCATTTTTAAAATACATGAAAATTTTAATACTGAAACACAAATATTTGATTATGGCTTAAAATTGAATAAATGTCATTTTTTGTTAAACCATTTCTGATTCTCATGCCAATTTGAATGGTTAAAAATTGATGAGATGTTTACTCACATTAATCAACTCCAATTTATATTGCTAATCCAATAGATGCATTCAGTATATTTATTGTATTATTTTAAGATACATCAGTAAAATCTCGGTTGTTTGTTAGAAATTTTTTGCTTTACCAAATTCATTAATCTTTAATACATAAAAGCAGATTTTAAATTGTTTATTTGAGTAAATTTTGGCTTAAAAAAAGATTAAATTTTATTGTTTTAATTTCCAATGTAAAATAACTATTTTTGCTAAAGAAGTGTAATAATAGTTTTAAAAATATCTAAAATTGTCTTTGGGAAAGCAAGAGCCATCGTGAAGCCTGGATCACGACCTAGAACCCGACTCTCCTTCTGGAGTTTTGGCGACGAAGTCGCTGGGTGTTCTCGGCAGTTCATCAGGTGTCTGTCCCATGCAGACATTTCCCCAGAGTGGGGTTGCTGTCATAACGACCTATGTCATCCACACTTGGTAAATTGGCTTAAAGGTCTGCAGTGGGGAGTGGCCCTGGGCTGGTCGCAGCGCCGTAGCGAGACAAAGCTGCTGGTGCATTAAAAGTATTTTAGGACTTGGGAGCGATGGTCGGAACACATGTCCCTGTGGGTGCCTAGTGGCGCAGCCTAGTTTTACCCATAAATAAAAAATACCTTGGTTAATGACCATCATAACATTTTTAACGTTAAGTCGATTTTAGCGCTAAACTATAACAGTTGAAAGCAATCTCAAACCTTTTTTACAGTTCATTTGACAAAGTTAAAAATTCATTTCAGTAATGATGAATTTAATAAATATATTGACTAAAATTTTGCTACAAGAGAGACAAAATGTTTTACATTACTGCCATTGTAAGATCCACCTAAGAACTTTATCATATAAAACTGAAAGATTACTGCATACCATAAGAATGAAAATAACTTTAAAAAAAGATAATTAATAGAAATGTTTTCTATTTTATACCCAGATAATCATTGCCTTTGTTCGAAAAATAAAGGTTTCAATCAATAAGTATGGAATTTGGGAAAATCCATGGTAATGACATTTACAACTTTATAATATTTGAAATTAAAAAAAAAAATCATATTTAAACTAATGCACAAAATGTTGACAAAAATTTTTGACATTCATGGTTGACTTGCTTAATTCACATTTTTTTAGCCAAGGAAATCAAATTTACCATTTAAATCCAATTTAAATCTTTAGTAATATACTCTTTAAAGCAGCTCTTCAACTTAATTCTGGATAGGTTCCTTATTAATGGTGTCAATCACCATGGAAAAAATGAATTGAGATTTTACTGAAATACGATGGTCAATTAAGAACTATTATGAAATACATTAAAAAAAAAGCATCATCTTTTTGGATATAGATATGTAATTATTCCATCCTTTGCTGATTCATGTTAAATTTTATTTCAAGTGATTGCATTTGTTAAAAGAATATTTTGTATTTAGAAAGCTTATACATTTGTTATGTTATTTGAACCATTAATAGAAAAAAATGTTCTTTGTTAAAAAATAAAATTGAAATAAAGTTATTTGACTGTTTTGCTTGAGTTATTTGAAGTCAGTCTTCTTCTTATACCTAGGATGCAATGCTGTTCCATGACACATTTTTTTCTTCAAGACTTGATTCACAAAGATTTTTTTTAAATCTTTGTGAATAAAAAGGTATTTGTGTTAAGAATTTATTCTTTTCTTTTTTTAAAGAAAAGAATAATTTTTTATAGCTTAAAGCTCCCCATTTATTTCTATGTGGATACAGGGATCTGTTTAGAAAAATCTCAAAAGTTTTCATCTTAAAACAGGATCCTTCACAAAAATTCTCATCTTAAAACAGGACCCTTCACAAAATTTTTTACCTTAAAAATAGACCTTTCACAAAACTTTTCCACCTCTAAACTGAACTTTTCACAAATTTTATCATTTAAAAGTAAAATCTTACCTTTCACAAAACAATTAAAGTCACCCAAATACGTATTTCTTAGCTTTTTTTATACATTAAGGATAGATACACAGGAACCTGAATATAACTATATTTTCAAATTAACAAAATTATGACTATAATTTTCACAAATAAAAAAATGCTGTTCACAATTTCACAAAAACAGGGCCCTGTGAGAAAATTCTGGACAGACCCCTGGCATAGTAAAGAGGTTTTTTTAATGAGTTTTGGGATGTACGATCTTATGCATCTAACAGATGCCTCCAACAAGACAAAAAAGAACATTTTAAATATTCCCAAGTCCATACTTTATTCATATCTTTGAAACGATCTTTCAAATGGGATTTGGAGTCCATGAAAAACAGTCTCACTTCCTCATGCGGTGCCAAAATTTCTCATAATTTCTGAATGCAAAAGTAGCTGTTTGTGTTACTCCCAATTTCTTTGTACAAAATTTAAAAAATGTTAGAATTCAATGAACGAGCATTGATATAGTTTACTACTGTAACAACTTCGTTGAACATAGCCTTCAAATCTCCTGGCTTTTTTTTGGCAACCAGTGACTTATGGTGAACACAACAGTGTGTCTAAAATACAATGTACTCTTTGAGCTTTGACCAAACTGATCAAACCATTAATAAGTTCCTCTCATATCTCGAATCTCAAATGTATTTATACTGAAACGTCTTGACCAGTTTATTTCATTTTTGTGTATGAAACTGTCTAAACATATGAGTAATGCTGCACTTGAGTGAGTTGGAAACGATTTACAAAACAAAATCTTCATGTATTTTATCACCAAATTTATAACTAACAAAAACATTTTAAAGTAACATTATAGGAAATATCTAAACACTCATCTAGTTGCAATAAGAAAAAAAAGGGCTGATTCTTATACGTTCAATCAATTGGTTCTCAATATTTTCACACAAGTCTTTGATTTAGTATCATTAGATAAGGAAATTAAATTTAAATCTTTTGTTCCTTTTCTCGTAGTGTTGTTATGATTATTGTCTTAGCAGTAGTTAGAATTAAATTCTCTGCAATTGTATGAGGTTTTACAGACTTTGGTACCTGAGATACCTGATATGAGGCAATTCTTTATTGGAGCCAGATGCATCTTTTCAATTCATTTGTGACTTGTTTGCATATTCTTTGTGATTAATATTGTAAATGTCTACAGAGTTTTGCTGTTTTCATGCACTTATTTGACTATATATCGTGATAAATAACACATGCGGGTTGATCTTCATTATTAATACAGGGGCTCGTAAATCCTAATGCTAAATATTCTTCAGAATACTTACCCTTTTTCCTTTGCAGTATTTTCTTCTTTGTTAAACATTTTGAGATGTTGAATCATCATTGTCTAAATCTGACTCCTTCTAACCTTTAAGGCGGTATTAAAAAAAAAATATTTTTCCACGCTCAACAACTCAAAATTTTGAGACACATTCTCAGACTCATTTTTAAAAGTAACAACAGGAAACTTGGCGGCGTGATTTATAAAGACATTTATAAGGGCCCCATGTTTTTATTTTTCATTCAATTAATTAGAAATTGATTTACAGACAATTATTAAAAAAAGTATGATCATTTTTTTTGTTTCAAGTGCTATCGCGTTGGGAAATTCGGTTCAAAATGTCCACTTTGACAGCATTTTTTGAAATATATTCTGCCTTTATGAAAAAATCGAGACATGGGGACATTATAAAGTTTCTGAATAAGAGAACCTGCCAATTGGATGCATTTTAGAGCAAAAATGAATTTACAAATGTGTCTCAAAATAAGCAGTTTGGATTTGAATACATCCTTAAGTTACTATAATTCTTTAACCACTCATCCATAACTTGAATTAAAAGATATTATCAAACTATGTAAGTATGTACAGGGGTGATTGTGGGTTCATGAAAAAATACCTGAAATTTTAGCGAGAAAACGCTTTTGTAGGAGAGAGGGAGAAGGGAACATATAATTTATTGCAGTTAGCTCAAATTATGAAAAATATGAATTTAATTGTATTTAGCAATCATATGAAATTGGTATTTTAGTCTTATTTGATGAATTTAAACCGAAAACCAGAATTTTGGTACTGAAAATGAAAAAAATACCTGAATTCAGGTATATAACCTGAACACAATCATCCCTGGTATGTAAATAGGGATGCACCGAATATTCGATATCTATTTGGTATTCAGCCTATTCGGCCATATTACCAAATATTCAGTGAGGCCAAATATTTCGATATTCGGTCAAACCGAATACTTGAAGATTTTTTTTTAAAAATATTTTTAAAAACCCACAATTTTTACTTTTAACTGTCAATTAATAAAATATTAAAAATAATTAGAAATAGAATCATATTTCAATGAAACAGAATATTTTTACATTAATTATTTGCTATTTGAAAAGTGTCACTTAAGAAAATTAACCATTAATGAGGACCTTCATAGGAATTAATGATGTACAAGTAAATGCAAGTTCCTGAATATTGTCTAGTAAATAAGCTGTTTCTTGGTTTTTTGCAAACATTATGCTTGTAAACAAAATGGAAAAAAGAACTCTCACAGGTGATAATAGACATCAAGACACAAAATTTTTGCTGGGAAAACCAGGATCACAACACACTTATTCAATCAAAAAAGTGCATCTTACTCCATGTCAAATTTGAATTTTCATTTGCTAGTTTAATAATATTTAAGATATTGAACATAGTTACTTTGATTTCTGTGAATCATGAGAAGTATGGAAATTGCCACCATTCATATCTGAACAACATTGAACTAGATATTCCTTTATTCTACTTACACTATGTCACTGGCCAAAATTCAGTCACTTCCAATACCATCATATTTGCTACAAGCAAACTTAATACAATGCAAATATCATAAATTTTTTCTTCATTGTCGTTAAAGTTGTGAACGAAAATTCAGTTTCAGCTTGCGGTGACACACCCTGTGTTTTTGATTGAAGGTATTGTATTTTTGATGGAATAAGTAGACTGAGATAATGTTTCTTGCTCAAAAAATGTTCGCCTTGACCACATTATCGATGCAGAAAGTTCGTTCCAAAGTGTGTGGACACCCTGTATGTTTACAACATCTGATCATATGATTGCCCATCCCAGAGAGCTACTCTCTGGTTCATTAAAAAACTTCCTTGCCAAATCAAAAGCAGCTGGAAAGTTATTCTTGCTGATTTGCAACCATTTTAACATATTGTATTGTTTTATTTTAGTCCCTTCCTGACAAATAAACACTGCTATATCACTGTAAAATATTTCTTCTAAATCATTCAAAATTTTTCTTTGATTTTAAAGTATTTGCTTTAGAACATTTTATAAATTTATTTTAATTCACAGAAGAAGGAAGCTACAAAGTTAAAAAATTTATTAATTAAAAAAGTTTTAAGACTATCTTCTTTTTAAGTTGTAACTCAAAGTATAGATTTTTTTTTTATGTAAAGGTTTCTTCTAGTTCTTAAAATGGTAGTATCTGTGTGAAATACTATGTAAAATTGTTTTAAAATTTAATTTTTAATACTTTTAAACTGAAATAAAAACATACTCGGTCAGCCGAATATTCAGTATTCGGCCCCACTGTTACTATTCGGCTAGCCGAATAGTCGGTATTCAGTTTACCTGTGAGCCAAATATTTGGTATTCGGCCAAAATCACTATTCAGTGCATCCCTAGTATGTAACAAGAAAGACTAAAATATGACTGGTGCATTTCACAAAGACAATGGCTAAAATCATTTGATAAGTGTTTTCAGATAGCAGTATGCTAATACAGGTACACCACACTCACAGTAATTGCAAAAGAAACACTAATTGGAGAAGCAAGCCTGACACAGCAAGTAATTATTTTGATAAAAATTCAAATCGATTTTAGTTTGATTGAGATATTGTGCCGATTAAATTTAATTTGGCCATTTTTCTTCTGTTAAAGTTTTTTAGTACCAATTCCTTGATGGATTTATTGTTTTAATATGGTGACTTAAGTGTGTTATTTCAAGTACTAATTCACTGGTGGCCAAAGAGGAAGTCATATTTTCTTTGCTTTATTAATTATGAATAAAGAACTTTTTATTTGACTCAAAGAATTTTTGTTATTCCTGTCTCAACCTCAACATGCTTCAATTACATGAGATCTTTTCATTCTCCCGTATAGATCAGGAGGCGGCAGCACAGACAATCACCTCATCAAGTTCACGGCTGAAATTCCAGAATTAGTTAAAACTTGATTCGCATATTAAAACGCAATCAGTCTGCCAAGTCATATCATGGTGGAAAACACCTGAAAACCCGATTTTAGTGGTTGGCTTGTAGGTTTACCATTGTGTATTCCTGGTCCCAATCCTCCATGTTTTCATACCTTTGGGTGCAGTAAAGCACAAAGGTAAACCTACGAGCCAACCGCTAAAATCGGGTTTTAAGGTGTTTCCACCAAGATATGACCTGGCAAACCGATTGCGTTTTAATATGCGAATCCAGTTTTAACTAATTCTGGAATTTCAGCCATGAACTCGATGAGGTGATTGTCTATGCTGCCGCCTCCCAGTCTATTAGTGACAAAAAAAATTACTTAAATTGTTAATTTAAGGGGTTTATTGCCTTTCTAATTGCAAAGTACAGCGATATAATTTTTCACAACAGCAAAAAAATGTTACATTCGATCATACTAAAACTCTAAACCAATAAAATTCACACCACAATATTTTAACAGCTTTCTTTTGAAATTAATTACAAAGAAGAGGCTTGAGTATAAACATACTTTTTAATGGATTACAAAATTATTACAAGAACTATTAAAAATAGTTGTTTTCTTGAACAAAACATTATCACAAAATTTTGTGACAACAAAAGTTATTCATATCAAAATTTAAACTTTGACATTTTTTAACTTTTCAATAGACTTAAGGAGAAGTTCATTACCTACAGTAGAGTTATCTTTCAGAAAGGATTGCCATTCCAGTGTGTGCATGATACTTTCCACATTGTTCACGAAATATTCTGTTGCACATTCCAGCAAACTTGAATCACTGTGATTCAATGCAAGTTGAATGACATCACAAATATTGGTGGGAGACAACGACTTCTTTATAAAATTAGAACATTCTTCTTTTAGGCCCATCATTTCATATTTATCAGCAATATAATACAATCCAATCATGATATTCTGCCCTAATGTTTCTATTTTTCCACTGTATATGTATGAAAGAAACAGCTCCATAGCTTCCGGATCACAGTCAGGTGCATCAATGATGCCATTTTTCTTCTCCATCATATCATGGCTGAGCATGGACTTGAAAACTCGTGAACGAGCTCTGAGAATATCTTGATGTGCTTTAAGTTCCTTATCACCAACCTTTAAAATTAAATCATGATTCTGTCCTTCTAGAAGCACTTTCCTATAATCTTGACACAAAGATCCATCATCTAAAGGAATGAAAACAAATTTTTTAATAAAATGATATAGAGTTGGTTATATTGGGTGTATAAAACATCCTGGAACAGTGTAATATCTCGAAAAATAGACATCAGATTTAAAAAAAAGAAAATACATGTCAAATATTTTTGTGAAAGTTATTTAATGGTGCCAAAATTAGGTACCCCCACCCCTTTTACGGAGGCTGAAGGGGAGTAACTTTGAAATGTCAAACTCTATTTTTTTTCCAGGTTCTACGGGACAAAATACATTAATTTTTTCCATAAACTTTTTAAAGATCTTTTGTAGATGGTGCTGTAATTGCTAAAAAGTAAAACTGTTGTGAATGTCTATGGACTGTAATATCTGGAGAAATAAACATCAGATAATTTTTTTAAAAAATACGTTGAATATTTTGTGAAAGCTATTTAATGGGACCAAAATTAGGTACCCCCCCCCCCATAGGGGAAGCAGAAGGTGGGCAACTTTGAAATTTCAAATGGGAACCCCCCCCCCCCTATTTTTTTGCAGATTCGAATTCTCTGGAACAAAATACATTAATTTTATCCATAAACCTTTTAAAAATCTTTTGTAGATGGTGCTGCAATCGCTAAAAAGTCAAACTATTGTGAATGTCACCGGAGTGTCTAAGATAAAAGAATACTTCTGCATTATGCTGATTACTTCATTCAAAATAATTAGTCTCCAGAAACTCAATGAAACTAACTGCTTTTAAAGTGTAACACAGGAATAACAATGTTGTACTAGTTTTCTATTCAATTTGGGATGCTTGTTTAAAGTGATTCCCTTCACCTCTTACTGGACACTCTTTGAAGCACTTTATGCTGTAAGATTTTAAAATTGACTACAACCATGCGCTTGACACAGTGCCAATTTTCGAATATCTCTGGTGTTCTTGAATTGGAAACATCGCGTATTGTCTCTTTCAGCTCCTCAATGTCGTAAGGTTTGGCCTTGTAAACCTTACTTTTCAAATATCCCCAATAAAATTAATAGATAAATTTAATGTATTTTATTCCATAGAATCCAAATCTGCAAAAAAGTAATGGGGGTTCCCATTTGAAATTTCAAAGTTGATGCCTTTTGCGGGTGGGATGGGATGGAGGGTTCCTAATTTTGGCAAAATTAAATAGCTTTAAAAAAATATTTGACAGGTTTATATATATTTTTTTTAATCTGAGGTCTACTTCTCAAGATACTGCACCATTCAGGGACTTATTCACCTGGTATGTGACTATCATGAACAGAATTTTTTCAAAAAGTTAGTAAGTAGATTAGTATTCATATTTGCCCCTCCCCTTCCCGATAGAAAAAGGAGTGAAAAATTATTCTAACACAATATATTTATAATTTTATTATGATTTAGGATGTATATTTACCACCTCTCTGATTGATTTTTGCCTGAAGATTATTTAAATGTGTTATACAAGATTCGAAACAAGTTTATTTAACAAATTGTAATGTATAAATTGGATTTTTTTTTTAAATTAAAAATATAATACTATTATAGTTTTTTTATATATGTTAATATGCATGCATATCATAAAGTAAAACATATAAAACAGTATGATGATGTTATGAGGACGTTGTATCTTACTTATAATAAAATCCAAAGGCGAGAAAGTGTCTGTAACGGTACCGGGTTGTACCACTCTGCGATTCGACCGTAGTTAAACGCCATGTTAGGCTTACTGAAAAAGAAGTTATATTATCTACTTTCGTCGTTTAAATATTTGTAAAAGCATATTCAAGCTTTTAAATCTTTTAATTTTGTTTAAAACCTTAAAACACTATTTCATAAAAAAAAAATTTATATTAACATTTCTGTAAAAAAAAAAAATCTGTAAGCACTTTTTTTTTTCAGAATGCGGTGATTTATTTCCTTGGGAGAGATTTGAGGTTGATTCAGTATACTGTCGCCATCTACTGGCGGATTTTGAAATTGCTTCCATCGTTCCGGAATGCGGGTCCTCCCGGAATTCACGATTATTTGACAAAATTCATGTTTTTTTTCGTGATTCTTTGACAAAATTTGCATTTTTTCTGCTGCTCTTTGACAAAATTTCCTTTTTTCGTAGTCCTTTGAAGAAATTTGCGTTTTCTTTTTGCGATCCTTTGAGGAAATTTGTGTTTTTTGCTATTCTTTGATGAAATTTGCCTTTTATTCACGATCCTGTGACAGAATTCGTGTTTTTTCTGAGATTGACGAAATTAGCGGTTGTTTTTTTCCCATCCTTTGACGAAATTTCACTCTTTTCGCGATCGCTTAACGAAATTAGACATTTTTTCGCAGTGCTTTGAAGAAATTTGTGTTTCTTTTTCTAGACCCTTTGAAGAAATTCATGTTTTTCCGCGATTATTTGCGAAATTCACAGTTTTTTTTTTTTTTTTTTTTTGTGATCCTTTAACTTTTTTTTTTTGTGATCCTTTGATGAACTTTTACATTTTTTTCGGAGTCCTTGGCAGAAATTTTCGTCTTCTTCGTAAGCCTTTGACGGAAATCGCGTTTTTCTGCAAATTGTTAACAAAATTAGCATTTTTTTTTTTTTTTTTTTTTTTTTTTTTTCAATCCTGCAACGAAATTTGCGTTTTTATTTTCGGTACTTTGACGAAATTCACGTTGTTTCCACAATCCTTTGATGAAATTTTCTATTTTTTTCTGCGAACGATAGACATAATTGATTTTTTTCGGCGACTATCATTCAAAATTCGAGATATTTATGTTCGAAATTTTGGACTGAAGACTTAAATTTTCGAAATCAAATGCCTTAAATTTTTAGGAAAACTTGAACAGAATCACCCCTGATGAAATAAATACATAACTATTTTTTTTTTTCTAACGAATCGTAATATAAATTAATTTTTAACTAAAATTTGAGAGGAAAATGATATGTTTTTAATTTCTGGAAGAGAAGGGGGGTGGGGGGACCGTGTTCACCCGCCACTGAAGTAACAATATTTTAGTGATTAAACATTGAAACACAATGGACTGAAAAAAAATTAGGAATCGGTAAAATTTTCGAAAAATTTCAGAAAATCTAAAATTTTAGTAAAATTTTACAAATTTAGAAAATTTTCGAATTTTTCTTTTCGGACTTTGGGTTTTTCCGGATTTTGGATTTTCGGATAATGGGTCATATACTGTAAAATGATTCTTTCTTATCAAACGTAATTAAAATATAAGAAATGCATAGTACGGCGTAATTTCCATTTAATTTTGCTTATGTAATCAAACAATGAGTTATATGGTAAGTCAAGCTGTTTAAAAACTCATTGATAACACTTTTTTACAAAAACTTTCGCACATGGATTATTTGTTAATAGTTGATTTTGTTCAATCGTTGAACTATTTCAGAAATTTAATACTAAGTAAATATATATATATATATATATATATCCTTATTATTTTTATTTGTAGAAATCATTTGTCCTTTTTAAAATGTATTTCAATAATAAATATCAGATCAACAATCCGTCATTTTTGAGGGGGTTATATACTAGTCAAAAATAAAATTGATACAAACCAAATACATTAAAATGTACACATTAATATGTTTCACATCCAGCTTTAACATCAATCACATAAAACACTAGCAAATGTCCTTCTCACAGTCCTCAAATGTCCCCCAAAACACGACAACAACTGAATCCTACTATTACCTGATTGGCTGTCTAAACACTCCTGCTCATTGGTTGCATTCAAATAAAGGAAGGCTACTTCATGTTAACCTAAGCTAGTTGGGTTTCTTTTTTTGTTGTTGTTTATTTGTCTATAACTTTTGATGAAATACTAATAATTGAACAAAATTTATTTCATTACATTCTTGATTAAATTATCTTTCCACTAATATATAATTTTATGGTATTACTTAAACAGAAAGCAGTGTTATGATCCATCAAACAAAAAATACACCTTTTCAAAAAGATTTCAACACAATTTTGGCCACTATTGTATGGTATTAGAGAAGTAACAGTCTTCCAAAAGAAAAACAGAAATTAAGAAAGTGATTGGTGGTAACATTAGTAATGCTCAATAAAGTTTTCACAATTGTGAAAACTTTACTCAATCTCTCTTATTAATAAGAAAGATCATCCATTATACATCATGCAATTTTCATCTTTTTTTTTAATCCCTCCGTTCTTCTGAGTCACTCAAGTGATTTCCCACCCCCTTCCCCTGTTGTGATTGTGACCTCCCTTTTTTTTCCCAATTATTAAGAGCTAATTTTATACAAAAAATACATGTGATCCGTTACCTAAATACATTCTATTATCTTGTTTCATTTTATTTCACACTGTTCCAAGCAATTAAAAAAAAAGTGAAAACATACCTAATAATATCCCAATAAAAATGCATATATGTTTAACTAAACTTATTGCAACTAATTCTTAACAATAACTATTTTTTTTTTCAGATTTTATATGTGACATTGTGTGTTAATCCACCCCTCTACCTGTCACACCTCCACACCTTTTGAAGTACAACAAAATGGGTGACACCTAATGATAATGATAAAATCAAAATACTGTACAGTTTCTAAAAATCTGGAAACCTCCAAAATCCAAAATGCTAATTCTGCAAGTAATTTTGCCCATTAACACTTTTGTTTTGCCACTTTAGATGGCAAAAACCAATCAATTTGCTCAACTTTTTTCAGAAATTTACACATGACAGATTCTGTTGCTTAAAGTTTACAATATAGTTTTATTCTAATAGTGAATTTTTTATATCTAGGTTTTATATTGTGAAAATTTTCACTATTAAGGATGCAATCTGGTACACATTAGTTAATGCCTAAAATGCTATTAAATCAGAAATTTTCATAAACATTACCTGGTACCATCGGTTGCTGACAGTATATTGAATAAAACAATAAAAGACTTTGAACTGAGAAAATGTATCACTGAACATGAATTAATGCTTATATACAGAATTAAAGAAAGGGTTATTGCACATAAGCCATAACTGTGGGGGGAAAAAAACAAACATTAAAAATGTTTAATTAAATGTTCTTGATAATAAAAATAACTTTTTTTTTAATTAATAATTTCTACTTTTAGTCATGCTGTATATTTTAAAATAAAAACGGCATTTATTTCCTACAAATTCAACTTATTATTCTAAAACCTCTATAATCTAGAATTGTTGAGTCTGGAATGATTCCAGATTTTAGAGAGACTATTGTATAAGATAATTAGAATACCTTCTACTTTTGTCATCTGACACTTGTGGCCATACCAATTCTGCAACAGAATAACCTCAGAACAATCTGGACATTTTATTGGCTTATCGAGGCACTTCTTCTCATGTAGTGAAATGATTTTAGCATCCACAGCTTCTTTGCAGTGAGAACATTCTGCTGTTTCAATGTCATCTAAAGTAAAACAATGTAAACAAAGAAACTATTAACTCTAACAACAAATAACAAAAATTATTCAAAATAAAATTCTGAATTGAAAAAATAATAAATTAAAAACATGCTTTTATGTATTTAAAAATAGAATTTTAAAAAAATTCTGGAGGTCACAACAAAAGCCATAAAGTGCGAGGCGGGGATGGAAATACTCTAAATAAATTGGAATTTTAATCATATTCATAATGCAATATAACCGATTTAATGATTCCCTCAGTTTAACAATAAATTTTTATGGTCCAAATTCATCTATATGCAGTACAAGATCTTTATAGTGCAAACCTAAAAACACAAGGTTGTGCGCTATATAGAATTTTGCGTTATATAGATCACATTTCATACATTACTAAATTTATCTTGTAAACTGGCCAAATATGTCTAAAACATATCAATATACATTGGGAGATCTTTATATTGCATTCTTTGGGATCAGTTGTGCCTAGATAATATTTTTTTGTATATTACAGATCATTCCACACATTGTTAAATTTACTTTATAAACATAATCCAAATATGCTTGGACCACATCATTCATTATATTACTAATTTTCAAAACATTTTATTGTAATAATAGCAATTTTTTCGTTAAAAATCTCTGAATTAAAATGATAAAGTTAAACTAATATATAAAATTTAGTCTTCTAGAGAGTAACAATTTTTTACAAAGTGGAAATGCAGGTGCTTTTTAACTGCAAAATTCATTGTTTACATCTCAGAAGTTGTGCATTATATAGAGAACTGCATTATATAAAGAATTGCATTATAAAGATCTTCTGCTGTATTTATTTTTATGTTGAATGATCTTCATGTTAACAATAGTGATTCCCAATTTAATGGTAATTTTGATGAATTTCAAATACTTTAAATGCCTTTTTTAGCTACAAGACTTATCAGTTTTTTCTTTTTGTTGTTTTTCTATTGACCAATGTGTTATGAAGAGTTTGATTTAGAGGAATTTGAAATATCAGATCGATATGGTATTTCTAGCCAGAACTTTTAATTTATAGATTATGTAAACTTTGAATCTCGCATTTCTGTTTGTGAACTACAAAATATTGAAGAAACTTGAGAAAAATACAATTTGTCTGATTAAGATTATGATTCTAACACAGAATCAGGATAAAATCGCAAAAGTTACTTCAACTGAAGCAAATGTTGGATCAGATGCAGTGAAAAATACTTTCTAAAGATTTGACATGGATAGGCATTTGCATAAGGCTTTTGAGAAATCTGAAAAATTTATATCACTGGCTATATTAAAGTAAAAAAAGCAATGCATTTATCAATAATTTTTAATTTTTGAAAGTAAATATTCACGATAAAAAAGTAAAATATAAATAAATACAAGTGGTTTGTTAATTTTTTTTAAATTTAATAACGAACTTTTATGCAGTTTTAATTTATCTAATGTTTTCTACCATCATTTAACAATAACCTTGATTTAATGATTTTAATGAAACCCTTTGCAATCATTAAATTGAGGTTTGATTGTATATTTAAAATTTTTGAATGTTTAGGAATGTTCTTTCTTTTGATTTTTATTGCGGCTTTATATCGTTTTCATATTGTTTTCAATGCTTCACCATTTTTACAATTTTTGATGAAAAAAAAATATTTTCTTTTTTTTAAGTAAATTAATATAAGTGTGTTTCTTTATAAATTATTTTTATTTTCATTTTATTTTCTACTTTTTGTATTTTTTATATTTCATAATTCACTATAATAATTATTATAGTTATCAATTTTTCATCGAACATTTCCATCATTTATTTTTTTAATTTTTCATTTGTTGAATTAAACATGTACCTTCTTATGTCATCATTATTTAATTTTTTTTTTCACAGTTGAAGTAAAATTGATGGATCCATTATATTGTTGAAATAAACACATTTATTGTTACATCATTGTCTTTCCTTGTTTTATTCTTTTTCCATCATTGAATTGTTATCAATTAAATTAATTCAAAATTATCAATTACTTGATAATTAAGTTCTGGAGATATAATATTTTACCGTCACTGGTAACATACAACTGTACATAATGTCAGAACTCTAGCACATCAGGAAGTGAGGGAAAAATCAATTGCAAAATTCCATCTTTATATACATGAACCAAGTTAAATAAAAACATGTTAAAATTAGGATGTAAAAAAATGATGATTTAAAAAATATAAATAAAACAAATCCGGTTTTTATGATAATTTTCCTGCATTAAAGTATTGAATGCCTACCAAGAATGGTAGTCTTCCAAAGCAATTAAATCTCTAATTAGATGATATTAAAAAGCATAATCTACATGTTAATGCTTTAATTAATAAAATTATAATTAGTAATTATAGAAATAATAAAAAGGGCAAACAAGTTATTCTATTTGTTAATAGTATAAATAACAAATAAAAGAAATATGGCAGCTCTTATTGCACTTGTATTCTGAGAAATTACTGTAATCGCATAAATCTAAACTTTCACTAACCAAAAATGTTATTGAAGTTACATCTATTAATTCATACATACATGCAGAGTAAATGCAGGGTGTCCCTCCTCAACTCATACTATGGTAGGGATGACCAGGGTATAAACTAGTTTTATTTTCACCTGGAGCAAACTGGTATTTTGGTGCCCCCTCCCCTCTTCCTCCGCAAAGTAAATTTAAAAGGTGAATTTTACTAAGTTGCTATTAGCTGACTTATTTTAAAATTTAAAATATGAATATCTAAATACGTAATACTGAAATACATAATCAGCTTCGTTAAAACCTGTGAAAATGGAATCAAAAGGAACTGGAAAAAATTCAGCTTTACACAAGTTTCCGTCTTAGCAGGTATAATCGTTGGTATTCTTTCTGTTGGGACCATGTAATTTTTAACACTTTCCAACCTAGTTGAAAAGTGTTTATGACTTCGGTTTGTCTGGCCGTCTGGCCGTCTGCCGTCTGTCCGTGCTCTAACTCCCGTAAATATGCTCGGATTGCCCTGCAAATTTTATATGTTATAATCGTTATCTATAGCATGTTCCCTATTTCAACGGAAGTGTGTAGCACTTATAGTTTTTTTACAGGGACACTCAAAAGAATTCCGTTACATTGCGGTCTATGGGGAAAAATCATTTGCGGTTTATTTAAATAATGTTTCAATACTTTAAACGCATTGAAATTTATATATATCACTAAGGTGCATTAGAAGAGGCTTAATATGGAATAGGGTGTGCATAGCACTTATACTTACTTTACAGGGACAGTCAAAAGAATTCCGTTACATTACGTCTATGGAGAAAAATCGTCTGCGGTTTATTTAAATAATGTTTCACTATTTTAAACGCATTGAAATTTATATAAGGTTCATTACAAGAGACTTACTACAGAATATTGTGTGTATAGCAGTCATCGTTCATTTACAGGGACACACAAAAGAATTCTCTACTGTATGTTAACAATAATTCCTGGAAGTGCGTTTTAAGTTACTGAATGCGATTTTAATTTTAAATCGCTTTTTGTATATTACGTGGTGTGTATAAATTCTGTAGATCCTATACAGGGAAGTACAAAAGTTCGGGAACACATTTCCGTATTATTTAACTCCAGACGGAGAATTTTAAACTGTGCTACGTGTTTCCTAACTGAACTAAAATTTAGCATCCTATGTAGTATATATACAAATCTATAGATCCTATACAGGGCTGAATAAAGTATTCGGATTACTTAGATGTTATCTTTTAGCTTATAAAAGAGTATGATTCGTAAAATTATTTTGGAAGCGTTGGAAAGTGTTACATAATCTATGCTTGACGCATGATTTTTCGTTCTTGTTTAATTTCACCTGATTTCATTATGGAAAAATTTCATTTTCCCAGATTTTACTGTACAAACTATTACAATTGAGGCATTTAAAGTCAGAGCGATATGAGTCACATTGTCTTATGAGCTCGAAAACAAGAATTTACTGCAGGCATAACAATGAATTCCTATACTATAAAATATCTGTGTACTATCTAGAGCAGTTTCATGTAAATATCTCTTATACCGCTCTTCTTATTTACAGACTGATATGTTTAGATACTTTCCGGCTTCCAAGATATTTTTACTCAAATTTCATACATTTATTTATTGTACAAAAAGACAAATCAAATCTTCATGTGGCACCCACTTCACCTTCTGTTGTGGCACCCGTGACACCTGCCCCCCCCCCCCCCTTTTTGTTCTGACCCTAAGGTTGACAATAATATGGATGAAAAACCAGTGCTTTGTGTGTTTAATGACAGTATCATCTAGCAGTTTGCCACTTGCGATACGCCCATGCATTCTAGTGAAAATAGCTTGTTTGGATGTGTTCTATCACACCTTAAAGTACAAGGAAAGGGCAGTTGACGTCACAGTTGGTTAAATTACTGTTGGTTTGGGAGAAAAACCTGTTCGTTTTTTACGACTCCCACAGTACATATGAGATGGAGTGATTTGATTGGTCTACGTTAAACTGGTCTATGATATGATTGGCCTACGTCGCCAAGACGATTCCTGCAATGAAAGCTGCGACAAAAATGCAGTGGTAGATTGGTTAATGGAACTGTTTGTTTGTAATCATGCCCTTTCCTTATTGGCCATGAGTTGTGATTCACCCTCAACCTCTCTGACAGAAATTTGGTTCAATTTAGCCTCCCTCCCTTCCCACACTCTCTTGAGCTTACTTTGCAACTCCTTTATTTCTTCTACTAATTTTTATCCATATTACCATCAGGGTTGGGTTTCTTCCAGAAGAAACTGGAAGAAACCAACAGTAAACAAACCATAGGGGAAGTGGTTGTACCTTGGGTCAGGTTGTACCTTGGGTCAGCATATTATTCTCTTTTTTAATAACAGGTGGCAGACCAAAAATACATCCTATTTCTTCATTTTAACTCTAAATGGCACTGTAGGTTTGTTTTATTCTCATAGCTTAGAGATGCTGAGTAGAGAGACAACAAAGGATTTTAACAGCCAAAAGTAAATTTTTATGTGTTCATGCTTTTTGTTATAGTGAAAAGGGTTTTTACAATATAGCTAAAAAGAAATAGTAGGCAAGTAGTACATTTTTTGTTCTTTATTTATCAAACATCTATGTTTTTAAAAGTTAATTTTTAAAAACAGTTATTCTTTGTTTAAGCTTTCAATACTTTATGTTGTACCTTGGGTCACTAAATTGTGTTGTACCTTGGGTCATTCAAATGAACAAATTTTAAAATACAAAAAAATATTTAAACAGTTAATACTCTTTAGAAAATCATAATATATTTACTACTTACTATTTTTTAGTCATTGTTATCATATGTACAGGTGTAAACAAGAGTAACGGGGATTGGGTTGTGGGTCCTATACTTCCTCAGTTGAGTTTTTTAAAATCAAAACTAAGCATTTTTGCACTTAAAAATATATTATATTAATCTGAACTATAAACTTATCCTCTCTCCATAGATATTTTCTGTGTAGGCTTATCACTTATCAAATATACGTGTAGGCTACCAGACCACTGTTACCATATATTTTATAATAGGTCTATTTTAATAACCTTAAGAATGTATTTTTATTTTGTCTTTAGAACAGTTTTTGAAAAAATTCCTATAGCCCCAAAGCTTTCACGAGATGAAATTATGTTACTTTATGATAGTAATAGCTTATAATAGGTAGCCTACCTATCATTGCACAAAAACATGTCATTTTTATTTCCTTTATCCAGTAGCAGCAGAAGGTATTTTTTTACGGGAAAGGGGGAGGCAAGCCCTTATTATCACATGGGCAATTTGGGACTTTGCCCAGGGGCACAACCTAGAAAAAAAGGCTTCACGTAGAAGGAAACATGGTAAAACTAGAATATTAACAGACACACCAGAGAAGAGAGAAACAGAACAGAGCAAAAAGAAGTATCAACCAGTCATAAAAAAAAAAAGTTTCAAGAAAAAAAATTATTGCATCGAGTTCTGATGAAGACGATTTTGATATAGCTTTTGCAGATTCCAGTAATGATAATGAAACCTTGGATAAAATTACTTAATATAGAAAAGGAGATGAAGACATGGAAGATATATCAGCAGGAAGTCTTGTTTTAACTAAATTAGCAGAGAAGAAGAGTGTTTCATATTTTGTGGCACAAGTCATAAAGGATTTGGGAGAAGGTGAATTGGAAGTAAAATATTACAAACATTATGGTGATACAAATTTATTCTAGAAAAAGATGATGTTTATATCACTGATATTGATAACAGAGAGAAAACTGCCTGCACCAATTACTACCGGACAATCTGAACGACAAGCTTATCAAATTTCTTTTCAAGTGGATTTCAGTGCACATAACGTTTGTTAAATGAAATATGCTTAACATTTATGACTCAAAACACTTATTTCAGAACCCTTTAATGATCATCTTTATTAGTAGTATATTTCTTTGTATCCTATATTGTGTGAAATACAGTTGTTTTTACATTTCATCGATTTTTTTACTTTGACCCAAGGTACAACACCTGCTGACCCTAGGTACAACACTATGTTGTACCTAGGGTCACTTTCCAATCCTGTGTTTTATTATTTTTTACACGGTTATTTTTGGAATTATCTTTAAATGAAACATAGTGTTAAATACACAAATGTATAGGTAATAATTTTAAAAAAACAAAAACAAAATCGGAGTTAAATTGAATTTTTAAAAAATTTACAAAAAAAAATGACCCAAGGTACAACCACTTCCCCTATGCTAGAAATTAAAGTATATTAACTATTTAATAGAATTAAACTAAAAGCATAATTAGATGAAATCTAAAGTGGAAAACTTAATATTAAAAATATTGTTTTTGTAAAAATAAGTTATTTTTTAATAATAAACTTCAGATTCAGCAGGTATTTACAGCTGAGGGTTTTTACAACTTTAGAGGTAGGGTGGTGGTTTTTGCATTGTTTATGCCATTTCTGTTAAAAAAACCTCCCATTTTTTTAATATTTTATATAAAAATGCATTATTTAAAAGATATTGTGCAACACATTGAATAAACAAATTTTTAATTATTTATACTAACATGCATATATCAATGCTGATTTTAAAAGGCTAATGTTCTAAAAATAAACTCTACAGGCATGTCGAAATGCTTTTAAATTTCCCTTCAAATCCTGCAGGGCTTGAAAGAATTGTTTCATCTTTTGCATTCATCCATTCTAAATTGAGAAATCATTTGCAGCACCCTACTCCTAAAAAACTTTTGTTTTGTTAAATGTTGCACTGTAGTATGAAAAATTGGGATTTTAATGAAAATTTTTAATACTGTAATTATTGTATATTAGTTCCTTTAATTAAATGGATGTCAAATTAAAAGCAGCGTCTTTTATTTAAAAGTTTCATTCTGTAGTAGGTAAATTATCCATACTATGTATACTAAGTTACAGAAGTTTAAATAAAAAATATATACCGTAAAATACTGTTAATCCGCCCCCTTAAACGTGACGAAAAATCTTAAAATAATCAGGGGGGTGGGGGCGCTTACACGGTATTAAAATTGTAGTATATGATATTTATCGGTGGTGGTGGTGGGGAGGAGATGCTAATGGCCGATCGTCGCAGAGTATGCATTATTTTAATAAAGTGACAAAATAAAAACATTTTGAAAAAAAAATGATATACAAAATAGAAAAACAGTATAACTTCACGATTAATGGCAATTTCAGATTATAGAAAACTCTGGATTTCAGAAGCTTTGAAACTGGAATGCATTTAGATAAATAATAACACTAATATCTGTCATTAATATGGTAACAGAAAAATAAAAGGAACTTAATAATTTAAAATAATTAAAAAATACTGGGAAATTGCAGTTGAAAATATCCTGAAGTAATTTCAAGAACTAGTAACATTTTATGTGGTGTTGCCATCTGTTGTAAGTGAGGAAGATTAAATAACCGTTTTTTTTTTAAATCATGATTTCGTATCTATAAATGCTAAATAAATACAAATCACAAAAATTGAGAACATATAGAACGAATTGGTAGTGTTGCCAGATTATTAAAACAAAAAAACATTACTACCACAAAGATAGTACAAATTCGACTGTGTATTGACAAATCGATTGATCTCATCAATCAATCGATATATTTTTTTGTGATTGGTTTTCATAATAATGTTAAATACAACTATAAATTCTTTAATAAAATAAATAGATTCTGTTTTAATCAAAATATTTTCCACACAGTATCAAATACACATTTCTTTAACTTATTTCATGAGAAACTTTCAGTATCGATATTTTTATTACCTTCATACCACCATGGAAATAAATTTACAGCAAAACTAATGTTTGGTTATATTGCTTTTTTAGATCGACAATGTGTTTGCACATGTTTGCGATATATACAAAAATCGTCACGCCTTTCTGATCCGTCGGAAAAAAAAAAAAAAAAAACACTCGGGAGATAAAAATTTTTGTGTTGATCTTGACGTGCACGGCAAAATTTCTTTTGGGGGAGGGCGCTTTCTCGGGATTTTTTGAATTTTCCAATTTGTTCACAAAGTGGGAGGGGGACGCTTAATCAGGAAGGGCGGATTAACGGTATTTTACGGTATATATGCTGCTTAAATTGAAATGAATAACTTAATTGATTTTGTGTTTTATTAATGGATATTTTATGGATAAAATTTCTTTTCTTCAGGTATCTAATGATTGAAAAGCTTTCGACAGGTGTATGATCTTGGCTAAAAATCTGATATAATTATCAATTTTGCATATATAATTAAATTTTTATAGGTCTAATTAAATTTACTTAAGGTGATCTGGAAAAAAATGCATTTAGTGTGTATTATAAAGTTGCGATTTATATGGTAAGAATAACAATTTCTTCTACTTGGAAGAAACCTATTTCTTCTGGCTGTATTTTTCATGTTTGTTTTCCACCTTGGAAGAAACTTGCCAACCCTGATTACCATCCTAGTTAGTAACACTTTTTTGCATAAATAAAATCAGCAATCATTTGTTAGATATTGTGTAGAACACATGGTTCTCTCCACAATCAGAAAGCGTCCTGCAGTGCTTCACTGCTTGAGTTACAACTATGCATTGTATGATGCTTTGAGTTTGTCTAGGTGTGTTCTATCACCTCCTTAAAGTTTGGCCCATGATTTCAGGAACACCCTACATAAACTTTGTATAAGCATAAGAATGAAACCACTTACATTGGCAATTCACATAAACCTTAAAATATCAAACATCAGCAGTATCACACACTCAATGGTCAATTTTGGCATTAGTGCTTTAAACTGTTTAAAGAGTTTTGCTATTTTCTCCATCCCTGATTTCTTTATTTGCTGTATAAGTAAGAGTCCAAAAGTAAAATAGACTTAACTTCTACTGAAGTAGCTCTTGATATGCTTAAGGGTCCTCTCCCTTCATGCAAAAACACCAGCTCACTAATGTTAATCCTATGCGGCAGTTATTTTCTAATAACTGATTTGTATTTCAATATTTTTAAACAATTTTTTTGCAATAGATAGCTGAGTTTGATCTCTAGATCCACCGTTGTCTACTTTTTTAAATTTTCTTTGCAGATTTTTTTTTTTATGAAGATACTTTTACTTTCAGAACCGGTTTCGAAAATTTTCAGCTTGACACCATAAATACAGAAGTATAACATGTCCAGCATACAGATTGGCATCGATAGTTACATCATGTTTGAGCTCAGGCGTAATTTTTTCAGTGGACATGTGGCACGCTGGGATCAGGCCTGCATTTTATTCTATATACTCGGGTCAGGCCGTAACTGGACTTAATTATTCCTAGGACGTGAGGAGCAAGCAATTTGTTTTGTAATAATAATAATAGCAATAAGGAACTTCTGTTAATGGAATGTTTGGAAATATACACTGCCGGCCAAAAGTTTGAGACCACTTCGTAAAATCTTTTATTATGTATAAATACTCAAAAAATAGTTGAAAATAAATTCCTAACTGCACCTGTACATCTTCTATAGTCCTTGCAGAATATGCAAAAAGCAAATTCTTTTGTTTAATTATCAAGAAAGGTAACAATAAACACATTGTTTCCAATCATCAACAAATGTCGAGTATGAACAAGTCAGGTAGAGTCATTGTTATTTTTTTATGACTCCCAAGAGGTCACTTATTTAACTATTGTTTTACTTACTGGTCACTTATTTAACTATTGTTTTACTTACTGGTCACTTATTTCACTATTGTTTTACTTTTCCTTAGGTGTTTCATAATAAGATACACTATTTTGTCAAAGTTCTTTACACACTTTCTTGTTTAGTCTGATTTTGTGGTTACTTCTGTCAAGACATCTTAAAAACGGGGAAAAAAAATAGGAAATCATCATTGAAATACAGTCTGCCATTATTGTTCCACCTAATGAAGGCAAATCTGAACATGTGATTTCTGCTCAGTTAAATTATCGAAGACATGTGTTAATCGCACAATCATTCGATACAAGGAAAAAATAAATTTTTTCAGTTCAAAAATATATTTACACATGAATATTAAAAAAGAAAGAAACTTTAAAATAATTGAATTATTACATGCAAAAAGCATTTAATGGTAAAAATTAAGTTATATTTAAAAAGCCCAAACAATATTTCCAAATATACTTTTCAATTGAAAAATATAATTACACATAAATATTAAAAGAGAAAAAAAACCTTTAAAATAATTAAATTATTATGTGCGAAAAGCATTAAATGGGGGGGGGGGGAGGGAATTACATCATATTAAACAATATAATTTAAAATTATTTTCTTACAGCATCTAAAAGAAACATTTTCTTCAAGATGTTATTATAAAAGTCCGGGAGGCAGCAACATTTTTTACTCAATCATTTTATATAAGCTAATTTTCAAATATGTGATAGATATTATTTAATCAACCACAAAAACAGCTGTTGTGACAGCAGTGGATACGAACAGTTTTGGGAACCGAAAAGTACCACCAGTCAAAATGAAATGGATGGCGACTGGTCATGATGATATCATTCAATCTTCTGTAATGGGTAACATTTTTAAAACAGAGCAAATTAGCATGTTTTTAGTTTTAGAGCATGAGAGGTCTGGACGGAAATTGGCAAGCATAGCTCATAGGGGGTAGAGCTGCCTAGCTGGGAAAGAAAAGCCCAAAAACAAGTTGCCAATATTGAGCAAATGTGGACACATCAAAGCAAAAGTGTATGACACTTTATTTTTAAAAAATATTTTTTGCACAAGTACTAACTCTTATTAAAATTTCATTTCTTTTATAAAAGTATAATAATTATAGCTGAAATTTATTTTAAATTTCAGTAGTGATAGAAAGTTACAGTTGTAAACTATACGAAATAAAATATTACTGTTTGCACTATGCTATTGTGACATATTTGCCCCTCAAAAAAATGGAGCTTATCTCTAAATAATTCATTAAATCTATTTTTACTTAGTAAACATAAGACTTACTTATATCTCCATTAGATTTGGGATTCTTTAGACTACAAACTATTGTTAGAACATCAGCAGGCATTAAGTCAGATTTTCTTTCTAAAAGATTAGATCTCAATAGAAAACTTTGCTCTCCATATCCCTGATGTGCCTTTTGAAAGACATATGAGATATACTTCACTGAATCTTTCTTTCCATTCAAAGTTTTAATGCCAAATGTGTATTCCAGCCTGATTGGAGGATTAGCAGAATCTCTATAAAGATACAGAGATACAACTCCAGAGACTTTATTACCATTTGGAAAGATTTGAAAGTACCAGGATGTACCTTCAAAGGAAAATGGAGGGCTGTAGTAATAATTATTACATTCTTTTGAAAGTGAAAAGAAGTTCTGAATACTCCATTCAATGTCATATTCTGTTGGAATTTTTTTCACTTCTCCAATTGCCATAGATGATTTTGTTGGTACAATAAAAAATATGACTTCTTTCTATACGAGAGACTGTGTTATAATAACCTGTCTGAAAAGAAGAAAAAATGAATAAGTAAAGATATCACAGTAAAGATATCATGCATTTTTTTAAATCTTACATTTATTTGTTTAAAATTCTAGCTGTACTTTAATAACAACAAGATAATCTTAAATGAGAAATCTGTTACAGTAGACTCTCTCAAATCTGCAACCCTAAAATCTGCACATCGTTTCTGATGTAAACAGTGAAACTTACAGTTAAGATGTAGGTGAAAAATTCAAAATTTAAAAAAATTTTGATATCATTCTGTACACATTTTAATATGTAATTCTGGTTAGTATGATTGAACTCGTGTTCTCTCATAAAAGAAGTATAAATTTATTTCTGAAATAATTCAAGATAGTGGCGATCATGATATTTTTACCAAATAATTTATGTTATAAATTATGTTATGTTATTAATTATGTCATTTATGTCATATATGTTATTAATTATGTCATGTTATGTTATTAAATAATTTATAATATTAAACTTTTTTGTTATTAAGTATGGCTAAATATGAAATAAAACTTTGTCATTTAAGGATTTTGATGTGAATTTTTAGTGTACATTTGTAAGGTGAGTTTCACTGAACAATTAAAGAGAAAATTATCTCATCATCATTATGCATTATTAATTATTTACTTGATTTTTACTTTTAATATTTTAAATGTTTTTTCAATTTTCTTACTTTTTGTTAATTTACTTAATCATTTTACTTTATTGTAAGCATTCATTATATTTCATGAGCATTATTAAATTCAATTTTTTTTTTTTTATGTAAACAAAACAGTGACCAGAAATTCGCAAAATTCTAAAATTTCTATAACCTTTGGCTTTACGCTATGCGAATTTAAGGGAGTCTACTATATATAAAATAAAAACATGAAATTTTAAGAAATAATCATAAATTCACTGGTAGTTTCCATTAGTGCAATAAGGTGATATTTTCTAAATGCATACTAAACAGATCAGGATTTCCAATTAAGGTAGAATCCTGCCTGCTACGAATGTCCAAGATCCAAGCCACACAAATTTATTATGCAACAGTCATTCATATGGAAGTAAGTTTAGGTTTTATTATTTAATGTCTTCTTACATAGCTTCCTTTTCAGAAAAGCTCAGAAATATAAAGAAAATCTAATTGCATTTTATGATAGAAGTACTTATAGTAGGTTTATATGTAACATAAATAAGATGAAAAACAAAAATTGGTCTGATGTCTATATTATACATGTGAAAAACATTTATCATACATTCATTTTCATAAATATTGTTGTGAGCTCGGGGTTCGAAAGGACTGATGCCAATATATAAGGACAATAAAAAGGCTTTATTCACTATAAACAGTGCAATACGATCACAAATATCTTCTGAAAATTACAAGATATTCAGTAATCTTCAAATTCAATAAAAGCGCAGCAAAATTTCACACAGAAACAATGCGTTCAATACGACGTATCAACGACAAAATCAATCTGAATAACACAGTTCTCAATGCAAAGCCTCTTGTATGAATTCAATCGCAGTTGACAGACAACTAACTAACTGAACTGATGGAGGTCCTTATATAGGTTTCAGAGATCTTTCCAGATTATTCCAGAGCCTTCAGATGCTAGAAATTACCAGAAAGTGCTTTAACTTTCGATAGAGAACCCAAGCAAGAAAGGATCCCAATGTATAGGTATAAGGGGGGTGTGGTTGCACAAAAAGTCGCCAAATCCGTCGCCAACTTGGCGACATTTGGCGATATATCGCCAAATTTGGCGATATATCGCCAAATTTGGCGACAAAAATAAGTCGCCAAAACCATCGCCAACTTGGCGATAAACCCATTCCTTGGCGATATTTCAATAGACTTCCATTATAAAGATGAGGGTGTAAGGTTGTTTTCCTTGCAAACCATCTGAGGCCTTTAGCATTGAGTTACATGATGCTCAATAGGAAATACATTAATAATACTGCAATTTTCACAATAATCAAATAAAATAAATTTAAACAAATGGAATATTTACAGATATATACAAAATTCATAACATTGCCCCCCTCTCAAGGACTGCATGTCCCGGGCAGTTCAACCTTTGATCGGAAAGCAAACCCGTTACCAACAAATGCTATACTATTCAAAGCACTTAAAGCAAACATGGAAAATAACAATTAAACACATTCATAATGCTGAATTATACAAAATATACACTTATTTAAAAAAAAAATAATAAATTAAATTAAAGCATAGACATCATTACATACAAGTATTTAAATAATAATAACATTAATAATGATAATGCTAAGCAAAAGAAATTATTACATTAACTTATATACAAGACCATGGTCATACTAATTTACATTATTTACAATCAAGAACTAAGTACTATGGCCATAGTATGGAGCCAGCCTGTCGTAATGAACGACTCTAGGCTTCGAACTTGGTGACTTTCGGATCCGAATTACGACATCGTTCAGTCTGTTTAGGACTGTATAAGGACCGTCCCAGTGCGATTGCAGTTTGGGAGAAAGTCCTTTACGTCGAGTCGGATCATAAAACCAAACCTTGTCACCTTCTTTGAATTGATGTCCCGTGGCTTTCGTGTCGTACCTGGTCTTCATCTTCTCCGTCTGTATATTGATCCGCTCTCGAGCCAAGTTGTGGACGTCTTCAAATCGTGCCTGGAGATTCTGCACGTATCCCTCTGGCGATGAAGGCGCATCTGGAGGGCGACCAAAAATCAGATCACAAGGTAGACGAAGATCACGACCGAAAAGCATCTGAGACGGGGAATAGCCGGTCGTTTCATGGACGGCGCTGCGATAGGCGAGGAGAAACAAGGGAAGTTTTTGGTCCCAGTCTTGTTGGTTTCTTGAAACTAGCAGTGAGAGGTTGTTGAGGATGGTACGATTAAACCTCTCAACCATGCCATCCGACTGTGGATGTAAAGGCATCGTCCTAGTTTTGTCCATTCCGAGAAGTTGACAAAGACCCTCAATCACAGCAGATATGAAATTTCTCCCTTGGTCAGAATGCATTTGAAGGGGAACTCCATACCTTGATATCCACTGGTGTACCAAGGCATCCGCAACCATAGAAGCTTCTTGATCAGGGATGGCATAAACTTCAGGCCATTTCGTAAAATAGTCCATGACAACAAGGAGGTATTTGTTGCCATCAGCACTTCTTGGCAGAGGACCTAGGATGTCAAGGGCGATGCGTTCAAAAGGTGCTCCTACGTTGTAGAGATGTAGTCTTCCTCGGCTACGTTTCTTTGGTCCTTTCCGAGCTGCACATGCATCGCAAGATTTGCACCATTGTTCGACGTCAGCTCTCGCCTTTCCCTAGAAGAAGCGCTCTCGGACTCTGTGTAATGTTTTCATGACTCCAAAATGGCCACCAGTGGGACTGCCATGTAATTCCTTGAGGACCTCTGGTATTCGGGATCGAGGAAGTACCAACTGCCACTGAGATGTTTTCCCATCTTCCGATTCGAATTTTCAGAACAGGACACCATTCTTGACGTGGAGGGAGTTCCAAAGAGCCCAATATTGCTTCGTCGTAGGACTGTAAGACGAGATGTCTTTCCAACTGGGCTTCGTGCTAGAAGATTCTAATAACTCCAAGATTGGTTTGATGTCAGAGTCTGCCATTTGATCTTCTCGAATCTTCTCATCACTCCAGGGATCTGGTGGCGTTGATAGTGAAGTCTTCGTCTGGCGTATGACATGTTCAGGATTATACTTGTTCTCCGCTCTGGAACAATAGCAAAAACTTTCGGGAGACGGTCTTCTTGATAAGGCATCAGCATTTCCATGCGATGAGCCTTTACGATGCCTGATGTCAAAGTCGTATTCCTGGAGTCGTTGTATCCATCTGGCTACTTGACCCTCTGGGTTCTTAAAATGCATCAGCCATGTTAGGGATGCGTGATCAGTACGAAGGAGAAATTTCCTGCCATAGAGATAGTGATGGAAGTGTTCTATGGCTTTTACTATAGCTAATAACTCCTTACGAGTGACGCAATAATTCCACTCTGGTTTCGACAAACATTTGCTCCAGTATGCTACGACTCGTTCTTGGCCATCTATTTCTTGGGAAAGTACAGCACCGACACTTTCATGACTAGCATCCGTGTCCACAATGAATTGTTTGTCGGGGTGTGGATAGGTTAGGACTGGAGAGGTTGGTTGGTTGTATTGGGTTTAATGGCACAAGGTCCCTATGGGGACAAGCTGCGCCAAATAAAAGAATATTAAAGAAAACACACAAAATTTAATGCGAACAAAGGCAAAAAATAAAGCTTAATGAGAGAAATAGCTGGATGGGGTTACCCATCCAGATATAGTCAAACAGTGTATAAACCAAAGATGAAGAAATCTTAAAAAAGTAAGGTATGAAATATCATGTGGATAGGGTTACCCCATCCAGGTGTCAAGTTAAATAAATATAAACTAACATTGTTATATATACAACATGAAGGGTATATAAAAACTAGATCTCAAAATAAAAGCCAGAATGTTTTAGAAATTGAAAGAGTGCCGCATGAGGTGTTTCCCCAATGAGGTTTGTCAAGATTGGTAATGATGAATTAAAATAAATTCTGTACAAGTGCCGGAGGCCCGGACAGTCAGTTAAAACATGATAAATGGTCAGGTGATCAAAATGACAATGTGGACACATGGGTGTGTCCTCTCGAAGTAAAAGATGTTTATGCGTGATCCTTGAATGTCCAATTCTCAGACGAGTCAAAAGAACATCTGTTTTTCTTGGATAAATCGGAGGCCAGGTAATGATTAAAGGTTTGATTTGGTGCAGCTTATTATTGTATTCTAAATCCCAACTTTCTTGCCATTTATTATGAATAAAATGTTTTATAAGTAGTTTAACGTCTGAGAATGGAATTTTATGTCGTAACAGATTTAGAGCGTGTTTTGCCGCCTCATCTGCTTTTTCATTTCCAGGTATACCCATGTGTCCAGGTACCCAACAAAATAAAATATTATATCCACGTCTAGTCAATTTATTATAAAAATCAAGGATGACTGAGACATAAGGATGTTTTTTAAAAGATTTCATTGCGTCAATAGAACTATTTGAGTCAGTATATATGATGAAGGATGTGTTATGATGATGAGATATGTGCAACATGGCTCTCTCTATTGCAATCAACTCAGCCGTAAAGATAGAAATCGAAGCATGCAGCCGATAACTCAAACTACTGTTATCGATAAAAACACCGCAACCAACAATATCCCCACTCTTGGAACCATCAGTGTAGTTTTTAAATTTTGCACGATGTGCAGCAAATAATTGTTGGAAAACAGCAGGGGCCAAGTTGTTTTTGTTATAACCTTTGAAAGGATGGAGTGTTGTAATCTTAGGAGGACTCCAAGGAGGGAACACATGTGATGGACATGGACTTACCTCAATATTAATCAAAGGGCCATTATTAATAATGTTTCTGATGCTGACTCCAAAAGATGGGATGCAAGAGGGTCGATGTTGATAAAGAATATCATTGTCGGTATTTAAAATATATGTGTGAAGAGGATGGCCAGGATGAGAAAGGACACGGTAATACAATTCTAATGAGAGTTTCTCACGAGTCTGGTGTAATGCTGGTTCATTACAGTCAACATAAAGGCTTAAAATTGGAGATTTACGAAATGCACCAGAGCAGACACGCAGTGCGCTATGGTGCACAGTGTCAAGTTTTTTAAGAACGGATTTACTAGCAGAACCATAGACCTGGCAGGCATAGTCGATTTTAGTACGGATCACAGCTCTATAGATTTTAAGGAGAGCAGTGCGATCAGCTCCCCAAGAGGTATTTGAAAGTACTTTAAGTAGGTTTAGGGATTTTTCGCATTTTGTCCGTAACCGTAAAACATGTGGTGAGAAAGTAAGTCTATTGTCAAAATGTACGCCAAGATATCGAGCTTTGTCCACAACAGGAATTTGAGATGAACTGATAAAAATTTCAGGATCTGGATGCAGACCCCTTCGTCTACAGAAATGCACACAAGAAGTTTTGTCCTGAGAAATTAAAAAACCATTTTTGTTAGTCCAGCTAAGAATATTCTTAATTGCAATTTGCAGTTGTCTCTCAATAAAACGCATATCTTGTCCCATACACATAATATGGAAGTCATCAACATAGAGATCTCCCTTCACAGAAGGAGGAAGTTGTTTCAGGATGTCATTTATTTTAATAGCAAAGAGGGTGACACTCAGGACACTGCCCTGAGGTACACCCTCTTCTTGTACATAAAAACTAGACAGAGTTCCCCCAATTCTAACTTGAAATAGTCGGAGTGCAAGAAAGTTTTTAATAAAAATAGGAAGATTCCCACGAAAGTCCAAATTAAAAAGATCGCGAAGGATACCATACCGCCAAGTCTTATCATATGCTTTCATCATGTCGAAAAACACTGAGACCAGATGGTTGCGTTTTAAAATAGCTGTGCGTATGTGAGTTTCTAAAAAAATGAGGTTATCAATAGTTGACCTACCACGTCTGAATCCGCTTTGAAAGGCTGCAAGGCACCTATTAGATTCTAAAACATGCACCAGGCGACAGTTGACCATTTTTTCCAGAAGCTTGCAAAGACTGCTAGAGAGTGCGATAGGTCTGTAATTATTTGGGTCACTAGAATCCTTTCCTGGCTTAGGAAAAGGAATAATAATAGCTTTATGCCAGGCGTCAGGGAAAATATGATCTGTCCAAATCCTATTATAGAAAACGAGAAGATTATTGAGAGAGGATATGCTAAGATGTTTCAGCATTATATAAGTGACCCCATCGTGACCTGGAGCAGATAAACAACTTTTTTCCAAACATTTCAAGAGCTCTGAAGTAGTAAAAGGTCGATTATATGTACCAGAGTGAGAGGAATTAAAATTGATGCTGGAAGTTTCCATTTGTCTTTTGTAGGATAAAAAAGGTTCTGGATATGAGTCAGAGCTAGAATTTGATGCAAGAGTACGTGCTATTGTTTCAGCTATGTTTTTAGGAGATGCTATTGTTTGACCATTGTGTTTTAATATTGAAATGTGACTTTCAGAATACAGGCCCATACAGTTTTTCACTCTTTTCCAGAGATCTCTACTTGAAGTATTAGAGTTTATGTTGGAGACATATGTTATCCAGGATTCACGTTGGCTTTTACGTCGCACTCTTCTAGCCTCAGCCTTTGCTTTTTTAAATGCAATATAGTTTGCATTGTTGGGATACCTCCGGAAGATGCCCCATGCCTTCTGTTGATTTTTTTTTGCTTTTTGGCAGTCACCATTCCACCAAGGTTTTCTATGTCTTTGTGTGCAAGATGTTTTTGGAATACTGATGTCTGCAGCATTGATAATACACTGAGTGATATTATCAAGCGCATCATCAATATCACCATCTATCATATCATTTGAGATTTTAGTACGATCTGTAAAAGCTCGCCAATTGGCTTTGTCATAGATATAGCGTTTAAAATTGTTATTAGAATCCCTATCAGGAGTAGTCTGTGAGATAAAGGTTGGAAAATGATCACTGCCGTGCAGGTCATTTGAGACCCAGAAATTCCAATAAGGATATAGTGAGGGAGAGCAGATTGTAAGATCTATTGCATGAAAGGTATGTGTTGGCTCATGAAAGTAGGTATGATCTCCATTATTGAGCAAGCATAGGCCATTGTCAGAAATTAATTTTTCTATTATATCACCACGTTGATTAGAGTCACGGTTACCCCACATTTGACTGTGTGCATTAAAATCACCCAGAATGATATAGGGAGTAGGGAGTTGGAGAAGGAGATTATCAAGATGTGCTGACTGAATAGTTTGGTTTGGAGGTAGATAAATGGTACATATTGTTATGAGTCGTTTTATAAATACACGGACTGCAACAGTTTGTAGATTTGTATTTAAAGAGATATGTGTGTGGGGTAAACTGCGAGAAACGAAAAGAGCCACACCACCAGTGGCCCTATCATTCCCTGTAAAATCATTTCTATAGGTCTCATAGCTGCGTAATTTGATTTTGTCACCGGGCCTTAAATGAGTTTCCTGTAAGGCTAAACACAGAGGTTGGTGATCATGGAGAATACTACGGATTTCATCGTATTTGTTACGATAGCCACGGCAGTTCCAAGAAATTATATTAGTCATTATTTTTTATATATATACTTTTTATTAATTAGATGGAAACGTCAACACCATTTTCCTCTGATTCAGATGGCATGCACATTCCTTCCTCATCAGAAAGAGTTGGGTGAAGATCAATTTCGAGATCTTTGTAGATTATTTTCCCTGTTTTAGTTGGTGTTTGAGCATTAGACAGTCTTTTATCTGGTGGAGTAGTTTTTGGTGTGTTTTTCTCCTTTTTACTAAGCTGTTGGTAGTGGACTTTACATATAATTTAGGAATTTCATCTTCTGTATGGCGAGTTTTTGCAGATTGCGAGTTTTTGTTGTAAGAGATGTAGGAGTTAGTTTTCTGAGAACTGTTATTTGGGTTAGTTTTTAATGCATCTTTTCCTCCTTTATTTTTACTATTATTTGTTGCTAGAGATATAGATTGAGAGTTTTTATTAAGCAGCAAGGATTTCGTTGTAGAAGCATCTATTTGATTTACAATGTTTTCCTGAACAGTTGTTTCTGTTTGAGTGGCAATTGATTGATATTTTTTAATACCAGTTAATGCAGCAGAGTAAGTTATACCTGTGTTTGGTGTGCGAGACTTGACTATTTTCCTTGCTTCTGGGTATGAGATGTTCTGTTTAGTGCGCACTGTTTGGATTTCTTTCTCAACTTTCCAGATTTCACATGATTTATAGTATGAGGGATGATCTTTTTCACAGTTTACACAATGAGGAGAAGCTGTGCAGCTTTCACTTTCATGACCTTTTACTCCACATCGAGCACATGTTAGGGTTCCTCGGCAACTATTTTTGGAGTGACCAAATTTTTGGCATTTGAAACAGCGTAACGGGTTTGGTATGTATGGCCGAATTGGGCAGCTTAAGTATCCAGCTTTAATGTTGGTGGGTATATTAGGTATATCAAATGTAAGTATTATATGCTTTGTTGGTATGATTTTATTATCTCTTTTAATTGTTATTCTTCGAACTTCTGTAACATGCTGTTCTTTAAGATTTTCAAGTATTTCTGATTCTGAAACAAACGTGAGGTCTTGTTCTGAGATGACACCACGTGAGCTATTTAAGTAATTATGAGCAGATACAGTAACTGGTATATTTCCAAAGAATTTACATTTCATTATATTTTCAGCTTGAGTTGAATTTTTAACTTCAATAAGCAAGTCACCAGATCTTAGTTTTTTAATAGTCTTTGGTTCACCAACAAGTCCTTGTATAGCTTTTTGTATTAGGAAAGGTGATTTGAGGGCAAAATTGCCTTCAACACATTTTACAATAAAGAAGCGTGCATTTCTATATGACAAATCTAAGTGGCTACAAGCTTTGATTGCATCAGAGGATGCACCTTTATTTTCCAAATTGGAAGAAATATTTTCCTCGACTATATTAGCCCAGGATGTATTTGGTTGTGGGGCCTCCACATCGCATGTCTTATTTCCTTTAGTTGTATCCATAGTTTAGATTTTTTATTTTTTAACGCCAGGCGTCGGGCCTGGTCACCGACCCTTCTTCTTAACCTTACTTCTGGGCGCAGGTTTCAAAAGGGTGAAAACTATCAACAAACCTCCACGTTTTTCGAACATTGGATTAAACTCGATAGCACTTCCTAATATCTAGTTCTTTCACATTGGAATCAGGTAGTCAGTAGGTAAGCCTTTACAGCTCTGTCCAACCTACAACCCCTTTCACCGAAAGGCACCAGTCTCCCGGTGTTGGTCCTAACAGCCACCATACAATGTATGGCGTCCTCCGATCACGGAACCGGAATTCGGAAAATGCCCTGCACTCTGGGACTCAAGATCAGCCTAAAAAGGTAGAACCGAGTCGAAGAGATTAAAAAACCTCAGCACCCAGAGTGTCTCACGTGAAAATAAAAAAATCCACTATTGTATAAAAAAGAAGCTATGTGAGAGAAAACTTAGAAACAAGGTGTATTTTTTGTCTTTTTCACTCTTTTTAAATTTTTTTTTCTTTTTTTTTTTAACTCAAGAACAAAAACAATGTTAGTGGAACAAAGTGAACAAAAAAGTTAGTAAAACAATCAAACATGAACAAGAACAAAGAGGTATAACAAACTGAAAAGAGAAGATTAAAAAGTGTGAAACAAAGAAAAAAGGATAGACAACTAAACAGAGAAGAAGGCAGGAAGGGAGAAAGATCGCTCAGGAATCCGGGGTCGCAAAACCCGTAAATACCTAAAGAAGGTATTCCCCTGGGGGTTAGGACTGGAGAGGATGTGAGAGCTTCTTTCAGCTGCTGGAAGGAATTCTCGCATTCTTGTGTCCATAGAAACTTCTGCTTGCTTTCAGTGAGCCTATGCAAGGGTCTTGCGATGTTGGAGAACCCCTGTACAAACTTTCTGTAATAAGTGCATAGTCCCAGAAAGCTTCGCAACTGATGGACGTTTTCCGGACGCTTCCAGTTCTTTACTGCAGACACTTTTTCAGGATCTGTTCGAACACCTTCAGCTGAGATGATGTGTCCTAAATAATTTACTTCGCGTTGGAAGAACTTGCATTTCAGAGGGTTCAGCTTTAAATTCGCCGCTCTTAGCTTCGTTAACACTTTTCGAATATTTCCAAGATGTTCTTCAAACGTGCGGCCACCAATGATGACGTCATCTAGGTAGATGAGACAAGCTTCAAAAGTCAGGCCTTTTAACACTGTCTCCATGAGGCGCTCGAACGTTGCTGGAGCATTGCAGAGCCCGAACGGCATAACTTTGAATTGCCAAAGTCCTTGTCCAGTAGTAAATGCAGTCTTCTCTTTGTCATCAGGATGGATCTCTACCTGCCAATATCCACTCTTCAAATCCAGTGTGGAAAACCATTTATGTCCTGAAAGAGTATCTAGTGTGTCGTCTATTCTTGGTAGCGGATAGCTGTCCTTCTTCGTGATATCGTTAAGTTTTCGATAATCCACACAAAACCTTGTGGAGCCATCTTTCTTTCGGACCAACACGATGGGAGAGGCCCACGGACTTGATGACGGTTCGATGATGTCACTATCCTGCATCTCTTGTAAGAGCTTAGAAACCTCTTCTTGTTTTGCGAACGGCAAGCGTCTTGGATGCTGTTTAATCGGTGGATGGTCGGCAGTATCAATTCTATGCCGTGTCAGTGAAGTCCGACCAATATCACTCTCGTTTTGAGAAAACACATCCTTAAATTCCTGGAACAGTCTTTCTGCGACATGTCTCTGTTCAGGAGATAAATTTTCATTTCGTCCAATTTCAGGTGTTAAACTTGTAGGCGGCTCCGACAACATCAAGCTCGGATCTTTGCATACACAGGTGACTGGAGCACAGGTTGCAAGCACTTCACCCTTCTGGATAATTCTAGACTTTTCACTTACGTTTGCAATTCTCACGGGTATCACATCTCTCGACAGATCTACCAGCGCTGATGCTATTAGCACTCCCTTTGGGCTCTTCTCAGGATATCCAGTCAAGCCATACTGGAAAATTCTTTCGTTTTCAGTTACTCCAGGTATCATCATTTCGGTTCAAGGAGGGATGATGACATCTGCCTTGGCTGTGATCCGTTGAATGGACCAGGACTCATTTCCAAGTTTAAAAATAGTGACATCTTCTTGAGCAGAGCGTAACTCGTTATTCTTAAAATCCAGTGTAAATCCATGCTCTTTTAAAAAGTCCAGTCCGAGTATGAAAGGATCTGAAATATCGGCCACATAGACTGTATGATGGTAAGCGGCGTTCCCAAACTTTATTTCCAGTGTCATTCTTCCAAATATGTCGATCTTATCTCCGGTCACAGTTTGAAGGATAACACGTGGTGGGGTCCAGGAGAGTTTTTCTTTCAGCCGCTGAGCTAGATCTTTCCGAATGATGGTCACATTGGCTCCTGTATCGATGATCATATTACAGGAAAAATCATTCACACTTCCGACTAGAAAAACTCCGTTTTCGCCGCAACTTCTTGCAGAAATTTCACATACTTGAAAATGAGGCTTCTTAAGATCTGGCAACCTCCACCCCGTGAGATGACCATTAATCAGTTTTCCTGCTCCTCCGTTCACGGGTGAGCTATTACCTTCAGTGCTGGGTCGTTTTGGGCAGTCGATTTGGATATGGCCTTCTCCACCGCATTTCCAGCACTTGATCTTCCTGTAAGGCTTGTTGGCCATTAAGGAGTTCATCTGTCTCATTATGTCCTTCATCTGCTGCTGTAAGCACTCCACAGCTCTATCCGACGTCTCAGGCAGGTTGGCTGCTCGCACAAAGTGTCGATCTTTCCTAGTAGCTTGCTGGGCTGCCTCGAATTTCAGGGCATAAACTAAAGCCCCTTTTAAGTCACTGAGATCTGCAATCCGGAGTGCTTTCTGGATCTCAGAGTCACGCACACCATCAATAAAATGTTGCAGAGCTAAACTTTCTCCAATTTCAGTCGGACAGCCAGGATAAGCAAGGTGGGAAAGTCTCTCGACATCCGTAGCAAGCTCTTGCAGGGATTCAGTGGATTTCTGCTGTCGAGATTTGAGCTGGAGTCTGCTATATTCCTTCATGCATTTCTCGCCAAAGCGTAATTCTAAGGCACTGACGAGCGTTTCAAAATCCAGCGGTTCATTTGCAGGCAAAGTCTGTAGGACGTCGGCAGCATCAGCTCGTAGAGAAGCAGCTAACTGGCAAGCCTTTGTCTGGGAATCCCATCCATTGGCGTCCGCTACGATCCCAAATTGTGTCTTAAAAACTGGCCATGAGGATTTTCCGTCATAGGTCGAGAGTTTAATAGAGGCCCGAGGAAGCATACCTTGATACTTGACATCTTCGGGATAGTTTTCGGCAGTTATCTTTTGTTTCTTCACATTTTCCAACTCCTTTTCTACACTCTCAATCCTTTCTTCTACGGTTTTGGAGATCTTTTGAACTTTTTCTTCTACTCTTTCTTCTACGGTATTGGCTGTCTTTTGAACTTTTTCTTCTATTTCCTGAAATCTTCCTTCAAATTTGTTTTCCACGCTGTCAATTCTTTCATTTAAAGATGTAATTTTATTATCTATTAATTCTTTCAACTCACCAAGGTTGGTTGACATATCTTTCTTCATTTCTTCCGACATCTCCTTCATTTCAGTCTGGTTTGCAGTCATTTTCTCATTTCTTTCTTCATTTCTTCCGACATTTCCTTCATTTCAGCCTGATTCTCAGTCATTTCCTTCTTCATTTCTTCTTTCAACTCAGCAAGGTTGGCAGTCATTTTCTCATCCATCTCCCCTAATTTCTCCAATAATTTAGTCAGCTGTGCCTCCATTGCTCTGGTAATCGGCATTCAATCCCACTTCTGACACCAAATGTTGTGAGCTCGGGGTTCGAAAGGACTGATGCCAATATATAAGGACAATAAAAAGGCTTTATTCACTATAAACAGTGCAATACGATCACAAATATCTTCTGAAAATTACAAGATATTCAGTAATCTTCAAATTCAATAAAAGCGCAGCAAAATTTCACACAGAAACAATGCGTTCAATACGACGTATCAACGACAAAATCAATCTGAATAACACAGTTCTCAATGCAAAGCCTCTCGTATGAATTCAATCGCAGTTGACAGACAACTAACTAACTGAACTGATGGAGGTCCTTATATAGGTTTCAGAGATCTTTCCAGATTATTCCAGAGCCTTCAGATGCTAGAAATTACCAGAAAGTGCTTTAACTTTCGATAGAGAACCCAAGCAAGAAAGGATCCCAATGTATAGGTATAAGGGGGGTGTGGTTGCACAAAAAGTCGCCAAATCCATCGCCAACTTGGCGACATTTGGCGATATATCGCCAAATTTGGCGACAAAAATAAGTCACCAACTTGGCGATAAACCCATTCCTTGGCGATATTTCAATAGACTTCCATTATAAAGATGAGGGTGTAAGGTTGTTTTCCTTGCAAACCATCTGAGGCCTTTAGCATTGAGTTACATGATGCTCAATAGGAAATACATTAATAATACTACAATTTTCACAATAATCAAATAAAATAAATTTAAACAAATGGAATATTTACAGATATATACAAAATTCATAACAATATATACGAGGGTAAGTTATTAAGTAAGTCATAAAAGATAATTAAATAATAACTTACATTGATATTCAATTTAAAAATTATTTTTATTTCTCAACATATTCTCCACCAATATTTATGCACTTATATCACCGTTTTATCAGTGCCCCACACCAGCTGCTTAACATTCTTTGGGTTGCTGTCTCAGCCACATTAGGACTTCACGCTGAACACTGGAGACAATTCAAAAGTTTGGTTGGCAACTTCTTCAACATCCACCATACAGCTTTGACCTAGCCCCGAGCGATTTTCATCTGTTTAGTCCACTAAAAAACTATCTTGGAAGCAAGATGATGTTCACAGATGATGAAAAGGTTCAACTTGAAGTCCTAATGTGACTGAGACAGCAACCAATGAATCTTATCCAGCTGGTGTTGGGGCACTGATAAAACAGTGATATAAGTGCATAAATATTCGTGGAGAATATGTTGAGAAATAAAAAAGTTTTGAAGTGAATATCATTGTAAGTTATTATTTAATTATCTTTTGTGACTTACTTAATGACTTTCCCTCATATATTTTTATGTATCACTTCTAAAATGAAACATAATTATTAAATAATATAACATACATCTACAATATGAAGTTATGTGAAACAATTTTGTATAGAGAGCTTTGGAAGAATTCTAAAATCAAGCATCAATATTTACAAATTTCACACCACCAGAGATATGAAAAAGTGCATGGCACTGCTGATGGGAAAAGGGCACTTTTTAAATTTTTAAGGTCACTATTTTGATTTCCAAAGACACTTTTAATAATTCAAATTACAGAGTTTCTTTCAATCCACAATGAGTCAGTACTATATGTACAACAACTATGTGAGTATTTTTTTTAATACAAAAGACAGAACGATTATTGAGAGGTAATTCAGAAAATTCTGAAATGACTGTGGTCCATTAGATTCCATATTTTGTGCTGTATCTGGAAAAAAATATACTTTGTTTAACAAAATTTTGTTTGTTTTTTTCCTATTCCACAATAAACTGTCAAATACCATATCATAACTAAGTATAGTTTCAGAAATAACCAGGTTGCAATAATGAAATTAAATTTGTGCCATGCCACATTCAATGAAATACACCAATTGGCAACATATTCGATAGTGAAATTTTTCCCGATTAATAGCTACACTTATAAAAGGGAAAATACTAAATCAAGCCAGAAATATGTAACTCCAATGATGATGATTATGTAAATTGAGGGGGACAGGATTTGAAATAGCATGATGTATGGTCGCACAAGTCGCACACAAAATTGGAAAATCTCACATAAGGAGAAATTCTATACAAATCTCCACCTTCCCCCCCCCCCTTTTTAAATTCTTTCCCAGGCATGCAATTTTTCCACAAATACTTTCATTTTTGCATGATTCCACAAAATCATTTCGTCAGTTGGTGATGAAAAAAATCACAAATTTCATCAAATGGTCATGGGAAAAAAAATTAATTGTGAAAAATAAATTTAATAGTTTTGACAGTTGGTTGCAAGGGGGAGGGGAAGAAATGCAAATTTTGTCAATTGGATGAGGAAAATAATCAATTTCATCAATTGGTTGCAGAGAAATTGTTAACTTTGTCAATCACACTAAGACATATAAGCACACAAACTGAATTCTCTTTACCACCAAATGATTCATCTATGACAGTAACCAGCACTATAAAGAAGAAAACCCGTAATGTGTACTGTGTCACTATTAATAAAGCTGTACCTACACTAGAACTTTGGCCACCATCATCAGAACCTGTGAAAATAGAATACCTTAATCATCAATCTAAAAAGCCAACAGAACATGAGTCTGGTCAAACTTCTGTTTCATCTGCAAACAAATTTGGAAAACCTGTTTATTCTACACAAAAAGCAAAACAAAAATCATATGCACAGAAAGAGAGAAAGAAAACCTCAACTCAAGCCTCTTCACAATGGAAAACTGTGAAGGGAAAAAAGAAGAAAACTTGTCTTGATTCATCGCTTCTTACTACAAAGGATTCCAAACAGCTGCTGCACTATGCAGAGGAAGCTATGGAATCAGATATTCTTACAGTTCTGACTCAAATGGTGATAGTACTGTTTTTGAGGCATTCGAGCCTATGTGATTTTAACTATGTTACTTTTGGTAATCTATAGTTTAAGTAAATATATTTCTGCTAGAAACTTTGGACATTATACCAACTATTAGTTTAAAGATTGCATATATTTTAACAGTGAAAACTTGTGTTTGTCTATTTTAGACATTGTGTTACATTTTCATTGAATGATTTTAATTACACATTTATCATTACATTACTCTTTTCATTCATCTTGTTTTTATGACAAAGTTTTAAATCAATTTTAAATTTTAATTTGATGTTCTTATTTTAACCTTTTTTTTTTTTTTTGACACAGCATGTCCCTAAAGAGACTTTGTGTCATAAAACCCCATTCAACCAACCAACGATTGTCAATCACACAAAAAAATTGTGAATTTAGTCAAATGACTACTGGTAAAAAAAAATTACAAATTTCTCAATCAATCATGTGAAAAAAATTGTCAACTTTGTTAAATAATCGTGCAAAAAATAATTTTAATTTTGTCAACTGTTCGCAGAAAAAAATGATGAAATTCAATCAACCACAAGGCATCCTGCTACAAATCTTTACAATCAGTCATGAAATTATTATTTTTTTTTAATATATAGGGATAAGAACATTTTCATTAATGATTATCATCCATCATCAAAAATTTCAATTATTTTCTGCCTTTTTCTTCATTATTGATCAAAAATTCGTATGATTCAGAAATCTGCAAAGCTTTTAGTCATAGACCGTACAGATTTTCCTGAGTGTACTGTATATAGGTTAATCATGTCAATAATGGTCACCATTAAGGAATTTTTAATTAATAATAATTATTTATTATATTCCAGTTTTTTTAATATTATATTAATCTATCAACAATATTTAACCAATCTCAAAGTCACATTGCTCATTGTGAATCAAAATTTAATTGTAATAAATAACAGAAATAAATGAAAACACCAAAAATTCCTGTAGTGAACTCACACTATTCCAGTAATGGTCACCCTCTGAAAAGTAATAGATAATTGTATTTAGAATCAGAACTTAATGAAAACATGCCAATGAAACAAAATAGTCATTTTCATTAAATTTAAAAAGCAGGATATCAAAAATGAATAAAATATTTAAGAGAAAGATTGTTCAAATTAAGTATTGTCATTATCATAAGATCAATATTTTAACTATCTTAAATAGAATATTTAAAATACCAAATAATATCAGAGAATTACAGTTATGAAATAATTGTGACAATGGAGAGTTTGGGAGGCTAGTAAAGGGAAAAAAATGTCTTGGAGTATGAGCATATGCCATCGTATATCCCATTACAATTCTTAAGAGTTTTCCTAAAACTACTTGATATATTAATGTACTAATTAGTAATACAAATATGAAAAAAAAGAAACCATGGGTTTGATTAGTTAAAATACTATATAAAATAATTTCAAAATAAAACTGCAGAACTAACAAATTTGAGGCCTTTGATCTGCAGATATAAGAGTTTCATTACTACTATAAATGTAATTAATATTTATATTATATATTTTTTTATGTACAGAGTTATTTTATCAGAGACTAATAATCTTAATCAAACATTCAAGACAGAAAGTAACAAATTTTTAACAACTCGTGAGATTTAAATTTGAAGAGGCCTCTCCTTTTCCTATGCCTTTAACATTATCCTCTGCTTCCTGGTTGGTTTGATTGACTGTAAAATTATAAAATATGCAATGCAGAGTTATATAATAATTAAAAAAAAAAAAAAAAAAAAAAAAAAAGGATAAATTAGCATTAAAAATTTTATTCATTACAAGAAATTAATTAAAAGCAGCTATTTATAAAATAAATTTCCTTCATTACAAGAAATTTATTAAAAGCAGCTATTTATAAAATTTTTGTTCAGATTACATTCTGGTAAGTACAATTTTAAAGTAAAATTTTATTTCTTAGCTTTTCAGTTAAATTAAAATATTTTATTCATTGTGACCATTACTGAAGTTACACTTTTAGTAATGGCCACATGGGGTATCCATTACTGGAAATTGACTAATTAAGCAATTCAATAATGGACACTCGGTCTAAATAAATGAAAATTTATAAAATGGTTATTAGTATGTAAACAAGTTCTTAGATTGAACAGTAAAATTTTCACTGAAAGACAGTGGAACTGTGAAACATTATTTTCTGCCTGACTGGTTTAAGATTGTGTGTGTGTCAACAATTACCCAGATTATAAAATATGCAAGGAAGAATCATGAAAAAATTAAAATTTTTATTGGTTACTTTTTTCATAAACTAGAACTTTGGAGGTTGATCATTACTGGCACTTTACTACTCTAATGCGATTTAATAAAGCAAATGAGTTGATAGAATTGTAATGAATGCAGTAACTATAATAATACAAACATGAAAAAACTGAATAATTTAAGTTTTTGAATTATAAATCGTCTCTAATATTAAACGTAAATCCCCCAATCCAAAAAAAAATTCTAAAGGAGATTCCCCCTTCCTTCTCAACTAAAATTCAAACACTATTTAAAATCTTGAAGGAGGAGGATCGTAAAATTACCTTTGAGAAAGTAAATTGTACAAATGGTCAGGGACGACATACATTCATTTTAACATACAAAAAATTAAAAAGTTTCAATCAACTTTTCTAACTTCAATACAAACTGAACAACAGTGAACAGAAGCGGAATGCAATTTGATCTGTGGTCTATGGTATGGGGGAAGTGGCAGTCGATTTCTGGTTTCCCGCCTTAAAAGTTGGTTATACTGTTGATAAAATCTATCTGAATTTAAAAAAAAATTGATATGAATCATATGTTTTTAACTATTTTATTATTATATAAAGGAGAGGTTCCCGATTTGGCAGGAGTAATTTAGCGGTAAAACTGACAATCTAGTTTGAATGTAGATATACTGAAAAGAGAATCTTGTAAACTATTTGACTTATATAACAATATTTATAACTTTTTAATTTGACAAAACAACTAAAAAATATTCTATAATATTTTAAAATTAAAAAAAAAAAGTCACACAAAAAATTATTAATCGATGGTGCATTTGAATCGTTCAAATTTAATCAAATGTTCGTCGCACGGAGAAAGAGCCAGGAGGGGAAACTAGAGATATTTTTTTAACGAAAGAGGGCGCTGTAAAATTTGACGGCGGCCTTTAAACAGAATGTCATTAGATTACATGTTAAATTCCGAAACTATTTTACTCGATTATTTTTAATTACAGCAATTATATATCATAAATTTAAGATGGGGTATAAATGTTTTATTCCGGGATGTAGATCGGGCTATGATGATGAGATAAACAAAAGAAAAATCGAAGGAAAAAAAAGTTTAAGTATGTTTAGAGCTCCAAAGGTGAGTGCTTTTAATTATACTTTAATTTAAAGTTATATGCATGTAATCATTTTTAAACTAAGAAATTTTTATTCTAGTATATCGATCTTAGTGTATATGTTTTTAAAATGTTATACTTAATGAATGCTAATATCTGTGGCTAATTGACATGGCCATTTAAATTGTCTTATAGCGTGCTATTTGTTTGGCTGTAATCTGAAGCTGTTTTTTCAAAATTACTTTTAAATTAAGAGAATTGTCTCTATATGTATCTTAATGTACATATATATATATAATGTATTTTGTTTGATGGATGCTAGCAGTTGCTTTGGCTTATTGATCACTGTCAAAAAACATTTAAGTTGTTTTAAATGTATATATTTGTTTAGCTTTTAAATAGTATTTTGCTCATAATTATTTTTAATTTATGAAAAAAAAAAAATATTCTACATTGATCTTATTGTGTGTGTTTAACTGTGTGTGACTAATAAATATATAGTATATAGAATTTTAGGTGTTTTATTTAATAAATCCTAGAAGTTGCTTTGGCTTGTTGACATGTAACTACCAAAACATTCAAAACAGAGTTTAAATTGTTTTAAAAATTGTCTAATTTGTATAAAAATTTAAGGATATTTTTTTTAATAAATTAGGTGATTTATAAGTGTTTTGCTCTTTGAAATTATACTGATTTACAGGTTTCATTTAATATTTCACAACCTTCTCTCTTTCTTTATTTTCTCACTCAAAACAGATTCAAAGAAACTGGTAAACTTATATTTTTACAATGGAGTATGAAATGATGTATGATTGGTCATGATTTAGTTATAAAAGAAAAATAAAATGAACTTTCATGCACTATCATTTGGAAATTATTCTGAATGACTAATAAATAAAAACTTTTTTACCTGCATTCAAATTTTTGCTTATTTGCTTTTTGTGCTCTTTCAGGATGAGAATAGACTCCAGAAATGGATAAAAGCTATCCCTAGATTAGATCGAAAAATTGGCAGGCTCGATAGAGTTTGTGAATTGCATTTTTTGCCAGAACAAATTTCCAGGCATTTCGTCCATCAAATAAATGGAGAGGAAGTACGTATTAAAAGAGAAGTACCAATTTTAACAAACGATGCTGTTCCCACAATATTCCCTAATTTGCCATCTTATTTGAGTAATAATAAAAGAAAGAGAAAATCTCCTGTTGAAAGATTGCCCTTGCCTAAGAAAGTGAAGAGAGATAATACTGAAAATAAACAACGAGAAGAAATTGGTATTGATGAAGCTGTGCATCAGTTTTCATTTAATGATTTGCTCACAAATCTGTCTCAAGTTTCTAAACCTCACAAGTTATGGGCTGTGTCATCACATGAAGACTTTATTATTTGTGTGAAGTGGAATTTAAAGTTAACCCCAGAATTGGAATGTCATCCAGAAAGACAAATCATCATTGATGCTAACTTAGGTGTTAAAGTAAGTTTAAAAGCTAATTTTTTTTTTTTTAGAATTTTTTAAATTTTCTTTAGAAATCTGCCTATTGCAATCATTTGGTTTTTATATATTTATGTAACACAAATCTTGTCATCATGATAACCAAGTATATTGCTCTTGCAGTTCATTTATAGGGACACACAAAAACAAAAATCATGCTAAACTTGTCAAATTAACATTTAAGTAATAATAATAATGTATTATTTGTGCAAAATACCGTGTATATGATAATATGTACATGTGTCTGTATGTTTGTTTTATGAACTACAGAAGCAAATTGAAGGTAACTTACCATTCCAACATAATTTGCAATTTCATTTTTTTTTATATAATTTTTTCCAGATTATGTACTATGGCACTGAAGTTCCAATTGCACCAAACACAGCTATTAAATCTGTTGAGAGTTTATCACAAATACTTATCGAAGTAGATCAATATGCAGTTTGCCCTGGAGCTAAAAAAAGGTATGTGACAGTTAATTGTGACTTTTCTTTCAAGTTTAATAAATTTTTCAAACGTCAAATTTAATAAATACTGTCTTTCACTGTAGTTTTAAATGTTATTTTCCATTTTTCTGCTTATTTTCAGGAATAGCAGTTGTTCTGTATATACTAAACCTATATATGGACCACGTGGCAGACCTTCTAAATTGTGTACTGGATGTAAAAGAAATGTGTTTTAAAGAAGCAATAAAAAAATTTAAAAAATCCAGCCATTGTATTCAAATATATGAAAAATGGGTACTTTTCGGTTAGCCGGGCGCCACTGATATGTATATATCTATATATACATATAAATGTATACATACACACATATATGTATGTGTATATATATGTATATATATATATACATGCATATATAAATGTGTGTATGTATAGACATATGTATATATATGTATACATAGATATATAAATTTCACTGGCGCCCGGCTAACCGAAAAGTACCGAAAAATATATTAATAAATTGCATCTGCTAAACAATAAAATGCTCATCTGAAAGTAAAAATGAGTCTTAATTTTTTTTAGCGGCAACTAATTTTTAACTAAATATACTTTTACCTATACTGATTTTTTTATTCATACCTGCATTTGCAAATACAGTATAACCTTTAATGCACATGTCATTGCAGATGTAAACAATGAATTAGTAGGGGAAGAATTCAAGGTGCTACTGTTAGGGCCTGATTACCAGCGGGCAAATTTCCACCAGGAAAAAAGAAAAATTTTTGCCTTGATTTTGACAGAAATTATCTGAAAGAGGCGTTTAAATAAGCCAAAAATTTCTTTTTTTTTTTTTACTGGTGGAAGTTTGGCCAGCCGGTAATCAGGCCCTGGCTGCTGTACTGATATCAGGAATTATCAGTTTTTTAAACTTTTTTTTTTTTGTATAAAGGAAGCTTTTATGTACATCTGTCTAACTACAAATAAGTTTTTGATACTTACAACTCTGGTGTACATTGGCACATCATAGGTTCTGCACAATATTTGCATGTGTAATTATAACCGAATTGTTTACTTTTCTTACATTTTGTTTGCCGTTTTTTTTTAATATTTAATTTTTTATATTATTCCTTACACATTTTAATATGTAATTCTGGCTTATATGATTGAACTCAAGCTTTTTCATGAAGAAAGCATAAATTTATTTCCGAAAAATTCCAGATGATACTGATCTACATCATGATCTTTTTACCAAATACATTTTTTGGTACTTCTCCATTATCCCGTCAACCACTTTTCATAACAATAAACTATCGCCGAACTATAGGATTTAAGGCCAAAAATGCATGATCATGGCATCACATTCACTTGACGTCAAAAGCATTACATGTGTTTGTTATGTCATCAAGCGGTTTTTAATTTGACATTTACCTGTATTTTTATTATGTTTTACTGATTTATTAGTTATTTTGTTAATTAAAATAACAATGGCATCTTAAATGGCGGTGCCATCATATTAAAAGTGAAAAAGCATTGAAAAAAATGTTGCAAAAAAATCTTACACAATAGATCAGTTTCAAATGATGTCACAATCATTCATTCACCAGCCGAGAGGGATAATTAAGAAAAATAATGTGAATAAATAAATATACAAGATTATTTTTTTGCTGTTTTCATTAATATATCGTAAATTTTATTGTTTAAGCTTATTAAGTTGATACATTGGTGAGTGGGGCTTTTCCAAATTTCTTGTATTTTTATTTTTATTTATTATTGTTTTTTGAGATTTCAATGGCAACATTCTTCTATTTGTTTATTTGGTGGTACAGTTTGGCGATAGTTTTTTGTTATGAAAAGTGGTCGACGGTTTAATAGAGAAGTACTACCCATTTTTTTAATTAATCAAACTTTTTTGTTTCTTAAATGTGGCTTAACAGGAAATAAAACTATTTTACCATTTTGATGAAAATTATAAAATTATTAGTTTGCATTAATGAGGTGAGTTTCATTGAATAATTCAAGAAAAATTTATCTCATCATCATTATGCATATTTAGTATTGCATTATTAATTATTTACTTGACCTTTACTTTTAATATTTTAATCATTTTTTTTTTCTTACTTTCTATTACTTCAAATAATTATTTTACTTTAATGTAAGTTTTCATTATAATTTCCAGTACATTAATTACTGTTTAAAAATTATTTTCTCCATAAAATTATATAAAATGGGTTTTATATTAATAGCCATTAGGTGACCACAGGACTTTTTTCCCATTTGTTCCCTCCCCCTCTCTGCAACACCAATTGCATATAATTTTGAAATTTCATTTCTTTTTTTCTCTTTTTTTTTTATCATTTTTTCCAGATTATGTACTATGGCACTGAAGTTTCAATTACACCAAACACAGTTATTGAATCTGTTGAGTGTTTATCACAAATACTTATCGAAGTAGATAAATATGTAGTTTGTCCTGAAGCTATAAAAAGGTATGCAACAGTTAATTGTGACTTTTCTTTCAAATTTAACAAATTTTTCAATGTCAAATTTAATAAATACTGTCTTTCACTGTAGTTTTAAATGTTATTTTCCATTTTTCTGTTTATATTCAGGAATAACAGTTGTTCCGTATATATTAAACCTGAAATTGGATCACGTGGCAGACTTCAGAAATTCTGTAATGTATGTAAAAAAATGTTTCAAAGAAGCAGCAAAAACAAAAAAAATCCAGATATTACACTAAAATATAAGAAAATGTATCAGCGAATTGCATCTGCTAAACAGAAAAATGCTCGCCTAACAGAAAAAGTGAGTCTTTTTTTTTTTTTTTTTTTTTTAAGCTGCAATTAATATTTAACTACGTACTTTTACATCTGATTTATTTTCATACCTGCATTTGCAAATACAGTATACCCTTTAATCCACACATTATTACAGATGTAAACAGTGAAGTAATAGGGAAATACTTTCCTTATGTTTTGTTTATGAGGTGAGTTTCATTGAATAATTCAAGTAAAATTATCTGTTTATTTAGTACTGCATTATGAGTTATTTACTTCACATTTACTTTTAATATTTTAATTTTTTTTTTAATTTCTTAATTTTTATTACTTTAAATTATTATTGTACTATAATGTAAGCATTTGTTATAATTTCCAGTACATTAATTACATTCAAATTGTTTAAAAATGTAAACAAAACAATATCCATAGATTCACAAAATTCTAAAATCTGCATAACCTCTGGTCTCAAGCTGTGCGGATTTCAGGGAGTCTACTGTATATATGTTTATTATATCTTAAATTAAACTTTTGCTGCATGATATAAATTAAATCATTGTTTATGTATCTTGTTTTAGATTACTTTATTTAAAAAGAACATTGAGCTTCTTAAACAAGAGTGCTCAGCTATCTTCCTCCGTGGTTCGTCTCATGTTTCGTGTACAAGTTGTTATAAACGCTTGTTTTTGCGTTTTTGTTAACATTTCTTTAGATCGTTCGAGATAATAGCAATTGTAATTAATAGTCTGAAAGAAACCCCCTCTTATATTAAACGCCTGTAGTGATTTATCTGTTCCAAAGAAAAAAATATATATATATTAAACATGGATTAATATGACTAATTCCTTTTCCGTGGTATTAAACTTCACTATTTGTTTTCTAATCCAGTTTATATTTCTGAAATGTAAGATTTTTTTTAATCATTTTATTTGTACACGTTGCATTGTTTAATTGATGGACTAGATATTAAAATTGTAGCCTTGCAAAAGGTTCCACATGCTGTGAATGGTTTGCAATGCATGCGTGTGAATTACATTATTCAGATATTATTAAATTATTAAGTGCTTTTCATGCCTACTCATTCACTCAGAGCAGTATCATTAGGGTTTTTTGGGGAAAACTCTTAGTTTGTAAATGGGAGAGGGGGGGGAGGGGTAATCAGAATTCAAAATTACTATTTTCTAAAAAATGAGATAAAGAATTAGAGTTTATAACATAATAAGGTTGTACTTAAATATTCAGTTAAACTAGTGCATCAAAATTAAAACTCACTTGAAATTTGTAGCAAACACAGGTAAAAAAAAGGGGGGGGGGATTTTTTCCATCTGTACAATAGCACCAAACTTTTATAATTTAGACACACACTTATTTAATACAATAAAATGAAGTATAACTATAACTGTATGTATTATTGTTATTTTCTTTTCCTAACCTAGAAAGTAATAAGTATTAAAAACAAATTATGTACTATAGGTTCATTGAATCAGAAAAGAAAATGGAAGACAGTTTACTAAAGATATAAATCCAAATATATTTAATGAACTTATGTGAAGTGCGCATGATTAATTTTTCAAATCAAATATTATTCTGGATGGTTTGGCTGCTGCAGATTTTTCTTCAAAAGTAAAAAGAATCTTCATGCTAAATATATGCACATCAAATTGATCTTTGCTCTCCAGAAATATATCTTCAAAAATGATTCACTGAAATTACCCAAAAGTGTTATAGGTTTGTTTCTTTACTCAAAAGTGTTTTTTGTTCAAAAAGTGTTTTTTTTTTAATTCAAAAGTGTCAAAAATCATTTTTGCATATTAATTGGTGCCTATAAATTCAATAGATCATATACAGGGCTACTGAAAAGATCTCGTGTATATTTCTGTTTACTGAAGAAATTGCTGAAGGGAAATTTCAATTGTGCTATGTATTTCCTAATTGAAGCAAATTTTAGCATACTGTGTAGTATACATACAAATCTAAAGATCATATACAGGGCTACACAAAGTAAATTGAATATTTTGTTTGACTATTGGTAGCAATTGCTGAAATTGTTTTTTCAAATGTGTTCTGCTTTTTCTAAATTGTTTACTTAGCAAACTTTGAAGTTTTGTTACAGTTTTCTGGCTGTGTTAGAAAGTGTTTCATAATCTATGCTTGACGCATGATTTGTCGTTCTTGTTTAAATTTTGCTCTGTTGATTGGAAATAAGGGGCTCACTTTATGAAGCCTTGAATTAGCTGAATACTAAGTTTATTTTGGCTGCTTGTGCTTTTCATTTCATCAGTTTTTTTTTTTTAACACATCTAATACATACTGAGAACTACATCATGGACAAGTGAAACAACAAAATTGTTCATTTTATGAATTGAGTTCAATTAATGATTTTAAACTTATCCCAGATGAAAATCCTGTCTGTACCATCCCATCGAATGAAATGCATCATCATTTGTACTTGCTATATTTATCTGAACCAAATTTGTTAACAATTTCAAATCCTTTGCACTAGAATTTTTTTTAGTCTTTAAAACTTGTCTATTTTTTTCTTATTGTAACAAATTATCACCAGAAATATTTTGTTTTGTAAATTTCTTATAACTGTTTCACATTCTTATGTCTTTTTATTTTCTTTTTTTTAAAAAGACAAAAGTTTAAAATTACTTAGTTGAATTTCACATACTTAATATCAATTGTTTAACTTGTGAACTTAGATAATGTTTACTGTGTTTATATATATAAGAACTAAGCATCATAGTTCCTAGTATACATAAAAAAAAATCCCTGATGGCCCTACAGGCACAGGTAGTTTTCGAAGACGCAGATTGTGGGGTACCTGTTTATTGGGAATTGCAGAAGAAAGACCAATTTGCCATAATGTGGCAGTTGGGACCACCCACTTCGAAATATACCTCATCCTGTAGGTGGAGCCAGCAGGGATTTTTTTTTTTTTTTTTTTTTTTTTTTACCGTAAAAGTTGGTCCTATAAAAAACTTGTCAATATAAAAGTTGTAGATAATATTAAGAAGATTTATAATAAATTTAAACAGATTTAATATCTTGGGAATGGACAAAGTTATAATTTTTTTTCTTCTGAAACCCCCCCTTTGGGGCCATTTTTAATGATATCAAAAATCTGTCATACATAAATTTTCGGCCCTTCTGCTAGAAGTAATTATTATTACTTTAAACGGATTTGATAATATCATAATTAAGAAATTATGGTGTTTTTTCTGTTTTCACAAAAAGCCCCCCCATTTCCCCCCCCCCCTTGGTTCGATTTTGCCCGTTAACGAACTTGACTGAGATTTTATGCTCCTTGATGTTATGTATCAATTTGGAAGAGATTTGTGCAGAATTATTGTAGTTATCGTGTCCATAAAAAAGTGACATAGATGGATAGATATAGACCGGGAGGCGGCAGCACACACAATCACCTCATCGAGTTCACGGCTGAAATTCCAGAATTAGTTAAAACTAGATTCGCATATTAAAACGCAATCGGTCTGCCAAGTCATATCTTGGTGGAAATCACATTAAAACCCGATTTTAGCGGTTGACTCGTAGGTTTACCATTGTGTTTTCCTACACCCAAAAGTATGAAAACATGGAGAACTGGGTGCAGGAAAACACAATGGTAAACCTACGAGTCAACCACTAAAATGGGGTTTTAACGTGTTATCCACCAAGACATGACTTGGCAGACCGATTGCGTTTTAATATGCGAATCGAGTTTTAACTAATTCTGGAATTTCAGCCGTGAACTCGATGAGGTGGTTGTCTGTGCTGCCGCCTTCCGGTCTAATAGATAGATAGATAAAGTTTTGAACTGGGGGTGTTTTTGGGTTCTGGGAGTCATGATCGGCGTAGATCTGCAAAAATTTTTCAAAAATTCCAACTTAGGGGAGAATGTAATAGGTAGTATTTCTTACGAAATCTACCTAAAAGCAGAATTCATCATTATAGTGACTGTTGAATTTAAATTTTTCGAACCTAGGCAAGATTACCTTTATTTGGCTAATGTGGAACTAGACTGGATTTGACATTTTTTCTTTTATAAAATTAACTTTTACTCCTGCGTTTTGATAAATATTATAATTAATGAATTTGTAGAAAATAAATGCAGAAAAAAAGCTTTTCTTAATTCATTTAAAAAAAAACAAGCATGCAACCTGTCTACTCGGATTAAAGGTGCTTGGTATACTGTCCGGTGTACCCGGAAAAAGTAGTTTTTGAAAACTCTAATAGATTTTTTACATTTAGTATAGTATCTTAGATTGCCCAACCAACTACACCAAAAAGCACTTTTTGTACTTTCGCGAAAGATTTATGTATTTACAGCAATGTTTGTTATTCTCATTACTTCAGCATTTAAGTGCATAGTTCAGTGTTAAATATGTGTTTTATTTATTTATTTGTGAAGTTTTAATTTTGTTTGGCAATTTAGTTCTGGATTATTATGTGGAAACAAACAAATGCTGGATTATTTGTAAATTTAAAAAGTATTTGTAAGTTAAAGAAATTGCATTTGTAAGTTTTGTAACTGAATGTTTTAAGGACAAATGGGTTATTCTTCTGTAATCAGATTGTGTGTTCCTTTTTGAGATAATTTTTTTTTAATTCATGCTTAAAACAGTATTTTAAAAACTATAAAAATTATATGAGATACAGTTTTAAAGAAATTGCATTTGAAAGAACATTTTTTCTTTCATTTTTGCATTCATTTTCTTTGTAGTTACATGAAAATTTGTTTAAAACTTGATATTTTTACTGCTTTATTTTTTTTTCAGATAATGATTTCATTTAATGTAAAGATATTCTTTATTTTGGAAATACCTATGTGAATTTTATTATTTACTTTTTAATGATTTTATTACTTGAAGTCCTTCAACTGTGAAACATAAAATTTTCTGAAGCTCATTTAAACATGAATTCTGATATTTATACTGCCAGAGAAGTGATGTTTACTACTTAGAATCTTTTCAAATGTGAAATATAAGTTTCATTTTTTCATGCTCATTTAAATATGAATTGTGATATTTCTACTACTAGATAAGTAATGTTTACTATTTAGAATCCTTTTTGATGTAAAATATAAAAATGTTTCAAGCTCATTTAAATATTTAAATATGAATTCTAAAATTTGTACTACCAGACAAGCAACATAATATTTTCAGTTGTGAACTATAAAGTTTTATCAAGTTCATCTAAATATGAATGCTGATATTTATAATATCAGACAAGTTATGTTTTCTATTAAGAATCCTTTCAGGTGTGAAATAAAAAAAAATTTCCAATATCATTTAAATATGAATTCTGATATTTGTATTACTACACAAACAACAGAATTACTTCAGTTTTGAAATATAATATTTTAATAAGTTTATTTAAATATGAATTTTGACTTGAATACTATCAGACAAGTGATGTTTACTACATGGAATTTTTTCAGTTGTGAAATATAAAATTTTCGTAAGTCCATTTAAATTCTAGAATTTTAATATTCATACTACCAAACAAGTGGTGCTTACTGCTTAGAATCCTTCAAATTGCGAAATCTAAATTTTCTCAATATCATTTAAATATGAATTCAGATATTCATACTGAGGAAACACCTTTCATTTGCGACATATGCTTCAAAGAATTTTCTTTGAAATGCATTCTAAAAAGACATCATCGTTATCACCTACACCAACATATGATCCTTTGTTGGTCTAGGTTATCACACTAAAGGAAAATCTTTCATTTGTGATGTGTGCAAAAAAGGATTTTCTTGGAAACAAATATTAAATGATCACCTGCGTATTCATACTAATGAAAAACCTTTCATATGTGAGATATGTCATAGCAGATTTTCTCAGAAGCCTAATTTGATTAAACACTTGCATGTTCATACCCATGAGAAACCTTTTACTTGTGAAGTGTGCAATAAAGGCTTTTCTCAAAAAACTCATTTGAATTATCACCTCCGTGTGCATACCATGGAAAAGCCCTTTATTTGTGAGATATGTAATAAAGGATTCTCTCGGAGATCTGATTTAAATAGGCACTCACCCATTCATACCCATGAGAAACCTTTTGTTTGTGAAGTGTGTGATAAAGGTTATTCTAAGAGAGCTTACTTAAATAGGCATAAACTGACTCGTAATAAAGTTTAGCCTTCCGTTTAAAGTTTTCACTTATGTTTTTCTGACACATTTGCCAAGTCATTTTTAATCTTGGAATGAAATTAACAGTTGCTCTTATTCAGAAACTATGAAATCTAATAGCATTTTCCGTTTTTTGATAAAGGTAAAGGATCTTTTAAAAATGCTATCAAAGATTGTGTTTTGAACCAAATTTCCAGGCTCTGCAACCCAAACATTTTGTCATGAGACTTGCTTATAATTCAAGATATTGATGTGTGGTGTAGGCAAGGTTCGCAGCAGAGATCCTGGAATAAAACTGTCAAACTGTAAGGTTGACCATCCCATTTTCATAGGTTCTCCGGAACCCAAATGCGGCACATGTCAGACATAGCTGTACTGGCATGATGCTGCTATGACGCAAGCTACTGGCCAAGAGATAACCATCTGCGCATAACTCTTCCTGGCTCCAAACTACACAGAGATATGTGGTTGTCACAATGGTTAGTCCCAATGTAAAAGGATGAACTGTTATGACTATGGGACCATACCGCCTCCCTCCGAGTAGCCCTGTGAGACTGTTATGCCCATAGGGGCACTGAACCTTCTAAGGAGACTCTGGAATAACAGATGAGTTCTATAGTGCCAAACAAAAGGCTAGCTTAGTTGCTTCCTGCTTGAAATTCGTTTTACTGCCCATACCAATTTTTACTGTTTTTTTTTAGAAACTGTAAATAGGTTACGATAAACAGTGTAATAACCACTGTTTATCGTAAACCATTCCCAGTTCCTTTACCGCCGCATTGTCTTTCATCTCACCTCCCTAATGAAAATACCCTTTTAATACCTATGTTCATCGCGCCTTAAAAATTTGTTCATCTGGGAGTTTACTCAAAGCAGAGTTAGACCACATTAAATCAATAGTCATTGACCAGGGTTATCCTGTTGAAATCGTTGATTCAATTCATAATAAACTAATTAAACGTACACATTCTAACGTTAACAATGTTCGCAATGAAAATTTAATTATACTTCCATATTTTCCAAGAATAAGCCATCTAATATCTAGAATTTTGGAAAGAGACGATTTTAAAGTAATTTATGCACTATTTAACAAAATAAAATTTACAGATCTCAAACATCCAATTGACAGATTTTCACATTGGGGAATTTATAAGATATCTTGCAAGTGTGATAGAATGTACATAGGTCAAACTAGGCGACCCCTTAAGGGCCGCTTGGGGCAGCATAAAAAGTATGCTAAAAATTGTGACACTAAACGATCTGTGATTGCTAATTTGCTAATCATTGTTGGTCTAACAATCACAGTTTTAATTTTTCAGAGGGTTCAGTAATTCAGAAATGCTTATCTATTTACAACCTTGATTTTTGGGGAGCTTATCATATAATGGAAGAATTCAAGTAACTTAGTTAATGTTATGTCCAGTACACCAAATTTTTCAAATGTCTGACTACCTTTCATTTAATTCCTTTTTTTTGTTTCCCCACCTTTTTTCTCCTCTGTACTTAAAATCGTCCAGTCTGCCCAAGTGCTACTATTGGTCTCCTGACTCTGCTGTTGTTTTTTGAAAAACTCACTGCCATTCAATCTTGGGCGCGTGCGGGAGACGCAAGCATATTTACATTGCTTAAACTTTTGAATCAGTTTTTAATCTTTTAAATTTGGCACTAATGATGAAGCTTTATTTGCTCCGAAACAGCTGTTTGCCATTTTATATACTTTTATTTGTGCTATTTTACGTTGTTCATTTATTTTTTAAAACGTTTTTATATACCATTCATTGAAAATCTTGTACTTTGTGACTTATAAAATTTTATTATAGATTAATGTTGAAAGAAAAAAAAAGTGTGTTAATAAAATTTACAGTTAAGATATTAAATAAAGAAAAGTCTAAAAAAACAGATGTTTAAATATGCATTAAAAAGTAGTTTGAAACAATTGAACTTAAAATATATTTTATAAAATACCAATTCAAAAGTATTCATCCATACATTTCATACCATTGCCAGTTAGGGGCTGTCCATAAATGATGTCACACTTTTTTTCAATATTTTTGACCCCCCTCCCCCCCTTTGTCACAAAGTGTCACATTTCACCATACCCCCTCCCCCCTCTTGTCACATGTCACACTATATTACATAGACATATAGTTGCAGCTCAGAAAAAAAACACTACGTTATAGATCCTATTTCAAATTTTATTTTAAATTTTAACTATGTGTTTTAATGACATTTGTGAGCATAACAATAAAAATGATTCATGCACTTATTTTGTATGAAATAAGATTAAGGTTTACAACAAAAAATATAATTAATATACAATAGTAATAAAATATTAATATGAAGGAGCAATTGATTTTTTTTTTTTTTTTTTTTTGAAGAAAGGAATATAAGTAAAAACAAAATGTAAAACGGCATATAAATAAAGTAAGAATTATTTAAAAAATGGTATATTAATTTTTATATTTTTGAAATATTGTATCAATTGTTGTTAGTATTAAAGCATTTAGTTTATGTGTCTGTATTATTTTTTACAGTGTATGAACAGAGAAGTTAGAAGGTAGAGAAGAAGAGAGAGTCTGTTGAACCACAAAATTTTGTTTCAAGAAATTTGAATATATTATTTGATTTAAGATTGTAAATACGTGTGTAAGAATAAAATACTGATTTATTGATTTTTATATTTATTAACAATGATTTGTGAGATTGTTTGATTTCTCAGAGTGTCTATTCCAGATCAGCAACAAATTTCCTGGACTTTTCTCGATTTCGATACAAATTTAAAAAAAATTTCTAGGCATCGAGATTTTGTGATGTTACACGCAAAAAAAAATCTTCAAAGGTGTGAATTTGAGAACGGAACTTTCACAACTAATTCTGGAGCCCAAACTACTGATTTTTTAAATCCTTTTTTTCAAAATTTACAAATTGTTAAACATAATATTTAATTCATGGTTATTGATTGCTTGACGCTCCTATATTTATGAATGAGATTTTTTTCTTTTACATGCTACACATTTTGCTGATACACACTTCTAGCATCAGGTTCTATCCATTTTGTCCAATCAGGGTGAAATTCTTTATCACATTTGTCACAGTTAAATACAAATTGCTTTGACATATTTTAATACAAATAATAAATATTCAATATATTAAGCTAACAAATGTTCAGTTCCCAAACAAAAATAAGTAAACAGACTAAATCACCTGATCAATCCTACAACATTCAGTACAAAGTATCAGTGAAGCTGAAATTGAAAATCTCTGAATTATAAAGGACTGAAAGTGTGTAGACAGTGAATTAATTGCACCAGATGTTGAAAAGCAAATTTAGGGTTTTACTTTCAGTTGTATAATTATTGCTAGATGATAGATTAAATATATTGTCTAAGTAAGCATGTTTCATTAATATAAATACCCTTTTAAAAGCATAATTTCCTTTTAAATTTACCACATTAATGATTAAATAAATAAAATATTTTTATATGTAGTATCAGTTTAAATTATACAGAAGAATGTCAAATGAAATGTATGCTGATGTATATCAGAATTAAGAGTAAAGCTCAGAGAAAAATTAAAAAATATATATTGTTTTTAGGTTTTTCAGGAATTATTTTTTTGTTTACATTCATATATGTAGTGCTGATTACGGGCTTGTGAATTACAAGCTTGTGGATTAGCGGTATTCTACTGTAATACCTTTATTTTATTCTTCCTACACTATTAAAAATCTGCAGGAAACTGTCCAGTCATTCAACTGTTTTTTGTAAATAATGGTTACTTGACCATATTATGAAGCATTCTCATTGGTCAGTAGGAATTAAAATTACAGTTCAGTAACAGTTATCTATAAAAACGGTCGAATGACTGGACAGTTTTTTGCAAATTGTTTAGAGTGTATATATAAGGGTCACCCAAGTGAAAGTGGCATTGCTGTAATAACTCTGCCATTTGAAGAGAAGGATGACTGCGCATGCTCCTATAGAGAGTGCTGAGAATGCATGCAATGTCGTCAGACCCTGTGTGATAGCGTGGGTGCACGTTAAAAGGCATCGTTTACCTCATTGATGCCTCCAAAAGGTGTCAACACGTGGTCGTGCAATTTTTAACCAGCGGAAAATGTGAGTACCAGTAAAATCTATTGTCAAATGCAAAATGTGTATGACACAGAGTGTATGTCACGCAGATCGGTATTACGATGGTGTAGGGATTTTCGTAATGGGAAAAAGCAGTACTGATGACAGGTCATGACCTGGTCAAGTGCATGTGGTTATCACCACGGACCTACAAGGTGACTTTGTCTAGCCTATCTCTTATGTCTGTATTACTTCCTTCTTTTGAATACAAATTTATATTAATACCATTAAACCATTTCTCAAACCGACTGCAGTGCCACTTTCATTTGGGCGACCCATATACATATATTGGAAGGATTTGCTTATAAATAATTCAACTTAATAACTGTCTTTTGCTAATATTTTTTTCTATAAATTAATTTTGGAATTGTGTGTTTTTATTTATAAAATAAATATTTTGTCATAGAAGTCTAGCATTTGTATTTGTATGTTTTTTGAAAAACTTCATCAAAAGGGTTTGCAGATTTTAGATAATAGAATATTTCTGAAAGTCAATTGTGAGAGTAATTGTTTTACGATTTTTATACATTATTTTGAAGTTTATAATATGGTTGTTATGGTGTCAAATTAGTATAAAACTAAACACCATAATATGCGAAAATACAGGGTGTCTCTAAAGTCCTGTTACCATTGCAAAACATTATTACTTATTAGTATTTGATATATAGTATAGAACCATTTATCCAGAATGGTTCAGATGTATTCTGGATAACTGGTTGAACAACAAAGCAACACCTATTTTATTGTAGAATATATGTGGCTGTGCCATTGTTTCTGATTTCAAATTTATCATTAAGATTAATCAGAATTTGAAAGAGGGCAGTTTATATGAATTCTTTGGAAACAATATTTCTGCATAAAAATCAAAACCCCTTATATAATAAATGCTTTCTTTTCAAATCCTAGATTTATTATAAAGTTATGCTATGCATGAGGTGTATAGAATTAAGTTCTCTTTACTTTCTTTTTCATCATTAAATAACGGTCATGGTGTTTATTCTCAGGAACCCCTAATTTCTCCCTCAACTAAGAGAGCCAAAATCACATTAAATTTATATCGCGCTCTCATAAAATTCATTCCTTCTACTCCAAAACGGCTTGACTTGACATTATAGCAGTCGTAATTTTCCAAGCTCTTCAGATTTTGACACTATATTCAACAGCAAACAAGTTATAAATCCTGGAGTACTCCAACAGCCAGATGTGCTGTTTAAATTTCTTAGAAACCACCTATGTAGAAATACATTGTGCATGGGGCCTCTGTCAGAGATTCCAAATTGAGAAGCTGAAGAGGGCAGTCTTCTGGCTTTGCTGGTCTAAGCAAGTGATCATTCAATAAAAACATTTTGTGTCAGAGTTCATTTCTCTAGATGAACATCTAACTTGGTTAAGTACTGGTTTTTACTTGGATTACCTCACTTCAAGCTCGACCCATGGGTAGTCCCAAACTACTGTCAAGACTACATTTTTAGTCTTTAAGCAAAGTTTTTCCTGTAACAGTTTTAATCCAAAATTCCTATTTGTTGTTTGTCTGTGTTTCATGAAATAAAAAAAATTAAAAGAACTTTAGCTATCCTGATATTAATTTACACAACAGTATAGTGGTAATGTATCAAGCAATACACATATCAAATTGCAACTGTATGACAGTTTTTTCTGTGAGGATTCTGAAGTTATTCATTTGGAAATATGATTCCAGATAACTGGTTTCAGGATAAACAGTTCCACACTGTAGATGGTTGCTGCTTTTTGCTGAGTCTTCTTGAGTATCTAACATTTGTGTGTCAGCACTCTTAAAATTTCAACATGTGTACCAATGGTTATCCTCAATATCTAAAGGTTATACTTTATCTTCTATCATATCAGGCATTACGCATTTCATCACTTCTGTGATCCATGTCTTCAGCAACATAATGTCATCAACTTGAATGCATATACACTATACAGTCTTTAACATATATCTACATAAAAAAAAAAGCTCAGGATGTGATATATGGTGAACAGGTCTGGAGATGGCAGCTGATTTTCCATCTTGCCACCTTTAAACCTCACATACTGTGAAAAACGAACTATAGACACTGCAGAAGATTTAGCAGAAAGCAGCCACCATCTATATCAAATATTTTGTTTGTTATAAAGTTTTGTTATGGTAATGGGACTTTAGGAATATGATGTATATATAGTTTGCTATTTTTTAAATTACACTATTAGCCATATAATTATAAAATTTGTGAAAATTGATTAAAGTACTACTCATAAAAATACATTTTAATGAACAAATATTGACACAGCAAAAAATATATTCTACTCAACACAAAAACTATTTTTTCTTTACCTGCACATGAATGATGAGAGAAATCTTAGCATTAATTATTTATTTAATGATTTTTATACATTCTTCTAAAGTTGATATATCAGTTACGGCACAAAACTTGTTTAAAAACTAAGCACTATATTATGCAAAAGCATAAGTTTTGTCATATTTTAAAACTACCCTACAACCATATCATTAAATAGTTTTTACTAACACTAATGAAGATATGCATAAGTACACATTTAAAGAATAGTAAATAAATACAGAAAAATTATTCAGCATCCCTTCACAAAAATCAATTAAATAAAATAGGTCCCTTCACAAAAATCAATTTGATAAAATGGGCTGCTTCACAAAATTCTTTATAATAAAACAGGTCCCTTCATAAAATTCTTTTTAATAAAATAGGTCCTTTCACAAAATTCTAATCCATAAAAACTTACTATTTATTAATTATTTATTATTTTGTGACTTTTAAAATGTGTAATTTGTAAACAAACAAGTTCACCAGCAAGAAACTTGAGCAAAAGGATTTTAAAAAGTTTTTGTTAATAAATGCTTGGTTTGAATTAGAGTAACTGGATTTCAAATTTCGTTACAAATTGTTATTTTTCACAAAAATATAATAAATTTCACAAAAATAACCTTTACATTTCACAAAATGGGCTCCAAGAAAAAGAAACCTGCACAACCCCTGATATGCATGTAAAAATCTAAACTAAATCTGCAGCACTACAATCCATTAAGGATCATGACCTACAGTGCCCAGCAATGTTTTTTTTTAGCATAGACCCTGAGATACAGCCTATGTCCTGTTCAGGTGATCAGCCTAATTTGAGACCCTCAGTGTTTAGTTCCCAAGCAAGCTCGATATTTATTTTATCGACTCCAACAGGATGGATGAAAAGTTGAGTGAACCTTGGCCAGTCCACAATCGAACTGTGGGCCTGTAGCATAGTAGAGCAATGCGCTGACCACTAAGCTACTGGGTAGGGTGGTCCTTATATGATTGATTTTAACTTTTTTTAAATTTTCTTCTGTCTCACCCTCAAAATTTGTTCCAATACAGTAAAAAAACAAAGTAGAAAAAGTTTGAATGAAAAAGAAATATATTTAGAGGTAGCTCAAGATTGCTCAAGTTTGGCGATTACTCTTAAAAACATTGTGTTGTTGACAAGAGAAAACTAAGCCAAAATGATAATTGTTATTACGATAGTAAATTATTTTCATATTTTATATAACATAAAAGCCCAATATTAAGCAAATAAAAAGTTTAAAGTATGGAAGTATTAGTAATTAGATTAATTTGTTAAGTCCATTTTTCAGCAGTAAGGATAAGCTTTACAGTGTTTCTCTACAACATTCACCAATAGCTGAAACTGAGGTTCATTTTGTGCAAGGATTCTAGTGTATTTTTTGGTCAAAGCAATACCTCTCCCAGCATGATCATTTACCACTTTAACAGATTGCACAATTTCTAATGCAGTCCTATAAACAGAATTAGTGTTCCAATGTTCAGTGTCTACTTGAAAGAATCCTTAGGGTAAATTCATTTCTTTGAATAACTTGAAAGATTCTTTGGTAACAAAATCTTCAAACTTCTTTTCATGAAAAAGTTTAAGGGAAACAGTTATATTCTTCTCAGGATTCTAATACAAGTACATAGCTATTGAAAAGAAACAGTTTAGAAAGATCTAACAAATATTACAGATACTTTGAAAATTTCTCAGATGCAGCTTTTGCAATTACTTCATGTATTCTTGAATACTCTACTAAATTATTTATTAACTGAAAGTCATTGTTTCGTGAGGTTTCTGTTACTGAAGCAGTAATCCAAGCTTTAAAATATACTCTCACTATAAAAACACAAATATCATGAAGACCTCTTTCTTCCTTTTTGGTAAGCATGAATTGGGAATGGGACTTAAAGACGAATATCTTCAAAGAATATATCATGTTAGACATCCAAGGAGCATGATGCATTGCCCTGGTAAGCATGAAACGAATTCCCCTGACAGGAATTCCTCCAAGAAAAATAATAACAAGTTCTACAAATTCTTGACAATCATCTCTTGGTTCAGGTGCTGACCATGATTCTTTTCTAGTAGCAAACTCCAAAATTTCATCTTTTACATTTTGTACAAGAACTCTAAAATATTATCTTTCAAATTTGTCTCTATCTAGAAATCCTCATTACCCTTGGAAATGTTTGAATAAAAGTACTTCTGGAATTGATGACAAAGTTCACAAAGAATTATGAAATACTTTTCCAATATTTTCCATAATATGATGACGGCAGGCAAATAAAGTTTCTTGCCAAGCTTTTCTTCTAAAAGGACACAAGCACCTTTATAATTTCCAGTATTTGCTTATGTGGTATTAGTGCTCATTCCAATCACTTTATCCGCAATATCCCATTTATTCAGAATTTTATAAATTGCAAGTCTTGTGCTTTGCCTGTTGCAGAAAGTAGTTTAGCAACTGAGAGCATCAGAGAAACTCCTTTTCTGGAAATTATAATTGGTAGTTTATCTATTTTCTCTTTACCAATTAATTCTGATAAAATTTTCCCATTTCTATGGACAATAAGAGGAACATTTCTTTGTAGCCGTTCTTTTGATTTTGTGATTGTTTAATTCTATGAACAATTCTTTTTCAAAGGGACTGACTTCTTTAATACATATCCTAAACACTGCAATTTTGGCAACTACAAATACTGCCTGATACTTTTGTCCTGTCTAGAGCTGTTGCTAAATCTGGAGTTATAATATCCATATGCCCTACCGTCCCTTAGCTTTGGATTGACCAGGATCTGATGCTGCATCCTCTAACAGTTTACTTCCTGATTGCATTGTTCATTTTCATTCATTTCTATCTTCTTCATTTGAGCTATCTGTAGAAGATTCAAGTACTGCTATTTTTGTGGCTTTCTCCTGTGGACATTTCATTTTTTCTAATCTTTTCTTCAGAAGATTCTTCTTTTTATAAGCAATCAATTCCTTCCACAAGAGATTTATTTATGTCAATACCAATCATTGATGCTCGTTTGCCATCTTCTTGCTGTGCTAGCAAGAAATTTCTATCTTCAGCTATTTTGATTATGTTTAATGCATTGGCATGAGCAATATGAAATAAGTTATCTAATTTTGAAGAAAATGCATGCTTTTTATTTCCCTTTGTTCTTTAACCAGTCTTCATTCTTAAAATAATTCCAGACATTTATTATCTTTATATCAACAAATTATTTTTAGATAATTAACTTAATAATTACATTTACAAATGTTTTTATGGATTTGATAGTGTTCACAAGTGACTTTTTAATATATTGAAATAATTTTATTACTACTGGGATTAGATACATTTTTTCAAGTAAAAGGAGAAGAAAACAACAAAATGACCCCAAATTATGAATCTTATGCTTCCTTGAGCTACCTATAAATTATAATATAGTATAATATTAGTTTTTAGTGATTAAATTTTACAAGAATTATTTTTAGATATAATGGAACAAATTTAGAGGGTGAGAGCAATGAATTTTAAAACTTAAAAAATAAGGACCACCTTACTACTGGGCTTCTAATTAGCACGTTTCTCCAAATATTTCTGCTAACAGAACGTTGAATGATATTGATAAACAAAAATATGGTGCTGTTAAGTATTATGTACTGTTACACATGATGAGTATATTAAAAAGTACTTTTTAATTACATTATAGTGCACTTAGGCAAAGAAAGATTTAAATTATTATTTTCTAGAATAACTGAAAAAAAATCAGAATGTTTTTTGTGTGTACCACTATGAAACCAGTGAAGTTAATGTTTGTGATCTCTATCAGCTGCTTGTGAACAAGGATTTTAATCCATTAATCACATTTCATACTTAGCTCCAGGGAAATGTATTAGATCATCTTATGAAATTCACCTTGGTTCATACAACAAGAAAGGCAATAAAATTATAGCAAAAAAAAAAACTAGTGATTCAAAAATCCCGCACTCCACCTATAAAAGATTATTTCATTTTGGATAACTGCAAGCAAAATTTGTATTATACAACAAGTATACTATGATCAGTTTTCTTTTTAAAAAATTGTACATCAGAAAAACAAAATTATGAAGTGTATTCTTCATGCCAATTAAAGTAATTATAATTCTAAACTAACTTTATTGATTTTAAAACAATAAATCAGAGTTTCCCCCAGACAGTTTCAGAAGGGTGCTGCACCCTGCCTGCCCTTTGGTTTACAAACTGGCATTGCCCCTCATAAAATAATTAGCACCCTTCTTGCCCCCCACCCAGTAAAATAATAAGCATCCTTCTTGCCCCCCCAGTAAAATAATTAGCACCCTTCTTGCCCCCCACCCAGTAAAATAATTGGTACCCTTCCTGCCCCTCAATAAAAAAGTGCCCTTTCTCTTTTTTGCATTAAAAAATTTGCTTTCATAGTAAAAATTGCCTCAATGTTGTCTTGAAAAGAGTGCCCTGACTTTTAAATATCAAAAGTGGCTTTAAAAACCAAAATAATACCTTTAATAATTGAAAAAGTGCTCTTAAGAATCTGAAAAATACCCTCAAGAATCCAAAAAGTACCATTAAGAATAAAAGAATGCCCTTTTCTCACCAGTAGCACCCTGCCCTTTTTTAAACCTGGGGAAAACTCTGAATAAATACTTTTAAAATGGATTATTTTAAAAAACTGCTAGCAACAGGATACATTTGAAGGGATGTCATATTGTACAGCCGTGCTATATATTATAACACATTCGATATTTGAAGTTTTTCCATTGCATGTGTGCGCATATGTGAATTAAGATGATTTTGCTGAGAAAATCCTCTGTCGCACATTTCACAGACGAAGGGTTTTTCTTTAGTGTGAGTTCGAAGATGTGAATCAAGAGTACTTTGCTGAGAAAATGCTCTATCACACACTTCACAAATGAAGGGTTTTTCATTAGTGTGAATCCGAAGATGTTGTTTTAGAACACTACCTCGGGCAAATCTTTTGGAACATACTTCACATATGAATGGTTTTTCATTTGTATGTATGCGAATATGTTTACTTAAATTACCACTATTAGAGAATCCTTTGGAACATATTTCACATACATATGGTTTCTCATTTGTATGAGTAAATAAATGTCTTTTTAGACTGCTAGATTTAGTAAACCCTTTTGAACATACTCCACAAATAAATGGCTTTTCATGTGTATGTGTCACAAGATGCTGTTTTAGAATAGTCTTTACAGAAAACTCTTTGGAACAGATTTCACACTTGTAAAGTTTTGCTTCACTCGAATGAGTAAGTACATGAAGTCTTAGATAATTTCGACAAAACTGTTTATAGCATATTTCACATGTGTGCTTTTCCTTTGTATGAGTTTCTAGATGTAATTTAAGACTGCTTTTTCGTGTAAATTCTTTCGAGCATATTTTACATACAAAAGGTTTTTCATTTGTATGGCTGTAAAGATGTACTTTTAGTTCAGCATTTTGAAAAAATCCTTTAGAACACACATCACAAAAGAAACGTTTTTCATTTGTATGTATATAAAAATGTTTCTCAAGACTCTTTTTTTCAGAAAATGTTTCAAAGCATACTTCACAAGTAAAAGTTTTTTCTTTTGCTTCAGTGTCCAAATGAGCCATTATCTATAATCTATCAAATACAACTCATTTCATAAAATGCAGAAACTTTAAGGTGTGTGCATTAAGAAGACTTGCTGTAACTTTTTTACAAGTAAAAGCTTTTTCTTTTGCTTGAGTGTCCAAATGAGCCATTGGTATAGTCTATCAAATACAACCTATTTCATAAAATATAGAAACTTTAAGGTGTGTGTATAAAGAAGACTTTCTATACTTTTTCACCAGGAAAATTTACATCTATTGTAATCAGATTGCTCCACAGGCCTGCCTTTTTGTCCTAAAATATAAAAATGTCATTCATTCATTTTTTAAAAGCAGATTTAAATTCATGTAAAAGCATAAATAAAACTTCTTAATAACACCATAAAAATATAAAAAGACGTGCAACGACTTTGAAGGAAGGAGCAAGATTGAAAGAAAATGGGAGGGAAAGAAGGACAATGGACCTTACCCACGAGTGGAAACAACCCCACCTCTGAGGGTAATTTCCTTCGGAAAAAGACTGTTTATTGGATGAAGGGGAAGCTGTGTTAAAATGTTCTTCACGCCTATTGGTGTTTTTCTTCTCTTTACCCACAGATGGCATGATATGGGTAAAGTCCATAGGAAAGCAGAAGGCATCAGCAAATCACAGAAGAGAATTATATAGAATGCAGAACATAAGGATAATTATGAAGAAAATTGAAAAAAAAAATAAAATGCATAAAAAATGAAAGTAAAATGGTAATTAAAAATACAAAATATAAACAAACATAAAAGCTAATACTAAAATAAAAAATATATATTATTATTTTTTTAATATTATATGGTTAAGCTGAACAAATTTTTCCAAGCTGCAAAACTGTAACATTAATAATAATAATTTTTTTTTCATTTTGGTATTAACTTTTATGTTTGTTTATATTTTGTATATTTAATCCTCATTTTACTTTAATTTATTATGCATTTTCATTTTTTTTTTCAATTTTCTTCATAATTTTCCTTATGTTCTACATTCTAGGTAATTCTCTTCTGTGATTGGTTGATGCTTTTTGTTTTCCTATTGGCTGTTCTCTTAACTTGTCCCTCTTTCCCTCCCATTTCCTTTCAGTCTTGCTCCTGCCTTCAAAGTGGTTGAACGTCTTCTTTGCACCTGACGATGAAAGACAAATTTCCCTCAAAAGGCCTAGCGCATTCTTTATTTTATGGTGTTATTAAAAAGGTTTTTGTTATGCTTTTATAGTATCACACCAGTTTATTGAATACTTTTAATGTTAAATTCATATATTTGTTAGTTTCATTATAAACAACTTTTAGTCTTTCTCTGAACAACTAAAAAAAAAAAATAAAAAAATCTGCATACCATATTTATTCATGCATAAATGTTTTTTGTATAATTTTTGTGTAATAAGTATATATAGCACATAATATTCCCTGTTTTCCATAGGAAAATAAAAATATATATACAGGGTGTTTATAATATAAGTATTTCTATTTGGAGCTGTCTGTAGTTTGAAGGAATAACCAAAACAAAATCAAAATCAGCATACTTACTATTTGAGAAGGGGGAAGAAGAATAGAACAATAAAAAAAATAGTTGTAATAATCGCCAACAGATGGCGCTATGGGGCTTGTCAGTGCAAACGCTGTTGTGTACCGTGGAGGTGTCGCAAACCTCAATGACCTAAAAGATCGCATATCACAACATGTAGGAAACATCACTCATGATGTGTTACATTCCGCAGTTGAGCACGTCCTGCACTGCCTGGATTGTGTCCTCCAGCACAATGGCCATGTGGAACCCGAATGTGATCAGCACCGCCATGCAAAAGCATAACCACATTCACTGTGACACTTTCCAATAAATTAGATTTGTCATCCAGTTTTACGCCTTAATTATTTGTTCTTGTATTATGCATTACATTTCACATTCAAAAGTGCAATCTGTTGGCCATTATTGCATTTTTTTTTGTTCCATTCTTCTTTCCCCTTCTTGAATAGTAAGTGTACTGATTTTGGTTTCATTTCGGTTATTTCTTCAAGCTACAGACAGCTCCAAACAGAGATGCTTATATTATAACCACCTGGTATATCTCATGTATAGTGTGCACTATATTATTTTAACAACAGAAATCTAAAAAAATTAAAACAAGAAAGAAAAACATGCATCAAGCAAAGAGTATGAAACATTTCCTAACATATTCAGAAAACAGTAACAAAACTTGACCATTTAAATCGGTGAAAGATGATGTCTAGTAAACAATTTGGAAAACTCAATTACAGCAATTAGCTTCTGCAATCGGACAAATATCTGAATTATTTTGTGCTGCTTTGTATATAATCTATAGATTTATATATATACTGAATAGTACACAAAAAATTAGTTCAGTTAGGAAATACATAACACAGTTGAAAATTCCCCTTTAGCAATTTCCATCAATAAGTGAAAATATAATTGAATTCTTTTATGTGGCCCTGTATAGGATCTATAAATTTTACACACATCAACATTATGAAAAAAATAGTTAAAATAAAAAACATTTATCATAATTGAAAATGCACTTCCAGCAGTTATTGCTCATACTGTAACCTAATTATTTTGTGTGTACCTGTGAATGAACGTTAAATGCTACACAAACCCTATTCTAAGGGTGCACAACCTTTTTAAGAGGAGGGCCACTGACAAAAATGATTGGCTTGTCGAGGGCCACCATCCAACCCATTCAATGCAATTCGTGATTTTTGCATGAATGATTGAATAAATACAATTGTTTGTGTATTGAATAAATTCAATCGATTGCAATTGAATAAATTAGATTTTTATGCACCCGATCTGCGAAATTCACAATTTTTATGGACCGATCGACGAAATTCACGATTCTTACGCTCCCGATCGGCAAAGTTCCTGTTTTTTAGGTGCCTTATCAGCGAAATTTACGATTTTTACATGCCTGTTCGACTAAATTCACAATTTTTACTCGCACGGTCGGCGAAATTCATGATTTTTATGCGCCTGATCGACTAAAATCATCGCGATTTTAACGCGCCCGATCGGCGAAATTCACGATTTTTTCACGCTTGATTGGCGAAATTCACAACGATTTTTATGTGCCCGATTGAATAAATTGACGATTTATACGCACCCGATCTGCAAAATTCACGATTTGTATGCATCCGATCGGCGAAATTCACAATTTTTACGTGCCCGATCGGCGAAATTTACAATTTTTACGTGCCTGATCTACGAAAATCACAATTTTTGCGCGGCCGATCGACGAAATTCATGATTTTTACACACCCGATCTGCGAAAATCACAATTTTTGCACAGCCGATCGATGAAATTCATGACTTTTGCGCTCCCGATCGGCAAAATTCACATTTTATAGTGCGCCCGATCAGCGAAATTCACGACTATTACATGCCTGTTCGACTAAATTCACAATTTTTACGCGCACGGTTGGCGAAATTCACGATTTTTATGCGTCCGATCGACTAGAATCATGATTTTTATGCGTCCGATCGACTAGAATCGCGATTTTTACGCGTCCGATCGGCAAAATTCACAATTTTTTAGCGCCCGATTGGTAAAATTCACGATTTTTATGTGCCCGATTGAATAAATTCCTGATTTTTACACGCAAGATCAGCTAAATTCAGTGTTTGTGCGTCCGATCGATGAAACTGACGATTTATACGCACCCGATCCACAAAATTCACGATTTTTTCGAGCCCGATTGGCGAAATTTACGATTTTTATGTGTCTGATCTGTGAAATTCACGATTTTTACACACCCGATCTGCAAATTTCCCGATTTTTGCACGCCCGATCGACGAAATTCATGATTTTTGCACAATGATCGGGGAAATTCACGATTTTTACACGCCTGTTCGACTAAATTCACGATTTTTACGCGTCTGATCAGTAAAATTCACGATTTTTACACACCCAATCTGCAAAATTCACAATTTTTACATGCCTGATCTGCAAAATTCACAATTTTTATGTGCCCGATCGACGAAATTCGCGATTTTTTGCTTACGATTGACGAAATTAACGATTTTTAGGCGTCTGATCGACGAATTCAAGATTTTTAGGTGCCCGATTGGCAAAATTCATGATTTTTACGTGCCCGATCGACTAAATTCGCGATTTTTAAGCGGCCGATAGGAGAAATTTACGAGTTTTTTGCGGCCGATCGGCGAAATTCACGATTTTATGCACCCGATTTGCGAAATTCACAATTTTTACGCACCCGATTGACAAAGTTCCCGATTTTTAGGCGTCCGATCTGATAAATTCACGACTTTTACGCGCCCGATCGACTAAAATCGCAATTTTTATGCGTTCGATAGGAGAAATTTATGAGTTTTTCGTTTTCGCTCGGCAAAATTCACGATTTTTAGGCACTCAATCAACGAAATTCACGATTTTACGTGCCCGGTCGGCGAAATTCACAATTTTATTGCGCCTGATGGACTAAATTCATGAATTTTAGGTGCCAGAACGGTGCAATTCACGATTTTTTCGCGCCTGATCGACTAAATTCACGATTTTTAGGCGTCCGATTGGCAAAATTTGTTATCTTTATGCACTCGATTGGCAAAATTGATGATTTTTGCACGTCCGATCTGGGAAATTTACTAATTTTGCATGCTCGATCGGCAAAATACACAATTTTTATACGCCTGATTTGTGAAATAGACGATTTTTGCATGCTCGATCGGTGAAATTTATGATTTGTGTGTGTCCGATCAGCAAAATTCACATTTTTATGCACCCGATCGCTGAAATTCATGATTTCTATGAGCCCGAGTGATTAAATTCATGTTTTTTTGCGACCTATGGACAAAATTTGTATTGTTTTTGCAACTAATTGGTGACATTTGCCCTTTCTGGAGGTGTTTGCGTATAGGGTCTCCATGGGCCACCAGTTAACCCATCACAGGCCACTTTTGGCCCGTGAGCCACAGGTTGTTCATCCTACCCTATTCTACAGTAAACATCTTGTAGTGCATCTCAGTGATGTATATCAATTTCAATATGTTTGAAATAGTGTAACATCATTAAATGCACTGCAAACAATTATTCATCATAGACTATAAAGTAATGGAATTTTTTGACTGCCCCTGTAAATGAAATATAAATGTTATACACTATATTTTCAATATCGAACATGCCATGGTAAATCTCAATATATCGATTACATGGTAACCCAAGTATATTTACTCAAGTTAGAGCATGGACAGACAAACCTAATTCATAAATACTTTTCAATTATGTTGGAAAGTGTTAAAAAATAATCGCAGAAATACTGACTCAGATATTTTTTTCTTGTATTTAAATTGTCGTATTTACTCATGTATAATCCCCCACACCCTTAACCACAAAATTAAGACCTGCATATTAAAGATTTTAAACTATTTGCTGGATGGAGGTATAAGTAGAGCTCCTATAGTATAGTTTGAATCATACTGCCATTTAATAACCCAATGCACCAAACACCAAGCTATAACCAGTTAGCTTACCGCAGTAGTGGACAGTAAGTGATAGTGACAGGGACAGCAAACACCTGATCTGGAAGTAAATTAATGCTGAGCTGGGTTACAAGAAGACGATTACTTTTTGGCAACAAGATAGATATGCGTCAGCTCTCCTTATAGGCACTTTAGGTATAGTGGGAGAAGCAGGGCTCGAAATGGAAAAATTCATGAACCGGAATGCAATTTCAAAATTATTGTTGATTAAACATTTTTTCTTAAAGTATAGACAACTTTATTTCTAACCCTACAAAAACATTTTAAAAAATACATGCAAGATTCTAAATACTAATAAAAGAAAAGTTTGAGAGGGCACAATAAGCTATATACATATAAAACCGCTAAGTTTACGGTGTTAAGTTTACTGCTAAGGTGTCATTAGAAGGGCAAATATCCTACTAAATGTCATACAGCATATGGTTTTAATATACAACAGCCTCGAAAATCTGAGGTAATTGGGGCTGACATCACCTCGGATTACTAAAAACTCGGATTTTCCGAAAAAGTAGAAAATTGTTACCAATTATAATTTTGCTCAATTAGGATGACAAAAAATATATACATAACTGTATTCCTTTTGTAATGATATACAATTAAAACAAAATTCAATTTTTTGCTGCTTTAACACATTATTTCTCTTTTTCAATGCAATATCTAGCCAACGCTTAAAAAGCATAACATTAGCAGGGGTGGCTTCATTTTACTGTTCTACCTATTTTAAAGCCAGTTCTAAAGATGCAGAACTTTCACTATGGGAGTTTTTTTTTTTTTCAAATGGCAGACAGTTGTTTTCTTCTGTATCATTACATTCCTCCTCAACTTCTATCATTTCTACAATAGTCGATTTAGGAATGTGAAAAAAGCTGACTTTGGATAAACGACAGAAAAACGTACAATGCAACTGGTCACAGAGTACACCCGCTAGCGCCTAAGGGAACTTGGAAAAAGAAAAAATCTTGAAACCCTTTTCAAACCAACTCCAACCCTGAACAAGAGAATACAGTGTGGTCGGCAACTAAAAATGTCAATGACATTCTTTCTAGGAAGAAACAAAAATAACTGGATTTCTTTTCGAGGAGGAAAAAAATACGTAGAAATTCTTTTTTAAATTTTTGATGCCTTGAATTATGCGGAACCTCAAACTCCTGAGACTTGGATTTTCGAGACTCTACTGTACATGCAATACAGTGGATAAAAGACATCAAAATATCAGATTTCCCTTTCGTCCCCCCCCCCTTTTTTAAATCTTCAAATCCTACCAAGATGGTATGAGTATTAAAGATCTTATCGAGATTATTATAAACAATATATAATATGTATAATTTTAAATGTAAATAAGCCTAGACAGGTTGAAAATACACTGTGAATTCCAGATATTGCAACCTACATTACTAGTGGATTGACCAATTTAAACAAATGCAGCATTATTAGAAATGTAAAATTTTGTGGTAGGTTTTCTCTGGGTATAGAATATCAGTACAAAAACCCTTAATGGGTTAAAAGTTCGTGTCACAGCGCTTTTCCTTATGCCTCTAAGAATTTTAAATATGAATCTTAAAAATAATGATATCAAATTTTGAGTGATGCTATTAATTAATATATATATATTCTATTTATATTCATGGGTGCAAATATTATTTTCAACATGAAAATATACCTATAATTTATTCATTGATACTTTTTCATTCACATCTCTCATAAATTCAAAATATCGGTTTTAAAAGAAATTATATCAAAATTCCAGTGATGCCTTAAATTGACTTTTATAGGTTTGTTTTAAAGTTATATTTAAATTATTTTTGGTGTACCTTATAGTACTAAATGCTCCCGATGTTGCTTGACTTTGGTGACCGGAGGAAGAACCGGTACTTTCAGTATAATATACAACTATTGATGGTTTCAAAACTCTTAATTACACTATTTCCACTTTGTTTATTTTGTGATTTGCAGTCTCAATCATATAAAGGCTTGAAAAAATATTTAACAGTCTAATAAAATATTATTTATTAAACTTGAAACAATTGTTTAAGTATTTATACTTCAGATTAAAATATTTGAATAAAACTTACAATATTATTAAAGGGAAAAAAGTTTATTAAATTAGATGGATGATTTTATAAATTTAACAGCAAATTAATAAATGATTAAAAAATTAACCAACAAATTAATGAATTATAAACAAAGAAATTAATTGACCATCATTTAAATCAGTAGTTTCACTGATATATCATTACATTGCAAGGGCCGTGCTAAGATTTTCAAAATGCTAGCCAGTAAATTAGTCAAATTAAAATATTTTTAGCCAAATTTATCTATAATTAGCCAAAAGTATATAATACATTTTTTATCATTAACTCTTTCAGCCCTGACTTTATTGAATGAGTAAAAAAGCATTTTTCTCACTGAATTACAGTTACTGCATGTCCAAAAATTGTGCCTGTTTTTTTCTTTTTTAATTTTTTTTTAGTTATACTCCATCCAAAAATAAAAGTGTTAGCTTAAAGCATGGCTGCCAACTGTTCCAATTTTTGCATAACACTAAAATGTAATAGAAATTTTTTCCTTATTTAATCGTCGAAATACTGTGGTTTAATAAGGGGAAAATTTTTATTAAATTTTAGTGGTATCCAAAAATCGGAAGAGTTGGTAACTATGCCTTAAAGTAAAGATTGAAATTAAACCATCGCCAATTAAAAAAAAAAAAACTGCTGATTAGCTTTGAACTCAGTATCGTTTTATTATTGTTACTTTTGTAGGCGTAGAATATGTATTTTTCACTACAAACTTAAAAAAAAAAATTCCTCTGTGTTTCAAAACATGATTACAACAACGGGTGGGGGGGGGGCATTCCTCCCCAGAAGATTTGTGATTTTACCCTTTTAATGGTTAAAAAGTTCAATCCCCCCCCCCCCCCCCAGAACTCTACAATGTCTCCCCTGGAGCCACAGAAATCACTCGATGAGAAAAGTGTCTGAATTCAACACCACCTGCTTACATTATAATATTATTTAAATAATTAGATAGTTAAAGAGTTTCATAGTTTGCAGTTTGCAATTATAAGATATAAGATGAATATTACTAATTCATCTTACAAGAATAAACATTTTGAAACATTTTTTTTCTCCTGCTTTTTTTAGCTTAAATTCTTATTTCTGGTACTTTAAATGATAAAAAAATAACCGATTTCTTGACTTAATAATCGTAATCCTGAACCAAAGTAGTTAGCTTCAATAATAAAAAATAACTTACAAACTAATAAATAAACTCACATTTGAGAATTTATCTTGGAAAATAAATCATAATTGAGAATTCACTCGATAATTTATCACTGAATAACAAACATTCAATTTGCAGATCAAGGGAATTTTTTTTAAAGCTGATACACTAACCACTGACGACAGTCCCGTACAGAAGCAAAGGTAGCTGAAAATGAAATTTTTGTTGTTATGTTGTTGTTCGATATAAACGAATTCGTTCTGTATTCGATTCGATCCGTGCTGTCATGGATGTATGGATGTATCATAATCCATAATACATCCATGTATTTATAATACATCCATGCGTGCTGTTTGCGATCATAAATTTAATAGTCACTGGTGAAGTACAGTGGTATTTTCTAGTTAATAGAATATATGTGGTCTTCATTTCAATTTTTTAAAACAGAAACAAAAAGCATTGAAGTATCTCGACGATCGATAACTTTCGCTTTTTGCCGATTCGATTATCTCAATTATGTGCTAATCAACCAACCACCCAACGTAAATTTTGATGTTTACACACCAAAATTATAAAATTTGAGCTTTTTCATTTAATTTCTTCTACGTAAGTATGTTTAATATTCTGAAAAAAGAACTAAACTGCAAATTAAGGTTGTAAAAGCATCTTTAGAGATCTTATGCAGTCTATTAAGTTCGAAATAATTATGGATATAATGAACAGTGATTTGACCCAATACTTCATATTCGGCTAAACTTTACGCCAAATTCTAACTTTTTAAAAAAGAAGTATATATTTATTATAATTTTTTTAAATCTGATATTGGAGATATAGTAAAATAAATTTATCATAGAAACCCCCTCCCCCCCCCAAAAAAAAATCACTGGATGCAGCAACATCGTTCCGTAGAAATCTCAAAAAATGAGAGCAATTCCGTAATGCAGCGGTCACTAAACCGCATGATATCCCTTTTATAGATAATCAGCCATAATAATTACACCTACACTAAACTGAATAAATATAATAAACAAAGAATCTGTCAAACAAAAATCATCATCATCACATCTCTAAAAAGCTTCGAAAAAATGCTCTGTTTGGAATGTATGTATGGCAAAAATTATTTCCCAAATGGTCATATCCAGATTTTTTTTTTTTTTTAAATGAGCCTGGTACTTACTAAATAGAACACTCAGTGGCTGCATATTTTCAAGTCTAAACTAAAGATTTTAATTTTTTCATTTTACAGCAAATACCTTATATAAAATATGTATTGAAAATTTATATCTATGAAATTAAGCACTCACAAAAAAATTTTTAAAATGATAAATGAAAAATCGTAGAATTCTAAATAAAATGGTGTTTTCAATTTTTATTTTAAATAAAACGCTTCACAATCAATTGTTAAATATGCAATTTTTAAATAAAAATATTCTACTACTTTACCATGTTGGCCGTGTGGCAAAAATTCCTAATCTTCTCCATACACATAGGAGAAAAAAAAAACGGTTTACCAAAACCTAGCATACAGTAACAGTGATTTATCTCTAAAATATGGTGACTTTTATATATTTGTTATTTGGAAAAGTGGCTATGGTTGCCATAAATCTAGGTTACGACAAAGCTGGGTCATTCCATGGTAACTTGTGTTACATTTAGAATAATTGACTTCAATAATTTTCGTAGTATAACACTAAAAAATATTCAAAATGCAAAGTTGATATGATTTGTTAATTAAACTTATACAAAGTGAAATTTGGATGAAAATTATATTTACTATGGTAATTTACGTTACTGAAAGAGGAATGTAAGTTACGATAATAAATATAGTTGCCAAAGTTCGAGAAATAGCATTAAAGATAGATAATTTTCATTTAAATTTTGCTTTGGATAGGTTTAATTAAAAATTCATATCAACATTACATTTTCAATATTTTTTGGTATTATATTACGAAAATTATTCTAAATGTAACATAAGTTACCATGGAATGACCCAGCATGGATCCAAGGAAGAGTCATGACCCGCCTCTAAACAAAAAATAGTTCTATAGAATAATACATTTTTTAATAGAAATATGTATTAAAGGTGTTTATATACAGGGTGTCTGAAAAGTCTGGAAATGGTCAAATAACTCGAGAAATCATCGAGAGTACTAACATACTCGAGACATACTACATAACTCGAGAATACATTGGATTGAAAAACAACAAAATGCATGTTCAATATTTTTGAAAAATCTATTTAGGGATATGAAAGTTGCTCCCGGGGGGGGGGGGGGGCACTCAGTGTTCAATAGTTTTAAAAAATCTATTTAGGGATATCAAAGTTGCCATTTTTCTAAAATATTAAACATGTATTTTTCCGTTTTTCAATCTGATGTATATTTCTCGAGTTATTGGAGCGTTTCCAGACATTGCAATGGTAACGATTCTCACAGCATTGCACTCGATTACAGCGCCATCTACAATGTTTTGAAGAAAATGTTCAATACAAAAGTTAAGTATTTTATCCCATAGAATCCGAATCTGGAATAAAAAATGGGGGGGGTCATCATTTAAGATTTCAAAGTTGCCCCCCCCCCCCGGGGAGAAAAGTTGGGGGGGGGGCAACTTTCATATCCCTAAATAGATTTTTCAAAAATATTGAACATGCATTTTGCCGTTTTTGAATCCGATGTATATTTCTCGAGTTATTTGACCATTTCCAGACTTTTCAGACACCCTGTATATATTTTTCTGTTTTTACTGATTAAAAATTCTAATCTTTCTGATACACTCAGAGTTATTTTCATATAGGAATGAATGGAAATTGCAGATATTTTTGTTTAAGCACCAAAGAATCGAACATCATTTTTAATATTTCTATAAATGTGGTACACTTTTAATTGTATTTAATTGTTCCCTCAAGACAACATTTCCATGATTGCCGAGCCCCGGAAAGCGGCATAAAATGCGAACTTTGAGAAAACTTTCTGTAAGATTCTTTCATTTTATAAGAAAATGGGAAACTCTGATTTCTTGGTATCTGGATAAAACATATAAATTTTAGACGTTTACAAATATACCTGCAAATTTCATGCATTTATGAAAGAAAATGAATTCGGGTATATGTAAGAAAATGGTCAATTTGGATCTAAGATATAAAAATTGCTAATGGCAACATGTGACCTCCCCATCTCCTGCAAGAAAACAAACATGACCCCCTTCTAAATGGAGGGCTGGATCTCTGGTTACCACAAATAAAAGTTTATCGCCAAAATTTTGCCCTTTTTTTTTTTTTTTTAATTTTCACTTTTTTTATGCAGACCACAAAATAGGGGAGACCCGTACACACTGGACCTATGGGCACAGTGGACCACCCCCTAATATTTTATTTACTTACATTTTTTTTTAAACTTCTCTTCTATCCTAATAGACAACAGCACTGCACTGATTATGTATAGCCTTCAGAAAATATGTTTAGCTCAGATTGAACTATTTTATCCTGATTGGTTGTTTTGAGCTTCTAAAAGTAAAATTTTTCATCATCATATTTTTATTTTTTTAGTAATTAAAGGTTGTAGATAAATAAGATAAAACAGCATTTTTGAAAAGCTAAGATACTTGTTTTTATTCAACTTTAAAGTTAATATGTTTAAAAGAAAGCTATAAACAGTATTAATATGATTATTTATTGAACTTCAACATGGGGCACAGTGGTCCACAATCCACTCTGCTCCTGTAATGCAGAATGTTCAAAATATTTAATTGCTTATTTTCTATAAAGAAATATTGTTTTAAAGTAGTTATTTAACTGTAAAATAAAATAAACAAAGAAAAATAACAATTTATTTAACATAGTAAAAAATATTTTGTTTTGTATTTACTAGCCTTTGATAAATATAACTGTAGTCTAATTGGTGATGATTCTATTCAAGTAAGATTCATGAGATGCAAATTGAATGGAAATCAGTTTATTTTTCTCGAAACTGTAGATGAATCTGTTGTTGATGTCAATGATTTCATAATGTTGCTCCCAGACCCCAAAAGTATTTCAGGAAAAATTCCAGGCTCAATCTTACTCATAAGTATTTTTGGATTTCATTTGCAAATTTTAATGTACACTGATTTTCTTGTACTTAAGTAATAACTTCAACTAAATTGCAATTGTTCCTGTATTAATCTGTTATTATTTTCAAAATATAATTAATTTTTTTTTTGTTTTTGTTTCAAAATGTTACTTGTAAATTTATATTACTATGTTATTTTGTGGGTAAAGAGGAAATAAAAAAGAATTAGTTTAATGGAAAATAGATTTATATTGTATTTCAGATATACCTAATAGCGGGCCACTGTGCCCCGGTGGGTGGACCAGTGTGCCCCACTTCTGGGGCACACTGGTCCACTTTACGGGTGCATATAAAAAAATTTTTTGAAAAATGTATTGAAAACTATGTTCTGAGAAAATTATGATGAATGTATAAAGGTTTAAGACATATTCAAAAATATTTTCATGCAGACTGATTTGTCCGTTAAAGAGAAAAAAAAAATAACTGAAAAAGTGGTCCACTGTGTACCAATCTCCCCTATATCTAAACCCTCATTGTTATCACTGTTAAATGTACTTTTTAAATTCATTTTTATTTTTAAAAAAAACTTATTTCAATACAAAAATTTAAGAAATTGTATTTTATCTTTTTATACTCACACATATCAAATTGATTTCCCATAAATCTGGATGGTATTAATTTCCATTGAAATATAAAGAATATTCTTCATTTCTACTATCTAGTCATACTTTTATCCTATCTTAAATTTAATGTTAATGGGGCCCTTGCATAATGCTTACTCTTCCATGTAATCAGTGAGATATCTTCTGAAATAGCTTTGAAATAAATTTTGTTTCAAGGAGTTTGTGTGCAAAACAATTCACTCATGATGTAAAAAACACATGAAATGTGGTAGGCAATGCATTTTATTAACACTAGAACAGTGGGAAAATTTTACCTACTGGAACAAAGGGAAGAGCTCATTTTGACCCCTCATTGAAACTACTGAAATAACAACAATAATACAATTTTAAATGAAAATATATTAGAAAAACTATGTAATTTATGTGTATTTCATAATTTATATTTAATATTACTTGATTTTGAATCTTTAAAGTACTGTAAATGTAACGCCTACAAGGCAATCAATTGGATCATACTACATCTACTCAAATAACTCATAAATTATTACTCACCAATTTTACTTAAAAGGGAACGGCAAAAGGGAACGTGACAACCTCTGTAGGTTGCCCACACCCCTCGAGCCGTGGTAAAGCAAGAGCCGTCGTGGTAGCTCGACATATGACCTAGCGACCGTCTCCCCCTATGGGGTCTCGCGAACGAAGTCGTCGGGGGTTCCACGGCGGTTCATCAAGGTTCCGTCTCTGCGGAAGTTTCCTCCGAGATGTGGGGTTACTGCCGCGACGACTACGTCACCATACCTTGGTAAAATGACCTGGGGGTCCGCAGTGGGGAGCGGCCTCAGGCCGATCGCAGCGCCGGGCGAGACAAAGCCCTGGTGCGTTAAAAGCCCTTCAGAGGCTTGGGTGCGATGGTCGTTTACGCGCGTCGGCGACCCCCGTGGGCGCCTGACGGCGCAGGATAGTTTTATCCATCATACGTAGTATAGGTTAAGTCTTGTAATCGTTTTGAAAATCGGAAAAAAATTTTTGACGGATTTACACGTTTCAGACACTGGAGATTCCGAAAAACATATTTTTAGAAAAAAAATTTTGCCGTTCGTCTGTGTGTCTGTGTGTGTGTCTGTAAACGCTCTATCTCCCGAAAAAATTGAGATAGATATTTGCAATTTGGTATGTACTTAGTATGTAATAATGGGAAGAAGCCTATTTCATTTCAATAACCTCGATTAACCGGAACAATTTTTTTCGGACTCTCGAAATATTCGTTCTGATGGAAGGTATATAAAAATTTTCGAAATTGTTTATTTTAAGAAATGAATATAAAAGACAATAAAAAAACATAAATTTTGCATAAAGTATGAAGTCGATTGGATAATTAGTTGCCGAGATATTTGGAATCCTATTTCCCACACTCTTCGATTTTTCATGACCCTGTATTTCATCCAAATTTCACTTCAAAGATATATTTTAATTGGAAATTTGACGCTTAATCAGATGCAATAAACCGCTAGTTAATAGGATTATTATTTTTGGAGTTATAAGGATGTTTCTTTCAAGCAATTCAGTAATCGAGACTTTAAAGTTTGTGACGTCATCAAGCCACGATTTTATTTGAACTACAATGCACTTTATAAGTAGTTTACACATTTTTATTTTAATATTTTACATTATGCATATCCATGATGGGTAAGTATTACGGTGGCCCCCAACGACTAGTTTATATCAAATTAGATATAAAAATTGATTGGTTTCACAAATTAAAACTAATGCTAACTAAAATAAAACACAATTTATAAATTAATAGTATTTTTTTAAACAATATTTCATATATATATATATATATTCAGTATTGTCCAATATTTCAAAAACTAACAAATCTAGAATGCTGATTTTTTTTTTTCCTTGAAATACTTGTTATCTATTTAGGAAAAGTCAAAAAATTTTTAAAAAATTATTCCAACCAAACAAAAGTAATCAACGGACAAAAGTGCTCTGGGGTCAAAATGACCCCTACCACTGTTCTAGTGTTAATTAAAGTTACAATGATTCTTTAAATCGACAATGCAAATACGCAAAAAACAAAATTTATAAAGATTATTATTTGCACTTATTCCGAACTTAAGAGGATACTTCACTCACGTGAAAATACCCTCTCATTAATGTTAATCCTATAGAGGAATTATTTTACGATATCTCGTCCACATTTCAATATTTTTAAATTATTTTTTTTTGCATTAGATAGCTGAGGTCGATCTCTATGCAGGCTCTTTTTAATTTTTTGATTTTGGTTGCAGTTTTTTTTTACTGAGGATACTTTTACTTTCAAAAGCGGTTCTGAAAGTGAAATTATCTTAATAAAAAAAATAGTAAACAAAATAGAAAAAGTAAAAAAAAGCCTGCATAGAGATCAACTTCAGCTATCCAATGCAAAAAAAAAAAAAAAAAAAAAAAAAAAAAAAGAAATCTTTTAAAATATGGAAATGCAAACGAGATATTTGAAAATATTCCCTCCATAGGATTAACATTAGCGAGCGGGTGTTTTCACGTGATTGAAGTAGTCTCTTAAGCAACCTAACAATATGACTTAAACTTTTATACTACAATTTAAAATTGAATTAGGGTTAAGAGATATTTTAATATATACTGAAATATTACTCTGCAACATTAGGAATTAAATATGTTTAAGGCTGTTCTTGAAAAAATTAGTTATACTGTTGAATAGTGCGAATCATCTAGGCAGTGCAGAATCATCTTTATATGTGGATGAAATTTGCAGACATTAATATTCAAATGGTTTAGAATTGAAGAGTATTTTTCAATTTATTATAAATACATTACATCTATAATCAATTATTCACAACTAAAGGGGTGTGTTTTTTAAATTGGCCTAAATCTTCAACTCTGGCACCATTTTCTAAAAGATTCTTAGCCTGTAAAGAAAATAGAGAAATGCTATTCAACTTCTTATTATAAGAATATCTGCAAATTTTGTGCATTTAAGCATGGAAATGACAGCTTTAATGTGTCAGAAAGCCTCAAGTTTGGATTTGAGAGAAGCATAGCAAAAACAAAAAAAAAAAGAATAATAAAAAGAATTTTTTTAATCCTGAATCTATTTGGCTAAATATCTTTTTCAAAGTGTTCAGCTAAATATTTAAAGTATTCAGGAAAATATCCAAAGTATCCGGCCAACTGATATTCAGTATTCAGCCAACCAAATATTTGGCTAAAAGGTCGAATAGTGGCCAAATATTTGGCTAAAAGGCCAAATAGTGGCTGAATATTTGTTACATCTTTAAAAATAACGTTAGCATTTATTGGTTAGGGCTAAATTTAAAAAAAGCATTATTAAGCTTCAATTGAGATTTTATATGTTTAGATAGCTTATTAAAAAGTATTAATTATAAAATTTAATTATTTTGTATAATTTTCATATTTTAAAGATGAAATTTTATTGGTGATAGTATATTAATCTTCTATTACAAGCTACTAAGGTACTTTTAGTATAGCCATACAGAAAAGATAAATTGCTAAATATTGGGAACAGATGTGTTACACTCATGCACAGATGTTTCGCACCTTTTTGGTTGGCGTGATTTTCAAGCCTACACCAAACCGATAACTTAATACAATAGCTAGGTTACCATTAAAGGAAAAAATCTCCTGAATTTGGTGCCTTTTTTTTTATAACCGATAAAAAAAAAAAAAAAAAAACTGTGCGTGAGTGTATGACATCATAGTCAAATATTGTTTACCCCCCCCCCCTTCCCTAGACCTGCAGAAATCGCTATGGAGAAAAATGTGAATTTAACCACTGATCTGCTCTCACTTCTTCACTATGTGAAGAAAGTCCATAAAAAAAAATGTCAGTACCAATTTTAATGCTATTGTTAATATTTCTTGTAAATACAAGTATGGATCTCCAATGGGGAGGTCATGGGGGCCATGATCCTCTCTAAACGAAATTTTTTTGTACAAAACAATACATTTTTTAAATATAAAGATGCATTAAAGGTATTTTCAATTTTTTTCCCTAGCTTAAAGATGTTAATATTTCTGATTAATTCACAGAGTTATTTTTATACAGAAATGCATGGAAATTGTAGACATTGTTTAAGCATCAAAGAATTGAACATTGTTTTCCTTTCTCCTACACATATAATTCATCTTTAATTGTATTCAATTGCTCCCTCAAGAGTACATTTTCATGATTGTCAAGCCCGGAATGTCAGCTTAAAATGCAAACTTTGAGAACTTTTTCTGTAAGTTTTTTTGATTTTATAAGAAAATTCGAAACTCTGAACAGATACAAAATATCTGTTCTTGATGATCTGACAGATCGTGCAAATTTTATATACATGAAAATTTCAGGTATTTACGAATGGAAATGAATTTGGGTATGTGTCAGAAAATAGCGCATTTTGATTTAAGATAAATATAAAATTTGATAATGAAAACATGTAACCCACCACCTACTACACACAAAAAAAAGAGACATGACCCCCCCCCCCTCTAAAAGGAGGGCTTAGTCTGCCTCAATTATGTATAATATCTCTGATGATGCAATTCATAGTTCTGTTATTGTTGTACCTAGGAAAGTGGTGAAAGAAGTACTAGTTTCTGTGTGGTTATGAATTTTTTGAAACTAATTAAGAAAAATTTCATTTTAAGATTATATTTTTCCTTACTACAACAAGATTTTCATTACTGTAAATATCAGACTATAATCCTCTCAACATCATCCACTTTTAAGCAGTTTTTATATTTTTTTTTTCACTCCCAAAAGTAAGTCTGCCCTCCAAACTTTTTTTTTTTTTTTTTCACACAAAAATTAATTTAAAAAATCCAGGAGAAAGAATTTTCCCTATTTTGACAGATTTCTGCCTTATTTTAATGATTTCAACAAAATCTCTAGCCTTCCTTGGGAAAAATTTCTGCTTTCCAGAAGGAATCCCCCTTCCTCAACTTTCTTAGTACACACAATTTAAAATCTTGAAATATCTTAAAAAATTCTTTTGTCTATTTATTGCTCTTGAATATCAGTAAGTAAATATTCATCTAAATTTCAAACCCCTGCATATGAAAACTATGTTTCTCCCTTCTCTTTCCCTCCAGCATACAAAGTTTAAAATTTTTAAACCTCTTTAATTAATAAATGCTTCTTCCCTATTTCTTGCTATCTTGTAACAGTTAATAAATAATCAGTTATCAAAATTACCTTTTTACTTACCCATCATATGTAATAAAGGGTAAGTCTTGTAATTGTTTTAAAACTTTTTAAAAAAAATTTGACGGATTTACACGTTTCAGACATTAGATATTTCGAAAAACATATTTTTAGAAAAAAAAAAATTGCCATCCGTCTGTCTGTGTTTGTGTCTGTAAATGCTCTGTCTCCCGAATAAATTAAGATAGAGACTTGAAATCTGATATGTTAGTAGTGTGTAATAATGGGGAAGAAGCTTATTGAATTTCAGTAACCTCGATTATCCGGAGCTATTTTTTTCGGACTCTCAAAATATTCGTTCTGATAAAAAGTATATAAAAATTTTTGAAATTGTTTATTTTAAGGAGTAAATATAAAAGACAATAAAAAATAATTTTTGCATCAAGAATGAAGTCGATCGGATAATGAGTTGCCGAGATATTTGGAATCACATTTTCCACACTCTTTGATTTTTCATGACCCTATATTTCATTCAAATTTCAATTCAAAGATATATTTTAATTGGAAAAGATACGCTTAATCCAATGCAGTAAACTTTTAGTTAATATTATTATCATTTTTAGAGTTATAAGGATGTTTCTTTTACGCAAATCAGTAATAGAGCCTTTAAAGTTTAGGACGTCATCAAGCCACGATTTTATTCGAATTGCAATGCATTTTATAAATAGTTTACACATGTTTTATTTTCCTATTTTATATTATGCATATCCATGATGGGTAAGTATTACGGTGGCTCCCCAACGACTGGTTTTACTCTGCCTCCCCTAAAAAAAAAATTCATTTTCCACCCCCCCCCCCCCCCCTCTTCCCCCAAACACATAATTTAAAACCTGTAAAACTATTTTTTTTTCAAAAAACTTTTGCCCTATTATTTTGTCATATGGTTAGGTTTAATATCAGCCATCGAAATTATCTCTAAAATTTTTGCAGTCAAGCAATCATTGACTATTATAAAGCAAAAACATGTTCTTGAGTAACCCTGATGTCATATCAATGGTGAAATGACTTAAACAATCAATTTTGTTTTATTGCAATTTTTTTTTTTTTTACATTGCACAATTTCAACTTTTACACCATTGCATTAAAAAAAAAAAAGTGTACTTTTAAAGGAAAGTTCTTTCTCAAAATGAAAGTTCTCTCTAAATGAAAGTTGTATCTCAATTTACTGATTTTTTTCTAGTTTTTAAAACATTTTTTAAGCCTGAAATTTTTATTGATCTCAAAAATGAACATGCAATTGAGTAATGAAAATTAACCCATTTGCACTTAAAACAATGTAAATATTCAATATTTGTTTCCTTCCATGTATTCCATTACTAATTATTCAAACAAAAGTACAACTTTACAAATAAGTAAATAAATAAATAATTTAACAGATATTTTATCGAATTATGTACTTAAATGCTGAAATAATAATAATCACAAAGATAGCTATAAATAGTGAAATGTTTCATGATTGACTGCTTGATTCTCCTAAAGCAAAAGTACCAATATTGCTTTTTTTTTTCTTTTTTTTTTTTTTGTGTTTGTGTGTAGTTGGTAGGTAATCTAATAAAACATATTAAATATTTAAATAAAAATCTATTAGAGTTTTCAATTAGAAATGATTTTCATCTATGTTCTCTACACAGGACAGTTATATCAGGCAACTTTATCCCAGGTAGCCTGGGTTGGATTACCTGGTATTCTTAAAAAGAATCTGTATTCGATTTTTTATCCTAATATATGCTGGTAAATTTTGTGCTCTTTTCAATAAATGTTATTCAAAGTTTGTATATTTGGATTTTATGCAATTTTTAAATCCCCTTTTTTGGCACTTTATTTTTTATTAAATGGTAACAGTGTATTTAATCTTTGTCATCCAGAGTTAAATTTTATATCCCTGTACGGAGGAAACATTAAAAAATTATTAAAATATTCAACAAAGATTAATATTCTAAATTTCAGCAAATGTTAAAGGAAACTAGCATAATAAAAAAATATTTAGCAAGGAAAAGACAAACCTAGGATGTGTTTTGCCCTGCCGCATGAGCAAAACCAATTGATATGGTAACAAACTCATGATTTTGATAGAGGTTAGGACCACCTATCCTGGATTTTATTTTTTTTTAAATAAAAAAAATTTCAAGGGTTTTTTTTTCTTATTTCTTTTTGCGAAGAAATTTTTAAGTGTTATTTTTTTGTTAATTTCTTGTTTTTAATAGCACATTTTTAACAAAATAAATTATTTTTACACTATCACATATTAGTGAACAAATCCTGTTATAGTAATTGTTGCTCTAACAATTTATGGGGTGAAACATGAATTTTTACGTTAGTTTTTTTTTCCTTGTAAAGACACTGTCTTTATTTTTATAAAGTTATTTTATGATTGTGCTATATATAACAAAATAAGTTATTCTTATAATGTCACATATTAATGAAATATGCTCATTATAGTGATTATCGTTTTAATAATTTATGGGACAAAATCAAACTTTTTCAGGTTTTTTTTTTTCTTTTTGTAAAAGCATTTTTAATTGTTTATTTTTATAAAGTTTTTCTTTGATTTTCCTTATTAATGAAGTGCCCTTGTTATATTAATTGTTATATAATGATCACTCAGTATGCTGTAGAATGCAGTGGTGCTCGCACCACTAGGTTGTTTCTATATTATACAAGCAAATTCAGTTAATGTGAGAAGTAACAGACTTTAAAATGTCCATGTAGTAACCAGTGCTGTAGTTGGAAAAAAATATATGTGGGAACTCACTTTTTCATTGAGTAGATGTTGATGCTACTGGATTTTTGCTAAGCCAAAAGCCGACTTTTTTAAATTAAGAGTTATAACTATTATATTCTAGTTTTTATAGTATTATATTTGTATAACATTCATCTAAAAGCAATACTTAATCAATCTCATAATAATATTTTCCATTATGAGTCAAAATTTAATTGAAATAACAGAAATAAATCCATATATAACTTACTGGCACATCTATCCTAGAATTTTCCATAAAGAACGATAATGAGAGGTGTTTTCTGTGCTCTCTGATTTACGAAAAGCTGTCTCGTCTGCTAATCTTCTTCCTGATTGCAACCAAGATTTCACATATGGTTCAGGACAAGAGAGGTCCTACACGGCTTATGAATATAAGTGAACTGGCTCTTTCAATAACGAGTGAATTTTTCACATCGGTCATGATGTTATTCATATAGCTGAATACTCTTTCGCATTCAGACATTGAAATGGGTATAGTTTTCACAGTCTGGAGAGAAAAAAAGGCTTGTGCTTGTACACAATATTTTTTTTTTTTACATAACAAACCAAGTATTTCTAGGAACAGCGTTCCCATCCAACTACAGCACTGGTAGTAACCATTATAGCCCAGTAGCGTAATGGTCAGCACACCTGTCTACCATGCTACAAGTCCCCAGTTCGATCCAGTCTGTGGACTGGGCAAGGTTCTATTCAGCTTTTCATCCCTTTGGGGTCGATAAAAATGAGTACCAAGCTTGCTTGGTAACTAAACACTGAGGGTCCCATGCTAGACTGACCAACTGACCAGGATATATGCTCCATAGCACCTCAGGTTCATGGGTCAAGAAAACAGGACTATACACTGTAGGCCAGGATCCTTAATGGATTGTATGAGGGTAAGTCATTAAGTAAGTCACAAAAGATAATTAAATAATAACTTACAATGATATTCACTTCAAAACTATTTTTATTTCTCAACAAACTCTCCACCAATATTTATGCACTTATATCACCGTTTTATAAGTGCCCCAACACCAGCTGCATAACATTCTTTGGGTTGCTGTCTCAGCCACATTAGGACTGCAAGTTGAACACAGGAGACAATTCAAAAGTTTGCTTGGCAACTTTTTCAACATCCACCATACAGCTTCGACTTAGCCCCAAGCGATTTTCATCTGTTTAGTCCACTAATAAACCATCTTGGAAGCAAGATGATGTTCAAAGATGATGAAAAGGTTCAACTTGAAGTCCCAATGTGGCTGAGACAGCAACCCAAAGAATGTAATGCAGCTGGTGTTGGAGCACTGATAAAACGGTGATATAAGTGCATAAATATTGGTGGAGAATAGGTTGAGAAATAAAAATAGTTTTGAAGTGAATATCATTGTAAGTTATTATATAATTATCATTTCTGACTTACTTAATGACTTTCCCTTGTATTAGTAGTATTTTAACTATCAGTTTTTAGATGTATTTTTTCTGTAAATGATTTCACATGATTTGATTCTTTTTTTCTTTGCTCTTTTTTTTTTAGAAAACTTTGTGAAGTGGCCATGCACATAACTAGCTCTTATTGAAAAAGGAAGTTGTTTTTTGTGAAGCAGAAAAATTAGTTTCTTTTATATATTGTGTCAGTGTTTATTGATCCTCTCTGTTGTATGACAAGCAGTGAAAAAGCTTATTTCATGAGAAAAAAAAACAGTTTCTCTTGCATATTCACCCATTCATATTCATGTTTTCTCTCTCTGTTTTTTTTTAAGTGCACCATAATTGTCTGAAATTAAAAATCATCAAAATAATTACTTGCATAAACGAAAAGTATTATCTTAATTTCAAAGAAGTATCCATTGAAAATAATTTCAATGCATGAATGATCAAATGAAACTGACATATGTAATAAATGATTTTCTCAGTCTCATTTGAGTGAGGATTACCACATTCATATTGAAGAAAAGCTTACTCATGAGAAAAAAAAAAACAGTTATTCCTGCAAATTCACCAATACATATTCATGTTTTTCTCTCTCTGTTTTTTTTTAAGTGCATCATAACTGTCTGAAATTAAAAATCTTCAAAAGAATTACTTGCATAAACGAAAAGTAGTCTCTTAATTTTAAACAAGTATGCATTGAAAAGAATTTCAATGCATGAATGATCAAATGAAATTGAGATATGCAATAAATGATTTCCTCAGTCTCATTTGAATGAGGATTACCACATTCATATTGAAGATAGAAACTTTACACTTGTAACAAACTATTTTCTGGGGATATTTCTTAAGTAGTTACACATTGTTCATTAAATGGAGAAAATTCCAATTTGTGATGTATGCAATAAAATATTTTCTACAAAATCTTCTTTAAATAGACACTTATTTGTTCACACTGGGAAGAAACCTTTCATTTGTGAGCTGTGTAGTAAAGGATTTTCTCGGAAATGTGAGTTTGATAGGCACTATCTTCTCCATACTGGGGAAAAACCTTTTATTTGTGATTTATGCAGCAAAGGATTTGCTCTAAGATATGATTTAAATGTGCATTTGCTTGTTCACACTGGGGAAAAACCTTTCAGGTGTGAGTTATGTAATAAAGGATTTTGTCGAAAAGCTCATTTAAATGTACACATGCTCTATCATAGTGGAAAGAAGCCTTTCATTTGTGAGGTATGCAATAAAGGATTTACTGTAAAATCTGATTTAAATATGCACTCACTTATTCATACTGGGGAGAAACCTTTTATTTGTGTCATATGCAATGCAGAATTTTCTCGAAGAGGTAATTTAAGTAGACATCTCCGTATTCATACTGGGGAGAAACCTTTTAACTGTGAGGTATGCAATAAAGCAATGTCTGACAAAACTCACTTTCAGAGACACCTTCTTGCACATAACAAAGATAAGCATGCACAGCAAGAGCAGAAGCCAAGTTGATCATCAGTTGAATGAAAAATCTGATATTTCAATTGTGACACTAATAAAGTGCAACAAGGAACAAGAACTCATTTGCCAAAACATCATAATTTGAATTATGAATTTAAGAAATGTATTGTGGATTTTTTTTTTTTTTAATTGATCATTTTAAGGATTTTGGTGATTTTAAGAAAAACTGAATATAATGTTCAATATACAAGCTATCTTTCATTTCATCTAGAAAGATTTATCTTTTCCCTTTTAAAAAGGTTTACATGCATTGTTGCAGAAATTCATAATATTTTTTATTTTGAAAATCTATTGCAATTCTATTCGAATAAAATTATAATTCTACTCTATATTCTTATTTAATTTTAAAAGTTAGATAGCTCGAAGAAGGCTTTAGTAATTCCATTTCTTGCCAGGAGTATGTAAATAAAATTTTACAAAAAATTGGGGGATGTATATATTTTCCTTTTGAATCGATGTACTTGGTGAATGACTTTTTCATTTTTGAAATTAAGAAAGGTGCAGGATCATTCTTTGCTACTGATTAGCATATTAAAACATTATCAATATATACATGTGACTTCATTTCCTCTATTGCCAAGCTTAACAAAAAAATTGTGTCACTTGCTGTGGGTTAAGCTCTGCTAGTCTCATGAAAGAATGAAAATTAAATGTGCAATTACAACAATAAATGCACTTTATTATTGTAACACAATCATATTCATTGGAAAAGGTATCATACAAATTCAAATATTTCGTACTGAATGAAAAAATATCCATGTCATGAGCTGGACCCAGAACCTCTGGCTTAAATTGCCAATATTCTATCAATTGAGCTACCTAAACTTAGATTTACTATAATACAGGCTGAATCATCCCCACCATTTAATAACCAGAGACCAAAAATCAAGCTAAAACTGGTTAGCATTACCGCAGTTGTGGAGGACAAGTGACAGTGACAGGGGCTTTTAAATCAGGGTTGTAGTGGGTAGCTACCTGGGCTGGTTTTTTTACAACTCTTAGGGTTGTAGTGGGTAGCTGCCCGGGTACCCGCACAGGCTGGGTTAAAAAAAATGGTGGTTTTACAACCGTGTATTTAAATACGGCAAACCCCAGCTCTGCCGGTAGACTAATGCTGAGCTGGGTTACAACATGGCAATTAATTTGAGGAACAAGGTGGATATCCATCAGCTCGCCTTATAGGAACCTTAACATGGCTGACACTTTAAAAGTTAATTCACTGTTGCTAAAAGGTTGTCTGAGTGAATTGTGTTGGCTGCATGTTAGCCCAAGTAGCTCAATTGGCAATTTAAGTCAGAGGGTCTGGTTTCGATTCTGGGACTGGATACTTTTTTTTTCACTCGGATAAAAAATTTGAATTTTTGCCATAACAGTAAATGTCAACAAGATTCAATTACATTTTTTTTTTGTAAAGTAGATAAACGGTAAAGTTGCAAACTTAAATATCAACTGTCTTGTCAGAATATAATAAATGTTTCAGTGTTTATATTTGTCACAATAAATGAATTTTACTTATTCATTGTAATGAAGTATTTTTCTTTTGAAGTAATTTTAGTCATGTTTATATGTATGCCTTCCTTTTGACTGCGTACAGACAGACGAACCAAATTCATAAACACTTTTCAACTATGTTGGAAAGTGTGTTAATAACTGTTTATACAGTTAAACCTATGAAAGCAGAATCTCTAGGAACTCTAAAAAAATCTGTTTAAACAAGATTGTCTAGTGACTTATATAATTAGATGTTAATTCCATGAAATTATCAGAGCAACGATTAGCAACCTATGAAAGCAGAATCTCTAGGAACTCTAAAAAAATCTGTTTAAACAAGATTGTCTAGTGACTTATATAATTAGATGTTAATTCCATGAAATTATCAGAGCAACGATTATTCAAATCTGTTATTACCGAGTCCAGTTTAAATATGCAAAAGTTCAAATAAATGGACAAATGAAAGCATGTTGTACACTGACTGTAACTTTAAAGAAAAAGTAATTGCACCAATGTTAAAATATTGAAGTTGCAATAGGAATTTCAACTGTTCATACTGTTAATATCTCTTAAATTATAAACACCTCATAAGATAAGGAAAGTTTTGCTTTTCTGTCATAAGAAAGTGTTCCTTTTATTTTGATGTTCATTGTTATTGAAATAGTACAGTAGACTCCCTAAAATCCACAACCCTAAAATCTGCATATTGTTTCAGATGTAAACAGTGAAACTTACAATAAGATGTAGGGGAAAAATTTAAGATTTTTTTTTTATTTCTATATCATTCCATGCACATTTTATTATGTAATTCTGGTTAATACCATTGAACTCTTGCTTTCTCATAAAGGTAGTATAAATTTATTTCCGAAAAAATTCAATATAGCACTGATATTAATGGTGATCGTGATCTTTTTATCAAATACATTTATGTGTTAATCAAGCTTTTTTGATTATTAAATCTGGCCAAACATCAAATAAAATTTCATTATTTTATGGTTTTGATGTAAACCACTAGTGTACCTTTATGAGGTGAGTTTCATTGAATAATTCACAAAAAATTTACCTCATCATTATTATGCATATATAGTCATGCTTTACTAATTATTTATATGACCTTACTTTTAATATTTTAATCATTTTTTTACTATGCATATATAGTCATGCATTACTAATTATTTATATGACTTTACTTTTAATATTTTAATCATTTTTTTAATTTTTATTATTTTGCTTTATTATTTCTCTTAATTATTTTAATATTTTATTTTATTGTAAGCATTCATTATAATTTTAAGTGCATTATTACATTCAAATTACTGTTTAAAAAATATAAACAAAACTGACCAGAAATCTACACAATCTCTGGTCCCAAGCTGTGTGGATTTGGGGAAGTCTACTGTATTTCCAAAGCTGTTTTTTTTTAACCCTAATCATTCATGCCAATCATCAATTTCCACTAACCATTGACAGATTATAAAGGGGTCATTTTAAATAGTTTCTCATGATGAAAGTGATCTGACAGAAAAGATACCTTTTTTATACCCTTTTTTTAGCATCTTTAGAAAATTGCATTCCTCTACCCACTGGCATTTTTCAAAACTTACTTTGATTAACAACATAACATATCACGTTTAAAGACCATTAATGGTTTAAACATGAGAATCTCTGCTTTTTTTCTTATAATTTCAGCTGTGTTTTAATTTTAAAGACATTTTAGGTTTCACTTCCACTTTTTTTCTGTAATAAAGAAAAATAATCTCTGTTTAAGAGGCTACTTCACTCAGGCAAAAACACCCGCTCTCTAATGTTAATCCTATAGGGGCAATAATTTACGATATCGCGTTCGCATTTAAATATTTTTAAATGATTTTTTTTTTTTGCATTGGATAGCTGAGGTCAATCTCTTTGTACTTTTTCAATTTTGATTACAGTTTTTTTTTTTATTAACCCTCTGAGCATCTGAGGGCTTTCCTGCATTTTCATAAAAATATTAGAAAAACTTAGAATAATTTAAATTTTCTTTCCCCGTTTGTTTTTAAAATACATTTCCTATCCCTTTATTTTACATATATCTTAATATACAATTTTATTTTAAAAAATTTTGTCTAGAGCCAATTTAAGTTGTTTTTGGGAAACGGAAAATTACGGTCAAAACGCTTAGAGGGTTAAGATAATTTCACTTTCGGAACCGGTTTCAAAAGTAAAAGTATCTTCAATAAAAAAACTGCAAAAAAAAAATCAAACAACTACAAAGGAGCGTGCATAGAGATTAACCTCAAGTATCCAATGAAAAAAAAAAAAAAAAAGATCATTTAAAAATATTGAAATGCAAACGAGATAGCGTAAAATATTTCCCCCATAGGATTAACATTAGCGAGTGGGTGTTTTCGCCTGAGTGAAGTAGCCTCTTAAGTAGTAATACTAAAAAAAGAAAAGGTTGACATAGGTTTGGAAAATCAGTTCTACTGTATTTTATAGCTCTTCTGATTAAGCAATTATGATTTTATTTTTAATTGAAATAAGGATTTGCAGTTTATATCTCATGTACATTTGGGATCAATAAAAAACTTATTGCTTTCACCATTACCACCTGTTTTGTGCTATCTTTTCTATGTTGTTATATGCATGCAGTTACAATGATTTGCTATTTTAGCATTATGCTAATTAAGTCTACAAATCCAACTTACAAGGGTTGGCTGATAAGTTCACAGCCTGACACAGAGATGGAACAAGTATGACCTAATGACAATGATGTTTGTAAAGTATGATCCTTTAGATGACATGCTGCCGAGTTTCAGGCATGTGAGGTTATTAGTTATTGCTGGGCGATGAAGTAAAGTAAACAAGTTTTGACATTTTCTAAAAATGGAAAAAATTGACGTTCGAGCTGTCATAAAATACTTTGTTAAAAAAGATTTAACCCCCACGGACATACAAAAAGAGTTACATTCCACCTTGAAGGATTCTTCTTTATATTCGATGATAAGAAGAGTGGGCTGCTGAATTTAAACATGGTAGGAAATCCATTCACAATGATGAACGATCAGAACGTCCAAAAACCGTTATGACCGACAAAATCGTCTCAAAAATTCACAATGCCATATTGAATGATCGGCGATTGAGATATGTGAACTTGCTGACACTGCAAACATCTCGACAGACCATGTCCACTATACATTTTACACTATGTTTTGGATGTGAAAAAGCTTGATGCGTGCTGCGTTTGTTGAACATTGACCAAAAACGCCAAAGAATGAACATTTCTCAAGAGTCTTCTGAAATGTATTGTGTTGCAAGTTGAAAAATAAAATGAAATAGTGTCAAAAATCTTGTATTTTCTTTGCTGGCAGATAACTTTTCGAACCACCCTCGTACAGGACTGCACTAAAGAATTCACACACAAGAGTGTGTCTTAAATGCAAGGGGACTGACTACATTGAAAAATATGAAATTTTGTCAAAAGTCTTGTGCTTTCACTGTCAGGCGGAGAACTTATCAAACCACTCTCATAAATCTTAAATATGAAGGTTGTTTCTTCAGTCTAAATCTTTTTTTCCCCTTAATTCCTTTTTATTCATAAATTTTATTTACACAGATTTTATGCAGAATTACCTAAAAAGAGGCAGAAAAATATACCATAAGGAATTTGTTATGCATGTTTTTTTTTTTTTTTTAAATCTTATATAGAATAGTCTATGCTATTTTATACAGTTAATAAAGCTGACATCAAAATTTTTGCTATTTCATACCATTAATATCATCAGATAAGTTTCATTATTACAATTCTGAGGTAACACATGATTGTTAAATAATTTTTTGATAACATAAGTAAAATAAAAGTAACTTGACGAAAATACCAATTTTCCATATTTTTGCTTAAAATGAATTTAGACATCCATAGCATATTCTCACAAAATGCCATAAAAATAAAATATGAAAAAAAAAAACACTTTTATTACACCCATTTCCCTTTAAATGATTCAGAGTTATGATTCAATCTTTAAATTCATTCTTTTTTTCAATTTGCATTTTTTTTTTTAATATATCAAAATTCGAAAACTTCAACATGTACTTTTCAATTGACTCGCTATATATATATATATATATATATATATTTTTTTTTGACAATCCTTAAGGTGCATTTAATAAAATTAAGGATCAGATTTTTCCATAACATACTTTGTTTTTAAGTGTTTTGTTAATTTTTAACATCAAAATTTATTGTGAAGAATGGATTCTCCTATTTTTTTCTCTTCAAGTGGTCAAAATTCACCTGTCACTTCTGGGTTAGATTTCAAGTCTGAGGGTCCCCTTCCTTAAAATGTTTGGATCTGTTATGAACTGTTCGGACACTACTCTTGTCCAGGCCTCCAACTGCCCAAGTTTTGAGGACAGCTTCATTGGTTTTGAGACCTAGTTTAAAATCATGCCTTAAGATGCATAAAATCTCAACATTTGTATCACTCTTTACGTAACCTAAAAATGAAAGAAAGAATCCTGTATGATTATAGAATATAGACGGACATGTATTCTCTTATATAATGTTTTATGTTCAACAACAGCGGCAATAAAGTGCCAGCTGCATGCTTTGGTATAAAATCATTTAAAAACCGAGAATACTTTTGGTACAGCCTCATATCTGCTGGATCCGATTATGGAAAGCTTAAAGCAGAGTTTCTCCCAGACAGTTTCAGAAGGGTGCTGCACCCTGCCTGCCCTTTGGTTTACAAAATAGCACCCCTCTTGCCCCTCATAAAAATAATTAGCACCCTTCTTACCCCTCAGTAAAAAAAGTGCCTTTTTTTGCATTAAAAATTTTGCTTTTATAGTAAAAATTGAGTCAATGTCTTAAAAAGAATCTGAAACATTCCTTTAAGAATCCAAAAAGTGCCCTTTTCTCACCAGCAGCACCCTGCCCTTTTTTAAATCTGGAGAAAACTCTGCTTAAAGAAACTGCAGATTAGGCAGATTTTATTTTTTATGGCTAATTAGCTAAAATGCCAACTTTGAGGTCATTTCCAGAAAGAGCCCTTGTCTAAAAGTCATTTAACTAAAAAAATTGAAACATTAGATTTTTTAGTTTATGATTAAGAAAACATGCAAACTTTGAATCATAAAATAGCCAGTTTGGTCTTAATAATTGGTGTCTATATTCCTGTTCAGTGGATGAAATCCAAGATTTAATGACTTGCTGATTAAACAACCAGGAAAAAATTATCAGGTTCTGAGTGTCTAAGAATGAATCAGTTTTAGTAGATTGTAAAAGAAAATTCCCGCTGCCTTTAAAAAAATGTCTATGCTTTTTTATCTGCTGGACTGATTATGGAAAGTTGGAAACTGCAGATAAGGCAGATTTCAATTCCTTAAATAGCAAGTTTAAATTAGCAAGTATCTTGAAACATTTTTACACTTGTTTGATCAGTTTTCATCACCTGGACCCGATTATGGAAAGTTTAACTGACAGAAGCTTCAGATAAATCAGATTTTAATTCTTAAACAGCTAAGTTAGCTGTCTTGAGTCTTTTTTAACCCTTTCGCGACGGCATCCCTTACAGAAATTTTATTTGGTTGGTACCACTTTTTTTAAACAGTTCCCTGTACTTGTAAAATACCAACAAATACTCTAATTAAAAAAGACGAATATTACAATTATTTATTACTGGTGCCAAAAACATATTCCCCATACAACTTTTGACGATGCATATATGCATCACCCATCCCGAAAGGGTTAAGCTCGTTTCATCTGCTGGATCCAATTGGAGAAAGTTTAATGAAGGTTGTAGATAAGGCATATTTTAATTCCTAAACAGCTAGTTAGCCATGTTAGTGAGGTATTACAATATTTAGTGCACACATGATTATTAGAGCCACTGCCAAATGCATAAAAGAACCATACAACATTATATAAGTCCAGAAGGTAGCGATAATTATTACTTAATCATTTTATAATAGCTGATCTTCAAATTTTTAACTGATCTACTTGGTTGATCATGAAAACAGCTGTAGATGCAGCCACAACATACCACAGTTAAAGGGAAATGGATGGCAACCCGATTATGAAAGATCACCACTGGTCATGATCTTTCTTAACCCATTTTAGGCCAAGCATAGAAATTTTATAAAATGTGGTGTTATTTGCATTGAAATTTGCTTAAATTACATCCATTAAGACATCAAAAAAGTTTCGTGCATGAAAAATAATATTTTATTTAATTTGACGTTACCATTATTAATATATTATTAATAATTTACCATTAAATTTAAATAAAAAATTTTAAGTTTTCTTATGGCATTTGTTTTATTTTTATTTTATTTACAGAACTTGCAACTTTACTCCATTATAAAAATATATGATTAATCTCAAGTGGAATAATTATACATTTTCAAAAAGTCGAATTTGTCAACTGTTTCAAGTAAAAAACCAGCGTATTTTGAAAATTTCTCAACAGAAAGTGATTACTTCAATTCAATTACTAATATTTTATAGATGTCTCCAGAACCCTTAAAAATAGCAGAAAAATAAAATTAGCAAAAAATATACGTCACAGTGTTAATAAAAAAATATTTATTGAAATGGTGCGTTTACGAACTTTTGACCAAAAATGGGTTAATCAGATATTGATATTTCCGTAGATCTGAATAGCTTCCATAATCAAGTTGCTATTCATTTCTCTTCGACAAGGGGATGTTGTAGCCCTTCAGTTTGCATCCACTACTGTCATAACAGCTGACAGCTGTTTTCGTGATTGATTAAATAAGATCAATATTTGAAGATCAACTTTTATAATATATAGTAATAAATGTCGCTGCTTTCTGCACTATTAAGAGTGTGGACACATGTTATTTCAGACAAGCCCTGTATCTGACTTGTTAAAGAACAGACCACAAGAACAACTGTTTTAATTAATAATAAATTTAATTACAAATAAATAAAAGTACTAAAGCATTTTTTCTTTACATCAAGTGTACATACATGGAGACATTTTCTGTACTGTTTTTATAAAATTTCTTGAAAAAATTAAAATAAAAAGTACAAATATACAATTCTCCAAAAACAAATGTGCTTATATAGCAAATACTGCATCAAATAAACTTAAGAAAAAAAAAAGAGTCATCTACAAAACATGATAATATTGTGTTTTTAATGAAAAGAAAATATATATCATATATATAAGTCCTACTTTACTATGCCTTTTAATATATATATATAAAATTTTTTATATGTATTCAATATTTCAATACTGTAACACACTTCAAAATTTGAGAACGATAGAAACTTTGATGGAAAAAACTAACGTTCTTGTTTTTTCCTGTATTTAAAAGAAAAAAATGAATTTTTATAAACAATTAAATACTGTATTTAAAAAATCAGTCAATTACTTTTTTCCCCATTTTAAAATTCTGAATGGAAATGTTAAAGATTTTTGCACTTACATGCAGATAAAAAAAAAAGAATTTAAAAGAAAATTATGCTAATTGAATAGGCATTAATAGTTTAAATTGTTAACCAAATGTATTAAACATAACAGTAATTTTTACACACTTAAAAAACTGAAATTAAAATTATTAAAATTCAGGGTAAGCCAAAAGTTCTTGATGCATTTTACAATTCTCTAAAAAAAAATTACAGTAACTGTCAGGGTTCGGTGATATATATCCAATATTTATTTTCAAAATATCATAAAGTTTGATATTTCCATATATTTGATATTTATTTTCAAAATATTGCATGTAATATTTTTGATATTTTTAGTCAAAACAAGTGTAAAGGAATTTTTTTAATGTTATTGGCTGTGTCATTCTGTAGATAAAGAATTTTTGCTCTTATAGAGGCTTTTTTAGCCTCCTCCCCAAAAAAAAAAAACAACTTTTCCAAGCTTTATGCTTGAAGCTGAATTTTTAAATGTAGAATCAATAATTATGTGGGATATTTACTTAGAAAACCCACTGAAAGATAAACTATCTAATTTAGATAAACTTGCAACTTCATTAGAAATAATTTTTTCTCTTTTTGGTTTTGTTTAGTTAAGCCGACCAAGCTTACTATATTTATGTTCAAATTTTTCAATAAAAACAAATTATTTTGTTGTATAAAACATAAAATTTTCTTAAAACTTGATTACTAAATCTTAATAGTTTGTTTTTTGTGAGTGTAAAAAGCAAATTAAAAACATTTAGAATATTGTTTTATTAAGTTTTCATGTTAAATAACATATGTTTTAATGTCTAATTTATATTAACTCTGAAAATATTTATAATCATCAATAAGTTGACTATTTTGAAAATATCAGATATATCAAAATAGCAGATATTTTTTATATTTTAAAAAATATGATATTTGGGAACCCTGGCAACTGACATATGAAATTGCAGTTTGGTTGGAAATGCTTGTCACAATCAACAGTTTTTTTAAGCACATTTAAAAAATTGCCCATATAGAAGGTGCTATATCTCCAAATCTGCAAAAACTGAAGATACAGACCGACTATACCATACAGACTATATCTTGCACAATCTGCTATGATATTTCAACATGTGAAAGGAAATTGAATGCCATTTGAATGTGATTTGAGCTACAAATAACGCACATGCTGAAATATTGTAGCAGATTTAAAAAAGTAAATGGTCTGTGACAGCAAGAGTTTTTTATTTTTTATTTATTTATTTATTTTTAAGGTATACTGAGGTTGATTCAGGTAAAATTTGGGGCCTATGTAGGGTCCCTTTACAAAAATCACTTTATTAAAACAGGCCCCTTTATAAAATTCTTAATAAAACAGATCGCTTCACAAAATTCTTAATAAAACAGGCCATTTTACAAGATTCCTTTTCATAAACTAGACCTTCACAAAATTTCCTTTTCATAAAAATACTCTTCATTAATTATTTTTATTATGTTAGGTTTTTAAATGTATAATTTGAAAACAAAACACGTTTACCAGAAAGGAAAAACTTCAGCAGAAGGACCTTAAGAAGTTAATAAATGCATTGTTCGAATTTGAGTATCTGGATTTCAATCTTTCCTTTCATTACAAAATGTTATTTTTCACAAAAGTATAATAAATTTCACAAAAATAACTTTTCACAAAGTGGGTTCCAACAACAAAAAAAAAAGTATAATATTTCCTGGTATAGTACCACACATGGGCAATTGTTTGAGCAAAACTTGTTTAAACAAAACTTTCAAACACGGGAAGCATTTTTATCCAAACTAAACTTTCTCGCACCAATTCCTTCATTTTTTTAAAAATTGAATTTCAAAATAAGTTAGAACTTTTAGCCCATTTTGTATATGTTAGATCATATTTAATCAATTTTGTAAATTTAGGATGAAGAAATTGTTTTGCCTGGTTTTTTTAAAAAAGGTCTACAAAAGAGATAATATACATACTTAAAATATTGGTTTGCAATCCATTTCATAATTACAATATGTCTCGCACCAAATTGAACTCAGATTTTTGTTGATTAACAATAATGAGGATATTGTAATGAAATTTTCAATAGCCTTTCAGATTTACATGCTCATTACTTCAAAATGCAGCTGACAGTGCACACTTCATATCATTTAATTAAAAAAAAAAAAAAAAAAAAAAAAAAAATCTACATCTGTTACAAAATGATGTTGCAATATCTTCATTATTGTTAAAAGTTATGAACAAAATCATGGTACTAGTTTAGAGCAAGACATCCTGTATTTTTGAATGAGTTGGATTACAAATAAAGTTCCATAGTAGATACAGGTGATTTTCTGTGCACTCCTCTTCTGCCCTTTTTTTTTTATATGAGAGTTCACAGGTATCCTGTATAGTTTTAATTACTCACATTTAAAAACTTTCAGAAAGTAGAATGCATTTTGTAGAGGAAAATTCTTCAATCAACCCTCTACATACATGGCAGTATTTCAATATATGTGTTTAGTGATTCATAAAATAATTGCTATAAAAAGTATCTGAATGAAGATTTGGATTTGGATACCTTACATAGTTGTTTATTTTATGCAATTGATAAAATCGACATCAATTTTAAAATGCTCGCGAATTCATAAGTTACATGATGGAAAAAAAAGACACCTCGGAATTTGAGAGGGTTAAAGACCATTTTTCCCTCAACACAAATACTTATGTTTCTCCGATATGCCTCAATAAACTTATGAAATACTGATTTATTAATGATAATGAAATATTTGATTGCACATCGTGATTTAAAATATAATTTTTCAAAAAAATTTGTTTTCTATAAAGTAATTTATGTAATAACAGTTTAATATAAAATCACTTGTTTCTCAAATCAAAATTGATTTAAACTGTATCAAAAAAAATATATATCGGATGTTTTTGAAAAATGATGCTTATAAAATACAAAATAAATGCAAGATGTCTGGGAAATTCTTTTGAGAATTCATCATTGAGACGCAATCAGCGAGAAGGAATGCATTTTCTTTATTAAAAGAAGTAACAGTTTATGTAACAGCAGTTTTAGGTAGAAATGAATTTTTACTTCTAAACATGAAAGCTTTTAAAATGGTTAGGGACAAAAAAAATCTAAAGAAAAGAAAAGAAAATACCCATTTTTACATTTTTATTTAACTTGGTTTGTGTATGCAAAGATGAAATTTTGTAATTCATTTTTTACGAACTTTTTGACGTGCTACCAGGGCTGGGTTTTTGCCGGCAGAAACTGGCAACAACTGGCATAAACACATTTTGCGACGTACAGTAATCCCTCAACATTCGCGGTTTTAACATTCGCGAGTTTTGATTATTCGCAAATAGGAAAATGCGCAAAAATGTAACATTCGCGAGAATCTGACTTGATTATTCGCGATTTTTTTATTATCTCTTTCTTTTTCAGAAATTGTAGTGATTAAAGATTATTTCCCCTGTGTTTTCTTAGTATCTATTTACAAATCAATTTTCAGTTGTCAACTGAAAAAGGAGCGAGTGTTGTAGGATAACAAAATAATAACAACAGCAGAATATACTCATTGCAATGGGGATATTAGAAGCGGTAAATTAATGGCATCTTCACTCTACTAATTAAAAATGCGCAAGTTAACGTAGAGATGGAACTGAAGCTGGATTTAAACAGAAAATAAAAGCATTTCTAAAGCATTTAGCTGTATTTAAATATCATATTTTAATACTGTATCTCATACTGACCCACTAATACATCATCATCTCTTTGCGAATAGAGATGATCGAAATTACACAAAAATCTATGCCTTTTTTTAGCTGTAATTATTTCTCCAGTCAGATAATTTGAATTGTCTTCACTAAATAAATTTCATATTTATGAATCTGTGTGTACATTCATCTTCTACATATCAGTTAGGCATAACGTATTGTTAATTATATATCCTTTTGTTCTTTGAAATGCTGTGTCACTCTAATTAAAATTTTATTCAACGTAACTCCTTTTTTAGTGCAGAGAGATAGACTCAACATTCGCGGATTTGACATTCGCGAGGTTTTCCTGGAACGTAACCCTCGCGAATGTTAAGGGATTACTGTACTCTGAGACTTTTTTTAGTAGTATTAAATTTCTTCAAAATAAATATTTATTGAAAAAAATAACAAATAAAATATTGTGGATAGTTTTATTTAAAAATAAATAAATTTGTATTAGAAAAATGAGTAATGTAGCAGATAAAATTTTTGTTATAATATGCTTGTGTAATTTTATTTATAAACAATTATTATAGTATTCAAAATCTCAGTTTAAAAATCAAAATAGAAAACTATATCCAATTATATAGTAGATAATCTTTAAGTTATTACATCGTATTATTTATTTAAAATACTCTGAAAAGTAATTTGTTAAAATATCGTAGATTTTTTTGCAAATTTCTTTTTTTCACTTTTAAATAGAAATTCAACTGTAAACAATAATATTAATAGTTAAACTTATACAGCATCAGATTACGATTATGAAAATTTCTGTTTTTCAAGTGAAAGAAAATTAGTAATATATAAACAATCTGTATATATATGGATCTGTATATATACATACATATTTATATAGTGAGAAGGAGACCATTCTTTGCTGTTTCATCATTTTAATATGAGTGGTAATCTTCCCAACTGGGCAAAAAAGTCCGGCCAGGATTCGAACCTGGGATCCCTTGGCTGAAGCTGCCAATGCTCTACCAACTGAGCAATCCCAGACGAATATGGCTGAACTAATTCACCCAGTTAACTTTAATGATCATAGCATCTGGTCTGATATATTAATCAGCACAACAGAATAAATCATAGGTAATGGGACCTCCAGGAAATGCTGGAAACGTGATTACACTAGATTAATTTTGACACATAGATATCAGACTCTAGATTCAGATAACAGACCAGATGCTATGATCATTAATGTTAACTGGGTGGATTAGTTTAGACAAGGGATCACGGGTTCGAATCCTAACACAGACTTTTTCGCACAGTTGGGAAAATTGCATCTCATATGATTTCTTTATCAATTTGAATAATTGTATCAAAATTAATCTAGTATCACATTTTAAGTTTGCACTTGTTTATTAAACTGATTATTTATTACCATTACACTAAACTTAATTTGTTTATTTATTTAATCAGAGTAATTGCTGACAGCTTTAAATCTCTTTGAATGTAAGATTCGTGAAACTTTTGCGTTCATGTAGTGTGATAGTATGATATACATATAAAATTAGAAGTTACATGATATTAAATTCTTTTAAAAAGAAAGAAATTTTCCAAAATTACAGAACTTGAAAATGAGATTCTCACAAAAATTGTCAATGTTCAATGACTGATTTGTTTTATACAGGATGTTCCAAAAATTTCTTTTTCTCTGTTAACCACTTAAATGGCAGCCCAGAGATCAGTCGGGGGTAATAACACTGTTTCTCTATCTCTGTAGCTGTTGAAGTGGTTAAAAAAGCTAAGGGAAAAAAAAGAAACACTGTTTATCGTACTTAAAACAAAAAATTATGTTAAACTAAATTCTTTGCAAATTTAATTCAGATAGCCAGCATGTATGTTTCTTTTTCTAGGTACTAACTTTCATAAGAACTCATTAATCACAACAAAATTCAAATATGTTAATATATACAGTACTACTTTACGTTTTAAAAACAGACATTGTATTGTGCATAGTATTTTTACAGAGACATGTCAAATGTTTTAATATAGGGTGCTTACGCATGAGCAATGGTGGCAATAATGTGGTTTAAAGTAAATAAGGATAAAAACAAAGGGTTGCCATGAACACTCTTTTGTGCCAAACCATTCTCAATAAAACATGCTAACTGGAAAAATCTACAATTTTTCACTACACACTTTTTGTACAATTGCAACAAAGTCATGGATTGAGAAACAACCATTTGAAGTTGGTTTTATTTTTTGTTGAAAAATAACTTATATGCTATTTATTTTTAAATTATTTTCTTAGAACTGGAAAAGGCTGATATTTCAGAATTGCCAGTGGCTATGGATTCTCAATATTTATTAAAATAATCAACAATTTTAGCTTGATTAAAAAAAAAAAAAAAAAAAAAAAAAAAAAAAAAAGACAGAGATTAAAGTAATTACTAAAAATTAATTGTTATTGACAAAAAAAATTAAACTTAAATAATATTATAATTTTATCTATTTTCTTGATTATTATTATTATTTTTTTTTTTTTTTTTAATAAGAGTAACATTAAGAAGATAATTTTTTTTTCTCTCTAAGGTCCTAATTTGTAGAAAAAAATTTTTTTTTTTTTTAAAGAAAACAAATATATTTTATTTTCTGTAAGCACTATAACCAGTATGAGTCAAAAGTGATTAGTTAAAAAGTTACTTTTTTGGTGTTCTTTATTTGAAAAACCTGCATGTAATCTAATTCCAGCACTCACTTGATGTAACAATTTCAAAAGACAATAATAAATAGGGAATAGTTACATTCAAATGGAAATCCCTTGCCTTCTTCCCGTTTATCTTATAATGGCACTTTTAAAGTGCACTTATAGATTTTTTTGGAACACCCTGCATTCAAAACCTTATCAGAAATACTGTTTTTAAGATTCACATTATCTACAAAAGAGTGTGTTTCTTCTGTCATGAAAACACACGGGAGGATGATTGTCAAAAACAGGGAAATGGCATTATGTGTTCTTGGAGAGGTTGAGGTCCCCAGATTCTAACGCTAGAGTGACATCATCGGGAAAGCTTTCTGCATTATCGCCTCCGTTGTTCAGTCTCTGGCGGCAGACAGGGGTGGGATGTCCTTCTTTCTGGGGTCCACAGCAGGTCTGGGCAGTGCAGTTGGTGCTGGCTGGACAATCTAAGATGCAATTCTCATCTTTCTCTTGATACTGGAAAATTAAAATATTTCTTAAATTGAGTTGCAGGCATGAAAGTGGGAAATAGAAAAAAAAGTGGAACATTAGGATGGTAATAAATTCTTACAATTTAGGCACATTCTAACAGATATTTATATAATAAAATGAAATATAATTGCATATATGATTCGGGGTTTTTTTGTAACTGAGAAAATATAAAATAATAATAATAATAATTAATGTATAGGTTCATTGAATAATAAAAGACAACAAAAAACAGTTTGATAAAAATATAAATTTAAATATATTGGAGAAATTTATAGTACAGTGATTAATTTTTCAAAACAAATATTATTCTAGATGGTTTGGCCGGATGGGAAAAGAATTTCACCATGCTAAATATAAGCACATCAAAGTGATATTTGCTCCAGAAATATGTATCTAAAAGTACATAGCTGAAACTACCCAAAAGTGTTGTATAAATGGGGCAAAATATTCTATTCCAAAAAGAATCATATGTAAACTTCCTTTCCCTTTTAAAGTCTAAAAAAATTTCACTCTGGAAAGACACTTTAAACAACTTCATTTACACAACTTTCACATGCTTATAACATAAGCTGACCCTTGATTTGATAGCTCTTCTGCACAGCAGTTCAGAAACAAACTTAAGGGTTTGAGTAGACAATATGTCTGAGCAATTATTGTGTTGTTCTCTAAAAAAACCCCATTTTTTTTAAATTTTCTCTATATAAAGTCTAATAAAGAATTTAAAAAAATTAAACATGGCTAAATTTTCACAGCTTGTTCTGGCTAAGATTTTAATGTTGAACATTTTTCATTTTATCACTTTATTACAAAATGGCAACCAATTAAGCGAGAATTTAAATAAAACCCACTTTTCCAAAAAATAACCTATGTAATCTGAAAAAACATCCACACCTGACATAATCAGCTGAAAATGAAGCATTTTATTACATATTAATGGTTTAACTTAAAAAAAAAAAAAGAAAAATTTATGTAGATCATTCAAAAATTATATTATAACAAGAAAATCTGTAAAAATAAAACTCATGTTTTGCCAAAATTCTGCAACTATTAGTTTAAATTATTTTAAAACTAAATAAGCACTCCTTGGGTATTTTTAACTATTTTTATTATTCTAATTGGTGCATAAAAACAGAACAAAACAAAAAAAGTGACTTCAGTGAAATATTTGATGCAGTACTAGGGTGAGGTTTTTTTTTTTTTTTTTTTTAGTAAACATTTCACTGTAGGTTATTATTATTATTTTTTTTTTTTAGAGGACAGCACAATAATTTCTCAGACTCCTCCTTCCCCTCTATATGCTTCCTATATTTTCTTTACATTTTTGTGCCCATTCAGAGAATGACCATAATTGCTTTCAAAAGGAGAGAATTCCATTTTTAGGAGGAATTCTTCCATGCCTTAATTGGCTTTAATGGACACATACAATGGGAGAAGAATAAAAACAAACTTTTTACAAAGCATGTTTGTTCAGTTTCAGTCTTGTAGTTGAATGTATTGAGTGAACAGGTTCTCTAAACTTCTCGTAGGATAACCTGTCACGCGTTTTTAATTGGTTAGGGTTTCTGATAAATATGCATATCCTTCCTAGCTTTTTTCTATTGGTTAAGTCCTGAATAAATGGACAACTCTTCCGATATGGTTGTTGCAAAGTTGGATAAGCAAAAATACTTAGCAAGGTTCCCTACTTCAGTAAGTTCAAGCAAATTTTTCTATTGTGTTGGGTAAAATATTGTACAAATGACTCCCTTATGCTACAGTCATTAGTGACAAAATCTTATTTCTTTCATTGCAAACATTTCCATCATCATCAGAAATGAATTATTCACTAATATTAGAAATGTATTCTAAAAAGTAGTATGGTATGCGGATGTTATAATGATGATGATGGCAACAACCAGTACTATCATTTTTATTTTATAGCTCATTCACTTTAAATGTCACATAATTTCAATTTTTACATCATTGAATAGGAATAAAAATGTACTTTCAAGTGAAATTAATTTGAAAACTGTAGCTCAATTTACCAACTATTTAAATAATTTTTATGCACTTTTTTCCATTTTAAATCTATCTCAACAAGAACTTTTTTTTTTTTCAATTAATGTTTTAATAATTCAGTCCTCTTCCAAGTGTTGCCATTATGGTACAATGTCCTTTAAAGTAAACACGAATGCCGTTAAAAGTTTTAAACGAACAGACAATCTTGCACCAAATCACATTTTCTCAAATACACCATTTTGTTATTGCCCTGATTATGGTAGATTATCCATAAGATACCACACATTGGCGCTAAACTGAACTCTGTCAATCAAAAGACAGAGTTTTATTTTATATTGAACATTTGAAATTAATATCATGTTATATATAACAATTACAATGAGTCAGCTCAAAGCCGCTGCAGTTGTACAATGCATTAAATACCTGAGATCGCCCGAAACTGTGAGTCAATGTCTTAAACGTATTGAATTTAGCTTTTAAATTTTCTGATGGAATCTTTCTTGATCAGGCAGGTTTCCCAGCAAAACATGTCTGGCAATTTCCCTGACTTTGCCGTTCGGTCATAAAAATTCTATGACCGAACGGGCATACACAAAATCTGCTTTAAATAACACAAAATAACAAGCAGCATTAAAAAAAAGAAAAAAACAAAATTAGGAATTTGTATTGTAATAAAAGGGTTCATACTTTTTTCCCAGGAGCACCTTTCAAGAAAATTGCAAAACGAAATTCTATAAAATATTATAATGCAAAAAAAAAATCATCTTTGCCAGTTTTCAAATGAATGCCATACAAAGTCTAGAATGTGAAATGTCATGAAAAAGTCTCAAAACTGTAGAAAACTTTTGTCCATATTAAGGTTTTTCTGCATTACATTTGAAGGAATTTCTCAATCTTGAAACCGACATGAGTCTAGAGATTTTTCAAAGGCGCCATGTAGCGAGAAATATAACACTTTTCTGAAAAAAAAATGATTTTAAATTTAGATTTTTTTTTCCACAGATCTTTCCATGACTTTTTAGGAAATCTTTGTAAATTCCCTGACTTTTCCTATATATTTTTAAATTTTCATGACTTTCCCTGACTACTTTTAAATTCCCTGACTTTCTAGATTTTCCATGTTGCTGGGAACCTTGTCGGGGTCTGCTACTGTTCCAGGCAGCCTAGAAAGGACTGCAGTTATACGAGTAGTGGTGGTTGATTGTTGGTTAAAAGATATGTTAAATCAGAATATGCTCAAAATTTTTTTATACAATTTAAATTTTTAGACTGATCTATCTCGGAATTTATTGGAACTGGAAGAAAAAAAACTTGGATGATGGGTCTTAGGTCATAAACAAGAAGTAGAATTTTAAGGGGTCTCAGGACTCTTAAAATTGGAAAAAAAAAAGAAAAAAAATGACCATTTAATATCTTCAAATGTATGTGATTTAAAAACACAATTTTTATTGGGATGAAAAGATATAAGTGTGTTCTTTCATTTCACATATTTAAAAAGTTACAAGATGCAGAATTAATATTTATAGGGTGCTTCAAACTGTCAGACATTTGCCGAGCAAAAATTGACATGACAGCTTACGTGCACGATTACAAAATAATTTTAGCATCTAGAACAAAAACTTTGGAGCCTAATTATACTTCATATTGTAATAATTACACTGAACCTAAATAAATTTGTATTTAAAGTATTTTTATATTTTTAATGCAAAGTTGTATTGAGCTAATACCAATTTTTTAAATTTTCATCATTATGACCATTTAACAAAAATATTTTTTTAATAATAAAAATGAAATTTTAGGTTCAATTTATGTAGACTAACATGACACATATTTTTGGAAAATTTCATGAAAAAATATTGATAAGTTTTTGAGATATCATGTGCGGTATTTTCAGGCTCTTAATATCAAAATGCAGAGCTGTCAACATCTGTAAGTTCTATTAAGGCTATTCTCATATGCAAACTGCCTTCTTTCTGACACATTCCTGTGTTTATTTGTAAATGCATATAATTTCAGGTGCTATAAGAAATTATAAAATTGAATAGACTTAAAACTCAAAATGCCCATTTATTGAAAAATACTGTTCATTTTCAAATCACTTCTATAGTCATGCCTGCCAACTGCATGCTTTCAAGTTTAACAAGTTGGAAATTGTACGTCAAAGGTGACAAATGAGGTGCGTTTGTACTATAGCTAGTTATATAAGTATTCAGATCTTGATGATTTCATGTGAATCTCATTAATTCTGTGAAATGAATTATATCGTCTGCAGATTAATTTCTGTAATAAAATAAGTATCTCGGTCGCTTGATGATTAAACCTCGGAAGCTCCTATAACAAGAAAGCACCGATTTTTTTTTAAAAATTCAAATTTCTTAATAAATATTTTTATTAATATTTTCTAAAGTTTTGATTCGATTTTCATAAAATTTGAAATGTCTTGACAAAATTCTGCAAAGATAATATATCTTAAATTTCAAACCATTCGGTTGGGTAGTTTTTGCATTGTTATATGTGGACGGACGGACGGACCAGACGACGACAATAGGTGCTATGTATTTATATAATTACGAACACACCTAAAACTGAGCCTGTGAATGTATCAGAAATATTTACATTGTTCAACAAGGAAAATATACATTTTTTTAAACCACCTGAAACGACCTATCATAATTTTTTAATAATCTTTTCAGTAACTTTGTCAGCAATGTATGATAACCTAATTTTTTTTATACAAATAGGAACATACTTCTAATTTATAGGAAACCCGATTATGGAGGAAAATCTGTAATAAGTTGGGACTTCTGCAAATGGTTTAGAACCTATCAGAGCCAAAGTCAAGAAATTCTGCAGGATAAGGATTTTTTTTTCTATTTGCGTAAAATGTTTGAGTACTTACTAGAGATGAGTTCAGGCACCTAAAAAAAACCTGAACCCAAAACATTTTGTGTTATGAAAGCAAAGGCTTAGTGCTCAAAGAACACAATAGAAAATTATTAATATCTTAAAACTGGTTTAAGATTGATTCTTTCATTTAAAAATATCTTCTTACATAGAAATAACTATTAATCTTAAATACTGCCCGATGGTGATGTTTTGCAATTATCATGTCCTTGAAAATCTATTTAAAATATCAAATTTGTTATTAATCCCCAACCACTGGCAGAAATCTGCAAAAGTTATAATTTTTATTCTTTTAAATTATCATTGTACAACTATGACAGAAAAAATATGAGTTATGTTTCCCAGTAATTTTGGAAAAGCATTTCAAACAGAAAGCAAGGATAAACAAGGAATCTATCCCATGGTTACTTTATGTTACTGTTTGTGTAAGCATAGCTCCCATATTCCTGAAGATAACATTTCTGTGAAAAATGCAAAGTTTTTTTTTTTTGTTTTTAGAATACAGAGTTTTCAACTAAACTTAACAACACTTTCTGAAAACTTGATAAACAACAGTAGAAACAGTATACCGCAGTTAAAAAATGAATATATTGAATATTTGATGAGATATTGTCACTTGTATGAAATAACTTTTAACTGTTCAGACGTGAAAGATTTCAAAAATTTAATTTCATAACTAGCTGATCCGTCTGACATTGTCCAGAAATCAGTAACTTTTCTTGCAGTTTCGATAAAGATAGTCATTTTCAGTGCGTTCTAAGTTTCAATCTGTTCTAAACAAACCTCTTTCCGAATGAAACTCTGGCACTTGTACCTGCTGCCTATGGCATTGTATAGCTGCAATATCATTTAGTTTCAATTCCATAGCCAGGGTTGCACGAAATCATCTTACTTAGTTATATATCTTAATTAAAATTCATGTTAAGTTGAATGAACCAATTAACATCGAAGAAGATTCTAAGTATTTTTTTAGAACACTTTGGTCGAAATATGAAAATGCCCCTAGGTCGACTACTTTCAAACCATCCTATTTCCCCCACAGTCACTGTGATATGCAACCACCATAATAATGCCACAATGGTAGTTAACTCGAGGCTACTACCACATAACACAAACACCAGTGGTCTGCACTGGGTAGTTGTAGTTGCAAAGTGAAATATAGTTACACACACACATCTATTCATATATATATAAATAGAGAGAGAGATGTCAGTTATTTTGGGCAACTTATATGGAAAGTCCAATTAAATATCAAGAAAACTCAGAAAGATATCAGCGATACAGTGAGCTAATTGACAAATTGAGGAAAATTCCTTATCATCCAGCTACTTTTAGAAAGCAACTCACTATATCGCCACTATCTATTTGAATTTTCATGATATTTGGCTGAACTTTTTATATAAGTTACCCTAAATAGCTGACTACCAAATTATGAATTAATTTTGGTATCTATCACGAAAGCACAGTTAAAAATTATTTCATACAAAAGCCCACACCTCATCCAATATTCAATATATTCATTTTTTACTTGCAGTATACTGTTTTTACTGTTCTTTGTGATGTTTTTAGAAAGTGGTGTTAAATTTGGTTGAAAAATCTGTATGCTATAAAGAAAAAAATATTTGCATTTTTCACAGAAACGTCAACATCTTCACAAATATGTGAGCTATGTTTACACAAATGCACATACATGTTTAACAGAACCCACATAGTTATTTGTTACAGTGACAGACCAATTTGAACATTTCCAGTTCAATATTTTTATTCGCATTTCAATATTTTTAAATGGATAACTGAGGTCAATTTTGTTTGCAAATATTTTTTATGAGGATATTTTCACTTTCAAAATGTGAGAAGACCCTTAATGGGACTTACCTTTCATTTGGTGGAAAATGACGAAGATATCAATTTTTCAACTTTTTGCTTACAATGTATTCAGACATCCCTAGTACATTCTGGTGAAGTTATGTAATGATCTGATGATTATAAATACTTTTACTAGATTCATTTATTTTTAAACAATTCAAAGATGCAATCTTTAAATTCATTTTCCTCAGTTTGGGTTTCTTTGGTATATCAATATGATCAAAATGCTAAAACTTAACACTTTTTTTTTTTAATTGACTCACTTTTTTTTTTTTTTTTTTTTTTTTTGGGGGGGGGGGGGATCTTTTAGGAACATTTCATAAAATTAGGGATCAGAATTTGAGTAATACAGATAGTTTATATTTCAACAATAAAAGTGTCAAATATAGTCATTTTTACTGTATTTTATTTTTACATATTTCAGGACATTTTATTTATTTATTCTTAAACTAATTAACCTTTTAGACATCTGATACTTTACCATTACAGAACACGTACAAAAAAGCATGCATCAAAAGAAAACAAAAAAATTCAAAATTGTAGCAGAAGTAAAGTTTTCTTTTATATATATATATATATATATATATATTTTTTTTTTTTTTTTTTTTAAATAATTAAATGTTTCATATTTTAACAAAAATAATTTAATTTTTTGTAATAAATTATTTTTTTTATTAAAAACCATTTAATAATGCATGAAAAAAGTATTATAAAATACTCTAATAAAAAAAAATTTCAAAGGGTATTGAGTCCCTTTAATCTCTACTTACCGATGTAGGAATGTCAACGAATTCTGGCTGGATGGTGGTGGAGTGAATGCCTTCATTGTGAAAGAACTCCTTCACTTTTTCGGCTATCTGCATGTAATCCACGGGGTTGCGACACCGGATGTGCGCACTCGCAATGATCCTCTCACCAGCAAGTTGCCAGACGTGGAACTCATGCACTGCCAACACACCATCAATCTGCAGATGAAAGAGAAAATTTCATCAGTTATAACAAATACAGAGTGTTTCTAAACTAATAGAAGAAGCTTTCAAGGGTGATAATATGAGTTAAGACAAACAATTTTTGTTAATTATCTATTACAGGGTCCTTGACACCTCTTTATTAAGTTTGGTGCAATTAGGACTTAAGAAAATGAGATTTGTTGCCAAATGATATAAACAGCTATGAAAAATAAAAGTGATTAACTATTATGTTTATTTATACATACAGTAGAAGATCTTTATAACGCAATTCTATATAACGCAATTCTCCATATAACGCACAACTTCTCAGATGTAAACAATGAATTTTCAGTTAAGAAACACTTGAATTCCCACATTATAAATAGGTGCTATTCTCTAGTGGATTAAATATGATACAATAGATCAACTTTATCTCTTTAATTCAGAGCTTATTACTGAAAAAATTGCTATGATTTGATACAGGTATGTTTGAACAATGTTTATAAAGTAAATTTAACAATGTGTGGAATGATCTATATTATGCAGAAAATTATAATCTGCACAACTCCTGGTACTAAAGAATGCAATATAAATATACTCTAATGTATTTTGGTATGAATGATTGAGCTGGACCCTTACACCATCAAAACATTATTGTATAAAAATATTGTGTATAGTAAACACATGATTTTACTGAATGGTGTATGAAAAATTTTATGTAAAATTATACTTTAAAATTACATTAAACTGACGTTTCGGTCAACTTCTATGACCATCTTCAGAATATGTATTTCTGTAACAATTACACTTATAAACGAAATGCTTCCATCTTGAGATATTTACATAACTGACTCATGACATGAGCAAGTTCAAGTCACAGGCCATGAAGTGGCGCCATCTACTAGAAAAAATCCGAGTTACAGAACTATACAGGACCTGAAATAATAGCATGAAATTACAGTTTAAAAATAGATAATTGTACTTTCACAGAAGGCCTAAAAATACAAATTGTATAAAAATCCAGTGATGTGTGGTTATTTCAAAATGTTCAACCAAAGTTTTGGAATAAAAGAAGAAACGTTGTCATTGTACACATCACTTTCACGTACTAATATTTCGATCGCTTCTTTCAGAAAACCATCCATGTTATGTTCACAGGAATAATAATTCTTGCATTTCCAAAGTCAATAGAGCAATTAAAGTAAAACCTAGAAAAAGTAAGTAAAACCTAGAAAAAGTAAGTAAAACCTAGAAAGAGCTGTTGCCTGTCGGTAGTGTATGACGTCACTCTTATGCTCTTTTAAGCGCTCAATAAATTTTCTTTTCGTGACACCAATGTAGAATTTGCGATCATTATTTTCCAAACTGATAGGAATTTCATAAACTCCGGAGTGTTGGTCCCTAGGTCTTAGATCAAGGTTGATGTTTAATTGATCAATAAGGTAAGGGGGAGGAATAGCAACTAGCTGAATATTAAATCATCGAACAATTTTCCTTAATTTTTCAAATAAAACCGGTATATACCGAAACTTACGAAAGGTTGGACTTTGTTGGTTATTTGGAAACTGTATGTATATAATAATAGATAAATGGCTTCTGTGTATTAAATAAATTGTATAAATATTGTCTGTGTGTACTAAACAGAGAATAGGTTGCCAGAAAAAAAGTGTAGAAAGCTTCCTTCTCTTGCCAAGGTCATTTTCTCTATTTCACCAAGGCCCCAATAGCAAGGAAGTACCCAATATTTTGTATAGGAAACCCAGATTGAAATTCACTCATTCAAAATTACAGAGTGTTTCATGACAAATCGGAAAATGGATTGCCATTATAACTTTAACAATAATGAAGATATTTAACTGAAATTTTCAACATACTGACTTTTCTTTCTGTGAAATATTATGCCATCAAGGAAAGTGCTGGTATTGCACTTTAATTCAGCCAGTGACACTCTATGTACTGTTATCTAAACTCTGAACTTTGGAGCATCTAGCTCAGTGCTGTTTGAACATGGATGGTTGTCATTTCTAGCACTTCTCGCAATTTCATCACATTTCACAGAAAGTAACGTTAGTCTGTTGAAATTTTCGTTAATATATCATCATTATTGTTAGAGTTACATACTTGTAAGCCTTCTGGTTCTTTCAAGTCAAATAACACACACTTTGAACCAGAATTTTTAATAAATGAAATATTGCTGTATGCACATATTAATAAATGAAATCAAATATGCACTGCAGAGAAACAAGACACATTATTCAATAATTTTATTAAATAAATTTTCTAGTTCTTGGTTGGCAGCTATACAGTTATGAACAAAATTTTGTGTTCAGGTGAGTGAGATGCATTTTTGACTAAGTAGATTCTGACACTGGTTTCCTACAGAAAAGTTGTTTGTTTAAACATTTAATATCACCACTTAGTTTTCAATCAGCAAATATGGATGCATCATAAAAGAATTGATATTTTCTTATTAATTAATATCATCTTTTTTTTTAATGGTATTCTGCTTTTTTTTTTAATCTTATGTTATAACATAATACAGTGGATGCTTCAGTGACTGAAAGTTCAAAACAATCAATGCTAAAACATAAAATGAGTTTTCATCTAACAATTTAAAATACCTTTTCTATATTTTGGTTTGTTCTATAAACATTAAATTATAAAAAAAATATTTTACCTTCTTAGAGTAAAATTATTAGAAGCATATTAAACTTAAAAAGTCTAAAACATTTTATTTTTCTATTGTAAATTGGAGCATAACAGAAATAAAGCAAATAAATAAATAAAATATATAATTAACTAAAATTTTTACAGAAAAAAAATGGAGCTTTGTTCTGCAATTTTTTATCCATTGGTGGTAGCAAATTTAAGGGGTGGGGGGGAAACAGAATATCAAGAAATGTATAAGAAAATCAGAACAAATATATTGAAAAGTTCTTGTGTTGGAAAAACAAGAGAAAAACAGAAAAGTGATTTTAGTATAGCTGAGTACAGTCATGCACGGTTTGGTTTACATCTGATCTAAACACAAAAATCCAACTTAGAATCAACTTTACCCCCCCCCCCCCCCCAAAAAAAAAAAAAATCATTAACACTTAATTTAGTTTGAACCTGACAAAATATTTTTTTATAATATTTAGGTCAACACACTTGCATCTGAAAGGAAAATATATATACATGTGATAAGCTAATTGAGAAATCCAGCTTTTTGCAAAGATCCAGGCTAATTTGGGAATAATCTTTCTTTTTCCAACTAGCATTAAATTTTTTAGGCTTATTGCAAATAGCCTATGCAGTGTTAGGCTAATTAGAAAACGATTATTTATTTTTCAATCAGCCTGATATTTTTCAGACTCAATGCAATGAGCCTATGCAGTATTAGCCTAATTAGAAAAAGACCCATTGTGTGTCCAAAAAGCTTAGTTTCATGCAGACTTACTGCAATAAGTTCAAGGTAATGAAGGTTTATGCACAATTTATAATAAAAAATACGAACAGGAACTTAAAATGCTTATAAAAATTTTATTAAAAAACTGTCCTTATTGACAGATAAGATTAACACACCTGAGTGTATTTGTATATAATGGTATGTTTTTCCCAAGCACCCTATGTAGAAGTATCAATAAAATTTGCAGATGAGGCAAATTTTTTAATGTTTTTTCAGCAAATTTTTTTTAATGTTTTCTTTCTTCCTAAGGAGATGGGTTGCTGAATAAAAATGATTACAAAAAAGAAGAAAAAAAAAAGAAAGAAAGAAACTCTGTATTGGCAGATTTGATTTATGTGCCTGGTAGATAATGAAGATTAATAATAAACACTTTTTATTAGGTGCGTTCGTAATTATATAAATACGTAGCACCTATTGTCGTCGTCTGGTCCGTCCGTCCGCATATAACAACGCAAAAACTACCCAACCGAATGGTTTGAAATTTAAGATATATTATCTTGGCAGAATTTTATCGAGACATTTCAAATTTCATGAAAATCGAATGAAAACTTTAGAAAATATAATAAAAACATTTATTAAAAATTTGAATTTTTTTTTTAAATCGGTGCTTTCTTGTTATAGGAGCTTCTGAGGTTTGTTACGCGATGGCTGTGTATTAATTATAATTTTAATATTCTAAATATCTTTAATTTAAATCTTTTACAATTTAAATATTTTTCAACTCAATATCTTATTAAGTACAAATTTAAATCATTCTAAATTCTTTATTTAAAATATTAATCGTAAATCTTTCATTCAAATTATCCCTCATTGCAAAATTCCTTTAATAAATATATCATGTTCCTAAAATATTTTAATTCCTAAAGCTCGATTCTAGTTGATCCATTTTAACCCAGACGTATGTAATATTCTTCCTCACTCCTTTTTCAAAAGCGATGCGTTTTTGGAAGATAACGTTCGTAAGAGGTCAATGACTCTTCCTCCCTCACATTTTGTATTTCGGCGCGAATTTTCGATTGGCCTGTTCGCTTTAGGAATGTGTGGATGATCTCGGAGCTTGGAAACTTCGTAACTTTTCCCGCTCTCTTCCTAAAAAAATCTTCAAGACGATCGGACGTAGTTTTGTCCGCGTCTACGAAATTTTAGGCATATCGGGCGGGGACTAAACGGGTTCTCGTCCAATATAGCCATGTAAATAATAACTTATTAATTAAAATTATAAAACAATATAAATATAAAAATCTCAAAGAATTCTGTATTATACGTGGTTTATTTGAGCCTTCACAAGTCTGCTTATCAACGATGTGATCCGGATGCCACAGTTCGTGATGATGCAGAGTGCCGTAGATCGTGAAGATGCGGAATGCCGTGCCATTATGTTACGATGACGCTAAGCTCCCGTGAATGAGTGTGGTTTGCTAATCTAAGTACGATGTTTACGTAATAGGTTCTCATTGGAGTGTACTCTGGTATGTTACTATTTTATTTTATATTCCAATATGAATACAGCACGGAGTGATATGTGCAAATATGTACCAGAGATAAGCGATTAATTAGCATATGTATTTATGCAACTCTGTGGACTTCCTTCAGCACAATTGAGATTTGAGTAGGACGTTCATTTTGGAACAATTCTATTCATTGGTGGATATGGTTTAGGACGTTCATTTGAACAATTCTGAATTATTGGAGAATATTGTTTGAAGAAAATCCTTTTTTAATTGTAGCGATGCAACGATTTAGTTTGATATTAGCCTGACTTGTGAAAGTATTTTCAGAAAATATGATTGTCATACTATTTAAATATTGTATTAATTAAGTTCTTGATAGGGGTCTGCGCAGATTTCTTTATTATGATGATTAATAATATCATACAATAAATATAATTGTGTTGAAATATTTATTGTTTTATTTATTTTAGTTGTGTGATTTATATACACTAATTTCAAGATATATTTTTATGTGCCTTAAATTTAAAGTAAAGATATGATTAAGAATTCAATGATTATATGATAATTAAAAATAATTAAATTGATAATTAAATTAATTAAATGATAATTCAATAAATGGAATCTTTTCAGGACTCGTTGGTTAGATATTTATAACAAATAATATGAATACATTATAATACCAACTCTAATTAAGATTTATCTACAGTAACATAAATAAAATACATATTAAATATTATCAGGCACATCTTTGTTATAATTTAAGTGTGTATTTCAGCATAGGAGGTACGTACATTTGATGTATGTACTATTTTGAATCAGGTAAGACATATTTTATGTTATTTCGCCATGAACTTTCTTTTAATCTATATTTTCCATGTATTACCACTATACTTATAATAATTATTTAGATCACTGGCTCTTCTTCAAAATTCTCAAGTTCTTCTCCTTTTTGATATTCCAAATTTTAAACATTCCCCCCTCTCTTTTACTTTCCCCCCACTTTCAAGTAATTCTCTAAATTTTAATGTAATTTTTATTCAACCCCATTGCCACCATTTTTTGTCGTTACAAGGTTTAATAGTCAAGCGACCGAGATACTAATTTTATTACTGAAATTAATCTGCAGACAATAAAATTCATTTCACAGAATTAAAAATCCTCAAGATCGGAATATTTATATAACTAGCTATAGAACGAACGCACCTCATTTGTCACATTTTACGTACAATTTCCAACTTGTTTATTTTATAGGTAAAATCTGCCCTTTCCCTTGTAAAGATGTACAAAAAAATCTGCAGACAAAATAGATTGTTTTTCTCTCACAGCATTGGATCAAAATGATATATTTTTGAATGAAAAACAAAATGATAAAATGTATGTAAAATTACTGCCTGCCTTATCAGAAGATTTTTTACACACATGATTAATAATTAAGATTAATAAATATTTTTTTTATTTTAAAGGTAAATTTTGCAATAACTTCCCTGAACATATATCAATAAAACTGCAAATGAGGCGTACTTTTAATGTTTTCTGTTTTGGGGAGTTTCTTCTTTTGCATTCCATATTTGGGATGTCTGCCCATTTTCAAAGACTAGAGTTCTTTTCCATCCTAGGGAAGTATGTGCAATATATATATTTTTTTTAATAAAAATATTAACTATGTACTTTTAATATAAGAAAAGGCATATGTAATAAGGCTAATTTAGAAATCTGGCTTATAGTTAGGACAGTTTTTCTATCTATTTCAATGAGCCGACTAATTTAAATATCATCTACAAATTTTCACTCAACCTAATATTTTTAGCTCTATTGCAAAGAGCCTATATGCTAAAGGCTAAACGAGCTTTAGGCTAAATTAAAAATGCGCAATTGCTCCTTCAAACAGCCTCGTTTTATGAAAAAAATGTTTTTGCAATAAGCTCAAGGTATTAAATGGGCATATAAAAAAATATAAATAATAAAAGACTATTTTTTTTAAGTGTTAACTTTAGTGAACCTTTGAATTAGTCATCAACTACTTTGTTAAAAAGAAAAACAACTTAAAATATGCACAAAAACATTCTTTAAGTAAATATTATTATCAAATATTAATTATAACTTTATTTTTCATATAGACAAGTTGTTACTATGAAAATAACAATACAAGAGTAAATAAACAATAGTACACAAAACCGACTAACTGTATTGTTTTGAATATAGTTCTTAAAGTTACCAGTAATCTATAGCTATTAATTCTAGCTCTTTTTAAATTTTTTTCTGGATGTTGAACTCTTGCGTAATTTGATGAACGCAATTAAATTTCCTCTTTATACATGCACTTTTTTGTTTGACACTGAGCACTTGAAGGTATTATATCCCTGACCTCCAAACTCTGATTCATAGGCTACTTTCTAACGCATTCCTGCGTTCATTTTTGCTCATAAATGCATGAGAGTGGCTGATACTCTTACTCAAAAACTATCAAATTGAATAGTTTTTCTATTTTTCAAGAAAGACAGACAATTTTTCAAATAATGATATCAAATTTGTTGTTTTGAAACAAATTTTCAGATGTTACAGTCCGATAAAGGGCATCATGTAACAAAAATCACTTATAATCCAAGATGCAATTTATTTATCAAAAAATGAAAAACATTTGATTCCAAGTCATTTCAATAAGCATGTCTGCAAATGTCATGCTTTTGTGTTTAAAAATGTGTCAGAAAAACTTTCGCAAAGAATTTTTTTTTTTAGGAGACTTAAAATATTTTAATAATTACAATAGTTATTCTTTTTTTTTTTCTGTACATTCAACATTATTTGTCTGCATGAATATACAAATGGTGTTATGTTTGAAATCTGTAATAATTTTTGTTTTTTCATGCATTAATTATAAATTCGATACATAATTAATAAAAACACATAAAAAAACTTTCATTTTACTTCTGAAAAATTTAGGTTTTACCTGTGTACCATATTAAGAAGATTCATCAATGCATCTGTGTGCAGTGAGTGGTAAAATATATGCTGAAAATATAGACAATCTGTTTACTGATCTCAGGCACACTGCAAGCTTATTATTATTTTATGTGTGCTACATACTTAAAATATAATGAAAACAATCACTAATCTCATGCACACTGCAAGCTTATTATTATTTTATGTGTGCTACAGACTTAAAATACAATTAAAGTAATCACTAATCTCAGCTCAGGTACACAAGAAAATAAATCATATCTGCCAATAGGGCAGTTTTTTTTATATATTTGTTATGACCAGGATTTGACAAATGCAGTTGCCACTGGCAACCAAGTTTTTTATTTGGCAACCAAGTTATTTAATTTGACTTTTTTTTGTTGGTGGGGGGGGGGGGGGGGGGGTGTACAAATATTGACCTAAGAAATGAGCATAAATGGCATTTTTTCTCTCCCTCACCTAATATCTCTGTGCGGCAAACAGTCATCTTCCTCTTCTCTCATACTTTTAATATAAGATGGCGTTTTCTATATCTTGCACAGAAAACCCCACTCTTTGCTACTCTAGCCAGTTACCATATCACATGATTAGAATGTGATGGTAGGAGGATTCAATAAAACTGTACGAAACAGCATCAATCCAGCTTCTGTGGCATCTAAAATTGGATAAAATGCTAAAAAATGCTCAAGTTTTTTTGTTTCTTTTTTGTAAGTTTAAAATCAGATTTTTGTATTCAGAGTTAAAACGTGATTAATCTATCTCATTCCTTTTAACGAATAATAGCATATAAGTGATTATAAGTAATCCATTTCAAGTAAATCTATAATTAAATACTATTCTAAACTATGTATCTAATAATTCTAAACTATGCTTGTTATTATTTTTTTCTCAATTAATAAAAAAAAAAAACTTTTACGACTTTTTTAAATTGATGACGGGGGAGAGAAGGTGGGTACATATTTTTTTTTATTGGCGACTAGAATTTTTTGCTGGCTAAGAGATTTTATGAAATTTGTATAGACCTGGTTATGACTATTTTCATTTAGCAACCCACCTTCTCTATGTAATGCTGGCAAAACACACACATATATCTATATTAATGCAAATATGAAAAAATAGTCTACTGTATCTTCAATATCAATTAAAAAAAATTATATAAAAAAAGTAATTAACTCATTCATATTAAAATATATAGTTTTCTATCGGAAACAATATTCTGGACTTTCTGTTGAAAAATCTGGTCAACCCAAACCTGACCCACAGGGGTCAAAATTGAATCTGAAACAATACAAATCAACTTGACCAGCAATGAAAAAATTAGTGCAACTTAACCTGACTCATGAGTTGGGTTGGGATAAGTTGGGTTACATGATCCAACCAGGGTTTAGTCTGCATTAGGTGTTTGTTTTTTTCTTTGCATTTTGCAAAAATATTTTATATTTTATGAAACTATGTCTGTAAGATTCTTACTGAAAAGCAAAGAAAAGTTAGAAAAGTTAAAATTTTCTAATTTTTAAGCAAATGCTTTTAGGTAATAATTATGAAATCAATGAAAACATCAGAAATTGCTATTTATTTAGTATATCTGCATTTAATGCAATCTTACTGTAGTATGTGAATCTAAATACAAAATTGTTGAAATATTATATATACATGCCAGGCGAAGTTTTCTGCAATAGCTGTAAAGATTGTAATTTTTTCATGAAAATGAAATGCAGGATGATTTTCTCTATGTTCCATAACAGAATTTGCTGCAAGCATACTGCAAACTATTAAAGAACGAATTAATAAAACAGATATAAAAAATTGTTTAACAACTGAAAATCTAAGCAAATTATTGACTATAAATATGGAAGAACCTCCACACAATGAGTTTACTTTAGGCTTTCAAAATCTTTTGTTCATCAAAGTCAGGGAGAATTTTATAATAACACACTTAGTTTCTAACATTGATAAAATACATGATTTAAAAATATATAAAGTGTCAAAATTTGTAATAAATCAAGATAAAATTAACGTTCATTTGTAATTTTAAATTTGCATTTCCTCAAAGTTACTTCAGAGTAAGAATTGTTATTTTATAATACTGAAAAGCCCCCTCCAAACAAAAATCTAAAAGACATTGATAACATCCAAAATATTTTTTAGGCATTTTATCTAAAATGCTATTGTTTGTCCAGTGTTTTATTGTTCCATGCAGGATTTTATGGCAGAATCAGGGCTCAGTTATTGAAGGAAAAAACTTCCACCAGCATTTTTTAAAAGTAGACATCACCTTATTTAAACTCAGAATTTCTACAATGAATAAGGTAAAAATTTCTTTTCAAAATTACTGGTCGAATTTGCCCCTGTGGTAATCAAGTGCTGGGCTGAGTAATCAAGGGTACAGTCAGCTTAAAAAAAAAAAAAAAAAAAAAAAAGAAAAACAGGAAATGGCTATTTCACTGGAAATTATGCCTTCTTTCAACTAAAAAAATAATAAGCTTAGGGATCACCTTCATATTGAAACTGTACCAGTCTCTGAAATTTTCTCTACCAACACCTAATTTTGAAATCATGCTATTTCAATTTTTCAATAAATTTTACCTTAGGATACCAAACATGCAATCATTTGGTCAAGTAATTAAAAAATTGTGAAGGTTCAAAGCTTGGAACTATTAATGTTAAATTCATTTGCAATTGTTGCAAAATAGATTGCAATGAGGGTAGTTCTTTAATCATAACTCAAGAACTATTTGGTGGAATGAGCTGCAATTTTGAATTTGCATATTTGAAGCTTATAGAATCAGATTTCTATTGAAAAAAATCATGTATTACAATTCATTTTATTAATTTTTTTTATTTATTTAATTTTTTTAAAATAAATTTTTGAAGAAATTATGAATTGTAAACTATAAATATTTTCACATAAATTCTAGAAGCTTTATACATGCAAATCCAAAATTATTGCTCATTCTAGCAAATAGTTCTTGAGTTATGATTAAAAAACTACCCACAATCTGTTTACAACATTTACAAATGAATTTGACATTAAGAGTTTCAAACTTTGAACCTTCACAATCTCTAAACTACTTGACCAAATGACTTCATGTTTGGTATCCTAAGGTAAAATTTATAGAAAGATCAAAATAGCATGATTGCAAAATTAGGTCTGAGTATTGAAAATTGCAGTTTCGTACAATTTCGGTATGAAGATGACCCCTTATATTTTTAACAAACTAAACAATGGCATTATAACCCCCCCCCCCCCCACAAAAAAAAAAAAATCTGGGATTATTTGTTGATTAAAATGTATGAGGTAGCCTCTTTTCTTCTGGCCAACTGTACATACTGGTTTTCAAAAATTATTTTCACAAATTAATATTTATTAAAGGCAAAAAAAAAAAAATGGAAATTTTTATTTATGTAAAAATTTCTTTTAAAACATATATGTAGTGATCCTTTTTTTTTTTTTTTTTTTTTTTTTTTGCCTGGCTGTACATGCTTACCTCTTGCAGTAATTTCTTCTGAAGGGAATCCACTTGGATGTGAGTAGGTACTGTCTGCAGCAGGATGAGGGCTGATTCCACCACTGGCAAAAGAAAACAACAACAACAAGCATTAAGAGCAATTCTGTACATGATCAAAGCAAAATATTAAAATCAAGTATATGAAGGGGACTCGGTATTTGTCCACAAAATGTGTGGACAAAACCAATCGCTTTTGACCTACAAATTTCAACATTTTATAATGACTTTGGAAAAATAAATATATTAACAAAGATATAAATTTTATTTTATAATGTGTTCAAACTGATAGCTCTTCTGTTGAACTATATCCTATTGCATCTTGTTTTCCAAGATAAAAAGAGCTTTCCTTAAAATATCAAGGTTGATTTTGTTCCACCCCTCAACCACAATCTTCCAGAGTCCATCCAGTGTTTTGGGATGCTGCTTATAAAGAGCTTGTTTTAAAAGTACAAATGCAGAGAAATCCTTATGAGAGATGTCAGGGGATTTGGGTGGGATGCATTTAAATGGGATAGCCTCAATTAAGGCTTCATTTTTCATTTTTTATAAAAATATGGCCGTAGATTTAGAGGCATGGCTGGTAACCCTATCCTAAAGGAACTTAATACAATACAGATTGTTTGAGAAAATTGATGGAACATCTTTGGAAACAAGTGTTTAAACATATTTCTGATAGTAATCGGAGTTTATTAGGATATTTTTTTTCTATTTTCCTTATTTTAAGTTTTTCTCCTCTTTTTCGGTAGTATATTGAACTTTTTCTATTGCAATCACATAAATATAACCTCATCAATTGTAACTACATACTTCCATTTTGTACCTGTCAAATAATTTTCATACAACATTCTGTGCATTGTCTTATGCTGGGAAACATGTTTTTGCATTAAGCATCTTATTTTTATTTATTTATTTATTTATTTTATTAGCTTTAAATTGGATTTTATAATTTTGTTTACAGTTCCTATAGAGATGTTTAAAGACTTTGCAATAGTTCTTTGGGTGTTGGATTTTCTTTTAAAACATGAGATGCGACTTTAGATATAATAAGTGGTGAACAAACCTTTGTTGGGTATGCATTTTTTACCTTTTTCTCAGTTTTCTGATGCTTCTTTCCTTTTTTATTAATTATGTCACTTATTTTATGTGTAGAAATATTAAAACCATGTTTTTCACACCTCTTTTTAATAATTGAGTAAAAGTATTTCTCTTAATAAAAAGCAAATACATAGCCTTTGATCCACTATTTATTTTTCAATGACATTTTAAAGCAAAGAATATTTTTAATGATGCAGACAGTAATTAAACACTATTCTGAATTGATGCCAAATAGGTTTAATTTATTTTCAGTTAAATTTAAATCACAAAAAAAGTCAAAATCTTTACAAAAAAGTGGGGAACACCTTCTGTAACTTTAGTTGCATACTTATCTTAGAATGCTATAACTACAAGGATCAGATAGATGATTTCTGTAAAGTTAATTTAAGAAAAAAAGAAAATGTCATGACATATGTAAAATATTTGGTAAAAATGACTATGTACTTGACATTTAAATTTTTTTTAAATAAACTATTTATATTACTGATTTTTGATCCTTAGTTTTATTAAATGACCCTTAAGGACTGCCCAAAAAATAAATAAATACCTTATATACTCGTGTATAAGTCGACCCCTCCAATTCTTACATAAAATTTTGAAAAAAAAAATGGAATTTTCGTATGTAAGTCAAACCACATTTCTTGTAGTATGTTGAAAAAGGAAAAAATAATAAATTTTCATTAAATTAGTAAACTTTTTTTTGTTAAGTTTCTAATCACGCTTTTTTTTTTTAATTCAACGTTTTAAAACTGTATAATTGTGTAAAACTAAAGGAGCTTAAACTATTTTGAAACCTATTCACATGAATTTAATGATACTTAAAAAGAAAAAATTCTTTGAAAAATCTATTCAAGCCTTATTTACAAGGGTAAACAACTTCTTAAGACTGCTAAAATATAGTACTTCTTAAAGAAATCTAAAAGCATTCTGAAGTTGAACTATTTTTGAAAAGGGGATTAAAATGTTAAAATGATGAGTACAATGAAATATCGGATTCCTAATTAACTCAGCTGTATGAATATTCAGATTCTGAACAATAACTTACATTTTGATAAGTTTAAATTGAAAAATTTTAATCTTTAAATGAAAACAATAAAGGTTTTTAGATTCATTACTCCTAGATAGGTATTATTTTATGGCTTTAAAGATCCTGAATATTGACAATTAGGTAAGTACTTATTTATTTATTTATTTTTTTTTACTAACTCATATATAAGTCAACCCCCCATTTCCAACTCCCAAATTTTGTCTAAAATTCTTTGACTTATACACGAGTATATATGGTAAATAAAAACAGCAAGTCAATTGAAAAATATTTCTTAACATTTTGTTACTTTGATCATACAGATACACTGAAAAAACACAAACTGAGAAAAATGAATTTAAATATTGCAACTCGGAATCGTTTAAAGATAAATGAGTGGCAGTAAAAAGACTTTTTCATTTTTTAATTATGGAAGCTTCACAGCACTTTGTGAAAATTCGTAAGGATGTCTTATTCTTTTTAAGCAAAGAATTAGGAAATTTAAATTTTCTTTTTTTTTCTTTTTTTAAATAATGCACATAGGGAAAAAATTGTTTATAGTATTAAATTTATTTATTGTACTTCCATCCAAATGTATAAATATTGTCATATAAAAATGTTGATAGTGTAATTGGTCTAAACAACTCCCAAGTTCAATATGCACAACAAACCTAGCAAATTTATGAATACATGGAGGAGGCAGAGACATTTTTTTACATAACTGTTTTATAAAAGCTGATCTTTAAATATGTAATGGTTTTATTTAAACAATCCAAGCAATTGGAAATAAATAGAAACCAGATCACAGAAAATCACAACTGGTTGTGGTAAGTTCCTTCAATCTTCCATAATCGAGTTGCCATTCATTTCCCTTTGACTGGGAGGAGGATGATGATGACACCAAGGCCACATCCACTACTGTTGCGGCAGCTGTTTTCCTGATTGATTAAGTAGGATGAATTACATATTTGAAGATCCGTTTGCATAAACTGGTTAAATAAAAAATGTTGCTGCCTCCTGCCCATACATGATTAAAGATTATGTTTATTAGTGCCCTTTTAACAATCATCTGTAAAAAAAAAAAAAAATCATACAGATTTCAAAATATATTAAATTTATTTGATGTCAAATGTCAAATTCATAAGATAAAACTAAGTATCACAAAATGGTGGCTGTTTGAAATTTGGGGTTAATTTTTGGCATTAATTTTTTATGTTCAAAATTATTTTAAAAAATCAAAATTATTAAAAATTAGCATTTTTTAAAGTTTAGTCCTCCAATTAAAAGCCTAGTTTAATTTGCAAAAAGCGAAACATCGATAGCTTGAATGGTTTAAGTGTAAAAACGTACAGCAATAAAAAAAAAAAAAATGTTTCAAAAAATGTATTTAAAATTTTGATCAGCCCTTTTGTCAGCCGTGAAACTGGTCTGTTTAACTGTTGTCATAACTTAAATATTGAGTGAAGCAAAAAACGGTTTTGAGGATATATTCTAGGCACTTTAAAAATTCAAAAATGTTAATTTAAAAAAAAAAAAAAAAAAAAGATTTTTTTTTAAAGTTTTCCAGCAGAACTCCTCTTTTAAGAAAACCACTTTATTCATCATAATGTTTACTAGTCTGTTATAAAAAAAAATGTCTCTTAATGACATGTAAAAATGTAAAATACAAATGTTCAAAAAGTGTTTGAAGAGTATTTTATGCAATATTTTTAATGTGGATATATGACCCATGCAACCCATTTTACCCTATTTTATTTAACTTGGTTCATGAATATACAGATGGAATTTTGTAACTGACTTTTCACTAACTTCCATCTCCCTTGTTAGGTATAACGTTACCTTCCATAAATAATAATTATAAACTCCAGAGCACACTATATTCCTCAATAAAATCTTGGAATAAGCCAATAAACATACTTATTTGATTCATTTTAAGGAAAAATCCGGATACATTGTACATACGCTTACAAGCACACACTTAAAGTCAATTTTAGACATATCACTATGCATGTGCTAAAATAAATTTTTAACTATGAATTACCACTAGTTCATTTTTCTCTCATGGACAATTAAAAGATTAGGCCTTGCATTTTAAATATCCCTAATATTAAGCGCGGTAAATGTCTGTGTGTGTGTCTGTGCACTCCGCCTTTGTACCCGCAAAGGCTCCTGGACTAATCGACGCACCGACGGCGGGCGCGGACCGAAAAATTCGCAAAAAAGGCACGACGCTCAAGTTTCGATCGGGTCGGGATTCCGACCCGGACCCGGGGAGTTATTAATGAGCGAAAGTGTTTTAATTACCGACCGAAACCGAAGTTGGAAGAGAAGTCAAAACAGCGAAAAGTTCGCCTCCGCCGAGGTTTGCCGGTGGAGACGATTCTCGAAAAAGGCAGGGTCGCCAGGAGCAAATTAAGCCCCAAACCGCAGTGCGGGTTTTTAAACCGACCCGGATCTACGGAAGTCGGGGGTCAGAAATTCGGAAATGGGACAGACAGATTCAGGAGAGCATTTGCTTTCAGAAATTCGAAAAATCATTCCAGTACGACCATTAGAACTGAAAAAATCCTTTAAAAATCGATCAATAAAAAATAATTTTTTAATTCTTTCGGCGCGGCATGTGGAGACCGCAGACTGCCTGGAGCGCAGATGTTTGGAAGGAAGAAAGAGCAAATTCACCTGACAGCTTTCATGTAATGCTCAAGTCCGTTTTCGAAAAACAATGAAAGAATTAATCTCTGGACCCCCAAATCGGCCATCACACGTAAAAAAAAATCCTGATTTCAACAAAAAAAAGATTGTACAATTCGACCAGTAAAATCGGAAGATATCAATTAAAAACTGGTTAATGAAGCAATCTATTTCTAATCATTTGTAACCAATGCAGAAAAACGACACGTGACCGGATATTTTCAGACAAGAGGAGGATTTTCAAGAGTAGAGGCGCAATTTTTTTACGGTGGTCACGTGACGTTCAATTGGGTTTTCTAAGAGGCGCAGAAATTCCAAACTTTGACAGGGCGACGCTAAATAGATTCTGCTTTCAGAATATCTAAAAATTATTGCCATATCTTCATTACGAGCCGATATATTATTTTATTGTATAATTAATCATCGTTATTTGTGTAATTAGTGTTAACCCCCCCCCCGCTTTTTTCTTTTAACTGTGGTTCGTTTCTATAACTAAGAAACTATGTTACGGATGTCCACCAAACTGATTCCAAACATCATAATTAAAGTAATAAGGACCCCCTATCCAGATATTATGATAGGGAAAAGCGGGCTTCGCCCGTTATCGATTTTTTTTTTAAAGTTTTAAGTTTTTCTACAGGTCCCTGTCTTTGAACTAGAACTCAGGTAGTCTAAATCAATTCGACTCGACATCGATAGAGCTTACCGATTTTATATCGTTTTTTCACCACTAGGGGGCGCTTTCCTATCTTCGGTTCTACGGGCATGAAAACGACGGGGTATGGCTCATTTGACTCGACATCGAAAGTCTTAACGATTTCAGTTATGATCATATAAACAGATTGCGCCACCTGGTGGCGGAAGGTGGAACTAACGTATACTGCAGCGTGTGCGCAGCACGACTGCTATACGGTGCCACAGGCAGCGGGGACCCGAGCCGCAGGTTCGTTCAGTTAGAGGTTTATACTATTCCATGTGCAATTTAAGGGATTATCCGGTGCATGCGTAGCACGACCGTCATACGGTGCCGAAGGCAGCGGGGACCAGGGTCGGAACGACTGCTATACGGTGCCGCAGGCAGCGGGGACCCGAGCCGGAGGTTCGTTCAGTTAGAGGTTTATACTATTCTATGTGCAATTTAAGGGATTATCCGGTGCGTGCGCAGCACGACCGGTATACGGTGCCGAAGGCAGCGGGGACCGAAATCACCCACTCGTGGACAGCCACCCGTGAGGTATAGGAACAATAAGTCCACGGGGGGGAAAATAAACGCTACCCGACACCGATAGCATCCATCCGTTCCAACTCCCACCGCAGGAGGCGCCTGTTTATTAGATTTGAAACAATGAATATAATTACATAACAATAATAAAATATAAAAGGTAAAAAATAACAATTTTTTGCAAATTGAAAGTTAAATATAAAATATTTTTGAAGTACTATAAGTTCATGATGTCCTAAATTTATGGTATTTTAGTTCAGAAAGTCAATGGTCAGTTCAGTCAATTTTTTTTTAAAATTCTTTCGTAATGAAGGAGAAATTTTTATTGAGAATATTATAATTCTCTTTTAACTTTTGAGAGTTTGAAGGATTGAAAATGATATTACGAAGGTTATATCTGAGAGTTTCGTTCTTATCAAACGGGAAGTGATGGATCATAAGAGGGCAGCATCCGAATATGTAGTGAACTGCATCTCCTTCTGCTTTATTGCATGGACATCTATTCGAGGCTCTTTTCCTTATTTTATGTAAGTATTGTGGGAAACTGCCATAGGGTCGGAGGTTCGTTCGGTTAGAGGTTTGTACAATTCAATGTGCTAATTAAGGGATTACCCGGTGCGTGCGTAGTACGACCGGTATACGGTGCCGAAGGCAGCGGGGACCCGGGTCGGCGGTTCGTCCGGTTTGAGGTTTTACAAGATTCGAGATTTTCTACAATTCGAGGCACCGATGTAAATTAGGGGCCCGCTGGCGGGCGAAGCCAGCTAGTATAGATTATTACCTGGGGTTTAAATGAATGTAAAACAAAATATCATTTTAAAGATAACTCTGGCAATCTGATTTCACTATTTAATCTCTTGCAAAATTCTGGAATTCCGATTTACATCAATGTACTATCTACTGTATGAGTGGCAATTCAAAGTTAAATAAATGCATTGAACCTGATTTAGTGCAAACGCCACAAGCCAATTTTAGCCTACTCTGATCTATTCATTCACAGGCAGAGTCTGGTTAACTACTGAACATGCTTCGAATACTTTCTAGCCAATCTCCCTGATTTAAGAGTTGACCAGCAAATCAGATTGGCTGCACTAATTGCAACCAGAGAGCCAATGTGATGAATCATTTTTACTTCGCCTATGAGCAAAAGAAGGTCATTCAGTCACTAAATTTCCTGCTCAGACTTTGAACATTCCAACTCTAATACAGCTGTTATCATCCTTTATACTGCATGAGCAGCAATCCAAAATTTAACCTGATTTAGCGAGATCCAATTTCACACAAACACCACATAATTAGAATTTATAATTAGACTCTTTCATAATTAGAATTTATAATTAGACTCTTTCATAATTGGAATTTAAAATAGCATTAGAATTTATAATTAGACATTTTCATAATTAGTTTTTTTTTTTTTGTGAATAAGAATATTTTTTAGAAATTGATTATGCACTTATGATTGAAAGTTGAAGAAAAAAAAAAGTAAAGTTTAATATTTAAAATTCAAATTCAATGAATTTCAGTTTATATTTTTATGCATTCTTATGATGAAAAATTCATTTTAATATTCTTGGATAATATTTGAAGATTTTAGTTTTAATTTATTATTATTTTGTAATTATAAGCAAAAATACTTTAAAATAGAGTCTTGCATTAGGTTGGGTACTCAGATTTTGCCACAAGCTGTGTTTTTTTTTTTTTTTTTTTTTTTTTTTTTTTGAGAATATTTTCCTGAAATTGATTCAGTATTTATGGTTGAAAAAAATTAAGTTTTATATTTAAAATGCAAATTTATTGAATTATTCAGTTTATAGTTTTATGCATTTTTTGTTGAAAATTTAATTTTCATATGTTTGGATAACATTTGAAAGTTTTATTTTGAATTTATAATTATTTTTTAATTAAGTAAAAATACTTTACAATGCAGTAAAAGTAGAATCAAAACTTTGAAATAGATAAGAATGTGCAAATTAATGATATTTGCATATAGTAATGTAGAGCAAATAAATATACTACAAATATTTTAATGAATTTTTCATTTGAGTCAGGATAATTATTATTTTAATCTATTGTATAGACTTCAAATTTAATTATTTACTCCTGACAAAATAAAACTGATTGATTTATATTGACCTTGTTACAAAAGATGATCAACATATTGATTTAAGAACTTGTGTGTACAACACTTTTCTAAAGGTAAAAAATACTTCTTTACAAAATATTTGGCAAAAAAAAAAAATAATAATAATAAATAAATAAAGTTTACAAAATAATACAGGAAGTAAGAGGGGAGAGGGGGTGTAAAGACTTCATTTCATCATGATCAATTAAAAATTGGGTTCCATATTCTAAATGCAAAATCAGTGCTAAATCAATTTATCGCTAAATCACAATATTAGATGAATGATAAGTCAATTTAAAGAAATTTCTACACTGTCCCGTTTTAGTCAGCATTACATTTGTTAATAAAGCTGTTAATAAATCTACTTTGTTGAAATCACCAGAAAAAATAATACAATAAACACAACAGCACTGTTTTGAATCATATAAAATTGATTTATCAGATGTAATTTTAGATGTATTTATTTATCAGATGTAAAACTAACACATTATTGAAAACAATCGCACTAGGTGAAGTAAACAGAAATATTAAAAGAGATGGAGTTGAAAAGAAACACAATTTACAGAAGTAATTAATAAAATAATAATTAAAAACTTAAAGATACTAGAAAGAATAAAATAAGATAAAATAAAATAATGGAACATATAATTATTATATATTTTTTTAATTAGTTGAAAAAAAGAAAGAAACAAACAGAAACAATGCTAGAAACTCAAATGCTTAGAAATTGCTCTTATAACTCTCCTTTTCTTGTTTCTTTTTTGCAACTCATTTCTTTTTTTCTAATTTAATAATTATCGCATCTTCCTTTTATATTTTTTGTATTCTATTCTAATTATTTTTCTATTATTTTTATGTCATTATTAATTTTATTAATTACTTCTTTAAATTTGTTTCTTTTTAACTCCCTCTTTTCCTTATTTTGTGCCTTGTCTTAAACTTTTTGTGTGTTTCTTTTCTCCCTTACCTGCCCTCCCACAGCAACAGCAATGTTCCTTTCTCTTCCTGGCTTGTGCGATTTTCCTCTTTACTTTCCCCTTCTGCATCTGCTTTCAACCACTTGTTGGCTTAACACTCGATGAAAAATGCATTTTACATGATCTGAAACAGTGCTGTGGTGTTTATTGTATTATTTTTTTTATGGTGATACAGTACAAAATCTCAAATCCAGATGTTCGAAATTGGAATTCTCCAAAATCCAAATGTTTTGCTAACCAGCATTTTTTTAATTTTTTTATTTATTTATTTATTTATTTTTTTTTTTTTGCAGCAAAATGCAAAAACAAACAAACAAACAAATACTAAATATAGCATAAAAAATTGTTGAAATTTTAAAAATTGCAGACGACAAAATTTACTATATTAGGCTAAAAGTTTGAAAATGAATTCCTTTTACAGAAGTGTAAAAAAAAAAAAAAAAAAAAAAAATCACTGCCCAATGAAAAAAAAAAAACACTCTAAAAATCGCATAAAATTTTTCGCGAAAAGTTTTAAAATCACTGTACAAATTCCAAATAAACTTTATTGAAAAGAGGTCAACATTTACTATATTGGACTAAAACAAACCAGATTCCTACTACTAATGGGGTAAAATCACCACAAAATTCAGAAAAGCGTTAAAAATTGCATATAAGATTAAAAACATTTTTTGTAATTGTGACAAGTTTTTGTGTTTAATCTTTTAAAAAAATATATCCTTTTATTAAAATATCTGTTTCAGTACTGCCTTTTTTTAGTATTGCAAATGCAAATGCGCTTTCATGACATAAATAATTTACAGGGTGTGAGAGAAAGGAGGAAGGTGGAGGGGGGGTAGATTATTATTATTATTTTTTTTTTTTTTTTTTAAACAGATAAACTGCAAATATCTAAATTCAGAAAAATCGCCAAGGTCTGGAGGATTTTAGATTTTGGACTTAATACTGCAAACAACAATGTTTTCAATTTTATTTACCTGATGCCAGTTCTGGCTGCTTTTTTAACAATTATATTTGTTACTTGATGGTGTGGTGAAAGCAAGAATTTTGATTTAATGGTATACCAGTCTAAAAGTTTGGGAATCCTTTATTTAATAAATAACAATTTTTATAGTCATTTTACTTTGAGAAGACCATTATACGACAACAACTGATTTTAAAAATATGATTTAATTGCCACTGAAATTAAATGATGATTATTTAATTGAAATTATCAGTTTATGACTGTTGCAAAATGAAAAGGAACCACCAGATGGCGCTAAGCGCGTAGAACTTTTAGACTGACTGACTGTTTTGTTTACTTTCGTTTGTACATAGCTTGTCGTGTATTCGTTCTGTATCGTCATTAAGTGTGTCTACCTGTCCAATAAATAATCTTCATTAGTAAAAGATGTTTCTACCTTTAAAGAAGCTCATAGAACACGAACCAGAAAATTAGGTGAGATCAAACCTTTTATTTACTTTTATTGTCTTGTATGAAAAAAGAAAGTTTACGTTTACGAAATTCTCTTTTATGGTGCCGAAATTCCCAAGAGCTGTAATTTAGAAAATGGCGCAACCTAGCGAATTAGATAAATCAAAAAGTATGCGTAAGTCTCTTAGAACATCTTTAACGAAGATTATTAACAAAATAACTGAATATTTGGCAGGTGACGAGATAGATAATGACGAAGTCGAAGATCTTAAAATTCAATTAATCGAGAATGCAGAACAAGTTTACAAATTAGATTCAGAAATTCAGAAACTTGTAGATAACTTAGAAACGCTAGAAAAAGATGTATCATCCAGTCAAGAATATCGCGAAAAAATTACAAAAACGAAAGCTAAAATTGATCGATATTTAAAGCGTAATGTTCCTAACGAAAGTAAAATAAACTCTTCTATTTTATTGTCCACAGAACCTGATGAATCAAAGAATTATTCTCACGTAAGATTACCGAAACTTACAATACAACCTTTCGATGGGAAATATGAAAATTGGCAGGAATTTTGGGGGCAATTTGAAGTGGCTATACATGAAAATGTAAAGTTAACTAACATAGAGAAGTTAAATTACTTAAAGAATTTCTTAACAGGAGCAGCTTTAAAATGTATTCAAGGTTTAGCTTTAACACAAAATAATTACGATGTCGCGATCGGATTGTTAAAAGAAAGATTCGGAAAAAATGAATTAATAATACGATCGCATGTAAACAAGCTATTAAGCCTAAATCCTGTAAAATCTGGAGCGAATTTAAGAGAGCTTAGACAATTGCATGATACCTGTATTATTCAAATCAGAAGTCTCGAAACAGCCGGAGTAGAATTAAATAATTATGGGGGAATCTTATTTGCTATTTTAGTCAAATTAATCCCCGAAGAAATTGTGCTCGGATTCAATCGTTCCGCTACAGGCGAAGATTCTTGGAACTGTGCCAAATTATTAGAATTTCTAAAACATGAAATCGAAACGCGAGAAAAAACGTATATGTTTCGAAATGATGAAGTATTTGAAAAGAATAAAATTAAAGAATTACCTTATCGAAAACATGAAACTCATAATAATATACCCACAACAGCTACATTAAATGCACTTATCAAGAAAGACTGCCTATTTTGTGCAGGGGAACACGAAAATTTTAACTGTCCCTTAACCATTAATGAACGAAAATCGAGTCTTTTACGAAAGGGTTATTGTTTCCTTTGCCTTCGCAAATCCCACGTATCAAAATTTTGCCGCGAAAAAATGCGTTGCAACATTTGTGGTCGAAGACATAATGTTTTAATTTGTGACGAAACTGAAAAGCAACATAACAAAAAGGAAAGCGTCTCAAAGTCTCCGGAAAGAAAAAATAATTCCAATGCTCTCAATTGCGCAACAACTGCAGTAAATGAAAATGTATTTTTACAAACAGCTGTCGCCTTTTTAAGTAATAATTCTCAGGAAAGAAAAATAAAAATTATCATGGATTCGGGGTCACAAAATACGTTCATCGATAAAACGTTATCTCGTAAATTTAATTTAGAAGTTATAGGAAAAGAAAAATTAGCAATTTATGCTTTTGGGTCAAAACCAAAGAAATCTATTGTAAGAAATAGGGTAAAAGTAAATTTACGAAGCATTTATGATCCAAAGAAAATTATTTCTATAGAAGCAATTGAAACATCTTCCATATCGGAAGCTGAAATTCAAGGTCCCAGTAAAGAAATTCACAAATTTTGTAATGAAGCCAAAATACAGATAGCTGATATTGAAGGGTCTGAAAATTTAAGGGTTTCTCTTTTAATTGGGTCAGACTATTTCTGGAAAATCGCTACAGGGAAAGTCAAAAGAGTGTCCGGTGCTTTAGTAGGAATGGAAACGAAACTAGGTTATGTATTTAATGGTTCTGAAGCAAAACGCAAGGATTTTAAGGATGTTAGCGTAATGAATGTTATAGTGCGTAATCAAAATTTAGAAGAATCAGACATTTTGAAAAGATTGTTCGATTTAGAAGGTTTGGGAATATCGCGTAGTGACAATCTGAATGAAGATGACGAAGTTATTAAAGAATTTGAAAATTCTACGAAACTAATCGAAGGTCGCTACCAAGTTAAGCTACCATGGAACGAACATTCTGAGTCGCTACATGATAACTATAGTAATGCTAACAACCGTTTGCGAACACTTGTCAAAAGATTTAAGAAAAATCGAAATTTTCATAGTCAGTACAAGGACATTATTTCAAAGCACCTAATTCAAGGAATAGCTGAAAGGGTCAATGAAAATAAATGTGGTGATAATTCTAAGATCTATTACATGCCACATCACGCAGTAATACGCGAAGATAAAACAACGACGAAAATGAGAATAGTTTTCGATGCCTCCTCGAGTGAACATAATTTTCCGTCCCTTAATGACTGCTTGAGTCCAGGTCCGAATTTAACGCCCGATATTCTAATACTTCTTTTGCAGTTCCGTCTGAATAAGGTTGCCATAACGGCAGATATAGAAGGTGCATTTTTGCAAATTGCCCTGGCGCCAGAAGAAAGAGACGCAGTTAGATTTCTATGGGTTACGGAAGATTTAGACGCTGAACCCGAAGTTTTGAGGATGACGCGTGTAATTTTTGGAGCAAGATCGAGCTCATTTTTACTGAACGCGACAATTAAACATCACATCAAGAAGTATGAGGATATTTATCCAACTGCCTTCAGCGTTTTGAACAGTAGATTGTATGTAGACGACCTTATACACAGTTTAGAAGACACAGATTTAGCGTACACCGTCCACGAACAAATAAGGTTCATTTTGAGAGAAGCAGGCTTTAATATGAGAAAATGGAAAACAAATGTACGCTCATTGCAAGATCGATTTAAGGAAGAAGTTAACGATGAATCCACGTTATGCAAGGTCCTTGGCTATTACTGGAATTCATCAGATGATGTCTTAAGCGTTGATAGTGATAAACTTTTAAGGGATAAGGATATGGCAGAATTAAAATTTACGAAGAGAAGCGTAATAAAAACTATGGGAAGAATCTACGACCCGTTGTGTTTAATATCACCATTTGCAGTTCGAGCTAAAATACTACTGCAAGACATATGGAAGAAAAAACTCAATTGGGATGATGCTTTACCAACCGACTTAGCAAAAATATTTCAAGATTGGTGTGAAGAATTGTTTTATTTGAAGCAGATATCTGTACCAAGACATCTATTCTCAATGAAAGGAATGGAAGAACTTACGGGCTGTCAATTTCACGTCTTCGTAGATGCCAGCAAACGAGCTTACGGAGCAGTTATTTATGTACATTTTCGCAACTCTGACGGAATTTTCCATTCCAATTTAGTCACTTCAAAGACTAGGGTTGCACCAGTTAAAGAAATAACTCTGCCGAGGTTAGAGCTTCTTGCTGCACTTATAGGAGCCAGATTGTTCGATCATATTCGACTACATTCAAGTACACCGAAGGATACGAAGACTATATTTTGGTCAGATTCCACGATTGTTCTTCACTGGATCAAGAATAATTCTCGAAAATTGAAGATGTTTGTCAAGAACAGAGTAGATGAAATCAAGAAAATATCTGAACCTGCTTGTTGGAATCACTGTCCTGGGAATGATAACCCTGCTGATATTTTAACACGGGGTGAAAACTTAACCAGTCTAAAGGACCTGGAGCTTTGGTGGTTTGGGCCACCGTGGCTAAGGAAGTGCGAAAGTCAATGGCCACAATCCAACGTTCATACCGATCAGGAAACCAACTTAGAAAATAAAGAATATGAAGTGGTGAATATGCTCCTGACAACGAAACTTGAAGATCTTTTCGATATCCGAAGATTCAGCAAACTTAAACAAATATTGCGAATTACTGCATGGATTCAAAGATTCATCCACAATACAAGGAATCCTCAGAGTAAGAGAAGTGGTCCCTTGGCTACAGAAGAACTTGAATTTGCCGAAGAATACTGGATTAAACTTGCAAAACGGAGCCATCATCAGAAGACCGGTGCAGCTTCTTTGCCCACTTGAACTTTCAACACTTTCGTCTCCAGACGAACTTCGCCCGGCGGAAGTTGTTGCAAAATGAAAAGGAACCACCAGATGGCGCTAAGCGCGTAGAACTTTTAGACTGACTGACTGTTTTGTTTACTTTCGTTTGTACATAGCTTGTCGTGTATTCGTTCTGTATCGTCATTAAGTGTGTCTACCTGTCCAATAAATAATCTTCATTAGTAAAAGATGTTTCTACCTTTAAAGAAGCTCATAGAACACGAACCAGAAAATTAGGTGAGATCAAACCTTTTATTTACTTTTATTGTCTTGTATGATTTAAGAAAGTTTACGTTTACGAAATTCTCTTTTAATGACTGAACTATTATTATCAATTTGGTAATCACTTAAAAGTCTTTAAAAGATAACATAAAGGTCATGTTCTTCTTAAAAGGTTTTAGTTTTATATTTCTAAATGCTTCTTCCATAAATTATGATATCATACATTTTAGCAAATCGGAAACTAGCTGAATTACACTCCAAAAAACTAGAGTTTATTTTAAAACATCCTTACCCATTATATATCTAAGATAAGACAACATTACACCTGAATACAAATTTTTAACAAACTATATTTAAATTTCTGACATTTTAAATTGAAAAGTGCACATAATACATATTAAAAACAATAGATGTTTTGGACTAGAAAATTCATCCCTCATTAGTACTATACAATGTAAAATCACGAAAAATGACATAAAACTGAAAACATGCCTTAAACAGTTGGAAAACTGTTCTGATGCATGTTTTTAGTTTGTAAGTTGCTTATGTCATGAGCATCTATCGTGATTTTATGTTGTATAGTACTGATGAGGGATGAATTTTCTAGTCCAAAACATTTACTTTATTGTTTTTAGGGTTTCGTTCATCTCATGAAACCTTATTATTCCCGCTTCATTGTCTCTCCATCACAGAGCCTGTTTTCAGAAACTACATAACTTACAGTCATAAAATTTTGTGTGCTTATACCTGAATACCTCATATGAAGCTCAAAATCGTAAATTTGAAAAAATCATATTATTTTAATATATAGAGATAAAAAAAACCAAAAATTAAGAGCCTTTTCCTATTAAATTTAAATATTTTTCGTTATAGCAGTTGCCAACCATTAAAAATCCACAATAAAATTCTTTCTACAATAATTAATTTTCTATTAAAAGATTTCCACGTGAAAAATGAAAATGAAAAGTTTCACCAATTGAAAAAAAAAAAGATTAATATGACGTCATATTGATAATAAAACAGAAAATTTCAAACATTTCTCAATAATACAACGAGTATGAGTATGTGTAAATACAGAAAGCAGCTTAATATGACATCATTAGAGAATTAAAAAGAAAACTAATCTGACGTCTACCATTTTGAAGGTTAGACAAACAACAATATAACATGTTTAATTTTGAAATTGATTTTTTTTTAATATCGCATTTAGTCCAAATGACAGATATTATTATGACAAGGTATATTAGCTTTCTTCGCCCGCTATCAGACTAGTTCATATTTTCGGAAAAACGAGAAAAATAGACCGGTAAATTTTTACTTTATAAAAAAACATGACTTTTTTTTTTTTTTTGAAAATGAAATTTATTTGGATTTATTAAAGAAGGTGTTTGGATGTAATATCATTTTGTAGGCATACTATAATTTATTTGTTTATAAATTGATTATAATGGGAAAAACCCTCATGTAAATACATTTTGAACTAATAGAGATAATTTATTATTCTATAATGATGTTCACATAATTTATTACCTTATAATGACTTTCATATAATTTATTATCTTATGATTTTCATCTAATTTACTGTTTATAATGTTTTGATATAATTTAATGTTTATAATAGTAATATAATGATTTGAAGGTCATTTAATATAGATTTATTAGCTTTATACTAATTTTGGAATCTTAATGATGATTTATTAGTAATTTAATAACTTTGGGATTTCTTGATATAAATTCATTTTGGGATCATTTAAATAGATTTATTAGTTTTATAATTACTTGATGTCACTGAAATGAAGATTTATAGCCTTTTATAATAATTTAGATCTAATTTAATGTGTTTTATGATATTGGAAGTGAAACTGATTATAATCATGCATATTATAAATTGATCTTGATTTTTGTTAAAAAGCTCAGTCCTGACTCTGCAACCAGGCAGAGAATACATGTTTTTTTGGCTCTGTTTCACACAGAGAATTTGTACTTGAATATGGAAAGTTTAGCATTTGAAGCTAAACTAATTATGAACAAAATAGTTCAACCTCATTCTTGAAAACTTCTTAATTCTTTATATATTTAATAATAAACTATATTAATCTTATTCAAATGTGCTCTCCCATCTTTTGAATTCGTGGATATACTACTTATTTCGCTTGGATACACGATACATACATATACTTCTGTCCATTTTGGTGCCAGAAACCACAAGATGGATTATTAGAGATATTGTGTAACAGTGCATCAGCATTACCTGGAATTACCACTTGAATCAATATTACCTGGAATTAACAGGTAAGAAAGCTTCTTTCATTTATGAATTATATATTTTTTGAAAAATAAAAATTGTGTATTAAAATGGAAAATCTTGAGAAGCTTAAGTCAAAGCGCTCAGTTGAGCGATCAAGTTTCTCTAAATTGATAACAAAAATGGAAACACTATTAGCTGATGATGTTGATAATACAAAGGTAGATGATTTACTAGAAATTCAAGAACTATTAAGTTCAAAAGAATCTACCTTTCAAAGTTTGAATCGTGAAATTGAAGAACAATTTACTGATCTTAAAGAATATGAAAAAGATCTTGCTAGTACTGAAAAGTACAATGATCAATTGATAAGTGCTAAATTTAAGATAAAAAATAGATTAATTAAATGTAATAAAGATAATGTTACATCTATGATAACTGGTAGTTCCATAAATGGTTTGAATAGTTCTGTCAGTGGAACAGAAATAAATTCGTGCACAATGAAATTGCCTAAATTAAATATTCCTAAATTTTCTGGTGATATTGAACAATGGGTAGAATTTTTTAACTGTTTTGAAACATCGATTCACCAGAATAAATCATTAACTAAAGTAGAAAAATTTGCCTATCTGAAATCCTTGTTATGTAACCAGGCCTATAATGTGGTAGAAGGATTTCCATTGACAGAACAAAATTATGATACTTGTATTGATTTACTAAAAGATCGCTATGGTAAAGTTGATATTATTATTAATAAACATATGACTAATTTGTTAACTATGGAACCAGTTAAAAATTGTTCGAATTTAAATGCTTTACGAAAGTTGCATGATATGTGTGAAATTAATATCAGAAGTTTAAGAAATCTAGGTGTAACATCCAGTTCCTATGGACAATTGCTAAATCCTATTTTGTTAAAGCTTTTACCCCATGAATTAGTAATAGAATATCATAGAAAAAGGGATCTTAGTCATGAATCAGATGTAACTGATTTAATTGCATTTCTTAAATGTGAAATAGAATGTAGGGAAAAGGCTTTGTCTATGACTAATTCTAAAAATGATGCAAGTTCTTCATTCGCATATAAAAACAAATCTGAATATCGTGAAAAGAAAATATCAAATAAATATCATGCCAGTACTTTAAGTGCTAATATTAAAGTTTTCTGTGTATTTTGTAAAAACCAATGATCATTCATCGTCTGAGTGTAAAAATATAGCTGACGATAAAAAAAGATTAATGTTAAAGAAGGAAGGAAGATGCTATCGATGCTTTCTTAAATCGCATTTATCATCACAATGCCGAATAAAATTACAACCATGTGTAAATTGCAAAAGTACTGAACATAATAAATTATTTTGTTTTAAGAAACCTTTGAAACCAGAACTTTCGGAAAATCAAACTATCGTTTCTAATTCTCATTGTAATTTGAAAAATTCTAAGCATGCTGTTTTATTGCAAACATGTTGCATAACAGCTCAAGGTAACTCAAAATCAAAAGTAGTTCGTTTATTGTTGGATTCGGCAAGTGAAAAAAGCTTCATAACAAAAGAACTAGCTAGTGAATTAAATTTGCCTGTTTTGAGGAAAGAATATTTAACTGTTTTTGCCTTTGGCATTAATCAAGGTCGCGAAGAAGAATATGATGTTTTTAAAATTAAATTACGAAGCAAAATGAATTATCATCGTTTCATAAATGTTGAGGTATTAGCTACCGACTTGATTAGTGCAACAACTTTGAAAGTTCCTAATTCTGACCCTGAAATCAAAAAATATGTCGAGGGTAAGAGATGGAGGTTAGCAGATCCCTCCCCCAATGAATCAGAAGTACAAATTTTACTTGGAGCTGATTATTTTTGGAATGTTCAGAGAGGAATCGTTGAAGAAATTAACGATCATTTATATGTAGCTAACACACTTTTTGGTTACACAATAGTAGGAAAAATAAACACTGAAAGTACTGAAACAATTAATGCTCATTTTGTATCGGTTAATGAAGCAGAAAATTTTGATTTGCAGCGGTTTTGGAATTTAGAATCTTTGGGTATTTGTGATAGTAAAAGTGAACTATTTTCACAAAAGGATTTAGATGCTATTGATTTCTTTAATGAAAATTTAAATTTTGTTAACGGAAGATATGAAACAAAACTTTTGTGGAAGTTAAATAAAAATGAATTAGAACCCAATTTTGATATTGCTAAACATAGACTTTGGGGATTAAAATCAAAACTGTGCAAAAATGAATGGTTACTTAATCAATATGAGAAAATAATAAATGAACAATCTGGTTTGGGTATAATCGAAGAATGTAAATTTAATGAGAATGAAATAAATACCTATTACATGCCTCACAGACCAGTAATAAGGGAAGATAAATCTACAACTAAAGTTAGAATTGTATTTGATGCTTCATCTAAAGATAAGGGTGCAAAATCTTTAAATGATTGTTTATTTTCTGGTCCTAATTTAAATCCCAATCTCTTGGACATTATTTTACGATTCCGCCTTCACAAATTTGCATTCTCAGCAGATATAGAGAAAGCATTCTTGCAAATCCAGATAGAAGATGAAGATAGAAATTTTTTGAGGTTCTTATGGTTTGACAATATAACAAGTAACAATCCCATTTTGAAGGTTTATCGCATGACTCGTGTAACTTTTGGTGTAACAACCTCACCATTTTTCCTTGCTGCGACCATCAAACATCATATTAAGGGGTATAAAGATTTGTTTGAAAAAATAGTTAATATGCTGGATACTTCTTTATATGTGGATGATCTGTTCCATGGTGCAGATTCAGTAAATGAAGCGTTCATTTTATCAACTGGTGCAGAAAAGATATTGGGTGAGGCTAAAATGAAACTTAGAAAATTTAAGAGTAATTCTAGAGATTTAAAATTTTTATGGAAGGAACATGGGATAAACTTTGAGGAAGACCCTCTTGAACAAAACCTTTCAAAGGTATTAGGTATTATATGGGTAACAAATAATGACACATTGAAAATAGATATACAACCCCTTTTGGTAGAACTTGATAATAAGATTATCACCAAACGCCTAGTTTTGCAAACTGCGGCTAAAATTTATGACCCTATTGGTCAAATCTCTCCCTTTGTGATAAGAATTAAATTTTTAATGCAAGAACTTTGGGAACATGGGATTGACTGGGATTCTGCATTACCAGATCCTTTAGCTGAAAAATTCTTGAAATGGTATCATGAAATCAAGGACTTAGCAAATTTTGAAATTTCTAGAAAATATTTTGTAAATATTGCAAAATTAAATCCTGGAACTGTTCAACTTTTTGCATTTTCTGATGCTAGTTTAAAGGGATATAGTTCAGTTGTTTATATTCGTGATCCTCTCTCCTGTGAAACTTCATTTGTTATGTCTAAAACCAGAGTATCACCTCTCAAGAAAATAACCCTGCCCCGACTTGAACTTCTTGGAGCACTCACAGCTGCAAGATTAGCTAATTATTTAAAGGGAACATTAAAAATCTTGAATGAAAATATATTTTGTTTGAGTGATTCACAAATTGTCTTGCATTGGATTAAAGGTAGTGCTAATAACTGGAAGCCCTTTGTGGCAAATCGTGTTCGTGAAATACAAAATCTTGTTGCTCCAGTACAATGGAAATTTTGTAAGGGAAAAGAAAATCCTGCAGATGTTCTCTCTCGTGGTTGCTCTGCATCTGAATTAATAAATAATAATGTATGGACACATGGCCCCTCCTGGCTGAAAGAAAAATCTTTACCGATATTTTCTCTTGAAACTCCAATAAATCTGCCTGATGAAGAGATCTTGAAAGAACAACGCAAAACACTTGTTTGCTCTGTAGCCCAAGATATTCCTAAATTTGAACTTTTGTTTAAATTTTCCTCTTGGACTAAATTAAAACGAATTATGGCTTGGTGTCTCAGATTCATCAAAAATATAAAATGTCCATCTGAACGAGTCACTGGTTTTTTAACTGTTCCAGAACTTGAAAGGTCAACAAATACTATTGTGAAATTGATTCAAAGGGAAGAATTCGCGGAAGAACTGAAAGTTCTAAAATCAGGAAATAGCTTAAATTCTAAAAGCAAGCTACTTCCTTTACATCCTTTTACTGACGGCAATGGTATTCTTCGTGTTGGAGGCAGGTTAAGAAATGCCAATATATCTGAATACCAAAAGCATCAAATTATTCTTCCTAAAAAGCATCATGTAACAAACTTGCTAATAAAATATTTTCATGAAAAGCATCTGCACAGTGGCACTCAATTAACCATATCAGCTATTCGACAAAAATTTTGGATAATTAATGCTAAGGAAGCTGTGAAAAAAGAAATAAGGAAATGCATGAAATGTTTCCGAAACGTATCTAATTTGTCATCTCAGTTGATGGGAAATTTGCCATCAGCACGTGTGACCCAAGCTCGAGTATTTTCAAAAGTAGGCGTCGACTTAGCCGCCCCCTTTTTGGTCAAACCTCGTAAAGGACGAGGTGTGAAACCTTTTAAGCATTATGTTTGTTTGTACATTTGTTTCGCAACAAAGGCCATTCATCTTGAAGTTGTCACTGACCTTACAACTGAAACTTTTCTTGCTTCTCTAAAAAGATTTGTTGCTCGACGTGGAAAACCTCTAGAAATATTTTCAGATAGAGGTACAAATTTTGTAGGGGCAGACCGAGAAATAAAGAAAATGATGTATAAAATTGCATCTGATGAAAGAATACAGAAATACTTCACTGATGAAATGATAGTATGGAAATTCAATCCACCTTCCGCCCCTCACTTTGGAGGCCTTTGGGAGGCGGGAATAAAACAAATGAAAAATCACCTCAAAAGAACTATTGGTGAACAAATCCTTACTTATGAAGAATTTCTTACTTTAATTGCTCAAATTGAGTCATGCCTGAATTCAAGACCCCTTGTGGCTGAATCTTCTGATCCAAGGGACATGACTGCTTTAACGCCAGGACATTTTATCATAGGAACTTCAATGACCTCCTTGCCTGAACCTGATGTGTCCTCTACCTATATAACCCCTTTAGAACGGTGGAAACTCCTGCAAAGGATTTTCCAAAGTTTTTGGAAAAGGTGGTCTTGTGACTATCTCTCGCAACTTCAACAACGAACTAAGTGGTTGAAAAGTAAGCCGGACCTAAAAATCAATGACTTAGTGTTAATAAAAGAAGAAAATCAGCCCCCATTAAGGTGGAAATTAGGCAGAATAGTCGAACTGTTTCTTGGAGATGATAACCATGTGCGGGTGGTTAAATTAAGAACTGCCTATGGAGAAATGAAACGTCCGATCACAAAACTTTGTCCACTGCCCATAGACAATGATGATGAATAGAACAATGTGTTTTATTATTTTTTTGTACATGTCAAATATTGTAAATTTTGTATTATGTATATTAATGTTCTTTTTCTTTTTCTATTTTCAGTAGTGAATTATGAAGCATAGTTATGGCTGAAGTATATTTTAATTATTATATTCTTATACTTTAGTACTTTATTAATAATGAAACTTAAAGGTAAAAATGCTTAAGATTTTATAAGTTTTATTTCAGTTTATATCTAGTATTTAATTATTTAAGTTTTAATGTTTGATGAACTCCGTTTGTTCATGGTGGCGGAGGATGTTTGGATGTAATATCATTTTGTAGGCATACTATAATTTATTTGTTTATAAATTGATTATAATGGGAAAAACCCTCATGTAAATACATTTTGAACTAATAGAGATAATTTATTATTCTATAATGATGTTCACATAATTTATTACCTTATAATGACTTTCATATAATTTATTATCTTATGATTTTCATCTAATTTACTGTTTATAATGTTTTGATATAATTTAATGTTTATAATAGTAATATAATGATTTGAAGGTCATTTAATATAGATTTATTAGCTTTATACTAATTTTGGAATCTTAATGATGATTTATTAGTAATTTAATAACTTTGGGATTTCTTGATATAAATTCATTTTGGGATCATTTAAATAGATTTATTAGTTTTATAATTACTTGATGTCACTGAAATGAAGATTTATAGCCTTTTATAATAATTTAGATCTAATTTAATGTGTTTTATGATATTGGAAGTGAAACTGATTATAATCATGCATATTATAAATTGATCTTGATTTTTGTTAAAAAGCTCAGTCCTGACTCTGCAACCAGGCAGAGAATACATGTTTTTTTGGCTCTGTTTCACACAGAGAATTTGTACTTGAATATGGAAAGTTTAGCATTTGAAGCTAAACTAATTATGAACAAAATAGTTCAACCTCATTCTTGAAAACTTCTTAATTCTTTATATATTTAATAATAAACTATATTAATCTTATTCAAATGTGCTCTCCCATCTTTTGAATTCGTGGATATACTACTTATTTCGCTTGGATACACGATACATACATATACTTCTGTCCAGAAGGGATAAAGTGCTTTGAAAGGAATATTTAACAAAACCCTTTGTGCAATCTTTGATAACACTTACCCACTTGTTAATATATATTATGTGTACTTTTTAAAATTTAAACTGTCTGAAATTTAAATATAGTTATCTTTTACTATATATCTATATTTCAGGGCTTTTAAATTTTTTTGTTATTATCAGATCATCAAGTGCTTTTTTGGTTTTAAAACACTGAATACTAGAAATGCATGCTTTTAATTTTACTTCTCATAATTAAGTCAAATTATGTTAGTGTTATGTTAATCTAGATTTTGTGACAGTGTTATATCTACCACCTACTGATGCACCCAAATAACAAAAAACTTCCAACAAACATGCACCAATAACTACTGTTAGCAATAAAAGAAACTACTTACACAATGGCCATGTTGATTTCATGATCAGCATAACCATGATGATGCTGAAAAAGAAATAACCATAGTTTAAGTATTAAAAGATGTAAAAAAATATATACAAATGTTTTCTGTAAAGATTGCATTAATAGTTTTTTTTTTTTTTTTTTATGAAAACATATTGATAGTATATATGATTACTGTTAATTTTAGATGTAGGAATAACCTAGAAAAAATTTAATTAGGTGACATTTTTAGATACTGAACAAAACTAAGTGAGGGGCAGAGTACTGTACAAGTCAGGTTAAACCTGCCTCAGGCAGGACTTTAAACCCTAGGATGTCAGTAACTTTAATCAGATGATTAAAATCAGGGATTAAATCAGGATTTTTTTATCTGCTGCATTTTTTTTTTTAATGATTGATTAAAAATATAACATAACTTTTCTAAATCTTTAAAATGACATAAAAGAGTATTAAAATCTAAGATGAACATAATTTGGAAAGTTTCATTAGGTATTTTGCTTTAAGAATAAACAAGGAAAAAAAAAAGAAAAAAAGCTTTAAATAATAGTTTCTAAGCTTAATTCTTAAGACTTGTAAAAATTTAAGTACAGTAAGTGTGTAAAAAGCAAGTTTTTATCTGGCATAAAAAGCATTTCATTTATAAATTATATTTAAATTGAATATAATTTGCAATGTCATAATTTCCTTTAAGTAATGAAATTATACATTCTTTTATATAAAATAAGTATACCAAGTATAATAAATTTTTGCAAGTAAAAGAAAAAATAGCCAGTATCTTATTTCCTTTTTGCAATAATAAATTTATAGAAAATTGGAACTAAAGAAGAATGAAAGAATGACATCTGCTCAACAGCTGTTGTAAAAGAATATATAAGGGAAAAAAAACTAATTTGTATAAAAATGTTAAGCACAGCAAGAACTTCATCAGTAAAACTTGAATAAATGTTTTTTTTTTTTTTTTTTTAACTCATATACACCAAATAAAGAATGTGATAGAAGTTGAAAAGGCAGCAAAACTTTTTCTTTTCGTTTAAATTTGAAACACTGAACCCACTGGGAGGTAATAATCCTGCTATTTAATATTTTGAGGATTTCAGATATAACTGGCTATTCTTATATTTACTCTGTAAGCATGTATAAATTTGTGCAACTCAATTTCATGAATTTTTTTGTTAGCATACACATACATGTATGAAAGTTTAGATTTAAGCAATTAACAGGAATTTTTCTTAGCACAATTTATTTGTTTTGTTATTTGTGCTACTAATTAATGAAATTATACTTATTTGGGAGTTTTTTCATTTCGTAATTATTTACTGTTTCCTCTAGTCCGTTTCCATAAGGACACTGTACCATGCTCTTTTTAAAATTGGTAAAATACACATTTTTTTTTTTTTTTTTTTTTTTTTTTTTTAATATTAGCGAAATTCACCTGTAGTTCTACCCAGAGATTTCATGTAAAAAAATTCCCCATACCACATTATTTCAAAATCTGTATACCTAAGACCTTGCAAAAATTGTAGAACTTGATTTCTTTAGAAAAAACCGGATATTATTAAATCATGTTGTAATTTAATTATATTAATAAAATCATAATTTAATTATATTAATCATGCCATAATTTAATTATATTAATCAAGTTGTAATTTAACTATATTAATCAAGTTGTAATTTAATTATATTAATCAAGTTGTAATTTAATTATATTAATCAAGTTATAATTCATAAAATCATTTAAAATTAATGTCACTTTATCTCATTAAAAATTATATACTTTTTTTATATCATTATTATAAACAGATTACTAATACATTTCCTCATGAAATACTGCCCTTTTCAACTGAACTAGTGCCCTTTTTGGGAACTAGCATCCTGCCTTTTTTTTCTAGAATTAAAACTAAATTATTAACTATCATTTTAGCAATTAAACCATAAAAATGCATATTATTTTTTCTAATTAGAGTTAATTGTTTAATAATTATTAATTTTAAACAGTGTTAAGAATTTAATATTAAATGTAGTTATTAATAATTTTAATAAATGTAAATATCAGTAATATTTAATATAATTTTATGTAAGTATTACAAAATATTGATGTACATAACGTTCTAATATGCTACTAACTAATGAAATTACTATTTTGCAATTTTTATAATTAACAACTAACAATTATAATTTTATTGATTAAAGCATAAAAACATAGATAATGTTTGAAATTAGAAGTTTAATTGTTTTGGAAACCTAAAATTCTTGATAGCTGTACTGTATTTTAAAACAGGAAGAAAAAGTAATATAAAAAACTGATTTAAAAAAAAACAAACAAAAACAGATTTTATGATTTGTTTACACCCTACATCTCATTAACTAACCGTTTTTTTAATATCTAATCCAAAAATTTTACTTAACATCAACACAAAACCCATCATCAAAATGAACACAAAATAATTCAACCCGAATCCAATCCAAAGTCAAAGAAAACCAATCCATAGTTTAATACAATTATGAAAAAATATTCTACAATCATATCTCTAAATTTTATCTTTTATAGAGAAAAACTAATACAGTCGAACTCATCTAATGTGAGCACGGCTAAAATGAGAGCACAGTTAAAACGAGCAAATTGCACGTTAAAGCTCTTCATCAGCGTGATTTCAAATTGCAGGATAAAAAAGATGTCTTCTTTTTTTCTTAGTTATCAAAATATTTCTAAAATATATTACTTAATATTATGTGAAGTGTTAAAATCTTACTCAGTTTCGCTAAGATTTTAACACATAAAATTATAAATTATGTGTATATTTTAGAAATATTTTGACAACTAAGGAAAAAAGAGACATCTTTCAAGAAGAGTATACAGAAAAAAGAAGTTAAAAATATTAATTTTCGTGAGGAGATATTTTAAAAATACAAATGCATCACATGCCTATAAGTTTAACATTGGTGAGGGGAATTTGAAATCTCACTGATGAAATAAAATGAATACAGTCTTAAGAATGGTTCATCATTTAAACTACAGTCGTAAATTTGCAGATCAGGAGCCTCAACATCAGCTCTAAGAGTCATTGTGTTTTAATCTCACTTTTCATATTATTCAGAATCTTACAATCTGCAATTTAATTTGTTTTTTATATTACATTTATATTACATACATATTTATAGGCATATAAAATACTTGGGAGGTTTCAGAAGTTAGAAGCGTTCAATTAAACACGATTTATGCCATGATATTCTGAAATTCTTATTCTTGTAATTTTTTAGATAAAAAAAATGCATTTCTTTTTTTGATATTCTTAGAAATATGGCTGCTAAGCAACTCATAAAATAAAGAGGAAAGAAAAAGAAATGCATTTTAAAATTTGTAAAAAATAGGAAAATAAAATGTTTTATATTTTCCGAATAGATGTAAAAAAATTTCCAATAATTTAAACAATTTCTAAATTCTAATGAATGTATCAACAAATTTTCAAAGCTATTGGATATATTTAAAACCTCCCTATCGAAAATTGAGCCTTCATAATTTTACTTTTAAATACATTATTCAAATATGCTATTTTCATTTCAGTTAAAAATGAAATTTGAAAATCATCTGCATTCCTGTAGGAAAGCATTATGACCTAAAAAGAAATGTTCTATATTTTTCGAACAAATGAACCAAATTTAACCAAAAATTATACAGCTAATTCCGGGTATCTCGCCAACATACCTACCAAAATCAACCTAATCGGATGTTTTTTACAGCAGTTATCACAGAACAGACAGACAAACAGAAACCAAAAACTTTTCGTATCTCCACAGTGAGCCTTCACTGTCGTTTCTGCAATTAAAATTTGCATGGTTTTTACAAGCTACAAAAGCAGTATCACAGCTAATATGAACAAAACTTCTGTTCATTTCAATGTGATTTTCGGCGAAATGCAGGGTGGAATTAGGAAAGAAATCCCTTTCTTATCAAGTACTTTTCTCTGTCAGTGATAATATTTCTACATTACAGCTATCTGTCAAAATATAATAATTTATCTGATTTACTAGACAGAATTTCAAATTTCAAAAGACCCCACCTCCCTCTACTCAAGAAAATGTAAAAGAATATTTAATGTCTTGAAAGAATGAAAGAAAGAAGGGAGTGATAAGGATATTTCGTCCCTTTGTAAGATTTACAACTAAGCCACAGAAAGGAAGGAGCATAGAAAAAAACCTTTATTTGCTTCTATCGTTAAATCCAGATTCTGGACCATATTAGCCAGCTTTTTCAGGTCTCTTATTGCACTGTTAAAATGAAAAGGATATGTGAAATCAATAGCTCAAAAATTACAGTGACTATTGCAATGTTAGCCATGAGTTTTTCCGGTAAAAAAGGAAAGTGGTCAGTTACATTACTATATGTTGTGTATGTCCTTTGGAATTACTAGTTCTTTAGATACTTTGACTTTAGTATACAATGATTTTGTCTACATAAAAGGCCTGTCTGAAGAAAATGACACGCACAAATGTAAGACTTAATATTTTATGTAAACTTTATGACATTAAGTTAATGTTATCATTGAGACTATTAGAGTTACTAATAGTAATAATTAGTTTAATTATGTGTTTGTTTTTTAAGATTTTCATTATCTTCACATGTATTGTGAGCAACAGTTAATACGGAAACTTTCAGAATTCCCTTGCTTCTCTAATTAATCAAATCAGGTTAACCTGAACCCAACTTGCAAAGTATTAAAACTTCATTTGTACCTGAAACAATCAGCCTGAACCTGAACAGCAAAGGATAAAATTGCACTTTACTGGACACAAACCGAGAGTTGGGTTAGGGTGGTAAAACTGGATTACTTGACCCAATGCAGGACTTTAGTGGGGTGTTTAAAAAATTGGAGTAATTTTAACTGTGACTCGCCAAAATATCATGTAAATGTAGTAGATACATTTTTTTAACGAAAAATAAATTATGGAACACACAAAAGTCTTACAGGCCAAAAAAAAAAAAAAATCTGGAGACATTTCTTCGATGAATTCTTTTAAATAGTTCTGAAGATAAATATCACTGCAACTCAAATAAATATAATTTAATTCTTACATGTTACAAAAAAAAAAAAAAAAAGAAAAAAAACCTTTTAATAAGTTTGATACATTTAGGATATTTTAGCATAATTTTAAAAGTCATACAAATAATAAGGATAGATCTTTTCCTCTCCATAAGTATGTAAAATAAAAATGAGAGCTTTAAATAAATTTTAATTAAACAGAGGCAAATTATTAATAATAAAAATGTTATATTATATGATATGATTATTTTCTAAAGAAATTTTGATAATTTAAACAAAATTCAATATTTTAACACTCAAAGTACATTAATCTCTCTCTCATATACACTAATATGAAAGCGTGAAAACGAACCTTTATTCTCATACTACAGTTTGACAATAAAGTGTAAACTTAGCTAAACACTAAGCAAAATTTTCATCTCTTTCATGTAGTTTCAATTTTAAAAAGCAACAGTAAATTATTTCTGACATGTTACCTCACACAACATAATTCATTTATTGTCTCTACATATAAATCTTCACAAAAAAAAAAAAAAAAAAAAAAAAAAATTAATTTAATTTTAAAAAAATAATAAAATATGTGCTCATTTTGAAGTGTGCTCATTTACCCTTGTATATTCCATAATTTTTTTATGATTTTAATCTCAAAGAAATACAACTGAAAAAACTTTGTAACAAAAATTTGAAAAACTTTGGGATCATATGATGCAATTTAAGCATTTTTACAGATAAAAAATTAATGAAATTTGTTTCAAATTAGTACTTCAATGCTGGATCAGCACAGAACCTATATTTGCAGTTAGTCAACCAAATAATAAGGGCAGAAAAAAATTTCAAGAAAAGAAGAAAAAAGTTTTGCTTTACTCTATAAATTTCTTAATTTTTTTTTAAATAATTTTATCTTCTTTTTTTTTTTCTTTTCTTAATGTGTTTATTTGTGAAAGCATATATGAAAAATAATTTTTAGGATCAATTTAATACGGTTTTAGCATTTTCACAGATTACAACTGAATGAACGTACATCAATTTTTTTTGTTCAGATTATCTCAATGCTGGATCAACGTGGAATGTGTATTCTCAGTAAGTTAGCCAAAAAATGAGAGAAGATCTGAGGCAAGGTGTTTTGTAGAAAAAAAGAAGAATGTTTTGTAGTACACTGTATATTACTTTTTTGTTGTTGGTGGTGTTTGTTTTATGATTTTACTTTAATTTTTTTCAGAATCAACTCATTTGTGGAAATATATACTGTATTTTCTGGTTTATAAGATGCACTGCAGAATTTAATGCATTGTTTAGGAAAGAAACATTTATGTAAAAGAATGACAATACCTAATTGATAAAAATTAAAATATTGTTTCAGGCAATGTCTGTTATATGTAAGATATTGTTTAGAAATTGTTTATGTTACAACTTCAAAAACACGTAAATACCTAATTAGTAAAATTAATCATTATTAATATTAAATTTCAAAAGTTAAATGATTCCTTATGTATAAATTATGTCAGTGAATGTAATTAATATTTCTTGTCTTTTCTTTCTTTTTTGTACTTTTAAATAAAGTACTAAAAAAGCATAATACACATCATACAAACATGGGAGATATAAAATAAAGACCACAATTCAGTAGGCTAGAATTATAACAATGATGTACACAGGTTGTGCTACTGATGACAATATAACATTTCAATATTTTTATAAATTAAATTAATTAATTTGAAGGGATTTTTCCATTAGCCAAGCACAGGTGATAATCACCAAATATTTTTTTGTAATTACATCTGCATGTGAGTTACAACAATGAAGGAGTTAATTACACATTGCACATCAAACAATGCTCACTAAAATATGCCAAATGGATGTGAAACTGGAACAACAAAATATATTTTAAACATTTAAATATGGAAAAATAAATAAAATATAAATATAAATTAAAGAGTGTAATTTAATATATATATATATATATATATATGCTTTTATCAATTAATACTTTAATATTAATTAAATTATGAATATACATTTAGAAAATAATTTAGAAATCCAGAATAGATAGTTTAAATAATACTTCTTTTCCAACTTTCCTGTTGCAATATTTGAAAAATGAAACAATGCAATAATTATGCATTTTCAAAAATAAATTTACTAGTTTGCACTTTCTACTAAGCATAAATCAAAGCAGTGAATTTTCCATAATTGAAAACCCATGCTAAATTAACATACTGTAATGGAAAATTTTTGGAACAACATGAATTGCAATCATGAAATTAAGCATGATTTTTAAGATAAACATTGAATGCTTATAAAAGAGTGTTCAATTTTTATTTTTATGTTTATTAAGACACATTTTAAAGGTTAAAGTATGAAACAGTTATTTATTTTTAAAAATATATAATTTTTGCAGTTTCATTTTTCAAATATTACAACAGGAAAGAAAAAAAAAAAGCATTATTTAAACTATTTATTTAGAATTTCTAAATTATTATATCGAAATTAACATATTGTAATGGAAAATTTTTGGAACAACATGAATTAAGTATGAACTTCAGTCATGAAATTAAGCATGATTTTTAAGATAAACATTGAATGCTTATAAAAGAGTGTTCTATTTTTATTTTTATACTTATTAAGACAGATTTTAAAGGTTAAAGTATGAAACAGTTTTTTATTTTTAAACATATGTAATTTTTGCACTGTTTCATTTTTCAAATATTGCAACAGGAAAGGAAAAAAAAAAAACATTATTCAAACTATCTATTCAGGTTTTCTAAATTATTATATCAAAATTAACATATTGTAAAAGAAAGTTTTTGGAACAACATGAATTAAGCATGATCATCATGAAATTAAGCATGATTTTTAAGATAAACATTGAATGCCATAAAAGAATGTTCATTATTATTTTTATACTTATTAAGGCACATTTTAAAGGTTGAAGTATGGTTACATCACATAAGAAAATATTTTGTGACCATGAGATGCAGTTAAGTTAATGGACTTTCCTTCCCAATTACCTCAATGCTGGATCAACATGGAACCTGTATTTCCAGTCAGTTAACCAGATGATGAGGGCAGATATGATGACAATGACAGATCCCAGGGCGTCAGCAAGCACGTGCAGAAATACACCTCTCATGTTCATCTGGCTCCCCGAAGCTACACAAAACAAACAATAATTATAGTAATCGAATTACATCTAGCAAGAAAAAATAAAATAAAATACACATTAAAATACAGATTTAATTGCTTAAAGTGATAAAAACAGAACACAAAAAGGCTTATAAAAACCTTTTAATGTAAAGATTAATGTAAAGATCAACATGTTTCGAATGCACAAATGGTGCCATTATCAAGATCTACATGATAAACAAACTATTCTCGCAAAAATTTGCAAATAAACTTGAGAAATAAGGAATTAGGAATAAGGCAATAAGGAAATATTAATTTTAACATTTACAGTTGACCATTTTTAAGCACCTGCTTTTATTACACGTATGTTCTCACGGTTTAAGTTTTTCCAAGTTTAATATTTCAAATTTTAATTGTTTAAAAGGCATATAGCCAACATAGTGAAAAAGTATCCAAACCAAGACTCGAACCCGGGTAATCAGTATAGCACACTGATGTTCTACCAACTGAACCACTTGGAACAATACCCAGCCTGGCACTTCTCACTATCACATGTTGGCAAGGCTACAATCGCAGTACAAGATGGAATATTTTTCCATGAGCCACCAACCCTGGGGCAAACACAAAAATAAAGAGAATCCAGCATCAATGATTGAATAAATCTATTTTAATACTTAGAAATTTTTCATAGAAAATTTCTCACGCTTTGCATTCATAATATTTCAAATTTTAATTGCTTTAAAGGTGTATAGCCAACATAGTGAAAAAATATCCAAGCCGGGACTCAAACCCGGGTCATCAGTATAGCACACAAAAAATTTGAAATATTATAAATTCAAGGCGAAAGTTTTTCATAGAAAATTTCTCACAAGTATTAAAATAGATTTCCAAGTTTATTTTCACATTTTTGTGAGAATAGTTTGTTTATTGTGTAGATCTTGATAATGGCATCGTTTGAGCATTTGAAACACGTCGATCATCGTATTAAAAGGTTTTTCTACAATTTTTCGTGTTCTGTTTTCATCACTTTAAGCATCTACATCTGTATTTTAATGATAATTAGTGATTTCATTATATAGGCATTTTTCAGAAACTGGAGGGCAGATCAAACTAGATGTAACATGAACAAATTATATCAGATACAAAAGTTAAAGCTCACTCAAAAAAATGGACTATGTGCATGATACAAAGTTACTGCAATAAAGCATGTGAACATGCAGAATAAAATGTTTTATCAATGAAAATCATGATAAATAACAAAATTTAAAAATAAATTGCATTGGAATTTCAGTTTTGAGCATTTTAAAGAAATAAGTTTAAAAACCTTTTTTTTAATTATTATTTTAGTCCCCCCCCCGCTAATTTTGCATCTGAAGAAATACTTGGTAGAAACAGAAACATTAGACAATAAGTAAACTGGACATCGACACAGAAACATTAGGTGGCAATGTATAGTTATTAAATCATTTTAATACTCATTTTAAAGATAACTGTTAAGTTTATATTATTTTGATTTTTTAAGTTTAAATTATTTTTAAGTTTTAAGTTTATATTATTTCGACTTTTTAAGTTTAAATTATTTTGACTTTTTAAGTTTAAATTATTTCGACTTTTTAAGTTTAAATTATTTCGACTTTTTAAGTTTAAATTATTTCGACTTTTTAAGTTAAATTTTTTTTACCTTTTAAGTTTATATTATTTCGACTTTTTAAGTTTAAATTATTTTTTTTACTGTTAAACACATTTCATATATTAAGCAAAAAATACACAGTATGTATATTACAAAGAAAATTTGAGAGCATAGAATTTAGAAAGTATTGCAATTTTATCTATTCACATGTCCTCCCCCTCCCCCCCCCCCTTCCACATACACACTCCCTCTTACATTTTTTGTACACATTTTCCATGCTTTTGTATCAATCTCAGAACCAGCAAGGGTGACATTTAAAAAAGCTGATTTTAGAGAAAACATAATAGTTTCATGCCTGAATAAAATTCCCATAAATATATTTCAGAAGTTGAATGGTTAGACATGCGTGACATTTTAAAGCTTTCTTGGTTGTGAGGTGTGGGGAGCAAAGTTTTCTTTAAGGAAAGCAAAAACTGTTCTTGATCTATTGAGAAGCAACTGTTACAGTTTTATTCTCACATGTATTTTTAAAATTAGAAAAATTTTGGTACTTTCAAGTTAGCCGGGTGCCAGTGAAATATATATATATATACATACACACAGACATATATATATATATATATATTTCACTGGCGCCCGGCTAACCAAAAAGTACCAAAATTTTTAATGACTGAAAAGTGTCATATCATTAAAGATTGAAAATCATTAATGATAAATGTGTCTCACTTCAAGAATGTATTATTGAGTTATTCAATTCTGATATCTCTATTTTAATTGAATATGTCAAATTATTTTAGCCTTTGTACAACTTCTGATTTTTTTTTTTTTTTTTTTTTTTTTTTTTATAATGGTGTGTGTGGGAAATTTCTGAAATTTCAAACTGCTTGATGGGAGCAACCACCCCTTTAGCCGGGGTTAGAAGCAGATGAACAAGTTAAAACACAGACCCATTTGTCGATGTCCATGTCCATCTTGACCTGTATTTGGCAGATTATCTGACAACCTATAATTCTCGTGATTTTCATTTATGTCTTCTTCAGCCAGGACTTCTTCTATGGTCGGCAGGCTCCGATGGTGGGCTCTTCTGTGACTGTGACCATGACCATGTTCTAGAAATAGAAAATATGAAACATTACAATACTGAAGGAATAAATCTGTACCTTGGTTAGAAAAAGAGACAATGCTCATTTTTAGTTGTCATGAAACAATCAATGCACAACAGTCATAATTGTAATAGAATTTTTTTTTTTTTTTAACGTCCTCTCTTTAAAGAGGCATACAAGTTTTTTGGCTTCAAGAATTTTTTTTTGTAATGTCCTCTCTTTAAAGGCGCCTACAAGTTTTTTGGCTTCAAGAAATATTTTTTTTTTTTAATGTCCTTCCTTTAAAAAGGGCATACAAAGTTTTTGGCTTTAAGATTTTTTTTTTTTTTTTTTTTTTTTTTTTTTGTCCTCTCTTTTTATGTCCTCTCTTTAAAGAGGCATATAAGTTTTTTGGCTTCAAAAAATACATTTTTTTTTCTTGAATTTTTTAAATGACTGACATTTTATAAATGTTCTTTCGCAGCCCTTCTGAAATTTTTAAATGCATATTAGTTTAGAAATTATGCACATTTAAACCTTTAATGTTAAATTCATTATCAATAGTTGCAAAAAAGAACTGCAATGCATATATATTTTTTTTTCTATAACTCAAAAACTACTTGATAGAATGAAGTTGTATTTTAAATTTGTACATTTGAAGCTTCTATAAATCAATTTCTGTTAAATTTTTTATACATTACAATGCAGATTTTTATTGAACAATAACTAAAAAAATATATAAATTTTAATATTCTAACAAATACGCATTGTAACTTATAAAAAAATTAACAGAAATCTATTTATAGAAGATCCAAATAGGTGAATCCAAAATTTCATTTCATTCTGCCAAGTAGTTTTTGAATTATGCTTAAAAAACTATCCACAATGAAATATGTTTTGCAACTAAAAAAATGTAATTTAATATTAGACGTTCAAAACTTTACATCTGCATAATTCCTAAACTACTTAGGTAATTTTTTTTTTTAATCCAAATGCAATAGACTCCCATAAATCTGCATAGCTTAAAACCAGAGGTTGTGCAGATTTTAGAATTTTACGGATTTCTGGTCATTGTTTTGTTTACATTTTTTAAAACAGTAATTTGAATTTAATAATGCATTAGAAATTATAATGAATGCTTACAATAAAGTAAAATAATTAATAAAATAATAAAACTTATGGAAATTTAAAAGACTTTTAAAATATTAAAAAGAAAGGTCAAGTAAATAATTAATAATGCATAACTAAATATGCATAATCATGATGAGATAATTTTTTTCTTGAATTATTCAGTGAAGCTCGCCTTATAAATGTACACTAATAATTCAAATCAAAATCTAAAAATTTTATTTCATGTTTAGTCATGCTTAATAACCAACAAGCTGGAAATTGTACGTCAAACGTGACAAATGAGGTGCGTTTGTACTGTAGCTAGCTCTATAAATATTTAGATCTTGATGATTTTTAATTCTGTGAAATGAATGATATCGTCTGCAGATTAATTTCTGTCATAGAATAAGTATCTCGGTCGCTTGACGATTAAACTTCGGAAGCTCCTATAAGAAAAAAGCACCGATTTAAAAAAAAAATTCAAATTTCTTAATAAATATTTTTATTAATATCTCCTAAAGTTTTGATTCGATTTTAACAAAATTTGAAATGTCTCGACAAAATTCTGCAAAGATAATATATCTTAAATTTCAAACCATTCTGTTGGGTAGTTTTTGCGTTGTTATATGCGGACGGACGGACAGACCAAGCGACGACAATAGGTGCTACGTATTTATATAATTACGAACGCACCTAAAAATGCTTGATTAATACATAAATTATTTGTAAAAAATATCGTGATCACCACTAATATCAGCACTATCTTAAATTTTTTCAGAAATAAATGTATGAGAAAACATGAGTTGAATCCTATTGAATTACATATTAAAATGTGTACAGAATGATATAAAAATTAAAAACTTAAATTTTACACCTACATCTTAACAGTAAGTTTCATTGTTTACATCGAAAATAATGTACAGATTTTAGATATTTGTGGATTTTATTATTTGAGGATTTTAGGGAGGCAGATTTGAGAGAGTCTATTGCATCATGTCAAAATTAGATGTTTGTATTGGAAATTTCAAAATTTAATACAACTTCTGTATAAAAATACCCCCCCCTTTTTTTTTTTTTTAATTACGATACATTTAAAAACAACATTCTCAATTGAATAGCTATTTTCATTTTCTTTTCTATCTATTTGGAAATAAAAAAGCTGGGTAGTAACCTTTTTTTTTTTTTTTTTTATAGATTGTACATTCATATGTTTAAAATTTATCTGATTGCAGAGCATAAAACTCCCTGATAAAAAACATAATCTCCATTATAAAAAATCATTTCCTTTTTTAATACAATCGTTTTTTTTTAATATAAAATTGAGAAATATATACAACAGAGAAAACTCTAGTGTAGAATAGAACTTAGTCCCATGTTTATATCTTGGCATTTGGGAGAGTTGCAAAATATAGCTAACAAATAAAAATATAGAGTTTTTAATATATTTTCTACAGCCTGTACACTGTAAAAAAAAAAAAATCTGATGATATTACAGAAAAAACTGTCAGCCAGATCAGTAAAGTACTGTTTATTTTGTGAAAATAATCTGTATTTATTATCAACTTTGCTATTTTAACAGGTTCTAACCATAAGTTCATAATAAAATAAATACAGAAATAAATAATAGAAATAAAATAAATAATAGATTATTTCCATAAAATAAACAGTACTGGCATCTTGGCTGAGTTTTTTCTCTGTACTTTATATATATATATATATATATATATATATATATATATATTTACAATGTAGTATTTTAAAACTGCCTAAAAATTCCCTCGCCAGTCAGAAAATCTACTCGCTAGTGGCAAGTAGAATGATGTAATTCCCCAATCCTGGACTTCAGGAATATTTGTTTTAAAATATCTCTCCTCACTTGATTTTGTTCTGCAGCCCCCCCCCCCCTACCTGTGTATATTCCCGGCAGGTATAATGCATAAGTAAAAAATAAAAAGAAAAATGCCCAGTTAAACTGATGGCATTGAGCTCACAGGCTATTCACACTATTTATATATTATACTCTCATTTCAAAGAATAATGCCCCTCAAAAAATAAAAAAATCGACAATAAGTTAAGAGGGGGATTAGCCCTCCATTCACCCACTTTCTAATTAATCAATGAACCCCAAAACTAATCAGGGAAGCACCTTTCACAATGAACCTATATACCAAATTTGGAGCAAATTGGATAATTCTGCATGAAAAACCCATTTATCTAAATTAAGGGGGGATTAACCCCTGCTCCCTCTTTATACTTAACCAATGAACCCCCAAAACTAATCAGGGAAGGGCCTTATCACAATGAACCAATATACAAAATTTGAAGCAAATTGGATAATACTTCATGAAAAACTTATTTATCTAAATTAAGGGGGAATTAGCCTCTCATTTCCCCCCTTTATACTTAACCAATGAATCCCTAAAACTAATCAGGCAAGCACCTTATCACAATGAACCTATAAACAAAATTTGAAGCAAAACGGATATTTCTATCAAGATTTATTGTGTTACGTATATACATACAATCATACATACGTACATACATACATACAGAACAGGCGGGTACATTAGCTCACAGGCTTTGATAGCCTGTGAGCTAAAAAATCTTCACCTACCATGAAAGAGAAAAAGTCCAATGATGTTGACAAGCAAACCTGAACATCCGACATAAAGGATCAGCTTTGGGTTGTGGATCTCATCGACATCGTACAAACGCTTTAGGGCTTCTACAAATATCGAAAAGCAAAGTGCCACCAGGAAAACTGCATTGACTAGGGCTCCAAGAACTTCGGCACGAGCCCAACCAAATGTATTCTTGGACCATTTTTTTGGAGACATCTGGAAAAATTTAAAACACAACAGCATGATTATTTGGAGAAGGTACCATAACCTTTTCAGCCTGAATTATTTTCAATTTTGTGGAAAAAATTTGCTTTTATGCTAATAAAATTAACAGTAACAATCCAAATCACAGAAGTTAATGCAGAACTGCCAACTACTACGCCTTTTTAAATCAAATATTCATGTTTAGAACCAGAAAAAATATTAATAAATTGCATATCGAATTTAATTAATGATATGCAATGCTTTATACTTTATTGCATTTGTTAACTAAAATTTCCGATTCTAAAAGAATTATTTGACTCGAAATAAGCGTAGTAGTTGGCAGCCCTGTTAATGTTTACTGAAATTTTATGAATATCTTATTTATTGAAACTTAATGAAGACATTTATTTTGAGTACTTTTCATGTGACAATAGTCTAAGGAAGAATTTTTGAAGACATTTAAAAAATGTTGTATTGCAACAGAATTAAACAGACATAAAAACTTTCTAGTATTTATATGTTTTATCATAAATTATTAGTTTGGAAAAGTGGACCCTAGTTTAAATTTAAAGAGTGAAACATATATTTAAAATGAAAGAAATATTTTATTAATGATAATTGAGGAAACCTTTCCTATTACTAAATGCAAAAACATAAATGAAGTCATAATAATAAATGTATAGACTATTAGATACTGATATTAACAAAAATTATTGTTAAGATAAAATAATACTCAATGAAAGGCATGTCCTATTAATAAGACATGAGGGCTGAACAGGATAAGCGTGTATTTTATTCAGCACAGCTTGACAAAAATTTAATTTTCTTGTTGTAGTCTGATTTGTTTTACCAGGCGATCAGAAAATAAAATCAAAAAATTAAATATCTATGCTTTTAAGTTTGCAATGTATTTTAGTGGTTATATCTGTGATATATTTATGTTATGATGTGTTATTTGACATTTTAATGTCAGATAGAGAAAAAAAAAAAATAACAAAATTTTAAAACAGAAAATGAACTGTGTTTCCTTTTGTTTTTGTTTGTTTTGGATATTTTTTGTAAAATTAATTGATTTGGTGAATTTAAAAAAAATCATAAACAATCTCTGAATATGCAAATATTTTTTGATAGAAAACTGCTCTCATGCTCTTGCTATATTTGAAACCACCACCACCACGTTGTTGCCAACATCACTCTTCTTTAATGCCAAGCTTGGCGACATGCCCGCTTATCGAACTTTAGAATTTTGTAGATTTTTGGTCACTGTTTTGATTGTATTTTTTAAGCAGGAATTTAACACTTTCTGACACATTTTTTAATTCTTTTTTGTTCAGAAAGGTATTAAATTGGCTGGTGTTCTTATTCAGAAACTTTGTAACCAAAAGATGTTTTACATTTATTGGTAAAGGTAGAAGATCTTCAGAAAATACTGTCAAAATCAGCATTTTGAACCAAATTTCAGACGATGCAGCACAAGAAAGAGGAAAAATGTGTCATCATGTGACAGGAATCGCTTCTAACTCGATAAGTAATTTATTTATCAAAAAAATGGGAAGCTCATTTCTGTTCCAAATTGCTTGCATAGTCAAGCCTGCCAATTTTATGCATTTGCATTTAAAGATGAGTCAGAAAATGTGCCAGAAAGTTTTGCGTTGCTGAGCAGATACTTTGAGAACCACCTCAAGTTTCAAAAATAGGCATGTGTGCTTGTGAGTTAAATTAAATTCAAAACACAAAAATAATTAATATAAACACCACTTACCTGCACAGATAAAAAAGCTATAATGAGGGCTATCACATCTGACAACATATGGAAAGAATCGGCGACAAGAGCTACAGAATTAGTTATATATCCAACAATTATTTCTACAAAGAAGAAACTGGTAGTCAGCATGAACATGCTCATTAGGCGACATCTTTTGCCAGAATAGCGACCCATGGTGACACTTTAATAAAAACTCTGAAAAAAGAAAGAAAGAACATGGAAAAGTTAATCTTCTACATTAAATATTGGAAAGATATTTGTGTGTGTGTGTATGGTTTGATGATATATATCATGATACAGACATCCGATATATATATAATATATATTTTCAAAATATCATGATGTTTGATAGTTTCAATATTTTTATATATTTGATCAATGGATATATATCTTGATATAGATCATGATATATATCTGATATTTATTTTAAAAATATCATGAAGTTTGATATTTTCACATATTTGATATTTATTTTCAAAATATTGTGTATGATATTTTTCATATTTTCAGTCAAAACAAGTGTCAATGAATTTTTCAACAGTTATTGAATGTGTCATTCTGTAGAAAGAAACTTTTGCTTTGGTAGTGTTTTTCAGTCATAATCTTATCTTAAATCTAGTCATAATTTTATGCATTTGAAATTATTTTTATACTCAAGCTCCCATTTATCTACTTTTAACAAGATACTTCTTGTAAAAAGAAGCTAAGTAATATGTTCTTTGCGAACTTCAGCTGTTTTGTGACATGTCAGTTTTTGTTTTTAATTAAATTTGTGAAAGGTTAGGTTTGGAGATGGAAAAGTTTTGTGAAGGGCTCTGTTTTAAGATGAAAACTTTTGTGAAGTGTCCTTTAAAGGACCCAAATTTTTCTTAAACAGATCCTTATATTTTCTGCAGTTTTATATTGTCAAAAAATTAGCACCCTTCTTGTCTCTTAGTAAAAAAAAAATAATGCCCTTACTGCCTTTTGTATTAAATTTTTGAATAATAAAAACATACTCATTGTCATGCTTTAAAATAATCTCATAACTTTTAAATATTAAATGTACCAATATAATAAATTATAACACCTTGTAATAATATATTTATTTTAAATGCTAAAAGGTGTAAATTAACAACATAATAAATACGCAGTAAAATAACTTTTATTAGGTCGTTTGACATGTTTTGGCTCATTCCAAGTCATTTTCAAAAACAAATGAGAAACATGACTCTTCAGTCACATGAAGATACTCGCAAGCTAATGTTAAACCTATGGGAGCATTCTTTTTAAATTTCTCATTTGAATATTTTAAAAAGATTTTTTGGATAAGATAGCTGAGGTTGATTTCTAATAGGACCTATTTTTAATTTTTTCATTTTGGTTACAGATTTTTTTAAATAAAGGTACTTTCATTTTCTAAACCAGATTTGAAAAGGAAAATGCCTTTATTTTAAAATATCTGCAACCAAAATTAAAAAAGTAAAAAACGGCCCTACTAGAGATCAACCTGAGTTATCATCCTATGCAAAAAAAAAAAACATTTTAAAATATTCAAATTCAAACAATCAATTTGAAAAGAACTCTCTCATAGGTTTAACATTAGCTTGTGAGTGCCACTGCATGACTGTGAAGAGTACCCTTGCAATTTTTTTAAAGCGTCCATTTTCCACCATCAATACCCTTTTTTTTTTTTTAGATACCTGAGAAAACTCTGAAATATACAACATTTTTAGAAGAAATATTCATATTTAAGGAACATAATTAAATTATGCAAATTTAATGCATATTTCAATAATTTTAAAGAATTTTTTTTTTCAGCATGTCATAAAAAACCCTTGATTTTTTTCAAAAATAAAACTAATTTTCCTTTTCTACATACAAAGATACCTTACCCGGTATTAAAAACATAATGAAATTAAACCGGGGATGAAAATAAATTAGACCTCAAGATGCGTTTAATAATTTCAATCTTAACTATTCTGATGTAGTATACAAAAATTGACTACTTTTATTTATTTATTATTACAGTATAGCTTCTTTAATTCCAAATCACAGAACCATGGCGATTCCAATTTATGGAAATTTTCAGATTACAGAAATTTTGAAACTAGAATACATTTAGATAAATAATAATAATATCAGATATTAACATGGCAATACAAAAATGAAAGCAACTAGATAATTTAGAAAAAATAAATAGCACAAAAAAAAATTTTGTTCAAATTGTTCCAAGTTTTTTTATTATGCAAATTGCAAATAATTTAAATTATGCAAATTTAATGCATTATTTCAATAATTCTGAGGATTTTTTTTTTCGTCATATTTTGACATGGAAAAAAACCTTCACTTTTGCAAAAATATAACTCATTCTCCTTTTTACACACAAAGATAACATACCCTACCCAGTATTATAAATATAATGATGAAGAATTTGGGTGAGATAAACTCACTTTTTCAAAAAAAAAAAAAAAAAAAAAAAAACACCATGTTACCTAAAAAAAGAAAAGCATTAAAAAACACTTAGACATAAAAATATTAGACAGCAGAGTATTTTTCTCATTATTATTTATCTTTAAATCATAATTTTGCAAACAAATTTCTTTGCAAAATTATGATTTAAAGATAAATAATAATGAGAAAAATACTTTGTTGTCTAATATTTTTATGTATGTCTAAGTGTTTTTTAATGTTTTTATTTTTCTAGGTAACATGGTGTTATTTATTTATTTATTTATTATTATTATTTATTTATTTTTATTTTTATTTTTTTTTTGAAAAAGTGAGTTTATTCCAAATTTTTGATCAATTGTAATACAGTCATAAAATGAAAATGCTCAGCATTAAAATCTTTGTCAGATCAAGCTGTAAAATTGTAGTCATGTTTATTCATTTATTTATTTTTATTATTACTTGTATTCTCTGTATAGAGAAAATCTCAAAAACTGGGGGTTGTGTGCTATTATTTGATTTTAGCTAAATGCTACTAATTTTTGCATCAGTCAATATTCATCCTAATAGATTTATTAAACTTTATCCGGTACTTTTTGGTTAGCCGGGCGCCAGTGATATATGTACAAATACAAATAAAAATATATATGTATATACATACATGTATATATACATATACATACATATATGTGTATATATATAAATGTACCTGTAGATATATGTGTATATATATACATATGTGTGTATATATACATGTATATATATCACTGGCGCCCGGCTAACCGAAAAGTACCCTTTATCCATATGTATTGAAAATTGTTGCAGGTAATACATGTAAGATGTATAGTAAGCAAATAAGGAAAAAAAATCTAAGTATTATGGACATATATTATGCACTATTCAGGATTAAAATTAATTAGTTCTTAAGATATGTTTAATAATTTCCATCTTAGCCACTCTGATTCATAAAAAATCGACTAGTTCTATTTATTTATTATTACACTATAGCTCCTTTAATCACTAATCATAGGGACCATGGCAATTCTGGTTTACAGAAATTTCCAGATTACAGAAATTTTGAAACTAGGATACATTTAGATAAACAATAATAATAATATCAGTAATTAATATGGCAATACAAAAATATGAGCAACTAGATCAGTTAGAAAGATTAAATAATACTAAAAAAAATTTAACTCAAAATGCTCCAAATTATTTTTAATATTAACATTATCTATCTTGCATAGTGTCGCCATCTGTTGTGAATTATGTGTAACACAAGATTTTTTTTTTTTTTTTTTTTTTTTTTTAATGAAGATTTTTATATTACAAAATAAATAACACAAATCACAAAAAATTATAGCTAAAACATGGAAAATATTGCAAATGAAAATAATTTTCTAAAACAGACCAAAATGTTGTAATAAGAAATATAATTAAGACTTACAAATATATATATTTTTTTAACTTTATTATTATATTAACATATTTATAATAATAATACATACGCTAACGTTATGAAAAATTATATATGTTGTACTTAAAAATATCGAATTTAAACATAAATTCAATACATTAAAAGAATGGATTTCGCGATGTTTTGGTGCTATCTGTTTCAACTTTGGAGAAAGAAAAATAACAATATAAAAGTAGTATTAATTCTGAAGTGATATTGCTTAACAAAAAATTATTACAATTAATTTTAAAATCTGAAATCACACATAAATTCAAAACCTTTAAAAGAGGAAAAAAAACGGATTTCGCGTTGTTATTTTAACTTTGGAGAAAGAGAATAACAAAATGATATAAAATTAGTATTAATTTCAAATTTATATTAAAGAAAAAATTTGTATGTAAACTACATATGAAAAACAAAAAATTATTACAATACAATTAATTTCAAATCGGAAATTAAACATAAATTAAAAACTTAAGAGAAAAAAAATCTTTTGGCGCCATCTATATTAAATTTTGAGAAATAAAAATAACAGCATTTTATAGAGAATGTGCATGTGACGTCACGAAGCCGTAAAGAACGAACGGTAGGCAAAACATACGCATGCCTACTGTATAGTTAGCTGTGTTATATGCTTATTATTCATATTTTTTAAATTAATTATTCATTAATTTTGCCTTTCTTAATTGCAGCGGATAGCCCAAGGTAGGTCCTGATGCACCTGAGGCTCGGATTTTTTATTTTTTGAGACCCCGGCCCCCTGGGGCCCCTTTAAGATTTTTGCCCTAAATTGTTAATAATTTACCCAATTTTTATCCGATCCTCATCGTTTTTGGGGCCTTTTTTCCGTTTAGCTTTCACCCCCATTTCTACGTTCTAGTTATGACCCTGGCCCCCTAGGGCCTGGTACGGGGCCCGTTGAAGTTTTTGTTTCCTAAACTGATAATTACTTGTCCGCTTTTAATCCGATTTTCTTAGTTTTGGGGCCTTTTCTTCATTTAGTTATTTCCTCATTGCTACTTTCTAATTAGGACCCTTCATCTTAGGGCCCTGGTCAAAACTATCGGCTGGCCCCTTTTTGGGCCCCCTACTATAGTTCCCCTAAAAATCGTCCGATTCTCTAACTTTTTTTTTCTAACAACTTAGAACTTCCAGCTACTACATGAACAATAAAAACAAAAACAAAAAATTTCGATGAAGATCCGGGCCCCCTGGGCCCCTTGAAGTTTTTGCTCCCTAAATTGTTAATATACCTTGTCCCCTTTTAATCCGATTTTCGTTTTTGGGGCCATTTCTCCATTTAACTGTCCCCCCATTTCTTTCCCCCATTCCAGTTAGGCGCGTTCATCTTAGGGCCCTGATCAAAACTATCAGCTGGCCCCTCTTTGGGCCCCCTACTATATTTCTCCTAAAAATCGTCCGATTCACTAACTTTTTTTTTCCTAACAACTTAGAACTTTTAGCTACTACATAAACGACAAAAAAAAAAAAAAAAAAAAAAAAAGGAGAAGATCCGGGCCCCTCGAAGTTATTGTTCCCTAAATTGTTAATACCTTGTCTCCTTTTAATTCGATCTTCGTTTTTGGGGGCGTTTTCTCCATTTAGTTATTTCCCCATTTCTACATTCCAGGTAGGACCGTTCATCTTAGGGCCCTGCTCAAAACTGTCAGCGGCCCCTTTTGGGCCCCCTACTATAGCTCCCTTAAAAATCGTCCAATTCGCTAGCTTTTTTTTTCTAATAACTTCTTAGGATTTCCAGCTACTACATGAATGACCAAAAATTTCTCGGACAAGATCCGGGCCCCTGGACCCCTTACGTTACCCATAACTTCTTAATTATGATACGTATCGAATCCGTTTAAAGTTATTATTATTTCTAGGAAAAGGGCCGAAAATTTATATATGACAGATTTTTGATATCATTAAAAATGGCCTCAAGTGGTTGGGGGGGGGGGGGGAAGAATAGGAGTTTAAGAAGAAAAAAAATCATAACTTTGTCAATTCACAAGTTATCAAATCCGCTAATTTATTACAAATCCTCTTAATATTATCTACAACTTTTATATTGACAAGTTTTTTTTTTTATAAAAACCAACCCTTACAGAAAAAAAAAATTGTGTGCTCCGCCTACAGACACAGGTAGATTTCGAAGTGAGCGGTCCCAACTGCCGCATCATGGCAAAAAGGTCATTTCTTCTGCAATTGCATCTTCGAAATTTATCTGTGCCTGTAGGCCAAGCTGTCAAGGATATTTTTTTAAATATTAATCTTCTTTTTCGGCATCAACTTACGTTTACTCACCACAGTCGTAAATTAGAAATCGCGTTATTGTTAAAGATAAGGGGTTAAGTTTGTAAAGTGGGGGGGGGGGGGGAATGCATCTGTAAATTAAATATCGCGTTAATGTTAAAGGAAATTCGTTAAATTTACAGGGGTGCATATTCCACCGCCTGGGGACTCATTTTTTTATTGGGTTCTAAGGGCTCGATTTCAACAGGGTTTGGTTCATTCGACTTGATATTGAAAACTTGAGTTTTTTTTTTTTTAAATTTATTATCACGGGCGCTAGTCAGTTCGTTATTAATAAATGTTTGGTTCGATTTTGAGTAACTGGATATCATATTTTGTTACAAAATGTTATTTTTCACAAAAATATAACAAATTTCAGAAAAATAAATTTTATTTTTCACAAAATGCCCCCCCTCCCCCTCCAAGAAAAAAAAACTGCATCGACACCTGATTAAATGCTTTTTAAATGGTAAGGTTTTTTCAAAAACATGGCATCTATTTTTTTTTTTAGATTAAATTATATAATTTGCTTTTACAAAAAAAAAAATAAAAAAGAGTAAAATGTTTCTTAAAAAATTATCACCCTTAGTACTTCATTAAATGTTTCATATAAGTCAATTTTTTGTTTTGTCCTGTTTTTATACATATTATTAGAATAGTAAAAATATTTTTTTTAAACCTAAGGAATGTTTATTTAGTATAAAAATTATTTCAGCTAATAAAACCGAATTCTGACAAAACTTATGCTTCAGTTTCATAGATTTCTTTGTCATAATACAATATGTTAAAATTATATAAAAGTGTTTCAGAAAATAAGCAGTTTTGATTTGAGAACACTCATAGGTATCATTTTAATCGATCATTTAATCTGAATATAATGAGATTTGTAAACATTTTCCGATTAGCTCAAGCAATAAAAAGTTACCATACGAACAAGAACAACTTGAACTACAAGTAGAAAAAAAGTAAATAAAACGTTAACTTTACGACATAATTTAAAAAAAAAAAAAAAAAAAAAAAAAAAAAATCTTTTTCCTACCAGCTACAACAAGTTGAAACACTTCTTGAGCACTTGAATTCTTCCCTGGAAACTTTTTAAAATAAGTTTCAATATCTGATGAAGCAACTGATGGCCAAAAAGCCATATCTGCTTTCCAATCTGCATCCACAATAATATACGGATCATCTAAAATAATAACACTATTATTCGGTTTGGCAAATCTAAGCTTTGTTAAATAATCTTGATTAGCAACAGAATCTAAGTTCTGTGCATAATCTGATAAAAGAAAATTTGTTTTTGAAAAAATATGATCCATAAATTGAATGCAAAAATTTCGCTTTCTCATAGGAAATCGTAGGAAATAGCGCATTGAGCGGAAATGTTTTGCCTACCGAAGAGGCGTGGTCTAGTGAGGAACCAGTTTGTTGACAAACATGCACATTCTCTATACAATTAGTAATGGTTCGAAATTTATATTACTTAATTGAAAAAATGTATACATAAATTGCAAATAAAACGCAGAAAAAAAAATATTTTAATTAATTTTAAAGTCGGAAAAATGTGATAAAATGAAATATATTGTTGAATCAGAGATTTTATTTTTGTTATTATACTATTACTATTGAATTCACATATTTAACAATATTAACATATTTACAATAATACACAAGGGTAATATTATGAAAAATTATAAAACGCAGAAAATTATTACAATTAATGTAAAGATAGGAAAACTGTAGTAAAATTCAATATATTATCGAATCGAAATTATTTTATTATTATTATTATTTTAATGTTAATACAAGAAGCTACTATTATGAAAAATCAAATAAATAATACTTTAAATTATCGAATTCAAGCATAAATTGAAAAATTATTTTTAAAAAAAGCTTTAAAAATGATTTTTTTTTATTATTATTCCGCGTTGTTTTGGCGCCATCTGCTGTGACTTTGTGGAAAGATAAGAGAATGGTTACATTCAAATTTATATTATTTAATGCCTTAAAATAATAATAAAATATATCATTATTGTTTACATTGCATAATGCAGAAAATTATTACAATTAATTTTTAAGTAAGAAAAATGTAGCAAAATTAAATAACCAATTATATATATATATATATTTATTTATTTATCATCACTTTAGCATATCTAATAATGCTAGTTATTTTATGTTACATTAGTGCAAAATCAGTTTTTTATGAATTTTATTAATGGTCATTATTTCCTTTTCACTAATAAAACTTCGTTGTTCAAGACATTTTATCGCATTATTAATAATGCTAATTAAATTCTCAGTAAAAAAATTTTCTTCCTTATTTTGTTCACCTTCAATTGTATCTTCATCACTAAAAATGGGAATTTTCAAATTTCTCCATTAATAATCCCAAAAAGTCTGTTTCTTGCAAGTTAATATTTCAATTTTTTGCATATGTATATGTCATTACGAAAGAAAAAAAAAAAAAGATATTTTCTTTGGGTAATCTAAAGTCATCAAATCTGTTTCAGGATAATTCATCATCAATAAATAAAATTTAAGGTAACAATTTGTGCCATTTTTTTTTAAGTTACTTGTGCTAGGTTATTCCATGTGCTAGTTGCATCATACAAAAATACATCTTTTCCCATAAATCTCTTAACAAAATCAGAAATATATTTTCATTATTAATGCTGTCAAGTACTTGCCACAAAAAAAAAATATTTTTATAATGACACTAGGGGGCTCTGCCCCCTGCTCGCTACGCTCACCAACCCCCGTTCTGATTTCACAGCCTCTTAAAATCTGGTAATGTATCCTGTTTTAAAAAGATGATGATGATGATATCACGAACGGCAACTTTCTTCTGTAATCAGGTTATAATGCTTTTTCATTTAACTGGTTATAATGCTTTTTCATTTAACTGGTTATAATGCTTTTTCATTTAATTCATCTTTTTTATTTTTAATATTCATGTGTAAACACAATTTTTATGACGTAATTTTCTTTATTTCCTGCTTTCAACATGTGATCATTTAATTATTATTTTAAACTTTCATTATTGTTTTTAATAGTCTCGCGCAAATACATTTTTTATTTGAGATAAAACATAATCCTTTGCGCTTATTTAGAAATTGGCAACAATATAAAAAAATGACTTTTTCAATAAAAGATTTTTTACTCGATTTTTAAGAATTTTTTGTGTTTTTATTGTCCGACTGTGATAATTTTTTTAATTTCTGAAAGCTTGTTATATTTCGCGTCTGGTGGTATGATTTTCGAATCCGTAGGATGGCTAGAAAAAAAGTTATAGCTCCTCAAAAAAGTCCCTAGTAAAAAAGTGATGAGTATAACCCGGAATACCTATGCAGAATTTGATTGGTCCATTTAGTTTTTGGCTCAGTTCCAGATTACTTTTTTTTAATATAGAAGGATTTGAAAGCTCAAACTATGCCACAGAAAGGGTTGTAAAATAGATGTGCAGTTTGCTGAAAGAAATAGAACCTGTGATGATTTAACATTATAATAAGCTGAACAATTATCCAAAATCAGTATTATTTTTGCATCATCTGGTAGATTTACTGATATATAATGATTATGGGCTTCCATTAAAAAGTGATTTTTGCACCAGTCAGCAGAAGTGTAGTGGGGGATATATAGTAAAAGACAGAAAGAGATAACTTGGATAAGAAGTCAGGCGAAGTTTTTGACATCATTGAGAGAATTAAACAGCTAAAATGAAAATAGGCTGGGCACATTGCTAGAAGACAAGACAATAGATGGAGCACAGACGCCCTACAGTGGTATCCCAGAGATGTAAAACAACCAAGAAGACAACCTCAAGTAAGATGGAGTGACGAAATCAGAAAAGTGGCCAGTGTTAATTGGATGACTAAAGCAATAGACAGGAAACAATGGAAAAATCTGGGGGAGACCTACATCCAGCAGTGGATTGAAAATGGTTGATGATTATCATATGCTGTGTACCTTCTTCATCTTTTAAAGAAACTTCAAAAACTGTCCGCTTCTCACTTAAAACTATAATGTATAACCCTTTGGGTATATTCTCTGTTTGTTTTTTTTACAACTTCAGCAATGCCAGATGATGAAAATTCTTTTAGTTATCCAAGCCCATTGATTATTTTTGTATAAATTTGGAAATATTACTACTTAAAAAGAATGGGATTGAGATCTCTTTCCTATCACCAATAATTTCAGTTTGTAGATCCCAGCTGCATTTCTTCTTCAATTACTTTTATTAAATTGTCCCCAAAAAATTCTGCTGCTTCATAATCAGCCCTTATTTTTCTCCCACAAATTCAATTGTGGCGTATGCCATAATGCTATTTTAATTTGTCTGGTCATCCATTTGGGTATTCAAACCACATAGTTAAAACCATTTCTGCATGATATCTTTTGGCTTGGACTATACTCATTGGTCCATTTAAGGGCGATTCCACCGTTACGTGTGTGACTTTTAGAGAGTGGTTTTTTTGCAAATTGAGACAAATTTAGAAGCGAAATTATTTAGATAATGTTTTACTTTTCTTTATTGCTATTACAGGACACATACGATACAGAATCATTTTTGTAGTGACACCTTTAGTCTAAAGTAATAACAAAAAAAAATAAATAAATTAAAGTTGTCATTATGTGTGTGATTTTTCTGAGTCACACACGTAACAATTACTTTACTATTTTTTTTTTTTTAAACTGTTATTACTTTAGCCTAAAGGTGTCACTACAAAAATGTTTCTGCATGTGTCCTGTAATAGCAATAAAAAAAGTAAAATATTATCAAAATAATTTCACTTCCAAATTTGTCTCAATTTGCAAAAAAACACTCTCTAAAAGTCACACACGTAACCGTGGAATCGCCTTTAAAGGCACAAGTTCAGATTTTTTTATACTGAACTGCTTGATCATAACTTTATTGATATTAGAATTTTTTTTTTTTTTTACTTTTTCATATTAAAAGGAAGAGTAACAATGTTATAAATGCACAAATAATACACAAAAAAACAGCAAATAGCTATTTCGAATCTACAAGTGAGATTCTTCATAAGTGCGACAAAGAGTAAAGCACAGCGTGCTAGAAAAAGCAGGGTTGCACAAAATGACAGAGGGGCGGTGTTTTTTTTTTTGTATTATTTGTGCATTTATAATGTTGGTACTCTTCTTTTTAACATTATTGCACAAAAATTTTATTTGCTATTTTTATAAATTTTTCATAGTTTTGCACTTTAAAATTTCCAAAGCCAAATCTCTATCTGAAAAAAAATCACAAAATTTATATCGTACACTGTCAATTTTTTGATTGGATAATCTTCACACAAATTGCATACACAAGGCCCTTGATTGAACTTTTTAAAACTTATCACATTTTTGCAATTGATAAAATGCTGCTTTTCTTTTTTCTGCTGTACACGGACTGTATCATTGATGGTTCTCTTAGCATTTTATATTTTCACTTTGAAAAGAAAATATTTAACTTTGAAAAAAAAAAAAACACTAAATAAAAGCAATAATCAAAATGACATCTCAATGATGTTCACTCTATATATAACTTTGCAACAAACAAAAGACTAAGCAATATGATTGATTAGTTGTGTAAAATAAATGTTTTCTGAAATGCATCCTCATACCTATCTATGATCTATTACTAAAAATAAAAATTAGAAAAATATAAAAAGTTTTAAAATGACTAAATTACAGATGTTTCTGGATTAAACAAGTTATACTACAGTACTGTGTTAAATAGACCTGAAAATATCCAGTTGTCACTCACCACATGATGATATAAAAAAAAAATCCTTGACAGCTCAGCCTACAGGCACAGGTAGATTTTGAAGACGCAGACCATGGGGCACCTGTTTGTTGAGAATTTCGAAAAAAAATGACCTTTTTGTCATGATGCGGCAGTTGGAACCACCCACTTTGAAACCTAACTTGTTTGCAGGCGGAGCCGGCAGGGATTTTTTTTTTTTTTTTTTTTTTTTTGCTATAAGGATTGATCATATAAAAAACTTGTCAGTATAAAAGTTTTAGATAATATTAAGAGAATTTATAATAAATTATGAATTTTTTTCTTGTAAAACCTCCCTTTTTTCCCCCCTTTGGGCCCATTTTTAATGATATCAAAAATCTGTCATACATAAATATTTGGTCCTTTTCCTAGAAGTAATAATAACTTTAAATGGATTTGATACATATCATAATTAAGAAATTATGGTATTTTTTCTGTTTTCACAAAAAGCCCCCCCCCCCCCCTCCTGGTTGGTTTTTGCTCATTAACGAACTTGACGGAGATTTTATGTATAAATTTGGAAGAGATTTGTGCAGAATTATTGAAGTTATGTCCATAAAAAGTGACAGATAGACAGATAGATATATAAAGTTTTGAACTGGGGGTGGTTTTGGGTTCTGGGAGTCATGATCGGCATAGATCTGAAAACATTTTTCAAAAATTTCAGGGGAGAATGTAATAGGTAGTATTTCTTATGAAAACAACCTAAAAATGTGGTGACTAAATAAAATAAATAACCAGCTACTTCTTTTTCCTTTAAATGTTCCAACTCCAACTCTTAAATAGTTTAATTCACATTTTTTATGCTTATAGTGAACTCAAAATATTTTAAGTAATCAGTAAATTATCTACATTTGATTTTAAGTGCTCAGTTTTTACAGAAACTTTGTTAACTTTTGTAATCTATATGGAGCTGTGCATATATAATGTTATCTCTTTAAAGGGGAAGGGATATGGCACTTGATGTCATAAGATAGGGGGGAGAGGAGGAGATTTGTCTTTTGATATTGTTATAATTTTTTATCCAACCAAAATTTTCTTTTTTTTAATAACTTTTTCTTTATTTCAAATTAATCTTATCCTTTTTTTTTTTTTTAGCATGTTGACTATTTTTAGGAAAATACAAAGTTATTATTAAAATCATTAAATGATTATAAACTTATTTCATTTCTAAATATGGAATACCCCAATGTTCAGCATTCAAATTCTTCTGCCACACATAGGAGTACAGTTTTGAAAATTATTATGGGGCACAACTCTTTTTTACACAAATATGTGACTGTGAGTGTAAAAAAAAAAAAAGATAGATTACCAATTTAATGTTGCTTTTTCAACTCCCTTTTAAAGAAATTAAACAGAATCATATACTGATAAAAAAATCACAAGTTAAATAAAACATTAAGACAATATAAAAATTCCAATGTATAGACCTGTTTATAAAATGATACTCGCGAATCGTTTATAAAAAAATTACAGTGAAAGTTGACTTTGAATAACATCTTGTTTTTTTTTTAATAATGGATTTTTTTTTCCTATTTCCTTTTTTTATATAAAAAGTTCAAACACTGAGCATTTTATTCTAAAAAAAAAAAAAATAGAACATAAAGTGAAAAAGTTTTTCTAATGTTGTTTATTCTTATTTAACAAAAGAAAAATAAGAAAAAATGAAAAATTTAAAAATATTAGAATTTTTTTTTTTTTTTTTTTTTTTTTTTTTTTAATATGGATTTTTTTCTGTTTTCATTTTTTACATCAAAAGTTCAAACACTCAGCATTTTATTCTTAAAAAATAAATAAATAAATAAATAAAATAGAACATAAAGTGAAAAAGTTTTCTAATGTTGTTTATTCTTATTTAACAAAAGAAAAATAAGAAAAAATAAAAGATTTAAAAGTACTAAAAAGTAAAAAAAAAAAAAAAAAAAAAAAAAACCTAAACTTTTTTTTTAATTTTTATATTAAAAGGGAAAAAAGGGTGTCCATTTTAGAATTAATGGTGGGGCTCGAGCCCCATGAGCCCATACAATTCTATGCCTATGCTGCCACATGCACATATAATCTGCTGTTGGAGAAACCAAATGCGAAGTATGTTTGACATGATATTTGATGTGTACTATTGTTGATATGGGTTGTGTCTTGTGTCTTGTGTCTTGTGCTAGTAAAGAGTTACAGAAAAGAGAAAGAATGTTGCCCACCTGTTTTGTTGATAAGAAGTTAATTCTTGCTCCCTTCTAATGCAGGGAGCAAGTGCAAAAATACAATATTACTGTTGAATGCCTTATGTAACAAAAAGCTATTATTAAATACTTTTAAATAATAACTATTTTAAGTGTTATTTGATATATTAAAGTTACTGCATATGTAACAGTGATATTTTGATTTATTCTCTTCATTTGAATCAGTAAATTATGCAAATATTAAATGCATAACCATATCTGTATATCACTGCAAACGCAAAGGTATAAAAATAAATAAATAAAATAAACACTGATATTGATGTCAATGGGAAGGGGGTGTCAAGGAATGATAACATATTCTGTCGTACGGTGGGAGTGGGTCCAAAATTATCAAAAAGTTAGTTAATAACATTATATTGTGCTGTCTCTAAAAAACCCACAGTGAAATGTTTCCTAAAAAAAAACCACTCTAGTACTACATCAAATATTTCATTAAAGTCATTTTTTTGTTGTTGTTTTTTTCTGTTTTTATGCATCATTTAGAATAATAAAAATAGCTAAAAATACCTAAGGAGTGCTTATTTACTTTTAAAATAATTTAAGCTAACAATTGCAGAATTCTGGCAAAACATGAGCTTTATTTTTATAGATTTTCTTGCTATAATAGAATTTTAGAATGATCTACATAATTTTTCAATTGCTTGTAAACCATTAATATGTAATAAAATGCTCCATTTTCAGCTGATTATGTCAGGTGTGGATTTTTTACAGGTAACATGGGTCATTTTTTAGAAAAGTGGATTTTTTTCCAATTATCATTTATTTGGTTACCACTTTGTAATAAAGTGATCAAATGAAAATGCTCAACATTAAAAATCTTAGTCAGAACAAGCTGCAAAAATTTAGCAATGTTTATTTTTTTTGCATTCTTTATTAGATTTTATATAGAGAAAATTACAAAACATGAGGTTTTTTTAGAGGATGGCACAATATATGTACAGCTCTTATAAGGAACTTTAATGCATTTACTTTTAATTTAATTTAAATCGACAAGAATTGTGAAAAAGTGGCTACTAAGGTGTCATCTATTAATTAAGCTAAATTCCAAGATGGGGTGAAAGGGGTCTACAAAGTTTGACAAGGAAAAGAAATGGATTAATATGTTGTGCCATCGCATTTAAAATATGAAAATAGGTAGGTATTATTTGCAATCAAAATAATAAAGTTTATAAAAAATACATATTTATTGTGTTGCCCTCTAAAAAAAAAACTATTTTTGACATTTTTCCTCGATAAAGTCTAATAAAGAACATCGCTAAATTTTTACAGCTTGTTCTAAGATTTTAATGTTGAGCATTTTTCATTTTATCACTTTATTACAAAGTGGCAGCCAATTAAGTGAGAATTTGAAAAAAAAAACCCACTTTTTCAAAAAGTAAACCATGTTAGCTGAAAAAAAAAACCACACCTAATATAATCAGCTGAAAATGAAGCGTTTTGTTACATATTAATGGTTTAACAAAAAAACAATTAAAAGTTTATGTAGATTATTCTAAAATTTTATTATAACAAGAAAATGTGTAAAAATGAAGCTCATGTTTTTCCAGAATTCTGCAATTGTTAGCTTGAATTATTTTAAAAATAAATAAGCACTCTTTAGGTATTTTTATTAGTCTAAATAGTGCATAAAAACAGAACAAAACAAAAAAAAATGACTTTAGTGAAGTATTTAATGCAGTACTAGGTTTTTTAAGAAAACATTTCATTCTGGGTTTTTTTTTTTTTTTTTTTTTTTTTTTTTTTTTTTTTTTTTTAGGACAGCACAATACCTCTTTAATAAAAGAAGTAAGTGCAAAAACAAGTAAAAGGATATGAAAAACTGGCTAGAACAGCAAGGAAATGTTCAAAAATGGGATAGTTTAAAGATTCAAGAAATTACAAAATATATATTACAATTTAAATTTAAAAAAAGGGGGGGGGGATAATGGCTGAAATAGTAAGAAAAATATTGAAAATTAATAGAGAGAAAAGGCAGGAAATCGTGGATCTGCTTACATTTTTCCTTAACAATTATAAAAAAAAAACATTATTTTCAATTTAAGCATAGTAGCAGAGGTATTTGAAAATCTTAGGCCTGTTGAAATTAATTAATTACTTCTGATTGTGGTACTAAGTTTACTTTTCTAGCTAAAGGTGATTTTTTTAAAAACAGCTTTGATAGCGGGAAAAGCGAAACTATTTCTACAACATATCGCTATCGCACAATTATTTATTTTAAAAACTGACTTACCGAAAGATAAGATATTCTTGATTAATGTTATCAGTCAAGAAGATATGAAAGTTTCAAGATATGTCTTCAATCGAGTTGCAAAGACATGTATTCCGTGATTTTGCACACAACACTCTTTTTGCACCTAGCATCTCGAAAAATCAACTTTCGATCTTTGCAGACGATTTTCCGCTTTTTTCCTTTTTCTTTTTTTCAAATATTAAAGTGTTATATCAGAGTGATTGCAATAATATAGACAGATGGTCCATCAAAACTAGGTTGTTTGCAGTAATTATAAGCTTTTAACAGACGGAATAAATAAAAATCCTCGATTTTTGTTTGTTTTACTTGTATCATATGGTAACAGAGCAACGGTTACGAGTTCAATGTTACGTAAGAGATCATTAACCGTGCAGCTAGAGGTAATTTCCTATAAAAGTCATTTAAAATGATTCACAGATTCTTTGCAAAAATCTGATTTCTGGTAATAAAAAATACTTATTGTTGAATGAAAGTGATTCTTTGTAAATGCATGTTTCAAATAAATTCCGAATATTGCGTCACTTTTGCGGATTAACACACACTCAACGGGATCAGTGGTGTGTCGGAAAATCGAAACTGCCGGATAATCGAGGAGACTAAGTATAAATAGCTGTTATATCATAAAAGATATATAAATAAAAAAAGGAACAAATTTAAACAGGGGCGGATCCAGTCCGGGTCTTTCTTTTTTGAAGAAAAGGAGGATCTATCTGTACGTAGGCAGTTTTTATTTCTAGTTTGTCCACAACTCAAAACTGGCTGTTTTATGGCACATTATGTTGTTAATAATAATGAAATATAATGCTCTCGGTAGCTTAATGCAGAATTTAAACACAAGATTCGTTATGCTTATAACTAGGATATTTATATTCAACAATTAAAAGGAAATAATAATTCCTTACCTTGTTTTTTCTTCATAGATAGCTAGTAGCTGCTCATTATTGACAGCTGAAATGATAGTGATGATTGATTAATATTTTTATTATTATAGTAATGGATTATCCAATAATGGTCGGCGATCTTTGAATCTTGATTAAATAATTTTATTGTTGAAACGGATGATGAAAAGGATGAAAATAAGGATATACCTTTGAAACACACAATAATTAAATCACAAATATGGAGCACATACGCTTCCAGATATTAATAAAATTAAGTATTTCTTAACAGAGGCTTGGCCATAAAAAGCCAGCGTGATGTGAAAAAAGCATGTACACGTATATAAGTTTTTGAGTCCGGTCGAATAAAGGAAAAATGTTTATACAGCACTTTTTTACGGCAGAGTCCAGTGGCGTATCCAGGGGGTGGGCTGATGGGGCTGCAGCCCCCCCCCCCCCGAAATTGTCAAGAGTAAAATGAAAAAAGTGCTTTTTTCTTTCTTTTTTAGATAAATTTCTAATTTTTTTCTGTGATACAGCGGATTAGCCATTCTCGTTAGTCTATATTAGCCCGCATTGACATCACAGCATAAACAGGGTAAGGGGGCTGATGGGGTTATAGCTCCCCTCCCCCCTCCCCCCCCTCCCACGAAATAGTCGAAAATCTCATGAAAAAAGTGCTGTTTCTTCTTTTTTCAGATAAATTTGCAATTTTTTTTGGTTATACAACAGACTACCCACTTTCTTCTTTTTAGCCCCATATTAGTTCACATTGACATCAGAGCATATCTAAAAAAAGGAAGGGGGCAGATGTGTTTACAGCCCCCCCTTTCCCGAAATAGTCGAATATATCATGAAAAAAGTGCTGTTTTTTCCTTCTTTGAGATAAATTTGTATATATATATATTTTTGTCATACAATAGACTACCCACTTTCTTCTTTTTAAACCCATATTGGTCCACATTGACATCAGAGCATACCCAAAAAGGAGAAGGGGGCTGATGGAGTTACAGCCCCCCTCTTCCCGAAATAGTCGAACATCTCATGAAAATAGTGCTGTTTTTTTCTTCTTTGAGATAAATTTGTATTTTTTTTGTTATACTACAGACTATCCACTCTCTTCTTTTTAGTCCCATATTAGTCCACATTGACACCAGAGCATATCTAAAAAGGAAAAGGTGGCTGATGGGGTTACAGCCCTTCCCCCCCCCTCTCGAAATATTAAAAAATCTCATGAAGAAGTGCTGTTTTCTTCTTCTTTGAGATGAATTTGTAATTTTTTTTTTTGGTTATACAACAGAGTATCCACTTTCTTCTCTTTACTCCCATATTAGTCCACATTGACATCACAGCATATCTAAAAAGAGGAAGGGGGCTGATGTGTTTACAGCCCCCCCCCCTTCCTGAAATAGTTGAATATATCATGAAAAAAGTGCTGTTTTTTCCTTCTTTGAGGTAAATTTGTAAATATATTTATTTTTGTCATACAATAGACTGCTCACTCTCTTCTTTTTAAACCCATATTAGTCCACATTGACATCAGAGCATACCCAAAAAGGAGAAGGGGGTTGATGGGGTTACAGCCCCTCTCTTCCCGAAATAGTCGAACATCTCATGAAAATAATGCTGTTTTTTTCTTCTTTGAGATAAATTTGTATTTTTTTTTGTTATACAACAGACTATCAACTTTCTTCTCTTTACTCCCATATTAGTACAGAGTGACACCACAGCTTATCCAAAGAGAGGGAAGGGGCTGATGGGGCACAGATCCCCCAACCTCCCAAAATGGTAAAAAATGGAATGAAAAAAGTGCCGATTTTTCTCTTTATGTTTGAGATAAAATTAGAATTATTTTTTCTGTTATGCAATGAACAACCCACTCTATTTTCTTTATTCTCATATTAGTACACAAGGGGCGGAGGTTATGGGCTAACAGCTCTATTCCCCTTCCGAAGTGGCCGCAGTGAAATTAAAAAAAACTGACTTTGTTTCTTTCTTTTTTAGATAAATTTGTTTTATTTTCTGGTACGCAACGAATTTGTTTTCTCGTTAGTCCCATATGCCTCTCAGTCCTGCGAACAAAATTACTTGAGACCACAAAATCTGTTTTCAAATGACTGAAAAACAGTTCCATACATGTTTTAGTGGATAATTGAATATGTATAATATGCTCAATTGGCAAGATCTAGAAGTAGTTTAATTAATTTAAAGAATATTTAACTCTGTTCCACAGATGATGCCAAGACTAAGGAGGTATACTAGTGCGCAGTGACATTAAACATTATCGCCAAATCAGCAAATGTACGAACTGAATTTTTTTTTGTGAATGTCAATGTCAAGCAAGATTATTGATTTTCGGTTTTCGAAGGATCTTTTAAAGATGCCCAGTAGTAATACTAAAACAAAGATAATCTCCTGTTGATTTGTTTGTTCCTGGTCTTTTTACTAGCAAACTAGTTTTATTTGCGTTACGTGCTTTTCTACATTTAAGGCTGTTCTCAAATACAAACTGGCTACTTTATGACATGTTTTTTAATTCATTTTTGCTCGGAAACGCATGAAATTCACAGGTCTTTTTATTCAGAAACTTTGCAATCGAAACACGTCCCCCCCCCCCTTTTCAGGAGATCAAGAAGGAATGCTTGCTACCCCTAAGATTTCGAATTAAATTTTTGTTGGTATTAAAAAAAAGAGATTTTGCAAAGAAAGTTTGTTTATTCTGAACAGACCCTGACCATAAGAATTTTGGGCCATGGCAACAGAAAATATTTTTGGCCCTAATCGTAGATTATCACATTTTTACAAATACTGTGAATGAGAAGTGTATGAATATATCTATGTAATGCACCCATTTAAATGAAAGACTGAGAATAAATGTGAACTGAAGTTGGATTATTATTATTGAAATTTCTTCGAAAAAATTAACTTGACAGACTCAGATATCATGTTAAATAAACATGAACTAATCTTGCACAAACTTTAAAAACATACGCAACCCAAATAAAATGATATTTTATAAATAAGATAGTCATAAAATTAAAACATTTTTAAACAAGTTTAAAACACATATGAAGAAGCTGAAATAAATTGGGCGCACTATGAGAAACATAAATCTTCAAATGAGAAGAAAAATTATAAATATATTTATGATATCACTGACACGTTTAGCTTCATAAGTTGTGTAATGAATCTAGAAATTTTAATTTCTTATTCTATTAAGATTGTTTACAATAAAATTGATTTGAAACACCTTAAATTTTTGGGCCCCTTAAGTATGTGGGTTCTGGGATAGTGCCCCACGTGCCTTGGCAGTAATAGGGAATTGAACCTAAAATAGAAAATAAATTACGAAAAACAAATTGTGTGAGATTGTCCCAAGCAAAATTAATTTATTGTCAGGCAAGAATCGTAGCCAGAATTTAGGGGAGAAGGAGATAACTTTATAGATCATAAGCTACAATGACTTTCTTTTAAATGAAAGTATATGAAACAATCCATTATCACTTTTAAACTTATTTTGGCGGGGGGATGGGGGGGGTGCTCGGGTCCGGCCCCCGCCCCCCCTCCCCCCCGCTTTTCTTTGCCTACGGCCTTATTGTCAAACATGATTTCTATTTATAACGCAGTTCAACATGTTTCGTACGAGTCAGAACATTATCGAAATTTAAGTCAGCCCCCCCCGAAATTAAATCCTGGATACGCCACTGGCAGAGTCCAAAGTCTTTTTTCAGAGTTCAATGCGATTCCAGATTGATGCTTCCATGTGGTGGCGACATCTACTGTTCACCATCGCCACTGAACAATCGAACAAAATGAATGGTATTCTTTCTCAGTTTCACTAACACCCCTACTTTTGATTGGAAAGTGGTGATGGTAGTAATTGCAGTTTTGACCTTAGGAATTCAAACTGTGGCTTTGGCAATGGTTTCGTGAAGATGTCTGCTATCATCTGTTTTGATGGACAGTACTGTAAAGAGATAATTCCACTTTCTTTCAAGTGTCGAATGTTATGATATTTCACGTCGATGTGTTTTATACGTGATTGATGTTTATCATTGTTTGATAACTTTATACAAGATAAGTTGTCTTCATAGACAACGATGGGTAGAGTTTGTGATAACTCAAGATCTTCTAAAAGAGTTAACAACCATTGTACTTCTTGTGTTGCTGTGGATGCGGAAATATATTCCGCTTCGGTAGATGATAATGCCACGCAGTTCTGTTTTCTAGAGAGCCATGCGATAACATTGTTCCCTAATTTGAAGAGATTTCCTGTGGTGGACTTTCTGTCCATTTTATCACTTGCCCAATCGGCATCGCTATATACTGTTAGTACTGGTGGTTTTGATTTGTCAATTATGAATTTTAAGTGTCTAGTAGTCATCAGGTATCTGATGAGTTTTTCAACGGCATCCCAGTCTGCTTCTCTTGGCGACTCGTTCCTTCTACCCAGAATATTTACAATAGCTGCTATGTCAGGTCGCGTTAATGTCGCTATGTATAGAAGCCCCCCTACTGCCTGCCTATATTTTTTGTTGTCCTGCATCAATTCACTATCTGGGTTTAAGTTATAATAATTGGTGTTCATAGGAGTGTAAGTAGGTTTTGCGTTTATTAAATTAAACTTTTCCGCATTTTCCATTATTTTATTTTGTTGGTCGAGTTCTAAGTTAACGTTCTTCAATTCTTTAATATTTATTCCCAAGTATTGCGTAACATTTCCCAAGTTCTTTATTTCGTATTGTTTACTTAATTGTGTGTACACATCGTCTGTGTCATTTTTATCTCCCGCAATGAGGATGTCATCTACGTATACGATTATGTACGCAATTTTTCCGTTTTTATTTCTTTTATACAGACATTGGTCTGAAGTACATTCTTCAAAATTTAGATCTTTGAGGGATTTACTAATTTTGATATTCCAAGCTCTAGCGGCTTGTTTGAGCCCATATCGCTTTACTTAGTCTACACACCCATTCCTCATGCCCCTTCTTTACGTATCCTTCGGGTTGTCTCATAAAAACTTCTTCCTCGAGATCACCGTGAAGGAAAGCTGTTTTAACGTTTAGGTGTGTTATTTTTAAGTTCTTATATACTGCTGCATTTAAGAATGCTCTTAACGTGGTGTGTGCAACTACGGGCGCGTAAGTTTCGTCAAAATCGCATCCATATTTTTGTGAGTATCCCTTCGCGACCAATCTTGCTTTATATCTCTCAACAGTTCCGTTAGCCCCTCTTTTCGCTTTGAATGTCCATCGACATCCTATGACGCGTTTGCTGGGAATTGGTTTTACCAGTACGCATGTTTTATTCTGTTCTAAGGAGTTCATTTCTTCTCTAGTCGCGTCTAAAATTGAATGAAGTTTTGTGTTCTGTCACATATATGAGAAAAAGAAAAACGTTGTTGCAGTTGTTGTTTTTTTCTCAATTTCACACATTTCCGTTTTAAATGATGAAACACATTAATGACTTTAATTTAAGTTGGCGGGTGGACTTTAAACATACGTGGCAACAGCCACGCCTCTGCAGGTATATAATACTCTCCGAAAAAGACTGTTTTATTATTATTATTACACCGCTAACCAGGCCCCTACCTGCCCGGCATGAGTGCCTAGCTTGACGAGTTAGTACCTGGGAGCGGGGCGGAAATCGCCTGATCACAGCATGGCTGTGATCCACCTGCACTATGGTTTTTTTGGCTTCGCTGCAGTGCTCTCTAGTGATTTGCTACAGTTCTCTTTGTTTGCCGGTTCAAGGTTTCTATTTAACTTTGTTGAATTGACATATTTAAAAACTAGTCGTTGGGGGCCACCGTAATACTTACCCATCATGGATATGCATAATGTAAAATATTAAAAGAAAACATGTGTAAACTACTTATAAAATGCATAGCAATTCAAATAAAATCGTGGCTTGATGACGTCACAAACTTTAAAGGCTCGATTACTGAATTGCTTGAAAGAAACATCCTTATAACTCCAAAAATAATAATCCTATTAACTAGCGGTTTATTGCATCTGATTAAGCGTCATTTTCAATTAGAATGTATCTTTGAAGTGAAATTTGGATGAAATACAGGGTCATGAAAAATCGAAGAGTGTGGCAAATAGGATTCCAAATATCTCGGCAACTCATGATCCGATCGACTTCATGCTTTATAAAAAATTTATGTTTTTTTATTGTCTTTTATATTTATTTCTTAAAATAAACAATTTCGAAAATTTTTATATACCTTTCATCAGATCGAATATTTCGAGAGTCCGAAAAAAATTGTTCCGGTTAATCGAGGTTTTTGAAATGAAATAGGCTTCTTCCCATTATTACTTACTAAGTACATACCAAATTGCAAGTCTCTATCTCAATTTCTTCGGGAGATAAAGCGTTTACAGACACACACACAGACACACATAGATGGACGGCAAATTTTTTTTTCTAAAAATATGTTTTTCGGAATCTCCAGTGTCTGAAACGTGTAAATCCGTCAAAAAAATTTTTCGATTTTCAAAACAATTACAAGACTTACCCTATACTACGTATGATGGGTAAGTAAAAGCAACAATTACCTATGTGTACCCCGAGACTGTTTATTGGGCGACTGGGAAGCAGTATTAAAATCATGAATTCATGATTAAAATATTCTTCACGCCTATTGGTCATTACTTCTATATACCCGCAGCTGACATAACTTGGGTAAAGTCCAATGAATCTCCTTTCTTTAGGAAAGGTTTTTCGCAAGTCTTTTGGTTCCTTTTCCCTTATATTGAGTTTATTAAAGTTCCTGTAAGGCTCTGCAGGGTTTCTATTTACCCCTTTTGATCGGGTTTGTTTGTTTGTATTTTTCATGCACAGATAATACTTCTTCGTCACGGTGTCTGGTTAGTTTCCAAACCACGTAAATTGACAATGAGCACGCAAGAGAACGAGCAGACCGCTGTTGAGAAAATGGACAACACGAATGGTTCAGCGCATAATCCATGTCTGTATCGGAACACTAAATCTCAAGCTGACATATTTCAGGAGGCCAGTGAAATTGGTATCGGTGTAGTCACCATAATTATAACTGCCAATACCGGAATTATTTCAGCCACCCATCCTAAAGCACTAAAGGAAGCTATAGCGGCCCCAGTCCCTAATCACAACTATATAGACTTCATAAAGCTGATCCGTCAGGGCAGGATACTTTTTGTATATACCGCTGACCAGGCCCCTACCTGTCGGTCATGAGTGCCTAGCTTGACGAGTTAGTACCTAGACGGGGGGCGATATTTGTCTGATCATCGCATGGCTGTGATCCACCTGTCAAGAGCCTTGTTGGCATCGCTGCAGTGCTCTTTAATGGTTTGCTACAGTTTTCTTTGTTTGACGGTTCATAGTTTCTATTTAACTTTGTTCAACTGGCAGATTAAAAAAAATTAAAGAAGAGAAAAGGGGGGGGGGCTAGGGGACTCACTTTTCTACAACACTCGCACAAACCGCCTGAATCAGCCGGTCCGTACTTGTACTGGCAATCTTGAAGGAAGACACTGATCTCTTTACCTTTTAGTTTTGTCTTTGTTGACACTTTCACGGGTAGTTGTCTCTGCCATATGTATTTGTCTTTGTCATCATGGAAGTTAGTCATTTATATGGCTTTCGTCATATTTATTTAAGTATTTTGGCATTTTGAAGTTATAGCTATATTACTATTATATTTTTATATTTTAGCTCCATCCTCGGGTGGAGCCTTGCTGCTGTCATTAATTCGTGGTTCTTGACTACCACCTCCAATATGCAGAATGTGGGAATTCTTGAATTTTCTTTGTGACTAACTTGATTACTTGGTGTACTATAGAGTGTTGCTTGGTCAATAGTTCGTCTTTTTATTAAAGATGGCTGTTTTCACTATAATGATGCTTTTATTACATTGATTATTTCTTTGGGATTTGGCACGACGGCCATCAGTGCATTTTATTATTTAGGATAACTGCTATCACATTTTTGAGATTCATTATACTGTGATTGAACTCAAGAGCTATCATCTCATCTTTAATAGACTTCCACTCTGACTCTGCTATACCGCTGTAAGATGATTTTTATAGTGCACATAAAGGCTTTATATATATATATATATATATATATATATATATATATATATTAATTTGTTTTTAATATTTTTATTTATTAGGTGCAATATAAGAATGTTCTTACACGGCATTTTCCCTTCTTCCACGTTCTTCTTGGAGCTTGATGGAATGCCGCAGAATCGTATGTAGCGGGAAGGAAGGGCTTTAGACTATGTTGGACTTTGCCTCGTGTTAGTGTGAGATGTGTATGTTATCAATTAGCCATCTGATCACTAATTTTCCTTTTGCTTGTACTTGTTTGTTTTGAGATAGCTGCTTATCCCAAAGTTGCTCATTGCTTCTTGTTATGTCCACCAGATAATATGTTTGGATGAGCGGGCACGGTGTGAAGTAGTGCTTGGAAGTTCCTGGCATTCCACACTCATAATACGGCCAATCTTTCAGTGGGAATCTGTGTAAATATGCCGGGAACGCGCCGTGACCTGTATAGATTTGTGATAAAAGCATTGTGATTTTGCAGCTGTCTTTCTGCGTCTGTCTACTTTTGAGAAGTTTCTGGATGTCAGCAGGGGTACACTTGATAACGGGCTTGCTCATTCATTATCATGACGTCACAAAAGGTGGCTGGCCGCGACGAAAGATATACAGTGATTGTCACAAAACGATGGGCGCGTCGCTTTCTACCAATCGTTGGTCACGGACAGCACTGTTTGTGACGTTATGAGAGTGAATGAACAAGCCCGGTATCTAGTGTTGCCTTGGTATCAGCCTGTCTGTGACCCCATAGTCCCACTCGAACTGCCATTGTTTAAGTGTTAGTTCTTTAAAAGTTCCTTTCAGGCTAGATATTGGTTTTTCTGTATAGTAGTGAATGGCTTTGTGTGATGCCTACGTTAGCCTTCACCCAGCTTATTTTAAATATATTATTTGAGTTTTTAACTATTTGCTGCAATTTGTCTATTGTGCTATCTACATTAAATTGTTTGCTTAGAACTTGTATTGCTGACATGCAGTCCGAGCGGACACAGGTCAAGATACTTATTCATACTCAGGCCGCTGAAACGACGATTCAAATTCTTCAGATACAATCTCTGTTTAACGTCTCTGTGACTGCTTCCTACCAGACCAAGTGTATCTCCATACGCTTCCTGCTATACAACATGGACTCAAAGATTGACTGCACCGAAATTGCTGAAGAATTCAGCTTCAATAATATCGCAGCCGTTGAAGTGAAACGTTTCTTTCCACAATACTCAATTTCGACCGCTACAGTTCTTGTCACAAAACTCGGCTGAAAGCTTCTCTCCTAAATAAAACTTTGGTATCAATTACATCGCTTCTCCCTCTTCGTCTACAAACCCCGACAATGCACAAACTGTCTGAAGTACACTTGTAATTCCCGCGCCTGTAAAAGTGTATGCATATGTGAGCAGTGCGCAGACGCCAATCAAGGTCCCTACACCAGCAACTCCCCAATTTGCGCAAACTACAAAGGTAATTCAATCCGTCAACCAACAAGTTATGCCATTATTATGTACAAGAAGCCAGGTTACTTAAATTCAAGAGTGTGAATTTCACCTGTTTCAGCGAGGCTCGGCGTCAATTCCATGCGACGGGAAAATCAAAGTCCGAGATCTATTCCATGGCTGCATCGGCATCCCCTACCATGATCCTCCCACCAGCGGACTATGTAACCAAAGTGGAGCTCTATGACATGGAAGCTGACAATGTCGTGAATTTTGCTGAAAACTAAAGTTTTGCTGAAAACATTGCTGGGATGCTACAAACTGTTCTGGACGCTCAAGTATCAAACTGCCAAAATATGTTCAACATGGTTACGACGGCGGTCGTAGGTGCCATGAAAGAACTGCTGACCTTCATTCCCTGCCCGCTCCCTCTGAGAAGAAGGGTGAGTTTCAATCGGCCTTTCCTCGCTTGGGTTCGCAGCTCAAATCTGAGAGATTCAGGAAACTGAGAAAGGCCTTACCGACGAAAGTGACATTGACAGAAGACAGATCTCCACCAGAAGCCTGGGTTACGGACAGCGCCACTCAGTAATCTACCTCTTTGGATTCCATCCTTCCATCACACGGAGTGCCTGAGGTAGGTTATCTCTCTTTTCTTTCGGTTCTTGTTCCTTATTGGGGTATTTAGCTACTGTTTTTCTACTTTTCTGTCCTTTTTCTTGTTTTCGTCCTTTTTCTTGTCCATGTCTTTTTGGCCGGTGGTCAGCTTACATGCTGCTTTCACTGTGTTTTAATCGTTTCTGTGTCCTTATTATGGGTCTTAAGATTGTCCATTAGAACTACCGCAGTGTTCCGGCCAATAGCCACTGGTTACGCTTTCAATTATTTCGTGTCTGCAAGGTCATTTGTCTCCAAGAGACCTTTTTGGACTACAACTTACCCTTTTCCATTCGTCGCAACATACGTTCTCTATCTCTGATGACAGAGATGGCGCTTCCCGCCTCCATTCCCTCTTTCTGCATTTCCCTCTCCACCGACCAATCTGATTTGGTTGAGGCCCTAAGCTAGGTCTACTGTAATACAAGCTGAATCATCAAACATTTTGTTGCCCACTTAGACAAATCTGCGATTGTTGCCTACGTGGCGTGGCCAATCGTTTTCTTTTAATCGTTTTTTACGGGCAATTAAATGGCGGTATGAGTCAGCCAGACTTATAGGAGTAAAGATTCAAGTTCACGGTGCCTGGCTTAGTGTCGTCAATATCTACCTCCCAAGTAGATCCTTTGACGATAATTAGTTTGACGATCTGCTCTGCATCATCGAGCAACCGTTTCTTCTTCTCGGAGACTTTAATATCAACCTCCTTTGTTGTCATCGTCCCTTTCCTGGTCTTTAGCGTTTCCACTCTTAGGCACTCAGCCACAACATCTACATCTGTAACACCTCTTTTCTGACTCGCACGGCTCATGGCTTCCCTCTTTCTACCTTGGATCTTTCTATTTCCAAAGTGTGCACTTATTCCACTCCTTTTTAGCGAGGCGAATGCCTCTTTCACGAGCAGCCGGATTCAACGAATTACCAATTACCAACAGATTTCGTGTCCACCAACTCTCCCTTCAACACTCTTCGTTTCTGGCTAACTCTTCCACCACGTCTAATTAACTTTATGTCAGTGCTGCGGAACTCCTTGCTGTATACAATGAGGAGCTCAGTCACATTATCAAGATCTCAAGTTTTCGTGACCTTTCCACGCATTTCGTCATCCGGGTTGTCGTATCATTATTGATGGGTTTTTTCCACATTGCCTCCCTTCCTCCGAGAGCTATTTCCCAAGCCTGGGGCTCATGGTACGTCTCTATTCCTTCTAGCACCCTACTCTCGTCGGACGCCTCAAAGGATGCCTCTAAAAAGGCCAATGCAACCTGCAACGAGCAAACGGTTTGCTGCGTCGCGACTTAATGCTTCCCCTCCCCCCTTAAACTCTATTTACACCGCCGAGCTGGCCATCTACATGATGGCCCTACTACATGATGGCCATCTACATGATTCCCGCTATTATAATCTGTCATAATAATATCTGTCATGTGGACTAAATGAGATATATTTAAAAAAAAATAATTTCAAAATTAAACATATGTTGTACACGTACAAAATGTTAAAATATGCGAATATTTCCATAATCGGGTTTTTATTATGATTCAATATGTTCTTGAAACTCATATATTTACTATTCTCTATTACTTATATATTGATACTCGCTTTGTATTATTCTCAAACATTTGAAAAATCCTTTAACTTTCCAATAGGACGTCAGATTAATTTTCTTTTTAATTCTCTAATGACGTGATATTAATCTGCTTTCTGTACATACACATACTCATACTCCCTGTATTATTGAGAAATCTTTGAAAATTTCCGTTTTATTACCAGTAGTACGTCCTATTAATCTTTTTTTTCAATTAGTGAAACTTTTTATCTCATTTTCATTTTTCACGTGGAAATCTTTCAGTAGAAAATTAATTATTGTAGAAAGAAGTTTATTGTGGATTTTTAATAGTTGGCAACTGCTATAACGAAAAATGTTTAAATTGAATAGGAATAGGCTGTTAGAATTTTGGTTTTTTATCTCTCTATATTAAAATAATACGATTTTTTCAAATTTTAATATTTTGAGCTTCATAGTAGGTATTTAGCTAGAAGTACACAAATTTTCATGCCTGTAAGTTATATTGTTTCTGAGAACGGCTGTGTGACGGACAGACAACGGAGCGGGTGTAATAGGGTTTCGTGAGATGAACAAAACCCTAAAAATTAGCGAATTCGTCACACCATACATATGTTTTCCCAAACAGCTGGTTTTTCATAGCCACGAATTGAAAGGAAGAATACTGTTCATTGCATCCCCCTGGATTTTCAATTTTAATTAACTAAATTTTCTTTTTTTTTTCTCATGATTTTAAAAGAAAATAAATTTTGTTCTTTTCAAATGATTTTAAAAATATATATCTAAATAAATTTTCAGCAGAACTGAAATGCTAGATTGGATGTCGTGCCCGGATCACTCAAAAATGGTAAAGCATTGGTGTGTAATACCAAGAGTTCCGGTTTCGATATCCGGTCTGGATATTTCCCACTCTGTTAGTTGTACGCTGTGATACTGAACTGGTGTACTGCTGAAGATAAAGTTTTATAGATGTCATTACCGCTGTTAGAATCAACACTCACTACTGAATAAATTATAATTTGGGAGTTACAGAGAAACACATAGACTCAGTGGCGTACCCAGGATTTTATTTCGGGGGGGGGGGGCTGAGTTAAAATTCCAAAATGTTCTGAATATTACGAAACACGTTGAATTGTGTTGTAAACAACAGTAATTTTTGACAATAAGAACGTAGCTAAAGGGGGAAAGGGGGGGGGTATTCTGTTCCAAAATTTTCGAATATATAAGGCATGAGGTTCCGAAAATTTAAAAAAATCGGTCATCAGTCCGAAAATTCGAATTTTAAAATATAACGCTATTTTTGACAAATGGCCGCCGAAAAAAATCAATTTTGTCAATCGTTCGAAAAAAAAATCTCCAATTTCGTTAAAGGATCATGGAAAAATCCGAATTTTGTCAAAGGGCCGTGGATAAAATGCGAATTTCGTCAAAGAGCCGCGGTTAAAACTCGAATTTTGTCAAAGGGCCGCGAAAAAACGCGAAGTTTGTCAAAGGATCGCGGAAAAGAGGTCACATTTTGTCAAATGCTCGCGGAGAAAACGCAAATTTCGTCAAATAATCGTGGAGAAAACAAGAATTCGTCAAATGATCGCGGAGGAAATGTGAATTTCGTCAAATGATCACGGAGGAAACACGAATTTCGTCTAATGACCGCTGAAAAACGCTAATTTCGTCGAAGGGCTGCAGAAAAAGCGCGAATTTCATCAAAAGGTCTGAAAAAATGCACATTTCGAGAAAGGGTAGCGAAAAAAACACGTATTTCGTTAAAGGATTGTGAAAAAAAGGGAATTTCGTCAAAGGATCGGAAAAACGCGAGTTTCGTCAAAGAGCCGCAGAAAACCTCGAATTTCGTCAAAGGGCCATTGTAAAAACGCGAATTTCGTCAAAAAGACGCGGAAAAAACTCAAATTTGGACAAAGGATCACGAAAAAAGGTCAAATTTCACCTAATGATCGCAGAGAAAACGAGAATTTCGTCAAATGATCGCGGAGGAAACACGAATTTCGTCAAATGGTCCCGGAAGAAACGTGAATTTCGTCAAAGGGCTGCAGAAAAAACGCGAATTTCGTCAAAGGACTATGGTAAAAACGCAAATTTTAACAAAAGATAGCGAAAAAAACAAAAATTTTACCAAAATTCGTGAAAAAGACACAAATTTCAAAAAAGGAACTCTGTAAAAAAACGCGAATTTCGCCAAAAAGCGGCGGAAAAAAACTCAAATTTCGACAAAGGATCACGAAAAAAAAAGTTATCCGTCAAACGGTCGCGGAAAAACTTTAATTTCGTCAAAGGATCACAAAAAACGCGAATTTCGTCAAAGGATCACAAAAAACGTGAATTTCGTCAAAGGCCCGCAGAAGAACGCGAATTTCGTCAAAAGGCCGTGGATAATAAACGCAAATTTTGACAAAGGATTGAAAAAAAACACGTATTCCGTCAAAGGGCCACGAAAAAAAACGAATTTTGTCAAAGCATCGCAAGAAAACATGAATTTCGTCCAAAAGCCGTGTAAAAACGCGAATTTCGTCAGAGCGTACGGAAAAACGCGATTTTTTTTTTCAAAGACTCCGCGGAAAAAACGGCAATTTCGTCAAAGGACAGTGATAAAAAAGTGAATTTCCTCAAAGGATCGCAGGAAAATGCGAATTTCATCAAAGGGTCGTGATAAAAACCCGAATTTCATCAAAGGGTCGTGGAAAAAAAACACAGCGGTCTCTTTAAAAAGCAGCACACATACAAACATCTATGTTTATAGGTATAGTTTTTAAACTGAAATAATATACTGAACTAACTTTTTAAAATTCTGGTTAAAAGACCCTTACAAAACTGAAAATCAATAATGAATGGCAAATCTTACTTGACATTGCCATTCACAAAAAAAATTTCAGTACGTGCATTTGCTGATTTGGTGAAATTGTTTTAAAATGATCAATTTAACAATAAGTGTTGAACACACAGAGCAATATACATATAGCTAAAATTTAAAGAATGTACTGTAAGATTCTTAAACTAGATCCCGTTTGAAAAAGATAATATATTATTTTAAAGGGCAAGGAAACTATCATTTAGCCATTATTTACAAAATGTTGGCCTATCCTGCATGTAAACTGGACATACGGGACATCACACCTATTATTATGTGCATATCAGTATTATACGTCCTGCATTGCGCTATATAACATTTTCTTAGAATGCTAAAAAAACATTTACCCCAAACATATGACATGTTGGTGCTTTTGAAGATTTCCTGACCTTAGACCTCACTTTTAAGTTCCCCAATTTTTTTGTTCTCAATTTCCTTTCAACAAAAACACCCGTACAATATATTTTTGTAAAATTCATACAACTGTTTATGAGCTGTGTATCTGTTCTTTTGTTTCCTTAAAATCTAAAAATTATTATTAAATGAATTTGAACCAAAATATATCAATTACTCAGTGGATTAGGGAAGATTTGAGGGGAGTAATTGAATGTTAAAGTTTCTTGGTAGAACATTAAAAATTTAATAAAATAAATATCCTTTTTTTTTTTTTTTTTGCTAATAAGAATATGTGATGTGTAAATAGCAGCATAAAGAAAAGCACAAATAAGCAGAATAAAATATATATCCAACATCATAAAAGGAGTTCCGATTTTTCAGTGTAAAACGAAAAGAGATAGACAGCAAGAAGTTCTTTTTATACACATAAACACACAAAATATTTTTATACACATGTATAAAATAACGACTATTCTTATTATTTGTGCATTGCACAAGTAATAATAACTAGCCACCACTGGCGACCAGTTTGGTCTCCCTTAAATGTATGTTAAACATTGCAACACGTTACATTTATTCATAATTTAATTTTCCCTTAATCCTTCGCCAAATCGGAAGATTCTAATAGACAAATCATGAACTTTTGCGATCATGGTAGCATTTCGCATATTTTTTGGGCACAAATGTCACATACGCACGTTGGCGCGATTCCCCCCCCCCCTCCCCCGCCAATTTGGCGAAAACTTTGTTATGGAAATTGTTGTTTATTTACTTTTATTTTTTATTTTAATTCTATAAATTATTTTTTATATGTATATCAATATTTATTTACAACAAACTATCATTTATTTATTTTTATTCTTTTTTTTAATTATGAGTATTTTTGTTAGCCGGGAGCAGATGATAATTCGCCAAATATCGTTCCCATCACCGTCATTCATACTACAATTAATTTAATTTTAAATTATAAACCTGTCACTCATTTCATTTAAAATACTTAACTTTAATCTAAAATGCTTATATTACATAAATTTAAAATACTTCACACTTTTCATTTAAAAGAGAAAATAAATAAATAAATAAATAAATAAATAAGAAATAATATCATAAATCAAAACATATGATTTCAAAATCAAAGTATCATTTCTAATTTGTACACGCGATAAATAAAAGCTGTATTAGCGATTTTAAAAATGCTAAAAATCTGATTCATTAAATATTATTACATGAGTTCAATTTACGTCAAGAAAAGGTCCGAAAGTTGAGTTGTATAGCACATAATTATGGTAAACTTTGATTGTCTCACTGGTGCGAATTATTTTTTTGACGCGAGGCAGCGGTCCAAAAATTCATTCGCGGAGAACTTGCTTTGCGAATGATTACCTCCATGATTTAATATTTTAAATGTTCACGACGAATCAATCTTTTTTTTGTTTACTTTTATGAATAGAGAATTTGAACTGCGAATCTTTCGACTGAAGTTATTGCAGAATATATACATAATTGAACGCAAGTCATCTCTCAAATATTAATTTATTTTGAACGATCTTTCTTAAAATGTAACTTTTATGCAGTTTATTCGAAAAAATAATTTTGAATAAAAATGGCCGCTTGGCATATGAAAAAGCGATGCGGCATCCGGAACTGTTGAGGACAGTCACATGACTTACAGTTTTATTATAGAGATGACTTTAAACCATTCCAAATGAAAAATACTGGCTGCAAAGTTAGGACGGAATAGGAAGATAAATGGGGGGAACATTACCGAACTCCAAAGGTGTCTTTGTAGTCAGACAAAAGTCACTGTGTATCTTACAAATATGAGGAAGTAATTGAGTACTGAAAACGAAAGTTAATGATTATCATTCACAGTTAGTTCATGCACCACATATATAGTGCAGGACTTCCGACTTAGTCAATATTCTGAAGAGATTAGCTAAGGTGTCAATGTGCACTAATCAGGGCCGAAACTAAGGGGGGGCAGAGGGGGCACGCGCCACGGGCGCCAGCAGAACTGAAGGTGGAGGGGGCGCCAAATGCAGGTTTTGTTTGATATAGAAATGTATATATATATGAAATTTGTATAAAAAGTCTCGCAGCCGGAAAATCCAAAAGAAAAATGAACCAAATGCATTAAAATAGACAAATAGATAAAAAGATTCGTCTACAATACAAGATAGCAAATGAATAAAAAACGAACTGTTCTCTTAGGCTATTTTCTTTCTCCCATTCCAAATGTATCATGTCTATGCCGTCTATCATTTAAATCTCTTCCTGTGGTTTAGGAGAATCACTAACATTTTTCAAGGTCAGTCCCTACTCGTGTCTGTATATGACACTGTTCAACGTCGTCTGGATACGGTACTGCACTGTCCAGCATGGATAATTGACAAATGATTCCCTCACTCTGACTTTTCTATTAGATAAAAATATTCCATGAAGGCTGTTCTATTTTTTCCCTTTACTCCCAGCGTGGAGCTTTCTTCTCTTTCCATTTTGTCATGGGCGAGGGGTGACTGCTCTGGACAATAAACACAAATTGGAGGATGAATGCCCAAAGTAAAATTCTCAGTAAAATCTTTTTCTTTTAACTATAGCCTTTGTAGAGGTACAGTAAAAAATTTCGTACAGCGCGCCATGGCTAGTAAAGTCGGAGCCGCCCCTGGCTTTATCTTCCAAAAAGTTTTTTACTCGTCTTTTTGCGAAAGTTTTCTAAGCGTTTTGCCGTCCTTGGCGGCAACTGGAATATGCCGGCCTGTTAATTTTGCTGAAATTACTTTTTTTTCAGATCCAATCTAGTATTATTAGAGGGGGTGAGGTTGGGCGACTGCCTTGGATACTAAAAACAAATAATATTTGGAAGAATAATTTGAAAAATACGCAAAATAAAACTCTTTGTTAAAACTTTTTTTGAAAAAAAAAATGTCATTTGTAGGGGTGCAGGGAGAAAACCATACCCAAGTTGCTATGACTAATAAAATTAGATTATAATCAGTAACAAAGTCAAATGCATTCTAAATATCAGCTTTATGTAAACAGCATACCAAGTATGGGGCACCGCTAAATCAGAGGCCCCAGTGTCATGATCCAGATTTAGATTTATCAGATCTGATTTAATTAGACTCTGAATCTGTGTAATTAAATCGTCATAAAAGTCTCTAACAGTAACAGGGTTCCTTTCATCTCAGATCGAAGTTTGAGTCTCACCAAGGCAACACTAGATACCGGGCTTGCTCATTCACTCTCAAAACGTCACAAATGGTGGCTGACCGCGACCAGCGATTGGTCCAAAGCAACGCGCCCATCATTTTGTGCCAATCGCTGTATGTCTTTCCTCCTAGTCAGCCACCTTTTGTGACGTCATCATAATGAATGAGCAAGCCCGGTATGTAGTGTAGCCCTGGTCTCACCCCAACCCTTCACAACCGTTCACCGTTCTGATAATTGCTAATAGAAAAGAAGACAAGGAAAAATATTTAAACATAACTAAAACATTTCTGGGAATAGCAAATGGTATAAAAAATATTCTATTTAAATTACATGAAAATTATGTAGTAATACTAATTAAAAAAAAGTGCTAAGAAAATCCTTTGATCAAAAAATAATTTTTCTCGTTGAACTCAAAAGAGGATTTTGGGGGCCCTTTGGATGCGGGGCTCCTCGCGATTGAGACCATCGCAACCCCTTAAATTCCACTCCTGCGGATATCAATAATTATACTTCCTAAGATGAAAACTTGTATAAAGCGGAATATTTTTCGGTTCCTTTCGATTCCATTTTCAAGGTTTTAATGAATCAGTATTTGACAAAGCTGATTACTTAGTTCAGTATTACAGATTATCTGATTATATACTTTAAATTTTAGAAACTTAGAAAAAATTAGCTTTGAAAATTTTCTTTTCAGAGGGGGGGGGGGGGGGGGCGCCAAAATCCATGTTTGCCCCGGGCACCAAAAAGGCTAGTTTCGGCACTGGCACTAATATGGGACTAACAAGAAATACAAGTGCTATGCATGACATAATATAATATTATATATATGCATATATATATATATATATATATATATATATATATATATATATATATACAAATTTATCTAAAAAGTAAGGAACTAAATCAGCCCTTCTTTTACCATTTTACTCTAACCATTTCGGCAGGGGAAAGAAGCTCAGTTCCTTAAACCTCTCACACATTTCAGTATGACATGGAGATGTGCCTGAAAAATGAAAGTTAATAAGCTACTTTTAAAGTTAACTCTTCTGCACCTGATTTCCGATTTAGCCAAAATCGACTTGAGATTAGCCGTGGTGTTACTGTGAATTAACATACTTCTGCATTGACAATCTTTGCGCCGCCTGTGGGAAAGATTAAAAAACTCCTTAAATTAAACTGCTTCTAAATTTGTCGAACTTATTTGTAGGTCTCTTGAAATGAGCATTATATGTATTCATTTATTCAGAAAGACAGGGTTGGAGCTATTTTCCAGTTATTTGAAAATAGATTTTGTGGTCTCACGTAAATTAGGCTGCAGGACTGAGAAGGATATTGGATTAAAGAGAAGGACAAATTCATTGCATGCCAGAAAACTCAAAAAGAAAGAAACAATATCAACCCTTTTTTCATTTTGCTGCAATCTCTTCGGAGAGGGAATAGAGCTGTAACCTCATAACCCCCGTCCCCATCGCCTTCTTTGATTAATGTATGCTGGGGCATCACTGTGATACATGGAACTAACTAGAATGGCTGTATGATAGAAAAAAAATTACAAATTTATCTAAAAAAAGAAAATGATCAGGAGTTTTTTCATTTCATTTTTGATTATTTTGGGAGGGGGAGCTGTAACCCAATCAGCTCCTTCCCTTCTTTGGAATCAATTTAGACTAATATGGATTATTTGGACTAACGAGAATGGCTAATCCGCTGTATGACAGAGAACTAAATTACAAATTTATCTCAAACAGAAAAAAAACAGCACTTCTTCATTTCATTTTCGACTATTTCCGGAGGGAGCTGCAATCCCTTTAGACCCATTCCAGCTATGCTAATTATTATTATGCCAGCTATTATAACTGTGGTCAAACTGTGCAGTAATATGGGACTAAAGAGAAGAGTGTGGCTAGACCGTTAAATGATAGAAGGGAGGGATTAGAAATTTCTCTCAAACAGAAAGGTTAACAAATCAGCACTTTTTTTCATATCATTTTCGACAATTTTGAAAGGGAGGGGGCTGTAACCCCATCAGTCTTCTTTCCCTTCTTTAAGTATGCTGTAGTGTCAATGTAGATTAATATGGGACTAACGAGAAGGGCTAATTCTCTGTATAACAGAAAACTAAAGTACAAATTTATCTTTAAAAAAAATCAGCACTTTCCCTTTTCATTTTTTCCTATTTCAGGAGGACCCCATTGCCTCCTCTAACCTCATTGCCCCCTTCAACCTCTTTCGGCAACTGTGCACTGATGTAGGACTAAAGAGAAGAGAGTGGCTAGTTCATTGAATGATAAAAGGAAAAAAAAATACAAATTTCTCTCAAACAGAAAGGGAAAAAATATCAGTGCGTTTTTCCAATGTCATTTTCGAATATTTCAGAAGGGAGTGGTGGGCTGTAACCCCATCAAGCTCTTTCCCTTTCTTTGGGAATGCTGTAGTGTCTATGTGGACTAATATAGGACTAACGAGAAGGGATAATCCGTGGTAAAACAGAAAACTAAATTACAAATTTATCTCAAACAAAGAAAAAATTTACCACCATTTTCATTTCATTTTCGACTATTTCGCAAGGGGGCCTGTAACCTCATCAGCCCTCTTCCCCTCGTTGGGTATACTGTGGTGTAACTGTGCACTGATATGAGACTAAACAGCATGGGTAGTTCTTCGCATTTCAGAAAACAGAGTTACAAATTTATCTCAAACAAAAAGAAAAAAATCAGTATTTTTTTTCATTTAATTTTCGACTATTTTGGGAGGGGGCTGTAACCCCAAACCCCCTCTTCCCCTTTTTGGGTATAATGTGGTATCACTGTGCACTAACATGGAACTAAAGAGAAGGGAGTGGCTAGTCTGTTGAATGATATGGTAAAAAATACAAATTTATCTCAAACAGAACAGTTCATTTCATTTTCGATTATTTACGGAGGAGGGGGCTGTAATCCTATCAGCCCCCTCCCCTTCTTTCGATACACTGTGATGTCAATGTGGACTAACATGGGGCTAACGAGAATGACTATTTCGCTGTATGACAGAAGAAAAAAAATATAGATTTATCTAAAAAAGTAAGGATTGCAGAAAACAAAATTACAAATTTATCTCAAACAAACAAAAAGAAAAAAATCAGCATCTTTTTCATTTCATTTTCGACTATTTTGGGAGGGGGCTGTAACCCCATTAGCCCCTTTCACCACTTTGGATATAATTTGGTGTCACTGTGCACTTATATGAAAATAAAACTAAAGCGAAGGGGTATAATGTCTGTTAAATGATAGGGGGGGGAGGGAAATGCAAATCTATATCAAACAAAGAAAAAAAAATCAGCACTATTTTTTCATTTCATTTTAGACTATTTTGAGGGGGGCTGTAATTCTATCAGCCCCCTTCCCAGGTTTGGGTATACTGTGATGGCAGTGTGGACTAATATGGGGGTTAACGAGAATGGCTATTTCGCTGTAATGACAGAAGAAAAAAATTACAGATTTGTCTTTAAAAACAAGGAAAAAACACTTTTTTCATTTAATTTCTGACTATTTCGGAAGGAGGGGGGGGGGGGGCTGTAACCCCATCAGCCCCCTTTCTGTGCTTTTGTGTCAATGCGGACTAATGTGGGCCTAAAAGAATGGCTAGTCTGCTGTATGATAGAAAAAAGAATCCAAAAAGAAAGAAAAACTTCAGCACTTTTTTCATATCACTTTCGAAAATTTCGGGGGGGGGGGGCTGTAGCCCCATCAGCCCCCCCCCCTTGGGTACGCCCATGCATACTACAACATGTAAGAGTCGATTTAGACTTGAACTAGCTGGCTTTTTAAAGCTAGTCATTACGGTTAAAACCCAAATGAATTTGTTGACGCTATACGACAAACTACAAACCCAGCCACGTACCTTCGAATCTTTGGGATTAACTGAAGGTAAAGTTTCATAAGTGATAATTCACATTTTTTGTATTGATTTAATATAATTAAACATTAAAAGAAAATATGAAAGAAGGTCAGTGGGGCTCTGCCCCCCCCCCCCTGAACCTCCTATGAAAAGCGTAGAATTCAGTTCCGTTTTTCTTTTTACGTTCATGTGTTAAGAGATATCTTGGGGGTTCAAGGGAGCGGAACCCCCTGATGAAAAAATAACAAACTGGCACAATTCTTTAACTAGAAAACAGCCACTTAGAAGCTTATTTTTGGATTTTTTATGGTAACAATTTTGTATTTTTTTAATGTTAGCATGTTTAAAAATTGTATTTCTCGTGGGGTTTTAACCAAAATTTATTAGTTTAGTTTATTTCATGTTTATAGTCCCTATTACTTATAGTCTCTATTATAGTCTTTATTATAGTCTCTATACGTATAGTCTCTATTATAGTCTCTAACCCTTGGTATAAGGCACCAATGCTCTACCATTGGAGCTGTCCTGACGTCATCCAATCTAGCATTTTTCACTCATATATTTTGGCAAGACTGCAACTTTGCAACACAAGATGGAAAGTCAATCATGAGAGCACATCTTCAGTGGCATGCATGAGACGAATTAAATCCCAGTATAGGTGAAGATATATGTAATTAAATATTTCAGAAGAGCAAAAATTACGCTGAAAATTAGCGAATTGTTTTTTCAAGTTTTTTCATTCTCTTGGTTGTACGCTGTGTAGTAAGTAATAATTCACATCATTTGTTATATTCGTTAATGTCGAGAGAATTTCAGCTCTTCTGAAAAATTTAATTACATATATATATACACCGATACTGGAATTTAATTCGTTTCATGCATGCCACTGAAGATGTGTGCTCATGATTGACTTTCCGTCTTGTGCTGCAAAGTTGCTGTTTTGCCAACATATAACAGTGAAAATTATCCAGACTGGATATCGTCCGGATAGCTCGGTAGATCATTGGGCGTGATACCAAGAGTTCTGGGTTCGATCTCCGGTCTGGATAATTTTCACTCTGTTGGTTGTAGGCTGTGTAGTAAGTGATAATTCACATCCTTTGTATTGATTTAATATAATTAAATATTAAGAGAAAATATGAACTAAGGTCAGGGGGCTTTACCCCACCTGAACATCCCATGAAAGGCCTAGAATTTAGTTCCGTTTTTGTTTTTACTTTCATGTGTTAAGAGGTATCTTGGGGTTCAAGGGAGCGGAACCCCCTGATGAAAAAATAACAAACTGGCACAATTCTTCAACTAGAAAACAGCCAGTAGAAGCTTATTTTTGGATTTTTTTATTGTAACAATTCTGTATTTATTTGTAATGTTAGCGTGTTTAAAAATTGTATTTCCCGTGAGGTTCTGATAAAAAATTATTAGTTTACTTTATTTCATGTTTATAGTCGCTATAGAGTTGTGCACGGTGACGTCATGAACATGTTTTTGCTGCTGCTATAGGACAGATATCGGTACCTTTATCGATGCTTTTTCTACTAGTGTGTCCTATAGCTTTTTCAACGTTTTACGGTAAAAGTCAAGTGATGTGAACTGCTCTATTAAAAAAGGTGGCGTTGGCAGCCAGGCATATCTGTTTTAAAATCTTACCCTTTCTCTTTAACCGGTGGTTAGAAGTCTGCGACAGGAGCGGCTGCACAGAGGCACAGAGCCTCGGCCCAAAGAAATGTTTAATACAAAATTGCTAAATATTTATTATTCATATTTGTAGTTACATTTTTTAGCAGAGCTGAAATTACGCTGGTAATGAATGAAAATAACAAAGGATGTGAAATATCACTTACTAGACAGCGTACAAACAACAGAGTGAAAAAATATCCAGACCGGAGATCGAAACCGGAACCCTTGGTGTAACGTACCAATGTTCTACCATTGGAGCTATCCTGACGACATATAATCTAGCATTTCTCACTCATATGTTGGCAAGACTTTGTAACACAAGATGGAAAGTCAATCATGAGAACACATCTTCAGTGGCATGCATATGAGACGAAATAAATCTAAGTATCGGTGGATATATATGTAATTAAATGTTTCAGCAGAGCCGAAATTAGGCTAGAAATTAGCGAACCGTTTTTTCACGTAGTAAGTGATAATTCACATCCTTTGTAATAGTCATTAATTTCCAGCGTAATTTCAGCACTTCTGAAACATTTAATTACATATATGTGGGATTATGATGAGTAATAAGTAGTTTAACCACAACACAGATTCTTCAAATACAATATAAACAAAAAAGATTTAATAAGATAACAATAAATAACATGGAAGATTGGATTCAACCAAAACTATATAACCGTGTTAATATTCCTGAAAGATACAAATATTCGTATCTCAATACAAATATAATTAGCAATCTTTTCCGAGCATTGCATAAACATTCAACCAACAACTACATCCAAAATCTATAGAGCAACCTGCTCGTGCATGCGTGCTTTTCTTGGTCTTGCGTGAACTCGTCGCCTTTATCGCTGCTCGTGAAAAATAATAATTCATTGAGTTTATATTGTTGTTGTTGTTGTTACTTCTGATTATTCGAACATATATGTATATATATTCACCGATACTGGGATTTAATTCGTCTCATGCATGCCACTGAAGATGTGTGCTCATGATTGACTTTCCATCTTGTGCTGCAAAAGTTGCAGTCTTGCCAACATATAACAGTGAGAAATGCTTGATTGGATGTCGTCCGGATAGCTCAAATGGTAGAGCATTGGTGTGTGATACCAAGGGTTCCGGGTTCAATCCCCGGTCTGGACATTTTTTCACTCTGTTAGTTGTACGCTGTGTAGTAAGTGGTAATTCACATCATTTGTTATATTCGTATTTATTATTCGTTTGTGTGTGAGTTCTTTATTTTACAAAAAAAATATATGTTTAAATATGTTTATTTATAAAATGTAACATGTTTTATCAATAAAATGCTCGGTGCATGGCAAAGTCGCTCAAAAACAGAATGGATTGTTAGCCGAGTCAGCGCAATACCGGCTCTATTACAGTAATAGAGCCGGTGTTGACCACTGTCACTAGTAAAAGGGAAGTTGACACCCCGTCAGTTAGAAAGAGTGCCTCATCCCGAGTACGTTGCGGAAGAAGTTTCCACGAAAAACTGTCAGGGGAGTTCTAAGCTCTCTCGAAAGATAAACTTTATCAAACTCTTTTATTTCTGATTTGCCCTAAAATCAGTGGCGTGTTTAATGGACATATCCTATAATTAACTCTGCTTTAAGAACCCAATTTTTTTGTGAACCTCAGTTAATCAAGATTCCTGTTATGTTAAATACTTTTTCAATATAATAAATCCTTATTTTGATTTTAATGAGAACGGATTAAAAGTTTTGCGCTACCACTTCAAATACAACCCCGGGCTCCGTCACAGTAGTATAACAAAGTAATTTTCACTTCTTGTTAACCCTTTAACGGACATTGGTTTCCCTACGAAACCACAAAATTTTAATTACGAAATTCAACAATGACAGCAGAATTTTAATAGAAATGTTTTCCATTTATTATGTATGTGAAATACAAATTACATACAAATAAATTTGTTCACAATTTCCGGTATCAATCATTTATTTCAACATTTTATCAATTGAAGTGCTTTATCCGTTAAAGGGTTAATGAGCACGCAGATTACATTTTAACAATGCTTTCAACAAGTGTGTTCTATTACTTCATCCACGTGTGCAAAGCTGGTGGCCAGTCTAATGTAATATATCTTCTATAATAATAAAGATAGACTAGCTGACCAGCCCGGGTCTGTGATAATAAATAAAAAAGTTTTTATTGTTTTATATCTTTAACCCGATTTGGTATTAAATTATTTTTTAAAATGAAAATTTCGCAAAAAAAATAATAATGTTTAGAGATAAAAGCCACTCCTTTTCTTATTCTTTTTGTTTGAACTCTTCGAAATCTTTATTGGTTATAAATAAAACGGTTTCACAGCCCGTATAAAAATTTCGTGAAAAAATATTGTTATCTAGTTGTAAAAGAAATGTTTTCTTCTCGCTTTTTTGTTTGTTTTTTGTTTTCGCGTCGGCTCCTTTAACATACCAATAAAAAAATAGTTCTCATCTTCCGAACTCTCTGACATTTCAATCCTTTATAAATATAACTGTATCTAAGCTCTCTTTAAAATTTTGCATGAAATTATATTTTAAAATGAAAAAGTCGCGAAAGAAATCTGACCGAAGAAGAAATGAAATATTTGTGTGAAGATCCATTTATTTCTGGAAAAAGTAAATGCCTCTCCGTTGAAATGAACACGATTCTACTCTGCATAATAATACAGACATCTGACTGAAGAAGAAATGAAATATTTATGTGGAGATGCATTTATTTCTGGAGAAAAGTAAATGTTTCTCCGTGGAAATAAACAAGATTCGTCACTCAAGAATACGACAGACATCCGAAACAAGAAGAAATTAAATATTTATGCGGAGATGCATTTATTTCTGAAGAAAAGTAAATGCCTCTCCGTTGAAAAGAACAAGATTCCACTCTACATAATACGAAAGACATCCGACAGAAGAAGAAATTTAATATTTATGCGGAGATGCATTTATTTCTAGAGAAAAGTAAATATATCTCCGTTGAAATAAACAAGATTCGTCACTCAAGAATACGACAGACATCCGATAGAAGAAGAAATTAAATATTTATGCGGAGATACATATATTTCTGGAGAAAAGTAAATGTATCTCCGTTGAAATAAACAAGATTCGTCTCTAAAGAATACGACGGACATCCGACAGAAGAAGAAAATAAATATTTATGCGGCGATGCATTTATTTCTGAGGAAAAGTAAATGCCTCTCCGTTGAAATGAACAAGATTTCACTTTATTTAATACGAGAGACATTCAACAGAAAAAGAAATTAAATATTTATGCGGAGATGCATTTATTTATAGAGAAAAATAAATGTATCTCCGTTGAAATAAACAAGATTCGTCACTCAAGAATACGACAGACATCCGACAGTAGAAGAAATTAAATATTTATGCGGAAAGGCATTTATTTCTGGAGAAAAGTAAATTTATCTCCGTTGAAATAAACAAGATTCGTCACTCAAGAATACGACAGACATCCGAAAGAAGAAGAAATTAAATATTTATGTGGAGATGCATTTATTTCTGGAGAAAAGTAAATGCCTCTCCGTTGAAATGAACAAGATTTCACTCTACATAATACGACAGACATCCGACAGAAGAAGAAATTAAATATTTATGCGGAAAGGCATTTATTTATGGAGAAAAGTAAATGTATCTCCGTTGAAAAGAACAAGATTCCACTCTACATAATACGAAAGACATCCGACAGAAGAAGAAATTAAATATTTATGCGGATTTGCATTTATTTATGGAGAAAAATCAATGCCTCTCCGTTGAAATGAACAAGATTTCACTCTATATAATACGACAGACATCCGACAGAAGAAGAAATTAAATATTTATGCGGCGATGCATTTATTTCTTGAGAAAAGTAAATGCCTCTCCGTTGAAATGAACAAGATTCTACTCAACACTACTCTGCATAATAATACAGACATTCGACAAAAGAAGAAATTAAGTATTTATGCGGAGACTCATTTATTTCTGAAGAAAAGTAAATGCCTCTCCGTTGAAATGAACAAGATTTCACTCTACATTATACGACAGACATCCGACAGAAGAAGAAATTAAATATTTATGTGGAGATGCATTTATTTCTGCAGAAAAGTAAACGTATCTCCATTGAAATAAACAAAATTCGTCACTAAAGAATCCGACAGAAGAAGGAATTAATAATTTATACGGAGATGCATTTATTTCTGGAAAAAAGAAAATCCCTCTCCGTTGAAATGAACACGATTCTACTCTGCATAATAATACAGACATCTGACTGAAGAAGAAATGAAATATTGATGCGGAGATGCATTTATTTCTGGAGAAAAGTAAATGTTTCTCCGTTGAAATAAACAAGATTCGTCACTCAAGAATACGACAGACGACCGAAACAAGAAGAAATTAAATATTTATGCGGAGATGCATTTATTTCTGAAGAAAAGTAAATGCCAGTAGTAGGAGAACGAGAGTTTCGCTCCAGCAGGCGCTATGTGCGCGGAGCCGGAGCCGGAAGTCGCAGGTGTGGATAACAGACATGTTGAGACAGGAAGTTCTGCGAACGGTGAAGGTCACCGGAAGTCGCAGGTGTGGATAAAAAACAGGTTGAGACAGGAAGTGTAGACAGGAAATTTAACCGGAAACGCGACAGGAAGTGAATGCGATAAGGGAGAGAGGGGGAGGGCTTATTTTTGTGGGGGGGCTTTTGCTAACCTGAAATAAAAATGGAATTATTTCTTACAAGTATCTTTTTTTTTTTTTTTTTTTTTTTTTTAACTTGAAATAATTTTTTTTTTTTTTTTTTTTTTTGCTAACTAACACATGAAAGAAAATGGAAATCTTTCTGACTTTGTTTTACTTTATAAAAGTTTAACGTGAAATTTATTTTTAGACTGGAAACGCGACAGGAAATAAGATCGGAAACGGGATCAGACATGCTTTTTCCAAAAAGGGTTTTCAGGAAGCAGTAAACATGTTTTAGGAAAATGTTTGGGAGCTTGTTGGAACAGGACAGGTGGTTTGTGAGACCGGAAGTAATTAAGATGAGAGAGATAAGGAAGGTGCATGATTAGACACATAGATTTTGTTCTTTGTAGAGGGTTAAATTATTTTTTAGTGTTTTGAATTTTATTTATTCTTAAACCGTTATAAATTATTTTTTTTCTATCATTTTAATTTTTAGTGACACCAATTTTAGAAGTAATTGCTCATTAAAAGAATTATTTTTCAACGCTGGCACAGGCAGGAATTGAACCCACTATCTTATATGTGGTAAACCAATGTGTTTATCCACTATGCTAGCGGGAACTTGTAATGTTATTTCTTTAAATGCAAGAGATGGGGACTTCAGACATGTATTGAGATATCTTTATCATAGTTTTAATGAACTGCAGGAAATTTTCTTTAGCTATTGAGTAATTCGAGAGTTTTGGTTTAATATGAATGCTATTACATCTGTTTGTTTAATTTACAAGCACATTTCTCTTACAACACTCTGTCAACAGATCACTTCAATATTCGAAATAATAATTTAGAGGGAAAATTTTTACTTTCTATACGAAATTTTATTTATAGAGATTGACGAAGATAGTATGCCTAATTCTTTCTTGTACATTTCTTGTACAACATTATATTCGAAATAGAGTTTTGTTACGAAAAATAACGTGTTTATACATTTTAAAAACGAAAGCAAAGTGATTTTAAAAAATGTAAATATAAGCTATACACCCACGCATTTTTGTTATTGAATTAAATTACAAGGCTTAATATTGTATTCAGCGTAATATTTTCTTATAAAAGCCGTTTCACAAACTTGTATACTAAAAGTAATGTGTCATTTTTAGGGGAAAAAATTAATTCAAGTCATTGAGACTAATCTTTATGGGGGAAAAATTTGTCATACTTCTTTGTGTTACATTACATCTTCCGTTTTTTTAAGTTTACAAATTTGTGGACTAACTTAAATAATCGTTTTTAGGATACTTAAACAATATATATATACTTTTTAATTATATAATTTTTTTTAATTGACTTGTAATATAGCTTTTTTTTCTTAAAAGGGTACTGTAGAATAACTTATGTCACAAATACTACATCCTTCTTTAGTTAAATATGTTTCACTTAAGACATGACAAAGTGTCTTAGAAACATTTCATTTTGGAGTTAAGTGATTAAAGAAGAAAAATATTATTTATATAAACACAACACATAAGACCAGTGACTGAGAGGTTCTGGTTTTAAAGCTACTAGACGTTTGGGTTTAAACTTCTCTCGCGCTCGTCGACCTAACCGTTCGGAGTTTTCTTCGAACCTTGTCAATACGAGTTAGGAGCCCTTAGAATGACCCCTAGAGTGACCTATATCCCAAGCGTAGATAATCGGTTTTAACAAATAACCAACCATCCACAACACATAAGACATTTTAGATCATTACATAAGACATTTTAGATTATTACATTTAGTTAAGAAGTGATTTGACGTGCAAAATATTATTTATAAAATCATACAATAAGAGAATTTTAAAGATTTTTTCCTTTTAAATGAACAATTTTTAGTGACTATTTAACTTATTAAAGAGAGCGGGTATTTTGTTTAGAGTTATACGATTAAAATAAATTTTCAATAGATTTGACTTTATACAGCCAACATTTTAAAAAAAGGGAATGGAATCTAGTTTTTATAAATTAACGTTTTTCAATTTTACAAATACTTCACACCCCGTCTTTTTTCCCCCTCTTTTAGTAGACTTTACATACATAAGACATAAAAAGCGTTTTAGAATATATCATTTAGAAATTAAGTGGTTTGATAAATAAAATATTATTTATAAAAGCAATAGATACGAGAGTAATAAGGATTTTTACTTACATATGTACGAACTTCTGATATGTAAGACTTTCTAAATCATTGTGCAAGAATTAAGTGGTTATTGAACTTATAACATTACATGATGAAATAATCACGTGACGTATTTTTAAACCAATAAAATGTCAGTATTTTCAAACAAATAAAAAGTTAGTATTTTTACACGAGCGCCCTCTATCATTATATAAATTTCAATGAAACGAGTTCATAACATTCTACTGTGACCTGATATCGTTGTAATAGGTTGTATTTTTCATTTAAGTTATTGTGGAACGAGTTATGAATTCTTATGTTGGTGATGTAACCAACTTGGAGTGTCAACACTCATCACCAGAGTTAAATAATCAAGAGATGGATTCTACACTTTTATCCAAAGAAGGACTCGTTTCGAATTATGAAGTGAAACTCACCTCATCAGGACTAAAGAAACAGAAGTTACCTCATGTGCGTAAGATGTGTAACACAGCATTTCCTCGAAAAGTTAACTTAGTGTTTCATATGAAAAGTCATCTAAAGGAAAAATCTTTTTGCTGTGAGGTGTGTGCTGAAGTTTTTTCACAAAAGAGTGATTTACGTAAGCATCAAAAGATTCACAAATTGCCCAAACAATACAAGTGTAGTGATTGCAACGAGATATTTTCAAGAATGTCTGACTTATTAATACACAAGAAGACCCATAAGATTCGTAAACAATATTCATGTGCAAAGTAATGTGAAATATTTAAGTGTGAATCGGATTTTTTACAACATTGTGATACTTTTCATAAAGTTTTACTTAATATTGCGAAATCACCCTGTTTAAAAGATTTGTTATTTGAACTTATAGTGAAGCTTATAGATTAGTTCGAACTTATAGTGAATTAAAAGACAAAATGATATGCAAAATATATGAACTAGAATTAACAGACCAAAACATACATGTACATGCTGAGAATGCCTTTTTAAAGTTGTACAACGGCTTTGAAGATTTCACAGAACGAGTGTTTAATTGGACATTACGAAAAATTTTGAAATTAGAATTGATTACAGCTCAATATGACAGGCTTATTTGATTTGTATTATTTTAAATGATTAATAAATAGTTTGATTGCGAAAAAAAGTGTTTTCTTTAGCATACACTGTGTGACTTTTAAACTAATGTTGTGTATTTTGAATGTGTCAGACAAAACAGGAGTGTGTTGACATTTAAAAAAAAAAGATTTTACATAATATAAAAGTTTTACAATAAAAATTGACTTACCTAAAGTTTTTTCAAGATAGTCACGATATCCTTTCCATTACAATTATTTTAAGGAAATAGAATTTAATTTTGTTGTGAATAACACATTGTTGTTAACATCACGTGGTTTGTCTTATCATAACTATGAGATCCTAAGATCACTTCCTATTAACATGATAACGAAGAGTAAAAAAATGACTAATGCAAGCCGATTTTCCTGCCTAAACTTGTTATCAGCTTGCATGAGTGACTCATCTTTACATGTGTGGATTTGTATGTTGAAAAAATGATTGCTATGTTTAACCCGTGTAGACGATTTTTATCCGGAAGCTGTTTGAACTACCAAATTTCAGATATCACACATTTTACTAGAACATTTAAATATTTTAATGTCTTTTCTCCCGCAAATTGGAAACTTAGGATTATCACCTTTACATCGAGACATGGAAGGTAGAAAAATAATAACTTTACACTTAGACAATATTTTAATTTAAGAAGAATTAGACTTAACACATTGTTAGAGTTTCTTTGAAAAATATCTAGTTGGTTGTAAATTTTAGAAAATTCGACCTAACGAAATTAACACACTTAAAAATATCTAGTTGGTTATACATTTTATAAAATAAGCAACAAATAAACATTTCGATACATTGACAAAAGAAAATAATTAAGTTTAAGTAAACTTTACACTTAGACAATATTTCAAACTAAGAAAAATAATAACTTTACACTTATATAATATTTTCAACTAAGGAAAATTAATAACTTTAAAAATCAGACTTAACATATTGTTAAAGTTTTTTTAAAACAACACAACATTTTCAAAGCAGTGGAAATAGTATACCTGAAAAAATTTCAACTTAGTGGAATTTAATAGTGAAATTTTTTAACCTCACTCATTTAAAAAATAAAACTTTGTAAATTTTTTCCATTTTTAAAATAAAACTTATTTAAAAAATAAATAAGCAACTATTAAACATTTTGAATGTCTTAGACAAAGTGTGAATAAATTTGTTGAAATTATATAAAACATGAAAAATTTCATTACTTTTAAAAGAAATTTTATTTTTGGTGAAATAAACTCGAGGTATTTATTATATGTTACTTAAACTACATGAGAATTGATTGAAAATGTGTTACTTTTAATCACTCACAAGATAAGACATGATGTTACAATATACACATAGGAATGACATAGGAATTTCAGATGGGTTTTTCTCCCACACATGACGTCACTGATAACATATTTACTGATCAAGTCATAAAATCATAGTTTAGGGTAGGTTTTTAAGCATGGAGTTTAGTTGAGATTTAAGATATTTGAGAAATATAAACTACAACTTTGGCTACTTTTTGAAATTTCCCCCTGCATAAGAAAAAGAACATAGAAAAATAAAATGAAAAGTCGTATTTGAATGGAATCAAATTATTATCCTTTCACTTAACAGCTGAATGCGTCGGTAATTACATCACAAAGGCACTGATAACAACTGATTGAATATATTGTGTTTCTTTTTTAAGGTTAAATTGATTTAATATTCAAGTTATTTCTTAATGATACACTTAAAAACAATAAACTTAATTAGCATTCAAAAAGCAAACGATCACATTATTGTGTAAAACAATCAAATGTTTTAAAAGTCACGAGTTAAAATTTGAAATGACTTAGAGTTTAAGTAGAATTTAGATGTGAACCTTTTAAAATGAAATAATAGTTTTTTGTATCGCCCTCTATCGGTGGGTAATAGAATTAAGAGATAATTAAAAGTTTTAACTTGAATTCGAGCCCACAACAAAAATTATTTTTCGGTTTTATAATTTAGGGTAGCAGGGACCGATTTAGAAATTTGGGGGCCCTGGGCACAGATGCGTATGGAGGGGCCCCCTTGCACAGATTCTTTGAATAAAAAAAATATATCGAAAGCAGTACTTATTAAGATAACCACTACTGACTTTGATAATTTCTTTAAAATATTAATTAAAAAAATTAAATTTGATAATCATTAATTTACTTTTAAATAATTATTTGATAATTATGAATTTTTAATTGAATTTTACAATAAACTGTGTGGTGCTGATTACCTTTCTCTATGCAAGTCCATATATCTGGAATAATAAAGTATTCCACAACTAATAATAAATTTACCGCAGTACCAAGCTATAATTATTTAAAATATTAGCATATCCTATTAATCAAACGACTTTTTCTTTCCAATACAAGCAACTAAATTTACACAAGTAACTAGCAGAACCACACGACTTTGTCCATGTTAACCATGAGGGCCTTACATGTAAAATAAAAATGAAATAATATGGTAATCCCAAAAATGGAGTTCTGTACATTACTTCACATAAATTGTTAAAAGACAATCAGCAAAAAATGAAGTTACTTTGACATATCATAGATAATCTCTGACTCTGACAAACAGATTTTTTCGTTTTAATTTTGTTTTTTGACAGTTAAAACTCTTTTGGCCAATAATTGAAAAACCTTTAGTAGCATTTGGGGGCCCCTGAAAATTGGGGGCCCTGGGCCCGTGCCCCAAATGCCCTGCCGTAAATCAGGCACTGTAGGGTAGGTTTAACTGAGCAAGCCATGATATTTCAGTATTTATAGACGATTTAAGATATTCGATAAAGGAAATCATCTGAATTTTTAATTTAATTGAAGGGTTTACTGCTTAAAGTACTACAAAATGAGTACAACACGATGCATAGTTTTTTAATTAATTATATTTTTCGAAAGGTTAAATTGACTTATTGATAAACTTAGGATTTATGTTTAAAGTGAATAAATTTGACATGTTAGGTTCACTTAATAACAGAGGGTTGAATAAGTTATTTTTAATAAAAATAAAGTTTACTAAAAGTTTTTAAAGTTAAAAAAATATAGTTTTAAAAAATTTAAAGTTTACAAAAAGTTTAAAAATCTTTAAGTAAATCAAAATTAACTTTTTAATTTTAACTATTGAGAGACTATAATCTAACTGTTTATCCTTGTAACCAACTGGTGCATATCAACTATATACTCTGTATCTGCATATGCGCAGAAAAACATAGACATTTAATCTAACTTGAGTTCGACTTTAAATTATTTGCCAACTTTTAAGTTTAATTACTATACACAACTCGATTACCTTTCCCACAAAACACCTTTCAGAAACAAAACAGAAATTAACACTTACCGAAAAACACGTCCACTTTGGGTGTTAGTCACTCAACTAACGTTTCTCCCTTATCTTTGCTAGGGGGCGCTGCAATCGCCGCTAGAGGCGTTAGTAGTCTTCAGGTGTGTGATAAGAATAAACTTTAAATCCAACTTACACTCGCTCAGTCATTCTTGCTTCTCTCTACCTTGCTAACAACCGTTTGCTGCTGGCTCATTGTTTGGTTGTTTAAACTTGTTGAATGACGTCATCATGTGTTTGTCTAAACTTGTCCAGTCTTGTTTTGATGCAGTACGTCTATTTAGATGAGTCATCACTCGCTTATCTTGGTTGACTTGTCCAAACTTGTTTTTGTGTGGCACGTCTATTTGGGTGAGTCATCGTTCGCTTATCTTGCTTTACTTGTTTGAACTTGTCTAGTATCCACCACCTCATGTCTTTTGTCATAGCTTGAATATACTTTACACCAATCACTTAAATATAAAAGTCTTGTCACAACTTACTTAAACTTTGATAAAAATATTAATTATTTATAAATTTCATCAAATTCTTATTTTTCTGATACATTTACTATGTAATTTTCGTTCAAAAATATGGTAAAGCCCGATTTTAAATTGAAGTCTAAGATAAATTCCCCAAATTTGTAACATTTTAACACTAATAATAAATATTGTAAGCACCCAGTACATACAAGTTTTGTAAAAATAATATTACTTATAGCTAACTCGTTATGTCCCATGATACAAAACTTCAATATAACTAAAATCAGTGTTAAACGAAAATATAATCACGTGTCTTTATATATTATTTTGAAATGCAAAGCATTATATCTAAACGAATGATATAAGGAGTAGTTAGAATAGTTCTTATATTTTTGTTAGTAAAAAATTTATACACATTATCTTACAAGGTTGCAATATTCAACACACGGTTCACCATATTTAAAAACGATTCACCATGATTTAAAAACTTAGTAACATATTTTAAATTTATAAATTTAAATTAAAAATACTTAAGTATTTATAATTGTTTATATATAAAAATATGTTTTAATTTAAATTTATAAATTTAAAATATGTTACTAAGTTTTTAAATCACTACTTTAAAAAGGATCATTTTAAGGATCATTAAAAGGATCATAATCATTTACTTTAAAAAGGCATTCTCAGCATGTACATGTATGTTTTGGTCTGTTAATTCTAGTTCATATATTTTGCATATCATTTTGTCTTTTAATTCACTATAAGTTCGAACTAATCTATAAGCTTCACTATAAGTTCAAATAACAAATCTTTTAAACAGGGTGATTTCGCAATATTAAGTAAAACTTTATGAAAAGTATCACAATGTTGTAAAAAATCCGATTCACACTTAAATATTTCACAACACTTTGCACATGAATATTGTTTACGAATCTTATGGGTCTTCTTGTGTATTAATAAGTCAGACATTCTTGAAAATATCTCGTTGCAATCACTACACTTGTATTGTTTGGGCAATTTGTGAATCTTTTGATGCTTACGTAAATCACTCTTTTGTGAAAAAACTTCAGCACACACCTCACAGCAAAAAGATTTTTCCTTTAGATGACTTTTCATATGAAACACTAAGTTAACTTTTCGAGGAAATGCTGTGTTACACATCTTACGCACATAAGGTAACTTCTGTTTCTTTAGTCCTGATGAGGTGAGTTTCACTTCATAATTCGAAACGAGTCCTTCTTTGGATAAAAGTGTAGAATCCATCTCTTGATTATTTAACTCTGGTGATGAGTGTTGACACTCCAAGTTGGTTACATCACCAACATAAGAATTCATAACTCGTTCCACAATAACTTAAATGAAAAATACAACCTATTACAACGATATCAGGTCACAGTAGAATGTTATGAACTCGTTTCATTGAAATTTATATAATGATAGAGGGCGCTCGTGTAAAAATACTAACTTTTTATTTGTTTGAAAATACTGACATTTTATTGGTTTAAAAATACGTCACGTGATTATTTCATCATGTAATGTTATAAGTTCAATAACCACTTAATTCTTGCACAATGATTTAGAAAGTCTTACATATCAGAAGTTCGTACATATGTAAGTAAAAATCCTTATTACTCTCGTATCTATTGCTTTTATAAATAATATTTTATTTATCAAACCACTTAATTTCTAAATGATGTATTCTAAAACGCTTTTTATGTCTTATGTATGTAAAGTCTACTAAAAGAGGGGGAAAAAAGACGGGGTGTGAAGTATTTGTAAAATTGAAAAACGTTAATTTATAAAAACTAGATTCCATTCCCTTTTTTTAAAATGTTGGCTGTATAAAGTCAAATCTATTGAAAATTTATTTTAATCGTATAACTCTAAACAAAATACCCGCTCTCTTTAATAAGTTAAATAGTCACTAAAAATTGTTCATTTAAAAGGAAAAAATCTTTAAAATTCTCTTATTGTATGATTTTATAAATAATATTTTGCACGTCAAATCACTTCTTAACTAAATGTAATAATCTAAAATGTCTTATGTAATGATCTAAAATGTCTTATGTAATGATCTAAAATGTCTTATGTGTTGTGGATGGTTGGTTATTTGTTAAAACCGATTATCTACGCTTGGGATATAGGTCACTCTAGGGGTCATTCTAAGGGCTCCTAACTCGTATTGACAAGGTTCGAAGAAAACTCCGAACGGTTAGGTCGACGAGCGCGAGAGAAGTTTAAACCCAAACGTCTAGTAGCTTTAAAACCAGAACCTCTCAGTCACTGGTCTTATGTGTTGTGTTTATATAAATAATATTTTTCTTCTTTAATCACTTAACTCCAAAATGAAATGTTTCTAAGACACTTTGTCATGTCTTAAGTGAAACATATTTAACTAAAGAAGGATGTAGTATTTGTGACATAAGTTATTCTACAGTACCCTTTTAAGAAAAAAAAGCTATATTACAAGTCAATTAAAAAAAATTATATAATTAAAAAGTATATATATATTGTTTAAGTATCCTAAAAACGATTATTTAAGTTAGTCCACAAATTTGTAAACTTAAAAAAACGGAAGATGTAATGTAACACAAAGAAGTATGACAAATTTTTCCCCCATAAAGATTAGTCTCAATGACTTGAATTAATTTTTTCCCCTAAAAATGACACATTACTTTTAGTATACAAGTTTGTGAAACGGCTTTTATAAGAAAATATTACGCTGAATACAATATTAAGCCTTGTAATTTAATTCAATAACAAAAATGCGTGGGTGTATAGCTTATATTTACATTTTTTAAAATCACTTTGCTTTCGTTTTTAAAATGTATAAACACGTTATTTTTCGTAACAAAACTCTATTTCGAATATAATGTTGTACAAGAAATGTACAAGAAAGAATTAGGCATACTATCTTCGTCAATCTCTATAAATAAAATTTCGTATAGAAAGTAAAAATTTTCCCTCTAAATTATTATTTCGAATATTGAAGTGATCTGTTGACAGAGTGTTGTAAGAGAAATGTGCTTGTAAATTAAACAAACAGATGTAATAGCATTCATATTAAACCAAAACTCTCGAATTACTCAATAGCTAAAGAAAATTTCCTGCAGTTCATTAAAACTATGATAAAGATATCTCAATACATGTCTGAAGTCCCCATCTCTTGCATTTAAAGAAATAACATTACAAGTTCCCGCTAGCATAGTGGATAAACACATTGGTTTACCACATATAAGATAGTGGGTTCAATTCCTGCCTGTGCCAGCGTTGAAAAATAATTCTTTTAATGAGCAATTACTTCTAAAATTGGTGTCACTAAAAATTAAAATGATAGAAAAAAAATAATTTATAACGGTTTAAGAATAAATAAAATTCAAAACACTAAAAAATAATTTAACCCTCTACAAAGAACAAAATCTATGTGTCTAATCATGCACCTTCCTTATCTCTCTCATCTTAATTACTTCCGGTCTCACAAACCACCTGTCCTGTTCCAACAAGCTCCCAAACATTTTCCTAAAACATGTTTACTGCTTCCTGAAAACCCTTTTTGGAAAAAGCATGTCTAATCCCGTTTCCGATCTTATTTCCTGTCGCGTTTCCAGTCTAAAAATAAATTTCACGTTAAACTTTTATAAAGTAAAACAAAGTCAGAAAGATTTCCATTTTCTTTCATGTGTTAGTTAGCAAAAAAAAAAAAAAAAAAAAATTATTTCAAGTTAAAAAAAAAAAAAAAAAAAAAAAAAAAGATACTTGTAAGAAATAATTCCATTTTTATTTCAGGTTAGCATAAGCCCCCCCACAAAAATAAGCCCTCCCCCTCTCTCCCTTATCGCATTCACTTCCTGTCGCGTTTCCGGTTAAATTTCCTGTCTACACTTCCTGTCTCAACCTGTTTTTTATCCACACCTGCGACTTCCGGTGACCTTCACCGTTCGCAGAACTTCCTGTCTCAACATGTCTGTTATCCACACCTGCGACTTCCGGCTCCGGCTCCGCGCACATAGCGCCTGCTGGAGCGAAACTCTCGTTCTCCTACTACTAATGCCTCTCCGTTGAAATGAACAAGATTCCACTCTACATAATACGAAAGACATCCGACAGATGAAGAAATTTAATATTTATGCGGAGATGCATTTATTTCTAGAGAAAAGTAAATATATCTCCGTTGAATAAACAAGATTCGTCACTCAAGAATACGACAGACATCCGACAGAAGAAGAAATTAAATATTTATGCGGAGATGCATTTATTTATAGAGAAAAGTAAATGTATCTCCGTTGAAATGAACAAGATTTCACTCTACATAATACGACAGACATCCGACAGAAGAAGAAATTAAATATTTATGCGGAAAGGCATTTATTTATGGAGAAAAGTAAATGTATCTCCGTTGAAATAAACAGTATTCGTCACTCAAGAGTACGACAGACATCCGACAGAAGAAGAAATTAAATATTTATGCGGATTTGCATTTATTTATGGAGAAAAATCAATGCCTCTCCGTTGAAATGAACAAGATTTCACTCTATATAATACGACAGACATCCGACAGAAGAAGAAATTAAATATTTATGCGGCGATGCATTTATTTCTTGAGAAAAGTAAATGCCTCTCCGTTGAAATGAACAAGATTCTACTCTACACTACTCTGCATAATAATACAGACATTCGACAAAAGAAGAAATTAAGTATTTATGCGGAGACTCATTTATTTCTGAAGAAAAGTAAATGCCTCTCCGTTGAAATGAACAAGATTTCACTCTACATTATACGACAGACATCCGACAGAAGAAGAAATTAAATATTTATGTGGAGATGCATTTATTTCTGCAGAAAAGTAAACGTATCTCCATTGAAATAAACAAAATTCGTCACTAAAGAATCCGACAGAAGAAGGAATTAATAATTTATACGGAGATGCATTTATTTCTGGAAAAAAGTAAATCCCTCTCCGTTGAAATGAACACGATTCTACTCTGCATAATAATACAGACATCTGACTGAAGAAGAAATGAAATATTGATGTGGAGATGCATTTATTTCTGGAGAAAAGTAAATGTTTCTCCGTGGAAATAAACAAGATTCGTCACTCAAGAATACGACAGACAACCGAAACAAGAAGAAATTAAATATTTATGCGGAGATGCATTTATTTCTGAAGAAAAGTAAATGCCTCTCCGTTGAAATGAACAAGATTCCACTCTACATAATACGAAAGACATCCGACAGATGAAGAAATTTAATATTTATGCGGAGATGCATTTATTTCTAGAGAAAAGTAAATATATCTCCGTTAAATAAACAAGATTCGTCACTCAAGAATACGACAGACATCCGACAGAAGAAGAAATTAAATATTTATGCGGAGATGCATTTATTTATAGAGAAAAGTAAATGTATCTCCGTTTAAATAAACAAGATTCGTCACTCAAGAATACGACAGACATCCGACAGAAGAAGAAATTAAATATTTATTCGGAAAGGCATTTATTTCTGGAGAAAAGTAAATTTATCTCCGTTGAAATAAACAAGATTCGTCACTCAAGAATACGACAGACATCCGAAAGAAGAAGAAATTAAATATTTATGCGGAGATGCATTTATTTCTGGAGAAAAGTAAATGTATCTCAGTTGAAATGAACAAGAGTCCACAGTACATAATACGGCAGACATCCGACAGAAGAAGAAATTAAATATTTATGCGGAGATGCATTTATTTATGGAGAAAAGTAAATGTATCCCCGTTGAAATAAACAAGATTCGTCATTCAAGAATACGACAGACATCCGAAAGAAGAAGAAATTAAATATTTATGCGGAGATGCATTTATTTCTGGAGAAAAGTAAATGTATCTCAGTTGAAATGAACAAGAGTCCACAGTACATAATACGGCAGACATCCGACAGAAGAAGAAATTAAATATTTATGCGGAGATGCATTTATTTATGGAGAAAAGTAAATATATCTCCGTTGAAATAAACAAGATTCGTCACTCAAGAATACGACAGACATCCGACAGAAGAAGAAATTAAATATTTATGCGGAGATGCATTTATTTATAGAGAAAAGTAAATGTATCTCCGTTGAAATAAACAAGATTCGTCACTCAAGAATACGACAGACATCCGACAGAAGAAGAAATTAAATATTTATTCGGAAAGGCATTTATTTCTGGAGAAAAGTAAATTTATCTCCGTTGAAATAAACAAGATTCGTCACTCAAGAATACGACAGACATCCGAAGGAAGAAGAAATTAAATATTTATGCGGAGATGCATTTATTTCTGGAGAAAAGTAAATGTATCTCAGTTGAAATGAACAAGAGTCCACAGTACATAATACGGCAGACATCCGACAGAAGAAGAAATTAAATATTTATGCGGAAAGGCATTTATTTCTGGAGAAATAAATAGATTTGAAATTATTGTTTTTTAATTTTAATTAGTATATTCTGAAATTGTCAACACCGGTGACTTTTGTAAAAATGCCTGACAACATTAAAAGTGAAATAAAAAACGCCATTATAAAAAAATAAATTGGTACTAATTAATTGGTAATAGCGTTTGCTATTAAATTTTATGTTTTGATATAGGAGTAAAAATAATAAGAAAAACAATTAAAAAAAACTTATAGTTTTCAGATGAAGAATCTATAAGAAAGTCTGGAATAAAGAAACAAGATTTGAAATTACTCTTACTTTATAAATCATAGTAATTCCGTTTTCACAATCAAATTGAAAGTCAATTTTGTGCTTAGTTCTCTATACTCAAAAGAACATATTCAGGTCTTTGTCTCCAGCAACTTTTAGGTGCGTTTGTAATTATATAAATACGTAGAACCTATTGTCATCGTCTGGTGTCTGGTCCGTCCGTCTGTCTGTCCGTCCGTCCGTCCACATATAACAACGCAAAAACTACCCAACCGAATGGTTTGAAATTCAAGATATATTATCTTTGCAGAATTTTGTCGAGACATTTCAAATTTTATGAAAATCGAATCAAAACTTTAGAAAATATTAATAAAAAGATTGATTAAGAAATTTGAATTTTTTTTCTTTTAAATCGGTACTTTCTTGTTATAGGAGCTTCCGATGTTAAATCGTCAAGCAACCGAGATACTTATGTTATTACAGAAATTAATCTGCAGACGATATAATTCATTTCACAGAATTAAAAATCATCAAGATCTGTATATTTATATAACTAGCTATATTACGAACGCACTTTATTTGTCACGTTTGACGTACAATTTCTAACTTGTCTATTTTCAACTGCTATAAGGTTACAGATGATTTTATGACCATTATTGCTGCATCAACAGCCGTGTAATATAATAGTCCTGTGACCTGTCGGAAACAAATTATCGAAATTAAATTATCTGATCCTATTGTTACTGCTACGAAATGACAATGGCTAAAAAAATACGTTGTACATCCATACAAATTTAGAGAGGTCAGTTTTCTTAAAAATATATAGCAATATAGTTTTTGTATTCTATTAGTTTCCTTCCGCTAATGTACTTTATTATTATTATTATTATTATTATTATTATTATTATTATTATTATCATTATTAGTATCCTCGAAAACTTCTGTAAACTTAAAATAAAAATACTGTGTTCACACTATTTAAAAATTTTGCTTAAATAACTGCTGCTACTGTAATTTGTATTTTATACAGTAATTACATTTGTAATATTTTTATACTTATCTTAAAGATAGACATTTCTTTAATCTCTGTAAATGTTTCTACAGGGAAATTTCATATTAATAAAGAACAAACAAATTACCCTCTTATTTATCACCTTTCAAAATTAAACGCTGATATTTTTTGTAAATAAAATAACGAATTATTATTATACATCTTATGCGTTTTTTGTGTAGTATCTTCCACACTGACTTTTACACTATACGCGTGACTTGAAAATCTCAATGATAGGTTGAAACCTTGAAATCTTCCATAAGAAAATTTCAAAGAAACTAGCGTATGCATAAACAGATATTTTCATACAATTCCTATATTTCATCTGCTTAAAAACTTTTATAAAAATCAATTTTTTTTTTTATAAAATTGCACGGATATAAAACTTTAAATATTATAATACTGTGTAAAGTAAATTTTTGCAAACATTTAGCAGAATTTTAAATCTTATATAGTTTTACTTAAATTGACATTTTATATTTAAAATATGACAAGCCCTATTAAAATAAAAATTTAGTGTTAACGAATGTTATTTTTTGGTAGTTCTTCATTTCTGACAGTTTTATCATTTATCATGGAAAATACAGAAAAATCTTTTCTTTTTACCATAGTTTTAAAAATGTTGAATTGCTTTGCAGAAAATAAAGAAGAAGCTGATTAAATATATTAATGAAAACAGTGTAATTTGCAGAAACTACTTACTCAGCACTGTTCTTTAGAACTTTTTAATTACATTCACACCACTAATATCTACAAATCTAATCTTTTTAGTAATATACTCTGCAGTGGCTTCTATCACCAATACATAATTAATATATCAAGTGATCTCGGACGATTTCGTCGTCTGGGACGGAAGTATACAAATAGGATTGAATATTTATTGTCTGCAATTGCTGGTGGATGCAAGTAGAAGGGAAATTTCGTGACGGATTCTGTATGAAGCGCAACGGGGATGATGGGAAGATGGTCAAACAGTATTTTATTTTTGTGGCAACGCTGATTTGAGAAAAACCTTTCATTTCATTTATGCAAACAATGCTGATTTTATTTTTAATTAAATGTAATTTTCATCAAATTTGGTTTAACGAAATGTGAGTGTACTATGTCAGAAAACTGTTCAATTTTTTTTCTTATGGTATCTCTTTTATCGTTTTGCATTTATTATTCGCTTAGAAAAAGGGATGTTGAAAACAGAAATATTTATTAGCATTTCCTAATTTCATAAAATAAAACAATGACTCTTATCAAATGCAAGCAATTTTTAACAAAAGTATGCAACAGTAAGATAACGTGCAAGAAAGCCAAAATAAATAAATAAATAGATAAATAAATAAACTAAAATAAAAAAACATTATCTTAAATTCAAATCTGTATTAGATCTGCTCAGAATAAATTTTACTTCTTATTTTCATCAAAATCACCAGAAGAAAAGGGATTTTAGTTAAATTTAAATAAGGGATTGGTTTTAAATTTTATAATCAGGTGAAGGAGATATGCACCACCTCCACCCCCATTATACACAACCGAATTTCAAGTATCCATTACAATTAAGTCAAATTTATCTGTATAATTTCACTTGATTTATAATTCATTTAATCCTTTTCAAATAAGTTATGTAAATTTAAACTATAAATCCTAATAGAGTTGCCTTTATTTTCTGGTTTGCATATTTTAAGAGTTAAATCTTTTTAATATAATTTTTACTTTTATGTCTACAGTTTCTTTCCTAAAATCTTTAAAAAATACAATCAATTATTTGTTGATATTACGGAGGTGAAGGGGGGGGGGGGAGGTAAATGTATGTGTTTATTTTATAAGTAGCTGCATTATGTAAGAAAGCGTACTAAAGTTTTAAAATACATCGAATTTAAACTGATTCTTGATCAAAGTTCTTTTTATGATTTATTTAAAGAAATTAGACCAGAGTTCTTTATTGTAATAAAAATAAAGATATCAAATACCGTTATACAGCCCCCCCCCCCTCAAACATTTTGAAATACCAAGATATAACTTGAAATTGTATGGAAATCTACCGACGAAGCACTACTAGCCCTCCCCTAACGAAATCCTGCCAATTTTTCTATGTAATAGTTTAATTTGGATATAACATAGATGTAGATTTCTATATTATATCTTTGTATAGATTAGAGGCACCATTTGGGAGATCCATATGGAGGCAGTTGTAGCACACAGCCCCCTCCAATTAATTTGATTTTCCAGAATGTATCAGATTCTCAAGTCAGACTCAAAAACTGTTTTTTAACAAAATGCATGAAATCTAAAAAAACTTTTCAGATTTTATTAAAATAGAACATCAACATTAAATAAAAAAAGTCAAAGCACAGGCATTACTTATTATAAGCAATATTGGCTAAATCCTTGCTTTTGCAAGAATTTTCATGTGAGAAACATTTATCAGTAACGAGTTCTTTTGACTTATTTAAAAATATGTGTGAGAATAAAATTGTATTAGTTGTTGAACAGATGTGCGCAACAAGATTAAATCAAAATACCGCCCAACCCTTCAAAAAGAAAAAAACACGAAATGGCGTTGCTATATATATTATATTATTTCTATGTTCATATCTGATATTTCTAACGTGTAACACTACAGATCAGTCACTTCAATGTTAAGTCCGCAAGTCATACTTTTCTTCCGAACACATTTTATTCAATTTTTTTATATTAGTAAGGAAAGGAGCGTCACCTTGGTAGACTTTTTGTACATTTTATTTTCGCTCAATTTTTACGCAATGACTAGCTTCATATTGCTTGATGGTTTAGAAAAAAAAATAGCGTGTTTAAAATATATATATATGTGTATGAAAATAAATTTATACTCCTTTAATACTGTACTATCCAGCCCCATAAAGTAGGGTAGATTGAGGCACACTGTTTTATGCGTCATTCATACTGTCAGGATACATTATTCCTCGAAGAAGGGTTATTATATGATACTAAATATTAACGCTTCAATAAATAATAAATCAGAAACATCATAGCAGAAATTATTTACCGTATATACTCGTGTATAAGTCGACCCCGCCAATTCTTACGCAAAATTTTGGAAAAAATTGAATTTTCGTGTATAAGTCGAACCACATTTCTGGTAGTATGTTGAAAAATGATGTGTAATCGAGGATAAAAAAAAGTAATAAATTTTCAAAAATTAGTAATTTCTTTTTTTTTTTTTTTACGTTTCTAATCAGACTTTTTTTTTTTAAATTCAACATTTTAAAATTGTCTAATTATGTAAAACTGAAGAAGCATAAACTATTTTGAAAGCTATTTACATCAATTTTATAATTACTTACCTTTTTTTTTTTTTTTTTTTTTGAAAAATCTATTCAACCCTTATTTACAAGGGTAAACAACTTCCCAAACTGCTAAAATATAGTACTTCCTTGAATTGTAGGACTTTTAGGAGAGAAATCTAGAAGCATTCTCAAGTTGAACTCTTTTTAAAAAGGGGATTAAAATGTTGAAAGGAATGTCCCTGTATTGAAGGGAATTCTATTCCAATAGAAAATGAGTGCAGAACAATTACAGAGACATTATTGTTGAACTTTTTGAAAATACAGAAAAATCTCTTTTTTTTCTACGATAGTTTTAAAAATGTAGTGGTGCTTTGCAGAAAATAAAGAAGAAACTTGATTAAATATATTAATGAAAAAAGTGCAATCTGCAGAAACTACTTAGTCAGCACTGTTCTATAGAACATTTTAATTACACTCACACCGGTAATATCTACAAAATTTATTTTATAAGTAATATACTCTGCATCAAGTACAGCACTATCATATTCATGATTAATCTGTTACATAGTGAAAATCCTAAAGCTATATTCGATATTGATATATTTCTCGGATTTCGGGTCCGTGTTGAACCATACCGGTTCAACGGCCCGAAACAGTGTTACAATTGTCAAAAATTTAACCATTCTTCATTTACCTGCAATTACAACCCCGTCTGCCTTAAATGCAGCGGGGCTCACAAATCTACAAATTGTCCCATAACGGACCCAAAACAATTCTGTTGCGCTAACTGTAGCGGCAATCACACAGCAAACTTTTCAGGGTGCCCTAAGCGTCCCAAAAATCAAAAACCTCAAACTGCTACAAAAGGCGATAATTTTTCAAATAATAGAATCAGTGACCCTAAAGATAAAAATTCCATAACTCTTAATCCTATTAATTTTCCTGCCCTGCCATCCAAAAACAACATTAATCCTTTAGACAATGCTAATGCACAAATCAGTTCCAATGGGTTCGCCAAATTAAATTATCCTGACCTATTTAAAAATTTAGACCCAATTATAGAAAAACTCAAAATTCTTAATGACCTCCTCGAAAATATAAGTAAACTTACTACTAATTTAAATATACCTTTTCAAAAATTAATTGAAACAAATTTTTGCACTGTGAAAAATGTGTCTGAAAAGCCTTAGAGGCCTCTCTCCGACAGCAATTCTACAATTTTCCTATTGGCTCTCTAGTTCTTGACTCCTCCTCCTTTCAGGAGTTGCGCATGCGTTTGCTATATACCTAAATTTTATACATGTATGGTGCCTAAAAAGGGCCTTTTTTTTTTTTTTTTTTTTTTTTTTTTTTTTTTTTTTTTTTTTTTTTTACGGTTGTTCTCGGTCATTTGCCATCTTTGCCAGCTGCTCAAGTCATGCTCATGCTGTTTTTTCAGTCAGTTTTTTCTCCATTCGTCATGTTCTCCGGAGATGTGTGGTATAGACCACAGGAGCCTCGGTAAAGTTCTTTCGAAGTACAGCACTATTTACACAAACTATGTAACATATCTAGCGATCTCGGACGCTTTCGTTGTTCGAGACCGAAGTACAGAAATAAAATTAAATATTTCTTGTCTGCAAATGCTAATGTATGCAATCGGAATGTACGGCAGATAATGTCTACTGCTGAAGAACTCCCGTGCCGCAGTTGACTTTCGAAAGTCCGGAATTCTAATTTGCACTTCCACAACATTGACTGTGATCGCCCCAACCAGCTATACTGGATGCACATGCTTGTCAAAGAGCCAATAGTGTTGAAGGGTTTAAAATGCACTAAAGCACACGTACACGTGGTGAAATTTCAGCAAGCCTGTTTTCATGGTATGCTTATTAAATATTATTTGGTTAAATCTAAATCAATCTTAAATAAATTCATCATCTTTCTATCTATTTTATTTATTTCGTAAGGATTTATTATCTTTTAAAAATTAAACTTGCGTAAGAACTACTTTACTTTATTTTTGAGCAAAATTAGAAAAATATGTACCAGCAGTTTTCATTTATCTTATTATTATTTAATCTTTTATGATATGTGGCATATTTTTATATTTTCATTTCTTATTAATAAGTGAGAATCCTTTAAATGTATTTTTATTCAAATAAATACAGAATGACATTTGGCTATTATCTGTGTACCTTCTTATCCACTTACTACTCCACAATTTGAAAAAAACTTACGTTATAGTTTATGTATTTAAAAAATCGTTTATGTATTTAAAAATTTCAAATGTTTAATAATAATAATTTCTTGTATGTAGTAATTGAATTTTAACTTATTCAAATTTACCATTTCCTTTAATTTTTTAATTATTTAAAGCGATTTTTTTTCACGTATCCTAATACTTTGATGTTGTACAAAAATTTATTTAATAATATTACTCAACTTCAGAGGATTTCGTATGTGCAATCTTAATTTATTAAATTTTTGTTGTACAATATTTTTGAATTTTAAAGTATTATTATTACTAAACTTGTTTAATACATTTGATTTCTAAGATATGTAAAATAAATTAATTTTGATTAAATTAATCTATTTAAATATCTGACACTTTAAATGTACATAATAATAAACATGAGATATCTTGAAAATGTATATTTATGTCCGAAAAAGAAAGATTTAGAAAGAAAAAAAAAAGAAAAAATGTAAATAATGTTACTTGATTTAAATAAAAAAGAAATTATAGAGCATCAAGTTATTTATAAAGCAAGTTGCAAATGATTTTGAACAACAATTCTCAATCTGTATAAGTGATAAAAAAAAGTGTAAAGAATTTAGTAAAAACCAAAAATAGGCAAATATGCAACATGCAGATCATATAAAAATATTTTAGAATAAAGTTACAGAAATCTTTTTTTATTTTGTCCAGGATTTATATAAACTTTAAATTTTGATTTTATATTTCCTAAGAAGATATTAATTTTTACGAAATTAAAATATGCAGAAATATTTAACTTACTTGAGATTTTGATGGGTTTAATAATGCTTAAACAACTGAGAATAATTTATAACTAACTTATTAGTATTTCAAGAAGGATAAAAAAAAATTGTAAAAATCGGAAACAGTTATTTTGTGGGTTCATAAACAGGGTACAGAATACATTTTTAATCATGCACTCTGTGAAATTTTCGTTTATTTCCGGGTAGTATGACAGTAACGGTAATCAGAAATTTTCAATCTTGTCATTAAACAATGTCATACAGCGATGAAATATACTAATTCTTAATGAAAACTAATCAGATTATGTATTACTTTTAATGATTAATATTATTTATTTTCTTTTTATTTCTTATAACTGAAGAATACCATTTTTTTTGTAAGAAACTATTTGTTGTAAATTTTCACCTCATAATAAATATTCAATTAAAGCAAATTGTTGAACACATTAAATTCTACATTTGAAAAAATATATATCCACTGTTTCAGAAATGAATCTCTATTAAAATATTCGTATTCTTCACGTCATTATAAATTATTGTAAGTAAACAGAAAATAACTGCCCTCCACTTCTGTCTGTATCTATTTATCGTCATCTGTGTAGAAAAAAAGATCAGACGTCAATTAACCCCAATAAAAAAAATTCAAAGCCCACTCATTCTTTGTCGGCTTGTTACGGCCCTGACAGGTGTGTGGGGGGGAGGGGGGGTATTTTTGTGAGATTAGATGATTGATTGGTTATTTTTACTGCAAATAAACAAACACGACAGAAAAAGTGGAAAAAATAAAAAAATAATAAAATTTTAAGTGCTGGGGATAATTAGACATTTCTTGGCTATTTAGATGTCCGTTTATTTATTGTTTACTATAAAGTGACCAATTTGGGAGACAAAGATTTATGCTTTGTGAGGCGGAGGAAGGAAAGTGGAAATATGTGGATGGGATGAATGGATTTTAAATGATACGCATAGACATAGTATTCCTGCTGTTGCTATTACCAACATGCATAAATCACACATCATAAATAATTAAAGCAGTTGAAATTGAAAAATAAGTATGTCAAAGGTATTGATTTCTGCTATGATGAGAAACTCTTTAATTTATAAAACAGTCAAAATTTCGTATAGATACATGCAGGGCCTTAGTTAGAAAATTGGAGACTTAGGTACAAACAGATGCTTTGTATATATATACATACAGTAGCCCTGGTCTCACCCCAACCCTTCACAACCGTTCACCGTTCTGAAAATTGCTAATAGAAAAGAAGACAAGGAAAAATATTTAAACATAACTAAAACATTTCTGGGAATAGCAAATGGTATAAAAAATATTCTATTTAAATTACATGAAAATTATGTAGTAATACTAATTAAAAAAAAGTGCTAAGAAAATCCTTTGATCAAAAAATAATTTTTCTCGTTGAACTCAAAAGAGGATTTTGGGGGCCCTTTGGATGCGGGGCTCCTCGCGATTGAGACCATCGCAACCCCTTAAATTCCACTCCTGCGGATATCAATAATTATACTTCCTAAGATGAAAACTTGTATAAAGCGGAATATTTTTCGGTTCCTTTCGATTCCATTTTCAAGGTTTTAATGAATCAGTATTTGACAAAGCTGATTACTTAGTTCAGTATTACAGATTATCTGATTATATACTTTAAATTTTAGAAACTTAGAAAAAATTAGCTTTGGAAATTTTCTTTTCAGAGGGGGGGGGGGGGGGGGGGGGCGCCAAAATCCATGTTTGCCCCGGGCGCCAAAAAGGCTAGTTTCGGCACTGGCACTAATATGGGACTAACAAGAAATACAAGTGCTATGCATGACATAATATAATATTATATATATGCATATATATATATATATATATATATATATATATATATATATATATATACAAATTTATCTAAAAAGTAAGGAACTAAATCAGCCCTTCTTTTACCATTTTACTCTAACCATTTCGGCAGGGGAAAGAAGCTCAGTTCCTTAAACCTCTCACACATTTCAGTATGACATGGAGATGTGCCTGAAAAATGAAAGTTAATAAGCTACTTTTAAAGTTAACTCTTCTGCACCTGATTTCCGATTTAGCCAAAATCGACTTGAGATTAGCCGTGGTGTTACTGTGAATTAACATACTTCTGCATTGACAATCTTTGCGCCGCCTGTGGGAAAGATTAAAAAACTCCTTAAATTAAACTGCTTCTAAATTTGTCGAACTTATTTGTAGGTCTCTTGAAATGAGCATTATATGTATTCATTTATTCAGAAAGACAGGGTTGGAGCTATTTTCCAGTTATTTGAAAATAGATTTTGTGGTCTCACGTAAATTAGGCTGCAGGACTGAGAAGGATATTGGATTAAGGAGAAGGACAAATTCATTGCATGCCAGAAAACTCAAAAAGAAAGAAACAATATCAACCCTTTTTTCATTTTGCTGCAATCTCTTCGGAGAGGGAATAGAGCTGTAACCTCATAACCCCCGTCCCCATCGCCTTCTTTGATTAATGTATGCTGGGGCATCACTGTGATACATGGAACTAACTAGAATGGCTGTATGATAGAAAAAAAATTACAAATTTATCTAAAAAAAGAAAATAATCAGGAGTTTTTTCATTTCATTTTTGATTATTTTGGGAGGGGGAGCTGTAACCCAATCAGCTCCTTCCCTTCTTTGGAATCAATTTAGACTAATATGGATTATTTGGACTAACGAGAATGGCTAATCCGCTGTATGACAGAGAACTAAATTACAAATTTATCTCAAACAGAAAAAAAACAGCACTTCTTCATTTCATTTTCGACTATTTCCGGAGGGAGCTGCAATCCCTTTAGACCCATTCCAGCTATGCTAATTATTATTATGCCAGCTATTATAACTGTGGTCAAACTGTGCAGTAATATGGGACTAAAGAGAAGAGTGCGGCTAGACCGTTAAATGATAGAAGGGAGGGATTAGAAATTTCTCTCAAACAGAAAGGTTAACAAATCAGCACTTTTGTTCATATCATTTTCGACAATTTTGAAAGGGAGGGGGCTGTAACCCCATCAGTCTTCTTTCCCTTCTTTAAGTATGCTGTAGTGTCAATGTAGATTAATATGGGACTAACGAGAAGGGCTAATTCTCTGTATAACAGAAAACTAAAGTACAAATTTATCTTTAAAAAAAATCAGCACTTTCTCTTTTCATTTTTTCCTATTTCAGGAGGACCCCATTGCCTCCTCTAACCTCATTGCCCCCTTCAACCTCTTTCGGCAACTGTGCACTGATGTAGGACTAAAGAGAAGAGAGTGGCTAGTTCATTGAATGATAAAAGGAAAAAAAAAATACAAATTTCTCTCAAACAGAAAGGGAAAAAATATCAGTGCGTTTTTCCAATGTCATTTTCGACAATTTCAGAAGGGAGTGGTGGGCTGTAACCCCATCAAGCTCTTTCCCTTTCTTTGGGAATGCTGTAGTGTCTATGTGGACTAATATAGGACTAACGAGAAGGGATAATCCGTGGTAAAACAGAAAACTAAATTACAAATTTATCTCAAACAAAGAAAAAATTTACCACCATTTTCATTTCATTTTCGACTATTTCGCAAGGGGGCCTGTAACCTCATCAGCCCTCTTCCCCTCGTTGGGTATACTGTGGTGTAACTGTGCACTGATATGAGACTAAACAGCATGGGTAGTTCTTCGCATTTCAGAAAACAGAGTTACAAATTTATCTCAAACAAAAAGAAAAAAATCAGTATTTTTTTTCATTTAATTTTCGACTATTTTGGGAGGGGGCTGTAACCCCAAACCCCCTCTTCCCCTTTTTGGGTATAATGTGGTATCACTGTGCACTAACATGGAACTAAAGAGAAGGGAGTGGCTAGTCTGTTGAATGATATGGTAAAAAATACAAATTTATCTCAAACAGAACAGTTCATTTCATTTTCGATTATTTACGGAGGAGGGGGCTGTAATCCTATCAGCCCCCTCCCCTTCTTTCGATACACTGTGATGTCAATGTGGACTAACATGGGGCTAACGAGAATGACTATTTCGCTGTATGACAGAAGAAAAAAAATATAGATTTATCTAAAAAAGTAAGGATTGCAGAAAACAAAATTACAAATTTATCTCAAACAAACAAAAAGAAAAAAATCAGCATCTTTTTCATTTCATTTTCGACTATTTTGGGAGGGGGCTGTAACCCCATTAGCCCCTTTCACCACTTTGGATATAATTTTGTGTCACTGTGCACTTATATGAAAATAAAACTAAAGCGAAGGGGTATAATGTCTGTTAAATGATAGGGGGGGGAGGGAAATGCAAATCTATATCAAACAAAGAAAAAAAATCAGCACTATTTTTTCATTTCATTTTAGACTATTTTGAGGGGGGCTGTAATTCTATCAGCCCCCTTCCCAGGTTTGGGTATACTGTGATGGCAGTGTGGACTAATATGGGGGTTAACGAGAATGGCTATTTCGCTGTAATGACAGAAGAAAAAAATTACAGATTTGTCTTTAAAAACAAGGAAAAAACACTTTTTTCATTTAATTTCTGACTATTTCGGAAGGAGGGGGGGGGCTGTAACCCCATCAGCCCCCTTTCTGTGCTTTTGTGTCAATGCGGACTAATGTGGGACTAATAAGAATGGCTAGTCTGCTGTATGATAGAAAAAAGAATCCAAAAAGAAAGAAAAACTTCAGCACTTTTTTCATATCACTTTCGAAAATTTCGGGGGGGGGGGGCTGTAGCCCCATCAGCCCCCCCCCCTTGGGTACGCCCATGCATACTACAACATGTAAGAGTCGATTTAGACTTATTAATGAACTAGCTGGCTTTTTAAAGCTAGTCATTACGGTTAAAACCCAAATGAATTTGTTGACGCTATACGACAAACTACAAACCCAGCCACGTACCTTCGAATCTTTGGGATTAACTGAAGGTAAAGTTTCATAAGTGATAATTCACATTTTTTGTATTGATTTAATATAATTAAACATTAAAAGAAAATATGAAAGAAGGTCAGTGGGGCTCTGCCCCCCCCCCCCCTGAACCTCCTATGAAAAGCGTAGAATTCAGTTCCGTTTTTCTTTTTACGTTCATGTGTTAAGAGATATCTTGGGGGTTCAAGGGAGCGGAACCCCCTGATGAAAAAATAACAAACTGGCACAATTCTTTAACTAGAAAACAGCCACTTAGAAGCTTATTTTTGGATTTTTTATGGTAACAATTTTGTATTTTTTTAATGTTAGCATGTTTAAAAATTGTATTTCTCGTGGGGTTTTAACCAAAATTTATTAGTTTAGTTTATTTCATGTTTATAGTCCCTATTACTTATAGTCTCTATTATAGTCTTTATTATAGTCTCTATACGTATAGTCTCTATTATAGTCTCTAACCCTTGGTATAACGCACCAATGCTCTACCATTGGAGCTGTCCTGACGTCATCCAATCTAGCATTTTTCACTCATATATTTTGGCAAGACTGCAACTTTGCAACACAAGATGGAAAGTCAATCATGAGAGCACATCTTGAGTGGCATGCATGAGACGAATTAAATCCCAGTATAGGTGAAGATATATGTAATTAAATATTTCAGAAGAGCAAAAATTACGCTGAAAATTAGCGAATTGTTTTTTCAAGTTTTTTCATTCTCTTGGTTGTACGCTGTGTAGTAAGTAATAATTCACATCATTTGTTATATTCGTTAATGTCGAGAGAATTTCAGCTCTTCTGAAAAATTTAATTACATATATATATACACCGATACTGGAATTTAATTCGTTTCATGCATGCCACTGAAGATGTGTGCTCATGATTGACTTTCCGTCTTGTGCTGCAAAGTTGCTGTTTTGCCAACATATAACAGTGAAAATTATCCAGACTGGATATCGTCCGGATAGCTTGGTAGATCATTGGGCGTGATACCAAGAGTTCTGGGTTCGATCTCCGGTCTGGATAATTTTCACTCTGTTGGTTGTAGGCTGTGTAGTAAGTGATAATTCACATCCTTTGTATTGATTTAATATAATTAAATATTAAGAGAAAATATGAACTAAGGTCAGGGGGCTTTACCCCACCTGAACATCCCATGAAAGGCCTAGAATTTAGTTCCGTTTTTGTTTTTACTTTCATGTGTTAAGAGGTATCTTGGGGTTCAAGGGAGCGGAACCCCCTGATGAAAAAATAACAAACTGGCACAATTCTTCAACTAGAAAACAGCCAGTAGAAGCTTATTTTTGGATTTTTTTATTGTAACAATTCTGTATTTATTTGTAATGTTAGCGTGTTTAAAAATTGTATTTCCCGTGAGGTTCTGATAAAAAATTATTAGTTTACTTTATTTCATGTTTATAGTCGCTATAGAGTTGTGCACGGTGACGTCATGAACAGGTTTTTGCTGCTGCTATAGGACAGATATCGGTACCTTTATCGATGCTTTTTCTACTAGTGTGTCCTATAGCTTTTTCAACGTTTTACGGTAAAAGTCAAGTGATGTGAACTGCTCTATTAAAAAAGGTGGCGTTGGCAGCCAGGCATATCTGTTTTAAAATCTTACCCTTTCTCTTTAACCGGTGGTTAGAAGTCTGCGACAGGAGCGGCTGCACAGAGGCACAGAGCCTCGGCCCAAAGAAATGTTTAATACAAAATTGCTAAATATTTATTATTCATATTTGTAGTTACATTTTTTAGCAGAGCTGAAATTACGCTGGTAATGAATGAAAATAACAAAGGATGTGAAATATCACTTACTAGACAGCGTACAAACAACAGAGTGAAAAAATATCCAGACCGGAGATCGAAACCGGAACCCTTGGTGTAACGTACCAATGTTCTACCATTGGAGCTATCCTGACGACATATAATCTAGCATTTCTCACTCATATGTTGGCAAGACTTTGTAACACAAGATGGAAAGTCAATCCTGAGAACACATCTTCAGTGGCATGCATATGAGACGAAATAAATCTAAGTATCGGTGGATATATATGTAATTAAATGTTTCAGCAGAGCCGAAATTAGGCTAGAAATTAGCGAACCGTTTTTTCACGTAGTAAGTGATAATTCACATCCTTTGTAATAGTCATTAATTTCCAGCGTAATTTCAGCACTTCTGAAACATTTAATTACATATATGTGGGATTATGATGAGTAATAAGTAGTTTAACCACAACACAGATTCTTCAAATACAATATAAACAAAACAGATTTAATAAGATAACAATAAATAACATGGAAGATTGGATTCAACCAAAACTATATAACCGTGTTAATATTCCTGAAAGATACAAATATTCGTATCTCAATACAAATATAATTAGCAATCTTTTCCGAGCATTGCATAAACATTCAACCAACAACTACATCCAAAATCTATAGAGCAACCTGCTCGTGCATGCGTGCTTTTCTTGGTCTTGCGTGAACTCGTCGCCTTTATCGCTGCTCGTGAAAAATAATAATTCATTGAGTTTATATTGTTGTTGTTGTTGTTACTTCTGATTATTCGAACATATATGTATATATATTCACCGATACTGGGATTTAATTCGTCTCATGCATGCCACTGAAGATGTGTGCTCATGATTGACTTTCCATCTTGTGCTGCAAAAGTTGCAGTCTTGCCAACATATAACAGTGAGAAATGCTTGATTGGATGTCGTCCGGATAGCTCAAATGGTAGAGCATTGGTGTGTGATACCAAGGGTTCCGGGTTCAATCCCCGGTCTGGACATTTTTTCACTCTGTTAGTTGTACGCTGTGTAGTAAGTGGTAATTCACATCATTTGTTATATTCGTATTTATTATTTGTTTGTGTGTGAGTTCTTTATTTTACAAAAAAAATATATGTTTAAATATGTTTATTTATAAAATGTAACATGTTTTATCAATAAAATGCTCGGTGCATGGCAAAGTCGCTCAAAAACAGAATGGATTGTTAGCCGAGTCAGCGCAATACCGGCTCTATTACAGTAATAGAGCCGGTGTTGACCTAGGACTGTCACTAGTAAAAGGGAAGTTGACACCCCGTCAGTTAGAAAGAGTGCCTCATCCCGAGTACGTTGCGGAAGAAGTTTCCACGAAAAACTGTCAGGGGAGTTCTAAGCTCTCTCGAAAGATAAACTTTATCAAACTCTTTTATTTCTGATTTGCCCTAAAATCAGTGGCGTGTTTAATGGACATATCCTATAATTAACTCTGCTTTAAGAACCCAATTTTTTTGTGAACCTCAGTTAATCAAGATTCCTGTTATGTTAAATACTTTTTCAATATAATAAATCCTTATTTTGATTTTAATGAGAACGGATTAAAAGTTTTGCGCTACCACTTCAAATACAACCCCGGGCTCCGTCACAGTAGTATAACAAAGTAATTTTCACTTCTTGTTAACCCTTTAACGGACATTGGTTTCCCTACGAAACCACAAAATTTTAATTACGAAATTCAACAATGACAGCAGAATTTTAATAGAAATGTTTTCCATTTATTATGTATGTGAAATACAAATTACATACAAATAAATTTGTTCACAATTTCCGGTGTCAATCATTTATTTCAACATTTTATCAATTGAAGTGCTTTATCCGTTAAAGGGTTAATGAGCACGCAGATTACATTTTAACAATGCTTTCAACAAGTGTGTTCTATTACTTCATCCACGTGTGCAAAGCTGGTGGCCAGTCTAATGTAATATATCTTCTATAATAATAAAGATAGACTAGCTGACCAGCCCGGGTCTGTGATAATAAATAAAAAAGTTTTTATTGTTTTATATCTTTAACCCGATTTGGTATTAAATTATTTTTTAAAATGAAAATTTCGCAAAAAAATAATAATGTTTAGAGATAAAAGCACTCCTTTTCTTATTCTTTTTGTTTGAACTCTTCGAAATCTTTATTGGTTATAAATAAAACGGTTTCACAGCCCGTATAAAAATTTCGTGAAAAAATATTGTTATCTAGTTGTAAAAGAAATGTTTTCTTCTCGCTTTTTTGTTTGTTTTTTGTTTTCGCGTCGGCTCCTTTAACATACCAATAAAAAAATAGTTCTCATCTTCCGAACTCTCTGACATTTCAATCCTTTATAAATATAACTGTATCTAAGCTCTCTTTAAAATTTTGCATGAAATTATATTTTAAAATGAAAAAGTCGCGAAAGAATATTGATATTTAGTGATAAAAGCGCTTATTTTCTTGTTTACGTAGGGCCGTTTCATAGTTTTAAAATAAAAAGTTCTTTTTGTCCAAACTCTTTGAAATTTTTATTGGTGATAAATAATACGGTTTTTACAGCCCGTGTATCCAGCCGAAATTTCAATCGTTATAAATATAACTGTATCCAAGCTCTCTTTAAAATTTTACGAAAAAATAGGCATATTTAGTACTGAAAACATGAGTTCTTTAAAAAAAAAAGCTTTCAACGCAATGACCATATTACTCCATCCGTTTTCTATCAACCCTTTTCAATCGCCCTAGGCTAAACAGGTGAGGGCTAAACATGGCTTCTGAGGGTAGAAGCCTTAAAAAAAAGTTGAACTGCGCAAAGAGACGATTTTCTTGTGGAAAAGAGAGTGTGAATTTGACAGAATGCGCTTTTCGCTTTAAATATATCGATGTTTGTGTGTCTGTCTTGTATGTGTGTCTCTCCTTCATTTTCTGAAGAGACTGCTTCGCGCATAGCACCAAGATTTGACAGGAAAGTTACCTGTCTGCCTGTTATGCACCCCGAAGCCAATATTTGTATTAGATTTTCTTATTTAAATTTTTGAGCGGTTTTTTGTGATATTCGCATTACGCAGAGATTTTTCGAGATTCATAAAAATAATCCGGTTTCAATGTTTTAACCCAACATAGCAAATTTTGTCCTCTGCGATTTTTGAATTTTCCGCGAATTTTTTATGCGATTTTGAGCGGTTTTTTTTAGTTTCGCGAGGATTTTTTACATTTGTAAAAAGAATTCGGTTTCAATCTTTCAACCAAACATAGTAAATTTATCTTATGCGATTTTTGATTTTTTCGCGAAATTTTTATGCGACTATTAGCGTTTTTTCGCGTTCAGCAGAGTTTTTTTTTTTTTTTAAGGAATTCGGTTCTTTTAGCTCAATATAGGAAACTTTGCTTTCTGCAATTGTTGACTTTTTCGCGAATTTTTTACCCGATTTTCAGCATTTTTTCCCCTTTCGCGACAATTTTTCGAAATTAGTAAAATGAATATGGTTTCAATCTTTTAGCCCAATATAGTAAATTTTATTCTCTGTCGATTTTTAGATTTTTTGCGAATTATTTCAGCGATTTTTGTGACAATAGTAAAAGGAACAGGGTTTCAATCTTTAAGCCCAATAGAGTAAATTTTGTCATGTGTTCAAGAAAGTTTATTCAGAATTCGTACAGTGATTTTTGAATTTTGGCGTGAATTTTCTTATGCGACTTTTAACATTTTTTCGCGTTCCGCGGCGATTTTTTGACATCCGGAAAAAGAATCCGTTTTCAATCTTTTAGCCCAATGTGGTAAATTTTGTCCTCAACAATTTTGTATTTTCTCGACTGTTTTATGTGTTTTTTAACGTTCCAGGAAGACTTTTTGACATTCGTAAAAAGAATCCGGTTTCAATATTTTTGCCCAATACAGTAAATTTCGTCCTCTGCAATTTTTTAATTTTTCGCGAATTTTTTATGCGTTTTCAGCGGTTTTTTTTTTTCGCGTTCTGAGGTGGGTTTTTTTGACATTCGTAAAAGGAATCCGGTTTCAATCTTTTAACACAACACAGTGAATTTTGTCCTTTGCGATTTTTGAATTTTTCGCCAATTTTTTATGTGAATTTTAGCGTTTTTTCGCTTTCCGCGGATTTTTATTGACATTTGTAACATGAATCCGGTTTCAATCTTTTAGCCCAATACAGTAAACTTTGCCTTCTGTGATTATTGAATTTTACGTGAATGTTTTACGCGATTTTTAACATTTATGTGTGCGTTTCGAGACAATGTTTCGAAATTAGTAAAAGGAATATTGTTTCAATCTTTTAGCCCAATATATTAAATTTTCTCCTCAGCGAATTTTTCGCGAAGAGTTTCTGTGATTTTTTGACAATAGTAAAAGGAATAGAGTTTTAATCTTTTAGCCCAATATAGTAAATTTTGTCATCTGTTCAAAAAAGTTTATTCGGAATTTGTGCAGCGATTTTTGAATTTCTTTATACGACTTTTAACGTTTTTTTGCGTTCCGCGGTGATTTTCTGACATCCGTAAAAATAATCCGTTTTCAGTCTTTTAGCCTAAATATGGTAAATTTTGTCCTCTGCGATTTTTGAAAATTTAATGATTTTTTATGCAGTTTTTAGCATTTGTTTGTTATCAAGCTATTTCTAAATACAAAATGCTTATCTAACATTAGGAAAATAATTTTCATTTGTATTAAGCATTAACTTATAAACCTACATATTACATTCTAAATTTATTATAATCTTTATGCCTCCACATAACGCGATTACTAGCAAATTATTTTCTTTCATTGTTGTAATAATTTTCCCAATCATACGCATAAAACTATATATTCATATCCGTTAACGCCAAAATTGGCGACATTGGCGACAAAATTGGGCGACATTTGGTGAAATATCGCCAAATTTGGCGATCAAAATAAGTCTTCATAAATGAAGCCAATTTGGCTATTGCTCAATAATTTGGCGAATTTCTTATTCAAATTCAGTATTAACGAATCTTTTGTAAACGTTTCTTTGCATTTTAACTTGCTGTTTTCGTGTAACATTAGCTAAAATTTTAAAACGAAGAGATAGGAAAGCTACCTTTTCCTCCCGGTACAGGCCGGAAGGACTTTTTTATTTCTTTCGGGATTGAGAAACTGTTAGAGGATTCAAGAGAGCAGCTGTTTATAAATAAATAAAGATATTTTACACATTTAACACAATTGAATAATCTTACACAAAGAATTTATAATTTAGGTTACATACTTTACAGTTTCAATCGAAATAAAAGATAGTTTCTTTCGGGAAAAAAAGAAGTTGGAGGATTCAAGAGAGCAGCCATTTATAAATAAAGATATTTTACACATTTAACACAATTGAATAATCTTACACAAAGAATTTATAATTTAGGTTACATACTTTACAGTTTCAATCGAAATAAAAGATAGTTTCTTTCGGGAAAAAAAGAAGTTGGAGGATTCAAGAGAGCAGGCATTTATAAATAAATAAGGCATGATACAGTTTACACACTTCACGTAATTGAAAAAATCTATAAAGAATTTATAATATAGTTGTACTTTACAATTTCATTGAAAATAAATGACAATTTATTTCGGGAATGAGAAAAGTGTTGGGGGATTAAGAGAGCAGCTGTTTATAAATAAATATGATATAATACATTTTACACATTTCACGCAATTGAATAATCTATCCATCTATCTATCTATCTTACCTACCTCTATATGTATATATATATATATATATATATATTTTTTTTTTCATTGTTTATGAGATGTAGTCCCAAAATCATATTCTTTAGCAATGTATGGCTAATATGATGATGAAACATCTCATTTCATTGTGGTATTTTTTTTGTAGGTTTTATTTGTGGTATTTAGCCATTTGGGACTTGATAATTCTGTCTAAATTCCACAAATTTCATTTCATTTCATTCATTTAATTCCATTTATTCAATTTTTAATTTAATTTCTTATTCTTTTAATATGTTTTTGTTTCCATATTCAGTGTGCTGGGGAATCTTTCATTGTCATCTAATTATTACATATTTAATTATTATTTCATTGTATCAGTTGGTGTTATGATAATGTTTCATTTATGGTTATATATATATATATATATATATACACTATAATGCCATAATTGATGGGAACTTTCAGTTTTAGACATTTTTTTGAATATTTTAAAATATACATGTCAGATTCTTTTGGGGTATTAGGATTAAAAAGAACAGGTTTGACTTCATATTTATCAATGTTGATTTGATAAGTAGGACAATTAGGGGACCAACAAAAAATTAAAGAAGAAAAATAATACTTGGGATCACCCTGTAAAATAAAATGCACGAAATGATTTACCGCTACAGAATATACATAGGCAGACATTGTATAATATGTGTACTCATTTGTGTAAGAATAGCATGCATATTAATTGAGATATAGCGATTTTTTAAAAAAATTAAAAAAATTCTTGCATGTTTTTTGCTTATAAAATACAGGGTTTTTAACCAAATTTAACGTCAGTTTCAGAAAAATTGACAAAATGTAGTAGAAATCATATAGTGTGATTGAAATATAAATATATTAAATATTTAAGGAAATATGGGCAGTTGTATGAAATAATTTTTATCTGCGCATGCGCGAACGATAACAAAAAACTTTTCCCCTAATTTAATACTCAACACTATGGAGCAACTTATAAAAAAAAAAGCAGTCAAATATCGTAAAAATTCAGAGAGATATCGGCGTTAGAGTGAGCTGTTTTTTAGTTTCTGACTAAACTCGCTGAATGATAGGGGATTGTCCACAAATTGATATTTTTAAGTTATCTGGAAGCGTTCGGGGAAAATTTTTAGAAAAAAACAATTTAATTATAACTTACGCTTATGTTTAGGAAGATTTTGACTCTAAACTACGAAGAAAAGGAAAATATAGTCCATACATTGATTACATCTAGGTAAATTGAGGAGTTTATGGTAAAATGTTGTGAAATTTAGCCCAAAACGCAAAACACTCTACAGTAAATTTTCGAGAAATTACGTTTTGCGTATTAGACCAGTAAAATTAGGAAAGTTTGCCATAATACATGCTAGGAGATAAAAATTAGTACAGTTGTTCATTGATGGCTACTGATGACTATGTAAAAAGTCCTGATGGATAGGAGGTGAGTGGGGGGGGGGGGGGGGGGTTCAAATAAATTACTTTTTTTAGTTTTTTACAAAAATCTCAGAAACTGTTGGTTTTCATGAAAAACTACTCCGATATAAATTAAAGAACATAAAATTCTCTACAAATGAGAGTTATATACAGTAGAACCTCGATTATTCGTCAGCCAGGAAACCGGAGATTTGACGGATTTTCTGCAAAAAATTCACTTTAATTTCAATTTTATTTACTTAATGTCGCCATAACAAATGCTACAGAGATAAAAATTAGTACAGTTGTCCCATGATGGCTACTAATGAATATGTAAAAAGTCCTGATGGATAGGAAGTGAACGAGGGGAGGAAAGGGGGGGGGATACTTTTTTAGTTTTTTACAAATATCTCAGAAACTGTCGGCTTTCGTCAAATAATCACTCTGACATTAAAGAACACAAAATTCATCACAAATGACAGGTATTTACAGTAGACCTTCGATTATCCGTCATTCAGAAAACCTGAGCCTTGACGGATTTTCCGGAAAAAAAATTACTTTAATTTGATATTTATTTACTCAATGTCTATTCAAATTTATTAAATATTGTAGCAAAATAAAAAGGAAGACAGTAAACACTTCAATACTGCAATATTGCATGAAATAATGCCAGGTAAGTTGTTTATGAAAGAAAAATATTTATTATTAATGAAATGTTTATGAATGTGAAATATTATAATTGCGAATATAAAACTTGGAGAAAACTAAAAGTAGGTACATATTAATTTATAATTAAGTAAATATTGTGTAATTATGAAAGTGGATGGATTGTTAGGATTCATAATCATCACCTCATCTTCTTCCTTGTCCTGTTGTTATCACCCTGGTACTGAAGACAAATATTTATATTTATTATTAATAAAATGTTATTTCACGTGAAACTGTGTAAGCGCGACAAAACATAATTGAGAACAATGAAAGTAATAATTTATCATTAAGCAAATACTTACTAAGTCATAATGTTCTTTTTTTCTTGACACATCATCATCAACTGAAGTGGACGCTACATTAGAAGGCGTTCTCAGCATGACTGAATCCATAATCACATCTTCATCGTCTTCCTCGTCCTGTTGATCTGTATTTATAGCTATAAGTGTAGCATTCAGACAGTCACCATGGCAAATGTTGCAGATGAGTGTGCAGTTAATGGCTGCTTTCCTGTACCCATACTTAGCTCCACACCCAGTGGTGCATATGCAGAAGATGGTATTTAAGACAGCCTCAGGTGCGATCAGTTCCTTAGTTGTAATAAGAACCAGACGATTCTGCTTTTGTTCCCAGCCCCAGAGTTCGGCATGTTGTTACTGGCCAAACCACAGCTGCACCTGATGGTACACCCGGATAAAATATTTTCTAGCCACTACTTCTGTTGGTGGAAGGATTGAAATGTCAGGTTTGACATTCGATTTAGATTTGGCGAAAGAATGGTATCGGAAAGTATTGAGAGATGTAGATGTGGGAGGTGCTTCATACAATCTAAAGAAAAAAGTTGGTTTCCTGCTTCTACAACAGCATCATGGTCAGCAATTTTGTGTACCTCTTCACATTGTTGAAACATCTGGAAAATTTTTGTTTTCCACTTTTTGAATTCGGCTGACATCGTATCACATCCAGTGAATGCATAAAGGTCTAGAATGATGTCTCGTTTCTTGAATTAACTGTTGTGAGAAAATAATATTTTTTTCAATTCTTCCACTACTTGGCTTAACGAAAATTTCTTGTTCGAGCGGAGTTAGGGCGATTAGGAGGACAACAAGATCAACATCCTCACCAACAATTGCCACTCTGCCACTAGAAGAAGATATTTCAATGGCTGTTGTTACAATTATGGTATCTGCATTGCCAGTACTCTCCCGGCAAGATATTCCATTCTCCTTCAATTTGGAAGAAAGCACAGCTGTTAATCTTGATTTGTTCTTTTCATTTGAAAGGAAGCTCTTGGTTGACGGAAACCTCTGTGTTCCCCGTTGAAATTAATATCCACGGACTTCTTCAGTGCACATCTTCGGTTTTGCTCTGCTAATTTCGTGCTGTTGGCAATGTCGGAGTAGCCATCAAAAACCACTGAACAGCCTTTTCCTTTATAATGTGTAGAGATTTATACTTCACAAATTGAAATAAAAGTGGAACCTCTTGACCAAGGAACTTTGTGAAGAAAGAAACCACCATCCATAATAATATCACAGTATTGGAAATCAATGGGCTGTTTCAATAGTAACTTTGATGTAATAAATTAGATGATATTCTGGCTTGACTAATGTTGTCTGCAGATATTTTTAGTCCTTAATTTCCCTTTAGAAAATTAAACCTGAGTCTAAAAAATATTAGATATTGTTAAAAAATATTAGACCGCAGTGCGAAATTTTCGCACGAATCCATTGGTATTTAATAAATTTGAAATTACAAGATTCTTTTTTTTTTTTGCGGAAAATCCGTCAAGGCTCTGATCTCGTGACTGACGGATAATCGAGGTTCCACTGTATATACCTGTCATTTGTAGAGAATTTAACGTTCTTTAATTTACGTCAGAGTAATTTTTCATGAAAACCAACAGTTTCTGAGATATTTGCAAAAAACTAAAAAAGTATTTTGACCCCTCTCTCCCCTCGTTCACTTCCTATCTATCAGGACATTTTACATAGTCATTAGTAGCCATCACGGGACAACTCTACCAATTTTTATCTCTGTAGCATTTAGTATGGCGACATTAAGTAAATAAAATTGAAATTAAAGTGAATTTTTTGCGGAAAATCCGTCAAAGCTCCAGTTTTCTGGCTGACGGATAATCGAGTTCCACTGTATATAACTCTCATTTGTAGAGAATTTTATGTTCTTTAATTTATATCGGAGCAATTTTTTCATGAAAACCAACAGTTTCTGAGATTTTTGTAAAAAACTAAAAAAAGTAATTTATTTGAACCCCCCCCCCCCACTCACCTCCTATCCATCAGGACTTTTTACATAGTCATCAGTAGCCATCAATGAACAACTGTACTAATTTTTATCTCCTAGCATGTATTATGGCAAACTTTCCTAATTTTACTGGTCTAATACGCAAAACGTAATTTCTCGAAAATTTACTGTAGAGTGTTTTGCGTATTGGGCTAAATTTCACAAAATTTTACCATAAACTCCTCAATTTACCTAGATGTAATCAATGTATGGACTATATTTTCGTTTTCCTCGTAGTTTAGAGTCAAAATCTTCCTAAACATAAGCGTAAGTTATAATTAAATTGTTTTTTCTAAAAATTTTCTCCGAACACTGCCAGATAACTTAAAAATATCAGTTTGTGGACAATCCCCTATCATTCAGCGAGTTTTAGTCAGAAACTAAAAAACAGCTCACTCTAACGCCGATATCTCTCTGAATTTTTACGATATTTGACTGCTTTTTTTTTTATAAGTTGCTCCATAGTGTTGAGTATTAAATTAAGCAAAAAGTTTTTTGTTATCGTTCGCGCATGCGCAGATAAAAATTATTTCATACAACTACCCATATTTCCTTAAATATTTAATATATTTATATTTCAATCACACTATATGATTTCTACTACATTTTGTCAATGTTTCTGAAACTGACGTTAAATTTGGTTAAAAACCCTGTATTTTATAAGCAAAAAACATGCAAGAATTTTTTTAATTAAAAAAAAAAATCGCTATATCTCAATTAATATGCATGCTATTCTTACACAAATGAGTACACATATTATACAATGTCTGCCTATGTATATTCTGTAGCGGTAAATCATTTCGTGTATTTTATTTTACAGGGGATTTTGATCCCAAGTATTATTTTTCTTCTTTAATTTTTTGTTGGTCCCCTAATTGTCCTACTTATCAAATCAACATTGATAAATATGAAGTCAAACCTGTTCTTTTTAATCCTAATACCCCAAAAGAATCTGACATGTATATTTTAAAATATTCGAAAAAATGTCTAAAACTGAAAGTTCCCATCAATTATGGCATTATAGTGTATATATATATATTGTAAAGTCTCCATTAAATTATTTGTAAATATTGGATGGGACTTTCCATCGCGAACATTATTTTATCACGCTTAGGAAATGCGTCATTTTTTCATGGTCAAGATGGCAGACGCGGTGTCGAGAGTGGTCAAAGAAAGGGTAACAAGAGAAATTCGTTAAGGCGGGGAGGTGAATAATTAGCTTCTTCTCCAAAAGCAGGTAAAGTAGAACTAGATTTTACTTCGTATAGCAACCCGGTAGAGCAGATTCCATATGTTTTATAATAAATTAAATATTGTATGTTTTATAATAAATTAATCATTGTGTGTGTTCTATAATAAAAATTGTGTGTTTTTTAATACAAAATAATCTATTTCATAATAATAATAAAAAAGTAACATGCTGTTTTAGCAATCTCTAACAGGTACCTGAAAATGGTGTTTTCTCGCAAAAAGGGCACAAAACAAAAATCTCTCCAACCCCAGTGCGTCTGCGACAGCTGTTGCAACATTTGATTTCAAATTCAAAGTATCGTTTCTAATTTGCACACGCGAAAAATAAAAGCTGGTATTGGCGATTTTAAAAATGCTATTGGCGAGATTTGTGGCCAAATAACATAAAAGTACTTAATGATCTTATGTATTTTATAAATGCATATTAAATTATTGTTTTGAACGCGATTGGTCATTAACAATGGTAAATATGATTGGCGATTAACAATCATTTACGGTGAATTCTCTTCCTGGCACGTATAATTCATAAATACCAAATTAACTGACAATTATTTCCGAAATTTGATTCATTAAATATTATTACATGAGTTGTATTTGTTTACACTCAACTTACGTCAAGAAAAGGTCCGGAAGGAAGTTGAGTTGTATTTCACTTCATCAAACAGAATCATGGTAAACTTTGATTGTCTCACAGGTCCTGGTGCAAATTATTTTTTTGACACCAGGCAGCGCTCCAAAAATTCATTCGCGGAGAACTTGCTTTGCGAATGATTACCTTCATGGTTTTATATTTCTATCGTTCACGATGGACGAATCTTTTGTGTTTGTTTATTTTGATGGAATAAGATATTGGACTGTCAATCTAATTTCAACTGAAGTTATCTCTGAATATATACATATCTGAATGGAACTCATCTCTCAAACATAATTTTGTTTAACAATCTTTCCAAAAATCAACTTTTTTGCAGTTTTATTCGAAAAAATAATTTTCATTAAAAATGACCGCCCGGCATATGAAAAAGCGATGCGGGAAACCCGGAACTGTTGATGACAGTCACATGACTTACGCTTTTATTATATATAGATAGATATGTATGTGTATGGAATTTTTATCTTAAAAACGGCTCTAACGATTTTGAGGAAATTCTGTATCCTACCGTTTTGGGGCACCAGAAAACCACTGGGCTAGGTCACATGTCCGAGAAAATTCGATTTGTGGGTCGTTTTCGGTCTCCATGGGTCAGGGTCAGCTAATTGTATCTAAAAAACGGTTCAAACGATTTTAACTAAATTTTTTATTCTACCATTTTCGGGCACGAGAAGACTATTGGGCTGGGTCACATGTTCGAGAATTTTCTATTAGTGGGTCATTTTTGGGTCAACGGGGCTCAAGTTAATTTTATTTAAAAAACGGCTCTAACAATTTTGATTAAATTTTGTATCCTACGAGTTTCGGGCACGAGAAAATCATTGGGCTATGTTACATGTCCGAGAAAATTCGATTAGTGGGTCATTTTTGGGTCCTGTGGGTCAAGCTAATTTTATCTAAAAACAGCTCAGTCTATATAGACTAAATTTTGTATCCTATGGTTTTCGGGCACGAGAAGACTGTTGGGCTAGGTCACATGTTCGAGAAAATTTGATTAATGGGTCATTTTGGTCATGGGTCATTATGGGTCAAGCTATTTTTATCTTAAAAACGGCTCAGAGGATTTGAACTTAATTTTGTATCTTACGGTTTTTGGGACACGAGAAAATCATTGGGCTGTGTGACATGCTCGAGAAAAATCCGATTAGTGAGTCATTTTTGGGTTACTGTGTGGGTCAAGCTAATTTTATTTTAAAAACGGCTCAGTCTATTGAGACTAAATTTTATATTCTACGGGTTTCGTGCACCAGAAGACAATTGGGCTTGGTTACATGTTCGAGAAAATTTGATTAGTGGGTCATTTTGGTCATGGGTTATGATATTTGAACTCAAAGGCTAATTTTGACCGAGCATAGCCTCGGTCTTCCCTGATCGTTTCTATTAAATATGCTGTATTCACTTATATAATCAGTGTTGGTATCTTTGAATATATTGATATAGAAGTATTTTGAAAACTAGCACACTTTTAAAAGAAAACATAAAATAAACTTTCAGAAACAAAAATTACACAAATACAGTCTTACCCCAAAGTTGGGGTGAGATTGGGTTCATGCATTCTTCACTCAATCATTTCATCAATAATTTTAACAATAAATAGTTAATCTGACGCCTAAATCATCTCTCTATCTCCAAAATGTCCATTTCCTCTTTTACTCACCTTCCTCGCACACACATAATTTAAAATGCAATTGAAATTGTGCATGTAGGTCACAATTTAAAGGTCAAAGTTTTCATTTTTTTTTTATTATCTTCCCAAAAGAAATTTTCTGCTGTACTTGTTGCTTTCTAGTAGCAATAAATAAATAATCAGTCATCTAAATTAACCTCTTTCCTCTTCCCCAAATGTTCCACTTTTCCGTCTGTCCCTTTCACTAAGCAAAGAATTTAAAATCTTTGTCCTAATTTTAAATATATACTGCTCTAAACCCTCTCCCGAAGGCAAAAGTTTTTTAATATACTGAGGAGGGAGGGACAAAACGAAAAAGAAAATGGTTGTTGTTTTCTATTTTGTTGAATGGGTGTTTTCGGTCTAGAATGGAGCTTTTGATGTCGTCACTTTATTTGACGACGTCATTTTATTTGACGAAAAATGCTATTTAAAATGTGTATGTGGGTCACAATTTAAAGGTCAAAGTTTTCATTTTTTTTATTATCTTCCCAAAAAAATCTTCTGCTGTATTTGTTGCTTTCTAGTAGCAATAAATAAATAATCAGTCATCTATATATAACCCTCTTACCTCCTCCCCAAATGTTCCACTTTCCTGTATGACCCTTTCACTAAGCAAAGAATTTAAAATCTTTTATTCTAATTTTAAATAAATACTGCTCTAAACCCTCTCCCCAAGGCAAAAGTTTTTTAATATATTGAGGAGGGAGGGACAAAACAAAATAGAAAAATCTTTTTAACCATCGGAAAAATGGTTGTTGTTTTCGGTCGAGAATGGAGCTCTTGACGTCGTCACTTTATTTGACGTCGTCATTTTATTTGACGTCGTCATTTTATTTGACGTCGTCACTTTATTTAACGAAATTCTGTAACTTTAGAAGACTTTTTCTTTGAATAGGCAATAGAAATGCGTAAAATCGTTACAAAAATGTTAAAGTTACAAAAAGCATAAATGCAAATTATCAGATATGAAAAATAAAATAGAAATTTGGTACTTTCGTGTTATAGCGGCCCCCAAGGATGAGTCGCCAAGCGACAATATTTATCGCCAAATTATAAAGCATATATGACATTATAATAATATATGATACATATATACCATTTCTTGACGTATGGGGCAAGTTATAGTCATATAGGATGCATATATGATGTATATATGACATGTGCATATGATGCATATACGACATATAAGACCTAAGTAATATGTGCATAATGACGTATATGGCACATATAGGAGTGTTTGGAATATATATATGCGGATATAGAATGCATATATAAGCTTTGCGATGATCTTGGAGAAATCATAACTGCAACCTTGGCATAATCATAATTGTGGGGGCCGCTATAATTCAAAAGTACGTATTTTTTTTTTTCTTTTTAAGCTCTTGGAACATTTTTTCAATGGTTATTGTATTATTATTATTACTTTCGCTGTTTTAGTCAACAAAAAATTTCTCATTTCCTACTAAAAAATCAAGCCAAACTGCAAAAGCGAATAAAATATTCTCTCTCCCCCTATATCTTGAAATTCACCTCTTTTTCTGGACGTGAGGAATGGAAATATAAAGATATAAGGGGAGAGTTAAATGATTATTTATTTATTGGTGCTACAAAGTATCAATAGAGCATAAAATTCTTTAAAAATATAGTAGTTTTAAAGATTAAAATAAATTAGTGTTATTGTGCAGTCATTAATAAAAAAGAGACCGAACCCTGTACTTGTTAATCGCCAAAATTGTTGCAGAGAAATGTGAAAGACACTGTTCGACTGAAAATTGTGTCTAATTTTTGAATTGGAATGCAAATTTTTAAATAGGGGTCATTTACGTAACTGAACTTGCACAGACTTTGGATTTTCCATTGGCAACACTCACTTTTGACACCATTTTTTATTTCCTTTGATCAAGGTAGTCTGTAAAAAGGTGCCAATTGTATACGTTTTCTAAATCTTCGTAGAGTTCGATGAGCCCCATAGTTTGAGGATGGTAATGTTAATTAAGATGTCAAACTTTTATTTATTATCTTCCCAAATAATGATCTGATTGATTTTTTTAATGCGATCAATGCATACGCCCAAAGATATTTCAGGTTTTTTTTTTTTTTTTTTTTTTTTTTTTTTTTTTTTTTTTTTTTTTTTAAATCAAAAACAAATTTTGAATTATGAAAATTATCAATAAATTTACGTAAAAAAAAAAATGAATTATGATAAAATTTTCACAAAAACAAACAAACCATAATTGAAAAGAAAAAAAAAGTGGATATGTAAGTGTACAGATCATTCTAATAATTAGTTTTCGAGATATAGATACATTTTACTTTTCGATAGCCGAAAGTCTCTTATTATCAAAGCATCCACAAAAAAGAAAATGTTAGAGATTAACCGAAAACAAAATTATGGTATTTTCTTAGAGCTAAAGCGAGTTTGCTTTATTCTAAAAAATTCTGTATAGTTTTTCTGGTAACTAATTAAATGTTCACGTGTAACATATTTTAATTTTTCTAAATTTATGGATAAACCCCTACAACATTTTATTTTATAAATCTATGACAGAGTTGAGCATAGTATCAAAATACATGTATTTGAAATATTCAAAATACATTTGTATTTCGTATTATGTGTTTTAAACTGATAAAACTAAAGTATTTTGTTAATGTATTTTGAAATGGTTTATCCAAGTATTTTGTAATTTCGAAATATTCAAAATACATTTCTCTGTTTTTCAAACAGTAGTGTTTAAACCACAAATTAACAATTCACAGTAGAAACATACATGCCTGTCTGTTATGTCTGGTCTTTGAATTCGTTTCTGGAAATTAATATATACATATTTTTTCATGTCTGGTACGATAAGGATTTTAATGAATAAGATATTTAGTTTCTGCGCAAAAATTTTTGCTGAATTGTTACAACAGAAGTTTTTATAATTCTTAACGTTGCTATGGGAATTGTAAAGGGTTTTATAACACTTTATTTGTATGCTTTAAAATGAATCTGAATTATGTCCATGAAAATTTTCATTTTTCCGTACGCATTTTTTAAATTTTATCTGTACGTATTCTTTGTTTTATAGTATATAAAATGTTTTTTTTTTCCATAAATTGATATTTTTCTTTATCAGTTTTTGCTTCTTTATTTTGAAATTTTATATTTTCGAAGAGTTTAATCAGTTTTGCAAAAGCACTTCACGTTTTATTTATTAGTATCAAATCAGAATAAACTTTGCGTAGTGCAACCTAGTATATAATAATTAAAAAAAAAGGGATGTATTTTGTATTTTAAATGTATTTTGAAAATACACGTATTTTGTATTCGGAAATTTTTAAATTTGAAAAGTATTTTGTAATTTAGCGTCTAAAACCAATGTATTTTGTATCGAAAATGGGTTTTCGACGTATTTTGCCCAACGCTGATCTATGAAAACTTAAGAAAAAGCATATAAACAATACTTTTTTGCGGGCTCGATTGATTGAAGGAACTCAAATATGGTCTCAAAAGTGGGTGTTATCATTTGAAAAATTAAAGTTGACATAATTTTCCATATGTAGACGACCTTTATATTAAAATTTATATTTATATTCGGAAAATAGACCTAATTCCGAGTCGAAAGGAACCTCTTGCATTTCTTCGCAATAATTTGGCGATTAAAAAGTAAGGAGTTTCCCTGCCTCTTTTTTAACCTGTTTTGACGACTGTACATTAGGATGGAACAAAAAAACTTTTTTTTAAATTTCAAAATGCTATAGTTTTCAAAAGTTGCCTTTGATCAAAATAAAGACAGAAATTAAATATTAGAGTAATTGGATTATGTTTTCAGGTGGCGCAAGAAGGGTAAACTTTAGGTTTTTATAAAAAAATTGACAATTTTCGCAGTTATGTAAATAATAATAATAATAATAATTTCAAAATGCTATAGTTTTCAAAAGTTGCTTTTGATCAAAATAAAGACGTAACTTAAATATCAGCGTAATTGGATTATGTTTAGAGATGCCGCAAGAAGGGCAAACTTTAGGTTTTTATTAAAATTTTGACAAATTTCGCAATTATGTTTCATCTTTTTTCGATAGGCTATAATTTTCATAAGTTGTCTTTTAAAACGGTTTTAATCAGTTTTAAATCTTTTTAACCAGAAAACATGGTAAACTTACTGCCGAATACCTTTTAATTACAAAAATAATGAAACATAAATAGTATACAATGAGGTAGAAACAGAACAAAGTTCAGAAGAGAACACTATAGTATCCCTTTTTTTTTTTGTCTCTACGTCCAGTGTCTCTGAAACCTCAAGTAATCAAAATCATAGTCAAATGCGCATTAACTTGCGATTTGTGGCTTCTACTTGCGATCGAACTTGAGTATCAGACAAAATTGCAGCAACCATTCCAAGCGCCGCTCTGCAGGATATTGGTCAGATCAGTGATGAAGAAAGAAGTATGACAGAAATGTATTGACAAAATGAAAATTAGATGAGAACAAATAAAGAACCAAAAAAGATATGCAGAAGAAACTGTAAAACTAGTTACAGAAAGTAATTGTTTTTTTATGTAAGAAAAGACAAGACTATTATGCAAGAGAAGAAAGGAACTAAGTATTACAAAATAACTGTTATCAAAGAATATATATCACTTGTTCCAGAACTTGGATCAAAATATTCAAGACACGTAAAACCGATTTCTGGCACTGCACTGTTAAAGATTTGCAGCAAACTGTCCAGTCATTTGACCGATTTTATAGAAAATGGTTACATAACTGTAATTTAATTTAATTCTGACCATAATAAGGGCAAAAATATGGCCAGATTAGAGTTAAATTACGGTTATGTAACCGTTTTCTATAAAAACGGTCATATGACTGGACAGTTTGCTGCAAATTTTTAACAGTGTGGAAAATGTATAAAAGACAACATAATGACATTTTTAAATGGCAACAATCAATACTTAAACATTACTGTAATTGGATATGATGGAACTGCCTCGAACACTGGATTGAATAATGGTACGATTGCTTTGTTGGAAAAATAATTATGAAAGGCACTGCAGTGCTTGATTTGTCTGTTTCATGCAAATAAACTACCCGTTCGTCATCTATTTTCTTTCCTAGATGGAAAAACTAAAAATCCAAATTAATTTAGAGGGAAAATATGGAAACAACTGGAAATGTGTTATGAACTTCCAGTGACTGAGTTTTCACCTATTGAAAAAAACATTCCATTGCTAAAATTTAAGGATAATTTAAGTATGGACCAAATATATTTCTTAGAAATGTGTAACACAATCTCCGTTAGAAGTTGTTCTTCTGATTTATCTATGAAGAAACCAGAAAAAATTTGTCATTCACCATGATTTACCTTAGCAAACAGAATAATTTGCTTGTACGTGGGAACAGAATATCCATCACAAAATTTCCAAATACTGACTGATTACATTTTGAAAGTGTATGCAACTGTTTGGTTTAACATAAAGTTGAAACCATCTTCTATCTATGGACAAAGCACTTGTGAAAACGTGTCAGCTATTTACGTTACCTCAATTACACTCCTAAAATGTAATTGATCCAATCAGCCAAAGCAATGCATACTTTGCTGCACATGAAAATTTATTCCATTGTATGCTATCAGATGATAGAAGTCATTAAGGAGTTTGCATTACGCCGAATTGTAAAAGCAGGGGCTGGAAATGAAGTTGGCATCCGAAATTTTTTAATCCCTGTATGTATAAACTTTGATGTCACAGATTATATTGATCTGATTCAATGGAACGATGTTAAAGTAACATAACCTCCTATGACGATGTATATTGCTGATGACAAACTAAAGCAGTAAATAAAACAAGCAGAAGAACCTGATCATGAGAGTCAACTTCGATTTTTCCCTATGTCACACACAAGCAGTTAAAAGGATTGTTGAATTAGTTACCGAGTCATCCTTCTCAGTTTGCATAGCACTTCTGCAAGAGATGCATTGATAAAAACCAAAATAAATTTTCAAAAGATCATGCCAAGATTTGAAAAGAAAAAAAAAAAAAATCCAATGTGTCAGTGTGATTATTATGGACCATGTGTGATTACTATGGACATTAGAGAAAAAATAATGTTTCTTAAAAATAACGTTTTGCCTAACGTTTGTTAATCTCTTTTAACGGACACCCTTATACACGATCACCCCTCTCTTACGGCCAAATTAAAATTTCTCAGCGAACATTAACCTCTCGTTATAACTAGCAACCAATCTCCTGCAGTCACCTCATTTTTTCAGACATTTTTTTGGTCACATAGGTGTCCGTTAATCAGAGGTTTCACTCTTTAAAAATTTTTCTAAATAAGTGTGATTTGTTTTACAAGATACGATAATTAAAGATTGCATTTCTTTCATTTCAAAGTAGTGCTATAAGAATATGTTACTGTAAAGTTAGTAAAAATTAATATGGTGAAAATCGCTAAATTCTACAAAATAATTCTTTCCGTAATGGCATCTAAAAATTCGTAATACATAGAATGTGCAAGTTTTCTGCAAAAGTATCATATTTTGAATATTCTGTTTACAAAATATATGTATATCATGTTAATAATCAAGAAAATAACTTTTTTTAAAAAAGGCAATTTTTATCGTTTTTTCATAGAAAAATCATTTTTTAAGCTCTTTGCGGCACCTGAAAATATTTTAGTACAGCAACAAAATTTTATATTCTTTATTCTAATCCCAAAAGGCAACTTTTGCTGACTATGGCAAATTTCTCACTGAAAAAAAAATAACTAACCATTATTTTCGTTCCACCCTATTGTACATTTGTTAACGGAATCTGTAGAAATTTATTTTGATTTAATAATTTAAAGAGAAATATATTCTTAATTTTCGTTTTCCCCCCTTTACCTTCAAAATTAGAGCAAGTGCGGGTCGGGAAAACCTGACTTGTGGCCTAGGACCTGGCTCCCTTTTGGGTGTCTAGCCCCGAAGACATTGGGGAACCCCGGCTCGTCCCCAAGTGTAACATGGTGGTTTCTCAAGAGGGTGAGAATCACCACAAATAGCAATGACCTATGTCGTCACTCACTTGGATTCAATAGGAGTGATGCGCAGGTGGCGGTGCTCCCACCGGTCGCAGTGCATATGGGAGGACCCACCTGGTCGTGCGCATTATAGGTCCCTCATGACTTGGGTAGGACGGTTGACGTGACTGACGGGCGCCACAGCTCAGTTTTACCTTCAAATTTATGACTTTTTTAATCCCTCTTTTCTTTCTTTCTAAACTATTCCGTTTCAACAAGTCTTCATTTGAATTAATTGCCTTATGTGATCATTAATATTGTAATTCCGTTTACCATGACCCTAGAACAAATAATCTGAAAATTACTGTGTCTTAAAATGTTTTGTTAAATATATATTCAATATTCTTGTAAAGAATATTCATTGTAGGCTAATACTGTTTAACAAATATCGGAAATTTTTGTGGAAATTGCGGCTAGTCAAGCATGATTTTAATGATAGGTTTCTCTGAGCCTTACTGGACCTGGATCTGAAATTTTCGGCCCATACTGACTTCTAGAATATTTACGTGACATTCGTGAGCAGGCGATTAGTGATCAGCTCAGGGTAGTACAGTTCAGTTAAATCATTTAGCGATTTTCGGCAGTCCGATATAAGAAGCAATCAATGCTGCTTACTAGACAAAAGGGTAAATCAAATTTCCAATATTTCTTTCATTTTTGAGCGGTTGTTTTAACAGACATAATTTTTGCTGATGTTTCATCTAGTAATAACAAACATAGCCTCAATTGATAACTCCATCATTATTACTTATCTTGATTATATGTTACTGATTACTTACACAAACATTGTTTAAGTTTTAGATAATTTGAAAAGTTAATGGAAATATCATTTTATTAACTTTGGCTAAAAATAATGTTTGTTTTAAGACTTATACTAGACAATGTAAGATTAACAGTTTATTGTAATTATTTTTGTTGGTTTCTTATGCATTCAATCTAATAGTTCCTTTCTTTTTAACACTTTCCAACCTAGTTGAAAAGTTTTTATGACTTCAGTTTGTCTGGCCGTCTGCCGTCTGTCCGTGCTCTAACTCCCGTAAATATGCTCGGATTGCCCTGCAATTTTTATATGTTATTGTCGTTATCTGTAGCATTTTCCCTATTTCAACTGAAGTGTGTAGCACTTATAGTTTGTTTACAGGGACACTCAAAAGAATTCCGTTACGTTACGGTGTATGGGGAAAAATCATTTTCGGTTTATTTTAATGATGTTACACAATTTCAAACACATTGTAATTGATATATATCACTAAGGTGCATTTCAAGAAGCTTAATATGGAATAGGGTGTGCATAGCACTTATAGTTACGTTACAGGTACAGTCAAAAGAATTCCATTACATTACGTCTATGGAGAAAAATCATTTGCGGTTTAATTAAATACTGTTTCACTATTTTAAACGCATTGAAATTTATATGTATCACTAAGGTGCGTTACAGGAGGCTTACTACAGAATACTGTGTGTATAGCAGTCATCGTTCATTTACAGGGACACACAAAAGAATTCTCTACTGTCTGTTAACCATAATTCCTGGAAGTGCGTTTTAAGTTGCTGAACGCGATTTTTAATTTAACTCACTTTTTGTCTATTACTTGGTGTGTATAAATTCTGTAGATCGTACACAGAGCAGCACAAAAATTTGCGAACACATTTCCGTTTATTGACAGACCGTAACTCCAGAAGGAGAATTTTAAACTGTGCTACGCGTTTCCTAATTAAACTAAAATTTAGCATCCTATGTAGTATGTATACAAATCTATAGATCCTATACAGGGCTGAATAAAAGTATTCGGATACTTTTCCAAATATTGTATATGTTGGAAATTCCTGAAATTACGTTTTTAAATATGTTATGCGTTTTCCAAATTGTTTACTTAGATGTTATCTTTTAGCTTATTAAACGGTAATGATTTATAAAATTATTTTGGAAGCGTTGTAAAGTGTTACATAATCTATGCTTGGCGCATGATATTTCGTTCTTGTTAAACATTTTCTTTCGTCGAATTTCAACGATTTCCTCCTCGGTGTGTCAATGATAAAAAGGTTAAATTACCAAGACGTAAATACGTGACAGAGGAAAACGTTTTTCAAAAGAATCAATCTATTTTTATTCCACGTAGCCGCGTGGTCGGGTTTGTGTTTATTTTGTCTTACAGGTTGCTTTCGATCTGATTCAAATGCAGCTAACTAATGAAATACACTGCCAGTTTTTCATCGTTTTGGAATTTTTTTAAGGTACATACGCAGTCGGTTTCAAGGATTTGTGACACAGATGCCGAATTCTACACAGGCCCGTAGCTAGACCTTACTTCTAGGTGGGGCAAATATTTTTTCAGGGGGGGCAGATTATTTCTTAATTTTTTTCACGTCTCTTATACCTTGAAAAATATGTACTGTACTTTTAATATAATTTTTTTCTCATTTAAAACGTAAGATCTCTCCAAAGCCAGAATGAAATTTTTAATGTTTGTTCCAAGACACAATAAAAATATATCAAAGACACATAAATAAAATATTTACATTTACATAACGTAAATAAGTTGTTTCCTTTTAATTAAGTAATTTAAATTTATGTAGGCTTTATGTTCGTTTATATTAATAGATGCATTCAAGTACAATTTATTAACCCTTTAGCGGGCGATGGTCACAAAAAAGGACACCTAATTTTAATTCCAAAACTGACAAACGGCACCAAGAATATTTAATTATTTTTTTCCTTTTATAAAGTATTGGAAATTTAGCAAGTTTTTATTTTGTAATAAATTCTTTTGTAAATTCTGATGTCAGTCCATTATTTCATCATTTTAAAAACAGAATTACTCCGCGCCGGAAAGGGTTAAATGATGTTTCGTTATATTTACATCACGCAATAAAGATATGAGAAAGAAAAAACAGAATGAATAAAATGAATAGAACAAGTAACGAGGATGTCTTTACCGATAGTGAAAAAATATTTTTTTTAATTTTCATTTCATCGATGTTTTTCCAATGCATTTTCATTGATTAAAGTCGATACAGATGTAGAGGAATTAACTCGAATCTGTTTTTCTTTCCACTTTGCCATGGCTTGGATGTGAGCTTCTGATTTTTCGTGTTTCGGAAAACCGCGGCCATTGTCTAAAGCATTTTTACAAGTTTTAAAACCATGTTCGGTGTATGCGGCTTTTTTGGATCCGAACCGGTTAAAATGTCTACAAGCATAACAGAATGCTGCGTCCTTTGCCACAGAATATTCCAGCCATTCAAATTGCTTATACCATGCAGCTCGAAAAGAACGTTGATTTTTTCGTGGGAATTCCTTCAAATAATTTGTTGAACTGGCTCGTCTCTTTTAGGCAAATCGAGATCGAGAATAATCTGGTTTACTTGTAGTAGGTCCAGTTAATGATAATGAATTTTTATCATTACTATTTGCACAATATTCAGGAGCAGGACTCTCTATTTTCTGTTCTAGTCGACGCTTCTTATACATAAATGAACGGATATTCATATTTTCAAATATAACTTGTATTCACAGATACATACTTATCCAAATATAATATATACAGCTTTTAAAACGAGAACCTTTTTTTTTCACTGTCACCAAAAACTGGTTAGCATCTGGAAACCACAACGGTTAAACAAAACTGTAATAAGGCAGAATGCATTATTTTCACAAGCGGATTTTCAAGAGTCACTAAATCTATTCCTCGAAATCGTTGAACGGGACACAAAAACATCCGGGTGGTCTTGCACAAACACAGGCCCGCTGTCGCCACAATCACAAGAGCGACAAATTGCACCTATATCGTCCCATTGTAAAATTGTCAAAATCTTTCTTTCAGAAAATAGTTCATACTACTTCTCTATTCATATTTCAGAGGACGGGTAACACAATTTCACACCACAGGTGGTCCAGTGATGTGTCAGAAAGTCAAAGTCCAAAATCACTTAAGTACTAAAGGGTGCTGAGCAATTCGGCTGCTTTGATGGCGCTTGTTTGTGACAGGCGATTTAATAGTAGTCTTGAAGTCAAGTTAAAAACTTTTCGTGCAATCCTAACTATAAGCATTACAAATGAAACAAAATGAAGATATAATAATAATAAAAGGAACTTGTAAGAAGCAGAAAATTCAAAATTGCAAACGGACGCTCCGGTTTTTCAAACAGATAAAGTCTTAAAATTCTCACGCTTCTGTTGTTATGTGTTATTCTGTGTCGAGTTCTGAAAAAGCCGTAAATTATGGAAAAAAATAGCATAAAAACAGTATATTTTCATATTTCTATTTAATGGATTTTTATGAGAGATTATTAAGATTAATACAGAATTAATGTAAATATTGTTAACACTGTATGGTAAATTACACTGCATCAACACTTGCTACAATAACACGGAATCATTTATGTTTAAAGTAGTAAACATAGATTATTCAAGATCTAATTAGCACAACCCAGTGCTGTCTCTGTTTCAGACAAAACAATCCCAGTTTAGGTGCGTTCGTAATTATATAAATGCGTAGCACCTATAGTCGTCGTCTGGTCCGTCCGCAAAAAACAAAAACTACCCAACCGAATGGTTTAAAATTTAATATATAGAATCGTTATAAAATTTTGTCGAGTCATTTCAAATTTTGTGAAAATCGAATCACAAATTTAAAAGATATTAAAAAAGTTTTATTTATTCTATTAAATCCTATCATACGTAATCTGTATAATAAAAGCACAAGTCATGTGACTGAGGAAAAAGAATACTGGCTAACCTGCTAACCACTTCTTTTTTCATATGCCAAGCGGTCATTTTTATTCAACATTATTTCTTCGAATAAAATTGCATAAAAGTTACATTTTTAGAAAGATCGTTCAAAAAAAGTGTTTGCTCGAGAGATGAGTTACATTAAAAAATGTATAGATTCTGAGATAACTTCAGTAGAAATTAGGTTAATAGCCGAATATCTCAATCCATTAAAGTAAATAAACACAAAAGATTCGTTCATCATGAGTCATAGAAATATTAAACCATGGATGTAATCATTCATAAAGCAATATTTCATGTTGAATTTTGCAGCAGTCGGGTGTCGAAAAAAACTTCGCATCTGTAAACGTGGCATCACTAATAAGAAAAAAAAAGCATGCTCATTTCGCTCGTAACAGACGATATAATTCATTTCACAGAAATAATAAAGATAATTTTTTTACATTGTAAAACTAGTTATAGTACGGTCGCACCTCATTTGTCACGTTTAACGTACATTTCCAACTTGTTTGTTTGTTCCTTGCTACATTAAAAATAATAATAAACACTATTTATGCAGAATGTTTAGTGTCGAAGAGTCTGTGCAAATATAAAATATTTTTTAATTTATTTATTTCACTGTCCATTTCCTATAAAGCATCGCTATTCCTTCAATCGCCGTATATTTTTTGAAAAGAGCTATGCATATTGTTTATGCTTAAGACTGTTGTGACATTGTTGTGACATTTACCCGTAATTAAATACCATATCAGATATCCTCCATGAGGTTCCAAAAAAAAATATTATATGTATATTAATTGTGTGTATATATATATACAATTTTTTCCGGCTGAACAACACGGAACTTTTTTGCTATATTTGCACTGTCATTTTTATACATAAAAGCATGAAATTTACAGGTTTTAACTACTAAAGTGATTTAGAATCGAATAACGTTTTTCACTTTTCTATAGATTTTGAGTTGTAATCGATTTCTCGCTTATGAACTTTATCAGACTGTCATGTCCAGAAAATTGGTTTATATCGTTAACTTTGACGGTCATTTTCTGAAAAGTGATTTGCCTTTACAAAAAAATGGAAAATACTATTTAATTTCTTTGTTTTTAATAAGAGGACCTGAAAAATTTTTTAATTTAAGAATAGTGAATGACTTTGTGAATGTGTCAGAAGATAACTAATTTGGATTTGTAAAATCGTAAGTAGCCCGGCATATTTTATTCTTTAAATTTGAAAAAATGATTGGTTTATTTCAGAGGCGCCAACTTTTAAAAATTTCAGGGGGGTGGGGGCGTCGGGGAAGAGTAGATTGAACAGATAAAGGGACAGACCTTCTATTAATTTTTATTTCCAGAGGGGGGGCGATGCCCCTGCAAAAATTTCCAGAGAATTTTTATGGCCTTGTAGTCGGCGCCTATGATGGATTTAATTTGTTATCTTGTTCATTATTATAAATATTTTCAAGCCGTAAGCAAAAGTATGAACTTTTTTAAGCTGCTTTTATCATATTATTTCGATATCTGCAAATAAATTCCTTCAAAGAATATATTTTACGCGAAATAAAACATTTTATAAAATCTAAGTATACTTAACAACTTAACAATATCATATCGTTACATTTTTCTTTTTGTTCCTTGATTTATTATTGATTGATATTATTTTGTTCCTTGAAGATTTTGTACTTTAAGATGAAAAGTTATTTATGTTATGTTACATGAAAGTTATTTAAAGTGAAATACATTCAAACGTGTAACGCGGTAATATAATTTCCTCTACTAACCACTACTTGTAAAACGCGTGGGAAAAAAAAAAATATATATATATATATATATATATATATATATAACTTAAGACACATGTATATTCAAAACAATTCACAGATAATTCTGTAAATTTCTTATTTATAAATTAAATTTATATCATTTAATTAAAACAAATTTTATATTCTATTGGTTAAAGATGATATTTTCATTGTAATTCCATTTCTTCTTTATGCGGAAAAACTCCTCCCATAATTTTTTTATTGTGACATAGGTTTCACAAATTTTTATCATTCACTAATATGTAAGGAAAGATCAGAAGAATGAAAGACATTAGTCCCCTCTTCCCAAAGCAAATAAGTAAACATAACAATCTGTTTCATGGAATTGGAACCAGTTCCATGAAAGAAGCTGCAAACTTGTCATGTACGACAAATTCAAAACCATTATTGTAGGCTGTTTCGCTTTATTTTCAGATTCAGAAGCCTTTGGTTCCAACCCCGCTTTCTTAAGATAAATTTCACATGGTGACAATCCTACAAAGAAAGTAAGCTTTATGGATATCAATCAATACAGAATTGTTGCTGGGTCGGTACGGGCAGGAATATCCTGCGGTACGGTGTAATTTTTACAAAGCAACAAAGCGGGGAATGTCCTAAGGGTCAATCTTCGACAGTCTGTTGTATGTTAAAGAAATAGAGAAAAAAGAAGGTTTATAGATGAACTTTTTTCTGGTTTTGTTTCCAGTTTAAAAACGAAATTGGGAGGAGGAAGGGGGGGGGGGTCCTCTTTGCTTAGATCTGGCAAGAAGATGGAAAAAATTGGGAATTTAAAGTGAAATAGTGGCTGATAAAGTGATCGGAATGTCCAGTCTCACACTAGATTAGACAAAAAATTATTAAAAAAAAATAATAGAAATTTAATGTTGTTTTAATCGGGATGTAAAGTTTCACGCTAGGTCGGGCAAAATCTTTTGCAGGTCGGGCTTTGCCCGACCTGGCTCCCACCTAGCTACGGGCCTGATTCTACATAAAAAAAAGGTCACGAAATCGCATGTAATGTTTACAAAATAATCGAAGGAATCGGCGCAAATCAATAATGCAGCAGCTGACTAAAACTTTTTATTCACGAATCATTCGTCATATCAAAGAAAAGTTGTTGCTAACGTGTCCTCGTTACAATAAAAAATAACATATATATATTCTTTAATTTGCAAAAATGGTCTTTAACCCTTTCCTAATTTAATTCCAAACTTGCATTCGGCCCCAAGAATATTTTAATAAAATTTTACTTCTACAATGAAAACTTAAAATAAGGAGTTCTTATTTTCTAAAAAAGTCGTTTGTAAATTCCGATGTCAGTCAGTAATTTCGCATTTTACGAACAGAATTTGTCTGTGCCGGAAAGGGTCATCAGGGTGTCAAGAGCCTTAAAAGTGAAATGACATATCATTTACTATATATAAACAAGTGGGTAAGTGTGATCGAAGATCGCTGAAAGGGTTTCGTTTAATATTCCTTTCTTTAATAAATAGAAAATAAGTTTCATTTAGCAGCAAAAAAGAAGAAAGTCATGTTTTTTATAAAGTAAAAATTTACTGGTCTATTTTTTCGAATATCTAAACCAGCCCGATAGCGGGCGAAGTACGCTATTATATTATGTCATAATAATATCTGTCATGCGGACTAAATGCGATATTTAAAAAACTAATTTCAAAATTATCATGTTGTACATCTTTAAAATGTTAAAATATGCGAATATTTCCATAATCGAATTTTTATCACGATTCAGTATGTTTCTCAAACTCATATATTTACTATTATCTATTACTCTTACTGATACTCGTTTTGTATTATTCTCAAATATTTCAAAAAATCGTTAAACTTCCAATAGGACGTCAGATTTTCTTTTTAATTCTCTAATGACGTGATATTAATCCGCTTTGTATGCATACACATGCTCATACTCCTTGTATTATTGAGAAATCTTAGAAATTTTCCGTTTTATTACCACTATGACGTAAATCAATTTTATTTCATATTTATCTTTTTTTCAATTTGTGAAACTTTTTATTTCATTTTCATTTTTCACGTGGAAATCGTTCAATAGAAAATTAATTATTGCAGAAAGAATTTCATCGTGGATTTTTAATTTTTGGCAACCGCTATAACGAAACATGTTTAAATTTAATAGGAAAAGGCTGTTAGAATTTTAGTTTTTTATCTCTATTTATTAAAATAACAGGATTTTTTCAAAATTTAATATTTTGAGCTTCACAGCTGGTATTCAGCTATATATACGCAAAGTTTCAACTCTGTAAGTTATATAGTTTCTGAGAATGGCTCTGTGACGGACAGACAACGGAGCGGGAGTAATAGGGTTTCGTGAGATGAACGAAACCTTAAAAAACTATTTAAAAACATTAAACTGGATCATCTTCCTATTATTGTCTCAAAATTACATCATTTTCACAGTCTTTTCATTCCGCTTGTTCTGAAATTGAATGCCGAAATTTCGATGAAAAAATGTTGTTTCACCTGCAAAAATGGCATTATTGTAAGAAGTCCTTTCGGCCTGTACCGGGAGGAAAAGGTAGCTTTCAGAGTCCATGTTTCCATTATTTGACTATTGAGTTTGAGTCCGTAGGGCCTTAAACCTATTCTGGCGAAATGAAAAGTCAGCGACAAATTACATCATTTTGACGCGATTACAGCAAATCGTCTTTTTCAGTTTTATAAATGAAAATGGATATTTACGTCATTTTACATTATTACCAGGGTTTAGTGAGTGTCCGATTAACCTCTGAATCTAAGTGAAGCACTGTGTCCTTTTGGGGAACCCTTTCACCTGGCAAAAGTTTTCTTAATTCTGCATTCCTGAAAACTCACCAATTATACCAATATTATACCCGGGATAGCTTAGCCGATATCACATATATTTCATTAAACAGCTTTTTTATGTTCCAGTATATACTTCAGATAATTAATTATGACATCAGCATTTATCAGCATTTCTGAGTAAAAAAAATTTCTGAAATTCACAGCAAATTTTCTGAATGTTTACAGCACAAGGGGAGGGGGTAAATCCCCTCGGCAATAATTATTTTTGTTGCAAGTTGGGTTAACTGTGTTTTTGGTTCGGTCGATGTCAGACTGAGTGTAAATTCCTGCAAGTTGGATTCGGGTTAATCCGATTTTTCAAAAGTTAGTTCAGTATATTATTTCAGATTAAAACTATACTTATAATAATATGTTTGTGTGTATTGAGGTTTGTATAGATGTTTGTATGTGTGCTGTTTTAAATAAAGACAGTTGCATTTTTCCAGCGACCCTTTCACAAAACTCTCTTTTTTCCGCGATCCTTTAACAAAGTTTGCATTTCTTTCGCGATCCTTTGACGAAATTCGTATTTTTCCACAATTATTTGGCGAAATTCAAGATTTCCTGCGATCATTTGCCAAAATTTGCTTTTTTTTCGTTATCCTGTAATGAAATTCGCGTTTTTTCCGCATCCTTTTGTCGAGATTCGTGTTTTTTCAGCGATCCTTTGGCGAAATTCACGTTTTTGCTGCGATCATTTGGCGAAATTCACGTTTTTCCTGCGATTCTTTGACGAAAATTGCGTTTATCTCCCGATCCTTTGATGAAATTCCCGTTTTTCTGTGATCCTTTGACGATATTCCCGTTTTCTCTGCTGCCTTTTGACGAGATTCATGCTTTTTCAGCGATCCTTCGACAAAATTCATGTTTTTTCAGCGATTCTTTGGCGAAATGCCCGTTTTTCTCGCGATCCTTGGACGAAATTCGCGTTTTCCAGCGAATTTTTTGTAAAATATACTTTTTTCCGCGATTTTTTGACGAAATTTACATATCTTTCGCGATCCTTTTACGAAATTTGCATTTTTCTGCGGACTTTTAACGAAATTCGAGTTTTTCCCGCGATCATTTGACGAAATCGGTAATTTTTTTTCCGCGAAGATTGATTTTATGTTTTAGTCTGCAAGTGCCCTAGAAAGTCTGCGGCGCACATTCTGCCACGGGGCTAACAGAATCTGAAGTTTGATGAAAATCCGTGTATTACTTCTTGAAATAAAACTGTTGTGGAAATCGTGAAAAATGTAGTATAGCAGCGTCACCTGTTGGGAGATTTACACCAAAAACTAATCAGCACCAATTTACATAAATGTCTAACTGAATCTAACATTTTATTAAATTCCACGCATTAATTTTTGCGATAGAGCATCCACAAGTTTTTTGTCATATACAGACAGGCAGACAGACATTTTCTAAAAACAGTCAACTGCCTCTGAACATTCACATATGTTCTAGATGTTTGTAATGCAAGTATTTTTGTATTCTAAATTCAGTGTCGCAGAGAAAAACAAATTATAAAACTTTGAATGTCGACTCGAGACTAAGAATGCAAAATAAACACAAGTACCGATTAACCTCTGAATCTAAGGGAAGCACAGTATTATTTTGGGGTCCACTTTCATTTGGCAAAATTTTCTTAATTCTGCATTCCTGAAAACTCACCACTGACACTAATATTCACTAAATAAACACCAAAGCTAATCAGCACCAATTTATATAAATGTCTAATTGAATCGAAAATTTTATTAAATTCCACGCATTAATTCTTGTTATAGAGCGTCCTCATTTTTTTTTATCACATACAGACAGGCAGACAGACATTTTCTAAAAACAGTCAACTGCCTCTGAACATTCACGTATGTTCTAGATGTTTGTAATGCAAGTATTTTTGTATTCTAAATTCAGTGTCGCAAAGAAAAACAAATTATAAAACTTTGAATGTCGACTCGAGACTAAGAATGTAAAATAAACACAAGTACCGATTAACCTCTGAATCTAAGGGAAGCACAGTATTATTTTGGGGTCCACTTTCATTTGGCAAAATTTTCTTAATTCTGCATTCCTGAAAACTCACCACTGACACTAATATTCACTAAATAAACACCAAAGCTAATCAGCACCAATTTATATAAATGTCTAATTGAATCGAAAATTTTATTAAATTCCACGCATTAATTCTTGTTATAGAGCGTCCTCATTTTTTTTTATCACATACAGACAGGCAGACAGACATTTTCTAAAAACAGTCAACTGCCTCTGAACATTCACGTATGTTCTAGATGTTTGTAATGCAAGTATTTTTGTATTCTAAATTCAGTGTCGCAAAGAAAAACAAATTATAAAACTTTGAATGTCGACTCGAGACTAAGAATGTAAAATAAACACAAGTACCGATTAACCTCTGAATCTAAGGGAAGCACAGTATTATTTTGGGGTCCACTTTCATTTGGCAAAATTTTCTTAATTCTGCATTCCTGAAAACTCACCACTGACACTAATATTCACTAAATAAACACCAAAGCTAATCAGCACCAATTTATATAAATGTCTAATTGAATCGAAAATTTTATTAAATTCCACACATTAATTCTTGTGATAGAGCGTCCTCATTTTTTTAGGTAGCTTTCAATACTAAAAAGTATAAAGCTACCTATTGCAGCCGTTCGAAGGAAAGCAGTTCCGGAAAATTTCGATATATTTTCACCGATCATGACCCCAGACCCCAAAACCACCCTCCGCTCAAATGTTGATTTATATATATAGATATATCCATATATATATATATATATATATATATATATATCTGACCTATGACATACGATAACGCTCGTATTTATTAATCGATTTTGATGAAACTAATTGTATGTATTAAGCTCACCAATGTGTCGACCGAGTTCGTTGGCCAGCTTGGTCCGCCATTTTGTTTCAAGATGGCGGCCATTTAAAAATTTAAAACTAAAAAAATATACAAAAGAATTAAAAATTAAAATTTATTTTTTAATTACGTGTTAGGCCTTGATACAAGGATTCCAGAGCATTTTTTGGTTTACCTCTATCTTAAAAAACGGCTGAGATAGAGCAGTTTGAAATACTAGGGTGGCTGACATTTTGAAACAAAACAGCACATTAACGCCATTACTTGCAAATTATTTTCTTTCATTGTTGTAATAATTTTCCCAATCATACGCATTAACTATATATTCATATCCGTTAGCGTCAAAATTGGCGACATTGGCGACAAATTTGGCGACATTTGGCGACATTTGGCGAAATATCGCCAAATTTGGCGACCAAAAGAAGTCTTCATAAATGAAGCCAATTTGGCTATTGCTCAATAATTTGGCGAATTTCTTATTCAAATTCAGTATTAACGAATCTTTTGTAAACGTTTCTTTGCATTTTTACTTGCTGTTTTCGTGTAACATTAGCTAAAATTTTAAAACGAAGATATAGGAAAGCTACCTTTTCCTCCCGGTACAGGCCGGAAGGACTTTTTTTATCACATACAGACAGGCAGACAGACATTTTCTAAAAACAGTCAACTGCCTCTGAACATTCACGTATGTTCTAGATGTTTATAATGCAAGTATTTTTGTATTCTAAATTCAGTGTCGCAAAGAAAAACAAATTATAAAACTTTGAATGTCGACCCGAGACTACGAATGTAAAATAAACACAGTACCGATTAACCTCTGAATCTAAGGGAAGCACAGTATTATTATGGGGTCCACTTTCATTAGGCAAAAATTTTCTTAATTCTGCATTCCTGAAAACTCACCACTGACACTAATATTCACTAAATAAACTCCAAAGCTATCAGCACCAATTTATATAAATGTCTAATTGAATCGAAAATTTTATTAAATTCCACGAATTAATTCTTGCGATAGAGCGTCCTCAATTTTTTTGTCACATACAGACAGGCAGACAGACATTTTCTAAAAACAGTCAACTGCCTCTGAACATTCACATATGTTCTAGATGTTTGTAATGCAAGTATTTTTGTATTCTAAATTCAGTGTCGCAAAGAAAAACAAATTATAAAACTTTGAATGTCGACCCGAGACTACGAATGTAAAATAAACACAAGTAACGATTAACCTCTGAATCTAAGGGAAGCACAGTATTATTTTGGAATCCACTTTCATTTGGCAAAAATTTTCTTAATTCTGCATTCCTGAAAACTCACCACTGACACTAATATTCACTAAATAAACACCAAAGCTAATCAGCACCAATTTATATAAATGTCTAATTGAATCGAAAATTTTATTAAATTCCACGCATTAATTCTTGCGATAGAGTGTCCTCAATTTTTTTGTCACATACAGACAGGCAGACAGACATTTTCTAAAAACAGTCAACTGCCTCTGAACATTCACATATGTTCTAGATGTTTGTAATGCAAGTATTTTTGTATTCTAAATTCAGTGTCGCAAAGAAAAACAAATTATAAAACTTTGAATGTCGACCCGAGACTACGAATGTAAAATAAACACAAGTAACGATTAACCTCTGAATCTAAGGGAAGCACAGTATTATTTTGGAATCCACTTTCATTTGGCAAAAATTTTCTTAATTCTGCATTCCTGAAAACTCACCACTGACACTAATATTCACTAAATAAACACCAAAGCTAATCAGCACCAATTTATATAAATGTCTAATTGAATCGAAAATTTTATTAAATTCCACGCATTAATTCTTGCGATAGAGTGTCCTCAATTTTTTTGTCACATACAGACAGGCAGACAGACATTTTCTAAAAACAGTCAACTGCCTCTGAACATTCACATATGTTCTAGATGTTTGTAATGCAAGTACTTTTGTATTCTAAATTCAGTGTCGCAAAGAAAAACAAATCATAAAACTTTGAATGTCAACCCGAGACTGCGAATGCAAAATAAACACAGGGACCGATTAACCTCTGAATCTAAGGGAAGTACAGTATTATTTTGGGATCCCCTTTCATTTGGCAAAAATTTTCTTAATTCTGCATTCCTGAAAACTCACCAATGACTCTAATATTATTCCCGGGTGTAGCTTAGCCAAGATCACACATATTTCATTAAACAGCTTTTTTATGGTCCCTGTATATACTTCAGATATATTTAGTACATAGTTGTATGCTCAATTTCTTGGGTGGTTTTTAACAAGCACATGAGGATGCTATAGGATTAATTAACATCCTTTTTGTGACATTCATATTTCCCCGTTAAATAAGTTTCGTGAAGTATTGCGTGGATTTTCTCTTCGATTACAAGTAAACTTTCTTTTCCCAGAAAATTAAAAATACAATGTAAAAAAAAAATTGAAAATGGGAATGAGAGGGCCTACTTCACAGTCATTTTGGGGCCTCTTTTAGATTTTAGAGGGGAAGCATGTGCTTCAGATCCTTTTTAGATAATCACGCCCTGAATAAACATAAAACATATAGATAAACTGCTAGACATGCCCACTCCCTGAACTGCGTAAGTGAGTCGTGCACGCACTCAGCCAATGAAAGAGACAGGCTATGGCAATCCACCGATCGCAGTTTGTTTTACAGTTTACCCTGATCACATGACAACTCGATAGTTGGTGAAAAGTATTCTTTCTTATCCTCTCTTTTGTTGATTGCAACACACTCATAAGTATAATGAAAGGACATGTTTACAAACAAACAGTTCCATCAACCAATCTACCACTGCCTTTTTGTCACAGCGATCATTGGAGGAATCGTTATGGCCACGTAGGCCAATCCTATCATAGACCAGTTTAACGTATACCAATCAAATCGCCCCATCTCATGTGTACAGAGGAGTCATAAAGAACGAACCGGTTTTTCTTGCGAACCAACAGTAATTTAACCAGTAGTGACGTCAGCTGCTCTTTCCTTATAAAAGACAGGCTTATTCAGCTCGAGGTAGGGACATCCTAACTGGTAACATGAGTAGGTCAATTCAAGTGCGTATATTCTCATTGCTTTTCGTTTTACTTGCTATTCTTTGCACTGTAAAAAGTCAAGTATTGTTGGCGGAGGACTTTATGTGGAATTTCATGTCTGCCTTAGGAAGAGATGGGGTTTCCATCCCTGAAGATCCAAGCGCCAAACAATAAACAGGGCCTACTTAAAGGATGGCCTTTTGGGAGCCCCAAATATGGTATGCAATTTTCGTAAACCTCATATTTTAAATCTGTTATAAAACCTTATACTCATTAGAATCAATATTTTGTACTTTTAGAGTAGATTAAGATTAAAAACAAAAAATATATTCGTCTTAATATGTATTTATATATATTTCTTTTAAATGCTAAAAAGTGTAAATTAACAACATAATAAATACAAATCAAAATAGCTTTTATTAGGTTGTTTGACATGTTTCGACTCACTCCGAGTCATTTTCAAAAATAAATGACAATATTCCATAATGGCATGGGCTTTGAAGTTATTATTTAAAATGCTATCATTTAATTTTCATGCACTTTTCAAGGTTTCGTTCATCTCATGAAACACTATTAGTTCAGCTTCGTTGTCTGTCTGTCGCAGAGCCGGTTTTCTGAAACTTTATAACTTACAGTCATGAAATTTTGTGTACTTATAGCTGAATACCTACTATGAAGCTCAAAATCATAAAATCATAAAATATCGTATTATTTTAATATAAAGAGATAGAAAACCAAAAATCTAACAGCCTTTTCCTATTAAATTTAAACATTTTTCGTTATAGCAGTTGCCAACAATTAAAAATCTGCAATAAAATTATTTCCACAATAATTAATTTTTCTATTGGAAGATTTCCACGTGAAAAATGAAAATAAAATAAAAAGTTTCACCAATTGAAAAAAGACTTATATGACGTGTTATTGGTAGTAAAACGGAAATTTTCAAACATTTCTCAATAATACAAGGAGTATGAGTATGTGTAAATACAGAAAGCAGCTTAATATGACGTCATTAGAGAATTAAAAAGACAATTAATCTGACGTCTAACATTTTGAAGGTCTCTATACAACATGTTTAATTTTGAAATTGATTTATTTTTAATATCGCATCGAGTACAGTATGACAGAGTACAGTAATCCCTCAACATTCACGGTTTTAACATTCGCGAGTTTTGATTATTCGCGAATATGAAAATGCGGAAGAAACATAATTCGCGAGAATCTGACTTGATTATTCGCATTTTTTTTTTTTTAAATTATCTCTTTCTTTTTTGAATTTGTAGTGGTTAAATATTATTGAAAATGCGAAAAAACATAACATTCGCGAGAATCTGACTTGATTATTCACAATATTTTAAAAATTATCTCTTTCTTCTTCCGAATTTATAGTGGTGAAGTATTATTCCCCCTGTGTTTTCATAGTATCTATTTACTAATCAGTTGTTAGTTGTCAACTCAAAAAGAGCCAGTGTTGTAGGAAAGCAAAATAATAACAACGGCAGATGGGGAAACTAGAAGTGGTAACGTAACGGCATCTTTAATGTATTAATTTAAAATGTGCAGGTTCTCGTAGAGATGGAGCTGAAGCTGCACTTAGATAGAAAATAAAAGCATTTCTGAAGCCTTTAGCTGTATTTAAATATTGTATCGCATACTGACCCACTGATACGTTATCATCGCTTTGCGACTACAGAGAGTCTAAATTATTTTATACAAAAACATATGTTTTTTTAGCTGTAATTATTGCTCTAGTCAGTTAATTTGAATCATCATCTTTAATAAATTAATTTAATATTTATGAATATGCGTGTACATACATTCACCTTCTACATGTATGTTATGCATAACGTATTGTTAATAAATATATCATTTTGTTTTTTGAAATGTTGTGCCACTCTAAAGTTTATAGAACGTGTAACTCTTTTTTTAGTACAGAGAGATAGACTCAACATTCGCGAGGTTTGCCTAGAACGTAACCCTCGCGAATTTTAAGGGATTGCTATATAATAGCGGGCTGGTTGAGATATTCGAAGAAACGAGAAAAATAGACCGGTAAATTGTTACTTTATTTAAAACATGACTCTTTTTTTTTTTTTTTGCTAAATGAAATTTATTTGTATTTATTAAAGAAAGGATAAAATGTTTTGAAAGGAATATTAAACGAAACCCTTTGTGCGATCTTCGATCATACATACCCACTTGTTTAAAAATTACGCACGTTACCTTTTATTTTTACTTGGTTGTTTATTTTCGTATATGTAACCATGGAGAACTCGAGCCACAATTTCGGTAAGTTAAAAGATGCTGCATAGTTAAAAGATGACAGGCGGCTAGACTCAGGACGTCCACATAACGCAAGTCTTCTGTTATTGGCCGGAGCTGAAAAAAATCGTTTCTCTTTCTCTTTCGTTACTGTTGTAACCATCGACCTTCAATATACTAGACCCCACATTGGTAACCTTTTCGTTGACAGACATCAGTGGTGGTGGTGGTAGATTTATTCCGCCAAACTGGTTTTTCTCCCGCCAAAATCTACGTGGAATTTCCCGCCGAAACTTTATATTGTGTCTGTGCTGTTGTTGTTTTTCTAGAGATTGACTAATATTTTAAATTCAAAACAGTTCTTTTAAGAACTTATTAAATCAAAATGCCACAAAATTGTTCCATTTGTTCCACAGATTTTCTTATTATAATAAAATTTTAGAATATCTACATAATTTTTTAATTGTTTTTAGGTTAGACCATTAATAGGTAATAAAATGCATCATTATCAGCTGATTACATCAGTTTTTTTTTTTTTTTTTTTTTTTTTTTTATAACATGGGTTACTTTTTAGAAAAGTTTTTTTTTTTTTTTCAAATAAGAATTTGTGATTAAGCAAGAGCTTAATTGTCTGCCATTTTGTAATAAAGTGATAAAATGTAAAATACTCAATATATTAAAATCATCGAACAAGCTGTAAAAATTTAGCTATGTTTAATTTTTAAAATTCTTTATTATACTTTATATAAAGAAAATTTCAAAATTTATTTTTTTAAGAGGACAGTACAATAAGTGATTCCTGTCATGTGACAACATTTTTCTTTCAAGTGCTGCGGCATCGGAAATTCGGTTCAAAATGCTGACGGACTTTTCTGAAATATCTTCTGCTTTTATTGAAAGCCTCTTTTGATAGCAAACTAAATAAGAACACCTGCCAATTTCATACATTTCCGATCACAAATTAATGAAACAATTTCCTGACGGCTCGGCCTACAGGCACAGGTAGATTTTGAAAATACAGATAGTGGGGCACCTGTTTATTGGGAATTGCATAAGAAATGACCTTTTTGCCATGATTCGGCAGTTTAGACCACCCACTTCAAAATCTACCTGTGTCTGTAGACAGGATTTTTTTTTTCTTTCGGGCTATAAGAGTTGGTCTTATAAAAAAACTTGTCAAAGTAAAAGTTGTAGATACTATTAAGAGGATTTATAATAAATTTAAGCAGATTTGATATCTTGTGAATTGACGAAGTTTTGAATTCTTTTCTTCTTAAACCCTATCCCCCCCCCCCTTGAGGTAATTTTTAATGATATCAAAAATCTGTCATACATAAATTTTCGGCCCTTTCTCTAGAAGTATTAATAACTTTAAACGGATTCGATACGTATCATAATTAAGAAGCTATGGGGATTTTTCTGTTTTCAACCCCCCCCCCCCCTTTGGTTCGATTTTGCCCATTATCGAACTTGACCAAGATATTATGCACTTTAATTTTGTGTATCAGTTTGGAAGAGATTTGTGCAGAATTATTGAAGTTATCGTGTCCATAAAAAAGTGATCTAGATAGATAGATAGATAAAAGTTTTGAATTGGGGGTGGTTTTGGGTTCTGGAAGTGATGATCGGCGTAGATCTGCAAAAACTTTTCAGAAAGTCCAACATAGGGGAGAATGTAATAGGTAGTATTTCTTACGAAATCTACCTAAAATCATAAAGTAGCCATTTTGTATTTGAGAAGGTTTTATAGCATCTAATTACGACAGCAAGTATTGTTTAGAAGTCAACATCTTCAATAGTTGCCGGTAGTTATTATTTTCAATAATTGTAAAGAAAAAAAAAACACTTGAGAGTTTAACTTAATTTTTTATAGCATCCAAAAGTTGCAAATTATTTCTTCTCAGAAACTTATGCAAAATAATAGTTATTTTAACAGAGAAAAAATTACACAAGTTCTAACTTAGTAGATATGAAATATCCTGGATTTTTTATTTTTCATACAAAAAAAAAAAAAAAAAAAAAAAAAAATATACTGTGCATTTGTATTTTTTTTTTCTATACATGCGTATAATGTTATCTATCGATGTTTTCCTTTTGATTAAAAATATTGTAATACATTTATACTTTCAATTAAATATATATATATATATATGTATATATGAAAGATTGCCAAAAATATGCCTTTAAATTGGAACATCAAAAGCAAAACAAAAATTCTGGATTGCAAAAATATGTTCTATCGAATGTATTGTTACATAAAGACAGTATGTGATTTCACGTTTTCAAAACCTATAAAATACATTATCAAATCAAATAATATTTTATAACATGCCACTGCTAACTTTCCACAAATTCTTCACTTTTGTAAGAAAAAAAAAGATACTGTAAATACTGTTCGATTTTCTGTTATTTTAATAATGCCTGCTAAATTTAATGCATTTTTAGAATTAAAAAAAAAAAAAAAAATCTGACATTAATTTGTTACATTTCGTGAAATGATTGTGTCCGATTGAAGCTTTCCAAGCAGAAATCTCGAAATAATTTGTGTTATCGTACTTAATATCTTATATCACTAATAAAAAAAATATAATTTAAGTAACATTTATTACAAGGACAAAGCCATTTTATAACATTAAAATAAAATACAGCAGCAAAAACAGAAAAAGAAAATCCATCCAGAAGATTAAACAATCCTTTTTTCACCATGGGTGGGACTCTCATAACTTATTTCTATCCTTCCTCTTTGACATTAAATCCTAGAAGGAGCAACAGTTTCGTTTTGGTTTGTTTACGTTTATTTTTATTGAGAGAATGAAATCGAAGTTGCCAAGAAAGCGATCACCGCCAAAACAGACATTTTTTAAAGCGCCAATCCGAGCTGATCCTGAAACTGGATTTTCAACAATATAACAAAGAGATGTGGACTCTAGTAGATTATTCCTCTGTGGTTGTAACAAACGTCAAACACATCACGAATAACTGCTAGTAAGCTTATTTAGATAGTTTTAAATTTTATTTCTTTTACTTCGTGGTTCGAACATTAATATGGATTAGTTCTCATATCCAGAATATTGAATTTTATAATTCGAACAAAGGAAACGTTGAATTTGCAAAATATATTTATTCATCAATAAATATTACATATAAATAAATTCGAAATTTATCAGTGTCTGTTCACAGAATACTGATTTTTTTCTTTCTTTCTCTCTCTCTTTTTTTTTTTTAGGGTATTCATATTTATGAAGATTTATAAATGAATGATTTACCTTTCTGTCTGTGTTTACCTTGTCAAAATAGGTCATTTGTCGAAAATTTTAATATTTCGTTAATTAAAAAAAAAAATCACAAATAAACTTTTTTTTTTTTTTTTTGTAAGCACATCTCAAAATTTCCAGTTAAAGGAATCCTTTAACCTTTTGTTTTATTTTATTTTTTGATATTTTATAATACATTTTTTTTACATGTTATTAAGGGGACCATGGACCTTTATTTCATCAAAAATCGAAAATTATTTTTGTGCCTATTATTCTTCTTCAGTTTGTATTGAACCATTTAAGAAAAACTGCATGATACTTCGATGATTTTTCGTAAAGTTACAAGCGTTTTAATTATGTACGATGCTTTAGTAAACTTTACACCTGTTTTTCTCAATACAGATTTTACACGTTTTTCAGATTTTTGAAATGGTTCATGCGTCTTAGTTTTTGTTCAAAATTAATGAAATATGGAAGAATCCAGATACTGTTTATAAAGAAACTGTGTATGCATTTTACAAATAGACTTCGTTAAGATAATTAAGTTTGATTAATAACTTATTAAAATGCTAAATTTTGATGAAAATAGGAATGGAATTCAGAAAAAAAAATCTCTCAAAAATTAACTATTCAAGAGATTAAATAAAGGATACACAGATTTGTTTGTAATATAGTTTTAAGTGATCCAAATGCCAAATCGAAGAAATATCTTAAAAATTAAGACGCAAGGAGCATTTTAAAGTTTGGTTTACTAATTTAAATCTTTTATAAAAATCTTAAAATTATCTTATGATTAAAATTCTTTTAAAGGTATTCTGTATACTTATGGTGAAATGTATATATGCACAAATTTCTTATAACTATGATGAAAAGTAAAAAAAAATCAATTTTAACGTCCATCGTCCGCTTAAATGGTTTTATGAAGAAAAATGATTTAACTGAAAAAAAATTCAATTCTTATAATGAGAATTCAAAGAAAAACTAGTCGTTGGGGGCCACCGTAATACTTACCCATCATGGATATGCATAATGTAAAATAATAAAATAAAACATGTGTAAACTACTTATAAAATGCATTGCCATTCGAATAAAATCCTGGCTTGATGACGTCATGATTTTTAAAGGCTCTATTACTGAATGGCTTAAAATAAACATCCTAATAACTCCAAAAACAATAATCCTATTAACTAGCGGTTTGTTGCATCTGATGAAGCGTCTCATTTCCAATTAAAATATGTCTTTGAATTGACATTTGGATGAAATACAGGGTCATGAAAAATCGAAGAGTGTGGGAAATAGGATTTCAAATATCTCGGCAACTCATGATCCGATCAACTTCATGCTTTATGCAAAATTTATGTTTTTTATTTTTTTATTGTCTTTTATATTCACTCCTTAAAATAAACAATTTCGAAAATTTTTATATACCTTTTATCAGAACGAATATTTCGAGAGTCCGAAAAAAATAGTTCCGGATCATCGAGGTGACTGAAATTCAATAGGCTTCTTCCCATTATTACATACTAAGTACATTCCAAATTTCAAGTCTCTATCTCAATTTTTTTCGGGAGATAGAGTGTTTACAGAGATACAGACACACAGACGGACGGCAATTTTTTTTTTTTTCTAAAAATATGTTTTTCGGAATCTCCAGTGTCTGAAACGTGTAAATCCGTTATTATTTTTTTTTTCCATTTTCAAAACGATTACAAGACTTACCCTATACTACGTATGATGGGTAGGTTAAAAAAAATGAAGAAATTTTTAAAACCACACTTCTGTTACAATTTTGAATTTCTTGCACTATTCTTTTTACTTACCCATCATACGTAGTATAGGGTAAGTCTTGTAATCGTTTTGAAAATGGAAAAAAAAAAATTTTGACGGATTTACACGTTTCAGACACTGGAGATTCAGAAAAACATATTTTTAGAAAAAAAAAAATTGCCGTTCGTCTGTGTGTCTGTATCTCTGTAAACGCTCTAGCTCCCGAAAAAATTGAGATAGCGACTTGAAATTTGGTATGTACTTAGTATGTAATAATGAGAAGAGAAGAAGCTTGTTGAATTTCAGTAACCTCAATGATCCGGAACTATTTTTTTCGGACTCTCGAACTATTCGTTGTGATAAAAATACATAAAAATTTTCGAAATTGTTTATTTTAAGGAGTGAATATAAAAGACAATAAAAAACATAAATTTTGCATAAAGCATGAAGTCGATCGGATAATTGGTTGCCGAGATATTTGTAATCTTATTGCCCCCCCCCCCCTTCTCCACAGGTGAAAGGGATCCGAATTTTTAGGTGCGTTCGTAATTATATAAATACGTAACACTATTGCCGTTGTCTGGTTCGTCCGTCCGTCCGTCCGCATGTAAAAACGCAAAAACTACCCAATCGAATGGTTTGAAATTTACGATATATTATCTTTGCAGAATTTTGTCGAGACATTTCAAATTTTATGAAATAAGAAATTTGAATTTCTTTAAAAATAAATCGGTGCTTTCTTGTTATAGGAGCTTCCGAGGTTTAACCGTCAAGCGACCGAGAAACTTATTTTATGACAGAAATGAATCCGCAGACGATAGAATTCATTTCACAGAATTAAATATCATCAAGATCTGAATATTTATATAACTAGCTATAGTACGGACGCACCTCATTTGTCACGTTTCACGTGCAATTTCCAACTTGCTTTTACTGTTAGAAGCACAGAGGAATAATCTACTAGAGTCCACATCTCTTTGTTATATTGTTGAAAATCCAGTTTCAGGATCAGCTCGGATTGGCGCTTTAAAAAATGTCTGTTTTGGCGGTGATCGCTTTCTTGGCAACTTCGATTTCATTCTCTCAATAAAAATAAACGTAAACAAACCAAAACGAAACTGTTGCTCCTTCTAGGATTTAATGTCAAAGAGGAAGGATAGAAATAAGTTATGAGAGTCCCACCCATGGTGAAAAAAGGATTGTTTAATCTTCTGGATGGATTTTCTTTTTCTGTTTTTGCTGCTGTATTTTATTTTAATGTTATAAAATGGCTTTGTCCTTGTAATAAATGTTACTTAAATTATATTTTTTTTATTAGTGATATAAGATATTAAGTACGATAACACAAATTATTTCGAGATTTCTGCTTGGAAAGCTTCAATCTGACACAATCATTTCACGAAATGTAACAAATTAATGTCAGATTTTTTTTTTTTTTTTTAATTCTAAAAATGCATTAAATTTAGCAGGCATTATTAAAATAACAGAAAATCGAACAGTATTTACAGTATCTTTTTTTTTCTTACAAAAGTGAAGAATTTGTGGAAAGTTAGCAGTGGCATGTTATAAAATATTATTTGATTTGATAATGTATTTTATAGGTTTTGAAAACGTGAAATCACATACTGTCTTTATGTAACAATACATTCGATAGAACATATTTTTGCAATCCAGAATTTTTGTTTTGCTTTTGATGTTCCAATTTAAAGGCATATTTTTGGCAATCTTTCATATATACATATATATATATATATATTTAATTGAAAGTATAAATGTATTACAATATTTTTAATCAAAAGGAAAACATCGATAGATAACATTATACGCATGTATAGAAAAAAAAAATACAAATGCACAGTATATTTTTTTTTTTTTTTTTTTTTTTTTTGTATGAAAAATAAAAAATCCAGGATATTTCATATCTACTAAGTTAGAACTTGTGTAATTTTTTCTCTGTTAAAATAACTATTATTTTGCATAAGTTTCTGAGAAGAAATAATTTGCAACTTTTGGATGCTATAAAAAATTAAGTTAAACTCTCAAGTGTTTTTTTTTTTCTTTACAATTATTGAAAATAATAACTACCGGCAACTATTGAAGATGTTGACTTCTAAACAATACTTGCTGTCGTAATTAGATGCTATAAAACCTTCTCAAATACAAAATGGCTACTTTATGATTTTAGGTAGATTTCGTAAGAAATACTACCTATTACATTCTCCCCTATGTTGGACTTTCTGAAAAGTTTTTGCAGATCTACGCCGATCATCACTTCCAGAACCCAAAACCACCCCCAATTCAAAACTTTTATCTATCTATCTATCTAGATCACTTTTTTATGGACACGATAACTTCAATAATTCTGCACAAATCTCTTCCAAACTGATACACAAAATTAAAGTGCATAATATCTTGGTCAAGTTCGATAATGGGCAAAATCGAACCAAAGGGGGGGGGGGGGGGGGGTTGAAAACAGAAAAATCCCCATAGCTTCTTAATTATGATACGTATCGAATCCGTTTAAAGTTATTAATACTTCTAGAAAAAGGGCCGAAAATTTATGTATGACAGATTTTTGATATCATTAAAAATTACCTCAAGGGGGGGGGGGGATAGGGTTTAAGAAGAAAAGAATTCAAAACTTCGTCAATTCACAAGATATCAAATCTGCTTAAATTTATTATAAATCCTCTTAATAGTATCTACAACTTTTACTTTGACAAGTTTTTTTATAAGACCAACTCTTATAGCCCGAAAGAAAAAAAAAATCCTGTCTACAGACACAGGTAGATTTTGAAGTGGGTGGTCTAAACTGCCGAATCATGGCAAAAAGGTCATTTCTTATGCAATTCCCAATAAACAGGTGCCCCACTATCTGTATTTTCAAAATCTACCTGTGCCTGTAGGCCGAGCCGTCAGGAAATTGTTTCATTAATTTGTGATCGGAAATGTATGAAATTGGCAGGTGTTCTTATTTAGTTTGCTATCAAAAGAGGCTTTCAATAAAAGCAGAAGATATTTCAGAAAAGTCCGTCAGCATTTTGAACCGAATTTCCGATGCCGCAGCACTTGAAAGAAAAATGTTGTCACATGACAGGAATCACTTATTGTACTGTCCTCTTAAAAAAATAAATTTTGAAATTTTCTTTATATAAAGTATAATAAAGAATTTTAAAAATTAAACATAGCTAAATTTTTACAGCTTGTTCGATGATTTTAATATATTGAGTATTTTACATTTTATCACTTTATTACAAAATGGCAGACAATTAAGCTCTTGCTTAATCACAAATTCTTATTTGAAAAAAAAAAAAAAAACTTTTCTAAAAAGTAACCCATGTTATAAAAAAAAAAAAAAAAAAAAAAAAAAAACTGATGTAATCAGCTGATAATGATGCATTTTATTACCTATTAATGGTCTAACCTAAAAACAATTAAAAAATTATGTAGATATTCTAAAATTTTATTATAATAAGAAAATCTGTGGAACAAATGGAACAATTTTGTGGCATTTTGATTTAATAAGTTCTTAAAAGAACTGTTTTGAATTTAAAATATTAGTCAATCTCTAGAAAAACAACAACAGCACAGACACAATATAAAGTTTCGGCGGGAAATTCCACGTAGATTTTGGCGGGAGAAAAACCAGTTTGGCGGAATAAATCTACCACCACCACCACTGATGTCTGTCAACGAAAAGGTTACCAATGTGGGGTCTAGTATATTGAAGGTCGATGGTTAGAAGTCATTCTCTCCCCAGATGTTTATCCAGCTTCTGGCCATTCAGAGAAGACTTGAGTAATGTGGACGGCCAGGAGTCTAGTCGCCTGTTTAAAAGATGGCTCGAGTTAATGCACGGTTACAGTTATGAAAATAAACAACCAAGTAAAAATAAAAGGTAACGTGGCGTAATTTTTAAAAAGTACATGAAAATTAAACGATAGCATTTCAAATAATAACTTCAAAGACCGTGCAATTATAAGAATATTCTCATTTGTTTTTGAAAATGACTCGGAGTGAGCAGAAACTTGTCAAACAACCTAATACAAGATATTTTACTGTGTATTTATTATGTTGTTAATTTACACTTTTTATCATTTAAAAGAAATATATTATTACAAGGTGTTATAATTTATTATATGTATTTATATATTCATACCTGTATTCTAGAGCAAAGCTATCCATAACACGGAGCCCGCGGCGCGAACGCCATGACGCTTTTCGAAGATTCTTTTGACGTCCCTTGGAATATTTCATATTACTAGTTTTTTAAATTCATTTAAAAATATATTTTGTTTTAATTCATCAATGTTTTCATGCTTTATTATTACAGGCAACATAAAAGATGTTGGCATTTTCTTTTTAATTTCGCAGGTCTCAATTTCTTGTACTATTTGAAAAATAGACAAAGGGCATAAATTTATTACAGCAGGAAATATTAAATGTCGCATTCAAACTATTTACCTGATTCGGAATACAAGAGGTTTTTCTTAACTTTTTTTATAATTCGCGAGACTGCATCGCAACCAATTTTAGTGTCCATGATTTTAGTATATATGACAGATTAGATAGAAATTAGCAGTCAGCTAGCGCTACAGCGCAGAAGGGCCATAGAAACATCGCAAAGTGAAATGAATGGTGTTCCGATTACGGATGATGCCAGTGTAACATCTGTAATTGGGACACTTTTCATTTCACTTTCCAGAGAGCTGTGAAATGTTGCTACAACAACACTCCCCGTTAGTGCACCAGCTGACTGATCTGTACCACCTTATCTATCATGCATACCGAAATCATCGAAAATGTGACGCTTCCTCCCGGACTCTCTAAGTTTGACTTAATAAAATCACTATTTTGGTGGTTTGTCTTTGAGTGATTTCTGCCCGGAGTATTTAAAAAAACATGAAAATGTATTAAAAAAAAATATTAAAACTTATCAAAATTTATTAAAATAATTTTTAAAACTTATCAAAATTTATTAAAACAATTATTAAAACTTATCAGCATTTTATTTTTATAATGGTTGTTTGCAATGGTGTAACCATGATTTAATTTCAGGTGGGGTGGACTGACCTGAATTTCAATAATGTCCTCAGCCTTGCGAAATGCGTTGATTTGTGTTGTAAATAATAATAATAATAATAAAATAATAATAATAATAAATAAATAAAACGTGTTGGACAATCAGTTCGTAGGCAGAGGGATTGGAGGGGTGTCGATTACCGAGCCCGTTCCCTCTACGTCGAAATAAGTTGAAAAGTGATTTCATGTACCTGGATCATTCCATGGTAACTTACGTTACATTTAGAATAATTGATTTCAGTCATTTTAGTAATATAACACTACAAAATTTCAAAATGTAATGTTTATATGATTTGTTAATTAAACCTAACAAAGCTAAATTTGGATAAAAATTACTTAAATTTAGACCTATTTCTTGAACGCTAAAAATTATATTTAAATATGGTAACTTACATTTCTGACAAAAAGAACGTAAGTTACCATAATAAATATAATGGCCAGTGTTCAAAAAATAGCACTAAAGGTAGGTAATTTTCATCCAAATTTTGCTTTGGATAGGTTTAATTAACAAATCATATCAACATTACATTTTCAATATTTTTTGGTGTTATATTATGAAAAGTACTAAAGAAAATTATTCTAAATGTAACGTAAGTTACCATGGAATGACCCACCTTCATTTAAAAGAGAGTCATCGTAACTTAAAATCTATAAAGTTGTCCCCCAAAATAAATTTGGCTACGGTCTTGTTTCACAATAAATTAATATTGCTTGGGTGTTTGAGACAATTTTAAATTAAAATATTTTTTTATCAAAACTTTCCTATTTCAGGATTAATTCCCCATTACTTGTAAGGCGAGCGGGATACTTAAAAAAAGTCCCTCAGATATAAGGGTCCCAAAAATTATACTGATGTTCCAAATGAATTTTATTGCAAAACATCTTAATGCAATACAAAACTTAAAACGTCTAGATCAGTGGTTCCCAACCTTTTTTTAGCCGCGCCCCACCAAAACATCTCTAAAATGATGATGCCCCCCCCCCCCCTCTATAACACATAATTCTTATAAAATTTTAAAAGAATTTACTCCTGGTAGAGTAAAAATCATTTAACATTGATCCTGAAACGTGCCGAAGGTAATGGATGAATCAAATATTTTTTATAATCATCTGATACTCCTCGTAGTTTACTGGCACATGGTCGCCACGTATGCGTGATGCATAGAGTGCTCAGAATCCTTGATTAGAAAAATCGATAATTTTGAATAAAACAATTTTTTTCTTACTTAATCACAGAATTTCTGCGATTAAATTACGCAACAATTTCTAATCAGAATAAAACGTGATAAAAGATTTTGTAAATGAAGGTCGTCAAGCAATTGATAAATATACACTTGAATAGTGTCATGTGTAAAATTGATTTTTAAGAGACATATCGCAGTGCGACTCATTCAATAAATAATCGAAAAAGTTGTTTAAAATTCTAAAATACTTATAAATCAGAAAAATTATAAAGAATTTTTAAATATATAAAAGTATCTAAATATCTTTAAAAGTTTTATCTATAATTATTCTGGTAGAAATGTATTTAAAACTTTTGAATGGATACTTTTTAAAAATTGAATAAAAAACTTTTTTTTTTTTTAATTTTGTTTTTGAAATTTGAATGTGTAACTTTTATTTTCAGTCTACAACATTACTATTAGAAAAACAATTCAGAAAGTATGGGTTCACAGATATTCCGAATTGTCCCCTTGAAAAGTTAAATTGCCCCCCTGAAAAGTCAAATTGCCCCCCGTTGGGAACCACTGGTCTAGATTCATTGCACAACTTATGTAATATAAAATTATCAGTGACATCATGAGTGTACTTATAATTTTTCTACACATTTAAAGTTTTCATAGTATGCCCAAAATAGTTCTGCTTTATATATATTTATATATTTTTTAAATTTTAAGATGGATGTTTTAATTTTACGGCTATCTTATCTATAAAATCATACTTGCTTTGGGATAGGTATGTTTTCAAAGTTCGTACAGCATTAATTCACGTTTATTTAACATCAAATTTCAGTCTGCGAGGATACTTTTTTTTTATCAAGAAATTTCAATACTAATAATAGTTCAACTTCAGTTCAGAAAGATAATCTTTTCATTTACATCTGTATAGTTAGTAATAAGTAGTTACTAGATAGTATTCGTCAAGATTTGACGGTAAATAACTTGAAAGTTCCTTTAGAAATATGCTTTTATTTTTAATTAGATGCTTTTAAATTAATTAAGTATTGAAAATTTTATGAATTGTTATATTGTGTAAGCGATTCCTATAAATATAAGACAATAGACTGTGTTGTCAGTCCAGCCTACTCAACTAATGAAGTGAAATAATTTTATGCTTGTAATTTACATCTCATTATACTTGAATTAATTTAGCAAGAATTTAACTAAAAATATTAATTAAAAGATTTATTTTTACTTACTACAGTCACAATTTTTTTTTTTTAATATATCAATATTTAGTATTTTCTAATTCTTTTAAACTACGCGACCTGTAAAATTTTTCATTAATTTTATTTTTATCAGTCTGACTCTAAAACCCAAATAAACCATGGATATCAAGGTGATTTATTTTATAATTCTTATATGGATATTTCTGTTTGTTTCTTTTCTCTTTTTTTCTTTTTTTTTCTTTAAGGAGAATAATCATATACTTTTCTTAGTTATGCAAATATATCTTATTGATAATGGTCATACAAAATATAAATAAATGTTTAGATCACTTTATTTAATCGGCAACTACATGCAAAGTCTTTTCATTTAAATATTTATAATATAAAATGAGTAATTAAAAAAATATTGTCGGTTGTTAAATTTTATTTACCTACAGTCCCAATATTTGAAAAAATAACAATATTTAGTATTTCTGTTTTTTCTTTTAAAATTTTTCATTAAATTAATTTTTATCAGTCTGATTTTAAAACACTGAATTTAAACTTTGCTGTTTGCAGCTAACGGTTTATAATACAAATTTTTTAATTAATTGAATTTATATTTTCTATTTTCACACATTTAATTGTTAAATCATGGATATCAAGATAATTTAGAGTCCCTGTATGGATGTTTTTCCCTCTTTTTGTTTTTCCGCCTTTTACTTTTCCTTTTTTACAAAAAAAATAATCACATACTTATCTTATTATATATATGACATCTTAATAATGCTCATACCAAATATAATAAAAATTGTAGACCAGTTCAATTTATTTAATCGATAATTACATGCACGATTTTTTAATTTAAACACTTTTAATATAAATTTAGTAATTAAAACAAAATATTCTTGGATGTTAAATTTTACTCAATTATAAAGCATTCGAATAAAAGAAAACAAATTATATAACTTTTCCTCCTGAATTAAATATGGCATTATTAAAATGAATTAATGCCAATAATATAAGAAAAGTCATTCTGTCCGAAGTGGGTTTCGAACCGTCACTATGATCGGAACAGAGAAGTACCGCACTTTATGCCACTCGGCTACCGTTTTCTCGTTCAAGTGTTCTCTTAAAACTAGTTAGGTTGTAGATTTAATTTTACGCATGCGCAAATGGGTCATTTTCATGTGAAAAGTGGATTTGATGAAAATAACTTTTCGTTTTAATATACAGGATATCCATATACTTTACACTCAAAGTATTTGTAAAATGCGTCATAATCTACGATTAGAGTTCAAAACATTTACAGCGGCCACCGCCCAAAATTTTGATAATCGGGCCCTGCTCAGGATAAAGGTACTTTTGAATCTTTTTTTTAATAGCAACAAAAAAGTTTATTCAAATTCCTAGGGAGAGCAACCATTCCTTTCCGACTTCTAAAGACTTTGACCGAGGCACCTGTGGTCTATACCACGCATCCCCGGGGTTCATGATAAGTGGAGAAAACTGGCTGGTTAGAGTACTGAAATATTGTTGGTACAAAAAATAAAAAACTTAAAAAAAGGGAAGGGGGGTAGAAAAACAACACTAAAAAAGGGAACATGAGCTAATAGAAAAAATAATAAAAGGAAGTTTAAGTATAGCATTACAACAGATAGTAATTTTTACATGATTAATTAAAGAAATTAATACTTTTTTTTTTTTTAAACAAAGATGTTAGTAAGGATTAGTGAGGAAAGGATTAGGGTTCTGAGTGAATGGTGTTGATGTGCTTGGCACTGTGCCGTTTATGAGGAGGCTGTTATCGTTTGTCATCTTCTGCTAGGGCAGCGGAGACCTGCTCCGGTAAAACTGGCCTTGAAAAAGGCCTACCGAGGGCGAGGGCTCACGCTGCAAGGGACTGCTTTCACAACTGATAACCAGCCAGAAAAACAGTCCCTTATATGGTCTCGTGATGAGGTAGGCGGGGTTTCCTTGCTGCGTCACTCCTTCGGAGCAGAGTTTTCGCTTGACTGATCCCGTTCGGATTCAAGTGCGAACTTCACTCTCGGCCAATCAGAGAACTGGGTTCCAGAGAATCCGTCGCCAGTAGAAGTACCAGCAACGGCAAGTGTGAGCCCACTCAGAACAGTTAGAAAAAGGCAGAGAATTGATAGAACAAAACACAATTTTAAAAAGAATAAAGATTAAATAAGAGTGGTTAGTATTAGACCCACTTTGGGCCTTTTACGATTTGCATTGTCAAGTATGTCGTAATTTGGAAGAGAAGTTAAGGTAATATTATCAGAGATATCAATTGAAAGATGGAAATTTGAGTTAAGTTTTTGAATAAATTCACCAAGTCTTATTATATTAAGCTCTTTGAAAAAATGAAAGTTACGAACATAATAGGGTACATCATAGATAAGTCTAATAACTGCATTTTCAGATTGAATGAGTAATTTGATATTAGTTTTACTGGAGAGACTCCATACTTGACAAGCATAAGTTAATATAGGTCTTAAACAGGAATTATACAGGAGCATTTTGTTTTTAGTAGACAATTCGCTATTAAGGGCCAAAAGGGGGAATAATTTATTTTTAGCAGCTCTAAATTTAGTACGCGAAGCAAGAATGTGCTCTTTAAAAGTTAAATGCTGATCAAGGATGACACCAAGGTATTTGCAACTTGAAGACCAAGGCAGGGCAGAGTTATTAAATTTAATTTTATATTTATCAAGATTATTTTTCCTCAAATTACAGAAAAGCATGGCCTGGGTCTTGTCCGTGTTGACTGCAATACGCCAGTTTTTGAACCATACTGACAGTAATTTGAGGTGATGACTTATTGCAATAATAGCATACCTTCTGTTATTTTTGACGCAGAAAACACAAGTGTCGTCTGCGAATTTAGCCAAATGGGTATGGGGGTAGGTAGGCATGTCATTAATAAAAATATTAAATAATTTTGGGGAGATCCGAGAACCTTGAGGGAGGCCAAAAACAGCAAAAAAATTTCTAGAAAGTTTGTCTTTAATTTTGACATGAAAATTTCTATTCAGAAGGTAGCGGTAAATTAATTTAATAAGGTAGGGAGGGAAATCATAATTAATCATTTTGAAAATTAGGCCGAAAATCCAGACTTTATCAAACGCCTTTTCAATATCAAGGAATACCGCCGCAGTGAAACTTTTAGAGATTTTGCCTGTGGTGATGTGTTCCACTAGGCGGTACACTTGATGGGGGGCAGAAAGCCCCTCTCTAAAACCATACTGTACTGGCGAAATGATATTATTATTGTTACAATGGGCATCTAAATACTGAGCAATAAACGCTTCAGTAAGTTTACTTAAAGAGTTTAGAAGGGAGATGGGACGGTAACTAGTTGGGAGTTCTGGGGGCTTCCGGTCTTTGTAGATCGGGGCAGTAAGAGCAGTTTTCCAGTACAGTGGGAAGTAGCTAAACTTAAAAATGTTATTAATTAAATGGGTGATTTTTGGAATATACGCGTGAGGAAGGTTCTTAAGCATCTCATTAGTAACACCACTGATGCCAGGGGACTTTTTATTTTTAAGTTTACTAATTTCTTTTATGACATCAGCGTTAGAGATCGAAAAAGGGGGTGGGGGGTGGTCGATGCTTAAGAAGTGCCTAACAGTAGTATTGACTTCTCTTTCGGTTTCGTAATTAACAATAGGATTTCCCTGAAACTGTATCTCTAGGCTTTCGGCAATAGCATTTGCTTTTTCTTCATCCGTTTCCGCGTAGATTTGTGAATTTGGAAAAAGGATACGGGGGAAGTTCGAAGCAGAACGTCTGAATCTCTTGGCAGCTTTCCAAATGGATGCATCTGCTGCTGAGAGTGACTGTAAATACAGGCTCCAGCAGTCTTGATTTCTTTTGTAAAGATAATTTTTAAGATCACTTTGTGCTCTGTTCATAATTCTTTTGTCAAAAATACTACGCGTACGTTGATAAATTTTCCTCGCCCTGTTTTTATTAATTGTGAGTCTGCGGACATGTGGGTCTAATTTATAAAATTCGTGATCTATAGTTTTAGCAGTGGCGTTATCAGCAGCATTTTTAATTTCTACAGTGATATTTTCAGCAAAGTTTTCAATATCATTAGTAGAGTTGATTTCTGGGAGGGGGGTGGGGGGGATGTCGTTAATGAAACTTTGGAACTGAGCCCAATTGATCCTGTTAATAATTTTTGGAGGTGGGGGTGGGATACGAATTTGGATGTTAATTTTAATCGGGTTGTGATCAGAGCTCAATTCCGGGAGGGATGTAATTTCTTTGGCATAATTAAAGCCATTAAATAGGCCGAAATCAATGGTAGTGCTGCTGAAACTAGTGATGCGGGTGGGGTCATCCGGAAAAATAATGTCCGCAGTAGAATTTTGAAGAAAATTGCAAATGCTATTACCATACTCGTTGTTAGAGGTACAATTCCAGAAATTATGATGGGCATTGAAGTCACCTATTAAAAATGTGTTGACATCGTAATTAAGAAGATTTTTTATATCTCTTAAGATGCCACTCGCGCTCTCTTGATTGGGGATGTAAACCGAGAAGAAAGTCAATGGGGGGGATCCCTGAATTTTCAAAGTGATACCAGTGGCGTCGATAAAGCCCAGAGGAGGAAGGGGGACTGGGTAAGCCGTGAGGGAATTTTTGATGCAAATTGCGGTGCCACGAATGGCACGCGCACTGTTAGTATTATTAAAGTCATTTCTGTAGATATTATAATTTGGAATACAAAATTTGATGCCAGGTCTCAAGTGCGTTTCCTGAATTAAAAGAATATCAGGGGCGTGCTCCTGCATGAATTCCCGTAGCTCATAAATTTTTCCCTTAATGCCATTGCAATTCCAGGAAATAATACTTAAACAGCCTTTGTTATCCATTAAGGTGTCGCGGTTGGTTGTTGTTCAAAGATTTCACTAAGTATGGTGGTTTTTTCCATAATACTCATGGTTGATTTAATTTTAATAAGTACTAGTTTGTATTTTTCTATGAGATCTTTGAGGTTGCTTGCGTTGAATTCTTGGGCAATTTCGTTTAAAACTTTAGAAAGGGCGTTAATGCTAGACAGATCAAATTGGGGGGAAGGAGCGGTGACAAGGGTTGAAGACTTTTGAACAGGGGGGTGGGTGGGGTTAAGAGCATTTGAATAGGATTTAGAATCGGTAACTGGGGTTGAATTAAATTGTCTAATCGGTTTGGGGAATTTAATACAACCTCTAAAGTTGGCAGTGTGATCACCACCACAATTACAGCACTGAACTTTATTTGTCTGACCTTTCACTAAGTTACAATTTTGTGTGTCATGATTACCAGTGCATTTAACACATCTGGGGGCCATTTTACAATTGAAGGATGAGTGGTGAAAGTATTGACACTTGTAACACTGGAGGGTTCTGTTAGGTCTATTGTAGTTTTCTATACGAATAATAAAGTGACAGAGGGTTTCTAGTTTGAAAATTTCCCTGCTAACAGGGGTGTCTTCGAGTTGGATTTGGAATAGGGGCATACGGGTTTGGGTTTTAAATTTTATCATTTGGGTTACTTTGATTATAGGGTAATTTAATGCTGTAAGTTCGTCGGTGATCATAAGTTCAGTGACGCCATCCATAGGAAGTCCTCGAACAACAACCTTTAGGGGAAGGGTGGATTTTTCTTTTTGGAAATAGTGCTGGACATTAAGACTGTCCAACTTTGCGATTATTTTAGAATAGTCTTTTGGGGTATCTGGATATATTTTGGTGAATGCACCCGAGGGTGCAAGCCTGAAATTGCATTGGTCTTTCTTTAAACTATTTAACACATTAGGCATATCAGTAGGGGTTTTCATGGTAATGTGCCTCACTTTAGGAGTGGGCACTTTTCTACTATCAGTAACTTTAGGTTGGGGTATGGAATCATCATTTAAAATTTGGGGTTTCAGAACTGAAAAGCTATTATTTAAGTTAATAACATTAGCCAATTTGTTACGAGGAAAGATAAAGTTATCTTCATCACTCAGTTTACGTTTAGCAGATAGGGCAGTACCAACAATAGAATCAGAGACTCTCACCTGACTTGAAATACTGGCTCCATCATCTGGGCTCTCCATCTCCATGTCATCGGCGGCATTTAACCAGTGAAGCTCGGTTTGGACTCCTTCAAATCTGGCTTGAATACTCTCCAGTTTAGCTGTCAGGGTGTTGTTTTGCTCCGGGATGCGGTTGGTTTCCACGGCCCTTTTCGCTTTCATCAGATCTCTGTTCATTATGAAAAGTCCAGTTTCATAGTATTCCTTGAGAGTATCACATTCGTCTTCGGTTAATGCTCCTCTCTGGTAACCTCCATCTCTAAACTTCACACGGGTGACCTTTCCTACTTCAAAGCGGGACTCCGCAAGCCCCTCAATGGGGTGCAACGGCAGACTACGACTCATCAAGGCACGTTTGTTCTCGATGAAGTCCAAGACCGGTCTCCTTCAATCTATCCTCAAAAAAGTAAAAGGGTTCTCAATGCTGATCTCTGATCGTCGAATCGTCTATGTTCTGCATTCCTTTCCCATTCCCTTCCTCTTATATATACTCTCGAAGCCCTACCTACCGGGATTCGACCTAGTTTGACGGGTTTCAGTGCCTGGAGAGTGGGGCGATCCGCAATGACAAGTGCTGAGGACGGCTGACCAATAAAGTCTGGATTTTACTGGGTTGATCACTCCTAGGTTTTAGTATTCTGAGATCTGTTGCCGCACGCCACATACTCGTCATGATAGTTGGAATGGGGCTGGACAATTTAGTGCCGAAACTTTGGTACTCAACTTAACTTGAAAAAGGGGGGGGGGGAGAATTTTGAGGGAAGACAATTAAAACCACTGACATTAAAAAAAATATATTTTATTTATTTATTTATTTATTTTTTATTTATTTATTTTTTGCCAATAGCTAAGTCGTACCAGCAAGGAAAATTTTAGGGCCGAATAGTAAGACAGACAAAAACGCTGCGGGGGCTGACGGGACTGCGCTTTTCTACCGTACCCACCTGATAAAAACTGGCTCCGTGGGCTGTCCCATTGGAGCGGGTCCGGTAGCTTGTGCGGACAATGTCCAATTGCACCTAATAAAGAGGCGAACAGTCAAAAATAAAATGAAAAAAAAACTGCTGCTAAAAAAACCTCTTGTGCTACCAGTTGGGGCCGGCCATTGGCCCGTCCCAACCGGCAGCACGAGGAACTGCAAGGGGAGCCTGGAAGAGAAGAATGTTAGTAACATTTTAAACTGAACTTATTCTGAATTATTCTTTAACTACATTATTGAAATTAATTTGCTTTTATTGTGCTAATTGGCTTGGCTACCCATCCATTGGGCCCATGAAAGGTTGTTAAATAATTAACGATTTGCATTTTAAAATAAGTACTTTTGTCGTTAACTGGCTAAACCATAGGCCCAATGGGTTGTTGTTGTTGGTGGTGGTTTGGCCCAAGGGCTCGGTTTTGCAGCTTTTTATTTCTATATAGCTGACATGATCCATGTAACTGTGAAACTAGTCTCCTAATTTTGAACCAATTCCAGATGGGAGACCTGCATCTGGATTAGCACCCCCAGAGGTAACGCTTATATAGAACTTGGAGGACATTAGAGCCACGAACAGATTTAACGTGCACCAGCTCCCATTAACGTACACGGTCCTCTTATATATACTCATGCAGGGATCTGTCCAGACTTTTCTCCCAGGGTCCTGCTTTTGTGAAATTGTGAGCAGCTGTTTACATTTGTGACAAATCCAGACATAATTTTGTGAATTTGAAATTAGCATTATATTCATGTTCTTGTTTATACATTGTTAAGAAGATATATGTATGTAAAATACACATATTTTATTTATATATATGTAAAGTGACAGTCAGATTTTACTTTTAAATGATTAAATTTGTGTAAGATTCAGTTTGAAGTGGGAAAAGTTTATTGAAAAGCCTATTTTTAAGACAAAGGATTTCGTAAAGGGTCCTGTTTTGGGTTGAAAATTTTTGTGAAGGACCCTGTTTTGAAATGAAAAAATAATGTGAAGGGTCCTTTAAAAGACCCAATTTCTTCCTAAACAGATCCCTGTCATGAGATAGTGATCAAACATATCGCTATTACACTAGATAAATTTTAAAACAATTATTCTAATTGGTAAATAAATCACATGAGTTGCAATTTTCCAGATAGGCGAAAAATGTCCGGATCAGGATTCGAACTAGAGATCTCTAGGCTGAAGCTGCCAGATTCGTCTGAGAGGGCTCAGTTGCAGAGCATTGGCAGCTTCAGCCAAGAGAACCCAAGTTCGAATCCTGGTTCGGACATTTTTCGCCCAGCTGGAAAATTGCAACTCGTGTGATTTATTTACCAATTAGAATAATTGTGTTAAAATTAATCTAGTGTAATTACATATGAAGCGTTTCTGAGTTCCATTACCTGCGATTTATTCTGTTGAGCTGATTCAGATATCAGACCAGATGTTATGATCAGTAAGGTAAACTGGGGGAATTAGATGCACGAGATTCATCCAACGCAGAGCTTTGGCAGCTTTAGCCAAGAGATCCCTTGTTCGAATCCTAGCCTGGACATTTTTCGCTCAATTGGAATATTACAACTCATATGGCTATTAATTAACCTTCAAGAAATATACACTTTAAAAGGAGAATCAAATTTGTGAAGGATGGGACAAATTATCAGTTAATGAAAAGCTATTAATCATACTACTTTAAAAAAAAAAAAAAAAAGAAAAAAGAAAAAAGGTCTGAAGTTAATGAATTATATTTCCAATCGTGTCTAAGAACGTTGCTGGACTTTTATGTTTTAAAACCTGAAACAAAAAATACTCCAAAAATTTGGATAAAGCTTAATATTTCGGAAAATGCTTAACCGAATATATCCAGAAATGGCTAAAACATTTTTTTTTTTTTTTTTTTTTTACCAAACATAGTTAAAAACCTTTCCAGAAACATATGCATTAAAACAATAACCAATAAACAGTAGTAAAAATAAATTGTAATAATAAATAAAATCCGAGCTTAAAAATAGTTATTCTGCACATCGTAAGAGAGACAATATGGGAAAAAATAGTTTCCGGATTTTTATATTTTATATAATTGCCGAAACGTCAGTTGAGGCTCACTGTGGAGACGCGAAAAGTTTTTGGTTTCCGTCTGTCTGTCTGTTCCGCGATAACTACCGTAAAAAGCGTCCTATTTGGTTGATTTTTTGGTGGGTATGTTGGTGAGGTACTCGGAATTAGCTGTATAGTTTTTAGTTACATTTGGTTCATTCGTCCGAAAAATATAGAACATTTCTTTTTAGGTCATAATGCTTTTCTATGGGAATGCAGACAATTTTCAAATTTCATTTTCAACTGAAATGAAAATAGCATATTTGAATAATGGATTTTAACGTAAATTTACTAATGCTAAATTTTCGACACGGAGGTGTTAAATATATCTAAGAGCTTTGAAAATTTGTTGATAGATTCATTAGAATTTAGAAATTAATTGTTTAAATTATTGGAAAAAATTTTGCATCTGTTCGGGAAATATAAATTTTATTTTCATATTTTTTACAAATTTTAAAATGCATTTATTTTTACTTTGCTCTTTAGTTTATGAGTTGCTTAGCAACCCTATTTCAAAGAATATCAAAATACCAAAATTCAAGTGACTCACACTATTTTGCTGCAATATTTTATTATCAAAATAAATTATTTTTGTATTCTGTTGACATAAATGAAGAATTTATTTTAATACAAGTTTATTATTTTTTATCTAAAAAGTTACATGAATAAGAAGTTCATAAGAATTTCAGAATATCATGGCATAAACCGTGTTTAATTGAACGCTTCTAATTTCTGAAACCTCCGAAGTATTTTAAATGCCTATAAATATGTATGTAATATAAAAAAATAATAAATTGCGGATTGTAAGATGCTAAATAATATAAAAAGTGAGATTAAAAAACAATGACTCAATTATAAATCATAATCAAATTACAGAGCTGACGTTGAGGCTCCTGATCTGCAGATTTACCAGTTTTATTGACTGGGAACTATATATTAATTTGAAGTCTCTGGGCAGGGCACACTTCGTTTTAGAGCCCCTTCAAACACTTTACTAATCATTTTTAATAATAAACACTTTCATATTCTTTTTAATACGAAAAAGAATGTGGAAAACATAAATACCTATGTTAATAAAGTGGCCTAGTGTTCTTCAATACCCGTAGATTAATTCTTTAGTAAAATTCAAGTGTCAGAAAATATATTTGCGTCATTTCTATTTCAAATTCGAGCTACATTTAATAAAATCGTAGGAAAATTTATTTTTAACCAGTGACGTTACATTGACTAAGAGAAAATTTTAATCTATTTAATTTTTCTGATGTTAAAAATAGAATAATCTCAAATATTAAAAATAAAGAAAGAATACCAATACTAATGTGTATTACGGCTCAATAAGAGAGAATTGAAAAAAAAAAGTACTATTTATAATACACTGCTCAAAACAATTAAAGGATATTTGAAGTTTTATATAAAATAAAGATATAAACGAAATTTTTTTTGCCGAAATTAGAAGAAGAGAATCACAAATGCAAATTTTTCTGGTTTTCAAACTGTGGAGTATGCAAATTTTGAGTTCGACGTCAAAAACGTCGCTTCAGCGGCAGCGAATGAAATTTGACTTTCAACTGGATAAAAGAGAATGAAGACAAGGATGATCGGCATTCAGTGATTGCTTTGTTTCGATGAGTACGATGTCTCAGCGAAGTCATTTGACAGATTCAGAAGCTTGGAGAATTGTTGGTAGGTTAGAAGGGGGCCAAACTCAAGCCGAAGTAGCGCAAGCCATTGGAGTGTCACAAAGTGTCATTTCCAGGATCTGGAACCGTTTTTTGGAGAGTGGATGTGCAGGCCGAAGACCAGGGCAAGGTCGTAGACGGGCAACAACGCCCAATGAAGATCGGTATTTAGCGTTAACAGCTCGGAGACACCGAAACATGAATGCTACTCTTCTCCAACAACACCTTCGCTCGGCTACAGGCACCACGATTTCAACTCAGACTGTCCGAAACCGGCTCCATGCTGTAGGTCTGTATGCTCGCCGACCGATGGTATGTGTTAGATTAACATCAAGGCATCGTCGCGACCGCAGGGAGTGGGCAACCGAGCATGTCACCTGGAGGAGAAATGAATGGAGCAATATTCTGTTTTCTGACGAGTCCCGTTTTTCTGTGCATCCGGATAATAGGCGTATTTTCATCTGGAGGGACTGTGGCAGTAGGAATAATCCTGCGTTCGTGCACGGAAGTGTCAGATTTGGCGGTGGAGGAGTGTTGGTGTATGGTGGCATCTCCATTGACGGGCGCACTGACCTCTACATCATTCGAGATGGAGCTCTGACTGGTCGCCGATATAGGGATGAGATCCTCAGACCTATTGTAGTCCCCTACGCTGCAGCAATCGGAGATAACTTTATTTTAATGGACGATAACTGCAGGCCACATCGTGCAAACCTGGTGGAGGATTTCCTTTTCGAGGAAGGAATCGTTCGAATGGAATGGCCAGCGTGTTCTCCAGACATGAATCCAATCGAGCACGTTTGGGACGCTCTAGGAAGACGAGTTTCTGGCCGCCAACAACCCCCACAAACTCTCCAAGAACTGGAAAGAGCTCTTCTGGAAGAGTGGGGCAGAATACCCCAACTCGTCATTAATAGCCTCATTGAGTCCATGCCTCAAAGGTGTTCAACGTTGCTGGCCGCCCGTGGAAACCATACCCCCTACTGAAAATGATTTTCTTTGAAGAAAACACCTTTTCTTATTCTTTTTTTCTCATATGCACAAATTGTGGTTTTTTCCTTTTGTACACAAATGCGCAATAAAATGCATTTTTTTCTGCCAAACATGTATAATTTATTCTCATATAACCTACTATGTCTGTCGACCATGTATCAATCAGCTAAAAAGTTTCCCAGATACAAAATCCACCTAAAACTGCAATATACTATAATTGTTTTGAGCAGTGTATTATACTCTCATAGGAAAATAATAACGAATTTTTACATTTTACTGGATCATTCGATCACTGAAATAAATAAATAAATATATATATATATAAGAAATCTTCATTTAAATAAAGAAGAACGGACAACGTAAAAAAGTTAGTTGGCTAGTGAAAGGATCAAGAACAAACAAATCAACAGGAGACAAACAATGTCCTAGTATTAATTCTAGGCATCTTTAAAAAGCCCTTCTAAAACCTAAACCAATAATAAGTGGCAAATCTTCCTTTACATTTGTTATTTACAAACAAATTTTCAATACAGGCATTTACTGATTGGCGATACCAAATGCTGAATTTCATAGTAAGTGTTGGGTTACACTACACAGTGCAAGATAAATAGAGATAAAATAAAAATAATGCGTGATAGATTCTTAAATAAAATCCTGTTTTAAAGAAATACTTATCTCCGTTTGGAAGGGAAAGGAACAATGCCAATTAGCCGTTATCTACAAGATGCTGGCCTATCCTTACATATAATGGCGGACATATGGATGTATTCTACCCAGTACTCTATATCTAAATTTTTCTCAGAACGCTAAAACACAAATTTATCCCAAAAATGAGAGATTTTGCTGTTTTCGAAGATTTCTTAATCATAGACCCCAATTTAACGATCCTAAAATTGTTTTCACTCAATTAATGACAAAATAAACGTACACGTTATATTTTCGTACAATTCATACAGCTGTTTATGTGCAGTGTATTTTTTCTTGTTTTGTCTTTAAATGCCCCCAAAAATATTATTAAATGAGCTTAAATATATAGATAGATATATATATATCAGACATCCAGTAGAGTGGCGAAGATTTGAAGAAAGGGGATTAAAATTCCACGCTAGAACACTAAAAATCTAATAACATATATTTTTTTCTACTGCTATGTCGTGTGTAATACATTTCTCTATATAAAAGAACGTGTCCTGATGACTCATAATCACCACCGAGCCTCAACCGTTGCTCTTAGGACAATGAAATTTCGAAGACATGTATGTCCCTTATACAATGTAGACACTCACTAAGAAAGGATTTTTGAAAATTCATCCCCTAATGGGGTTAAATGGAGGGTGGAAAGTTTTAGGTCGCAGTTTTAAGTTGGGCCATATCATATCTCAGTATCAATTTTAGGTAGAAGGATGAAATTCGGGATAGCAAATCTACTAAAAGAATAAAATCTGCATTTCAGCGATTTTAGAAATTCACCCACTAAAAGGATAAATGGGGCTCGAAAGTTTTATGTAAGTTCGCCATATCTCAGTAGCAGTTTTAGGTAGGAACGTGAAATTCAGCATAACAAATCTACTAAAAAGGTATTTAGACACGTATTTCAGCGATTTTAGAAATTCAACCACTAAGGGGCGTAAATGGGAGTCGAAAATGTTAAGTTATTTCGGCATATCTCAGCAGCAGTTTTAGGTATAAACGCTAAATTCGGGATAGAAAATCTAAAAGAATAGTTAAACATGTATTTCAACGATTTTAGAAATTAAACCACTAAGGGGATTAAATGGATGGTCAAAAATGTTTGGGTCATTTTGGCATATCTAAGTAGCAGTTTGAACGCTATTTTTGAAAGTTTGAACGCTAAATTTAGGAGAGAAAATCTTCTAAAAAAATTAATTAAACATGTATTTCGACGATTTAAAAAAAAAAAAAAAAAAAAAAAAAAAAAAAAAAAAAAATTAAACCACCAAGGGGATTAAATGGGTGGTCGAAAGTTTTAGGTCGGTTCGCCATATCTCAGTAGTAGTTTTGGGTAGGAGCGTGAAATTCAGGATAAAACATTTACTACAAAAAAGTTAAACCCGTATTTCAGCGATTTTTGAAATTCAACCTCAATTGGGTTAAATGCCCACACAGCACATACGTTCATATTACATCCAGTTTTCATCTACCAAGTTCGAAATACGTCTAAAGATGTATTTTGGACGTAGACAGCCAGCTAAAATACGTCCAGATTTTGTTAAATGTTTGACATTACGTACGCACATAATATCTACAAAATATGGACGTCATTTTATGACGTAAATTGGATGAAAACCGAACATACTCTCGCCATATACCTATGGACGAAATATCTACAAACTATGGACATCAGTTTAGAACATAAATTGAATGAAAACGCAACTAATCCAATTTTCGTCAGATCCGGAACCAAATCTTAACAAGTTTGTCCCCATTTTCTGTTTTACGGACGTAAACTGGATGAAAACGGTACTAATCCAATTTTCGTCAAACTGGATGAAAATTGAACCTCTCAGCCGCCATTTTTTTTATGACTGCGAACTTTTCAACTGCTAAACCTTGCAGACTTCTAGAATTTATTTTTATTTATTCTATAAGTTTATTTAAACTAGTAGTAAAGCCATCTCCATTTTTAAATATATTGCGTTTAGTTCAGCTCCACTTCAGCTAATCAATCAATCCATCTCTGTTTGTAAGATTTTTTGTTGATATTCATGAAAATTGGCGCGACGAAAGTTGGTAAGTAAATATTACATTTTGTTTTCTAGATTTATCGTGGTGATGTGTGTACTTTACATAAAACATTTCTGTAACGACTCTTTTTTCTTACTTATTTATATTTATTAATAATAATTCATATGATTTTACAAGTCATACGTAAGTGGTAGAGAAATAGAAGTTTGTTTACTTTTGAATAAGAAAATTTTGTAATATATTTTGTATTGTTGTGTATAATGAGTAGAAATGTTATGTTATGAAGTATTATAAGTCTTTAATCCAATTAAAAAGAAAGTTTTAATGTTTTTTAAAACACAAAAATCCAGAAGATTGTCAGTTAAAAACAAATCTAGTCTTGTAAAAATGCTTTTCTTACCACAGATTTATGCAATATTTAGTTAAGATGCATTTTTTTGGTATGATTTAAGAAAATATGTGATATTTCATTCCTCGAAATTAAATTAATAATAATTTATATGATTTTAGAAACCATAGGTAAACGAACGAAAAATCAAATCGGAAAAAAAGGCTGTTTTTTTTTTGTTTGTTTACATTTCAATAACAAAATTTTGTAATTTGTTTCTACTCTTGTGCACACTAAGTAGTAATTAAGTAGAAATACTATATTATAAGCCTTTAATCCAATTAAAAATAAAGTTGTATTGTTCTTTTAAAACACAAAAATCATAAAAATTATTCATGGTTAATTTTACTTATTACTACAGTTTTACATAATACAGTAACCCCTCAATATATCGTGCTACTTGGGAGATAAGAAAAAAACATGATAAAAAATTGGGGGGGGGGGGGGAAGAGAAGAATGTTTATCAATTAAAAATAAACAGCTCTAAATTTAGATATGAGGTTTTCGATATAATACTTGTTTAAACAAGCTACGAGTTCAACAAAAAAGAGATGGTAAAACATTGAAAAAATACAAAACCATACATATACAGTACACATATTTATTTACATTTTACAGTATTTTCTGAAAATAAAAATCCAGAGTTGTTTGTTGTTTTATTTTCTTTGATTGTCTGCTTGCCACTGGAAATTAAAGAACAAAAATGAACTAATTGCATTTCAGTTACTTGCTTAGATTTCGTCGTTTCAAAAGTTGGCTATGATGTCATACACTCATGCACAGTTTTTCTTTTTTTTAATTGGTTATAAAAAGGAAAAAAGTTGCCAAATTTAGGGGATTTTTTCCTTTAATGGCAACCTAGCTATTGTATTAAGTTATTGGCTTGACGCAGGCTTGAAAACTGAAAAGTCACCAAACATCAGTGCGTGAGTATAACACATCTGTTCCCAAAAGTTTTACATGCTTTTTCGAGAAACTAAATTTATCAGGGGATAACTGAAAAAGAGCAAAATAGCCGAATGTGCAATATAACAAGGGATTACTGTATATCTTGTAAAGCTGTATTGTTTTTACATGATTTAAGTATATAAAAGGTATTTTGTGCCTCTGTCTAAATTAATAATAGTACTTTAAATGATTTTAGAAATCATAATAAACAGAAAAAAAAATCAAATCAAGAAAAGCAGTTGTTTACTTTTCAATAACAAAATCTTGTAATATATTTTTGATGAATATATTTTATTCTTTTTAGTTAGATATCAGTATTGGTAATTAAACAAACATACTATTATTGCACTCATATGCATTTTTTATCACAGATAATTTATTTCAGTATTTTTACAACTAACCTCTTCTAAAGAATATTACATTCATGAACTGAGTTGCATAAAATGTTATCTATAAACAAGAGCGAGTGGTGACATCTGTACTTCTTAGTTGCTAGAGATTTTTATATTACTGACTAGCTTATACATTATTTTACAGTACACAGTGTACATTGGTTGTTGATTATTCATTTAAACATTCAAGATCGAACATCAATTCGTTTCTTGAATGAGATATTTGATCAATGTTTGGTTCTCGACCAGGGAAGGAAAAATAGGGAATAAGCAACTTAATTTATTATTTATTTATTGTATTGTTATGGGAGTAAATTGTACATACATGAGTTAAAGTGATCACAACATTTGCAAAATTCATGCATTTTGCTTTAGAACAAGGTTGCTGGATTCACTAATTTTTTTTTTTTTTTTTTTTCTTTTTCAAATAACAGTTACTTAAGCTTCTTGTGTTTAGAAAATCGTCTGGCTTGTGAATAGATGTCAATCTTGCTTCAGTTGTTTTTGCTTCCAGAGGATCTTAGATGAGTAGTTATGTGTTCGAGAAAGTGATTACCATCTAAGATCCTTCGCAAGAAAGTTCTATACAAGATAATTGGTTAAAGGATGGACTCTAATATTTCAAGCAGGATCGAACTTTGAATAGGGTAAACTTTCTTTTAAAATATATAAATGTTATTAAATAAAATGTTATTTTGTATGGTTATAGGTTTTGCAATATATATATTAATTTTCTGCTTCCATAAAGAGTGAATAATTTGGTACTTTTATGTTAGCTGGGCACAAATTATACTAACAATATATTTTTTTCAGTTACCAATAGCAACTTTTATTTTTCCCATAAGTAAATTAGAAATGATGGTTAGGTATTAAAATAAAATGTTTTGGTTTATGGTATTATTATTCTTATTACATTGTATTTTAAATGAAATAAGTGAAAGTCATGTATTTTAAAGAATGTGTTTTAAATTAAAGTTGTGTATTTTAAATGAAACAAATGAAAGGTTTATATTTCAAAGGTAATGAATACAATATTAATGATAGGAATATTATTTCGTGATCTATTACCTGTGCGCTGCTAACATAATAGTACTCCATTAATTTTGTTGAATATAAGCTAGCACAGGTGATAAATCGTCAAATATTGTTTGAGATGCTATCGTTGACATTGCAAGCATTTCTTGTCATTCTTCATGTGGTATTGTAACAACTAAATCTTGATTATATGAACAAGATTAGAATATGCTTAATTGTAATGAAAGTTTGGGACATTTGTACAATGGCTGAACAAGTAAAAATAAATAAATATATACACTATTATATCAGAGTTTCCTCCAGTTTAAAAAAAGGGCAGGGTGCTGCTTGTGAGAATAGAGTACTTTTTGAATTCTAGAGGGCATTTTTAAGATTCTTAAGGGCAGTTTTTTTTACTTTTAAAGGTATTATTTTGTTTTTTAAAGACACTTTTAATAGTTAAAAGCCTGAGCACTCTTTTCAAAACAACATTGAGTTAATTTTTACTATGAATTATAGGTGCAGATTCACGGTCGCCAGTCGCCACGTGGCGACTAATTTTTTTGCTGTGGCCACTAACTTTCGGTGTTTAAGTCGCCATGTGATTTAAAAGTAATAAATTTCTGGTATTCCCAGTCTCCACCGTGAAATGTTAATTTTTTTTAAAGATTAAGACCAAAACACATAACAAACATTATTATTATCTTTTAATAACATTTCAGAATGATCTGTTTAACACAGCAAACTATTAAATATATTCTAATAGCAATGTTATTCGTAACAGTTTGTATCTGATAATTTTACATAGACTGTGATTTTTAAATATTAACTGTGTTTTGATTTTTTATAGTGCAAAATAAATCTCACGAATTCAGATTTTCTTTCATATGTACTTTTGTCTGGCAAAATTAAAATAAGAAATATTGTTTTTTTCATATTCCCCGCTATCATGATTACTTAGCTTATACATATTTTTTTTTTTTAAACCGTATCTTGCCCAACTTTATCTTCAGACTGTACATGATTTAAGATTTAATTAATATTAAAAATTTAGATTCTAAGGACAACATTCTTTTATTTGTTTATTGGCATTAGTGTTATAGCTTGGCAATAGTTTTTATGGAAAGTGGTTGATGGGATAATGGAGAAAAGTACCTGTTATTTCTTATTAAACCTTTTTTCTTTTCGTATTTCAAATGTAATGAGTAAAAAACATTCTTATTTTATTTATTATTTACAACTCAGTTTAAAGAATTTTTTATGTATATCTTATAACATCTTCTCTTATATTCATTGAAAATTTACATTCTGCCAATGGTTGGCATGAGTTAAAAAAAACGTTAAATTGACATGCTTTCGCATCTTGTCTTTTGGAGTTGCAACCTAATATCTAAATATCACAAAATAAATTTTGGGCAGGGGGGCAGGCTATGCTTGCAAATTGTAAAAGTATTAATATTACAGTTAATTATAGATAAAAATTAACTTCTTTACTCACTGGTCACTGGCTAGTACATGGATTTTTTTACTCAGCAGTTTTTTTTAAGCACTGGCCACTAACAAACTTACATATACTTGATTGAAAAAATTTGTCAAATAGTCTCGGGAAAAAAAATTGCAAAATTTAAGAAATAATATCAGGGGGGGGGGGGGGAATCGCAAAACTCGTCAAACAATCGAGGAACAGAATTGCAAAATTCGTCGAACGACAGCGGAAACAGTGTGCAATTCGTTGAACATCAGCGGAAAGAAAGTGTGCAATTTGTTGAACATTGTTGGGACAAAAACATGAAATTCGTTAATCAATAATCAATAAATCGCAAAATTTGTCAATCGATAGTGGAAAAATCACAAAATTCATCAAATGGTCTCAGGAAAAAAAAATATGTGGATATCGTCAAATGGTCTCAGCTATAGGTGCAGATTCACGGTCGCCAGTCGCCACGTGGCGACTAAATTTTTTGCTTTGGCCACTTACTTTCAATGTCTAAATCGCCATGTGTTTTACAGGTATACTCTTTTTCAATCTTTTTTTTTTGATCAAATACGCTGATTGTCCTCCATAATTCTGCAATATTTAGCAATTTTATGTATTTTCCAGGCCATAATTAAATAAATACAATTTAACATAGATGCCACATTTCTGCTGAACCACAAATTTTTTGTTAACTTCTTTAAAAAAGAAAAAAAAAATAGTAATAAAAAAAATCATGTTGATATGCGCTGTGAATGAACTCTGTGGTGGCGACATACCGCAATTAGCTCGCAACACAAAAAAATTCGTAACGAGAATACAATAATTTTAGATCCCACTCATTAAATTTGTAGCTCTGGGATTTTTCCGATATGTTCTTACAAGTAGACATAGATATCAGCATGCAATTCTTCCATGAATAAGCAGAACTCTTCGAATTATCATTATTTATTTAGTTACCGTATTTACCCGCGTATACGTCGATTCCGCGTATAAGTCGACCCCCCACTTTCCCGATCAAGAAATTTGAATTTTCTTAAATCCCGCATATAAGTCGACTCCGCCCTTTTCCGAGCAAGAAATTTGAATTTTTTTAAAAATACATTATTCAAAATCACCTGGAAAGAAAAGAAAGTACTAAATATACAATAATAAAGAAACTTTGATTTTTTTTTTGTGCATTTATTCGAAATCATCTGGAAAAAAAAAGTTCTAAATATACAATAATGAAGATAATAATATACTAAAGTAATATACAAAGTTAAACTGATTCAAGGTCCAATTCACTATCGGTTTATTCATAGAACAAAAAATTTTAGGGAATTGTTTATATACAACTATGGTGGGAAGAGTCTATAAAATCCCGCTGTCCAAATTTAAAAGAGAAAAAATATTGTTTTTATGCTTTTGTGTCAAAATATGGCCACTGGATTTTTTGGGTTTAGGAGCCACTGGCTCCTTCCAGATTTTGGGAATATGCACCTATAGTCTCAGGTAAAAAAAAATAAGAATATCGTCAAATGGTCTCAGGTAAAAAAAAATTGAGAATATCGTCAAATGGTTCCAGGTAAAAAAATTGCAAATATCGTCAAATGGTCTCGGGTAAAAATTGAGAATATCATCAAATAGCCTCGAGAAAAAAACTCTTAATTCGTCAAATTATTTCGGGGAAAAAATCGCGAAGTTCACCAAATGGTTTTGAAATGCGTCGAGCGACAGCGGAAAAAAATCTTTTTCCATTCAATCATCGCTTTTGGTGAGTGTGACTATTAAGTTTGGCCTGTGGTGGCAATAAAGTCAATTGTCAAATTTTAAGTATTACTCGCTGATTAGCGAGTGCTAATTTTTTCAATACAGATAATTGTTGAAAAATTTTATGGTGAATAGTTTGGTGTAATACAAAATTTGAATTTTGAAATGGGCTTTACCTGCCTATTGGTCATTTTGTAAAAGATTCATTTGATTCAAAATTCATTTCAAAGGAAATTTTTTGTAATTGAAGCTCTCAATGTAATTAGCAGCTCCGCTGACTAGCAGGCAAAATTCGCTAGTTATGTATTAAGAATAATTTATGAAAAATGTTTTATATATATATATATATATATACATTTAAAAGTACAAGATAAGTTTCTTTGTGGGGAATTTGGTGATTATCGGTCTCATCTATTTAATTTTTAGGTACTTTCTTGTTATAGCAGACTTCGATGGTGAATTGCCAAGTAACCAAGATGTATCACATATTATAGTCGTATATGATGTAATGACATTTTATTATTCTATTGTCAAATTATAGTCATATATGTAGTATATATATGTATGTAAATAAAATATCTATGAAGTATAAACATAAATAATGTATATTGTTTGAATGTAGGGAAGACTGGTACACACTGGACATATGGGCACAGTGGACCATCTCCTAATATAATATTTTATTTATATAAACAAATTTTAAGCTTCTCTTCTATTCTAATAGACAACAGCACTGGATTGATTATTTACAGCCTGCAGAGAACATGTTTAGCTCAGAATGAACCATTATATCCTGATTGGTTGTTTTGAGATTCTAAAAGTAAAATTTTTCATCATCATATTTTTCTTTTTTTAGTAATTAAAGATAGTAGATAAATAAGATAAAACAACTATTTTGCAAAGGTGTAAGATACTTGTTTTTATTTAACTTTAAAGTTAATATGTTTAAAAGAAAGCTATAAACAATATTAATGTGATTATTTATTGAAAAAAAAAAACCTTAATATATATATATATATAGTCATGATTTTTCTGGAATTATTTTGATTTGAAGCATAAGAAATTGGTAGTTTTTTCAAACTGAAATTTTCAATAGGGTGGTCTAGAATATTATATTATATTCAAATCAACTTAATCTAAAATTTAGACATAACCTTTATTTTTTTTTTAATTGCCCAGTGTAATGCCAAAATTTGTAAATTAATGCTAGTTTTCAAATTCTCAGTAACTCAGATAATGTCTTTTTTTTTTTTTTTTTTTTTTTTTTTTAATTCTATTTTCTGGTCTGTGGGAAAAGAAGTAGTAAGGTCAAAATTGTAAAATTCTCTCACATTTTTTCAGAATATGCAGAACTCAAAGTAACATTAAATTGTATATATAAATTTATATATAATTTTTTTGAGTTTGTGTTCTGAAATAATACTGAAATACTTAGTAAAATTTCTGTTTCTTTTCTCCTTTTAATTTCAATATTAAGGAAACTAAAATTGCAAAATTAATGTAGGTGACAATGTGAAATTTTCACCTTTAAGTTGCAGAACCCGAATTTACCTTTTCAAAGTCATGGTAAAACCCAAATGCTGAAATAGTAAAATTTCATATCTATATAAGTAGATATTTTTTATTATTTATGAAGTCTTCTATTTCTGTAATATTAACTAAACATGTATTTTATAGCTACTTTTTTTTTTTCTCTTCATAGATGCTGTTGAGACTTCTATTTTGACAAATGAGACGTCAGATTGCCAAATTGAAAAAGTTATTGCAAATTGGTTGTGGCATGCAAAAGACTGATTAGGGGGGATTTAAAAGCTGTTTTTGTTTGCAAATTTGTATTGCATATTTTTCTTCAAACAGTGGCATGGGCTGAATGATTTTATAGATTGATTCTTTTAAAAATGCATTATTTTTTATATTAATGAAAGTATTAAATATATATTTTTAATAGATTATTTAAAGGATAATATTTTTAAAAATCAGCCTTAAGCCATGGCTTATTTTTCATAAATTAACAAAATAATTAAAATGTTTTGTTATATAAAACTCATTGTACAATGAAAAATTTATATAATTTATAAATGATTATGCAAAACTCATTTCTTTTTTATATTAATAGATGACATCAAATAGCTGAATAGATTATTATTTTTTTTAATTTAATTTCATAGTATATGATTAAATATACAAGATTTTTTTTCTGATTTAAATAAGTTGTAAATAAAGTACTTGCTTTCATGTTAAGTGAATGAAATTAAACTTTTTTAAAATTCATACATCTGTAATGAGAGTAAATTCTTGTATGTCAATATTTTTCTTTGAATTCTTCTGCTCTCTGGAACCAGAAGTGAAGTCGATATTGTAAAACTTTGATACTTTTTTTCTCCCAAGTATGTCTTAAATAATACCAATTTTACTGTCAAGAACTTTTAATCGCTTTCATTTATTGTTAGATATAAATTTTTAGCCATAATGCAAGACATACAAATCTTCTAGCCTATTTTCATTTGGTTATTCATAATATTGGGAAAGTTTTCAGTTTTGCCTTGAATAGGCTTCTTGCACCCATGTGTTTTCGCCTTTTAATTTCGTTATTCAGGAAGTTAAATTTGTAAAATTTCCAATTGAAGCTATGGAATCGAATTAATGCTGAAATAGTAAAATTCATATACGTATTAGTAAATACTTTTTTTTTTTCATATGTCTTCTGTTTATGTATTAACTAAATATGTGTTTTTTTTTTTTTCATCTTTTTCTCATAGGTGCTGTTAAGACTCATGTAAAGTGGGATGAAACATTAGAGTGCCAAATCGAAAAAGTTATCTCAGATTAGTTGTGGCATGCAAAACGTCGATTGGATAATAAAAAATAAATAAATAAAGCATTTTTTGTTTGCAAATTTTTATTGTATATATTTTTTAAACAATGATGTAGGCTGAATAATTTTACCCATTGAATCTTTTAAAAATTCATTAATTATTATATTAATAAAATAGATTTTAAAATAGATTATTCAAAGAGTAAATTTTTTTAACAATCATGACCTTTAACTATCTGCATTACTTGTAAACCCTTAAGCCATTATATTTTTCATAAATTAACAAAATAAATAATTAAAATGATTAATATATATATATATATATATATATATATATGTTTAATTTGCTGTGCAATTAAATTATTTAATAAATTTTTTTATGTATAATTAAAAATCAAATATGCTAAAGAAATTTAATAATGGCAAAAGTAAATGAAATTGAACTTAATGGATTTTTTTATCCATGCATGTGTAATGAAAGTACAATCTTGTTCTCAAGGAATGTATTTAAGAATATTAGGGAATGAGGTGTCAGGTTGAAAAAGTTACCACATGTAAAATATATTTCTTGCATTCTTTCCTACAAATTTCAATATGTAAAATTTTATACACAATATACAAAAGTTGGCAAGAAATATCTCATTTGCCTCCATGAGTTAGCAATATTTGAAAAACTAAAATTTCTTCTTTTTCTTCAATACATTTAGTCATTGTTATTCTTAAGTGTAGCCATACTTAAAGGAAAAAATATGATTTTGCCTTCGAAAAAGCTATTTTAGTGAAAAAGAGAAGTGCAATAGTTTAAAAGCAATGATTTTACTGACAATTTAAATGGGAGAAGGGGGGGGGGGAATGATTCATCAAATGCAAGACCTTGCAAAATAGTTTAATAATTTAAACATAATTGTTTAATAATTTAAAAAATAATAAGTATCCAATTACTATTTGTATATATTTGGTATTCTGGAATCTACAAATTTAATTATTATCAGTGAATAAATCAGGAATTTTTTCAACGAAAAGCAAAAAAGAAGTTTTTGAGATGGAAAAAAAGATTAAGACTGTGACTTCAATTTTCAGCAGAAAATATAGCAGTATGGTACATCAGCGGTTCCGAAGCTGTGGTCCAGAGGGTTCTTCAGGGGATCCATAAAGGCCCTATGTTCAATATAAAAACTTTCATTTTCTGAAATCGGTGACTAATCTAGTGAATAAAATAAAAGGCAATATAGTAAAACCTGTGAACATGGAATCAGGATAAAATTATTTTTTAGACAGATTTCTGTCTTCACATGTACATTTGTCCAGTGTTTTTCTCATTGGGACCATGGAATTTTTTCGTTTAAGACAGAATTCCGTTACGTTAGAGACATGTTCTATCTTCATATGTTTTACTGCACTAAGAATTTTGTCAAAAAATGTAATACAATTAATTTGCTTATACAGTCGGACCCTGATTTAATGAATTCATCAGGACTAAAATTTTTATTCGTTAAATCGGTTCTGTGTAAGGCTCTCTCTCGGAAAAATATAATTCTCACTTTACTATGATTTATATCTTGTATGATTTATTTTTATTTTTGTCTAAATTATTTTTACACGGAGCTCTTGAATCCTAGAGGCCTGATGTATGTGCATCATATAAGACATTTGTGTACCAATTTCAGTACTACAGTAAGATAATATTGTTGCATGTTTTGAGTCAGGTAAATAATGTTGTCCTTCACTTGACCATCCTCTGAGGTGCACTTCTGCTTACTGAAAGGTTAGAGAAACCTGTTCTAAAGAATCAGTATATCCAGTCTTAAATCCTTGGAATCTGTGAAAAAGGGTCTATAGTAAATAAAAAATTAAAAACTGCTGTGATAGATCATATCATCAGATCTAACTGGAAATTTTCACACTAAAAGAATAAATTTGATGTAATTTAAAATGTTTAGACACAAAAATGTTGCAGTTGGGTAATTTTTTTCTAATCATGAGTAGAATACAATACAGCAAAAAGTATACAAAAAAGAAAAATCATGCGTCAAGCATAGATTATGAAACACTTTCAGAATACTTTTACAAAACTTCGCTATTTAATAAGGCAAATAAAATACCTAAGTAATTATTTTAGAAAATGCATAAAACATTTGAAAACCAGATTTCAGCAATTACCACCCATAGACGGAAAGTACTCCAATTCTTTGATACATTTTGTCATTGACTTCTTAGTATAACCATACTTAAAGGAAAAAATATGATATTGCCATCGAAAAAAGCTATTTTAGTGAAAAAGAAAAGTAAGCAGTAATTTTACTGACAATTTAAATGGGGGGGAAAAAGGATTCGCCAAATGCGAGACATTGCAAAGGGCAGTATTGTCTGCTAATAAATGAATATAATAAATTTTTACAACTGGGCCACCTCTAATTTCTAATGAAAATATTTGCAATACTTAATCTCAAATATCCGCAATTAAATAAGGCGAAAACTTCCGTTTAAAAATAGTGCTGGTTAAAAATCATATCAGCATCATTACTAATGAGAATATGACAATGCTGAGAGACCAAAATGATATGAGAACAAAACCAAAAAGTTTTTTTATTTATTTATTTTTTTTTTAAAGTAGATAGTAAAATAAAAATGTGAACAGCTGAAGTGCATAGATTTGTAGTAATCGAGAATGGATAAAAGCCAGAAGGTATCTTATAATTTCAATTTCTTATATTTATCATAAAAAGTTATTGTTACCCAATATGAAATCATACTGTCAATTTGAATACATTCACTTAGTTTTAATAAAATGACACAAAGTAATCATATACATGATTTTGGATAGCAAAAGATAAATCATTTTGATGGAAAAGATTAATTTATTGAAATAAATATATTTCGATGCATAATATAAGTTCAGTGAAGGCATGATATATTTAACTGTGTATTGAAAAATTAAAAATATTGTTTGAATGTGTAAATACACTTTAGAAGACAAAACAAAAGTAATTTTACTTGAATTTTTAAACGAACCTTTTAAAGTCACACAAATTTTGATACATCTTTTAAAGTCTAAATTTCATATATTAAAGCTTATGTCATTTTCTTTTATAACAATAAATAAAATTAATTAAAAAAAATAACTGTGTTCAGGTGAAGGACACTTAACTAAAATAGTTTCTTTAAAGGTCTTACAGAATTAAAAGTAAAGTTAAATAAGTTTTATTAGCAATAATATTTAAAAATATTTATATGCTCTCAATATTTTGAATATATATATACTTTTAAAATATTAAAAACACAATAAATTTGACTGAAAAAGTTTTTACTTTTTATTAATTTTTATCCTTCCCTATAGGAACCCACATAACACAGATACATCCAATCTTGGTTTAAAGTACGTAATTTGGACTTATGGACGTGTCCAATTTTCGTCCAAAAGTAGTCTGTACTTCATCTAAATCTCATCAATTTACGTTCAAATGTCACCACCTTTTACGTAATAAGTACGTCTTTTAGACGATAAAGTGAACGTAAAATGAACATAAGATGGACATAATACGGACGTCCAAAATTTGTTCATATTATGTCCAAAATTTGTTCATATTACGTCCATTTTATGTCTTTCAGACGAGAAAATGAACATAAAATGGACGTAATATGAACAAATTTTGGACGTCCGTATTATGTCCATTTTATGTTCATTTTACGTTCATTTTCTCGTCTAAAAGACGTACTTATTACGTAAAAGGTGGTGACATTTGAACGTAAATTGATGAGATTTAGATGAAGTACAGACTACTTTTGGACGAAAATTGGACACGTCCATACGTCCAAATTACGTACTTTAAACCAAAATTGGACGAATCTGTGTTATGTGGGTGGGTTGTTTAAAATTCTAGTTCTTTTCGCCATATCTAAGCAGCAATTTTAGGTAGGAGCGGGAAAATCAGCACAACAATTCTATCAAAAATGTAGTTAAATACGTATTTCAGTGATTTGAGAGCTAGTGATTTTGTCGTCAACATTGAATACGAACCCGATATGGAAGATTAGACGAATAAGACTAGTACTGCTGATTTTTTATTATATGTTTTGTGAGACATTTTTCCAAAGGTTTTTTTTCTTTTTCATATTTTATAAATTGGGAATTCAAACGCTCAAATACGCCATCTGGTGGAAAAAATATGTAATTTCTTATTTCAGGACAAGCCCATTGCGTTACATGCATTTTTAATTTGCTAATAATAATGATTATTTTTTGCACAATTTCAGATTTCATGTGATATTTGTGTTCTGTGTTTATTTCACAAGGTAAAACTTTTCTAAAGTTGAATATCTAACACTTTCAAACACGTTTACAATAAATAATAGTTTCAATGGCACTTTAGCATTAGTTAAAGGGACAATTTTCCTGTACCGACGGCTGCAATCAGCGCCTCTATAGGCCGTTTTAAGTCCCAATTGTTTTTGCCCTTTTCTTCTTTAGCGATCAAATTTCAATTTTTATATAAAATATAGTACATTTTCTTTTCTTCTCAAAATACATTTTTGGAAGTAAAGATTTGTGATTTAAATACTGATCGCCATATTTATGGGCTAGCGTAAGCACAAGGCTTTGTTATAGTGATTGCCGTATAATCAGTTTATAGAAGTGAAACCCACAAGGCTCTGTTAAAATAATTCTTATTTTTATGATTTATGTAGGCAAAATTCATAGAGGCCCGTTATAGGAATCGCTGTATTAACGATATATGGGTGAGAAGTACACAGGGCCCGTTTTATTTTGATAACAGTGTTAACAATATATGGGCGTGAAATCACAGTGCCAATTTATAATAGTCGCCATATATCTGCGGGCTATCCCATTTTTTAGGTGCGTTCGTAATTATATAAATACGTAGCACCAATAATCGTCGTCTGATACGTCCGTCTGTCCGCATATAACAGCGCAAAAACTACCAAACCAAATGGTTTGAAATTTAAGGTGTATTATCTTTGCAGAATTTTCTCAAGACACTTCAAATTTTATGAAAATCGAATCAAAACTTTAAAAGATATTAATAAAAATATTTATTAAGAAATTTGAATTAAAAAAAATACCCATTATCTCCACCTTTTGGTATGCTTGTGGCATGGAGATACGAAAAACGAAACATGAAAAATTAAAGTTAATAAGCACTTTTCACAGTCAACTCTTTCGTGCTTTATGGTGTCGAGTCAATTCGTTGCGGAACAATTCATCGCAGCGTCAATTCGTCGCGGCAATAACTCATCGCAGCGTCAATTCGGCGTGGTGTCAATTCGTCGTGACGTCAATTCGTCGCAACGAAAATGTTTTTGAGGGCTATGATGAAAAAAATAAAGATAATTTAGTAAAATTATTTAATGATAATTTGTTTTTAGATATAATCGCATGTAAATTGTTAGTTATAATTCTCTATATCTAAAAAACTAATTATCATTAAACATTTTTATTAAATTGTCTTTATTTTATCATCATAACCTCCAAAAACATTTTCCTTGCGACGAATCGACACCACGACGAATTGACGCTACGGTGAGTTGTCGCCGCGATGAATTGATGCAGAACCGTGTTTTATATCGTATCTCATTTTCAATTTATTTGAAATCGCGATGAGATTAGCTGTGTTGTCACTGAGCACTAATATGCTAACTCAGTCCTATCGTGCCTGCAGGAGACACTAAACAACCACTTAAATTAATTAATCACTTCTAGATTTGTCAAAATTACTTCTAAAATCTTGTCAATTAATCAAAGCATATTATTATGCTTCCATCAATTTTAATACGTATAATTATATGCATTCATTTATCCTCTAGAACATGTTTAAAGCCGTTTTTCAGTCACTTGAAAATGCATTTTGTGGTCTCAAGTAATTTTGGTTTCAGAACTAAAGAAGATATGGAACTAACAAGAAAAACAAGTTCATTGCATGATAGAAATTAAAAACAAATTTATCTCAAAAAGAAAGAGCGAAAATCGTCCTTTTTTCACCTTACTTCAAAGGGAGTAGAAAGCTGTAACCCTATCACCCTCTACTCTTTATGTATGGTATATAATAGTGTCACTATGCACTAATATGGGAATAACGAAAAGGCGGCTAATCATTATAATAAATATCCACTGCGAACAGGGTATAACTGCTCTCCGCAAAAAAATACGTCGTGTGCCCACTCATGCAAAAAAATTAGCTGCGAAAATCAGGCTTAAAGAATCCTTTTTATCATTGTTGACATTAAGATATAGTGCTGTAGTTGTAAAAAATATATACCAGATGGTATACACTATAAGCTGATGGTATACGATAGAGAGTATACACTAAAAAATTAGCTTTACTATAGCTTTACTTCAGTAAGAGAGGGCATACGGAATTTCTTACAAAAAAGGGTATACAATGTATACCCTCCACTACAGCCCCTGTTCAAAATACCCGATACATTTTTAGTCATAATTAGCATAATTATAAGAATTTCTTTGTGTGATTTGCCTTACAATGTCCAGAGAATATTGCTCTTTCATTATTTTTTTTTCTCGAAAAATCGAAATTTTTGAAGAATGCCATGGTTTCTAAAATGACGATGTCTTATTCAGATAAATTATTACTTTCTAATATATTTGTTGTTTATTATAAAGTCTTTTTTTTTACCTGTAATAACATGTGTTTACTTTTTTTATTGTTTCTTTATTTCAGGGGATTCACCCAAGATCCAATACTGGTGTTATGAAAAACAAACGGAAAAAAAAGTTATATATTGTCGTATATATGTTAAATATGTTATATATTGTCTCGTCTTAAAATAATCTGTTCAAGCTGTAACTATATTTATGTCACGTTATGATCTTCTTTTTGCTTTGTTCATTACAAGGAAATTTGGCCCAATAAAAAAAACAGCTTAATTCAACATATATTGTTCTAAAAAGTGACATTGTAATGACATTTTATGAAAAATAAAACTGTTTCATTATAAATAATCCGTTTAAGCTTTTACTATTTTTATTACACCTTTATAGTCTCCCTTTCAAGTTTTCATTCTGAGGAAATTTAGCCCAAGTGAAAAACAATTTAATAAATTCAACAAACATTGTTCTAAAGACTGACATGAAAGATAATACTATGTCTTGCCATAAAATAATCTGTTCAAGCTGTAACTATATTTATGTCACCTTATGATCTTCTTTTTCCTTTGTTCATTACGGGGAAATTTGGCCCAAGTAAAAAACAGCTTAATTCAACATAAATTGTTCTAAAAAATGACATTGTAATGACATTTTATGAAAAATAAAACTGTCTCATTATAAATAATCTGTTTAAGCTTTTACTATTTTTATTACACCTTATACACCCTTTATTACACCCTTTCAAGTTTATTTTCTGAGGAAATTTAGCCCAAGTGAAAAACAATTTAATAAATTCGACAAATATTGTTCTAAAGACTGACAAGAAAGATAAATCTATGTCTTGCCATACAATAATCTGTTCAAGCTGTAACTATATGTATGTCACCTTATGATCTTCTTTTTGCTTTGTTCATTACAAGGAAATTTAGCCCAAGTGAAAAACAGCTTAATTCAACATATATTGTTCCAAAAAGTGACATTGTAATGACATTTTATGAAACATAAAACTGTCTCATTATAAATAATCTGTTTAAGCTTTTACTATTTTTATTACACCTTATAGTTTCACTTTCAAGTTGTCATTCAAAGGAAACTTAGCCCGAATGAAAAACAATTTAATAAATTCAACAAATATTGTTCTAAAGACTGACATGAAAGATAAAACTATGTCTTGCCATAAAATAATCTGTTCAAGCTGTAACTATATTTATGTCACCTTATGATCTTCTTTTTGCTTTGCTCATTACAAGCAAATTTGGCCCAAGTAAAAAACAGCTTAATTCAACATATATTGTTCTAAAGAGTAACATTGTAATGACATTTTATGAAAAATAAAACTGTCTCATTATAAATAATCTGTTTAAGCTTTTACTATTTTTATTACACCTTATAGTTTCACTTTCAAGTTGTCATTAAGAGGAAACTTATCCCAAGTGAAAAACAATTTAATAAATTCAACAAATATTGTTCTAAAGACTGACATGGAAGATAAAACTATGTCTTGCCATAAAATAATCTGTTTAAGCTGTTCCTATTTTTAAGTCACTTTATGGTCTTGTTTTCACTTTCCATAAAGCATGCATGATGGCATTGGCGTCACTGCAAGTCACAGTGGTCATGCCACATTTGTGACAAACATGCCATAACTATGCGATGTCATATTGTGACTAAAATGTGAACTCCTCCAAAATGACTTAATAAATTCAACAAATGTGCAAAAGAAAGACATTTTATGAAAAAATAAAACTGTCCCGCCATAAAATAATCTAAGCTGCTACTATTAGGTAGCTTTCAATACAAAAAGCTACCTATTGCAGCCGTTCGGAAGAAAGCAATTCCAAAACATTTTGGTATATTTTCACCGATCATGACCCCCAGACCACCCTCCGTTCAAACGTTGATTTATATATATCCATATATATATATATATATCTGACATATGTCATGCTGTAACTCTCCTATTTATGAACAGATTTGGATGTAACTGAGCATGTGTATAGGACATACTAAGGTCTCGACCGAGTTCGTTGGCCAGCTTCATCCGCCCTCTTGTTTCAAAATGGCGGCCAGTAAAATTTTTTTAATTCAAAAACATGTACAAAAAAATTATAAATTGAAAAACTTCTTTCTATTAAGTGTTAGAACATAATACAAGGATTCTGGAACATTTTTTGTTTTTGCTATATCTTAAAAAATGACAGAGATATGACAGTTTGAAATTCTAGGTTGGCTGACATTTTGAAACAATCGGATTTTTGTTATGCTGTAACTCTCATGCAGAAATGCGCATTCAAATTCAGTATTAACGAAAACAGGGATTGAATCTTCTATAATTGAGTTCCAAGCAATTTAACTTTGGGTGTTTGAGTAAAATGAGTTGAATTTTTAAAAAACATGGACTATGGACTATAAAAGCTACCTTTTCCTCCCGGTACAGGCCAGAAGGACTTTTTTATGTCACTCCCTTTAACTTTGTTTATTCTGGGGAAATTCGGCCCAGTGAAAAACAACTTAATAAATTGAACAAATGTTGTTCTAAAGACTATCATTTTAGAAAGAAATTACTCTATTGAAATCGGTGCCAAAGCAAAATGCTTTAAGTTTCTCCTGTGTTTTGTTTATGGATGTTGCAGAAAATCCCCTGTGGAAAGGTAAGCAAATTGCCTATACAGTACACTCTCAAAAATCTCCGCAGCTTGAAACCAAGAATTTTGCAATTTCTGAATTTTGCATGTTTTACACCATTGCTTTGTTTATATTTAAAATCTCTTTATAATAGTTATATTTTTGTGACGTAACTAAATATTATATATATATATTTAACACTAGAACTATCATGTATCATTCTGTACATATTTTAATATGTAATCCTGGTTAATATGATTTAACTCACTTTTGACATTTTATGTTCTGCTCATGAAATACTAACTAAAGTGGTCGTCACTTCTAATCCCTTGTTGAAGATAACAAATTTAGCTCAAGATTTTAGAATCAACATATCGTAACATGTTAACTACAATCCATATAATGATAACTTTTATACAAAAACCCCACCAGGTTAAATAACTTGGATGTTAGTGGTGACCGCATTTGTCAAGTTCTGTTCTTAATAAACATTTTTTTTACTCATAAAATATTAACTAAAGTGGTTGTCACTTCTAATCCTTTGTTGAAGATAACAAATTTAGCTCAAGATTTTAGAATCAGTATATCGTAACATGTTAACTGTCATCCATACAATAACTTTTGTACAACCCTCCCCCCTCCAGGTTAAATAACTTGGATGCTAGTGTTAACTTGGCGACCGCATTTGTCAAGCTCTGTTCTTAGTCAACTTTTTTTTTTACTCATAAAATACTAACTAAAATGGTCGTCATTTTTAATCCCCTGTTGAAGATAATGAATTTAACTCAAGATTTTAGAATCAGCATATCGTAATATGTTAACCGCCATCCATACAATAACTTTTGTACACCCCCCCCCCCCCCTCCAGGTTAAATAACTTGGATGCTAGTGGTGACTTAGTGACCGCATTTGTCAAGCCCTGTATCTAAACTTTTTTTTAAAGATCTGCTTCTTGATTTCCATATTTTCTTTATTTAATTAATGTCCTTCCACAATATGTATACCTTGAAATGCTACTAAAATCTAGATTACCAGTGGACCTGTGCGAAGATTTCGTACTGCAGTCTAATATTTTTTAGCAATATCTAATATTTTTTAGATGCAGGTTTAATTTTCTAAAGGAAAATTAAGGACTAAAAATATCTGCAAACAACATTAGTCCATCAAAATTACACTAAAAAATGATCGCAGATAGGAAAGGCAAAAAGAAAAATATATATCAATCATATTTTAACTGCATTAGATGAGGACATCATCTGTTTTGGAAAAAAGCATTGAACAAAGAAAAATAAATTTAAGATTTGAATTTCAATTTTACGTTTTAATCATAAATATAAAATAAACCCGTCGAGTAACAATGCCCCACTTTATCTTTATTGCACTATTTATTACTTTTTATTAGCATCGTTGAGCACGATATGTGGTATTTTATTTTTGTGGCAACCCTGATTGAGAAAATCCTTTCATTTCATTTATGAAAACAATGCCAATTTACATAACAACAAAATAAGATCACTAAATATAATTAAAATTTAGGGAAAATGCTTAAGTGATACTAAAATAAAACAACAAAAGGCTTATAAAGACCTTTTTAATGATTCAACATACGTTTCAACGCTCTTTGCGGCGTCATTTTCAAGAAAATATATTGATAAATAAAATATTCTTGCAAAATTTGAAAACTTTTCACGATTACAGTTGGCTACTTCAAGCACCTGCTTTTCTCAGTCTTACATATTTGGACCTCATTTGAATTGCCTAAAATTTGGCACGAGGTCCTTTTCCGTTTCAAACAACAATAGCGAAATATAATTTTCACGATTACAGTTGGCTACTTCAAGCACCTGCTTTTCTCAGTTTTACATATTTGGACCTCATTTGAATTGCCTAAAATTTGGCACGAGGTCCTTTTCCGTTTCAAACAACATAGTGAAATATAATTTTCACGATTACAGTTGGCTACTTCAAGCACCTGCTTTTCTCAGTTTTACATATTTGGATCTCGTGATTCATGTTTTTCAATGTTATTTTTCAAATTTTGCAAGAATATTTTATTTATCAATATATTTTCTTGAAAATGACACCGCAAAGAGCGTTGAAACGTATGTTGAATCATTAAAAAGGTCTTTATAAGCCTTTTGTTGTTTTATTTTAGTATCACTTAAGCATTTTCCCTAAATTTTAATGCCAATTTAAATTTTAACTAACTGCAATTTTTAATCAAAAGACATATTTTAACAAAATGTAACTGTACCATGCCAGAAGCCTGTTAATCCTTTCATATGATATCTCATTTATCATTCTGCATTTTGTATTTGCTTAGAAAAAGAGATGTTGACAACAGAAATAATATATAGGATATTTCAGTAGAAATAAACTAATTAAATATTGATAAATAAATATTGAAAAACCGGCAAACAAAATGCAAGAAAAGTAAACAATTCGGTTATAATTACACATGCAAATATTGTGCAGAACCTATGATGCACCAAGTTTTTGCTCTAGATGTGCTAATGTACACCAGAATTGTAAGTATCAAAAATTGAATTTGTAGTTAGACAGATGTACAGAAAAGCTTCCTTGATACAAAAAAAAAGTAAAAATAAAACTGTGATTGTTTCTGATATCATTACAGTAGTCAGGGCCTGATTACCGGCAGGGCAAAGTTCCAACAGTCAAATAAAATAGAAGAATTAGGCTTATTTAAATGCCTCTTTCAGGGGAATTTCTGTCAAAAACAAGGCAAAAATTTCTTTTCTTTTTTCCTGGTGGAAATTTGCCTGCCGGTAATCAGGCCTTAACAGTAGAACCTTGAATTCTTCCCCTACTACTTCACTGTTTACATCTGCAATGACGTGTGTATTAAAGGGTGTACTGTATTTGCAAATGCAGGTATAAATAAAAAATCAGTATAGGTAAAAGTATGTATAGTTAAAAATTAGTTGCCGCTAAAAAAAAATAAGACTCATTTTTACTTTCAAATGAGCATTTTATTGTTTAGCAGATGCAATTTGCCGATACATTTTTCATATATTTTAGTACAAAGGCTGGAATTTTTTTTTTTTTACTGCTCCTTTAAAACACATTTCTTTTACATCCATTACACAATTTAGAAGGTCTACCACGTGGTCCATATACAGGTTTAGTATATACAGAACAACTGCTATCCCTGAAAATAAAAAGAAAAGTGAAAAATAACACTTAAAACTTCAGTGAAAGACACTATTTATTAAATTTGACATTTGAAAAATTTATTAAACTTGAAAGAAAAGTCAAAATTAACTGTCACATACCTTTTTTTAGCTCCAGGGCAAACTGAGTATTTATCTACTTCGATAAGTATTTGTGATAAACTCTCAACAGATTCAATAACTGTGTTTGGTGTAATTGAAACTTCTGTGCCATAGTACATGATCTGGAAGAAACGATTTAAAAAAAAGAGAAAAGAATAAATGAAATTTCAAAATTATATGCAATTGGTGTTGCAGAGAAGGGGAGGGAACACTCTAAAAAAATCCGTGAAAATACAAGAGATTTTCCGTAAAATTTCACGGAGAAGTTTCATTTTTCCAAAAAAACAGTACAATTTCGTAAATGACATTAGTTCCGTAAAGGAGATTTCAAATCCGTAAATATGCAGAAAGTTTTCCATAAATTTAATGGATTTTTTCCGTATTTCTTTCAAAATAGTACAATGGCCGTATTTCTTCCCAAACAGTGCAATTTCCGTAAATAACTTTTAGAGGTTTGCGTACAGAAATCGCATTGTTTGAAATGAGAATTAAGAATGTTGTATTTACTAGAGATCTTCAAGGATCCAGGCCTGACCCGGCTCGACATGCTGGCCCATTCTAACCGGGGCCATGTCTGGACAGTAATTTTTTGCGATAATAGTAATATTTATATTTTTTTATGAAATATTTAGAAATTGATTTTGTTTTCATAAGTTACAGAAAAAAAATTTAATCTATTTTTCTATTTTTATTGATAGTGTTTCAAAATTACAACCTTTTTTTTCACTAATTTTTTTTTAATTTTATTTTAACTTTTCTAACGCGAGGCAGTACTGGGTTATTTAAAGGTTTCATAACATAATGTCTCTGCAAGTTATCGCTATGTAAATTGTATTAAACTAAACTGATTTGGCTTATAAATTTATGAATTAAACTAAAATTTATTATTTTATAAATTATAATTTTACAACGTTTATAATTTTTTCCTTAAATTTATAAAAATAGTTAATATTTTTTCTTTACTTTTACAAAACAAACATACAGACACACGTACATGTTATTATCTAAATAATATTTTGATATTTCTCCATTATCCGTCGACCATTTTCCATTAAAAAAAGAAATTATTGCCAAACTGTAACATCAATGCCAATAAACAAATGAAAGAATGTTGCCATTGGAAAGTTAAAAAAATACATATACAGAAATTCGGAAAAGCCCAATTTGTTAAAGTTTCAACAATCAGTAACTTTACAGAATAAAATTTACAATATATTAATGAAAACAGAAAATAATAATGTTGGATATTTATTTATTTACATCATTTTTCTTAATTATCCTTCTTGGTTGCTGGATAAATGTTTCTGATGTCTGTTTAAACTGGTCTATTGTATTTAATTATATGCATCACAACATTTTTTCAGTGTGTTTTCTCTTTTTATATCATGACGTAGCTGTTTAATGACGTAATTGTTATTTTAATTAACGAAATAACTAATAAATCAGTAAAACACCATTAAAAATACAGATAAACGTCGAATTAAAAATCACTTGATGATATAAAAAACACGTGGAATGCATTTGACGTTAAGTGAATATGAAGCAATGATCATGCATTTTTGTCGTTAAATCCTATAGTTTGGCGATAGTTTTTCTTATGAAAAGTAGTCAACGGAATAATGAAGAAGTACTTTAAATTTTTATTTGAGAAGTTCAGCACGTTTTTTATTTTTGTGTGTCTCTGGGAATGAAGTACATCTACTACAGTACTGATGTCTCAATGTGATCAATTTACTGTTCCAATTAGGTTTGAATTGGATCAGTATTTCATTCATTATCGTGATAACAAGATTTGTGTTACATAAATACGCTCCCTTAAATCTGCATTGCTTAAAACCAGAAGTTGTGCAGATTTTGGAATTTTGTGAATTTCTGGTCACTGTTTTGTTTACATTTTTTTTAACAGTAATTAAAATTTAATAATGCACTCGAAATTATAACGAATGCTTACAATAAAGTAAAATATTAAAAATTAAGAAAATTTAAAATATTAAAAGTAAACAGTAAATAATTAATAATGCATAATGATGATGAGATCATTTTTTCTTGAATTATTCAGTGAAACTCGCTTTATAAATGTACACTAATAATTCACATCAAAATCTTAAAAGAACAAAGTTTAATTTCACGTTAGAAGTACTTAATAACCAAAAAAGCTTGATTAATGCATAAAAGTATTTGGTAAAAAGATCGCGATTGACACTGATTTCAGCGCTATCTTGAGATTTTCCAGAAATAAATTTATACTTCCTGGATCAGAAAATATGAGTTCAATCATATTAACCAAACTTGAATGTTTCACCATCTTAACTGCAAGCTTCATGGTTTACATCTGAAATGATGTGCGGATTTTAGGGTCGTAGATTTGAGGGAGTCTACTCTATATAAAATCCAAATGATTGCAAAAGGTAGATTTCTAAATAAATCTATCTAAAAATATTAAAATTAATAATATGCTTTCTAAACATAAAAGCAATGGAGCAAAAACTTCTGTTTATAAAGGATCAGTGTCCATAAGCCGTGTTTTTGGCCCATGGAATAAGACTAAAATTTGATTTTGTTATACTGACTTAATTATTTCACTTTTTAACATTAAAAGGTTTATCCTGTACGATTTCAACAACAGTTTTTGTATTTTGTTCGGATTTATATGACTTACACGAGCTCAAAGTTCGTATTATTCGTAGTTTTTGATGAAAAATATGCAATTTCTCTTAATTTTACCTCAATTATTTATAGGAGCGCAATCGTGCAACACCTTCTTATCTTATATATTATAAAATACATCAAAATGTACAATATATGTAAAAATAAAAGTGTTGCAAAGCTGAGCTCATAGTAAAATATTAAAAATAGAGAGTTAAGCAACTGCATTCCTTCACGTCACTGAGAGACTTTAGGTTGCAGCAACATGTTTAAACATGCTAAAATGAACGTAACTATTGCTAATGTAAGTCATATAAATCCGAACAAAATGCAAAAACTATTGTTGAAATCGTACAGGATAAGCCTTCTAATATTAAAAAGTGAAATAATTAAGTCAGTATAACAAATTCGAATTTTGCTCTTATTTCATGGGCCAAAAACACAGCTTATGGACCATGATCCTTTATTTTAGAAAATAGGAAGGTGAGAGTGGGGGAGCGCCAGAATTGATGCTTGTCTCAGGTGAAAAAAAAATGTTTTGGCTCTGTCTCCAGGGCTCAAGTTGACTCTCTGCATCTCTGCATACAATAATTTAAAAAAAAAAACCAATAGCTTCTAAACTTACTTTAACACCCAAGTTAGCATCAATGATGACTTGTCTTTCTGGTTGACATTTAAATTCAGGGTCAAAATTTAAATTCCACTTCACACAAACAATAAAATCTTCATGTGACGACACACCCCATAACTTATGAGGTTTAGAAACTTGAGACAAATTTGTCAGTAAATCATTAAATGAAAACTGATGCACTATTTCATCAGCAGTGATAGTGATTACTTCTGGTCGTCCATTTTCAGTACTATCTCTTTTCTCTTTCTCAGGCAAGGGCAATCTTTTAACAGGTGGTTTTCTCTTTTTTTTATTCTTACTCAAGTAAGACGGCAAATTAGGGAATATTGTGGGAACAGCATCACTCATTAAAGTTGGTACTTCTCTATTAATAAGTACTTCCTTTCCGCCTATAATATGGACAAAATGCCTGGAAATTTGTTCTGGCAAAAAATGCAATTCACAAACTTTATCGCGCCTGCCAATTTTTCGATCTTTTCTTGGGATAGCCCTTATCCATTTCTGGAGTCTATTCTCGTCCTGAAACAACACATAAAGCAAATAAACTAAAATTTTGATGCAGGTAAAAAAGTTTTTATTTATTAGTCATTTGTAATAATTACCAAATAGTAGTGCATAAAAAGTTTTTTTTTTTTATAACTAAATCATAATCATACATCATCTCTTTCATAATACAGTCGACGCTCTTTATAACGACCCCTCGCATGCCAAAGAAAAGGGTCGTTCTAATGGGAGGTCGTTATATCGAAAATGAACGAAAAAACTTAATAAACACCAATCAGATGATAGAAAATTAACATTTCGAAGGAAATGCTGTAATACAATAGTATACAATTTTTTGTTTACTTTCTATCAAATAAACATAAGAATAAAAAATGATGAAAATTCAATTTAAGAGAATGATTATGTGATTTCAAAAATAAAATTTTAAATGAATATTAAATCACAATAAGATAGTTACTTATGTATTAATATTTATTTTCTACAAAAATAATTCGAAATTGTTGTTTGTTTATTGCGCATTTGATATTTTCTTAAAACAAAATTCTTAGGGAAAGAAAATGATAATCTTTTTTTAGGAAAAAAGGTCAGTTTGGTCGCTGTATTGGAAAATAAGCTGCTAGTTGGTTGTTGTATTGGATGCAAAAATAATATAGCATAAACGGAATATATTTTGTTACATATTGCATAGGTCATTATAATGGAATGGTTGTTTTAATGGAAGGTCGGTATAATGAGCGTATTTCAAGACTTGACTGTATTTCAAGTTTTAATTGCTTAAAAGGCGTATAGCCAACAGAGTGAAAAAGTGTCCAAGCCGGGACTCGAACCCGGGTCATTAGTATAGCGCACTGACGTTCTACCAACTGAACCACTTGGAACGATATCCAGCCTGGCACTTCTCACTAACACATGTTAAACAATTAAAATTTGAAATATTATGAATGCAAGGCATGGGAAATTTTCTATGGAAAAAATTTCCAAGTATTAAATAGATTTATCATCTCTTTCTTCATTGTAAAAAGATATGCTTACTAGTTTCTTTGAAAAGCTATATCATCTGTTTTGAGAGAGGAAGAAAAAAAAAAGAGAAAGTTGTGAAATATTAAATGAAACCTATAAATCCTTATAAATACAAAGAACAAAACACTTATAAATTACCTAATTGATAGAAAAATACCTTTAAAATTTTATACAAATTAGGCAATTTTTAAAACAATTTGAACTTTATTTTCACCGTTACATACCAATAAGCCAAAGCAACTTCTAGTATCTACTTATAATAAAATCCGAAGGCAAGAAAGTGTCTGTAACTATTCTGGGCGGCACCACTCTGGTCTGTGAATCGACCGTAGTTAAACGCTGTGTTAGGGTTAATGAAAAACCTATGGTAACATATGACAGCAAAATAATAATATCTTCTACTTCAAATTATGTCTGTTCAGCATATTTTTCCTATAAAACATGTATATCATATCCTATTATAAGTTCTTAATTAAAAATCCAGATTAAACATCAGAATCCCAGATAAAAACAAATGAACACTGTTGCGAACAATATTGTTTTGGTGCCATCTACCAGCTTTAAAGTGTACTTTTCTACATTACAAACCTTTAAATAGTAAAATCTTCATGCTGTTTGTATGAAGTCTTAGGAAAATGGAACGCAGATCAACAATTCGTCATTTTTGACGGGGGTTATATACTAGCTTTTTACAAAGTTACTGAATTTAATTTTTTACAAGCATAAGGAATTAAGTTTAGAAACACTTATTCAAAGCTTTTTTTGTCTATTCATAAGGTAAAATATCCATCCATAGAATCTTTCCAAATCATGTTAATCTTAGATTTTATTTTTTTTAATGTCATTTTAAACATTTAGTAAATTTATGATTTAAAAAAAAATCAATTGATTTAAATCAATGATTTAAAAAAAATCAGTTGATTTAAATCATTATTTAATCACCAATTTAAATCATCTGATTAAAATGGTTGACACCTATATTGTTTTGGTGCCATCTTCCTGCTTTTAAAATGTACTTTTCTACAATACAAAAACCGTTCAATAATAAAATCTTCATGCTGTTTGTATGAAGTCTCATGAAAATGGAATGCAGATTAACAATCTGTCAGTTTTGACGGGGTTTATATACTAGTTGATTAAATAAAACACATATAAAATCCTATATATATATTTATATATACACAATAAGACCAATATAGAATATTTTTTTCTTAATTTAAAAATAACTATGAGCAAAATAAAAGTTAAAAAAATAAAAAGTTAAAAACAGTTTAAATGGTGCTTTGACAGTTACATATCAATAAGCTAAAGCTACTTCTGGCATTCATCAAACAATGTCCGTGGGTGTGGAATAAGATCAGTGGTGTAGTACTGGGAAAAAATGTGGGGGGACGCTCATAGTTCCAAACATAGGGTCTGTGTCACTGATAGAAAACTTGATACTAAATGTTACCTTTCATTTTCAACTGCAGAGAAAAGTAATTGAAAAATTAAACAGTTTAATTTTAATTTAATTAGTTTTTTTTATTTGTAATGTTTTAAATAGCTTGTCCCTAATTGAAAAGTTCAGAACTTTATTTCATGTCTGAAAATGTCGGTCCATGCAGATCTCTAGATTGAAGCTATACAATTAAGTAATATAATTTTCAGTATTGATAATAACGCAATGAAATTCAAAAACATACAAAAGTTTTGTCACAATTCAAACAAAGTTACAGAAGTTAGAGGAAGAACAGACAAATAGACAGATATGGCAGACGATCCGAAGTGATAAACACATTTAAACTTTTTTGGAAAGAATTAAAAATCAGTGCTTTAGTTCTTAAAATTGTTAATTGATTAGGGTGCTTATCCCTTTAAAAAATTAATAAGTTTGGAAAGTCTGCGCCCTCCCGTCAACTTGAAAATAAAAAGTGGGAGGCCGATTGAGATAAAATAAAAAAGTGAGGGGACGCTGTCCCGCCGCATCTCCCTTCGACTACATCACTGAATAAGATGCATATAGACACAATTATCTTAATTTAAACGTAATTATGAACAGCTTTAGATTAAAGCCAAACAAATAGCACTGTAAAACAACTTAAATGACATTTTGACAGTTATATGTTAATCAGCCACAGACATTAGCATTCTTTAAGTATAACATTTTAAAAACATATACACTAAGATCGATATAGAATAAAAATTTCTTATTTTAAAAATGATTACGAGCATATAATTTTGGATTAAAGTCGAATAAAAACCACTCACCTTTGGGGTAGAAAACCAAATTTAATTTTTTTTTTTTTTTTTTGGTCTCACAATCTTAACCTTTTTTATTACATCACGGAATAAAACATTTATTCACTGTCTTAAATTTATGGTATATAATTGCTATAATTAGAAATACAGTATGAAACCATTTATCCAGAATGATATTTCCAATTGTCCAATTTCCGAATCTTTCCAGTAAAAAAGTGCCATATGGTGCAAGTTTGACAAGTGCATTGCTTGAAACATTACAACATGCATGGTATAATTTGATACTAACATCTAGGATTTGAAATGGAAGCATATTTAGTTAGATATCGGTTATTTTTATTTCTAAAGATTTTTCTCAAATTGCCTTCTTTTAAACTCTGATTAATCTTTGACCTTGTTTGCATCAGATTCTTAATATGAGTAATCTAATAATTAATTTGAAATCTGAAACAATATCACAACCACAAATATCCTACAAATCTGATCAAATAGATGTTTTAAATTTAATATTTTAAGTTGCTATGCCCAACCAGTTATCCAGAAAAACCAGTTATCTGGAATATATCTGACCCCAACCATTCCAGATAAATGGTTCTGTACTGTAAACGAATAAAATATTTTCAGATTTTTAACATGCAATCTAATGACATTATGTTAAAAGACAGCTTGAGTACACTTACAGTGCCCTGTTATTTTTCAAAAGTATAACTTGTGTTTTCATCAACTCTTGCTGTTTCAGATAAGTGAAAACACTTATCTTCCTCATTTCATAAAACTTGCATTTGAAGAATTTTTTGCCAAATTAAAAGGATAAGTAAAAAAAAAAAAAGAAAAAAAAATTGGGTTTAAATATAATTTTTATTTTGTAACTTTCCATCACCTATAATGAGAAATTAGAGAAAATATGCTGTTTGAGCTCATTCCTTAGATCAATTTTTGTACAAAGAAAACCCCCCGCCATTTTAAATAACTTGATTGCCAGATGAGAAAACTTGGTGACCTGTAGACTACATTTGTCAAGCCCTGTTCTTAATCAACTTTTTCTTTTTAATCTACTACTTGATTTTAGCTTTTTTTTAAGTAATGTCCTTCCATAATATGTATACCTTGAAATGAAATGCTACTAAAACCAAGGGCTCGGAAGTAGCGCGCTACAAGTAGCAAAACTACAATAGCAAAACTACAGTAGCCGCTACTTATTTTAGTAGTTTGTAGTGTAGTGCGCTACATTAAAAAAAGTGTAGTGTAGCGAGTTGCGCAATACAAAATATCAGTAGTTTGTAGCGAGCATCGACGCTACTTTAGGAGAAAGGAAAAAATTGCCAATCTTCAAATCACCTGATCATAACTCATTTTTGTGTGAAATATGTTCTCTGCAACAATTTGCGAATGTCAACGACAAATCTCCGTTGCAGTGTCATAGATTTCTCCATAGACGACGGGAACGGTCACAAATTAACTGTCATTTTCACAGTTTGGGTGTCAGAAACTTCGTGTATTGTCATTTAAATCCATAGAAATCTTCTCAATATAATGTAATTTTATATGACTATGATTGTTTTTACCAAAATATAGTCGTCTGGCTATGTTAAGTCTTTATCTGACTAATTTCTTCTCCCTTTTGCCTCCCACCCCCAGCAAGCAAAAGAATGTAAAATCTTTATTTTATTTATTTATTTTTTTAAGTAAAAGAAAAAGAAACTGAATGGATTCATCTAAACATAAATCATCTAAATTATCCCTAACCTCTCAAATTCACGCTTCCCCCTAGTAGCATACAAAGGAGTTTAAACTTTTATTTTTATACAAAAGTCTTTATTTTTATACAAAAATAAAATCTTTCACTCCATTTATTTATCTCTAATGACAATAAATAAAAATTATTTCCTTGTCCCCAAAATGTACGCTTCCCTTTTTGCACCTTCTCCAGCATACAGTTTTAAATATTTAAAACTCTTTATTTAAAAAAATGGCCACATTCGTTTCTACCTAATAATAATATATATGTAATCATCTAAATTGTCCTTTAACCTCCCATAATTTACTCTTCTCCCTCCCTCCCCCCAGCATACAAATACATCTAAAATCTTATAGTTATTTATATTTTTTATATTAAAAAAATCTTCTGTCCTAAATAGTGCACTGTAGTGACGATAAATAATCAGTAATATAAATTATTCCCCTTCTCCTAAAATCTCCCCACCTCTACATATACAAAATTTAAACCTTTTTTTTTTTTTTTAAGTTCCGTATTCTTTGCTGTCTAGTAACATTAAATAAATAATCAATCATCGAAAATATTCCCCTTCGAACAAAATTTCTGCTCGCTTCCTGCCAGTTTAAAATCGTTTAAACTCTAATTAAATATATATATATATATTCAAAAAAGAACAAGTATACTATATTATTATTAGAGAAAAGTGCACTAGGAAGGAATGATTTCTGCCTTCAAACAAACTAGCAGCTGAAACGTAAAGCGTCAGCAGTAAAGCGTCCAGCTATTATTTGCTGGATTTGCTGATAAAACCACAAAGTACTCATTCATCAAAAAAATTAATTTTCTTACTGACAAGACAACCCTTTGTCTTCTTACACATTATTAGATCTAGTGTTTTAATGTGGGGATTATTCTTTTGAGATTGGTGTAATAGAATGACAGACAAAAATAGTATAGAACTGCCCTGGTCAGCATATAATGAATATTTTGTATTTTGAAGTTATAGAACAACAAGAAAGTGGTAATTACTCTGTAACATGTAAACTTTGTCCAATTAATAAGAAGTTATCAGTATCAAAATCATCTGCTGACAACCTGCAGTTTCACATAGAGGTGAGTTAGCATTTTCTTTATTAATAATAATTACTGTATCGCATCTGGCACCGAATATCTAAATCATTAATTATTAAAATTCATAAATCATTAAAAAGAGTATCTTCGAATTAAGATACCTGGTTCAGAAAATATTCTTATTGAACTGTTTATTATCGCAAAAAAATATTTTATTAATATGTCTTTTGATCGTTGTGAAATATTTGTCCAATGTATGCATACAAATTAATTTACTGCATATTTCCCTTTGAAGATTCCAATAGATAAAACAAAGGTGGTTGGAAATAAAAATATATTATTTAAAAAAATGCCTAACAATGCTTAATTTCATATTTATGGCTATATTTATTTTTACTTTAGCCGCACAGATTTTCATCGCTAAAATAATTGATTTATAATGTTTTATTTTTGATTTGATATTGGTTAGCTTGGTGTTTTAATGAAATATCTGGATCTTTGTCTCCAAAATGAACCTAAAGTCCAATATGTTGATATATGGGTTTTCAAAAGGAAACAAACAAAAAGAGATAGAAAGGAAAACAAAAGCTAGGATTTAACTTATGCAAGTCTGTATGATCTTGTTCAATTTTTAAATTGCTTTCAGGAACTATATTTAAACTAGTATATAACCCCCGTCAAAAATGACGAAATGTTACGTTTCATTTTCATAAGACTTCATACAAACAAACAGCATTAAGATGTTATGAAATAATATTCAATCCTTTGATATAAACAACGACAGTCCCGAAGGAAATAAACTGTTAGATTGAACTTCAATAGTTTAAAGATTTCCCTATAAAAAGATTCTGTAAAGATTAAGAACGATAAAATCTTCAAAACATTGTTTAGATCAACAAACTTCTTTAAACACCCATTGCTGGGTTAACACATCTCCGGGCCCACTTGCGCCCGCTAGCGGATCCCTAATTACATCGGGGTGGTGATTTGCATACAAACCTCGTAAAAAGCTGCTCTAATACTTCACCAGGCAGATTTTTAAGTGACATTAAAATTTTTGAGTCATTTTGGCAATCTGCATCATTTCGATCTATTAAACTGCCCTGCTATATCAGAGTAAATATTTCATTATTCAAATTCCGATTTCACAACTGTAATACATTTTAATCATTAAAATAATTTATTTTATTTTATTTCTTAATTAAATCACATCTATTAATTGGATTAATATGACTGATAATTTTTTTTTCACTACAAAGTTACTGTGTTAAAATTCAAAATTTTATCTGCATTGATATAACTAATACTTGTTGTACCACAGTATTACATTATATTCCTTATATTTTAATTATATTTGATATAAAATATTCATTTTATTTACAATGCAAGCAAAATTGATAAAATGTAGAACAAAGCGCAATTTCAGCAGAAAGTTTATTTGCCAAAATAATAATTAAATAAATTTTAAAAAGTTTATCTCAAATTAAATTCTGATTTTTAAATTGCCTAAAGAAATCTATGATAAATTTTGATCATTAAAGATCATCTTTTATTAAATAAGTATTTTTTTTTAATTCTCTTATTAAATTACAAATTTATTTTCACTACAAAGTTTCTACTATGCTAAAATACAAAATTTTATTTCATTGATATAACTAATATATGTAGTACACAGTGTTACAATTACATGTTCCTTATATTCTAATTACATTTTATAAGAAATACAGTGACCTCTCACTTATACGCAATGTTTAGTAATTACTTTTTATACCACTATTTTAAAACAGCAAAATTCGATTTATAAATTCTGCGATTGAATAAAGAGAAAATTACTTTAAAAAGGAACAGGTGCTGAAAAATAATTACAGTGTATCGCGTATAAGTGAAAGGTTACTGTATTCAATTCAAAATTTGGTTTATATTAATCTCCGATAGATGGCGATAAAGGCTCACAACAAATGAACGAAGTAGTTTAGTGAGTATCAGGGAGGAAAGTAACTTCATCCGTTTGTGATCGCTTTCCGAATGGTTGCATTCATGGTTTAATATTTTAAATGTTCACGATGAATGATTCATTTGTTTACTTTCATGGAGCAATAAACCTAATTTCAACTGAAATTATCTCAGAAAATAAACATAAAATTTAATGTAAGTCATCTCACAAATATTAATTTATTTTGAAAGACATGATTTTAAGTAGGATAAATTATCGTTTAGTTGTTATATGTTAGAATAGATTCTTCATTAAGCCTAACATGGCATTTAACTACGGTCAATTCGCAGATCAGAGTGGTTCAGCCCGGTACCGTTACAGACACTTTCTCGCCTTTTGATTTTATTATAAGTAAGATTGTAAAGAAATAGGACTATTTAGCTCTATTTTTAAAAAATAATGTATATTCAAATTTACCAAAGGCTATCCACTCTTAAGGTTGTTCTCATATCCAAACTGGCTACTTTATGGCATATTCATTTTTGTTCGGAAACGCATGAAAATGCAGATGTTCTTATTCAGAAACTTAACCGAAGACGGTTAACCAAAAGACGTTATTCTTTATTTTAGGCGTTATTCTTTATTTTAGTCCATTATTCTTTATTTTATTTTTTTGGTAAAGACAAAAGACTTTTCAGAAAACACTGTCAAAGTCGTCGTTTTCAACCGAATTTTCGACGCCACAGCAGGGGAAAGGGGAAAAAACATGGCACGAATCGCTTACAACCCAATAAGTAATTTATCAAAAAGTAGAAAACTGATTTCGATTCCAAATCGCTTCCATAGTCAGGCATGCCAATTTTATGCCTTTGTGTTTAAAAATGAGACAGATAATGTGTCAGAAAGTTCCGCGTTGTTGAGTAAGGAATTTGAGAACCACCTTAAGCGCTAGTGTGCTATATCACTCTCTTAAATTTGTAAAATTATTACAATTTTTGTTTTCAAATTTCCTCTTTTTAACACTTTCCAACATAATTAAAAAGTGTCAATGAATTCGCTTTGTTTGTCTGTCTGTGCTCTAACTCTCGTAAATATACTCGGATTGCGAAAGTTTTATATGTTATTGAAGTTTACCATAGAATGTTCGGTATTGAAACTGAAGTGTGTAGCATTTATATCTCGCTTACAGGGGCATCCAAAAGAATTCTGTTACATTGGGGAAAAATCGTTTGCGGTGCATTTAATTAGCGATGATAACTAAAGTAGCGATAAGTAGCGAAGTAGTGACTACTTTTGAAAAGTAGTTTGTAGTCGCTACTTTTTAAAACAAGTAGTTGTAGTTGTAGTTAACTACATTTTTCAAAAAGTAGTTGTAGTTCGCTACAAATAAAAAGTAGTTTTTCCGACCCCTGCTAAAACCTATATTATTTTTAAACAGAAATAAGGAATTTATAAGAACTATTTAAAAAATGGAGCATTTTTAAGGGACTTAAAAGATGAAAAGTAAAAATATAGAAACTATGGGTACCTTACTATGAAATCGCAATCATTATTATTAATGTTCAAATATGTCTGTTTGTCTGTCTGTACCAGGATAAAGTCTGTGAGCATAGCGAGCAGTGAAGCAATTTTGGTATAAAAAAATTCAGAAAAATCTGGGCCTTCAGGAGTTGCAGTTTCAAAGAAGTCGGCCTTTAAATTAACAAAAATATCAATTAAAAACCTCATCATAACTAATGAAAAAGAAACATTCTTTCCGAAACAAAGAAAGAATTTAAATTTTGACTGCAAAGGGGTCCCTGCTATGAGGCTCGCAACCGACCAATCAGCTTTTGTCTTTGACCTGCACCCTGATATTTTTCGTTCCAGCTTTGATAAAAATGGCATGCTGTGTGTTTTCCGGCTCTTTTTCCAAAAATTTGCAAATGGACGTAAAAAAAAATCACGAATTCAGGAAGGTAAAATTCATAAAAATCGACCAATTAGAAGTGAAGATATCAATTAATAAACTTTTAATTTTAAGTCGAAAAAAAGATCAGTTTTAATTTCAATACTCTAATGGAGACAAAATGTCTGCTGAAGAAATAATGAAACAAAACACCTTTCTTTATAGTGGAAGGATTCCAGGTCTATCAAAATTTTTTTAACTATTGCATTTATTGATTTGAAAATTATACATACATCCATATATTTTCACGAGGATCCTAAATGTGCAATTTTCGTATCTCTCTGTTAATTACAACAGAAATTACAATATATTTTTTATTTAATTCCACACTTTAAAAAAATTTATTCAAAAATGTTTTTAAGGCATCATTTTTTGGCCAGACACAGCAGACATCATGTCGGTTATTTGTGGAGATAAAATAATTCTGTTTGAAAGGGGGTGTGATTTTTATAGTCTATATTAAAAAAATTTTAAATAGTGGATTTTTGGATCTGAAAAGTATGCATTCTTACTTGGAGTGGGCTGAGATTTCATTGATTCAAAAAATTTTTGATTTCGGCCCATAATTTTTTTATTTTAGCAAAATCAAGAGTTTTGTATATAAATAAAAAAGAAAAAGCTAAGGATTTTTCTATTTCTTTTCATATTATCTCGGGTTGTATTGGTCCCATCGTGATGCGGTTTGGCTCATTTGACTCAACATTGATAGAACTTACCGATTTTAGTTCTGAGTTTCACCACCAGGGGCATTTCTCTATCTCTGGTTCTACGGGTTATGGCTCATTCGACTTGAAATTGACAGCATCAAGATTTCAGTCATGTTCATATAGAACAGATTGTGCCCCCTGGTGGTGGAAGGTAGAACTAATAGATTTTGCAGCTAACTTGGGTTCTATGGGTCCCATCATGGCACAGTTTGATTCAATCGACTCAACATCGACAGGACTATTGATTTTAGTTCAAGTTTCCCCACCAGGGGGCACTTTCCTATCTCATGTTCTATGGACCCGATTATGATGGGGTTTGGCTCATTCGACTGGATTTCGATAGCTTTACAGATTTCGGTTATGTTTGTATGGGACAGATCTCGCCCCCTGGTGGCAGAAGGTGGAACTAATGGATTTTGCAGTGTGTGCACAGCACATCTGCTATACGGTGCCACAGGCAGCGGGGATGTGTCCCTGAGGTTCTTATAGGACAGACTGCAACCCCCTGGCAGTGGAACTAATGAATTTTGCAGCAGCATGCCTGCAATAGCGTGCCGCAGGCAGTGGGGACCCGGGCCTGAGGTTCACTCAATGAGAGGTTTATAGTATTTGAGGTGGAAATTAAGCATTTTTCTGGTGCATGCGAAGCATGTCTGGTATACAGTGCCAAAGCCAGAGGGGAACTGAGCCGGAGGTTCATTCAGGTCGAGGTTGAATACAAATCGAGAATTCAATTAGATTCAGGGCCCCAATGTAAGTTAGGGGCCCGCTAGCAGCCAAAGCCAGCTAGTTTACCTTATTAAAGAGTAAACAAGGACGTCTATTGAATTTTAACTCAAAGACAAAAGAATACCTTACTTTTCAGATAGTTTAAATGAGAGTAAAAAGACCTATGTAACCAGAATGTATGAGCCACAGAGGAATATAAATGGAGAAAAAAGTAGCATTAAAATTTTACAATGCAGTTTTATGCCAATAGGTGGTGCTATGGCAGAGCTTAGTCTTGCTATCTCCGCTACTGCAGTGCTTTTCAATGGGAAAAGCATTCATTTCTTTTATTTGTTTAATAGAAAATTTTAACTTTAAGAAAGTTGAACAAGTAGAGATTTCATTAAATACAGTTTTTTTTTCACAATATGTATATGTTTTTAAGGATATTTAGTGTTTTGATTGCTTTTTAAAACAAGAGATCATTTTGATAAAAAGCAAAAGAAAAGCTGTTTAAAAACATTGATTATCATATACCACAAAGGAATACGAAATGGATGTATAATTTTTTGAGATTAAAAGTATTATTCAAATTTTCTGGAATAAATTTTAATCTCGCTTGCAAATTGATAATGTTTGAATAATGTAACAACTTAGAACTTTTTATATCTAGGCAATTAATATATGTAAAGTTAAAAACAAATTTTTATCTTAATTACTTGGGAAAGAAATCTTGAGTACATAATAGGGTCTATTAACTAATTTTTGCAAAGATCTTAAATATAGGTGAAAATTAGCGGTCGCCACTCGCCACGTGGCGATTAAAAAATCAGCCATCGATCTCCACCCTAGTCACCACTCGCCAAGTGGCGATTAAAAAATCTGTTATCGATCGCCAAATGAAATACACCATTTTTCATGGAAATATGCATCTCTACATTGATTACATCTAATTAGAAAACTGGTTCATTCTTTTTCTTACCAGTTGCCAGGGCCGTGCGAAGAGGGGGGCAAAGGGGACCTTCGTCCCGGGCGCGGAAATTGAGGGGGCGCCAAATTTATACTACCAACCACGGTTTAATTAATTTATTTATTCATTTTTTGGTCATCGATCATTTTCTGGGGAATTTATTTTCTTTCTTCATCATTCTTTTTTTTTCTGTCGCAAAATATCATGTACTCTCCAAAAAATAAGTGCAATTTTCTCTTATGCTATTTAGTTGTTTGCAGTTTCTGAGTTAAAATTAAACCTTTTAAAGTTCCAAAATAAACGCAAAATATTTATGCAATATAATTTATTTCTGTTTCTGTACTTTATCAGTTTTGTGTTACCTGTCACAAAAAGAAGGGGGGGAGGGGGCGCCAAATTGAAACTTTGCCGCGGGTGCAGTTTTCTCTTCGCACGGTCCTGCCAGTTGCAAACAGATTTCAACCACTTAGCTGTATTTTCAATATTTCGGCTTTTTCTCATGTGCACACTTTAGTTGGATTGTTTTTTTTCAAGAAATAGTTTTATTCTGCAAAATATATTCATCAGCTTTGATTCCACATGCATTTCAAGTAATTTATTTATTTTTCCCCACCGGATACAAGCGGATTTTAAGGACATTTCAGTATCTTCAATATTTCGACTTCTGCCACATGCTCACCAGTTGGATTATTTTTCTTCAAGAGATACACTCATACTCACACATACAATAGGTATAAAACTCTTATAGAAAAATATGTTTATATACAACGATTATAATTTATCTAGATGTCAACAAAGTTTGAAACATAAGAGTGGCCAATGGCCACTAACTTTAAAAAGTGGCCACTAATGAAACTGAGTCTACCGGCCACTGGCTACTAACTAAATTTCTCAGTTTTCACCTATAATCTTACAGGATTATTTTAATATAATAATAGTTATGAAAGGTCCAAAAACTCTCTTTTTTTTTCATAAATAAATGCTTCTTTCTTCATACACACTGCTACAGATAAAAAAGGTAACATGCTTGCCTGACAATATGACAATTATACAGTTATTAAAAACCATATATACCGTAATTTCGGGAGTAAGCGCTGCGGCGCATACGTGTTTGAAAGTTCAAAATATCGGCGATGCGGCGCATACGCCAGGGCGGCGGGTACGATGATTTTTTTTTTCCTCAACATAGCAAAATCTGGATATTGTGAAAAACAAGCCTTCATTTCAGGTTTTTTTTAGTCTTACTGCCTCAAATACACTTTTAAACACATGGATTCATTAACATTCATTCATATTTCACCTTTATTTACATTCATTTAATCTCAGTATAAAGTTCATAAACAGTACATAGTATCACAATATATCTTTATTATAAAAATGTAATTACTATAGTCAAAATATATTTAACTTACCCATATTTCTCTATTTTCTGTTCACTATTAATAGCTCACTCTTAAAAAGTATTTATTGTATACTTTACAATAGTTGATAAATTATATTTATTTCATAAGCACACCGCATACGGCGATATTCGATTAAAAGGATAATCGAATAATTGATTGGCGTAGTATGCATATTGGCGTAGTACGTATTTTTTTCCCTATTGTATTTTAAGATAACTTGTGTTTCAATATTAATAGCTCACTCTTTAAAAGTATTTATTGTATACTTTACAATAATTGATAAATTATATTTATTTCATAAGAACACCGCATATTCGATTAAAACGATAATCGATTGGCGTAGTGCGTATTTTTTTCCCTATTGTATTTTAAGATAACCTGTGTTTTATTGTTAATTCATATATCTTGTAAGATTTTATCGCTATTCTTGTTACTTTTAATTCAATTTTGCCGATCGTTTTTTATCGTGACTATTTCTTTTTTACTGATTTTTCAATGATGCGGCGCTTCTAATGGGTGCGGCGCTTACGTGTATATTTGTTTTTTTTTACCGATTTTTCAATGATGTGGCACTTACGATGGGTGCGGCGCATATTCCCGAAATTACGGTACTTAAACCTGTTTTTCTTTCAGAATATTAAATTTCTTATTTAAATAAGTTATTTTTCCTATTATTTCCATAATTTATAATCAATAAAATCTATTGAATTAATTGAACAGCTGAGTAATCAAATTAAATTTTTAAATTGCACTTATGAGAGGGGCAAATATATATATATATATTTTTTTTAATAAGTTCTTACATTTGCACTTTTGAATAAAGCCTCAAAATGCTTTTTACTTTACAAATGGATGAAATTCATGGATAAAATAATGAGTCACATTGCCCAAACTGGTCCAGGACTTTCATCATTTTTTAAACACAGTTTTATCAAACTAAGGAGCACATTTTAAGTATTCTTTCTTTGATTAAGATAACTGTTTTAGAATCCCCCCCCTTTCTTTCCATGCACAAAAATAAATAATTAAAATTATAAATATTTAACTCCTTACAAATAACTCTAATAGAATTCAGTTGTAAATGTAGTTTTATAATTGTTCTACTGTAACTGTCCTGTTATCTATGTAACATTAAATCTTTTCATTGAATCTTTTCATAGTTCCCCCTTGCATGTTTTATAATCTGGGTTATTGTTGACACTTTTAATCAAACCAATCAGGAAGCAGAAAATAATGTTTCAAAGTTCCAATGTTTTTCAGTGAAAATCTTAATGAATATGCTAAGAGCTGGCTTCATTTAATAAATTTATATATTCTTTATTTTCTTACAAAATTTGAAGCTTTTTGTTTTGGTAGTAATAGAAAACTTTGAATTTTATATACTAATAGCCATTTATAAGATTTCATTTATTTTTAAGGTTTTAAGAGGGGTGTCCATTACTGGGATGCTTAATTAGTCATTTTCCAGTAATGGACACCCCACGTAGACATTTCTAAAAATGCAATTTCAGTAATGTTTATAGTGCATAAAATATGTTAACTTAACTGAAAACTTAAATAATCAAATTCAATTTTTAAATTACACTTATCAAAATGTAATAACACCAAAACTTTTATAAATAGCTTCTTTTAAGTTATTTTATGTGGTTAATAAAAATTTCAATATTTTATTCTTTTTTTTTTCTTTAATGTATATAACTCTGTTTTGCATATTTTATAATCTGGCAATCAAACCAGTCAGGAAGCAGAAAATACTGTTTAAGGGCACAGTGAAAGAAGGGCTCATAGGGCTTAATCCCTCCCCATTTAAATGAAAACAATTAAGTTACAGGAGTTGTTAAAAATCTATTTTCTGTCTTAAATGTTTCCTTATTCATCTTTTACAGAAAAAAAAAATGTAATATTAATGAAAGTTATAGTAATCATGAAACAAGCAAATCTGCAGATCAGTGGCCTCAAGCATCAGTTCTACAGTTTTATTTTAAAATAATTTTATTTAGTATTTAAAATATCCAACTCACAGCTTATCATTTTTTTCATATTTGTAATATTAATTATTTCAAGTAATATATGAAGTAGTCTGTAGAAGTTTAATTGTTGAAAATAGTGAGGCGAAACTATACACTAATACTCCAAAACTTTTTTTTTCTAATTATTACCTTTTAAATCCCCCCACTGTCTCTATAATTTGATAGCTGTAATTGCCTGATATTTAGTATTTTAAACTATCCATCTATAATAATTAAAATATCGATCATCTGATAATTACAATAATTGATGCAAACAGTGAATGATTATCACAAATATTTTATTCATTACTGGTATCCTAATTTTTAAATTTATTTGAAAACAACTATTTTGTTTCATTAGTATGTTTTCATTAAACTGTGGTTCTAAATGCAGTCATAAAAATAATTATATTTATTACTTTTTATGGGGTGTCCACTACTGGAACAAAAGGTGTCCATTACTGGCATTTTAGGTGTTTTGATATATTTCTGTTATTTACAATTAAATTTTGATTCATATTGGGAAATGAGACTATGAGAATGGTTAAATATTGTAGATAGATTTTAATATAATATTGAAAAAACTGGAATATAATAAATATAACTATTAATTTAAAAACAATTTTTAAAGAAATTCCTTAAGGGTGTCCATTACTGGCACATCTACCCTATATACACACAGAATAAGACTAGTAATATAGGATATTTTTTTCTTAATTTAAAAATAATTATGAGCAAAATACTATTTAAAAGCTAAACAAATATAAATTTAAATCAAGTTAAATGATTTTTTGATAGTTACATGTGGATAAACCAAAGCAACTGCTAGTATTCATCAAACCAAACACACAATTCTCTTAATTTAAAAAGTAATTATGAAAAAACAGTTTTAGATTAAAGCCAAACAAATAGAACTATACAATTCAAATGGACATGTCAATTAGCCACAGACATTAGTATTCATTAAGTATAACATTTTAAAAACATATACACTATGATCGACATACTAGAATAAAAAATTCTTAATTTAAAAATGACTACATGCATATAACTTTAGATTAAAGTTTAATAAACAGCACTCACCTTTGGGGCAGAAAACAAACTTAAATTTTTTTTCCCTTCGATTTTTCTTTTTTTTATCTCATCTTCATAGCCCGATCTACATTCCGGAATAAAACATTTATACCCCATGTTAAATTTATGACGTGGAATTGCTACAATTAAAAATAAACGAGTAAAATAGTTTAAGAATTTAACATATAATCTAATGATATTTTGTTAAAAGTTAGACGAAGCAAAGATTCTATACACTGTGTAGTATCTTTGGACGAAGTAAGCTTACAGCGCCCTCTTTTTTTCAAAAGTATGTTAACATTGAGTTCAAAAGATTAACTATTTAGATCTTTATTTATTTTTAAATATAAAAAAATGTAATTTCTTGCCAACTTATTATGTCGAAAAATATAATTAAGTGCTTTATGGCAATAATATTTTTGCTAACGATCATTTGAAAAAACTTTTATGATGAAAAATTGTGAACAAGAACCGATCTGGGTATAATCGATAATATTCGATATAACTGAAATCGATTTATTTTTATTAATTAGTCCCTAGGAACTAGCAAATCCCTTGCAGACATATCAGATAACGTTTCATTATCTATGATTTTCGTGAAATTATGCAACAATAATTCCTGATAGAGCTCTTTTTACCCGGTGAACAATAAAATTCTAATTCTTCACAGTGGATATATAATTGTTTACATTTTTTTAATTGCAATTTCGTTCTGTAAGTATGTGCATCTGATTAAGTATATTTTCTTTTACAAATCATACATTTATTTAAAAAGCGACGTAACTAAAAAAAAAGAGCAATTTTTTAGACTTAACTGAACTTTGAATGGTATGTTGGCCAGAATCCAAGCCCTCTTCCACTGCGCTATGGTTAGCTTTAAAACTAAATTGTAAAATACATTACTTATATATGTAGCAAGGCATAGAAAGAAAAGAAGCTCAGTTAAATAGAACAGATATATTTAATATGAACCAATAAAATGAACAACCTACATATTACATGTCAATATATAAACCAGTAAAATGAACAACCTACATATTACATGTCAATATGTAAACCAGTAAAATGAACAACCTACATATTACATGTCAATATGTAAACCACTAAAAACAGAAACAGAATTTATAAACTGTCGCCGAACAACACAATTCAAATAAGCATTTGTTAGGCAGGTTGCACGTGAACACATAGTTCAACACCCCCCCCCCCCCCCCTCCCTCAAGCTGCCACATTAAAAATGATTCTGTCACATATGTCTTTAAATTCAGTCTTGCCCAATCAGTGTTGAATTCATGGGGTGGCCTGGGGAGAACATTCCCCCCGGACTATTGAAATGCCCCCCTTCCGGAAGATTTGAGATTTTATGTTTTTAATGGTTAAAAAGTGCAATCTCTCCCCCCCTGCCCCCCCTCTCCTTCCCGGAGTCACTGAAATCACTCTCGGAGAAAAGTGTCTGAATTCAACACTGGGCCCAATGGCTTTGTAAACATATCTGTAGTCATATTATAAGATTCACAGTAGTACTTTATATCAAACACACCTTTATACAGTTTAATGTATAAAACAGTAACGAACATTGATGTGTTTAGCAGAACTGTGGAGTCTGATTCAGGCCCATTTTTTGTCAAAAGAGTTAGGAGTCACTAAAAAACAGGTTGATTCAGACTCCAGCTTTTTTTTTTTTTTTTTTTTTTGGACAGTTTGAAGTGAAATTAAACCAATTCTATGTAATTTTAAATTTATAAACTCAATTATTATATTTATTTCTGAACTATATATACCAGACAAGGCACGTTCAAGAGGCCTAATATACTGTCCAGTATGCAGCATATATGGAAATTATTTTATTGAAAACTCTTGTTTATATTTTACATTTAGTATATATTCCTTTCTCTCGTTTTTTTTTTTTTTTTTTTTTTTTTTTTGGGGGGGGGGGGGGGGGTTGCAGAACCCAAGGTAATCTGAAAATTGGAAATTTCTGTTATTTTTTGATTTAACAGAATCTGAAATATCATTGTAATAGAAACTTTTTTCCTTTTTTTATTCTTGTTCCCTCAGATTCTTTAGGTCTGTGGGACCAGAAGTAATGCTGAAATTGTAAATTTTCTCCTCCTTTTTTTCATGTGCACGGAACCTCCCTCCCCCCACCCCTTGCCAGAAAATGTGAAATTGTAATTTTTTTTTCCTGAGTCTGCGGCATCCAAAATAATGATGAAATAGTGAAATTTCCATTAGACCCAAAATAAAGATGAAATTGTAAAATTAATGCCGAAAATATAAAATTTTCATCTTTGTTTTTCTTTATATACACATCAGACTTTTTTCAGGTCTGGAAGACACAAAATAATTCTAAAATTGCAACTTTTTGTATTTCCTTTTCCAAATCAGTGGGATCTGAAATAGTAAAATTTCCATTTTGTTTTCTTCTGAGATTTCAATTGGGTTTGCAGGACCCAAAATTGTACAATTAATAATTCTGGAAATATATCATTTTTGCTCTTTTTTACAAAGCCGTAAGAACAGAATTGATGCCAAAATAGTAAAATTTTTGCTTTTATTTTTCTTGTGTTACCTCGTAATTTTTCTGGGTTCTAGGGACTCCAAATAAAGCTGAAATTATAAAATTTTCACCTTTTATTTTTTGGGTCTGTGGGAATGGATATAAAATCAAAATTAAACATATTTTTGCACATATTTTGGTTTTATATATTAGGAGAGACATGTACACACTGAACCTATGGGCACAGTAGACCACACCCTAATATTTTATTTATTTAATTTTTTTTTAACTTCTCTTCTATCCTAATAGAAAACAGCACTGCACTGATTATTTATAGCCTTCAGAAAATATGTTCAGCTCAGATTAAACTATCTTATCCTGATCGGTTGTTTTGAGCTTCTAAAAGTAAAATTTTTCATCATTATATTTTAATTTTTTTAGTAATTAAAGGTTGTAGATAAATAAGATAAAACAGCTTTTTTGCAAAGCTAAGATACTTGTTTCTATTTAACTTTAAAGTTAATATATTTAAAAGAAATCTATAAACAATATTAATATGATTATTTATTGAACTTCAACATGGGGCACAGTGGACCACCCACTCCTAGAGCACAGTGGTCCACAATCCACTCTGCTCCTGTAATGCAGAATGTTCAACATATTTAATAATAGCTTATTTTCTATAAAGAAATATTGTTTTAAAGTAGTTCTTTAACTGTAAAATAAAGTAAACAAAGAAAAATAACAATTTATTTAACATAGTAAGAAATATTTTGTTTTGTATTTACTGTCTTTGATAAATGTAACTAGTCTAATTGGTGATGATTCTATTCAAGTAAGATTCATAAGATGCAAATTGAATGGAAATCAGTTTATTTTTCCTGAAACTGTAGATGAATCTGTTGTTGAGTCAATAATTTCATAATGTTGCTCTCAGACCCAAAATTATTTCTTGAAAATTCCAGGCTCAATCTTACTCATAAGTATTTTGGAATTTCAATTGCAAATTTTAATGTGTGCTGATTTTTTTGTACTTAAGTAATAACTTCAACTAAATTGCAATTGTTCCTGTATTAATCTGTTATTATTTTCAAAATATAATTAATTTTTTTTTTTTTCTTTTTTTTTTTTTTTTTTTTTTTTGAAATCTTACTTGTAAATTTATATTACTATGTTATTTTGTGGGTGAAGGGGCAACAAAAAAGAATTAGATTAATGAAAAATAGATTTATATTGTATTTCAGATAATACCTAATAGTGGTCCACTGTGCCCTGGTGGGTGGACCAGATGGGGCACACTGGTCCACTTTACTGGTGCATATATATATATATATATTTTTTTTTTTTTTTTTTTTTTTTAAATATATTGAAAACTATGTTCTGAGAAAATTATGATGAATGTATACTAAAGGTTTAAGGAATATTCAAAAATATTTTCATGCAGTCTTTTGTCTGTTTTGTCTGTTAAAGAGAAAAAAAAATTAACTGAAAAAGTGGTCCACTGTGTAATCAGTCTTCCCTATTTGATGTTGCCTGCCCCATATTTGGCATAAAATATATATATATATATTTTTGTTATTGCATTAAAATGACATACCAGCATAATATATGTTGTTTTATTCAACTGTTTGGATTCTTTGTATGTGTTGTTCAAAGTAAATTTTGGAGATTTATTAGATTTCAACTGTTGTTTCTATCTGATAGTTTCAAATTTAAATTTTCAATTACAATTTACATGCATATAAATATTTTATATGCAGTTTTTGTACAGTTTTGACATAACTCAATTTTACCATAATGTGAAACATTATGCACATTGTTTTTTTGTGCGAGTGTACATAGAGTATCTGGGAAGGGGGGGGGGGATGGTCAAAATATTTTCAGTCTTGGCCAGAGCTATTGGTGAAAACTGGGAAATTTAGTTAGTAGCCAGTGGCCGGTAGACTCAGTTTGATTAGTGGCTACTTTTTAAAGTTAGTGGCCACTATTATGTTTCAAACTTTCTTGACATCTAGATAAATTATAATCGTTGTATTTGTATATAAATATATTTTTCTATAAGAGTTTTATACCTATTTTCTTTGTATGAGTGTATTTTGCATGATTAAACAGTACCTCTTGAAGAAAAATAATCCAACTGGTGAGCATGTGGCAGGAGTTGAAATATTGAAGATACTGAAATGTCCTTAAAATCCACTTGTATCCGGTAGGAAAAAAGGAATAAATTACTTGAAATGCATGTGGAATCAGCTGATGAATATATTTTGCAGAATAAAACTGTATTTCTTGAAAAAATAGTCCAACTAAAAAGTAAGCACTTGAGAAAAAGCCGAAATATTGAAAATACAGCTAAGTCATTGAAATCTGTTTGCATCTGGTAGGAAAAAGAATTAACCAGTTCTCTAATTAGATGTAATCAATGTAGAGATGCATATTTCCATGAAAAATGGTGTATTTCACTTGGCAAACGATAAAAGATTTTTTAATCGCCACTTGGCGAGTGGCGACTAGGGTGGCGATCGATGGCTGATCTTTTAATCACCACGTGGCGAGTGGAGACCGCTAACTTACACCTTTAGCCAGAGCCGATTAATGCAGGGTCAAAGCTCCACGAGCATTTTATAAAGAGTATTTTTGACATATTTAAAAAATAATTCTGTGTTTACAAAAGGTGAACATTTATACTAAAATATTGTTGGAAGTTTGCTGTTACAGTAACTAGGTCCTGGTCTTGGCTATCTATCGCAGCTTACACCCATGATTCATCCAATGAAATGAAATGAAAAAAAACATTGGTTGTTATGCACATCACATGCTTCAAGGTCAAAAAGGAATGTGCCAGTAGGTTGCAGTGTTACCAGTCAGATATTTTTTTTATTTTGATTGCTACCACTTTTTTTAAATAATAATATTTCCTTTATTTAATGACAAATTTAATAAAGCAACTATTACTGTTTCAAAACAAATGACAGCAATGAAGCAATCTGAATAATAAAAACCCATCCAACAGGCTTGTACTTTAGCGATCCCGGAGTCAGAGTTGGTTCCTTAAAAATTTCAGGAGTCAGAGTCAATCATTTTTGCCACCAACTCCACAGCCTGGTGTTTAGACCTTTAACTGACACGCTTGTTTCTAATCAGGAGCAATACAACCTTGATTGTCTTCACAAATCATAAACTGTCTTTTCTGAGTATCCTCAATTTCATACAATAACCAGCTGGCTTCACCTGCTAGCAGGCCCCTAATTTACATCAGCGCCACAAATTGATATGAAATTCGTGGATTCGTATCATACGAAATCATACGAAACTCGAATACAAAAAACCTACAACTGAACAAACTTACGTCTCAGGTCCCACTGCCTTTGGCATCGTATACCAGGTGTGCTACACACGTACTAGAAAATCCCTTAATTTTCACCTCGAATAGTATAAACCTCCAGCTCGGGTCCCCGCTGCCTGCAGCCCCGCCCCGTACAGCAGGCGTGCTGAGCACACATTGCAAAATCCATTAATTCCACCTTCCACCACCAGGAGTAACAGTCTGTTATATACGAACATAACTAAAATCTGTAAAGCTATTGAAATCCAGTCGAATTAGCCAAATTCTGTTATAATCGGGCTCATAGAACTTGAGATAAGAAAGCACCCTTTGTGGTGAAACTTAGAACTAAAATTTGTAAGTTCTATCAAGTCAAATGAGCCAAACTGTGTTGTGATGGGACCCTTAGAACCTGAGATAGCTGCAAAATCTGTTAGTTCTACCACCAGGGGGCACAATATGTTCTATACAATTATAACTGAAATCTTTAATGCTATCAAAATCAGGTCAAATGAGCCAAACCATGTCGTAATTGGGTACATAGAACCCGAGATACTCTCAAATGGGGAAAAAAAAAATCTGAAGTTATTATTAAGATTGGTATATACAACTCATAAGTTCACTTTAATGTTACAGAGGGTGATTATTAAGTTAATTATAATGTTTGGAATCAGTCGCGTTGAAATTGGAAAGTTAGTTAATGAGTTATAGAAATGGGGCATAGTTAGAGAAAAAACCTTGAAGTAGGTAAGGAGATGAGACTGCTTTTTGTCAAACAAACTAATTAAGACTATCGGACTACTTGTTCAAAGACTGAGAATTGTAGAAAAGCTTGGAACTTATTTTTTTTCTGAAGTTACTATTTGGAATTAGTGGTAATTATCTATGCACACAGCAATTAAATGCTACGGATGAACCTAAAAAAATTAAATTTGTTAATTGAAATTAGTTCTGCGGAAATCGGGGCAGTAGATATGTATATATTAAAAATTGTGTCAAATAATGATAAACCTGCTGCTAGGTGGCACTTTGTGTAATGCGATCTTTAATAAAAAGTCATTTACCCGACCACTTTCCTAATGAGCCAAACCTCATGTTGATGGGGCTTGTAGAACCCTAAAAAATAAATCGATAATAGTTAAACATTCATTAAATCTGAAAAATAACCATATCCCATAATTCTCAACAGTTGATTGAAGCATGTTGCTAATCCTTAATAAAGAGACCGTAGTCTCTCGGCAGTGAACAACTAAACTTTCTCTTGGAACTGATACTCAAATCGAAAGTTTGTATTTCTTATATGGCAACGTCGTGAGGTCGTTTCAGAGAATACAAATATCCTAGTAGAATAGAATTTTAACCATAAAGATATTATTTTTTCTTAAAAGCAATCATATGTTCGGAAAGTCCATTCAATTCTGTATGCAAAATGAACAACGATTTTTGGTTTAAAACCGTTAATAAATAAGATAATTACGGCCAAAGCAAAGTCACTTATTTCACTTCGAATAAATCTGTATGTGCCGAAAAAACACAAATCTGCAGAAACGGGTTGCGGATTATTTTTTTTTAAACAGATAATATTTGAATTTTTTAAAGCCAAAGGCATCTTTGTAGAACTGAATGTATGCACTTTAAGCCTCTTCTCTCAGAATTTGTGTATTTCGATAAAAAATGACTGTGGCGGAAGGGTACACATTGTCAAATTAGCGAAAATTGTAAAAATGAGTTACAGGAAAGACCGATTTTTAAAGGGTTAATGTTTTTTAGAACTGAAAAGTGTGTTTTGAAGAAAAAGAACATGGCTATGATCTAGTATCTTCTGTTTCTTCCTATTCGCATTTCCTGAGTTGATGCTGATTTTTAAACATGGGCCGAAAAACGAAAATTCGTGTGAATGAGTTTCCGAAACGAAATTTTTTTTTGCAGGGTTAAAAACGAAATTTTCAAAATGGATGCTACATTTTAAAAAGCAAAGGAACGTAGATTAGGCTCAGTATTTTTAGTTTATCTTGTCTAGAAATGCAGAATGGAATTTTTAAAGATTCGAGAAATCATTTAAAAAGTGAAAATGACTTACGGGAAAAAAGTTTTCAAAGGGGTTAATGGTAATTTTTTAAACCAAAAGGATTCCTCCTGATCACAAAAGATGTTCTTGGGCTTTTTTTTTAAGAGAGAGAAAATATGGCATTTTAAAAATCACAGAAAATTTGAATTCGCAAAAGTGAGTCCTGCGTGAGAATTTTTTTCAAAGGGTTAATATTTGTATTTTTCGAAAACAGTCACAGATGTCTGAAATGGTTTACATATATTGTCTGATATTTTTAGTTTGAGCTACAGGAGTATTTTTTGTTTTCTGGTTTATTACAAAACACACATCTTCTAATTGTTCAACTTGAACTCATAAATAATATAGTTCTTGTCCTTATTCAGATATATCAAACGATCTTTAAATATTTGCATTATGTTAATTTCAGTTTCTTCATCTAATGTACAAATAAGTATATCATCAACATACAAAAGAATATAGCTCCAACCATTTTCTTCTTTTCTCATGTAGAAACATTGATCTACTTTACTACATACATAACCATTTAATGTTAAAACTGAATTTATATTTTCTGAATTTATATGTGGTCCAAACTTTGGCTGATTGTTTTAAACCACATACAGCGTTCTTCAATTTGTACACTTTATCCTCTTTACCTTCAATAATATATCCTTCTGGTTGTCATATATATAATACTTCATCTATATCCGGATTTAAAAAAGCTGTTTTTATATCTAAATGCTTAATCTTCATGTTCATGGCACTTGCCACTGTTAAAAGGGTTTGAAAGGTTACATCGTTCGTGAAAGCAGAATATTTTTCTTTAAAATCTTCTCCGGGCTTCTGAGCAAATCCTTTAGCTACAAGTCAAGCTTTATAGCATGAAAAATTTCCATTTTGATCTTGTTTAAGTTTAAAAACCCATTTAGTACCAATTGCATTTCGGTTTGGAGGTAAATCTACAAGTTCCGAAACATTTCTTTCTTCAATTGATATAATTTCCTCATCTGCAGCTTCAATCTATTTATTTTGTTCATGTTCAGGTACATTTTTCCTCTAGAGTCCATAAAATAGGTTCATTACCAGTTTTAACAGATGTTTTATAAGCTGTAATATATCTTTTTGGTGGTACACCTTTATTGAATCATTCTGAACGCCTTATTATTACATCTTTCTTTTCTTCTAAATCCTCACCTGCTTTTGAAAGTTCTATTTCATCTTCATCATTTAAGTGCAAAATAGTTTTCTTGTGTTTATTAGACACCTGATTCATGAACATTAGTTAATATTTCACTTTCTCCATCATTGAAACAAATTACATTTCTTGTAATGATTACTTTGTTTCTTTATCAAGGATAATATAACCTTTAGATATTTCTGCAATATAGTAAATAACTTTACAGCCAAAAAATTTTAAATGCTTTACTGTTGGCTTTTATCCATGCCATATTTCAAAAGATGTTTTCTTGCAAGCATTTGTAGACAATTATGTAGGTAGCATAATGTCATTGCAGCTCCCCAAAACTTTTTATCCAATTTTTAATCTTACAGCGTACATTTTGTCATTTCAGTCAAATAATGAAACTTACTTTCTGCAACTCTGTTCTGTTGAGGAGAATATGGTACTGATTTTTTTAATAGAAGCACTAGCTTTTTTTTCTCCTAATATCTTTGTTTCTTAGCTTTTTGTTTTTAGTAGCCTCTTTTTTATTCTTATTTCACTAGCCAAACATTAAAAAAAAATATTCAACAAATGTCAGTGAGACAGTTTTAATGAATTTACTTAACATTTTATAAATATACATCATCAACTCTATTTTTTTTGTTACATTTACAGGATTTTTCCATCATTCTGATAGAAAGATATGATTGAAAATATTTGATTCAAATAAAAAAAATATGTGGATCTGCTTTTGCTAAAAATTTTGCTAATTATAAGTGTGAAATGCATATATAAAACAGTTGTTTACTTATTCTGTTTTTTTATTATTTCTTTTCCGTTTATACCTATCTTAGATATAATGATTAGTTGTTTTGTTTATACTTTATCCAATGCACATATTGGAAGAAAAGCTAGATAAACTAAAAAATTATATATTAATACAGTGGTAGCTGGGCTATAACAATTAAAAAGTTCTCTCTCTTTTTTTTTTCTGCTAGCTATATTACAAGTAGAGATACCAAGCTCTCACTAATCTTCTGTAATATGTGGGTTGATTTGACACAGGTTTAATACGTTTCACTCCAGATTTAAAAAAAGGAAATGAAGTAAAATACATTTCATGTAGAAATCTCAAAATAAAGATTAATCAAATAAATTTTCTGGTTCGAAACATTGTTAAACTGGGTCAAATTAATCCACCTATGACAGAAGATTAGTGTGGAGCTTGGCATCTCTGTACAAGGCTTTTAACTAAGAATATCTATTATTTTATTAAATTCAGTTGAACTCAATTTAGATGGAAATTTCAGGCTTGTATCATATATAGACTGACCAACTGTAATGTGATGATGCAAAAACAGTAAAGCATGATATTTTTTAATTTAGCAATGACTATCTATATATATATATATAGGGTGATTATAATTAAAGTCCCACTTTCAAAATGCTGTAAAAAATGAACCACTGGTCAGAGTGACTTCACATTTAAACTGAATATACTGTAAGAAAGGGAAACAGTATGGTATAAGAAAAAAATTCTAAAGTGTATCATTAGATGGCACTGTAAGCAGCATACTATGCAAATTAAAAGACACTCATGCAAAATTAAAAACCGGATCATTATGTGGTTTTTGGCCCAAAGACAATTAAAACCTGATTTTTCCCGTCCAATGTGGTATGACCTTGCCGCGGTGGATTAGCTTTCTACTAACAGTACCACAACTGTTGACTGATTTGGAAGTCATTTTTCTGTAAAACAACCAAAACACTCATGCACGTTGAACAGTATGTTTGGTTTACTGTGCAACTCATGCCAAAGTTGTCATATTTCGATTAAAAATGTCACTTGTAGCCGAATCCACCTTTGTTATGCTGCTTACAGCGCCATCTATTGATACTCTTTGGCAGGGGTGCAAAAATCTAGGCGCCAATCACCACTAAATTTTATTAGTATTCTTCATCAAATTTTATCAGTAAACTTCGCGTAAATTTTATCAGTATTCTTATTAGGCGAAGAATACTAAAATTTTAGTGGTGGGAATAGGCCCATTGGCACCTAGATTTTTGCACCCCTGCTCTTTGGAACTTTTTCTTTCTTATGCCATACTATTTCCCCCTTCTCCCAGTATATTCAGTTCAAATTTGAAGTCATTCTGAACAGGGGTTCTTTTTTACAGCATTTTGAAAGTGGGACTGTAATTATAATCACCCTGTATAATGTATGTTTTATGTCATGAAAAAATATACAGTAATCCCTTAACATTCGCGAGTTTTGATTATTCGCGAACATGAAAATGTGGAAAACTTAACATTCGCGAGAATCTGACTCGATTATTCGCGATTTAAAAAAAAAAATCATATCTTTGCTTTTTCAGAATTTACAGTGGTTAAAGATTGTTTCCCCTGTGTTTTCTCAGTATGTATTTACAAATCAATTTTCAGTTGTCTACTGAAAAAGGAGCGAGTGTTGTCGGAAAACAAAATAATAGCAACAGCAGAATGCTCATTGCAATGGGGATATTAGAAGCGGTAAGGTAATGGAATCTTCAGTCTATTAACTTAAAATGTGCTTGTGCAGGTTCTCGTAGAAATGGAGCTGAAGCTGTACTTACATAGAAAATAAAAGTATGTCTGAAGCATTTAGCTGTATTTAAATATCGTATTTTAATATTGTATCGCATATTGGCTACTAATATATTATCACCTCTTTGCGAATAGAGACAGTCGAAATTAGTTTATAAAGATAACCTATGCTTTTTAGCTGTAATTATTTCTCCAGTCAGTTAATTTGAATTATCTTCATTAAATAAATTTCATAAATCTGAATATGTGTGTACATTCATACATATATGTTATGCATAACGTACTGTTAATACATATATCCTTTTGTTTTCTTGAAATACTGTGCCACACTAATTAAAATTTTATAGAACGTTACTCCTTTTTTAGTGCAGAGAGATAGACTCAACATTTGCAAGGTTTTCCTGGAACGTAACACTCGCGAATGTTAAGAGATTTCTGTATATCAGTGGATTCAGCTGCATTGCTGCATAGAAATCTCAAAAAACATTAAATCTGGGATGACTGTATAGGATTAATGTATATGTGACTTTTGCAAATTAAAAAAAAATCAATGGATTAATTGCATCTATTTTAAATCATGAATTTAATGAAATCATATATATATTTTAAATAATTAAAATGATATAAAAAAAATTTAAGATAAACATAATTTGCATTGCTTCTGAAGATACACTATATGGTCAAAAGTCACTGGATACTTCCAATTTTATACGCTTTGTCAAATATCTTGGGAAATGCTTAACAAATTCTTCTGGAATTTCAAGGATGTAAAGGACATGTTCGACCACATATTTTTCATCAAAGATTTAGTCAAGAGGCCAACAACAAATTGAATAATAACATTTGTGATCACCCTGTAAAATAAAATGTTCAAAATGATGTGTATAGCTGTAGTAGATGACTATGTAAGTCCTATACAGTGTTTGTGTTCATTCATGTAGTAATAGCACATGTTTTCAAGGAAATAAGAAAGTTTCTTTAAAAAATGTCCACAGTTTTTGTTTATAGTATATATGATTTACAACTGAATTTATCACCACTTTCATGAAATTTGACAAAGTGCAATAGAAATAATATATAGCAATTAGAACAGAGATATATTAAATATACGATAAAATATGAGTGTTTGTATGAAATTATTTTTAACTCTGCTTATGTGAATGATAACATATATATATATATATATATTTTTTTTTAATTTAGTAATCAACTATATAGGGCAACTTATATAAAAGGGCCAGTTGAATATCGTGGAAATTTAACAAGATTGGTGATATAGTCAGCTGAATTGGAGTTTCTTTCTAAAAGTATCTCAATCATAAGTTGAGTTTTCAAAGTTGGCATATTTCATTTATTATTTTTATTGCTCATGTTTTAATTCTCCTTGCAAGAGCCACCAAAAGTAGTTCATTCCAAAAAATTATATAAACAAAGCATTTGTCCCAAAGCTACACATGGACATACATTAGATACTAACTTCTGTGTTGGAAATCAGTAATAAAAAATGATAATTTGTGAAAATATCTTATCATCCAGCTACTTTCAGAAATCAATGGAAATTAAGCTCATTATATCACCAATATATTTTTGAATTTTCATGATATTCAACTGGCCTTTTTATGAGTTGGCTTATATAGTTGTGAAAAATGCACAAAGTCTAAAAGGTCAAAAACTTGATTTTTTCATTGGAGGGTCAACCTATGCAATATAGCCAAAAGTCAGAGTTACTCAATCTTTTGCAAGACAAGGCCTATCTCTACTGGACTAACATTACAGCCATGCAATTTGTAGATTAGCACATTTTTTGTCCTGAAGTAGCATAAAAAGTCGCTTTGGTTCTCGCTACAAACTGCTGTTTCTTTGTATTTCACTATTCGCTACACTACATTGTTGAGAAAGTTGCATGCTACATTACAAACTACGGTAAAAAGTAGCATCTACTGTAGTTTGTAGCACACTTCTTCTGACTCCTGTTTTCATATACTATAGTTTAATGTACATGTATCTAATGTCTTCCTGGTTAACCAACGATTTTGTTTTTTGAGGACCAGAGGTCGATCCAGGCAAGTATTGGATCTGTTTTGCTAGCTCTACAAAATTAAACTTAATAAAAACTTCCAGTAATGTAAATAATTTTCATGTTAAATCTTCTTTAAATTATAGCTATCAACAAAACTATCAACAGTGGTTTTGAAAAGTTTTTCAGTTTTTTTGTATTATTAGAAAAGATTTTTCAAATAATTTTAGATTGAAATAATTTCAGAATTTTTTATTTATTGCAGTTTTTTCTTTCTTGGGGGACACAGTGGTAAGCATACCTCTAAACGTTTTGCGAATCTATCAAGAACATTTTTTTTTAAAAATTCCTGCTAAGCCAACTTCGAAGGTATTTAGTTCTTTACACGATTTGTTAAGTTTTATACGTAATTTACTGACAAAAAAATATACATTGATTAATTTACTGTAGACAGAAATCACTCGGACATACAGCCAAAATGGTGATTTTCTTGAGTCAGTATCGCTAAATATTTTTTTAGAGAAAAAAAAAACTGATTAAGAATTTTTCTAGGTATTTTTTCTTGTGCAGATAATTTTATGTAGTTTTGTAGGTTTAATATTTTTTTCTTTTACAGCTTGGAATGTTGTTCAAGCATTATTGGATTTCACCTTTCACATGCTGAATCCGATAAAATGTTTTCCTGTAAGGAAATAAAACAGCTGTGCCATTTTTATATGAAAACTCATTTATTTTATGTTCTAATCAGAAACAGTGCTTTCTAACTTCTTGTTTCTGTGAAACAAAAAAAGGGAAATCCATGACAATTGCGAAAAAAAAAATTATCCTTCAAAAGAATCACTAGTGTTTATTCAGATGTCAGAAACATTGTTTTAAGTTATAAATGATTAAAAAAAAATCTCAAGGTCTAAATATGAATGTTCAAATTCTTAGTGACAAAAAACCAAATATTTTCATATGTCATGTATGTAAAAAAAGTTTTGTAAAAGTTAGTGATTTGAAAAGGCATCTCCGTGTCCATACCGATGAAAAGCCATTTGTGTGTGAGATATGCAATAAAAAATTTTCTCATAAAGGAAATTTAAGTGTACATCTGCGTACTCATACCAATGAAAAACCTTTTATTTGTGAAATATGTAATAAAGGATTTTCTCAGCGAAGTCATCTAAGTGGGCATCGTCTTGTCCATACTGAAGAGAGACCTCATGTTTGTGAAGTATGCAATAAAGGATTTTCTCGGAAATGTGATTTAAATGCACATCTACTAATTCATAACAATGACAAATCTTTTATTTGTGATATATGTAGTAAGGGATTTTCTCGAAAATCTTATTTGAATAAGCACTTACTAAATCATAGCAATGAGACTCCTTTTATTTGTAATATATGTAGTAAAGGATTTGTTACAAAAGTTTATTTAAATAGACACTTACTAAATCACAGTGATGAGACACCTTTTATTTGTGATATATGTAATAAAGGATTTTTTCAAAAAGGTTATTTAAAAAGACACTTACTTGTCCATAACAAAGGGTAACCATCAGTAAGTTATTCATATGCATCAATGCGATTGATGCACTGCAACACAAAAATTATGAAAAAAAAGTTAACAAAATCAATGCAATAAAGCATTTTCACAAAAAGATCATTTAACCAATCACATTCATATTCATATTAAAGAAAAACCATTTATTTGTACAGTGTGCAATAAAAAATTAGCCAGGGAGTCAAATTTAAATGTTCAAATCTACATACACAGCCGTAAACGATGTTATATTTGTGAAATATGTAATAAAGGATTTACATACAAAAATAGTCTAAATTTACATTTTTATATTCATACCAAAGAGAAGTCTTACATTTGTAATGTATGCAATAAAGAATTTTTTAAACGTATGATTAAAAGAGACACTTATCCATACCAAAGAAAAAAACCATTTCATTTGTGAGGTATGCCATAAAGCATTTTCATGGAAAGACATTTTTAATAAGGCCTTCTGTTCATAATCAGTGGGATTAAAGGATTATTACATCTATCAAGAATTCCATTAAAAAATTTTACATGACGTTGTGATGAAACACATAATTTTTCACTGATATGAAAAAAAAAAACCTTATGTATAAACCAGATGGCAGCAACCTTTCGAAAATGTTGTACCGAACTTATGTAAAAAAAAAAAAAAAAAATTGTATCCTAAGTTAATTTTTCTAAATTTTTATATACTATGTATAAAGTATGTTACATTCGAACTTTTTCAATATTCCATAAAGTTACTGAAAAGTTCTTAAGAATACAAGTAAGTTAATGTAAAAATAATTATTATAAATTACGTGTACTTACCATTAATTATATATAACCAGCAAACTTGATATATTTGATATTTGAAGAAAGTTTGATCAACACAAAATAGTTTTTAATTAATAAGAACAATGTGAAGAACAACGAAAAAATAATAATTTTATTAATAATAAAAAAAATTGATAATCTGAGATAAAAATTTAAGAAAATTAAAAATAGTTAAATTAAAGCCTGCATGCCACTGAATAATACATCAATATACCTAATTTTACATGTATGCCATTGGTTGCTACCTATTGGTATAGGCAGTGTAATTTAACATTTTCTTCGAGACAATTCAGTGAGATCAATTTAAAAACATAGCTTCATTCTCCTTTTTTGTATTTGAAAGCTCCTCAGTTTCAATGTTTGCTGTCAATTTATAGGATTTTGATATGAACTTTATTCATAGTCTTGCTAAGTAGTGTATGTAATTAAAGATTTTTCTAAGAAGCATGACATTAAGAGTTAAAACAACTGATACAAATACTGATAATTTTCTTTTCTTCTCCAATGGCTGTGTGACAGTGAAAGCACTACTGTATGCATTTTGTTCATGGAAATTAAAGATTAAAAATTGTGTAAGTATTATCTTTCTTATTTCAATTTCAAACTATCTGTGTAGCAAACCATTTTGTTGCATTTGTATTTTGTAAGATCTTTCAAGTTTTTGAGAAAATATTTACTAATCTAGTTTTTAGATTAAAATGTATAAGTCATAAGCTTAAAATGTAATTACAGTAGAATGCTGATTAGCCAAACTCCACTTTTTGGGGATCTGATTTTTTCAGGATGGCTCTTGAAATCGAAAGTGTTTTATAGACTAGTGGATTGAGGAAAATGAAAATGATCCAGGCCCATCGCATAATGTTTGAATGTTTATGTATTAATAATTTTTATGCATTAAATTATTAATTAGAATATCTTCTTTGGAGCAAAAAACAATCCAAAGCTTTTTAGCTTACATTTCATAATTTGCCATTTAAAAAATGATAAAAAGGGCAAAAGAAATTTTAAAAGATAAAATAATGATTAAAAATTTTTTAAGGTAAAAAATGACAAAAATAAAACACAATTTTGTAAACATGCCAGCACTTACAACTGCCAGTCCTGAATGTGTTTTATGATGTACAATGCTTTTGAATGTTTGGAAACAGCTATGAAATGGTTGGAACAGCAGGAAAATGCTGATCCTTTTCAACTTATTTATTTGAAGAATTCATGATATGGCAGCATTGAAAATATCTTCTTTAGTGAAAAAAACAATCCAAAGCTCTTTAGCTTAAATTTCAAATTTTGCAGTTCAAAAGATGAAAAAAAAAGATTAAAGAAATTTTAAAAAATAAAATAATGATTAAAAAAAAATTTTAGATAAAAAATGACAAAATTGAAACACAATTTTTTAAACATGCCAGCAGTAAAAACTGTCAGTCTTAAGCCTGGTTAAAATATAAAGAAAATTTGTATACACAAAAAAGAATTTTTTTTAAATATATCATTCCACTACATTTTAAAAAACGTACATGAAAAATCTGTTACATGTAAAAAATGCATTTTAATATTTTAGTATATATTCAGGAACAACCTTAAAATTGCCTGTCAAATTATCCAAACTAGCGTTGATCCCAACATGTTCAGATAATCAGTGCTCTACTGTATTTCAATTAATAAATCTTAATTAGATATTTCAATTGCCGTAAGATTCCTTTAAATGGATTAATTAGTTTTCAAATTTTTGAGCATTGTAAGATTGGTTGAATGTTTGATTCTCCTGTTTTTTTTCTTTTCTCAAAAACTTTTTTAGATATCAGAATGTTTCAAACTGCTGATTTTATTCTGATTTCGTTTTCTATCTGCCTGTGATAAGTTTAGTGTTTGTTATGCAACCATTTCTGAGACTATTCTGAACAAACAAATAAAATATTTTTTTTTATTATTATATGCCGTCTAAATCGTAAAATAAACTTAGAAATAACTGTTTTTTAGATCACAGAGAGATGCTCCAATTTTATATATTCGAATAGATTTAGGTTCTTTTTTAATTTGCCACTGAGCATAAGAACCTGACATGAAAATAATATGTCACCAAATAAAATAGTATGATTTATCACCTGTCATGCAACCAACATCCTTCCAACCCTTTTTTTAAGTAAACAGAAGTGAAGAGAAGGCAGAAGGGATGGTGGTTTGTTCGGAGGAGTAAGATGTGGGAATACATCCGAGTATATTTTGGTTATTTTAAGAAGTAATGGGTTTTGGTGGAATTGCTATAGTAGTAAAAATGTATATAGTGTACATATCATTGTAAATACCAACTCTCATATTTAATAAACTCTGTATTTAAATTTTAAAGAGAAGAATCATTGCGTCATTCGGCTGTCATGATATTACATCACCAATAATGGATAAGCATGACTTCATACTGATAAGATGTTTCCTTGTATTTATATAGCCTAGATTCATTTTCAACAAGCCAATTTTTAAAGGTTTTAGATAGGTGTGCAGCTAGTAAATAAAACCTCTCTAAACAGTAACAACTTTGAAGGAACAAATTGCTCTATTTTGTCATAAGATGAGCAAATACAAGTAACAGGTATATCATACATGATATTATTTTTGCCATTTAATCAAGTTTAACCACTAGTGGGATTCAGTTGGCTCAGTAGAACTGCTACCTAGTTTTTTGTTGAGTTCAGTGAACCGGTTGTTAAAAGGCTTTCATAACGAAGATATCCAAAATTTACATTCCTTATTCTGTTTAAATGTTCATCTTTAAAACAGATTATTCTAAGTATAACACTCTGACATGTTCTATTACATTCAGCTTTTTTGTTATGTCCAAATTTCCCACTAGATGATGAAAGTATATTAAAGTATCTTTATAAGAGAGTAGTGATATATAACGAAAGGGCATGTTTACAAACAGTTCCATCAACCAATCTACCACTGCATTTTTGTCGCAGCTATCATTGCAGGAATCGTCATGGCGACGTAGGCCAATCATATCACAGACCAGTTTAACGTAGACCAATCAAATCGCTCCATCTCATGTGTACTGTAGGAGTCGTAAAGAACGAACAGGTTTTTCTCCCAAACCAACAGTAATTTAACCAACAGTGACATCAGTTGCCCCTTCCTTATACATTTAAAGCTATTGTCAAATTATGTCAGCTGACATTACCGAACATGGTGATAGTCACTCAGTTCACTTATAATATTATTTTTACTATAGCAACTTTTAAATACTGTCTTGTTGAGAAAGACAGACCTCATTTTTTTGCAGAGAAATCTGGTTTTCTCCATTATATGAACAAAACTTTTGTCCAAATAGCCAGTCAAATTTTACTGCCCATATGCTGCAACTCTAGAATCCTCCATTAATAAAATCAATAAATACACACACAATGTACTATTACATCAAACCTATTGGCAATTTAGTTTTAGTGGGTTTAATGTGATCCTATACCTAATGAAATAATAGGTGCAAAAATGAATATCAATGAAAATAATCATATAGCCGATGGTGTTTAGGTAACGGCAAAGAAATTTGAAAGTAAGTATGACATTCAAGACAATATACGATATGAAAATATCTCAAATAATATGAATTATTTAATTTTTGTATTAATATTTTAAATCTCTTCTCCTACAACATAGTTTTCTGAACCATTTCCATTGATATACGTAAGTATTAACTGTATGGAGAGATAAACTACATTTCTGTATATTTTTTAATATTTTTCTACATCATAAATAAAGAGTCTTTTGCGGCATAGGGACACACAAAATAATTCGAATGCGACTGTCACCTTATGTATCATTTCCATGTAAACAGCAGATATATAAAAGTAATATTCAGTTCAGTGTTGTATAAGAGTACAATACACTGTGAGAAATCTTTTAAACAATGTTCCACATACATTCTATGTGCAGCAATTATTTATCCGCAATTATTGCATGAAATGTTTTTTAAGGATATTGTCTGTTTTTAAAGCAAAATCCAAACTGGCTACTTTCTGACATATATCTGAATTCGTTTTTCTTCGCAAATGTGTAAAATTGACAGGTGCTCTTATTCAGAAACTAATCAATCAAACAGTTTTTTCATTTTTCAGTAATAATGGAAGATCTTTCAGAAAATACTGTCAATGTTAGCATTTTGGACTATATTTCCAAATGCGAAAACATGGTGTCGTCATCAGACAACCATTTTTTATATCTCAAAATGCAATTCATTTACCTAAAAATTAAAACAAAACTGTTTAATGACTTGAATAATTATGCCTGCCAGCTTCATACTTTTACATTTAAAAACAAGTTGGAAACTGTATGTTAAATGTGACATATTAGGTGCGTTCATTTTATAACTAATTACACAATGTAAAAAAATCATGTGTGAGTGGATCAGTGAAATGAATTATACCATCTGCTATGAGCATGCCTTTTTTTTCTTATTACGTATGCCACGTTTATAAATGCGAATTTTTTTTTTCTAAACCAGACAGCTCTGCAAAATTCCACCATAGAGATCTTGCTTTGCGAATGATTACCTCCATGGTTTAATATTTTTAGGACTCATTATGAACGAATCTCCTGTGTTTATTTACTCTAATGGATTGAGATATTCGGCTTTTAACCTGATTTCCACTGAAGTTATTTCAGAATCTATACATTTTTTAATGTAACTCATCTCTCAAGCAAACCATTTTTTTGAACGATCTTTCTAAAAATATAACTTTTAGGCAATTTTATTCGAAAAAATAATTTTAAATAAAAATGGCTGTCTGGTGTATAAAAAAAGAAGTGGTTTGCCCGTGTTTGTTTTTCTCAGTCACATGACTTGCGCTTTTGTTATATAGATTATGTCGGATAGGATTTAATAGAATAGAAAAAACTTTTATTAATATCTTTTTAAGTTTTATTTCGGTTTTCATAAAATTTGAAATGACATGACAAAATTTTGCAATGATGATATATATTAAATTTCAAACCATTCAGTTGGATAGTTTTTGCGCTGTTATATGCAGACAGACGGACAGACCAGACGACGACTATAGGTGCTACATATTTATATAATTACGAACGCACCTAATGAGTCCCATCATGAAATTTCTATTATTCTCACTTTTGCTACCTCACCACATAAAGATCAAAGTCTTTCTACTTTTTCTTAATTACTGCCCTATTTAGACCATTTTTACAATAACATTACAATTAATTACTTAATATATATTAATATTTTGTATTTAGTTTAATTATTTATCTTCATGGTTATTTCATAAATTAGGGAAAATAACTGTAATCTATTAACTGTTAACATGTAATCTTTTCATGTGTTTGTAACACTTATTTTTTTAGTTCATTTGGTTAAAGTAATATTGGTAAGTGAGGTTTTTTTATTGCCTCATTTCTCATAATGACTTTATTTTTAATAATTTTTCTGTTTTACCATTCACTATGAGAATATATTTATTATGATTTTTTTTTATTTATTATTATTGGAAATGCATTAGCATTTTTCTTGTATGAAATTCAGGAATTAACCATTCTTAATTTCTATTATTTTGATATGTGTTGTCATAATTTCTCAGACAATTTGAATATAGAAATTTCTGATTAGTCGTTTTATAAATTCAAAGAAAAATCATTTCCTAATATATTGTGCTGTCCTCTAATAAAACACCATTTTTTGAAATTTTCTCTATCTATTATCTCTATTCTTTATCTAATAAAGGATTAAAAAATAAATAAACATAGCTAAATTTCAAAATAACTTTACCACAAAATGTTTCAATTGACTATGCTGGATTCTAACATGAACACAAACATTTAATAAACACAAAGTACATAAGAATATAAGCAGCAGATAATTAAATGATAAATTAACACAATTCAAAATGGCCTTATGCCTGATTCACAGAAATAATATTATAGAGAACTAGGGGGCTCAGCCCCCTACTCGCTAACGCTCGCCAACCCCCCGTGAATTGCGAAGCAATTCACATTGAGACCGCTACGCGGTCACAGCTCGCTTCGCTCGCTCGCCCCTTTTTTTCAGCAATTCTAGCCGGAATAAATTCTACCATAAAACATTTGAACATATGAAATTGACAATTTATTTTAATGTAAAAAGTAATTCTCCGTTGAAAACACAACTGAATATGCATTTAGTTGGCGCTACTAATGAGCATATAAATCATTTAAATACTATGAAAAAAGGATCTTTTGTACAGCACGACTTAAATTCATTAGAAAAAAAAAACTATGTGATAGGAAGATAGTTTGTTTGTCTTTGTATAAATTTCGTTCGACATTTTATTGTTCTAATTGATTATAGATTTTTACAAAATGAATTATTTTTTACTTCATCAATACAGCAACAGATGGCGGCAGGTGATATCTAGACAGTTTTTTTTTATCCGTCTTCTGAGTGAGTGAAATTCGTAAATGAATTCTAAATAAGAGTTGAGAATTCATTTGAAATTAATGATTGCTCATAATTAAAATGAGGAATCATCTCAGACGCTTTGGATTACGTACATGTTATTTTATTTTTAATAATTGCTAGTTTGAGTTTCATTCTATGGTTTCACTCTTCACTACTTTCACACTGGCCGCAATATTGGACGGAGGCGGAGCTGATCTAACACAATCTAGTCTGTTCATTGGTCTAAGCTCTGGAAACTACAGTTGTTGCCAAACCATAAGTTACAAATTCAGCCCTATTTTCGCGCCACGTAAGACAAATATATTATAGAGAATTGCTTATACATTTTCTTATCAAATACAGTAGACTTCCTCAAATCTGCCACCCTAAAATCCATACATTATTGCAGATGTAAACAATGAAACTTACAGTGAAAATGTAGGAGAAAATTCAAGATTTTTAAAATTATTATATCATTCTGTACACATTTTAATATGTAATTCTGGTTAATATGATTGAACTCTTGTTTTCTCATCAAGGAAGTATAACTTTATTTCTGAAAAAATTTAAGACAATGGTGATCACAATCTTTTTACAAAATACATTTATGTATTAATCAAGCATTTTTTTATATTAAGTTTGGCTAAGCATGAAATAAAACTTTTTTTAATGATTTTTATGTATATTATTAGTCTAGCTTCATGAGACAAGTTTCATTGAATACTTAAAAAATATATATATCTCTCATTATAATTTTGCCTACTTAGTTATGCATTATTGCTTACTTCATTATTTTAATATTTTACTTTATTGTAAGCACTCATTATAATTTGAGTGCGTTATTACATGTTTAAAAAAATGTAAACAAAACAGTAACCAGAAATCCACGAAATTCTAAAATCTGTACAACCTCTGGTTTCAAAAAGCTATGCGGATTTAAGGGAGTCTACTGTATCAGCTAGCTATCCAAGCTAAGTCTTTTTTGCAAAACTCCTATAATACTTGTGATTTACATTACCTAAAAGATGATTAAAACTTTAATTAGATTTTAAATTTTAAAACATTAAAATCGAGCACTTTCGGCTGTGAACCCAGCCTTCCACCAGGAGTTATAAAAAACAGGTATTAAAACACAAACGTCTAGATCACATGTTTTTGTGTGCACTTTTTATTTTAATTTGACAAAGATGAATTTAAGCATTCTGAAATTGTTTCCTATAATACTGTTCAAATAATCATATCTCTTTTCATGCTAGCACATGCTTTTTTACATCAACTGAATTGATGTGTTTCACATTCGTTGTACATACATGCAGGGTATACATTGGTATATGCGTAAGCCCTCTGCATTTTTTAAAGAAGTTTCATATACCCTCTGTTTCTCAAATAAAGCTGTAGTGTATTCTCTTTAGTGTATAAGTTCTGGTAATTTTACGACTTCAGCACTGCATACCAAGGGCGCCCATATGGGGGGGCAAGGGGGGGCTTGAGCCCCCCCCTAGATTTTTGTTTTGTAAAAAAAAAATTATATAAATCAGTTGCAAGATATGAAAATTTTAACTTCATCTTGTAAAAACAAAGCATAATAAAATCTGCCTGGACAACATCAGAAGGCACCGGAAGAAATTTCCTTTTAGATGGGTTTACGTATTAGCAGGTATAATTGTTGGGAATTCATTTTGTCATAACCATAATTATTTTTCTTTTAAAGCTGGATTCTGTTTTTAGACAGGTTCTGTTTTCATAAGTTTTTAATTAGTCCTTTCGAATAGTCTGCTTCTTACAAAGAGAAAAAGCACAAGATAGGAAACAAATTCCGTTTTAGACGATTTTTATCTTAGCCGGTGTTAGTATGTGGTTTTTTTTCCTACAAGATGATAACACTTTTTCTGCATAAGAAAGGATTTTGTTATACACAGGATCCATTTTCACGGGTAAAACTGATTTTGCATGAACAAAACGCTAAGAAATTAGAGAGAGATTTAATAATAAGATGTGAACGGTACAGTGCAATTTTTAACTGAAAAATTCTTTTTCCCGAATTTAATAATGATTAGAATCCTGAATGTGTCAGATTGTACGCAGCCCGAACTCGAAAACTCTATCTTAAGTCTACAGCACAAGACAAAATGATTTTCGTCGACCTGAAACCTTATAATTCTTGTAAATCACACTTTCCTGGTCTATATGAAACAATGTGGTCAGAAAAGCATAAGTCCACACCATACTTTTCTAATCATTTTGCCACTATTAAAGAAAATCTCTGTAATCTTTCTCTAGACAATAGTACGAACCAAGAAACACGCTCACAAGACATTCATTTAGATGCTGCAACGACATCTATGAAGTTTATTGTAAAATAATTTCTCGATATTTTTTCTATCTGGAGCCAGTTGTAAACAAATTACAATCTGTAGATTAAGATTTGCATTAGGTTTATCAAAACATAAAGATGGAACTTCTTGAGATTTTTCTTATGCACAGAATGGAATCAGAAAAAGAATTTTCAGAAATTTTCGTGGAGCTAATGGAAAATTGTAATTGTAAGAAATCGATATCAAAATTTATAGACCGTCTACTAGATAATCTTACAATTCGAACCTTCCTATGGAGACTCCTCTTGAATATTACAGAGCAGCATTTATATATCCATATTTAGACTCTTTAATTATATCCTTTGAGTCAAGGTTTTTGAATTGAAATGAAACGTCATTCAAAGCAATTTTACTTCATCCCAATATGATGAAAAATATGAAAAAAAAAGTTTTTATCAAAGAAATCAAGGAGCTATCTCATTTTTATAATATTGAGAATTTGGAGTCGGAAGCAAGAACATGGTTTGATTTGTGGAAAAGCAAAGACTGTGATGAGAATGTCATGATAAATGATCTCCTCGCAGAAACTACATTTCCCCCTTTACTTCAGACAGCCATATTAAATTATAGACAATTCTGCCAAAAATTTCCACTGCAGGAAGGTCATTTGAGGGGTTCACAACCATAGTAGACCAAGTCCACTTTGGAAAAAAAATCAGATAGCCCATTTAGAAGGTGCATAAAATCTATTTTATCCATTCCCACACTGAGCCAAATCTGTTTTCACTTTCTCATATATGCAGGGCTGCCACTGGCGAATATTTTTTAATTCTACCTCACACCACTTTCTCAAAACAAAAATTATTGACATAAAATTCGATGAAATTTGCAAGAGAAATATACTACAAAATCTCTTCTTTTTAATAGTGGTGCGAATAGAACAGAAAAATAGTCGTACGTGGCAACCCTGTATATGTCATCTGTTTACAAACTATGTTTACTGTGGGAGTGGATAAAACAGATTTTATGCACCTTCTCAATGGACCATCTCATTTTTTTTAATGGACTTTGTCTACTATGGTTGTGAGCCCCTTATTCAGTACCCTCAGGTCAGTGGTGAAGGTGATTATGTTCCGAATTGTCTGAAAATTTAAGGCATTCGGTTCCGCAAATTCGAACATAAAAAATATCACGGAAGAATATCACAAATTTTGACAAATGGTCACAGAAAACACCAATTTCGTCAAACGTTCGCAGAAAACAATCACCAATTTCGTCAAAGGATCGCGGGGAAAAGACGAATTTAGTCAAAAGATCGCGATAAAAACGCTAAATTCATCAAGGAATCATGGAGAAAACGCAAATTTCGTCTAAGAATCGTGAAAAAATGAAAATTTCGTGAATGAATCGCGAAAAAACACAAATTTCCTCAAAGGATCGCGAAAAAAACGCAAATTTTGTCAAAGGATCACGGGAAAAAAAAATTTCGTCAAAGAATCGCGAAAAATCTAAATTTCGTCAAAGAATAGTGGGAAAAACGCAAAATTTGTAAAAGAATCGCAGAAAAAAGTCAATTTTGTCAAAAAATCGCAGAAAAAACGCAAATTTCGTTAATGATTCGTACAAAAAAACGCAAATTTCGTCAAAAGATCGCGAAAAAAATGCAAAGTACCTTAAATATTTACTAAAATGTATGATAGCTTTTGTGGAAGTTGAAATTTTTCTCAGCCCCCCCTTAAAATTAATCCTATGGGCGCCCTTGCTGCATACATATGAGGTGTTCAGAGCTAAAATGGATCAAGTCCATAAATTATAGTTTTGAGGTAATCAAGATTAAAGTTTATTAACACTAGTTGAATCGTAATGCGATTTAAAAGATAATTTTTTTAAATTGTTGTAGTATGAAGACTAACTTAAATTTGGGTCATAATTTGAAAATTCAAAAACAATAGTTTAGATGGCAATTTAATTTTAAATCAGAGTTTACTAGATTTGATCCACTTTGGCCCTGATTTTTTTTCCATAAGGTCGATGAAATGAATATGACAGAGTTAAAATGGGACATGGTTCACTATGGCTCTGAGAATATACGCCATTAACAAGTACTAATCTGCAACAGATAATTTTTTTATACTTTTGGACTTGATCCACTTTGGCTCTGAACTCTCCACATATTGTGACAATAGTGTAATTAACCTCACTATTGTGTTTATTTGTAATTTTCTTGTAGTTGTTAACTTCTATAGATGATTTCATAGTCATTTAGTATCAATATCCTTATCTTTTTACTTTTTATATACTGTTAATGTATTTCATAATTTCAGTTATAGTTGATGCATTTTTTATTTATTTTTTTCTAATTTATGCTTCTAGGAATGAACAAGAACACTGTCTGAAAGAAATGCCTGAAAAATCATCACCTGTTTGTGACATACTCTCATGTCTTCTTCTGCTAAAGAAACAAAAAATAAATAAATAAAAATCTGCACTCATTAAGAAATTTTCTTTTTTTTTTAATATAAGTACACATACAATCAAGACTTGCCACCTCTGATGTGATGTTTTTATTTTTACACTTATTTAACCCATTAACGCCCAAATTATTTCCTTCGTAAAAATTTAAATTTTAGATTTCCTACCACTTTTAATGAAGGGTATTTTTTATATTATTTTATCAAGGGATTTGTCTTGTGAAAGAGAGTATATATTTATCTTCATATTTACTGGTGTGAAAGACGCTTTCTTGCCACTAAGTCTAGTGATCTAAAAATATGCCACTGGGCGTTAATGGGTTAACTTTGTTCATGTATGTAAAGTTGTAATTTTGTAATCTATTTTTGATTCACTTCCTCATATGCTAGAAGTCTAAAAATTATGTACACAGTTGGGATATACCATTTTAACTCAGCGAGTTATGATAGCTGGAATTTTATAAAACTTCAGCACTTTCATAACTCATCTGTGACTTTTGGGGATAGAAGAATGGAAAAGTTTCGTTTGTCAGAACATGGAGAGACTTTTCTACATATATAAGACACAGGAGTTATATTAAAATTTAAATTTTGTAACTTTTTAAAAAGTAACTACTTTAATGGAAATGGATTTTTATATGATGGTGAACAACATTTAAAACATATTATAATTGTAACTATATACATGTGAAATTAATGATTTAGGAATTGGCCAGCGATAAGAAGGGACACCTTGTATACTTCAGATACTCATTTCAGTTATTTTGCACATGTATAATAGTAATAAATTAAATGTACAGGAATATTGGTGACCGACTCAACAAAATATTATTTCTGTATGTATGCATGCATAAATTTTCATTAAAAGCATCAATGTTTATCATTTTCTCAAAAAATAGAGAAAGAAAAATGAAATAAAAGACGTTATTTCTGAGAAGGGACATAACACTAGGGCTATACTTTAAATTTCTAAGGAAATAACATATAAGACTACTCAATATATATTTTTAAATGATTGAAAAGAAAAACTTATTTCATGTTCTATAACCTATATACAACAATTAAAATTAACACAGCATTTTTTTTTTCAAAGATAAAAAATGTGTTTATTAAAACTACTTAACTGTTTTCTCATTGCTGCATATAAACATTCAAATCCTCCAATATAAATGCTTTGATACTGATACACAAATTATTTTTCAAAGTATAAAAAAGAAAGAATACTTATTTTTACTAGAAACTGTAATTTCCTGAATTTCTAAATATATTAGTTTTGATAAAATGATTGTTTCGAATTTTAAGTACAAAGTAACCATAATTAAACTGACAATAAATACTCAGCCTGTTCTGTAGTGAGCGCGAGCCAAATATTGTAGAATTATTAAACAAGACAGTGAGATGAAGAATTGGATGAAAAAAAAAATGTTCTAAAAGTCACTGCTAGGAGGATGTGCAGTGTTGTAGAAAAGAGTTTAAAAAAATGCAGAATCAACACTCATATAAAATTACCTTTTATTTAGCTCATTCAATTCAGGTCCAATGTGGCTGTCACTGTTTTTGGCCACATATTGCATTCTGTGCACAACAGCAGAAAGTAACATGTCTGCAGGAATGTCCCATACAGCCTGTGATACATTATCCTTCAAAGTAGCTAGGTCTGGGACCTCACTGAGATAGACCTTTGACTTTAGGTAACCCCCATAGTCAAAAGATCTGGGAACCGAGTCGGCCATGCAGTTGGAAAACAGTGACTAATGACTCTTTCTGTTTTGAACTTCTGCCATGTAGCAGATGCTGTACTTGCAAAGCACTTCAGGCATTGTCTTTACTGAAGTGACAGAATAACAAAGTTATTTAACATGTGGCGATATTTCTCTCTGGTAACAGAACATGTTACCATTTTTTTGGAGTTATGTTCTCATAGAAGTATGGACCTATGAACATTTCTGATGTGAAACCACACCAAACATTTACCTTTAGTGATTGTAAAGGAAATTCTTTAAATACATTTTGTGAATTGGAATCCTAAATTCGGCAGTTCTGGATATTAACATATCCATTCAGGTAAAAGTGGTCCTCATCTGCCCATACGATTTTCCATGGCCAAGCATCATTTACCTCCATTCTGACAAGTAAGGTGAGAGCAAAAGTCAATTCTTATCATAGTTGGTGTTATGTAACCCTTGTAAGACAGAAGTGGATAATATCTCTTATCATTTTCTATATTATACAATAAGGCATAATCCAGATTTCAAGCTACTCTACAAGCACTGGGAGTGCCAGCAGTATTGTCCTGTGCTCTTTCAACAACTGCCGTTCCAACTCTTTTGATTGTATCCTATGGTACAGGTTTGAAGTGGATAATATTTCTTATTTTCTATATTTTACAATAAGGCATAATCCAGATTTCAAGCTACTCCACAACACAAGCACTGGGAGTGCCAGTAGTATTGTCCTGTGCTCTTTCAACAATTACCATTCCTACTCCTCCGATTGTATCCTATGGTACAGGTTTGTGTCCTTGGCCTGATTGAACTTTCAGAGAACCTGTTTTCTCAAACCTATCAACCATTGCTTTTCAGCCATTAACTGACAAACTATCATTACCTTTATGCATTTTTTTTTATTCTAAAAGCTTGAAGAGCTGCTGACACATTGTACTGGTTGAGGTAAAATGATTTGACAAGTACTGCACGTTCAGCTAAAGAAGGAGACATATTGCACATAGCTTCCAATCAAATTGTTTCTAAAAGTAATACATTGCTTTTAAAGTCCAATAAGCTGGCACTGTGCCAAATGATGTAATGTGAAATTTGAATAAAGAGACTACTACTTTTTTTTTTGGGACTGAGTGAGTGAAATTGGTGATAAAGAGATTTTATCAGGGTTTATGTAAATTTGCAGATTTTTTAAAACTGTTCCCACATTAGCTTAAATAAAATCGTTAAACTTGCTAAATAAAAGGTAATTTTATTTCAGTATACGAGGGCAATTTGATATCTCCGTGACTTTAAAAAATGTGGAGGTCTGATCGCACTCTTATTGTTATGTTTTCAATTTATTATTATCTGCGGCAACATTCGTGCAATTTACAGACGATATTTTAAATACATTGTGTTCTATTGGATTCAAAAGCAAACGATTGGCATGTTTGTTTTGATTATGGAGAAAAAAGAATTTCGTGTTTTGATAAAACACTATTTTTTGCGCGGAAAAACAATTACCGAAACTGAAGAAAAGTTGAAAAATATTATGGGTACTCTGCTCCACCACATGGTATGGTTCACAAATGGTTTACGGAATTTTGTTGTGGCCGTACGAGCACAACAGATGCAGAACGTTCTGGACGTCCAATTGTGATCACGACTGAAGAGATGGTCAACAAAATCCATGATATCGTGTTAAAATACCGCCGTGTGAAAGTACGTGAGATAGCTAAGAAGGTGAACATTTCAAATGAACGTGTATTCAATATCTTGCATGAACACTTGGGCATAAAAAAGTTATCAGCAAGCTGGGTGCCGCGATTGCTGACAGTGGATAAAAAGCGAACTCATGTAACCATTTCAAAGCAATGTTTGGACAGGTTCGAGCGCAATTCAAGTGAATGTCTGCGACGTTATGTTACAGTTGATAAAACATGGATAGATTACTACACACCAGGAATGAAAGAACAGTCTAAACAGTGGATTTCTTCTAATGAACGTGCTCCGAAAAACCCAAAAGCAGTTCCATCGGCCGGAAAGATTATAGCCACAGTTTTCTGGGACTCAAAGGGCGTAATCCTCATTGACTATCTGGAAAAGGTAAAAATGATCACCGGACAGTATTATGCTGATTTATTAGACCGTTTTAATGAAAATTTGAAAGAGAAGCGGCCACATTTGTCCAAGAAAAAAGTGCTTTTTCATCACGACAATGCGCCATCGCACTCGTCTGCAATCGCAGCCGCTAAAGTGGTTGAATTACGATACGAATTGCTCCCTCATCCACCTTACTCTCCTGACTTGGCTCCCAGTGACTTTTCTCTTTTTCCAAATTAAAAAAAAAAAGCTTGGCGGAAAGAGATTTTCTTCAAATTCAAAGATCATTAATGTCACAAATGCCTATTTTGAAGAGTTTGAGAAATCTTATTTTTTGGAAGGATTAAAAAAGTTAAAACATCGTTGGAAAAACTGTATCATTATGAAAGGAGATTATGTCAAAAAATAAAATGCAATTTGGTATGTATATTCGTTTTTCATTTCAAAGTCATGGACTTGGTAGTTTTACACATGTTATTGAAAGTACGAAAATAGCGAAATTTTAAGTTGTTAGAAAAAATAATTCTGATTCCTATGTAACAAGAATGTTGGAAGAAATTATAAAATTGTGGCCAGTCACTTATTAGATTAATTTTATTTATTTGCAAATGTATGTATGGGATCTTTGAGTGAGATTGAACTTATGTAATATTGTAATGAATTTAGATATTATAATATCAAAAAACTTCATATTATAATATGGATAACAAACTATGTTATATGATTATAAAACTTTTTTTTTTCAATCATATGTAATGAATTTATTGTTATATGACCAAGCAAAAAATAGTCTTCTTATCAGGAATAATAAATAATATGGATTATTATCCATGTTTTAATTTTTTCATATTACAATATTTATTACACTAGAACTTCAGTTTTGTTTAAAGATAATATATATAAAACTAGCCGGGCCTCGCCTGTCTAGACGGTCGTTTTCGTGGCCCTGAGAAAAAAGAAAAACGCACGTGGTTTCGTTTGTATTGTTGCCGGCATTTAGAGAGTAATTCAAACTCGGCGTTTCATCGTATCATTATAAAAAAACTAAAAGTCTTTTCTTACTACGTCATTTGATGAGAAAGTTAATTTGAAGAAGCACAAACAATAGATTTTTATAACACGCATATATTCAAGCTATATATATACATATATTCAGGCTACAAAGTGAACAGTTACCTCCATGGTTTAATATTTTAAACGTGCACGATGAATGAATATTTTGCGATTAGAAAATTTTCAAAAATGTTAATATTGTTTATACTGATGGCGTTACAATATTTGTCTGTAAGATGCAACAATACAAAATTAAAAACTCAACAATGGTACAAAAGTGTACAAATGCCTGGCATCTGAAAAAGTGAAGGGGGCATCCCGGAATTGTTGATGACAGTCAAATGCTTTGCGCTTTTATTATATAGATAACTTTATAGCCAATCTCTAAATAAAGAGTTGATTTTTCTTCATAAAATAACCTAACTAACATTACAACAGGTGCCTATGAAATCCGCTCAATAAAAGTCATGTTTTTTTTCCCTCCATAAATTGGTTTCAATACATACAGTAGCTATAACAATTTGTTTCAGCAGGTGACAATAATTGTGACTAATATGAGTCTTCCATAATTCAAATCTTCAGCGTAACTATTTCTGCAGCAAAATTTTCTTCACGACTATATTGATTTCTGGCAACTGAAAGCAATAAACAAATTTACCGTGTAAGAAAACTACCAAAGCAACTGTATTTCATAAATTGTTGCATAATAGTTTCATAAATAATTCACCAAGAATTATGATTATCTCCATATTCTCGGAAGGCCTGCAATTTCAATCTTTTAAATGTTCGAACAACTTTGTTCAATATCTGTAATTTTGTACAATACCTACACAACGATAACAGTAAATCTCATACAAGATCATTATCAATAAATCTAAAAAAAACAGCGGTAGATCTCATACTAGATCATTATTAATCTGTAAACCGTCAACTTTGAAATCTTGTGTTATTTGTTATTTAAAACTAAAACAAATTTTAAGTTGCAAAAATTTAAGTTAATTTTGGTGTCAATGTTTAATTCTTTAAAAAGCAGTAGTATATATATATTTATATCCCTTAATTTTAATTCCAAACATCCAAATTTTACCCAGAAAATTTTTAATAAATGTTTGTTAGTATAATGTTCATGAAGAAAGTCTTTATTTATTTATTTTTAACTAGCTAACCCGCCCGGCGTTGCAAGGGCCCGAGATAATTACAATCTCAGAGAAAGGCGTTAACCCCCTTCCTCCCCATACCCGCAAATATAATGAATAATTTGTTCAAGAGAACCACCGTCACCTACATTAATGCGATCAATACAAAAAGAATTAAATTTTTCTGATAATTAGAACATAACGAAGACGCTACGCTAAAATAGCCGGCAGATGACACTCCTTCCCGACCTCAATTTGAAATCTATATCTTAATTAGTTACCTAAATTTTTGTTCATTAGTAAAAATTGGCAATTATTTCCTTTCATTTTCGCAAACTAAATGAGAGGGATCGGCCAGAGAAACAGATCTCTTTTTAGTTCAGTTTTTAATGAAAGCCGATCCCTGTCTGAAAATTTCTCGGATTTATTTCACTGGCGCCAGCAGATTTTTAGCAGTTTTTTGCATAAATTAAAAAAAATTACCGAAAGAATTTTTCAAAAATCACGTAGTCAGATGCAGAATATTTTTTTACATATGCTCAGCAATTTTCAAATTGATATATCAATTAGTTTTCTTAAAATTCGCTAATTAGTAAATTAATTTCGAATTCGTTCATTTCCGCTTGCAAATCCAATGCGCTGGTTCGTTTCTTTCGCCAGTTTGATTTAAAAGATGTCATTTTAGAAGTGATGGTTAATGAGAATATAATTAAAATCTTGGGTAATTATCAAAATATTAAAATTCTGAAGCTCAGGTGCACATGGCCAGACCTTGGACTATCCACACCTAAATTTCCAGACTTCTAGGTGGGCTAGATTTTGCTAGCCATCGCCAACAGATACACACACAGAGCGAAGCTTTCTTTTATTAATATAGATTTTCTCAAACTTTGGTGACATTCAATTATTTCAACACTTTAGCAAAAGATGGTGTACGACTTTGCGAGTTAAGAGATGTCTCCCGAAGTAGAAAAGTTATTTGAAAATACTTTCAAACCACTGTTTTTATAGCTTGAGTTAGGAGCTTCATAGGATTAGGAGGTATAGGTGAGCAATAGAGTTAAAACAATGATTCTAAAATCCATTATTTTAGAGACTGGATATCTTATTGTTTTCAGTTAAAGGAGAAACGTCGTCATTTATGATAAAAAGTACCACCGATCATGGAAAGATACGATTGTTGTATTCATTGATGAGTTCAGGGAGTGGCCCGAGGCGAGTTACCCCCTTCCCACCGGAAGTCTTGAATGCGATCTAATACTATACTTATATGAGTTGTAATTTTCCAACTGGGCGAAAAATGTTCGGGCCAGGATTCGAACCTGGGATCTCTTGGCTGAAGATGCCAGTGCTCTACCAACTGAGCCATCCCTGCGATTTATTCTGTTGAGCTGATTCAGATATTAGACCAGATGCTATGATCAATAAGATTAACTGGATGAATTAGGTCCTCCAAATTCGACCAGGATGGCTCAGTTGATAGAGCACTGGCAGCTTCAGCCAAGAGATCCCAGGTTCGAATCCTGGTCCGGACATTTTTCGTCCAGTTGGAAAATTACAACTCATATGAGTTCTTTACCAATTTGAATAATTGTGTTACAAGTTAGTCGTGACTATATTTATACACCTCATATGATCCTCCCAATCATCAGAAAAAAAGGCCATGCCATCTAAATATGGAAGACAAAAATCTTCCCGGCCTCTGAGCAGAATACTCATAAATTTTGAAAATCTATAGCTTATCCCTATCAACCCGACACTCAATGCCATCCTGAGCAAGTCGTTCTGAGATAGCCATAAATCAAGGTCAAGGTCGAACCGGGCAGGGTGGCCTACCTTTCGGCTTAAGTTCAACTAGCCCCGCCCAAGCCATAAATCAAATCTCTTCCAATTCTTCTCGAATCATTTTGTGATCATTGACAAAAGAAAGAGCAGTTTCAAGAAATGAAATGGGTGTTTTTTCAGCCTGTCAACGGCCCTAGCTCTTAACCTCCGATCTTTAGACATGCTAAAAAACTTTTCAAAGATCAAAGAGTCCGACATACCACATCATAGATACCGACACATAAAAATGCTGTCTGTTTGGTCTTTAAAGGACCGATCAGACTACGGTCTAAGTAGGCGGAGTCTCTTATGAGGTGAAGCGCTCCCTTTCATCTTTTATGATTTTCTTAGTAGGTCAGAGGTCAAGAGCGGCAGCTGTTGACAGCTCGGGAAGCATCCCTTTCTTTTGTTGAAACTCCCCTTTCTTTTGTCGATGACCAGAAAATGATTCGAGAGGAATGGAAGACACATAACACAAGTCTACAAAATTTAACTTTTTGTCTGGGGTTTTCATGAATTTATGTAAATTGTAAGAAATCTGCTATGCTTATTTCAAAAATAATATCAATTTTTACCTATCACGTCAGGATATTTTACAATTAAGAAACTAAGAATTTGGAATTTGAAAATATACAATTTACACGACATTCATTAAAAATTGTACAAAAAAATCAGATAAATAAATAAAATCATATATACATATATAAATGTGTGTGCGTGTTTTATAAGGAATTATATTCTAGTATATACAGTAAAATTACTTTTCTTTATCATCAAAAGAACGCTTGTGACCTTTAGATTTTGAAGCTGGTTTAGTGTCTCTTTTTAGATCCCAGGAGTAATCTGCCAACATGTTGACATTCCACTGTCCATGATAGCGTTTTCCCATGCATTTTATGTCCTAGTGAAATCTCTCACCTTGTTCTTCACTCATTTCACCAAGATTTTCAGGAAAATATTTAAGATGGGAGTGCAGAAAATGTCTTTTTAAACTCATGTTACAACCTAGTTTTTGAAAGTTTTGAAGCATTTTTTTAACGATCGTTGCGTAGTTAGGATCTCTGTAATTACCTAAAAATTTCTGAGTAACATCTTTGAAACTAACCCATGTATCTTTCTCGACTGGTTTAATTTTTTCTCAAATTTTTTGTCCTTCATTAACCGTTTTATATCTGGACCGACGTGTGCCATCAAAGAAGGTGTGTTACCTTCTTTGATTTTACCTTCCGATAAATGTGTAAAAACTTCATTTAAATATCGAAAACAATCCCCTGTTTTAGCTAAGGCTTTTATGAATTGTTTCATTAAACCTAATTTGATGTGCAGGGAAGGCAAGAGGACTTCTTTTGGATCAACTAAGTTCTACCGAATCACATTTTTTGATCCTGGATTTAAATCTTTTCTTGAAGGTCATTCATTCCTTATCCAGTGTGGTGTTTAGCTCGGCTATCCCACTCGCATAAGAAACAGGGCATTTTGGTATAGCCGCCTTGCTGGCCTAATAACCTTGATAAAATTTTAAAATCCCCACAGATTTACCATTTAAATACATGATATTTTATTTTACTTAGGAGAAAATCGAGGTTTCTTATGATTCTTTAAAAAATACTGAATGACCTACAGGAATTGAAGATAGAACATTAAGTAAGACGCCTTTTAAACTTCTCTTACTAGAATCAATAAATAGTCTCCACTGAGATTGATCATGATCAAGGGTGAAAAAGAAATGAGTCATAAGTCCAGGAATATCTGTACAGTATACAAGTGAGTTTTCTTGGGAAAAATACTTGGTAAATTCTTTTTCTCGATTTCTGTACCAAGAAAATGTTGTTCCTGAAGCAAGTAAATTTTTATTCTTCAGTCGAGATCCTAAAACTTGAGAACTTTGTTTCGAAAGATTTAAATCACGTACTAAATCGTTTAACTCACCTTGCGTGAATTTTTGTGGTTCAACATCAGCTTCTTGGTTTGTGTACAAGATTTAGACATCATCACTGCTGAATTCTGGAGAATCAGATGATAAATCAAGAGATGTAAGAGGTAGAGGCACAAGTAAATCTGGAGCGTGCGGTACAGGTCTAATAGCTGAAATAATTTCTGGGAACACAACATTTGCTTTGTTTTTGCTATTGTATCCTTTTATTTTTGTTAAACAAAAATAGCAATCCTCATGACTAGCTGGCTATCGCCATACCATTGGAATAGCAAAAGGAAGAGATTTTACCTTGAGTTCATTTCCGTAAATGTTCAACACATGTGTGACAAACTATATGTGGGGCCCATTTCTTTTCCTGGCCACCAAGTTTCATACCGAAGTAAGCATAATATGCTTTTTTAACGAAATCGGTTATGTTCCGCTGCCTTTTTTTGACTACGTATCCATCACAGATGTAACAAAATGAGTTCGGGTTATTTATACAACCTCTTGATGCCATATTGCTATAAGAAACTGACAAAACAAACGTAAGATATCAAAAAATGAACAAAATAAACGTACGTTCTCACTACAATTGTGCGGTAGAAAATTGAGCCTTCTCAGGCAAATATTAACACATACAGTGGCCCCATCTATATTTATATTTCACGTCCCTTAGTGCAGTATTGTATTTTAACATTTATTAATGTCATTTTACTAAGAATTTAATTTTTGTTTTTATTAAGAATGTATTTTATTTAATACATATTACACAATAATTTTATTAAGATGCACGCCCTCCTTTTTTGTTTTGTAAAAAACCTGTGGGTGATAGCAAAAAACTAATGGTATATTTGTGATCAGCGTGACTGATTTACTAAGAAAAAAGTGCTATTCTATAAATCCCAGATTTGTGTTGACCTGTGTAATTGATGTCCATCTCAGGACGACTTCCTCAGTATTTGAATTTCCTCACCTATTTAAATATCATGTTGCCTCCCTCGGAACTTCAAAACTTCCATCACGGAGAAAAATGAAACGCAACACTGGTTGTGTTGTGTATTAAAATTATCAAGGGTTTGATATTAAAAATCGTTTTAAAAGATGAATTACAGTATTAAACATTTTTCATTTGTAAATACATTTTTTTAAACTGTTTAATGATGTAAAAATTGAAATTATGCGATGTTTACAAGCGACTATATCTGTGATATAAGCGATGGCGCAAGTCGTTGTTCACTGATTCTTCTTGACACTATTATGATGATGATATCCAGAAGATACGACTGTATCCGAATAAAAGTACATTTTTGTGTACGAATATTAAAAAATGTAGATACTTGTACATGAATAAATTTAAATTGTATCTGAACTAAATTATACATCCCCTGATAATAAGCCTTATTGCGTCTTTTGCAATGGCGTAGTAATAGAAAAATTATGTGTGGGAGATTAAGTAGTCATTTTCAAATAAAGTTAATAATTAGAATTATCAATAATTCATAAAATATTTATGAGAATAACTAATCTTTTAAATTAATTGTTAATACCATTGACACGAATTAGATATTTTTATTATATTAGATAGAAGTTTTAAGATACTGAATTCGAGAGAATTGCGATTATAAATCAATGAGACAACGGAGGTTAGATTATTATTACTTTAAATAAAAATATTTACATTGAGGGCCGAAACTAAGGTGGAGGTCAGGGGGGACATGTGCAACGGGCACCAGAATGAGAGAAGAAAGGGGCGCTAAATGAAGATTAGTTTTGTCGTTTGATAATATATATATATATATATATATACAGTGTCTCACAAAAGTGATGGGACACTTGTGCTTTATAAAAAGAAACTGCAATAAAATAAATAAACAAACATGTGCAAAAATTTTTTGGGTGTGTTTCATATTTAAAGTTAGTAACAATTATTACATAACATACATTTTGTCAAAATATTAAAATATTAATTTAGTAAAAATACAATTGTTCAGAACGGAGCAAAAAATGGCTCACATAAGTGATGGGACACTTACTTTTCCATCAAATATTTATCCAAAAATTTTACTTTTTAAAAGGTTTTAATATTTTGTTGCATTTCCTTTTACTTTTAAAACATGATTTAATCTTTTTGGGATGGATTCGACTAATTTTTTTGTGATTTCTGGAGTGATTTTACCCCATTCTTCTTGAAGCACCGATTTTAGTTGTTGTTTTGAAGAAATGGTGTGTTTGCGAATTCTTGAATCCAATTCTTGCCAAATATTCTCTATGGGATTTAAGTCTGGAGATTGTGGTGGTGTTTTTATTATTTCAGGACAGTTATATAGCAGCCAGAGTCTAACGTTCAGAGCAGTGTGCTTGGGGTCATTGTCCTGGTAGAATTTAAAATCGTTATGAAGGTTCAATTTTCGTGCTGAAGATTTCAAATTTTGCTTTAAAATATCAATATACTTGTACTGATCCATAATACTGTCAATAAAAACAAGATTACCAACTCCTGCGGACGACATACACCCCCATACCATAACTCCTCCTCCACCATGTTTTACTGTTGGTACCAAGTTCTGTTTGCGAAATTCTTCCCTGGGTTTTCTCCACACCAAGATTCTACCGTCAGAACCAAATATATTAAATTTACTCTCATCAGCAAATATAACTTTATTCCAGTAATCAGAATTCTTATTTATGTTGGATTTTGCGAAAGCTAGTCTGAGTTTTCTATTCTTTTCACTTACGAAGAATTTTTTCCTGGCTACTCTACCGTGATATCCAGCAGATCGAATTACCCTTCTAACAGTCTCAGGATTAACAATTATTCCATATAATGCTTGTAAATCAGCAGCAACTTTTGAAGCACTAATTCTTGGATTTTTTTTAATATTTCGAACGATAATTCGCTTTATTCCATTGGATAGCTTTGATGGTCGGCCAGGTCTTCTTTTATCCTGAATCATATGATTCTTTTTATATCGTTTAATGATATTGAAAACTGTTGAACGACTCAAGTTAACTGTTTCAGCAGTTTTTCTAATAGATTTTCCACGTTCAATATGCAAATTAATAACTAATTTTCGAATTTCAGGCGAAGTTTCTTTTCGTTTAGCATTCATGGCTACACAGAGCTAAAAAACACAAAAATTCCAAAACAAACTGGAGAGAAATACTGCAGACGATTTTATAAATTATTGCCAATTGCTTTTAAGTAAAAATAAAACCCCAAAAAATATTTGTATTGCTTATTTCAGATGATTTTTGTTGCATATATAATGGTGTCCCATCACTTATGTGAGCTATTTTTTGCTCCGTTCTAAACATTTGTATTTTTATTAAATTAATATTTTAATATTTTGACAAAATGTATGTTATGTAATAATCTTTACTAAATTTAAGTATGAAACACACCCACAAAAAAATGTGTACATGTTTTTTTTAATTTATTTGATTAGTTTCCTTTTGTAAAGCACAAGTGTCCCATCACTTATGTGAGACACTATATATATATATATATATATATATATATATATATATATATATGTGTGTGTGTGTGTGTGTACACACAATGTAAACAATGAAACTTACAATTAAGATGTAAGTGTAAAATTTCAGATTTCTAAAAATTTTTGTATCATTCTGTACATATTTTAATGTGTAATTCTGTTTAATATGGCTCAACTCGGAGACCGCTGACCAGGCCCCTACCTACCGGGATTCGACCCAGTTTGACGGGTTTGATTGCCTGGAGAGTGGGGCGAAATTCGCCTGATCGCCCTATAAGGGCGGTTCACTAAGGCGAGTACCCAGGTCGGCCAACCAATGGAGTCTGGATTTTTCTGTGTTGTTCACTCCTAAGTTTAAATGTTCTGAGATCTGATGCCGCACACCACGTACTCGTCATAATATATATGACTCAACTCATGTTTTCTCAGGAAGGAAGTTTAAATTTAGTTTTGAAAAAATTCAAGATAGTGCTTATCGGATTCCACTTCTCCGTCCGCACAACTTCGAAGTATAATCCGGTCTTTTGATATGCTGCCACCACCGATATGAATACGTGATATCGGACACGTTACGTGATGTATATTAATAAAACCTAACTCTTTCAATTAAACTTAAACTAACACTTTATTAACAATATTTACAATCGTAGTATACCCACTTGAATGGCTAACTTCTGCCTCTGATGTCTTAATTAAATTTTCCTCTAACCAATCAGGCACTTGCCTGTCCAAGTCCTCTTTGTACGTAATAAAGACATTGTACCATTTCTGCTTTATCTTACCCCTCTCCGGTTTACGACCAATCCGATTTTTCTCCATTTCTAAAAGTTGGATAGGACCCATAAATAGTACCTAATTTTTCTTAAGATTGATTTTATGTCAACAACTTGAATATTTGTTAACCCTTTTATTTCAAATCCCTTCCTGTTTTTATTTTCCGGCTGTCCTCTGTCTAACAACAGATTTTTCCTACAGTCTTCAAACTCCCCGTCACTATCAAAGACAATATCGACTACTTTATTTTTAGCCATAAATTCTCTCATTTCATTTTGATACACCAGTTTCTTACTCCCGTCCACTAACTCAACTATAAATGCAAGTCGACATATTTCCTCTTTCTCCTTATCACTCCCATTCATTTCCCTCGTTAATCGACATTCCACACATGATTCACCAAACGTTTTAGCTTCATCTGCCATATTTTCCCAATAAAATGAATGCTTGATTCTTTCTAACATTTTCTTAACCGCGTGATGTTCTCCATATAAGGAAATTTGCACTAATTTTTGAATTTCCTCCCTTCTAATTTTAGGTAATACTAATTGATCTACAGTTTCCTCTGCTAATTCTTCTTTATGATATAATAACCCATTAACAATATAGTAAGACCCTCTATCATTTTCAGCTAATTCCCAAGCTTTCTCTAAATCTTTACAATTCATTTGGGATTTCTGAAATACATTTGAACTACTTTCCGTAACTTGATCAATCTTACTTTTCTCCATCTCGGCTTTTCCCTTCTCCTGACTTTGTAAATTAACCGATCTCGTTTCTACGACATAACGGTTATTATTATCATTTCTAATCCTTTCCCCTTCCTTCACTTTATTCCTACTATCTTCCTTGCATTCCCTTTCTACCGATTCTCTTAATGATTTCTCGTTGTTTAACCCTGACAATTCATTAGCCACGTCAGGATGTAAAATTACCTGCTCCTTACTATTATCAATTATCGCGCAAAGTACATCCTGATGAATTACCTTAGTTTGACCGCGTTTTGGAATAGCTAAAGGTAATTGAATTAACGGTGATTTCACTGCCTTACCAAATATCCCTTGTAAATAGATGCTACCAGCCCCTCTTAGTTTCTCTGCTGGTACTAAATCTTTATGAACGACGCTAATTTCGCAACCAGAATCCACTAATCCTTTTGCTATTTTCCCATTTACACTAACCTCCACTTTCTCGAGTTTATTTAATTTCTCTGCAATAACTTTAGTTCTCCAATTCCCTTTTGCTCCGATTCTTGCCATACTCGCTCCCCTTGGTAATTCTTTAATTCCTCGCACTGAGACATTATTGATACTAGCCCTTGGTTCTTGTCGGTTATTATTTTGATTACTTCCCTCATTATTTCCTTTTGTACAAAATCGCTGGACATGGCCTCGTAAACCACACTTGAAACAGATAAGCGTCGTATCATTAGGTTTCTTATATTCCGGTTTTCTACCCAAAAATGGACTAACTTCATTATTCCCATTTTGTCTCCAATTACTACTAAATCCCTCATCTTTTTCTCTTCTAAAATGTCCATTATTTACATACCTTTCTTTATCTTTATAACCCTTATAAGTTACCGCATAAGATTTTTGTTTAGCATCAAAGAAATTATCACATTCCTTAGCAATTTTAGAAACTTCTAACCATTTACTGTGCTGAGTTAATCCAATATGCGTCGCTGTTTCCTCATCTAAAGTATTTAACAATTTATCCGTGACAATTAACTGATTAACCTTCTCATACGTATCTGCACCTCTAATCTTACAATAATTTTCCCACGTTGCTATTAAACGCGATACAAATAATACATGAGTTTCATTTTGATTCTTTCTAGCCTTCTTAAAGTTTTCCAAACACGAATTTGGTGTCGGCTCGTGTTCCCTTAGAACTAATTCCTTTAATTTCTCATAACTCTCAGTTTGTTCCCTAGTAGTGTATATTAGCAAGTTATCGGCCTTATCTCCTAACATATTTAGTAGAATTTCGGCCTGCTGGGTTTCCGATACATTTTTGGTTTGGAATGCCGGTTCTAAACTGTTAAAAAACAGATTCCATCCCTCAGTCCCTTCTGGAACTTTGAAAGACAAAGTTTTAACACTTTTAATCAATTTCTCAAGGCTACTCTCATGATTAGATTCTCTAGTCCATTAGAGTTATTTGCCGAACTCTGAATTTTTATCCTTTCCCACTCTAACTCATGTTCCAATCTCAATTTTTCACACCTTTCTTCTCTATCTAACTTTTCTCGTTGTAACTTTTCCTCCCTTTCTACCTTTTCCCGTTCTAATACTAACGTTTCTTGTTCTAACCGTTCCGTAACAATAGTGCTAGATAATTTCATAACGGCCCCCTCTTCATATTCGTCGCTCTCCACTATCTTTTTCTTAAGCTTAAACCTGGTATCATCTTCCGAGACTTCAATTCCTAACTCTTCACATATCGCCTGAAGATCCACCCTTTTTATTTTTAGTAAGAAAGCCATACCTTCTACCGACAGTTATTACCACCCTACAATAATACTTAAGCACAATATCAACTTAATACTTCCACAAATCCTACCCTCATAAATTACCTCCACATATTATACTATTTAACATATTTCAAATAAATAATAATAAATTGATAAATTTCCTTAAACAATGGTACCCCACAATTTGCTTTCAATAACAAAGAAAAAAATAATTTCAATTTGATTACTATGCAATACAGATTTTAAATTTATACAATTAAATAATAAAATACAATTTACACAATAATACTGATACGTTGCAATTTGAATAAAACACTGATGCCAATCACTACATAAAGATATCCACCTAACAAAATTTGCATGAAATACACATAAATTCCTAACTTTAATCTCAATAAATATTTCAATTTCAAAATTAGTTCTCACATTAAAAAGTAAATCACAGCACTTTTTTTTTCTGTGGACCTTAAATTCTTCCTTGAAGGTTATTTCAATTTAATTTAAATTCTACACAAATTTGCTTTCCTCATTTATTATCAATGTTTCAAACTTAAAACAAACACTATCACTTAATTTAAATATTACTTTAATAATAATTTAAATTTAAGAAATTTCAATTATTCCTTCCAACTATTAACACAATGCATTAATTTTAATCCTTAATCCTATCCGTAAAAAAAATTAGATAATCACTTCTAGTAATTATTATAAGATCCTTTTCTTAAAACAATAGTGTAAAAATGGTTGTCAATATCTCATTTGATTTAGCCCAATTATTATATTGCACATAAATTATCATAAATTAACCACAACATTAACTTAAATTACCATCACTTACACAAAACAACAGTAGGTTCGAGAATATCAGTAGAGTAAAATTATCAAAACACCTAACCTCGTACTTTATTCGCTGGGGCAATTCTCTGCTCTATTTTAACCCGGGTAAATATTGCACTCTCGGGCAACAATCACTGTAACTTGCTTCACTATGCACAATACACTACACTAACACAGCACAACCACTAGTTCACTTCACTGTAATGACGATAGACTAGCTGGCACTGGTCTACGATGATAGGGCACACACACTTCCGCTAGACGATCCGGCATAAACTGACTGTAACACGGCTAACTGGCACTGGTCTACGACGATAGGGCACAAACACTTCCGCTGGGCGATCCGGCACAAACTCTCTGTAACACGGCTAACTGGAACTGGTCTTCGGTGATTCAGATCCTGTCGCTGCCAACATTGTTGGATTCCACTTCTCCGTCCGCACAACTTCGAAGTATAATCCGGTCTTTTGATATGCTGCCACCACCGATATGGATACGTGATATCGGACACGTTACGTGATGTATATTAAAAAAACCTAACTCTTCCAATTAAACTTAAACTAACACTTTATTAACAATATTTACACTTAACTCGGATGTAACTTATCCGGTTCAATATTAAATAAAAAAAAAATGCAGAAGACTATCCTCTGTGTACCGTTAGGCTACGTTAATTCACTCAGAACCGAGATCTCTATTAATCTCACACGCTTTATCTCTTCCTTTCGGAAAAATCGTTTCACACACGTGTCCAGCTCTCCTGTCTGAACAACCAACACGTTTCACTCTTACGCTCCAACTAAAACCCGGGTCTCGGCGTTCATTCTCCGAACAACCTTCCTCCTTCGCTCCTACGTTCGAACTAACTTCACTCTCTTGTCATCCACCCGAGAACCTTTCTGTCTACGGGGCTCCTGGTCTGTTTCCAAGGGTCTGTCTTCCTAAATAATGAGTGCAATATCTTTCTTATCTATGAAAGACCACATTGCAAAGGAAATACTTCTTTCATTATATTCAACTCGCTCCCCACCGGATTAAGATTTTTTCTTAAGCAAGCCACTAACGGTACACAATAGATACATGTACAATAAGGTAATCCCTTAAGAATAGCTTTTAACTCTTGCAGCTACCAGTGAAACCTGACAGTGCTGATATCAGTGGCGATAGTGATATTTTTACCAAATAGTTTGTGTATTAATCAAGCTTTTTTGGTTATTAAGTAGGGGTAAACATGAAATAAAACTTTGTTATTTTAAGATTTTAATGTGAATTATTAGTGTACACTTATAAGGCGAGTTTCACTGAATAATTCAAGAAAAAAATCTCATCTTTATACATATTTAGTTATGCATTATTAATTATTTACTTGATCTTTTCTTTTAATATTTTAACTGTTTTCTATTTTACTTTATTGTAAGCATTCATTATAGTTTTGAGTGCATTATTAAATTAAAATTATAGTTTAAAAATGTAAATAAAACAGTGACCAGAAATTCGCAAAATTCTAAAATCTGCACAACCTCTGGTTTTAAGCTATGCGGATTGCAGGAAGTCTACTGTATATATATATATATGAAAATTCGGGTAAAAATGTTTTGCAGCTAGAAAATCCAAAAGAAAAACTGAACCAAATGCATTAAAATGGACAAATAGATAATAAGATTGTTGAGGTCGGGTGACTGTCTGGGACACTAAAAACTAAGGGGTGGAAAATACGCAATTTAAAAAAAAAATTATTTTTCTAGTATTGTGTTTTTTTTTTTTTTTTTTTTTTTTTTTTTTTTTTTTTTTTTTTACAATCCATATCCGGCCTTGGAAGGGACGAATTGGGCCGACTGCCTGGGACGCTCAATTGCATTGTAACAACACATAGTCTACAACTACAGTAAAATATGTGAAAATGAAATATTTTTATAACGGAATCGTGTCTTAAAGGAAAAAATTACAGAGTACCAACGCAAGAGAATGAATAGCAACAATTATACATGCTAAGACAGAAATCTGTATGAAGTGGATTTTTTTCCGGTTTCACAGGGTTCTTTGTAGTAAATATTTCACAAAGCTGATTACATAGATCAATATTACGTATTTTATTATTACATATTTTTAATTTAAAAATAATTCGGCTATTCGAAACTTAGTAAAATTCTCTTTGTAAATTTACTTTGTGAGGGGGGGGGGGGGGGCGCCAAACTCCATGTCTATTCCCCGTGAAAAAAAAAAGAAGACGCTAGTTTCGGTCCTGTTAACCATTTATGAATTATTTTATTATATCTGTACAAGTTACATTGACGAAAATAGATATTAGATTAAGTATCATCACTATTATTTTGACGTAAAGTATGATAATAAAAATAAGAATCTGTTTAGAAACAAACAATAAACATATTTATTTCTATAAATTATGGAACTAAAATTTGGATACATATATGTAGCGATCGCATCTCACTTAACACATGGGCTGATAAGTTCCCAGTCTGGCACACAGATGGCGTTGCAATCGCCGAACCGATGTTTTTTTAGTAAATACTAACCTTTAAAAGGTAGTAGAAAAAATGCCATGACGATTCGCCGTGTGGATAAAACGTTAGAGTGGTTTTAGTTGAACGACTTTGTTGATAAACAAAAAAAATGGATAACAAGAATTGTAAGAATTGTTATTTGATGGGGGAAAAATACCGTTCAAACAAAAGCTTGGCTAGATAAGCGTTATCCGGACACTCAGGGCCGGACGAACACTCCGTCAATCCGTGCCCCGGCACGGAGTATTAAAAATCGAGGGGCGCAAAATTGCCTAAACAGGAGGAGAAAAAAAAATTCCAAAAAATACCCTCAATAGCTGTCTTTCACATGAAAGAAAATTTATTCAAATCCAACGAGAAGTTCGTTTTTTATTTTTATTTATTTATTTATTCCCCCTCCAAAGCCAAAAGTTTTAAGCATTAAGCATGTTTCATGATCGGAATGCTCCGAGGAAATTATGTTTCTCTGCTTGTCATATCGTAATTGGCTGATGCGTGTCACGTGGTTAGAACGGGACGGCAACGAAAAGGGTTCTATTTGGCGCTATTTATATTTTAGGAGAGCTAAAAAGTTGTTATTCTGAGAAACATTGACCATTGATTGCATTGGGGTCTTGTTCTCCTGCATAATATCTATATGCTATATAGATTCTATATGCTATATGCTATGGGATATCTATATGCTATATAGATGCCTGCATAATATCTATGTTAATCCTATGAAAAAACAGACAAAGAATCAAAAGGTATGTTTTGTCGTAAAATAATATTATAAGAATATTTTAGGAAGTGTGTTAGCTTCACTTTTTCTTTATCTTTAATGTTTTTATTTAATAAGTTCTGAAAAGAGTTTATCTAATTGAGAAAAGTTTTTATCCTTGTCCTTGGGTGTGACTAAATTTAACTTTAAGAAAACCATTCTTATTACTGTATGTTTTTAAGTGGCTTGAAAAAAAGAAAGAGAAAAAAAAAGTTTAAACAATATTATACCTCTTATGTTAGTTTGATTGTGAAATATTTTTTATCGTCATCTTTTTATCTTAGTAATTAAAGTTAGTTGGTTTATTATGAATTTCATAATTTAGATAGCTTTACACACAGTCTTATTTTATTAAATTTTCCATATTCATGTATATATTTTTTTCTTTTGTGCAATTTACTAAAAATCAATACGTATGAGTTAAATTGTTTAATATACTCACATTAATTTATTTAAGGTTGTTCTCAAATTCCCTGCTCAACAACGCGAAGCTTTATGACGTTTTTTCTGACTCATTTTTAAACGTAAAAGCATAAAATTGGTAGGCCGGATTATTAAAGTGATTTGGAATCGAATAGCGTTTTCCATTTTTTGATAAATATACTAAGGTATAAGAGATTCTTGTCACGGGATGACAAGTTTTACCCCTTTCTCGCGCTACAGCGTCCGGAAATTTCGTTCAAATCGACATCTTTGACGGTATTTTCTGAAAGAGCTTCTGCCTTTATCAAAAAAATGTAAATCGCCATTCGATTACAGAGTTTCCGAATAAGAACATCTGCAATTTCATATCTTTCCGAACAAAAATTAAGTCAGAAAGTAGCTCCTTTATAAATTTGAGAACAGCCTTAATAAAATTTATCACATTTTATGGAAAAATTGACTTATTTCAGTCAAACGGAAAAATTTTAGCATACATGTTTAGAATTTTAATTCATTCTCAAGATGTAGATTGAACTTTTCTAAATCAGGAAAAATTGTTTTTTCGTAATAAAAGTTTATCTCACAGTTGCATTCACAAACTAGGTGGCTGCGTCCTACGAGCTTCCTCTCCCCCCCCCAACCCCCCCCCCACCCCCACCGTCCAGACTTCGCAGGCTGTAAAAACACGCTAATTTGCTCTGTTTTAAAAATATTACTTGATTACGAAATATTTGATCATATATTTATATCACCACGAGTAGTGATCTTCTGTAGTCAAGTTGCTATTCATTTCTCTTTGACTTGGGTATTTCTCGATTCCCAAGGCCGGTTGACGGTGTTTTCGTGATCGATTGAGTAAGTAGGATCTATCACAATTTGAAAATCAGCTTGTATAAAACTGTTAAATAAAAAAAGTCGCTGTCTCCCGACGTTTTATAATAAATATAGAATTTTATTTCAACTTGGCACCCACTTACATATTACTTCTTTTCTTGGCCTCCCCCCCCTCTCCCCTTACAGAACTTGGTTCCCTTTTTTCACAGATATGTTTTTGTTAGATAATAAAATTCCAAAATATTTTTTTTCCAGAAAAATTGTTAATTTACGTAAAATTGTATAAATGAAATTTTTTGCTTACAGAATGTCGGACGGTAAAAAGAAATTATCTGGTAACCAGTTCAGGGCACGAAGGCAAAAAAGAAAAGCATCCTTAAAAAAACAAGCTGTGACTTTTGGAGAGTTTTTCAAAGACAAAGCTAGGCCAAGTACAAGTGCCAAAACTCAAGATGATTTTGACAACGTTGAAGAGGTCAGTGAGGACGACGTTGTTCTAACACAGCAGTTGTCTGAAGACTGTTCTGTAGATGCAGTGCCTGATCGTGTTGAGCAACAAGAAGACAAAGCGAATGAAGTGAAAAAAGTAGAAAATGCATTGCACTTGCAGATGGAGAGAGAGATAGATGAAAATCGTCCTGTCGTTTTGGTTTTGAGTTCTGATCCAGGACTATGGCCTGAATGTATTTCTGATGCAGAAAGAATTTGTCTTTCGAAAGCTGGTCCATCGTCCCCAATGTACAACTTTGATTTCCCTACTGATAGCAGCGGACGTAGGTTCACTTCAAACAATTATACAAGAGTTCTCAGCAACGGAGAGAAAATTCCCAGAAATTGGTTGGTGTATTCTGTAGCCAAAGATTCAGTTTTCTGCTTCTACTGCGACATTTTTGCAATGGCTACAACTTCATCTTTAGCAAAAAATGGCTATAGAGACTGGCGACATATAGTACAAACCCTTGAAAATCACGAAATTACTAAAAAACATTTTGAAGGCCAAAAGTCGTGGCTTGAATTAAATCTTCGTTTAAAAACTTCGCAAACAGTAGATGCTGTTTCTCAAAGATTTTGGAATGCAGAAACCCAGCATTGGAACGCCGTTTTCCAACGTGTAGTTTCGATCGTCAAACTTTTAGGAGAAAGCTGCTTGGCATTTAGAGGTACAAACGAAAATTTGTATGAACATGATAATGGAATCTTTTTAAAGCTAGTCCAACTATTAGCTGAATTTGATCCTGTCATGGAGGAGCATGTAAGGAGGGCATTAAACAAACAACATAAAATAACCACATACTTGAGTAAAACCATTCAAAATGAGGTCATTCACCTAATTGCACATAATATCAAAAGGCACATATTAGATGAAGTGAAAAAATCAAAATATTACTCAATTATATTAGATTGCACACCTGACTTGAGTAAAACAGAACAAATGACCTTCGTTATAAGGTATATGTCGATTGAACAAGAACACATCAACATTCGTGAACATTTTTTGGGCTTTCTTCCAATTGAAAGATCAACCAGCCAACAACTTTGTGATGTCTTATTTCGAGAGCTAGAAAATCTGGAATTGCCTTTGGCCAACATGAGAGGCCAAGGATATGATAATGGGGCAAACATGTAAGGAGAACATGCAGGGGTGCAAGCAATGATTAGAAACATCAACCCTCGTGCTTTTTTTATACCATGTGGTAGCCACTCCCTTAATCTCGTGGTAAATGATATGGCCAAATCATCATTAGAGGGAGCCAACTTCTTTAATATTGTCCAAAAATTGTATGTATTTTTTTCTTCATCGCCTTTCAGATGGGCAATTCTTTTGAAACACGTTGAAGAACTAACCTTAAAACCTCTCAGCGACACCAGGTGGGAAAGTCGAATTGATGCTATAAAGCCACTAAGGTATCAAATCGGTCAAGTATATGATGCATTGCTTAGCATTTACGATAACAAAGATATAGATAGTTCTATAAGAGATGAAGCATCTGGGCTACTTACGCAAATAAAACGATTCAAATTTCTTTGTTCTGTCGTGATATGGTATGAGGTTTTAAATCATGTCAATCCCATTAGTAAACTCATGCAGGGGAAAAATTTCGATATTGCATTGGCAATAAAACTTTTGGAAAATTCCAACCGTTTTTTTAAGAATTTGAGATCGGACAATCATTTTAATGCCATCCTTGTTGATGCTGGCGAAATGGCATCCGAAATAGATGCAGATAAAAATTTTGAATCAATACCGAGACATCGAGTTCGTCGGCGATAAAGACAATTTGATTATGAAAATCAGGATGAACCCATAATCGATGCAAAAGAAAAATACAAAATTGAATTCTTTTACCATCTTGTTGACACCGCAATCAATTCTTTAGAACAAAGATTTTCTCAGCTGCAACATCACAACAGTTACTTCTGTTTTTTATATCATATATATGAACTAAAAGATGTTTGCTCTACTGTAATTTTGGCCAAATGCAAAGATTTGGAAATCCTTTTAACAGATGGAGAATCATCGGATATAAACAGCCTGGAACTTTGTGATGAAATATCAGTGGTGTGTTCTCTATTGGAAAAAGATTTACCACCTTTGGAAGTTTTGAAATTCATAACAAAAATGAATTTTGCTCCAAACTTGAGCATTGCTCTAAGAATTTAATTACTCTTCCAATAACTGTTGCATCCGGAGAACGTAGTTTTTCCAAACTAAAAATAATCAAGAACTATTTGCGAACAACAACATCTCAAACAAGATTGTCAGACCTCGCTATTTTAGGAATTGAGTATGAACTCGGTAACAGTTTAGATGTTTCTGAATTAATTAAAGAATTCTCTGAACTAAAAGTTCGTAAAAAAAAGTTTGTCTGAATGTTATTCCTGTAACTGTTTTTTCTTTTATTAATGAAGTAAAGTATTTTAAATGAAAAAATATTATAAGTATTTGTGCCAATTACTGAGTGTGAGTTTACCTGTTGTTTTTTGGATGTTCACTGAAATATGTAAAAAAGACCATGTACTTTTTTTTTAATGCTCACTATGTATACTTATTATATAGGGGCGCATTTTTTTACTTTTGCACGAAGTAGTTTAAAGGCTAAATCCGGCCCTGCGGACACTGCACCAGGTAAATCAACCATGATTGACAGGTTTGCTGAATTTAAACGTGGTCGTACGGACACCAGTGATGCACCACGCAAAAGAGGTGGTTACTCCGGAAAACATAAAAAAAGTCCACAAAATCGTTTTGGGGAACCGTAAAGTGAAGTTGCAGGAGATAGCTCAGTCTCCGAAGATATCCAAGGAACGTGTAGGTTTTATTTTGAATGAACATTTGTCTATGAAAAAGCTGTTGTCAAAGTAGCTGCCGCGCGTGTTGACTTTTGACCAAAAGCACCAACGAGTTCTGAGCACTGGAGCTTTTTCGTTATAAAATTATATTATTTATCATTAAATTATTATTATTGATCATTTATTAAATTATTATTATTAATCATTTATTAAATTATTATTATAAAATTATTATTATAAAATTATTTTTAAAATTATTATTATTAAATTATTATTATAAAATTATTTTTAAATTATTATTATTATTATTAAATTATTATTATTTATTATTAAAGTTATGTTATTTATTAAAGTTATAAAGTCATAAAGTTATAAAGCTTTGTTAAAAAGTTGTGTTTTCTTTATTAGACCGGGAACTTATCAGCCCATGTGTTAAATAGTATGCGAAGCCAGTTATACTAGGGACAAACACGAAACCTTCAACAACCACAATCAACTCCTCTCAATACCAACAGATGGCAGCACTACACAAAATCAGCACGCTGATCTATATTAATTTATTACATATATTATTTAATACTGGATTCTAGTGATTCTAGTCTTCCTCATATTCTCTCTGCAGGACTACGGCCAAACTCTGCACCCTATACGGCGGTACCCAAAAGTCAAAATCCCTTTATTCTTGTGGAATCAGATTTTCCCTCCGGAAAAATGTAGATGGCGCTTTTACCCACCGCAGCTAAAGAAGAATTTCCTAATCTTTGCATTGCGTTCTCGTATTTTTTTTTTAGGTATAACTTAAATAAAAACTAAATCTTTTATTATTTTTTTTTTCATTTTTTTTTAGTCGAAAATGATTCATTGCTGCGTTCCATACGGCATTTCCGATTCAGATTCACTTTTTAAAAAACCCTGGAGTTCTTTTTCTTTTCATGAATTTCCTTTAAAACTGGACTTGAAGAATAAATGGTTGAAAGTTATTTCAGGGATGATTTCTGGATTGTCTTATCATAAACCACAATTTGTCAATCTGATTATTTTTACCCATTCGGGACCATGGTTGCATATATGCACCCTCTAAAAGAGCATACAGAATTTATTTTAGGCACCAGTAAAAAATAAAAGTAATATTTGCTTTCTATCATTAGAACATTTTTGTAATAGTTTAAGTAAAGTTAGCTTTTTAAAAAAAAGTGGTGCCGACCGAATAAATTTGTGTAAAATCCACCGGTCCCGAAGGGGTTAAACTTAATTGAACAGTCTGTACCAATCCTAAATTCAAACGAAATCATTAAAACTATTTAGAATTTGATGTATCCGAAACTAATAAAAGCTCATTATGAGAATGTGACATAAACGTGCATAAAATAAAGGACATAAATTGGATGATAGGAATCGAGTTTTGGCCGTGCAGGGCAAAACACAAACGAACGGTGGCAATCACAATCATCTCCTCGAAATACCGACAGATGGCAGCACCACTCAAAATCATTAGGTCAATCTCTAAAGTCTAATATCCATTTATATCTCCCTGCTCTAAAGATATATTAATTGAAATTCACTGTAATTAAAAACAGGTATTAACTCTTTCCTTTTATTCTATGTTTGAAAATTCTCTGTATTACAATAATTAAAAACTACATAAATATCTAAAAAATAATAATAGTAAAGTTTTTACGAAACAGGGTAATTATTTGGTAACGAAATTGCGGTTCAGAGCAAATTTGTAAAGTTTTATTGGAATTACATAAAGTTGTTGTTTTTATCTGTAAATTTTGTTTTTTTTGCAAGCAGAATTGGTGCACACTGACAAAAACAAAATGAACACTTACAACAAGTAAAGAATATTATTTAGAATTTTTAAAATGCAACGGATTTACAAGAAACTACTCGGTAACGGAATTACAAGAAATGAATTCCGTGTAATTCCGTTACCGAGCATTTAAAAATTTCCAAATAATATCCTTATATATATTTTTATTGTTTTGAGTGTTTATTTTGATTTCTCAGTGTGTACTAACTGTGCTTGCAGAAAACAAAACTCGAAAAAAAATTTTACTTTACATGATTCCAATAAAATTTTAAGAATTTTCTATGAACCGTAATTTCGTTACCAAATAATTGCTCAACAATGAAGCGCATTCATAAAATTTAGTAGAAAAATTAAAAAATCAATAAATCAAAGATCAAAAGCAGTGAAAAGAACAAATGAAAATGATAAATATGTGGTTTAGTTTGTGCAACCTTCCTGTTAAGTTGTTTATCGCTCTACATATTAGATCCTTCGCTTGATACGGCGTATGTACATTTTCCCTACGGGAGCTATAACCTTCTTCACGGACGTAGTAGAAGTTCTTTAGCAGAACCTCCCTCATTTAATAGTAATTCGCATTAAAAAAAAAAAAACATTGTCAGAATATTATGCATAATAGTGCATATAATCAAGGAGGTAAATCGGAGGAGGGGAATCGAGTTTGGCCGTGCAGGACAAACACGCAATCTTCAACAACCACAATCATTTCCTTTCAATACCAACAGATAGCAGCAACACTCAAAATCATCACGTCAATCTCTAAACCAAGACTCCCTTAATAGATAAGACTTGACAATCCAGAGAAAGTCTATGGGAGAAAATGTCCGCGGTAATTGCCACTTATTAATTGACTTTCTCCGGAAAGTATCGCCGCCTGGTGGATACTACCGCAGAGTTGCCAAGTCTCCGGCTTTTTGAACACCGGTATATCGGTATATTTTTAGAGAAAATGTTGTTCTTTTAAATCCCAGAATTCTCCGATCAAACAAAACAAAATTGTCTGTACTAAAAAACTGGTATCCAAAAAGAGAATAGAAAAATTTAGCAGCTCTGCTACCGCATAGCTGCCAACTTTTACGCTTTTTTCTTACCACTAAAATATAATAGAATTTTTTTCGTTAGGTAATCACACGATCTTGTCAATTTAATAAGATAAAATTTAGTATAAAATTTTAGTTGTAGGAATTAAGCGTAAAAGTTGGCAGCTATGCTACCGATACTAGTTTATAAGCAAATGCATAGAACAAATGGAGCTGTGAAAAAATTTCATGTCGAAAATACTCCTATTACTGACTTTTTTTTTTTTATATAGTAGCAGAAGAATATAGCGGTCAAAGAAAACTTGCTGATTGTGAGGCCTGATACTATGATAAGGAGACTTACTCTAAACCAAGAACGTAGGTTCTTGCTCTAAACATATATTAATTTATGTTTACTATAATTAAAAACAGGTGTTAACTATTTTCTTTGCTTCTGTTTGAAAATTCTCTGTATTACAATAATTAACAAACGCATAAATATCTAAAAAATAATAATAATAAAGTTTTTACGAAACAGGGCAATTATTTGGTAACGGAATTACGGTTCAGAGCAAATTCGTAAGGTTTTATTGGAATTACGTAAAGTTAATTTTTTCTGTAAATTTGGCTTTTTGCAAGCAGAATTAGTGCACACTGCAAAACCAAAACAAACGCTTACAACAAGTAAAAAAAAATATATAAATATTATTTAGAAATTATTAAATGTTTGGTAACGGAATTACCAGAAATAGATTTCATGTAATTCCGTTACCGAGCATTTAAAAATTTCCAAATAATATCTTTATATATATTTTTTTTTTGTTTTGAGTGTTTATCTTGATTTCTCAATATGTACTAATTGTGCTTACAGAAAACAAAACTTGAAAAAAAAAATTATCTTTAGACAATTCCAATAAAATTTCACAAATTTTCTCTGAACCGTAATCTACGTTACCAAATAATTGCTCAACACTGAAATGCGTTCATAAAATTTAGTAGTAAGACTAAAGAAATCAATAAAATAAAGATCAAAAGCAGTGAAAAGAACAAATGAAAATGATAAATATGTGGTTCAGTTTTCCCAATTTCCCTGATAAGTTCTTTATCGTTCTACATATTAGATCCTTAGCTTGATACGGCGTATTTGCATTATCCCTACGGGAGCTAATCTTCTTCATGGAGTAGAAGTTCTTTAGCAGAGCCTCAACTCATATAATCGAAATTCGCATTAAAAAAAAGTATTGTCGGAATATTATATATGCATATACTTTTATTTCTCATTTAAATTCTTAAGAGGCTTCACTCAGGAGAAAACACCCTCTCGCTAATGTTAATCCTATGGGGGAAATAATTTACGATATCTCGTTTCGTATTTCAATATCTTTAAATGATTTTTTTTTTTTTTTTTTTTTTTTTTTTTTGCATTGGATATCTGAGGTCAATTTCTATGCACGCTCCTTTGTACTTTTTCGATTTTGATAACAAGTTTTCTTATTAAGATACTTTCACTTTCGGAACCGGTTTCGAAAGTAAAAGTATCCTCAATAAAAAAAAAAAACTGCAACAAAAATTAAAAAAAGTACAAAGGAGCGTGCATAGAGATTGACCTCAGCTATCGAATTAAAAAAAAATTTCATTAAAAAATATTGAAATGCGAACGAGATATCGTAAATTATTTCCCCCATAGGATTAACATTAGCGAGCGGGTGTTTTCGCCTGAGTGAAGTAGTCTCTTATGAGTTAAATCCACTGAAACTTACTTCCAATAACAATAATATATATGAAAGAAACGGAACTATTTGCTGAAAGGTTCAAAATATTAAATACAAAGAATTCAAAATAACACTGTGTCTTTAGTTCCTGTGTTTTTATTCTTCTGAAAAACAGCATAAACTTCATTACAGGATATACGTAGATACATCTAAACTACGTCTGCTTCTTCGAATCGAAAAACGTTTTCGTTTTTCAAGACACGGGAAATATGAAATGTAAATTTCAGGAGGTCAAGGTCACGAATTATTTTATATTGTCAGTAAAAATATCCATTATCAGTAATCATTAAAAACACCAGACCGTAGGTTCCTGACCTAGTCAGGATAAGAAAATTGTAAAAGAATTTCTACAAGATATTAGGTTATGTAATATACCTTTTTAAGACGTCAGACTTTGTCTGTATATGCTTATAAAAAGAAACAACTAAAAATGTTTTTAATGATTACTGATAATGTATGTTTTTACTGACAATATAAAATAATTTTTTAAAAGGAAATAATATGTTTTTAAAGATAAAAATAATATGAAAAGATAAATCTATACTAGTAATGCTCTCCCCAGTTAATACTAATGCCGGATGATCTGGTATACTAATATAATATATAATACTTCTGAAATTAATTTGAAAATAATCACTTCAGCTCCTACCATAATTTTTAAATTGCTGCGTCACGGAAGCTCGCAGAACCAGTGTTGAATTCAGGGAATGCCCCGGGGTTGAACATCGACCCCCTCCCGAAAGATGTGAGATTTTATGCTTATCCATGGTCTAGAATACCTTTCCTTTAGAACGCCACTGTATCCCCCTCCCGGAGCTGCAGAAATCCCTCCCGGAAAAAGACATCTGAATTCAACACTCCGCAGAACAAAATCAAGGGAAAGGCAAAATCCAGGGAAGCGCTACCAAGGTCAAGTTAGTTTTTTTTTTTTTTTTTTTTTTTTTTTTTTTTTTTTAATGGAGAATATAAACATGAAATAAGCTAAGCTTAAAAAAAAAAATTTTAGCTTATTAATACTTGTTATTTAACACCTGCAAGGCAGTTTTAAGGTGGTTGGTTCTCAAATGATCTGCTCAACAACGCGAAACTTTCTGACACATTTTCTGATTCATTTTTAAACGCAAAAGCATAAAATTGGCTGGCCTAACTATTGAAGCGATTTGGAATCAAATTGGGTTTTCAATTTTTTTTTAAATATATAAATAAATTACTTATTGATTTATAAGCAATTCGTATCACGTGACGATGCGTTTTTTGCCTTTTCTTGTGCTTTCGCGCCAGGAATTCTGTTCAAAATGCCCACTTTCACACTATTTTCTGAAAAATCTTCTGCCTTTACCAAAAAAGGGAAAACGTCTTTCGATTACATAGTTACTGAATGAGAACACCTGCAAATTTGACACGTTTCCGGACAAAAATGAATTTAGAAAGTTGCTATTTTGGATTTGAAAACAAACGGCCATAAACATAAAATAAAAGCAATACAGAAATGTAATGCTAAAAATTCAAAAATGAGCTTCTAGCAGATGTTTTCCAAAATGGAAGATTTGAAACAGATTATTATCTTTTTCGTCCGGGGATCTCTGCCTCAAAAACTTTAAGACTTTAAGATAATTTTTAAACACACGGATGTAAAAAGAAAAACAGAGTTATTTTTTTTTCATGGACAGTTCAGGGGTGATGGTGGTCGGTGGGGGGTAGCAATCCCTGACGTAAAATTCTTAGTATTTTTTCTTCTTCTTTGTGTTTAATTATGTTAACCTGCTTGATTTTTTTTCTTTTTTTTTTTCAAAATCATCTGAGAAAAAAAGTAAATTCAGCTAATTAAATCTGAAAATCCTGGGGGCAACTGACTTCCTTTCCCTTCCGTCCTTGCAGTTGCTCATATGCTACGCTACTTAAGAGAAGGTCAAGTTATTAAAAATGCGGAAATATTTTTACAACGTAAGTGTGTTTTCACACCTGGATAACAGCGGAGTATGTAATGTAATGTAATGAGTTTTTGCTTTAAAATGTTACACGTAACCTTGGGTGAGGTTTGAAGAGTGTTTGTAATAACTTAACAATCCGTGAAATGTTGAAAAAAAAAAACAAGGCCAAAGGTTTGTCAGCTAGAGTGATTTGCGGTTTTTCTATCTGACATTTGACGTGCATTAAGATTTATTATTTTTTACGTTTTCTACACAGTTATATTTTGAGGTGTTGACCATTGTTCATGAACGCCTACAAAACAATATGCAAGAATAATATTACCAGGTGTCCCGATTTACGTGGGACGCCCCGATTTGAACGTGCAATATATTTAGTACTATAGCTGAAGTACTAGCGTTGTCCGGGATTTTAAGAATCTTTGTGTGGAAAAATCAATTTCAAAATTAAACATGTTTTATAGAGAACTTCAAAATGTTAACTAGTCGTTGGGGGCTACCATAATACTTACCCATCATGGATATGTATAATATAAAATATGAAAATAAAACATGTGTAAACTGTTTATAAAATGCATTGCAATTCGAATAAAATCGTGGCTTGATGACGTCCTAAACTTTAAATGCTCTATTGCTGAATTGCGTAAAAGAAACAAACATCCTTATAACTCCAAAAATGATAATCCTATGAACTAACATCATTTATTGCATCGGATTAAACGTCTCATTTCCAATTAAAATATATCTTTGAATTTAAAATTTGAATGAAATACAGGGTCATGAAAAATTGAAGGGTGGGAAAATAGGATTACAAATATCTCGGAAACTCATTATCCGATCGACTTCATGCTTTATGCAAAATTTATGTTTTTTATTGTCTTTTATATTCACTCCTTAAAATAAAAAAAATCGAAAATTTTTACATACCTTTTATCCGAACGATTATTTCGCGAGTCCGAAAAAAATAGTTCAGGATAGTCGAGGTTACTGAAATTCGATAAGCTTCTTTACATTATTACATACTAAGTACATACCAAATTTCAAGTCACTATCTTAATTTGTTCGGGAGATAGAGCGTTTACAGACACACACACATACAGACGAACAGCAAAAAAAAAAAAAAAAAAAATTAGTATGTTTTTCGGAATCTTCAGCGTCTGAAACATGTAAAAAGAAAAGTTTCGATTTTCAAAACGATTACAAGATTTACCCTATACTACGTATGATGGGGTATGTAAAATATGTCAGCATTTCCATAATTGGGTTTTAACATGATTCAATACGTTCCTCAAACCCATATGACATTATATTCGCCTGCTGACGTCATATCTACTTGCTTTTTCTATTATTCATATTGATAGTCTCTTTGTATGGTTCTCAAACATTTGAAAAAGTCCGTTAAACTTCCAGTATCACGTCATATTATTTTTCTTTTTTATTCTCTAATGACGTCATATTAACCTGCTTTCTGTTATATTTATCACTTACACATACTCATACTCCTTGTATTATTCAGAAACGTTTGAAAATTTCCGTTATATTACCAATATGACGTCCTATTAATCTTTTTTTTTTTTCAATTGTTGAAACTTTTTATTTCATTTTTTACGTGGAAATCTTTCAATAGAAAATTAATTATCGTAGAAATAATTCTATTGTGGATTTTTAATTGTTGGCTTACTGCTATAACGAAAAATGTTTAAATTTGATAGGAAAAGGCTGTTAGATTTTTGGTTTTTTATTAATTAAAAATTAACTATACATTATTTTGATTCCGGATTACTTTAGTTGCCTCGGCCGTATTTTAATACACTTATGCGTAACATTTCACGATTCTGACTTCCAAACTGTTGATTTGTATATAGTGCAGACAGACAAGACAAAGGATCGGGGTCCATAAGCTCATGAAATAAGACTAAAACTCGATTTCGTTATACTGACTTAATTATTTCACTTTTTAATATTAGAAGGTTTATCCTGTGCGATTTCAACAAGAGTTTTTCCATTTTGTTCGGATTTATGTGACTTACACAAACTCAAAGTTCGTATTATTCGTAGTTTTTGATGAAAAATACCCAATTTCTCTTAATTTTACCTCAATTATTTTATGAGCGCAATCGTGCAACACTTTCTTCTTTACATATATTATAAAATACATCACAATGTACAATATATTTAAAAATAAAAGTGTTGCAAAATTGCGCTCATAGTAAAATATTAAAAAATATATTAAAAATTGAGGTAAAATTAGGAGAAATTGCGAATTTTTCATCAAAAACTACGAATCATACGAACTTATAGCTAGTGTAAGTCATATAAATCCAAACAAAATGCAAAAACTATTGTTGAAATCGTAGAGGATAAACCTTTTAATATTAAAAAGTGAAATAATTAAGTCAGTATAACAAAATCGAATTTTAGTCTTATTTCAGGGGCCAAAAACACGGCTTATGGATCCTGATCCTTTTCAATTTTATATATTATATACTAAGAGATGTTTGTTGAATATAAATAAAATAACATACAGGACCACGCCAAGAACTGAATAGATGGCCGCCCATATCTGATCATTTTTGGAAGTGTGATTTCAGTAGTTTTAAGCGGATTTTTGCTTGAATTAAACTTTACTTTAATATGTGGCATGTATAAAAATCTTAAGGTAATAAATATGCTTAAGGCAATAAATATGGTTGAATGCTTGTGCTGTACAAAAGCATTCAACTATGTTTCCGTCTATTGGTAAAAATTGCTGAAAATGAATTTTCTAATGTGCTATGCTTATTAAACTAAATTGTAGTATACTATATATAGAGTATATATAAATCTATACATTATATACAGAGCTGCACTAAAGAATGGGTGTACTTTTCGGGCTATGACCTGTAATTGCTAAAATCTTGTTTTCAAATGTGTTTTGCGTTTTCTAAAATGTTTACTTAGGTATCTTATTTACCTAATTAAACAGCAAAGGTTTGTTGAAGTATCCGGGCAGTATTGGAAAGTGTTTCATAATCTATGCTTGATGCGTGATTTTTCTTTCTTGTTTTCTTTTTGAGGGCTGCGCAATGTACTGCCCTATTTCAACGTGTAGAATAAAATTAGGTATCATTTGGATGTAGTGTTGCCGGGTTTCCCAATTTTCAAGGGTTAGTAGACCCGTAACCAGTGCGCTGGGCGCCAAACAGTGTTGAATTCAGCGAGTGGCCCGGGGGGACATTCGCCCCCCCCCCCCGAGCATTGAAATGTCCCACCGGAAGATTTGCGATTTTATGCTTTTAATGGTTAAAAAGGGCAATCCCCCCCCCCCCGGAACTGTACAATGTTCGCCCGGAGCCACAGATATCCCTGCCGGAGAAAAGTGTCTGAATTCAATACTGATGCCAAAAGTCCTGATTTTTCAGGATGCACAAATACTTTTGGGGTACTGGGATGTCAAATACCTTCAAAAAATCAAATTTTCACATTTTATCTTAAAAAAATAGAACAGATTTTGCAGATTACAAATATACAGAGTGTTCCAAAAAACATTGACCTCGGTTTTTACTCCTTAAATATTGATCATAGACATATATTATAAATTACAAAGTTACGTAATAAAAGTTACAGAATTTTATGAAACCGATTAAAATTTTCCAGGGATTAAATTTGAAGACATACAAAAATTAAATTTTTATAAGGCACCTATACAATTTTTTTTTTTTTAATGAGTAAAATGTACCCAATACACTAATAATATGTGCAACTTTTCAGCATTTTATCATAAAAAGTCGCAGAGATGTGTTTAAACAAATTTGGTGAGGGTTAATTATAACTACATCATCACATTATTTATTTATACAGTCATTGTTTTTCGAAATTTGTGAAATTCTTGAAAGTGATTTTCCGACACGATTTTTCCCCTTTGTGAACTCCTATCCAGGCATCGAAAAGTGGTTTAAGTCAGCATTTATGTATTTTCATATCTCTGCAACTTTTTGTAATAAAATGCTGAAATTTTGTACATGGCCTTATTAGTGTATGGGGCACATTTTACTCATTGGGAATTTTTTTTGTACGGAGACCGTATAAAAATTTAATCTTTGTGTTTCTTCAAATTTAATCACTGGAAATTTTTAACAGATTTCGTAAAATTCTGTATCATTTTTTACGTAACTTTGTAATTTATTATATATGTCTATGATCAATATTTAAGGAATAAAATCCAAGGTCAACGTTTTTAAGACACCCTGTATATAATTTATATACGTTTTAACTCTCTAACACTGATTATTACCAGCTTAAAACTGTAAACAAACATTTAAATACCATTGGAAATGGGAACATGTTTTTTGCATTTTCTCAAAATGTGATTTCTTTTTCATGTAATGAAAAATCTGTTGCAATCTCTGTAATTTAAAAATATGATAGAGTAAATGTTATTGCATCTTGTGAACCTATTTTTTGTTTTATTTTTAAACCTTAGGCTATTTTTGTAAATGGGGAATATGTATGGCAAAAATATGCAGATTTTCGATAAGCAAAATTTATTTAATTAGTTTTTTTTTTTTTTTTTTTTTTTGTGTGTGTGTGTGTGTGTGTGTGTGTGTGTGTGTGTATTAAAATGAAAATAACGTGGAAAAAATATGTTTGTTTACATTGTTTTTTTAAAATTATCTTTAAACGTAATTGTTTTACCTTAAAACACAGTAATCCCTTAACAATCGCGAGGGTTACATTCGAGGAAAACCTCAAGAATATTGAAACTATCTATCTACACTAAAATATGAGTTACGTTCTATAAAATTTTAATTAGAGTGACACAGCATTTCAAAGAACGAAAGGATATATGTATTAACAATATGTTATGCATAACATATATGTAGAAGTTGAATGTAGACACGTGTTCATAAATATGAAATTTATTTATTGGAGATATTCAAGTAACTGACTGGAGAAATAATTACAGCTACAAAAGCATAGGTTTTCGTATAAAGTAATTTCAACTCTCTCTATTCGTAAAGACATGGTAATTAATGTGTTAGTGGATCAGTATATGATACAATATTGAAATACGATATTTAAATACAGCTAAATGCTTCAGAAATGCTCTTATTTTCTGTCTAAGTGAAGCTTCAAGTTCATCTCTACGAGAACCCGAACATCCATATATTTAAAACGAAAAGCGCATTCTGTCAAATTCCACATTCTTTTTTCCACATAAAAATGGTCTCATTGCGCATGCTTCAACGGTTTTTGAAGGCTTCTCCCCTCAGAAACGGTAAACCTGTTTAACCTAGGGGGTTTGAAAAGGGTTGATTGAAAACGAATGGAGGCGTCGTAATATAGCCATTGCGTTGAGAGCTAAAGCTTTTTTTTTTTTTTTTTTTTTTTTTTTTTTTTTTTTTTTTATAAAGAACTCCTGTTTTCACTATTAAATATTCACATTTTTTAGCAAAACTTTAAAGAGAGCTTGGATACAGTTATATTTATAACCGATATGAGAACTATTATTTTATTGCTATGTTAAAGGAGCCAACGCAAAAACAAACAAACAAACAAAAAAGTGAGAAGAAAACATTTCTTTTACAACTAGATAACAATATTTTTTTCACGAAATTTTTACACGAGCTGTAAAACCGTTTTATTTATAACCAATAAAGAGTTCGGACAAAAAGAACTTTTTATTTTAAAATTATGAAACGACCCTACGTGAAAAAATCCAGAAAATGAGCGCTTTTATCACTAAATATCAGTATTTTTTCGCGAATTTTTCATTTTTAAATGTAATTCCATACCAAATCGGGTTAAAGATATAAAATAATAAAAACTTCATAATGAATAGAGGAAAGTATATTCAACTAGGTAAATTATATGCAATAGTTGGAGTATCATTGTTGAGATTTTTTTCCAACAGAGCGAAAAACGTTGGTGCGGCTAACCAAAGTATACCCAGGTTCGAGTCCTGATCCCGGCATATTTTCGCTCTGTTGGAAACAAATCTCAACTATGATACTCCAATTATTGGATATAATAAAAACTTGTTGTTTTTAAAATTTATTACCACGGGCTCAGGCAACGCCGGGCCGGTCATCTAGTTTTAAATTAATAGATTGAAGATGCACTTCTAATATCCCCATTGAATTGAATATTTTGCTGTTGTTATTATTTTGCTTTTCTACAACACTCGCTCCTTTTTCAGTTAACAACTGAAAATTGATTTGTAAATATATACATACTGGGAAAACACAGGGGAAACAATCTTTAACCACTATAAATTCTGAAAAAGAAAGAGATAAAAAAAAAATCGCGAATAATCAAGTCAGATTCTCGCGAATGATACATTTTTCCGCATTTTTATATTCGTGAATAATCAAAACCAGGGACCGATTTGCAAATTTGGGAGCCCCCTTGCACCGAGGCTTACAACGGTCTTCAGTAAAAAAAATAAATATATCATTGAAAGCAATAATTATTAAAAATAACCACTACTAGTAGTAATCATTAAATATCATAAAATTATTAAAGTCATGACTTTAATAATTTTATGATATTTAATGATTTTTTTTATAAAATTTCTTCTCAATTTTTTACCAGTGAAAGTTTTTAAAACATCCTCATAAGCAATCTTTTGTGTTCTACCTCACTGACGATTTTTCGAAATCGGGTGCGAAAATGAAAGTATCCTAATAATAAAAAAAAACTGTAAACAAAATCGAAAAAGTAAAAAACGGCTTTTGTAGAGATTGACCTCTACTGTCCAATGGGGAAAAAAATCTTTTAAATATATTGAAATGCAAACGAGATATTTAAAAAAGTTCTCCCATAGAATTAATATTAGCGAGCGGGTGTTTTCGCGTGAGTGAAGCAGTTATTTTTAATTGAAAAAGTAAACAGATTTTTCCATATTCATTTTTAAAACTTCATCAAATTTTGGCCAATAATTGAAAAATCTTCAGTACCATTTAAGGGCCCCTGAAAATCGAGGGCCCTGGGCTCGTGCCCCGATTAACCTGCCATAAATCAGACAATGATTAAAACTCATGAATGTTAAAACATAGTCAGAACATAGATGAAAATTGCTTTTATTTGAAAGCTACAATAACCTTTTTTACATTTAGACTACTTCCTTAGATTGCCCATCAAAAAGCATTGTTGGTACTGTCGTATTAGCCGCATGTACAGTTGCAAAGCGTAAAAAAACCGTGTTTATTCTCGGGAATAAGTCGGGTTTTTTGGGAGGGAAATAATAAAATTCCTGGGAGTTTTCAGAAAGTTTTAGACATGGAATTTTTGAATTTGTAAGCAAAAAGTTTTTTACAAATGTAAACAGAACCAGTAACATAAATACAGAAAAATGGCACAGTTTACATGAAATCTAATGAAATACATGCTTAAGCTGCAGAAATATTAAGTGTGATAAATTTAAATAATATAAGTTGATATTCTAATCGTGGATAGGTAAATATTGAAATGCAAACTAGGGGGCTGTTCAGGAAAGAAGATCAGGCGGCGCGCGGGCGATGGAGATTTAAATATAGAGTGAGTCTATACTGTGACTGAAATTGAAAGGCCTGCGTTCGTTATCATTGATTTGGACATGCAAATCAATGATAATGATCACGGTCCTTCATTTGACTAATTAGCGTATTTTAATGATATTTTGTTAAATTAAGAAGTGAACTTGGTGGCCGAATGGTTAGAGCACTGCTCTTGATTCTGGAGGTTGCGGGTTCGATCCCCCAAAATTTTTGTTTGATTTTTCTGTTTTTTTTTTTTTTTCATTTAAAAATGTTTAATCGGTTAACCGATTAAAAATACAAAGCAATTGCTTTGTATTTTTCATGATTAATGGAATATATTTTATAAAAGCAAAATTTGATATTATTAACAATTACTTATTTAATTAAATACGACAAATTCAGCTATTTTATGATTAAAATTTTACATTACAGTGTCTTTTAATATTTAAACATTACTATTATTATTATTTTCTTTTTAGCAAATGTAAAATAAGAAATGAAAATATAGTCAATTTGCACGAATTTTCTCCATGTTTTTATAATGAGTACTTCAACAGTGAATTTTTAGTACGACTAGAATGCAAAGCATATTTTACAATGTAAAAAATATTATAAAAATAAAATGTAAACGATATACATTATTTAAACTAGAAATATCAGTACCTATTTTTGTAAAGAGGTAAAATACATGTGGTTTACCGTCCAGTTTCGTAATGAATATAAATAAAATATAGTTAGAATGTTTATAAATTTTCAACTGAATGTACAAGTATTTTAGCATTTGTTTCTCGTGTTTTATGATGTTTATTGCAATATAATAAATAATGCAATTTACATCGAAAAATGAACTTCAAGAAAAATAAATTTTTAGAAATTAATAATTATGTTTCAACAAGGTTGTTATCGAAAAATATATTTTAATAAAATGTTTAAAAGCTTTTTTATCAAATTTTAACAAAGATTTTATTTTACTATTATAAATAAAGAAATAAATCTTTTAACATATGTTAAAAGATTTATCGTAAATCAAGGTCGTGATACCAACATATGTTGGTATCACGACCTTGATTTATTAACATTCTATTTATCCCAAAAAATATAAAACAACTGATAAATAATTTTTAAATTAATAAAAATAGGGGAAGAAAATCGGAAATAAACGGCGAGCATTCACTTTGTATCCATACTTTTCAGGTTCATCTGTGTAGGACAACCCAAACGTCAGTAAAGTACATAACAATTTTTGGTACTTTTCGGTTAGCCGGGCGCCAGTGAAAAAAAAAAAAAAATATATATCTACATATATGTTTGTGTATATATGTATGTATATATGTGTCTGTGTATATATTTATATTTGTTTCACTGGTGCCCGGTTAACCAAAAAGTACCTTTTTTTTTTTTTTAGAGTTTACATTAATTTTATAGAAACCACCAATACCGTGTTTCAGGAATTCGGTGATCCGAACGTCCTCTCCCTTGTTAGTTAAAGGTGCACTGGTTATAGAAAATTTAACTTTATAATATTATATGCATTGTTTTGTACAATATATATATTTATGTAACTGCTATCAACTAAACTAATATATCAGTTTTAGTAGGTGCTGTAGTTTAAGAGACATATAAGTTGACAGCAGTTATGTAACTATATGATGTATATATATATATATATATATACACATCATACTTTCGTATTCTATTATTTTTATGTTGGATCAAAGGCTTAAAAAATCAGTTTAGAATGTTAAAAATTTTAAATTTTTCAGATATCCGATCATGTTGCTACAGCTGTATCAATCAACCTACCAAACCAAGTAAGACACAAAAAAGCCCAATCACATGATCAAATCGCCCACAGAATTTTTGTGAGTCACCCGCGCGCAGCGCGCGCTAAAAATTTGCAGGTTATGAACGCGGATCGGGCTATCTGATCACGTGATGCTTTTCATGAAAGTTTCAGGGGTTTATTATGATGAAATAAAAATAGATATTCCTATTATAAGATCCATTTTTTTTGGAGGATAAAGATGTGTAGTCGCTAGTTTCACCTAATCCGAGCCACAGAAGCTTAAAATAATTGAAATAATTAAATTATTTCAATATATTAAATTATTTAAATTTCTGATAAGACCTACTCCATAACCCTTCTCTCCATCGCGCGCGCGCCGCGCGATCTTCTTTCCTGAACACAACCGTCATATAAGGAAAGGGCATGTTTAAAAACAAACAGTTCCATCAACCAATCTACTACTACATTTTTGTCGTAGCGATCATTTCAGGAATCGTTATGGAAACGTAAGCCAATCATATCATGGACCGGTTTAACGTCGACCAATCAAATCGCCCCATCTCATGTGTACAGTAGGAGTCATAAACAACGAACAAGTTTTTCTTGCGAACCAACAATAATACAACCAACGGTGACGTCAGCTGCAACTTTCTTTATTGATTAATATCTACCCCGTAGGATTAACATTAGCGAGCGCGTGTTTTCGCGTGAGGGGAGAGTATCCCTTAAGGCTCAATGGCGGATCGAGAGAGGGATGATGGAGCGATCGCCTCTCCCTTGTGCGATGATAAAAAGTCTCCCAGTCGACATACCTAAGCCAGTTTTAATGCTTTTTAACCTTTTTAAATACTTAAAACAAATACATTTCTCTTTCTTACTCTTTATTGCATAATAAAAATTCTAAAATTTGATTAATACCAGAAAAGTTGTATGAAAATATTTAATATATAAATCTCAAATTTTGGGTAAAATATTCTGTTACAACTTTCCCAGATATGTAAAAATTGAAAATTAAGAGACTGTGAATAAGTCTGAGGGCCAGAAAATATCCCTTAAAAGAGTAAGAATACAATTTTTAGCCAGCTATTCTTAGCAGGAAAACCACGCCGTACGTGTAATAATGAAAAAAAAATCTAAATAAGTAGCAATCGAAAGAGCATAGTGAAACGTGTTTTTTGAGGCATAAATCAATTCTTCTCGTCTCCCCGTTATCGAGATATAAAGTCTTAAAATTTGCTAATTTATTGATTTAATAGGATGGAAGGAGGAGTCGATAGGATGGAATCAGGAGTCGTTACGTTTTCAACGTAACAACATCATCAAATTCCAGTTACTTGTTCATTTCCAGTTTAGTGCACCGCAATACTCCGACATTTTTGGTATGCTTGGTACAAGTCTGGGTTAGTGCGAACTGGGCCACTTCCATTTGAAACGCCCTTGCAATTGCACTAAATTTAAGTTCATGAAATGTTCTTAGCGCCACGATTTTCTATACTTCGATCATTTAAAGGTTCAGTACCATATTGGTCAATAGCATTTTTTTCGGACTTTTTTTTTTATATATTACTACATCTAGGTATGGTTTTTGTTTTATATTAATCTGATTATTGAAATTTCTGAATCAGAACCACGCCTTTTCTCCCTAAATTAAATAAATAAATTAGCAAATTTTAAGACTTTATATCTCGATAACGGGGAGACGAGGGGAATTGATTTATGCTTCAAAAAACACGTTTCACTATGCTCTTTCGATTGCTGCTTACTTAGATTTTTTTCATTGTTACACTATGGCGTGGTTTCCTGGTTAGCAGCAGAATAAATGCTTCATTTATAAGTTTCGAAGTATTGTTTATTGAACTACTTTAGAAATAAAGAAACAAGCAGCACTTTTATACGCAGTAAACTTTTTTTTTTTTCAAATACCTGTCGCAATAATTCTGAACATGAAGCTTTCCCAGCTAGTAAATATAGGCTCTCGCCCAAAAACAGTTCCCACGCCTCGAGTTAGACCACCGACGCAGGTTCGGAACATCAAAGCACTGTTCGATCTTTTCCTGGTGACAAGTGAGACTGCTAAGTTGAAAAGGCCAGACTCATAGGCGACATTGCATGACACTTAAATGGATGACCCAGACCCCCCAGATCGTCACGGTTTCAACCTTGCTTCCCAGAGCAATCGAGATGATGAAACCGCCGTGACCCAATAGAGGTGTAAGGTGCCTATGATAGGGCTAAATGACGGAGGTCACCGCCCATGCCCCCCTCCCCGACCGTCAGGACTTTGGAGAAATTGGCCGGAGAGAGGATTCGGTGCTAGAGATCCGAAGAGAGAGGAGAGTTTCCTCTCTGCTGGGAAGAAGTGAGAATTCTGTGTGGAGAAAAGGGTTTTTACACCCTGCCTCTGAAGGAAGACGACTTCGGTTGTCGCGTGAGAAGGAGAACAGCGACTCAGCGCTGCGAAGTGAAAGTGAGGGGTACCTTTAGTATTACCATGATGTAAATGAATAGAGACTGTTTTACACAAACTCTAGACCGTCTAAAGACTCTGATGAAAACTCAACCCATGAACTTTGAGAGTAAAAGAATATTCATTGACTCATCACTATTGTAATTTTCCAGTGAATAAATTTCTGCTGGTTTTAACCCTTTAAGCGTTAAGCCCGTGTTTTCCCGTATTCCAAATTCTTACGCTCAATCGATAACCCCGGGTTTTCTCCCAAAGGATTTTTGGTCTGCGAAGCGCTGACCCCGTCTTTTTCTATGTACCGGTTTTTGCTCCTGAATCGCTGGGCCCGTCTTTTCCTTACTCTTCTTTCCCCTCTAATAATCTGGTTGATTGACGTATGGGTCGGGAACAGGATAATAGGTTTTGTCAACAATTCTTTGCATTCACTTTACAAGTCATTCTTTCATTTGAAAGATGTTATTGATCTTTAGTAAAACACATCTTCTTTCCAGTGATGTCTTTTTGAAAAGAAATAAATCAGTAGTTACACGGAATAATCCTAAAGTGGTGGAATAATAAATGTAACTTTTCTTTTCATAAGTAGGAAAGACAAGCGAAAATTTAATTAAGAAAGTATCTTATAATTATGTAAAAAATATAATATAGAATACGAAAATATTTTTGAGTTTTCCAATTACGTCTATATGAATAAATGCTAATTAACAATTCTATTTTAAATTGTATTATTTATATTACAGCAAATTGTATTATTTTTTATGTCTGGTATAAAATAGGATAATATGAGCACATTTTCGCATAGTTATATTTTTCTTTAATAATACACGCACACACACCGCACACATACATATACATATATTTTTATATATAGAGAAATTTCTTGAATTAGTTGTTCCATAAATTTGATAATTGGACACTTGTTCTAAAAATAGATTTTAGTGTTAATTAACTGTTAATTTTTGCTTCATAATTAATCTATAACCTTATTAAGTTTAGCGCGGTGTTTTTGACAACTAGGTAGGGAATTTATAGAAATTCTAGCGCACTTTAGTAATTAAACTTTTAATCTGTATTTTAAATGAAAATGCAAAATTCAGTTTAAATTGCATGAAAATCTTATGCATTACTAGAGTAATTTTCTTTTTTTTCTTTCTTTTCTTTTCTTTTTGAAAATAAACAATTATAATACAAATAGTTTTCATATGCGTCGTAAGAGGAATTAATAAAATGTTTTAGTTTTTGATTGGTGACATTTATTTCATTAAAACTTGTTTAAATAAAATTTATTAGCATAACCTGTTTCCTTAAAACTGTTTAAATTGAAATATTGGAGTTTACCTAAAATTTTTCAATATACTATAAATTCTTTGCTTTCTACTCTACGTGCATAATTGCCAACGCTTATGAAATACATACATGAAAATATTAAATTGTTTCGAATAAAATTAGAAAAATATTCTCAATTGTTGTATTTCGGCTAATCTCCCTTTAATACATTTTCTATGCTTACAATTTACAAAAGTTAAATTTGAACAAATTTTTTAAACTTCTGTATAACAAATTAATATCTCAAGGGTTTTTTTTTTTTTTTTTTTTTTTAAGTAGCTAGCTAAGTATATTCAAAAGTTGGTGTGACTGATGCCACATATTTATAAAAGTTTCAGCTTTTCAAGTTGATGTTTTAAGGAACTACACGTGTCTAACCTTTGAACAAATATTCTAGGATACAGTTATTAAAATTAGCTTCATATTATTAAGACTAAAGCATAATTTGAAATAATGTATAATTTTAATTCAAAGTATTATAAGTACAATACTAAAAATTGCAATTTAACTAATGTAATTGTATTTTTAATATTGCATTATATAGCGTTATTATTTGTGCCATGTAAATGTAATCTAAAAAAATGTAATTTATGTAATTTATTTGAAATATAAAAAAGTATTTATTAATAACAACTTCTTTAAGTCCTTCTGCTAAATTTTTAGTTTTTGGTGAATGTATTTTGTTTGCAAATTACGCATTTAAAAACCAAACAAAATAAAAATAATTAATGAAGAGTATGTTTATATGTAATAGAATTTAGTGAATAGACCTACTTTATTAAAAAGAAATTAATGACGAGGCCTGTTTTAGTAAAAGACATTTTGTGAAGTGTCCTGTTTTATTAAGAGGACTTTTGTGAAGGCACCTGTTTTAAAAAATAGATTTTTGTGAAGGGTCCTGTTTTATTAAATCGATTTTATTGAAGGGTCACTACATAGGCCCCAAATTTTACCAGGATAGACCCCTGTATTGTAATCAAGAAAACATAATGTACCTGTAATACTGTAGTTCATACAATGCAAATGTAATTCAAAATGTTAAAATAAAATTGTTAATTTATTAATTTTCTTTTTCAATTTGAAGAAGAAGAAAAAGCTTCATAAGTGATAAAATGAGAAAATGAGAGAGAAATCATGCGAATGCTAAAATTAAAATTATATTTGAAATTTAGCATAGTAATATATAAAAAAAATAAATATATTAATAAGTAATAAGCTTATACTACAGCAAAAAAAAAAAAAAAAAAAAAAAAAAAAAAAAAAAAAAAGAAAAAGAAACTAAGAAAACAAAAACTTTAGAATTTACTGCCCTACATGGAACTTTCCTTATATTATGCACGAATTTGAACATAACAAAAATAATATGGATTACAATGTTTCAAATTACGTTTACATTGCATAATAAATAACATTTTAGAATACAATGCTTCAAATTACATTTACATTACATGAAAAAAAATTAAAGATTACAATATTTCATAATACAATTCGATGACATAAATTGCAATATTTTGTATTGTGCTAACAATTCTTTGAATTAAAGTTATACATTATTTCAATGTGAGTATTTAAAATTATTGTCACTTCCGATAATGAGGTGAAGCTAATTTTAATAATTGTACCCTAGTAATTTTATTTTTCTTGTATGCCTACAAGGCTCCATAGTGCAAACTAGTATCTGTTGATGTGAAAGATATGCAAATGAATATATTTTTCACTTTGAATTATTTTGGGTGTGTCAATAGTTCGTAAATTTTAAGTCAATTTACTTCCACCCACACCTGTCTGGTTCACATTATGACAATACAGTCCCTATATTGTAATCTCCTATTCAGTTAACTTTCCCCCTCCTTTTTCATGTCAATATGCAAACTTTGACGCATGTGAATCTGCAACAGTTTTAGAGAAGAATTGAAGATCTTCAAAACACCCCCAAAAATAAGAGGAAGAATTAAAAAGAAAAATAACTCAGCAAGTTTATAACACATACGAAGCAATATATATTTATTTATTTTTAAAAACTGACAGTTGATATCACTTAACAGATTTAAAGCTGTTAAATGTCAGCTTTGTTGAAGATTTTCAAGAGGATTTAATCCGTATTTACACTAGTTTTCCAGAAAATCATGCATTAGATCGACAGTGGAGACGGGAAATCGAGCTGGCTCCTTTCATCAATAGTATACTAATCACTTGTCTGTGCCTTTTCTTATCCACATAAAAACGCAAAGAAAAAAGATATAGATTTCAGGGACATACAATTTATCAAATTTAGTCTAGCATGATCAAAAGCTCTTCAAACTTTCGGCCATTTCTGCATAAAATTTATGCATAAGAGTAATATAGAAAATATTAAACAAGGGAAATATAAACTGTTTTATCTAATATATGTCAAATCAACTATTCTTTGGACTTTTTCTCGTTCCTTCGTTTATTTATTAAAAAAAATAAAAAATGAAATAGTTTAAAATTTATTAGTTGTTTTTATTTTTCCGATGAATAGCTAGAATGAATGATTTAATACAGCAAAATTTGGAAATAATTGTAATATTTTTCTGTACGTATGGTAACATAGGTGACCAAATTTACGCGCCATACAACTTTCTGAATTTGCAATCAATTCGGTAACATAACAGAGAAATATAAAGCAATATATGATCTTACAAACAAAATACTGCACTGCTGGTTAGCAATTTAAAACTAACTTCATTTATTAATCTAGTACACATGATAAATAAAATTTTGAAGTTATTATTTACACATAAAAAAAATACTATTTAATTTTTTGTGGTGAATTGTATTAAAAAATTGTTAACGAATCAAAATGAAGAATATTCTTGGATAGATCCATCACTAAAGGACTATTGTGTCTCTTTTTTTTTGGAAGGGGGGGGGGGGTGTCAAATTTCTTTATGAGCCATTTTTATATCTGTTCTCAAATCTAACCTGCTATTTTCTGATATTTTCATTAAAAAAAATTTATTTGTAGATAGACAAAATTGCAATAATGTTTTTTAATGTGTAAAAAATGCTGGTTTCATTCAGATACCAAGAAATCGAATAGCGTATAAATTATTTTTATAAAGATAAACAATCTTTCTGAAAATATTGTCAAAATTGGCATTTTAAAGCAATCTGAAGGGCTTAGCAGTTACGGAAAAGTCATCAAGAGGAAGAAATTTCCTATAATTCAGTTTGCACCTGTCTGCAGGAAAATGAAAAAGTTAGATTCTTAGACGCTTAACAAGTTTTGAAAAAAAAAAAAAAAAAAATCCGCTCAACACCGCAAAATTTTTTGGCACATTCATGGGACATGTTTGACATTCATGTTTGACATTATACATAAAAGAACACAATTGACGAGTATCACTATTAAAGTGATTTTGAATCGAATAGTTTCTTTCATTTTTCTATAAATGTCTTACACCTTGAGTTATAATCAATTACTCTTTCATGACGACCTTTTATTGGCTTCCACGTGCGGAAATTGTTTCAAAACGACAAATTTGATAGCATTTTCGGCACAAATCTACTATCCTTAATTTATTAAGCACTTTTCCATGCTATTCATATATCTCTCATTAAAAAGAATATTACTTAAAAAATATATTATTAATTATTATTATTTTTTTAAAATATCAGTGTAACTCGGCATTATGTATGCGACGCGATGTTTGACATTACAAGCGATGTTAAAAGTTAAAAGAATGAAATATTTATATATGTATAGAAAGTACCCACGACTTATTATTATTATATTTTTATTTTTATTTTTATTCATTCCAAAAGTTACTTTTTACGGGTAGATTCTGGCAAAATTTGCGTCTTATTTAGGGTGCCTTCACAAAAATCCATTTAATAAAACAGAGCTCTTCACAAAATTACTTTCTATAAAATATACTCTTCATTAATTATTTTTATTTTGTTAGATTTTAAAATGTGTAATTTATAAACAAAAAAAGTTCACCGAAAAGGAAAACTTTAGCAGAATGATTTATTTAAGAAGTTATTTTTAATAAATTCTTGGTTTGAATTTGAGTAACAGGATTTCATTTTATATTTTACAAAAATGTAATAAATTTCGTAACAATAATTTACTTTAAACAAAATGGGCATCAAGAAAACAACCTGCATCGACCCCTGCTTTTTTTCTTTATTCGACAGAATGTGTGATATTTTAGACTGCTCTCAAATAGAAACTTTCGGACACATTCCTGCAGATATTTTCATTAGAAAATACATAAAATTGTCAGGTTATTTTATACATATAAAGGGAAATCAAATAGGATTTTCCTTTTTTCTATGAAGAAAAGCTATCTTTCGGAAAGACTTGCCAAATTTGTCTCTTTTGTACCGCTTTTTGGGACAAAACAGCATTCAATTGCAAAAATTCAATAATACTGAATTTTGTTAATCAGTTAAAATTATTATTTAATTATGTATACCATTCACAAATGGTTTACTAAATGAAAAAATTAAAGGTTTACAAAGTTAAATGTAAATACACGTTTTACGTTTGTTTATTTCAACCATAGCCATGAAAAAATTCTAAAAACGAACAAGAAGGTGGTAGTCTCTGTTATTCATAAACAATTAAATATTCTATAATTGTACTACAGAATGGATATTTTTCAAATGAACAAAGATTAAAAAATCTCCCTCCTCGCAAAAAGATGTATAAATTTTAATGAAAGAATCATCTTAAAATGTTGCTTTCTTGTTTATATCCAATTTCAAATACCATATATTTTGTTTCATTAAACTTTTAATATGGGGTATACTATGCAAATAATGAAAGATGTCATTATGAGTAAAAATAATACTATTTTTCGCTAGGCAATATTCGATTTTATTTATGCAAATACAAATTATAAAAATTTAAAATAATACATTTGATATATATATCACTTATAAACTAATTAAACTACGTGTTAGATTTCGTAACTGTAAAAAAAACTTAATTTAAAATATTCATTTGAATCTGTATGTTTAAATCTTACAGCAAAGATTAATATTATTAGTTAGTTAGATTACTTAGGTTAGTTAGTTACTATTATTAGAATGTCTATGGTTTAAACCTACAGCACAACTTCAATACAAAAACATAATTCCCTGCATTTTGATCTCAACAGTATGAAAAGACAGTCTTGACATATTCACTGCAATAAGGTAATCCTTTCTTGTACAAACATCCATTGTATTTGTACCCGCCTACCAAACAAAGCATACAAGCTATGCACACATCCCACGTTGGGGGGATGAAAAAGTTGTTTTGAACAGTTTGTTGAAATCTGGAAATCTTAGGACAGACTTTAGCAAAAGAGCTAGCAGTGATTTACAAGCATTCTTTTCGGGAAGAAAAGTAAAACAGTTTGAAACGGTGAAAGGGTTAAATAAGAAATCTGTCTCCCGTGTTACTACGCTACCTAAATAGAGAGATCCCGCTCGGAACACAGGAGTTATGACAGAAATGGTGGCAGCTCGGAAGGGATCTAGTTTAGCAGAGTGAGGACGTGACGGAAACAGCGAGTGCAGCTGAAACCAGAGTGGATTAAAGACTCTACACCCGCCAGTTTGGGCAGGGCCGGACAGCCGAGACGCACAGCCGGACTCTACACCCGCCAGTTTGGGCAGGGCCGGACAGCCGAGACGCACAGTCGGACTCTACACCCGCCAGTTTGGGCAGGGCCGGACAGCCGAGACGCACAGCCGGATACCACACCCGCCAGCCGCCAGTTTGGGCAGGACAGCCAGACTCTACACCCGCCACTTTGGGCAGGGACAGACGGACGAGTAGCGCACAATTTTGAGCAGAGACGGACAGCCGAGCCGAGAGAAACTACACCCAGGTAAGCACTGTTTTGATTCCAATAGAGGCTTTGAGGTGTTGTAACAATGATATGGGCAGAAAGTGTAATTTAACTTGTTTGTAAACTCTTAAATATATGAAATTTTATAATATTAAGGTCAGGAAAATCTTTTAGAGATAGTAAATTAAAATTGTTGTGAAACTAAGTTATTTATGTCTCAAGAAAGTAAAATTCTGTAATTGTCGAAATTTTTAGAAAGAGTGAACTCTGAAAATTTTAGGCCATAGAATTGTTAATATTTTCATGAAAAAAAGGGAAAGAAAATCCCGTTTCTAAATAAATAAAACTTAAGTGCAGTAAATTTAATATTTGAATATTTCCGATGAGTTCACGCATATGGTGAAAGAAATTTTCAGGTACCAAGCATGTCACATGTGGAATTGGGTTTTACCGGAACTCAAAAATGCGAGAATTTAATGAGTAAATTAGCAGTTAATTTATCTGTTAAAATTTTATGAATTCATGAATATTGATTGTATTTTGTGTCGAGTAGAAACTACTGTATTTATTTTTATGTTGTTTTGGGAGTGAAAAAAATTGTGTATTTTTTTATTGCATTTATGTGCGGGAAATTGGAATTAAATTGTGTTAGAATTTAAAATTAGTGATTATGGCAGGCATATCGGGATTTCGAAAATGCGATCTGCAAACCCTTGCGATAGAATTTGAAGTAGAGGTTTTGTCAAATGATACAATTCCTAAATTGGTTAAAAAGATAACGGAGGCCCCCGATTATGATGAGACTATGGCGTTAAACCAATTAAAGTTGATTGAAGAAGACCGTGTAGAGAGATCGAAATTGGAAAAAGATAAAATTGAGAAAGAACATGAGCTCGCGAGAATTAGGGCCGAACGGGAAAATGATACTTTAACGTTATCATCTAGTCAAATAGAAAGGGAACCTAAAATTCTGTTAAAAAATGTGTTACCTAAATTTGAAATGGGAAAATCGGAGATTTCCTTATATCTCAACTTATTTGAGAGACAGGCATTAAAAGCGCAATTAGATAAGTCGCAATGGGTAACAAATTTGCTAGGTTTACTTCCTATAGAATTGACAGAAGTTATTCTTAGAGAACCACCAGACGAAACGGACAATTTTGATTTTGTGAAGGGTTAATTACTCGAAAGGTTTAAAATTAGTGCAGAAGACTTCAGAATCAAATTCGTAACAACACCACGGTCCGAAGAAAAAAATTGGAAAGATTTTTCGTATGAAATTACGAATTATTTCGACCAATGGTTAAGCGGTATTCAGGTGTCCGAATTCAGTCAACTTAGGGACCTGATAATTACTGACCAGATCAAACGGAAAGTGCCCTCTGAAATTAGACAGCATTTTATTGACTCTTGGAGTACAATAATTAAGCCATTGGATCTGACCCAAAAACTTGATCATTATGAGGCGGTCAGAAGAACGGAGAGAAAACAAGCTCCCCCTAAAAACCTAAATAATGGAAAATCGTTTGAGAGGAATAGATTCACCGATAAACCGAAAGTGGAACAAAAGGGGCTTGAAGTAAAAAGAAACTGGCGTGATCGGGATGAACAAAAAAATTAGGGACGAAATTTTTGAACGGAGAAGAGGTATGTCCTGTTTTATTTGTAATAGCCCCGACCATCTCCGATACTCTTGCCCAGAGCTAAAAAGGATAAATGATAAACCCGAAATAGTGTGTCAACTGGCAGACTTGAACGATTTAGATGAGAGTTTCGATCCCTATCTAAGCGAAGGGATAGTAAATGGGAAAAAAATGAAGATATTTAGGGATACTTGCAGTTCGTTGGACTTACTTAGTGCAAATGACGTAACCAAGGAACAGTATACGGGAGAGGTAGTGAGAGTAAGACAACCCCTTGATAACGAACTAAAATGTCTACCCCTCGTAGAAATAAGACTTCAGACAGATGTGGGTGACCTTTTAATCAAAGCCGCAGTGGTAGATAAGAATACCGAAATGTCTTATTATTTATTAGGGAACAGAACGCAAAATTTGTTAGACAAAATGAAGGCGAAACTGCCTATTAGCCTTGGGAATTTGACGCAACAGAAAAATCGTGAAGAGGACAATTCAATTCCGCCTAAACCCACAAACTTGTTAGCTTCGGATTACGACAATAATCCGCACGGTAAAATTCCTACGGAAAAAGAAAGGAAAAGAGGAATTAAATTATCCCCCAAATCTGAGAAGTCAGAAACGACTAACATGGATAGTCAGAAAAGAAAGGGTTTTGATACTATACTCCCCTACAGTCTAAGCGGGAAAGAAAAGCATTGTGAATCTCCCCCTAGAACAATTTTAGCTAGAGAACCCGTCGTTCTATTTTCAAGGGAAAGTACAAAGGAAAGAAGTAAAAAGGGTCTAGCGAGGTCCCTGAAAGAAGGATCTTGGGAGAAGCGAGTAGCTGACCGGTTATTAGTTGCTTTTAAAAGACGCTTATTCAGAGAACTCAACTTATACAAATCCCGTTACAAGGTTAGTTCGCAGAAAGAAATAGGGCGCGTCGTAACTGACCCTATTCAAATAGTATGGCCTTCTGAAAAAGAGCTGGGACATTTAAAGTCACGTCCCGAAGAAAAGGGAAAAGAGTTGAAAATACCTAATTCCAATGCGAAAGTTATGGATAATTTGTTCCAGGATAGGGAGTCAGGTAGTGTTAAGACAGGCGTAAGTGAAACGAGAATAGAAAACGTAATGAAAAATTCCAAAGGGAATGATAGGTGTGAGATTGTCACAAAGGGATGTTCATCTTTAGAGGAGAATGAAATCCGGGAATTTAAGGATGAGGGACAAAATAAAGACACCGTCTTAGAGGCAAAAATTAAGTTTAAGTCTTCGGGAAGGAAGTCCCCAAAAAGGGTGGACCGGTATCTCGCGTTAGGAAGAAAGCAAAAGAAATTCTTCGAATCTAATTGTTTAGAAACCTCGGGTTTCCTATCGCCGCAAAACAAAACTGAAGTCAGCGACGTTAAACAGTGGGAAAACAACGCCGAAAAGAATTTCCGATTAATTAGAGATTTGGGGAAAATGCAGGAAGATCGCCGATCGATTGGTTACCGCCCCGGAAGACGCAAATCCACGGTCTGACTGCTTGAGTCGTGTAGGTTGATTTTCTGTTTAACGACGTGTATATAAATCTCTAATTCATTTATTTATGTAATTGTATTGTTTTAATTGTGTAATGGAATTTATGTGTTTATGATAATATATTCAGGAATGTAATGTACAATTAGTGTCAGTAAGTACCCATATTTGAGCCTCTGTTGTGATCGAAACAGGTGTTTAGGGTGCTCCAGTATAGATTTTTCCCTACTATGAAAAATTTCTCCGAGGTGTGCTGTGATGCTGTGAGATCTTGAAGCTTTCCCAGCTAGTAAATATAGGCTCTCGCCCGAAAACAGTTCCCACGCCTCGAGTTAGACCACCGACGCAGGTTCGGAACATCAAAGCACTGTTCGATCTTTTCCTGGTGACAAGTGAGACTGCTAAGTTGAAAAGGCCAGACTCATAGGCGACATTGCATGACACATAAATGGATGACCCAGACCCCCCAGATCGTCACGGTTTCAACCTTGCTTCCCAGAGCAATCGAGATGATGAAACCGCCGTGACCCAATAGAGGTGTAAGTCGCCTATGATAGGGCTAAATGACGGAGGTCACCGCCCATGCCCCCCCCCCCCCCCGACCGTCAGGACTTTGGAGAAATTGGCCGGAGAGAGGATTCGGTACTAGAGATCCGAAGAGAGAGGAGAGTTTCCTCTCTGCTGGGAAGAAGTGAGAATTCTGTGTGGAGAAAAGGGTTTTTACACCCTGCCTCTGAAGGAAGACGACTTCGGTTGTCGCGTGAGAAGGAGAACAGCGACTCAGCGCTGCGAAGTGAAAGTGAGGGGTACCTTTAGTATTACCATGATGTAAATGAATAGAGACTGTTTTACACAAACTCTAGACCGTCTAAAGACTCTGATGAAAACTCAACCCATGAACTTTGAGAGTAAAAGAATATTCATTGACTCATCACTATTGTAATTTTCCAGTGAATAAATTTCTTCTGGTTTTAAATAAGAAATCTGTCTCCCGTGTTACTACGCTACCGAAATAGAGAGATCCCGCTCGGAACACAGGAGTTATGACAATATCATGGACCGGTTTAACGTCGACCAATCAAATCGCCCCATCTCATGTGTACAGTAGGAGTCATAAACAACGAACAAGTTTTTCTCTAGAACCAACAATAATACAACCAACGGTGACGTCAGCTGCAACTTTCTTTATTGATTAATATCTACCCCGTAGGATTAACATTAGCGAGCGCGTGTTTTCGCGTGAGGGGAGAGTATCCCTTAAGGCTGATCGTCACTCATTTTTAAAATCCTGTTTCGCTCAGATAGCAGATCAGTGCTTACCCCCCCGTGCTGTCAAAGAGGCGTTACCGTTAAATGCCCTGAAGTACAACCACCTGTATCGGCAGTCTGTTGACAGAATTTTTGACTCTGTGGTCAGGGGAAAGTGACCGCAGCTCTCTCCCCCTTTAGAGGAAGGTGATCTATTTTCGTTATTAGGGTGAGAAGGATTTTGCAGAGAATTTTGAACTCTGAGTATTGTTATGTGTGCAACTTGGACTTTCAACAGGCAGTTTGAAACATTCAGAATAATTTCGACTTTTATACCGGCATAAATTTATTAAATACCAGCTCTTTAGCAAATACTTGATGAAATAAAATTTGGCAATAAAAAATGATTCAATGTAGTTTTTCTGGCTAAAATTATTTAGATGTACTTCTTGCTAAAAGGCGTAAAATAAAAACATTATAAACAGTAAAATAAGTTTCATTAGACTGCTGACATGTTTCATGATTTAGATTACTCTATATTATCTTTATTGTATGTTAACCTTTATCTTCAAATTTTAAAATACATATACATTAAACCAAATTGTTTCTGAACATTTTCCAAATTTTATTAGATAATGTGCAATATTTTTTAAATTTTTCTTTAGATTGCGTAAAGCAACATTAATTTACTGCACTGTTAAAAATCTCCAGTTTTTGCTGCAGACACACTCCACTGCTTTTAGAGAAAACGGTTACTTTACTATATTATGGAGCATTTTCATTGGTCAGAATAGAGGATATTCTATAAAAGCGGTGGAGTGACTATGCAGCAAAAGCTGAAGATTTTTTACAGTGTACTGAAAAACCAATACACATTTGATTGTATAATTACTGCATTGTGTATTTTAAACAAACAAACGCAAAGTACTGTTATAGATAAAAAATGATTAGACATCATCATGTAAATGAAATGGAGGGAGAGTGAAGATTTTAGTAAGTCTGTGAGTTGCATATTCTTTTTTCAATATAAGATATCTAAACATGTTCCATAAATTTATCAAATACGTTAAAATTCGATATTTTCATGGGATTTTGTGCCCATTTTATAAACGATAATATATAGCCATTAGTATTTCGCATTGGATAAAACAATGAAAATCTTTTTATTCTCCCCCGTTATACAACAATACATAGCTAACGAAATCCATTTTTATTTATTTATTCTTTTATTTTTTAAAGTTTTTCATCTGTTATTAAAACATTTTTTGAAACAAAATCCATCTAGATATATCAAAAAATATACTGGATACTTTTAAAGATTGCATATAGGTAAAAATAATTTCTAAAAAATAAATTAGTAAACGGTTAATTTATAACCTACTTTCTAATAAAATTAGGTCATTTTCTAAAAATAGTCATACAATTTTTTAATACTGCAACATTTTTTTTTTTAAATTAAGAAAACAAACTTTATGAAAACCACTGAAAAATGCAAGCAATATAATGTACAAATAAATAATAGATTACTAGTAAAAATAAATCATAGATAACGATAAGTAGCTATACATTACGATTTTACTCAAAATTAATTTGATTAGTTTTCTTTCAAAATATTTTACAAATCAGCATTCTTTTATATATATATCTTCTTTTATATATATATATATATTCTTTTATATATATTCTATATTATATATTTATATATATATATATCAATATCAGCATTCTTTTTTCTATGTACATATACAAAACGCAGAACGATGAATGATCATACGAAATGTTTTTGAAAAGGCGGCTTTTTATATAGTACACTCACATTTCGTTAAAACATGTTGTTTTATTAATAATTGCGATTAAATAAAAATTAGTGAAAAACACAATCTCGAAGATTTCGTAGGAAAGCTTCGTACGAGTGCACTGGTATTATAATAATAAAATAGAACAAAAATCATAATGAAAGAGTTTCGTAAATAATTCAGTAATCAGCTTGAATTTGCTATACTCAAACAGTAAGAAAAACGAAAATATTCAGTTTTATGTTCCGTTAAGTGTTTCCGCTTATAATATTTTTCATTTTTAGTGTCAGAAAGCTCCGAAATTTCATTAAAAAAAGGGTTCTAATTTACGAGTTTCGAAGAGGTATTTTCAATGGAAATAAAAATAAGCATGCCATAAGACAAAACGACAGACCTTGGATAAATCATGATAAGGGGGGGGGGGGCAGAACCAAATATCCTTGATAAAATACGTGATGTTGACGCAATTGTATTTTTTTTTTTTTTTTTTTTTTTTTTTTTTTTTTTTTTTAAATTTGTGAATGAAATGTACGTTTATGATGTAATGTTTTATTGATGGAGGCATTTCAATATTTTGTGTTTTAGGGTTCAAGAACAAGCAAAAACGTCTATATGAAAAATTGTAGATGCGTAAATATTTATTTAATTAAATTTTCTGAAACTGTCAAGCCATGCAGTTCCTAGTTGCCGTGGCGGGGGATTTTGCCCCTAAATCAAAGTTCGTTTCGATAGATTTTCATTTAAAAATATATAAAATCCTACAAATTCGAGAGTGTACGTTGTCGAGGGTAGCAGAACCCCCCAGCATTGTAGGTTCGTTTGGATTTTTTTTTTTTTTTTTTTTTTTTTTTTTTTTTTTTTTTATAAAATGAAAACAGATCGGAGCGTACATAGCACCCCCCGGAGTACGCTGCCGATGGCAGTGGGGCCCTCAACTCTAGGGTCGTTTGGATATATTTTCGTTAAAAAATATAAATTCATATCAATCCGAGGATGTACACTGTCGAAGGCAGTGTGGCCCAACATTACGTTCGTTTGGAAAGATTTTCATTTCAAAATATAAATAACTGAACACTAATTTTAGATATAGTGAAGTGACATTTTCTGAGTTTGTCGTGCTATTTTCTAAATGTACCTAATTGTTTCAAATGTATGCTCACATTATGTGAATACTACAGGTCTGCGGCCGAAATTTCCAGGCCTGGCCCGATCTACAGAAAAAAAAAATTCCCCGACCCGGCTCGTTATAAAAGTCAAAAGTTCAGCCCGATCCTAGCCCGGTATAATGACTAAAAGTCAAATACAGTCACATCAATTCAAAAATGCTACAACTCCCAAATTTATTTCTGCCTATGCCCAGTTAAACTACCATATTGATATATTTTAATGAATCTCTACTTGTTTGTAAATGTCTGAGTTATCATTAAAATCTTTAGTCCATGTTCCATGGCTTGGAGACTTAAAAATCTGAAAAATGCTATACAGCAAAAGCTCCTCAACACGGAATCGCATAGGAGAAAAGGAAAATCCGTTATAGACAGGTACTCTGTTTATCATGTATACGTCGTCTACTATAAATGTATTATACTCTTTTTTTCACGAATTATTATATCTTTTCTATCTTGCATGGATCAACACATTTTTTCCGTAGACAGGATTCCGTCATAGACAGGTTCCTTTTCATAAGTTTTATTACACTTTAATTTTTTGCCTACATATATATGTCATATTCTTAAAAAAAATTCAATTGTAGAATAATGTCGATATAAAAATATCTGTCGATTTTTTACAAAAAATATTGGAGCAGGCCAAATTTTACGGATTTTTACACAGGGCAGGCCGGACCAATTGATATTCATATGGTTTCGCGGTTTGGGTCGGGACCGGGCGTGAAATTTCGTCCTATACAGACCTCTAGTAAGCCCTGAAAAAAGAAGTCTGGTCTGGCCCGGGCGTAAAAAGAAACGCTTCGTTAAAAAGTAAGGCCCGAGAAACCCTTCCCCGAAAAGAGCAAAGACTAGGCTATCCCGAGTCTCGCGAATAAAAATAGACCTGAAACCGGCTCGCGGACTGGGCCGGGCCGGGTTCCGGCTTCACACCCATGCAGATCTCTAGCGGATACACTGTGCTATTCCCATACATGCTATGCCGTTTTCTGATTGTCCTGTGCTGTTATTAGTGTTTAGAATAAGTAATATACAAAAATAAATACAGCTTATTTGAAAATTAATCTAAATATAATAACCAATGATACCATTTAAAATTATATTTCGCGTTATGCTCAAGTAATAGTCATTTGCCAAATACAAATATGCAATTTCCAAATAGTATATAGCATAGTTATAGAAAAATAGTATATAGCATACAAGACATAGATTTTTAACGCCGATGTGGTTAAAAATGGAGTACGAGGAGCTCTGTGAAAAAATACTTATTTTAGCTTTTTTTTTCAAGATTATATTCTTTATTTTTCAAAAAGCGCTCTGGACTGCGAAATACAGTCACATCAATTCAAAAATACTACACTTCCCAGATTTATTTTTGTCTAGGCCCAGTTAAACTACCATATTGATTTATTTTAATGAATAATCTCTACTTGTTTGTAAATGTCTGAGTTATCATTAAAATCGTTAGTCCATGTTCCGTGGCTTGGAGACTTAAAAATCTGAAAAATGTTATACAGCAAAAGACGGAATCGCATAGGAGAAAAGAAAAATCCGTTACAGAGAGGTACCCTTTTTATCATGTACGTCGTCTACTATAAATGTATTATACTCCTTTTTTTCATGAATTAATATATTCTTTTCGCACGGATCAACACATTTTTTCCGTAGACAGGATTCCATCATGGACAGGTTCCTTTTTATAAGTTTTACTACACTTTAATTTTTTGCCTAGAAATATATGTCATATTCTTCAAAAAAAAATTTTTTTCAATTGTAGAATAATGTCGATATAAAAATATCTGCCTATTTTTTGCAAAAATTATTGAAGCAGGCCAAATTTTACGGATTTTTATACAGGGCAGGCCGGGCCAACGATACCATTCAAAATTGTATTTCGCATTATGCTCAAGTAATAGTCATTTGCCAAATACAAATATACAATTTCCAAATAGTATATAGCATAGTAATAACGCTTGACGGCAGTGTTTCAAGAAACTGTAAAATGAATTTATTTCATGATTGCATTATTAGTAACGAAGAGACTATAATATAATTATTTTGACACAGGTGAAAAATTTTAATTCATCTTTAAATTTAAAAAAAAGATGTGAAAAAACATACAGAGGCTAGAATTAAAATTTGTGCTTAAAAAAATGTGATAAAAATTAACATAATAATAAAAATAATTAATTTTTATGTTGATGATACCATTTGATGTATTATTTCAAGTATAACTCGTCTACCTTATATAAATTCTAAAAGTGAATGTAATTATGTAAAACAGTAACAAATTATGTAACAAATGTTACAAATTATGTAAAACTAACTATAATGCAAACAATATAACAAAGTGTTAAACATATATTTGAAAATTATTGAAATAAACTACATAAAGATTTAAAATAATCAAATTAAAAACATGGAAATAAACTGTGCTTATGAAAAACAGAATTCTGGATAAGAAATACACTATACTAGCTTGAAAATGTCTTTCCTTCACCCCCTAATACTAACCCCTAAAACATCTCCCCTACCTAAGTCATTATTCAAATCGAACAAAGAGAGCGGGGAATCCTTTCATATCGAGTGATAGATTGCCTAGCGGGGGGAAAGCACCGAGCTGATCAAAATAGAAATATATTTTTTATTTTAATCATAGCTACTTCCCTAATAAATTTAAATAAAATATTTTTATATCAATGTATAAATCAGAAACACTAGTTTTTTCCGCGTTTTTTTAAATTTTCAAACAACCTATTAGAACTGCCAGAAATTCCAATTTACTGAGGCATAGTAATTATTTTGATTATACTCAGATTATTTGACATGAAATCAAGTATTTAAAATTATTTTTAATGAAAAATGAAAACTGGGGTAAAGAACGACAAGTTTTAAGAATTGTATGCAAAAAACAAAATTTAAAAAACTCCATTTTTTCATGAGATATCCTTAGAAAAGTGAGGAAACTTATCCCCATTGGATTAACATGGAGAACGGAAAAGGGAAATTTAACTGACGAGCACCCTTAAGGCTCAATGGCGGATCCGAGGGAGGGATGATGGAGCGATCGCCTCTCCCTTGTGCGATGATAAAAAGTCTCCCAGTCGACATACCTAAGCCAGTTTTAATGCTTTTTAACCTTTTTAAATACTTAAAACAAATACATTTTTCTTTCTTACTCTTTATTGCATAATAAAAATTCTAAAATTTGATTAATACCAGAAAAGTTGTATGAAAATATTTAATATATAAATCTCAAATTTTGGGTAAAATATTCTGTTACAACTTTCCCAGATATGTAATAATTGAAAATTAAGAGACTGTGAATAAGTCTGAGGGCCAGAAAATATCCCTTAAAAGAGTAAGAATACAATTTTTAGCCAGCTATTCTTAGCAGGAAAACCACGCCGTACGTGTAATACTGAAAAAAAAATCTAAATAAGTAGCAATCGAAAGAGCATAGTGAAACGTGTTTTTTGAGGCATAAATCAATTCTTCTCGTCTCCCCGTTATCGAGATATAAAGTCTTAAAATTTGCTAATTTATTGATTTAATAGGATGGAAAGAGGAGTCGATAGGATGGAATCAGGAGTCGTTACGTTTTCAACGTAACAACATCATCAAATTCCAGTTACTTGTTCATTTCCAGTTTAGTGCACCGCAATACTCCGACATTTTTGGTATGCTTGGTACAAGTCTGGGTTAGTGCGAACTGGGCCACTTCCATTTGAAACGCCCTTGCAATTGCACTAAATTTAAGTTCATGAAATGTTCTTAGCGCCACGATTTTCTATACTTCGATCATTTAAAGGTTCAGTACCATATTGGTCAATAGCATTTTTTTCGGACTTTTTTTTTTATATATTACTACATCTAGGTATGGTTTTTGTTTTATATTAATCTGATTATTAAAATTTCTGAATCAGAACCACGCCTTTTCTCCCTAAATTAAATAAATAAATTAGCAAATTTTAAGACTTTATATCTCGATAACGGGGAGACGAGGGGAATTGATTTATGCTTCAAAAAACACGTTTCACTATGCTCTTTCGATTGCTGCTTACTTAGATTTTTTTCATTGTTACACTATGGCGTGGTTTCCTGGTTAGCAGCAGAATAAATGCTTCATTTATAAGTTTCGAAGTATTGTTTATTGAACTACTTTAGAAATAAAGAAACAAGCAGCACTTTTATACGCAGTAAACTTTTTTTTTTTTTCAAATACCTGTCGCAATAATTCTGAACATGAAGCTTTCCCAGCTAGTAAATATAGGCTCTCGCCCAAAAACAGTTCCCACGCCTCGAGTTAGACCACCGACGCAGGTTCGGAACATCAAAGCACTGTTCGATCTTTTCCTGGTGACAAGTGAGACTGCTAAGTTGAAAAGGCCAGACTCATAGGCGACATTGCATGACACTTAAATGGATGACCCAGACCCCCCAGATCGTCACGGTTTCAACCTTGCTTCCCAGAGCAATCGAGATGATGAAACCGCCGTGACCCAATAGAGGTGTAAGTCGCCTATGATAGGGCTAAATGACGGAGGTCACCGCCCATGCCCCCCCCCCGACCGTCAGGACTTTGGAGAAATTGGCCGGAGAGAGGATTCGGTGCTAGAGATCCGAAGAGAGAGGAGAGTTTCCTCTCTGCTGGGAAGAAGTGAGAATTCTGTGTGGAGAAAAGGGTTTTTACACCCTGCCTCTGAAGGAAGACGACTTCGGTTGTCGCGTGAGAAGGAGAACAGCGACTCAGCGCTGCGAAGTGAAAGTGAGGGGTACCTTTAGTATTACCATGATGTAAATGAATAGAGACTGTTTTACACAAACTCTAGACCGTCTAAAGACTCTGATGAAAACTCAACCCATGAACTTTGAGAGTAAAAGAATATTCATTGACTCATCACTATTGTAATTTTCCAGTGAATAAATTTCTTCTGGTTTTAAATAAGAAATCTGTCTCCCGTGTTACTACGCTACCGAAATAGAGAGATCCCGCTCGGAACACAGGAGTTATGACAGAAATGGTGGCAGCTCGGAAGGGATCTAGTTTAGCAGAGTGAGGACGTGACGGAAACAGCGAGTGCAGCTGAAACCAGAGTGGATTAAAGACTCTACACCCGCCAGTTTGGGCAGGGCCGGACAGCCGAGACGCACAGCCGGACTCTACACCCGCCAGTTTGGGCAGGGCCGGACAGCCGAGACGCACAGTCGGACTCTACACCCGCCAGTTTGGGCAGGGCCGGACAGCCGAGACGCACAGCCGGATACCACACCCGCCAGCCGCCAGTTTGGGCAGGACAGCCAGACTCTACACCCGCCACTTTGGGCAGGGACAGACGGACGAGTAGCGCACAATTTTGAGCAGAGACGGACAGCCGAGCCGAGAGAAACTACACCCAGGTAAGCACTGTTTTGATTCCAATAGAGGCTTTGAGGTGTTGTAACAATGATATGGGCAGAAAGTGTAATTTAACTTGTTTGTAAACTCTTAAATATATGAAATTTTATAATATTAAGGTCAGGAAAATCTTTTAGAGATAGTAAATTAAAATTGTTGTGAAACTAAGTTATCTATGTCTCAAGAAAGTAAAATTCTGTAATTGTCGAAATTTTTAGAAAGAGTGAACTCTGAAAATTTTAGGCCATAGAATTGTTAATATTTTCATGAAAAAAATGGAAAGAAAATCCCGTTTCTAAATAAATAAAACTTAAGTGCAGTAAATTTAATATTTGAATATTTCCGATGAGTTCACGCATATGGTGAAAGAAATTTTCAGGTACCAAGCATGTCACATGTGGAATTGGGTTTTACCGGAACTCAAAAATGCGAGAATTTAATGAGTAAATTAGCAGTTAATTTATCTGTTAAAATTTTATGAATTCATGAATATTGATTGTATTTTGTGTCGAGTAGAAACTACTGTATTTATTTTTATGTTGTTTTGGGAGTGAAAAAAATTGTGTATTTTTTTATTGCATTTATGTGCGGGAAATGGGAATTAAATTGTGTTAGAATTTAAAATTAGTGATTATGGCAGGCATATCGGGATTTCGAAAATGCGATCTGCAAACCCTTGCGTTAGAATTTGAAGTAGAGGTTTTGTCAAATGATACAATTCCTAAATTGGTTAAAAAGATAACGGAGGCCCCCGATTATGATGAGACTATGGCGTTAAACCAATTAAAGTTGATTGAAGAAGACCGTGTAGAGAGATCGAAATTGAAAAAAGATAAAATTGAGAAAGAACATGAGCTCGCGAGAATTAGGGCCGAACGGGAAAATGATACTTTAACGTTATCATCTAGTCAAATAGAAAGGGAACCTAAAATTCTGTTAAAAAATGTGTTACCTAAATTTGAAATGGGAAAATCGGAGATTTCCTTATATCTCAACTTATTTGAGAGACAGGCATTAAAAGCGCAATTAGATAAGTCGCAATGGGTAACAAATTTGCTAGGTTTACTTCCTATAGAATTGACAGAAGTTATTCTTAGAGAACCACCAGACGAAACGGACAATTTTGATTTTGTGAAGGGTTAATTACTCGAAAGGTTTAAAATTAGTGCAGAAGACTTCAGAATCAAATTCGTAACAACACCACGGTCCGAAGAAAAAAATTGGAAAGATTTTTCGTATGAAATTACGAATTATTTCGACCAATGGTTAAGCGGTATTCAGGTGTCCGAATTCAGTCAACTTAGGGACCTGATAATTACTGACCAGATCAAACGGAAAGTGCCCTCTGAAATTAGACAGCATTTTATTGACTCTTGGAGTACAATAATTAAGCCATTGGATCTGACCCAAAAACTTGATCATTATGAGGCGGTCAGAAGAACGGAGAGAAAACAAGCTCCCCCTAAAAACCTAAATAATGGAAAATCGTTTGAGAGGAATAGATTCACCGATAAACCGAAAGTGGAACAAAAGGGGCTTGAAGTAAAAAGAAACTGGCGTGATCGGGATGAACAAAAAAATAGGGACGAAATTTTTGAACGGAGAAGAGGTATGTCCTGTTTTATTTGTAATAGCCCCGACCATCTCCGATACTCTTGCCCAGAGCTAAAAAGGATAAATGTTAAACCCGTAATAGTGTGTCAACTGGCAGACTTGAACGATTTAGATGAGAGTTTCGATCCCTATCTAAGCGAAGGGATAGTAAATGGGAAAAAAATGAAGATATTTAGGGATACTTGCAGTTCGTTGGACTTACTTAGTGCAAATGACGTAACCAAGGAACAGTATACGGGAGAGGTAGTGAGAGTAAGACAACCCCTTGATAACGAACTAAAATGTCTACCCCTCGTAGAAATAAGACTTCAGACAGATGTGGGTGACCTTTTAATCAAAGCCGCAGTGGTAGATAAGAATACCGAAATGTCTTATTATTTATTAGGGAACAGAACGCAAAATTTGTTAGACAAAATGAAGGCGAAACTGCCTATTAGCCTTGGGAATTTGACGCAACAGAAAAATCGTGAAGAGGACAATTCAATTCCGCCTAAACCCACAAACTTGTTAGCTTCGGATTACGACAATAATCCGCACGGTAAAATTCCTACGGAAAAAGAAAGGAAAAGAGGAATTAAATTATCCCCCAAATCTGAGAAGTCAGAAACGACTAACATGGATAGTCAGAAAAGAAAGGGTTTTGATACTATACTCCCCTACAATCTAAGCGGGAAAGAAAAGCATTGTGAATCTCCCCCTAGAACAATTTTAGCTAGAGAACCCGTCGTTCTATTTTCAGGGGAAAGTACAAAGGGAAGAAGTAAAAAGGGTCTAGCGAGGTCCCTGAAAGAAGGATCTTGGGAGAAGCGAGTAGCTGACCGGTTATTAGTTGCTTTTAAAAGACGCTTATTCAGAGAACTCGCCTTATACAAATCCCGTTACAAGGTTAGTTCGCAGAAAGAAATAGGGCGCGTCGTAACTGACCCTATTCAAATAGTATGGCCTTCTGAAAAAGAGCTGGGACATTTAAAGTCACGTCCCGAAGAAAAGGGAAAAGAGTTGAAAATACCTAATTCCAATGCGAAAGTTATGGATAATTTGTTCCAGGATAGGGAGTCAGGTAGTGTTAAGACAGGCGTAAGTGAAACGAGAATAGAAAACGTAATGAAAAATTCCAAAGGGAATGATAGGTGTGAGATTGTCACAAAGGGATGTTCATCTTTAGAGAAGAATGAAATCCGGGAATTTAAGAATGAGGGACAAAATAAAGACACCGTCTTAGAGGCAAAAATTAAGTTTAAGTCTTCGGGAAGGAAGTCCCCAAAAAGGGTGGACCGGTATCGCGCGTTAGGAAGAAAGCAAAAGAAATTCTTCGAATCTAATTGTTTAGAAACCTCGGGTTTCCTATCGCCGCAAAACAAAACTGAAGTCAGCGACGTTAAACAGTGGGAAAACAACGCCGAAAAGAATTTCCGATTAATTAGAGATTTGGGGAAAATGCAGGAAGATCGCCGATCGATTGGTTACCGCCCCGGAAGACGCAAATCCACGGTCTGACTGCTTGAGTCGTGTAGGTTGATTTTCTGTTTAACGACGTGCATATAAATCTCTAATTCATTTATTTATGTAATTGTATTGTTTTAATTGTGTAATGGAATTTATGTGTTTATGATAATATATTCAGGAATGTAATGTACAATTAGTGTCAGTAAGTACCCATATTTGAGCCTCTGTTGTGATCGAAACAGGTGTTTAGGGTGCTCCAGTATAGATTTTTCCCTACTATGAAAAATCTCTCCGAGGTGTGCTGTGATGCTGTGAGATCTTGAAGCTTTCCCAGCTAGTAAATATAGGCTCTCGCCCAAAAACAGTTCCCACGCCTCGAGTTAGACCACCGACGCAGGTTCGGAACATCAAAGCACTGTTCGATCTTTTCCTGGTGACAAGTGAGACTGCTAAGTTGAAAAGGCCAGACTCATAGGCGACATTGCATGACACTTAAATGGATGACCCAGACCCCCCAGATCGTCACGGTTTCAACCTTGCTTCCCAGAGCAATCGAGATGATGAAACCGCCATGACCCAATAGAGGTGTAAGTCGCCTATGATAGGGCTAAATGACGGAGGTCACCGCCCATGCCCCCCCCCCCCGACCGTCAGGTCTTTGGAGAAATTGGCCGGAGAGAGATTCGGTGCTAGAGATCCGAAGAGAGAGGAGAGTTTCCTCTCTGCTGGGAAGAAGTGAGAATTCTGTGTGGAGAAAAGGGTTTTTACACCCTGCCTCTGAAGGAAGACGACTTCGGTTGTCGCGTGAGAAGGAGAACAGCGACTCAGCGCTGCGAAGTGAAAGTGAGGGGTACCTTTAGTATTACCATGATGTAAATGAATAGAGACTGTTTTACACAAACTCTAGACCGTCTAAAGACTCTGATGAAAACTCAACCCATGAACTTTGAGAGTAAAAGAATATTCATTGACTCATCACTATTGTAATTTTCCAGTGAATAAATTTCTTCTGGTTTTAAATAAGAAATCTGTCTCCCGTGTTACTACGCTACCGAAATAGAGAGATCCCGCTCGGAACACAGGAGTTATGACAATATCATGGACCGGTTTAACGTCGACCAATCAAATCGCCCCATCTCATGTGTACAGTAGGAGTCATAAACAACGAACAAGTTTTTCTTGCGAACCAACAATAATACAACCAACGGTGACGTCAGCTGCAACTTTCTTTATTGATTAATATCTACCCCGTAAGATTAACATTAGCGAGCGCGTGTTTTCGCGTGAGGGGAGAGTATCCCTTAAGGCTCAATGGCGGATCCGAGGGAGGGATGATGGAGCGATCGCCTCTCCCTTGTGCGATGATAAAAAGTCTCCCAGTCGACATACCTAAGCCAGTTTTAATGCTTTTTAACCTTTTTAAATACTTAAAACAAATACATTTCTCTTTCTTAATCTTTATTGCATAATAAAAATTCTAAAATTTGATTAATACCAGAAAAGTTGTATGAAAATATTTAATATATAAATCTCAAATTTTGGGTAAAATATTCTGTTACAACTTTCCCAGATATGTAATAATTGAAAATTAAGAGACTGTGAATAAGTCTGAGGGCCAGAAAATATCCCTTAAAAGAGTAAGAATACAATTTTTAGCCAGCTATTTTTAGCAGGAAAACCACGCCGTACGTGTAATAATGAAAAAAAATCTAAATAAGTAGCAATCGAAAGAGCATAGTGAAACGTGTTTTTTGAGGCATAAATCAATTCTTCTCGTCTCCCTGTTATCGAGATATAAAGTCTTAAAATTTGCTAATTTATTGATTTAATAGGATGGAAGGAGGAGTCGATAGGATGGAATCAGGAGTCGTTACGTTTTCAACGTAACAACATCATCAAATTCCAGTTACTTGTTCATTTCCAGTTTAGTGCACCGCAATACTCCGACATTTTTGGTATGCTTGGTACAAGTCTGGGTTAGTGCGAACTGGGCCACTTCCATTTGAAACGCCCTTGCAATTGCACTAAATTTAAGTTCATGAAATGTTCTTAGCGCCACGATTTTCTATACTTCGATCATTTAAAGGTTCAGTACCATATTGGTCAATAGCATTTTTTTCGGACTTTTTTTTTTATATATTACTACATCTAGGTATGGTTTTTGTTTTATATTAATCTGATTATTAAAATTTCTGAATCAGAACCACGCCTTTTCTCCCTAAATTAAATAAATAAATTAGCAAATTTTAAGACTTTATATCTCGATAACGGGGAGACGAGGGGAATTGATTTATGCTTCAAAAAACACGTTTCACTATGCTCTTTCGATTGCTGCTTACTTAGATTTTTTTCATTGTTACACTATGGCGTGGTTTCCTGGTTAGCAGCAGAATAAATGCTTCATTTATAAGTTTCGAAGTATTGTTTATTGAACTACTTTAGAAATAAAGAAACAAGCAGCACTTTTATACGCAGTAAACTTTTTTTTTTTTTTTCAAATACCTGTCGCAATAATTCTGAACATCGAAGGTCCATTGTTCTCAAAGTATGTATAGAGAAAAATAATAAGTAATATTTAGCAATATTTTTCGTCCTTGAACGTAGAATGAATTGATAAATTTAAGAAAGAGAAGAACCTTTTTCTCTTTTTGAAAGATTCTAAATTTTAAAGCATTCTCAACACAAAATATATTAAGGGGACAGTGGACATTAAAAACTAAATCCTTCAATTTTCAATGGATTAATTTGAAAATTGGCAAGTTTGTTAATGGTAAGCTCAGATAGTTATATTCAAAATTTGGAGTTAAAATAATAAAGAGGTTTTCAAATTATTCAATTTTAAAATATTTAAAATAAAGAATATTGTTATATTTTAAAATGTCCCATACGCATTTCTTTTGCACAAATTATGACAATATTTATTTATGAGATACTTTTTATATATTACAATGGATGTTGGCAAGAATTGTAAAAATTCGCTGAATGTATAAGCAGAGAGAAAATATTTTTATAATTATATGCTTTGTTTTTTCTAAAAAAAGAAGCTATATATTTCCATATGCACATAAATTTCAACATTAAAATACCCCTGAAATGCAACATTTTATGCTAACATTTGTTTTTTATTGTATAGAGGATATACAGTATAAATTTTAAAAGTATCTCATATTTAGAAATGCGCATGGAACATTTCAAGAGTTTGAAATATGCGAAATTTTCAATTTTTAGAAAACAGCCTTTTAAGTTAAAAAAAAAAACTGCATAAATAGATAGAGTTTTTACAAATATAAAAGCTTATACTTCGACGAAGAAACATTAGAATTGAAAAAAAAAATGCATCTGATAAATTTGAGCCTCTAATTTCATAATTCTTCAAATTAAAAAAAAAAAAAATCGAATTTTTAGTAGAATTTCGTGATTTTAAAAGTCTACTCTGTCCCCTTAATCAGCTATTGCTAGAAAAGCTTGAACCTCTTGTTATATTGGAATGCTTGGTCTAATTAAGACATGTTAAACTCGTTTACCGTCACGGGCAGTCCACTACGAGAGGGAACCGTGACTACCTCTGTAGGCTTGCACACCCCTCGAGTTGTGGTAGAGCAAGTACGGTTTGGAACATCCCGACTTAAGGCCTAGGGCCTGGTACCCTTTTGGGTTTCCAGCTCCGAAGCTGTTGGGGGACGCCGGCCCGTCTCCAAGTGTCTCGCGGTGACTCCCCGTGGTTTCACCGCGTATCGCAACGGCCTACGTCGTCGACACGTGGGTTCAAGGTTAGAGGGTCCCTAGGTGACGACGGTCCTTTGACCTGCCGAAGCGCCGCAGGGAGATAAACCTGCTGGCGCGATATAAGTCCCTCAGGACTTGGGTTCGGTGGTCGTCTGACGCGCAGGGCGCTCCCTCAGGGCGATTGCGGCGCAGCTTACGTTTCCCGTTACGGGCAAAATTAAGCATTATATACAAAACCGGGCCACATAAAAAAAAGTAAGCTAAATAATATTATTAGCACTGCACAAAATAAAATTTGTACATACAAAACACACTGTTAAAAATTTGCAGCAAACTCTGTAAGTCATTCGACCGTTTTTAGTGAAAACAGTTGTATTACCGTAATTTAACTTTATTCTGTTCATAATATGATAAAAACTATGGTCATATGCGCTTCATAATATGGTCAAGTAACCGTTATCTTAAAAACGGTCGAAAGACTGTACAGTTTGCTGCATATTTTTAACAGTGCACAGCCATGTAAAAGAAATGTTTACTCAAAGTCCCAAAGTTATTATTACACATAGTTTATTTTATCTTACTTTTCGAAAAAAGTACTGAAAATTACTTTTCATTAACTAAATCTAGAAATACAAGTTGTAAATTTCCAACTGGACGAAAAATGTCCGGGCCAGGATTCGAACCTGGGATCGCTTGGCTGAAGCTGCCACGCTCTACCACTGAGCTATCCCGGTCGAATCTGGAGGGCATAATTCATCCCAGTTAACCTTATTGATCGAAGCATCTGGTCTGATATTTTAATCAGCCAAGCACTTCAGCCAAGCGATCCCAGGTTCGAATCCTGGCCCGGACATTTTCCGTCCAGTTGTAAATTTACAACTTGTATGATTACTTTACCAATTTGAAATAATTGTGTTAAAAAAATAATCTAGTGTATTCCGTATCCAGCGTTTACTGGAGTTCCATTACCTGCGATCTTTTCTGTTGTGCTGATTAAAATATCAGACCAGATGCTTCGATCAATAAGGTTAACTGGATGAATTATGCCTTCCAGATTCGACCGGGATAGCTCGGTGGTAGAGCGTGGCGGCTTCAACCAAGCGATCCCAGGTTCGAATCCTGGCCCGGACATTTTTCGTCCAGTTGGAAATTTACAACTTGTATGATTACTTTACCAATTTGAAATAATTGTGTTAAAAAAATAATCTAGTAAATCTAGAAAATTTAATTGAATTTTCTACCATGTATTTATTTTAAAAATTGATTGTACACTCGCTGGTCTTCTAATCTTGATCTAGAAAAGGCATGGCTTTCAGTATCTATTCCCTGTTTTCTTCAAGTAAAAAATAAAAATTGTGAAAAAGAACTTTATTTAGTAAAATGTGCCTTGTATCTATGCGCTATACGTATTTGATTTCATTTATCAAATATATATTCCGTAAACTCAAATTTTTACATTATTATAACTTTTTGTTTTAACGTGATTTTTTTAACAATGTAAAATTCTGTTTAATTTCTTTAAAAGAAAATTTACAAAAAAGCAACATTAAAATGATAATCAATCTCTATTGTACACACATACGCGTATTTATGTGGGGGGGGGGGGGGTAGTTATATTCGAGTTGGGCCTCTTCAATAATTTTCAAAACTGTACGCCTATATGGTTTTTGACATTATAAAAATAATATTAAAAATAATTTTTTTTTCTTCACTTCAGACCTTTCATATCCTCTTAATATGAATGGGGTTGCACTTTTACTTAACCATCATACGTAAGTATAGGATAAATCTTGTAATCATTTTGAAAATCGAAAAAATTTTTTTTTTTTTTTTTTTTGATGGATTTACACGTTTCAGGCACTGGAGATTCCGAAAAACATATTTTTAGGAAGAAAAAAAAATTGCCGTTCCTCTGTCTGTGTGTGTGTCTGTAAACGCTCTATCTCCCGAACAAATTGAGATAGAGACTTAAAATTTGGTATGTAATAAATGGAAAGAAGCTTGTTGAATTTCAGTAACCTCGATTATCCGGAACTATTTTTTTCGGACTCTCGAAATATTCGTTCTGATAAAAGGTATATAAAAATTTTCGAAATGGTTTATTTTAAGGAGTGAATATAAAAGACACTAAAAAAACATAAATTTTGCATAAAGAATAAAGTCGATCGGATCATGAGTTGCCGAGATATTTCTAATCCTATTTTCCCCACGCTTCGATTTTTCATGACCCTGTATTTCATTCAAATTTCAATTCAAAGCTATATTTTAATTGGAAATGAGACGCTGCATCCGACGCAGCAAACCGTTAGTTAATAGGATTATCCATTTTGGAGTTATGGAGGATGTTTCTTTTACGCAATTCAGTAATAGAGCATTTAAAGTTTAGGACGTCCTCAAGCCACGATTTTACTTTGGAATTGCAATGCATTTTATAAATAGTGTCCACATGTTTTAGTTTCATATTTTATATTATGCCTAACCATGATGAGTAAGTATTACGGTGGCCCCCAACGACTAGTTTAATAAACCATTACCAATCATGACATTTTATTTTAAAGGAAATACATGTAATAGTAATAAAAATATCAAAGCGGGAATTTCCTCTTTTGGTTTATTTTAATATGGAAAGTAGTGGAGAACTTTAATTAATAAGTCATCCCAAGGTCTAACAATCCGTGATGTTTTAGAAGAACAAAAACAATACTAATAGTTGATTTATGTATTGAATGCTAAAGATTGAATGACACGGGATATCTGTGCAATTATTAATAAAATAAATCATATTATATATTTCAACACGTATATTTTAGGTAGATTTCATAAGAAATACTACCTATTACATTCTCCCCTATGTTGGAATTTCTGAAATTTTTTTGCAAATCTACGCCGATTATGACTCCCAGAACCCAAAACCACCCTCAGTTTAAAACTTTATCTATCTATCTATCACTTTTTTATGGACACGATAACTTCAATAATTCTGCACAAATCTCTTCCAAACTGATACCTAAAATCAAGGGGTATAAAATCTCGGTCAGGTTCGTTAATGGACAAAATCGAACCAGGGCGGGGGGGGGGGGGGGATTTTATGAAAACAGAAAAATTCCCATAACTTCTTAATTATGATACGTATCGAATCTGTTTAAAGTTATTATGACTTCTAAGGAAGAGGGCCGAAAATTTATGTGTGACAAATTTTTGTTATCAATGGCCTCAAGAGGGGGGGGGGAATAGGGGTTTAAGAAGAAAAAAATTCATAACTTTGTGAATTCCCGACATACCAAATCCGCTTAAATTTATTATAAATCCTCTTAATATTATCTACAACTATTGTATTGACAAGTTTTTTACAGGACCACAACCCTCACAGCAAAAAAAAAAAATCCCTGCCGGCTCCGCTTACAGGCACAGGTAGATTTGGAAGTGGGCGGTCCCAACTGCCGCATCATGGCAAGAAGGTCATTTCTTCTGCAATTCCTAATAAACAGGCGCCCCACGGTCTGCGTCTTCGAAATCTACCTGTGCCTGTAGGCCGAGCCGTCAGGGATTTTTTTATGTTGCTTACGTACGGCTGTTCTCTTAGATGTCTGCACGGGCCGAAATTTTCAGGCCCCGACCTGACCCGTACAATTTTTTTTAGGCCCGACCCGGCATAAAAGCTAAAATCTCGGCCCGACTGAATTTTACAAAACATGCCGATATTTCTGAACCAAAATTACTCTTCAATTAAAATTATTCAAAAAGCCCACTTATACTTATGCATAGATTATGTATTCAGTTTATGTTCGAAATGCATGGAATGCAAAATATCTCCAATATTAGACAATTAAGTACATAAACACTAATTTAAAAAATTGACTTAGACCATTACATTCAAATGAAGATTCAGTAAGAGAAGAAAGATCGGGAGAGTAGAAAAATTCGTTATAGACAGGTTCCATTCTTAGCAGGTACATCGTCTGCTGTATATGTACTACATCATCTTTTCACAGGGATCAAGATATTTCCCGTTTAAGACAGATCATCGTCATAGATAGGTTCTCTATTTCACAAATTTTACTTTAATTTATTTATTTATTTATTTTAATTATTTTTTTTTTGTCTAGAAATGTATGTATAATTCTTCAAAAAGAATTTTAATTGTAAAATAATAGTCATTTAAAAATCTATGCATTTTTTGCAAAAATTGTTGTGCCGGGCCTCATTTTACTGCTTTTTGTACGGGCTAAGTCGGACCAATGATATTTATATGGACTGAGTCGGGACTTGGCCTAAAAATTTCGGCCCGTGCAGACCTCTAGGAAGGATGAAGTCTGGCTGGTGCGGCCGGCCCAAGTCTGCAAAAAAAGGTTAGTGTCGGTCCCGACTTGGCCCGGCCCGAGTCTGCAAAAAAAGTTAGTCCCGGTCCCTTACCCGGCCCGGAAAGAGGAATGCGAGGACTATGCTCGGCCCGGCCCGGCCCGAGCCTGCAGAAAAAAGTAAGGATTGGGCCCGGCCCAGAAAAAGTGAAGATCAGGCCTGGCCGGAGTCTCGTGAATCAAAATTGGCCCGGCGCGTTTAGACCTCTAGTTCTCATATCCAAACTGGCTACTTTCTGACACATTTTTTAATTCATTTTTATCCGCAAACGTATCAAATTGGCAGGTGTTCTTATTCAAAGACTGTGTAATCAAACTGTTTTTTTTTTTCTTCTTCTTTTAGTTTTTAGTTATAGGCAGGAGATTATTTTAAAATGCTGTCGAAGTTGTCGTCGTTTTGAGCTGAATTTCCGGACGCCACCAATTAGGAAAATACAAGAACTTACGGCTTAAAAAAGCATTTCTTTATAACTCAAGGTGTAATTTACTTATCGAAAAATGAAAACTGTTCGATAAAAGATCGGTTCAATAACCATGCCTGCAGGTATCATGCTTTAATATTTGAAAATGAGTCAGAAAATGTGCCATAAAGTTTCGCATTGTTGAGTGGAGAAAAATATTTTTTTTTGAGAACCGCTTCAAATACGTCTTGAAAGTTTTCAAAATCGAACAATTTAGCATGTGTAATGTGCTGTTTTGTTTCAAAATGTCAGCCACCCTAGAATTTCAAACTGCTCTATCTCAGCTATTTTTTAAGATAGAGCTAAACCAAAAAAACCTCTGGAATCCTTGTATCAAGGCCTAACACGTAATTAAAAAATAAATTTGAATTTTTAAATTTTTTGTATATTTATTTTAGATTTTAAGTTATTTTACATCTTTAAATGGCCGCCATCTTGAAACAAGATAGCGGACCAAGCTGGCCAACGAACTCGGTCGAGACATTAGTGACCTTAATACACACAATTAGTTTCATCAAAATCGATTCATAATTACGGGCGTTATCGTATGACATAGGTCAGATATATATATATATATATATATATATATGGATATATCTATATATATAAATCAACATTTGGACGGAGGGTGGTTTTGGGGTCTGGGGGTCATGATCGGTGAAAATATATCGAAATTTTCCGGAACTGCTTTCCTCCGAACGGCTGCAATAGGTAGCTTTATACTTTTTTGTATTGAAAGCTACCTAAAATTATTTCGAATGAAATTGTCAAAGTATACAACCTATAAGCTCTTTGTAGATTTTTCAATTACGTGAAATGTGTAAACTGTATCATGGCTTATTTATTTTATAAGCGGCTGTCCTCTTAAACTCTTCAACTTTTAGGTAGCTTTCAATACAAAAAAGTATAAAGCTACCTATTGCAGCCGTTCGGAGGAAAGCAGTTCCGGAAAATTTCGATATATTTTCACCGATCATGACCCCCAGACCCCAAAACCACCCTCCGTCCAAATGTTGATTTATATATATATATATATATATATATCTGACCTATGTCATACGATAACGCCCGTATTTATGAATCGATTTTGATGAAACTAATTGTGTGTATTAAGGTCACTAATGTCTCGACCGAGTTCGTTGGCCAGCTTGGTCCGCCATGTTGTTTCAAGATGGCGGCCACTTAAAGATTTAAATTAACTTAAAATCTAAAATAACTATACAAAAAAGTTAAAAATTCAAATTTATTTTTTAATTTAGGCCTTGATACAAGGATTCCAGAGCTTTTTTTGGTTTACCTCTATCTTAAAAAATGGCTGAGATAGAGCAGTTTGAAATTCTAGGGTGGCTGACATTTTGAAACAAAACAGCACATTAACGCGATTACTCGCAAATTATTTTCTTTCATTGTTGTAATAATTTTCCCAATCATACGCATAAAACTATATATTCATATCCGTTAGCGCCAAAATTGGCGACATTGGCGGCAAAATTGGCGACATTTGGCGAAATATCGCGAAATTTGGCGATCAAAATAAGTCTTCATAAATGAAGCCAATTTGGCTATTGCTCAATAATTTGACGAATTTCTTATTCAAATTCAGTATTAACGAATCTTTTGTAAACGTTTCTTTGCATTTTAGCTTGCTGTTTTCGTGTAACATTAGCTAAAATTTTAAAACGTAGATATAGGAAAGCTACCTTTTCCTCCCGGTACAGGCCGGAAGGACTTTTTATTTTTATTTTTTTTTACATTTCCGAAAGAAACTCTATTATTTCGAATAAAGTAAGTTACATTAAAAGTAACTTAGTATGTTTTACAATTTTCAATTGGAAATGAAAAATTGTGTAATTTTCTGTTTATTGCAGATGTAAAAAAAGTACTTTTTAGTCAATATATATATACAGGGTATCAGAAAAGTTGAAATCTTAAATGATAACTCACCATTTTTATTGAAGATTCGAATTCTACGGGGAAAATATGTAACTTTTGTATTCAACATTTTCTTCGGAAAATCGTAGATGACGCTGTAATTGAGTAAAATGCAGTGAGAATAGTTTCGATTTAAAAATCTGGAAACGGTCAAACCGAGAAATATACATCGGATTAAAAAACGGAAAAATAAATGTTCAACATTTTTGAAAAATCTATTTAGGTATATCTAAGTTGAACCCCCAACTCTGCCCCCTGGAGCGAAAGGGTGGGGACAACTTTAAAATCTTAAATAATAAGACTCTTTTTTTATTGCAGATTTGGATTGTATGGGAAAAATTCTTAACTATTATACTTAATATTTTCTTTAAATAATCGTAGATGGCGCTGTAATCGAGTAAAATACTGTGAAAATCGTTTATGTTCTTTTTTTTTTTTTAACGTGCTCAAAATGATGTATTCTTATATTTGAGTAAATATTTAAAAAATCAGAGTTGAGTCACAAGGGGTTAAGAAAGAGCATCAAACCTATGTAGAGTTTAATGTTTATTATTTTCATCTGTGAAACTTAAATTTATTGCACAAAGTTGGGTAGAATCCTTGTTATTAGTTGCTTCTCAAAGCCATAATTGTTGACAGAATAATATGAAATTGTCCTTAAATACTCGGCAGTTATCTTTGTTCAAAATATCATTGTATATGTGCAATTTTTTAATCACATTTTTGTTGAAAAGTTTTTATGAATTCGGTTTGTCTGTCTGTCCGTGCTCTAACTCACATAAATATATTCAGATTGTCATGCTTGATATATGTTATTGAGATTTAGTATGGAATGTTTGGTATTGAAAATGACTTATAGTTTTTTTTACAGGGATATTCAAAGTATTTCTTTTACATTTCTGTCAATGGAGAAAAATCAATTGCTTTTTATTTTAATGATGTTACACCATTTCAAACATATTGTAATGGATATATATCACTAAGGTGCATTACAAGAGGCATATTATATAGAATATTATGTGTACTAGCTACCTGTCCGGCGTTGCCCGGGCCCGAGATAATAACAATCTCAGAGAAAGGCGTTAATCCCCTCCCTCCCCGTACCCGCAAATATAACGTATAATTTGTTCAATAAAACCACCTTCACCTACATTAACGCGATCATTAAAAAAATGATTACATTTTTCTGTTAATTAGAACCCAATGAAGACGCTACGCTAAAATAGCCGGCAGATGACAACACTTCCCGACCTCAAATTCAAATATATATCTTAACTAGTTACCTAAATTTTTGTTCATTAGTAAAAATTGGCAATTATTTCCTTTTACTTTCGCAAACTAAATGGAGGGATCGGCCAAAGAAATAGATCTCTTTGTAGTTCAGTTTTTAATGAAAGCAGATTCCTGTCTGAAACTTTCTGGGATTTTTTTCAATGGCGCCGGCAGATTTTTGGCAGTATTTTGCATAAATTAAGAAAAATTACCGGCCGAAAAAATCAAATCAATCATTTCTTCAAAAATCACATAGTCGGATGCAGATTTTTTTACTTTACATATGCTCAGAAATTTTCAAATTGATATCTTAATTAGTTTTCTTAAAATTCGCTAATTAGTAAAATAATGTCGAATTATTTTTACTTGCAAATCCATAACAGTATTTCTTTTCTTTAGCCATTGTGATTTAAAAGATGGCATTTTCGATGCGATGTTCAATGATATTCTAATTAATATCTTGAGTAATTATCAAAATATTAAAATTCTGAGACTCAGTTGCACATGGTCAGACCTTGGGCTATCCACACCTAAATTTTCAGACTTCTAGGTGGGCTAGATTTTCCTAGCCATCGCCAACAGACACACAGAGCGAAACTTTATTTTATTAGTATAGATAGCATTCATCGTTCATTTACAGGGACACACAAAAGAACTCCGTTAAATTTTCATCTATGGAGAAAAATCGTTTGCTGTTTATTTTAATAATGTTTCACTACTTCAAACATATTGAAATTGATATATATCAATAAGGAGCATTACAAGAGACTTACTATAGAATATTTTGTGTATAGCATTCATCGTTCATTTACAGGGACACACAAAAGAATTCGGTTAAAGTTCTGTATGTTCACAATAATTGCTAGAAGTGCGTTTTCAGTTGCGGTACGCATTCTTACATTTAACTAATTTTTCGCCTATTACTTGGCTGTATAAATTTTATAGATCCTATACAGGGCAGCACAAAAAAAAAAAAAAAATCTCAAGCTAATTTCCGTTTATTGACAGAAATGGCTGAAGGGAAATTTTCAACTGTGCTATGCGCTTCCTAACTGAACTAAATTTTAACACTCTATGTAGTGTATATATAAATCTATTTACCATATACAAGGCTGCACAAAATAATTCGGATATTTTTCTGAATATTGTTGATAATTCCTGATTTTCGGTTTTCAAATGTGTTATGCTTTTTCCAAATTGTTTAGTTAGACATGACGGGGCTAGTATATATATAACCACACAAAAGATTTGCTTGTATTTGAATGTATGTTTTATATCCCAAATCGAAAATGTTGTTAACATTCAAAGATGCAATTTTATTGCTTGCATTCCAATTCACATTATATTGAAGTGAGATATCCTAAGTAGGTAAAACCAGATACAACCTTTCCAAGTTAACGTTGTAAAATAATTTTTTTTATTGCCTTTCATAAGGAAGTCAAACTCATTCATTTTCTGCAAGATTAACATATCCATGTGATCTTTATTTTATTTTATCTATAAAAAGAATTCATTATTAAACAAGAACGAAAAATTCTGAGTCAAGCATAGATTATGTAACACTTTCCAACTTGTCCAAAATAATTTTACAAATCTTTACCATTTAATAGGGTGAAAAAAGAGATCTAAGTAAACAATTTGGAAAACACATAGCACATTTAAAAAAATCCCTGATGGCTCGGCCTACAGGCACAGGTAGATTTCGAAAACGCAGACCGTGGGGCGCTTCTTTATTGAGAATTGCAGAAGAAATTACCTTTTAGCTATGGTGCAGCAGTTGGGACCTCCCAGTTTGAAATCTGCCTGTGTTTGTAGGTGGAGCCGGCAGGGATTTTTTTGTTTTTATTTATTTATTTTTTTGCTGTAAGTGTTGGTCCTATAAAAAAAACTTGTCAATATAAAAGTTGTCGATAATATTAAGAGGATTTATAAAAAATTTAAATGGATTTGATATCTTGTGAATGGACAAAGTTAAGAATTTTTTTCTTCTTAAACCTTATTCCCCCCCCCCCCCCCCCCCTTGAAGGCATTTTCAATGATATCAAAAATCTGTCACACATCTCTGTCTCACACAAAATCTGTCGGCTGTTTTCCTAGAAGTAATAATAACTTTAAACCGATTCGATACGTATCATAATTAAGAAGTTATGGATTTTTTTTTCTGTTTTCACAAAAAGCCCCCCTCCTCTGCCTTGGTTTGATTTTACCCACTAACGAACTTGACCGAGATTTTATGCCCCTTGATTTTATGTATCAGTTTGGAAGAGATTTATGCAGAATTATGGAAGTTATCGTGTCCATAAAAAAATGATATAGATAAATAGATAGATAAAGTTCTGAACTGGGAGTCATAATTGGCGTAAAGCTGCAAAAATTTTTCAGAAATTCCAACATAGGGGAGAATGTAATAGGTTTCTTACGAAATGTACCTAAAATCAATTTCAGGAATTGCCAACAATATTCGGAAAAAAATCCGAACTTTTTTCTACAGCCCTGTATATAATCTATGTAGATTTGCACACATACTACATAAGAATGCTAAATTTTAGTTCAGTTAGGAAATGCGTAGCACAGTTTAAAATCCCCCTTCTGGAATTTCCGTCAATAAACGGAAATGTACTTGAGAACTTTTGTGCTGCCCTGTATATGATTTATAGAATTTATGTACACCATGTAATGGACAAACAAGAACGAAAAATCATACGTCAAGCATATAGATTATGTAATACTTCCAATACACTTTTACAAATCTTTATCGTTTAATAAGGTGAAAGATGATGTCTAACTAAACAAGGTCAAAGTTAAAACGGGCGGGCAAGCTTACCTTTCGGCTTAAGTTCAACTAGTCCCGCCCATGTCTAACTAAACAATTTGGAAAAAAAATAACACATTTGAAAACCGAATATCAGAAATTATCAACAATATTCGGAAAAATATCCGAATTCTTTTGTGCAGCCCTATATATGATAAATAGATTTGTACGTATATATACTACATAGAGTGCTAAATTTTAGTTGAGTTAGGAAACGCATAGCACAGTTGAAAATTTCCCTTCAGCCATTTCTGTCAATAAACGGAAATTAGCGCGAGATTTTTTTTGTGCTGCCCTGTATATGATCTGTAAAATTTATACAGACCAAGTAATAGGTGAAAAATTAGTTAAATGTAAGAATGCTTACCGCAACTGAAAACGCACTTCTAGCAATTATTGTGAATAGACAGTACTTTTACCGAATTCTTTTGTGTGTCCCTGTAAATGAACGATGGATGCTATGCAAACAGTATTCTATAGTAAGCCCCATGTAATGCAACTCAGTGATATATATCAATTTCAATATGTTTGAAATAATGAAATATTATTAGAATCAACCGTAAATGATTTTTCCCCATAGACCGTAATGAAACAGAATTCTTTTGAGTGACCATGTAAAGAAATTGTAAATACTATAGTAAGCCTCTTTTAGTGCACCTCAGTGGTATATATAAGTTTGAGTATGTTTGAAATAGTATAACACCATTAAAATAATCCGCAAATGATTTTCCTCCATAAACCGTAATGTAACGGAATTCTTTTGAGTGCCTCTGTAAAGTAACTATAAGCACAACACCCTTTATTTTCAATACCGAATATGCCATAGTAAACATCAATAACATTCATCAACTGCGTGACAATTCAAGTATATTTACGGGTGTTAGAGCACAGACAGACAGACAGACAGATTGCAGACAAACTGAATTCATAAACACATTTCAACTATGTTGTTAAAAATGAGTTAACTTTAAAAACACGTTCAGCAACTGAAAAAGCACTTCCAGCAATTATTGTTAACAGACAGAGTATTGAATTATTTTGTGTGTCCCTATAAATGAACGATTGATGCTATGCACACAATATTCTATAGTAAGTCTCTTGTAATGCACTTTAGTGATGTATATCAATTTCAATATGTTTGAAATAGTGAAACATTATTAAAATAAACAGCAAACGATTTTTCACCATAAATGAAAATTTAACGAAATTATTTTGCGTGTCCCTGTAAATGAACGATAAATGCTATACACGCAATATTCCATTTTATACCTCTTGTAATGCACCTGAGTATTATATATTGATTTTAATATGTTTCAAATTATGTAACATCATTAAAATAAACGGCAAATGATTTTACCCCATTGACTGCAATTCAACAGAAATATTTTGAGTATCCCTGTAAAAAAACTCTAAGTCAATTTCAATACTAAACATTCCATACTAAATCTCAACAACATATATCAATTGCATGACAAACTGAATATATTTATGAGAGTTAGAGCACGGACAGACAGACAAACCGAATTCATAAACATTTTTCAACTATGTTGGAAATTGTTAAAAATGTGATTAAAAAATCGTATATCTACAATGATATTTTGAACAAAAATAACTGATGTTTATTTAAGGATAATTTCATATTATTCTGTCAAAAATTGTAGCTTTGAGAAGCAACTAATAGTAAGGATTCTACCCAACTTTGCACAATAAATTTAAGTTTTACAGATGAATAATAAACATTAAACTCTACATAGGTTTGATGGTCTTTCTTAACCCCTTATGATTCAACTCTGATTTTTAAAATATTTATTCAAATATAAGAATACATCATTTTGAGCATGTAAAATATAATTTAAAAAAAAATAGAACATAAAAAAATATACATGGTGTCAGAGAAGTATGGAAATGGTCGAATAACTCGTGAAATATATATCGGATTGAAAAATGAAATAAATGCGTTCGATATTTAAAAAAAAAAAATTCTATTTAGGGATATCAAAGTTGCCTTCCAACTCTTACCCCTGTGTGGGAAAGGGGGGCAACTTTAAAATCTTAAATGATAACCCCGCCTTTTTTTATTACAGATTCAAATTATATGGGAAAAAATACGTAACTTTTGTATTTAACATTTTCTTCGGATAATCGTAGATGGCGCTGTAATCGAACACATTAAAATGCCGTGAGAATCGTTTCCACTGAAAAGTCTGGAAACGGTCGAATAACTCGATAAATATACATCGGATTTTAAAACGGAAAAATACGGCCGCTTTTTTCCATGTTTTTTTCCCACAGTTTTTTTTCACTTTGGAAGAAATTGCTAAACCTGCTTTAAATAAGTATGCTTATTTTACCCCGCGGCATGGGTTAAAATAGTTAATTGACAATGTAGTTTTAAAATACCATTATCAGTAATAATTTGTAAGTTTATTGTTGAAATTCTCCTTGAAATGTTGAGAGCAATGTTCATTTGCACATTCTATGGAATTTTTTTGCAAATTAAAATTCTAATATATTTTTGGCAAACTAAGTATGAATTTAAAAAGTGCTGTTTTTATAACTATTTTACATCACCTGACCCTATTCCATTGTTTTCAAGAGAAATTCATCATTGACATTTTCCTCGTAACAAGGCAAGTTAAAACCATTAGTGATGACCATCTGAGGACATTTTTCTTTTAAACATCTTATAACATACGTAGATAAGCAAAGGGGAAGTTTGCTAACAAAAACTCCCGTCAAACAATCCATCATTATGAGGGAAAGTCATTAAGTAATTCACAAAAGATAATTAAATAATAACTTACAATGATATTCACTTCAAAACTATTTTTATTTCTCAACAAACTCTCCACCCATATTTATGCACTTATATCACCGTTTTATCAGTGTTCCAACACCAGCTGCATAACATTCTTTGGGTTGCTGTCCCAGCCACATTAGGACTTCAAGTTGAACCTTTTCATCCTCTGTGAACATCATATTGCTTCCAAGATGTTTTTTTAGTGGACTAAACAGATGAAAATCGTTTGGGGCTAAGTCGAAGCTGCATGGTGGATGTTGAAGAAGTTGCCAACCAAACTTTTGAATTGTCTCCTGTGTTCAACTTGAAGTCCTAATGTGGCTTTTAGAAGAAGGTGATAATACATTTTATAATGATTGGATATTTCATATAGCTACAGTTTATCGAATATATGGGATATGGATTTTTCCTTTTTCACTTTTATATGAATCTTAGTGCAAAATCAATTTTTCAAAGAAATTCAAAGCAGTGACAGTATGTAAAAATATTGAATGAAATAGGATAATAAGAATAAAAATATATGTATCTTCATTACTCAAATTAAGATTAAGTAGAGCTAATTAAAATTAAAAAATGCTGTGAAACTATGCTCAGAGTATATTATATAAAAAGTTAAACTCAATTAACTAGTGATTAAAATACGAGAAAACTATTGTACTAAAGGATTCAAAAGTGCGGCCGCTTATAAACAAATAGGACATGATTTATACGTTTCACGCAATTTAAAAATCTACAAAGAATTTATAATATAGGTTGTATTTTACAATTCCATTCAAAATATATGACAGTTTCTTTCGGAAATAAATAAAGATAAAAAAGTTGGAGGATTCAAGAGTGCAGCCGTTTATAAATAAATAAGACATGATACAGTTTACACATTTCACGCAATTCAAAAATATACAAATAATTTATAATATAGGTCGTGCTTTACAAATTCATTCGAAATAAAAGAATTTCTTTCGGAAATGGAGAGTTTGAGATCAGCTGCTTATAAAATAAATAAGACATGATAAAGTTCACACATTTCACGTAATTGAAAAATCTACAAAGAACTTATAATCTAGGTTGTATACTTTACAATTTCATTCGATTTTTTTTTTCCTTTTGGGAATGAGAAACTGTTAAAGGATTCTAGAGAGCAGCTGTTTATAAATAAATAAAGAGATACAATACATTTTACACATTTCATGCAATTGAATAATCCATGCAAATAATTTATAATGTAGGTTATACTTTACAGTTTCATTCGAAATAGATGTCAGTTTCTTTCGGAAATGAAAAAAAAAAAAGTTGGAGGATTCAAGAGAGCAGTCGTTTATAAATAAATAAGACATGATAAAGTTTACACATTTCACGTAATTGAAAAATCTGCAAAGAGTTTATAATATAGTTGTATTTTACAATTTCATTGGAAATAAATGACATTTCCTTTAAAGGAACGAAAAATCATGCACCAAGCATAGATTATCTAACCACTTTCCAACATTTCCAAAATAATTTTATAAATCATTATCGTTTAATAAGCTGAAAGATAACATCAAAGTAAACAATTTGGAAAACGCATAACATATTTAAAAGCGTAATTTCAGGAATTTCAACACATACAATATTCGGAAAATTATCCGAATACTTTTATTCAGCCCTGTATATGATCAGCCTTGTATATATACTACATAGGATGCTAAATTTTAGTTTAGTTAGGAAACGCATAGCACAGTTTAAAATTCTACTTCTGGAGTTTCTGTCAATAAACGGAAATGTGTTCGCGAACTTTTGTGCTGCCCTGTATATGAAATACAGAATTTATACACACCAAGTAATAGACAAAAAGTGAGTTAAATTTAAAATCGCGTTCAGCAACTTAAAATGCACTTCCAGGAATTATTTTTAACAGACAGTAGAGAATTCTTTTGTGTGTCCCTGTAAATGAACGATGACTGCTATACACACAATATTCTGTAGTAAGCCTCTTGTAATGCACCTTAGTGATATATATAAATTTTAATGAGTTTAAAATAGTGAAACATTATTTAATTAAACCGCAAACGGTTTTTCTACATAGACGTAATGTAACGGAATTCTTTTTACTGTCCCTGTAAAGTAGGGGTGCACAACCTTTGGCCCGCGGGCCAAAAGTGGCCCGCGATCGTATTATTGGTGGCCCGCGGATCAATTTCGCCGATCGGACGCGAAACAATCATGAATTTCGCCGATCAGGTGCATAGAAATCGCGAATTTTGCCAAATTTCGCCCATCGGGTGTGTAAAAATCGCAAATTTTACCGATCGGGCCCGTAAAAATCGCGAATTTTGCCGATCGGGTGCATTTAAATCGCGAATTTTGCCGATCGGGTACGTGTAAATTGTAAATTTCGCCGATCGTCTGCGTAAAAAGGGCAAATTTTGCCGATCGGACGCGTAAAAATCTCAAATTTTGCCCATCGGGTGCGTAAAAAGCATGAATTTCGCCGATCGGGCACGTAAAAATCGCGAATTTTGCCGATAGGATGCGTATAAATCGCGAATTTCGTCGATCGTATGCGTAAAAATCGCGAATTTTGTCGATCGGGCCCGAAAAAATCGCGAATTTTGCCGATCGGGCCCGTAAAAATCGCGAATTTTGCCGATCGGGTGCATTTAAATCGCAAATTTTGTCGATCAGGTGCGTGTAAATTGTAAATTTCGCCGATCATCTGCGTAAATAACGCAAATTTTGCCGATCGGACGCGTAAAAATCACAAATTTTGCCGATTATGCGCGTAAAAATCTCTAATTCCGCCGATTGGATGCGTAAAAATCATGAATTTCGCCGATAGGGTGCGTGTAAATTGTAAATTTCTCCGATCGTCTGCGTAAAAAGGGCAAATTTTGCCGATCGGACGCGTAAAAATCGCAAATTTTGCCCATCCGGTGCGTAAAAATCATAAATTTCGCTGATCGGGCACGTAAAAATCGCGAATTTTGCCGATTAGGCGCGTAAAAATTGCGAATTCCGCCGATCGGCGCGTAAAAATCGCGAATTTTGCCGATAGGGTGCGTATAAATCGCGTATTTCGTCGATCGTATGCGTAGAAATCGGGAATTTTGTCGATCGGGCCCGAAAAAATCGCGAATTTTGCCGATCGGGCCCGTAAAAATCGCGAATTTTGCCGATCGGGTGCATTTAAATCGCAAATTTTGTCGATCAGGTGCGTGTAAATTGTAAATTTCGCCGATCGTCTGCGTAAAAAAGGCAAATTTTGCCGATCGGACGCGTAAAAATCGCAAATTTTGCCCATCGGGTGCGTAAAAATCATGAATTTCGACGATCGGGCACGTAAAAATCGCAAATTTTGCCGATTAGGCGCGTAAAAATCGCGAATTCCGCCGATCGGCGCTTTTAAAAAACGCGAATTTTGCCGATAGGGTGCGTATAAATCGCGAATTTCGTCGATCGTATGCGTAAAAATCTCGAATTTTGTCGATCGGGCCCGAAAAATCGCGAATTTCGCCGATCGGGTGCATTTAAATCGCGAATTTTGCCGCTCGGGTAGGTGTAAATTGTAAATTTCGCCGATTGTCTGCGAAAAAATCGCAAATTTTGCCGATCGGACGCGTAAAAATCGCAAATTTTGCCGATCGGGTGCGTAAAAAGCATGAATTTCGCCGATCGGGCACATAAAAATCACGAATTTTGCCGATTAGGCGCGTAAAAATCGCGAATTCCGCCAATCGGCGCGTAAAAATCACGAATTTCGCCAATCGGGCGCGTAAAAACCGCAAATTTCGCCAATCGGGTGCAAAAAATTGCAAATTTCGCTGATCAGATGCGAAAAAAATTGCAAATTTCGCCGATTGGGCGCATAAAAATCGCAAATTTTGCCGATCGAGTGCGTATAAATCGCAAATTTCGCCGAACGTGTGCGTAATAATCGTGAATTTCGTCAATCAGTAGGAAAAAACTATGAATATTGTCAATCGCGCATTCCAACAGAATTGGGTTAAGCTGACGAAGGAGGTGGTTGAGTATATTGAGCTAACCCTCCTTTTAAAATTAGCATTTTTATTAACTTTTAGGCCGACCCGAAACAAAATTTTGTCCACCCTAATATGGATGTTGACTCTCGACAATCCAGTCATTTTTGTGACTGCCCCTCCTCTTATAAAGGTTGTGCACCCCTTTGATATCCACATTTTATGACTGAATATGTTAAGAAGTGCAATTTAGAATAATATATGTTTCTCCTCCTCTCCACCTTCATTCATGAAAGCAGCATTTTTTTTCGACACTGGCAATTTTTAAAGCTAAATATATTCCTTTAAATAAAGTCAAGGAGTATTTTCACTCTTTGAAAATAATCTTAGCTATATCTCTTGTATAAATACAAACGTAAACTGCTGATATATCATTGCCAACAGAACTGAATACGTTGACGAATACGTCCTAGATGGCGCTACCTCTTAATCTTAAATTGCTAGGATGATGTACAGTAAACTCCCGACTATCCGGCCCGCGACTATCCGGTCCTCCGTACTATCCACTATCCGGCCTAGTAAAAAAAATGAAGATTGTTGCGAGTGACCGATACAAGCAGGTTCCCGTCCGTGGGAAATGCTGACTCACGACAGAAGGAGCAAGCGGTCATCTATCAAAGATTTTTTCAAAAACTAAAAACTGTATGTTTTGACTCTTTTATCTTATGCATAACTTTTCATATTTGTGCAATCATTTATCCATAAATAGTAAAATAAGATTTACTCATTTTTTTTCCGAATTAGGTTTACGTTTTACGTTAATGTTTTGCTTATTTTGAAACTGTATGTACTGTATATATAAAATGTATCTTAAAATGTGTAACATGTGTTTTAATATTATGGAGGGGGGAAAGCAGGAAGTGAGTAAATATTTATGGAACTTCGGCCTATCCGGCTTTTTTGTTATCCGGCCTACCCTTCCGCCACATTAGGCCGGATAGTCGGGAGTTTACTGTATATGAACTTCGGCTTTTTTAAATTTTAAAACTAAAAAATTTAAGCTACAAATAATTTAATCACATTTCAGCAAATGATACCTCTTATATCGATGTATGCAAATCAAGGGATGAAAATTTCAGAAAAAACATATTTGTTTTAATACCATTTTTAAAAATAATTTTGTCATGTCATCTATAACTAGAATCTCGGACATTTGTGGCCATAGCAGACGAAAGCACAAGAGTCACGTGATCACTTCAGTGGCGTATATATATATTAAAATTTGAATTTTGTGTATAATTAAAATTTTTATTCCTTGAATAATTTTGTTTCAGAACAAACATAGAATATGTTTTTTGAGAAAGATTTTAAATTATTTTCTTTGATACGTAATATTAAAATTTTATTATTGGAATAATTCTGTTTTCAGAACTAAAGTAAAGTAAGTTCGTTTGAGACCAATTTTGAGTTAATTTGGTAATATTAAGTTTCTTTTCAGAATCGAAAGTTAAGTAATGTAAATATAATTTTGTTTTGTTTTGTTTTGAGTTAATTTTGAAAATTAGAATTTTGTGTTCTCCATATATTTAAAGCGAAAAGCGCTTTCTGTAAGATTCCACATTTATTTTTGCATAAAAGAATTTCCATACGAAATTGATCTTTTTGCGCTGGTTCTACTGTTTTTTGAAGGCTTAAAAATATTTTTCTTTTAATCAAGTCTCAGATAGTATATATTAGGTATGTTATCTCTTTACATTGTAGAAACTTGAGATAAAATCATACAAAATCTTGACTTCCCCCTCAGAAACGGGAAACCTGTTTATCCCTTACCCTCCTGGCTAACTATTACCAGGAAGCGATATCGAGAAGCGAGAAGGAGTGACGAAGGAAGCTATCTCCATTGTTCCACGTGCTTTGTTTAAGAGTGGGCTGGATGAACCGGATGCAAGGGAATTAGGAGTATTGAAAAGGGATGGAAACGTTGTTTCTAGTTTTGCAGCGATTTTCAGAGACTGGATCCGAAGACAGTGGGGCGCCCAATCCCAAGTTCGTTTTGAATAAACCGACCAGCTTAGCGAGGGAAGCTCCGCTAGTTTTGATAATATGGTATAACGTAACGTACAAATCCAAAGTACGGTTTTTGGTTTATCTGTCGATATATAGTTTTGAATTATGTATTCAATAAACTGAAAATTGATACTAATGTTATTTAAGAAAATTGCATTTGTTTTATATTCTGTTTTAATTTTCATTATTATATTAATGTGTCATAATTGTGTAAAGAAGTAATCCTCATGGGAGGGGGTAGGCTTAAGTTTATGCAAAAATTAAAGTTTTTTGTTCTAAAATTTCAAAATTTCACTTTGCTAATATTATTTTGCTTGTTAATTTGGTAAAATTAAACAAAATGCCATATTTGGCAAAAGGGAAAAAATAAGTTTTAAAAGTTCTTTGCCACGGGTTAGGCTTAAAGATATGAAGCTCACATTAGGCTTAAATACATGAAGCTTACTTGAAGACACGAGAAAGGTCGATTTGCTTAATCTCATTAAACATCCTGATTATGATGAGGATTACACTAAGGAACTACTTAAAACTATAATCGAGACTTGAAAAGTCGACCTCTTAGAGAAACAGCAAGAACAAGAACGAGTAGATTTAGAAATTCGTCGTTTCGAGCAAGAACAGCATAAAAGTGAATTACAAAATTTAGAACGCGAAAGGATTTTGAATTGAAAAAGTTACGCCTTTCTAAACCCACACAGACGGTAAATAGATGCGATTATGAAAAGCCACGAATCGATCTACAGAAATTAATCCCTCGTTTTAGCCCAAACAAAGATGATTTGAACATTTTCTTAGCATGTGAGCGACAATTAACCGTTTTAGGGGTCCCAGAAGATAATTGGGTCACGTACCTGATAAATGCCTTGCCTAGCGATATTGCTAGGTTAATTGCTAGAAAACCAGAAGAAAAGGCCCAGAATTATCAACATATCAAAGCGATGCTGTTAAAACGATTTAAACTGACTGTCGAAAAGTTTAGAACTCTGTTTGCTTAGCACAAGAAAATACCAGAAAGTAGCTCACTGTAAAAAAAATTCAGGTTTTGCTGCATAGTCACTCCACCGCTTTTATAGAATAGTATCTCTATTTTGACCAATGAAAATGCTCCATAATATAGTAAAGTAACAGTTTTCTCTAAAAGCGGTGGAGTGTGTCTGCAGCAAAAGCTGGAGATTTTTAACAGTGCTGGAAAGACTACTTTCTTGAGCTTAGAACATATTTTGATGGTTGGCTCTCTGAGCTCAACATAACTAAACTCGAGGATCTAAAAAACCTCATTTTATCTGATAATTTAAAGATGCTCCCCACAACATAGAGAACATTTCTTAGACGATTGAACTGATTTAGTCGAAAAGCTATACACTTACGACGTTCTAAGGGTGAATCCCATAAAAAATAAAGTAGTGGAAACGCATCCGAAAAATAACAACTGGTTAAAACCGAAAGAGACCCCTAGCAAAACTTTTCAGAATAAATCTTTCTATCCAAAGAAAACAAATCCGTCAGACAACGGAAAGGTGAATTCATCGCCACAGCCTGAAGATCGTCCAATCCTTATATATTATTTCTCCTGTCAACATTCCCTTTTCTAAGAAAATATGAAACGCAGAACAACGAATGAGATACCATATGAAAGGTTTTAGAACCGGCTTCTGACATAGCCCACTTAACAATTCGTTAAAACATGTTTTTGATTAAAATTTGCTGAAAAATAAAAATTAAATCGGCACTGCTTTCATAAAAGAAATGAAAGATTTTCCTGAAATTATTGTTGCCAAAAAAATAAAATACCACATTATATGATGCTCATAGCAATTATTATAAAAAACACCGCACGGGTTTATTTTATACTTATGATTAAAGAGCGAAATTGAAATTGAAATGTTTAGATTTATATTTCTAAGTCCTATGGTTTTCCCGAAGCGGATGACGTCATCCTCTAATACAGTCAAAATACGATTGTTAATTTTTTTTTTTCTCACGCGTGCCTTTAGCAGGCTTGGATCAGTTTTTAGTCTAACTTTAATGGAATAAATGAGATGATATTCTGGCTTGACTAACAACTAAATGTTGTTTGCAGATATTTTAATCCTTGCTTTTTCTTTAGAAGTTTAAACCTGCATCTAATAAATATTACATATTGATAAAAAATGATACTTCTCTCTCGACCACTTTTCATAACAAAAAACTATCGCCAAATAAACGGGAGAACGTTGCCATTGGAATATCAAAAAATAAATAAAATATAAGAATTTAGGGACACAATTGTTATTTTAATTAATAAAATAAGTACTAAATCAGTAAAACATAATGGAAAATACACGCAAATGTCGAATGTAAAACCACTAGATGACGTAACAAACATGCATAATGATTCTGACATCAAGTAAATGGGACTGCATTTTTGGCGTTTAATCTTACAGTTTGGCGATAGTTTTTTGTTATGAAAAGTGGTCTACGGGATAATAGAGAAGTACCTAAAAATATTAGATTTCAGTGCGAAATCTTCGCACGGGCCCTCTGGTCCTAAAATGTTATGGTTGTGGTGCCTTGGTTTTATCCGTGCGAAGTGCCCTACTTGCAATATAGCTGTCAAAACAAAATCTTCTCAATTCGATCAAATCCAAATGTACACATCCTCAACCACTACCACAACCACACCACTAGTAAACCTGTACATTAATGGAATCTCCTACAATAACTTGGCTGAAGACCTTAAATAGATCAGCTACAGGGAAAAAAAGTTGCTAATGGTGCATGGAATGACCTAATTAATTAGAAACTACTCTGTAAAAAAACGACAAATGTTTCTTAATTTCCCTCTTATCTTTCTTAAGGTTTACGAAAGTATAATATAACCTCTTCCTAGTTACCAAGCATTCCTTTATCTTCATAAACCCCAAAAACCTATAGATTTTTGAGATTTAAAGAAGCATTTCTGAATTTAAAGTTTCTTTAACTACCCGCAATTTTCGGAAATGTTTTTGAATAGTTTTTGTAGTGCGCTAATCGGTTTTCTCAACCCGAAATATCGGTTTTTCGGATGCTTTCAATTATTAAGTAAACATTTTTATGTTCAACACACATGATAAATTAACATTAACATTAAAATTAAATGCATGAACATTAATACTATTTTTCTACACTTGCATGTTTAAATTTTGTGATGTAGCTGAACAGTTCACTCGAGAATTGACGGCATCTGAAAAATCAATACTCCATGTAGAAAAAACAGATTGCACTGTAAAAACTACTCTTAAACGATTCTGAAAATTAGTGGCAGGAAACAAAACTGTTCCTTCAGAAATGCTTCAGTGATTTATTGGTTTCTTAAGATAAAAGAATGCTGTTCAGAATTGCAGGTAACTCGGAAGGGCTTATGTTATATTTTCTTTAACTTTAAGAAAGATAAGAGCTGGACTTCGAAACATTTAACTTTTTCCATGGTGTATATTCGTTGCTAATAACGATTGTCACTTAATTCATGTTAAATCGGACACATTATCGTCCGAGGACTATACTAGTTCTTTTTTTTGTCGGTCATGTTTCTGCGATGTGAACTTTTCTGCAGTGCAACTATCAAAAACAAAAATCCATCACTGCTACAACTGTAGGAAGAAGAATTGACAGTATATGGATCCAAAATTCGACATTAAAAAAATATTTTAAAAGATCAGTTAGTTCTCAAGTAAAAATATGTAATTCATTTATTAAATTACAATAAAAATAAAATGAAATTAGTGTTGACAGGTTTTTAAATAAATCAGGTATTGTTTTTGCAACAAATGCTATATTTATTTACATTTTTTTACTGTGATTTTCGTTTCACTAATACAAAAAAAACCCCATAAAATTACATAGACACATTTTTTACCTATCACAAAGTTTTGCAATGAAAGTTTAAAGGTATGCTTAAGACAATAAGTGTTGATAAGCACTGGTCTAGATACTCTCCATGTTATTAGCAATATTTTCCTAAATTAGTAAGTAACACCACTACGATCTGTACAGCCTCATATGAGTAGTACAGTATATTATAGCATATTTCACATTTTAAGTTTGTCTTTATCATGTGTGCGGAAATGTGTATCAAGAATACTTTGCTGAGAAAATCCTCTATGACACACTTCGCAGATGAAAGGTTTATCCTTAGCGTGAATTCGAAGATGTTTTTTTAGAACACATCTTAGAGAAAACCTTTTGGAACATACTTCGCAAACGTAGGGTTTTTCTTCAGTGTGACTTCGAAGATGTGTTTTTAGATTACTTCTTTGAGAAAATCCTTTGGAACATACTTCGCAAAAGAAAGGTTTTTCATTCGTATGTGTGCGTAAGTGTACTTTTAGACTATCACTACAGGAGCATCCTTTGAAACATACTTCACGTACAAACAGTTTCTCCTCTGAATGAGTAAATAAATGTCTTTTTAGACTGCTAGATTTGGTATACCCTTTAGAGCATACACTACAAATAAATGGCTTTTCATTTGTATGAGTCATAAGATGTTGTTTCAGATTATGCTTTAGAGTAAAACCTTTTGAACAGACGTCATAGTTGAAAAGTGTTGCTTCATTTGTATGAGTAAGTACATGAATTTTTAAATAATCTTTTCCAGAAAATTGTTTACCACATATTTTGCATGTATGCTTTTCATTACTATGAGTTTGAAAATGTGATTTAAGATGATTACTTCGAAGAAATCCTTTTGAGCATATTTTACAAACAAAAGGTTTTTCATTTGTATGCCTGTAAAGATGTGCTTTTAGTTGATCACGTCGAGAAAATTCTTCAGAACATACTTCACAAATGAAAGTTTTTCCTTTTGTTTGAGCATCAAGTTTAGCCATTGATATTATTTATCAAAACCAACTCATTTCATACATGAAGTAAAGAAACTTTAAAGTTTAAGCATAAAGAAGACTAGTTGCTTTCTTTTTCTATTAAAATTCACATCCACTGCTATGAAACCTGCTTTTTGACCTAAAATATATAAAAAAAATAATCAAAGAAAGGGGCTGTTTTCCATTAAAATATGTTTTAGTTTCATTATAAATAGATTTTATTTCACTGAACTAGAAAATGAAAAAAATTCTACTTATTTATATATCACACAATTATTACACCTACAGCAGGTGATTAAAATACAGTAAAACTTCCATTTAACGAAGTCTCGTCGTTACACTTAAAAACTTCGTTATGAAGAAAATTCGTTAAATAGAAATCAACTTAAATTCCTGAAAAATTTTCTTCAGATATGACAAACAGGTATTAGATTGAGAAGCATTCGATTTTACAAAACAGTTGTGTACGGTCGATAAAATCACGTCACATTCCCAAGCTTTGCTTCAAGACTTCATCAGTTCTGATGCACAGATTCTCAAACTAATGTTTTCACTGCATTGTCTTTTTTCTGTCTTTTTCGATGATGTACTTCAAGATTTTTTATTATTTCTTAGACTAATAGCTGAAATTTAGAAGTTGTATTAGCAGGAACAAAAATAACTTTGATGTTGTTCGATTTGCATTTTAAAGCACATTCTTGTGGATGTACAAAGCAATTGTCTATCAGCAATGGAAGTTCAGAATGGTAACTGTCTGAATCTAATTGATATTTTTTGCTTCAATGCATCTGACGCCATTACGTCACTGCATCTTCTATATCATTGAATGTAAAAAGGGGATTTTAACTTCCCCCAACTGTCAGCGCTGAAGTGTCGGTGTGAGAGAGTAATTATAACAAGTGTTTTTCTTAGAGTGAAAAAAAAATTGTTTTATTTAGCACCAAGCAGAATGGAAATTATTTAAATGTGTTCATTTTCGTACAATCCGCTGAAATAAATTCGCATATTCATCGTAACAGCAACCTCTTAGTTTAAATTGTGTACACGTACAGAAGTGGAATAAACTTCGTTATATAGAATATATTTTTCGTAATATGGAGATTAATTTACATGCTAATGGTGTTCAAAGTCAAAGTTCTGCAGGAAATTTCGTTAAGAAGAAAACTTCGCTAAATAGGGACTTCGTTAAAGGGAAGTTCTACTGTATATATATAAATGCGATTATCTCTTTAAATGCTAATAATAGAAACATACTTTCAATTAAGAAAAGAATCAAATATAGTTTTAGATATGGTATTTGTTTTACAAAGGGCTGTCTACATATTAAAATAAGAAATTCAATTTTTTTAATATGGTTTATTTTATCCTATAACATTATAAGAAAAAGTGTTGTCCTGTATCACAGAAGGACCTTTAAAAAATCCCAATCTGTTAGGATGAAAACTTAACAAGTTATGATGTTTTGCATTTTATGAATACACAGCATTTTCTATTTTCTAAAAATGAAGATGTGTTTTTATGCATATATATCAATTTATGCCACTTCAAAATGATTTTTTCCTAACTTAGATGGGAATTTTTTAGTTTATGTTTTGCGCGATTTTTGCTGGTTTCTTCCTTTTTCTTTTTTCCCTAGAGTGGATTTTAATTTTCTAAAAACAAATTAAATCACTAAAAAGAACCAAAACTTATCTTAACAATATTTGTTTTAAATATATATAACTATTTTCTAACTTTTAGATTAAAGGAAAACATGTCCTCTCAGGAAATCACATTAATGTTAGAAATCTATTAATTGGCAAATATTCCCAAGTATGAGGCCAGCTGGTAATCCTGAATTGACTAAAATTGAATCCCTTTACAGAAAGCATATTGTTTATCTCCTCTGTAACCATCCCCAGGGCTTAATTTCTAACAAAAAAAGTACCAGAGTATCTGAAGTACTAACACCTGTAGCATATCCCCCCCCTCCCTTCCGCCGTCACTCCAATCTGCATATTTATATTTCATACATTATTTTTAAATTTTAAAGCATTGTTTTTTTATTTAGTAAAACACAAATTTTAAATACATCTATCTGCATATACTTAGTTATGAACTATTCCACTTTTTAGTTATTAATATTGCCAATAGAAACCTTTAACTAATCTTAATGTTAATTAGTCACAGAATTCTGTGATTAAATAAGCTCAGGATTATGATTAGGAACTAGTGTTATCACAAAAAAATGAACAGTTCGCAGCTATGCAGAATAGAAAAAAGACTATTCCTGTTTACTCTTTATTCTTATCAAAATCGCATTAAAATTGAATTTAAGACAGATTGAGCTCGAGACTGTCCAAACCCGAATACTGGCATAAAAATCGAGCTCGTTTCATCTCCCATCTCTTACGTGAGCGACACATTATGCCACTTATACATGTTTTGATACAAAAGAAGGCAAAAGATTGGAGATGGGAGGGAATGGAAAAGGTAATTTAGGATTCATTTTTCAGAAGTGTTATTGCATTGGGCTCCGGGGCACAGTGTTTATGAACTCCAATGAATTCTGGCCAATATTTAATTTTTATACTAAAAATAGAGAAGTATCGGAGCTGGGCGCCGGTGCAAATTAAGCCCTAAGCCTCTCCCCTGTCGTGATGACATGGGGAGCGTGTCACATGACTGAAACCCACAAACAAGCTGCAAGATTGTGCTGCAAGATTCTCACAAATCCTCTCAAAATGCTTTTTCATGTTTCAAGGACATATTAGTTTTAAATGGACAGTTGAATGTAGTACAGGGAGAAAAATACTTTCAAAGAAATATTCTTTTGGTGTAAATAACTTGCTTAATCACAAATAAGTAAACATTAATCTCTAAAAAATTTACAGGTAGCATGAAAAGTAGTTGAAAAGAAATCTAACAATTTAAAAGAGTTTTCTTTTTAAACAATTACGTTATAGACATTCATGCTTAAAAATATACTTTGATAAATGGGACCCAATAAATTTAACTAGTATATATGAAATAATAAGTGGTAAGAAAGACTCTGTTTATTTAGATACATAAATTGAAATATATAAGGTAGTATCTGAAATTTAGAATATTACAAAAACAAACTAATTTGCTCTAAATGTATTTTGTTAGTTATGAAATACAAATTTCTGAGTTAAAAAGTAATTTGCTTAGAAATAATTTAGGTCACATTTTGGGAATTAAGAAAATAGAACTCTAGAACCATAAATAAATAAAAGATGATATTTTAAAGAAAAATTTGGAAAGTTTTACAGAATTTTTCTAAATGTTAAAATGGAAATTTTCTTATAAAGAAATCTATCATTTTTATATAAAAATAGCAAATAAGCTTTTTGCAGGAATAGTAAAAGGAAGAATACTAATGTTAAAAATGCACAACTAATACACAAAAAGCAGCAAACAGCTGTTTCGAATCCACGAGCGAGATTCTTCGTCAGTGCAACAAAGAGCAAAGCACAGTGTGCTAGAAAAAACAAGATTGGGAAAAACGACAGAGAAGTTGCGAATGCGAGTAGAGAATGCACCAAAAGCCACCAATGAGAAGAAAGCAGCATGAAACAACTGAGTAGACAAGCAGAGATATCTTAATTCAGAACAAAAGAAACAAAAGAAAACCAAAAAAGAGAAATTAAATTAATGCTTTCCAAATACTTGGAAAATCAGGAGTACTAGATAAGTCATTGACTAAGGAGTGAGAATTTTTAATGATGTGGTAAGCTTTCGAAAATCAAGATCAAGGTTAGAAGAACATTTTTGGATATTGGTGGCTGAGGAAAAGTCAAACCTATGTTGAAGAGACCAACAATGTTGAGCAATAGAAAAACGTTTAAGCTCCTGATTTTTAACAGAACCTTCATGCTCTTTTAAATGAAATCTAAGAGCATGTTTAGTCTGACCAATATAAGAGAGACCACACTGGCAAGAGATCTCAAGGCTAGTTATCTATACAATCAATGGGGTGTTTGAGATTTGAAAAAAAGATTTTATTAATAGAAGAAAAAATAATATTGAATTCAAACCTTTTTATAATTTTAGCGATTTGCGGACTGCTTTTAGGAAAAAATGGCAAAAGAACTGAAGTATTAGAGTTGGGATTAAAATTCTTATCAGAATGGATGGGTTTTGTCAATTTTTTATAAAATAGAATCTATAATATTAGAGGAATAACCATGATCAACATTAATAGCTTTGAGATAATTAAGTTCAACTCTAAGTAACTGAGGAATGGAACAAATATTGGATGCCCGGAAAACCAAAGTATTGAAAGCAGAAAATTTCTCGTTAGGAGGATGAGAATACCTGTGAGTTGGAAGACTGACAGAAAAAGGTTTACGAAAGAGAAAAGTCTAAAAGCCATCTTCACTGTGAATAACAAGGACATCCAGGAAAGAAAGACAGTTGTTGGTCTCAATTTCAAAAGTAAATTGAATGCAAGAATCAATGGAATTCATAACAGAGAGAATATGACTAATATCCGAATTCATTTCAACAAAGACATAACAAGGACATACAGGAAAGAAAGACAGTTGTTGGTCTCAATTTCAAAAGTAAATTGAATGCAAGAATCAATGGAATTCATAACAGAGAGAATATGACTAATATCCGAATTCATTTCAACAAAGACATAACAAGGACATACAGGAAAGAAAGACAGTTGTTGGTCTCAATTTCAAAAGTAAATTGAATGCAAGAATCAATGGAATTCATAACAGAGAGAATATGACTAATATCCGAATTCATTTCAACAAAGACATAACAAGGACATACAGGAAAGAAAGACAGTTGTTGGTCTCAATTTCAAAAGTAAATTGAATGCAAGAATCAATGGAATTCATAACAGAGAGAATATGACTAATATCCGAATTCATTTCAACAAAGACATAACAAGGACATACAGGAAAGAAAGACAGTTGTTGGTCTCAATTTCAAAAGTAAATTGAATGCAAGAATCAATGGAATTCATAACAGAGAGAATATGACTAATATCCGAATTCATTTCAACAAAGACATAACAAGGACATACAGGAAAGAAAGACAGTTGTTGGTCTCAATTTCAAAAGTAAATTGAATGCAAGAATCAATGGAATTCATAACAGAGAGAATATGACTAATATCCGAATTCATTTCAACAAAGACATAACAAGGACATACAGGAAAGAAAGACAGTTGTTGGTCTCAATTTCAAAAGTAAATTGAATGCAAGAATCAATGGAATTCATAACAGAGAGAATATGACTAATATCCGAATTCATTTCAACAAAGACATAACAAGGACATACAGGAAAGAAAGACAGTTGTTGGTCTCAATTTCAAAAGTAAATTGAATGCAAGAATCAATGGAATTCATAACAGAGAGAATATGACTAATATCCGAATTCATTTCAACAAAGACATAACAAGGACATACAGGAAAGAAAGACAGTTGTTGGTCTCAATTTCAAAAGTAAATTGAATGCAAGAATCAGTGGAATTCATAACAGAGAGAATATGACTAATATCCGAATTCATTTCAACAAAGACATAACAAGGACATACAGGAAAGAAAGACAGTTGTTGGTCTCAATTTCAAAAGTAAATTGAATGCAAGAATCAATGGAATTCATAACAGAGATAATATGACTAATATCCGAATTCATTTCAACAAAGACATAACAAGGACATACAGGAAAGAAAGACAGTTGTTGGTCTCAATTTCAAAAGTAAATTGAATGCAAGAATCAATGGAATTCATAACAGAGAGAATATGACTAATATCCGAATTCATTTCAACAAAGACATAACAAGGACATACAGGAAAGAAAGACAGTTGTTGGTCTCAATTTCAAAAGTAAATTGAATGCAAGAATCAATGGAATTCATAACAGAGAGAATATGATTAATATCCGAATTCATTTCAACAAAGACATAACAAGGACATACAGGAAAGAAAGACAGTTGTTGGTCTCAATTTCAAAAGTAAATTGAATGCAAGAATCAATGGAATTCATAACAGAGAGAATATGATTAATATCCAAATTTATTTCAACCAGGGCATAACTATCATCAACAAAACAGACATAATATCCAGAAAGTCCCTTCCACTAGTGAAATTAACTCTATTAAATCTGCTATTAAGTCTTCAATTATTTCTGCTAATTTTAAGAGCTCTCTTATTCCTTCTATTACGCACTGTGCCCGGTTTTATGCTTTACATAAGGTCTATAAACCTGACATTCCTTTTAGACCTATTTCCTCTAGTATCAGTACAGTTTCTTATAAGCTTGCCAAATATTTAGTTTCTGTTTTTTTCCCCCACTTTTGAGCAATAAGTGTTTCACTGTTAAGAATTCTCTTGAATTTGTTAAGAAACTTCATAGTTTCAAACCACAGGGCTGAATTTGGATGGTTTCTTTTGATGTTACTCCATTATTTACTAATGTTCGGGTTTAGGAGGCTTCAGATTGCCTCAAGAAAAAGCTTTGTGAGTTTCATTTTTCTTATTTAAAAATTGATGAGCTTACCCTTCTCACTCGTACTTACCTGTCACAAAATACTTTTGTTTTTAATGAGAATTTCTTTCATATAACTGATGGTTTGGCTATGAGCAATTAGTCCAATTTTATGAGATATTTACATGCACTATTTTGAGGTCAAATTGTTTGGAATATTAAAGTTTCCATTTTATGTAATGAAAAATCAGAAAATACTTATTTGGAATTTGTAGATTTCCTAATGCACTTGATGAAAGGTTGTGCAAACTCGCCATCAATAGAAAGATTATTTTGCAAGTTTGATCTTATCCAGAATAATTTATGAAATCGTCTTAGCTGAAAATAGCAAAACTTTTTGCTTGTAATAATTTTTTTTTTTTTTTAGTTCTAAGTAAAATTTGAAAAATGTTTCTTTTGTCTAATGCGATTTAGTTTCTTTCAAATTTTTATATAAAATGAGATAATATGTAACCAAATTATTAAAAAATATTTTAATACTTACAATAGCTGCTCATCTTTAGATATTCTTGTGCTATTAAATTAAAAAGTACTAATGAAAATATAAAGCATAGTACTAAGTAAAATATTTGCAAACACATCCAAATGTTGTACTAAATTTATCATTTTTAACAAAATAAATTTTAATTTCTTTTCACAGTCAAAATGAGTTTTGACCACTGATGGTCAGAACATTTGCCCAGGATAGGTAAAATTGTTTTTTCATTGTTAAAACAAATACAACTCTGTTCATGGGTGTCCCTTATTGGTAAAAAAGACAGTATGCTCTAGAGTCCTGCACGAGTCGGGTTGTACATGAGGATTTGTCTTGAATGGGAATTATTTTTTTTTTTTTCATACAGCTGAAAAAAAAATAATTTTTAGTTTTTTGTAATTTTTAAAATTTATTATTAAAATTTATAAAATTCTTAACTGAATAATTCTTTTATTTATTTTTTAATAATAATAAAAAAACCGCATATAAAAACATTGCAGGATTTGTTTTAATTAGAAAAAAAGTCAATCCATGAAATATTTATGAAAATTAAACTGAATATTCTAAATAACTAAATAAAGCGTATCCTCAATTTTTATCTAGATACTGTCTTAATTACTTCAAATTATCTGAGTGCAGATTAATAGAGAAAAAATTAACTGTGTTCTAGGCTTGTCTTGAATAAGAATTAATATTTTCCTTTTGTTCCTTTGGTCTTAATTGTTCCTTTTTAATAATACTGTTGAAAACAAAAATATTATTTGCAGTTTGTAAAACTCATTATAAACATTTCACAAATTCTTATGTTTTTTTTTTTTTTTAATTAAAAAGCTTGATAAAAAACAATGCAGCATTTCTTTTAGCTAAAAAAAAGGGTGTTTGATTTTAATTTCAAATGCAGACAATAGATGGCGCTCTGGCCAGTACTTGAATTACTGGGCATTACCAAACTTCATTTTGGAGTCAAAACCGTAACACGGCGTTCCCCCACCTGAGATATTCCGTCACCATGCCCTTGCCTATAGCATATATCCCTTTTCATGACTACAGCACTATTCATTAAATATATTCTTAAAAATAAAGTCTAAGAAATTATTTCAATAACAGAAAATCAGATTAATTCAGTATAATAACCATTGTTAAAGCCATACCCCCCCCCCCCCCCTCAGAGAAACAAAGGGTATATGGACCTTCTTTAAAAAATCCAAAGCCTTTTGCAGGTTCCCCTGAATTCAACACTGTATGCATTAATGTTAAGTGTATGCATATAATACTGTATGCATAGCTCATATGCATGTCTTTTTTTTTATATAGTTTCTTATTTGAAGAATATCATGTTTAAAATAATAATAACTGGAGTACAGGGTGATTATAAAAAAACTATCCCGATATATGAGTCCTTAACTGTCACACCGTTCACAGAAACTGACTAAAATTTTGGTTTTAAGTATTTTGAGGTATGCGCTCAAGAATCGTATAAAAAACAACAGTTAAACTCTAACAGTTACGGTTACAGTGACAAAATTTTGAAAAATTCCAATGGCAACACCTATTTCTTTTATTGGAATGTGATCTTCATAGTGAAAAAAACCATAAAAAGTGTTGAAACGGTACCTGTAACACGAAAATTGCCGGTGCTAGAGAGACTAAGAAGAAAAGTGAAAACAACCAATAATTGACAGAGAAGCAACAGAAAGTAAAACATTCTATTATTCAGTGCTATCCACCATCTGCCGCATGCAACGTGTCTTCGTGTGTGACGTGGAAAATTTGTGAAATACAATAAAATGTTTTGTTTTCTGCTGATTCTCTGTCCTTATTTGTTGTTTTCACTTTTCTTCTGAGTCTGTCTAACGCCGGCAATTTTCGTGCCACAGGTACCGTTCCAACGCTTTTTATGGTTTTTCACTATGAAGATCCCATTCCAATAAAAAAAAAATAGGTATTGCCATTTGAAATTTTCAAAATTATGTCACTGTAACCGTAACTGTTAGAGTTTAACTGTTGTTTTTCATACGATTCTTGAGCGCATTCCTCAAAATACTTAAAACCAAAATTTCAGTCAGTTTCTGTGAATGGTGTGACAGTTAAGGACTCATATATCGGGATAGTTTTTATATAACTGTATTTAAAACAGTAAAATGATAATAACCAGAGGGGAATTACCATATACTCTCTACTACAACCATGATAATAACACAAGTAACCAGTAACACAATATCTTCACAATAACATTTAAACTAGAGTAAATGCATTTTTGGTTCCACCCTTGCTGAACTTTCTAAAGTGATGAGGTTGGACAGTACTATTGATATAACTGACAGTAGGCCTAAGTCTGAATTGGCTTAAGGTCTGTAAAAAAACTTAGAATTTTGAAGAAAAAACTTATTTTTATGAGCTAATCGCCTTCTTACAACAAAAAAAGAAAGCATGTGAATTATATTTTATTCGGGAAAAAATGTCCTCTTTTCATAATTTTCATTATTTGAAATTAGTTTTAAAATATGCATGTTGACAATATTTCCCAATAAACATTCTACTCTTGTAAAAAATTTAAAAAAATACAGATAAGAATAATTTCATAATTATTTCATGAGGTTGTAAGTTTATAGAGTGAAATCTCTGAATAACGGGGTGTCTTGGAACCACAGGACTTGTCTGTTATTCAGAGATATCTGCTATACAGAATGTAAAAGTATACAAATATATAAGTGGATTTGAAAAAGTGTTTACTAAGTGTAAAATAATGTTTAAAGGTATCTGCTATTCAAGAGTGTATGTATGAAGGTATATTTATCAATGTTAAGTATATGTATAGTTCATATGCATGTCTTTTTTTATATAGTTTCTTGTTTGAAGAATAATGTTTAAAGTAATATAAATAAATTAATGCATAAATAGTTTATTTGTAATTTCATTTTAAAATTATATTTTAAACCCTGACTGCTGGGAAAAAAGAAAATTTGTAATTTTGTTTTCTCTGTAATTTTTTAAAAACTCTAAAAAAACGATGAGTTTTCAAACTAATATAAAAACTTAACTACGTATATGAGTATAATCCTCAAGAGTATTAATCATTACTCGATGATTTAAAACTGCATTATATTTCTTAAATGATATTAATTTAAATAATGCTTCTATTGCAGTGAAACCTACAGCACACTGAATGAATATATCAGTTCATGGCGGTGAGAAGGTTAATCATAGGTATTGTTGTCAATGTACCATGTAGTCAACATGTGTACTACATAAGTCTTATTTCAAAATACAGTAATCCCTCAACATTCGTGGTTTTAACATTCGCGAGTTTCGATTATTCGCGAATATGAAAATGCGGAAAAACTTAACATTGGCGAGAATCTGACTTGATTATTCGCGATTTTTTTTAAAATTATTATTATCGCTTTCTTTTTCAGAATTTATAGTTGTTAAAGATTATTTCCCCTGTTTTTTGAGTATATATTTACAAATCAATTTTCAATTGTCAACTGAAAAAGGAGCGAGTGTTGTAGGAAAGCAAAATAATATCAACAGCAGAATACTCATTGCAAAGGTGATATAATAAAAAGTTGTAAAGGGGGTCAACGGCATCTTCAATCTATTAATTTAAAATGTGCAGGTTCTCTTAGAGATGGAGCTAAAGCTGCACTTAGATAGGAAATAAAAGAATTTCTGAATCATTTAGCTGTATTTAAATATCGTATTTTAATATTGTATCGCATACTGACTCACTAATACATAATCATCTCTTTGAGATTTGCGAATAGAGTCGAAATTACTTTATATAAAAACCTAGGCTTTTTTAGCTGTAAGTATTTCTCCAGTCAGTTAATTTGAATTATCTTTAATCAATAAATTTCATGTTTATGAACATGTGTGAACATTCACCTTCTACATACATGCTATGCAGAATGTATTGTTAATACATATTGTCCTTTAGTTCTTTGACATGCGTGCCACTCCAATTAAAATTTTATAGAACGCAACTCATATTTTAGTGCAGATAGATAGACTCAACATTCGCGAGGTTTTCCTGGCACGTAACCTTCGCTAATGTTAAGGGATTACTGTATCTAAAAATTAATTAGTTTTATTTAAAGATTTAAACATAAAGGCTTTTTTAGCTGCCTTTTCTACACATAATTGATTTCACAATTTACTCAGTACAAGTCCAAAAATGGAAAACATCCTCTCTCTATCCCTGCAATTGTTTCTTTTGCAGTACATACTCAACTGTACTAGACCAAGTTCTTTCTGATCTACACAGCTCTTTTGAAGTGCTATTGATCCCCACTACTCCAAGATATCTGAGATTTCTAGAGCTTTTTTACCAAACATAGTTCCACTAAAAAGAGCAGATCGCACAATGAATTTTAGTAAAATGTTTAATAAGGCGATATCATTATACTTTCTTTTAACAAAGTTTAAAGCTTGATCTTTTTCATTTATTATTAAACATTCTACTTCAGAATTAGGATCCAAGAGGTAAGCTAAAAAATGAGCTGATGTTAATGCTTGTTCATATTGTTTATTAACTAATTTTTTGAAACAATTGTCAGAAGTTTTCAGCATTCCCTTAAACTTTTTCGAGACATTGACAACATTCGACATACAACTATTTATTTGCATTTTATCTAATGCCACTGAAATGTGTTTCAACATTGAAAGCATTTCTTTTGCCATATTCATGGCTTATGACCTGATATTGGTGTAGAAATTTAGAAAAGATACAAAAAAATGTTCAAAACAATACATAAAACTGATTTAAAAAAAATCATTTGTTTTAAATCATGATTTTAAAAATTTTATTAAAATCATTTACACACTGGTTACTGCTCCTGTTTTCTTCTTTTTTTCTCACTGAAGATTGAAGGAGATGCTCATTCATTAGGGATGCACCGAATGTGAATTTTTGCTGGATACCGAATATCCAGTACAAATTTTACCAAATATCTGGCTGAATATTTTTTTGTTTTTAATTTCAATAGCAATATTTCTATTTAATGCTTGCTTAAACAAGAAAAACTTTAATTTATTATAATTTTATGTCATTCAAGTGTTAATAATATATTTAAACTTATTCATTAAGTTAAAGTTGCTTAAAAACAAATACTTTTTAGTAATTAAATATTGAAAATTAATCATGTTTTGTCATTTGCCTATTCTAATATACATATTATAGTAGTTTTTTTCTTTTATTCAGGGTCATTGAACATAAAAAGATAAGCAATTAAGTAATTTCTCTGTTTTTCATACTTATAAATGTTTGTTATTTATAAATACTAAACATCCTATTGAAGAGGCTTTTTCTTTTCCAACATACTCGTACATATTATTACTTACTTTTCCTATGACGAATGTTTTCTAACAGAATTTAAGTAGAGAAGCTCCTCATTGCAAGTATCTTCTTTTGTAGTATAAAGAGGACAGTGAACAATACAAGAAAGTGGTACAGTTCTTTTCATGATCAATATTATTTTACCACAGCTGGTCTTCCATCCATAGACAAAACAGTGACAAAAGATTCAATAAAATCATTTTTACTTTAGAATTGTTGAAAACACAAGAAAAAGAGACAACCAGAGGAGATTATTCTCAAAAGAAAGAAAATGTTTGTGATAAAAAAATTAACAGAGCCTGAAAATTCTGAGCACCATAACTTGCCTTTAATTATAAATAATTAGTTGTCATATTTTAAATATTACATTTTCATTTATATATAAATCCTATAATTTCATTTTTGTCAAAATATGAATATTTATTTCTACTAACATTGTTTTAATGGGATAATGTTGGTAAGAAGCAAATTAATTTCACACTAAATTTTTCTGATAATGTTAAAAAATATGATTTAAAAAATGAGTCACTATTTGGCCACTGGATATTGAAGTATTCGGCCAGACCAAACATCCGGTTTGAGTGCTGAATAAGCAGGATATCCAGCAGGAGATGGATATCTGGTGTGCATCCCTATCTTTTATAAAATCTTTAAACACATAAATGCATAATTTATTGTAGTGGTTTGTCCTTTTCATTATGTTGACTTTTATGTGCCACATATTTACCAAACCTATCTTATGGACATGTCACACAATGAAATTGTTCATTTTATGAGTAACAATGGTTCAATCCTGGCTGTGCCACTGCATGAAAGACACAATATGGATTACCTATTTTGTTTTAAAACTTTAATACTATTCCTTCTTGCCAATATTAAATAATAATAAAAAACATTCTTTTTTAATGCATTTAAATAGTAACATACAAGGGTCATTCCATGTCAAATCAACCAAAAATTTTCAATTTTCAACCTGACCATTTCAGATTTTAATGAAACCTTCAGGAATCATTCTCCCTGATGATATAAATGAGAATATAGTTTTATAATTTTTTTTATCTCAGTAAATTTTCCTACAATTAATTTTTTTAATTTAAAAAAATCATCATTTTTTGGCTTATATAAATGTTTTCAATTTTGAATTTCTCAAGTTCTATCAGGCGCAGAGAGTTGTTTGACCCCTCATATTAAAGAGAATTTCATAAGGTTTAATTTTATATGCAAGTTGACTATGCGTGATTTCAAAAAAGTTAATTTAATTTTAAAATTTTAAATTTTTTAAAAATTTTGAAAAAAAATATTTTTTTGTAATATTATAATCTTTAAATTCTGAAAGTTTTAGAGTGGGATCTCAATGGGATCAGCAGTTATAAAAAAAATGTGTTTAAAATGAATAAAACAGCACTATTTTTAGCACAATCATAAAGTTGGCCAGGTGCCAACTTTAAATTTCAGCCCCAACTGGTGTTTAACATTAGTTTTTTTAACATAACTGCTGATCCCATTGAGATCCCACTCTAAAACTTTCAGAATTTAAAGTTTATAATATTACAAAAAACATATATTTTTTTCAAAATTTTTAAAAAACACTATTTTAAAAAAATTTTAATTTTAAGTTTTTAAATTAAATTAAATTAACTTTTTTAAAATCACGCATAGTCAACTTGCATATCAAAATAAACCTTATGAATTTCTCTTTAAAATGAGGGGTCAAACAACTCTCTACTCTTGATAGAACTGGAGAAATTCAAAATTAAAAACAGTTATACAAGCCAAAAAATGATGATTTTTCGAAATTTAAAAAATTAATTTGTATGAAAATTTACTGAGATAAAAAAATTATAAAAAAATATTCTCACTTGTATCATGAGGGAGAATGATTCCTGTAAGTTTCATCAAAATCTAAAATGGTCAGGTTGAGTCACTGGTTGATTTGACATGGAATGACCCATAAGTGGATTTTTCATTGCTAAACTAAACGTTTAAACCGACAGAGTGAAAAATATCCCAAGCTGGGCATCGAACCCGTGACTCCAGAATAATGCTCTGAGGCTCTACCACTGAGCTACAAGGAACGATATCCCAACTCAGCATCTCTCACTCTTATATATGCTGGAAAGGCTACAATCGCAGCACAAGATGGAAACTGTCATCCAGAGCACACAACCCTGTGGCATATTTTAGACTTTTTTTTTTCTCACAACAATAGACAACACATACAAGTGAATACCAATTAATATTTCAATTATTATTATTTTTTCCAGGATTGAAATTCACTCGAAACCACTGTTTGTGCTAATTTATTGAAAAATTTTTAAATTAATTTTATTATTAAAAGAACTTTTTTTGTGGGTATACAGTAAAACCTGTGTAAGTTGACCACTTGCGGTGCCACACTTCAGTGGTCAACTTATAAAGGGTGATGATAAATTTACTGTTTTTTAATGTAATATTCATACCATATCATTCTTTACCACAAAAATTTCATTTATTGACAGGGCTTTAAAATAATATTGTATTACCATGCATATTTCTAACACCTTATAAAAGAAAAGATTAACTACAAGAACGAATTAATAGTTTTGTATCAATTTTAAAATCAATTAATATACTACTTTTTTTTTTTTTAACAATCAATCAATATATCTAATTTAATGGATATAAAGTTTAATAATGTATTTTTTTAAGCAATTTTTTGTAAAGTTAAAAAAAAAATCTTTATTTTAGATTTGAAATATGCAGACATTTAATGAGGCTATTTTTTTTATTTTTAAATTTGATATGAGCATTTGGAGAATATTTTTTTACCCTGCGGGAATTCCAAACAGAGCATTTATATGTGAATTTTTTTCTTGGGTGTGATGATGAAGATTTCTTTTAAATATTTTAACTGATTCTTTTCATATTTCTCCTTAAATGATGTGCGAAAACATGGCAGATCCATGAAGATGATAGAATGTAACGATAAATCAGATGGCCGAAGGTGGTACTTTTATAAGAAGTATGAAAATACATTTTCTGTCCGGTATATGGCCCCCTGTTGATATATTTTTAAAATTTTAACACTATAACAAAAATTCATATTCAGGGCTTAATTTGCGCTGGAGCCCACCGGATCTCACCTCCGGTACTTCTCTATTTTTAGTAAATATTTAAATATTGGCCAGAATTCACCGGAGCTCCTAAACAATGCGCTCCTGAGCCCAGTACATTAACGCTTCCGAAATTACCCTTTCCTTTCCCTCCCATCTCCAATCTTTTGCCTTCTTTTGTATCAAAACACTTATAAGTGAAGTAATGTGTTATTCACGTAAGAGATGGAGATGAAACAGTCTCGATTTTTATATCAGCCTTCGGGTTTGGGCAGACTGGAGCTCAATCTGTGTTAAATTCAAAATTTTATTTTATTTTCATTTCAAATTGTTGTAATGCTATTTTGATCAGAATAAAGAGTAAACAGAAATAGTCTTTTTCTATTCTGCATAGCTGCGAACTATTCATTTTTTGTGTTAACACTATTTCCGAACCATAATCCTGAGCTTATTTAATCCTAGAATTCAGAGATTAAATAACATTAAGATTAGGCAAAGGTTTCTATTTGGAAGTAGTAATAAATGAAAAGTGGAATAGTCGATAGTTTAGTATACCCTGATAGATGTATTTAAAATTTTTATTTTGCTAAATAAAAAGAAACAATGCTTTAAAATTTGAAAATAATGTATGAAATATAAATATGCTGATTGGAGTAGCAGAGAGGGGGAGGGGGTACGCTACAGGTGTTAGCACTGCAGAATATTAGGGCTCTGGTACTTTTTTTCTTAGAAATTATGCCCTGTTTGTATTTTTGTCCACCGTTCCCTTAAACACGATTTAGGGGCCTCAGTGGCAGAGTGGTTAAGGCACCACTCCGCTAATCGCTTCATAGCGTAGGAAGCAAGGCCGGCGGTGTTCGACTCCCACCAGCTCCATTGCACACACTTTGTGGAGCTCACGGATGTAACTCTTGGTGTTGTAAATTTCCTTGTACTGTCTCGTCAAGATTTATGTAACTGTTGAAGTCATGTCTGTGTTTCTGTGAATAAAAAAAAATGTATATGGATCATTCGAGACAACAGCCTAGTAGCTATAGGTCTCAAAGCCCAGCCCCCTTCAAAGTTCAAAGTTAAACACGATTTAATGACAGATGAGGAAGTATTTTTGTAATTAAACATGTTTTTTTTAATTGAGTGACTTTACGAATGTGTTTACTATTTGTAAGAGAAAATATGCTCAACCATAAATATACTTACTGAACGAAATCGCTATAAAAAAAACAATACACTTAATTATAATCATATAAAATTTTATTGTTGACTGAATGAAAAAAAAAATCTATAAAGAATATTTCTTTATTTAATTAATGAAATTCATATGAAACGAAATATTTCTTTATTTAATTAATGAAATTCATATGAAACGAAATATTACCTGATGTGGATACGCCATCCCACCTCCAGAAAAACTGAAAAAACACTTTTAATTGCTTTCAATTTCGATTATATTATCGAACAATCGACTGTAACGATTGTTTATGTGACTAGTTGGTTGGTTGAAAACTATTATAAAAAATAAACTGTTTTTTCTAAAATTGCGTAATTCGCGATTCAAACGGACTATAGGGGGAATTTTGGCGCTGTCCTGAGTCGGCAATCAAAGGACGACATAAGCTATTTGTATGTGTTTTTCTATTTGAAATATAAATCTTTTCTCAGTAATTTTATTACGTAAATTCGAAATATTTTGTCAAACAAAAAGAATTTTAAATTCAAACGTAATAATTATATCATAATAGTCAGTAATGAATAATAATAGTCAGTAAAATTACTGAAAAACAACTCGAAAGTTTAGCACTTTGCCTCTAAACAAGTGCCATGAAAGAGTGTTACTTGTATTACTGTAAAAACGGCTGTCATGTTGCTTTTTTTATCGGTAAGTTACCAATTAATTTTTTTCTGTAATTATATTGTGTGTGTCTTTATTTTGTCTGTGTTCTGTTCTTCTTCTTGTGTTTACGGCAAAATTTGCAATAATATTTCGTTAGATTAAAATTTTCAAATATGTCAGACTTAAATTAAGGCCCTAATCATAAACTGCCAAAAGGATTTGAAATTTCTTATATGCATCAATGAAACCTATCTTATATAATATCAGGTTATCTCTGTTTAATATGAAGCAAACTACTGTAGCTAATATAAATATTCTTAAAAGAAAAAAAAATTCTAAAGATGCATGTTTTTGGCCATTTAATGCTAGTTTGTTATTTGAGATTTAAAAATAATAAACTATGTTGTGTAGTGATTTAAAGTACTATACTGAGTAATTTTAGAATCTTCTGAATTTTGTTATTTATTTTACAAATATCTAAGAAAATTTAATTTTAGTCCCTCCTCCTCTCGCAAAAATAAAATAAATAAACATTGTTAGCATAAACATCTAAATTAGCTTTAGTCTGCATCTATCATATTGCTGATTTTTCTGTTTGTGTATGTTGCATCTTTAATTCTTAGAAATTTCTTATCTGCCTGATTTAACAATGTACTATATGATTAAATTTTATTTTAAATTAAGATTGCTTACAAAATCATAAATTGACATAAGATTGAAAATTCTGCAACCAAATAAAGACTCATTGTCAAAATCTTTTCAACACATATTATAGTGTAATATATAGGTTTACTGAGAATTTCTATCAAGATTTGTGCATATGTCTTTGCATATTCTGATGTTTATCATTTTTATAGCAACATACAAATTACATACTATCTATTAATTGGAAAAACAAGTTTTGTAACAAAATTTAGTCAATATTCTAATGATAATTTTGTAATACAATATGTTGTATTGTGTAGTTCTGTTGATTAAAAATTTATTCTTGTGTGATGATGCCTGAGCCCGAGAGATAGGTTAAAATTATCTGAAGATTACAGACAGTAGAGTAGTAAAGTAGTGTGAAAAAAAGTAATCCTCTGTAATTTATCTATGATTATGGTATAATTTTAATTATAGATTAGAAAATATTATTTGATATACTCATGAGTATTTAAAAATAATATATATATATATATTTTTTTAAATAAATATACAAAATGTAAAAGTATTTTTTATGTTAAAGAGACCCTGAAATTATCATTATCTACTTCATTTAAGTATATTTGAGTATTATTATCAAACTGGAAATTTTATAAAATATTTATATCTTAAATTTTTGCTTCAACCAAGCATTTAAAATCTGAAATATATATATATATATATATTTTTTTTTTTTTTTTTTTTTTTTTTTTTTTTTTTGTAGAGCCAATTTTGTTGTTGACTTATTCTACCTGGATGACTCTAGACATCGGATCAGGTCCCAAAGGCACTAGATTAAAGGTTTTCATCTATTGATTTTCAAGTGAGAGATTCTGCATGCTAGCCTGTAGCATTGACAAGGAATTCCCATGAGTCATCCTCTGAAGTACTGATTGCATCTTCTGCTTTTCGTTTATGGGTACGGTGTATCAAAACAGCATCATTTTTCATTGGCACAGTTGAATAAATATTGTCTGAAGTGTACTGATTTATTTGAATCTTACACGCAAGCAATATTTTTTCGACTATTGATGAAATCTATTCTGGCATGTAAAATAGGGGAAGCTCCATTCACCAGCAACTCATCTACAGCAGGATGAAAGTTTTGCCAAAAGTATGTATTTATCGCACTTTATTAATATTAACATTTTTAAGGTATTAAAAATTGTGGCAAAACTCGCGTGGTTTAGCCCTCGATGTCCTTTCTGAAATCTAGCTAACGTAGAATGTAAATATATATGTGCTTTCTTTTAATTCTAAATTATTTCGATTGTTATTTTTTAAATATATACTATGATGCTCAAACATAAAACTATAAATAGTCTAAGATTTGAAATGGCATTTACGAAACTGGGGTTCCTCCCTGACTTGAAATGGTAGACCATTTCAGAAATACCATTTTGGCACGATTTCAGAAAATACACCAAACCATAGGTGTAGAGTTTGGAAAATTATTGGTGGGGCTCATCTCTAATATACCTCTTTTGTACATATGCTTCTCTTTGCATATTGCTAAAATGGTTTTTATTAACAAAATAAATTTTATTTGGTGAATCCAGATTTTTAAAAATTAATTTTTATGACTCACCTTTTTAAAGCAATAATTTTGTATGCTATTATGTTTGATATTAAAAAGAGTTGTGAATTATTCATTTAAGAGGCATGTAAAGAAGAATAACCGCAATTATTGCAAAAAGTTCATTTATTTTTGCAAACTTTATATTAATTTTTATTTTGTTTTTTACATATGTATTTCACTTTACCTGAGAATTTTTCTACTAGTTAATACAATTCATGGAATTTTCTAATTAACTAAATTAGGCTTAAAAGGTAATATTATTGTTTGAGAATTTTCAGTTTTATTACAGAGATAATGAAATGTGCCAATTTTACTCCTGACATATCAATTCTTCAACAAAACTTCTTTAAATGTTTTTGAGAAAATGATGATTTTTATCTTAATTGTATGATTCCCTCCCGATATTGAGAAACGAGAAACATTAATCCTATAGCAATCTCAGCTCTAAAACTTTCGCGCCTGAGGTTGCGTGGCATCTATTGGACTCCATGCTGATTTTGTTTTAAAATTACGTTGTTTTTATTAAATTGTATTGTAATAAATAATAAGAAATGAAATTGCAATTTATTTTGATGCAAGATACATTTTATTATATGATTTTTTTTTTCAAATAGTAAGCAAAGTTTAATATTTTAACAAAACAGTCATGCTGTGTCCATCAGATACACGCAACAGCTCTAGAATGAACCGCAATTAAAACAAAAAATTTCAATATCACTTTTTATAAAGTGCCCTTTTTTTGAAGCAGCACCCTGCCCTTTTTTATTCTGGGGGAAACACTACTCTGTATGTAATATAAATAAATTACCAATTTAATGTTGCTTTTCAAACTCACTTTTACCTAAATTGAACAGAATTGTATATAATTAAATAAATCACAATTGAATGTGCAATATATTATAAATATAAAACATTAAGACAATGTAAAAATCTGAATGTTCAGTCTCATTTATAACAATTAATACACTCGCTGTTATTTGGGGATAGCTTACAATAAAATCACATGAAAGTTGACTTTGAATAACATGTTCTTTCAAAATATCAATTACTTCTCCTATTTCATTTTATTTTAATATGACATTTTTGGCTACAAGAGTTCAAATGTTTAATCATTTTATTTTAACTAAAAAAGTAGCAGTGTTGAATTCAGTGAGTGGCCCAGGAGGATATTACCTCTGTCCCTGGAGGATTGAAATGTTCCTTCTGGAAAATTTGAGATTTTATGTTTTTAATTGTCAGAAAGTGCAATCCCCCCCCCCCCCCCAGATCTCTATTATGCCCCCCAAAAAAATCCTACAGCATTTATCTTTATTACAAGACAAAATAAATAAAGGGAAGAAATAAAAATATATTATATATTTGCAGTAAGAAGGCACATTAAAATAAATTTCATAAAATATTAGAAAATCAAAAATTAAGCTTTTTTTTATATGTATACAAGGGGGTTCTGCCCCCTGCCCCCTTTGAGTACCAATCGCAGGACTTCTTTCTGTCTGTCTGATATATGTCTATCATCTGTCTACTGTTTCTCAGATTGTCTATACTCAATCAGCTGTCTGTTAGTCTGCTTTGTCTACTTATCTGCTGTATGACTGACTACTGTCTGCATGCTAACTATCTGTATGTATACTATTTACTGCCTGTCTATCTGACTGTAACAACATACTAAAAATACATTAACATCAGTATCCATAAACCATGAATTTAAAATATGTTCATTTCATATGTCTGTAATCTTTTGAGTGGCCCTGTAAAATAACTATAAATGCTACATACACCTTCTTCAACAAAAAACCCCCATTACTTGATTGTAACAACATCATAAAATTTCATTACCATCAGCCTTCTACAAATCCTGCATTTAACATATATTTGCATTCTTTGTGCGGCCCTGTAGAATAACTATAAATGCTATATACACCCTCTTCAAAGAAAAACATGCTGTAGATAACTGTAACAGCATACTAAAATTTTATTAATGTCAGCAACCTGAAAATCTCACATTCAGCACATTTTTGTTTCATATATTCGTATTCTTTTATGAGGCCTCTAAAAAAACTATAAATGCTATATACACCTTCTTCCATTAAAAGATCCTGTAGGTGACTGTAACAATACACTTATATTTCATTACCATCAGGATTCTACAAATCCATCATTTAACATACATTCATTTTATATATCTACTGCCATGTGTAACTAACTATAAATGCTATAACCACCCACTTCTAGGAAAAACAAGTGGTAGGTGACTGTAAAATGACATATTAGAATTACATTACCACTCACATTCTACAAATCCTGCATTTGCAATAAATTCGCATTATTTAGTGTGGCCCTGTAAAATAACTATAAATGTTATATACACCCTCTTCTAGGAAAGACATGCAGTAGTTGACTGTGAAACATACTAAAATTTTATTACTGTCAGGATTCTTCAAATACCACATTTAATACATATTCGTTTTGTATTATTTTGTGCAGCCCTGTAAAATAATTATAAATGCTATATACACCCTCTTCGATAAAACACATACTGTAGTTGACTGTTACAACATACTAAAATTTCCTTACCCTCAGCATTCAACAAATCCTGCATTTAACATATATTTGTTTCCTATATTTGTATTCTTTTGTACAGCCCTGTAAAATAACTATAAATGCTATATACACATTCTTCGATAAAAGATATACTGTAGTTGACTGTAATAACATATAAAAATTTCATTACCCTCAGCATTCTACAAATCCCGCATTTAACATATATATTTGTATTCTTTTGTGCAGTCCTGTAAAATAACTATAAATGTTATAGCCATGCTCTTCAAAAAAAAAAAAAAAAAACATTCTGTAGGTGACTGTAACAACATACTAAAATTTCATTACTGTCTGCTTTCTAGAAGTCCTGCATTTGACATATTTGTATTCTTTTGTGTAGGCCTGTAAAAGAGCTATAAATGCTATATACTATACACCTTCGGTAAAACACATACTGTAGTTGACTTAAACAACATACTAAAATTTCATTACCGTCAGTATTCTACAAATCCCGCATTTAACATATATATTTATATTCTTTTGTGCAGTTCTATAAAATAACTATAAATGTTATACACACACTATTTGATGAAAAACGTGACTGTAACAACATAATAAAATTTCATTACCATCAGCATTACAAAAATCAAGCATTTAACATATATTTTTTTTATATATTCAGATTCTTTTGTGTGCCTCATAAAATAATTTTAATGCTATGTACACCCTCTTCGAGGAAGAACATACTGTAAGTGACTGTAACAACATACTAAAATTGCATTATCATCAGTATTCTACAAATCCCACAATTAACATATATTCGTTTAATCAGGATTTTATGAGCAGGGAAGACCAAGCTCTGTTCGGTCAAAATTAGTTTTAAGTTCAAATACCATAACCAAAATGATCCACTAATAAAATTTTCTCGAACATGTGACCAAGCCCAATTGTCTTCTCATGCCCGAAACCCGTAGAATATAAAATTTAGTCAAAATAGTCTTGGCTGTTTTTTAGATAAAATTAGCTTGACCCACTAATTGGATTTTCTCGAGCATTGTGACCTAGCTCAATGATTTTTTTCATGCCCAAAAACCATATACAAAATTTAATTCAAATCGTCTGAGCCATTTTTAAGATAAAAATAGCTTGACCCATCATGAACCACTAATCAAAATTCCTCGAACATGTGACCTAGCCCAATAGAGTCGGGGCAGGAGTCTCCCATTCTAATATGCTTCAAAGACAGAATTTCATAATTTTTAGCAGGAATCCTACCTTTCCATCATGAGTAACATTTTGTGCTACATTTAAAAGTATTCAGAAAACTGCTGTATTAGCTAAAACATTTTCAATTGACAATCTGATACTTTTTCCTTAATCCATGTAGCCAATCTCTTTAGCATGAATGAGGTTCTTTTCTGTCATATGAAGTGGCATGCACAATATATAGTTAAAAATAAATAAATAAAATTACAAGAAAAGTATACAATATATCCTTAAATGAAAAGCACATTTTATTTAAAATTTAAATTCATTACTTGTAGATTTTTACTAAAGAGAAAAAAATTCATTGAACTAAAACTTCCTAAATAGATTAAAATTGTGGAATCTTCAATTATCAGACTGCTGTATAATTTTTAGTTAATGCTTTTTAACAAACAGAAATTGTTGTCACTTTGTCAAAAATAATAATAATAATAATAATAATACATTGTATGCAAGCATACTCAGCCTTATCATATCATTGAAACAATGGAGAACCATTGATTGTAAAAAAAATTGTGGTGCTCAGAATAAGTATAAATATTCCAAGATTTGAAAAAGGCCACCGTTTCAAAAATTGGGGTTTCTCCCTGACTTTGAAATGGTTGTCCATTTCAGAAACACCCTGTATGTACGATTTCAAAAAACACAACCAAATAATATAGAAATATACTTTTATTTTTATCGAATGGCACACAGCATCAAAGTGTCAAATGTGAAATCAGAGTAAAATTATAAAGGTAAATGTCGAATTAAAAATCACTTGATATAACAAACACGTGTAATGCTTCTGATGTTAAGTTAATGGGACTGCATTTCTGGCGTTAAATCCTATAGTTTTGTGATAGTTTTTTGTTAAGAAAAGTGGTCGACTGGAAAATAGAGAAGTACCGCCAATTATTTTTATACAGTCAACTCTGTGAATGTGAAATCCGTATACTTAGTGATAGTTTTGTGGATTATACATTTTTGCGATTTACAGATCATATCTTTGTTTACATTTTATTTTTTAAAGTTACACTATAAATTAGGAACAATTACACAAAAATTACAATAGAAAAGTAAAATATAATGCAAAATTGGTTTAATATATTTATTAACTAAGTTAATATAATGAAAAATGAGCTTTCATTCAATTCTGAATTACTTCTAAATCTTAATATTCATGAGCGTCATTAATAATTATAAAAATAATAGAGCATTGTTTTGTTTAAAGCACAAAAAAATCAATATTGTTATTTTTTTCTTATTTTTTTTTATGGATAGCAGGAACTTTGATAAACATTGATTTGTGGGCATTATTTAAGACTTAAAGTAGCAAAATTAGTCAAAACTGTTCAATTATTTTCCATACAAAATATTCGTTAATAATATGACACAACCAGCAATTATTTGTTTATTGACAGCTGATCCATAAATGAGAAGAGTAACACTTGCACTGTAAAATGTTGTCTTTGATTGGTTGCTGTGAGGGTTCTTCTGTAACCAGTGAAAATGTTTTTATGTTAGGCATTGGATTACTACGATTTGTTGGGATTAATGACATCTAAGTACATCTGGTTTCACGGCTTCATTTTCTGAGTAGTGATCCGGGAGAGAATTCCCTAGTGCACGGCCACATTTCACTGAAAAAGGCTCTGTTCACTAGAGATGTCCTCCAGGCTATTGTCCTGAATTTTCTTAGAAATCCTCAATAGCTCTTTCCCTTTTTTCTATTTAATTTCTTTCTGTTTTCACAAAGTCAATGGAAAGTTGAGCACAGCACTTTTTGTTGTTGTTGTTTTGTCCTGAAGAATGGCCCATCTCCTGAAAATAAAGTAAAAAAGAAAATGTTAAAAAACTGTCATTAAATTTGTTGTAATAAAAAAAAAAAAATCACTATAAAAAAAGGTTTTTTATTTCTAATAAGATACAGAAAAATATCAAAAACTAAAAAGATGCATTGATTTTTATTAGATTTTAAAAACTGGAAGATGGATTTTTTTTCTTATTGAATGTTCATATGTAACATTCAAACAAATGCTCGTTTTCCTATTTACAACATCTCTCAGACTTTTAAAATATAATGTGAGCATAAACAAATGATGATCTTTTAAATTTTGTAAACAAGCAAAAATTACTGGATTTCTTTTAATAAATGTGTAACATTTTTTTTTAAAATCATCATTTCATCACGAGTAAGATATTTACTTAGCAATGCTATAAATTAAGTATTTTACTAAATCGTTCATTGTTATCAAAATTTCATAGTCCTGAGGTTATTGCATTAAGCAACATCTACTGTATCTTAAACTCACTATCTTGTGAATATCTTCAGGGTGCTTTGTTTATGAAACAGCTACAGAACAGCCTTAAAAATATAATTCAAGAATAGCAATCTGTCATTGCTTGAAAATTTTTATAACACTTCAATAATGTCAAAACATGGAAAAAAACTCTTTTCATAAAATATTTTTATATAGTATGTATTATTCAGACAATGTAGCAAATGGCTGAAATTAACGCTCTCACATAACCTACATTTTTAATTTTTAACTTTAGCATAGTTACACACATAACGTAAAATGCATATAAAAATCTAAACTATAATTCAAATAAAAATGAATATACATGTTAAATATTCAATAAACAATCCCCTCCCCCCCAACCCTACCAAAAAAGAAAACTTCACTGCCAGCAAAATATACGATGGATATTAATAATCAAAGTATACACTTTTAAAATTCTAAAAAATCTTCATAAAATAAAGATTATTAGTTAGAAAAGAATAAAGATTTCAAATTACTTGCATTTTCAACACAAAATAAATGTGATAGTTGAAATTTTTTTTTTAATTTAAACTTAACTTACAAGGTTTTTTTCTTAAACAGGAAAAAAAAAATTAAAATTGAGGGTAAAAGGAACCAAAATTTGTCAAATTTTAATTATAACAATAAGCATTGGATAATAAATATCAATGAAAGGTTGTCTAGATTAGTAAAGAAAAAAGATATTTTTTAAATGTATAAACATTCTTTCTCATTTTGAAACATGTATTATGCTTTAAATCGTATCTAGGAACAAACTTTTAATCTATAAATCTATTATATAATAAAAGCTCTTTTAATCTATAAATTAAATTCAGTTTAGAGATGAAAAATTAATCTTATGTAACACGACTAAATAAAGTTTATTGATTGACAGGCGACTGAACAAAATTAAGGTATTCACAGGTGCATATTTTAAAATGTCACAATATGTTATTAGAATAATGAAGTTTCTGATTAATATTTACATAAGAAAATGTTTAATTTTAATTTTTTTCATTATTATATTTCTTTAATTTGTGAAGTTTTATTATACAAGTATAACTAAAGGATTTTAGATGCAAACTATCGTATTTAAAAAAAAAAAAAAAAAAAAAAAACTTAATTGCAGAGTATATAGTTTATGTTTACCATACAGTTATTTGCTAGTGTTAGCATCACATATATACTGCATGAACTTTTAAATTTAAGCATTCCAAGACATCTGTATATTTTTCAATCAATCACTGCTTACATGTACTCTTTTGAAATAGTTTTATAAACATACAAACTTAAAACTACTAAAACGGGAAGCAAGAAACCGCCATCACCTAACCTAATTTAAAACTTTCACTGAATTAAAAAACATGCTCATAAAAATAAATATTATATGGAATGCCTTTTTTACAGGTTTTTGACCAGTGTTAAAACTATATAGTGCATCAAAATTCTGTCAAGCCTGATTTCGACATTTAAAAAATTAGAAGCATATTGTGTTCCAGCGACATGTTATTAATTTTTAATGTTAAAATAAATCTAACAAAGCAACACATAAAAGATATTCAATTTTCTTACCTAGTGGATAAAAATATGAAGGCTGGAAATGTTTGTCACAAACGACGATGCTTTTTGAAACTTTCTTGCCGATTTTGAACACTCGAATCCACTCTTCACGAAGGCGTACAGAGGATAAATATTTTTTCTTTGAAAATCAGTAGAAACTTGGTTGTTGGATGTTCAGATCCACAAGAATTACAATGATACACAATATTGTAACTATTATACATTGAAAATGTAAATTACACACAAAATAAATTCAAGTTTTTAGCGATAAAACACAGCACATTTCCAATGTTATTTAATAGGCTTTCGAAATGTTTGACGACTCAGAAATAATTCTTCATAATCTCACCAGAGGGCGTATTCAAGTGCTGGAATCGCGAATCGGAGTCGGCTTTTACGTGTAACTGTTTCTCAAACGTTTACAAACACAATTTTAATATTTATTACAGTCTAGTGTAATATTGTAAAATAATTCATTAATTGCATTTTTTTTTTTTTTAATAGCTTTCTTTTTTAGCTCAATCGATCACTTGTATTAATTAATCGAAGAAAAGAATGGTGTCGTCTGTCAGTGATGCCGACCGATACTTTTAGTTGGTATTTTTATTTTCATTTCATTTAATCCTTTTATAGAAGGAATGGTATGTAAATTGAATTATTTAAAGAATAATTTAATCTTTTTTCTCTTTTATTTAAAATCAGATAAACATCCTTATTTAATCTGTAATGCAATTACTGGGTATGTATCCTAAGATTCCTCACTTTAAAAATAAATTAAAAAAAATCCTTATGTTTACTTTCTATTTTTAAGGGCCTTTTAGAGGGCATACTGCTGTTAAATTGTCAAAATTTTCGATTTTTTGAAAAAGATGTTATAGATGAAAGAGCAATACTTTCTCAAGATTTTAAGACAGAAAATACCAAGCACAACAACCAGTGGCTGAGAGGTTGTGCTCTCGAAGCTGGTAGACGGGAAGTGCTGGGTTCGATCCCAATCGCGTCCGTCGGCCTAACCGTTCGGAGTTTTCGTGGTTTTCTTCGAGCCGTGGATTCATCCATGCGTAAATACGGGTTAGGTTCCTTTAGAATGACCCCCACGAAGGGCACTCCCCCCGGGCCTATATCCCAAGTGTAGATAATTGGCCGTCAATAATCAACCCAACCCAACCAAGCACAACATATTTGTAACATTATGTTAGTTAAGACTAGAAATGTGTGTATTGTTCTCATTCTAAACAGGATTTTATAATGTAGTTTATTTCAAAATGTTAAAACTGTGCTTTTTTCAAACTGCATGCAAGATTTCTCTTAAACAACGTAAAAGTTTGTACATGTAGTCATTACAGATTTACAAATATATCTAGTTTGTGAGCTTTCATTTGAACACGCCTTATGTATTAGAGATCTGTTTAAGATGAATTTGAGTCCATTAAAGAACTCTTCACAAGGTATTTCATCTTAAAACAATCTTTCGCAAGCACCCTTCACATAATTCTTTATATTAAAAATACATCTTTCACACAATAAACTATTCAGAAATTTTATCATTTCAAAATAAAATCTGGCCTGTTGCAATATAGCTGAAGTCGCCAAAGAACCTATTATATGAAGGGACTTGTTAAAATTATATAAACAGCAACCTGAATATAATGACAATTTGAAATTCATAAAATTATGACTTGATTTTTCAAAAAATTAAAAAACAAACTGTTCACAATTTCATAAAACAGGCTCCTAGAAAAATCCTAGACAGACCCCTGCATATGTGATATAATTGTATGAATGTATGCATATATAGTACTATAATAAATAAAAAATTGCAAAATACTATAAAATACTTATTTTATTTCTTTTCAAAAAATGCAGTGATTTTCTTTAGCTGTTCAATTTGGCATCTCTTCAAAGCTGCTTTGCCGTGTCATTTTTTTTAACAGCAGAATATTCCAAAGTTTTGCAGCTAATATTTTTTTTAAACTTTACCATAAGTGGTCTTCATCTCTTCAGATTTGTCTTAAACTGCAGAATCTTCCTTACTGTCATATATTAACTGGTACTTTAATTATTTATTTCTTGTGTTAACTGCAATTTTACATCACAAGGCTGATGTCAAACTCCTAGTATTGCTGTAAGCTTGGATCTAAATTGAAAACAAGTTATGCCTCTAATAAATGGTAGACTCCCTTAAATCTGCATTGTTTAAAGCCAGAGGTTGTGTAGATTTTAGAATTAGCAGATTTTTGGTCACTGTTTTGTTTACATTTTTAAACAGTAATTTGAATTAAATAATGTACTCAAAATTATAATGAATGCTTACAATAAAGTTAAATAATAAAAATTTAAATTAAAAAATATATATTAAAAGTAAAGGTCAAGTTTATAATTTATAATGCATAACTAAATATGCATGATGAGATAATTTTTTCTTGAATTATTCAGTGAAACTCTCCTCATAAATATACACTAATAATTCACATCAAAATCTTAAAATAAGAAAGTTTTATTTCATGTTTAGCCATACGTAATAACCAAACAGTTTGATTAATACATAAATGTATTTAGTAAAAAGATCATGATCGCCACTTATATCAGTGCTATCTTGAACAACTTGTACAATATTGTACAATTTTTTAGAAATAAATTTATCCTTCCTTCATGAGAAAACATGAGTTCAATCATATTAACCAGAATTTCATATTAAAATGTATACAGAGTGATATAAAAATTTGAAATTTTTTTTTAATTTTTCATCTACATCTTAACTGTAAATTTCATTGTTTACATCTGAAACAATGTGCAGATTTTAGGAGTTTGTGGATGCGTTGCAGATTTGAGGGAGTCTACTGTATTCTTCTTTATAAAATTAGTCTTAAGTACATAATTAACATGTAATTATATCACATAATTGCAGCAGTGCTATTTTAATGAGAAATTTACAGGATTGTAATGGTATGAAGCATTCTGGATTGAACTGTAATTAAAGATTGTTTTGCATCTTTACCTATTACTACTTGAAATGAATATTCCCAGCTGTATGAAATTACAGGATAATTTGGACAAAAGCTAATCATAATTCAAGCAACAATTTATGCTATATTTAGAAGCTTCAGAAAAGATCTATAAACATGGCAAGCTAAAAGTTGCTTTGTTATTAAATTGCATAGGAGATGAATGTATAGATATATCTACAAAAAACAACTTTTCAAATGTAAAAAATAAGCCAAGCTTTAAAAAAGAAAACTAGGTGAAAGTTGTGGCTAAAAAATAGTGTGATATAAAATTTCCAAGTTTGTATTGTGGTATTTATGTAACATTTTTCATTAACTATGTTACCATATCGCTCACCATCAAGAAAAGGGACACAACTCAAAAATACAACATTTCGCAGGAAAGGCAAAAAAGATTTGCATATTTTTATTTAACATAAAATTATAGCACTTAGCTCTACATACAGCTGTAAAAGCATAAAACACTTAAGAATGAAGATGTAGAAGAAGTTTGGAGGTTTGAATAAATTTATCTCTGCACACAGTTTGCTACCTTCTGTGGTGGCAAATGGACATGTAGGGTAATCTAACAAATTTGCTGATACTACATGTGGACACTTTTTCCTGTAGCAAGATCAAGATACACGTAAGTCAGATCTATTTGTGTAATAATATGCAAAATGAATTTTTTGAAGTTGTGTCATTTTCTTTTGCAGTTGAGCGATATGCAAGTCATGTGCCTGTGTATATGTTGATAGTAATACTTTTCTCCTATACTAAATACATCATGATGTGTTTCTGAAAATTCCAATTTTTAAAAATTATGCATGATGGGCTTGGCGGCCATCTTTCCATATAAAACACAAATTAATACAATTAAATGCAAAATCAAAACAATGTAGAAAAATAATATATTATTGAATCAAGATTTGCTATTACTTTATAACATACGAGGGTCAGTCGGAAAATAAGTTTCCCCTGGTGACTGTGCACGGAGGTGTGTATGAAAGACAAAAAGTGTAATGAGACATTAAAGATAAAACATAACTTTATTTTTCCACATAAGTACCAAGTACATTGAGCCATTTGTCATACCGCTTTATAAGCTTCAAAAAGTCCTCCCGGAAAAAATCAGGGCTTTGCATACGAACAGCGCCATCTGCTTGATCACGGTCGACCTCTACCCAATGGTATCGATGTCTTGCACGTTCGCTTTCATCTGCTGTGTCGTCTTTCGCATACAACCGTTCAACGCTTCGTCCGTATGCAAAGCCCCGATTTTTTCCGGGAGGACTTTTTGAAGCTTATAAAGCGGTATGACAAATGTCTCAATGTACTTGGTACTTATGTGGAAAAATAAAGTTATGTTTTATCTTTAATGTCTCATTACACTTTTTGTCTTTCATACACACCTCCGTCCACAGTCACCAGGGGAAACTTATTTTCCGACTGACCCTTGTATTTCACAATGGCAATATACAGAGCTAATATTATGAAAAATCATGGGTTAGCTTAAGGGGTTACATACATTCTCAACTTTCAAAAAATTGATTTTTTTACTGGCAGAAATTAAATGCTTATAGTGTGTAGAATTATGGGCAAAAAGATTTAAAGTGATATCTCAATTATTAAGAAAGATATGAGCAAAAATGGGAGTGTGCGCACAATCAATAAAACCGACCTCACCAAAAAGATTCTACTAAAGATTCGAAGGTGTAACAAAAGCATATTAAATGAGCAGATTAAAGCACAGGAGGGTCCACAGTATGGTGCAGGAATAGCATATTAAGTACAAGTTGGGGAAAAAAATATATCAATATATTTTTTTATTTTAAAACTTTAAACATGATTTTCTGGAAACTATGTTTTTCAACACGGACAGCAACTTGAACAATTTTTAACATTTTTGGGTAAAATATATGCATAATTAAATTGTCTAAGGGCCATTGAGCCAGTTTTTGAAAATTTTAATTTTTTATATTTTTTAATAAGTTTAAATTTCAAAATTTTAGACGAAAAATGAATTTTTTTTTAAAGTAATGAAATTTTCTTATTATTCAAAAGTTTGATCCAGTGACCCTTAGCTACAACCTTATTTTACAAGAAGAAACTGAGATTTTAATCATTTTTTGTTCCTGCAGGAAGTTGCCGAGCCCGGATATTTTGGTACAGGTCAACGCGGCTGCAAGTTTCTGACGTAATATGTGAGGAAAGTTAACAAAACAAATATTTTTAAGTTCTTGAAGCAATAAAAAACAATGTGGTATTATTAGTTTTTCAATTAATTTTACTCCCTTCCTAAAAAACATTTTTTAAATATGTCAATTTTTTGCTTCCAAGCACGTATGTAATCCCTTAGTATACACCAGCCATTTGTGGCGTTTTTATTTATGTGCTTATTTTGGCAATTTTTTGTGAATGTGCCAACCTGGCTAACAAACATGTTCTGTTACCCCTAAATTTATCGACGAGGAAAGTGTTCGAATGGTATCATTTCATTCCTGCAGTTTGTAGCAGTCGGTCGTAAAGTATTTTATGTCTGCGGGATTATTTGCTCATGATGGTTTTTTCTTTGCTATTATTTTTGTATGAGATTACATTTAACAACTAAAAAGTGTTTTTAAAAGACACAAAAAGTGTTCTAAAATGATAAAATGTGTTTTTTGTCTGATATGCCTATGTCATGTTTATGCTAATAATATTTGTTGTCTTGAAGTAAACAAAAATATTACGTCTGAACATATTTATATTAAAATCATGAAAATTACAGACATTACATTACAATTACTTAAAACATTAAAAACATATTAAAATTGGATGTTTCGGATTTACATGAAAATCTCTTATCAGCAAACATTTTTTTAACGTAAGTCACAATAAGTTCACAATTCATTTGAACTTATTGTGACGTACGTTAAAAAAATGTTTGCAGTGTGTGTCAGTAATAACAAAAAAGTGAGTGAATGAAGTCATCTGTACAGTTTGCTGCTCTCCACATGGGAGAGAAATAGAAGAAAGTGAAGTATTTCCATCCATATTAGAGAGAAAAAATAATTCAGACCCTGGCCGCACCATCCACTACTAAACCCAACAAGGGGATGCACAGTTGGGCACCAGTGCTAACCAGGGCCCATACGTTCACAAGACACACCTATATCAGTCTCCACCCTTAACGAGATGACTAGTATGTGACCGCTCACTTGATCCTCAGCCAATAAGTCAGCCGGCCAGCCGATTGATGCACCAATATGCACTTCCTATCTACCTGAAGCAGGAGCCAAATCAGTGTGTTGGTTTCCCTCAACTGCCAGGATCCCCATTTCCAGGGACACGGTTCGCTACGTATGGCAAACACGTGGGTGGTTTACAATTCTCCATAAGTTTATATAAACAGTATGATATCAGCTTATGCAGAATCGCCCTCACCTCAGAAAAGGAAACCACAATGAGAGTGAAACAAAGAGGAAATATGCAAGAGAAAGGAAAGCAGAATAAGAAAAGAGAAAGACTGCTCAAGTGCCCAGGGTTGCAAAGCCCATGAATACTTCAAGAAGGTATCCCCGGGGGGTAGTGTTAGTGTTATAATTATTCTCATGTTCATTAGCAATCTTATCAAAACATTGCCAAATAATAGACTAGTTTTTTTCTGGTCTTCTCTTTTGCATCATTTACATTGACATCACTATTAGTGTTTCATGCTGTATTTTTCTTTTTTTATGTGAATTTTGAATTTCAGATTAATTTTCATGTATCAGTTCTAGAACTTTATTTTTTAATTCCAAATTTGTATTTTTCAGTGAAAAATGACAATTTAAAACAGGATTAACAGCAGTTGCTATATAATAATAATGAAAATGTTCTTGGATTAAACATATACATTTATTCAACACTGATTTGAAGTATATTTAAGGTTATTATCACTGGCCCGGGTTATGCCAATCTTTTGTTAAAAAATATAAAATCAAATCGAACCGGAAAATACATAGTATGCCTGGTATATGCTGGAGAATGGGCTGTCGCCTATAGGTTTGTTTGGATAGGTTTCATTTCAAAATATAATAACTAGGTTCATTTGTAAAGATTTTCTTTTAAATATATAAATTCATTCAAAACTGATTTAAGATTATTAGCATAGACTCAGGTTATTTCGGTCTTTTGTTTAAAAATATAAAATCAAAACAGACTCTGAAGAATGCTCAGCATGTTTGTGTATGCTGCCAAAGGCAGTGAGGTCCATAATTGTTGGTTTATTTGGATAGATTTTCATTTCAAGATATAAAATCATACAATTCGAAGGTGCATGCTGCCAAAAGCAGTAGAGGCCTCAGCATTAGGGACGTTTGAAAAGATTTTCATTTATAAATATATAAAATCATTCAACACTGATTTTAGGTATTATTTAAGACTATTATCATTGGCTCGGACAATACCATGTGGGTTAGCTAGTTATATTAATAAAAGATGTTTGTGTGTGTGCTTGTCTTATGGTGATAGTTAGAGAAATTTATTATTATTATTAATTATTTCTGTATTAAAATTTGGAATGTTTAAAATACTTTGAAAGTTTCATCTGTTATTTTCTCACTGAACGTGAACTTACTATAGGAAATTATTCAACATTATTTTTATTATGATCACTTATTTTTTGTAAAAAGTAGGCTTGAACTTAGCTATTTAAATTTTCATGCAAATTTGAATAAAAAAACAAAAGTCATATTTGGCCTTAAACTGAGAAGAATTATATAGAGTTTTTTTATTTATGTTTTATTATTGTATTGTCATTAGATTACTGCAAAAATGAAATTTTTATGCATATTCCTATTTTGCAGGTATTGAAGCTCCAGAGTATTTTTATGATAAAAAAAGAAGCAGAGAGAAATTATTAAATCATACTATACACTCATTGCTTAGAACCATAAAAAAACTGAACTGAAGTAATTATATTCATATCACTATACATAAAACTACATTATAAATGACAATTATAAACTCTTTTTCACTGTCAGAAATTTTCTGATTTTAAGGCTGATCTTCTGGCATGCAGAATTTTATTAGCTTTTATAAAACTTTGGTTTTATTCTCAATTTTCTCCACATTAAAAGGTTTTGATTATATAAATATATTCCATTCAGATCTTGGCAGATATATTATTGTAGAACTTTTTCAAAAAATTGTCATAAAATAAAATTCACAAATTATGATAAATGATTTTTTTTTCATTTGAAAATGAGCCGAAGACTGTTTTATGCAAAATATCCTTACATTTTTTTATAGGCATGAAATTCAGAATCTTTACAGGGATCCGATGATGAGGATTATAAATTAAATATACACATACCTATTTATTATTATAAGAAGTTCTTTGTTAATGTAGTATGGACAATAGAAAAAGTACATCATGAATGAAGTAAGCAGTAAAAGAATTTCTGAGATAGCTGATTTAAATAACCAAATTCGTATTAATTCGCATAAAAAGTCATTTGCTTGTGATGTGTGTAATAAGATTTTTACTCAAAAATCAACCTTAAATGATCATTACCATATTCATACAAATGAAAAACCTCCTAAAAAGTCATTTCCTTGTGAAGTATGTCATAAAATTTTTACTCAACAATCAAGCTTAAAAAATCACCACCGTATCCATACAAATGAGAAGCCTTTCATTTGTGAAATCTGCAATAGAGCGTTTTCTCAGAAATCAAGCTTGCTTAGACACGTTAGAGTCCATACAAATGAGAAATCATTTGTTTGTGAGGTATGTAGTAAAGTGTTTGCTTACAAATCAACATTAAATGATCATCTACGTAGCCATGCAAGTGAGAAATTATTTGTTTGTGAGATATGTAATAAAGGGTTTACTCTAAAATCATATTTAACATATCATCTTCGTATACACACTAAGGAGAAACCTTTCATTTGTGAGGTATGCAATAGAGGATTTTCTGTAAAGTCTAGTTTAAATATGCACTTACGTACCCATACGAATGAAAAGCCGTTCACTTGTGAGGAATGCAACAAAAAAATTTCTCAGAAATCAGATTTATATAGACATTCTTTTGTTCATATCGATGAAAAAGATTTTGTTTGTGAAGTCTGTGCTCAAAGATTTTCTCGGAAATGTCATTTAAATAGACATCTGTCTATCCATACCAATACAAACAAGAAACAATATATTTGTGAAGTCTGCAAGAAAAGTTTTCCTTACAGATCAACATTAAATGTCCATATAAGCAGAGCTGGATTCTCACATTTCTGTGCCCTAGGACAAAGCACATAATTTTGTGCCTACTCTCCTCCTCAAAAAATTGATTTGTAATTTTCAATTTATATACTAGATTATTTTTGTAAATATATGTAATAGTTTATTTATTTAATGTAATAATTAAACTTCTTTGAATCATACTGTATTTTTAATTCAAAACTACACTACTATACTACTTATGAAACTCATAACATTGACCAATGATCGGTATACATGTCAGTAATTTAGCAGTTTTTTATTCAAAACACCTAGCAGAATGTTTGTACAGAAATCTTTGGTTTACTCAATCAAGAAATGTCTATGAATTAATTAAGCTAAAATTACTCTTCAAAAATTATGGTAGGTATTTCGAATAAAAAATGTGCTAATTGGCAATATCGCTAATCTCTAAAATGTGCCAACACCTACAAAAAAAAAAGTAATAATTAAAAAAATTCATTAAATGCCTTTAAATCATCTTAAATATCTACTAAAATTTCGCTCTTTGCGCTTTTATTTACGAAAAAACAAAGTCAACAAATCTTAACTCTACTTAAATGCAAGAAAAACCATTAAATTTATTTTGCTATACCGCAGATCTTAAACATTCCTTGAACATTTTAGAAAATAAAAAAAACATTTGCAACAAGGAATTCATCACTGGCAAAATATTCACACAAACATTCTTAATAAAATAAAGTTCGGTAGAAATCTGTGACCAGAATTTTGTAATAGCACCAAATCTTTTGTCAAATTCTTTGTAAGCTACAGACCTTTTCTCAGGTTCTGTTTTAAGGTCACCTAGCATTAAAAATGTATTGATTCAAAAATTATGATTCACTTAAATGAATATGTTTCATCAGATTGAAGTTTCCTGGGAATCTAATCGTACTTTCTTTCCAGAAATGTTGAAAGCTTTTCCCTCTCATAGAAATCAAACTGTTCATGCAGTTCTATCAAGAACTTAACATGTTTGGATAACTTTGGCAACTTAGAAAGCCTTAATTGCCACATTTTACACAAATTTGTTCACTTGGTGTAATCTGAGTAGCCTATTTTCCAAAAATTGTGTTATGTGCCCTGTTTCAAGTGTTTACAACTTTATGAATATACCTCTACTTCTTCTCAAGATATTATTATTATTATTTTGTCATTTCCAAGGTAGTGCAGTGCATCTATTATAGCACACCAATATTTTTCCGTTGCTCTAATAAAACCTCAGTTTTGGTCTCAAGAATTTTTGGTGAATAAATAGTGTAATGTTTGAGGTCTTTCCATTGTTATTATGGATATAATATCTCATATAATTTAAAATAGATATAATAGATGTTTTAATCTGTAAAAATATATTCTGCCATTAGAAAGAAATTGAGACTTGCTTCATTAAGTTTATTGGGATTTTTTTCCCCTTATGCGTCTTTATTTTGATTGCTGAGATTCATACACAAAATTTTCTTCGATGTTGAGAAAATAAAAATTAGGTCGCAGCCCCTGCAATCATTGGTGCAGCTAAAAATATCCTACCTTTATGTTGAAAAGATAAATCCTTAAGGAAATATTTCTATCAAGTTAAAGCATCCATGGAATACGTCAGTTTTTGGTCATTTGTGGCACATCAGATCAGTTTGACCTGAAATAATTTTAATCAAGCTACATCACCAGTTTACACGAAATGTTTAGATTTTATTATAGGCTTTTATAGCTTTTGAATTGCATCTTAAGATAGCTTCATTAATTTTAATAGAGAAAAATTCAATATAATAAATTATAACACCTTGTAATAATATATTTCTTTTAAATGCTAATAGGTGTAAAATAACAACATAATAAATACACAGTAAAACAACTTTTATTAGGTTGTTTGACATGTTTTGGCTCACTCCGAGCCATTTTCAAAAACAAATGAGAATATTCCATAATTGCACGGTCTTTGAAGTTCTTCAAAGAACTGAAAAGTTCAAAGTTCTGAAGAACTTTAAAGACCGTGCAATTATGGGATATTCTTATTTGTTTTTGAAAATGGCTCAGAGTGAATCAAAATATGCAAACAACCTAATAAAAGTTAATTTTTAGGGTATTTATTATGTTGTTATTATACACCTTTTAGCATTTAAAAGAAATAGAGAAAAATTCATTTAAACAGGGCTATGTTTTCAAAAATGTCAATTTTATTTAAAAATTGCACTAAACATTCAATTTGTTTTTTTTTTGATAAATTAAAATCTCAAATGAAATTTTAAAGTTTTATTGAAGTACTAAGAAACTGCTAAAAATTGTGAATAGAAAATACTATGGTAATACTAAAAATGATAAATGTAATTATCTGGGACAAAGTGACCCAGTATGCTCTCGAATGTCCATTCTTATTAGCCTATAGCTAATTCCTAAAACTTTCGTTTTGCAGGTATAGTTCCAATACCATATGAAATGATTTCTTTAAGAGTTATAAAATTTTAATTTTTATACGGTCCCTGGGCTGTATAAGTTGGTTTAAAAAAACACTTTCTCCACACTGTCACAAGTAAAACATCCATTCTTCTACAACCAAAACTTAAGGCGTTATGATATTTTTAATTTTATGAATTTCTGTCATTAAAAATGCATTCTTTCATTTCTAAAACTAAATAGGAATCAGAAGTGATACTCTGTATATTGGCACCTGTACAGATAACTATACATAAAATGTATAAATACGGATAATAAACTAATGTATAAATCACAAAAATCTTTTATAATAATGTGTTCTTTTTGCAGTGTTTCATCAAAATTGTGACGCATACAAACTGATGATAATATATGATAGTTTCTTTCTCCATGCGGGAAAATCTTGGGGCATTATTCTGCAGAAATTAGTAACACAGCATGAATAATGATATCAAAATGTAGTCATATATTCAGTACTAGGTTACACTACTTATGTTGCCATGATTCATAATTCACGTCACATTATTTAATACCATAATTTCTTTCATACCTAAGGCGAAATGGAAATAGTGGTGAATGCCTGCCCAGTCTCTTGGTTGTGTCTATTTAGGAAATGAGGTAACATTCAGTGGAAGGTTTTCTAGAATAAGATCAAGTTAAAAAAATATTAAATAATGTAAAATTCTTGCCCAGGATTTTAAAAAAACAACACTGAAATGAAAACTAAACATAAAATATACCCTATAAGGTTTTTCTTGTCATGCGTTATAAATCGAGCGTGGTGGAACATGGACATTATTTAATTTAAAAAATATGATTTTATAATACACTTATGTGGGAAGAATTGTTAAAAAAAAAAAAAAAACCCACTGAAATGAAAACTAAACATAAAATATACCCTATAAGGTATTTTTGTCATGCTTTATAAATCAAACATGTTGGAATGTGGACATCATTTAATTTTTAAAATATAATTTTATAGAACACTTATGTGGGAAGAGAGCATGTATCTAACTGTTATACAACAACTTAATGGAGTGACATATTGCTCAATCATAGATTCACGATGTATGAGTTCCTTCACGAGGAATGAATGAGAAGAGTTCTTAAGATTTTAGACGAAGGAAGCGGCTGGTTTTCTAAGCAAGGCTGAAGTTTTTAACCACATTTAAGGAGAGAAAGCATAAGTTCATCTCCATTGTATTACAGATGTTAAATAAAAAAGTGTGTTAGTCCACTATACAAGTATTTTGTAATCATTTTCTATGTATTTCAAGTGTTAGTAAATGTTTTGTTTGTCTTTACATCTATAGTGTGGTATTTATTGTGGTTAAGATCGTATCATTTATCTTATTCCCACGTATATATAAAGCATTTTATTTAATAACACCATACAACATATATAACACACTATGCATACAGGGTAAAAAGATTGAAACGTGCTTTAATGTTTACCCGTTACAGATACGTAGGCAGCGTAAATTGCAAAAGTGTTCACAATAAGGTAGAAATAAAAGATTATGTTGATGAAAGAGTCTTGACACACACACACACACATTAATTTTTATAAAGTTACACTTTTTTAATTTTTATACGGTCCCTGGGTCTTATAATAAATATTTTGAAAACTTTCTCCTTGCTCTGACAAGTAGTAAAAAAAAAACTATTCCTCTAGGATCGAAACTGATCGAGTTAAAGTTTATGAAATTTGGAATCCTACCGACTTTAAAAATCCTTTTTTTCTGTTTTTAAAAACCGTTACCAAAACTGATCGAGTTAAAGTTTATGAAATTTGGTATCCTACTGACTCTAAAAATTCTTTTTTCTGTACTGGGTAGTACTGGAAAGTTTTGAAATTTCATAAAATTCAATGTATTGTACCTCAATTAGTTTTGGTCATAGGAAAATGGATTTTATGCTGTTGTAAGATTATATTGATGTTTCTGATCTGTTCTCTTTCTTATTTGTATCGAATCGAAAATAAACAAAATAAAATGAATAAAGCAGCATGATTTTTCCTAAAATTCACTTCTGGAAAGATACGAGTTATCGCGTTACAGCACTACATTGTTTACAACACCTTCAAGAATTACTTAACATATACCAACTGACCGTAACCTATGATCGCTTATTCCGTGCAAAACGTATTTTTCCTTACAAAAACTAGCTATTCACAGTTGGTAAGTAATATCCACTGGAAAGCGCAAATGATTTTACATCTACCCTTCGAATAGACATTTTGATAACACCTTTTTCGACTGCTTTCTCTTGTCAGAATATAATAGAGGGAGATACAGCATACAGCAATTTTCATAACATATAAATTTGCTAGCTGAATTTAAATTTTAAAATTATCGTTTTGCGACATTAATGCGAAGGTATCTTTATTTCTTTTCTAATTTTATGCGTACGTTGACACCGTTTATTAACCCGTCAGCACACGTGCTGGGATAAAATCTACCCCAGCTCACAACTATTACTTAAAAATGTACGAAAATCGTTCGTGATCATTCTGAGCTTCATAGTACCTTTCAAGCTGAAAGCTATCAAGATGTGGCCAAAAAGAATTTACCTCCGGTTGTGAGATTTTCCATTCTTTTGTTATAAAAATGTCACGTGGGAGGTAATTTACCCCACGCGTGTTAAAACGTAACACATAATAATAGGAAAACGTTAATGCAAATGTTTATGTAAAAAATATAGTGTGCAAATAATCATATAATTTTTCTTTTAAACGTTAACAACTCTTGCACATACAGTTTCTATATATCAGTTTTATATTTTTATGGGTGAATTTGGTTTGTAAAAGCTTTGTATGTAATGATATGCAGAAAAAAATCTTAGTGCTAGATTTTATGTTTTTTTGCTTTAAATATAAAAAAAACCTCTTATTTTAAGCTAAATTATGTTCTTTATTGATTTACAGTTTATTTCAAAATATAAATTTTTGCTTATAATCAAACCAGAGGGAAATTGACACAAGAAAACCCATTAGGGTAAAATTTATCCCGCGCATGTAGTCACGTAATGGAAAGGGGCGCGTGTGCTGGCGGGTTAAAAGCTTTGGTTGATTAATTAAATCAAAGTGTAAAGCCCCGATGAGATCTATATCCTTGCTTAGCTGCCATTTTTGGGCTCGTTTTTTGTAACCTTCATTTCCTGATGTAACTTTTTTTCCTCTCATGACTGTCCGCAGTATTTTTTATAAATAATGCACTGCCATCGGTCACTATCAAATCATCTTTCTCATACGCTTCTGGTAAAGCTTGGATGAATTCAATGTTGGGTTCTTCTAAGAACCATGGTGCAAAGTATGAATAATACCATTTTACTTTTCGAAAATTTTGTTCATATAGACGTCTGAATAATTTGCTTCACTAATGTTATTTTTCTAGTCCTCGAGGGACCGACAATTAGAGTTGTACTAGGATGTTGTAGCTTTAACATCTTTATCAATTTTAAAATATATGCTAATTTGAGACATTTATTTATATGCTTTTATTTATTTTTATTGATATACGGGTTAAAAGCTTTGGTTGATTAATTAAATCAAAGTGTAAAGCCCCGATGAGATCTATATCCTTGCTTAGCTGCCATTTTTGGGCTCGTTTTTTGTAACCTTCATTTCCTGATGTAACTTTTTTTCCTCTCATGACTGTCCGCAGTATTTTTTATAAATAATGCACTGCCATCGGTCACTATCAAATCATCTTTCTCATACGCTTCTGGTAAAGCTTGGATGAATTCAATGTTGGGTTCTTCTAAGAACCATGGTGCAAAGTATGAATAATAACATTTTACTTTTCGAAAATTTTGTTCATATAGACGTCTGAATAATTTGCTTCACTAATGTTATTTTTCTAGTCCTCGAGGGACCGACAATTAGAGTTGTACTAGGATGTTGTAGCTTTAACATCTTTATCAATTTTAAAATATATGCTAATTTGAGACATTTATTTATATGCTTTTATTTATTTTTATTGATATATGAATAATTGCATTAGAAAATGATGAATGTTCTCTTTTTAGAAAACATGCATCAAAATAAAAATAATGTATCATGCACGCGCGACACACACACATGAAATAAAACATGGAAGCATATTTATAGAAAAAATACAGATTTTATTAATTTAACTTATACATTAGGGCAATAGGTACATATTTTTTTATAAATTCTTCTTTTGACATTTGTATTTCAACAATATCTGCTTTAAGTTTGTCATTTAAATCATGTTTCCAAAAATAACATAGATCGAATATACTTCTGTTGTTCTTTATACATTCGTGTAGAAACAATTTGCTTCCAATGTGGATGAAGTAGAGACATTCTGTGTTTGTTAAATTTATTTTCTCTTCAAAATCACATCTACTCCAATTGGTCAAAAAATAACATTAAAGTATGACAAAAACACTTAAAGCTATTATAAGACTAGATAATGAAATTTTATTCATGATCACCCTCCTTCTTCTTTCAACGATACTTCTGTTCTACTTAATTATGGAGTGCTTCTTTTATAGAGAATTGTCTTCATCATTGTGGCTAATCGCAGGCAGCTTCTTACAAATATTTCTCAAATAAAGTAGAACCCATCTTCTGAATACCAAATTCACAACCAATTGTCTTCATCATTGTGGCTAATCGCAGGCAGCTTCTTACAAATATTTCTCAAATAAAGTAGAACCCATCTTCTGAATACCAAATTCACAACCAATTGACTTATATTTCTATTGAAGATGAATGCATCGCACATAACTTCACTTTCTAATTCGTGAATGTGTGCCAGTACGAAATTATCTGCTAAGGTTTGATTGCAAAAAATTGTCTTCATATCCAAATACTGTTGTAAAGCTTCAATAGCTCCCATATATAACTTTTATAGAGGATTGTCTTCATCATTGTGGCTAATCGCAGGCAGCTTCTTACAAATATTTCTCAAATAAAGTAGAACCCATCTTCTGAATACCAAATTCACAACCGTTTGACTTATATTTCTATTGAAGATGAATACATCGCACGTATCTTCAGATTCTAATTCGTGAATGTGTGCCAGCACGAAATTATCTGCTAAGGTTTGATTTAAAAAAATTGTCTTCATATCCAAATATTGTTGTAAAGCTTCAATAGCTCTCATATCAAGTGATTGATAACGACTCACAAGTTTCATATCTAATTTTTCAAGATGATTGTGTATAAATATTGCTGATAGAGTCTGATATTGAGAAATCATTTCCCAATAACATAGCACCGAATTCTTCTATGAATGATTCTTTTAATTTTTGATATTGTGACACTTTTTCCCAATCCATAAAAAGTGCATAGTCTCACATAAATGATTCTGATAAAATCTGATACTGACATATCACATCCCAATGTACTTCATGCTTAAATTTGAGTATAAATGACTCACTGAGAGACTGATAACGAGATACATTGCGCAATCAATTACATTTTGTAATGCTCCAAGTGTATTTTCACTCCACTTAGTTTTCCTCAAAGCTGAACATAATTCTCTCTCAGTAGTTGCTTCTTCTTCTGACATCGCGCTTCAAAAGTTAAACCAAAACTGATGAACATCTCTCAACGAGTTGCAGTTTTATATATTATCTCTTTAAAGTACATGCTTAATCTATAATTGTGTCACATGCAAAGATTAACAGGATGTTGTAATAGTTTCTCATGCATGTTCGGAGGAAGCTCTGATCTTTTATACATCTCCAGACAAAAACTTTTATCTTTTATTCATGTCCAGACAAAGGTTTTATTGTTTTATGAATGTTCAGGCAAAAAATTCTTATATTTTATACACATCTGAACATGCAAAATTGAAGAGAAAAAACCTTTACTTTAGCAAATTTTCTAATAAAATGCTTCTTCACTGACGAAAAGAATACTTTTAAGAGCTATTGGAAAAATGAGGTTGAATTCACGCATTATTTTGGGGGGAGAATTCTTAGGAATTATGAAAATTTTGGAAAAGTGAGGCCGAAATCACGTATTGCTATACTACTCGCGTCGGCCTTTTAATATAGCAACAAAAAAAATAGTTCTCATCTTCTGAGCTTTCTGACATTTCAATCGGTTATAAATATAACTGTATCTAAGCTCTCTTTAAAATTTTGTATGAAAATGTATTTTAAAATGAAAAATTCGCGAAAAAATATTGATATTTAGTGATAAAAGTGCTCATTTTCTTGTTTTTTTAATAGGGTCGTTTCATAGTTTTAAACTAAAAAGTTCTTTTTGTCTGAACTCTTTATTGGTGATAAATAAAACGGTTTTACAGCCCGTTTTTTGTTTATTTGTTTTCGCATCGGCTCCTTTAACATAGCAATTAAAAATAGTTCTCATCTTCCGAACTGTCTGACATTTCAATTGGTTATAAATATAACTGTATCCAAGTTATCTTTAAAATTTTGTATGAAATTATATTTTTAAATGAAAAAATTGCGAAAAAATATTGATATTTAGTGATAAAAGTGCTCATTTTCTTCTTCTTTTTACGTAGGGTCGTTTCCTAATTTTAAAATAATATGTTCTTTTCCTCCGAACTCTTTGAAATCTTTATTAGTGATAAATAAAATGGTTTTACTGCCTGTTTTCCGTTTATTTTTTTTCGTGTCGGCTCCTTTAACATAGCAATAAAAAAATGTTCTCATCTTCAGAACTCTCTGACATTTCAATCCGTTATAAATATAACTGTATCCAAGCTCTCTTTAAAATTTTGCAAAAAAATATGCATATTTAGTAGTGAAAAAATGAGTTCGTAAAAAAAAGCTTTAGCTTTTGACCTCAGAGCAAAAATATATCAGAAGGTCTATGCTTTCAATGCAATGGTACGACTCCATCTGTTTTCAATCAACCTTTTTCAATCCCCTACGTTAAACAGGTGGGGGTTAATCAATCAGGTCAGCGGGCGTTAAATTCCGACCTGGACTCAAGCAGTCATTGAGGGACAGAGAATTATGTTCATTCGAGGAGGCATCAAAAACTTTTCTCATCTTCATCGTTGTTTTATCTTCGCGTATTACTGTGTGATGTGGCATGTAATAGATTTTAGAATTATCACCACATTCATTTTCATTGACCTTTTCAGCTATTCCTTGAATTATGTGCTTAAAATAATGTCCTTGTACTGACTATGAAAATTTCGATTTTTCTTAAATATTTTAACAAGTGTTTGCAAACGGTTGTTAGCATTACTATAGTTATCCGTAGGTGACTCAGAATGTTCGTTCCATGGTACTTTAACTTGGTAGCGATCTTCGATTAATTTCGTAGAAATTTCAAATTCTTTCATAACTTCGTCATCTTCGGAATTCAGATTGTCACTACGCGATATTCCCAAACCTTCTAAATCGAACAACCTTTTCAAATTGTCTGCTTTATCTAAATTTTGATTGAGTACTATAACATTCATTACGCTAATACCCCTAAAATATTTGCGTTTTGCTTCAGAACCAATAAATACAGGGTGTTTTTTTTTAAACTGACGCTATTCAGAGCCGCCTGTAGCTCGTTCTAATAACTGGATTGACACAAAATTTTGTGAATGGACTAAGAAAACCATGAGAAAAAAAAGATTCCAACAAAATAAAAAATTAGTTCCAATCACCACCGATAGGGGGAAATGTGGCGCTGTGGTAATTTATGCAACTGAGAATTAGTATAAAATACGGGCAATAAATGAAAATGTAAATTTTTACTTACGCGAGTGACAGTAGCGCCAATAGTTTAAGTAAATTATAAATGCATGCAAAAAACACCGAGAAACAATTTCAGCTCAGGTTGAAAATGAATCTCACATTACCGCAGCGCGCGTTACTTGTGAAGTTCTATTATTCTAACCAGTGCAATGCACTAGCCGCTCTTCATTTACTTAGAACACGCCATAAACTGTGCAAAGGACCTTTATCCTTTAATGTATTGAAAGCAATGATTCTGAAATTTGAAGAAACAGGCTCGCTAGCAGTTCGGTCAGGCAGAGGACGTAAACCGGTGGCAGAAAAAGTGATAATGAATGTTTCAACTGCGATCAACGAAAGGGAAAGTGTAAATGATGAATAAAACATGGCATTTTATCCAAATTATTAATTTTGTCTGTTTCTGATGTTTTTTTTCAATGTACAGTGCCACATTTTCCCCTATCGGCGGTGATTGGAACTAATTTTTTTTTGTTGGAACCTGAGCTGAAATTGTTTCTTGGTGTTTTTTGCATGCATTTATAACTTACTTAAACTATTGGCGCTACTGTCACTCGCGTAAGTAAAAATTTACATTTTCATTTATTGCCCGTATTTTATACTAATTCTCAGTTGCATGAATTACCATAGCGCCACATTTCCCCCTATCGGTGGTGATTGGAACTAATTTTTTTTTTGTTGGAATCTTTTTTTCCCATGGTTTTCTTAGTCCATTCACAAAATTTTGTGTCAATCCAGTTATTAGAACGAGCTACAGGCGGCTCTGAATAGCGTCAGTTAAAAAAAAAAACACCCTGTACATAACCTAGTTTCGTTTCCATTCCTACTAAAGCACAGGACACTCTTTTGATTTTCCATGTAGCGATTTTCCAGGAATAGTCTGACCCAATTAATAGAGAAACTCTTAATTTTTTAGACCCTTCAATATCAGCTATCTGTATTTTGGCTTTATTACAAAATTTGTGAATTTCTTTAGTAGGACCTTGAATTTCTGCCTCCGAAATGGAAGATGTTTCAATGGCTTCTATAGAAATAATTTTCTTTGGATCATAAATGCTTCTTAAATTTACTCTGAAGCTATTTCTCACAATAGATTTCTTTGGTTTTGACCCGAAAGCATAAATCACAAATTTTTCTTTTCCTATAACTTCTAAATTAAATTTATGAGATAATGTTTTATCGATGAATGTATTTTGCGACCCTGATTCCATGATAATTTTTATTTTTGTTTCCTAAGAACTATTACTTAAAAAGGCGACAGTTGTCTGCAGAAATACATTTTTATTTACTGCACTTGTTGCGCAATTCAGAGCATTAAAATGATTCTTTATTTCAGCAGACTTTGAGACGCTTTCCTCTTTGTTATTTTGTTTTACAGTTTCGTCACAGATTAAAACATTATGCCCTCGATTACAAATCTGGCAAAGTGTTTTTTCATGGCAAAATTTCGTTACATGCGACCTTAAGGCAGGAAACACCTTTTCGTAAAAGACTCAATTTTCATACATTTCTGGTTAAGGAACAATTAAAATTGTCATCGTCGCCCAAGCAAAATAAACAATCTTTCTTGATAAAAGCGTTTAATGTAGCTGCCATAGGTATGTTTTTGTGAGTTTCATGTTTTCGATAAGGTAATTCTTTTCAAATTTTTCATCATTTCGGAACATATGCGTTTTTTCTCGCGTTTCAATTTCATGTTTTAGAAATTCTAATAATTTGGAACAGTTCCAAGAATGTTCGCCTTTAGAAGAACGATTAAATGTGAGAACAATTTCTTCAGGGATTAAAATGACTAAAATAGCGAATAAGATTCTTCCATAATTATTTAATTCTACCCCGGCTTTTACAAGACTTCTGATTTGAATAATACATGTATTATGCAACTGTCTAAGCTCTCTTAAATTTGCTACAGATTTAATAGGAGTTAAGCTTAAAAGTTTGTTTACATGTGATCATACTATTATTTCATTTTTCCCGAATCTATCTTTTAACAATCCGATGGCAACATCGTAATTATTTTGTGTTAAAGCTAAACCTTGAGTATATTTTAAAGCTGCTCCTTTCAAGAAATTCTTTAAGTAATTTAACTTCTCTATATTAGTTAATCTTACATTTTCATGTATAGCCACTTCAAATTGCCACCAGAATTCCTGCCAATTTTCATATACCATACACCATAAAACAGAGTTCCTACTTTCTTATATCATACAAGGCAATACAAAGTTAATAAAAGGTATGGTCTCACCTAACTTTCTGGTTCTTGTCTGTCTTTTCATGTAGAAACATCTTTATTTAATAGAGATTATTCATTCGAGAGACACACTTATAATGACGATTACAGAACGAATACACAAAACAAGCTATGTACAAACGTAAAAGTAAACGACAGTCAGTCAGTCAATAATGTTCTACGCACTTAGTGCCATCTGGTGGTTCTTTCTCATTTCGCAACAATGACAGTGTAAAGTTCTCATTCCCCATAAACACATATAAAACTATAGTGAACTTCTTAAATGTCTTAATCGAGACAAATAGTTGAATATCAAACACGGCCATTGTCACAAAGTTTTAAAGATTCATCATTTATAACAATTCAAAGTGTAGTCTATCACATAAAATACTATTGATCAGTCATACTAAAAAACAAGTATACTTGTATTGCAGTTTTCATCCCTGAATCACAGTACATTTGAACATAAAAAAATATTAAAATATATGTGAGAAATCATAAGAAATATGTTGAAAATGAAGAGGGATGGGAAAACATGCGAAAATTAGGAGTCTCGTAATTTTCAATGAAAGTAAAATATTTCCCTCCAGTCTATACTATCCATCCATAATAAGAGAAACCATAGAGATACTAACACGCAAAAATACAATATGTAACGATGTGGCATCTTTTAATTTGCCGAAACTGTGGCTACTCCATGGTCACAGATATGAAAATAAACAACCAAGTAAAAAATAATAGATAACGTGTGTAATTTAAAAAAAAGTACATGAAAATAATAACTTCAAAGCCCGTGCAATTTTTGGAATATTCTCATTTTGTTTTTGAAAATGACTCGGAAAGAGTCGAAACATGTAAAACAACTAATAAAAGTTATTTTAATTTGTATTATGTTGTAAATTTATACCTTTATCATTTAAAAGAATATAGGAGTCTCCTATCAGAATCAGGAGTTTTGGCAGAACAGTGTTATTCATTTAACTGTTTGGAAAAGTGGTAATGCAGAAACATAAACTAATAATTTGAAAAAGAATCTAACAGTAAAGTTGCTACTCAAACAGAATACAGAAGAATGAAATTCCCTGACTTTTCCTGGAGAAATTAAGAAAATTCTAGTCCAACAGTGTGGTGTAAGTTGTACACGCTAAGGGTAAAATAAATTTTGCTTCACTCAAACATTTCCAAGTACAGATGATATTGATTAAAGCTACATTTTTAAAATCCCCCCCCCCCCACACACACACACTGAAAAAGAAACTTGTTCTCAGTACTATCTCAGTACTTAAAATAACTAAACATATTATATCTGCATAAGAATTTCAAAATTAGAAAGATATTTAAAATCAGAGATTATAAATCACGGTAGACGTTTCAAGTTATATGCAAGCTCCTCATTAGTACAAATATCCACTGAAAACTAAATGTATTGTTTAGACATGTTCACATTCAAAATTATGCATTTAAAATATTAAATCACCAAAGGGGAATATTTTCACAGTAGGACAACATACCCTGATGGATTTGTACATGTAGTTCATTTAGCACAGATTTCTGTAATCTTGTAAACCAACACCTTTGGTTTTCAATTGATATTTGTATTGACGAGGGTCTTGCATAAATATTGAAAAGTTTATTGTAATTTATTTCATTAATTTGATATTTATTAATGTATTGTTTTTTAGTTTCATTAAATGTCTGATTTTAAACATGTTTTTAATTTTGGGAATTGTTATGTTTAATAACTTATGATAGTTGCAAACTTTAAAATATATTTTCTCAAAACTGCGAATATACAATATTTATGTACACAGCTGTCATTCATTTCAGAAACTACATCGCAAAAGCCCAGATAAACTATAATCTTAATAAGAGGCAAAGGGAAGTTTGAGATTATTGATTAGTTATATTAACTGTTGCCTCAAAATAACAAATAATGCAAAAAAATTTCAAATTTCGAAAGTGGAATCTGCCAAAATGTGAAATTTTTTTCCTCTTTATAGTACGATTGGCAAGTTTTTGCCAAAGGTGGGTAAAACATGAATAAAAAAGAGGTAAAAACCATCCTGACAAAAACAGGTATGTTTCATTTATGGAAATGTAATTACCTTATTTTAACTTTTATTAATATTAACTCTAATAAAATGTAACTTTGAAATTTTAAACTTGGAATATTCAATGTGTCATTCAAACCAAAATCTAAATGCTATAAAATTTACATTTTTTTTAGTAAAATATCTTTTAGTTTATGCTATGAATGCAGAGGTTGGTGAAGGGGAGATTAAATAAATATAAAATAAATACCGAGTTTTGATTTAAACCATCTTAATTATTGACAACTAATTTTTATGCTTAAGTTAATCTTTAACACAGTCTAAGAAATATTACCCACTTTGCTATACTATCAAAACAATATTAATTTTATATTAATAAATTTTATCTGGTTCATATGTTTTTTTATATAAAAGAATTATTTTTCTAGCAACTTTAAAAGATTACCTCTATAAATTTTAATTGTAAAAGTTATTAGAGATTCAGATAAACATAAAATTTAGATTGATTATACACATATACAGTGGTGGCCAAAAGTGTGGACATTTTTTGAAAGTTTCATGTTTTTCAACTTTGTGTGCTTGTAGAATATATTAATTTTTACTTAAATACAAAACGTTTATATATCAAATTGAAGGTAATTTAATGTAGAATTTAATAATAAAAACGGTATTACAATATCTCTATTACAACAAAAATTATGCAACTAATAGTAAGATCTATCTTAGATTTGCATTTTTTTAAAGTGATACTTACACAATTAATACTTAGTAGGATAACCCTTATTTTTAAGACAGCTTCACAGCGTCTTTTCATTGAGTGAACGAGTGTTTGGAGTTAATCTTTCGTAATCACGTAGTGCAAAGAATCAATTATAGCTTCAATAAGTTGTCTTTTATTGGATGGACGTTTTTTTCGTACAAGAATTTTCAAACGTCGCCACAAATTTTCAATTGGATTGAGATCAGGGCTGTTTCCTGGCCATGTTAATATATCTATGCCTTTATTTTGAAACCATGCTTTGCATACTTTTGCTGTGTGGCATGGAGCTGAATCCCGCTGAAAAATAAATGGTGCGTTGTTGGGGAAGAGATCCCTGATGGAAGGTATCAATTTTGGTTCCAGGACAGTTTCGATGTATTTTTTGGCATTCAGGATGCCATCAGTCCCTTGAATTTGGCCCACACCATCTGCAGACATACATGCCCAAATCATGACATTTGTTGGGTTTTTTGTAGTTGCTTCAATGCAATCAGGATGAAGTGCTTCTCCTACTCTACGTCTCACGTATTTTCTACCATCACTACCAAAGAGCGATATTTTACTCTCATCACTCCATATTACTTGCTTTCATTGATTTTCTGACCATTTAATGTGTTCTTTTGCCCACTTAACTCGTTTTTCGCGTTGCTTTTGATTTAAATATGGTTTTTTTCTTGGAATTCTAGCTTGTAATCCAAATCCTAATAACCTTCTTCTTATTGTTCTTGAACTTACTGCAATACCCGCTGCATTCATTTCACATCTAATGTCCTCTGATGAAATTTTTCTATCTTGAAGGCATAGCCGTTTAATATTTCTATCGGCAGTAGCACTTGTGCATTTTTTCGGCCTGATTTGGCCTTATTTTCCACTGATTTCGTTTTTTCATAACGTAAACATAACTTTCATACACGAGAAAAAGTCACTGAACCACCAACTTGTCTTGCAATTTCAGCATAAGAGAGGCCATTTTCTCTCAATATGACAATTCGGCTTCTTTTTGTAGATGTCCAATTAGTTCTTGTTGATGACATTGTTTAAAATTAGTTTAATTAAAAAAAAGGACTTTAAATATTCAAAAACAGCAATACTCTATTTAATTGTACTACTATGCATCATTCTGCAAAATATTTCCACAACAATAACTCTTTTACCATCCAAATAACCTAAACTATAGTTACAGACATTTGATTGGTCCTCAGAACAGTGTTTGTGATTGGCTAGTACGCTTTTATTACAAAACACGTCCTTATTCAAAACGATTTGTATTTGTTTGTTCTACTAAAATGAGCATAACTTTTTTTTGTAATACAGATATTGTAATACTGTTTTTATTATTAAATTCTACATTAAGATAACCTTGAATTTGATATATAAACGTTTGTATTTAAGTGAAAATTAATATATTCTACAAGCACACAAAGTTGAAAAACATGAAACTTTCAAAAAATGTCCAAACTTTTGGCCACCACTGTATGTTACAAATATAGTAATTTTGTCTTTAATAGTTATAGGTTTCTTGAATATATAAATTATGGGTTCAAAAGTTTTAAATATACTATATATAACCAGGGCTTGACAAATGTGGTTGCAAGGTTGCCATTAGTGACCAAGTTTTTTCATCTGGCAACAAAGTTATATAGCAAATTATTTTTTGTACAAAATTGACTTAAGAAATGAACATAGATAGTATTTTCAATTAAACATATTCCTGGCCATATAACTTGGTCACCATTGGCGACCAAGTTATATGGCATATTTCTTTGTACAAAATTGACTTACGAAATGAACACAAAGCACATTTTTCTCTCCTCATAATTCTTAGAAGATGTCTCATTATAGATAGAGCAAAATTACAAAATATTAAGAAATATAGAAATTATAGTCAAACAAGAAATATTAAAAATTTTTTTTTTATTAATCTGACTAAAATACGTTCAAGAAATTCAAATTTTAAAATAAAAAAATCAAAATTATTTGACTAACTTTGACAGGAAAACAGGCAAAAAATGCTTTTACTGCTTCACTATTTCATCGGTGAACCCCTCATCAGATATGGATTTTGTAGCACTCAACAATCCGTATATTTAAAGCATTCAGCAATTAGCATTTTCTGAACATGCCAGTTAATTCAGCTTTTACAGCATTTCTTTATTTTTATTTTTTCAGAAATATATAATTTTGATAGGTTTTATTAGAAAACTTAGTTTATGCTATCTTTTTAAATCAAGTACTATTCTAAACTATATAACTAATAAGTGTAAACAATGTTTGTTATTGTTTTTTATGAATCAATTCACAAGAGGAAAAAAAAGAACTTATGTGGTTTTTAAAAATCGGCGATGGTAACTAGAATTTTTTGCTGGCAACCAGATATTATTAAATTTATAAAGCCCTCTATATAACTAATACTCAGTTCTGGAAAAGATGCACAGGACTGGGCAGATTCCAATCACCAAATTTTAATGGTATTCTTCAACTTATTCGGTCTTGCATATTCAGTCATAAGAACACTACTCAAATTATATGTTGACAATCGGCCCACTGCTGCACATCCTTTTTCATCACTGTATTACTATTAAAGATATTAATTACTATGTTAAAAGTGAGGAATGAAGAAAAACATAATTTTATCTCCATCAAACATAAATTTATTCACAAAGGACATTTTTTTACCGTAGTTCAAATGATATCATCAATAAAAATTATTTTAAATTGTTTTAATTAATCAAATTATTATCAATGAAATACAAATTAGTATTCTGATTTAAGTCTGTTATATTATGTAAAATATTATATTGTTGGTTGTATATTTTTTAATCCAGCCATTTGCCAGTTTTTTGCACTGGCCTGGCAAAAACAAGCCAGGAAAATGACCAACACTACTTCATAGTATGAATTTATAGGGCAATCACTAGCAAATTTCATCAAATTATCCAGATTTTAGATAAAATATTAAGATTATTTGATTTTTCTAGGATTGTTTCATTTTCTCAATTCCCTGCTTTTCCAGCTTCCCAATCTATCAATAATCAATGGTTTTCCAGCTATCAATAATGTAATGTAAATACAATGCTTCTAAGTTTAATAATAAAATAGATGTGAAAATAATCCTTAGGAAATGAGTTCTTCATTTGTAATAAACAATACATAAATGTGAAAACAACAAATTTGGATAACGCTAAAGAATCATTTAAACAACATCCATACTCTTTCTAAACCACATCTAATTATGTTGATGTACAATTCAAATAATATGGACAAAATATTTTAAACTCATGTTTTTGACATGATATACAACTATAAACAAAGCATTTTAATGAATCATAACAGCTGATTTAATTTAAATTCTCAAAAATTCTTCTTTTTTCCTTTACAGTAGCATTTAAAAATATTAATTTAGTATTCCTCTTCAATCTTAAATATGTCTAAAAACAAAATCCTTCATAACACATGTTTAATTATATTATTTTATTGGACGGCAGAAGGGGGTTACAAAGAATTCACTAAAATTATTCAAAAACATTTTGTTATAATGTCAAGGATTACAGTTAATTAAAGTTCCAAGATTTAAGTACACATATGATGTCTTGAAGAAACTTTTACACAAAATTATTCACAATTTGAATGAAAATACAAACAAAAAACATCCAGAAAATTCATACATAAAAAATTGTACATTTTTTTAAACAAAAGAAGTCTAGAGTTCCAAAATGTTTAAACATAAGACATAATAAAGGTCACTTTCAAGCTTTACTATAAATTGCATTTCTGTGACTCTTCTAATAAAATGAATAAAAGTACAAAAGCCATCAAATATAATTTGCCACTATCTATATTGTTATAATAAAAATTATGCCTAAGAAAAAAGTAATAAATCCTCTATTTTCAAAATTCAAACATTGGTCGAATTTGAATGGAAACACAGAATAATTCAAACACATTTAAAAATGAGGTACTTGTTTATTTTCCCATCAAAAACTTATTATATATAAAAAACTGTCACCAAACAATGGATTTGTTAACATATGTTATATATGTTTACATTTTTTGACAATAAAAATGGCAATTTGTTCCTTCCAAACTTTCGTTATGATGAATGCTTATTACACAATTCTAGAAAACTTAACTATAACAGTAGTAGTATATAATATCATAAACAAGGAATACTGATGCGAACAGTTATATCCTGCGACTTTTACAGAGGTCTCCCATCTTTGGAATCATATCATGAAGATTTAAAGTTGAGACAAGTCCTTAACTGAGGAGGAAATAACTTTTAGGAAAGGTGTCATGATAAATAATTTTTAGCAGTGTACAGTCCTGAGAATCATCTGTAGCACATAGATGAGGCAATGAGCCAGTGTTATTGGCGAAAAATTGTGAACGTGTAATCAATGTGATACCAAAAAAATGTGATGTCACGCTTATGCAATGTTGGCATGAAATTTCCTTATTTGTTGATAGAGTTATTTTTTGTTTAATAGAAAGTGGTTAACAGGAAAATAGACATTCAACAAAAATAAAATCTCACAATCACTAAGTCATACCAGTAGACTGAAAATGTGGAGTACAGTTGGAAGAAATAAATGAACAGACAGATGATAAAACAGATTTTCTATTTCAGAAATCAAGTTATTAATTAGAGAACATGTGTTTACCTAATTTTATGTTTCCTATATTAGAGATAATGTTTCTACATTTTGTTTCATTTGGTACATCCTCATTATTGAAACATTTAGCTTTAAAAAATTCAATTCTGTAATTTTATCCTTTGCAAACATTATGACATCTGTTTGTTTCTTTCCAATTTCATGGGTAGAAATGCAAAGTTTTTAAAACATAAATTCACTTTTAATTTTGATCAAATTAAACTTCATTAGTGAGCAACACATACTCTTATTTTCAACAATAAAATAAAATTTAACACATGGCATACAATTGGAAGTCTAAAGGTGGTCAACACAATATTAAACCAGTTAAATATCTTTTATTTACCACCAGAAGATGTAACATTGACCATTTTTGTCATTTATTTATCTCAATTTATACCTCAGTCACACACATTGGATTCACATAAAATGAAAAAATATAACATTTGTTATTATAAATTACTAAAGTTGTATCTGTGATTTACTGAAAAGGTGTAAAACTGTTAATCAAAATGTCACCATATGACATATAGTAACATTATATTGGGAAAAAAAAATACAAAGTCTATTATGGAAAGTTAATGGAATGCTTTGAATTTAAACTAGGATTTCATTCAAAAGAAATGTTTTTGTTCTAATACACTTAGAAATAGAATCAAATCTCACATCATTCCATAAATATACAGTATTTTCGGGAATACCCGCCGCACCCACAGTAAGCGCTGCACCAATGAAAATCTATTTTTAAAAAAAGTATATCCACATATGCGCCGCACCATCATAAGCGCCGCATCTATGAAAATCTGTTTTTTTTTTTAAGTATATCCACGTAAGTGCCACACCCAAGAAACTCAAAGTTATTTATAAATATTTTCATTTAAAGGCCACAAACAAAAATGAATTAAACATAAATAAACATTGTATTCTTACTAATATATCCATATAAATATTTTCACTTAAAGTGCCGGAAAAATGAATATATACAAAATATTGTATAGTTACTTTGCCGAAACCACGTTAGCATAACTTGTAACGTTCCTGTTTTTTACTTTTTTTAAAGGGGGAGCAAGATCCTGTTTGACAAAAGACACGTTAAAATTTCTAAGACATTTGCACATGAACCATGAAACAAACAGTTTGTTATGCAGACAAATCACAGTGTAGGAAACGTCATAAAAAGTATGGCGTCACGCAACCACAGAACATCAGCGTCACCTATATACCCTGTAAAAACAACTTTTCACACGACAAAGTAATCATGAGACAACTAAACTCAGAAAAAGTGTTGGCGAAAAGGTAAACAAGCAATGGCACTGAAACAAAAGTCCGTTCTTTGAAAAGGTGTACGAGCACATAGTTTAAGAGGACAATATTTGAGCAAATGGTAAGCTAAACTTACTGCTAAAACAAAATATTTCAAACAATAGCGAAAAAGGTTGCAACGGCTTTATATCCATTCTAATATCCTGAAGATACAGTGCTTATTGATGGGTGCACAGGAAACAATCATTTTTAACTTGAGAGTCTGAGACTAACATTTTTCACCCCACTGATTTCTCAAAAATAAGTATTTAATCTTTCACCGACATCCGAAGTTTAGAGACCTTTCCTAACGTTTTGGTACAAATTTGAGAGCATGTGACATTTGACCAAAGAGGTAAAAATGAATAAACATCATAAGATATCAGTATGGAAAAAAAAACAGGTATTATCAGACATCCTTATGAAAAAAAAATAACCGTACTCGCCGCCCTAGTGTAAGAGCAGCACTCAGAATATTTTATACTTTTATATTCGTATGCACTGCGGCTCATACGCCCGAAAATACAGTAATACAATTATTCTAATTGGTTAACACACTGCATTGGTCATTTTTATTCAGTTGCAAAATTGCATCTCATAATTCTCACATGTTTAAGAAATTATGGAGTCAATTACCGGATCAAGAGAGGAAAGAAAGAGAAAAAAATTCTGAAGAGAACTATAAAAGCTGAATCTGTGGAGAGATATTTGATCATTTTAGGGACAAGAGAAAGAGAGAGCAGACACAAAAGTCATCTATTTTCCAGCTTAAAATTTCTAATCACCGATGCCAACTACAAACCTTGTACACTGGATTAATCCCGAGAATAAAACTGTCTAAATGTACAGATGATCCAGTTTTAGGCATTTCTCAGTTATATGATTTCACTATTCAGACTGTCTGCAATTCTTGAATTTAAGCAAAAGTACTATCAATTTAGCAATGTGTTTTGTTGCTGCTTTTAACAAAACCTATTTCTGTGCAATACATTAAATATATTTTTATTACCACTTAGTTCAAATTAGTATTGCCACTTTCTGCTGCAAATTGAAACATATATGTGTCAGGAAAAGATGTGGGATTTAAGCTCTTAATAAAATTGTGTGCATGCTATCTTCTTTTTCTCTTATATTATTGTCACCTAATAAATCAGTAAATTTCTTTCCTTTTATCATTACTCAATAAGTTCAATATTACAAAGTCTCTTAGATTGACTATTGTCACTCTCATCTAAAATTTTTCTTTTATCTTTCACACAAATAAAGTCATCTAAGATTCGAAAGAATTTTTCCATTCTATCTCCAGTATATACAAGTGCATCATATCGATGCTGCTGTAGATATCTTGGAATAGACTCTTTAAATTCCTGTTTAAATTTTACAATTTCAGCCTTTGATGATATGCATAGTGGAAGAAAGAATTTTATTAAACCCCATTCCTTATGCCGAATCATACCTCTAAAAATATGTCGACCCTTTTCACTAAAAATAAATTTCTTTCTTTCGAGAAGTGTTGCATCTTGAAATATAAGTTCAACATTCTCTTTGTCAATCAAATACAACAGCTTATTTAATGCAAGAGGAAAATACTCATTATCATTTATAAAGGAGCTTTTATGAGAAAGCGGGGTTTGCTGCCATAATTTCTTAAAGATCTTTTGATAATTGTAATACATACAGTCAACTGCATTTATTTTAAAGACTATTTCTGCCAATATTCTATTATATTTCAAATTAGGAAGAAAATTCCACAAACAACTTGCTGTTTCGACAAACAAATTTTGACATGGCCAATCTAACAAACATTTTAATACTGTAAAAGTGCAGTCTTTAAATATTTCTAATAATTGATCATCATTCATCTGTGAAAGTAGAAAACTTAAAACCTCACCATAACAATCTTTAGGAGGTTTTTGATTGTAAAGTAACTCTTTAAAATGTTCATATTTTACATATAATGCTGTCTCTAACAACAGCTCTTCTCTTTGGATTAGTTTTTGCAAAAAATATTCAGTAGCTACTTTATTTCCACTTTCTGCTGCAAATTGAAACATATATGGATCAGGAAAAGTTGTGGGATTTAAGCTACTAATAATATTGTCCCTGCTATCTTCTTTTTCCCTGACATATTGTCCCCAATACATCAGTAATATCTTTTGACCGTTGTCTTTAAAATTCTCTTCATTATAAAAAGATTTTTTGTGGCCTTCAGGTAATTTATACCACAGTTTTGGAATGACATCTTCTAAGCAGTAAATACATGCCAATTTATAACATGCAGTAATATCTATAGCCTCATCTTTGATTAAAACCTCTGCTGTTTTCTTTTTATCTATTATACCATCAATTGTCCAGCAAAACTTATTTGGCAGATCTAAACGTAAACTGCAGCATTTGAGATGGTACTCCTTCCACTTTAATATCTGAAAGCCCATGGGTGGAATAAAACATAACATTTTCTCTTTCAAAGATGTTGGTATTATAAGCTGCGACATTTTTTCTAGTACTCTTTCTTCAATATTTTTCCATTCTTTTCTTTTTTCTTTGACAGTATTTTTAATGAAGAAATTACCATTCGATTGTGAGTATAATAATTGTGTATTTGAGAATTCTTCTATTAAAGCTCTAATATCATACTGATTCCATAGGGTTGCTGCTACCTGAACGAGAGCAATGTGTTCAAGTGATGGTTTAGTAATAAAATTCATTATTAACTCAAATTAAAAAAATATATATAATAAAGTTTCACTAAAATAAAAAACAAACTTTAAAAACCTTATGAGGCTTTGCATACACACAAAAATCTTTTTTACCAATCTTCAATATTCTTATGTTATTTCATTGTATCCTCAAGATAGATACTGCTAATATTGTAGTATATGTATTACAGAATCTTAAATATTTCACAAACTTTTCTTCACAATTATTACAATAAATGACAGTAGTGAAGATAGAGAGTATCTTAATGTTATAATATGATTTGATGAGTTCAAATAGAGATGGCAGTTTTTGGAAAGGTTCTATTTGAAGTAAAAATTGCCATGCATTGTAAAGTTGCATGAAAGTATTTCAACATCATATTCTAAACATCTTGCATAATACAAATTTCTTTTAAACACAGAATTGTATAAAAGAAGAAGAAATGTGCATGGTACACTCAGTATGATAAGAAAAATCAGGGAGTGTTGGTGTCACTATCACTCATTAAGGCCATTACTATAGTTATGCTTGCATGGGTGTATACTGGACACCTACAAAAAGAAAAAAAACATATTCATGAGCACATAAAATATTTGAATCTAGAGAAAATGATAGTTGATTTTTTCATGTTTGAGGAGTAATTGGATAAATATTACAACAGTCTCCATTTTCAGAGACGACTAACTAGTCATTAGGGTCATTTTTCCAGAAACGTATACATTTTCAGTGAGCTAAATTTTTAAGAGAAACAATTGCAAAATACGGATATGAAAACTGCTGTTATAGTGTTTGAACTTATTTAACATCATGCCAGAATTTATCTAAACCATAAAAAAATATTTATTAAAGATTCATTAATATATTATTTAGATGCTACATTCAAAACTATGATGTTCAACAGACATGTTTGCTTTATAAATTATTTGTAGTAGTAACTAAATATGCTGTTTATTAATTTTTAGGCTTTTAGCATTAGATGCTATCTTATTTAATTTTACTATTTTATAATTCTTATCTGTTTATTAATTTTATGTGCAAGAGTATAACTCAGTTTATTATGCCATAAGATATTTTTCCAATAAAATTTTAAATTCCTAGTATTGCCTTTTAAATTGAAGTTGAGATTAGTTTACTTTATAGACTCAGCAACTGGTAAAAACTAGGGTTATGACAATCTACAGACAGAATTTGTAAAACTCTTAGGAACATTATTTTTAAGAATATATTAATATATTTCTTACATTAATATATTGTATTATTTGATTAATTGCATGTATTTTATTACTATAATGCACTACATTTCTGTTATTACATATTTTGTACTGTAATTATTATTTTCCTATTACATATCATGACATTGTGTTGTACATTACAAGAAGAATGAGCTATTAATGCAAGAAACAATAACAGAACTAAAAGTTTAGCATATAAAATTAACAATAATGGTCTGAAAAGCAAAATTCTTGTTAAAAATTTGCAGCAAGAAAAAAACTGGATGCTACAAAGATAAACAACTTTCAACTAGAATTGTAGTGGAAGCCTATCAGCACAACTGATAAAGTAATTCAAATCACTGAAGAAAATACTAAATTAAAGAAACTGGAAAGGTTTGAAATGAGGGAAATGGACTGCTGTTTGATTATGGATTCAGAACCCTGTAATTATTTTTTGTTGTATTTATTTATTTATCTCTTTTAAGAAAGTTAAAAAAAATTATTAAATTGTAAAAACAGCAGCAAAAGTTTTAATATTGTACAATAAAATTAATCTTGAAACCAAGCTTTGCCATGATTTTGAAATCCAGGTTATATATACATGAGTCATAATTTATTCTTTATACTGCTTATTTTGTTCTCTCTGAGTTATACTTTAAAAACTATTAAAAATCTGTAAAAACTTAAAAATACATATAATAAAAAATTCAAAAGCCATAAAAATTGCTTAAATTTTTTATAACTTGCAAAAAAAAAAGTTTTTTTTTTTTCTTTCAGGTACACACACATAGCCATCCCTCACCCCCCTTTCACACACATGTTGAATAAAAAGGAAAATGAAATCTAGAAAAAAATCACAATAAAGAAAGAAAATGAAAGAATCTTTCATTTTCTTTTCTGCATTATAAATTTTGAATTTTATTACTTTTAAAATCATTCTATCAAAAAGAATGAGAGCAATATTAGAAAAAATAATTATTTCTATTTATATTATCACTACTTCTGAATAGAATAGTGAGTATGATGATAGAATATATTTCTTGAAAACATATCCTATTAAATTTGTACTTATTCTGGTATTTTAAATTAGAAATCACAGAACTGAAAAGTGAGCCCTTTATTTGTATTGGTAAATATTTTCATTAAATTAATTGTTGCATAAAATTGATAAGCAATAATTTTGTATTTAAATTTACAAAACAACTAAGCAAAACATTGTTAATGCAGTGCAATTTTAGAACTAAATGTTAGATTTTAATGGAATAAAAGTCTGTATGAAATTCTTTTTTACAAATACCCCTCTCCTCTCTTAAATGAGGTATTGCAAATCAAGGTCTGTGTGTTACACCAGAGCGCAGCATATATGAAGAGGTAGGATAATTTACTATCCACACATCATAAATATACACATTACAAGCAAATACATAGACAGAGACTGTTATAAGCTGACTAGAAAATAGCCAATTTATATTAATATTTTTATTCAAAATACAAGAGTTTGTGATAATTTATGCACATAGCAAATCAAATGGTGAAGTCAACTTTTCTTAACAGGCTGATGCAATTCATAAGAATATGCAATTCATGATGCATTCAAAAGAAATTTTAATTGTTTTCAAATGCTTGTTTGATTGTAATGTAAAAAATTTCTTCCAGACTGAAACCAGTCCTGAGATCTCGTAACACAGATTGATAAATACATAACTCTTTTTAATTAGGGTAATCACAGGGGTGAAGAAAAAGAATCTACTGATTTTAAGAAATTTTATATATGAAATTCAAATATTTATAAACTGTAAATGTTACCTGAGATTGTATATTACAGACTTCTTTTTTCCTTTTTAGCAATGTACCTTTTCTATTGCAGAATGGTAGTTTGATTCTGTATTGTGTCCATCACCTGCAATTAAAACAAGAAAGAGAAATCATGCAGCAGACAAAGACACTGTAAAACATAATTAGTATCCAATACTGTAACATATAATTAAAGTTGTACATCATAGACAAGCTTGTAACGGAAAAAAAATCCTGCAAAAGATATAACAATTATTTTTCAACATGTAATATTAACATGAAAACTTAAAATGTAAATAAGACTCTGTAGCGATCGTATTTTAAATGAAAACATTTTATAGTCTACTGGAATTACTATATAACAAAATTACAATTGTTCTTAAATTAATCTGTTATTATTTTCAAATTATAATTAATTTTTTGTTTTTGTTTGAAAATGTTACTTGTAATTTTATATTAGTATGTTATTTTCTGGGTAAAGGAGAAATAAAAAAGAATTAAATTAATGAAAAATAGATTTATATTGTATTTCAGATAATACCTAATAGCGGTCCACTGTGCCCCGGTAGGTGGACCAGTGTACCCCACTTCTGGGGCACACTGGTCCACTTTATGGGTGCATATAAAAACTTCTTTTTTTTGAAAAATGTCTTGAAACTATGTTCTGAAAAAATTATGGAGAATGTATTCAAAAATATTTTCATGCAGATCGGTTAATACATTAAAGAGAAAAAAAAATTGAACTGAAAAAGTGGTCCACTGTGTACCAGACTCCCCTATTTGGGAGATAAATATAAGGAATAGACCCTTTTTCTTATTATTCATTCATAAATGTTAAAAGAAAAAAATCCATAAAATACTAATAAAAGAAAAAAAAGGTGGAGCAAATGTAATTCTTTAGCTAAATTGAAGCAAACAAGATCAGACAGCTATAATTTTGTACCATTGAAGATCTTCAAATCCCACAGAGAGTCAATTTTAAAAATACTGGATATAATAAAATTCCACAATATTTAACTGCCGCTATTAGAAATTTATTAAAATTCTCCTTATAAACTTACTTGCGGAGAATGGAAGGGAAGGGGGGGGGGGGTGTGCGCCAAAATCCCTGTTTGCCCCCCCCCCCTCCCCATGCAAAAAAACCTAGTTTCGGCCCTGCTCCTAATTATGCTCTACTAAAGAAATACGAGAAATTCTGTTGTAAAAACCTTATTAAGGTTGCTTACAAACATCCTTTTGATAACAATTGAATAGTGCAAGAGAACAAAAGTTATGTGTTTTGTTTTCCTTTATATTTGTGATGTAAATGAATAAATATACTAAATTTATTTTCTTTTTAATAATGATTCTTATATTTCTTTTCTTCTTTCTAAAATGCTTGCAAAAGTTACAATTTCGTAACAAGTCAAACATATATGAGTCATACAACTACAAAATTCTTGAAAGGAAGTAATAATAATAATAATAATAAAAAAAACAGATTAGCTCTGATGTGTCTTCTTTCAGTAAATAAAATGATGATAAATAAACTCACGTTTCAGAAATCTGTTTGAAGAATGATCCGGCAAGACTTATTTTGAATTCATGACCTTTTCAGATGTGAATTTAACATTATACAAATAAAGCATGAGCAGACGCCATGATCATGAATATCATGATAAAATGCTACTGGTTGATTGGTTAACAGGAAGATACGCGAGCTACATAATATCACTAGGGGCAACGATTTGCCAACCGAAGCCAAGATTTATACAAGAATTCTCACAAATCGAAGTTCAGTAAATAATCCTATACATAATAAAATAAGCAATTATTTGTTTACAACGATATCACATAAATTATACACCGTTACTGCCTGAGCTCCAACTCCAATTTATCAATCGATCAATCAAAAATGTCATAAGAATCACGTAGAAAGAATCTATCTTCCTCGGTGATAAGAATACATCGTCTGTTTACTAAAAATTGGAATATAGTCATATCATGGGAATGGATTAATCAATTTTTATTCAATTTCGTAAACGTAAGTTGTATATTTATCATAACTTATTTTATTAATTAAAGCATCGAAAAACAGTTTCTTAGATTACTTAGGATCTACTATGACTTTAGTAGTTTTCGTGATGTGTTTTTACTCAGAATTTGAGAAATGCTTCCTGTTCTGTTTGTTTCTTTATTGTAACAATAAATAATCGCTCATCTAAATTCTTCCTCCCTCTACCGCCCCCTTCGAATTTTTTCTGCTTTCCCCTGCACAAAGTTAAGAAAACATTGAAATTTTTTAAGGCTGATCTTAATTTATAATTTCATGTGTTAAAATCTTAGCGAAACCGAACAAGATTTTAACTCTTCACGTAAAATTAAGTATATATTTTAGAAAAATTTCGACAACTAAGAAAAAAAGAAACATCCTTTAAGAAGTGTACACAGAAAACAAAAGTTAAATATATTAATTTCCTGAGGATATATTTTAAATGTACGAATGTATCCTACGCTGATACGACTTACATTAGCGAGGGGAATCGGGAAGTTAACTGACGAGCAGCCGTAATATTTATTTATTTATTTTTTGCCATATTTGTAAATTTCTAGTAATAATGATAAATAAATAATCAGGTAATGTAATTAAACAATCAAAGTTTTTACATTGTTGAGAGCAGACAAATAATACTGAGACTTCAGACAGTCTGGCTTAGTTAAAAAAATTCCCCATAGTAATAAAACTATACTTGGGGAAAGTTTAAGAAGACAGTGCGTAAAAGCCTAGCTCCGCCTAATCACAACCTTTGGCTTAATTAGGTTGCCATATCGGGCGATATATAACTCGTTTTGGCGACATAAATAGACTGCTTGCAAAAACCTTATTTCTGGGATTTTTTTTTTTCGTCATCTTTTGAAACATTAAATATAATTGGTTATTTACAATCTCGATAAGTAATTTATTTATAAAAAAATTTAAAACTCATTTCGATTCAAAATCGCTTCCATAGACAGGCCTGCCAATTTTATACTTTTGCGTTTAAAAATGATTCAGAAAGTTTCACGTTGTTAAGCACTTCATTTGAGAACACATTTTAATTCATTTAATTTTCAAAAGTTTTTTTTGTTGTTATTTTAAATATATTATTGGCATGCTTGGTATGTATTTCAGATAAAATTTTCCGAAAAGTTCATATTCACAAACATTTTTGCTTTTTTTTTAATAGTTTCAAAAATAAAAAACATATTGTGCATTTAAAACCACTATCTTAATGTAATTATCTGAAACTTGACGGAAGTGGGGTGAAGTTATCATTAGTAGGTTTGCACTTTCTCTTCAACCTGTCCCCGTCTTTTGCCAAAATTCCACCAAGCGAATAGATACATTCTTTATAAAATATTAATATATATATATATATATATATATCATAACAGTTGCACATTTTAACTTAAATCAGTTTCATTTAAGTGGTCCATCGTTTCTTTATTTAAAGATTAAAAAAAAGCAGATATAGAGAGATATTTTATTAAAATAGGCAGTGAACTACAACTTCAAGCTGGGGTTTTATGTTCACAGTATATTGTGTACTGTCAACTTCCATGTTCCTCAAGTATAGGAATTACTTTGCCAAGGTGTTTGACACAGTAGTCTCCACGTCATACATCCCATGTGTGTCATCGAAGAAGAGGGCTAATAGAGAGAAGAAGTCATCCATCCAAAACTTTTTCAAAACTATATACTGTTAAGTTTTGTCTTTTTTATTTCCTGCCTAACTTTTCTCATTTGTATAATCATTTACCAATAAACAGTAAAGCAAATGTAAACTTTAAGAAAAAAAAGTAGGCTTATGTTTTGGTGTTAAACAGAGGCAGATCAACTACCTCCCAGGACTAGGGACCGATTTAGAAATTTGTGGCCCTGGGCACAGATGCATATGGGGGCCCCCTCACACAGATTCTTTTAATAAAAAAATATAATCTCGAAAGCAGCACTTATTAAGATAACCACTATTGACTTTGATAATTTCTTTAAAATATTAATTAAAAAATTAAATTTGATAATCATTATTTTACTTTTAAATAATTATTTGATAATTATGAATTTTTAATTGAATTTTATAATAAACTGGGTGGTGCTGATTACCTTTCTCTATGCAAGTCCATATATCTGGAATGATAAAGTAAGCAACAACTAATAATAAATTTACCGCAGTACCAAGCTATAATTATTTAAAATATTAGCATATCCTATTAATCAAACAACTTTTTCTTTCAAATACAAACTTTGTATGGAAAAAAAAACTAAATTTACACTAGTAACTAGCAGAACCACACGGCTTTGTCCATATTAACCATGAGGGCCTTACATGTAAGATAAATAAAAATGAAATAATATGGCGATCACAAAAATGAAGTTCTGTACAGTACTGCAAATAAATTGTTAAAAAACAATCAACAAAGAGCGAAGTTACTTTGACATATAGACAATCTCTGACAAACAGATTTTTCCATTTTAATTTTGTTTTTCGACAGTTAAAACTGTTTTGGCCAATAATTGAAAATACTTTAGTAGCATTTGGGGGCCCTGGTCCCATGCCCCGAATGCCCTGCCGTAAATCAGGCACTGCGCCGGGACCCTAGGTTTTGCCTTTTTTGGGGGGGCGGAGAGGAATCTCCTTAGGCTTGACCTTTTTTTGGCGGGTGTTCCCACTTTCAAAGCCATATTTACCCGGTAATTCAAAATACATGTTTGCTTAATTATCAACTAACCACTGATGTTGGAAACTTACACCCAATTACAAAAAGTATGCAAATCAAATACAGATTTTATAAATGGCATTTGCTTTATAACCGACTGTGTACATTTTTAAATATGGAATTACATTTTTATACTATCCCTGGGTCCTCAAAGTTATATTTAAAAAAATGTCATTTGTTTAAGAAGGACTTAAAAAATTCCCATTCTTTTCCAGTCAAAACATATTATATAATGATATTTCAAATTCTATGAAATTTCAATATTTCCTGTCACTAAAAACAGAAAGAAGTTTTTTTTAGTGCAGGTAAACGTTGAAATAAAATTCCAAGTGTCATAATTCAAAAGTTTTGGTCGTAACTGAATGGGATTTATAAACTGTTCTTCCTACACGGAAGAGAACTTTTTAAAAAAAGTTTAATTAGGACCTGATAAAAAATTAAATGTTTTAATATGTACACAGTCTTTTATAAAACAAATGCCATATCTAAAAGCTGTACTGGATTTGTATATTTTTTGCAAATGGAAGTATATTTTTATCACCCGCGGTTTAAGAAATAACTGAGGAGACATTTATTTTAAATCACCTGTTATAACAAAATAATGAGCACATTTTTTAATCTTTAGCATAAATTTTCTTTCAGAATGTATTTACAGTAAGTATTTTAAAAATTACCATATTTTCACATAGATATTTACATGGAATCTCTAACCTCAAAAGGACCTTCTTAGTTTAACAAAGAATTATACTAGTATAAATGGGTGATATTGGGTGACCGCTCAGGGCGCTTAAATCTAAGGGGCAGAAAATAAGCAGAATGTTTGATTAAAACGTAATGACCGTTTTAACAGACATCATTCATAGAGGTGCTGACAAAATCTCGCCCAGGCTGCGTAGCAGGAGAAGCCGCCTAGCAAATCCAACACAAACTGGAAGCCAAAAAATTTCATGAATCCAGTATTTTTCTTCTTATGGATATAGAAGGAATTAAAAGGGCAATATCATTTGTATATGTTAGTAACCCAAAAGAGTCAATAAATAAGTGAAACAAAGAATATTATACATTAATTTATGTCTAGCATAAAAAGTTAGCATAATATGAAGAAAAAACCGAAAGAAAATCTTAGCACCGGAGCCCCTTTTCTTCTGGACCCCTAGGCTTCAGCCTAATGGGTAATCTGCCTCTGGTGTTAAAGGAATATTTCTTCAAACAAATCAGAAAGTGGTACTTTTATGTTAGCCGGGCACTAGTGATATAATTACTATACTAATAATATTATAAATCCGATTGTGTGTGTAAATGTTTGACTGAAGCCAGCATCAAAATGGAGAATTTAATGACTTTATCTTTGCATACAGGTTGATTATAACCTGGAAATGAACATTGACTGTTTTTGTTTATTTTATTCCAAAATTTTTCGTAACAATTCAAAATTTCATTATTTTCATAGAGAATAAATGGACATTTTTTCGTATAAAATTTTATAATGGTTAAATTTACTTTACCACTGCTAATACTTTATCGTTGCCAATACTTAATCAAAACCCGGAATAATAAATTATACTCAACAATTTAGTTTCAATTGAAAAATTTTCATGTGAAAAATGAAAATTAAATAGAAAATTTAAGAATTAAAAAGAAGATTAAATAACATTATTAGAAATAATACGTACTGTTTTTAGTTTTTGATAATAATACAAGGTTTCAATATGGGTAACTATGGGAAACAGGCAAATATGACATCATATATTGAAAATAAAGCAGATATACTTTGATGTTGAAATACAATGATCTTGTGTTTTTCTTTACTTTTTTTTCTTATTTTTCCTTTTGTATGGTAACAATACTTGGTGTTTTACCGTCTGCGCACAGCTAATATAACTATACCATATTTTTAATTTAAATTAAAAAAGGTAAAAAGAAATTTTAAAGGAAAATGGATAGCAAATGTCAATAATATGCTCTATAAAGTTATTAATGTCGAAAATAACGTCATGAATAGCAGGAAATAGTTATTTTCATTCTTAAAACTAAAAATAAATTAAATAACTCGATTACCTGAAAAAAAAATGACGAATGTTAATAGTTCCATTTTTGTTAATAAAGCCTAATAATTTAATATTATTTCGTTAAAGTAATATAATTTCCACTATGTCAGTATTGAAATTAAGGCTCCAGAGGGTGAAGTATATTGTTACAATCAAGACACATTGTAAAACGTGGTTTGGCAACTGGATTTTATTTTCGCATTTCTTTTAGTTTTAAAAGAGTAAACGTTTGTTGTCATTTTAAAATATAACTTTTTTTAATGTTCATCCTAATAATATTATAAATCTGACTATGCATGTGAATATTTGGCTGAAAGAAATGTCAAAACGGATGATTTAATGACCCTGTATCTTTGCATATAGATAGATGGATTATAACCGAGAAATGATAATAGGCTTGATTTTATTTACTTTTTCAAATATTTTTCTTAATAATTAAAAATGTCATTATTTTCATAGAGAATGAATGAATATTTTTCCTGTAAAATTTAACTAAGCATTTTACGTTGCTAAGCATTATCGTTGCCAATAAATACAAAACCTGAAATAATAATTTTTCCTCTACAATTATATTTCAATTGAACAATTTCCACGTAAAAAATGAAAATTCAAAAGAAGATGAATTTCCATGATATTTGAAACGAAAATATGGAGTATTTGTTATTATACATGAAGTATGAATATCGGTTTTGTTAAAGAAGACAATTTCTGTCAAACAATGTGTTATAATTAGAAGGAAAAATTAACAATAATTATTTTATTAAGAAAATATTTCACTTGGACCACGGAACTATGAAAAAGATCGTCCTTGGCATGGACAAATATGATGTCATAAATAAAACATGTATTTTGAAATATTGGTAATAATATAAAGAGCATGAATATCAGTATATAAGAAAAGTACATAGATAATGGCCGTAAAATTTAGGATGAAAAACGGAAATATTTTTTATCGATACAGATTAATAATAAGCTTGAATATCAGTTACATATGGATGTCAATTTTCTGCTAAAATTTACATCATAATGGCCTGGAAAAGAAAATTAACAAGAATTATGTCATTAAAAAGGGATTTCTCTGGGAGGAAAATGACGTCATATTTGAAAAATAATGGAAATTTTCCAATATGTTTTAAAAAGGAGTATGAATCAATTCCGTACATTAATAATACAAGGATCAGTAAGTATAGAAAGTAGATGAGTTTAACGCCATATTTAAAATGAATTTTTTTTTTTTCTATAACTTTAAGCATAACATTAAGCATGAGTATCCGTTTTATACAGATGAGAGTTTTCTGCTAAAAATCCCATCATAATTTTAAGAAAAGGAAAATGAACATGAATCTATTATATTAAAATCTGACCGTATGTTTGTATTTCGCAACTACTCCTAGACTATGGAACAGAACAATTACACAAGTTCACATGTGAAAGGAATATTATTTTTACAACTTTCAAATACTAATTTGATATTGCAAACTTCATATTATCTGATCTGTACAAATCTGTTTTAAGCCAGAATCCTCTTGGCAAATCAAATCATACTGTCCATTTCCATTTGTCTCTATAAACTTTTTAGAGCATTCTTTGTCGATTACAGAAATTCACATATGAAAAGCATATTATTTTTACAACCACGACTTTCAAATACTGCATTAATATAGTAGGCTTCATATTATTTTACGAATAGTAATTTTCCAACTGGACGAAAAATGTCCGGGCCAGGATTCGAACCTGGGATCGCTTGGCTGAAGCCGCCACTCTCTACCACTGAGCTATCCCGGTCGAATCTGGAGGGCATAATTCATCCAGTTAACCTTATTGATCAGAGAATCTGGTCTGATATTTTAATCAGCTCAACAGAAAAGATCGCAGGTAAAGGAACTCCAGTAAACGCTGGATACGTGATTTTTTGTCCAGTTGGAAAATAACTACTCGTATGATTTATTTACCAATTTGAAATAATTGTGTTAAAATTAATCTAGTGTAATCACGTATCCAGCGTTTACTTGAGTTCCTTTACCTGCGATCTTTTCTGTTGAGCTGATTAAAATATCAGACCAGATTCTCTGATCAATAAGATTAACTGGATGAATTATGCCCTCCAGATCTGACCGGGATAGCTCAGTGGTAGAGCGTGGCGGCTTCAGCCAAGCGATCCCAGGTTCGAATCCTGGCTCAGACATTTTTCATCCAGTTGGAAAATTACTACTCGTGATTTATTTACCAATTTGTAATAATTGTGTTAAAATTAATCTAGTTCATATTATTTTGTCTATACTTCTGGTTTAATTTAAAATCTTCTTTACCAATCAAATCATACTGTTCCTTTGTCACTACTTACTTTTTTATACTATTCTTACTCAATTACAGACGTTCACATGTGAAAAGAATATTATTTTTACAACTTTCAAATACTATTTTCACATAGCAAACATTCATATTATCTGTACAAGTCTGTTTTAAGCCAGCATCCTCTTGACAAATCAAATCATACTGTCCGTTTCCGTTTGTCAGTACTAACTTTTTAGAGTATTCTTTGTCGATTACAGAAGTTCACATATGAAAAGCATATTATTTTTACAACCACGACTTTCAAATACTGCCTTAATATAGTAGGCTTCATATTATTTTGTCTATACTTCTGGTTTAATCTAAAATCCTCTTTACCAATCAAATCATACTGTTCCTTTGTCACTACTTACTTTTTTATACTATTCTTACTCAATTACAGACGTTCACATGTAAAAGGATATTATTTTTACAACTAATATTTTCAAATACTACCTTGACATAGTAGGCTTCATATTATCTGGTCTATACAGGTCTGACATAATCCCAAATCCTCTTAACCAATCAAAGTGTACGGCCCATAATCCCAAATCCTCTTGACCAATCAAATTGTACTGCCCATGTTTTTTTTTTTTTTAAACCTACTTTATGTTGATATTATTTTTATTACTTTATTGTATTGCAAAACTATTACTTTGTGGTATCGCAAAATAATTAATTTGGATTTAGTAGTATGTCAGTCTAAAATTCAGAAATTCATGTACTTCAATGTAAAGTTTATTCTATTAGTTTTGAAACATCTCTTACAAATATTTCTGCATTTTCTGTTTCAAAAGCAGAAGTTTAAGAAATAATTCCTAATTTTTTATGAAAAACTAAAGAATTTCAATTTGTTTAATTAAATGTACAATTATACAAAATATTTCTATTTCAGATCTTACGACACACCAAGCAAACATGATTATCATCCAAAAAGATAGCCTTCATGATATACAAAATAAAATATTTTTGCTAAAAGAATTTTTTAATATTAATCTTGAAAAACATTGAAGAGAAAATACTTAATACGGAAACCAATCATTTGCCTGCCTTTTTGATTCACAGGAATATTTCAAAATTTTTGGATGAGTCATTTTATTTTTCAAAACAATAAGCAGAAATCTTATTTTTTTGTGTAATTTTTCAGCTTTAATCGAAAGATTCAGATTGCTGCAAAATACTGTTGTATCACATACTGCAGTAGTGACGGATAGAAACAAATCATGACATGACATACATTGTTGCTCTGTCTTCTAGAGGACAAAGCTAGTAAACTGATAGATCTGCAACTGTAGACTACTGCCCAATATTGCTGTTTCACATGCTTTGTTTATGGGGATAAATTCACTGTGACACTTGTGGTTTTGTGTGCTTGAAGAAGTTAATGTTTTGTGGTCACTGAGGTTCTTTAAAAATATCTTATTGAAAGTAATATGCATAGAAAAGGTGTAGTCATATCATGATGCATATAGAACTGAACACTTGTTGTGTTGAGCATTTGTGTGCTTGAAGAAATTAATGTGGCGTAGTATTTGTTCATTGAAATTCTTTAAAAATACTTTAGTGAAATTAATGCTGCTGGAAAAGGCTATAAATTATAGGTGCAGATTCACGGTCGCCAGTCGCCACGTGGCGACTAATTTTTTTGCTGTGGCCACTAACTTTCGGCGTTTAAGTCGCCATGTGATTTAAAAGTAATCAATTTCTGGTATTCCCAGTCCCCATCGTGAAATGTTGATATTTTTTTGAAAGATTAAGGCCAAAACACATAACAAACATTATTATTATCTTTTAATAACATTTCAGAATGATATGTTTAACACAGCAAACTATTAAGTATATTCGAATAGCAATGTTATTCGTAACAGTTTAAATCTGATAACTTTACATAGACTGTGATTTAAATATATATATATATATATATATATATATATATATATATATATATATATATATATATATATATAAACAAATATTTGAAGTGTGTTTTGATTTTTATACTGCAAAATAATCTCACAAATTCCGATTTTCTTTCATATGTACTTTTGTCTGGCAAAATGCTTAGCTTATACATATTTTTTTTAAACCGTATCTTTCCCAACTTTATCTTCTGAATGTACATGATTTAAGATTTAATTAATATTCAAATTTTGTTGTACATATGTTTATACAAATTACTTTACACTTTGAATTCTTGAGGTTTTTTTTTTTTTTTTTTTTTTTTTTTTTTTTTTTTTTAAAGTTTTTTACCCCGTATAAACACTATTGTTTTTATGCGTTTGTTTTACAATTGTGGCCACTGGATTTTTTGGGTTTAGGAGCCACTGGCTCCTTACAAATTTTGGGAATCTGCACCTATACTATAAATGCAGTCATTCCATGATTCATGCAAAACTGAATTCTCATTTCCGAAAAAATTAATCAGATATCAGTTCAAACTGTACATTTTGTACTATTTACTATACACAGCCATATAAAGGCAATTTGGTGATTTGTATCATAAAAGTGTAGTTGAATTAATTTTAGACATCCTTCTTTTACTTTAATTTTTGGAACTGACTGGCTTGTAAGAAAATAAACCTCTGCCAAGACTTTCGCATTGCATTGATGTCTGCCTAGTTAATATCAGATCTTCTTAATTCTTACCACAAGAAGTTGGCAAGTATAGATTTGCTTAGTTTTTCAAAGTGTGTTGTCTTTTTTTGGTGAAATTTGTTCCAACATGTATTCAAAGTCTATACTAAATGCAAAAAATTGCATTCATGCTATAACAAAGAGGGTTTTTGTTTGTGAAGTGTTCCAGGAAAGTGTTCTTTTAGTAAAAAGGATTTGGCCTTTGCTGTTGTAATTAAGCATATAATTGTATTTTTAAAACTGTATGTATAAGCCTTTTATTGATTAAACCTGTTCCAACATATATTCAAATATGTCTATTCTAAATGTATATGTTAAAACTCATACTAAAATAAAATCTTTTATATGTGAATTATGTTTTAAAGAATTTTCTTCTAGGACATCCCTAAAAAGACATAATCACATTCATACAAATGAAAAACCTTTTACCTGTGAAATATGTTCTAAAGGATTTTCTTATAGTGCACAACTAAAAAGACATAGTAAAATTCATGGAAATGAAAAAGCTTTTATTTGTGAAGTATGTTTAAAAGGGTTTTCTTGTCATGCATACCTGCAAAAACACAGTCAGATGCATACAAATGAAAAATGTTTCATATGTGAAGTATGCTCTAAAGACTTTCTCGTAATAGTACTCTAAAACAACACTTGCTAACCCATACAAATGAGAAACCTTTCTTTTGTGATATATGCTCTAAAGGATTTTCACAAAGAAGTACTCTATATAAACATTTTTAAGCACATACAGGCAAAAAATCTTTTGTTTGTGAAATATGCTCCAAAGCCTTTGATTTTAGTTATAATCTAAAAAGACATCTTCGAGTCCACACAAAAAAAAAACCCTTTTATTTGTGAAATGTGCTCTAAAGGATTTTCAGAAAGAAGTGTACTAAATAAACATATTCTAACCCATTCAACTAAAAAACCTTTTATTTGTGAAATATGTTTCAGAGGTTTTTCTCATAATTTTTCCCTAAAAAGACATCAACGCACACATAGAAAAAAAAATCTGTCAAAACAGAATCTCTGTGTAATTAATGGAATCCTGCCTTAAGGAGAAAAAAAATCATAGTCCTAGTGAAATGAGTGCGTGCATGGAATTATAACAAACAATGTAGAATAAACTTTTATTAGTAAAATATGCTCCAAAGGATTTGCTAAGAGAAGTTAACTAAACAAATACATTTTAATCTATGCTACTAGAGATGGGAATGCTCTGAAAAAAAAGGAAACTTTGGGGAAAAAAACGTTTTTTTTTCCAAAGGTGTAATTTTCAATTTTTCCAAATTGGAAAAATTGAAATTTAATTTTTCCATTTAACATTCAAAATGTTATTATAGCTGCATACAGATATTCTTTCATGTTCAGTGTCTCGCATGAAAATTTTAACCATGAAAAATATGATCTGTAAGCAGTTTAGGAAGAACTCCAGTCCTTAAAAGGATCCTTCACATTTTTTTTTCACCTGAAACATAAGACCCTTCACAAAATTCGGAAAATTTTTCAATTTTCATTCTGAATCCTGAAATGTGACGATTTTAGAATAACAAAACGTGTCACAAAACAGCTGAAATAATCAATAAATCTATTATCTAGCTGTATGAAGGACCTTGTTAAAAATATTTAAATAGGAACCTAAATATAACGACAATTTCTAATTCACAAAATTTTGATTACATTTTTTATGGCAATTTTGAAAGATTTTTTTTTTATAAGGTAATATTTTTTATACAAAGGTTTACAAAAACAGGATCGTGTGAAAAAAATGTAAGCAGAGCCATGCAACTTCTCTTGTTAAAAATGAAAATCCATGTGCAAAATTGTGGTGCTGCTATGCTGCACTTTTTATGATTTCCGCAATAGCTCTATCTCAATAACTAATGCACTTATTTTCGTCAAACTTCAGATTCAGTTAGACATTGACATAAATAGATGTTGCTTACGTTTAGGTGTAAATAGCCCAACAGGTGACCCTGCTATGCTATTTTTTCCATTATTATGACAATAACTATATCTCAAGAACTAAATCACAGATTTGTAGCAAACTTCAGATTCAGTTAGACGTTGACATAAATTGTTATTGATTAGGTTTTGGTCTAAATCTCCCCAACAGGTGTCGCTACTATGCTACATTTTGAAGGATTTTAGTAATAGTCATGTCTCAAGAACTAATGCACGGAATTTAATAAAACTATAGATTCAGTTAGACCTTGATATAAATTGGTGCTGATATTTTTTAGTCTATGCAAAACCTGTGTGAGATAGAAGAAAGTTTTGGGAGTGGCACATCCGACTAGTTTCTCTTCTCTTTATTTTATTTAAAATATAGATTCTAAGACTTGTCTAACTGTATTTTTAAAAATATATAAATGCATACTACAAATAAACGTTGCAAAGAAAATGTAAATTTTCTGTGAAAATTTTTGTTGAAACCAAGTATTTAAAAGTCCACATATTTTATAACTTTCATTAAAGAAATATACATATGTATATATATTACTTTGATATTAAGAATCTAAAACTTAAACCAAAACATATAGGTTGGTTTATGTTTAGACTGGAAAGCTATACCAAAACTAAATACACGGGAAATGAAAATTTTAATTGTAAGGGGAAAAAAAAGGGATATTGTAAATTGGTATACATTTTTTTAAGGAATGGGAGATTTAAAAATGATAATATTTATAATGTCACAACTACAATAATTTGTTTCTTTAAAATGGCATCATTTATATACTTAAGCAATACTATGTTGAGGTGATATTTAATGCAATTTAAGTTTTCTTTCAAACTGCAGTGATATTGGTTGAAACTCATAAGACTTTTTTTGTTGTTATTTTTTAAATTTTCTCTACTGGTTATTTAAGAAATGCAACTGAAAAATGATATATTATAAACAATGGTGTTAAATTAAGCAAGGAAAGCTACTGTGAAAATTCTGAGACTGAAAGGCTAAATTTGTAAAATATGACTTTTTTTTATTTTTTTGTAATATATTCATGTAAAGTGAAAAAAAAATATTTTTTTGTATGCAGAAATTAAATTTTTTTTTTACTATTTTATGTTTTTTAAGAAAATGTAACTTATTTTTGAGAAATATTTGTAAAAAATCAATTTTTCTAGAAAAAAACGGAAAAAAAATGTTTTTTTCCCGCCACTTCAAAATTTCCGGAAATTTTACATCTCTATATGCAACTGAAAAAAATCTTTTATTTGTGAAATGCTTCACAGAATTTTCTCATAAGCATTATTTAGAAAGACAATTAACGTACACATGCAAAACAAAAATCTGTCAGACGGAAAACTGCTTATAATAGAATCCTGCTTTAAGAAAAAAATTCCTGGTCTGTATGAAAAGAGTACATACAATTATAACAAACGATGTAGAATAAACTTTTATTTGTAAAATATGCTCCAAAGGATTTTCTAAAAGAAGTTATCTAAACAAATCTATTCTAGTCTATGGAACTGAAAAAAATCTATTATACATGAAACATGGGTAAGAGGATTTTCTCATAAGCATTCTCTAGAAAGACATCGAACATAGAAAACAAAAATCTGTTAAAATGGAAACTGCATGTAATAGAATCCTGCCTTAAAGAGAAAAAAAATCATGGTCCTTGAAACAGTGCATAGTGGTTAATAGTGTTTTTTTTCTTGGAACCCAATTTTGTGAAAATTAAAAGTTTTTTTGTGAAAATTAAAAGTTTTTTTGTGAAATTTATTATATTTTATGTGAAAATTATTTTGTAACAAAACATGAAATCCCATTTATTAATAATAAATTCTTTAAGTCCTATCTTTCCTGGCAATTTTGTTTTATTTGCAAATAACATTTTAATACCTAACAAAATAAAAATAATTTATGAAGAATATGTTTTTATGGAATGGAATTTTATGAAGAGAAATTTTGTGGAGAGTTATTGTTTTATTAAGATAATATTTGTAAAGGGGCCCTAAATAGGTCCCAAAATTTTACCTCGATCAACCCCTGACTCATTAGGCAGCACTCCATTTCATTTCATGCAGCCCTAAGTTGAATAAGTAATTAAAAATGTATGCACGTAAATATAGATTATATATATACTGGGTGTCCTGAAATGCACTGACTGATTTTAAAATTCAATACCTTGCAAACGGTGACAGATATTTACAAAACAAAAAAAACTATTGCATGAGGATTATGTATGATGTCAGGAGTTTGTTTACTGTGATTCCCAATTTTAGTTTCAAAAAGCAGCGATAGATGGTGCTGAAAACAATAGGTGCTCAATCGAGGCCAAAACTGAAGTCACCCAGCATTGATACAAAGGAAGGAGATTAAATATATGGACTGAGTTCAGAATCGGACAATAAGAACAAGATTGTATTGGTGAATGAGACCCACTCCATATATTTAACTTCCTTCCTTGGCATCAATACTGAGGGATTTCTGCTTCTACCTCGATTGGCTCGCAGCGCCGTCTATTGCTAATAATTTGAAATAAAATCAAGAATCACAGTAAAGACTCTCCTTACATAGCTCTCCTGCAAGAATTTTTTTAAACCTCTCGATTGCTTTAAAATTCTGATACAATACAAATAATCTTAATGCTTCTGCATTTTTATTTTCAATTGATAACACTAGTACTGTAGTAGAATATTACTGGTCTGGTCTATAGCATTTCATCTAGTGTTGCCAGTTATCATCTCTCTTAAAATAAAACGGAATTTTTTTTATTGACACTAGATTGTTTTTATTTTATCAAACTACCTTCATATTCCTCATCCCACTGAACTATGTTGAATGCACGAATAATGTCTTCTTTAAAGAATTTTTCTTAAAATCAAGTCATTATTTGTTGTTATAATCGCTATTTCCCAACTATATGTGTTGGGAGATACAGTTAGTTTAACAATTATTCTATGAATGAATATTGTTAAACTAATTTTTAAGTTAAATTTTTGTGGTAAAAAATGCATCAGAATGAAAATTGGAAAGATAAACATGTAAAAATTCTTGAAAGCATAAAAATCAGACACATTTTTAAAAAACGGAAGAAATCGTTGCACGAGAAAGGTTTAAGTTTACACCATACAATAAATTAATTTCAACACAATTATACTAAATGGTAAATAAATCATATGAGGTGAAATTTTCTAACTGGACAAAACATGTCTGGGCCATGGATTTGAACCAGGGATCTCTTGGCTGAAGCTGCCGAAGCTCTGCCAACTGAGCTATCCTGGACTAATGTAGATTCTGTTTAGCTGGTTTCTGTTGATTTATTCTGTTTAGCTGATTTAGATATCAGACCAGATGCTATGATCAAGGTTAACTGGGTGAATTAAGTCCTCCAGATTCGCCCGGGATAGCTCAGTTGGCAGAGCATTAGCAGCTTCAGCCAAAAGGCCTCTGGTTCGAATACCAGCCTGGACTTTTTTTGCCCAGTTGGAAAATTTCATCTCACTGTACAATGAGCCTGAAAAACGAACAACTAACAGAGAAAACACACACTCTGGCAACCCTAATTTCATCTCACCTTCGGAAACGTCCCTTATTAGTTAGTGTACATTTTGCACAATACAGGTAAGGTTAAATTTTTAACAGTGGTTGTAAAATAATATTTACGAATAAATAATTAGTATATAGTAGTCGTTAATTATAATATATAGGCCTAAGGCAGCAAAAATGTAAGTGCAGCCTTCAAGCTGACTTCTGTACCAGAATTTGGACCTTATAGAAATTTTAGTGAGTACCACGTGTCTAAAAACACATCAAGACGTGCATTTAAAGGAAAAACCTGCTGAAACGGGATCTGTATATGTAACAGAATCCTGTCTTGAATATAAAAATTGCATGGTCCTGGTGATAAGAGTACAGTACAATTATGAAAACCTGTGTGCTTGCTTAGACAGGCACATGTTTAAACAGATTTTGTTTTCTTCTTACTCACAATTCTCTCTTATCAGGTTTTACTGTACTTATTAAAGGCGATACAAAGTACAGTCGGCCAAAAGAAAAAAGAAAACACTCCATACATTTCAGTAAATTGTCACAGGAAAAAACGAAAATAGGCATTAGAATGGTAATTTTATCTTTTTTCAATTTACATCTTAAAAAATAAAGCTTAGAGGAGCATTCTTAGTGGAAATTGTACCAAACTCTGAAATTTTCAATACCAACACCTGAGTTTGACATCACAATTGTTTTTTTTTTTTTTTCGGAAAATTTTAAATAAGGATACCAAAAAGGAAGTTATTCGGTTAGGTAGTTTAGTAATTTTGAAGGTAATTCCTAATAGTAAATATATTTGTAATCGTTGCAAATCATATAGTAGGTATTTTTTTAAGCATAACTCAAGAACTACAGGTCAAATAAAGCTTATGAAAGCTTTTGACAAACGAAATTCATGTTATAGTTGCTGCATTTATATGTTAAATACGATGACTGGATATTCGATATGTGTTCAGCATTCAGTCTATTCGGCCATACTATCGAATATTCGGTTAGACCGAATACTTAAAAAAAACTTTAAAAAATATTTTTTGAAACTTTACACAACTTCTATTTTTAACTGCAGATAAATAAAGATATTCAGAATAATTAAAAAATTGAATCGTACTTAAATAAAAGAGATTCCTTTTACATTCTTTATTTGCTATTTGAAAAGTGACACTTAAGGCTGTTCGTCAGTGAGTTTCCCGATTCCCCTAACTAATGTTAATCCTATGGACATAGGTTTCATCCGTATGTTTAAAATATCTCCTCAGGAAATTGATATTTTTAACTTAAGTTTTTTGAGTACACTTCTTAAAGAATGTCTCTTTTTTTCTTAGTTGTCAAATTTTTTCCAAAATATATACTTAGTTTTATGTAAAGTTATAAAATCTTATTCAGTTTCACGAAGATTTTAACGCATAAAATGATAAATTAAGCATATATTTTAGAAATATTTGATAACTAAGCAAAAAAGAGATACTTTAGAAGAATACACAGAAAACAGAAGTTAAAATATTAATTCCCGAAGTGGTTAAGAAGGCATCCTAAGCCCATAGGTTTAACATTATCGAGGGGAATTAGGAAGTTCACTGGCGAACAGTCTTAAGAAAATATACATAATGATGACATTCATGGGAATTAATGATGTATAAATGCATGGTTCTTAATATTGTCTGGTAATAATCTGTTTCTTGCTTTTTCACAAACCGGGTGTTTCTAAACACAATGGGATAAATTTTTAGGGGTGATAATAGGCATCAAGAAAAACAGTTTTTGCAAAGAAACTAGAATCAAATTTATTTGCTCAAAAATCAGTATCCAAGCCAAACGTGGATTTTCGTTTCTAACTTTAACAATAATGAAAATATTGTATCGATATTTTCAATAGACTTATTTTGCATTCTGTGAAATAGAGAGAAGTGCTGGAAATTGCCTCCATTCATGCCCAAAACAACACTGTGCTAGAAATTATATTATGCAGAATGCAACTTGTAGTACATATATTGAGTCACTGACCAAATGTTTTTCTTTTCCAATGATGTCATCACATTTCATACAAAGCAAAGTTAATGTGAAGAAAACCTCACAGTAATATCTTCATTATAATGAATGAGGGGTTGTGTCCAAATATTGAATCTATTGTATTCAAAATATGAGGGGTTGTGTCCAAATATTGAATCTATTGTATTCAAAATATGAGGGGTTGTGTCCAAATAGAGTAGTACGTGCAATATTGTGTACGCTATCTTGGCACTAATCAACAGATATTTGATACAACCCCTCATCTTTTTGCTTCTTTTTGGGAACAACAGATTTCGAGCTTATTCTATCGACGATAATTTTCAAGCTATGATTTTGAGACTTTCACAAAAGTTGCTCTATATACTTAGCTAATACATTATGCATATAATACTTTGATTGCATTCGCGCATGCACAGTGAAACATTTTTTAGTAAACCTGCTCATTTTTCATCCAATTTTTATTATTTTTTAATTCTGATTGTACAGTATTGTGTACAATGTTGTTTGTCATATTTTCTGAAAAGAACTTTTTTTTTTATATTAAGAACTCTGCAAATTATAAGCAAAAAAACTAGGCAAAATTTGGGACTGTTTTTTATAAAAACCTTAATTTCTCTACGAGTATACATGCTATCCTCATAAAAATGAACACAGTATATCACAATAAGCCACTTATTAATAATCTCGAGTTTGAACACCGTTGCTACATTAGTTTTTACAGGGTTATCCAAAAGATATTTGTTCTTTTGTTGACCGTCCCCTATGGGGTTTCGTGAAAAAAATCTTCGTGGAAATATATAACCTAAAATTTTCCTGTTTACACGCCTGCAGTTTCAGCTTAATTCCTCATGTATTTTTCTCGATAGGTAACAAAACGTCTAAAATCGCAAGTAACCAATCATCTTTGGCAATATAGTGTATATATGACACTAATTTTTTGGGCCCCGTATCTCAAAAACGAATGCACAGAATTTAGTCAAACTTCATAGTCGCACTGAAGAAGAATCTCGCTTGAGCATTCGAAAATCTGTTTACTGCTTTTTTGTGTATTATTTTTGTTTTTTCAACGTTGGTTTTCTGCCTTTTAGTAAGTAATAACATAATTAAAAATATGTATGATGGCAACTCGATTACTTATGTCACCCCGACTCAAGGACATCACCAGTAATTGGGTTCTCATAGAGGCATTGCTACCGTAGAGCAGTTGGAGTAAACTGCTCCAGACGCACTAATCAAAAGTACCCAAAATTAGGAAGGACGAAATAAAAATTTGTTAAATATTTCTATACCAAAGAGATTGTATTGTTTGAAAAAAAAATTGATGAGTGATGAATTGGAAGTAGATGAGAAAAGTCCAGCAATGAAATCGGGGTATTTTATAAAGTAATGGACTTAGCTTCTAGACAACTTATTCTTGCACTGAATAAAGTATCATTTGTTTAATATTTCTCTTAAATTAACAATGTTACGTTTGTGCTATTTATTAGATTGTTCTGTGAAAATTTTAAATTTCCTAAATAATTAAATGATATCCATGTATTTTTATATATTGCAGGTGTGGATATCCACTAATTTTATTCTGAAGAAATACATTATATTGTTACACCATTTATGAAGATAAATCATAGCTAAAGACTATATTTATTGAATAATCATCTTCCCAAGCACCCTGGCAAAAAGAGTGAACCATGTGGCCACAATTTAAACAACTACATTTTAAAACGATCAAGTTGGTGATAAGATATCATTTTCTAGTAAAACCTGATGCTGATGGAATATTACTGACAGTGTTTTCAGTATATGCTTTCTAAGTTGATGTTTTTAAGTTTTTCTGAAAGAATGTGTACATATTCAGTGTACATATTTTTTATATAACATTTGCTTATAATTTCTATATTCCAAATAAAGAAAATCTTGCTTGCATACAATTGTCAAAATAAAATCTATTATTTACTGACTGGTCATCACTTTCAACAAAATCTCCTTATTTTAAAAGTGACCTGTACTTTTGTTGAAAGGAAAGTATATGTAAAAAAAATTAACGTAACAATTACTGTACATTTCCATATTCTTAGCAACAAAAATTACTGATTTTAACAGAAGTTTTAAATCATGTTCACACTAATTCAAAACTTGACATGTGTAAAACATGCTGTAGAAGATTTTCTCTGTTAAATATGTACCAATGTAAAAATACTGCAGGAAAGTCTCTTTTCAAGTGTGATGTAAGATACTAGAATAAATTATATTCAAATTTTCTTCATTCATGTTTAAGTTTTCAGAAGCTTGTAAGAAACATGCAGCAAGACTATCAGATAATTTCAAATGAACGACTTCAACCAACCAAGCGATATGATTTTTATTTCAGAAGTGTACTACTGTGTGTAGTATGTTTTATTTCAAAGTACTTTATCTTAACATTACTTAAAATGCATATCCTCACACATTTACTTTAGAAGAATGTTTATTTGTGTTCATAGTAATTGAATTACTAAGGTATCTGCAGTAAATGAACACCTTTTATTACCATTATCAATATTTTCACTTCAGTAGAAACTATTTTTGTTGAATATTCATAAGCATTAACTCATAAGAGTACCATGAAATCCCATTTGAATAAGATGTTATGAAATGAATCTGTGCTCTATTTATTATTAAAGTCAATTTTAATAGTCATTATGCACATAAAAGAAAGGAAAATGTGTACTTCTCTTATGTGAAGTTATCTTATTTGATTATTTCTTATTAATTCATTGGATTTCTCTTTTCCCAGAAATTATAAAGGGCTGGATAAAAAAATAATAAGACTAAATGTAATGAAGATTTATATAATTCTTATTGACTTCTGGAATAATTATATTACAATTAACGACATATTTACTAGATTAACTATTTAAAACTGTATAGCATAGGAGAGCTAATACATATTTTGCCTTTTGTGATGGTTGACTATATAAATTTAAATTGGGAAGTAAATTAGAGTACATGTAGGTTGCTTGAAATTCCAATGCACAGAAAAGAATCAATGCTGCAAGTTTGTGAATGTAGTGACTGAATTTTTTTTTAAATATATTTCTGTCCTTTTTCAGAAAATTGAAATAGTATAATATAACATTCCTTCTAAATCGTATGAAAAAGTCGTTGATGGTCCATAATTAAATGAATTTCTGGGGAATCTGTTTTAAGCAGTCATGGAAGAAGGTTTTGCTTGTGAGATTTGCAACAAAAGATTATCTGGTAAATATAAGTTAATTAGGCATCTTAGTATTCATACTGAAGAAAAGCGTTTCACTTGTGAGGTGTGTAAAAGAGGATTTTCTTACAAATCTAGTTTGGTTAGACATCTTTCAATTCACACTAATGAAAGACCTTTTGTTTGTGAGTTGTGTAGTAAAGAGTTTTCTCAGAAAACCGATTTAAATGCACATTCACGTATTCATAATAAAGTAAAGCCTTTCGTATGTGAGGTGTGTAGTAAAGGATTTTGTGGAAAAACTGATTTAACAAGGCACCGTCGTGTTCATACTGCCGAAAAGCCATATACGTGTGAGATATGCCAGAGAGGGTTTTCTTTTAAATCTAACTTAAAAATGCACTTGCACACTCATAGCGGCGATAAAACTTTTGTTTGTGAAATATGCAATAAAGGATTTTCACAAAAAATAAATTTAAAAAATCATCTTCGTGTTCATACAGGGGAGAAGCCTTATGTTTGCAGTATGTGCAACAAGACATTTTCTGACAGAACTGGTTTTAGTCATCATGTTCGCCTGCATACTGGAGAGAGACCTTTCAGCTGTGAGATATGTAGTAAAGCATTTTGTGTAAAATTTCAGTTGAAAAGGCATCTCCGTATTCATACTCAAGAGTAATCGTACATGTGTAAAGTGGGCTGTAAAAGATTTACTGAAAAACATCATATAACAAGTCATCTTTAAATACATTCTGAAGAGAAACCTTTCAGCTGCGAGGTATGCAGTAAAGGATTTTGTAAAAAATGCGAGTTGGGAAGGCATCTCCGTATTCATACCCAAAAGAAGCCGTACGTGTGTAAAGTGTGCTGTAAAAGACTTACTCATAAACATCATTTGTCCAGTCATCTTTATCTACATACTGAAGAGAAACCTTTCAGCTGCGAGGTATGCAATAAAGGATTTTGGAGATATTATGATTTGAATAGGCATCTTCTGATTCATAATAAAAGGAAGAGTGTTGAGTCAGGACCTAATTAAAACAATTTGGCCTAAGGCACAGCTGTCCTTTAGGGCCCTAGCCAACCATATAAGTACATTGGATTTTCTGCACCCATCCTTTTTGAAAAATTCTGGACTGCACAAAGACTTGTGTAAGCTCGAAGTTTTTTCTGGACTATTTGGATTACAATAGACTTAAAATTCAAGTTCTGAATAACAAATAAAGATATATATTTAATTAACGTAAACAAAAATGACACATTTTCAAACTAATTTTCAAGACTACATAAAGATAAAATATGAAAACATTCATGAAAAGGATTTATTAAATTTTTTTTTTACTAAAATAGGTGTTTGATGAAAAAAAATATACAAAAGGTTTTTAAAACCCTAGATGTTAACAGCAGAAAACCCTCACCGAGCGCTTTTGGATACAATTCAAGCCAATTATCAAGGAAGAAAAAAATCAGCGAAAAATAAAGTTTAATGTTGATTGAGTAACGAGAAAGAATAGAGAGACAGTTAACAGAAAAATCGGCTTTCAATATGAAGCTGCATGTGGAACAAGGACTGGATTCTTTGGACTGGAGAGGTTTTCAAAGCCAGAAGCCAGTTGTTTGGCCCGACTTTAGGGTTGCATTTTCAGCGCCATGCCAAATGTAGACGTTTAATCTCTACTTATTCTCTGAACTCTGTGATCAAGACTAGACATTAGATGACAGGAAACTCTTTACGGACATGTGTAGGTGGATGAAACCACTTTTTGTGAGAGAAAGTTAAAGAAAGCTTAATTCCCTAATTCCTTCAGGAGACCGTACCTTCCTGTAACCTGAAGTAGTTCGAACATAATACTTGGTATTTTATATGACAAAATATTGTTACAACCAGGGCTTTACAAATTTGAATAATTCTAGTCACCAGGGCTAAATTCTAGTCGCCCGTAAAAAATTTTAATTCCCCCGTCACCCCCATTATTGATTTTTAAGAAATGTACAAAAGTTTTGTATGATTTGAGAAAATGCTTCAAATATCCGAATAGTTGAGTGCTACAAAATCTATATCTGATGAGAGGGCATCTATAAAATAGTGAAGCCGGAAAACGATTATTTGCCTATTTAGCCTATTGAATTCTGTCCAATAATTCTGATTTCATTATTTTAAAATTTGCATTTCATGAACTCTCTTAGCCCATATAGCACACGTGCTTCCCTAGGACATCCCCAGGAAGATTAACATTCATCCTCCAGGCATCCCTGAGGATGCAAAAATTTGTCACCAGGAGGTCCTCAGGAACCGAAAATGTCCGCCTCATAGCATCCCGGGGAGCTCCCCAGGACCTCCTTCAGGTTCCTCCTCGGGTTGTTCTAGGGAAGATTTCAGGAAGTAATACCGGAGGAATTTGGGAGACTTCAGGGTCACTTAATGTGCATAAAAAACATCCGAAGGTATTATTATTCGACGTAATGTAAAAAGTAATTTTTTTTTTTTTTTTTATAAATACGGACATTATATTTTAAAAATTTACCTAACCAATATAACAGACATTACTTTTATTAATCACGCACACGGAAGTTATGGTACAGATTTTAGGGAATATAAATTTTCTTACCGCCGACTGGATTTGAACCTGGGTACTTACGCATACGAGAAACACGCTCTGGTGATTACGCTACACGGCCGTTGTACCTGAATCATTTATAAGGTATTCATGTACTTCTTTCTCCAATTATGAAAGTGAGTAAATAGAAAACATGCATATTTTTATGCTTCGTATAGCAGGAATTCTGTAACTTTTATTGCAAATATAGATGCGTACCCTTTGATATATATTTAATACAATTTTAAATTGATAACTAGAAAAAAAGCGTATCAATTATTTAAGGCTGTTCTCAGACCCAACAGAGCTGCTTTCTGACACATTTTTTAACTCTTTTTTGTTCGGAAATGCATTAAATTGGCAGGTGGTCTTATTTAGAAACTATGTAATGCTAGAAAAACGTTTTCCTTTCCTTTTTTTTGTAAATGCAGATCTTTCAGAAAATACTGTGAAAGTCGTCGTTTTGAACCGAATTCCCCACGCGGCATCACAATAAAAGGGAAAAGGGAAGGGGTGTTTTATCATGTCCGTGATAATAATATGCACGAATTTATATCTTTAACCCGATTTTGTAAGAATGTATATTTTTAAATAAAAATCTTTCAAGCAAAAATCATATTCAGGGGGAGGGAGGGGGGTATGTTTGTATTTTTTTAAACCAAATGTGCCATTTCAATAGAGCTAGTAATCTCTTTAAGTTGGTGTTATAATTTAGACTTAAAAGTAAATTATTGATTTGATAATGACGATAAATATAAAATTATTAATTAGTTGAAAATGTAATAATAAAATACATAAATATATATGTAATTTTTAGAAAGATCAGAAAAAAATAATTAATAGAAGAATAATAATAAAAGTAAATATGCTCGATATGACTTAAATATGATTCAATTTTGAAACTTACATGAAAATTAACTTTTACAATCGAAATAAGATTTTTTAAAATAGATTGTTTAATTTAAAAATGCTTATCTCTAATCAATTAACTAGCAAATTCTGAATATATACAAATATGTAAATATATGTTAAACTGTTGATAAAATCCTTATTTGTAACAAATTTTTGATTCCTTTTGATTTCTTACAGTTACGGAAAAAAAAACTCATTAATTAGGAATAATAAAAGAAATATATATGATAATTTAAAATGGGCAGCGAAAAAAAATAATAATAAATCGAATTTATATTTTAAAATTAAATATTGATCCAAAATTATTTATATATATAATTCAAATTAATATGAAATTATTAATTATTTAATAAAAATAATAATTATTATTTAATATATAAGACTATATTTAAAGGATCAGAAGAAATAATTTTTACTAGGTATTTCTAATCTTTAATTTATAAAATATGGTTATATACAAATATATAAATATATATTAAACTTTTGATAAATTTCGTGTTTCGAAAAAAATAATTCTGATTTCTTATCATTGAAAATAAAAATAATTTATTAGGAGAAAGTAAATCAATTTTATATTTAAAATTAAATTATTTCTATAGAAACTAATAACGTATATAAGTGAAATCAATGTAAAATTATTAGTTAGATGAAAAAGTAATAGTAAAAATATATAAATATATAAGTAATTATTGAAAGTTCAGAAAAAATAATTAATGAATGTAATAATAAAATGAAATAATATATAAGTTAATTTTTAAAAGATCAGAAATAAAATAAATAATAAATTTTCAATTTATATTTAAAGATTAATTTATTTTAATTATTAATATATGATGTGGAATATTAAATTTAATTTTCTATATTCAATTTATTTAACTACATTTTGATTGCATTTTATAAATAAAAAATATATCTTAATAAGGATAATTAAATATTACAACAATAATTAAAAGTTTTAAAAGTTAAACAATAACCAGATGTGCTTAGGAAATAAAATAAATCAAATAATGATATAAACTTTATTAATTAAATAATCGAACCACATCAAATCAAATATTTTTTTTGAAATAAAAAGTTATAATAAGTTATTTTAGTATCAAAATCACCCATGAGATGGCACCAGTACTGTCTCTTCCTAGGTACTTCTTCAGGAATATCATCCCAGGGAGATTGCTCCCTGGGAAGAATCTGGGAGGTCAGTCCTGGGGAAGTGATTAAAGTATCTTCCCCAGGAACGCCTGATAGCGTCATTGCAGTTTCAGGAGGAATTTGGGATGAATGGGAGCGCCTGGGGAGGTTTTCAGGAGCTTTGATGCTATATGGGAGCATTGCCAAATTAAAAATAAAAGTTAAATTTTTTGTTGTTGTTTGTGTGTGTGAATATAATTTCAAGTTTATTTCTTAATATTTTCTAGCTTTGCAGCACTTATAATGAGACATCTTTAAAAAAATTTAATAAACATTGTGACGATCACAAAATAACTCTACAGTTATCATGTAATATGCATTGCTAAAAAAATAAAAATAAATAAAAACATTTTCCCGTGCTGGAATTACTTTATCAGAATCAGCAGCTGGCTGATGTTTCTTTTGATCCAACAATCCACGATAAGAATTTAAGAATAAATGAAAACAAAAAATACCTTATCCTTCTGAAGTGATCAATGATTTTTTATTTCCACTTACTGCAGATAATAATCCAAAATATGTAATTAAGAAATTTTCCTGAGTACAACCCAGTACCAGACACTTTGTCTCCAAGAGAGGGTGACGCCAAACTATTGTCCAACCTGTGTGTCGCAAACAGACTCTAAGCACCAAGCATTTTAAGCAGGGAAGAAATATTTAAAAAATACATACTATTTTTATTAAAATGATTTATTCTTGAAGTTTTATAGATTTACTTTAAATTAATTAATTATAATCAATTACGTGTTATTATTCTTTAAAACGAATGTGACAGTTTAATCAGTTTTAATTCTGAACACAAAAATCTGATTTGAAATGTAAGCCTTTTTATCATTGCATCCAATTTTTAGATGCCACATAGGTTGGATAACATTCCCACACAACACAATGACGTCCTCGAGAAATCCTAAAGTTGTCATTTGTAGGATGTTCTGATTTCCTAAGGATATCTTATTTTTTCCTTCCGACATCCTAAAGACTCCTTTAGGTAATCACAATGTCCCACTTGGTGACATCTTCTGGAAGTCAGAAATAAGACACTTTTAGGTTCTTTCAGGATTTTTTAGGACATCCATAGAACAATCATAGGATACCTTTAGGATTTATGCGACATACTAAGGACAAAATTAGGATGTCTTCGGGAATTAATAGGATAAATTTAGGAACTTTCAGTATCTCCACAGGACAGTTTGAAGACTGTTAGGATCTTTCAGGATTTTTTAGGACAATCATAGGATACCTTTAGGATTTATGCGACATATTAAGGACAAAATTAGGATGTCTTCAGGAATTAATAGGATAAATTTAGGAACTTTCAGTATCTCCACAGGACAGTTTGAAGACTCTGTTTAGACTTAATAATGATAAAAAATATGATGTTTCCTGGTATTTATAGGATTGTTTCAAGAACTTGCAGGATGTCTACAGGCAAGCAGGAATTTTTGGTTAGGTTCTTGTAGTCACATAATTTTTCTTAATATCTTTAAACTAAGTGTTTGTTTCCATGTTAAAAAGTACTCTTTTTTTTAGATTATTTAAATTCACTTCTAATCTATTAGAAAGATGAAATATAAAGGAACTTGCACCTTTTTTTTCAGAATAGAAAATACTTGTTTAAGCAACAAAATAAAACAGATTATGAAAAACTAATTGTTTTTAATAGTTTTATTTTAACCATTTTTTGTCACATAAGCTTTTATATGTCCAAATTTTACTTACAAATTCTTAAAAAACCTACATACATGAAATTTTTTTTTCCCATTAATTAAAAATTCTTTATTAACCCCTTTGTGGCAAAAATCACATGACAAATGATCAGAATCCGTGACTTGTACAAGCAATTTTTAATTGAAAAGTTTGCCTTGTAAAATCAAAGCATTTCTGGAATTCAATTGGCCAAAAATTTCTATTTTTATAACACTGGTAATAAAAGATTAAAAATTCTGTAAAGGATGCTCATCACAATACTATGTAGACACTGCAAATATTTTGACCTTTGCATATACTCCATTCCAAATACTGTTGAATTGAAATTAAACAGCAGCCCCTCACCCTTTTACTTAGGTAGTGTCTGCAACTGAAAAAAAGACTGAATATTTTAACAGACTACAATACCATTAATACTTTTTTTTTCCTTCATGGCTTTAAAGGCTGTTGTTCCCTCCTACTCAGCTTGAGAGTATAATTTTGAAATATTTTTATATGTAATTCTTTAATCATATAATTTATAAAATGACTGAATAACATGAATGCAAAAAACTTCGAAATGTCTTGCAGGATTATGGTTGAAAGCCAGAAATATCCCCAAAACATAAGAAAGATGGACTTTCATCACAGAATAGAAAACATTCCCTCATGTGCAGAATTTTTCTTTTTTTGTGGATATTCATCTAGACCCGCATACCAAACAAACTTCTTATGATTGTATATGCATAAGAACTATCAAACTTTACGATTTAAAAATTGCTTTGTTTTAGTTTATAAGCATTTTATGAATTTAATGTTTACTGAAGTAAAAAAAAAAAAATTATACTTTGTGTATAAGTAATTGATTATGCAAAAGTGGCATTTCTAAATAACTAAGGAGATTGGTCAGTCAGATCTCAAATTCCTCTCGCTAATGTCAAACCTATGGGAGTGGAATGCATTCTTATATTTAAAATATCTCCTTAGGAAATTAATATTTGACTTATGTTTTTTTAGCTGTCAAAATATTTCTAAAATATATGCTTAATTTAATATTTTATGTGTTAAAACCATATGAGCTCTGAGTAAGATTTTATCCCTTCAGATAAAATTAAGCATACACTTTGGAAATATTTTAACTAAAAGAAAAAATTAAGAAGAGTATGCACACACAACAAAGAAAAGTCAATAGTAATTCTTTTTACGAGGTATTTAAAAAATGACTCACCCTACTCCTATGGGTTTTAACATTAGCAAGGGAAATTTGAGATCCAACTGATCCCCTATATATAAATTTTACTTTCAAAGCTGCATGAATATATTTTTATTTGTTACTAATCATTTCAGTTTAAAAGGAAAATTAAACCAGTTTTGATTCATTCTTATTTTACTTGCATTTTTATCACAGAACACTTTATAATTTACTTTAAAATTCTACTAGCCAATTACATTTTCTATATCCTAAATGTATAAATGAATAGTTTAGAAAAACTACAAATATGATTTTAAAAAGTAACTTATTGCTACGTTTAGTTAGTCTCTATTATCTTTTTACCTTTCTCAGGGGTGATTGTGTTCAGGTATTTTGTACAACACTAAATTTATATAGCAATCTTATTCTTCTTTTAATTGATAAATTCTGTGATGACATATAAAAATATTGCTATTTAAATTTAGTGGTGTAAAAAATACCAGAACACAATAACCCCTGATTTCTTGAAGTTTTGAAATCACAATAATTTATTTTGCAAACAAAATTTCATGAATATATATCATTTCTCTTTTAAAGATATTTTAAATGAATTTTTAACTATTGAAAAGTCTTTTAGAACATTCACAATTCTTTTGATGCAAGAACATATTTTTAACAGCAGTAACTTATTACTAAGATTTATTTTTATTGTTTCTTTAAACATTTATTTTTAACGCTTATTTTAAACATTATTTAATAATTGGCATAATTTATCAAAATAAATTAATAAATGGATTTTAGTGTAACAAAGTATACCTGTCACCTGAAAGAAAAATATAATTGTAGTAAGATTCATGTCATAAATAAACATTTTTAAACATGTAAAATGTACAAAATGAATAAAACAATCAAAAATAAAACAAATATCTTTATTAACATGATTAATATAAACTATATTAAGCAATAGAGGTTCAATTTTAAATAAACTTCACAATATTTGATACAGGGTGATTTCTTCAGTGACATTGGCTGCAATAATCTTTTTTGATATCGCAACAGACAGCTTCTCTAACTGTGCTTGGGCTTTTTGTCAATGTCTGTGCTTTAACTGGGGACATCTTTCTATCGCCTCAATGGGACATCATAATTTCGCACAATGTATAGACTGCAGCTCGAGAAATATCTGAAACACAGAAAATACAAATTTCATTATTACTAATCATGATTCATTTTTTTAATATGAATATCAATTTGAATATGAAATCTTTACCCAAAGTTACAACTGTGTAGAGGAAAAATATCAGATGTTTAATTTTTATAATTCTACTTTTACTACTTTGACAATTTCATCTAAATTGGACTCCATTCAGGAATTGCCGTATACTGGACAAATCAGTTGCAATACCCTAACGCACACTCGCATTATCATTATTTTATTATACAAGGGTCGATCCAGAAATAAGGTTCCCATCAAATTTGCAAATAGAACACATTGTTTATTCTCATATAAATTTACATTGTTAGAAAAAAGAAAGTTTGCTCTACTTCTCTACATAATCACCATCTTTTTCTACACATTTTTTGTAGACGGTACTCCAATTTCTGTATCCCAATGTCGTAGAACTCTGGCACCAACCCATTGAAGAAGTGTTTCACTTCTTCTTTGACGTCATCGTCGCTCTGGAAGTGCTGGTCACCCGAAGTGTTCCTTTAATTTGGGGAACAAGTGATAATCACTAGGTGCAAAGTCTGGACTGTAAGGTGGGTGGGGCATGACAGTACACCCAAATTGTGTCAAAAGTTCCAAGGTTTGACACGAGATGTGAGGAGAGACATTGTCATGAAGCAGCATTACACTGGCTGTCAGTCGCCCTCGCCAGCAGTTCTGGATAGGTCGCCTGAGTTTTCTTAGTGTTGCGCAGTAACTGTCTGAGTTGATTGTTGTCCCATGAAATCAATCAGCAGTATCACTTTTCGATCCTAAAAAACAGTGGCCATGACTTTGCCAGCAGGAGTTTGTTTGAACTTCTTTGTGACTGGTGACCCTGAGTGACACCACTGTTTGGATTTTTGTTTCGTTTCAGGAGTGAAATGAAACACCCACGTTTCGAGTCCAACAATTCTTCCTTATTGGCTTGACACTTTTGAAGAAACTGGCAAGCACAGTCAAGGCATTTCTCCTTGTGTTCTGATGTCAATAGCTGCAGTACCCATCGAGCAAAACACTTGTGATATCCCAATTTTTCAGTCAAAAATCTTTCCATTGTTCTGTAAGAACTCCCAAGAATCTGAGCAACAAGTTCATGGATTTTGATCCTCCTGTTTTGAAGCACTTCGCATTGGACCATCTCGATAACCGCCTCCGAAACTGACGGTCTTCCACACCTTTCTTCATCATGGACTTCCTTCTGAACAGCACTAAGCTCCCTGTACCACTTTCGGACGTGTTGAACACACATACACTTCTCGGCAAAAACCTCTGTCAACTGACGATGAATATCCATGGGTGGAGTCCCTTTGGCATGCAAAAAGCGAATTACGGAATGAATCTCAAACTGGGTGGGATCAACAATGGGAAACTCAATCTCAGGCAGTTGCTGAGCCAAGAATAAGCGGCACAGCGAAGTGCAGCCGGGGGAAATTGCATGTGTGGGAACAGCCACGCGCAGCGCTGTTGTTGTATTTCGCCTTGTACCTTCCCATGTGGCTGAAGCTCTTTGGGAACTTTATTTCTGGATCGACCCTCGTAAATTAGATTTTTAAAAAAAAGATGAGTTATTATTATAACAATCTACAAAACAACTTCAAAAATTTTATACTATTTTTTTCTCACTCTTAACCCCTTTATGGACAAGCAAGATTTTTAGGTGCATAACATCATTAAGTTTGAACAGAAGTACTTTTGTAAAGAAAATTTTCAGACTTAAATAATCGCAGATTTTCAGCAATTCATTAGGTGTGAAATTACAATTTGAGAAAACTGGTGCTGAAGATTTATTGCCCATTGTGAAAGGATTATAATGTCAAGAATATGCTCTAAAAACAGTTTTTTGTTCTACCTAATATTTAAGTAGTGACAATCAGTTTAACGGACTGGTGTCATACTGACAGAAGGCCTCATTAAAATTTTAAATGCATTTTTTTAAAACAAGAAAACAAGGACAAACCTTAAAAAAGTTTTAAAAAAAGAAATTTTTTTGCCAAAATTGAGCTTAAACAGTCACCAATTTATAAAATTCTGATTTATCTTATCAACTTGAGGTTTGGCAACCAACTAATTTAATTTATTAGCATTATTATTATTTTTTTTCAAATGATAATTTTTAAAAGCACAATCACTATATATTCATGATCACCATTATTTTGAAGGAGTTCAGATTGATTAAAAAAAAATCCACATTTTTATATCACAATTTCACAGACTTAGATGAAAATACAATAAATTCATTGCCATCCCCCCCCTGGCGCATTATTGAAAAAGAAAAGGAAATTCTGAAATTGGCCTAAAAATCAAGCTGTGTAGGGAAAAACAAATTTGCATTAAAGGCAGGATTTTGTTGTCAACAGGTCCCATTTTTACATTTTTTACTAACTGTGATTTGCATAAATGTTGCAGGAACTGTACTTATTTACACATCTAATCCTCTAAATGAACTTTAGAGTATTCGTATATGTTTACAGTAAAAAATTTCGTCTTTTACACATATATTTAAAATAAAAATTTAACTGCATTCAGGTGCATCACCAGTCGTGAATTAAACAGGAGCAAAGAGACATTCAAAGAAAGTAATGAAGAAACAGAATTGAAAACAAAAGCACGTTTTCCTTTTCCTTCACATGAGTTTAAAGGCACACAGGGTGCTGTATTTACTACAGTATACGAGAGAATAAAACAAGAATCAACAATACCACGATTTCTGAATAATAATATTAACCTAAATTAATGAGTCTTAAAATAAGGTGAAATATTAACCTAAATTAATGTGTCATAAAATAAGGTGAATATTAATATTCGTAAATACTGGTAGATATCTAAATTAAAAAATCCCATTAAACTGATAACACTGAAGAAGAAATTCGGATTTTTTTTTTATGAATTCGAGTATTAAGCAAGATTTTTTAAACTCAAGGGACTGAAACTTTATCGAGTTTTGTGTGGAATCGCAGAATAAATGAGATATTTTTGCATTAGTCGTATGGGCAATGTTCAAGGGAGGGAAAAAATCTGCGTATTAAGTGGGATCGTGTATTAACCCGTGAACGTCTTAACCAGGTTTGACTGAATATAGAATTTAAAAAAGTCTAGATGATGAAAAAATAACTACATGTAAATTAATTTTTGTAACTGGTCAGAATAGATCTTGAACAGATCAGAATTTAGATTTTAAAAAATTGAAAATTCTGTACTTTTCCCTCATTTGTATGCAAATGTTGCTAATCCTCCCACCCCTGTTTTTGTGGCAACACACCATAATATCCTTGGATATTAAATACTTCTAAAACATTTTGGTCCTAGTTAGGTGTGTACTTTTTCTATTTCCCAGGTTTGTAATCTTCAAATGTCTTTAATCGCAATACATATACAAAATTAAACAATCAAATTTATATTTAAAATGTCGAAAAAATACAGTAACTTTTTTTTTTTTACAGAATTTTTTTTTTCATTAATTTAATCAGATTTTTGGTTTACTGTACTTTTTTCTGAACAATAAATTAAACAATAATTTAAAAACATTAACTCTTTTTTTACATTTTTTATCAAAAGTCTCTTTTTTCAACAGATCCATTATCATGATGTAATTTCCAATTCCCTACCGGTTCATGATGCTTTCTTGATATGGGTTGTAGTAAAATTTTCAAAACTGAAACATAATATTCACCATTCACAGTAGTTTTTGGAGAAACAGCATGCTGATAGATTACAGCTTCATGATCAAAGAAGATAATCATCATGACCTTTCCAGAAGATTTGGTTTGTCGGATTTTTTTCGGATGCAGAGAATCAGTGTGTTTACATACACTTGTTGCAGACTTGGGTAAGGGGGATCAAAATGATGCACCCAAGTTTCACCCCCTGTTATTACAGTCTTTAGGAAATTGCCATTTTTTGCAATATTATATTATTTACAAGATAAAATTTCCAGAAATATAATAACAAAGAAATACCCACTTACCCAATAGCAGAATTTTCTGTGTCAGTCTGCAAACCAAAAGTTATCTGTGACCAAATAATGCAGAACCAAGATTACTAGATAAAAAGAAAAAACAACTAATTATACAACCACAAAAAATTATACTAACCTATAAAATAAGCAAAATTTGCATTTACAAAAAGAATGTAAGACACAAAATAAATACATTTATGAATTTTAGCAATTTTCTGAAATCCAGAATTTTACTTTACGCTATTTTATTTTGGGTGTATGGTGCTGAAGACACCTGGCTTCCAACTCTAGGCTCTTTAGGAATTTTTTTTTTTTTAATCTGAAAATACAAAATTGCAGAAATTTGAGGATGTACAGGTACACTCCCAAAGTCAGTTGGGGAAGGGAGGCTCTCATTTCTAGATTCATTTGAATGGATTTTATTAAAAAATATAAAGCCACACAAATTCACGGTTTGTTTATAAATACAGACCGTAGCTTCTAGCATGCGTAGCACACCCGATCTTAAATTGATGCAAAAAATATAGATTTAAAGGTAATGTCAGTGATCAGATTTATCTATTTTATTTTCTGCAAAATTCTGATCTACAAAGGGCATTTTATAAAAACTGAGAGTAAAATCATAAAAAATCAAGAAATATATTTACAGCAAAAATACATCATCCTTTTTCAAAATACTTTCCTCCAGATTATATGAAACATTCTCATCGTTCAACCTACTTTTCAAAACAAGTAGAGAAGCATTTTTCTGGAAGCTGCTTCAAAAGAACCCAGCACTGCTGAAATAACTTCAGAATCTGCATTAAATTTTCTGCCACAGAGCTTTTCCTTCAACATCGGGAATAGGCAGAAATTGCATGGTGAGAGATCTGGACTGTAAGTAAGGAGATTGTGGAGTGATTTTAATATTGCATTTACTAAGGTATTGCTGAACAGAAGTAGCAACATGTGGGCGACCATTATCGTGATGTAATTTCCAATTCCATACCAGTTCATGACGCTTTCTCGATATGTGTTGTGGCAAAATTTTCAAAACTGAAACATAATATTCACCATTCACAGTAGTTTTTGGAGAAACAGCATGCTGATAGATTACAGCTTTATGATCAAAGAAGATAATCATCATGACCTTTCCAGCAGATTTGGCTTGTCGGATTTTTTTTGGATGCAGAAAATCAATGTGTTTCCATACACTTGTTGCAGACTTGGGTAAGTGGATCAAAATGATGCACCCAAGTTTCACCCCCTGTTATTACAGTCTTTAGGAAATTCTGGATGATTTTAAAGCATCTGTTTCCACTCACAACACTAATGAATTCTTGTTTTCATTTGTTCTTTAGTAAAATGATGAGGGACCCATCTGGAACAAACATGGCGAAGCTGTAAATTGTTGTGTAGAATGCCAAATATCGACATTTTTGAAATGTTAGTTGATGTCGCTATCTCCTCAAATGTCATTCGCTGATTTTCTTGCAATATTGCCACACAGTGTTAACATTTCGATCATTCACAACACCTTCTGGTCGGCCAGGCTTACGAGCCAGTTCTGCAGACAAACGTCTTTTTTTAAAATCACCATGTCATCTAAAAATTGTAGACTCACCAAAACATTTGTCTTTGCAAACTTCTTTCATTAACTTAACTGTTTCTGGAGCTGTTTTGCCCAATTGATAGTAAAACTTTATGACACAATGCATTTTTTTTTTTTTAACTCTGAATCACTCACCTTCCATTTCTGTGCGGAAAATAAAAACAGTTCTTTAAACAAGCACAAAACTAAGATAATAAAATTGTCTGCTTTGTTTAGAATATTTATAAACGTACAGTTAACAGTTTGAAAAAAAAAATTGCCTAGTTTTATTTTTTAATTTCATGGTGTTGCCACTATGTAAAAAAAACTATCAGTCTTTATGGAATGCCCTTTGTATATCAATGTATTTACCGCAGATAACCAATAGTTGAATCAATCTACTGAACATGATTCAACAGGATCAGATTTAAAGCAAATGTTGTGATTTAATTTTAGTGTGCTGCAATCGATTCATTCACAGGCAAAATCTAGTTTAAATATTGAGCACTCTTCGAATGCTTTTCAGCCAATCCCTGATTCAAGAGTGGACTAGCAAATTTGATTTGTCCTGCTACCTGAAACCAGACAGTCCAATGTAATGAATCATTTTTACTTTGCTTATGAGTAAAAGTAGGTGTTTCATTGACCAGATTTCAGTCTCAGATAGAAGACCTTTGAAGATATATTAATTTCAATTTTGATGCGCCTGTTATCCTGTTATGAGTGATCAGTATTAAAATATTAGCAGTTTCAGATATTTCTGAAGTATAAGAATCAAAATAATTTAGAATGCAAATATTTGATTTTTTTCTATTTTTCTTCTTCTTTTTGGAAATAGGCACTTATGGTCAAAAGTTGAAAGGAAAAAGTAAAGTTTAATATTTAAAATCCAAATGTATGGCATTTCTATTCATATGCTAAATGTATTCTTTTGATGAAATATTAATTTTTGGTATGTTTGGGTAATATTAGTTTTATTTTACATTATTCTGTACAGGGTTTGTAGTTATCATATTTAAAAAAAACAGATATTTTAATATGTATCCAATATTTTATATATATATATCTGATATTCTTAAAATAGTCAAATTATCGATATAAAAATGAAATATGTACATCAAGTGTTAGTATTGCATTTAAAATGAAACATGACATCAAGCTTCTGTATTTTTAGGGTTAAATACCACAGTTCTTAATTAGATTTTCTTAATTATCGCTTTCGGCTAGTAGATAAATGTATGCGATGTCAGTTGAAACTTGTCTATTATACATAACTATGATTCACAACATTTTTTTAATGCTTTTCTCTTTTTATATCATGACGTCATCGTTTAATGATGCAATTGTTATTTTAATTAACAAAAGAGCTACTAAATTAGTGAAACATCAGTAAAAATACAAGTAAAAGTCAAATTAAAAATCACTTGATGACTTAACAAACATGTGTAACAAATTTGACGTCTAGTGAATGCGACATTTACGATCATGCATGTTTGGCATTAAATCCCATTGTTTTATGATTTTTTGTTTTTAATGGAAAGTGGTTGACGGGATAATGGAGAAGTACCAAAAATATAAAATCATACTAATTGAAGGGCATGTGTTGAAAAAGGCAGTGCATCGCCTACCCCCCCCCCCCCCCTCAACATTTTTGTTTAAAATATATAATTATTCAACACATATTAAAGATTATTAATACCACAGCCCCAGGAAATGTCAGTGGATCAGATAGTACATAAATATTTTCTCATTTAATTTACACATGGAATTTCATTATTATTGCATATTGTTTAATTTTTTTACCTAGTTACAGAAATTATATATACATATATATATTTGGCATTTTTTTTTCTTAAGTAAAGAAAACAAACAATTATTTACAAAATTAAAAGTGACTATCTATTCAGCTAACATATTCAAAATTATATCTATAAAAGGAAACTTTTTCAAACACAAATTTTTTTTTAAATACACAGATCATTCAATAATATATGTGCTGTCATTAATTTACTGTGAAGGACAGTTAATTACACACAGAAAATGATTTATATTTGGAAAATATTGCTAGCAATAAATTAATACCATAAACAACGGAGGAAAATTAAACAATAAAGTTTTTTTTTTTAACTTCAATAACTAATCAAAATAAGTTGAAATTACTCATTATTTAAGTTTAAACAAGATAATATTTAATTTAAAAGAAAAAAAAAAGGTACTTCTCTATTATCCCGTCGACCACTTTTCATAACAAAAAACTATCGCCAAACTGTAAGATTAAACGCCAAAAACACAGTCCCATTTACTTGATGCCAGAAGCATTATACGTGTTTGTTATGCCATCAAGTGGTTTTTAATTCGACATTTGCGTGTATTTTTCATTATGTTTTACTGATTTATTAGTTATTTCGGTACTTTTCGGTTAGCCGGGCGCCAGTGGTATATATACATGTATATATATACATGTATATATATACACACACACACATATATCATAATAATATTATAAATCTGATTGCGTGCAAATGTTAGGCTGAAGCCAGTGTCAAAATGGAGCATTTAATGATCCTGTATCTTTGCATATAGGCTGATTATAACCCTCATATGAACATAGGCTGGGTTTTGTTTATTTTATTCAAATATTTTCCTTAATAATTCAAAATTTCGTTATTTTCATTGAGAATAAATGGACATTTTTTCGTATAGCATTTTAAAATGGTTAAATTTACTTTACCGTTGCTAATACTTTATCGTTGCCAAAACTAATTCAAACCCCGAAAAAATAATTTTTATTCAACAATTTAGTTTCAATTGAAAAATTTTCATGGGAAAAATGAAAATGAAATTTAAAAAAAATAAAGAATTAAGAAGAAGATTAAATAATATTATTAGAAATAAAACGTACTTTTTTTAGTTTTTGATAATAATACAAGGTTTCAATATGCGTAACCATAGGAAACAGGCGAATATGACGTCATTTATTGAAAATAAAGAGGATATGCTTTGATTGGTGAAATAAAATGATCTTGGGTTTTTTCTTCACTTTTTTTTTTCTTTTGTATGGTTACAGCGCCTAGAATACATAGTGTGGAAACCGGCAAATGGTGTAATGCTTTAAAAAGTGCTAAAAAGTTGTAGCCTATAAATGTGCAACGGTGCTCCTACAAAGCCTACGATAATGTTGCAACCAGAGACAAAAAAAATGCGCATCACGTTTTTTAGCCATGCTTTCATAATTAAAAAAAAAAAAACTTATAAAAATCACTAAGTCAGAGGAGAAAATGATATAATTTAAGTATTTAAAATACTTACCACCAGCCGAAACATTCTAATACAATATCAAGAGCTAGCAGATGGCGCTGCGAACCCATCCTAATATTTTCAGCAACGTTGTACATTTATTGGATACAATTTTTTAGTACTATTTTGTAGCCGGTTTCCACACTATGTATTCTAGGCGCTGTAGTATGGTAACAATACTTGCCGTTTTACCGTCTGCGCACGGCTAATATAACTAACTATACCGTATTTTTTATTTAAATTTTTAAAAAAGTAAAAAGAAGTTTCAAAAGAAAATGGTTAGCAAATGTCAATAATATGCTCCGCAAAATTATCCATGTCGTGAATGATGTCATAGATCGCGAGAAATAGTGATTTTTCATTCTTAAAACTAAAAGAAATAACTCGATTACCTAAAAAAAATGACGAATGTTAATAGTTCCATTTTTGTTGATAAAACCTAAAGATTTAATATTATTTCGTTAAAGTAACATAATTTTCCCTATGCCAGCATTGAAATTAATTGCCTGGAAAATAAAATTAACAAGAATTATGTCATTAAAAAGGGATTTCTCTGGGGGAAAAGGAGACGTCCTATTTGAAATAAAACGGGAATTTTCCAATATATTTTAAAATGAGTGTGAATCAATTCCTTACACTAATAATACAAGGATCAATAAGCATAGAAAGTAGATGAGTTTCGCGCTATATTTATAACGAAAAATTAAAATGTTTTGTTATCTATACTGATTATTAAGCATGAGTATCCGTTATTCCGTTCCGCATGAGTATCCGAGTTTTCTGCTAAAAATCACATCATAATTTTAAGAAAAGGAAAATGAACACGAATCTATTATATTAAAATCTGACCATGTGTTTGCAACTACTCCTAGATTATCGAACGCAACGCTATTTACTACCGGTTAGTTTACTACCGGTTTAGCGAATACCGGTTATAATTGATCCGAGGATGTCACAAAAACTCTCAGAATTAAAAAAATTAAATTAAATGCCATTTTTTTTAACGAAGTTTCTCTAAAAACGGAAAGTAACTTACTCCATATTTGTATATAAAAAAGGAGAAATAAAACAGATCAGTATATTTTTTACACCATTTTCTCATTAAAACTGAAAAACAGAATTTATTTTTACTTTGAATAGATGGTGAAAACAAAATCTTGATTTCAGTAAATTATCCGAAAAATACAAACATATTTTCACATATTCAAAGTTCATGAATAAATTTATTCTGGAGAACAAAAATTGCCTGCCAATATACTGTCATTTAGAAAACAAGATTTGTTTCAACTATATATTAAACCAAGGAGGCAGAATTGAATTTAAAGAAAAAGCATATACTTTTTCTAATTAATGTTTTTTTTTTTTAAGGATGGCTGTTAAAACGTTTCACAAAGGCGTTAAAAGTAAAATTGTTTATCAGGTAAAACTGACATTTGTTTTTACCCAATTCGTCTATTTCCACGATTTTATTTGGCTCTCCTTTTTGCATTGGTTGCAATTTCATTTTCGCGATTATTTGGCACAAAATTTCACTTTTTTAAGACTGAGTTATGTCAAGGTCCCTATAATAATAAATACCGTATTGTCTCCTATGAAATGTGATAAATAGTTAATTATTAACGTTTTTAATTATTGGGAGTAAAATATTTTGCTTAATTAATGTATTTATAATGTTGCGTGAACGAAGTCACGGGTAACAGCTAGTATATACATATATCTACATATACATATCTATACATACACATATATATACATATACGTATGTATATATATACATATATGTATATATATACATATATGTATATACATATGTATTTATATATATACATATATCACTGGCGCCCGGTTAACCGAAAAGTACCGTTATTTCATTCATTAAAATAACAATTGTGTCCTTAAATTCTTATATTTTATTTATTTATTTATTTTGATATTCCAATGGCAACATTCTCCCGTTTATGTGGCGATAGTTTTTTGTTATGAAAAGCAGGGTTGGGTTTTTGACATGACAGTGGAAAAAACCGTGTTTTTACCGGTTTATTCTGTCAAAAACCTATCATTTTCGATTGTCCTCCAATTTATGGTGTAAGTGTAGCATACAATACATTTCTAGATTGATTTCACCTTGTTGTTCTTGTTATTATTATTATTTACAATTACATTTGTTAAAATTTATTTAAAAGAAGATCATTTCCTTATATGGAAAAGATTTAAAAATACAAGAGCAAAAGAAAAGAACAATATTTGTCATAATCTTCACTAATATAGATTCTACTAACTGCAATTAACATTAATATAAAATGATAATAAAAGGTTATTATAATTATTAAATAACATTCAATATACATTTTTAATAAAGTACATTAAAATTATTTTAGATATGCAAAAATGCTGTTACATTGTATGACAATAGATGTTAAGCATTGACTGGCACTGAATAAATTTGAATATTCTTCGATATAATATTTTAAAATTCATATCTTATGTATTTCATAAATGCAATTATGGTGATTTTCATTTGCACTTCAATAAGTAGAATCTTAAAGTTTTGTTTTCAACAATGTAATAAATTGTACTGAAATTATACACATTGTTTAATCTAATACTTATAGGTTACAGGATTTCTTCAAAAAATCAAATTTTTTTAGACTTTGCCAAATAGCTTAAGATTATTGAAGAGATCTTCAAACAGAGATGTAAACGTATTATTCTAATGCTATTCTTTTTTGTTTTTCTTGCATAAATATACTTTAGAGTCTTTTTGATACTGAATATTTTATGTAAAACAACTTAATATTAAAGATAGAATGAAAACAAAAATGTAAAAACAAACTACTAAAAATGGGTTTTGGCAGTTTTTGACAAGGAGGTTTTTGACATGACGGTAAAAACCATGGTTAAAACCGTCATGCGTCAAAAACTTGCCAACCCTGATGAAAAGTGGTCGACAGGATAATAGAGAAGTACAAAAAAAAAAAAACACATATATTTAAAAAACAATATACCAATCTCCCAACAATGACAGTGGGGGGTTAATGCAAGGTCAAATTTCAACCCTTACTTGCATTAATCTCCTTTCTAAATATGAAGAGAACAAATATAAAATTAATTCAACAGATTTCTTAGGTTTAGATTTTGCCTGTATAGAACTATTTATTTACATTTTTACAGTATACAGGGGTACAGAATTTTCAGAAAATCTTACCGTCAAAGGATTGCCAGCCACAAAATGTCCAACCTAGTGTCTTCTAAAATCACAATGATAAAATTTACATGACTGAAAAAATAATTCATTACTACTATGGAATTTCTTTTGCTCAGTAATATTTTCATACTTTTTTTTTTATAAAATTAAGAAAGATATGCAAGAAAGGAAAGTTTAATATAGAATAGAACTTAGTGCAATGTTCAAATTACAGCAATTGGAAAAAACACGACACATGGCCAATCAATAAAAAATAAAGTTTAATAAATTTTCTATAGCCTGTTGTGTTTAAAACAGTGTCTAAAAATTCACTCGCCAGCAACATCGACAAATTGGTGTAATTCCCAAACTCTTGCCCCTTCAAAATACATATATAAAATATAAAAAATCAAAAGGCTTTTTTACATAGATTGTAAAAAAACTGTATGTTTGGTTTGCTTTTAGTGTCAAAAAGCAGAATACTTTTACAAAAGAAAAAAACCCATAAGTAATCAGGGATCGATCCAGGCAAAACTTGGGGCCTATTTAGATTCCCCTTCACAAAAATCAGTTAAATAAAATATTCCTTTCACAAAATTTCTTTTAATAAAACAGTTCTTTTCAAAAAAAAATAAAAAAAAATCCTCTTAATAAAATGAGCACTTTCATAAAATTTCATTCCATATAAACACACACTGTTTTTGTTTTATTAGGTTTTAAAACGAAGAATATTCAAACAAAACAAATTCAGCAGAAAGGAAAACTTTTGCAGGACTTTAGTTATTAATAAATAATTGGTTTGAATTTGCATAGCTGAATATCATCTTTTTCGTTACACAATGTTATTTTTCACAAAATGGGCCACGAGAAAAAAAATAATCATGCATCAACACCTGGTAATACATTTAAAGGCTTACTAAGTTTACTATTTAATTTAACAGCATGTCAACAGGAAAAAAAAAAATACATTTTTTTCAGTTTGTCCCCTGTACTACACTAGTCAATAAATTGTAAAATTAAATTGCAAAAAGTAAATTATAAACACCAAGAAATCAACATAAAAATTTATAAATAAATTTTTTAAATAAGCATTACAATGCTTTTCTAAATATCATACCTAATTGTATGAACCCAATTATGCTGTTTCAAAATATTTTCATTAGAATACATTAATTTGGCATGGCCCATTTTTGAAAAATTCACTGCTTTGACTTATGCTTGGTAGAAAAGTTAATTTATATAAATATAGAGAAACTTTTTTTTAAATTAAAAAACTGTAATTTTTATTATTTCTTTAAGATATTGCAACAGGAGTAAAAAAAAAAAGAAATGGTACTTTTCCATAATACAGACACCATTGTCGCCAAGCATACATTTACATACATACATACATTATGCATTAGCATACATTTTGGCATGGTGTCCGTATAACAGAAAAGTACCAAAAAAACTTTTAAACTATCTATTCATGATTTCTGAATTGTTTTCTTAATGTAGAATCACAATTTAACTAATATTAAATTTACAGCGTTCGAAATCCTTGGTGGTCCGTTGGTCCGAGACTACCAAAAATTCAATCGAACCACTAATTTGAAACATTTAGTGGTCCACAGGACCAGTAACTTTTTTCTCCTCTCTGACAGGCAAACGTAAACTTTCCCGTCCCTGAGAAAACCGCAACCAAACACAAATCAATTCTATTTTATTAAAAGAAAAATGTATTATTAAACCTTATAGTTGAAATAAATAATCGGAAATAAAATATCTAATTAATAATTTTATAGTTTTTCTTTATGCACTGTTTATTTATTTTGTTAGCAAATTATAATTTTACATTTATTATGCTGAAAACTTTGAATAACTGCAAAGGAAGTTTGGTTTATATATTCTAAGAAATGGAGGAGGGGGTGGGGGGTGGGGGGGTTTCACAAACGTTTAAAGGGATTTAATAGAATTTTATGTAGCGGACCAGTGATGATGACTGCGGACCAGTGAATTCTCATGCTTACTAGTTCTTGGAACCAGTGACTTTTTTTTTTTTTCTTTTATCAATTCTACCGCTGAATTATTAATTGATAAAAGCTTATTTTTAAAAGATATTATTACAATTTTTATATTTATACTCAGGGTTCATAAATACATTTATATATATATATATATATATATATCTCCAATGTTTTTAAAATAGTCAACTAATTGATAATTATAAATAGTTTCAGAGTTAATAAATTAGACAGTAAAACATATGTCATTTAGCATGAAAACTTAATAGAACAATATTCTAAATGCCTTTTTCTATTTTTTTTTAACTTACTTACAGATCAACTAATTGAAAACAGACACGATTTGCTTTCTACGCTCACAAAAAACAGACTATTAAGATTTAATAATCAAGTTAAGAAAATTTTATGTTTTATAGAGCAAAATAATTTGCTTTAATTGAAAAATTTGAACATAAATATAGTAAGCTTTGTCTGCTCAACTGAATAAAACCAAAACGATTAAAAATTATTTCCAATGAAGCTGCAAGAGGTGGGGGGCGGGGGGGGGGAATTCTTTATCTACAGTTTATTATCAGTTAAAAAAATTCCTTTATATTTGTTTTGACTGAAAATATCAAAAACATTATATGTAATATTTTGAAAATAAATTATCAAATATATGTGAAAAATCCAACTTCATGATATTTTGAAAATACATATCGGATATATATCATGATATATATATTGATATGTATCGCCGAACCCTGTATACTAATTTTTAATATTTAAAATATTTCATCGTTGCAATTTCACAGCTAGTAGACATATTTCAGAGTGAGGTATGGAACATTATAATTAACTATTGTTTTGTATATTTATACAGTTGTAACCATAAAGAATATTTTGCAATTTATCACATGTGCCTAGCTAACAGAAAACTGCTTTCGTATTAAATTATAATTAAGATCTAAAAGTATTAATAATTTGTATTTGGCATTGGGAACACACCTGAATACATAATTTTTATGATTCTAGCAGAATTCCCCCCAGACAGTTTCAGAAGGGTGCTGCACCCTGCCTGCCCTTTGGTTTACAAAATAGCACCCTTCTTGCCCCTCATAAAAAGAATTAGCACCCTTCTTGCCCCCTCCAGTAATATAATTAGCACTCTTCTTGCCCTTAGTAAAAAAAGTGCCCTTTCTCCTTTTTGCCTTAAAAATTTGCTTTCATAGTAAAAACTGACTCAATGTTGTCTTAAAAAGAGTGTTTTGACTTTGAAATCAGAGATCTGTTTAGGAAAAAATTGGGTCCTTTAAAGGACCCTTCACAAAACTAATTTCCCTAAGACAGGACCCTTCACAAACTACTTTTCCTAAAACAGGACTCTTCACAAAATTCTTTATCTTAAAAATAGGTTTTTCACAAAAATTTTTCATCTTTAAACTAAACATTTCACAAATTAATCATTTAAAAGTAAAATCTGACCTGTCACTTATACACATATAAAGAAAATATATGTATTCTACATCCATATATCTTCTTAAAAATGTATAAACAAGAACCTGAATATAACAATCATTTCAAATTCACAAAATTATGACTAGATTTTTCACAAATATAAAAAGCTGTTCACAATTTCACAAAAACAGGACCCTGAGAAAAAAGTCTGGACAGACCCCTGGAAACATCAAAAGTGGTTTTAAAAATCAAAAGAATACATCTAACAATTAAAATAAAATGTCTTTAAGAATCTGAAAAGTGCCCTCAAAAATCCAAAAAGTGCCCTTAAGAATAAAAAAAGTGCCCTTTTCTCACCAGCAGCACCCTGCCCCTTTTTAAACCTGGGGGAAACTCTGATTCTAGTATATATCAGGAAGTGAATTAAAACTATAGATTACAAAATTCCATCTTTACATACATGGCCAAATTTAAGTCAAATCAGAGTGTAAATATCAAATATAAAGCTTAAAAAGCAAAGTGAAAAAGCATTTTTCTTAAACTATAATTAAGATATCTTTACGAGCATAAAGTGGTAAAAATATTTCAAAATAAAACAAGAAAACGGAGCATAGCATTAACTGATAATATCAATATTTGTATATGCTAAGTTTAAATTTATTAAACTTTTTTTTTTTTTTTTTTGGGGGGGGGGGGGGGCAGTATTTTGCAAAAATATGTCAGCAAGTGTTTTACAAAAAAAATGTAGAAAAGTGAATTTTTAATTTTGATGGTAGGGCAAGAACTATGTAACATTAGATTTTAGTTTTCTCAAAATACTTTAATAAGATTTTTCATAATTCCACTCCCCCCCCCCCCTCTCCTTATTTCAAAGGAAAAGCTAAAAGATTGGTAAAAACAAAATTATTTGCCATGTTAAACCCCGTTAAGATGGCTTTAAAGAAAAATAACTATGCATATTTATAAACAACAATGCACACACAGTGAACTCTGGGAATTATCACAGTTTGGGATAAAAGTTTTACAGATAGTATACTACGCATAAGAATAGATCAAAGTACTTAATTAGAACTTATTGAATCGTTTATTTCCGAAATCATCTTAATACAGAATTTCTAGCTTTTTTTTTTTTTTTTTTTTTTTTTTTGTCTACCTGCTTACAGCTTTTTTTTTTTTTTTTTTTTTTTTTTTAACTACAAACAACGAATATTTCAAAAACACAAAACAAAAGCAGGTTTCTGGACAAAACAAAGCAAAAACAATATTTACTCTTTTTAAAATGTTATGTAAGTTACGAGATTTCTGATATAAACAAATCAATTAAATTACTTTTACAGTATGTTTCCATTGAAGGAAATGTAATTCTAGAGATTTAAAAATACTAATAGAAATAAGATTCGGAAGTTTACTAACCTCAAAAAATCCAAATTGACTTGTATCGTAAACACATGTTGACAAACAGGAAGCCAACGCCGAAAATCAATGGCGGCGATTGCTAAGCAAAGTTGAAGTATTTTCTTTCCCAGGGGGAAACTTTTGCGCATGCGTGGAGTACACCACGGAGTCTCCACGTCCGGAACACGCCTATTTATGTCTCGCATAGGTTTTGACAGTTATAGGATGTCCAGAAGACGTCTGTTTATGTCTCGCATAGGATTTGACAGCTATAGGATGTCTAGGATCTTTATAGGACGTCCGGAGGAAGTCTGTGGTTGTGTGGGATTATTTCTTACTATTTCATTGAAACTTCACCCCTCTCCTCACATTCTAATCACATAAAGGCTAGCTGACTTGAGCATAAAGAATGGTGTTTCCTGTGCATGAAATGGAAAATGCCTAAATCTGCTTTTCCATTAAAAGTACCAGAGAAGACAGAAATCACTGCTTGCTACCCGTATCAGTAGGGATATTGGAGAGACAAAATGTCGTTTGTGCTCATATCTTAGTTAAATTTTTGAAAAAAAATATATATAATAATAATAAAATAACAAAAAAAAGTCAGATTAAGTAACTTGGTCGCCAGTGGCGACCTGTGACCACATTTGTAAAGTCCTGGTTACGACAGTTGTTTGTCTGGATTCCAGAATTGCATAACTATTAAAATTAAAATCTATCGTAACAATTATACTTTATAAAGTTAAAGTTATTTTATTGGTTACATAAAGGTTCTTATAATAATTATATGCAGAAGAGAACATTTCCAACCATAACAAGAAAATCTGTAATTTTCACCACTAAGTTTTGCTTTTCATTATATATTATCCTTATCATACAAAATCCTATTAATGAAATTTTGCATGAGATTTCTTGCTTGGATTGAATAACTCGCGGCTGAAATTTCATGCATAACAAATAAGTTATCGGCTTTCATTTTGTACATAGTAATTTTAAGAGTATGATTTAACAAGTTTTTTTTAATTTAAATACTCTTAAAACCTTTTGGGCTATGTACATATCGAAAAATATTAGGTTACAATTCTCAAAGAGTGCCTTCTGTGCCTCAGTCATCAGTAAGCGCATTGTCCATTAAAAAGTTTACTTAAAAATATTTATATTTTGTTCAAAATTGACAGAGACTTGAAATAAATATAGCGGTTGATAATTTATGCCAGGAAGTTCCAGTTTTGTTCTTTTTAATGCTTTTCAACATAGCTGAAAAGTGTTTATGATTTCAATTTTTCTGACTTTCTGCCATTTGTCTATCCATGTCTTAACTCACGTAAATATACTCAGATTGTCATGCAATTCATATATCTTGAGATTTACTATGGCATGTTCAGTATTGCAAATGAAGTATGTGCACTTATAGTTCCTTTACAGGGACACTCAAAAGAATTCCATTACATTACGGTACATGGGGGAAATCATTTGTGGTTTATTTTAATGATGTTGCACTATTTCAAAAGAATTTAAACTGATATATATCACTGCTGTGCACTTCAAGATGCTTACTATAGAATAAGGTGTGCATAGCACTTATAGTTCCTTTACAGGGGCACGCAAAACAATTCTGTTACATGTCGGTCTATGTGGAGAAATCGCTAGCAGTTTATTTTAATAATGTTTCATAATTTCAAACTTATTAAAATTAATGTATATATCACTGAGGTGCATTACAAGAGACTTGCTATAGAATATTTTTCTGTTTATCATTCATCTTTCATTTATAGGGACACACAAAAAAAAATTGGGTTAAAGTACTCTCTGTTAATAACTGCTGGAAATATATTTTCGATTCCGGTACACGTTTTTAAATTTAACTAATTTTTTGCCTAATTGTTAGTGAGGTAAAGATTCTATGCATCATATACAGGGCTGCACAAAACATCTCAAGTACATTTCCGTTTATTGACGAAAATTGCTGAAGGAGAATTTTCAACTGTGTTATGCATTTCCTAACTGAACTAAATTTTAGCATTCTATGTAGTATATATACAAACCTATGGATCATATACATGGCAGCACAAAATAATTTGGATATTTCTCTGAATATTTTTGGTAATTCCTGAAATTTTGTTTTTCAAATTCGTTATGCGTTTTCCAAATTGTTTACTTACATCTTAAGCCGAAAGGTAGCCTCCTCGCCTGGTTTAACTTTGTTTATGTACACACTGGGCGTGCTAGTTGAGCTTAAGCCGAAAGGTAGGCCTCCCCGCCCGCTTTGACCTTGACCTTGTTTACTTACACATCATCTTTCACCTTATTAAATGGTAAAGATTTCTGAAAGTATTTTGAATGTGATGGAAAGTGTTACATAATATACGCTTGATGCATGATTTTTCATTCTTTTTTTCATTGATTTGGCAATTTCTATAAAAAGGAATAAATAAATATCTGTTTTTCTAAGTAATAATTTCAAGATTCAATTTTATAAATAGTTGAAATTATTTCTTTTTCAGCTTTACTTAGATAGGAATTTTTTGGCTTTCTTCATTCATTTTAAATGGTTAAACAAACACCAATCAAAATAACAGAGAACAAATCTTTTCCTATCAAAGCAATGATTGTTTGCTTGGTTGGCGTTAATTGCAGCCAACACATTGAAAATAGTGCTTGTTAGCATGTGCTTTAATTTACTTTTAGTCTCATTTTATTTTGAATATACTATAAATTGCACTTTAGTATTCATTCAGTGGTGTAGTCCTGGGGAAAAAAGTGGGGGGGACGCTCATAGTTCCGAACGTAGGGTCTGTGTGACCGATAAGAATACTTGATACTGAATGTTACCTTTCATTTTGAACTGCAGAGAAAAGTGATTGCAAAAGTAAACAGTTTTATTTAATTTAATTAAAATTTCTTTACTTGTAATGTTTTAAATAACTTGTCCCTAATCGAAAAGTTCAGAACTTAATTCATGTCTGAAAATGTCGGTCCATGCAGATCGCTAGATTGAAGCTATGTCGGTCCATGCAGATCTCTAGATTGAAGCTATACAATTAAATTATATCATTTTTAGTAGTGATAATAACGCAATGAAACTCAAAAACATACATAAATTTTGTCACAATTCAAACAGAGTTACAGAAGTTAGAGGGAGAACAGAGAAACAGTCAGACGATCCGAAGTGATAAACACATTTCAACTTTGTTGAAAAGTATTAATAATCAGTGCTTTATATCTTAGAATTGTTAATTCATTAGCGTGTTTATCCTTTTAAAAAATTAATAAGTTTGGAAAGTCTGCGTCCCTACCGTCCCTTTGAAAATAAAAAGTAGGGGGACGCTTGAGATAAAATAAAAAAGTGAGGGGACGCCGTACCCCCGCGTCCCCCTTCGACTACACCACTGTATTCATTTCATATTGAATCTAACTATTTTTGAGGTATTCATGCTGAGAAATCTTGCATTTGTGAAATATATATATGGGTTGCACAATAAGGAATAAGACCAAACAGATTACCTTTTATTATCATCTTTTACTTCAAAGTAACTGCTCACAAATGAAATGTACTCCCTCTAATCATTTCATCCACTTCTTTAACACATGTGAAAGTCTGTTTTACAGTTTCTTCAAAACTGCCACTTTTACACATTATTGGTCGCTTTTGAAAAGACAATCTTTTAGTGGTTTCTCGAGTTCAGAAAATAGCCAGATGTTGCAAGGTTCTAGATCAAGGCTGTGCAGAGGATGAGGTGGTAGGACGTATATTGTTCTGTTGCTACCTGACTAGCAATATGCAGATGAACATTATGGCGATTCAACAAGGAACCATTTTTAATCAATGGACGCTTTCTTTTATATGCTATACCTATGCCTGCAAAAAATATGCATACATATATGTGTGTGTTAGCGATTGACAGTTTTCTGCTGCACAATGTGCTATACGATACATTCGTAGCCTAAAAATACTATGACTATAACATTTCCTGCTGGTTTTTCAGCTTTTGCTTTCTTCAGGAAGGGCAAAGACAGTTGCTTCCATTAATCGCCTTGTGTTATTGTAGGATCAGTTCATAGGGACACAGCCAGGCTTCGTCAGCTGTTAAAAAACTTTCGCCTTGTTTTTAAATCTCTCTTTCTATTGTATGCATATATTAATTCGGTTCTCAAATGACCTACTCAACAACGCGACATTTTCTGATTTATTTTTAAACTCAAAAGCATAAAATTCACATGTCTGATTATTGAAATGATTTGGATTGAAATAAGTTTTCCAATTTTTGATAAATAAATTACTTATCGAGTTATAGGTGATTTGTATCATGTGACGACACAATTTCTTATTTTCTGGCTATGCTGTTTGGGGAATTCGGTTCAAAATTCCGACTTTGAGAGTATTTTCTGAAAGATCGTCTGTTTTTACCAAAAAGGGAAAACTCATTTTGATGATATACTTTCTGACAGTTCGCTTGTTTTGGAACAAAAATTAATTGAAAATTGTGTCCAGAAAGTAGCTCGTTTGGATTTGAAAACAGCCTTAACTCGGTGTATTTCCTCCGGTGTGAAGAGCTTGGGAATGTACTAGAGAGAATCCAGAACAGGCATATGGGCCTTATCCGAAGATCAGCCCTCATACTGGGCCAGGCTCATACCCATTTCTTTTCATCTTACCAGGTTCTTACATTTTTTTTTCTGCACAATCAGATCATACCAGGCGACTTTTTTTTTCACCAATCCAAGCCTGGAATTTATTCTTTCCCCGAGGTCATGTTGGCTGGCATTTCCTTCATTTACTTATTTTTTTAAAAATGAACAAGAGTGATAATAATAATGTTGTACAATTGTTTAAAGAAATGTTAATAAATTTCATTTGGTTTCATGAATTACAAACAAATGTATTTCTTAATCAACTTTTATCCTTTGTAGAGCTTTGAAATTATGATTTTCTTTAACCATATTTCTCTTTCATTCTAAACTACTTTGATTTTCTTACTAAATCTTCATTTGAATGTAATTGTCTATGTCATTTTTTTAATGAGTGTTTATGTCACTTTAATGTCTAAGTGGTAATTAAGATTGTTGTAATACATAATCTGAAAATAAAATCTATGCAAAGATATTGCTTTGTTTCTTATTAGGTAGCTTTCAATACAAAAAAGTACAAAGCTACCTATTGCAGCCGTTCGGAGGAAAGCAGTTCCGGAAAATTTCGATATATTTTCACCGATCATGACCCCCAGACCCCAAAACCACCCTCCGTTCAAATGTTGATTTATATATATATCTTCATATATATATATATATATATCTGACTTATGTCATACGATAACGCTCGTATTTATAAATCAATTTTGATGAAACTAATTGTGTGTATTAAGCTCACCAATGTATCGACCGAGTTCGTTGGCCAGCTTGGTCCGCCATTTTGTTCCAAGATGGCGGCCATTTAAAAATTTAAAACTAAAATAATTATACAAAAAAGTTAAAAATTCAAATTTATTTTTTAATCAATTGTTAGGCCTTGATACGAGGATTCCAGAGCATTTTTTGGTTTACCTCTATCTTAAAAAATGGCTGATATAGAGCAGTTTGAAATTCTAGGGTGGCTGACATTTTGAAACAAGACAGCACATTACAAAAATTTTCATTGTTGTAATAATTTTCCCAATCATACGCATGAAACTATATATTCATATCCGTTAGCGCCAAATTCTCGCCAAACTTGGCGACATTTGGCGAAATATCGCCAAATTTGGCGACCAAAATAAGTCCATAAATGAAGCCAATTTGGCTATTGCTCAATAATTTGGCGAATTTCTTATTCAAATTCAGTGTTAACGAATCTTTTGTAAACGTTTTCTTTGCATTTTAACTTGCTGTTTTCGTGTAACAGTAGCTAAAATTTTAAAACGAAGATATAGGAAAGCTACCTTTTCCTCCCGGTACAGGCCGGAAGGACTTTTTTTAGATACGACAAATGAGAAGGGAAAAAAGCATTATTTGAACTATCTGTTCAGGAATTCTGAATTGTTTTCTCAACCTAAAATCATAATTTAATTAATATTAAACTGTTAAGCTATAAAAAAGGTACTTTTATAGAAAATTACTCTCTTTATTTTTTATTTATATTTTCTACATTTAGTGTTATTATTTCATTGTGGCAGCTTCATAGTCAGTTGTCTATTTTGACTAGAGTGGTTTGGTGCATCATTAAGTCCATTGTTTCCATAACTCTGGAACAGTTTTGTAACACAACTATAAATAATATTTGGCCATTTATCACCAGCGCCTTGCTAATGGTAAAATGCCTTAAAACTAATTTATTAGTTTATAATTAAGTTCTCGAAAAATTAAAATGCTGTATTGTCATCAGAAATACATTACATAAGTTTTATAATTCTAGCCAAGTGTGTGAAAGAAGTCTATGAAAAGTTAATTACAAAATTCCATCAATATCAAACAAAAACCAAGGTATCTTAATTAAAAGAGTGTAAAAATATATGTTATTCCAAAGGTTTTATCATTTTGTTTTCTAAATTAATCCGTAAAAGAGATGGTGAAAAGCAAAACATAACAGGAGACATCCGTCCTCCGAAGCAACATTTAATTACGGATCAAATAAAAGCTTCCTTATCTAAATATTGTTAGCAAGACATTATTCAGATGTAAGGCTAACAAATGTGGACTGTAGGGCTAACAAATGTGGTTACCAGGTCACCACCGGCGACCAAGTTATTTAATCTGACGTTTTTTTCTCTTAGTAGAATATTTTATATGAGAAATGAGCTCAAATGGCATTTTAAATTAAAATTCTCATAAGATGTTTCATTATAGATGTTGCAAAATTACAAAATACTAAAAAAAAAAAACTTAGAAATTATTCAAACAAAAAATATTTTTAACTTTTATTTTTTAATTTGGCCAAAATAAGTTCATCAAATCCAAATTTTAAAATAATCAAATCAAAAAATTATTTGACTGACTTCAATAGGAAAATAGTTTAAAAATATTTTGTGCTCCATTCTTTTATCGATGTTCCCTGTCATCAGATATAGATCTCAAGCACTCAACTATCTGGACATTTGAAGCATTCGACAATCACCATTTCGCAAACTGGTTAATTCAGCCTTTACAGTATTTCTGAGTTTTTTTTCCTCAGACACATATAGTTTTGATAATTTTCACTAGAAAACTTTATATTACCTTTCAGAATTATCTACTATTTTAAGCTGTGCTTGTTATTATGTGGGCAGAGGGTTACTGGCGATTAGAATTTTTTGCTGGCTACCAGATTTTATCAAATGTGTCAAACCCTGCAGATGTGTATGCTACACCAGTCAACTTACGAAAGAGAGAAAAAAAATCAGGTTTTAAAGAAATTTTTGCACAGACAACATTTTTAAAACATTTGTTTCTACTTAATTGAAAAAAATCGCATTAGATAAACTCGACTTAGTCAACACAGCATGATCTCAAAGACTGCACCTTGCCCAGTTACAGGTTAGTATTATTAATATGGGCCCCACAACCGAAGGAGATACTATTGAAAGAGCATTCTGTAACGAAAATAACTACAGGGAAATCTCCTCAAAAAACAAAATGAAAAAATCACTAACCCTATCAACAAATGTAACATACGAGGGTTATAAATGAAGTAGTGGCAAAGTAGTCCAGAAAGTCGCAGAAGATCATAGACTGGGAGGCGGCAGCACAGACAATCACCTCATCGAGTTCACGGCTGAAATTCCAGAATTAGTTAAAACTCGATTCGCATATTAAAACGCAATCGGTCTGCCAAGTCATATATTGGTGGAAAACACGTGAAAACCCGATTTTAGCGGTTGACTCGTAGGTTTACCATTGTGTTTTCCTGCACCCAGTTCTCTATGTTTTCATAGTTTTGGGTGCAGGAATTCCAAAATTTTACTAAAAATAAATAAATGATTTCAGAATTCTGCTAATTGACAAAAAATTCACATTTATAAATTACATTTATAAATTTTAGTTTATATGTGACACTTGAGAAGAGAATGGAGAAAATATGATATAAAGTCCTTCACACATTTTTAATCTTGTCAGAGTTCTGAAAGCCTAAAATTAGAAGATTTTATCTGAGAAATCACAAATTTTTTAAAAAAATGTTTAGTATGAATTTTAAATAGTGATTGGTATAAATATATGTATACTTACATGTAGAATGGACATGAATAGATGATGTTTGGAGTTTTCTAAAATAATTTTAAATTTACTTACATATGACAATAAAAAGTTCTCTTTCCCCATAAACACATATAAAACTATAATGAAATTCTTAAATGTCTTAATCGAGACAGATAATCGAATATCAAACATGGCCATTGTAACAGTCACAAGTTTTAAAGATTCATCATTTATAACAAATCAAAATGTAGTCTATTACATAAAATACTACTGATCAGTCATACTAAATAACAAGTATACTTCTACTGCAATTTTTATCCCTGAATCATATAGTACATTTGAACATAAAAAATATTAAAATATATATGAGAAATCATAAGTAACATGTCCAAAATCAGAAGGGAGGGAAAACATGTGAAAATTAGGAATCTCCTGTTAGAATCAAGAGTTTTGGCAGGACTGTCTTATTCATTTTATTGTTTGGAAAAGCAGTAATGCAGAAATATTAACTATTAATTTGAAAAAGAATCTAACACCAAGGTTGCTACTCAAATAAAATACAGAAAGAAGAATGAAATTCCCTGACTTTTCCCGGGGTAATATAAGAAAAATCTAGTCTAATGTGGTGTATGCTGAACACAAAGGGTAAAATAAATATTGCTTCATTCAAAAATTTCCAAGTACAGATGATATTCATTAAAAGCTACATTTTTACCCCCCTCCCCCAACACACACACTAAAAAAAACTTGCCCTCAGGGTTATAACAGGAATTGCTCTTAAAATAACTAAACATATTACGTCTGAATATGTCTACTATATTATCAAAACAATATTACACTGCTGGCCATCCAAAATGCAACACCAAATCAACCATAAAGCATGAAATTTGCACCATGCATACACCTCAATAGGATATGCAAATGAATATGATTGCAGCACATGCGCACATCATAAGCGACTGCAGTGCCACTTACAAACTGCATATAGAGGGAGGAAAGATTGCCATTTTGAAGAATGTTAATTGTTCTCACGTACAATTTTTTTTGTGTGCAGCTTCAGTATGCCTCATAGACACGAGCATCATTCAAGCATGTTTCTGAATTTGATAACGACAGAATCGATGCATACAGGGATTGTGAATTATCCTTTCAAGAAATTGATCATCGGGTCAGATGTAGCTAAGCAAGTCATTCGAATATGGAATGGGTGGATGGAGGAGGGGAACGACTGACTGACAGGAGCAATTGCAACTGCCTTGTCACACCACTCTATGGGAAGACAGGGATATTGTGCACATGGCACTGATGGAGCACATGGCCACATCTGTAACCATATCGCAACGAATACAGTCTGTAACACAACAATCGGTGTTTTCAAGAACAATTAGACGTCATTTGTAGTACAGTAGAATGTCCGTTAGGCATCATTTGCTTTGCTCACCTTTGACTTTAAAACACAAGCATTTGCATTTGCAGAGAGAAGATAGACATCCGATTGGCATGACATTGTATTTTCGGACGAATCATGTTTCAGCCTGCAGGACCACGGTGATCAGATTAGAGTTTGTTGACACGACTGAGAGAGGCAGCTCATCTGTATTGTTATGCATCATCATACTGGTCCTGCATCTGGTGTTAGGGTTGTATTGGATACTACTCCCACATACACCTAGTAATCATTAACGGTACAGTTAACAGCCAGCACTACATCTCTGAGATTTTGCAGCCTGTTCTCCTTCCTTACTTTCAAGGCTTGAATGCGACCATGTTTCAACAGGAGAACGCGCGACTACATGTTGCATGCAATATCCAAGTTTTTTCTTAGCCCACCATATTGCATTGTTATCCTGGCCTGTCCGGTCTCCAAATCTGTCACCCATCGAATATGTTTGGTCAATGATTCTAAAGCACCTAGCCCGGTATGCCACGACATGTAACAGCAGTTATTGACAGACGTGAAGGCAACACTTCTTACTCATTTTCTCACCTCAAAGAATGCTGTATTTCAAAGGAATTGACATTGATATTATGTGTAATTTCTGAAATAAATTTGGCTTTGATATCCCTTCTCTTTCTTAGTATTGAATTTTGGATGGCCAGCAGTATCATTTGAAGATACAAAGAATAATTGGTATATAATTTCCCCTTTCTCTCAAGTATATTAATAAATTTTATCTGGTTCATATTATAAAAGAATTATTTTTGTAGGAACTTTAAAAGATTACCTCTATAAATTTTAATTGTAAAAGTTATTAGAGATTCAGATAAAGAGAAAATATAGATTGATTATATACATATACACATATGTTACAAATGTAGCAATTTTGTCTTGAATGTATAAATTATGGGTTCAAAGGTTTTAAATATATATATAACCAGGGCTTGACAAATGCAGTCACCAGTGGCGACCAAGTTTTTTCATTTGGCAACTAAGTTATACAGCGAATTTTTTTTTGTACAAAATTGACTTAAGAACTGAACATAAATGGTATTTTTCTCTCCCCTCGTCATTCTTAGAAGATATTTCATCATAGATGTTGCAAAATTACAAAATATTAAGAAATATAAAAATTATATTCAAACAAGAAATATTTTTAACTTTTTGTATTAATTTGGCAAATATAAGTTCATAAAATGAAAATTTTAAAATAAAAAATCAGAATTATTTGACTGGCTTTGATAGAAAAACAGGCAAAAAGTACTTTACTGCTTCACTATTTCATCAGTGACCCCTCTCATCGGATATGGATTTTGTAGCAGTCAACTATCTGGACATTTAAAGCATTCGGCAATTAGCATTTTCTCTTTACAGCATTTCTTTATTTTTTATTCAGAAATCTATAATTTTGATAAGTTTTATTAGAAAACATAGTTTATGTTATCTTTCTAAAACATATACTATTCTAAACTATGTTAATAAGTCTAAACTATGTTTGTTTATCAATTAATTTATAAGAGGCAAAAGAAACTTTTGTGTTTTTTAAAAATTGGTGATGGGGGAGGAGAGGGGTAATAATTTTTTACTGGCGACTAGAATTTTATGCTGGCAACCAGATTTTATTAAATTTGTAAAACCCTGTATATAACTAATACTCAGTGGTGGGAAAAATGCACAGCAATGGGCAGATTGCAACCACTAAATTTTAATAGTATTCTTCTCCTTATTAAATCTCAGAAATTCGGTCATAAGAACACTACTTAAATTATATGTTGACAATCGGCCCACTGCTGCACATCTTTTTCATCACTGTATTCTTATTAAAGATATTAATTACTATGTTAAAAGTGAGGAATGAAGAAAAACGTAACTTTTATCTCTATCAAACATAAATTTATTTACAAAATAGATCTTTTTACTTGTACTTCGAATGATATCATCAATAAAAATTATTTTAAATTGTTTTAACTAATCAAATTAATATCAATAAAATACTAATTAGTATCCTGAATTTAGTTTCAATTATATTATGCAAAAAATTATATTGTTTGCTGTGTATTTTTTTAATCCAATCATTTTACCAGTTTTTTCCACTGATAAGGCAAACACGAACCCAGAAAATATCCAACCCTACTTCATAGCATGAATTTATTGGGTGATTACTAGCAAATTTAATCAACTTATCCAGATTTTGGATAAAATATTAAGATTACTTATCTTTATCATGATTGTTTCTTTTTCTGAATTCCCTGACTTTTCCAGGTAGTGTAGCAACTCTGTAACAATGATTTTAAAAAATAATCCTCCACGTAGCTCGGTCAGTTAAAGCATGAATAATTTTCAGGGAAAAATTTAGGGCCACACTAATTATTGCACAAAAAGAATTTCAACTAGAGTTAAATTATTATTATTGAATATAAACTCAATTTTGTTCTCTACTTTTTTAATGTGCAATTTCTTCAAAATGATACAAAAAAAATTATATTTATTTATATATTAAGAAGCTTTAACCCGTGTCCCACAGATCATGGATGATTAAATAAAACTATATAGGAATTCTCATATGATTACAGATTTTTAATTAAAAAAAAGTTGTCTAAATTGGCAGCACTGATCTTTAGTGCACCATCTCTTATATGTGTATTGTACTTTTTTTCTCAGGAACTACTAAATCTTTTAACCCCTTTGTGACGAGCGTCCTTTATACGGAATTTTTAATCTTTTACCACCGGTTTTTTAAAACAGAAATTTTCACCTATATGAATCGCAGAAATGCTACCATTGAATAAGGCAAAGCTTACACTAAAAAATAACTGGTGGGAATATTCAAAGATTTTGAGCATCTTATGCGTCACATATACATGTCGCTCGTCCCCAAGGGGTTAAGTTATGATAGGATTCTATTATACACAAGTTATGTTTTCACAAGTTTTACTTAAATATAAAAAACTCAAATTCAAAATTGTTTTAATATACAATTTACAGAATATTCATAATTGAATCTTCAATTATATAACTGAATATGCAAGGTAATTTATCAACAATGTAATGTAACTACAATGCTTCTAAGTTTAATAATAAAATAGATGTGAAAATAATCCTCAGGAAATGAGTTTTTTTTATTTGTAATAAACAATATATAAATGTGCAAACAACAAAATTGGATAATGCTATAGAATCATTTAAAAAACATTGTTACTCTTTCTAAACCATACCTTATTATGGTGATGTATAATTCAAATAATATGGGCAAAATATTTCAAATTAATGTTTTTGACATGATATGCGACTATAAAAAAAGCATTTTAATGAATCATAACAGCTGATGTAAATTAAACTCTAGTTTTTCACATTTAAATAAAAATTTCTTCTTTTTTCCTTTACAGTACAATTTAAAAATATTAATGTTCCTCTTCAATCTTAAATAACTCTAAAAACAAAGTTCTTCATAATACATATTTAATTATACTATTTTATTGGACGGTAGAAGGGAGTTACAAAGAATTCACCAAAATTATTCCAAAACATTCTGTTATAATGCAAAGGATTACAGTTAATAAAAGATCCAAGACTTCAGTAAACATGATGTCTTGAAGAACATTTTACATAGAATTATTCACAGTTTGAATGGATATATAAACAAAAAACATCTAGAAAATTCACACATAAAAAATGGCACATTTTTTAAAACAAAAAGAAGTCTGAGTCCCAAAATGTTTAAACATAATACATATTAAAGTTCACTTTCAAGCTTTACTATAACTTGTATTTCTGTAACTCTTCTAATAATCTGACTAAAAGCACAAAAGCAAACAAATATCATCGCTACAATAAAAATTGAATCAGTCATTTCAAAAACTACATAAGTCACAGAACCTGAACTTTTCAGAAAAAAAAAAACTGTATTAGTCACAAGTAAATGAATTTTTATTGTTTTTTTTATGGGCTGTTTATAGAGTTTGGACTTCAGATTTTGTAAATATTGAATAATTTATATATTTTATGCAGAATAACAGAAACATTGTACCTGACTTACGTTGTTTTAGCGAGAAACAAGGTTAAGTAGTATTTAATTTTAACAAAACTGTCATATTAAACATACTTTTAATTAAAATTAATGAAGATTATCACTTATACAAGAACATTTTTATGTTTTAATATGGTATTGCATGCAAATGGTAATAATTGTAATATAATATGGAATCCACATATAATCTGGTATTGCCTGGAAAAATCACATAAGTCACTAATTTTATGTTTTTCATGTAATGAATGAAAATAAGAAGGTATTGTTTAAAGAGGAAGAGAAATACACTGACTTATGTGGTTATTACCCATATCATGGCTCGACCTTTAAGGATGCATTTGCGACAAAAAAAGTATATTTGGAAAAAACTTGACTTATGTGGTTTTTGAAATGACAGATTCATATATGCCTAAGAGAAAAAGTAATAAATCTAATTGCAAAATTCATACATTAGAAGAATTTGAATGGAAACACAGAATAATTCAAGGACTTTTAAAAATAAGGTACTTGTTTATTTTCTCATCAACCACTACATATGTATAAAAAATACTGTCACCAAACAATGGATTTTAAGGCCAAAATAACAAAAGCATGACATCACTTTTGATTTCAAATGCAGAACTAGCATGCAATGTACATATTCCATTTTTATTTGTTTTATAGATGAATCAGTTTAATTTTTCTAATGAAGGATTTAGATTGCTATTTCTGTGCTTTCCCTCTGTTAAAAAAAAATAATGACAATAAAAAGATCCCCATCTATTTTTAACAAAACTAATAATACTACTCTAAACTATTTTCAACATTATGGGATTCTGCCATCAGTGCACTCATAACAGGTATGATATGATTAGTTATCTGCAAATGGATAAACAATGATGATGTAATGTTAAAAACTGTGATAAGTGAATATCTATTACAAAACATGGTCTGATATCTCAAAAATTGTTTGGTCCACAATTTGAAAGCTTTATCTAATGTTTATGAGCATTTTATATGTTATATTTGTTATATAGGATTGTTGTATATGTTATATATGTTTACATTTTCTGAAAATAAAAAGAGCAATTTGTTCCTTCCAAACTTTCATTATTATGAATAATTATTACACCAATTCTAGAAAACTTAACTATAACAAGAGTAGTATGCAAAATCATAAACAAAGAATACCGATGCAAACAGCTATCCTGCGACTTTTACAGAGGTCTCTCATCTGGAAACATATCATGAAGATTTAAAATCAGGACAAGCTCCTAACTGAGGAGGGAATGAATATTGTAAAAGGTGTTATGCTGAATATTTTTCAGCAGGGTACAGTCCTGACAATCTTCTGTAGTACATGTATGGGGCAATTAGCTATTGTTATTGGTGAAAAATTATGAATGTGACGTCACACTTATGCATTGTTGGCATTAAATACCATTGTTTGGCAATGGTTATTATTTTTTTTAGAAAGTGTTCAGAGGGAAGTCATACCAGTTGATTGAAAATATGGAGCATAGTTGGAAGAAATAAATGAACAGATGAATGATAAAACAAATTTTCAATTTCAGAATGCAAATTATTAATTACAGAGCATGTGTTTATCTAACTTTATGTTTCCTATATTAGAGATAGTGCTTTTGTTTCATTTGGTACAGCCTCATTATTAAAATATTTAGCTTTAGAAAATTCAATTCTGCAATTTTATCCTTTGCAAACATTATCACATCTGTTTGTTTCTTTCCAATATTATGGCAAAGTTTTAAAAACATGAAATTCACTTTTAATTTTGATCAAATTAAACTTCCTTAGTGAGCTTAACATATTCTTATTTTCAACAATAAAATAAAATTTTACCCATGGCAAACAACTGGAAGTCTAAAGGTGATCACAACGATTTTATACCAGTTAAATAGCTTTTATTTATCATCAGAGGATGTAACATTGACCATTTTTGTCATTTGTTATTTCTTTATCTCAATTTTCACCTCAGTAACACACACTGAATTTACATAAAATATATAAATATAATATCCATTATTAAAAATTATTAAAGTTGTATCTATTATTTGCTGAAAAGTTTTAAAATTTTTAATCAAAATATCACCATATGACATATGGTAACATTATATCGCAAAAAAAATTATGCAAATTCTATTATAGAAAGTCAATGGAACGCTTTGAATTTAAACTAGGATTTCATTCAACACAAGGGATTTGTTCTAGTATACTTAGAAATAGAACCAAATCTCACATCATTTCATAAATTTAATACAATTATTCTAATTGCTAAACATATTGCATTGGTCATTTTTATTCAGTTACAAAATTGCATCTCATAAATCTTATATATTTGAAAAATTATGAGGTCAATTACCGGATCAGGGAAAGGAAGGAAGAATAATTCTTTTCAGAAGAGAAGTAAAACACCTGAATTTCTGGAGAGTGGTGTTCATCATTTTTTGGACAATAGCAAGAGAATACTCAGATACAAAAGTTATCTATTTTCCAGCTTAAAATTTCTAATCACTGATGCCAACTAGAAACTTTGTACCCTAAATTAATCCCAAAAATAAAACGTCTAAATGTGCAGATGATCCAGTTTTAGACATTATATGATTTTACTATTCAGACTGTTTGCATTTCTTGAATTTAAGCTAAAGTACTATCAATTTGATAATGTGTTTTGTTGCTGCTTTTAACACAACCTATTTCTGTGCAATACATTAAATCTATTTTTATTACCACTTAGTTCAAATTATTATTACCACTTTCTGCTGCAAAATGAAACATATATGGGTCAAGAAAAGACGTGGGATTAAAGCTTTTAATAAAATTGTGTGTGCTATCTTCTTTTTCTCTTATATATTGTCCCCAAATAAATCAGTAATTTCTTTCTTTTTATCATTACTCAATAAGTTCAATATTACAAGGTCTTTTAGCTGGACTATTGTCACTCTCATCTAAACTTTTTCTTTTATCTTTCACACAAATAAAGTCATCTAAGATTTGAAAGAATTTTTCCATTCTATCTCCAGTATATACAAATACATCATATTGATGCTGTTGTAGATATCTTGGAATATACTCTTCAAATTCCTGTTTAAATTTTACAATTTCATCCTTTGATGATATGCATAGTGGAACAAAGAATTTTATTAAACCCCATTGCTTGCGACGAATCATACCTCTAAAAATATATCGACCTTTTTCACTAAAAATAAATTTATTTCTTTCAGGAAGTGTTGCATCTTGGAATATAAGTTCAACAATCTCTTTGTCATTCAATTGCAATAGCCCATTTAATGCAGGAGGAAAATACTGATTATCATTTATAAAGGAGCTTTTATGAGAATGAGGGGTTTGTTGCCATAATTTCCTAAAGATTTTTTCATAAATGCAATGTGTATGGTCAACTTGATTTTTTTTATAAATTATTTCTGTCATTATCCTATAATATCTCAATTTAGGAAGAAAATTCCACAAATGACTTGCTGTTTTGACAAACAAATTTTGACATGGCCAATCTAACAAACATTTTAATGCTGAAAAAGTGCATTCATTAAATAGTTGTAATAATTGATCATCATTCATTTGAGAAATTAGAAAACATAAAACCTCACCATAACAATCTTTAGGAAGTTTTGGATTGTAAAGTGAAACTTCAAAATACTCATATTTTACATATAATGCTGTCTCTAACAAGAGCTCTTCTCTTTGGATTAGTTTTTGAAAAAAATATTCAGTTGCTACTTTATTTCCACTTTTTGCTACAAATTGAAACATAAATGGGTCAGAAAAAGACGTGGGATTTAGGCTACTAATAGAATTGTCTCTGCTATCTTCTTTTTCCCTTATATATTGCCCCCAATACATCAGTAATATCTTTTGACCATTATCTTTAAAATTTCTTTCATTATAAAAAGATTTTTTGTGGCCTTCAGGTAATTTATACCACAGTTTTTGAATGTCATTTTCTAAGCAGTAAATACATGCCAATGTATAACATGCAGTAATATCTATAGCCTCATATTTGATTAAAACCTCTGCTGTTCTCTTTTTATCTATTATACCCTGAATTGTCCAGCAGAACTTATTTGGCAGACCTAAACGTAAACCACAGCATTCGACATGGTACTCCATCCACTTTAATATCTGAAAGCCTACGGGTTGAATAAAACATAAAATTTTTTCTTTCAAAGTTGTTGGTATTATAATCTGTGGCACTTTTACTAGTACTCTTTCTTCAATCTTTGCCCATTCTTTTCCTCTTTCAATGTCAGTATCTTTGATGAAAGAATTATCATCTGATTGTGAATGTAATTGTAAATTTGAGAATTCTTCTATTAAAGCTCTAATATCATGCTGGTTCCATAGGGTTGCAGCTATCTGAACAAGAGCAGTGTGTACAAGTGATGGTTTAGTAATAAAATTCATTCTAAACTCAAATAAAAAATAAATATATAATAAAGTTTCACTAAATTAAGAAACAAACTTTAAAAATCTTATGAGGCTTAGCATACACACAAAAAAACTTTTCTACCAATCTTCAATATTTTAATGTTATTTCATTGTATCCTCAAGATAGATATTGCTAATATTGTAGTATATGTATTACAGAATCTTAAATATTTCACAAACTTTTCTTCACAACTGTTACAATAAATCATAGTACTGAAGACAGAGAGTATCTTTTCTGATATGAAATGATATGATGAGTTCAAGTAGATATGACAGTGTTTGGAAAGATGCTATTTGAATTAAAAATTGCCATGCATTGTAAAGTTGCATGAAAGTATTTCAAGATCATTTTCTAAACAACTGGCATAAAGCAAATTTCTTTTAAGCACAGAATTGTATAAAAGAAAAAGAAATGTGTATAATACACCCAGTACAATATGAAAAGTCAAGGAGTGTTCGTTTCTGTATCACTCATTAAGGCCATTACTGTAGTTATGCTTGCATGGGTGTATACTGGACACCTACAAAAAGAAAAAAAAACATACAAATGAGAATATAAAATATTTGAATCTAGAGAAAATGATAGTTTTTTTTTTCATGTTTGAGAATCAATTGGATAAATATTATAACAGTCTCCATTTCAGAGAAGAGTAAATAATTATTAGGGTCATTCTTCCAGAAATGTACATTTTCAGTGAGCTAAATTTTTAAGAGAAACAATTGCAAAATAAGGATATGAAAAATGCTTTTACATTGTTTGAACTTATTTAACTTCATGTCAGAATTTACCTGAACCATAAAAAAAATATTTATTAAGGATTCATTATTACATCATTTAGATACTACCTTCAAAACTATGATGTTCTACAGACATGTTTGCTTTATAAATTATTTGTAATAGTAACTAAATAGTGTGGTTTATTAATTTTTGGGTTTTTAGAATTAGCTGCTATATTATTTAATGTTACTATTTTATAATTCTTATCTGTTTATTAATTTTATGTGCACGGGCATAACTCAGTTTATTATGACATAAGATATTTTTCCAATAAAATTTTAAATATCTAATATTACCTTTTAAATTGAAGTTGAGATAAGTTTTAAAAAAGTACTCAATTAATAATAAATTATTTATCTTGAAACAGGTTTTTTTAAAATCAACTTTATAGACTCAATAAGTGGTATAAACTAGAGTTATGACAGCCACAATCAGAATTTGTAACACTCTCTGGAACATTATTTTTAAGAAATATTAATATATTTTATTATTTGATTAATTGCATGTATTTTATTATTATAAGGCACTACATTTCTATTATTAGATATTTTGTATTAAATTTTTATTTTCATATTACATTTCATGACACCGTTTATATATTTCAAGGAGAATGAGCTATTTATAATAGAAACAATAACAGAACTAAAAGTTTAGCACATAAAATTAATAATAATGGTCTGAAAAGCAAAATTCTTGTTAAAAATTTGCAGCAAGAAAAAAACTGGATGATACAAAGATAAACAACTTTCAAGTTAATCAGCACAACTGATAAAGTAATTCAAATCACTGAAGAAAATACTAAATTAATGGGACCAGAAAGGTTTGAAACAAGGAAAATAAACTGAAGTTTTATTATGGATTCAGAACCCTGTAATCAGTTTTGATTATTACTTATTTTTGCATTTATTTATTTATGTCTTTTAGGAAGTAAAAAATATTTATTAAACTGTAAACACAGTAGCAAAAGTTTAATATTGTACTACAAGAAAATTAATCTTGCAAAACTAGTTTTGCCATGATTTTTAAGTCCAGGTTAACTATACATGAGTCATAATTTATCCTTTATACTGCTTATTTTGTTCTCTATCTGTTATACTTTAAAAACAATTAAAAATCTGTAAAAACTTAAAAATATATACAAGAATAGATATAAATATATATATAAGTCTGTATGAAATTCTTTTTTACAAATACCCCTCTTCTCTATTAGATGAGGTATTGAAAATCAAGGTCTGTGTGATAAATAAGAACACAGCATATATGAAGAGGTAGGATTAATTTACTATCCACAAATCATAAATATGCACATTAAAAGCAAATACATAGACAGAGACCCTTATAATCTGACTAGAAAATTGATAATAGCGAAATTATATTAAAATTTTTATTCAAAATACAAGAGTTTGTGATAATTTATGCACATAGCAAATCAAATGGTGAAGTTAACTTTTCTTAACAGGATGATGCAATTCACAGGAGAAAAGAAGTTTTAATTGTTTTCAAATGCTTCTTTGATTGTAATGTAAAAATTTTCTCCCAGACTGAAACCAGTACCGAGATGTTGCACTCAGAACTCAGATTGATATATACATAACTCTTTTTAATTAGGGTGATCACAAGTGAAGAAAAAGAATCTACCGATTTTAAGAAATATTAATATATGAAACTCAAATATTTATAAACTGTAAATGTTACCTCAGATTGTATATTACTGACTTCTTTTTTTCCTTTTTCACAATGTACCTTCCAATTTGTCCTTTTTCACTTGTAGAATGGTAGTTTGATTTTGTATTGTGCCCATCAGCTACAATTAAAACAAGAAAGAGAAATCATGCCACAGACAAAGATACTATAAAACATAATTAGTATCTAATACTGTAACATATAATTAAAGTTGTACATCATAGACTAGCTTCTAAAGGAAAAAAAAAATCCTGCAAAAAATATAACAATTATTTTTGAATATGTAATATTAACATGAGAACTTAAAACGTAAATAGGACTTTGTAGCGATCGCATTTTAAATTAAAACATTTTATAGTCTACTTCAATAACTATGTATTAAAATTTTGTTACAATTTGAGCTGTTTTAAGAGCACAAGAGATTGAAAAAACTGCAAGTCAGAAAGAGTGATTAACAAACTAAACAATTTTCATTTTCAAAATGTGTTGCTTCATTAAAATGCATTTAGCACAAAAAAAAAATTGTCTGCAGACAATAAAGTATTTAAAATTGTTTATAGTCAGTTCTTACTGTCCCTTTTGATAAGGCATATGCTACTATCTATCAAACTAGTCGGATGTGCCAATCCCAAAACTTTCTTCTATCTCATACATGTTAATGCTTAAAAAAAAACATTTTTTTTATGACACTTCTAGTTTTTTACCAATAAATGTTTCAAAACCATGGGGGAAGGGTGGGGGGGGGTGGGAGACACAGATTTTGTAATGGAGTCTAATCTACAGGTAATATACCAAAAAACATGAAAAATTTTGCTTATTACAAATATGGAAATTAAATCTAGATTCAACAGCTTGGTGATTCAGTACAATTTTTTCCAATGGCTACTGTACCTGTCCAAAAATTGAATAAAATTCGCCATCACCAGTCCACCTTCTAGCAGATTTTCTCCAAAATTTTATACAAACCACGGTCTATTACATTAAATCTAAATATAAAATTTCGTAAAAAAATATTCATAAATTCTTCCCTTAAATTACAAAACATTGAGACAGTTGTACAGTGCCCTTTTCTGGAAGAATATCCCCATTTTTAAAAGGGACATGACGTCCATAGTCAAAAACATATACATATATGAAGTTTGGTTCAATTCTATGCATAACTTCATACTCTTTTCGATTATAAAATAATGAAGATGGCACCAAAATTGACATCACAGTTCCTTCTTCTGGTGGAACATCCCCAAATTCAACTGGGTACTGTTGACCATAATCAAAAGCATGTATATGAAATATAGTTCAATTCTATGCATAACTTCATACACTTTTCAATGATACAAAGAGGACACACACATACGGACAGACAGACATTTTGTTAAAAAAAAGATTTTCCAGATCTCTGACACCTAAAACATATAATTCCATCGAAAAAAGATTCAATAACAATACTTTCTTCTACTATAGATAGAAGAAAGTAAAAATATAAATAACATTCAAATTTGTTGCAAACTCAACATTTTAAGAAGTTAGTTTTACTAAAGGACAGACAGATACAATACAAAGATAGAATAATAACAAAAGTCAAACATTTCAATATTAACATTAAAATTTTGTTATGTTTGAAAAGATATATAATTAAACTATATTTCAAAAGAAAGAAATCACGCAATATAACATTTAAATTGTTCTATGTAGCTCTAAAAAAAAAGAACTGAAAATGCTAGTATGACCACTTTAAGTAGACTGTATCATGCTACGATTTTCAATGACTTATTACAATTTTATAGTAATGTAATCCTTACTTACTTTGTGAAAAGATATTTACAAACATTACAGTGCAGGTGAACAGTCAAACAAAAAGCAAGAAAATGAAACAAAATTCATAAACATACTTGAAGTGAAATACTAAAATTTTGTTAATTTTGAAGCAACTTCAAATAACTGTCCATACATAATAAAGTATCCAAATTATTTTGTGTGACCTTCTACAGCAACTACTCAACATGGTTATTGTTAACTGAAACAACAACCTATTTAAATTTGCTTTGTTAAAATTTCTTAAGATAGTTAGAACATAGATGAATTGACAGACAAACAAAAATCCGAAATTCTTTTCAATTATATTGAAAAGAGAAAAATACACTATATATAATTACGATTCTTATATGCATTAAAAATTCACATATTCTCTTTAATACAAATGATAAAGACATAAATAGAGACTATGAACAATGCATTTTCATTTATTTTCTATAAATATGAACAGATATAAAACGGGAAAACAACCACGGATGGACATCAAACATATGAACAGCACACATTTATTACCTTTTAGAATGAAATTTTAGCATATGATCTTCTGTGGTTCTTATGTCCGAAACATGGATTTAAAAACAGAAATCATAACAATGTTTAATAAATTATTGTTTAATTTTATTATGAATTAAAAATCTGTTATATTATTCAGAATCATATGCAATCAATGTTTCTGAAACATTTCATTCACATATAGATGAAAATGATTCAATGTTGAAGGAAGAAAGTAACAGGTTTATATTTAAGAAGATCCTAACTATAACTTTGTAGTTTTTTTTTGACAATGTTGAAGGAAGAAAGTAACAGGTTTATATTTTAGAAGATCTTAAATATAACTTTGTAGTTTTTTCTCAATCATAAATAAAAAATTACCTCAGATAGCTTTTTATTCTCAACATTTTTGTCAGCATTCAGTTTTCTTTTCGCCTTCATTAATTTAGTAGTTTCCTTCTCATGAGTCTCTAGACATTTTTTTTTGGCCAACTGTAGAAAGATGTATAATATAATGTACACAAGTTATTTTTATTTTCAAAACATTAGTTCCAATTATAATGCATGCAATCAAACACAAGTACAAGATATACAATTTCAGAAAGAAAAAACAATCTAGAAAATTATAAGGGAAAAAAGAGCGGGGGGGGGGGGGGATTGCAACAGTGCATTTTAGAAAACTCTACACCTTATTTTGACATCATATTTGGATTTTTTGGTACATTTTTCTTTAGACTTCTTCTTTACACTTTTCTAGCAACTAAATTTTTGAACTAATTGACATGAAATTTTTTCCGATCAAAGTAAACGATTTTGGGTATTATTTGGTTAGTTGGGTGCTAGTAATATATATATATATATAAATATATAACGGACATTCAAAAAGAAATGAGCCAGAATGTGCAAACCGGTGACAGAATGGTAATATCATTGCATCAGTAACAAAGAGGGTTTCTGACAAGAGCACGGAAGTCCACATGCTCGGCGCTAGAGGGGCATGAGTGCAAGTCACGTGACTACAAAGCTAGCAGAAGCATGCATCAGTCATGCAACGCTCATTCGTGTTGTAAGCAGTGAAAAGGAGGCATCAAAAGAAGTGCAAAGAAGTGTTGTTCGTTTTCGGACAGCAGAAGGAGTAAGGGGAACGGACATTCATGGAAGAATGTCACGGTGACACTGCATGTCCCTTGCAAGGATCAAGGCGTGGCACAAGCGCTTCAGGGAAGGACAGGTTTCCTTAACTAACCGATACTGCACGGTCTGGAACTCCAAAATGCATTACTGATGACATCGACCAGCTGGTTGATGAACTTGTTATGCCATTTTTGGTGCCCTAAAAAAGGCTCTGAGGGGCAAACGATTCACCTCAGACGACGACATCAAGCAGTACGTGCGGGACTGGATCACATCGCAGCCCCAGGAATTTTATGAGACAGCTATTCATCGCCTTGTGTCTCAGTGGAACAAGTGCCTCAACAGCCAGGGCCAATACTTTTGAAATACATGTACAGTCAAACCTCGTTAACACGAAATCGCTTAACGTGAAATTTCGCTTAACACGAAATAATACTGAGGTCCCGTCAAATGAGTCTGAAAATAAATGTTAATTAATTCATTTAACACGAAATAGAATTTCGGAAAATCCCGCTTAAGGCGAAAATTTTTTTTGGCTCCAAAGTAAAAAAAAAAAAAAAAAAAAAAAAAAAAAACCTTACGCAATGTTTCCGATATTTCAAACTTACATTTCACATACTCTTATTAAAGATGGAATTTTCTCATAGTTTGTAAAAGATATAAAGTGGAAAAGGGTTTCAGAAAATCGTGAAATACTGAATTCTTGACTAATCCCTTCTTTCCTTTGATCTCTGATGTGCGTAAGTGTTCCCACATTACAGTCCTCCACAATGAATGAAAGATTGCGTGAAGGAATTTCTTTTTTGAAAGCGATTGTTCCATTACCCGGTTAACTGTATTGACAGTGACATAAACCGGGTGTCCGAATTCCCCTATCTGTGAGCGAAAGAACTGACAATCCTTACTTCACTACCTGACTAACATAATTGAAACTCTGTTCACAGTTTCTCTGTAGAATTCTGTGAAAGATGAGTCAAAAACAAGCTGTATCTTTAGAAACCAAGCAAAAAATGTTAAATGAAGTTAGCAATAAAGTGCTGAAAAAATCAGAAAATGACTAATTTATTAATGAAATATTCTATTTCTTATTAATTTCTGATTTTATGAGCAGGAAAATGTTTGTAGGTTAATTTATTTAGTTTTTATATCTGACATAGATGGCCCTACTATTATGACGGTTAACACGAAATTTCGGATAATACGAAATAAATTCGCAGTCCCTTCAATTTTGTGTTAACAAGGTTCGACTGTACTAGTTTCTGTTCCTAGGCCTCTGGCTCATTACTTTTTTAACATTCCTAATATGTACACATATATATGTATATTTGGTACTTCTCCATTATCCCGTCGACTACTTTCCATAAAAAAATAAAGGTACTTTTCGGTTAGCCGGGCGCCAGTGATATATATACATGTATATATATATACACACACACATATATACATATCTATGTATACATATATATACATACCCATAAATATACATATATGTATGTACATATATACATATATATGTATATACATATGTATTTATATATGTGCATATATCACTGGCGCCCGGCTAACCGAAAAGTACCAAAATAAACTATCGCCAAGCAAAATTATCGACAAATAAAAAAATGGAAGAATGTTGTCATTCTAAATTTTAACTATTCTTCACATTTTTTACAATGCTTTTTCTCTTTTAATATTATGACATAATTGTTATTTTAATAATTAACAAATCAGTAAAACATCACTAAAAATGCAGATAAACGTCGAATTAAAAAACACTTGATGATAAACAAACAAATGTACTGAATCTGACGTCAAGCGAATGTGATGCCACAACCATGCATTTTTGGCATTAAATCACATAGTTTGGCAATAATTTTTTTATTTGTAAGTGGACAACAGGATAATGGAGAAGTACTGTATATATATTTTTTAATGGCACCCGGCTAACTGCAAAGTACCCAATGTTGACCATGGACCCAATAATATGTTAAAATTGTCTAAATTGAATATTTTTACAGGAGTGTCAAAGTCAAAATAAAAAGGGGGGGGGGGTAAAGCAATCAACATTAATTTCAAATATCTGCCATTTTGGTAATTTTTTTAAAAACTTTTCCAATGATTTTTTCAGTTTTATTCCATAAGAAATTATGTTAAATAATATAAAGAAATGAATTTCTGATTTCAGACCATGTTTCGAATAAGCTGGAATCTATGCAGGCCAGACATGTTTTTCAAACCCAAGATTCTAGACAGCTATATGAGACAGCATCTGGAATTTTTTGATTAAAAAAAAATGGTACTTTTCGGTTAGCCGGGCGTCAATGATATGTGTACATATATATATATATATATATATTTCATACATGTATACGTGTATATATATATATGTATGTATCTACACCTACACATATATGTGTGTGTTTATATACATGTATATATATCATTGGCACCCAGCTAACCGAAAAGTACCAAAAATATATATATATGATGCAATTCAAGAAAGATTAATAAACGTTTGTGAAAAAACAGAATGTTCATAAATCTTGTCAATTGTCTAAAAAAAAACAAATTTGGCCAATTTTTTAGACAATTATAAGTAAATGTGATCTTAGTATAGAGCTAGAAATTTCTGAAATCTATAATTTCAGTATTTGATGCCTATTACATTGTAATTCATGAAAGTACAGAATGGAAATCCATTTATAATTTCAGTATTTGATGCTTATTACATTGTAGTTCATGAAAGTACAAAATGGAATTCCATTCAGCTGGTTGTTTTTATTAAAATATATGATGTAAATTTTAAGAAAGAGTGAGAGGCTTCCAAAAAAGAATTCCTATGTTCCGTACAACCCCCCATAGCTGATATTTTTGATTGAATACATTTTGTCATTTTAAACACTGCAAATAATAGTGCTTCTGCCAAGACTGATTTTATAAAAAGGAACAATTACAACATTAAAAGAAAAATGTAACAATCGAGGATATACATTTAAAAACATGCTTAAAAATTTATTGTGAATTATATTCATACACATCAGGCTTAATCATCATCAATCTTGTAAATAACTTGAAAATATGGATAGTGAAGTTAAGAAGATCTAACTTCTTATACAAAATTTTATAGCTTTGTACTATCTACTTATAATAAAATCCGAAGGCAAAAAATTGTCTGTAACCATTCCAGGTACAACCACTCTGATCTGCGAATTGACCATAGTTAAACGCCATGTTAGGCTTAATGAAGAATCTATTCTAGCATATAACAACTAATCGATAATTTCTCCTACTTGAAATCATGTCTTTCAAAACAAATTAATGTTTGTGAGATGGCTTACATTAAATTATGTTTATATTCTGAGATAACTTCAGTTGAAATTAGGTTTATTGCTCCATGAAAGTAAATAAACAAATGATTCATTCGTCATGAACGTTTAAAATATTAAACCATGAAGGCAACCGTTCGGAAAGCGATCGCAAACGGAAGAAGTTGCTTTCCTCCGTGATACTTTCTAAATTACTTCATTCATTCGCTGTGAGCCTTTATCGCCATCTATCGGAGATTAATATAAACAAAATTTTGAATTGAATACAGTAACCTTTCACTTATATGCGATACACTGTAATTATTTTTCAGCACCAGTTCTTTTTTAAAGTAATTTTCTCCTCATTTAATCACAGAATTTATAAATCGAATTTTACTGTTTTAAAATAGTGGTACAAAAAGGAATTACTCAACATCGCGTATAAGTGAGAGGTCACTGTATTTCTCATAAAATGTAATTAGAATATAAGGAACATGTAATTGTAATACTGTGTACTACATGTATTAGTTATATCAATGAAATAAAAATTTGTATATTATCATAGTAGAAACTTTGTAGTGAAAATAAATTTGTAATTTAATAAGAGAATTTAAAAAAAAAATACTTATTTAATAAAAGATGATCTTTAATGATCAAAATTTATCATAGATTTCTTTAGGCAATTTAAAAATCAGAATTTAATTTGAGATAAACTTTTTAAATTTTAAGTTATTTAATTATTATTTTGGCAAATAAACTTCCTGTTGAAATTGCACTTTGTTCTGTATTTTATCAATTTTGATTGCATTATAAATAAAATTAATATTTTATATCAAATATAATTAAAATATAAGGAATATAATGTAATACTGTGGTACAACAAGTATTAGTTATATCAATGCAGATAAAATTTTGAATTTTAACACAGTAACTTTGTAGTGAAAAAAAAAATTATCAGTCATATTAATCCAATTAATAGATGCGATTTAATTAAGAAATAAAATAAAATAAATTATTTTAATGATCGAAATTTATTACAGTTGTGAAATCGGAATTTGAATAATGAAATGTTTACTCTGATATAGCAGGGCAGTTTAATAGATCGAAATGATGCAGATTGCCAAAATGACTCGAAATTTTTAATGTCACTTAAAAATCTGCCTGGTGAAGTATTAGAGCAGCTTTTTACGAGGTTTGTATGCAAATCACCACCCCGATGTAATTAGGGATCCGCTAGCGGGCGCAAGTGGGCCCGGAGATGTGTTAACTCAGCAATGGGTGTTTAAAGAAGTTTGTTGATCAAAACAATGTTTTGAAGATTTTATCATTCTTAATCTTTACAGAATCTTTTTATAGTGAAATCTTTAAACTATTGAAGTTCAATCAAAACAGTTTATTTCCTTCGGGACTGTTGTTGTTTATATCAAAGGATTGAATATTATTTCATAACATCTTAATGCTGTTTGTTTGTATGAAGTCTTATGAAAATGGAACGTAACATTCCGTCATTTTTGACGGGGGTTATATACTAGTACATTATATAATTTCAATTAGCTTCTGAAGGACACCTGCCCTTCCCACTTCATCCCTTCATTGTTTTGGGAAAAAGTAGAATGGGTAATCAGCCGAATGTGGTGTTACCATAGTTACTGATCTAACATAAGCACGTGGAAATTGACCCTGAGAAGTCAATTGAAATTACATTTAGTATAATAAAGTTTTAACTGTTACACCAGGTTACAATTTTCAATTTAACTCGATAATTTATAAATGGAGATTATTAAAAGATCACTATCAGACAAAGTACTTGGAGTTTTTAATTGATATAACAAATCATCTTAGTAAAAAAACTTCAAGGCAAATTTCATAATGTTGTCATGTTGTTTATTAGTATTGGTCAGTTCAATTTTACATGCAGATTTCATGTCCTGAAAATGAAAAATTTTTTGCTTGAAAAGTATTTGTAATTTTACTCACTGTTATTAACACTTTTAATATATCTTATTTGCTCATTAAAAAATCAAATTAGTACATTTAGGATTTTATTTACAAAGCAAAAAAAAATTCATCATCGACTGTTTGGGCCATCCCAAGATGAAATTTCTTTGAAATATATTGTTTATTTAAAACTATAACATTCTCATGTGTAAGCATTCTTTTTTATAACAGAATATACTATACTAATTAAAATATTACACAAATTAATTCTTTAAGTCCATGTTTTGTAATATTTTTTCAATAAAAAGCAGATAACCCTGGTTTTTGAAGCCTCTGTTACCACATATAATTTATTTTTCTTTTTGTTAAAACAATGTATCACATGACACATTAAGTAAGCATGTAGCAATATATATATATATATATATATATATATATATATATATATATATATATATATAATTGTTTTTTATGTACAATTTGCTTTTGTTTATATATCAAGATAGACAAATGGCTTCTTTATATATTAAATAAATTGTATAATATTGAAAAAGTCACTTCTGCAGATGAAACAATGCGCCCCTATACTGGAAAAGTACCAAAAGGTCTTTAGAAGCATTAAAATTATGTTGATATTAATACTTTCTTTCATGATTTTCAAAATTAATTGAACATACAATTTTAATCAATATCTTAAAAAGTAGATTAAAATCATTAAAACTCATATATTACTTTTAAATGCTAAAGGTGTAAAATTAACAACATATTATAAATTAAAATAACTTTTATTAGTTGTTTTACATGTTTTGACTCTTTTCGAGTCATTTTCAAATACAAAATGAGAATATTCTAAAGTTGCACAGGCTTTGAAGTTATTATTTTCATGTACTTTTTTTTAAATTACTCACGTTATCTATTAATTTTTACTTGGTTGTTTATTTTCATATCTTTGACCATGGAGTAACTCTAACCACAGTTTCGGTAAATTACAATATGTAACGATGCGGCATCTTTTAATTTACTGAAACTGTGGCTAGAGTTACTCCATGGTCAAAGATATGAAAATAAACACCCAAGTAAAAATTAATAGATAACGTGCGTAATATTTAAAAAAGTACATGAAAATAATAACTTCAAAGCCCGTGCAACTTTAGGATATTCTCATTTTGTTTTTGAAAATGACTCAGAAAGAGTCGAAACATGTAAAACAACTAATAAAAGTTATTTTAATTTATATTATGTTGTTAATTTTACACCTTTAGCATTTAAAAGTAATATATTATAACAAAGTGTTATAATTTATTATATTATTAAAACTCATCATAAAAAGATGAAATCTCAGTGGAAATTTCACTAAAATGTGTTATGTGCAGTTAAGTTATATGCAGATTTTAAAATAGAATGCCTTATTTTTAAGTGAAAGTATAATGTGAGTCAGGTCCTATCACATGTATTTGGGATATAAATATAAGAAATACACCTTTTTTCTTATTATTCATTAAAAGAAAAAATCAAGAAAGTATTAATAAAATCAAGAAAGAGAAAAAAGGAGGAACAAATGTAATTCTTTAGCTAAACTGAAGCAAACAAGATCAGACAGCTATAATTTTGTACCATTGCTTTTCTCATTAAGATCTTCAAATCCCACAGAGAGTCAATTTTAAAAATACTGGATATAATAAAATTCCACAATATTTAACTGCTGCTATTAGAAATTTAGTAAAATTCTCATTATAAACTTACTTTGCGGAGAATGGAAGGGGGGGTGGATGCCAAAATCATTGTTTCCCCCCCTCCCCCCATGAAGAAAAACCTAGTTTCGGCCCTGCTCCTAATTATGTTCTACTAAAGAAATAATAGAAATTATGTTGTAAAAACCTTATTAAGGTTGCTTACAAACATCATTTTGATAAGAATTGAATAGTGCAAGAGAACAAAAGTTATGTGTTTTGGTTTTCGTTTATATTTGTGATGTAAATGAATAAATATACTAAGTTATGTGTTTTGGTTTTCCTTTATATTTGTGACGTAAATGAATAAATATACCAAATTTACTTTATTTTTAACAATCCCATGATTCTTATATTTCTTTTCTTCTTTCTAAAATACTTGTAAAAGTTACAATTTCTTAACAAGTCAAAAATATATGAGTCATACAACTACAAAATTCTTGAAAGGAAGTAATAAAAAAAAAAAGATTAGCTCTGATGTGCGTTCCTTCAGTAAGTAAAATGATGATAAATTAACTCACGTTTCAGAAATCTGTTTGACGAATGATCAGTCAAGACTTATTTTGAATTCATGAACTTTTCAGATGTGAATTTAATAAAGCATGAACAGACGCAATGATCATGAATATCATGATTCTTGAAGATTATGAACACAGCCAAACAATGCAACTGGTTGATTGGTAAACAGGAAGAGACGAGAGCTACATAAAACATTCAATATCGCTAGGGGCTACGATTTGCCAACCGAAGCCAAGATTTATACGAGAAATCTCACAATTCAAAGTTCAGTAAATAATCCTATACATAATAAAATAAGCAATTATTTGTTTACAACGATATCACACACCGTTACTGCCTCAGCTGCAGCTCTAATCAACCAATCGATCAATCTAAAATTTCATAAGCAGACATCATCGTCTGTTTACTAAAAATAAGTATATTGGAGCTATAGGTCTCAAAGCCCACCCCCCTTCAAAGTTCAAAGTAGGAATATTGTGATGGAAATGGATTAACAAATTTTTATTCAATTTCGTAAACGTAAGTTGTATATTTATAATAACTTCCTTTGTTAATTAAAGCATCGTAAAACGGTTTCTTAGATTACTTAAGTCTACTATGACTTTCGTAGTTTTCGTGATGTGTTTTTACTCAGCATTTAAGAAATGCTTCCTGTTCTGTTTGTTTCTTTATTGTAACAATAAATAATCGCTCATCTAAATTCTTCCTCCCTCTACCACCCCCCTTCGAATTTTTTCTGCTTTCCTCTTCTCCTTCCCTTGCACAAAGTTAAGAAAACATTGAAACTCTAAGGCTGCTCTTAATTTATAATTTCATGTGTTAAAATCTTAGCGAAACTGAATAAGATTTTAACTCTTCACGTAAAATTAAGTATATATTTTAGAAAAATTTTGACAACTAAGAAAAAAAGAAGCATCCTTTAAAAAGTGTACACAGAAAACAGAAATTAAAAATATTAATATCCTGAGGAGATATTTTAAATGTACGACTGCATCCTACGCTCATAGGATAAACTTTAGCGAGGGGAATGGGGAAGTTAACTAACGAGCAGCCTTAATATTTATTTATTTTTTGCCATATTTGTAAATCTCTAGTAATAATGATAAATAAGTAATCAGGTAATATAGTTAATCAAAGTTTTTACATCGTTGAGAGCAGACAAATAATACTGAGACTTCAGACAGTCTGCCTTAGTTAAAAAAAAATGGTATTACTCTATTATCTCGTCGACCACTTTTCATAACAAAAAACTATCGCCAAACTGTAAGATTAAATGCCAAAAATGTAGTCCCATTTACTTGATGTCAGTAGCATAAGCATACGTGTTTGTTATGTCATCAAGTGGTTTTTAATTCGACATTTGCTGTATTTTTCATTATGTTTTACTGATTTATAAGTTATTTCATTAATTAAAATAACAATTGTGTCCTTAAATTTTTATATTTTATTTATTTATTTATTTTGATATTCTAATGGCAACGTTCTCCTGTTTATTTGGCATTGCAGTTTGGCGATAGTTTTTTGTTATGAAAAGTGGTCAACGGGATAATAGAATAGTACCAAAAAATTCCCCATAGTAATAAAACTAGTAATTACTTTGACAAGGGGTTTGACACAGTAGTCTCTACCTCATACATCCCGTGTGTCATCGAAGAAGAGGGCTAAAAAAAAGAAGCAGTCATCCATCCAAAACTTTTTCAAAACTATAAAACTGTTAAGTTTTGACTTTTTTATCTCATGCCTAACTTTTCTCAGTTGTATAATCATTTAGCAATAAACAGTAAAGCAAATGTAAACTTTTTTTTTAAAGTAGGCTTATGTTTTGGTGTTAAAGGAATATTTCTTCAAACAAATCAGAAAGTGGTACTGTTATGTTAGCTCGGCACTAATGATATATATACTAATAATATTATAAATCCAATTGTGTGTGTAAATGTATGGCTGAAGCCAGTATCAAAATGGAGAATTTAATGACTGTGTATCTTTGCATATAGGTTGATTATAACCGGAAATGAACATAGACTGGTTTTTATTTATTTTATTCCAATATTTTTCTTAACAATTCAAAATTTCAGTATTTTTATAGAGAATAAATGGACATTTTTTCGTATAAAATTTTATAATGGTTAAATTTACTTTTATCGTTGCCAATACTTAATCAAAACCCAGAATAATAAATTTTACCCAACAATTTAGTTTCAATTGAAAAATTTTCATGTGAAAAATTAAAATGAAATAAAAAAATTTAAGAATTAAAAAGAAGATTAAATAAAATTATTAGAAACAATACGTACTTTTTTTAGTTTTTAATAATAAAACAAGGTTTCAATATGCATAACTATGGGAAACAGGCGAATATGACGTCATACGTCGAAAATAAAGCGGATATGCTTTGATGTTGAAATAAAATGATCTTGGGTTTTTCTTTCCTTTTTTTCTTTTTCTTTCCTTTTGTATAGTAACAATACTTGGCGTTACCCTCTGCACACAGCTAATATTACTATACTGTATTTTTAATTTAAATAAAAAAAATTAAAAAGAAATTTGAAAAGAAAATGGACAGCAAATGTCAATAATATGCTTCGCAAAGTTATCCATGTCGAAAATGACATGAATAGCAGGAAATATTTTTTTCATTCTTAAAACTAAAAAAAAAATAACTTGATTACCTAAAAAAAAATGGCGAATGTTAATAGATCCATTTTTTTTTTATAAAACCTAAAGATTTAATATTATTTCGTTAAAGTAACATAACTTCCACTATGCCAGTATTGAAAAATTGGCTCCAGAGTGTGAAGTATATTGTTACAATCAGGACATATTGTAAATCGTGGTTTGGCAACTGGATTTTATTTTCGCATTTCTTTTAGTTTTAAAAGAGTAAACATTTGTTGTCATTTTAAAAGATAACTTTTTTGAACATTCATTCTAATAATATTATAAATCTGACTATGCATGTGAATGTTTGGCTGAAGTAAATGTCAAAACGGATGATTTAATGACCCTGTATCTTTGCATATAGATACATGGATTATAACCCAGAAATGGTAATAGGCTTGATTTTATTTATTTTTTCGAATATTTTTCTTAATAATTAAAAATTTCATTATTTTCATAGAGAATGAATGAATATTTTTCCTGTAAAATTTTACTAAGAATTTTACGGTGCTAAGCATTATCGTTGCCAATAAATACAAAACCTGAAATACTAATTTTTCCTCTACAATTATATTTCAATTGAACGATTTCCACGTAAAAAATGAAAATTCAAAAGAAGATGAATTTCCATGATATTTGAAATGAAAATATGGAGTATTTGTTATTATACATGAAGTATGATTATCGATTACGTTGAGAAGAAAATTTCTGTCAAAGACTGTGTTATAATTAGAAGGAAAAATGAACAATAATTATTTTATTAAGAAAAGATTTCGCTTGGACCACGGAACTATGAAAAAGATCGTCCTTGGCTTGGACAAATATGAGGTCATAAATAAAACATGTATTTTCAAATATTGGTAATAATATAAGGAGCATGAATATAGTATATAATGAAAGTAGATAGATAGTGGACATCATATTTATGATGAAAAATGGAAATATTTTTTATTGATACTGATTAATAATAAGCCTGAATATCAGTTACATACAGATGTCAGTTTTCTGCTAAAATTTACAACATGATTGCCTGGAAAAGAAAATTAACAAGAATTATGTCATTAAAAAGGGATTTCTCTGGGGGGAAAATGACGTCATATTTGAAAAATAATAGACATTTTCCAATATGTTTTAAAAAGGAGTGTGAATCACTTCCGTATAGAGATGTGGGGAGGGAAATTTTCCAAAATGGAAAATTTTCCACTATGTTTTTCCGGAAACTTTTAAATGTGTAACAGACAATTGTTTAGTAAATTTTTTATAGGACATATTTGAACTTTCTATATTTTCTTTTATTAGTCAATTTCTGTACCATTTAAACAAAAACTACAGGTTATAATTCTAACTTAAGATTTGTCATATTGTTTAATTTACAACTCATAACAAGTCAATTCATCCTTTCATAATAAAAGAGCACTCACAGAAAATGAATCACCCATTTCTCTTGTTATTTGATATTTGGCCCAATATGGTATTTTTTAATTAATTACTGAGACATTTATACATGCATAAATAATTATTAAGGCTGTTCTCAAATCCGAAAGGGCTACTTTCAGACACATCTTTTAATTCATTTCTGTTCAGAAATGCATGAAATGGGCAGATGTTGAAATTCAGAAACTTTGTAATCAGAACACGTCTTCCCTTTTTTGGATAAGACAGAAGATCCTACAGAAAACACTATCAAAGTTGGCATTTTGAACTGAATTCTTGATAACTCAGAGCCAGAAAGGAGAAAAGTGTGTTCTTGCATGACAAAAATTGCCTATAACTCGATAATTAATTTATTTATCAAAAAATAGAAAACTCATTTTGATTGCAAATCGCTTCGATAGTCAGGCCTGCCAATTTTATGCCTTTGCATTTAAAAACGAGTAAGAAATTGTGTCAGAAAGTTTCCCGTTGTTCAGAAGATCATTTGAGAACCACCTTAAAAAATAATTATATTTTAACTTTTCAGCTTTACACATGATTGAAAACTTATAAATCACAATTTCTATGCTTTGCTAATTATTTAATGTTTTTGCTTCTTGTTTTTTGTTGGAAGGGGAAAACTGAAAACCGCATCACATCCAGAGTTGTTGAAAATACTCCAGTTTTGTTTACTTGTAGCCTCTAGTGAACGAGAGTTTAATTTTACAATACTTTATTAATTTAGTGGCTTAGAAAATTTTCCAGAAAATTTTTGGAAAATTTCCCAGAAAATTTTCTATTTTAAAATTTTCCGGAAAACCCACAACTCTACTTCCGTACATTAATAATACAAGGATCAGTAAGTATAGAAAGTAAATGAGTTTCACACCATATTTAAAATGAAAAATTTAATTAAAAAAAAAAATCTATACTGATTATTAAGCATAAGTATCCGTTATATGCAGATGAGAGTTTTCTGCTAAAAATCGCTTCATAATTTTAAGAAAAGGAAAATGAACATGAATCTATTATATTAAAATTTGACCGTATGTTTGTATTTCGCAGCTACTCCTAGACTGTGGAACACAACAATTACACAAGTTCACATGTGAAAAGAATATTATTTTTAGAACTTTCAAATACTATTTTGCATAGCAAACTTCATATTATCTGGTCTGTACAAATCTGTTTTAAGCCAGAATCCTCTTGACAAATCAAATCAAACTGTCCGTTTCTGTTTGTCACTATAAACTTTTTTAGAGTATTCTTTGTCGATTACAGAAGTTCACATATGAAAAGCATATTATTTTTACAACCATGACTTTCAAATATTACCTTAACATAGTAGGCTTCATATTATTTTGTCTATACTTCTGGTTTAATCTAAAATCCTCTTTCCCAATCAAATCATACTGTTCCTTTGTCACTATTTACTTTTTTATACTACTTACTTTTTTACTCAATTACAAATGCTCACATGTGAAAAGCATATTATTTTTACAACTACAATACTACCTACTACCTTGACATAGTAGGCTTCATGTTATCTGGTCTATATAATAGCGCTATTACACGTGAATTGGGAGCGACAAAAAATCGCCTCCACAAACTCCTCTCACCAGATCATTCAGCCGGGGTTGCCAAAATAATATCTGAACCCGCTCCTTTACTCATCGCTCTAAATTGGCAGCCAAGCGAGCGACCATGCCAATATGATGGTTTTCATTTGCGGCTTTTAACAAGATTTTCGGTTAAATTTTAATAGCACATTGTATAAAACAGACATTTCTTTGAACTTTAGTAAAAATACTTGTATAACAAAGTTTAAAGATTTGATTTATAAGTCCGCTGGTTGTGTTTATTGTTAAAAATGCTGATATATACGCGAAATTAAGAGATGCGATTAGGATACCATTAATACAAGGGAATATTTAGTGTTTTTTCGCGGCAAATTTTTGACATTCGTTAAAGGAATCCAGTTTAAATTTTCTAACGCAATATAACTCTTTTGAATAAAATTTATTCTGAATTCGTACCTTGATTTTTGAATTTTCACGAAATTTTACATGCTATTTTTAGAGGGGGGGGGGGGGTTTGCGGCAATTTTTTCGACATTCGTAAAAATAATCCTGTTTTAATCTTTTAACTCATTAAAGTAAATTTTGACCTCTGAGATTTTTTAATTTTTAGCGATACTGAGGAAGTTTGAATAGAAAAATTGTATTATATATATATATATATATATATATATATATATGTGTGTGTGTGTGTGTATGTGTATCAGCACCAATTTCTATAATATTCATAAAAATATAAATCATTAGCCCTACACCCAAATTAAAGTTTATAAATTAGATTTTAAAATAATCCATAGTGTACAGATAACAGATATAATTTTGTATCCTTTTCCAAACCATCATGGAAAGCTCCTTTTAAAGAATCATAAACAGCATTAATTTAATACAGGCAAACCTGGATAAGTGAGAAACTTTTATTACTGCTATTTATTCTGCCACTGCATTTTTAGACAGAAAAAGCTTTGTTATCGAGCCAATGAAACCTCTACTTGAAATTATTTTATTTTTGTATTAAGTGATTATTACTTTCATAACCTTTTTTTTACTTAATGGTTTTTACTTTTTATTAAAGTCCCACATGATTGACAGTTAAAATTGAGAACACAGATACACCTTTACTTAGTTATAGTAGTTATTATTATTTTGATAACCTCTATTAGTAAAATAAGCACTTGTTGAACCTATACAACAGAGAAACCATTTTAATTATGGCTGGATTGGTCGATACTTCAGTTCCCACTTATCGAAGTTGAATTTTATTTATATATTCTTAGAACATAGCAACCAAATGTACAATTCACAAACTAAATTGTCCCATCTAGGATAGTAACCAGATAGACCTCTGAAAAGATCAACTCGCATACCCAACCCGTAAAAAAGTAAAAAACAAACAAAAAACAAGATGTTTAAAATAATTTATAGAGTGATTTTAATATTTATAAAAGCCATGTCAGATCACAGTAATGTAATAGTGCAAGCTACTATCATTTCTTTTCAAAAAGTATCAAAATTATTTTATGAGAATATTAATTCAATATTTTTCAATAATTCATAGCATCATTAAAGAACATTTTATCCTAATAAACTTTACATATAAAATATGTAAAGTTATGAAAGTATATAATGTAACAAAATATGTAAAGTCATTATTATATTAACTTTATCTTTAGCACACCTGTTATATGTGAAGCTGTGTGTAAGATGCCCTGTGGCAGAAAATTACTGTGCTTTCAGCGACAAACTTTATTAACCGCAAAATCTTTCTGCAGAAACAGTCCTGAAGTCAAACAAGAGTTATATTAGGCCAAAATACAAAAAAGTTTAAATACTTTGCACCTCCCCCATATTTAGAAAATTCCCCCTTGGAAAATATAGAATGATTTGTTGCCAAAAATATTTTTTACTTTGTATGCTGGGCGGGGGTGGGGGGGGGGGTAAACAAGCTGTAGACATTTCAGACAACAATTAAAAAAATATATTTGTGGATCGTTTATGTAAAGTAACACAAGGAAACTTAAAAAAACATAAAGAAATAATTTTAAATACTGTAAACTTTGTTTATTAGGGGGATGGGAAGCTACAAATTTGGGGAGGGGGGGGTTGGTGATAATTTATTTCAAAGTAATAAATACGGCAGATTTTTGTCATTTTTTATTAATTTTTTTAAAGATTTTAAATTGTGATAATGGAGCAAAGTGGGGGGGGGGGGATTAGATGGATATTTATGTATTAGTATTTTAAAATAACAAGAACTAAGGCAGAAGTAACAAGTTCAAAGTAAAAGAACTAAGGCAAAACAACATTAAAAAAGGAACACAATTTTAAAAACTTGAGACTTTTTAATATTAACAATTAACTGTTGTTAGCTGTCTCACAGGCAGCTATATATTTTTTTTCAATTTTCATAGTTTAACTATAGATACTATGATTTAACTATAGTGAAATGATATTTCATTTGAAGCCCTAGTACTATTGCTAGAGAATTCTGAATAAGTGGATTTTAATGATAATGGTCCTGAACTAAAGTTTAGTACATAAACAGTATCCTACGAGTAAATCGAGCTTTTTTTTTTTCTCCTTTCGATCAAGCAGTCTCAGAGATCGCTCACAGTATCTTATGCAACAGTGTTTGTCACAGCAGTTAAAGGTTAATGCTGAAGAGAGAGGTGGAGGGGGGGGGGTTGCAAAGAAAGGGAAAACTAAAATTTTGTAACAAATAAAACAACTACTGCAAAACCTTATTAAGAAACTGAGCAGAACTTAGAGCTTAACAATTATAAATATTTTAAACTTTAAAGTTTAGGGAGTATGGGAAGGGACAAACAAAAATTTCGGGGGTGGAGGGACAAAAATCTGCCGAAACTCAGAAGATTTTCACCTCTGACCAATATTGTTCTGCAGAAGCGAAACACATACAGAATATCTTTTTGCTGTTGCATAAATCTTCTCTCTCTCCCAAAAATGTTTTTTTTTTTTTTTTTCCAAATGAGAATTATTTCTGCAATAAATCTTTCCTATTCTGCGACATTGTCGCTGCAATTCTGCCACGGGGATAAGATGTTTATTTGAAACTTGATATTAAGAATTTTAATTATTTACCAAGTGTAGGGATTACATCATTTTACTCCCCACTAGATAAGTGGATTTTCTAACACGGTGAATGGAAGTCCTTTAAAAACTGCTAGCTATAGAAGATGTGCCAAAAACTTTATTTAATAATCATATTTTGCATATTACAGGGTTCGTACGCTTTTACAACAATATTTTAATATTTTTTTTTCAATTTGCTATTTAAATAGCAGAAATTGTAGACACCTTGTTTAATAACAGCATTCGTAATACTTTTCTACATTTACATAAGGCAAACAATTCTATTAAAAAATTGTGTTAAAAGTGTACGAAACCTGTATTACCATGATCAAAACCATGTTATATCCTATACTACAGTTCCCTCCCCCTCCAAGTTTCAGGAGGATGCTGCATCCTGCCTTCCCTTTGGTATAAAAATAAGCACCCTTCTTGCCCCTCAGTTAAAAAAATTCTGCCCATAATGCCTTTGTATTGAAAAATTTACTTGCATAGTAACAACTGATTCATTCTTATCTTGAAGAGAGTGTCCTTCAGAATTCAAAATGTGCAGTTAAGGTAGTCCTTAAATGACCTGTTGAACAATGCGAAACTTTCTGACACAACTTCAGACTCATTTTTAAACACAAAGGTATAAAATTGGCAGGCCTGACTATGGAAGCTATTTGGAATCAAAACGAATTTTACATTTTATGATAAATAGATTACTTATCGAGTTATAAGCGATTCTGGTTATGTGACAACACGTTTTTCGCACTTTTCTGGCTGCCACGTCGATAATTTGGTTCAAAATGCCAACTTTGGCAGTATTTTCTATAAGATCTACATTTACCAAAAAATGGAAAATGTGTTTAGATTACATAGTTTCTGAATAAGAACACCTGCCAATTTCATGCATTTGCGAACAAAAATTCATTAAAAAATTTGTCATAAAGTAACCTGTTTGGACTAGAGAAGTCTTAAGAATCTAAAAACTGCTCTTATGAATCTAAAAAATATACTTTCCTCATCAGCCTCAACATGTTCTTCTATAAATATGGAGAAGAGAAAAAAAGGCGACAGTAAAATTAGCAGAGAAAAGAAAAACATTTACCAGCTTTTTAAACTATGAAAAATATTGTTCTTAAAATGCAGAGTAGTTTTACAAAAACTGTCATCCATTAAACGATTTAAACAGCCATCAGACTTTAAAAACAGGCTTTTTTTCTAAGCTATGTTGCAATACACATTACTTTTAAATGAAAAAAAATATTAATAACATATTTTTAGGCATATTTTATAAAACAATGTCTAAAAGAAACCGTATCTTGATTTTCCCTCCATTTTCTTGTTAGGTTCAAGATAGTGGGTTTGATTGTGCATTTAAATATATCTTGTTTCATATTTTAGTTAAAATTAAACAGGTGCTTATTCAACAGAATTTTGGTTTTAAAATATAAAAGAAACAAACTTTTTTCTAGTTTTTTTTTTTTTTTTTTTTTTTTTTTTTAAATTGTGCGATTTTGATTATAGGAGACCACGCCAATAAAAGATTTTTCTACCTTGACTGTAGTATATTTTTGCAGTGAAAACTAGCTCACTGAACATTTTAATATTTTCTTCGTCACCTGATCACTACTTCACAATTATAAACAAATTCATCTTCAAAATGGCTAACTTTGTTTAATATAATTATCGGTATCTGAGATTGTTAAAGAATTTTTTATATTAAAATACTTCATGTGATTTTGTTTTTTGAGTGATAACTCCAAGTCTAGATTTTTGTCCATCAGATTCAGCAAGTAACAAAAAAGATAGATTGGTATTATTGAAATGCTGTAACTAGCACTCAATTTTTTAATGCATTCTTATTCGACTTCATATCTTTAGTTTCTTTGTTTAATTCTTAAAGGATAAGTTCTTAATGACAGAATATTATTATGAAGACGAACATTAAGCTCGAAGCTGCTGCGATCGTCCAATGATCTCAGAGCCCCGAGCCCAATCGTTCCCCTTTTCGGTGCATTAAATTTGTGGAATTTACAGTTTAAATTTTTCCGATATTGAATTCGGCTTTTTGAGTCCGGTAGAGTGTCAGGAAAGGGCGTAGGGACGTAGGGCAACCGTCCAACGTCCCTACACCCTTTACCACGACATACCTAGCCAGCATCCAGATGCGAAATAAAGATGTCACTGGTAAAATGTAAAAGCCTGATATAATAAGTTTAATGCCTCGAAAATTGGGAAGGGTTGGTCATGGGGCCCTGAAGACATTAATGAAATTATTGCCTAGAGCAAGAATCTTGGTTTAATGAGAAAATCGACTTGATCTTCTTTGGTTCTGAATGACTCTTACATCAACAAATTGTGCTGTCTTTTTCTTTTTATTTTATGTCTGTTAAAAATTGTGCATCTGATATTGCACACTTTTACCAATATAATTTTGGTGAAAAGGAAAAATAAGTCAGAATGATATAAACACAAAACAAAAATTAAGGCTGTTAGTCAGTCAACTTCCAAATTCTCCTCGCTAATGTAAAAGTTTTGGACATAAAATACATTCATATATTTAAGGTAATTAATATTTTTAACTTCTTTTTTCTGTATATATTCCTGTTGTTCTTTAAAGGATGTCTCTTTTTTTTTTTAGTTGTCAAAATATTTCTAAAATAAACACTTAATTTTATATGAGATGTTAAAATCTTACCCACAGTTCGTCAGCTTTTAACACATAAAATATTAAATTAAGCATAGATTTTAGAAATATTTTGAGAACTAAGAGAAAAAAAAAAAAGAAAAAAAAAAGAGACATCTTTTAAGAAAAGTACAAATAAAAAATAAGTTAAAAATATAAATTTCCCGAGGAGATATTTTAAATATACTCACACATTCTACACCCATATGTTTAACATTAGCGAGGGAAATTGACCGACTAACAGCCTTAACAATAAAATTAATCTCTTGCACAGTAAATAATGCAAAATAAATTTATTAAAACAATATAATGGTACTAAAAATAATTTTAAAAGATATTGGCTAAAATAAATTTTAATATCATTTACAAAGAGTAATTTCAATTTTTCAGTTAAAAAATATATAACTTTAGCACTGTTATGTACTATAATATACATTTATAGAATATTTAATTAAATACAAATAAGAATAATTGAATTTTTTCTTTTAAGCGAAAGTCAAAATTAACTGAAATTCCAGTTTATAGCATTAAATGTTTCTAATATATCTCAGGCCAATTACTTGCCAAGAATAAATGTAAAAGTTCCCTATGTAATTGTAGCCAACGATGCATTCCCATTAACTCAAAAAATCATGAAGCATTTCTCTGGAAGAAATGTAAATGATAGTCAAATCACTTTTCAAGAGCTATCTAGCTGACGACGAGTATAAGACGATAGTAAGGAGATATAAGACTATTATCTAATCTTTTCAGAATATATAAAACGCGAACAAATTTTCAGCTTTTCCTAAATTAATATATCTTCTCTACTGAAGCAGAAATTTTTCAGCAATTCAGTTGCCTCTTCTGCACTGTAGCTTAATTTGCTTGGTTTTTCTTAACTGACCCTCGGGATTATTATCTCTTCATCAGTATTATTTACCACTGAGCTTTCTTGAACCTAAAAAGAAAAGGAATTATGAGTAATTAGATAAAAAATATCAAAATTAAATCAAGTAAATGATCTATCTTCATTGTTTATCTATATGTGAATTTTTCATTTAAAAAATATAAATTCATTTAAAATCAGGTTAAAGATATAAATTTATACAAATTTGAGGTTAATTTAAAGTTATTATCAGGGCTCGGGCAACGCCGGATGGGTTAGTTAATAAAAAACAAAACTTATATTATGAATACAGAATAATGTGAGTTTGGGTATGAAGTTTAAATAAGATTAATCAACCTTGGCATTAAACATGCTAATGTAAAAATGACATTTACAATGTAACTCAACTAGAAACCATGTCACTCAAATTTTATACTACACTCTCTTTGTGGATGATATTGAGTACTTTTTTTGTTAGCCAGATCACCAAATATTGCTTAAATCTCCATTACTGACATTGTTAATGCAGTGATTAAGCCTATTTATCATATGATCCGATTTTAAGTAAGATCAATGGTTTTTCTACTGTACTGATATATTCATGTTTACATACTTTGTCATGATTTTTGTATAACTTATTTTAATTTTTTAACTGATTTTTGCCTTTACATTTTAGATTAAAAAAAAAAAAAAAAAAAAAAAAAAAAAAAACATTGTTTATAGAACAACTGGTATGTTTTTATAATAACTACTAAGGTTTCTATCGTCACCAGAATTTATTTATTTATTTTTCAAATATAACTGTGCTATATAATAATGAACAATGTTACAGGCAGAAATTTTTTTATGATCATATTAGATATTATCGATCCTATGATCACAAATCTCAATTTTTGTCAAATGCTCTTCAATTTATCCCTTTTATAAATATTTAGAAATATATCTATTGTTATTAAAATATTTTTGCACCTAATTAAAGAAAAACAGTAGTTTTAATCTTTGCATATGAAAATTAGAAACAATGTAAATGTTGAAATAAAATATTTTTGATTTAGGTATTTCTCATTAGAACATTTTTTCATTATTTAAAATGAAGGAATGGAAATATTTTTTTAATATGTATGTTTTCCCTCCTAAAATGTAAGAGTTTAAATTTTTCCCATTGTGTGTTCCTCTAGGGCTCCTCTCTTCTGGGTACATCTAGAATTGGGTCTTTAAATACATCTTACTTTTAAAATTTTTATTTATGTTAGTGCATATTTATTTTATTTATAGTATGTTTACTTAAAAATTAATGTTTGTGCATATAAAATACAGGTAATATGTGCTACCAATTATCCAGTGATTTTGATTTTCTGATATACATTCGGTCTTACAAATATCGGGTAATTGTCAAAATTTTAAAAAATTTCCAAAAATTAAATTTTTATTTTCAGTAAAAATTTTCAATGTCAAAAAAACTAAAATTTTCCTGGCCTTGAAAAAAAAATACATATTTAATATTTATATTATTGTTAATTTTGTTTTTACCCTTTAAATAAGAAAAATAGGTACTTTTATGTTAGCCGGGTGCCAGTGATATAGGGGAGACTGGTACACAGTGGACCACTTTTTCAATTAATTTTTTTTTCTCTTTAACAGACAGACTGATCTACCTGAAAATATTTTTTTATATTCCTTAAACCCTTTTACATTCATCATAATTTTTTCAGAACATAACTTTCAATACATTTTTCAAAAAATACATATTTATGTACACGCATAAAGTGGACCGCTATTAGGTATTATCTGAAATGCAATATATATCTATTTTTCATTAATCTAATTCTTCCTTGTTTTGCCTTTACCTCCAAAATAACATAGTAATATAAATTTGCAAGTAACATTTTGAAAAAAAATAAAAAATTAATTATATTTTGAAAATAATAACAGCTTAATACAGGAACAATTGTAATTTAGATGAAGTTATTAATTAAGTACAAAAAAATAAGTACCTGTTAAAATTTGCAAATGAAATTCTAAAATACTTATGAGTAAGATTGAGCCTGGAATTTTCCTGAAATACTTTTTTGGTCTGGGACCAACATTATGAAATTATTAACATCAACAACAGATTCACCTACAGTCTCTGGAAAAATAAACTGATTTCCATTCAATTTGCATCTCATGAATCTTACTTGAATAGAATCATCATCAATTAGGCTACAGTTATATTTTTTCAAAAGCAGTGAATACAAAACAAAATATTTCTTACTATGTATGATATAGAATCATATATATTTTGTGTTTTATTCTAAAATTTAACTTTCCTATCTTAAAGTTTCTCTATGTGAATTAATTTCTGTATTCAAATCTTGTATTCTTTAATCCGAAAAACAATCATTTCTTCCTAGCTAAACATGTTCCCAGATATTTCTTCATAACATTAAATGTACGTTACTCCCATGCGGTTTCGATTCGAATATTAATGTACTGCAGATGACCGTAACATATGTTGTTTTGTCTTTCTTCATATCTTGTGTTAAATGCAGGCACCGTTTTCATAATTTGACTGCTGCAAAAATATGCACTATAAACTCTTTTCATTAGATTACGATGACACATGCCTAACTTTCCCAAAACAACGCTCTGGTGTACGTTAAAATCACAAAAAATGATCTTCCGCCAAATTATGGCATCCTTTCATTTCTTATTCAAAAAATCCCAATATTGGATTATTGCTAACTGTCAAAAAGTTTGACGGTTCATGCCTGGTTAGAAATGTAAGGATTGGCATGTTACATCTAATATGTTGGCGATAATGAATCTGAAAAATTAGATCAGATCTGCTCTCGCTTTTGTCGGATAAAGATGTAAATTTTTGGTAGAATAAGCGAAGGCCACTCTCTCTGTTTTCTTGTGTCGATTGAACTATAAAATTCCTGCGTCCAAAGGCACCAGATTATAAATCAACTCACCAGATTATATGGTGTGAAGTCCTGATATATTCAAATGGACATTTTTTTTAAAAACATTGCCGTAGTATAGTAGCACATTGGATGCACCGCAATTCAGTCTGTTTCCTGAAAAATTAATCCACACAAGAGGCATTAGATGAAAACAAGTCTTGTAATCCATGGAATTCTTTTTATTTATACCAGCACAACATCGACACAAGAAAACAGAGAGGGTGGCCTTTGCTTATTCTACCAAAAATTTACATCTTTATCCGACAAAAGCGAGAGCAGATCTGATCTAATTTTTCAGATTCATTATCGCCAACATATTAGATGTAACATGCCAATCCTTACATTTCTAACCAGGCATGAACCGTCAAACTTTTTGACAGTTAGCAATAATCCAATATTGAGATTTTTTTAATAAGAAATGAAAGGATGCCATAATTTGGCAGAACATCATTTTTTGTGATTTTTAACGTACACCTTTTGGGAAAGTTAGGCATGTGTCATCATAATCTAACGAAAAGAGTTTATAGTGCATAATTTTGCAGCAGTCAAATTATGAAAACGGTGCCTGCATTTAACACAAGATACGAAGAAAGACAAAACAACATATGTTACAGTCATCTGCAGTACATTAATATTCGAATCGAAACCGCATGAGAGTAACGTACATTTAATGTTACAAAGAAATATCTGGGAACATGTTTAGCTAGGAAGAAATGACTGTTTTTCAGATTAAAGAATAAAAGATTTGAATACAGAAATTAATTCACATAGAGAAACTTTAAGATAGGAAAGTTAAATTTTAGAATAAAACACAAAATATATATGATTCTATATCATACTATGTTAAATAAATTGTTATTTTTCTTTACTTTATTTTACAGTTAAATAACTACTTTAAAACAATATTTATTTATAGAAAATAAGCAATTATTAAATATTTTGAACATTCTGCATTACAGGAAAAGAGTGGAAGGTGGTCCACTGTGCCCCATGTTGAAGTTCAATAAATAATCATATTAATATTGCTTATAGCTTTCTTTTGAACATATTAACTTTAAAGTTAAATAAAAACAAGTATCTTACCTTTGCAAAAATTATGTTTTGTCTTATTTATCTACAACTTTTAATTACTAAAAAAATAAAAATATGATGATGAAAAATTTTACTTTTAGAATCTCAAAACAACCAATCAGGATAAAATGGTACATTCTGAGCTAAACGTGTTCTCTGATGGCTATAAATAATTAATCCACTGCTGTTGTCTATTAGAATAGAAGAGAAGCTTAATTTTTTAAAAAATAAATAAAATATTAGGGGTGGTCCACTGTGTACCGGTCTTCCCAACATACATTATGCATAGACACATACATATGTATGTATATACCTATATATAATATATATGTGTATGTATATATATATATATATGTCACTGACGACCGGCTAACATAAATGTACCGAAAAATATACATGCGCATATAACAAGAAAGAAGTAAATATTTATAAGAAAATTAAAAGATTTTTTTCTTCAAAAGGTTGAATCGTGAAAAGCAACATTCTAATTTAACGAAAAAAAAAAGGTGATTGTGATGAAATACTGAAAAACTTTCTGAAACACCTTCGCAAATTAAATTTGCTTTTCATTATTTTAAAATACAATAAAACTGGAGAAAACAGTTAAAAACATTTTTTTTAAATATTTGCAAACACACAGAAAGAAAATCTTACATCCGATTATCTCTTTTAACATAATTATTACTTTTTTGAAACATCATTAATACACGCCAGTGAATTTTTGGGGTAGATTATAAAATCAGTTACACCACTAAAACGCTTATAGAGTTATTTCACTTTTTACCAATATGCAAACAAATTCTTGCCTCCCCCATATTATCCTTCCCCCAAAATTGAAAGAAATGGACAAAAATTAGGTACAATCATTGCCAAATCAAATGACACAGTAGTAACTAATGTTAAAAGATTTCGTACAGAATATTAGCAAGAAAGTTATGACTTCAAATTACAATTTCTCCATCTAATTTTAAATGTTTGAATTTACATTCTAATTATTGCTATAAAATGATAATTAATTAATTACCAGTGATGTGGTGCGTATGTAAATACTTTTGCTAGTTTCTCCATTTTTTTATTTTTTTTAGGCAGTTGGATGACAAAGAAATATATTATATCTAATTAATTGAAAGTTTGCTAACACTCAATGTCAATATTCATTAGCAGGAATTATTAATTTCTTTTTATTTTAAGTTTAATATCAGAAAATGTAATTAGACTATTTTATTTTCAACCTGTCAAAAAACCGTAAAATTTCCTTTTTAACATTACATTGACATATATCGCTGATAAAATAAAATGTAAATAAACAGTTTGGCGAGAAAGTTTTGAAATAGCGCCAAAATATCATTACGGAAATTACGACATTAATAAGCCCGACATTAATAAGAATAAAAACAATGAAATACTTTTAATGAACACGAGAATGAATTAAAGAAATTAACTGTTATCGTATTTAACATTAGATACAAGATAGTTTAGAATAAAAAAGATAAATACAAAAGTCACACTTACCAACTCTAAAGAGGGAAGCAGAATTCAGCTATGTTTCTTGTAATTCTCGGCTTATTTCATGTAATCCTTTCATCCTATTTTAATTTAGAAGAAATTTACGTATATTTAAACTTTAAAATACATTGTGTGACGAAATAAATAAACAAAATGTTCTCCATCGTGCCGAGACCTATCTTCGGTAGCCGTCATAATTTAACTAAACAAGAGAGTCAATTCGTGATGTCAGGTTCCTAAGCATTTGGCTGTTAGAGCGACAAAATTGCCCCGACAAAAGAAAGTTGCTTGCTACCGAGCAACTATTCTGAAGCCATAGGTTTACATGGATGTAGCCTGGAAGTGGCGGCGACTCGACGCCTCGTGTAATAGCACTTTAAGTCTGACTTCATCCCAAATCATCTTCACCAATCAAAGTGTATGGCCCATAATCCCAAATCCTCTTGACCAATCAAATTGTACTGCCCATGTTTTGCTTTTTTTTTTAAATTAAACCTACTTTATGTTGATATTATTTTTATTACTTTATTGTATTGCAAAACTATTACTTTGTGGTATCGCAAAATAATTAATTTGGATTTAGTAGTATGTCAGTCTAAAATTCAGAAATTCATGTACTTCAATGTAAAGTTTATTCTATTAGTTTTGAAACATCTCTTACAAATATTTCTGCATTTTCTGTTTCAAAAGCAGAAGTTTAAGAAATAATTCCTAATTTTTTATGAAAAACTAAAGAATTTCAATTTAATTGCTATTTGTTTAATTAAATGTACAGTTTAAAATGTATAATTATACAAAATATTTCTATTTCAGATCTTAATACAGACCAAGCAAAGATATTTATCATCCAAAATGATAGCCTTCATGATATACAAAATAAAATATTTTTGCTAAAAGAATTTTTTAATATTAATCTTGAAAAACATTCAAGAGAAAAAATTTAATACAGAAACCAATCTTTTGCCTGCCTTTTTCATTTACAGGAATATTTCAAGATTTTTGGATGTGAGTCATTTTATTTTTCAAAATAATAAGGTGAAATCTTATTTATTTGTGTAATTTTTCAGCTTTAATCGAAAGATTCAGATTGCTGCAAAATACTGTTGTATCACATTCTGCAGTTGTGACATAAAAACAAAACATGATATGACATACATTGTTGCTCTGTCTTCTAGAGGACAAAGCTGGCAAAGTGGAAATCTGCAACTATAGATTGCTGTCCAATATTGCTATTTCACATGTTATGTTTCTGAGAATAAATCCACTGTAACATTTCTGGTTTTGTGGTCACTGAGGTTCTTTAAAAATATATTATTGAAAAATTCATAGAAAAAGGCCATAAATGCAGTCATTTCATGATGCATATAAAACTGAACACTTGTGGTGTTGAGCATTTGTGTGCTTGAAGAAATTAATGTTGTGTAGTATTTGTTCATTGAAATTCGTTAAAAATAGTTTAAGGAAATTAATGCTGTTAAAAAAGGCTATACTTGCAGTCATTTCGTGATCGATGCAAAACTGAATTCTCATTTCTGAAAAAATTAATCAGATATCAGTTCAAACTGTACATTTTGCACTATTGGCTATACACAGCCATATAAAGGCAACTTGGTGATTTGTGTTATAAAAGTACTGTTTAATTAATTTTTGAGATCCTTCTTCTACTTTGTTGTTTGGAACTGGCTGGCTTGTAGAAAATTAAACTTCTGACAAAACTCTGGCATTGCATTGATGTCTGCCTAGTTAATATTAGATCTCGTTTCTTACCACAAGAAGTTGGCAAGTATAGATTTGTTTAGTTTTTCAAAGTGTTTGTTGTCTTTTATTGATGAGATTTGTTCCAACATGTATTCAGAGTCTATACTAAATGCACAAAATTGCATTCATGGATTCATGCTGTAACAAAGAGGGCTTTTGTTTGGGAAGTGTTCCAGAAAAATGTTCTTTTTGTAAAAATGAATTGGCCTTTAGAAATGTAATTAAACATATATATATATATTTTTCAAACTTTTATTGATTAAACCTGTTCCAACATACATTCAAATATGTCTGCTCTAAGTGTATATGTTAAAACTCAAACTAAAGTAAAGTCTTTTATGTGTGAATTATGTTTTAAAGAATTTTCTTGTAGGACATCCCTAAAAAGACATAGTCACATTCATACAAATGAAAAGCCTTTTACCTGTGAAATATGTTCTAAAGGATTTTCTTATAGTGTACAACTAAAAAGACATAGTAAAATTCATAGAAATGAAAAAGTTTTTATTTGTGAAGTATGCTTGAAAGGGTTTTCTTGTCATGCATACCTGCAAAAACACAGTCAGGTGCATACAAATGAAAAATGTTTCATATGTGAAGTATGCTCTAAAGAATTTTCTCGTCATAGTACTTTAAAACAACATTTGCTAACCCATACGAATGAGAAACCTTTCTTCTGTGATGTATGCTCTAAAGGATTTTCACAAAGAAGTACTCTGTATAAACATTTTCAAGCACATACAGGCAAAAAATCTTTTGTTTGTGAAATATGCTCCAAAGCCTTTGATTTTAGTTATAGTCTAAAAAGACATGTTAGAGTCCACACAAAAGAAAAACCTTTCATTTGTGAAATGTGCAAAAAAGGATTTTCAGAAAGAAGCATACTAAATAAACATATTCTAATCCATTTAACTGAAAAACCTTTTATTTGTGAAGTATGTTACAGAGGTTTTTCTCCTAATTTTTCTTTAAAAAGACATCAACGCACACATAGAAAAAAAAATTGTCAAAACATAACCTCTGTGTAATTAATGGAATCCTGGGCCTTAAGCAGAAAAAAAAATCATAGTCCTAGTGAAATGAGTGCATGCATAGATTTATAACAACCAATGTAGAATAAATTTTTATTTGTAAAATATGCTCCGAAGGATTTGCCAAAAGAAATTAAACAAATCCATTCTAATCTCTGCAACTGAAAAAAAACTTTTATTTGTGAAACATGTTTCAGCAAATTTTCTCATAAGCTTTATCTCAAAAGATACGCATAGAAAACAAAAATCTGTTAGAATGGAAAACTGCATACAATAAAATTTTGTCTTAAAGAGAAAAAATTCCTTGTCCTTATGAAAAGAGTACAACAAACAACATAGAATAACTTTTTATATGTAAAATATGTTCCAAAGTATCTGCTCAAAGAAGTGTACTAAATAACCCATTCTATTGTACGCAACTGAAAAAAATATTTCACTTGTAAAACATGGGTAAGAGGATTTTGTCATAAGGCTTCTCTATAAAGACCTTAATGTGCACATAGAAAACAAAAATCTGTCAAAACGGAAACTGCATGTAATAGAATCCTGCATTAATGTGAAAAAAATCATGGTGCTAATGAAAAGAGTACAAAGAATTATAAAAAAAAACAATGTAAAATAACCTTTGGTATGTAAAACATGCTCCAAAAAATAAGTGAATTAAATAAATACATATAATTCTAATTCATTGGATTTAAAACCTTTTATTTGTAAAATATGCTTCAGAAAATTTTCTCACAAAGTTTCTCTAAAAGAGTGGTAATCGCAGAGATCGATAGAGAGTTTTTTTCTTGGGGTCCATTTTGTGAAAAATCAAAGTTATTTAAGGAAATTTAATTATATTTTTTCTGAAAGATATTTTGTAACAAAAAATGAAGTCTAGTTTCCCAAATTCGAACCAAGCATTTATTAATAATAACTTCTTTAGGTCCTTTCCTTTCTGGTGAACTTGTTTTGTTTGCAAATAACATTTTAAAACCTAACAAAATAAAAATAATTAATGAAGAGTATCTTTGTATTAAATGGAATTTTGTGAAGGGTCCTTTTTATTAAGAAAATTTTTGTGAGGGAGGCTGTTTTATCAAAAAGAATTTTGTGAAGAAAGATTGTTTTGTTAAGAGAATTTTTGTGAAGGTGCCCTAAATAAGTCCCAAAATTTGCCTGGATCGACCCTTGACTCATTGGGCAGCACTTTATTTCATTTGATGTGGCCCTGAGTTGTATAAATAATTAAAAATATATACATATAAATATAGATTATATACAGGGTGTCCCAAAAGTCTCCGTACAACTTCAAAAGTTTATTTTTAAAAAAATAATAGGCCTACAGCAAAAATAATTAAAACAGTGCATGGAATATTAAGGTCATGACCCACAGAATTTAATAAATCTTTAGATTGAGTTCGACTTTGATATAAATTGGTGATTTGTTTTTGGTGTATGTGAAACCTGTATGAGATAGAAAAACGTGTTTGGATTGGCACATCTTCAATTTATATTTTAAAAAATAAAGCTTATGGTAGCCGTCTGCTTAGTGAAATTGTACCAAACTCTGATATTTTTAATACCAACACCTGAGTTTGACATCACATTTTTTTTTTTGGTAAATTTTACCTTAGGATACCAAAAGGGAAGTTATTCGGTCAAGTAGTTTAGGAATTTTAAAGTTTGTAATTCCTAATGATAAATTTATTTGTAAGCATTGCAAATCATGTTACAATGCATGTAGCTTTTAAAACATAACTCAGGAACTAAAGTAAAGCTAAAGCTTACGAAAGCGTTTGACAAACGAAATTCATGTTAATTGCTACATTTACATGTTAAATACGATGACCAAATATTCGATATGTGCTCGGTATTCAACTTATTCGGCATACTATCGAATATTCGGTTAAGCCAAATACTTAAAAAACCTTTAAAAAATATTTTTTTAAACCTTACATAACTTCAATTTATAACTGAAAATATATAAAGATATTCAGAATAATTAAAAAATAAAATCGTACTTCAATAAAATCGATTCCCTTTACATTATTTATTTGCTATTTAAAAAAGAAAATAAAAAGGATGTGTCATAAGGTCATTAAAACTTTAAAAATTCATTAAAAAAACAAATGTATGCTAAAAAATCCCTGACGGCTCGGCCTACAGGCACAGGTAGATTTCGAAGATGCAGACCGTGGGACACCTGCTTATTGGGAATTGCAGAAGAAAGACCTATTTGCCATGATGTGGCAATTGGGACCACCCACTTCGAAATATACCTCTGCCTGTAGGTGGAGCCAGCAGGGATTTTTTGGTTTTTAATTTTTTTACCGCAAAAGTTGGTCCTATAAAAAACTTGTCAATATAAAAGTTGTATATGATATTAAGAAGATTTACAGTAAATTTAAGTGGATTTGATAACTTGGGAATTGACGAAGTTATGAATTTTTTTCTTCTGAAACCCCTATCCTCCCCCCCCCCCCTCTTGGGGCCATTTTTAATTATATCAAAAATCTGTAATACATAAATTTTTTGGCCCTTTTCCTAGAAGTAATAATAACTTTAAACAGATTCGATATGTATAAAAATTAAGAAGTTATGGTTTTTTTCTGTTTTCACATCTGTTTGTAGGCAAAACCAGCAGAATTTTTTTCCCCCGTAACAGTTGGGCCTATAAAAAACTTGTCAATATGTAGATAATTTTAAGGAGATTTACAATAAATTTAAGTGTATTTGATATCTTGGGAATTGACGAAATTATGATTTTTTTTTTCTTCTGAGACCCCTACTCTACCCTCCCCCCCTTTGGAGGCATTTTTAACGAAATCAAAATCTGTCATACATAAATTTTTGGCCCTTTTCCTAGAAATAATAATAACTTTAAACGGATTCGATATGTATAAAAATTAAGAAGTTATGGGTTTATTTTCTGTTTTCACGTCTGCTTGTAGGCGGAGCCAGCAGGGATTTTTTTTTTTTTTTTTTTTTTTTTTTTTTTTTTGCAGTAAGAGTTGATCCTATAAAAAACTTGTCAATATAAAAGTTGTAGATAATTTTAAGGAGATTTACAATAAATTTAAGCGGATTTGATATCTTGGGAATTGACGAAGTTATGAATTTTTTCTTCTAAAATCCCCTTCCCCACCCCCCCCCCTCTTGGGGCCATTTTTAATTATATCAAAAATCTGTCATACATAAATTTTCAGCCCTGTTCCTAGAAGTAATAATAACTTTAAACAGATTCGATACGTATCATAATTAAAAAATTATGGGGTTTTGTCTGTTTTCACAAAAAGCCCCCCCCCCCCATTTCCCCCCCTGGTTCGATTTTGGCCGTTAACGAACTTGACTGAGATTTTATGCCCCTTTTTTATGTATCAATTTGGAAGAGATTTGTGCAGAATTATTGGAGTTATCGTGTCCATAAAAAAATGACATAGATAGATAGATAGAGTTTTGAACTGTGGGTGTTTTTGGGTTCTGGGAGTCATGATCGGCCTAGATCTGCAAAAATTCCAACTTAGGGGAGAATGTAATAGGTAGTATTTCTTACGAAATCTACCTAAAAATCGTGGTTTGCAGGAATGAGATTAGAGGGAGATAGTATTTTTTTTAAGTAACAAAAAAGAAAAGTTATTAAAAAGTACTGATAGATGGCGCTAGAATGCATAATGAGAAGCAAATGTAATCAAATTAGGCTTATAGTAAACGAACCATTTATGCAAAACGTCTGAAAATCTTTAGTATCCCTGCACATGAAACAAACCTTTTATCGTTGGACTTTTTCTAATATTTGGAAAGCATTAATTTATTTTCCTTTCTTTGGCTTTCTTTTGTTTATTTTTACTCCGGTAGATGTCTCTACTTGTCCACTTAGTTGTTTTATGCTGCTTTTAGGCGTTCTCCATCCGCATCGGGTATGTAAACCCCCGCCTCTGTGTCATTTTGCCCAGTCTTGCTTTTTCTAGCAAGCTGTGCTTTGCTCTTTGTCGCACTGAAGAAGAACCTCACTTGTGGATTCGAAACAGCTGTTTGCTGCTTTTTTGTATATTAGTTGTGCATTTTTAATGTTGGTTTTCTGCCTTTTAATATTGTTGCACAAAGGTTTTATTTGCTATTTTTATATATTATTACTTGACTGGAAAACGTGCAGTGTAATGCTATAGTACTGTGTTACTTTGTACCACCTAATATATTTATATATATTATAAAGCAAAACCATGTCTGTAAGTAACGGTGATGTCATATTGACGATGGCAACAACTTGACAAATAAATTGTGCTTTTGCTATACTTTTTTTTTACTTCTAAACATCACACAATTTCAATTTTTACACTGGCTCATAGAAGAAAAAAAAAACTATCAAATACAATTTGAAATCTGCATGTCTCTTTACTAAATTTTTATTGTTTTTTAAATAATTTTCCTGCAGAAATATTTAATATATTTAATATAAAATCTGAATGCATCCCAATTACGAAAGGAGGTCCGGTCCGTTTGCTCTTAATTCAGCATTTGCTTGTTTGTGTTATATTCCATCAAAATGCCAAACGAAATCAAAATTTTATAAATAAACAAATAAAACATAAATTGAAAATATATGTAATCGAACTATGTGCTTAAACACTGAAATAATCATAATCACAAAGGTTGCTATAAGTAACAAAATGTTTCACGATAGACAGCTGGCAAAATATTTTTTTTGTAGTAGTTGCTGGTCAAATTTCCAAGGAAGCTCTCCTTAAAGCGTATACTCAGAATATTTTGAGAAAAATGCTAATGGGACTACTCATGTACGTAATAAAGGAACAGTCAAATTTAGCTTTGGATTCCCAGTAGAAAATCAGAAAAAGATAAAAAGCTTTCGAGTATTTGGCGCAAAAAGACGCGATTTGGCTAGCAACACTTTTTCCTCACCAAATGCAAGCGATTTTAATGCATATGGAAATTGCTTTTTTAAGTGAGTGTTTAAACGCGTAGTACTTTATGAATTTCAACTTAAACGATTAAATATTGTATTATTTTTTGTATAAACTTATATAATATATATACAAGTTGCGTATTGCTGAAGTTATTTATTTTTACACGGTTTCGCCGGCTGGATAAGTTTTAAGTGTATTTTAACAGTTACTGCCCGATTAAGAACGCTCTCATGATACATTTGGATATTCAATAAGTCATTGTTTCCATGGCAACATTACTTTTCCCTTGCTGTTTCCGACACTAATAATATCAAAGTCAAACTGACAGTGCTCAGAATCGGACATTAATTTTTAGTTCGAAGCATTTTTAATCAATTTAAATTTTGTTCTAAACCATAGAATACAATTGTTAATTTTCTTTATACATACATATATGGATATAGCAAAACTGTAGTTATAAAAGTGATTTCATTTAAGTTAAACTTACTTAAACTACTTCAATATGAAGAGTAGAAAAAGTTTTTTCCTAAAAGAGCATTTATCATAAAAGCGTATTTTTTTTTATTTCATTCTGTCGCCAACCAATGATAAGTCGTCAAAAACAGGAAAGTTTCATAATTTTTTTACGGACGTTATATCGAGATTCCGCAGCAATTTCTTTTATAGATATATATATCCGCATGAGAAGAATATTCTGTAATTAAAAAGAAATGTTCTGAGTATGCTCTTACGGAGACCTTCCTTGTTAGAAAATAGACTAAATGTAAAATGTTTAGAATAGATATGTAATTTTCTATAAAACGAAAACTCCCCAAAAGAGATTGTATCATTTGAAACAAAAAAATATTTGATGAGTGATGAATTGGAAGTAGATGAGAAAAGTCCAGCCATGCAATCGGGTATTTTATAAAGTAATGCACTTAGCTTCTAGACAACCTAATCTGGCACTGAAAGAAATGTTCCATTGAAATTGTCATTTGTTTAATATTTTTGTTAAATTAACAATGTTACGTTTCTGTTATTCATTAGATTGTTCTAAGAAAATTTAAAATTTCCTGAATAATTAAATGTTATCCATATATTTTTATATATTGCAGGTGTGGACATCCACTATGTTTATTGTGAAGAAATACATTATATTGTTAGAACATTTAGGAAGAGAAATTATAGCTAAAGACTATATTTATTGAATAAGCATCTTCCCAAGCACCCTGGCAAAAAGAGTGAACCGTGTGGCTACATATTAAACAACTACATTGTAAGACGATCAAGTTGGTGATAAGATATCATTTTCTAGTAAAAACTGATGCCAATGGATTGTTACTGACAGTGTTTTCAGTACATGCTTTCTCAATTTTTTTTTTCAGTTCTTCCGAAAGAATTATATGTGTACATATTTTTACTTGCTCATTATTTCCATATTCCAAACAAAGAAAATCTTTATGGCATATAATTATCAAAATAAAATGTAATATTTACTGACTGCTCATCACTTTCAACAAAATCTCCTTATTTTAAAAGTGAGCTGTACTTTTGTTGAAAGGAAAATATATGTAAAAATTTTTAATGTAACAATTACACTACATTTCCATATACTTAACAATAAGAATCACCTGACTTTAATAGATGTTTTAAATCATATTCACGCTAATTAAAAACTTGACATGTGTTAAATATGTTGTAGAAGATTTTCTCAGTTAAGTAGCAGTATAAGTGTTCTGAAGGAAAGTCTTTTTCATCTGTGATGTGTCATGTAGGATACTAGAATAAATTTTATTAATTTATCATTCATGTTTAAGTTAGTAGAAGCTTGTGAGAAGCATGCAGCAAGAATATCAGTTATTTTCAAATGAACAACTTCAACCGAGTGATATGATTTTTATTTCAGAAGTGTACTGTTTTCTGTAGTATGTTTTATTTCATATTAACCTTATTTAAAATGTATATTATCTCACATTTACTTTAGAATAATGTTTATTTGTGTTCATAGTAATCAAATTACTATGAAATCTGAGGTTAATTAACATCTTTTATTACCATTATCAATATTTTCACTTCAGTGAAAAATATTTTTGCTGAATATTCATAAGAGACCATGAAATCCCATTTAAAAAAGACGTTATAAAATGAATCTGTGCTATATTTATTATTAAAGTCTATTTTAACAGTCATTATACACATAAAGGTAAGAAAAATATGTATTTCCCTTATGTGAAGTTATCTTATTTGATTATTTCTAATTACACAATCCACTGGATTTCTCTTTCCCGAGAAATCATAAAGGTCTGGATAAACAAATAATGAGACTAAACGTAATGAAGATTTATAATTCTTATCGACTTCTGGAATAATTACATTACAATTAATAACATATTTACTAGATTAAATATTTAAAACTGCATAGCATAGGAGAGCTAATACTTATTTCACCCTTTACGATGGCTGACTACTTCTACATACAAATTTTAATTGGAAAGTAAATTAGAGTACATGTCGATTGCTCAAAGTTCCAACGCGGGGGAAAAGTGTCAATAATGCGAATTTGTGAATGTAGTGGCTGAAAAATTGCAGTTAATATATTTTCATTCCTTTTTCAGAAAATTAAAATAGTGTAGTATAACATTCTTTTTAAATCGTATAAAAAGGCGATGATGGTCCGTAATTAAATGATTTTCTGATAAATCTGTTTTAAGCAGTCATGGAAGAGGATTTTTCTTGTGAGGTATGCAATAAAAAATTCTATGATAAATCTAATTTAATTAGGCATCTTAGTATTCATACTGAAGAAAAGCGTTTCATTTGTGAGGTGTGCAAAAGAGGATTTTCTCAAAAATCTAGTTTGATAAGACATCTTTCAATTCACACTACTGAAAGACCTTTTGTTTGTGAGCTGTGCAGTAAAGGGTTTTCCCAGAAAACCGATTTAAAGACACATTTACGTATCCATAATAAAGTAAAGCCTTTCATATGTGAGGTGTGTAGTAAAGGATTTTGTGGAAAAACTGATTTAACAAGGCACCGTCGTGTCCATACGGCCGAAAAGCCGTATATTTGTGAGGTATGCCAAAGAGGATTTTCTTTTAAATCTAGCTTAAAAGTGCATTTGCAAACTCATAGCAGTGATAAACCTTTTATTTGTGAAATATGCAATAAAGGATTTTCACAAAAAACAAATTTAAAAAACCATCTTCGTGTTCATACAGGGGAAAAGCCTTATGTTTGTAGTACGTGCAGCAAGGCATTTTCTGACAAAACTGGTTTTAATCATCATGTTCGCCTGCATACTGGAGATAAACCTTTCAGCTGTGAGGTATGCAGTAAACGATTTTGTAAAAAATATCAGTTGAAAAGGCATCTCCGTATTCATACTCAAGAGAAGCCGTATGTGTGTAAAGTGTGCTGTAAAAGATTTACTCATAAACATAATTTGACCAGTCATCTTTATATACATACTGAAGAGAAACCTTTCAGCTGTGAGGTATGCAATAAAGGATTTTGTAGACATTATGATTTGAATAGGCATATTCTACTTCATAATAAAGAGAAGAGTGTGTAGTCAGGTCCCAATTAAGTCAATTAGGGGCCCAAGGCACTGCCTTCCTTTAGTGCCCTAGCCAAATATATTATAAGTACTTTGGATGTTCAATATCCTCCCCACCCGTCGTCTACTACAAGTAATATTTGCAGAAACAATTGTGCATTTTTCTGGATTATTTGTGTTGCAATAGACTTAAAAGTCAAGTTCTGAATAACTTAACATATATTAAATTCATTTAAAACAAAAATAACACATTTTCAAACTATCTTTTCAGATTACATAAAGATTTCTATAATAATTATATGTAAGACTGCACATTTCAACCATAACAAGAAAATCTTTCGTTTTTACCTCTAAGTTTTGCTTTTCATCATTATACAAAATCTTGTTAATGAAATTTTCCACGAGGTTTCTTGCTTAGATTGAATAAATCACGGATAAAATTTCATGCATAACAAATGAGTTTTTGGCTTTTATTTTGCACCTAGTGATTTTTAAGTATTTTTTTTTATATTCTTAAAACATTTTTGGCCATGTATAAATCGAAAAATATTAGGTTATAATTCTCGAATGGTGCCGTCAGTGCCTCGGTCATAATTAAGCTCTGTGTGCAGTAAAAGATTTACTGAAAGGTACTTATATTTCCTTCAAAATTGACAGAGACTTAAATATAGCAGTTGATAATTTATGCCAGGAACTTCCAGTTTTGCTCTTTTTAGCACTTTCCAACATAGTTGAAAAGTGTTTATGAATTCAGTTTTCCTGTCTGTCTGCCGTCTGTCTATCCTTTCTCTAACCAACACCGGCTCTATTAAGAAAGCCCGGGGACACTCAGAGTGACGTCACTAACCTCGGTCATTGATGACAAACCTCGTTTATTTTCCGTTCGTCATCATAACTTTCCGAGTTCGTTCCAAAACTTATCTCAGCCATAAGTTAGAGTGTACAGGGTATATAACCATGTATATACGTTCATGTAACCATTTCATGTTATAAATATTATTTTCATTTGAGGAAAGACTCTTTCATTTTAATCCTTTTAAAAGTTTTCATTATAGTGTCTTTTTAAAGATAAAAAATCTTTTTTAACCCCCCCCCCTCCCCTCCTCCTTTTTATATCTTTTAATAAAAATAAAATATGAATAATTCATAAATATCAGAGTTTTTATTATTATTAACAACTAAATAAGTAAAATATAAATGTAGTTCTCTATTTTTTTCTCTCTTTTAAGTTACATTTTATTTGCTTCATGTAACCATTTCATATGTTATATTCATTTTATTAAAGACACTTTCATTTTAATCATTTTAAAAGATTTCATTATATTGTCTTTTTAAAAATATTTCATTTCCCCCACCCCTCTCTCCGCTTCTTTTTATGTGTTATAATAGAAATAAAATACGTATAATTCATAAAATATATATTTCATAATTCATAAAATATATAGTAAAAATATTCATATTATATAAAATATAATATATAAACATAAAAAAAACTCTTTTTTTTATCGTGTATTTTGTTATATATAAAATGTATAATTTCTAAGTATAAGTCTTATTTTATTTTTTAAATTTAATATTAAGAAGAATATTCATCTAATCATTATTTTTTATTTTCTATTAAGTAATATTTTATATTCTTCATGTGTTATAAATATATTTTCACTTCGTGAAAGACACTTTTTTTCTTCTTTTGGTTAATGTGCAAATTAAAGTTCATATTTGAGTTCTAGCACATTTTCAAGAAAATTAATAATATTTCGATTGACTGGATTGCTTTCCATTAAAGTAAGTACTTATTTAGAGTATATACATGCATTTTTAAGAATATTAGCAATGTTAATCATTATCTATTAAAATATGTTTACTTTGTCGTTGCTACATAAATAGACTAAAATATTTATATATTTTTTATACATAGATTAAATTGTAAATGTGTTAACGTGAAAATGTTAACTTACTTAAATACTTCTCCTGTCACTAATTCATATGCAAAATTATATCAGTTAGTAAAAAGTGTAAGGTAAGAACTTAATATACTGCATTGTCTGTCATTTGATAATTACATATTTGATTTATTTTTCCATATATGCATTTCTTTTATAATCACCAATAAACAGAGATATTTTACTATTATTAGGAAATATTAAATATATAGTTGTCCTGTTTTGAGATAAAAAAATTTTGTGAAGGCCTCTGTTCTGAAATTAAAAAAAGGGTCTTTTAAAAGACATTTTTAATGTATAACATTTATCATTATAACATATTTTTTATCAATTAAATACTACACATTTAATTATTACTACACATTTTAAATATGATATTTGATTTAAATAAAATTTTGTGAAAAGTAAAGGTTATTTTTGTGAAAAATAACATTTTGTAATTAAAGTTAAAATCCAGTTACTCAAATTCGAACCAAGATTAAAAAATATTTTTAAATCCTTTTGCTGAAGTTGTCCTCTCTGGTGAACTTATTTGTTTGCAAATTACACATTTTAAAATGTCACAAAATAATTAATAAATAATAAATAGTAAGTTTTTATGGAATAAAAAGGAATTTTGTGAAGGATCCTGTTTTATTATAAAGAATTTTGTGAAGGGACCATTTTATTAAATTGATTTTTGTGAAGGAGCCTGTTTTATTAAATAGGATGTTGTGAAGTAGCCCTAAATATTCACCAAATTTTTCTTGGTATATTACCCTTGATATATTTAATATTTTCTAATAATTATTAAACCACCTCTGGTGAGTTTTATTGTAGATTATATATATGTATAAACTATGTAATGTGTACAAAATAAATCGAATATGTAATTATCGTATGATAGACAGTACATTATAGTACAGTTTTACTAACTGATATTATTGATAACATTTTGCATGTGAATTAGTGACATCATAAGAAACATTTAATTAAGTTAATATTTTCATTTTCAGAAATTTTCAATGTAATATCTGTATGTTAAAAAAAAATGAATATTTTAGCAATGGAAGATATTAAATATGAAAAAAATAAATAAAAGGGAAAAGGAAAAGCATGAGAATGAAACAATCATGAATTTATCAAAACGTATTCTTATAACTAAAGTTTGCATAAAAACTTTTAATTAGTTTTTGATTATTTTTAACATTAAAATTATTACAAATTTTAAATGATAGCTCTAAAAAAATTGCTAGATTCGTAAGCTAGAGAATAGATTATTTGCTATACACTTTAAAGATCATGGTCAGTAATGACAAATGAAATATTTAGTTACTTTGTACATCTTTTATTAAGTGTGACTAATTATATTTATTCTGAAATACACAATTTATATACTAATTCTTGAATAAATATTTACAAAATTACTTAAGTTAGTTAAAACTACATATAATTAATTTTTTATGTTACTTTTTAGTGGCATAAGAAAGGTGTTATGATATTAGTTACACTTCCAATCCAGATTAGACTTAATGTAAATAAAATTAGTAATAATAAATAAATTTAGTCTTTCTTCATCATAAGCGTACAAATACGAAGTATGTGAAATTATTTATGCCCAATTTTCCATTGATATGTATGAAAAAAAAGGTAGGTGTTAACTAAAAAGTATTAAATTTACAAATGAAGCAAATTCATATTGAATATTGAATAATGCATAAAAATTGTTGCGTAAGATTATTTACTAATAAATAAATAGTGCAAACGTAATAAAATATTTTTCGCAACTTGAGCTTCGGACAAAGCTGTGGAGTTAAGCCTACTCGCGCAGAAACGACAAATTAAACATATTTTAATACACAATGATCAACATTGTTAATATTCATAAAATTACACATATATACTGTAAATAAGTACTTACCTTAATTAAAAGCAATCCGATCTTGAACTGAACTACTTTAAATTAATATCAGAATTCAAAACACATTGATTTCCCAACACGTTGTCTCTGAAACGCACGGTACTATTCCTATGAGCAAGTACGGAATGGGAGAATATTGCGACCTGCTTCATGACCGAGGTTGATGACGTCAGCAAACCAGTATTTCCTCTGAAACCTGGCTTTGTAATAGAGCCGGTGTTGCTCTAACTCGCGTAAAGATACTCTGATTGTCATGCAATTGATGTTGAGGTTTACTATGGCATGTTCAGTATGAAAAATGAAAGGTGTACACTTATAGTTCCTTTACAGGGACACTTAAAAAGAGTTCCATTACATTATGGTACATGGGGAAAATTATTTGTGGTTTATTTTAATGATGTTACACTGTTCCAAACAAATTTAAATTGATATATATCACTGGTGTGCACTTCAAGATGCTTACTATAGAATAAGGTGTGCATAGCACTTATAGTTCCTTAACAGAGGCACTCAAAAGAATTCTGTTACATGTCGGTGTATGTGGAGAAATCGCTAGCAGTTTATTTTAATAATGTTTCATAATTTCAAACGTATTGATATTAAATTATATCACTGAGGTGTATTGCAAGAGACTTGCTATAGAATATTTTTGTGTTTATCATTCATCGTTCATTTATAGGGACACAAAAAAAATTCGGTTAAAGTACTCTCTGTTAATAATAACTGCTGGAAGTGTATTTTCAATTCCGGTACGCGTTTTTAAATTTTAACTAATTTTTAGCCTATTAGTTAGTCGGGTAAAGATTCTATACATCATATACAGGGCAGCACAAAACATCTCGAGTACATTTCCGTTTGCTGTAGGATAATTTTCAACTGTGTTATGTGTTTCCTAACTGAAATAAATGTTAGCATTCTATGTAGCATATATACAAACCTATGGATCATATACACGGCTGTACAAAATAATTCAGATATTTTCCTAATATTGTTGGTAATTCCTGAAATTGGGTTTTTCAAATTTGTTATGGGTTTCCAATTTGTTTACTTAGCCATCATCTTTCACGTTAATAGATGGTAAAGATTTCTAAAAGTATTTTAGGAGTGTTGGAAAGTGTTACATAATCTATGCTTGACGCATGAATTTTCGTTTTGTTTTTTAACCAATTTGGCAATTTTTATAAAAATGAATACATAAATATCTGTTTTTATAAGTAGTATTTTCAGGATTCAATTTTATAAATATTTGAAATTATTTCATTTTTAGTTTTACTTACTAGGAAAATGCAATGAGTGTTAGTCGCCGATTTTGAAGAAAGTGGTATCGTTGGAAAGACTCTTGTCGTGGGGAGTAAAAAACTCAATAGAACTAAACGTCGAAAATTAGCCGTTTATGAGATATCCAACAATTTGTCACACAATTTATTTATTTATTTATCAAAATGTATTTATGCTAAAATTTCTTATGTCGTTAAATTTGTAATTTTTTCTGTTAAATGGCTTCCTGATAATTTAATTATGTTACCACTGATCCAAAAGTAGGAGGGTCTGTTCGTTGCCTGTGGATTTTTTTTTTATCCCATAGAACCGGGCGAGAAGTCAGTTCCTGACATTACAGACATTCTACCCCTTATTCTATATGACCAATGACTTTTGACTTGCTTCTCTTTCATTGTTTATCGAAAATACCAGCAAAATTAAACAAATTGTGTGACATAAATTATCGGATATCTCGAAACTCATTTCCGACGGGTAGTTCCATTGCGTTTTTTACTCTCCACGACGAGATCTTTCCAACAACACCACCCTCGTCAAAATTGACAAGTAACGCTTCTCACAGTTCCCTAATTAGATGTGAATTTTTTTTATTTCTTTATTCATTTTAAATGGTTAAACAAACACCAATCGAAATAAAAGAGAACAAACTTATTTAATAAATCAAGGCAATGATTGTTTGCTTGACTGTGCTAATTGTGGCCACGGCATTGAAAATAGTGCTAGTTAGAGTGTGATTTAATTTACTTTTAGTCCGATTTATTTTGAATAGAGTATAAATTGCACTATATTATTCATTCAATATAGAAAAATAAAATTTTCAGCTGTGTTATGCATTTTCTGACTGAACTAAATTTTAGCTTTCTATAAACCTATGGATCATATGTACGGCTGCACAAAATAAGTTTAATATATTTCCGAATATTGTTGGTAATTCCTGAAATTTTGTTTTTCAAATTTGTTATGCGTTTTACAAATTGTTTACTCATCCGAGGCCGGGCTAGTTTAACTTAAGCCGAAAGGTAATCCAACCCATCCGGTTTGACTTTGACCTTGTTTACTTACACATCATCTTCCTCCTTATTAAACGGTCAATATTTCTAAAAGTATTTTGGAAGTGTTGGAAAGTGTTACATATTCTATGCTTGACGCATGATTTTTTGTTCTTTTTTTTCACTGATTTGGCAATTTTTATAAAAATGAATTAATAAATATCCACTTTTTAAGTAATAATTTGAGGATTCAATTTTATAAATATTTGAAATTATTTCTTTTTCAACTTTACTTAGATAGGAATTGTTTGGCTTTCTTTATTCATTTTAAATGGTTAAGCAAACACCAATCGAAGTAACAGAGAACAAATCTTTTTTCCTATCAAAGCAATGATAGTTTGCTTAGCTGGCGTTAATTGCAGCCGAGGCAATGAAAATAGTGCTAGTTGGCATGTGCTTTAATTTACTTTTAGTCTCATTTTATTTTGAATGTACTATAAATTACACTAGTATTCATTTCATATTGAATGTAACTATTTTTGAGGTATTCATGCTGAGAAATTTTCCATTTGTGAAATATACATGAGAGTTGCACAATAAGGAATAAAACTAAACAGACTACCTTTGATCATCACCTTTTACTTGTTCTTTTTCAAAGTAACAGCCCACAGACGAAATGTACTTTCTCTAAGCCTTCCGTTCACTTCTTTAACATATGTTAAAGTCTGGCTGTTTTACTGTTTCTTCAAAACTGCAACTTACACATTATTGGTCGCTTTCAAAAACGTATTCTCCTTGTGGTTTCTTGAGTTCAGAAAAGAGCCAGATGTTGCAAGGTTCTAGATCAAGGCCGTACGGAAGATGAGATAGGACGTATGTTGTTCTATTGCTACCTGACTAGCAATATGCAGCCGAACATTTTGGTGATGCAACAAGGAGCCGTTTTTATGCAATGGATGCTTTCTTTTTATATGCTCTACCTATGTCTGCAAAAATATGCATTACATATATGTGTGTATAAACGATTGACAATTTTCTGCTGTACAGCATCCTATACGATGTATTCGTAGCCTAAAAACACTGACTATACCTATACAAATTTCCTGCCAGTTTTTCAGTTTTTGCTCTCTGCGGGAAAGGCAAAGACAGATGCTTCCATTCATTGCTCTGTGTCATTGTAGGATCAGATCATACTGACACAGCCAGGCTTCGATTCTATATATTTTTCTTTCATTCTAAGCTACATTGATTTTTTTTTTACTGAATCTTTATTTGAATCTAATTGTCTATGTTACATTTTTAATGAATGTTTATGTAACTTTAATGTGTCACTGGTCATTAATATTCTTGTAATATATAATCTGAAAATAAAATCTATGCATAAGTATTGCTCTGTTTCTTATTTTTAGATACGACAGCAGAAAAGAAAAACGGCTTATTCAGTTGTGCTGTTTCAAATAACAGTTCAGAAATCAAGACCAAGTGGTTGTTCTAAGTGAATATTTTGTTGGCTGGGATGTCATTGGACTTCATTGAAAAAAATCTCATTAGGCTTAGTCGACACAGCGTGGTCTCGGAGACTGTACCTCCACAGTTACAAGTTAATATAAATATGGGCCCCACCACTGAAGGAGGTACAGGGAAATCTTTTCGAAAAGTAAATAATAGTTCATTTACAAAAAAAATCACTAACCATACTAACAAATGCAACATAGAATTCATTAAGCAATCGAAATAATCCCAACAACAACCGACAGCAAAACTATACGTGAGTAAATTAATTCTATTTAATTGAACTTTAGCTACTACATCACTAAAATTTATTTTATTTAAAATTTCATCATTAGATGGAACCAAAACATATTGGGACTTAAAACGGCCTATAGAGGCGCTGATTACAGCCGTCGGTACAGGAAAATTGGCCCTTTAACTAATGCTAAAGTGCCATTGAAACCATTATTTATTGTAAACGCGTTTAAAAGTGTTAGATATTCAAATGCGGATAATTTTTACTTTGACATATAAACACGGAACACAAATAGCACACGAAATCTGAAATTGTGCATAAAAATAATCATTATGAACAAATTAAAAATGCATGTAACGCAATGGGATTGCAAGGGATTTTCCTGAAGGGAGCAGTTATATCTTTTTTCCACCAGATGGCGTATTCGAGCGCTTGAATTCCCAATAGCCACCGGACTATGCCAAATACAATAATATAAAAACAAGTAATATATTTTTTTAAAGTCAATTCCTACTTTTTAATCATAAATATATAAAATAAACCCGTGCAGCATTGATGTCCCACGTTATCTTTATTGAACATTATTTTATAATCATTGTTGCGGTATTTTATTTCTGTGGCATCACTCATTTGAGATAAATCTTTTATTTCATTTCATTTGTGAAAACAATGGGAGGAATTTTTTTCTCCCATTTAAAACTAAAATTAATTAATTAAATTTAATTAATGAATTAATATTTGAAAAAACTGTATTAGCATAAAGTGTCATCCACTAAAAGTTAAAAAAAAAAATTTATTTGAACTTGAGTGGATGAATAGAAAATATTTTATTAACGATTGAAAATTTGAACAAGATATATATAGAGAGAGTGTGAGCTAATAATAGGAATTTAATAACAGGTTCCTCCCAAAGTGCTGCTAAACCTTCCAAACTGAAAAACAATCTAATCAATGAAATTTATGCGGGGGTTAAAAATTACGTGACAGTCGCGGTCTTATTCAAAACGCACTTTGACGGAGAAGAGCCGGTTCATAAGAAGTTAACGGTAAATGAAGTTGAAGACATACAGGTTCGTATACAGCTAAAATGTAGCTCAAGAAACTAAAGACAGGGTTGCACTCCAAGCAAAAAAAAAAGTTTTACCATTTAAGAGTTAACATAATACTGACTAACTCTGTATGTATAGACAGCGAAACCTCTAAATAACGGACCACCAAATTTGTCTGTTATCCGGATGTGTCCGCTATTCAGAGCTAACAATATGCAAATAATACTTGTTTTGGGGATTGGAAAAGTGCTCAATAAATAGAGGTGTCCGCTATTCGGGAGTGTCGTTTATGGAGGTTTTATTGTATAACTATTACAACTTAAATGAAGCTGTAAAGTTAATCCAAGAATTCACGAACTGATATCCAATTGTTCGCGAAAATCAATTAAACAGCCCAATTTATATACTCCGAGTTATTTCGGCCAAGTACACAAAATGAGTTTTGGGAGTGCTTTAATCCAAGTAAACACCCTCAACTATGTAACATATTTCACTGCATAAATATGATATTATTTCATTGTTCTTTCGCGGGAATCCATCATACAATTTTAAATACACAAATAATTATTTTCTTCAATTAGGAAGCCATCATACACACACAAAAAAACATTTTTTTATGCCCAAGACAACATTACTTCAAATAAAATTCAAAACATTTTCTTTCATTTTGAAGACCAGGTAATTACGTGAGCTATTTTTTGTTGCGAACTGGATATTTTTACATAAAAAATATTTAAATCGTTGTGACGAGTCATGTGACCTAAGCAGTCGAGAATCAAGAGATCCAAGAAAGATATGCAGTGTGGAAATATTATACAGAAGCATATACTTACAAAAAAACTAGAGTGATCTTCAAAGTTTTATTCAATTATCCTGATCATGTGAAAGCGCATAATTATCTAATTTCGTAGAAAATAATCAGTGTTACCAAGTTCAGGAATTTTTCTTATTCAAAATGCCTACCACTATTTCAGAATAGTAATTTTTGCTTTATTTAAAAAAAAGACATTCCGTGATTTAATAAAGCTAAGGTTGGTATTAGGAAAAGCGATAGACATTTAGAATTTAAAATTTCCCGAATCCGTCAACACTGGTAAAAAAAATAAACGTATTTTTGTTGTTATACAGTTTAACGGACAATTGATTTCGTTAAAATTTTACTTTGAAAGCATATCATATCATATCATATATTATAATACGAGAAAATCTTGTGTGTCTGTCTGTGTGTGTATATGCAAATTTTATTTTAAAACGGCGCGAACGATTTTGACGAAATTTTGTATCCTACCGTTTACGGGTACGGAAGACCACTGGACTAAGTCGCATGTTCTAGAAATTTCGATTAGTGGGTCATTTTGGGTCAGGATCTAGCTAATTTTACGTAAAAAAGGCCAAAACGATTTTGACTAAATTTTTCATCCTACCGTTTTCGGGCACGCGAAGACCATTGGGCTTGGTCACATGTTGTAGAAAATTCACGTTTGAAACGATGGAGACTAAATTTTGTACCCTACCGTTTACAGCACGAGAAGACTATTGGGCTGGGTCACGTGTTCGAGTAAATTCAATTAATGTATAGTTTTGGGGTTACTATGGGTCAAGCTAATTTTATATAAAAACGGCTCTAGCGATTTTGACAAAATTTTATATTCTATCGTTTGGATTACAAGAAGATCATTGGGCTAAATTAGATGTTCGAGAAAGTTCAATTAGTGGGTCATTTTTCGGGCCACTACAGGTTTAACTAATTTTATCTAAAAAACGGCTGTAACGATTTTCACTAAATTTTGTATTCTACCATTTCGGGGTACGAGAAGACCATTGGGCTGTGCCACGTCTTCAAAAAAATCGATTAGTGGGTCATTATGTGTCAATGTATTTCAATGTGAGTGAAGGTGGAAACAGGTATTGAGTTGTAGAATATTTGGCAGTAAACGAAGTCGCTAAGTTGGCAACATTTCATTAAATATCGACAAATATGGCGACATTGGGGAGATTTGCCAATAAATTTGACTTTCAAGATTAACAATACCAAAATACATGTTTGGCGCCAAATGAAAGAATGTCAAGAAGTTTGCGAGTTTTTGCCAAATTTTGGTGGAAAAATTGGCTTTCAGAATCTGAAGAAATTTTCTAGAAATTCCCAATAGAAGCCTAGATATATCATTCAACCAATCAGCGTCCATAGAACGTTCTCGAAGACAGAACTCAAACAATTTATATGTTGTACAGAAAATTTATTGTTTTATTGAGTTGAACACAAAGTTAATTTTAATCGAGCACAGCTCGGTCTTTCCCGCTGGTAAAAATATTACATTAAAACATGTTAAATTAAACAGCATCAAATTTGCCCATCAATGTGACTTTTTTTGCCTCTATAAATTGGTTCGTTTGGAACCCTTTGATAAATTTTTGCATGTGAGAGCTCCAAACCTGAATCGCACCGAGTATGAACAAAACCGAATTTCTAATGTAGCAAACATCACATCTATTGTAATATTCAATTTTCAGAATTTTTGAAGTTTACAAAAATATTGAAAAACATTCTTTAAATGCCGTGAAATATTTGTGGCAGAGTAGGTACCTAGAAAGATTTGACGTTTAAATCATAAAGATTTAGAGGGGTTTATCTAGGAGGAATCCCTCTAAATATTTCTAATTCTGTAGCACTGGGAGTTGTCAAGCTCACTTCAAATTTTCTGATGACCATGAAACAGGGCTTGACAAATATGGTCGCCACTGGCGACCAAGTTATTAAATCTTGACTTTTTTAATACAAAATCTGACCTAAGACATGAGCACAAATGGCATTTTTTCTCTCCTCCACCCGTACTCGTGCGCGGCAAGCAATGATCTTCCTCTTCTCTCATACGTTTAATAGAAAAACAAATTTGAAAGGAATTCTGCATATCATTAACAGAAAACGCCAGTCTTTTACGCTCTAGCAATCTAGCATGTCACGTGAGGGGGAGGGAAATTTTTCAATAAAACCATAAGAAATAGCGTTAATCCAGCCTCAGTGGCATCTAAAATTGGATACAATGCTAAAAGAAGCTTTTTGTAAGTTTAAAATCGGATTTTTGTATTTTGAATTAAAACTGATTAATCTATTACGTTCATTTTAAAGTATAATAACATTTACAGCCAGCTTATGCAATAAGCTTTTTTTTTTCACAATCAATATATAACTTGCCTACAATTTCTACCAAAAGCAGCATCTGTTACTCATCTTAGTCACAATGTTAAATTAAAATTCTCATATGATGTCTCACTATAGATGCTGCACAGTTACAAAATATTAAATTAAAAAATTATATTAAAACAAAAAATATTTTTAACTTTTAATTTGGCAAAAGTAAGTACAGCAAATGTTAAAATAATAAAATCAGAATTATTTGACCGACTTTGACAGGAAAATTAGCCAAAAATTGTTTCCCTGTTTCACTATTTCATCGATATCCTCCCTAATTAGATATAGATTTTGTAGCACTCAACTATCCGGAGGTTTCAAGCTTTTGGCAATAAGTATTTCCCGAACATGCCAGTTAATTTAGACTTTACAATATATTTTTTTTCAGCAATAGGTAATTTCATTGGAAAATTTTGTTTGTATCTTTATAAATTATGCACTTTTTTAACTATTGTAAATAATAATTCTAAACTATGCTTATTATGTCATAACGAACAAAGGAAAGTTTTTTCAACAAGGTATATCAAATTCAATGGTTGGAGTATCATAGTTGAGATTTATTCCAAACGAGCAAAAAATGCCGGGACCAGGACTCGAACCTGGGTACTTTGGCTTGCCGTACCAATGCTCTTCCTACTGAGCTATACCCAATGATATCCTGGCTGGCATAATTCATGCCAGCCATAGTTGTATTATGCCGACCAGGATATTGTTGGGATAGCTCAGTAGGAAGAGTGTTGACACGGCATGCCAAAGTACCCAGGTTCGAGTCCTGGTGCGGGCATTTTTTGCTCTGTTGGAATAAATCTCAACTATGATACTCCAACCATTGAATTATGTTTATTATTTTTTCTCCATTAATTCATAAAAAAACTTTTGTGGTTTTTGGCCCTTTTTAATAAAAAATATTTTTTGGATAAAAGGACAAAATATTTTAGAAAAAAATTGACAACTAAGAAAAAAAGAAGAGACATCCTTTAAGAAGTGTACACAGAAAAAAAGGAAGTTTAAAAATATTAATTTCCTGAGGAGATATTTTAAATATACGAATGCATCCTACACCCATAGGTTTAACATTAGTGAGAGGAATCGGGAAGTTCACTGATGAACAGCCTTAAGGTTTCTGAAAGTATAATATAACCTGTTCTGAGTTACTAACGATTCTGAAAAGTGTTTCTTTGTCTTCAGAAACCTATGGATATCCGAGATTTAAAATTTATTTAACACTAAAATTTTCCATAAATTTTTCGAATGAACATTTCCATATAGTTTTTGCAGTGTATTAATCGATCTTCTCAACCCGACATATGAGTTTTTCGAATGCTTTCAATTCTAAAGTATAAACATTTTTATGTTCAAGAAACACAATAAATTAACAGCATTAACAATAAAATTAAATGCATGAACATTAACTCTATTTAGTTCCACTTGTATATTTAAATTCTGTCACATAACTTTACTTGAGAATTGATAGTGTCCAAAAAATCAATATTCCAGGTAGAGAAAACAGTAAAAACTGCTCAGGTACATTTCCGGAAATTATGGGCAGCAAAAGAAACTGTTCCAAAAATTCTTCGGTAATCTATTGGTTTCTGAAGATAAATGAACTTTTTTCAGAATTTCGGGTAACTCGGAAGAGATTATATTATATTTTCATAAACCTTAAGCAGAGGCGATTATGGGTTCATGAAAAAATACCTGAAATATTAGTGAGAAAACATTTACGTATGGCGAGAGAGGAGTGGACATGTAATTTATTACACGCTGCTAAAAATCTTCAGCTTTTGCTACATAGTCACTCCAACGCTTTTATAGATTATCTCTATTTTGACCAATGAAAATGCTCCATAATATAGTAAAGTAACCATTTTCTCTAAAAGCGGTGGAGTGTGTCTGCAACAAAAGCTGAAGATTTTTAACAGTGCAGAAAAGTCAAGTTATGAAAAATATGAATTTTAATTATGTTCAGCAATCATATGAAATTGATATTTTAGTCTTATTTTATGAATTTAACTATTATAAAATCTGTACTGAAAATGAAAAAAAAATACCTGAATTCAGGTATATAATCTGAACACAATCACAGCTGCTTAAGAAAGATAATAGCTGAACTAAGATACATTTGACCTTTTTTACAGTGTATATTCTGGTTAGTTACTAATAAAGATTGTCACCTTAAAATAATGAATGGGTTCATCTTGATTCGGCCAAATTATCTTGCGGGGAATACTTGCTGTTTTCTTGTCAGTCATGTTTGTGCAATGTTAACTTTACAAGGTGTTGTGACCAGTGCTGTAGTTGGGTGGGAACGCCGTTCCCAGAAATATCTGGTTTGTTACTGTAGAAAAAAAAATATCGCGTACGAGCACAAGCCTTTTTTTTTTCTCCAGACTGTGTAAACTATACCCATTTCAATGCCTAAATGCAAAAGAGCATTGAGCTGTATGAATAACATCATGACTGATACGAAAAATTCACTCCTTATTGAAAGAGCCAGTTTACTTACATTCATAAGCCGTGTATGACCTCTCTTAAAATAATTTTGGCCTGTACCTTATGCAAAATCTTGGTTGCGATCAGCAAAAAAATTATCCGACGAGACAGCTTGTCGTAAATCAGAGGGCACAGAAAACAGTTCTCATTATCATTCTTTGTGGAAACTTCTAGGATAGATGTGCCAGTAAGTTATATACAGATTTATTTTTGTTATTTCGGATACATTTTGATTCATAATGGAAAATGTTACAATGAGATTGATTAAATATTGCTTTTAGAGGAATGCTATACAAATACAATACTATAAAAACTAGAATATAATAATTATAACTGCTAATTAAAAAAAATTGGCTTTTGGCTAAATGTTTTAAATTGGCTTTCGGCTTAGCAAAAATCCAGTAGCATCAACATCTACTTTATGAAAAGGTGAGTTCCCACAAATATTTTTTTCCAACTACAGCACTGGTTGTGACAATTTGTCTCAGCGTTAACTCGTTGCGGCATCAATTCATCAGTGTAAAAATGTTTTTGAAGGCGATGATGATAAAAGTAAAGTTAATTTAGTAAAATTATTTGATGATAATTTGTTTTCAGGTTTATTGGAAACTTCCCAAAAAGCATATAAAAAATTCCTCTCTATTTTAATGATTGACATTCTTAGTCTAAAGCAATAAAAGGAGAAAAATATCTAGTTGAATATTTTAATCTGCATCTAAAATCAGCCTTTAAAATGTGAGTTTAAGTTCTCTATTTCTGAAAACAAAAATCATTAAATAATTTTAATAAAACATTACTTTTATCATCATCGCTTTCAAAAACATTTTCAAACAGAACTTGTCTAAAACAGAACATTTTCATGATTCAACAGAAAGGAATACTGTGCAAATTTCCTCCTAAGAGGGATATTTTTATCCCATATTTTGTTTAGTATAACTTTTGAAAACTGTAGCAGAATTCTGTCTAAAACCAAAAAATTTCATAGTTCCTGCAGAAGTAATACCATACAGTTACAACTGCTGAATCAAAAACCCTCTCAAAATTAGTATTGTTTCTGCCCCTAGCGATTCTGCTGTGACATATTTTACTGTATTTTGTATTTATTTAATACACTGTAAAAAATGACCAATGTTTCCTATTTTATGAAAATATACTATAAACCACGAGCGAAAATATAATATAATCTTCTGAGTTGTCCGAAATTCCACATAGCGTGTTCCATTGTCTTTTGAATCCCCAGAAACCAATACATTTGCAAAATTTAAAGAATTATTTATAAAAACAAAGTATTTTTTGCTGCCCGTATTTTTCAGAAACATTTCCAAAGGGTTTTTATAGTGTATTAATGAGTGTCCTCAGCCTGGAATACCTGTTTTTCGAATGCTATCCATTCTCAAGTAAACGTTTCCATGCTCAAAAAATATGTTTAACAGACAAACATGCAAAATTAACTGCGTTAACAATAACACTAAAATTAAGATTATTTATTTACTCTTTCATGTATAAATTAACTTATGCGGCTGAAAACGTTTACTTGAGAATTGATAGCATTCGAAAAACAGGTATTCCAGGATGAGGACACTCATTAATACACTATAAAAACCTTTCGGAAACGTTTCTGAAAAATACGGGCAGCGAAAAATACTTTGTTTTTAAAAATAATTCTTTAAATTTTGGAAATGTATTGATTTCTGGGGACTCAAAAGACAATGGAAGACGCTTTTCGGAATTTTGGACAACTCAGAAGATTATATTATATTTTCGTATGTGGTTATAGAATATTTTCATAAAATAAGAAACATTGGTCATTTTTTACAGTGTACTGTAAAATGTTCAAAGATGGATAAGATTCTGTTTTAGACAGTTTTCTGTCTTACTAGGTATATTTGTATGGCATTCCTTTCGTAGCGTTGGTGGGTTGGTTGATTTTATGACGGCCGATTATCTGCACGAGGGATATAGGCCCTAGGAGGTAGTGCCCTGCATGGGAGGGTCTTCCTAACAGATCATAACCTGTTTTTATGGCAAGGTTCAAAGAAAACCTCAAAAAACTCTGAACGGTTAGATCGACGAGCGCGACAAGGGTTTGAACCCAGCATATCCCATCTACCAGCTTTGAGAGCAGAACCTCTCAGCCACTGGCGGGGCCTCCTTTTGCAAGTACCGTGAATATATTCTGTTTAATGGCAAAATTCTGTTATAGACAGGCACAGTTTTCATAGGATTTTTATATCCCGATTAAGAATTTTCTGGGGTTTTTTAAGAATTCTGTTTTTTTTGTCTCCTTGTCCCATTTTTGAGACAGTGGACCTGACAACACTAGCTACAACAGCAGGAAGTAAAATTGACAATATGTGGATCCATAATTTGACTTTATAAAAAAAAGATTATAAAAGATCCGTTCAAGTAAAAAGTGTGTAACTTCTTTATTAAATTCAAATAAAGATAAAATAAAATTACATTTCTTTTATTGTGGCATTCATTTTGCTAACATAAAAAAATCCATTAAATTACATATTTTTTTCCCCTTATCATAGTGCAATGAAAGTTTAACTGTATGTTCAAGACAATAAAGGCTGGTCTAGATATTCTCCATGTGCTTAACAATAATTTACAAAATTAGTAACTTGCACCACTTACGACCTTAACAGTCTCATATAAGAAAAGTACCATATATTATAGCATATTTCACATTTGAGGTGTATCTTTATCATGTGTGCGAAAATGTGTATCAAGGATACTTTGTTGAGAAAATCCTATGTGACATACCTCACAGATGAAGGACTTTTCTCTATCGTGAATTCGAAGATGTTTATTTAGAACACATCTTTGAGAAAACCTTTTGGAACACACTTCGCAAACGTAGGGTTTTTCTTTAGTGTGACTTCGAAGATGTTTTATTAGTTCACTACTTTGAGAAAATCCTTTGGAACATACTTCACAAATGAAAGGTTTTTCATTCGTATGTGTGCGTAGGTGTACTTTTAGACTATCACTATTGGAGCATCCTTTGAAACATATTTCACATACATACGGTTTCTCACCTGAATGAGTAAATAAATGTCTTTTTAGACTGCTAGATTTAGTGTAGCTTTTAGAGCATACACTACAAATAAACGGCTTTTCATTTGTATGAGTCTTCACATGTTGTTTCAGATTATGCTTTAGAGTAAAACCTTTGGAACAGACTTCACAGTTGAAAAGTGTTGCTTCATTTGTATGAGTAAGTACATGAATTTTTAAATAATCTTTTCGACAAAATTGTTTGCTGCATATTTCGCATGTATGCTTTTCATTACTATGAGTTTGTAAATGTAATTTAAGCTGTTTACTTCGAAGAAATCCTTTTGAGCATATTTCACATACAAAAGGTTTTTCATTTGTATGCTTGTATAAGTGTACATTTAGATCTGCATGATAGGAAAATCCTTCAGAACATACTTCACAAAAGAAACGTTTTTCATTTGTATGAATATAAATATGTCTCTTTAGACTACTTTTTAGAGTAAAACTTTTGGAACAGAATTCACACTTGAAAAGTGTTGCTTTATTTGTGTCAGTACATGCATGATTTTTTAGAGAATCTTTACGAGAAAAATTTTTTGAACATATTTCGCATGTATGCTTTTCATTTGTATGAGCACGTACATGAATTCTTAGTGAATCCTTAGTAGAAAATTGTCTGCTGCATATTTCACATGTATGCTTTTCATTGGTATGAGTTTGAAGATGTGATTTAAGATGATTGCTTCGAAGAAACCCTTTTGAGCATATTTCACATACAAAAGGCTTTTCATTTGTATGCTTGTACATATGTGCTTTTAGATCATCACGTCGAGGAAATCCTTCCGGACAGACTTCACAAAAGAAACGTTTTGTATGAGTATAAGAATGTTTTTTGAGAACTTTTCCTTCAGAAAATGTTTTAAAACATACTTCACAAGTAAAAGTGTTTTCTTTTATTTGAGTATCAAGATGAGCCATTGATATTTTTTATCAAGACAAACTCATTTCATACCTGAAAGGTAAAAAACTCTTAAGGTGTGTGCACAATGAAGACTAGCTGGGTTTTTTCCAGAAAATTTCACATTCACAGCTCTGAAACTGTTTCACAGGTTTGCTTTTTGACCTAAAATATAAAAAAAAAATACTTAATAAAATAAAGGAGACAGTTTCATATTAAAATATTTTTTAGTTTCATTATAAGTAGATTTTATTTCTCTGAACAAATAAAAAATAAAGAAAATTCTACTTTTTTACATATTAAAATTATTGTACCTATAGCAAGTGATTTAAAATAGATATAAAGGTGATTAATTTAAGAGATAATTATCTCTTGAAATGCTAATGATAGAAACATATTTTCAATTATGAAACATATACAAATCAAGTAGATATGGCATTTGTTTTAGAAAGGGCTATCTACATATAAGAAATTTAATTCTTTTATATGGTCCCATTTCTCCCTATAAGTTTAAAAAAAAGTTGCCCTGCATCAAAGAAGGACCTTAAAAAAATCTTATTCTTTTATAATCGAAACTTACCAAGTTATGATGTTTTGAATTCTATGAATTTTCAGTATTTTCTGGCACTAAAAATGGAGACACGATTTTATGCATACAAATCAATTTATGCACCTCAAAATGATTTTTTCAAAACTCAATTGGGAATTATTTTATTTTATGTTTTGTACGATTTTTGTTTATTTCTTAGTGTGCACTTTAATTTAAATATATAACTATTTTCTAACTTTTGTGCTAAAGGGAAATTTGTCCCCCTCTGGAATTTTTTACAAGTGATGTTGCCTGCTTGAAAACGTAAAATAATTAATGGGACATTTGCTAATTCATTTGGTTGACTTCTGCGAATTTATGATGACTGTGCGCCCCCCCCCCAAAAAAAAAAATAATTAAAAAGCCAGCATTTCTGATCAACAGTCCCTCAAACTAATTATTGTCTACCGTAGTTGGGTGAGGTACTATCAGAAAATGGTTCTAACTTTAGCAACACTGACAAATGGCCCTAATGGAAAATGTTTCAACGACTAAATTTACCATTCAAATTTTCACACTGTTAAACTCATTCCCACAAAGGCGCTTGTCTGAGCAGCTGGCCTGTACTACTTGCTACCAGAATCTTTAACAAAAATAATGTATCGCTTGCTATGAAAACCTATCTAAAGCATGGAAGAAGCAGCTTAATTGTACATACAGTAAAACCTACTAAGACAAAATCTCAATTAACTATAAAAAATTTCATTTTCTGGATAAGCTTTCACTTCGGTGCAATATCGTACAGGGTCCTGACAAATCCCTTATATTGTAGATTATAAAATGTATGAAAAATACCATGCAACTTCTTTCACATGTAAGGGGCATAATTATTTCTATATATATTTTTAAATCTTCTATCATTTACAACATTTATTTTTTGCGTTCTCGATGACTTTAAGGATTCTCAAAACTATACATTCCTTGATAATTATATCAACTCTAGCTGAATGAAATGAAGTTAATACTCACCTTTTTCATGGAAAAGAAACCCTTTAAAAACAAATTTAGAGTGAAAATATCAAATTTTACCAGGTCCCGACTAGCAAGTTTTCGTGCCCCCATAGACTGGTTGGTTTACTGATACTAGTTTTTTAGTCAACTTATTCGAAATGTGTCAACTAAAAAAATTAAGTTTTCTGGAAAATTGAAAAACAGTTCCAGGAATAAAAATAAAATATTTTTTTTCTATTATTTATTGAAATGCACTTTTAACCTATGATTGAGATATATTTTTGTCATTTCATTGTTTTAATATCTCAAACATCACATATTTTCAGTTGTCTCACTTTTCGAATAAATGTGCAATATGATACAATTGAATGACTTGATAAATACAGTACATCATTTACCAGAAAATAATGATAGGAAGTCTACTTATTAATGATGGTATTGATATTAAATGATAAAACCAAACTGAGTGCAAACAAAAGTCCTAAAAGTATTAAAACAACTTTTATTTTAAATTCTACTTTCATGCCCAGAGCATGGGCCCGGGTGCCCGTGCGATAGTCAGGGCCTGAATTTTACACAGATCCAACATTATTTTGAATTGTATAGAGAGGTTCAGGGCCACTAACAAGACCCGAACTGGTGCAGGGACCTGAGTAGTTGCTTCATTTGCCTGATGTTTGTGCCAGTCCTGCTTAGCAGATGTAACTATATGAAATTCATTTTATCAGAAGCATGACTTTTATTTGTTTCAGTAAGGAATTCATTATAAACATGTTCACTTTTTACACGTTTTACTGTATACGATTACAATAGAGAAGCAGTCAGCAAATAACAAATGACATGTTGCACATGGTTATGTGCCATTTACAAACAATGTCACAGAAAAATAAAAAAATCTATCATTTTGAACCCTTTAACCCTTTTTGAGAGGAATTTCAAGATGAATTTTGACTACCTTCGAATATGTGGTCAATAACACTAAAAAATTTTTGACATAAAATATCTTCTTGTTCTTCATACCTTAATTTATAGCAGATTATTGTATTTTTTTTAACACAAAAGATTACGATTATGTTATGATTACTTTTTGTTCTCTTTTTCATTTTGTTTTAGTTTAATATTACAAAATTAAAATAATCCCAACATTAATATTAATAAAATTAAATCATTGTTTTACATGTTATTGTACTTTTCTGAATTGAATAAATATAATAACTATGCTTAATTTCTCATGATGTATTTTTCGATGATTTAAAACAGAATTTGCTAATTTTTAATATCATTGTATATAACTTTTAAAGTATATAGTTTTAAAATTAAAAAGACATTTAAAATCAGACATTCATAAAAATTAAAATATTCATTAATATCACATAATAATGAAATCAATTATAGTAGATGTTTCAAACTTTATATAAGATCCTCACCTGTACAAAATATCAACCAAAAACCAAAGCTGTTGTTCACGCATGTTCATGTTTAAAAGGAGCATTTAAAATATTAAATCACTAAAATCACAGAAGTACCACATACTCTACTGGAAGTGTACATGCTTCGTTAAGAGGAAATTGCTGTAATCTTGTAAACCAAATTTCTAGAAAAATTGTGCTTTTAAAATTATCACAGCTAGATTTAATTATTTTAAAATTTTTGCAATTTGGGATGTGGTCGGTCTCTATGGAATGATTAACAAGTTTGCCAGATTTGTAAGCATGTGTATGCTTTTCTAATACCATGTTTGCACTGGATATTTAAGATATCTTAGATCGCTATTTTTGAGGTGGTACCCTCCCGGAATTGAATATCTGGTCACACCGCAAAACTCATTTAAGATAACTTACTGAACCTCACTATGTCTGAGATCTGAACAAACATAGAATTTGCATTTGCACATAAGTTAAAGCCAGCCTCAACAGCCAATCAGTTACAGCTATCCTCCAGAGCCAATCAAAGTGAGTGGTCATGATTGTATCTAGCAATAGACAGTTCGAACTCAGTGAGTTCGTGGTCTAAGATATCTTAAATATCTGATCTGAACAGAGAGTAGTAAATTTAAACAAAAAAAGAAAATTTTAATGCATATTTGCATTGATCCCAGGAATGATAAAATTCAGAGCCGAAAAAGCTGAATTCTGTGTTTCCGCAGAAAAGTGGCATGTCTGATATATAATAATCTGAAGACCAGGGGTTTTTTGTTTTTTGCATTTTTTGTTCGTTCGCGTGGGGAAAATTTTTTTTTTCCTTTTTCTAAGTTGGAAAAATTTATCTGCGACGCACGTCGCACACTTTCTGCTAGCAGGGTAGTTTATATCAAAATACTAGCCGCCTCAGGCAACCAGTTTAGTTTTCCTTAAATGTATGCTAAGCACTTCATCATATTTTACTTTTATTCATAACTAGCCAAAGTACCTGGCATTGTCTGAGATTTTAAAAATGTTTGTGTAGAAAAATCAATTTCAAAATTAAACATGTTGTATGGATAACTTCAAGATATTAAAATATGCCAATATTTCCAGAATCGGGGTTTTATCATGATTCAATATGTTCCTCAAATTCATATGACGTTATACTCACCTGCTTTAGTCATATCTACTTGCTTTCTCTATTACTCATATTGATACTCTCTTTGTATAATTCTCAAACATTTGAAAAGGTTCGTTGAACTTCCAATATGACATTATAATAATTTTCTTTTTTAATTCTCTAATGACATCATATTAACCTGCTTTCTGTACTTACACATACTCATACTGCTTGTATTATTGAGAAATGTTTGAAAATTTCCGTTATATTACCAATATGATGTCATATTAATATTTTTTTCAACTACTGAAACTTTTTATTTCATTTTCATTTTTCACGTGGAAATCTTTCAATAGAAAGTTAATTATTGTAGAAGGAATTTTATTGTGGATATTTAATTATTGGCAACTGCCATAACGAAAAATGTTTAAATTTAATAGGAAAAGGCAGGAAGAGTTCCATAGCGTGTGTTGGTAGATTTGGCGAGTTGTTTTCGGCGATAAATGTTTGATGTGGTTGTTGCGATCTTCTGTCTTTGGGGTTGCTGTTTTAACTACTGGAATGGACTTTATCTATGTGACATTTTGGATTTTTTTGCCAATCGCGCCAACCAGCACAGGATATGGAACACTTTCCAAAAAGGCTGTTAGATTTTTAGTTTTTTATTAATTAAAAATTAACTACACATTATTTCGATTCCGGATTACTTTAGTTGCTTCGGCCGTGTTTGAATACACCTACCTACACGTAATATTTCAAAGTTCTGTCTTCCAAACTGTTGATTTGTATAGAAGTGCAGATATACAGATAAATTTTCATTTTCATATATTAGATTTACTTTTTCAATCCTTCGCCAAATCGGAAGTTTCTGTTAGAGAAATCGATAACTCTTTACGATCATTGCAGCAAATCTTATATTTTGTGTTGTTATTCATTTAATCGTTATTGACAATTACTGCACCGCTTAATTTACTTAGGCATTTATGCATGTCCATTTGCATAATTTTGCTCTCTAATGCGGAGGTTTTTAATCCTGTTATGTAATCTTCTGTAATTGCTACTGCCAAATGGCATGTTTAACCAGCACGATTTGTTGCAAGTGAAATGGTTCTTGTTAAACGTCTTTAAAGCTATCCATATTTACAGTAAACCATATTGATGCTAATATATTTTCCTTTCATTCTAACATTGGCACGAATTAGGAAGATTAGAAAATCTACGGACACACTGCCATTCTTCCATTAGAAAATCTATCGTTATTCTCATCTAATCATAGATAATATGTCAAAGTGTTTTGGTTTTAAGATTTTAGCTAATTTTACTCGAAAACCTGAAGCTAAAATGCTAAAAACCCCATTTATAGAAGCTTCATTCTAACGTACATATCAATAAACTGGATATATGTTAGAAAATCTATCACATTCTCATCTAATCGTCTTAGATAACATGCCAATGTGTCTTGGTTTTAAGATTTTAGCTAATTTTACGAAAACCTGAAGTTAAAGTGCTAAGAACTGCATTATAGAAGATTAATTCTAACGTACATATCAATAAATTGGATATATATTATAAAATTATAATAATCGTAAGGAGAACTGGCAGTTTTGATGCTTTTATTCTGAAAATTCTCTTTCTATAATAAACATTTAAGAGAGACTAACAGTATAGTAACAGTACAATATAATAGCAAGAGCAGAGGTCTTGTGTAGTGACAAAACGATTGAAACTTTATTAATATTTGTGCGTTATGACATTTAATTAACCACATAATATTAATAGATGGTTACTCTTTCCTAAATATTCTCAATGAACAAGTAATATAAAAAAAAAATTTAAGTCATTTCGTACTTAAGTCAAAAAGAAATTTTTTTCCAGCAATCTACACGCTTCGCCACTGATGGTATTAATTCCTAAATTTATATCCTACTAAATATCTTATATAAGAGAAATTTTTTAAATGTATTAAAAATTAAATAAAAAATAAATAGCTAAAATATAAAAAATTAGCTCGAAAAGTATTTCCCACAAAATTGTTAGACAAACTGTCTTAGAAAGGTAAAAAATTGTATTTTTCTTGATATAAATTTTAAATCTGATTATGCTGTTTTTCAAAAATTACCAAACTTTACAATGAACTATCATAGCAAAACCTTTATGCATAAAAAGATAATGGGGCTGTTCACAGACGAAGATCAGGTGGTGTGCGGGTGAAGGGGACTAAAATATGGAGTGAGTATACTTTTGAACAGAAATGAAATGGAGTGAGTCTATACTTTTGAACAGAAATTAAATATAAAACTAAATTTAATTAATGAATTAATATTTGAAAAAACTGTATTAACATCAATTGTCATCCAGTACAACTTTTAAAAAATGTATTTGAACTTGAATGGATGAATAAAGAGTATTTTATTAATGACTGAAAATTTGAACAAGATATATAAATATATAGAGGGTGTGAGCTTATAGTAGGAATTGAAAAAAAAAATAATCTCTAGCGTGAAATTCTCTCCAAGCTTGGCGACACTTAATGAAATATCGCCAAATTTAGTGACAAAAATACCCTGTTTATGTGGACATCATAATGATGCACAATCATATATGAAATGCATTATGTATTATATGTGTGATACATATGCATATATATATATATATGTATATATTTCAAATAAAATTCCGTGTGTACATATATATATATATATATATATATATAAAGTTTATTAACATCATTAAAATGCACTTAAAGATATAACAACCCATAAATAGCACCGGAAATTTGCCAGATTGACTAGAGTGCTATTGCAATTAGAATACGAACATTTATAATAGAATTTATTTTAAGGAAGTAAAAGATAGAAAGACGGACAGATAAACTAAAAGAATTACCTTACCAACACTTTTGGAAAAGCATTATTAATATAAATTTCATTCTGCTTGAAACCATGAAACACCTTCAAACTCAGGCCAATTTTCTATAATCGGGCTTTGGCAACCAACGCTGGAGTGAAATATGATCGCATAAATGATTGTTTACGGAACTATTATTACTTAAATGTTTATCGTACAACAAAAAACATAAATGGTTGCAACAATGTAATTAGTTTAATTTGCCAATTGAATGTGTTACATATTGTATATATAGCCAAATCAGCACCCCTAGAACTCTTATAATAGAGGCTGACGCATCCTTGCAGATTTGGTACCCGAATTGCAGCACAGTCGAAAAACCAAGCTAATCAGAACCGAGTCTTAGGCAACCCCAACTCTGGCTGCAGTAGATTGATGCTGAGCTGTGTACCAATAATGTGACACAAATGGATATGCATCAGCTCCTATTATAGGAGTCTTAAGCACCCTTATTTGAAGGGTTTAAAGGCAGAAATTCTGTGTTTTCAGACTTTTCTGGTTAATTGTGCTACAAAACCTGCCTATTTGTCAAATTTCACATGATTCTACGACTGTTAGAAGTGCCTTAGTTATTTGATGATCACTAACCTTAGTTATTTGATTATCCCCTGTGAGTCAGTGACAAAAAAGCCCAATTTCGGAATCTCATATGTTGAAAAATATTAAATACAGAAACCCGAAATCGTGGAACCTTGTTTAGTTTGATTATACTAATGTGTGTTAAAAAGGAAAACTCTGTAGCTCTCTCCAAAACGAGGTTATGATGGAATGAAAAGTATGCCGAAATGGTTCAAAAAAAGGTAGCTTATGGCCTGTGCGAACTTGGCAGATGCACTGCCATGCTCCCAGATATGCCTGTGCTGACTACTGCCGCTAATTATTTTTGGTGGATGTAGCCTTGCAATTATGTCTCATTTATCAATGATGGAACAGTCATGTACTTTTGCATACCTTTTTAAACAGTGTATTGCCATGTAAAAATAAAAGTTTGCCGTTTGAGTTCAATAATTATTTTAAAACAGTAATATTTTACTTTAAAAAACTAAGGAAATTGATATTATAGAAATAAATATAAATATTTATTACTAATGGTTGACATTGATAAATAATGCATGAGTAAGAAAAGAAAAAATTACACTACTTTAATTTTTTAATGCATATTTGTTAAAAAAAAAAAAATCATGAAAGAAGTTAAAAATAATAAGCGTTATTTGTTACACTACCTACTCAATTCCAAAACAAGATAGTCTTATAAATATAAAATGCCAAAAAATTGTATGTAATTAAACATAATTATTTAGATAGAGATATCATTTGGGAGGGATGGACATTAGGGTGGAACAATTTTTTTTTCTAATATGCTATAGTTTTTAAAAGTTGCCTTTGATCAAAATAAAGACAGAAATTAAATATTAGCACAATTGGATTATGTTTAGAGGTGCCGCAAGAAGGGTAGACTTCAAGTTTTTATTAAAATTTTGACAATTTTCGCAATTATGTTATTATTATTATTTTTTTCAATATGCTATGGTTTTCAAAAGTTGCTTTTGATCAAAATAAAGACAGAAATTAAATATCAGCATAATCGGATAATATTTAGAGGTGCCGCAAGAAGAACAAAGGTTAGGTTTTTATTAAAATTTTGACAAATTTCGGAATTATGTTTAATTTTTTTTTCATTAGGCTATATTTTTCATAAGTTACTTTTGATCAAAATGAAGACGTAAATTAAATATCAGTGTAATTTTATTATGTTTAAAGATGCCACAAGAAGGGTTTTTATTAAAATTTTGCAATTGTTGAAATTTACAAACTGAGTTACTGAATACACCTGTAGTAGAAATGTAAAAAATAAAATAAAAAATTGCACATTGCTTTTAATCAGAAAACATGCTAAACTTACTACGTAATACATTTTAATTTAAAAAATAATAAAACATAAATGGTACACAATGCGATAGAAATAGAATAAAGTTCTGAAGAGGATAGAGTATTAGATCCTAATTTTGCTATTGCCTCTATGTGAATTGTCTCTGAAACCTCAAGTATTCAAAATCATAGTCAAATGCACATGACATTGCGATGTGTGGCTTCTACTTGCTATCGAACTTGAGTATCAGACAATATTGCTGCAACAATTGCAAGCGCTGCTCTGGAGGATGTTGGTCTGATTAGTGATGAAGAAAGAAGTAGGGGAGACCGGTACACAGTGGACCACTTTTTCAGTTAACATTTTTTTTCTCTTTAACGGACTGACCGATCTGCATGAAAATAATTTTGAATATTCCTTAAACCTACTTACATTCATCATAATTTTCTCACAGCATAGTTTTCAATACATTAAAAAAAAAAAAAAAAATATATGTACACTTGTAAAGTAGACCAACACTGCTCCACCCACCGGGGTACAGTGGACCACTATTAGGTATTATCTAAAATACAATATAAATCTATTTTTCATTAATCTAATTCTTTTTTGTTGCCCCTTCACCCGCAAAATAACATAGTAATATAAATTTTGAAACATAAACAAAAAATTAATTATATTTTGAAAATAATAACAGATTAATACAGGAACAATTGCAATTTAGTTGAAGTTATTACTTAAGTACAAAAAAATCAGCGCACATTAAAATTTGCAAATGAAATTCCAAAGTACTTATGAGTAAGATTGAGCCTGGAATTTTCAAGAAATAATTTTGCGACATTATGAAATCATTGACATCAACAGCAGATTCATCTACAGTTTCGGGAGAAATAAACTGATTTCCATTCAATTTGCGTCTCATGAATCTTACTTGAATAGAATCATCAACAATTAGACTACAGTTATATTTATAAAAGGCAGTAAATACAAAACAAAATATTTCTTCCTATGTTAAATAAATTGTTATTTTTATTTGTTTACTTTATTTTACACTTAAATCTACTTTAAAACAATCTTTCTTTATAGAAAATAAGCAATTATTAAATATTTTGAACATTCTGCATTTACAGGAGCAGAGTGGTTTGTGGACCACTGTGCCCCAGGAGTGGGTGGTCCACTGTATCCCATGTTGAAGTTCAATAAATAATCATATTAATATTGTTTATAGCTTTATTTTAAACATATTAACTTTAAAGTAAAATAAAAACAAGTATCTTAGCTTTGCAAAAAAGCTGTTTTATTTTATTTATCTACAACCTTTAATTACTAAAAAAATAAAAATATGATGATGAAAAATTTTATTTTTAGAAGCTCAAAACAACCAATAAGGATAAAATAGTTCAATCTCAGCTAAACATATTTTCTGAAGGCTATAAATAATCATTGCAGTGCTGTTGTCTAGGGTCAGGTGGGGTAAAATAGGTAAAAAAAAGCACATTTTACAATTGCACCTTTATAGGAAAAAAAATTTAAATTCCACCACTGAAAAAACAGCTTAGAATATGCAAATGGACACTTCTTATTACAATTTATGAAAAATATTTCTGAATTAATAAATTTTTGGAACTGATAAACAAGATTTAAAATGAGTTGTTTATGACTTGTTTTACCCCATAGGGTGAGGTAAAATAAGTCAGTAGTGGGATAAAATAAGTCATGCTAAAAACAGGTTCGATTGCACAATATATTGAATACTATTTATGTAAATCTCTATCTCTATAAAAGAGTAAGTGTCTGTCTGCCTGCCTGCTCGCGGATTTCTCCGTAATTATAACACCTAGGATTCTGAAATTTTCGTCATGTGTAGATGTTGTCACCAGAAAGTATACCTCGGCGCCGGACTTTTAAATTTTAATTTAGATTTTTTTAAAAATTAAAACGTGTATATGGAATTTTGGGTTCGAGGCTATTTCAAGCTCTCTGCATCAGGCTGAGTTTAGACAGACGCGTTTGTCCAAACAATGGCACATTTAGGCATGCTAACCTAAGTAATAAAAATATTAATCTAAAATTCATATATTCGACTAAAGGCCAAGTGAAGAACCTGGATGCCATAACGGGGATCTTTATGTGAGGCAGAAAAGTAATAATTTATGTCACTTATATGAATGAGACAAATTAACAAGCATTACCTTGGCAATAATGTCAGGATCGCCAAGATTCTTGGTGATTCGCTTTTGCCTAGAATCGTCTCAACCAATCAAATGTTACACCCTCTCTCATATCTTGGCTCCCTCGTTCTGATTGGAGACTAGGGAACCGCAGAGGAAAAGTTGATTAGTTAATTCAAAATGAGATAGTGTCCAAAATTAAATTAAGTCCTTGGTATTCCATAAACAACGGTGGCAGAACCACGACGTATCACAAGATATGGAAGAACTGTTCGCTTTCCAGTTTCGTTTGGTCGAACAGTAAATCATTTAATATCGTTTCCACTAGGAAGGGGGTTCTGAGGTGCCTGCAGACTCGCAAGGTTCGTCGTTCCTTTGCGAACAATTGAATTCTGAAGCAGTTGACAGATGGCGCTACAAGCCTGGGTTCCTGAAGTTCTGTGGTGACGAAAAGGAACGAAAGGCGAAGACAGTTGGTTGCTCTACGGATCACGAAGAGATCGGTCGCCTGAATTTTCATGTTCTGCAATGCCACATGTCGCGAGTTTGTAGGTATTGTAAAGTATGTTAGTTGTTATTAAATTAATTGTTTAATTTAGATGAATTTTGACTAAAACACAGTTATACACGATTTAACGAATGGTGTTTAATATTTATACGTCAATGAAATCAGATTATTATCTGGAGAGGTGAAGCTACCTCAACCTACTCGCCAATGTTAATCCTATGGAGGAAATATTTTAAGATATCTCATTCGCATTTGAATAGTTTTAAATGATTTTTTTTTGCATTGGATAACTGAGGTCGATCTCTATGCCCGCTCCTTTGTACTTTTTCGATTTTTGCTGCAGTTTTTTTTATTGAGGATACTTTCACTTTCGAAACCGGTTCTGAAAGTGAAAGAATCTTAATTAAAAAAAACTTTAAATCAAATCAAAAAAGTACAAAGGAGCGTGCATAGAGATTGGCCTCAGCTAACCAATGAAAAAAAAATATCATTCAAAAATATTGAAATCGAACGAGATATCTTAAAATATTTCCTCATAGGATTAACATTAGCAAGCAGGTGTTTTCGTCTGAGTGAAGTAGCCTCTTAATATCAATATTTTTTCACGAATTTTTCATTTTAAAATAAAATTTCATTCAAAATTTTAAAGAGAACTTGGATACAGTTATATTTATAACAGATTGAAATATCAGATTGTTCGGAAGATGATAACTATTTTTTTTTTATTGCTATGTTAAAGGAGCCGATGCGAAAACAAATAAGCGAGAAGAAAACATTTCTTTTACAACTGGATAACAATATTACTTTTACGAAATTTTTACACAGGCTGTAAAACCGCTTTATTTATAACCAATAAAGATTTTAAAGAGTTCGGACAAAAATAATATTTTATTTAAAAACTATAAAACGACCCTACAAAAACAAGAAAATGAGTGCTTTTATCACTAAATATCAATATTTCTTCGTGACTTTTTCATCTTAAAATATAATTTTATACAAAATCGGATTAAAGATATAAAATAATAAAAACTTGATTTTTTTTTTCATGGGCCCGGGCAACGCTGGGCGGGGGTCAGCTAGTATGTATATAAATGTGAAAAGAATGAGGATGAACACTTATATTAAAAAATATTGTCCCCTGTGATTCATTTCAGGTTCTTTAAGGACCTTAACTATTTGTGATACATCAACTTCAGATGTATCATCTATTTCTGGGAACACAAAGTGAGAACTTCCACTTTGCTTGGCAAATTTTAATGTAAGCATCATTAATTTGTGAAAGTATGTTGCAATGAAATATTTTCTTTTTTTCTCCCAAAAAACTCTACTTGCACCCATTTCCCAACTTTTAAAGAATGCTCATTATCAATCTGCTCTGAATCAGAGCATGTTGTATTTTCTTCTGAAGAAAAGTTGGAATTTTCTTCTTTTTCATTAGAGACATCTTAGTTGTTTTATTTTTTCTGTGGACTTTTTCAGCATGAAGTCTGTCCAGTGTTGTTGCAGTTGTGAGAATTTCACCTGTTTTTCTTATTAAAATTTCAGGCTTTCACTTTTCCAATTCTTTCTCCCAACACTTTTCAAAATTTCTTACCCAATCGGGTCCTGGAGTACTGTTTGGAAAAGGACTTGGCTTACTTGAATAGTCTAAATAGCTATTGACCATTCTAACAAGGTCACTTCGATCAAGAGAAAAACCACATGAAGCTGTGAACTTCATGGCTCAAACAAGACATTGTTCTTCTTGTGAGGTCAAATATGTATTTCGTCTTGAATCTTTATGTATTCGTGGGTTTACAACATACCTTTTAAGTGTATCAAATGATATGTTATATTTCTTGGCTGCACTACGTAAACACCATGAAAAAATAAAAATGGAACAATTATTTTAAATTATGCCTGAAAGAAGCATTTTTAATTTTGCTTCAGTCTATTTTAAAATCAGAACAAACATATTTATCACCATAAAAGTGATTTAAAAAGAAAAATTGCAATTATATACATTGTGTATGCTAAGCCTAAACTGCAGTAAAACATGACCTATTTTACCCCACCCAGTTTTTTTTGTCCTAAAATATTTGTTTTTGCAGTTATATTTTTAAAAATGCAGAAAATTAATCTTGATAAAGTACTTTATCTAATAGAATTATAAACTAGTCGTTGGGGGCCACCGTAATACTTACCCATCATGGATATGCATAATGTAAAATATTAAAATAAAAATGTGTAAACTACTTATAACATGCATTGCAATTCAAATAAAATCGTGGCTTGATGACGTCACAAACTTTAAAGGCTCGATTACTGAATTGCTTGAAAGAGGTTTTTCCTTATAACTCCAAAAATAATAATCCTATTAACTAGCAGTTTATTGCATCTGATTAAGCGTCAAATTTCCAATTAAAATATATCTTTGAAGTGAAATTTGGATGAAATACAGGGTCATGAAAAATCGAAGAGTGTGGAAAATAGGATTCCAAATATCTCGGCAACTAATTATCCGATCGACTTCATGCTTTATTCAAAATTTATGTTTTTTTATTGTCTTTTATATTCATTTCTTAAAATAAACAATTTCGGAAATTTTTATATACCTTTCATCAGAACGAATATTTTGAGAGTCCGAAAAAAATTGTTCCGGTTAATCGAGGTTATTGAAATGAAATAGGCTTCTTCCCATTTTTACATACTAAGTACATACCAAATTGCAAGTCTCTATCTCAATTTTTTCGGGAGATAGAGCGTTTACAGACACACACACAGACACACAGCAAAATTTTTTTTCTAAAAATATGTTTTTCGGAATCTCCAGTGTCTGAAACATGTAAATCCGTCAAAAATTTTTTTTCGATTTTCAAAACGATTACAAGACTTACCCTATACTACGTATGATGGGTAAGTAAAACATGTGAACTTATCTCTAAATTTTCTGAAATCAAAAGATTTTATGCAAGCTTCAAGCACCAAAACATCAAATTGTTATAAACTATAACTGCAGAGTAAAAATTGAAGCTAATTTTACATGTAAAATAATGACAAGTATCAGTACTATATAAAAATGGCAACACAAAAATAAAAACTCATTTTTTTAGAATCTTTTCAAAACTGACCTATTTTACCCCATGACTTATTTTACCCCACCTGACCCTATTAGGATAGAAGAGAAGCTTAAAAAAAATTAAATAAATAAAATATTAGGGGGTGGTCCACTGTGCCCATAGGTCCAGTGTATACCGGTCTCCCCTATAGTAATTGACAGAATGAAAATTAGACGAGAACGAATAAAGAACCTAAAAAGATATATAGAAGAAACTGTAAAACTAATTACAGAAAGTAATTGTTTTTTTATGTAAGAAAAGACAAAACTATTGTGCAAGGGATGAAAGGAACTAAGTATTACAAAACAACTGTTATCGAAGAACATATATCACTTGTTGCAGAGACTGGATCAAAGTTTTTAGGACATGTAAAACCGATTTCTGGCACTGGAAAAGGTATAAAAGACAGTATAATGGCAATTTTTCAATGACAACAACCAATACTTAAACATTAGTGTAATTAAATATGATGGAACTGACCCGAACAATGGATTGAATAATGGTGTGATTGCTTTGTTGGAAAAAGAATTATGAAAGCCACTGCAGTGCTTGATTTATCTATTTCATGCAAATGAACCGCCCGTACGTCATCTATTTTGTTTCCTAGATGGAAAAACTAAAGATCCAAATGAATTTGGAGGAAAAATAAGAAAACAACTAGAAAAGTGTTATGAACTTCCAGGGATAGAGTTTTCACTTATTGAAAATAATATTCTATTACTAAAAATTAAGGATAATTTAAGTATGAAACAAAAATATTTGATAGAAATGAATGCTGAGTAAAATCACATCACGAAAACTACGAAAGTCGTGGTACACAAATAATCTGAGAAACTGTTTTTCGATGCTTTAATTAATAAAGGGAGTTATGATAAATATACAACTTACGTTTACGAAGTTGAATAAAAATTGGTTAATCCATTCCCATCACAGTATTTCTATTATAGTAAACAAACGATGCCTGCTTACGAAATTTTTGATTGATCGATTGGTTGATTAGAGATTGATTGATTTTATTATGTATACGATTATTTACTGAACTTCGAATTTTGAGAATTCTCGTATAAATCTTGGCTTTGGTCAGCAAATCATAGCCCCTAGCGATATTAAATGTATGATGTAGCTCTCGTTTCTTCCGGTTAACCAACCAACTAGTTGCATTTTTTTAAATTTTTTTTTGTGGATGCTCATCATGAAATCATCTTCGTGAATCATCATTCATGATCATGGCGGCTGTTCGTTCTTTATTTGTATAATGTTAAATTCACATCTAAAAAGTTAATGAATTTAAATTAAATCTCTTATCATTTTTCAAACAGATTTCTGAAACGTGAGTTAATTTATCATGATCTTTACTTACTGAAAGATCAGATCTAATCTTTTTTTTGGCTATGATGTCATACACTCATGCACAAGTTTTTTTTTTTTTTTTTGTAATCGGTTATAAAAAGGTAAATACTCGCCAAATTTAAGCGATTTTTTCCTTTAGTGGCAACCTAGCCATTGTATGCAGTTATTGGTTTGACGCGGGCTTGAAAATCGCGCCAACCAAAAAGTCGCCAGATGTAGCTGAGTGAGTGTAAAGCATCTGTTCCCAATTATTATGAAAATGATGTTTGTAAGCAACGTTAATAAGGGTCTTAGAACAGAATTTCTATTATTTCTTTAGTAGAAAACAATTAGGAGCAGGGCCGAAACTAGCTTTTTCTTAATGGAGGAAAAACATGGATTTTGAGCCTATGAGAATGTTGAAGTGTTTTAAAAAAATCATCATAAAAAACATTTTATCAGGTTCTTTATTTTTATTTGGGTATTTTTTAATGAATAAATAATTTTAGATACATAAAATGGAGACAAAGGAATACATAATTACCGTAATATCCCGTTTTTTCGACCCTCCCCCACAATTTTGTAAAGAAATTAAAAAAATTCAAATAATCCCAAAAAAGCAGCCTTTCCAATAAATAAAGTACATTAAGTACAATATTCTGGGAATGGCCTTAAACGGTAAAGGAATCCTATGACTTTTCTCTCTTATTCACTCTTTTCGCTACCCTCTCTCATTCGTTTTCTCTCCTGGCTGAATCATAAGGAAACAAATACTTCTCCCTTTGTTCATTCTCCTGATTGGCCTCTCTGATTGGCCGAATTGTGGGTGTGCCTTTAGACGACAGACTTCCTGTTATCATGAAAATCAGATATGCTTCAAAAACATTTTCTAAGAAAGAAGGAGAAAATAAAAAAGCATGACAATGTTTAAAAAATAATTTATTTCAAAGGGTTAAAATTAAAAAAAAATTTTGATGGATTTTGGCATTTTAGAAAGAATTGAATGAAATTTAAGAATATGTAGTTCATTCTTCAAATAATTCCAGACATTTATTATCTTTATATCAATGAATTATTTTTGGATAATTAACTTAATAATTACATTTAAAAAAGCTTTTATGGATTTGATAGTGTACATAAGTGACTTTTTAATATATTGAAATAATTTTATTAATACTGGGATTAGATATATTTTTTTAAGTTAAAGGAGAAGAAAACAACAAAATGACCTCAAATTATGAAACTTATGATTCCTTGAGCAACCTATAAATATTAGTTTTTAGCGATTAAATTTTACAAGAATTATTTTTAGATATAATGGAACAAATTTAAAGGGTGAGAGCAATGAATTTTAAAACTTCAAAAATAAGGACCACCCTAATGTATATGTATGTCTATATATATGTGTATATACAGGGTGATCTTTTTTAAAGTGACAGTGTTTGGAGCACCCTGTAGCGCGATCTAATAGCCGAAATGGCACCAAACTTGGTATTTGGACTAATCAAGACATGGGAAAAAGGATTCCGTGAAAAAAAAATTAGTTCAAAAAATCGCCGCTAGGGCATTTTGTGGCGCTTTGCAATGTATAAAATGTGAGAAAAGAAAAATACTAACACATACAATCGTACAGTTAAATTATTAATGTTTATTTACTACATTAACTTCCCCGATGAGGAATTAGACCACCTTCAATGTGAGCACCGTTCTCCGAAATAACACCGTGCATTCTGTACACAACGTTCTCCACAGCCGTACGTAACATATCATGAGGAATATTTCACACTGTCTTTGTTATGTTGTCCTTTAGAATAGACAAATTTGATACTCTACCAACATAAACTTAAGATTTAAAATAACCCCAGAGCCAACAATCACATGGCGTCAGGTCAGGGGAACGAGGCAGCCATGCAACTGGAAAACTCCGACTTATGACTCTATCATCAGTGAAGGTTTGGCACAACAGCTGCTTTACCTTATTATCAATGTGTGGCGGAGCACCATCCTGCATAAAGATTGTCTGCTGGAGACGGCTTCTTTGCTGAAGTTGTGGAATAACAAACGTTTGCAGCATTTCGTGGTACCTTTCTGCATTTATGGTGCACGTTTCGGGTCTTATCGGAGTGATGGTCTCAAAAAAGAATGGCCCAATCACGAATTCGGCTGTGAAACCACACCAAACAGTGACTTTTGGGGAACTTAATGGGATTTCATGCACTGTGTGGGGATGCTCAGAAGCCCAAATTCGGCTATTTTGTATGTTTACGGACCCATTGAGATAAAAATGGCACTCATCTCCCCACAGAATGTGCCATGGGAAAGCATCATCAATTTCTACCCTGGCAAGAAACGATAGAGCGAATGTCACTCGCTTATCATAATCACTTGGTTTCAGTTCGTGCAAGAGGCTAATTTTGTAGGGGTAAAATCCAATAACGCGCCGCAAAACTCTCCATACCATGGAATAATTCATGTCCAATTGTCGAGCTACACCCCTGGCGCTGCTAGTACCAGCAATGGTTCCCTGCAATCCTTCGACAATTGCAGTTGCCACATCAGTTATTACATCTTCTGATACTTGTTTACGTCCTCTCCCAGCGCGAATGGTCAGTGACCCCGTTTCCTTGAAATTCTTAATCATTTTCTTAAGACCATTCAGCGATAAAGGCCTCTTTCGTAATTTTTTTCTGGTTCAAAATTCCCAAAGAGCTGCGGATGCATTACATTGATTCATATAATACAGCTTCACCAGTAACGCACGTTCCGGTAACGTGAAAGGCATGTCCACTGGAGCTCATTTACTTCAGCTGAGATTATTTGTCGGAGCTGTCTACTACTTGCTTTTATAGCCCCTATTACTGGCGCTGTCATCGCATAACATTTGCATTTTTCTTTGATACACGTGTTTTATGCTAGTTCTCGTTATTGTAAGCTACAGCAGCGCCACAAAAAGCCATAGCGGCGATTTTTGGAACTAATTTTTTTTTTCACGGAATCCTTTTTCCCATGTCTTGATTAGTCTAAATACCAAGTTTGGTGCTATTTCGGCTATTAGATCGCACTACAGGGTGCTCCAAACACTGTCTCTTTAAAAAAGATCACCCTGTATATGAAAGGATAAAAATAAACTCTTTTTAAAATGCAAAATTAAAATTTAAAATCCCAAAACATTTTTTCTAACTTATAAATCTAATGCTTAAATCTAATCTGCCCCTGTGATCTTTGTTTCTCAACCTCACAAATATTACTTTCATCTATCAATTTCGATATATCTTTAAGTTTTAAAAGTGATGAGTTTTCATTTCTGGCAGCAGTATATGGGGTGCGGCTCCAAGGCCCAGCCAAGCTTTGATGTCGGCATAAAACCCCAGACATCAATCAAAAGCTAACTGACCAATTAAAATAAATGATCCTCCCAATTTGACTCTTTCTCCCTCTGCTGGAAAATATCCTAAATTCTAATTAAAACCAGCAAGCAAGGGCGAAGAAGACAGATTTTTGGCAAATTTGAGCAGTCAGCCCAACCCTCGGCCATGACGATCTCAAAACTTAACGTAAATGGCTTGCGGGGCCTCTGATCGAACGCACGAAGATAACTGTACGACAAAATGCTGCAATAAACGAGTTCTATCCGTAATAGAGGTCCGGAGTCCAACTTATTTCTCTGTGTCTGTCAATTATTAGTCTCGCAAGTCATCCCATGATAATTCATTACATATATATATGTGTACACAATATATATATATATTTCACTGGCACCTAGCTAACCGAAAAATATCCAACATTGTTTACTTTGCCAGAAAAATATTTCAAGTCAATTAGTTCAAAAATTTAGCTGCCAAAACATACGTAGATTTAAAAAATCTTCAATAAAAATTCATTTAAAGTTTTTGTAAATTCACTGACTCCATAACATTTTTTATATTCATCTGTTTTAACAAAAATTATTTTTGGGTTTGCCGAACATGAATTTGAAGACAGATTTTCAAAAGGAACAAAGGATTTTTTTTTTTAATTGCTAAGTTACACTTAGTCATCTAATATTCGCACATACAAGAGTTCAAAAATGGATTTTTAATAGTTGCAAAACAAACTGCAATGCGAGTTTATTTTTTTAGCATAACTCAAAAAAACCTATTTAGCAAAATGAACTGTAATTTTGTTTTCCCATATTTGAAGCTTATCGATGTCAATTTGTGTTAAGTATGTTTAGGTTATTTTTCATAATTTTTTTTAAAAATTAATACCCAAAAATAATAGTAATTGTAACCATGGCTTGACAAATGTGGTCGCCATTGGCGACCAAGTTTTTTCATCTGGCAACCAAGTTATATGGTATTATTTTTTTTTTTGTACAAAATTGACCTAAGAAAAGAACACAAACCATATTTTTCTCTTCCCTCGTAAATCTTATAAGATGTCTATTATAGACATTGCAAAATTACAAAATATTCAGAAATATAGAAATTCGAATCAAATAAAAAATATTTTAAACTTTTTTCTATTAATTTGGCAATAATAAGTTCATGAAATGCAAATTTTAAAATAAAATAGCTGAATTGTTTGACAAACTTCAACAGAAAAATAGGCAGGCAATTTTTTTTTTTTACTGTTTCACTATTTCATTGTTGCCTCCATCACCAGATATAGATTTTGTAGCACTCAACTATTCAGACATTTAAAACATTCGGCAATTAATATTTCCTGAACATGCCGGTTAATTCAGCCTGTACAGATTTTTTTCTGAGATTATATAAATTTTATTAGAAAACTAAGTTTATATTATCTTTCTAAATCATGCCCTATTTTAAACAATTTAACTAAAAATTCTGAACTATGTTTTTTTTTTCAAATAATTCATAAAAATAACTTTGTGTTTTTTGAAAATCAATGATGGGGGAATAGCGGGGAAGGACAAATTTTTTTTTACTGGCGACTACAATTTTTTGCTGGCTACCAAATTTTATCAAATTTTTATAGCCCTGATTGTAACTTTTTTTTTTTTTTTACTAGAAATCGATTTCTAAAATAAAATCTTCAAACATGCAATCCAAAATTGTACAGCTCATTTATCCAATATAGTGTTTGAGTTTTATTTAATTGCAGCTTGTATTGAAATTGTTAAAATTGATTTAACATTAGGAACTGAGACATGTAAATCACCATAATTCTTAAACTACTCCACTGAATAACTTCTCATTTGGTATCCTAAAGAAAAATTTACCAAAAAAATCCAAATATGATGTCAAAATAAAGTATAGAATTTGCTAAAATGCACTGTTGCAATCTCCCCCCTCCTTTTTTCCCTTACAATTTTCTAGATTGTTTTTTCTATCTGAAATTGTCTATCTTGTGTTTAAGTTTGATGGCATGCATTATAATTGGAACTAATGCTTTGAAAATAAAGATAACTTGTGTAGATTATATTATATATCTTTCTACAGTTGGCCACAAAAAAGTCTAGTATACAAGGAACCTACTGAATTGATGAAGGTGAAAAGAAAACTGAATGCTGACAAAAACGTTGAGAATAAAAAGCTATTTGAGGTAATTTTTTTATTTATGATTGAGAAAAAAACTACAAAATTATAGTTAAGATCTTCTTAAATATAAATCTGTTACTTTCTTCCTTCCAGACTTGTATAAAACGAAAAACTTTCTGCGCACATAAATATTGGGTCAAAAACTTTCTGCAAATTAATTTAATGTTTAATAAAATTACGTGTTGTATTATTTCGATGTTATGAACTAAAAACAGTAGTTTAAAATATTATTGAAAATGAAGATAACTTGTGTAGATTATATTATATATCTTTCTACAGTTGGCCACAAAAAAGTCTAGTATACAAGGAACCTACTGAATTGATGAAGGTGAAAAGAAAACTGAATGCTGACAAAAACGTTGAGAATAAAAAGCTATTTGAGGTAATTTTTTTATTTACTAGGGGGCTCAGCCCCCTACTCGCTAACGCTCGCCAACCCCCCATGAATTGTGAAGTAATTCGCATTGAGACCGCTACGCGGTCACAGCTCGCTTCGCTCGCTCACCCCTTTTTTTCAGCAATTCTAGCCGGAATGAGTTCCACCATAAAACATTTGAACATATGAAATTGACAATTTTTTTTTAATGTAAAAAAGTAATTCTCCGTTGAAAACACAACTGAAAATGTATTTAGTTGGGGCTACCAATGAGCATATAAATCTTTTAAATACTATGAAAAAAGGATCTTTTGTACAGCATGACTTAAATTCATTAGAAAAAAAAAAAACTACGTAGAAATTATTTTTTACTTCCTCAATACATCAACAGATGGCGCCAGGTGCAATCTACAAAGTTGATTTTTTTTTTTTCCGACTTTTGAGTGAGTGAAATTCGTGAATGAATTCTGAATAAGAGTTGAGAATTCATCTGAAATTAACTCTATTGCTCATAATTAAAATGAGGAATCCTCTCAGACACTTTGGATTACGTACATGTTATTTTATTTTTAATAATTGCTAGTTTGAGCTTCATTCTATGGTCTCAATGCTCTCACACTGACGGCCATATTGGAGGTGGAGCTAATCTAACACAATCTAGTCTGTTCATTGGTCTGAGCTCTGGAAACTACGGTTGTTGCCAAACCATAAGTTACAAATTCAGCCCTATTTTCGCGCCACGTAAGACAAATATATATATAGATGATTGAGAAAAAAACTACAAAATTATAGTTAAGATCTTCTTAAATATAAATCTGTTACTTTCTTCCTTCCAGACTTGTATAAAACCAAAAACTTTCTGCGCACATAAATATTGGGTCAAAAACTTTCTGCAAATTAATTTAATGTTTAATAAAATTACGTGTTGTATTATTTCGATGTTATGAACTAAAAACAGGAGTTTAAAATATTATTGAAAATGAAGATAACTTGTGTAGATTATATTATATATCTTTCTACAGTTGGCCACAAAAAAGTCTAGTATACAAGGAACCTACTGAATTGATGAAGGTGAAAAGAAAACTGAATGCTGACAAAAACGTTGAGAATAAAAAGCTATTTGAGGTAATTTTTTTATTTATGATTGAGAAAAAAACTACAAAATTATAGTTAAGATCTTCTTAAATATAAATCTGTTACTTTCTTCCTTCCAGACTTGTATAAAACCAAAAACTTTCTGCGCACATAAATATTGGGTCAAAAACTTTCTGCAAATTAATTTAATGTTTAATAAAATTACGTGTTGTATTATTTCGATGTTATGAACTAAAAACAGTAGTTTAAAATATTTACCATTTATATTAAAATAAATTAAGATTAGTTAATGAAGAATAATTATTTTGATTAAAAATACAACACAACATTTCAGACAACATTGAAACAAGCAATTCAGAATTTTCTTCGAGAGCAGGCTTAGAAGAATCATCTAAGACTTTAAGAGTTTCCTCACTCCTGGAAACAGTCAATTCAGAGGAAATACTCCCGCATTTAATATTTTCAGAAATGGGATCAATATTTCCATTTCCATGCTTATTTAGAGGTTTGACAGAAGCTGCAATTATTGATGTTTCATTTGTGCTTCTTTTATCAACAGAACTCTGTTGACTGTGCTTGTGTTGTAAATGCACACTGTAATTTTTCGCATCACAATATATTTAAAATTAATTTTAAATAAAAAAAGAAATGAAGAATAATCCTAAAGTTCAATCGAACGAACGTACAGGCCACTCTAAGTACTACTTTGGAGCAAGTTGCACGTGTTTGTGTTTGATGGTGTGCTACATCCCGGCGGCAGCTTTAGCTGTGTTTGGAGTTGTGAGTTGCCATTCAAAAGTAAACAATTTTCTGCAGAATCTAATTTGAGAAAAAAAAATAAAAAAACATGTGCCTAAAAATAATACATCATTTTCTCTGTGTCATTTATGATATATATTTTTTCTATTACCGTAAAATACAGTTAATCTGCCCTTCCGGATTAAGCGCCCCCCTCCCACTTTGTAAACAAATTGGAAAATTCAAAAAATCCCGAGAAAGCGCCCTCCCCTAAAAGAAATTTCGCTGTGCACATCAAGATCAACACCAAAAGTTTCATCTCCCCAGTTTTTTTTTTTTTTTCGATGGATCAGAAAGGTGTGACAATTCTTTGATGTATCGCAAACATGTACAAACACATTGTCGATCTGAAAAAGCAATATAACCAAACATTAGTTTTGCTGTAAATTTATCTCCATGGCGATATGAAGGTAATAAACATATCGATAGTGGAAATTTCTCATGAAATAAGTTAAAAATTGTCTATTTGATGCTGTGTGTGAAATATTTTGATTAAAAGAGAATCTATTTATCTTATTAAATAATTTATAGTCGTATTTAACATTATTATGAAAACCAATCACAAAAAAAAATATCAATTGATTGATCAGATCAATCGATTTGTCGATACATAGTCGAATTTGTAGCGTAATTTGTGCTATCTTTGTGGTAGTAATGTTTTTTGTTTTAATAATCTGGCAACACTACCAATTCGTTCTATATGTTCTCAATTTTTGTGATTTGTATTATTTATTTAGCATTTATAGATACGAAATCATGATTTAAAAAAAACGGTTATTTAATCTTCCTAACTTACAACAGATGGCGACACCACATAAAATGTTACTAGTTCTCGAAATTACTTCAGGACATTTTCAACTGCAATTTCTCAGTGTTTTTTAATTATTTTAAATTATTAAGTTCCTTTTATTTTTCTTTTACCATATTAATGACAGATATTAGTGTTATTATTTATCTAAATGCATTCCAGTTTCAAAGCTTCTGAAATCCAGAATTTTCTATAATCTGAAATCACCAAGTTATACTGTTTTTCTATTTTGTCTATCATTTTTTTTTCAAAATGCCTTTCTTTTGTTACTTTATTAAAATAATGCGTGCTTTACGATGATCAGCCATTAGTATCTCCCCCACCACCCATAAGTATCATATACTACAGTTTTAATACCGTATAAGCGACCCCCTGCTTATTTTACGATTTTCCGTCGTGTTTAGGGGGGGTGGATTAACGGGATTTTACGGTATTATTTTTATTTCTATTTGAAAATTTTCCATCCACAGATTCTTTTTTGGATAGCCAGCATTTTGAAATATTTAAATTTAGCTTTAAATCATTTTAAAGAAATTCGATTAAAATTTTTTTTCTAACGAAAGCATTCAATTTAACTGCAACCACCAGGCTAAAAAGTCCTTGCAGCTGCCAATGGAAAACCGATTGCCGCCAAGCTCTAGTCTGCAAAAAATAGAAATAAAAGCGTCTGTGATGTCAAACAATGTTTTGCGTCTTTAAACTTTGAATTGTGCACAAATAGTAAAAAAATTTTACATAAAATTGGGGAATATTTATAATGTTTCAATATATATAAAAAAAAAAAAAAAATCTGCAAAGTTTTGAATTTTGCATAAAATGTTTTGTACACGGTGTGCGTCTATATCATTCAACTCTGATTCCTTCAACATTGATTCTTTTTTTCATCTTTATATACATTAAAGTTTCAGAAAAATTGATTGCATTTGATTCTAAATAATATAGCAGATTTTTAATTCATAGTGTAATTAAACAATAATCTATTAAACGTTGCTAAGATATGTGTTTTTAAATCCATGTTTGGGACTTATGAACAACAAAAGACCGTCTGTTACAATTTCATTATAAAAGGTAATAATGTGTGCTGTTGACATGTTTCATGTCCATTCATGGTTATTTATCTCATTTTATATCTGTTCATATTTATAGAAAATAAATGAAAATGCATTGTTCATACTTTCTATTTATGTCTTTATCATTTGTATTAAAGAGAATGTCTGAATTTTTAAGGCATATAAGGATTGTAATTATATGTAGTGTACTTTTCTCTTTTCAATGTAATTGAAAAGCATTTCAGATTTTTGTTTGTCTGTCAATTTATCTATGTTCTAGCTTTCTTAAGAAATTTTAACAAAGCAAATTTAAATAGGTTGTTGTTTCAGTTAAAAATAACCATGTTGAGTAATTGCTGTAGAAGGTAACACTAAATAATTTGGAGACTTTATTATGTATGGACAGTTATTTCAAGTACCTTTTAAAGACAGTATTCCTTCTTTTTTTCAAAATTAACAGAATTTTAGTGTTTGACTTCAAGTGCGTTTATGAATTTAGTCTCTTTGTCTGGCTTTTTGTTTAACTATCCATCTGCACTGTATTGTTTGTAAATTTCATTTCACAAAGTAAGTAAGGTTTACATTACTATGAAATTGTTAAGTCATTGAATCGTACCACATGATATAGTCTACTGAAAGTGGTCACGCTAGCATTTGCAGTTCTTTTTCTTAGAGGTACGTAGAACAATTTAAATGTTATATTGCTTGATTTCCTCCTTTTGAAATATAGTTTAATGATGTATCTTTTCAAACATAACAAAATTTTAATGCTACTTGTAAAATGTTTCACTTTTGCTTATTATTCTATCTTTGTGCTTTAGTAATATCACTTAAAAGTGTTGAGATTGCAACAAATTTGAATGTTATTCATATTTTTACTCTCTTTTATCTATAATAGAAGAAGGTATTGTTATTGAATTATTTTTTAGCAGATTGACATGTTTTAGGTGTCAGAGATACGAAAACTTTTTTTTACAAAATGTCTGTCTGTCTGTATGTATGTGTCCTCTTTGTATCATTGAAAAGCCTATGAAATTATGCATAGAATTGAACCATATTTCATATACATGTTTTTAGTTATGGTCAACAGTACCCAGTTGAGTTTGGGGATGTTCCACCAGAAGAAGGAACTGTGATAGCAATTTTTGTGCTATCTTCATTATTGTATCATCGAAAAGTGTATGACATTTTACATAGAATTGAACCAAACTTCATATATATATATATGTTTTTTACTATGGACAACAGGTCTCTGTTAAAAATGGAGATATTCTGCCAGAAAGGGGCACAGTGCAATTGTCTCAATTTTTTGCAATTTAAGTGAAGAATTTATGAATATTTTTTTATGAAATTTTATATTTAGATTTAATGTAATAGGCCAAGGTTTGTATAAAATTTTGGAAAAGAACACCATGAAAGTGGCCCTGTGATGGCAAACTTTATTCAATTTTCAAGACAGGTGCAGTAGCCATTCGAAAAAATCATACTGAATCACCAAATTGTCCAATCTAAATGTAATTTTCATATTTGTAATAAGAAAATTTTTTCATGTTTTTTGGTATATTATGTGTTGATTAGACTTCATTATGAACTCTTCCCCCCTCCCCGATGGTTTCGAAACATATTGGCAAAAAACTAGAAGTGTCATAAAAAAATGTTTTTTTTAAGTATTAACATGTATGAGATAGAAGAAAGTTTTGGGGTTGGCACATCCGACTAGTTTGATAGATAGTAAGTAGCACATGCTTTATTGAAAGGGGTCAGTTCAGCATGTACTTACTGTAAGCAATTTTAAATACTTTATTGTCTGCAGACAATTATTTTTTTTGTGCTAAATGCCTTTTAATGAAGCTATACATTTTGAAAATGAAAACCGTTCAATTTTTTAATCACTCTTTCTGACTTGCAGTTTTTTCAATCTCTTGTGCTCATAAAACAGATTAAATTTTAACAAAATTTTAATATATAGTTTTTGAAGTAGACTATAAAATGTTTTCATGTAAAAAATGTTCGCCACAAAGTATTATTTACGTTTTAAGTTTTCATGTTAATATTACATATTCTAAACTTAATTGTTATATCTTTTGCCGGATTTTTTTTTTCCTTTAGAAGCTAGTCTATGATGTACAACTTTAATTATATGTTACAGTGTTGGAAACTAATTATGTTTTACAGTATCTTTGTCTGCTGCATGATTTCTCTTTTTTGTTTTAATTGTAGGTGATGGGCACAATGTAGAATCAAACTACCATTCTGCAAGAGAAAAAAGACAAATTGGAAGGTACATTGCTAAAAAGGAAAAAAAAAGACGTCCATAATATACAATCTCAGGTACCATTTACAGTTTATAAATATTTGAATTTCATATATTAAAATTTCTTAAAATCGGTAAATTATTTTTCTTTACCTGTGATTACCCTAATTAAAAGGAGTTATGTATTTATCAATGTGTGTTACGAGTGCAACATCTCAGGACTGGTTTCAGTCTGGAAGAAATTTTTTATATTACAATCAAACAAGCGTTTGAAAACAATTAAAACTTCTTTTCTTTTATGAATTGCATCAGCCTGTTAAGAAAAGATGACTTCCCCATTTGATTTGCTATGTGCATAAATTATCACAAACTCTTGTATTTTGAATAAAAATATTAATATAAATTGGCTATTTTCTAGTCAGCTTATAACGGTCTCTGTCTATGTATTTGCTTTTAATGTGTATATTAATAACTTGTGGATAGTAAATTACTCTACCTCTTCATATATGCTGTGTTCTGGTGTAACACACAGACCTTGATTTGTAATACCTCATTTAAGAGAGGAGAGGGGTATTTGTAAAAAAAAAAAATTCAAACAGACTTTTATTCGATTAAAATCTAACAATTAGTTCTAAAATTGCACTTTATTAACAAAGTCTTGCTTAATTGTTTTGTATAAATACAAAATTATTGCTCAACAATTTTATGCAGCAATTCATTTTTATGAAAATTTTTACCAATACAAATGAAAAGCTCACCTTTTCAGTTCTGTGATTTCTAATTTAAAATATCAGAATAATTACAAATTTAATAGGATGTGTTTTCAAGAAATATATTCTATCATCATACTCACTATTATATTCAGAAGTAGTCATTATATAAATAGATTTAATTCTTTTTTCTAATATTGCTCTCATTCTTTTTGAAAGAATGATTTCAAAAGGAATAAAATTATTATAATGATATAATTTATAATGCAGAAAGAAAATGAAAGATTCTTTCATTTTCTTTTTTTATTATTACTTTTTTTTTCTAGATTTCAGTTTCCTTTTAATTCAACATGTGTGTGTGCCTGAAGAAAAAAAACATTTTTTTTAAATTTGAGTTTTAAAAAATATAAGCAATTTTTATGGTTTTTAAATTTTTTATTATATATATATTTAAGTTTTTACAGATTTTTAATTGTTTTTAAAGTATAACTGAGAGAGATTAAATAAACAGTATAAAAAATAAATTACGACTCATGTATATATAACTTGGACTTCAAAGTCATGGCAAAGGTTGTTTTGCAAAATTAATTTTATTGTACAATATTAAAACTTTTGCTACTGTTTTTACAATTTAATAAATATTTTTTATTTCCTAAAAGACATGCATAATAAATGCAAAAATAAGTAATAATGAAAATTTAATTACAGGGTTCTGAGTCTATAATCAAACTTCAGTTTATTTTCCTTGTTTCAAACCTTTCTCGTCCCCTTAATTTAGTATTTTCTTCAGTGATTTGAATTACTTTATCAGTTGTGCTGATTGACTTCCACTACTATTCTAGTTGAAATTTGTTTGTCTTTGTAGCATCCAGTATTTTTCTTGCTGCAAATTTTTAACAAGAATTTTGCTTTTCAGACCATTGTTTTTAATTTTATTTATAAAATTTTTAGTTCTGTTATTGTTTCTAGTATTAATAGCTCATTCTTCTTGAAATGTACAACACGATGCCATTATATCTAATAGGAAAATAATAATTACAGTACAAAATATGTAATAACAGAAATGTAGTGCATTATTATAATAAAATACATGCAATTAATAAAATAATATCAATATTAATGTAAGAAATATATTAATATATTCTTAAAGATAATGCTCCACAGAGTTTTACAAGTTCTGTCTGTGGATTGTCATAACCCTAGTTTTTACCACTTACTGAGTCTATAAAGTTGATTTAAAAGAAACCTGTTTCATGATAAATAGTTTATTATTAATTCAGTACTTTATTAAAACTAATCTGAACTTCAATTTAAAAGGTAATACTAGATAGGTTTGTAGAATTTTATTAGAAAAATATCTTATGTCATAATGAACTGAGTTATACCGGTGCACGTAAAATTAATAAACAGATAAGAATTATGAAATAGTAAAATTAAATAAATATCATATAATGCTAAAAGCCCAAAAATTAATAAGCAGCAATATTTAATTACTATTACAAAAAATTTATAAAGCAAACATTATGTCTGTAGAACATCATAGTTTTGAATGTAGCATCTAAATAATATAATAATGAATCCTTAATAAATATTTATTTATGGTTCAGATAAATTATGGCATGATGTTACATAAGTTCAAACACTATAACAGCATTTTTCATATCCTTATTTTGCAATATTTTCTCTTAAAAATTTAGCTCACTGAAAATTTACATTTCTGGAAGAATGACAGCAATAATTATTTACACTTCTCTGTAATGGAGACTGTTGTAATATTTATCCAATTAAGCCTCAAACATGAAAAAAATACTATAATTTTCTCTAGATTCAAATATTTTATATGCTCATTTGTCTATTTTTTCTTTTTGTAGGTGACTAGTATACATCCATGCAAGCATAACTATAGTAATGGCCTTAATAAGTGATAGAGAAACCAACACTCCCTGATATTTCTTATCATACTGAGTGCACTATGTACTTTTCTTCTTATTTTATACATTTCTGTGGTTAAAAGAAATTTGTATTATGCAAATTGTTTAGAAAATGATGTTGAAATACTTTCATGCAACTTTACACTGCATGGCAATTTTTACTTCAAATAGCATCTTTCCAAACACTATCATCTCTACTTGAACTCATCATACCATTTCATATCAGAAAAGATACTCTCTACCTTCAGTACTATGATTTATTGTAACAATTTTAAATTGTGAAGAAAAGTTTGTTAAATATTTAAGATTCTGTTATACATATACTACAGCATTAGCAATAACTATTTTGAGGGTAAAATGAAATAACTTAAGAATATTGAGGACTGTTAGAAAAGGTTTTTTGTGTGTATGCTAAGCCTCATAAGGTTTTTTAAGTTTCTTTATTATTTTAGTGAAACTTTATTATATATATATTTTTTTAATTTGAGTTTATAATGAATTTTATTACTAGACCATCACTTAAACATATTGCTCTCGTTCAGGTAGAAGCAACCCTATGGAACCAGCATGATATTAGAGCTTTAATAGAAGAATTCTCAAATTTTACAATTACATTCACAATCGGATGATAATTTTTTAATTAAAGATACTGACATTGAAAAAAGAAAAGAATGAAGAAAGAGTACTAGAAAAAGTGCCACAGCTTATAATACCAACATCTTTGAAGGAGAAAACGTTATGCTTTGTTCAACCTGTAGGCTTTCAGATATTAAAGTGGATGGAATACCATCTCGAATGCTGCGGTTTACGTTTAGGTCTGCCAAATAAGTTTTGCTGGACAATTCATGGTATAATAGATAAAAAGAAAACATCAGAGGTTTTAATCAAAGATGAGTCTATAGATACTATTACACGTTATATATTGGCATGTATTTATTGCTTGGAAGATGACATTCCAAAACTGTGGTATAAATTAACTGAAGGCCAAAAAAAATCTTTTTATAATGAAGAGAATTTGAAAGCCAACAGTCAAAAGATATTATTGATGTATTGGGGACAATATGTCAGCAAAAAAGAAGATAACAAGGACAATGTTATTAGTAGCTTAAATCCCACACCTTTTTCTGATCCATATATGTTTCAATTTGCAGCAGAAAATGGGAATAAAGTAGCAACTGAATATTTTTTGCAAAAACTAATCAAAAGAGAAAAGCTCTTGTTAGAGACAGCATTATATGTAAAAGATGAACATTTCAAAGGGTCATGTTACAATCCAAAACTTCCTAAAGATTGTTATGGGGAGGTTTTATGTTTTCTAATTTCTCAAATGAATGATGATCAATTATTACAAATATTTAAAGAATGTACTTTTGCAGTATTGAAATGTTTGTTAGATTGGCCATGTCAAGATTTGTTTGTGGAAACAGCAAGTCGTTTGTGGAATTTTCTTTCTATATCGAGTTATCATACTATATTGATAGAAATAATCTATAAAATAAATCAACTTGACTGTATGTGTTGCAAGTTGACCATACATATTGCAATTATCAAAAGATCTTTAGGAAATTATTGCAGCAAACCCCTCATTCTCATAAAAGGTCCATTATAAATGATAGTCCATGTTTTCTTAATTTATTACTTGGGCTATTGAAGTTGAATGACAAAGAGAATGTTGAACTGATATTTCAAGATGCAACCCTTCTCGAAAGAAAGAAATTTTTTAGTGAAAAGGGACAATATATTTTTAGATGTATGATTCTTCTCAAGAAATCGGATTTAATAAAATTCTTTATTCCACTATGCATATTTTCAAAGGATGAAACTGTAAAATTTAAACAGAATATTGAAGAGTATATTGAGAGATATCTACAGCAGCCTCAATAAGATGTACTTGCATATACTGAAGATACAGTGGAAGAATTCTTTCGAATCTTAGATGACTTAATTCGTGTGGAAGATAATTGAAAAAGTTTAGATGAGAGTCACAGTAGTCCTGCTAAGAGACTTTGTAATATTGATCGTATTGAGTAATGATAAAAAGAAATTTACTGATTTATTGGGAAGGCAATATATAAGAGAAAAAGAAGATAGCAAGGACAATATTGTTAGAAGCTTCACTCCCATGTTTTTTCCTGACCCATATATTATTCAATTTGGAGTCAGAAAGTAGTTGTAATAATTTGAAATAAGTGGTAATAACAATAGATTTAATATATTGCACAGAAATAGGTTGAGTTAAAAGCATCAACAAAAGACATTGCCAAATAGATAGTACTTTTGCTTAAAGTCAAGAAATGCAGGCAGTCTGAATAGTAAAATTATATAATTGAGAAATCAATAGAACTGGATCATCTGCTCATTAGGACGTTTTTATTCTTTATCCAGTGTGCAAAGTTCCTACTTGTCATCGGTGATTAAAAATTTAAACTGGAAAATAGATGACCTTTGGGTCTCAGAGTTCTCTTGCTTTTGCCCCAAAAATGATGAGCATCTCTCTCCACAAATTCAGCTTTTTTAGTTCTCTTCAGAAAAAAATTTTTTCTTTCTTCACTCTTCTGATCCAGTAATTTCTTAAGCATGTGAGATTTTTTTTAGATGCAATTTTGTAACTGAATAAAAATTACCAATGCAGTGTGTATAGCAATTAGAATAATTGTATTAAATTTATGAAATGATGTGAGATTTGATTCTATTTTCAAGTATATTAGAACAAAAACACTTATTCTGAATGAAATCCTAGTTTAAATTCAAAGCATTCCATTGACTTTCTATAATAGAATTTGCATAATTTTTTTTGCAATATAATGTTACTATATGTAATATGGCGATATTTTGATTATAAGTTTTACAACTTTTCAGATAATAATACATACAACTTTAATAATTTTTAATAATGGATATTATATATATTTTTTATTTGATGTAAATCCAATGTGTGTGACTGAGGTGTAAATTGAAAAAAATAAATAACAAATGAAAAAAATTATCAGTATTACATCCTCTGATGATAAATAAAAGATATTTAACTGGTATAAAATTGTGGTGACCACCTTTAGACTTCCAATTTTATGCCATGGGTAAAACTTTATTTTATTTTTGAAAATAAGAATATGTTCAGCTCACTAAAAAAGTTTAATTTGATCAAAAATAAAATTTCAAAGTGAATTTCATGTTTTTAAAACTTTGCATTTCTATTGATAAAATTGGAAAGAAACAAACAGATGTGATAATGTAAGAACAAAATTATGATGTGATGAGAACAAAATTACACAATTGAATTTTCTAAATCTAAATGTTTCTATATGAGGATGTACCAAATGTAACAAAATAGAAACACTATCTCTAATATAGGAAACATAAAATTTGTTAAACTCATGTTCTGTAATTAACAACTTGCTTTCTGAAATTGAGAATTTGTTTTATCATCTGTCTGTTCATGTATTTCTTCCAACTATACTCCACATTTTCAGTCAACTGGTATAACTTAGTTACAATAAGATTTTTTTTCGTTGCCTGTCTATTTTCCTGTTAACCACTTTCTACTAAACAAAAAGTAACTATTGACAAACAATGGGATTTAATGCCAACAATGCATAAGCGTGACATCACAATTACTTGGTGTCACATTCATTACACGTTCACAATTTTTCTTAGATATGGTTTAGAAAGAGTATGGATGTGTTGTTTAAATGATTCTTTAGCATTATCTAATTTTGTTGTTTTGACATTTATATATTGTTTATTACAAATGAAGAACTCATTTCCTGAGGATTATTTTCATATCTATTTTATTATTAAACTTAGAAGCATTGTATTTACATTACATTATTGATAACTGGAAAACCATTGATTGCTTGAGAAGCTGGAAAAGTCAGGGAATTAAGAAAATGAAACAATCATAGAAAAATCAAGTAATTTTAATATTTTATCTAAAATTTGGATAATTTTATGAAATTTACTAGTGATTGCCCAATAAATTCATACTATGAAGTAGTGTTAGTCATTTTCCTGGTTTGTTTTTGCCAGGCCAGTGCAAAAAACTGGCAAAATGGCTGGATTAAAAAAATATACAACAAACAATATAATTTTTAACATAATATAACAGACTTAAATCAGAATACTATTTTGTATTTCATTGATATTAGTTTGATTAATTAAAACAATTTAAATAATTTGTATTGATGATATCATTCGAAGTACAAGTAAAAACATGTACTTAGTAAATAAACTTATGTTTGATGGAGATAAAAATTATGTTTTTCTTCATTCCTCACTTTTAACATAGTAATTAATATCGTTAATAGTAATACATTGATGAAAAAGATGTGCAGCAGTGGGCCGATTGTCAACATATAATTTGAGTAGCGTTCTTATAACCGAATTTCTGAGATTTAATAAGGTGAAGAATACCATTAAAGTTTAGTGATTGGAATTTGCCCAGTCCTGTGCATCTTTTCCACCCCTGAGTATTAGTTATATACAGGGCTTTACAAATTTAATAAATTCTGATAGCCAACAAAAAAAATCTAGTTGGCAGTAAAAAAATATTTACCCCCCCCCCCCCCCCCAATCACTGATTTTTAAAAACGGCATAAGTTTGTTTTTTTTCCTCTTGTGAATTAATTGATAAAAAATAAAAACAAACATAGTTTACACTTATTAGTTACATAGTTCAGAATATTACATGATTTAGAAAGATAACATAAACTAAGTTTTCTAATTAAACGTATCGAATTAATATATTTCTGAAAAAAAAAGAAATGCTGTAAAGGCTGAATTAACCAGCATGTTCAGAAAATGCTAATTGCTGAATGCTTTAAATGTCCAGATAGTTGAGTGCTACAAAATCCATATTCAATGAGGGGGTCACTGATGAAATAGTGAAGCAGTAAAAGTATTTTTTGCCTGTTTTCCTGTCAAAGTCAGTCAAATAATTCTGATTTTTTATTTTAAAATTTGCATTTCATGAACTTATTTTAGCCACATTAATAGAAAACGTTTAAAATATTTTTTGTTTGAATATAATTCCTATATTTCTTAATATTTTGTAATTTTGCAAAATCTATAATGAAACATCTTCTAAGAATTACGAGAGGAGAGAAAAATACCATCTATGTTCATTTCTTAAGTCAATTTTGTGCAAAAATAATCTGCCATATAACTTGGTTGCCAGATGAAAAAACTTCATCGCCAATGGTGACCTGGCAACCGCATTTGTCAAGCCCTGATTATAGATATATTTAAAACCTTTGAACCCATAATTTATACATTCAAGAAACTGATAACTAATAAAGACAAAATTACATCATTTGTAACATATATGTATATAATCAATCTACATTTTCTTTTTATCTGAATCTCTATTATCTTTTACAATTAAAATTTATAGAGGTAATCTTTTAAAATTCCTACAAAAATAATTCTTTTATATAAAAAAAATATGACTCACATAAAATTTATTTGTATACATGAGAGAAGCGGACATTATATACCAATTATTCTTTTTATCTTCAAATTAATATTGTTTTGATAGCACAGGAATGTGTGTAATATTTCTTAGACTTTGTTGGAGATTAACTTAAGTATAAAAATTAATTATCAATCATTATGATTGTTTAAATCAAAATTCAGAGAGTTATTTTATATTTATTTAATCTCCTCTTCACCAACCTCTCCATTCATACCATAAACTAAAAGATATTTTACTTAAAAAAATGCAAACTTTATAGCATTTACATTTCTGTTTGAATGACGCATTGAATATCCAAGTTTCAAATATCAAAGTTACATTTTATTAGAGTTAAAATTAATAAGATTTAAAATAGCATAATTACATTCCCATAAATAAAACTTATACCTGTTTTTGTCAGGATAGTTTTTACCTTTTAAAAAAAATGTTTCCTCCACCTTTGGCAAAAACTTGCCAACCCTAGTATAAAGAAAAGAAGATTTCACATTTTGGCAGATTCCACTTTTTTTTCCCTTTAAATTTAAATTACCATCTATCAAGAAATTTCCACTTCATACTCCCATCATCACACACATTTTAAAGCACATTAACACACTTTTTTGAATTTTTTTTTTTTTTTTTGTTATTTTGAAGCAACAGTTAATATAACTAATCAATAATCTCAAACTTCCCTTTGTCCCTTATTAATATTATAATTTATCTGGGCTTTTGTGATATAGTTTCTGAACTGAAGGACGACTCTGTACATAAATGTTGTATAGCAAGTTTTCACAGCTTTGAGAAAATTTGATTTTAAAGTTTGTAACTATCATAAGTTGTTAAAGATAGCAATTCCTAAAATGATAAAGAGGTTTAAAATCATGAAACTAAAAATCAACACATTAATATCAACTAACAAAATAAATAAATTACAGTAAACTTTTCAAGCTTTATGCAAGCTCCTCGTCAATACCAATATCAATTGAAAACTAAAAGTATTGTTTACACATGTTCAAGTTCAAAATTATGCATTTAAAATTTTTAATTACCAAGGGGTATAATGTCACAGTAGGACCACATATTCTGATGAAATTGTAGATGCTTCACCTGGTGGAGATTTCTCTAAACTTGTGTAATTCTACTGAAATAATTTTAAAAGTTTTTCCTAGCAGGTTTGTTTACAAGATTACAGAAATCTGTACATGTGCATTTCCATCAGGATATGTTGTGAACATATTCTCCTTCGTGATTTAATATTTTAAATACATAATTTTGAATGTGAACATGTCTAAACAACACTTTTGGTTTTCAATGGATATTTGTATTGATGAAGAGCTTGCATATAACTTGAAACATCTACTGTGATTTATAATGTCTGAATTTAAATATTTTCATAATTTTAAAATACTTATTCAGACATAATGAGTTTAGTTATTTTAACTCGCGGTTCCTGTTATAGCCCTGAGAGCAAGTTTTATTTATTTCAGTGTGTATGGGGGAGGGGGGAGGATTTAAAAAATGTAGCTTTTAATCAATATCATCTGTACTTGGAATTTTTTGAGTGAAGCAATATTTATTTTACCCTCTGGATGTACAGCATACACCACACTGTTAGACTAGAATTTTTTTTTTCAATTAACCCTGCAAAAGTCAGGGAATTTCCTTTTCCTGTTTGAGTAGCAATTTTGCTGTTAGATTTTTTTCCCCTATTGTTAGTTAATGTTTCTGCATTACCACATTTTCTAAACAATAACATGAATAAGGCTGACTTGCTAAACTTCCTGATTCTTGCAGGAGACTCCTGAATTTCACATGTTTTCCCTCACTCCTGATTTTGGACATATTTCTTATTATTTCTCACATATATATTTATACATTCTGTTAGGTCAGTGTTCCTAAGGTAGCCCACTCCCCCCCCCCCCCCAAAAAAAAAAAAAAAAAGTAGAATTAATTTTATTTTTTATCACAATATTGTGCTTCTGCATTGTCAATCATGTATCTACAGTGCACTTGGTTGAATTTGAAGAGATCAGTTTGATCATCTGACGTTGTATGCAGCAATTTCACTTTTGAGGAGTAGTCATTCTAATTTCCAGATAAGAAGATATTTTAATTTACACGTGTTTAAAATCTTAGAACTTTGAGTTGTGATACGTTTTATGAAAGCTTATTTTTTTCTCTTTAACCACATTTACATCAAGAAATTTATCAGATTAATAGTTTTACGTTGTGCAAATGGCGACCATATGCATGTTTCCAAGGTGGACTGGGGAAAATCAATGTAGTAAAGGTGATTTTTTAAATTTATATTTAAATATCTGAAAAAACTTTTTATCGTTTATTGTTAACACCAGAGAAAAAGAAGTCAGTAACTCACAGAAGAAAAGCCTTGAACTACCACTGTGCACAGTAAGTGCTCCAAGGTCATATCAGAAGATAAGAAGAAAAACTTGAAGATATCAAAAGAAAGAAATAATCATTAGAGCATAACAGTAAGCAGCCTAATAAATTAATTAAAGCAAATCCTGTACACCATTTATGCAAGAAAGGCAAAATAATGGACATGCAATTGTGTAATCAATGCTTTCAATATGTGCATGAAGGGTGTTAGGGACTTACTAAATAAGATAAAAACAAAATTTTCATCTGCACTTTCTGCATGGAATCAGATTACAAGAGTATATTTTGAAAATATTTTTTGTAATTTTTCCCTTTTAATTAAATACTTACTTTTAATTGAATTTTGTAATAAGTTTCTAGAGGTAAATTAGTTTGCTGAGTTTTTCACATTTTAAAAGTGATTTCAATATGTGGAGGCACCTTTGGAACACAATACACCAAAGGTGACCCACAAGCTACAATTTTGAAATTGTATTATAAACATAATTAAATTTTATTTTACAAAGAAAAGTGTACTTTATATTTGTTAGAGATAAGTGTAAAATTTTAAACAAAAATTCAGCCACAGACACCTAATCAGAAAATTATGAAAAATTCTCAAAAATTAACTATTGCCACCTTTGGTTCACGTACCTTATTTTATGTTCAAATGTACTGTGTTAGACTACACTTTGATTTGTTATAAATGATGAATCTTTAAAACTTTGTGACTGTTACTATGGTCGTGTTTCATATTTAACTATTTGTTTGGATTAAGGAATTTAAGAAGTTCACTATAGTTTTATGTGTGTTTATGGGGGAAAAAGAGAACTTTACACTGTCATATGTAAGTAAATTTAAAATTGTTTAAAAATATTCCAAGCATCATATGTTTATGTCCATTCTACACTTAACCCTCTGAGCGTTTTGAAAAAGGATAAAATTGTAATGTTGTTTTCTCTGCATTTTGTTTTAAATGCTAAAAAAATATGATTCTTTCAGCATTATAAATAAAACTTAATTACAAATATGAATGTAACCCTTGAGAGTATTAATCATTCTTCAATGTTTTGAAAATTCATTAAATCTATAGAATTATATTATCTTAAACATTGCATATATTGCAGTGAAACCTGCAGCTTAGTGAATGGAACATTATGTTCCACACGCTTAGAGGGTTAAGTATACAGGGTGGTTATAATATAAGTATCTCTATTTGGAGTTGTCTGTAGCTCTAAGGAATGATCCGAATGAAACCAAAATCAGTACACTTACTATTCGAGAAGAGAGAAGAAGAATGGAACAATAAAATGAAATAATTGAAATAATCATCAACAGATGGCGCTACTGAGTGTGAAATGTAATGTGTAATGCAAGAACAAAAAATTAAAGCGTCAAACTGAATGACACACCTAATTTATTGGAAAATGTTGCAGTGAATGTGGTTATGCTTTTGCATGGTCATGCCGATCATGTTCAGGTTCCACCTGGTCATTGTGCTGGAGGACACAATCTAGGCAGTGCACAACGTGCTCAACTGCAGTATGTAATGCATCAGGAGTGATGTTGCGGTATATGGTAACGTCATTGAGGTTTGCAACACGTCCATGGTACACAATATTACACATTACATTTCACACTCAAAAGCTCCATCTGTCGATGATTATTTTTTTTATTGTTCCATTCTTCTTCCCCTTTCGCGAATAGTAAGTGTACCTATTTTGGTTTAATTCCGGTTATTCCTTCAAGCTACAGACAGCTCCAAACAGAGATACTTATATTTTAACCACCCAGTACATATTTTTCTCTCATTTTAAGTAAGATTGATATATTTCTTTTAATCTTCTATACTAAGGTCTGTCTCAAAAGTTTAAGCACAAGCATAAAATGTCGATTTTCAAAGAATTATAAAAAGCTAGAATGAATAACATTTTTTTATTTGCAGATTTCGCAACATTATTTAAATAAATTATATCAAAAGTAGAAAAAAATAAATTACATAATTGTACAATATATAATAAAAAAAATGTTGAAAAAAAAACTGTCTCAAAAGTTTATGCACAATGTCAAAAACAACCAGATTTATAATTTTTACAGAACTTTTACTTACAAATTATTTTTCCGTGATTTCGGATTAGTTCAAATAAACGTGCATCCATTGAAATTATTAGTTTTTGTAGGATTTCTGCTGGCAAAGAGTACCATGCCTTCTCAATAGCCTCTTGGAGTTCTTCAATAGAGTCATATTGCTTTCCATTGCCACAAACCTGGCGGGTTAAAACACCCCAGGCATTCTCATTCGGGTTTAAGTCTTGGCTTAAAGCTGGTCAGTCAAGAACTTTAACATTTTTCTGAGAAAGCCAAAGTTTTGTAAAATGTGATACGTGGATTGAGGCATTGTCTTGTTGAAAAGTCCATTCAGGAACCCCTAAAATGTCACCGAATGGAAGCAAATGTTGGTTTAGCATCTCTTGATACTTTTTTTAATCTTGTCTTCCTTATAGAAAAGCCAGAGAGGTCTGGCCATTGAATCCAAATGCCCCCCAAACCATAACAGATTTGCTGCCTGCTGAAAAATATCCTTGGTTCGTTCCGTAAATCATGCCAATACGCATTCCAACCATCAGGGCCATCTAAGTTCCACTTTTTCTCATTGCTGAATAAAACAGTAAGCCATTTGTTCCCGTGGAACATGTGTTTTTTAGCCCAGTTCATTCTTGCCTGTTTGTGATGTAATTTGAGAGATGGTTTGCGAGTCATTTTCTTTAGTATGATGTAATCACACTCTTTAATACGTCTATGTACAGTGCCTTTGGACACCTGTACACTGAGATTATTTTTAATTTGCCGTATGTATATAATTTGTCTAGATACCAATCTCCATATTCTCCGATCAGTGTAAACAGTCGTCATACGGAATCGTCCACATCTTGGTTTCCGCTTAAAATTATCATTTCTAGAGAGTACTTGATATGTACCTCGCTTTGATCGATTTAAAACTTTTGCAATTTCAGAAACAGTTTTATTTTGCAATTTCAATTTAAAAACTTTCAAAATCTCACATTTTGTGAATTCTTTACCCTTTGGCATTTTTAAAATGAAAGCAAATAATTTCTCCACTTTTTATAATTTTATAAAAGTGCAATATGATGTCATACATCGTCATTACACATGGCCAAACCCGTGTTTCTAAAAAAATTTGCATAAAGTGCTTAAACATTTGATACCGCATTTCTTCAAGAGCAAAAGAAAAATTAAATAAAAACAAATATATTTTTTATTTTAACCACCCAAAATGGCTTATTTTATTTTATTTTGATTAAAAGTCGAGTATTTATTGTAAATTAGCGTAAAATATTTTCTTCTTCAATTATTTTAAACCAGATTTGCAGAGTGCTTAAACTTTTGAGACAGACTATAACCAATTATTATTTAAAACACATACTAAACATGTTTACATTTTAAAATTAATAAGTTTTTACAAAAATACCAATAGTTTTTTTGCAAATTTTTCATTTTAAAATATAATATCATACAAAATTTTAAAGAGAACTTGCATACAGTTATATTTATAACCGATTGAAATGTCAGAAAGTTCAGATGAGAAATATTTTTTTATTGTTATGTTAAAGAGCCAACCTGAGTAGTATAGTAATGTGTGATCTCGACCTCATTTTTCCAATTTTTTCATAATTCCTAAAAATTCCCCCCCCCCCAAAAAAATAATGCGTGAATTCAACCTTATTTTTCCGATATCTTGTAAAAGTATTTTTTTTGTCAGTAAAAAATCATTTTATTAGAAAACTTGCTAAAGTAAACTTTTTTCAGTACTTTTCGGTTAGCCGGGCGCCAGTGATATATATACATGTATATATACACACTCATATCTATAAATACATATATCTGCATACACATACATATTATATATATATACATACATATATGTATGTATATATATTTATACATAGATATTTATATATGTACATATATCACTGGCGCCCGGCTATCCGAAAAGTACACTTTTTTCTTTTCAATTTTGCATGATCAGACGTGTATAAAAGATAAGAATTGTTTGTCTGAACCTGCATAAAACAATAAAAGTTTTGTCTGGACATGCATAAAAGATCAGAGCTTCCTCTGAAAATACATCAGAAACTATTACAACATCCTGTTGATCTTTGCATGTGACGCAATTATAGATTAAGAATGTACTTAAAGAGAATACATATAAAACTGCAACACATTGAGAGTTGTTCATCAGTTTTGGTTTAACTTTTGAAGCACGATGTCAGGAGAAGCAACTACTGAGAAAAAATTACGTTCAGCTTTGAGGGAAACTAAGTGGAGCGAAAATACACTTAAAGCATTACAAAATGTAATTGATTGGCATGATGTATCTTGTTATCAGTCTCTCAGTGAGTCATTTATACTAGAATTTAAGCATAAAGTACATTGGGATGTCATATGTCAGTATTAGATTTTATCAGAATCATTTATGCGAGACTATGTCCTTTTTATGGATTGGGAAAAGTGTCACAATATCAAAAATTGAAAGAATCATTCATAGAAGATTTCTGTGCTATGTTAAATTGGGAAACGATTTCTCAATATCAGACTCTATCAGCAATATTTATACACAATCATCTTGACAAATTAGATATGAAACTTGTGAGTCATTATCAATCACTTGATATGGGAGCTACTGAAGCTTTACAACAATATTTGGATATGAAGACAATTTTTTGCTATCAAACCTTAACTAATTATTTCGTGCTGGCACACATTCACGAATTAAAAAGTGAAGATATGTGCGATGCATTCATCTTAAAAAGAAAAATAAGTCAAACATTGTGAATGTGGTATTCAGAAGATGAATTCTACTTTATTTGAGAAATATTTTGTAAGAAGCTGCCTGCAATTAGCCAAAATGATGAAGACAATCCTCTATAAAAGAAGCACTCCATAATTAAGTAGAACAGAAGTATCGTTGATAGAAGAAGGAGGGTGATCATGAATAAAATCACATTATCTATTCTTATAATAGCTTTAAGTGTTTCTGTCCTACTTGAATGTTATTTTGTGACCAATTAGAGTCGATGTGATTTTGAAAAGAAAATAAATTTAACGAACACAGAATGTGTCTACTTCATCCACGTTGGAAGGAAATTGTTTCTACACGAATGTATAAAGAACAATAGAAGTACATTCGACCTATGTTATTTTTGAAAACATGATTTAAAAGACAAACTTAAAGTAGACATTGTTGGAATACAAATGTCAAAAGAAGACTTTATAAAAATATGTACCTATTGTTCTAATGTATAAGTTAAATAAATAAAATCTGTATTTTTTCTTTAAATGTGCTTCCATGTTTTATTTCATGTGTGTGTGTGTCGCGCGTGCACGATACATTATTTTTATTTTGATGCATGTTTTCTAAAAAGAGAACATTCATCATTTTCTAATGCAATTATTTATAAATCAATTAATATATATTAAAGCATATGAATACATGTCTCAAATTAGTATATATTTTTAAATTGATAAAGGTGTTAAAGCTACAACATTCTACTACAACTCTAATTGTTGGTCCCTCAAGGACTGTAAAAACAACATTAGTGAGGCAAATTATTTGAAGACGTCTATATGAACCAAATGTTCGAAGAGCAAAATGGTATTATTCATATTTTGCACCATGGTTCTTAGAAGAACCCAACATTCAATTCATCCAAGGTTTAACCGGAAGCATATGAGAAAGATAATTTGATAGTGATTGATCACATGATGCTTCGCTTGAATGAAAAAATAGCTTATCTGTTTACTGCTGCTTCCCATCACTGTAATGTGAGTGTAATATTCATATTGCAAAATCTATTTCTGAGAGCGTGGATGATGCGAGATATTAGTTTGAATACAAACTATATTATTCTGTTTGAAAATCCAAGAGACAGAAATCAGGTTGAGCTGTCTAGCGCTCCAGCTAGATCCAAACAATCCCCATTCCATTATGGATGCATATAAACTATATTGCCAATGATGACCGGTCACTTGCGATTTTAGACGTTTTGTTAAATATCTGGAAAGATACATGAGGAATTATCCTGAAACTTCAAGAGTGTTAACAACATGATAGACGTCATATATTTCCGCGAAGATTGTTTCCCAAAACCCCATAAGGGGCCGTCAACAAATTAAAGAAAAACAAATTATCTTTTGGATAACCCTGTAAAAACTAATATTGCAACAGCATTCAAACTGTAGATTATGATTAAGTGGATTATTGTAATAATTTGGTTCATTTGTATGAAGATAGCATGTATACTCGAAGAGAAATTCAGGTTTTTATAAAAACAGTCCCAAATTTTACCAAGTTTTTTGCTTATAATTTGCAGAGTTTTTAATATAAAAACAAGTTTTTTTCAGAAAATATGACAAACAAAATTATACACAATACCCTGCAATCAGAATTAAAAAATAATAAAAATTGTATGGAAAATGAGCCGGTTTACTAAATATTGTTTCACTGCGCATGCGCGAATTCAATCAAAATATACTGTGCATAATATATTAGCTAAATGTATAGACCAACTTTTATGAAAGTCTCAAAAACATAGCTTGAAAATTCTGATAGTAATGGTCGATAGAATAAGCTCGAATTTCGCTGTTCCCAAAAGGAAGCAAAAAGATGAGGGGTTGTATCCAAATGTACTAGCTTATCAAAGTTGACATAATAAGAATGAAGTGTCTCTCATTCTATATTTGATACAACCCCTCATCTTTTTGCTTCCTTTTGGAAACAGCGAATTTCGAGCTTATTCTATCGACGATTACTATCAGAATTTTCAAGCTATGTTTTTGAGACTTTCATAAAAGTTGGTCTATACATTTAGCTAATATATTATGCACAGTATATTTTGATTGAATTCGCGCATGCACAGTTAAACAATATTTAGTAAACCTGCTCATTTTTAATACAATTTTTATTATTTTTTAATTTTGATTGCAGGGTATTGTGTATAATTTTGTTTGTCATATTTTCTGAAAAAAACTTGTTTTTATATTAAAAACTCTGCAAATTATAAGCAAAAAACTTGGTAAAATTTGGGACTGTTTTTATAAAAACCTGAATTTCTCTTCGAGTATACATGCTATCTTCATACAAATGAACCCAAATTATTACAATAATCCACTTAATCATAATCTACAGTTTGAATGCTTTTGCAATATTAGTTTTTACAGGGTTATCCAAAAGATATTTGTTTTTCTTTAATTTGTTGAAGCCCCTTATGGGGTTTTGGGAAACAATCTTCGCGGAAATATATGACGTCTAACATGTTGTTTACATTCCTGAAGTTTCAAGATAATTTCTCATATATCTTTCCAGATATTTAACAAAACGTCTAAAATTGCAAGTGACCGGTCTTCATTGGCAATATAGTGTATAAAAGCAACCTTTAGACGACATGGTTATTTAGTCATTGATCTACACTCACAAACGCCACAAGAATATCGCTATCAAGAGAATCTTTTTCCCGATCAACATTACAAAGTACTACAATTTCAAATACTGTAATCGGACAATTGCCAACGTGTCTCATTTTAGGGTTTGTATCGAATGAGGCATATAATGGTACCATCGGTAAAAATCTATTTAATTTCAACCACTATAATCTCAATTATCTCTGCGTGTTAAACGATAGTCAGATGATATCAGCTAAACCATACCAACCGAAATTTAGCAATGATTTATATGCTCGATCTTATTTATGTTTATTTACCTATCTGAATCGATACCATACCTGCCAACATGTCTATTCAGAAAACCTTACAATTTTTCTGACGTACTTCATTTTGCATCTTTAAACATATATATGTGGTAAAAGGTATTTATGAAGGCGTCTAATAAGGTATTATAAGATTTGATACAAAATTTACTGATAACTACAAAAATATTAAATAATAAAAATAACCCAAATATTATTAGCACTGATCAGGGGTGCAAAAATCTAGGCGCCAATGGGCTAATTCATACCACTAAATTTTATTAGTATTCTTCGTCAAATTTTATTAGTATGATTTATCTAAATTTTATCAGTATTCTTATTAGGCGAAGAATACTAAAAATTTAGTGGTGGGAATCGGTCCATTGGCGCCTAGATTTTTGCACCCCTGGCACTGATAATTCTTTTTTGATATATGTTAAATAGGCTGATTTGGCTTTACCCAACAATTCTTTGTCATACATTTCTCCATAGTGATCGTGTTGCATGCTTTTAATTATTAAAATCTTTAGTACTTTTATGTTACCCGGGCACCAGTGATTGCCAAATTTTTTTTTAATCTCACAAAGCATTTTTTTTCCGACAATCTTTTAACATTAACTATTATAAAAAATAATAAATATTTTAACGCTGCAGTATAATGTCTTAAAAAAATTACTTAAAAATAGCTAAAATATAATCATGATAAAATACGTAAACACAAACACATCAACACAAATAACAAAATCTCAAGAATTGAATTAAAATCAAAATTAAAATCATTGAATTCAAATCATTTGAATTGAAAGGGTTACAATTCAAATGATGCCAACTGAAACAAGATTTGGCACTGGTGCACAGGTAACATAAAAGTTCCAAATATTTTATAAATAAATAAAAAAAATCAAATAAATTTCTAATAAAAAAAGTGTCAAAACTTCAATTTTAGCTTTGCTGCGGGAAATTTTTAAAATACACAGCATGACTAAACATTCAGTGGCATATAATAACGTGTTGTGAATTACTATTTGATTGCTGTGACGTACTATATTAATAATCACACTCCTCATCTTTGTAACATAAATGCAATGTGTGCATCAGTTTTATTTGTTTACTCATGTAACAAACGCAATGTGTGCTTCAGTTTTATTTTTTTACTCAATAAGTAACAGATTTGAAGAATCATTTCAAGTTTTATCAAAAAACCTTACAATCTTACCTGTTGCCCTTACAACCTTACAATTGGACCTAAATCCTTACACTGTAAGGATAAACCTTACAAGTTGGCAGGTATGCGATACCATCAATCATCTAATATTAACATCAAGTATAATGAACATAAAAACGGCTACACTTTATATGCCGTCGATTTAATGCCAGATCTGGCATCTAATGAGTTCGCATAAATAGAAACAGAAATCTTGCGATTGAGATTAGATTTGATGCAGCTCTGAGTGAAACTGATAGTTTAATTCTCTACGCTGAATACAGAAATACTATTGAAATAGATAAATCAAGGGGTATTGTAACGGACTTTTAAAAAATGGAAGAAATAAAGCGAGCATATGGAGAACGTATATCTAAATTGGCCGAAGATTTTGTTGAAATTATAAAGAAAGAAGATAATGGACTTGGAATATATATCGTTGCTGATGAAATATTTTCCCATGGCATGAGCATTTGTCGGATTGCTATGTTTCTTCTGTTTGCAGAAAAAGTTATAGAATTATTTCCATGTAAAAGAAAGACGATATATGAAGATGTATTTAAAAGTTTTATTCTAAACACGAAGTTTAAAAAAAAATTAACTCTATTACTTTATGTCGTCTCTCCTGCAGTGATGAAAGGACTCTTAATACGCCAGCGAAGTCACTGTAATGGCTGCTGGAGACAAAAAGTTTCGGTTTCCCGTTGAGCATTAATGTTAGCAAAAAATAAAGTCGTGTTAACAGTATTAATAATTTTTTTAAGAAATTTCTGTTACAGTTTTGCTAAATCTGAGGTAAGGCATTCATATGCATTCAACAAACTTCTGATTAAAGTCGTCATTTTTTTTTAATTCATCAAAAAAGAAAATCCTTTATGCAGAGCATCAATGGCCGATGTTTTGAATATTTGAATGTAATTTTAAAATGTTTTTAAGGTTTTAATTTCTTTTAGTTGATATTTCTATTACTCAGGCGTACTCTATGTTAAGTTTCATCTGAGTTAAATTGTGTTTCTGTTAACACGACTTTATTTTTTGCTTACATTAACGTTCAATGGGAAACCGAAACTTCTTGTCTCCAGCAGCCATTACAGTGACGTCACACTTTTCTGGCGTATACATTTGGTGGAGTCTTCACTTCTGATATGTTACCTAAATTTACAAGACATTTTTCATCCTTTATTGTAAATTTAGATCTTCACACATTATCAGGGAGTCATTAGATTGCTATGTTCTTCCATAATAATGCAGCCTATTGCTTTGATAGTTATGGATTACCACCATCAAACAGAAAAATGCTGCATTTATTTAAAACTAATGCCAATTGTGTTTTTTACAATAAAATAACTTTTCAAGAGGTTTGTAAAGCTACCTGCGGATTAAATTTTTATATTTCCTATTTCAATGTGTGAGGCAATTTGATATGAGTAATCTCGATTTAAATAATAAAAAAAAGAATGATGTCTTCATTCAAAAATTTGTTAGCCAAAATTTTAAGCGGCGCTCTTGCTATCATTTTGTTTATAATAAAAAACAAAAGTGTTTAGCATGGATAAATAAACAGCCGAAGAGCATTTCAGTTAGTAGTTCTTTCCAATGCAACCAAAAGCAAAATGGAGCGATATGGATACGTTTATATGACTTTGAAGATGAAATGCATCCATACGAGTCAAATAAACTCATCTTTTTTCAAAAATTTAATGGACTGCATTAATGAGTGATACCCTTAAAGAGGGAGAAAAGCGTTTTTATATAATACTTCTACAGACTTCAGAAGTTGTTCATCACACTGAAAATATTTCAAAACATCATTTGTATGGATATGTTTATTTGTTTGTAAAAAGTGACAATAATGATCAACAGATTTCTTTGTATGATGGTGAACTTTATCTATATGAAAATACGTTGGACTGCGTTGCTGACGAAAAGACTTTTAAAGAATGTGAACTAACAAAATCCGATGAAATAAAAGTCTCTTATTTTATTTTATTAGATAATGAGAGCATTATAAGAGAATTAAATCGTCGCTATGTATAAAATGAATGAGGATCTCTGCAGAATGTTTTATTATTTGCATATATTATACAATTTTATATTATGTGTAATCAACTTTGCAATGCACATGTTTATCTCTATAATGCATATTGTTTATCTCTGTAATGCATCTTTTAAAAAGTAAATTGTGTATGAAAAAATTTGATCTTTGTTTTTATTTCTTTCTCAATTATTTTTAAAACAGAATGAAAATACATTTTTTAAAATACACGTAAAATATAATACAAAATTCTTACCTTATCATAATTTTTTTCTCAGCAGAAATCATTTGGAATAAATTAATTTTATATCATTTCTCATTCTAGTAGATATCTAAAAATAAAAACAAAAAACATAGACATGTAAAAATATTTATAATTTTGAATTATATTAAAACATTAAAATTCACTAAATTAATAGTAACTATTGAATACTCAAGAGATCACACAACATACATCATCTAAGCATGTTTATTAACTTAAATCAACCACTGTTGCCAAAAGCCAGAGTTAAATTTGAAGTAAATATATGTTGCCATAGAAAACTTACAAATATTGAAATATGCTTAAATTAAATATCTTACATAACACTCTCCCCCTTTAAAAAAAAAATCGAACAAAACATGGCATATTATGAAGCTAAATAAACATTTGGAGAACTACAAATCTAATCGATTTGGAGGCTTTATGAGCCTTTTAGATCTTGGGGTTTTAAACAGTTGAGAATTGGGGTTTTGATGACAGTCCATAGTTTGTTTAGGTGTTTTAATAATTCTAGATAAAACTTTTTCCTTATCTGCTTCCTTTGTTGTCTCTATAGGCATTTGAAATGTTGTCTCATCCTCCATTGAGTCTGAAATAGTCCTTGCATTTGAATCATTGACTGTCACTGAAGATCCACTTGTACAATCCTGTGGCAAACTATGTTGCACAGGGATTTCAGTAATATGAAGCATACACTTTCTTAAATGATCCGCATGTACAAAACGCACTTGGCCATTTACATGTACCAAATAGGTACTTTCACTAATTTTCTTCGTGATTGTACCAGGAAACCATTTAATTTCCTTGTTTCGAGTAGATTTCACAAGAACCTCTTCTTTAACATTAAAATATCTTTCACTGACCATTGAACGAGATCTTTGTTACTCTTGGTAGCTCTTTTCTTGCATAATATGATCACTTCTGAGCTTTGTAATCTTGGTCTGTGGTGTAAATTTGAAGATAAGCTCAGCAGCAGTCTTCAATGTGACTGAAGAAGACGTATTTCGATAAGCAAATAGTACGTAGTCTAGTCTATGTTGAAAGCCATCATAAACCTTATTAGAAAACTTGTGTTTTTTTAACATGTTCTTAATGACATTAACAGATTTTTCTGCAGCTCCATTTGAATTTGGATGGTATGAGGGTGAATTTCTCAGGACAATACCATTTGACCTAAAAAATTTTACATATTCATCAGATTTAAATTGTTTTGCATTATCAGATACAGCCTCACTTGGTAAACCGAAGGTAGCAAAAATCTGTCGAAGCTTTTTTATTGTAGACTGAGAATCTGTGCTAGCAACAAGTGCAACTTCAATCCACTTTGAATATGAATCTTTAACAATTAAGATATTGTGATTTTCATATTCTGCATAATCAATGTGGATCCTTTCAAATGGTTTGCCTGTTAAAGGCCAGTTATTAAATGGAACTTTAGGTGCACTTGCCCTTGTTAATTGGCATGGGGCACATTTGTTTACATATGACTCAATCTCTTTATCTATTGTTGGAAACCAAAAGTATCCCCTAGCAAGATGTTTCATTCGCACTATTCCAGGATGTTCAGTATGTAAAAGATGAAGAACCTTTTCTCTTAAACACTTTGGAATTACTAATCTATTTGCTCTTAGTAAACAATTATTTTCAATGCTCAGTTCATCTCTAATTTTGTAATATTCTTGTAAAGAATCTGCAACAACTTGTGGCCAACCAAATTTGGTATAATTTATTGGTTTACTGACATCACAATCAACTGCACTAGCCTTTTGAATATCTTTGGTAGTCAGATCCTCAAATTCTTCAAAATAACATACAAATTCATGAGCACGTTTGTCAACTGGTTCACTATCTTTATAGGGAAGACGAGAAAGAGCATCTGCTAGCAAAAGATCTTTGCCCTTTTTGTACTTCATAATGTAGTCATAGCTGGATAAAATTAATGCCCATCTTTGCATCCTTGAATTTGCCATTTCCGGAACGGGTTTATCATGCCCTAGCAAAGTCAACAAGGGCTTTGCATCTGTTTCAATGACAAATTTTGTGCCTTGTAAATACTTGTTGAAACGTTTAATGCCAAAAATGATAGCCAAAGCTTCTTTATGTACCTGAGCATAGTTTCTTTCTGCCTTATTAAGAGTTTTTGATGCAAAAAATATTGGTCTTAATAGACCAGGTGAAGACTCGTGGCATACAATTGCTCCCAGACCATACTCAGATGCATCACACTGTAAAACAATGGGCTTTGTTATGTCATAGTGTACCAAAACATTATGTTTATCTAGTAATGTCTTGCTTTTTTTAAATGCATCAATACATTCCTGGTTGAAATCCCACTTTATGTCCTTTTCTAACAAATTGTATAAAGGTTTCAGCTTTGAAGATAAATTTGGCATAAAATGTTGATAATATCCAAGAAGCCCTAGATAACTTTTTAACTCAGTAACATTACTAGGTATTTGTGTATTTGAAATGTCATTACATTTCTCTCTAAGTGGATAAATACCTTCAGGATCTTTAACATGACCCAAAACTTTAATTGTATCCTTGAAAAATTCACACTTGTGGACATTCACTTTCACATTGTAAGAATGTGGTTTTTGCAGCACCAGTTCTGTTCTGTGTTTGCATTCTTCCTTCGTTTTTGCACGTATAAATAAATCATCAATGTAGCAATCAGTAAATGAAAAGTCCTTTAGAATGTCATCCATTTTCTTTTGGAACAAGAAAGATGCTGACTTGATACCAAAAGGTAGTTTGGTATAACGCAGTAAACCCCTTGGTGTGTTCAACGTCAACAACTCTTGAGATTCAGGAGCTATAGACAACTGGTGGAAAGCCATTGATAAATCAATTTTTGAAAAATATCTTCCTGATCCTATATTTGTTAGAATATCTTCCTGGGATGGAAGTGGATAAAATTGAGTTTCACAGAATTTGTTTACAGTTACTGAAAAGTCCCCACAAATTCTAACAGATCTTTTGCCTTCGCTGTTCACTTTGGGCACTGGGACTATGGGGGTTGCCCATTTGGAGTGATTTACAGGCACTAATACACCTTTTTGAACTAAAGAGTTCAATTCTTCATTCACCAATTGTCTTATGGCATATGGAACTGGCCTAGATTTACAGAAAATGGGTACAGAATCTTCTCGCATAGCTATGTTTACTGCTTCATCTAACATTCCTCTAGAATCATTTGAATTAAAACAGTTGGGGAATTTGGAGTAGTAATATTGTAAAATATCATCTTGAGACAAATCGGCTTCAACCCTTGGATTTTCTAAATTCTGTTTTATTATATCTTCATTTATACCATTAACATTTGCAATATGACCATTTAGATCAATACCAAGCTGTTGGATCCAGTGACGACCCAAGAGTGTAGGTCTATTTGGTGTTTCAATAACAACTAATGGTAGCCACAAAGTCTTTCCTTGAAATTTTACAGGCACATTAAACCTTCCAATAATTTTTAACGTTTGACCTAGATAGGAACACAATGTTGGAATTTCCAACTCTTCAAGTATCAGGGTTGGCAAAACCCTGGGTTTTTTCCAGGGTTTTGATGATTTTTCTTCTTGTCGTTCTTTGTTTGTTTGTTTTGTAACAACTATATAATTAATGAGATGAAGTTTTAAAAAATAAATATTAATACTTTAATAAATTTTATTTAATATATTATTTAAGTATAATTATTTAGAATTTTTATTTAATATATAAAAATAGTTTAAAAATTTGTAATGATTTTAAAGACATTTTAAGACTGAATTGAAAGAAATTTTTTAAAGTCAAAATAATTAAATTAATAGTCTAAAATTTTGTTTATTTCTCTTTTTTAAATAAAAATTGGATTTAAACAGTGAATCATTTACTTTTGTTTTATTAAAATTTTCGTATGTAATAGAATTTTATCAAATGTTTGGAATTATTGCCCTACTAGGTGTGTGTGTGTGTGGGGGGGGGGGGTGAATTCACTTTTAAACCATCTAAATTGTAAGCATAAATTCCTAAATCTTCCAGGGGGCATCTTGATGTACGGGGGGGGGGGGGGGGCACAGAATTTGTTTGGATCATCATTAATTGGAAAATGAAAAAATACACTCCAGTGTATCTTTCTTTTGTTTTATTGATGGATTTTTATCAGGTCAATTTTCTTTTCCCCAGCTGGCTGCTGATGACTGAGATTTAATTAAAGTTTTAAACTGCAAATAGAAATAATAATTAAAACAAGAACGAAACGATATTTTTTTCTTTTCCTTACTTATTTAAAAAACAACAACTTTTAATTATCCGATTGTGTTTAAATTTTCAGCAAATTCAAATAATAATAAATTAGGCAGCTTACCAAATTTCTATTAAAATGCAATAAGTTTTCTGAAAATTAGAATCCCCCCCCCCCCCAGAAAAAAAACTACTATCACTATCTTAATCTTGCATCTGATAATGAATGTTCTTAGCTATGCAGAAAAGATTCATTATTATGGTGGGTTGTGCTGCACTATAACTATAATACTATTTCACTAAAGAAAGTGAAATGAATCAATGATCTACCCTTTATGTTTTGTTCAACTTTGAATACTCATGTCAAGTCCAAGATTAGTGACATACCACAGATAAAATAACAAAGAAAGTGGGGGAGAAAGGAAACAATTACTCTAGAAATATCATACTAGCATTCTAAAGAGAGATGTGTAAGGAATTTTTGAAAGTACAATACAAACAAAACAGGATTTTACCACTGAAAAAGAAAAAAAAGAAAAGGGATTTTTATCTGGAAAAACAGGAGGGCTGGTTTCTACCTGGAAAAGGGGCAAGAAGGGTGAGATTTTATTACAAAAGGTCATGAGGGCAGGCCACCCTGCCAATCCTCTCTAGAAAGATCCCAATAAAGGAGTAGACAGAACATTCATTCATTTTGTTTGGTGTTCTTAGTTATAGTGCCATTTATTTTCTTCTGCTGCATTTTATTTTAGTGGTTTAAAATTTTATATGTATTTTGAGCTTTAATTCAGATATAATTCCATTATGCCTAAAGTTGAAGGTTCTGAAAGAAAGCAGTCTGTTGAATGGACTATGGTGAATAAAACTGAAAATAAATTTCAAGTAACTTGCAAATTTTGTAATGATACAGTCAGTGCCAAAGTAGAAAGAATACGTGCTTACATGAATAAATGCAAGAAACGTGAAGCTATTTCAAGTTCCATAGATTATGATGATGAAACTTCAAATGACATAGAAATATTCAGTACACAAAAAAGAAAGCTATCACTTGAACAATGCCATCTTCCTGTAAATAAAATACCCAATATCAATAGTGGTTTCAGCTTATCACCGGGATCAGATACATCATCAAATCCAAAGTGTCAGTTATCGATGGGAGAATTCACAATAAAAACAAATGATAGGCAAAAAGAATTTCTTGACCGGAAAATTTCTGAATTTTTTTATGCTAACAATGTATCGTTCAATATTGCAGATAGTGGTGCATTTAGAGAAATGATTAATGCTTTGCGTCCAGGTTATGACCCTCCTAATAGAAAGAGATTAGCTGGAGAGTTATTAGATGAGGCTGATAAATCAGTTGGTTTATTAATGAAAGAAGAAATGAAAAATGCAACCATTACTCTTATGCTGGATGGCTGGACAAGTACCAGTGCTGACCCAATTATTGCTGTAAGTATCCATACTGGCAAAGGAATATATTTATTAGATGCCATAGATTGTGGATCAGAAAAGAAAACTGCAGAATTTTTTCTGAAATAGCTGTAAAATTTATTGATGAAATCAAATTGGAGTATAATAAAAATATTTTTGCTGTATGCTGTGACAATGAAAACAAAATTAAGAAGTTTCGAGAAATAATTGTTGGAAAGTATCCTCATATACTTGCATTAGGATGCTCAGCCCATTATATGAATCTTCTTGGTAAAGAAATCACACCTAAAAATGTGATGAAATATGTTGTTGAAGTTCAGAAATTCTTTCGGAACCACCACATACCTCTTGGGAGGCTTATTGAAAAAGGAGGTCTCAAGCCTCAGATACCTAATGATACCAGGTGGAAATCTGAAGAAGCTTGCCTGTCAACATTTATTTATAACTATCAAAAGTATATTGAAATCTCTATTGAGCATGGTGAAGAGTTTGAAAAAAATATTTTGACTTTGCTAGATAACAAGGGATTGTATCGAGAATGTGCTAACTTGCACGGGTGAAAAAAAAAAATTTTGTCCTTTTCCCAATTTTTTTTTTTTTTTTCAAAGTATGAAATTTTTACCAAATGTAATTTTTTTGTGTTTATATGTATACATTCTATATAAAATTAGCCCCAACATAGAAAAATTCATAGTTGAGATAAAAATACAGCCCCCTGAAAATGTCTTAAAGGTAAATATTGTAACCTCTGTTACTGGACAATATTCACTCAATTTACAACATTTACATTGTTATCAAAATATTACTTCTATTGTATTATATCATCATTAGTGTCCTAACTTCAATATATAATTTTATATTCAAAAGAAAACAATAGTAGGGATTAATTTACATAACAATATGTAACCTCTGTTACTTGTATTCAATATTGACAGCCAAAATTTTAAATTCCCTGTACTATAATATTTTTTAAGTGGTAAATAGTTTTAGTAGATTGAAAGAATAGATACCTTTTAATGTTTTGTGAACATTTTTTAAGAGCTACTCATATACAACAAGAAAAATAATGACAAAAAGGCGTGAGTAACCGAAATTATATAATAGTAACAGAGGTTACAGTTTTGTAACAGAAGTTACATTGAGCAACATAAATTATTAAACAATGACACTACTAAAGCACTTTGATGGATATTTAATATGCATATGAATTTTACACTAGATTTTTGTTAATTTATCTACAAATTTCTGCAATTATTGCTCAAAAGTATCTGGAATAAGGGAACTTGTAAAATAATCTGTTGCCCCTTTGTACCATTTCTGGACCAGGCAAAATTTTCTTTATTTGATTATAGTATATAAGCAATGTCTTTATCATCAATCTTATATAGCATTCCACTGTCATCATATAATTTCAGAAACATTACTCTAACTTCTCCATCATCTTCTAAATTATCTTGTGCCACAGCAATGTAACAATATTTCATTTTTTTTCGCTTGCCAACTAGATATTCGACAAGTAAATACGATCCTTCTATTATTTTGTCTGGTGTTATTTCTTGTGTCTCAACAATGTTTTCTTGAAGTGCTCTTCCAGCAGTTACCATATTCTCATCATCAGAATCATTTTCGGACTCAAACTCAAAAGAACTCTCTAAATCACTCAAATCTTTTTTATTTTTTTTAGATTTTTTTGTTTGGACTTCCATTTCAAATTTTTGATATTGAAAACATGAGCATAAACCACGCTGCTGCTGACCACAAAAACAACTTACATCTCGATATAAAAGGGTGCCTGCTTTGTTTAATGTAGCAAGTTGATGAATTTTCATAGTCCCTTTTAATGCTGGTAGATCAGCTGGTATCAACTGTTCCATAAAATCAATGTTATGTTCTTCAATTAAAAATACTTTTATGTTTGTTGATTCCTTCACAGATTCAAAGAATTTATTGGCATCAAGAATGTCTTTGCCGTAAGCAATGAGATTATCAGCTTTACTTTTTAGAGCTGCTCCGACACCATCAGCTGCCCCTTTACCATGTCCAGCCTCGAAAAAAGACCATGTTGCTTGTTTGAAACCAAAATAATAAAGCTGGTTATTAAACAAATAAAAGTTCTGCTTTTGCCTATATTGTGTAGTTGGCCCATCTGAAAAAAAATGAAGAACTTCGACTTGTGGTGATGTTTTCTTAATCAGCTTGAAAACAGGTTCCAGATGAGCCCATATTGCAGCTGGGTTATGTCTCCTGTCTGAAGAAACTGTGCAAAAGGAAACAGGCAAATTCTGACCACCAAGATAGGCAACACCAGTATGCAGGGTGACCTGATTCCGAGAACCGCCGAAGTGGTAACTTTGTATTTCCTGTGCCATTTTGCATGCATAGTTTTCTGAAAAGTCTATGTGAATTAGTGCTTCACTTTCATTCAGACTTTCACGACACTGTGTATAGATTGCATATTGCTGGCTAATATTAAAACTATGCCGACAAAATTTCTTCATTTCTTGTTGAAATTTTTTTGATAATTCTTCTACTGTTCCAATTATATTTTCTTTTTTTACCTTACTTACTTTTCTAATTTCTTCTTTACCATTCTTTGTTACTTTTATTTCCTCTACAATTTTATTCCATTCAAACTAAGTAACAGTAGTATTTCCACTTACACTTTTATCTAGTGGTACTTCATTTGGTTTTACAGTTGATACATACTCCATACATGCAATTTGTACTTTTTTGTATCACATACGATTGCAGCAGCAAGTTTACTAAGTTTATCCTCAGAACAAATTTTTAAAAGATTTAGCTTCTGAGCTTTAATTTTTAAATTTGTATGAAGTTTACAAAGGCATGATTCTCTTTCTTTCGCTGCAGGATTTTTTATGTGAAATGGCCGATAATTTCGAAAAGACTCATAAGTACCTTCATTTCCTTCAGCTACATATTTCTGATGAAAGTCCTTAATGGAACTGGTTAGGAAACGTTTCTGCCTTTTTTCTATCTTTGGTGTTATAGTTTCTTTTTTTCCAGAGGTTGCACGACTATTATCATCACGGCCAAAGAAAGCTTCTACAGTTTTTTTTCCTTAAATTTAACTTCTCTTTTAAACCAGCAGTTAGGCGAAATCCTCTTCTTAATCCCAAATAATTATTTAATGAAGACCTTACAATGCGATACTTCTTTAAAGTTTTAAAAACAGCTAACTTTAGGTTTCGTACGCCTATCATATGCCTACGTTCACGATACAAACGTTGCTTCTCAGCATTTGACATTTTTCTAATTTTCTTCTTGAGAGGCATTTTTACTTCTGAAATATATTAAAAAACATTTCCTTAAAATAAACTTTTCTGTTACACCAAAATATATAAATTATTCAATTACTAATGAAAAGTGTAACTTCTGTTACAAATATGTAACCTCTGTTACAAATATGCAGTAACAGAAGTTACAGGTAACAGATGTTACATTTAACAAAGAAATTTTTTTTATTTGTATAAAAATATGTAATTATTGTAACTATTTAAATTAAATAAACTTAATTTCATATAATAAAACTAAAACTTTAATTTAAATTACAATATTTAAATTAAAAAATTAAGTAACAGAGGTTACAAACAGAAAACACACTAACCTGGAATTCAGATGTTTGAGCTCACTGACCACATGTGTGCAGAACAAATTCAAAATGGCTGTAACATATCTTCTCTAGTACTTTTACCTAGAAGATTACTCAGTAGTACCCTCTGTTGGGGACAATGGGGGGTCATTTCTTTGGTAAGAAAAGTTACAGTAACAGAGGTTACAATTTCAGTGGACAAAATTTAATTTTTAAATATAATATTAAAAGAATATTTTGATGTTTTGGGCCTAATTAGTTAAAATACTAAAAATTATGATTGCATAAAACCAGTTTAAAATGTGATTTTAAAATATTATTAATTAAAACTTTAAATTGAAAACTATGCCTACAGTCATCTGGACAGGCTGTTTTGTTAGTGGAGATGAATAAAAATGGATATTTTCAATTTAAAAAAATATCTTTTTTAGAATTTTTTTTTTCTAATGAAGTCTTTACTGATTATTTTAATTGGGAAAAAAATTAAAAATGTTCTTTTCTATTTTACACAGGGGGAAAAAAATATTATAATTGTGGACATGAAAAGGACATTTTTTTTTTTTTTCACCCGCACACACAAGTAACTGTTATTGCTAAAGCAATAGATAAATTGCAAAAAGATAGATGCACTCTTTCACAAACTGTAGAAATTTGGTTAGATGTCATTGAAAACAGAGAGTTATCATCTTATGAAGATAAAATAAAATATCGTTTAGAACAGGCTCTCACTCCATTTCATTACCTCGCAAATATGACCGATCCTGCTGTGAGAGGAAAACGATTAAATGCAGTACAAGAAGCTACTGCTGAAGAGTGGCTTGATACTCTGAACCCTGAGTTTAATATATCATTAAAGATGTTCCAAATTCAGGATTCAGATTATTATCCACTTTCGATGTTTACAGAAAAGGTACTAGTAGAGTCACTTGAAGCTAAAAAATGGTGGAAAGTGATGAGTTGCAAAGCAGAAAAAAATAAACTAATAAATGTTGATTTTTGTAAATTTTTAGAGAATTTACATTCGATTACATCGACTTCAGCATCTATTGAAAGGATCTTTTCCTAGTTTGGACTAGTTTGGACAAAGTTACGAAACAGACTAGGATGTGATACTGCAAAAAAATTAGTCAAAGTGTACAGATCTTTAAAGTCATCAAAAGGCGTAGAAAAAGAATGGTGACTGACTGGTAAAGAGTTAAATTATCATAGATCAATGTTTATGTAATAATTTTGTTTATTGTATTTTGTATATTTTTATGTTTAATGTATAAGGAAAAATTAAAAATAAGTTCATAGAAGTTTAGTATTTTTATTTTACAGTTTTACATATTTAATTTAGTTTTATGCTTAATATATTTTGAATCATACTAAAATACTCGTGCCTCTAATTTTTGAGAATTGATTGAACCCCCCACTGTTTTCGTCATATTGACAAATAATCCTAATATTTAATTGTTTATATAATTTTACAAGTATTTTTTTTAAGATAATTATTTTTCTCTGTGAATTTTCTACGTTTGTTTCAGATAGAGCAATTAGGCCCATTTAGAATTTTCTGAACACTATATCTGTGACATATAATATGTATATTATGTTTGGTTTAAATTAATATATTTATTATTAGTTAGATAAGTGGAATTTTAAATAAAGATCTAGAAATACCCACTTGGGTTTTTTCGGGTTGGGCAAAATCAAGCCAACCCTGTCAATGCCTAATTTTAAATCCTCAAATTTGTCTGTAGACATAATTGAATGAGCACTGCCTGAATCTACTTGCATGTCAACTGGTGTGCTACCTATTAAAATATTAACTAGGTAAGGCTTGGGAACTTCATCTGCAACAGCTGCACATACTGAAATTGTGTTTATGTACATTTCATCAAATGCTTCATCCACAAAGTTTGTTATAGAAGTTTTGCAAACACTGGCTATGTGCCCTTGGCAATTACACTTATAACAAGTAGCATTTTTAAAAGAACATTCATCTCGGTGCCTTTTTCCACAATGTTTACAATTTTTGTTGTTCTTGTTCATTTGGTGTTTATTTTCAAACTTACTTGTATATCCGCAATTTCTCTCCTTACTTTGAAAACTGTTATTTTGAATAGGAGCTCTTTTTCTTAACGTTTCATTAGCACCCGAAATTTCGAGAACATTATCCTCTCTAACCTTAAAAAATTTTGCTTCTTTACTGGCCGTTTCCATTGCAAGAGAAATCTCAGATGCTCTATTAAAGTCAAGGTTGCTTTCACTTAACAATCTGTTCTGAATTTGCTGGTCTGCCAAACCACAAACAAGTTTATCTCGGATTGCATCATCCAGAAACTGTCCAAAAGAACACTTACTTGCTGCCTCTTTGATTCTTACAATAAAAGTTGCAACATCCTCTGCATTTTGCTTTAAATTGTAAAATCGGAATCTTTGCATTATTACTGATGTCTGTGGGGAGAAATGGCCATTTAATACTTTGATGATCTCAGTATAAGGAATGTCTTTTAAACTTTTAGGTTGAACGAGGTTTCGTAATGTGGAAAACACTTTTTTCCCAACACATGTCACTAGAGTGGCTCGTTTGTCAGCATCATTTTTAATTCTGTTCGCTTCAAAGTAAAATTCAATTTGAAGCAGATATTCTTCGAAACAGTCATTTTCATCATAGACTGGCATTCTGCCAGTCTGAGGATGATACTTTTCATACTTGTCATTTTCATCTTCAGACTCTGACATTATCACACACGTGGAATCAAGTCAAGAAACGAAGTTTTAGAACATGGAACTTTTCATTTGATCTAGCCGGAAACGTACTTCACGCTCGTCGCCAATGTACTATATTAAAACATTAAAATTCACTAAATTAATAGTAACTATTGAACACTCAAGAGATCACACAACATACATCATGTTGTTGTTGATTTTGCCCGTGGGCCCGGTGAGCAGCCATACATCATCTAAGCATGTTTATTAACTGAAATCAACCACTGTTGCCAAAAGCCAGAGTTAAATTTGAAGTAAATATATGTTGCCATAGAAAACTTACAAATATTGAAATATACTTAAATTAAATATCTTACATAACAAATTAAAAAAACATAAAATAACTTACCATTTGAAATGATCTCTTTTTAAACATAATATTCAAATTGCTAAAGAAATCATATGACTTGTAATTTCTCAACTGAGCAAAAAATTCCAGGCGTAGATTCGAACCGGGGAGCATATAAGCAAAACATACATTGATTCATGTACAGAGAAAAATAGACCAATCACCTGGCGCTCTGGCGTTTCAAAACTCCGCCCGTTGCTTCGCTGGCGTGTGGCGTGGCATGGAACGTTGGTTACAGGTTAGACGTTAGAACTAAAACTAATGTTGATGTCACTACTGTACGCTTGCACTTCATTTGTTTTCTTTGCCAAAAATTTTGTGAGATCTGATGCAAAGCTGTAATTAGTTACAAATATTTTCAGTCTCAATAAAATCTGGTAGCTGCAGAAACCTTAATAACATTAGGGCAATTAAGTTTTGCCCAAATTCTTAAACAAGTTGTTCAGCATCGATAATCAATCTGCATTAGTGTTGAATGTTTATGAAATATTAGAATAACATTATTTCAATATAATACATTTCGAATGTAGAAGTATTAATTAAAAACATATTTTCTTAGAAATAACAGTATGTAATCAAATTATAAGGTCAGTATATGTTTAACTCATGAATTCACAAACGATGTCTTTAATCAAAACAACTCAATCTTAAATTTAGTCTTTAAATTATGTTATTTTAAAATTTTATCTATGCTGTTTCTCATACTGTGATTAATTAGAGTGATTGGTTTTATTATTCACTTACAGTTTATTAAATAATAACTTTTGTTTATTCAGATCCCTAATACTTTTTCACCATTTATTGTGCTGTCCTCTTAAAAAAACCCACAGTGAAATGTTTCCTAAAAAAAAAAAAACTCTCTAGTACTACATCAAATATTTCACTAAAGTCTTTTTTTTTTAATGCTCAAATTAGAATAATAAAAATATCTAAGGAGTGCTTATTTAATTTTAAAATAATGTAAACTAACAATTGCAGAAATCTGGGAAACACAAGCTTCATTTTTACAGATTTTCTTCTTATAATAGAAATTAAGAATGATCTACATATTTTTTTTTTAATGTTAAACCATTAATATGCAATAAAATGCTTCATTTTTAGCTGATTATGTCATGTGTGGGTGTTTTTCAGGTAACATAGGTTATTTTTTGAAAAAGTGTGTTTTTTTTCCTTATTTAATTGGCTGCCATTTTGTAATAAAGTGATAAAATAAAAAATGCTCAACATTAAAATCTTGGTCAGAACAGCTGTGAAAATTTAGCCATGCTTAATTTTTTTTAAATTTTTTATTAAACTTTATGTAGAGAAAATTTCAAAAAATGGGTTTTTTTAGAGGACAGCACAATATGTGTTTGTCTTCTGATTTCTACTCTTTATGCACCTGTCAAACAACTCAATTTGCACGTTAAAGTTTTTTTTTTTTTAATTGTAAATTAATTTATTATATTCTTAATTATTATTATATTTTAATTTAAACTGAACTTTATAACTTAAACTGAAGACCTAATTGGAACAAAATATTTTTTTTCTACATTCTTATTAATACTGAATTCAGAATACAATAATATTCAAAAAGTATAGTATAAAATTATAAATTATGGATTCTTATCGAATTAAAGTAAATCTTGAGGGGATCGTATCTGATGGCCCGGTGAACTCTTGTGGTGTCTTAGAGCCTTCATATTTGATAGCCTTAGCATTACGGGCAGTTCACCAGGACAATGTAAGCAGCGTGAAACTGGAACCTGTTTATAATGGAATGTTACCTGCTTAAAGTAGAGAATTTCATGGCCGAGTGAAAGGAAGAAATGCTGATGTGGAAGCCTGCCTAAAATAGAACTTTTCTTCTGGTCCCACTCAGGAAATTCTGTAATTTGGCAATTATCTATAATTTATCAACTTATAGTACTGTGTTTTTGAAGTTTCATATATTTTGAATTTACAAAATGGAAATAGTAAACATATTTAAAATTTTAGACATGAAAAAAAAAATGCTAATTTTTGAAAAATAAATGTTATTAATTGCAGAAATTTAAAATAGGTGCAAATTGGAATTTTTTTTATTCTTTACAGCTTCATTTCCTTGACTATTTATAATTGGCTAGAATTCACACTTTATTTTGTCTGAGTTTTATCAAGGTTGCTATATAAATTAAATATTATCAAATTTTACTTCTCAAAAGTAAAAATTAATGCAGTATTAATTTTCGTAAAGGATGTTTGGTTTCTGCATAAAAAAAAATCTTTTCTGAATGAAATCAGAACTAGTATATATGTTTGGGTACTTTTTATGTTAACCAGGTGCAATCTCATCGATAGCAGCTTCACCTTTCCACGTGTCTAAATTAGAAACGGTGCTTTGATGTTAATATAAAACTAGATGGAACCCGTCAAAATTTGACGGAAAAAAATTACAATAACAATATTAGTAAAATAAGCTTCTTTATTACATAAGAAGAAATGCTTATGAAACAGTCTTTCAAATATTTTATTTTAAAAGTTTTTTCCCCCAGTGAAGTACAGTACTATTTCTGATGCAAATTCCAAACAAACGATCCGTAAACAAAATGCAAATCAGTTTGACATTACTGCCATAATCCCCACGGCAAGATAGATAATTTCCTGGACCCAGACTTGCCAAGTGTCCGGCTTTTTGCACACCAGTATTATCTTAGAGAAAATGTTGTTCTTTTAAATCTCGGAATGTTCCGGTTACATAAAACAACATTTTCTGTACTAAAATACTGGTGTCCAAAAAGCTGGAGACTTGGCACCTCTGCTGGACCTATGAAGTATCATAGATATAGTATATCTCTACGTTCATCTCATATTCAGTCAATAAAAGAACATAGTACATAAAGCACACATCTCCCTCTGTGATAATGCAACCGAATGAGCTCCTACGCGCATGTGCATTGCATCCCCCCAAACGCACTGACGAAATTCGACATTTAAAAAAAATGTTTTAAAAGGTTTTGATCAAAATTTTTTAAATGTCATTTTAAACATTGTTCGTTTCAAATCCATATCTTCTGAAACGCATCCATTGTTTTAAGCTAATCAATTTTTATGTAAAGATTTTTTTACAATAATAAATCAATCTGCAGATAAGGGAGATTTTTAATGTTTTCGAGTGTAATTTATTTGTATGGTTTCTTCAGTTCCTTTACATAATCAGGATGATTATTCCTTTTCCATAATTAAGAGAAATAATGTAAATAAATAAATATCCAAGATTATTTTTGATTCTGTTTTCATAATTATATATTGTAAATTTCATTGTTTAAAGTTACTGATAAATGATACTTTAGTATATGGGGCTTTTCCTAAGTATTTTTTTATTATTATTTTTTATTTTTGAGATTTAATGGCAACATTCTGCCGTTTGTTTATTGAGCGCTACAGTTTGGCGAATTATTTGGGGTACTTTTTGGTTAGCCGGGGGCCAGTGAAGTATATATATATATATATGTATATATATATATATATATATATATATATAGTATATATATACATACATATATACACATATATATATACATACATATATACACATATATATATATATATATATATATATAATATTTATAAATTTTACTGATGCCGGCTAACCGAAAAGTACCTAATTTGGATATAGTTTTTTTTCCTTAATGGGACGACGGAATAATGAACGGAATTTCGACAGGATAATGAATATTTTTGATGGTACCAGAAAATTTTCTGAATTTTATAGTTATATTAAGAAATACACACTTTTAAAGTTTGCTGAATCACTTATTTGTTTACTTTTTCATGCGTTATATTATTGAAGATTGTTAGATCTCTCATTCTTTTAACTATACCCTACTTATATAAAAATAGCATGTGTTCTCTGTGGTGTTTCGCATAAACGTTGTAAAATTCAGGTTATTAGATTTTATCCAACTTTGCTGTCCTAATTGCTGATGAAGCAGTCATTTTTGACGATTTTATTGTTAACTGTAAAATGTTTGTATTTGATATAGCCCGAACTAAGAAAAGTTTGGGTACTTTTCCATTATACGGACACCATTGCCTCCAAGCATACATTTACATGTATGGCATGGTGTCGGTAACGGAAAACTACCAAAATTTGCGATTGATCAAATAATTGAATTTCGTTAAGCATTACATTTTCCGATTACTTCTCTATTATCCGGTCGATGACTTTTCATAACAAAAAATTATCGCCAAACTGTAAAATTAAACGCCAAAAATGCAGTCCGATTTACTTTATGTCAGAAGCATTATACGTATTTGTTATGTCATCAAGTGGTTTTTAACTCGACATTTCCGTGTATTTTTCATTATGTTTTACTGATTTATTAGTTATTTCATTCATTAAAATAACAATTGTGTTCTTAAATTCTTATATTTTATTTATTTATTTATTTTGATATTCCAATGGCAACGTTTTCCCGTTCATTTGGCGATAGTTTTTTGTTATGAAAAGTGGTCGACGGGATAATAGAGAAGTACCATTTTTTTTTTATCAATATGTAATATTTCTTAGATGCAGGTTTAAACTTCTTTAGAAAAAGTGAGGATAAAAATATCTGCAAACAACATTTAGTTTTTAGTCAAGCCAGAATATCATCTAATTTATTCCATCAATGTTATAGTAAAAACTGATCCAAGATTGCAAAATACACGTGCGAGAAAAAAAAAAATTACAATCGTATTTTAACTGCATTAGAGGATGATGTCATCCGCTTCAGGAAAAACATGGAACATAGAAATATAAATTAAACATTTCAATTTCGCTTTTTAATCATAAATATAAAATAAACCCGTGCAATGTTTTTTATAATTGCTGAGCATCATATAATGTGGTATTATTTTTTGTGGCAACAATAATTTGAGGAAAACCTTTCATTTCTTTCATGAAAACAATGCCGAATTAATTTTTATTTTTCAGCAAATTTTAATCAAACACATGTTTTAACGAAATGCTATGTCAGAAGCCTGTGCAAAATCCTTTCATATGGCATCTCATTCGTCGTTCTGCATTTCGTATTTTCTGAGAAAAAGGGATGGAGAAATAATACATATGATACTAGTTGCATAGACAATCATTTATACTCGCTCATATTTGACACCAGCATTGGTCGCCAAAGCCAATTACAGAAAATTAGCCTGAAGTTGAAGGTGTTACATGGTTTCAAACAGAATGAAATTTTTATATGCTTTTCCGAAAATATTGGTAAGGCAAATCTTTTAGTTTATCTGTCCGTCTTTCTATCTTTTACTTTCTTAAAATAAATTTTATTATAAATGTTGGTATTCTAATCACAATATCGCTCCAGTCAGTGTGTCAAATCTTTGGTTGTTATTTCTTTAAGTGAATTTTAATGATGTTAATAAACTTTATATATATATGTACACACATGAGATTTTATTTGAAATATATGTATATGTTACGGTCAATATGATTAATCGGTCATTATTAATAATAACCGGTTATTATTAATAATGACCGTATTAATCATGACTGTAACATATATATATATTATATATACATGCATCACACATACAATACATATTCATCATTATGATGTCAACATAAACAGGGTATGTTTATAGCCAAATTTGGCACTATTTCATTAAGTGTCGCCAAGCTTGGCGAGCATTTGATGCTAGAGGCTATATTCCATTGAGAATTTTTGGGTGAGTAACCCTCCTCTTTAATAAAAAGCTACGTGTTGCTGATGACTGGTTTTTTGCTAATCGTTGCCACAAATTAATCTTGGAAAATGAAAGATTTGAAGTTACTGAAAAAATGAATAGCTCGAAAAGTATTTGTTAGAAAATTGTTAGACAAAACTGCGTTAGAAAGGAAAAAAATTCTTCATTCTTGATATAAATTTCGAATCTAATATTATGCCTTTTTCAAATATTGAATTTAAAAAATTACCAAATTTCACAATAGAGTACCATAGCGAAACCTTCGCGCATAAAAAGATAATGATAACGGCAATGTAACCTGACGTGTATACTGGCTGATGTCATGAGTACATGATTTTTATTTAATTCTCAACAAATACTAGATGCACCATTTCTTTTTAGTTGTGAATAATAATATAGGTTAATTCCTGTTATTAAAAAATATAGCTATAAAACATGTAAATAAACGGAAAATGGTAAGCATGGGTGCAAGTCTTCAGTCTCAGGACTGATTTCAGTCCTGGAGAGATTTTTGATTAATAGTAAATTCTACTTTTATGTAACTAATAATAGCTATTTTACTATCAAGAACTTTTTAATCACTATCTTTTACTGCAAGATATCAATTTTTAGCCGTAATGAAAGACATAGAAATCTTCTAGTTCATTTCCATTTGGTTATTCCCAATTCTCAGAAAAGTTTTCAGTCTTGGCTTGGTTGGACTTCTTGCACCCATGTAATAAGTGGTAAACCGCATTAAAAAAAGCATAAAACAGTGAAATAAGTAATTTTTTCTGTCAAGTGTTGACGGGTTCCATCTAGTCCATTAAGTGGTTAATTAAATGGCAAAACACACGATTGTTAATAAAGTTTCAATCTTTCGTCACTGCACAAGACTCTTGCTATTATATATTACTGTATTGTTAGTCTTTACTCTGTTAAAAGTTTATTATAGAAAGAGAATTTTCAGAATTAAAGCATTGAAACTGCCAGTTCTCCTCATGATTATTATAATTTTATAACAAATATCCAGTTTAGCGATATGTATGTTATAGAATAAATCTTTTATATTGGAGTTCTTCGCATTTCAGCTTCAGGTTTTTGCATAAAATTAGCTAAAATCTTAAAACCAAGTCACATTGACATATTATCTAAGACGATTAGATGAAAATAATGATAGATTTTCTAATGGAAAAATGGCCGCGCGTCTGTAGATTTTGTAATCTTACTTAATCATGCCAATGTTAGAATGAAAGGAAAAAAAATTATTAGCATCAATATGGTTTATTTTAAATCTGGATAGCTTTAAAAACGTTTAAAAAGAACCACTTCTCTTGCACTAAATCGTGTTTGCTAAAATATGTCATTTGGCAGTTGCAATTACAGAAGATTACTTAATAGGATTAAAAATCTCCTCATTAGTGAACATAACAATGCAAACAAGCATGAAGCATAAATGCCTAAGTAAATTAAGCGATAATTGTCAATAAAGATGAAATGCATACTAACACAATATATAAGATATGCAGCCATGATCGCAAAGAGTTGATTCTTGATTTATCTAACAGAAACTTCCGATTTGGCGAAGGGTTGAGCAAATAAATTATGACAAAAAAGCAATATGATAAAGTGCTTAGCATACATTTTAGGAAGACTAAACTAGTGGCTAGTATTTTGATGTAAACAAGAAATAAAATATAGATTTGTAAAACATAATAAAATAATTTTATATTTATATCCATCCTTTAGAAAAATACATTTAAAAAAACCTACAAATCCCATCAAAAAAATTTCTATTAAAAAAAAAGTGTCAAGTTCCTCTTAATGTTTCAGCCGCAGAAAGTACCTGATGCTTGCCCAAGTTAAAAGTCAAACATCTGAAATCTTTCATTGAAAATGGCTTCCTGTAACTTGGCCGTTAATGCATTATTAGAGGGTTTTTCATATTCTAAATAATGTATCTACATGTCTACTACATTTATTTTTTAAACATTTAATGCATTTTATTGCACAAAATACTGAAATATAATACACATTTTAAAAAGCATAATTTCGAAATCACAGCTGTCGAGGATGGTCCACTCTGGTTCTCAACGTCTCATATAATGTAACAAAATGTGAAATTTGATGAAAAAATTATTCATTGGAATTCGTGTTAATGACAATAGACCGTACAAAATAGCAATTAAACCATGGTAAAACTAAATGATGGTTAATCAAAAATAATGTTTGTTGAAATTCAATGGTAATTTATCACATAGCTTTTAGTTTCAATGTCTTCATACGAATTTGCATTCTGATATTACTTTTAATATTCAAATAATTTATAAATGCATCATTTCTAATCATTTATTTTGAAAAGATTTATCGACGTAATTGTTTATTTCAAATGAAAGTTATATGTTTAACATCAATCAGGGTGTATTATATATTCTAATTTATTTTTCTCAGTATTAAATTCTTCTAATGTTCTTTGGAATTTATTGAAATTTGTATAAAAATGCCAGATAAATGGAAAAAAAAAAAAAAAAAAAAAAAACCTAGATTGCATTAACGGCCAAGTCGCAGGAAGCCATTTTCAATGAAAGATTTCAGATGTTTGACTTCTAGCTTGGGCGAGCATCAGATATCAGTACTTTTTGTGGCTGAAACATTAAGAGGAACTTGACACTTTTTTTTTAATAGAAATTTTTTTATGGGATTTTATACTTTTCACTGGAATAATGATAAATGTGAAAAATAAAAGTTTCTTTGTTGAAGCAATACAGTAAAAGAATTCTGAGATGATAAATCACAGAATGTGAAGAAAATGTACTGATCTTCTTTCTGAATATTTTAAAGTAAATGTTATGTAAATGTTAAGAGTATCATATTTTGTATAGAATTCAATAATTAACTCCACATGTTTCATTTGACCTTATTACAATTTATTGACAATACATCCAAAATCAATTCATTATGCAAAGTACTTTCTATATTTATACAAATAATTACTATATTAAAGGCAGAGTATATTGACACTTTCAAATTTAGAAGATAAAAAATTTTTTGAAAGCAAACAGCAAAATATATTTTTTAAATGGATTACGTACTGATCATGTAAAAAAAAAATATATTCATAAACTAGCACAAACAAGGGGAGGGGGAAGATAGGATCTATATATTAATTTCCATTTATGTAAAAAAAATATAATTTCCAGTTGAATGATAATAGTCACATATTTACATGGATAGTTTACATACACATATAACAAATAATTAAACATTAAAATTAAATAAGATTAAATATTTTTTACTATCTAATATAATAAAATGTATCAAATATCATTATAAAAAAAATATATATATAAATAATAATAAAAGCATATTGAATATGTATGGTGAAACGCTGAAAAATATACACACATATATATTATATAGTATATATATATGTGGGAAAATTATGGAAATCAAACCTATTAATTAGTTTTTTTTTTTAATGAATCGCCCCTCACTTTGGATACAGGCCCGATGACACATAATCACGAATTTAGCAGGGTAGCCAATTTAATCAGTTTATCGGCTGAATTAATAAACCACATGGCCTTTTGAACTGATAACTCTTCGGAGATGAGGAATTTCTAATATACTTCTACCCCACTTGCTGTGTGAAAACCATCATATATGCAACCATGAAATTCTACTGCTGTAGCAGGCTTTCCTTTAATAAAGGATGTTATATTTAAATCACCCGAATGCTGTCATTTTCTGAAAAATGTGACATATATATATATATATATGTACTATATTGTTATAATTATATCATAATATCCTACATAGCATTTAATTAATGGATTACCAAAATTAATGAAAAAGGCAATAATATAAATTTATTGACTAATTAATTACAGTGAATGAATAGTAATTTTACGATACAAAAATTAATTCCAAGTATAGCACTTCAACATGGACATTGTGGCATATTTTAAAAATTATTATCCTTACATTCTTTTATGTTGAATTTATTTTTATCTAAAAGTGGGGGTATGTAATTTGCATCCATTAGTTTCAAGCTCTTTTCGCACAATAAATCCCATATCTGCCAACAATGAATCTCCTTTTTCGAATGATTCTAAAAGATTTGATTTCAAGAGATTATCTCTGTCTGAAACAGTCCCTCCCAATGCATCCAACATGAATGATATTGCACCAGAAGATACAATACCTATGAGACATTTGTTTCTATTTTTACAGCAGCTCAAAGTGACTCCTAGGGCCAAAGGGATTTTGAATTCAGTGGTATCTACAATTAGGGCACTTATTCTTAAACAGATGGGCATATAATTTTGAATTTGTTGTTTACTGGACCAAATAATATTTACTATTTTGTTGTAAATTAAGTCTGTCATCATAAAAATGATACGGGAAATTGTACTTTGGCAGCCTCAAAATATTAGTGCCAACATTTCTTTTATCAGAACGGTTTTTAATCTCACCAAAAAACATGAAATATTTATTTTATAGACAGCGTTTTATCATCATCATCACCAGAAAAATTTGAAAATGAAAACATATTTTCAAATGGTATTTTATTAAATCCTATTATAAGAATTTTTAAATCCCTATTTGTAACATATTCACCTGTAAAAAAATAAAATTGAAACCTTTCTTTAAGATATGTATTTTTTTCCCTCAGTTGCTGATTTTCTTATAAAAAAGGACAATATAATGCCTTCAGTTTGACATTCTTTATCTTCCGGTGCAGATGACACAGGAAATATGGGGAGAGGATGTTCTGAAATGAAAAAAAATGTGTCATAAATTATAAAAATTATCAATTTAACATTCGATTAAAAAAAGGATGGCTATGATGTCTTACACTCATGTATAGATTTTTTTTTTAAATCAGTTATAAAAAGTAAAAAAGTCGCCAAATTTTGGGGATTTTTCCCTTTAATGGTAACCTGGCTATTGTATTCAGTTATCAGTTTGATGCAGTCTTGAAAATTGTGCCAATCAAAAAGTCACCAAACATCGGTGCGTGAGTGTAACACATCTGTTCCAAAAGGGTTTTTCCCTCTGTTCTCAAATCCAAACTGGCTACTTTATGACATATTTTTTAATTCATTTTTGTTCTGAAAGGCATGAAATTGGCAGGTGTTTTTATTCAGAAACTTTGTAATCAAGACACGTTTTCTATTTTTGGTAAAGGCAGAAGATCTTTCAAAAATATTATCAAAGTCGGCATTTTGAAATGAATTCTGATTTTGCAGTACAAGAAAGAAGAAAAATGGGTCGTCACATGACCAGAATCATTTATAACTCGATAAGTAATCTATTTATCAAAATATGAAAAACTCATTTAGATTCCAAATCACTCCAAAAGTCAAGTTTGCCAATTTCATGCCTTTGCATTAAAAAATGCATCAGAAATTGTCTCAGAAAGTTTCGCGTTGTTGAGCAAGTCATTTGAGAACCACCTTTTACATTTTGACAAAATATCGAAACTTCAAATTTTCATAATTCCTCCAATGAATTTACATTAAAACATTTTAATTTCATTTTTTAACTATTTTGCTGTTTATTAAATTCTTTTTATTGTGAAGTGAACACAAAGAATATTTTCTTGGAAGTAGTTTTAAATTTTATACCTTTTAAATTAAAAAAGTTTTGAAAAAAATATTTAAAAAGTGATTATTTAATAATATAGTTCCCATTTCCTGCATATTTTACAATTTCTGATTCTACAGTCTTTTGTGTGTATGTTTGTTTTGGGATTAATTTAAATATTTTAATAAATAAACATGATTAAATTTTGTAAATAAGGACTACTCACTGATAAAAGGAGCCCTCATTCACCCGAGTCTCTAACAATCTGAACATGATAAAAGTAATAAAATGAATGTAATTAGAGGATTGACAAATTTGTTGCACAGGTAGACATCCATTTTACCTACAGTGCTGGGTTTTTTTAATCAAATAAAACTGTATTTCATTCAAGTACTTTTGGAAAATAAAATTTCAAAAGTGAAACATTTGTTTATATACAAACATAGGTACGTACTTTTATGTTAGCTAGGCACAGGTGATAATTTATCAAATATTGCTCACATCACCATCATTTGTATTGCATCCATTTATTTTAAAATATAAACCTTTCACTAATTTCATTTAGGATACATAACTTTCATTTAAAATACATATATTATATAAATTAGATTTAAAATACATGCATTTCACTTTTTTAAAAATACCCCTCCCCATGAAAAATAATAATAATAATAATAATACCATAAACCAAACATTTTATATCAAAATCAAAGCACTGTTTCTAATTTAGACACGTGAAAAGGTAAAGCTGGAATCGATGAGATTGTGCCTGGTTGTTAACCTCTCTAAAGTATCCAAACATATACTGGTTCTGATTTCATTCAGAAAAGATTTATTTTGGATGCAGACACCAAACATCCTTTATGAAAATTAATACTGCATTAATTTTTACTTTTGAGAAGTAAAATTTGATATTTAATTTATATAGCAACTTTGATAAAACTCAAACAAAATAAAGTGTGAATTCTAGCCAAATATTATAAATAGTCAAGGAAATTAAACTGTAAAGAATGAAAAAATTTCCAATTTGCACCTATTTTAAATTTCTGCAATTAATAAAATTTATTTTTCAAACATTAACATTTTTTTTTCATGTCGTCTAAAATTTTAAATGTTTACTATTTCCAATTTGTAAATTCAAAATACATCAAACTTCAAAAACATAGTACTATAAGTTTATAAATTATAGATAATTGCCAAATTACAGAATTTCCTGAGTGGGACCAGAAGAAAAGTTCTATTTTAGGCAGGCTTCCACATCAGCATTTCTTCCTTTCACTCGGCCATGAAATTCTCTACTTTAAGCAGGTAACATTCCATTATAAACAGGTTCCATTTTCACGCTGCTTACATTGTCCTGGTGAACTGCCTGTAATGCTAAGGCTATCAAATATGAAGGCTCTAAGACACCACAAGAGTTCACCGGGCCATCAGATACGATCCCCTCAAGATTTACTTTAATTTGAAAAGAATCCATAATTTATAATCTTATACTATACTTTTTGAATATCATTGTATTTTGAATTCAGGTTTCCTGAGGTGGTCATCCCTGTATTTTGAATTCAGTAAAAAATGTATAAAAATATATATTTTGTTGTAATTACTTCTTTTCAGTTTAAGTTAAAATATAATAATAATTAAGAATATAATAAATTAATTCAGAAAATAAAAAAACTTTAAAGTGCAAATTTTGTCCTTTAACAGGTGCATAAAGAGCAGAAATCAGAAAACAAACACATAAATGGGGAAAAGGTACAAGGGTTCTGAATAAGCAAAAGTTATTATTTAATAAACTGTAAGTGAATAATAAAAGCAATCACTGTAATTAATCACAGTAGGAGAAGCAACATAGATAAAATTTTAAAATAACATAATTTAAAGACTAAATTTAAGATTGAGTTGTTTTGATTAAAGACATCGTTTGTGAATTCATGAGTTAAACATATACTGACCTTATAATTTGATTACATACTGTTATTTCCAAGAAAATATGTTTTAAATTAATACTTTACATTCGAAATGTATTAATATTGAAATAATCTTATTCTAATATTTCATAAACAAACTAATATAATACAGATTGATTATCGATGCTGTATTGTAAACAACTTGTTTAAGAATTTGGGCAAAATTTAACTGTCGTAATGTTATTCAGGTTCCGCAGTTACCAGATTTTATTGAGACTGAAAAACAGCAAAAGCTAATATTTGTTTTAAACCATGTGTTGGTGCAAGAGAGAATTTTTATTTAAAATAATATTACTTACATCTAATGAACAGAAAAACCCTAATTAGACTACATTATAAACATGTTATATTACCAGCAAACATTTTACTTCAATTTGGTTGAGATATTCTCACATTCAAACTAGTATTAGTTTTCATTCTTATTATAGATGAGTCATCATTAATCTTGATAATTTCATTCTTAAAAGAATGGGGTAAATCATTAATAGTAAATATCAATCGATCCTTGAAAAGATAATTAATTTGTCAACAAAAATAAAAATTTCCTTCTTAGGCTAACCAAACATCACATGCCCTTGGGGAATGGAGAGCAAATGATTTGATATTGGCTCTTGGCTCCTAACAGCGCCATCTATTGTCAGCAAATCGAAACTTTTCTTTTTCTTAAGCTGCATTTAAAAATAAATTCTGTGATGTTTTTTTACGAGTTTTTTAATTAACAGAACAGAAAACGAACTATTTTAAGAGTTTGTAAAATATTTATATTAAATTTTACAAACTGTAAATTATATATTTTTTTCCACTGTATTATTAAAAAGGAACAAAAAATATTCATTCTCATTCAAAACAAGCCTGGAACTCAGATATATCTTTTTTTTTCTTTTAAACTTGGATATCCGGGATTTATCACGTAATTCTCGTAAATATTTTATAGAATAACTTTTTTTTTTCTAATTAAAACAAATAATGCGGTGTTTTTATATGCTTTTATTTATTTTTTTAAATAAATAAAATATGAAAACCAGGACTATTCAGTTTAAGAATTCGTTAAATATTCATAATAAATTTTACAAACTGCTAAAAATTATAAATATATATATATATATTGTTTCCCAGCTGTATTATGTAAAATGAGCCAAAAATATCAATTCCTATTCAAAACAAGTATTAGAATAAGGTAAGTTTTATAAGCATTAATTTTATTGTACTCAAACTATTTAAAGCGACTAAGACAATAGCTAGATTTAAACAATATATATGCCTACTGCAAATGTAAAATAAATTTGAAACTTGTAGCAATTTGGTCATTGCACGCTAATTGGGCCCTAGGCCCCCAAATTTAGTACGTAATTTTCAGTTAGAGCTGATATTTTATACTATTAGAGTAGAATAATAATAAATATATTTTTCTAAATATTTATTTACATACTCCTATCTATACTTTGCAGCATTAAAAATGCTCAAATTTTTGTGACAATAAAGGAGAGGGGACCCTGGAAAAGAGAAATAGTGTTTCATATATTGCTGGATTATTGTAATTTTATTATTATATTAAATGTAATATAAATACAAATACAACTAGCTTTTCTGTAAATTAATACACATGTATAATATGAATCATTTTCTACATTCAAGACTTGTTGTCAATAACTTCCTATTTGAAATATACTTTTTTTTTTTTAAATCAAAACATAACTTGATGTCTATGTATTTATTGCATATGATCAAGATATTTTGATAAATTGAAAAACCTTTGTGCCTATATGTGTATATTTGAATAAAGATTACACAAGAAAAATTATATATCTTTATTTAGGAAACAAATATTTATTTAACAGAAACATTTATTTAACAAAGATTAATACGAAAAAAAGAAAAGTGCCTAGTTAAACTGATGGCATCTAGCTCACAGGCTATTCACACTAATTGTATATTATACACTTATTTCAAAGAATAATGCCCCTCGAAAAAGAAAGAGATCGACAATAAATTAAGGGGGAGGGGGATTAGCCCCCCTTTATACTTAACCAATGAACCCCCAAAACTAATCAGGGAAGCGCCTTACCACAATGAATCTATAGGGCAGTTGCAATTGACGTCAGGTTTGAGGTAAACAGTACAAATAGGCAGTTCTGATTGTTGGAATTACCCTTACCTCCAAGTGAATACAATGGTTGATCTGCAACTGCCCTATATACAAAATTTGAAGCAAATTGGATAATTATGCATGAAAAACCCATTTATCTAAATTAAGGGGGGATTAACACCCCCCTGTTCCCCCTTTGTACTTAACCAATGATCCCCCAAAACTAATCAGGGAAGCACCTTATAACAATAAACCTATAAACCAAATGTTAATCAAATCGGATAATTTGGCATGAAAAACACATTTATCTAAATTAAGGGGATTCAGTATCAACATTTTATATTTTATACAACAAAGTTTTAAACACAAAAGTTTTCTTTTTTTAATTGAAAAATTTAATCATAAATGCAAGCTTGTCTGCTTTTTTATTCCCTAATATGTTGTGCAGTTTAAACTGAACAAAATCAAAACCAAAATAGATTATTTTCTAATGAAGCTGTAAATAATTTTCTAATCGAGACAGTTTATCTTACAGTGACTGTTCTGAATTAATAATGTTCACATAATGGCTGGTTCTACATTTAAAAATTAAGTTTCAAACATAAAGCTTGGAAAAGATATTAGTTTTCATCTTTACCTAAAAATATCACTACTTTGTCTAAGTCAATAACAGTTTAGAAATTCACTTGCACTTGTATTGATGTACTACTTAATGTTTACATATACTTAAAGAATTGAATGTTGTTTTCATTTTATAGAAGTTGTAACAATACACATTCAAAAGTTAATATTATTTACTAGATGTGTCAAGAAAGAGAAAAAATAACTGAAACAAATCAAATATTTTGCAACTGAAAAGAGAAAACAAAGATGCAAACTTATTAAAGCTTTAAATTAAAATTTGGTTCAAGTTGTTTTGTAAACAAAAGAAACATTACATGTTTATTTGCAAACATCAGATTTTAATGAAAGTTTTGTACTAGAACGATGAATGCAGGTACAAAAACAATATTTAGATGTAGACTATGCAATACAAGAATCGTACTGTAATAAGATAAGACTTTTATTTGAATTGCTACTATTCTTGAGCATGTAAATGATTGTAAACAAAAACTATACTCATTCACCTCCTAGTTATAAAGATATTATTATGTAAACATTGCTTAGTGAAAAACAGACAGACAGCACCAATGTATGTATTAAGTGATAAATTACTAATGATAGAAGAAAATATAAAAGCTGAATAAGACTTTTAATTATGCAGAAATATGTAAACATTACGTAGCACAAGATTGTGAAAATTTACCTATGAAAGTTTTATTAAATGGTTATTTACGGTATGTTAATCATACCGTATTAATTAATAATGATACTAGAAATGTTTAACTAAAAATACCAAGAAACGTAGTAATTACAGAAATTGAAAACGCTAAGGAAGGCCTTTAATTTAAACAGCCGAACCAAAGCATCCCCAAATTCAGCGAAACGTTTCTTAAGATAAGACCCAGTTGCCGCTTTCAGCTCTTCGCGCTCTTCCTTGCTCTCGGCTCTGATCTGATCTGTGTCTCTGACTATGTGACTCTCGAATGCGCATGCGCGTATTAGGAGCCAAGAGCCATCATTTGCTCTCCATTCCCCAAGGGCTTGTCCAAAACATCAACTTTCCGTTCCGTTCCACGCCACGCCACGCGCCAGCGAAGCAAGGGGCGGAGTTTTGAAACGCCAGAGCGCCAGTTGAATGGTCTATTTTTCTCTGTACATGAATCAATGTATGGTTTGCTAATATGCAACCGGAGATCTCTTGATTGAAGTAGGCACGGAGAAAGAACCTGGAGGGGAAACTAGAATAGGAGAGGATATCGAAAATGCAAGTCAGATTTTTTTAACGAAAGAGGGCGCTGTAAAATTTTGGCGGCTGTCTTTAAGCAGAATCTCATTAGATTACATGTTAAATTCTGAAAGTATTTTACTCGATTATTTTTAATTATAGCAATTATATGTCATAAATTTAAAATGGGGTATAAATGTTTTATTCCGTTATGTAAATCGGGCTATGATGATGAGATAAAAAAAAAAGAAAAATCGAAGGAAAAAAAAATTAAGTATGTTTAGAGCTCCAAAGGTGAGTGCTTTATATTATACTTTAATATATTATACTAAAAAGTATTTTGGGGCTTCATTCAGAAGTGCAAATGCAAGAACTCATTTAAATATATATATATATTTGCCTCTCTCATAAGTGTAATTTAAAAATTTAATTTCATTATTTGGCTGTTCAATTAAATCAAAAAAATTATTGATTGTAAATTAGGAAAAAGAACTAATTTAAATAACAAATTTAATATTCACAAAGAAAAAAAGATTTAAGTATATATTGTTTTTAATAACTGTATAATTTTCAAATTGTAAGGTAAGTATGTTACCTTTTCTATCTGTAGCAGTGTGTAAGTGTGTATGAAAGAGGAAACATTTATGTATAATTGAAAAAAAAAAAAAAAGAAAAAAAAAAGAGAGTTTTTGGACCATTCATAACTAACATTATATTAAAGTCACAATTTACGATTCTTGCAAAAATTAGTTAATAGACCTTATTATTTATTCAAGTTTTATTTCCCAAATAATTAAGATAAAAATTTGTTTTTAAATGTATATGATATTAATTGCATAGATGTAAAAAGTTATGAGCTATTAAATTATTCAAAGGTTATCAATATATAAGCAACATTAAAACTTATTTCAGAAAATTTGAATAATACTTTTAATCTGTAAAAATTATACGTCCATTCCGTATTTCTTCGCAGTACAATATATTCAGATGTTTTTGTCAGGATGAACTCTTATTTAAAGAGTTATAAAAAGCAATCGAAACGCCAAATATCTTTTAAAATATATGCATGTTGAGAAAAAAACTTTATTTAATAAAATTTCTACTTGTTTGACTTTTTTAAAGTTCAAATTTTCAATCAAAAACATTTAAAAAATGAATGCTTTTCGCATTGAAAAGCATTGCAGAAACAGGCTAAGACAGCCGTCAGTTTACCGTAGCGCCATCTATGAGGAGAAAAATTGTATTGTAAAATTTCAACGTTACTTTCCCCTCCATCTATCTTCCTCCGTGGAAGTAGGCAATGCTCTGCCAACTGAGCAAGTCTTTTTCATCTCTACATCATTGTAATAAAGTCTTGTGTTCTTCTACATCAACTTGTTTTGGACTTTTTTCAATCCTGCAAAATCTCCTCCACAGAGAAATGACATTTTTAATATACATTTCCCTATGATGAAGACATAGCGGGACTTTTTTAGTCCTTTATTTTTTAAGTACAGCTAGTTGAATTAATTAGCATACAAAATACAAATATGTTATAACATTTAGCACTGTATAAGAAAACAGTAACAGCAAAAATACTAATCAAATTATAATTGAGATTAAATATTGTGAATAATAACTCAACAATATACTAATAAGAGAACACTGATATCATTTCAAAATATTATTTTTTATAATAAAACATATCATACATCACATAATGAATAAGTCATTACTGTCTTGAACTATTCACATATGAAACAATTAAAGTGCAACATCAAAAATCAATTCAACAATATTATATGAAACAGTAAAAAAGTGTATAGAAAATTATTTAAAAATGTTATCTGCTTCAGAAATCGCAAGAAAAGAATTCACACTTCTTATTTTTAAAAATGTCCATATTTAAATCAACTAATTCATATACTTAAAAAATCAATTGAAAATATTATATGTGATAATAAAACATATCATACCTCACATAATGCATAACCCATAACTATCATGAACTTTTCACATATAATGCAATTAAAGCACAGCATCAAAAAATCAATTCAAAAGTATTATATGCAACAGTATAAAGTGTATAGAAAATTAGAAGTGCATAATACACTTAAAAATTATTTATAAATGCTATCTGCTTCATAATCTACAGGATAAGAATTCACATTTCTGATTTTAACATGTCCATATGACATAGTGTGAATTCCGTCCAATATATATTTTTTGTCAAAAAAACTAGATAACGATATTTTATTTTTAATAACTGTTTTTACTGCATGTTTTTTGCTTGTAATATGGCATTCTTGATGCCTTAATAATTCGTTTTTAAATGAAACGTTTTTATACAATTCATGATTAAACTTTTCTACTGTTGCATATTTTATACCCTTGGCAGTTTTCTTATTTTCACTTCCAAAAATGTAAGAGTACATTTTTGGTTTGAGTGCAATAAATTCCTTAATTACATTGGATTCGCATTCATCTTTAAAATAACCAAGTTTATTAGCATTTTCATTAGAATATAGAAAATGGTTATTAGGGTAATTATTTGTGTCAATAATATCTCTGAAATATTGTTTAATATCTAAATACAAATTACCATTAAATATTTGCATTACTAATAAATCCATATCAGCGTATAAAAAATTACATTTTTGATCATATAGGGAAGTTGCAATCAGCTGATCAACCATTGTACTTCACTTGGAGGTCAGGGTACTTCCACCAATCAGAACTGCCTATTTGTAGTGTGTGACCTCCTGACGTCAATTGCAACTTCTGCATATATTATAAAAGCCTGCAGGTCGCCAAGCAGATTTCACATACTGTACCTCACTCCGAGTCCTTTGGAAACATTATGAGTGGTGAAAGATTTTTACACGGGACTCGGAGTATGCACTTCTATATCGCTTCTTTTTATGTGATATCACTTCTTTTTGTGACTGACGTTTTAGGTTTGTGGCTTGGCGGGATCATTTACAACGAGTTGTTTTTGATGAGATTTTAAATTATCTGCAAACTATTTATTTTTAAAATAATTAAACGTAATTTAGCGAAATTTGACCACCGTAACCCATGTAGAAAGATATTGATTTTAACAAAAGGAATTGCAAATAATACAAAACTTATTTAAAATTGTATTTTTATTTATTTTATAATTTCCTAAGTTTATTATTTTATTTATTTTTTTACCTCTGCTGTGGGAAAGTAGTATGATATTTTAAAAATATTTAGTACCAACGCATATGAAATTATTTTTTATTCAATAGATGAAGATATAAATTTATGCAAATGAGCTTATCAGTAAATAACTTAAATGTAATGTTTAAACTTTATTGTTATTTAATAATAATAATGTTAGTTTTTTAAATCTTGTATGTTCTAATTAAAACTGATTTTAAGATGCATAACAAAATAACTATTAACTATCTGTGCTCAGTTTTTTCTAGCGTTTCCCAGTTTCAGCAAATATTCTTTCAAATGCAAAATAAAGGAGGGGAGGGGGGTTACTAAAATAATAAATAGAAATAATTTTTTAAAAAGCACTAAACTAATTAATATAATATATATATATAAATTTTTAACTATTTTGTGCTCATAATGCTTGCACATCATGCAAATTTTGCGATATTATCTCTGATTTTGCTTTAGTGTGTTTTATAAGGATTATAACTTAATAAATTTATTATGAAGTAGTAATAATTATTACTTAATAAATTAAATCAAATCTTACCAAATAAAAACAAAACCCATTTTATAATTTTGTCTTACATTATAAAATACTTCATAAATGTTTTGTGCTTACTTGACTGGGGGAGGGGAGGGGGACTGTGGAAAATAAAATCTAGTTTCTGCATTATAAATAATTATTTAACATGTATTCATAATACATTTCAAATTTTTCTGTTGATTTGTAACCATTTATCAGGTTTTTTTTTTTTTTTTTTTTTTTTTTTTCAGGATCTCAATCGTACCATGCTCTTTGTCATCTGCCAACCTCTTGTGGACAAAAACGGTCATTGAGTCTTCAGAATCATCTACTTAAGATACTCTATCGTAAGTATGCATGTTTTGGGATTTTTTTATTCTGATTGTCATAACAATGAAAATGACTGGTCCAAAGTATGTTTATTTGACTTAAAAAAAAAAAAAAAAAAAAAAAAAAAGAAATTTGGCAAGTATATTATTGTAGAATTGTAGTGAATAGTATATATTACGATAATTATCCTTTTAATACTGGAAAAGTGTTAAAAGTAGAAAATTATATTTGTAGTGAGAGATTCGAGAAATCTTCACTTTTTAGAATGGTCAAATTGAAACATTGAAACACATTAATTGTAAATATTAGATTTTTGTATGGGACAATTTGTTTAGAGATCCCTTTTTAAAGATTTTTGTTGATCCTAATGTCGTCCTATCTAATATACAAGCATGAAAGTTCTCAGCTTTTTACTGAAATCGTTTTTTTTTTTTTAATGTCACTTTGGCTGTTTCGGAGACTGATGCAATATTAAAAGGATAACAAAAAAAAAATAATGCCCAGAAAATTTAGAGAAGGGGGGAGGGAAGATAGATAAAATTGTAATGATGTACAAATTCTGTGCTTTTAAATTTTCCTTGTAACATATGCAACATTTAAAATATAAAACTAATAATATAAGTTTAAAAACTGATTTTAAGATGTGTAACAAAATAATTAATATGTGTGCTCAGTTTTTTTTTCTAGTGTTCCCAGTTTCAGTGAATAGTCTTTCAAATGCAAAATGAAGGTTGGGGGGTACTAAAATAAGAAATAGAAATAGTTTTTTAAAAAGCATTTCTTTAAAAAGTGCTAAACTAATATATATATAATTTTTTAACTATTTTGTGCTCATAATGCATGCACATCATGCAAATTTTGCGATATTATCTCCGATTTTGCTTTAGTGTGTTTTCTTCCTGCAAAGTTTGCTTCAGTTTGAGTAGCTATGCTAATATAGTGCAGAAATTTTAGCATGAGGATGTGTTTGAACTTTGAACTCATAATAAAGCATGGATAACAGAAAATAGTTGTGAATAAAAACAGTGGTTTCAATTTTAATGTCTTTTAACTTTAATTGCATATTTATTTTACATATACCTAAATCAATTACATTGTGTAATTTTCACAGATATTTATTTCTGCATGTTATATCGCAATAATAATACTTTCATGCCTGTATATATATGGTAAGTATGAAAACTTATGGTGATCATGAATCTTCATAACTCTGAAATTTAAACTTTTCAAATCCTATTTAATTTCTGTATGAAATAAATGTGCCAGACTTATAGCATAAAAAAGCATCTTAATCCCACCTAAAATTTAAACTTTGCATTATTTAATAATGGAATGATGCTCACAAGCTAACGTTAAACCAGGGGAGTTTAGTTTAGAAATTTCTCGTTTGCATTTTAGTATTTTGAAATGATTTTTTTACATAAAATATCTAAGGTTGATGTCTATCAGAGTTTCTTTGTACTTTTTCTGATTTTTTTTTTCTTTGAAGACACTTTTAGTTTTTATCACTTAAAATATTTCAAAATTATTGATTTTATTTATTTTTTTTAGAACATAATATTTTTCCCAACAGACTGTTCATCACTTATTAGTCTTGAATCAGTAAGTTCAGACTTGGATTCAGAATGAAGAAATAAAAAAAATAAAATTAATAAATTGTTAATTTTATTAAACATTAAATTGATTTGCAGAAAGTTTTTGACACAATATTTATGTGTGCAGAAAATTTTTGGTTTTATATAAGTCTGCTGATTGATGAATTTTGCTATTTTTTACATAAATGATTGAAGAATTTTGCAGGATTTTTTTTTTTTTTTTTTTTTATGATGTTAGGCTGACAAACTTTGCACTTTTGTGGTGATGGACTGATGAATTTTGTACTTTTTTACTAAGACTGAATGATAAATTTCATTGAAATTGAGAATTTGAAATGTTCTGTAAGGAAGCCCATTGTTCTGCGACATACATCACACTTTTAACCATATTCTGCTTTTGGTAAAAACTACTTTCTAGGGAACATTTATATAATTTTTGACGTCACTTCTGGCAAGAACTAATATTTCAATCTATGAAAAGTGAAACAGATGAAGGAATCAATGTCTGGTGGATATCCCCAGGTTTGATTGCTCTCTGAAGATCACGAGTGTGTAGTTTTATTGTGTAACAAACGACTACCATGAGTGATCTTCTGCAAGCACATAAAATTTGATGTTCCTCTGTGCTAGCTGCTACTTTAAAAAATATGTTGGCTTGAAATTTTACCTTGAAGATCTATTGATAGAATAGGAGTATCGTTTCTGTGCCGAAAAAGAAGAAAATGAAGTAAGTTTATTGAAGCAACATCAAAAATAATATCGATGTGGAAACAAGCTTTTATATATATATATATACTAAATTATTTAGCTAATCATTACTTAGCTAAATTAAGTTTTCATAAAAATAGCATGTTAGTTTCAATTAGTCTGCGGTTTTAAGATAGTGAAAATCAAATTTTGATAGTTGCATTCTGAATTATCCTGTGGCTCATTGGTAAACATTTCTTTTTTTAAAAATACTTCTGCAAATTAATTAATTTTAGGTACTTTGTTGTTGTAGTGCCCCTATCCTACACTTAATAAGTGTCATTTATACTATAAACACACTAAAGCTAAACAAAACTATTTTGATTATCATTCATACTTTAAAATTAAAAAGATATGTTTCTAACTCTAGTTTTCATGGTGAAAACCAAATTTTGATAATTGCATTCTGAACTATCCTGTGTTTCATTGGTAACCATTTCATTTTTATAAAAGTCTTGCTGCAAATTAAGTAGTTTTAGGTACTTTGTTGTTCTTATTCGCTATAATTTCTTTATATCTCTATAAATAATTATTGTATGTTCAGAAGATTGTCTTCATATTATGCAGAAAAATCTAGAATCAGTAAGTTCAGACTCTGATTCAGAGTGAAGACAGTCAAAAAGATAAAATATATTAACACAAGTTTGGTTAAATATTTTGGGTGAAAAAAAAAAAAATAATTTTCAAGCTATAATTTTTTAATATTAAATTCAAATCTAGCATTTACATTACATAGTTTGTAAATAAAAAGGAGAATAAGTAAGCATAGTATAAGTAGCAATAAGTTATTAATTTTCATGATGAAAATTCACTTGGACAAATTTTGATTTTTGCTCATTCTACTTTTCTAGTGAGTGTGAAATTGAAGTTTGATAAAGCAAACACAACTGTTATCTCCAGCCCCATTGAAAATGTCCTGTGCGATCTGCCAATTGGGATGGAAACTGTTTTCAAAGGAAAAGAAGGAGAACATAGGAACAAGAAATAGATGACTTGGAGAAAATTTGAATGTAATATGATAATATAAATAGTGATAATTTGTGAATAAAAAAAAGTTTAATTTGACATGTTGTGATTTCAAATAAATGCAATGGTCTGTAATTTTTTGCCATGTTTTATTTATCTTATTCACGACAGCAGGTCATTTAGTGATCAGAAGACATTAATGGGGACTGTTCAATGATTCAAAAACACCTGCTAGCTTGTTAAAGCTATGGGCAGGTTCTTTTCTAATTTCCTGTTTAAATTTGAATATTTATTTATTTTTATTTTTGTATTGGATAGTTGAGATTAACCTCAGCTATCTTATGCAAAAAAAAAAAAGTTCAAATTTAAACGAGAAATTAGAAAAGAACCTGCCCATAGGTTTAACATTAGCGAGCAGGTGTTTTAGTGTCAGTGAAGAGTTCCCTTAAGCCTAACGCCAATCATTCTCCAGAAAAGAACTAGAGGGAAAGTGTCTTGCTTGCCACTTGGCTCAAATGACTCAATTTTTAGGAAGTTTTATTTATTTATAATAATTGAGTTCTGTTTTAGCACTTTTAAAACTAGTGTTCCATGTTTGAGATATTTTAATAGAATACTATTTATAAAATAAGTTTACAAATCTTTAAAATCATTAAAAATTAATTTTAAAGCCTTTGTGAAACAATTCATAAAATCCAATTAAAATTGGAATTTTAGTAAAACATACATAAATAATTGTGATATTTGAAAGCTAAGCTCTTTTAAAATTTCTATTTCAAATGCATTAATTGTACATAATTTCGAGAAAAGAATAGCTTTCCTGACTTTGTTTAATTCCTTTGCAAAATATTATTGACTGTTTAAATGGTGATTTCAGTTCCACTTTCTATTTAAAATTGACATTAAAAAGTAATTTTAATTAAAACATATAAAAATTTAATGAAAAATATAATATTCACTGAATAATATAGAATTCCAACCGAGTGTTTATCCGCTAGTTGTATACACAAGTCTCTGATTCAAAATGAAAAGAGTCCTAAAAATAAGATATAATTTTTTTTTTTTCAAAGAAAAAAATTTAAATTAATAAATTTTTGTATTGATTTTTGATAATTTTTAATAAAAAGTAATTCAATTTTAAAAGTTATACAACAGGTGGATTTTTGCATAAGTAATTTAACGAATTGTTTTCAACTAAATTTTGCCAGAAGATTTTTTTTTTTTTTTCAGTTTATATAAATACAATTAAATAAATCTGAAGATCTATATTTATGGTAAGAGCAGAAAAGAATAAATCCCTACAGCTACATGTAATTTTTCTTAAATTTTTAATAATGGTTAAATATTTCTATTGATTATGTGAAAAAAATTTATAAAAAATTGGTAATATGGCCAAAAAAAAAAAAAAAAATGCTGTATGTTACAATTTTCAATCTTACCACTTACACAAATTCAAATTATTACTATGGATATAATATGATTTTTTATTTTTAATGAGAAAAGTAACATTTAATTATCTTTTTTACATTTTAATGTTTTCACATAGAACACTGAAACTGAAAAAAAAGAAGAAAAACATCAAAATGTAGCTATTATAAAATTTTGAATAAATTATTTTATTAATATTAAATTTAATAAAATACTTTTTTAGTATTCTTTCATTCATAATCTTTAATATTACAACTATATCTAATGGATATAATAATAAAAACTGAGGCTTTTAACAAAACAGTTAATCCATGTGGCATTTTAAATGCTTATATATACATGGATTAGCTAATTCAAAGCTGGACTCACCAATATAAAATGGTAAACCTTTTTTTTCCTAATGTAAAGAGTTATTGATTTCTAATATTTTGCTAAGACTGGTAATCAATATCTCCCTATATGAGAAAAACAAAGATTTGCCATTTTATAATTCTGAATCCAGTTTAGGCCAATATCGGTCGGTCCGACGTTCACCGATATCGGTCGGTCTGGGGTTTATCGATATCGGTCAGTCTGGGGTTGACCGATATCAGCCGGTCCGGCATTCACCGATATCGGTCAATATTGGGTCCCGATATGGGCCGATATTGGAAAAAAAGCTAGCCATGCAATATCGGCCGGTCCAGTGTTTACCGATATTGCGAAATCGTTGTTCCCGATATAGGCCGATATTGCTGTGCTACCTGGGAATTGGCAATTGGTATTGCTTTAAATTAACATTAAAAAAATAAACAATGCATATAATTTACCGTAATTTCGGGTGTATAAGCCGCGGCTCAAATAAATCGGTTTCGACTCGGAAATTGTTTTTAATGAAATGTAACACGTTACATCTTGGAACTTATTTGCATTTATTTCTATAAAAATAATTCTGGTTTAAAACAGACTTAATTTACCCGCGGCTTATACACCGGAAATTACGGAAAATTAAATTGAAATAGTTTGTAATTTTTACAAAATTAATAGTTATTTGTTTATTTTTTGCATTCTATCTTTAATATATATTTTATTACTTATTAAATACAATTTAGTGAGTATTTTACTATTGTCTTTCGATATAACATGTAGGAAATGATTCTTTTGATTGTCTTATAAACAATTAAAATCTCTATTTAGATAATTATAAGATCCTTTTAATAATCACTTTCTCTTTTGATCATTGGACACAGATGGTAGCACCAAAGACATTTTATGGATATGTATATATAATTCCATATTCCATTTTGATCTTATTTAATTCTTATATGGTAAAATATATTTATTTAAAAATTTTATTTATACTTTTTAACACTTTTCAACATATAGTTGAAAAGTGTTTATGAATTTGGTTTGTCTGTCCGTTAACTCGCGTAAATATAGTACAGTAGGATTGGTAATGTAATTGATATACATTATTGAGGTTTATAATAGCGTGTTTGGTATTGAAAATGAAACGTGTAACATTTATAGTTCCTTTACAGGGGCACCCAAAAGTATTCCGTTACATTATGGTCTATGTGGAAAAATAATTCACGTTGTATTTTAATAGTGTTACACTGTTTTAAACATAATGAAATTTATATATATTATTGAGGTGCACTAGAAGAAGGTTACTATAGAATATGTTATGTGTAGCATTCAGAGTACGTTTACAGGGAAGCTCAAAAGTATTTCTTTATTTACTGAGTTAAAGAACTTACAAGTGTATATGCAGCCGAAGTAAGTTTATTTATTTAGATATAGTTTCTGGAGATTGTAAAGCAGATATAGATATTTTTCTTAATATCTTCCCAGTTTTGATTCTTTTTCTTCTATGATCAACTATAATAGATAATAAATTGTTATATATTTGATAATTTTTATTATTATCAAATATAATATAATAATACAACAATATCTCGATTACTATCAATATAATTTTCAGATAATTAAATTGATAATAACAAAAAAAACTTATTACAATTATTAAATTTACAATGGTGTTTTAGGACTTATGAAAGTTTCCTGTGGTATTTTACTCTTTTGTGAATCTGATGACGGGAACTTCAAATTGCAATTGATATATTTTAAATCTGTCCCCTGCCTTAGTCATAATCACTACTTTATTAAGATATTTAAATGAAAGAGTTATTGAATTATTTTACCAATACTGCTAGTATGTTACATTTTATAAACTTATTTCTTTATTATCATTATTAACTTATTATTATTAAATGTTATCAAATATTAATAATAAATAAATCAAATATTTTTAATATTTTATCAATGTAAATAGAAAAGAGGTAGCATTTTATAATTACTGCTGGTATGTTATATTTTATAAATTTTATTTATTATCACTATTAACTTATCATTAAATGTTATCAAATATTAACATTTTTACTATTTTATCAATGTAAATAGAAATGAGGTAATATTTTATAACCATAATTACAAAAGATATTTCATCTTCATTATTAAAAAAGATAATATTTATAATAAATTTTATCAATAAATTTATAATATTAAGAGAGATTATAAATTTATTTATCTATTATAGATAAAATTTATTATAAGTATTACCGCTTTTCTATTTACATTGATAATAAAAATATTACTATTTGATAACACTTAATAATAAGTTAATAATGATACTAAATAAATATTACAAAATATAACATACTAGCAGTAATGAAAAAGTAATTCAATGAGCTCTTTCATTTAAATATCTTAATAAAGTAGTAATTATGAAAAAGGAAGGAGACTGATTTAAAATACATCAATTGCTAATTCAGGTTTCAGTCACCAGATTCAGTAAAGAGTAAAATATCACAGAAAAATCTTATAAGTACTAAAACACCATTGTAAATTTAATAATAATAATTTTTATTTTTTATTAGCAATTTAATTATCTGTAAATTATAATGATAGTACATATCAATATCAACAGTAATAATTTGATAGTAATCGAGATATTATTGTATTATCATATTATATTTGGTAATAATAAATTATTATCTAGTATACTATAGTTATTATTATTTATTTGTAAATCAGATTAAAGTTGATCATTGAAGAAAAATAATCAAAACTGAAAAGATATTAACAAAAATGTCTATATGCATTTTACAATCTTCAGAAACTATATCTAAATAAATAACTTACTTCTGCTGCATATCCACTTGTATGTTCTTTCATTATTACGTAAATTCATTATTACGTAAGCTATAAACTGTATCACCGACTGACTTGCACCTGTTCACACAATAATTGGAAAGCCAAGCCAAGCCAAGCCAAAAGTAATCGCCAACTTGATATATGCAGTAACCTCATAAACCCGGTTCTTGCGCACGCGCAATTTGCTATTTTTTCCCTGACGGTTGGGATGTAAAATTTTAAGGTTACTTTCTTCTCCAGGTATCTTCCTCCGAAAGCCCTCCTTAAGTTCTAGTTTCCTTTGGTAACAGGTGGCCCGGTTTGCAATTCGGGAACACAGCAAAAGTGTTTTTGTCATCCGTAAACATAGGGAAAAAATAGGAATTTTGAAGATTTGCATTTGCGCCAACCAAGGTCAATTCTGAGAAGAGTTGTCCCATTTACGATTTACCCATGATGTAGAGGATTTTAGTTTTTATCTATATTTACCTTATTTTTAGAAAAAAATTACATTTTTTCGAGTAAAACGTAAAGCAGAGATTTGTTTTCATCGTCCTATTTATTTTTGTGGTAAAAAGACTGAAACAAACTGGCGCTCTATTTAGAAGGACGATATTTGAAGAAATATGAAAGTGCGTTTCTTGATAAAGTTCAAGAAGATATACAATCTTTTATTGACAATTCAAGCAACAATTGGTATGTACAACCTTGCATTTCTAATGACAAACTCGCACATCTCGTGTAATGATCATTTCACATCACAATGAGTTTTCTATTTTATTTGAAAGGCAAAATATGAAATTGATTTTGGGATTTTTTAATTATCTTTAAATTGAGTTTTCTCAAAATGTTGTTTAATGTACCTTTTTATAGAAATTAATATTGAATTTTTTCCTGTATATTTTACATATGTCTCTGTATAATCTGAAGTTAAGTATGTTTTTTGCTGTTTAAAGTGATTTTTTAAAAGAATAACTGAAACAACACCATCGCTTGGTTGAATCCTCAAACAAGGGCGACACTTGGCGGCGTCGAAGTTGGCGAAGCGATAAATGAGATTTTCTTGCTACTAGTTCGTTTGTTATGTTTCTTCCACGCCTACTGTGGTTGATTGGTTGGTTTATTGTTGTTTGTTCTGGAGATTGGATTGTATTGGCTTTGTTCAGAAACGAAGATTAGGCGGCGCGCGGGTGAAGGAGATTTGCGTATGGAGTTAGTGCTATCAGAGCAAGTATTTGTAATAATTTAATTATTTCATGCTTCTATAGTTTAGAACAGGTAAAAACAACGACTACATATCCTTATCTTTCCAAAATAATGGCTCTCGTAATAGAAATACATGCCTATATTTACTCAGAAAAAATCCAAAATATTCATGAAAGTATCATGTGATCTGATTTGGGCAGGCATTCAGGTGTCCGCCCGTTAAGGATATCTAAATAGCGATTCTTAACTTAAATTTAGTGATCACTAATTAAGAATCCTTAAAACGCTATTCAGATGGGTCTTCCTAAACTAGCTTCGGTTTTCCTTATTCCCCGATCTGGCTTCGGCTGTTCTCGGAAGATAAACCAATCAGCATTCAGAATCGCTTCGCTGCAGATCAATCAATCAATCATGCGCATTATTTGCCGTTCTCAGCTTTGCGCGTTTTTTGAAATTTGATTTTTCTACTTTTCATCATCATTTGAGAAAAAAGACAGCATGTAAAAAAAGAAAAAGAAAGACAGAACGATATAGCGATGAAGAATTAAATGCTCTGTTTGTTTTTTAAATATTATTAAATAATGTTAATAATAGCTAAGCTATATTTACATTTACATGCACTTTTTTCGTTTTATTTCCTGGAATAATTCTTCTTTAAATATTCATTTTATGCATTTGAGTACATGTTTAAAATTTCAAACCAAAAGGTTTTGATTCTTATAAGCCACGGCTAAAAAATATTTAAGAATCAAATTTATATACACACATAATCAGGATTTTCATTAGCGCACGGCGGGGGGGGGGGGGGGGCTAGATTTGGAAGTTTAAAGGACTATTTTTTTTTAATCTCTGTTTATTTAAAAAAGATTAATTAAGAAAAAATATGACAAATTAGAATAATAAAAAAACAAAAGAAAAAAGAACTAAGAATTTTTGTCAGCATCAGGCGGGGCTTCTGAACACCCAGTGGAAGGCAGTTTATTTCTTAATTGTTACATTTCTGTATTGCTTTTAGAGTTAATATGTTTAAATTGTCTTACACAAGGAGTTCTGGTTCGAGGAAATCTTAATTTAGCTTTTAACCCTGCATTTAAAAAAACAGACTAGAAGCTGTGGATCACAGACTTTTTTTTTTTTTTGGAAAATTTTGCCCTTTACTATACAATCACATAACTGGGATTTTATCCAATTTAGGAAATTATTTTTTTATAATTCAGCATATGGAAAAATACTGTGGCTGTTTATTTTATGAACATTTATATTATTACTTTCATAATGCAAATTTTTTAATATATAAAATTAAAATCAGCAATGATGAATTCTTAAAGATTTACAATTTTTTTAAAAGCGAGGGGAAAGGGGAGGGGGTTTAAAATATTTTTTTTATTATAAAAAAATGCATACTTATTTATAAACAAATATTTTTGAATGAATCCTGTGAATAATATTTAACATAACATAGTAATTAATAATTAATTGCCCAAATTTAGCATGAGCTCATTTTCATTTCATCAGTATTTTTAATTACAATATAATTGTAATAACAGGACAAAAAACAGCCAAACTGAAAAAAAAAAGAGAAATCTTTTTGCTTTGCACCCCCCCCCCCCCCCCAAATGCCTAAACATTTCCACACTCCTCCTCAATCATGAAATTTTTCAACTTCCATTATTTGTTGAATTGGCACATTTTAGGATGCTTGAATATGATTTTATTTTTTTAGGAAAATGTCTATCTGTCTATGTTGCGAATTTTGTGGATTCTATAGCTCAAGAACTAACACACAGAATTTCACTGTTTCAGTTAGAATTAGACTAAAATTGTTGCTGACTAAATTTCAGTGTATATCGCTCAACAGGCAGAACTGCTATGCTGTCTTTCTTGATGAAAGTGGCAAAAGAAAAGAGATATACTCAGTGAACCTGATTTCAAGATTTACATATTCCTTAATAACTGTTGTATCTATCAAAAATCTATTTAATAAAATGGCCCCCTTCACAAAAATCAATTTGATAAAATGAGCCCCCTTCATAAAAATCAATTTGATAAAATGGGCTCTTTCACAAAATTCTATTCCATAAAAACTTACTATTTATTATTTATATATTGTTCAGTGATGTTTTAAAATGTGTAATTTGTAAACAAGCAAGTTCACCAGAGAGGAAAACTTCAGCAAAAGGATTTAAAAAAGCTTTTGTTTATAAATGCTTGGTTTAAATTTGATTAAATGGATATCAACTTTCGTTACAAAATGTTATTTTTCACAAAAATATAATAAATTTCGCAAAAATAAACTTTACTTTTTACAAAATGGGGCCCCCCAAAAAAAAAACCTGCATCGACCCTAATATACACACCGTGAACTAATATACACAATTGGCAATTACTAAATTCCCTTAAAAATTAATCACTCTTAAATCAGAAAACATTAAATTGAATTTACTCTTACATTATATATTATACAAGAGAAACACAAATAATTTCTAAAAAGCAGTAAATGACTTACTTTTCATAAACAGCAAAGTATAATCCTTGGCCAAAAAATTCTTCCATGCTGCGTACAAAATGTGATTTGGCCTGCAAGTTTGCATCTAAGAGACTAAAGATTATTTCTAACCTATAGCCACCTAGGCGCATTCCAACGGGCCAACACAGAAGTAAACGATGCAGCAACAACTTTAGTGACAAAAAGTTCGCTTCTTTCTGCACTGACCATCATCTTATTTATATCAATAACTGACGCTGCTGATGAACAAAGTATCCAGCTAAATATCTACGGACATCAGCCTTGTTGTATCTCTGTCATCAACTGTAGCAGCTATAGCAACTAGAAAAACTAAGAGAAAAAATTCAACTAACACATGCATACATATGCACAGAAACTAGTTTTAGAAATGCATAATATTGAAAAACAAACATTATTTACTAATGAATAATTAACTATTAATTAGCCAAGAAATGTGTGTGCTTGTTTGAAACAATGCGAGAAAAAAGAATTCATAGCTATACTACTGTACCATGTAAATATTTATCATAGGATGCTAATTATGAAATAATAAATAATATTTAAAAATGCTATAAATATATAAATACATTTATTGCATATTTTATAAAATTATACGATACATGCAAGGTAGATGTACCTTTATAGTGGTTATATTAATATATATATATAGTGGTTATAAAAATTACTTTATCAATAATTATTTGAAGAAAAAAATATTATTTATGTGTGTTATTCATGCCAGAAAACTATTATCAGTCATTATTTGTGTTTAAAAGAGTAAATTAAGTGCATGACATTGTTAAAAATGACCAATATAACTTGCAACCTAAATTAATACAAAAAAGTAATGATGTATACATTTATTAAATACATATCAACATGTTAGGGGCTATTAGCGATAAAATATATTTTTACCTCCAGTGGGACATTATGCTCACCAAAATGAAAATAGCATTATACATCCTATACAGATATTATACCATTTGTTTATTATGAACCAATACAAATATTGCGGAATGTGTAAACAATTTAACCTCCGCTAAATACATTGAAAGAAAATAAACACAGGATAAAATAAATATTTTGTAGTAAGTAGAGATTATTACTAAGCAATACATTATAGTCTTATAAAAAGGAAAATCCAGCTTTCTAAATATTGGAAAATACAATATTCATTAAAACTGAATAAAGGATTCAATAATTTTAAGATATTTCTTTTGCTCTTTGCTCAAAAATTAGTTAAACACAGAAGGGAAAAAATGGCAGGGAAGGGGGGGGGGGGAAGAAAGACATTAAAGCAAAAAAATTTCTTGGAGAAATTCTACTCCTATAGCTATAGATTAAAAAAATATTATTTATAATAAAATTGAATTTCTTGAATGTTAACTTTTTTATTTAGCTGAGCAACAATAGCTTCAAACAATATTTTCTCTTTTATTGGACAATGTTGTGATTAACCATATTAATTAATTACTTTACTCTATGATTGCAACTAGAAAATATATGGATGCATATAACTTTTTTTTTTTTTTTTTTAAATTGATGTCAGAAAATTGATACTATATATTTTTACAGCAAGTAGAAAAACATCCTGGAAGTTTAGAACATATTTTTACCTATATATTACCTATTTGAAATAAATACTTTCCATGAAAGGAGGAATTTCATTTCTATATGTAGTAACAAAATAAAAGATCCCTCAGACTCCCCATTCTCCTCAGGCACCCATTGATTCCATCATTGGATAATACAACAGAACAACCGACATTGAAGAATTATAATTTAGATGCATTTTCAATTTTAACATTTAGAAATAAAAAATAAGTATTTCTTGTGTATATAAATATATATGTGTGTGTACATAATGATAGGTTTTTTTTTAAAGGCGAGATAGGTGTTTATATAATTATTTCTTAATCAAAAAATGTCTTAGTGTAATCTTAACAGAAATGTAAAAACTAATCGAGCCAAAATAAGTTATCTGAACATTTTAGTGCACATAATACTACAGTTTATGTGTAATGGGGATATGGGGCATTTATAACTATCATCGAAAGAAAATACAAATTGATCTAAAATAATTTATTTTAACATTTCAGTGCACATTTAAAGTTTACGTATAATGGGAATATGCATTTACAACTATCGACAAAATTAAATAAAATATCCTAAAATCAGGATATCATCATGCATTGAAAACTGTACTTAAAAATAAATAAAATAAGATGTTTAATGTATACGATTGTCGCAATTCTATAACATTAATTTATTTATTTAATTCAGAACATAACTTGTTTGCTTGACGTTATTTTAACAGGTGTCATGCATATAAAGTAGGTATAAGAAATTCGGAATAATTGCCGATAATACAAAATAAAATAATCTAACAGTATTTATAACATAAAATACCTTAATTGAATGTATACAACCATCGCAATTTGGTTTATTTTGACAAATAGTTGCATGAGCATCAGTACATAAAATTCGAAATAATTACAGAAAAAAAAAATATATAAATGTTTCAGCATCATAATAAGTTGAATAATATAAACTGTATGTAAAAATGAAAAATTTTTAAACTTACAATCGTCAATATAAGAAAGGAAGAAAACAAGAAAACGATATCAAAATAGTAATGGCGTCCGAAATACCACCAACCTTATTTTTAGGACGGCGTTTTAGCTATCTTTAAATCGGAGTGCTTTTAACGCTAGGATTCTTATTTAAGAATCGTTAAACGGACATCTGAATAGCGATTTTGAGATTTCACTCGGGAATAAGGTTTTCCGACCCGTTTAAAGATCCTTAACGGACATCTGAATCCCTGCCTTAGCCCGATCAGCGTTCGTAGCGCGGGCGACCCAGGAAAAATCTCTGGGTGGTTTGATCACGTGATTGGGCTTTTTTGTGTTTTACTTGGTTTGGAAGGTTGATTGATACAGCTGTAGTAACATGATCGGATATCTGTAAAATTTCAACTTTTTAACATTCTAAAATGATTTTTTAAGCCTTATGATCCAACATAAAAATAATAGAATACGAAAGTATGATGTACAGTACACTCCCTCTAATCCGCACAGCTTGGGACCAAGGGTTGTGCGGATTATAGGATTTTGCGGATTATAGGTCATTTCTTTGTTTATGTTCTAATATTTGGAATTTATCTACAAATATAGTAATCACACTATAAATAATTAACAGGAATGATTATTTATACATAAAAAATTTATATTTAATATTAGAAATAGATTTAAATGTTATTAGAATTTATACTTTATATACAAATATAATACTCACACAGTATACCAAGTATATAAATAAGTGTAGTAATACAGAAATGAAAGAAAATATTTTATACAACATTATAAACACATTTAAATGATATATGTAATATGCAAAATTAATATAATTTACTAAACTTCTACTTATTTTTAAATTTGTCAAACATTGCAGTTATTGTGGTTTGCTTCAAAGATTTTTTTTTTAATGCTGCAATTTTATCTTGAAGCCTTCTTAGAGTCATGATTTCTTGATCAGAAACAACATCTTTAAATGTTTCTTTTTCTAAAAAACTGAGATATTTATCGCCATGAAAGAGTACTTCATCAAATGCTATTTTTTCTTCTTCAACCTTAATTTTTCACCGCAAGATTTTAAGTATCGAATTCCATGGCGCTGCTTAAATCGCGTGAGCCATCCAGAAGAAAAATTGCATGGCTCTTGTATCTTTAATTCTTCGTGGAGCATTTTTGCTTTTTCACACAGTAATGGTCCTGTTATAGGCACACCTTCATCTCTCCTTTGCTTAAACCATTCATAAATGATGGCATCAAAATTCACATCCTTAGCAGGACGCATAGTTTTCCTTTTGGCAATCCCTGTATTGCTGTCACTATTGGAGTAGAACTGCAGAATTTTTTGCTTGTTCTTACTAATATCATATACAGTTCTTGAACTAATACCAAACATGGAAGCTAAATATCTGACTGATGATCCACTCTCTAGCTGTTTTATAATATCTACCTTTTGTAGAAGAGTTAGCGTTACATGTTTACGCTTTGCGATCTTTAATTCCCGACATTCTTTTTTTCTTAATTTAGAAGATCAAATAAAATCTAGATAATATTAAAAATATTACAAAATAACATTAAATGTAAATGCAATAACGTTACTCAAATTTAATTTGCTCTAACAACGATTAGCACGTGAGTACGCAGCCGAGATTTGTTGATATAACAACGATGTTACACCCGTTTCCATACAGATAACACTAATAATATGACTGACCATAAATTATATTATATTTGTCTATTCACTGCAGTGGCAGTTGCAATCGCTCGCAATTTATTGATAGGTTGCCCCTCAGCTACATGTCTTAACCCCATGCTTTGGGCATGAAGCGATTTGATTGGATGGGACGCTGCTCTGGTGTTCGTTATTTACGAACATGAAAGCCAACGAATGCATTCTGAATTCATGTCAGATTCGGCGACACCGAACAGAGCAGACGTGTTTTATCAGTGCTTGACCTTGATTTTTCTCTCCTTGGATCTTCGTTTCGACGTCTGTTCACAGCGGTCCAGCGGTCGCTCGTTAATCAATAACGTTTTTATCTGTTTTTTGTTTTTAAGAATGGCAACGTTTGATACATAGGCTCCCGTGTATCGAAAATAATGTTAGTATATTTGAATGGCACACAAAAAATTTCCTTCTATGCATGCAGAATTGCCTTTAAAAACAATCTTAGTAAATTTATCCATTCAGTAAACTTTTATTATGGTTGAAAAAAAAAAAAAAAAAAAAAAAAGTTTGGAAAAAAGAAAACGTTATGAAAAAGTTTGTTTACATCTGAAATACATCGCGGATTATAGGCGTTCGCGGATTATAGGGTCGCGGATTAGCGGGAGTGGACTGTATATATATATACATCATATCGTCGGTACCATGTCGAACTATCGAATGTGAAAAAATGCATTTTTCATATTCTGTGCCATTCTCTTATACTATGCATGACACGTACGTTGCAAAATCGTCACGTTTCAACCTTACTTAGAACTTACTTGAAATTTAGAAAAAGCAAATTTCAAACTATCGAATATGCACATTTTTTTCAAAAATTACCATGTCAAAGTGTCGAATACGGCAAATTCGATACTTCACCGTAAATTTTTGTATTTTTTTTACTTTTTGAATCATTTGTACCATGTCAAACTATCGAATATGAAAATAGTCACTTTTCAGGAAGGCAAAGAACTAAAACTTTTAATTATGGATTCAAAATTAGCGCAATTGACGCATGTTTTTGATGTTTAGCATGACTATAGCATGTTTTCTACTGAAAATGGAATGTGTAGCATTAATAGTTCATCTACAGGGGCACTCAAAAGAATCCTTTTACATTACCCTCAATTGGGGGAAAAACCGTTCGCGGTGTATTTTAATGATGCTACTCTATTTCAACAATAATGGAATTGACATGCATATCTAAAGTGCATTAAAACATTTTTCATTTAGAATATAGTGCGTAAATCCCTTATCATTTATTTACAGGGCCACTCAAAAGAATTCGGTTACATAATGGCGTACGGGAAAATGTTTGAAGCATAATTTAATAATGTTACAACACTATTTCAAACAAAATGAAATTGATATACGTAATTGAGGTGCACTACAAGATGCTTACTGTAGAATATGACGTGCATGCTTGCCATCGTTAATTTACAGGGGCACACAAAGGAACTCGGTTACAATGTTTTGTATTAGCGATAATTGCTGGAAACCGTTTTTAATTATGGTATGCTTTATTAAGTTTCATTCTTAGCATATTACGTAGTGTGTAAAAATTCCACAGATCGTACTATACAGGGCTACTCAAAAGAATTTGTAAGTATTAATTCGTATGCGTCGTAAATTACACAAACGAGGTTTTTAATTCAGTTATGTAATTTCGAGTTGAATTATATTTAGTACTAAGATATGTTTGTAGAATATAAATAAATTAATAATATACAGGGCTACACAAAGAACTGGGTGCATTGCGGGCTAGGAATGGTAATTTCTAGAAGTGTCTTTTTAACAGTATAATGAGTTTTTTTGCTTGAATTAAATTTTACCATATTATGTGAAGTGTAAAAAAATCTGTAGATAATATACAGCAATTATAACGCATTACAGGGACATTCAAAAGAATTTTGCTACACTACGATGAATGGGGAAAAAGCGTTTGTGGTGTACATTAATGGTGTTACACTATTTAAAACATAATGATATTGATATGGATTTATCAAGTGCACTAAAACATGTTTTACGCAGAATATGGTGTGCAAGTCATTTTTCATTTATTTACAGGATCACTCAAAATAATTTGGTTTTAAAATAATCTATGATAAAAAAAAAATGTTTGAACCGCATTTTAAAATAATGTTACACTATTTCAAACATAATGAAATTCATATACGTAATTGAGGTGTACTACAAGATGCTTACTGTACAGTACGACATGCGTGACAGTTACCGTTAATTTACAGGGACACACAGAGGAATTCAGTTGCAGTGCTTATTATATTAGTAATAATTGCTGGAAGTGGGTTTTCAATTATTGTATCAGTTTTTAACTATTTGCATACTACGTGGTATGTATACATTTTATAGATCATGTACAGGGCAACACAAAATAATTTGTAAGCATTACACTGTACGGGCATGAATTGCTTAAAGGTGGTTTTTAATTCAGTTATGTAATTTCGAGTTGAATTATATTTAGTACATAATATACAGGGCTATGCAAAGAACTGGATACATTACCGGCTATGGATGGTAATTTCTAGAAGTGTATTTTAATTGTGTAATGAATTTTTTTGTTTGAATTAAATTTTACCATATTATGCAACATGTATTAAAATCTGTAGGTAATATACAGAGCTGTACAAAAGAATTCGAGTACGCTTCCGTTTATTGTCGAAAATTGCTAAAGGTAGAAAGTGCCAACTGCGTTATGTGTTTTGTAACTAAACTAAATTTTCGCATACTTATAGATTACAGGTTACATACCAATCTGTAGATCATTTACAGAACTTCACAGATCCATTCAACTACTTTTTTGGCTACGGACGGTAATTGCTAGATAGTAATTGTTTTTATGTAATGCTTTTTACGAAATTATTTACTTAAATATCTTCTCTCACCTTATTAAATGATAAAGTTTCGTTATAGTATTCTGGAAGTGTTGGTAATTATTGCGTAATCTATGCTTGACGCAAGATTTTTCTTCCTTTTAGGTAGATTTTGTAAGAAATACTACCTATTACATTCTCTCCTAAGTTGGAATTTTTTAAAAAAATTTGTAGATCTACGCCGATCATGACTCCCAGAATCCAAAACCATCCCCAGTTCAAAACTTTTTATATCTATCTATCTATCTATCTATGTCACTTTTTTATGGACATGATAACTGCAATAATTCTGCATAAATCTCTTCCAAACTGATGCATAAAATCAAGGGGCATAAAATCTTGGCCAAGTTCGTTAATGGGCAAAATCGAACCAAGGGGGGGGGGGGGGGGCTTTTTGTGAAAACAGAAAAAATGCCATAATTTCTTAATTATGATACGTATCGAATCCGTGTAAAGTTATTATTACTTCTAGGTAAAGGGCCAAAAATTTATGCATGACAGATTTTTGATATCATTAAAAATGGCCCCAAGGGGTGAAAAAGGGGGTTTTAGAAGAAAAAAATTCATAACTTTTTCAATTCACAAGAAATCAAATCCGCTTGAATTTATTATAAATCCTCTTAATATTATCTAAAACTTTTATACTTGCAAGTTTTTTAAAAGACCAATACTTATAGCAAAAAAAACAATGGCACTCCGGGAGTGCAGATAGAAGTGAAAACTTGAACAATTACGTGTGTATTTTTGGAATCGTCAGGAAATGTTTTATTGTGCAGGAAATACTTTTAAATGAAGTGGTTTTTTTTATTCATTATAAACTACTACTACAAATTTATATTACAATTTTTATTTAATGCACTATTGTACATGAAAAATAATGCATATTATTTTACACACAAAAATTGCAATCTATTGCTTAAAACGTAAATTTACAAATACATAAAATATGAAATTTAATTAATTGGTATTCTTTGAAATGAATACCAATGAAACTTATGAATTTTCATCCACAATTTTAACAACTCTCAATACATTCATCATTTCTTCCATGAGATGTAGTTTCATATCTTTCGTAATAACATTTATCTGCAAAATAGGGTTCCCGCTTCCTATCACTCCAAAAATTATGACTTCTTTGCTGCCTGTCTTGTTTACGGTATTCGTGAACATTATGCTTTTTTTCTATCTTCAAACTGCACGTATTGTTTGCGGTATCTATATTTTCTATCAACAAACTTTTCTTTTCTATAAAATGATTTCACTTCATTTCCGTATCAGTAACCACGTTTCTTAAAACTTTCGTGAAATATTTCCTTATTTTAATTTTTACTTTTTATATTACTTCCGTCTATTTCTTTTCTCGTGCTAGTTAAATTATAATATTTTCCGTGTTTTGTTACTTCATTTCCATCTTTTGATTTGGTCTCGCGAGTTGAGTCACTTTTATCTGTTTTCACCGCGCGCGCTAAATTTATCTTGAAATTATTTTCTGAATTATTTTTATTCATAATACCAATCATTTCATTTTCTGCACGTGAACTATTTCCTTTTGATACTTTCGCTTCATTGTATGAATTGGCAACATAATTTAATTTGGTGTCGGTAACAGTAACGGTGACGGGTCGCGAATTCAATGTTTTTTTCCCATCTCAAAAATGCCCAACGTTTTGAAGTTTTCACTTAAAAAAAAAAAACAAAAAAACAACAAGTTAGCAACTTGCAAACAAGTTGGGTTTCGAAATGGGCGTTCCCAAATGACGCATCATGACAAAAAGGTAATTTCATCAGCAATTCCCAACACACAGGTGCCCCACGGTCTGTGTTTTTCGAAATCTACCTGTGCCTGTAAGCCGAGCCGTCAGGGATTTTATAAAATTTTTAATTTATCTTCTATAACGGTGGAAATCCGGTTATTCTGATGTTGCAAAAAAAGATAGAAATCATCTAACGGGAAAGTGCAATTGACAAATAGCATGACTTTTGAAATATATCGTTGTTAAAATGATGCATTTTTAGTGACTAAAATCTTCAGCTTTTTTCTATAATTGAATGAAACAACACTTACTTTTTGAATGTAAATTTTGTTATTTTCATTTAATCTATAGTGTAAAAATAATTTCTCATACATTGTAACAATTTTAATGAAATTTATGTATATTATTTTCTACTGTTTTTTATGTCGCAGTTGTTTTTTATTTAATAAACTTTAATAGTGGAACATACTTATATTCCATCAAATTAAAAGTCGTCTGCGATAGATACTGTTTTGGAACTCTAAAATCAGATTCTTTTTTCCTTTTTTGTTCTGTAAAGTTAATTTTTCACAACTTCTCTAACACACTGACAACTCTAACTTAACAAGAAAGAACTAAGCCTAAAATTTCCTCTACATAAATGAAATCGTCTGAAAACAAAATTAAATGACAAATTGTTCGTTCTTGAGATATATTTATCACGGATATCGTGAAAAACAGAACATAGCAGCGACACATGTTGGCAGGTATACACCCAAAACCAATAATGATCTATTTATGTCAAGGTATAACAAAATACAAAATTTGGTGAAAGTTAATTAGTTTTTAAAATATATCTATGGCGGAAGTCGTGACAGTGCAGTATACAAGCGCCACCTGTCGGGTGACTTACACTAAACCTTAATCAGTAGAAACTTATGTGAACGTCTATGTCTAACTGAATCTGAAGTTTAATGAAAATCCGTGTATTACTTCTTGAGAGAGAGCTATTGCGAAAATCATGAAAAATGCAGCATAGCAGGCAACACTTGTTGGGCGATTTAGACAAAAATTAATCAGCACCAATTTATATAGAGGTCAAATTGAATCTGCAGTTTTATGAAAATCCGTGCATTAGTTCTTGAGATATATCTATAATGGTAATCTTGAAAAATGGAACATAACAGCACCACCTGGTGAGCAATTTACACCAAAAACTAATCAGCACCAATTTATATCAAGGTCTAACTGAATCTGAAGTTTGATGAGAATCCGTGCTTTAGTTCTTGAGATATTAGCTATCACGGGAATCGTTAAAAAGACAGTATAGCAACGTCACCTTTCGGGCGATTTATACCAAAATATAATAAGCAACAACTTATGTCAACACCTAACTGAATCTAAAGTTTGAGGAAAATACGTGTATTAGTTCTTGAGATAGAGAGTCTATTTCGGAAATCGTGAAAAATATAGCACAGCAGAGACACCTCTTGGACGATTTACACCAAAAACTAATCAGTGCTAATTTATATCAAGGTCTAACAGAATCTCAAGTTTTTGTAAGTTCCGTCCTTTACTTCCTGATATAAAACGCCCACAAAATTTTCGTCAAATACAGACACACAGGCAGACATTTTTAAAAAACAATAAAATCGTGTTCTGGACCTTCTAAAACGTATAAATCTGTCGAAAACGGAATTCGAGTTTTTTCACGAATCCAATACTTTCTTCTTGTAAAGACAGAATAAAGTAAAAGAAAGAAAAATCATGCATCAAGCATAGAATATGAAATACTTTCCAACACTAACTTTAATAAGCCTTCTCTGTGCAATAAGGTAAATAAGATAACCAAGTAAACATTTTAGAAAACGCAAAAACACATTTAAAAACCAGTTTTCAGAAATTACAGGCCATAGCCAAAAAAGTACTACAATTATTTTGTGCAGCCCTGTATATAACCTATAGATTTGTATAATATAGTATGCTATAATTTAGTTTACTAAGAAAACACATAACGTAGTTGAAAATTCACCCTCAGAAGTTTCAACCAGTAGACGAAAACATATTTGGATTCTTTTGTACATCCCTGTATACTATCTTAAGATTTTTATACACGACACATATTAAGCTAAAGTTAAATTCCGGCAAAAATTCGCTGAAAACTACTGAAATCACACTTCTCAGAAATTATCATACATAGGCGGCCATGTATCAAGTTCTTTACGTGGCCCTATATATAATTTTATTTATATTCTGCAAACATCTCTTAGTAGACTAAATATATTCCACGTTCAAAATGCCTAACTCGATTAGAAAAAACTTTTAAGAAACTTACGATGATACACAGTAATGTTGCGAATTCTTTTGTGTAGTCCTGTATATAATCTGTAGCATTTATACATATCACATAGTATGCAAAAATTTAGTTAAACACATTACCTAACAGAAAGCGCATTTCCAGAAATTATAGAGATAATACATCGGATACAGTACTGTATCTGAAATATTTTGTGTGTCCCTGTAAATGAACGATATTTACTATGCACATCATATTATACAACAAGTAACTTGTAGTAAATGTATATCAATTTCATTATATTACAAATAGTGTAACATAATTAAAATGCACTGCAAACAGTTTTTCCCCGTAAAAAATTATGTAACCGAATACTTTTATGTGGCCCTGTAAATAAATGATAAATGCTTTACACTCCATATTCTAAGAAAGCATACCTTAGTGAACCTTAGAAATTCTTAACAATTTTAATATGTTTATAATAGTGTAACATGATTAAACTGCACCGCAAACGATTTTTCCCCATGAACCATAATAAAATGGAATACCTTTTAGTTTCCCTGTAAACTAATTAATTATAAGTGCTACACGTGCCATATTCGAAAGTAAGCATCTTGTACTGCACTACAGCGATGTATATCAATTTCAATATAGTTGAAATAATGGAACATCTGTAAAATACACTGCAAAGAATTTTCCCTATAGACATTAATGTAACGGTATTCTTTTGAATGCCACTGACATGAAGTATAAGCGCTATACACTTCTTTGTGAATATCGAACAAGCCCTAATAAACATCAATAACATATATCAATTCTATGGCAATCCGAATACATTTCAGGACAGTCGGCAGACAGACAAATCGAATTTATAAACACTTTTCAACTATGTCGGAAAGTGTTAAAAAGCATGCGCGAATCATGCTACGAAACACTTTCCAGTACTAGAATATTTTAACAAAACGTCGCAGTTTATTAAGGTACATAAGATACCTAAGTAAACATTTTAGAAAACACATAACACGTGAAAAACCAGATTTCAGGAATTATCTAACCATAATCCTTAAAAATACTCCAATTCTGTTGTGTAGCCCTGTGTTTGATCTATAGGTTTGTATGTATCCTACATTGTATGCTAAACTTTAGTTTAGTAAGAAAACGTATAATAGGTTGAAAATTCACATTCAGAAATTTCTACCAATAGTTGAACCCATACCTGAATATTGTGTATAGCCCTGTATATTACCTACAAATTTCTATACAAACCACATAATAAGCTAAAATTTAATTCTGGCTAAAAGACGCTTAAAACTACTGAAATAACATTTCCAGAAATTATCCTCTATAGGCGTTCCTGAATCCAGTTCTTTGCATGGCCAGGGGTCGATCGAGGGAAAATTTGGGGCCTATTGAGGGTCCCTTCACAAAAATCTATTTAATAAAATGGGCCCCTTCACAAAAATCAATTTGATAAAATGGGCTCCTTCACAAAAATCAATTTGATAAAATGGGTCCCTTCACAAAAATCAATTTGATAAAATGGGCCCCTTCACAAAAATCAATTTGATAAAACGGACCCCTTCACAAAATTCTATTCCATAAAAACTGACTATTATTTATTTGTTATTTTGTGATGTTTTAACCCTCTAAGCGTTTTGCCCGTATTTTTCAGTTTCCCAGAAACAACTTAAATTGGCTGTAGACAAAAATATTTTTTACGTAATTGTACTTTAAGATATATGTATGATAAAGAGATATGAAGTGTATTTTAGAAGTGAACCGTGAATGAAAATCTCAATTAATATTAGTTTTATGAGTGTTTATGTGAAAATGCAGGAAAGCCTTCAGACGCTCAGAGGGTTAAAATGTGTAATTTGTAAACAAACAAGTTCACCAGAGAGGAAAACTTCAGCAAAAGGATTTTAAAAAGTTTTTGTTTATAAATGCTTGGTTCGAATTTGATTAACTGGATTTAAGCTTTCGTTACAAAATGTTATTTTTCATAAAAATATAATAAATTTCACAAAAATAACCTTTACTTTTTACAAAATGGGCCCCAAGAAAAAAAACCTGCATCGACCCCTGATGGCCCTGTATATGATTTTAATTGTATTCTACAAACATATAATAATAATTTGGAAATACATAACACAATTAAATAAAAGAAAACTGCCCAGTTAAACTGACGGCATTGAGCTCACAGGTTATTCACACTAACTGTAAATTATATTCTTATTTCAAAGAATTTGAAATAAGCCCTCGAAAAAGGAAGAAATCGACAATATATTAAGGGGGGAACCATCCCCCGTTTCTCCCCCTTATAATTAGCCAATGAATCACTAAAACTAATCAGAGAAGTACCTTACCACAATGAACCTATATACAAAATTTGAAGTAAATCGGATAATTCTGCAAGAAAAACCCATTTATCTATATTAAGGGGGGTTAGTTACCCCGTTCCCCTCCTTTATACTTAACCAATGAAACCCCAAAACTAATCAGGGAAATGCCTTACCACAATGAGACTATATACAAAATTTGAAGTAAATCAAATAATTCTGCATGAAAAACCCATTTATCTAAATTAAGGGGGGGAGGGGGGTTAGCACCCGTTTTCCTCCTTTACACTTCACCAATGAACCCCCAAAACTAATCAGGTAAGCCCCTTACCACAATGAGCCTATATACAAAATTTGAAGTAAATCGGATAATTCTGCATGAAAAACCCATTTATCTAAATTAAGGGGGGGGGGGGGTTAGACCCCGTTACCCTTCTTTACACTTCAATGAACCCCCAAAACTAATCAGGGAAGCCCTTACCACAATGAGCCCATATACAAAATTTGAAGAAAATCGGATAACTCTGCACGAAAAATTCATTTATCTATATTAAGGAGGGAGGATACCCCCCCCCCGTTAGCCCCTTTATACTTAACCTATGAACCCCCAAAACTAATCAGGAAAGAACCTTATCACAATGAACCTATATACGAAATTTGAAGAAAATGGGATAATTCTGCATGAAGAATCCATTTATCTAAATTAAGGGGGATTAGCCCCCGTTCCCCCCCTTTATAGTTAACCAATCAACCCCCAAAACTAATCATGGAAGCGCCTTATCACAAGGAAACTATAAATAAAATTTTAAACAAAACAGTTATTTCTGTCAAGAGTTATCGCGTTACGTACATACCTACATACATACAGAACGGGCGGGCACATTAGCTCTTAGGCTTTGATAGCCTGTGAGCTAAAAACACCTTTAAAAAATTCAGAATCATACTTTCTAATGCTTACAAATTATTTTGCATAGTCCTGTATATAATCTGTATAATTTATACACATGTAGTGTGCAAATAGTTATACTCAAAAATGCATACCGCAATTGAAAACGCACTTCCTGCTATTATCGCTAATAGACCGCACTCTAACTGAAACGTTTTGAGTGCCCCTGTAAATGAACGATAATTGTTGAAAACATTCCGTGGTTCCCCAACCCTCTATTTGTGTGTTATTTATTTGTTTTCTTATATTTTATAAAATTTACATAACGCTTGAAATAAGTTTTTTCATTTACCAATTTACAGTAAGCTCATTTTGTAAATTATTAAAGAAAATTGTTAATTATTTTATATTGAATATGTAAATACGAAAATTTTACAAGTCAAACTATCAAATTTAGCATATTCGCTATTTTGACTTGTAACATTTTGCAAAAACTGAGAAAAGTACAAAATTTTGCAAGTCAAACTATCGAATACGGCAAATTCGATAGTTTGAGTTGTAAAATTTTGCAAAAACTGAGAAAAGTACAAATAATCATAGCATTTCAAAGTATCGAATGTGATTTTTTGGCGAATAAAATTAGCCAAATGATTTATCTCGATAGCAAGCTTAAATAGGATATTAAACAGCACAAGAAATATATAACAATTAGTTACTTCCGCCAAGCGCTCATTTTAAATCCATAATTAAAAAAGTTTTTTTGCCTTCCTGAAAAGTAGCAATTTTCAAATTCGATAGTTTGACATGGTACCGACGATATAGTTGCATAACTGCTGTCAACTTATATGTCTCTAAAACTACAGCACCTACTAAAACTGATATATTAGTTTTGTTGACAGCAGTTACATAAATATATAAATTGTACAAAACATTGTATATAATAAAATAAAGTTTAATTTTCTATAACCACCTTTAACTAACAAGGGAGAGGACGTTCGGATCACCGTATTCCTGAAACACAGTATTGGTGGTTTCAATAAAATTAACGTAAACTCTTAAAAAAAAAAGTGGGTACTTTTTTGTTAACCGGGTGCCAGTGAACCAAGTATAAATATATACACACACACACATATATATATATACATACATATATACACAAACAGAGATATATATATATTTTTTTTTTTTTTTCACTGGCGCCCGGCTAGCCGAAAAGTTACAACAATTTTTATGTACTTTACTGACATTTGGGTTGTCCTACACAGATGAACCTAAAAAGTATGGCTACAAAGTGAATGCTCGCCGTTTATTTCAGATTTTTTTTCGTATTTTTATTAATTTAAAAATTATTTATCAGTTGCTTTATATTTTTTGGGATAAATAGAATGTTAATAAATCAAGGTCGTGATACCAACATGTTAAAAAATTTATTTCTTTATTTGTAATAGTAAAATAAAATATTTGTTAAAATTTGATAAGAAAGCTTTTGAACATTTTATTAAAATATATTTTTCGATAACAAACCTTGTTGAAACATAATTATTAATTTCTAAAAATTTATTTTTCTTCAAATTCATTTTTTGATGTAGCATTATTTATTATATTGTAATAAACATCATAAAACACGAGAAACAAATGCTAAAATACTTATACATTCAGTAAAAAATTTATAAACATTCTAACTATATTTAATTTATATTCATTACGAAACTCAACGGTAAACTACATGTATTTTACCTCTTTACAAAAATAGGTACTGATATTTGTAGTTTAAATAATATATATCTTTTACATTTTATTTTTATAATATTTTTTACATTGTAAAATATGCTTTGTAAAAATTCACTGTTAAAGTATTCATTATACAAACCTGGAGAAATTCGTGCAACTTGACTATATTTTCATTCCTTATTTTACATTTGCTAAAAAGAAAAAATAATAATAATAATGTTTAAATATTAAAAGGCACTGTAATGTAAAATTTTAATCATAAAATAGCTGAATTTGTTGCATTTCATTAAATAAGTAATTGTTAATAATATCAAATTTTACTTTTATAAAATTTATTCCATTAATCATGAAAAATACAAAGCAACCGATTAAACATTTTTAAATGAAAAAAATAGAAAAATCAAATAAAAATTTAGGGGACCGAACTAGAGATGCACCGGATATCCGGCATAACTTGCAGCCGGATATTTGGCCATCCGGCTGCAGCATGTTTCGATCTATCCTTTTTTATTTTTTATTTATTTTTAAAGAAATTAAATGTGGGTTTATTAGCTAGCTATCACTGTTATTTTCTTTTTTATCTAATTTTTAAATTTTCTATTAACAATTATTTTTATGATAATTTCAGTTTTAGTACCAATATTATATTTATATTACTTTAAATGTTTAGTTAAAATAGTATAAGCTAAATAGTTTAGTAATAATAAATTAATATTATGAGAAAAACTTACTACTGAATACTTTGGAAAGACAATATTTAATACTTTTATCTTCCGTATGCCTTAATACTTAAAAAAAGTTATCTGTTGTGATAACAAAAACTTGTTCTTGCTTGTTGCTACTAACATAACAACTGAATTGCTTAACAACAAAATTAGTAATTTAATAGTAAACTATTAGTTTAGTAATAGTAGATTATTTTCACGAAAAAAATTAAAACTGAATCTTTTTGTAGCAAAATGTTTTATTTCATATCTTCTCTTTTTTTTTCTTAAACTTCATTCTAATCTATGCACCACTTTACCCTATAAAACAAGTTTTGTGTTATGGGAACAGAAAACTTCTTGCTTGCTACTAACAGCAAAAAAAGGTTCTTATTTGATGAGTCATTCTGCCACTTTTTTCCTTTTAACTGCGTCTGTTGCTCATATATGCAGGCACATGTGTATGAATAGTTATAGTTGTCTGCATGTTTGCTCTTTTAGAGGTTTTGAAACACAATTTGCCATAAATATAAGTAAATTAATTTTATTTTAATAAATTAGTGCTTTGCATTTTTCAAGATTAAACTCTAGGCCTTATAATCTGGAAATTTTAACAATGAGTTCAATGACATAATTTTAGGCCGGATGTACCAGTGTTGAATTCAGACACTTTTCCACGTGAGGGATTTTTGTGTCTCCGGGGGGGGGACGTTATAGACTTCCGGGAGGGAAATTGCACTTTTTGACCATTGAAAGTATAAAATCTCAAATCTTCCGGGGGGGACACTTCCATGCTCCGGGGGTGGGGGGGGGAATGTCCCCCCCCCCGGGCCACCCCCTGAATTCAACAATGCGGATGTACTGCCGGATAATCATAATATCCGGCATAGCAGCCGGATACAGTTTGTTCGCTGGATATCCGTTGCACCCCTAGACCGAACCTGCCACTTCCAGAATCAAGAGCAGTGCTCTAACCATTCGGCCACCAGTTCACTTCTAGCTATAAACAAAATATCATTAAAATACTCAAATTAGTCAAATGAAGGACCACGTTCATTATCATTGATTTGGACGTTCAAATCAATGATAATGAACGCAGGCCTTTCAATTTCAGTCACAGTAGAGACTCACTCTATATTTTAATCTCCATCGCCCGCGCGCCACCTGATCTTCGGTTCTGAATGCATAATTTGCATCTCCACTGCGGATAGACGATTGCGATTATCATGCTTTCTGATTAGTTGTTAAACCGAACGCTTCTTAAGTCATTTCCAGTTGAACTTGGTTTCTTATATAATATCTATTAATTTCTGTATAATCTAATTAATTTATAACTGTAATATAATAAATATTATAGTAATATAATCTAATTTATTTCTATATAATCTAATATTTCCATATAATCTAATAATATATATAAATTTCTTATATTATATCTTCTTATATCTTCATAATCCTCCAAAATACCGGAAAAGACTTAAGAAGCGTTTGCTTTTACAAATAATCAGAAAGCATAAAAATCTCAATCGGCGATCGGCGGTGGAGACGGAAATTATTCGTTCTGAACAGCCCCATTTTGAGCTCAATGCAAAGATGTAAGAATTTTGATTGGATTATTGTGTGTCGGATCTCTTGAATTATGTTTGTGGAATGTAATTTGTGAAGTTTAATGATTTGACGTTTTGTGGTATGTTATAGAAGGATAATTCCTGTGAAATAATTAAGAAAAAACGAAAGATGAGAAATATGGGTGTTATATATATATTATTGTAGTGGCAACACTATTTTTCTATAGACGTTTTGGCAACAAGACTGTTTATTTTTGTATTCGATACATGCTGCTACGTTTGCTTGTATATGTTTATTAATGCTAATTAAAAGATGGATTAAATACAAACAAAAGGTAAGTGAATTTTTATTGATTTTATTGAAGTATGAGTTTCGTATATTCTAGAACCACTGCATATTGAGGTTCGTGCATCCAGAGGGTTTTTTTTTTTTTGGAAAATGTACGCGAAGCATTCATATATAAGTTACTAATCGCTGCTTGTATGAGTTTCGTATATTCTAGAACCACTGCACGTTGAGGTTCATGCATCCAGAGGGTTTTTTTTTTCGGAAAATGTACGCGAAGCATTCATATATAAATTACTAATCGCTGCTTGTATGAGTTTCATATATTCTAGAACCGCTGCATGTTGAGGTTCGTGCATCCAGAGGGGTTTTTTTTTCGGGAAAATGTACACGAAGCTTTCATACATAAGTTACTAATCGCTGCTTGTATAAGTTTTGTATATTCTAGAGACCGCTGCCCGTTGAGTTCCATACATCCAGAGGGGTTTTTTTTTCGGAAAATGTACGCCTAGCGTACATATGTAAGTTAATAACTGCATGTTTGTAAAAATTGAAATATCCAGAGGAAATATTGCTAAAAGTTTGTAAAAATAGAAAAATACGGAGGAAAATATTGCTAAAAGTTTGTAAAAATAGAAAAATACAGAGGAAAATATTGCTGAAATACAAAAATACAGAGGAAACTATTGCTGAAATACAAAAATACAGAGGAAAATATTGCTGAAATACAAAAATACAGAGGAAAATATTGCTGAAATACAAAAATACAGAGGAAAATATTGCTAAATGCTTGTAAAAATCGAAATATCCAGAAGAAATATTGCTAAAAGTTTGTAAACATATAAAAATACACAGGTAAATATTGCTAAAAGTGTGTAATAATCGAAAAATCGTGAAGAAAATATTACTAAAACTTTGTAAATACTCGAAAAAATGAATAAAATCAATGTTTACTTTTAGTCCAGTAGAAATAACATTTTACCTTACAAAAATTCGGGTAGTTCTCATTTTTGGGTATGTTGTAAAGGTTGACCCGCTAATAATAAAACCAAGTTTTCGACCTTCTATACCTTGTGCGTTTTTCACAATATTGAAAAAAACCAATATTTTTCGGCACTTTTTTCGATTTTTTTTAAATAACTCAAATTTAGTGCATTTTACAGAAAAACGCACTGTTACCATTTTGTAGAGCATAAAATTCTCTACAACATACAGTATTCAGGTTTGTAAATTGTCTAAATAGGGGGTAACATACGGAGCCGGGAAAATAGGGTAAAATTTGAAAAAAATGCAAAAATCCACTAAAGACATTAGTTTTTGCTTAATAACCTACTTTTAGTGCATTTTAGAGACAAAAGCACTTTCATCATTTTGTAGAGCATACAATTCTTTATAACATGCAGTATTCATCTTTGTAAATTGACCATATAGGGGGTAAGATACCAAGCCGGGAAAAAATGGTTAAATTTGGAAAAAATGTAAAAATCTACAAATGACGTTAGTTTTTGCTTAATAACCTACTTTTAGTGCGTTTTAGAGACAAAAGCACTCACCATTTTGTAGCGCATAAAATTTTCTACAACATGCAGTATTCATGTTTGTAAATTGTCCAAACAGGAGGTAAGATACGGAGCCGGGAAAAGGGTTAAATTTGGAAAAAATGTAAAAATCCACTAATGACGTTAGTTTTTGCTTAATAACCCACTTTTAGTGCATTTTAGAAACAAAATTGTCATAATCAACTTTTTAGAGCATGAGATAGTCGATAGTTTCATTTATTATAGGTTGACCCTCTAATAAAAAAAAACAAGTTTTCGACCTTCTAGACCTTGTGCGTTTTTCACAATATTGAAAAAACCAATATTTTTCGGCACTTTGTTTTATTTTTCTTAAACAACTCAATTTTAGTGCATTTTACAGAAAAAGCTCTTTCACCATTTTGTAGGGCATAAAATTCTCTACAACATGCAGTATTCAGATTTGTAAATTGTCCAAATAGGGGGTAAGATACGGAGCTGGGAAAATAGGGTAAAATTTGCAAAAATCCACTAAAGACGTTAGTTTTTGCTTAATAACCTACTTTTAGTGCGTTTTAAAGACAAAAGCACTTTCAACATTGTGTAGAGCATAAAATTCTCTACAACATGCAGTATTCATATTTGTAAATTGTCCAAATAGAGGGTAAGATACGGAGCCGGGAAAATAGGGTTAAATTTGGAAAAAATGTAAAAATCCACAAATGACGTTAGTGTTCGCTTAATAACCCACTTTTAGTGCATTTTAGAAACAAAATTGTCATAATCAACTTTTTAGAGCATGAAATAGTCGATAGTTTCATTTATTATAAAATTAATTATTTGTAATAAACCTTTAAAATCACAGCAAAAAGATTTTGGATGAAAACAGGAAAATACTGCCTAACAAGTTATTAATGCTCTAAAAAGTTGATTATGACAATTTTGTTTCTAAAATGCACTAAAAGTGGGTTATTCAGCATAAACTAACGTCATTTGTGGATTTTTACATTTTTTGCAAATTTTACCCCATTTTCCCGTCTCCGTATCTTACCTCCTATTTGGACAATTTACAAACCTGAATACTGCATGTTGTAGAGAATTTTATGCTCTACAAAATTTTGAAAGTGCTTTTGTCTCTAAAATGCACTAAAAGTAGGTTATTAAGCAAAAACTAACGTCTTTAGTGGATTTTTGCATTTTTTGCAAATTTTACCCTATTTTCCCGGCTCCGTATCTTACACCCTATTTAGACAATTTACAAATCTGAATACTGCATGTTGTAGAGAATTTTATGCTCTACAAAATGGTGAGAGAGCTTTTTCTGTAAAATGCACTAAAATTGAGTTATTGAAGAAAAATCAAAAAAAGGGCCGAAAAATATTGGTTTTTTCAATATTGTGAAAAACGCACAAGGTCTAGAAGGTCGGAAACTTGTTTTTTTTTTTTTTTATTAGAGGGTCAACCTATAATAAATGAAACTATCGACTATCTCATGCTCTAAAAAGTTGATTATGACAATTTTGTTTCTAAAATGCACTAAAAGTGGGTTATTAAGCAAAAACTAACGTCATTTGTGGATTTTTAAATTTTTTCCAAATTTAACCCTTTTCCCGGTTCCGTATCTTACCTCCTATTTGGACAATTTACAAACATGAATACTGCAGGTTGTAGAAAATTTTATACGCTACAAAATGGTGAAAGTGCTTTTGTCTCTAAAATGCACTAAAAGTAGGTTATTAAGCAAAAACTAACGTCATTTGTAGATTTTTACATTTTTTCCAAATTTAACCTTTTTTTCCCGGCTCTGTATCTTACCCCCTATTTGGACAAAAATCGAAAAAAGTGCCGAAAAATATTGGTTTTTTCAATTATTGTGAAAAACGCACAAGGTCTAGAAGGTCGAAAACTTGGTTTTTTTATTAGAGGGTCAACCTTTACAACATACCCAAAAATCAGAACTACCCGAATTTTTGTAAGGCAAGGCCCTTTTATGCGCTATTTCTACTGGACTGTTTGTGAAGAAGCTTGCCGTAGGAAGCATGCGTTCTGATTGGGTAGAATTTGGAGGTTGCCGAGTTTTGGGTTGGCAAAGGTAAAAAAATCGCCAAATCGGGGGTCGCCCTTGTTTGAGAATTTTGCCAATCGCTTTATTAGGAATTATGTATTGGATTGATTCAATTAATTAGGTAATTAATACTCACAGGTGAAAGTGCACTGAGAATGCGCTAAATGATAGAATCATATTTTTTATCAAACACCTGCGAGACAAAGCATCGCCTCTTCAGACATTTTAGTAGAATAGAAAGAAACGGATATTGTAGAATCCCTATAAAGTAGGGGTGCACAACCTTTTTAAGCAAAGGGCCACTTACAAATACGACTGAGCTGTCGAGTGCCACCATCAGTAGCACAGAGAGAATTTTTGTTTCGAGGAGGGGGGGGGGGTATATATAAGTCTACAATCAGATAAAAAAAACATCAATTTCGGAAGGATAGTTTTAGCCCCCTAGGTTCTTTCCTTCCCAATCAACATATTCAGATCTGTTGGCAAGGATATATCGTTTGTATTTATAAAAGAGATATAGTTCAGATTATTTTCAAAGAATGATAATATTCCTTGACTTTATTTGAAGGAGTACATTTAGCTTTAAAGGTTGCCAGTGCCAAAAATTATTGTACTTTCATGAATGAAGGTGGGGAGGAGGAGAAAGATATATTATTCTAAATTGTACTTTTTAACATATGCAATGCAGCCATAAAATGTGGATATCAAGTAGGGGTGCACAACCTTTATAAGAGGAGGGCCAGTCACAAAAATGACTGGATTATTGAGAGCCAACTTCCGTAGTGTGGACAAAATTTTGTTTTGGTGGTGGGTCAGCATTAAAGTACATAAAAATGCTAATTTTATAAGGAGGGTTAGCCCCCTATACTCAACCACCTCCTTAGTCAGCATAACTCAATTCAGTTGGCAAGGATGGAAAAAAATTACGTTTTTTTTTCTACGCATGATTGACAATATTCACAGTTTTTTCCCAGTGATTGACGAAATTCACGATTTTTCTGCGCCCGATCGGCAAAATTTGCAATTTATACGCATCCAATCGGCAAAATTCATGATTTTTACATGCCCGATCCACAAAATTTGAGATGTTTACGTGCCTGATTGGCGAAATTTACGATTTATATGCCCCCGATTGGCAATATTTGCGATTTTTACGCACCTGATCGGTGAAATTCGCGATTTTCACGCGTCCAATTGGCAAAATTTACGATTTCTACGTGCCCAATCGGCAAAATTTGCGATTTTTACGCACCCGATCGGCGAAATTCGCGATTTTTACGCGTCCGTTTGGCGAAATTGATTCGCGGCCACCAGTAAACCCATCGCGGGCTACAGGTTGTGCATCCCTACTATAAAGCAATAAAAGTGTCTACAATGTTTATGATGGGTTGAATTGGGTCATTCCAAAAATACAGCGCCCTTTTGGGGTCCGACATTTTGTAAGGTTATATTTCCGATAATTTTATTCCAAAATTAATTCAAATACTTGAAAAGATATTTCAGGAATACTTTTCTTTAATGCAATTCTGAAATTTTAGATAAATTGCATTTATTAGTTTTTAAATAGCTTTATTTAAAATTATATCCTATAAAAAGCCATGTCCCAAAAACAATTTTTAATTTTCAAACCATTCTTTTTTCACCATATATATTTAAAAAATGATATTTGATGATATTTTTTAAGTCTCCGAAGTATTAATATTATACCTACATATTTTAAATCTATATTTTTTTATATGTTTTCATTTTATAAGGAAAATTCTTGCGTCCCCTAATATTTGTCCCCTGTGTTACTTCCACTTTGTTCTTAATATTATAACAAGAATTTGTAACCTAAATGTTGTTAACAACAGTCAGTCATGCACTTTTAGAGCTATCATTTATCTTAAGTAGCCATTATTTCATATGTTAAATTTTGAAAAATTTTATTTGAGCTAAAGTGATTTTTGAAGGTAGGTGTGTTTTTTATCTGTCCCCTATGTTACCATCAATTTACATTAATAATATTCCGTAAAATCCCGAAAGTAAGCCCCCCTCCCACTTTTAACCAATTTTGGTTTTCTTTTCCATTCCCAAATATAACCCCCCCCCTCGAAAGTCAGCCCCCCCTCCCACTTTTAAGCAATTTTGATTTTCTTTACCATTCCCAAATATAAACCCCCCTCCCCCCATCTCACATACAAAAAATATTTTATGCACAAAAAATTTATTTTAAAAATCCAAGGGAGGTAATTTTCATTCTTTTGATATTTTTGATAAATTTTCACTTATGTTTTTATGTGATGTTAATGAAATCCTTCCTCTCACATGAAATGTCTGTTTCTCTCCTACGCCCTCTCTAATATAAAAAGTTTGAAAACTTGAGAATCTTAAATCCTTCTGTACTTCTTTCTGCTCACTAGTAACATAACAATTAGTAAAAAATCAATCCTTTACACTGCAATCTCCCTTTCCATCCAAAATTTATGCCTCTTCTCCCTCAGCATATAAAGTTTAAAATCTTTAAAACTCTTTATAAAAAAAAAGTATGCTCTATTTCTTGCTCTCTACTAACAATAAATAAATAATCAGCCATTTAAATTTTCTCTCTACCACCAAGATGTCTGCTTCTGCTCTTTTGCCTTCCCCCCCCCCCCAGCAAAAAAATCTTTGAAACTCTATTTAAAAAATATATTCTGTCTTGCATGTTGCTCTCTAGTAAAAATAAGTAAATAATCAATAATCAATCATATAAATTATCCTCCACTCTACTCCTCTCTCTCTGAAACTTACACTTCTCTTTCCTTCCCTCCCTCTCCTCTCAGGATACAAAGCTTAAAATCTTTATTAAAAAATTTGCTGTCTAGTAACAATAAATAACTAATCAACCATTTCAATTATCGCTTTGCCACCAAAATGTCTGCTTCTTTCACTTAGCTAACACCTATATGAAAAAAATAATAACTATTTATAAAAAAAATCCTCTGACCTCTTTGTTGCTCTCTATTAACAATAAATAAATAAATAACGAATCATTTAAATTACAAACTCCTTCCATCGAAATTCATATTTCCCTCTCATGCAAAGAGTACAAAGTTTAAAATTTATAAAACTCTTATGTGAAGAAATTTTATGTCCTACTTGTTGCCTTCTAATTTGTCACCTACATTTTCTGTCTACTCCAAAAGTGTCTGACCCCCCCCCCCCCCCCCACACACACACAAATTTTAAAATCTTTAAAACTCTATTTTAAAAAAAAAAGCTGCTGTATTTATTTCCCTTTAGTAACAATATATTAATGAATGATCAATCATCTAAATTAACCCCCTTTCTCCCAAAAATTCCACTTCCCCCTCTGTCTTCTCACCTAGCAAATAGCTTAAAATCTTTAATATTATTATTATTTTTTAAATGTTGATCTATTTCTTATTTTGTAGTAAGATAACTCATCTCATTTACATCATCTCATATAAGTCACTCATCTAAAATCATCATTCCGTTTGAAATTTTTTCTGTGTCCTATTTTCCCAAAGAAGAGGAGGCGATTTCTAAATATGTGAGAGGAAAGCAAAAATTTTCATATTTTTTGCAGTTTGGCTGTTCTTCCCTGAATCACATGTATGTTTTATGTTTTGAAATAAATATGTTCTCTAAAATAACTCCCCATCCATTAACAAAATATCAGCTGTGAGAACAGCCAAACTACAAAAAGACTAAAATCTTCTCTTTGCCCTTACCCCCCCCCCCCTCCCCCCTCCATGTCTAGAAATTTATCCCTTTTTCTGGAATGGAACTTTAAAGGGAGAGTTAGGTGATCATTTATTTATTGTTGCTACAAAGTGACAATACCACATACAATCTTTAAAAAATAGTTTTAAAGATTTTTAAGTTTGTGTGCTGAGAGGGGGGGGGGGGGACGGAGAAGCAAATTTTTAAAGGTGCGGGCGGGGAGTAGCAATTTAGATAATTATTTAATTATAGTTGCAAGAAAGTTCTAAATAGATAAAAAAATTTTAAAGACTTTAAAGTATGTACTAGGGGGGGGGGGGGGGACAAAGGAAATAAAGAGGACTTTTTGGAAGAAAGGAGGGTATAATGTAGATCGTTATTTAAATATTGCTGGAAAAAAAAATCACAAATAGAGCAGAAAAAAATTAAGAAGAAAACTATGCATTTTTGGTACCAGAGGGGGGGGGGCGGAAACAGTAATTTTGAGAGCAGATTTAGATTATTGATTATTTATTGTTATACAATAAAATAAGAAATTAAAAAAAATGATTTTTAAATTTTTTTATTTTTTTATTTTTTTTTGGGGGGGGGGGCAGGATTTTAGGGTTGGAAATTTATTTTTATTCATTTATTTATGTATTTATTTTTAATCTACCGAAATACGGAAGTTTCTCGCCCATTTTTTTAAATGTTACGAGATGCATTTGTAGGAGGAGGATCTTCATGAGATAAAGGTGGGGGGCAGGGGGGAGAAGCAGGGATTTTAGGAGGATCGGTTAATTTACGTGGTAGGTTGGAGTTATTTATTTTTAATATAGAGTATTTAATGTCTGAAAAGAAGTTTAAAATTCAAATGTTATAAAGGTTAAACTATGCATTTTTGAGAGCAGATTTATATGATTGATTATTTTTTGTACAATAAAATAAGAAATAAAGAAAAATATTAAAAAAAATGATTTAAATTTTTTTTCTTTTTTTGAGAGGGGGAAGGGGCAGGATTTTAGGATTGAATTTATTTTATTTTATTTGTTTATTTTTGAATCTGCCGAAATACGGAAGACTCTTGCTCTTTTTTTTTTAAATTTTACAATTTTACAGATTTTAAATTTTACGCGATGCATTTGGAGGAGGAGGATCTTCATGAGATAAGGTTGTGGGGGGGGGGGCTGCTCTCTCAGTTGACATTTGAAATATATGTTAATGCAAATTATGCAGTAATCTAAAATTCAAAATATCTATTCTTAAAATTTTGGAAATTATGCAGACTGATCATGTTAATTGCCTTATAGAAGTGACAGTGTGCAACTTTGATTCAAAAGGCAAGTATCAGGAATGTATATATCACATTTACGCATATAATTGCAAAACCGTATTTTTACAAGGGAGAAACAATAAAAATATATATATTTTGTGTATAATAAATACGTAAAAATAATAATAAATAAGTAATAAATATTTAAAAAGGTACAAAATCCAGAAATTTAAAAATAAAACTTCGTAAAATCCTCAAATTTTTTTTTCTTCAAATCTAAGTTAGTACCGTATAAGATTTACTCGGATATTTTTTGCCCCTTTATTAAAATACAAATAAAATTAAGCTTTCTATAATGTGTATTTTTCTCTCCCTGGAAACTTTATTTAAAAATATTTATTGATACCAATATCATATTTTTGTTCATAATACATAAACTATTGTACGTGAACATCCAATTATTTCAATTATTTTACTTACTACATCTATATTCATAGAGATTTATCAAAATATTTAATCTACATGTTGTGAAAATCTATGTGCCTGCTCATATACAAGCTGCATAGAAGTTTTTAGTAGCAATGTTTAACTTAAAGCTTTTCAGCACCTCTAAAGCTAAGTTAGTGCTAGTTATAGATATTATATTTAGTTAGTATATAACCATTTGTCCCTACCCTTCCATATTTATATTTATCTAAGTTATATAAATATTAAATTATATATAGGTAATATATATAGCCGATGGTCCAAACCCTCTCTTAATTTAGTAAATTATGCATATAATGTCTCCCCCTGTAGGAATAAGCAACTCTAGAATATTTAGTTTCAGTTAAAATTATCGTAGGGTCGAACTATAGGTAAATTAAGTCAAACAAACAAGTAAGGTAATAGTACTTAAAGTCTAATAGTACTTAAAGTCTAAAAGTAGCATGTAGTTTCTAGTATTAAAAGTGTTATAAAATGTCCAACCCAAATCCATTTCAGACGCGGCAATCATGTACGCTAATGGTGATCGGTGCATGTAAAATCTGTCGTGGGTGTAGTGTAAAGTCCTCCAAGTTACCTGTGAATTACACCTCTGGGGGTACCTAGTCAGGTGAAGGTCTCGTCATCAGATCAAGGTTCTAAATTACGAGACTAATTCCAGTAGCGATGGCATGACGTATGGATAAGCAATGCAGCGAGGAAATAGTAAATATCCCAGCATTTCACATCCGTCCAGCATGACTCCGCTACACTGCGCAATGCTGAACCACCTCATCCAAAATCAATTAGCAACCGGAGAAAAAGCAATTAAAGCAACAAGATGCACTGAAGCCACGTCAGCCTATAGATTTAACTTTAACAAACACATCTTCACCAAGCAGAAAGCAGGTGCCGTTGCCAGGTATCAACCCGTTAAGCTAGGCAAAAACCTGGCAGGTAGGGGCATGGTCAGCAGTCTTTAAAAAAAAAAGCTGCATAGAAGTGCTTATTTTTGAGTACTCCTATTTTTTAATTTTGTTATACTGTTATGGTGTTGAAAACCCAAATTTAAAAATGAAAAACAGAATATTCTAGTATTTTGATCTACCTGTTGCTATATACCGGGTGTCCCAAAAATGACTGATGGATTTTAAAATTCAATAACTAGCAAACGGTGACAGATATTAAAAAAAATCTTGCAGGAGGGTTATGTATGATGTCGGAAGTTTTTTTTTACTGTGATTCTTGATTTTAGTTCGAATTTCAAACAATAGATGGCGCTCATTCAAGGCCGAAACTGACGTCACTCAGCATTGATGCGAAGAAAGGAGATTAAGGCTATGGAGTGGGTTTCATTCGCCAGTACAATCTTGCTTTTAGGCCCCGATTCTGAACTCATTCGATATGATTTCAATGGAATGCGTTGGATGGACTGTTACCATGGAAACACCAAATTCTTCGATAGTGGAATACAGCGTTCAGATCAGGGCATGAATTTAACAAGCAGTATTCGAGTTGCAGGCAATTTTACATTTATGAAGTTTTATTTTCCCGGATTACATTACTTTTTATGGCCTGATTTAAAGAATATTTTATTCATCATATTTTAAAACTACTAGGTGAAATAAACCATTTTCAATAAATATTGTACACTCTTTTAAAAGTACTCACTAGCAGATTGCGTAGCAAAATAATGAATGAAGATGTGACGGATTCGATTTCTGTGCAGCGATTTCTGTGCCTGCATTGTCGTCATTTCGCGAAACTAAATTTTCATACTGGTTAGATAAAATTCCCCTAAATACTCATAAATGTAAAATCGCCTGAAACTCGAATACTGATTGTTAAATTCATGCCCTGATCTAAAAGCTGTATTCCACTATCGAAGATTTTATTGTTTCCATGGCAACAACGCATTCCATTGAAATCATATCGAATGAGTTCAGAATCGGGGCCTAAGAGCAAGGTTGTAATGGCGAATGAGACCCACTCCATAGCCTTAATCTCTTTTCTTCGCATCAATGCTGAGTGACGTCAGTTTCGGCCTTGAATGAGCGCCAACCGCTGTCAACGCCATCTATTGTTTGAAATTTGAACTAAAATCAAGAATCACAGTAAAAAAACTCCCGCCATCATACATAACCCTCCTGCAAGAATTTTTTAAATATCTGTCACCGTTTGCTAGTTATTGAATTTTAAAATCCATCAGTCATTTTTGGGACACCCGGTATGAGAAATAAATTTCTAATTAATATATAAATTCTAAGATTTGTCCTCTCTTAGTGCTGAACATGTGCAAACTTTGTTACTTTGATGTCCCCTGTGTTACTGACGTTTTTTCTTTATCTTAACATAAAAAAAAACTTTCTTTAGAATCAGAGGGTTAAATATGCAATCACTAATATATATAAATAAGTATGACTAAGATTTTATTATATTACTATACTTTTTACCTAATTATATAAAGTTTTATATTGTGAGAATACTAAAAAGGAGACATAATATGTCCATTTTGTGAGAAAATATATACATGTACAAAAAATTATGTGGCAGTGAGAAAGAATATTCATATCAAAATGATAAAATTGTAAAAATACTTTTTTACTTTCATAAGACAAAATAGGGAGATTATTTAAAATATGGTAACACAGGCGTTTCCAAGTGTAGTAAATAATATTTTTAAAAAAGTGTGCTGCTGATATTCAATTTATATTCTTGAAGATGTATACAATCCTTTCAAAGTTTTTTTTACTTCATTTTTAGTGAAAAAATTTTTGAAAAAAAAATTCTCAAAAGGGACCTTTATTTTTAGAATGACCCAACTATGACCTCATGTGGTCAAGGGTGTGGTCAAATTTGGACTATCAAATGACTGCTGATTGGAAAATGGTAGCCACAACCAATAAAGAGAAGGTGATAAGAGTTGTAATTATTATTGCAAAATATAATTGAGGATGTCTTCAGTTTCCATAGAATTGAATTCAGTATGTATTGTGTTTTTGAACCATTAAGAATGTGCCTAATCATCATATAGTATTATAGTATATTATTTCTCCTGTCAACATCCCTTTTTCTAAGAAAATATGAAATGCAGAACAACGAATGAGATACCATATGAAAGGTTTTAGAACCGGCTTCTGACATAGCCCGCTTAACAATTCGTTAAAACATGTTTTTGATTAAAATTTGCTGAAATTAAAAAATTAAATCGGCATTGTTTTCATGAAAGAAATGAAAGGTTTTTCTGAAATTATTATTGCCAAAAAAATAAAATACCACATTATATGATGCTCATAGCATTTATTATAAAAAACACCGCACGGGTTTATTTTATACTTATGATTAAAAAGCGAAATTGAAATTGAAATGTTTAGATTTATATTTCTAAGTCCCATGGTTTTCTCGAAGCGGATGACGTCATCCTCTAATGCAGTCAAAATACAATTGTTCATTTTTTTTCTCGCGCGTGCCTTTAGCAATCTTGGATCAGTTTTTACTATAACTTTGATGGAATAAATTAGATGATATTCTGGCTTGACTAACAACCAAATGTTGTTTGCAGATATTTTTATCCTTGCTTTTTCTTTAGATGTTTAAACTTGCATCTAATAAATATTACATATTGATAAAAAAATGATACTTCTCTATTATCCCGTCGACCACTTTTCATAACAAAAAACTATCGCCAAATAAACGGGAGAATGTTGCCATTGGAATATCAAAAAATAAATAAAATATAAGAATTTAAGGACACAATTGTTATTTTAATTAATAAAATAACTACTAAATCAGTAAAACATAATGAAAAATACATGCAAATGTCGAATGTAAAACCACTAGATGACGTAACAAACACGCATAATGATTCTGATATCAAGCAAATGGGACTGCATTTTTGACGTTTAATCTTACAGTTTGGCGGTAGTTTTTTGTTATGAAACGTGGTCGACGGGTTAATAGAGAAGTACCTAAAAATATTAGATTTGAGTGCGAAATCTTCGTACGGGCCCTCTGGTAGTATATTATTTCTCCTGTCAACATCCCTTTTTCTAAGAAAATATGAAATGCAGAACAACGAATGAAATACCATATGAAAGGTTTTAGAACCGGCTTCTGACATAGCCCACTTAACAATCCGTTAAAACATGTTTTTGATTAAAATTTGCGGAAAATTAAAAATTAATTCGGCATATTTTTCATAAATGAAATGAAAGGTTTTCCTGAAATTATTGTTGCCAAAAAAATAAAATACCACATTATATGATGCTCAGCCATAATTATAAAAAATACCGCATGGGTTTATTTTATATTTATGATTAAAAAGCGGAATTGAAATTGAAATGTTTAGATTTATATTTCTGTGTCCCATGTTTTTCTCCGTAGCGGATGATGCCATCCTCTAATGCAGTTGAAATACGATTGTTAATTTTTTTTTCTCGCACGTGCATTTTGCAATCTTGGATCAGTTTTTACTATAACTTTGATGGAATAAATTAGATGATATTCTGGCTTGACTAAAAACTAAATGTTGTTTGCAGATATTTTTATCCTTACTTTTTCTTTAGAAGTTTAAACCTGCATCTAAGAAATATTACATATTGATAAAAAATGGTACTTCTCTATTATCCCGTCGACCACTTTTCATAACAAAAAACTATCGCCAAATAATTGGGAGAACGTTGCCATTGGAATATCAAAATAAATAAATAAATAAATATAAGAATTTAAGGACACAATTGTTATTTCAGTTAATGAAATAACTAATAAATCAGTAAAACATAATGAAAAATACATGCAAATGTTGAGTTAAAAACCACTTGATGGCATAACAAACACGTATAATGCTTCTGACATCAAGTAAATGGGACTGCATTTTTGGCGTTTAATCTTACAGTTTGGCGATAGTTTTTTGTTATGAAAAGTGGTCGACAGAATAAAAAGAAGTACCTAAAAAATATTAGATTTCAGTGCGAAATCCTCACACGGGCCCTCTGGTCTTCTCTTAATTTAGTTATACGTCTTCTGTCTAATGAGTATGATTTTAAAGTCCTTTCTCCATTTAAAATAGGATGTCTAGTTAATTCTCTAAAAATTTTATATCTTATTAGTGATGAGTTAATCATCCGAAGCCGTATAAGTAACTATCCGGTCATTTCTGAGTGGGGCCTAAAAAGTGCATTTTATATGCAACCAGAAAATATAAATAAAATACTTTAAATTAAAAGTATACGAAAATAACTAATAAAAATATAAAAAAGCATGTATAATGCTTCTGACATCAAGTAAATGGGACTGCATTTTTGGCGTTTAATCTTACAGTTTGGCGATAGTTTTTTGTTATGAAAAGTGGTCGACAGAATAAAAAGAAGTACCTAAAAAATATTAGATTTCAGTGCGAAATCCTCACACGGGCCCTCTGGTCTTCTCTTAATTTAGTTATATGTCTTCTGTCTAATGAGTATAATTTTAAAGTCCTTTCTCCATTTAAAATAGGATGTCTAGTTAATTCTCTAAAAATTTTATATCTTATTAGTGATGAGTTAATCATCCGAAGCCGTATAAGTAACTAGCCAGTCATTTCTGAGTGGGGCCTAAAAAGTGCATTTTATATGCAACCAGAAAATATAAATAAAATACTTTAAATTAAAAGTATACGAAAATAACTAATAAAAATATAAAAAAGCACGTATAATGCTTCTAACATCAAGTAAATGGGACTGCATTTTTGGCGTTTAATCTTACAGTTTGGCGATAGTTTTTTGTTATGAAAAGTGGTCGACAAAATAAAAAGAAGTACCTAAAAAATATTAGATTTCAGTGCGAAATCCTCACACGGGCCCTCTGGTCTTCTCTTAATTTAGTTATACGTCTTCTGTCTAATGAGTATGATTTTAAAGTCCTTTCTCCATTTAAAATAGGATGTCTAGTTAATTCTCTAAAAATTTTATATCTTATTAGTGATGAGTTAATCATCCAAAGCCGTATAAGTAACTAGCCGGTCATTTCTGAGTGGGGCCTAAAAAGTGCATTTTATATGCAACCAGAAAATATAAATAAAATACTTTAAATTAAAAGTATACGAAAATAACTAATAAAAATATAAAAAAGCACGTATAATGCTTCTGACATCAAGTAAATGGGACTGCATTTTTGGCGTTTAATCTTACAGTTTGGCGATAGTTTTTTGTTATGAAAAGTGGTCGACAGAATAAAAAGAAGTACCTAAAAAATATTAGATTTCAGTGCGAAATCCTCACACGGGCCCTCTGGTCTTCTCTTAATTTAGTTATACGTCTTCTGTCTAATGAGTATGATTTTAAAGTCCTTTCTCCATTTAAAATAGGATGTCTAGTTAATTCTCTAAAAATTTTATATCTTATTAGTGATGAGTTAATCATCCGAAGCCGTATAAGTAACTAGCCGGTCATTTCTGAGTGGGGCCTAGAAAGTGCATTTTATATGCAACCAGAAAATATAAATAAAATACTTTAAATTAAAAGTATACGAAAATAACTAATAAAAATATAAAAAAGCACTTGAATAAAGATTTCGGGACATAATTTTTTTTCATGAGCCTTCTGACAAAATACTACTGGGCCCTAAACGTGATTATCTACGGGTGGGGCTCAAGTAGTACTTTGTATCTGGGCCCCATTCGGAAACGACCGGCTAGTATATAATAAAAAATCAGCAATAGTTCTGTTTATCGTCTAATCTTTCGCAATCGGGTTCATAGCCGATGTGGCCCACAAACTCGCTAGCTCTAAAATCGCTGAAATACATGATTAACTAATTTTTTTTTGTAGACTTGTAAAGCGGAGTTTCACATTCTTACTTAAAACTGCTGCTCAGATATGGCACAATTACCTAAAATTTTCAACACACAGTGTGACCCCCTTGATGTATTATTATCTAAAATTGCTGAATTACATAGTTACCTATTTTTTAGCACATTTGTTATGCTAAATTTCACGCATCTACCTATTACTGAGATATCGCAAAATAACAAAGGAAATCTGACTCCCATTTAACCCTCTTTAGTGGCTGAATTTCTAAAATCGCGGAAATACATGTTTAACTATTTTTTAGTAGATTTGTTGTCTTGAATCTGTGATTTCAAGCTCATAACTAAAAATGCTGCGAACATTCGAAATGACCTAAAATTTTTGCCCCCATTTAGTCCCCCCCCCCCCTTAATAGGTGAATTTCTAAAATCACTGGAATATGTGTTTAATTATTTTATAGCAGATTTGTTATCCTGAATTTCACTCTTTTATCCAAAACTACTGATGAGATATGGTGAAAAAGTGAAATCATCGAAAATTATCGACCCCCTCCCATTTAACTCCTTTAGTAGTTGAATTTCTAAAATCGCCTAAAATGCATGTTTAACTATTCTTTAGTAGATTTGTTGTCCCAAAATTCACGCTCCTAACTATAACTTCTACTGAGATATGGCAAAATGGCATAAAACATTCGACCCCCATTTAAACCCCTTAGTGTCTGAAATTCTAAAATCGCTGAAATATGTGTTTAACTATTTTTTCAGTAGATTTGTTATCCTGAGTTTCATGAATCTACCTATAATTTCTACTGAGATATGGCAAAATGACCTAAAATATTTGACCTCCTATTTAACCCCCTTAGTCGCTGAATTTCTAAAATTGCTGAAATATATGTTTATCTATATTTTTTGTAGATTTGTTATCTTGAATTCCGAGCTCCTAACTAAAAATGCTGCTGAGTTATAGCGAACAGGCAAAATGACCTAAAGTGTTCGACCCCCCCCCCCCCCCCATTTAACCCCCTTAATTGATGAATTTCTAAAATCGCTGAAATATGTGTTTAATTATTTTTTTAGTAGATTTGTTTTCCTGAATTTCACTTTCCTATCTAAAACTGCTGCTGAGATATGGCGAAAACGCAAAATGACTAAAAACTTTCGACCCTCATTTAACCCCCTTAGTGGTTGAAATTTTAAAATCGCTGAAATATGTGTTTAACTAACTTTTAGTACATTTGTTATCTTGAATTTCGCGCTTTTAACTAAAACTGTTGTTGAAATATGGTGAAAAGGCAAAATGACCTAAAACTTTAGACCCTCCATTTAACCCCCTTAGTGGTTGAATTTCTAAAATCGCTGAAATACGTGTTTAATTATTTTTTTAGTAGATTTGTTATCTTGAAGCTTACGCTCTTACCTAAAACTGCTGATGAGATATGGTGAAAATGTGAAATCACCAAAATTTTTGACCCCCTCCCCCATTTAACCCATGTAGTGGTTGAATTTGTACAATCACCTGAAATACAAGTTTAACTATTCTTTAGTAGAATTGTTATCCCAAATTTCAGGCTCTTACTTAAAACTCCTGCTGAGATATACCGGAAAGACGAAATTATCTAAATCTTTCGACCCCCTTATGCTGTGAATTTTCAAAAATCCTTTCTTAGTACGTGCCTACATTGTGTAAAGAACATGTCTCCCAAATTTCATTGTTCTAGGACAAACGGTTGATGTTCGGCATTGATTATGAGAAAATCAAGCTACTCCTTTATAAGTATATAGATAAGAGTGTGACTGCAAGGAGTCATCTGATGTCAGCATTCATATGTCAAGGTATGCTTCTATAAATAAAAATACTTAAGTAGCAATTTTATGAATTATGGAATTTATTTAATTAAGGTTATTTATAGATACTAGAGATATAAGTAAATAGAAATGATTTGTGCTATGTCAACATGACATATTTTAATAACAGAAAAAATGTTAAAAATGAAGAAGGTATAATTAGCATTCTGCTGAATTTAACATTTTAAATGCCAATGTTCCCGAAAGGGAACATCAAGTTTGTGGACTTACAAAAATTATTATTTATTAACAAAAGTAGACTTAATTTTTTATAAAAAAAAAAAACTATTTCTGTTATATAATTATTTTAGCTTACAATTTTTACTAGGATTGTTAAAAAATTCACTTGAAATTTCTAAAAGATGCAAAATTTATGAAGCTTCAAAGTTATGATAAATAAGGACCATGTTACAGAATAAACATGCTAAATAATAGTTTGCAATTAAAATGTTTTTACTATAAGACATCAAATTCTGTTGTTCCCAAGTATAGATGGTACACTCTTCAAGGATTCTAAACTTTCATTCAAACTCTGAGTGAGACGAAAAAGTTAAGAAAAAGTCCAGCTTATGAAAACTATAGAGGATTTTGTTAAAAGACACAGCAACATAAATAAAACTAAGTCACATCAGTAAGACATTAGGTAATGAATGATCGTATTATACAGGGCATCATAGGAAACACGGGTATTGTTACAGTAGGATTGCCTCCACAACTGCAGGCGATTGTTCATCTTCCGCTGTAGGGTTAGATAACATTTCCCCCGTTTTAACTTTAGCCACACTGCTTACCATTTAATTAAAATAACTATTTGCATGATGGAGGATAAAATAATTGCAACATTTTCTGAAGGAAACAAAAAAGTTTATTAAAACTGTAGGTTATATTGAGCAAACACATCTTTTGAAAGATACATCATCACTGGCACATTATGAGTCAAACTTTCAGTAACTTCTAAAGTCCAAACAAACATATTTCATTTATACTGCATATATTAACAGCATATATTACTAAATAAAACACTCCCAAAATAAAGCCTATTTGCCAAAGCTACTTACATGTTGAACTGATTTGTAAAAATACAACTTCCCAAATATATACATCAAACACAATACAAAATCTGCATTCTAATGTTGCCAAGTTAGTAAATATCAGTTTCAATAAGTGAAAGACACACCCACTAGAACAAAATGACATCAAAGGAAACAACAAATCAGAAAAAGGTTAACTAAAAAGTAACAGAAAATTAACTTCACTACCAACCACTCATCCATATGCTGAAAAAAGGTAAACAAGCATGCACACTTGCTGTAAGTACTAGACTATTGAATTTAAACATTAAAAATGATTAACTATATAAGATACTTAGAAAACAAATTAAACTAAAAATAGAAGCAAGCTTTTATATGGTGGTGGTGGCTATTAAAAAAAAGTGAGGAGCTGGGAAAAGACAAAAATATAACTTTAAGCCTACAACCACTGAGATTGGCGTTATGGCATGGCACTCAGTAGCAATTTGCTGTTTTTCTCCCTGTTTTTCTCACTGTAAACTTTCGATTTAAGGTAACACCATACAGCAAACTCTACACGCTCTTCAGTAGTCAGCATTTAGACCTACAAATTAAAAAAAATTAAAAACTAAATTGAAAATTAAACTCCTATGATGCGGGACTTTTGGCTCATCCTCTATACGATCTGAAGGTACGAAACGGAGAGCATTGCGCAATGCAAATGACAGCTGAGTTTAATGCGGGACAGTGATGCCTTGACGTGTCAACCTAGGTAAACAACACCATCTCATGGTGGCTGCAAGAACTGTTGTCATTCTAGCAGCTGAATTACGTCAAGATGCATGGCAAGTTAGGATAGGAATTTTAATAATGTAAACAAACTATAGGAAAAAATTAACTTTTTTACTCACTGGCCACTGGCCAGTACATGGATTTTTTTTACTCACCAGTTTTTTTAAACACTGGCCAATAACAAATTTACAAATACTTGATAAAAAATTGCAAAATTTGTCAAACGATTGCAGAATAAATAGCGAAATTCGTCAAATGGTGTCGGGCTAGAAATTACGACATACGTCAAATCTCAAATGGTCTCAGGAAATTCAGCAAATTGTCTCGGTTAATAAATCGCAAAATTTGTCAATCAATTGTAGAAAAATCACGAAATTCGTGAAATGACTGCAAAAAAAGCTAATTTTGTCAAGGAATCGTGGAAATAAATAGCAGATTTTGTCAATCGATCGCGAAAAATATAGTGAATGTAGCAAAATTATTGCAAGAAAAAAATTAATTTCATCAAACTATTATGGAGAAATTCGTCACATAGTCTGGAGAAAAAAATTTGCAAAATTCGTCAAATGATCTCTGGAGAAAAATCGTGAAATTCATCTAACAATCGCGAAACAGTATTGCAAAATTCTTCGAACGACAGCGGAAATAAAGTGTGCAATTTGTTGAACGTTCATGGAAAAAATCGTGAAATTCGTTAATCAACAGTTGATAAATCACGAAATTCGTCAATCGATAGCGGAAAAATCATAAAATTCATCAAATGGTCTCGGGGGAAAAAAAATGCGAATATCGTCAAATGGCTTCGAGGGGAAAATATCACTATGATTTCGGGAAAAAAATCTGAAATTAGGCAAATGGTTTTGAAATTCGCCAAGCAACAGTGAGAAAAAAATCTTTTTACATTCAATCATTGCAATTGCCGAATGTGAGTATTAAGTTTGGTCAGTGGCGGCAATAAAGTCAATCGCCAAATTTTCAGTATTACTCGCCGATTGGTGAGTAGCAAGTGCTGATTTTGTCCTATAAAACAAACTGAATAGAAACGGAACGGACTTTAAAAAATAAAGGAAATAAGGTAAGTTTCTTTATATATTTATGATAATAAAGCTATTTAAGATAAAAGAATAGAAATAAAGATATTATAAGTATAATATGAAAGTATAAAAAAGTACTGAAATATATGGAAGTATTGAAGTACTGAAATATATGAAAGTATAGAATAATATACTGAAGTATATTAAAGTATATGCTGTGGAAAATGGAGTGATATGGAAGTATGGTGATAAGAAATGGCCTATATATTTATCAATTTGACGAATTTCATAATTTTTCACAATTGATTGACAAATTTTGCCAAAGACAATTTGCCAAATTTTCTGATTTCTTTCCCGAGATCCTTTGATGGATGTCGCGATTTCTTTCACGACACCATTTGACAAATTTCGCTATTTATTCCACAATCATTTGACAAATTTCAAAAAAAAATTTATCAAGTATTTGTAAATTTGTTACTGGCCAGTGCTTAAAAAAATCCATGCAGTGAGTAAAAAAGTTAATTTTTACCTATAGGGCAGTTGCAATGGACGTCACCTTGAAGGTAAACAGTATAAATAGGCAGTTCTGATTGGTGGAATTACAGTTACCTCCAAGTGAATACAATGGTTGATCAGCTGATTGCAACTGCCCTATAAGGCTGAACCCATCTCATCTCTACTTCTCATCCCCTTCCCCTGCTTTCTTCCCTCTCACTGTTTTGTGCAGAATTGAGAATGTTTATGACTTTTCCTAAGTATTCCACATAGTTTGATATCTGTTAGAAATATTTTTTACTTTCTTATCTTATGAAAGAGTTTTGAGATAGATCACGTGGTTCAGCTTCCGCCCAGTTCTTGTAATTTTTTTTCGTTTCTCTTTCTGAATTTTTCGCATAGTGCATTTTGTTAGTAATAGAGGGTGAAGATAGAACGATATTTATACTTTGATTCTTTGATAGATATGGCTAATCAAGAAAGATTTTTAACAGTACAGGAAGCTATTGAATATTTTAACTCCTTGCCAGATTCAGATGTTTTGGTTGATTCTGTCATAGATATTTACCAATTGCCTCCGTATGAAAGTGGAGCTATAACAGATGAAGAAGATGTAAATGAAAATTAATTTAAAAAAATTATGCCTGTAGATGTTTGCGGACAAGTAGAAGTTTTCACACATAGATCGGTTGATGTATCAGATGACAAGACAATTGCTTCTGTACCTTCTACATCAAAAACTCAGCCAAGCTTGAAGAGAAAGAGAAAATCAAAGAAAGAAAATATGAAGCCGAGCTGGAATAAAAATGCATCTTTCGAAAAATCTTTAGAAACTATAAGTAATATAAAGCTATGAGAATAGTTTTCTGAATTAACAAATTTATCTCCAGCTGAATATTTCCACAAATTTATGCCAATGGAATATTTAGCCCATTTATCAGAAATGACAAAACTGTATGCAATGCAAAAAGGGGAAGAAATTGATGTAGACGAAAAGATATTGGGCAATTTTTTGGGTTACTCTTATTTAGTGGCTACCATACTGTTCCTGGTGAGGATTTATATTGGGGCACTTGTGCAGATTTGTCCATTCCAATAATTGCTTCAGTTATGTCTAGAGCCCGATTTAAGAAAATAAAGAAGTATTTTCATATTATTGATTCAAGTGATTTGAAACCAGGAGATAAATTGGGCAAAATTTCTCCCTTTTATGAAGAACTTGAAAGAAATTTTCATCAATTTGGATTCTTTCGCAGAAAACTAAGAATTGATGGTTCCATACTATGGTCATTGTACAGCAAAAATGTTCATAAAGGGTAAGCCTTTACAATTTGGCTTCAAAATTTGGATACTTTGTTCTGATAATGGTTACCCATATGCAACGAAAATTTACAGTAGAAAAAGTTCAGAAGCAATATTCCCCTTGGATCAAGAGTTGTATGAAAACTTTTATTGCATATTGAAAATCCATAAAAACACAAAATATTTTTTGATAAATTTTTTACATCTTATAAACTTATGGTGGATTTATCAGACAAAGATTTTAAAACAACTGGCACAATTTGGGATACCAGAACAGTACAATGTCCTCTACAATCATCAAAACAAATGTCCAAATGTGAGTGGGGAAAGTACAATTTTCAGTGTGATGGAAAATTTTACATGTGCCGATGGAATGATAGTTCTGTTGTTACTATAGCATCGAATTACAATACTCATGAACCAATGGGTGACGCAAAGAAAGAAAGAAAGTAGATTTTTCCCAGCCACATCTTGTAAAATGCTATAACGAAGGTATAGGTGGAGTTGATTTGTTAGACAGACTTCTCGGAAGTTACCGTCCTATGTTCCGTAACAAAAAGTGGTACTGGAACTTATTCAGCAATGCACTAAATATGGTTGTTGTTGCAGGAGAGATTTTACATACTGAATTACACCCCAACATAACATCAGAACTGTCACACCTGAATTTTCAAAGAGAGGTAACTTTGAGTTTACTTTGAATGAAGCCGAAGATTCATTCTATTCCAGGTCCGTGTGCCCATCTAGTACAGTCTGCACAACAATTGGATATGCATTATCTCAAAGATGCTGTGTAGTTTGCTAAAAAAAGGTGTCTTTTGAATGCCAAAAACGACTGCATGAACACTGTTTTCCCTCTTATCACAGGCAGTGATGCAAACTATAAAAAATAATAATTTGGTACGGTAATTTGCATTTTATATAATTATTATTTGTGGTTTTATGTAGTTAATGTTTGTAGTTAATTTTTATTTATATAATATTTGTAGTTAATTTTATAATTAATATTCATGTAGTTATTTGTGCCTTTAAAAAAATTGACTAATTAATTATTTATATATATTATTTAATTGTTTCTTTTTGTTTGATTATTTTATAAAGTATAATATTTAACACACAAATTTCCCATAAATAATTTGACTATTATTAAACTATCAAATGTTTATTACCTGATATCATGAATAATTTTATTAATTTCTTCTTCCATTGTTTAAATAGATGCATTTTAGTTCTTTTTTATACCTGGAACAGAGAGTGACATTTAAAAGGTTTAATCTCTTCATTACTTTGCTTATTTGGAATTGTTAATCGGGTATTTTCTTTTGCAGATAATTTTTAGTCTACTTATTTAATTATAGGATTATTTAATATTAATTCAAAATCACACAACGCATATTCTAAATTTAATTATTATTAATTACTGAACTCTTAACATGAGCATTGTTAAAGTTAAAACTCGCATCATTCTATCGCCAGAATAATTATTTTATTTTTATAAGTATTCTATAATTATCAACATGGCTTTATGGTGGATTGGGTGCATGCTAGACAGAATTAATTAGAATTAACAGTGATTCAATTAAAGTGTAGTTTTCTGTCTAGAAACTTTTTTGAGGATTAGTATTAGATACTGTTGCCAAGTTAAGCCAAATCTTTTTGAGAAAATAATTGCAGAAAACTTCATTTTTAAGAAAATTAATCATTCAGTTCACCCGTCACTCTTATAGGTTGGTAAAGCTGCACCCTGTCGGTAGCTCAGTGGCAGAGACACTTTTTCACTCTGATTTAGCAAAAATTCAGCAATTATAAATTTATTTAGTATTTCTACAGGCCTATCCTATACCATCTCTACAAATTATATATATTTTCCTTGTATGTTTCACAAAATTAAACATTTAAAAAAATAGTAAAATGTTTTGATTTTTGGCCAATTTGTTAAATATTTTCTTCTTTGTTATAGTGTTCTCATCTTTCCTCCACTGACTAGTTCACTAAGGCACCTGACACACAAATATATCGACAATTTTTATTGTCCTAACTTATGCAGTTTTTCTATTGGCCAAGAAAATCAACGGAGAATAGTAATTGGTCTTACTGATAAATTAGTCAGGTAACTATTTTTTATTAGTTTTTCAGAAAAAATTAGAATTTTGCAAAGTTAATGAAGAAACTTGTATCCAATTATATATTGTGCTGAATATGAATATCACAAATCTTCATTTATTAAGGCACTGGTTCTCAACTTGTATATTTCAATAAAGCTATCGCAAGATTCTACGAACTAACAGAAGTATTTTAAAATGCAACATTCTAAGTTCTGCAATTTTCTAGGTAATGAGGTTTAGTGTCATAGAAATGAATTTCCTCCCAAATAAGAAGTGTCAGAGAATTGCAATGAAAAGAATAATATTTATATATATCATATTCTATTAGTTTCCCCCTCAATTATTACCAAGAATACTTCAATATTACAATTTCAAAAAATAAAGTAATTTTGGCTAGATCCTTGGAAAAAGATTATCCAAAAATTTTATCTTCCAAATTCTACCAAAATATTTTCCTTAATCTATGACAGAGAATGTTACTAAATAAATTAAGAGACATAATCTTTTTAATCATCTATACTAATAAAATAAAGTTTGTGTTATTTGATCATGCTGTTCCCCAATGGCGAATTTTCCTGCCAGGCAAAAGACAACCAAAAATTCAAAAAACTATCGCAATATATGAGCCCCTAAGTATCATACCGTTCACAGAAACTGAATGAAATTTTGGTTTAAAGTATTCTGAGGTACGCAATCAAAAACAATAAACTCTAACAGTTATGGTTACAGTGACAAAATTTCGAAAATTTCAAATGGCAACACTTATTTTGTTTTAAATTGGAATGTGATCTTCATAGTGAAAAACCATAAAAAGTGTTGGAATGGTACCTGTAGTGCTAGACAGACTAAGAAGAAAAGTAAAAACAACCAATAAGGGTAGAGAAGCAACAAAAATAAAATATTTTATTGTGTTTCACAAATTTTCCACTTTGCATACAGCAAATGGTGGATAGCACTGAACAATAAAGTGTTTTACTTTCTGTTGCTTTTCTGTCCTTTATTGGTTGTTTTCGCTTTTCTTCTTAGTCTGTCTAGCATCATCGATTTTCATGCTACAGTTATGGCATGCTTGTATGTGACAAAGTAACAAGTTGTTCCTGAACATGGTGAATTAAAAGAAAAACATTTGGTGTTCAAGCTCTATCAAACCATAAAAGCTCTACCCTTTTTCAACGCTTTTTATGGTTTTTCCCTATGAAGATCACATTCCAATAAAAAAAAAAAAATTAGGTGTTGCCATTTGAAATTCAGCATTGAATAAAATATCGTCATAGGCCAACGATTTGTTTTTTTAGCCGTTGAATATGTTGCAGCCATTTCATTGATGACATCGACAGCTCCTTTTGGTAAATTATAGAAAGTCATTATTTCCGGTTTCTTAGATTCTCCAATAGTGAGTTCTATTGCATTATCATTATGCATTGTTTGAAGAAAAGGAACATTTTTAATTTTTTTTCGGTATATATGAAACAATAGTCGATTCTTTCTGAAACCCAAACATCAAAGAGTAGACATCCCTTTTCTTTGTATTAAAAAATATTGGAGGAATTTCTTTCTTATTTTTTCTCGAAGTTCCAACAAGTGTTATTTTTTTCAAAAGTTCTTGTGATAGTGGATAACAAGTGTACCAGTTATCCATAGTGGGATTTCTTCCTGAATTATACGGAGGTTCTATCAGTCTTTCACAACACAACTGGGAGTGTTTTGTTTTTGAAATGGACCTTTTGGCTGCTGATCTGTATACATTTCCATTTTCCAAGTATAAAACACTCTTGAATCTACAAGCGCAAAAACTTTTATTCTATACAGTAGAGGACCTATTATCCGGAATCCTGGGGACCGAGGGCTTCCTGGATTGTAGAATTTTCCAGATTTCGGGTCTTTCTGACAATTCTGGATTTTGGGTCCCCCCCCCCCTTTCCCCCGAAATCCAGAATTTTTAAAAAAAGACATAAAAATAACAAAATTAAAACAATCCCGTGTAGAATATTAATAAGACTTATGTTTTGAATGCTTTTAAATTGTGTAAACGAAAATTCTTGCATTATTCAATAATAACAATGAATAAATAAAAAAATAAAATGTATAATATTCTATAGTATATCTAATACTCTATCTACAAGCTCTACCCTTTTTTTTCTTTACAGCTACATAATTTACATAAAAAAAATTGATAGATTACTTTTAATAAATCTTATTTCTCAAATAGTCCCCCCCCCCCCCCCCACCGAAATTCCACCGGTATTTTTTGAAAACATAAAAATATCAAAATTGAAACAATCATATGTAAGATATGAACATAAACTTACCTTTTGTTTTTACTTTTTAATCAAACAAATTCTTGCACTAGTCAATGGTAACAATGAATAAATAACAAAATAAAATCGGCCAACTTGTATTATTTAATCAACAATTTTTATGCTTTTTTTAATTACATAATTTACATTAAAAATGATCAATATTTTTAATATGTCTTATTTTTTAAACAAATGTGCGCTGCTGCCGAATCCACTCAAGTAAAACTTTGTCCACATCTGTGTTTTTAGCTAGTTTTTCTTGAATCCATTAATTCTGGAACATCAGAATGTGCATAAAAGGATAAAATTTTATCATTTTGTTGTTTGATATCGTATACAGTTGATAAGCCTATCAGAGTTTCCCCCAGGTTTAAAAAGGGGCAGGGTGCTGCTGGTGAGAAAAGGGAACTTTTTTTATTCTAAAGGGCACTTTTTGTTATTCTTAAGGGCACTTTTTGGATTTTTGAGGGCACTTTTCAGATTTTTAAGGTCACATTTTTAATTGTTAAAGGTATTCTTTTGGTTTTTAAAGCCAGTTTTGATATTTCAAAGTCAAAACACTCTTTTTAGGACAATATTGAGTCAGTTTTTACTATGAAAGCAAATTTTTTAATGCAAAAAGGAGAAAGGGCACTTTTTTACTGAGGGCAAGAAGGGTGCTAATTATTTTACTGGAGGGGGCAAGAAGGGTGCTAATTATTTTTATAAGGGGCAAGAAGGGTGCTATTTTGTAAACCAAAGGGCAGGCAGGGTGCGGCACCCTTCTGAAACTGTCTGGGAGAAACTCTGAATGTTGAATTCTTCACTCAATCTCTTTGGCCAATTTTCTAAGAATTTCGACCTTTTTTGAATAGAGAGCATTAAATGTTTGCATTTATTGCTGCTGCTAGAACCATCGGCAGATCTTTTTGACATTTTTGTATGTTAAAAGGTCACCAAATTTAATTAAACTGAAGCATAAACAAGTATACTGACTCGAAAAAAAAAAACACGTGAAAAAAGAGTCAAGAATAACGATAACTGAATGTGACCCACGTGAAAAGATTCTAAAAGACACACTGTTGCCAGATTTTGAAAAAATATATAAGATTTATTTGAACATTTTACTTAACATTATCGATATTTTTCTTACTGTCGCATGTCCATGGAGGTAAATAAACAGCAAAACGTTATGTTACATTGCTTTTTCAAATTGGCAACACTTGCATTTTGCTTACTTAACTTTGTCTGTCACGTTATTGTCAAATGTAGCACAAATTTAATGTTTTTTCGCAAAATTTGGGTGGTTGTATTGACTATGTAGGAAAACTTTTTACACGACGGTTTTTAACCGTTTTCGCGAATTCTTACAGAAAAATTTAAAAACCGTGAGCAGATAGACCGTTCTGGAATGGCTGAGAAGTTGAGGGAGGATACAAGAAAATAAACAGGTCCTCTACTGGACTTCAATGTTTTTTTTTTTTTTTGGCATACATTGGCAAAATAGGCATCTCCCTCTAAAAGATTCTAATTTTTCATTTATTGTTATGTACTCTCCAACTTTGTACGATGTTTGGCAGTTAAAAAATTCATTTATTGGAGCCAGTTTATCCAATTCTTTCCTGCTCTGGCGAGTTTGCATATTATCAAAGCGAAGGCATCGTAATAAAAAATAAAAACGTTATGATGACATAGTTGTGCGGAATATTTCTATTCCAATGTCATCTGTTGCCCAAAGATCTTGTATATATACATGTGATGATTTATGCAAACCAGTGAGATAAAGCAATCCAATAAATGCTTTAATTTCAGTTTCTTTAGTTTCCTTTGCATCTCTTTCTTGAGGAAAATGCTCTTGTATCGAGAAATATAATGTATAAAAATGTTAGTCCATTGCACCAATTTCTTTATCAGATCAGAAGATATAAGAAGATTCCACAGGAGAAGTGACATTTTTTGAAACGTATGTAGTTTCTGTGAGTTTGGATATTATGTTTTTATCAGAAATTCTAACCTTTGCACGGAATTTCTCTTTATTCCATTTTGTTGTGTTATCCATTTCAATCAAAAAAATTGCTTTCTAAATAAGATTTGATTTCAATCGATTCATCATCTTGCTCTTCTTTATCTTCCTCGATACTAACAGCATTCAGCAAATTTCTTAAATGTTGCATTTCTTCATCATAAATGCAGTAACAAAAGAACGATTTACATATGTCTACCTGTACTCAGAGCTGTTACAGAAATAGATATGAGATAACCATACATGGCGATTACGATAGATCTATTTTTAGAATTCTTTCACCGTTTCTCCCCTTCCAAGGTCTCCTCCTCCCCAACCTTTGAGGCAGCTACACAAAGACTCGTCCATTTTTGAAAAAAGGGGGACACTGGGTGTGAGATACCCAGTGCGATCAAACATCTTTTAAGTGATAAAACGCATTAGGGGCTGTCCATAAATGATGTCACACTTTTTTTCAATATTTTTGATCCCCCTCTTCCCCCCCCACCTTGTCACATGTCACGCTATTACATAGACATATACTTAGAGTTCAAAAACAAAGCACTACGTTATAGATCATGTTTCAAATTTTATTTTTCAACTTTAACTATAAGTTTTAATGACATTTGTGAGCATAACAATAATAATTATTCATGTATTTATTTTGTATAAAATAAGATTAAGGTTTATGACAAAAACATAATTAATATACAATAAAGTAATACAATTAGTAATAAAATATTTATATATTTTTTGAAAAGAAAGGAATATAAGTGAAAACAAATCATGTGAAATTTGTTTTAGTCCGATTAAAAAATACACTTTAATAAATAAAATTTAATCTGCTGATTTTAATGATTTCATTTAAACCAAAATGTGTGATGTCACCTTCTTACCCCCTCCAACCCCCTTGTTACAAACTGTCTCAATTTCATGAACCACCCTCACCCCCTCCAAGCGTGACATCATTTATGGACGACCCCTTATGAATAATTTTAACTCTTGATTTTTTAAGATGCATTCTACTCATTTATTGGGTTAAATTAGTTACTCATTTGACTTATATGAGTTTTTTCTATGTATTTTTAGGTGCAGTCTACCGTACAAATGTATCCATGAAAAAATATATTGTACGTGTAAAGATATTGTCAAGATATCACAGTGCATCTGTTCACAACGCATCAATCTCCTTTTAGCTGAAAATTTGGACTTTTCAGCATTTATGTCTACTTACGAGAAAAAGAAAGTTATTAAAAACGATACTGTTGACAAAAGAATGTCTGATATGAAAGAAAAAAGTACACCACTTAGGTAATAAGAAAATTTGAAAAAATTCATTTTTAAATATATACAGTTAACTCTCTCTAATCCGCAATTCATACAAGGAAATTGACAGAAAATTTGGGTTTCTTTTGCTGTTTAATCTTCGCTTCTCTCTGAACCAGAAATTAATTTAATAATTTTAAAACATTATATTAACTTTTTATCAAAACAGTATTTCAAATTACATGTTGAATGAATTCCAAGATAAAATTACGCCAATGTTTTAGATAATTAAAACTAATTAGTGATGAATGTGCATTTCAATTTTGCTTATTTTATTGCTATTTATTGTTTGATATTGCTTACTTTAATGAAATTTAGAATCTTTTTTAATGTTGAAGAAATAGTTAATTTAAAATCATTACCTTTTCTTTTTAACATTCATTACTGCATTAATAATGATAACTTATTTTGTATGTGCAAAAGAAAAGAACGTCACAACCTTTAGTCCCAACTTTTGTAGATTAGTGAGAGTTTAACATATTAGTGGTGACACAGACTATTTTTTTTCTGTTAGCTTTTCTAATTATGCCTTTCTGTGTTCTTTCATACTATAACATTTCTTCTAAATTTTACCACCCTGCAAGCTTACATCAGGGTTCGAAATGGAAAAAATTACGAACCGGAACGCTATTTCAAAATTGTTGTTGACTAAATTCTTTTTTGAAAGTATAGACAACTTTTTTCTAACCATACAAAAACATTTTAAAAAATACATGCAAGATTCTAAATAATAAAGAAAGTTAGAGAGAGTACAATAAGCTAGATATATAACAGTGTTCCTACGCGACTGGAAAATATTGAAAACAGGGAATAGTCAGGGAAAATGACAAGTGCTCAAAAAGTCAGGGAAAATCACACTTTTTCCCTAAAACCTGGAAAAGTCAGGGATTTAAAAATATATATATGTTCTATCATGCGTCAAGATTCTTCCGACTTCTGAATTCAGTCTGCAAAAAATTCAGTTTTTTACTAGCAAGTAGTATTTTTGCTGAATTCATATTTTTAACATAATGATGTTTTAGCCATACAAATTTGTTGTATATATTTGTTTATACTTCTGCGAAAGAAATATTGAGCCATGTTAAGGTGGCTAAGATGAGATATCATGAAAATATTTAAATAAGACAAAGAAAGAAAATTATAAAGCAAGCAAAAAAGAAAAACTGTAGTTAAAATTAAATTGCTAAAAGACAAAAAAATTAAAAGTTACATAACAAACTGTTTCTGAAACAACACAAGTAAATGACATGGTAGTAGAAACGTCAAAAAATATTTGAATGGTTGATATGTGAAATCTAATTATATCAATAAAGTTACTTTGAACCCATCCAAATTGTATTTTTTTTAACTGTTTTTCATTTTTTATGTTTTAAATATGATGTAATACATTTTTACTTTCAGTTTTATAGATTACTTTTATTTTCAGAGGTATATTTAATCATTAAGATCTAGAATTGCTATTCGTATTTCTAAAAATGTCGTGAATTGTGGACATGTAATTTCAGGAAAAATGGTCTGGAAAAAACCTGGAAAAGTCAGGGAATTTTGTTATTCAAATAGAGTATGAACCCTGTATAAAACCGCTACGTTTACGTTGCGGAAAACGACGTAAATGACGTCTCTTTTGCTGATTAAAACAAGCGGAGTGTAAACAAATTACGTGTTTCTGGTAAGGCCTAAATTCAGGATGCTTGCATCTTCGTTATATCAAAAGATTAAAATTAAAAGCTTGAATGTGTGGCCTGTCATATTTATTTAGTCAATCAAATTTAAAAAGATTGGTTGTAGGATCGTGATCACTGTATGAAATATGAGTATCAAATATAAACAAAACATCAACAGTTAATTGTTTCACACTGCGTTTACCTTTAACGCAGGTCGCCAAGCCTGTAGCGAGAATTTGGCTGAAAACTGGTAAATGCATTGGCATCTGTTATATTTTCCTTCAAAGTAGGAATTTCATTTTAGACTAGGATTACAACTCACTAACGTAACATAAAAGTTAATTTTATTTTGAGAGGTTTTTTTTTAGGTAAAAGATTGAATTATATTTCGGGCTTGGAATTTTTCTTTTTATCTAAACCCGCATTAAGGTGGATTTATTTTGAGCTTTTTGCTTGTTAAATTTCCATAATTTACACACAAAACGAGAAAATTTTCATCATATGGCAAGATCAGTAAAGATTTATTTTTTTACTAGTGGTATGATGAATTAATCATATTTGTTCTTAATTTCAGGGACTATTCCTTAAACAAAATCAATAAATTATCAGCAAATAACATAGCTTAATGTGACAATAAAATAATTTTATATTATGATCCTTTGAATTTTTTCCCCATTTATTAAATAAATTATATACCTTTTAACTATGTATTTCTCGCAAATAAAAAAGCTAAATTTTTATTACAATAATTAATCCTGTAAAGAAAATAGTTCTATTAAATTCTGTACCTATACTAGTAAAAGAAGAGAATGTGCTTGCCTGTTTGTCTGCGCGTGTGTGCGATGGCTAGCAAAATCTACCGCACGTAGAACTCTGAAAATTCGGTTAAGGATAGTCCAAGGGCAGATCCTGGTGCACCTGAAGCTGGGATTTTTCATTTTTTTATAATTGGCCGAGATTTTAGTTAAGAACTCATCGAAAAAGGATTCTTTATTTGCAAATCGTTAAACGCCGCCCGTGCTCAGTTCCGAGTTTTCCGAAGAGACCAAAAATACAAAAAGAAAATTGCGAACCGTCGGGTGTAGCTTGTGGACCCGAAAAGGGACCGGAGCTGCTCCGGCCCTTTTCGGTATATATCGAGTGGGGTCTATAGCAACTGTCCGGAATCGGTTAATAGCCTTGTCATGTCCAGTATTAGATGAGTGTGATATGCAACTGGTCTTACACCAAATTAAACACCGTACTTTCTGATCAAAACACCGCCTTTGGTTTAAAAAAATATTAATAGTAACCCTTTGAAAAACTTATTTTTCCGCACGACATTTTGCGATTTTTAAAAATCCGTATCCACGCTTCCAATAAAGATAGAAAAAAATATTTACGTTCATTCCTGTTTCAAATTCTTTAATCCGTTTTAAAAATACAAATATTTTTTTTGAAGAAAATTCGTTTGAAAAATTCACCTTTGCGAATTTATTTTATCTTCTGCTATGTTTAAAATTTTACACTGGCTTCGTAAATGAAAAAATATACAATCCACAGACATCTAACTACATCTACATTCGTTTCCAGTTATGACGAAGCCTTCAGTTTCAAAATATATTAACTTTTCCAAAATCGTTCTTTTCCGTATGTCATTTCGCAATTTCCGCAATCTTTAAAAATCTATATCAGTGCATCTGTTCAATATGTGAAAAAACTAAAAATACCAGACTATATCTATGTTCATTTCCTTTTTAAATCTGCAATCCGTTTCAGATTATATGAATATTAACACTTTAAAAAAATCGTTTCTGACAGTCACTTACGCGAATTTAGTATTTCTGTGCAATGTTTAAAAATCGGCATCGGCTTCAAAAATTAAAATACAAACAAACTAAAGATACCAAGCCATATATACATCGATTTTTCTTTAAAAAGCCGTCGTTTGGTTTTTAAAAGCATCAATAGCGTTGGAAACAAAAAAAAATTATCGTACTGTGAAAATAATTGTCTGTAAATCAATTTCTAATTAATTGAATGAAAAATAAAAACATGGGGCCCTTATAAATATCTTTATAAATCACGCCGCCAAGTTTCTTGTTGTTACTTTTAAAAATGAGTCTGAGAATGTATCTCATAATTTTGAGTTGTTGAGCATGGAAAAATATTTTTTTTTAATACCGCCTTAAATGTGCACAGTCTTGGACTAAGAGTTTTCAGATTTCTGAATTATGTTGATTTTAGATCATTGCTTTTACATTTAAAAGCCTCATCTGAACTCAGTAAAATCTCTTTTAACTGGCATCCCATGAAACAGTAATATGAAAATAATTGCAAATCTGACTTAAATCTGAAATTTAGGCTTATAAGATTTTATAACCAAGAAGCTCATTATATAGAATGAAACATATCTGGTGTCCATCTTCGACTTAATTACATATTTGAAGAAGATTTATCTTGGTTAAAAAGGAAGGTAGAAATTTGTTAATGAAAATTTTCTTATCCCTAGGGAGAAAAAAAAATTGTGATTGATTGAGGATATTTGTGACTATTGAATTTCATGATTTTTTTTTCTGTGTCCGTTTGACAAAATTCGTGATCATTTGATGAAATTAGCAATTTTTTTCCCACAACCGGTTGAGGAAATTGATTTTTTTTCCTTCCGGCCGATTGTTGAAATTCCCAATATTTTTCTGCATCCGATTGATGAAATTTTATTTTTTATGTGAATTCTTTTGACGAAATTCACAATTTTTCTTCAGTGATCATTTGACTAAATTCACAATTTTTTTTTGTGACTTATTGACAAAATTTGTGGTTTCCTTTGACCTATTGATAAATTGATTTTGCAGACTTGTGCAAAAAAAAATTTAAATAAGGTTTGCAGAAGAATCACAGTCATGGGAAAGAATTTTCAGGAGGACAGCATTTTTTATTATATGAAATTTTCTTATTTTGTGCACGATTCATGCTGTTTCAAACCTTGCACATTCTTCATTTGAATTTCTAGCTCTAAATAGTTTTATTATTGTTTTAAAATATTTGTTATATTTCAGCTAGAATTTCCAAAAAACATGGCACCACTATTTCAGGTTGGAAATGTTTTCTTCAGTCTATAAATCCTTAGATTAGTTGAAGAGTTTGTATTAAATTCTGGTAGAATTGTACACACCTTGTATTTAACAAATGACATGCATTTCATTTATAAGATGCTTGATTTTCTTGTTTTAAATTGTTAATTAATGTTCTATGTTAAATAAAGACTATTTTTCATTAATTAGGTTATTGAAGCTCAGTAAAAGTTTTATCTATAGTTATTTGTGTTTGAGATTATGCTAAATTTGATATCCTTTAGTTAAAAGAGCATAATTTGTTTTCATTTCTATTCTAGACAAATTGTGCCTGATTGTGCCTGATTCACTCTCTTTCATGGCCCACTAAATATTTTTAAATCTACAGTATACTCCCTCAAATCTGCACATAAACAATGAAAAATTAAAGTTTTTTTTTATAGAATTTTGTGCACATTTTAATTTTTCATGAAAGAAGTATACAAGGTAGCACTTATATCAGTGGTGATTGGGATCTTTTTATCATTAGGTTTTTTTATGGCTAACTTTCTTATTTTAAGATTTTTATGTGAATTATTAGTGTGTCTTTATAAAGTGATTTACACTGAGTAATGCATATTTATAATTATTAATTATTTACTTTTAATATTTTAAACATTTTTTAAATTTCCTTAATTTTTATTTTATTGTAAGCATTCATTATAATGTTGAGTGCATTATTAAATAAAAATATAAACAAAACAGTGATCAGAAATCCACAAAATTCTAAAATCTGTACAACTACTGGTCTTGGATTTCTACTGTATTAGTAAAATTTTAAAAGGCTACATACAATCTTTAAATATTTTAATATAAAAACATTTACTTTTACAAAAATAATAAAAACAAATTAATATGAAGTGTGATACTTAACAACATTTTTCAAATTTACAGGGAAAGTTGAGATAATTTAATTTTTAACTTGGGCATGAGTTTCAGACAGATTTATTTAAAATCGAAAATGAAACGCTACTTTTTTATGCATCCTGGCATTTGGGAGACACTGATCTATATCATGGAGAAAATACTTAAAAAGTTCTAACATACATGGTGCATCAACACTTTCCAGTTTTTATTCACATTATATTAATATTTAAACTTGAAAAGAATCTACATAAAATGTATAACTTTTCTTGTTCAAAATCATTACCACACTGCTTAGAATGATTCACAAACTTTAACAAGCATTCATTGGGTGCTGTGGCACATTCTTGCATTCATTTCAAGCTTAATGAATTGGAAAATATTGTTTTTGTACTTCCAATAGTATTTTAAAATAAACTTTATTTTTTCAAAAGTTAGTCTTGTTCCACTCATTATTTCAATTCATGACACTTTGAAAAGAAAGAAATTTTTTTCTGATGCACTCTGTATAGGTCATGTTAATTATGTATTTTTATTGTGTTTCATTATGCATCATCACTATTATTTAGCACAAAGTTTTTCAAACAAATAACAATTTTTTCTAACAAATTTCCTGTTAGATACATATCTAGCAATTTTTGTTTGAAATATTTCCACATTATTTCACTTATTTAGTACTATGTATTGGTTGTTCCACATGTAGTGTTAACATGGAGATTGAATTCTTTATTGTGTTTCTTTCCACTTTCCAACATAGTTGAAAAGTGTTTGTCTGGATTCAGAACCATATCTCTTTAGCCAATTGTGAAAAGGACATCCACTTTTATATAGATTTTATATCATCACAAACATAAAAAAAAACTTACACACCTAATTATTTCTAATCTAGGTATTCCAGATGTGATAGAAATATAAAACAACATAATCTTTTTTTACTACACATGAAAATCCACTTAAAGATGAATGTCATTTCTATCCGGATTAGCCCTTTCTCTTTCAAGGTCCTGAATTGAACCATATTAATTCTAGTCTACACAATAATAATAAAACACTGTCTTGTATCTTTAATAGTATTTGTTAATAATGAAATGAATATATTTATGGAAACATAGTTTGGGAGCTGCTGACTTAATCTCTCAGAAAATATTGCTACTAAACTTCCCTATTGGACTGTTAAAGCATTTTCTATTTCTGATATTTCAATATCATTTATGATAAGTTCTCTCTTGTCTTGTTTTGATTAATATCATAGGCTGGATTTTTAAGATAAACATTGAATGTAATTTTTTAGTCTTATATTTATTAAAAAAATTATTTTTAATTTAATGTAGATATCGTCACAAGAAGCCAGATAAGCAACTTTATGTGCCTAGAGCACTAAGAAAAACTGATGTTGAAAATGAGGTAGAAAAGAATGAGGCAAGAACAACAAAGGCTTGTGGACAGCAAATGTCATGTGAGATTCCTAAAATAAAGAAGAAAGAAAGCACCCCTGCTTTGTCAAAACAACTTCATAATAATAAAGACACTAGTAATGTTAAAGTTACTAAAATAGACGATTCTGATATTCATAAGATACTTAATGTTGATAATGCATTATCACTTGAAAGTGGGAACAATTCTGTAGTGAAGAGAACTAAGGCTTGTGTTTCAGGAGAAAATTTAAATGATCATGAACAATGTATGAAAGTTTTTAATCCAAGACATACTGAAATAGAATCGGAATCAAATGAAAATAATTCTAATTCAAAAGCTGCATGCATGACAACAAATGAAGTTTGTAATGAAGAGAACTTATGCAAAACAAAAATAGAGGATGAACCTTCTTCAGAAAACCCAGAAGATTCCTGGGAAACAATGTTTAACGATGAAGGAGATTGTTTGGATCCGAAATTTATCAAAGAGGTTTGTTATTTTATTTATTTTAATATGATTTTTCAAATACAATCAGGAGTAGGTAAAACAACTTGTTGAGAAAACACTCTCTGTATAAATTTAGAATGGAGATTTGATCATTTAAAAATTTATTATTAATTTTTTTTAAAAAATAAATTCATAATATTGTAAAATTTTTCTTGGCTAAATTTTAGTGTTTATAAACTTCCAGGTTGTTAATTTCTGACTTGAATCTATAAAATCTAAATATTGTGGTAATTGTTGTTCTCTTGTTATTAATCGCATTGAAAATTATAGTTTCTTTTGAAATTACATGCTATGTGTCTGGTAAATAATCAATTAACAAGGTTAAAATTTGTACAATAAGCAGCAGTCTTGGAAGTAGCAAAACTATAGTAATCTCTACTTTTTGAAGTAGTTTGTAGTGTAGCATACTACATTATGAACAATGTAATGTAGCAAATAATGCAATACAAAAAATGAGTAGTTTGTAACAAGCACTAATGGCACTTCAGGAAGAACACAAACGTTCCATGAAATCACATGATTGTAATATTCCAAAATGTAGCCCTATCTATGTAGCAGATAGGGCTACATTTTGGAAGTCAAATTTCTGGTACAATCATTTAATCACAGATTATATGCAAAAAATTACAGTATATTTGGGAAGTGAAAAGCAGTGGTTGAAAAAGCAGGTGAAAAACATCAGTAGCAAGAAATCTTAACCCATTAAAGCCTAGCGGTACCATATGGTACCAGATAATTTTTAACTATTTTTTTGTTAATACACCAGTATTTTTTTACGGAAACATTATCTTTATTTTATGATTCCAAGTTCTTGATAAAGCAAATAAAAATTGCTAGTTTAAAAATACTGGTGTGAAATGTAAGTTTTGCATTTTAAAGACGAAAATAATTCCGGCTTTAATGGGTTAAGAATTAAAAGGAAAAAGAAAAAAAAAGCTTAGTTCATGTGCTGAGTATTTCCAAGTTTAACACTCATGCTTACACTAATGTTACAGAAATTACATATAAAAATATGTAAACAACATAATAATAAATAAGCTGTTGACAAACAATATTAATAAAAATAACAAAAATTCTTTATTAAATAAATATGAAATTTCAAGTTATCAATTCTTCAAAAATGTGGATTTTTTAATCATCAACCATAAAACATCTTTCATGCTTTAAGTATTTGTCAAAGATTGTAAATTTGATTACAATCACAGAACTGCAAATTGATTTAAGCCAATTTGTAAACATGTCCATTTCCATGAATCTCTCTCATAAGACCTTTCTCAAAATAAAATTAACATTAGAAGATTTATTGTTGTTGTTCTCTTCCCCCTCCTTTTATTTAATTTTTATTCTTTTTTTATTTACTATTTTTATTTTTTATTATTATAGTTCTATTCTTTTATGACAAAGTTTTTGACTGTTTATCTTCATTTTTTCAACAATTAAATAGTGTTTATAATATATTGCCAATACAGCAATAGGCATACAAAAATTTCTAATTCATAAAATACACACAACAATAAATATGTTTACAGTTTACAGTCAAACAATAAACTAGAAAAACAAGTCCTATTTGAGTGCTAGCTCCAATTTTCTTTGGAGTATGGCAGCTCTAGTGTGGGTATAGCCCTGATCCATTTCGCTGCCCAGAGCTTTTAGAAAACTTGGCTGTTGCCATGTCAACCAGACAAAACTAGCATAGTTTTAGGGCCTTTTCACTTGAGTTTTCACTCATTAGATAAGTTCCACAGAAGGCATTTGTTTTTATTAAAAAAATCTGTGTAAATATGAATAAAATAAATAGAAAAAGTTACTGAATATGAATATTTTCAATAAAATACTGATGGGCCACTGCTGATGAAAATGGAATTGGTCTATTTTGTGCTACTTCATATTGTATTTATAAATCTCAAAATTGGCTTAGAAAAAGTTGTTACTAAAATTATGAATGAGTGGAGTTTTCTAAGGATTTTGTACAGATCAGTAATTAGTAGTGCTGAAATTTTTTCAAAAGCCTTTTTTCAGCAGATTAAGTGATTACCAACTATTATGTGGTGAATTTTTGTCTAAAATGCAGGGCTGCGGAGTCAGTGGGGAAAATGTCCGACTCTGACTCCTGAAATTTTAAAGGAACCGACTCCGACTCCGGGACGTCTAAAGTACTAGTATTGCCTGTTGATTCCTATTATTCAGATTTTCTTTATTGCTGTCGTTTGTTTTGAAATAGTAATAGTCGCTTTATTAAATTTGTCATTAAATAAAGGAAATATTACTATTAAAAAAATGGCAGCAATCAAGCAATCAGAATAAAAAAAACTCAACTGGCAACACTGCAACCTGCTGTTATATTCCTATTTGACCTTGAAGTATATGATGTGTATTTTTTTGGATGAATTATTGGTATAAGCTGTGATAGGTAGTCAAGACTAGGACTCATTTACTGCAGCGGCAAACTTCTGACAGTATTTTACTATAAAAAGTTTCACCTTTTTTCATCAAAATATGGGTGAAAGGATGTTTAATTTTGGTTTTATATCTATTCCTGCAGACCCAAAAAATAGGAGGCAAAAATTTTACAATTTAAGCATCATTTGGGGTCTCCAGAACCTGAAAAATTACGGGGGAATGCAAGAAAAATGAAAATTTTACTTTTTTAGCATTAATTCTGTTCTCACGGCTTCGTAAAAAAGGGGCAGAAATTTTATATTTTCAGCATTATTAATTGTACAATTTTGGGTACTGCAGACCCGAAAAATCCAAATATTGAAATCGAAAGAAGTAAATAAAATGGAAATTTCACTATTTCAGATCGCGCTGACTTGGAAAAGAAAATGCAAAATGTTGTAATTTTGGAGTTATTGTGTCTTCCAGACCCGAAAAATTCCAATGTAAGGGAAGAAAAATAAAGAGGAAATTTTTTTATTTCCTGCATTAACTTTATGATTTTGGCTAAATTTCGGGTCTGCAAAACCTGAATATCGAAAAGAGAAAGATGACTGAAATTTCACTATTTCATCATTATTTTGAGTACTGCAGACTCAGGAAAAAAATTATAATTTCACTTTTTTCGGGAGAAGGAGGGGGGGGGGTCTATGCACACGAAAAAAAGGGAAAAAATTACTACAATTTCAGCATTACTCTTGGTCCTACAGATCTGAAGAATCTGAGGGAAACAAGAAAACAAAAGGGAAAAATTTTCTATTACAATGATATTTCGGATTCTGTGGACTCCAAAAAGAGCAGAAACTTCCAATTTTCGCATTACCTCTAGTTCTGCAAACCCCCAAAACTGAGAGAAAGTACTGCATACTAATATAAAATATAAACTAGAGATTTCAATTAAAAGCAGTTTTCATATACACTGTAAATTGGACAGTATATTGGACCTGTTTTATCTGGGTTTCCTTGTATATATAGTCCAAACATAAAAATAATAATTCAGTTTATAAATTTAAAATTGAATAGCATTGATTTAATTTCACTTCAAACTGTCTAAAAAACAAGCTGGAGTTGGAGTCGGCCTGTTTTTCAGTGACTCCGACTCCAACTCTAATGTCCAAAAATAGGCCCGACTCCGACGCCCTGCTAAAATGTCTCTAAAAGCTTTTGATACAGAAATTTTTTTAATTTCTTTGCCAAGTGTTCTAGATTTTTTAAAACTATATTTTAATCTCTATATTACTGTCAAATATCTGTGGCTTTTTTTCAATTTTGGACACTCAAGTTTCGTTTTCATCTGCAGTGTCTGGCTATCAACGTAGTGGCCGAATCCGATAACTGTTGCTGTAAGGTAGATGCAGTGAGTTAGATTTGCTTCCCTTCACGGCACTGCATGTAACAAACATGCATGAAACAATATGCTTAGTCATTTGAAAATGCTGAAGAGAATGTAGTTTGGATCGTTAGATTTAAGGTAAAGTACCCAGTAGTTGACACTGGACCAATACTTGACACTTTTTTAGAAACAGTAGTGTAACAAGAAAACGTCACAGGTAGGAACATGAGAGACACAGAATTTTTAAAATCTATCACCTTGCGGCAAAACTGAGAACTAAAACCATAAACAGTCGAGCCCAATTCCAATATGGCTGAAGACAACAAAGAAGCATGTGTGCAAAGTTGAATTTTTCGAATTTATCTTAAGAAAAGTGATAAGGATCGCACGTTACAGTAAGTATTAAAACCCGTAATTTATCTTAATTTCTGGTTATGTTTTGATTGATATTGATTGTTTCGATGTCCAAGAATTGTATTGGAATAAAATTGATGCATTTTGTGCAAAATAGCAGGAGTGAGTGTGAGTGTCAACTATTGAATATGAAAAGAAACAGATTTTCAAAAGTTGACACCCAGTGTCAACTACTCGCTCATGTTGGGGTTTTGTTAATCTAATTCAGTGCAATGAAAATAAGCTGGAATCTACCAGATAAATTCATGACTGACCTTTGAAAAACTAAAAATGCATTTAAACCAATAGATGACACAGGGTGTCAATTATCGAAATTAGGGAGTGTCAACTACTAAAATTAATTAAAAATTAATTAATTAAAAAAATTTTGCTAATTAACGGTTCTTATCATTATGTCTTCATATGGGGCAGGCAATTAATATAGTAATATAATAATAAAGAGTATTTATTATTATTAATTTAGGCCCCCGCCGCAGTCAGTGTCAATTACTAGTTCACGAAGGTGTCAACTACTAAACTCTCACGTTCATGATGGTGTCAACTTCTGAACAAAAATCATGTTTTCATATCCCCTAGTAATTTTTACAAAATGTATTAATTTCGGGACATTAAACGTTATGATTTTGTGGAAAAATGTTCAACCCCCCTAGTAGTGATCAAACTGTTTCCCTTAATTGAAAACTGCACGAACCAAAGGCGACGAACGCCGAAAAATTCCTTAAGGTGTCAACTACTGGGTACTTTACCTTATGTCTGCATTGTTGGAATTTTTATTTAGAATTCATATTTAATGAATTTTTTTTATCTTCTCATTTGTTTTATTTACCATGAAAGTTCATCAAAATATCTATTTAGTTTCTTATTAAAATGTTTCTTCAGGTTTTGTCTCCATTATATTATATATAAGAGAAGCATTTCACTAAGATAATTTGCTTATTTGTTTCAAATAATCCATTTATCCATGAATCCATTTCAAATAATCCATGGCATTCTGGCCTTGTTTTAGTCTGTTTTTAAGCAAGTAGTTTGGACAATTTATTTTGTGAAATATGAAGCAATTGTTTTAATAGGAGGCCTAATTTAAGCCATCTTAAATTACTGTAAAATTTTGATTGTAACATCCCCCCCTCCCCTATTTTCAAAAGCAAAAACAATTAAATTTAGAAACAGGCTTATAATGATTTTTTTTTAATCATAAAATATACTTTTTTTTTCATTAATTTAGTGAATATAGGGTTGAAAATCTTCTGCATTTCTGCTTAAAATCCACTTCTACTTCTTGGTATTTCTTTAAAATCTAAATTTCACCTTAATGTAACAATAAATAATCAATCGTCTAAATCCCTTTCCTTCATCCTCCGGTACCAAACACACAGTTTAAATTTATAATTCTTTAATTTAACTATTTTTTCAACCTATTTAATACTCTGTAGTAACAATAAATAATCTATCACCTAAATTATCTCCTCCCAAAATTCCTGCTTCTCTCTCTTTGCGCCCCCCCCCCCCCACCCTGCATCTCATGAAGTGTAAAATCTTAAATTTTTGCTGCCCTATTTGTGATTTTGATGTAACAATAATGAAAGATCCATCTAAATTATTTCTCTTCCCCCGGCCCCACCGGTGGCTGAGAGGTTTTGCTGTCAGAGCTGGTAGACGGGGGGAGCTGGATTAAAACTCAATCGTGCCTGTCGGCCTAATCATTTGGAGTTTTCATGGTTTTCTCCGAACCTTGGCTTTCCTTGCGTAAATATGGATTAGGTTCCCTCAGAAACACCCCCACGAAGGGCACCTCCCCCTCAGGCCTAGTGCAGATAATTGGACGTCATAATTACACCCCCCCCCCCCCAACCCCTTCCCAGAAAAGATTTCTTTTTTTTCTTTTCTCCTGCCACAGTTTAAAATCTTTAAAAATAATCTTTTGGCAACAATAATTAAATAATCCTCTAAATTACTTCTCCAGGGTGGCTACAGATTCTGGAAATCAGGGAGGTTTATCAATCTGGAAAAATCAGGGAATTTCATAAAAATACTTGAAAATCAGGGAAATTTGTCTGTATGAAAAATATTTGGGTTTCTGCATGAGACTGATTTGTCGACAAACAGGTGATATTTAAGCCAATAATGGTATGCAATAAAGAAAAGTAAAATTTTTATATAGTTTTAAGAAATACACGTGTGAGTTTTTGGTATTTGTCACAAATTAAGTTAATAAAATGTTAAATTTGCATGTTATTGATACCAATCAATATGTAATAAAGTATTTAAATTCTCTTCTGTTGAACAGCTTTGTTATATCACTGGAGAAATTGATTTGACTGTTGTAAAGAATGATTATTCAAATTATCAACCACTATCCAGAAATTCTACTGAAGGTAATTTCATTATTTATTATTCCTATATTCATAGATTTTTAAATAAGAACTTTTTTATCCAAGTACGTTATTGTGTCATCATTTTTACAAAATACAGTAGAAGATCTTTATAACGCAAACCTAAAAACACGAGGTTGTGCGTTATATTGAATTTTGCGTTATATAGATCACATTTCACACATCATTAAATTTAGCATGTAAAACATCGTCAAATATGTGTGAAACACACCAAAATACATTAGAGTATCTTTATATTGCATTCTTTATTACCAGGAGTTGTGCAGATTATAATTTTTTGCATAATATAGATCATTCCACACATTGTTAAATTTACTTTATAAACATTGTCCAAACATACCTGTATCAAATCATAGTAATATTTTCAAGTAATTAGCTCTGAATTAAGGAGATAAAGTTGAACTAATGTATCAAATTTAGTCCTCTAGAGAATAGCACCTATTTATAATGTGGGAATTCAGGTGTTTCTTAACTGAAAACTCATTGTTTACATCTGAGAAGTTGTGTGTTATATGGAGAATTGCATTATATAGAATTGCGTTATAAAGATCTTCTACTGTAATGTATATTTTAGTGCAATTATGAAATATGAACATGCTCCATTCATATTCAAATACTAGATTGAAAAATGTTTATGAATTTGTCTGTATTGAAAATGAAGTGTATAATATAAAGTTTTCTAGGGCAGAAATCATTATGATATGAACCATTGAGGTGGACTACAACATGCTTTCCCAGAGATTAGTTAGCATTTCTAGTTATTACAAGGAATAATTTCTGGTGCATTTTAACACGTTCGCTGCCAAGCTAAAAATGCCGGAATTTTCATTTTATTTAGAAAGTTAAAATTCACACCAGAAAATACTAATAGCAATATTTACTTTATTTTATTACAGACATTTCGTGATTACATAAAATAAAAATTCTTCTTTTGAAATTTTCGGTGCAAATAGCTAATTTTAGATTGAAGAAACGTAGATAATAGCACTACGAGTATACTCGTAGTTGGCAGCGAACGTGTTAATGATGTTATGATGCACAAAATAATTCAGTTCCAGACCTGACCATGATTGATAATTGTTGAAAGTGTGTGTATAAATTCTATAGATCTTGTTCAATTTAGTCTTGGAAAGTGTTTCAGAAAAATTGAAGCAGTGCAATTAGAATTTTTAAGCTAATGAATAACAGTTGGTACAGTAGAGTACCAGAAATCTTCGATGAATGTATTTAATATCATTATTTTATTTATTTAATCTTTTACTCATGCAGTATTTGTTTTAAATGAAAAAAGATGCTTAATACATCTTGTTTTTATTAAATCGTAATCATAAAGTTTAAAACATTGGATTATTATATAATGGGAAATATTAAGAGCTCATTTTGCATGATATTGATCTTTCTTGCAAAATAATAAAATATGGATTGTTTTCTTATTTTATTGTTCCCATTATTATGTTTATTTCTGACAAATGTTCTTTATTTTCAAAATGTTCCTTATACTGGATTCTCATTAAATTGGGATTAGAAATTTGAAACATTTCTAATATTATAACACTCTGAAGTGTAAATAAAACTTTAATACTCATTTTTATAAATAGATTGTGCTAGAGATACAAAAATTCTATTGTCTTATTTTTCTTTAACATTATTATTAATTCATCAATAAATCATTTAAGCTTATTAATTTGTCACATTGCAATAGTTATATTATTTTTGAAAGAAATGCTTATTTCAGCTAGCAATGAAATAGAAAAAAATTACTTTTGATGAAGATTTTGCACATATTAAAATTTTTAGTGTGATTCAGCAAGAACTTGTGGGTGTTTATAGGAATTCATGAACATAAACCACCCTCTGACTGCTTATTTTTTTTTTCAAAGTATTTCCTCTATTAATACATATTTGAAATCATCATGTATTTGAAATATGTAGTCAATTTGTCATTTGGGGAAGTGTGTTTTCTACAAATGTCTGCAAAAAATCCCTTTTTCTATCACCAAGTTATGATACTTTGTATTTTAGGAAATTTTGGAAAAAATTGTCTGTCCATTTTTAGTGCCAAAAAAGATTTAAAATTTCATAAAATTGAAAGTATCATAACTCGGTCATAAATGAAGATAATTTTTACTGTTTTTAAAAATATATAATTGAATGAACCCTATAAAAATTTAAAAAGTAATGGCAGGACTATTTGAAAAACCTCATCTTAAAATATTCAAATACCTACCCAGAGGTCAGAAGTAGCCACTACTATTTACAGTAGTTTGTAGTGTAGTGCACTACATTTTGAACTAGTCGGATGTGCCAATCCCAAAACTTTCTTCTATCTCAGTCATGTTAATACTTCAAAATTCGCTATCACATCGCCAATAAAATCAATATTTTTCGTCATTCTATTGTACGTCAGCTGCTTGCGAATCGTCGGGTTACAGGGATGCGAACAACCGATGTATACTAAACTACGAAAAGTCCTTCTGGCCTGAACCGACAGGAACAGATAGCCTCCCTATTCATTGGTTTTACGATTTCAGCTAATTTTACTGGAAAACACGAAGGTAAAATCGTGGAACCTAAATAAAAAAGATTCAGTCCCAGTTCTCGTCAACATTGAATTTGAATGAGAATATCGCCAAATTAGTCCTCTACAGCCAAGTTCACTTCATTTATGGCAACTTATTTTGGTCGCCAAATTTGGCGATATTCCACCAACTGTCGCCAAGTTTGGCGAGAATTTGATGTTGGCAAATATAAATATATAGTGATAAGCATATAATAGGATTAATGGTTACAACAATGAAAGAAAATTTGCCGAAAGCATGTTAACTAAAACTCATAAATTAAATCCGTTTATGGATGAATTCTGCTGTTTTGTTTGAAAATGTCAGACACCCTAAAATTTCAAACTGCTCTATCTCAGCCATTTTTTAAGATAGAAGCAAAACAAAAATTGCTCCGGATTCTCCGGATCAAGGCCGAACATTTAAAGAAAAAAAGTTTTAGGATTTCTAATTTTTTTTATTTGCACATCATTTTGAATTTTAAATCTTTAAATGGCTATCACAGCGCCCCCTTTCGTCGAAATATCCCCAAATTCTAATAGAACCTGCTTGTCATAGCCAAAAATATAGAAAAAAAGATTGGTTCAATTTGAAGCATAACATCATACACTTTTAGATGGTACAATAGTGAAAATGGAACAAAAATATCGATTACAGCGCCCCCTTTCGTCGAAATATCCCAAAATTCTGATAGAACCTGCTTGCCATAGCCAAAAACATAGAAAAAAATGTGGTTCAATTTGAAGCATAACTTCATACACTTTTAGATGGTAGAATAGTGAAAATGGAACAAAAATATCGATCGCAACGCCCCCTTTCGTCGAAATATCCCCAAATTCTGATAGAACCTGCTTGCCATAGCCAAAAACATAGAATCAAAATGTGGTTCAATTTGAAGCATAACTTCATACACTTTTAGATGGTACAATAGTGAAAATGGAACAAAAATATCGATCGCAGCGCCCCCTTTCGTCAAAACATCCCCAAATTCTGATAGAATCTGCTTGCCATAGCCAAAAATATAGAAACAAAATGTGGTTCAATTTGAAGCATAACTTCATACACTTTTAGATGGTACAATGAAGACACACAGACGGACAGATGGACGGACAGACAGACATTTTGTAAAAACATGTTTTTCGGAATCTCTGACCTCTAAAACGTGTAAATCCGTCGAAAACCGGAAGTCGAAAAAAATTTCGATTACAATACTTTCTTCTATTATAGATAGAAGAAAGTAAAAATTGGTTCAATTATCTGCATAACTTCATACACTTTTTGATGATACAATAGTGAAAATGGAACGAAGATATCGATCACAGCGCCCCCTTTCATCGAAATATCCCCAAATTCTAATAGAACCTGCTTGCCATAGCCAAAAACATAGAAAAAAAATGTGGTTCAATTTGAAGCATAACTTCATACACTTTTAGATGGTACAATAGTGAAAATGGAACAAAAATATCGATCACAGTGCCCCCTTTTGTCGAAATATCCTCAAATTCTAACAGAACCTGCTTGCCATAGCCAAAAACATAGAAAAAAAATTAGGTTCAATTTGAAGCATAACTTCATACATTTTTCGATGATACAATGAAGACACACAGACGGACAGACAGACATTTTGTAAAAACATGTATTTTGGAATCTCTGACCCCTAAAACGTGTAAATCCGTCGAAAACCGAAAGTCGAAAAAAATTTTGATTACAATACTTTCTTCTATTATAGATAGAAAGTAAAAAAAATGGTTCAATTATCTGCATAACTTCATACACTTTTAGATGGTTCAATAGTGAAAATGGAACAAAAATATCAATCGCAGCGCCCCCTTTCGTCGAAATGTCCCCAAATTCTGATAGAACCTGCTTGCCATAGCCAAAAACATAGAAAAAAATGTGGTTCAATTTGAAGCATAACTTCATACACTTTTAGATGGTAGAATAGTGAAAATGGAACAAAAATATCGATCGCAACGCCCCCTTTCGTCGAAATATCCCCAAATTCTGATAGAACCTGCTTGCCATAGCCAAAAACATAGAATCAAAATGTGGTTCAATTTGAAGCATAACTTCATACACTTTTAGATGGTACAATAGTGAAAATGGAACAAAAATATCGATCGCAGCGCCCCCTTTCGTCAAAACATCCCCAAATTCTGATAGAATCTGCTTGCCATAGCCAAAAATATAGAAACAAAATGTGGTTCAATTTGAAGCATAACTTCATACACTTTTCGATGGTATAAAAAAAAGCCACACAGACGGACGGACGGACAGACGGACAGACAGACATTTTGTAAAAACATGTTTTTCGGAATCTCTGATCCCTAAAACGTGTAAATCCGTCGAAAACCGGAAGTCGAAAAAAATTTCGATTACAATACTTTCTTCTATTATAGATAGAAGAAAGTAATGTAGTGTAGCGAGTAGCACGATACAAAATTCCGTAGTTTGTAGCGAGAACCGATGCTACTTTTAACGCAACTTCAGGTGTGGGAAATGTACCATTCTTCAAATCACGCTGCCGAAATTTGTTTCTTTTGGAAAAATTTGTTCTTCTCAACAATTTGCGAATTTCAGCTGCAAATCTCAGCTGCAGCGTATTGCAACATATTGCACGAAGTGGTAGATTTTTCCCATTGACACTTCCTGATAAAATCAAGTACTAATCCACCAAATGAATTAATTTTCTTGCTGGCAACCTTGCCTATTTACTCATTATTAAGTCTTCATGTTTTAACGCCGGTTTCTTAATATTAGGGATTTCTTAATATTTGGAATTTCTTGATTTACAGATTTATTTAATATTTTCATCTAGAGTTGTTTTTCTGTAATTTTCTAGATTATAATCTCTCTCTTAATTTTGCTACGAAATTTAATGTGTGTATAAATTGATATTTTGGAGACAAAAACAAAACATTTTCTTGCATATTATCTTTTTTAATACCCTCAATTATGTTGCATTTGTTTAATTATATCCCGACAGATGCGATAAATGAGGGGTCACTTTATTTTGTAATTCATGTCTTCAATTTCTACTGTAAATGGAATGTTTTGGCAAAATCTGAAAGTAGCAAAGAAGTGACTACTTTTGAAAAGTAGTTTGTAGTTGCTACTTTTTAAAACAAGTAGTTGTAGTTAACTACATTTTCAATAAAGTAGTTGTAGTTGGCTACAATAAAAAGTAGTTTTTCCGACCTCTGTACCTACCTTATTTTGAGCACTTGAAATTTATACTGCCTATGTGTATCTCTAACAAGTAAAATATTATAAAGCAAATTTTTTTGGGACACCCTGTGTGTATAATGGTAATATCATAGTTATCTTTTGCAGAATTTGAAAATATTGTTGAACTATATGGCTTTCCTGTAGAATTTAAGACTCATGATTTAATTTCAGCATTTTCTTCATTTCAGTAAGTTGAAATTAATTTTCTTTTTTTAATTAAAATTGTGTAATAAATGAAATTCAGATGTATAACTGTTTCTGATAAGTAGAGTAAAATTCTTTGTTATAAATGATAAAAGAACATGAGGAATTTATTTTAGATTGAAATACATATCATCTATAGTATACTTCTATCTGAACTGGATTCGTTATGGGTTTTTTTTTTAATGATTTTATGATGTTTTTCTACTTTAAGAAAAATTATTGCTGATTGTTCTAAATTATTGCCGTATTAGTGTGTACTATTTAAAAATATATGAGAAGTTGTTCAAATAAGCATTAAAAAGGTGAATCTGAGCATTTTATATAGAAATTTTTTCTTCTCTTTTCAAAATGACTTGATAACACAGTTCAACAAATTTTAACAAAATTTCTATTTCTTCTCATTGCATGCTTCCTGCAGATTTTAAGGCACTAAAAAACTAACTTGTGTTAAAAATTTTCTATCATCCTCCAACTTTAAATTTTATTTCCCTTTTTGGATTATGTGAGCATTTGTATAGCATCTATGCTAACATTGCATTATCATTTTAATTGTGTTTAATTTTCAAACACATATTTTGACTTGTTACAACAAGAGAGGGGTAAAATATTATCTACACTTCTGCCATAACAGGCCTTGAAGGTTATATCTGAGTGGCATCTGCACACACATCTTGTTTGCTTAGTTTTATCATGATCGCATCAGTTGCCTGCCAGCTGCAACAGCATAAATATGTCTGATTTTTGTGGTCGGAGGGTGGAGACTTTCAGCACAATACACAGGGCTTTATCTTATAAAAGTGTTTTTTTTTGGGAGGGGGAATCAAGAAATTCAAAAGTGGCCGGACAAGCATAACACAAAAAGTCCTTCCGGCCTGTACCGGGAGGAAAAGGTAGCTTTCCTATATCTTCATTTTAAAATTTTAGCTAATGTTACATGATATCAGCAAGTTAAAATGCAAAAGAAATGTTTACAAAAGATTCGTTAATACTGAATTTGAATAAGAAATTCCCCAAATTATTGAGCAATAGCCAAATTGGCTTCATTTATAAAGACTTATTTTGGTTGCCAAATTTAGCGATATTTCGCCAAATGTCGGCAATTTTAGAGAGAATTTGGTGCTAACGGATATGAATATATAGTTTTATGTGTATGATTGGGAAAATTATTACAACAATGAAAGAAAATAATTTGCGAGTAATTGCGTTAATGTGCCATTTTTTAAGATAGAGGTAAACCAAAAAATGCTCTGGAATCCTTGTATCAGGGCCTAACACGTAATTAAAAAATAAATTTGAATTTTTAACTTTTTTGTATATTTATTTTAGTTTTAAATTTTTAAATGGCCACCATCTTGAAACAAAATGGCGGACCAAGCTGGCCAACAAACTCGGTCGAGACATTGGTGAGCTTAATACACACAATTGGTTTCATCGAAATTGATTTATAAATACGAGCTTTATCATATGACATAGGTCAGATATATATATATATATATGGATATATATATATAAATCAACATTTGAACGGAGGGTGGTTTTGGGGTCTGGGGGTCATGATCGGTGAAAATATATTGAAATTTTCCGGAGCTGCTTTCCTCCGAACGGCTGCAATATTTAGCTTTATACTTTTTTGTATTGAAAGCTACCTAAAAGAGGGAGCTGGACACCCATCAACCTCAACCATGCAAGACAACAATTAAATAGCTAGACAGAGGGTTATGGCAGATAAGTGAGTCACCATAGATGAGGTTGTCTTCTTTAAACATCAGTCATGGTTCTGCCTATCAAATCATTCATGATGAGCTCAGATTCCATAAAGTCTTTGCATGATGGGTACCATCTACAACTTGCATTTTGAGACCCTAGAACACCTTCCCTACAGCCCAGATTTTGCTCTCTCAGAGTTTCATCTCTTTTGACCGCTCAAGAAAGCTTTCAGAGATCATCAATTTGTCTCAAATGCACAGATTTGGGATGCGGCACAAAAGTGGCTTCAAGACCAACTTAAAACCACTTTCCTGGAAGGCATACAAAAGCTTGTGGCTTCTAAAGGAGGAGACTATATCAAAAATTAATGTCAATATTGTATACCTACCTTTGTTTAATAAAGTTGTAGAATGAAATAATTTTTGACTTACTCTCGTACTTTGGTAATTTTGTTTATAAGACCTTAATGAATTTTCATACTAAATTTTATTTACGTTTATAAAATTTCTCTAATTTTTCTAAAAAATATTGTATTAATGTAATCTAATTGTTGTATATTGTTGTTGTTCTAAAATATTGTATAATTGTATCTTTTAATATTGTAATACTACTTTTCAGTTATGTGAGTATTCATTTAATCTTATATTTTATTACTAAATTGAAATGACAAAATTCATATATTGATGTATTAAGATGAGCATTGTTTAAAAAATGTTTTTAAAATCTGATGGTTATTACTGTGTTCATTTTCAGCATTCCACTTACTTCATGAGAAACAGATACCTTGTTATACAATATAAATAATTAAATAACGTTTTGCTGTCCTGTCATTTACTGTCATACCTTCATCTGTAAATGAGTTATGATCTACAGGGTGTTTCACTACCAGACCGACAAACTTTGAAGGGTGATAATAGACATGAAGACAAACATTATTAAATGGGAAACCATGGGGCGCAAATGTCTTCTCTAGGAGCTAGGGGCCGTTAAAGTTTAAGGTCCAAAACTTCAAACGATGATAAGAAACAGAAAAAAAAGGGTTAATTCATTTGTGGTTTTCGTTAAAATCATTCTTTATATCACGATTTTCTTCAAAAAATTTTTTTAAAGGTTACGTTCAAAAATTGTCAATAGACGGTGCTTTAGACTTTAGAGTAACGAACAACAACTTTTTACTGTTATTTTCTGTATGGAAAAAGGGTTAGAAGAAGGGTTAAAATTCTAAAGTTTAGACTTTAACTTAAATTTTAAGCCCAAAACCGAAAACATTGGGATCCGGTAACTAGCGAAAATGGAACTGTGAACAGGCGTGGGGAATTTAAATGTTCATAAATATTGAACAAACTAATCGATTTTGTTGCTGTTTGCGTGTAGGTCATTCCCTTGGTAATTGTTTTATTCAAAATGACGTACAGCTTTGGTGTCCTCATTTTTTGATAAAGGGCGCTTCCGACACATCTCCGACATTTCAATGACATTACTCCTGGGTATTTTACTACCAGACCAACATACTTCCAGGAAGTGTTAGGGATACAAAGATGATGCGCGCAAACCGCAACAAAATCGATTAGTTTGTTCAATATTTATGAGCGTTTAAAATCCCCCCCACCCCACCCATCTGTTCACAGTTCAATTTTTGCTAGTTATCCAATCCCAATGTTTTCGATTTTGGGTTTAAAATTTAAGTTAAAGGCTATAAACTTTAGAATTATTTTAATCCCATACAAAAAAAAAAAATGGTAAAAAGCAGTTGTTCGTTACTCTAAAATCTAAAGCACCCTCTATCGACAATTTTTGAACGTAACCTTTAAACATTTTTTTGAAGAAAATCGTGATATAAAGAATGATTTTAGCGAAAACCGCAAATGAATCGACCCTTTTTTCAGTTTATTATCATCGTTTGAAGTTTTGGACCTTAAACTTTAATGGCTCCTAGCGACATTTGCGCCCATGGTTTCCTATTTAATAATGTTTGTCTTCATGTTTGTTATTACTCCTCAAAGTTTGTTGGTCTGGTAGTGAAACACCCTGTATATATAGTTTGTGAAAAGTATGATCTATTTTTGTAAAAATATTTTCTATTTTTCTATTTCTAGAGAAACCAGCTACTTAATTAAATGGGTAGATGACTGTCATGCTCTAGCAATATTTTCTAGTCCTGCAATAGGTAAATATTTTTTTATTATTATTTATTTATTGAGCAGGGTTCATATGCCTCAGAAAAAACTTAGAAATCAGGGAATACTCAGAAAAATTGTTTTAGTCTTAAATGCAAAATTACTCCCAAAATGAGAAGAAAACTGTTATTGTGTTCAAATTGACTCCTAAAAAAGTTTTTCCAACTGAGTGACGTTTTGGCTTTAGCTTCCAATGTTCTACTATCTTTGCTAGCCTGAACCACTTGGGTAACTTATTGGTCTGTATAGGATTAAACATCAGGTAATATTAAATGATGAATATATAATGGATACCTAAAAATGTAATATTGTATTATGCAATATCATTTAATATGGAGTTCCATTACGTGAGGTTTGGGTGTCTGAGTGAATTGGCCTATGCCATATTTTTAAATCATCTTTGTGGACTGTGGATGCCTCAAATTGTACCTTTTTGTGTTTGTTTTGTGACTCTGGGTAAATGTAGTAAATCTCGTTCTTAAGGTTTGCCCTGAATAGTGTGTAATCATCCCTGTAAGCCTTTACTCTACCATTGCCTCCTTTGAACTTAGTCCCCCTAGAATCTAGTCGAGACCTGGATATAAGGTTTCTCCTGAGACTAGGACAATACATGACGTCACCAAAGCGAACATTTTCCCCCTCTAATTTTAAATCAACCAGGCCAGTCCCTTTTATAGAAAAAGTAGCACCATCAACCGCCACAGCCAACTCATGATTGTTTAAAGGTTTAAATTTAACATAGAGACTTTTGTCTTTGCAGAAGTGATGAGAGGCACCTGTATCAAAAATCCAGGCACTCTCATCCTCCTTTACTTTACTTAAATTTAATTGAACAAAGTAGTGTACTTGTCCTTTATCATCCTTGAGGTTTGGCTTAGGTTTGTTCAGGTTACCAGGCTTTAGGTTTCTCTGCAGGCGATGTCGAGGTTTCCTAGGATTGCGTCTAGATGGGGATGATTCACAGGATGCAGAAGTACTGGAACAAGAGGAGTTACGAGAAGCTGTTGTACTGGATACTGACGGATGTTCAGGTCTAGATCTAGTAGATTTGCATAGTGTCCAGGTTTTCCACATCGAAAGCAGGTGACTTTCTGGCGTGGTCTAGGTTTGGTGTAATTGGCTTGAGCACTATATCCTCCATTCCAGTCACTGTCTCTCAATTTCAGTCTGGACTCTTCTGCTATCAGCTCAGTTAAAATGTCTTTGAATTTAAATTTATCATCCGGCCAGCGTAGGATAGACTGAACGAGGTTGTCAAATTGAGGTGGAAGATACCGCAAAATTTGGAAAGATAAATAATCTTCCTTCATTGGCTGCTTCATAGCTGTTAGTTGGTCTGAAATTCTTTGTATTCTAGCAGCAAACATGTCAATGGACTCTTCGGGCTCAATTCGACAGGATAAGACTTCTGAAAATAGCTGCATATGCCTAGCTCTATTGTCCGGGTGGAAGTGCAACTTCAGTTTATCCCAGGCATCTTTTGGGTCATCAATATTCTCGATGGTACGTCTGAATTCATTTTCAACATTTAAATAAATGATTGTGAGGGCAGAATGTTCTCTTGTCTCATAATCTTTCAATGCAGTAGCCTGAGATGCTTCTGGTTTAGCTTCTGTACCATTCACAATAGACCATGCATTTTTATCCAACAACAGATATTTAACATCTGATGCCCAGTTTCCATAATTGTGAGCATTCAATTTCGTAATACTGACTTGAATGGTTGCCATTGCTGCCAAAAATTTTGGAATAGTAAAAAAAACAAATTTCAGAAATTGATTTTTTTTTTTTAAGTTTGAAAAAAAACTAATTCCAAATAAAGCCTTTAAAAAGACTGTTCTATTTCATAAAAAAAACGTACGAAACAATTATAAAAACGTACGAAAGAATTTTTTTTTTATATACAAATTATTCTAAGTCCAAAATAAACATTAAATTACTTAAAATAAAACAAAATGCTCACTAATATTCATTAAATGTAAGAAAAAATGCACCCCCCTCCCAACTAAAATTTACTGCGAGGTCTTAATGGGCGCTAACTAATCACTTCTGCCGTTGTATTCTGCCAAAGTTATGTCCCTTAAAGGGTTAAATGAAAAAAAAAGACTCTGCTCTGGGCCCATAACCGTGATAGCCCCGGTATATCGGGACAGCCGGTGCATACACCAAGAATGCTGGCTTCTAAAATTTAATTAAATTATAAGCAGAGTGTAAAATAAACAATGATAAAACAAGTTAAGTTTTAAATAAACTAAACGTTTATTAACAAAAAAACATTTAAAAATAAATTCAAACAGAATATAAATAAACTTAAAGTAGGAAAAATAAACTTACGTAACGAATATTTTAAATGGCCGACAATGAGAACGTGGCAAAACATTCCATCTCATTTTTCACAATATCAATTAACAACATCTAATTCAGGAAACGATGTTTGCATAAACTTATAATAAACTTCATAACTTCAAATAAAAATACGTAGTTTAAACATCTTTCACTATCTGTAAAACATCTTATACTTTCAACCAAACGAAAAGGAAAATGAATAACTACAGCTGACATATGGTTGAAATGAAATAAACATCTGGTCTTATAAAACAAAGTCCAATAAAATGAAACTCCATTATGCTGACCAGGCAAAAATGGTTTCTTGAACTCATTAAAAGAAAAAAAAAAACAGATAATGATAACGTGGTGTTTCAATCTTTATATCCCAGTCAAAACTAACAGCTGAATCAAAATTGTAGTACTCAAGAGGGTGTCACGTTATGTCATTCATTCATACAAGCCCTCTTGTGGTTAAAGATAACAAACTTGCAATTCAGATAAAGTAATGACGTTGGAGGAAAAAGAAACAGCAAGCTGATATGAAGTATTGAAAAACAAAAACAAAAGTGACGTAATCGCGATCTCTGAAAAGATAGATCTAAATAAACACTGAGGTTTGAATGGAAAAGGAACATCTGTTTAGATTAAGATTTAAAAAGGAGTTTAAAGGAAAAGAAATGAAGGCATTTGAATATTGTATAAGTGATCAAGGAAAGCTTTATATATGCTAACATCTTTCTTTTCTTTTCTAGCTCCATTATTACTTTCATTTTATCATATAAACTCAAAACTTTTCTTTTACGGTTTTCGGCCATCGCGAAACAAAAATGCTTTTCCTAAAACATGTAGCCACACAGCTTCACTGACAACAGACACCTCTCGATAAGTGGGGAATGTTAGCTGGAAATCTCCTCCTCTTCTTCCTTAACACCTTCGTTCATGACGTCATGGAAAGGGAAAAAAGAGGTCTAGCAATACAGTGGGAAGTAAAGGCCAGTCATTCTGGGAACAGGGCTAGGGAGCGGAGCGATTTCCCAGGTTTACAATAGTGGGCAATCACTCACAATACACCTCGAGAAACATTCTAGCTTCACTCGACAATTCTACAGTACTTATATGACTTTCTTTCATTCATCTCCACTCCTCAAAATTTCACTCCATAAAAGATACTAACTTGGAATTTTTAAGAAGAAAAGCACGAAAAATATGATGTTAAAACTGAGGTTATTATTTTTATCATGACGTTAAAAGCAAGGTTGTTTAACGTTATTTCTTATGGGTATCTACCGGAACTAGCGGTTTGTTGATGTTATAACCAAGGTGTCGTTAAAAGCAGTGTTGTTAGAACCGAGTTCCACTGTAATTACAGTACATAATGTTTTCTTCTTGCCTCAATTTATTCAAAAATGCATACTTTGCGACGATAGATAATTAGCATACCCCTATCTCCCCCCCCCAACCATACATATTACATACCCTTTTAATCCTGTGTAAATGCCCTCTCTAATTATTTTATGATTTTTCATCACGTCTGGCGGTGGGTAGGGGAATTATGTGATTTTACAGTAAACATAACATTGGTATAAGATACATCATATGCAGTTTGTCTTAAAGTCAAAATGTATTCTAGAAACATGACAGAAGGTGTTTAATTTCATTATGAATAGATGTTTGTAAAAAAAGGATATGTGGTTGTTTTTACTTTTTTTTAATTGTAAGTCATTGTATTTGTAGCATTTTAAAACTTAAAAAGATGAGATATTTCATATTAGTTGAATCTTTGAACATTCGAAACATTTTAAGTTTGAATTGCATTTGTGTATGCATATTCATCCAAAATGTTTTTTATTTGTTCTTTTTCGAAACAAAAAATGTGCAGTTCTTAAATAAATTTACTTCATCCTAAAATTTTAGCTAACCAAGCCCTGCATCTGACTCACCCTTTTATTAAAGTCCGTCCTGTTTCTGAAGGTATAAAAGAATCAAAAGAAAAGGCAAGGTTTTGTGCAAGTAAGTTCTGGGTTTTTAGCACGTTTGTTTGTGAAAGTGTGGAAGTAATTTTTATTCTAGCTCATACTGTCATCCTTTTACAAACATGTATGACATAACTGACATGTATGAAATCCTTGTATAATCTGCATAGCTGTGATTTTTGTTATTGTAATATGATTTTTGAAGTGTAATTTTAGAAATATATCTACTTGTGTTCTATCAGTTTTAAATTTCTCTCTTTAAATAAGTTAATCTTTGCTAAAATATGTTTCAGGGATTGAAGCTCCTAAACCTCGACCTGTTACATCTGCCGTATTGGCTCGTCGTCTAGTTTCTGGTGCATTAGGTCTAAAAGTAAATGCATCTAAAGAACAGCGAGATATTGAAAGGAACATGTTAAAAGAAGCAAAAGGTATAATAAAATAAACATACCTATTTTATATATTAAGCAAAAATTTCTGGTCCCAATGAGTTCTACTGTATAGTGATATGTTTCCAAGATTAATGATATATAAAATTATCTTTTAGAGCTGAATAAAGCAATATCTTCAAAATACTTGCTTAAATTTTCTGTTCAGTGTTTATGATATTTGATGGTTCCAAATCATGATTAATACAATAGACCCTTTTGATACTCCCCTTTCACGAAATGTTACAATCATTTAAAACAATTCATAGTTTGAAAAAAAGCATTTCAAAGATGTAAGACTTAATGAAGATATTTTTAATAATTATATTGAAGGATGTGTAAAATTACTTCTTCTATAATAAATACAATATCTTAAAAAATAATTTATCAATTTTAAATATAAAATTATTTTTTAATCTAGAAATACCGCATATTCCTGGACAGTCATGTTGTTCTATTCTTGTTTTTTCTATGTCTTTTTTTACCAAAAAATAGAGGATGCAAAAAAGTATTTATTGATATTAAATTTTGCCTTGGAGAAAGATAATTATAACATTTTGAAAAATAATTAATATTTAAAAAATAAATTGCTGTTGCAGCAGTTACTTATTTGCATTTTTAAACAGGGTGAATGTGTGGTCTATTCTAGGATAATAATAATAAAGTTAGCACTAGTAGAATTTTAAAACTATTGCTATATTTTTTTTCAAAGTGGAGTTGCTTAGCCATTATAATTTCATAGCACAAAACAATATGATCTTAACTTAGACTAATAAATTTTTGACAGGAAGTACTAATATGTCATATGTGTTGTTCATGCAGCATTATTGGTTCTAAAATCAACTGAACTCTTGGATCACGTGAAAATAGAAAATCACAGGATACAAACACGAAGAACTGAATTTGAAAAAACAGATTAACCTCTTCACTACTGAGTATTTATTGCTGAATTATTTCTTTTCCAATTTGACTTAATCTATTTGCATTATTTTGAAATTGGAATTATGTTACAGTATCATTAATAAAACAGGGAAAGAATGGAGTGATTTTTCCATGAATTACCTTTTTTCTTTCAAAAGTATGGCACAGGGGTATAATTTATAAAAAGTGTCAAAAATTACTTATTTCTATGATATTTAATGCGTCAGTCTTTATTTAACTAGTTTTCCATATATTTGCTAAATAGATGCACAGCACAACCTCTTGTCTCAAAGTGTGTGTTATAAAGATCTTACACTATACAAATAGTTAGAATTAAAGTATTCTTGTTCAGAACATTGAAAACAGTTGTTATAAAGTTCAAGTCTGTGAGTGCAAAAAATTCTAAAATGACAGGGAATCTCTTGTACAAATATAATAAATGTTGACTTTGAAATTTAAACAAGCATTTTTGAAGTGTAACATTAGTGTTTTTCCATATGTATCAACAAAAGAAGATATTGCCTTATGCAATTAATTTAAAAATAATTTGCACTTAAAAGCATGCTAAAAACTTTGTGGTAGCATTCAAGAATCACAATGGAATTATCTTTGTTTTACCATGCTTTATCATTAAACAGGGTGGTGACAAATCAGGTAATTTTGTAAAAATACCCGAAATTTACAGAAAGTGGTAAGATATAAAAAGTATTTGCCAATGAGACTAATTTGAGAACCAACAAATTTAGAAATCGCTGCAGCATAATGTGAACATTGAAGTTTGCTGATGCAATGGTTATAGAGTATTCTTTCAAAAACTGCATTATTTCAATTTATCTAAACTATAAATTTTTGTTAGGCATCACATGACATGTAATACTAATTACTATTAATACACTACTGTATGTTGATTTCATCCAAACTATTTGCAATACATTTTCATGTAGATAAGAAGGAACCTTTTCAAATTTATCTCCAATTCTATTAAATTTGTTTGAAAAATCAAGTAACTTCTGTTAAAATTCAGATAAACAGATATTTGAATTAAAGGTGTTTGAATACAAGTAGCAGTAAGGAAAATAGAAGTTTCTCAATTGGTTGTAGATTAGATTTGAGACGGGCTCAGCTGACACAGGCTTGGGCTCGATTTTTATACCAACCTTCGAGACCAGGCAGGCTCGGGCTCATTCCTTCTGAAACTGACAATTTTATTTATTCTCATATAGAAAAAATAAAAATAACTTTTTCTCTTAAAAATTACATATTCCATTTCAAGTAATTTTAATGTTATTTTGAGCAGAATGAATAGAAGGGGAAACAGAAATCTTATTTTTCTTTTCTAGTATATTTAGAATTTTACCTTAAAAGAAAATTTACGATATTTGCAACATGACTGACGACTAGGTGATATGGCACCAATGCGAAGTGGCGACAATAATACTTTTGCTAGATTTTCCTTTGTGACAATAAAATATATTTTAATTGGAACGTTTATTTTATTTTTTTAGAAATCTAATGCGAGATGAATATATTTTTTTTCATTTTTAGTCAATCAACATTAGTTTAGGTTTGCAATTTTTTAGTCTTCTATTGTGTGCGAGTCATACTTTCTCTTCGTATGAAAACAATGTTAGTGATTCTATTTTTAATTATGAACTCTGCTCATACTAAAGCTCTGCTCTGCACATTTACCAAGTCACTTTCATTCGTAAGTAGATATAATTGTCATGTATTGTTATTCCGATAGAAAGCAATCCAAGAGTGTTTCAACTTTTTCTATAAAAGCACAGGATCTTTCAGATAACTGTGTCAAATTTTTAATTTAAGCTGATTTTCAGGAACACGAAATATTGTTTTAATTCAAGAATCAATTATAAGTTACGAAATACACCTTTTATAGAAAATAGAAAACATTGTTCGATTCTTCGGCATAAAAATAGCATGAAACTTAGACCGGGAGGCGGCAGCACAGACAATCACCTCATCGAGTTCACGGCTGAAATTCCAGAATTAGTTAAAACTCGATTCGCATATTAAAACGCAATCGGTCTGCCAAGTCATATCTTGGTGGAAAACACATGAAAACCCGATTTTAGCGCTTCACTCGTAGGTTTACCATTGTGTTTTCCTGCACCCAGTCTCCATGTTTTCATACTTTTGGGTGCAGGAAAACACAATGGTAAACCTATGAGTCAACCGCTAAAATCAGGTTTTCACGTGTTTTCCACCAAGATATGACTTGGCAGACCGATTGCGTTTTAATATGCGAATCGAGTTTTAACTAATTCTGGAATTTCAGCCGTGAACTCGATGAGGTGATTGTCTGTGCTGCCGTCTCCCGGTCTAACTAGAAAGGATAGTTCGCAGCTTCATGAGAAATAGTAATTTCTACAAATTTCATTCATTTATTTATAAAACGCATTTCATTAAAGTGTCCATTAGATTATTTGCTTATTGGGAGAGAAAAATATTTACATGCTTTTAAGGAAGTATATTTTATTTGATACCAAACTTCTCTTTTGATAAGATAGTATGTAAATTTCCATAAAATTAATTATGTGCACTGGTTAAACAGTTATTTTTACATACGAAGTTTTAAAAAATGAGGTATTACTTTTAAAACAATTTTTAAATATTATGCAATTTTTTTCGGTATCAGTCTCGAGCTCTAATGACACAAAATGTTTCTGTCTCTGATTTAAAATCATCAGGCTTGGGAGGGCCCGGTCTCCGAAAAGAGGGCCCGAACTCATCTCTAATGTAGATCAGTGGTTCCCAACATCTTTCAGATCCCCATCTCCACTGTAACATAGAATTCTTATTATATAAAAAATTAACTCTAATTCACACAAAGGAACCCTAAACTTTGATAATTTATTTCAAATTTCTTCTTTTTACTTATCAAAAGAGTAACAAGTATGTTTTAACATAATTCTACGAATGCAATGATTATGTATAAAATAATTCACAAGCAGCATTTCCTTTATCCATTTTAAGTCAGGCTTACTTTTCCCCATTATTGTTATTTGGCCACCTGATTTAAAATTTTAAAATTTGTGTATTTTGTCTGCACAAGATGCACTTTTCACCCATTTGCTTCTGTGATGCTCAATTGAAGATAGTACCTCATTTAGATATTTCAAACATGTTGAACATAGTCAATTTTAGATGTAATTTGATACGTAAAAGTTTCTTCATGTGACATATTGCTTTGGGAATAGAAATACAAGTTTCTTTCAATAAATAGTAAAAATAAAAAGTGTGTAATACTAAACTAATATTGTAACCAGAAAATTTGAAGAATTTTTTTAATATATAAAAGGGTGTGTAAATATCCAAAAAAAATTTTCATATAATTATTCAGGTTGTAGTTTAATGGATATTTTTATTCAGTTATTTATACAGGGTGTCCCTAAACTCATGGTACATATGCTAGGGGGTGATAGAACACATCAAGACGAGTAATAGTAAATAGGAAACCAAGGGTCCAAAACGTATTCCAAAGGGGATAGGCGCCATCAAATTTTAGGGTCCCAAATTGCAAATGATGATAAAAAAGGGAAAAATGGGTCGATTTATTTGCGGTTTTCGCTAAAATCATTCTTTAAATTAGTATTTTCTTAAAAAAAAGTTTTAAAGAGAAAGTTATAAAAATGCCTTTAGAGGGCGCTCTAGACTTTGAAGTACCGAATAACTACTTTTTACCTTTTTTTTAACACTGTTAAATGTTTTCTAAAGCTTAGACCTTAACTTAAATTTTGTGTGCACAAGTGAAATCATCGGGAGTGGTTAAGTGGAGCAAATTTAACTGTGTTCAGGGGGTTGATTTTTGAACGATCGTATGTAATGAGCAAAATAATAAGTTATGAAGCAAACTTTAAGAGGTGATAGTACACATCAAAACAAACAACATTCACTAAGTAATGCATGATTTGAATTCAAACACAAATGTGTTAGAGCATGTTCAAACTAGATACATGCAAGCGCTGTAGCTACCATTATGCTGTAAGTTTCCGGAAGAAGAATATGAAAATGTGATATGGGGAAGAAGAAGAACGCGTATGCAAATTTTCGCTAACATAAAAGTTACTTATTCGAGTGCGTAATTGTAAAACTTGGAACTGTTCACAGCAGCTGTCTTCATTTACTCTGTGGATAGCCGATAATACGGTTTCGTACTCTAACCAGGAGAAGGTCGAGATGCATTACATGTACGGAGCTGCACACGGCAATGCAACAGAAGCTCAAAGATCGTACCGAGAGCGTTTTCCAACCAGACATGTTCCTGATGCGACGATATTTCAACGACTGCACCAACAACTATGCGAAAGGGGTTCCTTTGCAAGTTGCATGCAGGATACCGGACGTTCCAGGAGTGTAAGAACGCCATCCATTACAGATAACATTTTGGATCGTATCAGCGAGAGGCCTGAATCTAGCATGCGGGAACTGTCCGAAGAAGTGAACGTTTCCCATAATACGGTGTGGCGAGTTCTGCGAGATGAAGGAATGCATCCGTACCATGCGCAGAGAGTTCAAGGCCTAGAACCAGCAGATTACCAGGCATGTGTCAATTTTAGCACGTGGTTGCTCCAACAAACGGCTGTGGACCCTGCTTTTTGTGCACATGTGTTGTTCATGGACGAATGCACATTCACACGCGAGGGTATTTTGAATATCCACAATTATCATGTGTGGTCAAATGAAAACCCATACACAATACGTCAACGTTCATTCCAGTGACGTTTCGCAGTCAATATTTGGGCCGGAATCGTTGAAGATTATCTAATTGGGCCATACTTACTGCCAACGTGCCTGGATGGAGATTCATATCTTGTGTTTCTGCAAGAGGTGTTGTCAGAACTATTAAACCATGTTCCAACACGACGGAGCACCGGCCCATTATAGCCTGGATGTCTGTAACGCCCTGAATATCATGTATCCGGGGCGATGGATAGGTCGTGGCAGTCCAATCGGCTGGTCGGCCCATTCACCCGATTTATCCTATCTGGACTTTTTCTTGTGAGGTCATATGAAGAGCCTGATATACGGAGATGGTCCCGTAGATTCTTCTGAAGACCTTGTTGCCCGGATATCCGTTGCTTCGGCCACCATAAGAGAGATGCCTGGTGTTTTCGCCAGTGTACGACGGTCAATCCATCGACGGCTTCAAGCCTGCGTTCGTGTTGGAGGCCGCAATTTTGAACAATTCCTGTGATGGAGTCCTTCGTGTTGTTTATTTTCATTTGGTTGAATAAAGTGTTTTTCTTCCTTTTGTTGGTTTCTTTTCATTCCATCTCTTGTCTGTCCTGTTTTCCATCATTTTGTTATTATTTTGCTCATTACATAGGATCGTTCAAAAATCAACCTCCTGAACACAGTTAAATTTGCTCCACTTAACCACTCCCGATGATTTCACTTGTGCACACAAAATTTAAGTTAAGGTCTACGCTTTAGAAAACATTTAACAGTGTTAAAAAAAAAAAGCGGTAAAAAGTAGTTATTCGGTACTCCAAAGTCTAGAGTGCCCTCTACCGGCATTTTTATAACTTTCTCTTTAAAACTTTTTTTTAAGAAAATACTAATTTAAAGAATGATTTTAGCGAAAACCGCAAATAAATCGACCCATTTTTCCCTTTTTTATCATCATTTGCAATTTGTGACCCTAAACTTTGATGGCGCCTATCTCCTTTGGAATACGTTTGGGACCCTAGGTTTCCTATTTACTATTACTCGTCTTGATATGTTCTATCACCCCCTAGCGTATGTACCATGAGTTTAGGAACACCCTGTATAATTTTCATGTATTATTTTCTTTTTAGTCTGCAAAATTACTTTTATTAAAAAAAGGCAGTTAATAACAAATAAGCTCATAGGGAACCACTGATGTAGATAGTGCAAGTGTATTGATTAGATAGCTTCGCATTACCATATGTACTCATGTAAAAGTCGCAGTTTAGTTTTGAAGCAGAAAAAAATCCAAAATACTTTCCATTTTTCCTTGTGTAATTATTCATTATCTGAAAGCAATCAGATAAACTACAAAAAATGATGAAAATCCTTACATCATCTGAGGGGATATCTATTCAATATACTTGTGTATGTATTTTTGAGCATCAGCATGTGTGGTATGGGATATAAAATTTCTTTGTATGATAGTTGCAGATAGATTTTTTTATTTAAAAATCTGTACAAAATGTATGACTATTATGCAATTAAACACATTAAAGTGCTTTACTAATGTCAGCATCTATCATATGTTTATATAATTTACAGTTTGTAATTGTAGAAGTGAGGACATTTTCATAGGATTATGTTTTACTAGTAACTGTTTTCAGGTGCATTAGTCAATTATTAAAGAAGTTTGTGCTTGAGAATGTGTAAGTGTAAGTAAAATAAAATGTATGTGTATGCAATGCACATGTAATTAAAGTTTAGAGCAGGGCACAAAACTTCAGAAATTGATGGCTGTGTTCATTTTATCTTGAAGCAACATTTTACTTACTCTCACCAAAACTATAATCAGCATTTCCTACATATTTTGCCTTTTCCTACTCCATAGGGAGATTTTACCACCCCTTAATTTACCCTGAAGTTACTTTAAAAAATGATATTCTATCTCTAAATACATTTGAAAGAAAATTAAACTAGCATCTTCTAAGAAAAAAATGTTCTAATGTATTTAGATATAGAATCTCATTTGTTTAGATAACTACAGGGTAAATTAAAAGGTGGTAAAATCTCTCTATGTAGTAGGGGAATTTTCAAGATAAAATAAACACATCTTGATTCACATGCTGGTATATTTTTGTGTTTCTGAAGTTTTGTGCCCTGATCTAAATTTAATGCTTATAATGCATAATAGAGGAAGCCTGTACATTTTAATACCTGCCATCTCATCCTGATGGTTATGATTTGATCCATGATTTAAATAAAAGTTTTACGGCTTTTTGTCAAATCTTGGATACAGTTTGATTATTTTTTATTAATGGATAAAATTTTCTATATTTAATATAACTATTACCAACAAATAAATAAAACAATTTTAAAAGGTCCGGATGACCTTTCAAACAATGAATAAAGGATTTTCAACTGGTATAAAATTGTATTTTTAGTTTGGCAACTTTGAATTGTATGCCCTTGTATGGAGATAAACTAGATTTTAATGTGGACATTTGGTAAAAAACTTAAATTGAAGATTTCATTTTTAATTTTTAAGCAGTCCTTAACAAACTTTTAATTACTTATTACAAATGTAATGCCAGAGCCTTAAGCTCAGGGTCACCATTTCAAAACTTTCTTGAGGGGAGGTAAAAATTCCTTTTGATCTTGTACACAGCTGAGAAGCAGTTGATACAATTTTAACATAGACCTTTTAAATTAGCCAAAGTACTCATTGATTATTTTAATGTGTCTTAATTTCAGAATGTTGCAATAGCAAGGCTTTAGCAAATATTATTGGTAATTATTAATTAAAGTGTTTAGTGAATGCTAATGTCTCTATTTTAATCAAATCTGACAGGTTATTTTAGCTTTTGCATAATTTCTGAAAAAGAGTTTTTGAGTCTGACCTATACTCTGAAATATCAAATTTCTTGGGGAAGGGCATGTGACCACTTGTATTGTATTTTTGTTGTTTTCAGGCATGAAGTTTTTCTGCTCTTTTTTAATGCCTTTCTGGCTGTTTTTAAATTTCATGTTAAATGTAACCTAATAACTTATGCAGTACACATATGAATGCATTTTAATATTGGGATAATTTTCTGCTTGTGTTTGAGTTTGATTTTTTTATCCAGCATGCATTTTCATGCTATATTATTTGTTGTTTGATTTCAAGGAATATATTTTTATTCTTTCAGAAAAGAAAAAGCTAAAAGCCAGACAACGGCAAGATATATGGAATGGAATTGTTACATAACAGGGTTCATACTCTTCTGTAATTCCTGTTTTTTCCACAGAAACGTACCTTCTTGACATTGTTACTATTAAATACTCTTTAAATCTGGTTCTTAGTAAAATATGTAAAAGAAATGATTTTAAAGAAAATAATCTTTTTATTTTATAAAATTTTGCAACTGTTATTTTAAATCTATATACATATATATATTTTTTTTAATGTGGTTATAATGTTCCAATTAAAATCCTAAGAGTTTTCATATATGAAATTAAGCATGAATCCTGTTTTAAAAGTGAAACAGAGTTCATTATTGTAAGCTTTTTAGTTGGTAAATTAATTTGATTCCTCCTCCCTTTCCTAATTTTAACTTGAAACCACATAGTCTGAATACTGTATTTAAAGTTCTTTTTACAGTCATAGTAAATATGAGAAAGACATGTATTTTTAATTCAACGTATTTTGTAGTGTTATGAAACACATTCCTTAGCAACGGTGCTACTTGTTTTTACATTTTATAACTCTCAGTTTTTTGTACACTTTTACTTTATTTGCCAAATACTATTTAATTATAAGAATAGAATATTTCATAATTAGAGTATATTTTACATTATTATAATCTATTTGCAGAAACTCTTATGTAAAAGAATGTTGCAGCATTGGACAAATTTATTTGAAAGTTACTATTTCTCTAAAGATAATTTGAAATAATTAAAATACTTGTATTATAAAAGGTAATGAAGTTTGACTTCAATTCTAGTCAATAAGCCTGAAATCGAACTATGAAACAAGTTTTTTTTTATATAAACTATTTTTCAAAAGCATAATATAAAGAGTTGTAAAATACAAGATTTTAAATGACAAACTTAATCCATCAATCATGATTTTGTTTGAGTATGGCTAGCAGTGCTGATCTACAAATTAGTAGAGGATATTTTATGTGACTGTCTGTATCTCCAAATTAAAAATTATTGAGCTGTCAGGATAATCCTAAAAATAAAGCTAAGAGCAGATTTTTTTATTTACTTTATGCTTCTCTCATAGAATCAACATAAATTTTAGCTTTGTAATTGACAGTAGTGTTATACTACTAGGATATAAAAGTTCGGAGACTGACTTTCTTAACAGATATGATTTATTGATGTTGTGACCTCCTTCTGCAGCTATATTCTTCTGCCAGCATCAGTACAGTTGCTGAAAACACTCCTGAAGCTTTTGGATGAAATAGTCTTCATTGCAGCTTCTTCAATCTTAGATGCACATATTGTGAGCACTGGCAGAATTTGGAATTTGCACATTGTTCTTGAAATGTTCACTGACATTTCTGAAAAGATTCACTTCTTCCTCACCATATCTCTTCTTCTCCAATCAGAGTTTGAGATATAGCACAGTCTCCAAACTTTTTTAATTGTAGTAGCATTACTCCAGCATTTGTTATTGTAATTCTGTTGTATTTTCTCTACCTCTTATTAATATTAAAATCATGATGTATTGTTAATGTCTTATGTATGATTAGAATTGTACTGCTAATTAGCCCTTAACAAATTAATGACACCCTATTCACAGTCAGTCCAAATGTGTTTTTTCCAATTATTATTTTTTGGCACCATTATTTAATTTCTGAAATTTTAGGATTGGTCATGGCAAAATTTTCTGTGCAAAATACTGGTGTCTAATTGGAAACAACATGTTTGGATAATAAAAATTGGCTGTCATGATTATGTCCGTTCATTAAGGGTTAACTTTTAATAGAAGTTTCTACAGTGATGTACTTTAATGCCAAGAAAGAAAGAAGCATTTTGTATTAAATACATACCACTTTTGTTGATTAAGTTTAAGAAGGTACCAGTTAAACCAAATATTTGAATTTTCTTCATATAATTGAGCTTTATACATAAATGATATCAATTTTTCCCTTGTGTGAGTTGCTGCTTGAAATAATTTATTCAAATATGGAAATATTCAACTTTTATGACAGTATGTGTGATTTCTTTATTACTGAATCAGGAGTTTTTAACCTTTTCTCTATTCCAGAGACCACTTTTATAGATCAAAAGCTTAAAAAAATTAATAAACTTTGAATTTAAGTCATTTCATGAGCATTCTTTTAAACAAGATTTGTTTCAGATAAGACTAAAATGGAAATTTGAGCTGTGATATGCATCTCCAATGTGTCCAAGACATAACTTCCAACTGTTCAAAATTTTTATTCAATCTTCTGCTTTTTCCCCCTTTTTTTAAACAATAAATCATGCATCTGGCATAGATTATGAAACATTTATTATTGAGAAATTTCACTTTTTTTATACAATGAAATGAGATTTAAGTAAAATTCCAGTTTCAGCAATTTCGGTCCATATCTGTTAACACGAGTCAAGTCTTTCATGTAGCCCTGTATACTACACAGTCCAAATTAGAGCAGACTACAGAAGGAAATGCCATTGATCTTAGTCCTTTAACTGAATTATTTTGTGTGTATCTGTAAATGAATGATAAATGCTATAGAAGACATACAGTGATTTTTCCCCATAGATCATCCTTTTGTGAACTAAAAAAACTACTTATTCAATACTCCTGAGAAAGTATGTTTGAAATATTGTAACATGAATAAATTTTTTTCCCCAAAGACTGGTAAATGAACTCGAAATTCTGCACATCGAACATATAAAAATTGAATGGCAATCTGAGTACATTTATGAAAGTTAGAACACAAACTATGTTGGGAAGTGTTAAAAAAAGGGTTGTTTGCAATTAGCTGTAAAATTTAGCAGTACACAAAGCAATTTCTGCCTTGTAATTGTTTGTATTTTTTTATTTGAAATAGTTTAGAAATTATAGGGTCACAATTAAAACACTTCAACACACACAATTTAAACATTTCATAAGCATGTTTAACTCTCAGGTGATGTTTGCAGATAATCTTAGAACACTGGGTACCATTAGTAAGCTTTTCATTGGTTTAAAAATAAGTTTTGCTAAACTTAGAATTGCTTAAATTTTCAAGATCATCCATTTGATAACAATTCCTGCTATAATATAAATAATGAAAAACAAAGTGAAAAAAATGATTTCACATAAAAACTGAAAATTCCATTAGCTTTCTAACAATAGAAGAAAAGTATTTTCTTTTCTCTCAGATTTAAATAAAGGTTATTTTATATAAGAGCACTGAATTTTGAAAAACAATTTCTTCTTTCAATCTATTTAATTAAATAACACTTGGAATATTCCTAGTCTGTTCTGCCATAGAGACTCTCACCCCTGAAATCTCTCCATGGACTCCTGATTCAGAATGCTTGCTTTAAATACTTGTACAGTAGAAGATCTTTATAATGCAACACTAAAAACACAAGGTTGTGCATTATATAGATCACATTTCACACATCATTAAATTTAGTTTGTAAAATATGGCCAAATATGTGTGAAACATACCAACATATATTTAGAGTATCTTTATATTGCATTCTTTATTACCAGGAGTTGTGCAGATTATAATTTTTTGCATAATATAGATCATTCCATTCATTGTTAAATTTACTTTATAAACATTGTGCAAACATACCTGTATCAAATCATAGCAATTTTTTCAGTAATAAACTCTGAAAAAAGTTGAGAGATAAAGTTGAACTAATGTATAAAATTTAGTCCTCTAGAGAATAGCAACTATTTATAATATGGGAATGCAGGTCTTTCTTAGCTGTAAAATTCATTGTTTATATTTGAGAAGTTATACGTTATATGGAGAATTGCGTTATAAAGATCTTCTACTGTATATGTGCTGAAAAATTTTTCATAAATAGGATGTATATCTAATACAGATTTATTTAAGAAAGTGAATATACAGGGCATTTACACACTTTAGAAAAAAAATTAAAAATTGTCCATATAAAGATATTTACTAACCTAAATTGAGTGCTATGTCTGTTCAACAGATAGCATTACTATAAAGATGGAAGTAAGAATTTAAAAGGATATTGGATAGGATACTTTTTAGGGTTTCGTTTATCCCTATTAGTCCCGCTTCGTTGTCTGTCTGTCACAGAGCTGGTTCTCAGAAACTATATAACTTACAGTCATGAAATTTTGTGTACTTATAGCTGAATACCTACTATGAAACTCAACATCATAAAATTTGAAAAAATCGTATTATTTTAATATATAGAGATACAAAAAATCTAACAGCCTTTTCCTATTAAATTTAAACATTTCGTTACAGCAATTGCCAACAATTAAAAATCCACAATAAAATTCTTTCTACAATAATTAATTTCCTATTGAAAGATTTCCACGTGAAAAATGAAAATGAAATAAAAAGTTTCACCCATTGAAAAAAAAAGATTAATATGACATCCTATTGGTAATAAAACAGAAATTTTCAAACATTTCTCAATAATACAAGGAGTATGAGTATGTGTAAATACAGAAAGCAGCTTAATATGACGTCATTAGAGAATTAAAAAGAAAATTAATCTGACGTCTAACATTTTGAAGGTCTCTGATACAACATGTTTAATTTTGAAATTGATTTTTTTTTAATATCGCATTTAGTCCACATGACAGATATTATTATGACAGAGTATAATAGCGGGCCTCGCCAGCTATCAAACCGGTTCAGATTTTCAAAAAAATGAGAAAAACAGACGATAAATATTTACTTTATAAAACACATGACTTTTTTTTAAATGAAATTTATTTGGATTTATTAAAGAAAGGATAAAGTGTTTTGAAAGGAATATTAAATGAAACCCTTTGTGTGATCTTCAATCACACTTACCCACTTGTTTGGATTTTTATCTAGGGAGTACAGTAAACGATAGGGTGTGGATACACTGGGACAGGATAAAATATCATGCTGGAAAGTTTGGTGAATCAGTAGTGATCTATTGAAAAAAAGGATGCTGATAGTCACCAATCTGAACAGTTACAAATATTGCATTGAAATCTTAACCATAAATTGAGGTTAGTAAACATCTGGACAGCTCAACCAAAGTGTGTAAATAATTTTGTGTTGCTAGTGTTAAACGTGCTTGTTACAAAACCTGTTTGAAATTTAGAGTCGTAGCTTTAAGATTTTTTTTATTTTTTAAGAAAAAGCTTTTGAATAACTTTTAAAGTAATTAATTTATGCAATTTCATATGAACATTTCCTATAACGATTTTTTCTTCCCTGTTAGGAAATGAGTATCTCATAGTATTTACATTTCTTTTTGCACTGTAGCTTTATAAAATACTGAAGATTGTACTTTCTTACTATTCAAAAAATGGAAATTAAAAGTTTTTTTCTATTATTATTGTGATTGCATTTGGTTAATTTGTCATATCTTGAGCAGGTTTATTTAAATTTGACTATCTTTAACTTTCTCATATTTATATACTCAAATGTTTGAACATTGTGTATGCAGAATTGCCATCTAATGTGCACAATATTTTTTAATGTATCAGAGGTGCCTCTAGCGACTATTTTCTAGTTTATTTGTACCATTAAATACAAAAAAAAAAAAAAAAAAAAAAAAAAAATTCATTTGTCTGTAACTTGTGCAAAAAATAAGGCATGGAAAAAAAGTTCAAAATTGTAGTACTACTAATAAAATATAAAATTTATATTAAAAATATTGTGCACTACAGAGAATAGCAATTATGTGTATGATACTTAATGTAAAACTAGTTCTTAATGGAATCTGTTGCACAATGTCAGAATAATATATTTGTTGGCATACATTTAACACTGTTTCTTTGCAATTTAAATAAGTGTTGTTATTATTATTGTTGTTTACTTTTAGATTGTATTTTATAGTATTTTATATGTCTACCTTGAGAGGAAAATCTCTTAGAATATTTTTAAATTTAAAAATAAAGATATGTAAACATGAAGTTTAAAATCTATTTAATTTATTTTTTGCTGGGCAGGCAATTGCATTAACTGAAAATCGGCACAGCTGGCTAAAGGTTAACTAACATAATAATAAACTGATAGAATCATGTCCTATCTCTTTTTGCACAGCAATCCTTAGTGTTGAAAAGTTTCTATATTTCAAGTCTTACAAGAAAAAATCAAATCTCATGAAATTGTAATACTGATTTTGAGCTAATTGTTTATTAACTTTTTAATGAATTGCATATAAATTGTTTTTAGTTTGAAACTAACATAATAATAAACTGATAGCATCATGTCCTATCTCTTTTTGCACAGCAATCCTTAGTGTTGAAAAGTTTCTATATTTCAAGTCTTACAAGAAAAAATCAAATTTCATGAAATTGTAATACTGATTTTGAGCTAATTGTTTATTAACTTTTTAATGAATTGCATATAAATTGTTTTTAGTTTGAAACTAACATAATAATAAACTGAAAGCATCATGTCCTATCTCTTTTTGCACAGCTAACCTTAGTGTTGAAAAGTTTCTATATTTCAAGTCTTACAAGAAAAAATCAAATTTCATGAAATTGTAATACTGATTTTGAGCTAATTGTTTATTAACTTTTTAATGAATTGCATATAAATTGTTTTTAGTTTGAAACTAACATAATAATAAACTGAAAGCATCATGTCCTATCTCTTTTTGCAAGCAATCCTTAGTGTTGAAAAGTTTCTATATTTCAAGTCTTACAAGAAAAAATCAAATTTCATGAAATTGTAATACTGATTTTAAGCTAATTGTTTATTAACTTTTTAATGAATTGCATATAAATTGTTTTTAGTTTGAAACTAACATAATAATAAACTGAAAGCATCATGTCCTATCTCTTTTTGCACAGCAATCCTTAGTGTTGAAAAGTTTCTATATTTCAAGTCTTACAAGAAAAAATCAAATTTCATGAAATTGTAATACTGATTTTGAGCTAATTGTTTATTAACTTTTTAATGAATTGCATGTAAATTGTTTTTAGTTTGAAACTAACATAATAATAAACTGATAGCATCATGTCCTATCTCTCTTTGCACAGCAATCCTTAGTGTTGAAAAGTTTCTATATTTCAAGTCTTACAAGAAAAAATCAAATTTCATGAAATTGTAATACTGATTTTGAGCTAATTGTTTATTAACTTTTTAATGAATTGCATATAAACTGTTTTTAGTTTGAAAGGTGTTTGTTTTTAAAGTTCACATCTTTTAAAAGAAATTTAAACCTTTATTACAACTGATATCTGGCATTTTATTGAGTTAAATTGTGCATGTAACAATTAGAGTATTTTTTTTTTTAAATATTTCTTTGTGAGATTTGAAAAGAAAAAGCCAGTAAATACAATAAAGGTTAACTAATACTGAAAATTGTAAGAATTTTATTGTTGCTGTTGTTTACTTTTATATAATTGTGATGAAATATTAGTAAAATATTCTATGTAAATTATATTTCCTGTTTAATTGATGAACTGTTGCTAGCGTGACAATATCAAATTGTGCATATTTTTGCATGTATGCATGTTATTGTACTCATCTGATTATTTTTTAAATAAATCTGTTTTTTTAGATCTAACATGTATTTAATTTTTCTTTTTACTGCTTTTCATTTTGTCAAAATATTCCTAATCTTTTAGTTGTACTAGTCAAATTAATAACAGCATAATTTTCGACCAATTTTATGATATTTTCTATTAGTAAGAGGAACATGTAATAAATATTATTGCATTTTTGTATGCAAAGAAGCATATGTAATGTACAATCCTCCTTTTTCTTAAAATCAGAAATAGACATTACCTGAGATCAAATAATTGATAGTACTTACTACAGACCCTACTACCTACTACTCCACAGCACACAGTTCTGATGAGTGCTCAACTCATTACGTCGGTAGAAATATGGTTTGAATTCCTCGTCTTTTATTTTCAGAGGCCAACCATTCATAATCACCAGAGCTACTCTAGAAAGTATTGGGTATTTTTTTGTTGCCGCTGAGTCTACATGATGAATTCGATTTTTAACGAGAAATTCGGTAAATTCAGATGACTTAAAGGCTTGGGCATTGTCTGACACGACGCTATCAGGAAGACCATGTGTAGCAAAAAGTAATCTAAGGAAGTCTATAGCTGCAGAAGAGGACATTGATAAAACAAGAAATACTTCCAACCACTTAGAATAAGAGTCTACCACAATTAAAAATGTTTTCCCTTGATAGGGACCAGCAAAATCAATATGCAGGGGAGACCAGGGCCTATCTATTCATTCCCACGAATGGATGGGCGCTTTCATAGGAGCTCTTTGGCTCTCCTGGTACAAAGTACAGGATTTTACAGTCACTTCAATTTCACTGTCCATGTGTGGCCACCAGACATAACTTCGAGACAGTCCTTTCATTCTGACTATTCCGGGAGGGCTATTATGAAGAAGAGTTAAAACGTCTTTACACAACAACCCTACTATCCCACAGCACACAGTTCTGATGAATGCTCAACTCATTACATCGGTAGAAATATGGTTTGAATTCCTCGTCTTTTATTTTCGGAGGCCAACCATTCATAATCATCAGAGCTACTGTAGAAAGTATTGGGTATTTTTTAGTTGCTGCTGAAATCAATTTAGAATTGAGCTGAGTGACAGGAGAAAATTCTAATAATAGCACATCAGCCTGAGAAGGCGTGTTCAAAGGTAGGCGACTAAGCGCATCTGCATTCGCTATGTCCTTACCCTTTCTATATTCTAAATCAGGGGTTCTCAAACTATGGTACGCGTACCAGTACTGGTACTTGAAGCTCTGGCTACTGGTACGCAGAAGTCCGATACTGGTACGTGGAATAAAATACAAAAATCAGCATATTATTCTGGAATCGAAAACGGCTTGTCTTTATTAACATGGAAATTTTCAAAAAAATTTCGAACGCGATTTAGGATTTGTAAACTTTTTTCTATTTTCTTGTTACGAGAAATGTTTGTTATAAGCAGACTTGCTGAAATTCGCGCTCAACGCTTATGATACAATCAGTTTTCCAGAATTAAAAACATAATTATTAGACTTATATAGATAAAAAATGAATTTTTGAATAAAGACCTAATTTTTAAATTAATGAATGAATGAAGTATTTTTAATTAGCGGAAGAACTGTTTTTAAACATGCTTTACAAATTGTATTATATGAAGGTAAAGTCTGAATGCTTGGAAGTAGGAGGAGTTTGTGTGAGTATAGGAGGAGTTAAAATAAAACAACATTCCAAGTGTAATTTATAAATTACACTTGGAATGTTCTTTTGTTACCCATTGTTGTTTTTGTACAAGAAGAGCTTCTAGGAGGTGTTGAAATTAAAGTCTTATTTCAAACATAATTCATAAATTGATTCATTGTGTTGATTGAAATATTTTTCTTCTCATGTACAAAAAGTGTTATAGTTTCCTCCTATTTCATGAAAATCAGTTTTTAAGAGACTAAGGTTATTTAAAATGGTCAAGAGAGTAAGACTATTCAAATGAAACAAAAACTGTGGTCATATGCAGTGGTGTATATATATATATATATATATATATAAATGTATGAAGAAACTTGCAAGTGTTTGCTTACTGAGCGACATAACTGTCGCATTTAAATGTATCTAGATTATGAATACGATTGTATTGAGCCTGCAGTGGTGTATATATATATATATATATATATATATATATATAAATGTATGAAGAAACTTGCAAGTGTTTGCCTACTGAGCGACATAACTGTCGCATTTAAATGTATCTAGATTATGAATACGATTGTATTGAGCCTACAGTGGTGGACAAAAAAACTGTATCACCTAGAAAAATTAACATTTTGTAATGCTAATGAGTTATTTCGTTCAAATAAATTAATCTTGGTTGCTGCAAAGCAAGATAAGATATCATTCTACATTCCTAATGGTTAATATACCCCTTATGAAGTATTGCGTCATCAAATTTTTAAAAATAGTGCGGCAAAAGGGAAAAACCGTCATTTGTCTTGTTATTTAAGTGGTCAAATGATGGCTTCGTAAGTTCAATGGATGCAAGAAAAAAAATATGCGATATTTGCTTTCGTTAAAGAAGGATATTCGACACGTGTGATCGCTAAAAAAAACCAGTTGCAATCAATCGACAGTTTGGAGGACGATTAAATTAGAACGTGAAACTGGTAATGTTGAGAGAAAGGCTGGATCGGGCCGAAAGAGGGTGACTGTAAATTCTGATGATTGATATCCAAAACGGATGTATCTGAGTAATCGTCATGCAAGTGCTCCTGTCATAAAAATCTTTTTTGAGAAAGTCTGTGGTGTTAATCTAAGCTCAAGAACTATCCAAAGACAACTTGTGGAATGGGTTTGCAAGCATATCGCCCAAAGAAAAAGCCTTTATTTACAAAAAAAAATGATGCAGAAACAATTTTCTTGGGAAAAAGAGCATGTCTCATGGACAAAGGCTCAGTGGGATTCAGTAATGTTTTTGGACGAATCTAAGCTCAACCTACATAGATCATATAGTAAGTGGTATGTTCGAAGACATAAAAGTGAAGCTTATCATCCAGACTGCATATCGCCTACTGCGAAATTCCCAGTCAGCCAAATGGTCTGGGGATGTATATCCAGCAAAGGAGTTGGATGTCTAAAACTTATTATTGGAATTGTGAATGCACCTGTTTATACCGAGATTTTAAAACCCTTTATTAATTACGATTTTAAAGGTGCTAGAAATCGTATTTTTCAACAGGACTCTGCACCCTGCCGTACAGCGAAATTGGTAAATACAATCTAACTTATTCATGAATTATTTTGTTGCCTAATTTACACCATAACATTAAGGATATTGGAAAAATAATTTTCACCCTGTTTCCTCCCTTTAGGTGACGGCCTATCTGAAAAAATCTGGCATTGAAGTTTTGGAATGGCCAGGGAATAAACCTGACCTGAATCCCATTGAAAATTGTTGGCATAAAATGGGTACAAAAATTCTTGCTCAGAAGCCTGCTACTAAAATAAAACTGCTGGAAAGCATTATTAGGATTGGCTAGCATGGAATTGGCCAGGATTACATTCAGAATTTGCTATATTCTGTGCCGGACCACTGCAAGGCTGTCATCGCAGCTCTTGGAGGATCTACTAAATACTGAAGTGATCCTTATGCATGTATACACATCTAAGTATATATAATATGACTGCAGTTATGTAAAATTTACATTAACTACAGAATTTGTGCATCTATTACTTTGTTCCAAGTTTTTTTAAATATTGCATTTTTCCCTTTTCTTTAAATAATTATGCGTAAATAATTTATAAATCCCAATAAAATTTAATTTAGATTAATCCTACAACTGTATTTTATCGTAAAAATATCATCTTTTCATAATACCTGTACTTGAAAAACATTATTTGTAGCGTTTTCCACTTTTTCGCAGGTGATGCAGTTTTTTTGTCCCCCACTGTATGTTAAATGCGCTAATTGAGCTTTAGATAAAAAATTCGCAGGACCTGATTAATGCAGAGGCGACTAGGCCATGTCCGAGGCCACCACTGATGGAAGGCCCCAAAATAAATAAAATTGTTTACAAAGTTTATTAAAAATGCAGTTTTCTCCAATTATTTCTCCCAAAACGAAAAAAGATTTTGGTTAACTTGGTAACCATATCATAATATCTAAGGATAACCACCGAATACTCCCTCCAAAAATTTATAGCTATTTTGGTTTGAGACTGGCTCCGAAATGTTACTGGGGCTTGAGCTTCACGTAATCTTAATCGGGCTCTGGAAATTCGTTTTTAATTGAGACACCCTGCCACTGTATCTCACGAGAGAGGAAATAAGTGAACTTATTCAGCTCTCCTGTCCTGTGATGGATTACTGGAGTCCACATTCAAAAAGATGAATGTAACAGAATTTTCGTTGACGAGAATATCAGAGTACCGTCTAATATCGTCAAAGTCTGTTTGTGTGTAGCACAACATATCTCTGTGAATGTGCTCCCCCCCCCCTTTATTATATAAAAACAATTACAAGAATAAACTAAACATCGAATCTGACTAAAACTACTAAAACTTCCTAATATTGAGCCAGTAGGAAGTTGTGCTTGATAAAACAAGCCCACCCTTTTCATTAGCCTACTACAACAGTATGTGAATCAGTGTGCGCCAATATGTCATTAAATATTGTGGCTTTTATACTATACCAAAATACTGTATTTTGATATTGTATGCATTATTAAAATTTAAGGATGATACTACTTTTTACTTGAATGTTATTGCAATAAAACCTGCTATGACGGAAATACAAAAGACCGGTGAGATATTTCGTTTTAGACAGGTTTTTCTATAGTAGCTTTACGTTTGTTACCAGTTGGTACGCGGAAGTATGAACTTCGATTTAGTGGTACGTTGGTCTAAAAGTTTGAGAACCCCTGTTCTAAATCATAACTATAAGCTGCTAATATTAAACCCCATCTAAGAACTCACGGAGAAATCATTTGGGGCAAATTTGGATTAAATAGGCGTAAAAGAGGTTTATGGTTGGTAATAATTTTGAACTTACGACCCTGCAAAAATTGATTGAATTTCTTTACTGCTAAAATTATTGAAAGAGCCTCGTTATCTGTTTGGCTATAGTTTCTTTCAGCTGTTGTTAGAGTTTGTGAATGATAAGCTATGGGAGTTTCCTTACCGTCAGGTAAAATTTGGCTTAGCACTATACCAACCCCGTAAGATGAAGTGTCACAAGTGACAGTCAAGGGAAGGCTTTCATCATAATGTGCTAAAACGGTATCTTCTGTTAATAAGTTATTAGCCGCGATGTAAACTTTCTGGTGTGTAGGCGTCCAACGCCAAACTGTGTCTTTTCTTAGCAATCTATGCAAAGGTTCTAAAACAGAAAATCTATTCTTTAGAAAGCTACAATAAAAATTTAATAACCCTAAGAAAGCTTGAAATTAAGTTTTATCTTTCGGACTAGGAGCTTCGTGGATGGCCTTAACTTTATTTAAACTGTGTTTAATACCATCTTTAGTAACCTGAAATCCCAATAACTCTATTGTGGGAACTGCAAAGACACATTTTTCACGTTAAGGTGAATGCCTGATTATTTTAAACGTTCCAAAACCTGTTTTAATTTCAAATTATGACCATCCGTAGTTTTACCCTGAATAAAAATATTATCTAAGTAAGGTAATACTCCGTTTATACCCACCAGAACTTCCTCAATTTTTTTCTGGAAAATTGAAACAGCAACTGAGATACCAAATGGCAGTCTAGTTACCCTAAAAAGACCTTTAATTGTATTTAAAGTTAAAATTTTAGAATTAGGCTCATCCACAGGAAGTTGTAAATAAGCTTCAGACAGATCCAATTTGGAAAAAATAGTACCACCTGTCATAGTCGCTAAAACCTCCTTAACTGTAGACAACGGGTAGCTGAATTGTTTCACAGCCTGATTTACAGTACTGCGATAATCGCCACATAAACGAATGCTACCATCTTTTTTGACAACTGGAACCACAGGTGTAGCCCAGTCTGAATAAGAAATTGGCTCAAGAATTCCTTTATTTACCATGTTTTGAATTTCATCAATTATTTTATTTCTTGCGAATGGTACATTACGCGCTTTAAGATATTTAGGAGCACAATTTTCATCAATCTTAATTGAAATGGGAATCCCTTAAAATTACCTAAAGTTTCACTGAAAATATTGAATTCTAATAAAATTGAATTTAAAGTTGGAGCACAAATTTTATGAGCATTAGAATCACCAACATTAATATTTATTTTCAAAGCATCAAACCAACTAGTACGACCAGTTAGGGATTTACCCTTACCCTCAAGAACTAATAAAGGCAAGGTAACATTTTGTGAATTATATTGAACATTTATGTCAAAATAATCATTTACATTTAATCTTTCAGAATTCAAAGTTCTCAGATATTGATCTGAAATTGGCAGTAAAGAAGGATGATTTACTAGCCATAATCTAGCATAAGTGCTAGAACTAATTATGGAATGTAAAGAAACAGAGTCTATTTCCATTTTATGACTGTTGCCCATCTCGCTACCCCTCTCTCAACCCTCTTTTTTACCTGTCTCGCTACCCGCCTAGCTATTCGTTTCTCTACCCGTTAGTTTATCTATGTCGCTATCCATCTCTCTACCCGTTTGTTTACATGTCTCTCTACCTCTCGCCACCTCATCCCAATATTTGAACAATTTAGTATACGGAAGCCGTTTATCTGTTATTGCAAACAATTGTATTGTAAATGCAAACAAGAGCAATTTATCTAAATACATACATCAACCAGCATAATAATTCATCAGGTTTACTTTCGTAGTAGTTTATGTCATTTGGCAGTAAATCTCAACTTCTTAAACCCGAACTGCATCAAGCTTTTTAAAAAATCCAAAAGATCCGTACAACTGGGAAGGGAAAGTAACCTCAGGGCTATTAGATACATGTTATTAAGTTAAGTGAAAGTTTTGTAATCGGGTTCGCAGCCAATTCCTTGTGTCAGAAAGCGTGACTTAATGCCATTTTAAATTCATTTCTGTAACTTTATTTATTTATTTATTTATTATTATTATTATTATTTTTTTTTGGGGGGGGGGGGTTCGTGGTCAGGTGGAGAAGGGTCCAAATATTTACACTTAAATTCAAACATTTTCCCCCATGTTAATATTAGTGTTGTTTGTATTATTAATTAATACTTTGTTGACCGAGCTTCATTCAAAACAAATGTAAAAGACTTCTACAGTTTTTTTTTCTAGGAGAAACATCCGTAATTGGGCCCAAAGCTATTCAGAGAATTTAATGTCATTATTGTTTGTAATTCTTATAGAGTTAAAACAATATTGGGCACAGATTTCATACACATTGGCGCGATTCCCCCCCCCCCCCTCGCCAATTTGGCTAAAAAAAATAAATTGTTGTTTATTTACTTTTATTTTTTATTTTAATTCTATAAATTATTTTTTATTATGTATATCAATATTTATTTATAGCAAACTATCATTTATTTTTTTTTTATTTCCTGTTTTATAGTAATAGAAGCTATTTCATTTATTACGTTATTTTATTTTTTGCATAGCATTATTTGCATGCTATTTGTAACTAATATTCAAAAACAAAGTTTTCGCCAAATTGACAGGGGGGGGGGGAAATCATGCCAACATGGTGCATAATATGACATCTATTTATTGTTTAATTTCACATATGCATTGGTAGTTTTATGTTAACTTGGCGCAGTTGATAAATTGCCAAATATTGTTCTCATAACATCTTCATATTTCATTTACCTATAAGCCTTTCACTCATTTCCTTTGAAATACATACATTAAAAATACATGTCTTTCACTCATTTAATTTAAAATACATGCCTTTCACTAATTCCATTTAAAATACTAAAAAAGAAAAGAAAATAAGAAGAAATAATGCCACAAATCAAAACCTTTTATTTAAACCTCAAAGAATTGATTCTAATTCACACACACGAAATAAAAAAGCTGCTAATGGTGAGATTAGTGCCAAATCCTAATACTAAGTCATTGTGGGTTTTTTTTCTTTCAAACAGAAAAAAATCCAGATTAATTTTCCACTTTTATTAAATGGAAATATGTTACCGATTTGATTATTGTACTGTTATTGTATTGCACTGTGAGTACATATTTTTTTGTTCCATGTTACTCCATGAACTTTTAAATTCTTATTATTTACGAAAATCTCCGCTGGTGAAAATGACGTATACACTAAATTTTCGTGACATATGTGCTTTAATTGTACTTTTTTATTTATTTTTTTAATATAATTCCCAAACGGTTTGAAATTTATTCTTGGTAATAAATAGGTGTCATTATCAGCTTTATAGGAACCTGCTGTGAAAATTTGAACGAAATCCGTTAAGTATTTTTTTAGTTATGCTTGATGAAAGGTTTTAATATCCGTCGTAGCTATATATGGGGCAAAGTAATACTGCGCTGTGTATGAGTCTTCATTTTCACTCAGACAATTAATAAAATCTGTATTGTTTCTTTAAATGTGATTCCATGTTTTATTTCATGTGTGTGTGTGTGTGTGTGCACGCACATGATATATTATTGTTATTTTGATGCATGTTTTCTAAAAAGAGAACATTCATCATTTTCTAATGTAATTATTTATATATCAATTAAAATATATAAAATCATATAAATACATGTCTCAAATTAGTATATATCTTTAAATTGATAAAGATGTTAAAGCTTAACACATTCTACTACAACTCTAATTGTTGGTCCCTCGAGGACTGTCTTTGAAGAAGGGAGGTGGGCTTTGAGACCTATAGCTACAAGGCTGTCGTCTCGAATGATCCATATACATTTATTTATTATTCACAGAAACATATACATGAATTCTACAATTACATACATCTTGACGAGATAGTACAAGGAAACATGACAACACAAGAGACACAACCTGGGGGTTCCACACAAAGTGTGTGTGCAATGGAACCAGTGGGAATTGAACCCACAACCTCCTACACTTGCAAGTGATTAGCGGCGTGGTGCCTTAACCACTCGGCCACGGAGGCCCCCTCGAGGACTGTAAAAACAACATTAGCGAGGCAAATTATTCGAAGACGTCTATATGAACCAAATGTTCGAAAAGCAAAATGGTGTTATTCATACTTTGCACCATGGTTCTTAGAAGAACCCAACATTGAATGGACCTTATGCACGTGACCTGAGGTCGAGGCTAAAATTCGTCTGCTGGCGGTATTTACTGTTAAACATTAGCATAGCAGTCTATGGAGTGTGAGTTATTAATGCTTGTTTGTTAAAAATACCGCAAAAATATTCTTTGTTGTAGCTGTATATATTTAATATATTGTAATATGAATTCAAAATGTTGTTCTGTATGCGAGAAAATTTCCTAAATTTGCAAAATTTCGTTTAAAATTTATGCACTCAATCTGAGTCGATGCTAAAGTTGTCTGCTAGTGGTATTTGTGCCTGCGCATACTGGCATTTCTGTTGGTAGAGTGGCGAGAATAACAGATCGACATACCACCAGCTCTGGCGTCACATGCATAAGGTCAAGGCTACACTATATACCGGGCTTGCTCATTCTATATCATGACGTCACAAAAGGTGGCTGACCGCAACGAGCCCGTCGTTTTGTGCCAATCGCTGTATGTGTTTCATTTTGTCGTTTCGCTTTGTACCAATCGCTGGTAGCGGCCAGCCACCATTTGTGACGTCATGATAATGAATGAGCAAGCCCGGTATCTAGTGTAGCCCTGATAAGGTCCATTCCTCCAAGGTTTAACCGGAAGCGTATGAGAAAGATAATTTGATAGTGATCGTGACATGATGCTTCGCTTGAATGAAAAAATAGCTTCTCTGTTTACTGCTACTTCCCATCACTGTAATGTGAGCGTAATATTGATATTGCAAAATCTTTTTCCGAGAGTGCGGATGATGCGAGATATTAGTTTGAATACAAACTATATTATTCTGTTTGAATATCCAAGAGACAGAAATCAGATGAGCTGTCTAGCGCTCCAGCTAGATCCAAACAATCCCCATTTCATTATGGATGCATATATAAAAGCAACCTTTAGACGACATGGTTATTTAGTCATTGATCTACACTCACAAACGCCACAAGAATATCGCTATCAAGAGAATCTTTTTCCCGATTAACAATACAAAGTACTACAATTTCAAATACTGTAATCGGACAATTGCCAACGTGTCTCATTTTAGGGTTTGTATCGAATGAGGCATATAATGGTACCATCGGTAAAAATCTATTTAATTTCAACCACTATAATCTCAATTATCTCTGCGTGTTAAACGATAGTCAGATGATATCAGCTAAACCATACCAACCGAAATTTAGCAATGATTTATATGCTCGATCTTATTTATGTCTATTTACCTATCTGAATCGATACCATCAATCATCTAATATTAACATCAAGTATAATAAATATAAAAAGTCCTTCCGGCCTGTACCGGGAGGAAAAGGTAGTTTTCCTATATCTTCGTTTTAAAATTTTAGCTAATGTTACACGAAAACAGCAAATTAAAATGCAAATAAAACGTTTACAAAAGATTCGTTAATACTGAGTTTGAATAAGAAATTCGCCAAATTATTGAGCAATAGCCAAATTGGCTTCATTTATGAAGACTGATTTTGGTCGCCAAATTTGGCGATATTTCGCCAAATGTCGCCAAGTTTGGCGAGAATTTGGCGCTAACGGATATGAATATATAGTTTTATACGTTTGATTGAGAAAATTATTACAACAATGAAAATTTTTGAAATGGGCTGTCTTGTTTCAAAATGTCAGCCACCCTAGAATTTCAAACTGCTCTATCTCAGCCGTTTTTTAAGATAGAGGTAAAACAAAAAATTGCTCTGGAATCCTCGTTTCAAGGCCTAACTCTGAATTAAAAAATAAATTTGAATTTTTAACTTTTTTGTATATTTATTTTAGTTTTAAATTTTTAATTGGCCGCCATCTTGAAAGAAAATGGCGGACCAAGCTGTCCAACGAACTCGGTCGAGACATTGATGAGCTTAATACACACAATTAGTTTCATCAAAATTGATTTATAAATACGAGCGTTATTGTATGACATATGTCAGATATATATATATATGGAGATATATATATATATATATATATATATAAATCAACATTTGAACGGAGGGTGGTTTTGGGGTCTGGGGGTCATGATCGGTGAAAATATATTGAAATTTTCCGGAACTGCTTTTCTCCGAACGGCTGCAATAGGTAGCTTTATACTTTTAGGTAGCTTTCAATACAAAAAAGTCCTTCCGGCCTGTACCGGGAGGAAAATGTAGCTTTCCTATATCTTCGTTTTAAAATTTAATCTAATGTTACACGAAAACAGCAAGTTAAAATGCAAAGAAATGTTTACAAAAGATTCGTTAATACTGAATTTGAATAAGAAATTCGCCAAATTATTGAGCAATAGCCAAATTGGCTTCATTTATGAAGACTTATTTTGGTCGCCAAATTTGGCGATATTTCGCCAAATGTCGCCAATTTTGTCGCCAATTTTTGCGCTAACGGATATGAATATATAGTTTTATGCGTATGATTGGGAAAATTATTACAACAATGAAAGAAAATAATTTGCAAGTAATGGCGTTAATGTGCTGTTTTCTTTCAAAATGTCAGCCACCATAGAATTTCAAACTGCTCTATCTCAGCCATTTTTTAAGATAGAGGTAAACCAAAAAATGCTCTGGAATCCTTGTATCAAGGTCTAACACTTAATTAAAAAATAAATTTGAATTTTTAATTTTTTTGCATATTTATTTTAGTTTTAAATTTTAAATGGCCGCCATCTTGAAACAAAATGGCGGACCAAGCTGGCCAACGAACTCGGTCGAGACATTGGTGAGCTTAATACACACAATTAGTTTCATCAAAATCGATTTATAAATACGAGCGTTATCGTATGACATAGGTCAGATATATATATATATATATATATATATATGGATATATCTATATATATAAATCAACATTTGAGCGGAGGGTGGTTTTGGGGTCTGGGGGTCATGATCGGTGAAAATATATCGAAATTTTCCGGAACTGCTTTCCTCCGAACGGCTGCAATAGGTAGCTTTATACTTTTTAGTATTGAAAGCTACCTAAAAGTATAAAGCTACCTATTGCAGCCGTTCGGAGGAAAGCAGTTCCGGAAAATTTTGATATATTTTCACCGATCATGACCCCCAGACCCCAAAACCACCCTCCGTCCAAATGTTGATTTATATATATATATATATATATATATATATATATATATATATATATATATATATCCATATATATATATATATATATATATATATATCTGACTTATGTCATACGATAACGCCCGTATTTATAAATCCATTTTGATGAAACTAATTGTGTGTATTAAGGTCACTAATGTCTCGACCGAGTTCGTTGGCCAGCTTGGTCCGCCATTTTGTTTCAAGATGGCGGCCATTTAAAAATTTAAAACTAAAATAAATATACAAAAAAGTTAAAAATTCAAATTTATTTTTTAATTACCTGTTAGGCCTTGATACAAGGATTCCAGAGCATTTTTTGGTTTACCTCTGTCTTAAAAAATGGCTGAGATAGAGCAGTTTGAAATTCTAGGGTGGCTGACATTTTGAAACAAAACAGCACATTAACGCGATTACTCGCAAATTATTTTCTTTTATTGTTGTAATAATTTTCCCAATCATACGCATAAAACTATATATTCATATCCGTTAGCGCCAAATTCTCGCCAAAATTGGCGACATTTGGCGAAATATCGCCAAATTTGGCGACCAAAATAAGTCTTCATAAATGAAGCCAATTTGGCTATTGCTCAATAATTTGGCGAATTTCTTATTCAAATTCAGTATTAACGAATCTTTTGTAAACGTTTCTTTGCATTTTAACTTGCTGTTTTCATGTAACATTAGCTAAAATTTTAAAACGAAGATATAGGAAAGCTACCTTTTCCTCCCAGTACAGGCCGGAAGGACTTTTTTGTATTGAAAGCTACCTAAAACGGCTACACTTTATATGCCATCGATTTAATGCCAGATCTGGCATGGTTAAGAATCTGGCAGAAATAAAGCGAGCATATGGAGAACGTATATCTAAATTGGCCGAAGATTTTGTTGAAATTATAAAGAAAGAAGATAATGGACGTGGAATATATATCGTTGCTGATGAAATATTTTCCCATGGCAGGAGCATTTGTCGGATTGCTATGTTCCTTCTGTTTGCAGAAAAAGTTATAGAATTACTTCCATGTAAAAGAAAGAGTATATATGAAGATGTATTTAAAAGTTTTATACTAAACACGAAGTTTTAAAAAAAAATTAACTCTATTACTTTATGTCGTCTCTCCTGCAGTGATGAAAGGACTCGTAATACGCCAGCGAAGTGATGACACCACTGTAATGGCTGCTGAAGACAAAAAGTTTCGGTTTCCTGTTGAGCGTTAATGTTAGCAAAAAATAAATTCGTGTTAACAGTATTAATAATTTTTTTTAAGAAATTTCTGTTACAGTTTTGCTAAATCTGAGGTAAGGCATTCATATGCATTCAACAAACTTCTGATTAAAGTCGTCATTTTTTTTTAATTCATCAAAAAAGAAAATCCTTCATGCAGAGCATCAATGGCCGATGTTTTGAATATTTGAATGTAATTTTAAAATGTTTTTAAGGTTTTAATTTCTTTTAGTTGATATTTCTATTACTCAGGCGTACTCTATGTTAAATTTCATCTGAGTTAAATTGTGTTTCTGTTAACATGACTTTATTTTTTGCTTGCATTAACGTTCAATGGGAAACCGAAACTTCTTGTCTCCAGCAGCCATTACAGTGACGTCACACTTCGCTGGCATATACATTTGGTGGAGTCTTCACTTCTGATATGTTACCTAAATTTACAAGACATTTTTCATCCTTTATTGTAAATTTAGATCCTCACACATTATCAGGGAATCATTAGAATGCTATGTTCTTCCATAATAATGCAGCCTATTGCTTTGATAGTTATGGATTACCACCATCAAACAGAAAAATGCTGCATTTATTTAAAACTAATGACAATTACATTTTTTACAATAAAATAACTTTTCAAGAGGTTTGTAAAGCTACCTGCGGATTATATTGCTTATATTTCCTATTTCAATGTGTGAGGCAATTTGATATGAGTAATTTCGATTTAAATAATAAAAAAAAGAATGTCTTCATTCAAAAATTTGTTAGCCAAAATTTTAAACGGCGCTCTTTCTATCATTTTGTTTATAATAAAAAACAAAAGTGTTTAGCATGGATAAATAAACATGCCGAAGAGCATTTCAGTTAGTAGTTCTTTCCAACGCAACCACAAGCAAAATGGAGCGATATGGGTACGTTTATACGGCTGGAGAGGATAATTCGACTTTGAAGACGAAATGCATCCATATGAGTCGAATAAACTCATCTTTTTTTTAAAAATTAATGGATTGCATTAATGTGTGATACCTTTAAAGAGGGAGAAAGGCGTTTTTATGTAACACTTCTACAGACTTCAGAAGTTGTTCATCACATTGAAAATATTTCAAAACATCATTTTTACAGATATGTTTGTTTGTAAAAAGTGACAGTAATGATCAACAGATTTCTTTGTATGATGGTGAACTTTATCTATATGAAAATACGTTGGACTGCGTTGCTGATGAAAAGACTTTTAAAGAATGTGAACTAACAAAATCCGATGAAATAAAAGTCTCTTATTTTATTTTATTAGATAATGAGAGCATTATAAGAGAATTAAATCATCGCTATGTATAAAATGAATGAGGATCTCTCCAGAATGTTTTATTATTTGCATATATTATACAATTTTATATTATGTGATCAACTTTGCAATGCACATGTTTATCTCTATAATGCATCTTTAAAAAAATAAATTGTGTATTAAAAAAAATGATCTTTGTTTTTATTTCTTTCTCAATTATTTAAAAAACAGAATGAACATACATTTTAAAAAATACACGTAAAATAGAATACAAAATTTTTACCTTATATTAATTTTTTCTCATCAGAAATCATTTGGAATAAATGAATTTTATATCATTTCTCATTCCAGTAGATATCTAAAAATAAAAACAAAATACATAGACATGTAAAAATACTTATAATTTAAAAAACATAAAATAACTTACCATTTTAAATAATCTCTTTTTAAACATAATATTCAAATTGCTAAAGATATCATATGACTTGTAATTTCTCAACTGAGCGAAAAAGTCCAGGCGTAGATTTAAACCGGGGATATCTTGATTGAAGTAGGCAATGCTCTGCCAATTGAGCAAGTCTTTTTTATCTACATCATGATAATGAAGTCTTGTGTTGTTCTACATCAACTTGTTTTGGACTTTTTTCAATCCGGCAAAGTCTCCTCCACAGAGAAATGACATTTTTAATATACATTTCCCTATGACGGAGACACAGCGGGACTTTTTTAGTCCTTTATTTTTTAAGTACAGCTAGTTGTATTAATTAGCATACAAAATGCAAATATGTTATAACATTTAGCACTACAAGGTGATTATAAAAAACTATCCTGATATATGAGCCCCTTGTCATATCGTTCAGAGAAACTGAATGAAATTTTGGTTTAAAGTATTTTGAGGTATGCGCTCAAGAATCATGTGAAAAACAACAGTTAAATTCTAACAATTACGGTTACAGTGACAAAATTTCGAAATTTCAAATGGCAACACCTATTTTTTTTATTGGAATGTGATCTTCATAGTGAAAAACCTTAAAAAGCGTTGGAATGGTACCTGTATCACGAAAATGGATACCACTGAACAATAAAATGTTTTACTTTCTGTTGCTTCTCTGTCCTTTATTGGTTGTTTTCACTTTTCTTCTTAGTCTGTCTAGTGCCGGCGATTTTCATGCTACAGGTACCGTTCCAACGCTTTTGATGGTTTTTCACTATGAAGATCACATTCCAATAAAAAAAATAGGTGTTGCCATTTGACAATTTCAAAATTTTGTCACTGTAACCATAACTGTTAGAATTTAGTGTTGTTTTTCACATGATTTTTGAGCGTATACCTCAAAATACTTTAAACCAAAATTTCATTCAGTTTCTGTGAATGATATGACAGTTAGGAGCTCATATATTGGGAGTTTTTTTTATAATCACCCTGTATATAAGAGTACAGTAACAGCAAAAACACTAATAACATTATAATTGAGATTAAATATTGAGAATAATAACTCAACAGTATACTAATAAAAGAACACTGATATCATTTCAAAATATTATTTTTTGTAATGTAAAGTATCATACATCATATAATGCATAAGTCATTACTGTCATAAACAATTCACATATGAAGCAATTAAAGCACAACATCAAAAATCATTTCAACAATATTATATGAAACAGTAAAAGAGTGTATAGAAAATTATTTACAAATGCTATCCGCTTCAGAATTCACAAGAAAAGAATTCATACTTCTTATTTTTAAAAATGTCCATATTTAAATCAACTAATTCACATACTTAAAAATCATTTCAAAATATTATATGTGATAATAAAACATATCATACCTCACATAATGCATAACCCATAACTCTCATGAACTTTTCACGTATAATGCAATGAAAGCACAACATCAAAAAATCAATTCAACAGTAAAAAGTTTATAGAAAATTAGAAGTTCATAATACACACTTAAAAATTATTTACAAATGCTATCTGCTTCAGAATCTACAAGATAAGAATTCACATTTCTGATTTTAGCATGTCCATATGGCATGGTGTGAATTCCGTCCAATATGTATTTTTTGTCAAAAAAACTAGATAACGATATTTTATTTTTAATATCTGTTTTTACTTCATGTTTTTTGCTTGTAATATGGCATTCTTGATGCCTTAATAATTCGTTTTTAAATAAAACGTTTTTATACAATTCATGATTAAACTTTTCTACTGTTGCATATTTTATACCCTTGGCAGTTTTCTTATTTTCACTTCCAAAAATGTAAGAGTACATTTTTGGTTTGAGTGCAATAAATTCCTTAATTACATTGGATTCGCATTCATCTTTAAAATAACCAAGTTTATTAGCATTTTTATTAGAATATAGAAAATGGTTATTGGGGTAATTATTTGTGTCAATAATATCTCTGAAATATTGTTTACTATCTAAATGCAAATTATCAATAAATATTTGAATTACTAATGAATCCATATCAGTGTATAAAAGATTACATTTTTGAGGATATAGTCTTTTAAATTTATCGTAATATATGTAATACATATGTAGCTTAGACAATTCTAAAACTATGAAACCGATATATATTGGCTTATTTAAAATTTGTGTTTTTTCATTTTACAAAGCGTTAAATTTTCATTTATGCTTTCAAAATATTGGAGAGCTGGTGAAGCTAAGAATCGGTCACACATTTTTTAATTTAACGTGGCTTTTATACAAACGCGTTTTCACAAATTCATGCAAGTTTTTCCTAAAAAGACATTGTTTAACAATTTAAAAAATGATCGGTCAATTTCAGATACAGATTGCATTCTTTTATCATTATTGAAATCAATATAAGATCTTAGCCAAGGTGTTCTTTTAAAATATAATGCTCTATTCACCTTTTTCAATATTAAACCCTTATTTAAATATTTTAAATTGTTAGAAGAAAGTATGTAATTTTTTATCATAGAAATTTGGCGATAGTTTTTTAACAGTTTTCGGAAACTGTAAATTGTTTCTGATATGGAGAAAGCACATTTCTGCTTTTATAATTAAATGATCAACTGCGAGTGATAAATCGTTATGTTTTTCGTGAAGATAAGATGGATATTCATATAATTCATCAAATCATATAATTCTGATTGCGAAGAAAGATGTTTTAATTTCTTCTTGAGTTAACCAACGAAAGTCACCTACAGGTAAGCTCTGCTGTATAGCATACCCATGAACATAGAACTAAAGAAGGACTTCTAACGAAACTTGTTAATATCGTTTCGTGACTTTGGAACGAAATGGCAGCTGCACAGCTAATAGCACGCAGCTGGCAAGAATCCCTGTTAAGGCAGTGTCACCTATAGCAACAAACCGAAATACCCACCAGACGACAGATGGTTTGAAGAAGCAGATAAACTGGTGACATATGGAGAAGTTGCCCTACACATGCCCCACCAATAGAGACATTTTTCCAGGAATGATTTTCTTCTTGTAAAGGCTATTTTGTTAAAAATCCTTCTTTAGATCTATGTTCATGAGCATACCAATAAAGGTTATTGCAATCAATTGAAAATATAGTTTTTTGAATGCAAATTATCAAATGTTTCCGGAATGTACTTATTATTAGCACGAGCACATATTTTTCCAATCACTGTTAATCCCCTCACATCTTTTTTCAATCATCATGTACATGTCAATGTCTGATAGTAATTCTAAAGTTACATGAGTAAATTTCAATCCGGCAAACCATGTAAGGTCAGGTGTTGAAAAAAAATTTATCGCATCAAGCTCATAATAAGAGAGAGATAAATGTCTGAAAGCATTAAAAATCTCAGCCAATAGAACTACATCTGTGAATTGATACAGTTTTATATAATCTCTAAATGTCATCATTATGCATATATTCTTAAGACTGTTCCTCAGTGAACTTTCCGATTCCCCTCCATAATGTTAAACTTATGGCCTTAGGATGCTTTCATATATCTAAAATATCACCTCAGGAATTAATATTTTTAACTTCTCTTTTCGGTGTACTCTTCTTAAAGTATTTCTTTTTTTCTTAGTTATCAAAATATTTATAAAATATATGCTTAATCTATCATTTTATGTGTTAAAATCTTAATGAAACAAAATAGGATCTGAACACTTCACATAAAATTAAGTATATATTTTAGAAAAAAAATTGACAACTAAGAAAAAAAAAAAAAGAGACATTCCTTCAGAAGGGTACACAGAAAACAGAAGTTAAAAATATTAATTTCCTAAGAATACATTTTAAATATACGAATTAAACCTACACACATAGGTTTAACATTAGTGAAGGGAATCTGGAAGTTCACTGACAAAAAGTCTTAAGTCAGTAAACTTCCCGATTCTCTCGCTAATGTTAATCCTATGGGCGTAAGATGCATTCGGAATTTTAAAATATCTGCTCAGGAAATTAATATTTTTAACTTCTGTTGTGTGTGTGTTCTTCTTAAAGAATGTCTCCTTTTTTCTTAGTTATCAAAATATTTCTAAAATATGTGCTTAATTTATATTTTTATGAGTTAAAATCTTAGCGAATCTAGATACATACATTCTGATATGCAAAATTGTGTTCCACCAATCATTTCTTTTAAAATTCCATCCAGATCTCTCTCCTACCCAGATCACTTTAGAGTATTTTACTTTGTACATTTCCCTGCTGTTTTGAAATCCTTCTGCCAGAATACCAGCTTCCACTCCAGTTTTAGCAGTGGTCTACGGGGTCTAAATTTTTCAAATTTCTTCTGGCACAAGTGTAGCCATATTTATTTCTAACACAAAGATAGACAAGTTGCTTGGTATAGAAAATAAGAAAACATCCTGAAATGAAGAAAAAAATTATCAAACAGATATATGATTAAGCAGATATATAAAAATAAGTCATTATTTTAATAATAACTAGGGTCCAAAATTTGATAACATTGTATTCTTGCTTTTACTATTTACATATTATTTTCCTCTCAAAGTATTTTTTGGTGATTTCTAGGACATTGATATATTTTAAGATTTTTAAGGGAAAAGAAAACCTTTTTAACATTTTTATATATAAATTTTAAGTTTTATGTTGATTTTTCTTCGTTTTCTTGTTAAAAATTTTGTTCTATAAATTAGGAATTAAAATAAAAAAACTGTAGTCGGATGTGCCAATCCCAAAACTTTCTTATATCTACACAGGTTTCGCATACACAAAAAACGAATCATTACCAATTTATATCAAGTTCTAACTGAATCTAAAGTTTTATTGAATTCTGTGCATTAGTTCTTGAGACATGAGTATCGCTAAAACCGTATAAACCCTAAAAAAAATGCAGTACAGCAGCATCACTTGGGAGATTTACACCAAAACCTAATCAACAGCAACTTAGGTCAACGTCTAACTGAATCTGAAATTTAATGAAAACCGTGCATTAGCTCTTGAGATATAGTTATCATGAAATCATGAAAACAGTAGCATAGCAGCGCCACCTGTTCCATTTTTTTATTTTCATTTAAAGTACCTGTATAAAATGTCAACAAGTTCTATGGACTGTGCAAAGCAGCTGAAATGTTGTAGTTATATTTAGACCAATGTTCGATTTTGTATCTCGGCTTCACAAGTTGTTGTGTATTAATTTATGTTCAAAATTTTTTGCCAAAATTTAAGTTATGATGTCAGAGAACATCTTTTGAGTTTCACTGCTTTCATGTTCAAGAGATTGTTAAACTATTGTTGTTTTTATGTGTCAACATTATTGTATAACTGTTCTATTAATATTGTATGATATGCTATGTATATATATTTATTGTACTGTTCTAGATACTGCATTTTAGATAGGAATTGATAGTTTATTATTGGGTTTTGTACACACACCGCGGCTAGGCGTGCATGTGTTTGGCGGTCAAGTAATTGTCCTTGACACGCATATTCTATCTTATACTTTGACTAATATTAATTAACCTAACTTTCTCTCTTCGGCCGTTGTTCGTGTTCATAATTGGGTCAGTTTTGGTGTTGGGTTTTGCAAGTTGTGAAATTTAGGAGATTTTGCTGGTATTTCACCTTATGATGTAAATTTTATGCACTGTACAGATAAAATATGTAGGTATAATAAAGTTTATTCCAGGAGTTAAAACCATCTTATTGCAGATACTCTATTTATGGCAGTTTTGTTTTTATTTTTAGGGATCAAGAAGATTTTGTGATGTATATTTTATTTTCATAAAACATTGTATTTAATCTCACAGCTCTTCATAGCTGTTAGCATGTGCCCCATGGCTATGTACATTGAGCGAGGATCTACGATGAATTTTGGGGAGTGAGTTCTTTCGCATAATTGGGAATTGTAAATTTCAGCGAGGTAGTACTTTATTCGATGAGTGGTTTAGTAGCGAGTTTTTACTATTCCAGGTTGCACTTTTTTCGAAAACTTTGCGAAATTTTGTGAGGTAAATTTGTGTGCAGATTTTGGCAATCTCTGAATTTTTTTGAGGAAAATTTTGTTAGAATATTTTGTTGGTACTTCATATTTAAAGGATGTTATGCAGAAAGTTGGGTTTTTTTAATCGATTTGACTAGTTTGTTTCGTGACAAAATTTTACATTTCGACTCTAAGTTTTATTTACCCGTCACCTGTTGTGTTTGTTTTGGCTCGAAATTTTTTAAAGAAAAAGACGCTGGTCTGTATTTCAACCACCGCTTTATCTTTCACAATTTTTTTTTTGGGGGGGGGGGGGGGGGGGCGGGGACAGATTGACTACTCTCGCCACGTAAGTAGGCGATGTTTTTGAATGCAATCTTAATTTTTGTCCACTAACCGTCCATATGCGTAAAAGTTGATCAAGGCTCTCTTTTCTCTAATCTTCGAGGGATGCATGAATCTTGGAAATTATGACTTGCTGTTTTCTTTCGATATTTATGCAAATTATTGTAGCTGGTCAATCGATACTGTGGATATATAAGCTACGAATTTTCGTTTAGAGTGGTACTTAGAAGCAGTCCTTAGAAGCTAGTATCAGGTGTCAGAATCGGAAGCTAGTGTCAGTATTTTATGGCTAACGTTCTCCAGATTTTAGGAGATCAGTAGCTGGTATCTTACCTTGAAGCCTCCCTCACTACGAATAACGTCGGATTAAGCTGTATAGATTTACGTGTCTGTTGAACTGGTGAAAAGCCTGTATCAGAGCTCACCGAGTTTAAGACGTGGAATTTGACGTAATTTGAAACTGCGCCCTGACTCTCTGCTGTTGACGGACTGTAAGTTGTATTTACCCTTATATATTCCATTTACTTATTTGAGAGTTTTTATTTTTGTGCTGCTTCAAGTCAAAGGCTAGACTATTTCTTTTGAGTTAGGTAGAACGAGTAGTTCTCGCTCAACCTCCCTGCCCAATTAGACTCAATAAACTTGTTTTAATTTAAACCTTAACTTCTGTTCTCTCTTTTCTCTACTGAATGGCCTGGTACTTAACATTATGGCCGTTACAAGTTTAAGAAGAAGAATAACAATTTTATTAAGTATGAAATAGAATGGAAAATTCATAAACGTAAAAATAAATTAAAGTTTCACTTTTCACTACACAACTGGCATAATGGTCACAATATTATAAAGCATTTCTAAAGATCTTTTTTTTTCCATGCAATTGGTGCCGTATAGATTCAGTTAAGTATGTTTCATGATATTTTTTCACAGAAATAAACTTTAAATAAATCAAACAGCAGTTAGTAACAAAAATCTGGAGTCTTCCCAAATTTCTGTATACTTTTTTTTTGTAGTGCCAATGTTGCATATCAGTATCGAGTATAGGGGAGACTGATACATAGTAGACCACTTTTTCAGTTAAATTTTTTTTTCTATTTAACAGACAGACCGATCTGCCTGAAAATATTTTTGAATATTCCTTACATTTTTACATTCACCAGAATTTTCTCAGAACATAATTTTGAATCCATTTTTCAAAAAAAAAAAAAATATATATATATATATATTTATTTATTTATTTAAATACACTCATAAAGTGGACCAGTGTGCCCAGGAAGCGAGGCACAATGGTCCACCCATCGGGGCACAGTGGACCACTATTAGGTATTATATGAAATACAATATAAATCTGTTTTTTATTAATATAATTCTTTATTTCCCCTTTATCTGCAAATTAACATGGTAATATAAATTTGCAAGAAAATTTTTGAAACAGCAAAAAAAAAATAATATTAAAAAAAAAAAAAAATCAAAAAATTTATTATAGGGGAGACCGGTACACAGTGGACCACTTTTTCAGCTAACATTTTTTTTCTCTTTAACAGACTGACCGATCTGTATGAAAATATTTTTTAATATTCCTTAAACCTTCTTACATCCATCATAATTTTCTCACAACATAGTTTTCAATACATTTAAAAAAAAAAAAATTATATACACTGGTCCACCCACCGGGGTACAGTGGACCACTATTAGGTATTATCTAAAATGCAATATAAATCTATTTTTCATTAATCTAATTCTTTTTTGTTGCCCCTTCACCTGCAAAATAACATAGTAATATAAATTTTGAAACAAAAACAAAAATTTTATTATATTTTGAAAATAATAACAGATTAATACAGGAACAATTGCAATTTAGTTGAAGTTATTACTTAAGTACAAAAAAATCAGCTCACATTAAAATTTGCAAATGATATTCCAAAGTACTTATGAGAAAGATTGAGCCTGGAATTTTCAAGAAATAATTTTGGGTCTGAGAGCAACATTATGAAATCATTGACATCAACAGCAGATTCATCTACAGTTTCGGGAGAAACAAACTTATTTCCATTCAATTTGCATCTCATGAATCTTACTTGAATAGAATCATCAACAATTAGACTACAGTTATATTTATCAAAGGCAGTAAATACAAAACAAAATATTTCTTACTATGTTAAATAAATTGTTATTTTTATTTGTTTACTTTATTTTACAGTTAATTCTACTTTAAAACAATCTTTCTTTATAGAAAATAAGCAATTATTAAATATTTTGAACATTCTGCATTAGAGGAGCAGAGTGGATTGTGGACCACTGTGCCCCAGGAGTGGGTGGTCCACTGTACCCCATGTTGAAGTTCAATAAATAATCATATTAATATTCTTTATAGCTTTCTTTTAAACATATTAACTTTAAAGTAAAATAAAAACAAGTATCTTAGCTTTGCAAAAAAACTGTTTTATTTTATTTATCTACAACCTTTAATTACTAAAAAAATAAAAATATGATGATGAAAAATTTTACTTTTAGAAGCTCAAAACAACAAAGTAGGATAAAATAGTTCAATCTGAGCCAAACATATTTTCTGAAGGCTATAAATAATCATTGCAGTGCTGTTGTCTATTAGGATAGAAAAGAAGCTTAAAAAATTTTAATAAATAAAATATTAGGGGGTGGTCCACTGTGTCCATAGGTCCAGTGTGTACCGGTCTCCCCTATTTTGAAAATAATAACAGATTAATACCAAAACTATTGCAATTTATTTGAAGTTATTACAAGTACAAAAAAATATCAGTGCACATTAAAATTTACAAATGAAATTCCAAAATACTTATCAGTAAGATTGAGCCTGGAATTTTCCTGAAAAACTTTTGGGTTTGGTAGCAACAATGAAATTATTGACACCAACAACAGATTCACCTACAGTTTCTGAAAAAATAAACTGATTTCCATTCAATTTGAGTCTCATGGATCTTCCTTGAATAGAATCAACACCAATTAGGCTACAGTTATAGTTGTCAAAGGCAATAAAGTACAAAACAAAATATTTCTTACTATGTTAAATAAATTGTTATTTTTCTTTGTTTACTTTATTTTACAGTTAAATAACTACTTTAAAACAATATTTCCTTATAGAGAAGAAACAATTATTAAATATTTTGAAAATTCTGCATTACAGGAGAAGAGTGGATTGTGGACCACTGTGCCCCATGTTGAAGTTCAATAAATAATCATATCAATATTGTTTACAGCTTTCTTTTAAACATATTAACTTTAAAGGTAAATAAAAACAAGTATCTTACCTTTCAAAAATAGCTGTTTTATCTTATTTATCTACAACTTTTAATTACTAATATATATACAGTGTGGGATCCGTTATCCGGCGTACCCATATCCGGAACGTTCCGAAAACCGGAATGCAAAATAATAACCAAAGTTTAATTTATTTCATTTAAAAAAAGTAAAAAAATCGCGAAGTTCTTCAGTCAGTCAAGAAAAAAATCACGAAATTTGCCCATTGATCGCATGAAAAATTTCTGCGAGTTTCACCTGTAAATCATGAGGGAAAATCCAGAAATAAACCAATTGTTCACATAAAAATATGGCAGTTAATCAGTCGGCGAAAAAATTCGAAATCCGGCAGTCAGTCTCAAGGAAAAATGTGAAATTCGTCAATTGATCGCAGGAAAAACTGCAACATTTGTCCATCGGTAGAAAGAAAATATTGCGAAAATCGTCAATCTGTTGCAGAAAAAAATCCAGATTTTCGCCAATAGATTGCAAGAAAAACCACAAAATTCTCTAATCGATAGTAGTAAAATATTATGACATTCAGGAATCGATTGCAGGAAAGAAATCTCCAATTCGTCATTTGATTGTTGGAAAAAATTGTGAAATTCTTCAGTCGGTCCCGGAAAATTATCAAGAATTTCTTTGATCGGTCGCGAAAAAAATAGCTTGAAATTTCTCTAAATCGAGAGGGAATTATCAGATACTGCAAGTAACATTCATTAATCAGTCACCAGAAAAATCACAAAATTCGATTGATAGAAAAGGACTTTAAACAATTGAGCTCAAAATATGTGTTTGGAACACAGTGCAAGAGTGCCCTTTTTCAAGAATTCCCTGATTAGCAGCCTTTTTGTTCTATAGTCAATTACAAAGGCATAATATAAATATAATGGTACTGCTTACATTCATTAATATACAGCATCAATAAATAAATATAAAAATTATGGTGCAAAAATTATTACAATAAAAAACATTAAAAACAGATGAGCAACTGATATTTTTCATTCAACAACTGATTTGTGGAATGCAGCAGTGAAGCTACTTCCATGAACAGCAAATCATGTCAATGTACAGGATACAAGAAAAATTAGTGCAAGAGACATGCTATAAGTAACCAACTTTAATAGAAATATTCCAAAAATCCTCATTAAAGGATTCTGCTCCCAAGTCAAAAAACTAATTCATAATTGTTAATGCAATATTTTTATAATTTGAATTGTAATTCAGAATTTTTTTTATTCTATGTAAATAAGTTATTAAATTAACAAAATTGTAAGTATGTATTTACATATATTATTCATGTTTATCACTAAATGTGAAATTAGTCATTTTGTACATTTCTTATAATAAAGTCTGAATTACGGAAAAACTCCTTATCCAGAATACCCTAAGTCCCACCCAAGCATCGCTTCCCTGATTAGTTTTGGGGATTGATTGGTTAACTATAAAGGGGGAAACAGGGGGCTAACCCCCCTTAATTTAGATAAATGGTTTTTTCATGCAAAATTTTCCAATTTTCTTCAAATTTTGTATATAGGTTCATTGTGATAAGGTTCTTTCCTGATTAGTTTTGGGGGTTCATAGGTTAAGTATAAAGGGGCTAACAGCAGGGTTAATCCTCCCCCCTTAATTTAGATAAATGAGTTTTTCATGCAGAGTTATCCGATTTTCTTCAAATTTTGTTTATAGGTTCCTTGTGATAAGGCGCTTCCCTAATTAGTTTTGGGGAGTGATTGGTTAACTATAAAGGGGGGAAAAGGGGGGCTAACCCCCCTTAATTTAGATAAATGGTTTTTTCATGCAGAGTTATCCAATTTTCTTCAAATTTTGTATATAGGTTCATTGTGATAAGGTTCTTTCCTGATTAGTTTTGGGGGTCATAGGTTAAGTATAAAGGGGCTAATGGGGACGGGGGGTTAATCCTCCCGCCTTAATTTAGATAAATGAATTTTTCATGCAGAGTTATCCGATTTTCTTCAAATTTTCTATATGGGCTCATTGTGGTAAGGGGCTTCCCTGATTAGTTTTGGGGGTTCACTGGTTAAGTATAAAGGGGGGAACGGTGGGGGGACTAATCCCCCTTAATATAGATAAATGGGTTTTTATAGCAGAATTATCCGATTTTCTTCAAATTTTATATATATGTTCATTGTGATAAGGCGCTTCCCTGATTTGTTTTGGGGGTTAATTGGTTAAGTATAAGGGGGGGACGGGGGCTACCCCCCCTTAATTTAGATAAATGGATTTTTCATGCAGAATTATCCAATTTTCTTCAAAATTTGTATATAGGTTCATTGTGGTAAGGCGCTTCTCTGTTTAGTTTTAGGGGTTCATTGGTTAATTATAAGAAGGAGAAACGGGGGGATGGTTCCCCTCCTTAATATAGTGTCAATTTCTTCATTTTTCGAGGGCTTATTTCAAATTCTTTGAAATAATAATATAATTTACAGTTAGTGTGAATAGCCTGTGAGCTCAATGCCGTCAGGTTAACTGGGCAGTTTTCTTTTATTAACAAGTTTGTTTATCTTGGAGGCAGTGTTTTCTTTTACTTTGCCCCTTAGCAAATATCTGCAGACAGTGAATCTCGATTTAATTCTTGCAGTGCAATCTGTAACCAATGTTCGAAATTCATTGCAGAACATGACAGATAATGCGGATGAAAACTTTTCAAAACTCTTCATTAAAATTGGGCAAGTATGCAATGACTTAAACATTCAAATATCTAAGCCCCGTACTGTCCATCGACAAACAATGAGGAACAATATTCCTGCAGACACTGTAGAGGATTATTTCAAACGGGCAATTTTTATACCTTTTTTGGACGAATTTTTAAATGCTAGATGCCAAATTTGTCGAACATTCAAAATTACTGCAGCCCTTCCAATTGCTTATAAAGGCAGAAAGTTCAAGTAAGACAGAAACCATTGAAAAAATAAAAACATTAACAGAATTTTATGATTTTGAAGAAAATGTCACAGGGGAAATAATTTTGTGGCACCAGTTTTTGGCATGTTGTAAGGAGAAACCCCTGAATGCTATCAAGGCTCTTTCCATTTGCAACAAAACTCTTTTTCCAGGAGTACATCTCCTACTAACTATAATGGCTACATTGCCAGTTACAACATGTAGCAATGAACGCTCGTTCCCTACATTAAAGATTTTGAAATCTTATTTAAGAAATTCGATTTCAGAAGACAGATTAAACGGCCTAGCTCTTATGTATATTCATAAAAATATCAATATATCTGAAGAAGATGTCTTAAATAATCTCGCCAAAAAACCAAGGAAAATTGATATAAGATTAAAATAAATGTATTTATAGAATAGTATGAAATATTTTTTCATTTTCATCATTTTTTCTTGTTTGGTACATTTTGAAGAAATTGTTAATTATTTTTAAGCTTGTGATAAAATTTTAATTATTATTAATTTATATTAATTATTATTAATTTACAGAAAACATTTAATTAAATATAATTAATAATATTTTTAAAATAAGAAATGTATGAAAAAGAAAACTGAAATTTTCGATTTTGAAACCCCCCCCCCCCCCTTCCCCAAAGAAATTTTCTGGTTGTGCCACTGTCAAATTAATAAAAAACAAACTATGATCATCTATGCAAGAGCCCAGACTCGGTGGTTCAAGATTAATATCTCTAGAACATGACATCACACAACGAATTGCATTTGATGATGTCCTGCAATCATTTTCTATTAAACCAACGGCGATTTTTTTAAAAATGGGTTTGTTTTATAATAACAAAAAGCTGTAAAATTGTAATTTGACTTATTCGTATAAATAAAAAGATGTATTATAATTATTTTAAATGTAGTCAGTTTTTATACGACTGGGGTCTTCCTGTTTTTGTTTTTATGTTTGTAAAGTATTTTGGAATTGTATGTGTTTAAACAAACTAATTAAGAGCACCAATGAAAATAGCAGCAACAAAAAAAAGTTGTTGATTAACAATATACATATTCAATTTTTAATATCTGTATTTTAATGTTAAAAAGACAAAAGTGTGTGTGAGCGAGGTGGGAGAGGGGGGTGCAAAAATTTCAAGTAGAGGGTTAAGGGGGGGCCCAAAATTTCCAGTAGCCCCGGGCCCCACAAATGCTTAATCCGGCTCTGAATGGATTCCTTTGAAAAGTTAGTTTGAATAAACATTATCGTATTCATAATAAAGAGCATTTGTGTGAATAGTGTGAGACATGGAGTGAAGGATTTGTTTGGACATTTCATTTAAATGTCCAGTTCTTATATAAAGTAAGGAAAACTTTGACGTTCATGTTTTATGCTGTAAACATTTTTTAAAATGAAATTCCCATTGATATTTTAAAAATTCATGCCCAAAAAAAAAAACGTTTTATATGTGCGAAATATAATAAAGAATTTTTTCAAATACTATCTTTGTGTATTTTTATATTGATTGTAGAGAAAAGTTTTTTTTTTTTTATTTGCTAGCTATTCTGCCAGGAAAAACTCACAGTAACTCTTAATACGCCAATTGCAGTAGGCCATTAAACACTTTACAATAGGATGATTAACCCTCTGAATACCAGATGGGTTCAATGGACCGACAGGTAAATTAAAAATGACTATTTAAACCAGAATTTGTTTCTTAAAATAAGTTATATATAAACAACAGAGAAGTAAAGTAAACTAGTTGGATGTGTCAATCCCAAAACTTTCTTGTATCTCACACAGGTTTCGCATACACTAAAAATAATCAGTACCAATTTATATCAAGGTCTAACTGAAACTCAAGTTTTATTAAATTCCGTGCATTATTTCTTGAGATATGACTATCGCTAAAATCGTGTAAATGCAGCATAGCAGCGGCACCTGCTGAGCAATTTTTACCAAAAACTAATCAGCACCAATTTATATCGGGGACTAACTGAATCTAAAGTTTTATTAAATTCCGAGCATTATTTCTTGAGATAGAGCTATTGCGGAAATCGCGAAAAATGCTGCACAGCAGCGCCACCTGCCGGGCGATTTTTACCAAAAACTAATAAGCACCAATTTATATCAGGGACTAATTGAATCTAAAGTTTTATTAAATTCCGAGCATTAGTTCTTGAGATAGAGCTATTGCAGAAATCGCTAAAAATGCTGCATAGCAGCGCCACCTGCCGGGCGATTTTTACCAAAAACTAATCTGCACCCATTTATATCGGGGACTAACTGAATCTAAAGTTTTATTAAATTCCGAGCATTAGTTCTTGAGATAGAGCGCCCACAAAATTTTTGTCACGTACAGACAGACATTTTCTAAAAATAGTCAAATCGTGTTCAGAACCTTCTAAAACGTATAAATCCGTCGAAAACCGGAAGTCGAAAATTTTCATGAATCCAATACTTTCTTCTTGTAAAGATAGAAGAAAGTAATAAATAAGTTAAATAGTTTGAAATAAAAAATGTTCGTGCGAAATAAAGGTTGAGTAAACTTTCCGGTAGTTCTTGAGTTAAATTTTTTCCTTCTTCTGCGTGTTTGTCTTTTTTTAGCGACAAAGTCCTATTTCATTCACTACAGATTTTTCTGTTATCTCCATAAAATCATAGCTCTCTTTTGGATGACTGCCAAATACGGCTGCTACTTTCAGAATGTATAACGATGGTGGAAATGTCCTGCACTGTTTCTTCTAGTTTTATTGCTCCTACACGACATTTTAAAGAAAATTTTGGTTCATTTTTTTCATTCTTCGAAATGTTATGATGTAAATTGTCTTATACAGAAGTAGATCATCTTGTTTTCTCTGGATAGTAGGAAATTTACCTTTATTCCTTTTAAATGTTACAAAATAAAGAGAATTGACCGAACAAAGTATTCATTAAAATAATTATTTAGATATTAAAAGAAGGAAAAAGTGTTTTTTTTTATATATAATAACAATACTATAAGGAGAAGTTTCACAGGATAGGATTTTCACAGCTAGAAAGCAACATTAACTGAAAATGTTTTTCATTGTAAGACGCAAAAATTGTAGAATTAATTAAAATGTATGAAAGTTCGTTTTAATTCAGATAATAAAAATTGTTAAGTGGGTGTGTTTTCTACTATAAGATAAAATAAATATTTACCTGTTGAAGGTGTAATTAATTAAAACGTAAGAAATTTCATTTTGTTTAAAGTCTAAGTCTTGCTGCTAAATGATTTTACATTTAGAATTACAATTTAAATTACAGTTAATTTTTCTTTGTAACATGCGAAAATATTATATAGCAATAGTATAAGTAACTAATAAATAGGTAGGTAATTTCTAACTTAAAAGATAATGTTACTTGAATCTTACAATGGAAAATTAATTGTAATGTAAATTTAAATTATTATTAATTCTATTTTGTATTGCTAACTCATTTAACAGCAATATTTAGACTTTAAACTAAAAGGATTTCTTTTTAAATTTTTAGTTTGTTAGATAATTGATTTGTAAATATTTTTGCATCTTATATACAATGTCTCGTGGTAGTCATCACGTGACTATACCACTGAACTCTATAATAATATTCTATTGTGGAGCTCAGTGGACCATACTTAGATTCCTGCCTTCAGATCACAGATTTGCCTACATATTTTAATGTTTTATTGTCTTAGTGCTTGGTGGTTGAATGGTTCGAGCGATGCACTTGAGTGTAGATAGCATGAGTTCGAATCCCACGTCTTCGTTTATTCTGAAGTTGTATTCTAGATCTTTATTTTAAAATGTTTTATTGGTTAAAATATTTTATTTCAGTTTTTTTTAACTCTTTTATTTATAAATGTTTTATAGGTAAAATATTCTATTTCAGTTTTATTTTCAACTTTTTTATTTAAAAATATTTTATCGGTTGCTTTATATTTTTCATGATAAATGGAATATTTTCAATAAAAGTAAATTTTGTGTAGCATGAGTTCGAATCCCACGTCTTCGTTTATTCTGAAGTTGTATTCTAGATCTTTATTTTAAAATGTTTTATTGTTTAAAATATTTTATTTCAGTTTTTTTTTAACTCTTTTATTTATAAATGTTTTATAGGTAAAATATTCTATTTCAGTTTTATTTTCAACTTTTTTATTTAAAAATATTTTATCGGTTGCTTTATATTTTTCATGATAAATGGAATATTTTCAATAAAAGTAAATTTTGATGTTAATAACAATTAAAGATTTATTTTTAAAAGAAAATACGTACTTAAATATTCTATTTCAGATTTTTTTTTTTCAGTTTTTTTATTTTAAAATGTTATGCATGGAATATTTTAATAAAAGCTAATTTCGATATTAATAACAATTAGTTTTATTTATATTAATAAAATAAAATACCATAAAATGTGCTTAAAATTTTACATTAAAGCGCCGTTTATTATTTAAAGTTTCATTTCAGTGCAATATTATCAAATACTTATTTTTTAAAGCAAATCATATATAAAGATGTAAAAGGGGAGGAATCTAAGTATGGTCACGTGATGTATGCCGTGAGACACTTGTATCTTATATCAGTAAATGTTCCCAATTAGCAAAATTTATTTTTTGAATTAAATCGAACTTTTTTTTATGTTTTAAATACTATTTTTGCATCTTACAAATGTCTCTACTACATATCTTATAAATTTCCCTATATGATATCACTAGCTAGTGGGAAAAAGACCGTATAATATCTCACTGCACTCGGCAGAGATTACCAAATGGAAAAATAATCGAAAACTAATAAGTAAAAGCTTCAAAATTGATTTGATATCAGTCGTGATGTGATGGTCAAGAAGCAGTTTGCCGGGCGGACAAGAAACATTTTCTGCTGAAAATGGAAAGTGAGATCGTCTTGACGAAAAGTAGTTGGGTTAGGATATTTGGTCGAAGTTCAGCGAGGAATTATTTGTAAAAATTATTTGCTGTTTGGGTAGGTTATACGTAATTGTGGGATTATGATAAATAATATATAGTTTAACCACAACAGAGGTTTTTCAAATGCAGTAGAAACAAATAGGTTCAATAAAACAACAAAATATACAACTGAAACACTGAAAGTTCAACATATAACTGGATTATTATTAATTAACAAAAACAACTTTCCATATTTCAATAAATACTTAATTTGCAAGCTTCCCTGAACAATGAGTCAAAAATCAACTGACTGCTTTGGCTCAAATCTACAGAACTCTCGTTCATGCTTGTGTGCTTTCATTCTGTGTGAACTCATATTCGTGCTCGCCTTTATCGCAGTTGCTTATTATTATTTCATTGAGTTCATACAATTGTTGCTTTTACTTCTGAATGTTATCCTTCAATTCCCACATTTTATAATCAATCTAATAAAATAATCTTAAATTAAATTGTTAAATATATGATCAATAGAAGTTTAAAAGCATTAGCTTATTTTAAAATCTTTTCTTGCAATCTGCAAACAATCCGCATTGCTTTTTCGGTCACAAATGTGTTTTATTAAAAAATTCAAATATTTATTTTCATGAAAAGCCTCTATGATTCAGTACCTGTGAGTTCTTTGAAGAATGCATTATAACACCTATAATTTTTCTTCTTTGATATTCTGATTGACTATAGTCAATCAAAATGTCAGCAGTATATTGCTTCATCAGCACGAATTACCGAGCAGAAAATTTACCAATTAAAACATCATCATCTTGTTTTACTTTTACTGAATCTTACTTGCAAATTTCTTTGTTTACATTTCAAATGATGTGGAAATTTTAGGCGTTTTCAGATATCATAGTAGCAGATTTTTTAGAGTACAGTAGAACCTCGATTATCCGACGTAATTGGGACCGAACCTACATCGGATAATCGAGAATTTATCAAAGATCATCTACTTTAATATGTAACATCGTCATCGAACTGCTATGTTTACTATTTAAACTGCTAAATAAATACATAAATTCAAACTATACATGAAAATTAATTTATTTTAAAGTAAATTATTTTATTTGGTAGGCGTGCCAATCGTAAACGAACAGTAAGCGAGTGCTTAGCGAAAATATGACATTGATTTCTCCCCCCTCTTTTGAAATTCTGTAACTGTGAAAATTTCTGTTCCTAAAAAGATGACAAAAAGGGATTTTGTTCCCTGCACTTTCTTGCAATCAGAAGGTGCAATAACATTCGAATGTTGTGTCACTCGGCAGTACGGCCTTACAAATTTCGAAATGGGGCATGTTTTTCTTTAGAACAGGGACGTGTACACAGAGAATGGGTAAAGAGTACACTTATACCGAGATCGGAGCTTGCGGAAGCTCCAGCTAATTTCAAAGGTATTCTAACAAAGCGAACTAATATATTTATCTGTACTCGTAGTTTAGAAAGAACTGCTTGCATACACAAGAAACGTGAAAGTAAAAAAAAAAAAAAAAAAAAAAAGCTGAAAGAATAGATCAGGAAACAGACGTTGGTTTACAGAGAGTTCCAGTTAAACGAGGGTCGGATAATCGAAGTTGTATTGTAGTTTAAAGTAATAAATTTAAAACGTTTTTCCCTTCAGAAAAATTTATGTGTTTATGAATGGTAATCGCTTCATTAATATATATGAAAGTAGTCAAGTTTAATTTTAAACAGTCAGGAGTAAAACGCAAAAAATCCCTCTTTCCCCCTTTACGTAGCACCGCATATAACAGCACAAAAACTACCCAACGCAATGGTTTGAAATTTAATACATATAAATCATGGCAGAATTTTGTCAAATTTTATGGAAATAGAAATGTGGGAGTAGGTGCGGGAGCCAGGATTGAACCTGGGAACCCACGGGCAGTAGGTGAGATCTTAAGTGCCGAGCAAAAGGCTAGCTCGATCGCTTCCTGCGAGATACTCGTTTTCTACTGCCCGTACAAGATGGCGTCGCCACAGTAATCCACCCCAGTGAGGAGGACGTCTCGTTGACGTTGAACGAGCGATGTTCACTCGTGTTGCGCGGCGGTTGCCAGGTTGCTGCTGTCACGGCGTGCGCACGTGTGACCCCGATATGTGCGGCGTGACAGGCTTTCGTGCTATGAGAGTCGTCATAGGCTTTCGTGCTGTGATCGTTTCACAGGCTTTGCGTGCTGGGGTGTTTCAGTGCTGCCATCTGTTGGACTCCAGAGGAGGTGATGATGTCGGTGAAGGTGCGTGTTCGTTTATCCAAGGTCACCAATGTGGGAGTAGGTGCGGGAGCCAGGATTGAACCTGGGAACCCACGGGCAGTAGGTGAGATCTTAAGTGCCGAGCAAAAGGCTAGCTCGATCGCTTCCTGCGAGATACTCGTTTTCTACTGCCCGTACAAGATGGCGTCGCCACAGAAACAAAACTTAAAAAAGATATCAATAAAAGTTTTCTTCATTCTATTAAATCCTATCATATGCAATTAATTCAATAATATTCCATAATAGGTAATGATTCTATGTTGCTATAGTGCTTACACCTAGAGTTGCAAAAAACTAGTTTATTTCCAATAGACCCAGTTTATTCACAAAAGACCTGGTTTATTCCCCAAAAACCAAGTTTATTCCCAAAAAACTCGGTTTATTCCCAGGTATAAACCGTTTTTTTTTGTCTTTGCAACTCTGCTTACACCATATTATTTCCGTATTACTGAATTTAAAAACCGAATTTGTATACTAAAATTATTTAATTATAACAATCATATAATCTATCGACAGATTAATACAGCTGTAGTCTATTGATCGAAGATCTAAACATTTTCAACTTTTTAACATTCTAAAACGATTTTTTAAATCTTCATATTTTCTAATGATCCAACATAAAAATAATAGAGTGATGGAGTGTGATGTATATCAGTTTTAGTGATATTAAGTTCACAGCAGTTATATAAATATCTATGTATTGTACAAAATATTACATATAATAACTTTTAATTTCAGCGTTGATGGTAAAAAACTTGAAAGTGATGTCATGTTCATGAAAATGTATAGGTAAATATTGTTGTAAGAGTCACTAAAGCAATTGTTTTAAAATTCCTGAGTTTCATTAAAAAATGTATACGTATCCATAATGGAAATGATGTAATTTTCAGAAATATTTTATTTTGTGCAAACCAAGGATTTTTATATAAATAGCAGAAATTCTGTCAAAGCTAAATAGTTTCTTCGAATATACAGGTTTTCTTCTCAAATTTATGCATTTATTTGATTAAAAGTATGTACACGCATTAACTTTACGAGAAAAAACTCAGTAGATGGCGCTGCGCCCTGTACACTATATTAGTAACGTTGAATTCCAGTCCACTTCTACGTCTTCATCACATCACAATCTGTGAACTTCTTGATTCATGATCATGGCGTCTGTTCATGCTTTATTTGTATAATGTTAAATTCACATCTGAAAAGTTCATGAATATGAATTCAAAATAAATCTTGATTATTCATCAAACAGATTTCTGTAACGTGAGTTAATTTATCACCATCTTTACTTGCTGAAACATCCGAGCTAATCTTTTTTCTTAAATTTATTACCCACTACCTGTTAAGAATTCTGTAGTTTTATGACTCATATATGTCTGACTTGTTACGAAATTGTAACTTTTAGCATTTTAGAAGGAAGAAAAAAAAATATATATATACAAGAATCACTGTTAAAAACAAAGTAATTAGTATATTTATTAATCTTCATCACAAATATAAAGAAAAACGAAAACATAACTTTTGTCAAATATTTGTTGAATAAAACCTGTGAAACCGGAATCGAAAAGAACAGGAAAACTTCTGCTTTATACATATTTCTGTCTTAGCTTCTATAATTGTTGATATTATTTCTGTTGGGACCATGTAATATTTTCATTTAAGGCAAGATTCTGTTATAGACAGATTCCATTTTTATATATTTTATTGTATAATTGTGTTACATTACACTTGACTCAGTTTTTTGTTTTCATTTTCGAATTGAAAACATTTTTACCCAAATTTCATATATTGTTTTTGTATTAAACAACAATCCAAATCTTCAATTGACACTCACTCAGCCTTCCAATCTGGCCCCCCAGAGAACATGTCCCTCCCCCCTTAGTTTTGCCCCTGATTAGGAGGCATCTTTGGCCAAATATAAGCACTTAAATATTGTGGAATTTTATTATAAGATTTTTACCTCCCCCCCCCCCTGCCTCAAGACAACACATTTTACAAATTTCCAATGAGATTTCATTTTTTTATGATGAGTTTTAATAATTTTAATCTATATTTTAAAATATTGATTAAAATCATATGTTCAATTAATTTTGAAAATTATGGTAGAAAGTATTAATTATATCAACATAATTTTAATGCTTCTAAAGATATTTTGGTACTTTTCCAATATATATGGCCCTTGACAAAAGAAGGAAATTTTTCATGCATATTTTCTGGCAACCTATTCACTGTTCCACATACAGAAGCAATTTTTTCAATACATAGGGTAGATGTGCCAGTAATGGACACCCTTAAGGAATTTCTTTAAAAATTATTTTTTAATTAATAGTTATAATTGTTATATTCCACATTTTTTAATATTATATTAATCTACCAACAATATTTAACCATGCTCATAGTCACATTTCCCAAGGTGAATTGAAATTTAATTGTAACTAACAGAAATAAATCAAAACACCCTAAATTCCAGTAATGCACACCCCACAAAAAGTAATAGATAATTGATATTATGATTGTATTTAAAACTAGAATTTAAAGAAAGCGTATTAATGAAATAAAAAAAGCTGAATTTTTATTGGTTATTTTTTTATAAACCAAAAACGTTGAAGGTGGACCATTACTGGCACATCTACCCATCTAAGAAGCCATTTGTCTATTTTTATATTTAAACAGAACTAAATTCTGTATTTAAAAAAAAAAATCATAATATAAATAAAATGTTTATGATAAAAAAAACATAAAAGTTCATGAGGTTTGTTTTCTTAGCTGTTAATATTATTTGGGCAACAAATCTCACTTTCTGAAATCTGAATTGCACCAAGCTTTTTTTTAAAAAAATGACGAGGCCCCTGTAAAGAAAAAGTACTAATAAGTTATTTTATTTTAATAATTAAAATAATTTTCATAAGCTTAATTCTTTAATTTTTGTAAAGTTTTTTAAAAATAAATAGCATTCTATTTAAAATTGATGACCTATTAAACCTATAATTATGTAACCCATAAGTCATACTAATTTCCTCTGAAGAATCGAATAATACACTCTTATTACCATATTTACGCATGCATACGGCAGTCTTATTTTTGATTGTGAAAAACAAAAATATGTCTCATGTATAATGCACACCATAGCATATTAATATAAAAAAAAAATCTGTGAATTTGAAAATAATTCCGTAGAAATCTGGATTAAAAAAAACATAAATCTGCAATAATTAAAAGTTTCAAAATGACAGGCATGTCAAATATGGCGTACGGAAGTGAAGATAAGGTTAGATGTTTTTAGTAAAAGAAGTTCTTATTTTTCACTTTGTAAATTTGATAACTCTGAATTTACATTGTAACTTTTAAATTATTGAAGTTTCTTTTGATTGTAATCATTGTTTGCTACTTTTTAATAATGAATAGTTTATTTCTGTTTGGCATGTTTAGTGTTTCCAACTTCGACTTCTTTCACCAAAAAATCTGCCGGACTTAGATTCCTGACTTCTACATCACAAAGTAAGTTTGTAAGTCTATTAAACCATCTTGAATGTCTTAAGTTATTTTAGAATACAACAGACTTTAAAATGAGCAAAACCAACCCAAAATATGAATTTGCTTCCTTGTTAACTTCTAAAAATTAATATATATATATATATATATATATATATATATATACAGAAGGTCGTTCATACTTAATGGAAACTATTTTCACAATTAATTTCTGATTATATATGATTAGAAATTTTGCCATATGCTTTGCAACAATTTTACTCTATTGTATAGCCCTGACTCTTGATTACAACTCTGCATCGAAATTTCCATCATAGTCAATTTTTCTCTTAGCTCAATCATATCAATTTTCTCCTTTCCAAAAACTTTCCAATGTTTTGTGGATAGCACTTTCTAATGCTTGCTTTAACAAACACATAGGTAGTGATAAATACTAATTTATTGTAACACTGGATGAAACATGCCTTTATTTAAGTGAATGTATTCCAGCTTTATATGAAAGAGACATTAATTGAGCTTCATATGAATAAATCTCCCAGCCGTTCTTCCATAACTCAACTGATGCATATTTAGAATAGAAAAAATCCCAAGCAGAAATAAATTGTGTTTCTATTGAAAAAATGCATGTAAAATCACCGATGCCGACCTTTCTCCCGCTTATGAATGGCCTTTTTCTTCATTTGAATTGTTTAAATGAATTCAGGAACATTAACGCATTAAAGCCAGAATTATTTTTCTCTTTAAAAAGTAAAAATTGCATTTCGCACCAATTTTTCAAAGTAGCGCCTTTAGTCTCCTTTTATTGCAGAGTTTCTGTTATCAGATAAAGATAATATTCCTCTGTCTTAAAATATACTGGTATATAAAAAAAATGGATGGCAGCTATTCCGGTGCCAGGCTTTAATGGGTTAAAAAGACTGGAAATTTTTTTGAAATGTATTGGTAAAAATTGACATGGCTGTAACAAGGAAATTCCATTATCATAGAAATTTCAAGCCATAGCTATACCGCCAAAAGTCAAGGCTATCGAACAAAGTTGAATTGTTGCAAAGAATATGTCATTTATGCATAGAAATTAACTTTGAAAATCGTTTCCATAAAGTGTATATGTTGCCATATACTTTCAAGAAATATTTTCATGCTTCTTAAAGGTAAGTTATGAAATTGATATATAATCTATTTCAAATACATTTTTCTTATCGTTAAAATGCTTCATGCATTTTATTTTCTGTTCAAAATTCTCGATATGTCAATGGAATAATCTTAATAGGTATACACTAAAGATGAATTTGGTCTCTTTTTATGGAGCATGAGCCGAAAACATTTCTGTCATTAAAGCTCAATACCAAAAGTATGCAGCAGACAGTTGTTAATAACATTTTAGAGCACCTGCAGACTAAAAACTGCAGACTAATGCTGCGGACGTACTATAGCTCGAAAAAACGGCAAACTTCGTTAAAGAATTGCGAAAAACGGCAAATTTTGTTGAAGAATCGCGGAAAAGACGCGAAATTCATTTAAAGATTGCGAAAAATGGCTAATTTTGTTGACAGATCGCAAAATAAAAACCACAAATTTCATCAATAGGCCGTGAAAAAAGCATGAATTTCGTCAAAAGGTCGTTAAAAAAAGCAGTTTCGTTGAAGGATCGTGGAAAAATGCAAATTTTGCCAAAGGGCTACGGAGAAAATGCCAACTTCATCAAAGGATCGTGAAAAAAACTGTTGATTTCGTCGAAGGATCACGAAAAAACGGTCAATTTCGTTGAAGAAATGACAAATTTCGCCGAATGATCTAAAAAAACAGAAAATATTGATAGAAAAATCGTCAAAAAATGGTAAATTTCGTCGAAGGATCTAAAAAAAAAAACCCTGGTAAATTTCGTCGAAGGATCTAAAAAAAACCCTGGTAAATTTCATCGAAGGATCTAAAAAAAACCCTGGAAAATTTCATCGAAGGATCTCGAAAAAATGGTAAATTTCGTCGAATGATCTCGAAAAAAATTGTAAATTTCGTCGAATGATCTCGAAAAAAACAGCAAATTTCGTCGGAGGATCGCGGAAAAAATGCAAATTTTGTATGATGTATTGCAGACTATTTTTGAAAACATTATTAGCGTTGCAGACACTTGAAGATAGTTCTGTCACTGGGGTTTCAATATTATTTTTCTCATAAAAAATTCTTCTTACATAGAAATAAGTATTAATCTTAAATAATCTGCCATGACAACGTTTCTTGATTTTCATGTCCATGAAAATCAAGAAACATACATAAAATTAAATTAACATAGTCATCAAATTTGAAAATACAAGAAAATCTGTTTAAAATAACAAATATTTATGTATACCCAACCAATTGGCTGAATTATGCAAAAGTCACGCTTAATTTTCTGACTGCACAACTACAGCATAAACACATGCATCCCGTTTTCCAGTAATTGTGGAAAAGGACTTCACTAATAGACATATACTATAGTTTCTTTGTGTTATTAAAACCGACTGTGCCAGGACTTGAGTATCAGATAGAATATTTCTCTTTACATCAAATCAATTCAATTCCCTTTCAGAGTTAGAAATTAGCAGTCATTAGTCGTCAAATGTAACTAAATTTGTAAATTTCGCGACCACAAAATTATGCCTAGTCATCAAATTTGATGCCTAGCTGTTTTTCAGTTAAATTTTTGTTTAACCTTCAGATTATGGGGTTGGGACATATATCGTCCCAGCAAATATTTCTTCGTCTCTATTTGGGAAGATTAGACATAGCCTTAATGTGTCATTTTAAAAGAAACCATTTCAAGCAAATTCTTCAAAGAATTGTTTATTTAATAAAAAATTTTAATCTTTTCATTTACTAGTTCCCAGATGTATAATAAAGAACCCATATTTATTAAAAAAAGAATAATTCAACTTTGTATAATTTAACTATAAAATAATATATAGTAGCAACTTTTTAATACAGTTTAATACTTTATACTAGTACTTTTCAACCTTTTTTTTTATCCCACTTAACCTTTAGATTAAATTAAGGAGTCGGGACATATGTTGTCCCAGCAAGTATTTTTTGTATTCTATTAAAAAAATTATTTATCACACACTTACTCTAGGATATTTTCAAGAGAAATGTACCACAAAGAAAACTTTTTGTAAATTGTGGTAAGATTTAATATAAAAATAGTTGCAATACCTGCCCATAATGAAAAGGTTAACAAATGCTCTCATTTGTACTTTAGCGTTAGTCCCCCCCCCCCCCCCCCTCTGCTGCATGTACTTGGAGAGCACTTGTTTTCGATAACAGATCAGACGGCGGCATGTGTTTTAGACTCTTGCACCTGTTAATCATCTCTAAATTGACTTCACTTTAACCAATAACTGATAAAACTGATCTTAGAGATTACGCCCCTATATGCAAGATATTTTTTATTGTGCAATATTTCTCCTTCCTTATACATTCTTAAAATAAGATACTGTATTAAGAATGTTTTAAAATTATAGTGCTTCCCCACCAAAAAAAAAAAAAAAATTATGTAGGATTTGTGAATATTCTTAAATACAACAACATAATTGGCATCCAAAGATTCATTTATTTGCTATTTTTTTACTTTCTGAATTTCTGATGTACTTTCACTCGCGAAATTAAAAAAAAAAATTATAGTCTTATTCCTGGTTGTATCTAAAAGTTTAAATTTTCTTTCTAAGGACATAATTGCTGGATAATCTGTTTTGTATGCATGTTAGCTTTATTAAAAAGAATAAGTTAAACATTTTTCTAGAATCCAAATATTGTAGTTTAATCAGGTTTTACACTTTTATAGAAAGACAGTTTTTATTTTGTTTTACTGATTAACACAGGGATAAAGTGTTTAATATGTAAAGCCTATCCCCTCTTTTTTTTGGGAGAGGGGAGGGGCTTTACATATTAACATGTAAATATGCCCTTAACACATAAAAATAGAAACAATATTATTTTAACATGGTTGTAAACAGAAATGAGAAAATATGATATAACATAAAATTGGAACCATGAAGTGCAGTTTGGCATCTAAAAAAAAAAATTCTAGGCCCTTAACAACTAGGTTGTTAAATGAATTTCTTAATTTAGATTTTATTTTATTTAGGGTGCTGAATCTCTTTCACAAGAATTAATAGGGTTTACTCCTTTTATTTCAAGAAGTAAAAGTGTTAACTCCTCACACATTTACTCTTTCATTCTACTTCACGGTGCATTTTTATTCTTTCAGAAGGAACACTTGTTTTTTTTTCTTTGATTGAACTAGGTTATATGCATTGAAATTTCAAACCATGTCCAAAGTTTGAAAGGGAAACCATCAATTAATTCTTCTATTATACAAGGATCAATTAGTCCGTTGATTCTAAAAAGTTTTATTGGAGTTTCAATTTTTTTTTTTTTTTCATATACATTGAAGAATTTTACAGTTCTTCTAATCTCATTTTTGCTTAGTGCTGACTCTAGGCCAATTTGACAGGTTGCAGAGACCGGTAATTTGTGAATTTAGTCAATTAGTTAAGGGAATAATATCATGAAAATGTAGAATACAGAAATATATAAGGACTTCTAATGAAATAGTGATAATATTTTTTTGAAATTTGGAAACTAAATGGCAGCCATTGTACAACAGTGGTAAGATAACGCCACCTACAAACAACAATACAGATGCAACCACAGAATAAATCTATTATATCTACCAGACAATGGCTGTTAAGCAGACAATTTGAAGAAGCAGGCAAAGTAACACAGCTGTCTTACACAGACATTGTATTTAAAACATTTTTCGAGGAACAATTTTCTTCTTCAAAAGGCTAATTCATTAGAAGTCCTTATCTATTTCTATGTTCATGATCATATAGTAGAAAAAATTGCTAAAATTCATCAATCAGTCTTGGGGGAAAAATTGGCAAAGATTGACAATCAGTTACGAGAAAAAACTGTGAAATTTAACAGTCAGTCAGAGTTGCAGAAAAAATCATGAAATTTTTCAGTGAAGCATGAAGGAAAAATCAATCTGTCACCAGAAGAAACTGTAACTTTCCAATCTGTTACAGAAAAATTCAACAAGTTTGTCAGTTGGTCACGGGGAAAGAAATTGTGAAATTCATCGATAGCTCACCAGAAAATATTGTGAAATATTTCTCTGGCAAATGGTGAATTTTTTCGGTGGGATTTCAAAATTTTTGGCATGAATCCTGCCATTCTGCCCTGAACAAATTTGAATGTTATTTATATTTTTGCTTTCATCTATCTATAATAGAAGAAAGTATAGTTATCGAATTTTTTTTCGAAGGATTTACATGTTTCAGGGGTCAGAAATCCTGCAAATTTTTTCTTTATAAAATGTGTGTCTGTCCATATGTGTGTCCTCTTTGTATCATTGAAAAGCATATGAAGTTATGCATAGAATTTAACCATATTTCATTCATATACATGTTTTTAGTTATGGTCAGCAGGTTCCAGTTGAATTTGGGGATAATCTACTGGAATGAGGCGGTGTGCTAGTGATTTTTGTGCCCTTTTCCTTATTGTATCATTTAAAAATATATAAAGTTATGCATAGTATTGAACTAAATTTCATATATATGTTTTTGGCTGTGGCCAACAGATCCCAGTAGAATTTGGGGATATTCTACTGAAATGAGGTACTGTGATAGCGATTTTTGTGCACTTTTCCTTATTGTATCGTCTAGAATTGAACTAATTTTCATATAATATATTTTTGGCTATGGCCAACAGATCCCAGTTGAATTTGAGGTTATTCTACTGAAACGAAGTGCTGTGATAGTGATTTTTAAGACCTTTTCCTTATTGTATTGTCAAAAATTGTATGCAGTTATGCATAGATTTGAACTAAATTTCATATATATGTTTTTGGCTATGGTCAACAGATCCCGGTTCAATTTGGTTATATTCTGTCAGAAGGCCCTGTGATAGCGATTTCTGTGCCATTTTCGTTATTGTATCATCAGAAAATTTTAGAAGATATGCATAGAATTGAATCAAACTTTTTTTATCTTTTTGACTATGGACGTCAGGTGCCTATTAAAAATCATATAATTCCCCAGAAAGGGAAGCTGTGCAATTGTCTCCATTTTTGTAATCTGAGGGGAAAATTTATGTATATTTTCTGAAAAAATCTTATATTTAGATGTAATATCATAGGTCAAGATTTGTATAAAAGTTTGGAGTAAATCGGCCTGATGCTGGTCCTGTGATGGTGAATTTTATTCAATTTTCAGGATAGTGCAGTAGCTGTTTCGTCCACGTAATTACTGCTGTTTTGTTCGTTGCCCTTGTAAAACCAACAATGTGGGTTCGTATGGGATGTGGATTTACAGTACTTGCAAAACCTAGTTGTATCATTGTTAGTGGCATTTACCTTTAATTTTATGTTATTTAGTTCCGCGGTTAATAATTTTATATTCTCTGCACTTTCTACATTGAGTTTAAGCAGTTCATTTAACAAATCAGAATCTTTAGTTTTGGAAATGTTGTTGATGTCCTTTAAATTGACATGTGAATAAGCCTCCTCTAATTTTAAGGCTATGTTGCACGCTGTTTTAAAGTCCGGCGGAGAGTTTTTTCTTACTTCCAGACTTAAATCACTACGAATTGATTCCAAAAACTGAGATAATTTGATCATTTCCATGAATGTAGAGCTGTTGTTAGCTCCTATATCTTGCCCACTTTTTTTTAGATAAAGGTCTGCTGCCGCATTAAATTCTAATATAAATTCGTTCATGTTTTGTTCCGGTTTTTGTTTGAGATTGCAAAATTTCTTTTGCGCTTCTAGAAATGTGGTTTTGGGTTCGAATAATTGTTTTAACTTTGTTTTAAAGGTTTCTAAGTTCTGTTCCACGAACAAATTTTGATCCCTCATCAATTTATCTTTAGCAGGTCCTACAATTTTCGCCTTTAATATAGTTAATTTAGAATCATTATTCAATTCAGTTTTATTGATGAGATTGTCAAATTGTAAGAAAAAATGGTTAATATTTGCTTCCTTTTTTCCATCATAGTATGGAATCAGATTAATTAGGCTATCTGCATTTGGGGTGTCCATTGTAGTAATTTTAGGAGTAGCTTTTTCCGAATTTATAATTTTCTTCTCTTTCTTTTTTTTCTTATTATTATTATTACTATTATTACAAATAATATTAGTGTCTACAGTTTGATTATTTAATTCGCGTAATTGTTGTCTAGTTTTGACACCAGTATCTATTCTACTAATTCTTTGACTTTTACGCTTATTCATCCAATTAAAGTACAAAAATCATAAAATAGAGAGAGAGCAAAAAAAAATTGTTTAACATAAAATAAAAGATACCCAATGGTGAATTGTTATGCACTGTTCGAGAAATTAATTATATATAATATATATCATTTCAATATTTGAGCATTATTATGTATGTATTTTATATTTGCTGCTGTTGCAGTATATGTAACACAAGTCATATTTTCAATTCTTTGTTAATACAAATCAATCCAATAACACTTATTATTATTTAATATATCATTATATATTTAGTGAGGTACCCAAAAAGAATTGCCAGGTATATGCATGTTACAGAGTGTATGAAGATTCCCCAATGAATGCTTAAATTTTTTTTTTTTTTTTTTTTTTAATTAGTTGTTGAAAAGAGGAAAAAAAATTTTTTTCAAAAGAATTAGAATTAAGAACATTTATGTTAGCAAAAAAAATTTTTTTTTTTTTTAGTCTTAATATTGCATATATATTTTTATATTTAAAAAATTATACAATAACCTAAAGTTCTATTTCTAAAATTAAATTAATATATTAAAATAATTTAGAAAGAGGTAACGGTACCACTTCTAATTCGGTAAACCCTATGATGGAATGCTACAGAGTGATCAATTAAATTATTTGAATTTAAGTCTGACTGCATAGGATTTACCACTATATTGCTGTTTATTGATTAATATGAGTATTTTAAATTATCCGAGACGTATAGTATTTATTTTGCACCTATGACTCTAAGGATCTGATATGATAATTTATACTTAGCAAATTTTATTAGACAAATTATCAATTAATTATAGAAAAGAAAAAGTTGCGTTGTGAATTATTTTTGAAGTTCGGATCCTCTTTGAGCCAATTACAATCATCAAAGGTTACCTGCAGAGAGTTATGTAACATTAAATAAATAATGGCTTATTTTAAAACCTAGATTGTAATATTAAAGAAAACATTTCCTAAAATAAAAGACTTAATATTAATTCAATAAATTAAGTAAACAAAAGGAAAACTGATTAAAATTAATTGAATATAAAATTGAGTTTATTTACAAGGTAATTATAATCATATAATTAAAAACATACATGAATGTTTAAAAAAAAATATTCAATCCTAGTTGAGAATTGTATTCTCAACATTTATTTTCTGAGAATTACAGTTTATCTTACCGAATTAACAAATTCGATTTTGAAAGGCAGAGTTCCATACCCTAGAAGTATTTATTTGATTAGCCTTTTTATGTTTATATCGGGGTAGGATCTTCATACACACTTAAATTCGTATTATTAAAAGAATATAGCTTAATTAAATAAAATGGAACAATGGTGAAGGAAGATTGTTTGTTACCTTATATTACTAGATAACGTTGACAGCAGGAGGTAATGGCTGACGCGTTTTCGCTTTTTCTTAGCGCGTACATTTCCATCTATTGGCACACACACTCAAAATCTGTTTTTTTAGTTAGAGAGCAGTCAACCTTCTACTTTTCCATCTTTTTTGAATCTGTACTCTCAAGAAAAATCACATTCTTTTCGTGGAGCAAAAAAAAAGGGATGGAACCATTTTTCCCTTTTCACATAAAATTAAGGCCTTATACGTTTTAACTTCTTGAAAATTTGCATGTTTCGGCCATACCTCTGATTTTAGAGAGATGACCATTGGCATGCGGGAGAAATTTGGTACTCCCCTTGAGTGTTTCATAGGTCCGTCGGTACAATAGCGATTCCTCTTGACGCCGTGCTGTGTCTGGGAGGTAAAGATGCTTTGACTTGTGAGGTCTTCGTGCCTATTTAAGCTCTCATAAATAAATGTGTCATATTATTGTTCTGACAATTTTCTCCATGACATTTTTATTAGGTGTAGTTAAATCATTCGTGGGAACGGAAAACCAAATATTTCCTTGACTGCCGTGGTTCACTTTGTTCCATAATTATCTATCTGTATGCGCTGATCCTAAAATGGATCATTAATTTGTATTGTTCACTGTTCACTGATTAAAATGATACCAAATACTCTGTTAATATGCAGAAAAAAAACCAAATACTTTTTTTTTTATAGTGTGTGCTAGTTTAGATCTAGATGGTGGTATTTCTCACCATCATCTCTTCCCCCGACATTAGAAAAAAAAAAGGTCAACAGTATCTTTTTTTTATATATATATGTAGCCACAAAGTACTCGATGAAAGTCCATCGTCGTATTATATTGAAGATCAAAACTGAAAATGTTCACATGGAAAAGTCTAGGAACTTGGGATAAACTGGAGTGTCACTAGGTTTGGAGTGTAAGTAGGTTTGCAACACCAGAAAAAAGTTTTACACATTGGTGAAATAGAGCGTAATCAAAAGTTCACTGTTGAAAAATCTGATGAAAGACATGACTTCTTCAGCAAGTTATCATGTGTAGTTGGTTTCAATTTCCATTGTTCCAAAAACATTTATTAAAATTTTGAGTTTTAATAGGTCCAAATCCAAATAAAGCAGGAAAATTTGAATAAGCCAAATAATAAAATAAAATGCCCGAGAGAAGAAAGAAAAAAAAATTAATTTTCTTTTCCACTCTTATATTTTTAGTTATTACATACATATAAATTGGCAAATCTTTTATTTTAATTATTACAGGCTAATTAGGTACCCATGAATGGAAACACAATATACAGAATCATTTAAAACAAATACTCAATATAATCAGTAAGCTGTATGCATTGATAATGAATACCATACAATTAAAAAAAAAATTATATAATATATGAAAAACATTGAGAGAAAACACATCTATATAATCACATGTCTGTTGTACTACAATCTGTATTATAAACATTATAATCTAATTCTCACATGAATTATTTTCTCTTGAGCAGAAAGGAAAACTTCTTTATTTTTTTTATATATATATAAAGAAAATGTTATGTTAAAAAAAAAAATCTTATCATTCTTACTAAAACAATTGTTTTGGAATATGTGAAAAGGCTACTTTTCTGAATGAAAGATATTCTCAATAATAATATATTTTCATAAAGGAAACAGATCGAAAAAATGAAAATTTGTTTTCTTCTTTCGATACCAAAAATTTAAATATCCATCTATAAAGTCAAACACAATACCCTTTTAAACTGCCTGCCTTGGAATGGACGGGGTTGGGAAAAAAAAAAAAAAAACAAGGCAGAAGAAGAAAAAGAAAAAAAAACAGTAATCTTTTCTCCCTCTAATCCATCACCGCTAAGCGGAAGGATAGAGAATGACAGCTAGATGACCCTACCTGTGGACAATGACTCATCTCCCTACCTTCGGATTCAGTTGTACCCAGGGGACGATTTGCGAAATGATAAGCCGTGTATTAGGTATCTTTCCTCACCTGTGGGTGACGTTTACTAAACTCCTGTATTACTGACAGTGGGGAAAAAAAAAAAAAATCAGTGAAACGATTTGATTGCACGTGTGTCTGTGCAGATTTTGGATTACTCGCCAAAATCCAGCTATCTGTATTTTATTGTTGAAATAAGATTACATGTGTGATTAAAATAAAAAAAAGTCGTGTATACCCGGCTTGGATTTAAAAAAAAATGGGGTATGTTTAAATCTGTATATCTGCTTAATATTTTCTATAAAAAAAAAAAAAATCTGTACACGTGTAACGTGGTCAAATCCGTTTGCATCGCACTATCTTCTCGTCAATTTATATATTTACTTATTTATTTATATTGTGTATAAAAACGTAATGTATTATAATATATATATTTGTTTAATATAATATTGATTTTCTAGTTACAATTTAAGTTAGCGAGAACAAGCGAGCGTTGCTTTGCACAAACGAAAATGTGCATGCAATTGTAAAATATTTATTTAATTATTTATTCTTCTTCTTATTATTATTTTAAAATATATTAACGTGTAAATATACATATTTAAGGAATCGAAAGCGAGCGTTCGCTTTTCTTTTCTCTTATTATTTTTTGTTTTATAAAATATTACATATAATAGTTAGAAAAAAAAAAGATTAAACAAATTCTTTTTTTTTGTAAAGTTTGGAAATTTAGTTAATTAGAAATATCTCAGCTAAATGCATTATTAGATGCTCTGCGCAGATAGTCTCAATTTCGCCTGCAAAAACGAGACTTTAACATCCAATAAATTGCTGAAATGATCATTGACATGTATCCAACACCTTTTTATTATTATTATTTTTTAAGTATGAAATAATTTACCTAAATATTTAAGGTATAAATTAAACATCCAATTTATGTTTTGTAATAATTGAAACGTTCAATGGTATTTTTTTTTATTTATTATTATTATTTTTTTTTTTTTTTTTAATTATCTGAAATGTTAATCCTTAGGGACAACTAATAAATTTTTTTTTTTTTTTTTTTTTTTTTTTTTACTTGTTTGTTTTATAATATGAAATCGTACAATTATTCTAAAATTAAAATTGAAACGCGTTGTTCTAACCAAGTTATAGATTATATCAAATATTAAACTAAAATAATTTTGTAAAATCTGACCGATTTTTTTTTGTTATAATAATTCAAGTGGATTCGTCAATCCGTGGCTTTAAGCAAAGGATGAATTATTATAAATATTGGTCAATATAAAATGTTGTATTATTATTATTTATATTTGTGTCGCCGAGTGAATAGATGTTGACTTGTAATTTTAAATAGATTAGTTATATGTTTTGTGCTACATATAAAGACTTTTATTTTCACTTTTAGTAGAGGGGGTAAGGTTATATATTAAAAAAAATTTTTTGTTTTGTTATATAAATTAGTATAAAATGGGTTTGAAAGGGTGATAACCTGGCAAGGCTGCCTCTGTTTTTATTTTTACCGTAATTATTATTATTTTTTATTTAACGTGCATGTTTGTTCATAACTCCCTCTGACGAGCCAAATCCCTCAGTAGTACACTGTGTAGCAAAGAAAAAAAAAACTTGCAGTATCCTCCCTAAATGATCTTTTTTTTTTTTTTTTTTTTTTTTTTTTTTTTTAAATAGTAACCTGTCCTCAATGTACTGTAAATAAACAATAATGGAAAATTATAAAATGTGTACTAAACTAAAGAAAAATAAGACATCTATAAACGATAAAAATTTAAAATAAATATATACATATTGCCTCGACAGCAATAAAAAAGAAAAAAAATTTCTCGCTTCCCTATCTAGGAATTTATGTGTATAGTCTGTGATTCCACTTTCGTTGGTGAGAATAATTTATTTATGTGGCGTTTAATAGTCGCTTTATCTGGGAATGCAATTTCCTTTAATAGGTAATTGTTATTCCTAAGCTTCCTTACCACCTCGAATGGTCCCAAGAATTTTGGCTGAAGTACACCTGGTTTACCCACGACTTTTAAGTAGCATTCTTGTCCCGTTTGTAGAAATTTTACTTTTTGGACTGGAGTACTGTCGATGTACTCCGCCATCATTTTTTTTTGGTTTTGTAAGGCTAATTTCTTTATTTCCTCAATATGTTGGACTCTATTTTTAACATAGGTTTTGACAATTATGTCTTGGTCAGGCAAGTGTATGGAAAAAGGAGTTCTTATTTCTCTACCGAAAAATAGAAGTGCCGGAGAAAATCCCGTAGCTCTGTGCGGCGTACTGTTATAATTAATTTTAAAAAAATCAATCCTGGTATCCCATTCTAAAGAGTTTTTACACATAGCCACAATTGAATTTTTTAATATTTTATTACTGATTTCACAGAGCCCATTACTGCGTGGATTATTCACGGACGTAAAATCTAGGTCTATGTTAAGAGAATCCATGTATTCTTTGAATAAATCAGAGTGAAAATACCGGCCATTATCCAATTTTATGGATCGCGCCAATCCGAAATTACTAAAATAGCGATTCAATACATTTAGAAGTGTTTGTGATTCACAATTGCGAACCGGTACAGCCTCCAAGAATCTTGATGTGGAATCAATAATCATAAATACAAATTTATTTTTGCGTAGCGTCATTGGAAGCAAACCAATTAAATCTATATGCAAAACTGATCCGATTTCTTTATCTTTGATTATTTTTTGTGTGGGAACTTTAATAGTTTGATGTTGTTTAGTCGTGTTACATGGTATACATTTAGTACAATAATTCTTTACATCCCTGTACATCCCGTACCAGTAGAATCTAGCTTTTATTATTTGATAAGTTTTAAAAAATCCGAAATGTGGTTTATGAGCTTCCTGTATTATTTCAGCTTTAAGTTTATCCGGAGCAATTAACAGTTCATTTGTATCAGAGCCTGGCTTTAATATTAATATTTCTTTTTGATTGAGAGTGAATTTTTTTGTGGTTTTGTTTTGTTTGTCAGTTTTAATTTTGTTTATTATTTTATTTAATTTTTCGTCTTCTAATTGTTGTAGTTTAATGTTTTCATCTGATAGAGCTTTGTTTACCGTAAACAATGAATTTTGCAATTTTTCTCTTGAAATTATATTATTAATGTTCCTCGAAACATAATCAGCAGGATTTTTAGATCCCTCGATATGCTGAAAAGAGTAGTTAAAAGGGGACAAATTGTCCAACCACCTTGCTACAATGTCTGGTTGCTTTTCCAAATTTAAAAAATACGTTAGCGCTTTGGAGTCTGTATAAATATTAAATTTTCTCCCTGCGAGAATATGCTTGAAATACATCACCGCTTCATGAACCGCCAGTAGTTCGAGTTTGAAACTGGGGTAGTTCTTTTCGGGATCCCTTAATTTTCGCCCAAAATGTTCAATTGGCAGCTGTTCTCCGTCGTATTCTTGTGCTAAAATTCCAGAAATAGCTGTTTTAGAAGCGTCTGTGATTAAAATGAAATCTTTTGAGAAATCCGGGGGTTTTAATGTGGGATTTTTAACTATCGCTGCTTGGATTTCTTTGAAAGCATTTTCTTCTATGTCAGACCATTTAAATTTCACTTTGTCTTTAGTAAGATTAATTAATGGGTCAACTATTTTAGAATAGTCTTTAATAAGCGATCTAAAATAATTCGAAAGACCAAGTAGAGATTTAACTCCCTTCTTATTTTTAGGTTTAACTAAATTTTGAATTTTATCTATGTTTCTTTTTGAAGGAGAGTATCCTTCGCTGTTTAGGGTGAAACCGAGAAATTCGATTTCTGACATACAGACTTGTATTTTAGTAGGCTCAATAGTTAAATTATTTTCAATAAAAGCTTTAAGGACTTTGTCTAACAGATCTAACATTTCTTCGAGTGAGTCGGCTGCTAGGATCACATCATCAATAAAATAAGCGACTTGATCTTCATTAAAGTGGCCCAACACTTTATCAATTAATTCTGCAAACACCGCAGTACTGAGTCGCGTTCCGAAAGGCAATCTTAAAAAGGAGAATTTACCGTGCTCCGTTATGAAAGCTAATTTTTCAGTGTCTTCTTCACGTAAATTTATTTGGAAAAACGCACTGTGTAGATCCAGTACTGTATAATATTTTTTTCCACTCATTCTCCGCAGAATCTCTTTAATTTCGGGTATGGGGTACGCATAATTTTGAAGTATTTCATTTAAAAGTCTATAATCGACCGCCATACGATATTTAACTTCATTAGCCTGTTCGTTTTTCTGCAAAGATTTTTTTTTAACGAAAATAACAGGGAAAGCGTAATCAGAGTTGGATTTACGAATGATATTTGCTCTCAAAAGTTTTTCAATTTCTTTTTTAGCATACTCCTTAACATTGTGTGCAGTTTTGTATGGTTTAGTCTGCAGAGGATAATTATGTATTAAATTAAATCTTGGGACGACTAATGAAGATTGTCCGAGTGTATCGTAATTCTTAGAAAAGGCATGTGCATTATTTAGAAGTATTTTTTTTAATTTTTCTGCTGTGTCCGAGTCTAAATGTTGTAAATTAAAGTCGTCTGATCTAAGTTCTGCTTTTCTCCGTTCACGAACTTGCTCTAAATTCAGATTATTAATGTGCACTACCTGCTTCGTTACTTCTTGACCCTCAGTGTCAACTGATTTTATTTCAAAATGTTTAGAAATTTTGCCAATGTACATTCCCTCTGTCAAGATTAATTTTTGTTGTGATTTGTTAGTGATTATTATATGAATTTTATTATCCTTGGCAATTTCGTGAATTGATGTTTTATAATAAATTTTCATATTATGTTTAATCGGTTCCAAGAGTATTGTATTTGTAGTTGCGAATTTATCTGGATCTAATAGTAATGCAACAATTTTTTTTTCGCCTGGTAGTAACTCCGTTGTCTGTGTTAGTTTTGCTGTAACAAAATTTTTGTGCGAGATACGTTTTTTTTTCTTTTTGCGTATTGTTTCTTTATTTTGATTCTCATTAGAGTTAGCAGTTAAGTTACTTATCAGACTTTGAGGTTCATTTTCTAGAAATTGAAGTGCAATGTTTTTGTTTTTTAATTTCATGGTCATCACACATGGCATATCACAATATATCTTTATTATAAAAACGTAATTACTATAATCAAAATATATTTAACTTACCCATATTTCTCTATTTTCTGTTCAATATTAATAGCTCACTCTTTAAAAGTATTTATTGTTAACTTTACAATAGTTGATAAATTGTATTTATTTCATAAGCACACCGCATAGGGCGATATTCGATTAAAATGATAATCGATTGGCGTAGTACGTATTTTTTTGCCTATTGTATTTTAAGATAACCTGTGTTTCAATATTAATAGCTCACTCTCTTTAAAAGTATTTATTGTATATTTTACAATAGTTGATAAATTATATTTATTTCATAAGCACACTGCAAACGGCGATATTCAATTAAAACAATAATCGATTTGCGTGGTATGCATCAAGGAGATATAAATAGGTATTTTATAGGTATTCTATTACCATGGTACGCATACTGGCGTAGTACATATTTTTTTTCTATTGTATTTTAAGATAACCTGTGTTTTATTGTTAATTCATATAAAGATTTTATCGCTATTCTTGTTACTTTTAATCCAATTTTGCCGATCGTATCGTGACTATTTCATGTTTACCGATTTTTCAATGATGCAGCGCTTACGTGTATATTTGTTTTTTTTTACCGATTTTTCAATGATGCGGCGCTTACAATGGGTGCGGCGCATATTCCCGAAAATATGGTATTTTTGTTATTAATGTTTAGAATAATAATAAAAACCTTTCTCTGACACACTGTACAATCTGAGGTAACATTTACAATTTATAAATATTTGAATTTCATATCTTAAAATTTCTTAAAATCAGTAGATTCTTTTTCTTCACCTGTGATCTCCCTAATTAACCCCTTGGGGATGAGCGACACATATACGTGATGCATAAGATGCTCAGAACTCGATTATTCCTACCAGTTAATTTTTATTGTAAGATTTGCCTTATGTAATTCTAGCATTTCTGCGATTCAATTAGGCGAAAATTTTTGTTTTGAAAAACCGGTGGTAAAAGATTAAAAATTCTGTAAAGGACGCTCGTCGCGAAGGGGTTAAAAGGATTTGTGTATTTATCAATGTGTGTTATGGGTGCTAGATCTTGGGACTGGTTTCAGTCTGGAAGAATTTCTTTACATTAAAATCAAACAAGCATTTGAAAACAATTAAAACTGATTTTTTTCTGTGAATTGCATCATCCTGTTAAAAAAAGATGACTTCACCATTTGGTTTCATAAATGTATAATTTATCTCAAACTCTTGTATTTTGAATAATAATTTTAATATAAATTGGCTATTATCTATTTTCTAGTCAGCTTATAAGAGTCTCTGTCCATGTATTTGCTTTTAATGTGTACAGTTTTAATGTGAGGATAGTAAATTATGCTACCTCTTCATATACGCTATGTTCTTGTGTAACACACACCCCTTGATTTTCAATACCTCATTTAAGAGAGGAGAGGGGAGAAGTATTTTGAAAAAATCATTTCAAATGAATTTATTCTATTAAAATCTAACAATTAGTTCTAAAATTGCACTGTATTAACAATGTTTCACTTAGTTGTTTTTTAAATTTAAATACAAAATTGTTGCTCAACAATATTATGCAGCAATTCATTTTCATGAAAATGTTTACCAATACAAATGAAAAACTCACCTTTTCAGTTCTGTGATTTCTAATTTAAAATAGCAGAATAAGTACAAATTTAATAGGATGTGTTTTCAAGAAATATATTTATCATCATACTTACTAGTCTATACAGAAGCAGTGATAATGTAAATAGATTAATTATTTCTTTCTAATATTGCTGTCATTCTTTAAAAAAAAATAATTTTAAAAGGAATAGAATTCAAAATTTATAATGCAGAAAGAAAATGAAGGATTCTTTCTTTATTACGATTTTTTTTTTCTAGATTTCAGTTTCCTTTTTTAATTCAACATGTGTGTAAATGGGGGGTGGGGGGAGAATGGCTATGTGTATGTACCTAAAAGAAAAAAAACCCAAATATATATATATATATATATATTATTTATTTATTTTTTTAGTTATAAAAATATATGCAATTTTCTATGGCTTTTGAATTTTTTACTATACATATTTTTAAGTTTTTAAAGGTTAACTGAGAGAGAATGAAATAAGCAGTATAAAGAATAAATTATGACTTAAAAATATGTAACCTGGATTTCAAAATCATGGCAAAGCTAGTTTTGCAAGATTAATTTTATTGTCCAATATTTAAACTTTTGCTATTGTTTTTACAATTTAAAAAATATTTTTTATATCCTAAAAGATATAAATTAATTACAAATGTTCCTAATCCACAATCAAACTTCGGTCCATTTCCCTCATTTCATACTTTTCCAATCCCCTTAATTTAGTATTTTCCGTAGTCATTTGAATTACATAATCAGTTGTGCTCATTGACTAAGACTACTATTCTAATTGCAACTTGTTCGTCTTTGTAATATCCAGTTTTTTTCTTGTTGCCAATTTTTAACAAGAATTTTGATTTTCAGACCATTATTGTTAATTTTATTGTGCTAAACTTTTAGTTATGTTATTGTTTCTACTGTTAATAGCTCATTCTCCTTGAAATATACAAAACAATGTCATGAAATCTAATATGAAAATAATAATTACAATACAAAATATGTAATTATAGAAATGTAGTGCATTATAATAAAATACATGCAAATAATAAAATATATTAATATAAGAATATATTCATTTATTCTTAAAATAATGTTCCACTGAGTTTTACAAATTCTGTCTGTGGATTGTCATAACCCTAGTTTTTACCACTTACTGAGTCTATAAAGTTGATTTAAAAGAAACCTGTGTCATGATACATGATTTATTAATATTTCAGTACTTTTTAACACTTTCCAACCTAGTTGAAAAGTGTTTATGACTTCGGTTTGTCTGTCGTCTGGCCGTGCTCTAACTCTCGTAAATATGCTCGGATTGCCTTGCAATTTTTATATGTTATTGTCGTTATCTAGCACGTTCCCTATTTCAACTGAAGTGTGTGTAGCACTTATACTTTTTTTACAGGGACACTCAAAAGAATTCCGTTACATTACGGTCTATGGGGAAAAATCATTTGCAGTTTATTTTAATGATGTTACACAATTGCAAACACATTGTAATTGATATATATATCACTAAGGTGTATTACAAGAAGCTTAATATGGAATAGGGTGTGCATAGCACTTATAGTTAATTTACAGGGACAGTCAAAATAATTCCGTTACATTGCGTCTATGGAGAAAAATCGTCTGCGGTTTATTTAAATAATGTTTCACTATTTTAAACGCATTGAAATTTATATATATCACTAAGGTGCATTACAAGAGGCTTACTACAGAATAGAGTGTGTATAGCAGTCATCGTTCATTTACAGGGACACACAAAAGAATTCTCGACTGTCTGTTAACAATAATTTCTGAAAATGCGTTTTAAGTTACTGAATGCGATTTTAAATTTAACTCACTTTTTGTTTATTACGTGGTGTGTATAAATTCTGTAGATCATATACAGGGAAGCACAAAAGTTCACGAACACATTTCCGTTTATTGACAGAAACTCCAGAAGGAGAATTTTAAACTGTGCTACGCGTTTCTTAACTGAACTAAAATTTAGCATCCTATGTAGTATATATACAAATCTACAGATCATATACAGGGCTGAATAAAAGTATTTGGATATTTTTCTGAATATTGTATATGTTGGAAATTCTTGAAATTATGTTTTTAAATATGTTATGTGTTTTCCTAATTGTTTACTTAGATGTTATCTTTCAGCTTATTAAATGGTATGATTTGTAAAATTATTTTGGAAGCGTTGGGAAGTGTTACATAATCTATGCTTGACGCATGATTTTTCGTTCTTGTTTAAAACTAATCCCAACTTCAAATTAAAAGGTACTTTTATTGGGAAAATATCTTATGTGATAATAACCTTGCACAAAAATTAATAAACAGATAAAAATTATAAAATAGTAAAATGAAATAAAATAGCATCTAATGCTAAAAGCCCAAAAATTAATAAAGACTATTTAGTTACTATTATAAATAGTTTATAAAGCAAACATCATGTCTGTAGAATATCATAGTTTTTAATGCAGCATCTAAATAATGTAATAATGAATCCTTAATAAATATTTTTTTATGGTTCAGATAAATTCTGGCATGATGTTAGATCAGTTTAAACACTGTAACAGCATTTTTCATATCCTTATTTCACAATTGTTGCTCTTAAAAATTTATCCTGCTGAAAATGTACGTTTCTGGAAGAATGACCCAAATAATTATTTACTCTTCTCTGAAATGGAGACTGTTGTAATATTTATCCAATTAATCCTCAAACATGAAAATAAAACCTATCATTTTTTCTAGATTCAAATATTTTATAGGCTCATGGTATGTTTTTTTCTTTTTGTAGGTGACCAGTATACACCCATACAAGCAGAACTATAGTAATGGCTTTAATGACTGATACAGAAACGAGCACTCCCTGACTTTTCATATCGTACTGGGTGTACTATGCACGTTTCTTCTTATTTTATACAATTCTGTGCTTAAAGAAATTTGTATTATGCAAGTTGTTTCGAAAATGATGTTGAAATATTTTCATGCAACTTTACAATGCATGGCAATTTTTACTTCAAATACCACCTTTCCAAAAACTGTCATCTCTATTTGAGCTCATCAAATCATTTCATAACAGAAAATATACTCTCTATCTTCAGTACTATGATTTATTAAAATAATTTTAAATTTTGAAGAAAAATTCGATATATATTTAAGAATCTGCAATAGATATACTACAGCATTAGCAATATCTTTCTTGAGGATACAATGAAATAACACAAGAATATTAAAGATTGGTAAAAAAGATTTTTTGTGTATATGCTAAGCCTCATAAGATTTTTAAAGTTAGTTTCTTATTTTAGTGAAACTTTATTATATATTTATTTTTTATTTGAGTTTATAATGAATTTTATTACTAGACCATCACTTGAACACATTGCTGTTGTTCAGGTAGCAGCAACCTTGTGGAACCAGCCTGATATTAGAGCTTTAATAGAAGAATTCTCAAATTCACAATTGAATGATAATTTCATTAAAAATACTGTCAAAGAAAAGAGAAAAGAATGGACAGAGATTGAAGAAAGAGTACTAGAAAAAGTGCCACAGCTTATAATAGCAACATCTTTGAAAGAGAAAACATTATGTTTTATTCAACCCTTAGGCTTTCAGATATTAAAGTGGATCGAGTACCATCTCGAATGCTGCAGTTTACGTTTAGGTCTGCCAAATACATTTTGCTGGACAATTCATGGTATAATTGATAAAAAGAAAACAGCAGAGGTTTTAATCAAAAATGAGGCTATAGATACTATTACACGTTATAAATTGGCATGTATTTACTGCTTGAAAGATGACATTCCAAAACTGTGGTATAAATTAACTGAAGGCTGCAAAAAATCTTTTTATAATGAAGAGAATTTTAAAGACAATGGTCAAAAGATATTACTGATGTATTGGGGACAATATGTCAGGGAAAAAGAAGATAGCGGGGACAGTATTATTAGTAGCTTAAATTTCACATCTTTTCCTGATCCATATATGTTTCAATTTGCAGCAGAAAGTGGAAATAAAGTAGCTACTGAATATTTTTTGCAAAAACTAATCCAAAGAGAAGAGCTGTTGTTAGAGACAGCGTTATATATAAAATATGAACATTTTAAAGAGTTACTTTACAATCAAAAACCTCCTAAAGATTATTATGGTGAGGTTTTATGTTTTCTAATTTCTCAAATGAATGATGATCAATTATTACAAATATTTAAAGAATGCACTTTTGCAGTATTAAAATGTTTGTTAGATTGGCCATGTCAAAATTTGTATGTCGAAACAGCAAGTCGTTTGTGGAATTTTCTTCCTAATTTGAAATATAATAGAATATTGACAGAAATCATCTTTAAAATAAATCAACTTGACTGTATGTATTGCAATTATCAAAAGATCTTTAGAAAATTATGGCAGCAAACCCCTCATTCTCATAAAAGCTTCTTTATAAATGATAATTCGTATTTTCTTCATACATTAAATAAGTTGTTGCAGTTGAACGACAAAGAGAATGTTGAACTGATATTTCAAGATGCAACCCTTCTCGAAAGAAAGAAATTTATTTTTAGTGAAAAGGGTCGATATATTTTTAGAAGTATGATTCGTCACAAGGAATGGGGTTTAATAAAATTCTTTATTCCGCTGTGCATATCATCCAAGGCTGAAATTGTAAAATTTAAACAGGAATTTGAAGAGTATATTCCAAGGTATCTACAGCAGCATCGATATGATGTACTTGTATATACTGGAGATAGAATGGAAAAATTCTTTCAAATCTTAGATGACTTTATTTGTGTGAAAGATAAAAGAAAAAGTTTAGATGAGAGTGACAATAGTCCAGCTAAAAGACCTTGTAATATTGAACTTATTGAGTAATGATAAAAAGAAAGAAATTACTGATTTATTTGGGGACAATATATAAGAGAAAAAGAAGATAGCACACACAATTTTATTAAAAGCTTTAATCCCACGTCTTTTCTTGACCCATATATGTTTCATTTTGCTGCAGAAAGTGGTAATAATAATTTGAACTAAGTGGTAATAAAAATAGATTTAATGTATTGCACAGAAATAGGTTGTGTTAAAAGCAGCAACAAAACACATTATCAAATTGATAGTACTTTAGCTTAAATTCAAGAAATGCAAACAGTCTGAATAGTAAAATCATATAATGTCTAAAACTGGATCATCTACACATTTCGACGTTTTATTCTTGGGATTAATTTAGGGTACAAAGTTTCTAGTTGGTATCAGTGATTAGAAATTTTAAGCTGGAAAATAGATAACTTTTGTATCTGAGTATTCTCTTGCTATTGTCCAAAAAATGATGAACACCACTCTCCAGAAATTCAGGTTTTTTACTTCTCTTCTGAAAAGAATTATTCTTCCTTCCTTTCCCTGATCCGGTAATTGACCTCATAATTTTTCAAACATGTGAGATTTATGAGATGCAATTTTGTAACTGAATAAAAATTACCAATGCAGTGTGTTTACCAATTAGAATAATTGTATTAAATTTATAAAATGATGTGAGATTTGATTCTATTTCTAAGTATATTATTACAAAAACACTTCTTTTGAATGAAATCCTAGTTTAAATTCAAAGCATTCCATTGACTTTCCCTAATAGATTTTGTATTATTTTTTTTGCAATATAATGTTACCATATGTCATATGGTGACATTTTTTTTCATGGTGACATGAAATTGACATCATGCTTTTGTATTTTGGCCTTAAAATCCATTGTTTGGCGACAGTTTTTTATATACAAGTGGTTCATGGGAATATAAACAAGTACCTTATTTTTAAATGTGTTTGAATTATTCTATGTTTCTATTCAAATTCTACTAATGTTTGAATTTTGCAAATAGGAGATTTAAATATTTTTTCTCTTAGGCATAATTTTTATTATAACAATGATAGTGGCAAATGATATTTGTTGTTTTTTGTGCTTTTAGTCAGTTTAATAGAAGAGTCACGGAAATGCAAGTTATAGTAAAGCTTGAAAGTGACCTTTATTTTGTCTTATGTTTAAACATTTTGGAATTCTAGACTTCTTTGTTTTTAAAAAATGTAGTTGTTTTATGTGTGAATATTCTAGATTTTTTTTTTTTTGTTTATGTATCCATTCAAACTGTGAATAATTCTGTGTAAAAGGTTCTTTAAGACATCATGTTAATTTAAGTCTTGGATTTTTTATTTACTGTAATTCTTGACATTATAACAAAATGTTTTTGATTAATTTTGGTGAATTCTTTGTAACCCCTTCTGCCGTCCAATAAAATAATATAATTAAACATGTGTTATGAAGCATTTGGATTTTAGACAAATTTAAGATTGAAGTAGAATACTAAATTAATATTTAAAAATTTTTACTGTAAAGGAAAAGGAAGACATCTTCATTTAAATGGGGAAAATAAAATGTGCGTTTAAATTAAATCAGCTGTTATGATTCATTAAAATGCTCTGTTTATAGTTGCATATCATGTCAAAAACATTAATTTTAAATATTTTGTCCATATTATTTGATTTGTACATCAACTTAGATATGGTTTAGAAAGAGTATGGATCTTGTTTAAATGATTCTTTTGTGTTATCCAATTTTGTTGTTTTCACATTTATATATTATTTATTACAAATGAAGAACTCATTTCCTGAGGATTATTTTCACATCTAATTTTTTATTAAACTTAGAAGCATTGTAGTTACATTACATTATTGATAGCTGGAAAACCATTGATACCTGGAGTAACTGGAAAAATCAGGGAATTCAGGAAATGAAACATCATGGAAAAGTCAAGTAATCTTAATATATTATCCAAAATCTGGATGGGCCCCACCAATGGCTGAGAGGTTCTGCTCTGAAAGCTCATAGACGGGAGGTGCTGGGTTCAAACCTATGCCATGCTCGTCAACCTAACTGTTCAGAGTTTTCCGTGGTTTTCTTCGAACCTTGCTGTAAATATGGGTTAGGATCCCTTGTAAAGACCCCCATGGAGGACACTCCCCCTAAGGTAAATAATTGGTCATTATAAATCAACCAACCAAAATCTGGATAAGTGGATGAAATTTGCTAGTGATAGCCTAATAAATTCATACTATGAAAGTAGGGTTGGTTATTTTCCTGGTTTGTTTTTGCCAGGCCAGTGCAAAAAACTGGCAAAATGGCTGGATTAAAGAAATATACAATAAACAATATAATTTTTTACATAACATCACAGACTTAAATCAGAATACCAATTTGTATTTCATTCATATTAATTTGATTAATTAAAACAATGTAAAATCATTTTTATTGATCATATCATTCTTTGTACAAGTAAAAACATGTATTTTGTAAATGAATTTATGTTTGATGAAGATAAAAATTATGTTTTTCTTCATTCCTCACTTTTAACATAGTAATATCGTTAATAGTAATACAGAGGTGTAAAAGATGTGCCACGGTAGGCCGATTGTCAACGTTTAATTTGAGTAGTGTTCTTATGACCGAATTTCTGAGATTGAATAAGGTGAAGAATACTATTAAAATTTAGTGATTGTAATGTGCCCAGTGCTGCGCATCTTTTCCACCACTGAGTATTAGTTATATACAGGGCTTTGCAAATTTAATAAAATCTGGTTGCCAGCAAAAAATTCTAGTCGCCAATAAAAAATATTTATCCCTCCCCTCCCCCATCACTGATTTTTAAAAACCATATAAGGTTTTTTTTTTTCCTCTTATGAATTGATTGATGAAAAATAATAACAAACATAGTTTATACTTATTAGTTACATAGTTTCGAATAGTACATGATATAGAAAGATAACATAAACTAAGTTTTCTAATAAAACTTATCAAAATTATATTTCTGAAAAAAATAAAGAAATGGTGTAAAGGCTGAATTAACCGGCATGTTCGGAAATTCTGATTGCTGAATGCTTTAAATGTCCGGATAGTTGAGTGCTACAAAATCAATATCCGATGAGGGGGGGGGGGTCACCGATGAAATAGTGAAACTGTAAAAGTATTTTTGCCAGTTTTCCTGTCGAAGTCGGTGAAATAATTCTGATTTTTTATTTTAAAATTTGCATTTGAAGAACTTACTTTTGCCAAATTTATAGAAAAAGTTAAAATTATTTCTTGTTTCAATATAATTTCTTAATATTTTGTAATTTTGCAACATCTGTAATGAGACATCTAAGATTTAGGAGGAGAGAGAAAAATATGCTTTGTGTTCATTTTTTAAGTCAATTTTGTACAAAAAAAAATATGCCATATAACTTGTTTACCAGATGAAAAAACTTGGTAGCCAATGGCGACCACATTTCTCAAGCCCTGATTATATATATATTAAAACCTTTGAAATCATAATTTATACATTCAAGAAACCTATAACTATTAAAGGCAAAATTACTACATTTGTAACATATATGTATATAATCAATCTACATTTTCTCTTTATCTGAATCTCTAATAACTTTTACAATTGAAATTTATAGAGGTAATCTTTTAAAGTTCTTACAAAAATAATTCTTTTGTATAAAAAATCATATGAACCAGATAAAATTTATTAATATATACATGAAAGGAGGGGGGAAATTATATGCCAATTAGTCTTTATATCTTCAAATTAATTTTGTTTTGATAGTGTAGTAAAGTGGGTAATATTTCTTAGACTTTGTTAAAGACTAGCTTAAGGATAAAAATTAGTTGTCAATAATTATGATTGTTTAAATAAAAACTCAGGGAGTTATTTTATATTTATTTAATCTCCCCTTCACCAAGCTCTGCATTCATACCATAAACTGAAAGATATTTTACCGAACAAAATGCAAATTTTATAGCATTTAGATTTCTGTTTGAATGACGCATTGAATATTCCAAGTTTAAAATATCAAAGTTTCATTTTATTAGAGTTCAAATTAATAAAATTTAAAATAATTATATTGCCTTAAATGAAACATACCTGTTTTTGTCAGGATAGTTTTTACCTCTTCTTTTATTCAAGTTTTTTTCACCTTTTGGCAAAAACTTGCCAATCGTACTATAAAAAGAAGGAAATTTCACAGTTTGGTAGATTCCACTCTTTTTTTTTTTAAATTACCCTTTGTCAAGAAATTTCCACTTCATAATCACATCAACACACATATTTTAAAACTCATTTAAACACTTTTTATAATTTTTTTTTGTGGTATTTGTTATTTTGAAGCAACAATTAATATAACTAATCAATAATCTCAAATGTCCTTTTGCTTCTTATTAAGAATATAGTTTATCTGGGCTTTTGTGATATATTTTCAGTAAGGAATGACTGCTCTGTACATAAATATTGTATAACAATAGCAAGTTTTCACAGCTTTGAGAAAATTTCATTGTAAAGTTTGGAACTATCATAAGTTATGAAAGATAACAATTCCTACAGTTAAAAACACGTTTAAAATCAGACATTTAAAGAAACTAAAAAACATATTAATAAAATAAATTACAGTAAACCTTTATGCAAGGTTCTCATCAATACAAATATCAATTGAAAACCAAAGCTGTTATTTACACACGTTCAAGTTTGTTTACAAGATTACAGAAATATGTGCTAAATGAAGTGCATGTATAATTCTATCAGGATATGTTATCCTACTGTGAGCATAATCCCCATGGTGATTTAATATTTTAAATGCATAATTTTGGATATGAACATGTCTAAATGATACATTTGGTTTTCAGTTGATATTTGTACTTATGAGGACCTTGCGTATAGCTTGAAACATCTACTGTGATTTATAATATCTGATTTTAAATATCTTCCTAATTTTAAAATTCTTATTCACACATAATATGTTTAGTGATTTTAAATAGCAATTCCTGTTATTGCCCTGAGTGAGAGCAAGTTTTTTTCTTCAGTGTGTGGGGCAGGGGGGGGGGGGGGGGGGTTAAAAATGCAGTTTTTAATCAATATCATCTGTACTTAGACATTTTTGAGTGAAGCAATATTTATTTTACCCTCAATGTGTACAGCATACACCACACTGTCAGATTAGAATTTTCTTAAATTAACTCTGGAAAAGTCAGGTAATTTCAATGTTCTGTTTGAGTAGCAACTTTGCTGTTAAATTATTTTTCAAATTATTAGTTAATGTTTCTGCATTACCACTTTTTTCTTAAATTAACTCTGGAAAAGTCAGGTAATTTCATTCTTCTGTTTAAGTAGCAACCTTGCTGTTAAATTATTTTTCAAATTATTAGTTAATGTTTCTGCATTACCACTTTTTCTAAACAATAAAATGAATAAGACTGACTTGCCAAACCTGATTTGCACCAGTTTTCCCTCACTCCTGATTTTGGATATGTTTTTTATTATTTCTCACATATATTTCAATATTCTATTAAGGTAAGTAAGTCAAAGGTGGTCAGTGTTCCTAAAGCAGTCCACCCGTCAAAGTAGAATTAATTTCATTTTTAATCACAACAATGCACTACTCCATTGTCAATCATGTATCTGCAGTGCATGTGGCTGAATTTGAAGAGATCAACTTAATTGTCTAACATTGTATGCAGTGATTTCACTTTTGAGGAATAGTCATTCTAATTTCCAGGTAAGAAGGTATTTTAATTTACACATGTTTACAAATGTTGATTGATGATAAGTTTTCTGAAAGCTTATTTCTTTCTCTTTAACCACGTTTATTTCAATTCTAAGAAATTTATCAGATTAGTAGTTTTATGTCAAGCAAATGGTGACCATATGCATGTTCCCAAGGTGGCCATACACTCGAACCATCGTGTGAAACAAATCTGGAAATCAATGCAGTAAGGGGGATTTTCAAAATTTCTACTTAAATATCTGAAAAAACTTATTACCATTTATTGTTCTTAATACCAGAGATCCCCCAAAAGAAGTCAGTAACTCCCAGAAGAAAAGTACTGAACTACCAGGTCCAAACAGTGCTTCAAGGTCTTTGTATCAGAAGATAAGAAGATTTAGAACAAAAGATATTAGAAAGAATCATCAGAGCATAATAGTAAGCAACATAATAAGTTAATCAACAATAAATCTGGTAAAACAAACCAATACTGCCGTGCTTGGCACAAGTGGTTGCCAGCCAAAAGTAATCTGGTTTTGCCTTTTATGCAAGAAAGACAAGATAATGAATATGTGATTGTGTATCATTGCTTCCAATATGTGCATGAAAAGTGTCAGGGACTTACTAAACAAGACAAAACCAAAAATTTCATCAGTACTTTCTGCATAGAATCGGATTACAAAAGTATAATTTCAAAATGTTTATTGTAATTTTTTCCTTTTAATTAAACACTTACTTTTAATTTAACATTGTAATACTCTCCTAGAAGTAAAAATAATTCGCTGAGTATTTTTTCACATTTTAAAAGTGATTTCAATACATTAGGCCACCTTTAGAACACTATGTGCCAAAGGTGGCCCAAAAGCGACAATTCTGAAATAGTATTATAAACATAATTAAATTTTATTATACAAAGAAAAGTATACTTGATATGTGTTAGAGATAAGTGTAAAATTTTAAAAACAAAAATGCAGCCACAGACACCTAATCAGAAAATTAAAAGAAATCCTCAAAACTTAACATTGGCCACCTTTAGCTCACCTACCTTATTTTACGTTCAAATGTACTATGATTCAGGGATGAAAACTGCAGTACACGTATACTTGTTCTTTAGTGTGACTGATCAGTAGTATGTTATGTGATAGACTACACTTTGATTTTTTGTAAATGACGAATCTTTAAAACTTTGACTGTTAATCCAGTATCAGTGAATATTTATATATCTAATTAAATTTTCATCAGAGCTGAAATTACATTGGAAATTAATAAATACAAAGGATGTGAATTATCTCTTTACTAAACAGTGTACAACCATATATAAATATTTACCAAACGTAAATATTCACCGATACTCGGTTTAATTTGTCTCATGCATGCCACTGCAGTTGTGCTCATGATTGACGTTCCATCTGGTGCTGCAGAAGTTGTAGCTTTACCATATAAGAGTAAGAAAATGATAGACTGGATGTTGTCCTGGTGGCTTAAATGGTAATGCACTTAGTGCACTATACCAAGGTATCAGGGTTTCGATACCTGGTCTGGACATTTTTTCACTCTTGGTTGTATGCTGAACATGGTTGTAAATCAACTGATTTTTTCTCTCAATCTTTAACAATGTAAAATACCGAGATTTATATTAAAAAAAACAGTTACCCATTCTGGAGATGCTATCTTGTAGATGAATTTGTTTATAGTTGAATCAGCGATTTTCGAGAGGAACTAAGTCTTATTTCAGAAATTACCCACATGATGGACATAGTGCCTTTCAACACAAAACTTTTGAATTCCTCCCTCCCAAACATGCATAGGTAGTACCCGGTGTGAGTTCCTTTCTTCACAAAACGGTCAGTAAACATGAAAAAATATCGAAATATGAACTAGTTCCTTTCAACAAATCACTGATTCAATTGTGAAATAATGGTTAGTTCAAAAAGAAAATATTAAAATGCTCATTGAACTAATTTTTACTGCAAAAAGTTACTACAGCCATGATACAGAAAATATTTTATTTGTGTTAGCTCGTATAATTAAAATTTCACAAGAGATTGGGTATTCAAAAAACTTTCCCAACAGCAAGAGACATTGGCTGAATTTTGGCCTGTTACAAGAATTATTGGTATGAACGTTAATCTTATATAGAGATTGACACAATATCATCTCGACAATACCTAATTGTTTCTTTAATTATGTGTCAAAGGTAAAAATCGGTAAAAAATCAGATTAATGTTGGAAATAAATTAATTAGCACACATTGCAAGTATAAGTTCAGTGGGTATCATGAAACATCTAAAATTGAATCATTTTATTGAGAGCCTATTTTGTCTCTGCAGTAACCCTCTCCGTGGCTGAGTGGTCAAGGCATCACACCGTTAATCGCTTGCGAGTGTAGGTGGGAGCGGGTTCGAATCCCGCTGGCTCTGTTGCACATTCTTTGTGGAGCTTGCAGCTGTATTTCTGTGTGTTGTAAATTTCCTTGTGTGTGCTATCTCGTCCCTGTATATAATGACGATGACTTATAAGCAGGTGCACACATGTCAGATGTATGTTAATAAAATGTCAAAAAAAAAAAAAAAAAACCTTATCCTCTGTAGTTAAATATGTCATGTGATGTAAACCCACCAATACTCTTCGAGATCTTATCTCACAACCCTCAAAATGCTCTTTTCACATTTCAATGACAGACTAGGCTACAGTTTTAAACAGACAGTTGAAGGTAGTACAAGACAAAGGGAGTATACAAAGCAAAAATACAGGGTGCCCCAAAAGTCCTTGATATATTTTTAAATTCAACAAAAGATCGAGCAATTGACGAGGAGAGTGCAGTTTGGACGAAAATGTTTCTTATAATGTGAAATTTTGTTTAAGCAAATAAAAAAAAAAAGTTCCTAAAATTTCTCATAGATAGCATTGCTTCTGGAAAGTTATCAAATAGGTATAATGTCTTTATTCCAAACAATGGCGAAAGACCCACAATGTGTATGCACAGTTTTTGCCCAAACAGTGACAACCCACATATGCTCACTTGTGTAATCGAACTCAGAAAGAGTGTTAAGTAGTGAAGGGGAATTCTGGATAAATCAAGCATCTATAAACATTGACATCGTATAAAACAACATCGACCACAATAAGAATTGATTCTCAAATTCTAGTATCGATGTTATAGAATTAGAATCGATTGTCAGACACAGATAGTTTATAAAGAGTTGAAATTTGATTGTGAAACGTGATTATGGGAATTAGACAAGAAATATATCAATATTTCTTGCGCTGATTTCATAGCAATATGTAATATATTTATTCTTTTGGTTTGACTATTTTAGAAGCAGAGATGCTGTAAAATTTCATATAACAGCCTTTTTCTTTTCATGTTAAATTGTTATATTTTATTTTAGAGTCTAGTTATTTGGGTTACTAGTTAATAAGTTGTTTTTTTATGTTTGCCCTCTCTCCTCCCCCTCCCCCTCAAATCATCTCTCTTAATTATGGTCCGTACAAAAGGCAGGCCCGTAGCTAGGTGGGGGCCAGGTCGGGCAAAGCCCGACCTGCAAAAGATTTTGCCCGACCTAGCGTGAAACTTTACATCCCGATTAAAACAACATTAAATTTCTATTATTTTTTTTTATAATTTTTTGTCTAATCTAGTGTGAGACTGGACATTCCGATCACTTTATCAGCCACTATTTCACTTTAAATTCCCAATTTTTTCCATCTTCTTGCCAGATCTAAGCAAAGAGGACCCCCCCCCCCCCCCTTCCTCCTCCCAATTTCGTTTTTAAACTGGAAACAGAACCAGAAAAAATTTCATCTATAAACCTTCTTTTTTCTCTATTTCTTTAACATACAACAGACTGTCGAAGATTGACCCTTAGGACATTCCCCGCTTTGTTGCTTTGTAAAAATTACACCGTACCGTAGGATATTCCTGCCCGTACCGACCCAGCAACAATTCTGTATTGATTGATATCCATAAAGCTTACTTTCTTTGTAGGATTGTCACCATGTGAAATTTATCTTAAGAAAGCGGGGTTGAAACCAAAGGCTTCTGAATCTGAAAATAAAGCGAAACAGCCTACAATAATGTTTTTGAATTTGTCGTACATGACAAGTTTGCAGCTTCTTTCATGGAACTGGTTCCAATTCCATGAAACAGATTGTTATGTTTACTTGTTTGCTTTGGGAAGAGGGGACTAATGTCTTTCATTCATCTGATCTTTCCTTACATATTAGTGAATGATAAAAATTTGTGAAACCTATGTCCCAATAAAAAAATTATGGGAGGAGTTTTTCCGCATAAAGAAGAAATGGAATTACAATGAAAATATCATCTTTAACCAATAGAATATAAAATTTGTTTTAATTAAATGATATAAATTTAATTTATAAATAAGAAATTTACAGAATTATCTGTGAATTGTTTTGAATATACATGTGTCTTAAGATTTATATATATATATATATATAATTTTTTTTTTTTTTTTTTTCCCCACGGGTTTTACAAGTAGTGGTTAGTAGAGGAAATTATATTACCGCGTTACACGTTTGAATGTATTTCACTTTAAATAACTTTCATGTAACATAACATAAATAACTTTGCATCTTAAAGTACAAAATCTTCAAGGAACAAAATAATATCAATCAATAATAAATCAAGGAACAAAAAGAAAAATGTAACGATATGATATTGTTAAGTTGTTAAGTATACTTAGATTTTATAAAATGTTTTATTTCGCGTAAAATATATTCTTTGAAGGAATTTATTTGCAGATATCGAAATAATATGATAAAAGCAGCTTAAAAAAGTTCATACTTTTGCTTACGGCTTGAAAATATTTATAATAATGAACAAGATAACAAATTAAATCCATCATAGGCGCCGACTACAAGGCCATAAAAATTCTCTGGAAATTTTCACAGGGGCATCGCCCCCCTCTGGAAATAAAAATTAATAGAAGGTCTGTCCCTTTATCTGTTCAATCTACTCTCCCCCCCCCCCTGAAATTTTTAAAAGTTGGCGCCTCTGAAATAAACCAATCATTTTTTCAAATTTAAAGAATAAAATATGCCGGGCTACTTACGATTTTACAAATCCAAATTAGTAATCTTCTGACACATTCACAAAGTCATTCACTATTCTTAAATTCAAAAATTTTTCAGGTCCTCTTATTAAAAACAAAGAAATTAAATAGTATTTTCCATTTTTTTGTAAAGGCAAATCACTTTTCAGAAAATGACCGTCAAAGTTAACGATATAAACCAATTTTCTGGACATGACAGTCTGATAAAGTTCATAAGCGAGAAATCGATTACAACTCAAAATCTATAGAAAAGTGAAAAACGTTATTCGATTCTAAATCACTTTAGTAGTTAAAACTTGTAAATTTCATGCTTTTATGTATAAAAATGACAGTGCAAATATAGCAAAAAAGTTCCGTGTTGTTCAGCCGGAAAAAAATGTGTATATATATATATATATATATACACACACACAATTAATATACATATAATATATTTTTTTTGGAACCTCATGGAGGATATCTGATATGGTATTTAATTACAGGTAAATGTCACAACAGTCTTAAGCATAAACAATATGCATAGCTCTTTTCAAAAAATATACGGCGATTGAAGGAATAGCGATGCTTTATAGGAAATGGACAGTGAAATAAATAAATTAAAAAATATTTTATATTTGCACAGACTCTTCGACACTAAACATTCTGCATAAATAGTGTTTATTATTATTTTTAATGTAGCAAGGAACAAACAAACAAGTTGGAAATGTACGTTAAACGTGACAAATGAGGTGCGACCGTACTATAACTAGTTTTACAATGTAAAAAAATTATCTTTATTATTTCTGTGAAATGAATTATATCGTCTGTTACGAGCGAAATGAGCATGCTTTTTTTTTTCTTACTAGTGATGCCACGTTTACAGATGCAAAGTTTTTTTCGACACCCGACTGCTCCAAAATTCAACATGAAATATTGCTTTATGAATGATTACCTCCATGGTTTAATATTTCTATGACTCATGATGAACGAATCTTTTGTGTTTATTTACTTTAATGGATTGAGATATTCGGCTATTAACCTAATTTCTACTGAAGTTATCTCAGAATCTATACATTTTTTAATGTAACTCATCTCTCGAGCAAACACTTTTTTTGAATGATCTTTCTAAAAATGTAACTTTTATGTAATTTTATTCGAAGAAATAATGTTGAATAAAAATGACCGCTTGGCATATGAAAAAAGAAGTGGTTAGCAGGTTAGCCCGTATTCTTTTTCCTCAGTCACATGACTTGTGCTTTTATTATACAGATTACGTATGATAGGATTTAATAGAATAAATAAAACTTTTTTAATATCTTTTTAATTTGGGATTCGATTTTCACAAAATTTGAAATGACTCGACAAAATTTTATAACGATTCTATATATTAAATTTTAAACCATTCGGTTGGGTAGTTTTTGTTTTTTGCAGACGGACCAGACGACGACTATAGGTGCTACGCATTTATATAATTACGAACGCACTTAAACTGGGATTGTTTTGTCTGAAACAGAGACAGCACTGGGTTGTGCTAATTAGATCTTGAATAATCTATGTTTACTACTTTAAACATAAATGATTCCGTGTTATTGTAGCAAGTGTTGATGCAGTGTAATTTACCATACAGTGTTAACAATATTTACATTAATTCTGTATTAATCTTAATAATCTCTCATAAAAATCCATTAAAAAGAAATATGAAAATATACTGTTTTTATGCTATTTTTTTCCATAATTTACGGCTTTTTCAGAACTCGACACAGAATAACACATAACAACAGAAGCGTGAGAATTTTAAGACTTTATCTGTTTGAAAAACCGGAGCGTCCGTTTGCAATTTTGAATTTTCTGTCTCTTACAAGTTCCTTTTATTATTATTATATCTTCATTTTGTTTCATTTGTAATGCTTATAGTTAGGATTGCACGAAAAGTTTTTAACTTGACTTCAAGACTACTATTAAATCGCTTGTCACAAACAAGCGCCATCAAAGCAGCCGAATTGCTCAGCACCCTTTAGTACTTAAGTGATTTTGGACTTTGACTTTCTGACACATCACTGGACCACCTGTGGTGTGAAATTGTGTTACCCGTCCTCTGAAATATAAATAGAGAAGTAGTATGAACTATTTTCTGAAAGAAAGATTTTGACAATTTTACAATGGGACGATATAGGTGCAATTTGTCGCTCCTGTGATTGTGCCGACAGCGGGCCTGTGTTTATGCAAGACCACCCGGATGTTTTTGTGTCCCGTTCAACGATTTCGAGGAATAGATTTAGTGACTCTTGAAAATCCGCTTGTGAAAATAATGCATTCTGCCTTATTACAGTTTTGTTTAACCGTTGTGGTTTCCAGATGCTAACCAGTTTTTGGTGACAGTGAAAAAAAAAAGGTTCTCGTTTTAAAAGCTGTATATATTATATTTGGATAAGTATGTATCTGTGAACGGAACGGATTACTTTATCTGTGAATACAAGTTATATTTGAAAATATGAATATCCGTTCATTTATGTATAAGAAGCGTCGACTAGAACAGAAAATAGAGAGTCCTGCTCCTGAATATTGTGCAAATAGTAATGATAAAAATTCATTATCATTAACTGGACCTACTACAAGTAAACCAGATTATTCTCGATCTCGATTTGCCTAAAAGAGACGAGCCAGTTCAACAAATTATTTTGAAGGAATTCCCACGAAAAAATCAACGTTCTTTTCGAGCTGCATGGTATAAACAATTTGAATGGCTGGAATATTCTGTGGCAAAGGACGCAGCATTCTGTTATGCTTGTAGACATTTTAACCGGTTCGGATCCAAAGAAGCCGCATACACCGAACATGGTTTTAAAACTTGTAAAAATGCTTTAGACAATGGCCGCAGTTTTCCGAAACATGAAAAATCAGAAGCTCACATCCAAGCCATGGCAAAGTGGAAAGAAAAACAGATTCGAGTTAATTCCTCCACATCTGTATCGACTTTAATCAATGAAAATGTATTTGAAAAACATCGATGAAATGAAAATTTAAAAAAATATTTTTTCACTATCGGTAAAGACATCCTCCTTACTTGTTCTATTCATTTTATTCATTCTGTTTTTTCTTTCTCATATCTTTATTGCGTGATGTAAATATAACGAAACATCATTTAACCCTTTCCGGCGCGGAGTAATTCTGTTTTTAAAATGATGAAATAATGGACTGACATCAGAATTTACAAAAGAATTTATTACAAAATAAAAACTTGCTAAATTTCCAATACTTTATAAAAGGAAAAAAATAATTAAATATTCTTGGTGCCGTTTGTCAGTTTTGGAATTAAAATTAGGTGTCCTTTTTTGTGACCATCGCCCGCTAAAGGGTTAATAAATTGTACTTGAATGCATCTATTAATATAAACGAACATAAAGCCTACATAAATTTAAATTACTTAATTAAAAGGAAACAACTTATTTACGTTATGTAAATGTAAATATTTTATTTATGTGTCTTTGATATATTTTTATCGTGTCTTGGAACAAACATTAAAAATTTCATTCTGGCTTTGGAGAGATCTTACGTTTTAAATGAGAAAAAAATTACATTAAAAGTACAGTACATATTTTTCAAGGTATAAGAGACGTGAAAAAAATTAAGAAATAATCTGCCCCCCCTGAAAAAATATTTGCCCCACCTAGAAGTAAGGTCTAGCTACGGGCCTGACAAAAGGTAACATTAGTATTAGAGAACAGAGATATAATTGAAGATTACTTTTTATAATTGGCTCAGCAGAGTTTTGAGTTTATTACGCGCTAGCTTTCTCTATTTTTCATCTTTTTAATCTTTCTCTATTTTTCAACGATCGTTCGTTATTCCCTTAAACCGCCTCAGCTACCAACACTACTGTTTACCGACCATCGTATCTGTCTTTGGGCCCGGTTTCGCTTTCGGTGCAGGTGTTTTCTTGGAGTCCTCTTCTGTGCGGTCGCTTCCATTCAAAGTCTAACGGTGAAATTCCGTGCATTAGTTCTTGAGATATAGCTATCCTGAAAAAGTAGCATAACAACGCCACCTGTTGCAATATCTACCCCAAAACGTAATCAGAATCTATTTATGTTATCAGAATCTATCCTAAAGGGCAGTTGACGGCACTGTTGGTTCGCAAGAAAAACCTGTTCCTTCTTTATGACTCCTTGTGTAACATGAGATGGGGCGATTTGATTGGCCTACGTTAAATTGGTCTGTGATATGATTGGCTTTATTGGAATTAATTGGAATCATAACAATTCCTGCAATGATCGATACGACAAGAATGTAGTGGTAGATGGAACTGTTTGTTTGTAAACATGCCCTTTCCTTATCGTGGAAATCGTGAAAAATGCAGCATAGAAGCGACACCTGTTGGGCGATTTTCACCAAAACCTAATCAGCACCAATTTATGTCAAGGTCTAACTGAATCTGAAGTTTGATTAAATTCCGTGCATTAATTCTTGAGATAGAGTGCCCATAAAATTTGTGTCATATAGACAGATAGATGGCACACTAACAGACATAGATGCTTTCAGTGTGACATCAATCATGATGTTTTGCTTGGAAACTGACTCCAAATAAACGGTTGCTACGTTGTATTTTTTATATCATTTGAATATTATAATTTATAGCTATATCTCACAGCTAAGTGTTTTAATACTTTACAAGCAGTGGTAACATTTTCTACAATTTATATTAAATAAGAAATGAAACATACCAACTGTTTGTTTGGAGTCAGTTTCCAAGCAAAACGTCAAAAACGACGTCACAACTGAACGCGTCTATTTTCTAAAACAGTCAAATCGTGTACAGGATCTTTTAAAACTTATAAATCCGTTGATAACTGGAAGTTTAAATTTTTACGCAAAAATATCACTTTCTTCGTGTAAAGACAGAAGAAAGCAAAAAAGGGGAAAGAGGGATTTTTTTGCGTTTTACTCACATGACTGTTTTCAAATTGAACTTGGCTACTAAAGCGATTTCTATTCGTAAAGGCATAATTTTTTCCGAAGGAAAAACATGTTTTAAAATCATTTTTTAAAAGTACTCTAAAAAATTCGCCATTGTGAAATCCGCAAAGGCCTAAAATTTGTACAATATAATTAGTATAATTTGAAATGTAAACAAAGAAATTTTTGGGTAAGATTCAGTGATAAAAATCATTGGTAAACTCTAAGCTGGGTAATTTGTGCTGATGCAGGCACTCAGCAGTAGCGAATCAACACATCACAGATAAAAAAAATATTGGTGACATAATGCAATATTTAGAGCGGTCACAGATAATGTATCTGAAGGACTTTCAAGATTTTTTTAATAATACAATTCTGTGACTGAAAAAGAAATGCTGATTATTTGCAGGTTACAAGAAAAGATTTAAAAATAAATTAATGCACTTAAAACTTCCATTGATCATATATCTGAGTTAAGATTATTTTGTGTATAACCTAACCTAAGACTCCTATTATAGGAGTTCTAACCAAGGCCATCGCTAAGACTTTTTATTGAGGGGGGAGAGGACCTTAAATTGCCAAGTCAAATTTCAGTATTTGCCAACTCATTGAAAAGCAAAAATAAATAGTTTTCGCCAATTCAACAAGTTTGCCAACTAGTTTTATAATTTTGCCAAGTTACCACAATCAGAAAATGTAATATAGTTCTTATTTGTAAAAAGCTTAATAATATTCCCAATTAGATTTGTAACTTTTGCCTAGTCTATCAGAAATAGAAAGTATATTATAGTTTTTATTAAAGTTTTAGGCAAATTTGCCAACTAAAAGTTTTTAAATTTGCCAAGTGTAACAGCATTCGGGAACGTTTGGTGGGGGAGGCTCCCCCCCCCCTTAGCGAGGGCCCTGGTTCTAACCTAACCAAACAGCAAATAATTCCTTGCCGAACATCTTAACCATTCTAATTTTCGAGCAAGTTACTTCACTCTTCGGGGTCGGCAGCAAAAGCTTCTTGTCTGCCTAGCAAACTGTCTCTTTTTTAAGCTTTTGTTTATTAGTTTTCGATTATTTGATCACTTGGTATTCTTTTGCCGAGTACATTGCAATATCATATGAGCTTTTGTGGACTAGCTAACATAAGATTGTTCAATTTAATTCAAAGAATAAATATTGCAAATCGGGAACATTTTCCACTATAAGATAAAAAAAAAATATTTACATATCGATTATCTAATTAAAATGTTAAAAAAATTGTTTTATTTTAAAGTCTAAATATTGCTGTTAAATGAGTTTGCAATAAAAATTAGAAATAATTACAATTAATTTTCCATTGTCAGATGCAAATAACATTATGTTTTAAGTTAGAAAATGTGTTCTTACTTATCAGCTACTTATACTATTGATATATTAATATTTTTGCAGCTTACAAAGTAAATAAATAAATAAATTGTACTTGTAATTAACTGTAATTGTAAAATCATTTAGCAGCAATATTTAGACTTTAAACGAAACGAAATGTCTTATGTTTTAATTGCTTACACTTTCGATAGGTAAATCCCATTTAACAATATTTATTATGTGAATTAAAAAGAACTGACATACATTTTAAATAATTATACAATTTTTGTATTTTATAATGAAAAACATTTTCAGTTAACATTGCTTCCTAGCTGTAAAAATCTAATTATTTTAATGAATTCAGTCATTTATTTTAAAAGGCATAAAGGCAATTTCTTATTATCTGGATAAAAAATATGATCTACTTCTGTATAAGTCAATTTATATAATAACATTTTGAAAAACATCTGAAAAAATGTTCCAAATTTTTCTTTAAAATGTTGGGTAGGAGGAATAAAAACAGAAGAAACAGCGAAGTCGTTGCCACCATAACTATACATTCTAAAAATAACCGTATTTGACAGTCGTCCAAAAGAGATCTATGATTTTATGGAGACGACAGAAAAGTCTCTAGCGAATTAAATAGGACTTTGATGCTAAAAAAAGACAGAAGAAGCAAAAATTCTAACCCTAGAACTACCAGAAATTTACTCACCCTGATAAAAACATTTCACACCAGAATTTTTATTTAAAACTATTTAACTTATTTATCTTCTATACTTTTCTGTGGTTTATATTTAACTTATTTTATAAAAAAAAAAATTCTGGTTTGAATAGTCATTTTGAATGTACTAGTCAGGTCCATTGAATCTGTCTTGTAGGCGGATGATTAATCACCCTATTTTAAAGTGTTAATCATCACCCTGAAATTGGAATGTTGTAGTTATTGTCAATTTTTTTCTGGCAGAATAACTAACAAATAAAAAAACTTTTCTCTACAATAAATATAAAAATGCACTAATTTGAAAAAAATTCTTTATTATATTTCACACATATAAAACACGTCTTTTTTTTTTTTTTTTTTCATGAATTTCAACTTATTAGTGGGAATTTAATTTTAGAATGCTTTTACAGCATAAATCAGGAATGTCAGAGTTTTTAAAGTAATTGGACATTTAAATGAAATGTCTAAACAAATCCTTCACTCCACGTCTCACACTATTCACACAAATGCTCTTTAGTGTGAATACTATGGTGCTTATTCATACTAACTTTTCATAGACATCCCTTATTACATATCTCACGATGAAAAGCTTTCCCTTTAGTTGTGATGACAATAATGCACATTTAAGTTAAATTTTTCGGAAAATACTTGTAATACCCATGCTAAGGGAAATACATGTAAATGGTTTTCCCTTAGCATGGGTATTTTGGTAGGTACTTAAATCACCTTTATGAGAAAAACCTTTATTGCATGTATCACATACGTATGGCTTTTCTTTAGTGTGAGTATGCATGCGTAACCACACTAAAGAAAGTGCACCTGCGGGTGCACTTTCAATACAGATAATATGAGAAGAGCTTTTATCCCATAAGTCACATTAAAAAGGTCCTTAGTATGAATATATAAATGTTCTTTTAAGTTATATTTCGTAGCACATCTTTTATTGCATAATTCACTATACAAAAACTTTATCTTCAATATGAGCATGTTAGTGACCATATAAAGACGATGCAAGAGAAAATCCTCTATTACATACTTCACAAATGTAGAATTTCTCCCCTGTATGACGACGAAAATGATTTTTTAAATGAGATTTCTGAAAAAAATATTTTATTACATAGCTTCTCTTTACTATGAAAACGAAGTTGCCTAATTAAATGAAATTTCTGAGAAAAACTTTTATTACATATTTCACATATGAACGTTTTCTCTATGATAAAAATTAAAATAATAGTAACGCATTAAATATATGCATACGCTTTAGAAAGAAGGCAGGCATACACATTGTAAAAATTTACAAATTTTTCGAATTTTTTTTCCAGATTTTGGATTTACGGATAATGGGTCATATACTGTAAATTGATTCTTTCTTATCAAACGTAATTAAAATATAAGGAATACATAGTACACTATAATTTGTATTAATTTTGCTTATGTAATCAAACAATGAGTTATGTGGTGAATCAAGCTGTTTAGAAACTCAGTCATAACACTTTTTTACATAAACTTTTGCACATAGATTATTTGTTAATATTTAATTTTTATGTTTTGTTCAATCGTTGAACTATTTCAGAAATTTTATACTGAGTTATAAATATATATATATATATTCTCATCATTTTTATTTGTTGAAATCATTTGTCATTTTTAAAATGAACTTTTCTACAATACAAACCTTTCAATAATAAAATCTTCATGCTGTTTGTTTGTATGAAGTCATATGAAAATGAAACGCAGATCGACAATCCGTCACTTTTGACGGGGTTATATACTAGTATAATATATATATGAAATATTGATGAAAAAAATAATATATAAATTATTTTTTATTTGTGTTAGCAGTAGTTTTAATTTGTGAAACCAATTTTTATGTCAAATTAATGAGTTATTTAAGTAGTTATAGTATGATCCAATTTGATCGCTCTGTAGGTGTTACATTTACAGTACTTTAAAAATTCAATAAATTATCAAGTAATATTAAATATAAATAATGAAATACACGTAAATTACATATTTTTTCCAATGTATGGAATTTAAAATTGTTGTATAATTGTTATTTCAGTAGTTTCATCGAGAAGTCAAAATGACCCCGCCATTCCAGTAGGTATATTTTTCCGCTGTTCTAGTGTTGAACTCTGTATGCATGGATCAGCAAAGGAGGAAGCAGACATTTGAAAAGGAGGATAAATTAAATGGCTTATTTATATATTTTCAGTGGGCAGCAACAAATATAGGGCTGAAGGCTTTTCATTTACTACTAAGTAAAGATTTTAAGCTTCTTTGTATATTTGAGAGGGGGGGGGGGTATAAATTTAGGAGGTAGGAGTGGATCATTGGTTATTTATAGTTTTTATTGAACAGCAAAAGGGCAATTTCTTTTCTTGAAATAAGGAGCTTTGAAAAATTTGAAACTCTGTATGCTGGAGTGGGGACGGGGATGACAGCAGTGGAAATTTTGAAGAAGAGTGCAATTTATGTGCCTGAATATTTATTGACACTAAAGGACAACAAATAGGACAGGATATTTTTAAATATAAAAGTAGAGATTTTAAAACATTTTAAACTTCTTTGTATGCTAGTGGGGAGGGAGTCAATTTTGGAAGGAGGTGTGGGGTAATTTAGATGATTCTTATTTAATTATTGTTAGAGACAGTGAGCAATAAATAGGACAGATTTTGATTTACATATAATTAGAAAAAAAGATATTTAGAAGATTTGAAGCGTTTCATGCTGAGTGGAGAAGCAGCAATTTTGCAGGAAAAATATAGATTATTATTTATTTATTGTTATTAGTAACAAATAGGGTGGATTTGAAAATATAAATACAGAGTTTTAAAGATTTGAAACTCTGTATGGTAAGAGATCAAGGAAGGAAGGGGAAAAACAGAAATTTTGGGAATAGGAAGACAATTTATACTACTTTATTTATTGTTACTAGACAGTAATAAATAAAGTAGATGACCTTTTTACATAAAAATAAAATTTTCTAAACATTTAAACCTTTCTTGTATGTTGAGGGAGAGAATAAATTTTGTACAGAAGGTGGGGTTAATTTAAAGGGTTTGTTCAAGAAGTAATGTCAATGATTTTACTGAGACACAAATACACATCACAGTAAACTCAGAGTGGTGGGGATCAGTGAAGGGAGGAGTTAATTTATGCACACACGTTCACTCAGTCATCTCCGACCATCCAGAGAGTAAGAACAGGCATTTTCTTGAACCTTATTTTCATCTCCCGTACAAGCAGCAATGCAGAGCTCAATTGAGCAAAGGGTTGCTATCAAGTTTTGTGTCAAACTCGGCAAGTCCACAGTGCATCGTGTCCGAGCTGGCATCGCTGACGATTATAAACTTCACCGTAACAATGCACAGACCCACACTGCCTTCCTCGTGACATGCTTTTGGCTGATTCAAAGGTACCAACAGTTCTCCAGCCACCCTACAATCCTGATGTCGCTCCCCTCGACTTTTTGTTCCTGCATTAGAAAACTCCCATGAAAGGACATCATTTCGGGACAGTTGACAAAGTCAAAGGGGCTTGCACCAAGGCTCTAAAGGACATTCCAGAAAAGGCCTACCGTGATGCCTGGAAATATTGTTGGTAGTGGATTTATTGATGCTGGATGAGCCTATTTTGAAACTTTTTAATGTATCGTACTTAATGGATCAATAAATGTCTTCTAATTGACTCAATGATATTACTTCTCGGATAAACCCTGTAGATAATTTTAAATTATTTATTGTTGTTAGGGATGGTGAGCAAAAAAAAATAGGGCATTTTTTTTTTGTATAAGATTTTAGAAAGGTTTGAAACACTGAATGATGGAGGAATGAATTTTTCATGACCAATAAGCAAAGGGATAAGTGAAATGTTGGAAAAGGCATTAATTTAGATTATTTATTTATTGTTAGTAGGTAGCAACAAATAGGGCAGAAAATTCTTTTAAAGAGTTTTGTTTTAAACTTTGCACTCTCTAGGGGTGCAAAATATGGAAGGAGAAAATTTTGATAAAGCTATGTTATAAGCAGAAATCTACTGAAACAAGAAAGATTCTCATCTCTATATGTTTTTCCAGATGAGACTTTTTTTACCTTCTTTTAAAATTTTTCCTGACCAATAAGCAAATTTCTGAAAATACAAAACTCCCTGACTTTTTTCGGTTACTTGTTACCCAGATTTGATATTTCTAATTTGAAAGAATCAAAGTAACTAAACACTGCAATATTATATATATATATTTCAAAATCATAAAACATGAAGAATTTCACTGCTTCCTGTGTTTGAAAGGCTCAATTTATCATTCAGACCATTACATGTGATAGGTGGGAGGGGGATTGCTAAAATTAGTAAAAATTTCCCCTTATTCTTTGGCAATGACTGATTCCACAATCTAGGTACAGGCAAATTAAATGTAAAATTTTGAAAATCAGTCTTTGTGATTTCAAATACTCTTTTTAAAGAACAACATATTCGCTTACTTCTCAGGTTCTGCACTTATTCATGTCAAGATAAATGAAAAAAATGTGACATAATAAATGGAACAAAATGTTTTGGTGTGTTTGTCCCCTTCACCCACTTAATATAGAAAAAGAAAGAGTGAGAAAGAAAAAGAAATAGTGCGAATTTTACTTCTATTTCACATTTATATGCAGATATTAGCAATTCTGCAAAATTTATTGTTTTCATAAATTTTAGGATGAAATACCCCAGCTCACCCCTCACTTCCTTGGGGAAGTGTGTGGATCTTTAAAAAATAGCCTCTTTACTCTTTTTTGCCAGCTCCTAAAATTCTATAAATTTTCTGGTCTTCAGTTTCTATAAATTCCAAGATATGGCCATCAAGTAATATGATAAAAAAGTAAATACATAAAAAAATCCAATAAATTAGCTAATTGGCCTTCAAAGTTATAAAAGAGATGTTCAAAAGTACTTTTGACCCAAATTTCCCAGATGCTATATCTTACAATATCAAAAGTATTTCATTTTTCTTGTGCTTTCCCATCCAGAAATAAATAACATAAAGATGAAGTTAAGAGAGAAATCAATGAGCTTGACTGTTTTAGTGAAGAAAAGTGCTGATTGGAGCAGGTCTTGAACATCTGGATTATATCAAATTGTAATGGAATGGTCAAAGGTTATGATTGGTGGTTGATATTTCCTTCAGATATTGTAACATATATTGTGAAAAGCTAGCATAAAATTGTCAAAAAAGGCCTCATATTTTATAAAATAGTTGCCTATTCATCAGAAATACTTGCTTTAAAGCCATTTGTTCACTTTATAAAGTTGCCTTAGTTTCCTGGAGGTAAAAATAGAAGCTCTTTAGTAGCAAATGACAGCTATTTTTCTAAATGTGCAATTTCCTCAAAATGATACAAAAAAATTGTATTTACTTATTACCATATTAGGAGGCTTCAACCTGTGTCCTGCATACCTTGGATGATTAAATAAAAGTATACATGAATTCTCAATAGATTGCAGATTTTTAATTAAAAAAAGGTGTTTAAGTTGGCAACGCTGATATTTGGTTCACTGTCTCTTGTATGTGTATTGTACTTTTTTTCTCAGGAGCCATTAAATCTTTTAAGTTAAGATAGGATTCTATTATACACAAGTTTTACGGTATTATTTAAAAAAACAAAAACTCAACATTAGAATTGTTTTAATATACAATTGAATCAGTCATTCTAAAAAGGGCACTAGTCCAAAGCTGTCAAAAATGGTTTTATTGCAGAATGTGACATATTTCCCCATATATCATTTCCTGACAGAAAAGTCCTAGTTGGGCCTTTACATATTATTTATACATCTTTAAAGAGAGAGAAAAACAACTTTCAGTATTGAAAAGACACTTCTCCATGGACATACATCCTTTTAGAAAGGACTTAGTTAAATTTTATAAAATATTTTTGTTTATTAGCTGTATAAAAAAAATTATACAAATATAAGAAATTGCTCTGATACACTCAGTGCTGTAGTTGGGTGGGAACCCAGAAATATTTTTTTTTTTTTTTTTAACTGTAAAAGAAATAATGTGTACGAGCACAAGCCTTTTTTTTTTTCTCCAGACTATGAAAACTATACCCATTTCAATGTTTGAATGCTAAAGAGCATTCATCTGTATGAATAACATCATGACAGATGCGAAAAATTCACTCCTTATCTACTCTTTGAAAAGGTCAGTTCCCACAAATATTTTTTCCCAACTACAGCACTAGATACACTAGTCTACATTATCTATATCTATATAAACGACATATTAAATTTTGTTAATAGGTGGCCATCCCTGTACAAACTAGAAGGAATTTCAGAAAAATGAAGAGGGAGAAATGCCTAAAAAATGCTAAAGTATGATATCAGCCAGCATTTTTTATGTGCTTTGAATATACATCTGACAACCTGGGGATTGTCATTACAAGAGAATTTAATTACGGCCAACCAATGAATTTGAACAACCTCTTGATGTATGAAAAAGTAATTGAATCAATCATTCTAGAAATGGCACTTGTCCCATAATAAACAAACAGGACTAGTGCCCTTTCTAGAATGACTGATTCAATTACTGTATCTTAATATTTGCTCAATGTATCTCTTTTGTAATACATAATTTGCCTATTTCGTCAAACTATCCCTTTTTATATAATTTATCATTTTATTATAAAAACGACACTTGTCCCGAACTTTATTTTTATATCATATATAGATTATAAAGAAATTTAAAAAATGTGAACTAATATTAAGACATATTTAATATAACTTAAGCTAGACACCTAAAAACACTACCTTTATATTTCCCAGAAAAACATTTTCATGTCTCCTGTAAAGTTCATTATTAGGACAAGTGTCCTTTCTAGAATGATTGATTCAATTTACAAAAATATTTATAATCGAGTCTTCAATTGTATGATTGAATATGCAAGATAATTTATTAATAATTATACCTGCCAACTTTTCAAAATGGCAAAGTGTAAAATAATGTGTAAAGTGCATTCGTGCAATTTTTTCTTTCATGTGAGCATATGATACATATAACACATATGAGGATGTGAGTTTCAAAACTCGCCTTATCCAAAAAAATCAAATTCGAGAAAAAACTCTGACTGCTCCCATTGGTTTTCATTGTAAACCAATATTTTACAATGCCAGAAATACATGTTAAAACTGGAAGGATTGAAGTGTTTTTTCAGTGAAGATTTACCAATAGAATAGATTGATAGAAAAACACACGATTTTTTCAATTTTGGATAAGGCGAGTTTTGAAACTCATGTCCTCATACAAAAAACACATAAACAGAACTTAAGCATGTAACAGATGAATTTTGTTACAAATAATATACTGATATTTTGATATGAAACATATACAGACAGCTTCTTTTTTTATTTTTTCTTTAAGAAAGTCTAAGCAAAAACGTTACTCAAAACACGACTTCCATTTAAATACAGTGAAAATTAAAAGATTTCGTATGGTATATTTTGAATATGAACCCTTGATTCATGATTTTAGCAATATAAAATATTCCTTTAAATTCAGCAACTATCGTTAATAAAATAAGTTAGTATTTCCTAATTTTAGTGAGTAAAATAGAGCTTAGAAGAAACTTTGCAAGAAAGTGTAAAAATAAACCTCCTAAGTGTAAAAAGTGCTCAAAATGTGTAAATTTTACACAAGTGTAAAAGTTGGCAAGTATGAATAATGCAATGTAACTACAATGCTTCTCAGTTTAATTATAATATTGACATGTAAAAATAAACCTCTTCAGGAAATGAGCTTTTCATTTGTAATAAACAATCTATATGTGTGAAAACAACAAAATTGGATAACATTAAAGCATTTCTTAAACAATATCCTTAATCTTTCTAAACCATATCTACATATGTGGATGTATAATTCAAATAAAAGGGGCAAAATATTTCTATTTAAACTTTTTGACATGATATGCAAATATAAACAAAGCATTTCAATGAATCATAGCAGCAGATGTAAATTAAACTGTCAATTTTTTTTTCACATTTAGATAAATATATCTTTTTTCTTAGCAGTGGAATTAAAAAATATATATACATTAATTTACCATTTCTCTTCAATCTTAAATAAGTCTAAAAATAAAATCCCACATGACACATATTTAATTATTCTATTTTATTGAACAGAAGAAGGTGGTTACAAGCAATTCATCAAAATTCTTCCAAAACATTTTGTTATATTGTCAAGGATTACAGTTAATAAAAGACAAAACACCTACAAACACTTATGTAAATATAATGTCTGGAAGAACCTTTTACACAAAATTATTCACAGTTGTAATGGGTATATAAATAAAAAACATCTAGAAAATCCACATATATAAAAAAGTTACTCATATTTTAAAACAAAAGAAATCTAGATTTCCAAAATGTTTAAACATAAGATATATTAAAGGTCACTTTCAAGCTTTACTATAACTTGCATTTCAACGACGCTTTAAATAAATAATAAACTGACTGAAAGTACAAAAGTCAAAAACTTTCATTTGCAAATATCATCATTATTTTAAAAATTATGCACAATCGAAAAAATAATAAATCCTCTAGTGACAACCTTCTACACAAAATTATTCACAGTTGTAATGGGTATATAAAAAAACATCTAGAAAATTCACATATATAAAAAGTTGTACATTTTTTAAAACAAAAGAAATCCAGAGTTCCAAAATGTTTAAACATGAGAAATATTAAAGGTCACTTTAAAGGTTTATTAAAACTTGCATTTCTACGACTCTTCTCATAAATAATAAACTGACTGAAAGCAAGTCAACAAATGATTTGCCAAAATCATCATTATAATAAAAATTATGTCTAAGGAAAAAATTAATAAATCCTCTACTGACAACCTTTTACACAAAATTATTCACAAATGTAATGAATATATGTATATATATATATATATATATATATATAATCTAGAAGACTCACACATAAAAACAATAGAAGTCTAGAGTTCCAAAACGTTTAACATAAGAAATATTAAAGGTCGCTTTCAAGTTTTTTAACAAACTTGCATTTCTACTCTTCTAATAAATAATAAACTTACAGAAAGCACAAAAGTCAATAACTTTCAATTGTCACAGTTATCATTATGCCAAAGGAAAAAAAAAGTAAATCTTCTACTGACAAAATTCATATATTAGTAGAATTTAAATAGAAGCACAGAATAATTCAAACACATTTTAAAATAAGGTACTGGTCTAATTTTTCATCAGCCACTTTCTATATTTAAAGAAACTAATGCCAAACAATGGATTTTAAGACCCAAATAAAAAAGCACAATGTCACTTTTGACTTCAAATTCATAAAAAGCATGCAATGTACATATTCCATTTTTATTTATTTTGTGGATAAACTAGTTTAAATTTTCTACTGAAGCATATAAATTGCTTTTTCTGTGTTCTCACTCAAATTTTGGAAGAACAAAAAAAGATAAAGATTTCCATCTACATACAAAACTCCATACTATTTTCAACATTATGGGATTCTGCCGTCTGAATGTGCCTCAAGAACTATGATATGAGTTTTTATCTTCAAATGGATAAACAATGATGATGTAATGTTAAAACTGTGATAAGTTAATAAAGCTATTTAAAAATGTGGTTTGACATCTGGAAATTCATTTGGTCCACAATTTCAAAGCTTTATCTAATCTTTAAGTTAATTATATATGTTATATTTCTTATAAATGATTATTGCATATGTAATATATGTTTACAGTTTCTGACTAAAAAAGAACAATTCTGTTCCTTCTTCCAAACTTTCATTATTGTAGATGCTTATTAAACCCCTCTAGAAAATTTAACTATAAAATTACTATACACATCCATAAATAAGGAATATTGATGTGAACACCTATATTCTTTTGCTTTTAGAGGGGTCATAAGAATCTTCCATGATGATTGAAAGTCAGGACAAGCCCCTAGCAGAGAAGGCAATGACTTTTAAGAAATGTACCACGTTGAATATTTTTAGGTGCAGCACATTCATGACAATCTTCTGTAATACACAGATGAGGCTATCAGCTATGGTTATTGACCGAAAATTGTGAACATATCACGAATGTGACATCAAGTAAATGTGATGCCACACTTATAAACAGTTTTTTTTAATATAGAAAGTGGTTAACAGGAAAATAGACAGACAGCAAAAATAAAATTTCCCAATCTCTCTTAAGTCATACCAGTTGATTGAAAATGTGGAGTATAGTTGGAATAAATACAAAATGAACAGACGGATGATAAAATAAACATTCAATTTCAGAACACAAATTTTTAATTAGAAAACAAATGCTTATTTAATTTTATGTTTCCTATATTAAATTGTTTCTCTGCTGTTTCTATTGACACATCCTCGCTATTACAGCATTTAGCTTTAGAAAATTCCATTCTATAATTTTATCCTTTGCAAACATTATCACATCTGTTTCTTTTCAACTTTTTATACTGGTTGAAAATCCTTTGCTTATCAACAGAAGTTATAACACTGGCCATTTTTTGTAATTTATTATTTATTTATCACAGTTTACATATCACTAACACACATTGGATTTATATATAAATAAAACATTATCTATTATTAAAGATTATTAAAGTATAACATCACTTCACAGTTGTAAAACGTTTAATCAAAATATGACCATATAACATGTAGTAACATATTACAAATAATACAAACTCTTTATGGAAAATCAATGGAATGCATTAAATTTAAATTAGGATTTTTTTTCAAAAGAGGTATTTTTGTTCTAATATACTTAGAAATAGAATAAAATCTCATATAATTTCAATAATTTAATACAATTATTCTAATTGGTAAACACATTACATTGGTAATTTTTATTCAATTACAAAATTACATCTTATAAATCACACATGTTTAAGTAATTATGGGGTCAATTACAGGATCGAGGGAGGAAAGATTTTTTTTTCCTGAAGAGAAGTAAAAAGGTTGAATATGTGGAGAGTAATTTTCATCAATTTTCGAACAAGAGAAAGAAAGAGCACTCAGATGCAAAAGTAATTGTGTACTTATCTCATCTAGTTTCCAGCTTCAAATTTCTGTTCACCGATAACAACCAAAAATTTTGCACCTTTGATTAATCCAAAAAATAAAGAATAAAAACAACTAAATGTGCAGATGATCCAGTTCTTGAAGTCATTTATTAAATATTCCTAACTAGTCTAGGCAATTCATACTGGCATTCCTCAATTATTTGATTTTACCATTCAGAGCTCTTTTTAAACTTTAAGCAAAAGTACTAACAATCTGGTAATGACTTTAGTTTCTGCTTTTAGCACAACCTATTTATGTGCAATATATTACTCAATAAGTTCAATACTACAAAGTCTCTTACAGCTGGACTATAGTAATCTTCTTCCAAACTTTTTTTAATCATATGCACAAATGAAGTCATCTAGGATTCGAAAGAATTCCTTCAATTTATTTTCCAATATACCGTTTCAACACTGCTGTAGTCATATTTGAATAGAATCCTCAAATCCTTGTTTAAATGTTATCAGTTCATTCTTTGATGACCCACATAGTGGAACAAAGAATTTGATTAAACTCCAATCATCCTGCCAAATCATACATCTAAAAATATGTCGACCATGATCACTAAAAATAAATTTATATCTTTCGGTAAGTGTTACATCTTGAAATATCAGTTCAATACTCTCTGTCTTTATTCTGCAACAGATGAAATAATGCATAAAAAATACAGTTTATTTATAAAGGAGCTTTTATGAGAATAAGGTGTTTGCTGCCATAATTTTCTAAACATCTTTTGATAATTGTAAACCTTACAGTCATATTGACATATTTTATTGATGATTTCTTTTAATATCTTATATCTCCAATTAGGAAGAACATTCCACAAGCGACTTGCTGTTTTGACAAGCAAATTTTGACATGGCCAATCTAACAAACATTGCAATACTGTTAAAGTGCTTTCTTGAAATATTAATGTTTGTTGATCTTCACTCATCTGTGAAAGTAGAAAACTTAAAACCTCACCATAATAATCCTTAGGAGGTTTTGTAATGCCAATATCTATTTCTTTGCAATATTTACGTTGTACACTTATGATTGCCTTTAACAAGAGCGCTTCTCTATGGACTACTTTTTGTAAAAAATATTCAGTGGCTGCTTTATAACTATTTTCTGCTGCACATTGAAACATATATTGGTCAGAAAATAAAAGTCTTATTCTTTTAATCATGTCTTTCTTGTTAGCCTTTTGTCTTATATAATGCCCCCAAAAAATGAGTAATTTTCTTTGAAAATTGTTTTCAGTATTTTTTTCTTTATGAAAAGATATTTTGTTGTTTTCAGCTACAGATATTTAGTAGTTTTTAGCTAGCTTATACCACAATTCTGAAATATTATCCTCTAAGCAGTAGATACATGCCATTTTATAATGAGTAGTAATATCCATAGCCTCATCTTTGATATACATTTCTGCTTTTTTTTTTTATCTATACCATAAATTGTCCAGCAAACCTTAATTGGCAGACCTAAATCAAAGACACAGCTTTGAAGATGGTATCTCATCCATATTAATATTTGTATGCCTACTGGTTGAATAATACACAATATTTTCTCTTTCAGAGATGTTGGTATTGTAAGCTGTGTCACTTTTTCTAATACTCTTTCTTCAATCTTTGTCCATTCTTTTCCATTTTCAATAAGAGTGTTTTGAATGAATAAATTATCATTAGATTGTGAATGTAATTGTGAAATTAAGAATTCTTCTATTAAAGCTCTAGTATCAGGCTGATTCCATAGGGTTCATGCTACCTGAACAAAAGCAATGTGCTTAAGTGAAGATCTAGTAATAAAACTCATTATAAACTCAAATAAAAAATAAATGCATCAAAGTTTCACTAAATTAAGAAACCTTATGAAGGTTAGCACTTGCACATAAAACTCTTTTTCTAACAATCTTCAATATTATCATGTTATTCCATTGCATTCTCAAGATAGTTTTTGCTAATGCTACAGTATATGTATTACAGAACCTGAAATAATTCATACACTTTTCTTCACCATTTAAAATTGTTAAACTGAATCACAGTGCTAGGGATAGACACTATCTTTTCTCTTATGAAATGATTTGATAAGTTCAAATAGACATGACAGTTTTTGGGAAGGTGCTATTTGAAGCAAAAATTGCCATGCATTGTAAAGTTGCATGCTAGTAATTCCACATAATTTTCTAAACAACCTGCAATTTTAAATAATACAAACCTCTTTTAAGCAGAGAATTGTATTAAATAAGAGTAAAGGTGTATAGTACACTCAGTATGATAAGAAAAGTCAGGGAGTGTTTGTTTCTTTATCACTCATTAAGACAATTACTGTAGTTATGCTTGCATGGATATATACTGAACACTTAGAAAAAGAACATACCAATAAGCATACAAAATATTGGAATCTAGAGAAAATGATGGTTCTTTTTTTATGTTTAAAGATTAATTGGATAAATATTATAACAGCCTCTGTTTCAGAGAAGAGTGAATAATTATTAGGGTAATTCATCAGAAATGTTACAAAATTACATCTTATAAATCTCACATGTTAAGTAATTATGGGGTCAATTACGGGGTCAAGGGAAAGGAGGAAATATATACCGTAAAATCCCGTTAATCCGCCCCCCCCTAAACACGATGGAAAATCATAAAATAAGCAGGGGGGGGCGCTTACACGGTATTAAAACTGTAGTATATGATATTTATGGGTGGGGGGGGGGAGATGCTACTGGCTCATCATTGCAAAGCATGCATTATTTTAATAAAGTAACAAAAGAAAAACATTTTGAAAAAAAATTAGACAAAATAGAAAAACAGTATAACTTCACGATTAATGGCGATTTCAGATTATAGAAAATTCTGGATTTCAGAAGCTTTGAAACTGGAGTGCATTTAGATAAATAATAACACTAATATCTGTCATTAATATGGTAACAGAAAAATAAAAGGAACTTAATAATTTAAAATAATTAAAAAACACTGAGAAATTACAGTTGAAAATGTTCTGAAGTAATTTCGAGATCTAGTAACATTTTATGTGGTGTCGCCATCTGTTGTAAGTTACGAAGATTAAATAACCGTTTTTTTTAAATCATGATTTCGTATCTATAAATGCTAAATAAATAATACAAGTCACAAAAATTGACAACATATAGAATAAATTGGTAGTGTTGCCAGATTATTGAAACAAAAAACAGTACTACCACAAAGAAAGCACAAATTACGCTACAAATTCGACTGTGTATCTACAATTCAATTGATCTGATCAATTAATAGATATATTTTTTTTTTATTGGTTTTCACAATAATGTTAAATATGACTATAAATTCTTTAATAAAATAGATTCTCTTTTAATCAAAATATTTTCCACACAGCATCAAATACACATTTTTTTAAAACTTATTTCATGAGGAACTTTCACTATCGATATTTTTATTACCTTCATATCACCATGGGGATAAATTTACAGCAAAACTAATGTTTGGTTATATTGCTTTTTCAGATCGACAATGTGTTTGTACATGTTTGCGATATATCAAAGAATCGTCACGCCTTTCTGATCAGTCGGAAAAAAAAAAACCACTCGGGAGATAAAATTTTTGGTGTTGATCTTGACGTGCACGGTGAAATTTCTTTTAGGGAGGTCGATTTCTCGGGATTTTTTGAATTTTCCAATTTGTTTACAAAGTGGGAGGGGGGCACTTAATCGGGAAGGGCGGATTAACGGTATATATATTTTTTTTTCTGAAGAAAAGTAGAACATATGGAGAGTAATTTTCATCAATTTTCGAACAAGAGAAACAGAGAGCACTCAGATGCAAAAGCAATTGTGTAATTGTCTCATCTAGTTTCCAGTACCAAATTTCTGTTGACCGATGACAACCCAAAATTTTACACCTTTGATTAATCTAAAGAACGAAGAACAGAAACAACTAAATGAGCAGATGATCCAGTTCTTGAAATCATTTATTAAAAATTCCTAACTAGTCTTGACGATTCATACTGGCATTCCTCAATTATATGATTTTACCATTCAGACTCCCTGCATTTTTTAAACTTTAAGCAAAAGTACTACTGATTTGGTAATGAGCTTTAGCTTTGTTTCTGCTTTTAGCACAACCTATTTCTGTGCAATGCATTACGCAAAAAGTTCAATACTAGAAATTATCTTAGCTAGACTACTATCACTCTTAGCTAAACTTTTTGTTTATCATACCTACAAATGAACTCATCTAAGATTCGAAAGAATTCTTTCACTTTATTGTTATTTAACACAAAGATATCATTTTGATTCCACTGTAGCCATCTTGGACTATAATCAAATTCTTGCTTAAATTTCATCATTTCATCCTTTGATGATATACATAGTGGAACAAAGAACTTGATTAAACTCCAATCCTCCTGCCAAATCATACTTCTAAAAAGATAACGACCATAATCACTAAAAATAAGTTTATTTCTTACGTTAAGAGTTATATCTTGAAATATCAGTTCGATGCTTTCTTTGTCTTTATTCTGTAAGAGGTTAAATAATGCATAAAAAATACAGTCATTATCATTTATAAAAGAGCTTTTATGAGAATGAGGTGTTTGCTGCCATAACTTCCTAAACATCTTTTGATAATTGTAATACATATTGTCAAGACTTATTTTATCGATAATTTTCATCAAAATGTGATGATATGTCAAATTAGGAAGAAAATTCCACAAACGACTTGCTGTTTCAACAAGCAAATTTTGACATGGCCAATCTAACAAACACTGCACTATTGCAAAAGTGCAGTCTTTAAAAATTTGTAATAAATGATCATCATTCATCTGTGAAAGTAGAAAACTTAAAACCTCACCATAATGATCCTTATGAGGTTTTGTAAAATCAAGATCTATTTCTTTGCAATATTTCTGTTTTACACTTATGGCTGCCTTTAACAAGAGCTCTTCTCTTTGGTCTACTTTATGCAAAAAATATTCAGTGGCTGCTTTATAACCACTTTCTGCTGCACACTGAAACATATATGGGGCAGAAAAAAAGGGACTTTTTCTTTTAATATTGTTTTTCTTGTTAGCTTTTTCTCTTACATAATGCCACCAAAAAATAAGTAATTGCCCTTGAAAACTGTGTTCAGTATTTTCTTCTTTATAAAAAGATATTTTGGAGCTTTCAGGTAATTTATACCACAACTCTGGAATATCATCCTTTAAGCAGTAAATACATGCCATTTTATAACGAGTCGTAATATCCATCGCCTCATCTTTGATATAAACTTCTGCTGTTTTCTGTTTATCTATTGTATCATAAACTGTCCAGCAAAACTTATTTGGCAGACCTAAACCATAAATGCAACATTCGAGATGATATTTTATCCATTTAAATATTTGTATGCCTACTGGTTGAATGAAACATAAAATTTTCTCTTTCAAAGTTGTTGATATTAAAAGTTGTGACACTTTTTCTAATACTTTTTCTTCAATTTTTTTCAATTCGTTTCTTTTTTCATTAGGAGTATCTTCAATGACGAAAACACGATCCCATTGTGAATGTAATAGTGAGTTAGTGAATTCTTCTACTAAAGTCTGAATATCATGCTGATTCCAGTAGATTGCTGCTACCTGTACAAGCGCAATGTGCTCAAGTGATGGTCTAGTAATAAGATTCATTATAAACTCAAAAAATAAAATATAAATATATCATAAAGTTTCACTAAATTAAGACACAAACTTTAAAAATCTTATGAGGCTTAGCGTACACACACAAATTTTTTTTTTCAAACAATCTTCAATATTCATATGTTATTTAATTTTATCCTCAAGGTAGTTATTGCTAATGCTGTAGTATATGTATTACAGAAACTTAAATAATTCATACACTTTTCTTTACCATTTAAAAAGAGTCATAGTACTTGAGACAGACAGTATCTTTTCTGTTATGAAATGATTTAATGAGCTTAAATAGAGATGACAGTTTTTGGAAAGGTGCTATTTGAAGTAAAAATTGCCATGCATTGTAAAGTTGAATGAAAATATTTCAACATCATTTTCTAAACAACTTGCATAATACAAATTTCTTTTAAGCACAGAATTGTATCAAATAAGAAGAAACATGCATAGTACACCCAATACGATATGAAAAGTCAGGGTGTGTTGGTTTCTGTAGCACTCATTAAGGCCATTACTATAGTTATGCTTGCATGGGTGTATACTGGTCACCTACAAAAAGAAAAAAAACACATTCATTAGCATATAAAATATTTCAATCTACAGAAAATTATAGGTTTTTTTCTTCATGTTTAAGGTTTTATTGCATAAGTATTACAACAGCTTCCATTTCAGCAAAGTATATAATTATTAGGGCCATTCTTCCACAAACGTACATTTTCAGCAAGCTACACTTTTAGGAGAAACAATTGCAAAATAAGGATATGAAAAATGCTGTTATATATCATTTGAACTTATCTAACATCTTGCCAGAATTTATCTGAATCATTAAAAAGTATTTATTAAGAATTCATTATTTCATTACTTAGATGCTGCATTCAAAACTATGATGGTCTACAAACAGGATGTTTGCTTTATAAATTACTTGTAATAATAACTAAATAATGTAGTTTATTAATTTTTGGGCTTTTGGTGTAAGATGCTATCTTATTTAATTTTACTATTTTATAATACTTATCTGTTTATTAATTTTATGTCTACGGGTATAACTCAGTTTATTGTGACATAAGTTATTTTTCCAATAAAAATTTAAATACCTAATATTACTTTTTAAATTTAAGTTGAAATTAGTTTTAAAAAAGCACGGAATTAATATTAAATAATTTATCACAAAACCGTTTTTTTTTTTTTTAAATCAACTTTATAGACTCAATAAGTGGCAAAAACTAGTGCTCTGACAATCCACAGACGCAACTTGCAAAACTCTGTGGAACAGTACCTTTAAGAAATTTTAATATACTTTATTATTTGATTAATTGCATGTATTTTATTATTATAATATACCACATTTTATTATTAAATATTTTATATTGTAACTGTTATTTTCATAATTTATTTTATGACATCAGTTTGCATATTTCAAGGTGAATTAGCTATTAATAGCAGAAACAATAACACAACTAAACGTTTAACACATAAAATTAACAATAATGGTCTGAAGCATAATTCTTTTTAAAAATTTGCAGCAAGAAAAAACTGGATGCTACAAAGAACAACAACTTTTGACTAAAATAGTACACAGCAAGAGGCATTAATCAGCACAACTGATAACATAATTCAAATGACTGAGGAAAATACTAAATTAAGAGGACCAGAAAGGTTTGAAATGAGGGAAATGAACTGAAGTTTTATCGTATATCAGAGAGTTTGTTGTAGTTGTACTGACCATGTATGATTCGAACATTTTAACGTTATATATTGTCTTTCTGATTTATTAACTTTGTCAATTTAAATTATCACTAGATGGAACCCGTCAAAATTTGACGGAAAAAAATACTGTAACAATATCAGTAAAATAAGCTTCTTTATTATTTAAAAAAGGGTGCTTATGAAACAGTCTTTCAAATATTTTATTTTAAAAGTTTCCCCCCCCCCCCCCAGTCAAATACAGTACTATTTCCGATGCAAACTCCAAACAAACAATCTGTAAACAACTGTGTAATGCAAATCAGTTTAACATTACCGCCATACTCCCCACGGCAAGAAAAAAAATTTCATGGACCTATGAAATATATACAAATAGTATATTCCTACGGTCATATCATATTCAGTAAATAAAAGAACATACTAAATAAAGCACACATCACCCCCCCCCCCCCCCACCTGGTGATAATGCAACCAAAAGAGCTCCTATGCGCATGTGCATTGCATCTGCCCAAAAGCACCGTCGAAATTCGCCTTAAAAAAGGTTTTAAAATGTTTAAATTAAGTTTTAAAATGTCCTCTTTAATCATTGTGCGTTTCAAATCCATATCTTCTAAAACGCATCCATTGTTTTAAGCTAATCAGTTTTTATGTAATTTTTTTTACAGTAATAAATCAATCGGCCGATGAGGGAGATTTTAAATGTTTTCAAGTGTAATTTATTTGTATTTTTTCTTCGGTTCTTTACATAATCAGGATGATTATCCCTTTTCCATCACAGACGGGATATTTTCCCTCTTATACAGTTGGCAAATGTAATAAAATATAAAAATGCAATTCCTAGCATATTCTGATATCTGATGGAACATATACATCAACGAATTCAACGTATCAATTTTATGCTATTCATAAACGAAAAATAGTTTTTTTTTTGACAGATTTTCGTTTAGCGCTAAAATGCTCTCTATCTTATGGATAATCTGATCTTATGATTTATCATTGTTTTTATTATTATTATTATTATTATTATTCACTTTTTATGATGGTTTGGAAATTCTATTTTCAATTGTGGCAACTTTCCCAGGGGCTGTTTTACATTACTGAAGCAAACTGGTGGTCATTGATAAGGTAGAATCGAAAAACTCTTCATGCTTGAAAATTATTTAAAAAGTCGTTAAATTAAGCGGCAGTTTTCAAATAAATTTCAATCGAAAGCTAATTTTTTTTCTAATTGATGATGTAAGAATTGAAATTGAAAAATGTTGTAAAATGTAGTAAAAAAAGAAATTTGTAGTATTTAGAAGTGATGTAACCGCGATGAAAGCTTAAGCGATAGCGCCGTTTGTTGTCACAACCGTTGTACATTTCTAAAAATTGCTACTGTATTTTGGCTGGCGTCCAAAAGTCGAAAACCATTTTTTGACATCGAAAGAGAAATTCACAGTGAAAGAAATAGGACTTTGCGCTAATAAGGAACTGTTAAATAAACTTATAATAAACCTACCAAAATAATTCTTATGAAACATTAGTCTTGCATTGTTTATTCTAGCTAAAAATACAAACATTCTTTCAAGATTTTTTTTCTACTCTAACTCTATTTTTAATAATTTTAAATTTCCTGAAATGCTTTACTTTTGTGATTTGTTTTATTAAAAAAGGAAATCTTCTAACCTATAATTAAAAAAATTAATTGCTAACATGCAATCAAGGTATGCAAACAAAATGAAGAAATCAATGATGTCTCCAATTCTAATCTTTATAATTATGAGTGGAAAAATCAGTTAAAATTACGTCATGTTGACACAATCATAATCATATATATTTTTCTCTTTAGTTTTATCAATATTAAAATGCATTTCAAGGTAAGCATAACGTGATTTTCACTGGCGCAAACTTTGCACACATACTTTATATCCGTTACTTTAATACTTAAACACCATGCATACAAATTAGGGATGCAACGGATATCCGGCTGATTTTTCAATATCCGAAATATCATCGGATATCCGAATCACAATCACCGGATATCCGACTTCTCTGCCGGATATCCGGTTCTCTACTACATAAGTTCTATCAATAATATGCGTAGGACATGATGGCAAATTGTATTCAAACATCCTTGATAAAAGTGACTTGTTTTTAATGCAAAATATGAAATATACTAGTAAGTTCCTTATCCACGAGTAAAAGGTTCTAACTCTCAAAAGTAATATAGATATTTCAACTCGTTATGATAAATTTAAGAATTTACGTTTACATCTTTTAGAAAATTGTTCCTTTACTGTCAGATTGTAAAATAATATATGAAGTTGTTTATTAAAGTATGACTTTATTAATTTTCTTTCTTACTTTTAAGTTAAACAATTAAACAGACCTATTTTTATTTTTGTTTTTTAACTTGTATGTTTAACAAACTTTATACTTATTATCTACTAATAAAAGAAAGTTTTGCTTTGTGTATGTGTGACGGCTACCAAAATCTACCGCACATAGGAGTCTGAAAATGTGGGTGAGGATAGTCTACGGCAGGTCCTGATGCACCTGAGGATCAGACTTAATTTTTTGTGACTTGGGTCCCTTTACGTTTTTGTGCCTTTAATTGTTAATAACTTGCCTCCTTTTTATCCGATCTTTTTCGTTTTTGGGGTCCTTTCTCCATTTAGTTATTCTCCCATTTCTAGATTCTAGTTAAGACCCTGGCCTGCTGGAGCCTGGTATGGGGGCCCCGTTGAAGTTTTTGCTCCCTAAATTGTTAATAACTTACCTTCTTTGAATTCGATCTTCTTCGTTTTTGGGGCCTTTTCTCATTTAGTTATTCCCCCATTTCTACATTCCAGTTAGAACCCGGGGCCTCTTGAAGTTATTGTGTGCCATGCGTTTTTACCCCACCCCCAATTGTGTTACCCTCTCAATGCATACTGTATATACTCGCGTATAAGCCAACCCCCCAAATTCGAAACGAAAACAGTTTTAATGCCAATATTTTGCAGTAGTTTTTTTCGCGCCTTAAATTATTTAGAATTAAATGAGGTGAAATAAGGCGTAGAAAACCATTCTGAATTAAACATGTTTTCATCTTGAATTCGGGGGTCGGATTATACGCGAGTATGTAACTTTAAAGGTGAGTCTTTGACACCTCTCTCTAGGCCACTACCCTCATAATTTTATTGGTTCCTAAGGCCCAATTTTTGAAGCATTTCCTTAAAATTTTATTCTAATGATATATCTTATGCTTAATTTAGACTAATTGAAGATCTAAAGTGCTAAATACTAGGAAATTTTTAAGAAGTTTTCTTCTCGCGGCCCTGCTCAAAACTATCAGTTGGCTCCTTTTGGGTCCCCTACGATAGCTCCCTTAAAAATCATCCAATTCACTAGCTGTTTAGGTGTGTTCTTTATTATATAAATATGTAGCACCTATAGTCATTTGCTGATCTGTCCACATATAACAGCACAAAAACTACCCAACTGAATAGTCTGAAATTTAATATATATATAATCAATGCAGAATTTTGTCAAGTGATTTTAAGTTTTATGAAAATCGAATCAAAACTTAAAAAGATATTAATAAAAATATTTAGAAAGTAATTTGAATTTTAAAATAATTGGTACTTCTTCGCTATAGCAGCTTCCGAGGATTACTCGTCAAGTGACTGAGATGTATCACCAAGTTATCTGACATGTGTGACGTTTATAGTCATATATGACCAAGTTATAGTCACATTCTTCATTCTATTAAATCCTATTATACGTAATTAATTCAATGATATCCCATGATAGATAATGTTTCTTAGTTGCCATGGTGATTACCTCATATTTAAGATGGAGTCATTATTTCCCTTTTACTGAATTTAAAAACCGAATTTTTATACTAAATTGTTTAATTATAGCAATTATATAATCTACCAACAGTTTTTTGGATAGATGTTTCCATAGAAATAGATAGTAAATGGAAAAAGAGTGTAAATATGGATTTCAAGTTCTGAAATTTTCAAAGCTAGGCTTCAGTTTCCCATTGCAATTTTCAGTAAATATCAACAAAAGATAAAATGTTGGCCACTTATAAAATGTACTTATTTTATGACGGAAATTAATCATATCATAATAACAGACGGTATAATTTATTTCACTGAAACTAGTTATAGCACGAACACACATAATTTGCCATGTTTGACGTACGATTTCCAACTTATTTTTCTAACAACGTCTTAGGACTTCCAGCTACTACATGAACAACAAAAATATTTCTCAGACAAGACCCAGGCAACCTTTAAGTTTTTGTGCCATAAATTGTTAATAAGTTGCCCCTTGTTTATCAGATTTTCTTTATTTCAGGGTCCATTTCTCCATTTAGTTATTCCCCCATTTCTACATTCCAGTTAAGACCCTAGCTCCCTTGGACCCCTTGAAGTTTTTATCTCTAAATTGCTAATAACGTGCCCCTGTTTAATCTGATCTTCTTCATTTTAGGGGCTTTTCTTTATTTAGTTATTCCCTCATTTCTAGATTTCACTTAGGACCCTGCTTCCCGGTCTGGGGCCGTTGACTTTTTTGTTCCTTGAAAGACAAAAAAATTTCTCGGACCTCAGCTACAACCAATTTTGAATATTAATCTCCTTCTTGGGGCCCTTGGTGCAGCTTCTTTAAAAAAAAAATCATTCAAACTTGAATTCTGTTTAAGGTTATTATCGTGGGCCCGGGCAACGCCGGGTGGGTCAGCTAGATTTTAATAAAGGAATTTTAATGCATAACCTGAAATTCTGTTTCATACCTGTATAAAACTACAAGGGAAAATATAACTTCATTATATTTAAAATTAAAAGTAATTATCTTTTTACTTATAAATCTCTAAAAATAACTTAAAATAAAACTAAATGTGATTTAAAGTAAAACAGTATTAAATAATTAAAACAGAAAAAAAGCATCAACTAAACCTATATTTGAAGAAAACTCTTATTAGTAGCCATATTAATAGATATTTTATGCTTAAATAAAAAAAAAAAAAAAAGGATGTATTTATTTGTGAAAATACTCTACAATTATAATAGGTATATTAATAAATGTGTTATGGTTAAAGTTTGTTTGCTTCTGACAGCATTGTACAAATAAACAGAATATTTTAATGCTTAAATTACATTTTTTATGCAACATTATTAATATACATATATTTAAAGAGATATAGTTTTTGTAAATTATATTTCAATATATTTAAAATGTTTTAATGATGTGTGAAACATGTTTGTAATTTATTGTTCTGAGATGGCATTATATAAAGAAATAAGTAAGCATACACCATAACTAAAAGCAGCATATCTAGTGCCGGATATCCGATATCCGGAAGGCAAAGAGCTTCGGATATCCGAAATCCGATATCCGGCAAAATCCATATCCGGTTCATCCCTAATACAAATAAAAATATATTTTACATTTAATTGGAATGAAAAAATGGCATCAACGAAGTTATAATGCATAATGATAAAATAAACCCAATGGACAATATTCCCATGACGTCACAATAAATATAAATTTTTATTCGCTTTTAAAACACGCGGATAAATATTTTTACGGAAACTTAACTTGCAAATTAAAAAATTCGGCCTAAAAGCCGCGTGCTTTTAATATTCATTATTTCTCTTAATATCCTTGCAACCATAGAGTTCAGAGAATAAACTCGATGCCTTGCAACTGTGGTCGTTATCTGATTATGACGTCATTAGTAGAAGTAAAAATTTAATTGAAAATTATGGTTAATTAATTAAATTTTCCAACAAACGAATGAACGATAACAAATCTGTGTCTAAATATCTTTCATTTAAAAAAAAATTGATGTAATTTGATGCAGTAGTCTGTTCTCACGGATTGTCGAAAGAAATTGCTTAGCGTTTTAAATATATAGATGTCTTAAATACGGTAGAAGGTATTTATAATGCAAATCTAAAAATGCAAGATTGTGTTATACAAAATTTTGTATTATATAGACCACATTTCACACATAATTAAACTTAACTTGTAAACATGGTCAATAAGCAACATTTCAATATACAGTAGAGGATGTTTATAGTCCATTCCTTGGGACCAGAAGTTGTGCAGATTATATATTTTAGCATAATATAGATCATTTCACACAATGTAAAATTTATTTTATAAATATGGTCCAAACAGGGCCGATGCAACCATCAGGCAAATGGGGCGGCTGCTCAGAGACCCACGTTAATTGGTGTCTTATCTAGGGTCCTCAACCTATACCATTTGAAATAATGTTTCATCTGTATAAAGTAATAATACTTTTTATCTAGATTTGTTTTTAAATGTTCCTTTTTGAAAAAGTGAGTATCAACTTTAGTTCTTAGATGCAAAGATTGGATAATTATCAATGTCTGAATACATTTGATGATCCTGAAAGTAACAATGAACGTAATAAAATAAATATTTAAAATATCATAAATGATAGAAGATTTTATTAAATAAAAAATAATTATGCACATTAAATGTGAAAGTAATGTTTTTTCAAACTGTGACCAAAAGGAAAGATAATTTATTAACTGAAAATCGAATGGTTTGATATTAAGTTTAGCAGGTTATAACTATTGGATTTAGAATTATACTCATTATTTCTCATAGAAGGTATCACTTTTATTAAGCATATTTACATTTAATACTTTGCACTAAATGTATGCTTGATAGTAATAAATGCATCACAATAACTTTCTTTCTCCTCTACTTCTTTATTAATAGACTTTTTATTAATAAATACAGTAGAAGATCTTTATAACGCAAATGTAAAAGCGTGAAGTTGTGCGTTATATAGAATTTTGCATTGTATAGATAACATTTCATGCATCATTAAATTTACCTTATAAACATGGCCAATTATAGCTGAAACATGTCAGTATACAGTAGAGGATCTTTATATTGCATTCCTTGGAACCAGAAATTGTACAGATTATAAATTTTTGCATAATATAAATCATTTCACACATTGTTAAATTTACTTTATTAACATGGTCCAAAAAAGCCTGGATCAAATCATTCATTATATTACTCATTTTCAAAACAATTGTTGTAATAATAGCAATTTTTCATTAAAAAACTCTGAATTAAGGCGATAAAAATGAACTAATGTATCAAATTTAATCCTCCAGAGAGTACTAGAGTACTAATAATTTTACATTGTGGAATGCAAGTGCATTTTAACTGCAAAATTCATTGTTTACATCTGAGCAGTTGTGCGTTATATAGAGAATTGCATTATAAAGATCTTCTATTGTACTTCAATAATTAATGAAGAGTTAATAATTAATAAAGACTATTAATAAAGAATTGACTCATCGCATTGATCATCATCTACCATAAGATCAATTATAGCATAATCTGCTGCTTTAATTTCCTGAACCAAATTTTCTACTTTGTAAAAACCATTCAAAATAAATCCTTTATCTAACAATTTTTCAACTATTTCAACTTTCAAAGCATGTAAAGTTTTAGTAAATGATGAATGCAATGATGTACATGCCAAAATCTCATAAGTGTGATTTCACTTTCTCAGTCCCTAGTATATCTTCTCAGCATTTCTTCGCAATATAAATTCTCAGTTAATGTTTAAATGCTTCTCTGTGATTGCTCTACTTATCTTACTTCTATTGTGAAAATCTGTTTCTTTAATTCTTAAAATGGAATTTAAGTAGGGGAGACCGGTACACACTGGACCTATGGACACAGTGGACCACCCCCTAATATTTTATTTATTTAATTTTTTTTAAGCTTCTCTTCTATCCTAATAGACAACAGCACTGCAATGATTATTTATAGCTTTCAGAAAATATGTTTAGCTCAGATTGAACTATTTTATCCTGATTGGTTGTTTTGAGCTTCTAAAAGTAAAATTTTTCATCATCATATTTTTATTTTTTTAGTAATTAAAGGTTGTAGATAAATAAAATAAAACAGCTTTTTTGCAAAGCTAAGATACTTGTTTTTATTTTACTTTAAAGTTAATATGTTTAAAAGAAAGCTATAAACAATATTAATATGATTATTTATTGAACTTCAACATGGGGTACAGTGGACCACCCACTCCTGGGGCACAGTGGTCCACAATCCACTCTGCTCCTCTAATGCAGAATGTTCAAAATATTTAATAATTGCTTATTTTCTATAAAGAAAGATTGTTTTAAAGTAGATTTAACTGTAAAATAAAGTAAACAAATAAAAATAACAATTTATTTAACATAGTAAGAAATATTTATTTGTATTTATTGCCTTTGATAAATATAACTGTAGTCCAATTGTTGATGATTCTATTCAAGTAAGATTCATGAGACGTAAATTGAATGGAAATCAGTTTGTTTCTCCTGAAACTGTAGATGAATCTGCTGTTGATGTCAATGATTTCATAATGTTGCTCTCTCAGACACAAAATTATTTCTTGAAAATTCCAGGCTCAATCTTACTCATAAGTACTTTGGAATTTCATTTGCAAATTTTAATGTGAGCTGATTTTTTTGTACTTAAGTAATAACTTCAACTAAATTGCAATTGTTCCTGTATTAATCTGTTATTATTTTCAAAATATAATAATTTTTTTTGTTTTTGTTTCAAAATTTATATTATTATGTTATTTTGCAGGTGAAGGGGCAACAAAAAAGAATTAGATTAATGAAAAATAGATTTATATTGTATTTTAGATAATACCTAAGAGTGGTCCACTGTACCCCGGTGGGTGGACCAGTCTACCCCACTTCCGGGGTCCACTTTACAAGTGTATATATATATATATTTTTTTTTTTTGAAAAATGTATTGAAAACTATGTTGTGAGAAAATTATGATGAATGTAAGAAGGTTTAAGGAATATTCACAAATATTTTCATACAGATCGGTCAGTCTGTTAAAGAGAAAAAAAATGTTAACTGAAAAAGTGGTCCACTGTGTACTAGCACTGGGCGATGCATCGATATATCGCTGAAAATCGATTTAAATCCTAAATCGTCAAACCGGCTTTTTGATCTTTCGGTTAGCGATGCATCGCGGCCCTAACGATGCATCATACCACATCGATGTGAAACGAGAACGGTCTCCCGCGATCTTCGAAATGGATAAATAACGCATGCACGAATGAGACCGGTAGCAAAGATCGTTTTCTCCTCCGATCGTTAAAGTGGATTAACCCTTTCCGGCACGGAGTAAGTCTGTTTGCAAAATGATGAAATAATGGACTGACACTGGAAATTACAAATGAATTTATTTGAAAATAGAAACTTGCTTATTTTCCGGTACGGAATAAAAGAAAAAATTTAATTAAATATTCTTGGTGCCGTTTGTCAGTTTTGGAATTAAAATTAGGTGTCCTTTTTTGTGACCACCGCCCGTTAAAGGGTTAAATGTTGGGTTATATTAAAATTTTTTCAACTCATTTTTATCTTTAATGTAAAATAGAAGTCATCTATTATATTATAAAGTTTTCCCAGCTCTCTCTCCAACCAATTTGCATATGTATTGTCAAAACATTGTTTGACTAGTTTTGAAGTTTCATAAATTAATATAAATTCTCATAAATTAATAGTTTGTAATAAAGTTAAAGTTTTCTTAAAAAGTAAAGTTTCTATAAAATAAAAATAAATAGTATTTATTTATAATGTAAATGTAGTTACCAAGTGTTACCTGCATCATGTAAAGTTGTAGCAAAGTAGTGTTAAAGGTAAACAAACATGGTTGCCACTACAGTAAAGTTAAATGCTCGACTTAAATTCATCAAACTGCAACTTTAACCTTTGTTAGGTAAGATTAAACCAGTTCACCTGGATTCAGTTTCTGTGTCACTAAGAAAAGTGTTGGTATGTTTTTTTTCTTGCATAATTAACCTGTTGTTAACTGCAGTTGTGTTTCTTCAACTTATCTGTAACTTTAACTGTTGTATTCTGTATTTATAGAGCAGCTGCTGATGTAGTAGTACACTTGGTGACCACATGTTCACTGTTTGCTGGCTAGCTAAGGTTTTTGCTTCCAGGCTTACTTAAATGCTATGAAGTGTGTTAGAATGAGAAGCCTAGAAATATGAGTTTAAATAGATTGATAAATTTCCTTGTTGTTTTAATGTACCAAGATGGTGGACATGAGCTGGGCTCATTTACTTTTAACTAATCCTTGTTACTTCATTTTAACGAATTATACTAATCATGTTGATGAATTTAAATAAAGAAACAATTGCATTTAATGCTAGGACTTTTTGAATGATTTCACCACTTTACGCACACAATGATGAAGACACATTGTTGACTAAAGATTCCATGGACTAACAGAGTGGTAGCAGAGTTGCGTGGTTTATGTGTCTACCTGCAGTAATATACATATTGAAAAATGGCTGGTGAAAGTCCATCAATGTCCTTTCCCAAGTTGGGTCAAAATAATTTTAAAGCCTGGTCTTTTAATGTCAACATGCTGCTTTGTAGTCAAGAACTGAATGAATTTACATCAAAGAATGAAAAATTAGAAGTGAAAGTTGATACAGATGGAAAGACAATAGATGAAGATAAAAATAAATTAAGATCACAGAAAGCACTGGCACTAATTTGTTTGAGTATGAATGAAGAAGTTAAAAGCATAGTATATGAAGCTAAAGATCCATTTGAAGCTTGGAAATCCTTGAAAGCTGCTTATGAACCATCTTCAAGAGCTAGAGTAGCTTCACTTAGAAGAAAGTTTATGGAAGTGAAATTTGATCAAGCTGAAACCATGAGCTCTTATATAAATCGAGTGCTTGAAACTGTCAAAGATCTAGAACAAGTTGGGAAAAAGGTGCCCAAGGATGAAATAGCCTTCCAGATAATTGAATATTTACCGGCAAGTTACGAGAACTTGATTATGCAGCTATATCAATTGGCAGATGCCGACTTCACAGTGAATGGTATTCGTCCTTTTCTATTGGCTGAATATGACAGACAAGTTAATAAATCATTTCAAATGCCTGGTCATTTTGAAAGCAAAGCCCTGATATCGAGTGGAAATCCTCATGTCAAGTCTGAATCAAAGAAGTGTTTCAAGTGTGGATTAGCAGGTCACTTGATGAAAGACTGTCGGTGATATATCCCTAACTACTCCCGCAGAGGCAGCCATCATAGAGTGCATCAAAAACCAAGTCTTGTTCCTCAATCTGAATCAAGAGGTGCCTATTTTGTTGCGACTTTGGTCACAGAAGATGCCTGTACAGAGTTCTTGTTAGATTCAGCGGCAACAGACTCTTTTTGTAATAACAAATGTTTGTTTTCAAATTTTAGGTCAATACAAAGCAAAGCCAGCATTGCGAGAGGCTCAGTGGAAATAGAGGGAGTAGGTGATATTGTATTAGAGGTAAAACACGGCACTACAACTTTACATTAACAATAAAAATGAGCTGAAAAAATTTTAATATCTGTTACATGTTTGGCAGAGATGAATTTTAATGCTTTGTTTGATAACTCTTGTGCAACTTTATTTTTAAATGATTTAGAATATTTAAAAGTACCCTTAATAAATAAATTTTATGTTGTGAAAGCAAAATGTGTAACCTCTCATGAAGTAAACATGGTAAATTGTGATAGACTGAAATTGTGGCATGAGCGATATGGGCATTTAAACTTCAAAAATCTTGTACAATTTTCAAAAACTAACAATGTGGTAGGATTGACAAACTTAAAAGAGAGGACTTGGTTTGTGATACTTGTAATTTTGCTAAAAGCACAAGGCATAGTTTTCCTGCTTTAGAGGAAATAAAAATGAGAAGAATTTTGGAATTATTACACCTCGATGTTTGGGGCCCTTCTCCAGAACCTTCATTGGGTAGAGCTAGATACTTTTTAAGTATCATAGATGATTATTCCCGCTATGCTTTTGTATATATTTAAAAATACAAGAGTCAGGTTTTTAATTACTTTAAAGGTTTTAAAGCATATGTAGAAAGACAAACTGGTAGGAAGGTTAAAAGATTAAGGACTGATTGTGGGCCAGAATTTCTCTCAGATGATTTTAAATTTTATTTAACAGAGCAAGGTATTAAACCTGAGAGAACGAATGTGTATTCGCCACAAATGAACGGCGTCGCTAAATGGTACAATCGCACATTAATGGAAGGTGTCTGGTCTATGTTAATACAGGCAAAACTCCCTCCTAGTTTGTGGGCAGAACTTGTTGAAACACAAAACTACCTAAGAAATAGATGTCCTCATGCAAAATTGGGAGGTAAAGCTCCGTTAAATGTTTGGATAGAAAAAAAGTTTTCCATTCGTCACTTAAGAGTAATAGGTAGTGTGGCATTTGTGCATATATCCAAAAGGCACACTAATAAACTAGAAAAGAGGTCTAAGAAGGGCATATTAATTGGGTATGCATCAAGTACAATGGGGTATAAAATATGGTATCCTGGCACAAATAATGTTCAAGAAACTAAGCATGTAAAAATAATTGAGGGATGTTTTTATAATAAAGTTAAAACTCAGGAGAGAGAAGTTTCTTTTAAATTGAGTCCTGTTGTAGACAATGAAGTTAAAATAGGTGCTAAGGATTCATCTTCAGTGAAATGGAACAGGGTAGAAAAAGTCAGACAAAAGGGGAAAACTGCTGGTAAAGTGGATGTTTATTATTATCCAGAGGATAACACCCACTTGAGAAGTAAAAATGAAGTTGAGGCCTACTGTAAAAAGAAAGGTTTAGTGTTTAACCCTGAAAATTTCAATTTTAAGACAAATAGCTCCAATCAGCTAAATAGCTCTAATCAGTCAAATACCCATGAAAATTTCCAATTGCCCACTGACACTGCAGAATGTAGTGATGAAAGTTCAGAGTCCGATGCTGAGGCACACTGTATTGAAGTAAAAATTCCTAATGACTATAAAGAATCTCAGAAAATGCCAGAAAGAGGGAAATGGGTAGAAGCCATAGGAACTGAATTAGAAACCCTTAATGAAAGAGATGTATATGAGCTGGTGCCACGACCTGAAAAGAATAAAGTGTTGGGAGCAAAGTGGGTTTATACAGTTAAGAAAGATTCATTAGGAAAAATTAAAAATGTCAAAGCTCGATATGTGGCAAAAGGATTTAGACAAGTAGAAGGTATAAACTACTTTGATACGTTTTCACCAGTGGTTTCATTCTCTTTAGTGAGATTTTTCTTTGTAACACTTGTTGTTTTTAAAGGTTGGATTTGTAAACATTTGGATATCAAGGGGGCATATTTATATGCTAAATTAACTGAGCTAATTTATGTAGAGCAACCTGAAGGATTTGTTAGAAAGGATAGAGAAAATTTTGTTTGGAAGTTGAAAAGAGCTCTTTACGGGATACATCAAGCAGGAAGACAGTGGTTTCTAGAGTTAAACAACACTTTTATGGAATTGGGTTTTAATAAAATAGAAGATTGTAATTGTATCTATATTTTTAAATCAAAAGTAATAGTATTGGTGTACGTTGATGATTTTGGATTTTTGCAGAAAATAGGAATATGCTAGAAGAGGCTATAAAATTAATAGGGTCCAAATTTGAATTAAAAGTTTTGGGAACAATCAAGCATTTCTTGGGTGTAAATTTTGAAGAGATAAATGGTGAATACTACATGCATCAAAAGAACTATATTGAAAAACTTTCAGAAATCTTTAAAGTGCCAAAAATACACTGCAAATTACCCTTAACTCCTGGTGTAATGTTAAATACAACTAATGATGATGAGAAAGCTGAAGATGTTCCCTATCGACAATTGATAGGTTGTTTATTGTTCCTTGCATCCAGATCCCGCCCTGATATTCAATTTGCTGTAATAGCTTTGGCTCAGTTTTCTGGTAACCCATCTTATACTCACTGGAAGTATTTAAAACAAATCTTGCAATATGTAATAAACACAAAGGACTTGGCAATAAAATTATCTAGGGTATCTAATTGTAATTTAAATGTTTATACAGATGCTAGCTGGGCTTCAGATATTGTTGATAGGAAGTCTGTAAGTGGTTTTGTTGTGTTTTTAGATGACGTGCCTATTATCTGGAGTTCCACTAAGCAAAAATGCACAGCTCTCTCTAGCATGGAGGCAGAGTATATTGCTTTATCTGACTGTGTGAAAGAATTATGTTGGTTGTTAAGGATAACTCAAAATTTTTCTTTCTTAAAGTTAATTTCAAATAAACCTACTCTTTATTGTGACAACCAGAGCACTATTAGTTTTTCCAAGAATCAAATAGAGAACAGTAAAACAAAGTATATCAATACAAGGTATTATTTTGTAAAGGAAAATTTGGATAAATTTATTTTAAAATATGTATCTGGAAGTGTCAATGTAGCAGATATTTTCACCAAAGCTTTGCAAGGTGACAAGTTTTCTTTTTATAGAAGTTGGCTATTTGGTTGAGGAGAGACTCTGGGAAAAGGGGGCCATGTGTTGGGTTATATTGAAATTTTTTCAACTCATTTTTATTGTTGATGTAAAATAGAAGTCATCTATTATATTTATAAAGTTTTCCCAGCTCTCTCTCCAACCAATTTGCATATGTATTGTCAAAACATTGTTTGACTAGTTTTGAAGTTTCATAAATTAATATAAATTCTCATAAATTAATAGTTTGTAACAAAGTTAAAGTTTTCTTAAATAGTAAAGTTTCTATGAAATAAAAATAAATAGTATTTATTTATAATGTAAATGTAGTTACTAAGTGTTACCTGCACCATGTAAGTTGTAGCAAAGTAGTGTTAAAAAGGTAAACAAACATGGTTGCCACTACAGTAAAGTTAAATGCTGGACTTAAAGTCATCAAACTGCAACTTTAACCTTTGTTAGGTAAGATTAAACCAGTTCACCTGGATTCAGTTTCTGTGTCACTAAGAAAAGTGTTGGTATGTTTTTTTTCTTGCATAATTAACCTGTTGTTAACTGCATTTGTGTTTCTTCAACTTATCTGTAACTTTAACTGTTGTATTCTGTATTTATAGAGCAGCTGCTGATGTAGTAGTACACTTGGTGACCACATGTTCACTGTTTGCTGACTAGCTAATGTTTTTGCTTCCAGGCTTACTTAAATGCTATGAAGTGTGTTAGAATGAGAAGCCTAGAAATATGAGTTTAAATAGATTGATAAATTTCCTTGTTGTTTTAATGTACGAAGATGGTGGACATGAGCTGGGCTCATTTACTTTTAACTAATCCTTGTTACTTCATTTTAACGAATTATACTAATCATGTTGATGAATTTAAATAAAGAAACAGTTGCATTTAATGCTAGGACTTTTTGAATGATTTCACCACTTTATGCACACAATGATGAAGACACATTGTTGACTAAAGATTCCATGGACTAACATTAAACAACGCATGTGCGAACGAGACCGGTGGGACGTGGGAAAGACAGATTTCGTTTTTCCTCCGGTCTTCGATATGGATAAACAACGCTCCCATGAAGCATCGTTGAGAGATCACATCGTTAGTTTTTTAGACACCGGGATTATCCAAAATCGATAATAAATATGCCGCAAATCACTGCATGCTCAGTTACAAGTCTGTTTTTCTAGCAGCAACACGATGTTCATTTGAGAAAATACGGCGATGTGATTTGTGAAGTATATATTTTTTCCATGAATTAGTCACTTAGAATCTGTGCGATAAGTATTCAAAGCCCACTTAATTTTCAATTCGCGGTGGGGGGGCAGAAACCAGTTTGTGAATTATTTCACGTTTGAGTTAAGAGGTATAAGAGTGCCAAGGGGGATTTGCCTTCCCCCTCCATGATTTTTCATTTTATGTCTTCATCTGAAATGAAAATGATTTTTTTTCCCCTTAAAGCCAGGACAGTAAAATATTATGGGTGCTGGTTCTATTATTTAGAATTTCTTTAGGAACTAGTTATTGGTTAGAATTAAAAATGTAATACATATAAATATCAGATATTAATATTTGGCCAGTACAGAAAGGCGGGCTTCGTCCGCAAATCAGTAAAATCGTTAATATTGAAGATAACTGCATAAAATTTTCAGGGTGAATAGTGAAGTGTAATTTCTTTCAATATCAGAAATTAAATTTTGACCAGTGCAAGAGGCGGGCTATGCCGGCAAATTGAAAAAATCGTTAATATTAAAGATAATTGCATAAAATTATGAGGATGAATAGTTAAGTGAAATGTATCTAAATATCAGAAATTCTGGTTTTAGATAATAGTTTAAGTATTAAAGCTCATTTAAAAAAAATCTTCTAATTAATTATAACATTTTTTCAAACTTTTATTTATTTTTTGCAGCAAGTTTTATTATATTTTGCATTGTTGTTTTTAACATATGCCTCAAGAAAAGAGTTTTTTAAAACAAGTTTAATGTGTATGTATGATTCTTAAATTTTATATTAAAATTACGATCATGTTTGTAATATTAGAAGTGTAATATCGTGATGCATCGCAACATCGCGATGTAGCCTCGATGATGTATCGCGATGTAGGAATCTTAATATCGCCCAGTCCTACTGTGTACCGGTCTCCCCTATATCAAATGTCGTTACTGTCCCCAACCCATAACTTGATCATTAAAACCATCTACAAACAATAATTATTTTAAAAAAATTTAAATACAATGCATTTATTACAAATATGAATCTCATGGAGCATAATAATATAATTTTCATATGAGTGAAATGTGTAATATTTGTTTTATTTGGGCTTACAGTTGTGTCCCTTGCTCTTTTCATCACTACTGCCCTGATGTATGAATTTCCTCATATTTTCAGCAGATGGCAGTATGCATTCGTTTTCAGTATTGTTTCTAGTAGGGGAGAACATGTTCTTCTTAAAAAGTCACTACTGCTTGCTTTTTGTTCATAAAAAAAGATTTTCTGGATTGGAAAGAATAGAGAAAAGTTAGGTGTACCTTCATTAAGCATCGGTACTGTCCATTGTTTGAAATTAACAGTCGTTAGTCATCAAATGCAACTAAATCATCGCATTTGACGACTGCAAAATTATCCTTGGTCATCAAATATGGCACCTAGCTTTTTTTTTTTTAACATTAACTATTATTTTAACGGTTAACACATACAAAAAAATTAGTGCCCTTTTTGATTTCATATTAACAAAATTCAAATGCAGAAACATTGTTTTTTTTTTTTTTTTTTTTTGCTAAATTTAATTGTAATTATCAACATTGGATAAAATTTTGTTTCTGATTTGATGGAAGTTATAAAGTTTTAATTTTGTTTTACATGATTAAGTACATTTTTCTATTATTTTTTAAATAATTTGTAATTAAAAATGCTTTACATCAGTTTTACAGTTGCATCAATTACTATAATCTTGGAGATTAAGAACTTCAATAATTTTAAATAAAAACAAAATATTTATGCTTTTCTAGAAAGAAGCATATAGAATATAACTTTCTAAAATCAAATAGCATATGCAAATTAAATAATAATATATGTGATTTTTATAATTTATCTTCTCAATCAAATAGCATTTCAAATAATAATGTAATTTTTTATAAGAGTTTAGAATCATCTGAATGAAGATATACATAATGTGTTCTCAATATGCATTACTTGTAATTTTACAGATAAATTAAAAATTTTGAATTTAACAAATATTTAACTTATTAACAAATTTTTAACAATTTTCTTTCAGAATTAAAAATAATAGCAGCAATAATAATGATAAAATAAGTACTTACCATTATCAACAGAATCAGAATCAGAATGATGATGAGAATTATTACAAGTTTCAATGTGTTTCTTCATCCTAGCTACTTGACCTTCCATTTCTTTATTACAATTTTTGCATCTAGCTCTACAACCTTTCCTTTTATCATTTTTTACTTCATTAAAATATAACCATACAATATTAATATAAGTTATGTTAAAAAGGAATTTTAGAAATTGCAACTAAAAATTTTAATTTGAAGCCTAAGATATTTACAGTAGGTGTCATTTGACTCTTGCCTTTTATTTCCTAATTTCTATCACTGGTACTGCCCCCATTGTTGGTTGATTTAAATATTGATATTTATAGATTAGCCGATATCTAGTCAATTAGTCATAGGTCTGATATGTCTTCGAAAATAGTACTATAAGATTCTAAAAATGTTCTTTTTTAAGTAAAATGGGCAAAATTGAAAAAAAAGAATTTTTACCTGCTTTATTCTTAGCATAGGTGGTGTAGGTATTCAATTCTTGCTATTTCAGTAATTGAAACTATCACTTAGACCAGGGTTGGCAAAAATCTTTTTACTGCAGCACTCCAAATTTGTTAAAAAATTATTTTACATGACCATGACGTGTCAGCTAAAAAACAAATTTAGTGGATGAAAAAAATAATGAATCCAAATTACTTTTTTCTTATTATGATTTAAAAAATATAAGTAACATACATGAAGGTATATTACACTACATTAATTATATAATAAAAAAATAGATTAAAAGAAATTACTGCTGTTGCATCTTGTATGAGAAATAATTAATATCAGGTTAATTTTAACAGCATGCAAACTGAATTGGAGTTATCTAACAATTGCTTTCTTTCCATTTGAGTTTTGCGATAATAATGACTCGAAAACATAGATAGACTGAAAAAGTGTTAAAATGGCAAGCATCATTTTCTTTAACTAGCTCTAAAATTAAATCCCAACTTGCCATAATTTTACCATTGCCATACTTACTAATGTCTAATAATCTTTCTTTTTCGATAGTTTTCAAAAATTGTCTTTGATAAATTTCTGATTTACCATGTGGAATTAGATTGGAAATTAATAAGCTGCAATTAATTTTTTTTCAATGTCTTTTTAATCGAATTTGCACACAATCAGATCATCTAATCCTTCATGAATTTTGCGTGACCTCACTTTATATTGATTTAGAGGCACAAGCAACACTGTTCCAAATTTATTCTTCTGCATGCCATAGGTTCACTGTCCTTTCCTTAGACACTAAGAAAACTCTCCTTTTCGGATGACATAATTTTATTTCTAGAGATAAAGAAAAGTCAAACAAATGGATGTTGACAAGATATTAATTATTGTACTCATTTTACATGGTCTTTTAGATTTTGTTAAGATCATTCTACTGTTAACAAAAAAAAAAAAGGTCAGTGTTCCCATTTGATGTTATTCAAAGGGCGCTGTGCCCTGCCCTTTTCGTTTAAACTGCTGATGCTTTAAAATGAATATATATTAAAAATGTTAAGTGAAAATGACATCTACGATGATCCATAATTGGCATTTAATCTTATAGTTTGGTGATAGCTTTTTGGTCGACGGGGTAATCAAGTAGTACCAAGTAAATTTTTAAAATTCCTACAACCTTTTTTTTGAGGGGGGGGGGGGGGGGAGAAAGTTATTAAAAAAAACACATGGATTGGATGAAATTAATATGTATAAGAGAGGGGAGGGTAGAATGATTTTGATTATTTAATGTTGCAAATATAGACAAATTAATCTTTTAGGTAATTTTTCTTACCATTTTCCCCATTGTCATTATACAGGCTACAGACTTGAACTTTGATTTGATCACAGGAAATGAGAATGAATTAACTTGCAAAATGTTTTGTTTCTATTGTTTTTACTTTGTAACTTCAAATTACTGTTGTTCTCATAGCATAGCAAAATTGGTAAGTGCTATTTCTCTCTCAGACTTTGCTACAAAATTAACTGAAGCACAAGGATTGATTGTTTAATAATTATGACAGTTTAAACCAAAGCCAGTAAGTTATTTATTAAAGAGTAAAACTGATTACCAAAGTATTTTACTAAAAAATACAAACTACTTAGATAGATTACTGTTTTAATGATGCATTGAATATTCTACGGTAAATAAAAAAATAAAATTACATATTATTAGAGTTGAAATTAATAAAAATTAAAAATATTAATTACATCGCTGTAAATAAAACATATCTATTTTTGCGACTTTGGCAAAAATGTATTTTTGCCAGGATGGTTTTTTCCCTGGTTGTTACCACCTTTGGCAAAAAGTGCCAACTCTATATGTATGTATGTATGTATGTATGTATGTATGTATATATATATATATATATATATTTTGTTATTGCTTTTTATAAACAATTTGTTTCTGTTTGTATATAAAAAAATAGATAAATGGCATCTTTATATAAAATTATAAAATAAAATAAATATTCAGCAGGTCCTATCGCACATATTTACGAGATAAAGATAAGAAAAAAAAGCCTTCTTATTCTTCATTCATAAAAGTTAAAAGAAAAAAATAATAAATAGAATAATTATAAAAGAAAGAAAGATGAAAAGGGAGGAGCAAATGTAATCCTTTAGCTAAACTGAAGCAAAGGAGATCAGAAAGCTGTCATTTTGTACCATTATTGCCTTTCTCTTGAAGATCTTCAAATCACACAGAAAGTAAATTTTAAAAATACTGGGCATAACAAAATTTGGCTATATTTGTTTCCTTGTGTTTGGACAAAGATGCCTCCTAATTATGTTCTACTAAAGAAATAATAGAAATTCTGTAGTAAAGCCTTTGTTAACATTCCTTAAAAGCATTTTTTAATAATAATTGAAACATGTAAGTGAACAAAAGTTATTTATTTTGGTTTTTCATTATATTTGTGATGTATATGAATAAATATTTTATTACTTTCTTTTTAAAAGTTACAATTTCGTAACAAGTACAGACTATAAAATTATTAATAGGGAGTAAATAAAAAAAAATATTAGCTCACATGTTTCAGTAAGTAAAGATGATAAATAAACTCACGTTTCAGGAATCTGTTCGAAGAATGATCAGTCAAGATTTATTTGGAATTCATGCATGATGCATCGGTTTCAAATGTGAAAGCATGAAATGAACAGAAAAGCACAAAAGGGGAAGAGAGCTCTGTTCAGGAACGGCGATCGAGCCGCGTGCGCAAAGGAGACCAGAACAGGGAGTGGAGAGTGTTAGTTTTTGATATTTTGTTGCAATCTGAACTTTAACCAACCGACCAATGACCCTATGCAGGTTACGACGCGACGACAAGGAATTCTTACACAAGAACACAAGTCGCTATGCTTTTGCAGTTCAGTTGACTGTTGACTTGGCTTTCCTTTCTGAGTTTTGTTCATGCCCATAGAACTTCATACTTTCACGACGTGAAACATGAATTCACAAAAAATCTTGATTGATCATTCTTCAAACAGATTTCTGAAACGTGAGTTAAATTATCATCCTCTTTACTTTCTGAAACATGCGAGCTAACCTTTTTTGCCAAGCTATCGTATTCGTCTGCGGTCCTCAATCTTGTTTTTTAAATCAAAACATATTAAACTTTTATTATTACGTACAGTGGCTCACATTTGTTTTTGGACACTTGTGTTTTGGAAACTGACTTATAAAAAACATCATCTAAATATTAAAAGATTTTCTTAAAATTTTTTCAAGTGAACTTTCTAATGTCTATAATAAAACCTACATATTTTAATGAAAATGAATTCAAAACTTTAAAAAAAATAATAATAATTTACCGAGAAAGTGCTAAAGACAATCTCACATAAGTAATTGGACACTTTGAACATTTAATAAATGTAAACAAAAATATGCTAATCAAACATTTTAATACTTTGTTAAGTATCCTTTAGCTGAAATTACACTTTTAATACGTTTTGGCAGGGATGAAATTAGTTTTTTTGTGCAAGAATGTTCAATTTTGTTCCATTCCTCTGTTAATACTGCTTTAAGTTGTTCTTTCGAAGAACTTCCATATTTTCTTGTTCTTTTCTCCAGTTCATGCCACACATTTTCAATTGGGCTTAAATCAGGAGAATGTGGTGGTGTCTTGATAACTTTGGGACAGCTGCGTAGCAGCCACGAGCGAACAATTTAGGGCTGTATGTTTGGAATCATTATCTTGATACAACTTGAATGCATTTTGAATTCCAAATTTTGGGGCAGACATTGTCAAGTTTTATTTCAGAATATTTATATACTTATATTGGTCCATATATATCAGGGGCCGCGCTAAGATTTTCAAAATGCTAGCCAGTAAATTAGCCAAATTAAAATATTTTCAGCCAAATTAATCTATAATTAGCCGAAAGTATATATATATAATACATTTTTTATCATTAACTCTTTCAGCCCTGACTTTATTGAATGGGTAAAAAAGCATTTTCTTACTGCATTACATTTGCTGCGTGTCCAAAAATTGTGCCCATTTTTTTTCTTTTTTAATTTTTTTTAGTTATACTCCATCCAAAAATAAAAGTATTACCTTAAAGCATGGCTGCCAACTGTTCCAATTTTTGCATACCATTGAAATGTAATAGAAATTTTTGCCTTATTTAATCGTCGAAATGCTGTGGTTAAATAAGGCTAAAATTTCTATTAAATTTTAGTAGTATCCAAAAATTGAAAGAGTTGCTAGTTCTGCCTTAAAGTAAAGATTAAAATTAAACTGTCGCCAACTAAAAAAAAAAAAAAAAACCAAAAAACTGCTGATTAACTTTGAACTCAGTAACGTTTTATTATCGTTACTTTTGTGGGCATAGCATACATATTTTTCACTACAAACTTTTTTTTTAAATCATCCGCCTTTCAAAACATGTTTACATGAACGAAAAGCTCCTGATAAATTATTCGCCAGTCTTTTCGCCATAATAATTTTTTATTCGCCAATTTCATGATGTAGTCGTATTTGGCGCATAGGCGAATGACAAGCGCGGCCCCTGCATATTATTTTCAATGAAAACTAAATTTCCAGTACCAGAAGCAGCAAAATATTCCCAAACAATTATGCCTGCACCTCCATCCATGTTTGACAGTTGGCATTGGCAATAAGGTTTTTGGGTTGAGCTCTTCGCTGGGCTTTTTCTACACATTTATTCACCCATCAGACCCAAATATGTTAAATTTTGATTCATCCACAAATATGAATTTTCCCAAAACGATACATCTTTGTCTACCATGGATTTTGCAAAATCTAGACTAGGGGTGCACAACCTTTTTAAGTGAAGGGCCACTTGCAAAAATGACTGGGTTGTCGAGGGCCACCATCAGTAGAATTTTGTTTACAGGAGGTGTGATGGGGAAGGGGTATCCCCTAGGTTCCTTCCTTCCCAGTCAACGTATTCAGTTCTGTTGGCAAGGATATATCAACAGTTTACGTTTGTATTTATACAAGAGATATAGCTAAGATTATTTTCAAAGAGAGAAAATACTCCTTGACTTTATTTAAGGGAGTAAATTTAGCTTTAAACATTGCCAGCACCGAAAAAAAAATTCTGCTTTCATGAATGAAGGTGGGGAGGAGGAGAAACATATGTTATTCTAAATTGTACTTTTTAACATATGCAATGCAGCCATAAAATGTGGATATCAAGTAGGGGTGCACAACCTTTATAAGAGGAGGGCCAGTCACAAAAATGACTGGATTGTCGAAAGCCAACATCCGTAGGGTGAACAAAATTTTGTTTCAGGGAAGGAGGGGGAGGATCGGCCTAAAAGTTCATAAAAATGGGGAGGGGGCTAATTTTAAAAGGAGAGTTAGCTCCCTATACTCAACCACCTCCTTAGTCAGTATAATCAAGGCAACACTAGATACCGGTCTTGCTCATTCACTCTCAAAACGTCACAAATGGTGGCTGACCGCGACCAGCGATTGGTCCAAAGCAACGCGCCCATCGTTTTGTGCCAATCGCTGTATGTCTTTCCTCCTAGTCAGCCACCTTTTGTGACGTCATCATAATAAATGAGCAAGCCCGGTATGTAGTGTAGCCCTGGTATTATAGACCTTTCACGAGAAGAGACCTGTCAATCATCCGTGACGTAGCAGCGGATGGTACTATTACCTCCAAATAGGCATAGAGAATAAATTGGAAGGTTGCCATATTTGGCGTTCCTCGACATTTTGGCGTCATTTCTGTACTATTTATTCTTATTTTGACTTAATAGGGGAATTTCGTTTTAAGATGACTAAGATATTATTAAACGTTAAAAATTAATACATATATTATGTTACAAAATTCTAAATAGTGACGATAATTAATTATTTTTATTTTAAGTATACTTTATTACAAACTTTGTTAAAAAATACTATTTTTATTTTTTAATAATTAAAAAAACAACTATTATATAGGACAAAAAAGAAAGAGAGAAAGAAACAATAAAACTAAAATCTTTCTCTTTGCCTTTCTGAACTTCCGAACAACAAACTAATAAAATAAAGTATTATTTTTTTATACAAAAGTCCACAATACTTGAAAAAACCGCAACTGTTATTTTAAAAATTAAATGTAAGTGATTCTAATTGTGGAATCTACAAACTGAGGAAAAATATACGTACGGTTTAATTAATTTTAAGGCGATTCTCCCCCCCCCCCCCCCCCCCCACACACACACACAACGCGAAACTTTGACACATTTTTAAACATAAAAGCATGCTATTTGCGGCATGATTATTGAAGTTATTTGTAATCAAACAGTTTTTTTCCTGATAATTGAATTACAGCTTGAGTTGTAAGCTATTGTTCTCTCGGGACGGCGTTTTTTTTTTACTTTCCTGCACTGTCGAGTCCAGAAATTTGGTTCAAAAAGCAGCATTTTCAGAAAAGTCTTCTGTCTTTACCTAAAACCGGAAAAATAGTTCGATTACATAGCTACTGAATAAGAGCACCTGACAATTTTAATACATTTGTGAACAAAAATGAATTTTAAAAATGTGTCAGAAAGTAGACAGTTTAGATTTGAGAACAGTCCTAATATAAAATTATCTCTTATTTTTATTATTTTATTTATTTATTTATTCCAATGTTCTTTTTGCAAGTATAATTTTAGCTGTATGGACCTGGGTGCTGACATAAAGAAATCTAAGGAGGGGCAAGAAAAGATGAGTCTGTCGTCTGCAGCGCAGACTTTTTTTTTATGAAATGATGAATATAAACATGAAATAAGTTAAATTAAGAAATACACTTGACAGAGGATGTGGAAGTGTCTGTGCAAAAAAATTCTTATTTCTTTTCTGCTTCAGTGTTTAATTATTTTATGTCATTTACATTTTATTATTTTTTTCATCTATTCGTGCATAAAATTTTCAGATAATGCAATTCCAATTCTATAAAACACTAGCGGCCTGTCCCAGCTTCGCGAGGGTGGACAATATGTCGAGTACAATGTAGGGTAGATAATTTTTAAAAAAATGTTCTAAATCCTATAAAAGCTGAGATGAGACAAAATTGCATTACTTACAAATTTTTAACTTTAAATAAAAGTTTGTAAAAATGTGATAAATAATTTTTTTTCTGGTTATGAAGATATTGAAACAAATAAACTTATTCTAATATAGCAGAACGACCTGGCTTCGCCCGAGTTAACCTTGGCCTTCCGGGTAACATCCGTTGCTTAATTGTCTTAGTGGGTGAATGTCTAAAATCTCAGAAATATGTGTTTAACTATTTTTTTAGTAGATTTTTTATCCTAAAGTACATGCTCCTGCCTAAAACTGCTGCTGAGATATGGCGAAATGACCTAAAATGTTCAACTCCCCCCCCCTTCGGTGTTCTCTCTTTACATAATAGTATAGATGGATAACAAAACTAAGAAGGATTTCTGAGCATTTGCTTCCTTCTCAAAAACTTCTGTAACTTTATTTACAATCATTCTTTCTTTAGAATGAATTGTTTTCCCTTTTGAGGACATTTTTGTTAATAAAATAACAATTTGTTTTGAAAAAAAAAGCAGTTTGAATATTGCAAAATAAGTTAAAAGATTAGAGAAATACAACACAGCTAACCGAAGGCAGGAAAACAGGTTTCTGAGGAGTGACATAAAAAGTGTTGGCGCGAATGGCGAATATTTATTTCATTGCAACCCTTTATTCGATGCAGTGATTGGTCGACACTGGAAGAGCGGGGTTGATTTTTCCCGCCAGTTTCATCGTGCATACCTTTCATAAAATAGACTCTTCCGAAAATGGGTGTTCCGAAGTCTCATCTCGTGATGGGTCTATAATATAATCCATTTCAGTTGGCAAGGATAGAAAAATCTTGCATTTATTTTCTATGCGCGATTGACAATATTCATAGTTTTTTTCCTAGTGATTGACAAAATTCACAATTTTTACGCGCCCGTTCGGTGAAATTTGCGATTTATACGAATCCGATCGCTAAAATTCGAGATTTTTACGTACCTGACCGACAAAAATTCCGATTTTTAAGCGCCCGATCGGCGAAATTTGCAATTTTTTTGCAATCGATCGGCAAAATTCGCGATTTTTACGTGCCCGAACGGCAAGATTCATGATTTTTACGCACCCAATCGGCGAAATTAGTGGTTTTTACACGCCTAATCGGCGAAATTTTGCGATCTTTACGCACCCGATCGGCAAAATTCACGACTTTTACGCAGACGATTGGCAAAATTTACAATTCAGACGCACCCGATCGGCAAAAGTAACGATTTATATGCACCCAATCGGAAAAATTCGCGATTTTTACACGCCCGATCGGCAAAATTCGTGATTTTTACGCGCCAAATCGGCGAAATTTGCAATTTTTACGCACCCGATCGGCAAAATTCGCGATTTTTACGCAGACGATCGACCAAATTTACAATTTACACGCACCCGATCGGCAAAAGTAACGATTTATGCGCGCCCGATTGGCAAAATTCGCGATTTTTATGGACCCGATCAGCAAAATTCATGATTTTTACGCACCCGATCGGCAAAATTCGCGATTTTTACGGGTCCGATCGGCAAAATTCGCGATTTTTACGGGCCCGTTCGGCAAAATTCACGATTTTTACGCAGGTGATCGGCGAAATTTACGATTTTTAAGCGCCTAATCGGCAAAATTTGCGATTTTTATGCACCCGATCGGCAAAATTCGTGATTTTTACGCAGATGATCGGCAAAATTCGCGATTTTTACGTGCCCGATCGGCAAAATTCACGATTTTTACGCAGGTGATCGGCGAAATTCGCGATTTGTACGCATACGATCGGCGAAATTTATGATTTATACGCACCTGATCGGCAAAATTCGCGATTTTTACGGGCCCGATCAGCAAAATTCACGATTTTTACGCAGGTGATCGGCGAAATTTACGATTTTTAAGCGCCTAATCGGCAAAATTTGCGATTTTTATCACCCGATCGGCAAAATTCGCAATTTTTACGCAGATGATCGGCGAAATTTACAATTTACACGCACCCGATCAGTAAAAGTAACGATTTCTACGCAGCCGATCGGCAAAATTCGCGATTTTTACGGGCTCGATCGGCAAAATTCGCGATTTTTACGGGCTCGATCGGCAAAATTCGCGATTTTTACGGGCTCGATCGACAAAATTCATGATTTTTACGCGCCCGATCGACAAAATTCGCGATTTTTACGCAGATGATCGGCGAAAATTACGATTTACACTCACCCGATCAGCTTATACGCACCCGATCGGCAAAATTCACGATTTTTACGTGCCCGATCGACAAAATTCATGATTTTTACGCGCCCGATCGACAAAATTTGCGATTTTTATGTATACGATCGGCGAAATTTACGATTTATGCGCACCTGATCGGCAAAATTCGCGATTTATACGCACCCTATCGGCAAAATTCACGATTTTTACGCAGGCGATCGGCGAAATTTACGATTTATACGCACCCGATCGGCAAAATTTGCGATTTTTACACACAAGATGGTCAAAATTCGTGATTATTACGCGTCCGATCAGCGAAATTTGGAAAATTTTGTGATTTCTATGCACCCGATCGGCGAAATTCGCGATTTTTTGCGTCCGATCGGCGAAATTGAACCGCGGACCACCAGTAATCCGATCGCGGGCCACAAGTTGTGCACCCCTAATAGGGGGTGCACAACCTTTTTAAGCGAAGGGCCACTTAAGAAAATGACTGGGTTGTCAAGGGCCACCATTAGTAGAATTTTGTTTCGAGAAGGTGTGACCGGAGGGGGGAATCTAAGTCTACAATCAGTTAAAAAAAACAAATTTCGGAAAGATAGTTTTAGTCCCCTAGGTTTCTTCCTTCCCAGTCAACGTATTCAGTTCTGTTGGCAAGGATATGTCAACAGTTCACATTTGTATTTATACAAGAGATATAGCTAAGATTATTTTCAAAGAGTGAAAATACTCCTTGACTTTATTTGAAGGAGTAAATTTAGCTTTAAAGATTGCCAGTGCCGAAAAAAAATTCTGCTTTCATGAATGAAGGTGGGGAGGAGGAGAAACATATATTATTCTAAATTGTACTTCTTAACATATTCAGTCATAAAATGTGGATATCAAGTAGGGGTGCACAGCCTTTATAAGAGGAGGGCCAGTCACAAAAATGACTGGATTGTCGAGAGCAAACGTCCATAGGGTGGACAAAATTTTGTTTCGGGGAGGGAGGGGGAGAATCGGCCTAAAAGTTCATAAAAATGCTAATTTTAAATGGAGGGTTAGCTCCCTATACTCAACCACCTCCTTAGTCAGCATAACCCAATTCAGTTGGCAAGGATGGAAAAATTTGCAATTTTTTTTTCCATGCACGATTGACAATATTCGTAGTTTTTTCCTAGTGATTGACGAAATTCATGATTTTTACGCGCCCGTTCGGCAAAATTTGCGATTTATATGCACCCGATCGGCAAAATTCGAGATTTTTACGTACCTGACGGGAGAAATTTGTGATTTTTACTCGCCTGATCAGCGAAATTTGTCATTTTTTGCAACCGATCGGCAACATTCGCGATTTTTACGCAGACGATGGGCGAAATTTACAATTTACACGGCAAAATTCACGATTTATACGCACGCGATCGCACAAAAGTCGCGATTTTTAAGCGCCCGATCGGTGGAATTTACGAATTATACGCACCTGATCGGCAAAAATCACACTTTATACGCACCCTATCGGCAAAATTCACGATTTTTACGCACCCGATGGGCGAAATTCGCGACTACTACGCAATCGATTGGCAAAATTTGGAAAAAATTGCCATTTCAATGCATCCGCTCGCCAAAATTGACGATTATTACGTACCTGATCAGCAAAATTTGCGATTTTTACGCACCCGATGGGCAAAATTCGCGAATATTACACACCAGGTGGGCGAAATTCGCGATTTTTACACACCCGATGGGCAAAATTCGTGAATTTTACACACCTGGTGGGCGAAATTCGCGATTTTTACGCACCTGTTGGGCAAAATTCGCGATTATTACGTACCTGACCAGCAAAATTTGCGATTTTTACGCACTCGATGGGCAAAATTCGCGAATTTTACACAACCAATCGGTGAAATTCGCAATTATTACGCATCCGATTGGCGAAATTTTAAAAAAATTCGTGATTTCTATGCACTCGATTGGCGAAATTCACAATTTTTTCGCGTCCGATCGGCGAAATTCGCGATTTTTTCGCGTTTGATCGACGAAATTGATCCGCTGGCCACCAGTAATCCGATCGCGGGCCACAGGTTGTGCATCCCTAGCTTAAGTGATTCAATACAGCGTTGATGAAAAATTACATAATTGCATAATAAGATCACTAATTATAATTAATATATAGATAAAATGCTTAAGTGATTCAATCCAGTGTCGATGAAATGTTACGTAATCGCATAATAAGATCACTGATTATAATTAAAATATAGATAAAATGCTTACATGATTACAGATTAATCACTTAAGCATTTTATCTATATTTCAAAACATTTGTTTTGTTTCTCTTTTCAAAGTTAATTTTCATCCTTATTTACTTATTGAAAACTCATTATTTAATTTTAATGACTAATTTATTTATATTTAATAATAAAAGTTAAAATGTTTTGATTTAAAAAACAAAATGGCTGACAGCGAGCAAATCCCAAAGCTTAGACTAGGGGTGCACAACCTATTTAAGCGAAGGGCCACTTACAAGGATGACTGGGTTGTCGAGCGCCACCATCAAAAAATTTTTGTTTCGAGGAGGGAGGAGGAGTGACCGGGGGGGGGGGGAGAGATCAGATTAAAAAACAAATTTCGGAAGGGTAGATTTAGCCATCTAGGTTCCTTCCTTCCACTCAACGTGTTCAGTTCTGTTGGTAATGATATTTCAACAGTTTACGTTAGTACAAGAGATATAGCTAAGAGATATACAAGAAGATATACAAGAGATATAGCTAAGATTATTTTCAAAGAGTGAAAATACTCCTTGACTTTATTTGAAGGAATAAACTTAGCTTTAAAGATTGCCAGTGCCGAAAAAAATTCTGCCTTCATGAATGAAGGTGGAGAGGAGGAGAAACATATATTATTCTAAATTGTACTTCTTAACATATTCAGTCATAAAATGCAGATGTCAAAGGGGTGCACAACCTTTATAAGAGTCACAAAAATGACTGGATTGTCGAGAGCCAACATCCATAGGGTGGACAAATATTGTTTTGCGCAAGGAAGGGGGGAGGGGAGGTCAGCCTAAAAGTTCATAAAAATGGGGCTAATTTTAAAAGGAGGGTTAACTCCCTAACGATTTATATGCACTCGTTCGTTAAAATTTGCGATTTTTACGCACCCGATGGTCGAAATTCGCGTTTATTACACGTCCGGTCGGCGAAATTTGGAAAATTTCGTGATTTCTATGCACCTGATCGGCGAAATTCGTTATTTTTGCGCGTTCGATCGGCGAAATTGATCCGCGGGTCACAGGTTGTGCACCCCTAGCTTAGACAATAAAAATTATAAACTAAGTTGTTTGCACTTAGCAGAGTTTTTTTTTATCAAGAATGTATAAACAGCAGTTTATTTATAACTGATGAATGATTAAACATATAATTAATTGCATATAAGTCACAATAACTTCCTATGAAGAATCGAATTATTCACTCTTATTACTGTATTACTATATTATTCTAAATTGTACTTCTTAACATATTCAGTGATAAAATGCGGATGTCAAAGGGGTGCACAACCTTTATAAGAGTGACAAAATGCTAATAAGTCACAAAAATGACTGGATTGTCGAGAGCCAACATCCATAGGGTGGACAAAATTTTGTTTTGGGCAAGGAAGGGGGGAGGGGGTCAGCCTAGAAGTTCATAAAAATGGGGCTAATTTTAAAAGGAGGGTTAACTCCCTATACTCAACCACCTCCTTAGTCAGCATAACCCAATTCAGTTAGGAAGGATGGAAAAAACTTGCATTTTTTTTCCATGCGCGATTGACAATATTCATAATTTTCTCCTAGTGATTCAAGAAATTCACGATTTTTACGCGCCCGATCGGCGAAATTTGCAATTTTTACGCGACCGATCGGCAAAATTCGCGATTTTTACACAGACGATCGGCGAAATTTACAATTTACTTGCACCCGAATGGTAAAATTCGCGATTTATATGCAACCGATCGGCAAAATTCGCGATTTATATGCACCCGATCGGCAAAATTCGCGATTTATATGCACCCGATCGGCAAAATTCGCGATTTTTACGCATACGATCGACGAAATTTACGATTTATACGCACCTGATCGGCAAAATTCACGATTTTTGCGCAGATGATCAGCGAAATTCGTGATTTTTACGGGCCCGATCGGAAAAATTCGTGATTTTTACGCATACGATCGACGAATTTTACGATTTATACGCACCTGATCGGCAAAATTCGCGATTTATACGCACCCTATCGGCAGAATTCGCGATTTTTATAGGTCCGAACGGCAAAATTCACGATTTTTACGCAGGCGATCGGCAAAATTCGCGATTTTTACGCAGGCGATCGACGACATTTGCAATTTATACGCACCCGATCGGCAAAATTCGCGATTTATATGCAACCGATCGGCAAAATTCGCGATTTTTACGAACCGATCGGCAAAATTCGCGATTTTTACGCATACGATCGACGAAATTTACGATTTATACGCATCTGATCGGCAAAATTCGCGATTTATACGCACCCTATCTGCGAAATTCATGATTTTTACGCACCCGATAGGCGGAATTCGCGATTTTTACGTGCCTAATCGACAAAATTTGCGATTTTTTCGCGTCCGATCGGCAAAATTCACGATTTTTGCGCAGATGATCGGCGAAATTCGTGATTTTTACGGGCCTGATCGGAAAAATTCGCGATTTTTACGCATACGATCGACGAAATTTACGATTTATACGCACCTGATCGGCAAAATTCGCTATTTAGATGCACCCTATCGGCAGAATTCGCGATTTTTAAAGGTGCGAACGGCAAAATTCACGTTTTTTACGAAGGCGATCGGCAAAATTCACGATTTTTACGCAGGCGATCGACGACATTTGCAATTTATACGCACCCGATTGGCAAAATTCGCGATTTATATGCACTCGATCGGCAAAATTTACGATTTTTTCTCACCCGATGGTCGAAATTCGCGATTATTACGCGTCCGATCGGCGAAATTTGGAAAATTTCGTGATTTCTGTGCACCTGATCGGCGAAATTCGTTATTTTTTTGCGTTCGATCGGCGAAATTGATCCGCGGGCCATATGTCACAATAATTTCCTATGAAGAACTGAATTATTCACTCTTATTACTGTCAGTGGCATAGCCAAGGGGGAGGTCCAGGGGGTCCGGACTCCCCCCCCCCCCGAACGAACAAGTGATTTGCTGAATCATGGATACAACAATATTAAAAACTGCTAAAGCTGAATCGCAAAGGACAGATGAAAAATTCCGCTTTAGACAGGTGTTCCTCTTAGCAAGTATAATTTTAAGGTACGTCTTTCTCCGGCTGTATAAAAATTTCCGTTAAAGACAGGTTTTTGTTATAAACACGTTCCGTTTTGAAAGGTATCCTCTAAAATTGTTAAAACGTATTCACTTTATAGTACACCTCTGAAGAACATAGATGTATTACAATAACATCTGTGAAGATGATCTTAAACGGAAAAAAATTCAAGATTCGACGAAAACAACCCTACTTATACTTGCTAACATTTGAAATATATATACAATGGAACTTTTTCCAGTTGTGATTCCTTTTTGGTAGGTCTTCTGTGAACTTCGAATCCTCTCGTAAACGGAAACATTTCATTCCTTCATCTACGAAATTTGTTAACGATCCCTAGCGATTCCGTTTTCACAAATTTTACTATTTTTAACAGGATAAATGTAAAAAAGTCTTCAACAGTGACTTCGATGGGACCAAGTGTTGCCAGCACTTACGGGTAAAGAAAAAGTCTACACGAATGCAATAACAGCACAATCATCAACGTTTCGTGATCCTTATTTTGTTCATTTTATGATTTTATATCGGACAATAGTATCATTTACTTTAAATATGCTGGCTGGAATTTTAAAAAGTAAATTTATTCTTGGACTGGTTATTTGTGAATTTTTATTCAATATTACATTGCCACTCTCAAAATACCTGCAAAAATCTGAATGTGCAAATTTGTCTTCTGTTGTAAAACATGCTGATGATGATATTTTTCAGCTTTATGAACTTTACGTTAATCAGTAAGCAAGGAATAGGAGACTGGTGTTCAAAAGTTTTTGACCTATTCAAGAGGGCAGAATCCTTCGCCAAAGAAAACTTTGATACAATTTTCATTAGCCACACAAATTCCTTGTCAAGTTAGCCATCAGATGAAGACGGATAATACATCTTATCCTTACACGGGCAAACTAATTTCTTTGCTGAAATGTTGAAATAATTGACTGCCACCAGAATCGACGAACAAATTGATTTGAAAATAAAAATTGCTTTTCTTCATGTGCATTATAAAAGCAAAATATTTATTCAAAAATTCGACATTTGGTATGATTCGGCATTTAAGAATTAAAATTAAGTGGTAATTATATTCCCACCGTCGTCTGTGTAAGGATTAAAGAAAGAGCAGGGGATGTTGAAAGGTTTTAAAGTTATTTTGGATTTGTAATAAATGCAAAATAATGGCGACTTTTGGTATTGAACTTTTCAACCCGAGCTATTTTTAATAAATGTTTAATGGAATAATACGTTGCTGTATAGTATTTTGAAGGACAGGGTACAGGGATATTTAAGGCAGTTATAGAACTGTGGAAAAGTTTGTACGATTTTTTGTACTAATTCAAAATGGTACAACGGCTTTTATATCATCTAGCTACAGCGCCGAATTCAGGGAAAGAGGGGGGGGGCAATCAAGATTATTGAGATAAATAATTCGGTCCTTAATGGGTTAAACATGAAAATTGCTGTTATAAACTTAACTATTTGATCGTAGCTTTAAGGTAAGCAAATGCTTATGTTATATGAAACTGGATATAAATATATTTAACTCTGCAGTAAGTGCTCAGCTTTTTATATCTTAGTGTTTGTAAAATCATTTTCACTGGTAATTATTAGGTAATTATTAATGTAACTTCATTGTATTATTAGCTGCAATTACAGCGATTGATCTTACTTTATTTTACAAAATCTATTTTTTTATATTAAGAAATTGAGAAGAATATACAATATTCATAAATTCTTAAGTCACTCGAAATACTTCTATTGTACACTCAGTCAAGACTTGATCGCAGGATACTGGAAAAAAGTTTCACTTTAGACAGATTTCAGTTTCAAGAAGTGTAATTAATTATACCTTTTAATAATTATACCCTTATACACTACCTCAAAAAGATGTATTGTTCGTTTGGTCGGGATCCCGAAACTCTTCCGATTGCGACAGGTTTCCGTTGTAGAAAGTTCCGCTTTGACTGGATTTACTGTATTTATAAGTACAGAAAAACCTGTTAAGACGGAATCTAATTCACAAAAGAGCTGTAAAAAATGCCGTTTTCGACAGATTTTCAGCAGATATAATTGTATGGTAATCCATATCAGGAACATGTAATGCTTCCGTTTAAGACAGGATTCTGTTATGGACTGTTTATATATTGACAGGCTTTACAATACATACTTGTATAAATACAGCATAAGTTGTGGAAACGAAACCTGTCTATAACAGAATGTTGATTTAAATGAAATATTCCTTTGTCCCATAGAAAAGATTGCCATAAAATTAAACCTGCTAAGACGAAAACCTGTCTAAAATAGAATTATTTACCACTCTTTACGATTTTATCTTGGCAGGTTTTACTATATATATATAACCTGCCGAAAATTTTTGGACCCCTCCCGAAATGAAATCCTGGCTACGCCACTGATTACTGTATTATACTATATTATTCTAAATTGTACTTCTTACCATATTCAGTGATAAAATGCAGATGTCAAAGGGGTGCACAACCTTTATAAGAGTCACAAAATGATAAGTCACAAAAATGACTGGATTGTCGAGAGCCAACATCCATAGGGTGGACAAAATTTTGATTTTGGCAAGGAAGACGGGAGGGGGGGGTCAGCCTAAAAGTTCATAAAAATGGGGCTAATTTTAAAAGGAGGGTTAACTCCCTATACTCAACCACCTCCTTAGTCAGCATAACCCAATTCAGTTAGGAAGGATGGAAAAAACTTGCATTTTTTTTCCATGCGCGATTGACAATATTCATAATTTTCTCCTAGTGATTCAAGAAATTCACGATTTTTACGCGCCCGATCGGCGAAATTTGCAATTTTTACGCGACCGATCGGCAAAATTCGCGATTTTTACGCACCCGATAGGCGGAATTCGCGATTTTTACGCACCCGATCGGCAAAATTCGCGATTTTTACACAGACGATCGGCGAAATTTACAATTTACACGCACCCGAACGGCAAAATTCGCGATTTATACACACCCTATCGGTGAAATACATGATTTTTACGCACCCGATAGGCGGAATTCGCGATTTTTACGCGCCTAGTCGACAAAATTTGCGATTTTTACGCGTCCGATCGGCAAAATTCGCGATTTATATGCACCCGATCGGCAACATTCGCGATTTTTACGACCCGATCGGCAAAATTCGCGATTTTCACGCATACGATCGACGAAATTTACGATTTATACGCACCTGATCGGCAAAATTAGCGATTTATACGCACCCTATCGACAGAATTCGCGATTTTTAAAGGTCCGAACGGCAAAATTCACGATTTTAATGCCGGCGATCGGTAAAATGCACGATTTATATGCACTCGTTCGTTAAAATTTGCGATTTTTACGCACCCGATGGTCGAAATTCGCGTTTATTACGCGTCCGATCGGCGAAATTTGGAAAATTTCGTGATTTCTATGCACCTGATCGGCGAAATTCGTTATTTTTTCGCGTTCGATCGGCGAAATTGATCCGCGGACCACAGGTTGTGCACCCCTAGCTTAGACAATAAAAATTATAAACTAAATTGTTTGCACTTAGCAGAGTTTTTTTTTTATCAAGAATGTATAAACAGCAGTTTATTTATAACTGATGAATGATTAAACCTATAATTAATTGCATATAAGTCACAATAACTTCCTATGAAGAATCGAATTATTCACTCTTATTACTGTATTACTATATTATTCTAAATTGTACTTCTTAACATATTCAGTGATAAAATGCGGATGTCAAAGGGGTGCACAACCTTTATAAGAGTCACAAAATGATAATAAGTCACAAAAATGACTGGATTGTCGAGAGCCAACATCCATAGGGTGGACAAAATTTTGTTTTGGGCAAGGAAGAGGGGAGGGAGGGTCAGCCTAAAAGTTCATAAAAATGGGGCTAATTTTAAAAGGAGGGTTAACTCCCTATACTCAACCACCTCCTTAGTCAGCATAACCCAATTCAGTTAGGAAGGACGGAAAAAACTTGCATTTTTTTTCCATGCGCGATTGACAATATTCATAATTTTTTCCTAATTGACGAAATTCACGATTTTTACGCGCCCGATCGGCGAAATGTGCAATTTTTACGCGACCGATTGGCAAAATGGGCGATTTTTAAGTGCCGATCGGCGAAATTCATGATTTTTACGCACCCAATCGGCAAAATTCGCGATTTTTACACAGACGATCGGCGAAATTTACATTTTACACGCAACCGAACGGTAAAATTTGCGATTTATACACACCCTATCGGTGAAATTAATGATTTTTACGCACCCGATAGGCGGAATTCGCGATTTTACGCGCCTAATCGACAAAATTTGCGATTTTTACGCGTCCGATCGGCAAAATTCGCGATTTATATGCACCCGATCGGCAAAATTCGCGATTTATATGCACCCGATCGGCAAAATTCGCGATTTTTACGCATACGATCGACGAAATTTACGATTTATACGCATCTGATCGGCAAAATTCGCGATTTAGACGCACCCTATCGGCAGAATTCGCGATTTTTAAAGGTCCGAACGGCAAAATTCACGTTTTTTACGAAGGCGATCGGCAAAATTCACGATTTTTACGCAGGCGGTCGACAACATTTGCAATTTATACGCACCCGATTGGCAAAATTCGTGATTTATATGCACTCGATCGGCAAAATTTACGATTTTTTCTCACCCGATGGTCGAAATTCGCGATTATTACGCGTCCGATCGGCGAAATTTGAAAAATTTCGTGATTTCTGTGCACCTGATCGGCGAAATTCGTTATTTTTTTGCGTTCGATCGGCGAAATTGATCCGGGGGCCATATGTCACAATAATTTCCTATGAAGAATTGAATTATTCACTCTTATTACTGTATTACTATATTATTCTAAATTGTACTTCTTACCATATTCAGTGATAAAATGCGGATGTCAAAGGGGTGCACAACCTTTATAAGAGTCACAAAATGATAATAAGTCACAAAAATGACTGGATTGTCGAGAGCCAACATCCATAGGGTGGACAAAATTTTGTTTTGGGCAAGGAAGAGGGGAGGGGGGGGTCAGCCTAAAAGTTCATAAAAATGGGGCTAATTTTAAAAGGAGGGTTAACTCCCTATACTCAACCACCTCCTTAGTCAGCATAACCCAATTCAGTTAGGAAGGATGTAAAAAACTTGCATTTTTTTTCCATGCGCGATTGACAATATTCATAATTTTTTCCTAGTGATTGACGAAATTCACGATTTTTACGCGCCCGATCGGCGAAATTTGCAATTTTTACGCGACCGATTGGCAAAATTCGCGATTTTTAAGTGCCGATCGGCGAAATTCATGATTTTTACGCACCCAATCGGCAAAATTCGCGATTTTTATACAGACGATCGGCGAAATTTACAATTTACACGCACCCGAACGGTAAAATTCGCGATTTATACACACCCTATCGGTGAAATTAATGATTTTTACGCACCCGATAGGCGGAATTCGCGATTTTTACGCACCCGATCGGCAAAATTCGCGATTTTTACACAGACTATCGGCGAAATTTACAATTTACACGCACCCGAACGGCAAAATTCGCGATTTATACACACCCTATCGGTGAAATACATGATTTTTACGCACCCGATAGGCGGAATTCGCGATTTTTACGCGCCTAGTCGACAAAATTTGCAATTTTTACGCGTTCGATCGGCAAAATTCGTAATTTATATGCACCCGATCGGTCACATTCGCGATTTTTACGACCCGATCGGAAAAATTCGCGATTTTTACGCATATGATCGACGAAATTTACGATTTATACGCACCTGATCGGCAAAATTAGCGATTTATACGCACCCTATCGACAGAATTCGCGATTTTTAAAGGTCCGAACGGCAAAATTCACGATTTATATGCACTCGATCGGCAAAATTTGCGATTTTTACGCACCCGATGGTCGAAATTCGCGATTATTACGCGTCCGATCGGCGAAATTTGGAAAATTTCGTGATTTCTATGCACCTGATCGGCGAAATTCGTTATTTTTTCGCGTTCGATCGGCGAAATTGATGCGCGGGCCACAAGTTGTGCACCCCTAGCTTAGACAATAAAAATTATAAACTGAATTGTTTGCACTTAGGAGAGCTTTTTTTTATCAAGAATGTATAAACAGCAGTTTATTTATAACTGATGAATGATTAAACCTATAATTAATTGCATACAAGTCACAATAACTTCCTATGAAGAATCGAATTATTCACTCTTATTACTGTATTACTATATTATTCTAAATTGTACTTCTTAACATATTCAGTGATAAAATGCGGATGTCAAAGGGGTGCACAACCTTTTTAAGAGTCACAAAATGATAATAAGTCACAAAAATGACTGGATTGTCGAGAGCCAACATCCATAGGGTGGACAAAATTTTGTTTTGGGCTAGGAAGAGGGGAGGGGGGGGGGGTCAGCGTAAAAGTTCATAAAAATGGGGCTAATTTTAAAAGGAGGGTTAACTCCCTATACTCAACCACCTCCTTAGTCAGCATAACCCAATTCAGTTAGGAAGGATGGAAAAAACTTGCATTTTTTTTTCCATGCGCGATTGACAATACTCATAATTTTTTCCTAGTGATTGACGAAATTCACGATTTTTACGCGCCCGATCGGCGAAATTTGCAATTTTTACGCGACCGATTGGCAAAATTCGCGATTTTTAAGTGCCGATCGGCGAAATTCGCGATTTTAACGCGCCCGATCGGCAAAATTCACGATTTTTACACAGACGATCGGCGAAATTTACAATTTACACGTACCCGAACGGTAAAATTCGCGATTTATATGCACCCGATCGGCAAAATTTGCGATTTTTACACACCCTATCTGTGAAATTCATGATTTTTACGCACTCGATAGGCGGAATTCGCGATTTTTACGCGCCTAATCGACAAAATTTACGATTTATATGCACCTGATCGGCAAAATTCGCGATTTATACACACCCTATCTGTGAAATTCATGATTTTTACGCACCCGATAGGCGGAATTCGCGATTTTTACGCGCCTAATCGACAAAATTTGCGATTTTTACGCGACCGATCGGCAAAATTCGTGATTTATATGCACCCGATCGACAAAATTCGCGATTTTTACGAACCGATTGCCAAAATTCGCGAATTTTACGCATACGATCGACGAAATTTACGATTTATACGCACCTGATCGCCAAAATTCGCGATTTATACGCACCCAATCGACAGAATTCGCGATTCTTAAAGGTCCGAACGCAAAATTCACGATTTTTACGCAGGCGATCGGCAAAATTCACGATTTATATGCACTCGTTCGTTAAAATTTGCGATTTTTACGCACCCGACGGTCGAAATTCGCGTTTATTACGCGTCCGATCGGCGAAATTTGGAAAATTTCGTGATTTCTATGCACCTGATCGGCGAAATTCGTTATTTTTTCGCGTTCGATCGGCGAAATTGATCCGCGGGCCACAGGTTGTGCACCCCTAGCTTAGACACTAAAAATTATAAACTAAATTGTTTGCACTTAGCAGAGTTTTTTTTTATCAAGAATGTATAAACAGCAGTTTATTTATAACTGATGAATGATTAAACCTATAATTAATTGCATATAAGTCACAATAACTTCCTATGAAAAATCGAATTATTCACTCTTATTACTGTATTACTATATTATTCTAAATTGTACTTCTTAACATATTCAGTGATAAAATGCGGATGTTAAAGGGGTGCACAACCTTTATAAGAGTCACAAAATGATAATAAGTCACAAAAATGACTGGATTGTCGAGAGCCAACATCCATAGGGTGGACAAAATTTTGTTTTGGGCAAGGAAGGGGGGAAGGGGGTCAGCCTAAAAGTTCATAAAAATGGGGCTAATTTTAAAAGGAGGGTTAACTCCCTATACTCAACCACCTCCTTAGTCAGCATAACCCAATTCAGTTAGGAAGGATGGAAAAAACTTGCATTTTTTTTCCATGCGCGATTGACAATATTCATAGTTTTTTCCTAGTGATTGACGAAATTCACGATTTTTACGTGCCTGATCGGCGAAATTTTCAATTTTTACGCGACCGATTGGCGAAATTCGTCATTTATATGCACCCGATTGGCAAAATTTGCAATTTTTACGCATACGATCGACAAAATTTACGATTTATACGCACCTGATAGGCAAAATTCGCGATTTATACGCACCCTATTGGTGAAATTCATGATTTTTACGCACCCGATTGGCGGAGATCGGGATATTTACGCGCCTAATCGACAAAATTTGCGATTTTTACGCGTCCGATCTGCAAAATTCACGATTTATATGCACCCGATCGGTAAAATTCGCGATTTTTACGCATACGATCGACGAAATTTACGTTTTATACGCACCTGATCGGCAAAATTCGCGATTTATACGCACCCTATCGGCGAAATTCATGATTTTTACGCACCGATAGGCGGAATTCGCGATTTTTACGCGCCTAATCGACAAAATTTGCGATTTTTACGCGTCCGATCGGCAAAATTCGCGATTTTTGCGCAAATGATCGGCGAAATTCGTGATTTATATGCACTCGATCGGCAAAATTTGCGATTTTACGCACCCGATGGTCGAAATTCGCGATTATTACGCGTCCGATCAGCGAAATTTGGAAAATTTCGTGATTGCTATGCACCTGATCGGCGAAATTTGTTATTTTTTCGCGTTCGATCGACGAAATTGATCCGCAGGCCACAGGTTGTGCACCCTTAGCTTAGACAATAAAAATTATAAACTGAATTGATTGCACTTAGGAGAGTTTTTTTTTATCAAGAATGAATAAACAGCAGCTTATTTATAACTGATGAATGATTAAACCTATAATTAATTGCATTTAAGTCACAATAACTTCCTATGAAGAATCGAATTATTCACTCTTGTTACTGTATTTCTATACAATGTATAAAGGGAAAAAAAAATCAATTATGGCTCATGGATAATGCGACACCATAGCGTATTAATGTAAAAAAATCTGAGAGTTTGAAAATTAGAAATTCTGATTTAAAAAAAAACCTTTGTAAAGATTAAAAGTTTAAAAATGACAGTAATGTCAAATATTGTGTAGGGGAGACCAGTACACAGTAGACCACCCCAATAATATTTTATTTATTAAAAAAAAAATTAAGCTTCTCTTTTATCCTAATAGACAAAAGCACTGGATTGATTATTTATAGCCTTCAAAACACATGTTTAGCTCAGAGTGAACCAATTTATCCTGATTGGTTGTTTTAAACTTCTAAAAGTAAAATTTTTCATCATCATACATTTATTTTTTATAGTAATTAAAGGTTGTAGATAAAATAAGATAAAACAGCTATTTTGCAAAGGTAAAATAAATATTGTTTAAAAGAAAGCTATAAAGTATATTAATATGACCAGGGCTTTAGAAATTTGAAAAAATCTGGCAGTAGGTATACATTCTAGTTGCCAGTAAAAAAAATCCCCCCCCCCTCCCATGTTATTGATTTTCAAAAAGCACAAAAGTTTTTTATGAATTAGGTGAGAAAAAATAATAACAAACATAGTTTAGAATAGTACATAATTAAAAAAGATAATAAAACTAAGTTTTATGGAATTTGTCTAAATTATATATTTTTTGGGGGGAAAATATTGTAAATTCTGAATTAACTGGCAAGTTCGGGAAATGCTGATTGCTGAATGCTTCAAATGTCCGAATAGTTCAGTGCTACAAAATCTATATCTGATGAGAGAGCATCAGCATAATAGTGATGCTGGAAAACTATTTTTTTTCCTATTTAGCCTATCAAATTCAGTCAAATAATTCTGATTTTATTATTTTAAAATTTGCATTTGATGAACTCTCTTAGTTTTGCCAAATTAAAAATAAATGTTTAACTTTTTTTTTTATGTTTGTATAAAATTTCAAGTTTATTTCTTAATATATTTTGTAACTTTGCAGCATCTATAATGAGACATCTTACAAGAAATTTAATTAGACATTGTGACGGTTGAAAAATAACTCGAGAGCTATTATGTAATATGCATATCTAAAAATAAAATAAAAACATTTTCCTGCGCTGGGGTTACATAATCGGGATCAGCAACCGGCTGAGGTTTATTTTGATCCAACGATTTATAATAAGAATTTAAGAATATTTTTTTTTTAAGTATCTTGCACTTCTGAATTGCAATCAATGATTTTTTTTATTTCCATTTACTGCAAATAATAATCCAAACAATATAATTATAAAATATTCTTGAGTAACCACCGATGCCACACATTTTGTCTCCAAGACAGAGTAATGCCGAACTATTGTCCAACGTGTGTAGTGCACATAGACACTGGGCATCAAGCAATTTAAGCGGGGAAGAAAGATTTTAAACATACATATTATTTTTATTAAAATTAATTATTCTTGAAATTTTAATTGATTTACTTCAAATGAATTATTTATAATCATTTATGTGTTATTTATTATTCATCAAAATAAATGCGATAGGTTAATCAGTTTTAATTCTGAACACAAAAATCTGATTTGAAACTTGCAATATGCGTAATCCTTTTTTATCATTGCATCCGATTTTTAGATGCCACATAGGTTGGATCGATAATATTTCTTACTGTTTTATTGAACCCCCCCCCTCTCCAATCTAATCACGTGACATGCTAGCTAACTAAAGCAGAAAAGAATGGTGTTTTATGTGCATGAAATGGAAGAGAAGAGAGAGATCACTGCTTGCTGCCCGCATGAGTAGGGGTGTTGGAGATACAATTGTGCTCATTTCTTAGTTAAATTTTTGTAAAGGAAAAAAAAGAGTTAGATTAAATTACTTAGTTGCTAGGTAAAAAAAAAATGGTCACCAGTGGCGACCTGGCGACTGCATTTGTCAAGCCCTGGATTTATTGAACTTCAACATGGGCCACAGTGGACTTACAATCCACTCTTCTCCTGTAATACAGAATGTTCAAAATATTTAATAATTGCTTATTTTCTATAAAGAAACATTATTTTAAAGTAGTAGTTATTTAACTGAAAATATAAAGTAAACAAAGAAAGATAATTTATTTAGCATAGTAAGAAATATTTTCTCTTCTATTTAATGCCTTTGAAAATATATAACTGTAGCCTAATTGGTGATGATTCTATTCAAGCAAGATTCATGAGAAGAAAATCGAATAGAAATTGGTTAATTTTTCAAGGAACTGTAGCTGAATCTGTTGTTGATATCAGTGATTTCATAATGTCACTCCCATCCCACAGGAAAAATCCAGGTTCAGTCTTACTCATAAGTATTTTGGAATTTAATTTGCAAATTTTACAGTGTGCTGAGGTTTATTTTAATTTTATTAATATTATTATTTTGTATTTAAATAATAATTTCAGCTTATTTTCTATCATTCCTGTACAGGGATCTGTTTAGGAAGAAATTGGGTCCTTTAAAGGACTCTTCACAAAATTTTTCATTTCAAGAAAGCACCCTTCACAAAATTATTTTCCCTAAAACAGGACCCTTCACAAAATTATTTTCCCTAAAAGAGGACCCTTCACAAAATTCTTTGCCTTAAAAATAGGTTTTTCACAAAAATTTTCCATTTTTAAACCAAACATTTCACAAATTAATCATTTAAAAGTAAAATCTGACCTGTCACTTTTACATATATAGAAAAATATATGTATTTTATATCCGTATGTCTTCTTAAAAATGCATAAACAAGAACCTAAATATAACGACCATTTCAAATTCCCAAAATTATGATTAGATTTTTCACAAATATGAAAAGCTGTTCACAATTTCATAAAAACAGGACCCTGTGAAAAAAGTTTGGACAGACACCTGCTGTACTTAATCTGTTATTATTTTCAAAATATAATAATTTTTTTTTTCTTTGAAAATGTTACTTGCAAATTTGTATTATTATGTTATTTTAGAGGTAAAGGGGAAATAAAAAACTAAATCAATATAATTCTTTATTAATGAAAAAACATTTATATTGTATTTCAGATAATACATAATGTAGTCCACTGTGCACTAGTGGGTGCACCTGTGTGTGCAGTGACGGATCTAAGGGGGGGTTAGCCGGGGCAGCTGCCCCGGGTGCAAGACTTGGAAGGGCGCAAAAATAAGGAATCATAAATGATTAAGAATAAAGGAAAATCAAAAAATCACATGAAGAAATATTCAATTTTATTTTGTTCAACTGCGGTTTACTTTTGTTGCATAAGGATCAGAAATAAAAAAATAAATTAATTTGTATTACATTATACAAAATATCACATTGCCACCAGTATTTTTAAGAAATTTCTATTTATTAAAAATTCAAAGATTTTGCGTTATCTCTTTTGCGACATTGTTTAATGTTGTCTTACAGCGTGAGAAGTACTTTATTTCGGTTATGTCTAAAAGACATTCGGGTGATTATTACCGAAAGAAGACTAAAACAAGAGAAGAGGATAGAGAAGGCTTCACAGCTATCATCTAGTATGTCCTCATGGCTTAAGCCAAGCGATATTCATGAAGGTAAGCTAGAGGTCTGCGCGGTCTCGGGACGATTTTTATTTAGGAAGCTCGGGCCGGGCCGAGCTCAGGCTTTACTTTATTTTGAAAACTTGGGCCAGGCCGGGCTTGGTTTACACTACTTCCGGGCCAGGCCTGGTCTTTACTTCTTCCGGGCCGGATCGGACTTGAGCCTTTCTTAATTCTGTATATTCGGACCCGGTCGAGCCTGGTGTTTACTCTTTCCGGTCTATACTTTTTTCTGCAGACTTGGTTTGGTTGGGCTAGGCTTCGATCTAAGTCGTATGAAGATCATTATTGGCCGTTAATCCATGCAAAAATCCGTAAAATGTGTCTCGAGTCCTGACGCAACAATCAAGGACGGATTCAGCCCTCCATTAAACGGGAAGACATGGCTGCTTTTTTGGACGGTGCGGGGTGTCACATATCTTAATAAGCAACTTTTATATTAAAGGCTTGTTGCCATATCCAAAATGGCTACTTTTCCGAAACTTTTAGAAAGTCATTTTAATTCGTAAATACAAAAATATTGTATTAATATTTGTGAAAATATAAAATTTACTCATTTTATTCAGATACCAAGAAATTGAAGAATTTCCCATTTTCTTATAAAGGCAAAGAATCATCCTGAAAATGAGCATTTTAAGCCAATTTTTAAAACTTGGAAGTTACAGAAACGCCGTCATGAAGAAGCAATTGGCTGCTGTGGCCTGAAATTCAGATTAAAACACCTATTTTATGGAGATTTCCTCGAAAGTTTCTTTGCCTTTATCGAAAAATGGAAAATGCTATTCAATCATATTTGTTCTGAATAAGTGCACTTGCCTGGCATCTGAGATTACAATTGACTTCATGGATCTTTCAGAAATTACCTAATTTGGATTTGAGTAGAGCTTCAGGCAGTCAAAAAGATTCTCTTTGTTGATAAAGGGGAAAATTTAAAAGAATTTAATAGATATTTTTAAAATTTTCTTTAGAAATTTTCTTCGTTCAGGGGGGACATTATGAACCACATGACCTCTTCCTTGGATCAGCCATTGGCAACAATCTTTGTAAAAAGTACAGCTAATTTTATTCGTAGAATAATGATCATTTGAAATTATTTTCAACCCTTTATGTCCCAAAATATGAATTCATGAAAATTTCATCTTCTAAAGTATTTTTCGTGATTTTTTGAAACCACGTTAGAGGATTTACATAATCATTTAATAAATTTTAGAAGAATTTTGCCAATTAAAATTAATAAAACACACTTTTAACTTTTATACCGGGCCGAGCCGGGCTCGGGCCGAATTTTCAGATTTTTTACCGGGCCAGGTCGGGCCAATCACTTGTTTTACACGAGCCGGGCCGGGCTAGGGCGGAACTTTTAGCTTTTACACCGGGCCGGGCCAATCACTTTTTTTTTGCATGGGCCGGGCCAAAATTTTTTTGTACGGATCGGGCCAGGCTTGGGCCTGGAAATTCCAGCACGTGAAGATCTTTGAGGTAAGCAACCAAGTTACTTGTTTTTTTATACGTGCTACACCATATAATAATTTATATGTATTATTTCTGTTCTAAAAATCTCCTTTTCTATGCAATAAGTGAGTTGATATGTAGGAAAAGAATTATAAATCGATTTTTTATTAATTTCTTCTAAATTTAGATATTCTTGTAATTAACAGACATTTTTGTCTAAAAAATGAAAACGAAACTTATACTCTGTTCAGAATTCAACATGTTCTGGTCCTTTAAAGTCATTTTATTTATGTAGTTAAAAATGTGTTCTATCCATGGGAATCAATCAATTTTATGTTTTTATTTATGTATATCAGTTGTTAATCAGCCTTTTAAATTTTGATTTCCAAAATATCGCACCTATACTTTTTAAAAATTAATTAAATCTTTCACTAGAAATGTTTATCTAATAAAATATGTTAACTTAAGTTGTGCTTCACAGTCACCCCACTTGTACTAATTTTGAAGCAAAAAAGTACATTAATTAAATTTAAACGGCATAGGTTAATATAGCAATAAATTTAAAAGTTACTTTTAATCGAGATCGTCATGATTGTTTACATTTTTTGATTGTTTTGATTGTTTGACTGTTTACATTTATGTTTATATTTTCGCTTAAAATCTCCTGTTTCTTTTTACGTACAATAACGAATAAAGTTTATAACAGTTCTACTGTAATTTTTAAAAAGTTATAGTTATTTGAAAAAATGTTTCCAGCTTAAAAAAATTGCTTGCTTCTTTATTTCTAATGTAATTCAATAACAAATATTTTGAAACTTATTAATGGAGCATTTACTCAGCAACCGACAAAAAACTGAATATTATTACTCTTTCAAGAGATAATTTTTGGCAGTTAGACTCATGGTCATCATTTTAATTTTAATTCGTTATGTAACCGTGAAAGTTGTAACGGAATATTTAGTGCGTGTTTTCAGATTTTTATATATTAAATATTTATTTTTAAACTTTTGTGGTATTTGTCAAATTTTAGACTTGTTTATGCAGTAATAAATGAGAAAGATCAAAGTATCCGTTTTAGCATTTAAAGATTATTATTAGAACCGCGAGAAATTTTACTAAAGTTTTATAAAAATATTTTATATCAGAATTTTTATTTAAAGCCATTTAACTTGCATATTGAATTTTTGTAAAGCATACATGGTTGGAGCTTGGGTAGGCCTTCTCATCTAGCCGAACCTGGGAAACATACATTTAACTTATACTTATTTTATAAAGAGTTTCCTGATACGAATCGACGTGTATTTATTTGGTAATGATTTTTTTCAATGACCCATTAACGCAATTCTGTTTTAAGACTTTAAAACAAGCCTGCACATGTTGACTTGGAGAATTTTTATCAGCGCCCAAGGGTGGGGCGATCGCCACATCACCGCTCCTTTGAAACCACCATTGTTATACATAGATAAAGTTACTGTTTCTAACCGATATATTTATATTCATAGTACATTGTTTGTATAAAAAAGAATATTGTGTATATTTTTCAGAAATTTTGTAACATATAAAATGAAAAAAGAAACTCCCGTATACAGAATTTGACAAATCCAAGTGATTTGAATTCAAAAGGCTCACTTTACATAGGAATTGAAAGGAATTGAAAGAAAAATGAAGGGGAAACAAGAACGAAAAATCATGCGTCAAGCATAGATTATGTAACACTTTCCAACGCTTCCAAAATAATTTTACAAATCATTACCATTTAATAAGCTGAAAGATAACATCTAAGTAAACAATTTGGAAAACGCATAACATATTTAAAAACGTAATTTCAGGAATTTCCAACATATACAATATTCGGAAAAATATCCTAATACTTTTATTCAGCCCTGCATATGATCTATAGATTTGTATATATACTACACAGGATGCTAAATTTTAGTTTAGTTAGGAAACGCGTAGCACAGTTTAAAATTCTCCTTCTGGAGTTTCTGTCAATAAACGGAAATGTGCTCACGAACTTTTGTGCTGCCTTGTATATGATCTACAGAGTTTATACACACCAAGTAATAGACAAAAAGTGAGTTAAATTTAAAATCGCGTTCAGCAACACAAAACGCACTTCCAGAAATTATTGTTAACAGACAGTAGAGAATACTTTTGGGTGCCCCTGTAAATGAACGATGACTGCTATACACACAATATTCAATAGTAAGCCTCTTATAATGCACCTTGGTGATATATATAAATTTCAATGCGTTTAAAATAGTGAAACATTATTTAAATAAACCGCAGATGATTTTTCTCCATAGACATAATGTAACGGAATTCTTTTGACTGTCCCTGTAAGGTAACTATAAGTGCTATGCACACCCTATTCCATATTAAGCTTCTTGTAATGCACCTTAGTGATATATATCAATTACAATGTGTTTGAAATTGTGTAACATCATTAAAATAAACCGCAAATGATTTTTCCCCATAGACCGTAATCTAACGGAATTCTTTTGAGTGTCCCTGTAAAAAAACTATAAGTGCTACACACTGCAGTTGAAATAAGGAACATGCTATAGATGACGGCAATAACATATAAAAATTGCAGGGCAATCCGAGCATATTTACGGGAGTTAGAGCACGGACAGACGCCAGACGGCAGACAAACTGAAGTCATAAACACTTTTCAACTAGGTTGGAAAGTGTTAAAAAGTATTTTTAATTAAAAGCGATGAATGAGTTGAAATGTTTAAATGCCTTCGCCTTGGGAGTAGGGGGGGGGGGGGAAGGCGCAAATCTACAAGCTTGCCCCGGCTAAATTTTAGTCTAGATCCGTCTCTGTGTGTGTGTCCTGGAAGCAGGACACATGGGTACATAAAAATATTTTTATTTTGGAAAAATTAAATTTGTTGAAAACTATGTTCTGGGAAAATTCTGAGGAATGTGAAAAGGTTTAAGGAACATTCAAAACTATTTTCAGGCGGTTCGGTCTGACTGTTAAACAGAAAAAAAAATTTTAACTGAAAAAGTGATCCACAGTGTACCAGTCTCCCCTAATGAAGTTAAAATATCAAATTTTTTCAATGGCAGAAAAAGTTTTTATTTTTCACCTTGAGAGCTTGATAACTCTGGACTTTATGTTGGAACTTTTAAATTATTAAAGTTTATTTTGATTGTTATCATCACTCACTATTTTTGATATTGAATAGTTACTTTCTATTTGTCAAGTTTAGCGACTCCAACTTAAAAATATTTTTATTACTTATTTTTATTATCTTACTGAAAAATATTTTTATTTTGAAAATGTGTTGAAAACCATGTTTTGGGAAAATTCTGAGGAATGTAAACAGGTTTAAGGAATATTCAAAACTATTTTCAGGCTGATCGGTCTATCTGTTAAAGAGAAAAAAAAATTGACTGAAAAAGGGATCCACTGTGTGTACTAGTCTCCCCTATTGAAGTTAATATGAAAAGATTAAATTTTTTCAATGGAAGAAAAAGTTTTTATTTTTCACCTTGAGAGCTTGATAACTCTGAACTTTATGTTGGAACTTTTAAATTATTAAAGTTTATTTTGATTGTTATCATCACTCACTATTTTTGATATTGAATAGTTACTTTCTATTTGTCAAGTTTAGCGACTCCAACTTAAAAATATTTTTATTACTTATTTTTATTATCTTACTTTAAAATATTTTTATTTTGAAAATGTGTTGAAAACCATGTTTTGGGAAAATTCTGAGGAATGTAAACAGGTTTAAGGAATATTCAAAACTATTTTCAGGCTGATCGGTCTATCTGTTAAAGAGAAAAAAAAATTGACTGAAAAAGGGATCCACTGTGTGTACTAGTCTCCCCTATTGAAGTTAATATGAAAAGATTAAATTTTTTCAATGGAAGAAAAAGTTTTTATTTTTCACCTTGAGAGCTTGATAACTCTGAACTTTATGTTGGAACTTTTAAATTATTAAAGTTTATTTTGATTGTTATCATCACTCACTATTTTTGATATTGAATAGTTACTTTCTATTTGGCAAGTTTAGTGACTCCTACTTCAACTTCTTTTATAAAAAGTCTGCCTGACTCTAACTTCACAACTCCTACTCCACAAAGTAAGTTTATAAGTCCATTAAACCATCTTAAATGTCTTAAGATGTTTAAGAATATGGTGGATTTTAAAATTAGCAAAACCAACCTAAAATATGAATTTTGTTTACAGTCAAACCTCGTTAACACAAACACACTTAACAAGAATTACTTTTAGCACAAACTGTTTCTGATTGTTCCGTCCAGTTGTATGTAATGTAAAAAGCTCGGATAACAAGAACTACTTTTAACATGAAAAAAAAGTTTACCCTTGAGTGTTCGCGTTAGTGAGGTACGACTGTAATATATTTCCAATGCATTTTTCTCAAAACAGTTTTTTGTTATTCTATCGTTAAAATGATTTATCATTTTGTTTTTTGTTCAAATTTGTCAATATGTCAATGGAACAATCTTGATATATATACACTGAAGATGAATTTGGTCTCTTTTTATGGAGTCCCGGCCAAAACATTTTGTGTCATCAGGGTTTAATGCCAAGAGTATGCATTTGACAATTGTTAATAACAATTTAAAAAATTGTTTCAAGATTAATTTTCTCATAAAAATTTCTTCTTTCATGGAAATAAGTATTAATTCCAAATAATCCAACATGACCACGTTTCTTGGTTTTCTTGTCTATGGAAATCTGTTTAAAATAACAAATTTGTATGCCCAGTAGCAGAAACAGTGCAGCTTGGCAGCGGCACTGCAGATTATTTTAGACCTTGCAGATTAGTCGAATATCTTAAAAATAAATGCTGAACTTAAAACAAATTGTTACATTAATTGTACTTTTATTTATGTGTATATATATATAAATGCAAATTTTGCATTTATTTTAAGGGTTACTATGACTTCCTATGTTACTAGGCTTTTGTCACAGATAAATTTTAGTTTGCTGCAGATTGATGTACACAATTCTACTACTGGGTTTGTATGTATACATAACTACTGTCAGAAATCTGTAAAAGTCACACTTCTTTTAATTTCAAAATATTGTATAATTACAATTATAGCAAAAATACATGGGTCTTGTTTTCCAGCAATTCTGGAAAAGGACTTCAAGGATAGACATACCCCATGTCTAACTAACACCAGCCAGGGCCTGAGCAACTCTATGTGGGACCCGGCGCACACAGGCCATGCTGGGGCCTCCGCAAGAAAATTGCATTATGAACATAACAAACAGCTTTATGTGCAGTTTAAAATTTAATCCAAAGCTTTATGACAAAAGAATATATTATAGACAAATGTAAAAATGAATAAAAAATTATAGTAAAGGTAAAATTGTTTGCACTGTATGCTATTTAGAGTGAGAAAAATTCTAAACCTAAGGGATTGAATGAATCAGCATTTTGAAGTTTGCATTCCATTCCATTGTCTTTAGGGGAGAACACTGAATTAATTTAGTTTACATGAATGGGAAAAATTCATTTTTTCTACAAATTATAAATGGAAATTTGCATTAATTTGTGTCTTTAGAGAGTGAACAAAACACATTTTAGGGCACCCTGAAAATGTGGCCCTGGATCACATGTCCCATGGGCAAACCTTAATTTCTAAGAAAAAAAAGGTACCTGAGCCCTAATATTCTGCAGTACTAACATACATAGCGTACCCCTCCCCTCCCTTTCTGTCTTCACTCTAATTTGCATATTCATATTTCATACATTATTTTCAAAATTTAAAGGATTGTTTTTTATAAGCAAAATAAAAATTTTAAATACATCTTTCTGTGTACACTTGGCTATCAACTACTCCATTTTTTGGTTATTACTACTTCCAAATAGAAATCTTTGCCTAATCTTAATGTTAATTCATTGCAGAATTTTGTGATTCAATAAACTCAGGATTTTGATTCCGAAATAGTGTTAGCACAAAAAATGAATAGTTCACAGCCATGCAAAGTAGAAAAAGACTATTTCTGTTTATTCTATTCTGATCAAAGTGGTATTAAAATGATTAGAAATGGAAATAAATAAAATTTTGAATTTAGGACAGATTGAGCTCGAGTCTGCCCTAGCCCGGGGACTGATATAAAAATCAAGCCTGTTTCATCTCCATCTCTTAAGTAAGTGACACATTACATCACTTATGTAATTGTTTCGATACAAAAGATTGAAGATGGGAGGAAAGGAAAGGGTAATTTAGGATTTGTTTTTCGTAAGCATTATTGCACTGGACTCTAGAGTGCAGTGTTTATGAGCTCTGGTGAATTCTCACCTATATTTAAATCTTTACTAAAAACAGAGAAGTATTGGAGCTGAGCTCCGATGGCCTCCGGCGCAAATTAAGCCGTGCCCCTGTGATAATCAGGCTCTGACACCAGCTGTGCCAAGCTTTTAAAATCAGACAAAATATTTGTATTTATATCCTATCAATAAAAATTCAGTTCCATTTCAGACTGATTTTTAAAGGATTGTAAAACATTTTAAGAAATTTAGACTACATTCTTGTTTCTCAAATTGCAAGTTATTTTTTTCTTTTTTCAATTTCTGAATAAATAAAATTTTTACTTAAAGGGTGGTTATATTATAAATATCTCTATTTGGAGCTGCCTGTAGCTTGAAAGAATAACCTGAATGCAACGAAAAGCGGTACACTTACTATTTGAGAAAGGAAAAGAAGAATGGAACAATTAAAAAAATAGTTGCAATAATCGCAACCTTAAAATCTATTGTGTACCGTGGAGGTGTCACAAACCTCAATGACCTAAAAGAAAGTATATTGCAACATGTGCGGAACATCATTCCTGATGCGTTACATTCCGTAGCTGAGCACAACGTGCACCACCTGGATTATGTCCTCCAGCACAATGGCCATGTGGAACCTGAACTTGATCAGCACCGCCATGCAAAAGCATACCCACATTCACTGTGACATTTTCCAATAAATTAAGTATGACATCTGTTTTTAGCCTTATTTCTTCGTTCTTGTATTACACATTACATTTCCATTTCACACCCAAAAGTGCCATCTGTCGGCGATTATTGCAACTAATTTTTTTTGTTCCATTCTTCCTCCTCCTCCTTCTCAAATAGTAAGTGTACCAATTTTGGTTTCATTCGTGTTATTCATTCAAGCCAGAGACAGCTCCAAATAGAGATAATTATATTATAACAACCCGGTATATTAATTATTACTATTTTAATATTAATAATTGTTATTAAAAATTATAAATTTTATATATACCTTGTAATCATGACTGTAAGCCCTTCCATCCACTGATTTTCTTTTCTGTTCCCAAATGTAAGCCCCTTTCTCCTCAAACTTTTTTTTCACAAAAAATTGATTTAAAAATTTAAAGATAGGATCTACCACTTTTTGAGAGATTTCCAAATTTAAAAAAATAAATAACTTCAATTAATTCCCCCTCCCCCTTACTCATCCGTATGAAATATCTTATTCCCTTCTTTCCCCTCTCTCTCATCACAAAAAATTTAAAATCTTCAGAATCTTAGAAAATTATCCTGTCCTATTTGTTTCTCTTTAGTAACAATATGTAAATATAATCTAAATTACACCCTTTATTCCTGTGAAATTTACACTTCTCCCTTCCTTCCTCAACTCAGACTACAATGTTTAAAATCTTTAACACTAAATATACCAATAACTGGCCATTTGATTGATACCAAATTAAAATATTTTGATGATATGAACCAGAAATATGTTAAATATGCTCTATTTGTTGCTTTCAAGTAACAAAAAATAAATAATCAACCACTTAAACTTTCCTTCTACCCTCAAAATGTCTTTAAAATTTTATGTGTTGGGGAGTAGCCAAAAGAAAAACAAGAACCGAAATATCGTTTGTGAAGCTCTGATTATGAAACATTTTCCAACACTTCGAAAATACTTTAACAAAACTTTACCATTTAATAAGGTGAAAGTGATGTCTATGTAAACAATTTGGAAAACGCATAAAACATTTCGAAACCCAATTTCAGGAATTACTTTCAATAGCGGAAAAATATCTGAATTATTTTGTGCAACCCCATATATGATCTATAAATTTGCATATATGCTACATAGTATACTGAAATTTAGTTCAGGTAGGAAATGTATAGCACAGTTGAAAATTCCCCTTCAGCAATTTCCCTCAATAAACTGTAATGTATTCAAGATCTTTTGTGTTGTCCTGTATGTAATCTATAGAATTTATATACCCCAAGTAACAGGCAAAAAGTTATTTAAATTTGCATACAACAACTGAAAACGTACTTCCATAAATTATTGTTAGTAAACTGTACTGTAACTGAATTCTTTTGTGTTGTCCTGTATGTAATCTATAGATTTTGTATACTCCAAGTAACAGGCAAAAAGTTACATTTAAATTCATGTACCAACAACTGAAAACGTACTTCCATAAACTATTGTTAATAGACTGTACGGTAACCTAATTCTTTTGTGTGTCCCTGTAAATGAACAATGAATGCTTTGCAAACCATATTCTATAGTAAGCTTCTTGTAGTGCACCTCAGTTATATCTATCAATGTCAATATGTTTGAATTAGTATAGCATGATTAAAATACACTGCAAACGATTTTTCACCATAGACCGTAATGTAACAAAATTCTTTTGAGTATCCCTGTAAACAAACTATAAATGCTACATAGTTCCTTTTCAATACAGTACATGCTACACACTTAAAACCTGAATACCGTAAACCTCAATAACATGTATTGATTGCATTGTAATCAGAGTATATTGATGCGAGTTAGAGCACAGACAGACCAACCGAATTCATAAACACTTTTGAACTATGTTGGAAAGTGTTTAAAAAAGATATTTTTGAGGGTTGGGGGGGGGATTTAGATTATTATTTAATTATTGATTGTTACAACAAAATCACAAATAGAACAAAAAGAAAAAAATAAAGATTTTAAAGTTTATGAGAGAGTGGTGGTGGGGGGTGGAGGTCAAACGGAAAGAAGCAGAAATGTTGAGAGAAAGGGATAGTATATAAGTGATAGATTATTTATTAATTGTTATTATAGAGTAACAAATTGGTTAATTTTTTTGTAATTAAAGAGTTTTAAAGGTTAAACTATGCATGTTTGATACCAGAAGCGGAGCTCAGTAGCAGAATTTTCTGTGGCAAAGGGTAGAAGCAAGAATTTAAGATTTTCTAGGATTTTAAATTTTGTGTGGTGAAAGAGATTTTAGAAGTGAATTTAGATGATTATTTTTTTTAAGCAGAAATCCGTTGAAGTGTGGAAGATTCTTACCTCTGTATTTATGCTGTAGATTACTCTATAATTGATCTTATCGTAGATGATGATCAATACAATGAAGAGTCTATTAATAAAGAAGTAGAGGAAAAAGAAAGTTATTGTGATACATTTATTACTATTAAAAGCATACGGTTAGTGCAAAGTATTAAATGTAAATATGCTTAATAAAAGTGATACCTTCTATGAGAAATAATGAGTATAATTCTAAATCCAATAGTTATAAGCTGCCTAAAATTATATAAAACCATTAGATTTTCAGTTAATAAATTATCTTTCCTTTTGGTCCCAGTTTGAAATACAGTACTTTCACACTTAATGCACATAATTATTTTTAATTTCATAAAATCTTCTATCCTTTATGATATTTTAAATATTTATTTTATTATGTTCATGGTTACTTTCAGGATCATCAAATCTATAGAGACATTGACAATTATCCTATCTTCGCATGTAAGAACTAAAGTTGATATTCACTTTTTTTTCAAAAAGGAACATTTAAAAACAAATCTAGATAAAAAGTATTTTATACAGATGAAATATTATTTCAAATAGTATAGGTTAAGGATCCTAATCAAGACACCAATTGGAGAATAGCCCTGGGTAGTTGCCTCATTTGCCTGATGGTTGCATTGGCCCTGTTTGGACCATTTTTTAAAAAATAAATTTTACAATGTGTGAAATGATCTATATTATTCTAAAATATATAATCTACACAATTTCTAGTCCCAAGGAATGGAATATAAACATTGTCTACTGTATATTGAAATGTTGCTTACTGACCATGTTTACAAGGTAAGTTATGTGTGAAATATGGTCTGTATATAATGCAAAATTTTATATAACACACAATCTTGCATTTTTAGGTTTGCATTATAAATACCTTCTACTGTATTTAAGACATGATAATTTAAATTGATGAAAAGTTAATAAATCAGAAAGACATATAAGGTTAAAATGTTTGAATCATGTATGGTCAATACAACCACAACAGGCTCTTTAATTCACGATCAAACTTTAATCCATTTCCCTCCTTTCAAACTTTTCTGGTCCCCTTAATTTAGCATTTTCCTCAGTCATTTGAATTAAGTTATCTGTTGTACTGATTAATAACTCTTTCTGTGTATTTCCACTACTATTCTAATTTTAGTTGAAATTTATTGTTCTTTGTAGCATCCAGTTTTTTTTTTAGACCATTATTGTTAATTTTATGTTCTAAACCTTTAGTTGGTCATTGTTTCTGCTACTAATAGCTCATTCATTCTCTTGGAAATACACTATATTTCCAATGATGATTGGTCACTTGCGATTTTAGACGTTTTGTTAAATATCTGGAAAGATACATGAGGAATTATCCTGAAACTTCTGGAGTGTAAACAACATGATTGAGGTCATATATTTCCGCGAAGATTTTTTTCCGAAACCCCATAAGGGGTCGTGAACAAATTGAAGAAAAACGAATATATTTTGGATAACCCTGTAAAAACTACTATCTTCATAAAAATGAACACAGTATATTACAAGACCCACTTAATCATAATCTATAGTTTGAATGCTTTTGCAATATTAGTTTTTACAGGGTTATCCAAAATATATTCGTTTTTCTTCAATTTGTTGACGGCCCCTTATGGGGTTTCAGGAAAAAATCTTCGCGGAAATATATGACGTCAATCATGTTGTTTACACTCCGGAAGTTTCAGGATAATTCCTCATGTATCTTTCCAGATATTTAACAAAACGTCTAAAATCGCAAGTGACCGATCATCATTGGAAATATAGTGTATGCAAACTGATGTCATGAAAAAATTATGAAAATAATAATTAGAGTACAAAATATTCAAGAATGGAAATGTGGTATATTATATAATAAATTACATGCAATTAATCGAATAATAATAACATATAAAGTTTCTTAAAAGTAATGTTCTACAGAGTTTTGCGAGTTGTGTCTGTGGACTGTCAGAACCCTAATTTTTACCACTTGTTGAGTCTATGAAGTTCGTTAAAAAAAAAAAACTTTCATGATAAATAATTTATTATTAATTCAGTACATTTTTTAAAATTAATCTCAACTTAAATTTAAAAGGTAAAAAATATTAGGTATGTAAATTTTTGTTATTTGAAAAATATCTTATGGCACAATAAACTGAGTCATACCCATATGGACATGAAATATCCTGACTTTAATAACGGCTATACTGCTAAAACGTTCAACATAAAATGTACATTTTAATATGCAAAAGAAGTGTGTAAACAACTTTGAATGCAGCAGTAAGGTCCAAGGTTAATCTAATTATAGCTTTCTTGAAATAACTGTGAAGAAAACTTTAATGTAAAGATCGTATCAGCAGTTTTATAGTCAAGATAAAGACAGGTAAGAAATAGTAAAATTAAATAAGATAGCATGTAATATTAAAAGACCAAGATTTAAAAAGCAACATTATTTAGTTACTATTACGAGTAGCTTATGTTTCTGAAAAAATAACCCTAATAATTATTTACTCTTCTCTGAAACATAGGCTGTTACAATATTTATCCAATTAATCTTTAAACATAAAAAATACTATCATTTTTTCTAGATTCCAATATTTTATATACTTATTGGTATGTTTTTCTTCTTTTTCTAGGTGTCCAGTATATATTCATGCAAGCATAATTACAGTAATTGCCTTAATGAGTGATAAAGAAACCAACACTCCCTGACTTTTCTTATCATACTGAGTGTACTATACACCTTTCCTCTTATTTAATACAATTCTCTGTTTAAAAGAGGTTTGTATTGTTTAAAATTGCTGGTTGTTCAGAAAATTATGTGGAATTACTAGCATGCAACTTTACAGTGCATGGCAATTTTTGCTACAAATAACACCTTCCCAAAAACTATCATGTCTATTTGAACTCATCAAATCATTTCATAAGAAAAAATATAGTGTCTATCCCCAGTACTGTGATTCAGTTTAGCAATTTTAAATGGTGAAGAGAAGTGTATGAATTATTTCAGGTTCTGTATAAATATACTATAGCATTAGCAAAAACTATCTTGAGAATACAATGGAATAACATGATAATATTGAAGATTGTTAGAAAAAGTGTTTTATGTGCGTGTGTGTGCTAAGCTTCATAAGGTTTTTCAAGTTTGTTCCTTAATTTAATGAAACTTTGATGCATTTATTTTATTTTTGAGTTTATAATGAATTTTATTTCTAGATCATCACTTAAGCACATTGCTCTTGTTCAGGTAGCATCAACCCTATGGAACCAGACTGATATTAGAGCTTTAATAGAAGAATTCTCAAATTCACAATTACAGTCACAATCGAATGATAAGTTATTCGATCAAAATACTCTTATTGAAAATGGAAAAGAATGGACAAAGATTGAAGAAAAAGTACTAGAAAAAGTGACACAGCTTACAATACCAACATCTCTGAAAGAGAAAATATTATGTTTTATTCAACCAGTAGGCATACAAATATTAAAATGGATGAGATACCATCTTGAAAGCTGCGTTGTTGGTTTAGGTCTGCCAAATAAGTTTTCCTGGACAATTTATGGTACAATAGATAAACAGAAAACAGCAGAAATTTATATCAAAGATGAGGCTATGGATGTTATGACTCGTTATAAAATGGCATGTATTTACTGCTTAGAGGATGATATTCCAGAATTGTGGTATAAATTACCCGAAGACTACAAAATATCTTTTAATAAAGTAGAAAATACTGAAAAGAAGTTTTTAATGCAATTACTCATTTTTTGGAGACATTATATAAGAGAAAAGGCTAACAAGAAAAACATGATTAAAAGTAAAAGTCTTTTTTTTTCTGACCGATATATGTTTCAAAGTGCAGCAGAAAATGGTTATAAAGCAGCCACTGAATATTTTTTACAAAAACTAGACCAAAGAGAAGAGCTCTTGTTAAAGGCAGTCAAAAGTGTAAAATGTAAACATTGGGAAGAAGTATATCATGGCTATACAAAACCTCCTAAGGATCATTATGGTGAGGTTTTAAGTTTTCTACTTTCGCAGATGAGGGAAGACCAACAAATACTAACATTTCAAGAATGCGATTTTGCAGTATTGCAATGTTTGTTAGATTGGCCATGTCAAAATTTGCTTGTCGAAACAGCAAGTCGCTTGTGGGACTTACTTCCTAATGTGATATATAATAAGATATTGAGAGAAATTGTCAATAAAATAAGGATTTTTGACTGTAAGGGTTACAATTATCAAAAGATGTTTAGGAAATTATGGCAGCAAACCCCTCATTCTCATAAAAGTTTCTTTATAAATGATAATGCCTTGTTTTTTTATGCATTATTTCATCTATTGCAAAAAAAAGACAAAGAGAGCATTGAACTGATATTTCAAGATATAACATTTACTGAAAGAAATAAATTTATTTTTAGTGATTATGGTCGAAAACTTTTTAGAGGTATGATTTGTCAGGATGATTGGAATTTAATCAAATTCTTTGTTCCACTATGTTTGTCATCAAAGGATGAAATAATAAAATTTAAGCAGGAATTTGATGAGTTAAGTCCAAGAGGGCTACAACAGTATGGAAATTATATTTTTGTGTTAGATGACAATAAAGTGGAAGAATTCTTTCGAATCTTAGATGATTTCATTTGTATGGAAGATAAAAGAAAAAATTTAGATGAGGGTGACAGTAATCCACCTAAGAGACTTTGTAATATTGAACTCACTGAGTAATGTATTACACACAGAAATAGGTTGTGTTAAAAGCAGCAACAAGACATATTGCCAAATTGGTAGTACTTTTGCTTAAAGTTTAAGAGATGCAGGCAGTCTGAATATTTAAAATAATATAGGGTGAAACCCCCAGTAACTGATACTTTAAGGATTCTTACTTGTTCAAATCACTATTACAAAGTTTTAAATCTATTTTATACTTATCTCTATTTTAGGAAGGATATTAGAGATACATTAATAAATTATTGTTGGCAAAATTTAGAAAAAATATACATTTTATTATTAAATTAATTTTTTTCATAAATAGGGTTAAAAACTCTAGTAACTGACATTATCCCTATTTTGAAACACCAATAACTGACACAAATTGAACCAATGACTGACGCTTTATTTCAAAAGATTAAAATGCTTTTTAAAAAAAAACTTTATTCCTTATTATAAAAAACAAAATACATTAATATTTTTTATAAAAAGTGGTATTTAAATTTTAAAAGAGGCAGACAGTTATAATTTTTAATTGCTTTACTTTAAATTTAAACAAAAAAAGAAATAAACATTTGACATCATTTAATATAGTTTTTATTGTAACAACTCTAGTCTTGCAAAATTAATCTTTTCTTTTAAGCAAGCACAATGCATATATTGAAATGTTATTTTAAAAAATATATATATCAGGGATTTGTTTAGGAAAAAATTGAGTCCTTTAAAGGACCCTTCACAATTTTTTTTATTTCAAAACAGGACCCTTCACAAAACTATTTTCCTATAAACAGGACTCTTCACAAAACTATTTTCCCTTAAAAAGGACCCTTCACAAAATTCTATATCTTAAAAATAGGTTTTTCACAAATTTTTTTTCATCTTTAAACTGAAAATTTCACAAATTAATCATTTAAAAGTAAAATCTGACCTGTCACTGTTACACATATAAAGAAAATATATGTATATTTTACATCCATATATATATTCTTAAAAATGTATAAACAAGAACCTGAATATAACAATCATTTCAAATTCAGAAAATTATCACTAGATTTTTCACAAATATAAAAAGCTGTTCACAATTTCACAAAAACAGGACCCTGGGAAAAAAGTCTGGACAGACCCCTGTATATAATTGTTTTTTTTTTTTTTTTTCATTTGGCGATAGGCTGTTTTTATCTTCCTAATTATAGCTATATCACCCAAAATAAGATTATTACCTATAAGAATCAAAGTCCTATAAAAAAATTAACAGTTTTTTTTCCGCAGCATTGTCTGTTTTCAATGACCAAGAAAATGCATTTTTCATTTCGTATAAATTGTACTGTACAATATTCTCTATTGACTTCAAGAATACGTCCACTGTTAAACTTTCCATTGTAATACACAGCATAACAGCATTCTTTCTTCAGCTGAATGTTATATTTTATTTTTTCTAAGATTTTTTTTGTATAATCATCCAGATTTTTATTTGCATCCAGGTCCTAAGAGTCTGCATGTACAATATTTATTAAACTGATTTTGATTAAGCAGATTTATATTTTTTCTTTCGTCTTGGTAATAAACCACATTTTTTATTCTTAGCAAGGGTCGAAAAAAAATACTTTTATATTTTTTATTTACAACTACTTTATCGAAAAAGCTCTGTTGGCTTGGTCTACAGGCACAGGTAGATTTCGAATACGCAGACCGTGGGGTGCCTGTTTGCTGGGAATTTCAGAAGAAATGACCTTTTTGCCATGATGCAGCATTTGGAAATGCGCACTTCGAAACCTAACTTCTTTGCGGCAGGGATTTTTTTTTTTTTTTTTTTTTTTTTTTTTGCTATAAGGGTTGGTCCTATAAAAAACTTGTCAATATAAAAGTTTTAGATAATATTAAGAGGATTTATAATAAATTTAAGCAGATTTGATATCTTCTGAATTGACGAAGTTATGAAGTTTTTTTTCTAAAATCCCCTTTTTTCCCCCCACTTAGGGCCATTTTTAATGATATCAAAAGTCTGTCATACATAAATTTTCGGCCCTTTTCCTAGAAGTAATAATAACTTTAAACGGTTTCAATAAGTATCATAACTAAGAAATTATGGAGTTTTTTCTGTTTTCACAAAAAGACCCATTTCCCTCACCCCCCCTTGGTTTGATTTTGCGCATTAATGAACTTGACCGAGATTTTATGCCCTTTGATTTTATGTATCAGTTTGAAAGATATTTGTGCAGAGTTATGGGAGTTATTGTGTCCATAAAAAAGTGACGATAGATAGATAAAGTTTTGAACTGGGGCTGGTTTTGGGTTCTGGGAGTCATGATCGGCGTAGATCTGCAAAAATTTCAACTTAGGAGAAAATGTAATAGGTAGTATTTCTTATGAAATCTACCTAAAATGTAGTTAAGTACACCTACAGCTATGTGTTTTAAAAAGTAGCGACACTACAAGTTACTTTTTAAAAGTAGTCACTACTGCAATACTTTCAGACTTTGTCAAAGAGTTCAATTTATACTAGAAATTGAAGATGCAGATTAAATAATAAGCGACCCCTTGTTGTATCGCACCTGCCAGGATACAATTAAATAAATGTCACCATATAAATTAAAAATGATAATATACAAGAAAATGTTTTATGTTTGTCTCCAAATTGTTATTTTATACACACATTGCAAATATCATAGCACAATTATGTGATATATTATAATTTAGAAAATTACAGAAAAACAACTCTAAATGTAAACAATAAATAATTCCGAATAATAAGAAACCCAGCTTTAAAACATGAAGACCTAATAACGAGTAGGCAAGTGTTTCCAGCAAGTAAATGAATTCCTTTGGTAGGTTAATGCTTGACTTTAGCAGAAAGTGTCAATAGGAATAATCTATGGACTTCATGCGATGTGTTACTGTACACTGTAATTGGGATTCACAAATTGTTGAGCAAATCCAAATTTGCACAGAAGAAGCAAGTTTCGGTGACACAATTTGCAAAATGGTACTTTTTTTACCTTAGCATTAATATTAGCACAGTTTTGGCTACAAAATACTGCTTTTTTTTTATCACGCTACTCGCCAAACTACATTGTTCCAAAATATAGTGTGCTACACTACAAAGTACTGTAAAAAGTAGTGATCACTGTTATTTCGCTAGTTGTAGTGTGTTACTTCTGATCCCTGGGTTCAAGTTTTTCTTGTTTTTGCTTTTCATGCTCAAACTTTTGTTTCTGCTTCTGTTCTTCCTTGTTCTTTCTTCTGTTTATACTATTTTGTGTAAGATATGCTACCGATGCATTTGTCTTTTCTCAGGTTTTAAATTATTAGTAATGCAGGTATCCAATAATTGACATTTATGAACCATTAACTGACATGTGGTGTCAGACACTGGTAAAACAACTTAAATTTTAATGGTGTTTACTACAAGATAAATTTAATTTATTATTATGCATTTTTAAACAGTTTAAATAATAGATTTCAACTTTCTTTAATATAACCAATAACTTACACATTTGTCAGAGACTGGTGAAATGAAATTCCAGGAACCAATCATTGACACTCCCCATTAAGCTAAATTAAATAACTATAAACCCTAAGTCATGATGGCCCTGAAGTATCATATGCATCTTTAAACTATTTTATACAAGTATAACTTTAAGAAAATAGTCTAGGATGGTTGCATTACAAACAGATTAAAAAAAAAACACTTTAATTTTAGAAATAAGATGGTTGCTTCAAAATAGCACTTTTTGTATTCTAAAAAGTTCCTTTCTCATTAAATAAGTTCTTGGCACTCTAGTGGTTAATAAATTGACTCCAAATTAAAAATGAGGGTATAATTTATCACTAGATGACATTGCTTTGTAGATTTTTACAACAAAATGCTTATTTGAGTGAGATTTTTGTTGAAGTGTCAGTTACTGGATAGGTGTCAATAACTGGGCGTTTCACCCTACTTGAGGAATGCCAGTACAAATTGCCAAAACCAATTAGGAATTTTTCATAAGTGACTTCTAGAACTGGATCATCTGCTCATTTAGTTGTTTTTATTCTTTATTCTTTGGATTAATCAAAGGTGCAAAATTTCTGGTTGTCATCGGCAACAAGAAATTTGAAGCTGGAAACTAGATGAGATAAGTATACAATTACTTTTGTGGCTGAGTACTGTCTTTTGTTCTTGTCAGAAAATTGATGAAAATTACTCTCCCCATATTCAACTTTTTTACTTCTCTTCAGAAGAAAAGAAATTCTTTCCTGCCTTCCCTTGATCCTGTAATTAACCCCATAATTATTTAAACATGTCAGATTAGATTCTATTTCTAAGTACATTAGAACAAAAACACTTATTTTAAATGAAATCCTAGTTTATATTTAATGCATTCATTGATTTTCCATAAAGAGTTTGTATTAATTTTTTGTAATATAATGTTACCATATGTCATATAGTCATATTTTGATTAAAAGTTTTACAACTGTTAAACAATTCATAGATACAACTTCAATAATCTTTAATAATGGATAATGTTTTATTTATATATAAATCCAATCTGTGTTACTGATATGTAAACTGTGATAAATAAATTACAAAAAATGGCCAGTGTTATAGCTTCTGTTGATGAGCAAAGGATTTTCAACCAGTATAGAAAGTTGAAAAGAAACATACAGATGTAATAATGTTTGCAAAAGATAAAATTACAGAATTGAATTTTCTAAAGCTAAATGTTTTAACCCTTTAGCAGGCGGTGGTCACAAAAAAGGACACCTAATTTTAATTCCAAAATTGACAAACGGCACCAAGAATATTTAATTAAAATTTTCCTTTTATAAAGTAAGGGAAAATCAGCAAGTTATTCTTCTATAAGGAAATCGTTTGTAAAATCTGGTGTCAATATATTATTTCATTATTTTACAAACAGATTTATTCCGCGCCAGAAAGGGTTAATAGTGAGGATGTGCCAATAGAAACAGCAAGGAAACAATTTAATATAGGAAACATAAAATTAAATAAACATTTGTTTTCTAATTAAAGATTTGTGTTCTGAAATTGAAAATTTATTTTATCATCCGTCTGTTTATTTTGTATTTATTCCAACTATATTCCATATTTTCAGTCAACTGGTATGACTTAGAGATAGTGAGGTTTTATTTTTGTAGCCTTTCTATTTTCCTACTAACCACTTTCTATTGAAAATATAACTGTTGATAAACAATAGGATTTAATGTCAACAATGTGTAAGTGTGACATCACATTTACTTGTCACATTTGTTACATGCTCACAATTTTTGGCCAATAACCATTGCTGATTGCCTTATCTGTTTATTAGAGATGATATTCATGAATATACCTCACCAACAAATATTTAGCATGACTTAATTCCTAAAAATTATTCTCTACCATGCTAGAGGCTTCTCCCAACTTACAATCTTCATGGAAGTTTACCAAGACCTCTCTAAAAGCAGATGAATATAAGTGTTCACATCAATATTCCTTATTTTTGGTTTTGTATACTACTTTTATAGTTCAGTTTTCTAGAGGGGTGTAATAATGTAATAAGCATTTACAATTATAAAAATTTAAAAGGAACAGAATTGTTCTATTTTTAGTGAGAAACTGTGAATATATATATATATATATAGATAGATATACAGACGTCATTTATAAAATATATAACACATAAAACGCACATAAAAATTAGATAAAACTTTGGAATTATAGATTAAACGTATTTCCAGATGTCAAACCATGTTTTTAAATAGATATTCACTTATCACAGTTTTTAGCATTACATCGTCATTGTTTATCCATTTGCAGATAGAAACTCATATCGTCATATCGTACCTGTTATTAATGCACATTTAGATGGCAGAATCCCATAATGTTGAAAATAGTTTATTGTGTCAAGTTCTGTAGATGGAGATCTTTATTTTTTATTTTTTTATTTTTTCAAAATGAGAAAGAAAACACAATTTATATCCTTCATTAAAAAAATTAAATTGGTGGTTTAGCCGCAAAATAAATAAAAGTGGACTATGTTTGTTGTGTGCTAGTTCTGTATTTGAAATGAGTGGTGTCATGCTTTTGTATTTTGGCCTTAAAATCCATTGTTTGGTGGCAGTTTTTATATAATATACAGCGTGTCCACGTATAACCTGACCGACCTTTATTTTCGCAACCGTTGGTCCTAGATGCATACTTCCAATTACAAAAATGGTTTAAATAAGGTAAAGAATTACTTTTAAAGCAATTTGGGTCAAGAAAATCATTTATTAAAAAATTACGAATTTTAAATTTTTATACGGTCCCCGGTCCTATAAGTGATATTTAGTAAAAATTTACTGTGACACTAACAAGTAAGACAAAAAAAGTCCCATTCGTCTAACATTAAAATTGACCGAGTTATGAAACTTTGAAATGCATGACTTATACCACTTTTATGCATCTCACAACAGATGATTTCTGCCATGCTTTCAGGGGTCGTATATAAAGTACTCAAACTTATTTCAAGATATCTGCACTTTGAAAGAAATCGTACAACTATTACGATTGAGTTAACTTTTATTAGTTACGTTTCAGATTAGTTAAAATAATTGTATTTTAACATATGTTTTATTTTGTAAGGATTTGAGGCTATGATTTCTTTTAACAAAAATTATGTTATTTTCATAATGTTTTATTTAATTTTCAACGATCGTCTTTCCAATTTAAAATTTGTACTTGAACTTTAAATCACTTTCAAATGTTCGATCGAAGTTAAATTTTAGATGCTGACTTAAATCCGATGACAATGTCGACGCTTACCATCTTATACATACTTATATGGAGGATAACGCAAAAGAAATTCGGATAGATTACCGTCAACAAGTTTAAGAAAGTTTTTTAGATTAGATAGCATAAACTTGCGATGGTTATGTTTTTTAACTTTTATAATTACGTTTTATGTATTTTTTAACGCTGAATAAAAAAAGTTACCTTCACTTTTAACCATCATGTCAGGATTTTTCACAAATCTTAAATTTCAAGGTTAAAAAATAGCTAGAATCTGATACTATAAAATAGATGTAAGACTTTTTTATTCAGTTTAATTTTATTTAATTCAATAATTTATTCAATTTTTTGGCTTATACTGGGTTTCTTACAGCTAAACAGCTCAGGGGTCCGATGAGGTTGAGAGGGGAGGGGGGATCAATTTTAACTTTGAGCTTTTTAACTTTCAAATTTGCGATTTGAGAAAATGATGTGATTGTTTAAAATGAAGGTCATTTTCAGATTCAGCGATAAAAATTACATAAGAATCAATTTTCAAAAGCTAGAAAACATGGCACAACCCAAAATTTGAAAGACAGTGTAATCTAACAGCATTTTAAAATCTGTATCACTTTGTAAAGAATTGAGGCTGTTGTTTTTCATCATTTTATGTAACAAAAATTCTGTTATTTTTATCCTCTTATATGTTCAGTAGAAATTGTATATTTTGCATTAATATGTCAGAATGATTATAGCTTTCACATTTATATTAGATTGCAATGTTAATTTTGGTCTCAACTGTTTTTTTTATATATCGGACGATCATTTATATTTCTACTACATTTGTGAATGACCCCTATTTCGCAGCAAAAAATATACTCCAACTTTAAACAGCTATTACTCGGTCAGTTTTAATGTTAGATGAATGGGACTTTTTTTGTTTTACTAGTTAGTGTCACAGTAAATTTTTACTAAATATCACTTATAGGACCGGGGGCCCGTATAAAAATTTAAATTTCGTAATTTTTTAATAAATATTTTCTTGACCCAAATCGCTTGAAAAGTAATTATTTACCTTTAAACCATTTTTGTAATTGGAAGTATGCATCTAGGACCAACGGTTTCGAAAATAAAGGTCGGTCAGGTTATACGTGGACACGCTGTATATATATATATAGGAAGTGGCTGATGGAAAAAATAGACAAGTACCTTATTTTTAAATGTGTTTGAATCATCTGTGCTTCTATTTAAATTCTAATACAATAGACTCCTTCAAATCTGCTATTCTAATATCCACACATTGCTGCAGGTGAAAACAAAGAAACTTATAGTTAAGATGTAGGGGGGGGGGGGAATTCAAGATTTTCTAATTTTTATATAATTCCTTACACATTTTAATATGGAATTCTGGTTAATATGACTGAATTCAGGCTCTCTCATGAAAAAAATATAAATTTATTTTTAAAAAATAATAGTAAAAGTTTGTGCTGATATCAGTGGCAATTGCAATCTTTTTAGTAAATACAATTATTAATTAATCAAGCTCTTTTGGTTATTAAGTCCTCCTAAACATCAAATAAAACTTCATAATTTTAAGGATTTGGTGTAATTTTTTAGTGTATCTTTATGAGGCGAGTTTCATTGAATGGTTCAAGAAAAATTTATTATGCATATTTAGCTATGCATTATTTACTTTACCTTTACTTTTAATATTGTATTTTTTTTTCTTTTCTTTATTTTATAATACAGTAAAACCTCCATAACGGACATTCCCGAATAGCGGACACCTCTACTTAGCAGACACTGTTTCGATTCCCAACACCTACATAGTTATACATTTTTACTTCTGAGTAGCGGACACTTCCGAATAGCGGACAAATTTCGCGCTTCCGAGGTGTCCGTTATTCAGAGGTTTCACTGTATACTTAATTATTTTAATATTTTACTTTATTGTAAGCATTCATTATAATTTCAAGTGCATTATTACATTCAGGGCCCTCACTAAGGGGGAGACTTACCCCTCCCCCCTCCCAAACATTCACAAGTGTAGCACTTGGCAAATTTACAAACTTTGATGAATTTGATTAAAACTTTAATACAAACTATAATACGCTATTTCTGATAGACTTGGCAAAAGTTACAAATCTAATTGGGAAGATTTTAAAACTTTTTATAAATAAGAGCTATGGGTCAGACAAATGGTCGTGTCATTTCCACGATCATATGACATGGTCATCGGTCCATGTCAAATCAACCAAAAATTTTCAATATTCAACCTGACCATTTTATATATTATTGAAACCTTCAGGAATCACTTTCCCTGATGATAGAAATGAGAATATACTTTTATAATTTTTTTTTATCTCAGTAAATTTTCATACAATTAATTTTTTTAATTTAAAAAAATCATCATTTTTTGGCTTGTATAAGTGTTTTCAATTTTCAATTTCTCAAGTTCTATCAGGCGTAGAGAGTTGTTTGACCTCTCATTTTAAAGAGAATTTCATAAGGTTTAATTTGATATGCAAGTTGACTATGCGTGATTTTTAAAAATTTAATTTAATTTAATTTTAATTTTTTTAAAAATTTTGAAAAAAATATATGTTATTTTGTAATATTATAATCTTTAAATTCTGAAAGTTTTAGAGTAAGATCTCAACGGGATCAGCAGTTATAAAAAGATAATGTTTAAAATGAATAAAACTATGATCTCTTTAGCACAATCATAAAGTTGGCCAGGTGCCAACTTTAAATATCAGCCCCAATTAGTGTTTAACATTAGTTTTTTTTTAACATAACTGCTGATCCCATTGAGATCCCACTCTAAAACTTTCAGAATTTAAAGTTTATAATATTACAAAGAACATAATTTTTAAAAAATATTTTAAAAACACTATTTTAAAATTTTTTTAATTTAATTAAATTAACTTATTTAAAATCAAGCAAAGTCAACTTGCATATCAAATTAAGTCTTATGAAATTCTCTTTAAAATGAAGGGTCAAACAACTCTCTACGCCTGACAGAACTTGAGAAATATAAAATTGAAAACATCTATACAAGCCAAAAAATGATGATTTTTCTAAATTAAAATAATTAATTGTATGAAAATTTACTGAGATAAAAAAAATTATAAAAGTATATTCTCACTTGTATCATCAGGGAGAATGATTCCTGTAAGTTTCATCAAAATCTAAAATGGTCAGGTTGAGTCACTGGTTGATTTGACATGGAATGACCCCTATATTACATTTTCTAATTGTGGTAACTTGGCAAAATTATAAAACTAGTTGGCAAACTTGTTAAACTTTCTTCTCTTTAAATCAAATCTTTATATGGTCTAATCTTGCATACAAATGGTTTGTATACAAGTTTAGATCACTTTCTTTTTTTCTTAAGGCCACTTTCAAAAGGTCAAAACATTCTAATGCAAAACATTCTAATGCACTTTTGAAGCTTATTTTTCCATGAAAGTGAATGAAATTTGGAGGCATGACTGTTCAAGTAAAAATGTGTTGAATGATGTTTTTCAATTTTTCTGTCACTATAATAGAACTCGAGTTTCAGCCAATGGGCTTTCGCATTCTGCTTTTTCGTCACTTCTGTCCGAAAACAGGCTCAAATGCTTATTTTGACGCTTTTTTATGAAAATTATCCTGCTTTATAGGAAATCAAAAAACATTCTTTGATTTTCTATTATAAAAATAAATGAAAAATCGTGTCTACCAGCTTCAACTCTATTTTTGAAAACAAAACCGTTTTTTTGTTAAAAATGCAAGAATAGACAAATAAAATTGTCTTAAAATAATTTTAAATTGTCATAAATTCATAAAATATGACGTTTTTTGAATCTCCAACTACCGTGACACTCCACTTATGACAACACTTTTCATGTCCCAAGAATGTTGAGATAACGCGGCCTGACTATATATGAATTTTTAAGATAAATTAGTTATTAATATTATTTCATAGTACATCAATTAGTAAAGATAAAAATGGGAAAATATGCTAATAAATTGGCGTGAACTATTTAGTTTTGCTTCTCAATGAGTTGGCAAATACTGAAATTTGACTTGGCAATTTGAAGTCCTCTCCCCCAAAATAAAAAGTCTTAGCGATGGCCTTGATTACATTCAAATTACTGTTTAAAAAATGTAAACAAAACAATGACTAGAAATCTGCAAAATTCTAAAATATGCATAATCTCTGATCAAAAGCTATGCGAATTTGAGGGAATCTACTGTATATGAATTTTGTCAGTACTGGAAGATTTATTAATTTTTTCCTTGGGCAGAATTTTTTATTATAATGATGATTGTTGAAAATGAAAGTTGTTACAGTGATGGAACAGCTGCGCCAATTGCTCCAATTGCGCCAAAACGATAATGCTGCGCCATTCTGCGCCAAAACGATCATTTTTCAACAAAATTGCGCCCAACTGCGCCAATTCGATAATTTTCTTCTAGCAACATTTTGCCATAAGAAAAATTTCGTCATTCTTCGCGGTACGAAATCCCATCTTTAAAGTGCCTGTTACGATTCGAAACGTGCTCGCGCGCGCCGATCAGTCGATCCTCTGATTGGATTGAGTTTCCTGCAAAGGAACCAACTATATATGACTAGAGCTTAGCAGCTAGGAAGCTCGGCTCGCGAGACACCAATCACAGTCTGCTACAGGGGTGATTCTGGTCCGAATTTTCCGAAAAATTAAGGCAATGGTTTCCGAAAATATATATATATATATATCGGTCATAAATCCGAAAATTCGGACATAAAATGTATTTTGGTATTTCGGCAAATGATCGCCGAAAAAAATCAATCTCGTCATTCGTTCGAAGAAAAGTCGGCAATTTTGTCAAAGGATCGCGGCATGATCGAAGAAAGGAAAGACATGACTTTCGTCAGAAAATCGCAAAAAAACGGCCAATTTCGTCAAAAACATTGCGAAAAGCGGCAAATTTCGTCAAAAGATCGCGAAAAAACAGCAAATTTTATCAACGGATCGCGGGAAAAACGTTACTTTCATCAGAAAATCGAAAAAAACCGGCAAATTTCGTCAAAGGATCGCGAAAAAACGGCAAATTTCATCGAAGGATCGAAATTTAAACGACAAATTTTGTTAAAAGATCGCGAAAAAACGGCACATTTCGTCAAAAGATCGTGAAAAAACGGCAAATTTCGTCAAAGGATCGTGAAAAAACGGCAAATTTCGTCACAGGATAACGAAAAAACCGCTATTCGTCAAAGGATTGCGGAAAACCCGCAAATTTCATTAGAAGATCGCGAAAAAACGACAAATTTCGTCAAAGGATCGCGAAAAAACGGCAAATTTTGTCAAAGGACCGCCAAAAAACGCCAAATTTCGTCAAAGGATCGCGAAAAAACACCAAATTTTGTGAAATGATCGCGAAAAAACGCCAAATTTCGTCAAAGGATCGCGATAAAGCGGCAAATTTTGTTAAAAGATCGCGAAAAAACGGCAAATTTCGTCAAAAGATCACGAAAAAACGGCAAATTTCGTCAAAGGATCGTGAAAAAAAAACGCCAAATTTCGTCAAAAGATCGTGAAAAAACGGCAAATTTCGTCACAGGATAACGAAAAAACCGCTAATTTCGTCAAAAGATCGCGGAAAATCGGCAGATTTCATCGAAGGATCGCGATAAAACGACAAATTTTGTTAAAAGATCGCGAAAAAACGACAAATTTCGTCAAAGGATCGTGAAAAAAACCGGCAAATTTCGTCAAAGGATCGCGAAAAAACGGCAAATTTTGTCAAAGGATCGCGATAAAACGACAAATTTTGTTAAAAGATCGCGAAAAAACGCCAAATTTCGTCAAAGGATCGTGAAAAAAACGCCAAATTTCGTCAAAGGAACGCGGAAAAACGGCAAATTTCGTCAAAGGATCGCGGAAAAACGGCAAATTTCGTCAAAGGATCGAGGAAAAACCGCAAATTTTGTCAGTGGGGTGCGGAAAAAAATCATTGTGCCGGGAGTGGATTCCCCGTCTCCCTTGTTGTAACCTTTCAGAAAATTTGTTGTGAATTTCAGATTTTTTTTTTACTCAGAATTACCCCTGAATCAGATGCCAGTTAGATTGTGGTGTAAATCGCCCAACAGGTGGCGCTATTGCACTTCATTTATCACGATTTCTGAAATAGCTATATCTCAAGAATTAATGCACGGAATTTCATCAAACTTCATATTATGTTAAACCTTGACATAAATATATTCTTATTAGATTTGGATGTATACTGACCAACAGGTGGTGCTGCTATTCTCTGTTTTTCAGAATTTCCGCGATAGCTCTATCTCAAGAACGAGTAGATTGTCATTTAATTTTGGTTACAAATGATTTGATTGATATAGAAAAAAGTTTTGTGATAGCTGTAACAGTTTTTTTTTTTTTTTTTTTTTTTTTTTTTGGTGTGTGTGTACGTTTTCTCTAAAAAGCTTTTTCATGCTTAAAAGAGAGGGATTTTGCAGCTCCATAATAGTTATTTTCTGCTAAAAAACCGTTTTGCTGCTCCGAAATGAGCGATTTGCTGCTCCGAAATGAGTCATTTGCTGCTCCAAAATGAGTCATTTGCTGCTCCAAAATGAGCGATTTCTGCTCCAAAATGAGCGGTTTGCTGCTCCAAAATGGTGTTTTGCTGCTCCAAAATGATGATCCTGGTGTTCCATCACTGTTGTTAACTTTTGTGCTTTCAATCAGTTTTTTATTTATTAGAAGAGTCATAGAAATGCAAGTTATAAGAAAGCTTGAAAGTGACCTTTAATATTCCTTATGTAACATTTTGGAACTCTAGATTTATTTTGTTTTAAAAAGTGTACAACTTTTTTATATATGTGAATTTTCTAGATGTTTTTTATTTATATATGCATTACAACTGTGAATAATTTTGTGTAGAAGGTTGTCAGTAGAGGATTTATTATTTTTCGCTTGTGCATAATTTTTAATATGATGATATTGGCAAATGAAAGTTTTTGACTTTTGTGCGTTCAGTCAGTTTATTATTTGTTTGAAGTGTCATTGAAATGCAAGTTATAATAAAGCTTGAAAGTAACCTTTAATATTTCTTATATTTAAACATTTTGGAACTCAAAATTTCTTTTGTTTTAAAAAATGTACAACTTTTTTATGTGGGAATTTTCTAGATTTTTTTTTTTGTTTATATACCCATTACAACTGTGAATAATTTTGCGTAAAAAATTCTTCAAGACACCACGTTTACTTTAGTGTTTTTAAGTGGTGGTCTTTTATTAACTGTAATACTTGACAATATAATAAAATGTTTTTAATATTCCTTATGTAACATTTTGGAACTCTAGACTTATTTTGTTATAAAAAATTTACAACTTTTTTATGTGGGAATTTTCTAGATTTTTTTGTTTATATACTCATTACAACTGTGAATAATTTTGTGTTAAAGATTCTTCAAGACATAACGTTTACTTAAGTGTTTTTAAGTGGTGGTCTTTTATATAACTGTAATCCTTGACAGTATAATAAAATGTTTTGATGAATTGCTTGTAACCTCTTTCCATCCAATAAAATGGTATAATTAACACTAGAACTACCATGAGCCATCATTTTGATGGTTACCAAATGAATACATTCCGATTCGAACCAGAAGACCCCCACGAAGGGCACTCCCCCGGGCCTATATCCCAAGTGCAGATAATCAACAATCAACCCAACCCAACCCGATTCGAACCAGAAATATTTTTTAAAAATAAATTAAATGGAAAACTCGCAGAAATATGTTAAATGAATAAGGTAATTAGTTTTAAATAAAAATTCTGCTGTGAAATAATTTTATAAAACTTGAGTAAAATTTCTAGTAGTTCTAGTATTAAACATGTGTTATGTGTGATTTTGTTTTTAGACTTATTTAAGATTGAAGAGGGAAGCTAAATTAATAATTTTAAATTTTTACTTTTAAAGAAAAAAGAGGAAATTGTCTTTATTCATTTGGAAGAAAATGTTAGTTCAATTTACACCAGCTTTTATAGTTCATTAAAATGCTTTGTTTATTATTTACATATCATTTCAGAAACATTAATTAGAAATATTTTGCCCATATCATTTGAATTATACATCAACATACATAGGTATGGTTTTGAAAGATTAATGGTTGTTGTTTAAGAGATTCTGTAGTGTTATCCAATTTTGCTGTTTTCCCATTTATAATTTATTTATTACAGATGAAAAACTCATTTCCTGAGGATTGTTTTCACTTGTCTATTTTATAATTAAACTGAGAAGCATTGTAGTTACACTACATTTTTGATTAATTATCTTGCATATTCATCCATATAATTCAAGATGCAATTATGAATATTTTTGTAAATTTTATATAAAAACAATTCTAATTTTGAGTTTTTTGTATTTTTAAATAAAACCATAAAACTTGTAAAAACATAACTCGTTTATAGTAGAATCCTATCTTAGCTTAAAAGATTTAGTGGTTCCTGAAAAAAAATTGCACTACACATGAACAGTACACTAGAGATCAATGTTGCCAACTTAGACACTTTTTGTAATTAAAAACCTTTCATTTTGCCTGTATAGTTTTATTATTTTATTTTATCACCCATGGTCTGTGGGATGCAGGTTGAAGACTCAATTTATAATAAGTAAATAAATATTTTTGTATCATTTTAAAAGAAATTGAACATTTAGAAAAGTAAAGGGAAAAAAACTAATTTCTGTTCAATAAGTAACTTTGATTAAAACTTTTTTTTGTGCTATAAGTAGTGTGATGGTAATTTTTTTCCTGAAAATTATTGATACTTTAACTGACCAAGTCACTTGGAAATTCCTTTTTAAATCATTGTTACAGAGTTACTACACTACCAGGAAATCTGGGGGGGGGGGAGGGGAGGCAGTCCTATGGGACAGTTATTTTATAATATCTCATTTGCATTTCAATATTTAATTTTTTTCTTGCATTCGATAGCTGAGGTCAATCGCTATGCAGGCCTTTTTTACTTTTTTGATTTTGGTAAGGGTGTGCGTAGCAGTCAACCTCAGCTATCCAATGCAAAAAAAAAACATTTAAAAATATTGAAATGCAAACAAGATTTTCTAATTGTCCCATAGGATTAACATTAGTGAGCAGGTGTACTTGCGTGAGTGAAGCAGCCTCTTAAGCACTCAAAAATCAAAACAAAACTTTTGTATATTTTTTCACAATGTGCATTATAATAGACAGCAACAATTGCTTCAATGAAAGGATTGAGCTTCATCCTGCGCCACAAATGAGTAGTTTTCTGAAAAGTTCAAACTTATAACAGCTTCATTCTCTTTGATATTTTCTTTGAGGTAAGTATAATATTTTGATTGTTGACAAGCAATAAATGTCTGTCTTTTAAGTATCAACTGTTCACAGAAACTTTCAACAAATTCATCTGTTGTTTTTGTTATAGTTACAAAGCTGCATCTGTCGACAGAAATCCATTGCTTATATGTAATGTTGTCTATCATAGCCTCTTCAAAATGATTAGAGTTTTTCTTCAATATTCTTTATACCACGACAGTTTTCACATTGATTAAGCTGATGATTAGATGATGCTTCTGAGCACATTATTTGTGACAGACATACTTTAAAATCACCCAAGATTGGCATCACCATCAATTGGAATATCTTTGAGTTTACAGAATACTATGATTAGTTTTGTGTTCTGGTGTGTGATGCACACACAAACTGAGTGAGTACCACTACCACCTGTCAATACACAATTTTTTGGTCTCAGTTCTGCAAACTTAGAAAATCCAATTTTAGGTGTTGGGGGTGGGGGATGCTTCTCTTTGAATATTTCATATGTTTCTTTTAAATTAACAAAAACTAACCTTTTTTGAGCATGAGAGTATGCTTACTCATCGCATCTATTTTCATAGACACAAAATCTTTTTTATCGGCATTATTTGGATTATTTCAGCACTGTTATAAAAGTCTTATCACCTTATCCAGTGGTAGCTGTTGCAATGTTTTACCTGCTGGTTCAGGACAAGACATTGTCTTTTTCTTTCACTAGAACTTTTGTTTTTCTTCCCACTCTATAACTTACACTAAATTCTTACTGTATTCTTTGGCATGTCCAACTCTTTGGCAAATGTGATTAAAATAAAAAACTGTATGTGCACTTTTAAATTGTCTTTTAAGCTGCAATAGGATTTCTGTATCCAGATCATTTTTAGCCTGAACTTTAATTGCTGTTTCACCTACTTGTTCATGTGTTAGCTTTTTCACTGCCTTTAACAGTTTCCTTTTACAATAATCTAGAGAATGCATTTGCTTTTTTGCAGTAGGAGACTCTTCAATATTAGAAAGTAGGTCAAGTAATGTAATGATACATCGGGATTTGTAAAGTCATCATCAATAGTTGAGGTTTCAGGAACTTCTACATCTTCTACCTCTAACAATTTCTCCTGTTTTAAAAGTTGCTTTCTGCTAGTGTCACAAATTTTCATTTCTGAAGTGATACATGGTTTTAAATGAAACATCTAATCATGCACTGGTCTAAGATTTTTTAATAGTTTTATGGCCCATTTTCATAAAAGAATCAGATCAGTACATACTTAAATTCATATATTTTTTAGTAGTCTCAGCCATAACACTTTATATATATATATATATACCGGGTGTCCTAAAAAGGACCGACTGATTTTAAAATTCAATAACTTACAAACGGTGACATATATTTAAAAAATTCTTGCAGGAGAGTGATGTACGATGTCAGGAGTTTTTTTACTGCGATTCCCGGTTTTAGTTTGAATTTTCATCAATAGATGGCGCTGAGAGCAATAGGCGCTCAGTCGAGACCAAAACTGAAATCAGGAGGTTACATGTATGGAGTGGGTCTCTTTCACCAATACAATTTTTGTTAGAGCCCGATTCTGAACTGAGACGGTATGACTTCAATATTGTAGGCAGGGAGAGTCAGAGCAACAATAGGAAAAAGTATTGTTTCCACGAAAACGACTTCTACCAAATAGAAATGTGTAACGACAGTGTTCAAAATATCAATTTTTTTTAAACTTGTTACATTCCAAGAAGGATAAGGTCTTTTAAAAATGAGTGTCTTCTTTATTCATCAATTTTATTTTCTTTCTAAGACTTTCCAGCACAATTGAAAAGTGTTTATGCACTTGGTTTATCGGACGGTCTTGCCATGCTCTAACTTGTGTAAATATATTCAAATTGCCATGTATGTATCTTATATAGTATATTGAGGTTTACCCTGTAGTGCTCTGTATTGAAAACGAATTTTGTAACAATTATAGTTCGGTTACAGGGGCACTTAAAAGCATGCCCGTTTTATTGTGGTCAGTGGGATAAATCCTCTGCACTGTATTTTAATGAGGTTACACTATTTCAAACTTATTGAAAATAATATATAGCACTAAAGTGCACTAAAAGATGCTTGCAATCGAATATTGCATGTGTAGAACTTTTAATTCGTTTACAAGGCCACCCAAAATAGTTTCATTGCATGATGGTACATGGGAAAAAATCGTTTACGGTGTATATTAATGATGTTACACCATTACAAACATAATGAAATTGATTTACATTTATGAAGTGGATATGTTTTCTGTACAATATGGAGTGTAAAGCATTTATCATTCATTTACAAGGCTACGCAATTAATTCTGCTACATAATGGCCTGCGGGGAAAAACGGTTTGATGCGTATTTTAATTATGTTACAGTATTTCTAATATAATGAAACTGATATACATTACCAAGGTTTACTGAAAGATACTTGTTGTATAATATGATGTACATTTTTCGTTCATTTACAGGGACACGCGAAAGATTTCGTTTGAAGTACTGTATCAGGAATACTGTCTATAGGCGATAATTGCTGGAAGTGCGCTTTCAGTTATGGTAAGCAGTTTAAAAAACATTTTTGCATACTACGTGATGTGTATAATGCTATAGATCATATACAGGGCTACACAAAAGAATTCGTAAGCATTGCCAACTATGAGCGTGAATTCCAGAAAAGAGTTTTTTATTCGAGCTATGTTATGCATTTTAATGATATCATTTACAGGGCCACGCAAAGAACTAAATATATGGCCGCTGATGGATGATAATTGCTGGAATTGCTATATCAGTAATTTTTACCGTGTTTCTCGCCTGAATTAAAATTTAGTTTTATATTTGGCATGTAAAAAATTTGTAGGTAATATACAGGACTGTACAAAAGAATTCTAATATGTTTCCTTCTATTACTAGAAACCTCTGAAGGTGAATTTTCAACTGCATTATGTTTTTACTTATTAAACTAAACTTTAGAATACTATGTAGAATATGTACAGTTTTATAGGTCATATACAGGGCCTTTCAAAAAAAGTGGAGTACTTTTTTGGCTATGGGTAGTAATTACTGAAATCTTGTTTTAAAATGTGTTATGCGTTTTCTAAAATGTTTAATTAGATATACTCTTTCATCTCATGAAATGGTGAACTTATTGTGGCGTTTTTAACGCATGGCGAAGTAAAATTAGAACGAATTATTTTGAGTTGCGGCAATTTTCTTTTGCATTCTTAGGGTTTCGTTCATCTCACGAAACCTTATTACTCCCGCTTCGTTGTTTGTCCATCACAGAGGCGGTTCACAGAAACTATTTAACTTACAGAGCTGAAGCTTTGTGTACTTATAGCTGAATACCTGCTATGAAGTTCAAAATCATAAAATTTGAAAAAAATCGTATTATTTTATATAGAAATAAAAAACCAAAAACCTATCAGCCTTTACCTATTAAATTTAAACATTTTTCGTTATAGCAGTTACCAACAATTAAAAATCCACAAAAAAATTCTTTCTACAATAATTAATTTTCTATTAAAATATTTCCCCGTGAAAAATGAAAATGAAATAAGAAGTTCCACCAGTTGAAAAAAAAAAAGATTAATATGACGTGATACTGGTAATTAAACGGAAATTTTCAAACATTTCTCAATAATACAAGGAGTGTAAGTATGTGTAAATACAGAAAGCAGCTTAATATGACGTCATTAGAGAATTAAAATGAAAATTAATCTGACGTCATAACGGATTTTCAAATGTTTCAGAATAATACAAACAGAGTATCAATATGAGTAATAGAGAATAGTAAATATATAAGTTTGAGGAACATATTGAATCATGATAAAAACTCGATTATGGAATATTGGCATATTTTAAAATTTTGAAGGTCTCTATACCACATGTTTCATTTTGAAATTGATTTTTTTTTATCGGATTTGATCCAGATGGCAGATATTATTATGACAGAATATAATAGCGGGCTTAGCCCGCTATCTGGAGCCAGTTCAGATATTCGAAAAAACGAGAAAAATAGACCGGCAAATTTTTACTTTATATAAAACATTATTATTATTATTATTATTATTATTATTGGAAATGAAATTTATTTGGATTTGTTAAAGAAAGGATAAAGTGTTTTGAAAGGAATATTAAACGAAACCCTTTATGCGATCTTCGATCACACTTACTCACTTGTTATGAGAATAACAATCCTGTTTAGAAGATTTTGATTACTTCTTCTTAAAGCATCACTTGTAAGAATTTATTTATTTATTGCCTTAATTTCAAGAACTTACACAAAAAGTCGCAAATGAAATGGATATTCAAAAAAATAATACGTTGTCAAATGTTTCTCTCACCATTTATTTACCAGAAATACAAAGCTCTTCCGAAGATAACAAATTATTACTACAAAATAAATATATGCATACAGAAAGTGTATTATACTGTAAAAGGAAAGTTTTATGTATAATAAATCAGAATGACTATATCGATTGGATAAATGACGGTGTCACTATTTTTTATAGAGAAATTGATAATGATAACAAAGTTAATAAAGAAATAATAAGCAAAATAACAAAATAAATATTTTCAAATATTTTCGAACAGTTAAAAATGTTTCTATAATATAACTGATCATTAAACTTATATAGCTAACAAAATTAACCAAACAGATGAAGAAAATTACATGGGATAAATACAGATTTGTAAAATTCTATAAACATATCAACTCTTTATAACTCATATTTAAAGGAATGTGAATGCCTCAATCCAAGGAGAAAAGGGTAAAAACCAGAAATTAGACGCGTTCAATCACATTACGATATTCTCAAAATGCCCACCATTCGACACAATCATATGTCTTAAACGGAGAACAAAATTACCACATACGTTCTGCAAAGTTCTTTCTGAAATAGCTTCGCATTCATGAGTAATGATTTGTTGCAGTTCAGTAATAGTGGTGGGATTATGTCTGTGCACTGCATCCTTTAGGTAGCCCCATAGGAAGAAATCGCATGGATTGAGGTCCGGCGAACACGGTGGCCAATCCATACCTGTATCGGTTGCATTTTGATAATGCAATGCAATGACACGGTTATCAAAATATTCATTGAGGAAAGTGAAAACATCAGCTGTCCGATGAGGTCTCGCACCGTCTTGCATGAACCAATCTGTTTGTAAATTACCTAAGGTATTCAACATGGCCACAAACTGGTGCAATATTTCGATGTATCGACTTGAATTTACAGTTTCCTCCAAAAAAAAGGCCCAATAATTCCACTGCTAGATAAGGCTGCCCACACAGTAATTTTTTGTGAGCAGACTGATCGTGGCACGCACACATGAGGTTTCTCAGTTCCCCATATCCTCCAATTCTGTTTATTGACGAAACCATCCAGATGGAAATACGCTTCGTCAGAAAACCAAATTTGGTTTGCGTCAATACCCCCTTCATCTATCAACTGTAGCATTTCATTTGCAAAAGTTAGTCTTTTTTCTTTCATAATGATAGGAAGTGGTTCCTGCGTTTGTATTTTGTAAGGATACATTTCCAAGCATTTTCGCAGAATTTTGTGCGTTGCGGTTTTACTCACTGAGCATGAAGCTGCAATTTTACGGACCGATATTCTCGAATCTTGATTAATATCATTTTTAATAACATCTACGTTAGATTCAGTCATGGCCGATTTATGTCGTCCAACATTGTCTATCAAATCGTCGGCAACACTACCGGTTTTTACAAATTTCTCATACAATTGTTTAATTGTATTTGGATGCGGAGCATTCCTTACGTTAAATTTCTCTTGGAAACTTCTTCTTGTAGCTATTGTGCTTTGATCCAAGCGGTAGTACTCTAGTATTATAAATATTCTTTCTTCCAAAGTATAAACCATTTCCAAGATTCTTTTAAACTGGATTCAACATGCATAAAAATATACTGAAAAACTTCCTTAAAAGATCTAAAATCTTCTTAGAATTTAACACAATTTATGAAATTTTTAACAACAACAAAAGGAAAAAAAAATACTGAATCTCTTCTCCTAGTTTTAAGATGCGATGCACAAAATATTATTTAAATCAGAGGATAAAAAGTAATTAAACCCAGGAAAATAAAACTTCATAAATATAAAATCGTCTGCTCTCTCACATACTGCTTACTAATTCATGCCCAATTCTGAACGCTGTCGTTATGTTGAGGAATTCCTTATTTCCATGGCAACAACACATTTCATCCAAAATATAACGACTGAGCTCAGAATCGTGCCCTAATAAAAATTGTATTGGTGAAAGAGACCCACTCCGTACATGTAACCTCCTGATTTCAGTTTTGGTCTCGACTGAGTGCCTATTGCTCTCAGCGCCATCTATTGATGAAAATTCAAACTAAAATCGGGAATCGCAGTAAAAAAACTCCTGACATCGTGCATAACTCTCCTGCAAGAATTTTTTAAATATCTGTCACCGTTTGTAAGTTATTGAATTTTAAAATCAGTCAGTCCTTTTTAGGACACCCGGTATATGTTAGCTCAAAACTCAAAATAAAGGTGGCAAAAAATATTTGCACTAATCACATTACTGTACAATCATAGCTATTGAACAAGGAAAAAATAATTAGTCTATATAAACATAACATTTCCACTATATATGTAACAAGGTATTGTGATAAATTGACCAAGCTATCAATTCAAATAGCAAGAGTGTACATGATCAGACTCTGTCAACACATGAAAGCTGCCTCACCAATATCAATCTACAAATCAAATCCTGTTATGAAATGAAAGCTACCATCCTTTCACCCATCACCATAAAATACCGGTTGATTTATGGCAGCTGATTATCTACTCAAGGGATATAGGCCCTAGGGGGTATGCCTTCCATAGGGGTCTTTCTAAGGGATCCTAAGCCATATTTACGGCGAGGTTTGAAGAAAACTCTGAACAGTTCGGTCGATCAGCTCGACAAGGATATGAACCCAGCACCTCCCGTCTACCAGCTTTGAGAGCAGAACCTCTCAGCCACTGGTGGGGCCCATAAAATACAGATTATATGTAGATAGTCTTAGTGTTTTGTGTTTGGATTTTTATCTGTGTGGATATAAATAGAAATTATTGCTAAACTTGGACTGCAAGATTTATTTTTTTATTTAAACTTCCTTTTTTTTTTTTTTTTTTTTTTTTTGCTGAATTATTGTTTAAAATGGTATAAATGGTTATATTATAAACATATATTGATTGGATTGATTCAGTTATAAAAATAAAATACATGTACTGATAAAGATAAAACAGTTGGTTATTAAGAGTACATATATATATAATACTATAAAACTTATAATGCTTGCAAAAATAAACTTTTTTGTGTGACATGGCCCAGCAAAATAATTATAAAAATATGATCTCACTGATATACCAAACCAATTTTTTTAAAATATATAACTGATAACTTAAGGAACTTATGAGGATTTTATAAACATTTTAAATTATATAGATTTTTTGAAATTGAAATTTTAAATGTTTACAAACCTAATCTTATGATATATGAAATTGAAGCCTATTAAATTCTGAACAAACTGGTACTTTTCACATCTTCATGTCTCAGTTTTAGTCTGAGATATGAACATTTTTTGTAAATGTCAATAAGGCAAAAAACTGTGTTTTTCTAAACTTAAAAAAATAACTATTCAAGATAAAAATAAATAAATAACACATCACTTTTTAATGTTCTGAAGTAGAATTTTAAGACTTCCAAATTGCATGAAAATCTGAAGATGCGATTGAAAAAATTAATTCAGTTTTGGATCACTTGAAATGGAATGACTCATTAGTTTAAAAAAGTGACCACTGATAAAATTTCAAAGTTTTGCTTTTTAGAGATTGATCCTTTTTTAAGCTTTTTTTCGGAAAAATATTTTATTTCATATGCAAGAAGTGAGTTATCTGCTTGGTATAAGTACTAAAATATAAATGGAATATCTTTAATTTGAGCTTCAATGGAACATGTAAACACTTGAATTAACCAAAATTTACATTCTCAACAAAATAAAGGAGGCATAATACTGTGAATGATATCAGAAAACAGGAATGATACCTTTATCTTAAACAATATCATGTTTTATGTGTTCCAAAAGGAAATTGAAAAAAAACTAAAAATTATTTCATAAAACAAAAGTACTACATATTTGAAGCCATGATTCTGTTTAGAAAGAACATAAGTCTTTTAAAGAACCCTTCACATTTTCTTTAAAATCTTAAAACAGAAACCTTCACAAAATATTTCATGTTAAAACAGGATTCTTCACAAAATATTTCATGTTAAAACAGGACCCTTCACAAAATTCTTTGCCTTGAAAAATAACTTTTCATAATCTTAAAATAAAATAGGATATATCGTAAAAAAGCTGGAACTATCAAAGAACCTATTATATAAAATATATACTATACATATAAATTTATATACAGTCAAACTCGGTTAAGACGTGTTTCATGGGACTGTACAAAAGTAGCGTATTAAGTGATTTGTATAATGTTGCAGGAACTGAGCTTTTTTAGACACTGGATCGTCTAAACGAAGTTTAGATCTTTCACTTATATGTTTACGGTTGAAAATAGTATCTTTTATGCATATTTAGATGAAAATTTAACTGTATTAAAGTTTTTTAATTTATCATGTTTTTCTAGTCTACTTCACTAAAACAGTACATGAAGCAACAGACAAAGAATCTGAGGACATGAGATTTTTTTATTCAAATAGCTACCACTATTTTTGATTAGTAATATTTGGCTTAATTAATTGCCAAATATTACTATCCTGAATTAGTAGTAGATATCTGAATAAAAAAATCTACTAAATTTGCAACAGTGGAGAAGAGAGAAGAAATTCACATCTTGATTATATGAATTCGCGTATTAAGCAAGATTTTTTGCCTCAAGAGAATGAAACTTTATCGTGTATTAAGCAGGATCGCGTAACAACCGATCATGTATTAAATGTCATATTTTTTGCAATTTATGGCCAATGTTCAAAGAACCGGGAAAATCTGCATAATAACCATGAAAGTCTTAAACTGGTATGTCTGTATTTAAATTTAATTCATTTATATACATTTGTTCATTAAAAGAGGACCTTGTTAAAATTCAATTGTCTAAACAGGAACCTGAATGTAATGCTAATTTCAGATTCACAAAATTACAATTAGATTTTTTACAAGTATAAAAAATCATGCACAATTTTCACACACCAAGACTCTGTAAAAAGAGTAAAAGTATTTTCTTTCAGAAATCCACAAAGGGACAAGAAGGGTTTAAAATGTGAAAACTAAATAAATTTGATTAGAGAGTCTGTAATTAATTTAGACATTTTATTTTTGCATTTATTTATTTATGTTTTATAGAAATTAAAAATATTTGTTAAATTGTAAAAAACAATAATGAAAGTTTTAATAATGTACAACAAAATTAAGTGAGCAAAACTATTTTTGTCACGATTGTGAAGTCCTGGTTCTATATTTTTTAGTCATTTTTTTCCCTACATCACTTATTATGCTGTATCTCGACTATATCTGCAAAGCAAATATTTAAAAAAATAATAAAATATTTAAAATCTATAAAAATTTATCATATTTTTTGTTACAAATAGAAAAAAAATATTTGTTTTTCAGGTAAAATCAAGAACAGTGTAAAGAAAAAATGATGACTCAAAAATATCAAAACTAAACTTCACAATCATGGCAAAAATAGTTTTCTAAGATTAATTTTATTATACAATATTAAAACTTTTGCTATTGTTTTTCACAAATTAACAAGTATTTATTTAAGATTCAGCAAGAAAATCAATATGGCCTTGTTTGATTGTACAAGCCGGTGATGTAATGATGATACAGCAGTCACCCAGTGAAGAAATTGTAAGTGATGTAGGGTGAACACAAAGTATTTTCCTGATTATGAAACATTAACACAAAGTATTGAAGATGGCAAAATTTTTATCATTACATTGTCCTGGTGTTAAAGGTTTTTTTTTTATTGTTGAACATATGGTTTAACTAGTCTAAAAATGTAAGCAGTTAATCAAAAACGGATTTTTAACAAATAACTTCCATGGGGGAAAAAAGCACAAGTGTTTTGTGGTTGTATGAAACTATACCACCAATTTATGTTCAAGGGACAAGTTTAACCAGTTCAATGTCCACATAGATAAGGAAACAGTGTTATTACCCCTGACTTATCCAGACGCAGCTGTTGAAGTGGTTAAACATTGTTATGGACTCATTCCTCCAGATGACATGGCTATAAAGCAATGCCAAGTTTAAAGAAACTGGTAACATTGGTGGTCTTCCAAGAAGTGATAGGCCATTTCATTAAAAAATAATTCACTGTTATGTTTATCGATGAGTTGCAGCATTTTTTCAACAATAAAAACAACTTTGAGAAAAGGGCAGAAGTAAAAATTTTACATTACTATCTTCAACAGTTATTTCATGCTAATGTTTTATAATGAGAGAAAGACTTTGTGCCTGTCCTATATTAATGCAATCTTTAGAGAACACATTAGACGCTGGATCAAAGGAAACAGGGAAAAATAAAATACTTTTGATGAGGAACACGCTCATGGAGATAAACATTTGAATTTTTTAATGGCAGACTTTTGTAATTGAACCAAGAACTGCTGAGTATTAGCAGGTTATGTTCTTTAACAAACTACTTATAAAATGTTTAAGTAACAATTTGCAACAATCATGCTAATTTATCAAAATTATTCAATTTTTTTAAATGAATTATTTGTAGTTTCATAAGATATATTGATTTTTAACAGCATTTAATAATTATAACACATTTCATATAGATACAACTGTTCTGATGAGATTTTAAAAAGTAAACAAAGCAATGATCCAAAATTTACAAAAGTCTTTGGTCTTGAGCTGTGTAAATTTTTTAAAGTGTACTGTATAGAAGCAATTCTTATTGAATATACAGCAAAACATACACAAGAGATAGACCTGAAAATTGAAATTTTTAGTTAGTAGCCAGTGGATCCTTTTAGCAAAAAATCTTAATTCTTACTGAAATAAATTAAATTAAAATATAGTATATAGCGGTATAAAAGAATCATCTCTAAATCTACCCCTACCCTTAAAATTTTATTTCCCAAAAAGAAAATTAAAAATCGTAAAGTTTTTTTTTTTTTTACTTTTCTGTTTGTTGCTTTATTGTAACAATAAATAATCAATTATCTATGTCCCACTCCCAAAAAATTACCACTTCCCCCTTTGCAAAAGTTAAGTTTCTCTTCACTTTATGGCTAAGCTTCAGCATTAGCCTGCGTTTTTCTATTGGTCGAAAAACATCGTTATTTGGCGGGTTTTTTGGCGAGTTTCGCCTTTGATACTTGCGATGGCAACCCCGATGTTTTCGGCAGCTCTAGCGTTCTAGCCCTTTCCTGTACCCTAACGACCCCACGGACAACTGGACACTACCCGATCACGTTGCCGTTTGCATAGCAGCCTGCCGCGTAACGAGTGTCGCCGTTTATTTTTTTTTTTCAGGTTTCATTTTTCCGATTTATTTCTTATAAATGTAATAATTATTTGAATCTAAGGATAAATTTGTTATTTTTTAAAGCAGATAATTTTTTTTACCACTGTTTAATATTCTGTAGCTTGCTACTTTTCTCATCGATTTTATGACTACACGTGTTTTTTATCAGGATATAATTTTGCAATTTATTTATCATTTATTATTACCGGGGGGCTGAGCCCCCCTGACAAAAGATATAAGTAATTTTTATTTTAAAAAACCCTTTTTATGGACCCCTAAAACTTACTAAAAAAATTTTTCTAGGTAAGTGAGATCGTTGGTTTTCTGTTATTTTTAATAAAATATATGTTTTTTAAAACGTAATTTTGGCAATAATTTACTATTTTATGTTTTAAAGTATATAATTTTGCTTTTGATTCTTGCGATTTAAATTTGCGTGGTTTTTTGAGTACCCATGCATGTTTTTTAAAACGTAATTTTGGCATTAATTTACTATTTTATGTTTTAAATTATATAATTTTGCTTTTATTTTGATTTTCGCGATTTAAATTTGCGTGGTTTTCGGAATACTCCGCACAAAGCAAGTCAGTTTGATTACTTTGTCAATTTCCGAAAAGTAGATTTATTGTTAATATGAAAAAAACCGGGGGGTTCAGGGGGGCAAAGCCCCCCTGACATCAAATAAACACCTTTTTATCAAGCCCATCCCAAACTCCCTTCAACAGCAAGTTATTTATGTTTTTAGGTAAGAGGTAAGTGAAATCTTTTTATGTTTAAAGCTAGGTTTTTGCTATGTGAAAACAATAACTTTGAAAAATATTTAAAAAATTATTATTTTTTTTTTTTAAAATATTTATATGTTTTGAAGCTACATTTTGGCTGTTTTAATTCTTGCTCTAAGCAATAGTATGATTACCTTCAGGTAAACAAAAGATTTAAGTAATCCTATTTTTTTTTCTTTTAACATTTTTATAGCCCCTTAAAATTTACTTAAAAAATCATCATTTTAATAAATAAATCTAAGCAAGTCAAATCTTTTTTTTTTCCATAAAATCTGTGTATTTTTAAAAAATTTCTGCTGTTTTAAATTTGTTTTATCTGTATGCCCCCCCCCCCCCAACTCCCATTTTTTTTGGAGTTGTCATTTATTTATTTATTATGTCTTTTTTTTACCGTTTTCTCGATGTCGCCGACTTGTTATTTATAGCCACTTTAGGCTTAGTTATGAAAATTTTTTAAAGTATGTATTATAAATCCAAAATTTTAAATTTTTTAAAGTAGATAATAAACAAAAAAGAAAAAAAAAGGAAAGCAAAGCAGTTAAAATCATGAATAATTTATTACATGTTTTAACAAATATTCATGATTTTAATTGCTTTGCTTTCCTTTTTTCTTTTGTTTATTATCTACTTTAAAATTTTTTTATGTTTAAGCCTAAAAGGCCTAAAAATGACCACTTGGCGACATTTACTACTTGGCGAAAACGGCCTTTTCGCGGCGCAAAAAAAAAAAAATTCAAGATGGCGGACAGCAGGCTAATGCTGAAGCTGTTCCGAGTAATTCATATGACTGATTATTTATTTATTATTATCAGAAAGCAACAAATACATCTGAAGATTTTTTTTTTAAGAGTATAAATTTTGTATGCTTGGGAGGGGAGGGGGGTGTCAGCGGATGGAAACAAACTTTAGGGGTAGAGAAATAATTTAGGTGCCAGATTATCTATTTATTGTTACTTGAAAACAAAAAATAGGACAGAAGAATTTTTTTGAATAATTTTTTTTTAATTTAAAACATTGTATGCCGGAGGAGAAGAGAAGCTTAAAATTCAGAGGGAGGGGACTTGTAATTCAGATGAATGATCATTTGCTTATTATTACTAGAGAGCAAAAAAAAAAGACATAAAATTTAAAATTATAGTTTTAAAGATTTAAAAAAAAAAAAAAAATTGCTGGGGGGTGAAGCAAAGGGCAGAAAGCGGCTGTTTTGAGGGTAGAAGGCTAGCTTAAATGGCTAATTATTTATATAGATAAAATAAATATAAAGCAAATATATAATATATAGATATACATAATAAATAAAGTAAATATATAGATATATATATAGATAAAGTAAATAGTATATAGTAATTAAATATATTCTTTATATAGATCACAATGTACAAAGCGTCTGCTAAAAATGATCACTTAAAATGTGAGGTCCTGAGACCACCATAAGTATAAAAAATGTGGGTCAAACTTTTTTAAAGTTGGAACATATTTTTAAAATTTTTGGAGAAAAAAGTAGCTGGATTATTTTTATTTAGTTGCCACATTTTTTTTTTTGTTTTTGTTTTTTGTTTTTTTTTTGTGCAGATATAATTGTGATGTACTCTTTTCATTAAGGTCATGAAAATTTTCTGTTTTAAACAGGATACTGTTATAGACAGGTTCCATTTTCAAAGGTTTTACTGTATATACAGATATAAGCAATAAGCATCAATATAACATAAATTTTGATTTTGTGGTTTATAACATTTAACAGCAGTCACATTTTTTAATCCGGTAATGTGTCAACATTATTATAAAAAGGAAGCACCATAAAATACTATACATTTTAACAAGATCTCATAAAAAAATATTTCTTGCACAGCCCATGCATTAGAGTCATTAATCTAACATGAATAGAAAAATACAAAGTTATTTACAAAAGAAAAAAAAAAACTTCATTCCAAACTTCACAGAAAATAAGCTTATACTAAAAAAAATATAGCTTTATTGCATAGCATGCCTTTCAAATCAGAGGCTTCTATTTTAATACGAGTACAAAAGTAGAAAGAAATTTAAATCAGGACTTTGAATTGGAACTGAATGAAAAACTTGAAAAAAACACATTATTCCCAATTTTGAAGGAATAAAAACCAGAAGTGAGCCAAAATTTCTTCTCTATTGGAAGTTAAAAGGCACTAATTGGAGTTGTCGGTACAGGAAAATTGTCCCTTTAATTTGTGGTATATATTGTTATTGAAATCATGATTTATTGTAAACTCGTTTGAAAGTTTCAGATATTTAATTCCAGATAAATTTTACCTTGTTATCTAAAACAGAACACTAATGTCATATGGAAAGTGAAATTGTGCACAAAAATAATCATTATAAAAAAGTTGAAAATACATATAAAGCAATGTGCTTGCAGGAGATCTTCCTGAAGCAAGAAATTACATCTTTTTCCACTAGAGTGCATATTCAAGCACTTGAATCATAAACTCTCTAACTAAATAAAATAAATGTTTTTATTTTTATTAATTCAAGTTATAAAATTTGAATTATTTAAAAGATAAAATAAAATAAAAACCACTGACACTATTTAATTTCTTTTGTTCTTTAACTTTTAGATGTAAGATATGTCATAAACTAAAACTAATTAAACTGTCAAAAATTTAAATATTTATTAACTAAGGTATAGGAATGAATTTTGCCATTTCAATATAGATGCCCACAGAAGGGCTTTGAACGAAACATTACAAAAAAAAATTCTGATTCAGCAGAGATCAGAATTAAACAACAACAACAACAAAAAAATGTCATTTTTAAAGAGAGTGTAAATTAAAAAGTTATGTGTCATTTTAACTGAATCAAAATGATAACAAATAATATATATATATGTATGTATAATTTGAAGCACTGATTTAAATTACTTTTGATAAAAATCCTTTACTGTACAGGTTGTTAACCTTGTTCTCATTACAAGCACATTTGAATTATATAAACCCCTTCATGATCACATCTTCCTCATACACAAACATTTATATGTGTATATGTAGGTTGCACAGATTGCATATCAATGCTGGATGAATATACATTTATGAAAAGTGTAATCTTCAAAGAACAACAAACATTCAAGGATAGAAGTCCAGAAATTAATGCTGCCTATTTCAGTGTAAGTGAAGCTTTCAATATTTTGTTCACAGCACAGTTACACTGTAGAGACATATCATTCTAGTTCCATCAAAGCAAAGTCCGTATTTACTATCCATGAGTTTGAAATGTATAAAACACATCCACAAACTGAGAATCGATTGCATATAGGGTACGCTCAAGTCTGTAACGACAATTGCCTTCATTTGGTTACTGAACATCTTCTTGAATTCTTAGTTACTGAACGTCTAGTGCAACAGCTGTGTGAATAATATGAGGGGGTCAGGGCAAGAAAGTGCCAAGCCACATTTTTGGTGAAATTAATCTAACACTGTAATCTGTTGCTTAATGTTGTAAATTATAACATCCAACATAGGCTGCCACCAAGTGACATTAGAAACAGATTCTATGTCCCAGGTTTCGGTTTTGCCACAGAGGTTTATTTATGCCCCCAATGAAGATAGCTAATTTACAAAAAAAAGTAATATTAATATCATTAAAGTAATGCTATATTGTTACTCAGAATATCTCAAATGTTACAAGATTTTGGCAAAAAACTTTGTTATATATCTTGATTAGAGTAGAGTATTTGATCAAATTTTCAAATATCTCAGAAGTTCAAAAATGTGGCTTGGCTCTCTCTTGCCCAGACCCCTCATATGTTCTACAAAATTGTCTCTCTTTGCTGTGTTAGTTTAAAATAGACATAAAAAAAAAAAAAATCTTGCCACCTGTGAAATGCGGTCGGTGATAAGATTTTTATGAGCAAAAAATGTTCATGTAGCAAAAATTTACAGACAAAATTTATGGTGAAAATGTCATGAATGAGAGAAATGTGTCGGTTATTTAAAGAAGGCAGGACCAATATGCATGATGAAGAATGATTTTGCAAAATTCTGAATTGCACAAAGTGATTATATGGTTTTTTAGGTAATAATCTACAGTTTGATCAAGAAACAAAAGACATTGCTGACAAAAGACAGGTTGGCAGTGAGTTTGATGAAGGAATAGAAAAGTGTCATGATACAACAAATGCCTCAAAAAAAAAGGACGACCATGCAGAATAGTAGTGTAACATTTGGCAATATGGGTATTTAAAAAAAAAATTCTTCCATTTTTTTTTTTACACCCAACTTGTTCTTAGTTTGTGGGCATACTTAATGCTTTTATACCTATAAATTTACAGAAGCTTTTGTGAACATAAGAAAAGGAGTGAGAAGGCACACATGTACACACTGATGAGCAGGTAGAAAGCACTTTTTTATTACATATCACACAAATCAGAGTCTACTCATTAGCATGTTTAGGTAAGTGCTTATGTAACTGAGATTTTTGAGAAAATCCTTTATTACATACCTCACAAATATAAGGCTTATTATCAGTATGAGTGAGTAAGTGTCTTTTTAAAGTGCATTTCAGTGAAAATCTTTTATTACGTACCTCACATATGAAAGGTTTTGTTCCTGAATGAATAGCAAGATGCTTATTTAAATCAGATCTTCCATGAAATCCTTTATTACACACCTCACAAATGTAAGGCTTTTCATTGGTATGTATCCGTAGATGTGCCTTCAAACCAGATCCTTTCGAAAATCCTTTATTGCATACATCACAAATGCAAGGTTTTCTCCCTGTATGAATACTGTTATGTGTACTTAAATTGGATCGATTTGAAAAACTTTTATTGCATACCTCACAGCTGAAAGGCTTCTTTCCAGTGTGAGTGTTGTGGTGCACATTCAATTGAGATCTTTTAGCAAATCCCTTGTTGCATATCTCACAAATGTAAGGTTTCTCCCCTGAATGAATACGGAGATGTGAATTTAAGTTGGACTTGTGAGCAAATTTTGCACTGCAAACATTACAGTTGAAAGGTTTTTCACCTGCAGGAATAGGAATGTGGGCATTTAGGTTAGATCTAGAAGCAAATCTTTTGTTGCAAACCTCACAGCCGAAAGGTTTCTCAACAGAATGGCTATACTATTAAATGAGATGCCTGAAAAAATCTTTTATGACATATTCCACACAAAAAAGGCTTTTGACGTTCCGCTTTCTGTTCGGCATTCTTAATTAGTTTTTGAAAATTTTTAATGCACATACTTTTCATATTTATCTTTTTACATGTTTTTTTTTCTTAATGAAAATAAACTTTACATACTTTTGATATTATTAACAAAGAGAATAAGACCAAATTGTACGCAAGGATTGAAATATTCTTTTCCTCTTGCTAATGGATGTAAGTGCTGGATTTGCAGCAATGTCTCAAAGCTTCAATAGATCTCTCTCTGTTGAAAAGAACATAAAAATCAAATCAAGCAAAATATTTGAATAAAAAAAAATACATTTACAAATGGACAGTTAAAATATTCGGTATTTGTTGACTATTTATGGTAGGGGTGCACAACTTTAAGAGAAGGGCCACTTACAAAAATGACTGGAGTGTCGAGGGCCAACATTTCTAGCATAATCAAAATTTTGTTTAGGGCATAGAGGGGGGGGGGGAAATCAGGATCCTATACTCTCATAAAAATGATAATTTTAAAAGGGGATGGGGTTAGCCCCTTTTGCACCCGATTAACGAAATTTGCGATTTTTAAGTACCTGATCGACGAATTTCATGATTTTTACATGCCAAAATAATCAGGGCACATTTCCAGCTATATAAAAACAGGCAGGGTGCATTTACAACTACAACAAAATGGGCAGGGTGCTGCGCCCTCTCGAACACGCCTAGGAGAAACACTATTTCACAATATTATATATATATGAATATGAAAGGTATTAAAATATTAAAACTCCATTTTAAACTTAATTAATGTTAAATTAAATATTTTTGAACTTTTAATGTCCAATTCTGAAACTGCCTCTTTTAAATTGCTTTCCTAGCTTAACAAATTTTACTTTTAGATATTAAATTCTATCTAACCATAAAATTAAAAGTACTGACATTAATGTAATTCTCCTTTATCTGTGATTAGATCTGCATGAGCTATTTTCCTGGGGGCCCTGCATGATCTGACCCATACATCATTTAAAAGCTGATTAACCAATTAAAATAGAAAGATGGAATGGATACTTTGTTCTTAATTATTAGTAGATATAACAACAAATAACTGTGTTTTACTGGCTTTAAAGTGTGAAATAGAATTCAATGGTTTAATTTAAATCCCTACAGTGCAGAAAATTCCTGAGTTTTTCGCTAATCAGTATAGAAAGAAATTATTACAAATTTTAATTGAATATATTATTGGGCTGTCTAGAAAATTTGTGCCATTTGGGAAAATTAATTCGCACCAGGAAATTCTAAATGTTAATTGTTAGACATAAGCTATCAGAATTAATGTCAAATAATTAAATTATAGAATTTTCCAGTACAAATTGATATTTTCCCAAACGGCACAAATTTTTCGAAAAACCCATTCATACTTTTTAAACATCAAGACACATTCCAAGCATTTATTTCATACATAGGGAAAAAAAAAAAACATTAACCATGTTCTTTTTCGATATTCTGGATAAAGAACATTCAATATTTTAAAAAATATATTCAGTTTCAATTTTCTTACAACCAATTTCGGTGGCGCCATCTAAGAAAGAACTAATATGCGGTGGACCACACACTACATCATTAACCAACAGTTTACAAATGCTCCCCCCCCCCTTTCCCAGTAATTATTAACATACTATTAATTAATAACTAAACACAAATGTGAACTTTATATTGTGAGTATGATGACATTTCCATTATATTTAAGTTACGATCCTATATATTATTTCTGCTGTCAACATCCCGAGCAAATACTAAACACAGAATGATAAATGAGATACCCTATGAAAGGTTTTTGAAGCAGGCTTCTGACATAGTACAATCCCATTTTGTTAAAACATGTTTTTTGATTAAAACTGCATATAATTAAAAATTAAATCAGCATTGTTTTCATAAATGAAATGAAAGGTTTTCCTCAAATGAGTGTTGCCACAAAAATAAAATATCGCATTATATCGGGCTCAACAAATGATTATAGTTAAAAATTAATTTGTACAATAATGATAAAGTTGGATATTGTTGCTGCGCCGGTTTATTTTATATTTATGATTAAAAAGCAAAATTGAAATGCAAATTTATTTTTATTTATTCCATGTTTAAACCTGCGTCTAAAAAATAATAGATATTGCTAAAAAAATACTATTAGACTGCAGTGCGAAATTTTCGCACGGGCCCCACTGGTTTTTTTTACTCCTGTAAAAGTGCGTTAATAACAACGAAAAACATTTATATACGTACATACCTACTGACGCATTCTAGTCTATAAATCCTCAAATCTCTACAAAAATCTATAGAAAAACGTAAGTAAACAAAACTAAAAGCAACAGTTATTAAATGTGCACACCCTTCTGAAGGATATCCGTATCATAAATATGGGGGGGGGGCAGTGGTGTAGTCAAGGGTGGATGGGGGGGGACGGCGTCCCCTCACTTTTTTATTTTATGTCGAGTGTCCCCTACTTTTTATTTTCAAGGGGATGCTAGAGACGCGAGGGGACGCCATCTTTTCAAACTTACTAATTTTTTTTTTAATTATGAGCACACCAATAAATCAACAATTTTAAGAAATAAGGCATTGATTTTCAATACTTTTCAACAACATGGAAAGTGTCTACGGTGTCAGATCGCTTGTCTGTCTCCATCTGTTCGCATTCTACTTGTAACTTCCAAAAGTTTGCTTGAATTTCGACAAAATTTTATGTATATTTTTTCAAAGTAGCCTTATCACTATTGTGAATTATGTGTATAGCATCAGTATTACTGTTTACTGGGCGGAGATTGTTTGAAATACACATAAATGAAGTAATGCCATATGGTATTGAAATTCATTACAACATATTCCCTATCAAAAATAGCATTTATCATTCTTTTACAGGGACGTTAAAAAGTATTTCGAAACACCATGAGCTATTAACAGTAATTGTTTGCAATGCATGGAAAACGGTGCACGAAACATTTATAAAGGCCAAAGAATCCGGACACATTGTCAGACGTGGGTTCAGTTGCTCGAAACATGTTTTCGATTATATATTGTATTTTTCAGCTGAAGAAAATATTTATTTGCTAAGTGATACGTAAATGATATTCGTATACAGGGCCACAGAAAAATAATCCAAATACACTACCGTCATGGCCGCATATTTCTTGAAATGCGTTTTGCAGCTGGTTTAAATTTTAGTGTGTTATGTGATGAGCATATGATCATTAATTTCTATACATGACCACTCAAAATAATTCGAATGAATATGTTACCATTTATAGATAATTATTGCTTGGTATGTGTTTAAGCTGAACAAAATTATATTTTCGATAAAAATAAAACGCTAGACATGCTTTTCCTTCACACATTGTTGCACCAAATTAATTTTACAAATATTTGTGTGTAATGAATATAATATATATTGGCCGGTATACAGTGTGTAAGTGTATTATAAAAGTTGACACGCACTTTAATTTGTTACCTGCTGGAGATAAGTAGATAACGTAAATTATAAAAAAGTTTAAAATAAAGTAAACAAAAAATAATATTGAAATATTGTCAATGAAATAATTATCTTGTTAATTTTCAAACATTTATACTATAACTCTTTACGCGGCTCTTCTATTCAAAATTTGTCAGTCAGAAAAATTTTCCTTTTTGCTGCAATAAAATCATTAAAAATCTGCATATATTTAAAATTAAATTTAAAAAATGAAGGAAGAAAGCTGACTTATAAAACCTTTTCGAACCATTTAAATATTACTTTATCAGTGAAAATGGTCCTGTGTATATATTGGCGATAGCATTTTTAGAACAGAATTAAATATTAAAGAAAAAGAAAAAAAATGCATCGCAAGTATATCTACATAAAAAGCTGCACGGGCAGAAATCATGTAAAGAGACAGTGTAGTTTTAAAACTTACAAATAAAAAAAATAATAAGAAGAATTGGCTAAGCATGCTCTATATGTATTTTCCGTCAGCTGCAATACATAACTGGGGGTCAACCGCACATGTTTATTATCATCCCTGTTACTGTTACCTTCTTGTAATACCTCATAGCTTTTCTAATTTGATATATAGTCGTTGTCCTCTTCTTCCCCCTGCATATTTCCTACCTTATTTTAAACTTTTTTGCATCTTACATTGACTACTTATGTTCAAGTTTAAATTTTTTCGGACACCCTGTAAAAGTCGACCTTAGCTCAAACTTGAAGACTTTGTCAAAAAAATGCAATACTTTGATAGCAACGTGGTTCAAAGTGGTTTTTAGTGACAAAACTTGAGTTAAAACTTTAATTTATAATAGTAATTTAACTTTAATGAATAATAATCTGTTTAATTTTCTAATTCATTCTAATCTTTAACGATTCATCCTTATCCAAGTGAAAACCACAGCCTTACTCAAAATTTGGAAAGCGGTAAATCATAGAATGGCTACTGATACAAAATCTAGAAAATATAAAGAGGTGAATATTTTTTTTGAAAATAAGTATTTCTGTAAAGTTCATTGAAAGAGGGAAAATAATACATATTATTAAACCGTGAGAGAATTAAATATATTGCTGTTGTTTTCAACCCATTTTCCTCCTTTTATTTAAATATTTATAAATAAAAGAAATTAATTTGAGCCATTTTTTAACCCGCTTTCTTTTATCTTACATTTCTGTATCTATGTGACAGTCAAATCTTGTGATTCATTTTTCACCCACTTCCTGTTGACGTAGAGCTTTGAAATTTGGAATATATATATGTGTATACCTGAGGAAAATACATGAATTGGACATTAATTTTTTAAAAATTAGATCAGTAAGGGGGGGGGGGGGGTCAACATCGGCACAAAAATGGCATTTACCCCCATAGAAATAACATTACGATTGTTTAATTGAAAAAAATAGCTCCATTGTTTCAAAATTCATCCATTTTCACCACATTGCTGCCCGCATCAGTATGACATCATTGAGCGACGCACACATTTGTGCTTTATAATAGAAGTTGACTTTTTGTTAATTTTAATGAAAGTATGTTTTTTTTTTCTATATTTAATTTATTTTTATTAACGTTAAAAGTAATTTTATTAGGAAAGTGTTTCTTAAATAAGTCAACTGGCACAAGCATAAGTATTATTTGCCATAGAAACTCTACTTCAAAATTATTTCTTTAAAAAATTTCCGCTCAATTCTTTAAACACTTATAGAATGGCATGGATTTAAATCAATTTATAACTAGAGTAGACTTTTATATCGCTATTAATAGTGTGGTAACATTCACTGAGACGATTCCCACATTAAAATTTCAATTCATCGTAGAGAATATTTACGAGTTAAATAACTTCTATGTCAAATTTGAAGTTTCTAGTACTGATAGTTTCAGAAGAATAACAACTTTAAAAAGTTTTCGGCTTATATCAGCACTTAAAATTTCGAATATTTTAAAAGCCATTCTTCGTGAGCATCTGCATGTTAATAGCTACCAGATAAATCGTGACGAAACGAGTTTAGAAGATTTACTTAACAATCAGGGCTCCCAAATGGTCCGCTTTTTGAATACCAGTATTTTCTTAGAAAAATTTTATTTTTAGATTTTTCTTGTAAATTTTGCAGAAACAACCTTCGGAAGTAAATTTTTGCAGAAAAGTTTTAGAAACCTACTAAGAAATTTTCTGTTAAAAAATATTGGTATTCAGTTTGTGAACCATTTGAGAGCCCTGGACAATTCATCCTTTTAAAATATAAATTAAAAAAATAATAATAAATAAGATTTTACGAGCATGTAAGTCCTGAAAGTATATGTGTGCCAAGTTTTAAGTCAGTTACTCTTGCTCAAATATTTCCACACAAATCATGATGAAACAAATATTTTTAAACGTCTTTCTCCATTTCATCCCGTAAAAATTTAATACTTACAGATTAGAAGTAACTTAGTAACTGATTTAAAGAGTTACTAATTCTACAAAAATCTTGATAAAACACGATTTTCAGAAATGTTCTTTATAAGGATACTGGTCTATTTCACCCCTTTCAAATTCGTATTGGGATGTTCAGAAAGTTCCTTTCATTTGGGAAAACTAATTCGTACCGGAAAATTCTGCCTGTCAATTGACATTAGGTATTGAAATTAATGTCTAATAATTAAATGATAGAATTTTCCGGTACGAATTGGTTTTCCCAAACGGAAGAAATTTTCCGAACAACCCAATATTTTTACACATTGTTCAAAATTTTATATAGAGTTTGGGCAGTGGTATATATAATCCAGAATGTTAAATAATCTTTTCATCATATATAACATGCCTGCGAAATTTAATCTCAGCCGAAAACACCGTTTAAATGCTCAGACACATACAGTGGCGCAGCCAGAATTTGGTTCTAGGGGGGGTTTTGAGTTTCTGATAAAGGTGGTCGCCGGTTATATGAATCACAGGTTAATGGAATCAGTCTTTTAAATGAATGAAATCATAATGCTTTTCTCCGCAATTAAGTTGGTTATGATTCATTTAAACAACATTAGAGTTACAAACTATAAAATGCACCAATGAAATAACACAAAACTAGATTAGATTTATAAAGTGTTTAAAAATGATGAGGGGCAAACTTTAAGATGGAAGAGTACAGTACAGCAAATAATTTTATATACAGTACAGTCGCTGAGTTTCACACGAAAAGTTACTTGTCAATCATATTTGACATAATAGCAGACAATTTTAAAGCATTAAAATAAAGTATTCTGAACAACGCGAAACATTCCGATTCATTTTCAAAAATGAAAACATATGCAGGCATGATAATTCAAGTGATTTGTTATCGAACAGTTTTTCATTATAAATGAATTACATATTGAATTATAAGCTATTGTTGTCTCCGAATTACTGACTCTTAATGTCTTGGAATTATTCTACGAATTATTTTTCAAAGTTTGCCTTCAATAATTGAATTGAGTTGGAAATGAAAAATGTTGACTCTCACTATGATTCGTCTTACCTAAAGCAAAGATCTTATACAAAGTTTAATCTTAGCATTGTGCCAAGCGCGCTTCAAAAGGAGGTCACAAAGTAGCAACACTGTTTTGATCCATGCCGTTGTTTTCTAGATGGGTTTTTAATTAATATCTCAGATAATTACAGACACATTGAAAATTATTACCAACAATCCTTAGATGATTCTGCGTCGATAACCCTCAACTCCCCGCTGAGCACCAGAAAAATAAGACTTATAATAGTTCAGTTTTTACTTTTTAAGTATGGAACCTTAATAATGGTGTCAAAATTCTGGTAACCATCTCCTCTCTAACATTGGCTATATTTTATACAACAATTTCCAAACAATTTTTTGGTACAACAATTTCCAAAGGGGTGTAAGAACAAAAAACATTATAAAATTGCGGTTTCTACCATATTGTTGATTCTAGCAATTTGAAATTTAATCTCGCGGTTACTTAATGTAAATGCTCACTAAAAATGGTTTCTAAAAAGTTCGAAATTTAAAAAGGGGAAACGAGCAGTAAACGTACTAAATTACCATTTATTTGTGCAGTTAGGGCTGTATGGAGAATTTCGCTGTCAAAATCGGAGATGAAAGTGATCGTAATTTTTGGGGCATTTACGTTCATCGAAATAACCCTAGGTTCCCCTTCTGATAGGAAACAGTCCACAGCAAACAAAAAACCAGTACAATCAAAGACGCATAATCACGTGAAAACTTTTCTTTATTTTCGGACACATTGACACATCTGGAAAGGGCGAGGGTGGTCCTCTTTACGCCTCTAAATATTCGACCTTCTTGTTCAACAGTTAGAGAAGATCTGATCTAATTTTTCAGATACATTTTCACCAACACATAAATGAAAATATCCCAAACACTACATTTTTTCACCAGGCACTCGTGTTTTTTTTTTTTTTTTGAGAAAGCCAGACGTGTTAGCAGCGAACACAAAAATGTTGATATTGCATATCTCATGCAGGAATCAATTTATGAAAACGGCGCCTGCATTTAACACAAGATACGAAGAAAGACAAAACAGCATATGTTAAAGTCATCTGCAGTACATTAAAATAACGAATTGAAACCACAGAGAAATAACGTACTTTTACTGTTACAATGAAAAATCTGGGAAAATTTTTAGCTAGGAAGAAATGATTACTTTCGAGATTAAAGAATAAAAAGATTTTGAATGCAGACATTAATTCACATAGAGAAACTTTAAGATAGAAAAATTAAATTTTAGAATAAAACATAAAATATATATGATTCTATATCATAGGCTGGAAACATGAAATTTAGCATAGTTGTTACTTTAGAGACTTAAATGCTAGCCCAGAACAGTTAGCAGGAGCAAAAACATGTTCTAAAATTGCGATACAGTTGGTATAGAAGCTTGGAATTTGGCATGGTGGTAACTTTTGGGATGTAAATGCTCTCTAAGAACGATTTCTAAAGAAATTCTAAATTTAAAAGGATGAAATGGGCGGAAAACGGTCTGAAAATGATCTAAAAACAATTAGGAATTGTTTGTGCTTAGATATCTGAAATTTGGCACGGCTGTTTACTCTAGAAATATAAATGATCATCCGGAAGTTTTCTAAAATTTAGAAATGTAAAAGGTTGCAAGAACAAAAAAGTTCTAAAATTGCGATTTGTGTGATACAGTTGGTATAAATGCTTGGTGTTTGACATAGTGGTTACTTTTAAGATATAAACACTCGTTCAAAACTGTTTTTAAAAAATTCAAAATTTTAAAAAGTGAAATGAGCAAAAAACGTTCTAAAAATGTTCTAAATCATAATATATTTAGAACTTTTAGGGCTAGACTCTTGAAATTTTATATGATGGTACTTAAGAAACGTAAATGCTCGCCAGGAATTTATTTTTTCAATTCGAAATTTAAAAGAATGCAAGAGTAAGAAGCATTCTAAAATTGTGATTTATGTGATACAATTGGTGTGGAAACTTGGAATTTGGCATGATGATTACTTTTATGTAGTGAATGCTTCCTTAGAACATTTTTTTAAAAATTCAAAATTTAAAAAGGATGAAATATGCGCTTTCACAGTTTTAAGTAGAATTCTCACCGTTTAATTGAATCACATTGTTGGATAGAATTTGATTTAACAAAGCGGCGGAATTTTGATTCATATAAGCGGTAATTATAGTAATTTTTTTTAGCTCTGGGGGGTGTTTTAACCCCCAAACCCCCCCCTTGGCTGCGCCACTGGACACATACACGTATTGACTCATTGCAAAATCAGCAAACACAGACTTTGCGAATCTTAAAGAAAATACCAACTCACACACATGCATACGCACATACATAGAGAATTGTTACAGAAATAGAAAAAGCGGAATCAGGGAGCCTATAAAAGTAAAGATATAAATTTTATAGTCTTTTTTCTTGTCATGATTACAATATTTTCCTTACATTATACGTGTCCGTAATGTAAAAATGCAATAATTTTCAATGCTCTTAGTATACAATAGTTATTCTATGACTATCTCAAAAATAAACAATGTTTAACAAAAGTCTCGTTGTGTGGATTAGTGTTATTAAATTACGAATTCTATTTCAAATACGTATTTTCACACATGAAATAAGGTTAACAATATTTTAATTTATGGGAAGCTATGAACGACCAACAGATAAAAAACTTTAATCAATTTAATTTAAAATTTAATTTTTCAATTACTTTTCTCTGCAATTCAAAATTAAAAGCAAGATTCATAATCAAGTTTGCCCTATGGGTGATACAGATACAGACCCTAATGATAGAGACTATGAGCGTCCCCCCACTTTTTCCCCAGGACTACACTACACTGGGGGGGGGGGGGTAATAATCACCTACAATCTTCTTTAATAATAGTTACAAAACAGTCAAATCTTGTTGTGATCGTGAAAAATTAATAGTTAATTAATATTTTATCCAATACCTTACAAAACTCATAGATAGTGACACGCGAAACGATCAGCCATTTTCCTATCAGTTAATTGGCACAAGACAGGCGAACATTCGATTTACAGGCCTCGATTTAATTTTAATGGTTCATATGAAACTTAACCAAACACCAAGCTGTTTGCCGGACACTGGTTATTGTTTTGAATGTATCTATTTCATATTTCTAGATCAGAGTTACGGGTACTCTACTACATCATCTAATCAAAGTCCAACAAGTATCCACAGACTGAATCGATTAATGAGCTATTTTTAAAATAAAAATAAAAAGTGCACACAAAAACATGTGATTCACATTACCTAAAAGATGATTAAAACTTTAATTAGATTTTAAAATTTAAAACATTAAAATCGAGCACTTTCGAATGTGAACCTAGCCTTCATCAGGACAGGATTTATAAGAACAGGTGCTAAAGAACAAGCCGGAAGTGCTCGATTTTAATGTTTTAAATTTAAAAATCTAATTAAAGTTTTAATCATCTGTTAGGTAATGTGAATCACATGTTTTTGTATGCAATTTTATTTTAATTCGACAAAGATGAATTTAAGCATTCCGAACTTGTTTTATATGAACTATTTTTGTTAAAAAGTTTTATATCTTTAGGGTTTGCAATGAACGGTAGGTGGCACTGTTCTGTTGCTTTCTTCCAAAACTGCTTCGAGAGGGAAATAGCAATGACTCCAATGGTGGGAGGATAGCTAGCCCTCCGGCGATAGCGCGTCAAACCGGTTCTTCCTATTTCCGCTCCCCTTGAGACCTGTATTATCAAAGACCTAACTACTTTAGAGGCTAGAGTTCTTTGATACATGATATGTACCATCGTTTTATCTGCGTTGATCTTGAGCTTGACAGCACTTTACTTTTTCCGTTGTCAGCCTTTTAAACAGTTTTAAACAGAGCTTATTATTTTTTTCTTAAATGTGTATTTCAGAAAATATTGTACTAAAATGCCAGTAACCTATTGCATCTTTGCCTGCAATGAAATGGCGCTTCAGCAAACTGCGTTGTGTTTCACAGGTAAGTTTTATTATATTTTATTTATTTATTTATTTTTTTTTTTTGAGGGGGGGGGGGGGGGGGTGTAAATAACTGTTTCAATTGAATGGTTGTACAAATTCTAATTTTATAATGTGGTTCTAAAAAGCTGCTCACCGGGCCCTCGGGTCGAATCAACAACAACAACATAATGTGGTTCTTGACTGATACTTACGGATATTACAATATTATTCATATTTGATTGTATTTAAAATGCTGAAGAACAATAAAATGAAGTATACTCTTATGAAAATAGTTCATAGAGCTGTATAGAATTCGTTACAAGTTCTATAGAATACTATTTCTATAGAGTTTTAAAGAGTTCTATAAAGTACTTTTTCTAAAGAAAATAGTTCTATACAATTCTTAGAAGTTCTATAGAATTTTTTTTTATAGAACAGTTTTTCTATATTGTACCATCTTAGGGTAACACCATCTTATAGAATTAATTTCTATAGACTAATGATTCTATAGAATTTTTTTATTATTGTTATTAAAAACATTTCTTTGTCTTTTAAAATTTATGTGTGTAGTAATTTATTTATAACTACAGTAGATCCCCGATTATCCAGAATCCCAATTATCTGAAAATCAGCTTAACCAAAAGACCTTAAAACACTTTTTTTTTCTTAATATGAAAAATTTAAATTTTTGTTTTTCAACTTCACATTACTTCAATGATGCCTTATCATGCCATCTTTTAAACAACAACACATCTGACGCTGTTGCATCTTCTTGCACTTCAATATATTGAAGTGCCTGTATCATGAACATAGAAATAGATAAGGACTTCTATAATGAAATAGCCTTTCAGAGAAGAAAACCGTTCCTCAAAAAATATTTTAAATAGTTGGCACTTGTGTAGGAGAGTTGCTCTATACGTCACCAGTTTGTCTGCTTGACAGCCATCGTCTGGTGGATATGCGATATATAGTTCGGTTTCTTGTTCTAGGTGGTACATTAGCAGAAATGCTCGCCAGCTGCACAGAACCGTGCATGCAGTTGCCATTAAGATTGAAAATCGCGATACGATATTAAAACTATTTCATTAGAAGTCTTTCTGTATATCTATGTTCATGGCCAGTATCAACTCTTTTCAACGTCTTGAGCTTTTCATGTTCATAAAAACCTGTTTGTGCTTTAAAATATTACTCGTCATAAATAAAGTTTGAAGGAAATTAAAACACTTGTGCAAACAGGAAAGGAAAATCGCCCAGAATACGGACTCTTGCTTCATCTGCAAGCACGAACAAGTTACCTGGCTGTGGAGAATCGAGAATGGTGAATAGTGTCATCTGGTAGAATAAAATTAGAAAGCCTCCTGGTTATCCAAAAATTCCTATTTAACCCCGGTCAACCAAAAATCCCCTTTCTGATAACTGGGGTTTTACTGTATATTAAAATAAAAAAATAATAATTAATTTTGTAATACATCGGTTTAGCATATAATTGAACTCCATAGATTTAATATGATTATATATAATTTAATTCAATTCTAATACATTGTGATTAAATTGTCAATGTAATATTATATCAGTCAAACTACTGAATTAAATTATAATTAATTAATTTGTTTATAATTCATTAATTTGTTGTTTAATTTTATAATCAGTTATTAATTTGCTGTTAAATTCATAAAAACCATCCATCTAATTTAATAAATTTCATTCAGTAATAATATTGTAATTTTTATTCAAACATTTTAATCTGAAATATAAATATTTGAACAATTGTTTCAGTTTTAACAAATAATAATTTATTAGACTTTAAATATTTTTACGAGACTATTATGATTGGAAATACAAATCATGAAAGAAATAAACTTAAAATAATGTAATAAGAGTTCAGAGACTGTCAATGGTTGTGTCATGCTGAAAGTACTCGTTCTTCGTCCGATCATTGAAGTCAAGCAGCATATTATGCAAGAATATTAAAAGGCTAAAAAACAACATTAAAAATGCACAAATAATACACAAAAAAGCAGAAAATAGCTGTTTCAAATCCACAAGCAAGATTCTTCTTCAATGTGAAAAAGAACAAAGCACAGCGTGCTAGAAAAAACAAGACTGTGCAAAACAACAGAGATGTGGTGTCTTATATACCCGATGCGGGTAAAGAACGACAAAAAGCACTACTGTCTCTACCTGTCCACTCGGTTGTTTCATGCTACTTTCTTCTCATTGGCTGCTTTTTGTCATTCTCTATGCTCATCGGGTATTTAAGTTGTTCAGGTATATACAGAGTGAATCTAAACTCTTGGGCAAAACTTTAAGGGGTGATAGTACACATCAAGACAAACAATATTTAATAGAAACTAAGGGCCCCAAACATCTTCCAAAGGAGATAGGCGCCATTAAAGTTTAGGGTCCAAAATTTCAAATGATTATAAAAAACGGAAAAATTGGTCTATTCGTTTGCGGTTTTCGCTAAAACTATTCTTTATGTCAGTATTTTCTTAAAAATAAATTTTAAAGATTAAGTTAAAAATGCCGATAGAGGGCGCTTTAGACTTTGGAGTAACGAACAACTATTTTTTACTGTTATTTTTTGTATCTGATTAAATGCTTTTAAAAGCTTAGACTTAAATTTTGAGCTTAAAATCTGAATCGTTGGGAGTAGTTAAGTAGCGCAAACCGAACTGTGTTCAGGAGTTGAAATTTGACCCCCCCCCCCCCCCTGAACACAGTTCAGTTATTCCCAAACTTGGTGTCGTAGACCAGGTAGAAACTACTACCCCTCAGAGCCGTCCTTAGCGAAAGCGAGGCCGGGTGCAAGAACTTTTGCGAGGCCCTTTCCTTCCGACCAATGTTGTCAATTTAGCGGTTTTTTTTTTTTATTCATCTACCAGAAATCGATAATGGTAATTTTTGCATTCTTTATTTACAGAAATTATGTGATTAAAGTGAAGGTAACTATTCGGAAATTCTGGTAGATATTTTGAATTAAAACATCCTCCAAATTGGTAACCTTACTTCTCACAACGTAATTGGCTTTTGAAAAAATTCGTCCTCAAATGACATACAGTGGCGCTTCAAGGATTACGCTATTTTAGGGGTGTGTGTGTGGGAGGAGTAGTATGTTTAGTACAGGTTTATAGAGACTCGGACCAATTTCCTTTCATAATACTTGTACGGTCTATTCTTTTCTCAGCAGATTTGGCAATTATTTTTTTTTTTTTTTTTTTAAGCAAGCCATATTTTAGTGTATTATACATATAAGGTAGTAACAGATTAAACAATTATAAATCAAGATGTAGTTGTTGAGGTACACTCATATTTTGTGTGACGTTTTAAAAATTTATTATATATTTTTATTTATTATATATTGGGGTGACAACCTCCCCCCCCTTTATAAAGATTACGGTTACAAAATAAGAGTGTTCTACGATAATTACAGCTAGAGTTATAAGTGTTTTAAGTTGTTAGCACCTTATATATCGACAGCTCTCCCCCCTCTCCCCGTTCTTTAAAACAATTACGTTTTTAATAGAAAATTTGTGTGGACTGTGACCATTTTAATCCGAGTTATAAGTGTTTGTGGTTATCGGGCCCTTATATTCATGCTATACTAAACTTTAGGGACTTCGGTTAAAAAAATTGACAAAGCCCCCCCCCCCCCCTTTATAAAGATGAAGTTTACCATACAAAATATGGATACTCTACGATAAGACTGGTCGGTACCAAAATTCTCCTTGTAAAAATAAACGTTGATTCTTATTGATTTCATTCTACTAAATCAAAATATGGCACTGAAATCATTTTTTAGGCAATTTTAGATAGATTTCGTAAGAAATACTACATATTACATTCTCCCCTATGTTGGAATTTCTGGAAAAAATTTGTAGATCTATGCCGATTATGACTCCCAGAACCCAAATTTCAAAACTTTATCTATCTATATCACTTTTTTATGGACACGATAACTTCAAAAATTCTGCAGAAATCTCTTCCAAACAGGTACATAAAATCAAGGGGCATAAAATCTCGGTTAAATTCGTTAATGGGCAAAATCGAACCAAGGCCGGGGAGGGGGGAATAGGGCCTTTTTGTAAAAACAGAAAAATCCCCATAACTTTTTAATTATGATAACTATCAAAACCATTTTTCTAGGAAAAGGGTCGAAAATTTATGTATGACAGATTTTTGATATACCGTATTTACCCGCGTATAGGTCGAGAAATTTTGGACAAAAAGAGATTTTAAAGGTGGGGGGGTCAACTTATGCGAGGGTCCTTATTTATTTTTTTTTTTTCAGAGTGGATTTCATCCGGTTGTCCAACATTAACAAAGGGCGGTAATATTAGAAAGTCCGACATTGCATTAATTGCCCAGTGGTTTAAAGATGCGTGGAATCAAATTCCTTCCGAAATGATAATAAAATCGTTCAAGAATTACGGCATAAGCAACGAACTAGACGGCACAGAAGATGATGCCATTTGAGAAAGTAATAACGACGAGGAAGGATGTTGCGATACAGAGATTGAAAACGTGTATCATGATGAGCCGATGACGACGAAGGACTTATGTGAAGGGTTTGGCGAGTCCGATATTGAATCGGACCTCGAATCAGTTTAACTTTGTATATTATTATCTTCATTATTGTATATTTAGTACTTTTTCTTTCAGATGATTTTGAATAAATGTACAAAAAAAAAATAATAAAGTTCCTTTATTATTGTATATTTAGTATACTTTCTTTTTTTTCCAGATGATTTTGAATAATGTATTTTGAAAAAAATCAAATTTCTTGATCGGGAAAGTGGGGGGTCGACTTATACGCGGGATTTATAAAAATTCAAATTTCTTGATCGGGAAAGTGGGGGTCGACTTATACGCGGGATCGACGTATACGCGGGTAAATACGGTAATTAAAAATAGGGGTTTCAGAAGAAAAAAAATTATAACTTTCTCAATTCACAAGATATCAAATCCGCTTAAATTTATTATAAATCCTCTTAATATTATCTACAACTTTTATATTGACAAGTTTTTTATAGGACCAACCGTTATAGCAAAAAAAAAAAAAAACAATCTGCCGGTTGCGCCTACTTGACACAGGTAGATTTCAAAGTGGCCGTTTCCAATTGCCGCATCATGGCAAAAAGGTAATTTCTTCTGCAATTCCCAATAAACGGATGCCCCACGGTCTGCGTCTTCGAAATCTACCTGTGCCTGTCGGCCGAGCCGTCGGGGATTTTTTTAGGTAGGATGGTTAGCTTTTAAAATTAAGGTGCTTAATTTCTTGCTAAAACATAAGTAGAAATTGTGTAAATAATAAAATGTATGTAATTATATGTAAATTACTTATAAATAAGTAAGTGTATTAGAAACATTACCCGTGTTACTGTGGCATAAGGAATAAAAATATATTACACGATATCAAATAATAAATTCGGAAACGAAAGTGTAGAGAAAAACCTAAAGAAAAATGCACAATACAACATGCAAATGTCAACAATCTAGATTTTCATGATTTATTTTATCGATTTGTCATCTAAGACTGTGAAAATACTTTTTTCATGACTTCAATTTATCTATCATTTAAAGATAATATGATAATCCTTCTCTATTTGTTATTTTATAAAACTGTTTCTCAGAAAAATGATATGTGTTGAGGAAATTTGGATGTCATATTTAGATTTAGGAATATTAAATCTGTATAGTTTACATACTTGTTTAGCAGAGAGGAGAAATTTTAATTTTTGTGCTGATTAGTGTAATTACATCTTATAAGTGTTTTAAGTTGTCTGTACCTTATATTTATAAGACACTAAAATATGGTTGGCTTCGATAAAAAATCGTCTGAATCCCACTCCCTCCCTTAAAATGAGTAAGTTTACCATACAAAATTTGCATAGGCTGTGAAAATTTGGATCTGAGTTATAAGTGTTTGTGGTTATCGAACCCTATATTAGCACTGTACTAAAATTTAGGGGCTTCTGTTAAAAAAAACCTACAATGTGTTCTTTAAAATTATGTCACTTTGTTCATGCACACAAAATTTGAGCCCGCTGTGACAATTTGATCATGAGTTATAAGATTTTAACTTTGTTGGGCTATTATATGCAGCTTTTTATAATAATTTTGGGGTTTGATAAGAAATGGATAATGGCTCTCCTGATGTTGAACCATACAACGTTTGACAAACGCTATGACAATTAGAGCCCGAGCTATAGGAGGGGGGGGGGGGGGGGGGTTGCGATATAGCATCGGTGGAACCGAAGTGTCATGTACTCTAAATTTTATTGTGAAATAAATAACTCACAACAAAATAAATAATAATTATTTAGCTATTTTACATTAATTTGTTTTTCGAGCGCGAGGCCTTCTTAGGCGCGAGGCCCTGTGCGGCCGCACCTGTCGCACACCCCTAAGGACGGCTCTGCTACCCCTTACACGTAAAATAAACGATAGAGTGATGACAAAATTAAATAAAAAATTTATTTTAAAGATAAAGTTCAAAAATGCTGATAGAGGGCGCTTTAGACTTTGGAGTAATGAACAACTACTTTTTACTGTCGACTCCAACGAGGACCTGATTGCGAGGATTGCCGTCACAGCAGGTGATATCCGGGAGATGCCCGGGGTATTCACTAATGTTCACAACTCCCTCCGCCGGCAGTGTGAGGCCTGCATCGTTGCTGGTGGGCACACTTTCGAGCAGTTTTTGTGATTCCTCATGAACATCATGCGAGTACCATTTTCTACGTGTCAACCTTCATTCATATTGCGCACTACATGCATACATCTAATTGTTTCTTTTTATTTTGCACAGAGAAATTGCTCATATCTGTTATGAATAAATTTTCTATTTAATTTTGGTCATTACTCTATCGTTTATTTTACGTGTAGGGGGTAGTAGTTTCTTCCTGGATTAATTGTAACACAATTATTTAAATTGGTACAGAAATTATCAGTTGTAATTTTCCAATTGGACGAAAAATGTCCGGGCCAGGATTCAAACCCGGGATCTTTTGGCTGAAGCTGCCATGCTCTAACAACTGAGCTATCCCGGTTGAATCTGGAGGGCATGAACTGGATAAATTATGCCCTCCAGATTCAACCGGGATAGCTCAGTTGATAGAGCATAGCAGCTTCAGCCAAAAGATCCCAGGTTCGAATCCTGACCCGGACATATTTTGTCCAGTTGGAAAATTACAACTCATATTGTTTCTGCCTGGTCTACGACACCAAGATCGGGAATAACTGAACTGTGTTCAGGGGGTTCAAATTTCAACTCCTGAACACAGTTCAGTTTGTGCTACTTAACTACTCCCAACGATTCAGCTTTTGAGCTCAAAATTTAAGTTTAATTCTATCTAAGCTTTTGAAAGCATTTAATGAGATACAAAAAATAACGGTAAAAAATAGTTTTTCATTTCTCCAAAGTCTAAAGCACCCTCTATCGGCGTTTTTTGAACTTTATCTTTAAAATTTATTTTTAAGAAAATACTGACATAAAGAATAGTTTTAGCGAAAACCGCAAACGAATCGACCAATTTTTCTGTTTTTTATAATCATTTGGAATTTTGGACCCAAAACTTAAATGGCACCTATCTCCTTCGGAAGACGTTTGGGATCCTTAGTTTCCCATTTAATATTGTTTGTCTTGATATGTACTATCATCCCTTAAAGTTTTGCCCAAGAGTTTAGATTCACCCTGTATGTACCTGAACAACTTAAATACCCGATGAGCATAGAGAATGACAAAAAGCAGCCAATGAGAAGAAAGTAGCATGAAACAACTGAGTGGACAAGTAGAGACAGTAGTGCTTTTTGTCGTTCTTTACCCGCATCGGGTATATGACACCACATCTCTGTTGTTTTGCCCATTCTTGCTTTTTCTAGCACACTGTGATTTGTTCTTTGTCGCCCTGAAGAAGAATCTCACTTGTGAATTCGAAACAGCTGTTTGCTGCTTTTTTTATGTATTATTTGTGCATTTTTAACATTGGTTTTCTGCCTTTTAATATAGCTATCACTGTTGCAAAGTTAATGGGGGTGGGCAGGACTTCTGTAGGCACCCTGTAAATTTAGATATATTTTTTTAATTATAGTGTAGCTGAAACAAATTAACAATTATTTTTTGACTATTTATTGCTAATATTTATTTTTAGGATCTTATTCTACAAATAAAGAATTGTTAAAATTAAAATGAATATTAGAAGATTGTCGCTCACTCTATATAGCGTACGATGCAGATGTATGCAGTTCCATTCTGCATGGGGAACTAGTCATTGGGGGCCACCGTAATACTTACCCATCATAGATATGCATAATGTAAAATATTAAAATAAAAAATGTGTAAACTACTTATAAAATGCATTGCAATTCGAATAAAATCGTGGCTTGATGACTTCATAAACTTTAAAGTATCGATTACTGAATTGCTTAAAAGAAACATCCTTATACCTCCAAAAACAATAATCCTATTAACTAGCGGTTTATTGCATCTGATTAAGCGTCTCATTTCCAATTAAAATATATCGTTGAATTGAAATTTGGATGAAATACAGGGTCATGAAAAATCAGAGTGTAGAAAATAAGATTACGAATATCTCGGCAACTCATTATCCGATCGACTTCATGCTTTATGCAAAATTTGTTTTTTTATTGTCTTTTATATTTACTCCTTAAAATAAACAATTTCAAAAAAATTTATATACCTTTTATAAGAACGACTATTTCGAGAGTCCGAAAAAAATAGTTCCGGTTAATTGAGGTTACTGAAATTCAATAAGCTTCTCCCCATTATTACATACTAAGTACATACCAAATTTCAAGTCTCTATCTCAATTTTTTCGGGAGATAGAGCGTTTACAGACACACAGACGGATGGCAATTTTTTTTTTCTAAAAATGTTTTTCGGAATCTCCAGTGTCTGAAACGTGTAAATCCGTCAAAATTATTTTTTTGATTTTCAAAACGATTACGATTACAAGACTTACCCTATACTACGTATGATGGGTAAGTAAAAAACAAGAAACCTTGTCTTCATTCATCGCTTCTTACTACAAAGAATGCCAAACAGCTGCTGCACTATGCAGATGAAGCTATGGAATCAGAGTTTTACAGTTCTGACTCAAATGATGATAATACTGTTTTTGAGGTATTTGAGCCTACGTGACTTTAACTATGTTTCTTTTGGTAATCTATTTTTTAAGTTAAATATGTTTCAGCTAGAAACTTTGGACAGTTTATTAACTGTTAGTTTAAAGATTTTATATATTTTAATTGTGAAAATTTTGAGTTTAATTCTTTTAGACGTATTATATTTTCATTGAATGATTTTAATTATACATTTATCATCATATCATTCTTTTTACTTAACTGTATTATTTTCATTCGTCTTGTTTTTATGAGAGTTTTAAATTTTAATTTTACGTTCTTACTCTAATCTTTTTTTTTTTTTTTTTTTTTTAGTGCAGCATGTCTCTAAAGTGGCTTTGTGCCATAAAACCTCATTCAACTAACCAACCAACCATTCTGCATGAGTTGAATGTAATAACTGTACATTAATAACATGGGTCACTAATAACACCGGTCTGGCACACAGATGGCATTGCAGTCGCCGAACTGATGCTTTTCTTTTAGTAAATACTAACCTTTAAAAGGTAGCAGAAAAAAATCTCATGACGATTCGCCGTGTGGATAAAACGTTAGAGTGGTTTTAGTTGAACGACTTTGTTGATAAACCAAAATATGGATAAACAAGAATTTCAAGAATTATTATTCAATGGAAAAAAACACCGTTCAAACAAAAAGTTGGCTTGATAAGCATTATCCGGACACTGCACCAGGTAAATAAACCATTATTGACTGGTTTGCTGAATTTAAACGTGGTCGTACAGATACCAGTGATGCACCATGCAAAAGAGGTGATTACTCCCGAAAACATCAAAAAGTCCACAAAATCGCTTTGGGGAACCGTAAAGTGAAGTTGCAGGAGATAGCTCAGACTCTGAAGATATCTGAGTAATGTGTAGGTTTTATTTTGAATGAACATTTGTCTATGAAAAAGTGGGTGCCGCGCGTGTTAACTTTTGACAAAAACAACAACGAGTCGATGATTCTGAGCACTGTTTGGAGTTTTTTCGTTATAAAATTATGTTATTTATTATAAAATTATTATTATAATTTATTTATTAAATTATTATTATTATTATTATTAAATTATTATTATTAAAGTTATAAAATTATGTTATAAAGTTGTGTTTTCTTTATTAGAACGGGAACTTATCAGCTCATGTGTGAATACACATAATGGCCAATGCTTGCGCTCCTGCAGTGATGTTGAACAGGTTCTGCCATATGATCCAGGTAATAATTTAATTTTCAGAGTAATTTAGGGGTTTTTACAGAAGTAATTTAAAGACAATTTTACATTTTTCTTGCTATTTTTGTGTAATTTATTTTGTACTATTTAATTTTCAGAATGATTTTTGTCACTTAAAAGAGGCTTTTGAATTATTCATGAAAAGTAATGTTGGCATAAATGTATTATATGAAATATTAGAAGATTGTCGCCCACTCTATACCGAGTACGATGCAAGCATAGGCTGTTCCATTCTGCATAAGCTGAATGTATATAACTTTGCATTAATACACACAATGGCCAATGCTTGCACTCCTGCAGTGATGTTGAACAGGTTCTGCCATATGATCCAGGTAATGATTAAATTTTCAGAGTAATTTAGGGGTTTTTACAGAAGTAATTTAAAGACAATTTTACATTTTTCTTGCTATTTTTGTGTAATTTATTTTGTACTATTTAATTTTCAGAATGATTTTTGTCACTTAAAAGAGGCTTTTGAATTATTCATGAAAAGTAATGTTGGCATAAATGTATTATATGAAATATTAGAAGATTGTCGCCCACTCTATACCGAGTACGGTGCAAGCATAGGCTGTTCCATTCTGCATAAGCTGAATGTATATAACTTTGCATTAATACACACAATGGCCAATGCTTGCACTCCTGCAGTGATGTTGAACAGGTTCTGCCATATGATCCAGGTAATAATTAAATTTTCAGAGTAATTTATTGATTTTTACAGAAGTAATTTAAGGACAATTTTACATTTTTCTTGCTATTTCTGTTTAATTAATTTATTTGGTACTATTTAATTTTCAGAATGATTTTTGTCACTTAAAAGAGGCTTTTGAATTATTCATGAAAAGTAATGTTGGCATAAATGTATTATATGAAATATTAGAAGATTGTTGCCCACTCTATACAGAGTATGATGCAAGCATAGGCTGTTCCATTCTGCAAAGCTGAATGTATATAACTTTGCATTAATACACATCATGGCCAATGCTTGCGCTCACACAGTGATGTTGAACAGGTTCTGCCATATGATCCAGGTAATAATTAAATTTTCAGAGTAATTTAGGGGGTTTTACAGAAGTAATTTAAAGACAATTTTACATTTTTTTGCTATTTCTGTGTAATTAATTTATTTTGTGCTATTTAATTTTCAGAATGATTTTTGTCACTTAAAAGAGGCTTTTGAATTATTCATGAAAAGTAATGTTGGCAAAAATGTATTTATATGTGATGTAATCTTCCCAACTGGAAAAAGTCTGGGCTGGGATTTGAACCTGGGATCCCTTGGGTGAAGCTGCCAATGCTCTACCAACTGATCAATCCCAGACGAATATGGTTGAACTAATTCACCCAGTTAACCTTAATGATCATAGCATCTGGTCTGATACCTGAATCAGCATAACAGAATAGATCACAGGTAATAGGACTTCCATCGGATCCTGGCCTGGGCTTTTTTCACCCAGTTGGGAAGATTACATCTCATATGATTTATTTACCAATTTGAATAATTGTGTCAAAATTAATCTAGTATAAATGTATTAGCCAATCTACAAAGATTGTGCTCTTTGATGAAGTAGCCATTTTTCTATCACATGCTGAAGCAGAGCAGAGGAAAGTATTGCACATGGAGAAGTAAATTTTCTATACTGTATTTTTAAATGCCTTCTTCAGTCTTTTTAAAATCTTAATATTTAGAATTTATGAAATATAATATAGAGCAATTATGGTCCTTAAAAATAAATAAAATCAATTTATAACTTTGTTTTGGGGCAGTGTTTCTTGGACAAACTCGCTTAAAAAATGTACTAATTCAAACACAAATTCAACTTCTCAAAAGTAAATCAAATTCATGTTGAAATTTAAAATTTGAAAAAAATTGTTTGCTCAGTTCAAACTTATTTTTAAAAAGGAGCCAAACTTAGTAAAGTTTCTGTTTTTAAGAAAAAGAAAATTAACAGTAATAAAAGGAAAAAAATATCTTGCATAATTTTATGAACTTTCCATAGTGATATCAAAATCTCTTTAATTAATTTGATATTAGAAAAAGACTTAAACTATTTAGGTGTAATTGAGATATTGTAATGCAGTTAATTTCTGCCAATTAATACTAAATTCTAAAGCACTTGAATCGTTTCTAGCATTACATTCACAGGATAATTTACTCTTCAAAGTCTGACTTATCATTAAGATAATTTTAGTATATCTTATTACTACTATTTTAATTTAAGGATATTGGTCTTAAATTCTCTTCACCTATGGGGGTGGAATGTGGTCTTATTTTCAAAATATCTCTTCAGGAAATTAATACTTTTAATCTCTTTTTTTCTGGGTACTCTTCTTGAAAGATGTCTCTTTTTATATGCTTTCTTTTAACTTACAATTCTGTATGTACGTGGCAATCAAATCTTGTTACTCATTTTTCACCCACTTCCTGTTGACTTAGAGCTTTGAAATTTGGAACATATATATGTATTCCTGAGGGCAATATCCTAATTGAACATTGGTTTCTTTAAAATTTGATCCCTAAGGGGGAAGGGGGGGAGGCAACATCGGCCCAAAACTTGTATTTTCCTCCGTAGAAATAACATTATGATTGTTTATTATTAATTGAAAAACTAGCTCTATTGTTACAACATTCATCTATTCTAACAAAAAAGAGAAAAATAATTTTTTTGTAAATTTTAAAATCTAATAAGAGAGTATGTGTGTTAGTAAGGAAAATTTAATTTTGCATTATTTTTTTTCTTATGTTTAAAATATGATTTTAAAAATAAGTCACTATTTGTTGACTGTATATTAAAGTATTCAGCCACACTGAATATTTGGTTTGTGTGCTGGACAAACAGAATATCTGACCAGAGACTGATATTTGGTGCAACCCTATTTGCAGTGCTGTCTAATCAATTAACACTAATAGTTAATTGCAAAGTTGTAACAAAGATGATGTGAATTGTATACTATGCAGGGGTGATTGTGTTCAGGTTATATACCTGAATTCAGGTATTTTTTTTCATTTTCAGTCCCGAAATTCCAGTTTTTCCGATAGTTAAATTCATAAAATAGGACTAAAATGTCAATTTCATATACTTGCTAAACATAATTAAAATTCATATTTTCCATAATTTAACTTCCCTGTAATAAATTTTATATTCTCTACCCCTCTCTCCACAACCCTCGAGTTGTGGTAGAGCAAGTACGGGTTGGAACATCCCGACTTAAGGCCTAGGGGCTGGTTCCCTTTCGGTTTCCAGCTCCGAAGCTGTTGGGGGAATCCGGCCCGTCTCCAACTGTCTCGCAGTGACTCCCCGTGGTTTTACCGCATATCGCAATGGCCTACGTCATCGACACGTGGGTTCAGGGTTAGAGGGTCCATAGGCAGGGTTGGGTTTTAGACGTCAAAAACTGTTTTTTGACATGACAAGCGTCAAAAACTGGTTTAAACCGTTGAAAACATATAACGCACTTTAAAACATTTTAACGGCTACAGGTATTCATTAAGTAATTCATGATGATTTATGTAATCGTTTATTTAGTAAAATTATAGTAAATTAATAATTACAAAAAATTTTAATTATTAATTGCAATATTTTTTTTTTTTTTTTTTTTTTTTTTTTAGAATTTTCAATCAGAAGAAAATCATTGTACAATTAATTATCTGGATCAATTTTATACCCACATCCTGTAGAGGACACAACCAGTTTTGCACATTTATTTACACCCAAACGATTTCTGAGTTTAGAGGTATGAAGCTAAATAAAGTTTGAAAATACTCTCTCAATTGATGCTGAGCTAGCAGGACTTGATAGCAAAAGCATTGCTAGTTGAGCAAGTTTGGAGGCAAGCTCAGTTGAACAGCTATTGCTTCCAATAATACCTTTCCACTAAGTCATAGGGTTAACTGTCCTCCCTGTAGCCCGAAATAAGATTCTTCAGCTTTGTATGCAATCAGCACAGGTAAACATCCATCGATTCTTTCTGTACTCCATGTGCAAGCTGAATCAATTTGTGCATCAGTCAACCCTTCACCCTTATGCTTGAGATGCAAAATTAAACCAAAATTGGTATGGTTTCATGACTTGATCCATTCTATTACACCCACTTTCAATATGGGGCTTAAGTGAACTTTTCTTTAGAAGACTGGGCCAAACATGACATGCATCAGCAATTGTAGTAGTATTTCGTTGAAGAATATCTATTTCAATACCTGCGGGTTTTAGCTGAAGTATAACGCTCGTATTCACGAATAACTTCGACCGAGAGTTGAACCGAGGGTCCAGTAACCCCAGGTTGAGGTTTTCAACCGAGAGTTGAAAACTCGTATTCACCGTCTACTTCGGACGAAAAGTTACCCAACTCAGAGTTACTCGACCCCGGTTGAATAAAGCGTGCTAATTGGTTAAAAAAATCAGATGACGTTTTCGGTTTCGCGTTGAAGCTTTGTTTGTTTATATTATGGAAGAAAAGTGCTGGAAAAAAAGGAAATTAAATGTAGTACTTATTTGATTTTTTACAAAATATATGCACAAAATAAAAACTTGTAATTACTAAATATGGAGATTAACTTATTTTCATTTCTTACAAAGTTTAATATTTTTTTTAACAATTTATTCAAATTTTATGTATTATTATTATTATTACTTTTAAACATATATGTGAGTTAAGAAAGAGATATGAAATGTGTTAATTGCTAAAGTAAATTTTATAAGTTTATTTTTCAAATAAAATTTGTCTTAGTAGCTAAACGAAAACTTGATTTGATCAAAACGAAAATTTTATTTCAACAGCAGTTATGTTGATTTCTATTATTAATAGCTATAATTAGTAATTAATTAAACAATTTCTAATTAAGAAAATATTAAAATGGAGAAAAAAGAAAAAAATTCCAGAAAGTAGCCTCTAGTACTATTTTTATTTTGTCGAATCAATTTATATATTAAATAATATCCAGATGTATTGATTTGATTTTTTTTATTTTCAGCAATCTAATTAAAATGATTAATTATAATACAATTAGATAGTAATTAATATGCACTTTGACAAAAACAACAACAACAAAAGAGTGGAAATAATATCAACAGAACTTCAAAGGAACAGTGCTTCAAAGAGTGCTTAAAAGGTGGTGTTTGTGGTTCTAACAGTGCCCTGGCACCAGGCACCCAAGTTTTTCAGGAGCTCCAATGCCGCATTCAATTATCGCTTCCGATCGGTTAACAAACATTTTATTTTAACTAGTCGCTAAATAATAAACTCCAAACTTGTTTTTAGTTTAAACTGTTTATCATGGATATATTGCTATTTTATTAGATGTTATTTTAATGAACACTAATATTTTAAACCATTTAAGGCTACTATATAAATGTTCATTCAACACAGAATCGAGTAAAGTCTTTTCTAAATAATGATAAATGAATTCTGTATACTATCTGGACATAAAACTTTGAAATCTTACAAAAAGTTTTTTTTTTTTTTTTTTTTTTTTTTTTGTAGCTTTTAGAAGCCCCCTCACCCTTTTTGTATAAGAATTTTTCCATTATCAGATTTACAAGTTCAAAGGTATTCACTTGACTGCCTTTGAATATTTTTTAATAAATTAGCCTAAGTAATTACAAAATATTTTTACATGCATAGACATCTATTTTTAGATCCAGTGCATCATTGAAAAAGATGTATTTATATAGAAAATTATACTTCATTTTCTATATTCTTTCTAGTTTTTTAATATTTTTTTCACTCATTTAGATGTCACTTCATAGATTCAATTACAATTTTATTTATGAGAGAGAGAGAGAGAGAGAGAGAAAAAAAAAAAAAGATTTTAAAATATTTTTTTATGAATGAATGGCGATAGATTTCTAGACTAGATAGGGAAAATAATGATTTATAAATAATGATATTGATAGTTGGTAATCTGATGATAAAACAATCTGAATTTATTAACGATAATTTCAGATAATTTTATAGCACTGAATTTTAAGGAATATAATTTTTTTGAATGTGACTTAGTGGAGAAGAATAAGTGCCCCATTTGCCCCACCCTACCCATGCATCACTGTCTATCTTTCTTCCTTTTTTTTCTTTCTTTTCTTTTTTTTTTTCTTTTGTCAGTGTTATAAGTTAATTAAAGTAAATTAAAACGTGAATCAAGATTCTGTGTATGATATAGAAATAAAAAGAAAGTTTAAAGTATTAAAAATAGAATGTATGTAATCTCATATATATACAATATATTATCTGCAAACTTTTTAGCTGGTTTGTTTATACATACAACTCATATATTATATGTTTAATTATTTGCTTACATAAATATTCAAGATCATGAAGAGGAGTTTATTTGCCTTAAAAAATTGTCAACATTACCTAAAGGGCTAATAAAACATTACTAAAATAACATATTTTGCATTTAAGGTTATTCTTTTTTTTTAAATTTTCATTTAAAAAAAAATAGGAATAACGAATGTATTTTAACAGTAGCGAAATGACTCCTGTTCACATAAATGAAATTTCAGATATCAAACTAATTAATATTTTTGATTTACCAGCTAAAGTAAAAAAATTCAAGTTTTTTTTTTTTTTTTTTTTTTTTTTTTTTTTGGGGGGGGGGGGGGGGAGCATTTTTGTAAAAAGTAAAATAAGTTATTTTTGTGAAAAAAACATTTTGTAACAAAAGAGGAAAATCAGTTATTCAAATTCAACCAAGCATTTATTAAAAATAACTTCTTTGAGTCCTTCTTCTAAAGTTTAACTTTTTGGTGAATTTGTTTTGTTAGTAGATTACACATTTTAAAAGCTAACACAATAAAGATAATTAATGAAGAGTATGTTTTTGTGGAATTTAATTTTGTGAAGGGCCTGTTTTATTAAAAGCAATTTTATGAAGGGCCCTGTTTTATTAAAAGCAATTTTATGAAAGGCCCTGTTTTATGACATGGATTTTTGTGAAGGGGCCCTAAATAGGCCCCAAGTTTTGTCTGGATTGATCCTTAGTATGTGTATATGTGAAAACATGATGGGAAAAGGGGGGGGGGATAAGTTTGGTTCTGTAAGTTTATTATGTACAGCTGTTATAACTTTTTATATACCGTACAATCAATGGTTTAGGTCATATCAATTCTGTCATGATAGACAAAATTGGAAGTGACAAAACTTTTATTTGAAGAGAAGCATTGTTTTAAAACAAAGGTGTTTCTGGATTTTTTGCCTGGTGTTATTTTAAAAATGAACAATTTTTTATCAATGTATTTCAGCCCTTTACTTCTATTGTAATATTTTAAATTATATATAATTTTGAAATTAAAACACAGTTGAAACTTAAATGTAATTAAATAAATATTTTAAATTTCTCAGAAATTGGGAAATATAACGTAAAGCTCAAAAACAGAAATAACAATAGTATAGTGTTAATCAATGATAGAGTTGTTTTATTAATATAAACATATTCGTGATTTAAACAAAGAATAAACCTACTAAAAATCTTCAATAGATAAATACAACTCAGATGATATATTGTTTAGTTTAAAACCACAATATATAATTTATAGAGCTAATCTTATATTTATATAACAGATCGTACATAAATAATAATAGTGTATCTTTCACACGACACAAAATTTAACTTTTACCCATATTCTACGAGTACCAAAATGAAAAACCTACATTGAGTCGATAGATACTTGAGCATAATCTAAGTATTTTTTACTTAAAGAAAAATGCATATTAGTCTGATGTCTCAAATTTTAATTAGAACTTACGTACGACATTTATTTCGCTACTATTAAAATACATTCATAAATTATTTTTAAGATCAAAATTGCAAAAACAAATAACCTTAAATGCAACAATTTTTATTTTAATAGCAATTTATCTACCATTAATATAATGTTGACTATTTTTTATGGCAAATAAAATTCTTCGCGATCATGCTTATTTATATAAACAAACAATTGAACATAAAATATAGAGGATTTATATATAAATATAAACAAACCAGATAAAAAAAATTGAAGCTAATACATATATATGAGATCACATACCTTTGCATATTGTTCTTTTGTTTTATAATAGTATTAAACTTCTATTATATCTTATACACAGACACTTGATTCAGTACGTAAGCTCGTAAGCCGCCATTATTGTAAAATGTGACCAGACTTGCTCTCTCGTCTTGTTTTTGTTAACTACGCATGCTCGGTTGAAAAACTTGAACTTCAACCCTCTGTAAAGCCAGGTCCAGTAACTCCCAGTAACTGAACCCAGCGTTAGATTTCGCCTTCAAACCGGTCCAGTCAGGTAGACGATGAATACCATTTTAGCTTTCGACCCGGGTTTTCGGCTGAACTCGGGGTCGAAGTTATTCGTGAATACGAGCGTAAGATCTTTGCACTGCATAAATAAAAAACATTAATCAGTTGGGAAATTCTAATATTCATTGCATCTTCATGCGGTTCCACAATTTTCTGAAATATTGACCTATTCCATAAAAAAGTTTCAAGGCAAGTGAGTTGACTATTCCAGCAGGTATCGCTTGACAACTGGGGTTTAACTGATTCTTTTACTCTCTTTAAGCCATGCTGCAGGAAGATGGTGATATAATTATTGTTTTAAATTACTGGGATATTTAAGATATTTTAAGTAAGGGAAAGAAAAATTTAGCTCATGTGATCAGTTTCAAATCATATTTATTTTTTTTAAAACACCAATTTTACCCCAAAAAATTTTCTAAATAAAAATTTTACCCAGTTAAAAAATTATACTTAACAATAACACTTTATTAGATATTAATTATTGATATACAGTAATAGTAACATTTTAAACATTACATATATCTAATGTTGTATATGTGTGACATTTAATGTGAAATTGTACATATCAATGTAGTATTTGAGGTTTATGACAAGGTTTTTGACGTGACAGTTTAAACCGTCAAAAACCTGCCAACCCTGTCCGTAGGTGACGGTCTTCTGACCAGCCAAAGCACCACAAGGAGATAAACCTGCTAGCCTGATATAAGTCCCTCAGGACTTGGGTTCGGTGGTCGTCTGACGACCACACAGCTTACTTTCACCCCTCTCTCCATATGAAAACATTTTCTTGCTAAAATTTCAGGTATTTTTTCATGAACCGGAAATCACCCATGGCACGAGGCACCAAATTGAATAGGCACTTTAACAACAATGTCAGTTACTACTACCAATGCACTGGCATTCAGTAGAAAACATAAAAATATTTTCACATCATCCAGCAATTGGAATTGCACTAGCTGAATCTTTTCTGCAAGTATGTCTAAAATAGCCCTTTAACGATATTAAAATTTTGCAGATTAAACCTTATTTGAATAATTTGTTGTATTATACCACAGTGTTACTTCATAAAAGTGATGATAGGAAGTTGACTATCATTTTTCTAATATCTACATTAAAAAAAAAAAAAGAATATGCTTTCATTTTAAGTAATGTTTACAATTTATTAATATGACAAATTAAAAAAAATAATAATAAATCATGAGTTTTACTACATTGACAATTAATTTCATCTAAAAATAAAATAAATTTCAAATCTTTTAAGTAATTTTGACTTTTTTTTTCTTCTCATGAACGTATAATTCAAAAATTTAAAAAAAAACTCTGCATGAAAATGTTTTAATAAAGTAAAATTTAAAAACTGCATTTTTTATAATAAAAAAAAGTATGTATTTAATTTTTAACACGCTGACTGCCACAGATTCCGGTGAAGTGGCTTTTTTGTCAGACTTTTACAAAGCGGTTTCCAGTGTTTATCAGGTCTATTCACAATTCCCAATAGCAGCAATGTTTGTTAATTTTATACAAAGTTTTAATTTTATACATTTTTAATTCAAAATTATCAAATTTTAGTTATTTTTACACAATAAGTGCCAAACTGAAATAACTAAATATGCTGGGGAGATGGAGGGTATTTTTTTTAACCCATTTTCGGCCAAAGGTGCGTCTACGCACCATTTCAATAAATATTTTTTTATTAACATTGTGACGTATATTTTTCTACTATTTTTAAGGGTTCTGAAGACATCTATAAAATTCAATTGATGTAATCACTTTCTGTTGAGAATTTTCAAAACATGCTAATTTTTTAACTTGAAACGGTTATTGACAAATTCGACTTTTTGAAACTGTATAATTATTTCACTTGAGATTAATCATGTTTTTTTTAATGAAGTAAAGTTGCAAGTTCAGTAAGTAAGATAAAAATAAAACAAATGTCATAAAAAACAAAAAAATTTTCTTTAAAATTAACGGTGTGTTAAAGCGCCATTTCTTAAAATGGTGCATTTTATTTCTTAAATAAAATATTCTTTTTCATGCAGGATACCTTGTTGGTATCTTAATGAATGTAATTTAAGCATATTTCAATGAAAGTAATACCACATTTTATAAAATGGGTTAATACAAGGTAATAAATTATCAATAGCCTCGTTTCATAAGTAATAAATTGTCTTCAATGAGAATACTGATGGCACACATATTTGTGTGGTGTGGTGCCCTGGGCGATATTTCTGGCACTCATATTTGTGTGCCATGGCAGTCAATGTGTTAAAGATATTGAATAATTTATTTCAAATAATATAAAAAAATTATTATGAAAACATAAGTTTAGAATAATTTAACAAAATATCTGAGCAATTGTAGTAAAACAAATTCATATTTTAGATTATTTCATATTATTTACATTTTGATGAAATTTTAGTGATTTTTAAATATTTTATCACATTTTTTTTCCTCAATTAATTTTTATAGATATTTGGAACAATGGAAAGTCTCAAAATCCTGTCATGCACCAAGAAAGTAGCCATGGGTGGCACTTTCAAAATTCAACCAATCTAACCCACCATCCATGGTCAGTATAGGAATAATTTTTTCCCTTGGTATTTGCACTGCTGCTAAGCAAGAGCCAATATCATTATGAGAAGATATGGAATCTAATCAAGAAAGTAGCTGAAAGCGAAGAAATTTTAAATTTTCAGATGGCATTATGCGATTTTGAAATAGTGGCAATAAATGTCATTCATACGGTCTTTCTAGACATGATGAGCAAAGGCTGCTATCTCCATTATACACAAGCCACAATGAGAAAAGTAAAATTTTACTATTTTCCCATTATTTATTAATATTGTTACAAATCATATTGCAAATTATTTATCACAAAATGTTACTCAATGTTAATGTTGCTGCTACTACTGTGTGTGCATATATATATATATATATATATATATATTCACTCATTCTGTTTCTAAACAGGAGCAAAACAAAAATAAAGCAATCAGGAAAATGATGGATGCCGTCCATAATTACGACAGTGGAAAAAATAAATATTGCCTTCTTGATGTGTATTTAGCTAAATTATATGGTCACTGTAAGCTATCTTATACACTTACAATAAATATGTTGTTTCCACCTTGGAAATTGTTGAATTATTTATTTCAATGTTCAAACATGCGTATTATATTATCAATATAATGGAAAAGTCATATAATTTGTACGATTATAATGATTGAAAACAGATTTCAGTTATTTAGACATTATCTGTTAGCATGACCCTGCTGAAGTAATGCTGTACTTCTCTTTGCTAAAATGAATTTTCTCCCCTCCTCATCAGAGTAAAATACTTCTGAAAAGTGAAAGAAGATATGAAAAGAATTGTTTTGTTTCATTATACAGTACAAAGTCCAAAATCCGCAATCCTCCGGATTTCGAATTTTTCCGAATTTTGGATCATTTGCAGTTTGCCCCCCCACCCGTTATTTATTTATGACGAACGCATTTTAATACTGAAAAATATTATACTGAAGCAAATTAAATATTTTAAAAAATGAATATATTTTTTAAAAAGGTAAAAAAATAATAATAATTTACACCCCACCCCCGTTTATTTTACTGAAATAAGGTAATAATAAAGCAAATATTTCAATACAGTTTTTTTTTTTTTTTTTTTTTTTAATTATCACAATTTCAGGAAATTTTACTTACAAAACGTAATTCTTCTGTTAGGTAATTGAATATGTCTGTTATTTTACGCTGCTTTATCAATTATAAATCATTTGCAGTTATTAAAAAACTAACCCCCCCCCCCCCACACACACACACACCGATTTATTTATGTCAGGAAGGCATTTGCAATGCTGTATAAAGATACACACTAATACGATATTCCAATAAAATAATATATTTTTTAAAAGGTTTAAAAAAACATTATTTGGTTTTATACTCCCTATTGTTCCCATTTGATGTTCTCAAAGGGTGCTGCGCACTGTCCTTTTTGTTTTAAGTGCCGATGCGCCCTGTTTTTAGACGTGAAAAATGTGTCCTGTCCCTTTTCCATGTTATCTTCTTTACGTCGTCTATTTTTTTTCCCTTTAAAAATATTTTTCGTGCAAAAAAAGAAGAAAACAGAAGCTTTGACTCACATGTCATCATTCCTAATCCGCTTAACAAGCCTAGCCTAACAATAAAAAAATAAAAAAATCTGTGCATGGTTTCTTTCTGCATAACGAAACATAGTTTACTGAAAGCTGATGATCTCATTCTGATAACTTTCGACTTCGAAGTTACTGACTAAAATAAACAAAACAAACACCCAGATAATTCAATCCTTTCTTTTCAGTTACTCTAGTGGCCTTTTTTGTGTGGTGCTCCGATTTTGGAATAAATTATCATATTTTGATAAAATTTGGGAAAACAGCCTAATTTGCTATTATTGCAACTTGCTGTAAATTTGAACATAATTCGTCAAATAACGACTGAGATATTTTTTTATTTATTTATTTTTTATGGTAAGGAAAACGTTTTTTTCATTCTTTTCTTTTAATTACTTTTTCTGTTTTCCTGCAGCTAAATACAACTATGAATGCAGCGCTTCCTATGGAATATTGGGAAGTCGTCAATAAAGATTATCAGACATCTATATCACGGCTTCAATTTATTGAATAAATTGATGCAATTTTCGGAGATTGGTGGGGAGACGAGGGCGTTGAGTAAGGAATGATCGAATAAAAGCGTAAAGATATCAAATTGATATGGAGACAAATATAACAAAAGCAGGAAAAACGATTCAGTCCAAGACATATATAAATAAATATTTAAAAAAAAAAAAAAAAAAAAAGCTAGTTTCCAAAATGTCCGGACTTTGAAGAATTTCGGATGTCCGGATTTGAGACTTTGTACTGTATAAATAGGAATTTAATTTAAAAATTCATATATTTTCTTTTTTTAACCAATTGCATATACAGGGTGATTTTTTTTTAAAGTTGTGAAAGTAAAACCCTATAACAAAAGAACCACTGATCCAAATGACCTGAAATTTTACCAGTATGCTCCCAAAGCAATGGGAATTTTTTAGGTGTGGTTAAAAAAATCTTAAAATCCCACCAATAGATGGTGCTGTATATGCAGTAAAGTCAGGAGACGAGCTTGTGCACGGCACACGCACACCTCGTGTTAATTATTCTACGGATATCCTAACAATGACTGCCATTGACTGACCGTGCATTGTTAGTGAAACTGTATTATCAGAATAATGACAGCGCAGCAATTGCTCTTAGGACATTTAAGACACTTAAGAATTTAAAAAAAGATCCAATGACGACACAATACCTACGGAAGATAGTTTTGAAATTTGAACAGACTGGTTCACTTGGCGTAAAACCTGGTTGAGGAAGGAAACCAGTTGATGTTAACTTACAGCGCCATCTGTCGGTGCAATTTTAAGTTTTTTTTAACTGCGCCTACAAAATTCCCATTGCTTTGGAAGCATACTGGTGAAATTTCTGGTCATATGGATCAGTGGTTCTTTTGTTTTGGAGTTTTACTTTCACAACTTTAAAAAAAATCACTCTGTACCATATATACTCGCTTATAAGCCAACCCTAAAATTCAAGTAAATTAACATGTTTGAATACCAGTATTTCCATATTGAAATATTTGCCTCAAGGAACTATAGTATAATTTGCACATAAGGAAATTATATTCATATACTTATCTGTTATAGCTTTTCATTTGTACTTGTTAATTTATTCATTTTATAACTATCAACATTCCAAAAGTTAAGTTTCAACATCCAATTCAGAATTTATATAGAATTTACTATGCTTAGGAATGTTAGAAATTGGAGATAAAGCTTACTTTCAGTATCCTAATAATAATATATATATATTTCTATAACATACAATTCGCTTTGATTATAGTTCACCAATCAGAAACGGGCTTCCAAAAGTAAAAATGATGTATATTATATAGAAACGTTGTATTGGCATTCATAAGACTAATATTTTTAAAAGATTGCATTAAGGCTGTTGTGAGGAGCTAGCTACTTTCTGAAACGTTTTAAAATAAATTTTTGTTTAGAAATGCACGAAAATTGGCAGGTGCACTTATTCGGATAATATGCGATTGAATGATGTTTTCCATTTTTTGATAAAGGCAAAAGGTATTTCACAAAATACTGTCAAAGTTGGTGTTTCGAACCAAATATCCAGACTCGACAACATAGGGGGGGGGGACCTATTTTATTCTAAATTCTTCTTTTATTGACTTTAAACAAACACAAAGCCTGTAGTCACAACATTAAGAGAAAGTTTCTGTTATTGTAACTCCTTTTTCTTCTAAATTTGCATTTGCAAAGAAAGTCTTATTTTGATACTTCTCTGTTATAGTGGCCTTGGCACAATAGCAAAAATGGTGAGAAAAGCAAAATTTTCAAAAGCACTTTCTGCAGCTTTCATTTCAATTTTAAAAATGAAATTGGATTTTTATACCTGTATGAAATAACTATCAAATTCACAAACAATCTGTTATATATTTTCAACATTTAATACATGAGTTCAGAAGTAATAGGTTTAACTTATACATAAATAAGCTATATAATAGTGTAATATGCAAAATAAATAAGATCAATAAGCTGTATAAGATGAGAAATTTTTTTCACTGGTCACCATTTCACTTTCTTTCTTATTTATATTTGGCACAAAATCTCACAAAGAGTGCATTGTGTAAAGGCCCTGTATAACAAAGAACTACCTCTATTTTTATTGCAAGATTGTCATTATTGTCTGGTGATAGTAACATTTTCATGAATTAAGCATTTGATCTATGGGTCAAAGAGGCATATGTGGTTTGCAAATTAATATTCAATGAGATTTGCAAGTTTAAAAAAATCACATAACATACAAAATATAAAAGTTTTTTTAATTGTTTATTAATAAGATTACATTTAAAAATCATAAAAAGTCAGACATAATTTCTTGTAAAATCAATATAAAGGGGAAAACAACAGCAGCAAAATCTTATGGAAAACAGCTGATATTGATGCATCTATTTTCAGGAACTATTGAAGTAATTTCAATAATTTATTTTTCATTATAATTAGCTATATTTTGCTTTTCTGAAAAATCATTTTTTTTTATTAACATACAATTAAAAACAACAATATTTTTTTTTGGCTGAATGATCAATTTATAGTTTGCCAAAAGTGTAAAAGTAAATAAATATTGAAATTGCTTCAGTAGTTATTGAGCATAAATATCTACTTTTTTCCAGAGGATTTTACAATGTGTTGTTTCTCCCTTAATGAATAGATAATGTAAAAAAAGAAGAAATTTAACAAAAAAAAATTAAATCTACACATAGAATTATATCAGAAAAAACATTTATCATTAATATAAAACATGTATACAAAGTGATTACACACACATATATATATATATATATTTTTAAAGGCTTAGAAAACATTTGACTATAAAAAAAAAAGGCTTAAAACATTTTAATAATGAAGGCAATGTTATGAAAAATGCACATTAATTTTTATGTTTAGTTTGATAAGAAGTAGAACTTAGATAATAATAGATACGAGTCCCTTTGTTTGCATAGATAAAATTTTATGCAAAAATGGTTTATTTATCATTACAGACCTTGAAAATGTTGCTGTTATTGAGTATAGAAAACTAATCTGATTACTTATCAAAAGGTTTTTTTTAAGCCTTTTTTCATATATATGTACGGCATATTAAATACATTTCTGACAAAATAATTGTAATATTTAACTTTAATCTTTTAATGAAAGTCGACAGCCCCTTCCATGGACGTCACTACATCTAAATCCTAACTTTCATTTCACCAACATTTAAACAACTTTTTTTTTCAACTATGACTAATTAAAAGTCTTTAGTTAGTTCTAACTTAATATATTTTTTAAAGTGGTTTTATTTTTACTAAGAAATTAATTTATAAATTTTGTCCCTAGCTAAAGTAGTCTCCCTCCATGGACACTGAAAATAAATTTTAAAAAGTGTCTTAGATGACAGTACATGCCAAATTATTATTAGGTAGTTTGAAAGGAAGAAATCTTTTTTGGGTTTTAGATAACTCTTTGTTCTCTTGTGAAATTATTGAATCATTTCCAATTTATTACTTCCATTTGGAAATTGGCAAAGTTCTCAGTATCATGGTCATCATAAGTAAGATAAAAAAAAAAGCTAATTATAATTATAATACAAATTTTAGGCAGCTATAACATTGCATTTAATTAAAAAGAAATTCATCATTTTAGCAAACTGAAAACCAAAGTAGTTTAAAGAAATTGATAATGTAATTTTAGCTCCTCTGTGGACTTGGCATATCCAATTTTACTGATATTGTCTAGTGTGTCGGTCATTTATCAAAAATTGTGTGCAGTATAAGAAGGTATCGGTTACAAAAGAAGTTTGAAAAATAATTAAATCCAGATGAGCATTATTTTTTAGAAAATTACATTCTATAAATTTCAAAGTTTAAAACAAATTTTTTTAGCTATTTTTGTTTTTTCTGCGATAATGACCCTTAACAGTTTAATTATAAAAATAAATATGTACAAACTACACCCAATATCTACTCAATTAAGATTTCATTTAAAATTTTGTAATGTAAATGTCCTTTCCTGTGGCCTCCATGGACATGTCAGAATTTTGAAAAATAAAACAGAAAACTTGACCACTAATATAAGGTTATTTATGAAGCGTAAATGAAAACATCCATGCAAATTTTTCGATTTTGTACATACTTTAAAATTATTTTTTTGCTGTTTTGTACCTTTTTGTGAGAATGACCCATATAATTCTATACATATTCATGTGAGCTCTCTGTACTTTTATTTATCAGTGAACAATCGTCTTAACCTTATAAATGGACAGTACTTGAAATTTTCATGCAAAAGCATGGACATATATTTAAAACAAGAAATTAAGTTAAATATTATGCACTTCATATTTGGGCTGTTAGCAGAGATGCAAATGCCATAACTATCAATCACCTTGTGTACAATTTTGTACTATGCTTAGTGTTTATACTACTGATCACTATTGTGCTAAATTGTCACAAAATATTTCATTTGATAAGAAAACGAAAGGTTCAAATATTGCAGAAAATTGTTTTTTCCTGCAATAACACTCTCAATCATATTGTTAAATGATTTAAAAATATATATATGTAACAACTTATTATTTGTAATTTTTTTATATTATTCACTAATGCACTACCCTGAATCTCAAATTAACCCTGGTTTTGTTTCATAATACTCTTTAGAGATGAATTGAACTAGATTTATTTTTCTTGGGCACTTTGTATATTAATTTATAGCTAATAATTGAATTTAAATCAATAACAGCTTTAAAAAATAGTTATAAAAAGTTATAACACATACTGAAAAATGAAGGGGTTATGTTACAGGGTTACTAACTTAAAGTACTTACATGAAACAATAAACAAATGATTTATGAAGTACTGATAATAACTAAGTTGTTACAAATTTGAAGAAAGCTACACTCAGCAGTAAACAACTGATTGGTTGTCAAATAATAAACATAAAAGTGGCCATAAAATACATACATACATCATGTAACCTTCCCTGTTATAACTACTTTGATTTTATATCATGAAACTTCCTCTAAATCAAAATTCACATAGTAAAATATGATTCAAAATACAAAATAGTAACACTTCAAATAAATCAAAACTAATTTACATAGTAAAATACGATTCAAAATACAAAATAGTAACACTTCAAACAAATCAAAACTAATTCACATACAAAATATGAAATAGTAACACTTCAAATAAATCAAAACTAATTTACATAGTAAAATATGATTCAAAATACAAAATAGTAACACTTCAAATAAATCAAAACTAATTCACATACAAAATATGAAATAGTAACACTTCAAATAAATCAAAACTCACGTAATACAAAAAAAGAAATACAGGATACACATAAAATATATAGTTCAAATATTAAACAAAATATAATATTAATTACAAAAATTTATTATTTCTATCAATTTAAACTTTGTAAACAAGACTATAGCTTGAGCATCGTTACTGCAGTCAGAAACTACTAATTGATTATTTTTAAAGTTATTTTGCTACTAATAACATATTAGACCCCTATATCAGGTTGGATAACTCAATTTTATCTAACCCAACTTGCAGATCGGGTAGGCATTATTATTATTTTGTTGCTGGCTTGGTTGACTCTTAATTATTTCAGATTTGGGATGTGTTCAGGTTAATCTGATGTTTCAAAAGAAAGTTAAGAATATGTTTCATATGAAAAAACATGTAATTGAACATGTATCGGTAGATTTGTTATATACAAGGTGGCTATAATTTAATATTGACAAGTACTCAGAAAGTTCTGTAGCGCCATCTAATTGCAAGAATGGAGACAAATTTGTATGAGGATTAAACAAGACTGGAGACAAAAAATTATGCTCCCAGTCTTGTTTAATCCTACAAAATTTGGCTCTATTCTTGCCATTAGATCACACTCCATGGCATCCTCAACATAACTATAATTAAAGTGAGAGTATTCAGTATATTCTAATTGTGTGAATGGAGCCAAATTTTGTAGGATGATTGAAGGATTCTGGGGATAAAACCAGTGCCACATATTTCACTAGCGACAACTTTTGGAACTTTTTTTCCCCATAGAATCTTTCGTCCCAGACCTTATTTAATCATCCTTCAAAATTTAGATTAAGCTACAGAACATGTCTGCTTAGTTACGGCCACCTTGTACTTATTTTCTATCATAAATAATACATTTTATATTAAAGGTAAAATTGTTGACTATTTTTCTATTAAAAAAAGATTATTATTTTTTGAATTTTAATTTTTTTTGGGGGGTTTAAATAAGGCACAACCCAACTTGTGCAGGACTTTATAACATATTTATATAACAATAAATTAATATTAGATTTCTAAAAGGCCTTGGTTTGATAAGAATTTTATATTTTATTAAGAGAGAATAAATAGTTTTAATATTTAAAATAATCATCAGATTTATACAACTATTACAATGATTTATCATTAGACTCCTGAAAAGCCTTGTTTACTAAAACAATTCTTTTATTAACAGAAAATAAATAGTTTTAAAAGTTAAAATAATCATTTAAACATTAAACTAGTCGTTGGGGGCCACCACAATACTTACTCATCATGGATATGCATAATGTAAAATATTAAAATAAAATGTGTAAACTACTTATAAAATGCATTGCAATTCAAATAAAATCGTGGCTTGATGACGTCATAAACTTTAAAATCTCGATAACCGAATTGCTTGAAAGAAACCTCCTTATAACTCCAAAAATAATAATCCTATTAACTAGCAGTTTATTGCATCTGATAAAGCATCAAATTTCCAATTAAAATATATTTTTGAAGTGAAATTTGGATGAAATACAGGGTCACGAAAAATCGAAGAGTGTGGTAACTAGGATTCCAAATATCTCGGCAACTAATTATCCGATCGACTTCATGCTTTATGCAAAATTTATGTTTTTTTATTGTCTTTTATATTCATTTCTTAAAATAAGCAGTTTCGAAAAATTTTATATACCTTTTATCAGAACGAATATTTCGAGAGTTCGAAAAAAATAGTTCTGGTTAATCGAGGTTATTGAAATTAAATAGGCTTCTTCCCATTATTACATACTAAGTACATACCAAATTGCAAGTCTCTATCTCAATTTTTTCGGGAGATGGAGCGTTTACAGACACACAGACGGATGGCACATTTTTTTTTTTCTAAAGATATGTTTTTCGGAATCTTCAGTGTCTAAAACGTGTAAATCTGTCAAAAAAATTTTTTTCGATTTTCAAAACGATTACAAGACTTAACCTATACTATGTATGATGGATAAGTAAAAATCATGGTGCTGATCATACAAAATTGTTATGCATTTCAGACTGCAGTTGCATTATCATATTTTGTCTATCTTTTCATATTGCAACATGTTTTTATAACAACAAATAGAGGTTTTATTTCAGTATATAAAAAATTTAACATGTCAGCTGCTGAATGATTGCTGGTGGTCTTGTGTTTTTCACCAACAGGCCATTGCTTACCCCACAATAACAGCATGACAGCAGGAAGATTTGAAATGACCAATGGTGATACAACATAGTTCTTCAAAAAAACATGTGACTGTCAGCAGGACATACAGCAGCCAAAGTGTTAAAAATATTAGATAACATAAGAACAGATCAATTTACGGATATAGATGTCTGAATGAAAGAATAATACAGATACTAGAAGCTGAAAACTAAATTCAACTTGGGATTTAAGACTTTATACATACAATAAAACCTACAAAACAGGAATCTCACTTTTAATAGAAAAATAATCATATTCTCAGCAAAAATATAACATAATTATAACACACTCTAACTGCAAAGATGGAAACCCATCTGTCAAACAGTTTTTTCTGGTCCTTGTGATTCTGTCTTAGCAGGTTTTATTCTATATTCATTTTGGACTATGATTATTTTATTGAAATTTGTAAAAATAAGTTTGAAGAGGAATTTCATCAATGAAAAAGAGGAAGAGATAATCACTTTTGAAAAGTCCACATTATAAACCACATTTTTGAGAAGTTCAAGGGGGTTACATGGAATTCATTAAAATTGCCCAAAAACATTCTCTTATCTTGTCATCTGTTACTAAAAGATCCAACATGTAAAACAACCTTAAGTAAGTGTGATGTCTTCAAAGAACTTTTACAGAAAATTATTCACAGTTTGTAATGAAAGAATTGTTATGGGTATATAAAAGAAAACATCTAGAATATACACATAAAAAGATGCCAATTTATTTTTAAAAAGTTCTGGAGTTACAAACATTTTGCAGGTTTCAACGAAACGTCAAAGGTCACTATGTTTTAATATATATATTTCTATGATTTTTCCAACAAATAATAAACTAACTGATAACATAAAAGTCTACAATTTTCATTCATTTATAATATAAAGCAAAAACATATCAGTAAGTAACGCTGACATCATATTGGCTGATGCTAAGATATAACCAATAAATATCGTTATTACTGCAATTTTTTTTAACTTCTAAACATCACACAATTTCAATTTTTCACCACTAAGTAGAAGAAAAAAAAGTATTTTCAGATGCAGTTTGTTTGAAAACTATACAGAAGTTGCTGTCAGCTAATGACCTTCTCATCTATCTGCCAATCACAACTGCCCGGTCGACTTCCAGGAATAACCATAACCCTCTCAGCTACCAATCACAACTTCCCTCCAGTGGTTGTTTGACCTCCAACGTTTGATTTGTGACATCATTTGCAACTACCCTATATCTCAGTGTACTGAATTATAATTTTTAAAATAATTTTCAAGCCTTTTTAAAAAATCTGAATGCAAAACAATTCCTGAAGAACTGAACTTACAACAGTGAAAATAATTCAGCATTTCTTTGTTTCAGTGTAATATTTCATAACTAAATGGCCAAACAAAATTAAAACTTCCAAATAAAATAGCTAAAAAAAGGAATTTAACAGATATGTAATTGAAATTCCCTGCTTAAACACAGAAATAATTAGAATCGCAAAGATTGCTATGAATAGTGAAATGTTTCTCGGTTGAACACTGGCATGTGCCTAATACGAAAGCTCCAAAAATTCTTTTTGTTATAGTTTGTAAGCAAACTAAGAAAATATAATAAATATAAAAATCTATCAAAGGTTCAAGTAAAAACTATTTTCATTTACATTTTGTACGCAGGGTTAAATTGCCTGGTTATTATAATAAGAAAATATTCCTAAGAAAAAAAGATTAATAAATCATCCATTGACAAAATTCATACATTTTTAGAATTTTCTATATTATTACCTAAGTCACATCAATTGATTAAAAATGTGAAAAATGACCAGAATAAATAGAAAATGAACAGACTGATAGAAGAGCAAAATTTCAATTTAAGGTTTTAGTATCTTATCCACAAACACAAGCAAGTACTGATGAATGTTTGAAGCCAATATGACAAGTTATTTCAAACAGAACATACATTCATGTAATTTTATGTTTCCCATAGTAGAGATGTTTGTTTCATTTGGTTCTTTATCACTATTAAAACATTTAGATTTAGAAAATCCAATTTTGTAGTTTTACACCCTGCAAATATTATCGTATCTGTTTGTTTCTTACTATATAATAAGTAATGTATAGTTATAAAACATTAACTTCACCTTTGATTTTTTTTTTATTTTGTTGATATTAGATTTCTTTACTAAACTTTACATATTCTTAAGTAGTAACACAATTTTCTACAATAAGATAAAGTTTTATCCAAGAATCAACTGTATAAAGTTCTATATCAGCAGATGATCCAGTTGCAGAGGTCATGTATAAAACATTCTGAATTGTTTTTGGCAATTCCTATTGCCATTTCTGAATTATATGTTTTTACTATTCAGATTACCATTGTCTGCATCACTTGACATTTTTAAGTAAAAGTATTATTATTTAGGCAATCTGTTTTGTTGCTGCTTTTAACATGATCTATTTCTTCACAATACATTAAATTAAATATACAGATTTTAATATATTAATTCAGAAATTTTTATTATATATATGTAACTTTAAATTTTTTATAATGACTACAGTCGTCTTCATACTCACCACATTTACAAATAATATCATCTAAGATTCGAAACAATTCCTTGCTTTTATTTATACCCTGAACCAATAAATCACTTGATGAGTGCCATCTCATATGAATTTGTAATTCAAGTTGCTGTTTAAATATCATCAATGCATGCTTTGATGATATACAAAGAGGAATAAAATATTTGAGTAAACTCCACTCCTCACGATAAACCATTGTTAACCAAAGAAATTGACCTATCTCACCAAAAATAACTTTATTTTTTTCAGCAATGGTTGCACTTTGAAATATTAATTCGATACTCTCTCTGTCATTACTCCTCAACAGCAAAATTAATACAGCATAAAAAGAGTCATTCGTTATAATAAGGCTTTTATCTGAATGAGGGATATGTAGCCAAACATATTGAAACAACTTTTGATAATTGATAACCTTACAGCCATAGTGCACTTTTTGGAGAATTTTTTCCAATATAAAAATATAATCTTTTGCAAGGAGAAAATTCCACAGACAGTTTACTTTTTCTAAAAAGAAATTTTGCCAAGAGCAATCTAAAAGACATCTGAACACTGGAAGAGGACATTCTTTGAATATTTGTACTTGTTGATCATCATTCATTTGTGTAAGTAGAAAACATAAAACCTCACTATAATATTCTTGAGTAGGATTAGTAATGCCAGGAAAATCTTCTGTAATTTTCTTTAATACATCTAATGATAACTTTGACAAGAGCTCTTCTTTTTGGATTACTCTTTGCAAAAAATATTCAGCTGCTGTTTTATTACCACTTTCTGTTGCACATTGAATCATATGAGAATCAGAAAAAGACATGCTATTTAAGCTTCTAATCGTATTGTCCTTGTTCGCTTCTTTATCTTTCATATATTGTTCCCAAAACATCAATAATTCCCTTTGAAAATTGTTCTCAATACTTTCTTCATTATCAAAATATATTTTGTAGCTCTCAGGTAATTCATACCATAGTTCTAGAATGTCATCTTCTAAGCAGTAAATACAGGCCAATTTATAACGTGTAGTAATATCTATAGCATCATCTTTGATTAAAACCTCTGCTGTTTTTTTTTTATCAATTGTACCATGAAGTGTCCAGCAAAACTTTTTATTTCGCAGACCTAAATCTAAACTACAACATTTCGTATGGTACTCCTTCCATTTACATATTTCTAAGCCTACTGGTTTAATATAACCTAATACTTTTTCTTTCAACGATGTTGGTATTGTTAGTTGCGATACTTTTTCTATTACTCTTTCTTTAATCTCGTCCCATTCTTGTTGTTCATCAACATTACATTTCATGTTGAAATTATCATCTGATTGTGAATATAACTCTGAATTATCAAACTGAAAAATTCTAAAATGAAAATCCTTAATATCATGATGATTCCATAGATTAGCCGCTACCTGAACAAGAGCAATGTGCTCAAGTGATGGTTTCAGAATGAAATTCATTATCAACACTAATGAAAAATTTAATATATGATAAAATTTCCCTTATTAACTTTAAAAACTATAATGAAGTACTGCCCCAAAACAATCTTTTTGAGCAATCTGCATTTGAAGTTTGCTAAATAATTATGTTATTCTTTAATGCTTGCAAGTTTGTTTGTGTTATTGCATATCTATTGCACAGCTTTAAATCATTTTTAACGACATTTTTTCGCAATTTAAAATGAGCGGCAGCATTGAAGACAGGCACTCTTTTTCTTCTTATGTAATAATTTGATGAGTACAGATGGTAGTTTCTGAAAGTGTGATATTTGAGCCTAAATATATACATGCATTGCAAAGTAGCATATCTCTATTTCAGAATCATTATTTAAACAACATACAATTTTAAAGATTCCAAAATTAGCTCTTATAAGCTGAGAATCATATTAAATAAGGTGAAAGGGATTAAATAGCAGAATCAGAATGATAAGAAAGTGTTGCTTTCTTGTTCAATGATTAAGATAATTTCTGTAGTTATGCTTCCAAGGATATCAACTGAAGACCTACAAGAAAAAAAAAATCCATAAGCATGTAAAATATTTGAATTAAAAATATGACAGTTATTTTCAAGTTTAATGATTAATCATATTATAAACATTACAACATGCTCTGCATAGGTGCCAAGAGTTTCATATTTCGAATACTAGTACAGAAGAAGATCTTTATAATGCAAACCTAAAAACACGAGGTAGTGCGTTATATAGAATTTTGCGTTACATAGATCACATTTCACACATCATTCAATTCAGCTTGTAAAACATGGCCAAATATGTGTGAAACATACCAAAATACATTAGAGTATCTTTATATTGCATTCTTTATGACCAGGAGTTGTGCAGATTATAATTTTTTGCATAATATTGATCATTCCACACATTGTCCAAACATACCTGTATCAAATCATAGCAATTTTTTAAGTAATTAGCTCTGAATTAAGAAGATAAAGTTGAACTAATGTATCAAATTTAGTCCTCTAGAGAATAGTAACTATTTATAATGTAAAAATTCAGGTGTTTCTTAACTGAAAATTCATTGTTTACATTTGAGAAGTTTTGCGTTATATGGAGAATTGCCTTGTATAGAATTGCATTATAAAGATCTTCTACTGTATTTCTAAAGAAGTAATCCTTGTTTTATTTCATCACAGAATGTTGCAATTAAATAAGGTAACAATTACTTTTCTGAAATATTAATATTAAAAGTAAGCTCCTGCAAGAACTCTGATTATAATATTCGAATTTCGAATGTACATTTTCCTTTGAGATTTTTCTATCTGAAAGCAAAACTACATTACAAGTAAAAAAAAAATTATTATTATTAGGGACATTCTCCCAGAAACTTACATTTTCAGTGCTAAATTTATTAGAGAGCAAAATTCAAAAAGCAGATTTTAAAAAAAATGTTATATAGTTTTGAACTTATCTGACATCCTACCTTACCAGTATTTAGCCAGATCATAAAAAAAGTATTTATTAAAACTTCTTTATTTAATTACCTAAATGCAATATTCACAACTGGGCTAAACTTGTTTGAAAAATAAATATGATATGGCACTTTTTATCTACAAAACACAAGTTGTAAAGGACAATAGTGACATTTTTTACAATTCTTCCACTTTACTTAAAAAAGAACGTTTTTGGAATGTTGTATGCATATTTTCAAAGACATCAAACCTACGATTAAATGGCTAGATATTGGTTAATCTATAAATATCAATATTTAAATTAACAATGGGTACAGTATTGATGATTAATAAAGGTACGCTTACCTTTTGCTCATTCTTTTCAATCCAGAAAATCTTATAAACAAACCTCAACAAGCTGTTTATAAACAAACACCAAGCAATGGCGACTTTTTAAGAACCATATGTGCTCCCTTACTGGAAACAATACTGAAAATGACTGCATACTACCATCTGGTGGAAATATGAGGAAGTTCATATACCAGGAGAGTAGTGGCCATAAATGTGAGGGACATAACTTTAAACACAACAAAAACAGATGTTTCACATTTCCCTCAGATAAAAAATATATTATTATGCTCCATACAATACATATTTATAATAAATGTATTGGTTTTCAAAAATTTTTAATAATTATTGTCTGTTGGTAGTTTTAATGATCAAATTATGGGTTGAGGACAGGGGGCAGTGGTGACTTTTGAGATATTTAAATTACATTTTAAAGATTAAAAAGATTATCCATTTGATCCTATTTGATCCATTTTAAAGATTAAAGATTTTCGCAGTAGAAGTTACATGATATTGTAGAACAATCACAGAGAAACATTTTAACATTAAATGAAAATTTATATTGCAAATAAATGCAGAGATATACTGGGCACATGAGATTTCAGCCCAACTATGATGCTCTGTTTATGTGATGTTTGCTTCATTTGTTTTTTTTTTTGTTTTTTTTTTTCTTTTTGTAATACACAAAATATTAGATTGAACTTTAAATGATGCTGCTGAATTAAAGTCTGTGCTACTAATAATTTTCTACAACCATATTTAATTTTACTTTTTAATAATTCTTATATATTTTTTCTTTACCCTGCTGGTGGAATTATTGGTGTGATCTTTATATTTAGGAATTGTTCACAGTTATTAAAATATAATTATCCTTTTTTTTTTACACAATTGAGGTTCGGAACCTATTGTTACTTTCAAAGGGACTAACACACTTTCTATTCACACTGAAGTGTTCATCTGTCTTATGTTGAGTTTTTCAGCAGCAGTTAATTTGCTGTCTATTAAACTTCACTAGGTTTATTGTGACATTAGCTGTTTATCAAATAAAAATTTAAATATTCAATATTACCCTTTAAAATTTAATTTGAGATTAGTTTAAAAAAGCACTGAATAATAAATTATTTATCATTTTTTTTCCCCTTTTAATCAACTTTATAAGTTGTAAAATCTAGATGTGAAAATTTATAGACATGATTTGTCAAATTCTAAATATAATCATGCATTTGATGATTATATTTAGACCTATCATGTAGCATGTACAATGCACACAGACACTTAAGTCAAAGGGAAACTTTCGTTATTTTTATGAAGGTGAATACACTTTAGTAACATCTAGAGAAAAAAAATCCAAAACAACTTTTTAAAATTTCATGTTTTAACCCCTTTGCGACGAGCGTCTTTGACAGAATTTTTAATCTTTTACCACCGTTTTTTCAAAACAGAAATTTTCGTCTAATTGAATTGCAGAAATGCTGTCATTAAATAAGGTAAAGCGTACAATAAAAAATTACTGGTAGGAATAATCGAAGATTATGAGCATCTTATGCATCACGTATACTTGTCGCTCGTCCCCAAAGGGTTAATAAGTAATATTCCAGTTAATTTTAAATAATTTAAAACAAAATGCAATATTTAAGAATGAAGATGCAAATTTGATCAGCCAAAGGTGGGCAAATGACTTATCTTGACTCTTTTTTGCAAGCATTTGTGTAAATTTAAGTATAATTCATATGCATTGTGTTATGTATAATATTCATAATTCATATGCATTATGTTATGTGTAATTCATATTCATCAAATGTGTACTTCATATTGAGCTATGCAGGAATCATTTTCATTAAATATGCAAGAATTTTAACATGACTTTGATGAATTTTACAACAGAAAAGGAATATTGTAGACTAAAAGTATCATTGTGAAATATATGCACGTAAGATTGGAAAGTGTTCATTATTCATGTGTAACATAAAAAAATCTTTTTTTGTCTAATACAACACATTGCAAAGAAAATGGTGACACTGATTACAGAACACAGTTTGGGACAAACTGTTTCACATGCTATTTACACTGTGGAAATACATTATTCTTGATGGAAAAATTTTATGTATTAATATCTGATAATAAAAAAACTCACCAGTCATTCAATAATAAATCAGATTCATTAAAGGAGAAAATATTTATTAAGATATTGATAATTACAGTAGAATCTGCAAAGGCCTCTAATCCGCAATCAATTTATGAATGTAAACAAAGAAATTTAATTCTTGAAAAATGCTTCAATGGTGACAAAATTTTGAATTTTGAAATTTTTTTTCACCAATTTTAACATTTTTCTTATCTTTATACATAGTATTATATATCATATAATATTCTTCTTTATAGTTTAAATTGAAAACACATTTAATTAGTATATTATTTTATATATTCATTTCTTCATACAATACTTGTAAAATACAATTTGAGCTTTTGTGATTTTTTTTTTTTTTTTTTTAATGATAAAAAATCCTTACTTAGACAATGTATTTCATAATTTATTTATTTTTTCATTAAATCGTAATTATAAAATTGAAAAACACATAAAAAAATACATATATATTGCTTTTGAACTCTTACTTAAAGATAAAATTCAACACTATAAACCAAATGTCTTAAAACAGACAACAATTGATGCCATATTTAAGAAATTTAAAAAATAATAAGTTATTTTTTACATAGTTATTACTTTATCTATATATTAAAATGTGTGATTTATTTATTTTTTAGTATTAGCAATCTAAATTTGTCCAAAATATGAATTTAAAAAAATGTAAACAAAGATTAAATAGACATGGCCTGTAATCTGCAAAAAGCCTCCAATCAGCACAACACTTGGAACAAAACTTTGCAGATTAGTGGCTTTCTACTGTATATCATAATTGATATATGTTTACTAAATATTTCTTACTTGTATTCATGTTTATTAAATTCATTTTGATAGCATTTTAGGTATTAAAAAATCTAAAATTTTCTATCTTGAGCACCTTATGCTATAATGCAATCTGCCTCAAGTCTTGTCTTCTGATTTTACAATTTTAGCTTAGGATTACAATGAGAATTTTTAACACTTAACACCAGGATAAATGTATGTATTTTAAAATTTTGACATTTTATTAAAAAATATTTTAATCTTTAAAAAATTACAACAGGACTAAAACTATGATTTTTTTTGTCATATGATTTTTTTATCTATGATTTTTTTTTTGTGCAAACATGAAATTCGCCCCCCCCCCCCTCCTTTCCAAAATAAGTTTATAAAGAAAAGTTTTCAATAATCCTTTCCCTTAATTTTTATTTTAAATATGAAAATTAAACTTTAGGAAGTGTACTAATATACTATATTACAACCTATAAGTATATATATAAGTATATATCAACCTAATATACTTATATTAGGTTGAATTCTTTAAATGTTAAGCTATTGGAATAACTTCATTTATATATCTATCTACAAAAGTCGTTCCATAAAAACTGAGAGTAAAATCATAAAAAATCAAGAAATATATATTTTTTTACTTTCTTCTATATAAAATAGAAGAAAGTATTGTAATCAAAAAATTTTTCTACTTCCAGTTTTCAACGGATTTACACGTTTTAGGGGTCGAAGATTCCGAAAAACTTGTTTTTACAAAATGTTTGTCTGTCCGTCCTCATTATATCATCGAAAAGTGTATGAAGTCTTGCTTCAAATTGAACCACATTCTTTCTTCTATGTTTTTGGCTATGGCAAGCAGGTTCTATTAGAGTTTGGGGATATTTCGACGAAAGGGGGTGCTGTGATAGCCAGTTAAAGATTTCAAATTCAAAAAAAAGTACAAAAAAATTAGAAATCCTAAAAGTTTTTTTCGTTAAATGTTCGGCTTTGATCCGGAGAATCTGGAACAATTTTTGTTTTGCCTCTATCTTAAAAAATGGCTGAGATATAGCGGTTTGAAATTTTAGGGTGGCTGACATTTTCAAATAAGACAGCAGAATTCATCCATAAACGGGTTTAATTTATGAGTTTTAGTTAACATGGTTTCGGCAAATTTTCTTTCATTGTTGTAACCATTGTTTCTATTATATGCTTATCACTATATATTTATATTCGCCAACGTCAAATTCTCGCCAAACTTGGCGACAGTTGGCGGAATATCGCCAAATTTGGCGACCAAAATAAGCTGCCATAAATGAAGCCAACTTGGCTGTAGAGGACTAATTTGGTGATATTCTCATTCAAATTCAATGTTGACGAGATCTGGGATTGAATCTTCTTTATTTAGGTTCCACGCATTTTACCTTCGTGTTTTTCAGTAAAATGAGCTAAAATCGTAAAACCAAGGAATAGGGAGGTTATCTGTTCCTGTCAATTCAGGTCAGAAGGACTTTTTGTAGTTTAGTATACATCGGTTGATCGCATCCCGGTAACCCGACGATTCGCAAGCAGCTGACGTACAACAGAATGACGAAAAATATTGATTTTATAGGTGATGTGATAGCGAATTTTGAAGTATTAATATGACTGAGAAGAAAATTTTGGGGTTGGCACATCCAACTAGTTTCAAAATACTTTCCCTCAGATGCTATGCAATGCAGGGTTGTGGAGTCAGAGTCAGGCCCATTTTTGGGCAAAAGAGTCGGAGTCAGAGTCACTAAAAAACAGGCCGACTCAGACACCAGCTTGTTTTTCAGACCATTTGAAGTGAAATTAAACCAATTCTATGTAATTTTAAATTTATAAACTGAATTATTATTTTTACATTTGGGCTATATATACAAGGAAACCCAAGTTAAATAGGCTGAATATACTGTCCAGTGTACAAACTGTTTTTAAGGGTGTGTTAAAAAAAAAAAAATTCCACGCTCAACAACTCAAAATTTTGAGAGACATTCCCAGACTCATTTTTAAAAGTAACAACAGGACACTTGGCGGCGTGATTTATAAAGACATTTATAAGGGCCCCATGTTTTTATTTTTCATTCAATTAATTAGAAATTGATTTACAGACAATTATTTTCACAGTACGATCATTTTTTTTGTTTCCAGCGCTATCGCTTCTGTAAATTCGGTTCAAAATGTCCACTTTGACAGCATTTTTTGAAATATATTCTGCCTTTATCAAAAAATCAAGACAGTGGGGACATTATAAAGTTTCTGAATAAAAGAACCTGCCAATTGGATGCATTTTAGAGAAAAAATGAATTTACGAATGTGTCTCAAAATAAGCAGTTTGGATTTGAATACACCCTTAATTGAAATCTATAGTTTATATTTAGTATGTAGTCCTTTCTCTCGTTTTTTTTTTAGTTTGCAGAACCCGAGGTAATGCGAAAATTTGAAATTTCTGCTCTTTTGGAGTCCACAGAATCCAAAATATCATTGTAATAGAAAATTTCCCCCCCCCCCCTTTTTTTTTTCCTTAGATTCTTCAGGTGTCTGGGACCAGGAGTAATGCTGAAATTATAAATTTCCTCCCTCTTTTTTTCGTGTGCATAGAACCTCCAAAAAGATGTGCAATTGTAATTTTTTTCCTGAGTCTGCGGTACCCAAAATGATGATGAAATAGTAAAATTTCTGTTATATTTCTCCTTTCGATATTCAAGTCTTGCAGACCCGAAATAAAGCCAAAATTATAAAATTAATGCAGGAAATATAAAATTTTCATCTTTATTTTTCTTCCCTAGTATCGGAATTTTTCAGGTCTGGAAGACATACATTAACTCCAAAATTACAACATTTTGCCTTTTCTTTTCCAAGTCAGCAGGATCTGAAATAGTAAAATTTCCATTTTATTTACTTCTTTAGATTTCAATATTTGGATTTTTTGTGTCTGCAGGAACCAAAATTTTACAATTAATAATGCTGAAAATTTAAATTTTTTGCCCCTTTTTTACAAAGCTGTGAGAACAGAATTAATGCTAAAATAGTAAAATTTTCACTTTTATTTTTCTTACATTCCCTTGTAATTTTTTGGGTTCTGGAGACCCAAAAGGATGCTTAAATTGTAAAATTTTCGCCTCCTATTTTTTGGGACTTTCACCCATGTTTTAGTATAATTTGGCATAAAACATTTTGGTTATTTTAAAATGACATACCAGCATAATATATGTTGTTTGGATTCATCTGATAGATCTTTGTATGTGTTGTTCAAAGCAAATTTTGGAGATGTATTAGATTTCAACTGTTTTTTCTATCTAATAGCTTCAAATTTAACTTTTCGATTGCAATTTACATGAATATAAATATTTTACATGCAGTTTTTCCAGAGTTTTGGTGACATAATTAAATTTTACCACATATAAAATTTAATGCATATTGTGTTTTCGTGTTAGTGTGCATAGAGTATCTGGGAAGAGGGGCGTGGGTAATGTTCAAAATATTTTCCGTCTTTAGCAGAGTCGATTAATGTAAGGGCAAATTTCCACAGGCATCGTCTAAAATAAAAGCGTAAGTCATGTGACTGTCATCAACAGTTCCGGGATGGCCGTTTCACTTTTTCATATGCCAGGCGGCCATTTTTATTCAAAATTATTTTTTCGAATAAAACTGCATAAAAGTTACATTTTAAGAAAAATCGTTCAAAATAAATTAATATTTGAGAGATGACTTACGTTCAATTATGTATATATTCTGCAATAACTTCAGTCAAAATTAGGTTCGCAGTTCAAATTATCTATGAAAGTAAACAAAAAAAAATAAGATGGATTCGTCGTGAATATTTAAAATATTAAATCATGGAGGTGATCATTCGCAAAGCAAGTTCTCCGCGAATGAATTTTTGGACCGCTGCCTAGCGTCAAAAAAATTATTCGCACCAGTGAGACAGTCAAAGTTTACCATATAATTATGTGCTATACAACTCAACTTCCTTCTGGACCTTTTCTTGATGTAAATTGAACTCATGTAATAACATTTAATGAATCAGATTTTTAGCATTTTTAAAATCGCTAATACAGCTTTTATTTATCGCGTGTACAAATTAGAAACGATACTTTGATTTTGAAATCAAATGTTTTGATTTATAATATTATTTCTTATTTATTTTCTATTTTAAATGAAAAGTGTGAAGTATTTTAAATTTATGTAATATAAGCATTTTAGATTAAAGTTAAGTATTTTAAATGAAATAAGTGAGAGGTTTATAATTTCAAATTAAATTAATGTAGTATGAATGATCGTCATGGGAACAATATTTGGCGATTTATCATCTGCTCCCGGCTAACAAAAATACTCATAATTAAAAAAGAAAATAAAAATAAATAAATGATAGTTTGATGTAAATAAATATTGATATACATATCAAAAATGATTTATAGAAATAAAAAAAATAAAAGTAAACAAACAACAATTTCCATATCAAAGTTTTCGCCAAATTGGCGGCGGGAGAAATCACGCCAACGTGCGTATGTGACACCTGTGCCCAAAAAATATGCGAAATGCTACCATGATAGCAAAAGTTCATGATTTGTCTATTAGAATCTTCCGATTTGGCGAAGGATTAAGGGGAAATTAAATTATGAATAAATGTAACGTGTTGCAATGTTTAACATACATTTAAGGGAGACCAAACTGGTCGCCAGTGGTGGCTAGTTGTATAAGAGTATTTTTGCCTTATTTTAAAAAAAAATCTGCATTTAAAAAAGATTAAACTTTTTATCCTAAAATACTATTGGAAGTAGTGATGGGCGATTCTAAAAAATTTGATAATCGATCAACATCGATACTGTATAAAACAACATCGATTAAAAAAATAATCAATTAACAAATTCTAGTGTCGATGTTTTAGAATCGATTTTTACACAGATAGCTTAAAAAAGAATAACTCCTAAATTTATCGATCAAATGGCAGGATATTTGATCATACATCGTGATAATAGGAAATAGCAGATAATAATCGGTATTTCTGGCACTCATTTCTTTAGCATAGCAGTATATAACATATTAGCTACTGTCAAATTTTGTTTCAAGGCAGTTTTTTTGTTTCTTTCCAGGTAAAATTGTTATCTTTTCAGTTTAGAGGTAGGGGGTATTAAGAGGGAATTCAGATAAGAAATAATATTCAAAATATGAACGATACGTGTAGGGAAAGATTTGAGATTTTAAGCTTTTAATGGTTAAAAAGTGCAATTTCGCCCCGGAACTCTACAATGCCCCTCACCCCGCAGCGACAGACATCCCTCCTGGAAAAAAGTGAATTCAACACTGAAGGGGGCTAACTATATTTTAGCTAGAATTTCTCGTCCGAATTTAATAAAAATTAGAAAGAAGTAGGGCTGATGCCCAAGCTGCCGAAAATAAAAGATCCTGAATGTGAGGTAAAAATTAAGGGAGGGGGCAGTCCCCCCCTCCGAAATCATAACTTTTTTAATTATTGTCAGATTTGAACGGAACCTTTTCTGACATACTTCCCAAGTCATTTGGTTAATAACTAAACATTTGTATTATATCTGCAACTGTTTGTCACCACTATTTAAGAACAAGGGGGGGGGGGAAAGCACGTTTTGCTCACAAGGGTGGCACTTTTCTAAATTTTGCCGATACCCCTCATGTGATTTATCGTCGGAAAGGTCTGTGACCGCTTAATCATATTATGCATCTCCTGTGTCCATCCCCCACTTCCCCCCCAAGGGGGGTACTTTTCTAAATTTTGCACACAACTCTCATGTGCTATATCGTTAGAAAGATCTGAGACCGCTAAATCCTACTATGCATCTGAGCTTTCTATTCCCCCCACTTTGCCCCCCAAGGGTGAACTTTTCTAAATTTTGCCGATACTGCTCATGTGATATATCGTTCAAATGGTCTGTGACCGCTTAATCATATTATGCATCTCCGGTATCCATCCCCACACTTTACTACCCCCAAGGGGTGTACTTTTCTAAATTTTGCACACACCCCTCATGTGATATATCGTTGGAAATGTCTGTAACCGCTTAATCATATTATGCATCTCCCGTGTCCATCCCCCCCTTTCCCCCCACAGGGGGGGTACTTTTGGAAATTTTGCACGCACCCCTCATGTGATATATCGTTGGTAAGGTCTGTGAACGTTTCATAATACTTATTCATATTATGACCGGTATACGGTGCCGACATGATATCTATAGCCTTAACGATTTCAGTGCCCGAAGTTCATGTAGAACAGATTGCGCCACCTGGTGGTGAAACACAGAACTAATTCATATTGCAGATGACTGCTATACGGTGCCGGAGGCATCGGGGACCCGTGCTGGAGGTTCGTTCATTTAGAGGTTTATACTATTCTATGTACAAATTAAGGGATTATCCGGTGCCGAAGGCAGCAGGGACCCCGGGTCGGAGGTTCATTCCGTTAGAGGTTTACACTATTCGATGTGCAAATTATTGGATTATCCGGTGCCGAAGGCAGCATGTACCCGATCCGGAGTTTCGTTCGGTTCGAGGTTTGACATATTCGAGGTTTTACAAGATTCGAGGCCCCGATGTGAATTAAGGGACCGCTAGCCGGCAAAGCCAGTTAGTTGGTTCATTAAGTTGTATTTTTTAAGTTCGTCCCCTTTCTGCTCCCCCTGCCCCCCCCCCCCAAATCATAACTTTCTTAGTTATGTACAGATTTGAATGGGACCTTTTGTGACATTATTGACAAATACCACTTAACTAACGAGCATCTTGAGTAAAGTGGCTCTCATCCAAGGATGGTGTGTTTTAACTGGAAAAAAAATGAAAATTTTCATTATTGTTCATAAATAGTGGTGGCCAACAGTTGCAGATATAATATCAATGTTTAGTTATTAAGCAAAAGACTTGGGAAGAATGTCAGAAAAGGTCTCGTTCAATTCAGAACATAATTAAAAAAGTTATGATTTCGGGCGACAGGGAGGGGGAGGTGAGGGGAACAGGGTGGCAGGAGACATGTGTTGAATTCAGACACTTTTCTTCGGGATTGGGAGATTATAGAGTTACGAGGGGGAAATTGCACTTTTTAACCATTGAAAGTATAAAATCTCAAATCTTCCGGGGGGGGGGGGGATAAATGTCCCGCCCGTGCCACCCACTGAATTCAACACTCAGAGACAATATTGACAGATACAACTTAACTAACGAGCATCCTGAGTAAAGTGGCTCTAAACCAATGATAGTGTGTTTTAACTGGGAAAAAACGAAAATTTTGATTATTGTTCATAAATTGTGGTGATAAACAGTTGCAGATATAATACCAATGTTTATTTATTAACCAAATGACTTGGGAAGAATGTCAGAAAAGGTCCTGTTCGAATCTGAGCATAACTAAGAAAGTTATGATTTTTGGGGGCAGGGGTGCACTTGAAAACTAAAACTTAATAAACAAACTAGCGGGCGTCGCCCACTAGTGGGCCCTTAATTTACATCGGGGCCTCGAATCTTGTAAAACCTTGAATATGATAAACCTCGAACCGAACGAAACTTCGGTTTGGGTCCCCACTGCCTTTGGCACCGTATACCGGTCGTGCTATGCATGCACTATATAATTCTGTAATTTTCACATCGAATAGTGTAAACCTCTAAACGAACGAGCCTCCGACCAAGGTCCCTGCTGCCTTCGGCACCGGATAATTCCTTAATTTGCACACCGAATAGTATAAAACTCTAACTGAACGAACCTCCAACTCAGGTCCCTGCTGCCTCCGACACCGTTTAGCAATCGTGCTACGCACGCGTTGCAATTTCCATTAGTTCCACGTTCCACCACAGGTGACGCAATCTGTTGTACACGAACTTTGGGCACTGAATTCGTTGAGGCTATAGATGTCGAGACGGCACCGTATACCGGTCATCATATGAATAAGCATGATTACACATTCACAGACCTTTCCAACGACACAAGAGGGGTGTGTGCAAAATTCAGAAAAGTACTCCCCTTGTGGGGGGAAGGGGGGGGGATAGACACCGAAGATGCATAATATGATTAAGTGGCCACAGACCTTTTCAATGATATATTACATGATGGGTGTGTGTGAAATTCAGAAAATTAACCCCCTTGTGGGGGAAAAGTGGGGGAATGGACACCGGAGATGCATAATATGATTAAGCAGTCACAGACCTTTTCAACGATACATCATATGAAGGGTATCGGCAAAATTTAGAAAAGTGCCCCCATTGGGGAGGCAAAGTGGGGGGATTGACGCCTCAGATGCATTATATGATTAAGTGGTCACAGACTTTCCCAACGATATATCACATGAGGGGTGTCGGCAAAATTTAGAAAAGTGCCCCTCCTGTGTGGGTAGAAAATGCGCTCCCCCCTCCCCATAAGTTTCGATGCGCCGTCATTTTTTAATTTATTTTATGTGTTATAAAATATCGTAAAGTTTCAAACAGATTGCCTTATTGTGTTTCCTAATTGCATTTGCGCCCGTCCCCCTCCCAAAAGGTCACCCCCCCTGCCCCCCTTTATTTTTGACGCTAGCTAATTCTTAAAATTTATGTTATGCGCTATAAAATATCGTAAACTTTCAATAAATTCGGCTTATTATATTTCCTAATTTTGTTCGCGCCTCTAGCCCCCCACCTGAAATATGACGCGAATCCCTTACTTATACGAAATTTGAGAGCAACAGCTGATCATCTCTGTCGCTAAAATAATCAAAGTGAAAGAATAAATACATGGAATTTAGTACTAGAGAGATCGATCTATAATTTATTAGATTTCCATTAGGTGCTATTCTCGGATGGTGATAAGATCGATCTGCACTGCAGTGACGATTTGAAAGAAAATAAACGAACGATAATATTCGTAGACATCGATAAAAAATTCATAAAATCGATCTGGCCATAGTATCGATTAAATCGATAAAAAAGATCGACAGCGATATAAATTTGATAACATCGATTAAATCGATCTGACCATAGTATCCATTAAATCGATTAAAAAGATCGATGTCGCCCATCACTAATTGGAAGTTCGTTGCTGTAGTAAATGAGTCCTAGTCTTGACTACCTATCACAGCTTATACCCATAATTCATCAAAAAAATGAAACGTGAAAGAAAAAAGAATTATTGGTTGATATACACATCATATGCTTTAAGGTCAAACAGTAATGTGCCAGCAGGTTGCAATCTTGCCAGTTGGGTTTTTTTTTTATTATTATCATTCCATTTGCTTGATTGTTGCCACTTTTTTTTAAATAGTAATATCTCCTTTATTTAATGACAAATTTATTAAAGTGATTACAGTGGAACTCCAGATATATGTTACCTGAGTTGTACGTTTCCCTCACTTATACGTTTCAACTCAGCGGTCCCGACCACTTGCCATTAAAAATTAGCTGAGTTATACGTTTTGAATTACACATTTCCCTCAGTTATACGTTACGTTTTTGAGTCCCCGGACGAATTTATTTTTCATTTATCCATTTTGAAACCAGAAACACTGATGACGCGGCCGAGGAGTCTGATTTGAAAGATCCCACTCAAACTTCAGAGCTGATGTGAAAGCTTTTGACGTAGTAAAGCAGTTCGTCAGTAGTAAAAGCAATAACCATAAGGCAGGCGGCTGCATTATTAACAGAAATGCAAAATTTGCTGTTCAGTGTCGGCTCTGCCGAAAAGAAACAACCGAAGATTACTGATTATTTTAACAAGATTCAGTAAACTACTGAAATGTCTTTTGATAAATGATTTATATGCCAAGGCGATTCCAACAATTTCTTTTAAGTACTCTATGTGTATTAAAAATAATTTTACTAAAGCTTTTGTGATAAAATAAGTTCATGTGTACTTCTCTTATGTACTTTTTTTCTTCTCATTTACATTTCCAAAAATTTATGTCATGGGTGCAGTACTACTTAGGAAACTTCTGTTTTCAATATAAAAGGTAGCAAACTCCTCGGCAGATCAAAGATTTCACGATATATTTAAAAAATTGTTCTTGTAAATCATTAATTGAGCTGTATGTTTTACTGAGTTATAAGTTTTGTTTGTCCGGTCCCGAGCAAAACGTATAACTGGAGTTCCACTGTATTACTATTTCAAGACAAATGACAGCAATGAAGCAATCTGAATAATAGGAATAAGAAAGTAATACTAGTACTTTAGCCATACCGGAGTCGGAGTCGGTTCCTTTAAAATTTCAGGAGTCAGAGTCGGAGTCGGTAATTTTTCCCACAGACTCCGCAGCCCTGCTGCAATGGTCCCATCATTCAACCCACTTTTCAAAACAAGTAGAGAAGCCTTTTTCACATTTTATCATACATACTTGCATCCGAAATACATGGATGAGGGACTTAATAATAACCAAGAAGAAATAGCAAGGAAATGGGTGAATGACATAGATAAAAAAAAAAATTTGCCATTGTTGTTAAATTTTCCATTAAGGCATCTCGATTTCCTGATACATATTTTTCTGATGCAATCATAAATAATCTATTACCAGCAGAATGGTGGGAATCACTGAAAAGATACAGTGACTTAGAAAATATTTCAAATTTTGCATGTCATCTCTTTCATTGTGTAGCCTCATCAGCAAGCATTGAACATATTTTTTCCAATTCAATATGATTCAAAACAAACTTAGAAATAGGCTTGGATTACAAACTGCTATAAAATTTTTAATGGCTTATAAAATGTTAAATTCTAAAGACAAACAACTTGCTCCTGATCCTGAAGCATTTGGCGACTATTAAATATTTTACAACCTTTATGTATCTTGAATAACAAAATTTCATAGTATGCATTTTATGCATTTCTGTTAATTTCTTTCTTATTTCCTGGTTATTTTGCATTTGATATTTTAACTAAAAGAAAATTTTTATCATTATATTTTTCTACTTCTTACTGATGTTCCAACCCATAGTAAAATGTGTATATACTGAATGTTTTTATTCATATATTAAATTTTTAATGTCATTAAAAGCACAGGGATTTCATTTAAATGTAGCGTTTTCTTAATTAACATTAACTCGTTATTTTATGATATGACTTCTTTTTTTAATAAGATTTGAGGCTGTCAAACATTTTAAATTTTTTTATTTATATTTTTAATTTTGTAAACTGATTATTAATTGCAACTGTCATATGACAGATAAAGAAGCTTCTAGATGAACTGAACTTAGTTTATCATTTTCACGCCAAATAGTTCACATACTGTTATGTAAATAAATATGTATATGTGATATTTTGATTTAAAAGTTGTTTCTTGAATGGGAAGAATCAATATATTTATTTATTATTGTTAAATTTTGCATTTTTAATTTAGAATTTTCAATTTATTAAAAGTAGACAAAATGGACAAAATGATATTTGGTCCAGGACGGCTTTTTCCAGAGTAGAAAAAACTGGGCAACCCTGATATTGGGCCTCTTTAACCTGAGTTGCCTGGTATAAACTCCACAGCCCTGCAAAAATGCCACAGCAGAAATCCATTTAAAAGAATTTGGAAATTTAGTCATAAACAAAGAAAATTTCTAATTTCATATTTCATTACAATTCAATGTATATTGAAACTAAAGTGCACTATCATTACCGTAAAATCCCGAAAGTAAGCCCCCCCCCTCCCACTTTTAAGTAATTTTGATTTTCTTTTCCATTCTCAAATATAAGCCTCCCCCCCCCCCCCCCCCAAAAAAAAAAAAAGAAAAAATTGCACAAAAAATTGATTTTAAAAATCCAAGGAAGAGAATTTTCAATCTGTTGAAAAATTTGGCAGATTTTCACTTTTGCTTTTATATTTTGTTAATGAAATACCCCCCCCCCCCCCTCACATGAAATGTCTGATTCTCTTCTCTGCCTCCCCAACACAAAAAGTTCATAATCTTGAGAATCTTAAATTCTTCTGGCATTCTTGCTGCTTGCTAGTAATATAACAACAAGTAAAAAATCAGTCCTCTGAACTACAATCTCCCCCTCCATCCAAAATTTATGTTTCCCCCCCCCCCTCCCCTCAGCATACAAAGTTTAAAATCTTTAAAACTCTTTATTAAAAAATATATGCCCTATTTGTTGCTGTCTAGTGACAATAAATAAATAATCAACCATTATAATTACCTTCCTACCCCCAAAATTTCTGCTTCCCCCCTCTTTTTCAATGCCTATAATTTTTTTAAACTATTTATTTAAAAAAAATCTTCTGTCCTATTTGTTGCTCTCTATTAACAATAAATAAATAAGAAATCATCTAAATTACAAACCCCTTCCTCTGAAATTCATATTACCCCCTTATCACAGAGAATACAAAGTTTAAAATTTGTAAAACTCTTATTTGAAGAAATCTTTTGTCCTATTTGTTGCTCTCTAGCAAAAATAAATAGATAATTTGTCCCCTAAGTTTTCTCTTTACTCCAAAAATCCCCCCCCCCCTCTTCACACACACATACAATATTTAAAATCTTTAAAATTATTTTTTTTTAATCTGCTGTACTAGTTTATCTTTAGTAACAATTAATGAATAATCAATCAATCATCTAAAAAATACCCTTCTTTCTCCCAAAAGTTCTATTTCCCCCACTGTTCCCCCACTCAGCAAATACTTTAAAATCTTTAATATATATTTGTTTAAATGCTCTTCTATTCCTTATTTTATAGTAAGGTAACTCAGCTCATCTGCATCATCTCATATAAGTATCACTCATCTACAGGGCTGAATTTCTAACAAAAAAAGTATACCAGAACACTAATACTCTGCAGTACTAACACCCGTAGTGTGCCCCTCAGCTGTCACTCCAATCTGCATATTTATATTTCATAAATTATTTTTTTTTAATTTAAAGTATTTTTTTTTTATTTAACAAAATAAAAATTTTAAATACATCTATCTGCATATAATTAGCTATCAGCTATTCCACATTTTAATTATTACTACTTCCAAATAGAAACCTTTGTCTAATCTTAAAGTTAATTAATCGCAAGATTCTGTGATTAAATAAGCTCAGGATTATGATTCAGATATAGTGTTAAGACACACAAAAAAAAATTAATAGTTTGCAGCTGTGCAGAATAGAAAAAGACTATTCCTGTTTACTCTTTATTCTTAACAGCATTAAAATGATTTGAAATGGAAATAAATGAAATTTTGAATTTAAGACAGATTGAGCTCGAGCTTACCCAAACCCGAAGACTGGACCAATGCAGGTGATGAAGAATTCCTACACAAGTCTCTATGCTTGTGTTTACTGATATAAAAATCGAACCAGCTTCATCTCCATCTCTGCCATGAGTGACACTTTACGTCACTTATAAGTGTTCTGATACAGAAGAAGGCAAAAGATTGGAGATGGGAGGGAAAGGAAAGTGTAATTCAGGATTTGTTTTTTGGAAGCGTTATTGCACTGGGCTCCGCAGTGCAGTGTTTATAAGCTCTGGTGAATTCTGGCCAATATTTAAATTTTTACTAAAAATAAAAAAGTACCAGAGCTGGGCTCTGGTGCAAATTAAGCCCTGCTCATCTAAAATAATCATACCCTTTGAAATTTTTGCTCCGTCTTTTTCTCCCAAGGGAGGGGGTTAGATTTCTAAATATGTGAGAGGAAAGCAACAATTTTCATCTTTTTTGCAGTTTGGCTGTACTTTCCTCCCTGAATCATGTGTATATTTTATGTTTTGAAATATATATGTTCTTTAAAATGACTCTCCTCCCATTAACAAAATATCAGCTGTGAGAACAGTCTAACTACAAAAAAGACTAAATTCTCTCTGCCTATTCCCCCCCCCCCCCTCTCTGTCTAAAAGGGATGGAGAACAGAAATTTAAAGGGAGAGTTAAATGATCATTTATTTATTGTTGCTACAAAGTAACAATAAAGCATAAAAATCTTTCAAAAAATAATTTTAAAGTTTTTATGTGCTGGGAGCGGGGGGGGGGGGGGGGGGGATAGAAGGGAAGAGCAGAATTTTTTAGGGCGGGGAGGAGGAGAAAATTAGATAATTATTTAATTATTGTTGAAAATTATTATTTAATTATTGTAAGGAAAAAAAAAAAAATTAAAGATTTTAAAGTATGTACTGGGGGGGGGGGGACAAAGAAAATAAGGAGGACTTTTTGGGGAAAAGGAGGGGGATCAATTAGATTGTTATTTGAAAATTGGTACAAAAAATAAAAAATAAAGTAGAAAAAAAATTAAGATTTTTAAAGATTTAAAATTTAATGAGATGCATTTGCAAGGGGAGGGTCTTCATGAGATGAGGTTGGGGGGGGGGGCAGGTTAGAGAAAAGCAGAGATTTTAGGAGGAGGGGTTGATTTGGTGGTAGATTAGGTTTATTTACTGTTAATATAGCATATTAAATAAGTCTGAAAAATTTAAAATCAGAGTTATAAAGGTTAAACTATGGTGTTTTGGTACTAGAGGGAGGGGGGGGGGCAAAGGGGAAAGCAGTAATTTTGAGGAGGATTCAGATGATTGATTATTTATTGTTTCAATAAAATAACAAATAAAGAAAAATATTATACAATTTTTTTTATAGATTTTAATTTTTTTTTAGGTGGGGGGAGGGATTTAGATTTTATACATATATGTTTATATAATTTTTTTGGTACTTTTCGGTTAGCCGGTGAAATTTATATATCTATGTATACATATATATACATATATCTATACATACACACATGTATATATGCATGTATGTATATATACATATATATATACACATACATATATGTGTGTATGTATACATAGATATGTATATATAGATATATACATTTCACTGGTGCCCGGTTAACCGAAAAGTACCATTTTTTTTTTAGTGAAAATCTGCCAAAATACAGAAGATTCTCGACCCATTTTTACTTCTACATTAATGATAAAACAGGTTTTTAAATGATTTTTTTTTTTTAAATCCTAATTATAAGCCCCCCCCCCCTTCCACATCCAATCCTTTTTGGTTTTAAAAAAGGGGGGGTGCTTACAATCGGAATTTTACGCTAAACAAAAGGAATGCTGTATTGTGCTATATTAACAGCATTATTTCATTTTTTATCAGAGTGTACTTAAATATTGGTGTTTTTGATGGTTTTGGTTAAATCTATGTCATGTCAAAAACGAGTTTTTAATGGCTAAATCTCCACCCTGGTATGTACTTATGTTATAAAGCATGTAGGTAGGAATTCAGTTGAAAATCAGAGTCGCTGATCAAATCCACTTACTTCGCTGGTAAAGTTGTTAGAAGAAAAGTAGAAAACTGCAGCAGAATTTCATTTCTGCACCAAAAATCTGGAGATATTATTTTAAATGACATAAATAAAATCACACTTAAACATTTTTATTTAATATATAATGAACTTCATTAAATGCATAAAAATAACATACAAACATTTATTATAAATTTTACTCAGTAAATAGAATATAATCGCAAATAGCATCCATTTAAATATATTCCGTTTAAAAGCTGCCGTTTTGCTGTTTTTACTTCAGACATTCCTTTTTAGGTAGATTTCGTAAGAAATACTACCTATTACATTCTCCCCCAAGTTGGAATTTCTGAAAAATTTTTGCAGATCTACGCCAATCATGACTCCCAGAACCCAAAACCACCCCCAGTTCAAAAGTTTATCTATCTATCTATATATATCACTTTTTTATGGATGCGATAACTTCCATAATTCTGCACAAATTTCTTCCAAACTGATACATAAAATCAAGAGGCATAAAATCTTGGTCAAGTTCGTTAATGGGCAAAATCGACCAAAGGGAGTGGAAATTGGGGGGGGGGGCTTTTAACAGAAAAAAAACTAATATTTTTTTAATTATGATACGCATCGAATCCATTTAAAATTATTATTACTTCCAGGAAAAGGGCCAAAAATTTATGTATGACAGATTTTTTTATATCATTAAAAATGGCTCCAAGGGGGGGGGGGGGGGGAAAGATGGGTTTCAGAAGAAAAAAAATCATAACTTTGTCAATTCGCAAGATATCAAATCTGCTTAAATTTATTATAAATCCTCTTAATATTATCTAAAACTTTTATATTCACAAGTTTTTTATAGGACCAACCCTTATAGCAAAAAAAAAAAAAAAAAAAATTAATTAAATGAAAAAAATATAAAAAATCCCTGCCGGCTCCGCCTACGACAAGATAGATTTCGAAGTGGGCGGTCCCAACTGCCGCATCATGGTAAAAAGGTCATTTCTTCTGCAATTCCCAAGAAACAAGCGTCCCAGGGTCTGAGTCTTCGAAATCTACCTGTGCCTGTAGGCCGAGCCGTCAGGGATTTTTTTTAATCAACTCTAGCATTTTATTTATGAATGATTGAGTCAGTTCGATGAATGTTAACGAACACTTCTGAATTTTCTTCAGTTTTTTTTTTTTTACATTTAATCCTGTTATACCTCTATTTTCATGTCTTTTGCGAATCCCTGTAGTTTCTGTAACAAAAGTTTATAATTACTGAAACGAAAAAGAAATTACATATATTATATTTACCTTGTACGTACGAATGCTTTCCTTCGTCAAGAAAAGTTCTTAAGAGTCTTGTACATAAATAAAGAAGATATTCTCCAGCAATATTCACGGTCATATAATTATAATATTCTGGTACTTAATTCCTATAACCACATTTTTCTTTCTCTTTTAAACTATTGGATCAAAATATAACGCTTTTTGTTTGATATAAACACACAAAGGGAAAAGCCAAGGAAGATAGTTTCTTTGATAAAACTCTTATGGTGACGCTGACCCAAATAAATTCAGGAAGAAAAATATCAGTTGGATGGTTGGTTGATAAGTTTTGAAAGTGAATATGTAGCAGAAAATAAAAAATCAGCACTGGAGGGATAACATGAATAGTAATTCGTCTTTATAATTTAAAAAAAAAAAAACATTTTATTATTATTTTAAGGGCGATTTGAGCACTTAGGAGCAAAGTTAAAAGGACGAATTTCATCTACTTGACCAACAGCTTCGATTAGCGCCCTCTGTAGGCTCTTCTTGATGTCAGATTTTTAATGATTTGTTTTGATATTTTTTACAAATATTACAATCAGGATTTGGCCTCGGGTTCCTATCTTATCCTACCAGTCTTTCTTATCTACACGTGGAATTTGTACACGTACAAGTATTATTTTAGTTGAAGCTAATTTCTGAATCTCAAGTTAATTTGCCATCATCCACTTTTCTAGCTTAAATGGTTAGTTTTAATTTTCCTGGTTTTCTGTCTTAAAGCTGTTCTAAAATCCAAAGTGATTACTGTCTCATGCATACCTGAGTTCAAGGCATTACATTGACAGTTGCCCTTACTATTTACAAATTGTGAAATCGAATGTTTTTAATGAAGACAGTGGACCTTTTACAAAATGCTATCAAATTTCGGTTTTGAACAGAATTCCCGGACGCGACATCAGGAAATTTAGTCGTAATAAGAACAATCAGAATGCATTTCGTTTATCCAAAAATGAAAAAAACTGTTCGATTTCAAATCCCCCAACAATTATGCCTGCAAGTAGATTGCCAGATTTATTTCTTAAAAAAAAAAATTAATATGCTTTTATTTGCCTTTTGGCATTCATTTGTTTTTTTATCGAACAACCTTTATTTTTTACATCTTACTGAACTATATTGAATATGCCAATAATATCTTCTTTAAAGATTTTCCTTTAAAACATATTATTACTTAATTGTTATTTTCAAACTGCATTTGCATTGTAGTATTCTAACAACACTATTTAGTTCATTTTGCAGTCGCATTTTTGTTGAAAAAAGTGAAATGTTTGAAGCAAATTAAAAAGTTAAACTAATAAAAATCCTTGAAAATATGAAAGTCAGATATGTTTTTGTTAAAGTAGAAATCGTCACACAGGAAAGGTTTAAGCATAAAGAATATATTAAAAAAAGTACTATTTACAGAAAAAACACACCATTTCAGAGGCGGATCCAGCCCTCCATTTAGAGGGGGGTCATGTCATTTTTCTTTTTGGAGGGGGGTGGTCATATGTCTTCCTTATCAGTTTTTATATCTTAGATCGCAATTGACTATTTTCTGACATATACCCTAATTAATTTTTTTTCATAAGTGTAATGAAATTTGGAGGTATATTCGAAAATATATAAATTTTGCATGTTTTATCCAGATACCAAGAAATCAGAATAAACCACATTTATAGCAAATTGAAAACTATGTTCGATTCTTTAGTGGTTAAATAATAATGCCTGCAGTTTTCATGCATTTCTATTTAAAAATAACTTCATGAATGTATCAGAAAGATCGAAATTTTTAATCAGTAAAGAAAAAAAAAAGGGGGGGGGGGGGAAACACTTATCACTTATTTATATATTTTTTAAAATGTAATTTTTCTATAGAAATGAATTCTACAGTTTAGAGGGGGGTCATAAACCCCATGACCTCCCCCTTGGATCCGCGCTTGCACCATTCGGCAATCCTACTTGCAAGTATCATGCTTTTACATTTACAGGTGGATCTCTAAATGTGTTGGAGAGCTGTTCTTAAACTGTGGTCTGCCAAACCCAAGGGATCCTCAATGTGTTTTCAAAGAGCATGCTCATATTTCATGTTAGATTTTTACTCAGTAATGAAATCATGAGGTGGCTTGGAAGGTATCAAAATAAACCTCTCTGTTTCCCCATAACCAGTGTTGAATTCAGACATTTTTCGCTGAGAGGGATTTCTGTGGTTCCAAAGGGGAGGGGAGAGGAGGAAATTGTACTTTTTAAACATTAAAAAAGCATAAAATTTGAAATCTAAGGGGACATTTTAATGCTCGGGAGAGGGGGAGGGGGGGTTATGCCACCTTCTGAATCCCAACACTGCCCATAACTGCAAAATTCGCAGCTGGAAAAAATGTCTGAATTCAGCACTGCAGTGCATCCCAGCTGAATTTCTACAAAGCAAGCCAATATTTCTGAAAGGCCCGAGTTCAGTCCGAACTAGATTTATTTCATTGGGCCAGTCCTAGACTTCATTATTCCAGGCCATGTAAGATAACAATAAGAGGCTATAACCATAAAAAAGGATGGCTAAAAATTCATGACATTCTGTTCTGTATTTCTTTAACGAAACTTTTGAATAATAGTACTATACTATATTTAAATTTAATTTGGCTTAATAAATTATGAAGATATTTTTTATTTACATTATCTTTGTAGAGTTTCAGATTATGATATTTTGAAATCATCCTTTTTTCAATTTTAAACTACCACATGTGCGGGTATGATAGGCAGAATTTTTTGAAAGAAAATAGCAAAATTTTGTCTTTGTAAATGACATAAAACAATTAACACTAACAGAAAGAAATACAATTTTTTGACATGGGGCTCTGCATCCTGCATCTCCCCATGGAAGACAATTTTTAATTATGTTTTCTGTTAACGTTTATAAATTTAAAATTTATCTACTTAAAAAGCTGCTACAGCAAGTCAAGCCTTCTGCAGGTATATTTATAAAACATACTTTTATAGAGATTCATTAAAAAATTGTCTGGTACCAAGAGTTCTTGCAAAAAATACTTAATTTAGCTTTTCTTTTTATGTTTGTATTCTTCATTTTTAAAAAGCATCCCGGGCTGTGAAGTACAGGCACATCTGTTCCAAAATACTGCTCCACCCTAGATTTCTTTCTGCCTGTGCCTATATAAACTATATTGATTTTTTAAAGAATATTTGTTTGTAAAAGTCTGAGTTATAATATTATAAATCCATACTCCATTGCTTGTAGACTTAGATATGAAAAATGCTATGCTGTAAAATCTTCTAATCCCATAGTAGAGAAAAACAATCCATTATAGACAGGTTTCCTTCTTATTAGGTACATTGTTTGTTGTAAATGTATTATTTTCTTTTCTTACAAATCATTATACTGTAAAATTTGGAAATACCCTCCACGCAAATGTAAGTCCCTCCCTCCTTTCCCCCAATTTTCAACAAATTTAATTTTTCTAAAAAATTCCGTTTGTAAGCCCCCTTACAAAAATTCCTTGGTTGGAATGTATTTACATGCATCCCTTGACAACAAAATTTTTTATGACATTAATAACGTAGAGGTCTGTATGGGCTAAAATTTCCAGACCTGACCGACTCATACAAAAATTTTTAGGCCCAGCCCAGTTTAAAAGTTCAATATAAAAGCTAAAATGTTGGCCTAAGCCCTGCTGGTCTGAATTTCTAGAGAATATATATGTTTCTGAAGCATCACTATCCTACAGTTAAAATTATTTAAAAAGCACACTTTCTTATGCATAGATTCTATTTTCAGATTTTTCCGGCCTTATTTTAGGGATTTTTGCTCGTGCCAGAAAAAAGCAACCCGGCAAGAGTGAAGATCAGGCCTGTGCAGACCTCTATGGATAAATGCGTCAAGATTAATTTCTTTGTTTTCATGCTCCCTAATGTTCCGTTTGACATTTTTCAAAAAGTGTTGCATCCTGCTCTTTTTGTTTTAATTACTGATGTGCCCTGTCCCTTTTCCTCATACAGGGTGTTTCACAAAGGACCCCTAACTTTAAAAATCAATAACCCGGAAATGGTGATAGATAGAAACATGAAACCAGTGGTATGTTTAATAAAAAAAATTGTAAGAATCTTATACATAAATCTCAAAATTTAGTTAAAAATAGTACCGACAGATGGTGCTGAGAGCGTTAAGAATCCTTCTACAAAGAGTTCAGAAGCATAGAAAGACTAGCCGTTGAAGATTTCGCCATTGAAATCTGACCGCTATTAGCTTATAGTGAAAATACTTCAGAAAGTGATCTATACCATGGAGGAACGTGTGTTTATTCTGTTGGAGTACCACCGATTAAATCAGAGTCCTACCGCCACAAGAAGAAGTTTTCAAATCGCAAAAGGCCCAGATAGAAAAACAATTCGTGAGCTTTTCAAAAAATGTCAACAAACAAACTGGTGACACGAAGCAGAGAGTCAATGACAATTTCATTCTTCGTTTGCGATAAGTCTGTTGTGTAAAAGGTGCACCTTTTGAATCACTTTTGATACGCCTATTTATCGCAGCGCCATCTATCAGCACTATTTTTAACTAAACTTTGAGATTCATGCACGAGATTCTTATGATTTTTTTAATAAACATACTACTGCTTTCATGTTTCTCCCTATCACCGTTTCTGGGTTATTGATTTTTAAAGTTAGGGGTCCTTTGTGAAACACCCTGTATCTTCTTTGTGCCTTCTGCTTCTATTTATATATATATATGTATATTTTAAATATTTTGCATGTGTAAAACATGTGACACTGGAAAACAGAAGTTTATTTATAAATTGTATGTGTATGTGATTATGATAATATTATTTATCTATGATGGAGCACAACTATTTGCTGCAGCATTAGGTTCAAAACACCGACTTTTTTCAAGGAAATTTTCAAGAAAATTCTGTTTATAAGTGTTCTCCCCAATTTTGCCACTATTTCATGTCCAAAGGGGGGAGGGCTATTTAACAGTATTCATTTTGCACAGACCAAGATTTTTTTTGTTTAAGACAAGATTCCTTTTCACAGATTTTATTGTATGTTTATTTTTTTGCTTAAAAATATATGTACTATTCTTTAAAAAGAATTTTAATTGTTATCATGGTCTGGGCCAGAAAATTTTGGCTTGTGCAGACCTCTAGTAAGAATAAAGTCTTGTGAATGAAAATTAGCCAGAACCTGGGCCTATGGGCCAGTGTTGAATTTATGGGGTGGCCCGGGGGGGACATTCCCCCCTGGAGTTTTGAAATGTCCCCCACCCCCCAGAGCCACAGAAATCCCTCCCTGAGAAAAGTGTCTGAATTCAACACTGCTATGGGCCTGTGCAGAACTCTAGTGTGGATATATGCTGGATGTCAGCCTCATTCAGCTTTCTTCCGTAGAGTCAGAATCCTCCGTATTTCAGCAGATTTTCATTTAAAAAAAATAAATAAAGGATCATCTAAATTCTCTCCCCTCCCCCCCACCACACAAAATTTAAAATCTTTAAAAATCTTTTTTTTCTCTTTATTTGAAAAGAACAATGATTTGTTGTAAGTTCTGTTTGATGTCGGAAGTAACACCAACAGAAGTTCTGGGTGAATTTGGCTATATTTTTTTTAAAATCTAATCACATAAAAAAAAATTCGATAGTGTGCTTATTAGACATAAAATGATTAAAAGTCATACAATTTGAAGAATATAGGTGAAAAATTCTGATAGAGAGATAAGGCTAAATTCGGTTTTGTGTCAAAATGACACCAGCAGACGTTCTAGTATTAAAACAAAGACATAACCTTTTCACAATTAAACTTTACAATAAAAAAAAAAAAAAAATCTATGCTTTAACTTATTATTTAAGAAGGATAGTTTTAAAATATTTTTAACTAATATAAAAAATAACTACAGGGCTTCTTCTGTGAACTAAAATACATGAATAAGATTTTCTTATATTCTAAAACAAGTATTTTAAAATCAAAAAGAAATTTTGAAAGAATATTTTACAGCCAAATAGTGTTTATTTGCCAGGAAATGAGTAAACAGCCAAATAGTGTTTATTTGCCAGGAAACGAGTAAAAAAAAATATTCAAATGGCACTGAGAAAGAAATTTTTTTAATATACCAGAGGATCTAAAGTGTACAATTAATTTCAGAGGTTGTACCGAGTGTTCCTGAAATTTTAGATGGCTTTCAAGGGAGATAATGTGGTTAAGACAAACATTTTCTGTACAGGAAACCAGCATCACTATTAACTTATTCAATCAAAAATACAGGGTGTTTCACTTCAAGCTGAACCTGAATTTTCTTTCACAACTTTAACAATAATGAAGATATTGTAGCAAGATTTTCATCCTATTAACTTTCCTTTGTATGAAATGTGATGAAATCATTATGAGTGACTGAATTTTAATCAGTGACACAGTATATTACTGTCAGCTGTATTCTGAATAATGTAGTGTTGTTTCCACGGCAATTTCTAGCAATTCTTGTCCTATTTTAAAGAAAACAAAACTAAGTCTGATTTTTGAATATATTGTTACAATATCTTCATTATTCTTAAAAATTAAACAAAAATGCAAGTTCGACTTGGAATGACATATATTGTATTTTGTAATAAATGGATTGCAGTCCTGGTTTTACATATAAAAACCTGTTTGTCTTGTTATTTATTATAATTCATGAAAGCTGCATATTATCTACTATTATGTTTAGAAACACCCAGTTGTGAAAAAGAAAATAATATTCAGTTAACTCATTTATGCATCATTAGTCCCTATGAATGTCGTCATAAACAATTTATTAAACACTTTCTTGGGAATTTCTTATTTTGATAATTTATTTAAAACAGCAACTTTGACACTATTGTCTGGATTTTTTTCTTCTTTTTAATAGGAAAGTGCTTGATTCTTTAAAATGCAAAATTTTTAGCATTTTCAAACGAAATGAACCTTTTTGAGGTGCAATAGGATATTGGATGTCACGAATTTAAAGGTGCTTGTCAATTATCAAAATCTTATTAGAATTTAAAAGTTTAATGAAAAGAATGATTGTTTTGTTTCTTACAAAATGTATACAGGTGTTTACAAACAAGAAGAATATATTAATACATAGGAACTTATTAAAGTTAGTAAACATTTTATCAGTATTAAAGGGTAAAATTAAATAGTGTTTGTCCTATTTGCCATATGTACTCGTGTATAAGTCAAACCCCTAAATTGTTTAGCAAAATTTTGAAAAAAAAAATAAATATTCATCTATAAGTCAAATCACACTGTTGGTCTGAAGTTTGAGAAATTCTTTGAAATCCTGGGTAGAAATATTTTTACAAGTTTACATAAAATTCCAAAAAAATAAATCTTTGTGTTGTACATGTTTAATAACACGTCCAAGTAAGGGAGTGTGACATTCTGTTCCACTTCTAAAGTGAATTTAATCTTAGAATCCAGGTTTTTGATTTGAGCAAGGATGTTATCAAGTAAGGTATCCATATGTTGCCGTATGATCAAAATATATCATCTACGTATCTAAGTCATGTATGGGGGAGGGGGATATAAAATATAATTTATGAAATATATTGGTTCCTAAAGGTTGTATTATGAATTCTTCTAAAACTCCAGATATAGGTGAAAATTGGGCCCCATTATTTTGTTTATAAATTTTATTGTCAAATGTAAAATAGTTATTATTAACTATAAGATTAAGTGTACTTTTTAATGTGGTCTCCTTATTTTTATTTATATGTTCCTTATGCAGTCAATGTAGTTATTTATTATTATGGTAACACTTTGAATGTCAATGGATGAATATAAAGAGATGACATCTAGACTAGCTAATAAACAAGTCTCCGGAAACTGGGTGTTATTCAGATGTTGAATGAATTCATTTAATGAACTAATTACATGATCTGTATTAAGCGAGATATTTTTCAATAAAATCACAAATGCTTTTTTTATTTTAATAAGTGGGGCCCCAGCATTTTGTTAGAATCAGTCTTACTGGCATCCCAGCCTTATGATATGTAAATCTATCCACAATTGTTGGGATTAAGTTAATTTATTAACTCTGACAATAACTTTTATATAATCCGGCCCATTACTGTTATTGACAATTTCAGTAACTTTGTTGTTAATTATGTTGAGTGGCTTCTTGATTTCTACACAGTCCATATTATTAAAACATTCAAGCATCTTGTTTTTATAGTCATTAGTATTTAATACAGGTAATTTATTGGATTTATCTCTCTGAATTAAGATAATTTCTGGATCAAGTGTCAAACTCTTCAAGGTATTTGATTTATCTTTTGATAGAACTGTAGGTTGTTTTATTAATTTGTTAAGTTTGTAGTACATAATGTTGCAAATTTCTTCTTTATTCTCACTATGTGAAGTTTGTACAATAGTTTCAAGCTCTGAAATAAAAGATTTTAAATTAAGTTGTGTAGGAAAAATATATTTTGGTCCATGCTCTAATACCTTTATTTTTTCTTCATTTAATATCCTGTTAGATAAGTTCAGAAATTTTTCAAATGCGTTTAACATGTTTACTTTGAGTGTTGTACCGTTTTTTTATTTTATGACTTCGTATTGTTTCTTTATGGTGGTTTTACCTATATCTATACTTTTCTAGATTGTGCATTAAAACATCAAAAATATATGACGAGTTGATGAAGCTAAATTTTAAAATCAGAATGTAAATCATAAGTTATTTTTTTTAGACTGTTTATATAGGCGTATTTCTTCCTAACACATAATGCCAAATTTATATTGAAATTGTCTATTAAGACTATTAATGTTCAAATCCCCAAATTTATTCCTGTGTCTTCAAAAATGATGGAATAACATTCAAATTACAGCATGATATAAGGAAATCAAAGTTCAACAGTTGCCGATCAATACATATTCAAATAAATAATCCTCCGGTTAGTTTTCTTTACTGCTAAGATTCTTTTATTTGAAGGATACGCATTTCAAATTTTAACAAAATAGAAATATTATGAAAATTTCACTTGTATGGGCCGAAATTTTGTGAAGTGTTCTCTTTAAAAAAAAGAAGATATTTGTGTAGGGGCTAAAGGTGAAAATAAACACTCGCCAGTCGCCACTCGGTAATAAAACTTGAAAAACTGGCGATTAAAAATACGGAAAAAAACGGCCAAATGCAGGGTTTTCTAGTTTCCTTTTTTCCCGCACCCATTTGACGATATTCATGATTTTTATGCACCCAATCGACAAAATTCATTATTCTTCCACACCCGATCGACAAAATTCATGAATTTTATGCGCTCAATTGACGAAATTTGTGATTTTTCACTCTTGTTCGGCAAAATTTAGGATTTTTACATGCCTGGTCAACATAATTCGTGATTTTTATACACTTGATCGATGAAATTCATGATTTTTATTTGCGTCTTTGACAAAATTCATGATTTTTCCTAGCCTGATTGACAAAATTCATGATTTTTATGCACTCGATTGACAATATTCATGATTTTTACACACTTGATCAACTATATTCACGATTATTCCCTGTTGATCAACAAAATTAATAAAAATCATGAATTTCATTGATCGCGAGAACTCAAATGACGAAATTTGCATTTATTTCAGAAACTAATTGGCAAAATACACACAATACTTGAATTTCTGGAGATTTTGGTCTGCTGGCCGCAGGTTGTTCGTGTGTAATGTATATCATATTGTGTGTTATTATTTAGTGTATAAACATACCTATTTTATTATTGTCACATCTTAATTTTAGACAAATATAGTTTTTAAAAAGGTACTTATGTAGTTAGCTACACAAGTACCTAAGCTTAGTGTGACTTATGTAGTTAGCTACATAAGCATGTTGGATATAACTTTGCTGTTAGCTTATTTTTAAATTTAAAATGGATTTGAAATTAATATCTCAAGTTTATACAAAACAATATAAATTAAAATATTTTTATTTAGTACATAAATTACTTGTTTACTAAAAAGTCATTATACAGTATCGGACCTCTTATCCGGCATTCCGTAAACCGGAATATTCCGAAAACTGGCATTTTTTATGATCTCATCATGAATAATAACAAAAACTACAATTAAAAAATTTTTTAAAAAATCCATAAATACGGAAATGTAATCTGAAAAAAGTTATTTTATCTTTTTCTTTTTCCTCCCTGCCGCGAGCTGCCGTGTTCGAAGTTTGAAAGAATGAACCAGATTAAAAAAAGTTCAAGGTCGAAGGGCAGAATGTTTAATAGGTCATTCATTCGTTCCAGTAGGCTGAAAGAGAAATCTTTCCTTTAGAAAGTGCAACTTTTTCAGGGATCTTCTCTCTTAATTATCCGATTGTGTTCAAATTTTCAGCGAATTGAAATAATAATAAATAAGGCAACTTACCAAATTTCTATTAAAATACCTTAAATTTTCAGAGAATTAGAGACCTCCCAAAACAGTCCACTTCAATCATAAAAAAAAAAGAGCTGACTGTTTGTAGTTTTTTTTTTTCTGGTGATCTGAGAGGTGAAGTCGGATGTTATCTTGCATCTGATAATGAATGTTCTTAACTATGCAGAAAAGATTCATTATTATTGTGGATTGCTGCATTTTTTTTTCTTCTTGTATTTCGGATGTAATTGAGGCAATACATGCGAATCATACAGAATTTAATTTTCCAAGTGTCCACGTGCTTTTTCCGAAAAGGGGAAAAAAAAAAAAGAAGAGATGCAAAGTTGATGTTTTAGGAAAAGAGTCTTTGAAAAACATCTAACAAAAACACTTGTTTTTAGTTGACTTCATTAGTTTTGCCTGTTACTTTTTGCATGTTGAGGCTTAATTTATTATCACATGAAGTAAGGACAGCATTTGTTATTTATCTTAGTCCTAAATTAAAATCATTATGAGATGTTTAAATATAAATAATGTAACGTTATAAAAGATTAATAAATAAATTTAAAAATTACATTCTGACACAAAATATTGTTTACTTTTATTTATAATTCATCAAAATTAACATCAAAAGTGCAAATTTAAGAATAATAAAAGAATCATTTGATCAATTTCCCGATGAAAGGAAAATAGGTAAAAAAATCATTTTCCTGTTTCATTGTTACATCGATGTACCCCCCCCCCCCAACTTTCTTCTTTCATGACTGATGTAGTGCTCAACTATCCGGACTTTTCAAGTATCCGACAATCTGCGCTCAATGTTGAATTCAGACACTTTTCTTCAGGAGGGATTTCTGTGGCTCCGGAAAATGTTGTCGAAAGATCGTAAGAAAAGAGAAAGTGATCGTGAATACCGGGGGGGGGGGGGGGGCATTTTTTAAGCATTAAAGGAATAAAATCTCAAATCGTCCGAGGGGGGACATTTCAATGCAATGCTCTGGGAGGGGTGAGTGTGTGCCCCCCCCCCTCCGGTATTCACGATCACTTTCTCTTTTCTTATGATCTTTCGACAACATTTTTAAAACTTTTTCCAGATAACTTTCAGAACTTTTTCTCATTTCTTATCAAAATGTGTACACTTAACTACAAGATAAAAGTACAAATGCTGTTTTTGATTCTGTATAAACTTTGTGTAAGCATAAGCTGTCATCGCATGGTCAAAGAAAGGTCAGAGCAAAAGGTCATAATACTATTTCACTAAAGATAAAGAAGGTGAAATGAACCCTTTATGTTTCATTTATCTGACAGAGTGAATACTCATTTCAAGTCCAAGATTAGTGACATACCACGGAGAAGAGAGCAAAGTGAGTGGGGGCAGGGGGAAAAGGGAACAATTACTCCAGAAATATCCTACTAGCATTCTAAGGAAAGATGGCTAAGGCATTTTTGAAAGTACAATGCAAACAAAGCAGGATTTTACTGCTTGAAAAAAAGAAAGAGAAGATTTTTATCTGGGAAAAAAGAAGGGTTGGTTTATACCTGGAAAAGAGGCAATAAGGAGGGGATTTTATCAGAAAAGGGCATTAGGGCGGGCCACCCCATCAATCCTCTCTAGATTGATCTCAAAGTGCAATCAAATAAAAACTTGTTTATCATTTTTCAGTCGAGTTGTCGAGTATTTAAGCAATTCTGCAGTTGTTTGCTTATTTTTGTGTCTGTGTTTTTGCAATTTTATTTTTCAATTTACGATGTCTAAGCGACTCAGTGAGAAAAGCGATTCATATGAGGGGAAAAAAAGGAAAAGAATAGCTCTAAGTATTTCTCAAAAAGTTGAGATCTTAAAAAAAATGGATGCAGGTTCTTCAGTAAAATTACTTTGTGAACAATATGGCGTAGGGAGCTCTACAATTTATGATATAAAAAAACAGAAAACGGCACTGTTAAAATTTTACAGTGACAGTGACTCAAAGAAGTTAATGGAAGAACGGAAAACTTTACATCAGTCAAAAAATCTTAATTTAGATGAGGTTTTAATGGAATGGATTCGGCAATGAAGAAGCGAAAAAGTGCCCTTGGATCGTTCATTGATTATGGCGCAAGCTAAAGTGTTCCATGAACATTTAGGATTGAAAACAGTGTGTGATTATTCTTCCGGATGGTTCGATAAATTTAAGAAACGTCATGGTTTGAGAATATTAAGCATTTGTGGCGATAAAGTATCTGCAAATAGTGAAAGTGCAGAGTCTTTTTGCGAGGAATTTGCAGATATTATTTCTGATGGTCAGTATTCACCGGAACTTATTTATAATGCAGATGAAACGGGATTATTTTGGAAATACCTTGCAAGGAAAACATATGTAACTGCAGAAGAAAGTGCCCCATCCGGTATTAAAGATTGTAAAGAGCGACTTACGGTGCTTACTTGCAGTAATGCAGCAGGCACTCATAAGTGCAAATTATTAATTATTGGGAAAAGTTGTAAGCCTCGAGCATTAAAAAATGTTGTCATCTTGCCAGTTCTTTATAGGAGTAATAAGCATGCTTGGATGACCTAAGAACTTTTTAGAGAATGGTTCGAAGATTATTTCGTACCGGAAGCAAAGAAACATCGAAGTAACGTAGGGCTTCCCGATGATTCAAAGATTTTACTTCTTTTAGATAACTGTGCAGCCCATCCCAAAGCAGATACCCTTGAAAAGGATAACGTGCGTGTTATTTTTTTACCTCCAAATTGTACATCCTTGATCCAGCCAATGGATCAAGGTATTATAAATTCGCTTAAATGTATCTACAAAGCAGATTTCATTCGAAAATGTTTACAACATTGTGCTTCCGGAAACGGAATGAATGAATTCCAAAAAAAGTTTACAATTAAAGATGCCCTTTGGTCAATTGCTAATGCATGGAATATCGTTAAACAAAGCACGCTGATTAACACTTGGCATAACATCTGGCCTGCTTCAATTTTTCTCGATGGGGAAAAGGAAAATAAAGAGTTTTCCGGTTTCCGCGTATCGCACAAAGACGAAACTATTCAAGAACTAATGGAATATGCTAAAAGCATTTCATGTGAAGTAGAGTTTGATGAGAAAACGATAGAAGACTCATTAAATGCCGATGAAAATGCCCCGACTGTGCTCAGGCTAACAGATGAAGAGATCGCCAGCGAAGTACTGAAAAAAGACACCGATTCAAATCTTGAGGATGACGAAGTAGAAGAGGCAGGAAATGATGAGACTATTTCTATAGAACGTTGCATTCAATTAACTAAAGAACTTATAAGTGGAATGGAACAAAAAACATTTTTCAAAGAACATGACATTTTATCAGTGTATAAAATACAAGAAAAATTGTTATTAGAACAGCCAAACCATTTGAAACAAAAAAAGATTACTGATATGTTTGCTGTCATGAATAAAAAATAAGCTTTTGAAAATTTAAAGTTATTATTATATTATAGTTTTAGAAATTTCTTTCAAGAATGGTAAGTATTTTTAAACTTATTTTCTCTAATGCGCTTATCTAAAAAACTAGATCATGGGAGAAAAAAAAAAAAGAGAAAAGGAATTGGGGGGGGGGGGGTTGCTGATGCAATATTTATGTTTTTGGCATGGATCCGAAAACCGGAATCGCATTGATCCCGATGGTGCCGGATAATAGGTCCTGTACTGTACATATTTTTTAAATTAAATATTCAGTGACATAAATGTACTTACTGGCTACTAAAGAAATTATTCTCACAAGCCAGTAACTGGCTACTAAAAAAAATTAACCTACGGGCCAGTGGCTACTAAGCAAAATTCAGCCCTTTCTACCTTTAGTAGCATCTTTTATTAAATAGAATTTTATAAATGCACAAGTACCTAATATAGATAACAATAACCTGGATCAGATCGACTGCTATTATTGTTATTTTGTTTAAAATCTGAATTCGTACCAAATATGTGTGATCAGGACCTGACTAGCAAGTTTTTATGCTCAGGACACTTTCAATTTTTCGTGCCCCCTTAGATTGGTTAATTTACTGATAATAGTTTTTTTTTTAGGTAGATTTCGTAAGAAATACTACCTATTACATTCTCACCTAAGTTTGAAATTTTGAAAAATTTTTGAAGATCTACGCCGATCATGACTCCCAGAACCCAAAACCACCCCCAGTTCAAAACTTTATATATCTATCTATCTATGTCACTTTTTTCTGACCACGATAACTGGAAAAATTCTGCATTAATCTTTTACAAACTGATACATAAAATCAAGGAGCATAAAATCTCGGTCAAGTTCGTTAATGGGCAAAATCGAACCAAGGGGGGACTTTTTGTGAAAACAGAAAAAAACCCATAATTTCTTAATTATTATATGTATCGAATCCTTTTAAAGTTATTAATACTTCTAGGAGAAGGGCCGAAAATTGATGTATGACAGATTTTTGATATAATTAAAAATGGCTCCAAGGGTGGGAAAAAGGGGGGGTTTTAGAAGAAAAAAATCATAGCTTCGTCAATTCACAAGATATCAAATCCGCGTAAATTTATTATTAATCCTCTTATTATTATCTAAAACTTTCATATTGAAAAGTTTTTTATAGGACCAACCGTTATAGCAAAAAAAAATTAAAAACAAAAAAAAATCCCTGCCGGCTCCGCCTGCAAACAAGTTACTTTTCGAAGTAGGCAGTTCCAACTCCCGCATCTTTTCGAAACTGATACATAAAATCAAGGGGCATAAAATCTCGGTCAAGTTCGTTAATGGGCAAAATCGAACCAAGAGGGGGGGAATGGGGGGGGCTTTTTGTGAAAACAGAAAAAAAACATAATTTCTTAATTATGATACGTATCGAATCCATTTGACGTTATTATTACTTCTAGGAGAAGGGCCGAAAATTTATGTATGACAGATTTTTGATATAATTAAAAATTGCCTTAAGCGGGGGAAGGGGGGGGGTTTAGAAGAAAAAAATTCATAACTTCATCAATTCCCAAGATTTCAAATTTGCTTAAATTTATTATAAATCCTCTTAATATTATCTAAAACTTTTATATTGACAAGTTTTTTATAGGACCAACCGTTATAGCAAAAAAAATTAAAAACAAAAAAACCCCTGCCGGCTCCGCCTGCAAACAAGTTATTTTTCGAAGTAAGCGGTTCCAACTCCCACATCTGTTCGAAACTGATACATAAAATCAAGAGGCATAAAATCTCGGTCAAGTTCGTTAATGGGCAAAATCGAACCAGGGGGGGGGGATGGGGGGGGCCTTTTTGTGAAAACAGAAAAAAAAACATAATTTCTTAATTATGATACATATCGAATCCGTTTGAAGTTATTATTACTTCTAGGAGAAGGGCCGAAAATTTATGTATGACAGATTTTTGATATAATTAAAAATTGCCTTAAGAGGGGGGGAAGGGGGGTTTTAGAAGAAAAAAATTCATAACTTCGTCAATTCCCAAGATTTCAAATCCGCTTAAATTTATTATAAATCCTCTTAATATTATCTAAAACTTTTATATTGACAAGTTTTTTATAGGACCAACCGTTATATAAAAAAAAAAAAAAATTAAAAACAAAAAAATCCCTGCCGGATCCGCCTGCAGACAAGTTAGGTTTCGAAGTAGGCAGTTCAAACTGCCGCATCATCGTAAAAAAAGGTCATTTCTTCCGCAATTCCCGACAAACAGGCGCCCCACGGTCTGCGTCTTCGAAATCTACCTGTGCCTGTAGGCCGAGCCGTCAGGGATTTTTTTTTTTTAACATATTGCACGTTTATTCGTAAAGTGTCAACTCAAAAAATTACGTTTTCCGGAAAACTGAAAAACAGTTCCAGGTATAAAAATAAAATATTGTTATCTATTATTTATTGAAATGGGATTTTAACCACAGATTTAAATATATTTTTCTCATTTTATCGTATTAATACCTCAAATATCACATTTTTTCAGTTGTGTCACTTTTTGAATAAATGTGCAATATGATAAAATTGAATGATTTGATAAATACAGTACATCAATTACTAGAATATAATAATAAGTATACTTATTAATGATTTATTGATAATAAATGATAAAATCAAACTGATACTGAGTGAAAATAGAAGTCCTAAAAGAAATAAAAACGTTGGCACAATTATGATTTGTTTTTAGCATGTATTTAAATTTAATCATTTGTTTCATTTTTTTGTGCTAAAGTTCTTTTAAAAATTTAAAAAAGATAATTTTTAGCTTCAAAGAAATGTTCTGCTGATTTTCAATTAATGGGATTTCATTATGCAATTCATTTATACAAAAAATTATAAATTTCTTCATATTGCAGTATTTTATATTCACATACGACTTTTTTTCTTATAGGTTTCCAGTTAATATCCCAGTATTGTCTGAATATAAGTGATCAAGGAAGTAACCCTGTTCTTTCTCATCATCCTGAATACGCTGTTTAATTAGATACCATCTATCTTCAGTGCTATCACCCATTTTACTGATTTTACATGGTGAAGAATAGTACATGAATTGCTTAAGATTCTGTGATACATCTACTACTGTATCCATTATAACTACTATGAGATACAATAGGATAACATAATAATACAGCCAAACTATGATTGTTTGAACAGGTTTTTTTTTCTGCTAAACTTCATACAACTTTTAAATTTTTTTGTGATAAATAGGTGGAATTTTACTACATTGAATTTCTTAGTGAATTGATAATGCGTTTCATTCTACAACCATCACTTCTGAACATTGCTCTTGTCCAGGTAACAGCAAACCTGTTTAACCAACATGATGTTAGGGAATTATTGAGAAAATTCTCATGTTCACAATCAGTTTTACTTGTCTTTTCCAATTCACATAAAAGGAGAGAAGAATGGAAGAAGATTGAAGAAAGTGTTATAGACAAAGTTTCTGAGCTTACAATACCAACATCTTTGAAACAGAAACTATTAGGTTATATTCAACCAATTGGCATTGAAATATGTAAATGCGTGGCGTACCATTTTAGACTCTGTGCTATTGATTTAGACCTACTGAATAATCTTTGCTGGACATCACATGGTACAATAGATAAAACAAAAACAGCAGAAATGTTAATCAAAGATGAGGCTATAGATGTCACTACACGCAATATATTGGCTTGTGTTTACTGCCTAGAGGATGCTATTCCAAAACTGTGGCATAAATTATCTGAAAGCCACAAACTACATTTTTATAATGAAGAAAACATTGGAAACAATTTTCAAAAGAAATTATTATTTTTTGGGGGGCATTATATAAGTGCAAAAGAAGCTAGCAAGGACAACACGATTGGAAGATTAAATCCCATTTCTTTTTCTGACTCATATATGCTTCAATGTGCAGCAGAAACTGGTAATAAAGCAGCCACTAAATATTTTTTGCAAAAACTAATTGAAAAGAAACATCCTTTGGATGAAGTCTTGTTGAAGACTGCAATAAATGTAGCTAAAAAATGTGCTCTTCGTGTAACTTTTCTTCACTATTCAGTACATCCTCAAGAATACTATAGTGAAGTTTTTTGTTTCCTACTGTCACAAATTACTGATAAACAACAATTACAGCTATTTAAAGAGTGCCCTACAGAAACATTGCGATGTCTTTTAGATTGGCCATGGCAAAATTTGTATGTCGAAACAGCAAGTTGCCTGTTCAGTTTTCTTTCTGATAGCTATCAAGTATTGAAAATAATTATCGATAAAGTAGATAATGGCTATCATGATTACGATTATCAAAAATTATTTCGAGCTATATGGGAGCAAATGCCTCATGCTGAAAAAACCCGCAATATAAATAATGCTAGATTTTTTTATGTATTACATGACCTGTTGAAGATTAAAGACTACGAGAACATCAAATTCATATTTCAAGATATACCTCTTACCAAAAGAAAGAAATTCCTTTTCAGTCATGTGGGTCAAATTTTTTCTAACAATCTGATTTATCGTGAAGAGTGGGATTTACTCAAATTCTTTATTTCACTGAGTACTTCGTCAAAAGATGAAATGATAACATTTAAAAAGGAATTTCAAGAGCATTTTCAAAGAGTAAAAATGATGACAAGCTTTCAAAGTAGTATAATTGTAAGTAAAAGAGATAAACAACAGGAGGAATTCTTTCAACACTTAGATGAGTTAATTCGTGGACATGATAAAAGAACGAGTTTAGATGATGGTCAGAGTAATATAGCTAAGAGACCTGGTGATATTGAATTTAACAAGTAATGCAAGGTTCAAAGAATTGTGTTGTGTTAAAAGCAGAGCTGCAATACACATTGTTGAACTGATAAAAAGATAATTTATCTTGATTGTGATTTGTTCAAATTCTGCGTTCCATTCTGTACATCATAAAAAGACGAAAAGGTATAATTTAAACAGAAATTTCAAGAGTGTATTCATAGAGGAAAAATTGTAACGTCTTTCAAAAAATATTAATAGAATTTTTTTTTTAATGGTATAAAAGTAAACTGGAGGAAATCTGTCATTTCTTGGATGTCTTTGTTTGTAAACATGAATAAAAGAAAAAGTTTAGATGATGGGGACAGTCATCATGCTAAGAAACTTGTTAATATCAAATTTAAGAATTAATTGAAGGTGCAAAGAAATATATTATGTTAAAAGCAGCAACAAAACATGTTTCTGAACTGATTTCATTTGAAAAAGCAAAGCAGTGCATGCAATGTTATCATTTATAATAGTATAATCATGTAATCTAGGGGTGCACAACCTGTGGCCCGCGATCGGATTACTGGTGGCCCGCGGATCAATTTTGCCAATCGGACGCAAAAAATCGCGAATTTCGACAATCGGGTGCGTATAAATCGTAAATTTCGCCGATCGTCTGCGTAAAAATCATGAATTTTGCCGATCGGGCCCGTAAAAATCGCGAATTTTGCCGATAGGGTGCGTACACTGTAAAAATGACCAATGTTTCTTATTTTATGAAAATATGCTATAACCACGAACGATAATATAATATAATCTTCTGAGTTATCCGAAATTTCAAATACCATGTTACATTGTCTTTTGAATCCCCAGAAAAGAATACATTTTCAAAATTTAAAGAATAATTTATAAAAACAAATTATTTTTAGCTGCCCGAATTTTTCAGAAACGTTTCCGAAGGGATTTTATAGTGTATTAATTAGTGTCCTCAGCCTGGAATACCTGTTTTTCGAATGCTATCAATTCTGAAGTAAACATTTTTATGCTAAAAGAGATGTTTAACAGACAAACATGCTAAATTAACAGCGTTAACAATAACATTAAAATTAAGATTATTTCTTTACTCTTTCATGTATAAATTAACTTCTGCGGCTGAAAACGTGTACTTGAGAATGAAAAACATTCGAAAAACAGGTATTCCAGCCTGAGGACACTAATTAATACTCTATAAAAACCCTTCGGAAACGTTTCTGAAAAAATCGGGCAGCTAAAAATAATTTGTTTTTATAAATTATTCTTTAAATTTTGAAAATGTATTTGTTTCTGGGGATTCAAAAGACAATGTAACATGCTATTTGAAATTTCGGATAACTCAGAAGATTATATTATAATTTCGTTCGTGGTTATAGCATATTTTCATAAAATAAGAAACATTGGTCATTTTTTACAGTGTATCAATCGCGAATTTTGTAAATTTCGCCGATCGTCTGCGTAAAAATCGCGAATTTTGCCGATCGGGTGCATAAAATTTGCAAATTAGGCCGATTAGGCGCTTAAAAATCACGAATTTTGCCATTCGGGGCCGTAAAAATCGCAAATTTTGCCGATCGAGCGCTTAAAAATTATGAATTTTGTCGATCAGGCCCGTAAAAATCGCGAATTTTGTCGATCAGGCCCGTAAAAATCACGAATTTTGTAGATCAGGCCCGTAAAAATCGCGAATTTTGTCGATCAGGCCCGTAAAAATCGCGAATTTTGCCAATCGGGTGCGTGTAAATTGTAAATTTCGCCGATCGTCTGCGTAAAAATCGCGAATTTCGCCATTCGGGCACGTAAAAATTGCAAATTTTGCCGATCGGTTGCGAAAAAATCGCAAATTTTGCCGGTCAGGTACGTAAAAATTGCGAATTTTACTGATCGGATGCGTATAAATCGCAAATTTCGCCAATAGGGCGCGTAAAAATTGTGAATTTTGTCAATCACTAGGAAAAAAACTATGAATATTGTCAATCGCGCATGGAAAATAAATGCAAGATTTTTCTATCCTTGCCAACTGAAATCGGTTATACTGACTACAGAGGTGGTTGAGTATGGGGAGCTAACTCTCCTTTTAAAATTAGCCATTTTTATTAACTTTTAGGCCGATCCTCCCCCTCCTTACCCAAAACAAAATTTTGTTCACCCTACGGATGTTGGCTCGCGACAATCCAGTCATTTTTGTGACTGGCCCTCCTCTTATAAAGGCTGTGCACCCCTACTTGATATCCACATTTTATGACTGAATATGTTAAGAAGTACAATTTAGAATAATATATGTTTCTCCTTCTCCCCGCCTTCATTCATATAGCAGAATTTTTTTTCGGCACTGGCAATCTTTAAAGCTAAATTTACTACCTCAAATAAAGTCAAGGAGTATTTTCACTCTTTGAAAATAATCTTAGCTATATCTCTTGTATAAATACAAACGTAAACTGTTGATATATCCTTGCCAACTGAACTGAATACGTTGATCCCCTCCCCCCACCCTGTCACACCTCCTGTAAACAAAATTCTACTGATGGTGGCCCTCGACAACCCAGTCATTTTTGTAAGTGGCCCTTCGCTTAAAAAGGTTGTGCACCCCTAATGTAATCTAACAATGCCAGTATGATTTGTTACAAACAGTGGAAATTTTATGCACTACCTTTTTAAGTGGATCATCTGCTGATTAAAATTATTTTTTATTCTTTGTCCTTTGGGTTTAACAAAGCATCTTTAAAACAAAGTTTACTATCAAAGAATATGTTAAATTCACTAAGGTTGTTTTTTATTTAAAAAAAAAAAAAAGAATTTAAATTATGATGCTCATGTTTTACACATTTCTTTTCCAAAAAAAGAAAAGAAAAGAAACAGATTTCATGCTCTTTGCACTGGGTAAATTGCAAATTAAGTTTTTGTGGAAAATATCTTAATTTTTGTGATAAACCAAATGAAACATCTGAGAAACAATACCTATAAAGAATACATAAAATCAGAGGAACACATGTTGTGTAGCAAATATTTTTCCATTGTGCCTTCAAACATCTATCAATGCTTGTCTGTCTGTGTTTGTGGTAAGGTGCTATCTGAAATTGCAAATTGTTTTAGTTCTAACAGTTGCTTCACCTTTTCAATCAACTGAGATGACTTAAAGATACTGAGATTTTATTTTCAAATGTATTTAATTACTTTGTGCTTCCATTACAAATGTTTGAACTTTGTCAGTAGCTGGCTTATTAATTTTTTCTAAGGTATATACATATATGTTTTTTTAAATAATGATTGAAATAAATGATAGTTATCAGGAGTTGATCCAGGAAAAATTTGCAGCCTATTTAGGGCCCCTTCACAAAAATCCATTTAACAAAACAGGGCCCTTCACAAAATTAATTTTAATAAAACAGGCTCCCTTCACAAAATTCCTCTTAGTAAAACAGACCTCTCTGCAAAATTCCATTCCATAAACACGTACTCTTCATTAATTATTTTTATTTTGTTGTGTTTTAAAATGTGTAATTTGCAAACAAAATAAATTCACCGAAAAGGAAAACTTTAGCAGAAGGGCTTTAAGAAATTATTATTAAATGCTTCATTTGAATTTGAGTAGCTAAATTTCATCTTTCATTACAAAATGTTATTTTTCACAAAATGGGTTGAAAAAAAATAAAACCTGCATCGACCCCTGGTTATTCACTTCATGTGCTTTCAGTCTGTTTACTATTTTCGTAAAAATGTAAGATTAGTAGAAATGTAAGTTAAATATTTTTCCTTAAAATCAGTAATTTCACGTCAGTTGAATAGTCTTTACACCTAACATTTCATTAAAAATCTTTTACAAAAATATGTGTTGTTTATTTTTTTATTTCATTTGCACTTACTTCAAAATTTCTATCAGTAACAAAACATAATGCAAAGAGTAAGAGTGCATTAAAACATTCCCACTCTTTCACTTGAAGACTGGGAATGCACGAAATAAGAATTTTAGATGAATACTGAATATTTGGCTCACAGGTAAACCGAATACTGACTATTCAACTAGCCAAATAGTAGCAGTGAGGCTGAATAACAAATATTCAGCTTGCCGAAAACTTTTATATTTCAGAGTTTAAAAAGTATTAAAAGTTAAATTATAAAAAAATTTCACTTAATATTTAAGTGCAAATTAATTAATAAAGCTTTAAACTTTGTAACTTCACTGGATTCGATCCAGGCAAAATTTGGGGCCCATTCACAAAATTCCTCTTAATAAAATAGACCTCTTCAAAAAATTCCATTCTATAAAAACATATTCTTCATTAATTATTTTTTTATTTTGTTATGTAAAATGTGTAATTTTCAAGCAAAGGAAATTCGCCAGAAAGGGAAACTATCGCAGGAGGTCTTTAACAAGTTATTATTAATAAATGTTAGGTTTAAATTTGAGTAACTGAATTTCATCTTTCACTACAAAATATTTTTCACAAAACTATAAGAAATTTCACAAAAATTAACTTTTACTTTCCACAAAATCTGTCCCCAAGAAAAAAAAAAAACCCTGCATCGAATCCTGCTTTTTCTATGAATTAAAATAAATTTATAATATTCTTTTATTTTCTGAAACAAATACTTTAAAATTAAAGAAATTTTTTTAATGAATTAGAAGAAACATTTTACAGATATAGTGTTTATTTGTCAGGAAGGTACTTAAGTAAAACAATACAAGTATTAAAATGGTGGCAAATCAGCAAGAATAACTTTCCTGCTCTTTTTGATTTGGCAAGGAAGTTTTTAAATGAACAAGAGAGCCAAGTGTCTGGAATGGGGATCATATTCAGAGGTTATAAACATAAACATACAGGGTGTTCATACATCTTGGAACAAACTTTTTGTATAGATAATGTGGTCAAGACAAACATTTTTTGAGCAAGAAACATTATCTCAATCCACTTATTCTCTCAAAAATACAATACATTCAATCTAACACAGGATGTCAGTGGCGGCTCATAAATTATTTATGAATTTTTTTTTTTTTTTTTTTTTTTTTTCCAATCACAATATAAATATTACAAAACTTAAATTTGTAGGTAGGACCTAACATATAGGTTAAAATACATTTGTGCAGTATTGAAAAATCAGAATCATTTTTGAATGGATGGAATTTTGCTGTTCCAAGGAGGACTGTTTCCTCAACAAGCTCATTTGGAAAAAATTTCTTGTACTCCTGAAATTTTTGGGCTTCGAGAAGAGAAACAGCAGAGTAGTGACACATAATAAAATAAAATCTCTCTTTTACTTAATTCGTGATAACATCACATATCTCTTTAGCTGCCACAGTGCGATTTATACGAATATTTTCTTTTTTTTTCATCTTGATTGTTCAGATTCATATATCTTGTTTGTCACTGTGTCCATTCTTTTCCTTTCTTTTTCTACTGACTTCTGAAAATCATTTACTTGTTTTCTAATAAGTTAGTGTTTTCTGAAGTTGATTGTATAAGAGATCGACATAGGGCATAATACTGTGAAAAACTAAGTGAAAACACAAATACTGAGTCTTCTAACTTATGACAGATAGCCCCTGCTTGATTTATTGTTACTGCTTGCTTAGATGTTGACTCTATTTTTTTCCATGCAACTATATTGATGATTTGACTCTTAAAATTCCAGCTAGTAGCTGAACCATGAGGAATCCTTTTTTCAACAGTTCCATATAGAATAGCAATTCTTTGTGAAGAGTTACTGAAAAAGTGAATGATATCAATCAGATTGGGAAAAAAATACTTGAACTTGCTGATTCTGACTAGTAGCTTGTCCAACAATCAAATTGAGCTGATGTATGTATCAATGCACAAAATATGCATTCTTGCAAGTACATTGAATAAAAGCTTGAACACCAGCGTAATGGCCACTCATCACCTTTGCATTATCGTAGCTCTATGATATCAGTTTCCCAGTTTTGTCCACATTTCAAATTAGCTTCAATGCATTCAGCAATAGATTTTGCATCAGGCCTGGGTTGGTTCATGAATTCCCAGAATCTCTCTACTGGTTGTCCATTACTTAAAATGTATCGATGTACTAGAACTAGAACTCCTATAATAGAGGCTGATGCATCCTCGCAGATTTGGCACCCGATTTGGAACCAAGTCGAAAAAACTAATGCTAATATCAGAACCTGTTCTATTTTAGAAGTCTTAGACAACTCCGGCTGCGGTAGATTGATACTAAACTGGGTACCAATAATCCAAAACAAAATGGATATGTGTCAGCTCCTATTATAGAAGTCTTAACTAATAACCATTTGGAGAACAGATGACACATCAGTAGTTTCATCTGCTATTACTGAAACAAAACTTGCCTTTGAGATCTCGTTTTTTACGTGGTTCTGGCAAACAGTGAGCATACAGTCTGATAAATCATTTTGGATTTCTTTTGATGTTTCTTTGAAAACAGTAGCACTAGTGAGATAGTGTTTTAGAGATTAATCAAGTTTTGTTAGAAGTTTATAAGGCCTCAGCAAATGTCTGGATTTTATGAATCTTTGCATTTATCATGTCCTCGAATGCACCCCAAAACAGAATGCAGTCAATAATTTTTGAAAGTACATAAAAATTTTTGGTAACTTTTCATCCTTTTTTTTTAATTATTATTATTATTTATTTACTTTTTTTATTCAAACGAAATGACTGTTGAGCTGTTGGCGAATATCCATCTTTCCTACAAGTTAAATTCCAATGTGAAATTTAAATGTGATTGTGAGCATTCATGTTTCTTTATTTTTTGAGTTAGATGTGATAAATCAGCTACACCATAACTCACTTAACTTTAATCACCATTTTATTTTGCAAATAGGAGACCGGGAAAACAAAATACCTTGTTTGTAAATTCACATCCACAAATCCATTGACATTTTTCATATAAATCAGGATTAAATTCCCTTTTGAAATCTCTAGTTTTAGATTTCGTTACTTGGATAAGATTTAGAAAAGGTGTTGACCTACACAATTTAATTTTAATTTTTTTTTCCAGGGGCAATGATGAAAAATGCAGTTTCTTTAGCTCCGAAATATTGATTTTACTAATTTCAAATTTAACTTTTTGTAGCTACTTCTTACAGATTATAATAAAAGTAAGAATAATGCAAACAGACAGATTAACAATTAGTAAAACCTATCACGTAGTGTTTTTAAAAATGAATTTAAAACGTGCTGTATAATATTATAGGTACAATGAGTTTTAAACTAATTGTGTTTCCAAGATCATTTTTTTATAGTATTTAAATGATTTTTGCCCATTGGTAGCACCCATAGACATCTAATATAAATCTAATATTTATATTAGATGCCTAAGGTATCACCAACTAGTAAATGCATTTTTAATTGTGTTTTCAACAAAGTTTTCAATTACTTTTTTTACATTAAAAAAATTGCCAATTTCATTTTAAATGATTTATGGTAGTACTTATTCCAGCTAGAGTTTCTGCAAAAACAAAAAGGGTCGAGCAAGCAAAGCGAACTGGGACTGCATAGCTGTGGGTTGGCGAGTAGGGGGCTGAGCTGCCTAGTAGTGTTATATTCAGCCTAACTAAATATTCGATTCATCCCTATTTAAGTGATATGCATTGACTGTTTATCTCCCATGTAGAGTTGAAAGTAAAATATATGAAGGTCTTCAGCTACTGGGAAGCAAGGTTGTCATGGTAACTGTGCCATCGGCTTCGGATTCTGTGATGATCTTCGCAAGATTGGAGGATGGAATTGAAGCCTAATTATAATTCAATGTCAGTCTGCAGTGGAATAATATCTGAATTTATTCATTTAATTACATAAAATATGCCCTTTTTTTTTTTGCTGATGTTTAGTTTTCAGTTTTTTTTTCATTATTTTAATATTTTAATTAAACATTAAAATTGTAATAAATAGAAATTTAAAGAGTGCAATATATATTTTTAAAATACTCTTTTATCATTTACTAATTTCATATTAATTTAATTGTGATTATACATTGAAAAATCATTTTAAAAATTCTTAAAAAGATAAGTTTATATAATGCATTTTTTTTTTCTTCAGGCATTGAAATTCAATTTTCTATAGGTGAGGTGTCTGCCTGCCAATAATTAGAAATTGGAGGGAGTCAAACTGTATGGGAGGGAGAAAAAAAATATCTTTAAACGCCACTATTATTTTGCATGCTATTTATAGAATTACATTAATACAGACATCACAAAATACCATTAAAAAAATTAAATCAACAAATCATGATTATGCAAGATTTTTATTTAAAAAAGGAAAGAAAGTCAGCTTTATATATACAACATCTATTTTTCAACTTTTACCAAATATTATGGATCCTTAGCAATTGGATTCTTAATGAATTTTTGAATTTAGAGTTTATTTGATTTAGGATGCTGAAGCTTCATTCACAAGGTGCTGCTCTTGTGACTGTAAGCACATGAGCATCTTTTACAAAACTTTGAAAAATATCGAAAAATTATGGTTATGCTCTCTTAAACAATTTTCGGAAAACTTTGATCCTGATGTGTCTTTATTTTTAACTACTACTTGCATGAACAATGCATGTTTGAAGTCATGGCGTTATATTAATATCCATTTCTAAACGAAATTGTTTTAGTCAAAACACGAATGGAATGAAATGTAGCCCAAACCAAAATCCCTGGTATTTTCTTTAATTGAACTAGTTTCTAATAATTGAAATTTGAAGTTCATGTCCAAAGGTTGAAAGGGCAACTGTCAATTCGAGGATCAACTAGTTTGTTGTTTCTAAATATCTTGGAGTTTGGGAAAAAATTTGCTTCATTTGCACCACAAGATTTTTTCATTTCTTCTAATCTCTTTTGTTTAGTACCTCCAGATTGGCAGGGCACAATGCACGGTGGTACTTACTGCCGTTTTTGATACACCCTTTTAGTAATTTTCCTTCTTCGACTGCATAAAAATAATCGTGAAATGTTCATCGATCATAGGAAAAAAATCGTGAATTTCGTCAATTGGTCAAAGAGAAAATATTTTGAAATTCGCCAATCAGTTGCAGGAAAAATCATTTTGTTAATCTGTCGTGAGAAAAAATATCGAAAAATTTGTCGTTCGGTGGCTAAAAAAACGCGAAGTATGTCAATCGGTCACGGGGAAATATCGTGAAATTTGTCAGTTGGTCGGGAGAAAATATACCAAAATTAGTCAAACAGTCACAAAAAAAATCATGAAATTCCTCAAGCGTTCGTGGGAAAATATTGTGAAATTCATCAGTCAATCACGGAGAAAAATCACGCGATTTTTCAGTCGGATGTGAGGGAAAAAATCGTGAATTTTGTCAATCCCTCACAAGAAACCGTGAAATTGGCCAATTGGTCTGAGAAAAAAATGCAAAATTTGTCAATCAGTTGCGTAAAAAAATCATGAAATTCATCGATCGGTCGCAGAGGAAAACAATGTGAATTTTGATGCTCTGTCATAGTAAAAACACCGCGAAGTTCGTCAATTGGGTGTTGAAAAATATCGCAAACGTCGTCAATCAGTCGTGGAAAAAAAATCTCAACATTCGTAAAACATTCACGGGAAAATATCGTGAAATTTGTCAATTGGTCGCAAAGAAAAATCACGCGATTTTTCAGTCGGACGCGAGGGGGAAAAATCGTGAATTTTGTCAATCCCTCGCAAAAAGAAACCGTGAAATTAGTTAATTGGTCTCAGAAAAAATTGCGAAATTTGACAATCAGTTGCATAAAACAATCATGAAATTCATCGATCGGTCGCAGGTGGAAAAAAACATGAATTTTCTTGCTCTGTCGCTGTAAAAATACCGCGAAGTTCGTCAATTGGGTGTTGAAAAATATCGCAAAAGTCGTCAATCTCCCCAGGAGAAATATCGCAAAATTCGTCAAACGTTCACGGGAAAAATCGCAAAATGCGTCTATCGGTCATTGGAAAATATCGCGAAATTCGTCAATCGGTCGCGGGACTTGGATCGTCATTTAAAAAAGGAAATTTCTTCAGAAAATGGTGTAATTTTTAAGGCGGGAGACTTCAGCTCACGATATTTTTTGGGGTTGGGGGGGTGGGGAATTTCAAAATTTTGGGCGCAAATCCCGCCATCCAGTTCTGAAATTGAAGCCCTGGCCTGTTATCATATCTTAAAAAAGAAAGATAGCAAAAGTTATATATTTTTTTAATCAGGCATGAAAGAATTCCTCCTAAAGGAGGAATTTCACCCTTTTTAAAGCAATTTTTGACATATTCCTGAATGGACGCTAAAAGGAAAAGAAAATATTGGAAGTGGGGGGGGGGGGGGGGATGGAATCTGGTAAATTTAATCCTTAGACATTTTCTCTATTTAAACCCTTAGAGTTTCTGAACTATTGTGCAGAAGAGTTATCAAATCAAAGATCGGATCATGATAAGAGCATTTGAAAGTCATGTAAAAGAAGTTGCTTAAAGTATCTTTCTAGGGTGAAGTTTTTAAAACTTTTAAAGGCAAAGAAAGTTTGCATAAGGTTCTTTTTTAAATAGAATATTTTGTCCCATTTATACAACACTTTGGGGCAGTTTCAGCGATGTATTTCTGGAGCAAAGATCACTTTGGGGGGGCATTTGGGGGTTTAACCCCCCCCCCCCCCCCAGAGCTAAAAAAATTACTATAAATGCCGCTTATATGAATCAAAAATACTAAAAGTTAAAATTAAGTTTTTTGGCCTTTTCTGCCTTGGCAGAAGACACCGCTTTCTTAAATCAAATTCTATTCAACAATCTGATTCAATTAAATGGCGAAAATTCTACTTAAAACTGTGAAAGCGCATATTACACGCATAGGTTATGTCAAAACTTGATTTTTGGACTGCGTCACTTTGTCGAAACGTCTTATAGTAAAAGATGGGTCATATACTCTCACACAGACGCTTGAGTTATATAGTATACAGTGGTCTGTTTCTTAATTGCATTTCTGTCTTTGTTCCACGTTCGAAACAATAACAGATCATCGAATTCCAGAGAAAAAAAAAACATACACTTTGTAAGTCTCTCTCAGTTTTAAGCGGCGCTTTTTGCATTTTTTGCTCTCAGTTATATCTAAGTCCAAGCTATGTGCGTACCCAGGAAAAAAAATCTTTACAAAAGTAAGAATTTTAAAAAAGTACTTAAAGTTATAAAAAGCTATTTTTTGATTATGAGCAGATTTTTGCAATCAGTGTTTCTTTCGAATCATTTGTTTCGTAGGGGGTCTGTATACAAATTTAAAGACTATATTTCATTTGTTGATAATGTAGCAACGACGTCTTGCTTATGATGGAGATTCATATATTTATCGTTAAAATTTTATAAATTAGTTGTGGTTCCTCTTTTAGCTATTTTTAATTCTATCGCGCTTCTGTGAAAAGAAAATCTCTTTCCTTTCTATTTAAAATTCAATAATTCTTAAACTCTTTTATCACAGCTTGAAGTGATCCTTTTTCAATTAATGTACATGTCTAAATTCTTTCTTCAGTATGTGCTTGCGGTTTACATATGAGAAATGAAATCATTTTCAGTTTGGCACCTGCGTGCCTTCTTAATACGTGCATACATTTTGGATCACAGAATAAATAAATAAAGATAAAATGCAACGTCTATTTCTCGATACATCTGCATGCTAAAATTCCTGCGGATGTTAAGTTCGGACCAGTTAGTTTTCTGTTGTTATAAAGATGCTGATCCATAATAATCTGGTTTGGCGGTTTGCGTTAAAAAAAATTAGAATGTGTTTCTCCCTAACGAATTTTCTTCTGTACCCTATGGATCAACGCGGATAAATTTGTGGCATCTCAAAAAACGGCATTCGATTTTGAGTTTTCATGATGTGAAGATATAGACGTTCTGAGTGCTGGGGGACCGCCTTATTTTTTTCAACTATATTTCTTCAAATAAAATATGTTTTTTTCCATGGAATCCCCAAGTCTCCGATATGTTTCTTCACAGGATGACAGCCTTCGGGTTCTTGCTTATAGCGTATATGTATGAGCTCCGGTACTCTCTTTTCCTAGAATTTAAGCCCTGCCTGTGAGTATGGATTTTGAAAAAAAAAGGCGTTAAATGCATTTTTTTAGAAAAATACTATCTATAATTACACACAATTTTATGCTAACACTGCATTAATTTAAATTGATCAGCAATATATTAGTTATGCATTGATTTACACTTATTACATTTTAACGAATGCTATCTGCATGTCATTAAAATTATACTAGCTGACCCGTCCGGCGGTGCCTAGGCTCATGATAATTACCTCAAATTTGTATGATTATATATCTTACTAGCAAGCTACGCCCACTACGCTGGTCAATTTCTTATAACGAACTTTTAATCCAACAAAATATTGACATTTCATAATTCACTTTTATATTTTAAGAGAATAATAAGGCTACTATAATTTGTGACTCATGCTATAGCCAATATACACGCCAGGACACGTCGCCCTTATCATTATCTTTTTACGCATGAAGGTTTTGCTATGGTACTCCATTGTGAAATTTAGTAATTTTTCAAATTCAATATTTGAAAAATGGCATAATCATTAGATTTGAAATTTATATCAAGAAAAATACAATTTTTTACCTTTCAAACGCAATTTGCCTAACAATTTTCTGACAAATACTTTTCGAGCTACTATTTTTTTTCAGTAACTTCAAATGTTTCATTTTCCGAGATTAATCTGTGACAACAATTAGCGAAAAACCCAGCCGTCAGAAACGCATAGTTTTTTATTAAAGAAGCTGTTGGAGCAGGGATTGTCACCATCAATTTGCCACCATCACTTTTGAAATCGGTTCGGTAGTTCTAGAGATTCCATAGAAATTGTAATTTAGAATGTTTTTAGAACGCTTTTCGCTCATTTCACCCTTTTAAATTTCGAATTTTTTAAATTTTTTTTTTAGAGAGCATTTACATCTTATAAGTAACTACAATACCAAATTTCATATTTCTAGCTCCTTCAGTATAAAAAAAATCTCAATTTTAGAACGTTTTCCTCTCCTGCACCCCCCCCACCCCCCTTGGGGTTAGTGACACCGACATAAAATATAGCCTATGTTGAAGCAGGGGTTGTCACCATCAATTTGCCACCATCACTTTTGAAATCGGTTCGGTCGTTCTAGAGAGTCCATAGAAATTGTAATTTAGACTGGTTTTAGAACGCTTTTCACTCATTTCACCCTTTTAAATTTCAATTTTTTTTTATTTTGTTTTTAGAGAGCATTTACATCTTATCAGTAACTACAATGCCAAATTTCAACTTTCTAGCTCCTTAAGTATTAAAAAAATCGCAATTTTAGAACGTTTTTCGCTCCTGCACCCCCTGGAGTTAGTGACACCGACATAAAATATAGCCTATGTTGGAGCAGGGGTTGTCACCATCAATTTGCCCCCATCATTTTTTAAATCAGTTCGGTAGTTCTAGAGATTCCATAGAAATTGTAATTTAGAATGTTTTTAGAACGATTTTCGCTCATTTCACCCTTTTAAATTTCGATTTTTTTTTTTATTTTGTTCTTAGAAAGCATTTACATCTTATAAGTAACTACAACGCCAAATTTCAAATCCGTTCGGTAGTTCTAGAGATTCCATAGAAATTGTAATTTAGAATCTTTTTAGAACACTTTTCGCTCATTTCACCCTTTTAAATTTCGAATTTTTGTTATTTTGTTCTTAGAGAGCATTTACATCTTATAAGTAACTACAACGCGAAATTTCAAATTTCTAGCTGCTTTAGTATAGAAAAGATTGCAATTTTAGAACGTTTTTCGCTCCTGCACCCCCTGGGTTAGTGGCACCGACATAAAATATAGCCTATGTTGGAGCAGGGGTTGTCACCATCAATTTGCCACCATCACTTTTGAAATCGGTTCGGTAGTTCCAGAGATTACCCCCTACAAACAAACAAACAATCTTTACTCCTTTATAGATATCAATTTTATATTTTTAAATGAAATTTTCACTAAAAAATATTGATTATTAGACAGAAAAGCATTTTTAAAAGACACCTTGTTTTGTTTTTTTTGTTTGTTTGTTTGTTTTTTTTCCTCGTAAGGGTCTCTCGTTTCATAGTTTTAAAAAAAAATAACCCCAGTTGTCTGATTTCTATAAATTTTTCATCAGTTATAAACAGGTCTTAACAAATGCAGTCACCAGGTCGCCACTGGCGACCTAGTTTTTCTATCTAGCCACCAAGTTATTTAACCCGATTTTTTTATTATTATTATAATTTTTTGTACAAAACTTGACCTAAGAAATGACCATAAATGGCATTTTTTCTCATTTTCGTCATTTTTAATTAGGTAAAAATAAGTTTAACAAATGCAAATTTTAAATTAATAAAAAATAATTATTTGACTGACTTTGACACGAAAATAGGCAGAAATTGTTTTCCTGTTTCACTGTTTCATCCATGCCCCCCTCATCAGATATAGATTTTGCAGCACTCACTTATCCAGACATTTGAAACCTTCAGCAATCAGCATTTCCTGAACATACCGGTTAATGCAGCCTTTAGATTTTTTTTCATAGATAAATAATTTTGATAAATTTCATTAGAAAACTTTGTTTATACCATCTTTTTAAATGATATAACCGTTCTAAACTATGTAACTAATAATCCTACAATAGGCTTATTATTTTTCTCAATTAATTGATAAAAAACTTTTGTACTTTTGAAAATTAGTGACTTCGGAGGGGAGCATGTTACATTTTTTTACTGGTAACAAGTATTTTTTACTGGCTACCAGATTTTATCAAATTTGTAAAGCCATGGTTATAAATATAATGGTTTTACAGACCGTGGAAAAATATTGATATATCTAGCTGTAAAAGAAATGCTTTCTTCTCGCGTCTTTTTTTTTTTTTTTTTTTTTTTTTTTTGTGACGTGTCCTTTAAAATAACAACACAAAAAAGTTACTGTCCGAACTGTTTGAAATTTTATTCGATTGTAAATATAACTGTATCCAACCCCTCTTTAAAATTCCGTGAAAAAGGTCTAAGTCTTTGACTAAAGTCGAAGAGAACAGAATCACAGAAACAGAGTCACGTCAAAAAAGACTAAGTCCCATTTAATACTGAAAACATGAGCCGACGCCGAGCAAACCCACGCCAAAATACCCAACTTTCTTTTTGCATTGTCATCGAAAAATTCTCAGATTTTTTTAAATACTTTTATTCATCAGAGCGTTTCCAAATTTTTGTAGGCGCTGTAATTTTGATCTTCCAGGATGCTTTTAATGGATTGTGTCGAATACAGACGTTTAGTTACTTTTAGCATAGAAAAAAGATCGTCTTCGAAAGGCCCGATATGACATGAGGTTCTAAATAAATCGTGATTTAGAATGCTTTCAGCTGTTTCACACCTTTAAATTTCCCATTTATAATAAATTCTTTATGCCAAGCATTTCCATCTCTATACTAAATTTCAAGTTTCTAACACTAACAGTTTCAACTAAATCACAATTTAGAACACTTTTTTAAAAAGTTTTCAGCTCATTTCGTCCTTTTAAATTTTTAAATGTTTTTAAAAATGTTGTAATGAAGCATTTACTACATAAAAGTAATCATCATGCCAAATTCCAAGTTTTCATACCAATTGTGCCACATAAATCGCAATTTTAGAATGCTTCTTACTCTTGCATTCTTTTAAATTTCGAATTGAAAAAATAAATTCTGGGGAGCATTTACGTCTTTTAAGTAACATCCATATAAATTTCAAGACTCTAGCCCTAAAAGTTCTAAATGACTTATTACATTTGGCAAAAAGCAAGGTAAGTAAGTCTATTGAAAATTTTGTTAAAATTGCTTCATTATTATTAAAGTTAGGAATAAGAATTCGCGATTCTCTTGTAATGAAACCTTGTGTATTTTTGATTGAACAAATGGATTCCAACTCTGTTATTTTGTATGTAAAAATTATTTGCTGTACTGTGCTCTTCCATCTTTAAGTTTTCCTCTCATCATTTTTAAACACTTTATAAATCTAACCTAAGTTTTGTGCTATTTCATTGATGCATTTTATAGTTTGTAACTCTAATATTGTAAACGTTGTTTAAATGAATCATAACCAACGTAATTGCAGAGAAAAGCATTATGATTTCATTCATTTAACCCGTCAGCACACGCGCTGGGATAAAATCTACCCCAGCTCAGAATCATTACTTAAAATGTGAGAAACTCGTTCGTTATCATTCTGAGTTTTATACTTTTTTTCAAGCAAGAACGTCTTATTTTAAGTTAAACTGGAAATCAATAAAGAACATAATTTATTTCAAAATATAAATTTTTGTTTATAATCAAACCGTTGGCCACCGTCGAAATTGACACAAGAAAACCAACTGGGGTAAAATTTATCCTGCGCGTGTAGTAACGTAATGGAAAGGGGCGCGTGTGCTGACGGTTAAAAGACTGATTCCATTAACCGATGATTCATATAACCGACGACCATCTTTATTATAAACTCAAAACCCCCCCTAGAACCGAATTCTGGCTGCGCCACTGACTTCACGTAAATTCATTAAATATATATGGATTTGCACCTTTAGCAAACTGTCTTCCATTCTCTTTTTTTATTATTTAATAAACCTATACATTTATTGTTATTTTAATTTTTTTTTAAATATTTTCTAAATTATAAAACGAAAATAACAATCACACGTACAGTTATATTTTAATTTATTGTATAAATATCACTTAAAATGTATCAAAATTACAAGAATTTACAGACATTGTTATTAATGGGAAAAATTTTTCACCTTTTTTAATATTTCCCGCTTTTATGCCTGTTCAATAAATTCACAAACTCATACTTTCTACCAAGTGCATAAAAAAAGCAGTGAATTTCTCCTAATCGAGTTCGGTGCATGCCAAATTAATGTACTGTAACAGAAATTTTAGGGGGAAAAAACATAAATTGCATTTATGCGAATTAAGCATGATTTTCAAGGTAAACATTGAATACTTATTTTTACTTTTCCGTTATACCAATACCAGCATCGCCAAGTGTAATTGTTAGTGGAAGATGAAAATCACGTGAAATGAATTAATTGTCTGGAAAAAAATAACATTGTTGGTGACACAAAATTGAACATTTAAAAGTCTAACATTTGAAAATTACAGACTTTCATGAACTTTTTTATTAAATCAATACAAATATATACTTAAAATAAAAGAACAAATACAATTTTGTCTTGGAGTTGAAGGGGGGGGGGAGCTGTATAAAAATTTTAAATATAACTTTCTGAAAATTAATAAAAAATATATATTTTGGTGATATAACTTTATTTATCTCCAACATGTAAAAATTTGAAATGTGTTTCAAACTTTTAGGGACATTTTGTATAGACAATGTGATCATAATTAAACAGACAGTACTCAACATGTTCTGTCGGGCGATCTAATTGCAATAATGGAGTTGAATTTTGTAGAATGCTTAAACAAGATGGTAGGGGGGGGGGTGAAGGATTTCACGAAAAAATTAGATCCAAAAATCACCACTACAGATATGTAGCGTTGTTTTTTTGCAGTACATTTTTTTGCCCAAGCTTGCGTAATCATCATACAAAATTTGGCTCTGTTCTCGCAATTAGGTCACACTTTTAAACACAGTGAATACAGGGGTAGTACTTGTCCTGAAATTCCTGAAAAAAATAAAAACGTCCTGAAATATGGTAGTCTGTCCTAATATTCCTGAAATTTTGCGAGTTTTGTGCTATATCGGCATTTGAAATCATCAAATACCAGTGTACCTTTTTACTGATGCAAAACGTTCACAAAAGTCACAATTTTCTTCAAACTATTGTTAAAAATAGTGATTTTCATCAATTTGCACAAAAAAATGTCGCAATTTTTGGTGATCAGTTACCAAAATTCGCAATTTTTTTTTATTAGTCATTTAAAAACTTTGCTATTTTCGTCTCCCAGTCACAAAAAAAAAAAAAAAAATCCCAATTTTTAACAATTAGTTATAAAAAAGAAAATCTTTTGCAATTTTCATCAATCAGTGAAGAAAAAATAGAGACTTTCGTCCTTCAGTAATGCAAAAATCGCAATTTTTAAGCAGCTTGGTCAAAGGGTTCTGGTAAAATTATTTTTCTTTTAAATGTATACTTTTACAACAAAAAAAAATGTGTATGTAGTGTGCTATTTATGATAATAAAATGTATTGAAGAGGGAGTTAAGGGTTTTTTTGGTTAGAATGCCAAACAAATGTGTCCTGAAATATCAAAAAAAGTATGTCCTGAAATATAATCTAGGGCTAGTACTACCCCTGTGAATACTGTGAGTTTTAATTATGAAAAAGCAGTGTTACCTGTCACCCTAGCGGTAATTTTTGGAACTATTTTTTCGCGGAATCCTTCATCCCCCGTCTTGTTTAAGCGCCCTATAAAATTTGGATTCATTCTCTAAATTAGAGATCACGCTATAAGGAAAGGACATGTTTAAAATCAAACACTTCGTCAACCAATCTATCACTACAATTTTGTTATAGCAATCATTGCAGGAGTCGTCATGGGGACGTAGACCAATCATATCATAGACCTGTTTAAGAGGTTATTTCACTCACCTGGAAACTCCAGCTCACTAATGTTAATCCTGTGAGACAGTTATTTTATAATATCTCGTTTGCCTTTCAATATATTTAATCTTTTTTTTTTCATTGGATAGTTGAGGTCGATTTCTATGTAGGCCATTTTTAAATTTTGTTTGCAAGTATTTTTTATTAGCATACTTTCACTTTCGGAAACGCTTTACATAGTGGTAATAATCAACTGAATATTATTTTTTTAAAAATAATCGAAAGTGAAGAGCTCTTGTTAAAAGCACCATTAAATGTAGATCAGAAACATGAAGATTTACATCGCCTTAGTGACCCTCCTCAACAATACTTCTGTTTTTTATTTTCACAAATGAAATGTGAGCAACTACTATATGTTGTTAAAGAATGTCTTATTCAAATGTTGAAATGTATTTTAGATTGGTCATGGCAAATTTTCTTTGTAGAAATTGTAACCCATCTGTGGATTTTTTTTTTCCCTGATAGTCTTTATCACGAAGTACTGTTAATATTTATCTGTAAAATGAAACTTGACTGTAAAGATTACAATTATCATGTTTCTTCTTGTTACAAGCACCATTAAATGTAATTCAGAAACATAAAGATTTACATCGCCTTAGTGACCCTCCTCAACAATACTTGTGTTATTTACTTTCACAAATGAAATGTGAACAACAACTATGTGTTGTTAAAGAATATCTTATTCAAATGTTGAAATGTATTTTAGATTGGTCTTGGCAAATTTTCTTTGTAGGAATTATAACCCATCTGTGAAATTTTTTTACCTGATTGTCTTTATCATGAAGTACTGTAAATAATTATCTGTAAAATAAAACATGACTGTAAATATTACAATTATCAAAAGCTGTTTCGAAGTGTTTGGCAGCAAATCCATGATTCTTGTGAAAACTACGTTCTAGATGGTGACATGTTTTATGGTCATTTAGACTGCTGTGGCAGATTCTCAGAAACTACATGCCTTGCTGAAAAAACAATTTTTGTCCCCCATGCTAGGTGTAGATCTTTGTCAAGATCTATTTCATCACAATGAGTCTAATTTTCTAAATTTTTTCTTCTACTGTGTTTATAGTGATGAAATTTAAAGAAGAATTTGAAGAGCATATTCAAAGAAGAAATATGCTGAAAAATCACAATTCAAAAAATATTTTTGAAAAGAATCAGGAGCGAATCAACGTGTAGGGGCGGGGGGGGGGGGGGATCGCCACTCTCCAAAAATATAGTTTTAGATGTTGTATTTTGAGCATACTTTTAGGCATTTGTTTTATCTCTTTGTTATATAGAAACAAATACAGATTTTTTTAACACTTTCCAACATAGTTGAAGAGTGTTTTCGAAGAGTGAATTCGGTTTGTCAGTCTGTCTGTCTTTCTGTGTCTAACTTGCATAAATAAACTCAGATTGTTATGCAATTGATGTACATTATTGAGGTTTACTGTTGCATGTTAATTTTTTGAAAATGAAGTGTGTAGCACTTATACAGTCGAACCTCGATATCTCGAACCTCCTTATCTCGAAAAAAGAAATTTCCCCTGCATTTTTATCAATATTCTTACGTATTTTCCATAGTTATCTCGAAATATATTTTTTCAAAACCTTTGATATATCGAATTTTTTTCCACAGAAATTAATTTTATTTTTTTCCTTTGACTATTATTTGCTGCAGAAACAGTTTGATCTAGATGCCCATTTCACATTCTTTTATCCCTTTGTTGATACAAAGACTTAAAGGATGAGAATGGAAGACTTTATAAACCGCAACTAACAAAACTACACTTGAAAGTACGCTGAAAGGAGCAACAGCAATCCAGTCACTCGCTTGCTGCATTACATCCGAAAAAATTTCACTGTTAAATTTTTGCTGCCAAACACGACTTCAAAGTTACAATCACTCGACCAGGGGATAATCCGTAGTTTCAAGGTTGGTTATCGAGCGCAAATTGTGAGAAGACTCCTGAATAACATCGGTGAAGGTAAACCTTCTAACACATCTATCAACATCTTACAGTCAATGCGAATGGCTGACTATGCATGGAGAAATGTTACAGAATCAACGATAAGAAATTGTTTCATCAAAGCAGGGTTTTTAGAAAACATAAATTCCAGTGAAACAGAGGAAGTTGATTCCATTAAGCAAACAACTGAAGAGTGAGAACTGAATCTAGAACACTGGGAATCAATACAAAAGGCATATCACACTGAAATTTCATTCAAAGAATTTTTGAATGTAGACAATGAGCTTGAAGTGTGCGGCACGATGAGAGATGAAGATATTGTTTCAAGCATTAATGCAGAAGTTTCTGGTGAAGAAATCGAAGAACTACTCGATCAACAAGAGCACGAAAAAATTAACGTGCAGGAAGTCGAGAAGGCAGTTGACCTGCTGCGGAGATTTCTCGAAACAAACGATAATATTCGAACAGAAGCGTTTAGTGCCATTGCTACGTTACAGAAAACTGTGCAACTGCAAAAAGATTCTGTGAGACGACAGACTTCAATTAAAGATTTTTTCTTCAGAAAAAACTAAATGTATTTCTTCATGAAGAATTGGATATTGTATTTAATCAAAACAGGTATGTGTATCACACAATTTTGAAATTATATTAAAACGTTGAAAATAGTACTTTTTTAATTATTAGTAGATTGTACATATAGTTTTTAATGAATCTTATTTTTTAGAGCAAAAAAACATTTCTAAGATTTGGATTTTTTAATTTTGTCAAAACAATGATAACTCGAAACCTCTATATCTCGAATTTTTTTCTCTTCCCCAGAGATTCGAGATATCGAGGTTATACTGTAGTTTCTTTACAGGAAAACTCAAAAGAATTTCATTATAATACGGACTATGGGGGGAAAAATAATTTGTGGTTTATTTTAATGTTGTTACACTATTTCAAATATATTGAAATTGATATACAGTCAAGGATCTATAATCCGCAATTTCCCATAATCCTCATTGCTTACCAAATGTAAACAGTTAAACAAATTTACAGATTCTTGATCCAAAAATGTTTTTAAAAAAATAATAAATGTAGAAAAAGTTCATAATAAAACATAATTTTATTTTTAGCTACCACATATAGTTTTTTTTTATATACTAGTAAAAACTAAACTGCATTACAGAACACACCTAGACTAACTGAACATTTAGGGACTAGCTTTGGGTAAATAATATTTAAACTTTTTAGAGCAAGAATTTTATTTCTCAACAAGAGTTAATGACTGTTTATAGAATGCAAGATAATCTTTTTAAAGAAAATTTAAAGTTTTAAAACAGACAACACTTGGCTCTATTTTTGTTATACAAAAAACTTTATAAATATTATTCAATATTCCAAGATGCTATTTTTCATATTTCATCATAGCTCACTGAATATTTCCTTTTTTTTTTTGTTATTCCACTTTTAATTGTTTCATTTTTTATTCTAATTATTATATTTCATATTTATCTTTTTATGTTATACTGAATGTGGAATTAAAATGTTATCCAGAAATAAGAAAATGATGCATAATCCAAAATACTCCATAATCCACAATATTCTATAATCTGCACAACGTTTGGTCTAAACTTGTGCGGATTAAAGAACATTACCTGTATATCACTAAGATGCATTAGAAGAGGCTTAATGCAACAGAAAAAATAATTTGTGGTTTATTTTAATGATGTTACACTATTTCAAATATACTGAAATTGATATATAACACTAAGATGTATTACAAGAGGCTTACTACAGAATATTGTGTGTGTAGCTTCCATCGTCTATTTACAGAAACACACAAAATAATTCGGTTAAAGTACTGTCTGTCAACAATAATCACTGGAAGTGCATTTTTTAATTCAACTATTTTTTAGCCTTTGACTTGGTGCTTATAAATTCTTTTGATCATATTCAGGATAGCAAAAAGTATCTCGAGCACATTTCCGTTTATTGACAGAAGTTCCAGAAGGGAAATTTTAAACTGTGCTATGCGTTTCCTAACTGAACAAAAATTTTAGCATTCTATGTAGTATATATACAGATGTATGGATCCTATACAGGACTGGACAAAAGAATTCAGATGTTTTCTGAATATTGTTTTTAATTTCTGAAATTAGATTTTTTGAATGTGTTATGCATTTTCTGAAATGTGTACTTAGACATCCTCTTTCACCTTATTAAAAGGTAAAGATTTGTAAAAGTATTTTTGAACTGTTGGAAAGTGGTACATAACCTATGCTTGATGCATGATTTTCTGTTGCTGTTTTTCATAAAAAGATACTGGAGGAAAAATTTAGAGAATTCTACTATCTAAAATTATTCTAATTTAATTCCATTTTGGGCAAAACTAGTGTTAAAATAATGCAAAATTTAAAGTCCTGAAATCCAACTGTGAGTAAAAAACTAGTAAATCTGGAGATCAGGGGCTTCAAAGTCAGCTCAGCAAGTCATTGTTTTTTAATCTCACTTTGCATAATATTTAACATTCTGTAATCTACAATTATGATTTTTATAAATTACACAAATATCTATAAGCATATATTTGATATTTATTCCCAACATATTGTGCATATATTTCATATTTTCAGTCAAAAGAAATGAAAATGAATTTTTCAACTGTTACTGACTGTACCACTTTTAGAGACAAACAACTTTTGACTTTAGTAGTGACCTTTTTAATATATATATATATAATAATAATAATAAACTCCAATGGAAAATCACTTGCAGAACCATTATCACAAAAGCCAACTAAAAACTATAAACCACATAAATTCTACACTATAAAAACAAAACTAAACAAACTACATTTACACATAACCAGAAAACGCAACTAACTACTTAAACTCATAACAAAAGAACACAACAAATTGCAGCAAAAATTAAAAAAGCCAATAAACAACAAAGAAAAGCTAAAACAACCTGTGTCAGGTGGCATGGCTTGAGACATGCACTGCTGGGTTAAACTAGTTTTACGCATGCAACACTCCCCCATACATGACAAGTACAGACTGAAAATGAATGAAACAAACATAACGAAAGGAAGCAAACTAAAGCCAGACTACACCAACAAATTCTCGATTTACTCCACAGCGAACAACCCACTACACCGACAAACTATAACTAGACTACATCATCTATTTCTCAACTTACATCACGGCAAACATCCCACAACATCGAAATACTAAAGCCTGACTACTCCAACAAGTTCTCAACTTACATCACAGCCAACAACCCACTACACCGACAAACTATAACCAGACTACACCAACAAGTTCTCAACTTACATCACAGCAAACATCTCACTACACCAACAAACTATAGCCAGACTACACCAACAAGTTCTCAACATACATCACGGCAAACAACCCTCTACACCGACAAACTAAAGCCAGACTACACTATCAAGTTCTCAACTTACATCACGGTAAACAACCCACTACACCGACACTCCCACTATTAACACATCAACAAAACATCGCTTGTATTGAACACTCCTAACAGTTCGTCACTATAACCTTTATTTCTGATAAATTTGTATGTTAGGTCGGACAAAAACTGAACCGGATAACCTTGTGATAATGCCATATAATAAAATTCAGCTATATTCCTAGCAATATTTGCATAATTAGAGCACAATTTCTCAATACGGCATAAACCATTTATAAAAATATTTCTGAAAATGGACAAATGCACATTTGAACTGAAATGTAACATTTTAATAGTATCAAAATTAAAGTAATTTCTCTTATCGTGAATATTTGTTACCAGTTCACCATTAGAAACATCTAAAGTTACATCCAGAAAATCTACACATTTTGAATTATTTGACGCAATTTTCAGGCTTAAACTATTTGGATAGTGATTAAAGCTGTAACCTTTCAAGGAATTGTTAATCACGGATAATAGAACATCATCTATGTATCTGTAATATATTACATTTTTATTTGCAGTATCTTCTTTTTCATTCATATGTATATAAATAAATATCAGCTAGGATGGAGCTGCAGCTCCCACCCATGGGAATACCTTTAATCTGTTTGTAAACCCGTTTACCATCATATAAATCATTTTCTTTAACTACAAAATAAAAAAGAGTTGTGAACTGTTCAGAGCTTATATTTGTAGTATTGAACTCCTTAAAAAAATCCATAATTTTACTCTTTAAATCATCTAAATTAATACTATTGTATAAATCTTCAAAGTCATAAGTATGAAATTCCGTTATATTACACAATTTTCTTATATATATGATATAAATATTTAGAAAATATCGGATATAAAAATATCAGATATGTTTGAGATTTTCGAAAATATCTTGATATTTACAAATCCTGGCAGCAGTTAAACAATAAACTGACGGTTCAGCACAAAACAAAAATAAAAAGTGCACGATTATGTGATTTCACAGACAAAAAATGTTTATAGTAAAATCAATTTCATTTTTCAGAAAAATAAAATCAAAATATAAAAATTACACTAAAAAAAGAAAAAAATTGCTTTCGTAGTGTCTGGAGAAAAGGGAACTTCGATATTAGACATGCACCAAGTATTCAGTCATACTATAAAATATTCAGTTAGGCAAAATATTTAGTTTGGTTGAATTCAAAATATTTGGTCAGCTGAATATCCATTTAGGACCAATACCAAATACTTAAAAAAAAAACTTTAAAAATTATTTTTTAAAAACCATCTACAATTTCCACTTTTAACTGCCAACAAATAAAGATATTCAGAAAAATTAGAAATAGAACCATAAAAAAGTTTTTTATTTGCTGCTTAAAAAGCAATACTTAAGAAAATTAACTAATAACATGACCTTCATAGGAATTATGTACAAATGAAAGTTCCTGAATATTGCTTGTTAATAATCTGTTTCTTGCTTTTCATAAACAGAGTATTTCTAAACAAAATAGCACAAATTTTCTGAAGTGATAAGACATCAATACAAACAACATTTGTACAGCAAATCAGGATGGCATTTATTCAGCCATAAATGTCGCATATTTCCAGGTTGAACGTTGATTTTTGTTTGTTACTTTAACAATAAATAGAATATATTGCAATGTGACTTCTGTAAAATATGACATGAAAATAAGTGCTATAAACTGTCACCATTCATATTCAAATAAAATTGTGCTACATTTCATTATTAAGAATAAAGCTGACAGTACATATGTTAATTTATATCTGGAGAAGTTAACGATTAATTTTTTTTTTTTTTTTTTTTTTTAATCTATAGCTGCAAATTTTCATGTCGATAGACTTAACAGTTTTTGTTATTTCGAAAAGGGATAGTCAAAAGTGAATCTGGTAGCCTGTCCTTTTTTATGTACTGTGCCACTGAGTAAAATTCAATCACTTACAATGGTGTCATTACACATTAAAGTTAATGGTGAAAATCTCACTAATATCTTCATTATTGTTAAAGTTGTGAAGGAAAATTTTATTTCAGCTTGTAGTGATAGCGACACACACTGCATTTTTTAATACAATATTAATTTGGATGAAATTAGTGGATTGCAATGCTGGTTTTCTGTTCAAGAAATGCTCGTCTTGGCCACATTATCTTTGTTTCAAGATTTTAGGAACATCCTGTTTGTTTACACCTTCTGAAAATGATCACCCACTCCAGTCACTAATCTCTGGAACATTAAAAAACTTCCTAACTAAATCAAAAGAAGCAGGAAAGTTATTCTTGCTGAGTTGCCATCATTTGAATAGATTGTATTATTTATTTATTCAATTCCTACTATTAGCTCACACTCTCTATATATTTATATATCTTGTTCAAATTTTCAATCGTTAATAAAATATTTTCTATTCATCCACTCAAGTTCATATACATTTTTTTAAACTTGTAGTGGATGACACTTTATGTTAATGCAGTTTTTTCAAATATTAATTCATTAATTAAATTAATTACTTTTACTTTTATATGGGAGAAAAAAAATTCCCATTGTTTTCATAAATGAAATAAAAGATTTTCCTCAAATTAGTGATGCCACAAAAATAAAATACAGCAACGATGATTATATAAAAATGTTCAATAAAGATAACGTGGGACATTAATGCTGCACAGGTTTATTTTATATATTAAAAAGTAGGAAAAAAAATTTATATTTCTTGTTTTATTTTTTAATTTAGTCCCTTCCTGACAACATTATACGACAATGACTGTAAAACTTTTCTTTTAATTGTTTCAAAATTTCTCTTTGAATTTAAAATAGTTGTTTAAAAAAATAAGAAAATTTTATTAATTTATATTCAAAGAAAAAGCCATAGCGTTTATATATTGTCTTTTAAGTGTAAATGTCTTCATCAAGATGGTAATATTTATGTTAAATATTATGTAAAATTGTTTTAAAATTTAATGTTTTAGTACCTTTAAATTCTGAAATATAAGAGTTATTAGGCTGAAAACTTACTATTCAGCTGGCTGAATATTAAGTTTACATGTGTGCTGCATATACGGTATTTGGACAAAATCATTTGGTGCATCCCTAATCAATATTAGCTACTTTTCATAGGAATTCCTAGGATGAACCATCTCATTTTGAAATTTTATTGAACAGTTTATTAATTGTTGGTATACTTAATTAATCTCACTTTTCGTATTATTTCAAAAAGTGATAATGCTAAAACATTAAATAAAATAGAAAATGATCTACTAGTGATACAAAAATGAATCTATCAAGGTGACTTGGTTAGTTATAGAATCAATAATTTTCAGATAATTTTTTTGGACCAGATAAATTTTAGTACTAAAAAAAAAAAGTTTTAGTAAAGTTATAAATAAATTGAAGAGTCAGGGTAGAAAATTATAGATAATTATTCACTGTTCTTTCCTTTATTGCATGCCTACTTTCTTCATTCTTCTCCCTTATGATTATATCTATTTTTTAGTGTTTTTTTAAGATTATTTTCATTTTTGCTCCAATAGAAGGTAGTAACACGATAGTATGCCTCTCAATGCAACAGGTGGCACTGTACTGTCATCTTAAAATTTACAAAAAGTAGATAATCATCATTTTTTCCTTTCACTCAACAATTGTTATTTAATGAATCCAATCTTCTTCAACCTCTCGCTCAGTTTTCTGAATGTATATGTTACGGTCAATATGATCAATCTGATCATTATTAAAAATAACCGGTCATTATAACTGGATTAATCATATTGACTGTTACATATATATTTTCAAAATGATACAAGAAATATTTATACATTTTAAAATCCTATGAAAACTTAAATTCTTGATTTATGTACTGAATAAATGTCTCTCATAACTACAAAATAAGAATTGTATAATAATGCAGATTCAAAATGAAGATTTTATTTATTTATTCATTATACAAAATACAAAAATAATCATAACAGTTTTTAGTTGCATGGATGAAAACACAAGCCAAGGTACTTGTTTACTTTCCTGTCAACCATTTCCATTAAACAAAATCTGTCACCAAACAGTGATTTAACGGCAATAATGCATAAGCATGACATCATGTTTATTGTTTTAATTACATCTCTGCTGTACATATATATATTTTTTTTTATAGATAAGCCAGTTTTGTTCTTGTAATGAAGTGTATAAGTGAACTGCTATTTCTTTGTTTTTCTCACATAAAAAATAAATATATATAAATGGAACACATCATACAATGAAGTATTGTCAAAATTATGGGATTCTTTCATCTAAACAAAAGTTCATTAATTGCAAATATATGGAATTTAACAATGAATAAACAAGTGATACAATAGGAAGTTCTGTCTTGTGTGGTTATATCAGTTAAAACTCAATTAAAACTAATATATGGAGTGTACAACTTATTTTGTTTATGACATGAAATGCCATACTTTCGGTAACATTTAGGTGTACGAGGGAAACATTGAAATTTTTAAGACATGCACCAAAAAAAATTATTGGTCGGCTATTTAAATTTGAATTCTTATGTCCGCAGATGATAATTTAAGGTAACAATTTCAATTTAGCTATCGTAGAATAAATTTTGAAAGAAGGAAAATGGAGTTGATGCAAGAGCATTATTGAAGTAAGATTTTCAATTATTTTAATGTGGGGATAAATCAAGTAGAATGCCTTCATTGTCTACAATAGCATATGTATATGAAGCTCCATCTCATGCCACTATATGCAGATGGTTTACAGAATTTAGAAGAGGTCAAAATTATCTCCTGCATGAAGAATGCACAGGAAGACCTTTGCTGGCTGTAGTCACAGGAAATGTGTCAGGCAAACAAAAAATGTTAATTGATTATAATCACTGTATCAAATAAGGAACATTGGATCCGCAGCTACACATAAAAATTAGTATAATGAAGAACTGTATATAAAAAAATTAGTTTGTCACTGGGTTCTTCATAATTTAACAGAACACAAAATGATGAAGCATGGCAGTCAGTAAAGAAACCCTTTTTGGACATTCCAAACATGACAAAGGTCAGTATAGGTTGATGATGCTTTGAAGATGACCCAAAACCAAGAAAAGTCGAAAGACAATTTTCTGATATCAGTCGAAAGCAATGTAAAATATTAATGTATGCCATATGTCCATCACAAATATCGAGCTAATTAAAGTAATAAACCTAGAGGGACAGAAGACAGTTATAGATGACAGTAACAATGGTGGTACACCATTAAGTGACTTCCAGACAATCTTTAAGAGATGAATGTTAGAAGACTCATACTTTACCATGACAATGCATCTTTTTATTCAACAAGAACTACAGTCAATTTCTTCAATAAAAAAACATCAAAGTGATACAATATCCACCTTATTCTCATGATCTTACTATGTATCACTTTTGACCATTTTACAACCTAAGAAAAAAATATTTGGGCATTGTTTACCTTCTGAAGATGAGATTGATTGTGCTATAAAAGCATATTTTTCATTTATTCCAAGAAAAGGATGGCTTGAGATATTTAATACAGTATATCTTTATAACGCAAACCTAAAAACACGAGGTTGTGCATTATATAGAATTTTGCGTTATATAGATCACATTTCACGCATCATTAAATTTAGCTTGTAAAACATGACCAAATATGTGTGAAACATACCAAAATGCATTAGAGTATCTTTATATTGCATTCTTTATTACCAGGAGTTGTGCAGATTATAATTTTTTGCATAATATAGATCATTCCACACATTGTTAAATTTACTTTATAAACATTGTCCAAACATACCTGTATCAAATCATAGCAATTTTTTCAGTAATAAGCTCTAAATTAAGGAGGTAAAGTTGAACTAATGTATCAAATTTTGTCCTCTAGAGAATAGCAACTATTTATAATGTGGGAATTCAGGTGTTTCTTAACTGAAAATTCATTGTTTACATGTGAGAAGTTGTGCATTATATGGAGAATTGTGTAATATAGAATTGCGTTATAAAGATCTTCTACTGTATTTGGAAAATTTGCCTACAAAAGTGCATTGATCTTGGAAGGAACTATTTTAGACACTTTTAAGAGTTGTTCAGTTTAAAGTTATTTAAATGCATCTTAAAAATTTCAGTGTGACCCACGTATCAGTACAAACAACGTAACTTAAACCATAGTGTGTGGAGACAGCTTTTTTTTACTATCTGCATAGCTATCTGAAACCTTTACAATTAGTTTATAGAAAATTGAGCAGAATTACATAAAACCATACAATATCATAAGTATGATTCAATGTCATGCTTAACCAATACTGGCAATAAGTCATACTGTTTGACGACAGATTAATTTTATAGTATAATCAATAATATAAACTAACAATCAAGATAATTTAATGTATAATGTATAACTGCAACACCCCTCAGATTCTTATAAAATAGACATGTGAAAACATTCCTTCTTTTATTTGTAATATGAAATCAATACATGTAAAAATAACTGAATAGAAATAACACTAAGAATCTCTTAAACAAATCTTCAATCTTCTCAAACCATTGATTAACTTATGTGAATACATAAGTAGAACATTACAAACAATATATTTCTAATCAAATTAAAAAAAAAAAAAAAAACTTTGCTATCTTGTCAAAGATTACTGTTAATAAAAAAAAGATTCAAGTTTAAAAACCCTCAAGTAAACATATCTTGAAGAAACTTCTACAGAAAATAATTCTGGTATTCCACGATGTTGCAGTTTTAAACAAAAGTTTAATTTCACTTTTAAGGAAGAAAGCTTAATTTTTTTCCAATAAATAAAAGATAGACTGAAAGCACAAAATGTCAACAACTTTCATTTTTAAATACATTATTAATTATATATATATATATGCCTTAGAAAATAAATTAATAAATCATCTATCTAATCATCATATCAACATTCAAACATTTGTAGAATTTGAAAAGAAACACAGGATAGTTCAAAATGCATTTGAAAATAAAATCTCACTATCTTTAATTGAGATCAGTTGATTGAAAACTCAAAACATGGCTGTTAAAACTAGAAATTGAATTAAAAAAAGATAAGATGATACAGCAAATTTGCAATTGCAGATGTTTTTCAGACAGCACCTTATTCACAAACACAAACAAGTATTAATAAATATTTGAAAACAAGTTATTTGTTACAGAACATGTGTTCATCTGATTTTATGTTTCCTTTATATTAGAGGCACTGTTTCTTAGCTGTTTCATTTGGTTCATCACAAAAATTAAGAAATTTACTTCAAAAAACGTAATTTATAATTTTGTACTTTAAAAAAATTATCACATCTGTTTTTTTTCATTTTAATGAAAAGAAATGTACAGTCTTACAACATTAATATAACTTTTAACATATATTTTTTCTTTGTTCAAATTAAACTTAACGTATTCTTTGGTAGTAAACATAAATTAAACTTAACGTATTCTTTGGTAGTAAACATAAATTAAACTTAATGTATTCTTTGGTAGTAAACATAAATTAAACTTAACGTATTCTTTGGTAGTAAACATAAATTAAACTTAACGTATTCTTTGGTAGTAAACATTTTATAAAAGATTATGCTAAAACCAAAGAGCCAAGAATTAAAAATTTTAGATCAGCAGATAATCCAACTGTAACAGCTGCATACACAAAAATTTCCACTGTTTATAACGAATACTACAGGCATTTTTTGATTACATGATTATATTATTATTAATTTTAACATTGCCTGCACTACTTGGCTTTTTTGATTGAAATCAGTTCAGATATGTGTTTTGTTCCTGCTTTTAACATAATCTATTTTTTTCTTTACCTTGCATCACTCTTTAAATTCAATATTACCAAATTTTTTAACTGGATAACTATCACCATCATCTAAAGTTTTTCTTTTATCATATCCACAAACTAAATCATCTAAGAATTGAAAAAACTCCTCCACTTGTTTTTCATTCTCTTTAAGTGCATGTTTTATTCTGTTAATAGCCTCTTCAAATTCCTTTTTAAATTTTACCATTTCATCCTTTGATGATGTACAGAGTGGAACACAGAATTTCAATAAATCCCATTCTTTATGAAAAATCAGATCTTTACAAAAATGTTGACCCACTTCACTGAAAAGGAATTTTTTTCTTTCAGTAAGGGTTATATCTCGGAAAACAAATTTGATATTTTCTTTGTCTTTAATCTCCAACAATGATTTTAATATAATTGGAAAGTTGTCATTATCTGTAATGCATCTTTTCTGAGCATGGGGCATTTGCTGCCAAACATCCCGAAAAACCTTTTGATAATTGCAATTGTCATAGCCATTTTCTATTTTATAGATAATTATCTGAAGTATGTCATAACGATTAGGAAGAAAATTGAAGAGGCGATTTGCTGTTTTTGCAAGGAAATTTTGCCATGGGCAATCTAAAAGACAATGCAATGCTTGAATAGGGCATTCCTTAAATAGCTCTACTTGATGTTCATTATTTATTTGTGAAAGTAAAAAACAAAAAACTTCACTACAGTATTCTCGAGGATATTGAGTAAAGTGAAAAACATTTTCAAAACCTTTCTTAGCTACCTGTTTTGCTGTCATGAATACGACTTCATCCAAAGAATGTTTCTTTTCAATTAGTTTTTGCAAAAAATATATAGTGGCTGCCATATTACCAGTTTCTGCTGCACATTGGAGCATATATGGGTCAGAAAAAGAAATGGGATTTAATATTCCAATCGTGTTGTCCTTGCTAGCTTCTTTTGCACTTATATAATGCCCCCAAAAAATCAGCAATTCCATTTCAAAATGATCTACAATATTTTCCTCATTATAAAAAGATATTTTGTAGCTTTCAGGTAATTCATACCACAGTTCTGGAATAACATCCTTTAAGCAGTAAATACAAGCCAATTTATATCGTGCAGTAATATGTATAGCCTCATTTTTGATTAAAACTTCTGCTGTTGTTTTTTTATCTATTGTACCATATGGTGTCCAGCAAAGATCGTTCAGCAGGTCTAAATCAAAACTGCTGAATCTGAAATGGTACTCAATCCATCTTAATATTTGTATGCCTATTGGTTGAATGTAACCTAATAGTTTCTCTTTCAAAGATGTTGGTATTGTAAGCTGTAAAACTTTACCTGTTACTTTATCTTCAATCTCCTTCCATTCTTCTCGCCTTTCACAATAATAATGTGGATAGGGGAAGAAATTGAACTCTGAAGTTGATGGCAAATTCGAGAAGTTTCTCACCAAAGCCGTAACATCATGCTGTTTCCATAGGGTTGCTGCTACCTGAACAAGAGCAATATGCTCAAGTGAGGGTTTTAAAACAAAATTCATTATCAACTTGACTGAAACATTCAATAAGTGAAAATATTTCTATTATTTATGAAAGAAACTGTGTGAACAATCTTCGTTTGTGATATATTACATTATTCTATTGTAGCCTCATAACTAGTGCAGTAGTATATATATATTACAAATTCATACTTTACTTCACCATTTAAAATTGCTAAAACAGGTTATAGCACTGAAATTGGACAGCTTTTTTTTATGAAATCATGTGACAAGTACAGGTATACAAAAGTTTTTAGGTGAGTGGTTTTTGAGAGAAAAATTGTCATGTAAATTGAAGTTGTATGTATCACTATTTTATGAACATTTTGTACACAACATTCAATCTAATTAATGCAAATTAGTTGATATAAGCTGGGAATTATATTAAATAGGAGGAAAAGTAAATAGCACCATCAGGAGGATGAGAAAGAACAGAAAGTGTTACTTCGTTGATTACACTCTAGTCAATACTGGAGATATTAACTGGAAACCTAACAAAAAAAAACACAGTTATAACAATATAAAAAAAATGACAGTTATTTTGTATAAATTAATTGTACAGTGGAATCCTGTTAATTAAAAATTGACAGATCCTGAATATTTGTTTGAATTAAGTTGAAAATTACCATGTTTTCCTTTTTAAGAGAACTTTATCACAAAAAAAGTGATGCATGATCAAATTTTTATTTTTTAAAATAATTTCCTTTAATAAACTATAAATTACTGTCAATAAGTTGCCAGAACATTACTTTGATTTGAAATTTTTTATTTTATTTTATTTTGGTTATTTGAGGAAATTTAAATTTTTTGCCCGGATAATTTTAGGAAAGTTTGAGATTAGGTTCATGAAGTTTCTGTTATCTGATAAAAAAAAGATAAAGTTCAAATTCTTTGAAGACAAAAAAATGTTCTCAGCTGAGTTGCGAGAACACCCCTGTGATTTTTTTCTTAAAGAAAAGGGTAACTTATATGATAAATTTATGAAATTTCTTTGTTTTGAAAGAGAATAAATTCAAAGCAGCCATTTTTTTTATTAATGAACTATAATTTTAAAAAAATGTCTCAATTCACAGTTAATAGATATTTATTTTAGAGTATACAAACATTTAAATGAGTTCCTTTTTGCCAATTTCTGCCCTTATTCCCTTATTTATTTATTAAATCCAATATTTAAATTCAGATAGAGGATGAAATTTCTTAAGCAAAGTTCCACAAAGTCGGAACTGTATCCCGAAAGCCCATATAAAAAACTGAATAATATAAATGGGAATTTTGTTATATAATTATATTATAGTAAAAGGGGACAATTAAGTGCAAGAATGAAAGTAGCATAAAGATCTGATAAGTAGAAACTCAAGAAAAAAAATTTGTAGATTTACAGGGTGCCAAATGTTGTTAGGGGTGAAAATCTGTAAAAGCTAATAAATGTGGTCAGATCTTTTGAAATTTTACGAACGTGTGGAATATAAACACAAGTCTAAAAAGGAAAAACATATTCAGTGAATGAGTAGAAGGGGAGGGTAAATTGCAGAAGAGAGATTTAGACCCTCTATATTTTGTAAATAAAGGGCCTATTGAAAAAAAAGGACATTTTTAAGAACTTAATCCAAAAATGGTGATGAATAAATACCACCAGGGTGGGAAAAAATATTTGAGAAAAATACAAAATTAATCTTATGGAGAGGGGAGGGGCAGAGTATGAAAACAGAAAAAAGTAGAAAGCAAGCTGCTAAAGAATAAAGCAGGCAGCAGCCGAGATGGTGGGGGAGGAAGAGAGTGTTGTGATAAAAAACTAAGTACAGGTGCAACTGGAAGAAACGGGGCTAACATAAAAAAATGAAAGGTGCCCCAATAGAAAATGTATATGCATGCAACTGAAGGATAAATCCACTGTGGGCAGCAACCCAGGATGTTAAAATGGAAAGAAAGAAAATAAATATCCCAAAGCTGGAAGTGTATCATTAAGGCTCCCATATAACTGAATAACATACACCACTATGCCTCCTATCCAATATCAGTTACTAACAAAAGAGATTGGGGAACCCAATACACTTCATTGAGAAATTTGACTCAAACCAGAAATGCAAAAAGTCTGAATCTGACAGCTTCCTACATTTTGACTGCCTGGATTAGTGTTGGTAAAAATTAATTATGTAATCTGGCAAAATTAAATGTCAAAAATGTACAAAAAAAGAAATGCACATGTAAGTAAAATATGCAGGTAATGCAGATATGCAGGTAAATTGCAAAACAAAAAATTAAATTAGAAGATATTAGATAGAAATAACAGTTGAAGTCAAATAAGTCTCTAAAATTTACTTTGAACAACACACATAATGATCTTATACATCAGTCAAATCCTAACAACATATATTATGCTTGTATGTCATTTTAAAACAATAATCAAAATATGTTATACCAAATAGGAAGACAATACAAAATATATATTCCACCCAAATATGGAGGAAAGAATGTTTAATTTTAGTTTTATATTTGTTCCTATAGATCTAAAAAATAAAAGGCAAAAAATTTTACACTTTAGGCATCATTTGGGGTCTTCAGGATCCCTACAAGGACATGCAAGAAAAACTAGTCAGATGTGTCAATCCTAAAACTTTCTTCTATCTCACACAGGTTTCGCATACACTAAACAGAATCAGCACCAATTTATATCAAGGTCTAACTGAAACTAGAGTTTTATTACATTCTGTGCATTATTTCTTGAGATATGACTATCCCTAAAATTGTGTAAATTCTGCACAATGCTGCAGAGCAACGCCACCTGCTGGGCAATTTTTACCAAAAAACTAGTCAGCACCAATTTATATCAGAGACTAACTGAATATAAAGTTTTATTAAATTCCGAGCATTAGTTCTTGAGATAGAGCTATTGTGGAAATCGCGAAAAATGCTGCATAGCAGCACCACCTGCCGGGCGATTTTTACCAAAAACTAATCAGCACCAATTTATATCAGAGACTAACTGAATATAAAGTTTTATTAAATTCCAAGCATTAGTTCTTGAGATAGAGCACCCACAAAATTTTTGTCACATACAGCAGACAGACAGACATTTTCTAAAAACAGTCAAATCGTGTTCAAGAACTTCTAAAATGTATAAATCCGTCGAAAACCGGAAGTCAAAAATTTTCATGAATCCAATACTTTCCTCTAGTAAAGATAGAAGAAAGTAATAAAAGCAAAAATTTTACTATTTCAGAATTAATTCTGTTCTCAAAGCTTCGAATAAAAGTGAGAAAAGAAATATTTTGCATATTATTAATTTTACCATAATTTTTCACATTATTATGTTTGGGTGCAGCAGACCCGAAAAATCAAAATATCAAAATCTAAAAAAGAAAACAAAATGAAAATTTTACTATTTCAGATCCTGCAGACTCTGAAAATAAAATGCAAAAATGTTACAATTTTAGAGTTATTTCATGTCATACAGATCCAAAAAATAAATAAATAAGGGAAACTAGTTGGATGTATCAATCCCAAAACTTTCTTCTATCTCACACAGGTTTCGCATACACTAAAAAGAATCAGCACCAATTTATATCAAGGTCTAACTGAAACTCAAGTTTTGTAAATTCTGTGCATTATTTCTTGAGATATGACTATCACTAAAATCATGTAAATCCTGCAAAATGCTGGATAGCAGCGCCACCTGCTGGCCGATTTTTACCAAAAACGAATCAGCACCAATTTATATCAGAGACTTACTGAATAAAAAGTTTTATTAAATTCCGAGCATTAGTTCTTGAGATAGATCTATTGCAGAAATCGCAAAAACTGCTGCATAGCAGCAGCACATGCTGGGCGATTTTTACCAAAAATTAATTAGTACCAATTTATATCAGAGACTAACTGAATACAAAGTTTTATTAAATTCCGAGCATTAGTTCTTGAGATAGAGCTATTGCAGAAATCGCAAAAAATGCTGCATAGCAGCACCACCTGCTGGCCGATTTTTACCAAAAACGAATCAGCACCAATTTATATCAGAGACTTACTGAATAAACAGTTTTATTAAATTCCGAGCATTAGTTCTTGAGATAGATCTATTGCAGAAATTGCAAAAAATGCTGCATAGCAGCAGCACATGCTGGGCGATTTTTACCAAAAATTAATTAGTACCAATTTATATCAGAGACTAACTGAATACAAAGTTTTATTAAATTCCGAGCATTAGTTCTTCAGATAGAGCTATTGCAGAAATCGCAAAAAATGCTGCATAGCAGCGCCACCTGCTGGCCAATTTTTACCAAAAATGAATCAGCACCAATTTATATCAGAGACTTACTGAATAAAAAGTTTTATTAAATTCCGAGCATTAGTTCTTGAGATAGATCTATTGCAGAAATCGCAAAAAATGCTGCATAGCAGCAGCACATGCTGGGCGATTTTTACCAAAAATTAATTAGTACCAATTTATATCAGAGACTAACTGAATACAAAGTTTTATTAAATTCCGAGCATTAGTTCTTGAGATAGAGCTATTGCAGAAATCGCAAAAAATGCTGCATAGCAGCGCCACCTGCTGGCCGATTTTTACCAAAAACGAATCAGCACCAATTTATATCAGAGACTTACTGAATAAAAAGTTTTATTAAATTCCAAGCATTAGTTCTTGAGATAGAGCTATTGCAGAAATCGCAAAAAATGCTGCATAGCAGCACCACCTGCTGGCCGATTTTTACCAAAAATGAATCAGCACCAATTTATATCAGAGACTTACTGAATAAAAAGTTTTATTAAATTCTGAGCATTAGTTCTTGAGATAGATCTATTGCAGAAATCGCAAAAAATGCTGCATAGCAGCAGCACATGCTGGGCGATTTTTACCAAAAATTAATTAGTACCAATTTATATCAGAGACTAACTGAATACAAAGTTTTATTAAATTCCGAGCATTAGTTCTTGAGATAGAGCTATTGCAGAAATCGCAAAAAATGCTGCATAGCAGCACCACCTGCTGGCCGATTTTTACCAAAAACGAATCAGCACCAATTTATATCAGAGACTTACTGAATAAACAGTTTTATTAAATTCCGAGCATTAGTTCTTGAGATAGATCTATTGCAGAAATTGCAAAAAATGCTGCATAGCAGCAGCACATGCTGGGCGATTTTTACCAAAAATTAATTAGTACCAATTTATATCAGAGACTAACTGAATACAAAGTTTTATTAAATTCCGAGCATTAGTTCTTGAGATAGAGCTATTGCAGAAATCGCAAAAAATGCTGCATAGCAGCGCCACCTGCTGGCCGATTTTTACCAAAAATGAATCAGCACCAATTTATATCAGAGACTTACTGAATAAAAAGTTTTATTAAATTCCGAGCATTAGTTCTTGAGATAGATCTATTGCAGAAATCGCAAAAAATGCTGCATAGCAGCAGCACATGCTGGGCGATTTTTACCAAAAATTAATTAGTACCAATTTATATCAGAGACTAACTGAATACAAAGTTTTATTAAATTCCGAGCATTAGTTCTTGAGATAGAGCTATTGCAGAAATCGCAAAAAATGCTGCATAGCAGCGCCACCTGCTGGCCGATTTTTACCAAAAACGAATCAGCACCAATTTATATCAGAGACTTACTGAATAAAAAGTTTTATTAAATTCCAAGCATTAGTTCTTGAGATAGAGCTATTGCAGAAATCGCGAAAAATGCTGCATAGCAGCGGCACCTGCTGGTCGATTTTTACCAAAAACTAATCAGCACCAATTTATATCAGAGACTAACTGAATACAAAGTTTTATTAAATTCCAAGCATTAGTTCTTGAGATAGAGCGCCCACAAAATTTTTGTCACATACAGACAGACATTTTCTAAAAATAGTCCAATCGTGTTCATGACCTTCTAAAACATATAAATCCTTCAAAAACCGGAAGTCGGAAATTTTCAGGAATCCAATATTTTCTTCTTGTAAAGATAGAAGTAAAATAAAATAAAGATGGCATTTTTACTATTTCAAAAATAATTTTCATTCTGCAGATTCGAAAGAAAAAAATGAAAATTTTAACATTTTCTATATTAATTTTACCATTTTGTCTTTATTTTGTGTCCTCCAGACCCGAAAATTCAAAGGAGAAAGATAACAGAAATTTCACGTCAACATTATTTCGAGTAGTGCTGTGGACTCAGGAGAAAAAAATTACAATTTCGGTGTCATTTCTTGTCCCATAGACATCAAGAATCGAGGCAAAACAAGGAAAAATGATTTCTATTACAATGATATCCCATGTTCTGTAAACTCCAAAGAAACAAGAAACAATTTTAACATTACTGCAGGCTCTGTAAACCCCCCAAAACTGAGATAAAGAACTATATACTAAATATACCGACTAGACTTTTTAATTAAGAACAGTTTTTATCTACACTGTTCTCAGGACAGTTATTGGGTATCTTTAACCTGGGTTGCCTGGCATATAAATTGCAAATACAAAAATAATATTTCAATTTATAAATTTAAAATTACATATAATTGGATTAATTTCACTTCAATTTGTCAAAAAAAAGAAGATCTGGAGTGGGAGTTGGCCAGGTTTTTAGCGACTCCAACTCACGAGGGGACCAGCAAACATGATGCACACAGATTTTGATGATTTTAAAGTATGTTGTAGGGATCGTACCCCTAACTATTCAGGTCAAAGGTTTCCTTCAAATGGGCTTTAGTTTTCGAGAAATTTCGCGTTAAAGTTCAGCATACGTTTCAAATACCCATTAGTTCGTGATCTTGAACAAGGTCTCCGTGGTGCAGAACTAGAGTTTGCGATTTGAGCACCAGAGGTGAGTGTTCTGTACGCTCAAGAGACTTTTTAAATTTTTAAATAAAATTTATATATTTGTCGCATTACAAATTTTATGCAGAATGATGAATTCTGCTTCTTTGAACTTTTTGATATTTTCCTAATAAATTCCATTTACATTTTCAAATTTTTCGTAAAAATTTGCATTTTTTTTTTTTTTTTTTGCAGTTTTGAAATTAATATTTCTATTGACGAAATTCCAAACTAATTTATGTCTAGATTTTGTTTATTTATTTTTTAATTATTATTTACTCTTTATATTTTAATAACCGTTCTAAAATAATACTTTTTTTAACTTTATGAAATTTTAAATGAAAATTTGTTTTTTTTTTATAATTTATACAAAATTATTTTTATCTCAAATCTTCTAAAGGTATATATATATGATTAGGTAATTCCAACAACATATCTTGAAAGGAGTAATAAAATATTAAAGCAATAACGCTTATATCCAAGTTTTAGCCAGTTATATAAATATTTTTTTATGTAATTTAAATATATTTAACTGTAAAGTTCGAACTCAACATCATTTTTCATTTGCACAAATAAAAAATATTATATTACAATTTTTTTTTCATTCTAACAAGTCGATGCCATACAGAAAAATTCAACTAGAAATGAAAAATTGTTTGTAAATTACAATACATATAAAAAATATCTGAAAAAAAAAATCGTCTGCAATGACTTTTACGGTAATATCGGAATAAATAAAATTTTCTTTTTATCCATTTCGTTTAGCTTCCTTTGCAGACAATTACCACGTTTCAAATAATTTCTTTTCCAAATTTAATGCATTTTTAAATATATTTATCACAATTTAAGAATTTAAAGAATATATAATATGCTAATTTATACATTCTTCCAATATTGTTAAAACAATTTACGAATTAACAATTTAAAACAATTTATGTAAAGAATATATTTAAAGGCAATTTTTAATGCGAAAATTGTTTAGAATATTTTTGCAATATGTATCACACAATTAGTTCCATATTTAATGAACTAAAAATGTCGATATCGGTGATGATAAATATTATAGTATTTCAACAGTTAACATATTTCAATATATTTAGAACAAATCAAATGTTAAAAGCATATATTATTTTGTTATTTTTTTCTTAATCATTTAAATTTTTTTAAATAGAAAATGCAAATAAAAAAAATGCATTATTTCATAAATATGATAAATAAATAAGTAAATATACATAAATGTAAACAATAATCATTTTTAAAAGACGAGATATCAAGACATAAATTAGTTTGGTTTTTGTCAACAGAAATATTAGAATAAAAATTGTGCAAAAACTATAAACTTGCATGAAAAATTCAACAATGTAAATGGAATTTATTAGGAAAATATTAAAAAGTTCAAAGATGCAGAATTCATAATTCTGCTTAAAACTTATAACGCAATAACTATAAAATTTATTAAAAAAAGGTAAAAGTCACATGAGAGGACAGAACCCTCATCTCCGGCTCTCAAATCATGAGTGCTAGCTCTGCGCCACGGAGACCTTGTTCAAGATTGCAAACTAATGGGTATTTGAAATGCATGCTGAACTTTAACCCGAAATTTCTCGAAAACTAAAGCCCATTTGAAGGAAACCTTTGACCTGAATAGTTAGGGGTATGATCCCTACAACATACTTTAAAATCATCAAAATCTGTGCGCATCATGTTTGGCGGTCCTCTTGTCAGACTCTTTTGGTCCAAAATAGGCCTGACTCTGACTCTACAGTCCTGACAGGAGCAGTAAAAGATATGAATCACAGTCTCTTTAAATATGTTCTTGACACCTAAAACAAACTTGAAGACAGATAGAAATTTTTGTAGTGCAAGAATTTTGTTTTCAAATTAAACTTCTTCCTCAAAATCATATTTAAGATATAATACACTCGTAACTCATAAATTGGACAATTTTAGTTATGAAAGTATTTCCTGTAAGAAAAACATTCTACAAAAGATGCAAGAACACTTATCTCAATACCTTAATTCTTAAGTGACGTGTTGGTATGAAATGATACATCATAAATTTTTGCCTCTACTTCTTAAGAAATGCAGTCTTGCATCTTAGATTGTAGTCATCCCTCTAGGCCACTAGAAGGATATCATATCATGTAACCATACAAGTTATTAATAAAATTATGGTGCTTCCTTGTTACAAAAACCATCGCAATTATGATTAACAAGGTTGCAGTGACATTTCCCCATGGCTGTTTATATAAGTTATATACAAGGTGTCCGAAAAGTCTGGAAACGTTTGAATAACTTGAGAAATATACATCGGATTGAAAAATGGAAAAATGCATGTTCAATATATTTATAAAATCTAACTAGGGATATCAAAGTTGCCCTCCCAACTCTGCCCCCTGGAGGAGGGGGAGGGGGAGATAACTTTGAAATCTTAAATGATAACCTCCCTTTTTATTCAAGATTCAGTTTCTACAGGAAATAATATGTAACTTTTGTATTTAACATTTAATTAGAAAAATTGTAGATGACACTGCAATCGAGTAAAATGCAGTGACAATCATTTCCATTGAAAAGTCTGGAAATGGTCGAATAACTCGAGAAATATACATGGGATTGAAAAACAGAAAAATGCTTGCTGAATAGTTTTGAAAAATCTATTTAGGGATATCAAAGTTGGCCCCCTGGGAGAAAAGGGGGGCAACTTTGTAATCTTAAATGATAACCTTCCTTTTTAACACTTTCCAACCTAGTTGAAAAGTGTTTATGACTTCGGTTTGTCTGGCCGTCTGCCGTCTGTCCGTGCTCTAACTCCCGCAAATATGCTCGGATTGCTCTGCAATTTTTATATGTTATAGTCGTTATCTATAGCATGTTCCCTATTTCAACGGAAGTGTGTAGCACTTATACTTTTTTTACAGGGACACTCAAAAGAATTCCATTACATTGCGGTCTATGGGGAAAAATCACTTGAGGTTTATTTAAATAATGTTTCACTATTTTAAACACATTGAAATTTAGATATATCACTAAGGTGCATTAGAAGAAGCTTAATATGGAATAGTGTGTGCATAGCACTTATAGTTACTTTACAGGGACAGTCAAAAGAATTCCATTACATTACGTCTATGAAGAAAAATCGTCTGCGGTTTATTTAAATAATGTTTCCCTATTTTAAACGCATTGAAATTTATATAAGGTGCATTACAAGAGGCTTACTACAGAATATTGTGTGTATAGCAGTCATCGTTCATTTACAGGGACACACAAAAGAATTCTCTACTGTCTGTTAACAATAATTCCTGGAAGTGAGTTTTAAGTTACTGAACACGATTTTAATTTTAACTCGCTTTTTGTCTATTACGTGGTGTGTATAAATTCTGTAGATCCTATACAGGGAAGCACAAAAGTTCCCGAACACATTTTCCGTATTATTTAACTCCAGACGGAGAATTTTAAACTGTGCTACGCGTTTCATAATTGAACTAAAATTTAGCATCCTATGTAGTATATATACAAATCTATAGATCCTATACAGGGCTGATGAAAAGTATTCGGATTACTTAGATGTTATCTTTTAGCTTATTAAACGGTATGATTTGTAAAATTATTTTGGAAGCGTTGGAAAGTGTTACATAATCTATGCTTGACGCATGATTTTTCGTTCTTGTTTATTATAGATTCAGATTTTAAGAGAAAAAATACATAACTTTTGCATTTAACATTTTCTTCAAAAAATTGTAGATGGTGAAGTAATCAAGTAAAACGCAGTGAGAATCATTTCCATTGAAAAGTCTAGAACCAGTCGAATAACTCCAGAAATATACATCGGATTGAAAAACAGAAAAATCTATTTAGGGTTATAAAATTTGCCATTTTTCTAAAATACTGAACCTTTATCCTGGGGCGGGGGGAGAAAACCTCTTTTTAGGGGGGGGGGGATGTAATTTAGATGGTTATTTAATTATCGTTGCAAGAAAATTATAAATGGAGAAAAAAAAAAGATTTTAAACTGTGTGAGGAGGAAGAAGAAAAAAATGACTTTTTTTTTTGGGGGGGGGGGGGGAGGAAAAAAAAAATTTCAGTGGAGTGAGTAAGAAATAATTTAAATGATTAAATATAGCTGCAAGAAAATGACAAATATTGCAGAACAAAATTAGAGAATTTTAAAGGTTTTAAAATGCATGAAATGTGGGATGTGTGCGGGAAGAGGGGGGCAAGGGGAGAAAAGCAGAGATTTTGGGAGGAAGGGATACATGGTAGATTATGTATTTATTGTTAATATAGAGTATTATATTGGTTAGAAAAAAAAAAAATTTAAGAATTATAAAGATTAAATTATGCATATTTGTACCAGAGGGGAGCAAAGGGGTAAGCAGTAATTTTGGAAAATGGTGGATGATTATTAATTGTTACACTAAAATAACAAATTAAGAAAAAAGTTAAAAAAAGATTTTCTAAAAACTTAAATTTTGTTTAGAGATATTTTTTGGAAAAGGGCATTTAGATGATTCTTTTTTAAGTGGAAATCTGTCGAAATACAGAAGATTCTTACCTCTGCCTCCCTATTTACCTTTTTTACTTCTAAATTAATGATAAAAACTGGTTTTTAATCACTTAAAAAAAAAAAAAATCTCGATTATAAACCTCTCTCCCAAATTTAACTCTTTTTGCTTTTGAAAAACGAGGGACTTACACTCTCGATTGTACAGTAAATAAATTGGACAATGAAATGGAAAAATCAAAAATTTCAACTTCTGTTGTTGAGAATAGAACACAGAACATTTATTTTAGGAGGAAAATGCTCTGCCACTTAACCATCAAGCCTATGCAAGACACTGAAATTAAAGGATTTTTTTAATAAAAAAAAAATCGCAGAAATGGTCATTAATTAAATTAATTCATTTAATTTAAATAATATAAGACTTTTTCAAAATTTTAAGATTTGTCATGAGACAGGAGCTATTTAACGGTAAATATGCAAAATTTCAAGTCTCTAACTTACATAGTTTCTCAGTGCAACAGACAGACAGAGGAGAGAGATAAATAGGGTTTTGCCGGATGAATGAAACCCTAAAAAGGGCTGAAGTTAAGGGGGAAGTGGGAAAGGTGAAAATAAGCATTCGCCAGTCGCCACTCATCGATTAAACTTGAAAAACTGGCGATTAAAAATATGAAAAGAACCGGCCAAATGCAGGATTTTCCAATATCCTTAGTTCGTGATTTTTTTACCCCCGTTCGACAAAATTCATAATTTTTTGTGCCAGATCAGCGAAATTCATTATTTTTTTTCATTCCCGTTCTTCGAAATTCATGATTTTTCCATGTCTGATCGATTAAATTTATGGTTTCTCCACGTCCAATCGACGAAATTTATGGTTTCTCTGCATCCGATCGACGAAATTCAGGATTTTTCCGCGTCCGATCATCGAAATTAGTGATTTTGTTGCAGCAGATCGCTGAAATTCCTGATTTTTATGCTCCCGACTGACGGAAATTCGTCATTTTTATGCTTCTGAATGACGGAAATTCAGGATTTTTACTCTCCTGATTGACGAAGTTTGCAATTTTTCCCGGACTAATTGACGAAATACACAATTTCTGAAGATGTTGGCCACTTTTGGTTCGCAGGCCACAGGTTGTGCATGTGTAATGTATATCATGTTGTGGGTTATTATTTAGTGTATAAACTAGAGGTGCACAACTTTTATAATGGGAGGGCCACTCACAAAAATGACTGGCTTGTCGAGGTCCACAATCCGACTTGTTCAACAAAATTCTTGATTTTTACGCACTTTATCGGTTAAATTCGCAATTTTTATGCGCCTTATTGGCTAAATTCGCGATTTTTATGTGCCCAATCAGCGAAATTCACAATTATTACATGCCCGATCAGTGAAATTAACGATTTTTACACGCCCGTTCGACAAAATTCACAATTTTTACGTGCCTGATAGGTTAAATTCGCGATTTTTACTCGTTCTATCGGCTAAATTTACGATTTTTACGTGTCCCATCGACGAAATTTGTGATTTTTACCCGCTGATCGGCTAAATTCGTGATTTTTACACGCCCAATCAGCTAAATTCACAATTTTTACGCTCCCGATCGACGACATTCGCGTTCTTTAAGAGCCCGAGCGGCGAAATTCGTAATTTTTAAGCCCCCAATTCGCGATTTTTATGCACCCGATCTGTGAAATTCATGATTTTTTGTGTCCGATCGGCTAAATTCATGATGTTTTTATGCAATCTATGGACAAAATTTGAAATTTTTTTCGCGACCAATTGGTAAAATTTAAAATTTTTGGAGATGTTGGCATTTAGGGTCATTGCGGGCCGCTTTTGGTCTGCCGGCCACAGGTTGTGCATCCCTAGTATAAACATACCTATTTTATTATTGTCAGATCTTAATTCTAGACAAATATTTTTTTTTAAGTAAAAGGTACTTATGTAGTTAGCCACACAAGTACCTAAGATTAGTGAGACTTATAGTGTTAGCTACATAAGCATGTTGTGTATAACTTTGCTGTTAACATATTTTAAAATTTTAAATAAATTGGAAATTAGTATCTCAAGTTTATTCAAAACAATATAAATTAAAATATTTTTATTTAGTACATAAATTGCTTTACTGTAAACTAATTATATTTATTAAATTAATTACTCAATGACATAAATGTACTTACTGGCTACTAAAGAAATTCTCACTCGCCACTAACTGGCTACTAAAAAAATTCAACCTACCGGCCAGTGGCTACTAAGCCAAATTCCTTATTTTCACCTTTAGGAAGTGGCAATATTGAAGCAGTTAATAAGCTTTAGTAATAGCATGAAAATTAATTTTCCTTCTTAGAATTGGATAATTTGAACTTTTTTGTCAATCCTTGAAAGTTTGAATTAATTAACATTGACTGTAATAGTATAGTAGCATTACTGTAACAGTCCCTTTTAAAGTATTAAAAAAAAACCTGAATTTTATACTTACTATGATTTTTCATATAAGACTGCTACTGCATATTTCTTTTATGTAAGACCTTATGCATGGTACCTGATAACAAGAAAAAAATAATTAATTTCAAATGAATTCTATTAATGGGGTATATTTTACCTTCTTTTTACGAGATTCCTATATCAAAATATCTTTGATATTATGATTTATTTGATATGATTAATATGTATTGAACAATTTTAATTTTAGATGTAATCAGGGTTCATACAGAGTTGGGAAGAAAAAATCCAAGGAGTACCGAAAAAATCCAAGGAGTCCAAAAAATGTTAAGGATTTGTAATTTTTTGTTGTTGTTGTTGTTTTTATGTGCTGCATCGATATGTGGTATGCACACTCCAATTCTTAATGGCCAATTTGGAGACAAAAACAAATTTTACTCTATTAGAATCTAATTGTTAGTGCTGGAATTGCACAGTATTCACAAAATATTGCTTACTGATTTCGTAAGTTTAAATACAAAATAGACAATCAACTTTTTTATGCAGCGACCAATGATCATATAAACAGAGATTAGTCAAACCTCAAACACTTATTATGTATATCACATACATGATACATCTTTAAAAAATTTTTAAAAGGTAAAAAAAAAAAAAAAATGCTAAACGCAACATGCAAGAAAAAATACAACAAGTTTTGAATTTATACTTTTAGAACAGCTGTAATCGATTTTGTTGAAGGTGAAACTTTGATGAAATTCACGTGTTTTTTGCGACCTTCTTGGGGAAATTCGCGATCTTCTGGGAGAAATTAGTGTTTTTTCACGATCTTTTGACGAAAACTGCATGTTTTTAGCGATCTTTTGACGAAATTCGCATGCTTTCTGCGATCTTTTGAGAAAATTCGCATGTTTTTTGCGATCTTTTGAGGAAATTCGTGTCTTTTTTCACGATCTTCTGGGGGAAATTCACGTCTTTTTTTCGCGATCTTCTGGGGGAAATTAGTGTTTTTTTGCAATCTTTTAATGGAATTAGTGTTTTATTTCGATCGTTTGACGAAATTGACATTTTTTTCCAGATCTTTTGATGGAAACTGAATGTTTTTCGCGATCCTTTGACGAAGTTGGCGTGTTTTTCGCGATTATTTGAGGAAATTTGTGTGTTTTTCGCGATTATTTGAGGAAATTTGTGTGTTTTTTCGATCTTTTGAGGAAATCCGCGTGTTTTTCGCTATATTCTGGGAGAAATTCGCTTTTTTTTCCCCATGATCTTCTGGGGGTAAATTCGCGATCTTCTGGAAGACATTCGTGTTTTTTCGCGATCTTTTGATGGAAATCGCGTTTTATTTCGATCGTTCGACGAAACTGACGTTTTTTCGCGATCTTTTGATGGAAACCACGTGTTTTGCGATCTTTTGAGGAAATTCGCGTTTTTTTCACGATCTTCTGGGGGGAAATTCGTGTTTTTGCATGATCTTTTGAGGGAATTCACATTTTATTTCTATCGTTTGACGAAATTGACTTTTTTTCACGATCGTTTGATGGAAACCGCGTGTTTTTCCTGATCCTTTGACAAAATTCGCGTGTTTTTCACGATCCTTTAACGAAATTTACATGTTTTTCGCACTTTTTTGAGGAAATTCGCGTGTTTTTGGCGATCTTTTGAAGAAATCCGCATTTTTCTCGATCTTTTGAGGAAATCCACATTTTTCTCAATCTGGTGGAGAAAGAGTTTTTTCACAATCCTTTGACAAAATTTACTCATTTTTTCCGCGATCGATTGAAGAAATTTGACAGTATTTTTTGGGATATATTTGCAAAAAACGCGATTTTTCTGAGATTTTTGGCTAAATGCCAAACATTGATAAAATTTAAAGTAAAGTACAGTGTTGAAAAACGGACTTTACGGACCTAATAATTGAAAAACTGACCTAGTGGGAGCCCTGCTATAAGATTATCCTAACCAATCAATGCTGTGCTTCAGATAAATGACGTGTATAAAGGATTTACTGTACGTTTTACAATCCCGATTTTTTCCCCTTGGCAGCAATATCGCTTGCGTTCGAAGTTGCAATACAATTTAAGGAGTTTCTAAGGAGTGGTTTGCTTATCTAAGTAGTTCTAAGTACTACTTGGGAATGTTTTCATTTCTAAGGAGTTTCCAAGGAGTCTAAGGAGTTTCCAAGGAGTCTAAGGAGTCTGTGAGAACCCTGTGTAATATGCTTCTACAATTTAATGTACTACTTAAAATAATTTGAATAATAGAAAAAAGGTATTTTCTATTGCTAGATAAGTATTTTTTTTTCTATTAGTAATAACATGAAAAGAAATTTCCCTTTTTAGAAATCGGTAATTTGAATTGTTTTGTCAATACCTGACTATTTGAATTGGCTCATAATGACTATAATAGTACCACTACTTTTTTTAAGTACTGTATAGAACCATTTATCCAGAATGGCTGGGGTCACACGTATTCTGGATAACTGGTTTTTCTGGATAACTGGTCGGGCATTAAAAGCAACATGTATTTGTAGAATATATGTGGCTGTGGCATTGTTTCTGATTTCAAATTATTTACTAGATTCCACAGATTAAGAATCAGATCCAATCGAGATCAATGATTTATTCAGATTTGAGAAAAGACAATTTATTGGAATCCCTTGTTTCTGCATAACACTTCCCCAACAACATTTCTGCATAAAAATCAAAACTCCCAATATCTAACTATATATTCTTCCATTTAAAATCCTAGATATTGGTATTAAATTATACCATGCATGTGAGTAATGTATCAAACAATGAACATGTCAAACTAGCACTGTGGCACTTTTTTTCTGGAGAAATTCTGAAATCAGTCAATTGGAAATATCATTCTGGATAACTGGTTTTCCGGTTAACTGGATTCCGGATAAACGGTTCCATACTGTATATATATATAAACCTGAATTTTATACTTACTATGATTTTTTATATAAGACTGCTACTGCATATTACTTTTATGTGAAAGCTTATGTACAGAACCTGATAAGAAAAAATAATCAATTTCAAATGTATTCTATTAATGGAGTATTATTTATCTTCTTTTTTTATATAAGATTCTTAAAATTAAATGAAAATATTTTTAACATAGAGCTTTTGATACTTAGGAATGGAAATTTCATTGGTGCCAAATCCGCATCTATAATGATAGCAGAAAGTAGAAGTGCTAAAAATGTACACTTGAAATATGTTGAAGAAATTAGATTGATCAAATAACATTTTAAATGCTCTTTACATTTAGAAAACTTACTTTGATGTTTCTTTTTTAATTTTCCTGTTCAGGGTTGTCTTTTTATGTTTTAGTTTGCATTTTCAAAATGAATATTTGGAATCTTCCACTGAATAAGAAAGATGATACTGTTATATCACTTTTATATCAAAAAGATTCTTCTAAAAGAACACATTTGTTTTAATGGACAAAAAAAATAATTGAATTTTTGTGCTAAACGTTGTTCATGGAATGTGGAATGCCCTTTGCCATACATAGATAAGAAAACCCATGACAAGGAATACGAGGCCAAATCGTGATCGTAAACTTGTTAAAAAAACAAAACAAACTTTGCCGTTAAAAATCTTTTACTGTTAAGGGATGGAATTTTGAGTAAAGGATAATTTTGTTAAGTGGAATTTTGTGAAGCGTACTTTTCCATAATTTTCCAAATTTTGTGAAGTGGATCGATGCTAACCATTCAGCCACAAAGTTCACGTCTTGAGTACTACAACAAAATTAATAAGCGCCATTATTATTAATAATAAGCAGCATTATTATAACTAATAAGCACCATTGTTATGACTAATAATAAACATTTATTAGTCAAATCAATGTTTCACTATGCATACATTAGTTTAAAACTGTAAAATTCACTCCATATTCTAACCCTGCACTCGCCCGACCAGATCGCCAATCGTGAACAGACCTTTATGTTCACGTTAACAATCTTAATTAGGCCTCAGTGAAGCGGATTTCTCAATAGCAAATTAATTTGTTATCGTCCACTTTGCAAGATAAGGTATTGTAATAAAATTTCTAGCTTAAGTTGTTAGTTATAATTTTCGTTCTTTTCTATCTAGTTCTCAAATCTAAACTGATAACTTTTTGATACATACCTGAATTAATTTTTGTTCCTAAAGGTATGATATTGGCAGTATACAATTGCTCATATTTTGAAAATGTGAAATCGAATGTTTTTCCAGTTTCTGATAAGGACAGAGGATCTTTCAGTAAATGCTGTCAAATTCGAGTTTTGAACAAAATTTCAGGATTCCACAGTCGGATAGAGGTAGTATAAGAACAGTCACTTATAACTCAAAATGTAATTTCTTTATTGAAAATTGAAAAACTGTTCGATTTCAAATCACTTCAACAATCATGCCTGCAAGTAGGATTGCCAGCTTTACTTCTTTAAGAAAACTAGATATTTTTTTAATTTCTGTTGACACTAGTTTGTTTTTGTTTTATCGAACATCGTCATTTGCCACATCCTACTGAACTATGGCTAATGTGCCAATACTATCCTCTGTTGTAACTTTCCAACTGGACAAAAAATGTCCGGGCCAGGATTCGAACCTGGGATCTCTTGGTCCATCTGGACGGGAAATGTCCGGTTCAGCCAAGAGATCCCAGGTTCGAATCCTGGCCCAGACATTTTTCGTCCAGTTGGAAAATTACAACTCGTATGATTTCTTTACCAATTTGAATAATTGTGTTAAAATTAATCCAGTGTAATCACGTATCCAGCGTTCACTGGAGTTCCATTACCTGCGATCTATTCTGTTGAGCTGATTAAAATATCAGACCAGATGCTATGATCAATAAGGCTAACTGGATGAATTATGCCCTCCAGATTAGACCGGGATAGCTCAGTAGGTAGAGCATGGCAGCTTCAGCCAAGAGATCCCAGGTTCGAATCCTGCCCCGGACATTTTTCATCCAGTTGGAAAATTACAACTGGTATGATTTCTTTACAAATTTGAATAATTGTGCTAAAATTAATCCAGTACTATCCTCTGTCTTAAAGATTTTCTTTTAAAACAAATTATTAATTGTTGTCGGATTCCTCTTCTCCATCCACACAACTTCGAAGTATAATCCGGTCTTTTGATATGCTGCCACCACCGATATCAATGCGTGATATCGGACACGTTACGTGATGCATGTTAAAAAAAAACCTAACTTTTTCAATTAAACGTAAACTAACACTTTATTTACAATATTTACACTTAAACTCGGATGTAACTTATCCGGTTCAACATTAAATTAAAAAAAAATACAGAAAACTACTTTATGTGTACCGTTAGGCTACGTTAATTCACTCAGAACCGAGATTTCTATTAATCTCACACCCGCTATATCTCTTCCTTTCGAGAGATCTCCCTCCATACACGTGTCTCAGAGTGCAATCTCTGAACGACCTTCTTCCTTCACTCCTCCGTTCAAAACTAAATATGGGTCTCAGAGCTCATCCCTCTTCGACCTTTCCGCATTGCTCCTACGTAAAAACTAACTTCACTCTCGTCACTCACCAGAGAACCCTTTTCTCTCTCCACGGGGCTCGTCCCCTGTTCCCAAGGGTTCCTGGACAACACTTAATCCGCTCTTGATGGGTCTGTCTTCCTAAATAATGGGTGAAATATCTGTCTTATCTATACCTTTACAATCACAAAAGAAACACTTCTTCCACGATAATAAACATTCCTTCCACTCACATTCAGGTCGCTCCCTGCCGGATTAAGATTTTTCTCAAGAAAGCCTTTAACAGTACACAGCAGATACATATACCATAAGATAATCCCTTAAGAATAGCTTTTAACTCTTGCAGCTGCCAGGGAAACCTGACAATTGTTATTTTCAAATTATATTGCATTGTACTAGCAACACAGTTTAATTAATTTTTCACTCACATTTTTGTGGCAAAAAGTGCATCAAAAGGGAAATTTTTGAAGCAAATTGTAATGGTAAAGAGATAAAATTCCTTGAAATTATAAAAGTCAGATGAGATTTTTTTTTTTTTTTATTGAAGAAATCGGTTTAGTTGTACAATAAGGTGGCCTCATTCAATTAATAGGGTGACCTGGGATGGGGAGGGTTCCCCCACATAGAGCATCAACCTGCCCTGCCCCGGAACTGCAAAAAATTTGCAACCAGAGAAAAATGTCTGTGTTCAACACTGTTTTCTTATCTAAAACTATAAAAAATTTTGAGAATAATCCAAACAAAAACTAAGAATAATGTTAAAAAATACAGTATCATTAGTTTATACATGTCTCTATTACTTTATAACCAGTAATTAATATATATAATTTCACATCTTAAATTCTGGGGTCTGCAGATATAACAAAAGAGGTCTGTAACTTAAAGTTTAAGCGTTTGTGTTGCAGAGGATTTATTTTTTTTTATAATTTTATGATTTTTAAAGGTTATTGTTAATTTTTATGACAATATGATATGATATTTAGCATGGTTAAGTGCCAGACAAATTTTGGTTTGTTGCAGAAAATTTAGAAATAAAAATACATAAAAATCTGCTACTGAAAAGAACATTCTAAGGCGACCATATTTTACTGTGCAACTATTGAGATTCAGTGTGGAAATGTTAATACACATGAATTATTTTTCTTTAACCACCTCCCACACGAACACCACCACCACACCAAACCTTGAAAAAATGCATGCTTTTTCATTTAATTTTGTTATATATTGAGATGTGAATGATTTTCAAAAATATTTTCTCTATATATATTTGCAACTTATTTATTTTTAAAATAAATAACCAAACACAAAGACAAAATTAATTTTGCACTGTCATTAAATCGTAAGTCTGGCTATGCAGTCTTACACTCATGCACACCCTTTTTTTTTTTCTTTATCTGTTATAAAAAGGAAAAAAGTTGCCAAAATTTGGAGATTTATTTCTGTAATAGTAACCTGGGGCTATTATGCTTGCATTAAGTTATTGGTTTAGTGCAGGCTTGGAAAATACAGCAATCACAATGTCGCCAAATATCGGTATGCGAGTGTAACACATCTATTCCGTAATTGTTTTTTTTTAACACAGGTTTAAGTTTAGCTGTAGTTTGAGATAGGTAATTTGGTATATCCCTACTAAAATCTCATTTCAAACTAGTTAAATCTGCCGATCAGTTGAACTCAACATCAGTTCTGTAAGTCTCATTTTGAGACAATTTTTTTAATATTTGAAATTTTAATTTCTTTCATATTAGTATTACTGTAGTCAGGTGTGATTGTGCTCATGTTATATACCTGAATTCAGGTATTTTTTTCATTTTCAGTACCAAAATTCTGGCTTTTCTGATAGTTAAGTTATAAAATAAGACTAAAATATCAATTTCATATGATTGCTAAACATAATTAAAATTCATATTTTTCATAATTTGGCCTAACTGCAATAAATTACATGTTCCCTCCACCCCTCTCTTCTATGGAAACGTTTTCTCGCTAAAATTTCAGGTATTTTTTCATGAACCTACAATCACCCCTGTATAATCTATTTAAAATTAACACAGAATGAAAATAAGTGTCTAAACATTCAAATTGGCAGCTTTTGCCTTGTTTGAATTCAATGCCAGTAGAGAAGCAATTGTAGGTGTGTAGGTAAGTCTACACTTGATTTCTTTCCACCATTTTAGAGGATATTCCTTTCTATCAGTGTTTTTTTTAATAAGATATTAAGATTTTTCTTCTTTCATCTGAGCGTTGAATTTTATGTTTACTACTACAGTGGAATCTGTCTAAGCCGGAAACATTTCAGAGTCCCACACTTTTAAACATAGAAATTTCCGAGAAATCTGCCTAAGACGGAAACAATCTGTGTAACGCGGAACCGGACATTCATTCTTGGGCCGCAGGTAGAAAATTTACTGTTTAAGACGGAAGAAAATTCCGTTGTGAAATATAAATATAAAGAAACCTTATCTTTTCATAATGACATTTATTGTTCAGTTTCATTCCCAGAGTTCAGAAGAAGGCCTGACTGATTGCTGAAGTGGTTTGGGGATATTAGCATGATTATATTATTGTATATGACTGAATTGTTGAACAACGAGTCACGGGATTTCTGTAGGACTATAGATAAGAGATTATTCTATAGTCCTCGGATTTCTGACAAGTTGATTCTTCGGTTTCTGTAATGTAAGAAGATCTGTTTAAAAAGAAAGGGCTGCCACATTGGCACCTTATGGGAGATTTCAGCACACTTTCAACATCTCCTGAAGTATTTTCTCCCCTCTGGTCAATTGTTAACTTTCGTTTGTCGTATAATATACAAAAAAGGCTGATTTCTTCGTTGAATTTCAGACAAAAAAGATATTGCCACAAATTTCCGAAATATCTACTAGCTCTTTTCAATAGGTAAAGAAAACGCAGGCTGTAAAAGTGTACACAACTTTAGTTTGTGTTTAACCCAGGAAATGCTTAGATGCAAGACAATATCGTTGTCGTATACACTCTTATATTATAAAGACGAGATTCGTTATATAATTTAAGTCATTATACCTAAATGGATTAATAAATCAAATTCGGCGAATACTTTATCCTTAAAAGACAAAATTGAAATTATTAAACTCGAAGAACAAAATATCCCAATTAAAAGCTTATGTGAAGAAGCTCTTAAGAATTTAACGCTTTTACAAAATTTTTACGTAGAGCGAAATAATTATGAAATAATACCAATGTTAACTGAAATACAATGTGCCACCTAAAAAGAAGCGATTAAGAAAAAAAAATAAACAAACAACAATATTCGATTTTTTTTCTAAATAAGTTTCAGGTAATAGAATTTTAAGGCATTTATTAAGGAAAAATATAACTATTTTTTTCACCAAAATCTGTAGTTTTGATTTATATACCAGTGTGTTTGTGTACTATCAATTTGTAGTGTAAATTAACATTACTATAAATATATAAAAATATATACTGGGATTTCATGTTTATTTAATTAAAAAACTTAAAAGATACTTTAGTTTTACTTTTTAGCCAAAGAAATGTTTAATACTCTGTGAACGGGATGTCTATAAAGTTTTCTGTCTAAGCCGGAAATCTGTCTAAGGCGGAATTTTATTTCAGTCCCAAGCGATTCCGCCTTAGACAGATTTCACTGTACTTTTAAAATTTTGTCATTATTTTAAAATGTAACAACAACATAATATGTATGTAATGTAACTACCAAATGTAATTAGACAGCAGGACCGTGTGAAAAGAAAACCGTGCTCAGTTTCAATTTTGCATTATTTATCTACTGATATATAGTCAGGCAGTTATATGTTCACAGTTGAATGTTTCTTTAAAGTTGTAAAAATTTGTTATATCTGTGTTATGATAGCATTGATCTTCTGTTGTAGATTTTAAATACCAGTTCATAACCAGGAATTTTTGGGAAGGAATCATTTTTAGGTTCTTATGTGCTGATCATGTAATAAATTTGCAGTATGTTCTTATCTGTTACTGAAGAAGTGGGATAGTTTTTCTATGTAAGATAGTAAACTGGCGATTCACTGTTCTCTGATGGTAACACAGTTCTCATTTTCTTTTTTTTAACTGTCTTGAAGATATTAAATATTGTAAAATTCCGATTGTAAGCCCCACCCATTTTTAAAAAATTTTGATTTTCTTTTCATTTCTAAATATACACCCCCCCGCCCCCCCCCCCCCCCAAAAAAAAAAAAAAAAAAAAAAAAAAAACAGCACAAAATTGATTTAAAAATCCAAGGGAGATAACTTTCTCCTCTTTGACTATTTCCACTCATGCTTTTATATAATCTTAATGAAAGCATCCATCCCCCTCTCCAACATGCAATGTTTGTTTTTCTTCTCTGCTCCCCCTCCCTCCCCCAGCACAAAAAGTTTAACATCTTGATAATCTTATATTCTCCTGTCCTATATATTGCTCATTATTAATAATGAATAAAAAATCATTATATAATTACAAACTCCCCCCTCCATTCAAAATTCATGCTTCTCCTCCCCTCAACATGCAAAGTTTAAAATCTTTAAAGCACTTTATAAAAAAATATATATGCTCTATCTGTTGCGCCCTAGTAACAATAAATAAATAATCAGCCATTCAAATTATCCCTATCCCCAAAAATGTCTGCTCACTCATCAGAAAAAATTAAGTCTTTAAAACACTTTATAAAAAAAATGTATGCTCTATTTGTTTGTATTTAGTAATGATAAATTAATATTCAGCCATTTAAATTACCCTTATATCCCCAAATTGTCTGCTCCCCTTTGCCCCTGAAGCGAAATAACATTAAATCTTTAAAACACTATTTTAAAATATTCTTTTGTCCTATTTGTTGCTCACTAGTAACAATAAGTAAAAAAATTAATATCTAAACTAAAACCTCTGCCTTCCATCCAAAATTTTATGCTTTCCTGTCAGCTTACAACTTTTAAAAACTTTAAAACTTTTTATTAAAAATATATGCTCTATTTGTTGCTCTCTAGTAACCATAGCTAAATAATCAGCCATTTAAATTAACCCAAAACCTTCCTCCTTTTACAACACCACCTATAAAAAAAAAACCTTAAAACACTATTTTAAAATATTTTTCTGTCCTACTTGTTGCTCTATAGTAACAATAAGTAAATAATCAATTATCTAAATTAACCTCTCTCCAAAATTTTCACTTCTATTTCCCTCCCTCTGTCCTCAACATACAAAGCTTAAAATCTTTAAAACTTATTATTAAAAAAATATATGCTCTATTTGTTGCTCTCAAGTAACAAACAAATAATCAGTCATTTAAATTATTTTTATTTCCTCTTTGCCACCAACAGTAACAATAATCTTTAAAACTCTATTTTAAAATTTTCTTCTGTCCTATTTGTTGCTCTTTAGCAACAGTAAGTAAATAATCATCTAAATTTCCACTTCTCCTTCCTCCCTCCCCTCTCAGTATACAAAGATAAAAATTTGTAAAACTTTATTTAACCCTTTCAGTGCGGAATTTTTTTATTTTTTTTTTTTTTGGGGGGGGGGGGTTAATGCCCTGTGCGGAATATTTTGACCAAAAGAGCGACATTATTTATCTCATTACCTCACAGATTTTTCCAGTACGAATTTATTTTCCTAAAGGGACATGACTTTCTGACCGACCCAATACAAAGCTAAAAATCATATTTTATGTTTATACGAAAAGCACGCTACTGGTTTTGGTTATAGCAAAATTACTGCACTACGCAGACGCAATACATCATCACTGCTAAGCCCATGACACACTACAGTGAGCACAATACACGCCGTGAATGCCCCCCCCCCCCCCCCCCAGAATACAAAATTTTAAAACTCTTATTTGAAGAGTATTATATTTGTACTCTTATATTGTTCTGTCTTATTTGTTGCTCTCTAGTATATATAAATGGATAATCTACCATCTAAATTATCTCTCTACCCCAAAAATATCTGACACCTCTTCCACCTGCCCATAAATACAAAATTACAAATCTCTAAAACTCTATTTTAAAATATCTGCTGTATTTATTGCTCTCTAGAAATAATAAATGAATAATCAGTCATCTAAATTACCATATCCTTTCTCCAAACTCTGTCCTCCAACCAGTAAATAGTTTAAAAATTTTAATATTATTTTTTTAATTCTGCCTTACTACCCTATTTCTTATTTTGTACAGTGACTCATCTAATATTTTTTCTACATCATCTCATATTAGTATCATTCACCTAAAATCTTCATCACTTTTAAATTTCTGTTCTATCCTTTCCTCACCAAAGGGGCAGGGATTTTTAAATATGTGAGAAGAAAGCAAAATTTGTTCCTTTTTTTTATGCAGTTTGGCTGTTCTCTTCCCAAATTTTTGTTGGTACGGGGGGGAAATAAAAGGATTACCGTAAAATCCCGATTGTAAGCCCCCCTTTTTCAAAATCAAATAAGGTTAAATTTGGAAGGAGGGCTTATAGAAGGGATTTTTTCTAAAAATCAATTAAAAACCTATTTTTATCATTAATTTAGAAGTTTAAAATGGGCAAGAATCTTCCGTATTTCGGCAGATTAAAAAAAATATATAACAATAAAATAAAAATAAATTCCCAACCCTAAAATCCTGCCCCCCCCCCCCCCATCCCCCCAAAAAAAAAATTAAATTAAAAATCATTTTTTAAATATTTTTCTTTATTTCTTATTTTATTGTAACAATAAATACTATCTATCTAAAATCAATCTAAATCTACTCTCAAAATTACTGTTCCCCCCCTTTGCCCCCCTCCCCTCTGGTACCAAAAATGCATAGTTTAACTATTATACTTTTTAATTTTAAACTTCATTTCAGACTTATTAAATACTGTATATTAGAAATAAATAACTTCAACATACCACCTAAATTAACTTATCCTCCTCAAATCCCTGCTTCTCCACCCCCCCTGCCCCACACCTTTATCTCATGAAGATCCTCCCCCTACAAATGCATCTCGTAAAATTGTAAAATTAAAAAAAAGGGGCGAGAATCTTCCATATTTCAGTAGATTAAAAAATAAATAAAAATGAATTCCCAACCCTAAAATCCTGCCACCCCCCCCCCCCCCCCAAAAAAAATAAATAAATAAATAAATAAATAATTTTTTTTTAATTACTTATTTTATTGTATAACAATAAATAATCAATAATCAAAATCTGCTCTCAAAATTACTGTCCCCCCCCCCCCCCTCTAGTACCAAAAATGCATAGTTTTCTTCTTAATTTTTACTGCTCAATTTGTGATTTTTTCCCAGCAATATTTAAATAACGATCTACATCAGAGTTTCCCCCAGGTTTAAAAAGGGGCAGGGTGCTGCTGGTGAGAAAAGGGCACTTTTATATTCTTAAGGGCACTTTTCAGATTCTTAAGGGCACTTTTTTTAATTGTTAAAGGTATTATTTTAGTTTTTAAAGTTACTTTTAATATTTAAAAGTCAGGGCACTCTTTTTAAGACAACTTGAGTCAGTGTTTACTATGAAAGCAAATTTTTTAAAGTAAAAAGGAGAAAGGGCACTTTTTTTTACTGAGGGGCAAGAAGGATGCTATTTATTATATGAGGGGTAAGAAGGGTGCTATTTTGTAAACCAAAGGGCAGGCAAGGTGCAGAACCCTTCTGAAACTGTCTGGGGGAAACTCTGATCTACATTATACCCTCCTCCCTTCCAAAAAGTCCTCTTTATTTCCTTTGCCCCCCCCCCCCCCCCAGTACATGCTTTAAAGTTTTTAAAAGTTTTTTTTTTAATCTATTTAGAACTTTCTTGCAACTATAATTAAATAATTATCTAAATTGCTTCTCCCCCCCCTCCCCACACACACACCTCTAAAAATTTGCTTCCCCCCCCCTCCCCTCAGCTCACAAACTTAAAAATCTTTAAAACTATTTTTTAAATAGAGTTTTAAAGATTTTTTTGCTGGGGGGGGGAGGCAAAAGAGGGGAAGCAGACATCTTGGTGGTAGAGAGAAAATTTAAATGACTGATTATTTATTTATTGTTAGTAGAGAACAACAAATGCAGCATAATTTTTTTTATAAAGAGTTTTAAAGATTTTAAACTTTATATGCTGAAGGAGAAGAGATATAAATTTTGGATGGAAAGGGAGATTGTAGTGTAGAGGATTGATTTTTTTTACTAATTGTTACGTTACTAGTGAGCAGAAAGAAGTACAGAAGGATTCTCAAGTTTTGAAACTTTTTATGTTAGAGAGGGCATAGAAGGGAAACAGACATTTCATGTGAGAGGAAGGATTTCATTAACATCATATAAAAACATAAGTGGAAATCTGTCAAAAATATGAAAAGAATGAACATTGCCTCCCTTATTGCCTCCAGTTGGATTTTTAAAATCAATTTTTTGTGCATAAAATTTTTTTTGTATGTAAGAGGGGGGGGGGGGTGGGGTGGAGGGCTTGTATTTGGGAATGGAAAAGAAAATCAAAATTGCTTAAAAGTAGGAGGGGGCTTACTTTCGGGATTTTACAGTAATGTTTTTTTTTTTTTTTTTTTTTGAGGATGGGGAGATGTAATTTAGATGGATTTTAAAGATTTTAAAGAGTTATAAAGGTTAAACTATGCATGTTTGTACCAGAGGGGGCAAAGGGGGAAGCAGTAATTTTGGAAGGGGTTAGATGATTAATTATTAATTGTTATAAAATAACAAATAAAGAAAAAAAATCAAAAACAAGATTTTTAAAATTTTTATAATTTTATTTAGGGATTTTACAGGAGGGCATTTAGATCATTCTTTTTTAAGTATAAATCTGCCAAAATACGGAAGATTCTCACCTCTCCTCTATTTAGAATAAAAGCTCCATTCTCTAGTATTCTAGTAACCAAAAAGCTCGACTGACTGGAAAAGTTCAGAGATCTCATTCATCGGTTCTCTTTCCATAAAGAGTTGAAAAATATTTACTGCTATTTTAAGAAGTTTACTGTTAGCATTCTCAAATTATCACAGCGGCTGATTCACCGTAAAACAAATCTATGTGTACATTCATGAGAGTGAATGTTATAAAATAAAAATATAGCATAAAAAAACTGTCTATTGCTCGATAGCACAGAATAGCTGCATGTTGCACCATAATCTGCTATCGCCAGCCAGCTGTTTTTCCCAATGAAGGAGAGGAGGAGTTTGAAAGAAAGGAAGATGAGACAAGAGAGGCTTGATCCTTCTGCTTTTGGAAAAAGTGGACCTGGGTGGCGGGGAATAAACGGTAGAGACTACATCAAGAATAAGAAATTATTATTTTTAAGAATTATTTAACAAAGATCTTTATACTATATTGTATTTTCTCAAGAATATTTTATAATTATATGAGCTTGAACCATCTACACTTAACTGGAAATTTAAAAAAATTACTCTAGGATAAGTTTCTTTCTTTTGTTTTTGTTTTATTGTGAGGTTTTTATCAGTTCAAACATTTTCTCCCCAGCCAGCTGCCGATGACTGAGATTCTATCAAAGTTAAATGGCAAGCAGAAATAATTATTTTTAAAAAAAGAGCGAAATGATACCTTTCTGTTTTCTTTCTTTATTATTTAAAAAAAAAAAAAAAAAAAAAATTGATATTTGTGTTGTTAATTGTCCGATTGTGCTGAAATTTTCAGCGAATTCAAATAATAATAAATTAAGCTGCTTACCAAATTTCTATTAAAGTATAATAAGTTTTCAAAAAATTAGAGACCTCCCCCCCCCCCCCCCCCTAAAAAAAGCCTGCTATCTGAGCCACTCCAAAGAAAAAATGCTGACAACTGTTTGTAGTTTGTTTTTATCGTGATCAGAGAAGTCTGACTAATAAATAATTAACCATCTATACTCCACTGGCTGAAAGAAGATAACAGAAGTAAACAAATGCACATGCGGATTGGCGATGCTTAAACCTGGCACTGTGCCAAAAGCGCCAATCAGGCTGTCTGAAGTGTTTGAGCTTCTGCTTTTTCAAATCAAAATAGAAAATAAAATTCGCCAACCTAGGGATTTGTGCCAAATGTGTGGCTCCTTGGTGATTTTTCTGCAATCTGTTTGTTTACTTTCGTTATCTCCTTTCCCTGAACAGACTATAAACTCTTCCTGCCATTCAAAATTGCCACTTCCCCTTAACTTCAGCTCTTTTTAGTGTTTCATTCATCTGACGAAACCCTACTTATCTCGCTCTTCTGTCTGTCTGTTGTACTCTAAAACTGTATAAGTTAGATATTTGAAATTTTGCATATTTACAGCTGAATACCTTCTGTCACATAACAAATCATAATTTTTAAAAAATCATATATTATTTTAATTAAATGAATTAATTTAATGACATTTAACCATTTATGTGATTTTCTTAGATTTTAAAACAGAACCTTAATTTCAGTTTTTTTTTTTTTGCACAGACTAGATGGTTCAGAGGTAGAGTGTTTTTCTCCTAACCCAAAATTTCTATGTTCTATTCTCAGTGACAGAAGTTGAAATTTTTCATTTTTACATTTCATTGTCTGATGGATTTAATCAAAAGAACTTTCTTTTTTTTTTTTTGCCATTTTAAGGGTTTTTAACTAACATTAAATCATATAAATCAATATGCTTTTCAGATATACAAATATATGCTGTTACACCTGACAAGAAGTTCTTGGATATTTTGTATTTGATTTTAAAAATAGCTTCTTATTATTATCATTTTATTATTAATGGTGCTGCCATCTATGTTCTTATTGATAAATGATAAGACTAATTACAAATTAATTATTTGGAATTATTAATTAAAGGATAAAGTGTTTTGAAAGGAATATTAAATGAAATCCTTTGTGGGATCTTCAATCACACTTACACTTGTTTTTTCCTAGCACACAAACTTTCGAGTTTTTAAAACTTTTAAATTTTGTCCTGTCTTATTTATAAATTTTTATTAACAATAAATATTTAATCCTCTATGAAACTTCCTACGACCCATAAAATTTCTGCTTCTACCAATTCATCCCCCCCCCCCCCCCCCCCAAAGATCACAAATTTAAAAATCTTCATACCTCTTTAATTTTTTTAAGTTTCTTTCCTCTGTTTGTTACTTTATTATAACAATAACAATAAATAATCATTTAAAATCCTCTTCCCTCTTCTGTACAAAGTACACAAAGTTAAAAACCATTGAGGCTATTTAATATTTATTCTTCTACCCTATTTTTAACTCCATAGTCAAGATAAATAATTATCTAATCAAACTCCTCACCGAAAAAAAAAAAAAAAAAAAAAAATGTTTCTTCTTCCTTTTTTACCTTTTCTCTTCCACTTTGCAGTGACAATATAGTTAACTCATAATCTTCAAATTTATTTTATGTACCCTTTTTCTAAGAACATATTTGAACTGATTTATATATTTTACTCCTGCCATTCATAATCATTCTGTGAATGTGATTTATAAGAGGAATAACAAAGTTTTTTCTTTATGATGTGGAGTTCAGTAATGACAGCTTCTTCTTTATGGGATTGTGGGTGAAGAAAAAACAAAATATGTTAGTTAATGTATAATGTAGGATATATAGGATGCTTGGAAAAAAATAAATGAAGTCTATTTAGGAGTCAATGCGCAGGTTTCTTTCTTGGTTCCTAATTTGTGAAGGAGAAATGTTATTTCTGTGAAATTTATGTTTTTGGTGGGGGGGGGGGGGGGGATGGATATATATATATATATATTCAGTATGTATATATATATACTGAAAGATGAAATCCAAACTTAGCAATTTTTAAATATATATTTATTTTAAGTCCACCAGTTAGTTTTCTTTTCTGCTAAGAATATTTTATTTGAAAATTCCACATTTTAAATCCTAATATAATATAAATATTATTAAAATTTCACTTGTATGAACCAAAATTTTGTGAAATGTTCTCTTTAAGTAAGAGGATATTTGTGTAAGAGCCTTGTTTAGTAAATAGAATTTTGTTAATGCAAAGAGTACGTAATAATAGATAACAATAGCCTGGATCGACCATTACTATTGTTATTTTCTTCAAAGCGTATGGATATAATAGAGAATATTCTTTAAAATATGAATGCATACCGAATATGTGTCATAATAATCTGTGTCAAGAAAGTGAAGTATGGAAAGCAGAGAATTTCACAAATTATATTTACATTGATGAAAACTTTGCCATATTTTAGATCATAGGTGAGAATGACATTTTAAGAATAGTATCTGAAAATTCTATTATAAGTAACACCTATATTGAGGTAAAAGATTATATGAGATCTAGATAATGTAATCTCATTAGAATGTTTTAAGCATTTTTATAGTCTTTCTGTATTCGAATTCTGGATTCAATAAATAAATATGTGAATGATATCTGAAATTGGCATGAGGAATTGACAAAGAATGGTGTACCTACTTGGTTGTTCATGAGGCATACACTCTAAATAATCAAATCAAAATGTGAGTTGACATATTTTTCTGTTGATTATATTGCATTACTTCCCAAAACTGTCTGCTTTGATTTGTCCATTTCCTTTCAAAACAGAGAAATTTCATGAATTGATTGTAAAAATTAACTGAAATTCTTCACTCTAAGTTCCATATTTGCTAAATTATAAGGATTTTCTAGCAACTCAGCTGCAAACACTTTTTTGCAGTTTTAAGGTAATGTCCTTTTTACTCAAATTGCAAAAAATTCACAAGCCTGAGGTCAAACTTTCCTAAAATTCTCCAGGCAAAAGATGGGAATTTTTTCAAATTACATTATTTTATTTTAAATCACATGGATCTTCTGGCTATTTGAACTCTTTTAGATGAAATTGTTCTTAGCATGTATTTAAATTTAATTATTTGTCTAATTTTTTGTAATAAAGTTCTTTTAAAAAAGAAATTCAAAAAGACAATTTTTAGCTTCAAAGAAATGTTCTGCTGATTTTGAATTAGCGAATTTCACTATACAATTAATTTATACAAAACAGTTATCAATTTCTTTATATTATAGTATTTAATATTCACATAGGACATTTTTTCTTATAGGTCTCTAGTTAATATACCAGCATTGTCTGAATAAGTGATCAAGGAAGAAACTCTGTTCTTTCTCATTATCCTGAGTACGCTGTTTAATTAGATATCATCTATCTTCAGTGCTATAATCCATTTTAGTGATTTTAAATGGTGAAGAAAGGTGTATGAATTATTAGATTCTGTGATGCATCTACTACTGCATTTATAATAACTACCATAAGATACAATAGGATAACATTATAATATAGCATGAACAAAAATTGCCCAAACAGTTTTTTTTCTTGTGCTAAACTTCATATATCTTTTAAATTTTTCTTTGATAAATAGATGAAATTTTATCATATTGAATTTTTCACTGGAGTTCATAATGCGCTTCATTCTAAAACCATCACTTCTGAACATTGCTCTTGTCCAGGTAACAACAAACCTGTTTAACCAACATGATGTTAGGGAATTGTTGGGAAAATATTCACGATCAATTTCAGAATTCGATTTAACCCTCGATTTAATGTTCCATCCACATGAAGAGAGAAAAGAATGGAAGAAGATTAAAGATATAGTTATAGATAAAGTTCCAGTGCTTACAATACCAACATCTTTAAAAGAGAAAATCGTCAGTTATATTCAACCAATAGCTATAGAAATAAAAAAATGGATTGATTACCATTTCAAATTCTGCCGTTTTGATTTAGACCTATTGAATCATCTTTACTGGACACCTCATGGTACAATAGATAAAAAAAAAACAGCAGAAGTGATGATCAAAGAAGAGGCCATAGATATTATTGCACGCTATATATTGGCTTGTATTTACTGCCTAGAGGATGCAATTCCAGAGCTGTGGTATGAATTACCTGAAAGCCACAAAATATCTTTTTATAATGAAGAAAATATTGAACACAATTTTCAAAAGGAATTACTAATTTTTTGGGGGCAATATGTAAGAGACAAAGAAGGTAGCAGGGACAACATGATTGGAAGATTAAATCCTATTACTTTTTCTGACTCATATATGCTTCAGTGGGCAGCAGGAACTGGCAATAAAACAGCAACTCAATATTTTTTGAAAAAAATAATTGAAAGGAAACATTCTGTAGAAGAAGTGTTGTTGAAGACAGCGATATATGTTGCTAAGAGGCGTTGTGAAGATGAGAGGAACTATGAAACCATTCTTCACTATACAGTACATGCTCAAGAATACTGTAGTGAGGTTTTTTGTTTCCTACTGTCACAAATTAATAATGAACAGCAGTTACAGTTATTTAAAGAGTGCCCTGTTCAAACATTGCAATGTCTTTTAGATTGGCCATGGCAATTTATTTTTGTTGAAACAGCAAGTCACCTGTTCAATTTCCTTCCTCATAATTATGATGTATTGAAAATAGTTATCTTTAAATTAGCTAAAGGCTTTAAGGGTTATAATTATCAAAAAATATTTCAAGATGTATGGCAACTAATGCTTCATGCTCATAAAAGCCACATTATAAATTATCATGAATATTTTAATGTTTTACAGTTGCTGTTGCAGTTTAAAGACTATGAGAACATCAAATTCTTATTTAAAGAAATAACCCTTCCAGAAAGAAAAAGATTCTTTTTCAGTAATTCGGGGCAATCCTTTTGTGAAGATCTGATTCTTCTTGATGAGTGGGATTTACTCCAATTCTGTGTTCTACTCTTTGCATCATCAAAGGATGAAATCGTAAAATTTAAAAAGAAATTTAAAGAGCATACTCAAGGAAAAATAATGGTAACAGTGTTTGAAAAAAGGTTAGTTGAAAGGAATATATATAAACAAGCGGAAAAATTCTTTCAGCACTTAGTTCGTGGGCATGATAAAAGAAAACGTTTAGATGATGGTGAGAGTAATCGAGCTAAGAAGACCTGATAATATTGAATTTAACGAGTTATGCAAAGTTCAAAGAAATATTTTGTGTTAAAAGCAGAACACATTGCACACAAAACATATTGTTGAAATGATAAAAAGCTAATTTATCTCTATTAGTAGGATTTACTCAAATTCTGTGTTCCACTCTGTACCTCATAAAAAGATGAAAAGGTATAATTTAGACAGAAATTTCAAGAGTATATTCATAGAGGAATAATTGTAATTGACATTTTTTCAAAAAATATTAATAGAATTGTTATTTGAAAAGTATAAATGTAAACTGGAGGAAATTTGTCATTTCTTGGATGACTGTTTGTGGACACGATAAAAGAAAAAGTTTAGATGATGGAGACAGTAATCATGCTAAGAAACTTGTTAATATTGAATTAAAGAATTAATTGAAGATACAGAGAAATAGATTATTTTAAAAGCCACAACAAAACACAATTCTGAATTTATTTTATTCAAAAAAGCCCTGAAGAAACCGCAATGTTATCATTTATAATAGTATAATCATGTAATCAAAATAATGCCAGTAAAGTAAAACATTGCCTGTAAGTGGAAATTTAATGCATTACTTTTCTATTAGATCATCTGGTGACTTGAATTATTTTTTACTCTTGGTTCTTTGGGCTTAGCATCATCTTTAAATCAAAGCTTATTATCAAAGAATATGTTAAACTCGCTAAGGATGTTTAATATTAACAAAGGGGGAAAAAGTTTAAACTATGTATAAATTTCTTTTCCTGAAAAGGACAAGATACAGATTTTTATGTTCAGTGCACTGGGTAAAAAGGTTTTGAGGAATATTTCTTAATTTTCATGTTAAATAAAATGAAACATCTGAGAGACAATATCTCTAATATAAAGAAAACATAAATTCAGAGGAACACATGTTGTTTAACTAATAACTTGCCAATATGCCTTCAAATATTTATCTGTGCTTGTGGTAAGGTGCTATCTGTAAAACACCTGAAATTGCAAATTTGCTTTATCATCTAATTTGGGGTTTTTTTTCTAACAGTTGTTTCACTTTTTCAATCAACTGACATGACTTAAAGATATCGAGATTTTATTTTCATATGTATTTAATTATTTTTTGCTTCCATTACATAATGTCAGTATATATATATATATATATATATTAAATAATAATTGGAATAAATGATAGTTATTCACTTCATTTGCTTTCAGACTGTTTATTACTTTTTGTAAAAATCTAAGAAATGTAGAATGTTTTTTCCTTAAAATCAGTAGTATCATGTCAGTTGAATAGCCTTGTTACCTAACATTTTATTAAAAGTCTTTTTCAAAAATGTGTTTTGTTCTCTTTTTTTAATTTTATTTAATTTGCACTTATTTCATAATTTCTATAAGTAACAAATCATAATGCAAAAAGTAAGCGTGCATTTAAACATTCCCACTCTTTCAATTGAAGAAATATGCATTGACTGTTTACCTCCCATATAGAGTGGAAAGTAAAATATACGAATGTCTTCAGCTATTGGGAGTAGGGAGGGAAGTTTACACTGTAACTGTGACATCAGCTTTGAATTCTGTAATGATCCTCACAAGAGTGGGGAGGAAGAGGGTGAAATTGAAGCCTAATTACTGTAAGATGTCAATGTCAGTCTTCTTTGAAATAATATTGATGTTTATTCATTTAATTACTACATATGACTCTTTTTACAGTTTTCAGTTTTTTGCATTATTTTAATGTTTGAATCAATCATTAAAATTGTGATAAATAGAAATTTAATTCACAATTTTTGAGATTTTTTTTTTTTAATAATTTTTTTATCCTACCAGGAAGATGAAAGTTTATTCATTATTTATAGCAATTCAATTGTTTATTAATATCAATATATATTATGCTCCTTTAACCCTTTCCGGCACAGTGGTCCCACTCTGGGCACACCTAGTTTTAATTCCAAACTTGCATACGGCACCAAGAATATTTTAGTAAAATTTTGTTTCTACAATGAAAGCTTAAAATTAGGAGTTCTTATTTTGTAAAAAATCGGTTGTAAATTCCAGTGTCAGTCAGTAATTTCTCATTTTACAAACAGAATTTGTCTGTGCCGTAAAGGGTTAAAACCTTTTTTTGCTCTGGTGGGTGAATTTCTTCCCACTTAATTTTAATCCCTGAATCTCACAATGGCACGGGAATTTTGAAACAAAATTTTCTGTTTATTACGCACACGAACAAATACATTTACTCATTTTTTTAATAAATTTGATCAAAATTTTCTTTGTCATTGTGTCATTTAGGGATTAAATTTAGGTGGGAAGAAATTCAGCCTCCAGAACAAAAAAGATTAATGATGAGACTCGTTTGAAGTACATCTACTGATTTTTAGATGTATTGGATCATTTTTTAGATGCTAGTAGACTGTTATACAATATCTAAAAATACCATTTTACAGAGATAGATATGCAAAACTACTTTATTTTATGTCAGATCGCTTGTGACTAGGATTGTATCTTGCTTGGCCTAAAAAATACATGTTAAAAATTCATTTATATATTTTTTTTTACTCAATGTTACCAATACGTGGGCATAGAAAATTTAATCAACTGCAAAATATTTGATTTTTTAAATTTCCTAATTTTTTGAAAAATTGTTTACAAATAACTTTCATTAAACATTTTTTTTTTTAACGTGTGCCGTCATGTAAATCTACTGTAAAAATTTTCATAAGCAATATTTTTTTGGCAATTTATTGTTTGAGTTGGATTTAATTGCATTAATTTATTTATATATTTAAATTTAAATTGATACTGGGCAATTGTTTGGTAATGGAATTGTGGTTCAGAGCAAATTTGTAAAATTTTATTGGAATTAAATAAAGTTAATTATTTTTTGAAAATTTTGTTTTCTGCAAGCACAATTAGTACACCTGAGAAATCAAAATAAACACTTACAACAATTAAAAAATATATAAGGATATTATTTGGAAATTTTTAAATGCTCGGTAATGGAATTACATGAGATCTATTTTTAATTTTCTGCACCAGATAATTCTCCTACTTTAATGTAGACATATTTATATATATATAGATTTCATACTTATTTACAATTTTTTCTCATTACACAAAGAAATAATCCATATTAAAAAAAGAAAGTTTCTCTCTGTGTGTGTCTGTCTGCGATGGCTAGGAAAATCTAGTGCACCTCCAAGCCTGAAAATTTAGATTTAGGTAGTCCAAAGCCTGATCTGATGCACCTGGGACTAAGAATTTTAATATTTTGATAATTACCCAAGATATTAATTAGAATCTCATTAAACATCGCATCGAAAATGCCATATCTTTTATCAAAATGGCTAAAGAAAAGAACTTCTTTTCTCGATTTGTTAGCAGAAATTAACGAATTTGAAATGTATTTATTAATTAGTGAATTTTAAGAAAACTAATTAAGATATCAATTTGAAACTTTCTGAGCATATGTAGAAAATTTTTCTGCATCCAACAATGCAATTTTTGAAAAATTCGACAGGTAATTTTTCTTAATTTTTGCAAAAATCTGACGTCGCTAGTCAAAAAAATTCAGAAAAGGCTTCAGACAGGGATCGAGTTTCATTAAAAACTGAACTACAAAGAGATCTGTTTCTGTATCCGATCCTTCCATTTAGTTTGCAAAAATGAAAGGAAATAATTGCGAATATTTACTAATGAACAAAAATTAAGATATAGATTTGAATTTCAGGATCTTAAGGGGAGCCATTTGACGGCTATTTTAGTGTAGCGTCTTTGTTGTGTTCTAATTATCAGGTAAATATAATTCTTTTTTTAATGATCATGTTAATGTAGGGGAAGGTGATTTTCTTGAACAAATTTTTCGTTATATTTGCGGGTAAGGGGAGGAAGGGGGTTAATGCCTTGTTCTGATTTACACAAAACAAATTCCATTGAAGAAATTTAACATTTTTAGCTTTTCCCATAACTTTTATAAATGTTATATGTACAGAATAAGAGAAATTTCAAATGACTATTTTCGTAAAAATTAAATTTATGTTCCTATTAAAAGTACACAATCCGTATTTACTTGATGCATACCAACAATCAAAGATGTTGCGCACTTGACCAAGTGCACCCTGGTGGGCAATCGTACAAGTTTTTATTCTAACTGTGCATTCTTATCTTAGGTTCTATGATCCTGATCACAACGGGGTTTGGATGGTTCGACTTCGTTTTCGTTCATGTTGCATATTTTAGCTCCACCGCCAGGGAGCGCATTATTTTCTTGAGTTCTATGGGTCTGAGTTTTACGAGAATTGGTTCATTCAACTTCCTTGATACAACAAGTACCTGTGTCTGTGCCCCCTGGTGGTGGAAAGTGGAACTAAATGATTGTGCAGTGTGTGTACAGCACACCTGCTATACTGTGCCGGAGACAGCAGGACACGTGTTGGAGTTTCATTCAAAAGATGATTTGTTTGGAACAGGGTGCACCTCCTGCCGAGTGCCGACGGAAGGTGGAACTAAAAGATTTTGCATCGCATGCGCTGCATGCAGGGTTGGGTTTTTGACATGACATGTCAAAAACCTGTCGAAAAGTGTCAAGAACTGTCGAAAAGTGTCAAAAACCTTATACACATTTTTTTTTAGCAATCATTAGTGATATATTATATTATATCAAGCTAAAAACTGATTAAATAATAATTTATATATTATATAAATAATTTTTATTTAGTCATACTATAATTAAGTTGTAATAAAATTATGTATCATTATTCAAAATATTTGTCAATAGCCATGCTAGGAAAAATAGCAAAAAATATTGTAACTACTATTAAACGCATTTTTCAAAGTACTTTTTATATCTTTATTACTATTAAGTATTTGGTTTATTATAAAAAAAATTTAGCAATCTAATTTATGCTTAAAATAAATAAAGGCTTGTGTAAAGCTAAAGTAGCCACTATTCAATGACTGTTCATAAGTTACCTAGACTTTTATTTAATGGTTTGTTTTTGTACATAAACTTTAATATAAACCACAATTGCAACACAAATGTTCCTTAAGTAATTAATTATAACATGAAATCTACATAATTAAACGTTCTTTAAATCAATAACTTAAAAGAAGATGGTTTGTTATTTTCAATATTTACACATATATATCTTCATTTTATTATGTTAGTTTCAGTTTAATTATTTAGAATTATTTCTGTATGTTAAATTTATTTTTTATCTATACTAATATTATAAAGGAGTAAATCTTGTTTGTTTGTTTGTAGGGGGTAATCTCTGGAACTACCGAACCGATTTCAAAAGTGATGGTGGCAAATTGATGGTGACAACCCCTGCTCCAACATAGGCTATATTTTATGTCGGTGCCACTAACCCCAAGGGGTGCAGGAGCAAAAAACGTTCTAAAATTGCGATTTTTCAGTTATCACACTGGCTGTCAAGCCCTGAGAGCTTGGCAGCCGGTTCTGTATGTATGTATGTACGTACGTAATGCGATAACTCTTCATAGATATATCCGTTTTCCTTCAAATTTTGTTTATAGGTTCACTGTGTTAAGGCGCTTCCCTGATTAGTTTTCGGGATTGATTGGTTAAGTATAAAAGGGGGGGAACAAGGGGCTAATTCCCCTCCCCCTTAATTTATATAAATGGGTTTTTCATGCAGAATTATTCCGTTTTCCTTCAAATTTTGTTTATAGGTTCACTGAGTTAAGGCACTTCCCTGATTAGTTTACGGGTTTGATTAGTTAAGTATAAAGGGAATGATCGGGGGGGGGGGGGCTAATCCCCCCCTTAATTTATATAAATGGGTTTTTCATGCAGAATTATTCCGTTTTCCTTCAAATTTTGTTTATAGGTTCATTGGGTTAAGACGCTTCCCTGATTACTTTTCGGGATTGATTGGTTAAGTATAAAGGGGGGGAACAAGGGGCTAATTCCCCCCCCCCCTTAATTTATATAAATGGGTTTTTCATGCAGAATTATTCCGTTTTCCTTCAAATTTTGTTTATAGGTTCACTGTGTTAAGGCGCTTCCCTGATTAGTTTTCGGGATTGATTAGTTAATATAAAGGGGGGGGATCGGGGGGCTAATTCCCCCCTTAATTTATATAAATGAGTTTTTCATGCAGAATTATTCCGTTTTCCTTCAAATTTTGTTTATAGGTTCACTGAGTTAAGGCGCTTCCCTGATTAGTTTACGGGTTTGATTAGTTAAGTATAAAGGGGGGGATCGGGGGGGGCTAATCCCCCCCTTAATTTATATAAATGGGTTTTTCATGCAGAATTATTCTGTTTTCCTTCAAATTTTGTTTATAGGTTCATTGGGTTAAGACGCTTCCCTGATTACTTTTCGGGATTGATTGTTTAAGTATAAAGGGGGGAACAAGGGGCTAATTCCCTGCCCCCCCCCCCTTAATTTATATAAATGGGTTTTTCATGCAGAATTATTCCGTTTTCCTTCAAATTTTGTTTATAGGTTCACTGTGTTAAGGTGCTTCCCTGATTAGTTTTCGGGATTGATTAGTTAATATAAAGGGGGGGATCGGGGGGCTAATTCCCCCCTTAATTTATATAAATGGGTTTTTCATGCAGAATTATTCAGTTTTCCTTCAAATTTTGTTTATAGGTTCACTGAGTTAAGGCGCTTCCCTGATTAGTTTTCGGGATTGATTAGTTAAGTATAAAGGGGGGGGATCGGGGGCTAATCCCCCCTTAATTTATATAAATGGGTTTTTCATGCAGAATTATTCCGTTTTCCTTCAAATTTTGTTTATAGGTTCACTGTGTTAAGGTGCTTCCCTGATTAGTTTTCGGGATTGATTAGTTAATATAAAGGGGGGGATCGGGGGGCTAATTCCCCCCTTAATTTATATAAATGGGTTTTTCATGCAGAATTATTCCGTTTTCCTTCAAATTTTGTTTATAGGTTCACTGAGTTAAGGCGCTTCCCTGATTAGTTTTCGGGATTGATTAGTTAAGTATAAAGGGGGGGGGGATCGGGGGCTAATCCCCCCCCTTAATTTATATAAATGGGTTTTTCATGCAGAATTATTCCGTTTTCCTTCAAATTTTGTTTATAGGTTCACTGTGTTAAAGCGCTTCCCTGATTAGTTTTCGGGATTGATTAGTTAAGTATAAAGGGGGGGAACGGGGGATAATCCCCCCCTTAATTTATATAAATGGGTTTTTCATGCAGAATTATTCTATTTGCTTCAAAATTTGTTTATAGATTCATTGGGTTAAGACGCTTCCCTGATTAGTATTCGGGATTAAGTATAAAGGGGGGGAACGGGGGGTTAATACCCCCCTTAATTTATGTAAATGGGTTTTTCATGCAGAATTATCCCATTTCCTTCAAATTTTATTTATAGGTTCACTGTGTTAAGGCGCATCTCTGATTAGTTTTCGGGATTGATTGGTTAAGTATAAAGGGGGGGAACAAGGGGTTAATTCCCCCTTATCTATACTAATATATAAAGTAGTAAAGATTGTTTGTTTGTTTGTAGGGGGTAATCTCTGGAACCACTGAAGCGATTTTAAAAGTGATGGTGGCAAATTAATGGTGACAATCCCTGCTCCAACATAGGCTATATTTTATGTCGGTGCCACCACCCCCAGGGGGGTGCAGAAGCGAAAAACGTTCTAAAATTTCGATTTTTTGTGTACTGAAGGAGATAGAAGTATCAAATTTGGTATGGTAGTTACTTATAAGATGTAAATGCTCTCTAAGAACAAATTATAAAAACATTCGCAATTTAAAAGGGTGAGATGAGGAAGAAGCGTTCTAAAAACATTCTAAATTGCAATTTCTATGGAATCTCTGAAACTACAGAACCGATTTCAAAAGTGATGGTGGCAAATGGATGGTGACAGTCCCTGCTCCAACATATGCTAAATTTTTTGTTGGTGCCACTGCCCGCAGAAGGTGCATGAGCAAAAAACGTTCCAAAATTATGATATTTTCAATAATGAAGGAGTTAGGAACTTGATATTTTGTATGGTCGTTACTTATAAGATTTAAATGCTCTATAAGAACAAAATCTAAAAAAATTCGAAATTTAAAAGGCTGAAATAAGCAAAAAATTTTCTAAAAACATTCTAAATTACAATTTGTATGGAATGTCTGTAACTACTAAAGCGATTTCAAAAGTGATGGTGGCAAATGGATGGTGACAATCCCTGCTCCAACATAGGCTATATTTTATGTCGGTGCCACTACCCCGAGGGGGGTGCAGAAGCGAAAAACGTTCTAAAATTGTGATTTTTGCGATGCTGAAGGAGCTAGGAACTTCAAGTTCGGCATGATTGTTATTTATAAGATCTAAATGCGCTCTAAGAACAATTTCTAAAGAAAAATGATCTAATGATTCTGCGATTTTTTAACTATTGAATTTCTATAATTACCAAATTTCACAATAGAGTACCATAGCGAAACCTTCACGCGTAAAAAGATAATGATAAGGGCGACGTGTCCTGACGTGTATATTGACTATAGCACGAGTCACAAATTATAGTAACCTTATTATTCTGTTAAAATATAAAAGTGAATTATGAAATGTCAATATTTTGTTTGATTAAAGGTTCGTTAAGAGAAATTGACCAGCGTAGCGGGCGTAGCTTGCTAGTACATTATAAAATAGTACCTTTTTCTTATCCAAAGGTTTGAGTATCATAGCTTAAATTTATTCCAACAGAGTGAAAAATGCCGGTACCAGGACTCGAACTTGGGTACTTTGGCTTGCCCTGCCAATGCTCTTCCTACTGAGCTATCCCAACGTTATCCTGGTTGGCATAATTCACTCTCATTTGTTGGACATGGCTGTGAACTGCATTGCTAATTTTATTCATCTGACCTATAACTATACCATTTTTATATGATGAATGTGATACAACGCGGAAAGTAACTCCTGTATACCGTGTAATTAGGTCATAATGAACAGACCCAGGTTCGAGTCCTAATCCCGGCATTTTTCACTCTGTTGGAATAAATCTCAACTATGATACTCCAACCTTCGAATATGATTTACCTAGTTGAAAAAACATTCCTCGGTTCATTAGTACTTTTTTTTTTGGGGGGGGGGGGGGGGGACAAACATTAAAACAATATAAAAATGAGTATATTATTTATATGAAATTTTATACATTAAATTATACAAGTACCAGAATTTCCCCCAGGTTTAAAAAAGTGCAGGGTGGTGCTGGTGAGAAAAGGGCACTTTTTTATTCTTAAGGAAACTTTTTGGATTCTTGAGGGCACTTTTCAGATTCTTAAGGGCACTTACTGTTAAAGCCATACTTCTGTTTTTTAAAGTCACTTTTAATATTTAAAAGTCAGGGCACTCTTTTTAAGACAACATTGAGTAATTTTTTACTATGAAAGCAAATTTTTTAATACAAAATGGAGAAAAAACACTTTTTTTATGGAGAGGCAATAAGGGTGCTATTTTTTTTCTTAGGGGCAAGAAGGATGCTATTTTGTAAATCAAAGGGCAGGCAGGGTGCAGCACCTTTCTGAAACTGCCTGGAGGGGGGGGGGACTCTGCAAGTACTATTTAATAGTTTGATTAGTTTATATTATGTAACGATACTTTTAATTATTATTTTATTATGTAATTATAGCTTACAATTATTTTCAAAGTAATTTGTTAAACCAAAATCATGTTTTGAGTTTTCAGGTGTCGACACAGATTTTTTTTTTCTTGAGGCCCATTTTGTCAAAACTAAAAGCTATTATTTTTGTGAAATTTATTTTGTTATGAAAGATGAATTCCAGCTGCTCAAATTCAAACCAAGCGTTTAATAATAACTTCTTTAAATCATTCTGTTAAAGTTTTCCTTTCTTGTAAACTTGTTTTCTTTGTAAATTATACATTTTAAAACCTAACAAAATAAAAATAATTAATGGAGAGTATGTTTTTATGGAATGGAATTTTGTGAAGGGGCCTGATTTATTAAATCGATTTTTGTAAAGGGGTTCTAGATAGACCTTTTTTAATGTCTAAATCTGTCAAAGTTTACCCATGTATCTAACACTAAAAATTTTGAAAAATTGTAAATTTAATGTTGTAAAAATAATTTTAATCAGTTTTTGAATTCAATTTTAGGTTTTTGACAGTCATTGTCAAAAACTATGTCAAAAAGGGTTTTTTGACATGACGGTTAAAACCATGGTTAAAACCGTCACACTGTCAAAAACTTGCTAACCCTGGCTGCATGCCTACTATACGGTGCCACAGGCCGCAGGAACACATGTCGGAGGTTCATTTATATCAGAAATCGCCTGCTGTCAGCAGAAAGTGGAAATAAAGGATTTCCCATCACGTGTAGCACTTTTAAGTAAATATTTTCATACAAAATCTGGTTAAAGATATAAAATCATACAAACTTTAGGTTTCTTTAATTTTATTATCATAAGCCTGGGCAATGTCAGGCAGGTCAGCTAGTCTCTTAAATAAAACTTTAAAAAGAATTATAATAAGACATTGAATACACGACGTCTCATCATACAGCAGTTTCTTGTAACATTAGCTGCTGAAAATGTAATGTCAACCCTCAAAACAAGATAAAGAAAACTATCTTGAGCTTTTACTGTCTAGAGAAATATGTCAACCTGAAAATCGATATGTGTGTAAAAGTATAGTCCTATGTATGTTGTGTTAGGTAATTTTTTTATTTGATGAGTGAAATTTTCATTATTTTATGATGTGTACAAGTATTGCATTAAATTATATTTAATTTAGCAATTGCATCTGCAGTTAGCAGTGCAAGCAATTATTTGCATTTACTAATATTTATTGATTTTAAATATGTATAAGCAATAAATTCATGTTTTAAAAACATGTTTGTTTATTTATAATAATAAAGAAAAAATATAAAATAACAAAGATATGAAATTTTCACCCAACTCTTGTCATTAAATTTTGCACTGGTTTGAAATGTGTAAATTGAAATGTGTAAATCTGCATTTCTGAAAAGTTTTTTGATAAAAAGTTTTAAAATTGCTTTATATTAAAAAACAAACAAGTGTGAAACTATCCAAACAGCTGAAAAAAAAAAAGAAATATTTTCAATTGCTTTCTCCATCCTCAATATCTAGAAATCCCCCCTTCCCTCAGGAGACAAAGGTTGAATTGACACTTTCGTTGGTGAATTTATATAGCTGAGTACTATTTATTCATTTCCAGTACAAAGAGACAAACAGAACAGAATTTTAATTAATATTTTTAAAGATTTTAATATATTTTTGTATGCGAGGGGTGGTGGGTTAGGAAGGTGTAATTTTAATCAAGGGAGAAAAAAATCAGATAGCAGGGCTGCCATTCCAAAAATTATTCAAAATAGTTGCTTTAATAGCCTTTGATGCCAAAAAAAGTAGCAAAAATAGTCTCATATCATGGCTGATTTAGTAGCAAAATAGTTGCATATAAAGTATTATCCAAAATAGTCAGTGTTGAGATCAGGGTAGATAATGATTTTCCTTTTCTGATTACAACAATACAACATTTTATATACAATTTGCACAAATTCAGTACTGTTTTTACATATTATCTAATTATTATGTAACAAAATTGTTAAAAGTAAATTCATTCTAGTTAGTTTTTGACATTTGAGTTTAGTTTGCTGAAACTTTTGGATCAACACTTGATATAGCTCAGGGGTCGGAAAAACTACTTTTTTATTGTAGTGAACTACACCAATTTTTCGAAAATGTAGTTAACTACAACTACTTGTTTTAAAAAGTAGTGACTACAAACTACTTTTTAAAAGTAGTCACTACTTCGCTGCTTTCAAATTTTGTCAAAGTGTTCAATTTACACTAGAAATTGAAGACACTGATTAAGTGACCCCTCGTTATATCGCGTCTGCCGGGATACAATTAAATAAATGCGACATAACCAAGGGCATTAAAAAAATTAAGAAAGATGCCATACAAGGCAATGTTTTGTGTTCATCTCGAAAACGTTTATACACACTTAACAAATTTCGTAGCAAAATTAAGAGAGATATTATAATCTAGAAAATTACAGAAAATCAACCCTAAATGCAAACAATAAATAAATCTGTAAATGGAGCAATTCTGAATAATAAGAAATCTGGCATTAAAACATGAAGACATCTTAACAAATAAATAAACAAGTGTTGCCAATAAGAAAATTAATTCCTTTGGACTCTGAAGTTAGTATCTGATTTCAGCAGCAAGTGTCAATGGAAAAAATCGATGACTTCATGCGATGCGTTGCTATACACTGCAGCTGAGATTTGCCACTGTGATTCGGAAATTTTTGAGCAGAACAAATTCTGAACAAAAGAAGCAAGTTTCGACCACGTGATTTGCAGAATGGCACTTTTTTTCTCCTGAAGTAGCGTTGGTTCTCGCTACAAACTACTGATTTTTTGTATTGTGCTACTCGCTACACTACGTTGTTCAAAATATAGCACGCTACACTACAAACTACTGTAAAAAGTAGCGATTACAGTAGTTTTGCTACTTGTAGCGTGCTACTTCCGACCCCCTGATATAGCTCTTGTTAGTTGCAGATGTAATAGTGATAGTTCCAGCATTTCATTTTTGCTTTCATAATGAACTCCAACAAATCTTTCTTGGAACTTTTCCTAAGCTGCAGATTTAAGGGATTTTAAATATTTTAAAGCTGCAGCATAAGGGAAGTTTTTACGTTACTTGTATATTTGCTTACTATGAAATGACATTTTTTGTAGACTACTACAACATAGTTGACGTCCCGATGTAGGGTGATGCAATACACATTACGAAAATCTATTTGAAAAAATTATTTACAAATGAAAATTTTCAGGGGGGGGGAATTTAGGTCATTGATATTTATCATTACTACGAAGTATCAAATACAGCAATTTTTTTTAATATAAAATTCAATTTTTAAATATTTTAAAAAGTTTGAAATTGCAGAAATGGGAGAAAACAGAAATTGGGCATGGGGGGGGGGGGGGGGGTATTTTAGACGATTGTTTAATTATTTATTGTTACTAGAAAGCAATGAATATGACAGACTATTTTCTTTTTAAATATTTTAAGCCCATATTATAACACAATTAGGTGAGACTTTTTCTCTAAATAAATATTTTAAACCTCTTTCTATACTAGAGGGGGGGAAGAGAAAGAAATGTAAATTTGAGAAGTAGAGGTGGATAATTAATTTTTTTTAATTTAATGTTATTAGGTAACAACCAATAGGACAGAACTATTTTTCCTAAAAATTTTTAGGCAAGAGAACGAAAAAAAAAAATCCAACAGCTGAAAAAAAAAAAGAGTCAGAATATACGTAACATGTATCAGTGTTTACGATAAAGTAATTCAAATATTACAATTTGGAACCCCTTCTATTTCAAACGTATCTTTTGATTCCTTCAACTTGACTGGTGTGGCAACTCCAACTGCCTATATTACTAATTCAATTGAGAGTTGCAACATGTAAATAATCAATTTCAAATGTAATTGATTTCTAATAAATTTAGTAAGAAACAACTTTTCTTACCTCTAAGTTCCAAAAGGGACATCGGTGCTCCGCGATCATCATAGTTCCTTATATTTCAAAAAACTAAATCCTTTTTCAGCATGAATACACTATTGACTCAAATAAATTCAAGATATTAGAAGACATGACGATTTAATTGATAAATCACAGCACGAACACAAATAAGACGACGAACAAATTATTATATACAGCTTTTCAGACGAGCGACACGCTCTCTTACAATCATAATCAATACTAAACTTAAACTTAGAGTTCAAAAACGAAAGTTCTAAAAAAAAATATTCAAGAACAGTTACAGGAGAGAAGAAAAACATAATGTTGCGCGCACGCGCCAGCTTCATTGTCTCTTTTCAGCTAATCAGAGCACATTCCTACCTCTACATTGCGTAGATGCTTTTTACATTTCAAAACTTTCAGAAGTAAAGGGGGTTTTGGATGATGCAACAGGAAATGAATTCCCAATTACAACATCCTCCCACCTTTGAGTTTCGGGATCTGGAACTCAAACCCAATTCGTTCGATGTTTTATGATACGCCCGTATCTGGAGCGACGAACCGAAACGTCCGATGTACTGTCGCTGACCGAACCACTAGGAGGTTTACTAGCACCTTTATGTTCATTAAAATCTTGTTTATTTTTAATGTCCTTGAAATGGTTTCTCATACTGTTATTATCTTGTGATACTTCTAAGGGTATTAACCTGCTTGTAGGTCTTAAATATTCCCCAGTTTTCATTCTTATTTTCACTAAGCGGATGTGTCCATCCTTAGATGGAAAAATTTCAATCACTTTGGGCAGAGGCCAATCAATTCTTTTATTATTGTCACTGGAAACAATCACAACATCACCTATAGCTATAGGTTTCTGTATTTTCTTCCATCTACTAGGTTGTCGCAATTGGCCTAAATATTCAGATCTAAATCGTTTACGAAGGTCTTGTCTTATTTTCTGTTGATAAACAAGCTTTTTGTTCAATGATTTGGCATCTAGAATATCAATATCGGGTGTACCACTACCCTTTACTTCTAGCAAGAACATGGACGGAGTGAGAGGTACGAGATCATTTAAATCTTCTGACACATAAGTAAGCGGGCGACTGTTGATAACACTTTCTAGGTCACATATAATGGTTTGTATTTCTTCGTAATTCAGAGAACTTTTTCCTAAAACCTTTCTGAGTATTCTCTTGGTTAGGCCAATCAATCGCTCCCACCACCCTCCCCACCACGGAGCTGAAGGAGGTATAAATTTCCAAATAATTTTCCTTGATATACTATCATTTTGTACTGAATTCCAGTTTATTTCTTTCAACAAATTTTCCGCTCCTACAAAATTTTTACCGTTATCTGTATAGATAATAGAAGGTCTGCCTCTACGGGCTATGAATCTTCTCAACGTCAGTAAGAACACGTCAGTTGATAATGAGGTAGCTAGTTCAAAATGAACTGCTCGAAAAACAGCACAAGTGTATATTACTAGCCAGATTTTCCTATTTTCTTTAAGAATAAGCGGACCGGCATAATCCAGACCAACAATTTGGAAAATGGCAGCTTCTCTTACTCTATCTTCAGGTAAGGGAGGAGTGGAAATTTCTACTGGTTTAAAATCGTGTCGTCTACATCTTACACAGGTTCTAATAATTTTCCTGACAGTTTTTCGGAATTTTAAGATCCAAAAATCTTCCCTTAAATTAGACATCATAATTTGTACACCAGCATGACCTAGTTTCGAATGTCTAGATCTAATTAATTTTTCAACTACAGGATGGTCATGTGGAAGAATAATAGGAAATCTGAAATTCAGAATATCATCTCTCAAATGTATGCGTGATTTCAGCCGCAGAACTCCAGCCGAATCTGTTGTGGTCTGAAATGCTTTTAGACGTTTATCTTCAGGACCAGTAAACGATTTTTGAACTAATTTCAACAATACATTTTCAGCTTCATTCTGCTCTTCTACAGTTAAAATTTTAAATTCTCTCTCTTCTTTAGCTTTCTTACAATTTTTGTAAAATCTGTATATCCACGCGATTACTTTTACTAATTTATCGTAGGATGAAATTCTAGTGTAAAATTGTTCACTGTGAACATTTACATTTGTAGCACTAATAATTGTTTTTCTTCTTTCTGCATCTATAGTTTCGAAGTCAGGAAACATTTTTGAATTTGGCCACTCGTCCATTGGTTTTCTTAACCACTGTGGTCCCTCCCACCATTTATCTCGGGCTAAAACCCCAGCGGTACAACCCCTTGAAGGCAGGTCAGCAGGATTCAATTGGCCAGGAATAAAGTGCCATTTTGAAGGATCACTTAATGAGCGAATTTCGGTCACTCGGTTGTAAACAAAAGGTGCCCAATTTTCATTTCTTTTTATCCAGTAAAGAGCATTGGCCGAATCAGTCCAATAAAAAATGGCAATGTTATCTAATTTCAAATCAGTTTTAACACTACTTGCTAATCTAGCCCCAATATTACAAGCCAGTAATTCCAACCGCGGAATAGAAATTGTTTTCATAGGGCTTCTTGCTTGAACCAACTGACAGAAACCGCCGTTCTCATTTTCGGTCCGTATAAATATACACGTAGCATACGCTACTTTACTAGCGTCGCAAAAAACGTGCAAGGAATGCAACTTATCTGCATCTCGAGAAAAACACCTAGGTATTTCAATAGTCCCTAATTTTCCTAATTGTTTTTTCCATTTTTCAAATTTTTTCTTTATAGAAACAGGTAATTCCGTGTCCCATGTCACTTTAGCTTTCCAACACTCCTGTAATAATATTTTAGGTTCTAATGTTACAGGACATGTGTATCCGATAGGATCAAAAATTCTGTGTACAGACGATAAAATGTTTCTTTTAGTTACAAGGCGATTATCCTCTGAAATTTCTTTTAAATCAACTGCTAGTGTATCCCTTCTAAAATCCCACATTAGCCCTAAAACAGGGACATTTTCCCCTGTAAAAACTTTTTGAAAACTATGCTCCCACCCGCGAAGCTCGAATTTAGCACTGTTAAGAAGAGTTTTTGACTCTTCGATAAATCTGTTTAGCTGTTCCTTATTATCAACACTCGTAACACAGTTGTCTACATAAAATGACTCTAACAATTTTAACGCCGTGTTTTTAAATTGTTCAGGTGCATTTTTCAAATGATATTCTAACGTGGCACCTAGAAGGTAGGGGCTACATGAAATGCCAAATACTACTCTTCTATGTTGAAGCGTTATCAACTTTTGAGGGTTCCCTTCTTCATACCATAGAAATTTCAAGAATGATCGATCTTTTTCTTTAATACCAATCTGTAAAAAAGCCTTTTTTATGTCAGCAATTACCCCTATTTTCCCCAATCTAAATCTGTTTAAAACAGAAGGAATCAGTTCTACGAGGTTAGGCCCCTTTTCAATACAATCATTTATCGATGGTGAGTCCTTTTCCCGAGCTGAACCATCAAAAACTGGCCGCACTTTTGTAGTGGAGTTTTCTTTAAACACTGCTCTATGAGGAAGGAAATGCTCACTACCTAACGTTTTCCTCTGATCAACCTTTTCAATTATTTTCTCGCCTAACCATTCATTAAATATTTGATTATAATCACCTAATTTTCCTATCTTTTTTAACGAATCGACACATGTTTTTAATCTACGTCGAGCGATATTTTCGTAACTGGGTAGTTTAGGGTGGCCCTGTATCCATGGAAGACTAACTTCATATCTACCCTCGTCATCTACTCTTATATTACTAAGAAAATGTTCTTTAGTGGCTAACTCTATCTCTTCTCTACCCTTTTTCTCCCCAGGATCTCGAATTCCTAAAGTGTCAAGGTGCCATAACTCGGAAATTTTTGCCTCTTTGACATGCAGCGAGAAAACTAAATTGTTCATATTTTTATTTTCATAACCTTCAGTTTTCCCGAGAATTGTCCAACCTAAACGAGTTCCCATGCAAACTAATCCGCCCTGTAATTGTTTTACATTTCCGGTAAATAATTTTCCGGCGACATCTGCACCAATTAACACATGAATTTCATCAGGAGAAAATTCGTATAGTAAATCATTAGTTTTAGTGACTCTATCAGTCAATAAAATTCCGTACTGTTTTATTTCATTAATAAAGGATCCTTCCGGTATAGGTGAAATTTCAGAGCAAATCTTTTGTTGGTCTAATACCTCAAGTTTACATCGATAACTATTATCCATATTTCCTAAATTAATTAAATATCTATCGTGTAGTTCTTCACATTGTCGACCCCCAAATAAACTATGCACTATTCTTTCTTTACTTATACTATTATATCCTAACATGTTAGCAGCAAATTTTGATATATACGACCGTTGCGATCCCGTGTCATATAAAATTCTAACATTTCGTACGATATCCCCATTGTATATGCGTACAACCAATGTTTGGAGCAAAACCCTTTTTCTAGAAGTTGTATTCGCAAGCATACAATCTTTATTAGGAGTAGAATCCTCTTTAGAATTATCGCCTAAATTAATTTTATCCTTTTCTATGCACATGAACTGGTGGTGACTTTTCCCACAATGAGTACAATTAGTTTTAATTTTACAAGCTTTAGCCAAGTGGTTGGCATTGAAGCATCGAAAGCAAGCTCCTTTTTTTAATAAAGCATCTTTTCTCTTCGCGAGTGTCATTTTCCATACCGCTCTACAATTTTGACTACGGTGTTTATTTTCGCAAAAAACACACTGTTCTTCCAATTTTTTATCATCTGCATTATACAGTTCGGCCGCCGTAGGAAGGGAAAATTTTTTATCTTTACGATCGAATCTAAGTTCTCTATTTACTGAGACATCTTTATCGAAAGAAAACCCACTCTTAGCCAATTTGACCTTTTGCTCCATTTCAACTTCAATTTGTAAAAATTTCATTAAAGTATCTAATTTATTAATTCCCTGATCTTTATCTTTATCATTAACAGATAAAGTGCCAAGATGTCTTTCCCATAATTTAAGAATATCTGAAGGCAATGCTGATTCGACCAATGGATATAAAATCGAAGAATAGTTTTCGCTCGATACTCCTAACATTTTTAATGACCGAAGGTATGTTTCTATTTTATCATACAACTTAACAAGGGACAGTCTCTGGCCTTGTCCTAAAGAATTATTAATAACTAATCCTAGTACTTCGCGTATGTATACTTCGATTAAAATATCTGTTCTACCGAACCGTGCCTTCAACGATTGTATCGCCTCTGGATAGCTATCGGCTGTAGGGGGGAAAGATTCAACAATTTCCCTTGCCCTAGATCCCTTTTGGGTAGACTGAATTAGATACTGAATGTTGTCCTCATTAACAATATCCGGATCTTCGTGGATTTTTTCAAATTGCCCCCAAAAAGATAGCCAATTTTTGATATCATCATTAAAGGCTTAAGCTCTAATTTAGGCAATTTAAACTTTCTTCTTGTGGCCATACTGTCTAATGACAAAGAGGTATCCTGATTGCTCTCTTTTTCTAATTTTTTGATGTATCTAGATAGTTTATTTTTATTTTCCCAGTAATTTATATTATACTTGTCTATTTGCTCATATTCCGAATCGAAGGCGTCTTGTTGACAATTTTTATCTTCAGATAAATTATCTAAAATTTTATTATCTATTAATGAGAGCTCTTCATGTTTTGATTCTAACCTATCTAAAAGAGATGACAGACTATCGATATCATCACATTTAGCCTGCAAAGTATCTTCTATTTCTTTTATCAACTTTGTGAAGTTGGAACGCACCGGCGTCCTTGATTTCTTTAATTTATCCATTCTTAATGTTCAATTCTAGTTAACTAACTTCTAATTAACTTTCTAATCTCTAATTCCAATCATCTACGGAGCCACCGATCCCGGCAGGGATGCCAGTTATGTGGCAACTCCAACTGCCTATATTACTAATTCAATTGAGAGTTGCAACATGTAAATAATCAATTTCAAATGTAATTGATTTCTAATAAATTTAGTAAGAAACAACTTTTCTTACCTCTAAGTTCCAAAAGGGACATCGGTGCTCCGCGATCATCATAGTTCCTTATATTTCAAAAAACTAAATCCTTTTTCAGCATGAATACACTATTGACTCAAATAAATTCAAGATATTAGAAGACATGACGATTTAATTGATAAATCACAGCACGAACACAAATAAGACGACGAACAAATTATTATATACAGCTTTTCAGACGAGCGACACGCTCTCTTACAATCATAATCAATACTAAACTTAAACTTAGAGTTCAAAAACGAAAGTTCTAAAAAAAAATATTCAAGAACAGTTACAGGAGAGAAGAAAAACATAATGTTGCGCGCACGCGCCAGCTTCATTGTCTCTTTTCAGCTAATCAGAGCACATTCCTACCTCTACATTGCGTAGATGCTTTTTACGTTTCAAAACTTTCAGAAGTAAAGGGGGTTTTGGATGATGCAACAGGAAATGAATTCCCAATTACAACAACTGGAAATTCATTTGTAAGCTCAACCTACAAATGAATATCTGTCTTTTCGTTGACAGATCTTGTGGTACGAGTGAAAATAAAAATAGGGCAGAATTATTTTTCTTAAAATAAAGTACTGAAATATTTGAAAATTTGCATGCTGGAAAGGGAGAACTAACAATTTTGGAAGGAAGGGATAGATTATTTACTTATTGCACTAGAGAGCAACAAGTAGGACAGCAGAATTTTTTTAAATATAAAAATACAGATTTTAAATTTCCTTGTATGCTGTGGGTGGAGAAGAGTAAATTTTGAATGAGGAAGGAGAGAATTTAGATGATCATTATTTATTTATTATTATTAGAAGCAGTGATGAGTAAATAGGAGGACAGATGTCTTTTCTTTAAGAAAATAAAATAATAAAGAGATTTAAACAATTTGAAACACAGCATGAGGGTGAGAGGGGGGGGGGGGGGTAGGGTAAGGGGAAGCAGAAATTTTTTAATGGAGAAGGTATTTAGATGATTTATTTATTGCTATTAGTAAATAACAAATACAGCAATTTTTTTTTTTTGAGAAATAGAACTTTAATGATTTAAAACTACGTATGCTGGGGTATCAAAGGATATAATTGCTTATTTGCTTACTGTTACTATGCAGTAGAAATTAGAACAATTGAAAAATGGGTGAAATTGACTTTTGGTCAAGAAAAGTGCTGTTTGATGTGGTATCGAACATCTAGAAAAATTGTACTGGAATAGTAAAAAAATTTTATTGTTGTTTCATATTTCCTGCAACATGTATTTGAAATAGTTAGAATAAAATTTTCAAAAAGTCTCCTTTTTCATAAAATAGTTGCCTATTTGTCAGAAATAGTTGCTTTTAAAGCCTTTTTTGCTTAAAAAAGTTGCCTTAGTCTCCTGAAGCTGAAAATAGTAGCATTTTAGTAGCAAATGGCAGCCCTGAGATAGGTGTTTTCTATCTATTTATTGCAACTACAAGGAGAAAAACAGAGCATTTTTGTAAGTAAAAACTTGGGGATTGATTATAAAAAACATTAAACAGTTATTAAAAATAAATGCTGGAGTGTGGGAAAGATAGCAGAAATTTCAGAGGCGGAGGCTGAATTTACATATTTTATGGTTATTTATTAATTATACCTAAAAAATAACAAACAAAGCAAATTTGTTTGTAAAATTTTAAAAGCTTTTAGGTATTTTAGCCATTTTGTGCCAGAGCGGGGGAGGGGGAATGAAGCATAAATTTCAGAGATAGGAGAAAATTGAGAAAAATGGTTACTTATTTAACAATACAAAGAGAGAATTTTTTTTCTATTGGAATTTCAAAGGTATTGTACATTGTGTGATAGAGGCAAAAAGAGGTGTGTGTGTGTGGAGGGGGATAAAAAAATTTGGAAATAATCTAATTTAATGAATTGGATGATTTATTATTAATTCATACTAAATGTAAATGTTGAAAACTTTAAAAAAATAAAGATTTAACATTTTCTATGCTAGAAGGCAAATGGAAGAAGGAGACGTTTTGCATGTTGTGTGTGTGTGGGGGGGGGGATTTATCTGACTGATTATTTATGTATTTTATTGATTATTTATATCCTTTATTTTGTCCTTAATCTGCAGTAACAGCAAAAAGAGACAAAAAATAAACTTTTTTAATGATTTTAAACTATATATTTTGAGGGATGGGGTGCAAATTTATGCAGGTAATGGAATTAGATGATTTGTGTTAAAAAGGAGAAAATAGTCGCCAGAATATAAAGTGGAAAATTCTCCTTCCTGTAAAAAGAAAATATAAAACAAGAAAGTTATAAATTAATAAAAACTTACCCCTCATTTGCCCTGCCAACCCCTCCCCCGGCACCCCCCAATCACATTTACCATTCACCCTCTCCCCGGGAAGAAATGTTTTCAGGCCATCCTCTTCCCGCGACTCCTTATCAAAGGTCAACGGCCTGCAAAGAAACACGATTGCTCAGCTCCCAGAAAAAAATCTCGTTGCCTCACCCCTCCCCAAAAAACTGTGCCAACTCAAACACCCCGTCACGTGATGAAAGGTCAACGATCTGCATGTCAGAGCGATGCCTCGGCTTCGGGAAAGCGTGTCTACCCTTCCTCCAAAAAAAGTGCAAAAAACGAACTCAAACAGCCCGTCACGTGACAAAGGTCAACGACATGCAAAGAAACACGATTTCTCGGCTTCCAGAAAAAATCTCGTCGAGTCCCCTTCCTCCAAAAAACCATATTAAAACAAACTCAAACAACCCGTGACGTCACAATCACAGGTTAACGACCAGCATGCTAACACGATTCTTCGGCTCCCGGGGAAAATGTTTGCGAGTCGCCCGCCCAAAGAAGACAAGATGGAAACGATCGAAAACGAGAGGAGCAGTAGAGTGACGTCACGATCCGGGTCAACGACCGGAACAGCATTGCGTCGCCTTGGCTTCCCGAAAAAAATGTTTGCGAGTCGCCCACCCAAACAGGATGCGGTGGAACGATCAAAAACGAGGAGAGGAGTGACGTCACAGTTTAATATATATACGTTTTATGGGAGAACCGTATAGGATAGATTATGCGAAATGAAACTCGTCTGAGCTCAGAAGCAGAGTTTAAAATATTTTCCATACTAAAATGTAAATCTGAAAAAAAAACTTTTTTTGACGAGCATGACTAGGAAGACCGTTCAAAATTTTTTCAAGCCTAAAGTCTGAGTTAACAGTATTTTTTTTTTTTCAGATTTACATTTTAGTCTGGAAAATATTTTTTTGCGAGAGATATATAAGCTTTACCATTTCCTCTCTTCATCTAGTTTTTAGACTCTTTCATCGGGTTACCAACATCTGTGTATGCCGTTTGCAATTCTCGCTCTCTTGCTATACACAGATCCATTTGGAACGTCGCTCTAGCCTCCCGACTCGCTCGGCGCGAGTTTTGAATCCTCGGCTCATGGGATACAGCAGTTCTTCGAGCTCCAGTAATTCCGAAGACTATTACGAGGACAACCTTACGTGACCCTTCTCAGAATGCAAAGACATCATCGACAGGAGCAGTCCTCAGGAAAAGGCGGATGTTCTTCGTTCATACAGATGGTCGCAAAAGGAATTGAATTCGGAAATGGAACTCGAACAAGAAATCTAGGACTTGAAAAAGCAACTCAAAGACTAGATATGTATGCATTCAATGCGACGACATGGTGGACCTGTTTGAAGAGTAAATTTCAATTGAGGCAGAATTGTTAGTCAACCAATGTCCAACTCAAACTAAAAAAAATTAAATTGTATTGCTAGCCAGGGTCACAAAAAATTTTTTAAGGTATAAGCTTTAACTGTTAACTCATAATTTAGTCTTAAAATTTTTAGAACGGTCCTTCTAGTCTTGCTCATAAAAAAAAATTCCTTTCAAACGTACCACCTGCCTTCCCCCTCCCGCGTTTTTCCATTTTCTTCGTCCAAAATTTCGAACCTGTTACAGTTTCATCCTCATCTCCCCACACCGGATTCTCATGTCCCGTTCGAGGCGAGATCAACGTGGATCGAAACACGGCACTCGAATCGGAGAACGGTATGCTCCTCGTCCGACTGAAATCGCTTCAAAAGTACAAAGAGCTCGCCCGATTCCGAGGGGTCGATGACGAACAACGACGATGTTTGCGTCCCGATTCGAGAGGTGGAAGAGGAAAGGAGGGGGGTCGCCGATCATCCCCACTTGAAAAAAATTGAAGCGTTGTACAAATTCATTTTATATTTGCACGGTTGGTCGCACGATCCAGCCTGCAAAAAAAATCGATCAATGGAATCGTCATTTCCATCCAACCATTTCCATCAACTCCAAGAAGAACACGAAACCTTGGCGATGAAACTGTCTTCTTACCAGAACGCGATAGAGACCACTGCCCTCTGAAACAAGACATAGCGGACGTCCCGATCGAACCTAAGGGCCCGCCACTGGAAAAAAAGACGTGAAAATTGAACGACTGCAGGCACAACTCGCGTATCAGGCTCACTTGCATCTCAAAGACCTCGAACACAAAGACTCGGAAACAGAACGCCTGCATCTAGAACTCGTGAAACAGCCTCACTTGCATCTGAAAGACATCGAACGCAAAAACTAGGAAATTGAAAGCCTGCATCTGGAACTCCAAGACTTGCAGAGTCGCATGCGATCTGCCTAAGACGCAGCAGCATCCTCTTTTCACGACGCGGAACGCTGCTGCGAGCATCGGGTACACCTCGAGCAAAAAGAATCTGAATTCGATCGCCTGCAAAAGCAAGTCTGGGACACCTTTCAGACGAAGTGCGACGACATGCATCGCCTCCAAACGCAAATCGAAACCTATCGCGCAGTTGCATCGAGAGGACATCCGGCACAAAAACACGGCCATCGAACGCCTGCAGCACGATCTCGAACAACTCGGTCACGAGCATCGCGAAGCCCTCAAGCAAAAGGACACAGAAATGGAACGCCTGCAGGCTCAACTCCTCGACCTGCAGTAAAAGGATCAACCATCCTCCCTTCTCGTCCACACGAACCTGTCCACCTTGCAGCGAAAAAACTCAGAAATCGAATGCCTGCATCGAAAAGACCTCCGACACAAAGACGACGCGATCGAACGCCGGCTGAAAAAAGAAGTCCTGCTGCGGAAATGGAACGCTTACATCGCGAACAACTCGACGAGAAGTAGGAGCACATGGAACACCTGCGAGACGAGTTCCTGGAAACGATGGCTTTCGCGACCGAACAGGTCCACTCGCTGCGAGAAGCCCTGTTTCTCAAAGACGCGGGAGCCAAACGCATGCGGGCACATCTGCTGGAGCAAAATCGCCAGCAAAACGGAACGTGCGAATGCACGACCGCGGAAATGAAACGAATGGCAGGAACAGAGTCGCGTCCAAAACGGAATCGGCGAACGCGTGACCTCGGAAACGGAATGCATGCAGACGGAACTCGTCGACTACAGTCGCGCGCAGAAGTATACGTGCGAACGCTTGAGGGCGGAAATGCAAAAGCTGAAGAGACTAAGACCCATGCCCCGCCAAAATGTGGAAACGTGTTGTGTTGAAAGGGAAGGAAGGGAGCAAAGACTGAGTACGTCATTAAAAACCCAATTTAAAAAATGATTGTAGATGACTTGGAGCAGGGTTCAAAATATTTTCAAAAACTAAAGTCTGAGTTAACAGTTAAAGCTTATACCTCGTGAAAAAAATTATTTTTTGACGTCCCAGATTTGGAGCAGCGTTTAAAATTTTTTCAAGTTAACAGTTAAAGCTTGTACCTCATTTTTTTACGGGTTATAAGGCTCAATCGATGGAAAGAAATTAAAATTTACAGACAAATTTTTGAACCCCTTTTTCCCTTTCTACAAAAAGCGTTCCTGATCAAGATTGCCCAGGTAACTGAGGTTCAAGAAAAAATAAGTCTTGGAGCAAACATGCAGACTCGCTTGCGGGAATAAAAAGAATTGGAAGTTCAATGCATGCAGGTCAACTCTTTAAACAGAGTCGTTTGCACCGGGAAGCCCTCCAAAAGAAAGACGTGGAAATCGAACGCTTGCAAAAAGAATTCTCTGAACAAAGTTGCTTTCAAAATGAAATCTGAGAAAGCATGAACGCGGAAATGGACCGATTAATAACCGCGATACAGGAAAGAAATCTTATCAAGTTCTTGATATGCTCAATGAAACAAATACTGTCGGCCGAATAGAACTCGCAAGAATCAAAAGAAAACATATATCTATGGAAATTAAAGATCTCAGAAAAGAAATCTTTAGTCTCAAGAGACAACTTGAGTCATTTTTAGAAACTGACGGGGAAAAATTAAAGAAATAAAGCTAAAATTTTAAATGGACCGAGATATGTATTGGGGTGCTGACTATTGCTGAATGAAAACAAGTGTGTTTGCCTCTGAATTTTCTTTTTTTTTACATTATATAAGCTTTTCAACTCAACCTCCTAACACTTTCGCTTACATTTTTTTACTCAATATGCTAAAACAATTAAACCCGCTGTCTGGTTACTATCATCGTTTGAGGAATTTTAAAATCCCATTTACTTGTCCGCACTGCGATGAAACCCTATTCTCCAAAAATTACAAAAAACATTGCAATCCCTGTCAAAAACTCGATTCCAAAATCCAACACGTCTGGTGCCACGGACGCACCTGTTGGAAGAAGAATACCAAATATGAAAACATGAAGCATCTATTTCAATGTTTCAAAGGATTTGTGATTCCCTTAAAAAATCCTCCCGTACGAGAGCCCCCTCTTGACAGTTTGGAAATGTCTATCTATGATATTGAAACCTTTACCCTCTTTCACCTGACTCCCGCGTGTGCCCGAATAGAGATTTTTTCGGTCGCCTCGAACTTCCAGTATTGCATCCAACGTCCGACGGCCTACCGATCTATATTCGAGTCACCTGCTGAATGGTGGGATGAACCCGAAGCTCTTTTCTTTGCAAGTGATGCCTTGAACCTCGCGGACTCTTGCATTCGGAAATACCTCCCGGGAGGATCGGAATGGTTTCATTTACAAATTCACGTGGTCCTTTTACCTTTCTGATGTTGGTGCGACGGAGGACCGCAGAAGGTAGCTCGTCACAGGCAGAACAGACGCGCGGTTGCCCCCAATAGGTCATTTCAAGTAAAACGCTTGGGAAAAATTTAAAATTCACAAAGAAGACAGACGCTGCCAAAATTTTTCGTGCATTCATAGCAATCGTATAGATACGCCGCTGCATTTAATAAATACGATTGGTTATGTGACCAATCGAAAGTCTGAATACCACGTGTCTGCCGATGTGAAAACAGACTCGAACCATTTCTGTATAAACGTGACCCTTCGGGAAAAATTCAATTGGGTTCTGGCAGATTTATGGGAAGAGGGTTTCATGCAGCTCTTTGTTCAGGAATGCAAGCAACTCAGCGCTGACAAACTAACCCCTTTTGCCTCGTGCATTAATGGATCTTGGAAAATATACGTGAAACATTTTCCAAAAATTCCAAAGGATCTAGTTTTCCCGTATCTAAGCATTTTTTTCCAACCATAGGACCTACCGATAACCTATCGGACTAACCGATCGGACGTATTTGCATTTTACCAAAGGTCGAAAATTATACTTTGAAAAGAAGGAACGAGATAAAAATGATTGGGGCCGCATCGGCGCAAAATCTGGAAATATCTTTTGTAAAGTCATTGAAAATGAATTGATTACGCCCGCATACTCCCAACAAAGATATTTTAGGATGGTGGAGCCAGTCATGCATCTAATAGCCGACCTGGAGCAGGAAAATGATGTCTTGAAATCAGAAAATTGTGCATTGAACGAGTAAAAGCTGAAGAGGAAGGCCGACAAAGAGAATCAATCGAAGAAACCTCGATTAGAAGAAAATATAGACGTCATCGTGACAAGATTGTTGAATGAGCTCATTGAAACCTTATCAAAAAATGTAACTATCAATTATGTATGTATCAGCCAAACTTAATCATTCGAAAATTTTTCCAGAATGAAGTCTAAGCTCAGACAAAAGCTTTATAGCCGAAATTTTTTTTTTGACAAACATGACTTGGAGCTTATAAAATATTTTTCAAAACTAAAATCTGAGTTAATTGTCTAAGTTTATAACACCCCCCCCCAAAAAAAAAAAAATTAAATTTTTTTATATTACATAACCCCTTCCATCTTCATAGCTTTACCATTTTATACACATTTTTTTACAAACTATGTCAACCTAAAACAGACCAATCGATCGTTACTTCCAACGCTTGTCTTATTATTTTAAAATCAAATTTACTTGCCTTCACTGCGATGAAACTCTATCGTCCAATGTTTGCGCAAAACATTGCAGAAAACATCAGCTCTATTGCTAACTTCAATGCTTCTAGTGTCGTGGGAAAATGTCCTGGGAGAAGCAAACCAAAAGAAAATATGCAAAAAATCTGCTCGATTGTCTCAAAGCCTTCATAACTCCCTTCTTAAAACCGGCTCCACCTCCTCCTATTGTCCAAGATCTCGTCAACGCCATGGGCTAACTGAGCAAACGGCAGTCAGCCTGCGACGGCATGTTCACCAAAAGGGACTGAGAAAACCAATCACTTCTGGATCTTCACGAGTTCCTTCAAAACTTTCGGCTCTACGCCTGCCTGTTTTGGGACGGGGGGCATCATGAAACTCATCCACCAAGAGTACCAGTTCACAAAACCTCAAATTTTGGCCCAGTCGAACCTGGATCGGGACGAGACGGGGCTCTGGCGAATCGCCGTCAAACCCCTCCCGAACATACGGTTCAACCATGTGCTATTCGTTGCCAAGCATTTCCGACCCATCACCGGATCGGGTCGTACGACGGAGCACTATCTCCACGTCACTCGAGGCATGAAACTCTATTTCGAGCAAAACGACTCCCTGGTCTGGTCACATTAGACGACCAGACGTGGGGTCGACTGCAGGCGGAGCTAGGCAATTTGTTCTATGACGTCATGTGCGAGGAATTCTGTATTCCCTCCTCTTTTCAACAAAAAGTGTTAAACTGCATCCATCCCTTCCTGCTTCGAATTGCCGAGTTTGTGCAGGATCTGGATAACAAAGGTGCGCACTCAACTCGACGAACAGAGTCGCCTGCATCTCTAAACCCTCCAACAAAAAGACGTGGAAAAGGAATGCATACAAACGCGACTCCACGAACAGACTTGCCTGCATCACGAAGCCTTACAACAAAAACACGCGGAAATGGAACGCATGCGGAACGAATTCATGGAACAGAGTCGCCTGCATCACGAAACCCTCCAGCACAAAGACGGGGAAATCGAACGCGTGCGGAACAAATTCATGGAACAGAGTCACTTGCATCACGAAACCCTCCAGCTCAAAGACGGGAAAATCAAACGCGTGTGGAACGAATTCACGGAGCTTAATCGCTGGCATCGCGAAACCCTCCAGCACAACGACATGGAACTCGAACGCATGCACCGCGAAGCCCTTCCGCAAAAAGACGCGGAAATCGAACGCCTCCATTGAGAAGCCCTCCTAGAAAAAGACAGAAATCGAACGCCTGCAGTGATGACTCGAACAACATGCCGCCGAAATCGAACTGTTCAAAAAAGCGCTCAGGAAGAAAGGCACCGAAATGGAACGCATGAGAAAAGAATTCTTCGAGCAGAGTCGCGTGCAAAAGGAAATGTGCGAGCGCATGAACACGGGAATGGAACGCTTGCGGCAAGAAAGCACGAAGCAGAGTCGCCTGCTAAAGGATAGCGCGGAGCTTAGTCGCCAGCAAATGGAACATTGCGAACGCATGAACGCATAAATCCACAGCCTAAAAACACTTTTTCAGGAAATAGATCACGCCCCCCAAATTCTCGAAAAGTTTCACGAAACGGGCAGAATGAAAAGAAAACACAAACTACCGTTGTTGGAAACTGACAGAAAAAATCAAAGAAATGAGAAAGAGGGGGAGGGGGGATCGCTGACTGTTGTTGTATGAAGATCGGGAACAATTTTTTTTTACCCACGAGGCGGTTTATTCCCGATCTTCATACAACAATGGTCAGACCTCTTAATTTTTATAATATAATATATAATATTATTATTAATTTTTTTTAACCGATACGTTAAAATTTTTAACGTTTTCTTCGTTCTTCTCTTTAATATGTGTGCTAGGGAAACGTCCTCGTGTGAGCTTTTCACATATTATAGAAAGTCAATGGGATTCCCATTATAAGCGAAAGGTGAAATCTAACACCTCAAAACAGGTTTCATCAGCCCCAGGAAAAAAATGGCAGACGAGCCTTCTTCCAAAAAAGGGTGCAAAAAAAACCCATTCCAAATGGCCTGTTACGTGACTTCCACTCAACTGGACTGAGATCTGATGTCCAGACACCAAACCTTATATCCAATACAAATTTTTTGGCGGTACATAAACCTTCATGCTTTCCGCGTTCCTCATTCCTTCTTCCGGTTCTTATCCTCGTGTAAACTACATATTCCTTAGCTCTGTTCCCTTTCCAACGTCTTCCTCAGTCATGCCCTCGTGACCCCTCGACTCGACTCATTTTCAATAAAAACTTGTTTCAAAGTTTGCGCGTCCTCCCCGAATCCTCGAAACCCTATTGTCCCTTGCACCCGATGGCTCGAAAGGGCCGCTTTCGCGTACTGCATTCCCATAAACACGGAACAACAATCGAAAAAAGAAAACGAGTCATCGCGTAAAAAAGTCCTTTTCAAAATTGTTTTATAACGTGCCACGAAAAAATGGGGCGTAGCGTACTGTGTAAACAGAAAGTCCTTTGAAAAAATTTTCCAATGTTGGTTTCCAACACTTTGCAAAAAAATGGGCTAATGGTAAAAACTGGAATTTCCAGCTTTTACTTTTGGCTCCTTTTATGGCACTTTTATCACACTGCACGAAACGGTGTTTTTTTAAGTTTTTTTTTCAGTTCATTTTCCTTATCTTCCTCGGCACATTTCCTTTTTAAAGTCTTTTATCCACGTTTCAAACAGTCTTCCTTCCTTTTTATCGCATTCTTCAATCTGCGACATGTTGCTCCCGACGACTTCTTTGACGTAATCAAATTTCAGGACAGTCTTTTCTCGTGCTCCAACAGAAGCAAGTTGAGCAGAGCCGAGAGCTTAATCACCCACGCTTCGTATCGTCACCTGCCAGAATTCGCAACGTCCTTCATCTTGCAGTTGGCCACATCCCTCACTCACTTTTGGTTCCGTTTGGTCAGTAAAGCTACGTCCTCGGTACACAAATACACTTTACGGTTCGTCCCGACTGCCCCTAAATTGCAGTAAAAGAAAAGGCTTTTGGTGAACAAAAGTCGAAACAACATGTTGAAATGAAGGAAAGAAGCCTGCCGCCGCTTCTATTTATACTCGGCCGTGAAGCTCTGCCCATTCAGAAAAACAGTTTTTTTCTTTTTTTAAACGTGTACAACGTTGGTGAGCTACCCAACGCAAAAAATGGGCTGAAAAAGCAATTGGAAAACCAATTACTTTTTCAGCACATTTTTTTTGCATCTTTAAACTCTGCCATGCAAAAGCAGCAGCATGATAAAGATTTAAAGTTTATCAGTCCGTTTTAAATGATTTTTACTGTTGTTTATCCAAGTCGCATATAAAATGCCCGTAGGATACTGACTCTCTTTCAAGTGTGGCATGCCGTCGAGAATGTTAATCGCCACCACGTAACCAATCCACAGAAACATATATAGGTTTCTGGCCTCGGGTCCTTCATCTTTTCCAAGCACGTTCAGCAAAGCATGGTGCTTGATAACCCAACTCTCCCGAGTCAAGTTATGGATTATTTCCGGCAGGATGTCACCCATATTGCAGCTGGCGACCTTATCAAACCATATGCGAAAGTGGGCTCTCCTCACCACGATCGCGATGTCTCCCGCGTGATAATAGACTTTTTCGTTACACCCGATCCCCGCAAGGACGGAACAGCAATCCGACAGGTGCAACTTAAGCAGCATGTCGACACAAACTGAACGCTTCACCAGTTGCGACAGTCTCTTTTATAGATGAGAACGTGATCATCACGTTTTCAGTGCCAAGGTTGGGAAGCGAAACGACGCAAAAATATGGGCTAAAGAGAAATGGAGGCATCCATTTCTCTTTAGCCCATCTTTTTGCACTTCATCGCTGTTTTTTTAACGCAGCATGAGAAGGTAGAAGTAGTAATAGTTCTTACCTAGTCCTTTTTCGGAATAAATTCTTGGGAGCAATTTCCTTGCAAGACGATAATTTTTTTTTTCGACGGGATACTTGAAAACCAAAATATGACGCAGTTTTCAAATTCATCCTCCACGCGAAATCTTTTTTTAAACGGCAGAGTAGCATTCATGGCAGCAGACAAATTCAAAGGTTCTGGTTTTTAGCGTTCGATGGTAATTTCATCTTCTTCTTCATCATCTTCGTTTGGATCGTAATGCGAGTAGGTCGGAGAGTAGGGCAGGGCGTAGTGCCGGTTAGAAGTGCCGAGCGGCGGCGATGGTGGTGACATGGGGCTATATTCCATAGCAGCAGGAAGATTGGGGATTCGAATTGGTAGCGGTGGCAACAGGTCTCATCGGGACGAGAGGCGGGGGCGACTGGGCAGAGTAGCCAGCAGCTGCAAGGTCAGTAGATATAAAGGTTGGCTCGTTTCTAAGGACTCCACCCCGCCCACTCTCGTTGCTATGAGGGGTCATACGTCACAAGAATCCCAATTCTCTGTGGGCCTGCTTTCTTTGAACGCTCTCTATCGCCTAAAGATGATTTTATTAGAATTTGGTTGACCAAAAGGGACTTTTATTTAATGGTCAGTGTGTTCCAACAGGCCAATATATTGTTGCCAGAAATAAACACCCAAGAATAAGAAGAAAAAGATGATTTTAATTTGGTAAATGATAATGAAAAATGCAATTTGCCCATAAAAAGTGACTATGAAAGTGACGGTTTAAAATATATAGCCGGATATCTGGCGATAAAACACCTGGATGAATTATCTTATCTTGGGAATAAGACTTTCAAATTAAATTTAAGTTTACAAACTCCCTCGTGGATAAATTCGCTTTCTTTCGGAGGGCTCATACAGCATTCTGAACGATGGGCGGAGGAAACAGCCATTATGGAAAATTATTTTATTTCATATAATAAAGATACATTCAATAACAGGAAAGATATTTTAAAGAAAACTGTTGAATATATATCATCGAAAACACTCAATTTAAATATAGACAATAAGTTAATAACTTCTTTTTCTAAATTTAAAATTTTTATATAATATATGTAAAATATTTAAATGCTAAATCAGAAAATATGAAATCAATAAAAATAAAATAAAAATTTGGCAATAGAGATAGTGGAGAAAAAAAAATTGAGAAAAAATATTGTGTAGTTGTTGATCTTCTATTATTGTTTTAATAGTTTCATATGTTGTATATATTTTTTATGTTTTTCACAGCTTAAAAATATTTTAAAACTTATTAGTTTTAATAAACGCAATTCTGAGAAGTTAGTGTTCTGTTTTTTTTTTCTAATTTGTAGAAATTCCACATTAAAACATACATTTTAATTAAGGGGTTACATATGTTCTAAAAAAAATCAATTTTTATTCAACGGAAATTGAATCCTTATAGTGTGTAGAATTATTATTTTATTTTTTTATATTTTTCCAATACGTTTAAAAATCAAAATTTTAGACGAAAAAAAAATCAAATAGCGCGATTTTCTTATTTTTCAAAAAATTGAGCCGATCGACCTTATCCACAACCTTATTGTTATTTTACAAGAAGAAACTGCGATTTTAATAATTTTTTGTTTCTACAGGAAGTTAGGATACTACCCATCGAGCCAGGATATTTTGATATTCAGGTTAACCGGTTGTAGGTTTCCGACGCCATATGTGACAAATTTTAACAAAGAAAATATTTTTAAATACTGGAAGCCATAAAAAACAACGTGGAATTATTAATTTTTCAATAATTAATTCTACTTCCTTAAAAAAAAAAAAAAAAAAAAAAAAAAAATCCAAAATATCAATTTTTTACCACCGAGAACATATCTAACACCTCAAATGAATTTCAACTGCGACTCACTATTTTACTAATTTAATAAATATTCTAAAACAAAACTTTGGAAATAAGCAATTAATAATTAAGATATATGTATAATAATAATAAAATAAGAGAGAGAAAATAAGAACTATACTGCAGCTATAATTTTACATATTTATTATTTTGAAAAATTGTTTTATTTTATTTTCCTCCAATGTCACTGTAAAGATTTTAAAATTTAATAATTTTCTTCTATGTAGTTTTAAAAACTAAGGTCTCTTCTTTCTTTACACGTATTAAAAAAGTATTAACATTTTTTTTTTCAATTAAAATTGACGTAAATTCACAGTTATGCAATAAATCTCAAGCATTAGATTTGTGAACATACTACCAAGTTTGATACGCATTTTGATAACTATTTTATAATATTATTATTTATTTTATTAGTTATACGTATATAAATTCCATAATCCCCAAAATATTTTTTATTTCAAAAGTGTTCTTTCAGTTTTCTCTTATTTTTTCATACTTTTATAGTTTATATCCGTATAAGCACTGCTGTATGATACTTTTCAAAATAATACTGTGTAAATACTATATATATTATAAATATTGCAGTTTCTTACGAAATTATGCTTAAGCAATTTACAAATTCAACTTACGTAAAATTCAAGTTATGTAAAAGTTTACGGAACGCATTGCTTACATAAACCGGAGGATGCCTGCATAACAAACTATATTGCGCTAAGCCATAGTTTCGGTTTCAGCAAGGGTATGGGATTCTGACCTTGGATTCTTGTGACGTAGAAGAGCGAAACCCCTCCGATTGGAGAAAAAGTTACGGGCCAACCTGTATATCTATAGGGCATTCCAATAGATGGCAACGAGTCACGTGAGTCCATGTTTTTTCCGCGATTTTACAAACCATCACGCGTAGAACGATTGGAGACGATGTCGAATGGTGATTGGTCGACTGCCCGATACGAGGTAGGAGGAGCTTAATGCGCTTGAAGAGGATATTTTTCATTTCGTTCAAGATTCATAAGAAAGTCTGATCTTGCATTTTGCATATTCATGTTTGCTTTATTTTTAATGATGCTTAGGACATATTAAACGTGTCTAACAAAAAATTATTAACTTAATCCAATTAAAAGAAAACAATCCATATGTACAAGTATAATTTGAAACAGCAAATCAAATACTTCTAGCCCTTGTATTTTCAGAGGTCATTATCTAATTCAACTCTTTTTTTTTTTTTTTTTTTTTTTTTTTTTTTTTAATAAGAAAAATAAAACATATTTTAATTTTAAAGGTTGGTGAAAACTAATTTAAATTTGTAGTAGCTTGTATGCATTTTTTAAGGGAAAAAACTTTACGTCCAGCATAATTTATTGATACATAACAAACCTTACATAAAGTTAAACATATTTAATTTATAAATTATTATATTCTTTAATATCTATAATCTATAACTTCCAATTTTCAAATAAAGATTACATGTTTACAATTTTTTTTTTTTTGTAATTTTTATTTTAAATTTTATTTATAGTAAATACTAAGTACAATTAGCTAGAATTAAACAAAGAAAAACATATTAAACATTATTTCACAAGAATAAACTGAAAGCACAGCAAATAAATGTTAGCTTTCTGAATGTTTATTATTATTTTTTTAATAATCATAATTGAATTAATAAACGAAAATAAAATTACTAGGTTGTTAAAAACTTTTTGAACTGTACTATTTTATAAAATCAACATATACTTAAGCAATGCAGTTTACAGATTTTTATATAGTTATTTATTTCATAAAATCAATATATACTTAAGAAATGAAGATTTCAAATTTATATATACTAGTTTTAAAATTTTTACTGAACTTAAAGGTTTATTAAACAAACTATTTCCTTCATATCTTTAAGTCAAGACAGCGTAAAATACAAAATTTTCATATAAATTCATTTAATTTTGGAATTATTTTTTTCTTTTTACAATTAAAAGCTTGCAAACATTGCATGTATCCACTGCCAAAATTTAACTGAAAAAAAAATTCATTCAGTATTTAAATAATTTAAAAAGCTAATACAAATTACACTTAAACACCTAAAATCCATGCAACTTCTAAGCCGTTAAAAATACACATACACATGTAAATTTATTTTTGTATTTAAATAATTTAAATGGTTTATTACAAAACACACATAAATCCTCCAACATGTAATAATAATTGTCACAAAATGTGTAGTGGCGCCATCTGTTCGTAAAATAAGCAATTAATCATTCAACATTTTTTTTTCGCAAAATAAAAATAATGATAACTATATTTATTATTACTAGTGTTAGATAGATTTATCTTGTTTACTTTCACTATTATTATTTGTAATACAGTTATGAAATGATGCCATTGTTTGTTTTATTTAATCTATTTATAATAATTTAGTTTGGTTGTTATTGTTTTTAGCCTAAATGTACCAAAATTAACATGTAAAATCATGAAATCAATACAATCCCTGTATATGATTTTCTGCTATTCCAATTTTCACAAAATTCTTGGGATCATGGTGACATTAAAATATATATTACTGATGTAGACGGCATATACAATTTTTTTTTAATAAATAGATTACTGATGTAGACGACATATGCAAAAAAATAAAAATAAATAAATAAATAAAAAGAAGAAGAAGCAGAAACAGAAATAAAAACAAAAAGTCCTAGCTTCCGGATTTTAATAGTTACCAAAAACGTTTTGTTTCTATCTATTACACATTATTAATAACAAATAACATTAACATACATGTAATGTTTGGGTTTATACAAAATGTATCAACCGAAACATAAGATCATATTTCAAGCTATGTCTACAAAACCCAAGCTTCTCTTTAACATAGATTGGTTTATTTTTCTCATAGTTTATATCTTGCTAATTAATCACAAGAGAATGTATAACAAACCTCTACGCAAAAATATTAATTATATAATAATAATATTATTTATATATTTTAATAATAATATTAATTATATATTTAAATAATAATATTTATTTATATTAATTATATATTTAAATAATAACATTTATTTATATTAATTATACGTTTAAATAATTATACTTATATAATATATTAATTGAATATATTTAAATAAAAATATTAATTAATATTAATTATACTTATTTAAATAAAAATAATAATTAAAATTTTAAATAATAAAATAATAGAAAAAAAAACTTTAAATATGGTAATCTTCCAGAACTTTATCACTACAGATCAACCAGTAATTGGTAAAAAGAATTTTAGTAAATTAATAGAGATTTTTAAGAATAATGCTTAAGTTTAAAAGTTGAAAACTTTAATTAATTAATTCTGCTAATTTGATAATCATCTGTTACTAAAGTTCTAATAAAAAAAATTTAATGAAAGTTTAGGAGTTATTGCATTTTAATAAATGTTCGTATAGTTATTAAAAAATAGCTTATATGAATTAAAATTTAATTTAATTCTTGGAATTATCTTATATTAAATTTCATTGTATGTAATAAAAATTTTTATTTTTATTTACCTTAATTATAATTATAATTTAACATTGTTTAACTTAATTCTAATTAAAATTTAATTATCTAATTGACAATAAAATATTGCAGAGCAATTGATAAAGATCAACTGATCTTTACATCAATGCTTAAGAAGCACTGTTAATAAATATTCTTTATTAACTAATTCAATAAAGATCAAAGCAAAACTGTAAAAATGTAAAAAAAATTGGAAAGGACACAACTCGAAACATCAAAACTACGAGCCTGGTGCTTTAACCACTATACAAGATCTGACACAAGAATACTTGCTTTTATTACACTTATTCATTTAATACGCTTTAACTCCTCCCCTCACCAACTACGTAACCATCTTTTAGCCAATCATCATTCGACACCGCCTACAATCGCTATACGCGTGATGGTTTGTAAAATCGCGTTTTTTCCATGTTTTTGACGTCATCTCCGGTAATGGAGCTGGCGATTTGGTGTTTTTATTGGCGTTCTTCTGGTAACCTCGTATAACGGAAGTTTGAAATGTTTATTTTTGTTGAGATAGACATATGAAACATGATAAAAATAATAACACCAGTTGTACAACTTTTAAGGAACATTATATAAGATAATATATTTAAGAATATTATCTTAATTTACATTAGAAGTTATCACCGAAATAGTTACTAATGAATAAAAAGGTTTTTTGTGCAGCTATGATCATATATATATATATATATATGTATATATATAAATGATTTTTCACTCAAGAATTTTTATAAAGCAAATGAAAATTTGTATTTACGATTAATTTCTATGTTGTGAACAGAAACTTTCATATAATTCACAAAATCGTATTTAATATAAACGCATTTTAAGAAGATTCAAACACATTTGAGTAGTAGTTAATAAAAGTGTGAAGGAGTCTTTATAAAGATTATTATTTGTAAATTTTGCTTTTGTACAGAAATTGTTTTATTCACTGTTAATATTTAAATTTCTTATTAATTCTTCATTTTTCCTAATTAGAATTTATCAAATTATTAAATCTGTGCTTAAAACATATGATATAGTTTAACAAATTCAGGATACTTTAAATTCATTAGCAACATTCATAAATCAATGTATGCCAACAAACTAGAGCTGTACTGAGTACTCAGCTAAGTTTTGGCGGAGTTTTTTTTTTTTAAGCATTATTGTCATTGTCATTATTGAATACCCCTTCCCTCTAAAAAACAAGTTTTTCAAAACTATTCTTTGTAAAAATGAATAACATGAACTGGCTTTCTTTTTAAATTTCATTTCTTAAATTTGCAATTTAAAAACAGATAATAAAGAATTTTTTTTCATTTCTATTACTTATTTTTGTAAGTCAAACAAAATAAGTAGATATTTTTTTTTGTCTAACATTGGGACAAAAATTTAAATTATCATGTTAATTTAAAATTTTTATGAAAAACCAAAGAATAAAGGGCATTAATATATCTGTAAGAAATAAAATGCTTGAATGTTAAACTTGTAGAAAGCTTTTGATCACCATTTCAATATTCCCCTCGCACCTTAATATTTATATGTAAACAATTAATGCTTATTTATTTCTTGCATTTTATTAAAAAAGGGATTGAAAGTTCTAAAAGTCAAAAGAGTCATTAATACAATTTATTTCTAATTTATGTATACATTACTCTAATGAAAAGGCAAATTTTCAACTGTAAACAAAATAGACAGAATGACTTTAACAAAACCTGCAAGAAATTAAACTTATATCAAATGTCAGAGCTGTTTATACAGAGTTAATCAGCAGAAACTTTCAAAATGTTATCCGTTTCAGGGGTCGATACAGGAAAAATTTGGGGCCTATTTAGGGTCCCTTCACAAAAATCAATTTAATAAAATGGTTCCCTTCACAAAATTCTATTCCATAAAAACTTACTATTTATTATTTACTTATTATTTTGTGATTTTTAAAATGCGTAATTTGTAAATAAACAAGTTCACCAGAGAGGAAAACTTCAGCAAAAGGATTTTAAAAGTTTTTGTTTATAAATGTTTGTTTCGAATTTGATTAACTAGATTTCAACTTTTGTTACAGAATTTTATTTTTCAGAAAAATATAATAAATTTCACAAAAATAACCTTTACTTTTCCTTTTCACAAAATGGGCCCCCAAGAAAAAAAAACTGCATCACCTTCATTGGTATTTTAACATTTATATTACCTTTCATATGCAAAATGCAATATTTAAAATAAATTTCAACAGTTAAATCTTATTTCAACATTTGTTATTATTATCTCTCTCTCTTTTTTTTTCTTTTTTTTTTATATTAAGGTTGTTTATTCTCAAATTCAAACTGTCTACTTTACGACATATTTTTTAATTAATTTTTGATCGTAAATTGGCAGTTATTGTTATTCAGAAACTTATGTAACTGAAATACGTTTTCCATTTTTTTGGTAAACGCAAAAGATCTTTCAGAAAATACAGTCAAAGTTACCATTTTGAACTGGATTTCTGTACGTGACAGCCAGAGAAAGTATAAAACATGCCGTCACATGAAACGAATAGCTTGTAACTCGATAAGTAATTTATTTATCAAAAAATGGAAAACTCATTTTGATTCCAGATTGCTTCTATGGTCAGGCCTGCCAATTTTATGTCTTTGCATTTAAAAATGTGTCAGAAAGTTTCGCGCTATTGAGCAGATTACTAGAAATACAAAAATATTTATTAACACAAGCAGTCTGATTTATTAGGAGTAGGAAATTACATATCTGAAATAAAGAATTTTTTATACTTTGTTATAAAGGCACACACAACCAATTTTTTCAATATTTATACGATTTATTTACTTATACAGAAGTCTTATCTGTTATTACATACACACAGAAGTAATTTACCTAATATAAATCAGAAGCAGCTTTTTAATACATTTCATGAACATTGGTTCCACCACTATTTCAAAACAATGACCTTCATCGCAGATTCTTACAAATTTTTGGAGTAGATTGATTTAGAAATAGTGGTAGAAAATAGGGCCTAATATGACAAATTGGCTGAGTACTCGGCCAATACCGAGTAGTTGCAAGAATTTCATGTTTTAAGCATATTTAAAGACAAATTAATTTATAAGTGATCTATAAAAAGTTATTTGAATATAAATGTATAATATATGCCATAATTCATAAAAACTATTTACTCGGTACATAAAAATTTATCTATAAAACATAGAAAAAGGTAAGAAAAAAACCCCATGCAAAATTAATGTAAATTGAAGTTTAATTTTATATTTATATTAAAAAAAAAGACATTTCTAAAACTGTAGGAAAAGACTGATTTTGGATAATGAAGCAGTACGTAGAGACAGAAAATACAATAAATGCAATTAAAAAAAATAATAATTATTAAATTTGCTGTATGGCAAATTATGGTACAAAAATACTAATCATTCTACATTTTCTGGAGATAGGGCATTTTTTTTATTGGTTGTAAATTTGGCCTGCTCCAGAAAAAATGTGTTCACTGCGAGCACTGATAAAATAGCATTTTAGCACATTACACACACACAAAAAGAAAAGAAAAGAAACTGTAAAGCCCCCTTTTTGGTGCTTTCGTGTTATAGCGGCCTCCACAATTACAATTATGTCAAGGTTTCAGCTCTGATTTCGCCAAGATCATCGAAAAGCTTATATATGCATCATATATACACATATTATTCCAAACAGCCATATACGTCATTACATACATATTATTTATGTCTTATATGTCATATATATACATCCTATATGACTTATGCACATGTTATATGTATACATCATATATGTGTTATATATGACTAATAACTCGGCCATATACATCACAAAAGTAATGATTTAACGTAATAATTATGTCATACATGCTTTATAATTTGGCGATAAATCTTTGTCGCTTGACGATTCATCCTCAAGGGCCGCTATTACACGATAGTACCCAATTTTTTTAATCAAAAGAAAATAAGATACTTTTAAAAACTATGAAACATTTTGCATTATTCAAGGAATTGTTACAGCAAGCAATAACCATTTTTGATAGACAGATTTCAGGTATCAAAATGACAAATGGGTAAAGATGTGTTAAATAATCAATTTTAATTTCATATTGGTTAATTGAACTATTTATATATCAATTCTTTTTTTATATATATTTTTTAAATAATGCTACTGTTTTAAAATTTTTGAATATTCAAAAATTGTCATTAAAAGGTCCACAATAAATGAAATAAAATTTCAAAAAATGAAGTTAATTTAAAAAAATTGAAGTTAATTTTAAAAAATATGATTATATTATATGCACAAGATGCATGTTTATAAATAGGTATCTATATAAACACACACACACATAGAAGTGTTACCATTAAGCACACTTCATGTTCACATCAGTGATTCTTTTTTAAACACAACTACTCGGTACATCAATAGTAGAAAAAATAATAAAATCTGCCAGTGGCAGGTTTGTTTATATACCTTAGCTATTAAATTAAAATTAATGCATTATTAATCAGTAATTAAATTTCAAATCTTCATCTTGACGGAGTTTCTGTGTATTCAAGTTAAAAAATGTAATTAATGAATAAACAATTGGAATAATAATACACAAATAAAATAAAATTAAACAAAAATATTTTATTCTTCAACATTTTTCGAAAACACATGAAAGTAACTATATATATATATATATGTTAAAATTTATTCAACCCATATGACTTAAAATAGTTAAACACTTAGAAAGAGAGCAGTTATATTTTAATGTAATTTTTTTGAAATTATTTATTATAATAATCATCATTCGTTTATTGCCCCTGGATTTTGCACAAATGATACCAATGCTATCAGAATATCCTAGATACTTCTAATTATTTTTAAAATATCTTAACAAATATTAAACATTAATATAAAACACAAATATTAAACAAATAAATATTTCAACTAAACTGCTTGTTATCTCCAAGATTAAATTGAAGGTTGCAAGAAACATTAAAAATCTGGGTACTTCTCTATTATCCCGTCGACCACTTTTCATAATAAAAAACTATCGCCAAACTGCAAGATTAAACGCCAAAAACGCAGTCCCATTTACTTGATGTCAGAAGCATTATACGTGTTTGTTATGTCATCAAGTGGTTTTTAATTCGACATGTGTGTGTATTTTTCAGTTTTACTGATTTATGAGTTATTTCATTCATTAAAATAACAATTATGTCCTTAAATTCCTATATTTTATTTATTTATTTATTTTGATATTCCAACGGCAACACTCTAAAGTTTATTTGGCATTACAGTTTGACGATAGTTTCTTGTTATGTAAAGTGGTCGATGGGATAATAGAGAAGTACCAAAATCTGTACACTACTAACATAACATATTATAAAGCTGTTAAGTAAATTGTAATACTCAAGTAATCATGACATTCATATAATCTTTTCACAACTAAAAATAATTCATTAAGATATGTTATTTAATTCCTTCAATTAATATTTATCTACTCTAAATGGATACCAAAACTTTTATCTTCAAACATGTGTCTTTATAAACATACACAATTTTTATTTGATAAATATATGCTCTTTTAATTCCAGCAATCCATGGTTCATATTAATCTACCTTTAAAATCACATTCACCTGTCTTTAAAAAAGTACAAGCAGTTTTTACAATGTATGTAGTTTATTTAATAATTAAATTTAAAAAAAAAATATTCTCAAAATTCAGATAATTGCTTGCAAAATATCAGCAAAAGCTGGAAAGTAATAAATACTTTATTTTTTAAGCAAAATATTAACCAAATATACTATAATATTCATCACAAATGCAATAAAAGAGTCTTAATATTGAAAAATACTAGAAATTTTCTTATTAAAATGACCTATCAAATGTATACAATCATAAAAGTTGTGTACGAAAAGAGCTTTTCATCTACTTTGAGAAGGATGAAATCAATATTCGAGATAATATTTTGCATAGTAACTTTTCACCATGTATGAAAAGAAGGGCCCCAGAATAGACATTCATTAGCTCTCCCCCCCTTTCCAAAATAAATTTATACACAGAATTTTCGATCCATTGCTTTTATTTTTATTTTAAATATGAAATAATTGGTAGAAAGTACATTATCTTAATATTTTTGTTTTTTAAATTTCAAATCAAATTGGAAAAGTAAATTGATTTGCCATTAGATGAGTTTGTTAATAAAATGTGTAGCTCTCATAGTTCATTTACAGGGACACACAAAAGTAAAAAACATGCAAAACTTATCATCATGATAACATCAGAAATGGTGAATCAATTCGGGTCTAATTGGGACAGTGTATTGACCTTGCAAGTATCTTTGATGTATTCAATTCATTATTCAAATATCCCAGGTCACCTAATGTAAAAACCAGCCATGTTCAAAGCAAGGTATATAAAATTAACTGGTACTATTTTACTTTGGGATGTCCGATTGCATGACTTTTTGCCCTAATTTCATTATTTCTTTTTTCTACCGAAAGATGAATTAAATCTTTTCATGCTCCCCTTCTATACTGGCACCTGGGGCAAAAAATGAAAGAAAGAAAATACCATTGTATAAGTTGTGTAGTAACTTAATTTTAATAAAATTGTAATTAATTTAAAAATCATATTGAAAATTTGTTAAGATGAATTGCATTCGATTATAACTATATACAGTGACCTCTCCCTTACTAAACAAATAAATATTTCAACTAAACTGCTTGTTATCTTCAAGATTAAATTGAAGGTTGCAAGAAACATTAAAAATCTGGGTACTTCTCTATTATCCCGTCGACCACTTTTCATAATACTTTCAGGGGACTGTAGAAAAAGTCGTATAACTGAGAGATCATCTCATTATACAAGTTTCAAACTTTACATGTATTAATTATTTTACCTATATTAAAAATGATAAGTTTTGAGTACTAAGAACAGATTTTAACAAAATTTAGAAAAATAATAATAAAAAATAAAACATAGTTTAAAAAGTTCACAAAATAATTCACTCACCACTATGTTTATTTTGAAGATTAACAGATCAGATTTTCTCAAAAAATGAAGTGATATTAGTTTGCCTCTATCGTCGACTAAAAGAGAAAATGTTTTTTTCTAAGTCTATTAAAGTTTTTAAGCTATTTTAGGAATATTCATTTTGGTGGACATAATTCTTTAATGTATTTATAGCGGCACTTGCTTCTGAAAAAATTACAACAGCAGAAACATTGTTTCCATTTTTGTCACCCTCTGCTCTCACGTCTTCATTACTGATATCTTCAAAGATTTCTCATTAAAGAATTCCCATAAGCTCTTAAAATCGGGTTTATCTGTTGACCTAGCAGTTTGGTCTTGTGAAAAACCACATTTCCTAAAACAATTCTTAACTGTCTCCGATGTCACATTTTCCATGCAGATGCTGTAAGATGCATGGCATCTAAAATGGAAATTGCTTTAGCTTCCTTTTTGTTTTCCAAATCAAACTCCTTCTGTAGTTTACTTGAAATTCTTTATAATCCTTAAATCTAATAGCTTTAATCTGTTTGTAGAATCTGCTGGTAAAAATATAACTTTAATTTGTTGCAGAAATGGTACATCTTTTATATCTGGATGTGATGGACACTGATCCAGGAAAGTGCATTTTGCACTAACCCTGATTACTCACTCAGTACTATACAGAGACATGATCTGCAGGTGGTCATTTGGCTTTTGTTAATCGGTTTTCTTAAATAGCAGGCACAAGAAAATTCCATACAACCACCTTCCCACCATAGATTTCATCGTTAATAACACACCAAGGTAGATAAGAAATGTTATTCATTATTTATAAGCACTTTAACAATAGTCAAAAGGATAAAGATAAGAAGCGTTAATGATTTGTACTTTGATTATAAAAATGAATTCTTGAATGGGAAATGTAAACTCGCTTGAAATGTTTAAAGCGTCATATAAGTGAGAGAAGTTTAGCATTATTTCCTATAAAGCATGGATGGGACCGAGAGAATTCGGGGTATAACCGAGAGTCATATAAGTGAGAGGTCACTGTAAATAATATTTGTGAGATTTGCAAAATGTGTTTTTTTTTTCTTATACAGGGTATCTCTTCTTATCGTTTACTAATTAGCTAATTTCTAAACCATTAGTTTTAGAAATATAGTTCCAATTGCAAAAATGTCTCAAACTTTGTTTTGCATCACATAAAAATCGATTACGTAAAAATTATTACTTTTTAAATAGTTAAGGAATTAAAAATTGTATAGAATGCCTGGGTCCAATAAGTTTTATTTAGAAAATTTTTAAGTGTTCTAACAAGTATAACAGTAAAAATTTATTCTTCAATGACTAAAACTTACTGAGTTATACTTAGAACTTCATGAATTTTCAGTGCTTGAATCACTAAAAATGGAAAAGTGTCTTTTTCTGTACTAGAAAATCTGACAATGCATGAAATTCAAAGTATCATAACTAGCTAAGTTTTTATAAGTTACAAGCAAAAATTGAGTTTAACCATGCAAATTTATTTTAATGATGTGGATTCATCTCAACAGAAAACAGTGTCAAAATTGTTTCAAACATTCTGTTTAAAAGACGTTTAATTAAAATGTCCATTGGCAGCATACAAAGAGATTAGTTACATGTTATAAAAATAATAGGTTGTTGGAACCTGTTGTCTATCCAACTGTAAGGTTGGAGGGGGGGGGGATGATGCTATTGGTTAACCAAAAGTAACTATTTCCCATCCATAGAGCTCACCAATGCTGTCATTTCTTTGAATGGCACTAGCAGTTTTACCGAGAATATAAGAAGACTTCAAATGTAATTACAAGCTCTGTTTATTGATAATCCAGGTTCTTTACAAGGTACACAATACAACGCCTGTAATCAAATGCCGGAGAGGAGGTAAATGCAATTACATGTTGATACTATGCAGAGCAAAAGCTGAGTATCTCTAGAAAACTGTCATAACTTTCACAGTATAAGGCATTGGCAAAACAATAGAAATTTAATTAGCCAAAAATATATATTCTGGCAATACAGGAGTCTGAACAGACAGACACATGTGGTTTTATCTGTTAAAGTGACTGAGATTAAGTCAAAGAGCAATTATGAATTTTAACGCCGGCCTGATTAAAACCGCATAATGGAGCCTTGTGAATTTTTGCAAGAAACCACCCTAAAATATTACTATGTAAAAAGTGGAAGATGAGAGCTAAAAATATGACTAATGGGTGCTGATGTACCATAATATGACAAGTAAAAGGCTGTGTGAATAAGAAACAAAAGAAATAATTTTTATATGCCGTGAGAATTGACAGCATATACACTAACCGTCGAAATATAGATGTACTACATCTGTGAACAAAGATTTCTCATTGTTTCCAGGCACAAGACTTCTTTTCTTTTCTTTTTTTAAATAGATGAAAATGCAGTCAGAGTGTAATAACGAGCAAAATAAAATGATAAATTAATTTTTAGGAAAAGGAACTGGGAATAAATAATTTGTAAGCTGGCAATTAAGTTTCGCCTTAAGATAAAATTTAGAAACCTTATACTTTTTTTTTTTTGGGGGGGGGGGGGGGGGGCAATCCAAACACATAAATTACATTGTAATATATCAAGTTAAATCTCCCTCCTTCATATCCTTAAGCTCACTTCATGTGCACATCAGTGATTCTTTCATATACACAACTACTCGTTAGTTACTTGGCTGAGTACTCAATATTTGGTTAAAGTACTACTCTATACACCGCTAATAAAAACAAAACAGCCAACAGCAAAAAAGAGAAAAATCTCTCTCCCTCTTCCCACTCCCAGAATTCAACTTAATTATACTTCTCTGGGTATCAGAAGCAGAAGGGAGAATTTCAGGGATTGGGGGGGGGGGGGGGGGGGACTTAGATGATTGATTATGTTTTGTTACAATAATGCAGAAAATTTGAAAAAATGTTTTTTTTTTTTTTTTTTTTAGGATTTTAAATTTTGTGGGCTCAGGAAGAAAGAAGGATTTAGATGAATTTTATTTTATTAAAGCAGAAATTCACTAAAATGCGAAAGAAGCTTTTCTCCCCTGTATTTACCTTTTTACTTCTAAATTAATGATAAAACAGTGTTTTAACGAATTAAAAAAAAAAAAAACTCGATCATAAGCCCTCACTGTCAGCCCCTAAATTTAACTGGTTTTGCTTTTGAAAACGGAGGAGAGGGGGGGGGGGAATTACATTTGGGTTTTACAGTAATTATTATAAATAATAGTTGAAATTTCAGTAATATCTGTCTAAGTTGGACTTTGTGTAAGACGAAAATCTCCTTAACATGGAAAGATTTTCAAGCCCTAAGAAACACAAGTGGTACTTGAGACTAGTGAGGGGGTCCAGCCCTATACCCCCCCATCCCCCATATCGAGGTCAAAATTTAATTGTCATTTGGAAAAAATATTTTGATAGAAGTAGAGTTCTACACTGGTCAGGTAATCCAATTTCACTCGAACCCCATCCAACCGATGGGTCTGGTTTAAAAAACAATTTTGGAAAAACAAACACAGGCACAAGAAAATATTTGAGACAAACTTCTTACTATTTATAATTAAATGCAAAAAAATGCACGAGGATTTCTGTGAAAAATGTATATGATACATTTATAAATATTGTTAAAAACTTGTGTAAAAAGCTAAACTTAAAAATCTAATAATATACGTTGAACAGAATCATTACATAGAACCATAATTAGAGTACTGAAGACAGCATAAATTCTTAACATACCTCAATTGAATAGTGTGGTTTTCCTTCAAATGTATACTCAATCTTTTCCACCTTCATTCACAATTTTGTCTCCTGCATCAAAAAGCTTTGATTTTGAGAGCCCTATTTAAATGAAATTTAGCTGGAGCAATGTTACCAAGGAATATGAAGTGAAAAACACACATATGCACTTGGTAACACTTCTACAGCCTGTGTGTCTTCATCTTGAGTTATCGTGTTCCATTCATTCCAGGAAAATCTTAAGATTCTGGAAAGAAAAGACATCTTATGTACTTAAAGGTCAACAGAAATGTATTAACATAGCCATATATGTATAAAACAAGGCCGAAACTAGCTTTTTTTCACAGAGGGCAAACATGGATTTTGGCATCTACCCCCCCCCCCCCCCTCACTTTTTTGCAAAGTAAATTTACAAAGAGAATTTTACAAGTTAATAATAACTAATTTATTTTAAAATTAAAAATGGGCAATCACACTTTTGTCCAATATTTATAAAACCTGTGAAACTGGAATCAAAATTAACTAGAAAAATTCTGGTTTATACAGGTTTTCCTATTAGCAAATAAAATTGCTGGTTTTCTTTCTGTTGAAACCATGTAAAGTTTTCATTTAAGACAAGATTCTGTTGCACACAGATTTTACTGTAGTTGTATTACATTGCAATTAAGCAGGCGTTTAAAGTCATATGAGTCACAATGTCTTAAGAACTGAAAAACCAGGATTTTCTGTAGGTATAACAATGAATTCCATTTCAATACCGTAAAATATATGTGTGCTATATACAGCCAATTTCACAGAAGTATCTCTTCCTATTAATAGACTTATGTCTAGATTCTTTCCTAAACCTAACATAAATTATCAAAATTATAATAGTGACCTAGTAGAACAAAAACAAACAATTTTTAACTAAGTATTATATTTTGTGAATTTTCCAACCCATAGTGTTTAGTGTCCCAATCACCTCAATTCTTCTTTTGGATTTTCCAACTGAAAAACATTTTTACTCAAATTTCATATCTATATTTTTTGTATCAAACAACAAACCAAATGTTCATATTTGGCATCCTCGGCACACCCTCTTAGTTTCGGCTCTGGTATAAAATAAGAGATTAGTGTTAGTTCTTTACAGAAGGGCCTGATTATCACAACGGAAAACAGGGCGGCCTTGTATTTTTCTTAAAGTGAGTACAAATAGTGGTTAAAAACATGTTACAAGCGCCCAATAGTGGATCTTTGTACTAAGGCCTCATGTAAGGTTAGTTAGGCCCTACTTTAGATCATGTATTCATAAAAATCATGCATTTTATAAAAAACAAATCATGCTTGTTACTCTAAAGACACTCAATCTGAACAACAATTTAGTTACATTAAGCTTTAAAATGAAATTAAAATATAAAATAATATAAGAATCTTACACTTGCAAACACTGCAAATCAAACAATAAATTCGGCAAATCATTATTGAGAAAATAAATATTCCCTTTATGGTACTGCCCTACAAAATATTAAAATTAATAAAAGCATATAAACTGCACGAGGAACAGATGTGTTACACTCACGCTAAAATGTAAACAAAAGATTGGCGACTGTTTGGTTGGCGCGATTTCCAAGACTGCGCCAAACGAATAACTTAATACAATGGCTAGGTTGCCATTAAAGGAAAAAATCCCGTAAATTTGGCGACTTTTTTCTTTTTTTTAACCGATTAAATTTTATTTTTCTTTAGCGTGAGTGTAAAGCATCTAAGCCTAACATTTAATTGCAAGACAAAAATAATAATGATAATAAAGGGTACAGATTGTACTAGTTGTTAAAAAAGGGATTGTTAAGAGATATAGCTGCTCAGTTACAATGACTTTAAATAAAAGTGCATGAATACATACTTTCCCAGTTGTGTGTATAAAATCAGACAAATCTTATTTTTACAGAGCAATTTTTTTTTTTGCCTAAGATACGAACTTTTCATCCCCACCCACTTAATTATTATATTAAATTCGTAAAATAACACCGATCAAAAATAGTTGAAATAACATGATCAGATCCTAACATTACAGAAATTGTAACACTGACATAACCAAAAAAGACAGAAAACACTTACCTGATATATTTTTTCCAGTTTACATAATTTTTTTCTGTATGCTAGACATTTTAAACGCAAGACACGTCTTGATTTTCATCAAAACAAAACAAATTTTAAAATATAACAGAAAAGAAGTACTTGGCAATCAAATAAAGTGAGATAAAGAAGCCAATGTGGTAAACATGAACTCGCTCTAAGCGCGTCAGAGTATGTGCAGTAGATTGCGCAGACTGAAGATTCTGGGTTCCATGTTTTTGACGTCATACTGGAATGATCTATAGACCTTGCAGCAGCTGTGCCCTCTTCCTTGTCCACCCAACGCCACCTATACATAATGCCTAAGAGCTCAATTTTGACGTCACGGCAGATCGGCTAATGATTCAACTGATTACATCCTACTAGGGTTGCAAAGCCTGGAAAAAACCGGGTTTATTCCCGGGAATAAACCGGGTTTTTTGGGAAGGAAATTTTGAAAAATTCCGGAAGTTTTCAGAAAGTTTTAGAAATGAAAATTTTTAATTTATTGTTTAATTTTTTATAATCATTTCAATTTTTGTAGTCTGAACTATAACTTTCAGCAGCAACTCAACTCTTCTTTACTCTGCAACTGAGCGATATGTTATAACTTATAATGTACTTGAACAGGATACAAACATTTTTGTTTCTACACAGATTCATTAAATTCACGTAAATAATAAGTTTTAGCTTTATTATGTATAATTTTTAGTATAAAGTATAAAATCTGTATTTATTTTTGGGATGATATAACGAAGAACGAAGTGATGTTGCCGAATACGGAATACGGATTATTCGTCCGAACTTAAGGCTGAATTCCATTTTTTTTTAAGTACATATCGGTTATAAGTAATTTATTTTTCAAATTTTAAATAGAAATAAGATTCAAGAAGGGATATTTAAATGAGAAAATTCATGTTTAACAATTTTAAATTGTTATTAAGAGTTTTCTACTGCATACTTTCAAAATCGGACTCGAACGCTTGCGACACAAATTTTTTTTTGGCTTGAGCAGGCTCAGATTTTAATTTGCCAGGCTCTGAAAAAAAGGGCCCAAACTCACCTCCAGTTTATATATTATGAATTTTATTAAAGTTACACTGCTCTTTTAAATACACAACACAAATATGTAACATGAAAAATACTTTTTGATGTAGCCAATATTTGCACTTATTTCAAACTTAAACAACCTAATAATAAAGTTTAAATTTATATACAGTTTAAAATGGAATTAGCGTTAAAAAATATGTTAATACACTGAATTATTACTCTACAGTATTTTCTCTTTTGTGGCTTTTTAGCTAATATCTTATTGACATACTTTTACAAAATTAAGAAAAACAAAATTGCAGTTTAAATCATGCTTGTATATTTATTATATATTCAAATCAAGCTTGACCAAAATACAAATGTATATATTAAAAAATAATAATCATAGATAACATAATATAAAAAAAAGACTACATATTAATCAATGTATGATATATAACAGAGTTGAAATTGCACTAATTGTTTTCACATTGTAATTAGGATAATTATTAAGGTTTTATTTAAATAACAAAATATTCTCATTTAAGTATGCATACATCCTAAGATCTCAATATTTTTCATTTTTATACTTTAAATATGAGTTAAATGCATGTGTAATAGCAAAGTAATTTAACATTCTATAATATCAAAAGTAGAAAATAATCCTGAAGTGTTTTTATTTGTCACAAAATTGCTAACACACGCGATTATGCAACTATAATAGATCAGTCTTTAGAACTGTTTGCATATTATGAAACTTACTGATCGAGTACAAAAAAATATTTACGATAACAAATGTAAACAAAACAGCAGAGTTTATACGAAAACTAATGAAATACATGCTGAAGTTGCAGGAATATTAAATAAGAAAAATTTAAATCTATTACTTATAAGGAAAATGTGAGAGTGCGAATGAGATTTATTTATGAATGTAAACAACACCTCTGTTCTCAGAATCAGCAGTGTAAACAAAAAAGAAAATAAACATTACTAAACATGATCAATTCAATTTGAAAGAAAATTACTATAGAGTATGTCTGAATATAGTGGATATGCCAGCTAACAGAAATTAAACAATTAAAATTTTTAAAGATTAATTCACAACCACCACTGTTGTAAAGCTGGTGAGTTTTTAATAAAAATTTCCAGTTTAAAAATGGCTGGTTTTGTTTAACTTCAAAATTTCCAATATTCCCCAAAATTCCCATGTTTATTTCCGTTTCTCAAAAACTGCGGGTTTTTTGCATCTCTACATCCTACCATTCCTGCCAGTGTTGAATTCAGGGAGTGGCCCGGTGGGGGGACATTCCCTCCCTCCTTATTATTTTCATGTTAATAAATTTATAATTTAATCTCTGTATGAAAAAATACATTAATATTTTAGCGATAAAAGACATTAAACATGCGGGGGAGAAGGGGGGGGGAGCATCAGAATGAAACAATCGTGAATTTCTCAAAACTTATTTTTATAAATAAAGTTTACATTTTTTTTATGAGAAACAAATGTTTTTGAATTTTTTATTTTCAATTCATAGCAGTATTAAAAATATTTGCATAAATCATGCGAAGTCTTTACAAAGAATTGCATTGAAAAATATGAAAGCTATCATAAGCGAACAAATATGAAATACATGAAATTATTTATGTGCAATTTTCTATTCATATACATGAAAAGAATGTCAGTTTTTAACTAAAAACTATTACATTTAACAAATAAAGCAAATTCATATTGAATAGAAAAATTGTTGCACGAGATGTTAATTATTTACTAAATAAACAAACAGAGCAAAAATAATATTATATTTTTCACATCACGACGTTGTGGGATTAAGCCTACTCTTGCAACAAGGACGAAGTAAACATATTTTAATAGATAGTGATTAACATTGTTAATATTCATAAAAATGTACATGTATACTGTAAATAAGTACTTACCCACATAACACAGATTCGTCCAATTTTGGTTTAAAGTACGTAATTTGGACGTATGGACGTGTCCAATTTTCGTCCAAAAGTAGTCTGTACTTCATCTAAATCTCATCAATTTACGTTCAAATGTCACCACCTTTTACGTAATAAGTACGTCTTTTAGACGAGAAAATGAACGTAAAATGAACATAAAATGGACATAATACGGACGTCCAAAATTTGTTCATATTACGTCCATTTTATGTTCATTTTCTCGTCTGAAAGACATAAAATGGACGTAATATGAACAAATTTTGGACATAATATGAACAAATTTTGGACGTCCGTATTATGTCCATCTTATGTTCATTTTACTTTCACTTTCTCGTCTAAAAGACGTACTTATTACGTAAAAGGTGGTGACATTTGAACGTAAATTGATGAGATTTAGATGAAGTACAGACTACTTTTGGACGAAAATTGGACACGTCCATAAGTCCAAATTACGTACTTTAAACCAAAATTGGATGAATCTGTGTTATGTGGGTTCCTATAGGGAAGGATAAAAATTAATAAAAAGTAAAAACTTTTTCAGTCAAATTTATTGTGCTTTTAATATTTTAAAAGTATATATATATTCAAAATATTGAGAGCATATAAATATTTTTTAATATTATTGCTAATAAAACTTATTTAACTTTACTTTTAATTCTGTAAGACCTTTAAAGAAACTATTTTAGTTAAGTGTCCTTCACCTGAACACAGTTATTTTTTTAAATTAATTTTATTTATTGTTATAAAAGAAAATGACATAAGCTTTAATATATAAAATTTAGACTTTAAAAGATGTATCAAAATTTGTGTGACTTTAAAAGGTTCGTTTAAAAATTCAAGTAAAATTACTTTTGTTTTGTCTTCTAAAGTGTATTTACACATTCAAACAATATTTTTAATTTTTTAATACACAGTTAAATATATCATGCCTTCACTGAACTTATATTATGCATCGAAATATATTTATTTCAATAAATTAATCTTTTCCATCAAAATGATTTATCTTTTGCTATCCAAAATCATGTATATGATTACTTTGTGTCATTTTATTAAAACTAAGTGAATGTATTCAAATTGACAGTATGATTTCATATTGGGTAACAATAACTTTTTATGATAAATATAAGAAATGGAAATTATAAGATACCTTCTGGCTTTTATCCATTCTCGATTACTACAAATCTATGCACTTCAGCTGTTCACATTTTTATTTTACTATCTACTTTTAAAAAAAAAAAAAAAAAAAAAAAAAAAAACTTTTTGGTTTTTTTCTCATATCATTTTGGTCTCTCAGCATTGTCATAATATTCTCATTAGTAATGATGCTGATATGATTTTTAACCAGCATTATTTTTAAACGGAAGTTTTCGCCTTATTTAATTGCAGATATTTGAGATTAAGTATTGCAAATATTTTCATTAGAAATCAGAGGTGGCCCAGTTGTAAAAATTTATTATATTCATTTATTAGCAGACAATACTGCCCTTTGCAATGTCTTGCATTTGGCGAATCCTTTTTTCCCCCCATTTAAATTGTCAGTAAAATTACTGCTTAAAAACTATTGCATTTTTCTTTTTCACTAAAATAGCTTTTTTCGATGGCAATATCATATTTTTTCCTTTAAGTATGGTTATACTAAGAAGTCAATGACAAAATGTATCAAAGAATTGGAGTACTTTCCGTCTATGGGTGGTAATTGCTGAAATCTGGTTTTCAAATGTTTTATGCATTTTCTAAAATAATTACTTAGGTATTTTATTTGCCTTATTAAATAGCGAAGTTTTGTAAAAGTATTCTGAAAGTGTTTCATAATCTATGCTTGATGCATGATTTTTCTTTTTTGTATACTTTTTGCTGTATTGTATTCTAATCATGATTAGAAAAAAATTACCCAACTGCAACATTTTTGTGTCTAAACATTTTAAATTACATCAAATTTATTTTTTTAATGTGAAAATTTCCAGTTAGATCTGATGATATGATCTATCACAGCAGTTTTTAATTTTTTATTTACTATAGACCCTTTTTCACAGATTCCCAGGATTTAAGACTGGATATACTGATTCTTTAGAACAGGTTTCTCTAACCTTTCAGTAAGCAGAAGTGCACCTCAGAGGATGGTCAAGTGAAGGACAACATTATTTACCTGACTCAAAACATGCAACAATATTATCTTACTGTAGTACTGAAATTGGTACACAAATGTCTTATATGATGCACATACATCAGGCCTCTAGGATTCAAGAGCTCCGTGTAAAAATAATTTAGACAAAAATAAAAATAAATCATACAAGATATAAATCATAGTAAATTGAGAATTATATTTTTCCGAGAGAGAGCCTTACACAGAACCCCGATTTAACGAATAAAAATTTTAGTCCTGATGAATTCATTAAATCAGGGTCCGACTGTATAAGCAAATTAATTGTATTACATTTTTTGACAAAATTCTTAGTGCAGTAAAACATATGAAGATAGAACATGTCTCTAACGTAGCGGAATTCTGTCTTAAACGAAAAAATTCCATGGTCCCAATGAGAAAAACACCGGACAAATGTACCTGTGAAGACAGAAATCTGTCTAAAAAATAATTTTATCCTGATTCCATGTTCACAGGTTTTACTATATTGCCTTTTATTTTATTCACTAGATTAGTCACCGATTTCAGAAAATGAAAGTTTTTATATTGAACACAGGGCCTTTATGGATCCCCTGAAGAACCCTCTGGACCACAGCTTCGGAACCGCTGATGTACCATACTGCTATATTTTCTGCTGAAAATTGAAGTCTCAGTCTTAATCTTTTTTTTCCATCTCAAAAACTTCTTTTTTGCTTTTCGTTGAAAAAATTCCTGATTTATTCACTGATAATAATTAAATTTGTAGATTCCAGAATACCAAATATATACAAATAGTAATTGGATACTTATTATTTTTTAAATTATTAAACAATTATGTTTAAATTATTAAACTATTTTGCAAGGTCTTGCATTTGATGAATCATTCCCCCCCCCCCCTTCCCCCATTTAAATTGTCAGTAAAATCATTGCTTTTAAACTATTGCACTTTTCTTTTTCACTAAAATAGCTTTTTCGAAGGCAAAATCATATTTTTTCCTTTAAGTATGGCTATACTTAAGAATAACAATGACTAAATGTATTGAAGAAAAAGAAGAAATTTTAGTTTTTCAAATATTGCTAACTCATGGAGGCAAATGAGATATTTCTTGCCAACTTTTGTATATTGTGTATAAAATTTTACATATTGAAATTTGTAGGAAAGTATGCAAGAAATGTATTTTACATGTGGTAACTTTTTCAACCTGACACCTCATTCCCTAATATTCGTAAATACATTCCTTGAGTACAAGATTGTACTTTCATTACACATGCATGGATAAAAAAATCCATAAGTTCAATTTCATCTACTTTTGCCATTATTAAATTTCTTTAGCATATTTGATTTTTAATTATACATAAAAAAAATTATTAAATAATTTAATTGCACAGCAAATCAAACATATATATATATATATATATATATATATATATATATATATATATATATATATATATATATATATTAATCATTTTAATTATTTATTTAATTTATGAAAAATATAATGGCTTAAGGGTTTACAAGTAATGCAGATAGTTAAAGGTCATGATTGTTAAACAAATTTACTCTTTGAATAATCTATTTTAAAATCTATTTTATTAATATAATAATTAATGAATTTTTAAAAGATTCAATGGGTAAAATTATTCAGCCAACATCATTGTTTAAAAAATATATACAATAAAAATTTGCAAACAAAAAATGCTTTATTTATTTATTTTTTATTATCCAATCGACGTTTTGCATGCCACAACTAATCTGAGATAACTTTTTCGATTTGGCACTCTAATGTTTCATCCCACTTTACATGAGTCTTAACAGCACCTATGAGAAAAAGATGAAAAAAAAAAAAAAACACATATTTAGTTAATACATAAACAGAAGACATATGAAAAAAAAAAGTATTTACTAATACGTATATGAATTTTACTATTTCAGCATTAATTCGATTCCATAGCTTCAATTGGAAATTTTACAAATTTAACTTCCTGAATAACGAAATTAAAAGGCGAAAACACATGGGTGCAAGAAACCTATTCAAGGCAAAACTGAAAACTTTAACAATATTATGAATAACCAAATGAAAATAGGCTAGAAGATTTGTATGTCTTGCATTATGGCTAAAAATTTATATCTAACAATAAATGAAAGCGATTAAAAGTTCTTGACAGTAAAATTGGTATTATTTAAGACATACTTGGGAGAAAAAAGTATCAAAGTTTTACAATATCGACTTCACTTCTGGTTCCAGAGAGCAGAAGAATTCAAAGAAAAATATTGACATACAAGAATTTACTCTCATTACAGATGTATGAATTTAAAAAAAGTTCAATTTCATTCACTTAACATGAAAGCAAGTACTTTATTTACAACTTATTTAAATCAGAAAAAAAATCTTGTATATTTAATCATATACTATGAAATTAAATTTAAAAAAAATAATCTATTCAGCTATTTGATGTCATCTATTAATATAAAAAAGAAATGAGTTTTGCATAATCATTTATAAATTATATAAATTTTTCATTGTACAATGAGTTTTAAATAACAAAACAGTTTAATTATTTTGTTAATTTATGAAAAATAAGCCATGGCTTAAGGCTGATTTTTAAAAATATTATCCTTTAAATAATCTATTAAAAATATATATTTAATACTTTCATTAATATAAAAAATAATGCATTTTTAAAAGAATCAATCTATAAAATCATTCAGCCCATGCCACTGTTTGAAGAAAAATATGCAATACAAATTTGCAAACAAAAACAGCTTTTAAATCCCCCCCCCCCCCCCCTAATCAGTCTTTTGCATGCCACAACCAATTTGCAATAACTTTTTTCAATTTGGCAATCTGACGTCTCATTTGTCAAAATAGAAGTCTCAACAGCATCTATGAAGAGAAAAAAAAAAGTAGCTATAAAATACATGTTTAGTTAATATTACAGAAATAGAAGACTTCATAAATAATAAAAAATATCTACTTATATAGATATGAAATTTTACTATTTCAGCATTTGGGTTTTACCATGACTTTGAAAAGGTAAATTCGGGTTCCGCAACTTAAAGGTGAAAATTTCACATTGTCACCTACATTAACTTTGTAATTTTAGTTTCTTTAATATTGAAATTAAAAGGAGAAAAGAAACAGAAATTTTACTAAGTATTTCAGTATTATTTCAGAACACAAACTCAAAAAAATTATATATAAATTTATATATACAATTTAATGTTACTTTGAGTTCTGCATATTCTGAAAAAATGTGAGAAAATTTTACAATTTTGACCTTACTACTTCTTTTCCCACAGACCAGAAAATAGAATTAAAAAAAAAAAAAAAAAGACATTATCTGAGTTACTGAGAATTTGAAAACTAGCATTAATTTACAAATTTTGGCATTACACTGGGCAATTAAAAAAAAAAAAAGGTTATGTCTAAATTTTAGATTAAGTTGATTTGAATATAATATAATATTCTAGACCACCCTATTGAAAATTTCAGTTTGAAAAAACTAACAATTTCTTATGCTTCAAATCAAAATAATTCCAGAAAAATCATGACTATATATATATATATTAAGGTTTTTTTTTTTTTTCAATAAATAATCATATTAATATTGTTTATAGCTTTCTTTTAAACATATTAACTTTAAAGTTAAATAAAAACAAGTATCTTACACCTTTGCAAAATAGTTGTTTTATCTTATTTATCTACTAACTTTAATTACTAAAAAAAGAAAAATATGATGATGAAAAATTTTACTTTTAGAATCTCAAAACAACCAATCAGGATATAATGGTTCATTCTGAGCTAAACATGTTCTCTGCAGGCTGTAAATAATCAATCCAGTGCTGTTGTCTATTAGAATAGAAGAGAAGCTTAAAATTTGTTTATATAAATAAAATATTATATTAGGGGATGGTCCACTGTGCCCATATGTCCAGTGTGTACCAGTCTTCCCTACATTCAAACAATATACATTATTTATGTGTATACTTCATAGATATTTTATTTACATACATATATATACTACATATATGACTATAATTTGGCAATAGAATAATAAAATGTCATTACATCATATACGACTATAATATGTGATACATCTTGGTTACTTGGCAATTCACCATCGAAGTCTGCTATAACAAGAAAGTACCTAAAAATTAAATAGATGAGACCGATAATCACCAAATTCCCCACAAAAGAAACTTATCTTGTACTTTTAAATGTGTATATATATATATATAAAACATTTTTCATAAATTATTCTTAATACATAACTAGCGAATTTTGCCTGCTAGTCAGCGGAGCTGCTAATTACATTGAGAGCTTCATTTACAAAAAATTTCCTTCGAAATGAATTTTGAATCAAATGAATCTTTTACAAAATGACCAATAGGCAGGTAAAGCCCATTTCAAAATTCAAATTTTGTATTACACTAAACTATTCACCATAAAATTTTTCAACAATTATCTGTATTGAAAAAATTAGCACTCGCTAATCAGCGAGTAATACTTAAAATTTGACAGTTGACTTTATTGCCACCACAGGCCAAACTTAATAGTCACACTCACCAAAAGCGATGATTGAATGGAAAAAGATTTTTTTCCGCTGTCGCTCGACGCATTTCAAAACCATTTGGTGAACTTTGCGATTTTTTCCCCGAAATAATTTGACGAATTAAGAGTTTTTTTCTCGAGGCTATTTGATGATATTCTCAATTTTTACCTGAGACCATTTGACGATATTTGCAATTTTTTTACCTGGGACCATTTGACGATATTCTCAATTTTTTTTACCTGAGACCATTTGACGATATTCTTATTTTTTTTTTACCTGAGACTATAGGTGCATATTCCCAAAATCTGGAAGGAGCCAGTGGCTCCTAAACCCAAAAAATCCAGTGGCCATATTTTGACACAAAAGCATAAAAACAATATTTTTTCTCTTTTAAATTTGGACAGCGGGATTTTATAGACTCTTCCCACCATAGTTGTATATAAACAATTCCTTAAATTTTTTTGTTCTATGAATAAACTCCCCCACCCCACCCCTCCCACGCCAAAAGGAAAAAAAAGGTGTTTTATATAGTTGAAAATAAACACTCAACATGGAGATTTGCATAAAAAATATGTCTATAAAATCAAAAGAATATATGAAAAAATATGGAGAAGATTTATTTTCTTTTAGGTTATAGATTTTAATAAAATAAATTCAATACTTTCTGACATTCAGGGATGATGGAGAAAGATCGAACACTATAAGCCTCGTTGCAACTTTTGTTGGCAAGGGGATTTTTTAAGGATTTTTTAAATCCTTAATAATAAATTACAATTTTTGTGACCGATCGCCAATTTTCATGTTTTATTATCGAAACTCCTTGACGAAATTTGCAATTTTATTTTGCAACTGATTGACGAAATTCATGCTTTTTTCTGCGACTAATAATCGAAATTCTGTATTTTTTTTTCTGCGACTAACGAAATTCAGGATTATTCCTTCTGTGACCGATTGATGAAATTCACAATTTTTTCTGTGATTGATTAATATTTTTTTTTTTTTTTTTTTTTTTTTTTTTTGTAGCCGCTTGATGAGATTTGCGTCTTTAAACCACGGGCAACTGACAAAACTCATAATTTTTTTCCTGGACTAATTGGCGAAATTCACATTTTTTTTTTTTTAATCGACTGATAAGTTTTGCTTTTTTTTCTGCTACCAATTGATGAAATTAACGGTTTTTTTTCCCTCGACCGTTTGTTGAAATTCGCGTTTTTTTTAATTATTATTTCTTGGAGACCAATTGAGGAAATTTGCAGTTTTATTTGCGACCAGTTCACGAAATTTGCAGTTTTATTTCATGAGCTATGAAATTTGCTGGATTTTTCCGTGGCCGTTTTCACAAAGTTCGCGAACGATTGACAAATTCATTTTGCAGAACAACTCTAACTACCGTATTTACCCGCGTATAAGTCGAGAAATTTTGGACTAAAAAACGGTTTAAAGTTAGAGGGGTCAACTTATGCGAGGGTCCTTTTTTTTTTTTTTTTTTTTTTAAACCAAAAGTCAAAAATGCCCTTCTGAAAGGCAATTGTTTTCTTTTCACATTCCATAACACAATGACGTCGTTTACTGTCGATTTCCATACCAGGAGAGAAAAAGAGGAATTAATTGATTTTCTTTATCAGCGCTGAGGTAAAGGTTTGGAGACTGAGTAACGGGTTTGGTGCTGATGAATTTAAGCCTACTACTCCCCTACCCCCCCCCCCCCCCCCTCCGTCTGAAAGATCAGTAGATAAAATTCCGAGAATGTATCACCCCTATGTGCAATTGAATCGTCCGCGAGTGGCTAGAAACATGCGACTCTCTAAAAACATGTGACCCGTGTTCTATCTTACGTGTTCTTGATAGTACACTTATTCATTATTTCTTCGTTTATCTTACTGCACTTTTGAAAACAGAAACGCAATTCATACGCAGCTGGATTTAAACTTAAAGTTATTTCTTTTACGGAAGAGTCTAACAACTGTGCTTCTTCTCGTCAGTTTGGGGTTCATGAAAAATTGTCCAGTGGGTTAAAGATGCGTCGAATCAAATTTCTTCCGAAATGATTATAAAATCGTTCAAGAAATGCTGCATAAGCAACGAACTAGACGGCACAGAAAATTATGCCATTTTCGAAAGTGATAACGACGAGGAAGAATGTAGCGATACAGACGTGTATCATGATGAGCCGATGACGACGAAAGATTTTTGTGAATTGTTTGGTGAGTCCGATAGTGAATTGGACCTTGAATCAGTTTAACTTTGTATATTACTTTAGTATATTATTATCTTCATTATTGTATATTTAGAACTTTTTTTTTCAGATGATTTCGAATAAATGCACAAAAAAAAATCAAAGTTTCTTTATTATTGTATATTTAGTACTTTCTTTTCTTTCCAGGTGATTTTGAATAATGTATTTTTAAAAAAATTCAAATTTCTTGCTCGGAAAAGGGCGGAGTCGACTTATATGCGGGATTTAAGAAAATTCAAATTTCTTGATCGGGAAAGTGGGGGGGGGTCGACTTATACGCAGAATCGACGCATATGCGGGTAAATACGGTAACTAAATAAATAATGATAATTCGAAGAGTTCTGCTTATTCATGGAAGAATTGCATGCTGATATCTATGTCTACTTGTAAGAACATATCGGAAAAATCCCAGAGCTACAAATTTAATGAGTGGGATCTAAAATTATTGTATTCTCGTTACGAATTTTTTTGTGTTGCAAGCTAATTGCGGTATGTCGCCACCACAGAGTTCATTCACAGCGCATATCAACATGATTTTTTTTATTACTATTTTTTTTCTTTTTTAAAGAAGTAAACAAAAAATTTGTGGTTCAGCAGAAATGTGGCATCTATGTTAAATCGTATTTATTTAATTATGGCTTGGAAAATACATAAAATTGCTAAATATTGCAGAATTATGGAGGACGTGGTCGCCACGTGGTGACTGGCGACCGTGAATCTGCACCTATAGCTGAGACCATTTGACGATATCCACATATTTTTTTTTTCCTGAGACCATTTGATGAATTTTGTGATTTTTCCACTATCGATTGACAAATTTTGCGATTTATTGACTATTGATTAACGAATTTCATGTTTTTGTCCCATCAATGTTCAACAAATTGCACACTTTCTTTCCGCTGATGTTCAACGAATTGCACACTGTTTTCCGCTGTCGTTCGACGAATTTTGCAATTCTGTTCCTCGATTGTTTGACGAGTTTTGCGATTCCCCCCCCTGATATTATTTCTTAAATTTTGCAATTTTTTTCCCGAGACTATTTGACAAATTTTTTCAATCAAGTATATGTAAGTTTGTTAGTGGCCAGTGCTTAAAAAAAACTGCTGAGTAAAAAAATCCATGTACTGGCCAGTGACCAGTGAGTAAAGAAGTTAATTTTTATCTATAATTAACTGTAATATTAATACTTTTACAATTTGCAAGCATAGCCTGCCCCCCTGCCCAAAATTTATTTTGTGATATTTAGATATTAGGTTGCAACTCCAAAAGACAAGATGCGAAAGCATGTCAATTTACCGTTTTTTTTAAATCATGCCAACCATTGGCAGAATGTAAATTTTCAATGAATATAAGAGAAGATGTTATAAGATATACATAAAAAATTCTTTAAACTGAGTTGTAAATAATAAATAAAATAAGAATGTTTTTTACTCATTACATTTGAAATACGAAAAGAAAAAAGGTTTAATAAGAAATAACAGGTACTTTTCTCCATTATCCCATCAACCACTTTCCATAAAAACTATTGCCAAGCTATAACACTAATGCCAATAAACAAATAAAAGAATGTTGTCCTTAGAATCTAAAAAAAAAAAAAGAAAAAAGAAGAAGCCCGTTTGAATAAAATATCAACTTTGGCTAAGCTATCATATTCACTTGCGGTCCGCCATCTTGTTTTTTAAAATCAAAATGTATTAAAAACTTTTATCATTATATATAAATGAGTCAATAAAATTAAATAATGTGTTTCTAATAAGTAAATATCACGATCATTCATTTTTGGTGTTAAATCCCATAGTTTGGTGAGTTTTTTAATGAAAAGTGAACATCGGGATAATGGAGAAGTACCAAATACAGTAGTAAGACCACGAATCCACACAGCTTGGTTCTGAGTGTTTTGCATATTTGAGACTTTTGTGGATTACAGATTATGTCTATTTAATCTTTGTTTACATTTTTTTAACTTATTACTTCGGATGAGTTTAGATTGTTAATGCTGAAAAATAAACAAAAACACACAAATAAAATAAAAATTATTAAAAAAATAATTTATCTATATTTATATGTTTTAAATCTATCATCAATAGTTGTTGGTATTAAAACATTTGGTTTATGTTTTTATACTGTATCTTGCAGCCTACAAATGGGCATAATTGTCTACTGAATCACAAAAGTTTGTTTTTTAGTAATTTCGGTATCCTTGGCAAACTATTGTAAAAAATATATGTGTAAGACAAATACATTTTTAAAAGGATTTTTTTTTTTTTTTTTACATATAAATGGTTAATTAATTAAAATACTTTTATATATATGTTATCATTTTAAACTATAAAAAAGAGTATTAAATGAAAAGTGATAATATATATCAGAAATAAAATTAAAGTTGAAGTGAAAAAAATAATGTTATTGATAAATATTGGTTTTAAGAATTAAATTTCTTTGTTTACATTCTCATATGCTGTGCAGATTACAGACATTTGCGAATTAGAGGTACTCTACTGTAATACCATAAACTAAAAACTTTTCTTTTTATTATAGATATGTATGTGCGTGTGTATATATATAGTCAGAGTTTCCCCCAGACAGTTTCGGAAGGGTGCTGCACCCTGCCTGCCTTTTGGTTTACAAAATGGCACCCTTCTTGCCCCTCATAAAATAAATTAGCACCATTCTTGTGCCCCAGTAAAATAATTAGCACCCTTCTTGCCCCTCAGTAAAAAAAGTGTACTTTCTCCTTTTTGCATTCATAGTATAGGTGAAGATTCCCAAAATTTGGAAGGAGTCACTGGCTCCTAAACCCAAAAAATCCAGTGGCCACAATTGTAAAACAAACGCATAAAAACAATAGTCTTTATATGGGGTACAAAAAAAAAAAAAAAAATTCAAAGTGTAAAGTAATTTAATGTAAACACATGTACAAAAAATTTTTAATATTAAATCTTAAATCATGTACAGTCTGAAGATAAAGTTGGGCAAGATACGGTTTAAAAAAAAAATATGTATAAGCTAAGTAATCATGATAGTGGGGAATATAAAAAAAACAATATTTCTTATTTTAATTTTGCCAGACAAAAGTACATATGAAAGAAAATCTGAATTCGTGAGATTTATTTTGCACTATAAAAAATCAAAACACAGTTAATATTTAAAAATCACAGTCTATGTAAAATTATCAGATACAAACTGTTACGAATAACATTGCTATTAGAATATCTTACTTATAATAAAATCCAAAGTCGAGAAAGTGTCTGTAACGGTACCGGGCTGAACCACTCTGATCTGCGAATTGACCGTAGTTAAACGCCATGTTAGGCGTAATGAAGAATCTATTCTAACATATAACAACTAAACGATAATTTATCCTACTTGAAATCATGTTTTTCAAAATAAATTAATGTCTGTGAGATGACTTACACTAAATTTTATGTTTATATTCTGAGATAACTTCAGTTGAAATTAGGTTTATAGCTCCATGAAAGTAAACAAACAAATGAATCATTCGTCGTGAACGTTTAAAATATTAAACCATAAATGCAACCATTCGGAAAGCGATCGCAAACAGATAAAGTTACTTTCCTCCGTGATACTAGCGTCGCTAAACTACTTCGTTCATTCGTTGTGAGGCTTTATCGCCATCTATCGGTGAATGAAGATAATGTTTTGAAGATTTGAAGATTTTATCGTTCTTAATCTTTACAGAATCTTTTTATAGTGAAATCTTTAAACTATTGAAGTTCAATCAAAACAGTTTATTTCCTTCGGGACTGTCGTTGTTTATATCAAAGGATTGAATATTATTTCATAACATCTTAATGCTGTTTGTTTGTATGAAGTCTTATGAAAATGAAACGTAACATTCCGTCATTTTTGACGGTGGGTTATATACTAGTATTTAATAGTTTGCTGTGTTAAACAGATCATTCTGAAATGTTATTAAAAGATAATAATAATGTTTGTTATGTGTTTTGGTCTTAATCTTTAAAAAAAAATTAACATTTCACGGTGGAGACTGGGAATACCAGAAATTGATTACTTTTAAATCACATGGCGACTTAAACACCGAAAGTTAGTGGCCACAGCAAAAAAATTAGTCGCCACGTGGCGACTGGCGACCGTGAATCTGCACCTATAATTCATAGAAAAAATTAACTCAATGTTGTCTTGAAAAGAGTGCTCAGGCTTTTAACTATTAAAAGTGTCTTTAAAAAACAAAATAATACCTTTAAAAGTAAAAAAAACTGCCCTTAAGAATCTTAAAAATGCCCTCTAGAATTCAAAAAGTGCTCTATTCTCACCAGCAGCACCCTGCCCTTTTTTTAAACTGGAGGAAACTCTGATATAGTGTATAATATATTTATTTATTTTTACTTGTTCAGCCATTGTACGAATGTCCCAAACTTTCATTACAATTAAGCATATTCGAATCTTGTTCATATAATCAAGATTTAGTTGTTACAATACCACATGAAGAATGACAAGAAATGCTTGCAATGTCAACGATAGCATCTCAAACAATATTTGACGATTTATCACCTGTGCTAGCTTATATTCAACAAAATTAATGGAGTACTATTATGTTAGCGGCGCACAGGTAATAGATCACGAAATAATATTCCTATCATTAATATTGTATTCATTACCTTTGAAATATAAACCTTTCATTTGTTTCATTTAAAATACCCAACTTTAATTTAAAACACATTCTTTAAAATACATGACTTTCACTTATTTCATTTAAAATACAATGTAATAAGAATAATAATACCATAAACCAAAACATTTTATTTTAATACCTAACCATCATTTCTAATTTACTTATGGGAAAAATAAAAGTTGCTATTGGTAACTGAAAAAAATATATTGTTAGTATAATTTGTGCCCAGCTAACATAAAAGTACCAAATTATTCACTCTTTATGGAAGCAGAAAATTAATATATATATTGCAAAACCTATAACCATACAAGATAACATTTTATTTAATAACATTTATAGATTTTAAAAGAAAGTTTACCCTATTCAAAGTTCGATCCTGCTTGAAATATTAGAGTCCATCCTTTAACCAATTATCTTGTATAGGACTTTCTTGCGAAGGATCTTAGATGGTAATCACTTTCTCAAACACATAACTACTCATCTAAGATCCTCTGGAAGCAAAAACAACTGAAGCAAGATTGACATCTATTCACAAGCCAGACGATTTTCTAAACACAAGAAGCTTCAGTAACTGTTATTTGAAAAAGAAAAAAAAAAAAAAAAAAAATTAGCGAATCCAGCAACCTTGTTCTAAAGCAAAATGCATGAATTTTGCAAATGTTGTGATCACTTTAACTCATGTATGTACAATTTACTCCCATAACAATACAATAAATAAATAATAAATTAAGTTGCTTATTCCCTATTTTTCCTTCCCTGGTCGAGAACCAAACATTGATCAAATATCTCATTCAAGAAACGAATTGATGTTCGATCTTGAATGTTTAAATGAATAATCAACAACCAATGTACACTGTGTACTGTAAAATAATGTATAAGCTAGTCAGTAATATAAAAATCTCTAGCAACTAAGAAGTACAGATGTCACCACTCACTCTTGTATATAGATAACATTTTATGCAACTCAGTTCATGAATGTAATATTCTTTAGAAGAGGTTAGTTGTAAAAATACTGAAATAAATTATCTGTGATAAAAAATGCATATGAGTGCAATAATAGTATGTTTGTTTAATTACCAATACTGATATCTAACTAAAAATAATAAAATATATTCATCAAAAATATATTACAAGATTTTGTTATTGAAAAGTAAACAACTGCTTTTCTTGATTTGATTTTTTTTTTCTGTTTATTATGATTTCTAAAATCATTTAAAGTACTATTATTAATTTAGACAGAGGCACAAAATACCTTCTATATACTTAAATCATGTAAAAACAATACAGCTTTACAAGATATACAGTAATCCCTTTTTATATTGCACATTCGGCTATTTTGCTCTTTTTCAGTTATCCCCCGATAAATTTAGTTTCTCGAAAAAGCATGTAAAATTTTTGGGAACAGATGTGTTATACCCACGCACTGATGTTTGGTGACTTTTCAGTTTTCAAGCCTGCGTAAAGCCAATAACTTAATACAATAGCTAGGTTGCCATTAAAGGAAAAAATCCCCTAAATTTGGCAACTTTTTTCCTTTTTATAACCAATTAAAAAAAAGAAAAACTGTGCATGAGTGTATGACATCATAGCCAACTTTTGAAACGACGAAATCTAAGCAAGTAACTGAAATGCAATTAGTTCATTTTTGTTCTTTAATTTCCAGTGGCAAGCAGACAATCAAAGAAAATAAAACAACAAACAACTCTGGATTTTTATTTTCAGAAAATACTGTAAAATGTAAATAAATATGTGTACTGTATATGTATGGTTTTCTATTTTTTCAATGCTTTACCATCTCTTTTTTGTTGAACTCGTAGCTTGTTTAAACAAGTATTATATCGAAAACCTCATATCTAAATTTAGAGCTGTTTATTTTTAATTTATAAACATTCTTCTCCCCCCCCCCCCCAGTATATCATGTTTTTTTCTTATCTCCCAAGTAGCACGATATATTGAGGGGTTACTGTATTATGTAAAACTGTAGTAATAAGTAAAATTAACCATGAATAATTTTTATGATTTTTGTGTTTTAAAAGAACAATACAACTTTATTTTTAATTGGATTAAAGGCTTATAATATAGTATTTCTACTTAATTACTACTTAGTGTGCACAATAGTAGAAACTAATTACAAAATTTTGTTATTGAAATGTAAACAAAAAAAAAAAAAAAACAGCCTTTTTTTCCGATTTTTCTTTCGTTTACCTATGGTTTCTAAAATCATATAAATTATTATTAATTTAATTTCGAGGCATGAAATATCACATATTTTCTTAAATCATACCAAAAAAATGCATCTTAACTAAATATTGCATAAATCTGTGGTAATAAAAGCATTTTTACAAGACTAGATTTGTTTTTAACTGACAATCTTCTGGATTTTTGTGTTTTAAAAAACATTAAAACTTTCTTTTTAATTGGATTAAAGACTTATAATACTTCATAACATAACATTTCTACTCATTATACACAACAATACAAAATATATTACAAAATTTTCTTATTCAAAAGTAAACGAACTTCTATTTCTCTACCACTTACGTATGACTTGTAAAATCATATGAATTATTATTAATAAGTATAAATAAGTAAGAAAAAAGAATCGTTACAGAAATGTTTTATGTAAAGTACACACATCACCACGATAAATCTAGAAAACAAAATGTAATATTTACTTACCAACTTCCGTCGCGCCAATTTTCATGAATATCAACAAAAAATCTTACAAACAGTGATGGATTGATTGATTAGCTGAAGTGGAGCTGAACTAAACGCAATATATTTAAAAATGGAGATGGCTTTACTACTAGTTTAAATAAATTTATAGAATAAATAAAAATAAATTCTAGAAGTCTGCAAGGTTTAGCAGTTGAAAAGTTCACAGTCATAAAAAAAATGGCGGCTGAGAGGTTCAATTTTCATCCAGTTTGACGAAAATTGGATTAGTACCGTTTTCATCCAGTTTACGTCCGTAAAACAGAAAATGGGGACAAACTTGTTAAGATTTGGTTCCGGATCTGATGAAAATTGGATTAGTTGCGTTTTCATTCAATTTATGTTCTAAACTGATGTCCATAGTTTGTAGATATTTCGTCCATAAGTATATGACGAGAGTATGTTCGGTTTTCATCCAATTTACGTCATAAAATGACGTCCATATTTTGTAGATATTATGTGCGTACGTAATGTCAAACATTTAACAAAATCTGGACGTATTTTAGCTGGCTGTCTACGTCCAAAATACATCTTTAGACGTATTTCGAACTTGGTAGATGAAAACTGGATGTAATATGAACGTATGTGCTGTGTGGGTACCTTAATTGAAAGCAATCCAATCTTTTATCAAAATAGAATTAATTTCCATTAGACGACGAAAACTTTCTGACTACGAAGCACGTTGCCACTACAACGGACGGTACATTGGTTATTCTCCTTATGCTGCAGTACAAAGAAGGGAAGGACGAAAGGCCGATTCGCAAATACGTCATTCAATCCAGCGTTGCCAGTCCTGAGGCATTATCTGTAGGTAGTATTGGTCCATCACCTCGTACTCTTCGTCCACATCGCGGTCGGGGTTTTCTTCCAGCACCTGTTCGTACAATTCGCGTTTGTAAGCTTTGATCCACACGAAAAAATTGATGGCCTGCGAATCGCTCTGAGCACACAGTTCGGCTCTCGGATATCGCGGTTGTTTGTGGATGTGAATGTAAAAATTACCGCGATTGAAATGGTCGTAGATGAGCTGGGCCCGTTCCTTCTTCGAACGGTCCAGGACAGAGAGCAGGTGGTTGTTCGTCAAGAGCCTCGTCTTCAGGTATCGGCGGGGCTCTCGGGCGTGATAGACGGAAGTAATTTCTTTCAACTGCACGTTCGATCGATAGCGGGTAAACTGGTAAAGGGGCTTTGTAGGCAAGGAGTTTGGCCACGGGCATGGTTCCGCAGCACAGGCCGCTGTTCTGACCGATCGCTCCCCACAGCACGCCGGGTCCGAGCTTCAGTTCAAACAACATTTTCTCTACGCAGAGAAAAATGAAGGGACACTACCGTCTATTTATTCGCGCGGGAGACCGGGGGGGGGGGGTAAGGGGACCCTTTTCCGAAAATTATTTTTTGTGTGTGAGAGAGAGACGACAGGCAAAGGTGAATGAATTTCTGCAAGTACACGTGACGCATGCCTCGGAAAACCAGGGGGGGGGCGATGGACTCTTTCGACATTTCTCCGAGGAAAAGTGAGAATGGAATGCGAAAGGCGAGGGAACTCGAGGTGAACACCGCAAGGGCATGCAAGGAGAATGGGAAGGATCTGTGCGCGCGCACGGGAAGCGAATAAACTCTGGCGGAAGAGTGGTCGAAGAAGGGAAGCAATGATCATTACATTAGATTAGTTTTTAAAAGTTCCAAGTTGGTTACCAATCGATTGCAAAAAAATGGGTGTCCAAGAGTTCTGCTTCTATATGCACAATTCTTGGACACCCATTTTTTTACCTCATGAAGAGATCAGGTTTTAGTTTATTACAGAGCTGTGCACGGTGACGTCACAAACAGGTTTTTGCTGCTGCTGTAGGACAGCTATCGCTACCTTTATCAATGCTTTTTCTATTTGTGTGTCCTACAACTTCTTTCATTGTTCTCCGGTAAAAGTCACGTGATGTGAACTGCTCTATTATCATTTTTTTAACGTTAAAATTTTTTCCAACATTGGTTACCAGTTCATCACAAAAAATTGGTGCCCAAGAGATGCTTTTATATGCACATATAAAAGCATACAACGTAACTTCATCATAGCATCACAACATAAATTATTTGATAAAAAAATAGAGCCAGGGCCGTGCGAAGAGGGAGACGAAGGGGGCCCTCACCCCGGGCGCGGAAATTGATGGTCGCCAAATTTATACTACCAACCACGGTTTAATTTATTTATTTTCATTTTCTGGTCATCGATCATTTTCTGGGGAATTTCTTTTTCTCTTTTCATCATTTTTTTTCTGTCTCAAAATATCATGATCTCTCCAACAAATAAGTGCAATTTTCTCTTACGCTATTTAGTTGTTTGCAGTTTCTGAATTAAAATTAAACCTTTTAATGTTCCAACATAAACGCGAAATGTTTATTCAATAGAATTTATTTCTGTTTCTGTACTTTATCAGTTTTCTGTTACCTGTCACAAAAAGAAGGGGAGGGGGGGGAGGCGCCAAATTGAAATTTTGCCCCGGGTGCAGTTTTCTCTTCGCACGGTCCTGAATAGAGCAGCAAAATTATCGCCACACAGACAGTAAAAATATCATTTTTTTATGTCCTTTTACTAGAGTTGCAAAAAACCCAAAGTTTTTGAGGGACGGGAATAAACCCGGGAGATTTGGGGATTAAACCCGGAATTTTGGGGAATATTGGAAGTTTTTGTAGAAGGTTTAAAAGTAAAGAAAACTAGTAATTTTTCAATTTAATTTTTTTATTTTTAAGAAATTTCAGACACTGTTCTGAAAATTTTAAAATAAGCTTTTCATTATGAATTTAGAAAACATAGAATTTTGCGCTCTAAGTTTTTATAATTTTATTATAACATATTTGCTTTACAACAATGGCGGCTGTGAATTGGTAAGGATTTGAATGTTTCTTTAAAAATTAAAATTGTTTAATTTCTGTTAGCTGGCATCTTTACTTACATTTTACAGTCTATATTAATTTTCTTGTGAGTTGCAGGATATTTTTACATTGATTTCTTTTAATTTGTTCGTTTTCTTTTTGTTTACATTATTTGAATCGGAGGACAGTCGGAGAACAGGGTTGGGGTTGATGTTTATATTCATGCAATATGTGATCTGTCCTCTGCTCTCGCACTTTTTACTTATCCACGATTAAAATATCAACTTACTTATGTTATTTTAATTTCTTTTACTTAATATTTTTAAAGCTTAAGCATGTATTTCACTAGTTTTCATGTAAACTGTGCCATTTTGCTGAATTTATGTTATTGGTTTTGTTTACATTTCTAAATAAATATTTCGTTTACAAAATTAAATTATTCCATGTCTAAAACTTTCTGAAAACTCCCGGAAATTTTAAATATTTCCCTCCCAAAAAACCCGGTTTATTCCCGGGAATAAACTCGGTTTTTTCCACGCTTTGCAACTCTACCTTTTACAAAATAAATTAGGACCTCAAAACTTTTCTTGTTGAAGGCCTTTTTTTAAAAAACGAAAAAAAAAACCGTCTGCCTCATTGGAGAATTTTGATATAAACATGAAGTCATACAGTGAAGTGAAATAGAAAATGGATTTAATATAAGTGAAATTATTTTAAAAGCTATATTTGGTTACTGCAAATTTTCGATTAGGTGTATATTTGACGCAAAAACTAATGAACTTCTTGAAATAAAATGCAGCGTGCTTTACTACTTAGATTCATTTTCGCGTCTATATTTATGTGTCTTTTATTGCGAGAATAGAAACAGAAAGTTGCCACTAAAGGGATTATCGCCAAAAGAACACATTATTTTAGCGATGAAGGTGGGATGATGTTAGATTCAATTAATCTGAGGATTAAATTCTCTCCCGGAGAAACAATGGGTCCGTCTTCTACTTAGTATTTTTCCTCTATGGGCTCGACCTATCATCCAACCGTATTATCCATTTTGCTAAATAAGGTATTGGAATGGAATTTCTTTCTTAAGTAATCCTCTTTGGTAAGCAAGTGGCAAAAGTGTACAAATCACGTTAGCCATCAAAACATTCTTCTCTGAATGTTTTCTCCAAATATGATTGCCGCCTAGAAACACGATAGCTCTGACTAATCAGATTACGAGCAAAACTGGGTTGGGAAACAAAAAACTTTCCCAGAAACTTCCAAAACAGATGTCAAATTTTTAACTGTAAACATTTTTTATGTTTAATTTACAATCACGATTTGGCATCAACGGATCGACGACGTGACGTGACTGTTCTGTTTTTCAATTTGTTGTATGGACATGGAGTTTGTTCGATTATCGAGTTTCCGTTTTATTTGTTGAAGCTGTAAGCGCAAATTAATTTGTATCATCCATTTTGCAGAATAAGGTACTGGATTGAAATTTGTAGTTTAAATTGTTAACTATAATTTTTGTGCTTTTCTGTCTTAAAGCTGTTCTCAAATCTAAACTGGCTACTTTCTGACAAGTAACTTAAGACCCTTTTTAAGTCATGTCGTTTGTGAAATCGAATGTTTTTCCAGTAGAAAATTCTGTCAAAATTGGCGTTTTAAGCTGAATTTCCGGATAGAGGCTGTTATTAGAACAAAATTAATTCGTTTATCGAAAAATGGCGAAAAAATTATATTCGGAACAATCACCACAATAATCAACCGGTATGCAAGTAAAGTTGCCAAATTTATGGCTAAGCTTTGTATTTACCCGCGGTCAGCCATCTTGTTTTTAAAATCAAAACATTTTAACTTTTATTATTAAATATAAATAAATTAGTCAATAAAATTAATATGGATGAAAGTTATTTTGGAAATGAGAAACAAAACATATTTGTTTTATTCTGCATTTTTGTAAAAAGTAAGTTTTTATCAGGCATACCATTTCGTTTAAAATTAATATTTAATTAAATCTTATAAGTCACACTGTCATAACTTTGAATATTTAAGGTATTCACCCTTTTACATAAAATAAATACAACAAGCAAAATAAATTTCTGTCAGATACAAAAATTAGATTCTTATTTTCTCACTCGATTTTTACAAATAAATATACCGGTTGAATAAAAATTCCCAGATTGGTGTAATATCTCGAGAAGTAGGCATTAGATTGAAAAATAGAAAAATGCATGTTCAATATTTAAAAAAAAAAAATCTATTTAGGGATATCAAAGTTTTCCCCCTCAACTCTGCCTCCTGGTGGTAAAGGGGGGACCTTAAATGATACCCCCCTTTTTTATTGTAGATTTGGATTCTATGGGAAAAAGTGCGTAACCTTTGTACTTAACATTTTCTTCAGAAAATCGTAGATGGCACTGTAATCCAGTAAAATGCAGTGAGAATTGTTTCCATTTAAAAGTGGAAATGTTCGAATAACTCGAGAAATATACATTGGATTAAAAAATGGGTAAATAATATGTGTTCAGTATTTTAGAAAAATGGCAACTTTGATATCCCTAAATAGATGTTTCTAAAACATTGAAGACTTATTTTTGGGTCATTTCATGTCAAATCAACCAGTGACTCAACCTGACCATTTTAGATTTTGATGAAACTTACAGGAACCATTCTCCCTGATGATATAAATGTGAATATACTTTTATTATTCTTTTATCTCAGTAAATTTTCATACAATTAATTTTTAAAATTTTGAAAAATTATCATTTTTTTGGCTTGTATAAATGTTTTCAATTTTGAATTTCTCATGTTCTATCAGATGTAGAGAGTTGTTTGACCCCTCATTTAAAGAGAATTTCATAAGGTTTAATTTGATATGCAAGTTGACTATACTTGGTTAAAAAAAAGCTAATTTAATTAAATTTAAAAATTTTGAAAAAATGTTTTTTATAGTATAATCTTTAAATTCTGAAAGTTTTAGAGTGGGATCTCAATGGGAACAGCAATTATGTTAAAAAAAAACTAATGTTAAACACCAATTGGGGCTGGTATTTAAAGTTGGCACCTCGCCAACTTTATGATTGTGCTAAAGATAGCATTGTTTTATTCCTTTTAAACATTGTTTTTTTTTTTTTTTTTTTTTTTTATATAACTGCTAATCCCATTGAGATCCCACTCTAAAACTTTCAGAATTTAAAGATTATAATATTACAAAAAACATATATTTTTTCAATTTTTTTTTTAATTAAATTAAATTAACTTTTTAAAAACCAAGCATAGTCAACTTGCATATCAAATTAAAACTTATGAAATTCTCTTTAAAATGAGGGGTCAAAAATCTCTCTATGCCTGATAAACTTGAGAAATTCAGAATTGAAAACAAATACAAGCCAAAAAATGATGATTTTTTGAAATTAAAAAAATTAATGGTATGAAAATTTACTGAGATAAAAAAAATTATAAAAGTATATTCTTATTTGTATCATCAGGGAGAATGATTCCTGAAGGTTTCATTAAAATCTGAAATGGTCAGGTTGAATATTGAAAATTTTTGGTTGATTTGATGTGGAATGACCCTTTTCTGTTTTTGAATCTGATGTATGTTTCTTGAATTATTCTACCATTTCTAGACTTTTCAATGGAAACAATTCTCACTGTATTTTACTTGATTACAGCATCATCTACAATTTTCTGAATGAAATGTTAAATACAAAAGTTACATATTTTTTCCTGTAGAATTGGAATCTCTGATAAAAAAGAGGGTTTATCATTTAAGATTTCAACGTTGCCCCCTCTTTCCTACCCAGGGGCAGGGCCATAGCTACAGACAATTTTTTTTAGGGGGAGGGAAGGGATAGTTGAATTAAAAAATTTCCCAACTCGAAACAAGTTACTCTAATTTCTAACTCAAATTATAATCGCAATGTGTCTATAACAATTATTATACTTATGCGTAAAAAAGATTCCAACCCCTACCCCCTCCGAAAAAAAATACTGAAACGAAAAATATAGAAATTCTATGTATTGATTCGTTACGTTTAAATATATCTTTTTCATTTAAATAATTAAAATCAAAACTAGATTAATTTTTATTTTCTTGAAATCAATCAGAATGAAAAAAGAGATATGAGGGCATGTCAGTAAGTAACGTACATAATCTAAAAAAAGAAAAAGAGAAAACCATTAATGACAATTAGAGGTGTAAAATTTCTGGAAATTTTGGAAGTGGCAGAAAAAAAAACCCTTTTTTTCTGTTTTTTTTTTTTTTTTTTCTTTTTTTTTTTTTGTGGACCAAAAGGAAAATTTGATTTCTTACAAATGTTTCTCAAAAATAAGTTTTATTTTCTTAAATACAAAATAATAAACATTTTTTAAATTTCTGCATACTAAAAAAAAAATATTTTTTTCACTTTACACGGATTTATTTGAATATATTACAAAAAAGAAAAAAAAAGTCAGCTTTTAAAAGTTAGCCTTTGTTATAGGTGAAAACTGGGAAATTTAGTTAGTAGCCAGTGGCCGGTAGACTCAGTTTCATTAGTGGCCACTTTTTAAAGTTAGTGGGCACTATTATGTTTCAAACTTTCTTGACATCTAGATAAATTATAATCGTTGTATATAAACATATTTTTCTAGAAGAGTTTTATACCTATTGTATGAGTATGAGTGTATTTTGCATAATTAAACAGTATCTTTTGAAGAAAAATAATCCAACTGGTGAGCATGTGGCAGGATTCGAAATATTGAAGATACTAAAATGTCCTTAAAATCTGATTGTATCCGGTGTGGAAAAAGGAATAAATTACTTGAAATGCATGTGGAATCATGTATTTTGCAGAATAAATCTGTATTTCTTGAAAAAATAATCTAAGAAAAAGCCGAAATATTGAAAATACAGCTAAGTCGTTGAAATCTGTTTGCATCTGGTAGGGAAAAGAATGAACCAGTTCTCTCATTAGATAGGGTAGGGTGGGGTATAATGGGTCATGGGGTAAAATGGGTCACTTTATAAATAATTCAATGTAAATAAAATTGAAATTAATTTTTTTTTTAATTAACATTTGTAATAATATTTATTAATATGTTGGCAACATTTTTCATTTTCAAAAAAGTTAGTTTCATGAATATGGCAACAGAAAAAAAATTCTTTACAAGCTGTGGATGGTGGTGTGCAAAACACATGGTTTACTAACTTCTGAATATCCCTGTATTTTAATAAAGTACAGTGCAAATTTGAAGTATTTTCTCATAAAAGAAGCTTTGGAAAACATCTCAAGCCAATCAGGTAAAAAAAATATTAAATATTTTCTTTTTTATTTAATTTTTTTTAAGATGGGGTAAAATGGGTCATAGTTAGGCTTAGTTCTTGTGTGTGTATGTGTTGGTCTACTGCAGTAAATTTTGTTAAATTTAAACTTTAAATTTAATTTTAAACTTACATATAAACAGTATTAAATTTAAACAATGTTTATTTTTTTTATATTTAATATTTTAATTGTTACTTATATAAACAATGTTAAGTTTAAACAATGTTTTGTTTTGTTTTCATTTTCTTTAAATTAATTTTTTTTTTTCATTATTTTGGTTAGGTAGGTAGATCAAACAAGGAAGATATATTTATTTTTTTGTTTGCTTTTTAGGAGACATGCCCAGAACGTATGTTAAAAAAAGAACTGTAGAATATAGCAAAGAATGTTTACAATCAGCATTGAAAGATGTACAGAATGGAAAACCAATTCGTGCAGCTGCAAAACAACATGGTGTACCATTTGAAACGCTGAGAAGATGGGTTTGTAGACCTCCTACTCATAAGGGCTCGGGACGGACTACAGTCTTGACTGTAGATGAAGAACACTGCATTGTGGTCGCTCTAAAATTCCTTGCAGACTGTGGCTTCCCATTTGATCGCCAAGATGTTCTCAATATTGCTCAGGAATATATAAGATCCAATACCAAGCTTAATCATCTTAAGCTTGGCATAGAATGGCTAAGAGCTTTCGAGAAGAGATGGAGCTCTCAGCTGACAAAAAGAAAACCAGAACTCTTAACAAAATCAAGAGCAACAGCTTTTTCTGCAGATGTTGTGAATAGCTTTTTTACAACTTACACCAAACTGCTAGATGAAAATGGCTTAGCCAATTGTCCAGAAAGAATTTTTAACCTAGATGAAGCTGGTCTTTCTACAGACCCTAGAACAAACAAAGTATTTATCTCGAAGCAGAGTAGAAATGCTTATTTAACTTCTTCTGATGCAGGAAAAGCTATGTATACTGTGTTATTTTGTATTTCTGCGACTGGAAGCTATATGCCGCCTTTCACGGTATACAAAAGTACACACTTATATGATTCTTGGACCAAGGGTGGTGCACCAGGTGCTCTTTATGGATGTTCTCCATCCGGGTGGATGGAAGATAAAGTTTTTGAATCATGGATAGAGCACTTTGTGTTATACACACAAAAATTAGAAAAACCTGTTCTGCTCATATTTGATGGGCATGGCAGCCATCTGACATACAAGACAGTTAAAACAGCACTTGACAATCAAGTCATCATTTTATGTCTTCCTCCTAATACATCCCATGCTTTACAGCCATTAGATGTGGGAGTTTTTGCTCCGGCAAAAAGAACATGGAGACTGATTTTAAAACAGTGGTATCGAGAAACAAGGATGCAAAAGGTTTCTAAAGCTGTTTTTCCTCATCTTCTGAAACAGCTGTTTGAAAGTTTACGGAAAGATCATGCTGTGAATGGCTTCAAAGGTGCAGGGTTGTTTCCTCCTAACATAACAAAAGTGGAACATAGGATTGTACTGCCTCAAAGAGCCACTGATCAGTCGAATGTGTCATCTACTTCTTTGAATACGGTAGTATTACAGGAGTCTACACCAGCTACTTCAGATGCTGATGCCGAACTTCCTTCCTGTTCAAGCAATAACAAAACAGTTCAAGACCCAATTAACTTAGTGTCATCACCATTCAAAGATTTAAAATGTGCTATTCTAAGAACTCTATCACCTGTACAATCAAGTACCACTAAAGCTGCTGTTATTAATTCTAAAAGGCAAAGAAAAAGAGTCCAACACAGAGCTGGAGAAGTAATGACAGAACCTGATGTAATTGAACGTCTTCATGAAGAAGTCTTAGAGCGAATGAAAAAGAAAAAGATGAAATTTGAACTGCCACAGTTAAAACATAAACAGAAAAAATCTCACTCCACAACAGATCGATCTGATTGCAAGATGGTCAAGAACATAAGTGAACTTTTTCCTGGAAAATGGGTAGTTATTGAATATAAAGGGAAAATGTCTATGAAAAGATTTGTTGGTCAAATCACAAATATTGAAGGTGACGATATACATGTGAAGTATGTAACCAAATCCAGCATAGGGGATTATTATGTTTTTCCTGAAAAAGAGGACATTGATGTAGTAGAAAAAAACGATGTTGTAAAAGTTTTAGAAGAGCCGCTTTGCAATAACCGTGAACAATACTACTTTAAAATTTGAATATTATATTGTTTAACATGATATGTAACAGATCACCTTTTTGTTTTAATGTATTTACTAATAAATATATTCTTTAAACATCATTTTGCATAACGACCCATTTTACCCCATAGGTGACCCATTTTACCCCAGAATGGAGTAAAATGAGTCAAAGCTATTCAAGCTAAGTTTAATTAACTTATAATTAAAAAATAAATGTTAAAATTACATAAAAATGACCTGAAAGAATGTAATGTCAAGATGCTATTGAAAAAAAACAGGAAAGTTTTATGATTTTATTGCTACAAGGCTTTGAATGTGAAAATAGCTAAAAAGTGACCCATTTTACCCCACCTGACCCTATAATCAATGTAGAGATGCATATTTCCATGAAAAATTGTGTATTTCACTTGGCGATCGATAACAGATTTTTTAATCACCAATTGGCAAGTGGCGATCAATGGCTGATTTATTAATTGCCACTTTTAAACTTTAATCGCCACGTGGCGAGTGGCAACCGCTAATTTTCACCTATAGCCTTTGTGCCTCAGAATTTCCACAATAGCTTTTCTTGCTTAATTTAACACCATTGTTTGTAATATATCATGTCTCTGTTGAAATGATTTTTCAATTGCATTTGTTCAATTACCAGTACAGATAATTAAAAAAATCTTATGAGTTTCAACCAATATTACTGCAGTTTGAAAGTAAATTTAAATCCCCTCTACATAGTATCGCTTTGTATACAGATAATACCATTTTAAAGAAACAAATTATTGAAGTTCTGACATTATAAATATTATCATTTTTTTTATCTTCTATTGCTTAAAAATTGATAATTTATAATATATTTTTTTTTCGTACAATTAAAATTTTCATTTCTTGTGTATTTAATTCTGGTATAGCTTTCCAGTCTGAACTTAAATCAACCCTATGTTTTGGTTTTAGTTTAAGCTTTAGATTTTTAATATGAAAGTAATATACAAGGTGTCCCCAAAAGTCTCCGTACAACTTCAAAAATTTATTACAAAAAAAAATAATAATAATAATTACAACTGTGCATAGAGTAACTTAAAAAGTTTTTTCTACTGCCTTAATAAACTTCAAAAAGTTTTTTTCTACTGCCTTAGTAAACTTCAACATGAGATCCTTTCGTAGCACGAAGAATATCAAGACAATATTCCAATTCAATCCACGAACGTTTTTAATGTTAACATCAACATTAGCTACTGCTGTTTGGATCTTTTGTTCCAATTCCATGAGACTATTAACTTTTGTTCAGATTTCATCAAACAGTTGTAACTACTGTTGATGTTAGCATGCTGCAACACACGTGGATGGAATTGGAATATCGACTTGATATTCTTCGTGCAACAAAAGGAGAAAAAAACTTTTTAAGTTACTCTATGCACTGTTGTAATTATTTTTGCTGTAGGCAACACCTATATATTTATTGCATATATGCTGCATCCAAAACCAAAAGATGCTTTTGATTTTTGAAAGCAAAAATATCCAATAAATTCACTCATACCATTGATTGTTAAATTCAAATGCAAACAGTTTTATTATCTAATATAATCACCTTTCCAGGAATGCTTCTTTGAATCTATAGTATTGTAAATACTATAACACTACAGCAATGATGAAAAAGCAAAAAAAAAAAGAAATTTATAGCAAAGTTTTTAGTGAAATTGAACAGCTTTCAACAAAGGCATCCTGCTAGTGTAGAAAGAATATTTTCAAAATTTGGATTTGCTCGAGATAAACTGCAAAGTAGATTAAAACTCGAAAAAGCATCAAAATTTGTGTTTTTATATAAGGTTTTTAACTAAAATGTTGTAATATTTAAAAATTTCTATAATAGTGATTGATTTAAGTATATAAGTGATCGCACATTTTATTGTTTATTATATGTAAAAATACTGTATTCTTAAATAGTAAAAATTATATTATTAAATTTCAACAAAATAACAAAGTAATTTTTATTTAATTCTTGATTTCAAATATCTAAAAATATGAATGTTCAGTGTTCTTTCCAAATGTAAAATCATTTAAACCAAAAAAACCTGGTTTTGGGTTTTTTTTACAACTCTGAGTGAATATACTTTTTTTTTTTCGTTTACTATATTCCATTAATTAACAAAAATGTCTGCTGTGATTTCACCATTCTCTTTCAAAAGAGAGAAATTTCATGAATCTGTTATAAAAATTACCCTTTTCTTTTAATCACAGGGGTGTCCTGGGAATTCTGCTGCATTGTTTTAAAAATAGCATTTTCAAATTTATTATTTTTTTCTCAAATCACAGAAACTTCAAGAACCTAATCTCAATACAGGCCAACAGTAGAAATTTCCTCAAATGACAAAAAAAAAAAAAAAAAAAAAAAAAAAAAAAAAAAAATCTTCAAATTACAGGAGTATTCCAACAGTAAACCAGTATTTTTTACTTGTTTAGATAAAATTTTTGTAGACTACCAAAATTTTATCATGTGTCCAATTTTTTGTGGCAAAGTTCTCTTTAAAAGGAAAACATGGTAATTTCTCACTTAATTGAAACAAATAATTTGTTTTCTTGATTTTGAGTTTACAGGGTCCTACTATACAATTAATTTATACAAAAGAACTATCATTTTCTGTATATCCTTACGGTTATGTTTTTTTCCTTTGTAGGTCTCCAGTTAACATCTCAGTTATTGCCTTAATGTGTGATCAAGGTAGCAGCATTTTCTGTTGTTTCTCATCATCATAATTGTGCTATTCCCTTTTCCTCTTATTTAATGCAATTTTCAGCTTATATCAACTAATTTGCATTATTTTGAATTGCATGCTATTTTGAAAATGATGCTAAAATAGAGATGCATACAACTTAGATTTGCGTGACAATTTTCCACTCAAAGATCACACAATTTCTCCAAAAATTGTTCTGTATATCTATACTTGTCACATGTCATAAAAGATAAAATGCTGTCCAACTTCAGTGCTATGATCAATTTTAGTTATTTTATATTGTGAAGAAAAGCATAGGAATTGTTTAAGATTCTGTAATATATATAATACGGCATTAGTAATAACTATCATGAGGATATAATGGAATAACATAACAATATTATTTAAACGAAGATTCCTCAGACAGTTTCTGTCCTGAATGACTGAAATATTTTCACACATTTAAATTTTCAGTGAAGTTGATAATGAATTTCATTCTAACACCACCACTTGAGCATATTGCTCTTGTTCAGACAATAGTAACCCTGTTTAACCAACATGATGTTAGGGACTTGGTGAGGAAATTCACAAATTCACTATCAATTTCAGAATTGAATTCTTTTTCCACTCCACAATATTATTCTGAAAGGCAAGAACAATGGAAGGAGATTGAAGATGGAGTAAGAAATAAAATTCCAGAGCTAACAATACCAACATCTTTGAAAGAGAAACTATTAGGTTATATTCAACCAATGGGCATGCAAATATTAAGATGGATTGAGTATCATTTCAGATTCTGCGGTTTTGAATTATGCCCAGTGAATGATCTTTGTTGGACACCGCATGGTATACTTGATAAACAGAAAACAGCAGAAGCATTAATCAAAGATGAGGCTATAGATATTACTACACGCTATAAATTGGCTTGTACTTACTGTTTAGAGGATATTATTCCAGAACTGTGGTATAAATTATCTGAAAGCCAGAAAATATCTTTATTTGAGAGTGGAAGTTTCGACACCAATTTTGAAAAGGTATTACTGTTATTTTGGAGACAATACATAAGAGAAAAAAGACCTAGCAAGGACAGCATGTTCAGAAGATTTAAACCCATTTCTTTTTATGACACACATATGCTTCAACGTGCAGCAGAAGCTGGCAATAAAGCAGCAACTAAATATTTTTTTCAAAAACTAACTGAAAGGAATCGTTCTTTGGATGAAGTCTTGTTGAAGACAGCAATATATGTAGCTAAGAAACGTAATGAGAGTGTTCTTTACTATAGTAAACGTCCTCGAGAATACTGTAGTGAAGTTTTTTGTTTTTTGCTTACACAAATAAATGATGAACAACAAATAGAGCTATTTAAGAAATACCCTGCTCAAGCACTGCAATGTCTTATAGATTGGCCATGGCAAAATTTGTTTGTAGAAACAGAAAATCGCCTGTTTAGTTTTCTTCCTGGTAGTTATGACATATTTAAAATAATTATTCATAAAGCAGATATTGACTTTAAGGATTATGATTATCAAAATATGTTTCGGGATATTTGGCGGCAAATGCCCCATGCTCAAAAAAGCCGTATTATGGATGATGATAATTTTCTAATTGTATTAAATTTGCTGTTGCAGATTAAAGACAAAGAGAGCATTCAATTCATTTTTCAAGATATAACCCTTACTGAAAGAAAAAAATTCATTTTCAGTGATCTGGGTCAACATTTCTATGAAGATGTGATTTATCGTGAGGGATGGGATATAGTCAAATTTTGTATTCCACTCTGTACATCATCAAAAGATGAAATGGTAAAATTTAAAATGGAATTTCAAGAGAATATTCAAAGAAAAGAAATGGAAGCAGACATGTTTGCGGAATTTATATTTAGAAAGAATAGAAATAAAGTGGAAAAGTTCTTTGAAATCTTGAATGACTTAGTTTGTGGATATGGTAAAATAAAAGCAGTGGATGATGGTGAGAGTAATCCAGCTAAGAAACTTGGTAATATTGAAATTAAGGAGTGATGCAAGGTGCAAAAAAAATTTGTTGAAAGTAACAAAAAACACATTTCTGAAGTGATTTCATTCAAAAACAGCCAAACACTGCAGACAGTGTTAAAATTAATATTATGAAATCCAAGAATGCTGTAAGACTTGTTCGCTATAAACAATGAAAATTTTTGTATAACTTTTATACTTGGATCATCTTTTGATCTAAATCTTTTCCTTCTTTGGTTTTAGCATAATCTTTAAAAAAAAAAGGGTTTGCTATCAAAGAATATCTTAAGTTCACTAAGGAAGTTTTAATATGAGCAAATATATATTTTTTTAAGGTTAGTATTGATGTTGTAAGACTATACATTTCTTTTCATTAAAATGAGAAGAAACACATGTAGTATTTTTTGAAAATTATAAAAATACAAAGAGCATTCCATAAAAACTGAGAGTAAAATCATAAAAAATCAAGAAATATATTTATAGCCAAAAATACAGTATAGAACCATTTATCTAGAATGGTCGGGGCCAGATATATTCCAGATAACTGGTTTTTCTGGATAACTGGTTGGACATTGAAGCAACATCCATTTGATGAGATTTGTAGAATGTATGTAGCTGTAACATTGTTATTGATTTCAAATTATTAGATTACTCTGATTAAGGCTCAGGTCTTATCAAGATCAGAATTTGAAAGAAGCCAATTTCTGGCAATACCTTAGAAACAATGCTGCATGAAACTCAAAATGCTCAATATCTAACTAAATATGCTTCCATTTCAAATCTATTAAGTTGTACGATGCATCTATCAAGCAATGCACATGTTAAACTGGCACTGCATGGTACATTTTCTGGAAAAATTCTGAAATCAATCATTTGGAAATACCATTCTGGATAACTGGTTTTCTGGGTAAATGGTTCCATTTTGTACATAATTCTTTTTCAAAGTACCCACCCTCAGATGATATGCAAAGGTCCCATCGTTCAACCTACTTTTCAAAACAAGTAGAGAAGCCTTTTTCAGGAAGCTGCTTCAAAGAACCCTGCACTGCTCAAATAACTTCAGAATCTGTATTAAAGGGGATCAAAATGATGCACCCAAGTTTCATCATCTGTTATTAGTCTAGGAAATTCAGATCATTTTGAAACATCTGTTTCCACTCACAGCATTGGTGAATTCTTGTTTTCATTTGTTCTTTAGTAAAGTGTTGGACACATCTGGAACAAAAATGGCAAAGCTGTAAATTGTTGTGTAGAATGCGAAATATCGACCTTTTCAAAATGTTAGTTGATTTTGCTATCTCCTCACATGTCATTCACAGATTTTCTTGCAAGATTGCCCACACAGTGTTAACATTTCGATCATTCACAACACTTTCTGGTCGGCCAGGCTCAGGAGCCAGTTCTGCAGAAAAACATCCTCTTTTGAAATCATCATGCCATCTAAAAATCGTAGACTCACCGAAACATTTGCTTTTGTAAGCTTCTTTCATTTTGTAAGCAACTTAACTGTTTCTGGGGCTGTTTTGCCCAAACCATAGCAAAATTTTATGGCCTGACGCATTTTGTTTTTTAACTCTTAATCACTCACCTCCATTTCTGTAGGGCAAATAAAAGCAGTTCTTTAAACAAGTGCATGAAACTAGGAAAATAAAATTGTCTGCTTTGTTTAGAATATTTATAAACATAAAGTTAACAGCTTGAAAAAATCACCTGCAGCTTTATTTTTTAGTTTTGCGATGTTGCCTCTACGTAAAAAAAGAACTCAGTTTTTATGGAATGCCCTTTGTACAAATTAAGTTTTTTTGAAGTAAATCTCTGAATTTTTGTGATGAACCAAATGAAACAGCTGAGAGAAACAATGCCTCTAATATAAACAAAATATAAAATTAGATGAACCCATGTTCTATAACATGATTTACTTTCAAACGTTTATTATTATTTGCCTATGTTTGTGGATAAGTTGCTGTCTGTAATTGCAAATTTGCTGTCATCTTATCTTTTCCTAGTTCACTTTGTAGTTCTTACAGCCATGTTTTATGTTTTAAATCAACTGGTATGGCTTACTGAGATTTTATTCTCAAATGTATTTGAACTATTCTGTGAAGGCATCAGAAGGATGAAAACTTACCATAGAACATGAATCGCAAACCATGTTTAGTGGCAGAAAATCACAAAAATATTTATGAAGGGTGTGATATCGAGTGGAACAAAAAAGGCCACAAATAAATAGAAAAAAAAATTATTTTACATAAAGCATGATTACAATTCATTACAGTTCAGTTAAATGTCAGAAAGGAGACAATGAGACATTTTTATAGGAATATGTTTTAATATGTCTTGCAATTCTTCATCCATCGGTGTTGGTTGTGCAATGACCTTCGTGGCCGCAACTTCGAACGATTTCTATAAAAATGTGTCAGTGGCTCATTTCTGACATTGAACTGCAGTGCATTGTAATCATGCTTGATGTCATATAAATGTTTTTTCTACTTATTATTGGCCCTTTTTGTTCCACTTGACGTCACACCCTTCATAAATAGTTTTGCAAATTTTCTCCCACCAAATGTGGTTTGTGACCCCATGTTCTATAGTAAGTTTTCATCCTCTTGTGCCTTCTATCATCCTTCTTAATTTGTTGGTCGAATTTTGGAGCACTCTGCCAGGGTTGTTTAGGTTTAAACCACGCTGGTTTAAACCAAATGGTTTTTTAAAAAAAAACAGACTTGGTTTTTTTGAAATACCAAAACTTTTATTTAAAAAAGAAAAATGGTTGCCCAATATTTACAATGATGAACTTCAGAGATGTAAAGCTGATTTAGAAAACAAAACAGTTTGCATGGCAACGGATGGATGATCGAACATCCATAATGAACCTATTGTGTGTATAAGTGTTATCAAAGAGTATGGTAAAGTCACTCTTGTTGATACTATTGAAACATCCGACTCATCACATACTGGAAATTATTTAGCAAATTTGGTTTTGAGTTCAGTGCAGACAGCAGAAGAAAAGTTCAAATGTAATATATCAAGTTTTGTCACAGACAATACTGCAAATATGGTTTCTGCCAGAAACATTCTGCATGAAGAGCTTGTTTTTTTTGGGACTTACATATGGGTGCAGTGCCCACATTTTAAATCTGTTAGCCAAAGATTTGGTTAAAAGGGATGTAACAAAACATGTTACAAGTATTTAAAAATATTTTCGCAATCATCATCTCCCGAAAGCATGGTATCATGCAGAAGGTGGAAGTGTGTTGGTACTTCCACTAGAGGTACGATGGAATACTTATTGTGATTCACTTGAATCTTATGTTAAAAATTAGTGAATTCTTACAAAAGTTTGTGAGGATCACAGATCTGAGATTGATAGTGACATCTCCAGTAAAATCTTAAGTGTCTGTTTAAAAAGAAATGTTGAGGACATGATTGCGATTCTGAAACTAATCGCCGAAACTATTGATTTTGTACATAGGAATAGCTGTTCTCTCGCTGAATGTGTATTAGCATGGAAAAAGCTAGAATTGAAGCTAAAAGAAGCATCAACATCAAACAATAAAAAGGCCATATCATTAGCGTATAAACAGAGATATGAACAATCATTAGTAGATGCACATTTTGCTGCATTTATTTTAAGCCCATCAGTATTAATTTCTAACCTAGGAATTAATGTCACAAAAGAAGAGAAAAACAAGGGTCTTGAATTTATCAAACAAAATGTGGCTCTGGTTTCTTAGCACTTACATTAAAATTTTTGGGGAAGTTGGAACCATTTCATAATCGTGATGAAAATGTTTTTTTTTACCCCAAAGTTGTTGATACAATGTCTGACTTTGAATGGTGGAATAGTTTTATAATGTTTCAGGTAAATCTTTGATTACGGAGAATGATTTGGAATTTGTAAACATGCTAACTACAGCCAAAGCATCGACTGCCTGTGTTGAAAGGATTTTTTCAATATTTGGTGTAGTTCATTCAAAATTGTGAAATAGGTTAGGAGTAGAGAAAGCATCAAAATTAGTGGTCGTAATGAAACAAATGAACAATGATTGAAGGTAAAATTTATTATTCATTCCTATTATTCAATACTGCTGTAAGATATCTATTCAAGAAATGTCAAGTTTTTTTCTTCTTTCCTTAATAAAATGTTTGGATATATTTCATTAGTTTGTGATTCTTTATCTTCAGTTTGCAAATAGTTTTCAAATAGTTGTTATTTGTGTCAGTTAAAATTTCTTAGTTTAATTTTCTTTATAAGAAAATGTAGATTAAAGACTAGTGTGTTAGTAGTAGGGATTGATTTATATATATACATATATAAGTGATAATTTTTATTGTTTATTGTATATTAAAATATTATAATAATAAAAAAATATTATAATGGTTAAATTAAAATAGTAAAAATGTTATTAAATAATTTCAACAAAATAACTTAAAGTAATTTTTGTTTAATGCTTGACTTCAAATATTTTAAAATATTAATATTCATCGTTCTTCTAAAATATAAAATCATTTAAACCAAAAAAACCTGGTTTAAACAAAAAAAACCAGGTTTAAACCAAAAAAACCTGGTTTTTTTTACAACCCTGCACTCTGCATATATTATTAATAATGCATTTAAAAATGAAAGTTGTTGACTTTTTGTGCATTCAGTCTGATTTTTATTGGAAAAATGCAAGCTTACTTTCTTAAAAGTGGCATTAAACATTTGTTTAAAACTGAAACAGCATTGAATACCACATTTATTTTTCTTTATCTGTCTGTAAGTAAAAATAATTCATTACTAATTGTGATTAATTTTCTGTAGAAATTTGTTCAAGATATGTTTCCCTGAGTGCTTTTAAATTTTGCATCTTTTGTATTAACAGTAATCATTGACAAAATAGCAAAGCTTTTTTCCAGAAATGTTGATGATATATTTTATATACGAGTTCCTTTTAATTCAAAAAAGTATAACTAAATGTATATCAAGTTGTATTTTGTTTTTAGTCTTATAATTTTATATTTTTAAAATGGTATTGTTAAAAAGTAAAGAAGAAATTATCACTTTATAGTAGGGGTGCACAACCTGTGGCCCGCGGGCCAAAAGTGGCCCGCGATCGGATTACTGATGGCCCGTGGATCAATTTCGCTGATCGGACGCAAAAAATCGCGAATTTCAACCATCGGGTGTGTAAAAATCACAAATTTTGCCGATCGGGTGCGTATAAATCGTAAATTTCGCCGGTAGGGTGCGTATAAATCGCGAATTTCGCCGATCGTATGCGTAAAACTCGCGAATTTTGTCGATCGGGCGCGTAAAAATCATGAATTTTGTCGATCGGGCCCGTAAAAATCGCGAATTTTGCCGATCGGGTGCGTATAAATCGTTACTTTTGCCGATCGGGTGCGTGTAAATTGTAAATTTCGCCGATCGTCTGCGTAAAAATCACGAATTTTGTCGATCGGGCCGTAAAAAGCATGAATTTTGTCGATCGGGACCGTAAAAATCGCGAATTTTGCCGATCGGGTGCGAATAAATCGTTACTTTTGCCGATCGCGTGCGTGTAAATTGTAAATTTCACTGATCGTTTGCGTAAAAATCGCGAATTTTGCCGATCGGGCGCATAAAAATCGCAAATTTTGCCGATCGGGAGCGTAAAAATAGTAAATTTTGCCGATCGGGCTCGAAAAAATCGTGAATTTTGCCGATAGGGTGCGTATAAATCGCGAATTTTGCCGATAGGGTGCGTATAAATCGCGAATTTTGCCGATCGGGCACGTAAAAATCGTAAATTTTTCCGATCGGGATCGTAAAAATCGTGAATTTTGCCGATATGGTGCGTATAAATCGTAAATTTCGCCGATCGTATGCATAAAAATCGCGAATTTTGCCGATCGGGCGTGAAAAAATGACGAATTTTGCCGATCGGGCGTGTAAAAATCGCGAATTTTGCCGATCGGGTGCATAAAAATCGCAAATTTTGCCGATCGGGAGCGTATAAATAGTAAATTTTGCCGATCGGGCTCGTAAAAATCGTGAATTTTGCCGATAGGGTGCGTATAAATCGTGAATTTTGCCGATAGGGTGCCTATAAATCGCGAATTTTGCCGATCAGGTTCGTATAAATCGTAAATTTCACCGATCGGGCACGTAAAAATCGCGAATTTTGCCGATCGGGCGAGAAAAAATGACGAATTTTGACGATCGGGCGTGTAAAAATCGCGAATTCCGCCGATCAGGTGCGTATAAATCGTAAATTTCGCCGATCGGGCACGTAAAAATCGCGAATTTTGCCGATCGGGCGTGAAAAAATGACGAATTTTGCCGATCGGGCGTGTAAAAATCGCGAATTTTGCCGATCAGGTGCGTATAAATCGTAAATTTCGCCGAACGGGCGCGTAAAAATCGTGAATTTTGTCAATCACTAGGAAAAAAACTGAATATTGTCAATCACACGTGGAAAATAAATGCAAGATTTTTCTATCCTTGCCAACTGAAATGGGTTATACTGACTAAGGAGGTGGTTGAGTATAGGGAGCTAACTCTCCTTTTATAAAATTAGCAATTTTATGAACATTTAGGCCGATTCTCTCCCTCCTGCCCCAAAACAAAATTTTGTTCACCCTACGGATGTTGGCTCGCGACAATCCAGTCATTTTTGTGACTGGCCCTTCTCTTATAAAGGTTGTGCACCCCTACTTGATATCCACATTTTATGACTGAATATGTTAAGAAGTACAATTTAATATGTTTCTCCTCCTCTCCACCTTCATTCTTGAAAGCAGAATTTTTTTTCGGCACTGGCAATCTTTAAAGTTAAATTTACTCCCTCAAATAAAGTCAAGGAGTATTTTCACTCTTTGAAAATAATCTTAGCTATATCTCTTGTATAAATATAAACGTAAACTGTTGATATATCATTGCCAACAGAACTGAATACGTTGACTGGGAAGGAAAGAACCTAGGGGGCTAGCCCCCCCCGTCACACCTCCTGTAAACAAAATTCTACTGATGGTGGCCCTCGACAACCCAGTCATTTTTGTAAGTGGCCCTTCGCTTAAAAAGGTTGTGCACCCCTACTTTATAGAAAAAAATAAATTAGAGTTAGACTAACTAAGAGCAACAATTATGATTAATGAAAATGCTCTGATTGCGTATCAAAGCAAAAAAAAAAAAAAAAATCAGAAATATATCATTTATACTGTTTTAATTATGCATTCACATTAGTAGATAATGGTTTGAAAAGATTGAAGATTTGTTTGAGAGTTTCCTCAATGTTATTCTATTTAGTTATGTTTACATTTATAGATTTCATATTAGAAATGAAACACAAGGATTGTTTTCACATATCTATTTTATATGAAACTGAAGAGTGTTGTAGTTATGCATTAATTTATCTTGGGTATTAGTTTACTTTCCCATTGACCACTTACTGTAAAATTAATCGGTCGCGAAACACTTTCATTTATTGTGAATACTGCATAAGCATGACATCAAATCATACTCATGATATTGCATGGTTTTATGTAATGCGGCTTAATTTTTGATAAGCCAATTTATAAAAGTTTCAGTTGTATATATATATATAGTAGATATTGCACAAAAGCTGTTGCCACACACTATGATTTAAGCCGTATTGTTTATACTTATATGAGGGTCACACTGAAATTTTTGAGATACAGCTAAATGGTATAGGTTAATATTTTCAAATCTTAAGAGTATTCAAAGTAGTTCCCTCCAAGATCAATGCACTTTGTAGGCATATTTTCCAAATATTATATGCCTTAAGCCATCCATTTCTTGGAATACATGAAGGATATCCTTTTATAGCATCATCAATCTCATCTTCGGAATGAAAGCTCTGTCCACATATATATTTTTTAGATTAAAAAATAGCCAAAAGTCACACATAGTAAGATCAGGATAATAGGGTGGCTGTTGTATCACTTTGCTGGTTCATTTTGTTCGAATTTATATAATTTACACTAGCTCAAAGTTTGTATTATTTGTAGTTTTTGATGAAAAATACGCAATTTCTCTTAATTTTAACTCAATTTTTAATATATTTTTTAATATTGTACTATGAGTGCAGCTTTGCAACACTTTTATTTTTACATATATTGTACATTTTGATGTATTTTATGATATATGTAAAGAAGAAAGTGTTGCACGATTGTGCTCATATAAATAATTGACGTAAAATTAGGAGAAATTATGTATTTTTCATCAAAAACTATGAATAATACGAACTTTGAGCTTGTGTAAGTCATATTAATGCGAACAAAATGCAAAAACTATTGTTGAAATCATACAGGATAAACCTTCTAATATTAAAAAGTGAAATAATTAAGTCATTATAACAAAATCAATTTTAGTCTTATTTCATGGGCCAAAAACACGGCTTATGGATCCTGATCCTTTTACTGTAATCCTTGCTGATAATTGAAACGGATTATCATGGTGAAGCATGAGTCTCCTAATATTCACCTCTTGAAAAATTTCTGGAAACCACTTAGTGGTGTACCAGTTAGATGTAACTATCTTCTGTCCCTCTTAATTTAATTTAATGTAAATGGTTGACAGGAAAGTAAACAAGTACATTATCTTGTATCTTTAAATCATACAGCTGAAAAATGTTATGAATATTTTTGTATTTTGTATAATGAATAAATAAATAAAAATAATCTGCATTTTTATTTAATTCTTATTTTGTAGTTTTAATGAGACATTTATTCAGTATATAAAACAAGAATTTTCTTTTTCATATGATTAATAGTCTGTAATTATTACTTTCTTGTATCATTTTGAAGAATACATACATTCAGAAAATTGAAAGAGAGGTTGAAAATATTTGGATTTATTAAATAACAATTGTAGAGTCAGGGAGAGGGCAATGCAATTCTCCTTATTACAGATGCAACGATTGTTCGGCCCATTCGGCCTACATGCCGAATATTCGGCTTCGGCCGAATATCAAGTCTGTTATTCGGCCAAAGCCGAATAATGGATGAAATGTAATGTAAATGTGTGGAAAAATTTGATGGATGAAATGTGTAAGAAATGTTTTTATATTTGCACAGAAAAACTTTTTAATTTGACACTTTATATTCATCATGTATAATAAAAATTTTATTTGAAATTAACTAACACTTCTCCCCCCTTAACTTTCATACCCTGAATGGGTTTTACCTACCCATTTTTGTATAAGAGGGTAATATCATGTTAAAACTTTTATGCTATATCAATAAGTATAAATAGTATCTGTAATAAGCTAAGGTAATCTGTTAAATTTAATCTATTCAAAATTGTCCTAATAGAGCCATGCAAGCAAATTCTAAATTTTTAAAGCATAATGGGAAGTTTAATATCTATCCCTTGTTACATTAAAAAAAAAATATTCCTTTCAATGATATTTGAATTATACTCATAAAGAACATAAATATGTACGATAGATTTGATATAGATTATTGCATGTATAACATAGATATTTAAGTCGTATATGCTGCAATACTTAGAGGTTTTTTTTGGAGGGGGAGTAAAATACACTTAAAAGTTTAATATAATTTAAGTGATTTTTTTAATGTGTGTTACTAATATTAAATAATGAAAGAAATGTAAATATACTAAGTTCTTTTAATTATTATATATGTATGTTTTACATAATATTTTCAAGAACATCATTGTAATGTCTAAATTTATATTTACCTTAAAAAACAAAGTTAAATTGTTTTTAATAAATGTAGATTACAATGTAGAAATAATAATTCAGCATTTTCAGGTTATAGTCTATTTCTTTTTTTTTTTCATAGATGATACCTACTTCTGAAAATAATCGCTCACTATATATGGTATTTCCTGGTGAAGAAAGGTATTTTTTGGCTAATTATGAAAGGTTTGGAAAGTTTTCTGAATTTTTCGCCCATCACTCCAAAGGACACTTGTCTTTCTAGAAGTGACTGGGAAAGAAAATTACTAATTTATTTTACTTCTTCACATTGAGGGGAATTTTCTATAGCAGCTTCACTCTGTAACTGACTTGCTATTTCATTAAAGCATGCCCACAAAGAATTTGAAATTAGAGTTTGAGAAACTGGAATGGTTATGTTGGAAATATTTTGTTCAGATTCTGTTACTGGTTTTATATTAGCTTTTCTTAGTCTTACTATAGCAATTAATTTGAACTTTACATCTACATCCTTTGCTTCATCTTTGTTGAAAAATAACACTTTAAACCTGGGGTCCAAAACAGTTGCAATGAAATAGTGTTCCTTGTCTTGAATCGATCCAAAATGCTTCTCCAAATTTTGTAGAACGGTGTCTTTCATGGTGCCTACAGCAAAAAAAATCTCCAGATTTAGATAAATATAATTTTAATGTTAATAACTATCGGGATAGGGATGACTTCAGAAATTAATGATCTTGATGAGACAATTTGTTTTGTTATTATTTCAAATGGTTTTAAAAGATTGAGCATTTTTTCTAAAACAGTCCACCGGTTTGTTGTGAGATTATTTATTTCTACAAATTTAGTTGTATGTAGAGAAAGTGCATTTTTTTTGTTCCAGTAATCTCTCTAGCACATAATAGGAACTATTCCAGTGTGGCCACACTTTGAACTAATTTCTTCTTAGGAATTTTCAACTCATTAATTTGTATATAAGTTAATCTTGAACATGCTAATGGCGAATTGGTTATTCGGCCAAATCATTATTCGTTGCATCACTACTCCTTATAATGCACAACTTCTCAGATGTAAACAATGAATTTTTAGTTAAGAAACACCTGAATTCCCACATTATAAATAGTTGCTATTCTCTAAAGGACTAAATTGGAGACATTAGTTCAACTTTATCTCCTTAATTCAGAGCTAATTGCTATGATTTGATACAGGTATGTTTGGACAATATTTATAAAGTAAATTTAATAATGTGTGGAATGATCTATATTATGCAAAAAATTATAATCTGCACAACTCCTGATAATAAAGAATGCAATATAAAGATAGTCTAATGTATTTTGGTACGTTTCATACATATTTGGCCATGTTTTACAAGCTAAATTTAATGATGTGGGAAATGTGATCTATATAACGCACAACCTCGTGCTTTTAGGTTTGCATTGTAAAGATCTTCTACTATATATCCAATATTTTTTTATATGCATCCGATATTTTCAAAACAGTCAAGTTACTGATGATTATAAATATTTTCAGAGTTAATATAAATTAGATATTAAAACATATGTCATTTAGCATGAAAACTTAATAAAACAATATTCTAAATGTCTTTTTCTGTTTTTTTTTTACTTAACAAAATTTAAGATGAAGTAATTGAAAACAGACACGGTCTGCTTTATACACCAACAAACTATTAAGATTTAGTAATCAAGTTTTAAGAAAATTTTATGTTTTATGCAACAAATAATTTGTTTTTATTGAAAAATTTGAACATAAATATAGTAAGCTTGATCTGCTTAACTGAACAAAATCAAAACGAGAAAAAAATATTTCTAATGAAGCTGCAAGTTTATCTAAATTAGATAGATCATCTTTCAGTGACTTTTCTAAGTAAATAATTGTCCCACATAATTATTGATTCTACATTTAAAAATTCAGCTTCAAACATAAAGCTTGGAAAAGTTGTTGTTGGGAGAGGGAAGGGTGCTAAAAAAGCCACTTTAAGAGCAAAAATTCTTTATCTATAGAACAACACAGCCAATAACAGTTAAAAAAATTCCTTTACAATTGTTTTGACTGAAAATATCAAAAATATTGCACACAAAATTTTGAAAATAAATGTAAAAAATATCAAACTTCATGATATTTTGAAAATAAACATTGGATATATATCATCGAACCCTGGGCAAAAGTTAAGGTTAACCTTTAAAAAACATATTAGAAGATAGGTGTAAAAGGGGAAGAATGATGGAAGTACATATGCATAAAAGAAATAAAATTGACTAGCTATCAGGCAAAAATTAGAGTAGTCTTTTTAAAAACACACTAGAAAAGTATAAAGGAGGAAGAAAGCAGGTGTGCATAAAGAAAGAAACATGAATAACTATTATCTAATAGGGCAATTTCGCCGTTACGTGCGTGACTTTTAGAAAGTTTTTTTTTTTTGCAAATTGAGACAAATTTGGAAGTGAAATTATTTAGATAACGTTTTACTTTTTTTATTGCTATTACAGGACACATACAGAATCATTTTTGTAGTGACACCTTTAGTCTAAAGTTATAACAATTAAAAAAAAAAAATAGTAAAGTCGTTACATGTGTGATTTTTCTGAGTCACACACATAACGACTTTACTATTTTTTTAAAACAAATGTTATTACTTTAGACTTAAGGTATCACTACAAAAATGATTGTGTATGTGTCTGTAATACCAATAAAAAAAGTTACCTAAATAATTTAACTTCCAAATTTGCAAAAAAACACTCTCTAAAAGTCACACACGTAACGGTGGAATCGCCCAATATATCTTCTTAAATATCTCTGACTATCATCAATTTCCCTACTGACTCTTCAATTTATAACTTTACTAAAACTTTTTTTAATACTTTAATTTTTGTAGTCCAAAAAATTTAACTGAAAATTATCGATACTGTAACTAACTAAGTCACTTGATAGATCACTTTGAAATCATTAGATAATTTTCACTTTATTAGTTAATGTTTTAGCATTATCACTTTTCAAAAAAAAATGATAAGCTATATGAATTAAGTATCCCAAATATTAATAAATTGTTCAATAAAATTTCGGAATCAGATGGTTCGCAGATGATATTGATTAAGGATGCATCAAATAATGATTTTGTCCAGTGCTGTAGTTGGGTGGGAATGCCGTTCTCAGAAATATTTGGTTTGTTACTGTAAAAAAAATAATATATATTGTGTGTGAGAAAGCAAGCCTTTTTTTTTTTTTTCCCTCCAGAAAGTGAAAACTATACCCATTTCAATGTCTGAATGCGAAAGAGCATTCAGCTGTATGAATCATATCATGACCAATGCGAAAAATTCACTCATTGCAAAAGCCAGTTTAACTTATATTAATAAGTCATGTAGGACCTCTCTTAAAAGAATTTTGTCCTGAAGTATATGTGACATCTTGATTGTGATCAGGAAGAAGATTATCAGACAAGACAGCTTGTCGTAAAACTGAGAGCACAGAAAACACCTCATTATCGTTCTTTATGGAAACCTCTAGGAAAGATGTGCCAATGTTATATATGGATTTATTTCTCTTATTTCAATTAAATTTTGATTCATAAATTCATGTTACTATGAAATTGATCAAATATCGTTTTGAGATAAATGCTATACAAATACAATACTATAAAAACTAGAATATAATAACTAGCTGGCTTCGCCCGCCAGCGGGCCCCTAATTTACATCGGTAACTAAAATCGATAAAATCCATAATTTACATCGGTGCCTCGAATCTTTTGTATTCTCCGGCTCGCAACCCCCTCGAACCGAACGAACTTCCGACACTGGTCCCCGCTGCCTTCGGCACCGGATAATACCTTAATTTGCACATCGAATAGTATAAACCTCTAACTGAACGAATCTCCGACCCTGGTCCGCGCTGCCTTCGGCACCGTAAACCGGTCGTGCTACGCACGCACCGGCACATAGAATAGTATAAACCTCTAACTAAACGAACCTCCGGTTCGGGTCCCCGCTGCCTGCGGCACCGTATAGCAGTCGTGCTGCGCACGCGCTGCAGTATACGTTAGTTCCACCTTCCACCACCAGGTGGCGCAATCTGTTTATACGATCATAACTGAAATCGTTAATGCTTTCGATGTCGAGTCGAATGAGCCATACCCCGTCGTTTTCATGCCCGTAGAACCGGAGATAGGAAAGCGCCCCCTGGTGGTGAGACTCGGAGCAAAAATCGATAAGCTGTAGTATCGTCTATCGACATTGAGCCAAACCGCGTCGTGATGTGACCCATAGAACCCGAGTTGGATGAAAAATCCTTTAATTACACCTTCCACCACCAGGGGGCGCAATCTGTTCTATACGAACATGACCGAAATCTGTAAAGCTATCGAAATCCAGTCGAAAGAGCCAAACCACGTTGTAATCGGGCCCATAGAACCCGATTTCCGAAAGCGCCCCCTGGTGGTGATGTTCCTGTGTTGACTCTCTGGTTTATTTTACTACGATCGAAATGAAGTTGATTCTTTACATAGTGTATAATCTCTGATCCATCGAATAACAAGTTTCTATAACTCAAATGGCAACATTTCTTTCCGACGAAATGAAAAAAGGATGCGTTTTAAAACGACAAATTTAAATATATCGCATCCCCACACAAACACAAAATCATAAACCGGGTGTTAAATAAACTATATAGAATCCGATATATAAAAAATAGAAATAAAAAAAAATTATTTTGATATCTTTTGCAGCTTCCGAAAAAAGTAAACAAAGCAAGTATTTGGAGTGCAATCGGCTGCTTGAGAATACAAATATCCTAGTAGAATAGAATTTTAACTATGAAAATATAATTATTTCTCAAAATAGATCATATATTCGGAAAGCCCATTCAATTCTGTACGCAAAATGAACAACGATTTTTTAAATAAAATCGTTAATAAATTAGATAATTACTTCCAAAGCAAAGTCACTTATTACACTTTGATTAATCTGTGCTTGCGCCGAAAAACGCTTATTTCTAGAAACGGGTTTCACAAATGAATTTTTTTTAAATTGATAATACTCGAATTTTTTTAACTGAAAGGTGTCTTTCTAGAGCTGAATGTATGCACTTTTAGCTTCTTCTCTAGGAATTTATGTAATTCGATAAAAAATAGCTGCGGCGGGGGGGGTATACATTGGCAAATTAGAGGAAACACGAAAGTGACGTACGGGAACGATCGGTTTCTAAAGGGTTAATGTACATATTTTTTAAAACTGAAATATATGTTTCGAAGAATAAGAACGTGGCTATGACCTGGTGTATTTTATTTGTCTCTATTGACATTTTCCGAGTCGAGGCGGATTTTTAAACATGGGCCGAAAAACGAAAATTCACGCGAGTGAGTCTCGGAAACCATTTTTTTAGAAGGGTTAAAAAACGAATTTTTCAAAACTGATACCTGATTTTAAAATGAAAAAGAACGTAGATTAGGCTCGGTATTTTTATTTTTTCGTATCTTGTTTAGAAGCCCAGAAATGAATTTTTAAAGATTGCAGAAATAGCTGAAAAACCGAAAGAGACTTACGGAAAAAAACGATTTCGAAAGGGTTAACTGAAATATTTTTTTTAACTAAAGGTTTTATAGTGATCTCGAAAGAACGGAAATGTACCTGGGTGTGTTTGTTTGTTTTTTTGTTCTTTCAGAGAGCCGATGCGCGATTTTAAAAATCGCAGAGAATCGGAATTTGCAAAAGTGAGTCTGCGCGCGAATTTTTTTCGAGGGGTTAATATTTGTATTTTTCAAAAAGGATCGCAGATTTCGAAAGGAAAAAGAATGTAGATCTCATCTGGTATTTTTAGTTTTCTCTAACTTGTTTGGAACCGCCGCTGCGATTTTTTTAAAATCGTCCAAATTGCCGAAATCGCGAAACTGTGTACGGAAAATATACATTTTCGAAGGGTTAACTGACGTATATTTTTTAATGCATGCTGGCATTGGAGAGGACAAAGACCGATCTTTTATTTGGTGAAATCCGTTTATCCGAATCTTTCTTAGTCCGGCGGATGCGAGGTTCGGAAGAAGGGAGACAATAAAAAAACACGAATTCGACCCTTTTTGATTATTTTTTTTGAAAGGGTTAATATCGAAATTTTTTTGAACCGACAGGATCGTTAGAGACGTAAAAGTACGTTCTTTGAGAATATGTTGACGGTTTTTTCGTATTTCTGCCGGTTCGCCGTCGGCGAGTTTAGACAGTCGTAAAACGAAACCGGCCGAAGCGATCTTTCCTTCTTCTTTTTGCGGAAGATGATGATTGAGCTCTTCTGCGCATGCGTGGAGGACTTTCCACATAGGTTTCTTTTGAAGCAATTAAAACAGCTTTGTTCGTTAATAACTCCCTTAATTAAGGGCCGATTTTTTCGAAACTGCAATTCCTGGAGGACTGGATTTTTCTGAATTTTTTGACACAAAAAGCGCGTCGCTACTCGCTACGCTCGCAGAGTTTATCCGGATACACACAGACACACAGACGTATACGGACATTAATAATAATGATTATAACAGCTAATTTTAAAAAGTTGGTTTTTGGCTTAGCAAAAATCCAGTAGCATCAACATCTACTCTATGAAATGGTGAGTTCCTACAAATATTTTTTTCCAACTACAGCACTCCAAATACTGAATATGCACACACAGGTAAACTGGATATTTGACCAGCTGAATAGTAACTATTCAGCCTAATACTCATAATATATTTAAGATGTTTAAAGATATTAAAAAGTTAAATTTTAAAACAACAAAAGTTGTAAACATACAGGATGTTTCTAAAATTCAAAGGCGATAATGTGACCAAAACAAACATTTCTCATACAGGTAACCAGCATCACAATCCACATATTTCATAAAAAATATTTCATTCAAAAATGCAGGATGTGTCACTATAAGCTGAAATAAAATTTTCGTTCATGACTTTAACAATAATGAAGGTATTTTAATGAAATTTTCATCATATAAAGTTTACTTGTATAAAATGTAATGACATCATTGGAAATGATCGAATTTTAGTCGGTGTTATGTATTGTCAGCTGTATTCTGAATAATGAAATGTCTAGTACGATCTTATTTGAATATGAATGGTGGCAATTTCTAGCACTTATCATCATGTCATATTTCACAGAAATCATGTTGCAATATCATCTTTTTATTGTAAAAGTAACAAACAAAAATCAACGTTCAGCCTTGAAATATGCTGTATTTTCGACTGAATAAATGTCATCCTGGTTTCTTGTACAAGAGTTGTTTGTCTTGATGCCCATTATTACTTCTGAAAATTTGTTCCATTTTGTTTAGAAACACCCTGTTTGTGAAAAATCAAGGAACAGATTGTTAACAGACAATATTCAAGAACTTTCATTTCTACATCATTAATTCAGATGAAGGTCCTGTTAATGGTTGAATCCTATTTGGTTAATTTTCTTAACTTTCACTTTTCAAACACCAAATAAATATATTTCTTAATTATTCTGATTATCTTTATTTATTGCAGTTTAAATTAGAAGTTGTGGAAGGTTTTTTTTAAGTATTTGGTGTGGCTGAGTATTTTGATATTTGGCCAAACTGAATATTCGGGAGACATAAATACAGGGTGATTATAAAAAAACTATCCCGATATATGAGCCCCTAACTGTCATACCGTTCACAGAAACTGAATGAAATTCTGGCCTAAAGTATTTTGAGGTATGCTCTCAAGAATCATGTGAAAAACAACAGTTAAATTTTAACAGTAATGGTTACAGTGACAAAATTTCAAATGGCAACACCTACTTTTTTTATTGGAATGTGATCTTATAGTGAAAAACCATAAAAAGCGTTGGAACGGTACCTGCAGCACGAAAATCGCCGGCGTTAGGCAGACTAAGATAAAAAGTGAAAACAACCAATAAAGGACAGAGAAGCAACAGAAAGTAAAACATTTTATTGTTCAGTGCTATCCACCATCTGCCGCATGTAAAGTGTCGTCGTGTGTGAAATGGAAAATGTATGAAACACAATAAAATGTTTTGTTTTCTGTTGCTTCTCTGTCCTTATTGGTTGTTTTCACTATTCTTCTTAGTCTGTCTAGCGCTGGCGATTTTCGTGCATCCGGTACCATTCCAACGATTTTTATGGCTTTTCACTATGAAGATCACATTCCAATAAAAAAAAGATAGTGTTGCCATTTGAAATTTTCGAAATTTTGTCACTGTAACCGTAACTGTTAGAATTTAACTGTTGTTTTTCACATGATTCTTGAGTGCATAACTCAAAATACTTTAGGCCAGAATTTCATTCAGTTTCTGTGAACGGTATGACAGTTAGGGGCTCATATATCGGGATAGTTTTTTTATAATCACCCTGTATTTGGCCTAACTGAATAGTTGGTAGTATGGGTGAATACCAAATATTTGGTCAGTCCCTGTCCTTTTTCCCAGTCACTACAGAAGCAAAATTTCTGATAATGTAATTTGCATATTTTGATTTTTTTTGAGGTATGCACTCAAGAATCATGTGAAAAACAACAGTTAAATTCTAACAGTTACGGTTACAGTGACAAAATTTCAAATGGCAACACTTACTTTTTTTTATTGGAATGTGATCTTCATAGTGAAAAGCCATAAAAATCGTTGGAACGGTACCTGTAGCACGAAAATCGCCGTCGCTAGACAGACTAAGAAGAATAATGTTAATTTAAAAAAAACTTTTTTGTCTGTGAAATTGCATAACCATACATTTTTTCTTTCTTGCTGATCCAACAGTTTATAGTTTAGCCCCTGCCAGCATTTGTAAATATGATATTTTAAAAAATCTGATATTTTCAAAATATTTTTTTTTTTTTGCAAAAAATGTCACTGCTAAAGGCAAAATTTGTTTGTCTCTAGAATGACACAGTTGAAAAATTCATTTTCACTTGTTTTAACTGAAAGTATTACAAATATGCACAATGAAATTTTGGGAATAAGTATCAAATATATGAAAATATCAAGCATGGTATTTTTTAAATAAATATCAGATGTATATCAGGATATGTATCTATTTACATGTGTCACTAAATTCTGATAAATGCCAAAACTATTTAAAAAAATATATTAAAATCACTTTAGTTTATCCTAAGTTAAAGCTATATCAGTATCACCTGTTTACTCTAATATTTTGCCAGTATTGTTGCACCCTAAAATTCTTAAGGTGAAAATGATTTATCATCTGAAATACATGTGACATTTCTCATCAAGCATGATATTTTTTAAAGAAATATCAGATGTGTATCAGGATATGTATCTATTTACATGTAATCACCAAATTCTGGCTACTGACAAAACTATTTTAAAAATTATATTAAAATCACTTTAGTTGATCCCAAGTTAAAGCTATATCAATGTCACCTGTTTACTATAATATTTTGCAAGTGTTGTTGCACCCTAAAAATTCTTAATGTGAAAATGATTTATAATCTGAAATACATGTGACATTTCTTATAAAGATAGATAACTTTGGAGCTGAAAACCACCGGGATTTTGTTCTGTATTTCTATATATTATGACTTTATTATCATACTCTTGCACCATAGAGAGAGGAAATATTTATCTCTTTCCACCATTATTTATAAGCAGTAATCTTCATGATAAATATCTTTAACATATGGAATAGAAATCTACTCTGAACATTGTTTCAAGAAAGCAGGGTGGAATGAAATAAAATTTTTATTATCTATGCATCCCATACACTATACTGGTAGGAAAACTAACAAGGCAAAAAATCATACTGTTGAATCTAATTTCAAATTGTTTTTCTGCACAGGTATTAAGGGTTGGGCACCCCTAATACTCATAATTAATATTGCTTTTAACCTATTACCATGTTTATTAAAAATTGCTTAGACTGGGATAGAAATAAATAAATGGGGCCGAGTTCGTATGCACCTGACAGACGTGAAGTACTTGTAAATGTGAAGAAAAATTAATAACTACTGAAAAGTCTGGGAAAATTGCAATTTTAACATTTCATAATGTATTTTACCATTTAAATTAATGTATTAGAATGACTTAGATTAAAGTTTTGTGGTGGTCACAGCATGTTATTTTTTTTCCTTTCTTGTAGATTTCCAGTTTATATTCCAGAACACATAGACCTTCATGATTGATCCCTCTACTTTTTCATAATCCTGATTGTACTATTTATTATTCTTCTTGTAAAATTTTTCACCATAATAGAACTATTTTTGCATTATTTAAAATTGCATGTTGTTTAGGCAGTGAAGCTGGAATATTGAAATGCAACTTTACAAGTTATGATGAATTTTGACTCAAATAATCACCCTTCTAAAAACTGTCATGGGTTTCTGAACTCATCCAGTGATTTCATAAGAAGCTAGAGATTGTCTATCTTCATTGTTGTGACCTATTTAACAAATTTTAATGGATAAAACAAGGCGTGAATTATTAAAAATTGTGTAACCCTTATACTACTTCATTAATATTAACTAACTTTGGTGATGTTAAAGAATAACATATAATATTACAAAATAATATATAATATACCATGTAAACATAATGTATTAGAATGACATAGGTTAAAGTTTTGTGGTAGTCACAGCATGTATATATATATTTTTTCTTTCTTGTAGGTTTCCAGTTTATATTCCAGAAAACATAACCTTCATAGTTGCCTTCATGATTGATCCGTCTACTTTTTCATCATCCTGATTGTACTATTTATTATTCTTCTTGTAAAAATTTTCACCATAATAGAACTATTTTTTCATTATTTAAAATTGCATGTTGTTTAGGTAGTGAAGCTGGAATATTGAAATGCAACTTTACAAGTTATGATGAATTTTGACTCAAATAATCATCCTTCTAAAAACTGTCATGGGTTTCTGAACTCATCCAGTGATTTCATAAGAAGCTAGAGATTGTCTATCTTCATTGTTGTGACCTATTTAACAAATTTTAATGGATAAAACAAGGCGTGAATTATTAAAAATTGTGTAACCCTTATACTACTTCATTAATATTAACTAACTTTGGTGATGTTAAAGAATAACATATAATATTACAAAATAATATATAATACACCATATAAACATAACATAACAAAAATCAACTGAAGATTGTTTTAAAACATTTTATTTTGTTGCTGAAGTTTTTTCCTTGACTAAGTGAAGTTCTATATATTGGATTTTTCATCAGAGTTGATGATGAATTTCATTCTAAAACCATCACTTGAGCATGTTGCTCTTGTTCAGGTAGCAGCTACTCTATGGAACACGCATGATGTCAGGACTTTAGTGGAAAAATATGCACTTTCACAATCGTTTGATAATTTCTCCAAAACTCCTAATGAAGTAAAAGAAATATGGAAGCATATTGAAAAAACAGTAACAGGAAAGGTGTCGCAGCTAGAAATACCGACATCTCTGAAAGAGAAAATGTTATGTTATATTCAACCAGTAGGCATAGAAATATTAAAATGGATTGAATACCATCACAAATGCTGCAGTTTAGATGTAGGTCTGCCCACTATGTTTTGCTGGACACCACAGGGTACAATTGATAAAAAGAAAACTGCAGAAATGTTGCTTAAAGATGATACTCTGAATATTACTATTCGTTATGAATTAGCTTGTACTTACTGCTTAGAAGACGATATTTCAGAACTGTGGATTAAAATACGTGAAAGCTACAACCTGTCTTTTTATAATGATGAAATTTTTTTTAATGTACCTTGTTCCCAAGAATTATTACAGAAATTTTGGTGGAAATATGTAGAAAGAAAAGCAGCTTGCGGATATCGAGTTTCTTTTTCAGACCCATATTACTTTCAATGTGCAGCAGAAGCTGGTAATAAAACAGCAACTGAATACTTTTTGCAAAATCTAATGGAAAGAGAAGAACTCCTGTTAAAGACAGCATTGGTTGTAGTACAAAAGTGTGACTATTTACGTGGCCGTACTAACCCTTCTAAACAATACTATAGTGAAGTTTTGTGTTTTCTACTTTCACAAATGAATGAAAAGCAACAAGTACAAATATTTAAAGAACATCCTATTCAAATGTCGAAATGTCTTTTAGATTGGCCATAGCAAAATCTCTTTGTAGAAATAGTAAGCTGTCTGTGGAGTTTTCTTCCTGATCAACTTTATTGCTCACTACTGCTGATAATTATTGATAAATTGAGAGTTGGCTGTAAGGATTACAATTATCACAAGCTGTTTCGATATGTTTGGCAGCAAATCCCTCATTCTTTTAAAAGTGACATTATAAATGATGGCAATTTTTATAATGCATTTGATCTGCTGTTGCTGATTAATGACAGAGAGATTATCAAATTGATATTTCAAGATACAAGCATTGCAGGGAAACAAAAATTTATTACCAGTGATAGGTGGAAATGTCTTTGTAAATATCTGATTTATCAGGAGGAATGGGATTTACTCAAATTCTGTGTTCCACTCTGTACATCATCAAAAGATGAAATGGTAAAATTTAAAAAGAAATTTAAAAAGCATATTCAAAGAGAAAAAATTCCAAAATACCTACTTTCAAAAAATGGATTTGAAATGAATGAAAATAAACTGGAAGAATTCTTTCGATTCTTAGATGACATTGTTCATAGTTATGATAAAAGAAAAAGTTTAGAAGAAGGTATCAGAAGTCAAGATGAGAGATTTGTTAATAATAAGTTTAAGAAGTAATGCAAGGTTCAAAGAAATAAGTTACGTTAAAAGTAGCAACAAAACATATTTCTAAACTGATAAAACTTTTAGCCAAAAAAGGCAAGAAGTGCAACCAATTTTAGGTTAATAATTGTGTAAACATGTAATCCAAGAATGTCATTTAAGTTTGTTCTAAACAGTAAAGATTTTGTAAATATACAGTCAAACCTCGTTAACAGGAACATGCTTAACGCGAATTACTTTTGGCACAAACTGTTTCTGATTGCCCCATCCAGTTGTATGTAATGTATAACATGTTGGATAACACGAACAAAAAAAGTTTTTCCTTGAGTGTTTGTGTTAACGAGGTTCGACTGTATATAACGGGTGGTTATAATATAAGTATCTCTATTTGGAGCTGTCTGTAGCTTGAAGGAATAACCATAATTAAACCTAAATCAGTACATTACTTACTATTCGAGAAGAGGGAAGAAGAATGGAATAATAAAAATATTAATTGCAATAATCGCCGACAGATGGCACTTTTGAGTGTGACATGTAATGTGTAATATTAATATACCGTGGAGATGTTGCAAACCTCAATGATTTTACCGCATATCACAACATGTGCAAAACATCACTCCTGATGCGTTACATTCTGCAGTTAAGCATGTCTTGCACCACCTGGATTGTGTCCTCTAGCACAACGACCATGTGGAGCCTGAACATGATCGGCACTGCCATGCAAAAGCGTAACTACGTTCACTGTGACATTTTCCAATAAATTAGGTGTGCCATCTGGTTTAACACCTTAATTTTTTGTTCTTGTATTACACATTATATTTCACACTCAGTAGTGCCATCTGTCAGTGATTATTGCAATTATTTTTTTATTGTTCCATTTTTCTTCCCCCCATCTCGAATAGAAAGTGTGCCGATTTTGGTTTCTTGCAGATCGTTCCTTCGAGCTACAGACAGCTCCAAATAGAGATACTTATATTATAACCACCCTATATATATATATATATATAATAAGTTTGCTTTTATCTGATCTTTTTTACAGTCCATTTTCTAATTTTTTTATAAGGTAGTTAGTTCCCATTTTTTTAATAACTGATATGAATTATATTATTGAGATTTTCTGTTATTTGAATTACTCAATACTCCCACTGAAATTTTACAGATTGTTGAATTTTGTCAATAGATGATTTATTAATTTTTTTATGACAATATATTTTTTAATAATAAGTGTGAGAAATGAAAATTGCTGACTTCTTGTGCTTTCAGTTGGTTTATTATATTTTTGAAAGATTACAGAAATGTATGTTAATTGTAAATGTATGTAAAATTTAAAAGTGACATTTTGTTTAACTTGCAAAAATTTTGGAACTCTGGACTTGTTTTAACAAAATTTTGAACTATTTGTAAATGTGATTATATATATATATATATATATATATATATATATATATATATATATATATATATATGTGATTTTATATATATATATATATATATATGTGTGATTTTATATATATATATATATATATATATGTGATTTTATATATATATATAGTATATATATACACCAATAACAGAATTAATTCATTACAAACTATAATTTTATGTTTAAGTTTCTTCAAAACATCATGTTCATCATCAACACATCTTGAGTGTTTTTTAATTTAGCTCTTTTATTAATAGTAACCCTTGATGAGCAAAAAAATTTTTAAAGAATTTTTATGGCAAGTTTCATGTACTCCTTCATTTTCTTGAAAATAAAAGTTTATCAGATGGAATTATTTTTTCTTCTACAAATATAAGATTGAAGAAAATTTTAAATTAATATTCTTAAAATGCTACTGCTAATTAGAAAGAAGAAATCACCTCTAACTTAAAAAAAAATAAATGTGGATTTAATTTACAGAGCTGTTGTGATTTATGAAAATACTTTGTTTATGATTTCATATCATAGCAAAAAGATTGATCGGAAATATTGACTATACTTATACATCTGCATATGTAGACAATGGTTTAGAAAGATAAAGGATATATTTGAGAAATTCTGTAGTGTTGTTCAATTTAGTTATTTTTTATTTTAGATTCTGTATTACAAATAAAACACACATTTTCCAAGGAATATTTTCATATCTATTTCATATTTAAACTGGAGAGTATTGTAGTTTCATTACATTAATGATAAAATACCTTTCAGTTTAAGACTGAAGATTGTTATGAATATTTTTGTACATTGAATAAAAAAATTGTTTACATTTTGTGTCTACCTTATTATATATTTTTTATTATGTAGTTTTAATCAGTAAGCATTTATTTTATTTGAAAAATTGATCTCATTTTCATAAGATTCATAAAAAGTAAATATTACTTCCATCATTTAGAAGAAAATGAAATTTCAGAAAACTGAAGTGTATATTTAATAATGAATATCAATTGGAGAGTCAAAAGGGTAAGAGGTTACAGAGTTTCCCCCAGGTATGAAAAGGACACTTTTTGGATTCTTGAGGGAACTTTTCAGATTCTTAAAGGTACATTTTTTACTGTTAAAGGCATTCTTTTGTTTTTAAAGCCACTTTTAATATTTAAAAGTTGGGGCACTCTTTTCAAGAAAACTCTGAATGAATTTTTACTATAAAAGCACATTTTTTAATGCAGAAAGGAGAAAAGACACCTTTTCACTGAGGGGCGAGAAAGGTGCTAATTTTTTCACTTGGGGGGGGGGGGGGCAAGAAGGGTGCTAATTTTTTATGAGGGACAAGAAGGGTACTATTTTGTAATCCAAAGGGCAGGCAGAATGTAGCATCCTTCTGAAATTGTCTGGGAGAAACTCCGATGGTAACAATACGTTTTTTTTTCTTTTGTAAAATTTGATGATAGTGTCTTCTGTTGACTTGAGAGACATAGTACTATCATTATTTAACCTTAGATTGGGGCAAATCGAAAGGTTAATCTTTTGAAAAACACAATTGAAGATAAGGAGAAAATGGATCACAGTCACGTGTGTAAAAGAAATAAAGAAAATGATGATTAACTAAAATAATACATAATTTACCCCTGACTCTACAAGTTATAAATTTGTAAAAAAAAAAATTTTTAGTATACTATAATTTATGTAATCTAAAAAGTTTATCTGAAAATTCTCAATATGTACTATAACTAACCGAGTTGCTAGGTAGAGAGATTCATTTTTAAATCACTAGTAAATCCTTTTCAATTTATCAGTTAATATTGTAGCAAATATTACTTTTCAAAACATTGTAATAAGTTAGATTATTAAAGTGTGAAGGGGTCTTCAGATCTTATTTTCTCAATGAACTTTCAAAACGAGAGAGTCTATTTGTTCCAAGGACTGTATGCAGTTGAAGATTTTGGAACTCGCGCCTTGAGACGAGAGGTTATGCGTATTATAGGATTTTGCATTATATAGATCTAATTTCACACATCATTAGCCTTACCTTGTAAACTTGGCTAAATATGTCTGAAACTTATCAATATACAGTAGAGTAGGGGTGCACAACCTTTTTAAGGGAAGGGCCACTTACAAAAATAACTGGGTTGTCGAGGGCCACCATCAGAAAATTTTTGTTTCGAGGAGGTGTGACCAGGGGGGGGGGGATCAGATTTAAAAAAACATAAATTTTGTAAACATAAATTTGGTAAATTTAGCCCCCTAGGTTCCTTCCTTCCAGTCAACGTATTCAGTTCTGTTGGCAAGGATGTATCAACATTTTACGTTTGTATTTATACAAGAGATATAGCTAAGATTATTTTCAAAGAGTGAAAATACTCCTTGACATTATTTCAAGGAATAGATTTAGCTTTAAACATTGCCAGTGTCGAAAAAAAATTCTGCTTTCATGAATGAAGGTGGAGAGGAGGAGAAACATATATTATTCTAAATTGTACTTCTTAACATATTCGGTCATAAAATGTGGATATCAAAGGGGTGCACAACCTTTATAAGAGGAGGAGCAGTCACAAAAATGACTGGATTGTCGAGAGCCAACATCCATAGGGTGGACAAAATTTTGTTTCGGGCTAGGAGGGGGTCAGCCCAAAAATTTATAAAAATGCTAATTTTAAAAGGAGGGTTAGCTCCATTGACTAGAAATATAAATGGACAGCGGACTAGCAACCCTTTCTTGAAGAAAATATGTCCTTTCCTCCAGCAGGTGTGGAGGAAGAGTATTCTGCCAAACAGGTTTTTTTTCGCGCCAAACTGTCACGGAAATTCCACAGCTCCCGAGAAGAAACAGAGATTTTTCACTTGCGTTTGAGTTTGTCAAGTTTGAGAAAGGGATTACCGCCAGAAAGCGGCACCCTTTCGCCTATTTTTGGCGATGAAAGGGGAAAGATATATTCTTCAAGTCTGTCGGAAGAAAAGAAAGGAGTCCGCTGTCCATTTATATTTCTAGTCAATGGTTAGCTCCCTATACTCAACCACCTCCTTAGTCAGCATAACCCAATTCAGTTGGAAAGGATGGAAAAAACGTGCATTTTTTTTCCATGCGTGATTGATAATATTCATAGTTTTTTCCTAGTAATTGACGAAATTCACGATTACGCACACGTTCGGCGAAATGTGGGGTTTATACGCACCCGATCGGCAAAATTTGCGATTTTTACGCAGACGATCGACGAAATTTACAATTTACATGCACCCGATCAGCAAAATTCGCCATTTATATGCACCCGATCGGCAAAATTCGCGATTTTTACAGACCCGATCGGCAAAATTCGCAATCTTTACGCGTCCGATCGGCAAAATTTGCGATTTATACGCACCCTATCGGCAGAATTCGCGTTTTTTAAAGGGCCCGATCGGCAAAATTCGCGATTTTTACGCATACGATCGACGAAATTTACAATTTACACGCACCCGTTCGGCAAAATTCGCGATTTATATGCACCCGATCGGCAAAATTCGCGATTTCTACGGCCCCAATCGGCAAAATTCGCGACTTTTACGCATACGATCGACGAAATTTACTATTTATACGCACCTGATCGGCGAAATTCGCGTATTATACGCAACCTATCGGCGAAATTCTTGAATTTTCCGCACCCGATCGGCGGAATTCGCGATTTTTACGCGCATAATCGGCAAAATTTGCGATTTCTACGCGTCCGATCGGCAAAATTTGCGATTTTTACGCAGACGATCGGCAAAATTAGCGATTTTTACGCAGGCGATCGGCGAAATTTACGATTTATACGCACCCGATCGGCAAAATTCGCGTTTTATATGTACTCGATCGGCAACATTTGCGATTTTTACGCACCCGGTGGGCGAAATTTGGCAAAATTCGCGATTTTTACGCACCCGATCGGCGAAATTCGTGATGTTTTCGCGTCTGATCGGCGAAATTGATCCGCGGGCCACCAATAATCCGATCGCGGGCCACAGGTTGTGCACCCCTACAGTAGAGGATGTTTATATTCTATTCCTTGAGATCAAGCAGATTATAATTTTTAGCATAATATAGATCATTTCGTGCATTGTTGAATTTACTTTATAAACATGGTCTAAAAATGCCTAGCCCAAATCATTATATTACTAATTTCTAAAATTTTATTGTGGTACTAATGATTTCATTAAAAAGCTCTGAATTCAAAAGATAAAGAAAGTAGCAGTGTAGATGCAGGGGCTTCTCAACAGCTAAATTCCTTTACACCTGAAAAGTTGTGTGTTATATAGAGAATGTTATAAAGATCTTCTACTGCATAAACTATTAGTTATCTATAAATGTAAAATAGCCAGACATGTGATTTTTCAGCAAATTACAGAATTCTGTAAAACATTTATTTACTGTTTGTAAACTTCCAAGAATCCCTACTTTGGGTACTTGTTTGCTTTCCTGGTTATGATTTTTGGTAAGTAAATTCTGTTGTGAAACACTTGACTTGATGGCAATAATGGATGAGCATGACTTCAGAACATAACATATTCAAAAGATATTTCTTTGGTTACACTAATTAGTTTTTGGTTTCCTAAAAAAATAATAAACAAAATCTGTCATCAAACAGTCTAATTTAATTCCAGTAATGCCAGTTTATCCACTTTCATATAAAATCAGATATAGTATTCATTAATACTTTTTTATGGCAGAATTTCATAATATTGATAATGCAGTAGACTCCCTCAAATCCGCAACCCTAAAATCCACAAACTCTTAAAATCTGCACATTTTTTCAGATGTAAACAATGAAACTTGCAATTAGGATGTATGGGGAAAATTCAAGATTTTTTGTATTTTATATCATTCCGTACACATTTTAATATGTAATTCTGGTTAATGTCCTTGAACTTATGTTTTCTCAAGAAGAAAGTATAAATTTATTTCTGAAAAATTCAAGATAGCACTGATATCAGGGGTAATCGTGATCTTTTTATTGAATACATTTATGTATTAATCAAGCTTTTTGCTTATTAAATCTGGCTAAACATGAAATAAAATTTTGTTATTTTATGGTTTGATGTAAATTATTAGTGTGCCTTTATGAGAAGAGTTTCATTGAAAAATTCAAGGAAAAATTATCTCATCATTATTATGCCTACTTAGTCATGCATTATTAATTATTTATTTGACCTTTACTTTTAACGTTTTAATAATTTTCTTAATTTTTATTATTTTCCTTAATTATTTTAATGTTGTACTTTATTGTAAGCTTTCATTATAATTTTGAGTGCATTATTACGTTGAAATTACTGTTTAAAAATGGTAAAAAAACAGTGACCAGTAATCCACAAAATTCTAAAATCCGCACAACCTCTGGTCTAAAGCTGTGCGAATTTGAAAGAGTGTACTGTACTTCAAAACATCCTGTTTCATCGACAGAAAGTCCCATATCTTTGTTCTTTTTTTTTTATGTTATAGAAGAGCAAAGAAATAGTGGTTAACATTACATACTCAGGTTTGCAGTTTGGTTATTATCTGCAAAGTTGGCATCAAACATGAGCGATGTTGTCAACATAATGGGATTTCAAATGTATAAGAGTAGTCAGTTTTTTTTATTGTGATTCCCGGTTTTAGTTTCAAATAGCAGAGATAGATGGTGCTGAAAGAAATAGGTGCTCAACTGAGACCAAAACTTATATCACCCAGCATCGATACGAATGATCGAGATTAAATATATGGAGTGGCTCTCATTTGCCAATACATTCTTGAAATGTAACAAGCAGTGCCTGATTTACGGTAGGGCATTTGGGGCACGGGCCCCGAAATGTAATTTAAGATTTTTCAATTATTGGCCAAAATCTGATGAAGTTTTAACTATTAAAAAACAAAATTGATATGGAAAAATCAGTTTATTTTTTTTTTCATTTAAAAATAACTACTTCACTCACGCGAAACACCCGCTCGCTAATATTAATTCTATGGGATTTTTTTATTTTTAATATCTCATTTGCATTTCAGTATTTTTAAAATATTTTTTTTTTCCATTGGATAGTTGACGTCAATCTCAATAAAGACCTTTTTTTTTTACCTTTTTCAATTTTGCTTACAGGTTTTTTTCATTAGGATACTGTCACTTTCGGAACTGATTTCGAAAAATAGTCAGCAAGATAGAACACTAAAGGTTGATTATGCGGATGTTATAATAACTTTTACTGCTAAAAAATTGAGAAGGAAATTTATAAAAAAAATTATTAAATATCACAAAATTATTAAAATCAGTAGTGGTAGTATCTTAATAATTACCGCTTTCAATGCTATATTTTTTTTTACTCAAGACCGCTGTAAGCATCAATGCAAGGAGCCCCAAAACTTGTAAATCGGTCCATGGTAACAAGTTTTTAAAAGGATGGTATTTTGAATGTTGTCGTTACACATTTCAATTTCAAAGAAGTCATTTCTATGAAAACAATACTTTTATCTATTGTTGCTCTGGCTCTTACGATATTGAAATCATACTGACTGAGTTCAGAATACTAAGAACAAGGTTGTATTGGGAAATGAGACCCACTCCATATATTTAATCTCCTTCCATAGCATCAATGGCGTGTGATTTCTGCATCTGTCTTGATTGGACTTCTATTGCTTGCAGCGCCATCTATTGCTGGTAATTCAAACTAAAGTCAGGAATCGCAGTAAAAAAACTCCAGATTTCTTACATAACCCTCCTGCAAGAATTCTTTAAATATCTGTCACCTTTTGCAAGTTATTTAATTTTTAAATCAGTCAATCCATTTTAGGTTACTTGGTACATACATAGTCATATGTTTATATTCAAGCGTAAATTATCTAAACATGGTTTAAATAATTATACAAGGAGCAGTTATATAATCATGAAAGCACAAGTAAATATTTGTCATGTGAAAAAACAACCAGATTACATCAATGAGATTAAATTTCGCCAAGCCACATTTACTAAAATATGCCAATTGATTGTAAACCCAATTATGGAATTTTTATCGGTCGGACAGTCAATTCATGTTCTTCATTACAAAAACTAAACCAGTTTATCAACAAAATAAATAACAGCAGTGGCGTATCTAGAGGGTGGGCTGATAGGGCTTCAGCCCCCTCCGAAATTTGTAGAAAATATCGTTTAATTACGAAAGTTTAGAAAAATGTGATGAAACTTGCTAAGATAAAATTCAAAATGAACCAGAAAAAAAATTCCGTTTTAGACAGATTTTCTTCTAAGAAAGTGTGTTATTTCACAAATGCCGTGCGTGTATGTGCTCCAAAATGAGTCTAAGAATGTGTTGAGGGAGAGGTGCGGTAGATCGAGAATGCTGTTATATAATTTTAAATTTGCTGTTTATTTGCTTTTATATACTATTTATTAAATACTTTTAGTAGATAATTTTCAGTATTCCGTTTTAAAAAATGCTGTGTAATGATGTAATTATACTTGCCAAGACAAAAACCTGTTTAAAACGACATTTTCCCCTGTCCCATGCAATTTCGTCTTAGTAGATTTGATTGTACACTAGATGCGTTACCTGCTAATAAGATAAAAACCTGTTTAAAGCTGAATTTTCCCCGTTTCTTGTGATTCCTTCTTAGAAAATTTTACTGTATCTCAGCCTCCTCCGAAATGATAAATCTAGATACGCCACTGAATAACAGTATTATCTGTACTTCACATGTGAGATGCAGTGCCACAATTTACAAGAAACATGACATCACACTTAAGTATTATTGTCAGTAAATTACATTGTTTGTTGAAAGATTTTGTTTAGCATAAGTCGTTGGGAAGAATGTAAACAAGTACTTTATTTTTAAATTTATTTATGCACCGAAAAATATAACTAAACAATATCTTATTAAATTTGTATGCATTTTTAATGCCTTCATTAGTATTTTTTTAAACAATTATTGACAAGTGAATAAGTTTCTGACCACTAAAAACACATGAACACACTGAAAAGAATGTGCTAACCTAGAAGATGAGACAACAATTCGATAATCTGTATAATTTTAGAACAAAAGAGGAAAAAAGAAAGGAAAGAAAATCATTTTCAAAATAGAAACTTGTAACAGTTTAAAATGTTGGTATATTAAACATTATTCAAAACATAAAAGCATTTTTATGAAAAATGATTTATTTTACACTTTACTAAAATAGGCATCCAATAAAAACATATGTACAAATGTTTTTAAAACTTTAAAACTCTAGATATTAGCAGTAAGTACATAGCTCTTTCCTAGCACTTTTGGCTATAATCTAACCATTATCAAGGATTTAAATCAGAGCAAATTTTATCCCAGAGCAGAAAGTAATGAGTATCCATAGACTGTTAAAAAAAATTATTGACAACAAACCAAAACTTAACCTACCGTTGTGTCAATGTTTTAAAAAAAAATGAATAAATCAATAAAATTTGTATTGTATAATAATTTAATTTTTCGTTACATTAACTTAAGTATTAAATATATTAAACCAATTTTGCATTATATTTTCTTTTTCTATTGCAATTTTTATGTAATTGTTCTTAATTTATACTTAGACTTTAAAAAATAAAATACAAACAAATGGATGATCTATGATCCACAAAACGCTTGGTATCTAAGTGTGCAGATTTCACAAAGTTGACTGTATTTATTATTTTTCAAGATAAGCGTCTAATGTATTAAGTTTGATGCAACTCCATCCAATACATGTTGATTTTATTGTTTATTGAGAACATACATCTGACTTGTGTGCTTGACATCAAGTGCCCAGTTATAAAACCCAGACAAGGCTGTTTTTTAAACAATAGTATTTTAATTTAAAAAAAAAAAGTTTTTTTTGTAATTCAAGATTTTAACATTACTTATTGTAGTCATGGAATGAAGATGCGAGTGAGTCGAAAGGCTAAAATATGACCTAAAATGTTGTTTTCATTATTATTATTTATTTATTTCAATCAGATTTTAATGATTTTTTAACAAAACATATATTTTACTAACACACTTAGTCTTTAATCTACATTTTCTTTAAACAAAAATTAAACAAAGAAATTTTAACTGACACAAATAACAACTATTTAAAAAATATTTGCAAACTACAAATGAAGAATCATATACTAGTGCAAAATATCAGAACTTTTTATTAAGAAAAGGAGAAAAAAAAAGCTCACATTTCTTGAATAGATATCTTACAGCAGTATTGAATAATAAATTTTACCCCCCATCATTTGCTTTATTATGAACACTAACAAGTTTTGATGCTTTGTCCAGGGGTCATTCAGTTCTGAAATTACCGAAAGTTTAATGCAATCAGTTTCAAAAATTGAAAATTTTAAAAAATCGGTCATCAGTCCTTAATTTGAACAATTCGCGAATCACAGTCGCGGATTCTTAATTTCTTCAAACGATTGTGGAAAAATATCGGGAATTTCGTCCAAGATCTCTGAAACAAAGAGCAATTTTCTTCAGTTAGTCGCTTAAAACAAATAAACTTTGTCAAAAAAATCATAAATATCGTCAAAAGATTGTGCAAATAAATCACGAATTTTGATAAACAATCGAGGAAAAATATTGCGAATTTTGTTAAAAGATTGCAGAAACAACTAGCAAATTTTGTCAATCGGTTGCAATACAATATCTCAACAAACAGTCACAGGAAAAAAAAAACAATTTCGTCAAAGGCTCACGGTTAGCACTAATTTTATCAAAGGATCGCAGTAAAAAACCCCGTAAATTTCATCAAAGGACTACGGTAAAAAAACACAAATTTCGTCATACGATCATGTTAAAAAAAAACGTGAATTTCGTCAGAGTATCCCGGTAACAAAATGCGAATTTCATATCAAAGGATGGCAGTAAAAAAAAATGCAAATTTCATCAAATGATCATGATAAAAAAAAGCGAATTTCAACAAAGAATTATGAGAAAAAATGCTAATTTCGTCAAACAAATGTAGAAAAAAAAAGGATATTGCGATACAATTGTAAATTTCGTCAAAATTTACTGCACTGGGCTAAATGATTGAAACTGTGTTCCTTTTACAAATGTCAAAAGATCATCGCAACACAAGGATGCTAAAATTTGTATAAAATTTGCAGAGAAAATTTAGTATATTTAGCTGAAAGATTGAAACTGCTTCCTTTCACAAATGTCAAAATATGGCCGTAAAACACAAAAAAATGCGAAAAATCGCATAAAAAAAATCAAAAATAGTTGTATGAATTCTGGATTATTTTTACTAATGTAGAAAATTCATTATGAAGCATGAATAAATATCATAAAAAAAAATTTAAAAACCTATAATCAAAAAATCCAAAAACTGACTTTGAGGTGCATAACTTTGGACATGCAAGTACAGTGGAACTCCAGTTATATGTTTTGTGCGGGACCAGAAAACAAAACGTATAACTCAATTGATGGTCTACCAGAATCTTTTTTTAAATAAATCGTGAAAATTTAGTTTCGTTGAGGCATTTGTTATCTTTTTATATCAAAAGCGGAAGTTTTGTAAGTATTACTGCACCGATGACACATATTTGCAGAAATGGAACAGAGTAAAACAAAAAGGTACATAAGAAAAGTACACAAGATGTTATTTTATCATAAAACCTTTATTATATATACTTTTTTACACACATAGCGTACTTAAAAGAAATGATTAGAATCGTTTTGGCATGTAAATCATTTATCAAAAGTCATTTCAGTAGTTTACTGAATCTTATTGAAATATGTAATCTCTAATCTTGGATTTTTTTTCTTCAGCAGAGTAATACTTCCTTTCCCCCCTCACCTATACTCTGTTTCATGTGGCCCGTTTGGTTCCTAGAAACCTTAGAGCGGTGGTCAACAGGGATGAAAGGCAACGCATAGAGAAGATTCTGAAAAAAAAAATATCTTCTGCAAAATGTATAAGTGAGACAAAATTTCGCACAGGAACTGAAAAACGTAACGTATAACTGAGGGAATGTATAACTCAAAAACGTGTAACTCGGCTAAGTTTTAATGACAAATGGCCGAGACCACTGAGTTGAAACGTATAACTGAGGGAAACGTACAACTGGAGTTTCACTGTATCTTCCTACCAAATCTTGCAGTTCTGCATTCAGCAGTCTCTTCAGAAAATGTCAGACACAAACATCTATGTTTATTATTATAATACATATAGTTTTTAATCTGCACTGATTCGACCTATGGAATCGGATTGGCATACCCGACTTAATGCAGTACTCTAATTTAGACCATTTTTCACCGAGAAGAATTTCTGTAGCTGTGTCAGGGTAAGTAAATCCTCCATGGGTCATTTCAGAAAATATTTCTTTTTACTGAGAATCAACCCTGGCTTTGTCTACTCCAAATCTGTTTTGCAATTTCGAATGAACTACAGCACTAATCGTTCAAAAAATCTTTTCAACACAGACAGTAAATGCTTTGACTGTAGTTAGCATGTTCACAAATTGATCACTCTCCATAATTATAGATGTAACTGAAAAATTATAAAAATTAATACACTACTCAAAATTAGACATTGCATCAACAACTTTAGGATGAAAAAAAAAAAAAAACATTTTGGTCATGATTATGAAATGGTTTCAACTTCCCCAAAAATTTTTGAAACCAGAGCCACATTTTTGTTTGATAAATTCAAGACCTTTATTTTTCTCTTCTTTTGTAACATCAGTTCTGAGGTTAGACATTTACATTGATGGGCTTAAAATAAATGCAGCAAAGTGTGCATCTATTAATGATTGTTCATATGCTGATAAGACCTTTTTATTGTTTGATGTGGATGCTTCTTTCAGCTTAAATTAAATTTCAGCTTTTTCCATACTAATCCACATTCAGTGAGCGAACAGTCATTCCTTTGTACAAAATCAATAGTTTTGGCTATTGATTTTAGAATCACAATCATATCCTTGGCATTTCTTTTAAAATTAATATAAGATTTTACTGAAGATGTCAATATCTGTAATCTTCGCAAACTTTTGTAAAACTTGACCAATTTTTAATACAAAATTCAAGATAATAATAAGTGACTATGTTCCTTTGCCAATGATTTATTTTTAATATTAAAGGGGAGGGTGAATGTGAGGGAATCTCACTTTCTATATTTTACTGTTCTGCTCGTAAGAGATTTATTTACAATTTAATTTGCTTTCAATTTCAATGTATTCTCAAAAATAAAGATATGAAAAGATACTTGTTGCATTAATTCAATGAAATTTATATATCTATTTATGGCTTATAAATTATATCCATAAATGTGCATTAAAAAATTAAAAACATTTTTTAAAGCTGTATAAATAATTAGATTAAAACAGATAATTTACCATATGGGAAAGAAATTGACTTAAATCAGTATTTTATTTTTAAATCGCCCAAAATCATAAAAGAACAGACGGTTCACTTTAAGGTATTTATTAGAGTAGTCGCATCTACAAACTTGATGAAGAAAACTCTCAGTCACAAGAAAAAATATTTCACTTCAAAGTACTTACAATACTTAAGTATTGTAAACACTTTCACTACAATCTTCATAATTTTACAATTTCTCCTTAACAGACATAAAAGAGATATTCTTGTCAGTCAATGCATAAGAACACACAGCCACGGAAAAACTGCATTGCGGCAAACTGCGTCGGTTAATCAGTGCTCTTGCAAGAGAATTTATCAAAGGAAAGGGATGCTTATGAAATTTTACAGATTATGAAGATGTAAAAGAATTTTTTTTTTTTTATTCCAAAAATATGAATTTTTTTTTTTTAATTATTAGAGAAAGTAAGGAAATTATTTTTTTTTTACTGAAACAAAGAATTCTCCAGTAAATTTTGCTATTCCCATGATAATATCAAAGTTGGAAAAATGCTGTATTGATTCCTGCAACATGAATGACAATGTTAAAAATTAAATCTGGATCAATCGCCCTGTACCTTTGAGATAAGACTGTTTTTTAGGTGCGTTCGTAATTATATAAATACGTAGCATCTATAGTCGTCGTTGGTCCGTCCGTCCGTCTGTCTGTCTGTCCGCATATAACAACGCAAAAACTACCCAACCAAATGGTTTGCAATTTAAAATATAGTATCTTTGCAGAATTTTGTCGAGACATTTCAAATTTTATTAAAATCGAATCAAAACTTTAGGAGATATTAATAAAAATATTTATTAAGAAATTTGATTTTTTTTTTTAAATCGGTGCTTTTTTGTTATAGGAGTTTCCGATGGATGTTAAATCGTCAAGCGACCGAGATACTTATTTTATTACAGAAATTAATCTGCAGACGATATAATTCATTTCACAGAATTAAAAATCATCAAGATCTGAATATTTATATAACTAGCTGATACATATACAGGGTGTCCATAATTAAACGACCCTACTTTAAAGTTGTCTACAGACGAAACTATTGGTCGGAAAGTTGTGAAATTTTGTGAAGGACATAATAAAGGAATGGGAATTTGTTTAAGCGAAAAAAAATTTTAGTTCAAAATTTCGCCACCAGAGGGCGTTTTTTAATGAATAACATATTTAGCATACATTTCGGATAGTTTGCATACTTTATGGCAACAAAACATGTTCCACATGTCGGCTATCATTTTCAGCTACCATCTGGAATCGTATGATAGCATGTTCAACAGTTGACAGTAGTGTTTTCTGGGAAATGCTAAAAACATGTCGCGAAAAAAGTTTTGTTCAACATGTTTTGTTGAAATAAAATTTGTAATCTATCGTAAATGTATGCTAAATGTGTAATTCATTAAAAAAACGCCCTCTGGCGGCGAAATTTTGAACTAATTTTTTTTTCTCTTAAACAAATTCCCATTCCTTTATTATGTCCTTCACAAAATTTCACAATTTTCTGACCAATAGTTTCGTCTGTAGACAACTTTAAAGTAGGGTCGTTTAATTATGGACACCCTGTATATCTGAATATTTATATAACTAGTTAAGATATTTGTATGAACAGTGTCATAAAATATATACTTAACTAGCTGTTTAACCCGTTCTACGCACAGGATATCATGAATTTAATTCTAAAACGTGAACGTTTGACGTACAATTTCCAACTTGTTTTTTTTTTTGTAATGATAAATTAACACTACCAAAAGCAACTGGGCCCCTAACACTAGATTTGTTTGAAAAGATTGTTATCACAATTTTTTTTTTTTTTTAAATCGCAATAAATCAAGGTTTGTTTGATTAAAGACCCGAACAGGCATGTATTCTGCTGCAGGCAGCGAGGTTGCGAATCCCAGGTTTGTTTAGAAAAACAGGGCAAAGCTCCACTAGTATATAATATAAATAAAGACATTAAATGCTTTGTGTTTTAGTTAACATTTAATATCTATTAAAGAAATATATATATGGATAACTGCAGAAGCTTATTAATCACAGCTATACCAAAGCATGTAACTTTGTTCAAGATATGATTGGATTAGAAAATCAGATTATCATGTACCACTTGACGTTTTGCCCCAATAGATTAAGCATATGATTCTGGGCAAATTTATTGAAGACTTTTATCAGAAAGAGAAAGAGGAGGGGGCAGGGGGAGGAATCCTTAAAAAAATGTTTATAATGGAAAATATTTTCTACAGAAATTGTTTTCAGTATTATTACCTTGTTTCTTTGTTAAATAGTTTCCATTTTATAATACAGGCTTGCAATATCATTGTTTGAATAATTAGTTTGTGTAATATGAAGTCAAGTTCCATTACAGTAAAATTAGATAAAACAAAATGTTCTTTGACAATATACTAATTAATATAATTCCTTTATAACGAAATTTCATGTGAATAGATTTTTGTGATCTTGTGTAGTTTGTTTTAATGGAACTCTATTATAACTGTTTTTATTTTTTAATTTTTGTACAAACAATTAGGTAAGTTTTTTTTAAAAGCAATCTTGGTTTCTTTTTTTATTATTTGTTTCCAAATATATGTGTTTCTGTGCAGTCAAGAAAGCACAGCCATAAGCATCCTTTTCTGGAAGCAACTTAGGGTCAGTGTTGAATTTAGGCGGTAGCCCAGGAGGGAAATGTCCCCCCCCGGAAGATTTGAGATTTTATGCTTTTAATGGTGAAAAAGTTGAATTTCCCCCCCAGAAATCTACAATGCCCCCCTCGGAGCCACAGAAATCCCTCCCGGAGTAAAGTGTCTGAATTCAACACTGCTTAGAGTACTTTTGACACCCCCCCTCCCCTCCATAGCTTTACGCTGGTCTTTTCTAGTTCAGAAGATATATATATGAACTCAAAGTTTTGATTTTTTGGCACTCACTCACTTATCTAAAAGACATATATCTGGTAGAACTAGAAATTCAAAATTTACTATAAAAATAGTGTTTAGGATACAAAAAAAAAAAAAAAAAAAAAAAATATATTTTGTAGCCTTAGAAACTTAAAATTTGACTTAAAAATAGTGTATAGGATTCAAAAATAAAATCAAATTATTTTCGATTTTGTAGCTCTTGAAATTTGGTATAAAGGTAGAGTTTAGGATATAAAGAAACAAAAAGTTAAAAAATTCATAAATTTCGAAAAAATCGAAAATAGTTTGATTTGTTGGAATTAAGGATACAAAGAAAGACAAAATTAAAAAATACAACAAATCAAAGTATTTGATTCTTTTTTTTTTCAAAATTTACAAATTTTTTAATTTTTTCTTTCTTTGTATCCTAAACACTATTTTTTATGCCAAATATCAAGGCTGCAAGTAATACCTGATCGATAACACCTTTCCTGGAAGCAACTGAGAGTACTTTTGATCCCCCCCCCCCCTATAACTTAGTGCTTGTTTAGGAGCATGAAACTTCCGTTTGCAAAGTCCTGTAGTTAAAGAGAACTAAAACTCGAAATTTTTGGTACCTTCAAATAATAGGAATAAGGAATGGCCTTCACGAAAACCAATGGATGATGTCCAAAAAGAGCCCAAAGTCAAGAAAAGGAGATTACTTACAAAGTGATATCCCATCGAAAACATGACATGTTTAAAATATAACCAAGTCTTGCGACTCTTTTACCGTAAAAAATTCTGAGATCATGTAGAGCCTAGTTTAGCTGTCTTATTCAACCTGAAATTTTGATTCACAAATCATTCCTAGTCTTATTATTTTTAGTTAATGATTATTTTGGGACTTGGCAATTATGCAGCACAGGAAAGTTATTACACTTTACTACGTTATGGGATGGAATTATTTGATTAAGGATGCTTATAAACAGCAGTCACATTCTCATGCTACCTAATTGCCAAGTCACAAAATAATCATTATCATTTTAAGATAATAACAGAAATATGTTAATCAGATTATTGAAATTGAAAATAGTTAATATATATCATTAAAAATGTTTGAAATAATCTGTAGAAAATTCTGACACTTTTAAAATTTCAAAAGAATAAAAAAAGAAAATTACAATTAAGATTAGATACATGTCCAACTGTAGTTTGTTAATAACTTCAGCATCATAGTTTCTCCTGAATTATTTCTTACAAAAAAAATTTTTTTTTCAAAGGAAGTGGCTAGACGTCCGACCAATCAGACTTTTAGCTATTTATGCATAATGTCCGACCATTGTTTGCACATGCACGGATGTTTGTTTACAGCTAGAGACATGTCAAGCGATCAGATGTTTTTTGGAGTTTGTGAAAATGTTAGGCAAGAAGTTTTCTTAGTTTCATCAAAGAATATGAAGATTAAATGTGCACTACAGAATAAATATAATTATTAACAAAAATGAATATTATTGATAAAAAATAATTTGTTAAATAATATGAACATTTATTATTATTTATTTGAAATAAACTAATAGTATAATATTAAAAAAAAAAAAATTTGCAAACAGTTTATAATTAATAAAGAATTATTAAGTTAATAAATATTATATTATTATTAAATTAATACTATAATAAATAATAATTATTATTAAATAATTAATAATATAATAAATAAATAATAGTCATAAAAAATAACTAATAATAATAATATAACCCAAATAATAATAACAGTATCAAATAGGAACAAATATTTAGTTCACTTAATTATAAATGAACTACAAATTCATATAAAATAAATTTTATTTGAAGAAACTATTTAATAAATAAAAATCTTATTGTTTAACAAAATAATGTAAAATAACTAATTGAAGACAGATTACTAAATTATTATTTGTAAATATACTTCGCCTTTTAAAATAAAATTGTTAATTTGATTTCTTTTTAATACACATTAAATGAATTTGTGCCATATTGGGCTCATTTGCTTTTAGAAGAAAGTTATTTAATGTATTTTGTATATTTATAAATACTAATTTAGTAATATTTGTCTTCTATTAACTAATTTTATTATATTTTTTAAACGTTATATTGTTACACAATATTGTTTTTATTTATTAAATAGTTTCTTAAAATATAAATTTATTTTATACAAATTTGATACTGCATTTTTAAATGCAGTTAATTTATAATTAAATGTACTAAATACATGTTTCTATTTTCAAATTGTTATTATTATTAGGTTATATTATTATAGTTATTTATTATATTATTAATTTGATAATTATTTATTAATTATATTATTAATTTAATAGTTAAAACTGTTTGAATTTTTTTATATTATACAATTAGTTTATTTTAAATAAATAATAAATGTTTATACTATTTAATAAATTATTTTCTATCAGCAATATTCATTATTTTTAATAATTATATTATTCTTTAGTGTGCATTTAAACAAATATTTATTTAAGATTTTGCATGTTTGGTAATTTTTAAAATTACCTTTTCTAAAAAATCAAAGGTTATTCCTTGACTTCGGCTGAATTTTATTTCCAAGCTTTTACAAGTGTGTATTCAATGTTATGGAAATAAAAGATTTTGATTTAAAGAAAGTCTAAAATATCTAATATTTCACATTAACACACCAAAGGCGCAGAGGAGAAAGGGGCGGGGGTAATTAAGAAATTTAAACTTTTTCCAAGACACCGTGAATTAATTAAAAGAAATAAATAAAAATAAGATCCTTTTTGTCATGATGTATAAAAACCAATATAAAGAAAAGCACAAAAATTAGAAATAATTCAGCATATAGCTTTTAATAATAAAAATAAACTATCTTCCTCAATTAGAGGTGAGAACTTTTAAAGCTGTATGCTAAAGTATAACTAAGCATTTGGGCTTTTCTTTAGGTTGGTTTTATAATGCTATGTATTCAGTACACAATATTTTTACACTCAATAAACAAGTTTTTTTTTTCCTTAAGAAGTTCCTAACTTTTTCTAGGAAAAAAAAAAAGAAAACTAAACTATGCCGCTATATTTTATCATGGTTATCTGTCAAATGAAAAACAGAATAAATTATTTCATATATAGGGAATGACCTTTGATTTTTTAGAAAAGGTAATTTTAAAAATTACCAAACATTTAAAATCTTAAATATATATATTTGTTTAAATACACACTAAAGAATAAATATAATTATTAAAAATAATGAATATGACTGATAGAAAATAACTTGTTAAATAGTATAAACATTTATTATTTATTTAAAACAAACTAATTGTATAACATAAAAAATTCCAAACACTTTTTAAATATTAAATTAATAATATAATTATTAAATTAATAATATAATAAAAAATATAAAAAATTATTATTAAATAATGATAGAATAAATAACTGTAGTAATATAATAAATAACTATAATAATATAACCCTAATAATAATAACAACTTGAAAATAGAAACATATATTTAGTACACTTAATTATAAATTAACTGCATTTAAAAATGCAGTATCAAATTTGTATAAAATAAATTTATATTTTAAGAAACTATTTAATAAATAAAAAATACTGTGTAACAATATAACGTTTAAAAAAAATAAATTAGTTAATTGAAGACAAATATTACTAAATTAGTACTTATAAATACACAAAATACATTAAATAACTTTCTTCTAAAAGCAAATGAGCCCAATATGGCACAAATTCATTTAATGTGTATTAAAAAGAAATAAAATTAACAAATTTATTTTAAAAGACGAAGTATATTTATAAATAATATTTGTCTACAATTAATTATTTTACATTATTTTGTTAAACGATATTGTTTTTATTTATTAAATAGTTTCTTCAAATAAAAATTTATTTTATATGAATTTAATGCTGCATTTTTAAATGCAGTTAATTTATAATTAAGTGAACTAAATATTTGTTTCTATTGTCATATTGTTATTATTATTTGGGTTACATTATTATTATAGTTATTTATTATGACTATTATTTATTTATTATAATTATTAATTATTTAATAATTATTATTTATTATAATTATTAATTATTTAATAATTATTATTTATTATAATATTAATTTAATAATAATATAATAATTATTAATTTAACAATTATTTATTAATTATAAACTGTTAGCATTGTTTTTATATTATACAATTAGTTTATTTTAAATGAATAATAAATGTTCAAATTATTTTTTATCAATAATATTCATTATTATATTTATTCTTTAGTGCGCATTTAATCTTCATATTCTTCGAAGAAAACTTCTTGCCTAGCATTTTCACAAACTCCAAAAAACATCCGAAGGCTTGACACGTCTCTAGCTGTAAACAAACATCCGCGCATGCAGAAACGATGGTCAGACATTGTGCCTAAATAGCTAAAAGTCAGATTGGTCGGACGCCTAGCCGCTTCCTTTTTCAAATGTGTATTTTAAATAGGAGTTATACAGGTGTGAAAAAACAGCAAGTCAAAAACACTAAATATTATCTTTCCAAAGTATTTAGTTGCAAGTTTTTCTTTAAAAATAATTTAAATACTAACTAAATTCGCTGATGCTGATATAACTTATTATTTAAAATTAATGTAATACTGGCACTGGAACAATAAAAAATAATTGGGCTATGATGTCTTACACTCACGCACCTTTTTTTTAAAAAAAAAAAATGGTTATAAAAAGGAAAAAAGTCGCCAAATTTTGAGGATTTTTTCCTTTAATGGTAACCTGGCTCTTGTATTAAGTTACTGATTTGGAGTCTGCTTGTAAATATCGCCAATCTAAAAGTAGCCAAATATCAGTGCGTGAGTGTAACACATCTGTTCCAATAATTGTTATAGAAAATTTTAAAATGAGAACAAAGAAAATGCAAGCTAATCTAAAATGGCGGCTAATTTCTATAAATAATAATTTAAAAAAACATACTGCCAATTGATGGTGTGATATTCAACTGCAAATTATGCCAGATATCTGATGTTTAATCAAATTGACATTCATTGCACTACTAGTTGAAATTACAAAATTTTGAGCCAGATGAGTTGTCTTATGCTGAAATATCATTTATTGAACATACCAACTACAACAATTTATGAGTTAAAATATTTTTATTAATTATTACGAAGCATTGAGTTTTATTTTTATTAGTCAAATATTTAAACATTTCGGAATGTAATGACAGTAAAAAATAACTACTGTTACTATATAGATTATATCATTAAAACAATATATAATTCAGCAAGACTGATTTTGTGCTCTTTACAGTAAATGTACTCAAAAAAATATATATATTATGCATTTATGAAATCTAATAATATAACAATTAGTTAAGATTCTAGTAACAAAATTAGGTACTTTTCGGTTAGCTGGGCGCCAGTGATGTATATATACATGTATATATACACACACACATATATAAACAAACATATCTGTATATACATACATATATATATACATATATGTATGTATATATATGTATATACATGTATATATTCACTGGCGCCTGGCTAACCGAAAAGTACCCAAAATTATTATAAAAAATTGGTTAAGTGTCAAATTTAAGAAATTCTTTTGAGGTAAGAATCAAAACCTTTTTTTCTATATTCATCAGCCATTTTTTCAATATCATCAGCTTTGCAAATTCCTCTTCCAACAATAATAATATCTGCGCCATTTGCAACAGCTTCTTCAGGAGATTTGTACTGCTGGCCTAATGCATCCCCTGATGATGAAATATTTACTCCAGGACACATGTTAATAAAATTGTCTTTGGGGCAGCTTTTTTGAGCAACAAATCCAGCGACACAATCTCTGTTAGTTTCTGCCATTTGAAACACAAATTCTTTGTAGTCGTCACTTGCGAAAGCTCCTTTTGAGCTCATTTCAGCTATTAGAACCAATGCACATTTTTCATCTTTTAAGGCGTCTACAATACCACTACCTGGAATAGCATGAACTGTTACCATATCAGCCCATGATTGGATCTTAAGTGGAGCATTTAAAAACTGTTGCTTTACAGTATTACCAATATCAGCAAATTTTCTATCTTCCATTATAAGGAAATTGAACTGTTTTGATAGTTCTTTTAATTCTGTTATAACAGTTTGAGAAAAATCCTCTAAAATGTCAACATGGGTTTTTAGAAGACAGATATAAGGTCCCAATTTTTCAGCTAAACTTAACAATTCTTTTGAAGAGTTGGTATCCACTGATACACATAAATTAGTTTTCTTGTTTTCCATTAATTCAAATAAAGTTTTGACAATTAGATGTGTACATGTATTACTTCTTTCTAAAAAGCTCTTCATAGATGGGGATCCTTTTACAACAGGCAAATAACTATTATCTTTGAAGTAGCAGTTTACTTGTGCAATAAGTTTGTCTTCAACATGTTTCATTTTACAATATGCTTGAAAAATATCTTGTATATCAAATAAATAATGCAATTTGATTCCTGCTTTTCTTAAATTTTCTACACCTCCTTGGTTACGATTTACAACAACAATACAGTCATCGACTTTTAGTCCTTCACGTCTTAGCGCTTCAGCTGTTTCGATAATACTACTGCCGCTTGAAACAATATCCTCAATAATCAAACAAGACTCACCAACATTGATTTTTCCTTCAATCATCTTTTTCAAGCCATGATCTTTGGCCTCTTTCCTTTTCATGACCATCTTTACATCATAAGAAACACTAAAAACTGACGCTAATGGTAAAGCAGTGTAAGGTACACCACAAACAATGTCAGCCTTTATTTTTTCCTTTTCCTGTTTTTCATGGATAGCGACAGCCAAGTTTTTTACCACTTTTGGATAGGATATTATCTGCCTTAAATCTATATATATAGGCGAAAAGGATCCACTTTTTAATTTAAAATTGCCAAGTTTAAAAACATCGCAATTTATAATATCACTTAATAAATTATTGTTCATATTTGAAATTTTGATAAAAAGGAATTTGAAATTTAATAATAGACAAATGTTGATTAAGAGTAACTCTCAGAGCAAAGATAGTAGAAAGGCTATGGAACAACTACTAAGCGTTGTAACTATCTGTCAATGGTGAATGGTATGGAGAAAAACATGCTTTTTCTTGTAAAAAGGCATGGGAAATAATAACGTTGCCAAGTAACATCCAAATTTCTGAATTATCATTGGGTTACATGCACATGAAACATTTGCGAATACGAGCGATTCTACGCTTTCCTTCGCCATTCGCTACCATTACGGGAAAGTCAGTAGCATTGTAATGCAAAAAGTATTATTTTTTTTAAATACAAACATTAATCGGTAATCTTTTATTTATAAACTTTGGAGTTTTGTGATCATTTTCTGATATTGCGCGCCTCCTGGTGGAGAAAAGATATAACTTCTCGCTTCAGGAAAATCCCGTGAAAACCCACTGCATTACATGCATTTTTAATTTGTTCATAACGATTATTTTTCAGCACAATTTTAGATTAAATGTGGCATTGGTGTTCTGTGTTTATATGACAAGTTAAAAATTATCAAAGTTTGAATATCTACCACTTTTAAACGCGTTTACAATAAATAATGATTTCAATAGCACTTTAACATTAGTTAAAGGGACGATTTTCCTTAAGCTGTAACTACAGCGCCTTCAATAAAAATGGAATCCTGTTAATATAATAAAACTGTGATAACAACATGTTACGAGATTCATTTGTATTAGTTAAAATATTTGTTAAAATTTGATAAAAAGAGCTTCTAATATTTTTATTAAAACATTTATTCTGCTAACAACATGTTTGAAACATAAATTGGGACTTACAACGGCCTATAGAGGCGCTGATTGCAGCCGTCGGTACAGGAAAATTGGCCCTTTAACTACATTTATCTATGTTTAACTAATGCTAAAGTGCCATTCAAACCATTATTTATTGTAAACGCGTTTAAAAGTGTTAGATATTCAAATGTGGATAATTTTTACTTTGACATATAAACACGGAACACAAATAGCACATGAAATCTGAAATTGTGTATAAAAATAATCATTATGAACAAATTAAAAATGCCTGTAACGCAAGGGATTTTCCTGAAGGGAGAAGTTATATCTTTTTCCCACCAGATGGCGTACGCGAGCGCTTGAATTCCCAATATTCAATTATCAACATTTATTTTTTAATGTGTTTAAAATTTTTTTTTAACGTGATACGTATAATTTTATTTTTATAGTACTTTACACAATGAATTTTACATTGTAAAATATGCTTTGCATTTTATTTAAGGTGCTCCATAAAAAAACACCTATAGTATGCGCGCGGATATTTTCGCACAATTCTTATTTGCTGAAAAAATATTAACGAATTGAAATGAAATTTTAAATATTATAAAGCGCTGTAAAGAAAAATTTTAATAAGGAGAGGTTGTCCATTTATCGTATTTAAATGAGTATTTTATAATAACAATAGAAATAAATGTGTAATTGTTATTAATATCAAAATTTACTTTTATTAAAGATATTCCATTTATCTTGAAAAATATAAAGCAACCAATAAACATTAAAAAAAAAAAAAGAAAAAAAATTAAATCTGAAATACAATATTTAAATAAGTATTTTATTTTATTAATAAATATTAATCTGGAATTGTTATTAATGTCAAAATTTACCATTTATCATGAAAAATATATAGCAACCGACAAAACATTTTAAAATAAAAAAGCAGAAAAAAAAAAAACGTGAAGAAAGCGTGGAACTCGAACTCAAACTATGAAGTCAGTGCACTGAAGATTTGGCAAAGACAGCTGCATTTTCCAGTCTCCTTCGATCATGGTCGAAGTGATCGTCCAAGGTGAACACGCCTATTGTTTTTTTCCTGCCGATAGTTCTGACCAATCAGATTACGAGATACTGTAAAAATCGTAAAAGTGGCAAAACTCGTTTGGGAAAAACGTCTTCAGAAGTAGCACATGCGCAAAATAGGTGCTGATGTCAGATTTTTAACAGTAAACATTATATATATATATTTGTAATCACGATTTGGCATCGACGGATCGACGACATGCCTGTTCTGTTCTGACGTGTCTGCATGGAGTTTTGTTAGACGTTCGAATTTCGGTTTTGTTTATTGAAGCTATCTTCTCAAGCTCAAATTAATTTGTATCATCATTTTGCAGAATAAGGTATTGGGATAAAATTTCTAGTTTAAATTGTTAGCTATAATTTTTGTGCGCTTCTGTCTTATAAGCTGTTCTGAAATCGATACTGACTACTTTCTGACAGGTACCTAAAGTCATTTTTGTTTGTAAAGGCATATGTTCTTTTTCTCCAACTCTGAAATCGAATGTTTTCCCAGTTTTTGATAACGGCAAGAGAAATTTCCAAAAAATGCTGTCAAATTTGGCGTTTTAAGCTCAATTTCCGTACGCGACAGAGGTTATGAGAATAAAATTAATTGGTTTGTAGAAGAATGACAAAACAATTAGATTTGAAAAATTCCCTTCAATATTCATGCATAGTGCATCATTCATGTACAGTTGCCAACAGGGCCGGATTTAGCCTCTAAACCACTCCGTGCAAAAGTAAGAATTTGCGCCCCTACATAATAAGTATACATAGTAAGCATTGAAAAAAAGTACATGATCTTTTTTACATTTTGTAGGGAACATCCAAAAAACAACAGGGAAACACACACTCAGTAATTGACACAAATACTTATAATATTTTTTCATTTAAAATACTTTACTTAAAAAAAAAAAACAGTTACAGGAATAGCATTCAAACTTTTTTTTACGAACTTTTAGTTCAGAGAATTCTTTAATTAATTCAGAAACATCTAAATTGTTAATGAGTTCATTGTTACTGAGTTCATACTCAATTCCTAAAATAGCGAGGTCTGACAATCTTGTTTGAGATGTTGTTGTTCGCAAATAGTTCTTGATTGTTTTTAGTTTGGAAAAACTACGTTCTCCGGATGACACAGTTATTGGAATAGTAAGTTAAATTCTTAGAGCAATGTTCAAGTGTGGAGCAAAATTCATTTTTGTTATGAATTTCAAAACTTCCAAAGGTGGTAAATCTTTTTCCAATAGAGAACACACCACTGATATTTCATCACAAAGTTCCAGGCTGTTTATATCCGATGATTCTCTAGCTGTTAAAATGGTTTCCAAATCTTTGCATTTGGCCAAAATTACAGTAGAACAAACATCTTTTAGTTCATATATATGATATAAAAAACTGAAGTAACTGTTGTGATGTTGCAGCTGAGAAAATCTTTGATCTAAAGACTTGATTGCAGTGTCAGCAAGGTGGTAAAAGAATTCAATTTTGTATTTTTCCTATGCATCGATTATAGGTTAATCCTGATTTTAATAATCAAATTGTCTTTTTCGCCGACGAACTCGATGTCTCGGTATCGATTCAAAATTTTTATCTGCATCTATTTCGGATGCCGTTTCGCCAGCATCGACAAGGATGGCATTAAAGTGATTGTCCGATCTCAAATTCTTAAAAAAAACGATTGGAACTTTCCAAAAGTTTTATTGCCGATGCAATATCGAAAAGTATCCCCTGCATGAGTTTACTAATGGAATTGAAATTATTTAAAACCTCATACCACATCACGACAGAACATAGAAATTTGTATCGTTTTATTTGCGCAAGTAGCGCAGATGCTTCATCTCTTATAGAACTATATCAATCTTTGTTCTCGTAAATGCTAAGCAATGCATCATATACTCGATCGATTTAATACCTTAGTGGCTAGCATCAGTTCGACTTTTTCACCTGGTGTCGCTGAGAGTTTTTAAGATTACTTCTTCAACATGCTTCAAAAGAATGGCCGATCTGAAAGGCGATGAAGAAAAAAATACGTACAATTTTTGGATAATATTAAAGAAGTTGGCTCCCTCTAATGATGATTTGGCCATATCATTTACCACCAGATTAACGGAGTGGCTACCACATGGTGTAAAAAAGCACGAGAGTTGATGTTTCTAATCATTGCTTGCACTCCCGCATGTTTTCCTTTCATGTTCGCATTTATACAACATTTTTATATAAGCTGATTTTTAAATTGTGATAGATCTTACTTAATCGATCACGAAAACACCGTCAGCTGTCGCGAAAGCGATGGATGCGGCCCTGGGAATCGAGAAATACCCAAGTGAAAGGGAAACGGATAGCAACTTGATTACAGAAGATCACTACTGGTCGTGATAATATCATCCAAATCTTTCGTAATCAAGTAATCTTTTTAAACGAGCAAATTAGCGTGTTTTTACCGCCTGCAAAGTCTGGACAGGCGGGAAGGGAGGTTACGAGCGTTGGTCGTAGGGCGCAACCCCCTAGTTTGTTAGAAAATGTAACTGTGAGATAAACTTTTATTACGAAAAAACAATTTTTCCAGATTTAAAAAAGATGCAACACTTCATTTTTTTTTACAAAATTTACTTTTCTAGTTCAATCCATATCTTGAGAATGAATTAAAAGTTCTAAACATGTATGCTAATTTTTTTCAGTTTGACTGAAATATGTCAATTTTTGCACAAAATGTGATAAATTTTATTAAGACTGTTCTCAAATCTATAAAGGAGCTACATTCTGAATTAATTTTTGTTCGGAAACGTATGAAATTCGCAGATGTTCTTATTCAGAAACTATGTAATCGAATCGCGATTTACATTTTTTTGTAAAGGCAGAAGGTCTTTCAGAAAATACTGTCAAAGATGTCGATTTGAACCAAATTTCTGGACGCGGTAGCACGAGAAAGGGGTAAAATTTGTCGTCGCATGACAAGATTCTCTTATACCTTAGTATATTTTAACAAAAAATGGAAAACGCTATTCTATTCCAAACCACTTCAATAGTCAGGCCTACCAATTTCATACTTTTACGTTTAAAAATGAGTCAGAATATATGTCAGAAAGTTTCGCGTTGTTGAGCAGGGAATTTGAGAACCACCTTAATTAAATTAATGTGAGTATATTAAACAATTTAACCCATACGTATTGATTTTTAGTAAATTGCACAAAAGATAAAAATATATACATGAATATGGAAATTTAATAAAATAAGAATGTGTAAAGCTATCTAAATAATGAAATTCATAATAAACCAACTAACTTTAACTACTAAGATAAAAATATGACAATAAAAAATATTTCACACACAATCAAATTAACATGAGAGATGTAATATTGTTCAAACTTTTTTTTTCTCTCTTTCTTTTTTACAAGCCACTTAAAAACATACAGTAATAACAATGGTTTTCTTCAAGTTAAATTTACTCATACCCAAGAACAAGGGCTAACACACTTCCTAAAATCTTCTTATAATATTATTTTACTACAAAACATACCTTTTGATTCTTTGTCTGTTTTTCCATAGATTTTATGCAGGAGAATGAGACAAAAGGATTTCCCAATGCAATGGTCAATGTTTCTCAGAATAACAACTTTTACTCTCTCCTAAAATATAAATAGCGCCAAATAGAGCCTTCCTGTCGCCGTCTCCCTCTAACCACGTGACTCGCATCAGCCAATTACGATACGACAAACAAAAAAACAGAGAAAGGTATTTTTCTAGGAGCATTCGGATCAAGAAACATGCTTAACGCTTAAAACTTTTGGCTTTGGAGAAAAAAAAAATAAAAACGAACTTCTAGTTGCATTTGAATAAATTTTCTTCCATCTGAAAGCCAGCTATTGAGGGTATTTTCTAGAATTTTTTTCTCCTTTTGTTTTGGCAATTTTGCACCCCTCGATTTTTAATACTCCGTGCCGGGGCACGGATTGACGGAGTGTTCGTCCGGCCCTGGTTGCCAAATTATTATTTTTTTGGAAAAGATGCTTTACACTCACGCAAACATATAAACATAAGTTTGGCAACTTCTTGGTTGGCGCGATTTTCAAGACCGCGCCAAACGATAACTTAATACAATGGCTAGGTTGCCATTAAAGGAAAAAATCCCCTAAATTTGGCGACTTTTTTCCTTTTTTTAACAGATTAATTTTTTTTTCGGCGTGAGTGTATCTTAGCCATTTTTTTTTTTTTTTAAATTTTCTGTTCTTTGTTAATACTTGTTGGTTTTTGTGTTATGAAACTACCATAATTTCCCACATCCTACTGAAATATGTTGAATACACCAATGTCTTTTAAAGATTTTCCTTAAATACAAATTATTAATTTTTACAAATATTTTCTAATTTGTTTTGTATTACATTAGTCTAACAACACTGTTTAATTTATTTTAAACATACATTTTTCTGGTAAAAAGTAATTACATCAGAAATTAAAATTTTAAAGCAAATTGTGAATAGGTTAACATAAACAGCTATCAGGGGACTGAGCTTCCCCTCCCCTTGAACTGTGATTTGAACCCATCTGAACTGCCCCCTAGAAATCATTACCTTAAAATGTTTATCATTAAAAAGAAAATAAACATGGATTTTAGACAGTTTAAGGAGTGACTGCTGTTTGTCATACAGAACAACGAGGATTTTTCTCGTGATTTCAGATTTCCGATCATTTTCGAAAATGGCAATTTTGGAAAAAAAAAATGCATAGGTCATATCGCAAACCACAGAGACACTTGTGTTCTTTAAATTCTGGGGGTTTGCAGGGAAAAAAGGTTACATATAAAGGCATCCACAGTAATTAAAGTTTTAAAAACTGCTTTGTTAGAGAGTTTCTTGGAAAATTTGTTTTTATAAGAACAACACCTTTTGTCATGTGCTTAAGGGAAAGCCGATTTCAGAATGTATTTAAACATATCAAGACTCAATCTTGAAATGGTGATATATTATAGAATATTTTTTTGTAACCCCAACTCCCCATGAAAAAATGCAGGATTTCTTTTTGTTTTGTAATATTGAAACCAGAGCAATTTTTAAATATGTTTTCTCTAAATTTGTAGCTTAGTCATTCTTAAAATTTGTAATGAAAGGCAAAGATAAAATTTATTTGGCACTTTCATTTATTCATAATACATTTTATTTTACATGTTAAAATTTAGCTGTGGTTTGAAAAGTGGAATTTGGTATATCCTTGCCAAAATCTCCTACTATTTCCAACTACCGTAATTTCCAGAGTATAAGCTGCAGCTCAAATAAATGTTTTAGACCAGAAATTTTATTTAATAAAATGTAACTTTTTTCTACTTTGTACTTATTTGACTTTATATCTATGTATGTATATAACCTATAAAACTTCTGGTTTGAAGCAGACTTATTTTAGCTGCTGCTTATATGCCAGAAATTACGGTAGTAGATCTGTAGATCAGGAAATTCAACAGTTCTGAAAATCTCATTTTTAACTCATTGTATTTAATACTTAAAATTTCCCTTCTTTTTTTAGGTATTTAGTATTACTAGAGTGTTAACAATTTTAATCAGATTAGTACTTAATAATTCTGAGAATGTGCTTTAAGGAGATCTTTCTTCTAAGCTAATGGAATGCATTTAGACTAGACAGCTTAACAGAAATACCTTTCCATAAATCTTGTGTCGCAAATGAGGAGAAGTAGTTTTCTTCTGTTTTTCAGGCATATGATAAAATTGCTTCTTGAAGAGCTAAATTTGTCATAAAAAAATTTGTCACTTCACTAATAGTTCCGAGACAGTTTCGGATGGCAGGAATCATCATGCTCTTGTACAATGCAAGTTTTAACTGGTGGCTAGCACAATGGACGTGTATAATTTTTGGATACGCCTGACTTATTCTAGACTAGACCTTACTAATTACGGTAATTGTAATTGAAGAAATGGCAAAATCCTAGAACAAGCGAGAGACATGATTAGGCGATTTGTTTGATGCGCAGCAACAGAAAAATTCATCGAACTCTAAATTCTACCCAGTCAGAGCATGTGCTTACTGTACGGCAAGCTTTTTCATAAAGTGAACATAGATTTTATTCTGTTTTGCGATTATTTACAAAGTTTTAGCAAGTTTTTTTTTTCCACGATTTTTACAAACTTTTAGCAATATTTCCTCCAGATATTTCGATTTTTACAAACATTTAACAATTTTTTTCTTCCAGAATTTTCCATTTTTATAAATTTTTAGCTATTTTTTCCTTCTTGCTTAAACTTTGTAAATTGTCACAAAATGGAATAAAATCAATGTTTACTTTGTGAAAAAAATTCTCATAGGAACTGTGTAAGTAGCGAGTTCTCTGCCACAAAGCACACGGTTAGTCATTTACGTATATGTACGCTTCGCGTACATTAACCAAAACTTCCCCCTGGCTGGATGCATGTAACTCGCCATGCAGCAGTCTCTAGAATGCACGAAACTCATACAACAGTGGTTACTAACGCTCAGGGGCGCCATTTCGGGGGGGGGGGCACCGCCCCCCCCCCCCAAGACATCTGAAATTTCAGAGAATTTATCAGTTTTCACAGGCTAGACTAGGGATGGAAAACCTGTGGCCCGCGATGAGTTTACTGGTGGCTCGGGAATCAATTTCGCCGATCGGACGCGGAAAAGTCACAAATTTTGCCGATCGGGTGTATAAAAATCGCGATTTTTGTCAAACTTCGCCGATTGGACGCGTAAAAATTGCGAATTTTGCCGATCGGGCCCGTTAAAGTCGCAAAATTTGCCGATTGGGTGCGTATAAATCGCGAATTTTGCCGATCGGATGCATATAAATCGTGAATTTTGCCGATCGGGTGCGTATAAATCGTAAATTTCGGCGATCGTGTGCGTAAAAATCTCTAATATCGCCAATCGGGCGAGTAAAAAACATGAATTTTACTGATCGGGTGCGTATAAATTATAAATTTTGCCGATCGGACGCGTAAAAATCGTAAATTTTGTCGATCGAGCACGTAAAAATCGCGAATTTTGCCAATCGGGTGCGTATAAATCGCGAATTTTGCCGGTAGGGTGCATATAAATCGTAAATTTCGCCGATCGGGTGCAAAAAAAATCATAAATTTCACCGATCGTGTGCGAAAAAATCACAAATTTCGCTGATCGGGCGCGAAAAAATCGTAAATTTTGCCGAACGGGCGCATAAAAATCATGAATTTCTTCAATGACTAGGGAAAAACTGCGAATATTGTAAATTTTTTCCATCCTTGCCAACTGAATTGGGTTATATTGACTAAGGAGGTGGTTGAGTATAGGGGGTAACCCTCTTTTTAAAATTAGCATTTTTATGAACTTTTAGGCCAATCCTTCTCCTATTTCCCCAAAACAAAATTTTGTCCACACTACGGATTTTGGCTCTCGACAATCCAGTCATTTTTGTGACTGGTCTACCTCTTATAAATGTTGTGCACCCCTACTTGATATCCACATTTTATGACTGAATATGTTAAGAAGTATACAATTTAGAATAATATGTTTCTCCTCCTTCCCACCTTCTTTCTTGAAAACACAATTTTTTTTTTCGGCACTGGCAATCTTTAAAGCTAAATTTACTCCTTCAAATAAGGTCAAAGAGTATTTTTACTCTTTGAAAATAATCTTAACTATATCTCTTTTATAAATATAAATGTAAACTGTTGATATATCCTTCCCCACAAAACTGAATATGTTGACTGGGAAGGAAGGAACCCAGGGGGCTAAAACTACCTTTCCGAAATTGATGTTTTTTTAAAAGTCTAATTGTAGATTTAGATCCTCCCCCCCCCCCCCTCCGCCTTAAACATTGAAATGTTTTCTAAAGCCTTGCTATTGCGACATTCTTTAAGTGGGACATTTATTATTAATGAGTATTTTGGCTAGTTTTAGAAATATATGCGAGAAAAAAAAATATATGAATTGCTTCTGAGCTGTGTACAGCAGTATTAAAAGAAAACTCGTTATCCCCAAGGCTAGAATTTTAGTGATAAATTTTCTCTTTAGCCAAAAATTTAAGGGGATTTTTTTTTTTCGGGGGCAGGGGGGGGGTGTATATTCAATTTCCTAATTATATGATTTGTTAATTTTGTTTTATTAGTGTCACATTATATTTACTCCAATCGTTATAATGCTATTAAATCATTTGCTTTATTAAATGATATTATACATACAGTATGCTCTTAAAAATCTTCACAGCCTGACACTAGAGTCCTGTCCAGATTTGGTTGTAACCGACACGAATCCTGACTTTAATCCGATAGACTTCAAGCCGAATCCGAAATATTCATACTTGAACCCCCGAAGTGAAAGAAAATGAATGTATATTTTAATACATTTGTGGAAAAGTAATCTACAAGTTTACCGCTTATGGGCAAAAAATAACACATATATACACCCATTAATATCTATAGTTTTTTCATTTGAAAATTATTCAGAACCTCCTTTTGTTTAATCGGTTCATCGCGAACCCGATTCGAAAGAGTCAAAGCATAACCCGAAGCGTATAAAGTTTACTCGACCCGCAAAAAAAAAAAAAAAAAAAAATGAATCAACCAAACACAAAACGAAATGCATTTCGGGTAGCCGATGCAGAACTAATTTCCAGTAAACCCGGAAACGTCCAAAAAAATTTAATTGACCGCAACCCCGCCCGAAATGAAAGAAAATTAATCCATATTTCAATATGATTTGGAAAAGTGTAGACTACAATTATATCTTTAATAACAATTTTATCTTTTATGTAGAAAAATTATTTTTTTTTCATCTGAAAATATTTAGTATTTCTTTGAAAACTCGGGCAACACGAACCCAACTCAAAATAGTGAAAACCCAACTTGAATCCGAAACAATTAACCCTTTGATAACTGGTGAGGATTGACTACTAATTTTGAATTAATCGTTCTACAATTTAAAAAAAAAATCCTTGTGACAGATTTCTCTTGAAAATATCCTAATATAAGTGTATGACAGATTTGAAAAGTTGTACTAATAGAATAAAAAATAGGCCACTAGGACATCTATGCCAAACCGTAGTCAAATGTTCCAAATCAACCTGATCCGCAGCGAAAATAAGCCGTGTCAACCCGGCTCGATCCGTACTGCTGATTGGATCGTGTTGTCCCACCTAAGGCTCCTATATATACCTATGTATTAAAGGAGCCCTAGCCCCACCCAATGCAGGAGCAAGGGACCTGAGACCAAGGGTTTTGCAGATCTGAATTGTATGGAATCTAGATCATAGTCTGAAGAGGAAGGCAGAAAATGACTGCGGACATCATTTTCTGCCATTATTTCAATTTTTACTGACAGAAAACCATTAATGGAAATTTTCTTATACCTATGGATTACAACATTTGCAAATTTCGTAACTTCTTGATGGTGTTCGTGTGGTGATTATCTCGTGACTGATTGAATTTCACGACTTTTTTCGTGATTATTTTTTTTGGTGATAATTTTCTAAATTTCGCTATTTTCTGTGAATCACTGACGGAATTGATTTTTCAATCCTTTGTCTAAATTCGCTGCTTGTTTTCGCCATCTGTTGGCGAAATTCGAGACTCTTTTCTATGATCGTTTGTTGACATTCGGGAGTCTTTTTCCGCAACCAACTGACAAAAATTGCTATTATTTTGCACAATCTTTGACGAAATTCCGATCGTTGACAAATTTTTTTCCACCATTTGTCGAAATTTAAGATTTTTTTTTGTTTTGACAACTGATCGACGAAATTTGCTATTTGTTTTTGCGATCTTTTGACGTAATTCGCTACTCTTTTCTACGATCGTTTGTTAACATTCGGGAGTCTTTTTCCGCAACTAACTGACAAAAATTGCTATTTTTTTGCACAATCTTTGACGAAATTCCGATCGTTGACTAATTTTTTTCCATCATTTGTCGAAATTCACGATTTTTTTTTTTTGGCAATTGATCGACGAAATTCGCTATTTGTTTTTGCGATCTTTTGACGCAATTCGCGACTCTTTTCTACGATCGTTTGTTGAAATTCGGAAGTCATTTTCCGCAGCCGAGTGGCAAAAGTAGATTTTTTTGCACGATCTTTGACGAAATTCCCCTTTTTTGCGCGACTGTTTGACTAAATTAGCGATTTTATTTGTTGTTGTTCAATCTTTTGACGAGTTTTGCGATATTTTTCCGCATTAGTTTACTAAATTCGCGATTTTTTCCGCGTTCGATTGACAAACATCTCTATTTGTTTCAGTGATCTTTGGTGAAATTCTCAATATTTTTCCACGGTCGTTTTAAAAAATTAACGATTTTTTCAGCGACCAATTTTGCCAAATTAACTATTTTTTCTAATTCCAATGCGTAAAATTCGCGATGCTTACCGCGATAGGTTTGACAAATTGCATTTGCGTAAAAAAAAAGAAGAAAAATTCGCGGACTACCACTGAAATTAAAAATATATTCGCAGAAATATCAAATGTTTGTGAAAGAAGTTAAGATAAGCAGGCAAAATCTCACACTGCATTTTTTATTGTGGGGCCTATTTCTATTTTGCACACGATTTGGGCAATCCTGCACGATATTTCAAACGCTGACTCTAAAAAAAACTTTGACCCCCCCCCCCTCCCTCCCCAAGAAACTCATGAAAAGGTGCCCCTGTAGTAAAATCTGCAAAAATAGAGTTGAAAAGGACTGTAAAAAATCTCCATTTTAGACAGATCTACATCTTAGCCAGTATAATTGTATTGCGTTTTTTTCGTCGAAACTTGATTTTTTTTGTCCGTTTGAGAAAGAATTATGTTATAGACACGTTTCGTTTAGACACGTTTCAATGTAATACACCTATGCTCTTCAGAAGTGCTTTATAGAAAGAAGGTTTTAACAGTCTTAAAGAATACCTGAAAAAAAACGGTACTTGTCTATAACTGAAAACTTTCATATTTTAAAATTCTACTTGCTAAGACGAAAACCTGTCTTAAACGGAATTTTTCAGAGGTCACTTGAGATTCCGTATTAAAAGTATTGCTGTCTCTGTATATATGATTCAGTAAACTCTTCTCGTTCGGAGAGGTTGCGGGGGAGGGGGGGGAGGGGTATGCCACCACCTTAAAAAAAAACTTTGCCCCCCCCCCAAGAAAGTTCTGAAATGGCGCCCCTGCTAACGCTTCGTGTACATTAACCGAAAAAAAACCCTCCCTGGATGCATGAAACTCCTGGTAGAGCAGTCTCTAGAATGCATGAAATACATCTTATCAAATAAAATCAACAAAAATTCACTTACCATTTGTTATTTTTGTTTGTGTTCATCTTTTAATCACATTACAATTTAAATCAGCATTACTAAACGTATGCAAGCAAACATAGCAGCATCTATCTAATATTGAAATAAATGATCTTGTTGCTAAAACATCTATAGAAAAATAGTGTTGTCACTGTAATAATGTATATATATAACACCTTTATTTCTTATATTTCTTTTTTTTTTTTTATATTTCACAGGAATTATCCTTCTATGATATACAACAAAACGTCAAACCATTAAACTTCACAAAACACATTTCAGAAATGTAATTCAACAAATCAGACACACAATAAACCAATCAAGACCTTCTATCTTTGCTCTGAGCTTAAAACCCAATCCAATTTCCAAAACAAACAACAATAAACCAACCAACTAATCAATCACAGAAGGCGTTTAAGAAAAACTCATTTATCGCTTCGCTAAATTCGACGCTGCTAACTGTCTCACTTGTTCTAGTATTTAACAGAATAAATTTATGTTTTTACAACTAAAAATGTACACAGTTTCAATGTAATGGAAGATAAAAACATTGTAAATTTTTATTATCATTAAAGATAATTTAGCAGTATTTTTAAACCAAGACTCCCTTATCATAGATCAGACTTGACAATCCAGAGAAAGTCTATGGGAGAAAATGTCCGCGGTAATTGCCAACTTATTAATTGACTTTCTCCGGAAAGTATCGCCGCCTGGTGGATACTACCGCACAGTTGCCATGTTTCGGGCTTTTTGAACACCAGTATATTTTTAGAGAAAATGTTGTTCTTTTAAATCCCAGAATTCTCCGATCAAGCAAAACAAAATTGTCTCTACTAAAAAACTGGTATCCAAAAATATAATAGAAAAATCTAGCTGGTCTGCTACCGCATAGCTGCCAACTCTTAAGCTTTTTTCTTACCACTAAAATTTAATAGAATTTTTTTCGTCATGTAATCACACGATCTTGTCAATTTAATAAGATAAAATTTACTATAAAATTTTAGTGGTAGGAAAACTACTAGTTCATAAGCAAATGCATAGAACAAATGGAGCTGTGAAAAAATTTCGTGTGATTTCGTATCGTAAATACTATTACTGACGATTGATGGCGCTAGTAGCAGGACAAGTATAGCGGTCAAAGGCAACTTGCTGATTGAGAGGTCTGATACTATGATAAGGAGGTCTTGTTTTAAACTTTCAGGGAGGGGCTAAGCCCCCTCCCTGCTACATGTCTGCTGCTCCCACCTTCTTACGGGAATGGAAACAAAAAGTTTGGTTTGATGAAGCCATGAACATAGGATAGTGGGACCTCAATCACAATATGTTAAAATCAAGTTACAGCAAAAATTTGGTAGCCAGTGTAGGTTCTATTCTACTCTATGTTCATGGTAGAATAGGACTTCTAAAGAAATAGTGTTAATATCGAGTAGCGACTTTCGAACAAATATGGCAGTCGGTATGAAACCGTGGACAGAAAGTGCCTCTAGTGGACAACATTCATTGGCTTCTCAATGATCAAGCAGATGAAACGCGACCTACTTTTATACATGACCGGTTCATGACATTTTTAAACGTTATACCGAGTGGATCATCTTTACACATTATGCATATTTAGTTATACATAACAGAGATTGCTTTTACATTATTTGCTGTTTGAAAAATAATAAGAGAATTAACTGTTAATGACGACACTTATAAGAACTAATGATGCATAAATGCAAGTTTCTTAATATTGTTTGCTTTTCTACAACTGGGTGTTTGTAATGAAAGATAAAACACAGCTTTCAGGGGTTATAATAAGTGACAAGATTAAATAGTTTTTGTATGGGGGAACCAGGGTTGTAATCCACTTATCAAGCAGGGCGGTCGCTCGGCCAAGCCAAGCTAAAAAAAAAAGCGCCAAACTAACAACGCCAAGAACTGGACTTTAGACCGCTACTGCTTACATACAGCAATCAACTTCGCAATGTTAAATCGACCAAACATGTCAGATTAAAATATCAGATATAAAATGAACCAAGCATCATAGGAAAAAAAACAAAAACCAAAAGAATCTAATGAAGAAATTCTTCAATTTGAGACCAAATTCAACTTCATAAGTAATTTATAAACAGAGATATAGATTTTTTTTTTAAAACGTCGAGTTACTTAAAATGATCACTATTTTCTTCGTCAAACTTTTTTTTTTCAAACAACCTACAGATTTAAATATAGGACATAAATGAAAGAGGATAGCATTTTTTGACAAGTAATAACCTAATCTACGTGCTTTTATAAAATACAGTGAAAAAATAAATACATTTCTATCCTTAATTAGCAAAAAACTGTTAACTTGGCAACTAAAATATTCTGCCAAAACAGAGATAAAACCCCGCCAACGACCGTGTACCATCTGTATTATAATAGCACAAATCAGTTACGGGTTAATCATATCAAATTTCATCTGCAAGTCAGCCATTTTTTCTGAAGATATTTTTTTTTAATAAAACTTCCTAATTATAAGAATACACATTTTATCAGACAATTAAATGTGACTACAAATTGTGGCCAATGACTGTTTCCAACAGGAATAAGAATGAGAAATTGTGGAGTTAGAATATCGATCTGGGTGGCGTAGAGGTAAAACGTTAGCATGGTACGCTGAAGGTCCCAGGTTTGAGACCTGGCGCAGGTCAATTTTTCACTCATGTTGGTTTAGTGCATTTAATTGTCTGATAAAATGTGTGTTCTTATAATATTGTAAAATAAAGTAATCAGACGTAGTGTTCATGCTTTTAATATATATAAAATTTACATTTTTAGAAAGATCTCTAAAAAAAAAATTTTTGAGGGAAGAGGTACCTTCTGAAATGTATACATTAAGAGTTATCGGCATTTAAAATTTATTTTCTAACATAAACAAACTTTTCAAAATGGAATATGATTAATTTATTTCTATAAAACCACGGTAAAGGACAAGCATTTCGTTCGCAGGCTGAGATCCTTTGACGTCATTTTTCTATAAATTAATGGAATCCAGTTGTTAAATTGGTTTCTGTTTTAGAAGTTAAGTGTTCATTTAAATTTATTGTAAGAGTACAGTGTTTAATTGAATAAAATAATGTAAATCTAAGAAATTGCTAAGATATTTTGCTACTTTTCACCATTAACTACGTTTTATAAAGATTCGCCAATCAGTGGGATTTAATGCTAATAATAAAAGAGCATGATATCACGTTTGATTTCAAAAGCAGCACTGACGCGCTATGTACATATTCCATTTTTACTCATCTCATGGATTAGTCAGTGATATTTTTTAACGAAGGATAACAAGTATTATAACAAGCCACATTTAGTATGTTGTTTTTAAGGTTTTTTGTTATTACTTATTAAACTTTTTTCCATTAAATAAGTTATCATATAAGTCGAGTGCTACGTATATGTTAATAAAAATCATTTTCTCCTGTACTAAATACATCCTAACGTGTTTCTGAAAATTCAATTTTTTTCAAATTATGCATGATGGGCTTGGCGGCCATCTTTCCATATTTCTGAGCACCCAAATTTCTAAAGTAAAAGCGTAATATGTTTGCAATGTAATATGTTTATAACAATGTCGAACTTCAGATTTTAACTACGGACAGATAAATTGAGGAAGACTGATATTTTGATAAATTGATTTTTACTACTTTGAAATGATTAATTACTCTAAAAAATAAATCATAAGATGAATCCTTAAGATAAGTCATCATTATTTTAAGACACAATTTTCAAAACATACAAGTCCATAAACGAAACGCTTAAAATATTTGCTTAAGTTACAATTTTGAACTTCGGATTTTAACTACGGATAGGGGTGCTTAGAATTTTGTGTATAATATGGAAAGATGGCCGCCAAGCCCATCATGCATAATTTGAAAAAAATTGAATTTTCAGAAACACGTTAGGATGTATTTAGTACAGGAGAAAACGATTTCTATTAACATATACGTAGCACTCGACTTATATATATGATAACTTATTTAATGGAAAAAAGTTAAATAAGTACTATAATAAAAGCTTGGAAATTTGATATCACACCATTTTCTAGCCACAACTTTCGTTTTTTTTTTTTAAGCTTGGCTGTTTTTTTACTTTTGAAAAGTTATTTTTTGTAGATTCAATAATACAGTGAATCTCACTCCAAGTTGGACTTGCATTTTCAGTACTTTTCCGTTAAATGGACACCATTTTCGCCAACAGCATACATTTATATTTATACATACATACAATTGTGTACATACATACATTATGCATACATTTTGGCATGGTGTATAACGGATAAGTGCTGCATTTTCATTTAACTTTAATGGTAAAATGAAGATACTGTAACAATATATTCAAACATCACTTACTTTGATTTTACTTACATTGACTGCAAAATATGACAAGAAGTGCTGCTAATTGCCACCATTGAGTGGAAACAATACTAAGCTAGACATTTCATTATTCAGAAAATGCAGCTGACAGTACACACTGTGTCAATGACTGAAGTTTAGTCACTTCCAATGATTTCATCATATTTCATACAAAGCAGAGTTAATATGATAAAAATCTCACTAAAATACCTTCATTATTGTTAAAGCTGTGAAAGAAAATTTGGGTTCAGCTTGTAGGGAAAGCCTGATGAACCATGTACGATTAATCTTGTATATGTTTTGATTGAATAAATGAATGTGGTACTGGTTTCCTGTATACAGAAAATGTTTTTCTGGCCTGCAGGGTTGTTTGATTTAAATAAAATGATTTTTTTTAAAAATCTAATTTAAATCAATATTTTTAACATTGATCTGTACAAGCTGAATACGGATGAAATTAATCATTTGTGTTAAAATAAACGACACCATTCATTTAAAAATTACCTTTTAGTAATGTTAAATAAAACTTTCATAAAATAATAGTAATTTGCAATTTATAAAAGTAAATGCAACACTGCATTCAAAATATTATTTATCCATAGTGCATACCAAAATATTGATAAATGCTCTCTCATTTTTAAACTTTTTTCTTCCCTTGATTATCACTTCATTTTTTCAAGTTAGATGCTGAAGCTAAAGTTAAACATATTCAATATAAAAGTATTTACTATAATAGTATTTTCAATGTGGAGTTACATCCTCTAAAGTGATTCACAAGTTTGTTTTATGTTTAGTTGTTTAGACCTGCAAATTACAATATCCCATGTGTTGATCATATATGATCAATACATGGACTAATTGTACATAATAAATATTTGGACTGTTTGTCTAACATAGAATTCCAGTTTCATGTTTCTGCTATAACTGAAAATAATTTAATCCTTATGACTGATCCCTTTCCTCTTTCCTTTTCTAGAATTCATTGCTTACTGTAATAGAAAATATAAAATATGTTATTGTACCTTATTTCTAAGCTAAGCAGTCATTTATACTTTCAAGTAAGCATGATTGATTGCTGAAATTGTCAATGGCTGAGGGCTGGATAACACTGCCAATTGATAACTTCGTACTTTTAGTTATGTAATTACCTTGCATCTTGTAACTGTTTTGTAATCGTTAATATATTATAGTGTGAAACACAAGTGGGAACAAGAATATCATTTACTAATACTAGGTACAGTACAGAAAGCTTTTGGATACATTGATACATAAGAAAAAATGGCTGGCAGAAAGAAAGATCCAAATGTGGCTTTATTTTACAGGGGGAAAAAAAAAAAAAAATCTGGAAAAGGCATGAAAGCAATATGCAAACCATGTAGTGAAATGATCGCATTGTGGCATGATTAAAATAATACAAAAAAAAAAAAACTTGCAGTCTATGTGATAAAGATGGCATTAGTGAATCTGAATCAGTTGAAATACACATATACATTTAGCATTCTTTGCTGCATTTATTATGTGATTATATATATTATTAAAGTAATACATTAAATGAAAAATGTAATAACTTAAATAAACTAGAAATTTATACACTCAACACACATAAGTGTATCTATAACAATTTAATAGTAGAATAATATGATTTTAAGTAAATCATTTGACTTTGTAACAATTTTTTATTTTTATTTAAATTTTGAATTTTTATCCAGGAATTGTAATGACATTAATAAAAATGTGTAAATCTATACTGAGAAAATAAATACATACACAAATAATAATTAAAAAGAATCAGATTTTTTTTTTAAAAATCATAATTTTTATCAATCCTGCTTGACTATGCATTATGCATGAATCTATGCATTATCCCCCTTGAAAGTTTGTTCTAAAATTTAAGGTACAGCCTGTACACTTTCAACCTCTGAAAATTGTTCACTATAGACCCTCTGGTACATTCAAAAACTTTCTTGCTAAGTTGCCACGATTTGAATATTTTAAATTTTTTTACTTGCTTCCTGGCAAATATGATTATAAAAAATTCCTTCAAAATTTCTTTTTGATTTTAAAATATTTGTAGATAAAAGAAAATTTTATTCATTTATTTTAGTTCACGGAAGAAGCCATGGAGTCAAATATTTGTGTAGTCTAGTTGCAAAACCGGCCATCTCCAAAAAGTAAAATTTTGAGAAAAGCTAATTTTTTGCCGCACTTAGCCAAAATAAGATTAGAACTAAAACTCTTTAGTTTTATTGTCATTAAGACAGTATATTTGAAAACACAAAATAAGGTGGCAGGGGCACAGGAAATGAGGGGGTTATTTAAGTCTTTGTTATTGGATTTGGCCACCTTTGCAACTTACTTTGGAGTTGGCCGGTTTTGCAACAAACCAGAAATTAATTTTTGCTAAATTTAATGTAACGTTAGGTGTTTAGGGGTAGCAAACACAAATGTTCGAGGAAGCGTTGAGGAGCATTGGTAAGCTTTTGAAGAGTGTCCACAGCTTGGATTTCTTGGATTACCAGTAGGGCAGTACCTGAAAAAAATGCCAGAAATTATGAAAATGTAATCACAAATGTATTCTCTCAGATTTTAACTGTAGCAAGCCCGTTCATTCCGCATCTACAATCCTCAAAATATTAACATTTATAAAAAAAAATTTAAATGGAAGAATATTTTATTAAAAAATTAAATAGATTAAAAAAAATTTAAATTATCAGAGAAAATTCACTTACAGTTTTATGAAAGCGAAGTGAGAGAGCGCAGAAAAGTATTTTGCCTAGAGCATAAAAACATGTTAATCCGCCCCTGGTTATCACAAGGTGAACTTTGGCTTTTTTTCTTTTCCATGTCGTAGGGTCACTTTTCTTCTTTCTGGATTGATTAGGAGATACTTCCTCCACAAACTTTTCCATAGTCAGAGAAAACACGAAACTAAATTATTAGAAACTTTGTATGCACCAAGGAGGAGCAATCACAGGAGAGAGAAAACACTGTAACATTAATCTAATCAACAAGTGAGAGGTTACTGTAGGGAGAAGCAGAAGTGGCATCTAGCAGATATAGAGATGGCCGCTTTTGAACCTCACTAGTTTATGGATTTGGCCGGTTTTGCAGCACATCGTGATTTTCAAACACATATAACATAGGGATTTGACCAGCTTAAGATTGTTTATTGTTTCCAGATGGTAGAAACGTTTACTTAGAACTTAAAAAGCTGAAAAAACACATTTTCAAATTTTGAGGAGTTGGCCGGTTTTGCAACTAGCCGACACATTTATTAATTAAAAAAGTTATAAGACCATCCTTCTTAAATAATAACTCAAAGCATAGATTATTTTTTTTATTGTAAACTTTAATTGTGAAAAGAATTTTGTTCATCAAAATTTTCTTTGTGTTAAATATGATGTAAAATTATTTTAAAATTTAAATTTTTAAAATGTTTAAACCCTTTAGTGTAGTAGTATTTGGCTGGCTGGATACTCGGAATTCGGCCAAATAGTTACTATTTTTGTAATTGGTTCACCTGTGTGCTGAATATTTGGTATTCGGTCAAAATCACTATTCAGTACATCTCTAATATATATCCATTGATACATATAACCGAATTCTGGCTACTGCCAAAACTATTTTTACAAATAGTGTATTAAAATCACTTCAGTTGATCCCAAGTTAAAGCTACGCCAATATTATCTGTTTTCTATAGGATTTTGTAAGTATTCCTAAAATGTTTAATTTAACGATTAAAATGATTAATACTTCCTGAAATACATGTGACATTTCTTATGAAAGAAGACAAATTTGTTGCTAAAAGATTTTAATCTGTAGGTATTTGTATCTATTATGATTATGTTACTCGTGGAAATGAAACACATGAAATATTTTATTTCATTCTGCCATTTTTTATAGGCTATCTTTGTGATAAATATCTTAAACATGTGCAAAAGAAATCTACTGTGAATATTGTTTCGAGATAACAGGGTGGACTGAAATAAAATTTTTCCTATTCTCTGTATTCTGTACTATACTGGTAGGAAAGCTAACAAGGCAAAAAATCATACTGTTGGATCTCATTTCAAATTGTTTTTCAGCGCATGCATTAGGGATGCCCATAATAAATGTTACTTTCAAATGCATTATTTATTAACATGCTAATTTAGAACTGCTTAGACTGGGGTTGAAAATTAAAAAATGGGGCTGAGTTTATATGCTCCTGGGAAATTTGCAGAACCAGTAAATGTCAAAGAGATTGATAACTACTAAAAAGATCATCGAAAAAACAGGGAAAAATGTAATTTTAATCTTTTATAATGTATTTCACTATTTAAATTAATGTATTTGAATATTATAGAAGAAAGTTTTGGTATGGCATACCATGCTAATTTTTTTTTCTTCTTGTAGGTCTCCAGTTTATATTCCAGAAAATATAGACTAGCCTTCAAGATTGATCCTGTTCTGCTTCATCATCCTGATTGTACTAATCATTATTCCTCTTATACAATTCTGACTTTTTTGGAGCTATTTTTGCATTATTTAAAATTGCATAGTGCTTAGATAGTGAAGCTGAAATAGCATGTCAACTTTGTGATGATTTTTGATTTTGTATGATGATTTTTGACACAAATAATCACCGTTCAAAAGACTGTCATGGGTATCTGAACTCATCCAATAATTTCATAAGAGGCAGGACTTTGGTATCTTCATTGTTGTGACCCATTTCTCCAATTTTAAAGTGTAAAAACAGTCGCCGAATTATTAAAGATTGTGTAATACATATGCTACTACATTAACTAAGTTTGGCGATATTAAAGAACAGCATATAATATAACAAAATAATATATAATAACAAAAATCAATTGAACATTATTTTAAAACATTTCTTTTTGGCGCTAAACCTCATAAGGTGTTTATTTTGTTATTGAATAAGTGAAGTTTTATGATATATTGGATTTTTTATTGGAGTTGATGATGAATTTCCCTCTAAAACTATCACTTGAGCATATTGCTCTTGTTAAGATAGCAATTACCTTATGGAATAAGCATGATGTGAGGACTTCAGTGGAACAATCCTCATTTTCACGATCAGTTGATGATGGCTGCCGCATTCCTATTGAATTAAAAGGAGAATGGAAGAATATTGAAGAAAAAGTAGCATTAAACGTGTCACAGCTTGCCATATCAACGCATTTGAAAGAGAAAGTGTTATGTTATACTCAAGCAGTAGGCATACAAATATTAAAATGGATGCAGTACCATATCAAATGCTGCAATTATGATTTAGGTCTACCAAATAAGTTTTGCTGGTCACCACGGGGTACAATAGATAAAAGGAAAACTGCAGAAATGTTACTTAAAGATGAGTCTATAGATATTATCACACGATATAAATTAGCTTGTACTTACTGCTTAGAGGGTGATATTTTCAAACTCTGGAATAAAATACCTGAAAACAGAAAACTTGAAAGTGACAATTTATCTTTTGATAATGAAGATATTATCGAGATTAGCCCAAACATGGACTTGCTGGATTATTGGGGGAAATATGTAACCGAAGATGAAGAAGGCAAAGATCACATGATTTATTTTGATGGACCATACATGCTTAAACGTGCAGCACAGGGTGGTAATCAAGCAGCAACTGAATATTTTTTCCTACAACAAATCGAAAGGGAAGAGCTCCGTGTATGGGCAGCATTTCAAGCACTATGTAAACGTGAATGTTTATATGGCATTACTGGCCCTCCCCAACTTTACTGTAGTGAAGTTTTGTGTTTTTTGCTTTCTGTAATGAATAATGAACAACAGCTAATAGTATTTCAAAAATATCCTATTCAAACGTTACACTGTCTTTTAGATTGGCCGTGGCAAAATTTCTTTATAGAAATAGTAAGTCAAGTATGGAGTTTTCTTCCTGATAGTTGTTATCGCTCACTACTGATAATAATTATTGATAAAATGAAAGCTGGCTATAAGGATCACAATTATCAAAAGCTATTCCGATATGTTTGGCAGCAAATTCCTCATTCTTATAAAAGCGGCATTATAAATGATACAAATTTTTATAGTTCATTTCATGTGTTGTTGCAGCTTAATGACAGAGAGAACATCAAATTGATTTTTGAAGATACAAGCCTTGCTGAAAAAAATTAATTAATTTCTAGTGATAGGTGGAGATGCCTTTGTGCAGATCGGATTGATCTCAATGACTACAATCTTCTAAAATTTATTCTTCCACTTTGTTTATCATCAAAGGAAGAAATGATCAAATTTAAACAAGAGTTCCAAAAACATATTCAGACAAGTTCAAGCAATAAAAATAATCTGGACGAATTCTTTCAAATCTTAGATGACTTTTCTCATGCATGTGATGAAAGAAAATGTTTAGATGATAGTGAGAGTAATCTTGCTAAGAGACTTGAAAATATTGAAATTAAGGAGTAATGCAATATGTAAAAATATTTGTTGTAACAAAAGCTGCAACAAAACCACATTGTTGAACTGATAACTTTTACATAATCACAGAATAAGATCACTAATTAATTATAATTAAAATATAAATAAAATGCTTAAGTGATACAACTAGAAACAAAAAAAGGCTTATAAAAACCTTTTAATGATCGACATACGTTTCGATGCTCATACGGCGCCATTTTCAAGATATATAAATAAAAATTAATTTTAAAAATAGTAAAATAATTTATCCATCAAGACTCTATTTCCCATCTCTTATCTATGAATGAATAGAAATCTACATGCGTATCGTAAACATTTGCAATGAATCCGCCTTATTTGAATTACCTAAAATTTGGCACAAGATCCTTTTCAGTTTTAAAAAAGCAATAACAAAATATTAATTCATATTTAATACTTGAAAATTTTTTTTATAGAAAATTTCTCACGCCTTGCATTCATAATATTCAAATTTTAATTGCTTAACAGGTGTATAACCAGTGCTGTAGTTGGGTGGGAACACCCTACCCAGAAATATTTGGTTTGTTACTGTAAAAAGAAAAACGCGTACGAGCACAAGCCTTTTTTTTTTTTCCTCCAGACTGTGAAAACTATACCCATTTCAATATCAGAATGCGAAAGAGCATTCAGCTGTATGAATAACATCATGACCGGTGCGAAAAATTCACTCCTTGTCTACTTTATGAAAAGGTGAGTTCCCACAAATATTTTTTCCTAACTACAGCACTGCGTATAACCAACATAGTGAAAAAGCACCCAAGCTGGGTCATCAGTATAGCACACAGATGTTCTACCAACTGAACCATTTAGGAACGATATTCAGCCTTGAACTTTCTCACTATATGCAGGCTAACATGTGTATAACATGTTGGCAAGGCTACAAACACAGCACTAGATGGAATATTTTCCATGAGTCACCAAATCTAGTGCTGAATTTGTAGCCTTGCCAACATGTTATAGTGAGAAAGTTCCAAGCTGAGTATCGTTCCCAAGTGGTTCAGTTGGTAGAACATCTGTGCACTATACTGATGACCCGGGTTCGAGTCCAGGCTTGGGTACTTTTTCACTATGTTGGTTATACGCCTGTTAAGCAATTAAAATTTGAATATCAAAATATTAATTTTCACATTTACGGTTGTCTACTTCAAGCACCTGCTTTTTTACATATATCTCATGATTCATGTTTTCAAGTTTATTTTAAAAAATTTGTAAGAATATTTTTGTTTATCGTTATATATCTTGAAAATGGTGCCGTTGTGAGCATAGAAATGTATGTCGATCATTAAAAGGTTTTTATAAGCCTTTTGTTGTTTCTATTTGTATCACTTAAGCATTTTATCTATATTTTAATGATAACTTTTACTCAAAAAAGTCAAGCAGCGCAAATGAGATTAACTTTAATGATAGTATAAGTATAATCAAGTAATCCATGAATGGCAGATTTGTTCAAAACAATGGAGATTTTGTTTAAATAAAAAGGGAGTATGCTTTGTCATCTGATCTTTTATTCAGTTCATTTTATGTTTCTTTCTACCTAGTTCAAACTTTTGAAACAACTTTGTGACTTGAAGATTTTGGGATTTTATTGTTAATTATTTAAATTGTTTCATGCTTCCATTGAAATTCTACAAGTTTTGCCAGTGGGTGACTTATTTTTTTTTTTCTTCCCAAGTCATAATTTTTGTTTTAATAATGATTGTGGAAAATGAAGGTTTTTTTTTACTTCTTGTTTTTTCAGTTGGTTTATTATTTTTGAAAATATTGTAGAAATGTATAGCATATGATAGTAAAACTTAAAAGTTTGATTTTAAAGATTTTGTTTAAACTTGAAAATATTTGGGAGCTGCAGATTTATTTTCACAATTTCACAAGTATTTGTAAGTTGGAATGTTTTTATATTTTCTTTATTCACCTATAACAGAAAATTTACATTACAAACTTTGTATAATATTGTGTTTAAGTTTCTTCAAGACATCATCTTTACTTGAGTGTTTTTAAGTTTAATTCTTTTATTTAAAGAAAGTATCCCTTGACAAGCAAGATATTTTTGAAGAATTTGATGGCAAGTTTCTTATGTTTTTTCTCTCTAGAATAGTAAAAATTATAACTACATATGAATATAACTGTGTAACTACTGTGTGAACTGTATTTGACTGTTTTAACTACATTATGGTAAAATTATATCCACTCTTTTCACAGTTTTGCAACTATTTGCAAGTGGGAATGTTTTTTATATTTTCTTTATTCGCCTACAACAGAAAATTTACATTACAAACTTTGTATAATTTTGTGTTTAAGTTTCTTCAAGACATCATCTTTACTTGTGTTTTTAAGTTTAATTCTTTTATTTAAAGAAAGTATCCCTTGACAAGCAAGATATTTTTGAAGAATTTGATGGCAAGTTTCTTATGCTTTTCCTCTTCTCTAGAAAAGTAAAAATTATAACTAAGAGTGTTGTAGTTACATTATACATTAATGATAAAAGGTATAGTATATGATAGTGAAACTTAAAAGTCTGATTTTAAAGATTTTGTTTAAACTTGAAAAGATTTTGGAGCTGCAGACTGCTTTTCACAACTATTTGTAAGTGGGAATGTTTTTTATGTTTTCTTTGTTCACCTACAACAGAAAATTTACATTACAAACTTTGTATAATTTTGTGTTTAAGTTTCTTCAAGACATCATCTTTACTTGAGTGTTTTTAATTCTTTTATTTAAAGAAAGTATCCCTTGACAAGCAAGATATTTTTGAAGAATTTGATGGCAAGTTTCTTATGCTTTTCCTCTTCTCTAGAAAAGTATAAATTATAACTAAGAGTGTTGTAGTTACATTATACATTAATGATAAAAAGTATAGTATATGATAGTGAAACTTAAAAGTCTGATTTTAAAGATTTTGTTTAAACTTGAAAAGATTTTGGAGCTGCAGACTTCTTTTCACAACTATTTGTAAGTGGGAATGTTTTTTATATTTTCTTTATTCACCTACAACAGAAAATTTACATTACAAACTTTGTATAATTTTGTGTTTGTTTCTTCAAGACATCTTTACTTGAGTGTTTTTAATTCTTTTATTTAAAGAAAGTATCCCTTGACAAGCAAGATATTTTTGAAGAATTTGATGACAAGTTTCTTATATTTTTTCTCTCTAGAAAAGTAAAAATTATAACTACATATGAATATAACTGTGTAACTATTGTGTGAACTGTATTTGACTCTGTTAACTACATTATGGTAAAATTATATCCACTCTTTTCACAATTTCGCAACTATTTGTAAGTGGGAATGTTTTTTTTATATTTTCTTTATTCACCTACAACAGAAAAATTACATTACAAACTTTGTATAATTTTGTGTTTAAGTTTCTTCAAGACATCATCTTTACTTGAGTGTTTTTAAGTTTAATTCTTTTATTTAAAGTAAGTATCCCTTGACAAACAAGATATTTTTGAAGAATTTGATGGCAAGTTTCCTATGCTTTTTCTCTTCTTTAGAAAAGTAAAAATATAACTACATATGAATATAACTGCGTAACTACTGTATGAACTGTATTTGACTGTGTTAACTGCATTATGGTAAAATTAAGAGGAGATGCTTTTATATTTTCTTTATTCACCTATAACAGAAAATTTTACATTACAAACTTTGTATAATTTTATGTTTAAGTTTCTTCAAGACATCATCTTTACTTAAGTGTTTTTCAAGTTTAATTCTTTTATTTAAAGAAAGTATCCCTTGACAAGCAAGAAATTTTTAAAGAATTTGATGACAAGTTTCTTATGCTTTTTCTCTCTAGAAAAGTAAAAATTATAACTAAGTGTTGTAGTTACATTATACATTAATGATAAAATATTTTTCAGTTTGATAAAACCGAAGATTGTTATGAATATTTTTTGTAAATTATATATTGAATAAAAAAAAGTGTCTACTTTCTGAGTATGCCTTTAGTTTTATTCAGAGATTGCCTTTTTGTAAGATTTATAGAAAAGTAAATGTTACTTTTTTCTATCATTTTGAAGAAAATGAAATTCAGAAAATTGTAGATTTTAGATTCAACGAATAACCAATCGAAATGTTAAAAGAGAAATGATGATAGTGCTTTTTTGTAAAATTTGACAGTACAGTGTCAACTATTAATGTGGGAGGCATACTATCGCTACAGCACCTAGAATACATAGTCTGGAAAATGACTACAGAATAGCACTAAAAAATTGAATCCGATAAATGTAGAACGATGCTGAAAAGATAATGGGTCGGTCACAGCGACATCTTCTAGCAATGGCGTAAACAGGATAGAGGTCCAAATGGTTTGGATACCACTACCGTAAAATCCCGAAAGTAAGCCCCCCTTCCACTTTTAAGCAATTTTGGTTTTCTTTTCCATTCCCGAATATAAGCCCCCCCCCCAAAAAAAAATATATATCTGTAAAATCTCGAAAGTAAGCCCCCTTCCCACTTTTAAAGCAATTTTAATTTTCTTTTCCATTCCCAAATAAAACCGCCCTCCCCCTTCTCATATACAAAAAATTGATTTTAAAAATCCAAGGGAGGCAATTTCTATTCTTTTGATATTTTTGACAGATTTCCACTTATGTTTTTATATGATGTTAATGAAATCCTTCCTCTCACATGAAGTGTCTGTTTCCCTTCTATGCCATCTCTAACATAAAAAGTTTGAAAACTTGAGAATCTTAAATCCTTCTGTACTTCTTTCTACTCACTAGTAACATAACAATTAGTAAAAAAATCAATCCTCTACACTACAATCTCCCTTTTCATCCAAAATTTATACCTCTTCTCCCTCAGCATATAAAGTTTAAAATCTTTAAAACTCTATATAAAAAAAAATATGCTATATTTGTTGCTCTCTACTAACAATAAATAAATAATCAGCCGTTTAAACTTTCTCTCTACCACCAAGATGTCTGCTTCTGCTCTTTTGCCTCCCCCCCCCCCCCCCCCCCAGCGAAAAAATCTTTAAAACTATTTTAAAAATATATTCTGTCTTACATGTTGCTCTCTAGAAAAAATAAGTAAATAATCAATCATATAAATTACCCTCCACTCTACTCCTCTCTCTCTCTGAAACTTACACTTCTCCTTCCTTCCCTCCCTCTCCTCTCAGGATACAAAGTTTAAAATCTTTATTAAAAAATTTGCTGTCTAGTAACAATAAATAACTAATCAAACATTTCAATTATCGCTTTACCACCAAAATGTCTGCTTCTTTCACTTAGCTAAAAAAAAAAAAAATTAAACTATTTATAAAAAAAAAAAATCCTCTGTCCTCTTTGTTGCTCTCTATTAACAATAAATAAATAACGAATCATCGAAATTAATATTTCCCTCTCATCCAAAGAGTACAAAGTTTAAAATTTATAAAACTCTTATGTAAAGAAATTTTATGTCCTACTTGTTGCCTTCTAATTTGTCACCTACGTTTTCTGTCTACTGTAGAAGTGTCTGCCCCTCCCCCCCCCACACAAATTTTAAAATCTTTTAAACTCTATTTTTTTTTAAACTGCTGTATTTATTTCTCTTTAGTAACAATATTAATGAATAATCAATCATCTAAATTACCCCCCTTTCTCCCAAAAATGGCACCCCCCCTCCCTATCTTCTCACCCAGCAAATAGTTTAAAATCTTTAATATTATTATTTTTTTTAAATGCTCATCTATTTCTTATTTTGTAGTAAGGTAACTCATCTCATATAAGTATCACTCATCTGAAATCATCATTCCATTTGAATTTTTTTCTCTGTCCTAATCTCCCAAAGAAGAGGAGTGGATTTCTAAATATGTGAGAGGAAAGCAAAAAATTTAATCTTTTTTGCAGTTTGGCTGTTCTTCCCTGAATCACGTGTATGTTTTATGTTTTGAAATAAATATGTTCTCTAAAATAACTCCCCATCCATTAACAAAATATCAGCTGTGAGAACAGCCAAACTACAAAAATACTAAAATCTTCTCTTTGTTCCGCCCCTCCATGTCTAGAAATTAATCCCTTTTTCTGGGGATGGTGAATGGAACTTTAACCCTTTTAGTGCGGGAGTCGACATAGTTTTTGAATAAATCGCTTTTTTGGTCAAAATATTCCGCACAGGGCATTAACCTCCCAGAAAAAATTCCGCACTGAAAGGGTTAAAGGGAGAGTTAGATGATCATTTATTTATTGTTGCTACAAAGTGACAATACCACATAAAATCTTTAAAAAATAGTTTTAAAGATTTTTAAGTTTGTGTGCTGAGGGAGAAGCCAATTTTTAGAGGTGTTGCGAGGGGGGGAAAGCAATTTAGATAATTATTTAATTATAGTTGCAAGAAAGCTCTAAATAGATAAAAAAAAAACTTTTAAAGACTTTAAAGTATGTACTGGATGGGGGGGGGGGAGCAAAGGAAATAAAGAGGACTTTTTGGAAGGGAGGAGGGTATAATGTAGATCATTATTTAAATATTGCTCGGAAAAAATCCCAAATAGAGCAGAAAAAATTAAGAAGAAAACTATGCATTTTTGCTACCAGAGGGGAGGGGGCAAAGGGAGGAAACAGTAATTTTGAGAGCAAATTTAGATTATTGATTATTTATTGTTATACAATAAAATAAGAAATTAAAAAAAAAATTTAAAAAATGATTTTAATTTTTTTAATTTTATTTATTTATTTATTTTTTTTTTGGGGGGGGGAGGGGGAGCAGGATTTATTGTTGTGTTGGGAATTTATTTTTATTTTATTTATTTATTTATTATTTTTTTTAATCTACCGAAATAGGGAAGATTCTCACCCCTTTTTTTAAATTTTACGAAATGCATTTGTAGGGGGAGGATCTTCATGCGATAAGGGTGGGGGGCAGAAGCAGGGATTTTAGGAGAATGGGTTAATTTAGGTGGTAGGTTGTAGTTATTTATTTTTAATATAAGAGTATTTAATAAGTCTGAAAAGAAGTTTAAAATTAAAATGTTATTAAGGTTAAACTGTGCATTTTTGGTACCAGATGGGGGGGGGGCAAAGGGGGAAACAGTAATTTTGAGAGCAGATTTATATGATTGATTATTTGTCGTTACAATAAAATAAGAAATAAAGAAAAATATTTAAAAAATGATTTTAAAAAAAATCTTTTTTTTTTTTTTTTTTTAGGGGGATTAGGGGGGCAGGATTTTAGGGTTGAATTTATTTTTATTTTATTTATTTATATTTAATCTGCTGAAATACGGAAGAATCTCTCTCTTTTTTTTTTTTTTAAATTTTACAATTTTACGCGATGCATTTGGAGGGGGAGGATCTTCATGAGATAAGGTTGGGGGGGGAGGCAGGGGAGAGAAGCAGAGATTTTAGGAAGTGGGGTTAATTTAGGTGGTAGATTGGATCTATTTATTTTAATATAGAGTATTTAATAAGTCTGAAAATAAGTTTAAAATTAAAAGTATAAAGGTTAAACTATGCATTTTTGGTACCAGAGGGGAGGGTGGCAAAGGGGGGTAACAGTAATTTTGAGAGCAGATTTAGATTGATTTTAGATATAGTATTTATTGTTACAATAAAATAAGAAATAAAAAAGTTATTTGAAAAGTTATTTTTAAATTTTTTTTCATTTATATATATATATATATATATTATTATTTTTTTTTTTTGGGAGGGGGGGGGGGGGGCAGGATTTTAGGGTTGGAAATTTATTTTATTATTATTATTATTTTTTTTAATCTGCCGAAATACGGAATATTCTCGCTCCTTTTTTACTTCTAAATTAATGATAAAAACAGGTTTTTAAATGATTTTTAGAAAAAATCCCGATAATAAGCCACCCTCCCAAATTTAACCTTTTTTGATTTTGAAAAAGGGGAGGGGGCTTACAATCGGGATTTTACGGTAATTTTATAAAAATATTTTTGCCTTATCTAATCAGAAATTTTCTATGATATTGAAAGCGAAGGAAACTTTATAATATTACTGGTTTCCAGAGCATTTTGAACCCCCCTACCTCTCTGGCTACGTCACTGTCTGCTAGCTCTTTTCAACATAAACATTGTGTAAGAATCGAACTGAGAAAACGTTTCAGCTGATGGTAAATATTTTAAATAATTAAATTATACCCTATTTCTTTTGACTTGGATAGTGATTTTCATAAACTTTGAAAATATTAATGATATTGATCCTTGCCAAAAAACGTGATACGCATTCTTTTGTGCCTGGTTGCAGTACTCGATACAAGACAACAAACTAGAAACTATCCCTATTTAGCATACCAAAAGATGAATCTCTGCTAGAAGAGTGGAAAAGATTAATCCCTGGTATGATAAAAAACTAACTTCAAAATCAGTTACATCTGAAATATATACTTACAAGAAGATTTTATTAACAGAAATTATGTTCATGTTGTCAACAGTGAAGCGGTTACATTAGCTAGAGGTAAATCTATTTTTAAAGCAGATGTCGCTGTGATTGCCCTATTATTGTACCACATCGTTGCACATTTATCGGCTACAATTTTTTAGCACTTTTTAAAGCATTACCAGTTTGGCTTTTTTTTTTTTAAATTCCAAAATTTCGCATTCATACCAGAAATTCCCTAAAATGTTCTTTTCGTTATTTAATGGCAGATATTTCGTGACTTCTTAGAGTAAAAATTCTTGTTTCAGAATTTCCGGTTTGAATTCAAAAATTTTGAATTAAAAAACTGTAAAACCGTTTTCCACACTATGTATTCTAGGTGCTGTATTATCACTTGACAACTGACAACCTTAGATTAAAGCTGAAGCAAATATGAAGTTTAAAACTTTTGAGAAACATTATTGAAATTAATGGGGATGAAAATTAATGCATGTGAAAGAATGAATGATAAATAACTATCTCTGAATGTCATCATTTTCTCCCAGTCTCTTCAATTGATAATCTTGTTAAAACGTTCTTTTAGTACTATAATTTATATGATCCAATAAATATATTATCTGAAAAGTCTAGATACAACTAATTAGGTCACTTAGTAGATTAATTTTCAAATTATTAGTTAATCATTTTTAATTTATCAGTTAATGTTCTTGTATATCACTTTCCAAAACATTGTAAAAAAGTTTATTAGTAGGTAAAGTGTGAAGGATTTTCAGATTTTATTTTCTCAATGAAGTTTCAAAATGAGATAACATATTTTCAGATTCCATGTAACTATTACTTATCTAAAAATAATTGTCAAGCATGTCATTCAGAAAATTACAGAATTCTGTAAATCATTTATTTACTTTTTATTATAAATTTCAAGGAATCTCCTATTTTGATACTTGTTTGCTTTCTCGACAACTATCTTCATTAAGAAAAACTTGTTGCCAAACAGCATGACTGGACAAAAACATAGTCATAAGACCTTAATTTAGTTTTTTGTAACACTAATTTTCGGTTTCACATAAATAATAGTAAACAAAATCTGTCATCAACTAGCTTAATTTAACTCAAAAAAAAAAAAAAAAAAAATCCCTGACGGCTCGGCCTACAGGTACAGGTAGATTTCGAAGACGCAGACAGTGTGGCACCTGTTTATTGGGAATTGCAGAAGAAATGACTTTTTTTACATGATCCGGCAGATGGGACTGCCTACTTCGAAATCTAACTTTGTCTATAGGCGGAGCTGGCAGGGATTTTTTTTGGTTTTTAATTTGTTTTTGCTGTAAGGATTGGTCCTATAAAGAACTTGTCAGTATAAAAGTTGTAGATAATATTATGAGGATTTATAATAAATTTAAGCAGATTTTATATCTTGTGAATTGACAAAGTTATGAATTTTTTTTCTTCTTAAACCCCTATTTTTGTAACTCCTTGAGGCCATTTTTAATGATATCAAAAAGCTGTCATACATAAATTTTCGGCCCTTTTCCTAGAAGTAATAAACTTTAAAACAAATTTGATATATATCATAATAAGAAGTTATGTGTTTTTTTCTGTTTTCACAAAAAGCCCCTCCATTCCCCCCCCCCCTTGGTTCTATTTTGCCCATTAATGAACTTGACCGAGATTTTATGTATCAGTTTGGAAGAGATTTATGCAGAATTATTAAAGTTATCATGTCCATAAAAAAGTGATATATATAGACAGATAGATAAAGTTTTGAACTGGGGGTGGTTTTGGGTTCTGGGAGTCATGATCAGTGTAGATCTGCAAAAATTTTCCAGAAATTCCAACATAGGAGAGAGTGTAATAGGTAGTATTTCTTACGAAATCTACCTAAAATGACAGAAGTTGGCATTAATTGTCTGGTTTTAGATAAAGCCTCATATATGTTTATTAATGAACGTTTCTCTTTATATCAGAATTCTATAATTTTATTAATACTTTAACACATCCTGTTTCATCAACAGAAAAAAAAAAAAAAAATTTAATCAAATGGGCGAGAAAAATAAAGAAATTGTGGCTAGAGTTCTGTAATCTGGTTTGTGGCTTGTTTATTATCTGCAAGCTGGGCGTCAAACATGAGCGATGTTGTAAACAATGTGGTTTCAAGTGTATAAAGAGTAGTCATATACATAAAGGTATGGTTATAAAAGTGTAATTTATATAAACATAGTTTAAACAATTCTACAAGCAGTAGTTATTTAACCATGTAGGAAAAGGCATACATTCATGTATAAATGCTTATACAAAAAATAAAACCAAGTTGCACCAACAAAATTAAATATTGCTCGTTAAAATATGCCATTTTGTTGTAAACTCAATTATGGTATCTTTTTTATGTGTTAGTTAAAAATTATATCCTTCATTACAAAAACTGAACTGGATTATCCACAAAATAAATAAAAGTAAGATGTGTACATCACATGTGAGATGCAGTGCCACAGTTTACAACAAACATGACATCACTCTTAATTGGCATTACATTGCACTGTTAGGTGAAAAAATTTGTTTAGTATAAATGGTCAGCAGGAAAGTAAACAAGTACCTTATTTTGAAACTGAAGGATGCACAAAAAAATAACACCAACTAAACACCAAGTTATTAAAATTGTATGAATTTTTGACGGTTTCATTAGTGTTGTTTCTAAAGTTATCAATAATTACCGTAAAATCCAGATTGTAAGCCACTCTTTTTCAAAAGCAAAAATAGTTAAATTTGGAGAAGGGGGGGGGGGGTGTTATAATACAGATTTAAAAAAAAATCCTTACAAAACCTGTTTTTATCATTAGTTTAGAAGTAAAGGTGAATTCAGTGGTGAGAATTTTCCATATTTCAGCAGATTTCCGCTTAAAAAAGAATAATAAAAAATTATATATATATAAACAAATAAATTTCTGCTTTTAACCCCTTGGGGACGAGCGATATGACGCATAAGATGCTCAGAATCCTTGAATATTCCCACCAGTTATTTTTTTTTTGTAAAGTTTTCCTTATTTCGATTCAATTAGGTGAAAATTTCTTATTTGAAAAACTGGTGGTAACAGATTAAAAATTCTGTAAAAGATGCTCGTCGCGAAGGGGTTAAGCAGAATTCCTTGCAATTACTTACTCCTACAACTTATAAGAAGTAAAATAAGCACGTTTCTTAATAAACTACGGCTTCTTAAGGAATATATCATTCTCCCCTCCTCACACACATACTATTCCAAGAAAAATACTTTGGGAACGATAAGAAGAAAAGAAAGAAAACAGAGCGAAAAAAGAGCATGTTCCAGAAAGGAACGCTTGTTCTTCCACATTCCTCGATCTGTTCCTGCTCCATTCCACATTCCACTACTCGTTTTTGCGCGGCTGTGCAATGATACCAAAAAACGGGAAACATGTTCCTTTTAAACTGTTCCTGTGACTTGGCATCCCTAATCAGGCGATTTTTCTCCTTTTCTGGCATCTTTCAAAAGATACTCAATGATGTTTCTCATTGTTTGGCAATCCTTTTGAAATCATCAACCAATCTCAAGCTAGAGAAAAATGTGTTAATGTTAGGTTTGGCGACAGCTGAAATTTCAGCTTGAAAGGAACTGTTCCTGTTGGCGAAGAGAAACAGTTAGTTCGTTTTATATTAACAATATTTTTTTGATGTTTTTACATCTTTTGGCTTTTTTGTATTTGATTGAGATGAGACAAACATCTATCAGATTTTTTTTTCTTATCTCTAGAATATTTATTGAAATTTTCTAAAAAAATTCCTGTTTTATGTGATTTTTTTTTTTTTTTTCAGACTATGGTTGAGAGAAGTTTTTTTCTTTAAAAAAGTCTTCTTAGAATCTCTGAAACAATTCTTTCATTTAAAAATTTATAAAGCATAATTCATATTTAGGCAAAATATTATAACTTAGTTTTGCATTCATGCAACCAAATATGTGAAAAAGAAATTGCTTTAAATTATGTTATTATTAAACAATGTTAATGTATGAAGATAATTGGGGTTTGGAGGGGGGGGGGGGAGGGATGGTCACCACTGGTTGTCTAAATATTTTTGGGACAGTATTTTTTAAATTTTTTTATATTAAATCTATGATTGTTAAAGGATTTTATTATTTTTATTTCATCATTATCTATTTGCACAATTTATTTCTTCTTATTCGTTTAGTTAGCTCTTAAATTAAAAAACAATTATAAACTTTTGCAAGGGTCGAAATTTGGGGCCTATTTAGGGTCCCTTCACAAAAATCTATTTAATAAAACTGGCTCCTTCACAAAAATCAATTTAATAAAATGGACTCTTTCACAAAAATCAATTTGATAAAATGGGCCCCTTTACAAAATTCTTTATAATAAAATAGGCCCTTTCACAAATTCTATTCCATAAAAACTTACTATTATTAGTTATTTATTATTTTGTGACATTTGAAAATGTGTAATTTGTAAACAAACAAGTTCACCAGAGCGGAAAACTTCAGCAAAAGGATTTAAAAAAGTTTTTGATAATAAATGATTGGTTTGAATTTGAGTAACTGGATTTCAACTTTCATTACAAAATGTTATTTTTCACAAAAATATAACAAATTTAAAAAAATAACCTTTACTTTTCACAAAATGGGCCCCAAGAAGAAAAATCCTGCACCGACCCCTATTTTGGGATGCACTTTATCACACTCAAGGAGTCAAGCATATGCACAATTATTATTTTAAAATAAATTTCTTTAGTTATACTTGTAGAGATTAGTTAAAAGATGCCTATGATATATTAGGGCCATGATTTAGGTTTATGGTTATTTAAATTAGCTTAATGGGAGGGGGGGGGGCAGTTATTGATTCCTAGAATTTCATTTCGCCAATCTCTGACAGAGGTTGCTAGTTATTGGTAATATTAAAGAAAGTTGAAATTATTATTTGAACTGTTTAAAATGCATAACAATAAAATAAATATTTCTTCTAGTAAATGTCATTAAAATTTAAGTTGTTTTACTAGTGTCTGACACCAGATGTCAATTACTGGTTCATAAATGTCAGTTATTGGATATCTGCATTACTAAATATTACTCCTACACTGTAAAAAATTACTGCAGCAGAGATTCCAGACAAAGTCCATAAAATAAATGGCTTTTGTCCCTGGATAAACGATCTTTGCCCATAAATTAACGGGATTCGGCCGTAAAAACATGAAATTTATGAGATTTGACTTTCTTTTGAAAAAGGGGAACTTCCCGTAAAATTACGGCAGCAATTTACATAAAATGCCCATGAATTTACAATTATTTTTTACAGTGTATATACTCTTACTATATACTCTGCATTACTAATAATGCAGTACAGCTTACTAATTCCCACTTTTCATAATAAATATTAATGTATTTTGTTTTTATAATAAAGAATAAAGTTTTTTTAAACTTTTAAAATAAAGTGCCAGTCACTGGTTCAATTTGTGTCAGTTACTGGAGTTTTTGACCCTATTTATGAATAAAATTAATTTTTAATAATAAAAAATGATATAATAATATAAATGATATAATAAAATAATATAATTTTTTTCAAAATTTTGCCAACAATAATTTTTTTTAATTACCTCTACTACCCTTTCTAAAGCAAATGAAAGTATAAAATAGATTTAAGTTTTGGTAATAGTGATTTGAACAAGAAAGAATCCTTAAAGTGTCAGTTAATACACCCTATACTTCTACTTTTTATTTATTGAAGATTCCACTCCTGCATTAACGATGCTTTCAAAAGTTTCCTTTAGATAATAAAAAGGGAAACATACATATGCAAACTGCATTCCAAGAAATGAATTCAACACAATACATTAAAATCTTCCAAGTTGGACACCTTCCTAATCTGAACATTAAAAAAAAAAAAAAAAATCCATTTGATTCAAAATTCTACCAAAGTGATCAACAACCGATATTTGGTATCGAATACATCTACAAAATCTACAGCAGCATCCCTATTAATATAATCAAAAAGAGCTTCAGGCATGTTAGTTTTGATGATAGTATTGTATTTTTTTATTATATCTGCACAAGTACAATTGAAGAAAATAAAATTTAAACGATACAGCCATTTTAGGAGTTTTAAAAACGACTTTACCCTAAAGGCAAAAGATTCAGTAAATCAATATGAAATGATTTTATTTTATTTATTTATAAGGTTTCCCCCCCATTCAGTTGTAGTTTGAAGTTCTACTATTATTTTATATTTTTACATATGTATAGATTAGTAATTAAATATATTTTTTTTATATTTCAATCCAAACAACAATGCACTAATAATTCAAAATACAACACTTATCAATGGGCCACAGTAGCCTATATAATTTGACCCAGCATACTCCCTTTATGAATAACTACTAACTCCTTCTTTTTAGAAATATGGTTATTTTGATTTAGGGGGGATACGATGAGGGGGGGGGAGGAGCACCAAATTATTTCTTGCCCCAGGTGCCCAAAACCTTAACTACACCACTAATCTTAAGTGAGACACTGCAATACACATACTTTATTTTTTAGCATAAGATACAACATGCAATTTACAACTATTTTAACAAGGTACTACAATTCTGGCTTAAACAATGAAACTTACTCAGTGATGCCAATTTCTTTCTCTGCAGTAGAAAATTTATTCCATAATAACACTATGATTTTCAATAATTGCTCTCAAACTTTTCAGTAATTTTGCTAGTAGTGTAAGATGATTAGATTTTTCAATTACAAACAGACACATGCTTTTAATTCTATGGGGGGGAATTTTTTCAATCACAGAAAGAACTTGGTATCTCTGCATATTTATTTCAGTTCAAAAAGTGTTGAATTAAGGGAGTGAATTCAACGTGACCAATTCCAGAAAGTCATCTATTTCCTGGATCATCAAAATATTCACCCCACACATTTTCAGATTTTGTGCTTATTGCCTTGGAAGTGAAGTTTTCCCCCTTCCAAAGCTGCAAATCACCCCCCCCCCTCCCACTCCCACACACAGGAAATTGTCTGAATTCAACACTGTGATCAAGGTTTCGTGAGAATCTTTGGTACTTGCTTGCTATAGCAGCTGCTTCCATTTACGATTATACCACCAGTTGCAATCAGAAATTTCATCAAGTTTATATGTACATCATATGCCCCATATATGTATATATGTCATATACACTGCTCAAAACAATTAAAGGATATTGCAGTTTTAGGTGGATTTTGTATCTGGGAAACTTTTTAGCTGATTGATACATGGTCGACAGACATAGTAGGTTATATGAGAATAAATTACACATTTTTGGCAGAAAAAAATGCATTTTATTGCACATTTGTGTACAAAAGGAAAAAAACACAATTTGTGCATATGAGAAAAAAAGAATAAGAAAAGGTGTTTTCTTCAAAGAAAATCATTTTCAGTAAGGGGTATGGTTTCCACGGGCGGACAGCAACGTTGAACACCTTTGAGGCATGGACTCAATGAGGCTATTAATGACGAGTTGGGGTATTCTGCCTCACTCTTCCAGAAGAGCTCTTTCCAGTTCTTGGAGAGTTTGTGGGGGTTGTTGGCAGCCAGAAACTCGTCTTCCTAGAGCGTCCCAAACGTGCTTGATTGGATTCATGTCTGGAGAACACGCTGGCCATTCCATTCGAACAATTCCTTCCTCGAAAAGGAAATCCTCCACCAGGTTTGCACGATGTGGCCTGCAGTTATCGTCCATTAAAATGAAGTTATCTCCGATTGCTGCAGCGTAAGGGACTACAATAGGTCTGAGGATCTCATCCCTATATCGGCGACCAGTCAGAGCTCCATCTCGAATGATGTAGAGGTCAGTGCGCCCGTCAATGGAGATGCCACCATACACCAACACTACTCCACTGCCAAATCTGACACTTTCGTGCACGAACGCAGGATTATTCCTACTGCCACGGTCCCTCCAGATGAAAATACGCCTATTATCCGGATGCACAGAAAAACGGACTCGTCAGAAAACAGAATATTGCTCCATTCATTTCTCCTCCAGTTGACATGCTCGGTTGCCCACTCCCTGCGGTCGCGACGATGCCTTGATGTTAATCTATCACATACCATCGGTCGGCGAGCATACAGACCTACAGCATGGAGCCGGTTTCGGACAGTCTGAGTTGAAATCGTGGTGCCTGTAGCCGAGCGAAGGTGTTGTTGGAGAAGAGTAGCGTTCATGTTTCGGTGTCTCCGAGCTGTTAACGCTAAATACCGATCTTCATTAGGCGTTGTTGCCCGTCTACGACCTTGCCCTGGTCTTCGGCCTGCACATCCACTCTCCAAAAAACGGTTCCAGATCCTGGAAATGACACTTTGTGACACTCCAATGGCTTGCACTAATTCGGCTTGAGTTTGGCCCCCTTCTAACCTACCAACAATTCTCCAAGCTTCTGAATCTGTCAAATGACTTTGCTGAGACATCGTACTCATCGAAACAAAGCAATCACTGAATGCCGATCATCCTTGTCTTCATTCTCTTTTATCCAGTTGAAAGTCAAATTTCATTCGCTGCCGCTGAAGCGACGTTTTTGACGTCGAACTCAAAATTTGCATACTCCACAGTTTGAAAACCAGAAAAATTTGCATTTGTGATTCTCTTCTTCTATTTTCGGCAAAAAAAATTTCGTTTATATCTTTATTTTATATAAAACTTCAAATATCCTTTAATTGTTTTGAGCAGTGTATATCATTAATATGTCATGTCATATCCCATATATGACTATCATACTTCTTTCATATAAGACAAAATTTCTTATACAGTGGATTTTCTATTTATCAAACTTCTATTTTATGAAATTTTCTCTGGAACCTCGATTTTGTACAAAAACAACATAAGAAAAAAATCTCTTGCCAACAAACAAGAATTTCTATTTGCAGATTTTTTAGACCAAATTTTTAAATTTTAATCGTTTTCAAGTTACTAAGCAAGCTATTATCATTTTTTTTTTTCATTTTCTTCCAACAAACATCAATTAAACCACTTAAAACGTTAAAACCTGAGATCAAAGTATCACAAAAGCTTCAAAGTTCACTATCAAAAAGGAATTCTGCAAAGATTTATTTTAGCCAAAGACATTAACATGGATGACATGAATAAAATGTATCAATTTAATAATTGTCATATTTGAATTATCAAAGGCTTGGGATTATACCTCTGCAGCCATTTGTAATTGTTTTGAAAAACTAGTAAACCTACTAAATGAGACAAATTTATCACTTTAAAAGTATTAAGAGATGAAGAAAATGAAAACATAGCCTCTGAAAATCTATCTGAAAAAGAAATTATGAACACTTTTCAAATAACTGAATGTGGTTTACAACTGTCAGAAGAGGTTACTGAAAATGTATTTCTAACATATAATTAAAAAAAATGTAAAATTCTTATGAATAAAATTCATTTTTTCAAAATTGTGTTCAAAGCCAAACTGTAAATGACCTTCATGTTGACACTGTAAAGTTTGAAAAATAATTTTTTAAGAGAAGGCTTTCTTTTTTTAAATTTAATAAAAAGGTTTAGTTAGTGTATGCAAAAAAACATAGAAAAAAGTAAAAAATTAAATTAAATTTAACTGTTAAAATGAAGTTAAGAACACATAAATTTTCTATTTTAAAAAAAGAAAGATATTTGACTAAATTTGAACAATTTGTTTTTTGAGGAACCATAAAATTTGTTAAATAGAAGTTTAATTGTATATCATATTTGACTGGAACATCATATATGTCATATAAGTTGGCAATCGAAGTTTGTAAATATCATGATATTTTCGAAAATATCCAATATTTTGATATATATCTGATATTTTCAAAATAGTCAACTTATTGATGATTATAAATATTTTCAGAGTTAATATAAATTAGACATTAAAACACATCTCATTTAGCATGATAACTTAATGAAATAATATTCCAAATGTGTTTTGTATTTTTTGTCACTTACTTAACAAAATTTAAGATCAACTAATTGAAAACAGACACAATTTGCTTTTTACACTCACAAAAAACAAACTATTAAGATTTAATAATCAAGTTTTAAGAAAATTTAATGTTTTATACAACAAAATAATTTGTTCTTATAGAAAATTTTGAAATAGTAAGCTTGGTGTGGTTAACTGAACAAAATCAAAACGAGAAAAAATTATTTCTAATGAAGCTGCAAGTTTATCTAAATTACATAGTTTATCTTTCAATAGCTTTTCTAAGTAAACATTGTCACACATAATTATTGATTCTACATTTAAAAATTCAGTTTCAAACATAAAGCTTGGAAAAGTTTGGGTTTTTTTTTGTTGGAGGGGGAGCTAAAAAAGCCACTATAAGAACAAAATTTTTTATCTGCAGAACGATACAGCTAATAACAATTAAAAAAATCTTTTACACTTGTTTTGATTGAAAATATCAAAAACATTATATGCAATATTTTGAAAATAAATATCAAATATGTAAAAATATCAAACTTCATTGATATTTTGAAAATAAATATCGGATATATATCCATTGATAAATATATCACTGAACCCTGTTGGCATACAGAGCTCAGAGATTCATCCTCAGGGGCTACTATAACAAGGAAGTACCAAAACATTTACTGTGAACAGACCAACAAACTTTCTTTATCATTATGAGAACGTTGATGCCTTCTTAGATTATTCTTATCAGAGTATCTTTTATGGCAAATTTCACACACAAAAGGTTTCTCATCAGCATGTGTAAGAAGATGCCTATTTAATATGTTCATTTCAGAAAAACCTTTGTTGCATACATTACATGCAAAAGATTTTTCATCATGAGAACGAAGATGCTTTCTCCAGTAATCTTTTACAGAAAATCTTTTGTTGCATACATCACATACAAAAGGACTGTCTTTAGAATGAGTTCCCATATGTCTCTTTAAATGGCTTTTTAAGCTAAATTCTTTGCCACATTCTTCACAGACAAAACGTTTTTCCTTCGTATGAACGAGAACACGGTGCACTTTTAAAGAGGTTCTATTGGCAAACTTTTTATTGCATATATCACAAAGGAAAATCTTTTCATTGGTACGTTTTTTTAACGTTTCATTAGAATGAGAAAGCAAATGCTTGTTTAAGTTGAGTTTGTAATGATATCCTTTATTGCAAACCTCACAAAAGTATTTTTCTTTGGTATGAGCAAGTTGATGCTTAGTCAGGTTACTTTTACGAAAAAATATTTTATCACAACACTCGCAAACAAATGTTTTTTCATTCGAATGCACTCGAAGGTGAACTTCAAGATCACTCTTTCGTGAAAATCCCTTAGTGCAAATATCACAGATAAAGGGTTTTTCTGATGAGTGTGAATACAAATGTGTCTGCAGTGAATACATTTGAATGAATCCTTTATTGCAGACATGACAAACAAAGGGTTTTACATCTGCATGAATGAAAGAATGCCTCTTTAAATGACGTTTTGTCTTAAATCCTCTCTGACATATCTCACAAACAAACGGTTTTTCATCTGTGTGCGTAAGCTGATGGACATTTAAGTCTCTCTTTTCAGAAAATCCTCTTTGGCATAAATCACAAACAAAAGGTTTCTCAGATGTGTGCGAATACTGATGTGACTTTAATGCAGATTTTGAAATGAATCCTCTATTGCATATATCACAAATATGGTTTTTTATGCCGGTATGAATGTAAGAGTGTCTCGTTAACTGACATTTCACTCTAAATGCCACATTACATATTTCACAAACATATGGTTTTTCATCTGTGTGAATTCGACGATGGTCTTTTAAATGCCCTCGTTGACCAAATTCTTTATTACATTTCTCACATTTAAATGGCTTTTCTTTTGTATGAGAGCGCATGTGGGTGATCAGTTGACTATTCTTAGAAAAACTCTTATTGCATACTGTGCAGATAAAAAGCTTTTCTTTCAAATTTCTTTGAGAATGGTCATTCGAGTTATGTATTACAGCAGAAAATTCACTATTGCTCACTTCAGAAGTGGGAGGATTTTCTTTTATGTGAATGTATGAATGAGCAATCAAGTAGCGTTTTAGAGAGAACCTTTTATCACAAAGTTCACATTTAAAAGGCTTTTCAGTGGAATGTATATGCTGATGCTCAGTTAAAGCACTCTTTCGAGAAAAGGTCTTTAAACAGATATCACAAACAAAACTCTTTTCTGATTTAGGAGTACAAGAATGTTCAGATAACTGCAATGCCTGGGGAAAAGTTTTCTCACATACTTTACAGGTAAAAGAATTTTCTTCAAGATGGTCACTGGAAAGCATGTTTAATGATTTTTAAAAGAAGAGATAAATGTGTTACTTTTTAGGATAAAATCATGACTTAATTTTACACAATATGGTAAAATAACTGTAATTGAAATATATATATTTTTCAGTTTCTTATATATTAAAAATCCTTTGACAACATATCGTTCATAAAATGGAAAAACGTTATAAATAAAAAAATTAATTTTCAGTTATAGTTTAAAAAGTACTTTTTATAAACTTTAAACTATGATAATTACTTACATATCTGTAAGTATCTAACTTGCCAGCAGAAGGCACTTTAAAATGTGTTTGAACTTTGAATCTCAATTGTATTTGAATATTAAATTTCTTATACAAAATGACACGTTTTAATTATATAAAAATTTAGCTTAAAAAAGTAATGCTTTGAAATTCAATTTTCTACTGAATATGTATAATTTCCTTATAAATATTGCTATGGTGTTTAAGTCAATTAAAATTAGAATTTAACATAAAAAAGAAAAAACACTGAATATAAAAGAACACATCACATTTTTCAAAATAACTAAACTCAACTATTATAAAATTTTTTGCTCTTATAAAAAAAGAAATATTTCAAGTAATAGATTACTTTTGAAGGGAAAGATAATGGAAGGAATTATATTTAACTCCTATGGTAATTAAGCCTGAGAATGCTTTCACCAGTTACAGTTGAACAAGTGCAGAAAGCAAGTTTTGAACAAAATTCTAAGAAGAACACGTTTCTCAATGCTTTCTCCATAAATCTTGAAAATGCAGATTGCATTACACTTATTTCATTATACTCTTCTTTTCATGTTCTTCTTCTTTTTTTATTTCCTTCCGAATAGTTTCAGGAGTTGTTCTGCAATATAAATAATAAATACATATTTATTTCAAGTCTCAATTATTTTTTGAAAATCATTTTAATCATTTTTCAACAATTGCAAATGCATTCAAATCTGCAGAAGAACTAGAATATATAATTAGAAAGTCAGGATCCAGGATGCATCACATTTTTGCAACCAATTTTAGCATGAATGATTTGGGTATGTATGATAGGTTAGATGGACCAGACAGCGAAATTACCTGTCAGCTGGTACATCAAAAGTGTTGCCATAGCAACATCACACAGCCCGCTGCAATATCAAATGAATGACAACTTGATTACTGATGTTACCACTACCAGGACTTAGGGCAGTCATCAACAATCAGGTTGTCATTCATTTTATGTTGCTATGGCGACACACCTCACTGGTGTACCAGTTGACTGGCAGTTTCAATTGCCTGCACCATCTAATCTACCATATACCCAAATCAATGATGCTAAAATTGGCTGCAAAATTGTGAGTGATTATCATGAGTTAGAATGTCAACATGTTTTACATTTCAAATTATGTACAACTAAAAGTAGGTAGATGTGAGATTTTATAAAAATGTGTTTTAACATTTTCAGTAGTATACTCACACATACTCTCTGACCCAGAGAATTTGCACAAATATATACATTTTGATATGTACTGCATGAGGAATAAAAATGTATATGCACAGTCAGTATGAAAAAAGATACATCCCATAAAATTTAATCACCAAAATGTTGCAGAGAAAAGCAAAACTATTTGATTAGGAATAGCTGTATTCTTTCAATTTATCTTTAAACAATAAGCTTAGGGAGCCGTCTTCATATTGAAATTATATCAAACTCTGAAATTTTTAACATGAAGACTCAATTTTGATAACATATTTGGAATTTTCGGTACATTTTATCATCAGATACCAAACAGGAACTCATTTGGACAAATAGTTTAGGAATTATGAAGGTTTAAATTTTGGAACACATAATGTTAAATTTCTTTACAAAACAGATTCTAGAAGCTTCAACTTAGAGAGTCCAACATTGAATCTCAATCTGATAAGTAATTTTGAATTAAGCTTTAAGAACTACATGCATTGCAATCTGTTTTGCAACCATTAAAAATAAATTTAACATTACAAGTTCCAAACTTTAAACATCCAAAATGCCTAAGCTATTTGAACGAATGATTTCCCATTTGATATCCACATGTAAAATGTACCAAACAATCAAAATATGCTGTCAAAATTGGGTCTTCATATTGAAAATTTAAGTTTGTTACAATCTCATTATGAAGCATATTTTTTTAAACATAAATTGAAAGAAGACATAAATCTGAATTGAATGGCTTTTTTTGTTTATCTTTGCAACAATTTGGTGATAAAATTTTATGGGGTGATTGGATTTTCTTTATTATAACTGTACATTGTACTTGAGGATTATTAAGGACCTATTGGCTATGTTTCAAAGCATTTTTTAAACATGGTTAGCATACAGATGCACTGCAGTTCACAAAACTGCAGGTTGTTGCACACATACAAAAAAGTCCTGTAAAGGTTAATAAAAATCAGAATTCTAAGAAATGAGGGAGTTAGAATGATAGTAGAGTAAGTCAATATTTAGTAATTTGAGAAATGAAGGATTTTGTGAAACTTGTCGTATTGCCGTTGCATTGAGTGGTTCAACTTGTTTTGCCCTCTAGCGGCTCCCTAAGTGAACTATGACTTATTTGACTGTCATACTCAACAGCAATTAATACGTTCAGTAAAATTATGGTTATCTAGATTTTTCAAATTTTTTACTTACTCCACTGTCATTCTAACCCCCTCAGATGTAGCATTTTTACTTTGTATAAACTCTCTTCTCATTATTATTTGTTAATTTTTCTCCTCTATAGATATGATCACAATGAATGTTAGAGTTTTAATTTTTGGATTAAATTCTTAATATTTTAAAGCATCTCTTTAAATCTAATACATTAAAAAAAAAAAAAAAAAACTTTTACATCCATTCATTAAATTTATGTTTTGTCAGGTTACAGAATTTTTAAATATTTTTTCTTTCTGTACTAATCAAGGGCGCCCATATGATTAATTTTAAGGGGAGGCTGAGAAAAATCTCAACTTCCACCAAAACTATCATACATTTTAGTAAATATTTAAGGTACTTTGTGTTTTTTTTACTATCTTTTGACAAAATTTGAGTTTTTTCCCTCGATCTTTTGACAAAATTTGCATTTTTTCGCGAAATTTTCGTTTTTTCCACGAATCTTTGACTAAATTTGTGTTTTTTTCGTGATTCTTAGACGAAATTAGAGTTTTTTCTCCCCGCGATCTTTTGACGAAATTTGCGTTTTTCCGCGATCCTTTGACGAAATATGAGTTTTTCTCTACGAATCTTGCGTTTTTTCTGCGGTTCTTTGACGAAATTTGCGCTTTTTCCTCTATTTGACGAAATTCGTATTTTTCTCGTGATCCTTGAACGAAATGTGTGTTTTTCTGCAATTTATTTACAAATTTTGTGTTTTTCCCACGATTTTTTAATGAACATTCATTTTCTTTCGCGATTCTTTGACTAAATAAGTTTTTTCCCACGATCCTTTGACGAAATTTGCATTTTTTTCGCGATCCTTTGAGGAAATTTGTGTTTTTTCGTGATTCTTTGACGAAATTTTCAGTTTTCTCCACGATTCCTTCACGAAATTTGCGTTTTTATTGCGATCTTTTGACGAAATTAGTCTTTTTCCCCCGTGATCCTTGGACGAAATTGGTGATTTTTTTCTGCAAACAATTGACGAAATTGGTGTTTTTTGTGACCATTTGTCAAAATTTGTGATATTCTTCAGTGATATATTTTACATTAGAATTTTCGGAACCGAATGCCTTACATTTTCAGACAATTTGGAACATAATCACCTTCACCACTGGCCTGAGGGTACTGAATAAGGGACTCACAACCATAGTAGACAAAATCCATTTTGAAAAAAAATGAGTTAGTCCATTGAAAAGGTGCATAAAATCTGTTTTATCCACTTTCAGAGTAAACATAGTCTGGAAACAGATGACATATACAGGGCTGTCACGAGTGACTAATTTTCTATTCTATTTGCACCATTATTAAAAAACAGATTTTGTAGTATATTTCTCCTGAAAATTTTCTCGAATTTTATGTCAATAAATTTTTTTTTGAGAAAGTGGTGTGAAGTAGAATTAAAAAATAGTCGCCTGTGGCAGCCCTGCATATATGAGAAAGTGAAAACAGATTTGGCTCAGTATGGAATGGATAAAACAGATTTTATGCATCTTCTAAATGGACTATTTCATTTTTTTTTTTTTTTTCAAAGTGGACTTGGTATACTATTGTTGTGAATCCCTCAAATGACCTTCCTACAGTGCAAATTTTTGGCAGAATTGTCTATAATTTTATATGGCTGTCTTAAGTAAATGGAGAAATGTAGTTTCTGCAAGGAGATCATTTATCGTGACATTCTCACCACAGTCTTTGCTTTTCCACAAATCAAACCATGTTCTTGCTTCTGACTCCAAATTCTCAATATTATAAAAATGAGATAGCTCCTTGATTTCTTTGACAAAAACATTTTTTTCAATATTTTTCATCATATTGGGATGAAGTAAAATTGCTTTGAATGACGTTTCATTTAGATTAAAAAACATTGACTCAAGGGATATAATTAAAGAGTCTAAATATGGATTTAGAAATGCTGCTCTGTAATATTCAAGAGGAGTGGCCATAGAAAGGTAAGATTATCTAGTAGACGTTCTATAATTTTGATATCGATTTCTTACAATTACAATTCTCCATTAGTTCCATGAAATTTTCTGAAAATTCTTCTTCTGATTGCATTCTGTGCATAAGAAAAATCTCAAGAAGTTCCATCTTTATGTTCTGATAAACCGAATGCAAATCTTAATCTACAGATTCTAATTTGTTTACAACTGGCCCCAGATAGAAAAAATATCGAGAAATTATTTTGAGATATACAAAAAACTTTATAGATGACGTTGCAGCATCTAAATGAATGGCTTGTGAGCGTGTTTCTTGGTTCTTACTATTGTCTAGAGAAAGATTACAGAGATTTTCTTTAACAGTGGCAAAATGATTAGAAAAACATGGTGTGGACTTATACTTTTCTGACCACATTGTTTCACATAGACCAATAAAGTGTGATTTACAAGAATTATAAGGCTTCAGGTCAATGAAAATTATTTTGTCTTGTTCTGTAGACTTCAGATAGAATTTTCAAGTTCGGGCTGCGTACAATCTGACACATGCAGCATTCTAATCTTTATTAGATTCGGGAAAAAGAATTCTTCAATTAAAAATTACACTGTACTGTTCACATCTTATTATTAAATCTCTCTCTAATTTCTCAGCGTTTTGTTCATGCAAAATCAATTTTACCTGTGAAAATGGATCCTGTCTATAACAAAATCCTTCCTTATGCAGAAAAAGTGTTATCGTCTTGTAGGAAAAAACCCACACAGTAACACCAGCTAAGATAAAAATCGTCTGAAACGGAATTTGTTTCCTATCTTGTGCTTTTCATCTTTGTAAGAAGCAGACTATTCGAAAGGACTAATTAAAAACTTAGGAAAACAGAACCTGTCTAAAACAGAATCCAGCTTTAAAAGAAAAAAAAAATATGTTTATGACAAAATGAATTCCCAACAATTATACCTGCTAAGACGGAAACCTGTCTAAAACGGAAATTTCTTCCGGTGCCTTCTGATGTTGTCACCGCAGATTTTATTATGCTTTGTTTTTACAAGATACAGTGAAAAATTTCATATCTTGCAACTGATTTATATTAAAAAAATTTGACAAAACCAAAATCTAGGGGGGGGAGGGGTCTCAAGCCCCACCTTGCCCCCCCATATGGGCACCCTTGGTACTAATTGTACCATTTTATTAGTAAATGTTTTTATAAATTAACCAAAATACAATTAATAATACGATTGAAAATGCCTAAAATTTTTGCATTGAATTTCATATAAATGTTTAATTACAAAAAGATTTACCTATAATTAATAAGCATACACAAATTAATTTTAAAAGGCTTTTGAAATCTGGTATTCAGCAAAGCTAAAAATAATTTTACAATATAACACTTACAGGGTTCTACACTATATAATATTACTAATTATAGAAAGCCTTTATATAAAGAAAGCCTTTATATATAAAAAGCCTTTATAAAAAGCTTTTTATAAAGGCTAATTATTGAAAGATTTACTGTATAATTAATAAACATACCGTAAAATCCCGAAAGTAAGCCCCCCTCCCACTTTTAAGCAAATTTGATTTTCTTTTCCACTCCCAAATATAAGCCCTGCTCAAAAAAAAAAAAAAAAAAAAAAAATTGACTTTAAAAATCCAAGGAAGAGAATTTTCAATCTTTTGAAAATTTTGGCAGATTTCCACTTTTTCTTTTATATTTTGTTAATGAACCCCCCCCCTCCCCCCCACACACACATTAAATGTCTGATTCCCTTCTCTGCCCTCTCCAACACAAAAAGTTCAAAATCTTGAGAATCTTAAATTCTTCTGGCATCCTTGCGGCTTGCTAGTAATATAACAACAAGTAAAAAATCAGTCCTCTAAACTACAATCTCCCCTCCATCCAAAACTTATGTTTCCTCCTCCCCCTTCAGCATACAAAGTTTAAAATCTTTAAAACTCTTTATTAAAAAAATATATGCCCTACTTGTTGCCTTTAGTGACAATAAATAAATAATCAACCATTATAATTACCTCTCTACTCCCAAAATTTCTGCTTCCCCGCTCTTTGTCAAACCCTATAATTTTCTTAAAAACTATTTATTAAAAAAAAACATATATTCTGCCCTATTTGTTGCTCTCTATTAACAATAAATAAATAAAAAATCATCTAAATTATAAACCCCTTCTTTCGAAATTCATATTACCCCCCTCATCCCCAGGAATACAAAGTTTAAAATTTGTAAAACTCTTATTTGAAGAAATCTTTTGTTTTATTTGTTGCTCTCTAGTAAAAATAAATAGATAATTTGTCACCTAAGTTTTCTCTCTACTCCAAAAATGCTCCCCCCTCAAACACACACATACAATATTTAAAGTTAAAACTATTTTTTTTTAAATCTGCTGTATTTGTTTATTTTTAGTAACAATTAATGAATAATCAATCATCTAAAATACCCTTCTTTCTCCCAAAAGTTCTATTTCCCCCACTGTCTCCCCACTCAGCAAAAACTTTAAAATCTTTATGTATACTTGTTTAAATGCTGTTCTATTTCTTATTTTATAGTACGGTAACTCAGTTCATCTACATCATCTCATATAAGTATCACTCACCTAAAATAATTCCCCTTTGAAATTTTTGCTCTGCCCTTTTCTCCCAAGGGAGGAGGTTGGATTTCTAAATATGTGAGAGGAAAACAAACATTTTCATCTTTTTTGCAGTTAGGCTGTTCTTTCCTCCCTGAATCATGTTTATATTTTATGTTTTGAAATAAATATGCTCTTTAAAATAACTCCCCTCATATTAACAAAATATCAGATGTGAGAACAGTCAAACTACAAAAAAGACTGAAATTTTCTCTCTGCCTTCTCCTCCTCCATGTCTAGAAATTCACCCCTTTTTCTGGGGATGGGGAATAGAAATTTAAGAGGGGGATTGCAGGATCATTTATTTATTGTTGCTACAAAATAACAATACAGCATAAAAAATTAAAAAAAAATTAAAGGTTTTAAGGTTTGTGTGCTGGGGGGGGGGGGGGGGGGGAGGGAGAAGCAGAATTTTTTGGGGTGGGGGTGGAGCAAATTAGATAATTATTTAATTATTGTAGGAAAAAAAATTAAAGATTTTAAAGTATGTACTGGGGGGGGGGGGCAAAGAAAATAAAGAGGACTTTTTGAGGGAGAGGAGGGGAATAATTTAGATTATTTAAATATCGTTACAAAAAATAACAAATAGAACAGAAACAAACTAAGAATTTTAAAGATTTAATGAGATGCAGTTGCAGGGGGAGGGTCTTCATGAGATGAGACTGTGGAGGCAGGGGAAGAAAAGCAGAGATTTTAGGAGGAGGGGTTGATTTAGGTGGTAGATTAGGTTTTGTTACTAGAGGGGGGGCAAAGGGGGAAGCGTTAATTTTGAGGGGGGATTTAGATGATTGATTATTTATTGTTACAATCAAATAACAAATAAAGAAAAGTATTATAAAAAAATTTTTGTTAAAGATTTTCAATTTTTTTTGGGAGGGGGGGGGCAGATATTAGGGGGAGGGGATTTAGATGTTATATTTATTTATTTATTGTTGAGTGAAAATCTGTCACAGAAGATTCTCACCCCTTTTTACTTCTAAATTAATAATAAAATGGGTTTTTAAATGATTTTTTTTAAAAATCTCGATTATAAGCCCCCCCCCCCCCCCCGCATATTCAATCCTTTTTGGTTTTGAAAAAGGAGGGCTTACAATCGGGATTTTACGGTAAACAAATTAATTTTTAAAGGTTTTTGAAATCTGGTGTTCTGCAAAGCTAAGGAGAATTTTACAGCTTAACACTATGCTGTTTATTTTTAAAAAAATGATACAAAATCAAAACTATGCAATACTACAGGGTGTCCCACAAGGTACGCAGCGTCTAATAAGTGCAGATTCGGATAGAGCACGTCAATATGAGTATTTTGAATGGTAACATGTGGGGTCCCCGAATATATCCAAAGTTTCTCAATAAACATTGATTTTCACTTGGTTTTTTCCTCATTTCTTGTGTTTTTCATATGACAAGCTTCACATCTTACTTATACTATCACGCTATATTCGGGGACCCCACATGTTACCATTCAAAATACTCATATTGACGTGCTCTATCTGAATCTGTACATATTAGACGCTGTGTACCTTGTGGGACACCCTGTATATAGCAGGGATCATTCTAGAACATAAAAAAGGGCAGGGCGCACATCACATAATAAGGGCACATCATTTCATAAAAAGGGCATTTTTGTAATAAGTGCACATACCAATATACCGGTGGGAAGGGAAGTCTGGCAACAGCTTAAAGTACTCCTTAATTTAAAAAATCCAATAACATTTCTAATTTCCATAACTTCACCGTTCGAAAAGTATTAAAAATAGCAGCAAAATGAAACTTATGTTCTCGATTTTTATTGTAAAATTGTTTACTATATGCACGGTCATTTTCCCCTTTTCCTATGATATTCAAGAACCTCTCTCTCTAAAATTTTTATTCACCAGATAACTTTTTCCCGGTTTTAGCAAAAGTGGTTTTGTAAAAGCTACAAAATAAAAGTTCTAAAGCTACTTCTCAAATTTTTTATAGAACTTATGTAAGTTATTATGTGGTCAAAGGCCAGAATGCCTGATCTAATACTATATTTTACTAGGTGAAATTAATCAATGATGCTTAGTTACCCTTTATGTCTTGTTCAATGGAAAAAATGATAAATGGAAAGATGAATCAATCAAAGTCAAAGATTAGACATACCAGGGCACTTCACACAGAAATAAAGAGGTAACGATGAGTACTCCCTGATGTACCATACTAACATTCTAAAAATAAAAGATAGGTAAATAATTTTTTAAAGTACAAAGCAGGATTCTACCCAGGAATAAAAGGAGTAGAAATCTACCTGAAAAAAGGGCAAGGAGGGTAAAATTATACCTGGAAAAAGGGCAAGGAGGGTGGGATTTTATCTAAAAAGGGCATGAGGGCGAGCCGCCCCTCTGAAACTCTCTAGAGTGATCCCTGTATATAGTGTAATATAATTTTGGTTTTGTATTAACTTTTAACATTTTCCAACATAGTTGAAAAGTTTTTATGAATTCGGTTTGTCTGTCCAAGCTCTAACTCACATAAATATAGCCAGATTGCCAAGCAATTGATAAGTATATGTCATTGAGATTTACTGTGTTCGGTCTGTGGCAGTCTGTGTACATGGGCACCCAAAATAATTCTGTTACATTATGATATATGGGGAAAAATTGTTTGCAATGTATTTTAATGATGTTAGATTATTTCAAACATATAGAAATTGATATACAGTAGACTCTGTTATATCCGCATAGATTAAAACCCAAGGTTGTACAAATTTTAGAATTTTGAGGATTACTGGTCACTTTTGTTTACATTTTTAAATAATAATTTGAATTTAATAATGCACTCGAAATTATAATGAATGCTTACAATAAAGTAAAATAATAAAAATTAAGAAAAAAAAAATAAAACATTAAAAGTAAAAGTCAAGTAAATAATTAATAATACAAAACTAAATATGCATAATGATAAGATAATGTTTCCTTGAGTTATTCAGTGAAACTCGCCTTATAAATGTACACTAATACTTCACATTAAAATCTTAAAATAACAAAGTTTTGTTTCATGTTTAGCCATACTTAATAACAAAAAAAAAAAAAACTTGATTAATACATAAATTATTTGGTAAAAATATTGTGATTACCACTGATATCAGCACTACTTTGAATTTTTTCAGAAATAAATTTATACTTCATTCATGAGAAAACATCAGTTGAATCCTATTAACCAGAATTACATATTACAATGTGTACAGAAGGATATATATATTTAAAAAAACTTAAATTTTACACCTACAGCTAAGTAACTAACATCTGTCAGTAACTGTCTGTGTAGTAACTCATGTCAGTAAGTAACAACTAAGTAACTACATCTTAACTGTATGTTTCATTGTTTACATCAGGAACAATGTGTGGATTTTAGGGTGATGGATTTGAGGGAGTCTACTGTATCACTGAAATGCACAACAAGATGCTTACTGTTGTATATAGTAAGCATAGAATTTTTCATTCATATACAGGGACACACAAAAGTTTTAGGTTACAGTACAGTCTATGAGTGATAATTGCTGGAAGTACATTTACAGTTGTGGTATGTAAATGTTTGAATTTAATAATGCACTCGAAATTATAATGAATGCTTACAATAAAGTAAAATACTAAAAATTAAGAAAATTTAAAAAATACTAAATTTAATATTAAAAAATATTAATTATTAAAAAACATTTACAATATATGAAGTCAAGTGATTTAACCTTGCAGCAGTTTATTTACAACTAAATGTTATGAATGCGTGTGTAGATGCACCTTTTTTTTCAAGTGGTAGAGGAGATGCAAGTTTAATTGCAATTTCAAAATTTCTGAACAAACATAGTCTTAGAAAGGTAAATTAGAAAGGTTTTAAATTTCGGTGTATGAAAAAAATATATGTTTTCTTTAACTCTCATAATTTTTGAAGGGACGGGAAGATCAAATTTACAAGTTATTTCAAATGTCTGGCAAAAATGCTAAAACAATATAGTCATTTGATGTTTAGATAAAACATGCTAGAAATCTCTGTACGAGGAAAAAATATAAATTTTCTACCTTAATCCCTCAAACACCATATTCCCAACTGAAAATTCTTTAATTAAAAGACACAAAGATTATTAAGATTATACAAGTTTTTATTTTCTTCTTCAGAATACAGTAAACTAACAGTAAAAAACACAACTTTTAGCTCATATTAAATTAAGCAAATACTACTCAGAAGTCAACTGAAGAGGTAGCTGCACATAGTCTTTCGCCCTTTGTTCCCAAACTCCAAATACTGTAAAAAAAATAGCATAAACATTATTCATCATAGTTTTCATCATCATTAATATTGTCATCTTTACAATGGTTGATGTTTCCAACCTTTTCTATCATGCTTTTAGTGAGGGATAACTATGCAATTACCAGAACTGTTTATCCCTTCCTTTATTGTAAGAATCTTCTGGTTATATTAAAGCAATTTGTGGCTTTGACTTTAACAGATTGACTTGTGAGAAAATTCTTTCACAATCTGTGTTACTTACTGATAAGCACACCAAGTTTTTTTCCTAAATCAGACATATTAGCATATCTTAATGCACATTATCCATCTATTATCTATCCAATTTTTGTCCATCAATAAATTCTTCTGTGGATTCACAGCATTGGGATAAATCTTGATCATCATCATCAAACAAAATTTCTCAATATTAATTTTCAATCTTTTGTTTCTTATATATAGGTTCATCCAGTTTATGGCATTCAGAAAATCTGGAAACTGTTTTGGTGTGCTGTGATTTTTTTTTTTTTAAATAGAAACTGATTTTAGCAGAACATCATTTAGTGGTAACCTTCTTTGAAGCTGCATTATTGCTGCATTCTCAATAAAAAGACAGACATCTTTCATAAAATTCAGGTTTCATAATCTTGGAATTGGCTTTTTGTAAATAACTCTAATTTTCAAACCTATACATACATTTCTTTCAGTGGAAGGAAGTTAAAATTTTAGCTGTGTATCAATCAATTAAGTGGGCTGGTGTATTTTTAACACGATCTAATCTTAAGCAATAAGAGCATATTGTTTTGAACATGGCTGAATATGAAATAAAGCAAAATAAGATGCATGACACATTTTATTAAATTTGTTTGCGACTGACACTATTAAAAGATACAAACATAAAATAAGTTTTATTTATTTTATCATCAAAAACTCTAAATATTCCCTTTGAGGTCGCTTGCATGCTCAATCAAAAAAGTATTGTTTAAGTGGAATCCAGAGTTCTAAAATTTTGTCCACACTTGATAATAATGCAAGTCAGCGAATGTGATCATGCTGCAGCAATGAATGCTGTTCTGTACCATAAAATTGCTGAAATTCTCTGAGACACTTCTTTTTTTCCCCACTATGAGCAAAATAAGCATACACGTTAGCAACAAGGTCTTTAATGCATCTTGTCAAACATTTGCAAGCAGCTGCTACAGCAAGGGAAGAGCTATGACAAACTCATTTTATTTCTACGACATGTGCATTTTTTTCATTGATATGTTTACTTATACAATTTATCTCTACAAACATAGTATCAGTGGTGCCTGACACAAGAGCTTTCAAGTTTTCCCATTCTAATTTACATGTCTGGATTTCTTGATAGATAGCGTTAAAAAAATCAATAACTTTTCTTGACTTTGCTTCAGCAAGAGCTAAACGTAGCATTGTTCTTAAAACATAACATTGTTGTTAAAACTAGCATTGGTTCTTCTGGATTTTTTTCAATGAAATATTTTATACTAATGTTAAATGCACCAAGGTGGTAATATCAGTTGCTTCATCAATAATCAAACTAAATGTCGACCTGCATGTTATTTCAAACTGATCATGTTTTTTAAAAATATACTGGAGCCATAACATCGTACACCAATTTTGTAGACTTTGTTCTTTGACACCAGAATGATTTCAGAATTTCAGAAACAGGAAAACCTGACTGAATGACCAATGGCATGTGATCCTTTACACAAGTTGATATTATGTTCAATGATTGCAGCACAGAATTTAGCTTTTTTGACTTCAGTCAAAATTTCTCCGTTTTAGGCAAGGATACTTGCGTTCACATTAATGTGCAAAGTACTTTTCATGTGTATTAAAATATTTGACTTTTTCGGGTAAATACTTTTCTTACAAAACTTACAGTATGCAAGATTTTGATCATGAAGATTTCTGCAAAGCCATGGTTTAAATAATGGTCTTCTTCCCAAGATATTTGATATGACTGTTTGTACTTTTTTATTGTACCAGATGAAGATTTATATGTATCTTTTATATTTTCTGTCATTTTACTTTGTCATGAGCAATCTAAAAGAGAGAACAGAATGCTTAAAGCATTAAAGAAGAGATTAAAATGTCATTTTACATATAAAATAACATTTTAAATACTGCCTGCTAGAAAAAGTTCAACTTTTTTTAATGACTAAGTCAGGCCACACACTGAGGTGACACACGTAAAATGACATGTGTTATAGGGAAAGAAACAAAGAAGGAAACTGTTTCTTCAACTAAGACATGCGTCATGTTGCTTGTGTCACCTCGGTGTGAGACCTGTCTTACTTTTAGTGCCAAAGTTGACACGTGTGCAAGCAGGTAAATGCAAATGTGTGTAAGTATATGTCTACATGCATGCAAGTATGGGAAAGTTGAGCAACAGTAGAGTTTGAATTGTATGAGAGTTACAACAATGAAGTTAATTAGTCTTTTAAAATGGATTTCTTGTTTTCATAAACTAAAACATATACATATAATAGAAACTTTAAAACAATGATACAGTCATAAAAAACCTGAATATGTTAGCTGCCACTAAATCCGTTAAGTGTGCAACAAATTAGAAATTAAATATGAAAATATTATATGCAGGGTTTTTACTCGATCCGTTTTTGAACACCACTTTTTTTAGAGAAAAATCTTCTTTATAATTTTTATCGAAACTAACTTTGAAGTTCGTTTTAATTGCAATTGTTGCAAATACTTACCACAATTTTCTTTCTAAAAAAATACAGTTTTTCAAAAAATGGACCAGTGGGAGCCCTGTATATGTGATATTCAGTATATTAACAAAAAATAATAATCTGAAAAAAATGTTCAAGCCGAAATCAACAATTTTAAATAAATATTGCACATCTCACTCTCTTTTTAGTATTGAAACATACTTCATCAGTAAAGTTAAAAACAGCATTTGATTGCAACCCATATTCTTTTTTCAACTTTTTAGACCAATAGACAAATATAATATAGTAGACTCCCTTAAATCTGTATAGCTTAAAACCAGAGGTTGTACAGATTTTAGAATTTTGTGGATTTCTGGTCACTGTTTTGTTTAAATTTTTTAAACAATAATTTGAATTTACGGCAACATCCCAAAAGTAAGACCCCTCACACTTTTAAGCAATTTTGATTTTTTTTTCCATTTCCAAATATAAGACCCCCACCTCTCACATACACAAATTTTCTGCCCAAAAAATTTATTTTAAAAATCCAAGGGAGGGACCTCTTTGCCAACCCTTTAATTTTTTAAAAAACTATTTATAAAAAAGAATTTTTTGTCCTATTTGTTGCTCTCTAATAACAATAAATAAATAACAAATCATCTAATTTACACCCCCTCATCTCTGAGAATACAAAGTTTAAAATTTGCAGCTCTTATTTTAAGAAAACTTGTGTTTTATTTGTTGCTCTCTAGTAAAAATAAATAGATAATTTGTCACTTAAGTTTTCTCTCTACTCCAAAAATGCCCCCCCCCCCCACACACACACGCACATACAATATTTAAAATCTTAAATCTTATATTTAAAATCTCTCTTTTTATAAACCTGCTGTATTTGTTCAGCTTTAGTAACAATGAATAATCAATCACCTAAATTACCCTCCTTTCTCCCAAAAGTTCCATTTCACCCCACTCAGCAAATAATTTAAAATCTTTAATATATATTTGTTTAAACGCTGTTCTATTTCTTATTTTAAAGTAAGGTAAGTCATCTCACATAAGTATCACTCATCTAAAATAATCATCCCCTTTGAAATTTTTGCTCTGTCCTTTTCTTCAAAGGGAGGGGGGATGGATTTCTAAATATGGGAGAAGAAAGCAAAAATTTTCTTTTTTGCAGATTGGCTGAATCTTAAATCCCTGAATCATGTGTATATTTTATGCTTTGAAATAAATATGTTCTGTAAAATAAACCCCCTCTCATTAACAAAATATCAGCTGTGAGAACAGTCAAATTACAAAAAAGACTCAAATTTTCTCTCTGCCTTCTCCCCCTCCATGTCTAGAAATTCACCCTTTTTTTTGGGAATGGGGAATAGAAAATTAAGAGGCGGATTGCAGGATCATTTATTTATTGTTGCTACAAAATAACAATACAGCATAAAAAAAAAAAAAAAAAAATTAAAGGTTTTAAGGTTTGTGTGCTGGGGCGGGGGGAGGAGGGAAAGAAGCAGAATTTTTTTGGGTGGGGGAGGAGCAAATTAGATAATTATTTAATTATTGTTGAAAATTATTTCATTATTGTTGGAAAAAAATTTAAAGTATATTATGTACTGGCAGGGGGGGGGGGGGCGCAGAGAAAAAGAGGATTTTTTTTAGTGGGGGAGGAGGAGAATAATTTAGATTGTTATTTAAATATTGTTACAAAAAATAACAAATAGAGCAGAAATAATTTTAGATTTAAAATTTAATGAGATGCATTTGAAGGGGGATGGTCTTTATGAGATGAGGCTGGGGAGAAAAGCAGAGATTTTAGGAAGAAGGGTTGATTTAGGTGGTAGATTAGGTTTATTTATTGTTAATATAGAGTATTAAATAAAACTGAAAAGAAATTTAAATTAGAGTTATAAAGGTTAAACTATGGGATTTTGGTATGAGAGGTGGGGACCAAAGGGGGAAGCAGTAATTATGAAGGGGATTTAGATGATTGATTATTTATTGTTACAATAAAATAACAAATAAAGAAAAAAAAAATATCTTTAAAGATTAAATTTTATTTTTTCTTGGGAGGGGGGGGGGTTGTCGGATTTTAGGGGGGGGGGGATTTATATATTTATTTATTTTTGAGTGAAAATCTGCTGAAATACAGAAGTTTCTTGCCCCTTTTTATTTCTAAATTAATGACAAAAACAGGTTTTTAAATGATTTTTTTAAAATACTCTATTATAAGCCTCCCTCCCACGTTTAACCCTTTTTGGTTTTGAAGAAGGGGGGGGGGGGTTACAATCGGGATTTTACGGTAATATCTTGGGTAATTATCAAAATTCTCAGTCCCAGGTGCATCAGATCAGACTTTGGACTACCTAAATATAACTTTTCATACTTCTAGGTACTTTAGATTTTGCCGATCATTGCAGACAGACAGACACACACACACACATAGAGCGAAACTCTCTTAGATAGATATACACATAACATAGATATGTGTGTTATATATCTATACATTGTTCTGTCCTCTAAAAAAAAAAAAAAAAAAAAAAAAAAACCCATTTTTTGAAATTATCTTTATATAAAGTCTAATAAAGAATTTAACAAATTTAAACATGGCTAAATTTTTACAGCTTGTTCTGACTAAGATTTTAATGCATTTTTCATTTTATCACTTTATTACAAATTGGCAGCCAATAAAGCAAGAAATTGAAAAAAAAAACCACTTTCTAAAAAATAACCTATATTACCTAAAAAAATCCCCCACATTTGATGTAAAGGCACTCGCCAGTCACCACTCGTCGATTAAACTGGAAAAACTGGCGATTAAAAATGTGGAAAGAACCGGCCAAATGCAGGATTTCCCAATTTCTTTTTTTCCCTAAAATTTGCGATTTTTCCGCACCCGATTGACGAAATTCAATATTTTTCCAGCCCCCGATTGATGACATTCGTGATTTTTACGTGTCTATTTGCCGAAATTCGTGATTTTTACGTGCCCGTTTGACAAATTTCATGATTTTTATGTGCCTGTTCAACGAAATTCATAATTTTCCTGCACCCGATCGACGATATTCGTAATTTTCTGCGCCTGATTGATGAAATTCACGATTTTCCCGCATCCGATTGACGAAATTCATGAGTTTTACTCATGATTTGTACACGCCCAATTCACAAAATTTATGATTTTTACACCCCGAATGATGAAATTCATGATTTTTATGTGCCCAGTTGATGTAATTCATGATTTGTACGTGCCCGATCGACGAAATTAAGGATTTTTACGCTCCCGTTCGACGATATTCAAAATTTTTACCCACTCGATCGACGAAGTTCATGATTTTTCATTGCAAAATTCATGATATTTACGCACACGATCGGCAAAAATTCATGATTTTTACGCATGCGATTGATAAAATTCATGGCTTTTATGCCCCTGTTTGACGAAATTTACATTTTTTTCTGAAATTAATTGGTGAAATACACAGTTCCTAAATTTCTGGAGATTTTGTCACACGGGCCTCAGGTTGTGCATGTGTAATGTATATCCTATTGTAGGTCATTATTTAGTGCATAAACATACCTATTTTATTATTGTCAAATCTTAATTCTAGACAAATAATTTAAAAAAAGGGTACTTATGTAGTTAGCTATACAATTACCTAAGCATAGTGAGACTTATGTAGTTAGCTACATAAGCATGTTGTATATAACTTTGCTGTTAACTTATTTTTAAATTTAAAATAGATTGGAAATTAATATCTCAAGTTTATTCGAAACAATATAAATTAAATTATTTTTTAAATTAACCCATTAACGACGACTCATTTTACACTCCTTTTAATACTATACCAGTTTTCCCATACTGTTATTTTAACTGATTGAATCTCCGATAGTTTCACATCAGATAACAAATTTTTTTTACTAAGATACTGGTGTTCATATTTAAAACTTTCGTATCACTTAAATGGCAAGTTTTCGTACCAACCGGCATTAATGAGTTAAATACTCAGTGACATAAATATTCTTACTGGCTACTAAAGAAATTATTTTCACTAGCCAGTAACTGGCTACTAAATAAAATCAACCTACCGGCCAGTGGCTACTAAGCGAAATTCCTTATATTTATCTATAACTTGATGTAATCAGTTGAAAATGATGCATTTTATTATATATTAATGATTTAACATAAAAGCAATTAAAAATTTATGTAGATATTCTAAGATTTTATTATAACAAGAAAATCTGTAAAAATTAAGCTCATGTTTTGCCAGAATTCTGCAATTGTTAGTTTAAAACTAAATAAGCACGCATTAGATATTTTTACTACTCTAAATGGTGCCTAAAAACAGAACAAAACAATAAAATTGACTTCAGAGAAGTATTTGATCTAGTACTAAGGTGTTTTTTTTTAGGACAGCACAATATATATCACTGGTGCCTGGCTAACATAAAAGTACCCAAATTTTCTTCTAGAGGCAGTAGAAAATTCAGCTGAATTTCATTTAACATGGTTTAATTACATAAACTATAAAATAAATAACTTCTTTTAACATATACAATATTCGATACTTTTTGGTTAGCCGGGAGTCAGTGAAATATATACATCTATGTTATAGGTGCAGATTCCCAAAATATGGAAGGAGCCAGTGGCTTCTAAACTCAAAAAATCCAGTGGCCACATTGTGAAACAAACACATAAAAACAATATTTTTTTCTCAATTAAATTTGGACAATGGAATATTGAATCTTCCCACCATAATTGCATACAGTTTGTAGGAAAAATTTTGTAATGTAAGACCTGAATATTTTGTGAATAAACGATTCTCTAAAGTTTTTTTTTATCTATAAATAAACTTCCCTCTCCCCCCCCCCCCCAACAAAAAAAAAAAAAAAAAAAAAAAAAAATTCACAGCTGAATATAAATGCTCAACTTAGGACACTTGCATAAGAAAATATGTCTATAAAAATCAAAATTAAATATATATGAAAAAAATATGGAGAAGATTTATTTTCTTTTAGATCTTAATAAAATAAATTTAACATTTCTGACATTTTCAAGGATGATGGAGAAAGATCGAATACTATATAGCCTCATTGCAACTTTTGTTACAAGGGGATTTTTTAAAGGATTTATTAAAGAATTTTTTTAATCCCCCTATTGAGACAAAAAAAAATTAAATTTTTGTGACCGATTGCCGATTTTCATGTTGTATTATCACAACTCCTTGACGAAATTCACAATTTATTTATTTGTTTTTTTTTTGCAATTGATTGATGAACTTCGTGGTTTTTTCGCGACCAATTGATGAAATTCGCAGGGTTTTTTTTTCCCCCGAGACTAATTGGGGAAATTCACGGTTTTATTTTGCGACCGATTGGCGAAATTCGCGGTTTTATTTCATCAGCAATTGATGAAATTCATGGTTTTATTTGGCGAGCAATTGACGAAATTTTCAAAATTTTTCAGTGACCGATTTGAAGAAATTTTAGATTTCTTTTCATGGCTGATTTGCGGAAAGTTAAAAATAAATAAATAAATAAATAATGATAATTCAAGTTTTCCTAATTCGTGTAAGAATCGCATGCCAATATCTATGTGTACCTGTAAGAACATATCTGAAAAATCCCAGAGCTACAAATTTATTCTCTTCTCGGCACAAATTTTACAAATGTCGCGGGCTTATTGTGGCATGTCATTGGAACAGAGTTCATTAGCGACGCATATCAACAGGATTTTTTTTTTCGATTCTGCAGACATTGCAGATTTATTAGTGGAAATGTGCATTTATATTCAATCATATTTTTTTTAATTATGGACAATAGAAAAAAGAAAAAAAAAGCTAAATATTGCTGAATTATGGAGGAGAATGCCCGGATTTCATATTATATATAAAAAAAAAAAGGTGTAAATCTTCCTTTGGGCGAAAAAGGGACATCCATGTAAAACACATGGCGACTTAGACATAGAAAGTTAGTCGCCAAAGCAAAAATATTAGTCGACTGGCGACCGTGAATCTGCACCTATAATCTATGTTATGTACACACACACACATATATATATATTTCACTGGCGCCCTGCTAACCGAAAAGTACCCAATATTCTTATCAGTTCTGTTCTGGTTTCAAGTGGTCGAGTCACATGTACACTACCGAGTGCCAGCTGGACCTAGAATAAAACAGAATTCTTGCTGCTGAGCTTGTGACTTAGTCTGTAATCAGAGTTTTGAATGACAACTTTACTCAGTTGCTTTACAATGATAAATAATGAAATCTGATTTGTGTATATAAAGCTACTAGCAGGCTTTGCCCGCTACGCTGGTCGGTTCTCCAAACGAAATATACCCATGAATTTGGTCATCTTGTGTTTTAAAGCAATATGCACCTTTACTTTGATTGTCCTTTCGCAATGCTGTAAAACGAAATAAACGTCATTGCTCTGTTATATTTTCTATTTTTTGCACAAAATTTGGTTATTAAAGACCAACTTCTTTATTTAATCATTTACAGTATGATTTGCTGAAGAACTATGTAACAATATGCAATATACTAAAATTACCCCTAAAAATTTATTAATGCAAGTTCAATCGAAATCCATTCTGCAGTATTTTTTATAAAGGCTAATGTTTCACGGCTTCAACTGATTATAGAAATTTCACCCTAGTTCTATAATTAGACAACGTAGAACTATTAATAACGATAATCATTACAAAAATATGCATTATCTCATTAACAATAGGACTTAGAAGAATGAACTTTATACCATTCTATTCAGCATACAAAAATACATTAAAATATATTGTAATTGTCACTTAACTATAATACTCGATTTTTAAGGAATTTTTTTTAAAAGTTTGTTCATTTTTTTTTATCTCCTTTAGGGTTGGAGTTTTTGAAAATCCCGTCTTAGTGCGCCTCCACATACTAAGAAGTATTTTCCCCCCAAGTTTCGTGTTTGTAGGTTCAGTAGTTTGGGCTCCGCGTTGATCATCTACCCAGTCAGGATTTTCATTTATATATATAGATAACAGTTTGCGGGAACAGATTTCGCCGCATTATCTTATAACAATGAAAAGAAGTCCGTCGCGTTTTATCGACAATTTGAATTTCTTCCATTGCTATAATAACGCGCGTATGTACAGAAATTATCATTTGTAATATTAGAATTTTGAGGTTTTGACGCCAAGAACGTCGCCAAATTTATAAAATATGCCATATCTCACTAACTATAGGACTTAGAAGAATGTACTTTGTACCATTCGATTCAGCATAAAAAAATACATTAAAATTAGTTATAATTTTTTTACTTAATTGTAATACTCGATTTTTAAGGAATTTTTTTAAAGTTTGTTCATTTTTTTACCCCCCACCCCACTTCTTAGGGGTGGAGTTTTTGAAAATCCCGTCTTAGTGCACCTCTATATACTAAGAAGTATTTTTCCTCCAAGTTTCGTGTTTGTAGGTTCAGTAGTTTGGGCTGCGCGTTGATCATCTTCCCAGTCAGGACTTTCATTTATATATATAGATAATGCACTACACCAAAACTATCTCTGAAAAATTAACAATGCAAGTTTCATCGAAATCCATTTAGCAGAATCTTTTAAAAAGGATAATGCTTCATAATCGGGTTCAATTGATTATAGAAATTCCCCCTAATTCTATAACTAAGCAACGTAGAATGATATGTTATGCACTAAAACCTTGCTTCAAAATTTAGCTAACTAACAGTGCAAGTCCCAACAAAATTCCAGTTATAAGTGGCCGGATCGAAATTCCCCTTTGCATTATATATATACAGTAGATAGGTGAATGTATCTTTCATAATCATCTTGTCCTGATGATAGAAGTGGAATTTTCTTCTTGACCTTCTCGAATTTTCAAAAAGAAACTCTGCACACCCTCCGTAGCTGTAACATATACTCTCTAGTATACACCCTCTGTCTATAGCGTATATGCACAGTTTTTTTACTACACCACTGACAACTTTCTCCCATAGCTCCATAACTAAACAATGTAGAAAATCAATCCCTGATATATTATCTAACTAACTGTGAAAATTCCATCAAAATCCGTTCAGTAGAACTTTAAAAAAGGTAATCTTTCATAATTTGGTGCACCTAATTTTATCTAAAACTTCCCCCCGTAGCTCTATAAATAAGCAATGTATAACAATGTGCTTTCTTTTTAAACCTTTCTAAAACAAATTACCTAACTAATAGTGAAATCCTATAAAAATCTGTTCGGTAGAACCTGAGTTTTAATCAATCTGATTGAAATACGAATTTGCGTTTTATAAATATTGTAGATGATGATGACATGATTTCTGTAATCGGATTCATTGTCAAGCTTTTGCTTCAGAAAAGAAACGCAGAGGAAAACTTGTCTACAGATAATTGCCAACCATCTCCACAAAATTGCGTAACTAACTGTGTAAATCCCACCAAAGTCCGTCCAGCAGTTTTAAAATTATAAACAGTCGGAATGAAATACGAATTTGCATTTTATATATATAGTAGATATATCTTTTATAATTGCACTCATCTTTCCCAATCACTTTTCCATTAGCTCTATCACTAAGCAACATAGAATGATATATAATAGGGTCATTAGCCATACTTGAAAAGTCACTTCCATCAAAATTTGTTCAGTAGCATTTTTTTTGTAAAGGTAATCTTTAATAATCGGGTTCACTTAATTTTAGAGCTTTCCTCTGTATCTCTATAACAGAGTAACGTAGAATAGCTATACTCTATAAAACCTTTCAAAAAACATTACTTAACTAACAGTGTAAAACCTAACAAAATATCATGAATAAACGGATTAAAATATGAATATGAGGTTTAGAGTCATAGTAGATGATAATATGATTTTCTGTAATAAGATTCATCATGAAGGTTTCGCTTCAAACGTAAACGATGCTTTTGCTCATTGGATATTTCTCTATTATCCCGTCGACCACTTTTCATAACAAAAAACTATCGCCAAATTGTAAGATTAAACACTAACAATGCCGTCCCATTTACTTGATGTCAGAAGAATTATACGTGTTTGTTACGTCATCAAGTGGTTTTTAATTCGACATTTGCGTGTATTTTTCATTATGTTTTACTGATTTATTAGTTATTTCATTAATTAAAATAACAATTGTATCCTTACAGTCTTATATTTTATTTATTTATTTTGACATTCCAATGGCAACGTTCTCCCGTTTATTTGGCGTTACAGTTTGGCGATAGTTTTTTGTTATGAAAAGTGGTTAACGGGATAACAGAGAAGTACCCAACATGGTAGCTAAAACTCCAATTGGCGAGGTATCTGATTGCGGAAAAATTAGCCCGAAATCGTATGAATAACTAACAACCCAAAGAAAAGGGGAAACATGGATGAAGACTGAAAACAAATAAAGAAGCAATATACTTGTATAATACTAAACAGACCTTCGAAACTTTATTTTAGCAATCACGTTTTATTTTAAATCGTGGATTTTGTAGAATTAATAATTATACACAATTACATAAATATCCGTAAGAATAATATTCCATTCCCAATTGAACAGTTAATGTTTCTATCTGTAAAAATAAACAAAATAATTAAATAACAAAAAGATTTAATTTGAATTTCTTCCATTGCTATAGTAACGGATGTATTTTTAGAAATTCTCACTTGTATTGTTAGAATTGTTAGATTATGACGTCAAAGATTTCGCCAAATTAGAACAATGTGCAATATCTCACGAACTATTTGACTTATGAGTATTTAATTGATACCATTCGATTCAGCATACAAAAATACATTAAAATATGTTATCATTTGTCACGTAACTGCAATACCCGATTTTTAAGGAATTTTTTTAAAGTTTGTTCCTCTTTTTACCCCCCTTAGGGGTGGAGTTTTTGAAAATCCCTTCTTAGTGCGTCTCTACACACTAAGAAGTATTTTTCCTGCAAGTTTCGTCTTTGTAGGTTCAGTAGTTTTGGCTGTGCGTTGATCATCTAGCCAGAAAGGACTTTCTTTTATATATATAGATAAGAATATATAACCATAGAATAGTATATAAAATCATAGAAATGCTTTGTCATAGTGAAACTCCAGTCTTTCAATTTTGGAGAGTTTAAAAACTTCATTCCATTGGAAGGGAAGAGGGGGGTGTCTGAATTCAACAATGGTACTAACATAACAAGAAAATTGTAATTAGAAATAGTTCATAATGTCAGTACTGCTTTTTTCTTCAATTATGTACAAAATTATTTTTTCTACTTAAAATAGAGTAACCATGACAGCTCAACTCCACCTCCCTTTCCAAGAAAACATGTTCCTGAACTCAACAATAAAAAAGACTTTCAGTACTATTATGTATAGATATAAAAGAGAGATATTGGGGGGGGGGGGGGGTATAAAGGTATGGTATGTAGGCAAGTCACCTAAATAAGTGATTTTGGTGTTGAAATTAGGACAAGCAGTTTGCATTTTTATTTATAACTCAGCATCCTATGATTGTCCCTAAACGATACTTTCAGATATTATAGAAAATAAATATAATACTAACATATTTTTTTCAAAAAAATTAAAATATTCGATTTTGAGACATGAAAAGACAAAGATCAAAATATTCGATTTTGAAATTAAAAATATGTGCAGGTGATTATATCATATGAAAACCCAATTCAAACATGTTCTAACGACACTCTGTGACAATTAAGGAATAAAATATGGCTAAATTTGTATTGCATGAAATGCAAACATTTACATTTTGTCCATCTTTGAAGCTAGTTATCTCAAAACCCAGATAGATTTTTACTATTGGGTATTTATGCATTTTTCTATGAACCTAGCAATTAAGTTAAATACAAAATTATGAGTAGGTTAGGTTTTTAACTGTGTTGATTTAACATGGAGTGACCCTAGAGAGAGATTGAAATCTACAGAATTTTCGGCTTATCGACTGACAACGGGCCGAAAACGGTCATCTTGTCCCAGGCTTATGCATACATTATGTACTAAGTCCGAAACCAAAACATATATATATTTTTTTTCCAATGAAAACCCCAGATGACGCTAGATCTCGAAAATTCTCGTTTTCGAAAAACAAACAAGATGACGGTGTAAACATTGAACTGAAACAGTCCCAATTATATTATAAAATCAAATAATCTATAGAAAATTTAATTTAAAAAGAGTAAACATAAATTTCACAAGTAAATAATCGGAGATTAATAAAGCAAAGTCATTGAATGCATCACCATTCCATCTCTCTCTCTTTTTTCCTGTCATCATTTGCGATTCTACAAATATTTTAGTCCTCAAATTCGTCGGCAGAAGTAGTTTTCACTACAAAAATATCTTTACCAAACTTCAACGTGTTACGAATTTTAAATTTAGTTTTAATGTCACCATTCGTCTGCCAAATATCGAATATTCGATGCAATTGTATTAAAAAACTTATTAAATTGAAAAACACTTACCTATACCAGGCTCTGACGATTCTGGTATTCTAAAGTATAAATTAAATGTAGATTTATAAAATTTGTAATTTATACACAGATACCAGAGCTTTTATCGATACTAGGCAAAGCCATTATTTAATGGCTTAGATACTAGGCTCTGTATCGATAAAACCAGGAAGATAGAAAGAAGGAGAACAAAGATAATGTTTCTACTTATGGAACTAAAAGCGGTACCTAGTATGGCGGCGTTTCTGGTCTTTTGGGCCTTTAGGAAGTGTAGCGCCCTCTATCTCTTTACCATGCTCGAAACCAAAATGCAGGAAGAGCAGACGACAATTTGTCATGTTTGACAGGTCACATGACCGGCCTTTGGGAGCACCAGCGCCACAAACTGGGTACTAATTTCCGGTCCATGTTGTGATCTTGAAAGCCTATCTTCACTGTTCTCCTTCTTATTTCTATCTCCATGGATAAAACGCTGTGGAAACAACATTTTCCATTTTCCACTCAAAACCGGGAGTGGGAATTTCGCCAGTAGATGGCGCTCAACTAAAAGAAAATATTAAACAGCTGATTGCTCATTTCATTCCGTATGTTTTCTCTCTAGTATTTTTCGATAATTTGTATTACAATGCACAATTTTAACACTTAAATACCCGACTTAAAACAAAAAACAATAAAATAAAAAATGCAGTGAACCAGACAAAATTTTCGTCTGAGTAGTTTTAAATAATTTTACTCAACAATTTCGTTATTTAATTCGTTTTTTTTTTCTTTGCTATATATATGATGTGCAATGTAATGTTGAAAAGGAGAGGAACGATATTTGCTTTGCCTCCTTATGATTATAGAAATTCCTCCACTTTTTTTCTTAGGGGGTGGAGGGAATTTTGATTATTGTTTATTTATTTATTAATGCTACAAAATAATGGAGCAATTTTTTTTTTTTTTTTTCTGTGTGAAAGGGGAGGGGTCACAAAATTTTGAAATAGTTGAGGAAATTAAGATGATTATTTTTTATTGTTATAATAAAATAATAAATAGAGCTGCAGGAAAGTTGAAAAAAAAAATCAAGATTTAAAACTTTGTAAACTGTTGATGGTGTTTTTTTTTTTTTGAAAGGGGGGGGGGGGGTATTTAAGTGCTTGATAATTTATTAATTTGTTTTACATTAGAATGAAATGTAAAACAATTGTAAATATTTCATAAAATGTATGTGCAAGTAGGATTTCTCACAAAAGTTAATAAGAATCTTACATTACTTAAAATTCGTAGTACACTTTGAAAGAAATTTATGCATCAGTGATTATAAGTCACACATAATCACATATGATTTTGGGGAAAGAGCAGAAATGTCTGTTGGCTTAAAAGAATTAAAAAAATATATATAAAACAAAAGGTAGGGTTGCACAAAATTTTTAGATAGTTGAGGAAATTAAGATGATTATTTTTGTATATTGTTATAATAAAGTAATAAATAGAACAGCAGAAAAATTTGAAGGAAAATTAAAAAAAAAAAAAGTTAAAGATTTTAAACTTTTGTTTGTTTGTTTTGAAAGGGGGAGGGTGTAATTTAAATGCAAAATCATTTATTAATTTGTTTTACATTTGAATGAAATGTAAAACAACTTATTATAAATACATTACAAAATTTTACAACTAGGATTTTCCTGAAAATTTAAATTAAAATTTGTGATACAGTTTGAATGAATTTTATGCATCAGTGCTTATAAGTTACACATAATTACACGAGGAATGCTTTTACACATGCTTTTGGGAAAAGAGCAGAAATGTGTGTTTAATAAATACAGGGTTATTCTAAATAATGGACCCATTTTCAAAAAATTGTATTTATTAAAGTACAAATCCAAAATGAACAATCTTTATACCAATGAAAAGAGGAAGTTTCAAAGTTTTTTTTAAGATATTATAAATGTTCAATGTGTCTACCGTTTGCTCACTTCTTACGAACTCAAGAACGCAGAAAACGTGCTCCACAGTAGCCATCTCACTCACAACTGACAGTGAAACGAAATCGCGGACTATTGCTGTGCGACCTCTACCGGCCGCTTCTGGAACCATCACCGCTTTGAAAGCTGTGCACTCAGTAACAGCAGATACACTTTCTCGTGTGTGGGACGAGTTTGGCTATCGCGTAGATGTTTGCCGTGCAGCAAACGATAGAAATATTGAACATTTATAATGTCTTAAAAAAAACTTCCTCTTTTCATTGGTATAACGATTGTTCCTTTTGGATTTGTACTTTAATAAATACAATTTTTTGAAAATGGGTCCATCATTTAGAATAACCCTGTATAGTGTATTGACTTGCTGAGTTAAAATGAAATAAGATTTGCTGAATCAAAAACTTCTCCAAGATGCCTCACTCTCCAATAGACAAAGACTGAAACGTAAAGGAGTTTAATTTTTCAGGTAATAACAGGACATAAAATATTTATTTTATTTAGATACTTTTTGGGAAATTTAATGAATCTATTTTAGAATGCTATTTGATAATGTAACTAATCGCTTTCAACTAGATAAAATCATTCTGCTCCCTGCTCCCTCCAACCCAATATTCAAAGTTATGAAATTTCTAACAATTATTTGAAATTAAAACATGTATTTTAAACCAATACACTGACATTTAAGAATAAAAATTCAAATACTGCTACACAGATCAAGTAATTACTTGTACCTATAAAATTTCTGTTCATTATACAATCAATTTAAAATAAATGTCTTTTAAAATATAGGATATATGTGCCAGTAATGGAAACCCTCCTAAGTTTTTGGTTTATAAATAAATAATCAATAAAAATTCAGCTTTTATTATTATTTTTTCATAACTCTCTCTTGCATGTTTTATAACCTGTGTTATTGTTGGTCAAGTCAGGAAACAAAAATAATTTTTCAGTTCCAATGTCTTTCAGTGAAAATTTTACTAAACAGGCTAAGAGCTGGTTATACATAACTAATTTACATTTTCTATATACAGTAGATCTTTATTACACAAGTCTATATAATGCACAAATTGTGAGATGTAGACAATGAATTTTGCAGTTAAGGAGTGCCTGCAATCCACATTGTAGAAATATTACTACTCTCTAGAGCAGCGGTTCTCAACCTGGGGTACGTGAAAATAAGTTTGGTAATGGTGGATAACGCAAAAAATATAACTTAAAATGAAAGTAAAAAAACAAAACTTTCAACTTTTTGTTTACAAAGAAAGACTTGTGTAAAAGTCTGTTTTGCATAAAAGGAAGGAAAATTCCTAAATTTAGTAGTTAGTTGATTATATCTCTATTATCTCCACCCACTCCTAATAACATCTTGCGATTTCGCATATGTCTCTATATTTTGTTGTTTTTTCTTTCTAGCAATACTAAATATATCTAGAAAAAACATGAATCGTATTGAAGCTTCTGGTTTTTACGGTTTCATTTAAAATCCATTTGAAAGCAGGTCATCATTTCAGTATTTGACTGGTCAGCATTAGCATAAACCCATTAATGGGTGTAGCTTCATTCCTTCTTTGTGAGTGCTTAATTTGAAATCTTTAGCTAATATTTAGTGTTTCGTTTGATTTTATGTTGATATTGTGTTGTGGTTCAAAATCGATAAATGGCTGAAAATTGGAATCGTGAAGAGAACATCTAACATTGGTAACTAGCATAAGAACGTTACTAATGAACAAAATCAAAAATATTGGAAACGGGTTTATGTGAGAAGGGATACGCATAAATGAAGCAAGTCTAAGCAAGGGGTACGTGCAGGGCTTTACAAATTTGATAACATCTGGTAGCCAGAAAAAATTCTAGTAGCCAGTAAAAAATATTTACCACCCCCTTCTTCCTCGTCATTAATTTTCAAAAAGCGCAAAAGTTTTTATGAATTAATTGAGGAAAAATAATAACAGGCATTGTTTAGAATTATTAGTTACATAATTTAGAAAGATAATATAAACTAAGTTTTCTAATGAAACTTACCAAAATCATATATCTTTCAAAATAATAATAATAATAATAAATAAAAAATACTGTAAAGCGTGAATTAACCGGCATGTTCAGAAAATGCCGATTGCCGAATGCTTCAATTGTCCGAATAATTGAATGCTACAAAATCTATATCTGGTGAGGAGCGCATCGACGAAATAGTGAAGCAGGAAAACAAGTTTTCGCCTATTTTTCTGTCGAAGTCTCAAATAATTCAGATTTTATTATTTTAAAATTTACATTGGATGAACTTATTTTTTCAAAATTAAAAACAAAAGTTAAAAATATTTTGTGAATATAGTTTCAAAGTTATTTTTTAGTACTAGGAAAGGGGGGGGGGGGGAGTGCCATTTCTGTTCATTTCAAGAAAGCTTAGGCCAATTTTTGTACAAAAAAGAAACAACAACAAAAACCCCATTAGGTTAAATAACTTTGTCACCAGATAAATATTTGGTCGCCAGTGGCGACCGTATTTGTCAAGCCCTGGGTACGTGAGAGAAAAAAGGTTGGGAACCACTGCTCTAGAGAACATAGTTTCAGACATTATTTCATCTTTATCTGCCTAATTAAGAGTTTTTTTAATAAAAATGTTGGTATTATTAAAAAAAAAATTTAAGATAAGTAATAGGATGATTTTGTCAGGAAGATTTGGATCATGTTTATAAAGTAATTTAACAACATGCGAAATGATCTATATTATGCAAAAATGTTAAATCTGCAAAATTTTTGGTCCCAAGGAATGCAATATAGAGATCTTCTATATATTGACACGTTCCAGACATATTTTGCAATGTTTACAAGGTAAGTTTTAATGATGTGTGAAATGATATATATAACACAAAATTCTGTATAACGCAAAACCTTGCATTTTTAGGTGTGCACTATAATACTGTATTTATAATTAATTCTTAATTTATATATTCTATTAAAATTTTTTAAGGAAATTCTTTAAGGGTGTCCATTACTGGCACATTTACCCTATAAAATAATTAAAATATTGATCTTGTGATAACAATAATAAATTGCTCTCATAAATAATAAATATTTTATTAGTTATTGATATCCTGATCATTAAATTTATTTGAAAATGACTATTTTGTTTCATTAAATTTTGGTTTTAAAAACAATTATCAATCACCTTTTCATAGGGTGTCCATTACTGGAATAGTTGGTATTTTATTGCTGGAATTTAAAGTGTTTTGATTTATTTCTATTATTACAACTAAATTTTTATTCATAATAGAAAATGTGACAATGGGATTGGTTAAATATTGTTAATAGATTAATATAATAATTAAAAAAACTAGAATATAATAATTACAACAATTAATTACAAAATAACTTTTAAAGAAATTCTTTAATGGTATCTATTATTGGCACATGAACTCTATTGTAAAAAAGTATGCACTGTCAAAAAAAATTATGTAAAAATATAGCACAACATACATTTACATACTTGTATAAAATATTTATATTTCTGAGTGAACTGTAAGCATTTAAAAAAAAAAAAAAAAAAAAAAAAAAAAAAGCTTCTTAAAGTTAATTTTCTTCAAACCTTTTAAGGAGGTTCTCAAATGACCAGTTCAACAACGAGAAGCTTTCTGACACATTTTTAAACACAGGGGCATAAAATTGACAAGCCTGACCATGGAGACGATTTGGAATCAAAATGAGTTTTCCATTTTTTGATAAATAGATTATTTATCGAGTTATAAGCGACTCTGGGTCATGTGACAACACATTTTTCAAGCTTCAGGAATTGCGTTCAAAATGCTGACTTTGACAGTATTTTCTGCCTTTACCAAAAAAAATGGAAAATGTGTTTTGATTACATAGTTTCTGAATAAGAACACTTGCGAACCAAAATGAACTAAAAAATGTGTCATAAAGTAACCCATTTGAATTTGAGAACAGCCTTAAGCAAAGTTCAGTAATGAAGCCACCATTGAAGTTGTATTGAAATATAAAGTTAAAAGAAGATATAATTATGAGATATCATGTTTTTGTTTTGAACTTTTCTAAGCTCTATTTTCGCTCTATCACAAAAGTATTTTTATTATAAAAATTAAATACAAACATTTAAAGATTGTTTTCAATGATATCTAGAGCCATACTGGAAATTGGCACTTTTAAATGCGAATATTAAATCATGACAAACTGAAGTGTAGTGTATATATCTTACTGTTTGATCTAATAAGGCTTAATACATTTAAAAATTAATACTGGGATAGATGTTTTATTAAGATTATGATCTATGACTAAAAATTAGAAAATTAAATTGAAGCAGAAAGTCCTCAAGCAAATTCTCCAGGGACATCAGAAAGTTAATCAATGGCTTTGTATATCAACGTCAAACTTTTTCTATTAGTAAAATATACTTTCTATTAGTAAAAGATGTAGGTTTCAAATACAGTCAACTCCCTCTAATCCGCACAGCTTGGGACCAAAGGTTGTGCAAATTATAGGTCATTGCTTTTTTTACATTTTTTTTTCTCCTGCAATTTTACAGTAAATTAATTATTAATGCATAAATTTGTTGGTAAAAAAGAAAAATATTTTAAAACATTGAATTATTTAATTAAAAATCAAATTATATTTAAGGAAAAATTTCTTTACATTTTATTTTACAATTTCTTTTGCTTGTTTTTATAATTTTCAAACATAGTATTACTTGTCATTTGTTTGAGAATTTTTGACTTTTGGTCTAGTATTTTTTCTTGGAGTCTATGTATAGTCATTATTTCTTGTTCTGAGACAAAACTCTTTTCTGAAGAAAATCTAGATATTTATAACCTATATATCCTAGACCTGCTCAAGAGTTACTTTTTCACTTTCCTCATCATACTCTGTGTCAGAATTATTCTATTTTCAGTAGAGTTTAACATAGTAGTACTCATCATGTCATTTGTGAAACTCTCTTTATTGCAACTTCATCTTGGGAGGATATCCATCCAATTATATTTTCTCCATTCAAGAAATCAGGAAGAACAGTTAGTGAATTTTTTAGTTTTAGATTTGTGTTAATGAATTTTTCAGCAGATTTCTATTTAGCACTAACAAAACTGAAGCTACCTAAGTCAACATCATCATCATTACTGTCTATAACTAAAGATGCTGGCCACAAATTTTGCTTTGCACCTACTAAAATGTTTTTGTATACAGAGACTCATGCATCAGCCAAGAGAAATATACAGTCCTTAGTTGTAAATTGTCTTCTATACTCCTCCATATTAGCCGATAAATCAGACGTTATAATTTTGTGCATAAATTTCATTTCGTATTGGCATTTCATGCTACGAATAATTCCCTGATCTATTGGCTGAATAACAGAATTTGTATTTGGGGGTAAAAGTAATGTAGATACATTGCTTTTTTGTAATAATTTTGGATGTCTAGCACAATTGTCTAAGAGAAATTAATATTTTACAGTGTACAGGTAAACAGACCTTTGTACTGCAATGCATATAGGCTTCATTTACAAAATGTTTTCCAAATCATTATGTGAAAAGTTGCTGGGTGAAACCACACTTTTTTATTGTTACAACATATAATAGGCAAGAAAAAAGTCTCGTGATTTCTTACTTTTTTTTTTTCAATGTGAAAAATAAAGTTTTACTTCATTGAAATACAAAAATTTAGGGAGAAGGGGACTGTCTACTGATAATCAATCGAATTGCTGCCATTCCTGAATTTCTCTCTCACAGTTAATGGTAACCAAATTTTCATTGTTTACATCTGAAACAGTGTGCGGATTAGAGGGAGTTGACTGTATATATTATATTCATTAACAAAAAACAGCTAAATAAAGCGTAACACAATGCTAAAACGAACTCTTAGTAATGTAATTCTGACGTTTGTTTTTCCCTAGAATGACACCCTCTACTAGATGAAATATAAACTATTTTCTTAACCCATTTTTGTTTACATAAATTGTTCAAAATGATAAGCTTTACAGCGTAGTGCATCACTGTAGGCTATAAATGCAACAATACAACTGTTTGGTGATTGCATTGCATCGGTGCCAGATGAACAAAGCCGAATTTCTCCAAGCAGCTTGGAGCCTATAAAGGGCGCTAACTGCAGCTATTGGTGCAGGAATAGTGTACCTTTAATTAATGGTAAAGTCATAGGAGAAACACCATCACATTTTGTGTTGTTTCTATTTCGTAGTCTCTGTTGCACCTTGTCTTTACATTTCATATTGCTTTTACGGTGTTTGAAAGTACAGTAGAGCCTTGATTATCCGATGTAATTGGGACCAAACCTACATCGGATAATCAATATTTCCGGATAATCGAGAATTTATCAATAATCATCCAGTTTAATGTGTAACATCATCATCGAATTGCTATTATGACTATTTGAACTGCTAAATAAATAAATGTAAATTCAAATTATACATGAAAATAAATTTATTTTGAAACAAAAAACTTCATGATTTAAATGGAAGCTTCATCTAGAATAAATTGGCCATGAACAGTAAGGGAGTGCATAGCGAAAATATGACATTGATATCTCCTCCCCCCTTTTGAAATTCAGCAGCTGTGAAAATTTCTGTTCATGAAAAGATGAAAAAAGGGTTTTGTTCTTTGCGCTTGCTTACAATCGAAGAGTGCAATAACACTCGAATATTGTGGCATTCGGCAGTACGGCCTACCAAATTTTGAAATGAAGAATGTTTTTATTTAGAATAGGGACGTGTACACAGAGGGCGGTGGGAGTACACTTATACCAGGATCGGAGTTTGCGAGAGTTCAAGCTAGTTTCAAAGGAATTCTAAGAAAGGGGAACCAAAATGTTTATCTATATACTCGTAGTTTCAAGATCAATATTTTCAGTACAGTCTGGAAGCTGGTAAATAGTTCCCCCCCTCCCCTTGCTTCTTTTACTGACACATTTTGTTTGAAACTTGGCAGTTTCAGAAGAGAAGTGTCAAGTGACAACACTTAGTACTTCTCAAATGAAAGTGTAAAGACTGAACTGCTGAATGTCAAATCATTTCAAGAATTCCCAATGAAAAGCTTTCTTTTGAATGTTTGAATTTAGTCAGAAAAGATCATAAGTGTTCATTTAATGCTCTGACAAGAAAATAAGCCATCTCAGATAGCAAAGACTTTAAGGAAAATGTTTTGAATAACTATGGAAGAAAAAATTATATTCCTAAAAATACATGGAATATATATTTAACTTAGTTATAAATGAATTCTTGATAAAGATATTCGAGATATGAAGATTTAACTGCGTACAGTAGTTTCAGTTTGTCCTTTGAATACATGACACAGCTGTTACTAATCATGTTTAAATTGTAAATGAATTGAATTTTCTACATAACTGACTGAATTATTTAATTTAAATTATTTTCAAATGAAGTATTAATACTTAATCAATACCAAGCAGTTTTTTTTTAAAATTAACAAACATGTTATAAGGAAAATATTAAAAAACAACCCTGGATTAAATAAAAACAGGTGTTTTGTCAACCCTTGCAGGGGAAGAGACTGTCCTCCAAGAACATCAAAGTGCTTCTTTCCTCTCCTTCAAAGACTTGAAATTTTGTATTTGGTAATGATCTAAAAGTGCAAATGCTTTTACTATCACAAGCACATCAAAAGTTTTGAGAACTTTTGATGTGCAGAGTACTGAAGTGCTAAAGCCTTTTTTGAGATACCCTTTTGCAGAGCTGCAAAATTCTCTCCCATAGAAAAATGTGTGAATTCAACACTGATATAAAGACATCTGTAGGGTTCAGACTTGCTGTTGGACATGAGCATGTCTGTGCAAAATTGCCTACTAGGGTGGGTCGAAAAAAACCCGAAGTTTATATAATCGAAACACAATAGTGCGGGAAAGTTGCCATTGATAATAAGGAATAAATTCGCAAAATATTAGACCAAATGGTTAATGTCTTTTATTGCCGCAGGGGGCCAACGTTTAAAAAAAAAAATCACAAAAAAATAATAATTATCCAACCATAGTAATACAATTTCTAATAGAATGCAACAGCTATATCAAGATGTTAGTAATGTTCTAATAACATTTCATTATGGTGAAATCATTTCTATTACCACTGCAAAAAATCAAAATTTTGAAAAAAAAAAAAAATTGAATTTTCCGTTTTTTCTAATTTTTATTATAAATTTACAATTACATAAATTTACATTATATCTAGGAATAACTTATAAACGTCTAGTAATTTTTATCATGGGCATTACCAACCAAGGGCAAGAGGGACCCGCCCACTCTAAATTTGAGAAAAAAGGGCTTTTTGAAGGAATTTTGTGAATTTTTTGAGAAATTTTGATGATTTTTTTTATAAGGGGACCCCACACATAAATTAACCATCATTTTACGCTTTTGGGGCCCCACCTACAAAAAAATCCCTGAAAATTCCTCAAAATCCCTTTCTCTCAAATCTAAGAGAGGGGGGGGGGGAGGGGCAGGCCCCTCTTTCCCTTGGTTGGCTACGCCCATGATCAAAATTACTAGACATTTATAAATTATTACTAGATATAATGTAAATTTATTTAATTGTAGACATATAATAAAAATTGGGAAAATTAAAAAAAAAAAAAAAAAGAAAACAGAAAATTGAATTTTTTTTTTTTTTTAAATTTTGGCCGCCCTTGCGGTGGTAACAGAAATGATTTCACCATAATGAAATTTTATTGGAACATTACTAACATCTTGATGTAGCTGTTGCATTCTATTAGAAGTTGTATCGCTAGGGTTAGATAATTATTTTTTTGAAAAAACTACTTTTTTGTGATTTTTTGAAATTTTGGCTTTCCCTGCAGCAGTACCCCCTGCCCGGCTGGGCAGCTACCCACTTCAACCCTGGAACCCCTCCCATTCTTTTTGTTCAGGCCCAGTCCACTCTCAAACAATAGAAGAGGAGATTCCCCTGGTATTCTATTCCTGCTTTGAAAATAAGTTGGGGCATGCCTAGTGTGAGGTCAATTTCATGTGAAATTAGAATTTGACAAAATGCTCTTTTAGCTTTAAATATATAGATACCATAGCAGAAAGTGCATTATCAGTAATTATCGCTCATAGTCTATCTTGTAAATAGACTTATTTTGTGCATCTATATAAATGAATGAAAAATCTTTCCTACACACTCCACAATCAATAGGAAACATGTTCAGTGATCCTTTTTAATTTAATTATGTTTGAAATATAACATCATTAAAATGTATGTATCAGACAATTTTTCTCCATATATCATAATGGAACGGAATTCTTTCGTGTGTCCATGTAAACAAAGTATAAATGCTACACATCTCATTTTCAATAGCAAACATTCTACAATGAATTGCATTACCATAAAAATTACATGGCAATCAGGTTATATTTATGAAAGTTAAAACATGGACAGATTGCTAGAGAGATAAACAAGCCGAATTCATATACTTTTTTGGAAAGTGTTAAAAAGCACTTGATTTTAATGCACAAATTTACAAGCGTAACACCTAATTTCTACTTATAGTAATAAAACAAAGCACCTAAAGAGAACACTGATTTATTATGAAATATTTACAGAGGACATAACAATACATATTTGTCTTCGTTCACAGGAAAATAATCCAGTATTTTCAATTCAGACCTATAAAGACAAAAAAATAAGGTATAACAACATCAAGTCAAATAATGAGACTTTTAAAGGTTATAAATCATCAAACAGCCTGCACATATATTTAAAATTAATTTATAAAGTTTCGATTAAAAAACCCACTTTTAGATAAAACCTGTGTGTTTTTGTTGACGGGCCGAGTGTATAATACAAGTGTGTAGAATAAAAAATTCCCTGACGGCTTGGCCTACAGGCACAAGTAGATTTTGAAGACACAGACCATGGGGCACGTGTTTATTGGGAATTGCAGAAGAAATAACCTTTTTGTCATGATGCAGCAGTTGGGACTGCCCACTTCAAAATCTACCTGTGTCTGTAGGCAGGGATTGTTTTTTTTTTTTTTTTAAATTATTATTATTATTATTATTATTATTATTTTTGCTGTAAGAGTTGGTCCTACAAAAAACTTGTCAATATAAAATTTGTAGATAATATTAAGAGAATTTATAATAAATTTAAGAAAATTTGATATCTTGTGAATTAATAAAATTATGAATTTTTTTCTTCTTAAACCCATATTACTCCCCCCCCCCCCCCTCGTGATACTTTTCTTGTTAGCGATTGGTTGATGAAATTCGTGATACTTTTTCTGTTAGCGATTGATGATATTCACAATATTTTTTCTGTGAGCAGTTGACAAAATACACAATTGTTTTATACATATAATTGATGAAATCTGCAGTTTTTTCTCATGACCGATTGACTAAATCTGCAATTTTTTTAACGGTCAATAGACGAAATTTCCATTTTTTCTTGAGAGATATAGACAAATTTAGAGTTTTTGCTAAAACACATAAACGAAATTCCTCATTTATTTTCACAGATTGATTAACAAATTTCGTAATTTTTTAGAATGTATTGATGAAATTCTCGATTTTTTTTCACTAGCGATTGAAGGAATTCACAAATTTTTTCTGTGAACAGTTGACAAAATATGTGATTATTTTCCATAACCGTTTAATGAAATCTGCAGTTTTTGCCAGTGACAGATTAACAAAATTTGCGTTTTTTCCCCGCGAGATATAGATAAAATTCATAATTGACAAAATATGCACTTTTTTTTTTAAATGATCAGTAGATTTTATAGTTTGAAAAAATGTAAAAGTGATCCGAACAATACTGTGGCACCATTTATTGAGATTGGAAAGAACAATTTTCTTATTTTCAGAAGTAAATTTCTACAAATTTAAAAATCCCAGTGAAAAATGGGAGAAATTCATACTTAAACATAAAAAAAAAAAAAACAGGAGATTGTGCCAGAGTCTCCCACAAAAAACGGGAGAGTTGGCAGCTCTGCCCTACTCATTGGCCAGGGGTCGATGCAGGGTTTTTTTCTTGGGGCCCATTTTGTGAAAAGAAAAGGTTATTTTTGTGAAATTTATTATATTTTTGTGAAAAATAACATTTTGTAACGGAAGTTGAAATCCAGTTAATCAAATTCGAACCAAGCATTTATAAACAAAAACTTTTTAAAATCCTTTTGGTGAAGTTTTCTTCTCTGGTGAACTTGTTTGTTTACAAATTACACATCTTAAAACATCACAAAACAATAAATAAATAATAAATCGCAAGTTTTTACGGAATGGAATTTTGTGAAAGAACTTATTTTAGTAAAGGGAACTTTGTGTAATCATTTTGTCAAATTGATTTTTGTGAAGGGGCCCATTTTGTCAAATTGATTTTTGTGAAGGGGCCCATTTTATTAAATTTATTTTTGTGAAGGGACCCTATATAGGCCCCAAATTTTGCCTGGATCGACCCCTGTTGGCACTTCTCGAATGTGTTCACGAGAATATCTATTTTTCCATGTAATTTTAGTTTTACTCCCACTTTCTTTCTTTAATAAAGAAAATTAATCTATGTATAAGTTGTAAGATTTAAAAAAAAAGTATGATAGTGGTTTGGATAAATGGGCATTTAGTCAACCAGCTAGTATTTCATATTTTATTTTCATATAAGAAAACTAAAGGATGAATAATATAAAATGTATTACCTAAGTAATCATCCATGAGTGTCCCAATAGCAAACTGAAACAGAAAAAGACTAAATTAATATGAATGCACATAATTTAAAACAAATCACAATCTAATAATTTAAAACAAAGCTAAATATAGCTCTGAATCAGTGACATAAATATGTCCATGGGAGCCTATAGCAAAACTAAGGATGTCTATTTCAACTTGGTCACAAATTTCCCTAACTGTTCCAGGTTTTCCCTGGCTTTTCCATACCGATAACATAAAATTTCCAAATGTCAAGCTTTTGATGCATTATATGCAGAAATTAAAATTTCTATTTAACACATACTTAAATTTTACACTTGAAAAAATTACAAGATAACTTCAACAGCCATCCATCTATTTAAAGCTAACCTGCTATTTCGTTTTTCGTGCAAAAATCGCTTTTATACGCATGCGCGAGCATTCAGCCAATCAGCTAAAGGCATTTTTTGTAAACTCCTGTCGAATTGGGCTCTATACGCATGCGTCAGCATTCAGCCAATCAAGTGAGAGGTTGTTACTGTCCCGAGGTCCTGAGACAGATTTGGAGCTAATGAGGTGAAACGCTATTTCCTGTCTAGAGATCTTTAGGAAAGATGATTATGGCGTTAGCAATTTTCAAAGTTTCGAAGTTTGGATTACTATAAATATTAGGTATTTATTCATTTTATCTTTATTTATTTTGTTAATATTGAGTACGAACATAGAAACACATATTTATCTCTGTGTTCATGATTGAATTCTTTGGATATGTTTTGGTTTCGTGTATTTTTTTTTTTTTAATGTCGTATGTATATTTTGCTACTTTAAATTTCTTAAACCAAAAAGTAATGGTCGAGTTTTTATTAGGATTTATAAAGCTGAAATTTACCGTTTTGAATATAATATTACAGATGTTTTAATAGTTGCATTCGGCTGTAAAAATTGACAAAAAATTGATTAAAAATTCGACCAGCAGTTGCATGAAAAAAAAAAAAAGAACTTTCACTAGCATGGACAAATCCAGAAAATTGCTGCGTCGGCAGTTGTGTTTATATGTAACAAAATAACAAAATTCATAGTTTAATCACAATAAAACATCGTGAAATTTATTGAATGGTTGCTGGGAAAAAAATCACAAAATTCAACAACCATTCGGGAAAATATAACAAAATTCTACTAATAACAGGAGCTTCTAAATAGCTTTACCACCTGTGCATTTTGATGATTTTGTTATGATAGTGTGTATGAATGTGTTTTGCATGAAATTTTTTGTTTTGTTGACAATTTTTTTAAAGGTTTTGGAACTTTAGTATGACAATTTATTGGTATTAATACTATTATGTCGGTTAATAGAAAAGCTTTCTAAAGATTGAAATATGATCAAATCTTAACAAAACTTGCAATGATTCAAATGGATTTAGATAGATAATTTTAGTATATGTGTTATATATATGCAGTAGACTATCAATAAACAACAACAAAAAAGTGGCAACTAATTTTCAAACTTTTATATATAATCAAAACTTTTCAATATTTTACAGCCGAATGCAACTATTAAAACATCTGAAATATTATATTAAAAAAATGAAATTTCAGCTTTACCAAGTAAAAAATAAACTACTTAAAAAAAAAAATCCTACTAAAAATTCGACCATTACTTTTAGGTATAAAAATTTTAATGTAGCAAAATACATACAGCATAAAAAGAAGAAAAAATACACCAGAATGTATATAAAGCATGCTTTACAATTATATTATGTGCAGTAAATAATTTCGCAAACAATATACGAAGAATCAAAACATATCCGAAGAACTCGATCGTGAACACAGAAATAGATATGTTGCTATCTTCAATGATTCAATAAAATAAAATAAAGATAGAATGAAAAACTACCTAAAAATATAATAATCTAAACTTGAAACTTAAAAACTCAATCAAACGTGATAAATTGTACACAATTGTCATTATACCAGGTGACAGTCGATGCAGAATTCATTTATATACACTACACACTTTATTGATACGATAACCATTTTGTCAGGACAAAATTAGCACTTGCCTATCAGCGAGCAATATTGAAAATTGGCGATTGACTTTGCCACCTAAAGGGAAAAATAAGCATTCGGCGATAAAACTTTAAAAAACTAGCGATTAAAAATATAGAAAAAACTGGCCAAATGCCGGATTTTCTGATTTTCTTTTTTTGCTTTGCGTTTTTTCTGCATCTGTTTGACAAAATTCATGATTTTTCCTCACCCGATCAATGAAATTAATGATTTTGCCACACCTGATGAACGAAATTTACGATTTTTATGCACTCAATTGAAGAAATTCGTGATTTTTATGTGCCCACTTGACTAATTTGTGATTTCCCTCACCCACTTCACTTGATTAATTAGTGATTTTTACGTGCCTGTTCTTCAAAATTCCTTATTTTTATGCACACGATGGACGAAATTCATGATTTTTACATGCCTGATAAACAAAACTCATGATTTTTACACGCTGGATTAAGGATTTTTTTTTTTTTTTTTGCACTTGACCGATGAAATTAAGTATTTTTATGCACCTGATAGACAAAATTCATGATTTTTATGTGCTGATAGAGGAAATTAATGATTTTTACGTGCCCGATCAACTAATTTCTTGATTCTTATGTGACCGTTTGAAGAATTTTGTGAATTTTAGGTGACCGATAAATGAAACTCATGATTTTTACACGCCCGATTGATGAAAAAAAAATTCTGCACCCGACCGACGAAATTAAGGATATTTATGCTCCCAATAGACGAAATTTATGATATTTATGTACCGATAGATGAAATTAATGATTTTTTCAGTGATCCTACGACATAATTTGTGTTTTTTCTGCAATCATTTGATGAAATTCACGTTTTAACTGCAATCCTTTGACGAAATTCGCATTTTTTCCGCTATCCTTTGACGAAATTTGCGTTTTTCTGTGATCCTTTAATGAATTTTGCTTTTTTTGTGATCCTTTGACGATATTCGCACTTTCTCTGTTGCCTTTTGACGAGATTCATGTTTTTTCAACAATCCTTTCACGAAATTTGTGCTTTTTCAGTGATCCTTTGAAGAAATTTGCATTTTTCACACGATCGTTTATGAAATTCGCGTTTCCCAGCGATTCTTTTATAAAATACATTTTATTCTGCAATTTTTAGATGAAATTTGGTAAAAGATTACGAAATTAAGTATTTTTATGCACCTGATAGACAAAATTCATGATTTTTATGTGCTGATAGAGGAAATTAATGATTTTTATGTGCCCAATCAACTAATTTCAGTGATCCTTTGAAGAAATTCGCATTTTTCAGCGATCCTTTGAAGAAATTCGCATTTTTCTCACTATCGATTATGAAATTCGCGTTTCCCAGCGATTCTTTTATAAAATACATTTTATTCTGCAATTTTTAGATGAAATTTGTTAAAAGATTACGAAATTAAGTATTTTTATGCACCTGATAGACAAAATTCATGATTTTTATGTGCTGATAGAGGAAATTAATGATTTTTACGTGCCCGATCAACTAATTTCTTGATTCTTATGTGATCGTTTGAAGAATTTTGTGAATTTTAGGTGACCAATAAATGAAACTCATGATTTTTACACGCCCGATTGATTAAAAAAAAAATTCTGCACCCGACCGACAAAATTAAGGATATTTATGCTCCCAATAGACGAAATTTATGATATTTATGTGCCGATGGATGAAATTAATGATTTTTTCAGTGATCCTACGACATAATTTGTGTTTTTTCAGCAATCATTTGACGAAATTAACGTTTTAACTGCAATCCTTTGACGAAATTCGCATTTTTTCCACTATCCTTTGACGAAATTTGCGTTTTTCTGTGATCCTTTAATGAATTTTGCTTTTTTTGTGATCCTTTGACGATATTCGCACTTTCTCTGCTGCCTTTTGACGAGATTCATGTTTTTTCAGCAATACTTTGACGAAATTTGCGTTTTTTCAGTGATCCTTTGAAGAAATTCGCATTTTTCAGCGATCCTTTGAAGAAATTCGCATTTTTCTCACGATCGTTTATGAAATTCGCGTTTCCCAGCGATTCTTTTATAGAATACATTTTATTCTGCAATTTTTAGATGAAATTTGGTAAAAGATTACGAAATTAAGTATTTTTATGCACCTGATAGACAAAATTCATGATTTTTATGTGCCGATAGAGGAGATTATGTGCAGAGAGGATAGATTTTTCTCACGATCGTTTATGAAATTCGCGTTTCCCAGCAATTCTTTTATAAAATACATTTTATTCTGCAATTTTTAGTTGAAATTTGGTAATAGAGAGTGATCTTTTGGTGAATTTTTTTTTTTTTTGCTTATATTTCATGATCCTTTCGCATAATTCATGTTTTTCCCTGTGGCCTTTTAACGAAATTCATGTTTTTCCATAATCCTTTGATGAAATTTGTGTTTTTCCCACGATCATTTCATGAAATCGGCAATTTTTTTTTTTGCGAAGATTGATATGTGTAGGCACTGAGTTCTACGGTGTATTGTGCATTCTTTTAAACATGTAACTTATCGGTTCAAAACAATTGATGTAATTCAGAAACAGTTGTAATACTTTTGTGGGAGGGAAGGGGCGCGAATAAAATTAAAAAATGCAGCCATGTCAAAAATTATGGGGGGGGGGGGGGGAAGGCATTTCGCCCACACTGCGCTGAAACTTTTCTAAATTTTGCTGACATCACGCATATGATATATCATTTGAATGGCATGTGACCGCTTTTTCATTTTATGCATCTCCCGTGTCCATCCCCCCCACTTTGCCCCCCCAAGGGTGTACTTTTTAAAATTTTGCACACACCCTTCATGTTACATATCGTTGGAAGGGTCTTTGACTGCTTATTCATGTTATGCATCTTCGGTGTCCATCTGGCCACTCCCCCCCCCCCCCCCCAAGGGTTGCACTTTTCTAGATTTTGTTGACAACCCTCATGTCATATATCATTGGAAAGGTCTGTGACCGCTTATTCATATTATGTATCTCCGATGTCCACCCCCCCTATGCCTCCAAGGGGGTACTTCTCTAAATATTGCACACACCCCTCATGTGATACATCGTTGGAAAGGTCTGTGACTGCTTAATCATATTATGCATCGCCAATGTCCTTCCACCACCTTTGCCCCCCAAAGGGGGCCCATTTCTAAATTTTGTTGACACCCCTCATGTCGTATATCGTTGGAAAGGTCTGTGACTGCTTAGTCATATTATGCATCTCCGGTGTCCATCCCGCCACTTCCCTCCCCCCAAGGGGTGCACTTTTTAAAATTTTGTTGACACCCCTCATGTTATATATCGTTGGAAAGGTCTGTGACTGCTTAGTCATATTATGCATCTCTGGTGTCCTTACCCCCACTTTGCCACCCCAATTGGGGTACTTTTCTAAATTTTGCCAATATCACTCATATGATATATCATTGGAAAGGTCTGTGACTGCTGAATCACAATATGTATCTCCCGTGTCCATCCCCCCACTTTGCCCCCCCCCAAGGGGGTACTTTTCTAATTTTTGCACACACCCATCATGTTACATATCGTTGGAATGGTCTTTGAATTCTTATTCATGTTATGCATCTTCAGTGTCCATCCCGCCACTTCCCTCTCCCCAAGGGGTGCACTTTTTAAAATTTTGTTGACACCCCTCATGTTATATATCGTTGGAAAGGTGTGTGACTGCTTAGTCATATTATGCATCTCTGGTGTCTTTGCCACCCCAATTGGGGTACTTTTCTAAATTTTGCCAATATCACTCATATGATATATCATTGGAAAGGTCTGTGACTGCTGAATCACAATATCTATCTCCCGTGCCCATCCCCCCACTTTGCCCCCCCCCAAGGGGGTACTTTTCTAATTTTTGCACACACCCATCATGTTACATATCGTTGGAATGGTCTTTGACTTCTTATTCATGTTATGCATCTTCAGTGTCCATCCCGCCACTTCCCTCCCCCCAAGGGGTGCACTTTTTAAAATTTTGTTGACACCCTTCATGTTATATATCGTTGGAAAGGTCTGTGACTGCTTAGTCATATTATGCATCTCTGGTGTCCTTACCCTTACTTTGCCACCCCAATTGGGGTACTTTTCTAAATTTTGCCAATATCACTCATATGATATATCATTGGAAAGGTCTGTGACTGCTGAATCACAATATGTATCTCCCGTGTCCATCCCCCCACTTTGCCCCCCCCCCAAGGGGGTACTTTTCTAATTTTTGCACACACCCATCATGTTACATATCGTTGGAATGGTCTTTGACTTCTTATTCATGTTATGCATCTTCAGTGTCCATCCCGCCACTTCCCTCCCCCCAAGGGGTGCACTTTTTAAAATTTTGTTTACACCCCTCATGTTATATATCGTTGGAAAGGTGTGTGACTGCTTAGTCATATTATGCATCTCTGGTGTCTTTGCCACCCCAATTGGGGTACTTTTCTAAATTTTGCCAATATCACTCATATGATATATCATTGGAAAGGTCTGTGACCGCTGAATCATAATATGTATCTCCCGTGTCCATCCCCCCCCACTTTGCCCCCCCAAGGGGGTGCTTTTCTAAATTTTGCACACACCCATCATGTTACATATCGTTGGAATGGTCTTTGACTTCTTATTCATGTTATGCATCTTCAGTGTCCATCCCGCCACTTCCCTCCCCCCCAAGGGGTGCACTTTTTAAAATTTTGTTGACACCCCTCATGTTATATATCGTTGGAAAGGTCTGTGACTGCTTAGTCATATTATGCATCTCCGGTGTCCTTACCCCCACTTTGCCACCCCAATTGGGGTACTTTTCTAAATTTTGCCAATATTACTCATATGATATATCGTTGGAAAGGTCTGTGACCGCTGAATCATAATATGTATCCCCCGTGTCCATCCCCCCCACTTTGCCCCCCACAAGAGGGTACTTTTCTAAATTTTGCACACACCCATCATGTTACATATCGTTGGAAGGGTCTTTGGCTGCTTATTTATGTTATGCATGAGTGGTCCATCCCGCCACTCCCCCCCCCCCCCAAGGGGTGCACTTTTCTAAATTTTGTTGACACCACTCATGACATATATCGTTGGAAAGGTCTGTGACCGCTTAATCATATTATGTATCTCCTATGTCCCCCCCCTTTGCCTCCAAGGGGGGTACTTTTCTAAATTTTGAACACACCCTTCATGTGATATATCGATGGAAAGGTCTGTGACCGCTTAATCATATTATGCATCTCCCGTGTCCATCCCTCCTCTATAAAGTTCATCAAGAGACAGCAAAAAAAAAAAAAATCTCATTTTCCATTCAATCGTTGCAATTGGCGAGTGTGACTATTAAGTTTGGCAATAAAGTCAATCACCAAATTTCAGTATTACTCGCTGAGTGGTGAATGCTAATTTTTTGCTATATTACAAACTGTATTTAGATGCACTATAATGACAAAATCGTTATTGGATCAGTAGATGGAAAAGTGTGTAGTGTATATAAATGCCTTTTGCATTAACTGACATCTTATAATGACAATTGTGTATGATTTATCACTGTTGTGCCATGGTTTTCTATGTACTGGCACAACAGCGCTAAATGCGTCAGATTTATTTATTTAAATTATTCGGCAAAAGTTTCAAACATTTTAAAGCAGCTATGATATTTATTTTTATGGTACTGTCAAGTTGTTTGCCGTCAAATTTTGACGGGTTCCATCTAGTTTTCTATTATTCGAAAATTAATGTATTCTTTTGTAAAGCATACAATATTATTTATTCGATTAATTGCAATATGTGTAAGATGGAATATATTGGTCAATCATGTAATCCACTGCACTTCAGAATCAATCAACATAGACAGGATATTATAAAAAATAATTCTATAAATGTTGAGCATATGCACTTTAGACAACATGACTTTAAAGATATTACTATTAAAATCCTGAGTATGCACAAAAATTTCAGTGATAGACTACTTTATGAATCCATTTATATCAAATCCCGTAACTCTTTATATCCTTATGGTCTAAATTCTAAGTTATTTAATCGCACAAACATTGTTTATACAAATACTAATAAACATGAACATTATACTAGCACTTATGCTAATTTAAATCATAAAGTAAATACAAAAACTACACGTACAAAAAGGGGTAAATATGGTACTAATACACAGTATATTTCTAGTAATGATATTATACAGCAATTATCTAATATGGAAAATGAATTCACTAATACTTTCAATTGGTTTGATATAAGGAAACATATTTTTTCGATCAAAAATAAAAATCTTAATAATTATTATAAAGTATTTTTAACATTAAATTTATCACCACATTTTAGTGATGTATATTTTGATCTTCTATTATATAGAATTAATCAACTTAATGTAAAAATTTCAAAAAATACTTATAAAAAAACTAACAATACTCAACTTATAATCACTTTTTCCAATATAGTACTTAATAAAATTAATATACACAATGTAATTAATAACAATAACAAATTCCCCATAAAAAATTTTACAATACATAAATCATACAAATACAATGTTACACTTGGACGTAGAATTTTCAATTACAATAATTTTGCAAAATTTCTTACATCAAATGATAAACCTCCGTGCTTATGTAATAATCCTAGTTTTAGTAATTATGTAGATAAGGTACATGGTCACATTATTACAGGGGATATTAATATTGTCGAGAATGATTATCTGCGCAGTTTTATGACTAATGGGACTAAATTTCGAACACCATCATGTTATAATATTTTTTCTATATTAAAACAATTTAATCTGGATCTTGACCTTTTTATATATAAAATTTCAATAGATTATAATAAACCCATTGAATTTTTTAAAGAATGGAAATTAAATGTATTAAGTAATTTAAATGTTGAACTTTTCAGAAATATGGAAAATTTTAATTTTAATGTTAAACAACTAAATAGTGAAATAAAGAATTTACAAAACAAATTTATTATTACTTATGTTGATAAATCACCAAACAACTATGCTTTCATCTGCAAAAAATATTATTCACAGCTAATATCTAATGCAATAAATACAAGTTTAAATTTTAAAAAAACTAATTTTAATACAATTATTAATAATCGACATATATTTCAATATTATAAATTGCTAAAAATTAAAAATTACAACTTTAATTATCCATACATTGTTGTTATACCTAAATTTCATAAAACTCCTATAAAATTTAGAACTGTAACTATAGGCTGTAATACGTATAATAATAATGCAAGTAAATTTCTATTAACTATTCTCACTAAATTGTTTGAACTTACAAAACTAAAAGATAATTTGTTTAGCATAAAAAATAGTTTTCAACTTGTCAATAATATAAAAAATTTAAATAACATAACTTACATGAAGACGTTTGACTTTAATGACTTATTTAATAATATTGATATCAAGGATATGTTCAGGATTGTCAATTTATTATACAAAGAATACAAGGATTCCATAAAATTAAAAAATAATATTTCTTTAAATTACTTTAAAACTTTAACTAGATTTATTCTACATCATAATTATATTGTTTTTAATGAGAATATATATATTCAATGCTGTGGATTACCACAGGGTGGTATTGTTTCTTCAATTCTTGCAGAATTATATTTATATTATTATGAACGTAATTCACATATTGCTAATTGTAAAATGTACCGTTATATAGATGATATAATTGTCTTCTATTTTAATAATAATTCAAATTATTTACTACCAATAAAATATCATAAAAATTTAAATTATAGTTTCAACCTTATGGTAAATAATGAAATTAATTTTCTTGATCTTAAGATAATTCTTAAAGATAATAAAATTTTGTTTGACATTTATGACAAAAGAAATGATTTTACATTTAAAGTTAACTTATTTACTAATTATAAGTCTTGTATACATAAATCAGTATTTGTAAATATTTTACTAAATTTTGCACATAGAATAAACAATCTTTGTTCTAATAATTTTAAAACTCAAAATTTAAAACTTATTCTTCAACATGCAGTAGAATATGGCTATCCCTTTTATTTAGTTAAGTCAATTTTACGAATATAAATTTTGCTTTCATTGGGGTTTATATGTTTGCACATTCTATCTGTTAAAACACTTACATTTTGATTACTGATATATTTGGCTAAAGAATGAATTCCTTTATGTGAGAGCTGAGTGGGAATATTTTGGTTAAATATCTTTTATTAATTAAAAAATTTAAATAGTAAATTCTAATTTTTTTTCTTTTCTAGGGAGAGAACTTTAAATATAATATTGTTCCAATAAGTGCGTTGCCATATTGGAGATTTAATGTTTTTTTTTTCCCTTGCCAGGTAGAGAACATTTAACAATTTAGTTAAATGCTTTTTTATTTTTTATTTTTTGCAAGATATTAGATTCAATACGTGAGGTTAACATATTGGAAATGTTTGGTTATTTTTAGCTATCAGTGTGTGAAATCTGATTTTATTTTTCAGAATAAATAATAAATAATATTTAGCAAGATGTTAGTTCCATTAAGTGTGTGTAGCCATTTTGGTATTTCTTTTAAACTTGCATTGTTATTTATAAAATGAAAATCTAATTTTATTTTTCAGGGTTAGTAAAATTTTGCAAGATGTTAGTTCCAATAAGTGCATGTAGTCATATTGGTAAATCTTTTAAGCTTGCATATAATTATTTATAAAATGAAAATTTAATTTGACTTCTACAATAATATTTTAGATTTTATGGGTTTATTTATGTTTTGAAATTATTTAAATGTTGACATATGTAAAAATAAATAGATAAAATAATTTTATACTGAAAATTTACTTAATCAAAATAATTAATAGTTATTTAGATATTGTTTTAATCTTTAACTAGATGACAGCACCATATAATGATTTTAAAAAAACTATTACTATTATTCTTTAGTATTATTTTTTAGTTATTGTTTATTATAAAACCAGATGGCAGCACCATATAAATTTTCACAATTTTTTTTTTCTCTTTTAACTGAAAACTTGGAATACAAGTGAAATTTTTAAATATTCCAATAATATAATATATATATTAAAATTATTTAAGTTAAAAAATATTTTTAGTAAATGAATTTATAGTTTTTATATTATTTATTTGTATTTTTATATTTTAAATTAGAAATAGTTAAAATCACAATGGTTAAATTAATAACTGCTACTTTTAGAAAATTAACTGTAATTTTAACTTGTACGTTTGAATTCACTTATTCACTTTACCATGTGCTTAGCACAAAACATTTTTGGCTTCGGATTCTGGACAAATTTATGTTGTAATGTATAGATTTTCTTTGTCTTCCTTTGTATTTATTTGTTTATAAATGGATTTATTTTCTTCCGTTTGATTTGTAGTGTTCTATTTTCAAAGGTATCCTTTTTTTTTTTTTTTTTTTTTTTTTTCCCAATTTTTTTCCAATGATTGTTAGGGCTTGGAATTGTCACAAAATTTTGACTTTAAGCTTGTGACAGTTACAGAAAACAATCATTCTTTGCTTATAATGTGGTTTCCCAGCCCTTGAAAAAGTAAATTACATTATAAGCTTGCATTTGTGTTTTTTTTTTTTTTTTACTTATGTTTCACTTTTTGAATAAATACTTCATTTGTTAGGACTATGTTTTATAATCTGTAATTTGACATAGCTATTTGGGATAATAATTTCATTGCATTTGGTCAGTTATTTCTGTTTCAATGGTTAATTTTTGCAATAAGTTTTTATATATATATATATACATATATATATATTAAATAATGAAATTTTTGAACTAAAATAAAGGGAATTGATACTGTTTACCAGAAACATCTTAATAATTAGTAAAATAATCCAGTTAAAGCAAGTAAAGGTAATGTTTGATTTTACGATTTATATTTTCTTCTGGGATATTCCATTACATAGATTTATCAGGGTGTCTTTCCAGATCAGCAATAAATTTCCCTGACTTTTCCAGGTTTTCCATACCAATGAAAAACTAGTCGTTAGGGGCCACCGTAATACTTACCCATCATGGATATGCATAATGTAAAATATTAAAATAAAAATGTGTAAACTACTTATAAAATGCATTGCAGTTCAAATAAAATCGTGGCTTGATGACGTCATAAACTTTAAAGGTTCAATTAGTGAATTGCTTGAAAGAGGTTTTTCCTTATAACTCCAAAAATAATAATCCTATTAACTAGCGGTTTATTGCATCTGATTAAGCGTCAAATTTCCAATTAAAATATACCTTTGAAGTGAAATTTGGATGAAATACAGGGTCATGAAAAATCGAAGAGTGTGGCAAATAGGATTCCAAATATCTTGGCAACTAATTATCCGATCGACTTCATGCTTCATGCAAAATTTGTGTTTTTTTTATTGTCTTTTATATTCCTTTCTTAAAATAAACAATTTCGAAAATTTTTATATACCTTTTATCAGAACGAATATTTCGAGAGTCCGAAAAAAATAGTTCCGGTTAATCGAGGTTATTGAAATGAAATAGACTTCTTCCCATTATTACATACTAAGTACATACCAAATTGCAAGTCTCTATCTCAATTTTTTCGGGAGATAGAGCGTTTACAGACACACAGATGGACGGCAAATTTTTTTTCTAAAAATATGTTTTTCGGAATCTCCAGTGTCTGAAACGTGTAAATCAGTAAAAAAATTTTTTTCGATTTTCAAAACGATTACAAGACTTACCCTATACTACGTATGATGGGCAAGTAAAAAGCTTCTAGATATCAAGATTTTGTAATGTTACACACACACACACACACACACACACACACACACACACACACACACACACACACAAAAAAAAATTGAAAAGTTGTGAATTGGAAAATGGAACTTTCACAATTGAATTTTTTTGCATAATTTACAAATTGTTTAACATTAAGATATTTATTTCACGGCTAATGATTGCTTGACGCTCTGGTATTTCTTAAAAGGTTTTTTTTTTAACATGCTAAACATTTTGCATATACACACTTTTAGCATATGCATGACATTCCTTATCACACCAGTCACAGTTAAATAGATTGCTTTGACACAAAATACAAAAGAATTCAGCTTCCAAACAAAGATAAGTTGTTTAAAATGGTCATGCATTTTTAAAATTGATACCCAAAATGCACATACCATATATACTCACGTATAAGTCGAGAAATTTTGACCTAAAATTGTCTTATGAAGAGGTGTGGGGTCGGCTTATATGCGGGTCACATTTGTGAAGAAAAGTTGTAAGCCATACAGCTTTCTGAATGGCATAACAGCGCATGGGAGGAAAAGGGGGGGAAGTCAAAATACGTGATTTAAAGCACTTGTGCGAGAGAGACAGGAGAAGGAAAATTGACCTTGACTCCGTTCATTTATTCACGCTTTTCTCTCTGACTAGATAATTCTAATCTTCTTTGCTCTAGTAAGTGATCATTTGGTTATGTAAGAGATTTTTTCCTTTATTGCATTCTTGCTTTTAGCAAAATGGAAACTTTAAAAACCAAACGTGCTGCACATGGTGCTTCTTTCAAGTTAAAAGTCGTGAAGTATGCTGAAGAGTATAACAACTGTGCCGCAGCTAGACAGTTTGGAATAAATGACAAACAAGTGAGAGAATGGCAGAAAAAACTGACTTTAAATGCTATGCCAAAAACCAAAAAAACATTGAGAACGGGAATAGCTGCATTTCCTGAAATGGAGAAAGAATTAAATCAAATGGATTATGCAATGTCGCGAAAGTGGTTGTATAATCACGTGAACTGGAATACGATTACAAGCATTAAAAATGTCTAAGGATGACAAATTCAAGGATAAGAAGCCAGAAACATTTTTTGCATCAGCTGGATGGTTTTGACGATTTATGAATCGTTATGGACTTTGCTTTCGCCAAAGAACTAAAATCCCCCAAAAGCTACCAAAACAGTGCGAAGAAAAAATTTGAATCTTTCCAAAAGTTTGTCATTGGTCTTCGAAAAAAGAAAAATTTTGATTTATCGCAAATAGGAAACATGGACGAAACACCTGTTATTTTTGATTTACCCAGCAATAAAACTGTAGACTCAATTGGCAAAAAATCTGTGTTGATCAAAACTACAGGTCACGAGAAAACTCGTTTCACCATTGTTTTATCTTGCTTAGCAGATGACTCCAAATTGCCCCCAGTAATTATATTTAAGAGAAAGAAAATTCCATCTAATGTAAAATTTCCCACTGGAGTAATTATCAGGGCACAAAAAAATGGATGGATGGATGAAATAGGAACCATTGATTGGCTGGAAAATGTGTGGAGCAAAAGACCCGGAGCAGTATTTAAGAAACCATCGATGCTTGTATGGGATACATTTAGCACTCATACGACCGACGAAGTGAAAGAAAAAGTTAAACTAAATTCGTCGATGGTTGTTATACCAGGTGGACTCACATCACTGTTGCAACCACTTGATGTTTGCATCAACAAACCATTTAAAGATAGATTATGAAAATTTTGGATTGAGTGGATGTGTTCGCCAGATGTACAGAGAACAAAGAGTGGCAATTTAAAAAAGGCGGGAATCGATGTTATTGCCTGTTGGGTCAAAGAGGCGTGGATGTCAATTCCAAGTGATATAATTGTTAAATCATTTAAAAAGTGCTGTAGTAGCAATGCGATGGATGACACTGAGAACGATTTCATCAACGAATACGATGATGAAAATTCATCAGGTCCTGAGTCAGATTTTTATGACGAAGAAGCAACAGAACAGGACTTCATCGAACTTTTTGGTAATTCAGAAATTGATTCCGAATCTGAGTGAGCCATTTGATGTTTCTTAATTTTTTAGGTTATTAATTTTGCTTGTTTAGTGTTTTAATAAAAATGTAAATTTTGTTCGAAAACATTTGAATTTTTTTTTTTTTTGTCTTTGGAATTTTTTAGGGTCGGCTTATACACGGGTAAGAATTTTACCAATATTTTGTCCTTCAAAATAGGGGGGTCGGCTTATACGCAAAAGGGCTTATATGCATGTATGCTTATATGCATGTGAGTATATATGGTGTATTAAATTTTACTGAATATATATTTTCTTAATTTTTTTTACCTTACTAATATAAAGATATTGACAAATTATTTTTTTCATATAATATATTAAACAGCCTCATTAGTAATTAGAATATAATAAAAATGGTTTATTTAGAACTCTAAATAGATAACTAATTGATATAAATCTGTCAAAATAATTTTAAACACATCTTTTCAATAATCATGCATCCTTTGTGAATGTCTTATGGTCATTATTTTCACAGAAATTAGCAATGACTATAAATAACTAAAGCACACATTTAAACTGGATAAATTTCATTCGAAATGTGCTAGAATTATCAACTAAATTAGCAAAATAATAAATTTTCAACAGACACAGTTAAAACTAACATTCAAACATAAGAATTTCATAAAGTGAACTCAGCTAAACAAGTCTATACTTGATTTCCGTGTTATGGAAAGAGTACACTAAAGTTCCAATTAACTGAATTCCAACTATCCAGAATGTCAAATATCCAGATTGATGTCAGGAAATAGGAAACAAGATTTTTTTTTTTTTACTTAGTAAAATGCAAATTGTATGCAAATTTTCACAAAATTTTCCCAATTATCTGGATTTTTTGCACACATGGATTATGTGAGAACACATTAGTCCAGATAATTGGAGCTTTACAGTTGCACTACACTGCACCACTATAGTTTTCACAAATATCAGAGAGTGAAACACAACAAAGATTTAAACCTTTGTGGCAACTGTATGTACATCTTACCAGATGAAAAATGTTACATAATAATTACTCTAAAAATTATTAAGCTCTTATAAGAATTTCTCAAATGTGAGGAAATTAGGTTTTGAAAAATGTCTAAAATTATTTCAAATGTAAAAAAATTCGAATAATTGAAAATTCAGTAAATAATAACTAAAAAAAAAAAAATATACAATAACCATTTTATATAGCTTAGTTGTTGAGTGACCAGAAAAAATACAATATATCCAAATACACCATATAACAGAAGACCTTTAAAAATTAAGAAAGCAATCAACCTACAAGTAATCGTTTTATATTTATTTACATAATGTTAGTTTATATGCATGTTAAATTTTTCTTAATAAAACTAATGACACACTTTACTACAATAGATACAAATAAAAGTTATTTAAAATAGCACAGGTAAAAATATTTTTTGTTTTTGGAGTGGGGGTGGGGACAAAAAAAAACAGTTGATATAAGATACAGTAATCCCTCAACATTCGCGAGTTTTGATTATTCGCGAATCTGGAAATGCGGAAAAATGTAATATTCGCGAGAATCTGACTTGATTATTCGCTATTTTTTTATGTTATTATTATTATTATATCTTTCTTTTTAAGAATTTATAGCCGTTAAAGATTATTTCCCTTGTGTTTTCTTAGTATCTATTTACAAATGAATTTTCAGTTGTCAATGAAAAAGGTACGAGTGTCGTAGGAAAGCAAAACAATAACAGCAGAATACTCAATTGCAATGGGGACATTAGAAGTGGTACTATAATGTAACGGCCTCTTCAATCTATTAATTTAAAATGTGCAGGTCCTCGTAGAGATGGAACTGAAACTACTCTTTGATGGAAAAAAAAGGAATTCTGAAGAATTTAGCTGTATTTAAATATCGTATTTTAATATTCCATCGCAGACATTGCATCACCCACTAATACATTATCATATATTTGCGAATAGAGAGGATAAAAATTGTTTATACAAAAACCTATATTTTTTTTTATCTGTAATTATTTCTTCAGTCAGTTAATTTGAATTATATTCAATAAATAAATTCCATATTTATTAATATGTGTGTGTACATTCACCTTCTAAATATATTTATGCATAACGTATTGTTAATAGTATATATATCCTTTTGTTTTCTGAAATGCTGCGCCACTCTAATTAAAATTCTATAGAATGTAACTCCTTTTTCACTGCAGAGAGATAGATTCAACATTCGCGAGATTTTCCTGGAACGTAACCCTCGCGAATGTTAAGGGATTACTGTACTGTATAGTTTAGATAAATACAGGTAGTGAAGAACCATTAAATGTTTATGTGTGATAGGTCTATTAATCTATTTTCTGTTTTTGAAAATAGACCAAATTAAATTCTTCAAATTTATTTCGGTGCTAGTGAAGACATTGCAGTCAAATGCAATGCTCTGCAATACACCTACTTAAAGATTAGTAGAGAATATTCGATTATTACATAATGTTCAGTCAGCTCTCTCCCCGTCCTCACACACACATACTTAAAACAACATCCCCTTTATATATTAAAAGAAAAAAGAAACAGCCATTTAACTGGAAATTTTGTATTCTTTTAATTTATGTTGAACAACTAAATTTTCAAAAAGTTATTAATTGTAACCTATAAATTTGTTAACAGAAATCAATTTCAGGAAGCTTCAAATATGCAAATCCAAAATTACAGCTCATTTTATCACATAGTTTTTGAAGTACACTTAAAAATCTACCTGAATTACAGTCTTTTATGTAACGATTACAGAGGAATTCCAAACTTTAAACTTTCATAACCCAAGGTAAAATTTACTGAAAAACTTAATACACTGTCAAAATTAGAAGTTGGTAGAGAAAATACCAGAGTTTGGAACAATTTCCATATAAAACCTACTACACTTAATATATATATATATATATATATATATATATATATATATATATATATATATAATTGAAAGAAGACATAATTTCATGTTGAATAACTATTACTGTTTTTTTCCAGGACAATTTGGTGATTAAAACTCTTTTTGGTCGACTGCACATTAAAGGAACTATTATGTCATAAGAGCATAGTAGAAAAGGAAAGTGAAGAACCATTCATTGAAAGTTTGTTTATGTGTGATAGGTCAATTAATCTATTTTCTGTTTTTGAAAATAGACCAAATTAAATCCTTCAAATTTATTTTGGTGCTAGTGAAGACATTGCAGTTATACTTCAAATGCAATGCTCTGCAATACACCTACTTAAAGATTAGTAAAGTATGTTCTAGGTATTATCACATATGTTTAGTCAGCTCTCTCCCCATCCTCTCCAACACACATACACTTAAAACAACATCCCTCTCATATATTAAAAGAAAAAAAGAAACAGCCAATTTAACTGGAAATTTTGTATTCTTGTAACTTATGTTGAAAAAATAAGCTTAGGGGGTCATTTTCAGACTGAAATTGTATCAAACTCTGAAATTTACAATAAACACCCAATTTTGACACCATTTTTTTTCTTCCAGTAAATTTTATCCTAAGATATTAAACTGGAAGTCATTCAGCCACCTAGTTCCGGAATTATGCAGGTTTAAAGTTAAAAATTCCTAATGTTAAATTCCTCTGCAATTGTTACAAAAGAGAAGCAATGCAAGTAGATTTTTTTAAGCATAACTCAAAAACACTTGGTGGAATGAGCTATAATTTTAGCTCATATTTTTATAATTTATTTTTATAGTTTTATATAATTTTAGCTTGCATATTTGAAGCTTCTTGAAATCGATTTCTGTTAATAAATTTATAGGTTACAATTAATAATTTTTTCGAAAATTTAGTTAAAAAAATATATATATTGTTAAATTAATTTATGAAAAAATATTTATTGTAATCTACAAATTTTTTAAGCAGAAATCAATTTCAAGAAGCTTCAAACATACAAATCCAAAATCAGCTCATTTCACTAAGTTTTTGAATTACGCTTACAAATCTACCTGCATTGCTGGCTGTTATGTAATAATTACAGAGGAATTCCAAACTTTAAACCTTCATAATTTCTGAACTTTTTGCCAGAATGACTTTCTGTTTTACATCCCAAGGTAAAATTTACTGAAAAACTAAGCACACTGTCGAAATTGGATGTTCATATAGAAAATTCCACAGTTTGGAACAATTTCGATATGAAACCTCTTATAATTAAATCAATATTAGTAAATTATACAATTGTATAATTACTTTACAATTAATTGTTTTACTAATTAATTTACTATTAATTGTATAATAATACCATCATACAATTAAAGCAATATTAGTTTTTACTTCCTACACTTTATTTTTTTTTAACGTAAATTGAAAGACAATTTCATGTTGAATAACTATTACTGTTTTTTCAAGGACAATTTGGCAATTAAAATGTGTGGGGCGTTCTCTTTTTGGTCGATTGCACATTAGAGGAACTATTATGTCATAACAGTAGAGTAGAAAAGGAAAATGAAGAACCATTCATTGAAAGTTTGTTTATGTGTGATAGGGCTATAAATCTATTTTCTGTTTTTGAAAACAGATCAAAATAAATCCTTCAAATTTATTTTGGTGCCAATGTAGGTATTGCATTTATACTTCAAATGCAATGCTCTGGGAAGCACCTTCTTAAAGATTAGTAAAGAACACTTTATCATTATGTAGATACAGTAAAACCAATAAATAGCAATCAAAACTGGATCATGGAAAATGTGATGGTATTTAAGAAGTCCAATATTTTAAAAACTTATAATTATATCAAAATAACAGACAAGTTTTAATTTTGTATTTTAAAGATACATTATTTTGCTTAGTAGCAAAGAAATTACTTAATATAGGGTGGTCTTTCCCTGATTATAAAAAAATATTACGAAATAACCATTGAATGTAAGACTGTAAAATTTGTATTATAAAGTCATATTCTTAAGGGTTTTTTTCTTCTGGATGGATGATCCTCTAGACATATGGCTTGGTCAATCCAAGGCCCCTTTGAAAAGCAAACTGAACATAGTTTACACAAAAATCCTTCACCTGACACACTGTAATAAAACCATTTATTAAATTTTTCATAATTTTTGAATATTCAGGAGATTTCCACACAAGATCAGATCACAGATGCTATGTCTAGTGTGACAGCCCAAATGTTGGGCAATAACGTGGTGAGAAATGGAATACTGCTTTGCCATTCTTCGAGCTACCAAGGGTGCTCACATCGAAATTTACTGACGTAAGTACTTGTATCGAAAACATCATTAATGTTTTTACAATATACTGAAACAAGTAACATTAGTTTTTCTGCAATAAATTATTGTAATCAGGGAAAGACTTTATGACTATCCTGTATATTTTAATGAATACCTTTTTGCTTAGTTGTCAAATTAAAAAATATATATATATTTAATTTTACATGAAGTGCTAAAATCTTATTCAGTTTTGCTAAGATTTAAACACTTAAAAATATAAATTAAACGCATATTTTAGAAAAAAGTTGACAACTAAGAAAAAAAAAAAAAAAAAAAAAAAGGAGACATTCTTTAAGAACAAAACAAAAGTTAAAAATATTAATTTCCTGAGGAGATATTTTAAAAATAAAATGCATCCTACGCCCATTAACATTAGCAAGAAATCATTAAATAGATAACACAGATTTCTAAAAAAAAATCAGCATTTTAGATTTGTTAGCTTTTGAAATATAGGAAAAATTGAATATATATATATATATATATATATATATATATGAAATATTGATGTAGAAATATTATTATTTTATAAACTATGTTTTATTTTAGTTATAAAAGTTTTAATTTGTGAAACCAATCAATTTTTATAGCAAATTAATGAGTTATTTGAGTAATTGTAGTATGATCCAATGGATTGCCCTGTAGGCGTTGCATTTACAGTACTTTAAAAATTCAATAAATTATCAAGTAATATTAAATATAAATTATGAAATACACGTAAATTACATATTTTTACCAATGTATTGCATTTAAAATTGTTCTATGATTGTTATTTCAGTATAGTTTTATTGAAGGGTCAAAGTTCTAGCCGTTCCAGTAGGTAAGATTTTTCCACCATTCTTGTATTAAATATATTTTTTTGGATGGCTGTTATTTGGAATTCATTATTCAGGGGTAAGATCAAATGTTAGTACAACAAAAGAAATCTGGTTCCACCAAAAGATTGCCTTGAGCTCGGGGCTTGTCCCGACCATATGCCACAAGCGGGTCCTCAAGGTGGGTGACGTCCTTTAGAGATTACCATTCAGGGGTCGATGCAGGGTTTTTTGTCTTGGGGCCCATTTTGTGAAAAGTAAAAGTTATTTTTGTGAAATTTATTATATTTTTGTGAAAAATAACATTTTGTAACGAACGTTGAAATCCAGTTAATCAAATTCGTATCAAGCATTTATAAACAAAAACTTTTTAAAATCCTTTTTCTGAAGTTTTCCTCTCTGGTGAACTTGTTTGTTTACAAATTACACATTTTAAAACATCACAAATCATAACTAAATAATAAATAGTAAGTTTTTATGGAATCTAATTTTGTGAAGGGGCCCATTTTATCAAATTGATTTTTGTGAAGGGAGCCATTTTATTAAATTCATCTTTGTGAAGGGACCCTAAATAGGCCCCAAATTTTGCCTGGATCGACCTCTGCCATTGTTAAAAGGTTTCACTGTGTGTAGTAGAAAAACAGAAAGGCAGTGAAGAACCATAAAATGCCTAATAAATCTATCTTCTGTTTTGGAAAATAGATCAAATTATATCTTTCAAACTTATTTTGGTGCCAGTGTAGACATTGCAGTTATAATTCAAATGAAATGCTCTGGGAAGCACCTACTTCTTAAAGATTATTACAGAATATTCTATTAATATGTATATGTACATTTAACAAACATTTCGGTTAAAAGATTGTAGTTAAAAAACAAAAAAAACAAAAATAAACAAAATACAATGTCAGATTTATGCAGCGGTCTGTTCATATGAAAATTGGGTCCATTTACGGACCTTTCCCCAAATTTGATCTCAGAAAAAACAGCCTAAACGCAAATATTTTCCCACTAATTTTGTAAGATATCTAAAGTGTATTGATAAATTAAATTAATTCTTATTTTGAAAATATTTTATTGATTCTGTTTATTTAATACATTCTTTTAAATCAATGGCTATTCTCCTACTAATTTTATATTATTGGAGCGTGAAGTAAAATTAGAAGACGAAATTATTCCTTATTTTTTTAAAATTTAACACTCAAAAACTGTCAAAATTATTTTTAATACCCTATCATTGCATTACAAGCTAATGTAAACTTTAAAAAAAAAAAAAAAAGAAAAGAAAAGAAAAGAAAGAAAAAGAAAATCAAGTTTTTTTCCCTTTCTTTTGGCTAATAATGTAGAAATCAAGTTTCTAAAATTTAACCAATTTTTGTGATTTAAAAACAATAATAAAATCAAATGCTGAAAAAAAAAACAAAAAAAAAAAAACACCTGAACACATTTTTTTTATTAGACAAAACAGTGTCACTGATTATGTCGACTAGGGAGGAAGGGGGGGGGGGGGGGGGGGGGCTTAAAATTGCCAGGTATCAATTATCAATTATTGTTGCCAACCATGTTTGTTTAACCAGACAGTGTAAAACACCAAAAACTTTGAAAACTGAACCTGTCTTAAACATGAAACACTCATAGTACTGCTGGAAGGAATACCTAGCTGTGTAAAACTGGATTTTATACTGGTTTTCACAGGTTTTACAGCATCATCTTTTTTAAGGAAAATGTTCAACAAATTTGTCAAATCTAAAGAAATTTAGAAGCTTTTCTTTCTCCTCTTTTTTGGAGATGGGGCATATTTTCCTTACTTAGCGAGCGAGGGCCCTGAACAAAATATTTACTATTATAAATAAAAACCCATTTTTTAAAATTATTAATGAAGCATTTTTGATTGGCACAAAGATATTTAAGCATTTTTTTAAAAGTTTAATTAGAAGTAGGTAAAGTTTGGACACACAGAACTAAGAGGAGTTAAAAAAGCAGGTTTTAATTCCAATGCACAATTCATAGCCTATTTTATTCCACTGGTTGAACTACTTTTTTTTTTTTTAATCTAAAACAAGTTTATATGTTATAGTTTTTTTTTTTTTTTTTTTTTGTAACACAGTTATTATTATTTTTTTAATGTGATTTAAAATCTGCAAAACCTCTGGTTTTAAGCAGCACAGATTTGACAGAGCATACTGCATTTGATTTTTAGAGTTACCGTATAGTTTACCCTCCCTCCCACCCTCTGCATAGCTCAAACCAACTAATGAGTATCTAACCAGCAGCGGTAGAATTGATAATAAAAAAAGTCACTGGTTCCATGGACAAGTAAGCATGAGAATTTACTGGTCTGCAGTCATCATCACTGGTCCGCTACATAAAATTCTATTAAGTCCCTTTAAACTTTTGTGACCCCCCCCCCTTAATAATTAAAATTATTAATTAGATATTTTATTTCCAATTATTTATTTCAACTAAGGTTTAATGCAATTTTTTTTTAATAAAATAGAATTGTGTGATTTGTGTTTGGTTGTGGTTTTCTCAGGGACGGGAAAGTTTACGCTTACCTGTCAGAGAAGGGAAAAAAGTTACTGGTCTTGAGGACCACAAATTTTTCAAATTAGTGGTCCGATTGAATTTTCGGTAGTCTCGGACCACCAGATCACCAAGGATTTCGAACGCTGCATCAGTCAAAATTTATCCAAAGCATTTGGGTTTGTCTCCGATATCTGTATAGCAATTTGATCTCAATGAATCAACAAAGTGAAGTTCTAATGGCAAAAACAAATCAAGGAAGGAACAACCCAGGAAAAACATAACTTACTATGTCTGTAGCATCCACTCTTGTTCCGACAATCTTCAACCTTATTTCATCGTCTTGCTGGATGACGACTTCCTGGAATTTATTTAAAACTCATTAACAAAATACTTAGTACAACCTTGCTTAAGTGAACAATTAAAATTACAGAAATTAACAACTACACATTACATAGTAGATTGGTTTCTTGAATGTGGGTGAAAACTAAAACCATGAAACTCACAATACTCATTTTAAGCACCCCCCTAAATTTCCAAAAGGGGACTACATTTCATTGTTAATAAAATACTTAAGAGGCTGTTGTTCTCAAATCCAAAATGACTACTTTTTGACATATTTTTGAATTCATTTTTATTTGCAAATGCATGAAATTGGAAGAGGGCTCTTAACAACAACAACAAAAAAACACCTATAGTTGTATGACAAGAATCGCTTATAACTTAAGATGTAATTAATTTATCAGAGAATGAAAATGTTCTATTCTGAATCACTTTAATAACTATGCTACTTAAAATTGAATCCATGAGTGTGTCAGAAAACTTTACGTTGTTTTATTGGGGATCACCTGAATACAGCAATTCTTAACACTCAGCTAAAATTTAAGAAATTAATAACTGCATAAATAAAAAACACTATATATATATATATATATATATATATTACCAATTTTTACAAGCAGACATTATATAGATAGTCATTAAAAAAATAGCCAACAGTTTTCCTAAAAACCATCACTACACAATAACGTTTTCATCTCCAGTTCGAAGCTTTCTTAGTTGTAAGTGCAAACACCTCTGTCACAGAGGTGTTTGCATTTACAACTGATGATGCTTCGAACCGGAGATGAAAACGTTATTGTGTAGTGATGGTTTTTAGGAAAACTGTTGGCTATTTTTTTAATGACTATCTATATAATGTCTGCTTGTAAAAATTGGTAAAATATATAAAAAAAATTATTTATGAAATACAGACATTAATTTATTTTAAGATATATCTTTATATTATAAACAACTGCACTCAGATTTTTGTTTATACAGTAGATTGGTTTCTTGAATGTGCATGAAAATTGAAATCACAACACTTATTTTTTGCATTCACCCCAAATTTAAAAAGGGCAAGGGGCCATTTCAAATTTTTGTTGACTGTAGGTACAGTCAGTCTGCTCACGAGAACTTAGCCGACGACCTTGAAAGAGTTCTGAATGCTATGGGGAGAGAAAATTGCTGACAGACACAAATGGTACAGGAAAAGAATTATTTGACTAACTTCTAAGTAATGCTAGTCACTATTAGTGATTCCCACTTTAATTAACAAATAAATTCATCTAAATTTGCATTAGTTATAGCACGCAGACTTTAGCTATCTCATTTGATCATCACAACTAAAATCACATATGAGTTGGATTATACTTCAGCTTTAATCCAAATGTTATTCTATTTGAAGACAACACACAATCAAACTGAAATCCGGCAAAAAAAAAAAAAAAAAAAAAAAAAATCAGCTTACAACCAAACTAATATCATAAAAATAATTTCAGCTAATCTATAAATTGAATAAAAACTGGAAATGAATGAAAATAAAGCACTTATTTAAAGGTGGGAAAAGTATGGAAGAGCAGTCTTTAACATCAATTTTAGATGTTATGAAGCAAATTGAGAATACAGTGAAATCAGCTAAGATGACATACTAGAGGTCTGCACGGGCCGAAATTTCCAGGCCCGGGCCCGGCCCGACCCATACGAAAAAAAATTTAGCCCGGCCCGGCCCGATACAAAAATTAAATTTTCGGCCCGAGCCCAGCCCGGCCCGAACAAAAAAAATATTGGCCCGGCCCGGCCCGATTTAAAAGTTAAAAGTTCGGCCCGGCCCGAGTGAATTTCGACAAAACATAATTTTTACGTCGATATGGTTAAAAATTTGTCTCGTAGGAGGAGATCTAACCAAAAATTCCTATCTTAGCCTTTTTTTTTTTTTCATGTTTATATCTTCATTTTTATAGAGGTGCCGCAAGCTGGAATGTTTATTTTTTTAATATTTCTGTATTTGTTGTATGTATGTGTTTAAGTTATCATTAATATTGTTAATCCATATTCCATTTATTGAAGTGTTAAAAATCAGAAAAATGCTATACAGTAAAATCTTCTAAGATAGAATTGCATAGGGAAGAAAAAAAAAATGAGTTATAGACAATTTGTCTTCTTATCAGGTGTAAATGTATTATATATTCTTTTCTTACGTATTAGTATATTCATTTTTAATGGATCAACACATTTTTCAATTTAAGACAGGATTCCATCATAAGCAGGTTCTTTTTCACACGTTTTACTATATTTTAATTTAGCCATATTTTAATAAGTGTATAAATCTACTATTCTTTAAAAAGAATAAATTTTAATGTTTAATTATAAAATAATGGCGATTTAAAAATGTATGCATGTTTTGCAAAGATTCTTATGCCAGATCTTATTTTACTGACCTCCGAACGGACCAGGCACGCCGAGACAATGATTTTCATACGGGTCAAAACCAGGACTAAAAATTTTGAGGCGTGAAGACTAGGAAGAATGAAACCAGTCCCGGCTCTGTACGGAAAAAATAATTTAAGGCACGGCCTTATCCTTCAGGAAAAAAGTAAGGCCCGGCCCGGCCCGAGCCTTCAGAAAAAAATATGGCCCGGGCCCGTCCCGTCCCGAGTACCGTGAAGAAAAATAGGCCCGAGCCCGGCCCGTGCAGATCTCTATGACATACCAGCTAAGATGACATTACAAAGAACCAAGGAGAAAATATCCATCTTAGCAGGTACACTTATCTGTTTATAATGGTACCGTATTCTTTCTGACAGGAACATGAAATAACCTGTTTATGCGGAAATTCTGTTTTTACAGGTTTTACTATATATATTTATTTGTAAATATGTTATTATATTAATTTCAAACAAACTTCTAATTTTTTCAGTAAAAAAAAAAAAAGTATACCCAAGCCCAACTAACAAGAACCAAACTCCATTTAGAATTCAACTTGTGACACAGATAAAAATGTCATTACTGATGTAAAAGACCATGGGTGTAGCTACAAGGTGGAGGGGGGGGGGGGGGGCATGTGCACAGGTGCAGTCTCCTAACAAGGTCATACCTACTTTTAGGTGAACTATACCAATTTTAAGAACAAAGCTTAGTCTTTATTGAAGCATAAAAATATATAAGTGTGTTTCACAGGCAAAAAATTACTAAAGGTACATAAAAAAAATAGTAAAAACTTATAACTTAAAAGACTGGTAATACAATTATAAAGTTTAAGCATTAAAGGCTTTCAATTTTTTTTCCCACTTAAAATAAAACATGCAGGGCAGATATGTGTAATAACAATTTTAGGATTAATCTTTTCTCTTATATGTGTCACATGCTTTCTTTATATATATATATATATATATATATATATATACAGAATGTGCATTTGTCTTGATGATGTCCACCCAAGTTTGCACATATACTATAAAGCGAAAGTTGACTTCCCAGGGCGTCATCCCCTTGTCTTGATGACGAAAAAAAAAAACCATGCTTTACCCCTAAAGCTGTTCTTAAATCTGAACTTTGCTACTTTCTGACAAGTAAATTGCACCCATTTGTAAATACAGTAGGACCTCGATTATCCGAAATTCTCCATTAAACGAAGTTTGTTTCTTCTGCACTTTTTTTTCACTTTCTACTATCATCCAAAATTTTCTCTTAACAAACATGCATTTTTAAAGTTTTTTTTTTTCCCCCACATTCCTTTTGTATGTAATTCGTCCTTTCCAAACTACGAGTGCAGATAAATATTTTGGAATTCCTTTTTTTAGAATTCCTTCCTGCAAGCTCAATTCTCGGTATGAGTGTACTCTTCCCACTTTCAAACGTCCCTGTTCTAAACAAAAACACACCCCATTTCGAAATTTGGATGGTCATACTGCTGAGTAAGAAATTAATCAGAAAATTACTTTTTGAAGGAGATTCTTAATCTGGTGCAGTTTCAATAATTGAGTTTTGGAAAACTGTCAACATCAAAGACTGCATTTATATGATCAGTGACGCGTGGGAATCTATGCCGCAATCGACACTAAGACGAAGTTGGCGAAAACTTTTGCCGAATTTTTCAACTGGCGCAGATGAAAATGCTACAGACATTGTGAAAGATAGTGTTACTACTGTTTTTTCAAGCCGATTTAATGAAAGTTTTTGAAAATTGTGGAGATAAAGAAATCACATATTGGTTGAATTGTGACGAGGAAGATGCAGGCTTCCAGTTGCTCAATGATGAGGAATTAACTGCAGAAGTCCGAAATTCTCCAGAAGAAGAAGAGGATGATGAAGATGAGAATGATTCCGGAGTAAATAACATCAGTAACAATGATGCTTTTGAGTGTTTCTCAAAAGGGCTTGTTTGGTTGGAGCAACAGGAACAGTGTGATTCCTCTGAACTCATGCTTTTAAGAAAACTTCGGGATAGAGCTGCACGGCAAAGGATGTCCAATTTACAGCAAATGAAGCTTGCATTTAAACCATTGTAAGTTTTTGTTTCAGAAATAAATTTATTTTCATTTATCAGTTAAAATAAGTTATAATAACAGTTCAATGACGATACTACATATTAAACTAGATGATTATTGACGAATTCTCGATTATCCGAAGTACTCCGGTCCCAATTACTTCGGATAACCGAGGTCCTACTGTATATAAAACTTATAGATATAATTCAGATTCTCATGAATCAAGAAAATTCTTGTATTTTCATATAATAGTAAAAAATCATCCAAATCAGTGTTTGGGATATGATAATAGCAAGATAATGATCATTGGGTATTGATTATAATCAAAGTATTAAATTTATAGAATTATCTGCTTAATTGCTACCAATAATGTAAATAAAATAAAGCAATGAAAGTTACCAGAGTTCTACATTTTTAAAAATAATTATTTGTTTAACTTAAGAAGTTAAAATAAATTATTTGCTGTTTTTTCTTAACAAGTTTGACTTTCTTTATTGACTCAACTGTTCTCCTCTAAAACAACATCATAGCTTGTTCTCAAAACTTTGTCAATTGGTGACATTTTTATGTTAACATGTTGCATTTCTTAAATGGGAAAAACATAATGATGTGTGATTTTTCTGGAAAATTAAAGATAATTCCAGCTTATTTCTGAACAACAAGCTTTGTTTAAAATGAATCTATATACATCATATAGTAAAATAGTACAGAATTACACAGAGTTATACATACATACATACACACACACACACACACACACACACACACACACACACACACACACACACATACATATATATATATATATATTTTTTTTTTTTTCAGATTGAATAATTTTTATCCTTTCATGTCAATTACTGAAAACCAAGCAATTTTAATATTTAATTATTTTTAAGCTATATTTTGTCTAATTATTTAAAGCAGAATAAATTCATATCTTAAATAATTTATCCTGATTAAACAAATATTTGGGACTGATTTTCAAATTCACTGGATTCTCCAGGATTGCCTTGCTCTGTAGCTATTTTAGAATTAAAAAAATTGAAGGACTCCATTTGACTTTCTGAACATGTTATAGAATACCGTGGATTCAGATAAATTTCTGACACAATGGAATTAGCTGGATTCGAACACTGGATTTCCCATTTCGAAGTTGGAGATGTTAACCCTCAGACCCTAATGCTTGACACAATAAAACTTATTACAATTTTTTTATTTTTATTGTTCTAGACTGAATAAATTTTAGCTCACAGGCTATCAAAGCCTGAGAACTAATGTGTTTGCAGGTTCTGTATGAACGTAACGCAATAACTCTGATAGAAATATCCGATTTGCCTCAAATTTTATATATAGATTCATTATGATAAGGTGCTTCCCTGATTAGTTTTGGGGGTTCATTGGTTAAGTATAAAGGTGGGGGAATGGGAGGCTAATTTATTAGCTCTTAAAAGACTGGTAATACAATTATAAAGTTTAAGCATTAAAGGCTTTCAATTTTTTTTCCCACTTAAAATAAAACATGCAGGGCAGATATGTGTAATAACAATTTTAGGATTAATCTTTTCTCTTATATGTGTCACATGCTTTCTTTATATATATATATATATATATATATATACAGAATGTGCATTTGTCTTGATGATGTCCACCCAAGTTTGCACATATACTATAAAGCGAAAGTTGACTTCCCAGGGCGTCATCCCCTTGTCTTGATGACGAAAAAAAAAAACCATGCTTTACCCCTAAAGCTGTTCTTAAATCTGAACTTTGCTACTTTCTGACAAGTAAATTGCACCCATTTGTAAATACAGTAGGACCTCGATTATCCGAAATTCTCCATTAAACGAAGTTTGTTTCTTCTGCACTTTTTTTTCACTTTCTACTATCATCCAAAATTTTCTCTTAACAAACATGCATTTTTAAAGTTTTTTTTTTTCCCCCACATTCCTTTTGTATGTAATTCGTCCTTTCCAAACTACGAGTGCAGATAAATATTTTGGAATTCCTTCCTGCAAGCTCAATTCTCGGTATGAGTGTACTCTTCCCACTTTCAAACGTCCCTGTTCTAAACAAAAACACACCCCATTTCGAAATTTGGATGGTCATACTGCTGAGTAAGAAATTAATCAGAAAATTACTTTTTGAAGGAGATTCTTAATCTGGTGCAGTTTCAATAATTGAGTTTTGGAAAACTGTCAACATCAAAGACTGCATTTATATGATCAGTGACGCGTGGGAATCTATGCCGCAATCGACACTAAGACGAAGTTGGCGAAAACTTTTGCCGAATTTTTCAACTGGCGCAGATGAAAATGCTACAGACATTGTGAAAGATAGTGTTACTACTGTTTTTTCAAGCCGATTTAATGAAAGTTTTTGAAAATTGTGGAGATAAAGAAATCACATATTGGTTGAATTGTGACGAGGAAGATGCAGGCTTCCAGTTGCTCAATGATGAGGAATTAACTGCAGAAGTCCGAAATTCTCCAGAAGAAGAAGAGGATGATGAAGATGAGAATGATTCCGGAGTAAATAACATCAGTAACAATGATGCTTTTGAGTGTTTCTCAAAAGGGCTTGTTTGGTTGGAGCAACAGGAACAGTGTGATTCCTCTGAACTCATGCTTTTAAGAAAACTTCGGGATAGAGCTGCACGGCAAAGGATGTCCAATTTACAGCAAATGAAGCTTGCATTTAAACCATTGTAAGTTTTTGTTTCAGAAATAAATTTATTTTCATTTATCAGTTAAAATAAGTTATAATAACAGTTCAATGACGATACTACATATTAAACTAGATGATTATTGACGAATTCTCGATTATCCGAAGTACTCCGGTCCCAATTACTTCGGATAACCGAGGTCCTACTGTATATAAAACTTATAGATATAATTCAGATTCTCATGAATCAAGAAAATTCTTGTATTTTCATATAATAGTAAAAAATCATCCAAATCAGTGTTTGGGATATGATAATAGCAAGATAATGATCATTGGGTATTGATTATAATCAAAGTATTAAATTTATAGAATTATCTGCTTAATTGCTACCAATAATGTAAATAAAATAAAGCAATGAAAGTTACCAGAGTTCTACATTTTTAAAAATAATTATTTGTTTAACTTAAGAAGTTAAAATAAATTATTTGCTGTTTTTTCTTAACAAGTTTGACTTTCTTTATTGACTCAACTGTTCTCCTCTAAAACAACATCATAGCTTGTTCTCAAAACTTTGTCAATTGGTGACATTTTTATGTTAACATGTTGCATTTCTTAAATGGGAAAAACATAATGATGTGTGATTTTTCTGGAAAATTAAAGATAATTCCAGCTTATTTCTGAACAACAAGCTTTGTTTAAAATGAATCTATATACATCATATAGTAAAATAGTACAGAATTACACAGAGTTATACATACATACACACACACACACACACACACACACACACACACACATATATATATATATATATTTTTTTTTTCAGATTGAATAATTTTTATCCTTTCATGTCAATTACTGAAAACCAAGCAATTTTAATATTTAATTATTTTTAAGCTATATTTTGTCTAATTATTTAAAGCAGAATAAATTCATATCTTAAATAATTTATCCTGATTAAACAAATATTTGGGACTGATTTTCAAATTCACTGGATTCTCCAGGATTGCCTTGCTCTGTAGCTATTTTAGAATTAAAAAAATTGAAGGACTCCATTTGACTTTCTGAACATGTTATAGAATACCGTGGATTCAGATAAATTTCTGACACAATGGAATTAGCTGGATTCGAACACTGGATTTCCCATTTCGAAGTTGGAGATGTTAACCCTCAGACCCTAATGCTTGACACAATAAAACTTAAACACATTACAATTTTTTTATTTTTATTGTTCTAGACTGAATAAATTTTAGCTCACAGGCTATCAAAGCCTGAGAACTAATGTGTTTGCAGGTTCTGTATGAACGTAATGCAATAACTCTGATAGAAATATCCGATTTGCCTCAAATTTTATATATAGATTCATTATGATAAGGTGCTTCCCTGATTAGTTTTGGGGGTTCATTGGTTAAGTATAAAGGTGGGGGAATGGGAGGCTAATTTCCCTCTTAATTTATTCATGCAGAATTATCAGTTTTGCTTCAAATTTTGTATATAGGTTCATTGTGATAAGGTGCTTCCCTGATTAGTTTTGGGGATTCATTGGTTACGTATAAAGGAGGGGGGCAGCAGCAGGCTAATCCCATCCCCTTATTTTATTGTCGATTTCTTTATTTTTCGAGGGCATTATTCTACAAAATAAGAGTATAATGTACAATTAGTGCGAATAGCCTATGAGCTAAATGTCATCAGTTCAATTGGGCACTTTTAATTTTATTATCCTTTCATGCTAATTAATAAAAACCAAGCAATTTTAATATTTAATTATTTTCATGCTATATTTTGTCTAATTATTTAAAACAGTATAAATTTATGAAACAATGAAAAGCCATCCCAAATAAAGTACTAAGTGAAAAGATACTGAAGAGGAATTATACTTACTTCATCTTCAGTTCGGTAGCAAGGTGGATTAGAATTTGGATCAAACTGCATATCAGATGGTATGGACTGTGAAAAGAAAAAAAGGGTCAGACTAAACAAATAAAATTAGAAATAGGTACAGATGTGATAATTACTTCAGCACAAGATAGAACAGGTCCCTGATATATAATTATATTTTTGTTTGCACAGAATAAAAGCTTGATAATAGACTCAAACCCCAGTCTGAAAAGGAAGAGGCCTAGCATAAAAAGTCATATTATACAGGGTTTGATGATATATACACAGGGGTCGATGCAGGTTTTTTTTTCTTGGGGCCCATTTTGTGAAATGCAAAGGTGTATTTTTGTGAAAAATAACATTTTGCAATGAAAGTTGAAATCCATTTAATCAAATTCGAACCAAGCATTTATAAACAAAAACTTTTTAAAATCCTTTTACTGAAATTTTCCTCTCTGGTGAACTTGTTTGTTTACAAATTACACATTTTAAAACATCACAAAATAATAAATAAATAATAAATAGTAAGTTTTTTTGGAATAGAATTTTGTGAAGGGACCCATTTTATCAAATTGATTTTTGTGAAGGGACCCATTTTATCAAATTGATTTTTGTGAAGGGACCCATTTTATCAAATTGATTTTTGTGAAGCAGCCCTAAATAGGCCCCAAATTTTTCCTGGATCGACCCCTGATACAGTAGATTCCCTCAAATCTGGAAATGTCTAAAATCCGCACATCGTTTCAGGTGTAAAGAATGAAACTTACAGTTAAGATGCAGGTGAAAATTTTAAGTTTTTTAATATTTTTATATCATTCTGTACACATTTTATATGGAATTCTGGTTAATAGGATTTAACTCATGTTTTCTCATGAAGGAAGTATAAATTTCTCTGAAAAATTTCAAGATAGCTCTGACATCAGTAGCGATCCTGATCTTTTTTCCAAATACATTTATGTGTTAATCCAGCTTTTTGGGTTATTAAGTATGGGTAAACATGAAATAAAACTTTGTTATTTTAAGATTTTGATGTGAATTATGAGAGTATATTTATAAGGAGAATTTCACTGAATAATTCTAGATAAAAATTATCTCATCATTATGCATATTATGTTTTATTTATTATTTACTAAGTTAACTTAAAAAAAAAATAAAAAAAAACTTACTTTACTTAAAAACTTTACTACCTACTTTACTACCTTTACTTAAAAAAAAAAAATAATAATAATAATTTTTCTTAATTTTTATTATTTTACTTTAATGTAAAGCAGTCATTATAATTCTGAGTGCATTATTAAATTCAAATTACTGTTTGAAAATGTAAACAAAACAGTCATCAGAAATCCATAAAATCCTAAAACCTGCACAACATCTGGTTTTAAGCGATGCAGATTTAAGGGAGTCTACTGTAATTATACTTTTGTTTGCACAGAATAAAAGCTTGATAATAGACTCAAACCCCAGTTTAGAAAGGAGGAGGCCTAACATAAAAAGTCATATTATACAGGGTTCGATGATATATATTAATGGATACACAGGATGGCCATAAATAAAGTGCACATGTTTGAAGGGCTGTACAAGCTAAACTATTTGGCATATTTTTAAAAGCTTCGCTATATATACTTTTAAGAGTATGCAGAAAAGAGTTATGCAATAATAATGATTAGTTTTATTTTATTCAGAATGCTACCAGTATTTTTTAATAGTAATATTTGTCTTATTTATTCTTTCGTTAAATAATGGAAATATATTTCTTCATAATGTCGTAGAATTCTGCATTAAAAAAATACCGCTTATCTGGCAATAGTGATGTGTATAGACAGATATAACTCAGTTTTACATTTTAGCACAAAAAAAAATGGGGAACACATGTAATCACTCGGAACGTAGCAAGTCTGAAAATTTAAAGATTCATAAAATTTTCAAATTATTTTACTTATAATTTTATTTGTTTTATGTCGAATCTTATACTAACTTTTCCTTCTTTTATTTTACAACACTACAAAAAACGATGATGCATTTATTAAATACTAAGAAGTGTTTTGCAAAATTAATAAAATTCGGCACTAATTAAGAAGTTAAAATTTTTAACAAAAAATCACTGCATAAAATTAAATAGCCTTTTATGAGTCGCTTTGAAAGTGACACAAATTATCACTTGCATGCTTGGCAATAAAACACTTAATATTTTATCCAGATTCTTCTGGATATAAGTCTTGGGCTTTAGTTGAACATATGATTTTTGATTTAAGTTCTTTATTTTCATTTCTTAGGTTAGTAATTGTGTGTGATATTTCTAGGATCCTGCACGATCTTTCTTTTTTTCCCATTCATTTTTTATTGATATGCACACATTTTATTTACATACTCTCATACATCCCAAGATTTATGTAAAAAAAAAAAAAAAAAAAAAAATATGCTCCTTACCACTATGAATAAATAGGATAAACTGAAGATGAACACTGCAAATTTTTTTAAAGGTGATTTACAATACAATTATATTCAAAGGAAAACTGAAATTTTTAGTTTGATATGTACAGTCCCTGGCCAAATTATTAGACGCAGTTGTTTTTATTATAATTTATTAAATATCTGGAAAGATACATGAGGAATTATCCTGAAACTTCAGGAGTGTAAACAATACAATAAAGGTCATATATTTCTGCGAAGATTTTTTCCCGAAACCCCATAAGGGGCCGTCAACAAATTGAAGAAAAACTAATATCTTTTGGATAACCCTGTAATAACTAATGTTGCAAAAAGCATTCAAACTGTAGATTATGATTAAGTGGCTTATTGTAATAATGTGAGTTCATTTTTATGAAGATAGCATGTATAATCAAAGAGAAATTCACGTTTTTATAAAAACAGTCCCAAATTTTACCAAGTTTTTTGCTTATAATTTGCAGAGTTTTTAATATAAAAACAAGTTATTTTCAGAAAATATGACAAACAAAATTATACACAATACCCTGCAATCAGAATTAAAAAATAATAAAAATTGTATGAAAAATGAGCAGATTTACTAAATATTGTTTCACTGTGCATGCGCGAATTCAATCAAAATATACTGTGCATAATATATTAGCTTAATATATAGACCAACTTTTATGAAAGTCTCAAAAACATAGCTTGAAAATTCTGATAGTAGTCGTCGATAGAATAAGCTCGAAATTCGCTGTTCCCAAAAGGAAGCAAAAAGATAAGGGGTTGTATCCAAATATACAATGAGAGACACTTCATTCTTATTATGTCAACTTTCATAAGCTAGTATATTTGGATACAGCCCCTTATCTTTTTGCTTCCTTTTATGAACAGCGAATTTCGAGCTTATTCTATCAACGACTACTATCAGAATTTTCAAGCTATGTTTTTGAGACTTTCATAAAAGTTGGTCTATACATTAAGCTAATATATTAGGCACAGTATATTTTGATTGAATTCGCGCATGTGCAGTGAAACAATATTTAGTAAATCTGCTCATTTTTCATACAATTTTTATTATTTTTTAATTCTGATTGCAGGGTATTGTGTATAATTTTGTTTGTCATATTTTCTGAAAACAACTTGTTTTTATATTAAAAACTCTGTAAATTATAAGCAAAAAACTTGGTAAAATTTGGGACTGTTTTTATAAAAACGTAAATTTCTCTTTGATTATACATGCTATCTTCATAAAAATGAACCCACATTACTACAATAAGCCACTTAATCATAATCTATAGTTTGAATGCTTTTTGCAACATTAGTTTTTATAGGGTTATCCAAAAGATATTCGTTTTTCTTCAATTTGTTGACGGCCCCTTATGGGGTTTCGGGAAAAAATCTTCGCGGAAATATATGACCTTTATTATGTTGTTTACACTCCTGAAGTTTCAGGATAATTCCTCATGTATCTTTCCAGATATTTAATAAATTATAATAAAAACAACTGCGTCTAATAATTTGGCCAGGGACTGTAGACACTGTTGGAGTTTGAAAAGAATGTAACATTAAGAGGTGCTAACAGCATAAAGTATAAAGAAAATTCACAAAAATCTGGCTACACATCAGAAAGATAAACTGTCAGAAATTAAACTTATACTTTTTAGCTCACAGGCTATCAAAGCCTGAGAGCTAATGTGCCCGCCGGTTCTGTATGTACGTATGTTATGTAAGTAACGCGATAACTCTTGATAGAAATAGACGTTTTGATTCAAATTTTATATATAGGTTCATTGTGATAAGATGCTTCCCTGATTAGTTTTGGGGGGTTCATTGATTAAGTATAAATGGAGAAAGGGGGGCTAATCACCACCCCCTTAATTTAAATAAATGGGTTTTTCATACAGAATTATCAGATTTTCTTCAAATTTTCTATATAGGTTCATTGTGATAAAGCGCTTTCTTCATTAGTTTTGGTGGTTCATTGCTTATAAAGGGTGTAATGGGGGGCTAAACCTCCCCCTTAATTTAGATAAATGGGTTTTTCATGCAGAATCATCCGATTTTCTTCAAATTTTGTATAAAGGTTCATTGTGATAAGATGCTCTCCGGAATTAGTTTTGTGGGTTCATTAGTTAAGTATAAAGGGGGTAACGAGGGGGCTAACCCCCCTTTAGTTTAGATAAATGGGTTTTCCATGCAGAATTATCCAATTTGCTTCAAATTTTGTGTATGTTCATTGTGATAAGGCGCTTCTCTGTTTAGTTTTGGGGATTCAGTGGTTAATTATAAGGAGGGGGGGGGATGGGGGGATGATCCCCCTTAATATATTGTTGATTTCTTTTTTTTTTTTTGAGGGGCTTGTTTCAAATTCTTTGAAATAAGAGTATAATACACAATTATTGGAATAGCCTGTGTGCTCAATGCCCTCAGTTTAACTGGGCAGTTTTCTTTTTATTAATAGAGAATTAAAATCCTTTCACTAAGCTTATTGAAGAAAATTATTTGCTTTAAAAATTAATTATTGTCTTTATTACATTAAATGTCCCACGAGTCGAAGTCATTCACTACGAAATTGAAGAAATGATGTCTAGAGCAGTTAAAGAAATTTTAACGTACTATAATCATATAATAATCATATAAGTACCATTGCTAGAAAGAATTATATATAGCAGATAGATTTAGAAAAGCCACTTTAAAACTTACAGTGCTTATAAACTTCTATTATATTTGCACAGACATGCTTAATCACTGTCAATCTAGAAAATATCTTGAAAATATGTGTAGTGAAAATAAACATATATCTTAGTCTTCTTATACAGATATTTCACGGCTTTCCACCATTAAGATTTAACTGTTAATTTCGAACTGTTAAACAAGGATACAATTTTCATTTTAAATCGACAAATTATGAATGTAAATTATTAAAAGACCAGCAATAGACAAAGTACTTGGAGTTTTTATTTTAAATCAAAAAGGAAATGAGTAAATTTCAACTTTAAGGCAAATTTCATAATGTTATCTTGTTATTTAATAGTGTTAGTATTTTCAAACAGAATTTATTACTTTAATAAAACAATTTTCAAAAAGAAAATGTATTTCATTTTAAATGTTGCCAGTCATTATTACAAAAACCATCGGAGTGCAAATTTTTAGAATATACTAAAAATAAATTAAAAAATGAATTCATAAGCAAATTTTTGAATTTCAAGATATACGAAAATCAGTTTAATCTATTTATTACTTCATCGCTAATGATTGATGTTGAAATTATCCGTCAGAATTTGTTACAGCAGTTAATAAAATTTTAGAGCTATTCTACATTACCACGCACATATATTGCTATGGGGTTTCCAAATTTCTGTAATTATTGATCAGTCGACCGATTTTTTTAAAGTATAGTATGCAATTAGGCATATTTTAGCTATGTTCGGTGCGCACTTTCATACGACATCTTTGCGTAGCTGCAATTTTCTGTTATTTTTCAATTGAAATAAATATAATTTGAACCATAAAATGTATTTAATAAAGAAAAGAAAATAAGTAGCTCATAAATACCATGCATATTATTAAATAAATTTCATGATTCAAAATATATTTATTTTTATTTTTCAGTTGAAAAAAACACGAATATTGACAGTTATGCCTTTGCTAGATCAAGATTAACAGATCAGTACGTACAATCAATTTTTAAAATAAATACAATTTAGAAAATTCATTAAATTTTATGGTTGATGAAAAGTAATTTTGAATATTCTTTCGAAAATTAAGATAAAATAAAATATGCATAATAATAACTTTGAAACTTTGTGTGAATAGTTCTTTCAAATGGCTGCGTTTCGTATGTACAAATTTTATTCAGGCAATGGTAATAATATTATCTACTTTTTTATGTGGCCCGCCGCTTTGTATATAATGCTTCATTTGGCCCACGGCGGTTAACGAGTTTGACATGCCTGCTCTAAACAGTATAAATAGAATAGCAAATGTTTTAAAAATATTCCAAATAGTTTAGCTTGCAGCCCTTCAACATGTGCACTTTATGGCAACCCTGTATATCTTGATATATATCTGATATCTATTTTCAAAATATGTTTGATATTTTCGTATATATGATATTTATTTTCAAAATATTGTGTATGATATTTTTCATATTTTCAGTCAAAATAAGTGTAAATGAATTTTTCAATTGTTGACTGTGTTGTTCTGCAGATAAAGAACTTCTTACCCCTACTCTGTTACGCAGTGATTTTTTTAGCCAAAAAAAAAAAAAAAAACTTTCCTAAGCTTTACATTTGAAGCTAAGTTTTTAAATATAGAAGCAATAATTATGTGGAACAATATTTATTTAGAGTAGCCATTGAAAGATAAACTGTCTAATTTAGATGTTATTTACAGCTTCATTAGAAATAATCTTTTCTGGTTTTGGTTTAGTTCAGTTCAGTTTAAACTGCATAATAGCTTAGAGCAGGCATGTCAAACTTGTTTACAGCTGCGGGTCAAATTAAGCATTATATACAAAGCAGCAGGCCACATAAAAAAGTAGATAATATTAGTACCATTCAACATAATAAAATGTGTATATACAAAACACAGCCATGTTAAAGACATTCACGCAAAGTTCCAAAGTTATTATTATACATATTTTATTTTATTTAAAAAAAAAAAAAATATCATTTTATTTAAAAAAAAAAACAATACTCTAAATTATTTTTTATCAACTAAATCTATAAAATTAATTGAATTTTCTACGTTGCATTTATTTTAAAAATTGACTGTAGACGCTGGTCTGTTAATCTTGATCTAGCAAAGGCATAGCTGTTAATCTTCCATGTTTTCTTCCAAGTAAAAAAAAAAGACATATTTTGAATCAGAAAATTTATTTAATAAAATGTGTGTGCACTACTTATTTGATTACATTTATTAAATACATTTTATAGTTCAAACTATGTTTATTTGACTTGAAGAATAGCAAAAGGTTGACAGCTACGCAAAGATATCATATAAAATTACGCTACCGAACATAGCTAAATGTAAGCCTAATTACTTTAAAAAATCGGTCGATTGATGAAAAATTACAAAAATTCGGGAACCTCATATATATATATATATATATATATACATATATATTCTTTTGATTAACCACAATAATCAATTCTGAAGACTAATTTCAATATCAATCATTAGAGGTGTATATAGATTAAATTGATTTTCTTATTTCTCGAAATTCAAAAATCTTCTATTGAATTCATTTTTAAATAATTTTAGTATATTCTAAAAATTTCCATCCCGATGATTTTTGTAATAATACCTGGTAATATTTAAAATGAAATACATTTTATTTTTTTTTTAAATTGTTTTATCAAAGTAATAAATTATATTTGAAAACGCTAATACTATCAAATAACAAGATAGCATTATGAAATTTGCCTTGACGTTAAAGTTTACTCAGGTGCTTAGTAATTTCAAATGAAAACTCCAAGTACTTTGTCTATTGATAGTCTTTTAAATAAAACAGATTCATAATGTGTCGATTTAAAATGAAAATTGTAACTTTGTTTAACAGTTCGAATTAAAGTATAGTTATATCCATGATAAGTAAGTTCCATCATACGTAGTTCCATCATAAAAACTTTATGATGGGAAGCTGTTAAATATCTGTAATAAGAAGGTAGATCTGTTTATCTTCACTATCCATATTTCAAAGATATTTTCTAGATTGACTATGATTAAGCATGTGCGTAAGAATATAATATAAATTTACAAGCAATATAAGTTTTTAAGCACATATTGGACATTTATAAATCTATCCTATATATCTCCACCCCCCCCCCCCCTATATCTGCTATATATAAATCCTTCTATCAGTGGTACATATGCTTAAAGTATTTCCATATTTCTTTAACTGCTCTAGACATCTTTTTCTTCAATTTCGTAGTGAAAGCAGTTTGATTCTCTTTAAAGAAGTATCAGTTTCAATTCTGACAGATTATCTTTCAATTTATTACTTTGAAATTATTAGTTACATATATAAAATATAGGATATTTTTTAAACTATCATCATGATATTTACGAACATATGAAAGTCAAATTAAATGAGAAAGTATACACAATAATGCACAGATAAAATACAGCTTAGGTTTTTTTCACAAAAAGTTCCATAAAAAAATATTTTTTAAATATTGCTGTATTACTTGCTATTGTTGCATTTGGCAACAGAGGAAAACAGAGTCAACTTAAATTCAAAATGATCTTGCCCAGGGAAAATGTAAGAAAAAACACATGTTTGGCATCATCTTGCATTTTTTAGTGTGTTTTTCAGAGCCCAATTGTGATTCGCACAGACTTTTACATTATTTGCTTATTGGTGCAAATATTACCTCCTCCCTCTATTTTTGTGTGTTTGCAAATCAACTTTTATACAATCACACGTAATAAATTTTATGACGACACAATTAAATGAACAGAACAGCCAGAAAATTTAAATGAAACTTTTTTTTTTTTTTTCTGACCATTTTCCAATCCTACCAAAATGTAATTTACATGCTTAAAAATTCAAAATTATACAGTAATTCTGCACAGTCCACCGTAGATTAATACTATTTCTATCTGTGCCAAATGACAACTTTTAACATATTTCAATTTACGATTATTTGTAATTTTTAGATTAAAACAATAGCACATTGAAGATTTATTTTTTAACATTCGCTTTAAAAATTACAGGTAAAATAAACATAAATTGAAACTTTGAAAGGTGACATTTAACATACATAAAAATAGTGTTAAACAGCATGTGGCATTAAGAGTCCTCTCCTCTCACAAGAGAACACCCACTCGTTAATGTTAATCCTATGGGGCATTATTTTTCTAATATCTCATTTGCATTTCAATATTTTTAAATGATTTTTTTTTTTACATTGGATAGCAGAGATCAATATACTTTTTCGATTTTCTTTGCGGATTTTTTTTTTTTTTACAAAGATACTTTTACTTACGAAACACGTTTCACCCTGGCCCATAAAAAAATCGCACAGAACGTGAAAAAAAAAAAAAAAAAAAATCACTACATGAATTCCAAATAAACATTATTGAAAAGAGGTCAAAATTTACTATATTTACTACACAGACATACTCAACCTGCGAACCGGCGACATTTTATGCGGCCCAAGACACATACTCATTAATCAATATTTATAAAATTAATTGAGATGTGTATTAAAGGTTTTTAATATTGTCACTGCTCTTTTATATATATTCATGGGGTAGACAATTTCCTATTATTTATAATTACTAATTTAAAATTACCTTAAAATATCTTAAATGATGTTTCCTTAGTAAAAGTTTCTTTTACATGTAGTTTACTTGTGATGTATACATTTCTTAATCCTGAACACTGAACAATCATTATTCCAAATTAATTTAATTTGCACTATATATTTCTACATTAAAAAAAAAGTTTTTGCATTGAGGTATAAAATAATTTATTAGAAAAAAATCCCTTGATTTTTTTTTTTTTTTTTTTTGAGAATTTGGAATTGCTGCATTGTTATATTGTTACGTTTTATACTTATCATATAACTAATAAGGCTTATTAGGGTTAAATATTTGCCTCAGAAAAAAATGGCAGCAAACAGTTTTATACCACTATTTCACAACAACAATCTTCGCGGCATTTGCAACAGAAATCTGTATTTTTTTACATTATTATACAAGTGTGCTGTAGGCCTGCCTAACCTCACAAATATATTTTTGCTGCCCACAAGAAAAAAAGGTTGAGTATGGCTGGGCCAGAAGATAGAAACTGTATTCCTTTTACTAATTTGGAAAATTGTCGCAAAATGCAAGAAACACTAAAATTAAAAAAATCTTAGAGGACAAAATTTACTATAATGGTTTAAAACATTATAACCAGAATTCTGTCAAGAAATGTTAAAAAACTGTTGCAGATGCGAAAAAATAGAAAAAGTTGCATTGAAAATCAGCATTAAAAATCACAGAGGACAAAATTTAATATATTAGGCTAAAAGTTTGAAGCAGCCTTCATATTATGAATGTCAAAATATCGAATAAAAAATCTCATGGAAAATTAAAAAAAATCTCTGTATAAAATCCAAATAAGCATTATCGAAAAAAAAAAAAAAATTACTGAGCTAAAAGACAGAAAGTAGATTCCTTTTACTACTGTGGGAAAATCGTCGCAAAATTTGAAAAAACAGTATAAATCACATAAAAAATTTAAAGAAAAAAATCCGAAAATCAGCTTTAAGGTGCATATTTTCAGATATACAGGCATCTTAAAATACAGCAGACACACACACTTTATTATTATATATAGATTTCAATAAAAAAAAGATCCCTGATGGCTCGGCATACAGGCACAGGTAGATTTCGAAGACGCAGACCGTGGGGCACCTGATTATTGGGAATTGCAGAAGAAAGACCTATTTGCCATGATGTGGCAGTTGGGACCACCCACTTCGAAATATACCTCTGCCTGTACGTGGAACCAACAGGGATTTTTTTGTTTTTAATTTTTTTTACCGTAAAAGTTGGTCCTATAAAAAACTTGTCAGTATAAAAGTTGTATATAATATTAAGAAGATTTATAATAAATTTAAGCGGATTTGATATCTTGGGAATTGACGAAGTTATAAATTTTTTTCTTCTGAAAACCCTATATCCCCCCCCCCCTCCTTGGGGGCATTTTTAATGAAATCAAAAATCTGTCATACATAAATTTTTGGCCCTTTTCCTAGAAGTAATAATAACTTTAAACAGATTCGATATGTATAAAAATTAAGAAGTTATGGGGTTTTTTCTGTTTTCACGTCTGTTTGTAGGTGATGCCAGCAGAGATTTTTTTGCCATATGAGTTGGTCCTATAAAAAACTTGTCAATATAAAAGTTGTAGATAATTTTAAGGAGATTTTTAATAAATTTAAGCGGATTTGATATATTGGGAATTAACAAAGTTATGAATTTTTTTCTTCTGAAACCCCTATCCATCCCCCCTCCTTGGGGACATTTTTAACGAAATCAAAAATCTGTCAGACATAAATTTTTGGCCCTTTTCCTAGAAGTAATAATAACTTTAAACGGATTCGATATGTATAACAATTACAGGGCTGCCACTGCCTAATGGCATAAAAAATAGTTGCTTTAGTAGCCTACAATGAAAAAAATAGTAGCCAAAATAGTAGCATTTGCACAAAAACAGTAGCCAAAATAGTTGCATGTTTACTTAAGAAAAGAAGGGCAAGAATCCTTATTTCCCATAAAAATAATAACATGTAAATCCACATTTTCCTCTACCATCCAAATTTTCTACTTTTCGTATTTTAATTATAAAATCACACACACACAAACAGAAAGAAAGAAAAAGAAACTTTTTACATTATCATCTGAGATATAAGATGAGAATGCAGTTTGGTCTTCCCAAACTAAATTGAATAAATACTTATCTTGTACTTGAGCATTATTGTGAGGTAACTGAAAACAATAAAACTTTAATTGCATGTTATTAGCTGCAATTTAAATTCCAGTTTGTAAACAAAAATTAACGGAAGCAAGAAATTTGCCAATAAAGTGGTTTTATCAAAAAAGGATGCATTTCATAAGGAAAATATGTATACATACTAATCTATTCTTTAGAAGAAATTTATGTAAAATAAAATAGCAAAATCATCCAAAAAAAGTAAAGTCTGATTTTATAGACACCAATGGGCCAAATAAAGCTATCTAAATAAGTAAGAAAGGCAATATTCTAAATTTTTTTCTCAACATTTTAAATCTGTTATTAAATTGAAAAATTGCGATAGAAAACAAGATTTTCTTATTGCTAAGTAGCATTTATTTACGCTCATTTATTAATTCGAATTTTTGAAATGAAGCATTTATACGAGGTTAGAAACAAATACGATTCACGCGGCACACTGAACAAATCTACAGTTACTCGTTTGTGGTTCATACGATAGTTAAAGGGTTAAATATCTCTAAAAACAATCAAAAAATTGGACAAATATACTGTAAAGCATAAGGGTTATGGGTGGAGGCCAAACCAAAAATCAGTAATTAATTTTCCACTGAAGTTTGGATGTTGGTATCTTTGCACTACATTTATATTGAAAAAGTAATTTTTTTTTTTTTTTTTTTCAAATGGAAATTTTTACATATTTTAAAAATTGAATAAAAAACTTAAAAAATTTATACGAAAATATTAGTTTGAGGTATTGGGTTAAAAAATTTGCAATGCGTAGATTTTTTTTTTTTTTTTTACAAAAATAGTAGCTGGGACAGGAAAATAGTCTCCTTTTTCTGGTTTTCCTCTAAAATAGTCGCTTTTGAAGGTTTTTGGGCTAAAATAGTAGCCATAGTTGCCTGATGCTGAAAATAGTCGCTTTTAGTAGCATTTTAGTTGCAAATGGCAGCCCTGCAATTAAGAAGTTATGGGGTTTTTCTGTTTTCCTGTCTGTTTGTAGGTGGAGGCCAGCAGGGATTTTTTTGTTTTAATTTTTTTTGCCATAAGAATTGGTCCTATAAAAAACTTGTCAGTATAAAAGTTGTAGATAATTTTAAGTAGATTTATAATAAATTTAAGCAGATTCGAGATCTTGGGAATTGCCGGAGTTATGAATTTTTTTCTTCTAAACCCCCCCCCCCTTGGGGCCATTTTTAATGATATAAAAAATCTGTCATACATACATTTTCGGCCCTTTTCCTAGAAGTAATAATAACTTAACGGATTCGATACTTATCATAATTAAGAAAATATGGTGTTTTTTCTGTTTTCACAAAAAGCCCCCCCCCCCCCATGGTTCAATTTTGCCCATTAACGAACTTGACTGAGATTTTATGCCCCTTGATTTTATGTATCAATTTGGAAGAGAATTGTGCAGAATTATTGGAGTTATCGTGTCCATAAAAAAGTGACATAGATAGACAGATAGATATATAAAGTTTTGAACTGGGGGTGTTTTTGGGTTCTGGAAGTCATGATCGGCGTAGATCTGCAAAATTTTTTCAAAAATTCCAACTTAGGGGAGAATGTAATAGGTAGTATTTCTTACGAAATCTATCTAAAAGGTAATTTTATGTTAACTGGGTGCCAGTAATCGCCAAAATTTTTTGTATCTCGCCAACCTTTTTTTTCCTTGCCAATCTTTTAACATTAGCTAATAAAAAATAGCTGATATTTTAACGTTGCAGTATAATATCTTGAAAAAAGCTAAAGTCTAATCATGATAAAATATGTAAAAACAAACATATCAATACAAAAAGCAAAATCTGACGTAATCAGATCTATTAGACTTAATCCATTATGAAAATATTAAAAGATATATAACATAAACTAGTTACATTTTGTTTCATAATGAAAACATTGTATCTAATTTTATATACACAAAAATAAAAATTTACGTTATATAAGATCCCAAATTTTAGGTAGATTTCATAAGAAATACTAACTATTACATTATTTTCTATGTTGGAATTTTTGCAGATCTACGCCATTTATGACTCCCACAACCCAAAGTCACCCCACCCCTAGTTCAAAACTTTATATAGCTATCTATCTATATACCTTTTTTATGGACATGATAACATCAATATTTCTGCACAAATCTCTTCCAAACTGATAGATAAAATTTCAGTTAAGTTCATTAATGGGCAAAATCGAACCCAAAGGGGAAGGGGGGGGGGGGGCTTTTTGTAAAAACAGAAAAAAAAATGTAACTTCTTAATTATGATATGTATCAAATCCATTTAAAGTTCTTATTACTTCTAAGAAAAGGGCCGAAAATTTATGTATGACAGATTTTAGATATCATTAAAAATGGCCTCAAGGGGGAGAAAAATTGGGGTTTAAGAAAAAAAAATCATAACTTTGTCAATTCACAAGATATCAAATCCGCTTAAATTTATTATAAATCCTCTTAATATTATCTACAACTTTTATACTGACAAGTTTTTTTTATATGACAAACCCTTACAGCCAAAAAAAACCCTGCCGGTTTTGCCTACAGACACAGGTAGATTTCGAAGTGGGCGGTCCCAACTGTCGCATTATGGCAAAAAGGTCCTTTCTTCTGCTATTCCCAATAAACAGGCACACGACGGTCTGCGTCTTCGAAATCTACCTGTGCTCGTGGGCCGAGCCATCAGAGATTTAAAAATATAATTTAGAATTTCTAAAAATGTATGGTTGGTTGTTCAAATCATTGTTTAATAAAATGTTAGTTGTTTGCAATTCAAATGATGCCAACTGAAACGAGATTTGGCAAGTTATCACTGGTGCTCAGCTAACATAAAAGTAAAAAATTTGGCAGCACCATTTTGTTCAGGCAATACATGATTAATAATCAAGATATTTACATGTCTGGATATGAAGCAGGAGAGGGGTCCAATTTCAGTGAAGAGGCCCACCTAAAAGATTAAAAGAAAAAGGGCTGGATAAATATTTTATATAAAAAAAAATTACATACAATTGCACATACATTTATTAACATGCATTTGCTCAGGTCCAAACAAGAATCAGGTCCAAAGATGAAAGATTAATCAAAGTTTGAAAGAAGGCAATTTATGAGGGGAATCCCTTGGGAACAAAAATTACCCTGCACATAAAAATCAAAATGTCTAATATCTAAATATGCTTCCATTTCAAATCCTAGATGTTTGCATCCAGTTATAATATGCATGCTGTAATATTTTAAGCAATGCACATGGCATAAGCAATGCACAACAAAAATAATCTGGGATATTTATTTATTTACATTATTTTTGTCAAACTGTCACAGTATGGAATTTTCTTCTGAAAAGATTCTGAAATCAGTCAATTGTAAATATCATTCTGGATAACTGGTTTTCTGGAAAAACAGTTCCATACTGTAGCTACCTGGGGCTTACATACATTAATAAATATAACTGTTGTACTTATCAAAGCATACAGATTTTTTTTTTTCTAAATATAATTTATAGAAACAAGGAATCAAATAAGAATTTGATGACAGGACTATTTCATTGACATAATCATAATTACAAAACTTTTGCAGTTTACTTTGACTATGTATGTCTAATAGCTAAAGATTAAAGCACATTTCAATCCTTTTGGACACCCTGCAGATCTTTTTGGATAATCTATCCTATGTAAAGCACGAATTTTTCCACAAAGCATACACATGAGAGCAGTAACAAGCAATATTAATGTTGAAGTGGAGCAATCAATATCTTTTACTAAGTAAGGAGAATTATAATGTACAGAACATAGGAGAAAACTTTTTTTTAAAGTTGAAAATTCTAACAGGTTTTTTGCATTTAGTATATACAGGGTGTCCGAAATGTCTGGAAACAGTCGAATAACTCATTAAATATACATTGGATTGATAAACGGAAAAATGTATGTTCAATACTCTTGAAAAATCTCCCACGCAACTCTGCACCCTTGGAGAAAAAAGGGGCAACTTTGAAATCTTAAATGATAACTCCTCTTTTTTATTGCAGAGTTAGGTTCTACAAGAAAAAATACATAACTGTTGTATTTAATATTTTCTTCAGAAAATCATAGATGGCGCTGTAATCGAGAAAAATGCAGTGAGAATCATTTCCATTGAAAAGTCTGGAAATGATCAAATAACTGAAGAAATATACATCGGGTTGAAAAACAGAAAAATATGTGTTCAATATTTGAGAAAAATGACAACTTTGATATCCCTAAATAGATTTTTTTTTAAATATTGAACATGTATTTTTTCATTTTTCAATTTGATGTATATTTCTTGAGTTATTCGACCATTTTCAGACTTTTCAATGGAAATGATTCTCACTGCATTTTACTCGATTACAGTGCCATCTACGATTTTCTGAAGAAAATGTTAAATACAAAAGTTACGTAAATTTTTTTCCTTAGAAACAGAATTTTCAATAAAAAAGCAGGTTTATCATTTAAGATTACAAAGTTGCGCCTATTTCCTCCCCAGGAGGCAGCTTTGATATCTCTAAATAGATTTTTCAAAAATATTGAACAATTATTTTCCATTTTGCAATCCAATGTATATTTCTCAAGTTATTCGACCGTTTCTAGACTTTTTGGACACCCTGTGATTATCTATATCTATATATATAATTTTCTACAAATGACTAATTTTCTACATGCCAGAGGTTAATAGCTGCAGAAATCGCCAAACACTTTGCTACTTACAGCAGGATTTTTTATTCTGATAATTTTAGTATTAAACAGTAGTATTAGACAGTAATTCAATTACATATCTAATAAATTTGTGTTTTATTTATTTATTGATGAAATATTAATTTTGCTATCGAATATTAGCCAAAAATAACAGCTAAACTTAAAGGTTAAAATTCCCGGTCGCCAACGGCCACAGGGCGACTAAATGTAAAAAATTGGCGACTTTATGTTATGCATCTGATTGCCAAAATGGCGATCAGTCATTTCCGAAAATTAAAAATAAATAAATAAAAGTAAAATTGGTCATAAATCCAAAAATTAGGACAAATGTATCGCAAATTTCGACAAATGATCGCCGAAAACAACCAATTTCGTCAATCGTTCGAAGAAAAATCACCAATTTCGTCAAAGGATCGCAGGAAAACACGAATTTAATCAGAGGATTTCGTCAAAAATTCGCGAAAATACGACAAATTTCATCAAAATATTGTGAAAAAACAGCAAATTTCTTTAAAAGATCGCGAAAAAACGGCAATTTTCTTCAACAGATTGCGAAAAAAAGGCAGATCTCACGAAAAAAGGAAGATCTCGTGAAAAAATGATCGCCAAAATGGCAATCAATTATTTCCGAAAAAAAAAAGGTCGGTCATAAATCCGAAAATTGGGACATAAAATATATCGCAATTTTCGACAAATGGTTGCCAAAAACAACCAATTTGGTCAATCGTTCGAAGAAAAGTCACCTATTTCGTCAAAGGATTGCGGGAAAACGTGAATTTAATCAGAATATTTCGTCGAAAAATCACGAAGAAAAGGCAAATTTTGTTTAAAAATCGCAAAAAAAGATACATTTCGTCAAAAAATCGTGAAGGTACAATAAATTTCGTCAAAAAATCGCGAAGATAAGGGCAAATTTCGTCGAATGATTGCGAAAAAACAGCAAATTTCTTCAAAAGATCACGAAAAAACGATAGATTTCGTCAAAAAATTGCAAAAATATCGTGAAATCCTTTGAACAATAGCAGAAAAAATTTCAAAATTCATCAAGTGGTCGAAAAAAAAAAAAAAAAAAATCATTTTCATAGTTGGTGATGGTGGGGGGGAAATCATAAATTTGAACGAAGTTATGGTTTTCTGTACATATAAAATAATTGTTAACTATTTAATATTCAGAGTATTTGCTTCTAATTAGAGTTACATGAAACCAAATTCTATATTTGGACAAAATAATGTAGTATGAAATTGTACATATTGACAGGTAGCCAGCCGTTTTCACCAACTCAACTATAAAAATGCAGTGTATATATTGTAGAAAAGCTACAAAACATTTTAAGGGGACACAGTACCTTTGAAACTCTCTTCAATGAGAATAGTGGCACAATACTTAGTACTAAAAATTAAATAAAAAATTCTTGTAAAACAGCCTTATTTTCTAAAATTTATTTATTTTGTTTTAATTAACTTTTTTAAAATCCCTACTACGTTTACAAATATGAATATTTTTGCTTCAATTTTTCCCCCTCATTCTTTAGAATATGAAGGGATGATTCTGGTCCGAATTTTCTGAAAAATTAAGGCAATAATTTCCGAAAATTAAAAAAAATATCGGTCATAAATCCGAAAATTCGGACATAAAATGTATCGGTATTTCAGCATATGATCGCCGAAAAAAATAAATCTCGTCATTCGTTCGAAGTAAAGTCGCCAATTTTGTCAAAGGGTCGCAGGAAAAACGTGACTTTCGTCAGAGAATCGTGAAAAAATGGCAAATTTCGTCAAAAAGATTGCAAAAAGCAGCAAAATTCGTCAAAACATCGCGAAAAAAGGCAAATTTCGTCAAAACATCGCAAAAAACGGCACATTTCGTCAAAAATCGTGAAAAAAAAAAACGGAAATTTTATCAACAAATTTTGAAAAACATTTCAAAAAACCGCAAATTTCATCAAAAGATTGCAAATAAACGGCAAATTTTGTCAGCAGGTCTCGAAAAACGGCAAATTTCGTCAAAAACTTTGCGAAAAATGGCAAATTTTGTCAAAAAATCGGAAATTTTATCTCGAAAAAACTGCAAATTTTGTCAAAAACATTGCAAAAAACCACAAATTTCATCAAAAGATCGCGAAAAAAAAACAGCAAACTTTGTCAGCAGGTCTCGAAAAAACGGAAAATTTTGTCAAAAACATTGTGAAAAATCGGCAAATTTCGTCAAAAATTTTGCAAAAAAACGGCAAATTTTGTCAAAAACATTGCAAAAAACCACAATTTTCATCAAAAGATCGCGAAAAAACGGCAAATTTTGTCAGCAGGTCTAAAAAAACCGGCAAATTTCGCCAAAAACATTGCGAAAAACCACAATTTTCATCAAAAGATCGCAAAAAAACGGCAAATTTTGTCAGCAGGTCTAAAAAAACAGGCAAATTTCGTCAAAAAAGGCAAATTTTGTCAAAAACTTTGCGAAAAAATGACAAATTTTGTCAACAGATCGTGAAAAACGGCAAATTTCGTCAAAAAAACACAAATTTTATCAACAGATCTCGAAAATCTGCAAATTTCGTCAAAGAATTGCAAAAAAATACAAATTTTGTAAAAGACGCAAAAAAAAAAAAAAAAAAAAAAAAAAAAGAAAGTTGAGGTAGTGGACACCCTGCCCCCTTCCCACACCCTCTGCTGAAACTTTTCAGAAAATTTGCTGTTAATTTCAGAATTTTTTTTTTCCCCTGATGAAAATTACCCCTGTGAATATACTACATGAAACTGTATGGATTTTTAGATGTATGGGATTTTACATTTAATATATATTTTTTTTTTCTGGTGTATGTCAAACAATTAAAAAAATTCAACAAACTCTCAATTAAAATTTTTTTTTAAAAATTTTAATTGAGAAAACTTGAATGTTAAATCCATACACAAAAATATTAAATACACAATAGAGAACAAGTAAAAAAAAAAAAAAAAAAAAAAAAAAATATTCAAAACTATTTCGAACAAGCAAGTTATTAAAACATTAACAGGAGAAAAATCAGTTTAAAGTTTTCATTTATATGGGTAATTGCTCTGGATTTATAAACAAAATTTACAATATCTCTCAATATAATTGTTGTATAGGTGAAAATGCGAGGTGTCAAAATATTCACAATTAAAGAAGCTTTCATTAATATTAAAAGAAGAAAATCTATATTTTGACCAATTTCAAGGCACTGTGTCCCCTTAACATAAGAAATATGTCAATGTATTTATTTTATATCCAATACAATATAATTCACAAAATCTAAGCATAAATGTTGTGAAAAATGTCGTAAATTTTTTCTTTACACGATATTTTCTCAGTGGCATCCCTGATAGTAATTAGTGGCCACTAACTTGACAATAGCGGCTACTAAACATGCAGCCTCTACTGGCCACTGGTTACTAATACAAATATTGAATTTTAACCTTTAGCTAAACTATTTATATTGTTTTAAGTGAAAACGGGTTGATCTGCAATTAAGCTGCATGCAATATAGATTTTTTAAATATTCATGCTTGAAAATTATTTTATAACTACAAAAAATCAGTAAATTGAGATACTTTTACAAACAAATTGCATTTGAAAGTAGATTTTTTTCCCGCTATTCGATGGTGTAAAAATTATAAATAAGCGATGTTTTGAATTAAAATCGCATAAAAAGGAAAATGGATTGCTTAGATTGTTTCTACCATCAAAATTTACATTAACATTACTCCTGGACATGTTTTTGCTTTATAATATAGATTTGCATTCTAATATAACTAGACAAATTGTATACACTTGAGTGACAACTGCATCTATCACTTCACCTTTTAACGAGCAGAACACAATGACTTGGAGCACCACTATAATGAACCAAGACATGAAAATATCACATTTTTTTTCTTTTTTAGCTTAAAAAATATACTCAATAATTTTCAGAATAAAATGATGTAAACACCATAATTAAATCAAAAGATCATCCTTTTTTATTTTAGGGTTCTGTACTTAAAAAGTAAAAACGGAACCATTATAAGATCACTCCTGTGTCTGCCAGAGCTCTTTTACTCTTAAACTATGGAATGTGGAAAGTTATAAAGCCTTTTTACTCACATATTTTACAGATTAATAGCCATTCCCAAATATGTTTAGGAAAAAGTTAAAAGGCTAATTAAGTTACTTAAAAAATAATTTTCTTTTTAACACAATGGGAAATTGTGTGAAAGACCTCATAATATCGAACTCAAAAATACAGATTTTTTTAATACAGTAGAAAGCCACTAATCCGCAAAGCTTGGTTTCAAGTGTTGTGCGGATTGGAGGCTTTTTGCAGATTACAGGCCATGTCTATTTAATCTTTGTTTACATTTTTAAAAATTCATATTTTGGACAAATTTAGATTGCTAATACTAAAATATAAATAAATTACACATTTTAATATATAGATAAAGTAATAACTATGTAAAAAATAATTTATTATTTTTTTTAATTTCTTAAATATGGCATCAATTGTTGTCTGTTTTAAGAAATTTGGTTTATAGTGTTGATTTTTATCTTTAAGTAAGAGTTCAAAAGCAATATATATGTATTTTTTTTATGTGTTCTTCAAATTTATAATTACGATTTAATGAAAAAATAAATAAATTATAAAATATATTGTCTAAGTAAGGATTTTTTTATCATTAAAATAAAATAAAAAATCGCAAAAGCTCAAATTGTATTTTACAAGTACTGTATGAAGAAATGAATATATAAAATAATATACTAATTAAATGTGCTTTCATTTTAAATTATAAAGAAGAATGTTATATGATATATAATAGCTATATATAAAGATAAGAAAAATGTTAAAATTAGTGAAAAAAAATTTCATAATTCAAAATTTTGTCACCATTGAAGCATTTTTCAAGAATTAAATTTCTTTGTTTACATTCATAAATTGATTGCGGATTAGAGGCCTTTGCGGATTACAGGTTTGCGGATTAGCGACACTCTACTGTATTAGGTTTTACATTTTCAGAGATATCGTCGAAAATGCACTGCAAAAATATGTCCCCCCCACCCCTCCTTTGTCTATTTCAGAATCTACCAAAACTAAAATTATGAAAAAAATTGTGGTGTTATGAGTTTATTTAAACCTTGCAGAAAAACTATAGTGATTGTCCTAGGTAACATAGTTTTTGAGAAAAATGCATTTTCTGTATACACAAACTTTACTTTTTGGGCAGTCAGGAGTTGACGGATGCTTGAGGTATCTATTGATAGAGAATTATCCAAGGATATTTGATAATGATTTTTGAAAAAAATTGTCGGTAATTACAAGGGTGATTGTGGGTTCATGAAAAAATACCTGAAATTTTAGCAAGAAAACATTTCTGCATAAAGAAAGTAGGGAGGAAACATAATTTAATCAAAGGGAGTTTCAAAATATGAATTTTAATTATGTTTAACAATTATATGAAATTGATATTATTGTCTTATTTTATGAATTTAACTATCAGAAAAACCGGAATTTGGGTACTGAAAATGAAAAAACACCTGAATTCAGGTATATAACCTGAACACAATTACCCCTGTATTATCAGAGATATTAAGTTACATGAAAAAAAAAAAAAAATCTTTTTTATATCATGTAGGGTATGGTATCGTTAAAAAGATATGGTAACATCAAAATGAAAAATATATTTGTTTTAATTTTAGGTATCATATTTTCAGAGATATTGTCAAAAGTATACTGGAAAAATATGCCCCCCCCCCCCCCCCTCTTATATCCAAATCTACTAAAACTCTAAAATTATGAAAAAATTATGTGTTGTAGGAGTTTATTAATAAATAGTTATTAATGAATTTAATATACAGAACCCTTTGAGCGTGAGTTATACTTGCACTTGAACAATTTATTTGCTCTACTGTCTTTGGTTGTTTAAGGAGTACTTAAAACTTTAAATCCCTTTGTCTCAGAATGTATTTTTTTCAAGATTTGTCTTATTTAAATATAGCTAAACTACTGTAAAAGATAAAGTTATGAAACTTCCTACTGGTGTTTTAAGTTATACATTGATTCAATTGTCTTCAGGATTGTTTGTTTTGAGAGAACTTTTACAAATAGGATTAAAATAGGTAAAATATGTTCATAAGCATAATTTTTTATTTCTTATAAATATTATATATACATGAAAATTTGTGTAAATCTCGAAGACATATTAATATTTATTCTTTTCTGTACTATTCTTTCAGAAGATATAACAATTTTTGGTACGTCTTTACTGTCCCATCGATCATTTTTCATGACAAAAAATTATCGCCAAATAAACAAATGAAAGAATGTTGCCATTGGAATCGCAAACAAATAAATAAATAAATAAATAAATACAAGAAATTTGGAAATGTCCCACTCACTAATGTGTCGACTTAGTAAGCTTGAACTATAAAATTTATAATATATTTATAAAAACAGAACAAAAAGTCTTGGATATATTATTTTTCCTCGGTTGGTGAATAAATGTTTGTGATGTCAGTTGAAACTGATCTATTGTACGCAACTATACATTGCAACATTTAAAAAAATGTTTTTACTCTTTTTAATATCATGACACCGCCGTTTAAGGACACAATTGTTATTTTAATTAACAAAATAACTAATAAATTAGTAAAACATAATGAAAAATACAGGTATATGTTAAATTAATAAACACACATTAATAAACATGCATTTTTGGCCTTAAATTCTAGAGTTTGGTGATAATTTTGTGTTATGAAAAGTGGTCGACGGGATAATGAAGAAGTACCCAATTTTTAAGTATGGCTATTTTTTTTTTATTAAAGAATATACATTTGAAAGATATATAAATATACATTTCAAGAAATAATAAAACAGAGGAATAACAAATATTTATAAATTAAATAATATTTTGTATCCTAGACTACCAGACCAATTCAAAGAATAATAAGTAAACACATTGTGAGCATTTTTAGTACTGATAGTACTTTCATCTTAGCCGCATGCAATTGGCCAACTTTGGAGCTCTTTATTATCAACAAATACTTTTTATTTTGGACGGAAGATTTCAGCAATCATTCTTAGAATGGCACTATTTTTTTTTAATAAAATTACAAAAACTTTAAATGGGCTCTTTTTTTTTTTTTTAATTCAAAGAATTCTGCATGGGCAGTTTTTTTTAAAACACTGCTTTAAGCAAATAATTAGAAAAATAATATGTGCATGAATAAACACACACATTCTTAGATAAATACATACATATATGCACAAGTAGATATAAATATGTAAGAAGCTAGCATCGACCTTCCCAAGATACAGAAGGTTAGAAGAAATGTCGCAGTATAGGTATACTGGTTTGCAAATCAAAGGGTGAGGCGGGTTCCAGAAATACATTGACAATAATACATTTATAAATACATACAGATAATGAATTAACACATGACTTAAAATCTTTGGTGGTTAACTACTGGCATGCGGCTAATACGAAAGTACAGAACTAAAATTACTTTCAAGATTCTTAAGTCTTATATTATATCAAAATATGTTGAAATAAAATCATATTAAACATGGCTGCTGCAATCAGTAAATAGCAGAATTTCAATTTAAAAGACACTTGTATTCAAGTAACGATACAAACCTTATTCACTTGAGTGACAACTGCATCTAACACTTCACCTTTAAATGGACGAAACACTATGGCTTTGTATTTGACAGGGTAGACAACAAACCCTCGACTTGGCTGAATAAAGCCAGCACCTATATTGTCGATGGTGGTTACAGCTATTACAAACCCATACCTATGGGAAGAAAAAAATTAAATTAAATTATTAAGTCTTAACATATTAATCAGTTTTTGAATTACCTGAAGTGAAAAAAATTTAAGTCCCAATGGACAATCTATAATTATAAATTATTTACAAGTTTTATCACTATTTTGTAAAAATAATAATAATACCGTAGACTCCCTTAAGCATAGCTTAAAACCAGAGATTGTGCAGATTTCTGGTCGTGGTCACTGCTTTGTTTACATTTTTTAAACAATAATTTGAATTTAATGATGCACTCAACATTATAATAAATGCTTACAATAAAGTAAAATAATACAATTGATTTTTTTTTAAATATTAAAAGTAAATAATTAATAATGCATAACTAAATATGCATAATGATGATATAATTTTTTCTTGAATTAGTCAGTGAAACTCGCCTTATAAATGTACACTAATAATTCACATCAAAATCTTAAAATTACAAAGTTTTATTTCATGTTTAACCATACTTAATAACAAAAAAAGCTTGATTGATACATAAATTGGTACTTTTCGGTTAGCCGGGCGCCAGTGAAGTGTATATATCTATATATACATATCTATGTATACATACACACATATATGTATGTGTATATATATATGTATATATACATACATGCATATATAAATGTGTGTATGTATAGATATATGTATATATATGTATACATAGATATATAAATTTCACTGGCGCCCGGCTAACCGAAAAGTACCCATAAATTATTTGGTCAAAATATTGCAATCACCACTGATATCAGCACTATCTTGACTTTTTTCCAGAAATAAATTCAAATACTTCCTTCATGAGAAAACATGAGTTGAATCATATTAACCAAAATTACATATTAAAATGTGTACAATAAAAAAAAAAACACTTTGAATTTTACATCTACATCTTAACTTAAGTTTCATTGTTTACATTAGAAACTATGTGCAGATTTTAGGGTGGCGGATTTGAGAGAGTCTACTGTAATAATAATAAGCAGAACAGAGATAGAAAAAAAAAAAATAACTATCTTCAACTGAATTAAGCATAACAGGCAAGTACTGCTAGGTTACTAAATACATTGATGAAATTAGAAGTTGGCTGGTTGAAGAGGGGGCAGAGATTCCTTTCCCTTAGAAGATTTGAGATTTTGTGTTTGGTAATGGTCTAAAAATGCCCCCCCCCTCTCACTGGACTTGAAAAATTCTCTTCAGGAGAAAAAATGTCTAGGAATTCAACAGTGTTTTATGCAGAATAAGCAAAATGTCTCAAAAATTACTTGATCACTCAAAATATCTATATATTTAAAACGAAAAGCACATTCTGTGAAATTTTCCACACGAATATAGTCTCTCTGCACATGCATCAACACTTTTTTGAAGTCTTCTCCCCTCAGAAATGGGAAACCTGATTGATTAGCCTGTTTATCTTAGGGGGATTGAAAAGGGTTGATTGAAAGCATAGAACTTCTAATATATTTTTGCTATGAGGTTGAAAGCTAAAGCTTTTTTTTTAAAGAACTTAAGGTTTTCACTACTAAATATGCATATTTTTTTCGCAAAAATTTAAAAAGAGCTTACAGTTATATTTATAACAGATTGAAATGTTAGAGAGTTCGGAAGATGAGAACTTTTTTTTTATTGCTATGTTAAAGAAGCCGACGTGAAAACAAACAAAAAAGCAAAAAAAAAAAAAACATTTTTTTAAAAACTATGAAAAGACTATGTAAAAAAAAAAACTGCTTTTATCACTATATATCACTATTTTTTCGTGAAATTTTCATCTTAAAATATAATTTCATACAAAATCAGGTTAAAGATATAAAATAATAAAAACATTGTTTTTTTTTTAAATTTATAATCATGGGTCCGAGCAATGTCGGGCGGGGGTCAGCTAGTTGCGATTAATTCAAAATGTAAAACGCTTCACAATATCTTTTCTTAACATTGATCAATAACTTACTTTTAAACTGCTTTAGAGGAATAGTTTTAATTGCAAAAATGTTTCAAATGTAGTTCTTCATCACATAAAAATCCTTTTACATCAAAAATAGTTATTTTTTGAAAAGTTATGAAATCTAAATTTTTATACAGTATCTAGGTCCTATAAGTTAAACTTAGAAAAACTTTCTCCATACAAGGAAAACAATAAAAATTTCATTTTGTAGAACTAAAACATACCTAATTATGATAGTTTTTAATTTTATGAATTTCCAGTGCTTTCTGGAACTAAACATGCATTTTTCCATTTTTAGCAACAGAAAACGATAAAGACTCATAAAATTTAAAGTATCATAACTTGGTATGTTTTAGCTATACAAAAATGGTATTTTTACTGCTTTACTTGTTAAGAGCAAATAGAAAGTTTTTCTGAATGCAACTCATACAACCCAGGGAATGTATAAACATTTAAATATAATCTTTTAAAAATAATAAAATAACCTTTTTTAAGAATACAAAAAAAAAAAAAAAAAAAGCTATCCTTGCATAGTATTTGACCACAGCCGCCATCTTATTTTCTTTTTTTATTAAACCTTTACTATCAAATATAAATAAATTAGACAATTAAATTAAATAACCTGTCTATAATAAGTAAATATGAATGAAAATTATTTTGGAAATGAGAAACAAAAAAAAAGTATTGTGATTAAAAACAAAAAAAAACAAAACAAGATGGTGGACTGCGGCCTAATACAGGGGTGATTGTAGGTTCATGAAAAAAATACCTGAAATTTTAGTGAGAAAACGTTTTTGTATGAAGTGAGGAGGGAGGGAACATATAATTTAGTACAGGGAGGTCAAATTATGAAAAATATAAATTTTAATTATGTTTAGAAATCACATGAAATTGATATTTTAGTCTTATTTTATGAATTTAACTATCAGAAAAACCAGAATTTTGGTAATGAAAAAATACCTGAATTCAAGTATATAACCTGAACACGATCACCCTTGCTAATACTGAAAATGTTACAAAAATTTAAAAAATAAATCTTTTTTACAGAAATTTAGCCTGCAGTCCGACATCTTGTTTTTTCTTCTTTTCTAATTAAAATGTTATTATTAAATATAAATAAATTAGTCAAATTAAATAATGTGTTCAGGAATCGATCTGTTTAGGAAAAAATTGGGTCCTTTAAAGGACTCTTCACAAAATTTTTCATTTCAAAAAAGGACCCTTCACAAAATTATTTTCCCCAAAAAAAGAACACTTCACAAAATTATTTGTCTTAAAAATAGGTTTTTCAAAAAATTTTTCTATCTTTAAACCAAACATTTCACAAATTAATCATTTAAAAGTAAAATCTGACCTGTCACTTTTGCATAATATAAAGAAAATATATGTATTTTACATTCATATATCTTCTTAAAAATGCATAAACAAGAACCTGAATATAATGACCATTTCAAATTCACAAAATTATGATTAGATTTTTCATAAAATAATAAAAGCTGATCACAATTTCACAAAAACAGGACCCTGTGAAAAAAGTCGGGACAGACCCCTGGTGTTTATAATAAGTAAATACGGATGAAAATTATTTTGGAAATGAGAATTGATTTAAAAAACAAGATGGTGGACAATGGGCAAGCTGTTCCAAAAGCCATTGGTGTTTGTAATATTCTAAATAAAAAGTAAAACAATTTCCTTTTTATTTTTAAGTGACTTTTTTTGCAATCATAATAAATTAGTACAAATTTATAACATTGGAGGAACAATAAGAAATCTAAATAACTTCTTATACCAGACTGAAAAATGATATACTTACTTGCCAGTACAAGTTCCTTCCACTTCAGTGAAAAGCTTCTGCTTAACGGTTTCTAAAAGTTGAGGTCCAAAATAACGAGGGTGGAGCAAGATTTCATGCTCTAAAGAAATCTGAAAAAGAATATAACTAGAGTTTAAAACAATAAAAAATAACTAACAATAGAAAAATATAAAATAGTTGAAACAGGGCTCAAAAAATAACGTTCCCGGGGAACCCAGAAATCATTTCTGGGAACGTATTTTTTTCACTCAAGTTCCTGGCCGGGAACCTAAACAGAAGCGCTTGCAAGTCACCATGGCCACTGCCATCAGCGATTACAGAGTTGCCAACTGCTACGAAAAAATCTTAGTTGCTACGATTTTGAGCCACAAACTACGATGCTACAAAAATCTGTCTAAAACTACGATTTTCTGAAAAAAAAAAAAAAAATCGCGAATTTTGTCACAGGATCACTTGAAAAATCACGAATTTCGTCACAGGATTGAGCTAAGAAATGCGAATTTCGTTACAGGATCGCTGAAAAAAAAAACACGAATTTCGTCAAAAAATTGGCGGGAAAAGCAAATTTCGCCAAAGTATCGCCGAAAAAACGTGAATTTCATTCAACTGATTGCTGAAAAAAATGCGAATTTCGTCAGGAGTGATTCTGGTCCGAATTTTCCAAAAAATTAAGCAAGGGATTTCCGAAAAAAAAATATATCTGTCATAAATCCGAATATTCAGACATTAAATGTATCGGTATTTCGGCAAATGATCGCCAAAAAAAAATCAATTTCGTCTTTCGTTCGAAGAAAAGTCGCCAATTTTGTCAAAGGATCGCGGGAATAACTTGACTTTTGTCAGAGAATCGCGAAAAAATGGCAAATTTCGTCAAAAGCATTGTGAAAAGCGGCAAATTTCGTTAAAAGATCGCGAAAAAACAGCAAATTTTGTCAACAGATCGCGGGAAAAACGTGACTTTTGTCAGAAAATCACGAAAAAGGCAAATTTCGTCATAAACATTGCGAAAAATGGCAAATTTTGTCAAAAACATTGCGAAAAATGGCAAATTTCGTCAAAACGCGAAAAAAACGACAAATTTTTGTCAACAGATCACGGGAAAAACGTGACTTTCGTCAGAAAATCGCGAAAAAACGGCGAATTTCGTCAAAAACATTGCGAAAAATGGCAAATTTCGTCAAAAACATTGCGAAAAACGGCAAATTTCGTCAAAAGATCACGAAAAAACGACAAATTTCATGAAAAACATTGCGAAAAATGGCAAATTTCGTCAAAAACATCGCGAAAAAACGACAAATTTCGTCATAAACATTGCGAAAAACGACAAATTTCGTCAAAAGATCGCGAAAAAACAACAAATTTTTGTCAACAGATCGTGGGAAAAACATGACTTTCGTCAGAGAATCACGTAAAAACGGCAAATTCTGTCAAAAACATTGCGAAAAACGGCAAATTTCGTCAAAAAATATCGGAAAAAATGCAAATTTTATCAACAGATCTCGAAAAAAAAACTGCAAATTTCGTCAAAAGATAGCGAAAAAACACAAATTTCGTCAAAGGGACGCAAAAAAAATTGGCGGGAGTGGACACCCCCACTCCCGGTTGTATCAGCTTACTCGACCTGATGAAGGACTAACTCTCACATTTTTCTCTGGAAGATATACCCGTAGTTCCATCACCCCCTCCCCCCAACCGCCTTGCAATCTTTCAGAAAATTCACTGTGAAGTTCAGAAATTTGGCTTAGGAGTAGACAGAGCATTAATTGAATAGGAATAATTATGTTTAATCAATCCCACCCGCAGCAAAAAAATTAGCAAAAACAAAAGAGTCTCCTACTTTGTGTGCTTATGGATATACACATGCGTTTAATTGATTAGTATTTGCTCACTTAAAATTTACAGTGTAAAAAACAGCCACCAACCAACCAACCTTCAGATAAATTTGAATTTGGTGTGCTACTATTTCTCATTTTCAAAGGTTGGCAGGTCTGCGATTATTATATATTATTTTAAGTATTTTTTTTTTGTGATATTATATGGAAAATGAATAAAATCATAGAAGCTTTTATAAGTTTTGAAATGTGAGGACTTAAGAAAAATATTTTTATACATTATAAAATGTAATTTTTAATAATTATGCATCAAATTCTGTGCAATAGGTCCTTTCCCCATGGTATTAAAATAAGTTGAAACAGGCGACGCATGTTTCAGATTTTTTACTCAGTCTACAAGCATCGCCCCTCTGCTGGGAGGGAATAGACCGTAGGTCCTGCAGCTTTTTGCATTTTAGTAACTGGAAAGGTGCTTTAATTGGTTTAGTCAAATGCGAATAGTTCTTGCCTCTCACATACCACAGGGTCGAAACTAGTTTTTTCTAACAGGGGGAAACATGGATTTTGGCACCCTCTCCCTCCTCTGCAAAGTAAATTTACAGAGAGAATTTTACTAAGTTTCTAACAGGGTGTCTATTCCAGATTAGCAACGAATTTCCCTGACACTTCCAGGTTTTCCATACCAATAAAAAAAAATTCCATGCATCAAGATTTTGTGATGTTACATACAAAAAAATCTTAAAAGTTGTAAATTTGAGAGTGGAACTTTCACAACTGATTCTGAGGCACAAATTACTGATTTGATACATAATTTTTTGCAAAATTTACAAATTGTTGAACATTTTACACACTAAACATTTTGCAGATACACACTTTTAGCATGAGGTTCTATCCATTTTGTCAAATCAGGAAGAAATTCTTTATCACATCAGTGACAGTTAAATACAGATTGCTTTGGCATATTTTAATACAAATAATAAAAATTCAATAAACTAAGCTAACAAATGTTCAGTTTCCAAACAAAGATAAGTAAGCAGAGTGAAACACCTAATCAATTCTACAACATTCATTAGAAAGTTTCAGTGAAGCTGGAACTGAAAATCTCTGAGTTACAAAGGACTGAAAAGGGGTAGACAAAATGATTTGCACGTGAGGTTGAAATACTCTTTACAGCACTTGGGAAGAGCAAAGTTTGATTTTAATGGTGCTGCAATTTCAAATCCTTAGTTTTTCAAGAAACATTTTCTTATTTTTTTCTTGAAAGTTTAAACTTTTCTAACTTTTTCTCAGAATTTTCAAATTTCCCTGACAAGTATCAGAAATGACCTCAGAAATGGTAAATTTCCCTGACTTTTCCAGTCCATATAAATTTCCCTGACTTTTCCAGGTATTCCAGGTGACTAGACACACTGATTCTAATAACTGGCCTTTTTTAAAATTAAAAATATGCAATCATAAAATATATAATAGTGAACTATGTAATCAGTTTTGTCAAATATTTATCAAACCTGTGAAACCGGAATCAAAATGAATTGGAAAAAAAATCTGCTTTATATAGATTTTCGTCTTGGCAAAAAATAATTGCTGGTATTCTTTCTATTGGGACCATGTAAAATTTTCATTTAGGACAGGATTCTGTATCTGCTATACTCAGATTTCATTTTGACAGATTTTACTGTAGTTGTAGTATTACATTGTAATTAAGCAGATGTTTAAAGTGATGTGAGTCACAAAGTCTTAAGAACTGAAAAACCTACATTTTCTGTAGGTATAACAATGATACTGTAAAATATATGTGTGCTATACACAGCCAATTTCAGAACTATCTCTTCCTATTAATACACTGATATGTCTAGATTCTTTCCTAAACTTAACGCTAATTATCAAAATTATAAGAGTGACCCAGAACAAAAAACTTTTAATCTTAACTAAGTAATATATTTTGTAAATTTTCCACCCCATAGTATTTTAGTGCTCCAGTCAATCTCAGTTCTTTTCGATTTTCCAGCTAAAAAACATTTTTACCCAAATTTCATAATTTTTTTGTATCAAACAACAAACCAAATGTTTATTTGGCATCCCCTCTGTCTTCCTTTCTGGCACCCGGGGGACATGCTCCTCTGCCACCCCCCCTTTAGTTTCGTCTCTGGTGCACCACTGGGTACAACCTGTTTTCAGCTAAATCAGTCAAAATTCTTAAAAATTAATTATATCACCCCATCTGGTGTTAGCACATGCTTAGCAGCTTACTGCTGAACATTAGGATAAAACCAAATCTTTTGATAGCTGCTGACATAGCGATAAATAAATACGATACCATCTTTTTTACAGCAGTCTAAACATTATAATGGATGAAACAATGTATATGAATCTATGACTTATTCTTATGATGTTTGAATCCCGAAGTTTTTCATTCGTAATTTTAAATGTACTTTAAGGATAATAAACATATACAGATCTTTCGTCGTCATTTCTTATTATTATATACAATCGCATATTTTTTATAGAAGTATACAAAATTCTAATCATTTTGCAACAATCCTAATATTAACAAAAACAGAAAAAATAACAAGACCGCTAGGTAACATTAAAAAAAAAAATGTAAGAGTAACTTATAACTAAAAAATTTATTAGAATCTTGTGATACAGCATTCAATACCAATTGCCCAAAGGCAAAACTTTTGTGTGGCCGGTATATTACGTAATACACAATATTTGTCATAACTTCACAATAATTGTTTTGTGTAATCTTATAAACAAACCAGATATTTTTAAAGATATATACTAACATGATAAAACATAATAAATACAATAAATATTTAAAAATAATAACGGCTAATCCTTTTTTTATTTACACAACGCGGCACGAACACAAAACACAATACGGTTGGTTAGTTGGTTGGTTAATGGTTGCGGTTGTTACTCAGTTAAAATACAAGTTAATGTATTTTTTAACAGATTTTTTTTTTCTTTTCATAAATTTCAAAACTCTTATCGAATTAAAAAAAAATCTACAGTATTAATTTATTTCAAAATCCTTTTACGTTACATTAGGTAATATTTGTTGGTTAGTTGATAACGATAATTTCAGGGAATACCTCTTTCCGTGGTTTCTATTATCTATTTTCATTACTGTAACCGACCAGATTGTTTAACATGCCTGTCATTTGATATTTCAGCAGGCGTTTTTTAGCTTTTCAAAAGAGATATCTCAGATTTATTTTTTGTTTAGGTGTCATTTAATTTTAAAACTAGATTTGTGTAAATCATGTATCGAAATATTTTGCACCCTGTAATATTAAACGAACTTGCCAAAAATTGGCTTCTCGAAGACACTAGTAGTTTCGATTACGCAAGTGCTGTGGTTGATCAGAAAGAAGTCGAGTTTGTTATTTATATGAAATCCCCTGGTGTTCTAGCCGGTATTCCTTTTGCAACCGCAGTATTTTCACAATTAGGGCTGACACCTGTTTGGTTTTATTCTGATGGAGATATAATAACTTCATTATCAGAAATTGCAAGAATTTCCGGCCAGGCAAATAAATTGTTATTAGCTGAACGTGTCGTTCTAAATGTTCTAAGTCGCGCTAGTGGTGTAGCTACAATTACGGCTGCAATGCGTGAACAATTAACTGGTATCGGATGGAAAGGCGTATTGGCAGGTACGCGTAAAACAACTCCAGGTTTCAGAATGGTAGAGAAATATTCCCTGCTTGTTGGTGGGGCCGATATGCATCGCTATGACTTATCAAGTATGATCATGTTAAAGGACAATCATGTCACCATGGCAGGATCCATTTTACAGGCAACGAATTTATTTACTCTTTTAAATGATTTAAAATGCAGTAAATTTCTAGATGAAGGTATGTTTTGTTATGGGCAGGAAAACTGTTTTATGATAATCGTTATTTCTCAATGTTTTCTAATTAGATGTAATTATTCTTCATTTCTAAAAAAAAAAAAAAAAAAAATCCACTTTTTAGTTTTTGTAAAAAAAACTGTCACCAAACAATAAGATTTAATGCAGAAAATGCATAATATGTTATGTCGCAATGACTTGACATCACATTTGCGATTCTCAGCCAGCAACCATAGTTGACTGCCTCATCCGTGTATCCCAAATAGGGAAGACTATTGGGAAAATACCCGGCCAAAAGTTTATAAAAAATACTTCATTTAATTTTTCGCTTTGTGAAAAGACTTTTGTGAATTTCTACTTTATTTTTAAGCCTTCTGATTTTTCCACAATATCTTTCAGTCGGTAAAAACACACTTTAATTAACACATTTTCACTTTAATGTGGAAAATGTTATATAATCACAAATGTAATTGATAATAAAATAACAAAAGTAGTGTAACAGGGTGTATAATGAAATTAATTTAATCAGTATTTAGCTACATAACATATAAAACATAATATAATACAATAATGTAGGATTCTCAAGTGTTAAATAAAGATGAATTTTAAACATGGTGGGAGGGGGGAGAGAAAAATTATAACCCAAGCACACTTAACCTGGGATACTTTTGGACCTGGGAACAGCATTATGATATCGCTGACAACAATAGATTCATCTACAGTTTCTGGAAAAATAAACCGATTCCCATTTAAATTCCGTCTCATGGATCTTACTTGAATAAAATCATCATCAATTAAACTACAGTTATATTTCTCAAAGACAGTAAATACAAAGCAAAATATTTCTTACTATGTTGAACAAAATGTTATTTTTCTTTATTTACTTTATTTTACAGTTAAATAACCACTTTAAAACAATATTTCTTTATAGAAAATAAGCAATTATTAAATATTGTGAAAATTCGGCATTACAGGAGGAGAGTGGATTGTGGACCACTGTGTCCCAGTAAGGGGTGGTCCACTGTGCCCCATGTTGAAGTCCAATAAATAATCATATTAATATTGTTTATAGCTTTCTTTTAGACATATTAACTTTAAAATTAAATAAAAACAAGCATCTTACCTTTGTAAAAAACAAGCTGTTTTATCTTATTTATCTACAACCTTTAATTACTAAAAAAAGAAATACAGGATGATGAAAAATTTTACTTTTAGAAGTTCAAAACAACCAGTCAGGATAAAATGGTTCATTCTGAGCTAAACATGTGCTCTGAAAGCTATAAATAATCAATCCAGTGCTGTTGTCTATTCGGATAGAAGAAAAGCTTTAAAAAAATGTTAAATAAATAAAGTATTAGGGGGTGGTCCAATGTGTACCGGTATGGTGCAATTAGACTTTTTGACTTTTTTTTTTTTTCTGTAAACTCAGCAATGAAAACTGTTCGCGTTCACCATTTCTCAATTGCTTTTATTGCTGGTATAAATGAGAAAATGATGACAGGAATAGTGTTTAGAAGAACATACAATAACTGAGCTATTTGAAAAAGAGTATTTAAATTTCTTAAAGAGGCGAGGGAGGGGTAGGAAGTTGTAAAATCTGTAAAGTATGATTCAAGATATTCCTTGGATTTTTGTAAAAAATGCGAGTAAATGTTTATATGTCATTGCATAGCTATCATCAGTTGTGTGCCAGGATGGGGGTCTAGATGATCTGGATACCACTAATTTTGTAAAGTTTTTGTTGCCTTATCTAATCGGAAAACTTCCTGTGATAATTAAGGCGAAGAAAACTTTACAATATTACTGGTATCCTGAACATTTGGACCCCCTCCCTGTGTACGTCACTAGCTATCATGAAAGAAAGCAAACTGATTACCATATTTGGATATAAGAGTTTACCCAATTTGGTTAAAGTTACAAGAAATTAAAGAACAAAAACCAGAATGCATAATGTAAATATTAATATTCTTCCCTTACTTCTGCTGTTAAAGATCTACCCCGACCTGTTTTGTCAGAGAAATGGTGTAAGGAAAAATATACACTTTTCTTGTTTTTATTTCCTATAAATACTAGAATATCTTAGAAACTAGATAATCCTTAAAAAGAATGTATACTATATACAGTGTCTTGCAATAACTATTTTATTCATTGTAATTTCCATATTTACGACTGTATTTTTTGGAGTTTGACATTTCTTTGCATCAAAAAGTAAGAGATAAAAATACTCTGTAAACTACTAATTAAGGTACAATATACTGTATAAAAAGACACTATATTTATACATCTTATTAGTACATATTACTGTTAAGATGTATATTGCCTTTTTCTGAACAGTATGCATCGGTTTTGAAATAATAGGATGTTTAAAAGATGATTTTATGTTTTTAAAGATATTTTTTCTTATAAATGTTTTTGTGGTTTTCCTAGGCAGTGGAAAAAGCCCGTAAAGTGAGTGGATTTTCATTGAAAATTGAAGTGGAATGCAGAACTCTTCAAGAAGGTGTTGATGCTGGAAATGCAAACTGTGATATCATCATGCTAGATAATTTTGAACCAGAGGTGATCTTTTCTGTTTTTTAAAGTTAATGTTGTAGATTAAAAATTAATTGAGGCTTTTTTTCCCTTGTGTAGACTGTAGTGTAGGGGTGCACAACCTGTGGCCTGCGGGCCAGTTTTGGCCCGCGACCGGATTACTGGTGGCCCGCGGATCAATTTCGCCGATTGGACATGAAAAAATCACGAATTTCGCCGATCAGCAGACTTAGATAAGGTGTAAAACTGTATGCGAGTGGAGTGCCACTAAGCAACACCACTAAAAGAAAAATATTAATTTACAAGCATTATTAAAACTCAGTCAAGAAATGTAGTATTGAATGGAATACTACATACAATATTTCATACAGACAACTAATAAAGGAAAGAAAAACTAATGAAAATTAAAAAAAAAATTATTTATTAAAATGTGAAATATTTTAATCTTTAACTTATATAAATATATCAATTTATGATTGCTCAATAAAACTTATTTTATTAATCTATAAAATAACTGAAATATAAATAAATGATTGTTAAAATAAAAAAGGTATTAGTCTATGAATGGAAGTGATGAACTCTTACTCATCAGTTTATCTACTGTTTTTGAGACAAACCATTCCTTAATATTGTAACTCTTTCTTATAAAATGCCAGTCACTCTGCTTAACAAAGAATTGGCCGTTCTGGCATAAGCGTCGCACTTACAAGTTTTAAACTCGTATGCGCCGCGGGGCTTTTCCAAAAAATACTGTACCATGGTACATGGCAAATAATTTCTAGCAAACTTTTTTTTTTCTCCAATTGAAAAATAGTCTGCAGACCTTCTCAAGAGTCTGCGACGTGCGTCGCACCGATTCTCTGTCCGGGGTCTTGATAATTTTTTTTTTATAAAGAAATTTGTAAAAAACATCAAAACTGTCTGCAAACTTTGAAAATTTTCTGCGAACGGCGTTCGCGTGTTCGTCTATATTATCTGACTCTGCCGATCAGGTGCATAGAAATCGCGAATTTTGCCAAATTTCACCCATCGGGTGCGTAAAAATCACAAATTTTGCCGATCAGGTGTATATAAATTGCGAATTTTGCCGATCGGGTGCGTATAAATCGTAATTGTCGCCGATCGCCTGCGTAAAAATTGTGAATTTTGGCAATCGCCTGCGTAAAAATTGTGAATTTTGCCGATCGCCTGCGTAAAAATCGTGAATTTTGCCGATTGCCTGCATGAAAATCGTGAATTTTGCCGATAGGGTGCATATAAATAGCGAATTTTGCCGATCAGGTGCATGTAAATTGCAAATTTCGCCGAGCGGGCGCGTAAAAATCGTGAATTTCGTCAATCACTAGGAAAAAACTATTCCATCCTTTCCAACTATGAATTGGGTTATGCTGACTAAGGAGGTGGTTAAGTATAGGGAGTTAACCCTCCTTTTAAAATTAGCATTTTTCTTCTTCTAATTTTCGATAATCTTAGCTATATCTCTTGTATAAATACAAACGTAAGCTGTTGATGTATCATTGCCAACAGATCTGAATATGTTGACTGAAAGAAAGGAATCTAGGGGGCTAAATCTACCCTTCTGAAATTTATATTTTTTAATCTGATCTCCCCCCTCTCCCGGTCACACCTCCTCGAAACAAAAAATTTCTGATGGTGGCCCTCGACAACTCAGTCGTTTTTGTAAGTGGCCCTTCGCTTAAAAAGGTTGTGCACCCTTACTGTAGTGTATGAATTACTATTAATAGTGTCCCACATATCTTACGAATTAAAGGGAATAGGTTTTTGTTAAAAATAGTGTCTTAAATCAATGTTATGTAACCCATTTAGTAGTCACCTATCGACCTTTTAGCCACCCTTTTATTCAATATGCCCTATCCATCAACCCTTAAAGTGGTAATGGAGAAGTTTTCTGTATGTGAATTGGAATACTGTTCCCCTGCTGTAGTCAAGTTTCAAATTGTTCAGGTATTTTTCTTATGTATTACTTTTGAAATTTGGGTACTGTTAGCCAGGTGCCAGTAATCACCAAAATTTTTTTAATTTTGCCAATCTTTTAAGCATCAGCTAATAACAAATAGCCAATATTTTAGCATTGCAATATAATATCTTAAAAAACTTACTTAAAAGTAGCCAAAAATGTAATCATGATAAAATATATACATAAACACAAGCATATCAATGCAAATAACAAAATCTTACATAATCCAGCTTATTAATGATTAGGCTTAGTCAATAATAAAAATGTTAAGATAAGACATAACATGAACTAGAAATATTTTATTTGACAATGAAAGCATCGTATTTTATATACACAAAAATAGAATCTTATGTTATATAAATCTTATATAAGGGAAAGAGTTGCAATTCATACTATGCTAATTGAAACAAGATTTGGGGAGTCATCATCGGTGCCCAGCTAACATAAAAGTACAAAAATTTGAATCAGTGCGAAAGACTGCAACACGATCGCTAGTGTTAGTTTGTCGTTCTTTCTTGTGTAATTTTTTGATGCCCCTGAAAATTCTATTTTTTTTTTCTTTATTACAAGTTTTAATGGTTTTTGTTTTTAAGTAAAGCCAAATCTGTCTAAGGCAGAATCGATCGGCTCTGATAAAATTTTGTATTGCAGAGAATATTCCATCTTAGACAAAATTTACTGTCTATATGGATTCACCAGGACTTGAAAATATTTTCAAGTTAGACAAATTTCCATTTTATACAGACAGAATCTGCCTTGGACCTATATTTATCATAGGAAATGTTTAGTAGTTTAGGTAGCTGTGATGATTTTTATTGTATTACAGGAAGAGAATAAAAGTAATGAAGACAGGCAAAATAATACTATATAACAAATAACTACTCTCTTAAATTGTGAAAAAAATATTATTTATTAACTTGAAATATTAAAATAATTTCAAATTTAGATTATTTAATATAATTAAATACAATACATTATGTAATAATATTAAATAAGTATTTAAATTGAAAAGAAAGTTCAAATTAAATTAGTTTACTTTCAGGCTTAAATTATTTTTAAGTGCGCTCGTAATTATATAAATACGTAGCATTTATAGTTATCGTCTGCTCCATCTGTCTGTCTGCATATAGCAGTGCAAAAACTACCTTACCAAATGGTTCGAAATTTAATGTATATAATCGTTGCAGAATTTTATTAACTCATTTCAAATTTTATGAAAATCAAATCAAATCTTAAAAATATATTAATAAAAGTTTTCTTCATTCTATTAAACCCTATCATATGTAATTAATTCAATGATATCCCATGATAGGTAATGATTCTAGGTTGCCATGGTAATTACGTAATATTTAAGATTGAGTTATATTATTTACATATTACTGAATTTAAAAACCGAATTTGCATACTAAAATTGCTTAATTATAGCAATCCTATAATCTACCGACAGTTTTTTGGATAGATGTTTCCGTAGAAATAGATAATAAATGGAAAAAGTGTCTAAATATGGATTTCGAGTTCTGAAATTTTCAAAGCTAGGCTTAAGTTTCCCATTAGAATTTCCAGTAAATGTCAACAAAAGATAAAATGTTGCCAACTTAAAATGTACTTATTTTATTACAGAAATTAATCATATCATAATAACAGATGATATAATTCATTTCAGTGAAATAATAACGATGATTGTCTTGTATTGGATATTTACCCATAGTATAATTTTAATGTAACATAATTGTAATTAATTGTTTGTAAAAGTGTATTGAAACTTAATTTCATAAAATAAAACTGATATCTATAATAGGAAAATCTGCATCACATAAAATAAATTTTATATTCATGCATTTTTGCATAAGAGTGCAAGAACTATTGCACCAAGATACGAATATTTATAAATCTAATTATAGTACGAATGCACCTCATTTGTCACATTTGATGTACAATTTCCAACTTGTTTAAATAATGTGATTGATAATAATCTGTTTCCAGGTCTATAATTGAATAATTATTTATTTTAAAAATATATGCCTTAAACTATATATTCATAATTTTCGGGAAAATTATTTTTCTCTATACTTGTCTATCTTCCTGTCAACCACTTTCTATAAAAAATTGAACAAAGCGATTTAACAGAAAAAATGTGCATAAATACACAAAAATCAAATTTATTACACGTTCATGATTTTATACCAATAACCATGGCATACCAATAACCTTATTCATGTATCCAAACTCCCAACTACAGAAGATTATTGCGAAGATACCCCACCAAAAAATTAAGATATATTAGACATGACTCCTGTCCAAAATAAAGTGTTCAGTTAAAATTCCTTTTTCATGGTTTTGTATACTTACTTCTGTTATAGTGGTTTTCTGGATAAATATGTTTGCAATAAATCTAAAAAAAAAGAGGAAATTTAGAAGGAAGAGATTGCTCTTTATTTAATCAGAAAATGTAAACAGATAACAACAATCATAAATAACAGATATCTATAATAATAAAGATAGAAGCTTGTGTGAGTGCGTCTGTCTGTCTGTGTACCTGTGTTTTGACCATACAGCTGCGTACACAGCTACAAGATTTGGAAAGTAGAATGTCTTCTTGTATGTCTAAAGTTATGCATCTCGAAGCCAGTATCTGAATTTTTTTATAATTAGCTGAGATATTAATTTAAAACTTGATTTAAATGAATATCGCAAAATAGTAAGCTTCCATACTGCTGCTGATTGTGTCTGCATTTGTTTGGTCAATCTTTCTTTATTCAAGCAAGGGAACAGGTTCCATTTTATTCTGCATTTTGAAATCTCAGTCACCGGATTGTCCTGTGGAGTTACAAAAATAAAAAAAGAAACTTGCATAAATTTTTGCTGTACCTTTGTGATTCTAATGATATCTTGCAGTGAAACAGCATTAATATTTACTATTTCAAAAAGTATTTTTTTCTGAAGCTTGTTGCCATGTTAGTTTTCTTTTCATGTTTTTTATTTTCTCTGCAGTTTTAAACTTTCATCCAGGAGTAGAGCGCAGAAATACAAAAAAGCAAGAAATACCCATTTAATCAGGGTGCCTTTCTGTTTCTAACGGTTTTTGTCATTTTTAAAAATATTAATATTTATTTTAAAAATATATTTTTTCTAAAGTTCAATTTCTTGTTGGTTTTCATCTTTTTCATTTTTTCTGCATTTTGAAATTGTTATCCTGATTTTTCAGATGAAAAAGAAAAAAAAAAAAAAAAAAAACTTGCTTATTGAGGATAAGTTTTCTAGTTCAAATGGTATTTTTGGTTTTGAAAAATGTTAACATTTATTTATTTTTTTTTATTATTTATTTATTTTTTTAATTTCTTGGAAATCAATTTTGTGTTAATTTTCATCTTTTCTGTTTTTCTGCAGTTTTAAAATGTGATCCATTCTTCCCAGATGTAAATACAAAAACAAAAAGAAAAAAAATATTCACTTATAGCTATTTCTTTTCTACTTTCAATGGTGTTTTTCATTAAAAAAAATATTAATATTTACTATTGCAAAAAATTAATTTCTGAAAGTCGTTTAATGCATTTGCCAGAGTGTCGTTTAATGCCTTTTTTTTTTCTCTCAGTGTCTTGCCAGATATCATTTCATGTTTTAAGATAGTTGTGCTTTCGATCATTTTTGGATGAGGAAGGTTGATAATTTTTGCTCCATACAGGAATAGAGAAAAGTGGGAATTAAATAGGGAGATTTCCCCCCTCCCCCAAGTTAAAAGTCTAACTCCATAGATAATTGAACAATTTCGATAATTTCTTTACCACTTTTTCTTTCATATACAGAGATGAAAAGATTAAGAGGTTATGTTGTTTTTTTATTCTTTAGGTTTTCCCCAGGAACTTTTGGTCAGAATTGAAAATGTACTCAGTAATGCATATAATTTTCATTATGTTTGAAATAGTGAAATATCACTAAATTACACTGCAGACAATTTTTACCCATAGAACAATGTGTAACATAACTATTTTGTTTGACCCTGTAAATGAATAATTAATGCTTTGCACCCCATGTTCTACAAAAAGCATGTTTTAATGCTCTTCTTAATTAGATATCAATTTCATCATGTTTGAAATGACGTAGCATCATCAAAATGCACTTGAAACGATTATTTCCCATTGACTGTAATGTAATGGAATACTTTTGACTGTTCCTGTAAAAAAACTATAAGTGCTACACACTTCAGTTGAAATAGGGAAGATGCTATAGTAAATGACAATAACATACAAAAATGTCAGGGCGATCCGAGTACATTTACGTGAGTTAGAGCACAGACAAACCGAAGTCGTAAACACTTTTAAACTAAGTTAAAAATGTTAAAAAGTACAGTTTTCCTTGTATAATTGATAGTCTATATTATTTTAAAAGAGAGGTGTAAGTTCCATTACATTTCATAGAAACCATTTTTTAGCAAATTAGTTTTTTTTTTCTTTTAAGTAACTTAAAATATGCAAAGCCTTTCTCCAGGCTATGCGGATTTTAAAAATGTGCTGTATGATAGAGAGTGAAAATACATATTAGTTTCTCCTTATCATTTATTCTTTTGTTAACTAAAGAATTTCACATACAAAATAGGATATACTAAAGAATTTCACCTCCTCTGAAATATCTGCTCATCCCCAGAAAAGGGAGGAATTTCTAACCTTATACCCTGTTTGCACCAGACATTTAAGATATTCGTAGACTGCCATTTTTGAGGTGGTACTCTCCCAGAATTGAATATCTGTTCACATCGCAAAACGCGTCTAAGATAACTCACTGAACATCACTGTGTTTAGGATCTGAACAATGTAGAATGTGCGCATGCGCATAAGTTAAAGTCAGCCTCAACAGCCAATTGGTTAAAGCTAGCCTTCAGAGCCAATCAAAGTGAGTGGTACTGGCAATCTAGCAATAGAAAATTCAAACTCACTGAGTGAGTTTGAGGAACTCCCTCAGTGAGTTCAGCGATCTAAGATATCTTAAATATCTGATCTGAACCGGGTATAAGGGGAGAAGAGGGGCAAGTTGGAAAGCAAATTCCTAAGTTTATATTACTAAAGAATATCCTCCTCTGAAACCCAGTGGCAGAAACACCGCGACACGGCGACATAGTCGCGGACAAAGAAAATCTCTTGCAGACAGTTTCTGTCTGCACTAATGAAATTAATTTAAAACATTGTCCGCAACTTTCGGGGCACGGGATCGCGGTAAAAACACACGAATTTCGACAAAGGAGACCTTTAAAAACACGTGAATTGCGGCAAAGGATCACGGTAAAAACCCGCGAATTTCATCAAAAGATCGCGGTAAAAGCACACGATGAATCGCAGCAAAAAAACGTGAATTTCGGCAAAGGATCGCGGTAAAAACACGTGAATTTCGGCAAAGGATCGTGGTAAAAACATGCGAATTTCGGCAAAAGATCGCGGTAAAAACACGCGAATTTCGGCAAAACATCGCGGTAAAAACACGCGAATTTTGGCAAAAGATCGCGGTGAAAACACGCGGTTTTCGGCAAAAGATCGCGGTGAAAACACGCGGTTTTCGGCAAAAGATTGCGGTCAAAACACGCGGTTTTCGGCAAAAGATCGCGGTAAAAACACGCGAATTTCGGCAAAAGATCGCGGTAAAAACACGCGAATTTCGGCAAAAGATCGCGGTAAAAACACGCGAATTTCGGCAAAAGATCGCGGTACAAACACGCGAATTTCGGCAAAAGATCACGGTAAAAACAAGCGAATTTCGGCAAAAGATCGCGGTAAAAACACGCGAATTTCGGCAAAAGATCGCGGTAAAAACACGTGATTTTCGGCAAAAGATCGCGGTAAAAACACGCGATTTTCGGCAAAAGATCCCGGTAAAAACACGCGATTTTCGGCAAAAGATCGCGATAAAAACACGCGAATTTCGGCAAAAGATCGCGATAAAAACACGCGAATTTCGGCAAAAGATCGCGATAAAAACACGCGAATTTCGGCAAAAGATCGCGATAAAAACACGCGAAATTCGGCAAAAGATCGCGGTAAAAACACGCGAATTTCGGCTAAAGATCGCGGTAAAAACGCGAATTTCGACAAAAGATCGCGGTAAAAACACAGAATTTCGGCAAAAGATCGCTGTAAAAACACGCGAATTTCGGCAAAAGATCGCGGTTAAGGGAAAAAAACGTTATTTTCATCAAACGATTGTGGAAAAAAATAATCGTGAGCATAGACAAAATTTACTGCATAAAAAGACTGCTAAAATATTGAAACCCAGTTCCTTTTACTAATGTCTAAAGATAGTCACAAAACTAGAAATGCTAAAAATTGCCAAAAAATTCAAAAATAGATGTAGGAATTTCGGATTCCTTTAACTAATGTAGCAAATTCGCTTGCAAAAAAAATAAATAAAAGTACATAAAAAAATAAGAAAACTAGTCCAAAAGTGGGCTTTGAAGTGCATTACTTCAGACAAAACAACACTTCAGACTCTTCCTGCCAAATCTTGCAGCTCTGCGCTTAGCGGTCTCTTCAGAAAACATCTATGGAATACATAATTTTTTTAATCTGAAACAATATACAGAACCAACTTTTAAGAAATTGGGTTAACCCGAACCCAACCTGCAGGAATATAAACTCGGCACGAACTGAAAATAGAATTAACCCAATCTGCAGCTGGTGCAGGACTTCAATTAAGACATTTTTCTTCAGAAAGAATTTCTGTAGCTGCGTCAGGAGAGGGAAATTTCTCTCATCCTCCATACCTCCCACCCTGGATCCTTTCAGAAAATATTCTTTTTTTCAGAATCACCCTTGGTCTCGGGATAAGCGTATCTTTCCTATTTTAGAAATCCTACAGAAAGTGAGATGATGAAACAACATGTAACATCGAAAGTTATAAGCAGATTTGATGAGATCGCATCATGCTTACCATGTTTTAAATAAAATGATGAAAAATCCCTAGTTTAGTGTATTATTCATTCATTAAAATTACACGGAAAATTTGCAGACAGATTATGAAATTTTAAAAGCTTGTCGCAGACAGCTATAGAACTTTCTGCCACTGGGCTCTGAAATACCTGCTCATCCCCAGAAAAGAGAGGAATTTCTAGCTTTAAGGGAAGAGCAGTGGGTTGGAAAGCCAAAATCTTTATAAACAAAGCAAAAGATAGAGGCAAAATTTTTTTTTATCTTATACAAATTTAATAATATAAATGTATGTAATTTAATACATTTTGTTCCATTTGCTATTTATTATATGTATGTTTTCTAAACTGTCTTCTTCTTTTTTTTAATCCCTATAACTGTAGAAAATATTTTTAAATGAGATGTGTTAGTATATAATCAAAATGCTGGGGGGGACATTCTAAATTCATTGAGATGGAAGAATTTTTCAAGAATTAAATTTCTTTGTTTATATTCATGTATTCATTCATGTTTACATTACATGTTTGAAGATTAGCGATACTGTACTGTAATTATTTTTCTGTTGTTTTTTTTAATTGTAATTTTGCTTGTTCTAATGTTATGTATGCTCTCTTGTGTTTATATTTCCTGTTGTCATCTTTATCAGGAACTAATGCAGGCAGCCTTGACTTTGAAACTCCAGTTTCCTACTATTCCGTTAGAAGCAAGTGGAGGAATAACAGAGAAGAATATAAAATCCTATATCTGTCCGTGGATAGACATTATATCAAGCAGTTGTCTAGTACAAGGTTATCCAACTATAGACTTTTCTATGAAAGTGAAAAATAAGCCAGTCACAGCCTTAAATGGATAGGAAATTGGAATTTTAGAAAGTTTTACAAATACTAATAATAATGATTGCTGTTTTGAAAGTGCTTTTATAGTAATTAATTTGTATTAATGTTTTTTGAAAAGAATGAATGATGGTGTCTTAGAAAATGATTAACAATGATTAATGATATTGATGGTTAGCAATAATTATCAAAGACTATAAGTTTTAATGAGGGTTATGGTGAGTTATATTGGTTAAATATAGATTAAATAAATGTGAACTAGCTAGTTAACTGTCAGTAACTAGCTAATTACCTTCTAGACAATTAATTACCTACTAGACTATTACTTGTACTTACCTACCCTCTAGGTCATTTTTTAGGGGGTGGGGGTAGGGGTGCAATGCTCTGTCTTTTTTTAAAATCTGCAAAATGCACCCTGTCTCTCTTTTAAAATAATGAAATGCACTACTTGTTGTATTCAGAAATATCTGCATCACAATATTTCTAAATTTGTTCGACTCACAAAAATTATAGAATTTTCCCATTTCTTTAGGAAAAACTCAGGAGATTATTAAATCATAATTCATTTTTTTTTTTATGATTCATAAAATTATTCAAAACTAATGGTACTTTATTTACTGTACCTAAAAATTATTTCTTTTCTTTATATACTAAATATAGATACTATGACGGATGCTACAATAGTGCCTTTTTTCTCTGTAGAATGAACACTCATACCCTAAATGGATATTTTAGAGCTGCAGCTCTAACACTTGTCTTCAGACCCCAAGAGACCTGCAGTGAGTCATTAGGGGGCACTGAGCTCTATATATAACAGGAGATCTGTCTTCATATTCCCCAACATGATTTCCATCGGTCAGCGTGGGAGGATACAGTGACAGTAATTTTAGTTCACATTCGTGGCAAAACATATTGTTGTTCATCACATTTTCTAGCATGATTAGAGAATCATTTGTTAATTAGAGAAGCATAAGTTAGGATAATAGGAAATGAAAACACTAATGTATGATTAGTTTATACATTACATCCATCAATAATTTGTTACAAATTCTGTGATTAAGTAAGATGACGATTACTATTTGGAGGTAGTTGTATTCAAAAGTAAGGTTCATAGACCTTCTTTATATACTAAAGAATATCAGTAATTTATGTTTTAAATCTTAAAAGGGGGGGCTGGTAAAGACAGACAAAATATGAAATGGGGGTGTGGTAACAAAAAGTTTAAAAACTGCTGTTTTAGAATTTTTTTTTTTTTTTAAGGGCTGTTTTGGAAAAGGTTTTATTATTATTAATTTGCATTAATGCATTTTGAAAAGGATAAGTTTTTTTATTGAAAGACATTTCTTTTAATTCGTAAATTTTGAAAGGAAAAAAAAAAAAGAAATTCTAAAAATACTGATTATAAGTTTTTCATATTAAAATTACTCAAGCACAAATTATTGATACACCTATTCTTTGCACAATTGCATAATTTATTATTGTTTGACAAAATATTTTGTAGTTGACTTATATATAATTTTTTTTTTTTTTTTTTTTTTTTTGCAAATTATAGTAAGACATTGATGTTTTTTGAAATTTTTATGCATATAAGAATATTAATTTGTTTTGATTCTGGGAGAGGGGAATTTTTAATTTATGAATAGCATGGGATAACACTTAATGGATAAATTTTAATAAATATTTTTATCCAAAATACACAGCTATTCTAATTATAGCAATAAGTGTAAAATGCATTTCTAGCTGTTGTTATACCTGAAGAAACCATCATTCATCCTTTGTAATATTTACATATAATCAGTCATATTTACATATTTTTTGGTGCTGATAGCCAGTAAGTTATGTTTTTTATAATCTTGTCACCAACAGTTGCACATTGCTCAAAGTAGAATTATGTATTTGAATGTTTTCATTGTAATCATCTATCATATCTTGTAGTTATGCATCATGTATCTTCGACATTGTGTTTTAAGTAATTTTTTTTTCAAACAAAATTGCAAAATAATTTTATGTTATATCTACTTGTAGGTAAAGGTTTGATATAGTTTTAGAAAAAATAATCACTGGGATGTAACCTTTTTGTTGTTTAGTTACTAAAAATAATCCTTTAATTATTGAATTAAAGTGTATGATAGTCACATTAATTTTATTAGTAAATTTTAAAAGAAAAAAAAACCTTGTTAAATTTTTGTAATATGATTTAAAATGTATACACACATGCTAATTATTTTGAGATTGTTGTTGAAAGTTATTTTAAACTTCTACAATATTTTTCTGCAAAGCTCTTAAGTTGATCAATTTAGTCCAATTATTTTTTAAATTATTGTTTGGTTTGTTAACTTACAACTGTTCTACAAATTAGCTTACAAACAAATCTACAATCTAAATATTATGGACCAAATTGTCTATGATTTTGGTTTATTTCATTATTCAACATATGTAAGACACTGATAAAAATCTATAAAAAAAATAATTCCTATTTAGTTTTAGTCACCATTCGAATGAACTTGTATTAATTAATAAACAATCTGTTCAAGACTGGCAGTTTGAAACTCCTACTGTTGAATAGCTAACATTCCCAGGATGATCTTTAATAATAATAAATTTAAATCTATTTTTTTTTCTTGTAGTTTTTGGTAAAATATTTTCTTGTTTACAACTTTTTAGAAAAAAATTTGTTTGTCTTTATTATATAAAAATATGAAATTATTAAATGTTTAAATCAAATTTAATGTTTTTTTTCCATCCTTTTAAAAAACTGCAAAAGAAATATATTCTCTTTAAATATATGTATTTTTTAATTGACATATTTCAAGAATAGAAATATTGGACTTCCGAATGCTGTAAAACAATTATGAAAAGATACAGGAACATTAAAAAAAAGGGTACTTCTCTATTATTCTGTCGACCACTTTTCATAACAAAAAACTATCGCCAAACTGGTAGATTAAATGCCAAAAATGTAGTCCCATTTAATTGATGTCAGAAGCATTATACGTATTTGTTATGTCATCAAGTGGTTTTTAATTCGACATTTGCGTGTATTTATCATTATGTTTTACTGATTTATTAGTTATTTCATTCATTAAAATAACAATTGTGTCCTTAAATTCTTATATTTTATTTATTTATTTATTTTGATATTACAATGGCAACGTTCTCCCATTTATTTGGCATTACAGTTTGACGATACTTTTTTGTTATGAAAAATGGTCGACAGGATAATAGATAAGTACCAAAAAAAGTTATATGCCTGAAAAATTGTCTTCCAAAAATATTTTTTTGAAATACTAAAAATTATTATTTTTGTAAGTGTTTTATTTTTTTAAAAAGGACACATTCTAAGAGTTGAAATATTGGTCTTCTGAATGCTGTAAAACAGTTACAAAAAGATACACAAGCATTTAAAAAATTTATCTCCATAAAAATGCCTAAAAAATTCACTTTTTGAATTCTTTTAAATGTTAAAAATCGTTATTTTTGTAATTGTAAAAAAAAAAAAAATCCTTTTTAAATATACATTTTTTAAATGATACATTTCAATAGTGGAAATATCAGATTTTTAAATGCTGTAAAACATTTATATATACAAGAGCATTAAAAAAATTATCTGCCATAAAAATACCAGAAAAATTGATGTTTAGAGAATTTTTTTTTTTTTAAATACTAAAAATCATTAAAAAAAAAAAAAAAAAAAAAAAAAAAAATAGACCATAAGAAAAATGAATAAATGATCTATTAGACATTGCATGCATTTTTCGTCTTAACATTTTACACAATGTATGGATGTGAATTTAAATGAAAGATATTAAGAAATTCCGAAATATTAAGAAATGAAGAACCCATAGTGCACATATTACACTTCTCTACAAGTTCAGCATAATGTTGACTTTATATATAGAGAAGAATAATGCCCGTTAATGTAATTAATTACAATTTAATGAAAGAAAATACTTTTGATGTGCATAATTTCAGACATAGAGATACCAATTATTGTAGCTCTGTGTGCTCTTCAGAAAACTGCACACAAACACTTCTCGGTACTATTACATTGTACCAACACTATGCCAAAATGTATGCTCTAATGCACCATTTATTTCAGCCCTGACTCTTTAAAATACAAATAATTATTATTTCATAAACCAAAACATTTTATTTCAATATAAAAGGATTGTTTCTAATTTTCACATGTGAAAAATAAAAGTTGCTATAGGCGAGAAAAAAATGCTATTGGTGAGACTTGTACCAGGTTGACATAAAAGTATCTGTTTACTGCAATTCTAAAAGACATTTACTTTCATGCCTGCAGTTTAAATTGAATGTTATTTTATTGTTCCTATATTTGCGTGTTCCTTTATTTTAAGTATATATTTGTAATGATTTAATAAACAGTTTGTGAAAGTCTGTAATTTTGTAATGTTATATTTTTTAAATGATCACTTTCGCATCAACAATTTTTTTTTTCAAGTGTTTCATTTGGTGCCAACTATTATGCTTGGCGACAATGATGTTGGTATAATGGAAAAGTACCCACTTCTCTTTATATATATATATATATATATATATATATATACACAGGGTGGTTATAATATAAGTATCTATTTGGAGCTGTCTGTAGCTTGAAAGAATAACCCGAATGAAACCAAAATTGGTACACTTACTATTCGAGAAGGGGGAAGAAGAATGGAACAATAAAATATATAATGGAACAATAAAATATATAATTGCAGTAATCACCGACAGATGGCGCTACTGAGTGTGAAATATAATGTGTAATACAAGAACAAAGAATTATGGCGTCAAACTGGATGAGACATCTAATTTATTGGAAAACGTCGCAGTGAATGAGGCTACCTTTTCGCATGGCGGTGTCGTTCAGGTTCCATATGGCCATTGTGCTGGAGGATACAATCCATTCGGTGCACGATGTGCTCAACTGTGGAATGTAACACATCAGGAGTGATGTTTTGCACATGTCGTGATACTGCGGTAAAGTCATTGAGGTTTGCCACACCTCCATGGTACACAATATTACACATAACATTTCACATTCAAAAGCGTCAGCTATCGACGATTATTGCAATTATTTTTTTCATTGTTCCATTCTTCTTCTCCCTTCTCGAATAGTAAGTGTACCAATTTTGGTTTCATTCAGGTTATTCCTTCGAGCTACAGACATCTCCAAATAGAGGTACTCATATTATAACTACCCAGTATATAGTATTATAGATATATTTGGCTGTTTATAAACTTATCATTCATCCTCGTTTATAAAAAATATAATTTGTTCTTTTATGTGTGTGCTGATGATAAGTAATATTTTTTTTTTTATAATTGTTGCACTAAAAGTTGCGGATTGTTCAAAGTAAAATTATCAGGGGTATTTTAATAGTGTTTCTCAACCAATGAAGCATGCTTGAGACTCAAGCTGATTGCATTTTTGTCAATTCCACTAACAAGGAAGGTCTCCTTAAAGCACATACTCAGGATATTTTGGAAAAAAAAAAATGCTAATGGAACTCATGTACATTATAAAGGATCAGTCAAATTTAGCTGCGGAATCCCAGTAGAAAATATGTAAAAAAAATTAATATTTTCAAGTTCTTGGCGCAAAAACACATGATTTGGCTAGCAACATTTTTTCCTCGCCAAATACAAGCGATTTTAATGCATTTGAAAATTCCTGGTTAAATGGATTTGTGTTTAAATGTGCCGAGTACTTTATGAGTTTAATGTTAAATGATGAAATAGTTTATTTTTTTCTATAAGCTTATGTAATATATACAAGCTGAATTTATTTAATTTTACCCAGTTTTACTAGCAGATAAGATTTAAGTGTATTTTAACAGTAGTTGCCCGATTAATAATGCTCTTACGTCTCGTTACACATTTCGATATTGAATAAATTGCTGTTTCCATGACAACAATACATTTAGCTTCTTGTCTCTTCAGAATCGGACTTATTTTTAGGTTCGAGGCATTTTTAATTTAAATTTAAATTTTGTTATAAACCGTAGAATACGATCGTTAACTTTCTTTATATTTACATATAAATGTATATGGCAAACCTGTAGTTGTAAAAGTGTATTTATTTAAGTTAAACATACTTAAACTAGTTCAGTCTAAAGAATAATTTTTTTGTTCCTAAAAGAGTATTTATCATAAAAGTGTATTTTTTTTATTTCATTGTGTCCAACCAGCCAGCAATAAATGCCAAAAACATGAAAATGTTATAATTTTTTCTACGGATGTTATGTTGAGGTTCCGCAGCAATTTTTTTAATAAACATATATATGCTCATGAGAAGAATATTGTGTAATTTTTTTCAAAATTTTCTGAGCATGCGCTGATGGAAACCTTCCTTGTAAGTGAGGCAGTAGGAAAGAAATAGAGAATTTATATTAATTTAGCTTCAGTAAGTATGCCGGGCAGAGTAATGGAGGTACCACCCCAAAACATTGTTTTTAATGTAATCGTTTTTTTATGATGTTTCAAATTTTTTTTTTTTTTTTTTTTTGTAATTATTGCAATTGAAAAATAATTTTATGTAATACACTTCAGCATAAGGATTTAACTTATTTTATGCAGAATAATGTATTTGCATGTAATTCATTGCTCCTTTGTTGTTCTGTTGCAAGAAAAATAATCATTGAGTTAGCATCAATTTATAAAAACTATATTAATTTTGTTCTTAAATTCAAAATGAAAGTGAAAACAAATTCAATTTTTAGAACTATATAAATGTATGTATGCAATGATGTAGATTATATTTTTTATTGTAATAAAGTTTTTTTCTTTAATTTATGTACAATCTTAGTTAAAATTTTTATTAATTTATTATTATTATTTTGTTTAAAATTATCTTCTCTTTATATGTCTATATTATATGGAATTATTTTATAAATTACTAATTAATTTTATTAGTACTCTGTTTTTCATAAATTAGCTTAAAAACAATTGCATTATAGAAATAAAATTTCTATATTTTTGATTTATTTCATTATTTAACTTATGAGGATCTATGGTGATTTAAATAATAATGATTTCTATGGTGTTATTCACCATTTATGTGAAATTGTATTTATCATTAATCAAACAGTATTCAATAATAAAAAGCAGCTGTTTATTGTCTAATTTAATATTATGATTCTTATTGTTGGTGAATTATGCTGTGGTCATACGTACTATTCTATTATAGACAATATCAGATATTTCCTCATAAACATGTTTTTCAGGAGGAAAAGGGTTGAAAATGCACGGTGTGATAGTTTATCTTTCATAAATACACCAATTAATGAACTTAACACCATTTGTATATTTTCTATGGTAGATATCAGCTTGAATTCTACCAATCAGTGATCTCTTAAAAGTTATTGTTCTCAGTTATTAGACTTTATACAACTTTTTAATACACTTAGAAGCAGTTACTTTCGAAATGTTCTGTGTGTTGCCTACATTAACAAGTTCTATTTAGTCTTCAAAATAACCCTACTTGTAGCAAGAATAAGCTGCTCAAAGGAAATGAGACAATAGCATACATTACAGATCATGTGATAGCATGTGTGATTGAAACTTTATGCTGTTGATATGCCTAAAGCTAATACCTCCAATACCTCAGTTTGTTCCTAAAGCAATAACATGAAATTTTTTGGTGCTAATAATGTTAAGCCATATTTTTGATAATTGTATCTCTAAAGGTTGCACATTGTTCAAAATAGAATTATCAAGGCCATTTGAATGTAGTTATATTTCTTATATTCTCTTGCATAAAGCATGTTTTTTTTTTTTTTTTTTTTTTAACTATGCTTTTCTATTATTTACTACAATCAGTTTTTAGATTATTATATATATATATATATATATTTTCTACAATCTGTTATAAAATCATGTTGGCTTATATATTTTCAATAATCACGCCACTAAAGATTTCACATTATACAAAAAAGGGTTATCAGAAATATTTGTATGTAATCATATTTTTTTATTCTTTCACACAAAAACATGTTTTTAGCAAACATTTTTTTTTTTTTTTTTTTTTTGGCTACAATATCATTTCACAGTTCTTTCTTTAATTTCTTAAAATTTCATTTTGTCTAGAATCCTGCATAGAGTTTCGGTTATCCAATTATACAAAAACCTGACTTGACATACAAAAAAAAAAAAAAAAAATTAGGTTGCCTTTAATATTTTTGCTGTGTATTGGGCTCAGGTAAGGCTAACTCAGATTTTATTTTGTTGCCGATCAACTTTGAAATTGATAAAATTGATACTAGTGTCATAACATTGAAGACCATTTTTGTCTATTATATTTTGTGTCTACTATATTTTGTGTATTATAGTTACATTTAAACAGGGTTATTCATTTTCTTCAATTTTTGGCTTTGAGTCGAGTTTAGTTTTAAATATTTTAGCTGCTTTCATTTAAAATAAAATAAAAACCATTATTGCATACTCGATTTGTGAGCATGAGTTGTTTTGAGATTGATAAAAATTGCGTTATTATATTCGGTTTGATTTCAAATGAAATTTCCAGTTTTGTGTTGAGTGTACTCCGATCCATATGGTATTCTCATTTTGATTACGAATTCTTATGCCAATCACAATATTCATAAAAGATGTTTTTAATGAGCCTGTGATTTAATTTTACAGTGTTAGTGAAAACATTTTCAATATGCATTTTAAACTATACAGGGTGTATCGTGCAAAACTTTACGGGGTGATAGAATGCAGCTATACAAGCAAATTTCGTCATAGAATGTATGATCGGAACGCAAGCGGTGAGAAGTTAAAAGGTAGTTTTACACTGTTGCAGATAAAGAATTAACACAAGAATGAGAGGAGTTACTTCAGAAAAAAAATTCTTAACAGCAATGTAATTAATGTACATACTCAAAGAAATTGGTCAAAAGATCTTCCGCCAGGTGTAATGCACGCTTCATACCTGCGGGATAGGGACAGACGCATGTTTGCAAAGACACCAGGCATTTACTAAATATCCCCGCCAATAACGGCAATCCTAGCGACTAGATCCATATTGGTTTCAATGGGGCACTCGTAGATTAGGCTTTTCATAAGGCCCCACAGGAAAAAGTCCAAACACAACAGATCCAGCAATCTTGATGCCCAAGTTATGGGATCACCTCAACCAATCCATTGCACGTTGCATCTAAAGTGTTCTGCACATCCAAGGCAAAGTGTGCACCGTCGTGTTCAAACCACATTCTCAACCTGATGGGGGTTGGAATCGGATGCAACAGCTCCGACAATACCTCTCGTAGGAATTTGTCGTATCATTTACAACGCCACCTAGTGGCTCACATGGCCATACATTATAACAAAATATGCTTGTATATCTGTGTTCTATCACCCCGTAAAGTTTTGCCTGCTTTTTCAGATACACCTTTGTATATGCTTTATATTTGACGTTCCTATAGAAAGTAATATTTTTTTAAAGGTTTTGATAATTCTCTATTTTAGTGGTTCTCAAACTGAGCTGGACAATAGAGATGAAGTCAAAATCCTTACAAATTTTATCTTTGGCTCATTGACAGGGTTGCCACACTACCAGGAAAACACAGGGAATTTTAAATACCCCTCCAAAAACAGGGAATTTTGAAAATTTCGTAAAAAAAAACCTGGAAAACACGAATTTTTTTTTTGTTGTTGTTGTTGTTTCTGATATTTTCAGACAGACATTTTTTCTCGGCTTTCAATTTCTGCAATTTTTGTGATATTATGTTCAAGATAATTGGTTTTTAAGTAAGATTCTTTAAGATTTCATATTCTTTAAATTATTAGATACAAAGTTTTTACATATTCTAGCATTCATTTACAAATATTTCAAAGTATTTTTTAGCAGAACGTTTGAGTATTGCTTTACTGTTTTTATTATTATTAATGTAAAATGTAGGATTTAACAATAATAAGTGAACAACTTTAAAGAGTTTTTTCATTTGCTCATATATAATATATTCTATTTGGTCAATTAATTGGGTAATGGTAAATTATAAGTACTAGTATACATACACGCATGTATTTTTGCATAGTAATAGCATAGTATTTCAGCATAGTAATAAAAACATTGTAGTCAGGGCTGTAGCTATAAGTGAACAATAGGCGGGGCTCAAGAAAATGTAGGGGAGGCTCATATTTTTTCTTTCTCTCTGACACATGCACGCACAAACAAACACTCAAATATATGTGATCAAAGTATTATATAGAAAGATAAATTAGTGCATATTCGTATTGTAGGCACTATGTTTCTTATTAAACTGTTTATAATAACTTCATTTTATACTAAGAAAGAAAAAGGCTGCAGAATAAAAATTTCCAGTGTATAACTATTGTATAATTATACTGGTGAAATAATAAGTGATGATGTCAACAAGTAAATAAAAAGCTTACAGTTCACCAAAGTTTTATTTTCAAAAAAAGCAAACTGTTGATTTGTATTTTCTTTTATAAATTGATATTAATTTAGTGCTTTACTTATTGACTTATCTCATCATTTACATTTTATTATTGTGTTTTATTTCAGTTTTTGTCATACATGCCAATCTCTGCCCCCCCCCCCTTTTTATATGAAAAAAAACATGCTTTGAACCAGAAAATTTACTTAAATGTGTTTTTCTTCTAAGTGGTAGTCATTTGAAATCTTTTGAAAGTATTTATTTTTTTGTTAAAGGAGGTTGGAAAGTATGTTGTAGTGTGCATTTTCATTTATTTAGTTATTTTTAAAATAAGCAAAATGATTCAAAATAAAAAGAAAAAAAAATTTGAAAAAGCATATCAGGTATACAGAATCTAACAAATATATATATATATATAAAGAAACAATTATAATTCACTTAATCAATCAAAAAATACAGAGCAAAAAGTTGAAGCCATTTATAAGCTTAATGGGTACTTTTATATTAGCCGGATGCAGGTGCTAAATCACAAAATATTCTTTATGAAACAAACAAGAGCTTTTATAATTAAAATAATATTAATAATAATTTTAAAAATAAGACTGTTAAGTGGATAAATGACTGCATTTTGAAATGTATGTCATTTTATTAAACCTTTTGCATTTAAACAGTTGCTGTCCTGTAAAATGTCATATTGTGAATGTTTTAATATTGTTTTTGATTTCAGTATTACTTTTGTCATTGTGCTAAAACTATTTTTAATATCAAAGTTTTATTTTAGAAAAAAAAACTGTTCATTTGTATTTACTTTTTTAATTTATATTAATTTAGTGCTTTACTTGTTGACTTATCTCATCATTCATTGTGTGTGTTTTATTTTATTTTTAGTTTTTGTCATACATGCCAACCTCTGCCTTAAATTAAAAAAAAAAATGCTTTAAATCAGAAAATTTACTTAAGTTAATGTGTCTTGCTTCTAAATGGTAGTCATTTGAAATCTATGTAACTTCAAATATTAAATAAATTTCTGGTTTGAAGTATTTATTTTTTTTGTTAAAGGAGGTTGGAAAGTATGTAGTGTGTACTTTCATTTATTATTTAGTTATTTTTAAAATATGCAAAATGATTCAAAATAACAAGAAACAAAATTTTGAAAGAACATATCAGGTATACAGAATCTAAGAAATATATCTATGTATGTATTCAGAAACATATCTATAATTCACTTAATCAGTCAAAAAATACAGAGCACAAAGTAGAAGTTATCCATAAGCTTAGTGGGTAATATGGTATATTAGCTGGGTGCAGGTTCTAAATTGCAAAATATTCTTTTATGGTTACAACTATACAAAAATCACAACAGCAATGGCATTCATTACTCACCAAACCATGCTTGTAAAAATAGACCAATTGGTTATGAAATTGCCACAATGAAATATTTTAAACACTAAAAAGTAGAAAATAAAACAAATAAAAAATAATATAATTTTTAGTTTTTATGGTTTTATCAGTTAATAATATAACATCAATGAAATCATGATTATATGCTGAGAAAACAATTTAAAAATCCTTAATAAATAGCTTAAAAATTGCTTTTTTTCTTTCCTGTTGCAATATCTTAAAAAAGAAACAAAACAAAAATTGAATAAAAAAGAAAAATAAATTCACTAGCTACCAACTTACTAATTCATTGTTTCTACCAAACAAAAAGATGAGTTTTCTATAATCTAGACCCTCAGCAAATTAATGTATTGTAACTGATTTTTATTTTAAAACAGAATTCCAATCAGGAAATTAGGTCTGGTTTTAACATTGAATTCTTATAATAAACATTGAATTCTTATAAAAGATATATATATTGTTGTGAGCTCAGGGTTCGAAAGGACTGATGCCAATATATAAGAACAATAAAAAGGCTTTATTCACTATAAACAGTGCAATACGATCACAAATATCTTCTGAAAATTACAAGATATTCAGTAATCTTCAAATCCAATAAAAGCGCAGCAAAATTTCATACAGAAACAATGCGTTCAATACGACGTATCAACGGCAAAATCGATCCGGGTAACACAGTTCTCAATGCAAAGCCTCTCGTATGAATTCAATCGCAGTTGACAGACAACTAACTGAACTGGACTGGTGGAGGTCCCTTATATAGGCTTTAAAGATAACTGTAGAATTTTCCAGAGCCTTCAGATGCTAGAAATTACCAGAAAGTGCTTTAACTTTCGATAGAGAACCTAAGCGAGAAAGGATCCCAATGTACAGGTATAAGGGGGGGGGTTGCACAAAAAGTCGCCAAATCCGTCGCCAAATTTGGCGACAAAAATAAGTCGCCAAAACCATCGCCAACTTGGCGATAAACCCATTCCTTGGCGATTTTTCCATAGACTTCCATTATAAAGATGAGGGTGTAAGGTTGTTTTTCTTGCAAAGCATCCGAGGTCTTTAGCATTGAGTTACATGTTGCTCAATAGGAAATACATTAATAATACTGCAATTTTCACAATAATAAAATAAAATAAATTTAAACAAATGGAATATTTACAGATATATACAAAATTCATAACATTGCCCCCCTCTCGAGGACTGCACGTCCCGGGCAGTTCAACCTTTGATCGGAAAGCAAACCCGTTACCAACAAATGCTATACTACTCAAAACACTTAAAGCAAACATGGAAAATAACAATTAAACACATTCATAATGCTGAATTATACAAAATATACACTTATTTAAAAAAAAAAATTAAATTAAAGCATAGACATTACATACAAGTATTTAAATAATAACATTAATAATGATAATGCTAAGCAAAAGAAATTATTACATTAACTTATATACAAGACCATGGTCATACTAATTTACATTATTTACATTACACTATTTACAATTAATGAACTAAGTACTATGGCCATAGTATGGAGCCAGCCTGTCGTAATGAACGACTCTAGGCTTCAAACTTGGTGACTTTCGGATCCGAATTATGACATCGTTCAGTCTGTTTAGGACTGTATAAGGACCGTCCCAGTGCGATTGCAGTTTGGGAGAAAGTCCTTTACGTCGAGTCGGATTATAAAACCAAACCTTGTCACCTTCTTTGAATTGATGTCCCGTGGCTTTCGTGTCGTACCTGGTCTTCATCTTCTCCGTCTGTATATTGATCCGCTCTCGAGCCAAGTTGTGGACGTCTTCAAATCGTGCCTGGAGATTCTGCACGTATCCCTCTGGCGATGAAGGCGCATCTGGAGGGCGACCAAAAATCAGATCACAAGGTAGACGAAGATCACGACCGAAAAGCATCTGAGACGGGGAATAGCCGGTTGTTTCATGGACGTCGCTGCGATAGGCGAGAAGAAACAAGGGAAGTTTTTGGTCCCAGTCTTGTTGGTTTCTTGAAACTAGCAGTGAGAGGTTGTTGAGGATGGTACGATTAAACCTCTCAACCATGCCATCCGACTGTGGATGTAAAGGCGTCGTCCTAGTTTTGTCCATTCCGAGGAGTTGACAGAGACCCTCAATCACAGCAGAGATGAAATTTCTCCCCTGGTCCGAATGCATTTGAAGAGGGTCTCCATACCTTGATATCCACTGGTGTACCAAGGCATCCGCAACAATAGAAGCTTCTTGATCAGGGATGGCATAAACTTCAGGCCATTTCGTGAAATAGTCCATGACAACAAGGAGGTATTTGTTGCCATCAGCACTTCTTGGCAAAGGACCTAGGATGTCAAGGGCGATGCATTCGAAAGGTGCTCCTACGTTGTAGAGATGTAGTCTTCCTCGGCTACATTTCTTTGGTCCTTTCCGAGCTGCACATGCATCGCAAGATTTGCACCATTGTTCGACGTCAGCTCTCGCTTTTCCCCAGAAGAAGCGCTCTCGGACTCTGTGTAATGTTTTCATGACTCCAAAATGACCACCGGTGGGACTGCCATGTAATACTTTGAGGACCTTGGGGATTCGGGATCGAGGAAGTACCAACTGCCACCGAGATGTTTTCCCATCTTCCGATTCGAATTTTCGGAACAGGACACCATTCCTTGACGTGGAGGGAGTTCCAAAGAGCCCAATATTGCTTCATCGTAGGACAGTAAGTCGAGATGTCTTTCCAACTGGGCTTCATGCTAGAAGATTCTAATAACTCCAAGATTGGTTTGATCTCAGAGTCTGCCATTTGATCTTCTCGAATCTTCTCATCACTCCAGGGATCTGGTGGCGTCAATAGTGAAGTCTTCGTCTGGCGTATGACATATTCGGGATTATACTTGCTCTCCGCTCTGGAACAATAGCGACAGCTCTCGGGACACGGTCTTCTTGATAGGGCATCGGCGTTTCCATGCGATGAGCCTTTGCGATGCCTGATGTCAAAGTCGTATTCCTGGAGCCGTTGTATCCATCTGGCTACTTGGCCCTCTGGGTTCTTAAAATTCATCAGCCATGTTAGGGATGCGTGATCAGTACGAAGGAGAAATTTCCTGCCATAGAGATAGTGATGGAAGTGTTCTATGGCTTTCACTATAGCTAATAACTCCTTACGAGTGACGCAATAATTCCGCTCTGGTTTCGATAAACATTTGCTCCAGTATGCTACGACTCGTTCTTGGCCGTCTATTTCTTGGGAAAGTACAGCGCCGACACTTTCATGACTGGCATCCGTGTCCACAATGAATTGTTTGTTGGGGTCTGGATAGGTAAGTACTGGAGAGGATGTGAGAGCTTCTTTCAGCCGCTGGAAGGAATTGTCGCATTCTTGTGTCCATAGAAACTTCTGTTTGCTTTCAGTGAGCCTATGCAAGGGTCTTGCGATGTTGGAGAACCCCTGTACAAACTTTCTGTAATAAGTGCATAGTCCCAGAAAGCTTCGCAACTGATGGACATTTTCCGGACGTTTCCAGTGCTTTACTGCAGACACTTTTTCAGGATCTGTTTGAACACCTTCAGCTGAGATGATGTGTCCTAAATAGTTTACTTCTCGTTGGAAGAACTTGCATTTCAAAGGGTTCAGCTTTAAATTCGCCGCTCTTAGTTTCGTTAACACTTTTCGAATATTCTCTAGATGTTCTTCAAACGTGCCGCCACCAATGATGACGTCATCTAGGTAGATGAGACAAGCTTCAAAAGTCAGACCTTTTAACACTGTCTCCATGAGGCGCTCGAACGTTGCTGGAGCATTGCAGAGCCCGAACAGCATAACTTTAAATTGCCAAAGTTCTTGTCCAGTAGTAAATGCGGTCTTCTCTTTGTCATCAGGATGGATCTCTACTTGCCAATACCCACTCTTCAAATCCAGTGTGGAAAACCATTTATGTCCTGAAAGAGTATCTAGCGTGTCGTCTATTCTTGGTAGAGGATAGCTGTCCTTCTTCGTGATATCGTTAAGTTTACGATAATCCACACAAAATCTTGTGGAGCCATCTTTCTTTCGGACCAACACGATGGGAGAGGCCCACGGACTTGATGACGGTTCGATGATGTCACTATCCTGCATCTCTCGTAAGAGCTTAGAAACCTCTTCTTGTTTTGCAAACGGCAAGCGTCTTGGATGCTGTTTAATCGGTGGATGGTCGGCAGTATCAATTCTATGACGTGTCAGAGAAGTGCGACCTATATCATTCTCGTTTTGTGAAAACACATCCGTAAATTCCTGGAACAGTCTTTCTGCGGCATGTCTCTGCTCAGGAGATAAATTCTCATTTCGTCCAATTTCAGGTGTTAAACTTGTAGGCGGCTCCGACAACGTCAAGCTCGGGTCTTTGCAAACACAGGTGACTGGAGCACAGGTAGCAAGCACTTCACCCTTCTGGATAATTCTAGACTTTTCACTTACATTCGCCATCCTCACGGGTATCACATCTCTCGACAGATCTACCAGCGCTGATGCTATTAGCACTCCTTTTGGGCTCTTCTCAGGATATCCAACCAAGCCACATTGAAAACTACTTTTGTTTTCAGTTAATCCAGGTATCATCATTTCGGTCCGAGGAGGGATGATAACATCTGCCTTGGCTGTGATCCGTTGAATAGACCCGGACTCGTTTCCAAGTTTGAAAATAGTGACATCTTCTTGAGCAGAGCGTAACTCATTCTTCTTAAAATCCAGTGTAAATCCATGCTCTTTTAAAAAGTCCAGTCCGAGTATGAAAGGGTCTGAAATATCGGCCACATAGACTGTATGATGGTAAGCGGCGTTCCCAAACTTTATTTTCAGTTTCATTCTTCCATGTATGTCGATCATATCCCCGGTCACGGTTTGAAGGATAACACGGGGCGGAGTCCAGAGGAGTTTTTCTTTTAGCCGCAGAGCTAGATCTTTCCGAACGATGGTCACATTGGCTCCTGTATCGATGATCATATTACAGGGCAAATCATTCACACGTCTGACTATAAAAACTCCGTTCTCGCCGTAACTTCTTGCAGAAATTTGACACACTTGATAATGGGGCTTCTCAAAATCTGGCAAGCTCTGCCCCGCGAGATGGCCATTAATTAGTTTTCCTGCTCCGCCGTTCGTGCGGAGCTATTACCTTCTGTGCTGGGTCGTTTTAGGCAGTTTCTTTGAATATGACCTTCTCCACCGCATTTCCAGCACTTGATCTTTCTTCCAGGTTTGTTGTCCATCAAGGAGTTTATATGTCTCATCACATCCTTCATCTGCTGCTGTAAACGCTCCACAGCTGTATCCAACGTCTCAGGCATGTTGGCTACTCGCACAAAGTGCAGATCTTTCCTTGTAGCTTGCTGGGCTGCCTCGAATTTTAGGGCATAAACTAAAGCCCCTTTTAAGTCATTGAGATCTGCAATCCGGAGTTGTTTCTGGATCTCAGAGTCACGCACACCATCGATAAAATGCTGTACAGCTAAGCTTTCTCTAATTTCAGTCGGACAGTCAGGATAAGCAAGATGTGAAAGTCTCTCGACATCCGTAGCAAGATCTTGCAGGGATTCAGTGGATTTCTGCTGTCGAGATTTGAGCTGGAGTCTGCTATATTCCTTCATGCATTTCTCGCCAAAGCGCAATTCTGAGGCACTGACGAGCGTTTCAAAATCCAGCGGTTCATTTGCAGGTAAAGTCTGTAGGACGTCGGCAGCATCAGCTCGTAGAGAAGCAGCTAACTGGCAAGCCTTTGTCTGGGAATCCCATCCATTGGCGTCCGCTACGATCCCAAATTGTGTCTTAAAAACTGGCCATGAGGATTTTCCGTCATAGGTCGAGAGTTTAATAGAGGCCCGAGGAAGCATAGCTTGATACTTGACATCTTCGGGATAGTTTTCGGCAGTTATCTTTTGTTTCTTCACATTTTCCAACTCCTTTTCTACACTCTTAATCCTTTCTTCTACGGTTTTGGCTGTCCTTTGTATTTCTTCTACCTTTTCTTCTACGGTTTTGGCTGTATTTTGAACTTTTTCTTCTATTTCTTGAAATCTTTCTTCAACTTTTTTTCCACGCCGTCAATTCTGTCATTTAAAGATGTTATTTTATCCTCTATTAGTTCTTTCAACTCACCAAGGTTGGTTGACATATCCTTCTTCATATCATCTTTTAACTCACCAAGCTTCGCAGTCATTTTCTCATCCATCGTTGTCATATCTTTCTTCATTTCTTCTTTCAACTCGCCAAGGTTGGTTGACATCTCAGCCTGATTCGCAGTCATTTTCTCATCCATCGCTGTCATATCTTTCTTCATTTCTTCTTTCAACTCGCCAAGGTTGGTTGACATCTCAGCCTGATTCGCAGTCATTTTTTCATCCATAGCTCCTAATTTCTCCAATAATTTGTTCAGTTGCTCCTCCATTGCTCTTGTAATCGGCATTCAACCCCACTCCTGACACCAAATGTTGTGAGCTCGGAGTTCGAAAGGACTGATGCCAATATATAAGAACAATAAAAAGGCTTTATTCACTATAAACAGTGCAATACGATCACAAATATCTTCTGAAAATTACAAGATATTCAGTAATCTTCAAATCCAATAAAAGCGCAGCAAAATTTCACACAGAAACAATGCGTTCAATACAACGTATCAACGGCAAAATCGATCCGGGTAACACAGTTCTCAATGCAAAGCCTCTCGTATGAATTCAATCGCAGTTGACAGACAACTAACTGAACTGGACTGGTGGAGGTCCCTTATATAGGCTTTAAAGATAACTGTAGAATTTTCCAGAGCCTTCAGATGCTAGAAATTACCAGAAAGTGCTTTAACTTTCGATAGAGAACCTAAGCGAGAAAGGATCCCAATGTACAGGTATAAGGGGGGGGGGTTGCACAAAAAGTCGCCAACTTGGCGATAAACCCATTCCTTGGCAATTTTTCCATAGACTTCCATTATAAAGATGAGGGTGTAAGGTTGTTTTTCTTGCAAAGCATCCGAGGTCTTTAGCATTGAGTTACATGATGCTCAATAGGAAATACATTAATAATACTGCAATTTTCACAATAATAAAATAAAATAAATTTAAACAAATGGAATATTTACAGATATATACAAAATTCATAACAATATATATATATATAACTTCATTATGGTTTGTTACCATTCACCTGATTTGACTCTTCTTTTTGTTGATGTTATTTTGGATCCCACCTATGTATGTTTTGCTAAATGTCTTAATAAATTATTTTTATGTTAAATTGTGTCATATGCTTCAATAAAAGATTGTGATTTAAATATTAGTGCCTCATTTTTCAACAATATATTAATGTGCTTGTAGATTAAAAGTTTAAATGCATGATCTAGGTGCGGGTGGTCTAGAGTGCAAAATATTATTTTTATTTTTTTAATTTTAGCTATGTTTAAAATTTGATAGTCGAGATTGCAAAAGTTTAACCATTTGGGAGGTTTGACCCACTGCTTTTATTTCATTTATAAAATTTTTTTGCTGATAAGCACAAGATAGAAGCATATTATAAGCATTTCCTACTACACTCCATGTAATTTCAATTTACTTCCCAAGGATATCTGTCCTCTCTAATCAATCCCCTTTGTTGTCAGTCCAGGCAATAGAGATCCTATAGGGGCTCTACCTGGAAAAATTAATGGTAGTTCTGGAAATTGACTTTCTTTATGTTTTTTGGGTTGCTGAATCCGAATTTGTAACTTCCCACCAAAATTTCATCCGGCAACCCCCCCAAATTTTGGTAAAATCTCTCCCCAAAATAGGTTTTTTTCAAAAAATTCAATTTTTTTATTGTTTTAGGGAAAAAATTTCTAGAAATTCAGAAAGTAGACAAAATTTGCAACAAATAAGATATATGACATTATGACGTAGGATGAATGGGGAAGGGAGGGGGGGGGCTGCCTCGGAACATGGCTCGAGGGGGGCGCGATCATACAGCATCTCGGTAGCTCACCTCTTATCTCCGATTTCACGTAATAAATCGGAGATAAGAGGTGAACTGTATTGTATTCTGGACCCATTACAAGTAGAGACTTGGAAAACACCTTCTTTTAGACGTCTGTTGAGCGAAGGGGGGGGGGGGATTTTTTTTTTTTTATAATTCATATTTTTAAAAGTAATTAAACTGTACGCAATTCTGCTTAACCACTCACATCGTTTATGTTCGCTCCCCCGTCTCCCCTCCAAACTTTCTTTACTAATGAAAAGTTTTGAAACGAAATAAAAAAAGTATTGAAAAAATAATGACAAATCTGAGTCTTTTTTTCTATTTTTATTTATTATTCTAATTATTATTCAAATTATTCGAGATAATTTTAAATTCTGCTTCTCCGCTTGACTGCAGCCGAGGACCCAGATTCCTTTTTTTCAATATGATCACTGTCAGATCCATCAAATGTTGTTCCGTGGGTTTCACAAGTGTCTGAAATATATGGAATTTTTTGTTATTCAAGTTGAAAATTAATTTCATGCGTTGCAAAGATATAATTTGTTTCAAATTGCGTTTTTAAAACGAATTGATTGATCGATAAACCAATCGATTTTAATTGCATATAGTTAGCCAAATCTTGTTACAAAAATAGTTGAATTATGTTCTGAAAATGTTAAGAAAGAGAAGAAAAAAAAGAAGGTATAAAAATCGACTAACCTAACAAATCATCGGTGTTTTCAAGCTCTGCAGAGGTTGGATCTTCAGGTTCACATGATTCCTCAACGTTCTCGTCACCCTGATCGATCTTCTCGGTCAATAGTTCGAGTTCCACTTCTTGTGGATCATCTTCATCCAGGTCCTCGAGGATAACTTCAGGGATATTCTCACATGAATTATTGCACTCGAGACACATGATGGAACATTTCAACCCGCTTTTCTTGCAACTACATGCACCGCGGCAGCCTTTCCTACACTTGCAGGAGATAAGCTTTAGAAGCTTTGGTGGAGCGGGAGGTTTTAAACTAGTGATAGGATATAGTCCGTAGCTGATTTTTTTCCAGCCCCATTTTTCTGGTTCCATAACATTTCCTCGCCAAAGTTGGACTCGGTGGTACACCCTGAATGAATGTTGCTCAGCAGCAGCTTCAGTTGGGGGTAAAGAAGCAATGTTATGTTTATTATTATACGCGGACTTGATGAAACACTGATGTCTAAAAGCGTTCAAAGTCATGTTTTTATCTTTGCAACCATACAAGCGAAGTAAAAATTGATTCCCAGCTTTTGCGATATCTTGTGGGTCTGCATTTGGAGTCTGGAACAGCTGCACGAGAGGAATCAAATCTGGGTTTTGGGCGAGGACTTTGATGAATTTTCTTTTACCATGGCCGAATATAGCCGATGTAGAGTCACATCCGCTGAAAGCATGTAAAAATAATACATTTTCAGCTGCTGCTTTTTCTTTAAGACCAGAAGATGAATAGATTTGTTGTGAAACTTTGCCTTTGCCCGGCTTCATGAAGTAAACATTGTCGGATTGGGAAAGGGCAGTTAATATAACTAATAAATCTATATCGTCGCCAACAATAATCACTGATTGATGAATTGGTGCCATTTCAATTGCTGTACTAACGATGAGAGAGTCTGCGTCTTCCTCAGCTTGCCGCAGTGATAAATTTTCCATCTCAAACCTTTTTTTAATCATTAAAATGAGGCGATGTTTATTTCTGCTGTTGGCTAAAAATTTTTCCTGAGCAACCGTAGGAGTCATAGATTCATCAAAAATTATGTCAACTGATGACTGCTTTCTCTCTCTTCGCACTCTTCCTGCGCTCTTCGTATTGGAATTTTTGTCTAGATAGCCATCAAAAAGGACAATACTATTTGTGGAATATTTTGACAGAACAAATTGAACATAAGCTTCGCAAATAGATGAAAAAGTTGTATTTTGCTGCCACACAACTCAATGAAGGAGGAATCCGCCGTCGATAATGTAAACCGAATCTTTCAGTTGTATTTTGTCCTCTGTTTGTTTAAAAGCCTTGTAAAGAGAAGATTTCACACATTTTCTCATTCCTTCCTCATTAAAAAGCGCCAAGGGAAAGGGAGAAAGCTCAAATTCCAAAAATTCTGCGAGTTCCTCTTCTGACTGTTTGGCAATACAGATTCTGCGGAAGATCAGATGTGGATCTATAGGAACTACTTCGTCGTCGACTTTCACCCCATTTTTCATATTACCAAGAGGATTACACAGTTCATTTCGCTTGAACGTAACAGATTGAAAATTATAACCTTCAAGTTTTGAAAGTGCCGCGGAGCCAAGTTCTTGAGCCATGTGACAGTTAATTTTCTCATCACCCACAATTCCTGTGCTGAGTGACTTGAGCTTTTCAAGTACAGGGAAGGGTGGATGTTGATTAAGCCAGGTCAACATTTTCTACACATCTTGACTGTCACGGTTGATTCTTGAACTTCTAAGTTCAACATGCTGTTCTGACGATTCGTAGGCGACGTTGACAAATTGTTCCACCGAATCACATACATTTTGTAAATAAACAGTCCCCAGGGTCCAAGTTGTTAGAATGCTCTGTGACACTCCTCTCCCATGAGTGAGGCTACCCACACTTTTCATGCTTTTCATGAGAGATTGTTCAATCACCATGTCAGACCACGTTCCGCAGAAGAATTTGTCAGAACGTCGAATTGTAAATTGGCCTTGAGATGTGAAAATTTCATACTCATCTTCAAGCATTCTGTCTTTCAAGCTGTGCATTTTCTGTAGATATAATTGGCAAGATTTAGTGTATAGGAAGTGCCCGCTGGCAAAAAAGTACGGCAACATTCTTTGGATAGTGTCCAAATGAAGCTCCCAATTACCTGTTCGTTCTGCTTCAATGAACTGTCTCACTAGTGCAATCATTCTGAAATACTGAATCCATAATTTTGCAGTAGGTCCGCGCTGCTCCAATTTCAACAAACATTCTTCAAATTTGTGAGCAAGTTCTTGAAACATGTCTTCATTGTTCACTTTTAAAATTGCTGTTCTATCTAGATTCCACAAGAATTTTTCTAGTTCAGCCTTTACTTCTGGTGAAAATTCGACTGAAGGCATAATGATGTCAGCTAGTGATACACTGGATACCACCCGTAACGTGGAACGTCTGAGTGCCATCAAGTGTTTGCGTATTAAAATCAGCATTATCAAATACAAATTGGGAAAAAGAATTTCCGCTAATTTCAAATGGATCGCGCATTATAGATGACAGTTCAAATGTATTCGCTTCGGCGTAAGAAGCACAGTAACCGAGAGAATCGATTAATCGCCTCGACCCGAATTTTTTATAGATGAAAGTGGATACACCAATTTGTACGGGAGAAAGAAAAGACCTGGGTCTGGCGGCTGAAATTATGCAGTGAGCCAGAGATGTACATTTTTTCTTCCACTTATCTACATTTCCTTTCTTATGAGTTAAGATCACACTCTCTAAAAATTTATTGAGAGTTTCAGGAACATCAGACTCTACATCGCGGAAAAAATCGTCAGGAGGAGGATATTCTTGTACATTGTAAACTTTACTCCTGATGTCTTCCAAAAATTATGTTAGCTGCTGCTTGCACGATGCGCTTTCGTTCTTCCTGCTCAGCTTCACATTTTTCCCTGTAAAATACATCAGTCAGAATTTTTTTGTCCTGAGCTACGGAAAGAAACGACTGCAGGTTTATTAAGTGCTTCTGAAATGATAATGCCATCACTGTACTTAGCAATAAGTTGAGCCTTTATTGTTTTAATATGTTGTTTATAATCACATTTTATTTCATCTACAAGTTCTTTCAATGAAAATTGACACTCGTGCTTATTTTCTTCAAGAAAAGAAAATACGTACTTCATAGCATCTTGTACTTTAAATCCAAAAGCACCACGCTTCGCATGTTCTTCGGATTTGGATTGTTGAATTAGAGAAAGCTTTTTCATGCAGGATAAATGATATCGAGCTTCTTCCGCCACTAAATCGCCGTCTATAGCAGTCAAGCGAAGCACAATTGTATCACCCCAATCATCTTTCCGATTTTTCGCAAAATCTATTACTTTATTCCGTATATTAAGCTGACGTACATTATACACAGGGTCTCGTAGCTCTGGAGACAAACAACGTTGCTGCACAAAATAATTATCCGGTATTAATTCACCGCACAAAAAACAATGCTTTTTGAAAGAAAAACTCGGGGTCTCGGAGCGATTTCATGAAATCACAGGTAATTCCGGCACTAGTCTCTTTTTTAAAGACGATGCAATTAGTTTCTCGTTAACATATGACTTCTGACACTTCCTATGCACTATAATCGTGCTACACCCGTTTAAAAGATCATATTTATTGTCTTTCCGCTTCAAACTCGCCACTCGCAAAGATTTTAAACCTTTTTCCGTCACGTTGACTGTTGCGGCATCTGACAACGGTAACTCACAAATGAAACAATTTAAAGTCATATCAGCCATGTTTAATACATGAGAAAACAAATTCAAGAAATAGTCACACGCAAAAATACACGTTTTTAAAGCAATCAAAATAAGAAATCACTGTAAACTGAGGATAAAACACATAAAAACTGCGAATGAGATCAAGTAGTTGCTATCAGTTCGACAATACTTAGAATAAACCCTGAAGAAATAGCTGTGAGTCATGGGTTCGGAGAAAAAAGGGTGTAATGGGTCCCGAATACAATGACTTTTATGACGTGAAATCGGAGATAAGCGGTGAGCTGCCGATTTGCTCTATGATCGCGCCCCCCTCGAGGCATGTTCCGAGGCAGCCCCCCCCTCTCCATTCATCCTACGTCATAATGTCATATATCTTATTTGTTGCAAATTTTGTCTACTTTCTGAATTTCTAGATATTTTACCCCTAAAACAATAAAAAAAAAATTTTGAAAAAAACCTATTTTGGGGGGGGAATTTACCAAAATTTGGGGTGGTTGCCGGAGGAAATTTTGGTGGGAAGTTACAAATTCGGATTCAGCAACCCAAAAAACATAAAGAAAGTCGATTTCCAGAACTACCATTAATTTTTCCAGGTAAAATTCCCTGTTGCCTGGACTAATAACCGAACAAACAATGAAGCTCTCTACTGATCTCAAATAGGGTGGGGGAAAAAAGAACGGTCAGTCAGCGAATGAGGTTTTACCATAGTTACTGACCTAAAATTAGCGCCAGAAAACTGACCTTAAGAAGCGAATTGAAATTATATAGAGTGTAGTTAATGTTGTTTTTCAGCCATTTGTGCTGATAACAACAATAAAGTGAAAGAATTTTGCAATTCCCCCCCCCCCTCCCTCCAAAATAAAAAAAAGTTTTCTATTTGCTGCTATAATTGTTGTAAATAAAGTTAAAGATATTTTTGCTTTATAGTGTACTTTATTTAATAATCTAAAATATAAGATAGGTACTTAAAACTTGGTATACCAAATGCCATGTATTTTTATGTATGCAGGGCCGGCGCTAGATGTTTTACTGACTGAGGCGAGCATTATTTTGCCGCCCCTATGCCGTGATTGTTTTTCAACCACTTCTCAAACTTTTTTAAGAATAAGTAAATTAATTTTGCAAACTATAATTTATTTAAAAGAAAACAAATATATATATAAAATTAATTTACATTTAAGAAATTTAAAATAATCAAATTACTTAAGAAATTTAAAATAATCAAATTACTTAAGAAATTTTGCATCTATTTTGAAAATATAAGAACAGTTAACTTGAAATTAAATGAATAAAAATGTTATCATATTCTAGTATATTTACAAAAGAGCATCACATCAAGAATTAAACTGACGCTTCAAAATCTCATTCGCTTTTTGCTTTTCCTTTGAAAAATGCATCTATTCTATCGACGTTAAGAATATTAGGAAAAAAAAAAAAAAAAAAGGTTACGTCAGTTGAAGCTAAGTTTAAAATATACATTATTAAGCCAAAATATGTCAAACATTTAAAAACAATCAAATTATGTATAGAATTTCAAATAGCAAAATAATGATATCAATTACAAGTTATATATCTTTTTGAAACATGCACAAAAATAAAATCCTTTATTAGTAGTATTTAAAAGAAAATAATTATTAAAAATAAAACAAAATTTCACGTTCTAATTTTCCTTAATTTTTCGAAGTCATTTATTATAATACGGAAATCAATGTTATAAAGCAACCACATTATCAAGACAAAAATAGATAAACATAATAAAGCAAACTACGCATCACATACTTGAAATTAAATGGAAAAATTATTATTATGTAAATAGAAAATTACCTGATCATTTGAAATTGTATACATGAAGATTTGATTTTACATCAGTAATATTTACAAAAATACAAGTATCAACAGTGAAATAAATAATTCGGTGCTAATTCGCTTTGAATTTTCTTTGTCAAAATCGTTTATTATAGCACCCTAATATTAAGAAAAAAATTGTATTTTCATTTGCTAGAATAATTTAACTAACTGACCGAACTGGCGTTGGCCCGGGCACATCAAAAACTAGCACAAAGCGCGAAAAAACTAAAAATCGTAATATAAATCGCGAAAAATATAAAAATCACTCCATGGATTCCGAATAAACTTTAATGATAAGAGAAAAAAAATTACTATATTGGACTAGAAGATTGATACCGGATTCATTTTACTAATGTGGAAAACTCGCAGCGAATTGATTGAAAACACTAAAAGTTGCAAATAAAAATCGCAGAGGACAAAATTTACTATTTGGCTAAGAGATTTAAAAAAAAAATTATTTTATGAATGTCCAAAAATCGCCGCAAAACGCCAAAAACTCTAAAAATCGAACAAAAAAATTTGCAAAAAATTAAAAAATCGCTGAACGAATTCCGAATACATTTTATTAAAAAGGGGTCAAACTTTTCTATATTGGGTTAAAAGATTAAAACCTGATTCCTTAAACTAATGTGGAAAAATCGCCGCGAAACACAAAAACAAACTCTCTAAAAATTAAAAAATCGCAGAGGACAAAATTTACTACTGTATGCTAATACATTCTAACGGTACTTCTTTTCCGAAAGTGAAAAATCGGAGCGAAAAAACGCTAAAAGTCGCATTAACTATCGCTGAATACAAAATACATTGGGCTAAATGTTTGAAACCAAATTCCTTTAATAAAAATCTAAAAATTCACCGCGAAACTCAGAAAACTGCTAACAATTGCATTGAAAATCGCAATAAAAATCACAAAAACTTCAAAAATCACGGCGAACAAAATTTAATACAATAGGCTAAAAGTTTAAAACTGATTTTTTTTTTTTTTTTTTTTTTTTTACGAATATAAAAAAATTCAACGAGAAACTCAAAAACTCGAAAAATGTGTAAGAATCACATTAAAAACCACTAAAGATTCAAAATTTACTACATAAGGCTAAAAGTTTGAAACCGAATTCCTTTTACGAATGTCAATAAATCGCCGCAAAACGCTAAAAATCGCTAAAAATAATTTTTTAAAAAATCGTAGAGAACAAAATTTACTAATAGTGAACTGAAATAATGTAACAGGTATTATTCACGAATGTCAAAAAATTACCGCGAACGCGAAAAAACACTAAATATCACTAAAAATTCTAAAATCACAGTGGTCAAAATTTACTATAACTAGGCTAAAAGTTCGAAACAGAATTCTTTTTACGAATGTCAAAAAATCGCCACGGAACGCGAAAAAAAGCAAGTTGAAAATCACATTAAAAATTCAAAAATTGCGGAGGACAAAATTTACTGTATTACGCTAAAAGTTTGATGCTAAATGCCTCTTACGAATGTCAAAAAGTCACTGCAGAACGCGAAAAATCGCTAAAATTCAAAAATAGAGGAAGCCAAAATTTACTATATTAGTCTAAATGTTTGAAACCGAATTCGTTTTAACACCGTTAAAAAATCGCCGCGAAACGGGAAAAAAACGCTAAAAATCGCATAGAAAAATTCAAAAATCATTGTACGAATTCCGAATAAACTTTATTGAAAACAGGACAAATTTTACTGTATTGGGCTAAAATTTTACAACCGGAATCCTTTTACTAAGGTAGAAAAATCGACACAAAACATAAACAACAAAATAAAAAACGCTAGAAATCTCATAAAAATTGTTAAAAATTAAAAATTCTCAGAGGAACAAATTTACTAGTTTCCTAAAACATTTTAAAAGGAATTATTTTCCGAATGTCAAGAAATCGGCGCGAAAAGATGCTAAAAATCGTATTGAAAATCGCGGAAGACAAAATGTAATATATTATGTTAAATATTTGAAACCAAATTTCTTTTATGAATGTGAAGAAATCGCCGTGAAATGACAGGAAATGCTAAAAATTGTATTGAAAATCGCAAACATTTCAAAAATCGCGGAGGACAAAATTTACTAAATTAGCAAAAAATCGCAGCAGAATGCGAAAAGACACTGAGAATCGCATTGAAAATTGCATTAAATATATCTAAAAATTCCAAAATCGCGGAGAACAAAATTTACTATATTAGGCTAAAAGTTTGAATCATAATTAATTCCTTTAACGAATATTAAAAAATCACCGCAAAACGCAAGAGAAAAAAAACTTGTCAAAAATCACTGATAATTCAAAAATCGTCGAGAACAAAATTTACTAAAGTGGACTAAAACATTGTAACTGGAATTCTTTCACTGTAATTATATGCAACTTTTTCGACTGTAATTATATGCAACTTCTTCGACTGTAACTATATGCAATGTACTCCGTATTTTTATTTTAAATAAGAAAAAGAAATTATCTCTCTCTCTTTTTTCTTAAGTTTCGACACATACAATAAACATATTCAATGTATGTGAGCCAAATGCCGCCTTTCTAGGGGTGCGCCCTGAGGTGGCTGCCTCACTTGCCTCGCCCCTGTATGTATATGCATATATTTTTTCAAAATGGCAGCTATGCAATGTTTGACTTGGAAAGAATCTTCCATTTTTCATGTAGTATAGTTAATGTCGAGCCCTGTTATCAAACTTCAAGGGACCAAAGGTTTTGTTTGCTATATCAGAACCATTAAGAGAAATGTTAGAGTTCACAAATTGTATTAGTTGTATATTAAATGCTCATTAGTTGCTATGTGTCAAATTTATCCTGCCAAATTCTCAAGAGAAGGAGCATCAAGAAAGTCTATAATATCATTAATGCCTAGATATTTTAGGAGGAGAACAGCATTTTTCAAATTTATACGTAGAATTTCCAGAATTGGGTTATCTTCATAATTATGTTCATATTGCCACTCAGTATATAATCGAAAGTATTTTCCCGCAGCATCACGGCCAGCTCTCCCAGCTCTTTGATTTGCAGATGCTTTTGAAATTGGTATGACATCTAAAGATTCCATTCCAGTTCTTGCATTAAAACTACTTTTTTACAAAATCCAGCATCAATTACATATAATATATTGTCAATAGTCAATGATGCTTCAGATATATTTGTAGCCAAAACAACTTTACGAAAATCTAGAGGAGTGGGTTCAAATACTTTAATCTGATCACAAGAAGACAAATTAGCATACAAAGGTAAAATTATCAATTCTTTCATTTTAAAGCCAAGTTTTCTCATTCTTTCAAACAGAAGCTCATTATAGGTTTCTATATCATCTTAATCTGTCAAAAAAACTAAAATACCATGGAGTGGTTGTGTAAAATGAATTTGTAGAAGTGTCAGAACACAAGCAGTTACATAATCAGCTTTCAGAGCATCAGTATAAAATATATCAACAGGAAATATCTTACCAGGTATTTGAAAGACTGGAGCACCGTCAAAAATTTTTGAAAATTTTTGTACATGAAGTATTGCACTAGATATAAATTTTAAATCTGGTCTGAATCTAACAATGTCTTTTAACAGTCCCAAAAGGATATCGGTATGAAGTATACGTTCATGTGCCTCATCGACAATTATGACAGTATAAGATGCTAAATCAGGTTCTAACAAAAGCTTTCTCAACAACATCCGTCAGTCATATATTTAATCACTGTTCTTTCTGACGTGCAATCTTCAAATCTCATACTATATCCAACTTCATTTCCTAATTTTACAGAAATTTCTTTTGCAACTCACACTGCTACACTCATAGCAGCAACTCTGTGAGGCTGGGTACAATCTAGTTTCTTTTTATATCTAGTATAACCTGCTTCATATAGGTACTGAGTGGATCATAACAGTACGTTGTTGTTTAGAAGTTTTATAGTACAGTTCGTTTTTCGATAACCTAGCAGTAAGATAAAAATACCCAGTAGTGATAGCTTTACATATAGCAACTGTATCTAAAAGATTAGATACAAGTTCATTTCCTATCCTATCCATTAGCCCTGTGAGTTGTTTATGTACAACTTTAGCCCTTTCCATTGACCTTACTTGTATATAATTATCATAACACCAACCTGTACTATAGCCTGCCTCTTTTCTCCACCAGGCCAGAAAAAGTATGTCCTTGCAGCATCTGCAGCCAGTTCTTTATTTTTGGGGTGATAGAAAATAGCCTTGTTGATAGTTAACATTGCTGCGATGGAAAGAATTTCTTTAGAACATTTATACTTTTCAGATGCCAACAGCATTTTAGACATCATAGGATCGACTGCAATTGCAGCCATTTTACATCCTAAATTTGTAAATTCATGTTGTTGATTTACTGCTTTTAATAAATAAAGCTGTTCAACAGCCAGAGCCAAATTTTCAAGAGAAGGAGGATCAAGAAAGTCAAAGTTTATAATATCATTAATGCCTAGATATTTTAGGAGGAGGACAACATTTCTCAAATTTAGACTTAGAATTTCTGGAATTGGGTTATCTTCATAAATATGTTCATATCGCCACTCAGTGTGTAATCGAAAGCTTTTTCCTGCAGCAACACGGCCCGCTCTCCCAGCTCTTTGATTTGCAGATGCTTTTGAAATTGGTATGACATCTAAAGATTCCATTCCAGTTTTTGTGTTAAAACTACTTTGTTTGCTGAATCCAGGGTCAATTACATATAATATATTGTCAATAGTCAATGATGCTTCAGATATATTTGTAGCCAAAACAACTTTACGGGAATCTAGAGGAGTGGGTTCAAATACTTTAATCTGATCACAAGAAGACAAATTAGCATACAAAGGTAAAATTATCAATTCTTTCATTTTAGAGTCAAGTTTTCTGATTCTTTCTAACAGAAGCTCATTACAGGTTTCTATATCATCTTGACCTGTTAAAGACTAAAATATCACCGAGTGGTTGTGTAAAATGAATTTGTAGAACTGTCAGAACACAAGCAGTAACATAGTCAGCTTTTGGAGCTTTAGTATAGAATATATTCTACATCCGAAATTTGTAAGTTCATGTTGTTGATTTAATGCATCTAAAAATACAACTGTTCAACAGAAAGAGCCAAACTCTCATGAGAAGCAGGATCAAAAAAGTTAAAGTTTATAATATCATTAATGCCTAGAGATCCAAGATAAATGCTGGAACAGGAGCTGGGTTTTGCTGCCCAGCTGATGGTACCTCTCTCTTTTACCCACTAGGTAGCTATACCACTGTCTTTCAAGCAGAAGTCTATGCAATACTTATGTGCAGTTATATCTGCATTGAGAGGAAGTATAGAGGCCTGTCTGTCAATATTTACTCTGGTAGTCAGGCAGCATTACTGATGCATATTATGCCCTGGAGAAACATAAAATTACTTCCAGGATTGTTTGGGAGTGTTACTGCTCTTTGAACAGGCTTGCCAGAAATGGCCACAATGTTACTATACATTGGGTGCCAGGTTATACTGGCATCCCAGGTAATGAGCTCGCTGATAGTCTAGCAATTAAAGGGTCGATTACTCCCTTTGTTGGACCAGAACCAGCTATTGGCATTTCTAAGGATTGCATCAGAACTACTGTTTTTAAAATTCTAAGAGAGCAGCAGTATCAAGAATGGCTTGACTCAAGTGGACAGAGGCAAGCGAAAGAGCTCAACAGTAGCTGCCCTAGTAAAAGGGCACAGGAACTCATTGGGCTCAGAAGGAATAGTCTACGAAATATGGTGGAACAGTTAACAGGGCACTGTAGACTTAATAGACACCTTTGCATTATGAAGGTGGTCAGTGATCTTCTTTGTAGGGGTTGTAAATACGAGGAAGAGACTGCTTCACATGTCCTTTGTAGCTGTGAAGCATATGCTGCCTATCGTTTTGAACACCTGGGTCGACATCTGATTGAGCCATGGGAAATTCAGGATATTTCTATCAAATGTCTTTATGTCAGCTACTGGCCCGTTTAGGGACTAAGTGGGGATGGTTTTTCCTCTTTCATCTTTGGGAGACAGTACAATAGACCTCTGGTCGTGTGCTTTGGCTTTCGAGCCCCCCCCCCCCCCCCCCCCAGTAATACAGTAATGCCTAGAGATTTTAGGAGGAGGATAGCATTTCTTAAATTTACACGTAGAATTTCTGGAATTGGGTTCATGTTGATACTGTCAAGCAGTATGTAATCAAAAGCATTATCTGCAGCAACACGACCAGCTTCAACATAATCAGCACTCTTTTGAAACATATCCACAGACAGTTCATTTAAATTAGATTGAGTATATGTTGGGGATTCTGCTCTCTCCATTGTCCTATGAAATAGACCACATTTAATACACATAATTTTACTTATTTATTTTTTAAATTGAAAAACATTTATGTAATGTTCTCAGTGTTTTATGCGGATTTAATCAACAATATAACAGATACAAAATTCAAATGCACTGGCAGACAGTGTTCAAGAAAAAAGTAACTGTTGAGTCTTTGAATTTAAATTCTGGATACTTCCTTGTTATAGTAAACTTTATGAGATAAAGTAATTGGCTTTGGTGAAAGAAGGAAAAATTTCCTAAAATCTTTCAGACTGTATATATTGTTTCAAACACATAACTGATTGATTTAATATTTATGCAATTTAACATATCTACAAAGATGCACCTTATCTAATGCATACAGAGAGAATTTATTTAATATACATGTTAGTAAGTATCAATTTAGAAAGATAAGAAGACAGACTCGGCCAAGTGTGTATCCAAGGAAGAGGTGACAAGTGTTTTTATTTCAACTTCTACCTTAAAGGTGAAAATAAGGAATTTTGTTTAGTAGCCACTGGCTGGTAGGTTGATTTATTTTAGTAGCCAGTTACTGGCTAGGGAGAATAATTTCTTTACTAGCCAGTAAGTACATTTATGTCACTGAATATTTAATTTTTAAAAATATATAATGAGTTTACAGTAAAAAAGTAATTTATGTATACTAAATAAAAATATTTTAATTTATATTGTTTGGAATAAACTTGAGATACCAATTTCCAATCTATTTTAAATTTTAAAATAAGTTAACAGCAAAGTTATACACAACATGCTAATGTTATGTATAACTTATAGGACTTGTGTAGCTAACTTATGGGACATTACACTTGTAACATTTTGTATAAGGAGATGAAGAAACATTTTGTTTCCTTAAAAAAGAAATGGCTTTATGTACTCTTAAAATGATGATTTGATATTGAACTATACAAAGATTTCTATAGAAAAAATATATAAAAAATAGTTTCTTTAGTAGCCTTAAATCATTATTAATGTAAAATGTAGGATTTAATAATAATAAGTGAACAACTTTAAAGAGTTTTTTCATTTGCTCATATCATATAATATATTCTATTTGGTCAATTAATTGGGTAATGGTAAATTATAAGTACTAGTATACATACACGCATATATTTTTGCAGAGTAATAAACACATTGCTGTCAGAACTGTAGCTAGAAGTGAATAATAGGCGGGGCTCAAGAAAATGCAGGGGAGGTTCATATTTTTTCTCTCTCTCTGACACATGCATGCACAAACAAACACTCAGATATATGTGATCAAAGTATTATTTATAGAAAGATAAATTAGTGCATATTCATATTGTAGGCATTATGTTTCTTATTAAACTGTTTATAATAACTTCATTTTATACTAAGAAAAAAAAAAGGCTGCAGAATAAAAATTTCCAGTATATAACTATTGTATAATTATACTAGTGAAATAATAAGTGATGATGTCAACAAGTAAATAAAAAGCTTACAGTTCATTTGTTTCATAAAGAGTTGCAACCTTTTATTTTTTCATGAATATGCTCTGCCCTTAAGGATTCTAAAGTTGTAATTTTTATATGATAAAAAACATTAACATAATCAAGGATGTATTTTGCATTTTCAAATTATTATTGTTTTTAAAACACTTATTTAAACTAATTTAAAACACTTATTTGCAGTTTTTATTCAAATACTACCATTTAGTATTTGTGCAAAACTGTATAAGAGCCCCAAAACTAAGTTCAATTTTTGAAAAGAGTTTCATTTGGTGACCATGGAATCTTTCCCCGAGGGGGCTCAAATTTTTTTAGGGGGCACCCCTCTCTAGCTACAGCCCTGATTGTAGTACAGGGAAAACACAGGGAATTTTTTATCAAGATCAGAGTGGCAACCCTGATTGATTTGTAACGAGCCATCAATTCAGCTCAAGATCAAATTGAAATTTTCAACTATGAAATAAAATCATAAAATGTAATTGTGAAAATTTTCTGTTTCATTAGAATGAAAGAAAATACATGAACACTCAGGTTATGCACTCAGTCAAAAAGAATTCTCTTTATTTAACAAATATTCACCAATCATGACACATTGATGACACTTCATGTTACAAAATGTATAAAAGCAATGTGACAGATTTAAAGTCATAGGGATTTAAGTCATATTTTCTGAAGGGCCTACGCTGGTCACACGAATAAATGCTCAAGCTAATATTAAGTCTATGGGAAGGTTCTTGGCAGATTTCTCGCTTGTATTTTAATATTTTTAAATGTGTTTTTTTTGCATAGGATAGCTGAGGTCAATTTCTAACATTGTTAGTTTTTACTTTATTGATTTGGTTACAGTTTTTTTATAAGTGGACATTTTCAATTTTGGAACTGGTTCTGAAAGTGAAAGTACCCTTATATAAATAAAACTGGAACCAAAATCGAAAAAGTAAAAACTAACAACATTAGAGATCGACCTCAGCTATCCTATGCAAAAAACATGATTTAAAAATATTAAAATGTAAGTGAGAAATCTGCCAAGAACATTCCCATAGACTTAACATTAGCTTGCAAGTTTTTTTTGCATGAATGATGATTGGCTCTTAAGTATTCAAATGTCTACTCTTTTAACAACCGTTTACCTCTCTTACCACTGTTCAACAAGCAGTTTTATTTATATCTTTGGTAACGATATCTTATGGCATCATCTCAAGTATTCTAGAACACATTGGTGATTTTGACTTTTATGCATTGCAAAAATTAGATTTCTGGAATTTTTCTGATAGATGTTTGGGTTTGAAATTTATTCATTTAGAAAATAATCAAATTCATCTCTAATATTAACTATTATGCCAGCTCTAAATGCCTGTAAATCTACATCTATAGCAATAATATTGCTTTTATAAGAAAGCATTATCTGGCATTTTCTATCAATATTTTAAAATGTGAAATTAGTGGTGGCAACTGACCACAAGGCTAATAAATAAAAAAGGTGGCAATTAAAAAATTATCTGCCAAATGCCACCTTTATTACTGGTGGCTTCAGTGTTGTCCGAGAAAACTCTAGTTTGTTCATCGGAGGCTTAGGATGGAATTCATGACTTATCAGATCATGTGATATCTGCCAACCCAATCAACCAAGAAAGCCATAACCTTTCGTATTTAAACAGTTGCTGCCATATAAAGTGTCATATTGTGAGATTTTTTATATTGTTTTTAATCTCAGTATTACTTTTGTCATTGTGCTAAAACTATTTTTAATATCAAAGTTTTATTTTCAAAAAAATCAAACTGTTGATATGTATTTTTCTTTATAAATTGATATTAATTTAGTGCTTTACTTATTGACTTATCTCATCATTTACTTTTTATTATTGTGTTTTATTTTAGTTTTGTCATACATGCCAATCTCTGCCCGTTTTTATATATATGTAAAAAAAAACATGCTTTGAACAAGAAAATTTACTTAAATGTGTCTTTCTTCTAAGTGGTAGTCATTTGAATTCTATGTAACTTCAAATATTAAATAAATTTCTGGAAAAAGCATATCAGGTATACAGAATCTAACAAATATATATATATATATATGTGTGTGTGTGTGTATAAAGAAACATCTATAATTCACTTAATCAGTCAAAAAATAGAGAGCAAAAAGTTGAAGCCATCTATAAGCTTAATGGGTAATTTTATATTAGCCGGGTGCAGGTGCTAAATCACAAAATATTTTTTATGAAACAAACAAGAGCTTTTATAATTAAAATAATAATAAAAATAATTTTTAAAATAAGACTGTTAAGTGGATAAATGACTGCATTTTGAAACGTATGTCATTTCATTAAACCTTTCGCATTTAAACAGTTGCTGTCCTATAAAGTGGCATATTGTGAGTTTTTTTATATTGTTTTTGATTTCAGTATTACTTTTGTCATTGTGCTAAAACTATTTTTAATATCAAAGTTTTATTTTAGAAAAAAAAAAGTTCATTTGTATTTATTTTTTTAATTTATATTAATTTAGTGCTTTACTTGTTGACTTATCTCATCATTCATTGTGTGTTTTATTTTAGTTTTTGTCATACATGCCAACCTCTGCCTTTAAATTTAAAAAAAAAAAAAAAAAACATGCTTTGAATCAGAAAATTTACTTAAGTTAATGTGTCTTGCTTCTAAGTAGTAGTCATTTGGAATCTATGTAACTTCAAATATTAAATAAATTTCTGGTTTGAAGTATTTATTTTTTTGTTAAAGGAGGTTAGAAAGTATGTAGTGTGCATTTTCATTTATTATTTAGTTATTTTTAAAATATGCAAAATGATTCAAAATAACAAGAAACAAAATTTTGAAAGAACATATCAGGTATACAGAATCTAAGAAATTTATATATCATATATATTCTAATACGAGCAAATCTTGTGTGTGTGCGTGTAGTTATGCAAATTTTATCTTAAAAATGGCTTTAACGATTTTGACGAAATTTTGCATCCTACCGTTTTGGGGTACTAGAAAACTCTTGGGATAGGTCACATGTTCGAGAAAATTCGATTAGTGGGTCATTTTGGGTCATGGTCAAGCTAATTGTATCTAAAAAAAAGTTCAAACGATTTTGATGAAATTTTGTATCCGACCCTTTTCGGGCACGGGAAGACTATTGGGCTGGGTCACATGTTCGAGAACTTTTGATTAGTGGGTCATTTTTGGGGCAACGCGGGTCAAATTAATTTTATCTAAAAAATGGCTCTAACGATTTTGATTAAATTTTGTGTCCTAAGAGTTTTGAGCACGATAAAATCATTGGGCTAAGTCACATGTCCGAGAAAATTCGATTAGTGGGTCATTTCTGGGTCATTGTGGGTCAAGATCTAAAAAGCGGCTCAATTAACACTAAATTTTGTATACAATGGTTTTCGGGTACGAGAAGACTGTTGCGCTAGGTCACATGTTTGAGAAAATTCAATTTGTGGGTCATTTTGGGTCATGGTCAAGCTAATTGTATCTAAAAAACAGTTCAGACTATTTACACTAAATTTTGCATCCTATGGTTTTCGGGCATGATAAGACTGTTGGGCTAGGTCACATGTTCGAGAAAATTCAATTAGTGGGTCATTTTGGTCATGGGTCATTAGGGGTCATGCTATTTTATCTTAAAAACTGCTCAGACTATTTACACTAAATTTTGCATCCTATGTTTTTTGTACACAAGAAGACTGTTGAGCTAGGTCACATGTTCGAGAAAATTCAATTAGTGGGTCATTTTGGTCATGGGTTGAACTCAAATTTGAACTCTAATTTAATTTTGACCGAGCATGGCTCGGTCTTTCCTGCTCATATATATGTATGTATAAAGAAACATATCTATAATTCACTTAATCAGTCAAAAAATACAGAGCACAAAGTTGAAGTCATTCATAAGCTTAATGGGTAATATGGTATATTAGTTGGGTGCACGTGCTAAATTGCAAAATATTTTTTATGGTTACAACCATGCAAAAATCACAACAGCAATGGTATTCATTACGCACCAAACCATGCTTGTAAAAATAGACAAATTGGTTGCGAAATTGCCACAATGAAATATTTTAAACACAAAAAAGTAGAAAATAAAACAAATAAAAAATAATGTAATTTTTAGTTTTTATGCTTTTATCAGTTAATAATATAACATTAATGAAATCATGATTATATGCTGAGAAAACAATTTAAAGATCCTTAATAAATAGCTTAAATAATGCCTTTTTTCTTTCCTGTTACAATATCTTAAAAAAGAAACAAAACAAAAATCTATCTATATATATATATATTTAATAAATTCACTAGTCACCAACTTACTAATTCATTGTTTCTACCAAACAGAAAGATGAATTTTCTATAATCTAGACCCTCAGCAAATTAATGTATTGTAACTGATTTTATTTATTTATTTATTTATTTTATTTTTTTGAACAACAGAATTGCAATCAGGAAATTAGATTTGGTTTTAATCTAAACATTGAATTCTTATAAAAGAGTTTAATAAATATATATATATATAACTTATGGTTTGTTTCCATTTACCTAATTTGACTCTTCTTTTTGTTGTTGTTATTTTGGATCACACCTATGTCATCTTTTGTCAAATGTCTTAACAGATTATTTGTATCTTAAATTGTGTTTTATATGCTTCAATAAAGGATTGTGATTTAAATATCAGTGTCTGATTTTTCAACAATATATTAATGTGCTTGTAGATTAAAAGTTTAAATGCATGATCTAGGTGCAGGTGGTCTAGAGCGCAAAATATTATTTTTATTTTTTTAATTTTAGCTATGTTTAAAATTTGATAGTCGAAATTGCAAAAGTTTGACCATTTGGGAGGTTTGACACACTGCCTTTATTATTTCATTTATAAAATATTTTTTGCTGATAAGCGTGAGACAGAAGCATATTATAAGCATTTCCTACTACACTCCATGTAATTTCAATTGACTTCTCAAGGACATTTGTCCTCTCTAATTCATCCCTTTGTTGTTATAGCACTACTTAGGGAATGAGCAAGTTGACAGTACAGAATATACTGGGAACTTTATACCTCCGCGACAAAAAGTAGTGTGCTGCCTACTTTAATAAAATATTACTCTGTATCTGATTTTTAAAAAATCTTTAAATATAGAAACAATTGACTGCTTAAATGAAACTGATTCAAGTTGAAATGTGCCACTGTTATGATATATATATATATATATATATATACAGTATGGAACCATTTATCTGGAATCCAGTTAACTGGAAAAACAGTTATCCAGAAGGATATTTCCAATTGATTGATTTCAGAATTTCTCCAGAAAAAAAGTGTCACAGTGAATAAAAATACACATGTTTGACATGTTCATTGTTTGATACATTACTCACATGCATGGTATAATTTAATGCCAATATCTAAGATTTTAAATAGAAGAATATATAGTTAGATATTGGAAGTTTTGATTTTTATGCAAAAATGTTGTTGGGGAAGAGTTATGCAGAAACAAGGGATTCCAATAAATTGTCTTTTCTCAAACTCTGAAAAAATCTTTGACCTTGATTGGGTCTGTTTCTTAATCTGTGTAATCTAATAATTAATGTGAAATCAGAAACAATGCCACAGCCACATATATTCTACAAATAGATGTTGCTTTAACCCCTTCGGGACCGGCGGCTTTTACACAAATTTTATTCGATTGGCACCACTTTTTTTAAAAAGGCCACCTTTACTTAAACTATCACAAAAATGCTTTAATTAGAGAAAGCAAATATTACTTTTATTTTTTACTGGTGCCTAAAACAAATCCTGCATGCTCTTTTTGAGGGTGCATATATGCACCCATGGTCCCAAATGGGTTAATGCCCAACCAGTTAACCAGATAAACCAGTTATCCGGAATACATGTGACTCCAACCATTCCGGATAAATGGTTCTTTACTGTATATTAATACTTCGTAAAGATGTATATATTCGTTTGATGGAATTTTGGCAAAAAACAGCAACAGGTTGAAGAGAAACTGCAAACCTACTGATGATAATTTCACCCCACTTCCGTCAAGTTACAGATAATTACATTAAAGATTGTGGTTTTAAATGCACATGCACAATATATGTTTTTCCTTTTTGAAACTATTAAAGATACAGCAAAAATGTTTGTGGATTTGAGCTTTTCGAGAAATTTTATCTGAAATACACACCAAGCATGCCAATAATATATTTAAAATAACAAAAAGGAAACTTTTGAAAATTAAGTGAATGGAAATGTGTTTAAGAAATGCTGTGGTTGTAATTAAAACAAACAACAACAAAACTCCAACTAAACAGCACAAATCTTTCATTATACAGAAACATAGACATATGCAGGGAGTGGGGGTGCCAATTATATTTAAGGCCGTTCTCAAATCCAAACTGGCTACTTTATGACATATTTTTTCATTTATTTTTATTCGGAAATGCATGAAATTGGCAGGTGTTCTTATTCAGAAACTTTCTAATCGAAAGAAGTTTGCCATTTTTTGGTAGAGGCAGAAGATCTTTCAGAAAATACTGTCAAAGTTGGCATTTTAAACCAAATTCCCAATGCAGCATCCCAAGAAAGGGAAAAATCGTGTCGTCAGGTTACACGAATTGCTTGTAACTCATCAAGTAATTTATTTATTAAAAATGGGAAAACTCATTTCGATTGCAAATAGCTTCAATAGTCAGGCCTGCTAATTTCATGCCTTTGCATTTAAAAATGAGTCAGGAAATGTGTCAGTAAGTTTCACATTGTTGAGCAAATCATTTGAGAACCACCTTGAAATAACAAAACAAAAAGGATTCTTTTGTAAAATGAAATAAATGAAAATGTGTTTATATTAAATACTGTGGCTGTAATAAAAACAAAGAACAACAACAAAAATCGCTCTCCACAACAAGAATCTTACATTATACAAAAACATAGGGATATGCAGGGGGCTTGCAGTAGAAGCATCCCCCTCTAAATCTTGGAAAAAAGTAAGATTTTTAAAACACTAAGAAAATGTAAATATAAAAGTCCGTTTCTGGTGGAATTGAGTACTGCAGGATTGCAATTTCTTTGTTTTGAAGCATTTCCTTGTATTTCATTAAAACTATAAATCAAAGTTTTATTTTAGCTTGAAACGTTTCGCTCTATTAAACACCACTTATCATAATACTCAGTGAACTTTTTGAGTTGTCTACGGCCTTTCGGTTTTCTAAACTAATGATATTAAACAGTAAAAGAGTTAAGGTGGTTCTAAAATTCCATGCTCAACAATGCAAAACTTTTTGACACAATATCTGATTCATTTTTAAACAAAAAGGCATAAAATTGGCATGTCTGACTATTGAAGCAATTTAGAATCAAAATGTGTTTTTCCTTTTTTTTTTTATATATATTACTCATTGAGTTATAAGCGATAATTGTCATCATGACTATCTGTTTTTCTCTTTTCTCACTGCAGAAACTCGGTTAAAAATGTCAAATTAACCGTATTTTCTGAAAGATCTGCTTTTACCAAAAAATTGAAAATTCTATTTGATTTTAAAGTTTCTGAATAAGAACGCCTGCCAATTTCATGCTTTTCCGAACAAAAATGAATTAAAAAATGTGTCTAAAAGTGGCTCCTTTGGATTTGAGAACTTAATTCAAACCAGTAGCCAGGAATTGTTTTTTCTTTTTTGGTCGATGTGCGGGCGTGGGAATGTACAGCTACAATATTATTCTTTTAAATAAAATTATTTGAATAGATCTTTTTCTATTACGGATGGTGAGAGCTCATCCCCTCCCCGTTATGCCTATAGACTTGATAAAAATAATTAATACTTTTGAAAAGTATATATATATTGTATTTTTAAATATAATATATTTATTTATATTATTACATTACAAATTAAATCTGACTTAGCGAGTGTATTTTTTTTTTAAATGTGGGTGTGGGGAGGGGGAGAAGAGTAGAAAAAGAAAGAAATATCGGAAGAAATTGCATAATTATGCTAATAGTTTTAACATGACAATGTAAAACTATATATATATATATACACATATAGAGAGAAAATCCGTGGTAAGTTTTATTTATTAAGATGTTATATATATATGTCTGTGTGTGTATAAATATAACTCCATTTCGTATTTTAAGGATGTTTAGAAACAAGTTTCTTTTTTTCTTCAAATGTGACAATAGACAACAATAAGCTTTTTTAATGCAACTTTACGTTCACCACATGTGTTAAACATCTGACCTTATATGTAAAGCCACCTGATTTCTAATTTTAAACCTGTTTCCCATAACTATACTATCAACTTAACTCTTTAGTCGTGTGAAAACTGGATATCAGAGTAAAATTTTACCTGTTACCTATTTCGCATTCTACCTTTCATTTTTGGCTGATTAAAGACAATAGATTTTAAAATTTGTTTTCTCATCTTATTTTAAAATTACTTTACATAAAAATATAAATGGGAATTAATGTGGTTCTTCAGGATTACTCATGGAGCAATGAAAGATATGTCACCGACATATCAGTTTAAACCTGATTAGGAATAGAATTGTATTACCATAAAATCCCGATTTTCAAAACCAAAAAGGGTTGAATGTGGAAGGGGAAGGGGCTTATAATCGGATTTTTTTAAATCATATAAAAACCCGTTTTATCATTAATTTAGAAGTAAAAAGGGGCGAGAATCTTCTGTATTTTGGCAGATTTTCACTCAAAAATAAATATATAAAATCTAAATCCCCCCTCCCCCCCCAAAAAAAAATGAAAACCTTTAAAAATAATTTTTATAATATTTTTCTTTATTTGTAATTTTATTGTAACAATAAATAATCATCTAAATCCCTCTCAAAATTACTGCTTCTCCCTTTGCCCTCCCGCCCCCCTCTAGTACCAAAAAAAAAATTTCAGACTTATTTAATACTCTATATTAACAATAAATAAACCTAATCTACCATCTAAATGAAACACTCCTCCAAAAATATCTGCTTTTCTCCCCCAGCCTCATCTCATGAATATTCTCCCTCTGCAAATGCATCTCATTAAATTTTAAACCTTTAAAATTCTTGATTTTTTTCTGCTCTATTTGCTATTTTTTTGTAACAATATTTAAATAACAATCTAAATTATTCCCCTCCTCTCTCCCAATAGTCCTCTTTATTTTCTTTGCCCCCCCCCCCCCCCAAAGTACATACTTTAAAATCTTTAATTTTTTTCCTACAATAATTAAATGATTTTCAACAATAATTAAATAATTATCTAATTTGCTCCTCCCCCCGCACCCACACCAAAAAATTCTGCTTCTCCTCCCCCCCCCCCCAGGCGCACAAACTTTAAAATTATTTTTTTAAAGATTTTTATGCTTTATTGTTACTTTGTAGAAATAATAAATAAATGATCATGTAACTCTCCCCTTAAATTTCCATTCCCCATCCCCAGAAAATGGGGTGAATTTCTAGACATTGAGGGGGGGGGCAGAGAGATTTTAGTATTTCTTGTAGTTTGACTGTTCTCATAGCTGATATTTTGTTAATGGGAAGAAGTTAAAATTACTCTCAAAATTACTGCTTCTCCCTTTTCCCTGCCCCCCCCCCTCTAGTACCAAAACCCCATAGTTTAACCTTTATAACTCTTTAAATTAAAAAAAAAAAAATCAGACTTATTTAATACTCTATATTAACAATAAATAAACCTAATCTACCATCTAAATGAAACACTCCTCCTAAAATATCTGCTTTTCTCCCCCAGCCTCATCTCATGAATATTCTCCCTCTACAAATGCATCTCCTTAAATTTTAAACCTTTAAAATTCTTAATTTTTTTCTGCTCTATTTGTTATTTTTTTGTAACAATATTTAAATAACAATCTAAATTATTCCCCTCCTCTCCCCCAAAAGTCCTCTTTGTTTTCTTTGCCCCCCTCCAAGTACATACTTTAAAATCTTTAATTTTTTTCCTACAATAATTAAATAATTTTCAACAATAATTATCTAATTTGCTCCCCCCCCCCCCCCCCCAGGCGCACAAACTTTAAAATCTTTAAAATTATTTTTTAAAAGATTTTTATGCTTTATTGTTACTTTGTAGAAATAATAAATAAATGATCATGTAACTCTCCCCTTAAATTTCCATTCCCCATCCCCAGAAAATGGGGTGAATTTCTAGACAGGGAGGGGGGGAGGGGAAGGCAGAGATATTTTAGTATTTCTTGTAGTTTGACTGCTCTCACAGCTGATATTTTGGTTAATGGGAAGAAGTTATTTTAGAAAACATTTATTTCAAAACATAAAATATACACATGATTCAGGGAAGAAAGAACAGCCAAACTGCAAAAAAGATGAAAATTTTTGCTTTCCTCTCACATATTTAGAAATCTAACCCAGTGTTGAATTCAGATACTTTTCTCTGGGAGGGATTTCTGTGGCTCTGGTGGGGGGCAGGAGGGGGGACATTACAGTGTTCCTGGGGGTAAATATCACTTTTTAACCATTAAAAGCGTAAAATCTCAAATCTTCCGTGGGGGACATTTCAGTGCTCTGGGGGGGGGGGGGACTCCCCTCCCAGCCACCCCCTGAATTGAACGCTGATCCAACCTCCTCCCTTTGGAGAAAGGACAGAGCAAAAATTTCAAAGAGGATGATCATTTTAGATGAGTGATACTTATATGAGATGATGAGTTGAGTTACCTTACTATAAAACAAGAAATAGAACAGTGTTTAAACAAATATATATTAAAGATTGTAAAGTATTTGCTGAGTGGGGGGACAGTGGGAGAAATAGAACTTTTGGGAGTAAGAAGGGTATTTTAGATAATTGATCATTCATTAATTGTTACTAAAGATAAGCAAATAAATACAGCAGATAAAAAAAAAAGTTTTAAAGATTTTAAATATTGTATGTTTGTGGGGGGGGGGCATTTTTGGAGTAGAGAGATAACTTAGGTGACAAATAATCTATTTATTTTTACTAGAGAGCAACAAATAGGACAAAAGATTTCTTCAAATAAGAGTTTAACAAATTTTAAACTTTGTATTTTCAGGGATGAGGGAGTAATATGAATTTCAAAAGAAGGGGGTTTGTATCTTAGATGATTTGTTATTTATTTATTATTAACAGAGAGCAACAAATAGGACACAAGATTTTTTTAAATAAATGGTTTAAAAAAATTATAGGGGTTGACAAAGAGGGGGGGGGAAGCAGAAATTTTGGGGGTAGAGAGATAATTATATTGGTTGATTATTTATTTATTGTATTGAATTTCAAAAGAAGGGGGTTTGTATCTTAGATGATTTGTTATTTATTTATTATTAACAGAGAGCAATAAATAAGACACAAGATTTTTTAAAATAAATAGTTTAAAAAAATTATAGGGGTTGACAAAGAGGGGGGGAAGCAGAAATTTTGGGGGTAGAGAGATAATTATACTGGTTGATTATTTATTTATTGTCACTACACAGCAACAAATAGAGCATATATTTTTTTAATAAAGAGTTTTAAAGATTTTTAACTTTGTATACTGAGAGGGGGAGGGGGAAACATAAATTTTGGATGGAAGGGGAGATTGTAGTTTGGAGGACTGATTTTTTACTTATTGTTGTTATATTACTAGCGAGCAGTAAGAAGGCTAGAAGAATTTAAGATTTTCAAGATTTTGAACTTTTTGTGTTGGGGAGGGCAGAGAAGGGAATCAGACATTTCATAGGGGGGGGGGGGGGTATTTCATTAACAAAATATAAAAGCAAAAGTGGAAATCTGTCAAAAGATTGAAAATTCTCTTCCTTGAATTTTTAAAATCAATTTTATATGCAAAAATTTTTTTTTGTGATGGGAATGGAAAAAAAAATCAAAATTGCTTAAAAGTGGGAGGGGGGGAGGGGGGCTTACTTTCGGGATTTTACGGTATTTAAAAAAAAAACATTTCTGAACGAAAAAAAAGTACATGCTTTAAAAAATAAGAAAAAAGTTATATATGATGTTAAATTGCAACAATATTGCTTTTTTTATCCTTCAAAATATTTTAATACTCAAGATTACTTTCTGAGGTCAAAAGATCTTGGAAATTGACGCATGTTATCTTATATTTGTAATAGATTGTAAATTAAATAACTAATTAAATTCAATTTCAAAAGAGCATACACACACACAAAAAAAAAACATCCCTGAAATAAGGTTTCTGGAAGCGCAGTCTAAAATAATTTTATGTCGCCGAAATGAGTGCTACAAGGGTGTTAACAGGCAATCCCAGCCTTGTACACACCATCTTCTTAACCTTTCCTGAAGTATAGTAGACGCGAGCCCTTGGTTCCATTTTTCCCACTGCTATAACCAAACGAAAGATGAAGCTCGCTACTGATCTTAAGTAGGGTGGGGGAAAAAAGAACAGTCAATCAGCCAAACAAGGTTTTACCATAGTTACTGATACATAGAAAAACTGACATTAAGCAGCAAATTGAAATTACATAGAGTATAGTTAATGCTGTTTTTCATTCATTTGTGCTGATAATAACAATAAAGTGGAAGAATTATGGAATTCCCCCCCCCCCCCACAATAAAAGTTTTCTATTTGCTTGTCACAAGCTCCTATATTTGTTGTAAATAAAGTTAAAGAAGATATTTTTGCTTTATAGTGTACTCTATTTAACAGGGCCGTGCAAAGAGGGGGGCGCGGAGATTGAGGGGGCACCAAATTTATACTTCCAAACAGGGTTTAATTCATTTATTTATTAATTTTTTTTTGGTCATCGATCATTTTCTGGGGAATTTCTTTTTCTCTCTTCATCATTCTTTTTTTTCTGTCGCAAAATATCATGTATTCTCCAATAAATAAGTGCAATTTTCTCTTATACTATTTAAATGTTTGCAATTTCTGAATTAAACCTTTTAAAGGTCCAAAATAAACTCGAAAAGTATATTCAATAGAATTTATTTCTGTTTCTGTACTTTATCAGTTTTGTGTTACCTGTCACAAAAAGAAGGGGGGTGGGTTTTGCCAAATTGAAACTTTGCCCTGGGCGCAGTTGTCTCTTCACACGGTCCTGCTATTTAATGATCTAAAATATAAGATAGGTAGTTAGAACTTGGTATAGCAAATGCCATGTGTTTTTATATATATGTACATATCTTTTCCAAATGGCAGTTACGGAATGTTTGACTACGAAAGAATCTCCAATTTTTCATCTAGTATAATTACAGCCGAACCCCATTATAATGAACTTCAAGGGACCAAAGGTTTTGCTCGCTATATCCGATGGTTCACTGTATCCGAACTGTTAAGAGAAATGTTCACAAAATATATAACTCATTAGTTGTTATGTGTATTCGATAATGTATTTAAAAAAAAAAAATGATAAAATCTATTAAAAATGATCATTAATGAATGAAATTGACTAAAATCGATTACAACTGACACAATACTAATTAAATTAATTAAAAATGAAGACAAATGGAAATAAATTCATTTTACTTTTAATTGTTGCTCACTGTTTTAATACAGAACTAATCAGTAATCTTCTGCTGACGTGATGCCAATTTCAAACACATGTTATGAATTTCTTTGTCCAATCCATCAAATGACTCCAACACTCTTTCCACTGTTTGTGTAAACAAATACATTAATTACATGCATTGCTGCTGGCTGTAGCATCTGAGATGGTGGGATTTCATAATTTATGTGTTCCTCTTCATCAGCATAGATGCAGAATCTTTGATTTCGAATGATTCACTTTAATTTCTTCCACATCCTCTTTATCAGTTGGATCTTCACATGTATTGTACTATCCTCTAAAAAAAACCTAGAGTGAAATGTTTCCTAAAAAAAAAAAACCCACACTAGTACTTCATCAAATATTTCACTAAAGTTATTATTTTTTTTTTTGTTCTGTTTTCATGCACCAGTTAGAATAATAAAAATAGTTAAAAATATCCAAGGAGTACTTATTTAGTTTTAAAATAATTTAAACTAACAATTACAGAATTCTGGGAAAACATGACTTTCATTTTTACAGATTTTCTTGTTATAATAGAATTTTAGAATGATCTACATAAATTTTTAATTGTTTTTATGCCAAACCATTAATATGTAATAAAATGTTTCATTTTCAGCTGATTATGTTAGTTGTGGGGTTTTTTCAGGTAAAATGGGTTATTTTTTGGAAAAGTAGGTTTTTTTCAAATCCTCACTTAATTGGCTGCCACTATGTAATAAAGTGATAAAATGAAAAATGCTCTCCATTAAAATCTCAGTCAGAACAAGCTGTAAAAATTTAGTAATATTTATTTTTATTTTTTGCATTCTTTATTACACTATACATAGAGAAAATATCAAAGAGTGGTTTTTTTTTTTTTTTTTTTTTTTTAGAGGACAGCACAATAATGCTTTCATCATCACATGTTTCAAACAATTGCATGTCACAATCTAAGAATGATGAAATTTTATGCTTTTCTATCCACATTGCGATAGGTAAATCTTCATCATCCTTTTCTTCAATATTCTTTGCTTTTTCAACATTCATTGCATCTTCAACATTCTTCACTAGACCAGCATGTCGAAAACCTTTTTTAAATGTAGAATCCATAATGAGCAGCCAAGATTTTTCAAGCATTGTAAGTACACCAAGAAGAGAAACATTACATTTTTATCATATCCCTCTAAAATTCATGAAATGAGCTGCTTGTAATGACATTTAAGGCTTCTCATGAACATTTTCTTATGAAATTAGAATCAAAGTCCTGTTTTCACAACTGCGGAAAAGTTATTAAAAAAAATAAAATCAGTGATCGACTGAAAAAAATCTCATTATACAGGGTTCCCAGCAAAACATGTCTGGCAATTTCCCTGACCAAATCCAAAAAAATTCCATGACCAAACGGGCATACACAAAACCTGCTTTAAATAACACAAAATAACATCAACATTTGTATTGTTAACGGTTCATACTCTTTTCCCAGGAGAAAATTCAAGCACCTTTCAAGACAATTGCAAAATGAAATTTTATAAAATACTATAATGCAAAAAAACTTTACCTTTGACAGTTTTAGCATTCATTAAATACATTAAGAAAACAGCGGGACCTAAATTTTTGTTTGTTATATCCAGGTTTCCTAACACTGGGTTCGAATGTAAACACACTTTAATAATTGGGTTTCATTTAATCAAAACAAATTATAATTAATTTATTTTGGTATTAATTTCTATGTCCTGTAACAGAGCTTCTAAAATAAATTCAATGAAATTGTATTGCATCAAATTATTTCAGTTACTGTACATACTCACATTTAAGTCAACCACCTTACTTTAAAACGGAAAAAAAAGAAAAAAAAACTTTTAAAACAACCAACCTACTTTTCTTAGACAAGAAAAATACATATTAACATACAAAATATTTTATTAATATAATTAATCATACAAAAAACAGGATATTGTTCTATGGCTGTTAAAAAAAAAAAAAATTCTAAATGGATAAATTGGCAGACTCTTTCATGTTTTCTGAATACTTGTCTTTTTACTTTTATATTCAGTTGATTTTTTGGACAGCCCTATTGATGTTTTAGGTCAGAATTTGATTTTGTTACATATTTTGACACAGATTTTTTAGAAGAATCTTCAATATTTTTAGCTTTATAATAATGAGGTGCAACTTCAAGAAGCCATGCACCTTCTATCTGAATAATTTGCCTCATAAATTCTTTTGACAACTTTAACACTAATTCATGATAAATTAGTCATTTACCGTAAAATCCTGTTAATTCGCCCCCCTAAACTCGACGGAAAATTGTAAAATAATCAGGGGGGGGGGGTGAGATGCTAATGGCCGATCGTTTCTAAGTATGCATTATTTTTATAAAGTGACAAAAGAAAAACATTTTGAAAAAAAAAATGATAATACAAAATAGAAAAACAGTATAACTTCATGATTAATGGCGATTTCAGATTATAGAAATTTCTGGATTTCAGAAGCTTTGAAACTGGAAACTGGAATGCATTTAGATAAATAATAACACAAATATCTGTCATTAATATGGTAACAGAAAAATAAAAGGAACTTAATAATTTAAAATAATTATAAAAAACTGAGAAATTGCAGTTGAAAATGTCCTGAAATATTTTCACTAGTAGCATTTTATGTGGTGTCGCCATCTGGTGTAAATTAGGCAGATTAAATAACCATTTTTTTTTTAAAATCATGATTTCCTATCTATAAATGCTAAATAAATAATACAAATCACAAAAATTGAGATCATACAGAACGAATTGGTAGTGTTGCCAGATTTTTAAAACGAAAAACATTGTTACCACAAAGACCAAGATAGCACAAAATACGCTACAAATTCGACTGTGAATCATTTACTGATCAATTAATCAATAAATTTTTTGTGATTGGTTTTCATAATAAAGTTAAATATGCCTAAAAATTCTTTGGTAAAATAGATTCTTTTTTAATCAAAATATTTCACCGACAGCATCAAATACACATTTTTTAACTTATTTCATGAGAAACTTTCACTATCAATATTTTTATTACCTTTATATCGCCATGGAGAAAAATTTTCAGCAAAACTAATGTTTGGTTATATTGCTTTTTCAGATTGACAATAGTAGAAGTTGTGTATGTTACTTTTGTGTTTGTACACGTTTGCGATATATCAAACAATCGTGTCACGCATATCTGATCTGTCGGAAAAAAAAAACACTCCTGAGATAAAATTTTTGGTGTTGATCTTGATGTGCGCGGCAAAGTTTCTTTTGGGGGAGGGTGCTTTCTCGGGATTTTTTGAATTTTCCAATTTGTTTACAAAGTGGGAGGGGAGCGCTTAATCGGGAAGGGCGGATTAGCAGGATTTTACGGTAGGCAATTCTTCAAAAAGAGCACTAGTAGGGTGGATCATAACAGTGTGTTGTTGTTTAACAGTTTTATAGTACAGTTCGTTTTTCGATAACCTAGCAGTAAGATAAAAATACCCAGCAGTGATAGCTTTACATATAGCAACTGTATCCAAAGGATTCGATACAAGTTCAATTCCTATCCTATCCATTAGCCCTGCAAGTTGTTTATGTGCAACTTTAGCCCATTCCATTGACCTTCTTACATGTATATAATTCTCATAACACCAATCTGTACTATAGTCTGTCCTAACCCAATTATTATACACAAAACACATTCAAAAGAGTAAAATAGTCCCCACCAGGCCTTAAAAAGTTTTTCCTTGCAGCGTCTGCAGCCAGTTTTTTATTTTTGGAGCGACAGAAAATAGCCTTGTTTATAGATAACATTGCTGCGATGGAAAGAATTTCTTCAGAACATTTATACTTTTCAGATGCCAACAGCATTTTAGACATCATAGGATCCAGGGTTGGCAAGTTTTTGACATGTGACGGTTTTAACCATGGTTTAAACCGTCATGTCAAAAACCTCCCTGTCGAAAAGTGTCAAAAACCTAATTTTAATAAAACAGTGTCCAACAAGTTATTTAGCAGGGTTAGATAAACTTTAATCAATGAATTCTAAATAAAACTGCATAAATAACATTAAACTACACAAATACATTCTTACAGTAGCTTAGCTAATATCTATAATATAGGATGGGTTTTATCTTTTATTCATAAAAAATCAACAAATTCATTTTTTTTATATGTGCCTCCATTGAAAGAATGCTTTCAAACTTTGAACTGGTGCATTCCAAGATTCGAAATCATCTAGGATTAGAAAAATGTTCAAAATAAGTAATGTCCTATCGCATGTTATATGGTTCTTTTGAACCAGATTATTAATTAAACATGTAATATAATAATCAATCATAAAGAAAATGTAAGTTGTATATGTATTTAAAATAAATGTTTCAAAAGTTCTTACATTATTAAGTTTCCATAATTTGTATACAAAACTAATAAAAAAAATTTCCTCATTTGGAAAGGTAAGCAACTATTTCTTTTTCCCTAGTGATATGCTGAATAATTAATCTGCTCCTAATTTCATGAGGATTCTCTAAATAAGATCATTTTATCAGTAAGGTGATTGTCAGTCAATAACAAAAATTAATTTGGGGATAAAAGGTTTAAAATATTTATTTAATCCTTTTATTCCCCCATTTCATTCTTTTCCCATTTATAAAATAAATTTTACTTTTTATTATGTAGTTGTCCCAAATGAAAAAAATAATTAATGCTGTATATATTAATTCAAGATGAAAAATAATGAAAAATTATGAAATGCACGTGTTTGAACATGTTAAAAAACATCTTAAATTTGAAAAACATGAACCATGAACAAGAATTAAAAAATCAACAACTCCTAGCTCTTTGGAAGGTGGGAGGAGCAAAAATCATCAATATAATTGTAGCCTATCAGGTTTCGCAAGGCATAGCCAGCTTGCATGCTCCTTTATATACAAAAGTAATTGAAATTAACAAAATAAAAAATAAAAACATTTACAACAGTATGTGTAACCAAATAAATCAAAACTGAAATATCTGAGAGAATTTTTGCAAACATTTAAATTAAACAGATTAGTGATTTTTGAATTTTAAAATATATATTGCTCGTGTTCTCATAAGAGCTGCTTAGCGCCTGGTGCATATAAATCACTTTTTACACCTTTTATAATTTAATATATATATATATATATATATATATATATATATATTGAAAATATAAGGTACTTAACCAAGGATGACAAAAACCACACCAGAAAGACACATAAAAAAATTTGGAAATTTAGTCATAAACAAAAAAAATTATAATAATAATTTCACATTTGAGTACAGTTCAATTCAAAATATATTATAAAACTAAAGCGCACTATTATTAAACAAAAGCAATGCTGCATCTGGCTATATTATGTCATTTTTCTTTTCTGTTATGACTGTAGTAAAATATTTGTGTTTTTGACAGTTTAAACTGGTTAAAACACAGTTTACACCTATGTCATGTCAAAAACTAGTTTTTGACAGCTAAAACCCAACCCTGATAAGATCGACAGGAAATTCAACCATTTTACGTCTTAAACTTGTAAGTTCATGTTGTTGATTTACTGCTTTTAATAAATAAAGCTGTTCAACAGCCAGAGTCAAATTCTCATCAGAAGGGGGATCAAGAAAGTCAAAGTTTATAATATCATTAATGCCTAGAGATTTTAGGAGGAGGACAACATTTTTCAAATTTTGACGTAGAATTTCCAGCGTTCGGTTATCTTCATAAGTATGTTCATATCGCCACTCAGTGTACAATCGAAAGCATTTTCCTGTAGCAACACGGCCAGCTCTTTGATTTGCAGATGCTTTTGAAACTGGTATGACATCTAAAGATTCTATTCCAGTTTTCACGTAAAAGCTACTTTGTTTACAGAATCCAGCGTCCAATTACATATAATATATTGTCAATAGTTAGTGACACTTTAGCAATATTTGTCACCAAAACAACTTTATGGGAATCTGGAGGAGTGGGTTCAAATACTCTAGCCTGATCACAAGAAGACAAATTAGCATACATAGGTAAAATTATAAATTCTTTCATTTTAAAGACAAGTTTTCTCATTCTTCCTAACAGAAGCTCATTACAGGTTTCTATATCATCTTGACCTGTCAAAGACACTAAAATATCACCGAGTGGTTGTGTAAAATGAATTTGTAGAACTGTCAGAACACAAGCAGTAACATAGTCAGCTTTTGGAGCTTTAGTATAGAATATATCAACAGGAAATGTCCTACCAGGTATCTGAAAGACAGGAGCATCGTCAAAAAATTTTGAAAATCTTTGTGCATCAAGCGCTGCACTAGATATTAAAAGTTTCAAACTTGGTCTGATTCTAACAATATTTTTTAACAGTCCCAAAAGGATATCAGTTTGAAGTGTATGTTCATGGGCCTCATCGACAACTATTACACTATAAGATGCTAAATTAGGTTCTAAGAAAAGCTCTCTCAACAACATTCCGTCAGTCATATATTTAATCACTGTTCTTTCTGACGTGCAATCTTCAAATCTCATACTATATCCAACTTCATTTCCTAATTTTACAAAAATTTCTTTTGCAACTCTTGCTGCTACACTCATAGCAGCAACTCTGCGAGACTGGGTACACCTTATTTTCTTTTTATCTCTAGTATAACCTGCTTCATATAAGTACTGAGGCATTTGTGTGGTTTTGCAAGATCCTGTTTCACCTTCAATAATAAGAACAAGATATTGTTCTATTTCTGTTAAAAGAAAAAAAAAATTCTAAATGGATAAATAGGCAGACTCTTTCTTGTTTTTTGAATACTTGTCTTTTTACTTTTATATTCAGTTGATTTTTTGGACAGCCCTAAGACTTCTTTAGATCCAGAAGAAGCCTTTACAGATTCAATAGCATCTTCAATGACAAAATCATAATCTATTCCTTTACTTTTAAATTTAACATCAGAAGCAACCAAATAGCATCTGTGCAAACTTTAAGCTCTATATCCAACTTCATTTCATAATTTTACAGAAATTTCTTTTGTAACTCTCGCTGCTACACTCATAGCAGCAACTCTGCGAGGCTGGGTACCCCTATTTTCTTTTTATCTCTAGTATAACCTGCTTCATATAAGTACTGAGTGGATCATAACAGTCTGTTGTTATTTAGAAGTTTTATAGTACAGTTTGTTTTTCGATAACCTAGTAGTAAGATAAAAATACCCAGCAGTGATAGCTTTACATATAGCAACTGTATCCAAAGGATTAGATACAAGTTCAATTCCTATCCTATCCATTAGCCTTGCGAGTTGTTTATGTACAACTTTAACACATTCCATTGACCTTACCTGTATATAATTCTCATAACATCAACCTGTACAGTAGCATGTCTCACTTTTCCCCACCAGGCCGGAAAAAGTTTTTCCTTGCAGCATCTGCAGCCAGTTTTTTATTTTTGGGGTGATAGAAAATAGCCTTGTTGATAGTTAATATTGCTGCAATGGAAATAATTTCTTCAGAACATTTATACTTTTCAGATGCCAACAGCATTTTAGACATCATAGGATCGACTGGAAATGCAGCCATTTTACATCCTAAATTTGTAAATTCATGTTGATTTACTGCTTTTAATAAATAAAGCTGTTCAACAGCCAGAGTCATTCTCATCAGAAGGAGGATCAAGGAAGTCAAAGTTTATAATATCATTAATGCCTAGATATTTTAGGAGAAGGATAACATTTCTCAAATTTAGACGTAGAATTTCTAGTGATTGGTTATCTTCATATCGCCACTCAGTGTATAATCGAAAACATTTTCCCACAGCAACACGGCCAGCTCTTTGATTTGCTGATGTCTTTGAAATTGGTATGACATCTAAAGATTCCATTCCAGATTTTGCGTTAAAACTACTTTGTTTACAGAATCCAGCGTCAATTACATATAATATATTGTCAATAGTCAATGATGCTTCAGCAATATTTGTAGCCAAAAACACTTTACGGGAATCTGAAGGAGTGGGTTCAAATACTTTAATCTGATCACAAGACAAATTAGCATACATACCGTAAAATCCCGTTAATCCGCCCCTCCCGATCTCCCACTTTGTAAACAAATTGGAAAATTCAAAAAATCCCAAGAAAGCACCCTCTCCCAAAAGAAATTTTGCCGCGCACTTCAAGATCAACAACAAAAATTGTATCTCAAGAGTGTTTTTTTTTTTCTGATGGGTCAGAAAGGCATGACGATTCTTTGATATATCGCAAACGTGTACAAACACAAAAGTAATGTACACAATTTCAACTATTGTCAATCAGAAAAAGCTATATAACCAAACATTAGTTTTGCTGTAAATTTATCTCCATGGCGATATGAAGGTAATAAAAATATCGACAGTGAAAGTTTCTTATGAAATAAGTTAAAAAATGCGTATTTGATGCTGCGTGTGAAATATTTTGATTAAAAAAGAATCTATTTATTTTATCAAAGAATTTATTGTCGTATTTAACGTTATTATGAAAACCAATCACAAAAAAATTATCGATTCAGATCAGTAGATGGCGCCACAGTCGAATTTGTAGCATATTTTGTGCTATCTTTGTTGTAGCAATGTTTTTCGTTTTAAAAATCTGGAAACTTTACCAATTCGTCCTGTATGTTCTCAATTTTTGTGATTTGTATTATTTATTTAGCATTTACAGATATGAAATCATGATTTAAAAAGAAAACTCTTATTTAATCTCCCTAATTTACAACAGATGGCGACATCACATTAAATGTTACTAGTTCTAGAAAGTATTTCAGAACATTTTCAACTGCAATTTCTCAGTGATTTTAAATTATTAAGTTCCTTTTATTTTTCTGTTACCATATTAATGACAGATATTAGTGTTATTATCTATCTAAATGCATTTGAGTTTCAAAGCTTCTGAAATCCAGAATTTTCTAATCTGAAATCGCCATTAATTGTGAAGTTATTGTTTTTCTATTTTGTATATCATTTTTTTTTTCAAAATGTGTTTCTTTTCTTATTTTATTGATATAATGCATACTTTGCGACGATCGCCCATTAGCAACTCCCCCCCCCCCCCTCCACCACCACTCATAAATATTATATACTACAATTTTAATACCATGTAAGCGCCCCCCTTTCATTATTTAACGATTTTCCATTGTGTTTAGGTGGGCAGATTAACAGGATTTTACGGTAGGTAAAATTATCAATTCTTTCATTTTAGAGCCAAGTTTTTTCATTCTTTCTAACAGAAGCTCATTACAGGTTTCTATATCATCTTGACCTGTCAAAGACACTAAAATATCACCGAGTGGTTATGTAAAAGGAATTTGTAGAACTGTCAGAACACAAGCAGTTACATAGTCAGCTTTTGGAGCTTTAGACTAGAATATATTCTACATCCTAAATTTGTAAGTTCATGTTGTTGACTTAATGCATCTAAAAATTCAACTGTTCAACAGAAAAAGCCAAACTCTCATGAGAAGCAGGATCAAGAAAGTTAAAGTTTATAATATCATTAATGCCTAGAGATTTTAGGAAGAGGATAGCATTTCTTAAATTTACATGCAGAATTTCAGGATTTGGGTTATCTTTATGTTCATGTTGATACTATCATGCAGTATGTAACCAAAAAGCATTTTCTGCAGCAACATGACTAGCTTCAACATAATCAGCACTCTTTTGAAACATATCCACAGACAGTTCATTCAAATTAGATTGAGTAGATGTTGGGGATTCTGCTCCTTCCATTGTCCTGTGAAATAGACCACATTTAATACACAAAATTTTACTTTTTTTTTTTTTAAATTGAAAAACAATTATGTAATGTTCTCAGTGTTCTATCTAGATTTAATCAACAATATAACATATACAAATTTAAAAAGTAACTGTTGAGTCTTTGAATTTAAATTCTGGATATTGGCTTTATAAGATAAAGAAATTGGCTTTGGTGAAAGAAGGAAAAATTCCCAAAAATCTTTCTGACTCTACATTATACTGTTTCAAACACATAACTGATTGATTTAATATTTATGCAATTTAACATATCTACAAAGATGCAACTTATCTAATGCACACAGAGAGAATTTATTTAATATACATGTTAGCAAGATAAGAAGACAAACTCGGTCAAGTGTGGATCCAAGGAAGAGGTCACAGGGGTCCTGATCCCTGAGACAAGTGTTTTTATTTCAACTCTACCTTAAAGGTGAAAATAAGGAATTTTGATTAGTAGCCACTGGCTGGTAGGCTGATTTATTTTAGTAGCCAGTTACTGGCATACTAGTGAGAATAATTTCTTTAGTAGCCAGTATGTACATTTATGTCACTCAATATTTAATTTAAAAAATATATATAATGAGTTTACAGTGGAAAAGTAATTTATGTAAACTAAATAAAAATATTTATTTATATTGTTTTGAATAAACTTGAGATACTAATTTCCAATCTATTTAAAATAAGTTAACAGCAAAGTTCTACACAACATGCTAATGTTATGTATAACTTATGGGACATTACACTTGTAACATTTCATAAAAGGAGACGAATAAATATCTTATTTCCTTAAAAAAGAAATGGCTTTATGTATTCTTAAAATGCTGATTTGATATTGAACTATAAAAAGATTTCTATAGAAAAAAATATATCAAAAATAGTCTCTTTAGTAGCCTTAAATCACTACAATAATTGAGTAAATTTACTCTTCTCAGCCCTTCATATGATTTGCTGATGATAATTTTTTTAAATTATAATTAGAGATCAAGGAAAATATTTAAGTTTCCATAATTGAGAGAAGTCCCACAGGGATTTTAAACCTGCAAGCTACAGAATCTTGCAGCCAGTATTTTTTACTCAAAAAACTTACCATAATTCCTAAATAGTAATCATCCCTTTATCTAATGATTGATTTTTCTGTGATTAAATAAAACAATTTTTTATTTAAAACACATACCAGAATTTCTGAATAGTTATTCAATTACAGAAAACTCTCATTAAGTAAAGCAACGATTACTATGCAGAAATTATGGTAGGTGTTTTGAATGAAAAAAACACTGCTCATAGTACGTATACCGTAACTTGCAGAGTTACAATCCAGACATGTCATTAAGGATATATTCCTTGAAATAAAAAATGTTTCTAATCAAAAACAAAATCCACACAAAACATTTTAGTCTTCTAATATTTCTTTCTTTCTTTTCTCAAGTTGTTTTCCAAATTATACATGCATTCAGGACTGGTTGTAAAGGGGGGCATAGTTGGGTGACTGCTCAGCATACTAAAAGCTATGGTCGGAAAATGCACAAAATATTTCATCTGAGGTTAAAACTTGAAGTGATGAAAAAAATAATGCCCAGGACACCGTGGGTACTAAAGCTCTCCCTGTATGAATGTTTTCTCTCTCATTCGTATGTAAACATGTCCGCTTTGGATTCCAATCATGCAATTTCCCTTCGATGTATCTTCATTTTTTTTGTGATAATAAAAATCCCTCTTGTGCTATCTGCCTATTGATTGATGATTATCGCTAAGCGAATTCTCGAAATTTAGTACAATAATCAGAATGTATGTGTACAGCCAGGGAAAAATATTAGGCGGCTTAGGGATGTGAAATTGCCTCTAGATGAGGGCGCATCGGTGCTTGAGCCAGTCTGAGACTGCTTGTATTAGGTACTAAACAGGGCTTAATTTCTAAGGAAAAAAGTACCAGAGCCCTAATATTTTGCAGTACTAACATCTGTAGCATACTCCTCCCTTCTCCTCTGCCGTCACTTCAATCTACATATTTATATTTCATACATTATTTTCAAAATTTAAAGCATTGTTTTTTTTTTTATTTAGCAAAATAAAATTTTTTAAATACATCTATCTCCGTATACTTAACTATCAACTATTCCACTTTTTAATTATTACTACTTCCAAATAGAAACCTTTGGCTAATCATAATGTTAATTAATCACAGAATTCTGCAATTAAATAAGCTCAGGATTCTGATTCAGAGAATAGTGTTAACACAAAAAATAAATAGTTCACAGCTATGCAGAGTAAAAAAAGACTATTTCTGTTTACTCTTTATTCTGATCAAAATAGCATTAAAATGATTTGAAATGGAAATAAATAAAATTTTGAATTTAAGACAGATTGAGCTCAAGCTTGCCCAAACCCGAAGACTGATATAAAAATCGAGCCTGTTTCATCTCCATCTCTTACATGAGCAACACATTACATCACTTATAAGTGTTTTGATACAAAAGATTGGAGATGGGAGGGAAAGGAAAGGATAATTTAGGATTCGTTTTTCAGAAGTGTTATTGCACTATACTCTGAAGCACAGTGTTTATGAGCTCCTGTGAATTCTGGCCAATATTTAAATATTTACTAAAAACAGAGAAGTGTTGGAGCCAAGCTCCGGCACAGATTAAGCCCTGGTACTTAACTATATTTTAAAGGATTGACAAAAGATGGTGCATGTGTCGGTTTTTACAACAGTCTATGGCATATGAAAGGTCTGTCGTTAGGCTTTAAGAATCAGTATATTTTATTTAGTCAAAGTATAAACAACAGATGTGTTTGTGCCAGGGTTGGCAAGTTTCTTCCAAAGTGGAAAAAACCGTGGAAAAAACCATGGAAAAAACCGGCCGGAAGAAATAGGTTTCTTCCAAGTGGAAGAAATGGAAGAAACTGTTTTTCTTTAAGAATTTATCATATAAGTTACAACTTTGTAAGATACAATAAAAATAAATACATTTTTCTGATAGTAAATTAAGTAAATTTAATTAGAACTATAAAAAAATAATTATGTAAGATAAATTGATAAATACACCAGTTTTTTAGCTAAGATCACACACCTGTCTAAAGCTTTCCAATCAGTGCGTACCTGAATAAAATAAATGGTACTATTCCGTTACACTAACACCATGCCAAAATATATGCTAATGTACCATTTATTTCCATCCTGAACGTGCAAAGGATTTTTATTGCAAAATATACCAAACATTGTGATTTGCTATTTATTGAACGTGAGTCTGTTCATTTATTATTATTACTTAATTGTAACCTTGCAAAACATCTTAATTTATTATTTTTCAAATAGAAACTACTTAATATTAAGCTGTAACTTATATTTAATGTTGACACTGATATGGATTTTACCATTTGGTAGTTACCAGATGATCAGGAAGCTGCAATAAAATTGTTTCAAGACTTTGGATGCACAAAAAAATCCTTTAATCAAAAAAAAAAAAAAAAAAAAAAAAAAAACCTATGAGCGTCTTTATTCAAAAAGTGAAATGTTTAGTTTACTGCAATGCTAAGAGACATTTAAATTGAGTTTTATTATTTTATCGTATAATATTTATTTGTTCTTTCGTTTTAAGTCTATATTTGTATTGATTTAATAAAATAGTTCGTAAAAGTCTAATTTTCAAATGTTATATTTTTAATTGCTCAATTTTGTGCCAACTTATTTATTTATTTTTCAAATGAATCATTTCACATGAATTTCATTTTGTGTCAATTATTACACTTGGTGACGACAATGGAGTAGGTGTAACGGAAATGTACCAATAAATTTATTCAAAATACACAAAATCAATTAAAAGTAATTCAATTAAAAACAGGCATATTTTTTTAAAAATAATTTAAACTTCTGTAACCAGTAGTAAATAGTATGTGAATCATTTACCTATTGTAGAATGAAACTCCTTTAAATAAAAGACTGTGCTTTTAATTTACACCCATTTTACTAAGGAAACTAATATGCAATAATTACTGCATTGAAAGATTTCATTAAAATCTCCATTTTCCTTAATACAATGCAACATGGTATAACAAAACAAAAATATATTAGCTTTAGAATGCTGCAATCAATTTTTCAACTTAGAATGGATGAATGCAAAAAGATGAAAAAATTCTTATACCTGAAGAGTTTATTTTTAGAATATTTATCTTTTAAAATCAGCATTGAGATATGCATGCTAGTATACATAATTACAAATTTATTTATTTTAAGTGTTGCACATTGGTTTTTAAAATATTGCATTTTTATATGAAATGACATAAACAATGAAAAAATATCCCCCTACCTCTAAAGTTGTAAAAAACATAACCTGTAAATACCTGCTAAACCTGAAGTTTGTTATAAAAAATAACTTATATTTCCATAAATAATATTTTTTATATTAATTAAAGTTTCCAATTTAAATTTCATATAATTAGGTTTTGAATTTAATTCTTTTATATAGTTAATAAATTTTAATTTTGAGCATCTATTTCGTTTTTTGTTAGTTTCTTCCATTTCTTCCAGTTTTTTCCATTTCTTCCACTGTCCTGGAAGAAACCAGTTTCTTCCGGAAGAAACCCAACCCTGGTTTGTGCCAACATGAAAGTGAAATGGCGACGAATGAAAAAATGTCTAATGGAATGTAACTTATTTATGTTATATACAAGGTGTGACCAATAAGTAGGGTGAATCACTCCTCAAATCAAAAATAAGAATAACCCAATTATCAGCGACACTTTTGTTGTGTTCCATAATATTCAGTTAACACTAGAATGACCATAGCGGTCATTTTGACCAGTACCAAATTAATACATTTCGATGCAAACCAGAAATTTCTTCATAAAATATGTTAAATATATACTACACAGAAATAAGTTAAATAGTTTTAAATACAATAAAAATACAAAATACAAAATATTTTTATAAAACTTCAGTAAAATTTCCAGCCGTTGTAGTGTTAACACGTTAACAGTAATGTGTTGTTACATGTGCATGTGAGTCTCAATAAATTTATTATCGACTTTTGTGGCATGTTATAGAGCAGAGAATCAATTTGAAATTCTTGTACAAATTGGAAAAATCAGCAGGCAAAAGTCATGCAGTGCTGAAGCACAATTACAGAGATAAAACCGTCACCTTGAGCTTGAAGACTGTGTACAAGTCATTTAAAAAGTTTAGTGATGGCCATAAAGGCATAAAAGATGAGTATTACAGTGAGCAGTCCACCACCAGCAGAACACAGACAAACTTTCGAGAGAGTACATAAACTGTTGTGGCGAAATCAATGATTAACCATCAGGATGCTGTCAGGTTAATTGGATCTCTCTTGGAAAACAGTTCGGAAAATTGTGACACAAGATTTGGGAAAACACAAACTGTGTTCGTGATTTGTTCCTCATCATCTAACAGAGAAACAAAAACAGCAATGAAAGGAATGTTGTGGCCCCAGACCTGTCACCACCTTTTCCCTAAACTTAAACTGGCTATGAAAGGGAGAAGATTTACAGACATTATGTGCATTCAAGTTGTTGTTACACAGGAATTGAAAGCTGTACCATTTTAGGATATTTAAGAGCTTTCGAAAATTTGTACACATGTTGTCAGAGGTGCATAGTGTACGCGGGAACTATTTTGAAGGATTGTAAAGTTTCCATGCGAGACTTATTCACTTACTCAATGTAAGACATACTTCATCATTCACCCTACTTATTGGTCACACCTTGTATTTTGATTAAATTAATCATACAGATTAAATCAGTTGCATCTGAATGTATGTATTAAATGGTGTGAGTGTGAATATAAAACTGAGTGTTATTTCATTAAGATATAACAATCTGATGACATTTAAAAAAAAGTAAATAAAGGTTGCCAGAAAGTTCTTTTGAAATTTTTGCTTTTATCGCTGAATCCAATCTTGCCGTTTTATCTATCATACCAAGGCCCCTATAATAAACAAGTACCAGAAAGTACATGGTTTAAATGATTCAAATTATGGTTTTTGTTTATATTATTATTTTTCATTAAAACAGCTGCTTCTTTTTTGTATTTTAAATGAAATAAATTGAAGTCATTTTCATTCTATTTTTTTTCATTGTGTTTGTATTTTCCCTATAATTCCTTTTAATTCTGTGTAAATAATTCAGATAAGGTTTTAGTTCATACTATTATTTTCAAGGTGGTCAACATTTGAACTTTCTCGTTTTCCCTCCCTTTTCAATGCCATTTTCTTCCATCTTTCTCATGCAAATTCCAGAAAACTAAATTGATCCATTATAAAATTTTTAATTTCTTTCTCTTCTATGAAATCATGCCATGAGCAATCAATTTCAAAATCACATTAAAGTTTCATATTTTCAATCAATATTCCCGTATTTATCCAGATTGATTGGTCACCTTGGTTTCTCTCTAAAACAAATCTATAACTTTTGTATTTTGTTTGAACTTCTGTATTTTAAATGAATTAAATTCAGTTTTTAATTTTTCAGTGAGGTTTGTATTTTTCTAATTATATAGTCCTTTCAATTCTTTAACTAATGATAACAAGGAGCATCATTGTCAAAATGAAATAAAATCTGCTGTTAAGTGCCATTTCTGACTGGCTAAGGAAAATGTTAAATGATTGGGTACTTTTCCATTACATGGATACCATGCCAAAATGTATGCTAATGCGTCAATTATTTCAACCCTGATTGTGAAAAGGATTTTTATTGTAAACCATGCGAAACATTGTGATTTGCTATTTATGAAACGTGAATCCTGTGAATGATTATTATTTAACCTTAACCTCAGAAAGCTTTTTAATTTGCTATTATTCGAATTAAAAATACTTTTATTTTTATAAAGATATAATTTACTTTTACTGCTGATGCTGAGATGGATTTTATCATTTAGCAATTACCAGATGATGAGAAAGTTGGGATAAAACTGTTTCAGAAATTTGGAATTCTGCATAATAAAAGATTGTGTTCAAAAAACCATGATGTTTCCTTACTCCTATTCCTGATCGTACAGCTGAAACTTTAATGGCGGCAATAGAAAACAATGTAGCTGATGGAAGTATTATTTATACAGATTGCTGGAGAGGATATAAAACAGATGAACTGTGAGACGCTGGTTATGATCATTTCACAGTAAATCATAAATACAATTTTGTCGACCCTAATACTGGATGTCACACTCAAAATGTTGAGATTATGGGGCATTGCAAAATGGTGCAACAAAAGACATCGGGGAACTGTTCGTCATCATTTAGAGTTGTATCTCATAGAGTTCATATGGCGACGCCTTCATTCAAAAAATGAAATGTTTACTGCAATGCTTAAAGATATTTGTAATTTTATGCCAGCAGTTAGATATGAGTTTTATTTTATTACTTTATTGTATAGGTTATTTGTTCCCTTATTTTAAGTATATATTTGTGATTTAATAAAATAGTTTGTAAAAGTCTGTAATTTTCAAATGTTACATTTTTAAAATTCTCACTTTACTATCGACAATGTTTTTTCTTTTATTTTTCAATTGTTTCAATTCACGTGATTTTCATTTTGCACCAACTATTATGCTTGGTGACAATGGTGTCTGTATAATGGAAAAGTACCTTATTTTTTAATTTATCCACACATGTTTATATGTAAAATTTGACTGTGTTACTGTGAATTAACTAGGTAAGGATATATTTAACATAAATAGATGAATATTGCAAAAATCCAGACTTATAAAGGTACAATTAGATGATTTAAAGGTAAATGAGATAATTAGAAACATGCTAAAACATGAAAAAATAAAAAAAAGATTTTGTGCTTACAATATAGCCTTTAAAATATTTGCAAAAAAGTCTTAACATCTATGATAGGCAATTTTCATAATAGAAACAAGTAATGCATAATGAAAGTTTACAGAAATGTAAAATTACATATCTACAATGTTATATGCAGTGATGCTACAGATGTGATATTGTGCATCACTCAGGCAAAGACTTGGAAAAAAGATGCTTAGATATCATAAAAACACACATTTTGTATTAATATTTTGAAACTATCCTATGACTAAAGATTGCCTACTTTTCTAAAAATAAACTCAAGTCTTGGAAATTTTTAAATCTCAGGTACCCAAGATTAGAAAACTGTATCAAAATCACTGTATATGCAATTACTTAATGGTGAAGACATCATTAGAAATTATAGACCTTTTCAAAAAAATACATGTTTCTGAAACTCACAAAATAGCACATTAAACCTTTCTGAAAAATACTTCGGAACTCAAAAGAAAAGAAACGGAATCTTATCGAAACGTTAATAGATTTATATAGCAATTTGTGTAACACCATTTCAAGGTACTGAAAGAGAAAATCGTAATCATTTTTATAAAAAAGACACCTAGGGACAAAATTAAGGTGTCCCTTAATTGTGTTCAAGGACAAAATTAAGCTAATGTTAAACTTTTTATTTTTAAATAAATGAAATATCATATCCAATAAAAAATAAAAATCATACACAGATATGATACAATCCAGCCGATAAAAGTGCCCTTATAGGGAAGTTACAATCAGCTGATCAACCATTGTGCTTCACTTGGAGGTCAGAGTACATGCACCAATCAGAATTGCCTATTCGTAGTGTGTGACCTCCAACCTGACGTCAATTGCAACTGCCGAGCAGCAAGACTACAGTATGTAGAACAAAGAGGTATGTCGCTTATACTTCACTTTTAACGAAAATAAGCAAGTAATATACATTTGCTTGACAAAAATAAGACTCTTCAAGTTTTTAGTCTTTAGTTAATATATGTTCACAATGAATTAATCGATTTAGTTATATCGATATTAATCATTCAAAATTAATCGAAGGTTTGGCGCTTCTTTTGTCTTTTCATGAAATGAATCATGATGGTTTCTCCGAGCATGGTTTCTCTATCTGAGATTATTTTTCTACTCTGGATCTAAATCTGTGTGTGCTTTTTGTGCTCAGTTTCCAGAAACTGTACGTTTGTTCCGTCGTAAAATTCAAGAAGATAACGTGTGTTAACAGTGATTTTTGGTTGTATAATTTTCTTTATTTTAGTCTTGTTTTTGTGAGTTTAGAATCTTTCCCTTGTTTTCTGTTACGCTACGTATTTTTAGTGTAGCATATTACTTCGCGTACTATGAATGATTTTTTTCTCTCGCAATATGTGTAATATAAGTGTTAATAAAGCTGAATGACAATTTTATGCTTTTAAACGTGCACTTTGACTTTGGAAGAATTTAACATTTAGTTGAGAACAATCAAAATGCATTAGATAGCACGCAATAATTGTTAGTTTTTACCGAAACTTGACATAATTTAGATATATATTAACAATATCTGATGAACAAACTAGTAGCAGTATTTTATCTCTGTAGAAAGTTTGATTTTTCTGATTTAGATTATTTAATTCGCCATCACCTGCTGTGGAAAAATTTAGGTTTTAGTCTGTAGCCATTTTTTTTTTTTCAGAGAACTTCGTTAAATAAACGGAATTCAGTTATTTATGTTTTATTTGTAGGGATGCCAGGAATTTCAGACTTGCTTAACACCTAAAATTGCTAGTTATAAGAATTTTTAAGATTATTGATTACCCATGAAGGGGAAAGGAGATAATTAGAATATGAAAACTTACACAACCTGGATCATCTGGTTAGTTGGCTAATTAGATTTGTTACATTGTTTTTTGTACAGTATAGGATCTGTTATCCGGAATGCTTGGGACCTAGGGTATTCTGGATAAGGGTTTTTTCCGTAATTCAGAACACTTTATTATAAGAAATGTACAAAATGACTAATTTCACATTTAATGATAATCGTGAATAATATATGTAAATACATATTTACAATTTTGTTAATTTAATAACTTATTTACATAGAATAAAAAACATTCTGAATTACAATTCAAATTATAAAAATATTACATTAACAATTATGAATTAGTTTTGGGAGTTGGGAGTAGAATCCTTTGGTGAGGATTTTTGGAATATTTCTATTAAAGTTGGTTACTTATAGCATGTCTCTTGCCCCTAATTGTTCTTGTATCCTGCACATTGTCATGATTTGCTGTTCATTGAAGTAGCTTCACTGCTGCATTCCACAAATCAGTTATTCAATAAAAAATATGAGTTGTTCATCTGATTTTAATGCTTTTTATTTTAATATTTTTTGCACCATAATTTTTATATTTATTGATGCTGTATATTAATGAATGTAAGCAGTACCATTATATTTATATTATTTCTTTGTGTTGACTATAGAACAAAAAGGATGCTAAGCAGGGAATTCTTAAAAAAGGGCACTCTTGCACAGTGTTCCAAACACATATTTTGAGCTCAATTGATTAAAGTATTTTCTATCAATAGAATTTCGGGATTTTTCTGGCGACCGATTAATGAATATTAATATCTGATAATTCCCTAGCGATTTACAGACAAATTTAGAGATATTTTTCCTGCGACTGATCAAAGAATTTCTCGATAACTTTCCAGGACAGACTGAAGAATTTCACAATTTTTTCCAACAATCATATGACGAATTGGAGATTTTTTTTTCCTGCAATCGATTCATGAATGTCGTAATATTTTGCTACTATAGATTGGCAAAATTTGTGGTTTTTCTTGCAATCTATCGGTGAAAATCTGGATTTTTTTTTTCTGCAACAGATTGACGATTTTTGCGATATTTTCTTTCTACCAATGGACGAATTTTGCAGCCTTTCCTGCGATCGATTGACGAATTTCAAATTTTCCCTTGCAACTGACTGCCAAATTTTTTCCATGACCGATTAACTGCCATATTTTCTTGTGAAAAATTGGTGAATTTCCAGATTTTCCCTCACGATTTACAGGCGAAACTCGCGGGATTTTTTCATGGGATCCATAGACAAATTTCGTGATTTTTTCCGAGACTGACTGAAGAATTTGCCATTATTTTTTTACATTTTTGAAATTAAATAATTTAAACTTTCGTTATCGTTTTTCATTCCGGTTTTCGTAGTGTTCCGGATACGGGGATGCCGAATAACGGATCCTACACTGTACATAAAGACTGAACAGACTTCAGCTTCAAGTTCATTCTGAATCGCTATGAACATAAAAATTTGAACCAAAGATTTGAAACCAGCTCATTTTAACATTGCCATAACCACTGTATAAGCATGGGGGATGGATGTTTTATTTTGGTAGTTATAATGAACAGTTTAATCAGAGTTTCCCCCAGGTTTAAAAAAGGGCAGGGTGCTGCTGATGAGGAAAGGGCACTTTTACATTCTTCAGGGCACTTTTTTAAATTTTAAAGGGCACCTTTAATATTTAAAGAACAACACACTTTCAAAACACAGGTCAATAAGTCAACTTTTACTATTCAAGCAATAAATATTTCTAAGGCTATTGTATATTATACTTTTACTTCAAAGAATAATGCCCCTCGAAAAATAAAGAAATCGAGAATAAATCTGCGTGCCAACTTTGAAGCAAATCGGATAATTCTGCATTAAATACCCATTTAGCTAAACTAAGGGGAGATTAGCCCCCCATTTCCCCCATTTCCCCCCTTATACTTAAGCAATGAACCTCCAAATGTAATCAGGGAAGCGTCTTATCAGAACAAACCTGTATACCAAATTTGAAGCAAATTGGATAATTCTGCATGGAAAGAGGGGGGGGCATTAGTCCCCCTTTCCCTCCCTTTATACTTAACCAATAAACCCCCAAAACTAATTGGGGAAGCACCTTGTCAGAATAAACCTGTATATCAAATTTGAAGCAAATCAGATAATTCTGCATGAAAAACCCTTTATCTAAATTAAGGGGGGGATTAGGCCCTTCCGGGCACGTAAAAATCAGGCATATCGTCGATCGGGTGCGTAAAAATCATGAATATCGTCATTTTGGAGTGCAAAAATCATGAATTTCGTTGATCGTGCGCATAAAAATCATGAATTTCGCCGATCGGGTGCCTAAAAATCATGAATTTCGTCATTCAGGAACGCAAAAATCATAAATTTCGTCGATCGGGTACGGAAAAATCATGAATATGATAGATTAGGTGCATAAAAATCACTAATTTCGTTGATCGGGCACATAAAAATTATGAATTTCGTCGATCAACCGCATAAAAATCATGAATTTTGTCGAACAGTAGCGTAAAAATCATGAATTTTTTCAAACGGGTGCGTAAAAATCATGAATTTTGTCGATCGGGCACGTAAAAATCACGATTGTCGTCGAACAGGCACGTAAAAATTATTTATGAAATTCACGATTTTTTAATGGATCTTGACGAAATTTCGTTTTTTTCTGCAATCGTTTAACGAAATCTTTTCATGAATTGATCTTGCGGAATTCGGCCATAAATTAACAATTCACGGACGAATTACATGTCCATATCCTGTGTCTCCCTCTAAGAATATCTCAATATTTCACGAACTACTACTGCAATATTTTTGAACGCATTACTTCCATCAGTAAAATTTAAAAAAAAAAAAAAAAAATCGTCTTATTAAAACGGCATCGTGTCAAAGTTTTCAGATATAGAAAAAAAAAAAGTGAAAGATCGAAAAATTGGGAGGCTTGGCAAGTCTGATTTTACCACTCTATTTTGATTTAATAGAATAAAAAATGAAAGTCATACACACACACACACACACAAAAAAAAATCTATTGGAAAATGAAAACAATAAAGCAGAAAATATTTAAAAGAAATAAAAGGGAAATGACAAGAAGTCGGAAAATCGCAGATCAGCGGAAGAATCTCACGCCTGCCTGAAAAGCATGATTTTTTTTGTTCTACGAGAGATAGTCGAAATACATCATTTTCCCCCGCAACTGATTAGCAAAATTCGCCATGTTTATTATCGTACTCAATTGACTAAACTCGCATTTTTTCTTTCTTTTTAGGTAGATTTCATAAGAAATACTTACCTATTACATTCTCACCTAAGTTGGAAATTTTGAAAAATTTTTGCAGATCTACGCCGATCATGACTCCCAAAACCACCCCCAGTTCAAAACTTTATATATATATATATCTATATATCTATCTATCACTTTTTTCTGACCACGATAACTGGAAAAATTCTGCATTAATCTTTTACAAACTGATACATAAAATCAAGGGGCATAAAATCTCGGTCAAGTTCGTTAATGGGCAAAATCGAACCAGGGGGGGGGGGGGGCTTTTTGTGAAAACAGAAAAAACCCCATAATTTCTTAATTATGATACGTATCGAATCCGTTTAAAGTTATTATTACTTCTAGGAGAAGGGTCGAAAATGTATGTATGACAGATTTTTGATATAATTAAAAATGGCCCCAAGGGGGGGAAAAAAGGGGGTTTTAAGAGAAAAAAATCATAGCTTCGTCAATTCTCAAGATTTCAAATCCACTTAAATTTATTATTAATCCTCTTAATATTATTTAAAACTTTTATATTTACAAGTTTTTTATAGGACCAACCGTTATAGCAAAAAAAATTAAAAACAAAAAAATCTCTGCCGATTCCGCCTGCAAACAAGTTAGGTTTCGAAGTAGGCGGTTCCAACTGCCGCATCATCGTAAAAGGTCATTTCTTCCGCAATTCCCGACAAACAGGCGCCCCACGGTCTGCGTCTTCGAAATCTACCTGTGCCTGTAGGCCGAGCCGTCAGGGATTTTTCTTAATGATAAATAGATATGATTTATTTTTTGGCTAGTAAATTGTTTCCTTTGCATCTATTAATTCCAAAATACTGATTTATCGGAATTCTGCAAAAAATGTATCCGCGGAATTTTGCTAATTCTCGAAAAAAACATATTGTAGAGTCTGAAACTTTGCAATCCACAGGATTTTTTTATTTTATTTTATTTATTTTGCGGGTGTTTGTAGGGTTAGGTCTTTGTATTTTTTACTTAATTACCGTACTACACATTTTATTCTATAGTTACGGAGAAATTTGGTATTTTTGGAGGTCGACATCTATGTAGTGAACCAAGCAATGCTAAGGCGCCATTTATTGAGATTGAAAAAAACACTTTTCTTATTTTCAGAAGTATGTTTTTATGAATTTTAAAATCCCAGTAAAAAACTGGAGACATTCATACTTAAACATAAAAAACATAAAAACGGAAGATTGTGATAAAAAAAGGTAGTCTCCCGCGAAAAACTGGAGAGATGGCAGTTCTGTATTCCAGGGCTTCCAAATGGTCCCCTTTTTCCCCCCAAAGTCCCCTTTTTAGAAAAAGGTCCTCTTTGGTCCCCTTTTATGTGTTTTGGTCCCCTTAGTCCCCTTTTTACAACTGGAAAAAAATTTGCTAGCAAAAATGCAAAAAATCGTAGAGGACAACATTTATTACAATGGGCTAAAACATTGTAACCGGAATTCTTTCACGAATGTCAAAAAATCGCGCTGCAGAATGTAGAAAAATATTTTTAAACACATTAGAAATATCATTAAAAATCACTAAAAATTCAAAAATCTACAAGACAAAATTTACTGTCATAAAATTGCCGCAAACATAAACTCAAACTGCATAAAAAAATAGCTAAAAATTAAAAATTGCTGCACGAATTCCGAATAAATTCCATAGAAAGGAGAGGACAAAATTTATTAAACTGGGCTAAAAGATTGAAACCGGATTCTTTTTCAGAATGTTTTGACATTCTGACAATCGCCGCAAAACACGAAAAAAATCTAAAAATCACATAAATTGTGCAAAATTAAATTGCTGCACAAATTCCGAATAAACTTTATCACAAAGAAGACAACATTTACTATATTGGGCTAAAAAAATTGAAACCGCATTCCTTTTATTACTCTGCAAAAAAAATCACTGCAAAATGCATAAAAATCGCAGAAGAAAAAATAAAAAGAGGACAACATTTACTATATTGGACTAAAAAAATTTGAAACCGGATTCTTTTTACTACTCTGCGAAAAATCACTGCAAAATGTATACAAATTGCAGAAGAAAAAAATTACTATAGTTAACAATGTAACCGGAAATCTGTCACATGTCAAAAAATCACCGCAGAATGTGGAAACAAACAACAACAAAAAAAAAGCTAAAAATTGGAAAAAAAATCAAATAAAAAAAACGCAATTGCAGAAGAACAAAATATAAAAGTTCGCAACCGAATTCATTTTACAAATGTCAAAAAGTACCACAAATCACAAAAAAAAAAAAACTGAAATTTGCATAAAAAATTCGGTAAAAATTTAAAAATCACTATACAAATTCAGAGTAAACTGGAAAAAAATTATTATTGGGCTAAAAAATTGAAACTGAATTCCTTTTATTAATGTGAAAAAATCGCCATGAAACATGAATTGTAAAAATCCCATGAAAACTAAATTAAAAAAAAAATTAACAAAAAAATTCAAAAACTAACTTTAGACATACATGTACCTTCCTGACAAATCTCGTAGCTCTATGTGAAACAGTCTCTTCAGCATATAGATAAACTTCTATGTTATTATAGATGTAATGAAAGAAATCTTGTGTGGATAAATATACTAAAAATACCAACGTTTGACACACAATAACATCGTGTAATAAACAGACGCACGTTTCATGAGTATCATGGACTCACTTCCTCAGTGTAAATAAACCTAAACCCTATTGTATCCCCCCAAAGACATGAAAATGAATCTAAAAACCCAAATGAAAAACAACAACACACCGAGAAACTCCTCCAATCTGATTAAGTCGGTTGGTTGGTTGTAGAGGATTCACTATGACAAAGTAACTCAACCCAGAAAGGTGAGATGTACGGTACGCTTGAAAAATCATTAACCAGGGAGTTACCAAATTTATGAATATAAACTGCCTCAAAGAAGTCTAAATCTAATGGAGTGTTACATTTCTTAATAATAGTGGCTGAGTCGAAGTTAAAATTATGTCCCTCACTCCAACAGTGACAGGCAATAGAGGACTTTTGTAATTCTTTTTTCTTAATGTAATTTCTGTGTTCATTGAGTCTGAAACGGAGTTGTCGTTTAGTCTGTCCTATATAGGACAAACCACATTGACATTGGATATTGTAAATGCCCCAGAAGTTTTGATGTGAAATTTTATCCTTTAACTGTGAAAAATTTAGTTTATTAACTGGCTTAAAAACAACCTTAAAATCATATTGCCTTAAAATATTAGCTATTTTATAGCTAATGCTATTGTGAAATGGTAAAATAATGAGGTTAGAAAAAGATTCTGGGACATCAGAAGGAACAAGATTACTATTTTTATTTAGACAACGAAAAATTAAACGGTTGATATAAGTCAAACTAAAACCACGATTAATAGCAACAGATCTAATATAATTCAATTCTGTACCAAGGGAAACATTATCAGAACAAATGGAAATTGCTCTATTAATAAAGAAATGAAAAGCCGAGGCTTTCTGAGAAGGGGGGTGACACGAATTAAAATGCGGAGGGAGTGAGACTGCAAAAGGTTTCCGGTATACACAGGTATCAAATGTATTAGGCTGAGGTGTGACTAACACATCAAGAAAGGACAATTTATTTTCAACTTCATATGTAAACTGAATAACAGGATCTATTGAGTTTAGAATAGTTAAGACGTTATCAATGGATGAAATAGACAGGTCCAAGAGTGCAAAAGAATCATCAACATATCTGCAATAAAATGGAAAATTTATAAAATTAAATAATTTATCCTCAAAATAATGCATATACAAATCTGCTAGGAAGGACTTAAAGGATTACCCATCGCTAAACCATCTGACATAGAATAAAATTGATTTAAAAACTGGATGTTCCCTAATTTGAACACAGTGTAATTGTTGCATTAAGATGATTGAAACAACAATCGATGCACATAGTTATGAAGTTTTGTTTGTGCAATCACACAATTTCTACATGTGCCCCACGAATGGCCTGGAGGATGGCCAGAGCATTGGACCACCTCTCCCAATCCATCTTTGTGGGAATTCGGCAGTCAATGTGTTCTGAACTCCCAAATGCCAGTGTGGAGTTACTCCATCCTGCCAATGGACTCAGATTCTGCTTACCACCACACGGTTTGTGCCTTTTTAGAATTTGTTGTCCTTTTTCAACTATTTCAAATTTACAGTACCCAAAATAAAAATCATTGTTATAACATAATGTAAATTTGGTACTTTTCGGTTAGCCGGGCGCCAGTGAAATTTATATATCTATGTATACATATATCTATACATACAAACATTTATATATGCATGTATGTATATATACATATATATATACACATACATATATGTGTGTATGTATACATAGATATGTATATATAGATATATACATTTCACTGGCGCCCGGCTAACCGAAAAGTACCGTAAATTTTTTCCACATCTATGTTACCACGTATCATAACAAAATTGTTTTGGTTGTTTATTATCTTCTGTATAACTGTTTAAAATTAGGGTGTTTTGTCTTGTGCATCCTGTAACTCAGGGGTCGTCAACCTATGACCTGCGGGTCACCGAGTGACCCATTTCATAATTTCAAGTGACCCACTTGAGTTCCAAAAAAGTATTAAAAAATAAAATTCTATTGAAAAAATATTTTGAGTTTATTTTGGAACTTTAAAAAGGTTTAATTTTAATTCATAAATTCCAAACTATTAAATAACATAACAGAAAATTGCACTTATTTGTTATAATGCATATATGTTAGCATCAGGGGAGCCATTGAAGAGAAAGTAAAGTTCATTCAATTATGCTTCCTTCCTTTTATAATAATTATAATTTTATTTTTGTGTTTAAAGTTTAAAAAAGTGCATGATGATTATTTCCTCAATAAAATTTATCTTATTATTCACCGAAAAAAGACTGTTTTAAAATGAAAATACCACTGACTCGAAACGTCTTCTTAATACAGTAGATCTTTATAACGCAATTCTCCATATAACGCACAACTTCTCAGATGTAAACAATGAATTTTCAGTTAAGAAACACCTGAATTCCCACATTATAAATAGTTGCTATTCTCTAGAGGACTCAATCTGATACATTAATTTAACTTTATCTCTTTAATTCAGAGCTAATGACTGAAAAAATTGCTATTATTTCATACAGCTATGTTTGGACAATCTTTATAAAGTAAATTTAACAATGTGTGGAATGATCTATATTATGCAAAAAATTATAATCTGCACAACTCCTGGTAATAAAGAATGCAATATAAAGATACTATAATGTATTTTGGTATGTTTCACACATATTTGGTCCTGTTTTACAAGCTAAATTTAATGATGTGTGAAATGTGATCTATATAGCGCAAAATTCTATATAACGCACAACCTCATGTTTTTAGGTTTGCATTTATAAAGATCTTCTACTGTATACATATTTTGGTTGATTGTGACCCGCAGCCGAAAAAGGTTGCCAACCCCTGCTGTAACTTATGGTTAATTTAAATAGCATGCTAAATAAATATTCGGTTAAGGATATATTTCTCTCTCCTAAACAGTTCTATTTCCCACCATTTATAAATATTGGTAGGCAGACTCTCCTAGAAAAAATATCAAGCTCTGGTTAAAAACAAATAAATAAGAATCTAACACCAAATCAAATAATCCAAAGACAGAAAGTGTCTTCATGCATTTCTTGTGTGTGTGTTTTCCTCTCTGTTGCCTTTCCTCGAATTACTCAAATGACTAGGGTCGCTATGACTTGACTACAAAAGAATCCCCTTTCATTGTTGAACATACAAGTTTCTTTTTAAAACTTTTATTGCTTAAAATATCTATTCAATGTTATATAACATTTAGGATCACTGCATTTGTTGAACAGATATTTTTGGAGGCCAAACTTGGCTACCTAATATAAAAATAAAATATGATATATGTAAAAATATGATATATTTATTTTAAAAAAAATAATTATTTCGGAGAGAGTGAACAAAAGTACAATTTAGAATTTGATATGTTTACCTATATTAAGGGCATAAATATTCATAAATTACAACATCTATGTTTATTATTATAGACACAGTTTTTAATATAAAACAATATACTGAAGCAATAAAAAACAATTAGCACATAACCGTCATGCGAGGTTAGGTCGGCTTAATTGACCTTATGCAGGACTCCAATTCAGGCATTCTTCTCTGGGAGAAATATCTGTAGTTCCACCAGGGAAAGGGGAATCTCTCAGAAAATTCACTGTGAAGTTCAGAAATTTGGCTTAGGAGTGGACAGAGCATTAATTGAATGAAAATAATTATGTTTAATCAACCCCACCCACAACAAGAAAATTAGCAAAAATGAGTCTCCTACTTTGTATGCTTATGCATATACACATATGTTCAATTGATTAGCATTTGTTCGCTTAAAATTTGCAGCGTAAAGAACAGCAATCAACCAACCAACATACCTCCAGATTAATTTGATTTTTGTGTGCTATTATTTCTCATTGTCAAAGGTTGGCAGGTCTGCATTTTTGTTCTTTGGGAGAATTGATAGCCCCCGCACCTCCCATTGCTCTCTAAAGGATTAACATATCAATATATATATATATATATATTTTTTTTTTGCACATTCATGTATCTTAGTATTCCTACTCATTTCTTCATACTGCTGTTTCTGGTATTGTCTAATTTTTTAATCTGCTGTTTGAACGTGAACAGTGCCATTTTTACTTACCCATCATATGTAGTATAGGGTAAGTCTTGTAATCGTTTTGAAAATCGGGAAAAAAAATTTTGACGGATTTACACGTTTCAGACACTGGAGATTCCGAAAAACATATTTTTAGAAAAAAAATTTTGCCGTCTGTCTGTGTGTGTGTCTGTAAACGCTCTATCTCCCGAAAAAATTGAGATAGAGACTTGCAATTTGGTATGTACTCAGTATGTAATAGTGGGAAGAAGCCTATTTCATTTCAATAACGTCAATTAACCGGAACTATTTTTTTCGGACTCTCGAAATATTCGTTCTGATAAAAGGTATATAAAAATTTTCGAAATTGTTTATTTTAAGAAATGAATATAAAAGACAATAAAAAACATAAATTTTGCATAAAGCATGAAGTCGATCGGATAATTAGTTGCCGAGATATTTAGAATCCTATTTTCCACACTCTTCGATTTTTCATGACCCTGTATTTCATCCAAATTTCACTTCAAAGATATATTTTAATTGGAAATTTGACGCTTAATCAGATGCAATAAACCGCTAGTTAATAGGATTATTATTTTTGGAGTTATAAGGAAAAACCTCTTTCAAGCAATTCAGTAATCAAGCCTTTAAAGTTTATGACGTCATCAAGCCACGATTTTATTTGAATTGCAATGCATTTTATAAGTAGTTTACACATTTTTATTTTAATATTTTACATTATGCATATCCATGATGGGTAAGTATTACGGTGGCCCCCAACGACTAGTTCTGTTTTTGGAGTAAATAGTTATTTCTCAGAAAATGCTACAATTGATGTGCTGTTCATCCTACTTGTATTACTGACTACTATTATGATGATAGTAATAAAACAAAAAAAAACTTTCTTCTGCTCTAATATTGGTAAGATACCCTTTTGCAGCTGATGAAGATGATTTATTTCAAAACACCCGTTAGCTTCTTTTTATTGTGTGTTTAAGAAATGTCTTTACTTTATATTATGAAATAAAGCTTTAGAAGTTCTTATTTCTTTGATGTTCTAAATATATTTTGAAAAAAAAAATGTTGCTTAAGTAGAGTTAATGGATAAATTAACTCTAAAGATATTGCTAGAAAACCCAGGTAATTATCTCTTGTTATCTTTTTTTTTTGCAGGTGAGTTATCGGTACAATTTGATAACTTGATTGGATTGTGGAGTTTGAAGTGTAAGAGTGATGGTAAGATTGAAATTCAGTCAAGAATGTGACATCAAACATTTTGTAACTTTAAATTTTTTCTGCTGAGATAAATATTAATGATTTAGTGAATATGTAATTCTCATTTTTATAAAATAAAGTCATTTTTCAAAACATTTTTCTGATTCTTTTTTTTATGTATCGGAACATGACAGTTTAATATAACAAAACTATAAAACGACGTTTACTTTAAACTGTTCTCGAAAAATTTTCTGCTGCTGAATAAGATGAAATTTTCTGACACATTCATGGACAAGCTCATTTTTATATCTAAAACAGTAAAATTTTAAAGGTATGGCCATTGAAATCTTTAAAATTGAATAGTTTTATTATTATTTCTTTTAATTTAATGATAAAGTTATTGCATCTTTATATTTATAACTAATTGCTCCCGATAAAAACCTTTCCAATACAAAGGTTTAAAAAAATGGCTTAAAGCAACAATTTTGACTCTATTTTCTCAAAAGTCTTTTGCTTTTATATATATAGGAGAAATTTTCAATTTCTTAGTACAATATGGAACCATTTTCGGAAAACCATCAACTATAGTCTGTTCAGGGAAAGAAGATAATGAAAGTAAACAAACAGGTTGCAGAAAAATCGCCAAGGAGCCACAAATTTAGCACAAATCCCTAGGTTGGTGAATTTTATTTTTTATTTCGATTTGAAAAAGCAGAAGCTCAAACAGTCTGTTTGGCGCTTCTGGCACAGCTCCAGGTTTAAGCATCGCCAATCCGCATGTGCATTTGTTTACTTCCAGGGCTAGCATTCCCCCTAAAATTCCTAAATTTCCTAACTGTTATTTTATCCCCTAAAATTTTCTTCTTGTTCCTAAAAATTCGAGAGAGACAAAATTTCACCGAAAAATATCACAAATTTCGACAAATGGTCACTGAAAAGGACACGTATTTTGTCAAAAGATCGCTGAAAAAGCGCAAAATTTTTCAAAAGATCGCTAAAATAATGCAAATTTTGTCAAAAGATTGCTAAAACAACGCAAATTTAGACAAAGAATAGGTGGGAAAACTTAAATTTCATCCAAGAATATCGTGGGGGGAAAAAAGCTAATTTCGACAAACAATCCTTAAAAAAAACTCAAAGTTCATCTAAGGATCGTGACAAACACTAATTTCTTCAAAGGATCGTAAATTTTTTAAAAACATCTCTGAAAAAAAGACGACTTTCTTAAAAAGGTCGTGGAATAAATGTGAATTTCGATAAATAAAATCATGGAAAACCCCTCCAATTTCATCAAAAAATTGTGGGAAAAAAATGCCAATTTCGTTGAAGGATCGCGAAATTTTGTCAATCAATCGTGCATATAAGGCAAATTTCGTCAAACAATCGCACAAAAATACAAATTTCGTCAAAGGATCATGAAAAAACACAAATTCCGTCAAAAGGTTGCGAGAAAAAAGCAAATTCCATCAAAAGGTTGCGGAAAAAAAGCAAATTCCATCAAAAGGTTGCGGAAAAAAAGCAAATTCCATCAAAAGGTTGCGGAAAAAAAGCAAATTCCATCAAAAGGTTGCGGAAAAAAAGCAAATTCCATCAAAAGGTTGCGGAAAAAAAGCAAATTCCATCAAAAGGTTGCGGAAAAAAAGCAAATTCCATCAAAAGGTTGCGAAAAAACGTGAATTCCGACAAAAGTTATCGGAAAAAAAAACGTGAATTCCATCAAAAGATCACGAAAAAACACTAATTCAGTCAAAAGATCATGAAAAAACACTAATTTCATGAAAAGATCGCGAAAAATTGTGGAATTTTGCCAATACATCGTGCAAATAAGGCAAATTTCATGAAAGAATCTCGAAAGAATGCATGTTTCGTCAAAAAAAAAACACTGAAAAAATGCAAATTTCGACAAAGAAGTGTGAAAAAAACCTTTCAGAAGTTTTTTTGTTAGCTTCAGAATTTTTTTTCTCATAATCACCCCTGCTTCCTGCCTCTTGTTCTCTAGGTTCACCGAGAACATCCAAAAGAGAGAGAAAGAGAGCATTCCTTCTGGTTAGGCTCAATGATTCAGGAATTCAAAATTCTAATTAATATAATTGCAGTAAGCATAAGCTGTCAAAACGGTTTGTAATATGAAGCCGGTTATTGTGCAAATTTAAATGCCCTCATTCGCAACAAACAACACAAGCACATGGAACAAGGGCTGAATTCATTGGAATGATGGTAATATTCTTTGGCAGTGTATCACATGTGCCTGACTAGCACAAAAATACTGTTATTACATACCTGTAATGTTAAAAATATCACAAATGCCCCTAAAATTTGGAAAAAAAATCCTAAAATTTTGAAAAATCCTAGTGCTAGCCCTGTACTTCTGTTATCTTCTTTCAGCGAACGGAGTATAGAACTGTATTTTTAATTGACAAAACTGCCAAATATTTCCTGAAAAAGAAAAAGCACCATTGTACTATTTTCAACCCTGCAATATTTTTTTTTCATTTAAATTAGTGATTTCAGAAATCTGTTAAGAAAAAATTTTGTTCCTTTTAAAGGACCCTTCAGAAAAATATTCATCTTAAAACAGACAGGAACCTTCACAAAATTTTTACCTTAAAACAGACCCTTCACAAAATTCTTTGTCTTTAAAGTAGACCTTTCACAAAACTTTTTCATCTTCAATCTGATTTTTTCACAAATTTAATCATTTCAAAATAAAATCTGGTCTATCACTAAACAGCTGAAGTCGACAAAGAACTTATTTAACTAGCTTTTTTTATATATAAAAGATCTTGTTGAAAATAGATAAACAGGAGCCTGAATATAATAATAATTTCAAATTCACAAAATTATGACTTAATTTTTCAAAAATATAAAAAAAAATGTTCAAAATTTCACTAAAACAAGACCCTGTGAGGAAAGTCAGGATAGGCCCCTGAATGTACTACTCTTGGTTTAGTGTTTCTCTGGGAAAAGTAGTATATTTATTGTGTATATACTGCCGCTTCCATACTTTCAACATAAATCTGGATGTCATTTCATTTTGTTTTCCATCATCACCGTTCTTTAGAGTGAAGTCATGTCAAATAAAGGATAATAGTCATTTTATCATGGACTTGACTTCATTTTCTTTTAGACTAGATAGTCTCTTTTTTTCAAGTCAGGTCCAGTGGCTTGAGAGCTGGAGCGTTAATGTCCCGTTATGTAATACCAATGCATGCCAGAGCACAGGATTGTATTAGCAGAATTTAGTCAGAGAAAAAGCCTCTCTTCTCCTTGTGTAGTTTGTTTTTGTTGATGTATGCCTTTTTCCAGCAGAGGGCAGAAATATCAAAGTGGGAGGTTTTTTTCTTTCCTAATTGGTTAGGATATTTTTATTGCTGTGGTTTTATGGCGGCAACAGTTCTGACTCAAATCGGATTGCATCATCAACAGCCAATTCTAAATTTGATGTTAATTGGTATTTATGAACTAATCATATTAATAGCTGTCGCACAAGTAAAATTTAATTAGGATTTACAACCTAAAATGTAATCCTCAATTTCTTATTTTGACAATAATTTGAATTTATATTTTAAACATGATTATTTACTTTGATTTCTTGATCTGAATGTAATAACTGTCATTTTGAGGGAAATTCATTAAACTTTATGATCTAAATGTAATTCTGGGTTATGACACTCATTTATTGTTGTAATGTGATTCCAAAATAATTTGGTATACCATGAAAAACCCAGTTTGTTTATGTTACGAAATAACATGCAATTATTCATTCTGATAGGAAATATAATTTGATTACATTCTTGGCTCATAATAGATTTATTACTTTTATAATGATTTTAAGATCATTTAATATGTTTTATGATATTTGCAATAAGTGTATTATGTGAACATTATGTTGCAATGGGTAATTTCTTTTCTTCAGAATCTACTGTTTCATCAATGTCTAAGATGTTTAGATGAGCAAATTAGTTTTAATTATTTGGTCTGTGGAAACTGACTTTTCTTACTTTAAAATTTAGAACTTGTAATTTAAATTCTGAATTTTAAAAAAGTTTATTTTATTTTTTATCCTTTCATATATATACATATATTTAATTTAATATGCTGTATAAAACTACAGCAATAGTTCTACAAAGCAGATGATCCAATCTAAAGAAACAACAAAAAATATGCAGTTTATTCACCTGCATGGAGATAAGAAAAAAAGAGCCACAATCATTCATCAAAAGTTAGTTTTAGATACATTGCTCAAATTGTTTATACGAGCAGGGAAGACCGAGCTATGCTCGGTCAAAATTAAATTTGAGTTCAAATATCATGACCCATGACCAAAATGACCCACTAATTCAATTTTCATGAACATGTGACTTAGCCCAACAGTCTTCTCGTGCCTGAAAACCATAGGATGCAAAATTTAGTGTAAATAGTCTGAGCCGTTTTTAAGATAAAATAGCTTGACCCATGACCAAAATGACCCACTAATCGAAATTTCTCGAACATGTGACCTAGCCTAATAGTCTTCTTGTTCTCTAAACCTGTAGGGAGCTAAATTTACTTCAAACCCTCTGAACCGTTTTTAAGATAAAATAGCTTGACCCATGACCAAAATGACCCACTAATTGAATTTTCTCGAACATGTGACCTAGCCCAACAGTCTTCTCGTGCTCGAAAACCATTGGATGCAAAATTTAGTGTAAATTGAGCCGCTTTTTAGATCTTGACCCAGAAATGACCCACTAATCGAATTTTCTTGGACATGTGACCTAGCCCAATGATTTTATCATGCTCGAAACTCGCAGGACACAAAATTTAATCAAAATCGTTAGAGCCGTTTTTTAGATCAATTTAATTTGACCCGCGTTGACCCAAAAATGACCCACTAATCGAAAGTTCTCGAACATTTGACCCAGCCCAATAGTCTTCTCGTGCCCGAAAATGGTCGGATACAAAATTTCGTCAAAATCGTTTGAGCCGTTTTTTAGATACAATTAGCTAGACCATGACCCAAAATGACCCGCTAATCGAATTTTCTCGAACACGTGACCTAGCCCAATGGTTTTCTGGTGCCCCAAAACGGTAGGACACAAAATTTCATCAAAATCGTTAGAGCCGTTTTTAAGATAAATTTTGCATATATATATAACCACACACAAGATTTGCTCGTATTAGAATATATGATTTGTTCAACAGATTCCATACCAAATTGCATTAGGAATGAAAACTACAATTTTAGAAGGAAAGGCAAAGTAATGGCAGTAAGGGAAAAATGTCACTACTTTCATAATTTATTTTCTGTGGCTCTAAATTCTTCTAATAAACTTTTGAGTATTTTTTTTTCTAATTAATATATTTAACTTATCTTTTCATATCGCCATGAAGGTGAATAAATAGTGAAAGAATGTTTTGCAAGTGTTAATTTGTTCACTAAGCTCCAGGTTTCACTGCAATACAAGCATTATTTAAATCAGCGCTTCCCAACCTTTTTTTCTTTCACGTACCCCTTGCTTAGGCTTTTCATTTCGGAGTACCCCCTATATTGTGCTTCCCAACCTTAATGTGTTTTTTATGGTCCAAATCACTATTATAGTTCGATTTGCCTTAAAAAGACAAACATGGTTATATGCAGGGCTTAAGTTTGATAAAATTGGTAGCCAGAAAAAAATTCCAGTAGCCAGTAAAAAATATTTACCTCCCCCTCCTTCCTTGTCATTAATTTTCAAAAAGCACAAAAGTTTTTATGAATTAATTGAGGAAAAATAATAACAGGTATTGTTTAGAATTATTAGTTACATAGTTTAGAAAGATAATATAAACTAAGTATTCTAATGAAACTTATCAAAATCATATATCTTTCAAAAAATAAATAAATAAATACTGTAAAGAGTGAATTAACCGGCATGTTCGGAAAATGTTGATTGCCGAATGCTTCAAATGTCCAGATAGTTGAATGCTACAAAATATATATCTGCTGAGGACGACGAAATAGTGAAGCAGGAAAACAAGTTTTCGCCTATTTTTCTGTCGAAATATCAAATAATTTTGATTTGATTATTTTAAAATTTACATTTGATGAACTTATTTTTGCCAAATTAAAAACAAAAGTTAAAAATATTTTTTGCATGAATATAGTTTCAAAGTTAATTTTTAATATTGGGAAAGGGGGTGGGGGAATGGCATTTGTGCTCATTTCAAGAAAGCTTAGGTCAATTTTTGTACAAAAGAGAAACAACAACAAAAGCCCCATTAGATTAAATAACTTGGTAGCCAGATAAAAATATTTGGTCGCCAGTGGCGACCGTATTTGTCAAGCCCTGGTTATATGAATAACTCAATACCTTAAAAAAGTGGATAATGTGACTTTTGCATCTGTACCATTCAATTTCCGAATTATTATGTCACTCTGAGTATGTATGAATAAACTAACTTTGGGTATTTGAGAAAATAGAGCTTCTTGCAGAGTAATTGCTAAAATGTCTTTAATCTTTCCCCCCAACCCTCTAAACAAATTTACCTCCATTTCTTCTCTTTTGAAATTAGTTACAGTAGAGTGCTTCTAATCCACAAACTTGTAATTCGCAAATGCCTGTAATCTGCACTGCATATTTCGAATGTAAACAAAAATTTAATTCTTAAAAATCCCTTACCAATAGCATTTCTTCCCTCCAACTTTAATTTTACTTCAAAGATATATTCTCATAATCATTTTAATAATCTTTTTTATAGTTTAAAATGATGGTACGTATAAAAATATTTTATTTTATTAGTCATTCATATGGTAAAAAAATATATATATCTCCTTTTAAAAATGAATTTGTCATACAGATATACCTTTTTACAATAATTTGTTAAGAATATCAAAATTTTACTGTTCAGCAGACAATTATGGCCATTTGTAGACTGCTAATACCAGCAACTATTGATGATAGATTTAAAACATATAATGTTCATTAAAATATTTTTTAATTAATTCATATGTTTAAGTGTGTAACATGATTATTTTTAAACATTAACAATCTAAATTTGTCCAAAGTATAAATAAAAAAAAATTAAACAAAGATTAAATAGACATGACCTGTAGTCCACAAAAAGTCTCAAATTTGCAAAACACTTGGAACAAAACTGTGTGGATTAGTGGCTTTCTACTGTATAAGAAACAAGCTCAAATACAAAATTTTATTTTAATATATTCAACAATTATTACAAGAAGTATTAAAATCAGCAGTCATTTTGAGATGATTACAGGGTTCATACGGTGCTTGAAAGTCCTTGAATTTTTAAGAGAGAAAAAAGGTCCTTGAAAGTGCTTGAATTTGTTTATATTTTAATGAAGGTGCTTAATTTTCATTATTTTTTTTATAGGTGCTTAATTTTTCTTATTCAGATATTCGAATTAAAATATAATTGCAAGCTTAAGAAAAAAAGCGAAAATATTTGTTTTGAGATCGTTTTCTTTTCAGGGGTTCAGAGTACGAGCATTTGTCGCTTCTCCCTTCTCTCTATAGGATTAAGTTAACAAAAGAAAAATGAAAAGAAGGGTAACGTGTTGCTACTACCGACAGCAAGATCGGAAATTTTGTTCTTATGTTTCTTCAATATTGCTACACCTATTTCAACGCTAAAACTCGGTTAGTTGACGCATGCACACATGCATGTACGCCGGTTTTCACAACAAGTAGTTTTCATCTGTAGTGCATTCTGTAGATCTGTAGTAGTGTAATTATTCGTTGAGATCGATGCTATAACGATGTCTAGAACGTACAATTTCAGTGACTTGTGGTTAGAACAAGAAGAATACAAGTGTTGGTTAGGAGCAGTACCGAATAGTGCATACCAGTTCCGATGTAAGTTATGCTGTGTTACCCGGCAATTGGAGAATATGGGAGAATTTGCATTAACAAATCATATGAGAGGGAAGTGTTTTCCATAACAATAAATATATAATTCTGATACCTATTGTAAAATGTGAGGAAGATTGGAGGCGATGTGATAGCAATGTTATTCATGTGTCGTGAATCATGGGTACCAGCAAAGGGGAGCTAGGAAAGGTCGTCGCCCTTGTTGTAGTTCTAATTGTTTTAATTAGATAATTTAAATTATTTAGATTTACTTTAATTTTAGTTGTAAGAAAAATAATGAAATTCATTTTTGTTGCGTGACTTTGTTTTGATTAATCAAATACTTATTTGTTAATAACTTTATATATTTGCATTATACAAACAGACATAGTATTTTGTAACGTTAAAATTTTCATTTCTGAAAAGGTGCTTGAATTTTGGGTAAGGTGCCTGAATTTTATCATGTAAAGAGAGTATGAACCCTGTGATTAGTATCATAACAAACTTTTGTTTTTCATGAGGGTGGGGGAAAAAAAGTGTACTTAAAATTTCTAGCATTTAATACATTCTTGCATTTGGAAACTTTTCGAGCGATCTGATGCGTAGTTCATGTGCTAGATCAAGATTGTCCTTCTGAAAATACCGCCAATTTTCTGTGCACATGATATCTGCCATATTGCTACCATAGTAATCTTTCGCATATTCTAGTAAATTAGAATCACTGTGATTCATAGCAAGTAGAATAATTTCGCAGACATTGGTAAGAGACAGTGATTTCTTTATAAATTCAGAACATTCTTCTTTCAAAGCTACCATTTCATACTTGTCAGCTATATAATGTAGTCCAAACATGTTACTTTCATTTAGTGATTCAACATTTCCACAGTACACATATGAAAGGAAGATTTCCATGGCTTGTGAATCACAGTCGGGTACCTCAAGAATACCATTGTTTTTCTCCATCATATCGTGGCTCAGGATGGATTCAAAAACTCTTGATCGAGCCCGCAGAATATCTCGATGAGCTCTAAATTCTTTGTTGCCAACCTTCAAAACCAAATCATAATTCTGTCCATCCAGAAGCACTTTCATGTAATCTTGACGTAAAGATGCAATATCTAAAAATGAAGTAGAGAATTTTTACTGTCACAGAAACAGATACAAGGGACATATAAGTAACTATAACTTAAAAGAAAGACAATGCAATTTGAATGTCTTCATTACAGAGTTGCCATTTCACTGAAATGCATAATTAAGGTGTTGACATTAGAAGTGGAGGAAGTGTGAAAAATGAAACTACCTTTTCCATTACAAAGCCATCTTACGGCCATCATATGAAATAAAATAAACAGGATATGGACTTACTCTCTTTCCCATGCTATTGGCCTTAGTTTTTAATATTTTATCAACAGAACAATGGATTTTTTGGCACTTACTTCCCTTCCCATGTCAACATCTCAATTGTTATGCACTTATGGAAATTTAAAAGAACTGTGCATTATGCACTAGCGATTTTCAATAAAATTGTAAGACATTATTGTAGGTTTTCAGTACATGTACAAATAGTTGTGCATTATGAAGAACAAAAACTCTAGTATTAGCATTTATTAATACCATTTTGGAGTTAGAACATGTGTTCTGAACCTGAAAATTCTGTTTGAAGTCCACCCGCAACTTGACCAAAAAAATATCATTGACCCAAACCCGACAAAATAATTTTCATTGATCCGCAACCCCACATATTTCAACCTCAACCTGAAATACTTTGACCTGAACCCACAATGAAAGGAAATTAATTCATGTTTTAATGCAGTTATGAAAAATGATCTACAATTCTATCTCCAATATCACTTTTATCAAGAAAATGGACATATCTATATTCTTTAATATCCAAATATCAGATTCCCTCAGGTTTAAAAAAGGGTAGGGTGCTGCTGATGAGAAAAGGGCACTTTTTTATCCTTAAGGGCACTATTTTTAATTGTTAAAGGTATTCTTTTGGTTTTTATAGCCACTTTTGATATTTAAAAGTCAAGGCACTCTTTTCAAGACAACATTGTCAATTTTTACTATAAAAGCAACTTTTTTAATGCAAAAAGGCATGTTTTTTACTGAGGGGCAAGAAGGGTGCTGTTTTGTAAACCAAAGTGGGCAGGAGCACCCTTCTGGAACTGTCTGGGGGAAACTGCAAATATAGTAAAACCTCTGAATAACAGATACTTCGGGATCATTGAATACAGTTCACATCGGGTCAGGTTGTTCCCAATTTTCTCTTTTTCTCTAGGTGGCTCTTTTTTTCAACAGGTCAGGTTCACCTAGAACATTTCTTGCTGGTCAGATTTAGATTTTTGCAAGTCGGGATGTTGGGATTTTCAGAAAAAGTTTCAACAAAACTATGTTTCAAATGAAAATAAGTACACGTTTACCTCATTGCACCTCGCTTTGTACTTCACAAAATATAAACAGTAATATCGCAGAATAAAATTTGTGTTACTTTCATCTAAAAATAATTGGTCTTGTAAAAAAGTTAATGTAAGGAAAAGAAAAAGGTATTCAGAAGTTTCAGAGAAAACTATTATGATTCTGAACATCTTTTCTTTTATTAAAACACTAGCTAACCCGCCCGGGCCCAAGATAATTACAATCTCAGAGAAAGGCGTTAACCCCCTCCCTCCCCATACCCGCAAATATAATGAATAATTTGTTCAAGAGAACCACCGTCACCTACATTAACGCGATCATTAAAAAAAGAATTACATTTTTCTGATAATTAGAACATAACGAAGACGCTACGCTAAAATAGCCGCAGATGACACCCCTTCCCGAAATCAATTTCAAATCTATATCTTAATTAGTTACCTAAATTTTTGTTCATTAGTAAAAATTGGCAATTATTTCCTTTCATTTTCGCAAACTAAATGGAGGGTTCGGCCCGAGAAACAGATCCCTGTCTGAAACTTTCGCGGATCGTTTTCACTGGCGCCGGCAGATTTTTGCCAGTTTTTTGCATAAATAAAAAAAAATTACCAACCGAATTTTTCAAAAATCACATATTCAGATACAGAATATTTTTTGTACATATGCTCAAAAATTTTCATATTGATATCTCAATTAGTTTTCTTAAAATTCGCTAATTAGTAAAATAATTTCGAATTTGTTCCTTTCCGCTTGCAAATCCAACGCGCCAGTTCATTTCTTTCGCCATTTTGATTTAAAAGATGACATTTTAGAAGCGATGGTTAATGAGAATCTAATTAATATCTAGGCTAATTATCAAAATATTAAAATTCTGAGGCTCAGGTGCACATGGCCAGACCTTGGACTATCCACACCTAAATTTCCAGACTTCTAGGTGGGCTAGATTTTGCTAGACATTGCCAACAGACACACACACATAGAGCGAAACTTTCTTTTATTAATATAGATATAAAATATTAATATTAATAAATTTGCAATAGAAAGTTTCAAGAATTCCCGCTAAACTATCCACAGCTCAAGCAAGAACTTAAGAAATGCCAATTTGTAGTGACAAAATTGCCTGTTAGAAGTGTTCTAATTTTTTATTTAATGTTTTTAAAAAAAATCTTATTATCCAAATTTTTATGAGTATTAAAAAAAATGTTTCCTAAGCATGGGTATAATTTTTGTGTGAAAATATTAATATTTAGCTGGAAAAAAAAAAAAAAAAACAGTAATTCATGAAACACTCGACTTTCATCCAAAGATTTCTAACGAAAAATGTTTCAAATAGATGGTGATGGCGCTCGAGTAGGACAGTTGTATCAGTTCTTCTGATCATTTTCTAGATCATTTTACTCGCCACTGGCGACTGGATTATCTGACAGGGAATGTGAATTTTTAGGCAATCTTTGAAAAACGGCAAGCTATAGAAGATATGCCAAAAACTTTATTTTTTTAACTAGTTAACTATAAATAGCACTATAAAGGATGTGAATTTTCTTTTCACTTTGCTTAACAGCCTACAACCAACTTGAGTGAAAAATGTGGCCAGACCAGGGATCGAACGCAGATACCTTGGTATAGCACACCAAGTGCTTTACCAATTAAGCCATCCGGACGACATCCAGTCTGGCACTACCTTCCCTAATATATCGTTGGCAAGGCTGCAACTCTGAAGTGCAAGATGGAATGTTAACATGAGAACACTATCAGTGATGTACATGAGACGAATAAATTCCCAGCATCGGATAATATATATGAAATGCAGAATAAAATTCCCAGATACCTTGGTGTGCTAAACGAAGGTATCTGTGTTCGATCCCCAATCTAGACACATTTTTTACTCAAGTTGGTTGTATGCTGTTAAGAGCCTACGCTAGTCACGCGAAGAAACACTGCAGCTAATGTTAAGTCTATGAGAAGGTTATCGCGCGATTTCTCGTTCGCATTTTAATATTTTTAAATGATTTTTTTTTTGCATAGGATAGCTGAGGCCGAACTCTAACGTTGTTAGTTTTTACTTTTTCGATTTTGGTTACGGTTTTTTTATAAGCGGACATTTTCAATTTTGGAACCTGTTGGAACCGGTTCTGAAAGAGAAAGTACCCTTATATAAAAATACTGGAACCAAAATCGAAAAAATAAAAACTAACAACGTTAGAGATCGACCTCAGCTATCCTATGCAAAAAAAATCATTTAAAAATATTAAAATGCGAGCGAGAAATCGCACGATAACCTTCCCATAGACTTAACATTAGCTGGAGCGTTTTTCCGCATGACTGATGTAGGCTCTTAAGCAAAGTGAAAAGAAAAGTCACATCCTTTGTAGTGCTATTTAAAGATTTAAGAGCCTACGCTAGTCACGTGAAGAAACACTCAAGCTAATGTTAAGTCTATGGGAAGGTTCTTGCGTGATTTCTTGCTCGCATTTTAATATTTTTAAATGTTTTTTTTTTTTTGCATAGGATAGCTGAGGTTGATCTTTAACGTTGTTAGTTTTTACTTTTTTGATTTTGGTTACAGTTTTTTTATAAGCGGATATTTTCAATTTTGGAACCGGTTCTGTAAGTGAAAGTACCCTTATATAAAAAAAACTGGAACCAAAATTGAAAAAATAAAAACTAACGGCGTTAGAGACCGACGTCAGCTATCCTATGCGAAAAAATCATTTCAAAATATTAAAATGCGAGCAAGAAATCGCGCAAGAACCTTCCCATAGACTTAACATTAGCTTGTACATTTTTTCGTGTGACTGATGTAGGCTCTTAAGGCGTAGTTTCAGTCCTGCTGAAAATTTAATTAGAAATTTAAATAGTTAACTACATTTTGTAACTTTCCAAATTATCACGATGTAAACATAATACTAAAGTCTATACTAGACTTTTCTTTGTTGTATATATTTGTTAATTTTATACAAAAAAAATATGAAAATGCATTGTAGTAGTAAAAGTAATTAACTATTTTTGCAGTCACATACATTTTGTCATTACAACTTTTAACTGTATGTTGTTGCATCTTGCCGGCTGGTAAAACAAAATCGTTAGCTGGTAAGATTTTCTGAAAATTCCCCAACCCTGTTTATGAAACATAAGGACTTACTTTCATCCTCAACAGATTCTTGGTATCTAATAGTGCAAAACACTGTAAGGGTATCGGATGGCAACAGTTCATACTTTCTTGCCACCAGAAGCTCAGTTGCTGTTATGCATCGGTTAATTCCAAATCCTTGCTCTGCTTCTCTAAAAATGTGTGTACGATGAACTTCAGGATTTTTCGTACCATCCACAGTTTTCAGACCCAATGAGAAATCTAAACTGATAGGAGGACCAGAAGATTTTCTCCTAAGGTACAAGCCTAGACCTTTGTCTAGAATCTTATTATGACGATCCTTGTGAATCTTCAGGCACCATAAAGTACTGGCAAAAGAGAATATGGGACTGGAGTTATCTTCGGATAAATTTGTAAACTCAGGGATTTGCCATTCAAAATCATAGCCTCTTATTGGTATTATATTTATTTGCCCAGTTTCTTCCATATTCGAGATTGAGATATGTGCTTAATCTCTTTTCTAATGTTTTTTTTTTTTTTACTTCAGATGCTATGTTGCAATACACAATCTAAAATGAAAAAAGAAAAAAATTGTAATCTCAACGACTGCATGTCTTTAAAATCTTACATTTATTTGCTTAAAATCTTCAATGGAAAAAAAATCTTATAGTCCCTTTTAAAATGTAAATATATGGGTTTAAAATTCTGTGGCAAATTGTTTGAGATTCTCTGCAATCCTAAAATATTTTCAAAATTTAGTATGAATTATAAAAAAAAAAAAAATTCTTTTTGAAATTTTTAAAAATGATATGTTTAAGAATAATCTCTGGGATCACTCTAGAGAGTTTCACAGGGGCAGCCTGCCCTCATGCCCTTTTTAGATCCAATCCCATCCTCCTTGCCCTTTTTCTAGGTAGAATTCTACCCTCCTTGTCCTTTTTCCAGGTAGAATTCTACCCTCCTTGTCCTTTTTCCAGGTAGAATTCTACCCTCTTTTTATTCCTGGGTAGAATCCTGCCTTGTTTTCATTGTACTTTCAAAATGTCTTTACCTATCTTATTTTTAGAATGTTTGTATGGTACTTCAGGAGTACTCCTCTTTCCCTCTTTATTTCTCTGTGATATGCCCTAGTATGTCTAATCTTTGAGCGATTCATCTTTCCATTTATCATTTTTTCCATTGAACAAGACATAAAGGGCAACTAAGGGTCATTGATTAATTTAACCTTCTCTAGTGAAATATAGTACTATTAAGCATTCTGGCCTTTGACCTTTTGATAACATAAAAATTTTGAGAAGTAGCCTTAGAACCTTTATGCTAAAACTGGTAAAAAGTTATCTGGTGAATAGAAGTTTTTGAATACCATAGGAAAAGGGGGAAATGATCATGAATATAGTAAACAATTTTACAATAAAAATCGAGAACATAAGTTTCATTTTGCTATTTTTAATACTTTTCAAACAGTGAAGTTATAGAAATTAGAAATGTCATTGGATTTTTAAATTAAGGAGTACTTTAGCTGTTGCCAGACTTCTCTCCCCACCAGTATATTGGTATATGCATTTATCACAAAAATGCCCTTTTCAACAAAATTGCCCTTATTATGTAATGTGCGCCCTGCCCTTTTTTATGTTCTAGAATGATCCCTGACAATTTACCTAGGAAAAGTAAAATGTATAAAAAAATTTATGCAAAAATACATATACACAAAAATAAAATGAAATAATTATAGATTTAATATTTATTCTTCACATTGCTATTTTTTACACTCTGACGTTAGTTAAAAACAATGTAAAATTTCATAAAAAACAGTCCTTTATCCCTTAAAAATGTTAACAACTTTCACATAAAACTGTCTCCATTGCACAAAAACGTTTTCCCTCCAGCCAGAACATCATCAGTTGTAATTTTCAAGCGTCCATCTCTTCGCTATTTATCTGACTGGAATTGAAGAATTCCTTTTACTCTCACTCCTTTCTCTCTTCTTCTAACATCTTTTGCCAGTGGCCAATCCAGCATTCCATGTACCATATCATTACACACTTCTACTTCAAACATATTAACCTCTATTGCTTCATTTATTAGGGCATTATGCAGATGACATAGTTTGCTATTTTTTTAATTTCAAGTTTAATGGTGGTTTTTATATTTATTTAATCTGTCTGTTTATTAAATTTTAAAAAATGGAAAAAACCCACATTAAACTTGAAATTCTTGAAATACAAAAAATAGCAAACTATAAAAATCTGCATAATGCCAGGGTTGCTATTTTGTCCACTTTTTAGTAAAAAGTCTTGGATGGCGGAAGAAATTGGACAAAATGAAAATCTGCTGATTTTCTGTATGTTTGACATATAAAATTATTGCTATGATGTAATAAAATTATATTCCTACATTATTTATTAATAATAAAATATATTTTTTCCATTAATCCTTTAATTAAAATAGAATGTATATTAATAATAATCTATTAAATTCACAAAGAAAATGTTAATTACATGTTGGTACAATTAATTTTAGACAATATTTTAGTGTAAAAGTAATCTTATGCTACATATGTCAAACAGTTTTGAATAAGTTGAATCAAAACCTAAAAAACTGAAAACTTGAACAGAGACTAAAAAACTAAACCAAAACTCAAAAAGTTGAACTTAAACTTAGGCTCTCTTATTCATACATGAATTTTATCAGTGGTGGAGTTGATTGTCTTTTATTTTAGCTTATAGTTCTATCTAAGAATTCCAGTCATATGACAGATAAACAAGTTAAAATTTACTGCAAAGTACATGTTTTACAATTGCTATTTAATACATTATAACTTAAAACTGATATACATTTTATTTATAAACATGTTTGCATGTTTGTATATAAAAAAGCTTCTAGATGAACTGAACTTAGTTTTTCATTTTCACGCAAAATATTTCACATACTGTTGTGTATATAAATATGTCTATGTAATATTTTGATATAAAAGTTGTTTCTCGAATGGGAAGAATCAATATATTTATTTATTATTGTTAAATTCTGCATTTTTAATTTTCAATTTATAAAAAATGGACAAAATGATATTTTGTCCGGGACGTTTTTTTTCCAGGGTGGAAAAAAACGGACAACCCTGCATAATGCCCTAATAAGAGAAGCAACAGAGATTAATACATCTAAAGCAGAAGTTTGTAATGATATGGTACATGGAATACTGGATTGCCACTGGAAAAAGATGGAAGAGGGAAAGGAGCAAGAATAAAGGGAATTCTTCAATTCCCAATCAGATAAATAGCGAAGAGATAGACGCTTGAAAATTACAACTGATGATGCTCTGGCTGGAGTGAAAACGTTTTTGTGTAATGGTGACAGTTTTATGTGAAACTTTTTATGTAATAACCATGATTTTAAATAATGTCAGAGTGTAAAAATTGGCAATGTGAAGAATAAATACTAAATATATACAGACATTGGTAATTGAATATCTTTTTAATGATGGATTTAAAAAAAATTAGAATTAATGTATAACTAAATTTAACAAACAAGGCATTGGAGCCATAGAACTAGTTTCCCTACAGTTTAGAGACATAAGTAGTGATGAATTCATTGGTGATTCCAAGTTAAAATTGAAAGGACTAAAATCACCTAGGCATTACAGTGTCCCAATTATAGCTAAAAAAATTACTCAAACGATTTTGACCAAATTTTGTATCCTACCAGTTTCAGGCACGAGAAGACCATTGGGCTAGGATCATATGTTCGAGAAAATTCGATTATCGGGTTACTATGGATCAAGCTAATTGTATCTAAAAAACGGCTAAACAATCTTATCGTTTTCAGGCACGAAAAGATCATTGGGTTAGGTCACATGATGAGAAAATTTGATTAATGGGTCATTTTGGGTCAGGGTCAAACTAATTTTATGTAAAAAATGGCTGAAACGATTTTGACTAAATTTTTTATCTTGCCACTTTTGAGCACAAGACCATTGGGTTAGGTCACATGATCAAGAAAAGTCGATTAATGGGTTATTTTGGGTCAGTATGGGTCAAGGTCAAGCTAATTTTATGTAAAAAATGGATGAATCGATTTTCACGAAATTTTGTATCTTATCATTTTGGATTATGCGAAGACCATTTGGCTAAGTCACATGTTCTAAAAAATTCAATTAGTGGGTCACTATGGCTGAAGCTAATTTTATCTAAAAAATGGTTGTAACGATTTTGACTAAATTTTGTATAAATTTTCAGGCACGAGAAGACTATTGGGCTAGGTCACATGATCGAGAAAAATTGATTAATAGGTCATTTTGGGTCACTACAGGTCAGGGTCAAGCTAAGTTTATGTAAAAAACGGCTGAAACAATGACTAAATTTTTTATTCTACTATTTTCAAGCACAAACCAGGGTTGGCAGGTTTTTGACATGCATCAGTTTTTGACGGTTTAAACCATGGTTTAAACTGTCATGTCAAAAACTCTTTGTCAAAAACCTCAAATTGTACATTGATATATAAAATTTCAGATTAAATGTTACACATATACAACATCACATGTAATGTTTAAAATATCACTATTAGTGCATATCAATAATTAATATGTTATATTGTTAAGTGCAATTTTTAATTCTGTAAATATTTTATTTGGAAATTATTTTGGGGTAAAATTGTGCTTTTTAAAAAATAAATATAAGATTTGAAAGTGCTCACATAAGATAAGCTTCACATTCCTTCTCTTACATAAAAAAGATCTTAAATGTCCAAGTAATTTAAAACAATGATATCATCATCTTTCTGCAGCACGACTTAAAGAGTGTAAAGAAAAAGTAAATCCTCAGCTGGCCAAGTGATACCTGCTGGAATAGTCAACTCACCTGCCTTGAAACTTTTTATACAATAGGTCAATATTTCAGAAAATAGTGCATGAAAATGTAATGGATATTAGAATTTCTCAACTGTTTCGTGGTTTTAATTTATATAAACAGTACAAAGACCTTTTACTACAGGTAAACCCCATAGGTGTTGCATTAGACATTCCTCAATGAGATACTGATACAATTGCTAATGCATGTCATGTTTGGCTCAGTTTTCTAAAGTAAATTTCCCCTAAGCCCCATATTGAAAAAGTGCATAAGAGAATGGATCAAATCATGAAACCATACCACTTTATGGTTTATATTTTTCATTCCAATCTTACAGGTGAAGGATTGGCTGAGGCAAAAATTGATTTAGCTCGCATATAAGCTACAGAGAGGATCAAACTTAACTGACCTAGCAATGCTTTTGCTATCAAGTTCTGCTATCTCAGCATCAATTGAGAAAGTATTTTCAAACTTTAGCTTTATGTACTTTAAACTCAGAAATCGTTTGGGTGTAAATAAATGTGCAAAAATAGTTATGTGCTACAGAATGCAGGCGGGGTAAAATTGATCCGGATTAAATGTACAATGATTTTCTTCCAATTGAAAGTTCCAAAAATATAAATATTTTAATACAATTAATAATTTAAAAAAATTCTAATTATTAAATTACTATAATTTTAAATAAGATTACCATAAATCATCATATTTAAAGTATACCTATTGTTGTTAAAAGTTTCAAAGGGTGTTACACATTTTCGACAGTTTTTGACGGTTTAAACCAGTTTTTGACAGTTGTCATGTCAAAAACTGCCAAAAACCCAACCCTGAAGAAAACCATCGGGCTCGGTCACATGTCCGAGAAAATTAGATTAGTGGGTCATTTTGGGCCACTATGGGTCAGGGTCAAGCTAATTTTATGTAAAAAAAGGTTGAAAATGATTTCTATGAAATTTTGCATCTTACCATTTTGGATTACGAGAAGACCATTTGGCTACGTCGCATGTCGAGAAATTTCAATTAGTGGGTTATTTTTGGGTCACTAAAGGTCAAGACTAATTTTATCTAAAAAACGGCTCAAACGATTTTGACCAAATTTTGTATCCTACCATTTTTGGGCACAAGAAGACCATTGAGCTAAGTCACATGTTCGAAAAAATTCAATAAATGGGTCATTTTGGGGTCACTACAGGTCAAGCTAATTTTTCTAAAAAGGGCTCTAATGATTTTGACTAAATTTTGTATTCTACTGCTTTGGCCATTGGGATAGGTCACATATGCATAAAATTTAAATTAGTGGATCATTCTGGTCTTACTATGGGTCAAGTTCATTTTATCTAAGAAACTGCTCTAACAATTTTGACTAAATTTGGGTTAGGTCACATGTTTGAGAAAATTTGATTATTGGATCATTTTGGGGTCACTATGGTTCAAACTAATTTTAACAGAGCATAGCTCGGTCTCCCCTGCTGGTAATGGCTTGAATTGTACTTTGAATTGTACTTTGAGTTTAATTCCTTTATATGGTTAATATATTTATATTTTTAGCATCTGTTTTTTTTTTCTGTTGGTTTCTTCCATTGTCCTGGAAGAAATCAATTTTTTCCAGAAGAAACTCAACCCTGTTAAATTTACTTTAAACATGGTCGAAATCATTAATTAATATTACTCATTTTCAAAACTTTTTATTATAATAATAGCAATATCTTCATTAAAAAACTCTGAATTAAGGAGATAAACAATGTATTAAATTCAGGGTTCATACTCTATTTGAATAACAAAATTCTCTGACTTTTCCAGACCATTTTTCCTACAATTCACGACATTTTTAGAAATACGGATAGCAATTCTAGATCTTAATGATTAAATATACCTCTGAAAATAAAAGTAATCTATAAAATTGAAACTAAAAATCTATTTTTTTTATATTTAAAATATAAAAAATGTAAAACAATTAAAAATATACAATTTGGATAGATTCCAAGTAACATTTTATTGATATAATTAGATTTCACATATCAACCATTAAAATATTTTTTGACATTTCTACTACCATGTGATTTGTTTGTATTGTTTCAGAAACAGTTTGTTATGTAACTTTCAGTTTTTTGTCTTTTTACAATTTAATTTTAGCTACAGCTTTTCTTTTTTGCTTGCTTTATAATTTTTTTTCTTTTTCTTATTTAAATATTTATGATATCGCATCGTAGCCACCTTAACATGGCTCAATATATCTTTCACAGAAGTATCACCTATTTAGCAACAAATTTGTATGGCTAAAACATCATTATGTTAAAAATATGAATGTAGCAAAAATACTACTTGCTAGTAAAAAATCTGATTTTTTTTGCAGACTGAATTCGGAACTCTGAAGAATCTTCTTGACACATGATAGCACATAATATATATTTTTTTAATTTCTGACTTTTCCAGGTTTTAGGGGAAAAATGCTATTTTCCCTGACTTTTTGAGCACTTGTTATTTTCCCTGACAATTTCCTGTTTTCCATATTTTCCAGTCACGTAGGAACCCTGTAAATTTAGCTCTCCAGAGAGTAGCATTTTTTTACAATGAGGAATGCAGGTGCATTTCTACTACTAAATTCATTGTTTACATCTGAGAAGTTGTGTGTTATATAGAGAATGTTATAAAGACCCTCTACTGTATATCTGAAATTTATTTTCAAAATATAATGATATATGATATTTTCAACATCTTCATATATTTGATATATTTAAAATATGGTGCATATTTTTTGGCTGTGTCATTCTGTAGACAAAGAACTTTTGCTTATGGCAGTAAATTTTTGAACCAAAAGAGAAAAATATAGGCACTTTTTTCCAAGCTTTACATTTGAAGGTGAATTTTTAAATGTAGAACCAATAATTATGTAAGATAATGTAAATAACTTAGAATAGCCATTGAAAGATAAACTGCTAAACTGTCTAATTTGCAGCTTCATTACAAAAAAATAATTTCTGGTTTTCAGAGATCATTCTTGAACATAAAAAAGGACAGAGTGCACATTATAGAATAAGGGAAATTTTGCTGAAAAGGGCACATCATTTCATAAAAAGGGCAATTTTGTAATAAGTCCATACATCAATATACCAGCAGGGGGAAGGGAGGCAGAGTTGGGAACTGCACGGGGCACAAAAAAATCATAGCTACTAATGCCCTCCTTGCTTATAACAATGCAATAACATTTATAATTTACATAACTTCACTATATAAAAGTATTAAAAATATTAAAGAACTTACGTTCAATTTTTCTGTAAAATAATCTGTCATTTTAGTGCATTTTCAGTTTTGTTTACTATTCACAGTCATTCCCCTTTTCCTATGATTTTTAGAAACTTTTCTCAGTAAAACTTTTATTCACCAGGTAACATATTCCTGATTTTAATTAAATGTGTTGAGAAGACAACAAAATAAAAGTTCTGAAGCTACTTCTCTGACAGACCATGACATTTCACAGAGAAATAAAGAGAAGTTTTACTCCTAGTGTATCATACTAGTGTTCTAAAAAGAAAATATAGGTAAAGATTTTTTGAACAAACAATGCAAACAAAAAAGAGGGTGGGATTCCACTTGGAAAAGGGGCAAGGAGGGCAGGATTTTATCTGAAAAGGGCATGAGGGTGGGCCGTCCCGCCCCTCCGAAACTCTCTGTGGTTTCGGCTTAGTTCAGTTTAAATTGGAGGAATTAAAAAGGTTAAGAAATGTTAATGAAAATAAAACACCTTCAGGTTAAAGAATGAAAAAGCAGACAAGATTACATTTATGTTAAAATTTTTCAATAAAAAATATATTTTGTAGTTAAAATTTTGTTGTACGAAACAAAATTTTCTTGATACTGAATCTAATATATATATATATGTATATAATATATATATTTTATGAGGGCAAAAAAGTAAATTGTTTAACTTTTGAGAAAATTGTTTCTATTTTCAATTAGTTGATCTTATGTTTTGTTGTAAATGGGAAAGAAAAGCAGATTTAGAATATTGTTTTATTATGTTTTCATGTTAATTTTTTGACTGTCTGGCAAAAGGGCAAAATTGAAATATTTTCTTTGTATTTCAATTTAAATGCAAAAATATAAAAAAAATAAAGCTGATTATTCCAATATTATATAAAAAACTTAATTATATATACATGAATGTAATCCTTGAGAATATTAATCATTACTCACTGTATTAAAACTGCATTATATCCATAGAATTATATTATTATTAACTTAAGTAATGCTTGTATTGCAGTGAAACCTAGGACTAAGTGAATGTATTAACACAGGTGTGACAGTGAGAGGGTTAAATACAATATGTTTTAATTTCTAATTCATATTAAGTCTGAAGATATTTATAATCTACAGTACCTTGACTAATTTGCAAACATTGGATATATATATATAAAATATTTGATATACATCAAACATTTTTGATATTTTCAAAAATATCATGATATTTACAAATTCTGGCTACCATGGTTGCTGGCATTGGTCTGAACTAAAATAAACCCAAAGGTGGTTTTAACCACCCTGGTCAAAATATGATTTGACCATCAGTGGTCGAAACTTATTTTAACAAAGAAAATAAATTAAAATTTATTTTGTTAAAAGGATAAATTTAGTACAACATTTGAATTTGAAAGGTTTTGTAAAAATAACATTTAACAATATTTATTACAACATTTTGGATGCAAATATTTTACTTGGTACTGTACTTTAATTTTCATTACCTTTTAATTTAACATGTGCAAAATTTTTTAAAGATAAGTAAGTAGCAAAAGTATTGAAATATGTTTAATACTGTGTCATCCAGAAAGCTATGTGTTTTTTAAAAAGCGAAGAGAGCTTTCATCAAGTTATTTTGTTACTGCTGATAAGGAGTGATCTTGAATGACCCACATATGTATAACTTGCTCTTTTTTGCTTGCACTGCATAATTCTCACTTGTGTTGTGTCTACTGTACTTACAAAAAAACTGGGTCTTTTTAAAAATAAAAATAAAAATGAGGTTTTTTAAAAAATAAAGTATATTTAATGTATTTTAATAGAAACTATGTCTATTTTATGTTCTTTCAAAGTAAAAATTATGCATCCTGAAGAAACCGTCACAATTTTTTCAATTTACCCTTTCTGTAACTTTTTGCTTAAATGGTGTGCTATAGTGCATCATTTAAGCATCACTGTGTACTAAAATCTCCTCAAATACTACATCTTTCTTATTTTCTCTCTTAACATTGATCATTCTACGATTTAATCGCTTCATATAGACATATCTGGAATAAGTTACGTAATAACTTAGTAACCAAAAAAGCAAATAAACATTTAAATACATTATTTTTATAAGTCATCAGAATACCATTTACTAACTAAATATGATGTTCTAACTACTGTATCAGATAGTTTAATTTATTAAATACAGTAGACTCCCTCAAATCTGCAACCCTAAAACCCAGAAATTCCTAAAATCTGCACATTGTTTTAGATGTAAACAATGAAACTTACAGTCAAGATGTAGGTGAAAAATTTCAGTGTTTTTTTTTAATCATTCTGTACACATTTTAATATGGAATTCTTGTTAATACAATTGAACTCAGGTTTTCTCATGAAGGAAGCATAAATTTATTTCTGAAAAATTTCAAGATAGCGCTGACATCAGTGGTGATCACTTTGTTTAGTAAAAAAAAAAAAACATTTATTTATTATTCAAGCTTTTTGGTTATTAAGTATGGCTACACGTGAAATAAAACGGCTATTTAAGATTTTGATGTGAATTATTAGTGTACATTTATAAGGCAAGTTTCACTGAATAATTAAAGAAAAAAATTCTCATCATTATGCATATTTAGTTATGCATTATTAAGTATTTACTTGACCTTTACTTTTAATATTTAAAATATATCAAAAATTAGTTTACTTAACTTTTCTTATTTTACTTTATTGTAAGCATTCATTATAATTTTGAGTGCATCATTAAATTCAAACTATTGTTTAAAAAATGTAAACAAAACAGTGGCCTGAAATCTGCAAAATTCTAAAATCTGCACAACCTCTGGTTTTAAGCTTTGCAGATTTAAAGGAGTCTACTGTACATATATGTTATTTAGTTTTATTGAATTTTAAAAGTAAATAGCATTATGTAAGAATAATGTTTTCTTTTTTATGTGTGGCATTTTGCCATTGTTTAATTAAATATAATCTTTAAAATGTATAGTATATGTGGAGCTATGTAATATAACATTTCAAAACACCACCTTTGAGTCTAATTTAATGCATTCTTCTCAATATGAAATACATTTTTCTTTCAGACATAATTCCTTCATAGTTGCCTTCTAGCAATTATACAAACTTACTAACGTGATAAAATTTATTAAATTGTTTAGTAGAAAACATTTATTAATACCTTAAAAATAAATGCAAATTTAATATGAATTAGCTGTAAACCCTATTTTTTGTAAACAAAAGCCAGCTTTTAGGTAGCTTTCAATACAAAAAAGTATAAAGCTACCTATTGCAGCCATTTGGAGGAAATCAATTCTGGAAAATTTCAGTATATTTTCACTGATCATGACCCCCAGACAACAAAACCACCCTCCGTTCAAATGTTGATTTATTTATATACATATATCCATATATATATACAGTAGAACCCTGATTTTACGTTTTTCACGGGACCAGAAGAAAAAAAAACGTACGAAACGGGAAAACGTAAAATCGGGGTCAACTAGAGAAAAACACTTCAAGAAAACAAATTATACAAAAATAAACTTAACAATACCATATTAGTATTTAAAAAAATGTGTTCTTCTTTATTGCGTTTTCTTTTTAAGTGTAATTTCACATGTACTCTATTTTCAATACATGCAAGTTTTTCCAATTTTTTTTTCTTAATATTCATGTTCAGTTAAAATTTCTTTAAAAATTTTAAACTCGCAATGGCCTCTGCCGATGAGGGCACGATTTTTTCTGGATCTTCATCAATATCATCCTCACTTCAGTATTGCAAAATCAAATCGGAAATAGTCTGAATGTCTGTAGTAGCGATAACATCCTTATCGCAATCAATGTACTCATAAACATTGATGTCTGCAAGTATAAATTTATCCTCTTTCGTGTGGTCTTCCATAGAGAGCTCTTCCTAGCGGCACTTCACCGTTAATTTCGGTTTTTGAAAATTCTCCCTTCAGAAAAGCATTTAACATGCATTTTTCATCTACTTAATTCCACGTCGATGAGATGAAATGAAGAGCATCCGGCACATTTAGCTTTGTTTTCCAAGCATCGTGAAGCTCAACAGAATCAAGTGAAAAAAGAACTTTTCTTACCAGTTGCTTTCTATAATGCATTTTGGAGGATCTGTTTATTCCCAAGTCACATGGCTGAAGTAACTGGTACAGTTGGGTGGGAAAAATTCCATACGCACATTATTTAAATTCAGATTAACATGAGTGCACTTGTCTACGAATAAAATCGCTTTTGTAAGCTCATTTTTATATTCAATTTTCTTACAAAATCTTCAAAAAAGATTTAGAGTCATCCAATCATTGTCGTTGGCATTGAAATATGTAGGCAAACATTTAACGTTTTTGAAGCATCGGTGCTTCTTAAATTTACCAATCACAAAGGGTGTTAGCTTTTCAATTCCGTCTGCATTCGTAAATAACAAAACTGTTAATCGCACTTTTGATAGCTACCAACTGTGACACGTTTCTCCTTTCACAGTGTATGTTCTATCAGGGAAGAGATTAAAAAACAATAGGGTCTCATCTGCATTAAAGATGTCTTTTTTGAGTAATTACACACAAAAGAAGGCAAAGTTTTTTCCATCCATTCCTCAACGACCGTAGTATTTACTCTATGTGCCTAACCACAAATAAACTTGTAAGACAAATTATACCTGTTCTTGAATCGGTCGATCCAACCATTGGATGACATGAAATTCTGCATTTTAAGTCGAGAAGTAATTTCAAGAGACTTTTCTTACAAAATTGAGCCTTTGATTGGAATCTTGGCTGAACGGAATTGTACAGGGTATTTCACAAAGGACCCCTAACTTTAAAAATCAATAACCCGTAAACGGTGATAGATAAAAACATGAAATCAGTGGTATGTTTATTAAAATAATCGTAAGAATATTATACATAAATCTCAAAATTTAGTTAAAAATTGAACCGATAGATGGCATTGAGAGCATTCAAAATCCTTCTAAAGAGAGTTCAGAAGCACAGAAAGACTAGCCATTTAAGATTTCGCCATTTTAATCTGACCGCTACTAGCGTATAGTGAAAATAATTCAAAAAGTGATGTATACCGTGGAGGAACGTGTGTTTATTGTGTTGGAGTACCACCGATTAAATCCTACTTGAGGTTTTAATTGAGTCCTACTGCCACAAGGAGAAGTTTTCAAAAGGGATTTCAAGTCGCAAAAGGCACAGATGGGAAAACAATTCGTGAGCTTTTCAAAAAAATTCAACAGACAGGCCGATGACATACAGCAGAGAGTCACTGATAATTTCATTCTTCTTTTGCGACATGTCTGTTGTGCAAAAGGTGCACATTTTGAATAACTTTTAATGTGATACGCCTATTTATCACAGCGCCATCTATCGGCGCAATTGTTAACTAATTATTGAGATTTATGTACAACATTCTTACGATTTTTTTAATAAACATACAACTGGTTTCATGTTTTTATCTATCACTGTTTCCGAGTTATTAATTTTTAAAGTTAGGGGTCCTTTGTGAAACACCCTGTATATACCAGCCGCACAAAATCTTTCCCAGTTTCTCAAAAAGAGAGATTTTCAATGTTTTTTTTTCTTTGATAAATTTCCCAGTTTTTCAGATTTTAATTCTACAGAGACCTCTTGTTTTAGGATGGTTTGTAACGTGGTATAAGCGATACTGAACGATTTTACGAGATACATTTTAGTTAATTTGGAAACTTTGCATTTTTCGATAATTTCTGCCTTTTCGACTACAGAGAAACGTTTTCTTTTAGACATCCTACTTTAAGCAAATAATACCGTAATTTCCGGCGTATAATCCGCAGCTCAAAGAGTCGTTTTTCGACCCAGAAATTTTATTCAATAATTGTAGTTAAATATTTACAGCGATCTTTTAAGTTACATTTTATAAAATAATATTTCTGGTTCGAAAAACGACTCTTTGAGCTGCGGATTATACGCCGGAAATTACGGTAATTCTTCGTTACTTTCTTACGGGAGTATTAACGGGGAGGGGAAGAACTGTTTTTGATAAAAAACAACCAGTTGACCAAGTGGAAATCATTTTTGTTCTTTTGAAAATTTTTCCATGAGTGAAAAAAGAAAAAAATTTCCCGAGGTACTTGGCCTACAATGACGTACCAAGCGGGAAATGTTAAGAGTAAATAACGTAGAATCGAGGTACTTTTATCATTATCAGAATAGGAATTTTCTGGGACCGACGAAAAATAACGTAGGAAGCGGGATAACGTACGAAACGGGTTACGTAAAATCGGGGCTCCACTGTATATATATATATATATATATATATATGACCTATGTCATACGATAACACACGATTCACATGCAGACAAACTTCCCTGATTTTCAAGTACTTTTATGAAATTCCCTGACTTTTCCAGATTGATAAACCTCCCTGATTTCAGAATCTTTATCTACCCTGTATTATCGTTTGATATTTGTAGGCAATAGATTGGATCTTTTTTGCTGGAAGGTTTACTGGTAAATAACACAGGGCGTGCAGTAAATTAAAAAAAAACTTTAGGGATTAGACAATGAAATTTTAGGGTTATTTTAGGGCTAATTTACGCCAACCATCCCCAGTGATTTTTCAATGCACTTGTATTATAACACAAGTAATTTAATGTAAGAAACATAGCAAATAAATTCTTAGAAAATTCTTGATTAAAATTTTTTGTCATGTTTAAAATTTTAAAGTAAACAATCAAATGTTCTAAAAATGTCTCAAATACAGAGCAAATAATAACAACAACAACAATAAAGTAAAGAAATGGTGTTACTTTAATTTTTTTTTATATCTAACAGCTTTCCAAGATGTTTTCTTTAATAAATCTTATATTATTTCTTGCAATCTCGTTCGGTATATTCACAAGAAACTTTTTTTAAATACTTGAATTTTGTATATTTGAATGAAAAACAAAATTATTTAAATTTGGCTGAAGCTAAATGTATTCCTTGCTATATTTTTGGCAAAGTTAAATGAAGTACAAAGAATATTCAATTGGTAAAAAATAAATAAAAAGACAATGAAATATCCATAATAGTCTACTGTGTATCTTTTGGTACTTCTCTATTATCCCATCGACCACTTTTCATAACAAAAAACTATCGCCAAACTGTAATGCCAAATAAACGGGAGAACGTTGCCATTGGAATATCAAAATAAATAAATAAATAAAATATAAGAATTTAAGGACACAATTGTTATTTTAATTAATGAAATAACTAATAAATCAGTAAAACATAATGAAAAATACATGCAAATGTCGAATTAAAAGCCACTTGATGACATAACAAATACGTATAAATGCTTCTGACATCAAGTAAATGGTATTTTTGGCATTTAATCTTACAATTTGGCGATAGTTTTTTGTTATGAAAAGTGGTCGACGGGATAATAGAGAAATACCGAATAATCATTATCTACTAAATGTATTACAAGTAGAAATATAGAATTAAATATAACTTACTCACAATTTCTGGATACTCCAATATGTTTTTGGAAGGAACTTTCTTTTTTGTAGTTTCCTTCACCTGCAGTGTACAGGACAGGCTGGAAGGAACTTTCTTTTTTGTAGTTTCCTTCACCTGCAGTGTACAGGACAGGCATGTAATAATAGTAAAACAAAAGATAAAAAATGCAGTGTGCCATTCATGCCATAGATTTGGATAAATATAAAGTAACTATTGGGTTGTTCGGAAAGTCGTGTCCGTTTGGGAAAATCAATTTGTACCGGAAAATTCTATCATTTAATTATTAGACATTAATTCCGATATCTAATGTCTAATAATTAACAGGCAGAATTTTCTGGTACGAATTGATTTTCCCAAACAGACACGACTTTTTGACCAACCCAATATAAAAGTATATAAAATAACAATTATTTTACATATCCTGTCAAAGGAACTTGTAAAATAAATTCAATGAAAAATTATTGCATCAAATTATTTCAGTTACTATACATACTCACATTTAAGTCAACCCACTTACCTTAAAACAGGAAAAAAAAAAAAAATAAATAAAACAACCAACCTATTTTTCCTAGTCAAGAAAAATACATATTAGCATTCAAAATATTTTATTAATATAATTAATCATACAAAAAATTATACCTATTGACGTATTAGGTCAGAATTTGATTTTCTTGCATATTCCAGCATCTAATTTTCAGAAGAATCTTCAGTATCTTTAGTTTAATAATAATGAGGTGCAATTTCAAGAAGCCATGCACCTTCTATCTCAATAACTTGCCTCATATATTCTTTCGATGTTAACACTAATTCATGATAAATTAGCCATTTAGGCAATTCTTCAAAAAGAGCACTAGTAGGGTGGATCATAACAGTGTGTTGCTGTTTAACAGTTTTATAATACAGTCCGCTTTTCGATAACCTAGCAGCATGATAAAAATACCCAGCAGTGATAGCTTTACATGTGTAGCAACTGTATCCAAAGGATTCGATACAAGTTTAATTCCTATCCTATTCATTAGTCCTGCAAGTTGTTTACGTACAACTTTAGCCTGTTCCATTGACCTTACATGTATATAATTCTCATAACACCAATGTGTGTTATAGCCTGTCTTAACTCAATTATTATACACATTCAAAAGAGTAAAATGGTCCCCACTAGGCCTTAAAAAGTTTTTCCTTGCAGCGTCAGCAGCCTGTTTTTTATTTTTGGGGCTACAGAAAATAGCATTGTTGATAGATAACATTGCTGCGATGGAAAGAATTTCTTCAGAACATTTATACTTTTCAGATGCCAACAGCATTTTAGACATCATAGGATCGACTGGAAATTCAGCCATTTGACGTCCTAACCTCGTAAGTTCAAGTTGTTGATTTACTGCTTTTAATAAATAAAGCTGTTCAACAGCCAGAGCCAAATTCTCATGAGAAGGAGGATCAAGGAAGTCAAAGTTTATAATATCATTAATGCCTAGAGATTTTAGGAGGAGGACAACATTTCTCAAATTTAGCCTCAGAATTTCCGGTGTTAGGTTATCTTTATAAATATGTTCATATCGAAACTCAGTGTATAAACAGAAACATTTTCCTGCTGCAACACGGCCAGCTCTTTGATTTGCAGATGCTTTTGAAATTGGTATGACATCTAAAGATTCCATTCCAGTTTTTGCGTTAAAACTACTTTGTTTACAGAATCCAGCGTGAATTACATATAATATATTATCAATCATTAATGATGCTTCAGCAATATTTGTAGCCAAAACAACTTTACGGGAATCTAGAGGAGTGGGTTCAAATACCCTAGCCTGATCACAAGAAGACAAATTAGCATACATAGGTAAAATTATCAGATCCTTCATTTTAGTGCCAAGTTTTCTCATTCTTGCTAACAGAAGCTCATTACAGGTTTCTATATCATCTTGACCTGTCAAAAACACTAAAATATCACTGAGTGGTTTTGTAAAATGAATTTGTAGAACTGTCAGAACACAAGCAGTAATATAATCAGTTTTTGGAACTTTAGTATAGAATATATCAACAGGAAATATCCTACCATGTATCTGAAAGACTGGAGCATTGTGAAAATTTTTTTAAAATCTTTGTACATCAAGCGTTGCATTAGATATTAAAAGTTTTAAACCTGGTCTGATTCTAACAATATTTTTTAACAGTCCCAAAAGGATATCAGTATGACGTGTACGTTCATGGACCTCATCGACAATTATGACACTATAAGATGCTAAATCAGGTTCTAACAAAAGCTCTCTCAACAACATTCCATCAGTCATATATTTAATCACTGTTCTTTCTGACGTGCAATCTTCAAATCTCATACTATATCCAACTTCATTTCCCAATTTTACAGACATTTCTTTTGCAACTTTCGCTGCTACACTCATAGCAGCAATTCTACGAGGCTGGGTACACCCTATTTTCTTTTTATCTCTAGTATAACCTGCTTCATATAAGTACTGAGGTATTTGTGTGGTTTTGCTAGATCCCGTTTCACCTTCAATAATAAGGACAGGATATTGTTCTATGGCTGTTAAAAAAAAATTTCTAAATGGATAAATAGGCAGACTCCTTCTTGGTTTTTGAATACTTGTACTTTTATGTTCATTTATATTTTTGGATAGCCCTTTAGATTCAGAAGTAGATTTCACAAATTCAATAGCATCTGCAGTTAGAAAATTATAATATTTTCTTTTGCTTTTAAATCTAGCATCAGCAGCACCAAATCGCATCTGTGGAAACTTTAAGCTCTCTTCTTCCCGTTTCAATTGCTCAGCATTTGGACCTTTTTCTCTATCATCAATTTCTTCATATGTCTTTATTGGTTTCTTTCCAGAAGCTTCAGGTATATGGTATCGTACAATTTTTTTCATATCTTTCACTTTACCCTGCTGTTTTGCAAGTGGGATAATTTCCTTTTTATACTGCAAATCTCTTTTTTCTCTGTGTGATAATTTATCTTCAGAAAAAATATATTCTTCATCCTGGATATCTTCCTCTAGTTGAAGTAATTTATCTTCATTTCTCTTTGTAAGATACTCTCTTCTGGATTTAACTTTTTTGACAATATTTCTCTTTTCTTTATTTTTTAATCGTTCAGAAAAGTCACATCTTTCTTTTAAATCTTCTAATGTTTTCCTCCCTATTCCCCCAGAAACACTTTCTGAATCATTGGATTTTTTTTGGCTTCATTAATTTTCATAACATGGGAATTATCTTCAGAATCTCGGTCTAATTCTTTTCTCTTGCGCAAATTTTTTGCATTTATGTTTTCGTGTTTAGCAGACTTATATTCGGAGACTATTATCACATCATCGTTCTCATCAATTAACTTTCAATTCCCGTTTCTTTTAAATGTTTCAGTTTTCTTTTTATAAGATTTATATTCTGAGAGTATAGTTATATCATTTTCATAATCAATTAACTTGCAATTGATGCTTGAGTTTACAGTTTTGAATTTCTGTTTCTCTGATTTATATTCAGAGTGTATTATTATGTCATCCTGCTGATCAATGAACTCATTTATTTTTTAAGTTTCAAGGATCGCTCTTTCATGAGCTCTAGCAAGTCTTTCTTTAACGCTTATCCATTGCTGATTATGCGCCATTTTCTAAATAAAAAATCTCTATCTCACTCGTTTACGCAATAACAGTTAAAAATAGTGATAATTTATATCAGGGTGACAGTTTTTGGATTGTGCTTTCTCTTAGCAAAGATTAGAAAGGCGCAAAAAAAAAAAATACAAAAGGTATACAATAAAACTTGTTAATCATTATTATTACTTACACAGAGAAAGAGCAGACAGACGGGCAAGAATCTGCATTCATCATAGCATATTTGCGTCTCGTCCAGTGTGACCGTTTTTTCAAGCTAAATGCAGGCTAGATTTGGACTGACAACAGACTAAAAATTAATTCGATGATACCCCCATCTATTGACGGTTAATATAATTTAAAAGGGAAAAATCCTATTTTTGGATATAAAATCGATATATGATCTTCAAGTTCACTTTAACACGGCCCCAATCAAAAATGATTTGAGTATTATTTGTTGTCCATGTACAGGACTTCACAAAAGTCATCGGATCCATCGCTTTCGATGTGCGATAATTGTTAGAAGTTCTACATTTTAATTGACATGACATTCCCTTGCTTTCAACATTGCAAAAATTATATACATTGTTGATACACATTATTATAAGTTTTTATGAAAATATCGCGTGCTAGACATTTATTTTTCATCTACAGGGAAACGTAAAAATATAAATAGCATAACTGCAATTGTTAGATGTGCGTGTCCCCGATACTATACTATTTCTTTGATAATTGAGATTCTGATATATGCGGTGCCAATAATATTTTTAAAATAAAACAATGCATGTTAGATTTAATTTTGTTTTACAGGGCTGCACAAAATAATTCAAATATACTTTCGTCTACGAATTGCGAATGATAACTACTGAAAGGGCACTTTCAATTGCGTCATTCATTTTCATGCTTAACTAAATTTTCGTATATCAAGGAATGTTTATACATTCTATATATATACATGGCTAGAAAAAAAAATTGTTCGAAGGCGCTGACGTATAAGAAGATAGTTGATGAGATTACTTTTTAATCTGTTTCGCGATTTGTATGTGAATTAAATTTTAGTAAAGTATCTTGTTCGAATAATATAAAAAAAAATCATATACTGGTTGTAGTAAAATATGTGGATACATTGCTGACAATGGTTGTTATCTGCTTGAAAAGAGTTTTGTAATGCGTTTTTTAGCTAAATGAAATTTTAGTACAATATGTGGTATGGATAAAAATATATAGATAATTTAATACGGTTCTGAACTAAATAATTCGAATGTATTATCGTCTATGGGCAGTGATTTAACTTTGGTAAAAATGCATAGAGCTGCATAAAATTGATACGTGTTATTGAGATTCATTGTAACATGTTCCCGCTTGAAAGTGAAGTGCATTAACGAAGGGCACTGGACCCCACGCCTCCCCCCGGCCCCCCTTTTACAGTGTTTTAACTAACTATGCCTCATTTCCATATCTCAACAACGGACAGTCCAATTTCAACGCGACAGATTTCAAACATTATAATTCACTGAGTAATGAATCACTGTAACATTAAAATAAATGCATGAGTAGTGTGAACCAGAATTTTTAAATAATAAATTAAGCGAGATTTGAAATTCAGTTCCTAGCTGAACGAAATAAATCAATCTTTAAAGATGTATATGGATCAGCCTAATAGTCATTTAACGAAGGGCACTGGACCCCACGCCTCCCCCCCCCCGGCCCCCCTTTTACGGTGTTTTAACTAACTATGCATTGTTTCAATATCTCAACAACGGACAGTCCAATTTCAACGTGACTGATTTCAAACATTATAATTCACTGAGTAATGAATCTCCGTAACACTAAAATAAATGTATGAGTAGCGTGAACCAGAATTTTTAAATAATAAATTAAGCGACATTTGAAATTCAGTTCCTAGTTGAACGAAATAAATCAATCTTTAAAGATGTATATGGATTAGCCTAATTAGTCATTTAACGAAGGGCACTGGACCTCACGCCTCCCCGGTTCGATCCCAATCGCGCCCGTCGGCCTAATCATTCGGAGTTTTCGTGGTTTTCCTCGAGCCGTGGATTTATCCATGCATAAATACGGGTTAGGTTCCCTTAGAAAGACCCCCACGAAGGGCACTCCCCCCGGGCCTATATCCCATGTGTAGATAATTGGCCGTCAATAATCAACCTAACCCCACGCCTCCCCTCCGGCCCCCCCTTTTACGGTGTTTTAACTAACTATGCTTCGTTTCAATATCTCAAAAATGGACAGTCCAATTTCAATTCGACTTATTTCAAACATTATAATTCACTGAGTAATGAATCTCCGTAACACTAAAATAAATGTATGAGTAGCTTGAACCAGAATTTTTAAATAATAAATTAAGTGACATTTGAAATTCAGTTCCTAGTTGAACGAAATAAATCAATCTTTAAAGATGTATATGGATTAGCCATTTAACGAAGGGCACTGGACCCCACGCCTCCCCCCCCGGCCCCCCTTTTACGGTGTTTTAACTAACTATGCATCGTTTCAATATCTCAAAAACGGACAGTCCAATTTCAACGCGACTTATTTCAAACATTATAATTCACTGAGTAATGAATCTCCTTAACATTAAAATAAATGTATGAGTAGCGTGAACCAGAATTTTTAAATAATAAACTAAGCAACATTTGAAATTCGGTTCCTAGCTGAACGAAATAAATCAATCTTTAAAGGTGTATATGGATTAGCCTAATTAGTCATTTAACGAAGGGCACTGGCCCCACGCCTCCCCTCTGGCTCCCCTTTTACGATGTTTTAACTAACTATGCCTCATTTCCATATCTCAACAACAGACAGTCCAATTTCAACGCGACTGATTTCAAACATTAGAATTCACTGAGTAATGAATTTCCGTAACATTAAAATAAATGTATGAGTAGCGTGAACCAGAATTTTAGAAACCGTTTTTAGCTAGCACTGTAATATTAAAAATAACCGCTATGACAAATTTCACGTTTCTAGTCCTTTCACTACAAAAAAAAAAAAAAAAAATGGAAATTTAAGTTATTTAGAAACGCTTTGTAATTTCAATTTTTTAAAATAACTGTTCTATGTTGTGCATTTGCGTGTTAAAAGTAATAGTCATGTCGAATTTCAAGCTTCTATGCCTAAAAACACGGCCGAAAATAGGGGGAACAAAGGAGGCATATGCCCCGGATGTAAGTGTAAACTGAGTGCGAAAAGAGGATTTGATTCGACTTTCAGTACAAAAAGACAAATAACGAAATTTTGAGAAAAAAAACTTGCAATCGGATAACCCAAAGTAAAAATGTATTTATTGATTTTATATATTTTTCTTTTTGTAGGGCTGTTTTTTTTTTCATTATGTGATAACGTAGGGGCAAAATTCTTAATCAATACTTGATTAACGATTTCATCCAAGATACTTACACGATTAATACACTGTCCTTCGAAATTCAAATGTCGCTTAGTTTTTTATTTAAAAATTCTGTTTCACGCTACTCATACATTTATTTTAATGCTACGGAGATTCATTACTAAGTGAATTATAATGTTTGAAATCAGTTGCGTTGAAATTGAACTGTCTGTTGTTGAGATATTGAAACGAGGCATAGTTAGTTAAAACACCGTAAAAGGGGAGCCGGTTGGGTGCGGAGGGTCCAGTATCCTTCATTAAATGACTAATTAGACCTATCCGTATACATCTTTAAAATTTGATTTATTTCGTTCCGCTAGGAACTGAATTTCAAATGTCGCTTAATTTATTATTTAAAAATTCTGGTTCACGCTACTCATACATTTCTTTTAATGCTACGGAGATTCATTACTAAGTGAATTATAATGTTCGAAATCAGTTGCGTTGAAATTGAACTGTCTGTTGTTGAGATATTGAAACGAGGCATAGTTAGTTAAAACACCGTAAAAGGGGGGCCGGTGGGGTGCGGAGGGTCCAGTATCCTTCGTTAAATGACTAATTAGACCTATCCGTATACATCTTTAAAATTTGATTTATTTCGTTTCGCTAGGAACCGAATTTCAAATGTTGCTTAGTTTATTATTTAAAAATTCTGGTTCACGCTACTCATACATTTATTTTAATACTACAGAGATTCATTACTCAGTGAATTATAATGTTTGAAATCAGTTGCGTTGAAATTGAACTGTCTGTTGTTGAGATATTGAAATGAGGCATAGTTAGTTAAAACACCGTAAAAGGGGGGCCGGTGGGGTGCGGAGGGTCCAGTATCCTTCGTTAAATGACTAATTAGACCTATCCATATACATCTTTAAAATTTGATTTATTTCGTTCTGCTAGGAACCGATTTTCAAATGTCGGTTAGTTTATTATTTAAAAATTCTGGTTCACGCTACTCATACATTTATTTTAATGCTACGGAGATTCATTACTAAGTGAATTATAATGTTTGAAATAAGTCGCGTTGAAATTGGACTGTCCGTTTTTGAGATATTGAAACGAGGCATAGTTAGTTAAAACACCGTAAAAGGGGAGGGCGGTGGGGTGCGGAGGGTCCAGTATCCTTCGTTAAATGACTAATTAGACCTATCCGTATACATCTTTAAAATTTGATTTATTTCGTTCCGCTAGGAACCGATTTTCAAATGTCGCTTAGTTTATTATTTAAAAATTCTGGTTCAAGCTACTCATACATTTATTTTAATGCTACGGAGATTCATTACTAAGTAAATTATAATGTTTGAAATAAGTCGCGTTGAAATTGGACTGTCTGTTTTTGAGATATTGAAACGAGGCATAGTTAGTTAAAACACTGTAAAAGGGGGGCCGGTGGGGTGCTGAGGGTCCAGTATCCTTCGTTAAATGACTAATTAGACTTATCCGTATACATCTTTAAAATTTGATTTATTTCGTTCTGCTAGGAACCGAATTTCAAATGTTGCTTAGTTTATTATTTAAAAATTCTGGTTCACGCTACTCATACATTTCATCATTCAGCGTTCTACAAATGCCACATTTAACATATATTCGTATTCTTTTGTGCTGCCCTGTAAAATAATTATAAATACAATATTCATCCTCTTCAAGAAAAAACATGCTGTAGTTGACTGTAATATACTAAAATTACATAACGGCCAGCCTTCTAAAACCCCCGGATTTAACACATATCCGTACTCTTTTGTGCAGCCCTGTAAAATAACTATAAATGCTATATTCACAGTCTTCAAGAAAAAAAAAACACGCTATAGTTGATTGTAACAACATACTGAAATTACATTACAGTCAGCGTTCTACAAATGCCACTTTTAACATACATTCGTATTCTTTTATGCAACCCTGTAATATAATTATAAATGCTATATTCCTCCTCTTCAAGAAAAAACATGCTGTAGGATAGATAGACAGACAGATATAGAAACAGACATATAGAAAAAGAACCTCCCGGAGCAATAAGCACTTATGTACTACTGTGCTAATCATCCTTAATCATGTCTAAATTTTGTTGTTGCGTATTTAAAAAAAAAAAAAAGTTTTCTGGAATTCCGTCCAAAGGATTGTCAACCTTTAGCCTGACTTTTTTAGCTTGTTGTAAGTCCTACAACAGGCTAAAACAGTTATAACAAGCTAAAAACGGTCACCTTGGTCTCGTCTTGTGGCCGTGTGCATATTCGCCATTCCCAACCGTCAGGGAAAAAATAACAAATTGCGCGTGCACAAGAACTGGGTTTACGAGGTTACTGCATATATCAAGTTGGCGATTACTTTTGGATTTTTTCGGATTTTAGGCACATGTTGCACCAATTATTGTGTGAACACGTGCAAGTCAGTCGTTGATACAGTTTATAGCTTACGTAATAATGAATTTACCTGAACAACATACGTATATTTCTTTCAAAAATGATGAAAATAATACAATTTATCGAGTTAAAGAACATACGTGGATATGCAGCAGAAGTAAGTTTATTTAATTAGATATAGAAAGTTTCTGAAGGTTGTAAAATGCATATAGATATTTTTGTTAATATCTTCTCAGTTTTGATTATTTTTTTTCAATGATCAACTTTAATGTGATTTACAAATAAATAATAATATTAACTATACTAGATAATAAATTGTTATTTATTTGATAATTTATTATTATTATCAAATATAATATTATAATACAATAATATCTCGATTACTATCAAATTATTACTGTTGAAATTGATATGTACTATCAATATAATTTACAGATAATTAAATTGCTAATAACAAATAAAAAATATCATTATTAAATTTACAATGGTGTTTTAAAACTTATAAGATTTTTCTGTGATATTTTACTCTTTTGTGAATCTGGTGACTGAAACCTGAATTAGCAATTGATGTATTTTAAATCTGTATCCTTCCTTTTTCATAATTACTACTTTATTAAGATATTTAAATGAAAGAGCTCATTGAATTATTTTTTCATTACTGCTAGTATGTTATATTTTGTAATATTTATTTATTATCATTATTAACTTATCATTAAGTGTTATCAAATAGTAATATTTTTTATTATTTTATCAATGTAAATAGAAAAGAGCCAATACTTATAATAAATTTTATCTATATTAGATAAATAAATTTATAATCTCTCTTAATATTATAAATTTATTGATAAAATTTATTATAAATATTATCTTTTTTAATAATGAGGATGAAATGCCTTTTGTATTTATTGTTATAAAATATTACCTCTTTTCTATTTACATTGATAAAATAATAAAAATATTAATATTTGATAACATTTAATGATAAGTTAATAGTGATAATAAATAAAATTTATAAAATATAATATACTAACAGTAATGATAAAATACTACGTCTTTTCTATTTACATTGATAAAATAATAAAAATATTTGATTTATTTATTATTAATATTTGATTAAATTTAATAATAATAAGTTAATAATGATAATAAATAAATTTATAAAATGTAACATACTAGCAGTATTGGTAAAATAATTCAATAAACTCTTTCATTTAAATATCTTAATAAAGTAGTGACTATGACTAAGGCAGAGGGCAGATTTAAAATATATCAATTGCAATTTGAAGTTTCAATCATCAGATTCACAAAAAAGTAAAATACCACAGGAAACTTTTACAAGTCCTAAAACACCATTGTAAATTTAATAATAGTAATAAGTTTTATTTGTTACTATCAATTTAATTATCTGAAAATTATATTGATAGTAATCTAGATATTATTGTATTATTATATTATATTTGATAATAATAATAAATTATCAATTATATAACAATTTATTATCTAGTATAGTTGATCATAGAAGAAAAAGAATCAAAACTGGGAAGATATGAAGAATAATATTCTACTTTACAATCTCCAGAAACTGTATCTAAATAAATAAACTTACTTCGGCTGCATATACACTTGTAAGTTCTTTAACTCAGTAAATAAAGAAATACTTTTGAGCTTCCCGGTAAACGTACTCTAAATGTTACACATAACATATTCTATAGTAACCTTCTTCTAGTGCACCTTAAGATTATATACAAATTTCATTATGTTTAAAATAGTGTAACACTTATTAAAATACAACATGAATTATTTTTCCACATAGACCATAATTTAATGGAATACTTTTGGGTGCCCCTGTAAAGGAACTATAAATGCTACACGCTTCATTTTCAATACCAAACATGCTATGATAAACCTCAATAACGTATATCAATTACATTACCAATCCTACTATACTATATTTACGCGAGTTAACGGACAGACAAACCAAATTCATAAACACTTTTCAACTATGTTGGAAAATGTTAAAAAGTCTAAATAAAAATTTGTAAATAAATATATTTTACCATTTAAGAATTAAATAAGATCAAAATGGAATATGGAATTATAGGGAAGTGGTTGTACCTTGGGTCATTTTTTTTTGTAAATTTTTTAAAAATTCAATTTAACTCCGATTTTGTTTTTTTTAAATTATTACCTATACATTTGTGTATTTAACACTATGTTTCATTTAAAGATAATTCCAAAAATAACCGTGTAAAAAATAATAAAATACAGGATTGGAAAGTGACCCTAGGTACAACGCTATGTTGTACCTAGGGTTAGCAGCTGTTGTACCTTGGGTCAAAATAAAAAAAATCGATGAAATGTAAAAACAACTTATTTCACACAATATAGAATACAAAGAAATATACTAATAATAAAGATGATCATTAAAGGGTTCTGAAATAAGTGTTTTGAGTCATAAATGTTAAGCATATTTCATTTTTAACAAACGTTATATGCACTGAAATCCACTTGAAAAGAAATTTGATAAGCTTGTCGTTCAGATTGTCCGGTAGTAATAGGTGCAGGCAGTTTGCTCTCTGTTATCAATATCAGTGATATAAACATCATCTTTTTCTAGAATAAATTTGTATCATCACAATGCTTGTAATATTTTACTTCCAATTCACATTCTCCCAAATCCTTTATGACTTGTGCCACAAAATATGAAACACTCTTCTACCCTGCTAATTTAGTTAAAACAAAACTTCCTGCTGATATATCTTCCATGTCTTCATCTCTTTTTCTATATTCAGTAATTTTATCCAAGGTTTCATCAGCATTACTGGAATCTGCAAAAGCTATATCAAAATTGTCTTCATCAGAACTCGATGCAATAATTTTTTTTCTTGAAACTTTTTTTATGACTGGTTGATACTTCTTTTTACTCTGTTCTGTTCCTCTCTTCTCTGGCGTGTCTGTTAATATTCTAGTTTTACCATGTTTCCTTCCACGTGAAGCCTTTTTTCTAGGTTGTGCCCCTGGGCAAAGTCCCAAATTGCCCATGTGATAATAAGGGCCTGCCTCCCTCTTCCCCGTAGAAAAATACCTTCTGCTGCTACTGGATAAAGGAAATAAAAATGACATCTTTTTGTGCAATGATAGGTAGGCTACCTATATAAGCTATTATTATCTTAAAGTAACATAATTTCAGCTTGTGAAATCTTTAGGGCTATAGGAATTTTTTCAAAAACTGTTCTAAAGACAAAATAAAAATACATTCTTAAGGTTATTAAAATAGACCTAATATAAAATATATGGTAACAGTGGTCTGGTAGCCTACACATATATTTGATAAGTGATAAGCCTACACAGAAAATATCTATGGAGAGGGGATTAGTTTATAATTAAGATTAATATAATATATTTTTAAATGCAAAAACGCTTAGTTTTGATTTTAAAAAATTCAACAGAGGAAGTATAGGACCCACAACCCAATCCCCTTTACTCTTGTGCACACCTGTACATATGATAACAATGACTTAAAAATAGTAAGTATATATTATGATTTTTTAAAGAGTATTAACTGTTGAAAAATTTTTTGTATTTTAAAATTTGTTCATTTGAATGACCCAAGGTACAACACAATTTAGTGACCCAAGGTACAACATCAAGTATTGAAAGCTTAAACAAAGGATAACTGTTTTTAAAAATTTACTTTTAAAAACATAGATGTTTGATAAATAAAGAACAAAAAATGTACTACTTGTCTGCTATTTCTTTTTAGCTATATTGTAAAAACCCTTTTCACTATAACAAAAAGCATGAACACATACAAATTTACTTTTGGGTGGTAAAATCCTTTGTTGTCTCTCTACTCAGCATCTACATAAGCTATGAGAACAAAACAAACCTACAGTACCATTTACAGTTAAAATGAAGAAATAGGATGTATTTTTGGTCTGCTACCTGTTATTAAAAAAGAGAATAATATGCTGACCCAAGGTACAACCACTTCCCCTATATATATCCATAAAGTGGCTTTTGTGCTACTATCTGTGTTCAATGATCAAAAAAGAAGTGATTATTAAAATGATCTTATAATTATCTAAATAGAGATTTTAATTGTTTATAAGACAATCAAAAGAATCATTTCCTATATGTTAAATCGAAAAAGAAGACAATAGTAAAATATTCACTAAATTGTATTTAATAGGTAATAAAATATATATTAAAGATAGAATGCAAAAAATAAACAAATAACTATTAATTTTGTAAAAATTACAAACTATTTCAATTTAATTTAAATTATAGGGCACTGTTTAATTTTTTTAATGTTAATTTAAAGCAATACCAATTGACAATTAGAACATACAAGATTTAAAAAACTAACATTATTATTATTAAATAACAATAAAGTTTAAACAATACATTTAAGTTATTTACTGATAAGCTCATTTGCATAAATTTATATCTTCATCTATTGAATAAAAAATAATTTCATAAGTGTTAGTACTAAATATTTTAAGAATATCATACTACTTTCCCACAGCAGAGGTAAAAAATAAATAAAATAATAAACTTAGGAAATTATAAAATAAATAAAAATACAATTTTAAATAAGTTTTGTATTTAATTAATGAAGTCTTAAATAAATAATAAGCAATTCCTTCTGTGAAAATCAATATCTTTCTACATGGGTACAAAGGTGGTCCAATTTCGCTAAATTACGTTTAATTATTTAAAAAATAAATAATTTGCAGATAATTTAAAATAATAAACACTAAGAGAAAAAAATTCAATTGACTTATTGAAAAACACCTATATATAAATGGCATCTGTCAACAAAAAAAATGAAATAAATGTTGATCGAAATGTCCCTGATTCGCTGAAATCGCCAATCTGGCAACCTTATTCGCGTTTTGTAACCCTAGACCAACATATGATCCTAAAAGACCCGACCATTCGCCGATTTTCTGCGTGCTAGTTTCGGAATGCCGCGTTTGCCGTCTCGTGGTCAGCACTAGAACAACAAACTGCAGTTAATAGAACACGTGAATGTTATAGTTATGTGATTTTTTTTTTATTCTGGTTGCTATATCCTTATAAATATGAGGTGTTGTGTGCCTTTCTGTAGTATTGACAGTCGGGCAGACTATTTTGACCCTGATGATAATAAAATTTCGATGCATTATTTTCCAAAAGAGGAAAAAATACACAAGCATGGATTCAAGCAATCGGCAGGCAAGGTATGCTTATTTACCTTTTACTATTTTATTTAAGTTTATTAAATGTTAATTATGCATTTAATCTAATAATATGGCTCATAATTTTACTATAAAAGGAACAGAAACTTATAGAATAATAAAATATCTGTTCTAAACATTATGGCTATTAAAATAAAACTGCTTTTTTTTTTTTCATCACAAGCACGCCATACCTAGACCCACATGTGTGGCTAGCGCTATACATTTGTAAAATCATAAATCTTTAAAACATTCTAATATTAAGAATTTATACAATCAAACTTTTCTTTTATCTATCACTGTAGCCAAGGGATGTGCATAGAAAATTATCCTGATTTCTGTATTTTTTGGCTTTTGTATTTCAGGAATTTTTTTAATTAATTTTAAGTGACGTTTATAATAATTCACCCATGTGTAACATAATCTTTTGAATTAAAAACTTTTATTGCGATGACGTTTTAAATTAATCTTTTTGCAACTTGAATCATTCAAAGATAATCAATATTTTACATTTTAATGAGTAAATTTTGAATTTTCTCAGCATTTTTAATTTATTTTGTACAATTGAAACTTTTGAAAACCAATGATAGAAAACAAAAAATTTTAGAATAGTTTTAATATCACAATATTACTTGCATAATACTGCGTTAATTTCATTTTATATGTCTATTAATAATGCAAGCATATATTCAGTATTTAGGATTGTCAGCATCTGATAACGTATTCCCAAAGAGACATTATTTGCCTGATTCCTATCACTTTAATTCTTTAAGGAAATGCCCATTTTTTGTCTTTCTGTCTTTCTTTATTTATTTTTGTGTGTGTGCAGGGGTCGATGCAGGTTTTTTTTCTTGGGGCCTATTTTGTGAAAAGTAAAGGTTATTTTTGTGAAATTTTATTATATTTTTGTGAAAAATAACATTTTGTAATGAAAGTCAAAATCCAACTACTCAAATTCGAACCAAGCGTTTATTAACAAAAACTTTTTAAAATACCTTTGCTTAAGTGTTCCTCTCTGCTGAACTTGTTTGTTTACAAATTATACATTTTAAAAGTCAAAGAATAATAAATAAATAATAAATAGTAAGTTTTTATGAAATGGAATTTTGTGAAGGGGCCTATTTTGTTAAAAGGAATTTTGTGAAGGGTCCCATTTTATCAAACTGATTTTTATGAAGGGAACCATTTTATTATATTGATTTTTGTGAAGGAGCCCTAAAAAGGCCCCAATTTTAGTGCACAATTTTCATAAACCTGATGTTTTAAATCCATTTTGATTTTGCACTGTTTACAATAAATGTTTTCAAGGGTCGATCCAGACAAAATTTGGGGTCTATTTAGGATCCTTTCACAAAAATAAATTTAATAAAATGGGCCCTTCACAAAAATAAATTTGATAAAATGGGCCCCTTCACAAAATTCCTTTTAACAAAATCGGCACTATTACAAAATTCCATTTCATAAAAACTTACTATTTATTATTTTTTGACTTTTAAAATGTATAATTTGTAAACAAACAAAATCACAAGAGATGTCCCTTCAGTAACAGTACATTTACATTTCATATGCACTAAAAAATAATAAACATGTTTATTAAAATAGCACATCTGCAAAGAATTCTAATAATTGACTCATATCCAGTGCCATTAGTTTTTGGATAGAATAAGCAATTGCATATCATTTAAAAAAAGACTTAAATAAGGGGAATATATTGAAACATCTTAATAGATTGGGGTGGGGGGGGGGGGGAGTTGGTAAAACTGATATAATCGATCTTTAAATAAGGGAAATTTTTTATAAAATAACATATCAATGTTAGTAATGTTAAAAATGAATTTTATAAATTGCAACTGGGCCATAGGCACACCTGTTAAAAAACTTTGCCCCTCCCTAGATTTTATTTTTCCGGTGCTCATATTTTTTAGTATTTGTCCCCAACAAAATTAACTCTCAAATCATTGTGTATTATATATGTAAGCAATAATTTAAATATGTAAAATCGAAGCAATTATAGAATAGTCGTGAAATTACTTTTATCCTAAAATAAAGGAGGAAATTATAAAAGGATATATAACAGAACCACGCCAAAACGCAATTTCTGAGATGGATCTTTAAATTATTGATATATTGTATTTGTCTCAAAAATGAAAATCCTAGATATTGTTGAAATATTTAAAAACTTATCTTAATTGAGCTCTTACATCATATCTAGTAGTTTACTAATCAGATATTCTTTTTACACAATATGAAAATTTTATTAATAAATAAACACTTTTTGCAATGAGACTTTAATTCTCGACTTTAAATATGTTCTTTTCACCAGTTTCATCCATCCTGAATAGAAATATATGCTAAAAATATTAATAAACAGATAACATTACTAACGTATTTAAAGGGAAAAACGCGGAATGTTGTTCTATTATTCTACGCTATCTGCTAGCAGACGACGGAGAAACGGGCACGTTTTTATGAATGGAAAGTCGGCGAATGGGCAGGTCTTTAGGATCGTATGTTGGTCTAGTTGTAACCTAAGAATTTCGATCTCTAAGTTTTGACGCATGCGCAATTTGCTATTTTTTCCCTGACGGTTGGGAACGGCGAATAAGGAAAGGGCAACTGACGTCACTGTTGGTTAAACTACTGTTGGTTTGGGAGAAAAACCTGTTCGTTCTTTACGACTCCTACAGTACACATGAGATGGAGTGATTTGATTGGTCTGCGTTAAACTGGTCTATGATATGATTGGACTACGTCGCCATGACAAGTCCTGTAATGATAGCTGCGACAAAAATGCAGTGGTAGATTGGTTGATGGAACTGTTTGTTTGTAAACATGCCCTTTCCTTATACTATGCTGGCCGTGTGGATTGGTTGGTTGGTTGGCACACAGCTTGAGACCCATGCTACGCCGGCGGCGGCTTTGTCTCAAATACTCCAGGAGAGAAAGAGAGAAGGCTAGCGTGCTAGCCAGCAGGAGAGGAACGGGTCACCCGCGAGCAACCGCAGAAGAAAAGCGAGCCAGGACAGTGACACCCAAGCGGGAGTGGAGGGCAGCAGTTAGGATTTCTGAGTAGGTGGAAAGGGGGCCAATACCAAGTGTCGAACATAACATGGACCTATCTGAGTTATACTTTCCGCAAGTGCAGAGAATGTGGTCAGGGGTTTCAACAGAGCAGCAGAGAGAGCACAGGGGTGAGTGAGCGAGTTTCATCTTATAAAGGCGACTATTGGTCATCCAGGTGCGAGTACGCCATCGAGAAATCCAGATATCCACGCGTCGATGCCTGGTCCACTGTCGAAAGGTGTCCTCCGTATTCAGATGTGGGTAGGTGGGGTGATATCCACTATTCAGCCATGAGTATTCTTTTTCCGTTATCCAGTTGCGTCGAATGAGGGCCACGAGGTCCTCGGGAGCAATCCAGTTCAGGGTACGAGCCAAGTAGGGGCCATTGCGGGCCAGAGAGTCAGCCACTTCATTTGGGGGAATGCCTCTATGGCCAGGGCACCAGACAAGTGTAAGGGCTGCACGATGGGATGAGAGAAGACTGTGGATAGTATTATGGAGCAGAGTGATCACCCTCGGGGAGCGAAGCGAGCAGTTGTGTAGAGCCTGGAGGACAGAGAGGCTGTCTGTGAGGAGTAGGTAATGACCACTGGCTGAAACAAACGAGGTGAGGGCCATGTAGATAGCCAGGGCCTCGGCAGTGAAGATGGAATTGAGATGAGGAACGAGCATGGCAAAACTGGAGTTGGTGAGGCTATTGTGGGCAGCAATGGCCGTTTTGGAGGCATCTGTCAAGAGCAGGGTGTTGTGTGTGGCTGTCGTACACCACGATTTCCAAGCTTGGTAGATAGCACTCGGCGGGAGGGATAAGTTCTGGAAAGGTAGACCGTCCTGGATAATATGGCAAGCGGGATGGAGAAAGGGATGAGAAGGCCACGAGAACTGAAGGATGCAATGAGCCTGAATATTGTATGTATCAAGGAGGTCGGCAGCGGCAGCAGAAAGATGTCCAGGAGAAGAAGAGTCAGCCGGGACCGGAGGGTGAGGGAGAGAGAGTTGGCGAACGAGAAACTTGTTGGTCATGCAACGGAAACGGCTGCGCATGCACGAGACATTGGCCTCGCGGTGAAGGAGCGGAATGGGAGTGCACTTTGGGAGGCCGGTGGCGACCCGGAGAGCAGCGTTGTAAGTGACTTCCAGGGAGTTCAGGGTCGAAGGACAGACCTTTAGGAAGAGAGGGCAGGCATACTCAAGGAGGCTACGAACCATAGAGTCGACGATCCTGAGCATGTGAAGAGTGTGAACCCCTTGAGAACGTGAAGCAACGGCTTTGAGGTAGTTTAGTCTCCGGAAGGCCTTGGCCCGAAGGTATGAAAAGTGATGGTTGAAACGAAGGGATCTGCCGAACCAAACGCCAAGAATCTTGACTGTAGGACTCCACTCGAGTTCAACTCCCGTGATGGAAACCTTTGAATCCATCGGCCGACGACGGGAGAAGTCGATGGCTGTGCTCTTGTCCGGTGAAATGGAGAGGTGGGTGGCCGTGCACCACTGCACCAGCCGATCAATGCAGTTTTGGAGCTTTGTCAAGGTGCGGGAAGGGTCCTCCCCAAAGCATATAGGAGGATATCATCAGCATAGATAAGGAGGAAAACACCACTTTCAAGGATGTCGAAGATATCAAAAAGGAAAATCATAAAGAGGAACGGAGAAAGAACGCTACCCTGAGGTACTCCTCTCCTGCACGGCCCGCGGCCAGAATACGTTGCTTTCCAGCGAATGTTGATTGACCGGTCTGTCAAGAAGTTGGCGATCCAGCGGCCAGCTTTTCCCCGGATACCGAGGCTAGCGAGTTTATAGACGAGGCCATCAATCCATACAGAGTCATATGCCGAGCGGATGTCCAAACACACGGCGAAGGCTGCCTGGCGGGAAGCGCGAGCTCCGGAGATGTCGTCGAAGAATTTACACAGAGCCGCTGTAGTGTCTTTGAACGGCATGAACCCATAGTGGGAGGCTTGGAAAATGTTGTTATACCCGGCCCAGAAGATGAGGCGATGGAGTAAGAGGCGCTCAAAAACCTTCGAGCAAACGGCGGTCAGTGCGATGGGGCGATAGGAGGAGATGTGGCGAGCAGGCTTTCCCGGCTTGCAGATTGGGACGTTGGAGGCTTCCTTCCACGACGAGGGCACGGCGCCAGAGTCGAACAGGTCATTGTAAAGTGCAAGTAGCTTCGCAGTGTTCGCGTGAGAGAGGCCTTGGAGAAGCTTGACTGAGATTCCATCTCTTCCGGGAGTGGTGGGGCGAGTCTTCTGAATGGCCAGCAGTAATTCTTGAAGTGTGAAAGGCGCGTCAAGGCCGGCATTGCCATCGCTAAGGTCATACGGAAGGGGAGAAAGAGGGTCATCTTGGCTGAAGGTCCCGAGGAAGAGATCGGCTTGGGCACGTGGGGAGGCCACAGGGCCACCATGCCACAGAATATTATCACCAGGCGGCGAGTCTTTGCGTGCGAGGTTTTTGAGCAGTTTGAATATTGTACCATTCGAACCCCTGGACCGACAGATCTGGTCCCAGTAATTACGAGAAACAAGCTTGATGTGCCGTCGAAGTTTATTGGCCGTCTGTTTGTAGAGTAGCCATAAGTCCCTTGAGCAGTAGGACCTAGCGAGGCGCAGGTACCGGCGCTTGAGACCGAGGAGTCTGCGCCAGGTGATATCCCACCAAGGAGCACTAGTGCGCCGAAACCGGTGTGGGAAAGTGGTACTCCGCGAGATGGCTTCAGAGCAAGATTGCGAGAAGGAGTCGTATGAGGTGTCGGCGGAGGAGTTGTCTAGGGTCGAGTTGAGGACACAGCCGGCTGAGGACCAGTTGACGAAAGGGCGGTGCTGCATAACAGACGTAACAGGCTTATCGAACTGAATAGAAACCGGCTGGTGGTCAGAATCAAAAGGGTCCGGATGGACCGACCAGGAAAGGGAACTGTACAGATCAGGAGACGAGAGAGTGAGATCCAGCAGGGAGGGGGGAGAACCATGAACCGTACGTGATGGAGTTGAGGTATTACAGATGCAGATGTTGTGACTGAGAACCCAGGCATGAAACTTCTGAAGGTCAAGAGAATAGGGAGGATGGCGACGGAGAAGGTTAATGTTGAAGTCGCCGAGGAGGACGAAAGGTGGCTCGATAGAACGGAGCAGCTCGTCGAACCAAGTGTCGGCAAAAGAACCCCTTGGGAGATAAATGTTAATCACGCTAAACCAAGTGCCGTAAAAGTGGAACCTGACGCCGAGGGCCTCGACCCTTCCAGAGGGATCGGCAGGAAGAGGCAGGAGATAAGAGGGGTACGATGTGCGGACCGCCGTGAGAAGGCCACCTCCGCCTCTCTTTGCCAAGAAAGTGGTCATATTGGGAATAGAGAATGATGAGTCGGAATTCAAGTAAGTTTCTTGGAGGCAGATGACTTGGGCGTCCTCAAAAAAGGGGGCGCGTAACCAGTGGCCGTTAGCTCGAATGCTGCGACAGTTCCAATGGATGAGTGTAATACCCATGAGCGGAAGAGAAAAAAAAATAAAGGGAGGAAGTGCGGAGCCAGAGAGCCGAACAAGAAGGCCGGAAGACGAGAAGCAAGCAGCAAAAACGCGGTGCCCTCCCCAAAAAAAAAAAAAAAAAAAGGTGGGGGGGGCAGCCGCAGCCACGCTAGGTGTTGGTAGAAGTAGTTCCAAGGTTCGACTCGCGAAGAGGAGGACCATCTGGAATTCAGGACTCAGGGGTAGAAGTATCCATAAGGGGATCGGTTGACAGACCCTTGGACGATAACGCCATTTTCAATTTTTTCGCTTTTTCTGATTTAAGTATTGTCCAGTGTGGAGGGGATGGCGCATCGTTCCTTTTGTCAGAGGGCAAAGGCTTGGGAGGGAGAACGTCGGCTGTCAGCGTATCTTTCACGGCGTCTATGACCATCGTAGTGAGCGAGTTTAACAGTTCTTGGCAGTTGGTTTTTTGAGAATCCACGACCTGTTGGAGCAAGCTAACCATGTTATCTGTGAAACACTGGAGGAGTTCATGTAAGTCGGTTTTAGTAACGTAATCTGTGGGTGGGGGAGTACAGGCAGGGGTAGATGCCGCAGCCGCGGCGTAGGATTCAGCTTTGGAGGCTATACTGACACGGAATTGGCGTCGGGCCTAACTGAACGTAAGGTGGTTCTCAGCTTTAAATGCTAGTAGTTTGGCTTCTTGTTTATAATGTGGACAGGACTTGTCTGAGGATACATGGTTGCCTTTGCAATTGGCGCACATAGGAGAATCGGTGGAGCAGGTGCCATCGTGGGTGATGCCGCACTGGCCGCAAACACGAGTGCTCTTGCAAGCGCGAGTGTTGTGTGTGAATTTTAGACAGTTTGTGCATTGACGCGGTTTATCGACGAAGAGGGTGATGCGGTGTACCTGATACCAAAGTTTGATGTCGGACGGTAGAGAGTAGCCAAGTTTGGTGACAAGGACGGAGGAGGTGGGAGCAGAGCCATTTTTAAGAAAACGTCGTACCTCAAGCGGTTTAATCCCAACGTAGGCGAGTTCATCTGCAATTTCCCTACAGTCCACAAGAGGAGATATATTGTGAAGCAAAAATCTCGTAGAAAGGCATTCAGTTTGGAATGAAGTGGAGACCGGGATGTTAAATAACGTTTTGATGTTGAACATCTGAATGGCCGTTTCGGCATCCAGGGTACGAACAAGAAGCTTGCCTTGTCGAGTTATTTTCATAAAGTCAATATTATTATGTGAGGGGACTTGCGCAGCGATAGCCTCTTTAAGTAGTTTGGGGTGAGTCGCAGGTATGGAGCCGTTGGTAGCCGTGAGAGTGATTGACACTGCTCCAATGTCGAGCTGACTAGCCTCGACAAGAATTTCTTCCGGAGAGCCATTTAATTTGTATAAGTAAGGGTTAGGGGTAGCTTCATTGCTGATATCTGTCGTGTTTGCGTGGGTATAAATACATTTAATAATGGAAACTGAAATCGGACACGATGCACATACTTTACTATAACAACACAAACATTTATATACACAAAAGGTACAACATTTTCTATCTATGCTCAATCGGCATACAACTACTCATAGCCATCTTATTAAACACAACAACTCGTATTCCATAATCTCGTTCACAGTATCTTATAATATAGTTTATTCAGTTCATCGATATAAACCATAGAGTCAATGTCACTATTCAGACACCACATCTCCTCCCCCTTTACAGGTCAAGCTTCTTGGGCGGTCGGCGAACTCTCTGAGATCGTCTGGGTATTACAGTCGGGCTTGCTTGAACCGGTGGAGTATCTGTCGTAGCGGGAACTCTTGACAAACTACTTGGCTGTTGAGTTGGCGAAGTCAAGTCTGGAGTCGGATCATCCGTTGAAGCTGATGCTACTGGTTTCTCATTGGAGATCTGGGGAGTGATACTTTCAGCATTGGAATGTTCCGGCTCTGAAGGAGTGTCTTTAGACCTTGTTGTTGGAAATCTTCGATATTCATTTGATATAGAATCATTCTCTTGTACTTGTTCACCCACTGAACGGATTTGATCAACATGGCGTCTTACTAGTGTGCCTTGAACATTGATGGTGTAATGTAGAGCACCATCTTTATTAATGATTCTTCCAAACTTCCATCTTGAATTGGCTGATCTATAATCTCTCACCGCTACAGAATCACCGATGTCAAATTTTCTGTCTGCGAATTCAAATACTCCTTTTCGTATTTTTTCTTGAATCCTCGATTTCAGTTGAGGTACTAGTAAATCAATTCTGGTTCGGACATCTCTTTTTAAGAATAACATCGCTGGGCTATAACTTGTTGTTGTATTGGGTGCTTTTCTGTATTGTAGCAAAAATGTACTCAATTTTTGTTGAATACTTCCTTCATAAGTCTGCATAGCTCGCAGCGACTGTTTTACTGTATGCACATAACGTTCAGCTTGTCCATTACTTGATGGTTTAAATGGTGCGCTAGTTTTGTGCTTGATACCGTTTCTTCGCATGAATCTCCGAAATTCATCAGATGAGAATTGTGGCCCGTTGTCGCTGACCAGGATTAATGGCAATCCAAATCGCGCAAAACTGTCTCGTAGACATTCAATTGTTTTCCTCGCTGTGGTCACCTTCATTGGATAAACTTCTAGCCACTTCGAGTGAGCATCAACTATCACTAAAAACATATATTCAAATATAGGACCGGCAAAATCAACATGTATACGTTCCCAAGGCATGCTGGGATATTCCCAGTAATGAACTTTTGCCTTTGTAGGATCTGATTTGTGTCTGGCACAGTCAGCGCAATTCCTGGCTGCTTCTTCTATATCATTATCAATCCCTTTCCAATAGACGAATGATCTTGCGATTGCTTTCATTTTAACCATACCCAAGTGCCCTTCATGCAATTCTTCCAGAACACTTTTTTGATATTTCTTCGGAATACACACTCTTTGTCCGTACATAATACATCCATCTTCAATAGTATATTGTGCTTCTCTTCCGTGCAAATTCTGACCTTTTCGTAAGGCTTCTAAAAGTGGACCTAATTCTTCATCTCTCCACGTTTCTTGCCGTAATTCCCTTGAAGTAACTGGTAGTGTTTCAATTTGTGACATCTGGAATATTGTAATGTCATCTTTTACTTCCAATTCTTCAGAAGTTTTAGGCAATCTTGACAAAAAGTCTGCATTTCCATGGTCATCAGTTTGTCGGAATACTATGTCAAATTGGAATGATTGTAAAATCAATGCATAATGTAGTAATCTTGTAGCTGCTAATACTGGTAACCCTCGTTTTGATCCAAAAATTGCTACTAGAGGTTTGTGGTCAGTTATTAAAGTAAACCTTCTTCCCTTTAGGTATAAGTAAAACTTTTTTACTGCCCACACTATTGCTAAGGCCTCTTTGTCGATTTGAGAATATTTCTGCTCAGTCTTGGTTAAGGTTTTGGATGCAAAAGCTATTGGCCGTTCAGAACCATCTGGATATCGATGAGATAAGACACAACCAATACCAACTGGAGATGCATCACTTGCCAGGATTAAGGGAAGTTTCGGATCATAATGAACTAAGACTTTTTCTGAACAAATTTCTTGTTTTATTTTCTCAAAGGCAACTTGACAATTCTTCGACCATTTAAATTTCACATCTTTTCTTGTCAAACTATTAAGAGGATTTGCAATAGTCGATAAATTTTTACAAAATTTACCATAAAACGTTACTAATCCAAGGAAACTCTTTAGTTCTTGTACACTTTTAGGTACAGGAGCATTTAAAATCGCTGAAATCTTCTCGTCAGTTTTATGTATGCCATTTGCATCAATTTTATGCCCTAGAAAATTTATTTCATTTTGAAAAAATTGACTCTTACTTAGATTAAGTTTCAGGCCATGCTCTTTACACGTTTTGAAAAACTGCTCTAAAGCTTTAAGATGTGACATTTCGTCATTTCCTGTTATTCTAGCATCATCCATGAACACTTTTACCCATTCCATACCTTGGAATAATCCATCAACGTACCGCTGCCAAATTGCAGGTGCTGCGTTTAACCCAAACATAAGCCTCTTGCAAATATAGAGTCCCTTATGAGTATTTATTGTCAACAGTTTTTGACTTTCAGGATGGATCTTCATTTGTAAATACGCATGTTTGAAATCTAATTTTGAAAATTGTTTTCCCCCATTTAAACTAGAGAATATCTCCTCCAACTTCGGCAAAGGGTGTTGTGGCAGGATTAAATTGGGATTTAAGGTTACTGAATAATCCGCACATAATCGTATACTGCCATCCGATTTTACGACTGGTACTACTGGCGTTGCCCATTCAGAGCTTTCAACTCTCTCTATAATACCTTCCTTTTCTAATCTTTCTATTTCATCTTCAACTCTGCTTTTTAAAGCAAATGGCACTGTTCTAACCCTACAAAATACAGGTTTAACATCTGGTTTAAGTTCGAGCTTAGCTTCATAATTATTTATTTCCCCGAGTTTATCATCAAAAATATCTTTATACTCTTCCAAGAGATCTTTTAAGTTTAATTTATTTGTAGCTCTTAATGCCTTGATAGCGTTCCAGTCTAGATTTATCTTATGGAGCCATTCACGGCCAAAAATGGTATCCAAGTCCTCCTTAACAATGTATAAGTTCAAATTCGAAATTTGATTTTTATATTCAACTTTAACTGTAACATACCCCATAGGTACTAATGCTTCACCATTGTAGGTTTTAAAAACTATATTAGTGGGTTGAATTTTCTTCCGTGAAATTTTCCTAAAATTCCTTATACTCATAACACTGACTGCCCCGCCAGTATCTAACTCCATTGAGCAATTTTTTCCATCAATTTTTAAATTAACCATTATTGGAGGTCGTCTCGGTTCTTCCTCACGTAAAGTACCGTTATTTGAATTTAATTCAAATAATGGGACCTGGTTATTGTTTTCAACCACATCCTTAAAATTTACTTGTTTTTGCTTAACTGGTCTAGCATTTGCTTTTCTTGCTGCGAAACATGCTTTTTTTATGTGACCAATTTTTGAACAAAAATCACCTTTACTGGAAATAAATCTACATTTAGCTTTGACATGGTCTGTGCCGGTGCATCGCGTGCAAAATAAAGATTTTCGCTGTTTTTCAGCATAATTTGATTTCCTGTTCCATTGCTTTTTTAATGCATGAACTGCATTTATTCCTCGACCCATAATATCATTTGCCCCTTTAAATGCTTTTTCCATGGCTAAAGCTATTTGCAAGGTTTTATCTAGATCTATGTTATCTTCTTCAAATAATCGATCCAGAATTGTTTTATCGCGTAATCTGCTAACAAAAACATCGCGTAACATGATATTTAACATATTGCTATCATAATCGCAATTAATTGCTAGTGCTCGGAGTTCCGCAATATATGTATTAATACTCTCCCCTTCCCGCTGTTTACGATTCAGAAATTTATGTCGAGAAGGTATAACCAATGGCTTTGGGGTTAAATGTTTTTTCAAAACATCTTTCAATTTTTCCAAGCTTTGCGCAGAAGGAATTTCTGGAGACAGCAAATTTTTTAATAACTGATACAATTTAGCACTTAAAGAAGAAATAAATACTTTAGCCCTAGCGTCTTCTGGGACTTTTTGTACATCTAAATATGTGAGAAATCTTTCAAAAAAACTATCGAAGTTTTCATATTCTTCATTAAACTTTTCAAATTGCACAGTTACTTTGTGAGAGCTACTCTCTTTATTCTGAAGAGCAAGAATCAGTTCTTGATTCTGCTTCAATAACTCTTGAATTTGTTTCTCCATAATTCAATCTAGTAATTACAAGATGAAAAAAAAATATTTTACCTTGAGCCGCCTTCCAACAGTTCAATTTTTAAATACTCGTCGCCAGCTGTTTTGTCGTGTTTGCGTGGGTATAAATACATTTAATAATGGAAACTGAAATCGGACACGATGCACATACTTTACTATAACAACACAAACATTTATATACACAAAAGGTACAACATTTTCTATCTATGCTCAATCGGCATACAACTACTCATAGCCATCTTATTAAACACAACAACTCGTATTCCATAATCTCGTTCACAGTATCTTATAATATAGTTTATTCAGTTCATCGATATAAACCATAGAGTCAATGTCACTATTCAGACACCACAATATCCATGGTCGTTTTCTGAGAAGAATTATTTAACACATTGTCTGTGACCGCCACGTGCTGCGAAACAGCCACTGTGACCACACTACAGCGCCTTGAATACATAGTGTGGAAACCGGCAAATGGTGTAATGCTTTAAAAAGTGCTAAAAAGTTGTAGCCTATAAATGTGCAACGGTGCTCCTACGAAGCCTACGATAATGTTGCAGCCAGAGTCAAAAAAATGCGTATCACGTTTTTTAGCCATGCTTTCATAATTTAAAAAAAAACTTATAAAAATCACTCAGTCAGAGGAGAAAATGATATAATTTAAGTATTTAAAATACTTACCACCAGCCGAAACATTCTTGTACAATGTCAAGAGCTAGCAGATGGCGCTGCGAACCCATCCTAATATTTTCAGCAACGTTGTACATTTATTGGATACAATTTTTTAGTACTATTTTGTAGCCGGTTTCCACACTATGTATTCTAGGCGCTGTAACCACACTGAACCGAGTCAGTAACTCGGAAGAAAAAGTTAAATAAAAAACACAAAACTTACCACTCCCGGGTGGAAATAAATACCAAGCACAAAACAAGAAGCACGAAAAATACCAACTATTATGAAATAAAGGTGGAGAAATTATTCAAAAATCCCGTAAAGATAGGGAACCCTTCACGTCGGCAAGAACCGACCGACACAGCAAGCAATAAACAAAGTCGCACTCCCGTGTGGATTGTTGCATGGATTGTTGACTGTTTTGTGAACCAGTGTTGCCAATCTAAAGAGTTGATTGCACTAAGATTGAGACCATTGAGCTAAGAAAGCTCTCTTCATAGCTCCATGATGCCCCAATTATAAATTAAATAATTCCAAAATAGGATATAATTAAAGATAAAAGCGATTAATTTGTCACAAATATCCTACATTTCCACAAATTAGACTAATTTAAAAAAATCATCCGAGGGGGGGGGGGGAAGTAATCGAATCGATAATCCTTTTCAAATAGAATCGATTAATCGAATACCTGGCGTCTGGCTTGCTTCTGGCGTGTCACAAGTTTCGCTTTTGATATAATTTATACATACTGTTATTTTTTTATTCTATGTTTTTTTTGGAACGTAAGTTTACAATAATTTTATTTGAAACTCTATAGTTGCGACTAATATTCACTAAGTATATTTAATATATATATATTTTAATTATAAGTTTAAATATCATTTAAGCGTTGTAAACTATTTCTTATATAAGAATTTTGGCATTTTTTCCAGTGTAGGGGCTTTGGCGAAATGAAGAAAAGGAGTTGGTGAGAGAAGCAGTGCTTAATTTGCACTGGAGCTCGGCTCCGATACTTCTTTGATATTATTGAATATTTAAATATTGGTCAAAATTCACAGGAGCTCATAAATATTGCGCTCTGGAGCCCACCGGAACAGCTCTCTGTGTTGTGTTTTGCTAGTTGACACAAAGAAATCTTTGGTGAGTTGGATTTTCTGAAAATTCCCCACTCCTGATTTTAATATAGTTGCTCTATTCGTTTAGTATATATAAATGCATATAGATATAGTAAAAATATATTAAACATTTTCTTTTGCTGAAGACGAAATTGCTTTACATTTTTCAATTAATGTATGAAATATAAATATGCGGGTATGGAGGAGACTGGGTGGATACACCACGATTGTTATTACTGTAGCATGTCAGTTTGTAGAAACAAACTGTCTTAAAAAAACAAAACAAATGTAGCAGAGCAATCTTATTCTATCTTAAACGCAGCAAGAAGCTCATTTCTGAAGTATGATTTAAAATTAAAAACAGGTGTTCACTTGTTCATTCAATATATTTCCAAAAGCAACAAAAAGTTCATTAAATAAATAGGTCATCCTTAAATAAACTTTGCTTTCCCAATCAATGATTAAACTGTAGTTTCATTAATTACTGTGTAAAAATAACTTGACAGAGAAAAAGGTTTAAAACAAAACAAACATTTTATTTCTTCAAACAAAATAACAAGTTCTCAAAATAAATGAACATGCCTTTATAGCTTTAAATAAATCAAACTGTTTCTTCATATCAATAGAAAGACACAATCACTTCTTAAAAGACAGTTCACTTTACTGTTGTAAACAATCTCCCGACTCAACACAATGTAAAATTAACTACAGAAACGGATCAAATAAACTTTACCATACCATATCAGCTGAGGGGGAAAAAAGATGTATCTCAAATTTATTTTTCATGTTGAAAGAAAAACAAACCACTTATTAACTTCGCTGCTTAAAGGAATATAATAATGGGCTAAGATGCTTTACACTCACGCAGAAAAAAAATAAAATAATAATTGGTTAAAAAAAGGAAAAAAATCGCCAAATTTAAGGGATTTTTTCCTTTAATATCAACGTAGCCATTGTATTAAGTTATTCATTTGGCGTAGTCTTGAAAATCGTGCCAACCAAAAAGTCGCCAAACTTATGTTTACATGTTTGCGTGAGTGTAAAGCATCAGTTCCAACATCTGCTATAAGCTTTACCATCCCAGCCGGCAAAACCACAAGATTGAAAAAGCAAAAGAGCAACATCAGCAAAACACTGTATAGGTGAAAACTGGGAAATTTAGTTAGTGGCCAGTAGACTCAGTTTCATTAGTGGCCACTATTATGTTTCAAACTTTCTTGACATCTAGATAAATTATAATCGTTGTATATAAACATATTTTTCTATAAGAGTTTTATACCTATTGTATGAGTATGAGTGTATTTTGCATGATTAAACAGTATCTCTTGAAGAAAAATAATCCAACTGGTGAGCATGTGGCACGTGTCCAAATATTGAAAATACTGAAATAACCTTCAAATCTGCTTGTATCTGGTGGGAATAAAGGAATAAATTACTTGAAATGCATGCAGAATCAAAGCCGATGAATATATTTTGCAGAATAAAACAGTATTTCTAGAAAAAATAATCCAACTAAAGAGTAATCATAACATGCACGAAAGAGCACATGAGAAAAAGTCGAAATATTGAAAATACAGTTAAGTTGTTGAAATCTGTTTGCATCTGGTAGGAAAAAGAATTAACCAGTTCTCTAATTAGATGTAATCAATGTAGAGATGCATACTTCCATGAAAAATGGTGTATTTCACTTGGCGATCGATAACAGATTTTTTAATCGCCACTTGGCAAGTAGCGATCGATGGCTGATTTTTTAATGGCCACTTTTTAAACTTTAATCACCACGTGGCGAGTGGCGACTGCTAATTTTCACCTATAACTCACTGTATTTAAGGAGTTAAAGAAATGACTAGAAGCAGGAAGTAACGCCCCCTACTTCAAACAGCTCATGAAAATATGAATGCTTAATGAGCATATGAGCTTCCGGTGCTTATGTGAGTTTATGACGTCATCATACTGCTGCCATGTCAGGCCAAAACAACAAACAGTTGTTGAAACATTATAGAAAAGTGAAATATGGTTATTACAGCTCACAGCAAAAGATAAACATGTGTGATAGAGTTTAAACTAGTAACAGGGATCTGTTTAGGAAAAAATTGGGTCCTTTAAAGGACTCTTCACAAAATTTTTCATTTAAAAAAAGAACCCTTCACAAAATTATTTTCCCTTAAAAAGGACCCTTCACAAAATTATTTTCCCTTTAAAAGCACCCTTCACAAAATTATTTTCCCTTAAAAAGGACTCTTCACAAAATTATTTTCCTTAAAACAGGACCCTTCACAAAATGTTTTGTCTTAAAAATAGATTTTCCACAAAAATTTTCCATCTTTAAACCAAACATTTCACAAATTAATCATTTAAAAGTAAAATCTGACCTGTCACTTTTACATATATTAAGAAAATATATGTATTTTATATCCATATATCTTCTAAAAAAAGAATAAACAAGAACCCGAATATAACGACTATTTCAAATTCACAAAATTATGATTAGGTTTTTCACAAATAAAAAGCTGTTCACAATTTCACAAAAACAGGACCCTGTGAAAAAAAGTCTGGACAGACCACTGATTAAATTAAGAAATGCTTCATGAAAATAAAGTATAATAGGAATGGGTAAGTTAACAAAAATAAATATATTTTAAATTGAGTTTATATTAAATGTAATTTACAAAGTGTTGAGAACATAACTAAACTTGAGCGGTTTTTAAACCTAACACAGCATATTAGAGCTCCTATACTTATTTTTGGCTATGATGTCATACATTCACGCACCAATTCACTGTTTCATATACACAAGGAATTTTGTCAAAATTTATACAGTTTAGAAGCCAATTATTTATTTTTATGGCACAGATGTCATATACACACCACACTGGTGCGATTCCCCCCCCCCCCCTCTGCCGATTTGGTGAAAACTTTGTTCTTGAATATTAGTTACAGCATGTGATTTTTTTATTTCAATAAAAATAAAATAACTTAATAAATGAAATAGCTTGTATTATTTTAAAAAAGGAAAAAAAAATAATAAATGATATATCTAATGGTTGGAGTATCACTTGGAGTACCCAAGTTCGAGTCCTGGTCCATCATATTTTCGCTCTGTTGGAAAAAATCTCTACTATGATACTCCAACCATTGGATATAATTTACCTAGTTGAATATACTTTCCTCTGTTCGTTATGATATAAATGATAATTTGATATAAATAAATATTAATATACATAATAAAAATAATTTATAGAATTAAAATTAAAAATTAACTGGGTTGCCATGTGAGGCATAAAATTGCCATTTTGTTGCAATTGTGCCAATGTTGTGTGTATATGACATCTGTGCCATTTTTATATACAAAAAAAAGTAAATTGTGTATAGAATATTCTTATAATATATGTATATAAAAATGCTTATTTTTATATTTATATTTATATCTATTATTCTATTTATATCTAATATATCTATTTATATTTTTATATATATAAATAGTTTAATCTAGGAAAAAGAAATTTGTAGCTTTTTGGCTAATTGCAGCCAATAACTGTTAGCCAAATAAAAATAGCTTTAGCCAAAAAAAAAACTTTCTATATAAACAAGTATTATTTTGAATTATGCAATATACGAACAGTACATCACTCTGTAAGATTGACCCTTTGAGATTTGGCCATACACCACACTTCAAATGCTTTTTTAAATGGAAATTCTTTTCAAACTTCCTCTTCCAAATTAATCATCATTAAGTTACCATATTTTTGGGAGTAAGCGCCGTGGCGCATACGTACTTGAAAGTTCAAAATATCGGCGATGTGGCGCATACGCCAGGGCGGCGGGTACGATGATTTTTTTCCCTCAACATAGCAAAATCTGTATATTGTGAAAAACAAGCCTTCATTTCATGTTTTTTTTTAGTCTTACTGCCTCAAATACACTTTTAAACACATGGATTCATTAACATTCATTCATATTTCACCTTTATTTACATTCATTTAATCTCAGTTATACTGAGATTAAATGAATATAGTTCATAAACAGTACATAGTATCACAATATATCTTTATTATAAAAACGTAATTACTATAGTCAAAATATATTTAACTTACCCATATTTCTCTATTTTTTGTTCACTATTAATAGCTCACTCTTTAAAAGTATTTATTGTATACTTTACAATAGTTGATAAATTATATTTATTTCATAAGCACACCGCATACAGCGATATTCTATTAAAACGATAATCAAATAATCGATTGGCGTAGTATGCATATTGGCGTAGTACGTATTTTTTTCCTATTGTATTTTAAGATAACCTGTGTTTCAATATTAATAGCTCACTCTTTAAAAGTATTTATTGTATACTTTACAATAGTTGATAAATTATATTTATTTCATAAGCACACCGCATACGGCGATATTCGATTAAAACAATAATCGATTGGCGTAGTACGTATTTTTTTTTCTATTGTATCTTAAGATAACCTGTGTTTTATTGTTAATTCATATCTTGTAAGATTTTATCGCTATTCTTGTTACTTTTAATCCAATTTTGCCGATCGTTTTTTATCGTGACTATTTCATTTTTACCGATTTTTCAATGATGCAGCGCTTACGATGGGTGCGGCGCATATTCCCGAAAATACGGTACTTAAATGTTTGATTGTCAGTTTATTTCTGAAGTCAGTGTTTGTTATATTCATAAGACTGAATCCCTTTTCACAATCTGCTGTAAACAACAGAATTGTTGCTACAAATTCATACAAAGAAGTCACATTGGGAAATTTGTCAGTAATGTCATTTTTATGGAAAAAAAGAATACAATCAGCTGGTTTCATTTCGTTACCCCTTGTAGCCAGAACCTGCCTGAACAATTTCTATTTATGAACTGTTTTGGTTTCATGTTGGGATCATCAACAAAAAATAAACAGACCGTTTTAATTTCCTCAATACGTCTAACGCAAATGATGTCACACCATTTGTAAGATGCTTGCACAGGGCGGACGAGACAAATTTTGAAGTGAGTTGCTGGGACAGAGCACGACCTACATAATATATAGGTCACGGACAGAGGCGATGTGAGATTTTTTTTTTCCCACACAGCAGCAGCACATTTATGAGATGCAGAACAACAAAATGAAAATGACATATATTCTTTTGGCTATCGCTATTTGGCAAATCCACTGGAGCTGAGGTCAATCTCTATGCACGCTCCTTTGTACTTTTTCAATTTTTGTTGCAGTTTTTTTTATTGAGGATACTTTCACTTTCAAAACTGGTACCGAAAATGAAAGTATCTTAATAAAAAAAACTTGTAATAAAAATCGAAAAATACAAAGGAGCGTACATAGTGAGCTATCCATTGCAAAAAAAAATCATTTAAAATTATTGAAATGTGAACGAGATATTTTAAAATATTTCTCCATAGGATTAACATTAGCGAGTGGGTGTTTTTGTCTGAGTGAAGTAGCTTCTTAATGGAGCATAATAAAAACTAAAGCATGCATTCCGAAACCTTGGTTTTATATGTCATCATTATCAAAGACAATCTTAGCATTTAAAGTTGTATAATTATGTAGCTAAATTAATAACTAAGATTGTCTTTTTTTATTGACATTCAAATAAAGAGTAACATCATGATTATAATATAATATGAGGCCCATTTATCAAATAATTTTTGTAATGTGCCAATTGCTGATTCCCTGTTCTTGCAAAAGGGCTTAACCAACAGTGCTTGACCTGGTAATGATAGCAAACTGCCGACATAGAATGAAGAATTTATGTGTATTGAAGTGTTTTGTTGACAGCCTGATTTGCATAAATCTGCGTCATATTATGCATGCCAGCGCCATCTATCAGTAATTTATTGAACCACAATTTTTAATGTTATTAAAAAAAATCCAATATCTCCGTCTAATCCCATTCATGCAAACCACAATTTTTTAGCATCATTTGTTTCTTTTAATGAATTTTTAAAGTTTTAATTAACTTATGGCACACTCGGTATATATAAATATACAGGGTGTCCAAAAAATCTAGAAACGGTTGAATAACTTGATTAAAATCAGATTAAAAAACGGAAAATATGTGTTCAATATTTTTGAAGAATCTATTTAGGAATATCAAAGTTGTCCCCTATCCCAACTCTGCCCCTGGGGAGAAAAGTAGGGGAAACATTGAAATCTTAAATGATAACCCTCCTTTTTTATTACAGATTCGGATTTTACGGGGGAAAATATGTAACTTTTGTATTTAACATTTTCTTGAGAAAATCGTAGATGGTGCTGTAATCGAGTCAAATGCAGTGAGAATTGTTTCCATTGAAAAGTCTGGAAATGGTCGAATAATTCAAGAAATATACATCAGATTGAAAAATGAAAAAATGCATTTTCAATATTTTTGAAAAATCTATTTAGGGATATCTTAGTTGCCTCCCCAACTTTGACTTTGGGGCAAAAAAAGGGGGGGCAATTTTGAAATCTTAAATGATAACCTCCTTTTTTATTGCACATACTGAGTCTACAGGGAAAAACATGTAACTTTTGCATTTAACATTTTTTTCAGAGAATCGTAAATGGCACTGTAATTGAGTAAAATCAAGTGAGAATCGTTTCCATTGAAAAGTCTGGAAACGATCGAATAACTCGAAAAATATACATCAGATTGAAAAACGGAAATGTACGTGTTTAATATTTTAGAAAAATGGCAACTTTGATATCCCTTAATGTGTAAAATGTGATCTTATAGTGCAAAATTCTATATAATGCACAACCTCGCATTTTTAAGTTTGTGTTATAAAAATCTTCTACTGTAGTTAAAAATGAAGGCACTTCAGATTTTCCAAAGTTTTCTAATATTTTTTTCAGAGAGCATAAACCTGTATTTCTGAAAATTTTCAAAGTTATAAAAGTGTCTCTTGTTCTGCCTGTCATGAGTGTATCTTGTAAAAGAGGTTTCAGTGCCTAAAATCCAATAAAATCTAAATTCAGAAATTCCTTTAACAGCCCTAAGGTTAAGGACCCATAACATTTGGTGAAAATTGAAAATAGAGAGCGTATAAAAGCTTTTAAATTTCTTCCTTTTTAAAAAAAAAAAAAAGTGTAATTATTCAGAGGTGTTGATTTAAATTTTTCCAATGGTATTTTTTCAAGTCTGTATTAATGCAATTTTTTAACCCTCTCACCGCCGTGAACTGATATATCTGTTCACTATGCTGTAGTTTGCACTGCAATAGAAGCATTTATTAAATTAATATATTTCTACAAATGTAATGCAGTTTTAAAACATCCAATAATGATTAATACTCTCAAGGATTATACTCATATACGTAATTAAGTTTTTTTATATCAAGTTTTGAAAGTTGTCTTTTTTTAGCATTTTTAAAAAATTACAGAGAAAACAATATTATAAATTTGCCCTTTTGCTCAGTGGTCAGAGGCATATATTTTAGAAATATTTTGACAACTAGAGATATTTTTTTTTAAAGTACACAGAAAAAAAAAAGTTTGAAAATATTAATTTTCTAAGGAGATATTTTAAAAATAGAAATGCATTCCACAATCATAGGTTTAGCATTAGAGAGGTGAATTTCAGATCCTACTGCCCAAGCTGACTACTTTCTTACACATTCCAGAATTCATTTTTATTTGTAAACACATGACATTGGTGAGTGTTCTTATTCAGAAATTATGAAATTGTATAGCATTTTCCATTTTTTGATAAAGGCAAAGAATCTTTTAGAAATGCTTTCAAAGTTGGCATTTTGAACAGTATTTCTGGTTGAAGCAGCTGAAAAGATTGTCAAGAAACAACAATCACGTATAATGCAAGCATAAAAAAGAAATTCTTTTTGATTTAAAATCACATGAATATTTATGCTTGCAAGTATCATGTTTTTATGTTTAAAAATGAGTCCTTGATTGAATCAGAAAGTTTTATGTTATTGAGTCAAGAAAAATATTAGAGAACTACTTAAAATGAATGTTTGCAGAATCAACTTTATCTTTGCTAGAATATCTCCTCTGTGTTACATATAAGGAAGGGAGCTGGTACTAATTAATTGCTTTTGAAACTATAGTTGTGATTGCACCAATTTTCTAAAGCAAAATATATCTTATACTTCATTAAATTGTTAAAAAATGTTAAATAAAAATGGTAAAAAGGTTTTAATAAACTGTCTGTAATTCCATTATAGATCATACAACTGTAAAATATTTTTATTTGTTTTGATACTGGCTTCAGTGAAACTAATACATGTAGATAGTTTAATTAAACATTTTCACTGTTTTTATGGTTTTCATTTAACACCTTTTAGTAATTAATGAAGCATCTCTAGGTGTTCGAATTTGTTATACATTTGCAGAAATATAATTTTTTTTTTCCAATAAATTTGCATAGTTAAAAAAATGTAATTTATTTGTTTCTACTTGGAAACCTATCTTCATTTTTAAGTAAATGTTTCTAATAACACATGTCTGTTATGGTTGTTGACTTCAATCACTTCAAACCCTTCAGCACATGCGCGGGATAAATTTTACCCCAATGGGTTTTCTTGTGTCAATTTCCCCCCAGTTAGATTATAAACAAAAATTTATATTTTGAAATAAACTGTAAATCAATAAAGGACATAATTTAACTTAAATATATAGTTCTTTTATATTTAAAGCAAAAAAAACTCTTACTAAGATTTTTTTTTTTTTTGCATATCACTTCATACAAAGTTTTTACAACCCAAATTCAGCCATGAAAATACAAAAAAGTATAAAACTGATATATAGAAACTGTATGTGCAAGAGTTGTTAACATTTAAAAGAAAAATTATACTATTATTTGCACACTATATTTTTTACATAAACATTTGCATTAACATTTTCCTATCATTATGGGTTACGTTATAACATGCATGGGGTAAATTTGCTCCCACGTGACATTTTTATAACAAAAGAATTGAAAATACACAACCAGAGGTAAATTCTTTATGGCCACATCTTGATATCGTTCAGCTTGAAAGGTACTATAAAGCTCAGAATGATCACAAACTATTTTTGCACAATAGTTGTAAGCTGGGGTAGATTTTATCCCAGCGTGTGTGCTTACGGGTTAACACTAGAATGTCCGTTGGTATCATTTCGACACCAAACCAAATTTAGCTTTATCTCTCTATCACATTTTTTTACCTATATTTTTCAAATTGTATGACTTAATTATTTTACATAATAAGCACACTGTCGAAATTTTTATTATGTGATTCGATTTTTAAAACAATTATAGCCCAATTTACCTAGAACGTCCGCTCGTGTTATTTCCACTCCAAGCAGAATTTACAATAAATCATTGTTGAAAATATAACAATATAGGCTTAATTAAAGCACAATGACGCAATATAGTGTTAAATTAGAATTTATAGTGTCCATTTTGCACAAATAAATTAGTGGTGTCGAAATGATACCGGCAGCTGTTTTCGGATGTTGAAATTGGCCGCCGTTTCGATTTAATGTATTTTTCTGTAAAATAAAGCATTGTTCTTTTGTGAAAAGTTAAGGATATAGGCTTAATTAAAGTATAATGTTGAAATATTGTGTTAAATTAGAATTTATAGCTTCCAATTTGCATACTTAATTGAGTGGTGTCAAAATGACACTGGTAGCTGTTTTAGGATGTCAAAATTGCCGACCATTCTAGTATTAACCCTTTAAAAAAGTATGTTATATTAATTTATTTTCTTTTATTACAGGTTAGCTGATTTTAGCATTTATAGTGAAGAAATTCTTTGCATGAGAGAAGAAAATTTATGTCAAAAAAATAGTTAGAAATTATATCAGTTTTTTAAACCTAAAAATGCAAGGAAATTGTGAAACACAAGAGTATTGTAATTGTAGTTTTATTTGGATTAAGAAGAAACAGTATTGTCCAAGTTTTCATGATTGATGTAATTTGATAATCAATTTCATTAAGACATTAAAGTTTTATGGAAAAAAAAATTGAAATAATAGATCCAATTGCTAAAATATTACTGATCATATTTTTAAATTGCACTGTCTTCAATGAGATTTATTTTTATTTTTCTAATTTATTTGAAAGTGTAAGCAACTTAAATTTCTTTTGCTCAGGTGCTCTAAAGTCAGAAATGCTCATTACAAATATGTGTATTTTTTAATAAAAAAAGAACATTTGAAATATGTTGAATATAAAATTTAGAAAGCATTATATTTCTGTCATGGAAATATGAGTTTGTTAAAACCTTGAACCATTCACAAAATTTTCCCTCTTAAAACAGAACCCTTCACAAAATTGTCATAAAAGATTCCTTTCTCAAATCTTTAACAGAACCCTTCACAAATTGTCTTAAAAGATTCCTCTCTCAAATCTTTTCCATCTTAAAAAAAAAAAAAAACTTCACAAAATTGTCTTAAAAGATTCCTTTCTCAAATCTTTTCCATCTTTAAAAAAAAAAAAAAAAAAAAAAAAAAAAAAAAACTTCACAAAATTGTCTTACAAAAATTCTTTTCTCAAATCTTTTCCATCTTAAAAAAAAACTTCACAAAATTGTCTTAAAAGATTCCTTTCTCAAATCTTTTCCATCGGCAAACTAAATCTTCCAAATATTTAATAATTTAAAAATAAAATCTGTCACAAAACAACTGAAGTTTCGAAAGACCCTATTATCTTGCACACACACACACATATATATAAAGGATCTTAATAAAACTGTATAAATCAGAACCTAACTATAACAATAATTGGAAATTTATAAAATTATGACTAAATTTTTCACAAATATAAAACATTTTTCACAATTTCACAAAAACAGAACCCTGTAATAGAAAAATAACTCTACATAAGACTATGATTGATCATCATATTTATACTCAGGAACAGTTTATTTTTTTATGATAAATAACATTTTTAGTGAAGAACAGTCTCTTGAAAGTTTCAACTGAGGATTCTTCAGATTTAATTTCTTATTAAATAAGAACAGTTAAATCATAAAGTGTGCAGCATAAGATTTCTTTGAAAATGTAAATTTATGTAGATGCCAATTACAAGCATTCGTTTATGAAATATTCTATAAAAGATTTGCTTAGATATAACATTTAAAGATGGATTTACTGCATTCCAAAGATGAATTTTCCATGAATATTCCAAGGATAAATTTTACTTGTGAAGTATGCAACAAAACATTTCGTCACAAATTTATGTTAAACCAACATCGCTTTGTTCATACCAAAGAAAAACGTTTCTTTTGTGATGTATGCAATAAAGGATTTTCTCTCAGGTCAACCTTAACAGTGCATGCCCGCATCCATACTCAGGAGAGGCCTTTCAAATGTGAAATATGTGATAAAACCTTTTCACAGAAAAGTAGCCTAAACTATCACTTTTCTACTCATTCTAAAGAAAAAGGTTTCATTTGTGATGAGTGTCATAAAGAATTTTCGCGTAAATCTGAATTGCTTAAACATCTTCGTTTCCATATCAATCCTTTCATTTGTGAGATTTGCAATAAAAGTTTTACTCTGAAATCGTACTTAGATGCACATATATTTGCACATACTAATGAGAAGCCTTATGTTTGTGAGGTATGTAATAAAAGATTTTCTTGGAAATCTAATTTCAGTACGCATTGCCGTATCCATTCTGATGGGAAGCGTGCCATATGTGAGATATGCAACAAAGGATTTACTCGTAAGTCTGATTTAAAAATGCACCTTAGAACACATACTGAGGAGAAACCTCATGTTTGTGAGATATGCAATAAAAGATTTTCTCAGAAATCAAATATGAAAATTCATATTCGAATCCATAATGAGGAGAAACCTTTTGTTTGTGATATATGTAATAAAGGATTTTTCCAGAAAGCTCACTTAACTAAGCATTCTTATAGTCATGGCTTTAAAAAGCCTTTCGTTTGTCAGGTATGCAAAAAAGAATTTGCTCAAAAATCTTATTTAAGCAAACATAAATGTACTCATACCGAGGAAAAGCCTTTTGTTTCAGATGTTTGAAATGAAGGATTTTGTCAGAAATCTCATTTCTGTAAAATATTTTCATGTTTAGGAAAATATTCTTGGAACTCCTACAAAAATTTCTTAGTCATAGTAAGAAATATTTCTTGTACATTTATGATTAAGAGCATTTGTAGAAATTCACTTATCCTAAAAGTACCCATACTAAAGATATAAGCATACGTGCCAACCTTCAGATTTTTTAAAATCAAGTAAACATACCTTGAACCATAAAATTAATTTAATTAAATATTTCTCTCTATGTGGTAGTCACATGATTTCATTTAAGTAGTACAATTTCTGATTCAAATATGATTATTTGACTTTAAAAAACTAGATGGTTGGTATCTATCTACTGTATTTACTCTTGCATAATACACATCTCTGTTTGATAAGGGGGGGGGGGAGAGAATTATATCTCCTATATAATGTGCACCATATAATTTTAACCCTTTAGCGAGCGGTGGTCACAAAAAGGACACCTAATTTTAATTCCAAAACTGACAAACGGCACCAAGAATATTTAATTAAAATTTTCCTTTTATAAAGTACAGGAAAATAAGCAAGTTTTTATTGTCTAATGGATTTGTTTACAAATTCTGGTGTCAGTCCATTATTTCATCATTTTACAAATAGAGTTACTCTGCGCCGGAATAGGTTAATGGAAGAAAATTCAAGACTTTTTTTTAAATATGATTCTCTATGCATGATATTTGATACCAGTTTTTATTAATTACAATGTTTAAAACAAATAATTACAGTTCAAAAACATTCATGTAATTAAATCAACTTATCAAGATCTTGAGCAAAAATTAGTAAATTATTTTTAATTAGTTGAGTGAATTAATTGTGAATTGCTAAATTGTTTGTTTGTTTTTTTTTTAATAGGAGAAAATTTAAAAAACTGGTAAATTGGCTTTCTTTTGATATTGTTCCTTGTTTTTTATCAGCTTTTGTAATGAGAATTTAATTTTCACTGACATTTTTGCTATATGCAGTTTTTTTCCATAAAATTATTTTGCAGTTGACACAGGAGTGTAAGGAAATACATTACAGAATATTTGATTATAGAAACACATTTAGTTATGTTGCAAAAGATTATTTAATTATTATACCTAATGATTCTAGGAAAAACACTGTTTAGTATTTACCATGTTACTTATAATTCAGGAAAATAATCACTAGATGGCACAAATGACAGAGAATTGGAGAGAGAATTTGCATATTCTGCTGAAGAATGTGTATATGGCAGTTTGTTCCACTTCAGTACTGGCCGAGGAAGCTCTTGTTTGTTAGGGCAATGGCTTTGTATGGAATTCATTATGTCAGATCATGTGATCTCCACTGAACCAGTTGGACAACAAAGCCATCCTAGAAAGGGGGAAACAAATGAGTTTTTATTGCCAATTGGTTCGGCTGGAGATCATGTGATCTAACGTCATAAATTTCATCCTAAAGTGGGAAAACAAATATGAACTTTCTCAACCAGTTCTGAAATTGGCCAAGGTTCCATTCCATTTGGTGCTCAAATATTTCATTGATGCTCATTAAGCATGCATAGATATCCATTTCAAGTGTTAAGCACACTATTTCTCTGATTGTAAGCAGCATAGAACTACCAATTTGCCTTAACTTCCATCATTGTAAATGAATAAGAATTCTCTTTCCAAATGTCTCCATGGTACAAACAGCATAAATAAGTGATTTTATGAACATTTTTTTAAGTATAAACAAAGACAAATTTTAATATAAATATTTTTAAAATTCAAATTTTCATATTTGATTATTGTTTTTAATTTGTGTCTATATGAATGTTTTTGCTTTCCTACTGCACTTTTATTTCCTGCACTGATGTTCTTAGTTCTACTCATTTTTTATATGTACAGGTAATCTACGCAGTGGCTATTTGGACAATTTTGATGAGTTATAAATTTTTTCAGATGCACTTTCTGTATTTTTATTCTTTTAATTTCATAGCCTTTATTGTCAACTATTAAAATCTTGATATTTGTGATACGTGATTATATATATATTATATTGTGATTAAAATCTTGATATTTGTAATAATAAATAACTTTTAAAAATTGAACAGTGTAATTTATCTCATTTTTAATCCACAACCCTCTAAAGTCTATGAAAGATTTTTTTGGTGGATGTTTTAGTAATGCGTGCTTTTTTTTATCTAAAGCATAAAAGTCTGTGAGTAAGACATCTGAAGATTTAGCAGGAAGATAAATAAATTGTATACATAATATATGGATGAAAATCTTCTACAAATCTGTGATTTTCCTTTTTCACTATTTTTATAGAAAAAAAATATATACTAGGAGTTTTGTTGTCCCCTAGAATTTTTCTGACAATTTTAACCAATGAAATGGAATGGCAAAAGTAGATACCCATTTTTGGCATAATTCCTGCCTTTACTCTCTGCTAAGTATTGTCCCAATTTTGTATTGATACCCATTCTACCCATTTTTGGAACAGTGAAATGGAATGGCAAAAGTAGATACCCATTCTACCCATTTTTGGCATAATTCTGCCTGTACTCTTTGCTCCCAATTTTGTATTATTCTTAAAAAACTAATCTTTGCCTGCAATAGATATCGATAACAGTCTTTGAAAGCTGCATCATGATTTGCTATTTCAATCCATTCATTGCATGAATGTTTGCATCTGTGCCAAACATTTCAGTAAAATCTTTAAACACAAAATAAATAAAATGGTACAATATTTTAAACATATCAGTTTTACTGTAGAATTGTCATCAGGATGATTCTACAAATGGAAGAAAATTTCTAGTTGCTGGTGTGCCCCTCCTTCCTACACCATTTAATCATTGCTTCAACTAAGTTAACAAATTAATTTTGAAAAGTAATATAAAGAACACAGTTGTCATTTAAAATATTTTGGTTGCCGACTGCATTTGTTGAGCCCTAATCGTTCTGTTTTTTCTTTATATGAAATTAGTTTGTGCAGTTCATTACTGAACCATTCACTTTGCTCTGTGTCAATTAAATCGGATGAGACACTGAGAACAAATTTGCATTGTCAAGAATTTATTCTGCTATCTTAATAAAATATTAGTCAATAAAAATAGATATGCATATTTTCCTCTTTTTATTTTAAAACTTGTTGTTTCAATCTCTGATAGTAAAATACCAGAAAAAAAAAACTCCACAGCACTAAAATCTATGCAGAGTCTTGATCTGCAGTATCCAATTCTACTTATGGGACCATTAATCTGTCCTGATGTGCTATGGCCAGGAAATCCCAGTCAAATAGTCAACTTTATGCAGAACCTCCTTCACAAGCACACTTTGTACTCAGTTTATCAACACCAAATAAATGGAAAATTGCAGGAATCTTGTCCAAATCCAGAGGCAAACCTCAGACTGTAGCCAACAAAAAAGACATGCCACAGTACTCCACTGTTCTCGGCTGCTTTTTAGTCTACTTTGATTATATTGTAGTTTGGTTTGACAATTGGTGGAAACTAGCCTATCTTGGTGGTGTGATAGCTAAGAGAAGTGGGAGTAGTATCCTGGCCCCTTTCTTTGTTGTTGGCTGTGCCTCAGACATTGAGGCAGTGCAATGTGCTAGCCACTGAGCTATTCTCAGACCAATGAACTGACTAAACTGAGCAACATCAACTCTGCCTATAACAATGATTGAAGTAACTGTGAATGTGCTTTTCTGCACCTTCCAATATGGCGCCCAGTGTGAGAGCAGTCAGACTCAAACTAGCAATTATTGTAAGTAAAATAACATGTACATAATCCAGAGAGCATTTGAGGTGATTCCTCATTTTAATTATAAGTAATATCGTTAATTTCAAATGAATACTCAACTCTTATGTAGAATTTATTAATGGATTTCACTCACACGAAAATCAGAGAGAATAAAAGTATCAACCCTAGATTGCTTCTGTTGCTATAAGAATAAACCATCTTGATGATAAAAAAGTAATTTCTTTTGAAAAACTAAAAAATTCTATAATCAATTAAAAGAGTAAAAATGTTTTAAAAATCTGCTTGATTAAATTTTATTAAATGATACTGAAGTACTTTAAAAAATATATATGCTTCATTTTTTTTGTGATTGTAGGAAATATGTCCATACTAGGGGGCTATATGTCAATACCTACTCAATAACGCTCGCCAACCCCCATGAATTGCTACGCAATTCACATTGGGAATGCTATGCAATCCCAACTCGCTCGCCACTTTTTGCAGCAACTCTAGTAGTATCATAAATCATTTTAATATATTAAATTTACAAAACTTTTTAATGAAAAAAAGTAATTGAAAACTATGTTGAAAACACAATTAGTCTAAATGACGTAATTTTCTGAAATGTTTTCTTTGTTCATATCAAAACATGAACTTTAAATTAATTGTACGAAGTTCAGTCTTTTCATATGCAGAAATAAAGGTAAGAGAATATGATGAAATTGTACTAAAATATTTCAGTTTTATATAGACGCTAAAGCACATAGTGTCATTGGGAGTTCCTAACAAACCATTGCTATGCATTCCTGCTATGCAATTTAATATGCTTCAAATGCATATTTGACTGAAATGCATATTTGACTGAAAATATGCATTTCCAATCAAAAATCTACCCAGATGTCGGTTGTTTGTTTGAAACAATTGTATAGGGCACCATCACACTTTTGGATTCTATATGAGAATGCACTCTTTCTTTCAAAGACATCATTTTCACCATCAAAACCATTCATCCCTTCCGAGATTAGAGCATCATTTAAGCAATTGTTTCAATCCAAGTTTCTTTAGTTATTTTTTATAGTTAATTGGAAATTATGTAATTTTCAGCAATACTTTATTTTGTGCATGACTCTTTAAATAAATATCAAAAGTTCAATCTATTTAGGTACCGGAATAAGGGTCAGTTAATATGACGTCATTGCTGATACAGTTATATAGTAGAGATCTTATATTGATGATGAATGAAAATGCATCTTTTGTTTTCCGAATGACATCATTTTCTTCATCAGAAACACTTCGGTTTAAACATTACCATGATAGATTATTTACCGTTATTTTATTTACACAGATTACTTAATATTATTTCTCAATAAATAATCTGTGTTCTGCTCTTCCACGGTTAGTGTATAATTAAACACAATCATTTACATTTTATGAAAACGTTTGAAATTTTTCTTTTAAATATCACACAAGTTTCAGTGGAGAAATCACGTTTCTCATTGGTGGAATATAATAAGGCAAATAAATTTTATATTATTGCGATTGTTGCCAAAGGGCAAACTACAAATTCAGCCTTATTTTCACGTTATGTAAAAGAAATATATATACGAGGGTTATAAATTAAATAGTGGCAACTTAACCTTGAAACTCGCAGAAGGGTGGGCATATGCAAATAGGATATGATACAGTGAGGTGGCGCTGTTGTCGATGTATAGAGTGCAAAAAACAGTCGATCTGCTTAGAAGGGTTGTGTGGTGTTAAAGTGAGGAGTTTCGTTTCCATCGCTCTAAAGCATGTTTTCAAAAGGTGATCAGCGGTCGTGGCTTAAAATCGAGGTTGCCCATGGCACAAATGCAACAAAATGTCATCAAGGATTAGTGGAAGCCTGTGGCACAAATGCTTTACCGTATAGGACAGTAGGACAATGGATTCAAGCATTTTGTTCGGGTCCGAATGAGACTGATGATTTGCAATGCAGTAGGGTACTCGGTCGCTCACATCAACAATCAACACCTTGCCACTGGTCTACAACGGCTTCCCGACATTTGGCAAAAGGTTATAAGCTTTGCTGGTGATTATATAGAAGGAATGTAATGCAATTGTACTTGTAAGTTCATTAAAAATTGATTTATACCTATGTTGCCATTACTTAATTTACAGCCCTCGTATATAGATTTCCCCAAAAAATCCCAATAATCCTAAAAAAATAAATTAAATATTATTTTATTATGATTCACAAATTATTAAGATGCAATAAAAGTTTAACAGTAATAAAAAAAAAACTATTTTGTTAATAAGAACTTATATTTTCAAAACAATTATTAATACTGCATGGTCATTTGATTGGTTTTCAGCTTTACATATCCTACAATATAATGATTTTTATAAAAGTAATGCAATTTATTTAAAACACTTGTAATAATTTTAATAAAATTACATTCTTTATTTTCTTAGTAAAATTATGAATTTAAACGTTAGCATTCCAAATATTGAAAAAAGAAATGATTTTTATAAAAATAATGCAATTTATTTAAATTACTTCTCATAATTAATCAACCGAGACAATATATTATATTCACAAAAAGAAAAATATATACGCTTGCATTTTAAATTGAATAAATAAACTATTTTACTAATTTTCATTTCTTTTGCCACCAACAGATGGCAGTAGCAGTAGATTTGATCCTTGCAATATGGTCGTTCGGTTACAGTTGAATTTTTAACTTTTTGCCCAGTCTAGTGTGTTCGTTGGTCTGAGGAGCTACTAAACGTCTAATAAGAATAGCGCCAAACTCATTCACAATGAGCTTGTATTTAACACAAACATAGTTTTAACAAGAAAATTTAAAACAAAAAATGGTTGTCCTGATACAAAATGCACTTGAGAAAATTCAGTTACAAGTAAAACTTGTATATAACAAGCAAGAATTTTGCAAATTAATATTTTTCCCCCCATCTTTTCTAATCAAAATATATTCTATATTTTTAATGCAATAAGGGATACATCTCAAAGAAATTATCATTTATATTGTCCTTCCTATTACATGCCTCAGTTACTTTTCTAAAACAAATTATATTGGTAACTAGTATTCCCTTTCAGAATTCATTAAAGTAATTAAAAGAGAAATGCATGCAAATGTGGCCACCTACCAAAAATTAAAGAAGAATACATAAAAAAAATCCATTTAATAAATAAATCATATGCATGTGTTCTTTAATTATAATCTTTTCATAGAATTATTTCTTGTATTCAGATTTAATACTTTGGAAATTTTTCCATAAAAAATTACTCGCGCCTTGCATTTATAATAATCAAATTTTAATTGCTTAATAAGCGTATTGCCAACATAGTGAAAAAGTACCCAAGCCGGGACTCGAACCCGGGTCATCAGTATAGTGCATTGACGTTCTACCAACTGAACCACTTGTGAACGATACTCCCCACACAGCACACTTGGTCCCAGTGATGTCTCTGGTGTATCGCAAAGTCTCATTATCATCACGTCTCTGTGTGATGTACATGAAACATCTCTGAGATAACAAAACAGGCTGCCACCGAGATGTATCTTTGCGACAGCCTGGAGACGCAAGCTGCCGTTTTCGCCCATGCGCAAATACGCGATGGTCATTCGCGCATGTGCGAGCTAAATGGCGTCTAATGCAAAGTGAAGGATGTGTGTGCATGCCATGTTGTTTGCTGTGTGTTGGATTTCTGTCTTTTATTTTTTCGATTTGAGTGACGTTTCTTCAGTTTTTAGGAAAAAATCAAATAACTATGGTTATTCTTGAAGAGTAAGCGTACATATAAATGATTATGTTAATATAATCAGGCTTGATAACTGCACTTCCTTTCGTAATTTTAAAGTAGGTTGCTGTCTGCATTATTTTTCATATCCAGAGGAACTATCAAAAATATTAATCTTCAAATATAATAATAAAAACTTGTCATAATAGAAAAGTTTGTCATAGCAAAACATATTAAAAACGCTTTGCGATGTTATAGTTATTTTGTTTACATGTGATATTTTTAGCTTTTAGGTATCTAAATAAAATTTCTTTTTGATGTTTACCTTTTGTACTTTATTTAGATTTTTTTTATGTTAAAAAATATAATTGAACAATTGTTCATTGCACTTAATCATAAAATATTTATATTAATATATATATAAATCTACAATATCGAGTAATGGTATATTCTAATAAAAAATAATAGTTTTATTTGCAAAAGTTGAGAGATCATGAAAGGTAAGTGATAATTTATTAAACTTTATTATCGTGTTATGTATTTATACATTTTACATTTTCTTAAATATATTTAAATGTCTTATAAAGCTTATTCTGCAGTTTTATTTAATGTATATTAAAGAAAAATGTGTTGCGAGTTTTAAGTAAAAAATATAATAAAACTGTAGAAAATTAACATTTTACATTATCCACCATCCATGCAATACTAAACATCATTTTTTTTTATGGTAATTGTGTAAACAATGCAATGAGTCAGTATTCAAGTTGCATGCACTTTTAAACTTTTTTTCGGTGTAAAAAATAATAATTTTAGTCTCTTATTTAATGTAAAAATGAACCATTCATTCAAAAATAGTTATATAAAGTTTAGAATTTGTTTTGTTCCTTTTTAAAAGGACTATTTAATTTTATTTTCTTAAAAGAGTATTGCTTTTTACAAATATGTACAGTTCAGATCTGTGAGGATTAAGATGTATTACATCAGTGAAATTACTATGTATTCTTAAAAACTGAGAGTGCATCATAAGTTGAAATTTATTTCATCTATTTGTGCTGGGAGGGGGGGGGGGGTTCCTGTTTTTACAATGAAACTCATGCAGTATTTTCTTAAAATTAAACACAGAATATATTTGTTAAATTGTGAAGATTTAGGTAGTAATATCTTTAAGGTCAGATAAAAAAATAATAGTAACTTTAGTTTCTCGATGGATTTTACATTATATGCTCATATGCTGCAGGATTATTTTAGAGGCTGCATTAATTGTGTTTGTTTAAATTATTATTCTAAAGTTATGTACTGCCAAAATTCAAGATAATTTTAAATATGCATTAAAAATAGGACATTTCAATGTGAAAAAAAAAAAAAAAAAAAAAAGAGCACATTTGTATCAATATATATTTGTGCTATACAATAGGGACATCAAAGTTTTCTCATTTCTGTAAATGCTCGCTAAATATGATTTGATAGAAAAACATAGCAATATTTTAATTTAAACCTGGTTAGTATAATAAGGTTGGTTTATTTATATTTTAATATTATTCATGAATTTATTTTTGAGCAATGAAAAAATAAATTTAAACATTTCATTATGCATTTTAAAACTATTTAAAGTTTAAAAAATATTTAACACTGGCATGAGGAATTATTTTTAGAAACATGTTGTTTTATCGAGATGATAAAGTTCTTTAATTCTAATACAGCATATGTTGATTTCTAGTCAATGAAGAAAATTGTTAAAATTTGCATATTTGGTATACATCAGAAAATTTTCTCAGCATTTAGCACAGATTGCTTTTAAATAATTGAAATTAAAACAAATATAATAATCATATTCTATCTGTATTAAATCAGATGTAAAATTTATGAAAAAATGATTGATTCATCAATAGCATTTTATCGATTCAAAGAAGCAATTTTTTAATATTAAACTGAATTATTTTAATCTGTAGGTATGTGGAATTTTATGATTAATAAAGTAATTATTAATTTCTGAAACCATAGTTAGTACAACAAACTGCAAAGTTTAACCCTTTTCACTCCAAATACTCTGCTGGAAAAGGGGGGGGGGGGGTCGGTATTCAATAGATTGCTTTTAGTAAGAGATTAATATATAATTTTCTATTACTGTTAATCATGATTAACAGTTGATCTTCATGAAATGCAAAATGTTTGCATTAAAAAATATGATTTTTTAAACAGTTGAGTTTGAACCAGTAAAATTCATAAATTGAAATAGTGACACATATGACATATGATGTAATGTAAGCAGCCACAGGAGTGTTAAAAATAAAAAGTTGTCTTAGTTTCGGTTTAAAATGGATGAGAAAAATTGGAAATAAACATTGAATAAATGTATTGTATAAGTTTTGATTTTTAAGAAAATTTCAGGAAAAATTCACCAACTATGAACTAGAATGGAGTTTAGTCTCATCAAGTAAATTTCAATACATACACACATTAAAAGAAGTATTATTGATTATAAATTTTACTATGCAAACACAATTCCAATAATTTAGGTACCCAGAATACAAATGATACAAGTCTATGAAAGCTAATTTTTTAGAAATGTAAACAAAAATTTAGAGTAGAATGGTAATGTCCTGGAATGAATTGGGATAATAAAGCAGCACTGTTCATACTTAGAAAGAACATAGTCATTAAGCACTTTTTCAGCAAAATTTCATCTTTGAATCAGATGTATTCTGGATGCCTCAATAATCATAATGAATGTTGTCGAGTTGTCACACAAACTTACAGAAAAATAAAAACTAAAAATCCTGCTTCATATATAGATTATGAAACACTTTCCAACATTTCCAGAATACTTTACCAATTAATACAGTGGAAGTTGAAGTGTAAATAAACAATTTTGGAAACACATAACAATTTTGAAAACCCAATTTCAGCAGTTATTATCAATTGTGGAAAAAATATTTGCATTATTTTGTGCAGTCTTGTATATGATCTGTAGATTTGTATATATACTACTTAGTATGTTAAAATTTAGTTCAGTTAGGAAACGCATAGCACAGTTGAAAATTCCCCTTCAGCAATTTCCATCACCCGAATTCTTTGCCCACCCCCCAATCACTGAAATTTTTAAAAGTTGGCTCTCTGACACAAAAGCAAATGAATATAAACAGATCTTATCAGGGAGTTTGATCTATTTCTACAGAACTTCTTTGAATATGTAAACTACTATTATAAATATAAAGATAATAAAACTGTATTAGTCATTGATATTTTTGCACAATAAGTACTCATGAAAGTATTGTGATTATACATGTGACAGACGTCATTTATCATTTAAACATTCTCATTACAAAATCAGCAGGAATATTTTAATTTAAACCTGATTAGTTTAATGATGTTTGAGTTTTTTTTATTGATATTATTCATAATTTTTTTTTTCATCAATGAAAAATAAATAAATTTAAACTTTTCATTAGGCATTAAAACTATTGAAAGTTACAAAATGTTTAACATCTACATGAGAAATAATTAATGAATTATTATTTACTAGAAACATATTGTTTTATCCACATGATAATTGTGAAATTTTACAAATTTGAAAATTATCAAAAGATTTCCTCAGTAATTACCACAAATTACTATTGAATAATTTAAATAAAAATAATTATTGTAAATAATGAAATTACATCTGTATTAGAGGATGCAAAATTCTTGTACATCCAAAAAGATTAATAACATTTTTATAATATTCAGAGAAGCATATTTTGAAACTTGTTTAGCTGAATTATTTTAATCAGCAGATATGTGGAATTTTATAATTAATCAAGTAATTATTGATTTACATTATTATATTATAGTACAGAGTACTACAAAATTAACCTTTTCACCCCAAAGACTCTGCTGGAAGGGAGGGGGGAATTAATATATTCCTTAGTAAGTTTTCTTAATAATACTATAGAAATTAATACGTAACTTTTGATTTAAAAAAAATAAATTAAGCATGCAAATATTGTAACGTGTAAGAGTTAACATTTTATGACAATCTTTTCTTAATCATAATTAACAAATGATTTTCATCAGAAGTAAAATGATTGCATTCAGTAATATGAGTTTATTTTTTTTAAATAATTAAGTTTGAACCAGTAAAATTCATTGATTGAAATAGTGAAACATATATGATGTAAAACAAGGAATATTTAATAAAAGGGGTTGAATATAATTTCTGTTTAAAATAGCTGAGAAAAATTAAAAAAAAACATCGAATAAACACTAATACAATTCTTTGTCTTATACTATTATATAATATTATTACTCATCATAAATCATGTATTGCATGAGTTTTCATTAAAAAAGTGTGTAATGAGAAATTCTTGAATTATGTATTAACATGGTTTTATCTCTACAGTAAATTCTAATATCACACATGCATTTTTAAAAAAGTGATTACCAATTATAAATTTTACAATGCAAATACAATTCCAATAATTTAGGTACCCAGAATACAAATGATACAAGTCCCAAAAACTTATTTTGAGAAATTTAAACAAAGATTTAGTTTAAAATGGTAATGTCTTGGAATGAATTAGGATAATAAAGCAACTTAGACTGTTTATACTTAGAAAGAATACACACTCTCTCACCAAATTTTTAACTCTGTATCAAATTTGCTGAAAGTGTGTTTTCAAAAAGTATTCATTAAAAGTGTATTCTGGATGCCTCACTTCTCAGATATAGACATATCCTAAGAAAGTTGTCACACAATACAATAACAAAGTTGTATTTCTATGTCATTAAAGGATGGAAGATTTTATTAAATGCAAGATGATTTAGGAACAAAGAAGAACTTTTTGACATTTACTTGGGCTTGCTTAAGTTAATTGGGACCCTGCAGTATGAATTATTTACTAACAAAGTATTTTACTTATGCAATGTCTTTTTAGGTAGATTTCGTAAGAAATACTACCTATTACATTCTCCCCTAAGTTGGAATTCTTGAAACATTTTTGCAGATCTACGCCGATCATGACTCACAGAACCCAAAAACATCCCTAGTTCAAAACTTTATCTATCTATATACCAATGTCACTTTTTTATGGACACAATAACTGCAATAATTCTGCACAAATCGTTTCCAAACTGATACATAAAATCAAGGGGCATAAAATCTCGGTCAAGTTCGTTCATGGGCAAAATCGAACCAGGGGGTGGGGATGATGGGGGGGCTTTTTGTGAAAACAAAAAAAACCCTATAATTTCTTAATTATGATACGTATCGAATCCGTTTAAAATTATTAGTACTTCTAGGAGAAGGGCCAAAAATGTATGTAGGACAGATTTTTGATATAATTATAAATGCCCCCAAGGGGAGGGGGGGAAGGGGTGTTTTAGAAGAAAAAAATTCATAACTTTGTCAATTTACAAGATATCAAATCCGCTTAAATTTATTATAAATCCTCTTAATATTATCTAAAACTTTTATATTGACAAGTTTTATATAGGACGAACCCTTATAGCAAAAAAAAAAAAAAAAAAATTAAAACAAAAAAAAAAAAAATCCCTGCCGGCTCCCCTGCAAACAAGTTATTTTTCGAAGTAGGCGGTTCCAACTTCCGCCTTTCTTCGAAACTAATACATAAAATCAAGGGGCATAAAATCTCGGTCCAGTTCGTTAATGGGCAAAATCGAACCAAGGGGGGGGAGGGGGGGGGGCTTTTTGTGAAAACAGAAAAAAACCATAATTTCTTAATTATGATACTTATCGAATCATTTTGAAGTTATTATTACTTCTAGGAGAACGGCCGAAAATTTATGTATGACAGATTTTTGATATAATTAAAAATGTCCCCAAAGGGGGGGGGGAAGAGGGGTTTTAGAAATAAAAAATTCATAACTTCGTCAATTCACAAGATTTCAAATCCGCTTAAATTTATTATAAATCCTCTTAATATTATCTAAAACTTTTATATTGACAAGTTTTTTATAGAACCAAAAAAAAAAAAAAATCCCTGCTGGCTCCGCCTGCAAACAAGTTAGGTTTTGAAGTAGGTGGTTCCAACTGCCGCATCATGGCAAAAAGGTCATTTCTTCCGCAATTCCCAACAAATAGGCGCCCCACGGTCTGCGTCTTCGAAATCTACCTGTGCCTGTAGGCCGAGCCGTCAGGGATTTTTTTAAAGTGTATTGATTGCAAATTTAGTATGTAAACACAAGTAGAATAATTTATATACCCAGAATAAAGTCATACAAGTCCATCAAAACTAATTTTTTGACATTTAGAGTAGGGTAGTACAGTCATTCAAACTGTTAAATATACTTAGGGAAATAGATTATTGAGAAAGAAGAAGAGTACTGTTTTCAGATTACTTGTATTCAATGTGTTTTCTCATATTATAGATAATTCTTAGGAAAGTTCTTAAAACATGAATTTCCAATTCATTACTAGAATGCATTTCAGTTTTATTAGAGGATGCAAGAAGTTGCAGGATTCAAAGAAGGGAATTTTTGATATTACTATGACTATCTTGAATTGAAAAATAACAGCAATATGAAATTGAGTTATTTTGCAATACCTTTGAATAACCAGTCACACCTTGGGTAATTAATTTGATTTACAAGTATGTGAGGTCCTTAAAAGTAATTTTTTTAAATTAGAGAAAAATACAGCAACAAAAAAGTCAGGGTAAATTTACATATCAGCAGGCCAATTGTCATCACTATTTCCGACTAGTAATTTTAATTTTATTTAGGATATAAATTTGTTATTAAATAAGATTAAGATTGGTAATCAGAAGTAGTGATAACAATTTGAGACCCGTAGACTGTAGATGTTACAATGTGACGTCGCATAGGTGTTGCACTGCGATATTGCTGAAAAAGGACATTCGCACATTTCCAGATCATTTCTGAGACCATCTGTGCGATGTACTGTAGATGATAAAATGCAATATCGCAATGCGATGGCTTATAGATGTTGCAATGCGACGTCGCTGAAAAAGGACATTTGCACATTGCCAGAACATTTCTGAGACCATCTGTGCGATGTACTGTAGATGATAAAATGCAATATCGCACAGATATCGCAATGCGATGGCTCATAGATGTTGCAATGCGACGTCGCTGAAAAAGGACATTTGCGCATTGCCAGAACATCTCTGAGATGTTCCGCGGGACATCACAACGTCGCAGTGCGATGTATATGCGACGTTCTAGAGATGAAAGTGTGCTGTATGGGTCAGCCTGGAACTTTATCACTATAACATGTTGGCAAGGCTACAAACGCAGCACAAGATGGAATATTTTTTTCGTGAGCTACCAACCCTGGGGCAAACACGAAATCAAAGAAAATCCATCATCGACAATTGAATAAATTCATATTTAATACTTTGGAAATTTTTCCCAATGTGCTATACTGATGACCCGGGTTCGAGTCCCGGCTTGGGTACTTTTACACTATGTTGGCTATATGCCTATAAAGCAATTAAAATTTGATTATTTCTTATATATTCAATTTTTTTTTTTTAATTCTGGAAGTGTATGTTTAGCTACTATTAGTAATTAAATTTCAATCTCCTAATAAAAAAAAATGTAAAACTTGCATGGATCGGTGCTTCAGAGCAATGATTTTGTAATTGCAAATAATTCTTCTCAACTTTTACTTATTTTCTTGTATTTCCTCATATGAAATTTTAACTCCCATATTGTAAAGACTCTATTATAATGAGCAAATGCTGTTGTCCCTTCATTATCATCATAATAAAGTTTGACTATATGAATAATTGGTATTTCTTAGCTTGGATATTTCCTGTTGCATGTTTTTTTAGGTAGGTTTCATTACAAAAAACTACCTATTGCAGCCTTTCGGAGGAAAGCAATTCCAAAAAATTTTGATATATTTTCACCGATCATGACCCCCAAACCACACCTCGTTCAAATGTTGATTTATATATATATATATATAACATATGTCATGCTGTAACTCTTGTATTTATGAACCGATTTGGATGTGACTGAGCATGTGTATAGGGCATACCAAGGTCTCGACTGAGTTCGTTTGCCAGCTTCATGTGCCATCTTGTCTCAAAATAGCGCCCAGTTAACTTTTTTTTAAAAATTAAAAAAGATATATAAAAAATTACAAATTGAAAAAGTTGTTTCCGTTAAGTGTTAGATCGTGATACAAGGATTCTGGAACATTTTTTTTCTTTTGGCTTTATCTTAAAAAATGGCTGAGATATGGCAGTTTGAAATTCTAGAGTGGCTGATATTTTGAAACAATCTAATTTTTGTTGTGCTGAAATTCGTATTCAAATTCAGTATTAACGAAAACTGGTATTGAATCTTTTATAATCCGGTTCCAAGCATTTTAGCTTCAGGTGTTTGAGTAAAATGAGTTGAATTTTTAAAAACAGGGACTATGAAAGCTACCTTTTTTCTCCCGGTACATTGCTGGGAGGACTTTTTTTTTAAATACATTAATACTGTGTAGAGATGTAGCTGATTGCATTATCCTAATGCAGTTCTATTGATTTAGTGTATTGTTGATACAAATGAAATTTTTTCTTTGAAAATAAAGAATAGAGTAGGATCCTAACAGCATGTGCAAGTGTTTTTCACATTTTCATAAATTATATGTAAAACTAACAACAATCACAAGTTTATAAGGAAAGTTTTGTTAAATTTTCTGAATTAAACTTTTTTCTTTAGTGTTCCGTATTTCAAAAGGTAAAAAACGGAATCCCTATAATCTCGCTTTGGAAATCCTGATTATGGAAAATCATGTAATAAATCAACATACAATTATAAATTAATGATGTTCAAGTTTTTTCCTTTACTAAGATCTTCCTTCATGCCAAATTTTAGAGTCAACTGGAAGCATCCTATAGGTTTTAAGTGTAAAATCTATAGGGTACTTCCAGTTGACCTAGAACTTTGAAATTTGGCTAGAAAGTTCTAGGTCAACTGGAAGTACCCTATAGATTTTACACTTGAAACCTATAGGATGCTTCCGGTTGACTCTGAAATTTGGCATGAAGGAAGGTCTTAGAGCACATGTAAAGGAAAATATCAAAAATCCTTAATTTATAAATCAATGTTGATGGATTATGCGATAGACTCATGAATTTCCATAATCAGTACTAATGCCAATTTAACGCATTGTAACAGAATTTTTGTAATAAAAATTAATGTAACATTTAATGATATGGAACCCTCAGGATGCGAGTATTTTATATATTTTTAAAAGGTTAATGTTGTTAACATTTTGAATAACTTCTGTAATTTTTTTAAAAAGTTTAATTTGAATTTTCTATTTTTTAAAATGTGTTAAAAAAGAAGAAAAATAGCTTTTTGTCCGTATTTGAAAGAAATACTTTTAAAAAAATTTACTTTACAATAAAAAATATATTTTTTAGTTAAAATATGTTTACAACTGTGTATTATATAAAACATCAATCCAGAATTGATATGTGAAATAGACCAATCACAATTACAGAAAGCATAAGTTGTTCCCAAAATGAGAGCAATGGTATCAAATGGGTATTTATTATTTTTTTTAACTTTTATATATTTTTCAGTTTATCAACTATAAAAGGGATAACATCATTTTGAAATTGATATATTAAGAATTCATATAAATTAATTCAAATTCTACATTTATAATAATAAAAAAAAATTACGTTAACAGTTCCATAAGCATTTTCATAATCCATCTCTTTATTTTTCATCATTACATCAATTTTCTCTGACTATTTTACGTGGAAGATGATTGAACAATTTTTATTTTAGATTTGGATGATTTTTTTGGTGTTCCGGAAATCGTTTGTTTGCCACCTGATCGCAGTATTGTAACAGATGAGGAAGATGTAATAGAAAATAATTTATGCGACAATTTACCCCATGATATATTTTGTGAATAGAACTGTCTGTAAATTCAAAATCAATCAAGAAATATCTGATTTAGGGCTTGAAAAAAAGACAAAGTATTAAATGCAGACTTGATATTTCAGACGAAAGTTACGACAAATCTTCAAAAACAAAGTAAAAAAAGAAAAAGTTAGAACCAATTTTAGAAAACGAAAAAAATGTATTTATAATACTGCATAAAAATGTTTAAGAACTTTTCTGTAAAATAGTAGGACAAAAATTATGTAATGATGAAAAATACAGAGATTGATAATGAAAATGGAGTTATGGAATCGGTAATTTTATTTTTATTATAAATGTTGGCCTAATTTATATGAATTTTTCGTAAAATATCTGTTTCAGAATGATGTTATAACTTTTATAGTTAAAGAACTGAGAAATGACTACCATACATGCACGGAGACATGAGTAAAAATTTTGAAAAAATTTACCCCATTAAGTGCTTTGCTCCCATTTTGGGAACATGCTGTTTCTCGTAAATAATCGATTTTTTTTTTCAGAAGTATTTTAAAGACTTCCTATTCACAAGGAAAAAAAACTGTTCCATAAAATATAGCTTAATATATATAGCGGTACCTAATGGGTTAAATCAAGTTTAGAAAGGCCATATGCAAATTTTGATCTCAAAAGAATTGAAGATTGTGTGATTTTACTATTGAACATATAATACATATTGAGACATTGAGTCACTGCCCCCATTAAACTCTTGCATCCTGGGTACCCAAATGGGTATCTAGATTCTTTTCCTCATAAAACTAACGTGGTTGATATTTTTGCACTTTAACTTCACTTTTATATAGTTGAATGATTTTGCTTTAAAATGAAACCAATAAATGGCAGCACCGATTTCCTTATACATTAAATGTTACTTTAACCTGAGTTTTCAAAATGCTTTCAAGACAGTGCAGCCAAGAAAGTAGGTGGTTTTCACAATTCTTTAACTTAAAAATTTTATAACAAAAAAATTTAAGAATTTGCAGATTATTCACTTATTTAAAGCTGTTATTTTTTTTCATTGTGTATATTTAGGTTACTGATAATTAAATTGATATTTGGGGGGGGGGGGGGGTGGGAGGCTAGTAAATTTAGATTCATATTTGTGAACCTAAATTACAAGCCTCCTAAAGCAATACATTTGAGAAAAAAAATATTTTTTGTCATCTATGTCATTTTGTTTGTTTAAAAGCAATGAATGAGTATTTGTACTATTATTGAAACTTCAGGTGGCAAGAGGCGCACCTTGCTCCCATTTTGGGAATATGCTATTTCTCGTAAATAATCTTTTTTTTTTTTTTTTTTTTTTTTTTTAGAAGTATTTTAAAGATTTCTTAGTCATAAAGAAAAAAACAACTGTTTCATAAAAAAAAATAACTTAATATATATAGCGGCACCTAATGGATTAAATCAAGTTTAGAAATGCCATATGCAAATTTTGACCCCATAAGAATTATATGATTCTACTGTTGAGCACATTCTAGGAACAGACATTGAGTCACTGCACCACTGGTGATTATGAAGTTGAAAGAACACTATTGCCTTGGTTTAGTGAATCGAAAACAATTATGGGTACTCAAAAATTGCACTCTTTTATGCCAGATTTCTGAAAATCAGCTGTTTGTGAACTGAGCACCACTTTAATGAAAGTGAGAAAGCATTAGGCTACATCCCAACAACTGATTTAACAAAAGTAAATCTGTATTTGTCACTGTAGTTATCTAAAGATGATTGATAACATTTAAGATGAATGATATATTGAGGTGAGACTTTTTTGCAAAAAGTTGAGCATGTTACTAGTTGAGGGTTTATACTCTGAGTAATGAAATTGTCATCACTTTGTTAAAGTCCATATCTTAAAAGTCCTTGGGAAACGGAGATTTTTGCAATTATGTGCACTGAATATTTAAAACAACTGTTTCATGATTTAAGTATATAAAAGTTTTAAATTGAATTCCAGGTGTTAAGTGTTTTTCATCTTGACAACTACAACCTAAAGCTTTAAATTCATTGGAAGCCAGCTAATAAATGTTTATATATTATGTCAAACTATTTTAGTTGATTGATCTCTACTTATAACTCAAAGTTGATTATAGTAAATTAATTTTGCACATAGGTTGTGTTCAGGAAAGAAGATCGCGCGGCGCGCGCGCGATGGAGAGAAGGGTTATGGAGTAGGTCTTATCGGAAATTTAAATAATTTAATATATTGAAATAATTTAATTATTTCAATTATTTTAAGCTTCTGTGGCTCGGATTAGGTGAAACTAGCGACTACACATCTTTATCCTCCAAAAAAAATGGATCTTATAATAGGAATATCTATTTTTATTTCATCATAATAAACCCCCCGAAACATTCATGAAAAGCATCACGTGATCAGATAGCCCGATCTGCGTTCATAACCTGCAAATTTTTAGCGCGGGCTGCGCGCGGGTGACTCACAAAAATTCTGTGGGCGATTTGATCACGTGATTGGGCTTTTTTGTGTCTTACTTGGTTTGGTAGGTTGATTGATACAGCTGTAGCAACATGATCGGATATCTGAAAAATTTAAAATTTTTAACATTCTAAAATGATTTTTTAAGGCTTTGATCCAACATAAAAATAATAGAATACGAAAGTATGATGTGTATATATATATATATATATATATATATATATATATATACATCATATAGTTACATAACTGCTGTCAACTTATATGTCTCTAAAACTACAGCACCTACTAAAACTGATATATTAGTTTAGTTGATAGCAGTTACATAAATATATATATTGTACAAAACCATGCATATAATATTATAAAGTTTAATTTTCTATAACCAGTGCACCTTTAACTAACAAGGGAGAGGACGTTCGGATCACCGAATTCCTGAAACACGGTATTGGTGGTTTCAATAAAATTAATGTAAACTCTAAAAAAAAATGGTACTTTTTGGTTAACCGGGTACCAGTGAAACAAATATAAATATATACACAGACACACAGATATATATATACATACATATATACACAAACATATATGTAGATATATATATATTTTTTTTTTCACTGGCGCCCGTCTAACCGAAAAGTACCAAAAATTGTTATGTACTTTACTGACGTTTGGGTTGTCCTACACAGATGAACCTGAAAAGTATGGATACAAAGTGAATGCTCGCCGTTTATTTCCGATTTTCTTCCCCTATTTTTATTAATTTAAAAATTATTTATCAGTTGCTTTATATTTTTTGGGATAAATAGAATGTTAATAAATCAAGGTCGTGATACCAACATATGTTGGTATCACGACCTTGATTTACGATAAATCTTTTAACGTATGTTAAAAGATTTATTTCTTTATTTATAATAGTAAAATAAAATCTTTGTTAAAATTTGATAAAAAAGCTTTTAAACATTTTATTAAAATATATTTTTCGATAAAAACCTTGTTGAAACATAATTATTAATTTCTAAAAATTTATTTTTCTTGAAATTCATTTTTCGATGTAAATTGCATTATTTATTATATTGCAATAAACATCATAAAACACGAGAAACAAATGCTAAAATACTTGTACATTCAGTAGAAAATTTATAAACATTCTAACTATATTTTATTTATATTCATTACGAAACTAGACGGTAAACCACATGTATTTTACCTCTTTACAAAAATAGGTACTGATATTTCTAGTTTAAATAATGTATATATTTTACATTTTATTTTTATAATATTTTTTACATTGTAAAATATGCTTTGCATTCTATTCGTACTAAAAATTCACTGTTGAAGTACTCATTATAAAAACATGGAGAAATTCGGGCAAATTGACTATATTTTCATTTCTTATTTTACATTTGCTAAAAAGAAAAAAAAAAATAATAATAATGTTTAAATATTAAAAGACACTGTAATGTAAAATTTTAATCGTAAAATAGCTGAATTTGTCGTATTTAATTAAATAAGTAATTGTTAATAATATCAAATTTTGCTTTTATAAAATATATTCCATTAATCATGAAAAATACAAAGCAACCGATTAAACATTTTGAAAAAAAAAAAAAAAAAAAAAAATCATGAAAAAAAAAAAAACAGAAAAATCAAACAGAAATTTTGGGGGATCGAACCCGCTATCTCCAGAATCAAGAGCAGCGCTCTAACCATTCAGCCACCAAGTTCACTTCTTAGTTTTACAAAATATCATTAAAATACGCTAATCAGTCAAATGAAGGACCGTGTTCATTATCATTGATTTGGATGTCCAAATCAATGATAACGAACGCAGGCCTTTCAATTTCATTCACAGTATAGACTCACTCGATATTTTAATCTCCATCGCCCGCGCGCCGCCTGATCTTCTGTTCTGAACAGCCCCATAGTCTGCAAGTAATTTTCTTTCTTATCTTCATTGTTTAATTTCAAAGTAAACCCTGTATTGGTATACTTACTCTGTTGTCATTAAATGTAAAAATAAAAAAAGTGTTTTTCAATTTGTTATTATGTGATATTAAATTTAATAGATTAAATTTTCATATTTATTTGTGGTACACAAAATAGATTAATAGTATTCAAACAATAATCAATGAACGAGGGTGTAAATGATTTTAATCAACTGATTACAATTATGATTTAAATCAAATGATTAAATTTATGATTTAAATGAAATGATTTTAAAAAAAATATTGATTTTAAATTTAAAAAAAGGTAATTTTATATTGTTTTGAATATACAGTAGATCTTTATAAAGCAATTCTATATATAATTGGACAACTTCTCAGATGTAAACAAAACATTTTGCAGTTAAAATAAGCTTGCCTGCATTCCACATTGTAAAAAAATACTATTCTCTAAAATACTAAATTTAATGCATTATTTCATCTTTATCTCCTCAATTCAGAGATTTTTAATGAAAAAATTGCTATTATTAATTTTTTTTTTATAATGAGTAATAGGAACAATTTGATCCAGGCATATTTGGACCAAGTTTACAAAGTAAGATTAATAATGTGTGAAACAATCTATATTATGCAAAACATTATAATCTGCACAACTCCTGGTCCCCAGGAATGCAATATAAAGATACTGTACTGTATTTTGATATGTTACAGACATACTTGGCCATGTTTACAAGGTAAGTTTAATGATGTGTGAAATGTGATCTCAGAGAAAGAATCTACTAGAGAGCATATTCCTTTGTTATATAGTTGAAAAGCCGGTCCCAGGATCAGCTCGGATTGACGCTTTAGAAACTGTCTGTTTTGGCGGTGATCGCTTTCTTGGCAACTTTGATTTCATTCTCTGAATAAAAATAAACATACCAAAGCAAAACGAAACTGTTGCTCCTTCTAGGATTTAATCTCAAAGAGGAAGGATAGAAATAAGTTATGAGAGTCCCACCCCTGGTGAAAAAAAGATTGTTTAATCTTCTGGATGGATTTTCTTTTTCTGTTTTTGCTGCTGTATTTTATTTTAATGTTATAAAATGGCTTTGTCCTTGTAATAAATGTAACTTAAATTATATATTTTTTATTAGTGATATAAGATATTAAGTACGATAACACAAATTATTTCGAGATTTCTGCTTGGAAAGCTTCAATTTGTCACAATCATTTCACGAAATGTAACAAATTAATGTCAGATTTTTTTTTTAATTCTAAAAATGCATTAAATTTTGCAGGCATTATTAAAATAACAGAAAATCGGACAGTATTTACAGTATCTTTTTTTTCTAATAAAAGTGAAGAATTTGTGGAAAGTTAGCAGTGACATGTTATAAAATATTATTTGATTTGATAATGTATTTTATTGGTTTTGAAAACTTGAAATCACATACTGTCTTTATTTAACAATGCATTCTATAGAACATATTTTTGCTGCAATCCAGAATTTTTGTTTTGCTTTTGATGTTTCAATTTAAAGGCATATTTTTGCAATCTTTCATATATACATATATATTTAATTGAAAGTATAAATGTATTACAATATTTTTAATCAAAAGGGAAACATCGATAGATAACATATACGCATGCATAGAAAAAAAAATTACAAATGCACAGTATTTTTTTTTTTTTTTTTTTTGTATGAAAAATAAAAATTCCAGGATATTTTACATCTACTAAGTTAGAATTTGTGTAATTGTTTCTCTGTTAAAATAACTATTATTTTGCATAAGTTTCTAAGAAGAAATAATTTGCAACTTTTGAATGCTATAAAAAATTAAGTTTAACTCTCAAGTGTTTGTTTTTTTCTTTACAATTATTGAAAATAATAACCATAGGCAACTACGGAAGATGTTGACTTCTAAACAATACTTGCTGTCATAATTAGATGCTATAAAACCTTCTCAAATACAAAATGGCTACTTTATGATTTTAGGTAGATTTCGTAAGAAATACTACCTATTACATTCTCCCTATGTTGGAATTTCTGAAAAGATTTTGCAGATACTATGCCGATCATCACTTCCAGAACCCAAAACCACCCCCAATTCAAAACTTTTATCTATCTATCTAGATCACTTTTTTATGGACACGATAACTTCAATAATTCTGCACAAATCTCTTCCAAACTGATACACAAAATTAAGGGGCATAAAATCTTGGTCAAGTTCAATAATGGGCAAAATCGAACCAAAGGGGGGGGGGGTGAAAACAGAAAAATCCCTATAACTTCGTAATTATGATATGTATCGAATCCGTTTAAAGTTATTAATACTTCTAGAAAAAGGGCCGAAAATTTATGTATGACAGATTTTTGATATCATTAAAAATGACCTCAAGGGGGGGGATAGGATTTAAGAAGAAAAGAATTCAAAACTTCGTCAATTCACAAGATATCAAATCTGCTTAAATTTATTATAAATCCTCTTAATAGTATCTACAACTTTTACAAGTTTTTTTATAAGACCAACTCTTATAGCGCAAAAAAAAAAAAAAATCCCTGTCTACAGACACAGGTAGATTTTGAAGTGGGTGGTCTAAACTGCCGCACCATGGCAAAAAGTCATTTCTTCTGCAATTCCCAATAAATAGGTGCCCCACTGTCTGTATTTTCAAAATCTACCTGTGCCTGTAGGCCGAGCCGTCAGGAAATTGTTTCATTAATTTGTGATCGGAAATGTATGAAATTGGCAGGTGTTCTTATTTAGAAAGTTTGTAATCGAAAGATGTTTTCAATAAAAGCAGAAGATATTTCAGAAAAGTCCATCAGCATTTTGAACCGAATTTCCGATGCCGCAGCACTTGAAAGAAGAAAAATGTTGTCACATGACAGGAATCACTTATTGTACTGTCCTCTTAAAAAATTAAATTTTCCGTTATATAAAGTATAATAAAGAATTTAAAAAATTAAACATAACTAAATTTTTACAGGTTGTTCGATGATTTTAATATTGAGTATTTTACATTTTATCACTTTATTACAAAATGGCAGACAATTAAGCTCTTGCTTAGTCACAAATTCTTATTTGAAAAAAAAAACCCACTTTTCTAAAAAGTAACCCATGTTATCCAAAAAAAAAAACACACACCTGATGTAATAAGCTGAAAATGATGTATTTTATTACCTATTAATGGTTTAACCAAAAAACAATTAAAAAATTATGTAGATATTCTAAAATTTTATTATAAGAAAATCGGTAAAAACAAAGCTCATGTTTTGCCAGAATGCTGCAATTGTTAGTTTAAACTATTTTAAAACTAAATATGCACTCCTTAGGTATTTTTAACTATTTTTATTATTCAAAATGGTGCAGAAAAACAGAACAAAACAAAAAAATATTTGATGTAGTAGTAGAGTGGCTTTTTTTAGAGAACAGCACAATAGAACTGAACTCATTTACTGATCAAAAATTTCAAAATCACTTCAATAGTGAGGCCTGCCATTTTATGCCTTTTCGTTTAAAATTGAGCAGAAAGTTTCGCGTTGTTGAAAAAGTCATTTGAGAACCATGTTAATATATTTATTATTCTTTTGTATTTTCTTGCTGGTATTTTGACTCAACATTTTGATGTTGCCTGTATTTTATTTTACCCTGAATTATAGTCTTGACATTTATTCACAATTTATCGTTAGACTTATTTTTTACAGTGTATAGCCTTTGTACAGTTATAGTTATCATGCTTTTGCCAGGTACAATATCAATGGTTTTAAAAAATGTATAAATAATCAGTATTTAGGTAATAAACCCAATTTCACATGAGAAATCTTACAAAAAGAATAATTACAAAAAAAGAAACATTCCAAAAGAAATAATTCCAAAAGAAACATTCCAAATAATAGAACAATTTTGTGGCATTTTGATTTTATCATCATAATTAAATAATAAGTTCTTAAAAGAACTATTTGGAATTTAAAAAATCAGTCAACCTCTAGCGAAACAACAAGAGCACAGACTCAATATAAAGTTTTGGCGGGAGAAATACCGGTTTGGCAGACTAAATCTTCCACCACCACCTGTGATGTCAGACACCGAAAGGGTTGCCAATGTGGGGTCTAGTTTATTGTAAGGTCTATGAATGCGATCTATATAATGCAAAATTCTATATAACACACAACCTCATGTTTTTAGGATTGCGTTATAAAGATCTTCTACTGTATTTTTTAAGTTATTAAATTTCAATATAAACAAGAAAATAAGGAGACTTCTATATATATCTCAGATCTCACTTACATAATTCAACACTTCTACTTCCTATTTGACTCATTTGCTTTTACCTTTGAAAATCTTTCATTGTGTGTGTTGGTCTACTACTTATCTTTCATTGTGTGTGTTGGTCTACTTCTACTTATCAATCTTGTCACTGTGGTAGTATACTTAACCTGTCTTGATTGGCCAGATTTGTTTCTAAGAATAACTCAGAGAACCAATCCACAGTGCTGACTGAGAAGGACTGATGTGGAAAAAAATTGGTCATACCAGTCTAGTCTGGTTTAGAATAGAATTGGAGGGATGGGAACTTGAATTTTTCTTTTGCATCATTTTCTGAGTTATGAATTAATGTTTGTTGGTGTGCTAGAGTAGCTAGGATAAGGAAATTTTTACTTATTACCTTTAGTTATAATTTGAAATATCTGCTGGAAGGAATAAAGATCCTATTTGGGTTTAATGTGATGGAAAAAGAGACTGAGCTAGGAAAGAAAGGATCTAAATCAGTATGTAAATTATGTCAAAAAGAAATGAAAAAATTAAGTATCAAGACTGAAAATGCATTATGAAGTGTGTGTGGCAAAATCTGAATTTTAAAGAAAGAATATGAACAAGAAAAAGATGCCAAGGTAAGTACTATTTTTTTAAATGAAATATTATAAATTCTTTTACAATAAACTATAAGTTTTTTATGGATTATACTGAAAATCCTTAATTATCTTATATATTATTTTACATTTAACAAAATTATAAAAATATACGTGGCCTTTTTTCAGCCTTATAGCTGTTACTGGTATCTTGGAATAAGAGAACAGATAATAAAGCTGAAAGCCAGCCATACCCTTGTAGCAAGTGTATTCCGTATGATGAAGATTCTACTACTACTGATGTAAAGACTTAAAAAAACAATTCAAGATTACACATATTAACCCGTTCTACTACTACTGATACTGATTTTTAAAAAAAATCCAGACTACAGATATTAACTTATTCATTGTGAAAACACCAATCAATCTTAAAAAAAAGACTGGATTTACAAGTAGCCAATTTTTAGGGTTTCATTCGTCTCCTCATTCCTATTCCTCCTGCTTCGTTGTCTGTCCATCGCAGAGCTGGTTCTCAGAAACTATGTAACTTACAGAGTTGAAACTTTGTGTACTTATAGCTAAATACATGCTATGAAGCTGAAAATTATAAAATTTGAAAAAATCTTACTATTTTAATATAGATAAAACACCAAAAATCTAACAACCTTTTCCTATTAAATTTAAACATTTTTCTTTATAGCAGTTGCCAACAATTAAAAATCCACAGTAAAATTCTTTCTACAATAACTAATTTTCTATTAAAAAAATTCCACATAAAAAATGAAATAAAAAGTTTCACCAATTGAAAAAAAAAATTAATATGACGTCATATTTGTAATAAAACGGAAATTTTCAAACATTTCTCAATAATACAAGGAGTATGAGTATGTGTAAATACAGAAAGCAGCTTAATGTGACATCATTAGAGAATTAAAAAGAAAATTAATCTGACATCATAACAGATTTTTCAAATGTTTGAGAATAATACAAAGAGAGTCTCAATATAAGTAATAGAGAATAGTAAATATATAAGTTTGAAGAATGTATTGCATCATGATAAAAACCAGATTATGGAAATATTGGCATATTTTAACATTTTGATAGTCTGTATACTACATGTTTAATTTTGATTTTTTTTTTTTTTTTTTTTTTTTTTTTTTAAATATTGCACTGAGTCCACATGACAGATATTATTATGACAGAATATAATAGCGTCTTTGCCCGCTATTGGACTGGTTCAGATTTTCGAAAAAACTAGAAAAATAGACCAGTAAATTTTTACTTTATAAAAAACACCTTTTTTTTTTGCCAAAATGAAATTTATTTGGATTTGTTAAAGGATAAAGTGTTTTGAAAGGAATATTAAATGAAACCCTTTGTGCAATCTTTGATCACACTTACCCACTTGTTTTTATTCTTCTCACCTATAATTCTGAGCTGTTGGAAAATCCATATTTTTTTTTAATTAATGCAAATGCTAAGACCTGGCTATAAATTCTCAATTAAAATTGATTTACACAATTGTCTTTTAAATGCTGCTCATGAAGATGAAGTAGAAAAGTTCAACAACATTTTTGCTACTGGGGAAAATATGGGTGTTCTAGACTAACTTGAGTGTGTTGATTCCAAATCAGAACTCCAAATTTCTCTATCATGTAAGGATCTCCAGTTATAGAAACGAACAATGTTTAAATTTGACATTATGAGACTGTTTTAGACAAATGAAACTTGGGCAATATTATTTTACTTAAACATTTAAAATGGTGTTAAACATAGCTTAGATGTCATAAAAGTATTTCCATACAAAGATAAAACATGCTAAATGATAATTTCTTCTACTTGAAAACATGCCTGTTCAGCATATTTTCCTATAAAACATGTATATCATATCCTATTATAATGTTTTAAGTTCTTAATTAAAAATCCAGATTAAATATTGGATTTTCAGATATAAACAAATGAACACTGTTGCCGTTCAGAATCACAAATGAACAACTCTTTGAAAGCTTATCATCCGATTCTAGGTCACGTGTTCGAGAAAACTCAATTAGTGGGACAGTTTGGGTCAACACAGGTCAGGGTCAAGCTAATTTTATCTAAAAACAACTCAAAGGATTTTGACTAAATTCTATATCCTACCATTTTGGATTACAAAAACACCATTGGGCTAAGTCACATATTCAAGAAAATTCAATTAGTGGGTCATTTTTTAGGTCACTATGGGTCAAAATAATTTTATCTACAAAACAGCTCTGATTTTGGCTAAATTTTTATCCTACCATTTTGGGGTAAGAGAAGAAAGACAATTGGGATAGGTCACATGTTTGACAAAATTCAATTAGTGGGTCCATTTTAGGGGTCACTATGTTCCAAACTAATTTTAACCAAGCATAGCTCAATCTTTCCTGCTGGTAATATCTTATGGCTGTTCATCTTGATTGCTCAATCTTTTGGCAAAAGATTTACAAGATTCCATGCTTAATGTAATAGAACATGTTTTACAAATTATAACATATTTCTGAAATCATCAGATAATTAGAGCTAAGCACAATGAGCTTAAAGGTACTGGATTAATTTGGACAACTGAAGTGCACTGAAACTATATGTGTGATTCTGTAGAAAGCTAGATGAACAATTGGTCAATTTTCATGCAAGTTTGCGAAGGTAATTGGGATAATATCAACCACAATATCAGATCAAACGTTATGAATATGGCAATTAAGATAAATGCAGAAGATATGGTTTCAATGTTGAAACCTATTTCAGTGGCATTAGATAAAATGCAAAAGAGATCATTGTAGCACTACATCAAATGTTGTCAATGCCTGGGGGAAAAAAAAGAAAACAATGAAATGTTGTGCAAAATATTAGTTAATAAACAATACAAACAAGCATCAACACCAGTTCATTTTTTAGCTTAAACCTCTTGGATCCTAATTCTGAAGTGGAATGTGTAACAATAAATGAAAAAAGAGCAAGCTTTGAATTTTGTTAAAGAAAAGTACAGAGATACTTCCTCATTAAACATTTTACTAAAATCCATTGTGTAATCTGCTCCTTTCAACAAAACTCTGTTTGATAAAGAACTCTGGAATCTTTAAATATCTTGGAGTGGTGGAAATCTGTAACACATCTAAAGAACTGTGTCAGAAAGAACTTGATATAATACAGTTATGTACTGACAAAGGAACAATTACAGGAATAGAGAGGATGTTTCCCACTTTTGGACTCGTACAGAGTAAATTGTAAAACCAGTTAGGTGTAGAATAGCAGTTAAATTATTGTTTATGTTTAAATCTTTAAATAAAACTAACTGAATTAAGGTTTAAATATTTTGACATTGTAGTTTTAAATAATTATATTCTTTTTTTGATTTTTAGTTTGAAATGATTTTGTTATATGTTGTTTATCTTTTATTTCATTTTTTTGATTTCAAGTTATTAAAAAAGTTTTCATTGACAATGGTTAGCAATGTCTGAATTTGAAAATGTTTACTTCCTATGTATGCATTAGTATACATAGTTGTTTATATTGCTTAGTATACATAGTTGTTTATATTGCTTAGTATACATAGTTGTTTATATTGCATAACATTAAAAATTTTAAAATTAAAAAAAGTTTAAAATTAAAAAAATGAATTTTTTAAAATCAGTGAAATGCATAGAAAAAAAAAACTTTATTTTTTTTTAACATTACGCACAACTAAAAAAATGATCCAATAATTCTAAAAATTGGTATGTATACTTAAAATGAATCATTATTAAAAGAACATAAGATATAATTATATAAGTTAAATAATAACTTGCTATAATTTGATAAGCTTTCATGTTCTTCGTGAAATAAATCATACACATAAAAATAAATCACAAAAAATATTTTATTAAATTTCTTTTTCTTCCAATTTTAGTGATTGATATCTTTAAATTAAAACTTTAGAAAATGGAAAACAGAAAAAAAATTATAAATACAAGTTGTGTAATTAAAATGAATTTTTTTTTTATAAATTCTTCAAAATCATGACATTGAAGACTTCTGCATCTTATTCTAATTAGACTTCAATCCTCCCTCCCCTCTTGCAAGGGTCATTGGAGAATAAGAAGCTGGTGCCATGGTTATGATGCCAACCCTCTACATTTCCCCCTCAGCTCTAAATGAGAAATAAATATTCAATGTGAATTATTCTCTTGAATTCAAAGAATGGGAATTTTTTAAAAAGCTCTTATTCTTTGTGTTGTGTTTTGTTAATATTATTGAAAATTCGATGCAATTCAAATGAAAGAAAATAAAACAAAATATGTTTATACTAAAGATTTTTAATAAAAATGTTACATGAACAGACTATTCACAACACGTTGCCACTGCATTTAAGGGAACAAAATTTTGGACTTACATTTATACAATTCTTACATATTCCCAATAAATAATAAACAGACTGAAAGCACAAGAAGTCAACAATTTTCATTTACTACAATAATACTTACTAAATATATACAGTGACCTCTCACTTATACGCGATACACAGTAATTATTTTTCAGCACCAGTTTCTTTTTAAAATAATTTTCTTCTTATTTAATCGCAGAATTTATAAATCAAATTTTACTGTTTTAAAATAGTGGTATGAAAAAGTAATTACAGAACACCACGTATAAATGAGAGGTCACTGTATATATATATACCTTAAAGGATTAATAAGTCATTTAATGGCAAACTTAAAAAGTACAGAATAATTTAAATACCCTAATTTCCTGCCTATAATCTGCATTGGCGTATAATCCACAGGTGTCAATTTCATGATATTTTGAAAAAAACTATATATATAATCTTCAGGTGAAATTCTCACTTTAAAAAAATTCACAAGATCTACAGGACTAACATTCAGCCAGAAGGGAAAAATATTTTATCTAGTGTAAAATATTTTAATTTTTAACTTTTATATTTAATATAACATTTGATAAATAAATATTAAATAAAAAATTGAAAATTCAGTACAAAGGTATTTGCAATTCTATTACACATAAGTTAGTATAAATTTAGAAGATTTACAATATTTAGTATAGAAATTATAATTAAGTTAATTACTTAAATGTATGTTTAGATAAAATATAAAATCTTTGTACTAGTGTTTTTTGTCTTATTTTTATTTTAATATGATTCGGTCGGATGCTTTTAACATCTGCAGTGATGGCGCCATCTATCGAACTATGAGAGAAATATCGAAAATCAAGCAAGCATCCTCCCAGAATACAGTAATAATATATTTCCTGACAAAAAATATAGGGCTTAGATGCTTTACACTCACGCTAAAAAAAATAAAAAATTAATCGATTAAAAAAAAGAAAAAAGTCGCCAAACTTTGGGGACTGTTTTTCTTTTATGGCAACCCGACTATTAAGCTTGTATTTAGTTACTGTAGTAGCTTGGCGCAGTCTTGGAAATCGCGCCAACCAAACAGTCGCCAATCTTTTGTTTACATTTTAGCGTCAGTGTAACACATCTGTTCCAGATATACCAAACAAAATGTTTTAATTTAATCAAAGAATTTCATTTAATAACTAACACAGATTTAACAAGTCACTGTTTTTAATTTAATATTTATTTAAAAATTATAATAATGAAAATAGAAACTTACCCATTACGTTACATCACAAACTTATATGGCAAAAATATAAACAATACTTAATAATTTATTATATAGAAGATGTTAAAAATCGGATACTCTTAATAATAACATAATTTATTGAAATCCATCAAAATCAGTACAGAAAAAATAAGAAACAAAAAGATGTTTTAATTTAATGAAAGGACTTCATTTAAAAATTAACACAGATTTAATAAGTTGTAAGGCAGTGCATCTGTTGATTTTTAAGAAAGTTATTTGTAAATTTCCTCCAAAAAAAAAAAAAAAAAAAAAAAAAAAAAAAAAACATGCCGGCATATAATCCACATAACAAGAAAAATAAAGTTTTTTAATATATAACGATTACTGCAGATTATAGGCAGGAAATTAGAGCACATTTGAAAATAAAATCTCAATATCTTCAAGTCATATCAGTTGATTGAAAAATTAAACAAGAAATAAAAAACTGCAATTGCAGATGTTTTACAGATAGCACCAGACCACAAACACAGGCAAGAATTGAGAAATGCTTGAGGTCATGTTACTTGTTCTTGTTACACAATGTTTTTATCTCATTTTTTGTTTTCTTAATATCAGAGGTATCGTTTCTTAGTTGTTTCCTTTGGTTCATCACAAAAATTAAAAAATTAACCTAAAAAAATTATTTGTAATTTTATCCTTTGGAAAAATTATCACATCTGTTTCTTCTCATCATTATGAAAAGAAATGTGTAATCTCACAACATTAGTATCACCTCTTAATTTTTTGTGTTCATTAACATTTAATTTCCTTAGTGCACTTAATATATTCTTTGGTAGTGAACTTTTTTTAAAAAGATGATGCTAAGCTTAAAGAAACAAGAATAAAAAGTTTTAGATCAGTAAATGATCCAACAGTAAAAGATGTGTAAACAAAAATTTCCACTTTTTAACAAATGCCACTGACATTATTGGATTACATAATTATTTTATTGACAATTTTAACATTGCCTGCACCTGCGTGGCTTTTTTGACCACACTGCTTTGAAATCGCAGTTCAAGAATGTGTTTCGTTGTTGCTTTTAACATAATTCTACATCTTTGCACCTTTTTCTTAGCTGGATTACTGCCATCATTATCTAAAGTTTTTCAGTTATCATATGCATAAATTAAGTCATCAATAAGTGGAAAGAACTTCACAAATTTATTTTTATTATCTTCAAACATTTCTCTTTTTGAACCCCAGACTGTAAGCAATCCTCTCTCTTGAATTGCCTGTTTAAATTTTATCATTCCATCCTTTGATGGCATAGAGAGCGGAATACAGAATTTGAGTAAATCCCACTCCTCACAATAAATCAGATAATCACAAAATATTTTACCCTTATTACTGAAAATGAGATTTTCTCTTTTGGCAAGGGTTATATCTTCAAAAATGAATTTGATGTTCTGATTGCCTTTAATGTCCTGCAGCAAATATAATATATCAAGAAATTCATCATCCTTTATAGTGTGGATTTTTTGAGCATCAGACATTAGCTGCCAAACATCCTGAAATAGCTTTTGATAATTGTAATCCTTAAAGCCCTGATCTATTTTAATGATAATTCTTTTCAAAATCTCATTACTATTAGGGAGAAAACTGATCACGCGACTTGCTGTTTTTAAAAATAAATTTTGCCATGGCCAATTTAAAAGACCTTGTAATGTTTGAATAGGGCACTTTTTAAATAGTTGTAGTTGCTGTTCATCACTTATTTGTGACAATAAAAAACAAAAAATCTCATTAATGTATTCTCTAGGATAAAAATAACAGCCCATAAAATTTGGTAATTGCTGCTGAGCTGCCCGTATTGCTGTCTTCAAGACATCATCCAAACAACCTTTCTTTTTGATTAGATTTTTCAAAAAATATTCAGTTGCCGCTATATTACCAGTTTCTGCTGCACACTCAAGCATATACGAGTCAGTAAATGTAATGGGATTTAATCTTCCAATCATGGTGTCTGTGCTACCTTCTTTTTCTCTTATATATTGCCCTCAAAATCTCAGTAAATCGCCTCCAAAAAAGTTTACAGTATTTTCTTCCTTATAAAAAGATATTTTGTGTCTTTCAGGTAATTTGTACCACAGTCCTGGAACAGCATCCTCTAAACAATAATTGCAAGCCAATTTATAGCGTACAGTAATATCTATAGCCTCATCTTTGATTAACACTTCAGCTATTTTCTTTCTATCAAGTGTACCATGTGGTGTCCAGCAAAGATTATTCAGTAGGTCTAAATGAAAACTACAGATTTCGAAATGGTACTCGATCCATCTTAATATTTGTATGCTTATTGGTTGAATATAAACTAATAGTTTCTCTTTCAAAGATGTTGGTATTGTAAGATCTGGAACCTTCTTTCTTACGATGTTTTCAATCTCCTTCCATTCTTCTCTTTCATAACAATTACCATCTGGAGAAGAGAATCTACTAGATACTCCTGGCATTGGTAGAAAATTCTCAAATTTTTTCACCAAATCCCTAACATCATGTTGTTGAAACAGGGTTGCTGTTACCTGAACAAGAGCAAGGTGCTCAAGTGATGGATTTATAATGAAATTCATCATCAACTCAAATGAAAAATTCAATATGTGATAAAATTTCACCTATACATAAAATAAACTTTAAAAAGCCTTATGAAGTCTAGTACAAAATAAAAAAAATTAACAATCTACGTTTGTGTTATATTATTATGTTACATAATTATACCTCAAGATAGTTTGTAATACATATACTACTGCATTAGTAGTTTCTTAAATAATTCAGATACTTTACTTCACCATTTAAAATTGCCAAAATGGATAATAGCACTGAAGGAAGACATCTTTTCTCTTATAAAATCATGTGACAAACAGAGGTATATAAAACAGTTTTTGGGAGGGTAGCTTTGAGTTAAAAAATGTTCATGTATAGCTAAGTTGTAAGTGCTATTTGACCATCATTATCTAAACAATGTCCAATTTCAAATAATGCATCTTAGCTGATATTTGGCTGAGAACTGTATTAAATGAGAAAAGTGAAAAGCACAATCAGGTTGATGAGAAAGAACAGAGTTACTTCCTTGATCACTTATTCAGGCAATACTGGGATATTAATTAGAAACCTACAAGAAAAAAAGTTATATGAATATAAAATACTGCAATATAAAGGAAATTATAGTTATTTTGTATAAATTAATTGTATAGCAGAATCTAATTGTATAAAATCAGCAGGAATTGTATATTTGTTTGAATTAAATGAAAAATTACCATGTTAACCTTTATAAGAGAACTTTAGTACTACACAAAATAATGAGGCATGATCAAATTTAAATAAATTCTACAAACAATTTCATCTAAAATAAGCAAAATTTACTAACAGCAAGTTGCTGGAACACACCTGTGAATTGAAGATATTTTTGCTTTTGATAAAATGACCACCGTTTGCCTGGATAATTTTAGGAAAGTTTGTCTTTTGAGCATAGGTTGTTTCTGGGATTTGATACAAAAAAAAAAGGGGGGGGGGGGGTAATAAACATGAAAATTCTGTTTAAAAAACAAAAAGTTATTTTTAAATTCTAAAATTATCTTTAATGTTAATAGCACCTCAGAATTAGGCTCTCTTAAATTTAGTTATTTATCTTTTAAAAAATATATTGTTTTATATTTGCTTGTAATTTCCTTTATCTTTTTTTAAAATGCAATTTGCTTCATAATTCTCCTTATGTTCTGTGTTCTACTGATTGGGCAATGCACTTTTGTGATATGCTGATGCCTCCTGCTTTCCTATTGGCTGTTTTCTCTAAGTTATCCTTTACCCTTCCATTTTCCTTCGGTCTTGTGTGCCTGCCTTACGAGTGGAGGCATGTCTTTTTTGTGCCTGATTAAGAATGAAACTTATTTTTGCTTGCACTTTTTATTTGAAAACAGAAACACATGTTATTTCATGAACTGAGATGTTTACTGTTTAATGTAAAGGTTAAAATTCAATATTTGTACTAGTAGCCAGTGGTTGGTAGAGGCTGTATGTTTAGTAGCTACTGCTGTCAAGTTAGTGGCTACTTATTACCATGGTTTGTTGATTTAAATAGTTTTACAGGTAATATTTAAAAAAATATGAATAATACAGAGACATGGTTTTAAGTATATAAAAATAAAATTATCACAGTGGTAGATTACTTTCCCCAACAATAACATATCTTAGTTTTATTTCATGATTGTTTGCCAAAAATCAGTTTTATTTTGTGGTTCCTTTCTGAAAATTGTGGTTTTATTACGCGATCATTTGACTAAAATCGTGTTTTTATTTTGTGATCATCTGATGAAAATAGCACAAAATATAATAAAAAAATATTATCAGTGCGATTACCTGATAAAAATTGTTGTATTTTGCTGTCTCTTGATAAAAATCGCAGTTTTATTTTGAGATTGTTTGACAAAATTAACGATTTTATTTCTCAATCGTTTGACGAAACTCATGGTTTTATTTATTTCATGATCTTTTTATGAAAATCATTTTTTTGCAATCGTTTGCCAAAAATTTCAGTTTTATTTCAGGGTCAATTGCTGAAAATAGCTATTTTACTTCACAGTCGTTTACCGAAAATCGGGGTTTTATTTCGCAATCGTTTGATGAAAATACTTTTTTTTTTCTTCCTGAGATCACGAAAACTGCTGACGAAAATTGCGATTGTTTTCTGCAGAAATTGTTGATTCTGTTTTTTCTTTTAATTTAATAAGCAGAAATCTGCCTTTCGGCGGAAAAGTGGCACCTGTGGAAACAAAATGGCACTAAGAAAACAGATGTACTGAATTAAAAATAGAAATTGCCACTTTGGTGATCGCATAAAGTCGCCAATTTTTTACATTCAGTCGCCCTATGGCAACTGAGAATTTTAACCTTTAGTTTCATGGTATTAAAACTACAATGAAGCCTGTGTCAAAGACCACTTCTCATAAACACCATTTATTTCTTTTGTTTAATTTTTGGCTATAGGTTCAATGTTAATTTTTACTTCATTAAAAGACCACTATACACACTCTTTCTCTGTGTGAAAGACCACTTTTCAGTCAAAGGTTAGGATTACTTCCCTTTGCCTTGGGAAATCTCTAAATTCTACTTTTCTTCATAAAACCCATTCATCTAGCTGGTAGGAGAAAGGCTATAGTCTCTATTCCTGGAATTAGACAAGTGACAGACATCCTGTGAAATGCAGGAGTATTTTTCACAGAGAAGGGATGGACAAGATTCCAGTTTTATTTCAATTCTGTTGCTTTTCTCGCAGTTTGTCATTCTTGTTATCACCTCTGTTTGGTTCAACCACGGCCTAACTCGATTTTTCTCCTTCCCTTTATACGGCCGTAACAAAAGGTCATTTTCCCTTTGTTCAAGAGGAATCAGAGTTCTTCCTCGGAGGAACGTAGGTGGCGCTATTACTTACCATTACTAATGGAGAATTTCCTTATCTTCACGTTTCGTTCGTCAAAACTATTTAGGAATTGAGATATATCCGAGACTAATAATAAACCCTTTATGGGAATGTGACTTAAACGAGCATAAATAAATATATGCTCATTAATATGTGCAAAATGCTTGCCCATCATTAAAAAAAATATCGCAAGGTATTTTACAAATGAAGCCAATTTATCTGCATATAAGAACTCTTTATCAAGAAAAATTTTAAAGTTTACTTAATTTTATAATATTTATTGTATATTTATTTCACTGTAAAAATTATCAGTGTTTAAAGTCTAATCAAGAAATAGAGTCTGAATAGATTTATGAATTTATATTTTAAAAATCTGAAAAAATATTCTGTAATTTCTGTAACCAATATTCTAAAATTTCTACAAAAACTATTCTCTCATAAATGGAGTAACATAATGCTACAACAAAAAAAAAAAAAAAAAAAAAAAAAAAAAAAAACTTGTTCATTCTCTAAAATAATAAAACCTGTAAAAATTATTATGAATTTGTTAAATAATCCATGTTTTGAGAGAAAAAAAAGCGATATGAGTTGATTGCCGGATATTGGCGAAATAGGTTTTCTTATTCTGTTGATATTATGAAACATGAAAGTATATTTTTATTTTTATATACATACTTTTATACCATGACTTTCCAGAATTAGAATATAATATTTAATTTTATATGCAATTCTATTATATTTCTATATGCTTATATATTTCAGATCAGTACCTATAATGGTTAAATTTATTAAATATTGTTTTGAATGTACACATATATACATATATTTTAAATAATTAAGAATCGTGTAAAAATAATCCATTATTTTAGAAAAAAATATTCGATATGAGTTCATTGCCGGATATTGACGAAGTTTCTTAATTTTCTTACTATTGTGAAACTAGTAAATATTTTTTTAATTTTTTGCTGTGTATTTTACACTCAGAATTATCAATGTTTCAAGTAATCAAGAATTTAAATGTATATAAATATATAAATTTACTTATAATGTTTGTTTTGCATTTTATAGTAGCGTGTTATTTAAACTATTTTTAATTGCTTAAAGCATTGTATTTATTTATTTTATCTCTAAATCTTTTAGTTTTTCCTGTTTGTAGTAAAGAAAACGCCGAAGTAAAAGATAGATATGTTACATATAATGCTTATATATTTCAGATCATTACCTATAATGATTAAATTTATTGAAAATTGTTTTGAATACATAGAAATACATAAAAATATATACATATTTTAAATAATTAAGAATCGTGTAAAAGTAATACATGTTTTGAGAAAAAAAAATTCGATATGAGTTCATTGCCGGATATTGGCGAACTTGCTTAATTTTCTTACTACTATTATGAAACTAGTAATTATTTTTTAAATTTTTTACTGTGTATTTTACGCTCAGAAGTATCAATGTTTCAAGTAATCAAGAATTTAAATGTATATAAATATATAAATTTACTTATAATATTTGTTTTGCATTTTATAGTAGCATGTTATTTAGACTATTTTTAATTGCTTAAAGCATTGTATTTATTTATTTTATCTCTAAATCTTTTAGTTTTTCCTGTTTGTAGTAAAGAAAACGCCGAAACAAAAGATACATATGTTATATATACCTTTTATAATGAATATATTGCAAAGATTCTTGTATTTTTATGTATAGAAGTAGCCTTATAAGCATTATTTATGGTAAGTATATCGCGCCATCTACCGGCGAAAGTAGCCCTTTACGATTCCGAAACTAAGGGCTGATTGTGAAGGCCGTATGAGGGGAGAAAGAATCGAGTTTGGCCGTGGTTCAACAGTGGAAAGCAACACAGCAGCATATTCACGTTAAAGTGCATCCTATTGTGTTTTTCTTGCTGTGTGTTTAGTAATTTGATGATATCTCAGAGTTCACTTTAGAAGACAAAGCGAAATTTTTAAGAACATCAGAGAGGAAATTAGCAACACAGTTTAACTGTAGCAAAACTGAAATATAACATTGAAAAGCAAAATCTGTTAAAAGAATATGAGGAATTCATATCTTGTGCAAGTTAAAGAAATCATTAGTGAGCTAAATGAAATTGTATTGACTTTCCATCAATAAACTAATAGAAATTTCAATAACTGTTAAAGATGATACTTAAATAAATTTGTTTAAAGATATCAATAAATGCTTAGATACAAAAATCGTTAATGAGAAATTCTTAAAACCAAAACAATTAGTAAAAAATCAATCCTCTAAACTACAATCTCCCTCTCCATCCAAAATTTATGTCCCTCCCCCTTAGCAGATGAATTTTTTAATCTTTAAAACTGTTTATATAACAAAAAAGATCATGCTGTATTTGTTGCTGTCTACTAACAAGAAATAAATCAGCCATTTAAATTATCTCTTTACCAAGATGTCTGCTTCTGCCTTCAACCAAACAAAAAAATCTTTAAAACACTCTACTTAAAAAACATATTCTGTCCTATATGTTTCTCTCTAGTAACAATAAGTAAATAATCAATCATCAAGCAGCACGGTCATTCTGCCAAGCCAAGCTGAAAAAAAAAAAAAAAAAAAACTTAGCCCTCCAAGTGAATAAACAAACGCCAAGGACCAAACTACAGATTGCTAAGTTGCAACTTCTCAATGTTAAATTGACCAAAAAGGCCAGCGTAAAATGTCTATCAAAGGAACAAAGCATCGCAGAAAAACAAAAAAACTAGAAGAATCTAATAAAGACGTTCTTCAATTTAAGACCAAATTACCAAATTCATCTTCATAAGTGAATTATAAACAAAGATATAAATTTTTTTTTATGTCAAAATACGTAAAATGATCCCCTTATTTCTTCGTTAAACTTATTTTTTCAAACAACCTAGAGATTTAACTAATGGAGAGAAAAAAGTGTGAATAGAATTTTTGGACAGAAAATTTCTTAAACTAGATTTTTTTATAAAGTTCAATTAAAAGAAAAAGAAAATTTCTATCCTAAATTAGCAAAAACATGTTAGTTAACTGTACAATTAACAAAATTCACCAAAAACATCGATAAAAAATGTTGGGCAAGCTCATTAAAAAAAAAAAAATGAACTAACTCAAGTTCAACTTTTCAAAAATGAGGAGTTCTCTCTCAAATTCAAAATTTATGAAACAAGCTCGCTCAAACTCAACTTTTAAAAAGAGCAAAGTTCACTAAGAAACTCACTTTTTAAAGAAAAAAACGTAAATAAATAAGAAAATTGAAAAATATATTTTGTATAATTTTATTAACTTATCATAGTGATGTCAAAATCTCTTTAATTAAATTTGGTATTGGGACAATTGGCATTGGGTCTTAAACTAGTTAGGTGTAATAAAATATTGTAATTAATATAATTAATTTCTGCCAATTAATATTAAACTCTATAATACTGGATGGGCTTTTAGCGTTAAATTCTCAGGCTAATTTTCTCTTCAAAGTGTGACTTACCATTAAAAACATTACAGTATATCTTTTGATTACATTTTTTTAAAGGAATTGGTCAGTGAGATCAGAAATTCCCTTAGAAGAAATCCAGAAATTCACGCTAATGTTAAACTTAATAATGCATTCTTATTTTTTATTTTTTTTTAAATCTCAGAAAATTAATATTTTCTTTTCTCGATATTCTGGTTAAAGATTGTCTCTATTATTTTTTTTACTTTACAATTTTTTTTTAATAAGTGCTTAATTTTATTTTAAGTCATAGGCGTAGTCAACTTCTTGTACTGGAGGGGGAAGAGATTTTTAACTTGAAACTTCTTTGCTAAAAACAATTCCCTCATACATATATACATACACACAAATGCAGAAATATGTGCGTGTGTGTCTATGTATGTATAGTTAGTATTCGAGTATAAAAAAAATGTAACATATAAGCTTGTCTGTGTAATAAATTCATTAAAAAAACAGGGTTTGTAAATAAATTTTCAAAAATATTAAAATTATCTGATATTTTTAATTATCCAATTAATTTGTAGGTTACATTTTATAAATGTTAAACAATTTGTAACATGCTACAATCTATGTGCCAGTTTTAGGGATGAAATGAAATGCATTAGTTTCTAAAATTTTAAACTAAATAAACGAAATTTTTTTTAATAAAACACTTTTTATTCTTTTTTGTTTTATTTTTTAGGACTGACATATTTGAAGCAATAATTCACTAGTTTATATCTATCCTTTTCAACTTATACTTGAGATTTTGCTTTATGCTTTTAATTTTTTTAATTCTGTTAAAAACTAGATCGTGTGAAAAAAAAAAAATGAAAGGGAGGGTAAAGTGAATTATCCACCACTGCTTGGCGTCAGTTTCTGTTGGCGTGCTAGCGCGCGCGCGATAGCGGACTGAGTCTTGCAACCCTCGTCATTCCTCCCGTGGAGATTTCTTTTCGTTTGATCGATAAATGCTCCAAGAGTATCTTGTTTTCGCGCATGCTCAATTCGATCTTTTGTTTTCGCCTGTTTCATTGGACGAAAAGAGGAACTTTCTGGAAGAAATTTTTAGTTTTGTTCGTTAGCACGTTAGCAGCGTCCTTTTTAGAATTTGAATTCCGTTCTCTCGCGGGAGCATTTTAAAAACGCGATTGATCTTTATAATTAAAACTTTCGTTTTAATTTAAATGTGATATGTGTCTAGTATACTTCTTTAAAAACGCTCATTTATTAAATATTTTTAAATTAAAAAGTTTGTTTTTTATTCTACAGTAGGCGATATAAATATAACTTTTGTCCGTATAGCAGTTGCTTTGAATGCAATTTAGTTTGAATTTAGTTATGTTTAACAGTAAAAAATGATTATTTGCTATCAAAGCTGTATAAGATTCTTAAAAAACCTCTTAATTTACGTTTCCTAATTTAAAAAAAAAAAACAGTTTGTTTTGTAAGTAAATGTGTGTTATTTTCTTTTGTCTTTTGACCATTTTTCAATGTTATTTGAAATTTATCCTTGTTTTATGCAATATGATTACCGGGGGGTTCAGGGGGGCAGAGCCCCCCTGACAAAAAAGTAAAAAGAAAAAATTGACACCCCCCTTCCCCTCCAAATTCTATAGAAAAATATTATCGTTATTTTTAAAGCTTTCTAGGTAAGTGAGATCATTGGTTTTTTCTTTTATTTTTCATAAAATGTATGTTTTTCAAGACTTAATTTTCTTGTTATTTTGCTGTTCAATGATTTAAATTATGTATTTTTGCTTTTATTTTGGTTCTCGCAATTTCAATTTGCGTGTTTTTTGGAATACTCCGCACAATAAATTTTTTTTAAACACAAAATCTGTGTTTTTAAAAACGTTATTTTGACATTATTTTGCTTTTAAATGTTTTAAAGTAAGTATTTTTGCTTTATTTTGATTGTCGCCATTTCAATTTGCGCACTTTTGCGTGTTGTCTTCTGGAGGTTGCCACTCCAGGAGACAACACGCAAAAACGCGCCAATTTGGCGAATTTTTGAAAGTGCGCCAAGCAGTGGTGAACCCTTCACTCGCACCGAAAGGGAAAAAAAACCGATACTTGGAAAATGATACTATTTTTCTTATTTTCTTCAATAATAAGTTAAAATGACTACAGTTTTTTAAATGAAATTCAAAAGTTATTTGTAATCCCTTGTTCATATAGGATTTATTTTAACGGTATTCTTGCTTATACAATAAAATCCATGAGAAAATATGACAAATTCGCACTCACAAATATGTACATTAAATTTTATATGAGGTAAAATTTTATTATGTCAGAACTGTACAAAAACAGAATTGCATATGCATGTAAAATATTCATTGCATATAATTGTATTTGAAAAATTAAATTAGAAGGTATTAGATAGAAACAACACCTGAAATCTGATCTCCCAAAATTTACTTTGAACAACACGCAAAAAAGCAATCTTACACCTCAGTCCAATCCAAACAACATAGATTATGTATGTAACATTTTAAGACAATAACCAAAATATGTGATGCCAAATATACTATATTATACCAAAATATGAGGAAAGAAAGTTTAATTTGGTTTAATATCAACTCGCACAGACACAAAAAATAGAAGGCTAAAATTTTACATTTGTGGTCTTCAGGACCCGAAAAAGTACAAAGAAAAATAAAAGTGAAAAGGTCACTATTTCAGCAATAATTCTGTTCTTACGGCTTCGACAAAAAAAAAAAAAAAAAAAAAAAAAAAAAAATTATAATTTACACACTAATTATTTTACAATTTTGGGTCCAGCAGACCCAAAAAATTCAAATATTGAAATCTAAAAAAGAAAAAATGGAAATTTTACTATTTCGGATCCTGCGTTCTCAGGAAAGAATCTGCAAAAATGTTAAAATTTTGGAGTTATTTATGTCCCCCAGACCTGAAAAATTCCAATGTAAAGGCAGAAAAATAAAGGTGAAAGTTTTACTATTTTGGAAATAATTCAGTTCCTGCAGATTTGAAAGAAAAGGTGAATTTTACGTTTTCCGCATTAATTTTATTATTTTGTGTCCTGTAGACCCGAATATAAAAAGATAACTGAAATTTAACTACCGTAAAATCCTGTTAATCCGCGCCCTCCCCCCTAAACGTGATGGAAAATCTTAAAATAATTAACGCGCTTACACGGTATTAAAATTGTAGTATATGATATTTATGGGTGGTAGTTGGGGGGGGGGGGGCTAATGGCCGATTGTCGCAAAGTATGCATTATTTTAATAAAATGACAAAGGAAAAACATTTTGAAAAAAAAAAATTATATACAAAATACAAAAAAAAAAATAACTTCACAATTAATGGCAATTTCAGATTATAGAAAATTCTGGATTTCAGAAGCCTTGAAACTGGAATGCATTTAGATAAAATAATAACACTAATATCTGTCATTAATATGGTAACAAAAAAATAAAAGGAACTTAATAATTTAAAATAATTAAAAAACACTGAGAAATTGCAGTTGAAAATGCCCTGAAATACTTTCTAGAACTAGTAACATTTTATGTGGTGTCACCATCTGTTGTAAATAGGGAGATTAAATAATAGTTTGTTTTTTTAAAATCATGATTCGTATCTATAAATGCTAAATAAATAGTAGAACGAATTGGTAGTTTTGCCAAATTTTTAAAACGAAAAACATTGTTACCACAAAGATAGCACAAAATACGCTACAAATTCGGAAATTTCTTTTGCCGGAAGGCGCTTTCTCGGGATTTTTTGAAGTGGGAGGGGGGCACTTAATCGAGAAGGGCGGATTAACTGGATTTTACGGTATATCATCATTTTGAGTACTGCCAACTTACGACAAAAAATTACAAATTCACATTATATTGCATATGGGAAAAAAAAAAAGTGCAGAAAATTTATAATTTTGGCTCCATTACTCCTGGTACCACAGACCGGAAGAATCAGAGGGAAAATAAAGAAAGAAAGGTGCATTAAAATGATAATCCAGGTTCTGTAGACTTCAAAAAACAGCAGAAATTTACAATTTTCGCATTACATCATGTTCCCAAAAAACTGAGAGAAAGTACTATATACTAAATAAAAAATATCTACTAAAGTTTTCATCTACATTATACATAAAACACGCGTACACTAAAATACTACAAGATGAACAAGACAGCAACTGAACTGGATCGGTGTCTTTCTTTTCTTCTACAAAAAGGTTGCTTGTTATGAACATCAATTTGGCAAGATGTGGCTTACAGTTTTTCATTTTTTTCAGATTTTGCAAATGAATCAGGTGTGCAAGGTGAAAATGCAATATTTTCATTTTAGACAAATTTCCCTGATGTTCGAGTATTTTTAAGAAATTCCATGACTTTTCCAGATTGATAAACCTCCCTGATTCCCAGAATCTGTACCCACCCTGTCAAATCAAAATTCGATAAAGAATTTCTTTTCTTAACTTGTAAGCATAGATTTTCTTGTTTTCCACTTTATTTCAAATCAAAATTCAATAAAGAACTTCTTTTCTTAATTTGTAAGCATAGATTTTCTTGTTTCTACTTTATTACCATACTATCGTATTTATTTATCCTACATTTCTGGAGATGTTGGCATTGATGCTTTAGTATGTGGCAAAAAGAAAAAGAAATCAATTTTAAGTAATTGAATTTATTTCGCAAATATAAAACTTATAAAGAAAATAACCATTTTTTTAAACATTCATTATTCTGATGCCAAATAAAAGATCTAAATTTTAATAATTTGCATATGAACAAAGTCAATTTTAAATGTTTTTGTATATGCACAGAGAAACAGTTCCTTATATTATATAAATAACAAATGGTAAATTTAGAAAGTTTCATTATTTATTGGGACTTTTAAAAAGTAAATGCAGTTCTACTGTGGACTACATAAAAGCTATAAAAACATATGCTAGCACAGGGGCTTTCTAAACTTTCTTGAGGGGAGAGGGGAATTTTTTTTTATTTTGTTCTGTGCAGCTGAGAAGCAACCAATACAGTTTTGTTATCACATGTATATTTTAAAAATCAAAATACTTATTAAATGATAAATGTGTCTCATTTGAAGAATATTGCAATAGCAAGTTTTTTGGAAAATATTTTTGATAATTATTAATTTATGTGCTTAATGCAATCTGACAGTTATTTAACATTTTCTGATTTTTTTCGTGTCTGACATGTGATGACAGTTAATTCCAAAATATCCAACTCCTTGGGAGGGGGCACTTCCCCAAATAGTTCTTCCAAAATGTCACCACTATGTTAATTGTTATCCAAATCAATAATAAACTTTAACGTCAGATATTTAAAGTTTATTTCGATTATTGATGTGAAACAGAGGCAGATTCAATACGTTCACTGATGAATTTTAACCATTCGTTTATCAGGACGAGAAAATAAATGTATAAATAAAAAACATATATGCGAGAAATATGGTTCAGTTTTATTTCATTTTAGGTTTTATATTATAGTAAAATTAGTTTAACATAAATGCTGACATTTACAAAGTAGATTGAGAAGGATTGTATAGTGTAAGCCTCAGTGCAATGTTTCACCCAATTACTTAATTTCGTCATCTTTTCATTAACGTTAGACAACCTGCAAGACTAGTAATATATATATATATATATATATATGATCAGATTTTTTTTTTTTTTTAGGCATAAAATAGCGAATCTGCGGGAAATCTCATGGCTGTTAAAAATTTCAGTTTGTAAAGTACATTATATTAATAAATATAATTAACAAAAGCACATTACATAAAAAATATTAATAACATTAAAGAAATCAGTTTAAAAAAAAATACCTTATCAAACAAGTCCACAAACACAAGCCTCTGCTGAACTGACAATGACAAAAACTGAGGGAGGAACTGAAGCCACAATTTATTGGGAATTCAAGCGCTCGAATACGCCATCTGGCGGAAAAAAGTTATAACTTCTCCCTTCAGGAAAATCCCTTGCAATCCCATTGCGTTACATGTATTTTTAATTTGTTCATAATGATTATTTTTATGCACAATTTCAGATTTCATGTGCTATTTGTGTTCTCTGTTTATATGTCAAAGTAAAAACTATCCTAATTTGAATATCTAACACTTTTAAACGCGTTTACAATAAATAATGGTTTCAATGGCACTTTAGCATTAGTTAAAGGGCCAATTTTCCTGTACCGAAGGCTGCAATCAGCGCCTCAGGCCGTTTTAAGCACGGTTACAAATAAACTGTCATTTTCACTGTTTGGGTGGCAGAAACTTCGTTGTTCTTCGTTTGTTAGCATTGAAAGCTATAGCAATTTTTTCAATATAATGTCTTTTTTATCCGACCGCGATTATTTCCAGTAAACTGCAGACTTGTCTGACTATGTTACATCTTTATCTGATGCTTCCCTCTGCACCCCCCCCCCCCAGCCTGTAAAATAATTTAAAATCCGTAATTTTGTTTTATTTCAATAGCATAAAAATTCCGCCCTATTTGTTACTGGCTAGTGATAATAAATCAATAATCAATCAAGTACATTACCCCCCTCTCACCAAAAATTTATGCTTCCCCCTTTCGCGCCCCCTCTCCATCGTACGGAGTTCCACATGTTCAAATTCTTTATTTAAAAAATTCTGTCCTGTTTGATTCTCACTAATAACAATAAATAAATAATAATCTAAATTAACCCGATCTCCAACCTCCCAAATTTACGCTTCTTCCCTTGCCCCCCCCCCCCCCCGCCTCCCCCAACAAACAAAGAAGTTGTAATCATTTTAAAATCTTTGATTTTATATAAAAATATTTTGTCTTATTTGTTGCTCTCCAGTGACAATAAATAAATACAGTCGAACCTCGTTAACACGAAATTGAAGGGACTGCGAATTTTTTTCGTGTTATCCGAAATTTCGTGTTAACCGTCATAATAGTGGCGCGATCTATGTTAGATATAAAAACTAAATAAATTAACCTACAAATATATGCCTGCTCATAAAATCATTAATTAATAAGAAATAGACAATTTCATTAACAAGTAATCATCATTTTTTAGGCAATAAGTTTATTTACTTGCTAATAATTTTTTTAAATAGTCCGTTATTGACTTTTGCTTCAATTTTTGTGAAGTAGTTTTTTTAGGAACGTGTGGACTTTTTTATCAAATTTGTCCAATGTTCGGGAAGCATCCTCTTGTTCCATAAAGAAACGTTGTACAGTTTTCAATGCTGTGGTAGATTCATTTAATATGACACTAAACTTTTCTGTTCTGTGTCAGTTTCATTATTCTCGTCCGACACTTCAATGTTGTCATCCTTTTTTCAGCAATTATTTCTTCGTCTGTCATCACATCCGAAGTCAGCACATCTTCATCTATGCAAATGTACTCGGATAAAATTTCCCGTTTTTTGACTACATATCTATGACGCTCTTTAAATCTTGTCAATCATCCGTTAGAACATATGAACTCTCATCGAGAGCATCAGCAAAAGCCTTTGCTTTCTCCTGCAAAAGATAAAACAATGTTCTGGCTTCTTGCTTCTTTTATCCACCGCAAGTGAGCAATTTCAATTTATGCATTCTTTCTTCTACACAGTCGTTTTCTTACTGGCTTGATTTGACTCACAGCTAGAGTTGCAAAGGATGGAAAAAACCGGGTTTTTTAGGAGGGAAATATTAAAAATTCCGAGGAGTTTTCAGAAAGTTTTAGACATGGAATTTTTTAATTTGTAAACAAAATGCTTTTTAGAAATATGAACAAAACCAATAATATAAATATAGAAATATAGCATAGTTTGCATAAAAACTAACAAAATACATGGTTAAGCTGCAGAAATATAAAGGAAGATAAATTAAATTATCATAAGTTCATATTTTAATCGTGGGTAAGTAAAAAGTGCGAGAGGCAGATGACAGATTCATCTTGTGTTACATGAATCTAAACATCACACCTGTTCTTCTATTCAGAAAATTTAACAAAAATGAAAACGAATAAAACTAAAATAAATCAATGCAAAAATACATTAAGTCACAAAAAAATTAGTATAGAGCATGCCTGAAAAATAAATATGCCAACTAATAAAAATTAAGCAATTTTGATATTTAAAGAAACATTCAAATCTTTACAAATTCATAGCCGCCATTGTTGTAAAGCAAATGAGTTTTAATAAACTAAAGTTTTGCGAATTCATAATGAAAAACCTATTTTAAACTTTTCAGAACAATGCCTGAAATTTGTTTAAAATGAAAAAATAAATTTAAAATGACTAGTTTTCTTTACTTGCAAAACTCCTTCAAAATTTCCAATATTCCCCGAAATTCCGGGTTTATTCCCGAAAATTCCCGGGCTTATTCCCGTCCCTCAAAAACGGCGGGTTTTTTTGCAACTCTACTCACAGCATAAGCGGCTTCAATCTTTTCACGATTCTTTAAAATTGTTTAGAGGACCAGTTGAAAAGAATTGTGGGTATTCTTTGCCGCATTTTTTACAGAATTCTACAGAGCAGCTGCGAACAGAGTTTCAGTTATGTTAGTTAGGTAGTGAAGTAAGGATTGTCACTACTTTCACTCACAGATAGGAGAATTCGGAAACCCGGACTATGGTTTATGTCACTGTCAATAAAGTCAACCGAGTAATGTAACAATCACTTTCAAAAAAGAAATGCCTACACCCAAACTTTCATTGTGACTGATTTATAGCTCATATGGTTAATGTGGGAACACTTGCGCACATTAGAAATCAAAGAAAAGCAGGGATTAGTCAGCAATTTAGTATTTCACGATTTTCTGAAACCCTTTTTCTCTTTATCTATTTTTCAAACCATAAGAAAATTCCATTTTTAATAAGAGGGTGTGACTTGTAAGTTTAAAATATCGAAAATATTGCGTAAGGATTTTTTTTTTTTTTTACTTTAGAGGAAAAAAAATTGCCTTAAGCAACGCCCCCCTAGAGATAATGCCTCAGGACTGGCAACACTGGATTAAATGACGTATTTGCAGATCGGCCATTCGCCCTTCCCTCTTTTGTGCTGCAGCATGGAGACGGAGAGTAAGCCATGCACGTTGTAGCGGCAACGTGCTTCGTAATCAGAAAGTTCTTCTCGTCTAATTCTAATTTGATAAAAGACCGGATTGCTTTCAATTAAGGTAAGTACTTATTTACAGTATATATGTGCATTTTTATGAGTATTAACTATGTTAATCACTATCTATTAAAATATGTTTACTTTTGTCCTTGTTGCACGATTAGGCTTAATCGCACAGCTTTGTTGAAGTTGGTAATGTGACAGACTTTTTTCCCAGGGTCCTGTTTTTGTGAAATTGTGAACAGCTTTTCATATTTGTGAAAAATCTAGACATAATTATGTGAATTTGAAATTATCGTTATATTCAGGATCTTATTTATACATTTTTAAGAAGATACATGGATGTAAAATACATATATTTTCTTTATGTATGTAAAAGTGACAGGTCAGATTTTACTTTTAAATGATTAATTTGTGAAATGTTCGGTTTAAAGATGGAAAAATTTTGTGAAAAACCTATTTTTAAGACAAAGAATTTTGTGAAGGGTGTTATTTTAAGGAAAATAATTTTGTGAAGGGTCCTCTTTTAGGGAAAATAATTTTGTGAAGGGTCCTGTTTTGAAATGAGAAATTTTGTGAAGGGTCCTTTAAAGGACCCAATTTTTTTCTAAACAGATTCCTGAGTTGTTTCTCATAAAAAAATGTAAATTTTATTTATAAAAATAAGTTTTGAGAAATTCACGATCGTTTCATTCTGATGCTCCCCCTCCCCCCCTCCCTGTTTAATGTATTTTATCGCTAAAATATTGATATATTTTTTCATACAGAGATTAAATTATAAATTTATTAACTTGATTAAATGTTTCTCTTGCCACTAATTCATATTCAAAAATATATCAGTTAGTGAAAAGTGCAAGATAAAACTTAATATAATGTACTGACTATCGTTTGATGATTACATAATTGATTTATTTCGCCATATATGCAGTTTTTCTATAGTCACCAATAAAAATCACCAGAGATATTTTACTATTATTAGAAAATATTTATATATTTTTACTAATGTTCAAATGAAATTATTACCGCTAGCATTCAAATCTGCCTTTGCCTTAAATATACTACACTTAGCTAAAAAATGTTTTTTTAATTACTTATTTGTTATATAAATGCATGTTACATGTATACCACACTGATTACACCCTCTTCAAATAAGGTCTAAAAAACATCATAATTCCGATTACAATTTATTTTATTTTTATATTTATTATTACATAATTTATTATATTTTTGGGATTATATTTAGTTTATCTAGATTCTATCATTATGACATCATTATCATTTAGTTTATCTAAATATAATCACATTATTCAAATAAGGTCTAAAACATCATACTTCCGATTACAATTTATTTTATTTTTATATATTTTATATTTATTATTATATAATTTATTATATTTTTGGAATATATTTAATTTATCTAAATATAATCACATTATTCATATAAGGTCTAAAACATCATAATTCCGATTACAATTTATTTTATTTTTATATTTTTTATATTTATTATTATATAATTTATTCTATTTTTGGGATTATATTTAGTTTATCTAAATATAATCACATTCATATAAGGTCTAAAACATCATAATTCCGATTACAATTTATTTTATTTTGATATATTTTATATTTATTATTTTTCTGGTATTACTTTAGTTCATCTAAATATAATAATCACATTATTTAGATGACCACGATGAATACATAATTACATTCACATTAGATGGATTTTTAGGTATTTATAATAATTATTTTATAATTAGAATTATTATATTACATAATAAAACATCTTTGGTTATATTTTGAAAAAAAAAATAAATATTAAATTCATATGTGTGTGTGTTGTGTATAAAGTGCAAATATCTAGCAAATTTTTTAGAGCTATTATTTAAATTTTGTAATTACTTTTGTGTTAAAAATATTTAAAAAACTAATTAAAAGTTAGTTTTTATCTTATCATGTTTTGCATAACAAAAACAAAATACCTAAATATAAACCAAAACAAAATTATATCTTTTCAATTGCACATAACTAAAATATATATTTAATATTTTCTAATAATAGTAAACTATTACTAGTGATTATAAAGAAAAATACTGCATATATGGCAAAATAAATGAAATTTGTAATTATCAAATGCAAATATTCAGCAGTGACAAACTAAACATATTTTGATAGATAATGATTAGCATTGTTAATATTGATAAAAATGCACATATATATTGTAAATAAGTACTTTAATTGAAAGCAGTCCAATCTTTAATCAAAATATTATTAATTTTCATGAAAATATGCTCTCTCTAGGGGGCGTTGCCTTAAGCGGGATTTTCTGAAATTCTATTTCGTGTTAAACGAATTAATTAACATTGATTTTCAGGCTCATCTGACGGGACCTCAGTATTATTTCGTGTTCAGCGAAATTTCGCGTTAAGCGATTTCGTGTTAACGAGGTTTGACTGTATTTAAAATATTTTGATTAAAAAAAATTGCTACATTCGTTCCTCACTATTAAAAAAATAATAATAATCCCCTAAATTACCCATAAATCCCCAAATTTAAGTTTCCCTACTCCTTACCACCCCCCCCCCCCTCCGGCATACAAAGGAGCGTAAAATATTTTAAACATTTATTTTATATTGAAAAAAAAATTGTTCTATTGCTCTCTAGTGGCAAAAAAATAATCATATAAATTATCCCTTATCCCCGAATTTTCCACTCCTTCGTTCTCCCCCCTCCTGCACACATGTTTTCAAATATTTAAAAAAAAAATGTTTAAAAAATTTGCAACATCCGTTACTCATTAATAAAAATAAATAAATAATCCCCAAATTTACGCTTCTCCTTCTTTGCACCCCCCCCCCTCCAGCATACAAAAAAATCTTTAAATTATTTTTATTTTTATATAAAATATCTTCTGTCCTATTCGTTGCTCTGTAGTGACTATAAATAAATAATCAGCCATATAAACTATTCTCCTTCCCCTGAAATTTCCCCCCCCCCTTCCCTCCTCCCGCATACAAAATTAAATTATTTAAAAAAAATTATTAACTATTAATTATAATTGAAATTATTAATTATAAACTATTTAAAAAAAAGTGCCGTATTCGTTACCGTGTAATAACAATAAACAAATAATCAATCATCTAAAATATCTCCTCTCATCCCCAAATTTTTTGCCCCCCCCCCCCCCCATTGGCCCTGTTCCGCCATAGAACACTGTTTAAAAACTTTAAAACTCTAATTTAAAAATATATTCGAAAAAGAACAGAGAAATAAAAGCCCACTAATACACTTTTATTAGAGAAAATTACACTAGGATAGGGATGGTTTCTGCCACCCAAATAATCCAGCAGCTGAAGCGTGACGTCACATGGCCGTGCCCTATTCAATGTGCGCCGCCGCGCCTTCAAGCAAAACACAAACCAAGGGGTCTCTCAATCGAGTGTAATCTCGTACAACCCCTCCTGTAATCAGTATAATCGTATTGTAATCAATTCTTAATCATGTCATCACATATAATCAGTGGTAATCAAAGAAATCTTAATATAATCACATGTAATCAATTGTAATCGTTATAATCATAGTATAATCAGGTATAATCTCGAATTAAAAATCTAGTTTATGCTGCGTTTACACTATTAGGTCTTTCATCTTTCAGGTCCAAGAGTAGAAAAAATTACATTTTTACACTATGGCATAAGAATTTGGGGTAAGGAGAAGTAACTTATTTTTGCGCATGCGTAAGTTTAGAAGGTAGGATGGAGGGGGAGGGGTAGTGTTTGTTTGGTTTCCAAAATGTGACGATGCCTCTTGGGCTATAAATCATTAAAATGACAAAATCAGGAAAAAATTACAGTACTTTGATGCAAACATAGTAAAATTCCCAGTTTTATAAGTGAGAATGCAGATTTTCTTTGATGCTAACAGAAATATATACCTTTTCCCTAACAATATTGAAAAAAAGAAAATGAAACCAAATGACATGAGACATGACATTTAGTGGAATTCTATTTCTCATGGCTTGAAAATAAAGTTTCTACTTTATAGATAATGCACGTTAATTTCAGAAGGGGAAGTGGCCTCTTCTGATGATAAAACATTATTTTTAAATGGAAACTTGCATTTTGAAAATTAAATCCTCAATGATTACATAAAAATGCCATTTTCTAGATGCTTTTAGTCGTGACATCAATCCAGTGCCTGATTTACAGCAGGGCGTTCGGGGCACAGGTCCAGGGTCCCCCAAATGCTACTGAAGATTTTTCAATTATTCGCCAAAATCTGGAAGTTTTCACGATTAAAACACAAAATTAATATGGAAAAACCTGTTTATTTTTTTCATTTAAAAATAACTACTTCACTTGCGCAAAAACACTCGCTCGCTAATATTAATTCTATGGGAGAATTTTTTTTATATATATCTCGCTTGTATTTCATTATTTTTAAAATATTTTTTTCCATTGGATAGTTGAGGTCAATCAATGCAAAGGTCGTTTTTTACTTTTTCGGTTTTGTTTACAGGTTTTTTTATTAAGATACTTTCACTTTCAGAACCGATTTCGAAAAATCGTTAGCGAGATAGAACACTTAAGATTGATTATGAAGCTGTTATAAAAACTTTTATTGCTAAAAAATTAAGAAGAAAATTTATTAAAAAAATTTTTAAATATCACTAAATTATTAAAGTCAGTGCAGTTTTTTTACTCAAAACCACTGTAAGCAGCGGTGCAACCCCCCCCCCCCCATAAGCATCTGTGCACAGGGCTCCCAAACTTGTAAATCGGTCCCTGCATCAGGATTTCAGTGTTAAAATCAACTTCCAGAGTATTTGAAAAACTGACAAAATGCTTAGAAAACCCCTTGTGTTAAAAAAAATAATAATGTGATGTGTAAAAACCAAAGTAAAGAAAAGCATAAGCAGCATAAAATGTTTACTATTCAACTGTTTCAAGACTTTATAATAGGATTCTACACAAAATTAATGAAAGAAAAAGTTAAGAGCAATAGCAGCAAAGTAGTACATATTTCAGTGCTATTTCTTTTTTCCCCTCTGAAAATGCTGTGTTTTAAAACACTTACATGTTAAATATATTATTGTTGATTGTGATTTTCGTTACGGAAGTTTTTACGTGTCATGTATTGCTATCAACAAAATTGTTTATTTTATCAGTAACAATGGTTCAGAACCCCTCCCAGATGAGAATCCTAGTTGCGCCATTGGTATAAGGATCATACAAATAAACACCTTTCAACACTAACAGAATACTATTATTAATAAATTTAATTTTTATGAAATATGATATCTAAATGAGCAATTTAAAAGCACATAACTCAGTAAAAATCTATTTTCAACAATTGTTGTCTGTCCATATCCTGTAATGTGTGCAAATTCTTTCATGCAGCACTGTATATTGAATTTATACACACCCAGGGCCAGTCCAACGCTGTGTGGGCAAAGCAGTTAATGGGGCCCAACGTATAGTGCAAAACTGTATTAATGAAATTTATTTTTAAATTGTATATTTCATAGTATAATATAGAAAATGTATGAAAAATAGTATAAAGAGGACGCTAATCGCAGCTGTCGGTACAAGAAAATTGTCCTTTTAACTAATGCTAAAGTACCATTGAAATCATTATTCATTATAATCAAAATTGAAAGTGTTAGATATTCAGATAATATTTACGTACTTAAAACGGCCTACAAATGCACTGATCTCAACCGTCGGTACAGGATAGATTTCCCTTTAACTATAACCCTGTTCACATCGGACATTTAAGATAGCTTAGACCGCCATTTTCGAGGTGGTACCCTCCTGGAATTAAATACCTGTTCACACCGCAAAACTCATCTAAGATAACTCACTGAACATAAATCTGAACAAACATAGAATGTGCGCATGCGCATATGTTAAAGGCGGCCTCCAGAGCCAATCAGAGTGAGTGGTACTGGCTGTATCTAGCAATAGAAAGTTCGAACTCACTAAGTGAATTTCTGGAACTTTCTCAGTGAGTTCGGCAGTCTAAGATATCTTAACTATTCGATATGAACGTAGTATAATGCTAAAGTGCCATTAAAATCATTATCTATTATAAACACGTTCGAGTGTGTTGCATGACTCTTTATCACGCTTTGATAGGCTGTGAGCTAAAATCTAAAGCAGACAACTATTTTGTCCATGTTCACAAAATGTATTGTAGACAAATAAATGAAGCTTGTAAAAAAAAGTAATTTAAATATACTTTCCTTTATGGTCTTTTCAGTGAATAAAACAAGAAATAATAGTATTTCATCATTATTACGCATATTTAATACCCCCTTTACACCCTTAATTATTATTTACTTGGCTTTATTTTTCTTAATTTAATCTTTTTTATTATTATTATTCTTGTTTTTTTTACATATTTTGAATATTTTATTTCAATTATTTAACTGTTTTACTTACATTATTTTAATAGTTTACTTAATTATTTTAATATTTTACTTTATAGTAAGCATACATTCAAAGTACTGTTTAAAAAATGTAAACAAAAAATGACCAGATATCGGCAAAATTCTAAAATCCCTACAACTCCTAGTTTTTAAGCTGTTTGGATTAGGACCAAACATTTCAGAAATGAGCGCAGTGAATCCTAAGCAAGATTTCCCTGAATTGTTTAATGGTCTGTGGGGCTACTACAAGGGTGTTTATACGATTAAGCTTAAACCGAACTCTGTCCTGTTCGCTATTTCAGCTCCATGAAGAATACCCATTCCACTCCTGAAGAAAACTGAACTGGAAATCAAAAAGATGATTGCCCAAAAAGTTATTATTCCTGTAACCAAGCCCACAGAATGGTGTTCACCGGTGGTTACCGTTCCTAAACGCGATGGAACTGTTCGCTTATGTGTCGACCTAGTCCAGTTGAACAAGTCTGTAGAAAGGGAATTTCATCCATTACCTTCAGTGGAATATTAATTGAATCTTCTGATAGGGGCTAAGTTCTTTTCAAAGTTAGATGCTACTTCGGGGTTTTGGAAAATTCCACTTGATGAATCTTCGTCATATCTCACGACTTTCATCACTCCTTTTGGAAGATATAGATTTTTAAGATTACCTTTTGGAATCTCATCTGCTCCAGAACACTTCCAACGTAGAATGTCACAGCTGCTAGAAAATATCCCAGGTGCTATTTGTCACATGGACGACATCTTAGTGTGGGGAAGAAATCAGACTGAGCATGACCAAAGATTGAGAATCATTCTGAAAAAACTTAAAGAAGCAGGTATTACTCTAAATGACAAGAAATGTAAATTTTCAGTCAAAAGAATCAAATTCTTGGGACATATTATTGATGACAAAGGCATCCACCCTGATGAAGATAACATTAGAGAGGTGAAAGAATATCCACAACCAAAGGACAAAACTGAGTTGAAGCAGATGTTAGGTATGGCAAATTTTCTTGCCAGATTTGTTCCAAATTATGCAGAAATGTTTTTACCGTTAACATCTATGTTGAGTCAAAAGAATGATTTCGTCTGGGACGAACCTCAAAAACAAGCATTTCAGACTCGGAAGAATGTTTTAACATCTCAACCAGTTTTAAAGGTATATAATCCACAAAAAAACTTCAATTGTCACAACAGATGCTTCTTCTTATGGAATAGGAGCCACCTTGAGACAAGAGCAAGAGAACGGAGAAATTTCTGTTGTTGCATATGCATCCAGAACACTTACACCTACTGAAAAGAGGTATGTTCAAATAGAAAAAGAGGCACTTGCTCTAGCTTGGAGTTGTGAAACATTTCGAGATTATCTAACTGGAACTCACTTTAGGTTAGAAACAGACCATAAACCTCTAATTCCAATCTTCTCAAAGAAGAACCTTGAAGACTTATCTCCACGGTTGCAAAGGTTGAAGATGAGGATGATGAGATATTCTTATTCTATATTCCACATACCAGGAAAGAAACTTTATGCAGCAGACGCCTTGTCAAGAAACTAAAGAAAATGTTGAAGAATTGGAGGAAGAAATTGATGCTTATATTCGTATGATAGTTTCCTCATTACCTTCATGTAACAGGTTAGAAGAGTTACGATAATCCCAAAAGTCTGATGCAACATGCAAAGATCTAGAAAACTTAATCCTTAACGGTTGGCCATCAAGAAAAAATTTAGAACCAAGTTGTCTACCCTATTGGAATCGTCGATATGAAATATCAATCCAAGATGGACTCATAATGAAGGGCTGTCGAATCATCATTCCTGCCAGTCAGCGAAAAAAGGTTCTGCAACAAATTCATGAGGGACATTTGGGAATTACAAAGTGTCGTGCGAGAGCAAGATCATCCGTCTTTTGGCCTAGAATAAATAAAGAAATCGAAGAAACGATAAAAAATTGCACATCATGTATCAAGGAGACCACTAATCGTCATCAACCTCTCATCCCTACCGAATTTCCTGAAAGACCAAGGGAAACTGTTGGCATGACATAGGCGTAGCGTGATCGGAAATTTTGGGAGGGCACAGATGTTTATTAAACACACACACAGGCTCGCACACATAGCCATATATATACAGTTGTTTCTTGGTTAAAATAGCCTCAGTTAACGACGTTACGGCAATTTTACCACATTGGGTAAAAGGAATTCAGTTTTGATCTTCCAGCCCAATATAATGAATTTTGTCCTCATTTCAAAAAAGTTTCTTAGGAAATCGTACAGCAATTTTTGAATTTTTCGCGAAATGTTTGTAATTTTTAGCGTTTTGCGATAATTTCTTAACATTTGTGTTAGAAATTAAGTTTAAATCTTTTAACACAATTCAGTAAATTTTGTCCTCTGCATTAAAAAAAAATTTTCGCGAAATTTTTATGGGATTTTTAGCATTTTTTTTTAGCTTTCCGCGGCGATTTTTTAAACATTCGTAGGCGAAATCTGGTTTTATTTTTTCAGCGGATATAGTAAAATTTTTCTACTCTGCTATTTTTTAATTTTTTGTAATTTTACTGTGCGATTTTTCGCGTTTGGCAGCGATTTTTTTGACATTCGTAAATAGAAACCAACTTTAATCTTTTAGTCCAATATAGTAAGGTTTGTGATCTGCGATTTTTAGATTTTTCACGAATTTTTTATGCGATTTTAAGCGTTCTTTAGCGATTTGCGGCGATTTTCTTAAACATTCGTAAATACATCTGGTTTCAATCCTTCAGCTTAATATATTAAATTTTGTCCTCAGCGATTTTGAAAATTTTCGCAAAATTTGTATGTGATTTTTAATGTTTTTCCACGTTTTGTGGCAATTGTTTAACATTTGTGATACTAATCTGGTTTCAACCTTTTAACCCATTATAGTAAAATTGTACTCTGCAATTTTTAAAATTTTCATGAATTATTTATGATATTTTGCCGTTTTTTTCGCGTTCCGCTGCGATTTTTAAACACTCGTAAAAGGAATCCAGTTTTAATTTTTCATCCCATTATACTAAATTTTCTACTCTGCGATTTTTTAACTTTTCGCGAATTTTTCCTGCGACTTTTTGCGTTTTTTTCGCGTTTCGCGGAAGTTTTTAACATTTGTAACAGGAATCCGGTTATACCCTTTTAGCTCAATATATTAAATGTTGGCCTCTTTTCAATAAAGTTTATTCAGAACTTGTATAGCGACTTTTGAAATTTTCACTAATTTGTTAAGCGTTGTTTAGAGTTTTTTCGTGTTTTGCGGCGATTTTTTTGACATTCGTAAAAGGAATCCTGCTACAATCTTTTAACCCAAATTATAATAAATTTTGTTCTCTGCAATTTTTGAATTTCTCGTGTTTTTTTTTCCTTTTCTTTTCTTTCTTTCTTTTTCTTCACGTTTTGATAAGATATTTCACATTCGTAAAAAGAATCTGGTTTCAAACTTTAGTTCAATAGAGTAATTTTTTTTCTCTTTTGAAAAAGTTTATTCGGAATTAAATTCATGATTTTAACACGTTTTAATTTTTCATGCAATTTTAACGTTTTTTCGCGTTGCGAGGCGATTTTTTTTGACATTCGTAAAGTAATTCCAGCTACAATCGTTTAACCCAATATAATAAATTTTGTTCTCTACAATTTTTAAGTTTTTCGCGATTATTTTTTGCAATTTTTAAGTTTTTACGCGTTTTGCGGCGATTTTTCTAACATTCGTAAAGGAAATCTGATTTCAATCTTTGAACACAATATAGTAAATTTTGTATTCTGCGATTTTTTGAATTTTTCGGGAAATTTTTTATGGGATTTTTTTTTCACGTTTTGGGTAGATATTTTTTTTCTATTTTCAATAAAGTTTATTCGGAATTCGTTCAATGATTTTAATTTTTCATGCGATTTTAGCGTTTTTTCGCATTTTGCAGCAATGTTTTAACATTTGTTATAGGTATCGAGTTTTTAACCTTTCAGCCCAATATAGTCAATTTTGTTCTCTGCGATCAAAAGAAATGAGATTTTTAGCGATTTTCCGCATTTCGCGGCGGCGTTTTTTAAACATTCATAAAAGAAATCCGGCTTCAGTATTTCAGCCCAAATACAGTAAATTTTGCCCTCTGAAATTTTTGGCAATTTAAATGTTGTAAAATACGCGATTTCGTGGTTAGCGGCAATTTTTTAACACTTGTAAAATGAATCCGTTTTCAAGTTTTTAGACCAATATAGTATATTTTGAGAATTTAGTATATTTTTTGGTGTTTTTTTTTTACCTTTTGCGGCAAATTTTTGACATTTTTTTTGCGAAAGGGAAAGAACTAACTCTCTGTTAAATTTTGCTCTGCTGAGATTAAATTAAAGTTGGAAGAATACAAAATCGTCGTAACACGAACTACGATGCTCAAAATATTTAACTAATCTGGGTCGAAATAAAAAATCACAAAAATTCAAGGTTACTTTGATTCGAGACCAGAGCAGACGTAGCCTGCACGTGTGTACGCTGTTGACGGCAGATGGGCCCTATACTACCAGGTTCATTTAATTCGAGGTTCATTTGGGAAAATAACCGATCAGGGAAATGAAGAAAGCTCTACTAGTTCATTTTATTAAAATTAATATTTTTGCAAAAAATATAATAAATAAAAGACATTTATCAAACCTTTAAGACATTTTAATCAAGTTTAATCAATAGTATCAATAAGTTTAAGGTATATGCGCCTGGAAAATGGCACCTTGGATAGCAGCGGTTTTGCGGTATTTCGGATTACCATCGTTTACCAAGGTACGGCTGTATATTAACTTTAAAACATCTCATTCAAGAAGGCGCACACTTTGAAAAAAAATTCATAACCATTGCATCTCAAAAATGCGAAGGTATAGTAGAAGATAAAGTGCCGTCAATATAATAAATAAGAGAGAGGAACATATTTAATTATGCACATGACATATTTTAGCTATACTGCCAAAAGTGGAATGCCTTTCTAGAGAGGTTTGCATGGGCCAGAATGTCCAGGCCCGGGCCAATGTAAAAACTAAAAGTTCGGCCTGGTCCGTTCATAGATTAATGAAAATCAGGCCGGTCCGTGCAAAAATAAAGGAAATCAGGCCCGGCCCGAGTCAATTTTTACAAAAAAATCTCATTTTTCTTAAAATAAAATTAAGATTATTTTAAAGAATACTGCATACATATTTACGGGAAATTTTTCACTATATTTCAAACTATATCTCCACATGCTATATAATACAGGATAGAAACATTAATGATCACTTAGATTCTTATACTATTACATTCAAATATATACTCATTAAAAAAATTAGTGTAGTTTAGAATAAAAGAAAAAAGATGATTAAAAACATAACTTTTGAAACTGTATATTAAAAAATGTAGATTTAAAAAAAAACTTTTCTGTAATTTATGAAGTATATTTCGAGAGATTCCGTTAACAAAAGTTCATTATCTATATTATTCAAAAAACATTGTCTGCCCGGCACGTCCTGGTAACAATTAAATCACCGAGAATTTGGGTAACAAAAAATTCTCGGCATTGTCCGACCCTTTTTGATTTGTTATATTGTGCCAGTCGACCGCTTAATTTTATTTTTCGGCCTATCCCGGTTCGTTTATTTTATTCTCGGCCCGACCCGTCAAAAAATTGTCTTTATTCAGCCGCCCCGCCCCGCGCCGGGTAAGGGCTCCGAGCAAGGCCCAGACTCGTGTAGACCTCTACTTTATAGAAGGAATTTTGAAGGGAAACGTCTTGATTTTTTCATTAACATACAAGTCAGTTCTGAAAAACTTTCACTCATCCAATTTCTCCCAGCTCAGATTTGAACAAACGATTTTTTGTACCAAATTCATTACTTCAAAGAAAAAGAGCTGAGCTGTCTACTGATCTGACATCTGAGTAAGTAAAAAAAAAATGAAGAAATATGAAATGAAAATAAAAGTAGTTATTTCATTTCGATTTTGAATCAATACAAGACAAACCTTAATTGACTGTATCATATTTTAGAAATTGATGTTCAGAAATTTGGGGGCACGTGCGCCCTCGTGCCCCCCGAGGCTACGCCTATGGGCATGGATCTTTTTAAGCTTCATGGATTTTGGTACTTACTTGTGACCGATTACTTTTCACGATATCCAGAAATCGCAAAACTGGAAAGATTAACCTCTGAGGAAGTAATTCTTCACTGCAAATCAATCTTTGCCAGACATGGGATTCCTAACGTGGTCAGATCTGACAATGGTCCCCAATTTGAGCCAATTAACTCGTCTGAATTTTCAAAATTCTCAAAGCTTTATGGATTTTCTCATAACACATCAAGCCCTAGGTACCCTCAAAGTAATGGATTTATTGAATCTGCGGTGAAAACCATCAAGTTGCGACTGAAAAAAGCTGAAGATCCTTATCTTTCTTTAATGGTATATAGATCAACACCATTAGAGAATGGCCTCAGTCCAGCTGAACTCCTTATGAATCGGCGTATAAGGACAACCCTACCAATTGCAAGATCACAACTGGAGCCGAGGATTGAGGATAGGGCTGAGCTTCAAAATAAGGAAGATAAGAGAATAGAATGGCAGAAATATAACTATAACAAAAGTCACGGAGTGAGAGACCTCACTCATCTTGAGGTTGGAGAGGGAGTATGGATCACAAATAATCGAGCTACTGGTACAGTTCAGCAAAGATTGGATTATCCACGTTCATATATATCTGGGGAAAGGGTATATCGACGAAATAGAATGCATCTTATCCCATCAGCTAATTTCCAGCCGGAGACTGATGATGTGCATGACCTTCAACCAGAGGTTTCTAGTAAGGAGTCTCCAACACCACAGAGAGTTTCTAGTCCACCCAAACCAAACCTTCAGAATCTTCATTCATCTGTAACGATGGTAAACATAATTTTGTTATGTCTCCACGTAAGCATCAGGATCAGTATACCACCAGATCTGGACGAGTTGTTCATCCTCCGCAGAGAATGGATCTTTGAAGGAAGGGAGATGTGGTATTAGGACATTAACTGTAAACCGTCACGGTACAAGAACATTAACTGTAACTTAGATTAATGGAACGCTAGCCGGTTTTATGTTGTGTGTTTGTGATGTTGTGTTTTGTGTAACCCAAATAGAACAGTTACGTGTGAAATATATTAATGCAAGTTAACTTATTGTGTCTTCATTGAAGCCTCTACGGTTCGCTACATTAACGTAAGACATAACAACACATACATTCAAAGTACTGTTTAAAAAATGTAAATAAAAATGACCAGAAATCCGCAAAATTCTAAAATCCATACAACTCCTAGTTTTTAAGCTGTGTGGATTTGAGGAAGTCTACTGTATAGCATACTAGCTGTTATCCATGACTTCGTTCACATAACATTGAAACAAGAATAAACGTATTAATTAAACAAAATATTTCATTCCGATAATTAAAAACGCAAATAATTAACTAACTCTTTATCACATTTCATAGGAGACAATACGGTAATTCTTTGTTATAAGGGCCTTGACAAAACTCAGTTTTTAAAAAGTTAAATTTTGTGCCAAATAATCTCAAAAATGAAACTTCAACCAATGGAGAAAGGTGGGCCAAATAAAATCGTGGAAATCGACGAATTGGTTTGGGTTGATGTATGACGTCCAATTATCAACACGAGGGATACAGGCCCTCGACGAATTGGGTAAAATCAAATGTCAATTTCATCTGATAAACCATTTTACTTTTAACGACTTTGTGAAGCGTTTTAATAGCCATCCTTCAAAAATATTTAATTAGAAATAGCATATGCTTTTTCTTTAAATTCAATGCTTGTGAATAAGGAGCAATAATAATTTGTACACCTCAATGCAAGGAGCTTAAATTTGCCTCCTTGGTTTAATCCATAGCTGAAACAAATCTTTATTCTTAAATGACAATATGTTGACATGTTGACAGACGATTTTGTTCTGCAGAATAACTTGATTCATAAAGTTTGAATATGTGCAAAATATGTTTTATTTTTCGAAACTTTTACTGTAATCAAGATTTTGTTTTCACCATTTATTCAAACTGGAAATAAATTCTTTTTTCAGTTTTAATAAGAAAATGACACGAAAAAATATATTTATCAGTTTTATTTCGCCTTTTAATCCACAAAAATGGAGTAATTTAGTTTCCGTTTTAAGAAAAATTTCGTTAATATTAAAATAATAATATAATAATATATTGGAACCTAATTTAAAATTCGATATTCTGAAATTTTATATGACATCCTTGGATCAATGATAACCGGTGTTAACTAGATTGCGTTGCGTTCGATAATCTAAGAGGAGTAACTGCGAAATACAAACAGACGGTTAGATTTTAATATAATAGATTCGTGTTCTTTTTTCTTTTCTTAAAATTACAATGTAATTTTTAGCAGAAAATTCTCATCTGTATATGTAACTGATACTCATGCTTAATAATCAGTATAGATAAACAAATATTTCAATTTTTCGTTTTGAATATGGCATGAAACTCATCTACTTTCTATACTTACTTATCATTGTATTATTAATGTATAAAATTGATTCACGCTCTTTTAAAAACATATTTGAAAATTACCGTTTTATTTCAAATATGACGTCACTTTGTTCCCAGAGAAATCTCATTTTAATGATATAATTCTTCTTAATTTTCTTTTCCTGGCAATCATAACATGTATTTTGGCAGAAAATTCACATCTGTATCTAACTGACATTCAAGCTTATTAATTAGTAGCGATAAAAAATATTTCAGTTTTTCATTTTAAATATGACGTCATATCCATCTACTTTCATTATATACTGATTTTCATGCTCCTTGTATTAGTACGACTATTTTAAAATGCTTGTTTTATTTCTAATATGACGTTATATTTGTCTAACCCAAGGAGGATCCTTTTTATCGTTCCATAGTCCAAAAATCTTTTCTTAATATAATTATTTTTCATTTTTTCTTCTAATTATAACACAATTTTTGCTACAAAACCTCTTCTCAACGAAATCGACATTCATACTTCATGTATAATAACAAACATTCCATATTTTTGTTTCAAATATTACGGCAATTCATCTTTTCAATTCTTCTTAATTTTCATTTTTCACGTGGAAATCGTTAAATTGAAAATTAATTGTTGGGGAAAATATTGTTCCAGGCTTTGTATTTATTGGCAACGGCTTAGCAACATAAAATGGTTAATTAAATTTAACAGGAAAAATATTCATTGATTCTGTATGAAATTAATGAAATTTTGAGTTATTAAGAAAAATGTTTGAAAATAATAAATAACAACTACCCTATGTTCATTACTGGGTTCTAATCCATCTATATGCAAAGATACAGGGCATTTAAATCCTCCGTTTTCATGTTTACATCAGCCGAACATTTACACAAACAATCGCATTTATAATATTATTAGGATGTAAAACAGGTTATGAAAGTGACACACACACACAAAACAGTTGCGTTTGAAACAGATTTAATAGTTTTATTTCTACTGAAAATTTAATTAATATTATATTTTTTATGTACAGAGTTTTTTTGTCAGAGATGAATAATCAAACATTTAAGACTAAAAACAATAGGTTTTTAGCAATTTGTGTCGCTTAAAAAATTGTCTTTATTTGAATAGAGGGATTGAGCCCCAAAAGCCCTTCCTTTGCCGATGTCCTTGAACATTAATCTGTACTTCCTGATTGATTTGATTGATTGCTAAATTATAAATATAAAAGGCAGATAATCTTTCAGGAAAATCTTTTACGAGAAAATTATGATAATTTTCCTTATACGTAAATAAGGCCATGAAATTCTGAGATACATACCCTGATTTGATTACCCATGCATTTGTGCTGAGATATGCATTTTTTACTGTCAGTTTTATTGAGATGTGAACAAAACTAATAATCTTATATATTAAAATGAAAATGGATTTTCGTCAAAGACACATTTCACACGAAAATGACCCATTTGCGCATGCGTAAAATTAAATCTAGAATCTAACCAGTTTTAGAGTACACTCGACCGAGAAAGCGGTGACCCAGTGGTATAAGGCGTGGTTCTTCTCTGTTCCGATCATCGTGTCGGTTCGAAACCCACTCCGGACAGAATGGGCAATAATTCGCTTGACCATAAACGCCATATTTAATTCAGGAGGAAAGATTATACAATTTGTATTATTTTTCATTCGAGTGCTTTATAATTAAGTAAAATTTAACACCCAAGACTATTTTGTTTTACTTACTAAATTTATATTAAAAGTATTTAAATTAAAATAATGTGCATGTAATTATTGATTCAATAAACTGAACTGGTCCACAATTTTTATTATATTTGGTATGACAATTATCAAGATGTCATATATATATATATATATATATATAAAGATAAATTTGTGATTATTTTTCATAAAAAAATAAAAATAAAAGGAGAGAAACCAAAAGGAAGGAAAAATATTCACAGAAAAACCCTAAATTGTCTTGATATATTAAACAATGAGTGAAAATGGAAAATATAAATTCAAGTAATTAAAAAATATGTATTATAAATCGTTAGCTGCAAACAACAAAGTTTAAATTCAGGATTTTAGAATCAGACTGATAATAAATTAATTTAATGAAAATTTTTAAAAGTCGTGTATTAAAAAAAAGAAAAATCAGAAATACTAAATATTGTTCTTTTTTCAAAATATTGGGACTGTGGTAAATAAAACTTAACAACCGACAATACTTTTGTAATTACTTATTTTATATTATAAATATTTAAATTAAAAGATTTTACACGTAATTATTGATTAAATAAGTTGATCTAAACTTTTAAACTGAAAAAAGAAAGAAGCGGAAATATTCATATAATAATAATAAAAGAAATCCCCTTCATATCCATGGTTTATCTGGGTTTTAGAATCAGGCTGATAAAAATAAAATTAATGAAAAATTTTAAAGGTCGCGTAATTTAAAAAAATAGAAAATACCAAATATTGATACATTCTTTTTAATTTAGAGACTGTAGTAGGTAAAATTAAATCATTCAATTAATATATTTCGTTAAATCCTTGCTAAATCATTTCAAGTTTAATAGGGTGTAAATTACAAGCTTAAAATTGTTTCACTTCATTAGTTGAGTAGACTGGACAAACAACACAATCTATCGTTTTATATCTATAGAAATCGCTTACACAATATAACAATTCATAAAATTTTCAATACTTAATTAATTTAAAAGCAGCCACTTTCTCTGACACGCCAACAACAACAACATGTTTCTGAAGGAGCTTTCAAGTTATTTACCATCAAATTTTGACGGGCACTATTTAGTCTTATATATTAAAACGAAAAAAGATTTTCGTCAAATCCACTTTCCACACAAAAATGACCCATTTGCGCCTGCGTAAAAGTAAATCTAGAACCTAACCAGTTTTACAGTAGACTCGATCGAGAAAGCGGTAGCCGAGCGTGCCAATAAAGCGTGCTTCTTCTCTGTTCGGATCATCTTGTCTGTTCGAAACCCACTCAGGACAGAATGATTTTTCTTATTTTATTGGCAATAATTCATTTTAATAATGCCATATTTAATTCAGGAGGAAAAGTTGTTTAATCTGTATTTTTTTATTCGAATGCTTTCTAATTAAGTAAAATTTAACGCCCAAGAATATTTTGAACATCGTGCATGTAATTATCGATTAAATAAACTGGTCTACAATTTTTATTATATTTGGTATGACCATTATCAAAATGTCATATATATAATAAGATAACTACGTGATTATTTTTCGTAAAAAAGGAAAAATAAAAGGAGAGAAAAAATATATATATTCGTACAGGAACTCTAAATTGTCTTGATATCCATGATCTAACAATTAAATAATGTATGAAAATGGAAAATATAAATTCAAGTAATTAAAAAATATGTATTATAAATCGTTAGCTACAGACAGCGGAGTTAAAATCAGGGTTTTAGAATCAGACAGATAAAATTAATTTAATGAAAAAAGTTAAAGGTCGTAAAGTAAAAAATCAGAAATACTAATTATTGTTATTTTTTTCAAAATATTGAGACTGTGGTAAATAAAATTTACAATCGACAATATTTTTTTAATTACTTATGTTATAATATTTAAATTAAAAGATTTTACATGTAGTTATCCATTAAATAAAGTGATCTAAACTTTTATCTATATTGTGTAGGACCATTATCAATAAGATATATTTGTATAACTAAGAAAAGTATATAATTATTCTCCTTAAAACAAAAAAAAAAAACAAAAAAAAAAAAAAAAAAAGAAAAGAAAAGAAAAAGAAAGAACCAAAAATATCCATATAAGAATTATAAAAGAAATCACCATCATATCCAAGGTTTATCTGGGTTTTAGAGTCATACTGATAAAAATAAAATTAATGAAAAATTTTAAAGGTCGCGTAATTAAAAAAAAATTAGAAAATACTAAATATTAATATATTTTTTTTAATTTTTGAGACTGTAGTAAGTCATCGATGATCCTCAAACACATCAGGAAGCGTTGTCGTTCAGGACAACCAATCAAATGCTTGGCAAACTGACGATGGAAAAGCGATATTTTGAATAACCAAATGAAATGTTTTGAAAACTGCCGAGTGGCAGGCAATTTTTGTCGTTTCAAAATTTCCAATGTTGCACTGTAATATTTGTAAAGATTTTATAAAACCTCTGAAAATTTACATTTCATAGGAAGCCGTTTCCATGACAACCAAGGCTTGAAAACTAGATTTTGTAAACAATCCAAAACAAATAAAATAAAATAAAATAATATTATTATCTGTTCTATTTAAGACAGAAATATGATTTAAACGCCATTTTAAGCGGAAAAACATAGAACATTTTAATGCTGTAATTTTTTTTTTTTTTTTTTTTTTTTTTTTGAAAATTTCAAGTTTTTTTTGTCTTGAATAGTTTTCTTAAAGAATCTTTCCGAAGAAAACAACCATTGATATGCTAATTTCTGGATGTAAGGAGAATGTCATGCAATCATCACGATGTGTTTCAAGCATGAAAGTTTTCCTTGTGCAATTGACAATGAAGTTAATCGGAACTGGCAGCATGTCGCAGTGCAGCAACAACGAATATTTCGAAATGTTAATGATTTATGCTGTTTGTAATCGGCGGTAGACAAGCAGCGGAGGAATATTGACGTCGTTTCCCAAATTTTCGGCCTCCTACTAGTAGTTGTATTTATCGTCTTGTTCAAAGTATGCAAAGCACAGGATGCGTCCACAGACAGAGATGTGCAGGTAGGCCTATGTTCAGGACATTGATAACGAATTGACTTATTGACATTTTGTGAGTTATCCTCATGCGACTACTAGAAATGTTGCTGCAGAATTCAACATTCTACAATCAGCAATATTGAGAATATTACGACGGAATAATTGGCATCCATACAGAATTCGTGCAGTCCATGCACAGGTAGAATCAGACTATCAACGGCGCGGCGTCTAGATGTTTGCAATTGGGGACTAAATCAAGAGGGTACCAACCCCTCCTTTCTGAAATAGTACTTTGGACAGACAAATGCTGGTTCAAGCAAGATAGAATAATTAATCGCCAAAATGATCATTTTTGGAGTGACACATATTTCCATTTCATAACAGAGGTTCGTCACTAGTTGCAATATTCCACAAACGTATGGTGTGGAATTTCCAAATAGATGGCTTGGTTTACAAGGACCAGTGGACCCAAGGACCAGTGGACACCTCATAGATCGACCGATCTAACTCCTTTGGTATTTTATTTATGGGTCCGTTTACGTAGGACAGTTTATTTGACGCCTCCGGCAAACTTGCAAGACCTTTGCCCAGAGACGGATCAAGACAAAATTTTAGCCGGGGCAAGCTTGTAGATTTGCACCCCCCCCCCCTGCTCCCAAAAATCCTCTTTAATAAAAAGCTATGCGTTGCTGACGACTGGGATTTTCGATAATCGTTGCCACAGATTAATCTCGGAAAATGAAACATTTGAAGTTGCTGAAAAAATTAATAGCTCGAAAAGTATTTGTCAGAAAATTGTTAGACAAACTTCGTTTGAAAGGTACAAAATTGTATTTTTCTTGATATAAATTTCAAATCTAATGATTATGCCGTTTTTCAAATATTGAATTTCAAAAATTACCAAATTTCACAATGGAGTACCATAGCGAAAATCTTCACGCGTTAAAAGAAAATGATAACGGCCATGTGTCCTGACGTATACTGGCTCGAGTCGCAAATTATAGTAGCCTTACTATTCTGTTAAAATATAAAAGTGAATTATGTTGCCACAAGTGCGTGAGTTTTATTTATTTTTAATATAATAATCTAGAAACAAGGTTTTGGAAATTTTTTTCGAATGGGATTAATAAATTGGCCAAAACTGTATATTATTTTGAGTTTAAAAGAGGAAAGGTGGGGAAGCGATTTATATTATTTAGGTTTCCTCAGGAACTTTTGGTCAGAATTGAAAGTTTAATAATATCAAAACGTCAGAAATTAAATCGACATTATATCGGCAATAACTATAACGACTGTCCTTCTGTTCGTTTGGATAGATTTTCATTAAAAAATATAAAATCATTCAACGTTTATTTTAGGTATTTTTAAGGTTATTATCACGGGCCCGGACATGTCAGCTAGTATCAGAATAAAATCTGCGTAAACAATTGCTTAAGGAAGGAATATTGATACTCATTACTCAAAATCTGCATTTTTTACTAGTGTTTAACCTAAATTTGCTTAGTGTTTAAGCAATTAAAAATATTGCATTACTTTGCATTTACTTTTGCATGGATTAAAAATCCTGTATTACTTTCAACTTTATTTTTTTAATATAAATTTTGCTAAAATAAATACCTACATTGGTTCGGTGTTACGATAAAAATAACATCTATAAATCGGTGAAGATTGCACGTAACAATACATTTTGCGCGCAATTTTTTTTTTTTTTAAAAAAAGCACACTTTTAGCATTTTGGAGTCCGACATCTTCTCGTTATAATAAGTTCCCCGTTTTTGGAGTAACTTACTAAATTTTCGTGTTACCTTTATGGTGTCAAAATTACTACTACTGATACATTGAAAAAATACATGATACAGCACAACTATAATAAAAATTTCATATGTAATCAGATTGGTTGCTTCGTTGACTAATGAAACTGTTGTCCAATCAAAATTAAAGAGATGTATTTCCACAGCAGTCCCATTCATATACAGAGCACCTATTTTCTGTTGGGTGGTCTTGGGGTTACATAGGTGAAGTGCCATAAAACATAGCCATAAATTTGAGTACTTAAGAATTGTCCCATGATGTCACATCGTCGACGCAAAGTCTGGTGGGGATAGCATCTTGTTATTGCAGTCGATCTTTTGCACGAAACCCAAATTCTATGCCAAAACACTGTTAATTCAACTTTGGTATTTAAATATCAATTAATCACACTAGGTTCCCAACAAAGTACTGTTCTTTCTAATTGCAACAGTCAATTTTATTAATTTGTGGATTGCATGGTTGAATTTTAATTAAATAGAATACTGCGCAGGAGCAGGGGTTTTACGGTAGATTGGCATAAAATCTGTTCGGATGCAAGGTAGGTTATAAGCATCTCAACACATTCAAAAAAATCATCCAAATCGAAAATAAAAATTGTTCAATCAGTTTCCATGTAAAATAGTCAGAAAAAATTAAGTAATGATGAAAAATAAAGAGATGGATTATGAAAATGCTTATAGAACTGGTAATTTAATTTTTTATTATTATTATAAATGTAGCAGTTGGATTAATTTACATGAATTCTTAACATATCAACTTCAGAATGATGACATCCCTGATAAATTGAAAAATAACTACCATAAATGCATGGAGGCAAATGTAAAAGTTTTCAAAAAAAAAAAAAAAAAAAAAAAAAAAAATCACCCCATTTGACACCATTGCTCCCATTTTGGGAACAACTTATGCTTTCAGTAATTGTGATTGATCTATTTTACATATCAATTCCAGATTTGATGTTTAATATAATACACTGTTGTAAATATATTTTAACTAAAAATATAATTTTTATTATAAAGTAAAAAAAAAAAAAAAAAAAAAATCCAATATGGCCAAAAAGCTATTTTTTTCCTTTTTTTTTTTAACATGTTTTAAAATATAGAAAATTCAAATTAAACCTTTTTTTAAATTACAAAAGTCATTCAAACTGCCAATAACATTAACCTTTTAATAATATCTAAAATACTCACTTTAGAAAAAATTCTAAAGCAATGTTCCCAAAATGGGAGCAATGGTGTCTAATGGGTAAAGCAACGCAAATAAGATGTAAAGTAACTGATTGTAATAATGTTATCAATTAAACCACATGTTGAATGCCATGCAGCAAAGTTGATGTACAAGAATTTTGAATAAACCACAAAACAGTCCTATTTCTGAAAGTTCTTAGCGATCCTTGGCTGTTCCTAGATTATAAAAATGTCCAAAAAAGCTACACTATATATGTACCTTCTGAGCACGCATGCACATCAATAAATAATCCCCCTTCCCCTTATCGATGCAGGTGTTCCTAGAATCAGAAATCAGGCTCAAAACATAGGAAACAGGGACGGTCACACATAGCACTTTTCAGATGATGATAGGTTTGGTAAATGTTCTCTAATGCATATTATTTAAAGCATTATTAAAATCAAATCCAAATGAATCTGAACAAAAATAATGCTTTTTTCATAAATTTGAAATTGTAAAAAATTCTCTTTTTTCGAGGACTATATAAGTATGCATATTTTTAATGTAGGTCCTGGGTGAATTTTTTTTTAAATTTTCATTTATAATATGTTTTTATTATTTAGGTTTATACAGCATGTAGCATATTTATGTGTTTTTAGATATTGAATTAGTGTAAGTTGTTTAAACTTATTTTTATTCTAAAAAATACAGTGACATTTGTTTTATAATCCTTCAAATTTATATATTCTAAATGACTGATGCTCTCTATTTTAAAATATTCATATGCGTAGGAAATTGTTCATGTGCTTAGAAAATTCCATCAGAAATTTGAATTCATTGATAATAATAGTTTTTAATGGTATTTAAACTGTTGTTTATTCAATTTTTTTAAATTAAATTACACTTTTTTTTTTAACTTTTTATGTGCATATTTTATTTTCTCATATTTTTTATGCAGCATGAAATTTCATTTAAAAATACCTCTCGATAATAAATTATTTTGTATGTGTACTATTAAGGTACTATATTCTTGTTGTACGAGTTGCTATTTTTAAAAGTTATTAATACTTTAATATATTTCATTTCCATTATATTTAAAATAAATGAATTTTGATTAAATCAAACTATCTAAACTTTTCACGTTTTAATACATTGATAACATGATAATAAACAGATTTAAAAAATAAAAGTTTATATTTAAGAAAAAAGATTTAGAAAAAAAGGGGGAAATAAACATATCTAAATAATGCTGCCTGATTTAAACAAATATTTTAATTAAAGATTATCAATAGACTAATTTAGAGATAATGCGAAAGATAAATGATTCTTAAAAACAATTGTTTTCCTGTATTTAGTAGAATGAAAATGTTTAAAGAAAACACTAACGTCAAGACTAAAAGTAAACAAATATGTAACACACAGATAGTAGAAAAAATTAATGTTGCATATTTTTCCAATTTTTCCCAGTAATTATATAAACACTAAATGTTGTTTTTATATAGGTTTTGAATAGAAATTAAGCTTTACGAAATTATTGGGTATAGTAAGAAGTTGTAAAACGAATTTTGTCTGACGTTTACTGCAAAATAGCACACCAATCAGTAGACCGCGTTTGTGTCATGTGATAAGAACCAGTTCAACGTTTTCAAATCGACAGAGAAGCAGGCAGAAAAGAGAAAGCTAAGTTAAAATTTCGAAGGTGGAAGATGTCATAAATCATTTATTCGTCACTGCATTCGTTACGAATTTCATCAAAGGAAAAGTGCTGCAGAAGCATATCAATCAATCTGTTCTGTTCTTGGAGAGGAAATCGTATCGAAAAACACATGCGAATTTTGGTTTCGACGGTTCAAAGATGATTTTGATGTTAATGATCGAGAACGTAGTTGCGCTCTACTGAAGGCTAGTCATGAGGATTTGCAAGCACTGCTTGATGAAGATGCATCTCAGAGGCAAAATGAACTTACTGAACAATTAGGAGTATCACAAAAAACTATTTGTAATCGTTTAAAGGCAATAGAAAGATTCAGAAGGCAGGAAAATGGGTGCCATATGCATTGAGCCAGGGGAACAAGGACGAGCCTGTCTTGAAGTGCACTAATCTGCTAAACAGGCAACAGAAAAAAAAAATTCTTGTGAAAAATCGTGACGGGAGATGAAAAACGGATATGTTATGACAATCCGAAGCGCAAAAAATATTGGTTAAATCCCGGAGGAGCAACAACATCAACGCCGAAACAGCCATTCACTGCAAAAAGGTTCTCCTTTGCATGTGGTGGGATGTGAAGGGTGTGCTCTATTACGAACTGTTGGAGCCTGGTGTAAGTGTAACTGCTGAACAGTACAAGCAACAATTGCTTCAAATGAACCAGGAAATCGGTTGAAAACGTTCATTTACTGGCAAAGGTTTGTGCTCCGTGAAATTGCTCCATGACAACGAAAGACCTCATGTTGAAAACCAGTCAAGGACACGTTAGTAACTCTTGGCTGAGAAGTTTTGGAACACCCGGCGTATAGTCCCGATATAGCCCCTTCGGATTATCATTTGCTTCGGTCGATCAGGGCTGTCTCAATATACCGGGCTTTGACAGCTATTCACTCTGGGGAAAGTCATGTGATCAAAAGAGGGAACGGAAGAACGACTTGAAATCTTCACCCCGCTCCGATTTCTTGCCTGAGTTGAAATTTGGCTTGTGTTGTGTTATTGCTACGGTGTGAACACGTGCTGCGTTTGTTTTTTCGTTAAATGCAATTTTTTGTATAAATTGAATTAAAAAAATTGTTTATCATGTTTAAAGACTCAAGAATTTTTGTTGATAAAGTTACATCAAAGATGGAACAGTTTCAGAATATCAAATGAAGTATTTGAAATTGTTTGAATGAAAATGTTTTCGCGAGGCATGCAACAATTGAAAGAAAAAAAATAGCTGGACAAACTCAGTGAAAATTTACTGGAGTTTTTCTCGTGGTGGAAAAAATAAATTCTATTTCGGATGTGGAAGAAAATTGAAAAGAAAAAAATAATTGGATTGATACCTTCCTTAAGGATAATTATCGATATTCTTTATTGCGATGAATGCATTAATTTTTTTTATATATGTGTGATAAATGTGTTAAAATTGTGGAATCGGTACAAATAGATATAAATTTACAAGTAGCTGTCTTTACAGGTAAGCAAATAATTCATAATTTTGATGTATTTTTAACTAATATTATCTTGAATTGTTGGAGAAAATTATAAAATATTTTAAGTAGTGAAAATTAAAAGATTTTTGAATCCCATGAAAATAAAATAGATAACTATTCTAAGACTTAGAAACTGTTTTTATATGAAAATTCTAATAGTGACATTTTAGATCAACTGTGTGTTACTTATACTTATATAATTCTAAATTACTTTGTTTACCATCTTAAAAAGGCATTTAAAAATAATATCTGCAAATTTAAAAATTTCTCCAGGTGTTGCAACAATTAGAAATAAATCATTAAAAGAAAAATGTATTAATTTGAAACAAAATTAAAAAAATAGTCAACTTTTTATAAAGTATTTCCTATAAAGCCCACAAACTTGTGGGATTTACAAACAATTCATAAAATCATGCGACTACTATACAGGCATTTATGTACATATCAGTTTTATTTATTTATTATTTTTAAAATAATGAGATTATTCTTTGTGATATTCCTTAATCAACGCCCCCTAGAGATAATGCCTAAGAGCTCAATTTTGACGTCACGACAGATCGGCTAGAGCCGCTATCAGATTCACCAAATTTTCGAGCAACCAATTTTTCAGCCAAATTTAACCCCAACTTTTTCGCGCTCAAAGTGGCGATTTTACAAACCATCATTGCTACCGCGATTAAGAGCTATATCGAATGTTGATTGGTCGATTGTACAAGACATTGTAGGAGGGGCTTAACGCACTTGAAGAGGATATTTTTCATTTCGTTGAAAATTCATTAAAGATTCAGCCGTTGCATGTTCACATTTGTTTTATTTTTACTGATGCTTGTGACACATTAAACGTATCAACATATATTATTAACTTAATCCATTTAAAAGAAAACAATTCATATGTACAAGTATCATTTACTATGAAACGAGTTGAATTAGCAAATACTTCACCTTTAATCTTATACTTTTTTAAGAAAAAGAAAACTAATATTTTAATTGAAATCTTGAGCGAAAAATATTTTAAAATTGTAACAAATTGTATAATTATTTTTTAAAGGGGGGGGGGGTCTATTCATTTAGGATAATTTAGTGATATATAACAAATCTTGTATGAAGTTAAAAAAAAATAAATAATAATATTGTTTTTCATAATAATAAATTTTAAATAAAATTTACATAATTACATTTTTTCTGTAGAAGCAGTTCTTATTCTAAATTTTATTTATAGAATTTACTGGAATTAGCTGGAATTAAAGGATTAAACTTAAATCAACACATCTAGTTTTATACAAGAATAAAATTAAATAAGGCACAAGAAATTAATAAATGTTTTTGTCATAATTATAATTAAAGTAAAAGTAAAGATACATTTACAAGCGGTTATTACTTTTTTAACTGTTTCATAATACTGACATACAGTTAAATTGGCATATAAATAATGCAGTTTTATACTTTTATCTTTATGGGGGAGGGGCGCCGGGCGTTTAATTAAAAGGGTATTTTTTAAGCCATCGCTTTAAATCGAAATAGCATTAAAAAAATCATGTAAATTTATTTATTTTTTTAAATAATTATTTTTTAGTTTCAGAACAAATAAAACACTATATATATACATATATATATATATATTTTTTTATGTATTCACAGAAACAATTAAGTGAAATAAAGCATATTCGGTAATTAAAGCTATACAAATTATTTAAAAAAATCCTTGCATTAAAAAAATACAAGGCACAATACATACATAAAATCGGCTTTTTAAATAATTTAAGCATCTTATTGCATCACCTAGCCAGTATTCAATAATTAAACCCTTTACTGCATGGGTTGTGCCTTCTATTAACAAAATTCAACATAACAATAAATATACCTTTTAAAAATAAATTGCATTAAAATTTTCTTTTCAAAATAAGCAGTAATAATGTATTTGGTGTATTTCATACAGCTGTATGCAGTAAAAGCTAATAACACCCCCCCCCCCACACACACACACACACACGTAAAAACAAATTTGTTTCTGTAACGTCCCCATCTAACTGAAAATTAAAGATATGTTAACAGAAAATAAAATAGTAAACCACTTTTCAAGTTCACATAAACTCCTATTTAATATTAATAATTTACACATTCATTTTATCCAAGATTATTATTAACTTAATTTAATCACTTATACACAAAATAGAAGTCATAATTAATCATAAGTAAATATCAGTAAAATCTTATTTCAATTTTATGTACAGTTTTCTTAATTAAATAAGAATTCAAAAACCTTCATGATTCAAATTCATATTTAACAATAAATATATATATATATATATATATTAATTGTAGTTTTAAAGAATCCATGCATAGGAATACATAAGAAAAAACATTTCCTACGTTTAAAAAACTGTTAATTGTGCACATGCCCAATATTGTTTTTTACAAACAGAAGGAATTTAGATTCTTACATACTTTCTATTGCGAAATTGGTTCCTAAAAGGGCACAATACAACTGCCCTCCCCCCCCCCCTTCTCTGTATTTAATATAAGCTGTAAAACTATTCAAAATACCATTAAAAATACAAACATTGACGAAAAATCCTCCAACTCCTCCCCCAGCCTCTACGTAATCATGTTTCAGCCAATCATCATTTGACATTGCTCTTAATCGCGCTAGCAATGATGGATTGTAAAATCGCCTCAAAGTGAAAGAAGGGTTGCAATTGTCGTTGATAAAGTTGGAGGAAAAACCGGTTACTACGAGTACCAGTTGTTACTATTTATCACTCTTTTGTTGGCGTAAATAAATCGCTCCGTACTATCGGACTTGCTGCAAAACACGTTTTGTTTTCTTCAAATTGTTTTTGCTTTCTTTTGTTCCAATCTTTGTATCGACAATATGGTAAACAGCAAATTTTTATCGTTGAAGGATAAAAAAAAGTTGTGTTTAGCAATTTTATTATTAGATTCAGATAACAGAAAGAAGAAACAGAAAAGAGAAGTTTGGATTAGAAGTTGTATGTAAATTGTAAAATGGAAAAATTATTCTCATGTCCCCCCCCCTCTCCCCTATTATTAATTTGAAAAACTATCATACAATAGCTAAAATGCTTTTAGCAGTTTTCATATTTATTCATTTTTACAATAAGTAATGCACTCGGAATTTGCAAATACCTGATATCTTTTATTCAATTCCTACTATTAGTTCACACACTCTATATATTTATATATCTTGTTCCAATTTTCAATCGTTAATAAAATACTTTTTAACTCCCAGGCTAACAAAGCTTGGGAGCTAATGTGCCCGCCGTTTCTGTATGTACGTATGTGTGTACGTAACGCGATAACTCTTGATAGAAATATCCGTTTTGCTTCAAATTTGGTTATTAGCTCACAGGCTAACAAAGCCTGGGAGCTAATGTGCCCGCCGTTTCTGTATGTACGTATGTATGTACGTAACGCGATAACTCTTGATAGAAATATCCGTTTTGCTTCAAATTTTGGTTACATGTTTATAGTGATAAGGCGCTTCCCTGATTAGTTTTGGGGGTCCATTGGTTAAGTATAAAGGAGGGAATAGGGGACTAATCCTTCCCCCTTTATTTTTGTAAATGGGTTTTTCATGCAGAATTACCCAATTTGCTTCAAATTTTGTATATAGATTAATTGTGGTAAGGCGTTTCCCTGATTAGTTTTGGGGGTTCAATGGTTAAGTATAAAGGGGGGAAATAGGGGGCTAATCCCCCCCCCCTTAATTTATTGTCGATCTCTTTATTTTTCAAGGGGCATTATACTTTGAAATAAGAGTACAATATACATTTAGTGTGAATAGCCTGTGAGCTCAATGCCATCAGTATAATTGGACACTTTTCTTTTTATTATTCATTCACTCAAGTTCAAATACATTTTCTTAAACTTGTAGTGGATGATACTTCATGTTAATACAGTTTTTTCAAATATTAATTCAGTAATTAAATTAATTTTAGTTTTATATTTATAAAAAATCGGTGCTTCCTTGTTATACGAGCTTCCAAGGTTTAATCGTCAAGCGACCGAGATACATATTTTATTACAGAAATTAATCTGCAAATGATATAATTCATTTCACGGAATTAAAAATCATCAAGATCTGAATATTTATATAACTAGCTATAGTACGAATGCACCTCATTTGTCACATTTGATGTACAATTTCCAACTTATGTTTGTAATTAAATTAATTAATTTTAGTTTTATATTTTCAAATTTTCAATCGTTAATAAAATACTTTTTATTCATCTACTCAAGTTCAAAGAAATTTTTTTAAACTTGTAGTGGATGACACTTTATGTTAATACAGTTTTTTCAAATAATAATTCATTAATTAAATCTCATTTCTATTTTGCCACTTAATATTGTGATTCTGCCATATGTATATACATATTTATATTAATTGTAATTATTTAATAAAAAGTAACTAAAATAAATTTTTTCTTTGATGACTTAAGTAGGAATTGACTTTAAAAAAATTTCTTTTATATTACTTGTTTAATGTAAAACTACAGTGTCATATTTGTTCATAACAAAACATTTTAAACCCATTTTAGCAATTAATAAGAAAAACACAAGGCATAAATATTAAAAAAGTATTTTGATTTTTGTACTCCTTCTTAAATCATAAAACACAGAATTAAATTTTAAATATATATATATAAAAAAATAACAAGATTTTAAAAACACAAATTATTCTTATTATTTTTCTCAATATTTAAACACAAATAAAAGTTTATTGGCTTTTTCAGTCTCTAGTCAATTGTGCAGTTTGGGCTTGTTTGGCCAAAATTAGAAAAGTTTTTCACTGATGAAGCACTACAGCCATTGTAAAAAAGTACGTAAATACCAAGTTATTTTCAAAAATATCAAACAAATGCAATATTTTGATTGATATTGAATAATATTTTCAATAGGTTAGCCAACCTATTAAACTTACAAGCAAGAATTAAAAATTAAAATACTTCACTTAACATAAAAACTGTTATTCTACATTTCTTAATAAAAGATTTTAAATTATTTATGCATTCAACGACAAAATTGTGATAAAATTTAAATATCAACAAACACAAGAACAAAAAAATTTTTTCTAAATTTTTCTCTTATAAAAGAAGTATTTTAATTTTGAAAATGGGTTTTAAATTTATTTAAATATTATACTTAAATTGAGGATCAGATGTTTGAACTAATTTTTTAAGCTGATTATTTATATATTAACTGGTTTTTAATTCCAAGTTAAAATTAATCTATGTAATTTTTTACTGAAAATATAGAAAACCTTATACAAACAGGAAATTAAACATTAAAAACATGTAATAGGATACCTATAACTGATTTTACAATGTTTTTGTATGCATCCAGAATAATTATATCGTAGGACTAATAACTACATACAAAACTTTGATTACACTCTACAGATTCATAACTAGAAGCTTTAAAAATCAATACAGAGCAATACTTTTTATGCAGAATTCATTACATGGCAAAAGTAGTAAAATGAATACTTTCTGCTATTCCTGTAATGCAAGGATCGATCCAGGCAAAATTTGGGGTCTATTTAGGGCTCCTTCACAAAAATCTATTTAACAAAAGAGGTCCCTTCACAAAAAACACTTTAATAAAATAGGACCCTAAACAAAAATCAATTTGATAAAATGGGCACCTTCACAAATTTTTTTTATAACAAAACAACCCCTTTACAAAATTCCTTTTAATAAAATAGGCACTTTCACAAAATTCTATTCCATAAAAACTTACTATTTATTAATTATTTATTACATTGTGACATTTTAAAATGTGTAATTTGTAAACAAACAAGTTCACCAGAGAGGAAAACTTCGGCAAAAGGATTTTAAAAAGTTTTTGTTAATAAATGCTTTGTTCGAATTTGAGCAACTAGATTACTTTCGTTACAAAAAGTTATTTTTCACAAAAATATAATAAATTTCACAAAAATAACCTTTACTTTTCACAAAATGGGCCCCAAGAAAAAACCCTGCATCAACCCCTGTAATGTTTACAAACACTGGCGATCAAACTAGGCAAGCCAAATCACGCCAATCTCATTTCATAGCAAAAAGGCGTTCCAAACGCCTCCCTCTGATTGGCTGAAATGTTGGAAGTTGGATGAAATGTCGCTCCTAGCCACGATTTTTTAGAGCTGTGGCAAATAAATTGGGGATATTCTTGTTTGCTATCACACTGGGTGTTGGGACGATTTTTCACGGAAAATCGGCTCAAATCAAGAGTTGGCTCAAAAGTTGCTCGAAAAGTTGGTGAATCTGATAGCGGCTTAATGATTCAACTGATAACATCCTACTATTCCTGCAACCACAATAAAACAAAATTCTAAATGACTTTTTTTTTTTTTTTTTAACTTCTATAATAAAATTGAAGATCAACTAATTCAAAACACACTATTTGCTTTTCACACCTGCAAAAAAAAAAAAAAAAAAAAAAAAAAGACTGTAGGATTTAATATTAAGAAAAATTTGTTTTATGTAACAAAATTTGAAATACAAAATAGTTATTTTTATTGAAAAATAAAAGCTATCTTTTGAGGTTTCATTAACACTTTTTTTTTTGTTAATGTGCAAATGAAAGCTCGCATATTTGAGTTCTAGCATATTTTCATGAAAATTAATAATATTTTGATTAAAGATTGGATTGCTTTCAATTAAAGTACTTATTTACAGTATATATGTGCATTTTTATCAATATTAACAATGCTAATCATTATCTATTAAAATATGTTTACTTTGTCACTGCTGAATACTTGATTGAATATTTGCATTTGATATTTACAAATTTAATTTATTTTGCCATATATTCAGTGTTTTTTTTATAATCACTAGTAGTAGTTTACTATTATTAGAAAATATTAAATATATATTTTAGTTATGTGCAATTGAAAAGATATAATTTTGTTTTGGTTTATATTTAGATATTTTGTTTTTTTATTCAAAACATGATAAGATAAAAACTAACTTTTAATTAGTTTTTTAAATATTTTTAACACAAAAGTAATTACAAAATTTAAATGATAGCTCTAAAAAATTTGCTAGATATTTGCATTTTATTCACAACACACACACATATGAATGTAATATTTAATAATTTTTTTTTCTTCAAAATGTAACCAAAGATGTTTTATTATGTAATATAATAATTCTAATTATAAAATAATTATTATAAATACCTAAAAATCCATGTAATGTGAATGTAATTATGTATTCATCGTGGTCATCTAAATAATGTGATTATTATATTTAGATGAACTAAAATAATACCAGAAAAATAATAAATATAAAATATATAAAAATAAAATAAATTGTAATGATTATGATGTTTTAGACCTTATATGAATGTGATTATATTTAAATAAACTAAATATAATCCCAAAAATGTAATAAATTATATAATAATAAATATAAAATATATAAAAATAAAATAAATTGTAATCGGAAGTATGATGTTTTAGACCTTATTTGAATAATGTGATTATATTTAGATAAACTAAATATAATAAATCATGTAATAATAAATATAAAAATAAAATAAATTGTAATCGGAATTATGATGTTTTTTAGACCTTATTTGAAGAGGGTATAATCAGTGTGGTATACATGTAACATGCATTTATATAAGAAATAAGTAATTAAAAAAACATTTTTTAGCTAAGTGTAGTATATTTAAGGCAAAGGCAGATCTGAATGCTAGCCGTAATAATTTCATTTGAACATTAGTAAAAATATATATTTAATATTTTCTAATAATAGTAAAATATATCATGTGATTTTTATTGGTGATTATAGAAAAACTGCATATATGGCGAAATAAATCAATTATGTAATCATTAAACGATAGTCAGTACATTATATTAAGTTTTATCTTACACTTTTCACTAACTGATATATTTTTGAATATGAATTAGTGACAAGAGAAACATTTAATTAAGTTAATAAATTTATAATTTAATCTCTGTATGAAAAAATATATCAATATTTTAGCGATAAAATACATTAAACAGGGAAAGGGGGAGGGGGAGCATCAGAATGAAACAATCGTGAATTTCTCAAAACTTATTTTTATAAATAAAATTTACAATTTTTTTTTATGAGAAACAACTCAGGGATCTGTTTAGGAAAAAATTGGGTCCTTTAAAGGACCCTTCACAAAATTTCTCATTTCAAAACAGGACCCTTCACAAAATTATTTTCCCTAAAATAAGACCCTTCACAAAATTCTTTGTCTTAAAAATAGGTTTTTCGCAAAAATTTTCCATCTTTAAACCGAACATTTCACAAAATTGGGACGGCCTATAGAGGCGCTGATTGCAGCCGTCGGTACAGGAAAATTGGCCCTTTAACTAATGCTAAAGTGCCATTGAAACCATTATTTATTGTAAACGCGTTTAAAAGTGTTAGATATTCAAATTCGGATAATTTTTACTTTGACATATAAACACAGAACACAAATAGCACATGAAATCTCAAATTGTGCATAAAAATAATCATTATGAACAAATTAAAAATGCATGTAACGCAATGGGATTGCAAAGGATTTTCCTGAAGGGAGAAGTTATATCTTTTTTCCACCAGATGGCGTCTTCGAGCGCTTGAATTCCCAATAATCATTTAAAAGTAAAATCAAACCTGTCACTTTTACATACATAAAGAAAATATATGTATTTTACATCCATGTATCTTCTTAAAAATGTTAAATAAGATCCTGAATATAACGATAATTTCAAATTCACATATTTATGTCTAGATTTTTCACACATATGAAAAGCTGTTCACAATTTCACAAAAACAGGACCCTGGGAAAAAAGTCTGTCACATTACCAGCTTCAACAAAGCTGTGCGATTAAGCCTAATCGTGCAACAAGGACAAAAGTAAACATATTTTAATAGATAGTGATTAACATAGTTAATATTCATAAAAATGCACATATATACTGTAAATAAGTACTTACCTTCATTGAAAGCAATCCGGTCTTTTATCAAATTAGAATTAGACGACAAGAACTTTGTGATTACGAAGCACGTTGCCGCTACAACGTGCATGGCTTACTCTCCGTCCTGCAGCACAAAGGAGGGAAGGGCGAATGGCCGATCTGCAAATACGTCATTCAATACAGTGTTGCCAGTCCTGAGGCATTATCTCTAGGGGGGCGTTGCCTTAATGCGTATAAAACATGTATGTGAATTTACATATTTTTTTCTTTAAAAATGAAAATATACCGTATTTCATCTATTTGAAAACAAAGATTTACAATTTTTTAAAGCTCTTTTATACAATAAATATATCTGAAGTATACAATATCTTCTCATTGATTTCGGGGATTCTTTAAAATATATGTGAACTTTTGTTTTATTATTAAAATCGATAAAAATCAATTGTATTCATTATATAAAATATTTATTATCTCTGAATTGTGAAAAAATAACTCGATATATAATTTTATGCTATTGATTAAACTCCATAATATATATTTGTGATACCCTTTGATGCATATTAAATAGGTTTCTAAATTCATATTTTTTTTCCATATGAAAGAAGACTGTATTTCATCTATTGCAAAGCAAATATTAGCAAAGGTTTTTATTAAAGCTATTTTCAGGGGTATGTCCAGACTTTTTTCACAGAGTCCTGTTTTTTTTAAATTATGAGCGTCTTTTTATATTTGTGAAAAATTTAATAATTTTTAGGGGAATCTGAAATTAGAGTTATTTTTAGGTTCCTGTTTAGGCAATTGAATTATAACTTGGTCTTGTTTTAACGAAAAAAAAAAAATATATAAATGCATTAAATTTTGATATATTTACATGTAAACATATTTACATTATACATATAGCTAGATAATAGGGTCCTCGAGGATTACAGCTGTTATAGGTGGAATTTTATTTTAATAAGAAATCTCATGAAGAGCCCATTTTTGTATGAAAAACTCTTGTGAAAGGTCCTTTTTGAAGACAAAAAAATTGTGAATGGTCATGTTTTAAGAAGAAAAAAATTGTGAAGTGTTCTTTAACTGACCAAATTCTTAACAGATCCCTGGTTTTATACAATAAATATATCTAGAATACACAATATCTTCTCATTCATTTAGGGGATATTTTAGAATACATATGAAATTTTGTTTTATTAAAATAACTTACTAATAAGGATAAAAAGCAGTTGTATTCGTTATACGAAATTTTTATTCTCTGAATATTGTACAAATTGAATTAAAAAATACTTAATAAAAAATCTAAAATATTTACTTAATAAAAAATTGTTTTATACGCATTAAGGTATATCACAAATAATAATATTTTTTATTTAAATATTCAAATAATTAATTTCTTTATTTTAAAAATAATAAAATAAATAAAACTGACTTGTACATAAATGCCTGTATAGTAGTCGCATGATTTTCTGATTTGTTTGTAAATCCCTCAAGTTTGTGGACTTTGTAGGAAATACTTTATAAAAAGTTGACTATTTTGTAAATTTTGTTTCAAATTAACACATTTTTCTTTTAATGATTTATTTATAATTGTTGCAACACCTGGAGAAATTTTTAAATTTGCAGATATTCTTTTTAAATGCCTTTTTAAGATGGCAAACAAAGTAATTTAGAATTATGTAAGTATAAGTAATACACAGTTGATCTAAAATGTCACTATTAGAATTTTCATATAAAAACAGAGTTTCCAAGTCTTAGAATAATTATCTATTTTATTTTCATGGGATTCAAAAATTTAATTTTTAACACTAGTTAAAATATTTTCTAATTTTCTCCAACAATTCAAGGTAATATTAGTTCCACATAATTATCCTTAAGTAAGGTAATTAGCCTATCATTTTCTCTTTTCTATTCTTCAATATCCGAAATAGAGTTTATTTTTTTCTATCATGAGAAAAATATCCAGTAAATTTTCATTTAGTTTGTCCAGATACTTCATTTGATATTCTGTAACTGTGTCATCTTTGATGTAACTTTATCAACAAAAATGGTTGAGTCTTTAAACATGATAAAGATTTTTTTAAATTTAATTTGTATAATATTCAGAGAATAAATAATTCGTATAGCGAATACAACTGCTTTTTATCCTTATTAGTAAATTTTTTTAATAAAACAAAATTCGTTATAGGAATTATTTATTCTGTGTGAAGAACAAATAAGCAAACAAAACATCAAGAAAAAAAATTTATGTAATTGATTAAAGTCCATAACCTATTATTCGTGATACCCTTTGATGCACATTAAAAATATATTGTAAATAACAAAAAATTATAAATGAAAGAATATTATCATTTTTAAATTTATTGAAAAGGAAAGATTTAAATCTGAATTTTTAATAAAGATTTAAATTTTTGTTTGAGTTGTGTGATAAAAATATTAGAATAAACCATGTTTTTATGCATTCAGTTCATTTTTAAACATTAATGTGATTTTTAAAAAAATTTATACAATAACATTTTAATTTCTTTTTGAAATTTGCCTTTACTTATTGTGAACTAGTTTCTGCAAGCTGTTTTGCCATATGTGTTGGTGAAGGCACATAAATTTATATTTATCTGTATTTTTTTTTCATAAGAATTACAAAAAAAAATTAAGTACTGAAAAGCAAAATGATTTTTATTTATGAAATCAACGACAGTAAATGAAAAAATATATGTATATGTGTTAATATTTTACATGTAAACTTCATATTGTAGCATAGTGGATATAGAGTTCAACCTTCCCTCCATTCCCCTAGCGGCGAAAACGCTGTCCCGGCCTGTTATATCAAGATGGCCTTGGGTCGATGCAGAATACCTTGTTTTCTGTACACTTCTGTACAGTGGACAAAGTGCGAAACTGGGTTGACGACTTCATCGCGTCAAAAGAGGAATCGTTCTACACTGCTGGCATCCGTCAATTGATGAATAAAGGTATTATTCTCAGCTCATAATTGCATATTCATTTCTCTGAAAAACGTTTTTGAAACTTTTTACTACACCTAATAAATTATGCAGAAATATTTAGCTTATTTGAGTTTCTTGTTTAATTTATAAAACGTAAATAAATGAGAGTAGCTGACAATAGACTGGCCAACATTTCCAAATATGAAGAATATATTAATAGTAAAATTTAATAAAACAATCAAAACATAAACAATTACCAACCCAGAAATTCTAAAAAATTATCAAAGTTTGGGGTTATTTAAGGTTTATAAAAGTATATAAAATTTAGAAAAAAAAACAATAAAAACCCTGATTTAATTTTAAGGGGTAAATTTTATCCCCAGATTTTTCTACTTTTTTTTCTAACTCATTAATGTTAAGAGACAGATTTTTTATTTTTATACCATACCTATTCATCAATTTTATTGAATTCTAACTAAATATCAGTTTTTAACATTTGAAGAAAAAAATAGTTAAGTCCTAAAATAATTCTTTTTCTAACAGAATGCATATTATTTTCTTTTAATTTGGTAATTTTATCAACTATTGATATTTTGTTAGCATTTGATAGAACTAATAAAATGAAGTAACTTTTGTACTTAAACTTTTTCTCTATTTCTTACCATTAATGAGTTATTGTAAAAACATATTCTGGGAATGAAAATTCCATATCACATACCTCCATAAATTTACATATCCTCAAAGTTTCATTTTTTAATTTCTGCGTTGGGGAACTTAAAAAAACATTACTTTCTACTTTTAATTTCAATTCTTGTTACAGTGTTAACATTCAACTTTTTGAAACGCTTGTCCTAAAATCCTAAAAAACTAGCTCAGATTTTGTCAGCCAGCAACTTTTATAACCATTGCTGCAATATACAGGGTGTCCCTAAACTCATGGTACATACGCTAGGGGGTAATAGAACACATCAAGACGAGTAATAGGAAATAGGAAACCAAGGGTCCCAAACGTATTCCAAAGGAGATAGGCGCCATCAAAGTTTAGGGTCCCAAACTGCAGATGATGATAAAAAAGGGAAAAATGGGTCGATTTATTTGCGGTTTTCGCTAAAATCATTCTTTAAATTAGTATTTTCTTTAAAAAAAAGTTTAAAAGAGGAAGTTATAAAAATGCCGGTAGAGGGCGCTCTAGACTTTGGAGTACCGAATAACTACTTTTTACCGTTTTTTTTTAACACTGTTAAATGTTTTCTAAAGCTTAGACCTTAACTTAAATTTTGTGTGCACAAGTGAAATCATCGGGTGTGGTTAAGTGGAGCAAATTTAACTGTGTTCAGGGGGTTGATTTTTGAACGATCGTATGTAATGAGCAAAATAATAAGTGATGAAGCAAACTTTAAGAGGTGATAGTACACATAAAAACATACAACATTCACTAAGTAATGCATGATTTGAATTCAAACGCAAACGTGTTAGAGCATGTTCAAACTAGATACATGCAAGCGCTATAGCTACCATTATGCTGTAAGTTTCCGGAAAAAGAATATGAAAATGTGATATGGGGATGAAGAAGAACGCGTATGCAAATTTTCGCTAACATAAAAGTTACTTGTTCGAGTGTATATTTGTAAAACTGGGAACTGTTCACAGCAACTATCTTCATTTGCTCTGTGGATAGCCGATAATATGGTTTCGCACTCTAACCAGGAGAAGGCCGAGATGCATTACATGTACGGAGCTGCACACGGCAATGCAACAGAAGCTCAAAGATTGTACCGAGAGCGTTTTCCAACCAGACGTGTTCCTGATGCAAGGATATTTCAACGACTGCACCAACAACTGTGCGAAAGGGGTTCCTTTGCAAGTTGCATGCAGGATACCGGACGTTCCAGGAGTGTATTAGAACGCCATACATTACGGATAACATTTTGGATCGTATCAGCGAGAGGCCTGAATCTAGCATGCGGGAACTGTCCAAAGAAGTGAACGTTTCCCGTAATACGGTGTGGCGAGTTCTGCGAGATGAAGGAATGCATCTGTACCATGCACGAGAGTTCAAGGCCTAGAACCAGCGGATTACCAGGCACGTGGTTGCTCCAACAAATGGCTGTGGACCCTGCTTTTTGTGCACATGTATTGTTCACGGACGAATGCACAGTCACACGCGAGGGTATTTTGAATATCCACAATTATCATGTGTGGTCAAATGAAAACCCATACACAATACGTCAACGTTCGTTCCAGCGACGTTTCACGGTCAATATTTGGGACGGAATCGTTGACGATTATCTAATTGGGCCATACTTACTGCCAACGCCCTAGGTAGTACAGAGATATCGGCCAATATCCACGGCAATATTGGCTAATATTTCGAAAGTCGCTGAATGTTGAACATCAAATTTACAACATCTGCCGATATTCACAGACATAATTTAAAATTAGTTTTAAAAAGAAAGCATTCAAAAGAGCTTTTTGCATTACTTATGACATCATAGTACAGAAATAGTATTCCAAACAATAAAATTTAATAATTTTGCAATTTTTTAAAAACTTGAGTTTTTAATGCCTTATTTTTAATATTTGGTTACATTGGCCAATGTTGTAAAAATTATATTACTATTACAACATCCAGGGATATCTATCGACATTCGTAAAAAACAATATCATTTTTCGGAGATTTCAAGATATCTGCCGACTTTCAGCATATCTGACGAAGTTTGTAATCTTGACCGAAGTGAACGGAAAGTTCTAAAGGACCGCCCATTTGTGTAGTTATCGTCAATGTGCATTTGATGGAGGCGTCGGGCGAGAAATTTGCACAGAAAAAAAAAGCCTATATAATAATTTTCTGTAGGAATCTATAGTTATTTTTATTAATAAAAAAAGGATGTGAAAATTTGTGCTTTATAAAAAAACTAAAGATGTTTTTATACTATTTTTATACTATGTATTTTATACTATTTTTATACTATGTATTTTATACTATTTTTAAAAATGTTTTTACAAGAAAAAAATTCAATTTATGTAATTTTTAAATGGATGTTTGTTTATCTTTTTTTTTAAATGTTAGGAATTTCCGACTTTTATAAGAATTTTATTTTTTATTATTGTAAGAATACATGTTTAGTTTCAAAAGTAGGTCACCGATTTTTTAATTAGACACTATTAATAATAAATATTTTATATAATGCACCTAATTAATTATTATTATTATATAATAAGCTTTTAGTGTTAATTTATGTGGTGTTAACTTTTCTGTAGTGCATCAATTTTTGAAAAAATGTACACATATTTCTGACTTAAAATTAATAATATATATATATATTTAATTTCTCACAAAGCAAAATTCAAAGTAATGGGGTTGTTAAAACTTTCTTTATAGTTTTGTGCAAGGGGAACAGGGCCGGCGCTAGACATTTTACTGACTGAGGCGAGCATTATTTTGCCGCCCCTATGCCGTGAATGTTTTTTCACCACTTCTCAAACTGTTTTAATAATAAGTAAATTAATTTTGCTAACTATGATTTTTTAAAAAGAAAACAAATATATATAAAATTAATTTACAATTAAGAAATTTAAAATAATCAAATTACTTAAGAAATTTTGCATCTATTTTGAAAATATAACAACATTTAACTTGAAATTAAATGAAGAAAAATGTTATCATATTCTAGTAATATTTACAAACAAGTTAGAAATTAAAAACTTGAGCTATGATAAAACATACTCATTGAATCTATATTCACCTTGTACTATAAATACTAATTAGAAACAACATAAATGTCCAAAAACATATACGTACCGTTTTATAAAATAATTTACTAAAGGTGTTTTTATATACAAAACTGTATTTCTACATAGATTACCTAACGCTTTCGAGCAAACTTTTGTTCAGCCATTTGTCTTTTGTGTGCTTGTGTTTTGATTTGTAATTTATAAAACCCTGACGATGAGCAAAAGTTTGCTCGAAAGCGCTAGGTTATCTATGCAGAAATACAGTTTTGTATATAAAAACAGCTTTAGTAAAGTATTTTATAAAATGATACGTATATGTTTTTGGACATTTATGTTGTTTTTAATTAGTAAGTTAGAAATTGTACGTTAAACGTGGCATATCAGGTGCGTTCGTTTTATAATCAGTTTCACAATGTAAAAAAAATCATCCTCATTATTTCAGAGAAATGAATTATGTCGTCTGCTAGGAGAGAAATGAGCATGCCTTTTTAACACTTTCCAACCTAGTTGAAAAGTGATTATGACTTCGGTTTGTCTGGCCGTATGGCAGTGCTCTAATTCCCGTAAATATGCTCGGATTGCTCTGCAATTTTTATATGTTATTGTCGTTATCTATAGCATGTTCCATATTTCAACGGAAGTGTGTAGCACTTATAGTTTTTTTACAGGGCCACTCAAAAGAATTCCGTTACATGACGGTCTATGGGGAAAAATCATTTGCGGTTTATTTTAAGGATGTTACACAATTTCAAACACATTGTAATTGATATATATCACTAAGGTGCATTACAAGAAGCTTAATATGGAATAGGGTGTGCATAGCACTTATAGTTACTTTACAGGGACAGTCAAAATAATTCCGTTACATTACGTCTATGGGAGAAAAATCGGTTTGCGGTTTTAGTCGGTTTGCGGTTTAATTAAATAATGTTTTACTATTTTAAACGCATTGAAATTTATATATATCACTAAGGTGCGTTACAAGAGGCTTACTACAGAATAGTGTGTGTATAGCACTCATCGTTCATTTACAGAGACACACAAAAGAATTCTCTACATTCTTGAAATTACGTTTTTAAATATGTTATGCGTTTTCCAAATTGCAGATGTTATCTTTCAGCTTATTAAACGGTAATGATTTATAAAAATATTTTGGAAGCGTTGGAAAGTGTTACATAATCTATGCTTGACGCATGATTTTTCGTTCTTGTTTTTTTTTTCCTTTTAGGCATGCCACGTTTACAAATGTGAATTTCTTTTTTTTTCCATGGAGATCATGCTTTGTGAATGATTACCTCCTTGGTTTAATATTTTTATGACTCATAATGAAGGAATCTCCTGTGTTTATTTACTCTAATGGATTGAGATATTCAGTTAACGTAATTTAAACAGAAGTTATATCTCAGAATCGATACATTGTTGATTGTAACTCATCTCTCAAGCTAACAATTTTTTTGAACGATCTTTCTAAAAATGTAACTTTTATGCAATTTTATTCGAAAAAATAATTTTGAATAAAAATGTCCGCTTGGCATATGGAAAAAGATGTGGTTAGCCCGTATTTGTTTTCCTCAGTCACATGACTTGCGCTTTTATCATATAGATTACGTATGATAGGATTTAACAGAATAAAGAAAACTTTCATTAATAACTTTTTAAGTTTTGATTCGATTTTCATAAAATTTGAAATGACTCGACAAAATTCTGCAACGATTCTATATATTAAATTTCAAATCATTCCGTTGGGTCGTTTTTGCGCTGTTATAAGCGGACAGACGGACGGACCAGACGACGACTATAGGTGCTACGTATTTATATAATTACGAGCGCACCTAAAAAGCATCATATCAAGAATTAAACTGACGCTTCAAAATCTCATTCACTTCTTCCTTTGGAAAATGCATTTATTGTATCGACGTTATGAATATTACTTTAAAAAAAAAGTTACATCAGGTGAAGCTAAGTTTAAAATATACATTATTAAGCCAAAATATGTCAAACATTTAAAAACAATTAAATTATGTATAAAATTTGTATTGAATTTCAAATAGCAAAATAATGATATCAATAACAAGTTATATATCTTTTTGAAACATGTACAAAAATAAAATCTCTTATTAGCAGTATTTAAAAGAAAATATTTATTAAAAATAAAACAAAATTTCAAGATCTAATTTTCCTTGATTTTTCTTCGGCGAAGTCATTCATTATAATACGGAAATCAATATTATAAAGCAATCACATTATCAAGACAAAAATAGATAAACATACTAACACAAACTACGCATCACATTCTTGAAATTAAATGGGAAAATTATGATATCAATAGAGAATTACATGATCGTTTGAAATTGTATACATGAAGATTAAATTTTACATCAGTAATATTTACAAAAATGCTTCGGAAAAAAAAAAAACACTAAAAGTTTCATACAAAAATCGCAGAGGAAAAAGTATACCATTGGACTAAGAGATTTAAAAAAAAATATTTTACGAATGTCCAAAAAGCACCGCAAAACGCTAAAAACTCTGAAAATCGAACAAAAAATTCAAAAATCGCCGAACGAATTCCGAATAAACTATTGAAAAGAGGACAAAATTTACTATATTGGGTTAAAAGATTAAAACCTGATTCCTTTTACTAATGTGGAAAAATTGCCGCGAAACACACAAACAAACTCGCTAAAAATAAAAAAAAATCTCAGAGGACAAAATTTACTACTGTATAGTAATACATTCTAACAGTAATTCTTTCCCAAAAGTCAAAAATTAAAGCAAAAAAACGTTAAAAATCGCATTGAAAATCGCTGAATACAAAATGTAATATATTGGGCTAAATGTTTGAATACCGAATTCCTTTTATGAATATCAAAAACTCTCCACGAAACGCAAAAAATGCTAAAAATTGCATTAAAAATCGCAATAAAAATCACAAAAACTTCAAAAATCGTGGAGAACAAAATTTAATATAATAGGCTAAAAGTTTGAAACAGATTTTTTTTTTACAAATGTCAAAAAATTCAACGAGAAACGCGAAAACTCGAAAAAACTCTAAATCGCATTAAAAATCACTAAAATTTCAAAAATCTAGGAGAACAAAATTCACTACATAAGGCTAAAAGTTTGAAACCGAATTCTTTTTACGAATGTCAATAAATCGCCGCAAAACGCTAAAAATTGTAGAGAACAAAATTTACTAATAGTGAACCAAAACATTGTACCACGGATTATTCACGAATGTCAAAAAATTACCACGGAACTCAAAAAAACACTAAATATCGCTAAAAATTTAAAAATCGCAGCGGTCAGAATTTACTATATTAAACTAAAAGTTTGAAACAGAATTCCTTTTACGAATGTCAAAAAATCGCCATGTAACACAAAAAAAATGAGTTGAAAATCACATTAAAAATTTAAAAATTGCAGAGGACTAAAATTATTGTATTACGCTAAAAGTTTAATGCTAAATGCCTCTTACGAATGTCAAAAAATCACTGCAAAACGCGAAAAATCGCTAAAATTAAATATAGAGGAGGACAAAATTTACTATATTAGTCTAAATGTTTGAAACCAAATTCCTTTTAACAATGTCAAAAAATCGCCACGAAACGGGAAAAACTAAAAATTGGATAGAAAAATTTAAAAATCGTTGTACGAATTCCGAATAAACTTTATTGAAAACAGGACAAACTTTAATATATTGTGCTAAAATTTTAGAACCGGAATTCTTTTACTAAGGTAGAAAAATCGCCACAAAACAACAACAACAACAAAATTAAAAACGCTATAAATCTCATAAAAATTGCTAAAAATTAAAAATTCTCAGAGGAACAAATTTATTACAGTTGGCGAAAACATTTTAAAAGGAATTATTTTCCGAATGTAAAAAAAAAAAAAAAAAAAAAAAAAAAAAAAAAAAAAAAAAAACAGCGCGAAAAGACGCTAAAAATCGCATTGAAAATCGCGGAAGACAAAATATAATAGGCTAAATATATGAAACCGAATTTCTTTTATGAATGTGAAGAAATCGCCGTGAAACGCCAGGAAATGCTAAAAATTGTATTGAAAGTCGGAAAAATTTCAAAAATCGTGGAGAACAACATTTACTATATTAGGCTAAACGTTTGAATCAGAATTAATTCCTTTATAAAAAATCACCGCGAAACGCAAGAGAAAAAAATCTCGTCAAAAATCACTAATCATTCAAAAATCGTCGAGAAAAAAATTTACTAAAGTGGGCTAAAACATTGTAACCGGAATTCTTTGACTGTAATTATATGCAACTTCTTTGACTGTAATTATATGCAAAGTACTCCGTATTTTTATTTTAAATAAGAAAAAAAACTCTCTCTTTTTTTCTTAAGTTTTCACACATACAAAATGCGAGCCAAATGCCTCCCCTCTAGGGCTGCGCCCTGATGCGGCTGCCTCTCTTGCCTCACCCCTGGCGCCGGCCCTGAAGGGGAACACATGATTTTTAACACAGCAAGCTTTAACATTTCTTATTTCGTTTAAATTTCTAAGTTTTTAATTTCTTACTTATTTTAAAATAATTTTTTACAAAATTTCCAAACAACTCAAGTGATATTTAAATAAATCTTTGCTAAAAGAACGTAAAAAAAATATTTCGATTGTGATTGAAAAATACGAGATAATTAAATTATGGTTTTGTCAGAAATCTTTCACCTCAGTAACAGAAAAATCTACTCCCACCAGTTTTCGTTAGAAACTTTTTTGTAACATGTTTTTCTTTCCTTTTTTCTTACTTATACTCTGAAAGTACCACGGTTTTCTTTTCTCTTGTTCCGAAACGAGAGTAGACTTCCCTTGAGCAGATATCTCTCGTTTTATAATGAGGGATTTCTGTCCACCACATCTGGGGGTGCGAAAAAGAGGTAATTTAATATCCAAAAAATGTTATTCAGGAATATTAGAAAAATATATCGCTCAATATCAAATGATGATATTCAGCAGTGACAGAAAAAGATATATTTTAATGTCAAAAATTGATATTCAGAGATGTTAGAAAATATTGGCCAATAATCACAGATGTCAAAAACTAATATTCCCAAATATTCTTTTAGGGGGGGTCATTTAATGTTGGCCAATATCAATTTCTGATACTGGCCGATATTACATTTTGATATTGGCCAATATCTTTGTGCTACCTGGGGCGCCTGGATGGAGATTCATATCTTGTTTTTCTGCAAGAGGTGTTGCCAGAACTATTAAACCATGTTCCAGTACCCATCAGACGACGTATGTGGTTCCAACACGACGGAGCACTGGCCCATTACTGCCTGGATTCCCGTAACGCCCTGAATATCATGTTTCCGGGGCGATGGATAGCCCGTAGCGGTCCAATCAGCTGGCCGGTCCGTTCACCCGATTTATCCTGTCTGAACGTTTTCTTGTGGGGTCATATGAAGAGCCTGATATACAAAGATGGTCCCGTAGATTCTGCTGAAGACCTTGTTGCCCGGATATCCGTTGCTTCGGCCACCATAAGAGAGATGCCTGGTGTTTTCGCCAATGTACGGCAGTCAATCCATCGACGGCTTCAAGCCTGCGTTCGTGTTGGAGGCCGCAATTTTGAACAATTCCTGTGATGGAGTACTTCGTGTTGTTTATTTTCATTTGGTTGAATAAAGTGTTTTTCTTCCTTTTGTTGGTTTCTTTTCATTCCATCTCTGTCTGTCCTGTTTTCAATCATTTTGCTCATTACATACGATTGTTCAAAAATCAACCCCCTGAACACAGTTAAATTTGCTCCACATAACCCATTACCTGCTGGTTTTGCTTTAACGCAACATTCAAAATAAAAGTGTGTAAAAAAAAACGTGCAAACCACTATTTTAATATGTTAAAAAATACTTTATTTAATGACAAAAACTTTGCTATTAAAGATACCGAATATTATCTTTTAGAATTATTGGTGGGAAACGAATTTCTGTAAAAATATTGAAGGCTCTGCCCACATAGTTTTGGCGGTTAATGGGTTAACCACTCCCGATGATTTCACTTGTGCACACAAAATTTAAGTTAAGGTCTAAGCTTTAGAAAACATTTAACAGTGTTAAAAAAAACCGGTAAAAAGTAGTTATTCGGTACTCCAAAGTCTAGAGCGCCCTCTACTGGCAATTTTATAACTTTCTCTTTAAAACTTTTTTTAAAGAAAATACTAATTTAAAGAATGATTTTAACGAAAACCACAAATAAATCGACTCATTTTTCCCTTTTTTATCATCATTTGCAATTTGGGACCCTAAACTTCGATGGCGCCTATATCCTTTGGAATACGTTTGGGACCCTTGGTTTCCTATTTACTATTACTCGTCTTGATGTGTTCTATCACCCCCTAGCGTATGTACCATGAGTTTAGGGACACCCTGTATATTGCAATCCTTTTTTAAATCATTTAGTTTACATGTTGGGGTTAAAGAAAGATTTTAAAAATAAAAAAATCTAACGAGGAAGTCTTTTAATAGTACTACTACCTTACATGATATCCTAGACCATCACAAGCACTTTTTTCATATGACGTACAGTATGGGACCCCAAATCCAAAATGCTCGGGCCTTTCTGGATGTTGGAATTTTCTGGATTTTAGGTCTTCACTCAAAAACATGGGTTTACAAATGACAATACTATTATGCAGCAATGCCACTTTCCCACTTTTTGGCAAATTTTAACTTTTCTTACCTTTTTAAAAATCGATCAGCGATTTTCCCGCGAAATTGATTATTTAAAAAAAATGAAATAGAGAACTTCATTAGACAATTGGTGAAAAAAAATGTGAATAGCGTTAATCGGTCATGAAAAAAATCATAAATTTCATCACTCAATCACACACACACACAAAAAGGAGAGTCGAGCAATTTCAGAAATTAATCGTGAATTTCGTCAAACAATCGAGAAAACAAATCGCGAATTTCATCAATCAATTGCAGAAACTAATTGCAAAATTTGTCAAATGATATTGAAATAAAATAACAAAATTTAATATAAAAAAGTTCCGGATTTCAGAATTCCGGATTTGTGGTCCCATACTGTAGTGAAGAATTGCAACTCTACGTTAATTCCGAAATCTGTTTTGTGGAGAGATAAATAGTGAAATATTTTTATACTGCAGAACAGTAGTAAACGATTTCCTCCCGATTAAATGGTAAAGTTTCTTTTAAGATTAAAATTCATTTTCTTTGGAAACATAAAAGGTATCGTGCTCCAAATAATCCGATATGAAAACATATTGTAATATTTGATTTTTCCATTCCATTTTATAATGTATAATAAAAAGGGTGCAAGTAGCTTGGCTGCTCATCCAGTTGTATGACTGAATTTTGTTCTGTAGCATAAATGAGTGCTTTTCTCTTCCTGGCTTCCAATGTGACGTCATTCATGACGTTTTGGTTGGATACTGACTCCAAACAAACGGTTGCTATGCTTAATTTCTTATTAAACATAAATCGTAGAAAATGTTACTACTGCATATAATGTATTAAAACAGCTTGCCGAGAACTATAGTACAAACATAATAGAAAATGCAACATAGCAACCGTTTCTTTGGAGTCAGTTTCCAAGTAAAACTGAAAGTGTCTATTTGTCTTTAGAATTAATATAGTGTTCCTTCAATCGATTTGATATAAAGGAGTGAGTTTAATTTTTGGGAGAATTACCAAGAAATCTTCACTGCTTTTAATGATTGTTTCTATTGTTTTTCTAGTCAACTGTAACTCATTGCTTGCAAGTTATTTTATCAATCAGCTCATTTTCAACATTTTTGAGTGGCATGAACCCAGGACAGCCTTAACATTCATTCATATACCAATTTTGGTGGCTGAATTGCACATAATTGGGGCCATACACCTATGGTATGATTTTAATAGTGTATCATCCCCATCCATACAACATTTTAATGCCCTGCACCATTTATCATTAGTTTAGTATCATATATTCTAATACGAGCAAATCTTGTGTGTGTGTGGCTACATATATATATGCAAATTTTATTTTATAAACGGCTCTAACGATTTTGACGAAATTTTGTATCCTAACGTTTTGGGGCACTAGAAAACCATTGGTCTAGGTCACATGTTTCAGAAAATTTTATTAGTACGTCATTTTGGGTAACCATGGTTCAGGGTCAAGCTATTTGTATTTAAAAAACGGTTCAAACGATTTTGAATAAATTTTGTATCCTACCATTTTTGGGCACGAGAAGACTATTAGGTTGGGTCATATGTTCGTAAACTTTTTATTAGTGGGTCATTTTGGAGTCATAGCGGGTCAAGTTAATTTTATCTAAAAATAGCTCAAACGATTTTGATTAAATTTTGTATCTTACGAGTATGAGAAAAACATTGGACTAGGTCAGATGCCCAAGAAAATTTGATCAGTCAGTTATTTTTGGGTCGCTGTGGGTCAAGCAAATTTTATCTAAAAAATGGCTTAGACTATTTAGACTAAATTTTGCTTCCTATGGTTTCCGGGCATGAGAAGACTGTTGGGCTAGGTCACATGTTCGAGAAAATTCGATTAGTGGGTCATTTTGGTCATGTGTCATTAGGGGTCAAGCAATTTTTATCTTAAACCGGCTCATACGATTTGAATTAAATTTTATATCCTATGGTTTTGGGGCACGAGAAATCCATTGGGACAGGTCACATGCTCAAGAAAATCTGATTACTGGGTCATTTTTGGATCAAGCTAATTTTATCTAAAAAATGGCTCAGACTATTTTGAAAAAATTTTATATCCTACGGGTTTTGGGTACAAGACGACAATTGGGTTTGGTCACATGTTCGAGGAAATTTGATTAGTGGGTCATTTTGGACATGATATTTGAACTCAAAGCTAATTTTGACCGCGGTCTTCCCTGTTCGTTCTGATGAAGAGTACAGACACATACTACATGAGTTCCTCTTTTATTGGCTATGATGCAGTTTATTGGCCTTAGTTCACAAAACTTAGCAAATCCAATTTGATGAGATGGATGTTATTGTTTAAAAAATCTATAAATTTATTAGTGTTTTTGTTTGTTGAAACAGCAACTAGGTGACACCACCAAACATTGTACATTTTCTTTTCTGCTACAGAAACTTTCTCCTCAGTTAGGAGTTGGTAACATGCAAAATAACTGTTGTGATAAAAATCCCAAAAATGAATCTAATAAATATAAGATGTCACTATTCCAAAGGAATATAATTAATGATGCAAATAAACATTATTAAGCTAAATTTTTCTTTCTTCAACTTATTTTTCAAATAATTCTTCTATTAAAGTTGCTGTTGTGTTTCTACCAGTATCCAGCGTTTGTATGAGATATTATATTCCATATGTAATAAATTTGTTTTTTCATATTAACGCTCTAGCTGATTGTGATGTTTCCATTTTCGTATAATAAAACTGCGGCCTATTTTCATTTGTCACTTATATGATCGAGAGTGTTGTACATTTTCTTTTCTGCTACAGAAACTTTCTCCTCAGTTAGGAGTTGGTAACATGCAAAATAACTGTTGTGATAAAAATCCCAAAAATTCATCTAATAAATATAAGATGTCACTATTCCAAAGGAATATAATTAATGATGCAAATAAACATTATTAAGCTAAATTTTTCTTTCTTCAACTTATTTTTCAAATAATTCTTCTATTAAAGTTGCTGTTGTGTTTCTACCAGTATCCAGCGTTTGTATGAGATATTATATTCCATATGTAATAAATTTGTTTTTTCATATTAACGCTCTAGCTGATTGTGATGTTTCCATTTTCGTATAATAAAACTGCGGCCTATTTTCATTTGTCACTTATATGATCGAGAGTGTTGTACATTTTCTTTTCTGCTACAGAAACTTTCTCCTCAGTTAGGAGTTGGTAACATGCAAAATAACTGTTGTGATAAAAATCCCAAAAATTCATCTAATAAATATAAGATGTCACTATTCCAAAGGAATATAATTAATGATGCAAATAAACATTATTAAGCTAAATTTTTCTTTCTTCAACTTATTTTTCAAATAATTCTTCTATTAAAGTTGCTGTTGTGTTTCTACCAGTATCCAGCGTTTGTATGAGATATTATATTCCATATGTAATAAATTTGTTTTTTCATATTAACGCTCTAGCTGATTGTGATGTTTCCATTTTCGTATAATAAAACTGCGGCCTATTTTCATTTGTCACTTATATGATCGAGAGTGTTGTACATTTTCTTTTCTGCTACAGAAACTTTCTCCTCAGTTAGGAGTTGGTAACATGCAAAATAACTGTTGTGATAAAAATCCCAAAAATTCATCTAATAAATATAAGATGTCACTATTCCAAAGGAATATAATTAATGATGCAAATAAACATTATTAAGCTAAATTTTTCTTTCTTCAACTTATTTTTCAAATAATTCTTCTATTAAAGTTGCTGTTGTGTTTCTACCAGTATCCAGCGTTTGTATGAGATATTATATTCCATATGTAATAAATTTGTTTTTTCATATTAACGCTCTAGCTGATTGTGATGTTTCCATTTTCGTATAATAAAACTGCGGCCTATTTTCATTTGTCACTTATAATAGTTATAAGGATTGAATGTCACCGGAATTTACAAACAGATTTATTTACAAATAAATAAATAAAAGCAGTTTCTTCATGTACATTATAAAAACAAAGTTTTATATAGATAAATATTTATATGGATAAAAATTGATTTTTTCAATAATCTAATTTTAAAATGAATGAATGAAGTATTTTTAAGTATTAGCAGAAGAACTGTTTTTAAACATGCTTTATCAATTAAATTATCTGAAGGTAAAGTCTAGATGCTTGGGAGTAGGAGGAGCTTGTGTGAGTAGGAGAAGTTAAAGCGAAATGAAATTCCAAGTGTAATTTTTAACTCATTGTTCTCTTCGTACTAGAAGAGCTTCTACGAGTTGTTGAAATAAAAGTTTTATTTCTGTTAGCATATATAAAGCTTTCCTTGATCACTTATACAATAATCAAATGCTTTCATTTCTTTTCTCTAAACTACTTTTTAACCTTAAGCTAAACAACTGTCCCTTTTCCATTCAAACCAGCAGTTGTTTATTTAGATCTATCTTTCCAGAGATCGCAATTACGTCACTTTGTTTTTCATAACGTCATATCAGCTTGCTGTTTTTTCCTCCAACGTTATTAGCTTATCTGGATTGCATGTTTGTTATCTTTAACCACAAGAGGGCTTCTATGAATGAATGACGTAACGTGACACACCCTCCTTAGGTACTACAACTTTCATTCAGCTGTTGGTTTGGACTGGGGAGTATAAAGGTTGTAACACAACGTTATCATTATCTGGTTTTTTTTTCTTTTGAGAAGTTCAAGAAACCATTTTGCCTTGTCAGCATAATGGAGTTTCATTTTATTAGATGTTTTATTTGACCAGATGTTTCCAGCTGTAGTTATTCATTTTCCTTTTTGTTTGGTTGAAAGTAGAAGATGTTTTTACAAATAGGGAAAGATGTTTGTGCTACATATGTTGTATAGAGTTATCAAGTGGATTATAAGTTTTATACAAACATCGTTTTCCAGAATTAGATGTTAATGGATGTTATGAAAATGAGACTGAATATTTTTTGCCACGTTGTCATTGTCAGCCATTAAAATATTTCATTATGTAAGTTTATTTTTCATACTTTAAGTTTATTTATATTCTGTTTGAATTTATTTTTAAATGTTTTTTTGTTAATAAACGTTTAGTTTACTTAAAACTTAACTTGCTTTCTCATTGTTTATTTTACACTCTGCCATTTATTTTTCAGCTTCCAATACTCTGCTTATAATTTAATTAAATTTTAGAAGCCAGCATTCTTGGTGTATGCACCGGCTGTCTCGATATACCGGGGCTATCAATTTCAAACATAATTCATAAATTAATTGTTGTTGTTGTTGGCGTGTCAAAGAAAGTGCTAAGGCACTTCTCTGAAAGAAGGGGTGCCAGAGCCTCAAGAGAGGTTGGACTTCTAGAGCTGGTCTCCTAATTTTGAACCAATTTCAGATGAGAGACCTGCACCTGGATTGATACCCTCAGAGGTAACGCTTATACTAAACTTGGAGCCATGAACAGATTTTACGTGCACCAGCTCCCATTAACATACAAGGTCCCACAGCAGCGGCAGTCAAGAGAGAATAGACGATGCACCCTCGGAAACACTGACCTTGGTCGATGCTGCTTGGCTTTCGGCGATCTTACGAGAGCCGAGCTTAACTGTCCGTGCCACTGCGGGACCATAAATTAATTCATTCTATTGATTGAAATGTTCTTTTTTTTCTCTAGTACAAATTTGTGTACAGTTTCTTTCTATTTCACGAAAATCAATTTTTAACACAGTAAGTTTATTTAAAATGGTGATCTGAAATCAAACAAAATCTGTGGTCATATGCAGTGCGGATTTGCAGTAAAGCATACGTTTTGAGATGGTATATACATACTACTGTGGGCAAAAAATAGTAAGACTTTGTTCATAATTTTAAAATTCTTAATTTATTCTTCCAAATCTATTTCGTCCCCCTCAAAGTAATCCCCCCTGGCCCCAATACACTTGTGCCAATGTTTCTTCCAATCCTCGAAGCAGTTGTTAAAGTCAATTTCCGGAATAGCCTTCAATGCGCATAGCGATTTACATTTAATGTCTTCAATTGACTCAAAACGGTTTCCCCGGAGCAGTCGTTTGAGTTTGCTGAATAGCCAGAAGTCACACGGAGCTAAATCAGGCGAATACAGTCGTTGCGGCACGATATTGGTTGAAAATTTGGCAAAAAACTCACGAAGAATTAATGCAGTATGCGACGGTGCATCATTCAAAATGGTTTTCACTGATCCTTCCGATATTCCAACAATGCCAGTAAGGTCTCTGACTGTTAATCATCGATTCTCAAGCACCAATTCCTTGATTTTATTGACGTGTTGATCATCAGTTGATGTTGATGGCCGTCCTGGACGTGGTTCGTCGTCAACGCGTTCTCGACCCTCTTTGTATAATTTGTACCAAACAAAAACACTTGCTCACGACAAACAATTATCACCGAAGGCCTTTTGTAACATTCTGAACGTTTCGGCACCAGAAATTTGATTCCGCACACAAAATTTAATGGAACTTCTTTGTTGAATAATTTCACTCATTGTAAAAATCGCCGAATGGACTTTTTGTACTTCAGAAAGACAAACATATACTAAACACTAATGATTATTTTGATGTGACATTTGGCACAGATATCACTGACAGTCATACCAACCTAGAAAAAAAAATATTTCGACGAATGGGTTTTCGCGCGAAATTTAAATTAAAAATTCTTACTATTTTTTGTCCACAGTATTAAATGTATGAAGAAACTTTCAAGTGTTTGTCTACTGCACAACATTATTGTCACATTTAAAGGTATGCAGATTATTTATACAGTTGTATTGAGTCTATTACAAATGCGTTCAGCTTTGAATAAGAAATTAGTTTCTCATTTGAGACATAAAATGTTTAATAAGGAAGTATGGAGATACTTCCTTATTAAACATTTTAAAAATTCATTATGTGCTCTGCTTCTTTTAATGGAACTTTGTTTGATAAAGAACTCTAGACTCTTTAAATATCTTGGAATGGTGGAAATTCATAGCACTTCTAAAGAACTGTGTAGATCAGAAAGATTTTGATATAACACAGTTATGTACTACAAAAGAAACAGTTGCAGGGGTAGAGAAGATATTTTCCACTTTTGGAATCTTAGAGTAAATTGTGAAACCAAGTAGGTGTAGAAATGGCAGCTAAATTAGTGTTTATGTTTAAATCTTTAAATAAAACTAACTGAATTAATGTTTAACTAGTTTGATATTGTAGGTAATTATTGTACATTGTACTTAAAAATAATTATTTTCTTTTTTGATTTTTAGTTTGAAATAATTCTGTTATTGGTTGTTTTTAACTTTTATTTCACTCTTTGCTTTTAAATTATTAAAAATTTATTTCATTGACAATGGTTAGCAATGTCTGAATTTGTAAAAGTTTACTTCCTATTTATGCATTAGTGTAGCAATAATATAATACATAAAGGTCTAAGGTTCATCTAAGGTATACATAGTTGTTTATATTGCATAACATTGAAAATTAAAAAAAGAAGTTTAAAATTTAAAAAATTGGATTTTTTAACATCTCAAATAGTAGAAATGCATAGAAAAATCATGAAAACTACTTTTGTTTTCAACATTTAACATAAAGTATAATTTAAAAATTCATGTAAAATTTAAAAAAAATGATCCAATAATTCTAAAAATTGGTATGTATACTTAAAATGAATCTCATTATTAAAAGAACATAAGATATAATCATACAGGATCAGGGAATTTTCCAGGAGTTTCACCAGTATTTTCTTTAAGGAAAAAGAAATCTAGGTTAAACTCACTGAACTTCGCCTTCTTGTAAGGAGAGATTCCCTGTGTTAAAATACTGGTACAAAAGAATTTCCTGGTAGCAAAATTCCAGGAGCCATACGAACCCTGATTATATAAATAAAAAATAATAATAACTTGCTACAATTTGATCAGCTTTCATGTTCTTAGATAGCAAAATACATCATACACATAAAAATAAATCTCAAAAAATAGTTTATTAAATTTCTTTTTCTTCCAATTTTAGTGATTGATATCTTTAAATTAAAACATTAGAAAATTGAAAACAGAAAAAAATAAATAAATACATGTTGTGTATAATTAAAATGAAAAAAAAATTATATCAAAATCATGACACTGAAGACTTCTGCATCTTATTCTAATAAGTCTTCAATCCCCCACACTCTTGCGAGGATCATTGGAGAATATCAAGCTGATGTCATGGTTATGATAGCAAGCCTCCATATTGCTGAAGATCTTCATACATTTAACATTCACAGCTCTAAATGAGAAATAAATGTTCAGTGTGTATTATTCTCTTGAATTGAAAGAATGGGAATGTTTTTAAAAAGCTCTTATTCTTTGTGTTGTGTTTTGTTAATTCAGGGTTCCCAGCAAAACACATCTGGCAATTTCCCTGACGTTCCATGACCAATTCCAGAAAAATTCCATGACTTACACAAAATCTGCTTTAAATAACACAAAATAACAAGCAGTAAAAAAAAAAAAAAAAAAAAAAAAAAAAACAGAAATTTGTATTGTAATAAAAAGGTTCATACTCTTTTCAAGAAAATTGAAAAATGAAATTCTATAAAATACTATAATGCAAAAAAACTTCACATTTGCCAGTTTTCAAATGAATGCCATACAACAAAGTTTAGAATGTGAAATGTCATGAAAAAGTCTCAAAGATGTACAAAACTTTTGTCCATATTAGGGTTCTTCTGCATTGCATTTGAAGAAATTTCTCGATGTTGAAACCGACAACAGGCTAGATATTTTTTAGAGGCACCATGCAGCGAGAAATATAGTAAGATTTTTCTGAAAGAGAAATGATTTCAAATTCAAATTTTCCCCCAGACCTTTCCCTGACTTTTTAGGAAATTTTTGTAAATTCCCTGACTTTTCCTATATATTTTTAAATTTCTATGACTTTCTCTGACTACTTTGAAATTCCCTGACTTTCCCGATTTTCCATGAATTTCCATGTTGCTGGGAACCTTGTAATTATTGATAACTCGATGTAATTCAAAAGAAAGAAAATAGAACAAAATATACTTACACAAAAGAATTTTAATAAAATGTTACATGAACAGACTATTCACCAAACGTTGCCACTGCATTTAAAGGAGAATAAACTTTTGACTTACATTTCTACAATTCTTACATATTCCCAATAAATAATAAAAAGACGGAAAGCACAAGAAATCAACAATTTTCATTTACTACAATAATACTTATTAAATATATATATATATATATATGTACCGTAAAAATATATGATGTCATCTATTGGTAAACTTAAAAATATATAATAAGTCATCTATTGGCAAACTTAAAGAAATTGACTTATGTTACATTTCTACAATTCTTACATTTTCCCAATCAATAATAAACAGACTGAAAGCACAAGAAGTCAACAATTTTCATTTACTACAATAACGCTTATTAAATATATATATGTACCTTAAAAAAATATGGCATGTATTGGGATATTGGGAAACTTAAAAAAATTGACTTACATTTCTATAATTCTTACATTTTCCCAATCAATAATAAACAGACAGAAAACACAAGAAGTCAACAATTTTCATTTACTACAACAAAGCTTATTAAAAAAAAAAAGAAAAAAAATATATATACATATATATGCACCTTAAAAAAATATGTCATGTATTGGGAAACTTAAAAAAATTGACTTACATTTTCCCAATCAATAATAAACAGACTGGCACAAGAAGTAAACAATTTTCATTTACTACAATAATACTTTTTAAATATATATATATATATATATATATATATATATATATATATATATATATATATATATATATATATATGTACCATAAAAAAATAATAAGTCACATATTGGTAAACTTAAAAATATTGTAGAATTTGCATGGAAGCACAGAATAATTCAAATACCCTAATTTCCTGCCAATAATCTGTTGTGGCATATAATCCACAGGTGTCAAAAATAGTCAGGTGTCAATTTCATGATATTTAGAAAAAAACATCATCGTATAATACACAGGTGAAATTTTCACTTTAAAAAAAATTCACAAGATCTACAAGATTAATGTTCAGCCATAAGGGAAAAACATTTAATCTAGTGAAAAATATTTAAATTTTTAACTGTTGTATTTAATATAAAATTTGATAAATAAATATTAAATAAAAATTTGAAAATTCAGTACAAAAGTATTTGCAATTTTATTACACATAAGTCAGTATAAATTTGGAAGATTTACATTACTTAGTATAGAAATTATAATTAAGTTAATTACTTAAACGTATGTTTAAATAAAATATAAAATCCTTGTACTAGTGTTTTTTTGTCTTATTTTTATTTTAATATGATTCGGTCTTGATGAGTATATGCTTTTAACATCTGCAGTGATGGCACCATCTACTGAACTATGAGAGAAATATAAAAAATCAAGCAAGCATCATCCCAGAATACACTAAAATTATATTTCCTGATAAAAAATTATACCAAACAAAATGATGTTTTAATTTAATCAAAGGACGTCACTTAAAATCTAACACAGATTTGATAAGTGGCACTTTTTTAAATTTAATATTTATTCAAAAATTATAATAATGAAAATAGAAACTTACCTATTACATTACATCACAAACTTATATGGCAAAAATATAAACAATACTTAATAATTTATTATATACACATAAGAAATCGGATACTCTTAATAATAAAATAAATTATTTAAATCCATCAAAATCAGAAGAATCAGTATAGAATATATATATATATATATATATATATATATATATATATATTTAATGAAAGGACTTCATTTAAAAATAAACACAGATTTAAGTTATACGGCAGTGCCACCTGTTGATTTTTAAGAAAGATATTTGTAAATTTGCTCAAAAAAAAATATATTTATTGACATTTACAAAGATATCGAGTAGGAAAAAAATTCGCAGATAATCCACAGTGGCGTATAATCCGTATTACAAGAAAAATAAAGTTTCTTAATGTACAATCTACATTACAAGAAAAATATAATGTATAACCCGCAGATTATAGGCAAGAAATTAGAGCACATTTGAATATAAAATCTCAATATCTTCAAGTCTTATCAGTTGACTGAAAAATTAAACATGGTTGTAAGAAATAAAAAATGATCTGAAAAATCATCAGATAATAAAGCAAATTTGCAATTGCATATTTTTTACAGATAGCACCAGACCACAAACACAGGCAAGAATTGAGAAACGTTTGACGTCATGTTATTTGTTACACAATATGTTTTTATCAGCTTTTATGTTTCCTTAATATTAGAGGTATCCTTTCTTAGTTGCTTCCTTTGGTCCATCACAAAAATTAACCTAAAAAAGATTATTTGTAATTTTATCCTTTGGAAAAATTATCACATCTGTTTCTTCTCATCATTATGAAAAGCAATGTGTAATCTCGTAACATTAGTATCACCTCTTAATTTTTTGTATTTGTTAACATTAAATTTCCTTAGTGCACTTAATATATTTTTTGGCAGTGAACTTTTTAAAAAAGATGATGCTAAGCTTAAAGAAACAAGAATAAAAAGTTTTAGATCAGTAAATGATCCAATAGTAAAAGCCATGTATACAAAAATTTCCACTGTTTTTAACAAATGCCTCTGGCATTATTTGATTACATTATTATATTATTAACAATTTTAACATTGCCTGCACCTGCGTGGCTTTTTTGAATGAAATCACAGTCCAAGAATGTGTTTCGTTGTTGCTTTTAACATAATCTATGTCTTTGGAAATTGCATAACTTCTTAAATTCAATATTACCAGTTTCTTAGCTGGATTACAATCACCATTGTCTAAAGTTTTTCAGATATCATATCCACAAATTAAGTCATCAATAAGTTGAAATAACTCACCCACTTTATTTTTAGTCTTTTCAAAGATATCTCTCAAAGGCCAGTATGTTATTTTTTTTTCTTGAAGAATGTGCCCTTGAATTTCCTGTTTAAATTTTATCATTTCGTCCTTTGATGGTATACAGAGCAGAATACAGAATTTGAGTAAATCCCATTCCTCACGAAAAATCAGAGCTTCACAAATTATTTTACCCTTATTACTGGAAATGAGATTTTCTCTTTTGGCAAGGGTTATATCTTCAAAAAGGAATTTGATGTTCTCATTGTCTTTAACCCTTTGAGGGGCGGTGGTATATATTATATACCACCTAATTTTAATCCGATTCGAACCAGAAACTTTTAATGAAATTTTACTTTTTTAACTTTGACGGGAAAAGTTGAAAGAATTTCTTTCCTTAATTTGAACTAACTTCTTTCGTAAATACCGGTGTGAATTCGATGTCACAGGAACACAATTGCTTGCCCCTCAAAGGGTTAATGTCCAACAGCAAATTAAATACAATAAGAAAATTGCGATCCTTTATTGTGTGGCTTTTTTGAGCATCAGACATTTGCTGCCAAACATCCCGAAATAGCTTTTGATAATTGTAATCCTTACACCTTACAGCCCGCATCTATTTTCTGGATAATTATTTTCAACACCTCATTACTATCAGGAAGAAAACTGAACAGGTGACTTGCTGTTTCTACAAATAAATTTTGCCAAGGCCAATCTAAAAGACATAGCAATGTTTGAATAGGGTAATTTTTAAATAGTTGTAATGTTTGAATAGGGTAATTTTTAAATAGTTGTAGTTGCTGTTCATCACTGATTTGTGATAGTAAAAAACAAAAAATCCCATTACAGTATTCTTGAGGATGTTGGGGTCAGTAACAGCTGCACCCTCTGAGCTACACATATTGCTGTTTTCAAGACATCATCCAAAGAATATTTCTTTTCGATTAGATTTTTCAAAAAATATTCAGTTGCTGCTTTATTACCAGTTTTTTCTGCACACTCAAGCATATATGAGTCAGTAAATGTAATGGGATTTAATCTTCCAATCATGTTGTCTGTGCTACCTTCTTTTTCTCTTATATATTGCCCCCAAAATATCAGTAATTCGCCTCCAAAATTGTTTTCAATATTTTCTTCATTATAAAGAGATATTTTGTATCTTTCAGGTAATTTAGACCACAGTCCTAGAATAGCATCCTCTAAACAATAATTGCAAGCCAATTTATAGCGTACAGTAATATCTATAGCCTCATCTTTGATTAACAGTTCAGCTATTTTCTTTTTATCAAGTGTACCATGTGGTGTCCAGCAAAGATTATTCAGTAGGTCAAAATGAAAACTACAGATTCTGAAATGGTACTTGATCCAGCTTAATATTTGTATGCTTATTGGTTGAATATAACCTAATAGCTTCTCTTTCAAAGATGTTGGTATTGTAAGATCTAGAACCTTCTTTCTTACAATGTCTTCAATCTCTTTCCATTCATCATGCCTTTTATAAAAATAAAATGGAAAGTAGAAGGAATTAGATTTTGAAATTGATAGAGAATTTGAAAATTTCCTCACCGAAACCCTAACATCATGTTGTTGAAACAGGGTTGCTGTTACCTGAACAAGAGCAAGGTGCTCAAGTGACGGTTTTAGAATGAAATTCATCATCAACTCACAAGAAAAATTCAATGTGATAAAAATTCACTTATTCATGAAAGGAACTTTAAAAGTTTTATATGAAGTCTAGAGAGCAAAAGAAAAAATTGAGCAATCTATGTTTGTGTTACACTATTGTGTTTTACTGTTGTATCTCAGTGTAGTTTGTAATAGATACTCCACTGCATTAGTAGTTTCTTAAATAATTCACATACTTTACCTCACCATTTAAAATTGCCAAAATGGATAATAGCACTGAAGGAAGAGAGCATCTTTTCTCTTATGAAATCATGTGACAAGCAGAGGTATATAGAACAGATTTTGAGAGGGTGGCTTTGAGTTAAAAAATGTTCATGTATATCCAAGTTGTAAATCACTATTTGACCATCATTATCTAAACAAAGTTCAATTTCAAATAATGCAACTTAGCTGTTATTGGCTGAGAACTGTATTAAATATGTGAAAAAGTGAAAAGCACAATCAGGGTGATGAGAAAGAACAGAGTTACTTCCTTAATCGCTTATTCAGACAATACTGGGATATTAATTGGAAACCTACAAGAAAAAAAGTCTATGTGAATATAAAATAATGGAATATAAAGACAATGATAGTTCTTTTGTATAAATTAGTTGTATAGTGGAATCTCATTAATATAAAATCAGCAGGAACTGAATATTTGTTTGAATTAAGGGAAAATTTACCATGTTAACCTTTATAAGAGAGCTTTAGTTTACAAAATAAGGAAGTATGATCAAATTTAAATAAATGCTACAAACAATTTCATCTAAAAAAGCAAAATTTACTGGCAGCAAAGTTGCTGGAACACCCTTGTCATTTGAAGATTTTTTTTGAAGAAGAAATTCCCATCTTTTGCCTGGATGATAACTTTAGGAAAGTTTGAGCATAGGTTTATGAAGTTTCTGTATTTCATTAAAAAAAAAAAAAAAAAGATAAGCTTGAAAATTCTGTTTTGAAAGCAAAAAGTGTGTTTTGAAATGCTAAAATTATCTTTAATGTCAATAGCATCTCATAATTGGACTTTCTCGAAAATTTAACTATTTATCTTAATTGTAAGGTTATAGTTAATCAAAAATCTGATTCTACTATGATCGTTTCAGCTTTGAAAAACTTGTTAAGTTCAACCACATATTTTTTTCAATTATTCTTAATATTTTGGAATTTAATTTTTATATTTGTACATATTATGAATCTTTATTTTGCATATATATATGTGTGTGTGTATATAATATAAATAAATATTATATTATAAAATCTAATTTGTTTATTTCTTTAACTAGCTGAACCCGTCTGGCTTTGCCAGGGCCTGTGATAACCTTAAACAACTCTCAAGTTTGTATGATTTTATATCGTCAGAAAATCTTTCAAAAGAATCTAGTTTATGGGACCCCACTGCCTTTGGCAGCGTGCAGTGCATTCCAAACAAACCTGTGACATGTGACCCTGCTGCCTACAGCAGCAAATACTGGCATGCTCTGCAACTGCCAGAGATGATGGAAAACCATGTTCAATGAGTCAAGCCCAGTTGTAATAGGGTCCATAGAACCTAAGATAAGAATGCGCTCCTGGAGGCAGGAGGAGGAACTAAAATCAGTAAGTTAATCGAAAACCAATTCCCATTGAAATCGGAACCACATAACCCAAAAAAAAGAATGTGCCATTAATGTTTGAAAATGGTGGTATTTTTATCATTAACACAATTTTCAATTTATGGCTGAAATTCCCTTCCCCTTCATTAATGCTATCATTAAAAAAATATTTAAAATTTTTCTGATAATTAGAACATAAGGAAAGGAACTACGCTAAAATAGCTGCCAGATGGCTCCCCTTGGCATACTTAAATTCAAGTCTATATATCTTAATTAGTTATCATAATTTTTGTTCATTAGTAAACATTGGCAATTATTTTCTTTCATTTTCACAAAGTAGATGGAAGGATAGGCTGGGAAACAGATCTATTTGCAGCTCAGTTTTTAATGAAAGCTGACCCATCTGGCTTTCTCTAATTTTTTCAACTGGTGCTGTCAGATTTTTGCAGTTTTTTTTCCATAAATACTTCTAACAGAATAGCCTTTCAAAGAAGAAAAACTTTCCTCTAAAAATGTTTCGAATAGGTGGCACCTATGTAAGACAGTTGTATCAGTTCGTCTGCCTAGTGACATTTTCGGTTTGTTGTGTGCAGGTGGCACTACCTTAGCAAAGTTGTACACCGGTAAGGGCAGAACTATGTGACTCGATATTAATACTATTCTGATAGAAGTTTATCTTTGCATCAATACTCTGGTTTATTAATTACATCTGCAAAGACTCTATACAACCAACCAACCAAAGAAAAAAAAGCATATTTTTCATGAGAGTTCGTAGTGGATTTTAATTAATATCTAGGTTAATTTTTTAAATATTAAAATTATGATTCTCCTGTGCACCAGGAGAGGTTTTAGACCATCCTCACCTAAATTTTTACAATTTTAGGAGCGCTAGATTTTTCTAGCCATCGCAGACAGACAGACACACAGAGCAAAACTTTCTTTTATTAGTATAGATTTATGTATTTAGTTTAATCTATTTATTTTATTTATTAAGTATATATATACATATATATTATATTTGCTTGTAATTTCCTTCCTCTTTTTGGACTCAGTTTTTATTCTTTTTTCTTCATAATTCTCCTTATGTTCTGTATTCTACTGACTGGGTAATGCTCTTTTGAGATTGGCTGATGCCTCCTGCTTTCCTATTGGCTGTTTTCTCTAATTTATTCCTTTCCCTTCCATTTTCTTCCAGTCTTGCTCCTGCCTTCCAAGTGGTAGCTCTTTTTTTTTTTTTTTTTTTTTTTTTTTTGGCACCTGATTAAAAAGGACAAACTTATTTTGAAAGACCAAGCACATCTCTTAATTTTATGATGTTAAGAAGTTTTTTTGCTTTAATGTATCACACAAGTTTGTTAATTATTTTAATGACTAAAATTATTGCTGGATTCAGACTTTTCTTTTGAAGGATTTCTGATGACACTGTGGAGTTTCAGGGATAGATATTGCACTTCTGGACTATTAATAAGCATAAAATACCAAATCATCTCTTTCCAGATTCTAAATTTAAAAAAAAAAGCACTCTTGACTGTGAGATCCTGTCTGCACAATGGTGACGGTTTTTGGCGATAAAGAGGGTTACTTAGGAAACTAAAGCTGGAACGTTTACCTCTCCAGGGCTCATACAGACTTCAGAAGATAAAATCCAAGGAGTCTAGAAGAATTCTAAGGAGTCTAAGAATTTTAAAGGATTTATTATTATTTTTAAGTAGTACACTGTCCTCTTACGTAACATGCACAATTTTCTATAAGAAAAAAGATTAACAGAAAAGTATTCCAAAGTATTTTGTATACTATTAGAATTTAATGTCAGTGCTACAATTGCACAGTATTCACAATGTATTGTTTACTGATTTCATACATTTAAGTACAAAATTTCGAGTCCTTTGTTTTATGCAATAGCCAAAATGGACATTTACATAGAGGCCAGTCAAATCCCAAATACTCACCATGCATCACATGAACTTAAAATTATAAAGTTAATTTTTTTTTGGGGGGGAAACACACAGAACATATGAAAAAATAAGTTAACCCTTAATTGCATAGTGATGTAAATTTCCATCACTTTTTATTTAACTTTTAATAAATAAATCAACTTCTTCGCCACCACTATATTTATATAGAGTTCTAAGCACAGCTTGGAAACTTTTTCATTTATAAAGCATTTCTAAGTAGTCTAAAGAGTCTCTATGAACCCTGCTTTTTTTCTTTGCATTTCAGAGAAGAAAAAAAAACATGATGGAATTATTTTTTCTAACAATTAATTTTAAAACTATTTCATATTTTTAATTTTTTTTTTTACTTGTTTCCTGAAAGTTGGCTCTATACATGAGTATAAAATAAAAGACTGGATGGATAAGGTATTTTCATCAGAAATTAGTTTAAAAAAAAAGTTCTCACTTTCGGTGAAAAAAACTTAAAGTCACAAAATAATTCAAAAAATCACTGTACAAATTCTGAATAAACTTATTGGAAAGAGGATTAATTTACCGTATCAGGCAAAAGTAGAATTTGGATTGCTTTTATGAGTGGGCCAAAATGGTTGGCAAACTCTGAAGAACAGGTCACCATGAAGGGCCAGGGAAGATGTGAATACAGTATAGAACCATTTATCCAGAATGGTTGGGGCCAGGCCAGATGTATTCTGGATAACTGGTTTTTCTGGACATTAAAGCAACATCCATTTGATGAGGTTTGTAGAATATATATAACTGTAACATTGTTACTGATTTCAAATTATTAGATTGTTCTGATTAAGGCCCAGATGCTATCAAGATCAAAGAATAATCAGAGTTTGAAAGAAGGCAATACCTTGGAAGCAATAATTCTGCATAAAACTTAAAATGCTCAATATCTATCTAAAAATGCTTTCATTTCAAATCCTAGATGTGAAATTTACAGATTTGTTACACAATTTTTTTGCAAAACTTACAAATTGTTGAACATTTTACCTACTAAACGTTTTGCAGATACACACTTTTAGCATCAGGTTCTATGCATTTTGTGAAATCAGGATGAAATTCTTTATCACATCAGTCACAATTTAAACACAGATTGCTTTGACATTTTTAAATACAAATAAATAAATATTCAATAAACTAAGTTAACAAATGTTCAGTTCCCAATCAAATATAAGTAAGCAGAGTGAAACACCTAACCAATCCTACAACATTCAGTAGGAAATTTCAGTGAAGCTGGAACTAACAATTTGAGTTACAAAGAAGGACTGAAAGGGGATAGACAAATTGACTTGCACGAGAGGTTGAAATACTCTTTACAGTACTCATGAAGAGCAAAGTTTGATTTTATTAATGGCACTGCAATTTCAAATCCTTAGTTTTATAAGAAACATTTTCCTATTGTTTTCTTGAAAGTTTCAAACTTTTTCTCACAATTTTCAAATTTCCCTGATTTTTCCTCAGAAATGATAAATTTCCTCAACTTTCCCAGCAGGATCAAATCAGACGGTTGCTGTTACCTGAGCAAGAGCAAGGTGCTCAAGTGACGGTTTTAGAATGAAATTCATCATCAACTCACAAGAAAAATTCAATGTGATAAAAATTCACTTATTCATGAAAGGAACTTTAAAAGTTTTATATGAAGTCTAGAGAGCAAAAGAAAAAATTGAGCAATCTATGTTTGTGTTACACTATTGTGTTTTACTGTTGTATCTCAGTGTGGTTTGTAATAGATACTCCACTGCATTAGTAGTTTCTTAAATAATTCACATACTTTACCTCACCATTTAAAATTGCCAAAATGGATAATAGCACTGAAGGAAGAGAGCATCTTTTCTCTTATGAAATCATGTGAGAAGCAGAGGTATATAGAACAGTTTTTGACAGCGTGGCTTTGAGTCAAAAAATGTTCATGTATATCTAAGTTGTAAATCACTATTTGACCATCATTATCTACACAAAGTTCAGTTTCAAATAAATTTCCCTAACTTTTCTGGGTTATCCAGGTGGCTAGACACCCTGTCAGAAGAACAGACCATCATGAAGGGCCAGGGAAGGTGTGAATAGTTCTGTTTAACATAAAATAACAAAACAACCAAATACAAAAAAAATCTAAAATCTGAGCCTCAGGTGCATCTGGGCCTGTCTTTGTCTATCCAGAAGACAATTTGCACACCTCTGTGTGCGATAATTTTCCCCTAACCCTTGCCAACCAAGAAACATACAGAGAGAGAGAGAGAGAGACAAAAATGGTATATAATTAATACAAATATAAAACCAAAAGTGCAAATTTTACATTTAAAAAACTCAAAACTGAATGATGATAATTAAGTTTGAACATTGTTGCATAAAGATGACAAAGATCCCATCAGTCACCTATCTAGTACTATACCAGTATTTACAAAGAACAATCTTCACATCATTTCCATAGCATTTGAAATAGAAAGCTTCCATAAAGATTTTTCTTTGGAAATAATGGTATAAAAAAGTGATTGATCAGATTCAGTCCTTTTTTTATGGAGCTATGGATCTTATCCAGCTTTTTGGTAAGATTAAAGCTTACTTTTTATAAAAAGCTCTGATATATAACAGCTCTTATGACAAAAAAATAATTCAAAATAGATAAAAGAGTCACTTTCAATGTCATTCTCTGACTAAAACTAAGTGAGCCAGCTATCACTGCCTCACTTACTTTTAATCCCTTCATCACTTTTATTTGGAAAAAGTGACTTAAAAAAAAGTCAGTAAAAGTGACGTTTAAAATAAGTGATTAAAAGTGACAAAATTGATGCACTTGCATCCCTGTCTTTTATCCATAATAATGGTGTAATATAGCTTTCTCCATAAATGAAATTTCATTATAATTCATTATTAAAAAAAAAGTGATTAAAAGAGACAAAATTGATGCACTTGCATCCCTGTCTTTTATCCATAATAATGGTGTAATATAGCTTTCTCCATAAATGAAATTTCATTATAATTCATTATTAAAAAAAAAGTGATTAAAAGAGACAAAATTGATGCACTTGCATCTCTGTCTTTTATCCATAATAATGGTGTAATATAGCTTTCTCCATAAATGAAATTTCATTATAATTCATTATTAAAAAAAAAAGTGATTAAAAGAGACAAAATTGATGCACTTGCATCCCTGTCTTTTATCCATAATAATGGTGTAATATAGCTTTCTCCATAAATGAAATTTCATTACAATTCATTATTAAAAAAAAAGTGATTAAAAGAGACAAAATTGATGCACTTGCATCCAGGGCTTTACAAATTTGATAAAATCTGGTAGCCAGCAAAAAATTCTAGTCGCCATTAAAAAAATACCTCCCGGCCCCATCATTGATTTAAAGAAAATATAAAGGTTTAGGAAGTAATTGAGAAAAAATAATAACAAGCATAGTTTACAATAGTACATAATTTTGAAAGATAATATAAACTAAGTTTTCTAATGAAACTTAACATAATTATGAATCTCTAAAAAAAAAAAGGAAAAATAGTGTAAAGGCTGAATTAACTAGCATATTCCAGAAATTCTGATTGCTGAATGCTTCAAATGTTAGAATAGTTTGTGCTACAATTTTTTGCCTATTTTCCTGTGGAAGTCAGCATTTTTTAGCATTGTATATCCAATTTTACTTGCCACAGAGACTAGATTGACACTATTTATTATTGTTTTATTGACCCCCCCCCCCCAGTCTAAGCATAAGACTTGCTAGCTTGCTAGAGCAGAAATGAATGGCGTTTTCTATGCTTCAGATGGAAAATGTCTTTTAAACTTGGTTCTTCCATTAAAAGTACAGAAAAAATACCGTTTGTGTTTAGGTTGTGTTTTAGGTGAATTTTTGTAGGAAAAGTTTAGGGGGGAAAAATACCAGATTAAATAACTTGGTCACCATAAAAAAAATTTGGCGACCACATTTGTCAAGCCCTGCTTGCATCCCTGTTTTTTATCCATAATAATGGTGTAATATAGTTTTCTCCATAAATGAAATTTCATTATTATTTATATATATATATATATACATATATCAGAGACTAATTTAAATTTAAGAATCCTTATGGCATCCTTGAATCCTTACAAAAAAAATTGTGTTCTTTTCAAGCTGTAATCCATCATATTTCTCATAGGAGAAAATTTTATACCACACAGTCAGATTTTAATACAATAGATCATCTTTACCTTAACTTTCAATGACTCGAGATTAAGGAGAAGTTTCTTTTTTTAAAACACTTTCCAGCATAGTTAAAAAAGAGTTTATGATTTCAGTCTGTCTGTCTGTTTGTCTGACATCTGTCAGTGCTCTAACTCGTGTAAATATACTCAAATTGCCACAAAAATTGATATAGGTTATTGGGGTTTATTATGGCATGTTTGGTATTGAAAATGAAGTGTGTAGCATTTATGGTTCATTTACAGGGACCCTCAAAAGAATTCTGTTACACTATGGTCTATGGGGAAAACAGTCTGGTGTATTCAAATGATGTTACACTATTTTAACCACATTGGAATTGATATAGATCACTGAGATGTACTACAAGGCGCTTACTGTAGAATACAGTGTGCAGAGAATGTATCATTCATTTACAGGGACACTCAAAAGAATTTGGTTACAGATGTGTTTTTAAATGTAACTAATTTTTTGCATATTCTATAGATTATATACAGGGCTGCTCAAAAGATCTCACATACATTTCTGTTTATTGATGGAAATTCTTGAAGGGGAATTTTCAATTATGCTATGTATTTAACTGATATACATTTTAGCATACTGTGCAGTATACAATACAAATCTATAGATCATATACAGGGCTGCACAAAAGAATTCAGATATTTTATTCAACTATTGGTAGTAGTTGCTAAAATTGGGTTTTCAGATGTGTTATATATGTTTTCTAAATTGTTTACTTAGTAAACTATGAAGTTTTGTTATGGTATTCCGAACGTGTTAGAAAGTGTTTCATAATCTATGCTCGATGCATGATTTTTCATTCTTGTTTTTAATACGACCATGAAGTTAACTTGATGTTTGTGAATCTTAAAGTGCAAAACTTCATTAGCAACAGGATCACTATATAGCATGTGCTCCATGTCTCTTAAAAACAAACTAACAAAAAGAAAAGAAAAATATCAAAATGCATGAATTTTGATAACACTGCAATCACTGTTCCTTGTGTATGTAAGCTTTGCTTCAGGGGAAAAAAAAAAAGGTAGCTTTTGCTACATCTTTTGATTGATCGATTTGATAACAGCACTTTCACTGTTCGAGAAATTAATCAAATTTTGCTTGAATTTCTTATTCAAAAACCAAAGCATTCATGAAACCTTTCTGAAAGACTACCTCTCATAAGCATCACTTATTTATGGTCTATAATTTTTGGCTGTAGCCTTGTTAATTTTTCCTCCATTAAAGGACCACTATTTGCTATCTCCCTCTCTGAAAGACCACTTTTCAGTTGAAGGTTAGGCTTACTTCATTTCCCTTTACATTGGGGAATCTTGAAATTCCACTTTTCTCCATAAAACCCATTCAACTAGCTGGTGGGAGAAGGGCTATTGTCCCCATGGGTGCAAGACCTTCAGTCTTGGAGAGATTTTTTTACTGATAGTAAATTCCACTTTATATACTTAATAATAGCAATTTTACTATCAAGACTTTTATTACTTTCTGTTATTGTAAGAGATCAATTTTCAGCCATAATGTAAGGCATAAAAATGTTCTAATCTATTTCCATTTGATTATTCCAAATACTCACAAAGTTTTCAGTCTTGGCTTGAATGGACTTCTTGCACCCATGATTGTCCCCATTTCTGGAATTCGCCAAGTGACAGACATCCTGTGAAGGAGTCTTTTTCACAGGGAAGGGATGGATCAGATTCTACTTCTTGTTATCACTTCTGTTTCGTTTAGTAATGGAAATTAACACAGAGCATAGCATTACAATGCATATTGAGTTTTTCTTGCTGCATGTTTAGTAATTAGATGATATTTCAGAGAATTGTGTTAACTTTAGAAGACAAAGTGAAATTTTTAAGAGCACACGAGAATGGAACATCAGAGTGGAAATTGGCAACACAGTTTAATTGTAGCAAAACTGAAATATAACATTGTTGAAAAGCAAAGATTTTCTGTTTAAAGAATATGGGGAATTCAAATCTTGTGTAAGTAAAAGAAAGCAAAAGGTAACATTTAGTGAGCTGATTGAAATTGTATTGACTTTCTATCAATAAACGGATAGAAAGTTCAATAACTGTTAAAGATGATACTAAAATAAATTTGTTTAAAGATATCAAAAACAATACTTAGAAACAAACGAGAAATTGTTAAAATCAAAGCAAATTTCAATTAATTCCTTTTTTAAAGCTCTATAGACATGAAATATAAAAAAGTAATTCAATGATATTTTTGTGCAGTATGTATTGCATTAAATTTTGCTTTACCCATTACCTCTATTCAGAGACCACCTCTCTTAAAGACTGGTCTTTTTAATGGTCCAACAGGTGGTCTCCTTAGAGAGGTTTCACTGTACTTATTTCTTTCCATAGCTATACAGACAAATGCTAATCTGAACAGCCTGTTTCCAAGTATTTTGAAAATTGCAGTTCATGTCTTAATTTTTTTTTCATACTTTAGATAAATTTAGATCTTTAATAATTAAAGAAAAAATTGCACATTTAAACAAATAAAGTAAAAATATTAAAAATAATTGCTTTTTATATTTAAAAAAAATATTTTATTAACTGATGTCAGTATTAAAACATTTGGCTTGTTTTTAAACCATATCTTGTAGTCTATAAATAGTCATATACAATTGTCTGCTGAATCACAAAATTTTATTTCAAGAAATTTAAATATTTTTAACTTAATTTGTAAACACATGTGTAAGCATTTGAACATTTAAAGGAGTGTTGCTTTGAGACCCATAGCTACACAGGCTGTTGTCTCAAATGATCTATATATTTTTATTCACAGAAACACATACATGACTTCGACAAATACATAAATCTTCTTGATGAGGACAGATAGAGACAAGAAAATTACACAACCAACAAAATGACCTCCACAATGAGTGTGCAATGGAGGTGACGTGTAAGGATTAAATAACTTATTGTGAGTAATTTTATAATATGTTTCCCCCACTTTCCCCTACTTACAGATATTAATATCTCAGGTTGGTGTCAAAATATGCCATGTTTTACGGACAAAATATAATAAATAAATATTATAATGTGTTTAGTTGTGCATAAAATGCACTAAAAGTGTATTAAAAAATCCCTGACGACTCGGCCTACAGGCACAGGTAGATTTCAAAGATGCAGACCGTGGGGCACCTGTTTGTTAGGAATTGCAGAAGAAATGACCTTTTTGCCATGATACAGCAAGTGGGAACCACCCACTTTGAAACCTAACCTGTTTGCAGGCTGAGCCGGCAAAGATTTTGTTTGTTTTTAAATTTTTTTTTTGCTATAAGGGTTGGTCCTATAAAAAACTTGTCAATGTAAAAGTTTTAGATAATAGTAGGAGGATTAATAATAAATTTAAGCGGATTTGATATCTTGTGAATGGATGAAGTTAGGATTTTTTAAATTCTAAAAACCCCCTTTTTTACCCCCCTTAAGGCCATTTTTAATGAAATCTAAAATCTGTCATACATAAATTTTCGGCCCTTTTCCTAGAAGTAATAATAACTTTAAACGGATTTGATATGTATCATAATTAAGAAATTTTGGATTTTTTTCAGTTTTCACAAAAAGCCCCCCCCCCCCCCCCCATTGGTTCGATTTTGCCCATTAACGAACTTGACCGAGATTTTATGCCCCTGATTTTATGTATCAGTTTGGAAGAGATTTATGCAGAATTTTTCCAGTTATCGTGTCCATAAAAAAGTGACATAGATAGATAGATAGATGTATAAAGTTTTGAACTGAGGGTGGTTTTGGGTTCTGGGAGTCATAATTGGCTTAGATCTGCAAAAATTTTTCAAAATTTCCAACTTAGGTGAGAATGTAAGGTAGTATTTCTTACGAAATCTACCTAAAAGGTTATAAGTGGAGTGCACTTATTCAATATTTTGAGGATTAAAATATCTAAATACAATATCAAATTAACATCATACTATACCTTGCTATAGCAGTAAATTTTGTTTTGGTCAGCCATATTAATAGTTGGAAGATTGGCTGGTTAATGCTTCAACTGAAGCAAAATTGCAATTCATGCTTAAAACTGTAAGTTAAAATGTAAAATGATTTTTAAAAATGCCACAAACCTAGATATTTAAGACTGGTTAGTTGGATGATGCATTGTTTACTGTACAGTCATTTTAATATTATATTTAGATAAGTGGCAATAGCTATCAAGGAAGAACAACTCCAAAATTTGATTGGTTGTTTAATTTAAAATCTGTTAATTGAAGTTAGAAGTTTGAAACCTACTTTTGTAGTATATTTAGTGGATTGAAGTTTAGTGTGGAGAACTTTATTTTGGTTTAACTTTATTTTAGTCAGTTACAAAAACTGAATATGTGAATAATCAATAACAAAGAGAAGTGTAGGTGTAGCATCAATTAATTGCAGTTCAATAGTCTTAGCTGATGAAAACAATCTTCATCAGAAGGGTCATTATCAGTCTTTTAAGGCTCTGGTTGAGACTCCACTTGAGTAAGTATTTTTTGGACAATATAGTCATAGACCTCCCCTTATTTATCATCATTGTTGATGAAGATACTGATGTCACAACACCCATCACAGTTCAGGCACAAAAATGAACAATATACTCCTGCCTTTTTCTATGGCAGTTTTTATTACATTTGCAAGAGATCTGTGAGTACAGCTTCCAGTACTGGTAATTGGAAAGTTGTAATTGGCATGGTGCCATACTTAGTTTTCTTTCAGCCTCATTCTTCAGCAACCTTCTGATGTTCCAGTCACTGCTGTACTTAGTGGTATACCCTAAGGGAGTGCAACAGAGTTGCATCTTCTGCAGGAAGAAGTGATGCAATATTAGCATGTGATTTGATGCAACACTAGTACCTACATTTGTTCAAGGAAGGTGATGTTTTCCTACTGAACACTGAACCCATACAAGAAATAACAGTCCAGCATTAGTCACAATCTCTACTTCTGGGTCAGGATTTTTTAACACTACCTCATTTTGTAAATTTGCATTATTTTGCAAAATTTTTATGAATTTCCTTTTGTTTTAGTTGCATATGGCAAACACAGTATTCCATCTGCTCATGACAAGTAGACACAAGATGTTTTTGGCTATTATTCTATTGATTGCAGTTATTCAAAAATAGATTTTTCTGGAGAATGTTTCTTTTTCTTGGTTTCAAAATATAAACATTGGGAAAAGTGCAAAGGCTAACTAGGATGACAAAAAGGTCTATATCTTCATTAATGACTATCACATTGTCATGGTTAGGTGCTATATTAAGTAAAGTATTGATAATAAATGTGTCGGCATCTTCTTTAGCTAGCTTGAAAACCTTATTTTTGGTCCAAATTCAACTCATTAGCATAGTAATTAAACAGTTTATGCTCTTGACCATCTGCAAAAGATTTCCTCTGTAAAAGTGTGGGCACAATAGTCTCATTAAAAACAACCTCATCAGATATAGTTTTAAGAGATCATCTTCCACATTCAGCTAATTTATATTTAGTAGGGAAAGGCAGAGCAAAGAGGTCATCCTTAGGTTGTGATTTTTTTGTTACCTCTTAAAATACATAACTGACAATTTGCATAGAACTAGAGTGACTACTTAGAAATGTAAGGATATTTATAATTTTTACGAAATAATAAAGTGAAAGTGAGTATTTGTTTTTTTCCAAAAAAGGTCAAAATGACCACTTTGCCCGTCCTAGACAGGCAAAGTGGTCACTCTATGGCCACTTTGTCCGACAGGTGTAAAAATATTGAAAACACTATTTAAATTATTTACACCTGATTAGAACATTTTTATTGTCATAAAAAATTGTATGAAACATAATGAAAGATTGAAAATGGCATGAAAATCCAATAAGAGTTTGACAAACCCAAATAAAAATATATAAATCAAAATCAAACACTGCATTTTTTGCAAATGAACTCCACGTCATCTTCTTCGCCAAGTAAACAGATGAGCCCAGAGGTGACAAACATTGCACCTGGTCCAAACTTCACCACTTGATCCAACAAACATCCACTACCCTGACTACTTTGCCCATTTGGGAGCCATGACAGATAATATGTTCTACAGTGAAAACTAGTGAACAGTCAGCGACCACTCACCCACCAATGTGAAGCTGAAGACATGATCTTTCCTTAAACATTCAATAAATAAATGCAAGTGCAACAGATTATTGCTAATAGTGTGTAAGATAAGTCACATACCTCAGATCAAAAACTGGAAAACCTGCTCTAAAATCATGAAACATGGAACCACCTTGTTCAACAATTGTCTAGTTATTCACTGCCATCAAACAAAATAGTTTGACTACAAGTCATCCAATGCCAGAGCTCTGGTGATGTCATTATATTAGGTGAACACTTTGCCCTGCCTTCTCTTATTAACTTCTACCATGTTTTCTGGGTAACCATGAAAAATTACTACAGTGTTTGCTGTGGATTATGACTTAACAAAAGCCACATAACTGTCACAAATTGATCCAAAAGATTGACCACTTGGCCACACAACTCTTTGCAGTAAATGCCCATCCTCTGGTGATGTCATTATATTAGGTGACCACCTTGCCAGCCCTGGCCTCTTTGCCCTGCCTTCTCCTACTAACTTCTACCATGTTTTTTGGGTAACCATAAAAAATTACTACAGTGTTTGCTGTGGATTATGACTTAACAAAAGCCACCATAACTGTCACAAATTGATTCAAAAGATTGACCACTCGGCCACACAACTCTTTGGAGTAAATGCCCACCCTCTATCACTTGCATATAGCTTCATTTAGTTGTATGTAAGTGATCAACAAAAGTAATTTCCAGTGAGTACTGGTCTCACCAAAAATAATTTCTGGTGAGACCAGTGTAAATATCTCTTACAAACATGATTTGGTAGTTTTGTGCATTCTAGGTTCCTCAAGAAGGGACATTGGGAATTGAGTAGACACAGAGCTCATAAGACACATATTCATAGAGTTCTTGAGTGGATTGTTTTGCTATACTGATTGTTTGGAAGAGTGTTGTTGGATTAAAGGGCATTTTTTAACTGTCTCTGAATTAGTTGGACATTACCATTCACACCAAAGACCAACATCACTATATTTTATTTGGGGAATGCAAACTTTCAACGTAATTCAAAAAATAAAATATGAAATAGTTAAAATAGCATGCACTTGAAACAATTTCAGAAGCACAGAATAGAATTAATCTATTAGAAATATGCAACTAAATACCAAATCAAAAGTAAACACTTCAAGCTGCAAAATATAGAAAACTAAGATAAAATTAACAGAAACTTTATTTTCTTATAAAGTAGGGTGAGAGCTTTTTAGGTGGTAATCAGACCATAAGGATGCAAGCATTGCACTCTGTGCATATTAGTGAACATTGACAATTAATCTTATTTTTCATGATTTTGTATTTATTTTTCCCCAGATGAAAATGCTATGTTCCAACCGTAATCTGTTTTTGTGACATTATGCATGATAAGTGTACCCAATTTATGTTTGTTTGTTTCAAGATCTTGAAGATTACTTGCTAATTTTCCTCTGTGTATTGCAATCAATCTATAAAAAAGTTTATCATGTACAAATTTCATTATTGTACGTAATGATTTGTCTAGACATTTAACATTCTTCCCCTTCAAGTAAATATATTTTATGGTTTTGTGCATGCACTGTATGTGTATGCTTGTATTTAACCTACTATATAAATGATAACAATATGCCTAAGAAGTTTTGTTTTTATAATAATTATATTTTAAATATTTCCTAAGTTCTGCAGTGTCTATATCATTAAGATATTTGTGAATTGCTTGCTGTAACAAATCTTAAAATGTAACAGCATCTAGCTGTTCAAGTAAAGTTCTTAAGACTTTATAAACATGAATTTGTTTATCTATTTTTGCGAAGTTTTTCTCCATGCATTGTCAACATGCCAGTTAAAATATAAGCACATAGTTGAAGAGGATTGGATATTAACCTATGCATTAAAAAATGCTTCAGCCATGTCTGACATGAAAACTTGGAGGAATATTTTTCTAACTTGTTCATAAATTTTAGAAAAAAAAATAAGAACAGCTTGATTACTCCTATTTGAAATCAAAATGGCACATGGAAAACTTTCTCTCAAATAATCAATTGTTAAAAGAGTGATGAGCTCAAAGCCTATACATATTGACCATGTTTACCATCTATGCCTATACAATCATGAACGTATTTTTTTCAAAAAATTTCTTCTTCATTCATTACAATTAAAATGAAATCATTATCTTTTAGAGGGAATGGTGGCAGAAAGTTTTACCTTATGTTTTATAAAAAAAATACGGGATTTTTCATTTTCATTCATTTGATTAAACCAAGCCTCAACACTTAATGCATCATTTTTATGGTGAATTATATCTGGAGTCAAATTAAAAGAATCACTTATGTTATGCAAATCTTTTTTGGTTAACAAATGAATACGCCAAGGATCAGATATGAAAACAGAATCCTATATTTCATCTAGAATTGCATCAAAGGCAATTTTTAAAGCAATTTTTGCAGCAAAAGCTTGATGCCGTTTCAGATAATGCTAAATGTCCTATATCATTAACATGGCCAACATGTGTAATTATTTTTGTCATTAATAATGCATAACTAAATATGCATAGTGTGAAAGAGAGAATTTTTTCTTGAATTATTCAATGAAATTCACTTCATAAAGTTACACTAATAATTTACATGAAAAACCTAAAATAACAAATTTTATTTCAAGTTTAGCCAGATTTAATAATATAAAAAACCTTGATTAATATATAAATGTATTTAGTAAAAAGATCGTGACTGCCATTGATATCAGAGCCATTTTGAATTTTTCAGAAATAAATTTATACTACCTTCATATGAAAGCATGAATACAGTTATATTAACCAGATTTACATTTTAAAATGTATATGGAATGACATACAAACAAAATTTTGAATTTTCCCCCAACATCTTAAATAAAAGTTCATTGTTTACATCTACAATGATGTCTGGATTTTAACTGCATAATTTTAAACATAAACATGTGTAAACAACAGCTTGGGTTTTTGACTGATAGTTGTATTGATGAAGAGCTTGTATAAAACTAGAAAATGTCTACTATAATTGTTTTTATTATATGATTTTAATGTATTGTTTTTAGTTTTATTAAATATCTAATTTTAAATGTCTTTTTAACTTATAAATTCTTATTAAGACAGAATATTTTTAGTCATTTTAAAATTTAAACCTGTAGATGACGTCCCTTATGGGGGATTCTCCAGTAAACGGCTATATGAAAGAAAGAAGCAAAATGATGGTGTACAGAATGGTTTCTTTTTTAGTGGGTTTATACATCAATCGAAGCATCTATTAATAAACTTAAGAAAATTATCATAAAAACTATAATTGTTTTTATTATGTGATGTTAATGTATTGTTTTTAGTTTTATTAAATATCTAACTAATTTTAAATGGTCTTTTTAACTTACAAATTCCTATTAAGACGTAATATTTTTAGTCATTTTAAAATTTAAACCTCTAGATGAAGTCCGTTATGGGGAATTCTACAGTAAGAAATGTGAAAGAAAAGTGCAAAATGATGGTATACAGAATGGTTTTCTTTTTTAGTGGGTTTTTATACATCAATTGAAGCATCTATTAATAAACTTAAGAAAATTATCATAAGCCCATTTTCAAATATTTTGCTAGTTACAGGATTTCTGAAATAAATACTTCAGTCAAATTATCAAAACACTGTGGAACAGTTTAATTTATTTCTTTAAACTAGCTGACCCGTCTGGTATTGTCCGGGCAGACTGTCATTGAAAAATATAACAGTGGAGTGGACTTCATAAAAAAAAAAGACTGAAAAATATTTATTTATACTAAAAACTTGTAAAAAAATTAAATAAGAGCTAAAATTTCAAAAGTATAACAGTTACATTTAAAAAAGGAAACGGTCAGGGAAAACTATTACACTTACTTTTAACTTTTTACTAAAATTCCTTTTTAATTTTATATTGCTAATTGTATTTTTTAATTTATAAATATTAAATGCTTACAAAAATCAATATTTCAAATGAAAATGTATAAAAATATATCTATTTAATTGTTAATGTTGACTAATTATAATTACAATTTATTTGCATTATAATCAATAAATCACTGTTCTGCTTTTATTCCTGTAGATGGCAGCACCAACCAATGAGATGTGTTTTATTTGGGCGCTGTCATTAAACAATTAACAAATAATCACGATTTCTGTGCCATGTATAATAGCATAATATATGTATAGATCTTTGTCTACAGATTTACAACCTTAGAAACTCTTACCTATCAAACTTACTATCACATTCAGATAAATGTTTTATATTATTTCCAATTCTTAAGCTAATAAATACATTTACATTTCAAAAAAGCTACTTGAATGATGAAATTTATAAATGACTGAATCAGGAAAAAATAAATAAATAAAAATAAAATAAAAGTTAGAAACTATTTTAGTCTAAGCGGTTAGCTATGTGATTCAGTCTCGGGTTATGAAAATACTTCTTTTCTTTTCGTAAAAAGATTTTTAGTGTGGAAATCCATATATTTAAAGCTGTTTGGTAATTCTGTCAAATCAAATATTCCATCGAAATTCGACCGAATGCGCATGCGTCAAAAAATCACCGGCCAATGAGGTGAGGGTCTATGACTGTCTCTACAAACGTGTTTGGGATCGTATCATCTGTTGTTTTTTTCTGTTGTTACGTTGCGTTAAACCTAGGAAGATATTTATCTAGAACTCACTGTGGAGTGTTTAGAAGGTATTTATTTTATTTATTTATTTTATTTATTGTAATTTGTATGAATACTTAGGTGTCCATTTCGGATTTACTGTTTAAAAATGAATTTAGGCTCATACGTTGGCGAAATCCCGATGGAAATTTTTTTTTTAGATCTCTATCATTTTGTTTATATAGTACAGAAAATAATTATTCAAACGTGTAGAACACGTAATACAAAATTGGACCACTTATGGTCTGTTTATTATCGGGAATGAATCTTATGGTGTTCCGATTGATAATGAAAACGATTATGTAAATATAATGTCAAAAGACAGTACGCACGGTAGTAATATTTTTATTATTATGTGTTCGAAAAAAGCAGAATCTGAGCATCTGAATATAAGTTATAAAATAAACAGAAATATATTATCTCTATTCGATTTAAAAGTTTTGTCATTACATAAGTGGGCTATTTTATTTGTAAAGAGTATGTATGCATTATATTGTTTGTATGTATACAAATCTTTATAATGTTTTGATTTGCAAACTCTTAATATTTGAATAATGTTTACATTATATTTGTTTGTATCTATACAAACAATATATGTATACAAAGAAGTATATATACAAACAATGTATAATGTATCATGTAACAATATTAATATTTACATTGTATTGTTTGTATGTATACAAATCTTGAATGTTTTAAATGGGCAAATTTGTAATGTTTTTTCTGTTATTTTTTTTAAATGTCAAAAAAAGATAAATTTTCAAACTTGGTATAAAAAACTTAGGTACTTTTCTCTATTATCCCATTGACCACTTTTCATAACAAAAGAGAAATATATTATCTCTATTCGATTTAAAAGTTTTGTCATGACATAAGTGGGCTATTTTATTTGTAAAGAGTATGTATGCATTATATTGTTTGTATGTATACAAATCTTTAGAATGTTTTGATTTGCAAACTCTTAATATTTGAATAATGTTTACATTATATTTGTTTGTATGTATACAAAGAAGTATATATGCAAACAATGTATATAATGTATCATGTAACAATATTAATATTTACATTGTATTGTTTGTATATATACAAATCTTGAATGTTTTAAATGGGCAAATTTGTAATGTTTTTTATGTTATTTTTTTTAAATGTCAAAAAAAGATAAATTTTCAAACTTGGTATAAAAAACTTGAGTACTTCTCTATTATCCCATCGACCACTTTTCATAACAAAATACTATCGCCAAACTGTATGATTAAATGCCAAATATGCAGTCCCATTTACTTGATGTCGAAAACATTATACGTGTTTTTTATGTCATCAAGTGGTTTTTAATTCAACATTTGCGTGTATTTTTCATTATGTTTATTTGATTTATTAATTATTTCATTAATTAAAATAACAATTGTATCCTTAAATTCTTATATTTTATTTATTTATTTTGATATTCCAATGACAACGCTCTCCCATTTATTTGGCGATAGTTTTTTTTTAAGAAAAGTGGTCGATGAGATAATAGAGAAGTACCAAAACTTAATTACGTATATGAGTATATTCTTTGACAGTATTAATCATTACTCGATATTTTAAAACTGCATCATATTTGTAGAATTATATTAATTTAAACAATGCTTCTATTGAAGTGTGAAGAACCATATACCTCTATGAAGAACCATATATTTACATAATTGTCTTCATTAGCAATCGGAACACCATAAGATTCATCCCCGATAATAAACGGACTATAAGTGGTCCAATTTTGTATTACGTGTTCTACGATATTTTTACATACATTTGAATAATCATTTTCTGTACTATATAAACAAAATGATAGAGATCTAAAAAGACAATTTCCATCGGGATTGATTTCGCGAACGTTAAAAGAGCCTAAATTCATTTTTAAACAGTAAATCTGAAATGGACACCTAAGTATTCATACAAATTATAATAAATGAAATAAATAAATACCTTCTAAACACTCCACAGTGAGTTATATATAAATACCTTCCTAGGTTTAACGCAAAGTGCAAGAAAAAAAACAACAGGAGATGATCCCAAACACGTTTCTAGAGACCGTAATAGACCTTCACCTCATTGGCCGGTCCTACCAGGAGATTTTTTTTACGCATGCGTATTGGGTCGAATATTGTTGAAACATTTGACAAAATAAGCAAACTGCTTCCACCTAGGTATTTATACACAATACAACAAATAAAATAAATGCCTTCAAAACCCTTTTGATCATCACATCAGCGTGGAGGACAATTTTTTTACCGGAAACCGTTTGATGAATTTCATTATTTTTCCGTTATCGATTGACAAATTTTACGATTTTACCGCTAACGATTGCTGAATTTCACAATTAATCGACTATTGATTAACGAATTTCATGATTTTTTCCATGAACATTTGTCGAATTGCACAAAAAAAATTAAGAATATCGTCAAATTGTCTCGGGTAAAAAAATTTTGAATATTGTCAAATGCCATCGAGAAAAAAGTCTCTTTGTCAAATGATTTTGAAGAAAAAATCGGGAAATTCACAAAATGGTTTCGGAAAAAACTTCACCAAATGGTTTCAAAATTCCTTGAGTGACAGCGGGAAAAAAAATTTCATTTTACATTCAATCATCGCAATTGGCGAGTGTGACTAAGTTTAGCCAGTGGTGGCAATAACATCAATCACCAATTTCCAGTATTACTCGCTGATTGGTGAATGTTAATTTTGTCTTATATCACAAACTGTATTTACATATACTACTAGATATAATGATTATGAACCATGATTTTTCTGTTATTGGGCGAGATTCATGTTTTTTCAGCAATTCTTTGACGAAATTAGTGTTTTTTCAGCGATCCTTTGAAGAATTTCGCATTTTTCTCACGATCCTTAACGAAATTCGCATTTTCCAGCAATTCTTTGATAAAATACATTTTATTCCGCAATTTTTAGACGAAATTTAGTAAAAAAGCGTGATCTTTTGGTGAAATTTCCTTTTTTGCGATTCTTTGACAAAATTTGCTTATCTTTCGCAATCCTTTTGCATAATTACGTTTTTTCTGTGGTCTTTAAACAAAAGTCATGTTTTCCCATGATCCTTTGATAAAGTAGTGTTTTTTCCTCAATCATTTGACAAAATCTGTTATTTTTCCCCGCGAAGATTGGTTAGATGTTTTTAGTCTGCAGGTGCCCTAAAAAGTCTGTGATGCCCGTTGCTGCATCGCACACATTCTTCCATGGGGCATCGAACGAAGTAAATTCAACCTAAAGAATCATTGTTTCATTCCTGACATTTCTCGAAAGAAACAACGTTCAACTCATTGACTGAATTGTAAAGGGCGAAATGTGTCAATTAGCAGAAAGTGCGCAATTTGTTCGTTCATGGAAAAAATTGTGAAATTCGTTAACCGATAGTCGATAAAATTCGAATTTCGTCAATCGATAGCGGAAGAAGTGCAAAATTCATTAATCGACACAGTGGAAAAATCGCAAAATTCATCAACTGGTTTCGGGAGAGAAAATTTTCGAATATCGTCGAATGGCTTCGAGAAAAAAAAAACAATCTGCCAATTTCGGGGATGAAATTTGCCAAATGGTTTCAAAATTTGTCGCGCGACAGCGGAGAAAAAAATCTTTTTCCATTCAATCATCGCAATTGGTGAGTGTGACTATTATGTTTGACCAGTGGTGGCAATAAAGTCCATTGCCAAATTTTCAGTATTACTCGCTGTTTGGCAAGTGCTAATTTTGTCCTATACTTCAAAACCCTTTTGATCATCACATCAGTGTGCAGGACAATTTTTTTTACGGGAGACCATTTGATGAATTTCGTGATTTTTACGTTATCGATTGACCACTTTTACTGCTATCGATTGTTGAATTTTATAATTTATCAACTATTGATTAGCGAATTTCATGAATTTTTCCATGAACATTTGACGAATTACGCAAAAAAAAAATAAGAATATCGTTAAATTATCTTGGGTAAAAAAAAATTTAATATTGTCAAATGCATTCGAGAAAAAAGTTGCAAGTTGAAACGGCTGTGACCTCTTTTTCATGTTATGCATCTTCGGTGTCCATCCCCCACTCCCCCCCCCAAGTGGGACACTTTTCTAAATTTTGCACCCACCCCTCATGTGATATATCGGTGGAAAAGTCTTTGACCACTTATTCATGTTATGCATCTCCGGGTCCATCCCGCCCCCCCCCCTTAAGGGGGGCACTTTTCAAAATTTTGTTGACACCACTCATGTCATACATTGTTGGAAAGGTCTGTGACTGCTTAATCATATTATGCATCTCCGGTGTCCATCTCCTCACTTTGCCCCCCCCCCCCCCCAAAGGGTACTTTCTAAATTTTGCACATTACCCTCATGTTATATATCATTGGAAAGGTCTGTGACCACTTAATCATATTATGCATCTCCAATGTCCATCTCCCCACTTTGCCCCCCCACCCCCCTAAGGGATACTTTTCTAAATTTTGTTGACACCCCTCATGTCATATATCATTGGAAAGGTCTGTGACCACTTAATCATATTATGCATCTCTGATGCCCATCTCCCCACTTCCCCCCCCCCAAGGGTACTTTCTAAATTTTGCACATTACCCTCCTGTTATATATCATTGGAAAGGTCTGTGACCACTTAATCATTTTATGCATCTCCAATGTCCATCTCCCCACTTTGCCCCCCCCCCCCCAAGGGATACTTTTCTAAATTTTGTTGACACCCTTCATGTCATATATTGTTGGAAAGGTCTGTAACTGCTTAATCATATTATGCATCTCCGATGTCCATCTCCCCACTTTGCCCCCCCCCCCAAAGGGTACTTTCTAAATTTTGCACATTACCCTCATGTTATATATCATTGGAAAGGTCTGTGTCCACTTAATCATATTATGCATCTCCGATGTCCATCTCCTCACTTTGCCCCCACCCCCAAGGGGTACTTTCTAAATTTTGCACACAACCTCATGTTATATATCATTGGAAAGGTCTGTCACCACTTAATCATATTATGCATCTCCCATGTCCATCCCCCCACTTTGACCCCCCAAGGGTGTACTTTTCTAAATTTTGCACACACCCCTCATGTGATATATCGATGGAAAAGTCTGTGACCACTTAATCGTATTATGCTCCCCACTATGAAATTTGTCAAGTTAAAGCAACTATAAAATTTACTTTTATAGTATTATCAAGTTGTTTGCCGTCAAATTTTGACGGGTTCCATCTAGTAATTTGATTAATACAACAAATAATTTGAATTTTGTAAGAAAGTAAACTATTAGTTACAATACCAAGGTTTAGAAAAGGAATTAGTTTAAATTAAATTATTAAGTTTAAGAGGGGAAGGGGTTATAAGAAAAACAAAAGGAATATTTAAATTAAATCATTAAATTTAGTGGGGGGGAGGAGTTATAACAAAACAAAAAATAAATTATTCAATTTAGGGGAGGGGAGGGGTTCTAGCAAAAACATATATTATATACAGGGCTGTTATAATTAAAGTTCGCCTATTCAGAAGGCTCTAGAGCCGGTTTTATGGCTCCAAACGAAACAAAATTTCACTAGTACGTAGTTGAAGAGATGTGCTCTGTGAAAATCGAAAAAAAATAAATTAGTTACATTATTCGTCAGTAGATGGCGCTGCACCAACATTTAAGGCAATGTTTGCAGATTCATTATATCAATTTCAGTCAATCCAGACGAAGCACACAAATTTAAAAGTTTCAACAAACTTTGACGAACTGCAAATTGTTATAATTAAAGTTCACCTAATCAGACAGCTCTAGAGCCTGACCTATGACTCCAAACAACACAGAAAAATGAATATAATTTTATGTGATGTAATCTGCATCAACAAAAATAAAACATGTCGCTCAGCAGCGAGGAAATAACGAAGAATAACATTGCGCATGCTCAATGAATCCTCCACCATTTTCAATAACGCATTCCATTCTCAGATTTGTTTCTACAGCATTGCATAAACTGTCCTGTGAGATTGAGCAAATATGAAGTCTAATACTGTCTTTCAGATCAGAGATTGTCTGACATCTGTCTATAGATATAGAATCTTTAAAAAATCCCCACAACCAAAAATTGCATGGTGTTAGATCAGGCGATCATGGTGGCCAGATTGTTTGAAAATAACGACTTATGATGCGGTCTTCTGTAAAATGGCTTGTTAAGAATGTCCGAACTGCTCTAGTAATGTGCGGTGGTGCACCGTCTTGCATAGACATGATATTTTAAGAAAATTAGTGTAAACTTATTTTCAAATATTTTGTTAGTTATGAGATTTCTAAGATAAGCCCTTCAATTAAATTAAAAAACAGTGAAACAAGTTTTATTTCTTTAAATCTTGGTCTGCAGAATTGTAATCTTACAAACTCTTCCTTTTCCCTCTCAAGCTTATTACCACATTAAGATAAGTATTTTATATTCTTTCCAATTTTAAGTTAATAAGTAAATTCACATTTAAAAAAATCCCTGACGGCTCGGCCTACAGGCACAGGTAGATTTCGAAGACGCATAACGTGGGGTGCCTGTTTGTCGGGAATTGCGGAAGAAATGACCTTTTTGTGATGATGCTGCAGTTGGAACCGCCTACTTCGAAACGAAACTTGTTTGCAGGCGGAGCCAGCAAGGATTTTTTTTTTTTTTTTTTTTTTTTTTTTGCTATAAGAGTTGGTCCTATAAAAAACATGTCAATATAAAAGTTTTAGATAATATTAAGAGGATTTATAATAAATTTAAGCGGATTTGAAATCTTGGGAATTGACGAAGTTATGAATTTTTTTCTTCTAAAACCCCCCTTCCCCCCCCCCTCCTCTTAAGGCAATTTTTAATTATATCAAAAATCTGTCATACATAAATTTTCGGCCCTTCTCCTAGAAGTAATAATAACTTCAAACGGATTCGATACGTATCATAATTAAGAAATTATGGGTTTTTTTCTGTTTTCACAAAAAGTCCCCCCCAATCCCCCCCCTGGTTCGATTTTGCCCATTAACGAACTTGACCAAGATTTTACGCCACTTGATTTTATGTATCAGTTTCGAAAAGATGCGGGAGTTGGAACCGCCTACTTTGAAAAATAACTTGTTTGCAGGCGGAGCCGGCAGGGAGTTTTTTTGTTTTTAATTTTTTTTTGCTATAACGGTTGGTCCTATAAAAAACTTGTCAATATAAAAGTTTTAGATAATACTAAGAGGATTAATAATAAATTTACGCGGATTTGATATCTTGTGAATTGACGAAGCTATGATGTTTTTTCTTCTAAAACCCCCCTTTCCCCCCCCCCCTTGGGGCCATTTTTAATTATATCAAAAATCTGTCATACATACATTTTTGGCCCTTTTCCTAGAAGTAATAATAACTTTAAACGGATTCGATACGTATAATAATAAAGAAATTATGAGGATTTTTCTGTTTTCACAAAAAGCCCCCCCATTCCCCCCCTCCCCCTTTGGTTCGATTTCGCCCATTAACGAACTTGACCGAGATTTTATGACCCTTGATTTTATGTATCAGTTTGGAAGAGATTTATGCAGAATTTTTCCAGTTATCGTGGTCAGAAAAAAGTGACATAGATAGATAGATAGATAGATAGAGATATATAAACTTTTGAACTGGGGGTGGTTTTGGGTTCTGGGAGTCATGATCGGCGTAGATCTGCAAAAATTTTTCGAAATTTCCAACTTAGGTGAGAATCTAATAGGTAGTATTTCTTACGAAATCTACCTAAAAAGCTACATAAATCAAGAAATTTATAAATTTTTGAAGAGGAAAAATTAAAAAATGATAGAAGTTAGCAGATATGATACTAAGAACAAGATTTGTACATACTTTGACTATCAGCAACTTCTGTGATAATTAGATTTATTTTCTGCTTTATGATTGCTTTAAATAGAATATCTTTCTTCTCGGGAATTATATCTGCAAAAAAAGAAAAATAAACATGTTTTATTAATCAAGAATTTATCTAATAGCAATGAAATACTACACATTACAACATTTTAAAAGACAAATTTTCCTCAAACAAGTGAAATTTTTTAGAACAGCAATCTTTAACCTCTTTTTAAAGATACAAAATTAAACATTATAGTCAAGTATTTAAAATCTGGAATCATTCCAGACATGACAATTCTAAATTTTAGAACGTTATATAGAGTAAAAAGTTGAAGTTGATAGAACAAATGCCATATTCAGCTTAAATATATACTGCAAGAGAAACACGGCTTTGACCTTGTTAACCACGGTACTTTCCGGGTAAAATAAGTACAAATTCAATAATACATGATCACAATAACAGAACTCTGTGCATTTGGCCCCATAAATTGTTAGAAAGACAAAAATCATGTTACTTTGACATAATCATAGGAAAATCTCAGTTTTATAAATGAGAACATGTGTTTTCTTTGGTGCATGTAACAGAAATATATATATTTTTTCCGACTATATAGGAAAAAAATTCAACCAAACGACGTAGCATTTAATGAAATTCTAGTTCGTATGTCACCATTTTTAAAAAGAAACTTACATTTTCATCCCTAAAAATTAAATCTAGAATGATTACATTAAAATTAAGTCATTTTCTAGACACTTTCAGTCATGATGTCAGTCATGAAGTGAAGTTTTGAGCTGACTATAAGTAAACAGTTGCTATGTTTAATTTTCAATTTCATATAAATCATAGAAAATGTTACCACTGCTTCTAAAGTATTAAAAACACTTAGGTATAACGTATAGCTATATGATATAGCTGTAGTATATACAAATGAAATAGGAAATAAAACATACAGTGGTCACAATTGATTTATGTAATAAAATTTTCTAAAAATTGCTAAAAATTTCTATAATATTCATTACAAATGAATTAAATTTCATACATTATACATGATATGTATAACAAATGGTTTACAAAAATAAAATTTAATACATAATAAACAAAAACATAACGTCAAAAATTAGATTTTCGTAACATACAAACATGGAAATTGATTTATGAAATATCACATTTCATTGAAATTAATAGTAAAGCTGCCTTTCTTCTATTCTAGATGAAGTTTCTTTTATTCTAGATGGCATTGATAAAACAAGATTTTGAATGTACTTTGATCAATTAATTTCCAGTTTTGACCAATTGAAGCTTTCAATTCTAGAAGTGATGTGTAGTGCATCCCATCTGTGTAAACCATTCGAACAAGCTGTCCCCAAATGTTTTCAATGGTGCTGAAATCAGGACTAATAGATGGATGATCCAAAAGAACAATATTCTGTTCATCAAACCAATCTTTCATTGCATTTGAAGTACTTGCATTGTCTAATCCAGACTATAATATTGCCATGCAAATGGAAGAAGGAAATTTTTTTAAACTAAGCTGTAATTAAATGAATTCTGGTGACCATTTAAAAATACAATTTCACTTCTGCCATCATTGCCAGCAATCTCTGCCCAAATCATCATGAAAACAATATTCTAAATATTTTTTTTTCCACCTAAAACAAAACTGAAGATTAATTAATTGAAAACAGAAACAATTTTTTGATAAGGTAAACATTTTGCTCTTTACACTTATCAAAACAAAAACTATAGGATTCAGTATCAAGTATCACAGAAAGTTTATGCTTCATGCAACAAAATCTTAAAAAATATTTTTTTAATTGAAAAACTTTAACATAAATGTAAGCTTGCCTGTTGTTTCTTTCTTAATCTGTTTTTTCTGCAGTTTAAACTGGACTAAACCAAAATCAGAAAAGATGATTCTTTCTAATGAAGCTGTGAATAAATCCTTATCTAAATTAAAAAGTTTATCTTTCAATGGCTGTTCTAAGTAAATATTGTCCCACATAATTATTGGTTCTACATTTAAAAAGCCAACTTCAAATTTTAAGCTTGGAAAATATTTTTTTTTTGGCTAAAAAAAGTCACTGAGAGAAGCAAAAGTTCTTTGTCTATAGAATGACACAGTCAATAACAGTTGAAAAATTCCTTTATACTTATTTTGACTGAAAATACCCAAAATATCATGCATAATATTGTGAAAAATATAAATACAGTAGAGAGCCGCTAATCCGCAAACCTGTAATCCGCAACGGCCTCTAATCCGCAATCAATTTATGAATGTAAACAAAGAAATTTAATTCTTGAAAAATGCTTCAATGGTGACAAAATTTTGAAATTTTTTTTCACCAATTTTAACATTTTTCTTATCTTTATATATAGTTATTATATATCATATAACATTCTTCTTTATAATTTAAAATTAAAGCACATTTAATTAGTATATTATTTTATATATTCATTTCTTCATACAGTACTTGTAAAATAAAATTTGAGCTTTTGTGATTTTTTATTTTTATTTTAATTATAAAAAATCCTTACTTAGACAATATATTTTATAATTTATTTATTTTTTCATTAAATCGTAATTATAAAATTGAAAAACACATAAAAAAATACATATATATTGCTTTTGAACTCTTACTTAAAGATAAAATTCAACACTATAAACCAAATGTCTTAAAACAGACAACAATTGATGCCATATTTAAGAAATTTAAAAAATAATAAATTATTTTTTACATAGTTATTACTTTATCTATATATTAAAATGTGTAATTTATTTATATGTTAGTATTAGCAATCTAAATTTGTCCAAAATATGGATTTAAAAAAATGTAAACAAAGATTAAATAGACATGGCCTGTAATCCGCAAAAAGCCTCCAATCTGCACAACACTTGGAACCAAGCTTTGTGGATTAGTGGCTTTCTACTGTATATGAAAATATCAAACATCTTGATATTTAGAAAATAAATATCAGATATATATTAGCGAGCCCTGATTGCCATGTGACATATGTAATTTTTAAAGTAAAACACAATTGATACTCTTTATTTGAAACAAAAAAAATCTTAACTTAATAACTAGTAAAATAATCCAGATAAAAATAGTAAAGGCAATGTTTGATTTAACAGTATATATGAATGAATTACATAAATTCATAGAAATAACAGCAATACAGACAAATGAAGCTAAGTTTTATCTATAGAAACAAACAACAAAAATAAATAATTATAATATATTCCAGATATACAGAATTTAATTTTGAAGTTCATCAGTCCACAAAGCTCAGCTATCTTTTTATCTGCATCTTGCTAACTTTTCAATTTTTTGACTTTAATTTCCTTTATTTCTTCGGCAGCTCTGTTTTTTCAGTTTCTAACTTCTTAGATTAGATTTGAAAAAAAAAAAAAAAATTCTTATCTATTTCTTCTTGATAATAGTGAGTACATATTTTACAAAAATTCAAATAAATTTTAATAGCGTATATTATTATTTAACAATGAAGAATACTAAATACACAATCTGTCATTTTCTAGGTAAATTCAGAAATTTCTTTTTTCACACATGAAGACAAAATAAATGTACGAAATTCTGTTTTCACATTATCAGCAGTGATTGATGATATCTGATTACAATCCATAAAAACTTCCAAAGCAATATCTAATCTTCCCATGACTAATAAACTTGAAGTTGACATAACACATAATAGCTGGAGAAAAGCAACTAATTCACCTCTAACATGTTTGAAATGCAAGGGATTTCTCTCTATTAATTTCACAGTTATTTTCTATAAAAATGAACATCATTCTTTCTTAAATTTAACTTCAGTGTATCTGAAGCTTTATTTTTCTTGAAGTCTATGTTTTGCAGCAAAACTAATCTTTAAATCTGTAATCTATAAAACAATCTGTAATATTTTTACAACCCTGTTAACACATATTTACACAATAAAGAAATTTTACGTATGATTGTTATTATTATTATTTTTTATCACATAGAAAAAAAAAAAATTAAAACTGACAGTAAATGTATAGTTTCAAAGAGAATGGAAGACAGTTTGCTAAATGTGTAAATCCAAATGTAAATGAAAAATCTGATGAATTTATGTGAAGTACAGTGATTGCTTTTTCAAAAGAAATATTATTCTGGATAATTTGACTGATAAAGATTTTTCCTTTCCTTTCTAAAGAAAAAAAAAAAAACTATGCTAAATCTATACATGTCAAAATGATATTTATCTCCAAAAATACACCACTGAAATTATACAAACGTGTTGTATAAATAGGACAAAATATTCTATTCCAAAAAGATAAAAACTTCCCAGTTAAACTGAGGGTATTGAGCTCACAGGGTATTCACACTAATTGTATATTGAACTCTTATTTAAAAGAATTTGAAATAAGCCCCTTGAAAAATAAAGAAATCGACAATATATTAAGGTAGATCATCCCCCCGTTATAATAAACCAATGAACCCCCAAAACTAATCAGGGAAGGGCCTTATTACAATGAACATATATACAAAATTTGAAGCAAATCGGATAATTCTGCATGAAAAATCCATTTACATAAATTAAAGGGGGAATAGCCCCCCCGTATCCTCTTTATACTTAATCAATGAACCCCCAAAACTAATCAGGAAAGCGCCTTATCACAATGAACCTATATACAAAATTTGAAGAAAATCGGATAATTCAGCATTAAAAACCAACTTATCTAAGTTACGGGCGAGGGGGGGGGGGTGGATTAGCCCCCCTTTATACTTAACCAATGAACCACCAAAATGAATCAGGGAAGCGCCTTATCACAATAAACCTATACAAAAATTAGAAAAAAAATTGGATAATTTTGCAGGAAAAACCCATTTATCTAAATTAAGGGGGTTTAGCCCACTGTTCCCCTCCATTATACTTAACCAATGAACCCCCAAAACGAATCAGGGAAGCACCTTATCACAATGAACCTATAAACAGAATTTGAAGCAAAACGGTTAGTTCTATCAAGGGCTATCACATTACGTACCCACCGAACATTGAACAGAACCGGCAGACACATTAGCTCTCAGGTTTTGATAGCCTGTGAGCGAAAAAGTTCACTCTGGAAAGACACTTTAACCTCTTCAGACTGGAATGGACTTCTATTCTTTTAATCATAAAAACAAAACTTTTTTTTTTTATTTTTTTTTTACATTTTTATTTTATTTCCATATAGCTGAGCATTTCTTCTTTTGAAACTAAACCAATAAATGATAAATGATGCTTATTTCCTTATAAAAGAAATATTGTTTCCATCTGAGTTTGCAAAATGCCTTCAAGACAGTGGTAGCCGAGAAAATAATTTTCATAATTATATAACTTTCATTATTTAACAATTTTTTTTTTTTTTTGAGGATTTGTAAATCATTCATTTGTTTGTTTAAAGCTTTTAAATTTGTGATCGAGTGAATTAGGTTATTGATAATTAAAGTGACATTTTAGGGGGCTAATAATTTTAGATCCATATTTGTGAACCTAAATTACCCGTCCCCTAAAGTATCAATTTTAGTAAAGGGTTTTTTCTTTTTTTTCTGTCATATATGATGTCATTTTGTTTTGCAAAAGCAATTAATGAATATGTGTAATGTTGTTTTAGCTTCAAGAGATTAAATTTGTTTACATATTTTTCAGATGCTTATAAACAAATTGACTTTTGATTTGATGGCTCTTCTGTACAGCAGTCAAAAACACAATCTAAAGGTTTAGGCAAAATGTCTGAGGAATAAAGTTCCCACCCTATCCTTCCAAAATTGCTTTCAAAAAGGTGGAATTCCAACTTTTGGAGGAATACTCTCATGTCTGATGTTACCTAACTGGAATGTTCTTTTACATGCTAAACCATGTTGCAGAATAAATACTTTTAGGACCAGATTCCAGTCATTTTGCCTAGCCAGGATTTAATTCCTTATCACACTAGTCATAAAGTTTTCTTTGACATATTGAATACAGATAAACAAATTCTTTTTCTCTATAAATAATACATATGACCAAATTTAAAGATAAATACTCAATAAATTAAGCTTCCCTAAAGAGAGGGAAACAGACAATCACCTTTCACCTAAACTATCCAACAAGAGACTGTACAAAAAAAAAAAAAAAAAAAAAAAAAAAAAAGCAAAATGTTAAGTAAAACCAGTCCCTACTGGAAAGAATTGCATTTAATTCCTTATCACACCAGTCATAATTAAACAAAGCTTTCTTTGACATATTGAATACAGATAAACAAATACTTTTTTCTACAAATAATACATATGACCAAATTTAAAGATAAATACACTCAATAAATTAAGCTAGCACTAGCAAATGTTCACTTCTCTAAAGAGGGGGAAACAGACAATCAACTAAACTATCTACACAATTTCAAACATAAGTTTCCTCCCTTGGGTTTAGGGGGGGGGGAGCAATTAAAGCAAGGGCTGTGAAAGGACCCTAACTATCCAACAAGACTGTACAAAGAAAAGAAAATTAAGTGAAAGTAAAACCAGTCCCTACAGGAAAGAATTGCAATTCAAAGTATCAACTTACTACCAGTCTCCTCCCATCTCACTTATCAGGAAGAAGTGGGGGGGGGGGGGGGGGTCAACCATTTCCTTCAACTGGGGGAGTCCACAACTGGTTTATTGTCAAGTAAATATCAAACAGGTGAAAATCAACACTCCCCTCCTTATTCTACAAAGGGAGAAAAAATCTAGAAAAACATATTTCTTTGGTTACAAGGATGGGTTATAAAAAGGAGTGGATGACATATTGAAAAAGAATTGCATGAGAGAGTGAAATACATTTTACAATGTTTGGGATCTGTGTTAGTTGTGTAAGTGCTAACAGATTTTTCCTCACAGTGCAATTACAAATCAATAATTTTCTAATCAGAAAAATTTTCCTGGGGAATTTCAAATTTCCCTGCCTTTTTCTAAGGAATTTTAAATTTCTCTGACTTTTCCTATCTAGAAAAAAAATTCCTGACTTTTCTAGGTTATCAATGTTTTCTAGCTGGCTAGATACGCTGAAAAAACTCACAACAGCAATCAAAAATTGTCCAAAATGCTGCTAATAATTATAGAATAAAAAAAATAACCTCTTTAAATTATGATGATTTGATAAATTAATTTTTTAATTAAAAATTTATATTTATTTATTTTTTTTTTTTTTTTGATAAAATGTAATTTAAAAAAGATTATCTGTATAAAAATATATAATGTTTTCCAAACACTTAAAAAAAAGCCAAATTAGTAAAAAAATATATAATGTTTTCCAAACACTTAAAAAAAAGCCAAATTAGTAAAAAAATATTAGACTTTGAACACATATACTGAATAAAGAAAAGATAGGGGACATAGATCTTCCAAACACAATAATTCTAGCAGTTTAACCCTTCTTTGCATGAGTTTTTCTTTTACAATTGTGTCTTTTTATACATATGTTAAATATTAGACACCAGAAATTTTAAGATAGATTTTTAACTTTGTTCAGCAACATAGTTCACAGGAAATTTACTGGATTAATATTTCTATATAAATATAGTGGTGGTGAAGAAGATTTATTTATTAAAAGTTAAATAAACAGTGATGGAAATTTACATCACTATGCAATTAAGGGTTAAATTCAGCCTTAATCATAAGAATTAATTTTTAAAAAGTTAAAAAAGTACATACATTTTATAATAATATTAATTAACTTACTTTACAAATATCTAATATATATATATATATATATTACCTATTTGCATAGTATAGAAAGTAGTGATAAAAGAATTACCAGGTGTTGACTGGAAAACTGGGTTATTTTTTAGGACTCCTGACAAAATTGCATTTAATAAAAGATGCCCCACTATAAAATTTCTCTTAATAAAAGTGGACCCTTCATAAATTTCCATTTCATAATATTCCATAACTCCATATACATACATTTTATTATTAAGATTTTAATTAACTTACTTTACAAACATCTAAAATATAACAATTTTTCTTTTACCTATTTCTGTAAGATAAAAAGTAATGATAAAAGAATTACCAGCTGTTGAATCAGGCAAAAACTGGGTTCTCTTCAAAAAATTTCATTTAATAAAAATGCCCCATTACAAAATTTCTTTTAATAAAAATGGACCTTTCATAAAATTCTATTTCATAACTCTCCATATTTTTGTTTTGTTCAGTTAGTAATTTGTTAAGCTTTGAAATATTAATTGGCAAGCAAATAAAACAAAATAAAAAAAGCCCAACAGATAGGACAAATCTAGCAGGAGACAGGATTTAAATGGAGCTCTTTTTTTTTTTTTTTCCCAAAAGGATTTTGAATAGCTAAAAACCAAAAAAGAAAAAATGTAGAAATGGGAATTTCTAATTTTTAAGCAAATAATAATACTTGGGCAAAAATCATGTAACATTAATTTGTAATTTCAGATTTAAATTTTCTCAAAGCATGTAAGAGTAAGAATAGTCCTAATGCTCCCCCCCCCCCCCTTCTGGAAGAAAAAGCTTAAAGACATTAGCTAAAATACTTTTAAGGCATTTTAGCTAAAATGTTAAAGAAAACTGTTTGCCAGGTTAAGTGCTGACAGGTAGGAGTATCACTTGGGCAGGGCTAAGGGGGGGGGGGGGGGCAGCAAAGTAAGTAATTTTAAATGGAGTGATAGAAAAAAAAACCATTCCATTATCCAGGGTTGGCAGGTTTTTGACATGCGTCAATTTTCTATGTCTTAAACTGTCATGTCAAAAACCTCAAATAGTATTACATTGATTGTTTACACATAATGTTTAAAATGACACTATTATTATATATCAATAATTAATATCTAATAAAGTCTTATGGTTAAGTGCAATTTTTTAACTTGGAAAATTTTTTATTTAAAATTTTTTAGGGTAAAATTGTGCTTTTTAAAAAGTAAATATAAGATGTGAAAAGTGCTCACATAAGCTGCACATTTTTTTTATCTTACTTAAAATATATTAAATGTCCTAGTAATTTAAAACAATGATATTGAACAATATTAGAATGTCATGAAATAATACACATCAATATTGGGACATTTCTTATATCTTCAAAACAAACAAGTGTTAGAATTCACAAAGAAAGAAAAATTTGCAACTGATCAGAGATTAGCTAGAAGTTTTTTTATTGTAAATTTTCTCAAAATAAGGAAGATATAATAAAACAAAACCCCTCTAAGTAATCATATTCTCACTCCACATTCCTTTTATACTACTCCATCTGTTTTGGATTTTGAATAGTGACAAGACATGAAATTGGGAGATAAAAGATAAGAAAATAGTGATCAGGTCTCAAGTGCATTTTTCAAGATAAGCTATAACAATAGGACTAAACAGGAAATCCTACACAATAGGAAACATAAATAGGGTAGAGATTATAAAAGAATCACATATATCCCAACTACACTGACTGAATCTAAGAAATATTTCAGATTGATTCCAGAGTGTGAAGTGTGTGCAATGTGCTAGTTTTTTTTTTTTTTTTTTTTTTTTTTTTTTCAGACTGGATGAATTACTTTTTAAATTCTAAGAGTTTAATTATTCATTAAATAGAAAAGATCCTACAAACCCAAATAGAGTAGAGATTATAGAAGAATCACATATCCCAACTACACTGACTAATTCTGAGAAATATTTCAGTTTGATTCCAGAGTGTGAAGTGTGTGCAATGTGCTAGTTTCTTTCTTTTTTTTTTTTTTATCAGACTGCATGAAATAGTTTAAATTCTAAGAGTTTAATTATTCATCAAATAGAAAAGATCCTACACACCCAAATAGAGTAGAGATTATAGAAGAATCACATGTATCCAATTACACTGACTGAATCTAAGAAATATTCCAGTTTGATTCCAGAGTGTGAAGTGTGCGCAATGTGCTAGTTTCTTTCTTTCTTTTTTTTTTTTCAGACTGCATGAAATAGTTTAAATTCTAAGAGTTTAATTATTCATTAAATAGAAAAGATGAATCGTGGTGGAAGGCCTCAACATATAAATTGGCAGCATTTTGATAAAGTAGAGAGAGATTGAAAACAATATGAATAAACAGGAAGTCCTACACAATAAAAAAATACAAAGAGAGTAAAGATTAATAGAAGAATCACATATTACACTGACAGAAAGCAATTTTTTTCCAAAAAAGAGGGGAAAAAAATTATCAAAATAATAGGGAAAATATTATAAGTTTGTTAAAAAGAGTTGTCTGATGCACAAATTGATTCAGCTCTGACATGGGCTACAGAGAGAATTGATTGATGTTTACCCATATTGATTGCATACAATGCTGAAGAATTCCCTTTCCCTTCATATTTCATTGTTAATAATCTCTCTCTGTAGCCCATGTGCCAGATGAATCAATTTGTGCATCAGACAACCCTTTTTAACAAACTTATAATTTTTTCCCCTCCTTTTTCTGGAAAAAAGGCACTTTGGGGTCTGTCAGTGTAATTGAGATATGAATCACTGAAAAAAGTGCACCCAGAAAAAAATGCAACTTAACAAAGATGCTTATTAGAGATAAGATTATTCAGTGAGTTGCAAAATTCCAATACTCTACATAGAAATAATACCTATCATACATTGAATGATTTAGTGTAATAAAATGTTCCAAAGGTAGAAACAAAAAAATTTCTGTATATTTCTTATTTTGCATAACTGTACTCCAAAAAATGAATCTATTACACAGAGAGACAAGATTATGAATGAAGTTAATAGCTATTCAAAAATACCAATAACCATCCTCTTAATGTCCTCTCTATTAAAGAATTAAGAAAAGTCTGGAAAATTTTTTTCTTTTTTTATTTTAAAGTTGATACATTAGTTCAACTTTATCTCCTTAATTCAGAGCTAATTGCTGAAAAAATTGCTATGATTTGATACAGCTATGTTTGGACAATCTTTATAAAGTAAATTTAACAATGTGTGGAATGATCTATATTATGCAAAAAATTATCTGCACAACTCCTGGTAATAAAGAATGCAATATAAAGATACTCTAATGTATTTTGGTATGTTTCACATATATTTGGCCATGTTTTACAAGCTTCATTTAATGATGTGTGAAATGTGATCTATATAACGCAAAATTCTATATAATGCACAGTCTCGTGTTTTTAGGTTTGCGTTATAAAGATCTTCTACTGTATGTGATTCTTCTATAATATCTACTCTCTTTGTATTTCTTATTTCAGTGTTACAAGGAGGACAGTTAACTCCATGAAATGGTAGAAAGGTGTCATTAGATGCAATAGGTTTTTGAGTGACCTTGATTCCAAACTTTCTCATCTAGCAATGCTTTTGCTATCATATCCTGGTAGTTGAGCATCAATTGAGAGAGTATTTTCAAACTTTGGCTTCATAAACTATAAACTCAGAAATTGTTTTGGTGAAAATAAATGTATAAAACATTATGTGCTACCAGATGCTGTGGGGTGAAATTGATCCAGATTATTAATTGTACAATGATTTTCTTCCGATTGAAAATTCTAAAAAAAAAATATATTTCATTACAATAACTTAAAATTTTTTGTAACTGGGCAATTCCACAGAAAATTCTCATTGGGGGGGAGGGGGGAATAAAATTTATAATATGTTTAATTTAAGGGTATGCTTGGAAAGCTTGATATTTTTATGTTCTATAATAAAATCCTAATAAAAAGTCATTGTAAATTACTGTTTACAAACTATGTTAAGTACCAATATTGTCTTTGTAAAGTCATAATGTTGCATCAATTACACAATAAAAGTTATGTCAGTTACATGTGTAAATGCCGTTTTTTTTCTTTTTTATTGTTTAGAAATTAATTAAACAAGTTACTGTTATAGTTTGTCATTATTTAGTGTTGTTGAGAACATTAAATCACCTTTTTTTAACGGGATAGTTTTGATAATTTTTACACTTCAATGAAGGCAGAAAAAATGTTTGTCTATATTATGTTAAGTCAGCTGCAGAATTTTTAATTGCAATTTTTGAATTGAAATAATCTAGAGGTATTTGGGTATTAAGTCCTTAGTAAGAAATATTTTAAATTGTAAAAATTTGTTCTTCCTTTATTAGTAAATTTTCTACACAGTTTTGAAAACAAGATTCGATGATCAAGTGTTACGTCAGTTATGATGGAATTGACTAATTATTAAATTACTATAATTTCAAATAAAAGATTACATAAATCCTTATGACTTATTTAATGTATACCTGTTTTTGATGGTCAAAACCAGTTTATGACAGTTTATACCAGTTTTTGATGCTTGTCATGTCAAAAAGCCAACCTTTCCATCATCATATATAAACAAAAGTTGAAGATTTACAACATTTTAAGTGTCAAACAGCAAACATATTTTAAAAGTAAAGCCACATGACAATAAATATTTATTTTATAACAGATGAACAATAAGCATATTGGACAATAGGGATATTTTCTTTACACCATGTATTTTTTTTTAAATTATTTATTTGAAACAATTATGGAAGGTGAGATATGAGATGTTTTACTAAATATTCATATATGTTTCTTTTCTTGAATAGTGTTATTGTTCAAATGAAATGTTTATGTGTTTAAAACAGTTGTCTATACTAATAAAAGAAAGTTTCGCTCTGTGTGTGTGTGTGTGTCTGTTGGCGATGGCTAGGAAAATCTAGCCCACCTAGAAGGCTGGAAATTTAGATTTAGGTAGTCCAAACCCTCTCCTGGTGTACCTGAACGTCAGAATTTTAATATTTTAATTACTTTCTGAAATATTAATTAAAATGCACGAAGAACTCTCATTAAAAATACGCTTTTTTTAAACGGTTGGTTGGTTGTGACGTAGAATATCTTCTCAGAACACATTAAATAAATCAGAGTAACGATGCATAGATAAGGACTTATAACGAAATAGTGTCAACATGGACTGCAGTTACATGCATATAGCCAAGCAAATGTAGCGCCATCTACTCATGGCAAATTACATAAACGCCACCTGTTTAAGACATTTCCACACACTTTTTTGTTCATTATAATAATCTGGGTTTAAGGGTTTTTTAAAAACAGGACATATATTATTATGATAGAGACTATTAATACAGAAAACTTCATTTAACAGATTATTTGTTATATATTTCCGGGAATGGCGAGGGGTAAGGGTCTAATTACATTTAACAATTTTAACATTTTTGTTAGCTTCACACGTAGCATTTAATTATTATTTTTTATATACAGAATACCGCTATTTTAAATCTCAGTTTCTCAGTATTATCTCAGTAATAATGTTCCGAACTTCTCCATTTAGTTACATTTTTACTAAATTATCATAAAAATCAGCATTCATTGCTTCAAGGTGTATTTCTAAAAAGCAATTACCAGTATTTCCGAATAATAGCCTAAGCCAAATTTCAAATTAAGTTCCTAGCTTAACCAAATGAATCAATCTTTAAAGATGTATAAGCATTCTCCTAATTAGTTATTTGTTGAAGGTCACTTGAACATCCGCCCCCCCCCCTCTCCTTCCGGGGACCTCCTTCAAAGTTTTCTCTAACTATTCCCCATTTCCATAAATCTATTCTATCTTTCTGCAACTATCTTTCTGATTTCAACGCAAGTGATTCCAAACATTATAATTAACTTAATAATCACCCTTTATAACATTAAACTAAATTTATGAGTAGAAGCTACCAGTATTTCCGAATAATAGTTTAAGCCAAATTTCTAATTAAGTTCCTAGCTAAACTAAACGAACGAATTTTTAAAGATGCATAGTGGTTGTCCTAATTAGTCATTTGCTGAACGGCACTTGAACATCCCCTCCCCCCGACCCGTCCTACAAGGTTTTTTTACCTAACTATGCCCCGTTTCCGTATCTCAGCAACTATTTTTCCGATTTGAATGCAAGTGATTCCAAACATTATAATTAACTTAATAGACACCCTTTATAACATTAAACTAAATTTATAAGTAGAGGCTACCACTATTTCCGAATAATAGTTTAAGCCAAATTTGTAATTAAGTTTCTAGCTTAACCAAATGAACGAATTTTTAAAGATGCATAGTGGTCCTCCTAATTAGTCATTTTCTGAAGGGCACTTGAACATTCCCCCCCCCCCCGGCCCCTCCTTCAAAGTTTTTTATCTAATTATGCCCCGTTTCCATATCTCCGCAACTATCTTTCCGATTTCAACGCAACTGATTCCAAACATTATAATTAACTTAATAGTCACCTTCTATAACATTAAAGTAAATTTATGAGTAGCGGTTACCACTATTTCTGAATAATAGTTTAAGGCAAATTAGTAATTAAGTTCCTAGCTTAAGCAAACGAACGAATTTTTAAAGATGCATCGTAGTCCTCCTAATTAGTCATTTTCTGAAGGACACTTGAACATCCCCTTCACCTGGCACCTCACTCATGATTATTTTCTCTAACTGTGCCTTATTTCAATAACTCGGCTTATAATGTTCCATCTTCTCAAAACCAGCTCGATTTTGTTGCACGCCTACTATACAGTACTGTAGGCAACGTTGACCTGTCTCAGAGGTTCTTTCCGAAAGAGGTTGCTCCTCTGGCAGTGGAAGGGGGAAAATAAAAGATTTTCCGGAGCGTGCGAGCGTGTCCGGTATACGGTGTCGAAGCCACCGGAGACCTTGGCAGGAGTTTCATTTTTTAAAAGATTTGAGTTTATTACACGGGCTTGGGCAACGCCGGGCGGGTCAGCTAGTATAATATAAAATAATTATAATTTAAAACTAAAATCGACATATAAATTACAAAAATTAGTAAAAAATTTATATATGCTAGTAATAAAAAATATATTTACACCCACTGAAATAATTTTAAATAAAAGTGTATTTAAAAAAAAACATATTACAATCTTTATTTTATTTTGTACTTTTCAGTATTTAAAATATTTCATTATTGCAGCTTCACAGCCAGTTGGCCTATTTTAGCAGGCATGGTTTAGCGCATCATTAACTCCATTTCTGTTGTAACTCATACACAAGTGTGACCTTAAAGAATATTTGGCAAATTATCATTTGTGCCCTGCTAAAGGAAAAATGTCCCAAAATTAATTTATCAGGCATGAAAGAGTTTCTCGTAAAGGAAGAATTGCACCTTTTCAAAGGCAATTTTGCACATTAGCTATCAAATCAAAGGCGAGCTTATATTATAAGTCATGGGTGCAAGAAGCCTATTCAAGCCAAGACTGAAAACTTTTCTGAATATTAGGAATAACCAAATGAAAATAGGGCAGAAGATTTCTATGCCGTGCATTATGGCTAAAAATTGATATCTAACAACAAATGAAAGTGATTAAAAGTTCTTGATAGTAAATTTGCTCTTATTTAAGTACATAAAGTAGAATTTACTATCAGTCCAAAATCTAGCCAAGACTGAAATCAGTCCCGAGACTGAAGGTCTTGCACCCATGTTATAAGTATCTGAAAGTCATGTAAATGAAGTATAGGTGAAAATTATCGGTCGCCACTCGCCACGTGGCGATTAAAGTTTAAAAAGTGGCGATTAAAAAATCAGCCATCGATCGCCACCCGTCGCCATTCGCCAAGTGGCGATTAAAAAATCTGTTATCGATCGCCAAGTGAAATACACCATTTTTAATGGAAATATGCATCTCTATATTGATTACATCTAATTAGAGAACTGGTTCATTCTTTTTCCTACCAGATGCAAACAGATTTCAACGACTTAGTTGTATTTTCAATATTTCGGCTTTTTCTTAGTTAGATTATTTTTTCAAGAAATACAGTTTTATTCTGCAAAATATATGATTCCACATGCATTTCAAGTAATTTATTCCTGTTTCCACACCGGATACAAGCGGATTTTAAGGACATTTTAGTTTCTTCAATATTTCGACTCCTGCCACATGCTCACCAGTTAGATTATTTTTCTTCAAGAGATACTGTTTAAATATGCTAAATACACTCATACTCATACAATAGGTACAGAACTCTTATAGAAAAATATGTTTATATACAACGATTATAATTTATCTAGATGTCAAGAAAGTTTGAAACATAATAGTGGCCACTAACTTTAAAAAGTGGCCACTAATGAAACTGAGTCTACCGGCCATTGGCTACTAACTAAATTTCCCAGTTTTCACCTATAAGATCAAGTTGTTTAAAGTGTCTTTTCCAAACTGAATTTTTTTTTTTAAGACTTTAGAAGAAAAAGGAAGTTTCCAAAAGGTTCTTTTTGTAATAGAATAATTTCTTATTTATACAACATTTTTGGGTAATTTCAGTGATGCGTTTTTGGAGATATATTTCTGGAGCAAAGATTGATTTGACGGGTAAATATTCAGCATGGAGAATTTTTTTTTCTTTTGGAAAGGGGGGGGGGGAAATTTTGAACAGTAGAATCATACAGGATAATATGTTTTGAAAAGTTAATCACTGTACATAAGTTGATCAGATATTTGGATTTCTAATCTTTAGCAAACTGTATTAAATGTTATTTTTTGATGCAACTATACTATGCATTTATTGTTAGTTTAAATTTGTTTTTGTACTTTCTAAGTTACGGAGAAAAATAACAATATGTAGTTATATTTCATTTTGTTGTATATATAACTGTAAAAATGTGTCTAAATTATAAGAGTTTGTCCAGGGGTCGGAAGTAGCGTGCTACAAGTAGCAAAACTGCAATAGCCACTACTTTTTACAGTAGTTTGTAGTGTAGCGCACTACAAAAAATCAGTAGTTTGTAGCGAGAACCGACGCTACTTCAGGGGAGAAAATGTGCCAATCTACAAATCACGTAGTTCAAACTTGCTTCTTTTCTGCAAATTTTGTTCTGCTCAACAATTTGCGAATCTCAGCTGCAATTTATAGAAACGCATCGCATGAAGTCATAGATTTTTTTCCATTGACACTTGCTGCTAAAATCAAATACTAACTCATGAAGGAAAATAATTTTCTTGCTGGCAACACTTGTCTATTGACTCGTTAATAGGTCTTTATGTTTTAATGTCGGGTTTCTTATTATTCGGGATTGCTTTATTTACAGATTTGTTTATTATTTGCATTTAGAGTAGTTTTTCTGTAATTTTCCAGATTAATATCTCTCTTAATTTTTCTACGAAATGCATAATAAGTGTATAAACTACATTTTCTTGTATGTTATCTTTCTTAATTTTTTAATGCCCTTGGTTGTGTCGCATTAATATAATTATATCCCGACAGACATGATATAACGAGGGGTTGATGTATTATTTAATTCAGGTCTTCAGTTTCTAATGAAAATTGAACACTTTCACAAAATCTGAAAGTAGCGAAGTAGTGACTACTTTTTAAAAGTAGTTTGTAGTCGCTACTTTTTAAAACAAGTAGTTGTAGTTGTAGTTAACTACATTTTTGATAAAGTAGTTGTAGTTGGCTACAATAAAAAAGTAGTTTTTCCGACACCTGCGTTTGTCACCGTTGTATAGATGAAAAAAATTTTCCACCTTTATTCCTTTTTCCCACTTTCATAGCTGATTTATTAATTTACTATCTGACCCCCGCCTGGTGTTGCACGGGCCCGTGATAATAAATAATTAAAAAAAAAAAAATCAAGTTTTTATTATTTTATATCTTTAACCTGATTTTGTATGAAATTATACTTTTAAATGATAAAATATTGATATTTAGTGATAAAAGTACTAATTTTCTTGTTTTTTTACATAGGGTCGTTTCATAGTTTTAAAATAAAAAGTTATTTTTGTCTGAACTCTTTGAAATTTTTATTGGCGATAAGTAAAACAGTTTTACAGACCACGTAAAAATTACGTGAAAAAATATTGTTATTCACTTGTAAAAGAAATGTTTTCTTCTTGCTTTTTAGTTTGTTTGTTTTCACGTCGGCTACTTTAATATAGCAATAAAAAATAGTTCTCACCTTCTGACATTTCAATCAGTTATAAATATAACTTTATAAATAAACTCTTTTTAAAATTTTGTGAAAAAATATGCCTATTTAGTAGTGAAAACATGAGTTATTTAAAAAATAACTTCAGCTTTCAACCTCAAGAGCAAAAATATATTAGAAGGTCTATTCTTTTAATGCAATGGTATGACTCCATCCGTTTTCAATCAACACTTTTGAATCCCTCTAGGCTAAACAGTTGAGGGCTAATCAATCAGGTTTCCTGTTTCTGAGGGTAGAAGCCTTAAAAAAAAGTGTTGGAATTTGACAGAATATGCTTTTTATTTTAAATATATAGATAATTAAGTTCTAAAAATAATAAAATATTGTAGTGTCACTGGAAACACACATGTGTATGCAATTTTTATAATTCCAGCATACCAGGAAGTGAGTGAAAAATTGATTACTAAATTCCATCTTTAGAATACATGAATCAAGTTAAATAAAAGAGCATAAAAAGCCAATTTGGTAAACACCAATCGATTGCTAGATAGGTACTCACTTATAAAATTCACATAAAATAAACTATCATGCAAATAAAATTCATCAAAGCAAAATAATCTGTTAGAGGGACAAGCAAGGATGAAAAGAAATTGTAAGAAAGCACTTTGTATGCAGGGTTAGAAATTAGGAACCCTAAGTAAGGTGTCAAATGATGCCTAAAATTTTTTTACTAGGTGCCAAACTACATTTCATGGTTGCAATTTTATGTTACATCATATTTTTTCATTTATTTTCGCGACCATGTTAGCAATAACATTGTTTCTATTTTTATGCGTTAAGGGCAGGGGGAGGGGGTACGGGTACATATTAAAAACTTTATCTTTGGAGAAACATTACCGATATTGTAGGCCTTAATTATGCAATGACTTCTTTTGCAATGCAAAGTTGCATGCCATAGAGCAGTAACAGACCCTATTTTTGTGACACTGAGTCACCTGCTTTGAGAAAACATTTCTGAAATCGTAGCTTCGAACCCAAACAGAGAATAGAGTCTATTACCATTCTTTCGAACAAAGTGTGCAAGAATTTTAGGGGTGTAATCTCTAAGGTCACGTTTATCAGTTATTGGTTAAAGTGAAGTCAACTTAGAAGTGATTGACAGGTGTTTTCGATCGAAAACAGGTGCTCTTGAAATGCACGTGGGGGGGGGACTTATGCTATAATATGAACCAGAGTGTTTGTTAAACAAAAATTAAAGTGAAAGAAAGCTAGGCGTCAAATTTGACAACTACACATAATTTTGTGGTTGTCAAATGTAATATTTTAGTTGTGTTTGACGACTTACAACTGCTGATTTCTAACCCTGCTTGTATGGGCAAAAGTGTACAGCACATAAAGTCCAAAATAATACTAGCAGGTGTTTGTCCAGAGTCCAGACTTTTCTCCTGGTGTGCTGTTTTTGTGAAATTGTGAACAGCTTTTTACATTTGTGAAAAATCTAGTCATAATTTTGTGAATGTGAAATGATCGTTATATTAAAGTTCTTGTTTATACACATTTTTAAGAAGATCTATGTATGTAAAATGCACATATTTTCTTTATATATGTAAAAGTGACTATCATATTTTACTCTTAAATGATTAAATTTGTGAAAGGTTTTGTTTCGAGGGAAATGTTTTGTGAAGTGTGATGTTTTGAGACGAAAAAAATTGTAAAGGGTCCTGTTTTGAAATGAAAAATTTCTTTTGAAAGGTCCTGTTATGAAATGAATTTTTTTTTTTTTTTTTTTGATGGGTACTTGAAAAGACTCAATTTTTTTCTTAAACAGATCCCTGTCTAGGGATCACTTGTAAAATGACATCATCAAAAGCTCCAGGACTTTTGTTTTATGTATACTCAACGAAAAAATTTTCTGCTCCTCTGGAAAAATGAGCAGAGGGGAAAAAAAGTTGCCACCAAGTACAAGATTTGTTAGTGTTACCAACAAAATGCATTTATCGCCACCATTTGACAACTTTTTGCCCTTTTTTTAGCTGCAAAGGTTTCATTTTTTTCATGGAATAAAAGCTCATCTATACCAATATGCTTTTGCTTTATCATATAAATTATAGTATGATTAATGTTCATACTAAAATTAAGTGTGACTTTAAAACATGAAAAAAATTCTGTAATAAAAACTTCATCAACAAGATTTATGCTTCATTTAAAATTTTTACAAGTCAGCCTGAATCCCTCTTCATAAAACTGTGAGTCAGTCAACACGGAAATAGGAGTCAATTGTGAAAAATCATGATTCAGTTTTCAACAAACTAATAAAAAAATGGTATATTTATTCGAACATAGACACAAATAGGTGTTGTAATTGGAACCACTATAAATAATAAATATTATTATAATACTAATAATAAATATAAAAATGGTTTAAAAACTTTTATAAGCCTTAAATCAGGGCTGCAAAAAAAAAACAGACTGGCCGGCTTTTATTTAAAAAAAAAAAAACGGTCTTTTTTGAAAAAAGCTTTTTATTGGCTTTTTTTCAGTGCATATCTTACTATTTTATTTTTAACAACTATACATGTTAATTTACTTTATTAATGGCCATTTTGCATAAATTAGAAAATAAATCTTATGAAATTTATTTAAAATTGTTTCAGATGTCCATTTTTATAGCCAATTAATAATTAATATACCAGACAGTCATCATAAATAGCCAATATATCTAAACTATAAGTCTAGTGGCACTTCCTCTGCTTAGTAAAGATATTTTCATGTTACGGGTAAGAATTATATTAAAAATATATATATATATTTACAAAATGAAATACAGTACTGCACTATATAGTACTGTCTATAAAGTTACTGCACTTGGATGCTCAGCATATATTTTGAATCTTTGTGCTAATCATTCCAAGCAAGAGGTACAGAAATTTTTCAGGATAATAACAAGCACAGTGCATATGGTTGGCTAAGAGAAAAAGGTGTCTTAATGTCACAGAAGAACCTCAGGTTCCTAATGATACTGCTCACAAAAAAGAATGCGTACAAATTTTCACAAATAAAATGAAATCAGACTAGAACATTTGGATGAGTTTTATCTTAGTAAACAACTGAACGTTATAGCCAATGCAATTAATGATCTTCAGAGTGATACAGCTACATTTGCAAAAGCAGTGGTAACAATAACATGGTTAGTGTCAAAAGCAGTGGTAACAATAACATGGTTAGTGTCAAAAGCAGTGGTAACAATAACATGGTTAGTGTCAAAAGCAGTGATAACAATAACACGGTTTTAAAGAACATGGTATTTTAAAGGACATATTTATTTCAAAACAAAAAATATACACGTGATTCAGAGAGAGAACAGACAAACTGCAAAAAAGATGAAAATTTTTGCTTTCCTCTCAAATATTTAGAAATCCACTCCTCTTTTTTGGGAGAATAGGACAGAGCAAAAATTTAAAAAAAGATGATGATTTTAGATGAGCGATACTTATATGAGATGATGTAGATGAAATGAGTTACCTTACTAAAAAATAAGAAATAGATCAGCATTTAAAAAAAAAAAAAAATAATAATATTAAAGATTTTAAACTATTTGCTGGGTGTGAAGACAGGGGGGGGGGGAGTGGAACTTTTGGGAGAAAGGGGATAATTTAGAAAGGGAATTCATTATTCATTAACCCATTTTAGGCCAAGCATAGAAATTTTACAAAATGTGGTATTATTTGCATTGAAATTTGCTTAAATTACATTCATTAAGACACCAAAAAAGTTTCGTGCATGAAAAATAATATTTTATTTAATTTGATGTTACCATTAATAATTTACCATTAAATTTAAATAAAAAAATTTAGGTTTTCTTATGGCATTTGTTTTATTTTTATTTTATTTACAGAACTTGCAACTTTACTCCATTATAAAAACATAGGATTAATCTCAAGTGGAATAATTATACATTTTCAAAAAGTCGAATTTGTCAATAGCCGTTTCAAGTAAAAAAACAGCGTATTTTGAAAATTTCTCAACAGAAAGTGACTACTTCAATTGAATTACTAATATTTTATAGATGTCTCCAGAACCCTTAAAAATAGCAGAAAAATAAAATTAGTGAAAAATATATGTCACAGTGTTAATAAAAATATATTTATTGAAATGGTGCGTAATATTGTTACTGAAGAGAAATAAATATAAAATTTTTTTAAAATAGAGTTTTAAAGATTTTAAAATTGTATGTGTGTGTGTGTGTGGGGGGGGGGGGGGGGGGGCAGGGGGGTTGGAGGAGGGGGCAGATACTTTTGGAGTGGAGAGAAAACTTAGGTGACAAATTAGAAGGCAAAAAGTAGGACATAAAATTTCTTCACATAAGAATATTATAAATTTTAAACTTTATATTCTTGGTGATGAGGGTGAAATATGAATTTCGAAGGAAGGTGGTTGTAATTTAGATGATTTGTTATTTATTTATTGTTAATAGAGAGCAACAAAGAGGATAGAAGATTTTTTTTATAAATAGTTTAATTTTTTTTTTTATAGGGGCTAACTAAGTGAAAGAAGCAGACATTTTGGTGGTAAAGCGATAATTGAAATAGTTGATTAGTTATTTATTGTTACTAGACAACAAATGTTTTAATAAAGAGTTTTAAAGATTTTAAACTTTGGAGGAAGGAGAAGTGTAAGTTTCAAAGAGAGCAGTGCAGTGGAAAGTAATTTATATGATTGAGTAGTTACTTATTTTTATTAGAGAACAACATTTTTACTAAAGAGCAACCTTTTTACTAGTAAGCAACCTTTTTACTATTGAGCAACCTTTTTACTATTGAGCAACCTTTTTACTATTGAGCAACCTTTTTACTAGTGAGCAACCTTTTTACTAAAGAGCAACATTTTTACTGAAGATCAACATATAGGGCAGAATATGTTTTAAAAATAAAGTTTTAAGGATTTTTTTGCCACGAAGGGGGGGGGGGGGGAGGGCAGAAGCAGACATCTAAGAGGTAGAGGGACAATTTAAATGGCTGATTATTTATTTATTGTTAGTAGAGAGCAACAGATAGAGCATAATTTTTTTTTTATAAAGAGTTTTAAAGACACAAATTGCACAAATTGTGCTTATTAGTTGCTAAAATCAGTGTAAAAATTGTTTTAAACTCATAAAAGAGCTAAAATCCTACATGTTTCGGCTTTAAACTTAAAGCCATCATCGGGGAAGAGGAACAACACAAACGACTACTGATCTTTTAATTTTCGACACGAGAAAATTGAAATCAACAGTATGGAAAAATTTAAATAAAATAAGCGGGCGCTCTCTGTTGCCAAAGAGCGAAAAACAAAACAATGAATTAACAAGGGGTTAAAAATGTATCCCATAAACTAGGTATGTTGAAAGAAAAGTTATCATTACAAATACAATCTTTTCTAATTTTAATTTCCAATGATTCCCTAATGGCGGCTTTAAATGGGTTATTGAACCTATGGATAATTCTTGCTTTATCGAAATTAATTACAGTATTATTATTTTTAGCGTAAAACCGGGAGAGTGCAGTGGATAACCTTCCAAATTTTATGTCGTTTTTATGCTCTTTTAACCTTTCCAAAAATTTTCTTTTAGTCATACCAATGTAAAAAATTATACTATTATTATTTAAGCTAATGGGGATTTCATAAACACCTGCGAATTGATCAGGGGGAATAGGATCTAATTTACATGAAACTAAGTCAACCAATTTTCTGGGAGGGACAGCAATAAGATGGATATTGTATTTACGGAGGGCCCTTTTAATCCTTTCAAATATAATAGGTATATATTGGAATTTCCGTTAGTTTGGTTTATTATTGCTAGGGACAGGATGCTGAATTAAATGGCCATTGAATTTTTCTATTATTTTCTGTACGTGATGAGCGGGGAAACCATGGTCAATGGCGATATCTCTGATATAATTAAGTTCATCTTGGATGAATTCACTTGAACAAACCAGAAAAGCACGCTTGATGAATGAGTTGAAGGCAGCAATCTTATAAGTGAAAGTTGTAGAGGCATTAAATGGGATTATTGTGTTACTTCTCATCGGTGTACGATAGACTTTACGTTTTAGGTTGTTGTCATCTTTAATTAATTGAATATCCAGGAACGGCAGTGATGAATTTTCTTCTATTTCCAACGTAAACTTAATATTTTCATCTATTTCGTTTATTTTTGAGAGGAAAGATAGGAGTTCCTGCTTTCCATGATTCCATGTGAGAAAGATATCGTCCACGTATCTTAGCCAAACTTCTGGTGTTAAATTCAAACTTTTAAAAATAAATTCCTCCATCGGTCTAAGTTTAAATTCAGCCAACAGACCGGAAATAGGAGATCCCATAGGTGCTCCTTTATTTTGTCTGTAAAATTTCTTATTAAACATGAAAACGTTGTTATTAATGATAAGGTTAAGACCTGACTTTAGAGATGTTTTTGCACTATCACTTAAATTATTTTGTTTATCAATTTCCAAATTAATATTTTGTACAACTTCATTTGTATCAATAGATGGGTAAAGAGGACGCTAAAAATAATAATACTGTAATTAATTTCGATAAAGCAAGAATTATCCATAGGTTCAATAACCCATTTAAAGCCGCCATTAGGGAATCATTGGAAATTAAAATTAGAAAAGATTGTATTTGTAATGATAACTTTTCTTTCAACATACCTAGTTTATGGGATACATTTTTAACCCCTTGTTAATTCATTGTTTTGTTTTTCGCTCTTTGGCAACAGAGAGCGCCCGCTTATTTTATTTAAATTTTTCCATACTGTTGATTTCAATTTTCTCGTGTCGAAAATTAAAAGATCAGTAGTCGTTTGTGTTGTTCCTCTTCCCCGATGATGGCTTTAAGTTTAAAGCCGAAACATGTAGGATTTTAGCTCTTTTATGAGTTTAAAACAATTTTTACACTGATTTTAGCAACTAATAAGCACAATTTGTGCAATTTGTGTTTTTAAAATACTAGTTAACAGTGTAGTGTCCAAATGGATTCAATTGAGTTTTAAAGATTTTAAACTTTATATGCTGAGGGGGTGGGGCATAAATTTTGGATGGAAAGGGAGATTGCAGTTTAGAGGTTTGATTTTTTTACTAATTGTCACATTACTACTGAGCAGAAAGAAGTACAGAAGGATTTAATTTTCTCAAGTTTTCAAACTTTTTATGTTGGAGAGGGCATAGAAGGGAAACAGGCAGTTCATGTGAGAGGAAGGATTTCATTAACATCATATAAAAATGTAAGTGGAAATCTGCCAAAAATGTCAAAAGAATGAAAATTCCCTCCCTTGGATTTTTAAAATCAATTTTTTGTGCATAAAACATTTTATGTATGTGAGGGAGTAGGGGGGGAGGCTTATATTTGGGAATGGAAAAGAAAATCAAAATTGCTTAAAAGTGGGAGGGGGGCTTACTTTCAGGATTTTACGGTATATGTATATATATATGCAAATTTTATCTTAAAAACGGTTTTAACGATTTTGATGAAATTTTGTATCCTACTGTTTTGGGGCACCAGAAAACCATTGGACTAGCTCACATGTTTGAGAAAATTCAATTAGAGAGTGATTTTGGGTCACCATGGGTCAGGGTCAAGCTAATTGTATCTAAAAAACTGTTCAAACGATTTTGACTAAATTCTGTATCCTATCATTTTCAGGCACGAGAAGAAAATTGGGCTGGGTCACATGTTTGAGAACTTTCGACTAGTGGATCATTTTTGGGTCACTGTGGGTCAAGTTAATTTTATCTAAAAAACGGCTCAAACGATTTTGATTAAATTTTGTATCATACGAGTTTTGGACAAGAGAAACTCACTGGGCTAGATCACATGTCCAAGAAAATTCGATTAGTGGGTCATTTTTGGGTCACTGTGGGTCAAGCTAATTTTATCTAAAAAACGGCTCAGAGGATTTGAACTAAATTTAATATCCTACAGTTTTAGGGAATGAAAAGACTATTGGGCTAGGTCCCATATTCAAGAAATTTTGATTAGTGGGTCATTACGGGTCAAGCTATTTTTATCTTAAAAATGGCTCAAATGATTTCAACTAAATTTTGTATCCTACAGTTTTTGGGCATGAGAAAATCATTGGGCTAGGTCACATGTTTGAGAAAATTTGATTAGTGGGTCAAACTAATTTTATCTAAAAAACGGCTTAGACTTTTTTGACTAAATTTTATATTCAATGGGTTTTGGGCATGAGAAGACAATTGGGCTTGATCACATGTTTGAGAAAATTTGATTAGTGGGCCATTTTGGTCATGGGTAATGATATTTGAACTCAAAACTAATTTTGACCGAGCATAGCTCGGTCTTCCCTGCTCGTTTATTTTTAATCATACAAAAACAATTTTAAAAATACATTCAAGATATTATTAAAAATGATAAATATTAATATTGAATTCTTAGAAAATAGAAAACATACACTTATTTGTAAAGTCTAAATTTAATTAAATGTTTTTTCACATAATTAAAAAAAATCGATAATGTATCAACTCTTTGAAATCTTTATTGGTTGTAAATAAAACATTTTTACAGCCCATGTAAAAATTTCGCGAAAAAGTATTGTTATCTTAGTTGTAAAAGAAATGTTTTCTTCTTGTTTTTTTTGTTTTTGCATCAGCTCCTTTAACAAAGTAATAAAAAAATAGTTCCCATCCTCCAAACTCTTTGAAATTTTAATCATTATAAATATAACTGTATCCAAGCTCTCTTTAAAATTTTGCGAAAAAATATGCATATTTCGTAGTGAAAAAAAGATTTCTTTTTTTTTAAAAAAAAAAAGCTTTCAATGCAAAGGCCATATTACGCCATCCATTTTAAATCAATTTTTTTCAATTTCCCTAGGCTAAACAGGTGAGTGCTAAACACGTTTCCCATTTCCGAGGAGAGAAGCTTTAAAAAAAAAAAAACATTGAAGCATGCACAATGAAACGATTTTCATGTGGAAAAGAGAATGTGAATTTGACAGAATGCGCTTTTTGCTTTAAATATATAGATGATACATATGTATCATATATAAGATTAAAGGTGGGAGAAAAACTAAAAAAATTGTTGCCATTGAGAAGTTATTGTTTAAGAATTAAAATTTTTTGTTTACACTGTGTACATTTATATAGTGTGAGTTACAGGCATTTGCAAATTGCAAGTCTGTAAATTAGCAATACTCTACCATATTTAGTAATCAAATTAATATATTATGAAAATTATAATTTTAAAGCATGTCACAAAATATAAACATTAAAACTTTCGAGAGGTAGCAACAATGAAGGAGGTACCCCTACAACACTATCAAATGGAAGAGCATACATTTATGTTATAGGGTAGGAAATAGTTGGGATAAATCTAAAAAAAGTATGTTTAATAAGCGTGCTTAAGTCTTATTTAATACCTGGATTAATCCTAAAAAGTAATGAATAAGAAAGAGCATTAATTACCGTTCTTGCTTTACTATCTGAATAAACTATATAAATAATGAGCTTCAAAAGATTTTTGCAAATAAAATTTATATTTTTTTATTGGAAGAATTCTAATGGAATTCACATATTAACACAACTTTAGCTATTAGAGTACCACTAACTTCTAATTCAAAAATGCCTGTAATCCACATTGTATGTGTGAATGTAAACAAAGAAATTGAATTCTTAAAAAAATTCTCAAAGCAACAATTTATTTTTCATCCCCCCCCCCTCCAGCTCAATACTTCTATATATTATTGTAGTACAACATTTGACACTCTTCTTTACAATTTAAATTAATTTATTTCATATAATCATTCATATGCTTACAAATTTATTCTAAAAAAAAATTATTTTAAAAAAGTTGTTTCATACTTTTGGAATACATATGTCTTTAATAAAAATAAATAAATAAGTAACCGAAAAATATGCTTAACATTGAAAATTCACTTCCATATTTGGTATAGAATAGGGAATCTTAATTTTATCCAAACGTGACCAACACTTGGGTCGGATTGATTAACTTACAGTAGAAGATCTTTATAACGCACAACTTCTCAGATGTCAACAATGAATTTTTAGTTAAGAAACACCTGAATTCCCATATTATAAATAGTTGCTATTCTCTAGAGAAATAAATTTGAAATATTAGTTCAACTTTATCTCCTTAATTCAGAGCTAATTACTAAAAAAATTGCTATGATTTGATACAACTATGTTTGGACAATGTTTATAAAGTAAATTTAACAATATGTGGAATGATCTATAGTATGCAAAAAATTATAATCTGCACAACTCCTGGTAATAAAGAATGCAAAATAAAGATACTCTAATGTTTTTGGTATGTTTCACACATATTGGGCCAAGTTTCATATAGATCATTCCACATATTATGTCTTCTGAATCACAGAATTTGGTTTTAAGAAATTTAAGGAGAAGGACTACTACTACTTTGTGTCAAAATTCATTTTTTGCATCCTTAAAAAAATTGGGTTATTTTTGCCTTATAGTGGTTTAGCAATATTTCAATTCCTCACAATCTTTTTTTGCTTGTTAAACATAACACTGCTCCTTGAACGTAATGATATGGTAAAATTTTGAACTTGTTTTTCTTGAAACTGTTTTTCAAACTGGGCGACCATTTTACTCGAAAACTATTTGTCTGATTTCCTTCATTCTTTTTTTATAAATACAGGCAATCGCTTTAGCTGAAGCTTATACCACTAAAGAGCATAATTTTTATTGATTATATTTTCAAATTCATAAAAGATTTTTAAAAAAAAGAAAAAGTTATTACAGTAGAAGATCTTTATAACGCAAACCTCTTTATATTTTATATATATATATATATATATATATATATATATGACTATTTGTAGAAATGCATGACAGTACACAAAAACATAAACCAAATGTTTTATTTAAAACAATTATTACTTTATTTACATGCTTAAATATGTAATTTATTTATTTTTAGGCATTAACAATTTAAACTTATCTAAAGTATAGAAAAAAATAAAGATTAAATAGACATGACCTATATACTTTTTTTAATTGCTAAAAGGCATATAATAAAAACATTATAAACTGTAAAAAATCAATAAAATTAAAGTAAAATGTATAGATTAAGATATTAAAGATTAAAATAATATATATGTACATACAAAATAACTAATTTAAATGATATAAAAGGATTGTCATATGGTCACATCTAAAATGGGATTTCATTTAAGAAAGAAAACATGCAGATAACAATCAAGCATTAAATTGGGTTTTAAAAGATTAAGAGACATTACAAATGTAAGAACATTGCATAAATACATCAAAATGTCCCTCTCCCCAGCTGCACTCTATAATGCTTCCCTCCACACACTCTACACAAATCCCTAGAAAAAAAAAATCTGAATTGAACACTTCCTTCTTAAATCAAATGTCAAATTATTTGCAAACTAACCCCCCCCCCCCCCCCAATAGGAAACTGTTTGGTAAACTAACCGATGCTAAAGTCATGGATCAATAAAATGAAAGAGAATTTTATATTATAACTTATTATCAAGATATGTTAAGTTTAAGATATTAAATGCATAACAATAAATAATCATTAATTTAAAGGATGTAAAATTATTATAAATACAGCAGATTTTCTGAAATCCGCCACTCTAAAATCCACAAATGCCTAAAATTCACACATGGTTGCAGGTGTAAACAATGAAACATAGTTAAGATGTAAGGAAAAAAATTCACATTTTTTTTTTTCTTTATCATTCTGTACACATTTTATGTAATTCTGGTTAATATGACTGAACTTATGCTTTCTCTTGAAGAATATATAGATCTATTAAAAAAAAAAAAAAAAAAAAAAAAAAAAAAAAATGTTGGGGCTGATATCGGTGACTATCATAATCATTTTACCAAATGCAGTTTTAGGTAGATTTCTTAAGAAATACTACCTATTGCATTCTCCCCTAAGTTGGAATTTTTGCAGATCTACGCTGATCATGACTCCCAGAAATCAAAACTACCCCCACTTCAAAACTTTTAGTTATATCTATGTATTTATGTTACTTTTTTATGAACACGATAACTTCAATAAATCTGCACAAATCTCTTCCAAACTGATACATAAAATCAAGGGGCATAAAATCTTGGTCAAGTTCGTTAATGGGCAAAATTGAACCAAGGGGGGAAAATGGGGGGGCTTTTTGTGAAAACAGAAAAAACCCCATAACTTCTTAATTATGGTAGGTATCAAATCAGTTTAAAGTTATTATTACTTTTAGGAAAAAGGCCGAAAATTTATGTATGACAGATTTTTGATATCATTAAAAATGGTCCCAAAAGGGGGGGGGGGGGGTTAAAAAAAAATTCATAACTTCGTCAATTCACAAGATATCAAATCCGCTTAAATTTATTATAAATCCTTTTAATATTATCTAAAACTTTTATACTGACAAGTTTTTTATAGGACCAACCCTTATAGCAAAAAAAAAAAAATAAAAAACAAAAAAATCCCTGTTGGCTCTGCCTGCAAACAAGTTAGATTTCGAAGTGGGCGGTCCTAACTGCGTCTTCGAAATCTACCTGTGCCTGTAGGCCGAGCCATCAGAGACTTTTTTTTTTATTAATTTTGCTTTTTTGGCTATTAAATCTGACTAAACATGAAATAAAACTTATTTTATGATTTTGATTCAAATTGTTAGCGTATTGGCGAGTTTCGTTTAATAGTTGAAGAAAAATGTTTCTCATTATTAAGCATATTTAGTTATGCATTATTAATTACTTACTTTATCTTTACTTCTCTAATATTTTAATCAATTCTTTAATTTTCTTATTTCACTTAATTATTTTAATAATTTACTTTATGGTAAGCATTCAGTACAATTTCAAGTGCATTATTACATTCAAATTACTGTTAAAAAAATATAAAGGAAACAAAAACCAGAAATCTGCAAAATTCCAAAATCTTCCCAACCTCTGCCCCAATCTACGCAAATTTGAGGGAGTCTACTGTACTTCCATCTCTGTCAATATGAAGAAAACTGTTGGGGTTCAACCCAGGGTCTCACTAATGCAGGGGCAGATGCCCCAGGCCTCGCATTTTGAGGGGTCCCTAGATAAGAGTAATCAGGATTTTATTAAGAGGGTGCCAAAGGATTAAAATTGGTCAAAAGTGACCAATATTCTTACATTTTCAAAGATTTAGGAAGGTAGTGCAGTCTTCCCTTTCCCCCTTTTGATTCCCATATTTCCCCCCCCCCCCCAAAAAAAAAGAACAAATTATATTACTAGAATACTAATGATTAATGTTTTATTATAACAACTTAGTAGTCCATTGTTTTCAAAAGAAATTCATTGTTGGTATTTTCCTAAAAGCATTCATGATGGATGACCCATTGGGGGCATTTTTCTTTCAGACATCCTATGACTAACGCAGATAATTAAAGGAAAATTTGCAAACAAATACTCCCATCAACCAATCCATCATTTTTTATACCAGTTTTCTTACTAGTACTTTTTCTTAAAATACTAGAAGGAATCCATCTTTTCCATCTTTCTTGTGATACCCTGTATACAGATATGAATAGTACCTGGTATGAAATTTATGTACACATACAACAGATATGAAGTTTAGTACTAGTCACTTCGGCATAATTCATGAACAATTTCTATGGATAGTTAGAAGGGGTCTCCCAGAATGATGCTTGCCATGGGCACTAGATAGTCTAAGTCAGGTCCTGGTTCAAAACCCAATCTCAAAATTTATAGACAAGTGTAATTTGCATTAAAGTGTTGAATAAACGGATATGATACTAATAAAAGCATAAAAAACCTTTTAATAACACCATAAAATAAGGAATGTGCAAGGTCTTTCGAAATAACTTTATCTTTCTTCGTCAGGCGCAAATAAGACATGCAAATCACTTTGAAGACAGGAGCAAGACTGAAAGGAAATGGGAGGGAAAGAGGGACAAGTTAAGGGAACAACCAATAGCAATGCAGAAGGCATCAGCTAATCAGAGAAAAAAAGTATTTTGGTAGATTCAAAATATTAAAATCTTTACCATAAAACTAAATTCAATATATAATTCTATATAAAACCTCTATGAAATTGTTTTTAATTTTCTGTTATACATTAAACAAAATACAATAAAACCTAATTACTATTATATAAACATTGATCTATAATAATTTTTATTTTGTACTATTTTACAGTTAGGAGTCTTTTCTACTGTTTTTCATGACTTAAAAATCTGTATACTTGGCAGAAGCAGGGATTGAATTATAAATTCAATTTTAATTTATATGAAATGTAGTTTTTACATAGTCATAGTGTGATCGCAAACATAATTTCCATTTTTAATTAACTTTGAAAAGAACACTGAAAAATAAAGAATTATAAATTCAATTTTAATTTATATGAAATGAAGTTTTTAACATAGTTATAGTGTGATCCCAAACATAATTTCCACTTTTAATTAACTTTGAAAAGAAAACTGAAAAATAAAGAATTATAAATGCAATTTTTTAACATAGTTATAGTGTGATCGCAAACGTAATTTCTATTTTAATTAACTTTGAAAAGAAAACTGAAAAATAAAGAATTATCAATTCAATTTTAATTTATATGAAATGTAGTTTTTAACACAGTCATAGTGTGATCGCAAACGTAATTTTCACTATAAAATACTATAAAATCTACATCTGATGAGGGGAGGCATCGATAAAATAGTGAAGTAGGAAAATAATTTTTTGCTTATTTTCTAGTGGAAATCAGTCAAGTAATTCTGATTTTATTACATTTTAAATTTTGCATTTGATGAACTTATTTTTGACATATTAAAAATAAGCGTCAAAAATATTTTTTGTTTTAAGATAAAAAAACTTGTTAGTCAGATAGAAAGACCTGGTCACCAGCAGCGACCTGGTGACTGCATTTATTAAGGCCTGATTGTCTAAATGTAATGACATGAGAAATGTACTGAACTTTGGTCAATGACACAGTATATATACTGTCAGGTCAGCTGCATTCTGATTTATGATTTATATTGGAATGATATATTCTGTATTTTTGACAGAAAAAGTGGATTGTTCTAAGGCACAAAAATGTAGTATAAATATGTATTTTTAACTTTGTGAAGTTAATATAACAGCAACAATAAAAATAAGAATGAAATTTATATGTTTAGATAGTTGAGCTTAAAAAATTATAAATGTATATTAAAAAAAAAAAAATCATAAAGGATTATAGTTGCAGATTTCCAAAATCTGGAAGGAGCCAGTGGCTCCTAAACCCAAAAAATCCAGTGGAAACATTGTGAAACAAACGCATAAAAACAATAGCGTTTATATGGGAAAAGAAACTCAGGAATTCAAAGTGAAAAGTAAATTATTTAATATATACACATGTACAACAAAACACAGACTAATTACATCAAATGTGTATATTTAATTTAATCATAAAATTATTTATATTCGAATATTAAGTAAAATACTTTATTCCTCACATTATCTATTTTACAATTACTCATCACTCAAAACATGGTAAAAGGTGCATAAAAAACAGTCTATCATCACTAAAAATGCTAAAAAGTTTCCAAAAAACAGTCACCATTACAAAAATGTTTTCGTCTCAACTGGAGCATCATCAGTTGTAATTTCAGGCATCCTTCCCTTCACTATTTGTTTGACTGGGAATTGAAGATTTTTCCTCTAATCTCATACCTTTCCCTCTTTTTTTTCCTTTCTTATTCTAACATCTTTAGGTTTAATACAAATTTTAAACAATATACATTCAGAAGATAAAGTTGGCAAGATACAGTTTAAAAAAAATATGTATTAGCTTAGTAATTGTGGTAGTGGGGAATATTAGAAAAATATTATTTCTTATTTTCATTTTGTTATATAAAAACACATATTAAAAAAAAATGTGAATGTGTGAGATTATTTTACATTCAAAATCAAAACACACTTCAAACATTTGTTTTCTATAAGAAAAAATTTCTTTAAAGGATTTATTAAGGATTTTTTAAAAAATCCCTATGGAGAAATAAATTAAATTTTCGTAACCGATCGCCGATTTTCACGTTTTATTATCGCGATTCATTGACGAAATTAGCGATTTTTTTTTCTGCGACAATATATGACGAAATTCGGGATTTTTGTTTCGCAACTAATAGACTAAATTCACGCTTTTTTTCTGCGACTATATGACGAAATTCGGGATTTTTGTTTTGCAACTAATTGACGAAATTCACGCTTTTTTCTGTGACTAACGAAACTTATTTTTTACGCGACCTATTAAAAAATGTTTAATTTTTTTCTAGCGACCGATTGACGATATTCACAATTTTCTGCAACCAATTCGTGAAATTCAGGGTTTTTTTTTTTTTTTCACATCTTGATGAGATTCACAGTTTTAATCCACAAGAAATTGACGAAATTCGCAGTTTTATTTAGTGATCGTTTGACAAAACTCGCGATATTTTTCTGCAACCAAATATACAAAATTCCGGATTTTTTTTTTTTGTGCAATTGATTTGGGGGAGACCGATTGAGAAATTTCACGGTTTTAATTCGCGACTGATTGATGAAATTTGCAGTTTTATTTCGTGAGCGATTGATGAAATTGGTGGTTTTATTGGGCGATCGATTGATGAAATTTGCGGGATTTTTCTGTGACCGTTTTCACAAAGTTCACAGCCGATTGAGGAAATTTCCGATTTCTTTTCAGGACCGATTAATAAATTAATTTTACGGAAATCTGCTAAAAAATAAGAATTCGAGGAATTCCGCTAAATTGTGGAAGAATCACATGCCGATATCTAGTGTCTACCAGTAAGAACATATCTGAATAATCCCAGAGCTACAAAATTATTCTTTTCTCGGTACGAATTTTTCTGCGTCGTAGGCTAATTGCGGTATAACGCCTCCGCTGCTTCGTTCTTTTTAAAAAGTAAACGGGCAATTTTCGAACCCACGGAAATATGGCATCCATGTTTCATCATATTTTTTAATTATGGACAATAGAAAAAAGAAGAAAAGCAGTAGATAATTGTAAAGAGAATTGTAAAGAAGAATCCGCAGATTTGATTTAAAAGAAAAAAAAAATGATATCCCTGTAAAACACATGGCGACTTAGACATCAAAAGTTAGTGGCCAAAGCAAAAAATTTAGTCGCCACGCGGCGACTGGCGACCGTGAATCTGCACCTATATAAAGGATGTAAAAGGATTATCATAGAACATTTTAAATGAGGTTTTGTCCAGTAAGCAAAATTGCAGACGAGAATATTACCAGACAATGATTTACAAGATACAATAAAACTAAATCCATTAAAATAAGAAGCATTATTTTATATTCTAAACATTAAGAGATTAGTTAAAAATATAAATACATTAATCACAAATAGATCAATCATGAAAACCCAAAAGAGGGGGGGAGGAGACAGGATGTTATGAGCCTTTTTACTCCTGCCAGCATATACAAATTAAATAATTGGCTCATTGATACACTTTCTTTTTTTTTAATAAGAAATTGTTCTGCAAAATACCAGATATGAAGGCACTGAAATATAAAGTAAATTTGTAAATACTTTTTTTTTCTTCAGAAAATTAAAAAATCTACAAAATTATAGTAAATTTTATAGATTAACATGTGTAAGATTGAGAAAACGATGTATAAAAAAAATAATCTACAGGATGCAAAAGGATTATCACTTGGTTGCATTCTACATAATACTAAGGGACTGAAATATAATGTGTATACTTTTAAGTAAATATTTTTATTATGAAATTTAAATTAAAAAAATCTATAAAATTAGGGTAAAATTTATGCATTGAGATGTTAAATTTTGAAAAAATATACATGTACATAAGAAATGATCACTAATTTAAATGTTGTAAAAGATTGTTACATGGTCACACCCAGGGCTTGACAAATATTTGGTCACCAGTTGCCACTGGTAACCAAGTTATTTAATGTCTTTTTTTTTTTGGTGACCTGTGAAATAACCTCAAACGACATTTTTTCTTTGCTCAACCCGTACTGGTGCATGGAAAGTAGTGATCTTCATATTTTCTTGTACTTTTAATGGAAGAACAAAATTTAAAAGGCATTTGCCATCTTATGCACAGAAATCGCTATTCTTTACCTCTCTAGCCAGCTAGCAAGTCACATGATTAGAATGTGGAAGGAAGGGGAGGGGGTCAATAAAACAGTAAGAAATAATGCCAATCCAGCCTCTGTGGCAACTAAAATTGAATGCAATGATAAAAATTCCTTAAATTTTTTTTGTAAATTTAAAATCAGGTTTCTGTATTCAGAGTTAAAACTAATTAATCTATCACATTCATTTTAATGAATAATAATAATATATATGGAATTATAAGTAATTCATATGAAGTAAATCTATAAAACTAAATTATGTACTATTCTAAACTATGTAACTAATAATTCTAAACCATATTTGTTATTATTTTTTCTCGATTAATTCATAAAACACTTTTGTGGCTTTTGAAAATCAATGAAGGGGGGGGGGAGAGGATAAATATTTTAAGAATTTTTCGCTGGCTATCAGATTTTATAAAATTTGAAAAGCCCTGGTCACACTTTAAAAGGGATTTTGTTTTGAAAGAAAACAAATGGATTAACTAGAGATAAGAACGAAGCATTAAACTGTGTTCTAAAAGATTAGTTACAAATCTAAGAATATTCATTTCAGATTAAACTACAAAAAAAGATAATCCAAGGAGGAGGGAAGACAAATGCCCCAGAGTATCAAAATACTCCCCTCTGCAGAATTCTATAATCCTTAACTCCTCACAAACCACAAAATACTTCCCAGAGAAATATATCACACTTTAACCCTCTCCCTTAACTCTAACGTCAAACAATTAGCAAACTGATTCATTCTTGTTTCTGTGAAATAATCTCATGAAATGTAAATGTAGTGGACATTTGTAAATATTTTCATTTTGTCAGGTGGGGGAGGGGAACAGTAAAAATCAAGAAAATTTTATATCTTTAGATTAAATGTACAATAAGAAATAATGGTACTTCTCCATTATCCCGTCAACCACTTTTCATAAAAAAAAAAAACTATCGGTAAAAAGTAACACCAAATAAACAAATGGAAGAATGTTGCCATTGGAATATCAAAATAAATAAGTAAAATAAAATAAATTCGGAAAAGCCCTACTCACCAAAGTGTCAACTATCAGCAATTTTAAATACAAAAAAATTACAATATAATTAATGAAAATAGAAAAAAAAATCTTTGATATTTTTTTATTTACATTATTTTCCTTAATTATCTTTCTCAGCTGGTAAATAAATGTTTGTGATGTCAGTTGAAATTGATCTATTGCACTTAACTATGCATCGGAAATTTTTTTCAATGCATTTTCTCTTTTTAACATCATGGCATAGCTGTTTAAGAACACAATTGTTATTTTAATTAACGAAATAACTAATAAATCGGAAAACTACAGGTAAATATCGAATTAAAAACCATTTCATGACATGACAAACACATTTAATGCTTCTGACGTCGAGTGAATGGGATTGCATTTTTGGCTTTAAATCCTATAGTTTGGCGATAGTTTTTTTTTTTTAATGAAAAGTGCTCGACAGGATGATAGAGAAGTACCAAAATAATTAATTTCAAAGATGTAAAATAATTATAAATACAGTAGACTCCCTTAAATCCACATAGCTTAAAATACCAGAGGTTGTGCAGATTTTAGATTTTTGCACATTTCTGGTCACTGTTTTGTTTGCATTTTTTAAACAGTAATTGGAATTTAATTATGCACTCAAAATTATAATAAATGCTTAAAATAAAGTAAAAAAATGAAGTAAAGTAATTAAAATTTAAAATATTAAAAGTAAAGGTCCAGTAAATAATAATGCATAATGAGAATTTTTTCTTGAATTATTCAAATGAAATTCTCCTTATAAATGTGTACACTAATAATAACGTGCATCAAAATCTTAAAATAATTAAGTTTTATTTCCTGTTTAGCCAGACTTAATAATAAAAAAAGCTTGATTAATACATAAAAGTTATTTGATTAAAAAAAAAAAAAAAAACTCAATTGCCATTTATAAATACTTATTGCACTATCCTGATTTTTTTGCAGAAATAAATTTATACTTCCTTCAAGAGAAACCATGTGTTCAATCATATTAACCATAATTACATATTAAAATGGGTACAGAATGGTGTAAAACTTAAAAAAATAAAACCTTGAAATTTTCACTTACATCTTATCTAAGTTTCATTGTTTACATTAGAAACAAAATGCAAATTTTAGGTGTTTGTGGATTTTAGAGAGTCTACTGCACTTCCATTTTTACTAATTAAAAAATGTAACAGCTTTGGAATTAGCCTGCTGTCCACCATCTTGTTTTTTGTAAATCAAAACATATTTGTTTTGTTTCTCATTTCCCAAATAATTTTCATTTGTTTTGTTTCTCATTTCCCAAATAATTTTCATCCATATTTACTTATTATAAACACGTTATTTAATTTTATTGACTGATTTATTTATATTTAATAATAAAAGTTAATATGTTTTGATTTAACTTGATTATGTCAGAAACAAAACAAATGTTTTGATTTATCGCATGCGGTCAGCCATCTGAATTTTTAAATCAAAGCATTTTAACTTTTAATATTATTAAATATAAATAAATTAGTATTCTGTTTTCTATTTAACTTGATTATGTCAAAAAGAAAACAAATGTTCTGATTTAATGCCTGCGGTCAGCCATCTGAATTTTTAAATCAAAACATTTTAACTTTTATTATTAAATATAAATAAATTAGTCAATAAAATTAAATAACGTGTTTATAATAAGTAAATATGGATGAAAATTATTTTGGAAATGAGAAACAAAACAAATATGTTTTGATTTAAAAAACAAGATGGTGGACAGCAGGCTGATTCTAAAGCTTAGCCAATAATATAAAGGATGTAAAAAGATTGTCATATGGTCACACCTAAATGGGATATTGTTTATCAAGGAAACACATAATGATTGACTGCAGATAATAATGAAGGATACATTACAAGGATAGATTATAAGAAGGATAGATTACAAAAGCATTTAATCTTCATTTATCAAAAATAATATCTTGCATTTAATTACTTTCTAAAATAGATTACTAATTATACATCTATAAATATTTATTTCAAACTAGCTAACACGTGCGGCATTGCCCGGACCCGACATAATTACAATCTCAGAGAAAGGCGTTAACCCCCTCCCTCCCCATACCCGCAAATATAATGAATAATTTGTTCAAGAGAACCACCGTCACCTACATTAATGCGATCATTAAAAAAAGAATTACATTTTTCTGATAATTAGAACATAACGAAGACGCTACGCTAAAATAGCCGGCAGATGACATTCCTTCCCGACCTCAATTTCAAATCTATATCTTAATTAGTTACCTAAATTTTTGTTCATTAGTAAAAATTGGCAATTATTTCCTTTCATTTTCGCAAACTAAATGGAGGGTTCGGCCCGAGAAACAGATCTCTTTGTAGTTCAGTTTTTAATGAGAGCAGATCCCTGTCTGAAACTTTCCCGGATCGTTTTCACTGGCGCCGGCAGATTTTTGGCAGTTTTTTGCATAAATAAAAAAAAAATTACCAACCGAATTTTTCAAAAATCACATATTCAGACACAGAATATTTTTTTTACATATGCTCAGAAATTTTCAAATTGATATCTCAATTAGTTTCCTTAAAATTCGCTAATTAGTAAAATAATTTCGAATTTGTTCATTTCCGCTTGCAAATCCAACACGCCAGTTCGTTTCTATCGGCATTTTGATTTAAATGATGACATTTTAGAAGCGATGTTTAATGATAATCTAATTAATATCTAGGCTAATTATCAAAATATTAAAATTCTGAGGCTCAGGTGCACATGGCCAGACCTTGGACTATCCACACCTAAATTTCCAGACTTCTAGGTGGGCTAGATTTTGCTAGCCATCGCCAACAGACACACACACGGACACACACATAGAGCAAAACTTTCTTTTATTAATATAGATATAAAATATTAATATTAATAAATTTGCAATAGAAAGTTTCAAGAATTCTCGCTAAACTATCCGCAGCTCAAGCAAGAACTTAAGAATTGCCAATTTGTAGTGACAAAATTGCCTGTTAGAAGTGTTCTAATTTTTTATTTAATGTTTTTAAAAAAAAATTTATTATCCAAATTTTTATGAGTATTAAAAAAAATGTTTTCTAAGCATGGGTATAATTTTTGTGTGAAAATATTAATATTTAGCTGAAAAAAAAAAACCCAGTAATTCATGAAACACTTGACTTTCATCCAAAGATTTCTAACGAAAAACGTCCCTCTAAAATGTTTCAAATAGATGGTGATGGCGCTCGAGTAGGACAGTTGTATCAGTTCTTCTGCGCTAATGACACTTTCAGTTTCGCGTCGGCAGATGGCGCTACGTGTGCACAGTTGTATGTTTGTAACGGCAGAGCTGTGCGACCACTATTTCCTTAGAAATCCTTATTTTTGCATCGCTACTCTGGTTTATTTAATTACTTCTGTGAAGAATCCATGCAACCAACCAACCCAAGAGAATAAAAGCGTATTTTTAATGAGAGTGCTTTGTGCATTTTAATTAATATTTCAGAAAGTAATTAAAATATTAAAATTCTGAAGTAATGTTGCACCAGGAGAGGGTTTGGACTACCTAAATCTAAATTTCCAGCCTTCTAGGTGGGCTAAATTTTCCTAGCCATCGCCAACAGACACACACACACACAGAGCGAAACTTTCTTTTATTAGTATAGATTACTCAGAATTCAGAAATAGGTATTGATTTACAGTCTAAAAAAACAAACAATAGATTAACTTTTTAACTTGAAATACTTGATCATAGAAAGCACAAGTTTGAAAAAAATAATAAAATACAACTTAGCTGAATTAATAAAACCAAATATTGTGTCAATTGATTAAAAGTAATACAGATTTTTAAAGTAAAGTATTTTTAAAGAAAGAAAGAAGTATTTATAGGCGTAGAGTTGTATACGCTCGTGGGGCTTGAGCCCCAGCAATAATTTCTAAGATAACTTTTTATTATATTGAAGGTGAAAAAAATAGTCTAAGTTTTTCTAAACTTTCTAGTATTTTATGGAATTTTAAAATGTTCCATTTTTTCCTCTTTTTCTTTTGTTATAGGGTTAAACGATAATAGGAAAACTTTTTCACTTTATGTTTTATTTTTATTATTATTATTAGAATAAAATGCTCAACATTTGAACTTTTTATATAAAAAATGAAAAAAATCCATATTTGAAAAAGAAAAAAGACATTCAAAGTCAACTTTCGTTTTGATTTTACTATAAATGATTCGCGAATATCAGTGATTATCAGTTTATAAATGGGTCACTCGAATTGTTATATTGTCAGTATAGGATTCTGTTTGATTTCATTAAAAGGGAGTTAAAAAAGACTATTAAATTGGTAACCGATGTTTTTTACCCTCACATACACATATTTGTGTAAAAAAGAGTTGAGCTCCACCAATAATTTTCAAAACTCTATGCCTACGGAAGTATTAAAAAATAACACCGTATAATTACAATATTCTCAAAATAAGTTGTAATATCATTAAAATTAAAAAAAATAATAATCAAGTGGATATAAATGGATTTCAAAGTTTGAAACATTTCTTATGCTATTGATTGCTGCAATAGACGCTTTCAGTGTGACGTCAGTCATGACATTTTGCTTGGATACTGACTCCAAACAAACGGTTGCTATGTGTCATTTCTTATTAAATATAAATCGTAGAAAATATTACCACTGCATATAATGTATTAAAATGCTTTGCCGTGAGATATAATCATAAGATTTAGGTATAATATACAAACATAATAGAAAATACAACATAGCAACTATTTGTTTGGAGTCAGTTTCCAAGCAAAACGTCATCATTGACGTCACGACTGAAAGAGTCTATTTTATTATATTAGTTGACTACAACAGTTTAGAAATACAGTATTTTCTCTCAAAACTGAGACCCTAAAATCCACAAACATCATCAAAAATCCACACATTGTTGCAGATGTAAACACGGAAACTTACAGTTAAAATGCAAGCGAAATATTCAAGATTTGTTATTTCTTCTATAATTCCATATACATTTTAATATAAAAGTCTGGTTAATATAACTGACCTTGTGCTTCCTCATGAAAGTAATATAGATTTATTACTGAAAAAATCAAGATTTCGCTTATATCAGGGCGGTGATCATAATCTTGTATTAATCAAGCTTTTTTGGCTAAACATGAAATAAGACTTTGTCATTTAGGATTTTGATGTAAATTATTAGTGGACCTTTATAAGGCAAGTTTCGCTGAATAATTCAAGAAAAAAATTATCACATCAATATTATATTTAGTTACGCATTAATAAATATTTGACCTTCACTTTTAATATTTTATAATCATTTTTTAAATTTTCTTAATTTAATATTTTATTTTAATATAAACATTCACTATAATTTTGAATGCATTATTTACATTAAAATTCTATTTAAAAAAAGTAAACAAAACAGTGACCATAATTACACAAAATTCTAAAATCTGCACCACCTCTGGTACCAAGCTATGCAGATTTCAGGGAAAGCCTGCTGTATTATTAAATAAAAAAAATAAAGAAACTTGACTCACCTTATCAAAATCAATGAATGAACCAATCCTTCTTCGCTTGTAAACATAAGTTAAAAAGTCAGATGGCTTTGAGTATTGTTACTGCACACATTCAGAGTGACTATTTCACATATCTCACTTTTGTGTACATGCAAATGAAGATACAACAAACATATGATATCGTTCACCGTACAGCTAGAAAAACACACTTCTGAATATCAAGCAAGCAGTTATTCTGAAATTGGCACCGATTTTGAATATTTCCAATGTCTCTATTAACAATGCATGCATTATTTATCCACTTTGGCAATTGGAGGAAATTTCGATCTGTTACGTACTGGAAACGTTACTGACTGGCCTTGATCATCTCCTATCTTGTGTGATGCATGCTATGGCCCCTTGATTCATTGTTAAACAAAATATCAGGTAGTAGGTTTGACGCAGGGTTGGGTGTTTGATGTCAAAAAGTGGTTTTCGACATGACAAGTACCATAAACTGGTTTTAACTGTCAGAAACATGTAACACACTTTTAACCATTTTAACAATAATAGGTTAATAAATAAGTCATAATGATTTATATAATCTTATTTAACAATAATAGGTTAATAAATAAGTCAATTAAATAAGTCATAAGGATTTATATACAGTCAACTCCCTCTAATCCGCAACTCTATAATCCGCAAACGCCTATAATCCGCACACTGTTTCAGATGTAAACAATGAAAATTTGGTTAGCTTTAACTTTGCGGGAGAAATACAAAATGGCGACAATTTGATCAATGATCAGCAGTCAGTTTTTCTCCCCCCTAAATTTTTGCATTTCAATGAAGTAAAACTTATTTATTAAATGAAAAAAGAAAAAAAATCAAAAATACGTGAGTCTTTTTTCTGTCTGTTACATATTTGTAACAGACTCAAAAAAAAAAAAAAAAAAGCAAATTTTCACAGAATGGTTTGAAATTCATTTTGAAAAAGAAGGCTACATGCATTGTAGTACAAAAGTCAGTTTACCTATAAATTGTAAAATATTATTGCTCTTAGACAATTGTGCTGCACATCCAAAATTATGACAAAAAGACAATGTCTCTACATTAGTTTTACCTGCGAATACAAATTCTCTTATTCAGCCAATGGATCAGGGAATTATCCGTAGCATGAAATGCCAATACAAAATGAAATTTATGTGCAGAATTATAACCCTTGAGTTAGTGGCTAATATGGAGGGGTATAGAAGGCAATTTACAATTAAGGGCTGTATTTTTCTCTTGGGTGATGCATGGGACTCTATATGCAAAGATACTTTAGTAGGTGCAAAGTGTAATTTGTTACCAGCATGTTTATTTATAGACAGTAATGGTGAAGATGTTGACTTTGGTGGCTTCAGTTTGGATAGTGCTAAACAGAAATATGCGGGAAAATTCACTAACATAAAACTAAAACAAAAGATTTTACTGTGTCTGATTTCTTGAATGGATATCCTCTCAAGATAAAGCTCCAATTACAGAGAGTTTCAGAAATGATAACATTATAAGTACTATTCTGTTAAACTCTACTGAAAACAGGATAATTCTGACACAGAGTATGATGATGATGGTGAAAAAGTAACTCTTGAGCAGATATTGGATATGGGTTACAAATATTTGAATTTTCTCCAGAAAGAGAGTTTTGTCTCCGAACAAGAAATAAAGACTATACACATAGACTCCAAGAAAAAAATGCTAGACCAAAAGTCAAAAGTTCTCAAACAAATGACAATTCATACTATGTTTGAAAGTTGTAAAAACAAACAAAACAAATTATAAAATAAAATTTAAATAATTTTTTCCTTAAATATAATGTGATTTTTAATCAAATAACCCAATGTTTTACAATATCTTACTTTTTTATCAATTAATTTATTCATTAATAATTAATTTACTGTAAAATTACAGGAGAAAAAAATGTAAACAAAGTAATGACCTATAATCCGCAAAATTCTATAATCTGCACAACCTTTGGTCCCAAGCTGTGCGGATTAGAGGGAGTTGACTGTAATCTTATTTAAAATTATAGTAATTTAATAATTACAATTTTTTTTAAATTATTAATTGTAATAATTTTTAGTTTTTTTGAATTTTCAAACAGAAGAAAATCATTGTACAATTAATAATCCAGATACAGAAACTTTACATCAATAAAACTTCTAGCTTATCTCTGATCAGTTGCAAATTTTTCTTGCTTTATGAATTCTAACGCTTGTTTATTCTTGAGGATATAAGGAATGCCCCAATATTGATATGTATTATTGCATGGCATTCTAATATTGTTCAATATTATTATTGTTACTAGGACATTTAATACGTATTTTAAGTAAGAGAAATAATGTGTAGCTTGTGTGAGGACTTTTAAATTTTATATTTACTTTTTAAAAAGCAAAAGCACAATTTTACCCTAAAAAATGTTTAATAAAAATTTTACCAAGTTAAAAAAATTGCACTTAAACAATAACACTTTACTAGATAGTAATTTTGATAAACAGTAAAAGTGAAATTTTAAAGATGACATGTAATGTTGTATATGTGTGAGATTTCATGTGAAATTTTACATATCAATGTAATATTTGAGGTTTTTTACATGACGGTTTAAACTGTCAAAAACCTGCCAACCCTGGCATTTATGATTTAAATTGATATTTCGTGATGTATCTCACTCAGTGCTATTGATGTATCTCACTCAGTCTGTGAATTTGGCATGGGCCCTGATAATGAAAAATTCTCTGTTTTTATTTATACTTGGTAGAAATGCAAACTAGTGAATTTATTAAAAATAATTCAAATTTTTGTTCAGTTTCTTTTTCAGATGGAAAGAAAAAAAATCATAATTTAATTACCAATGCAGGATCTCTAAATTGTTTTCTCAATGTATTAATCATAATTTAATTAATAATTACTTATTAATTGACAGTTAACTTCTGAAAACATTTTATTGTCATCAGGAACACACAACTGTACACAATTTCTAGAACTCTAACACATCAAAAAGTGAGTGAAAAATTAATTACAAAATTCCATAATTACATACATGAACCAAGTTAAATAAAAGTGTGTAAAAATGATATACAGTAGACTCCCTCAAATCCGTGAATGCCTAAAATCCACATATTGTTGCATATGTGAACAGTGAAACTTACAGTTAAGTTATAAGAACAAAATTCCAGATGGTGCTAAAATTGGCAGTAATCACAATTTTTTTTCTTTTTTACTAAATGTTTTTTTTAATTATGTTCTTTTGGCTATTACAGCTGATTAAGTATTAAACAAAATTTCCTTACTTATGATTTTGATGTAAATTAACATATCTAAAGCAAAAATTCACTATATTGTATCCTGCACCAATATTTGCAAATGTAAACTGTAACCGAATTGTTTATTTTTCATGCATTCATTTCCCCATTTCTTAAAATTAATTTTTTCATTATTACATATGAATTTAATATATAATTATGGTTAACATGGCTAAACTCAAGCTTTTTCATAAAGAAAATATGAATTTTCTTCCAAAAAAATTCTTAATGGCACTGGGATGTCTTGTGTGCCATCAGCATATTTCATTCTAATAGGATTAAAATGATCCCAGAATAAAGTGGAGTCACAGGTCTTGATTGGCACTTATTATAAGAGGATTATTCTAGAGAAAAGAAATTTTTTGTTCATTTCAAGTAAGAATGAAAAACTTTCATGCTTTGTATAGTCCTGCTAAATGTGTGTGAACTTTATCTATAAGAAGATTATCTGAAGGGTTTTAAAATGTGTCAAGAAGGTATTCCTATGAATAGCATGACTAAAGAAATGTATTTTGAAGAACTCTGTGATAAGAAGGGGGTATGTCAATCCAGTAAGATTTAAGGATTATGCAGAGTGCAAGAGAGGGAGTTTTTCGCCATGAAGAGGCAGACTGGTTTTTGAGTTCTGGAGAGTCAAACCTTGTTTTTGGGAGTTCCTGAGATGTACAAAAATGTCTTGTAATATCATCTAAATTTTCACTATCATATCATTTTACAACTGTTGTTTTTAAATAAAACTTTTTTGTTTAATATGATATATGTTTAATTATATGTATGTGACATAGATATACCACAGTTAATATCAGTGGTGATCACAATCTCTTTTCCAATGCAATTTTTAATTAATCAAGCTTTTTTGTTTATTAAATCTGCATTAAATAATAAAAAAAAATTTCATTATTTTACGATTCTGATGTAAATTATTTTTGTATCTAAGGTAAAAATACGGCACAACAGTAGCTTCTTCATAATATCTGGCAGCTGTAACAGTTGCAGCCATATTGTTTATATTTACTTCTTTGTGTCAACATTTAATTTCAGTTTTAATCTGTAATCATTTGTATTTTTTTGTGAATTTGTACTTAATTCTAGTTAACAGGGCTGGAAATGAAACAAAAAAGATTGATATTTCATCATTATTATGCATATTTAGTACTGCATCATTAATTACCATTTACTTGACCTTTATTGTTAATATTTAAATATTTCTTTCTTAATTTTTATTATTTTACATAATTATTTTAATAATTCACATAAATTATTTCAATATTTTTCTTAGTGTAAAGATTCATTATAATTCCCAATGCTTTACAATGTTGAATAAAAAGTGAAAAAACAAAACAGTAGACAAATTTAAAAGGTGATTGGACACTGCAAAACACAATTTAGTCCAGCATGTGTCTACAAAATATGGTTGAATTGCTACACATAGTTTTTGATTCTATGTAAACCTTTTTTAAGCTGAACAATTTTGGCTGATTTTAACATTAAATAGCATTTAAAATAATTCTTCGATTTAAAATTTTTTTGCTGCAGCATATTTATCATACATTTCTCTATAAAACTAGCAGTTTTCATATTTCTATATGCAATAGTTTTATTAATATACGACGAGAAAGAGCCCCGATCAAAATAAATTCAATTACGCCAGCGTTAATTATATTTCTTTTTTGAAGAATAGAGAGAAATAAAAACATATTTTGAGCTGGAAAATGCATCTTGTAACAAACAATCGAACAATGTAAGGCTCTTATTGGATATCCCAGTTGCTGAGCAACTTTACCTCCAGGCGATGTGTAAGTAACTGGCAGAGACATAAGGCAGCAATTACAGAAGTTTAATTTTAGTTGTTTCAAAAACTACATAAATGAAAGTATAGATAAATTTATAAAAAATAAAATAAATGAATTAAATAAAAAAAAGGAAAGCTATTGAAAATGAAAAAAGAAAAAGACTCCACTAGTACTTAAGCTGGCAAAAAAGCAACCAAAAACTAGCCCTAACATCTCACAAAAATATAAAATATATATATGTGGTACTTATTTGATTTAAACTAATAAATTATCAGGTTCAAATTATGTTTATTTAACTTAGAGAAAAAAAAATCTGAGGATTAGCAGCTATCAAATGTGTCATACAAAAGTGCGCTACCGTTAATATATGAGTAACTACAGATCATATTTTAGAAAATCGGGCGACTGATAAATAATTACAGATATTGGAAATACCCACATCTGAATATTATCCTTTCAATATGAAATCACCCTGAGTTTCGATTGAATGCAATAATAAATTCTAAACAACAGTTTCAACATCAATTATAGAGGTGATGTAAATAGAATAAATGATTGATTTTCACATTTTTTAAGATGCATTTTTCTTTTAATTCTGCAATTCTTTTTATAAAACCAGATTTCTCAGAAGCACTTACACTTACAATGTGAAGTCTTTTTTTAATGAAAAACTGTATTTGATCATAATTTTGACAAGCGAGTAAAAAATATAAGCAAAGGTAGTTGTACTAAGCCTCATAGAAATAATTTTCAGAAATTTATCACTTATTTTAACTTTGCATAATGTCTTGGAATAAAAACAACCAGCTAAGTGGAATTCTGTGCATCTGTACTTTTATGAATTGCAATGCGACCAACATCAAATATTGAAATTATACATTTCAGTTGATTCTTAAAATTTCCGGTTATATAAATCTTTCTTGCAATAGTACTTATGCTTATAGTATTTTTAAAAAAAATGTAACTACCGTGGGTATTATTTCTTTCATTTTGTAGTGATTGAATTCCGGGCAGCTGTATTCATTTTAATAGGTTTAGCAAAAAAGGGTTTTTTTTTAAGGGAAGTATTAGCTTTAAATCTGACTACAGTTTATCTTTCTGATGCTTGGACATATTTTTGTAAGTTATCTTATACTTTGTGCTATGGTGCCAAGTAATGGTACATTCTTTACAAACTCCAACCGAGTTTCTACATATCAAACACAAAATTATAGTTTTTCGAGTATTATAAATCAGTTTTTAAAAAATCGATAACATTCAGTTCATCTTTAGTTCATATATTTATTCTTATTGCTGGAGGACTTTAACATAATTTCCATAAATACTGAGGTATGTGCGAGTAAAAATACATCAGTAAAAAATAAAAAGATTCTTTACATTGATCATGCCAGATTCATTAACAATGACATGTGTAAACTAACTTAATAATGAAATATCTTAAATCTAATATCCATATATTCAACAAGGGCCAGAGTTAAAGAGCCTAGATGACATATTGGAGGATTTTCCAACTCGAAAGCCATAATTTGTGTCACTTTCAACGCTATACTCAATTAAAAGTTATGCAATTTTGTATTTTGATATTTTTAAATGTTCTTAATTAGCACCGTATTTTATTATTTCGTAATACAGTAGAAAATCTTTATAACGCAAACCTAAAAACATGAGGTTGTGCGTTATATAGATCACATTTCACACATCATTAAATTTAACATGTAAAACATCGTCAAATATGTGTGAAACACACCAAAATACATTAGAGTATCTTTATATTGCATTCTTTATTACCAGGAGTTGTGCAGATTATAATTTTTTGCATAATATAGATCATTCCACACATTGTTAAATTTACTTTATAAACATTGTCCAAACACAGCTGTATCAAATCATAGCAATTTTTTCCGTCATTAGCTCTGAATTAAGGAGATAAAGTTAAATTAATGTATCAGATTTAGTCCTCTAGAGAACAGCAACTATTTATAATGTAAAAATTCAGGTGTTTCTTAACTAAAAATTCATTGTTTACATCTGAGAAGTTGTGCGTTATATGAAGAATTGCGTTATAAAGATCTTCTACTGTATTCAACAAGGGCCAGAGTTAAAGAGCCTAGATGATATATTGGAGGATTTTCTAACCCGAAAGTCATAATTTGTGCCACTTTCGATGCTATACTCAATTAAAAGTTATGCAATTTTGTATTTTGATATTTTAAAATGTTCTTAATTAGTGCCGTATTTTATTAATTTTAGAATACATTTCTTAGCATTTAATAAACACAGGATATATTATTTCGTAATATGATGTAAAATCGAAGAGCGTAGCAAAATAAAGTATTAGTTACGAAATAAAACACATAAAAAAATTACAAGAAAAATACTATAAAATTTTAGAAATCTTTAAATTTTCAGATTCAAGATGCCGTGCTTTACTATGTTCAGATTGGTTATCTTTGTATCCACAAATACTTTATGTATTTTAGAATCGAGTTAGATTTGTCTGTATACAACAGTGTTACAGTTTGACCAATTTTACCAATTTTTTAAGTTTATTCAGACTTGTACTTTTCCATATTATTAAATGAAGATTTAAATAACGTGCATATTGTTATTCGAAAATATGGGTAGCAATTCGGAATAAAAAACCGTCCAACTGGTAGCACTGATATGTATATACATTGTGTTGTTTATCATTTCTAAGATCACGTTTGGTGCAAGTGTGTTCATGGAAAGTGCATTTTCTACATATGTGTACGAACAACAAAATTAAAACACATGTAAAATTTCAAAGGCTTGGCTGGCCACTGATAAGTTTTTGGCGAGCCATGTGTTTGACATGTACACATGCAGACATGTTCTTAACCACTGCTTGAATGCGTTTCGTGCATTCAAACAATCAGGAATCTCGAGATTCTCCCCAATCATAATCTGTGTGCTTTGTGGCTGAGAACTCACTACTTACACAGTTCCTATGAGAATTTCTTTCATGAAGTAAACATCGATTTTATTCCGTTTTGTGACAATTTACAAAGTTTAAGCAAGTAGGAAAAAATAGCTAAAAATAGAAAAATCCAGAGGAAAAAATTGCTAAATGTGTGTAAAAATCAAAATATCCGGAGGAAATATTGCTAAAAGTTTGTAAAAATAGAAAAATACGGAGGAAAATATTGCTAAAAGTTTGTAAAAATCGAAAAGAAAAACTTGCTAAAACTTTATAAATAGTCACAAAATGAAATCAAATCAATGTTTACTTTCGGAAAAAGCTTGCCGTAAGAAGTGTGTAAGTAGCTCCTGGCTGCCGAAAGCATGCGTTTTGATTGGGTAGGATTTGGAGGTTGCCGATTTTTCGGTTGGCACGTGTAAAGAAAGTCACCAAATCGGATATCTTGCTTGTTCTAGGATTTTGCCAATATTTCTTATGCACATAATTAACATTCAATTAGGTCACATGGGGGCAGTTGATACCGTTTTAATAATAAATTTATAGGATTATAAAGATATCAAGAATTCTGCATAAGACTATATAAGTAAAGTTTGTTTTATATCTTATAGCTAAAACTGGAAATGGATATAAAAATGCCCAATTGTATGATATTACAAGGTAAATTTGGCCGAAAATTGGTCCAAATTTAAGCAACGATTTATGTTGCTCTGTAGCAGCTTCAGAAAAGATAGGTAAAACTGATAAGCAAGGTAGTCGACTTTGTTATTAAATTATGTGGGTGATGAATATATATATAGTTTTTTTTTTTTTTTTTTTTTGAAGTTTTAAATTATCTACTGAAGATGCTAATAAGTTTTGATACTGTAATTGAACTTTGTAATAAATACTTTGAGCCCAAGAAGGATACTGCTATGCTATAAATTAATAGGTGAAATTGCTTTGCATACAACAGCAAAATGAAAGTTTTGATTCTTTTGTGACAAACATCAAAAATCTTGCTAAAGATTGTTGTATCAAAAATCAAGAAAAGAGTTTGGTAAGAAATTTGTTGGTAATTAGAGTACGGATTTAGAAGTTAAAGAGAATTTATTAACTAATACTAATTTTAATTTAACTAAAAGAGTAAAATGCTGCACGGCAAAAGAATCTTTCGAAAAACAGGTGCAATTAATGAAGAGGGTTCAACAGTGATATCAGAAGTTGATGGTATTAGGAGAAACAAGTTATGCCTCTAATAGAAAAGTATTCTCCTTTATAAAATATTTCTTAAGCACTTGATTAACATGTAATTATGTCACACATACAAGGGAAAAATGATTATTTACAATATGTAAGACTGAAAAAACATACTTTTAATTGAAATACCTCAATTTCTATAACGCATAGTAATAAACAAACTTATATAGAATAGATAAGCTGGACTAATTATTACAAAAAATAGAGCATGGATTAAATTGTACATGCTAACAAACGCTAACGCCAAACAAGAAACAATTAATTGCACATCGCTATTTTCCCATTGGTTGGTTGAACAGTTGATAATGGATTTGTCTGTGGTTGATTAGATTGTGATTATTAATGAATAATCAAGACTATCGAGCATGAATTAACCACCAAAGTTTCGAAAAAGCTATATGATTTTCACAAAATAAAAAATTTAAGTTATTACTTTTGAAGCAGACAGAAAAATTAATAATCGAATTATAGTTATCGAATAATCGTTAAATTTTAATCGTAATCGTATTGGTAAAATAACCGCCTAGCGCCACGGCCCTAGCGTGACTCTACGGGTTTTTGCGTAAAATGGCTCATCTTTCTTTCTAAAGATTATCTTAAAAGTTTGAGCTATTGTATTGAAGAAAACTTTGTGTGTCTTGAATCATTTATTTTAGCTACGCTTAATCGATCACCATGTCGCGAGAAATTTGCTTAAATTGGAACAACCACGCGTCGATCTTAGAGGAGTTTAAAACCTTTTTATTGACCGAAAAAATGGTTGATGTGACATTGGCTTGTGAAGGAAAACGCTTAAGAGCGCACAAAGTTATTCTTTCAGCTTGCAGTCCTTATTTCCAAACTCTGCTTTCTGAAAACCCTGCCCAGCACCCTATTATAATAGTTCCAGAAATCAAGTTTTCGGAACTGAAGGCCGTTGTAGATTTCATGTACCATGGCGAAGTAAACGTGAATGAGAATCATTTAGCACCTCTTATAAAAGCTGCAGAGACCTTGAAAGTGAAAGTACTGGGCGATGTGATGATCGGCGGTGATGAACTTGAAGCTCAATCTGGTTTTGAATCCGAAACACAGTCTGGTGCTGTTTCTAGAGTTCAGTCTGATGATGAATCTGAAGCTGTTTCTCGTGCACCTTCTCGTGCAGTGTCTGTAATTCAAACGGATGATGAAACCGATCGGCGTTCACGTTCTCGTTCTGTATCCATAATTCCGACGGATGAGGAATACGAACCACGGTCTGGTGCTGCATCTAGACTGCAGACAGATGATGAACTTGAGAATCCATCTGGAGAAGTATTTACACGTCAGCCAACTCCTGTTCCGACCGCACCTCCAAAGCGTAAAAGGGGCAGACCTCGGAAGCAGGCTAATAAATGTTACCAAAGTGATGGTGCGCTTTCTGAACCAGATTATGAACTAGTTCCTGTTGTAATCCCTCTCACAAAACCTTTATCTGGTGATGTGGACTCCCTTATAAGTGATTCAAGAGTGCCTGTACAGGCCCAAAGTGTAAAATCTCTTCCTAAACCTCCGAAAAAGCCGCTAGTTGATGACAGTTTTGAAAAGACTATGCCAGATTTAGTAGAACCGATGATAATTCAAATTGATGATGACGATGAAATAGAAGTAAGTAAATTTCCAGTTATTTTATGTAATGCTGGCAGTTATGTAGGTTTTTTTTTCCCCCAACAAAATAGAGTATTTCTTTTTAATAACCTTTTCTATTTTTAAAACTGCACTGTAATTCAAGCTTAAGAAGTATCTATGTATTGTCAAATGTTAGAAACAGCCTGACATGGATCAAAACTGATATATTGATTACTGAAAAGACTGGTGTACCATGCCAGTAGGTGAGCTGCGTGTAAAAATAAGTATTGAGCTTAAAAAAATGCCAAAATGTATTTAACGGTTCTCTATATTTGTTGTATGTCTTCATTATATTATATATATCTATATATTTTTTTAATTGAAGCTAATTTTATTTTAAGGGTTACTTTAATTTCTTGTAATGGTGATATCAACCCAGCATTGATGGGTTGAAATAAAATTTTGGTTTGTTGGCTGCGTCAGATTAACACAAAAAATTCTGTTACTAGGCTGCACAGGTATCTAGCCACCTGTATGTAATCTGAAAAAGTCAGGAATTTTATACAGGCGGGAAAATTCAGGAAAATTTACTATTCCTGAGGAAAATTCTGAGAAAGTTGGAGAAGTTTAAAACTTTGATAAAAAAATTTGGCTGCTAAAAGTGTGTATCTGCAAAATGCTTAGCTTTGTTTAAAAAAAAAAAAGAAATAAAGGAGTGTCAAGCAATCATTCACCATGAAATAAATATCTTTATGTTTAAGAATTTTGCAAAAAAAAATTTTAACAAATGAGTAGTTTGTCCTTCAGAATTGGTTGTGAAAGTTCCACTCTTTAATTGTCAACTTTTAAGATTTTTTTTGTGTAACATCTCAATATCTGGAATTTTTCATTGGTATGGGAAACCTGGAAAAGTCAGGGAAATTTGTTGCTGACCTACAATAGACATCCCGCTTCCAGTGTTGTATCCAGACATTTTTTTCTATACAAGATTTATGAAGCTCTGGGAGTAAAAAAAAGTGAAATTCATATTTCTAGACCAATAAAAAGCATAAAATTAAACATCTTATGAAGAAATGTTCCCTTTCCTACTAAATTTCATTTCTGAAACTTTCCTCGATAAAATTTAAGGCACCACGTTGGTGTGATTTTTTTTTTTTACTGCCAATTTGGCGAAAACAAATAAATTGTTTATTTACTTTTATTTTTTTAATTCTATAAATTATTTTTATTATGTATGTATATCAATATTTATTTATATCAAACTATCTTTTATTTATTTTTATTTCCTTTTTTAAAATAATAGAAGCTATTTAATTTATTACGTTATTTTATTTTTATATTGAAATAAAATAATCATGTGCAAATCATTGCATGTTATTTGTAACTAATGTTCAAAAACAAAGTTTTTGTGAAATTGGCGAGGGAAAAAATCACGCCAGTGTGGTGCGTATATGACATCTGTACCAAATTTAAAGTGTCCCAAAAGATATTTAAAAAAAAAAATCTCCAATTCTCATTTTTTCTGTACTTTTTTTTTTTACTTTGCATTTTTAAAACTCTTCAAAAAGCCTGTTTAAAACAAGAGAAAATTAACACTTTGAGAAGTAATCTCAGCTTACTGACAAGCTTTTTAAGGCTGTTAGTCAGTGAGCTCTCCAATTCCCCTCACTAATGTTAAACCTATGGGTATGGGATGCATTTGTTTTGTGATATGATTGAAGTTCAGTGGTTTGATGTGTATAATTTGTGTATTGCTGTAAAAGCATTTTCGTTCAAGTTTTTTTTGCTATTTACCTAGTTAAATGTTTAAGTTCTGTCTTAGTAACTGTTCATATTTCTAGACCAGTAAACAGCATAGAATTAAAAATCTTATGAATAAATGATTTTCCCTTTCCTACTGAATTTAATTACTGAAAGTTTCACCTATAAAATTTAAATTGTCCCAAAGGATATAGAAAATAAGAGTCCCAATTCTCATTTTTTCTTTTTTTTTTTTTAACTTTGCATTTTTAATTCTTCAAAAAGCTTGTTTAAAGCAAGATAAAATTCACACTTTGAGAAGTTCTGTTATGATCTTGAAATCTCAACTTAATAACAAGCTTTTAAGGCTGTCAGTCAGTGAGCTCTTCAATTCCCCCTCGCTTATGTTAAACCTATGGGTATAGGATGCATTCGTTTTGTGATGTGATTGAAGTTTAGTGGTTTGATGTGGATAATTTGTGTATTGCTGCAAAAGCATTTTCATTCAAGTTTTTTGGTGCTATTTAGTTAAATGTTTAAGTTCTGTCTTAGTAAATGTTCATATTTCTAGACCGATAAAAAGCATAAAATTAAAAATCTTATGACGAAATGATTTTCCCTTTCCTATTGAATTTCATTCCTAAAAATTTCCCCCTATAATATTTAAAGTGTCCCAAAGAATATAGAAAATAAGAGCTCCAATTCTCGTTTTTTTTTTTTTTTTTTTTTTTCACTTTGCATTTTTAATTCTTCAAAAAGCTTGTTTAAAGCAAAAGAAAATTCACACTTTTAGAAGTTCTGTTATGATCTTGAAATCTCAGCTTAATAACAAGCTTTTAAGGCTGTTAGTCAGTGAGCTCTCCAATTCCCCCTTGCTTATGTTAAACCTATGAGTATAGAATGCATTCGTTTTGTGATGTGATTGAAGCTTGATGGGGATAACTTTGTGTATTGCTGTGAAAGCATTTTCGTTCAAGTTATTTTATTTTTTATTTTATTTTTTGCTATTTCATTAAATGTTTGAGTTCTGTCTTAGTAAATGTTCATATTTCTAGACCAATAAAAAGCATAAAATTAAAAATCTTATGACGAAATGATTTTCTTTTTCCTACTGAATTTCATTCCTGAAAGTTTCCCCTGTAATATTTAAAGTGTCCCAAAGAGAAAATAAGAGCTCCAATTCTCTCTTTTTTTTTTTTTTGCATTTTTAACTCTTTAAAAAGTTTGTATAATGCAAGAGAAAATTCACACTTTGAGAAGTTCTCTTATGATCTTGAAATCTCAGCTTAATAACAAGCTTTTAAGGCTGTTAGTCAGTGAGCTCTCCAATTCTCCCTTGCTTATGTTAAACCTATGAGTATAGAATGCATTCGTTTTGTGATGTGATTGAAGCTTGATGGGGATAACTTTGTGTATTGCTGTGAAAGCATTTTCGTTAAAGTTATTATTATTTTTTTTTTTTGCTATTTCATTATGAGTTCTGTCTTAGTAAATGTTCATATTTCTAGACCAATAAAAAGCATAAAATTAAAAATCTTATGACAAAATGATTTTCTTTTTCCTACTGAATATCATTCCTGAAAGTTTCCCCTGTAATATTTAAAGTGTCCCAAAGAGAAAATAAGAGCTCCAATTCTCTCTTTTTTTTTTTGCATTTTTAACTCTTTAAAAAGTTTGTATAAAGCAAGAGAAAATTCACACTTTGAGAAGTTCTCTTATGATCTCGAAATCTCAGCTTAATAACAAGCTTTTAAGGCTGTTAGTCAGTGAGCTCTCCAATTCCCCCTTGCTTATGTTAAACCTATGAGTATAGAATGAATTCGTTTTGTGATGTGATTGAAGCTTGATGGGGATAACTTTGTGTATTGCTGTGAAAGCATTTTCGTTCAAGTTATGTTTATTTTTTTTTTGTTGCTGTTGCTGCTATTTCGTTAAATGTTGAGTTCTGCCTTAGTAAATGTGTTCACCGGTTGAGGACAGTTATAAAGACAATATCAATAAACTGGGACTCTCATAAAAAAAATTTTTTTTTAAAGAAATATGAGAAATAAAGATAAGTGAATTTTTATTAAATTTATTTGATAAGTATTATATTTTGTGCATTTTAGAAATTGATGCACAGCGAGTTTCGTGCACTCATACGTAAGTTATTGACTGCGACCTGAATAAATTTGTGCATTTCAAGTATTGTAAATAAGTTTAGTAGATAAGAACTGGACTTATTTTACTGTTGAAAAATGGGATTGAAAAGTGAAAAAACACAATCAGTATAATTAAAAAAAAATTACATTGTATATAAAAAAAATATTGTATTTAGTTGTTTGAAATAGTTTTAAGTGGAATTATTTTAGGAATCTAAAAAAATTGTAAATTGAAAAATCTGGAAAAAAAAATTTCAAGATTAAAATAAAATTTGTAAAATCAAGCCACTCTGAAGAAACTGAAAAATCCAGAGAGAAAAAAAATTGAAAAATTCAGAGGAAAAATTTATAAAAATTGTAAAAATTTGGAGGAAAAATCGTTAAAAATTTGTAAAAAAAAAAAAAAAAAGGAAAAATAATTTATTCAACGAAACTCTTCTTATAAATATACAATAATAATTCACATCAAAATATTAAAATAATATAATAAAATGTTAAAATAATGAAAAAAGATAAGGAAAATATTCCAGACACAATTACATATACAGTAGACTCCCTTAAATCTGCATAGCTTTTTAAATACAGAGATTGTGCAGATTTTAAAATTTTGGTCACAGTTTTCTTTACATTTTAAAAAAATAATTTGAATTTGATAATGCACTTGAAGTTATTATGAATGCTTACAATAAAGTAAAATAATAAAAAGTAAGAAAATAAACATTTAAAATATTAAAAGTAATAATTAGTCAGTAAATAATTAATCAGTAAATAATTAATGCATAATGATGAGATATTTTTTCTTGAATTATTCAGTGGCGCGATTATAATACACTAGTAATTCATATCAAAATCTTAAAGTGACCAGTTTTATTTCATGTTTAGCCATACTTAACCAAAAAAGCTTAATTAATACATAAATTATTTGATAAAAAATATCATGATTGTCACTGATATCAGCACAATCTCGAATTTTTTTCTCTCATATAAATTTATACTTCCTTCATGAGAAAACTTGAGTTGAATCATATTAACAGGAATTACATATTAAAATGTGTACAGAATGATATAAAAGTTTTTTTTTAAAGTTGAATTTTACAACTAGGTTTCCTTATTTACATTGAAAACAATGTGTGGGTTTTAGGTATTTGTAGATTTTAAGGGGATCTACTCTATATACGCACACAGTTAGAATTATAAAAGTTGAGCTGCTTGAAAAAGTAAATTTTAAACATACAAGTAAGTATATTTTTAAAATTCACTAAGTGTCATTTTTCAAACAAGGTAAATAATATTAAAGCAGTCTTTTCTAGTTAATGTAATTTATTTGACAATTATTCTAAATTAATATCTTTATTTGACAGTTAAAACACCAGTTATTTAAAAAAAAATCTTATATTTTTCTTTTTAAGTTTAATTAAGCCTCCATCAAAATCTCAGCCCTGGTATAGATGTGTCCCCCTCCCCCCAAAAAAAATTTCACAGGGGGAAAAAATGGAATTTTACTAATAAAAATAATCAGAATTTCACAATTCCTTCATTCTCATGTTTTTACTTCTTATATTTAAAGTTAAAAGAGCATTTTTTCAGATTTCACATGAAATTGGGCTCAATGAGCATGTTTCAACTTTTTTTCAAAGCAGTAATAGAGGGAGAAATACCAGGCGGATTCTCCCTTTCTATAATTTGAGAGTGTGCTGGGTCTGAACAAAAGGGAACAGGGAGAGGTTCAAATCCACACAACGAGAAACCCATTCATCTTTCTCCCCACTTCCAATGGGAAGAAAAACTTTATTTTTCTTTAAAATGGCAGCTTTTCCTTCAAATGATTTTACAAACAACCATTTTGTTGCTTGGGTCAATTTTCGTTGAAGAGAAACCTTTTACTCTTCGGAAAAGTAAATAATTCATATCAAAATCTTAAAGTAAACAGTTTTATTTCATGTTTAGCCATACTTAACCAAGAAAGCTTTATAAATTATTTGATAAAAAATATCATGATTGTCACTGATATCAGCACAATCTCGAATTTTTTTCTCTGGTATAAATTTATACTTCCTTCATGAAAAAACATGAGTTGAATCATATTAACCAGAATCAATCTGTACACATTTTAATATGTAAATATTAAAATGTGTACAGATTGATATAAAAGTTTTAAAAAAAAAGATTGAATTTTACAACTAGGTTTCATTGTTTACATTGAAAGCAATGTGTGGGTTTTAGGTATTCGCAGATTTTAAAGTGGCGGATTTAATGGGGATCTACTCTATATACGCACACAGTTAGAATTATAAAAGTTCAATGCTGCTTGAAAAAGTAAATTTTAAACATGCAAGTAAGTAATTTTTTAAAATTCACTAAGTGTCATTTTTCAAACAAGGTAAATAATATTATAGCAGTCTTTTCTAGTTAATTAAATTTATTTGATAATTATTCTAAATTAATATCTTTATTTGACAGTTAAAATACCGGTTATTTAAAAAAAAATTCTTTTCTTTTTTTTTCCTTTGTAAGTTTATTTAAGCCTTCATCAAAATCTCATCCCTGGCATTGATCCCCCCCGCCCCCTCCCTCCAAAAAAAAATTCACAGGAGAAAAAATGGAATTTTACTAATAAAAATAATCAGAATTTCACAATTCCTTCATTCTCATGTTTTTACTTCTTATATTTTAAAGTTAAAAGAGCATTTTTTTTTTTCAGATTTCACATAAAATTGGCCTCAGTGAGCGTGCTTCAACTTTTTTTCAAAGCAGGAATGGAGAGAGAAATACCAGGGAGATTCTCCCTTTCTATAATTTGAGAGTGGGCTGGGTCTGAACAAAGGGGAACAGGGAGAGGTTCAAATCCACACAACGAGAAACCCATTCATCTTTCTCCCCACTTCCAATGGGAAGAAAAACTTTATTTTTCTTTAAAATGGCAGCTTTTCCTTCAAATGATTTTACAAACAACCATTTTGTTGCCTGGGTCAATTTTCGTTAAAGAGAAATCTTTTGCTCTCTGGACAAAAAATAAATCAACACTCACAGTTGTGAAAAATACGTTGCTGCAGTTTCTGCAAGATTCTAAATGATTATTTTTTTTAAAATTTAAATCCAAGTTGACTGGATCCGAAGACAGTGGGCCGGCGCAATCCAAATTTTGTTTTGTGATAGGATAAATATATAATTAATATGGTGATTAAAAGAAATTAAATATTAACCTTTTAATATTAAAAAAAATAAATTTGCAATTATTTTAAAGACATGATTACAAATTTGGAAAAATAAAAATAATTAATACTTGGGGGCTCAGCCCCCTACTCGCTAACGCGGTCCCAGCTCGCTTCGCTCGCTCGCCCCTTTTTATTTTTCTAGTAATTCTAGCCGGAATAAGTACTACAATAAATCATTTGAACATATGAAATTGACAATTTTTTTTATGTAAAAAAGTAATTGAAAAGTCTGTTGAAAACAGAACTAAAAATGCATTTAGTTGTTGCTGCTAATGGGCATATAAATCATTTAAATACTATGAAAAAAGGATCTTGGAAATATAATTAGTTTAAAACAGGGTTGGCACGGTTTAAACCATGGTTTAAACCAAATGGTTTTTTTCTGAAAAAAACCAATTGGTTTTTTTGTTAATTTTTTTAAAGATTTTTTTCTTATATAATTAAGTTTTCAAATTATTTGATGTACAAATAACTTCTACTTCTAACTGAACAGCTCAACTCATTTCAGCAGTCAACCTGCATAAGTCACAGTTGCATCATAGTTGCACCTGTGTATGAATGGTCCAAGAGTTAGCATTTGAGAACAAAAAATGTCTAATTTTGGTAGAAGAAAAGATTTAGTTTGGTTATATTTTAATGAAGTAAAAAATGATAAAAGGAAAGGTTGTAGAGCTAGATGCAAAAATTGTAATAAAGAAATGGAAAGTCAAGTAGCTAGGATGAAGAAACACATTGAAACTTGTAATAATTCTCATCATCATTCTGATTCTGATTCTGTTGATAATGGTAAGTACTTATTTTATCATTATTATTGCTGCTATTATTTTTAATTTTGAAAGAAAATTGTTAAAAATTTGTTAATAAGTTAAATATTTGTTAAATTCAAAATTTTTAATTTATCTGTAAAATTACAAGTAATGCATATTGAGAACACATTATGTATATCTTCATTCAAATGATTCTAAACTCTTATAAAAAATTACATTATTATTTGAAATGCTATTTGATTGAGAAGATAAATTATAAAAATCACATATATTATTATTTAATTTGCATATGCTATTTGATTTTAGAAAGTTATATCTATGAAATAAAAAATATTTATGTAATTCTAAGTAATGAAATTTTGGAAAAAACAAGAAAATTTTAAATAGACATTTTTTTGTTAGAGAACTTTATTTTGATAATCTTAAAATTACATTTGATAAAAGTTTGAAAGTTTTACAAATTAATCATATTATTAAGAACAAATTATGTGATCAGAACTGTTATTAAATGAAATTGTTAATTTATGCATGGCTCTTAGAGATTAACTAAGTTTTCACCAATCATAAATATCCAATTATAAAAGACATGGTAATTTTATCTCGAGTATTAAATAAATTATCAAAAATAAATATATCAATATGATAGAGATGTTTACTTTGCAGTAAAACAAAGAAAAAAAATGTCTTTGTATTGAATTATTGTTAATTATATGATTATGATTTTTGAAGTAATATGTTCTGTATCATTAAGCAATTCTTATTTTTATTTTTGTGTAGATGATGTGTCAGTGTCACTATCCAGTATTTCAAGTTCTTTGGATTCAGCAATAACACAAAGAGCAACAAGTGAAATTGGTTCTTTAAAAAGGAAAAGAGATACTATGGACTTTTTTGTCAGTAAATCAACACCATCTCAAAAGCAAATGTTTGATGAACAAGTTGCTAGGTTTATATATGCTACAAATACGGCATTTAGCACTGTAGAGCATCCTGAGTTTATTAAAATGGTTCAGAGTTTCCGCCCAGAATATTCTCCACCATCAAGAAAACAAATTGCTGGGGATTTATTAGATCATACTTACAGCAAAGAAAAAGAAAAATGTGCAAATATATTAAAAAATGAAGTTGTCACATTAGGATTAGATGGATGGTCAAACATTCACAACGAACCTGTGATCTGTGTTACTTTAACAACAAAAGACGGGAATACATACTTAGCAGACACTATTGATACATCGGGAATTGCTCATACAAGTGAAAATCTGTATGATATTGCGACTACAACCATTAATAAATGCCAATCGGAATTTCAATGTTTAATACAAGCATTAGTGACAGACAATACTGGAAATGTCCGAAAAATGAGGGATATGTTGATAAAAAAGAAGAGTTTAATATTATTACTTATGGATGTGCAGCCCATATTTTAAATTTACTGGCAAATGATATAAGTTATCCAAATGTAAAAGAACAAATTTTGCATGTAATCAAATACTTCAGAAACAACCAATATGCAAATGCGTGCTTCAGAAAAGATGCAAGTACATCAAAACTAATAATGCCTTGTGAAGTTCGCTGGAACTCATTTGCTGACGCTTTAGACAGCTATCTGAAATCATGGTCAGTTCTTGTAACTATATGCGAAAATAATAAAGACAAAATTGATAAAAATATCCAAAGTCTAGTTTCAAACATTTCATTGAAAAGAAATGCTGAAGACTATTTTCAACAATTAAAGCCAATTAGTGTAGCTTTAGATAAAGTACAAAGCCAAAATTGTACAATTGGAGAAACTGTTTTTCTTTTTAAAAATTTAAAAAAACAGATGGAAGATTTGAAACTGAATAAAGACATTATGAAAAAACTAGATACTCGTTATAAAATGGCAATAACACCAGCCCATCTTCTTGCTTATCTGTTGGATCCAAGAGCCAAGGATGCTGATCTCGAATTGTCATCGGAGGAAAAAAAAGAAGCATTGGAATATGCTAAAACAAAATTTCCCAAAAACAATTTATTATCTCTGATACTAAAATTTTGTGCCAAAAGTTCTCCATTTCAAAGATTTCTTTTTGAGAATGATTTTAGTAAAGATGTATCAGCTATAGAATGGTGGCATATTCAAGAAAATGAAATCAAAAAGTTCAATGATGGTGTGTTGAAAGAAGTTGAAACGATTCTTACTGCAAAAGCGACTACTGCAAATGTAGAGAGAATTTTTTCTTCATTTGGTGTTGTGCAATCAAAGTTACGCAACAGACTGGGTTTACAAAAAGCGGCAAAACTTGTTTTTTTGTTTAAAACATTAAACCCTAATAATCCTGTTTATTAACATAGAATCTTTATAGACATGTGTCGTACTTCCATTTTCTTAAAATTTTGAAAATTTATTCAATTTCCATGTTTTTAAAATGTTTCTTTTATATATATTTTTTAAATATATTTCAATTTAATTTTCTTACTGAAATTCAATTTGTTTTTTTAAATTGAATAAAAAAGTAAGTCTCACTTTCTTTTCTTTGCATTATTTTTATTTAAAAAAAAATTAGTATAGCATACCAAGGTAAAATTCTACATTATATCTTTATATTCTTATGTAACACAACTAAGTGTTGCTTATTAAAATGAAAAAATATAGGAAGGCAATAGATTAAGTCTTTAAAGAATTTAATATAAATCTTGCAATTAAATACTATTAAAAACTTTTAAGTATCAACATTAGGATACAGAATCCATTCTATGAATGCAATATGAAATACATAAACATATTAATATGTTTTATAAGTGTGCTAAATCATTTGGTAAACATGAATTACAGGTTGCATTTGGAAATATGTATATATAAAACAGCAATTATTTCTTCAACTTTTTTAAAAAGTAATCTTTAAAAATTATTTAAAACTTATCACCATTACTGTAGAACCTGACGGCACAAGTGATCATCTTCTATGTATTACATAGGAAACTTTTGTATATATATAACTGTTTTGAATTTGAATGTAAATGATGTTAGCTGAGCTCTAAATAAAATTTAATGATTTGAATTTGTACATAATTAATAACAATTGTTTATTTATTTTGTTTAAACTGTTTTCACAATATATACAGTAAAATCCCGTTACAACGAACTTCACGGGACCGCAAATTTTATTCGTTGTAACGGGAATTTCGTTGTAACGGAATTCAATAGAAAATTAAACATTTCAATTCAGATCCTCATATCATAGTTAATTATAAAAATATAGTAGTATAATACAAATTAGTAGATAATTAATTATTAAAAATAGTAATAAAAATTAGTAGTACCTTCTAATAACGTAAAGTTAGTATAATACAATGTATAATATTTTTTATAGAACTGAAAAATGGACTTACCACCATTTCAATGATCTTCAAATTGTACAAGAAAAAATTTAATGCAGAAAATCAGTGATTTTTTTTTGTACAAGGGAGTTTGAAGCTGCGGACAATACAAAATTATGTACATGATTAATATTAGAAAAAATGTTATCTGGTACACTGCTCTGTAAAGAAATAAAATTGCGCACTCTTTCTAAGCTTTCTAAGGCTTCAGCAGATGTAACTTTTGAAACCTCATTTTCTTCATCTTCAGAACTTTCTTCATCATTTTCTAAAATGCGATCATCAACAATAGACTGCACAATATCTGTCTCTGTTAATGAATAACAAGTTGCAGCATTGTCATCTGCAGTTAAAAAATCTTTAAAGCTTATGCTTTGAGACACACCAGATTTTTCTTTTACTAAGTTCCAAGTGGATTCGATCTGATATTCGACTGTCTGCTCCTCATCATGTACTACATCGCTAGATCCTTGAGCCGTCGATTCTTTATTTAAATCCTGGTCAATCTGCGCGTGTTTCCAACAGTGGGCTATTGTTTTCTGGCTTATATCATCCCACGATCCACAGATCATATCAATTGCCTCTTTCATGTTGCACTTTCTGTTTACGTTATTTTGCAGATCACAGAGAATGCGTTTTAATAACATAGTTTTGTATCGTGATTTTACGGCTCTGATAATGCCTTGGTCAAGAGGCTGAAGTATTGCAGTACAGTTAGGCGGGAAATACTCTACACGAATGTGATTCAATATAGGAGGATCATTGTGTGCTGTGCAGTTGTCTATGAGTAGAAGAATTTTACGTTTTTGTTTTTGCATATCTTTATCAAAATTTATCAGCCATTCATTAAAGAATCCTTGCGTCATCCATGATTTTTTGTTGGCTTTGTAGATGCATGGTAAGGACTTAAAATGTTTGAAACAACGGGGTTTTTCAGATTTGCCGATTATGAGTACTTTTCGTTTTTCTGTTCCTGATTTGTTGCAGCAAAATAGGGCTGTAATCCTTTGTTTGGAAAGCTTTCCTCCAATACACTTGTCTCCTTTTAACGCTAAAGTCTTCCTTGGTTCTAAATGAAAAAATATTCCGGCTTCATCGGCATTAAAAACATCGTTAGGACTATAAGTCTTGATTATTTTTTGTATTTCACCTTTACGCCATTCATTTACAAATTCAACTGGGACGTCTTTTGCTTCTCCTGAAATGCATTTTGCCACTATACCGTATCTTTCTCGGAATCGATTCAACCATCCGACACTGGCTTGAAAATTTTCAATGTTTAGCATTCTTGCAAATTCCAAACCTTTTTCTCTAATTAAAGGGCCACTTAGAGGGATGTTTCTAGAACGAACATCCATAAACCATTTGTAAACAGCACTATCCACATCTTGAAACTGGGCATTTCGAATTCGTTTTCTGCTTGGATCAAAGACTTTAACTTGAATTTTTTTCAAAATGCTTTCTTTATCTTTTAGAAAAGTGGATAAAGTAGACGGCGAAATTCCATATTTGCTAGCAATATCAGATTTTTTCATTCCTTTCTCAACTTCAGAAATTATGGCTTTTTTTTCTTCCAAACTAAACTGTTTTCGCTTAACAGCCGCCATTTTATGACCTACTGATAAGATGAAAATTTTCAAACTGATTTCGAGCTTTGGAAATTCCTTTGCGAAAGTTATTCAGGTAGGGAGGAGAGGGAAGGGGGAATGTGCAATACTCATTTCACGTTTTGTTAAGTTTGCCTACATTGGTTACAGCTTACTTGGACTTCCAAGAAAAAGGGGTGGAGAAAAGGGGAGAGCGAACAAAGGAAACATTCCTTCTGCAGTGAAATGCCTATGCACACCGATTTTACAACAAAGCTCGGAGAAAAGCGATTGCTTTAGAGATAAGCTTGATTGTCCCTAAGACTAGGCATCGAAAACAAAAATTGTCAAGCGATAAAAATGTACAACTGAAAGTATTTGCCGTGTCATATTATTTCGTTCTAACGAGATTATAAAAAATTGAATATTTCGTTATACTGAGATTATGTTAACATTATTTGAATACATTTCAAAACGGGACTCGCTTGCATTTCGTTATAACGGGATTTTTCGTTGTAATGGAATTCGTTGTAACGGGATTTTACTGTATATATATATATTGTTATTGTAATATTAATCATTCTTGTCAATGTTAAATTTTATTTACTGATGTGCATATATGTAATTAAAAAAGATAAAAAAAAAAACCCGGTTTTTTGCCAACCCTGGTTTAAAACTTATTGCACCTATAATATTGTACAGCACGGCTTAAATTCATCCAAAAAAAAAAAAAAAAATTCTGCAAAAGAAATAATTTTTACTTCAATAAAACAGCAACAGATGGCAGCAGTGGAGTTCTAAAAAGTTTATATTTTATTATCTCCGATTTTTTGTGCGAGTGAAATTCGTAAATAAATTCTAAATAAACATAATTAGTTTAAAACTTATTGCACCTATAATATTGTACAGCACGGCTTAAATTCATCCAAAAAAAAAAAAGATTTCTGCAAAAGAAATTATTTTTACTTCAATAAAACAGCAATAGATGGCAGCAGGGGAGTTCTAAAGAGTCGTAAATAAATTCTAAATAAGAGTTGAGAATTCATTTGAAATTAACAATATTACTCATAATTAAAATGAAGAATCATCTCGGACGCTTTGGATTACGTTCATATTATTTTATTTTTAATGTAATATTTTTTAAGTTTCACTGCTCTGACACTGAGCACCATATTGGAGGCGGAGCTAACACAATCTTGTCTGTTCATTGGTCTGAGCTCTGGAAACTACAGATGTTGCCAACGATAAGGTAGAAATTCAGCCGTATTTCCGCGCCACGTAAGACAAATATATATATGTATAGATTCCAAAATTGTTCCTCCTTTGAGAATACCAGGGGGGTTCTCCCTTTCTATAGATTGAGAGTAGGCTGGGTCTGAACAAAAGGGACCAGAGCGGTTCAAACCCACACAATGAGAAACCCACTCATCTTTCTCCCCACTTCCAATGGGGAGAAAAACTTTCTTTTTCTTTAAAATGGTAGCTTTTCCTTCAAATGATTTTACAAACAACCATTTTGTTGCCTGGGTCAATTTTCACTTAAGAGAAACCTTTTGCTCTTTGGACAAAAAATAAATCAACACTCCAAAATCGCTCTATCTCAAGAACTAATGCAGAGAATTTCATCAAACATCATATTCTATTAGTCCTTGACATAAATAGATGCTGCTTACATTTTGCTGTAAATAGCCCAACAGGTGCTGCTGCTATGCTATTTTTTCATTATTGTCACAATAACTGTATCTCAAAAACTAATGCACAGAATTTCATCAAACATCATATTCTATTAGACCTTGGCATAATTGGATGCTGCTTATGTTTTGGTGTAAATAGCCCAACAGGTGGCGCTACTATGTTAATTTTTTCGTGATTTCCACGATATTTATATCTCATGCACGGATTTTTATCAAACTTTAGATTCGGTTAGACAAGGTTTGATAAAAGTTGTTGATTAGATTTTGGTCTAAATCTTCCAGCAGGTGGCTCTGCTATATGCTGGATTTACATGATTTTAGCAATAGTCATATCTCAAGAACTAATGCACAGAATTTAATAAAACTTTAGATTCAATTAGACCTTGGTATAAGTTGGTGCTGATTCATTTTTAGTGTATGCAAAACCTGTGTGAGATAGAAGAAAGTTTTGGGATTGGTACATCCGACTAGTTTAACAATGTTATTTATTTTAATAATGTTCAATTACTGTTTTGAACGTTGCTAGCAATGTTAAACAAGATTGGCAATTGTCAACCATCTTTAACGATCTATTTCCTGGCCTAGATAATATGTAAGTAGTACCGTATTTTGTTGTTAAATTAGTCATATTTTCTTATTTGATTTGTTACTTAATATCTGATGGTAAGTAGAATTTTTCCAATAAATTATTCTCATTCACATTTTTATTTATAAATATTTTTATATTTTAAAAAATGCATACAGTCTATTTCAATTAAGTCTGAATTGAGACAAAATTACTTGAATGTAATTTGTTTAGACTTTAGATTTTTTGGCTTTCATTAATAATGTTATCAGTTTTTTGAAATATTCAAAATTTATCTTTAATATTTAAAGAATAATTTAATTTAAAATGATTTATTTAGATCATGATTTTCAAAAAAGGGTATATATAATTATAAATGATGTAATAAAGGAAAAACATCTGTGAATAACGCTGACCTTATATATATAGTGGCAACATCTGAACAAAACATTTTGATTTTACTGCAATTTTTTTAACGTATAAACCATTGCACAATTTCAATTTTTTAAACCATCCAGTAAGGGGGGAAATGTTCTTTCAAATGCAATTTGTTTGGAAGCTTATCTCAATTTACTAATTTGGCTCAAGCTCAATCCTAGAACAAACTAGACATTTGGAGGCATTTAATTTGACGAGGCGATAAATGAGTGTTTCTTGCTACCAGGTTTGTTTCTTATATTGCTGTCTTTCTTTACTCTGTGGTTTAATCAGGGAATTAGATTGGTTTATTTATTGTCTTTTGCATGGTTGGGTTTCTTGAAATGTGTTTGTGGCATGTGTTTTGTGTGAAGTTTAAGGGGCCGCTTCACAGAGCTTCAGGACTTTCGTAGCTAATGTTAAACCAATGTAACAGTCCTAGTGCGATTTCTCATTTGCATTTAAAGATTTTCCAATTTTTTTTTTTGCTTTGGATACTTGAAACCCTTTCTGATCCTTGTCTGTGTGTACTTTTTCGTTTACTTTAGTCATTTAGTGGTAAATGAAATTGAAAAAAAACACATTTTTTGATTCGGCAAAATATGTGGTAGTTTCTGATTAAAAGCTTATAACAGCTGAAAAACAAACAACTCTAAAATTCTAAAAACTAATTCGGATTTATGAAAGTTCAAACTTCCCAAATGTAATTTCCTTTTAATTTTACACAAATTAGATTAAGTGTGATTTGCATAGTTGTACAAAAAAAATTGTAAAAAAGTAGTTTTTCCCTTAAAATACCCGCCTCCGACGGCTGAAGGGGGAAGTCACAGGGGTGAAATCTGTGTGTGTGAGATGTAACTGATTTATGAGCTTTTACGGCAACTTCACACTCTCTCCTTCTCCCGTCCGAGGACACGGGGGAAGGGGTCCAATTACACCCTTATCCCCGTAGGTTAAAAATGCCCTCCCATGAAAGTAAAGTATATACACTATGAACAGAATTACTATAAACAGAATTTTCGTTTCAAAGAGGCAAGTCAGAAAAAATGAAACCTTTTTCTTAGTAGTGTGAAATATTTACTTTCCTTATATATATATATATTTTTTTTTTTTTTCCGATATTTTAACAGAAATTTTATTTATATATACACACATGAAATATATGTTCAATTATTAAATAAAGCTACTTATATTTTTTTTAAAATGAGCTACCGTTATATGAAGAAAAAAGGTCATACTCTTACAATAACTATTCGAAGAAAAAAGAATAGAGGCAGAAATCTTGCTTATATTATACAAATATGTAGTGTTATGCAATGAATTTATTATGCTATGTTACGTATATGACCAAATCTCCTTCCCTCCCCCACTCTCTCATTCTCTACTGTATATGTATATTGATTATAATTTTTTTTTTAATGTTCAATTGTAAATAAAGTTAAATTAAAATTGATCTTATGTCTTTATGTTTAAAATTTTTAACAGTTTCAGTTTGTATTTATTTTATATTATTTTAAACTACTTGATGCTATTTAATAAAACGACTAATCTAAATTACAAATAGCATGATTTTTTTCTCTAGTTATATATATATTTCATATACATTTTAGCTAATATAGAAATTCATTATTACCAATGTTAAATGTTTGATTTTTGTTTCTTCAAATCTTATTTCAATACAAAAAATTTAAGAATTTCTATTTTATCATTTTATACTCAGAAATGTCAACATATGATCTTCTGTAACTCAGGATGGGGTACGCTATGTTTATTAAAATAAAAGAATATTTTTCATTTCTACTATTCAGTCTGGTACTTTTGTAATTTCTTACATTCAATGCTTATACTCATAATGCTTAATCTGCCATGTAATCAGTGAGATAATCTCCTAAATTACCTTGATGAAAAAAAATTTAGTTGTAAGGATTTTGTGTGTAAAAAATTCATGATTTAAAACATGAAATATAGTATTATTAATTAAACTTACAATGTTTTTACAAAGGCACAATTCAAACATACAGCAAGAAAGTAATTTTATTTATATTATATTATTATAGTCGCACTTAATTTCGAACATAAACAACCTATAACAATGCAACTTATATAAAATTTAAAGTTGAAATAGTTTTAAGCTATTTCAATATTTTGAATTAAATATATTTAAGGCTGCTCTTGGAAAAGTAAATAATACTGCTGAACGGTGCAAATCTTCTTGGCACACTAATAAAGTCATTTTTATATGTGCATTAAATTTGCAGATGTTAATATTCAAGTTTTTTAGAATTGAAATAGCATTTTTCAATAAATGTATTGCATTTTCCCCTCATAGTTGTCTCTTTAAAATCGGTTTAAATATCCAACTTTAGCACCATTATCTAAAACATTCTTAATCTTCTAAAGAATACAAAAAACTGATATTAGTTCGTATTTAAAAGTATGTAAATTCTGTGAATCAACGCATGAAAATGACTGCAGGAATGTGTCAGAAAGTAGCAAGTTCGGATTTGAGAAAAGCATAGTTAAAAAGTAAATTATTTATTATTTTGAATCTTCTTGCCCGCAAGAGTTATTTTAGAGTGAACCCGGCCCGCAGACAGAAAATTAGTCGCCCCGACCCGATTTAGAATTCTATACAACGATACCGAGGCGTCCCCTATTCAGAGGTTTTACTATACATTTAGAAAAGAATATAGATATGTCTATTTTTCTATATAAAAGATAAAATTGGTATTAGAGATATAATTGCAGATTACGTTTCATAAATGCATAAAAACATAGTTTACTTTCCTTTCATCTCGGGTTCGGATCGGTTGCGGGTTGAAATATTTCGGGTTCAGATCGGGTTGCGGGTTGACTTCAAATGGAATTTGCGGTTTCGGGTGGGGTTGCAGGAGTCACTTTACTAGCAGGAAATAAAGGATAAGTTTCAGGGAGACCTAGATCCAGCCATAGATTGAAAACGGTTTTATATATATATATAAAATCGTTTTCAATCTACGGTTTATATATATAACTAGCAGACTACGCCCGCTGCGCTGGTCGGTTTCTCCAAAAGAACCTTGAATCGAAACGAAATGTATCGGTAAATTTACCCCTGTATTTTAAAGTAATCTGTACCTTTACCTGGAATATCCTAAAATAACATAAAAACGGATACTTATTTCACTAAGTCGTGTTTTTTTAATACGGTTTACTGTTACGTTTACAATTTATTACTTACTGTTTTCCATTGATTTATATGTTTTATAGCTACATTTTTTAATTAAGTGAATTGACCTATATTATTTACAACTAAAAAGAAATGGCGCATCTAGTATTTGTCGAAAAATTAAATAAAATCATGCACTCATGACATCATAAATCACTTTTATATTGTAAAAGAATAATTCGGCTACTATAACTTGTGACTCGTGCTGACACATTGCTGTTATTATTATTTTTTTACGCGTGAAGTTTTCGCTATAGTACTCCATTGTGAAATTTGGTAATTTTTTAAATTCAATATTTGAAAAAGTGCATAATCGGTGGATTTGAAATTTATATCAAGAAAAATACAATTTTTTACCTTTCTAACGCAGTTTCTCTAACAATTTTCTCACAAATGCTTTTCGAGCAATTAATTTTTTCAATAATTTCAAACGTTTCATTTTCCGAGATTAATCTGTGGCAACGATCCCAGTTGTCAGCAACATGTACCTTTTTATTAAAGAGGAGGATTTATATGTTTTATAGCTACATTTTTTAACAACGGGAATAAACCTATATTATTCACAACTAAAAAGGAATGGCGCATCTAGTATTTGTCGAGAATTAAATAAAAATCATGCACTCGTGACATCATAATTCACTTATATTTTAACAGAATAATACTGTTACTATAATTTGTGACTCGTGCTGACATATTGCTGTTATTATTATTTTTTTACGCGTGAAGTTTTCGCTATGGTAATGCATTGTGAAATTTGGTAATTTTTGAAATTCAATATTTGAAAAATGGCATAATCAGTGGATTTGAAATTTATATCAACAAAAAATACAATTTTTTACCTTTCTAACGCAGTTTGTCTAACAATTTTCTGACAAATACTTTTCGAGCAATTAATTTTTTCAGTAACTTCAAATGTTTCGTTTTCTGAGATTAATCTGTGGCAACGATCCCAGTCGTCAGCAACACATACCTTTTTATTAAAGAGGATGAGAGAGAGAGAGAGAGAGATGAACTCCATTTCCAATACAGAATTAACGTATGTTTCTTTAATTATTTTTATAAATGCTTCAATAACCGAAAGCATGCATATTATTGTCACGTTGCAGGGCCGGCTCAACCATCGGGCAAACGGAGCGGCTGCCCACAGGCTCGCGTTAAAGTCTTCTTAGGGGCCCTGAGTCTCTCTATGCAATTCAAAATAACGTTATTCTGTGTAAAATAATGATATTACTGCTCTAAATTTGTCTTTAAATGTTTTTTCACGAAAAAGGTTATTATTGTATTAACTTTATTTCTTACAGTCAAAGTTGATATATTTGTCAGGAAATAACATTAAATTCAAAAAATAAATATTCAAATTATTCTAAAGGACAGAAGGTTTTAGGAATTTAAAAATAATTATACACATTACATGTGAAAGAATTCGCATGTTATTTTTCATACATTTTATACTCTAATAAATTATTCTATGCTATATACAATTTTTAAAAAGGATTTTTAGTAGTCGAATATTGCAGTTAGAGACGTTTGGCCCCACTAAGTAATTTGCCAGGGGTCTGCGCTACATTGCGCTGGGCTCTGATACAATAAACTTTTAATAAATTTTATAAAAATTTGTCTACACTCTAGAACAGGAAATCCTATAAAATGTTTATTTTCATAATTCCATTTTTTAGAAAATCTCCAAATTTGTCCATTTGATGTTCCATTTTTGTGTAATAAGTAGATTATAATATAATACAGTATATTTTCACTTTGTATCTTTTTAAGATTTTCTTTTTATGTCATATTTAACACTTTTATTTTATTTTTATCCTTTTGGAATATTTTATGTCTCAAGTATTCTTAACCATGTACTTTATTTTTTATTTAATTTAAGATTTAAAATTCATATATATCAATGCAGCATAGTTGAATTAGAATGCAATGTCTCTACTTTGAATTTTCCTGCTCAATGTGTGTATATCTGAAAAATTGCATTTAAACACTAAACTCTTAGGTAGTGAAAAGTAAAAATTCTTGAAATTATTTAAAAATTAAATAACAATGGGAATCCCGCATAATCTGAAAAATAAATGTTTTAGCCAGATATTGAAAATTTCTGCATACTAATTTTGTGACTGACTGATTCATAGAATTTTTCTTATTACTATTTGCATTTTCCTCTCTTTCTTTCATTCTTTTTTAATAGAGTGAAATAGAATATCTACCACTCTTTCAAACACCTCTTCCCCCCTCTCTTTCTGAGGTCAAGACAAGGGGTCAAAAGACGTTCAAACATAGGGAGAGGGTTGATTCCCCCCCCCCCTCCCTTCAAAACGAAAAATACGCCTCATATAATCGCTACCCAACAGTGATATCTGATCCCTGTTTAAACTGTTCTGTTCTAATTGGAGAATTTTTCTGTCAATCATTTGTACATAGTGACGCCTACATACAACTGACCAAGACGAGTATTTTATGAGAAACGAAAAAAGATATCTGTGAAGCGGCCCCTTAATGGTTTGACGTGGAAAAGTAGTGTATTGCTGTTAAAGCATTTTCATTGAAGTTTTGTTAGTTTTTGATTTTGTGAAATGTTTGGGCTGTGTTTTTGTAAATGGGTGTATTTTTTCAAATTTGTTTGAGAAGTTTGTAAATAAGGGTATTTAGGGATAATTTAAAATTTGACTATGAGGAAAAATTTGCTAAAAATTGCAACAAACGGAGTTAAAAAAATAAAAAAGTAGACAAAAAAGTTTGTAAAAAAAAATCCATAGTAAAGAATTGCTTAAAATTTGTAGAAATTGAAAAATCTGGAGGAAAAAAATTGTTAAAATTGAAAAATCTGGAGGAAAAAATTGTTAAAAATTGACAATTTTCAAAGGAAAAAAATTGCTAAAACTTAGTAAATTGTCAAAAAACTCAATAAAATCAATGTTTAGTATGTGAAAGAAATTGTCCTAGGAACTCTGTTGTCTGTCGCAAAGCACTGGTTATGATTGGGAAGAATTTGGGTGTTACCAAATTTTTGGTTGGCACATGTTAAAGAAACCACCAAATTGGGTGTCTTGCTTGTTCTAGGATTCAGCCACTAATTTTCTACTGTTTAAAGAATAATTTTTAAGCAACATAAGTGATTCAGCATTTGTTTCTGGCAGATATTCCTCAACAAAATTAAAAATTCACCAATAAATAAATAAAATAATATAAAAGTAACATAAATTTTATGGAAATGTAATCAAACTATGCTCTTAAACCACTAATGTTATAATCAAAAAGGCTGAATCAGCAATCTTAGCTGATTTCTTCAACAATTAATTCCTGACATACAGTTAAAACAAAAGTATAGCTTTTAATAAAAAAATTTTTGAATGCATTATTTACATTTTTCATATAAGAAAATAGGAAAGAAAAAATTTGCAAAATTTAAAAAAATGCAAAAGAAAATTGCTAAAAATTTGTAAAAATTTAAAAATTCAGAAGAAAAAATTTGTAAAAATTGAAAAATGTAGAGTAAAAAATTTAAAAAATCCAGAGGAAAATTTTTTAAATTGATAAAATCCAGAAGAAAAATTGAAATATCTGAAGTAAAGAAAAATCCAAAGGGAAAAGTTGTAAAAATTGATAAAATCCAGAAGAAAAATTGAAATATCTGAAGTAAAGAAAAATCCAAAGGGAAAAGTTGTAAAAATTGATAAAATCCAGAGGAAAAATTGCTATAATTTTGTAAATGTTGAAAAATTTGGAAGAAAAAGTTGGTAAAAATTGAAAAATCTGGAGGAGATATTGCTAAAAAAAATTTTAATCTGGAGGAAAAAATTGTGAAATTCATAAAAATTAAAAAAATCGAGAGAAGAAAAATTGCTAAAATGTTGTAAAATTTTAAAAATCCAGAGTAAAAGTTAAAAATTTGTATATATATATATATTTTTATTACGTGGCACGTAAATAAGGCTGAATTTCTGGCTTATCCTTTGGCAACAACCATAGTTTCCAGAGCTCAGACCAATGAACAGACTAGCATGACTAGATTGGATAAGATCAGCTCTGCCTCCAATATGGCGGCTGGGCAATGTGAGAGCAGTGGAACTCAAACTAGCAATTATTAAAAATAAAATAACATGTACGTAATTCAAAGCGTTTTAGGCGATTCCTCATTTTAAATATGAGTAATATCGTTAATTTCAAATGAATTCTCAACTCTTATTTAGAATTTACGTACGAATTTCACTCACACGAAAGTGGGAGAGAATAAAAATATCAACTGTCTAGATTGAACTTGCTGCCATCTGTTGGTGTCTTGATTAAGTAAAAAATAATTTCTTTTGCAGAAATCTGTAATCAATTAGAACAGTAAAATGTCAAACAAAATTTAAAAAATGATTGATGATATTCACATTTTTTTTTTAATGAATTTAAGCTGTGCTCTTCAATATTATAGGTGCAATCCAGGGTTGGTCATTTTGCCGGGACAGTGGTTAAAAATGGCAAAAATTCAATTTTGCATAACTAAATGCAGTGATGCAGTTTATATGAAAAGGAATCATAACAACAAATGAAACCAAATGTTTTCTTGGTAAAAATAAACAAAAGTATAAACCAAAAATATATTCTTATTCTGTTTTCTTGCACTACTCTTGTCTCTACCCCCCCCCCCCCCCCCGACCAAAAATAAAAAAAAGATTTTCATGCACCTGCCTTTCTACTCATCCACAAACCTGTTTCCCACCTGCTCTCCATGAGCTAAGCAAGTGTGGATCCTTCCTCCCTACACGGGTGAATGTGAAAGCATCCTCTTCATCTGAAAGACAAGCAGATTTAAACCAGAATAACAGTGATACAGTGATTGATGAAGATATGGACAAGTCACAGCCTCTTTTAAAAAAGGCAATATATTTAGAAGGTAGTATAAACAAATTTGTGTCAAAAACTTCAGATCAAGATAAAAGGAAGATTGATCTGATTGTTGCAAAATTCTATGCTTGTAACATATCATTTAATGTTGTGGAAAGTGATGCATTTAAAAACTTAATCCACATCTTGAGACCAAGCTACAAACTGCCTTCACACAAAGAATTGGCAGGTAATCTTTTAGATTCTGTTCACAGTCAAATGGAAGAGTACATGAAAGTTTGAAAGGCAGAGAAGGCACACTTGTTATTGACAGATGGAGTAACATCCACAATGAACCCATAACTTTTTCGTGTGTTTAAGTTGATGGAAAATCATATATTGTAGACGTAGAGGATACAGGTGCCACAAAAAGACTGCAGAATTCTTGTCAAAAAACTGCAGTGATATTATTCAGACTGTTGGAAAAAAGTACGATTGCCAAATAAAAAGCATAGTAACTGACAATGCTAAAAATGAGACGGCAGCGGGAACTAAAATATGAAAGTGAAAATTCGTGTCTGATATCATATGGTTGTGCAGCTCATTGGTTAAACCTCCTTGGGGAAGACATTACATCTTCTACTATCATTAAGCATGTAGTGGAGGTTCATAAATATTTTCGAAACCACCATGCTCCTTCAGCATGGCTGAAAATATGTAACGAATAGGTTTCACCTCAGTTACCAGGAGTACTAGGTGGAATAGTCAGTTGACTTGCCTAGAAACTTTTGAACGAAATCATAATTCATATATAAAAGTATCAAATGACCATTTACAAGAAATGGACCTTAATATCATTGCTCGCACGTGATTTTAATTTTTTGCAACAAGTAAAAGATCTCATTAAGCAATTAAAACCAGTCTCAACAGCTTTAGATATCTTGCAGGCTGATTCAACAACAATAGCAGATGCTTGGCATGGTGCAATTTGCTGAAAGACGATAATTTGAAACCCCATTTTGTAAAAATTAAAAAAAAATGTTTGAAAAAGAAATTTTGCCCTGGCATCTTGCCTATTTGTTACACCCAAAATATAAGGGTGAGCACCTTAGTTACGAACAAAAAGAACAGGCCGGAGAATGGTTACAAAAAATAAATCCATCTTTCCTATCATATGCCGTGAACTTTGAACTAAAAGAAAAACCTTTAGAAAGTACATTGTTTTCAGAACAAGTAATTATGACAATTGATGCCAATAAGTGGTGAAGTCTCGTAAAGTCATGTGAAATTTCCAAAGAATTTTGTGGGTATAGCACACTTGCAAGCCTGCCCAGCCAGTAGTGCTGCAATCGAGAGAATATTTTCCAACTTCTCTTTTGTCCACTAAAAAATTCGAAATAGATTGACAATAAGTAATGTTTCCAAACTTGTTTTTTGTTATGGAATGCTGAAAAAACAATTATTTTGTAATGATGATGATGGAATTGGCGCTAAATGTTGAATGTGTAATTTTTTATGTTATTGTTGTTAAAATATTTAATTTTTTTAAAGAAATTTAAGATTTCACTTATGTGAACACAATATATTAATACATGTACTTACTACTATTGCTTATATTTTGCATCTCTGAATTATTGCATTATGCTGATTGATAGGTTGATGCATCTTATTTTAAAACTAGAAGTGTTTATAATTTCTGTAGATTTTGCAATATTGATAATTTATTGCAGCATAAAAATCAGACTAACAATGGCTTTTTTTCAATTAAAGAATTTTTTTATGATTAAATTAATAATTTCTCTGTAATTAAGATGAGTATATTAAGTTATCATCATAATGCATTGTACTACTATTCTGTAATTGTTAATTTAAGATAAGTAAAAGAAATGAAACGTGCATTTATATGTAAAAAATCAGTTTTTACTGCATTTTTTCCACCTGCAGCAAGAACTTGCCAACCCCGGTGCAATCAGTTTTAAACTAATTATTTCCAAGATCCTTTTTTTTTTTCATAGTAGGGGAGAGGGGGGCACGTTTGAACATTTTTTTAGAAAATCAACATATTTCTTACTTGAATTGTATTTATTGAATTTTAAATATTACAGGAGAAAAACAATGTATTTCTTCATCATATGAGCCACAAATTAAAAGTTTTCCAAATAAATTAAATATCTTGTGGGGCTTTAAAAAAGTGAAAGATTTCTGTTCAAACCTGCCCCATGTAGGGGTACCTTTGAACAAGCTAGGGGCACCTTTGAACAAGTAAACAAAATATGAAAATATTAAAAGTTTTTATGAAAAACTGGATATCTTTAAGAAATATAAAATTTTCAGAATTAAATTAGACAACTACATTTTACTGAAATTACTAATTTTTTATTATTTAACCAAATTTATATTCATCAAAGATGATGTCAAAGCTCATTGTTGAAACAGCACGCACGGTCCCTCCAGTTATGTTTGGTTGTGGCAACTTTTTTACAATATCCTTGAAATCTACTAAACTGATATCTGATGCCTCTGGAAAATAAAACTTATCATTCTCTTTTTTACGAAGAAATCTGACATTAAACTCTGTTTTATCCTGCAATTGCAATTCAATCTGACCAACGTAATGAAGAGTAGTTCTTTTTGTATGAAACTGAACTAAAATGAAATCGTTCACATGCAAATCTTCTAGAACAAGAATATTTTCTTCTTGATCCTCTATATCAGTAATTAAATCTTCAAAATCAGATTCATCATGCACAGAGAATGTGCCTTCTTCATCACTACTTGAATCAACAAAAATATTCTGTCTCTTGTGGGCTGATTTTAGAAAAGCAGAATTACACTTATTTTTCTTGTTTAGACGTGTGTTGGTTTCAGCTTCAATTATATTTTTCTCAGGGGTCAAAGTCAGTATTCTGGATCGTCCTTTCTTACGTCCACCCCGATTACTTTTCCGTGGTTGGGCTTTTGGGTAGGGCCTGACTTGTTCTGGAGTAAAAGAAGTTGAAGCTTGTGGACTCTCTTCATTTTCTGCAATAGCATTGTGTGCTGATTGTTCTGGAAAGCATGAAATTTCAGACACTGGTCTATCGGTCACATAAGCAGGCTCAAAGTCGTCTTCTGTAAAAACTGTTGTAGAAAAGGGATAAATCCCTGTTTTGCGAAAACCAGAAATAATGTTTGCCATTGTAAATGAAAGAGTATAGGCCTTGTTAGATAAACCTGCTAAATCATGAATCGTTATAGTGCGTCCTGGATTTGCAATCATCCAATCATTGAATGCCACCATCAATTTAGATTTGAAACTTCCCATCACTGAAACATCTAGAGGTTGTAATCTATGTGTACAATGAGGTGGGATTGTTAGTAATGTAAGTCCATGTTCTTTAGCATAAATTATGGCATCAAGAGAACAATGTGCTTCATGGTTATCCATCACCACAAGAATAGGGTCATCTTTTGAGCATCTTGTATGCTTTTGGATATGCTCGAGAGTTTTCATAAATAAAGCAGCTGTCATCCATCCACTGTTGGGGCTATTTGGCAAACCCAAACGCCCAATTGGTGCTCCATGCATTAAAGACTCATGCATTCGAGCCCTGAGAAATATAAACACTGGAGGAATTGTATTTCCTGAAGCAGTAATGATTCCACACATTGTTATCAAAGTTCCATGTTCAGCAGAAACAGCTTGGCCAACCCGTTTAGTACCAACTTTAGCTACAACATTTGAAGCTTGGAGGACAGTTGTCATACCAGTTTCATCAAGATTGATGATTCTGTCTGCAGAAAATGGATGCAACTTCAATGCTGAAGCTAAATTTTCTTGAAATAAGGCAACATTATGCTTATTAAAGCTTGTAGCTCGAGACAAGCTAGTATTCTCAGGCTTTCGCAAGGATAATCCAATATGCCGTTTCATAAATCCTTTCATCCAATCAATGCCAGCTTTGCTGCTTTCATCCCAACTTGAGGGGAAATAACAACCAATTTTTGCTGCATATTCAAATGCCAGTTGTCTAATCTGAAGATATGTCATCCCATAATTAATCTTAGAACACCTCAAAATATATTCTTCAAGTAAATCTTCTTGTGCAGTCGTGAATACTTGACGAAATGTGTATTTTGTGGAATACTTATTAGGTGTAGTAAGAATTTCTCCATCTGTATTTTTGGCTTTTTTAACTCTATAAAATAGTGCTGTGTTCTTAACTCCATATATATCAGCTGCATGTCTCAATGGCATTTTCTGTTCTATCACAGCTTTCACAGCTTTTTCCATATCCTCTTCTACTATTTCTGGCCCTGTACGTTTTTTTACATAATTTCTAACCATCTTGTTGATTTTCTGTAAAAAAAAATAAAAATAATAAATTAACTGTGATGATAAATGTCTATATCATCACACTATGATGATAAATGTCAAAATAAATTTTTACGTTATAAATATTGTCAATATTTTGAAAGAAAACAAACTTTTATATGGGAAAAATGACAATATGCAATATAGAAAACAATAGTTGTAATTAAAAGTAACAGAATATCAGCAAAGCTGCCAACTTTTGTGAATACTAATGTGTAGTTCAAATTCAGAAAATGTGTAATTCTTAAGGTCAAGTGTAGTCACTGTAGTTATGAATATATTCAAGGTAAAAAAAAAAAAATCTAAAAGATGATATTAAAAAATTGGCTAAAACCAAAATTAAACTGAATATTTTTATTTAAAATATTTCATGCAGTATACAAAGCTCTGCACAGTATAATATACATTTTAAATCATAATAAAATTAATATATCTTTTAAAAAGAAAAAGAATCCAAATACAAGACAAGAATCTCTCTTGTTAAAATACAACTTGACAAAATAAAGTGTTTTGTCTACACATAAAGTGTAGTAGTTGGTAGTCCTGCATCAGAACAACTTGACAAAATAAAGTGTAGTTTCTACACATAAAGTGTAGTAGTTGGTAGCCCTGTATAAGAACAACTTTCATATTAAGTATAATAACTCTTCATTAATCTCTTAATTTCTACATTTTCTAAAAAAAATCTAAAAATAATAATACTTAGATACATCCATAACTCTTTATTTCATAGTTTTAATTGTTCAATGGTGCCCCAACTTTTTTGTTCAATGGTGCCCCATTACATGGTATTTAGCATTATAACTATTTACACAATTAGGCTTAAGAATTTGAATAAAACAAAGCTTATGAGCTAAAGCTAACATCTTTATTTATATATTGAACAATCAATTAAAATTTTAGGGATATAAGATTGTCAACAAAAAGCTTACAACTTCATTTTGTTAAGTTTAGAATCAAGAAAGAAAAAAATACATACCTTGCCTAGACAGTAGTGTGCATGCGAAATGGTAAAGCTTTGTATCCTTGTTGCATTGAAGCAGTAGTATTGTGCTGCCATCTATATTTTAAATATATAACTTTTTTCAAGGAAAATATTTACAGTGTTCAATGGTGCCCCCAGCTCAAAGGTGCCCCCCTCTCCCCTACTTAAATAATTTATACCCATTGGTGGCACCAACATAAATGCATTTTTAATTGTTTTCAATTACTTTTTTTACATTAAAAAATTGTCAATTTCATATGTTAAAATGATTTATGGTAGTACTCATTACGGCTAGAATTGCTGCAAAAACAAAAAGGGGTGATCAAGCGAAGCAAACTGGAACACATAGCAAGCAGTCTTAATGGGAATTTCTTCACAATTCAGGGGGGTTGGCGAGCATTAGCGAGTAGAGGGCACCCCCTAGTTTGACAAATTTAAAGAAAAAAATTGTAAAAATTGAAAAATACAGATGAAAAAAATTGAAAAATACAGAGAAAAAAATATGAAAAATCTGGATGAAAAAATTAATAAAAATTTGTTAAAACTAAAAGATTTGGGTTGAAAAATTGTTAAAAATTGAAAAATCGAAAGTGAAAAATTGCTAAAATGTTGTAAATTGCCACAAAGTGGAATAAAATCAATGTTTAGTTTGTGAAATAACTTGTCGTAGGAACTGTGTTTTCTGCCGTGTTAGATATTCAAATTTGGATAATTTGTACCTTGTCATTTAAACACAGAACACAAATATTGCATGAAATCTAAAATTGTGCAAAAAAATAATCATTATGAACAAATTAAAAATGCCAGGAGATTTTCCTGACGCAAGAAGTTACATTTTTCTCCACCAGATGGCATATTCAAGCGCTTGAATTCCCAATTAATTCCTGGCATACGGTTAATACAAAAGTAAAAATGATATGACAAAAGCAATATTGATCTGAATGAAACCAAAATCGGTACACTTACTATTCGAGAAGGGGGAAGAAGAATGGAACAATAAAAAAAACTGCTGCAATTGATCTCCAACAGGTGGTGCTACTGAGTGTGAAATGTAATGTGTAATACAAGAACAAAAAATTAAGGCGTCAAACCAGATGACACACCTAATTTATTGGAAATGTCACAGGAGCGTGGTTACACTTTCGCATGGCGGTGCCGTTCAGGTTCTATATAGTCATTGTGCTGGAGGACACAATCCAGGCAGTAGACAACGTTCTCAAATGCGGAATGTAACACATCAGGAGTGAGTTATTTTACTTTGTAAAAGTTGGAGTGAAACGTAAAAAATTGCTATAATTTAAAATTTTCTATTGTTGCTTTAACATTGTAAGTGGAATTCTTTTAGGAATGTTAAAAATTCATTGCAGAAAGTGAAAAAAAAAGTGTTAAAAATTAAAAAATCTAGAAAACAAAATTCAGTGTTATTAGAGTAAAAGTTGGGAATTTAATTTCTTTTGTGAATGTTAAAACACTGCCATGGAACGTGAAAATATGCTAATAATATTAAAAATCGCAAAAGTAAAAATTTACTTATAGGCTGAATGTTTTAAACTGAAATCTTTTTACTAATTTTAAAAAACCACGGCAGAATGGAATAAAATTAACATGATAGAATGATTTTATAATAGTAAATTGCTGAAAAATCACTTTTCTGCATTCAATGTCTACTTTGTGAATGAAATTCTTGTTGAAACTGTCTAAATAATGAATTGTCTGCTGCAACACACACGATGAGAGTGGGGGAAATTTTGATTTCAGGTTGTTGTATTTTAGTTTGGTGTGCGTGGGTACTGAATTACTGAGGGGGGTGGCTCAAAAGCCAAAGCACCGCGACCAGAGGTCTATTGTACTGTCCCCCAAAGAAGAAAGAGGAAAAATCATCCCCACTTAGTCCCTAAACAGGCCAGTAGCTGACATAAAATTAAGCAGACATTTGATAGAGATATCCTGAATTTCCCTTGGCTCAATCAGATGTCGACCCAGGTGTTCGAATTGTGCGTGGGTACTTGGCATGTGTCCTAAAACTCGCCAAATCTTGTGTCTCACTTGTTCTAGGATTCTGTCCTTGTTTGATTTGTTAGTTATATGTGATGGTAAGTTGTAGAATTGTACATATAAGTTATTCTCATATTCACATTTACTTATTTAATTGTAATTTAGGTGTAAATATTTTTATCAGTTTAAAAATATATACAATTTATCTGAATTGGGTCTAAATTGAAGCGTAGTTACTTTGTTTACATACTTAGATTTTAAGGTTTTCAATAAAGTTATCATTTTTTTTTTTTTTTTAAGTAAAAAATATCTTTGTATTTAAAGAATAAATAGCTGACCTGCACAGCGTTGCCCAAGCAGACTCTAATTGAAAAATATAACAAAATATTAAATAAGAGCTAATATTTCAAAAGTATAACAGTTACGTTTAAAAAATGAAACGGTAAGGGAAGTCCTTATGTTTGAACCTAAATGGCATACCAGTATAAGATCGATGCTTGATATATGGCAAAATAAGATTGGTGAAATGCTAATGTGATGCATTTTATAAAACTTCATTATTGCCATTAAACAATTAACAAATAATCACAATTTCTGTAAAAAAAAAAAGTCTTGGCAGAAATTGCACGTTTCACTCATTAAAATTAAAAAATGGCGGAGGGATAAATTTGCGATATTAGGCCGCTATTGAAGATTGGATGTAAATTTCATTTGATGTGGATGACTGGTGCTGCTAATTTATTATGATTATATTTTGTAATGTTTAGGAGAACCGGATTCCTGATTTTTAACAACATGTATTTCAAAAAATGTCAGATGATGCCAAATGCCCCAACAGAGATTTCCAAACGAACCTGTGGCTTGAATCTCCTCAACAAATTTGTGTGATAGAAGTCATTATAGTATAATCATTATTTTTATATCTATAAATATTTTGAAAATTTAACTGATTTAAACTAAATCCATGGCAAATTTTGTATTCCAAAATGTCTGAATCTAAGAAGAATTTACCTCTGCCTAAATCCTGCCAAAGGACTTTTACACAATAACAAATGAGATGCGTTTCATTCAGCGTTGCCATTAAACAATTAACAAATAATCGCAATTTCTGTGCCATGTACAATAGCGTAATATATTTAAAAAATAATTTTAATTAAAATGGTTTGTTTACAACCTGATTTATAAGTCTATGTAAAGAATCAAATATTATAGCTAGTCAATCCTCAATAATCAGTTAATTAAGAATGTGTTGTCTTACTACCTTTAATTATGTACTTATTCTATATAATATAGTAGTTCCTATATGGTGATATTTAGGAGGAAATCGCATATAATCTTATGGGATGTTCTCTTCAATTTTTTAATTATTGCTGTAACTTTTTGAGTTTTCACGATATTTCACTGGTCTTTTTATATTAGTTGCCCTATAGTATTGACTATCAAATCATGACAAAAAATCTTTGCTGTTCGCACATGCATATTTAAAATTTATTTATAAAAATACCTATATCTCATCAAATGTTCAATATATTAATATTTTAATCACAATGTACTGTATTTCTACGATTTCGATGATTTTTTGGAAAGCGGTGTTAAATTCGGATGAAAACTCTGCATGCTATTAAAAAAACGCTTGAATTTTTCACTCTAACATTAACATCTTCAAGAATATACGTGCTATGCTCACACAAATGTTGAACAGGACCTACATAGTCATTTGCTACAGTGACACACCAATTTTAGCATTTTCTGTTACTTGGATGATCGAAAATATTATTTTACTATGAAAATTATTATTGTCCCCCCCCCCCTTTCCTAATTGTCCTCGCGACAAAATCTTTACTGAAAAACATGAAGTCAAACATGTTCTTTACATCCTCAAAGTTCAAGGGCATTTCCTCAGTCAACAATCATGTAACGATCGCCATTCCGATTTTTTTTCTGCGATTTAATTTATGTTTAATAATCCCCACTGGCCTAAAATATCAAAAATATAATAAAATATAGACTTATTTCTTGTAATTGTTTTTTCAGCGAAATACGTCATATTAAGTTAATGGAAAAGCAAAAACTTTGCTAACCACATGTCAACAATCATGTACGATCGAAACAAGATGGCAGCCGTCGCGATCGTTGGCCATTTTGGACATTTCTTTTAAGGGGATATAATAAATATTTAACATTTTGTATTATTATTTTGAATAATGTAGTAAAAATTATGATTTATCTTATTTAAACAAGTTGAAAAAATATATCAATATTTTTGTTTTCATTTCTGAATAGTACTGTTGGAATTACTTAGAAACACCTGTGATTTGAGTATATGGCATAGTGTTTCAAATGCTAAGAGTAAAGAAATTTTTACATAATAAAAATCTATTGCAGATTAATTTTAATATTGAATTGTAATTTGAAAGTAATGTCAAGTCTTTCACTAAAAGTTAAAAGAAAAACATATATATTTTTTAAATATGTGCAAGTAAAAATTGTCTAATTCAACATTTTTTTTTTTAAATGTTTAATATAATTTTGTAATTTGCATTCAAAAGTAAGTCAATTACATTTTTTTTAAATTCATATTAAAGTATGGAAAAGTCAAAATTATGCAACCTACAGTTTAGGTGATGTCCAAAATCTGTAACCTGCAGGTACCATAATTAAATACTTTAATTATTAATTTTAATGCAATTTCCTGTCTTTAAATGAGCATATACTATATTATGAACTTGTAAACTAATGGATTAAAATATATATATATTTTTAATTTCATGATTTTTAAAATTTATTAAAGTTAACATTTAGTGTTCTCACATTTTGAGAATCGCTCGTTTCTGAAAACTTGTCTATACCTATGATATAGTATGTATATCATGTTTAGTTTAAATAAATATGTCTAGTTAGATAAGTGCAATTTAAATAAAGTTCTTGAAAAAAAAGGGGGGCGGGAGGGATTTTAAATCACCCAGGTTTTTTTTCGTATTGGGCAAAATCAAGCCAACTGTGCCTTCATCATGTCTTCTTGCCTTCTGCCCTAGACTGGAAGAAAAAAGGAGTTGAATCCTCAAACAAGGGCGATGCTTGGCGTCGTCGAAGTTGGTGAAGCGATAAATGAGATTTTCTTGCTACCAGTTCGTTTGTTATGTTTCTTCCACGCCTACTGTGGTTGATTGGTTGGTTTATTGTTGTTTGTTCTGGAGATTGGATTGGATTTTGAGCTCAATGCAAAGATGTAAGAAGGTTATGATTGGATTATTGTGTGTCGGATTTCTTGAATTATGTTTGTGGAATGTATTTTGTAAAGTTTAATGATTTTACATTTTGTGGTGTGTTATAGAAGGATAATTCCTGTGAAATAATTAAGAAAAAAAACGAAAGATGAGAAATATGGGTGTTATATATATATATATATATATATATATATATATTAATGTAGTGGCAACACTATTTTTCTATAGACGTTTTCGCAACAAGACAGTTTATTTTTGTATTCCATACATGCCGCTACTTTTGCTTGTATATGTTTATTAATGCTAATTAAAAGATGGATTAAATACTTTGTTGATTTTATTGAAGTATGAGTTTTGTATATTCTAGAACCGCTGCACGTTGAGGTGCGTGCATCCAGAGGTGGTTTTTTTTTTTTTTTTTCGGAAAATGTACGCGCAGCGTTCATATATAAGTTACTAATCGCAGCTTGTATGAGTTTCGTATATTCTAGAACCGCTGCACCTTGAGGTGCATGCATCCAGAGGTGTTTTTTTTTTTTTTTTCGGAAAATGTACGTGCAGCGTTCATATATAAGTTACTAATCGCAGCTTGTATGAGTTTCGTATATTCTAGAACCGCTGCACCTTGAGGTGCGTGCATCCAGAGGAGTTTTTTTTTTTTTTCAGAAAATGTACATGCAGCGTTCATATCTAAGTTACTAATCGCTGCTTGTATGCTTGTATGAGTTTCGTATATTCTAGAACCGCTGCACCTTGAGGTGCGTGCATCCAGAGGAGTTTTTTTTTTTTCGGAAAATGTACGTGCAGCGTTCATATATAAGTTACTAATCGCTGCTTGTATGAGTTTTGTATATTCTAGAAACCGCTGCACGTTGAGTTCCATACATCCAGAGGGTTTTTTTTTTTTTTCGGAAAATGTACGCCTAGCGTACATATGTAAGTTAATAACCGCATGTTTGTAAAAATTAAAATATCCGGAGGAAATATTGCTAAAAGTTTGTAAAAATAGAAAAATACGGAGGAAAATATTGCTAAAATGTAAAAATACAAAAATACAGAGGAAAATATTGCTAAATGCTTGTAAAAATGGAAATATCCGGAAGAAATATTGCTAAATAATTGTAAAAATCGTGAAGAAAATATTACTAAAACTTTGTAAATAGTCGAAAAAAATGAATAAAATCGATGTTTACTTTGTGAAGAAGCTTGCCGTAGGAAGCATGCGTTCTGATTGGGTAGAATTTGGAGGTTGGCGCGCATCAGTGCTTGGCATGCGTCAAAAAAATTAACATCTTACCTCTTGAAAATACTTTCTCCTTAAATGAAAAATGAGTTTTGACTACTTAAATGAAACTTTTTCCTTTCTAAAACATTCACACAAATTCCTCCTTCCCTACATTTGCCAGTTTCCTTGTATCTTGGTCACTTCTAACTTAAAAAGCTTACCAAAGAGGAAAAACATTTATTTAATTTGTTTCCCAATATTCTCCCATTTTATACATTTCTTTCAATGTATTTTTTAATATGATTATTTTTTCATGAATAAAATAAGTTGAAACTGGTGTGAAACACTAAAAACTAAAATAACTTCTTAAAACACCATCAAAACGTTAAAATGCGCTAGGCCTATAGTCTCTATAGGCTATAGTCTCATCATCAGGCGCAAAAAGACCTGTGTCTACTATGAAAGCAGCAGCAAGACGGCAGTCTTTCATAGTAGACGCACGTCTTTTTGTGCCTGATGAAGAAAGACTCAGATCTTTCGAAAGGTCTAGCGCAGAGCTGCCAACTGCTACAAAAAAATCGTAGTTACTACGATTTTGAGCCAAAAACTACGATGCTACGAAAATCTGTCTAAAACTACGATTTTCTTCAAAAAAAAAAGAAACGCGAATTTCGTCACAGGATCGCTCGAAAAAACGCGAATTTTGTCACATGATCACGCAAATTTCATCACAGGATCGCGCAAAGAAACGCGAATTTCGTGAAAGGATCGCGAAAAAACTGCATATTTTGTCAAAAAATCGCGAAAAACTATAAATTTCGTCAAAAGATCGTGAAAAAACGGCAAATTTTGTCAAAGGATCGCGAAAAAAGCACATTTCGTCAAAGTATCACGAAAAAACGGCAAATTTCGTCAAAGGATCGCGAAAAAACGGCAAATTTCGTCAAAGGAACGCGAAAAAACGGCAAATTTCGTCAAAGGATCGCGAAAAAACCACATATTTCGTCAAAAAATCGCGAAAAACTATAAATTTCGTCAAAAGATCGTGAAAAAAACGGCAAATTTTGTCAAAGGATCGCGAAAAAAACCACATATTTCGTCAAAGTATCACGAAAAAACTGCAAATTTTGTCAAAGGATCGCGAAAAAACTGCAAATTTTGTCAAAGGATCGTGAAAAAACAGCAAATTTCGTCAAAAGGATCGCGAAAAACTAAATTTTGTCAAAAGATCGTGAAAAAATGGCAACTTTTGTCAAAGGATCGCGAAAAAACCACATATTTCGTCAAAGGATCGCGAAAAAAACCACATATTTCGTCAAAGTATCACGAAAAAATGACAAATTTCGTCAAAGTATCGCGAAAAAGCGGCAAATTTCATCAAAGGATCGCGAAAAAACGGCAAATTTCGTCAAATGATCGTGAAAAAACTGCAAATTTCGTCAAAGGATCGCGAAAAAACAGCAAATTTCGTCAAAAGGATCGTGAAATAACAGCAAATTTCGTCAAAAGGATCGCGAAAAAACAGCAAATTTCGTCAAAAGGATCGTGAAATAACAGCAAATTTCGTCAAAAGGATCGTGAAAAAACGGCAAATTTCGTCAAAAGAATCGCGAAAAAATGGCAAATTTCGTCAAAAGATCACGAAAAAACAGCAAATTTCGTCAAAAGGATCGCGAAAAAACCGCATATTTCGTCAAAAAATCGCGAAAAACTATAAATTTCGTCAAAAGATCGTGAAAAAATGGCAAATTTTGTCAAAGGATCGCGAAAAAACCACATATTTCGTCAAAGGATCGCGAAAAAAACCACATATTTCGTCAAAATATCACGAAAAAATGACAAATTTCGTCAAAGTATCGCGAAAAAGCGGCAAATTTCATCAAAGGATCGCGAAAAAACGGCAAATTTCGTCAAATGATCGTGAAAAAACTGCAAATTTCGTCAAAGGATCGTGAAAAAACTGCAAATTTCGTCAAAGGATCGCGAAAAAACAGCAAATTTCGTCAAAAGGATCGTGAAATAACAGCAAATTTCGTCAAAAGGATCGTGAAAAAACGGCAAATTTCGTCAAAAGAATCGCGAAAAAATGGCAAATTTCGTCAAAAGGATCGCGAAAAGACGGCAAATTTCGTCAAAAGGATCGCAGAAAAATGACAAATTTCGTCAAAAGGATCGTGAAAAAACGGCAAATTTCGTCAAAAGAATCGCGAAAAAATGGCAAATTTCGTCAAAAGGATCGCGAAAAAACGGCAAATTTCGTCAAAAGGATCGCAGAAAAATGACAAATTTCGTCAAAAGATCGCAGAAAAATAACAGTTAGTGCCGGGAGTGGATTCCCCCTCCCCCCCTTGTTGTAACCTTTCAGAAAATTTGTTGTAAATATCAGAATTTTTTTTTTTTTTTTTTTTTTTTACTCAGAATCACCCCTGATGCATATACACATGCGTTTAATTGATTAGTATTTGTTCACTTAAACTTTGCAGCCACAAACCAACCAACCAACCTCCAGATAAATTTGAATTTGGTGTGCTTCTATTTCTCATTTTTAAAGGTTGGCAGGTCTGCTAGCGCATTTTAACGTTTTGATGGTGTTTTAAGAAGTTATTTTAGTTCTTATTTTTTCATGGGAATTTTTCAAATTTTTGCTCTGTAGAGCAATATGAGGCCTCTACAATATTTCTTTGGTTTAAATAGATATGTTTATAATTAGTTAGGTAAGTACAATTTTAAATTAAGATTTTTTTTAACGTTTTTTTTTTTTTTAAAATAAAACACACCCTTTTTTTGGATTGGGCAAAATTAAGCCAATCCTCCCTTCGTATCTTCTTGTCGTCTGTCCAAGAAGGCAGAAAAAAAAAGTTTCTAAAAGTAATTTCTCTTATTCTGTGTAACAGGCACATAGTACAGTTGACTTCCTCAAATCCACATATTGTTGCAGATGTAAACAATTGATGCTTACAGTTAAGTTGAAGGAACAAAATTCCAGATGGTGTTGAAATCAGTAGTGATCACAACTTTTTACAACTTTTTTTTTGTTAATCATGTTCTCTTTGCTATTACATCTGATTAATTACTAAATAAAATTTATTTACTTATTTTGATGTAAATTAGTGTATCTAAAGCAAAAATGTACCCTATTGTACCCTGAACCATATTCGCAAGTGTAAACTGTAACTGAATTGTTTGTTTTTCTTTCTTTCATTTCCCTGTTTTTCAATATTTATTTTTAGTTTTTCACTATTATGTACACATTTTAATATGTAATTATGGTTAATATGGCCAAACTTGAGCTTTCGCATGAAGAAAATATGAATTTTCTTCTGAAAATTTTCAAAATGGCACTAATATTAGTGCTGATCGCAATCTTTTTTTCCAAGACAATTTTTAATTAATCAAGAATTACTTTTACTAAATCGGCATAAACAAGAAATAGAATTTTGTTATTTTAAGATTCTGATGCAAGTTATTTTCATTATCTAATGTAAAAAATAACGTAACAGTAGCCACTTTGCATCTGTATTTAATTTCAGTTTTAATCTTTAAACAATTTTATTTTTATGCAATTTCTTACGTAATTTTGACTAATATGGCTGAATGAAACAAGAAGGGTTGATATTTCATCATTATTATATACAGTGGTAGGCAAAATTATAAGGACAATGCAAAAGTCACCAAATCTTGGCTACACTTGGCTGGAAAATTATGCAAATTTAATTACTGGAAACCAATGAAGAATATTTTTATAAGTTTTTATGGAAATATTAAATTTTTATTCATAAAATGTATTGTGAATTTATATAGCCATGTGATATGGACAAAATTATAAGAACAACTGTATTTGTGTGTTCTAAAAAGTATAATTTGCCTGTTTTTTGTTCTGCACACGGAACTCCCAGACAATATAAATACATAGTAAGCGTTTGGGATTGTCGTATTTTGTTTTTCAGTCATGCCGCTTAAGTACAAAGCTTTCGGAGTTTGAGAAAAGGAAAGTGGGGGCATTTCAAAGTTCAAGACTTTTTGTACGTCAAATTGCAACATTGCTTAATAGATAAAGAACGTTTATTTACAATTATCTTAAAAATCCCGGTACATATGGACATCAAAGACATACAGGTATGCCATTTTCTGTTTCTGTACAGGAGAAAAAAATGATAATAAGGCGAGCGTTTGCTCCAAAAAACAAACGTCAACAGAAATAAAACATGAATTGGAACTTAGAATGCAGTGCTCGAACTGTTCAATGTGTTTTACAAAAAGAAAAAAAGGTTCGCAATGGTAAATATATGCCACGACCGCCTCTTACAAAAGTTCATAAGAGGCTGGGGGTGGAGTTTGCCAAAAAATGCACTACTATGGGAAAAAAAGTGGGATGATGGTGTCTTTTCCAATAAGAAAAAGTTTAATTTGGATGGACCAGATGGTTTTCGCTACTTCTGGTATGATCTCCGTAGAGAAAAAGAAATTTTCTCAAAGCGTGCATTTGGAGGTGGCTCAGTAATGGTCTGGGGAGGTTTTGCAACTGATGGAACTACGGCAATAGTTTTTGAGCAGAGTAGAATGAATTCTGAGAGTTATATTGATGTATTGGGTGATAATCTTTCACCAGAAGCACCGTTAATAACGAGTTGAGACTATTTCTTCCAGCAGGACAATACCTCAATACACATTTCCCAAATTTCAAGATCATGTTTTGATACTAATTTCTTGAAACTACTTGATTAGCTGGCCAGAATCCCTGATCTGAATCCAATGGAAAATCTGTGGGATATTCTGGCACACACAAAGTATACAAAAATGGTATACAATATGAAAACAAGCAAGAGCTCATTTTCTCCATCGAAAAAGTCTCGTCAAAAATTCCCAAGAACTGTCGAACTCCATGATGTCAAGACTGATAAATGTTTGAGAAGAAGGGGAGGAATTATTAATTGTGTTTCAGGCAAAAACATTCATTGTCCTTATAATTTTGTCCAATTTGTACAATGACATATTTTGCATTTTCCAATGTTTTGCATTCTACAATGATTTCTAACATAGAAAAGCATTTTATATATAAATTTCACTTTGTTTAGTTCAGAAATAATATTTTTCTGTGCAATTTTCAACTGTTCTTATAATTCTGACCACCACTGTATGTTTAGTACTACATCATTAAATATTATATATACTTGACCTTTATTTTTAATTTCCTTAATTTTTATTGTTTTACATAATTATTTTAATACTTCACTTCAATTTTTCTACTGTGTATATTCTCGGTATTGGATTCCAAGAAAAGTCTAAACTCATCTGTAATACATATGTGAATGATGCAGCATGATATAAAATAGTGATCGTTGTACATATATAAAATAACAAAGCCACAGTGAAAAATACCTGATGTTTTGTATAATATTAACAACAAAATAAAGTTTTAAACTCAAAATAGTGCATATGTTTCTGAGGATGAGTTTTTTCTCATACAAAATGTGACTAGGTAATTGATAAGTAAAATTTTCTAGGTTTGAGTTTTTATGTTTGATGTCTTAAGTTAATATTTGCTTAATTATTGTGCTTATGTTTCATTCTAGATACCAAGACAATCACTTCGGTCATCTTCACAGTCAAATAAGGAGCATCAAAGTGACAAAGATCATTCCGATAAGGAGAAACCTCAAGGTGGTCTCAATCGTTCAAACAAAGAACAATTTAAGGATAGCCCAGATCACTTAAGTAAGAAGCATGATAGTAGTCTAAATCGTTTGAGTAAGGAGCCACATGAGAATAGCACAAATCCTTCAAGTAAAGAGCGTCGTCAGAAAAGCACTGATCGATTAAGTAAGGAGCGGCGTCAGAAAAGCACAGATCGGTCTAGTAAGGAATGGCATGAGAAAAGCACAGATCGCTCTAGTAAGAAGCAGCGTGAGAAAAGCATAGATCAGTCTAGTAAGAAGCAGCGTGAGAAAAGCATAGATCAGTCTAGTAAGAAGCAGCGTGAGAAAAGCATAGATCAGTCTAGTAAGAAGCAGCGTGAGAAAAGCATAGATCAGTCTAGTAAGAAGCAGCGTGAGAAAAGCATAGATCAGTCTAGTAAGGAGCAGCATGAGAAAAGCATAGATCAGTCTAGTAAGGAGCAGTGTGAGAAAAGCACAGATCGATCTAGTAAGGAGCGGAGTCACAAAAGTGCAGATCGGTCAAATAAAGAGCAAAGTCACAAAAGTGCAGATCAGTCAAGTAAAGAGCGAAGTCACAAAAGTGCAGATCGGTCAAGTAAAGAGCGAAATCACAAAAGTGCAGATCGGTCAAGTAAAGAGCGAAGTCACAAAAGCACAGATAGGTCAAGTAAGGAGCAGAATCAGAAGAGCACCGATCAGTCAAGTAAGGAGGAGAATAAAAAAAGTGCAGATCGGTCAAGTACGGAGCAGAGTCCGAAAAGTGCAGATCGATTAAATAAAGAGCAGAGTCAGAAAAGTGCAGATCTGTCAAGTAAAGAGCGGAGTCAGAAAAGTACAGATCGGTCACATAAAGAGCAGAGTCAGAAAAATGCAGATCGGTCAAGTAAGGAGCAAAGTCAGAAAAGTACAGATAAGTCTAAAGAGCAAAATCAAAATAGCACAGGTCGGTCACGTAAGGAGCAGCATGAGAATAGTATAGCTCATTCAAGTAAGGAACCGCTTCAGAGTAACTCAGGCGATTTAGGTAAAGAACAGTCTCAGAGTAGCCCAGATAATTCAAATAAAGTGGACCTTCAGAGTAGCTCAGATCGTTCAAAGAAGATCCGAAATCAGAGTAACTCAGATCATTCAAAGAAGATGCGAAATCAGAGTAGCTCAGATCGTTCAAAGAGGAAACGGCCTCACAGTTACCCAGATCGTTTAAGTGAAGAACATCAAAGTAGCCTAGATCGTTCGTGCAAGAAACAGCATCAAAATAGCTTGAATCTCTCAGGCGAGTTCCAGAGTAGCCCAGCAAGCAAAAAACAGCATCTGAGTAGCCCGGATCAGTCAAGCAAAAAACAGCATGAAAGTAGTTCAGATCACTCTAATAAGAAACTGCAACAGAATGGTTTGGATCTTTCAGATGAGTTACAGAGTAGTCAAGATCATTCAACCAAGAAACCGCATCAGAGTAGCCCAGATCGTTCTAGCAAAACACCGCATCAGAGTAGCCCAGATCGTTCAAACAAAACACCGCATCAGAGTAGTCCAGATCGTTCAAGCAAGAAGCAGCATCAGAGTAGGTTAGATCGCTCAAACAAGGAACAACATGAAGGTAGCTCAGATCGCTCAAAGAAGGAGAGACATAGGAGTAACTCTGATTGTTTAACCAATGAAAAGCATGACATTAGTTCAGATCATTCTAATAAGGAGCTGTATCAGAATGGTTTCAATCACTCAGACCAATCAGATACTGAAGAGTATTCATGCAGCCCAGATCGTGCTACTTTAGCTGCACGCCATTTAATACCCACAGCAACCATGCCAATTGTCCTGTGTGAGAATTTGAAGTTGCTGCCTGACAATTCTCAGCCTCAAACAGGTAAAGCTTAATTCTTTGTCTAAGTATAAAATTTGTAATTTATAATTAGGAACTTTCTGATTATTAGGATTATAAAGTTAGATTACAGGAGAGTTAATACTTGAATCAGGGTTTCTCCCCCCCCCCCCCCCCATTTTGTGAAAATGCAACAAAAGATCAAATCCAATTACTCAGGCTTTAATCCTGAAAAGAAAAAGAATTGGATTCTTAGGGAAGATAAATTTAATCCTAATGGATTCTTTATCCTTTCACCACTAGGCCCTTGTTTTTCTGTACCTAGAAATCATGTTAAAATAGCCATAAACAAAAATATATTCAACAGAATTCTGTTTTGAATAGGGGTGTACCGAGTAGCCAAGTACAGAGTACTCGGCCGAGTACCGAGTAGTTGTGTGTAAGAAAGAACTATTGATGCGTACATGAAGTGAGCTTAAAAATAACATGTCTGTGTGTGTAGATATATATATAAACATACTTCTTGAGCATGTATTCATATACATTTAATTTTACAAAAAAATTCAAATTAACTAATTAAATTTGAAATTTAATTATGTGCCTATTAAAGACTATTTTTAAAAATTTAAAAAATTTAAAACAGTACCACTATTTTTAAAAGATAGAAAAAAAATTAATAAATAAAAGTAAAATTAGCCAATGTGAAATTAAAACCCATTCTTCAATTTGTCTAACTCACTCGGATACCTGAAATCCGTCTGTCAAAAATGGTTATTGGTTACTGTAATTTTGAATAATACAAATTGTCATTGAATAATGCAAAAAGCTGATGTTAAAAGTGTTTCTTGCACTATTCACAATGTGCAACTTATAATAAAACCGGGTTTATCTACCCTACATGCTTTCTGACATGTTAGTTATAGCTAAACATCGATGGACATTTTAACCACTTTGTAGCTGCATGTTCAAATTTTAAAAAAGTTCAGTCACATTTGTCTGAATCCAAAAAAATTAATCATTACAGTAATTAACCATAAGATGAAACTCAAAGTATAATATGTTGAAAATATTGCATGAATTAAAGCAGCCTCTTTGCCTTTATGCTACTGAAAGTAAGATAAAAAAAATTTAACTCTAGTTCAGTAACAATTACTGGAAAGTGTAATGAAACTGTTATTGCCATTCTGAGTAACATTGAAAAGTTCAAATGAAAGTTCCAATCATTTTGGTTGTGGTATAATGAAAGGGACATTAAAAAGTGAACTATTAAAACTAAATTTTGAATTGCTTTGGTTTTTCTTAACTTTTCTGTATTTTGTAAACATATTTCTATATACTAAGTAATTAGTTTTTATGAATAATTGCATATATTATATATTTTTATATTCAAATAACTTTTACAGGTCGATTATAAATTCCTTTGGCTTCAAAAATGATAATAATGTTTAAAAATGAAATTCTTACAACTACTCGGTATTGTACTCGGTACTCGGCCCAAAATTTAGCCGAGTACCGAGTACTCGGCAAATTGGCCGAGTACCGAGTAAATACCGAGTACTCGGTACGGCCCTAGTTTTGAACCATACATAGAATGAGAGGATATAAAAGATATAGCATCAAACTGCAATTAAAAAATATGTATATCAGATACACACACACACACTCCCCTAAAAAATACAAACCTCTCTCGTGGGATCATTGTTATAAAACGTGTTGTATAACACCTGGGATCCCATTATACGTTTTATAACACCTGGGATCCCATTATTAAGTTTAATCATTTCAACATCAGCCCTGAGATAAGTAGGGAGTAACAAGACTGTTTTCCTTACCTTGCGGTCGTAGAAATGGTTAAAGTCCTATTTTATGTAATAAATTAATTAATAAGAAACAGCAGTGTGCACAGTTAAATGATTTTTTTCTTTTTCAGCTTCTGCACCTAAAAAGATAAAAAAGAAATTGGAAGTTAAAAAAGTAAAGAAAAGAACCTATGTACCTTTGGAAAAGTTTCTAGATGATAATGATGACGTAAGATTTTAGAATTTCTCAATTTGTTTTTTTGAGAAATGGTTATACAGTAATCCTTCAACATTCATGAGTTTTGATTATTCATGAAAATGCAGAAAAAATTAACATTTCGCGAGAATCTGACTTTATTATTCGCTATTTTATTATTATCTCTTTCTTTTTCAGAATTTTTGGTTTTAAAGATTATTTCTCCTGTGTTTACTTAGTATCTATTTACAAATTAATTCCCAGTTCTCAACTGAAAAAGGAGCGAGTGCTGTAGGAAAGCAAAATAATTAAAACATCAGAATACTCATTGCAATGAGGGTATTAAAAGTGGTAACATAACACCATCTGCAATCCATTCATTTAAAATGTGCAGGTTCTCGTAGAGATAAAACTGAAGCTGCACTTAGATAGAAAATAAATACATTCTGAAGCATTTAGCTGTATTTTAATATTGTATTTTATGTTAATATTGTATTGCATACTGACGACCCACTAATACATTATCATCTCTCTGCGAATAGAGAGAATTGAAATTATATGAAATCCTATGCTTTTGTAGCTGTAATTATTTCTCCAGTCAGTTAGTTTCAATATCTTCAATAAATAAATATCATATTTATGAATATGTGTGTACATTCACCTTCTACATATATGTTATGTTAAGACATGTATCCTTTTGTTCTTTAAAATGCTGTGTCACTTATAGAACGTAATGCCTTTTTTAGAGCAGAGAGATAGCCTCAATGCTCTTGAGATTTTCTTCGAACGTAACCTTCGCGAATGTTGAGGGATTACTGTATTCTGAATATTTATATTTAAATTTGCTAAGTTAAAATCAGAAAGGACTGGGCCGACAATTACATTTTAAGCAGATTTTCATCTCATCAGGTTTATTGTCTGTTACAATTATATTGTATTCTTTTTTAAAGGACTTTGAAAATTGTCTGTTTAAAACCCTTACTGATTCAGTGTGCCCGATCTGGGCACACTTAAAGTATTTCCTCTGCCTCTATAGACACTGAAAATAATCAATAAGTATCTGAAAAACTGGTCTAATGGCTAGTTTTAACCTTTTTTATGATTACTATATGGCAGCACCACATAAGCAGATCAATAATTTTGAGATGTATTCAGTTTTTAAATTCCCTGATTTTTGAAAAAAATGTTTTGATTTTTTTTTAAGATAGAATTTTTTTTAATTAATATTTTTTATGTAATTTTGTTGTTTGTATGCTAATAATCTGTCTATTCTTTTAACATTGGAAGATTGCCTAAAATCAAGCCTTGAATGTGTGGTGATCCCATGCTTTGGGCTCACTGCCTTACGAGTTTTCCCATAAGAGCTTTTGTCAAAGGAAAGTGAGTCACAGAATCTGATCTCACATTTCATTTGAGAAGGGAGACTACCAGCCCAGCTGTGTTTACTTTTTCTGTTTTTATGCTTTTTCCTTTTTTAAGTGGGGTGTAAACATCTAAGGAATTGAAAGTTTATCTGAAGGCATGGGGTAGTTTTATCACTTAGCTGTTCGATTTTCATTAAGATCAGATTTTTTTTTCTCTCTCTCTCTCGCTTTCATCATGTAGAGTTGGTTAGCTTTAATAGTTTGGATTTCTGTAGATTTTTATTTGTGTGTAATAGTTAATTTTGTTTCTAGTCATAGCCAAAATTTATCTTTTATCCATATATATTCAAGAAGCTCATGTAATCAATTCTTTTTTCCTATTTTGGGAGGTGGTGTAGAGTTGTAGGTTTCCCCATGATACACCCTGGGTAATGCTAAGTTTGGCACGGAGATCAAATTCTACTGTTTTGAAAAAATCATATGCAAAATATTTTACTGTAATACATGCTTCACAGCAATACTTGCCTCACCGTGCTTATCAAGACTCCTCTGACTCAGTGAGTCCGCTTTGGGCACACCCACGAAATTAAAACTGTTTGTGCAATCTTTACAAAATTTTATCTGTGTACTCCTCTAGGGCTAAACAGACTGCCTGCAAATTATTTTGTTAAAATTCCAACTTTAAAGAGTAGTGTGCCATAAAGAGTTAAATTAGAATTCTGTTTTAAATAGTTGTTTCTGCAAGGTCTACTGCATGCATGTATAAACTTACTGACTTATTGGAAAGAAAAGTGCATAAAATGAATGGATATCACACAACTTTTAGTTTTGACACTAGATGGCAGTATCGACTCAATTATTATGCATGGGATTACTGTATTCTGAATATGTGGCCAGTCTGGGCACACTTAAAATATTCCCTCTGCCTCTGTAGACACTGAAAATAATCAATAAGTATCTAGAAAACTAGTCTAATGGCTAGTTATAATCTTTTTTATGAATACTAGATTTCAGCACCACATAAGCAGATCAATAATTTTGAGATGTATTCAGTTTTTAAAAACCCTGATTTTTGAAAGAAAAATGTTTGATTTTTTTTATTATTTTTCAAGATAGAAAATTTTTGTATTAATATTTTTTATGTCATTTTGTTATTTGTATGCTAATAATCTGTCTATTCTTTTAACATTGAAAGATTGGCTAAAATCAAGCCTTGAATGTGATCCCGTGCTGGACTCACTGTGCCCAGACATGTATAAAACCAAAAACTTTCTGTGCACATAAATATTGAGTCAAAAACTTTCTGCAAAATAATTTAATGTTTAATAAAATTACGTGTTGTATTATTTTGACGATATAAATTAAAAACAGTAGTTTAAAATAATTACCATTTAAAATTAATATTAATTAAAGAATAATTATTTTGGTTAAAAATATTAATAAAGCTAAAAATTCATGATAGGAAGAGCTGAATTCTTATCTTTGTCAATGCATTTAGAAACAACACAGTCCTTAATATTTTGACCTCTTCGCAAGCGTCTGTAATATCACAACAATGTTTTGCATCTTTAAATTTTGAATTGTGCGCAAACAGTGACTAAAAGTTCCGAATTTTGCAGAAAATTTTCTGCACATGACGTGCACGCGTGCGTCTATATTATATAACTCTGACTGTGCCTTATGAGTTTTCCCATAAGAGCTTTTGTCCAACAACAACAAAAAAACATTCAACTTGCTCTTGCACTCTTAGTTAGTGTGTTTGGATATATTTCTAAGCGGGTACTACTTTTTGCTTGTGTATTCTACGAAAAATATGTATTTGCTGAGTGTGAGTGGTGTTTCTCCTTCACATAATAAATACAAATATTTTGAAGATGAAGACAATGATAGCAAATCTGATTATTCCATAGATTTAGAGAGTAATGACGATAGTGAAAGACTCATGGGGAAAGTCAATCGCTTGAAAGCGAAAGTGAAGTTTCCACTGATGATGGAACAATTGAAAATGCTCATAAATGGATGAAAATAAATATGAACAACATTCCTAAAGCTCTGCCAAGATTCCCATTTTCAAGCGATCCCAAAGCGGATGTAAGTAAACAAGACGGACCTTTGACATTTTTTAGTCTTTTTGTGAACAAAGACTTAGAATTTGATTGTGAACGAGACTAATAGATATGCTTCTCAATTTCTTAGTGTTAAGACAAAGAAATGTAAATTTTCGAGTCTGACAAGTATTGACAAAATAATGTTATTTCTTGTACTTATGTTTTTGCAATGCACAGTAAAAAAGCCAGAATAGCATTTGTATTGGTCGAAAAGGCAATCTATAAACATGCCACAGTATAGGTGAAAATTAGTGGTCTTCACTCACCATGTGTTGATTAAAGTTTAAAAGTGGCGATTAAAAAAAATTAGCCATCGATCGCCACCCTAGTCACCAATCGCCAAGTGGCGATTAAACTGTTATCGATTGCCAAGTGAAATACATTATTTTTCATGGAAATATGCATCTCTACATTGATTACATTTAATTAGAGAACTGGTTAATTCTTTTTCCTATCAGATACAGATTTCAACAACTTGGCTGTATTTTCAATATTTCAGCTTTTTTTCATGTGCTTACTCTTTGGTTGGATTTTTTTTTCAAGAAATACAGTTTTATTTTGCAAAATATATTCAGCAGCTTTGATTCCACATGCATTTCAAGTAATTTATTCCTTTTATCCGCAAGCAGATTTTAAGGACATTTCAGTATCTTCAATATTTCGACTCCAGTTGGATTATTTTTCTTCAAGAGATACTGTTTAATCATGCGAAATACACTCATAGTATAGGTATAAAACTCTTATAGAAAAATATGTTTATATACAACAATTATAATTTATCTAGATGTCAAGAAAGTTTGAAACATAATAGTCGCCACTAATGTGACTGATTGTACCGCCCACTGGCTACTAAGTATACGCCACAGTTTTCTAAAATTATGGCCCATGATTGTTTTTATTGATTGATGCAAAACCTTCATTTTATTGATAATAAAACATTTGATCCGTCAACGCATCCTTGTCCCAAACTTTGGAAAATGTATGATGTTATTAAGCATATTAAGAAAAAGTTTTGTGCACTACTAAATCCCAAAGAACAACTAAGTGTTGATGAATCACTAATGTTGTGTAAGAGTCGCTTATCATGAAAACAATATATTCCTTTGAATTGTTCCTGATTCGAGATAAAATTTTTCATGTGAAGCCTTTTCAGGTTATATATAGATCCCATTTCACACATCATTAAACATACCTTGTAAACATGATCAAAGTATAATTTGGTCATGCCCTATTTTGCACAACCTCTTGTGAAAACCATTTGGTGTATCTCCTTTCAGTCCTTCTTTGTAACTCTGAGATTTTCAGTTCCAGTTTCACTGAAACTTTCTGCTAAATGTTGTAGAATTGATTAGGTGTGTCACTCTGATTATTTTTGTTTGGGAACTGATATTTTGTTAACTTAATTTATTGAATATTTATAATTTTCATTAACCCTCTCGTCACCCTGGGCCTCATATGAGGCTCCTACTTCGAATTGCAATATTTGAAAGAAAAAAATTATTAATTCCAGCACCTAATAGTGATAGCATATGTCGATATATTTATTATTATGGCGTTACTTATGTTTCAGCATTTAATAATAATAATATTAATAAAAGTTTTACTAATTATTAGTAAACCGTTGGCGTTTCTTTTAATTTAAACATATGTTTCACCCTTTAAATTTAAATTAGGGACTCGTTTTCCGAATTAGTAATTTATGATAAAAGATAAAAAATACTACTAAATTTTTTATGTTTGTTTAATCTGGTTGTAATACGACATTTTCCAAACGTCTTAAAAAATTCTTCCTTAGACTATTTTCATAGGAAAAACACTCAACATAACTACATTCGTTAGATTACTGTAAAGAACACATTCGTTAAATTTCAGTTAACTGTAACCTCTGTGATTTCGTTAGCTATTTTTAATTTTGTTGGCGTAAAAGTAATTTTTCCCAAAATTGGAAAAAAAAAAATCTGTGCCGAGAGGGTTAAAAAATGTCAAAGTAATCGGTATTTAACTGTGACTGATGTTATAAAGAATTTGATCCTGATTTGACAAAATGGATAGAACCTGGTGCTAAAAGTGTGTATCTTCAAAATGTTTAGCATGTAAAAAGTTCAACAATTTGTAAATTTTGCAAAAAAAAATTTGTAACAAATCAGTAATATTTGCCTCAGAATAAGTTGTGAAAGTTTCACTTTCAAATTGACAACTGTTAAGAGTTTTTGTGTGTAACACCACAAAATCTCGATACCTGGAATTTTTCTTTTATTGGTATAGAGAACCTGGAAAAGTCAGGGAAATTCATTGCTGATCTGGAATAGACACCTTGGAAAACAATCCAATAGTCCTAGCATTAAATGCAACTATTTCTTTATTCAAATATAACATAACCAGTGGGCCCATGCGAGGATTTTGCACTATTATCTAATATTTTTTTTATCAGTATGTAATATTTATTAGATGCAGGTTTAAACTTCTAAAGAAAAAGTGAGGACAAAAATATCTGCAAACAACATTTAGTTTTTAGTCAAGCCAGAATATCATCTAATTTATTCCATTAAAGTTACAGTAAAAACAGATCCAAAATTGCAAAAGACACACGCGAGAAAAAAAAAAAAAAAAAATTAACAATCGTATTTTAACTGCATTATACAATGACGTCATCCGCTTCGAGAAAAACATGGGACATAGAAATATAAATCTAAACATTTCAGCTTTGCTTTTTAATCATAAATATAAAATAAACCCATGCGGTGTTTTTTATAATCATTGCTGAGCATCGTATAATGTGGTATTTTATTTTTTTGGCAACAGTGATTTGAGGAAAACCTTTCATTTCTTTCATTAAATCAATGCCGATTTAATTTTTAATTATCAGCAAACTTTAATCAAAAACATGTTTTAACGAAATGTTAAGTGTGTTATGTCAGAAGCCTGTTGAAAATCCTTTCATATGCTATTTCATTCATCGTTCTGAGTTTCATATTTTCTTAGAAAAAGGGATGTTGACAGGAGAAATAATATATATGATTAATATAATTCCTTAAAAGAGGTAACAAGGTTTAGTTAAAATAAATGAACCCAGCTCATTTCCACCATCTTGCTACAGCAATACAAAGTAATTTAGTAATTAAGTAGTTACACCTGTCAATCACCTCTAAGTTGACTTCCCTTTAACCAATGGCTGATAAAAGTGACCTTAAAGATTCTGCACCTAAAATTCTGCATACTTTGTTTAAAAGAATGGTAATGGACTCTATTCTATGTTTGGGTTTGAAACTATGATTTTGAAAATATATCCTCAAAGCATGTCACTCAACATCAGAAAATGTGGTCCGTTACTGCTCTATGGCATGCTACCTTGCATTGCAAAACAAATCATTGCATAATTAAGGGGATTCTTCACTCACTTGGAAACACTCACTGGCTAATGTTAAATCTATGGGCAGATTGTTTTCGAATTTCTCATTTAAATTTGAATATTTTTAAATGATTTTGTTTGCATATAAGATAGCTGAGGCCGATCCCTAATATGGCTATTTTTTACTTTTTCGATTTCAGTTGTAGATTTTTTTTAATAAAGGTACTTTCACCTTTAAAACCTTTTCTGAAAGTGAAAGTACTTATTAAAAATATCTGCAACTGAAACCAAAAAAGTAGAAAATAGCCATATTAGGGATTGACCTCAGCTATCCCATGCAAAAAAAAAAATAATCATTTAAAAAATATTCAAATTAAAAAGAGAAATTCGAAAACAACCTGCCCATAGGTTTATTCCCCGGGTGTTTTCAAGTGAGTGAAGAATCCCCTTGAGGCCTACAATATTGGAAATGTTCCTGCAAAGATAAAGTGTTTAATATATACACCCCAGAGCCCTTAACACATAAAAATAGAAACAGTATTGCTAACATGGTTGCAAAAATGAATGAGAAAATATGATATAACATAAAATTATAAAATTGCAACCATAAAATGTAGTTTAGCATCCAGAAAAAAAATTGTAGGAGTCATTTGACACCTTACTTAAGTTCCCAATTTCTAACCCTGCCGAGCTACTATGTACAAAAATTGTTAATATTTTTATGTTAGCCGGTGCAGGTGATAAATCACAAAAATTGTTCCTATTACCATCATTCATATTGCATTCATTTCATTACAAAAAAAACAAAAAAAAAAAAACAATAAGAAATAATACTAAAAACAAGACCATCAGAACATTGTTCTTGATTAAATAAAGAAAAAATAAATGTTGCTATTAGCAAGATTTGCACACCTGACGACAAATACAAAAAAGTACCAAATAGTTTGTTATAGTGTACTTTAATACCTCTTAAAGATTGTAATTTTAGTATTGAAACATATTCTGCAAAATTATAGACTATGAATACTCATTTGTTCTTATTACAGGCTGATCCTGCTACCCGAAAAGTTTTGTACAAGATTGAAAACACTCCAAGTAAGAAAATATTTTTTTGTCTTTCAGTGTTAACAATTTTTTTTTTCCATAAACCAGGTTTATTTTTTGATATGACAAGCATAAAAAAACATTTTAAACTGTCAGAAACTGGTTTAAGCCATCAAAAACCTAGGTTGAAGCTGAGAAAATTGAAAAAGAGAAAAGAGTGGAAACTTGAATTTTCTAACATATTTTCTTCATTGCATTAAATAAGTAATTTCCGGTGTATAAGCCGCGGGTAAATTAAGTGTGTTTCAAACCAGAATTATTTTTATAGAAATAAATGCAAATAAGTTCCAAGATGTAACATGTTACACTTCATTAAAAACAATTTCCGGTCCGAAACCGATTTATTTGAGCCGTGGCTTATACACCCGAAATTATGGTAGTATTAATTACAAGGCACCAAGACCTTCAGTCTTCGGTCTTGTAGAGATTTTGACTGATAGTAAATTATACTTTATATATTTAAATAGCAATTTTACAAGCAAAAATTTAATCACTTTCTTTTACTATAAAATATCAATGTTTAACTATATGCAATCAAGTACAAATTTTCTAGCTCATCTGTATTTGATTATATCTAATTCCTCCAGTCTTGGTTTGAATGGACTTCTTTCACCCATGTATTAATAACATTATTGCCAGCTATAGATTGATACCTTTATATAAATTTAGTAAAACAAGTTCTGAAATTTATTCATTTTCAAATTAAAATAGAACTAATTTCTTATAAACAACCATAAAACATGCTTTTGATTATAATCTAAATTGTAAAACATAAATCAATGCCAGCACCTTAAATTGTATGTACCAGAGGATCTTTTTTGAAAGCAGAAATTCATTGATGAACACTTAAAGTTTTTGCCACCTATCTGCAATTGAGTTATTAAGCAGAAAAGTAATAATAATGATTCACTGTCATTCTCCTGAAGAAGTTTGTATTCAGGGTTGTAGTGGGTAGCTGCCCGGGTACTTGCCAAGCTACCCACCCGGGCTGGGTTTTTTACAACCATAAGGGTTGTAGTGGGTAGCTGCCAGATTATCCACTCAGGGTTTTTTTTACCCGGGGTTTTTACAATCCTGGTTGTATTAACCCCTTGTATCTGTGTTGCATATCTGCAACATACACAAAAAATCCATGTTACTTGTACAACAGGCTTTAAAAGATTTTTTTTTTATTGTTGCTATCTCCCAACACAGCAGTTAATATACATTGTTCATAGAATTCTCAACAGATGGCGATACTGGGGTGTTTTGTTTATTATTTGAGCAGTTTTGCATTATTGCTAAACTAACTTCAGAAATTTTATAAAAATAAAAAAGGCTGGAGACGTCCAAAAATAGATTTTTAGCAAAGGTAGTTCATATACTTGACAATTTTATATTAGAAAATTGAAAATATTTACAAAAAGTATGTAATTTTTTGTTTATTAAAGATGTGAAAAAAATTACCTTTTTAGTCAATTTTTTATTTTATGTTTTAAATTTATTTTTTAATTATTTTTTACATACTTAAAATGGTGTATTCCAACATCGGCATAAATATTTTTCTAATTGGAGTTCTTGAGTCACAAATGATCTATTTCTGTGGCAGGTCTAGATCCTGCCTTTTTGATTTTTAATATTCTTAAAAATGCTATTTTTAGGAATTATGCATTATCACTTGTACAAAATTATTTTTTAAAGTTATATCTGAAATAACGTAAAAAAAATCATATTTTATAAAATAGTAATACTAAGAAAGAGAGACAAGTCTCCTTTTGTAAATAAATTTAAACTAAACAAAACCTGAAGTAGAACATTTCTAATGTAAATGGAATTTAAGATCACAGTATGGAACTTTTCATCATAATCTCTTAATAAAACTATCAAAATCCCGTGACGATACTGTATATTTCCTTTTTGGAGACAGAGGCTAGAAATAGGTTAGCTGCTGGTATCTCCATTTTAAAGTGAACAGATTTGATGAGGGATGGAACCAGTCTGCATCGATCAGGTCTGTAGGCTTCAAACTGCCCACCCTCTAATAAATAGGAGAAATGGTAGGGGAATCACTGCCGATTTCATATGTTTCTGAACAAAAATTAATTCAGAAATTGTCAGAAAGTAGCTCTTTTTGGATTTGAGAACCCCTATTTCATAGGGGTTCCTTAGAGCCTTTAAAAAACACTGTATTTTAAGGCTCTGTATTTTAAAATATTTGGATAAATATTTGTGTAGTATTCTTTAAAAAGAATTTTAATAAGTTATTAATAAAGTTAATTTTAATAAAGAATTCTAGTAAGTATTTTAATAAAGATAATGTGAATTAGGAAGATAGGGTGCGTTATACAGAATTTTGCACCATATAGATCACATTTCACACATCATTACACTTACCTTGTAAACATGGCCACATATGTCTGAAGCATATCAAAATACAGTAGAGTATTTTTATATTGCATTCCTTGTTACCAGGAGTTGTGCAGATTATAAATTTTTGCATAATATAGATCATTCCACACAATGTTAAATTTACTTTATAAACATGGTCGAAATATGCTTGGACCAAATCATTCATTCTATTACTCTTTTTCAAAAACTGTTATTGTAAAAATAGCAATTTTTTCATTAAAAAGCTCTGAATTAAGGAGATAATAATGAACTAATGTATCAAATTTAGTCATCTAGAGCGTAACAATTTTTTGCAGTGTGTTCATGCAAGTGCTTCTTAACTGCAAAGTTAATTGTTTACGTGTAAGAAGTTGGGCATTATATAGATAATTGCATTATAGAATCGTGTTATAAAGATCTTCTACTGTATTTTGCCTATATACTTCATGGCCTAGCCAATGGTCAGTAGATTTTTCAACAGTCTTTAAAAGTTATAGGGTGTATTAGAAAATATATTAAACTTTTATGTTTTTATTTATTGGCCATATATAGCATTTCTTCTAATTGCTGTAATATAACTATTGTTACTAAGTTCAATTGCAACTAATGAAAGAGTTAGGCTGTGCTACTTCCACCCTCCTTTTACTGTCGTGAGATCAAGATAGGCTGGTTTCCACGGGCTTTGTGCTCATGGCTGAAAGGCAGGGAAAATCAGTGAGTGTCGCGGCTCATCTCTTTCGTAGGCTGTGGCTATTCTACAATAAACTCTCCTTTGTTGTTTATCTTAATTTTATACACACATTTTATAAAAATGTTACTACAAAAATGCCTTGTCATAATAAATTATATTCAGAGTCACATAAACTTTCTAAACTAAAGGTCAAAGACAATTACTGAAGAATGCCTATCAGGGGCATAATGCCCACATGTACTTCACATTTAGATGAGAACAGGCTATAGAGATGACATCAGAAGTTTCAGAAATGTAAAAGTTCTCTCGCAGCAGGCTGCGGTGGAATGATGCTGATGTAGGAGCAATCTGGATGTGCACTTTGATGCTTTGATTGGTGTCGGAATGGTGAGCATAGGGGGGGGGGGGGGAGACCCCATCAAAGCCAAACATTTTTTTTTAATATAGCAATTTAGCAATTTGACTATGTTTTCTTGCTAACTAAAGAAAAAAATCCTTGGCTGATAAGATTTTCTGTATATTCCCCATCCCTGTGTGTCATGAGTGTGTGGACAGTAAGTGTTGGATTTGGGTGTCACTGCTTTCACATTTTGGTCACAATGCTAAGATTCATCTTGCAATTCAGGATAACAGATCTTTGTTTAAAGTATATGACCAATCGTATTGTTAACAATCTTTGTAAGATGATTACTGGTAGAAAGTCAACCATTTATATTATTGTAAACCAAAAGATTCTTATTTTTTTTTTTGTATATATAACTTTTCTTTATAGAATAAAAAACAAACTTTTGATTATGTAAGCTAGGATGAAGTTTTGATAGAATAGATTCATCAGATTGCAAACTGAGAATATGCCTCTTAGTAGTTTGACCTAACAGGTACAAAAAAATTTATTAGCCCGAGTCCGGCCGACTGAATATTTATAAAACATGCCTATATTTCTGAAGCAACATTGTCCTACAATTAAAATTATTAAAAAAACACTTACTTATGCATAGAGTTTATTTTCAGATTATATTGAAAATGTATGGAATACAAAATATGAACAATATTAATCACCACTTGGACAATTACATACATGAACATTGTTTAAAAAATGACTTAGAAAATTACATTCAAATGAAGCTTCAGTTAGAGAAGAAAAAAACTGCTGCAGACAGGTTCCATTCTTAGCAGGTACATAGTCTGTTGTATATGTACTACAGTGGAACTCCAGTTATACGTTTTGCCCGGGACCGGACAAACGAAACGTATAACTCAGTAATACGTACAACTCAATTAATGGTTTACTGGAACAATTTTTAAAATATATCGTGAAAACTTTGATCCGCTGAGGTGTTTGCTACCTTTTATATTGAAAACAGAAGTTTCCTAAGTAGTACTGCACCCATGACATAAATTTTTGGAAATGGAAATGAGGAGAAAAAAAGTACATAAGAGAAGTACACACGAACTTATTTTATCTTAAAAGCTTTATTAAAATTATTTTTAATACACATAGAGTACTTAAAAGAAATCGTTGGAATCGCCTTGGCATATAAATTATTTATCAAAAGACATTTCAGTAGTGGATTGAATCTTGTTGAAATATCACTAATCTTCGGTTGTTGTTGTTGTTTTTTTTTTTCGGCAGAGCCGACACTAAACAGCAAACTTTGCATTTCTGTTATTAATCCAGCTGCCTTATGGTTATTGCTTTTACTACTGACGAACCGATTTACTACGTCAAAAGCTTTCACATCAGCTCTGAAGTTTGAGTGGGATCTTTCAAATTAGACTCCTCGGCCGCGTCGTCAGTGTTTCCGGTTTCAGAATGGATAAATGAAAAATAAATTCGTCCAGGGACGCAAAAACGTAACGTATAACTGAGGGAAATCTGTAATTCAAAATGTATAACTCAACTAATTTTTAATGGCAAGTGGTCGGGACCTCTGAATTGAAATGTATAACTGAGGGAAACTTACAACTCAGGTAACGTATATCTGGAGTTCCATTGTATATTATTTTCGCAAGGATTAATACATTCATGTTGCACTATTCAAGACATTTTTCTGTTTAAGAATTGCAAGTTTTAGTATACCTTTTTTTTTGCAAAAATTGTTGTGCTGTACCTCATTTTACTGACATTTGCGAAGGCCAGGCTGGCCTGGGCCAATCATTTCATACAGGATTGGGTCTGAAAATTACGGCCCATGCAGACTTCTAAGAAGTTTGGCTCGGCCCAAGCCTGCAGAAGAAAAAAAAAGCTCAATCCTGAAAAGTGTGAAGAGCAGACCCAGCCTGCCTGAGTCTTGTTAATGAAAATTGGCCCGCGCCCAGTATAGACCTCTAGTTCAAGTCCTAAGCTAAGTGAGAATATTCTGTAAAACAATGAGGATGAATAATTTTGTACATATCCAACTGGTTGTCTATAAAAATATAGGAAGTCAGCATGGATTTGCCATATCTGAATATGCAGAGGGAAAGGCAGTATTGATGATAAAGCTAGTTACTTTTTGGATTTGAAATTGAAGATGGAAACACATAGTTTATATGCCTTCCATATTTAAATTTCAAACTGTATGAATTATGCATGATCTTATTTTCAAAATTCCTTCAAGTCAACCTGAAATATTTACCTACTGCTACCACCAAAAAATAAAAAATAATGCTTTTATGTAATGAAGAAAAAAGTCTTTGAATACCTCTAATATCAGTTTTATCTTTTATGAAAAAATATTAATATATATATGTAAGATATCGCCTCTGTATAACGGGCGCACCTCGATATAACGAACGCACATCGATCTGTCTGTAACGAGCGGTCGATCACCGCTATCACACATCCCAGTAATAGGTATAACGTCGTTGATGTAGTCGTGCGAATGTAAGAAAAATCAGCAGGCATTTTCCTGGGAACTAGCGTTTATTCCTTTGTAATTACAAGTCTCTCTTTAAGCTAGGCCCAGGGGACAGTTTGAAGAGTCTTTTACCGGGGAAACATCGTCTTATCGTTCATATTTCGGCGAACTGCCGGACTTACAACGGCAAGGATGCCGTCGCACTTCGAAGAATATTGGCTGTAGTTTTTGTGGAGAGTGATTAGAGTCAAAAGCCACGCAAAAACGTGCTCCTCACATTATATACGGCCGGACCACCGCTAGAGACCGCTTTGCAACTTATGAAATAATGTAATTTAATTGGCTAATTAGCCCTTGACTCATATCTGGGTAAGCAGCCCAGATAATTAACATGCAAGATGTAGCCACCGGGAGAAGAGAGATGCGCTGCCGTCAGCACTTTTAATCTTAACGAGGATTCAAAATTGATATCTGTTCGTAATAAATGTATCGTAAGGAAAGTTAAGTTACAGGGGCAACTAGAAATGAAGGCAGGGCTTTAAAATTTTGACACACGATTTAGGGATTTTAAACTTTGAATTTTTATATTTTAGTTTCTGATTTGGAATAGGTTTAACTAAACTATCCTTTCATATCAATCCACATTCGTTCACATTCAAAATTCTTTCATACTTTTTCACATTCATTTCACATCCCCCCCCCTTTAAAAATGAGCGCCACAGTACTTGCCAGCAAGGGCTGTGGGGCTCAACCCCATAAGTTAAACACATTTTAAACTAGGCTATCGAAATTTTTTTTTTTTTTTCTACGGAATTCTAATTAGACTCTCAAACTGCTTGGGCTTACTTTTACATAAAATACTGGTACTATTTGATGATATACACTGAAGATAAAACATATGACATATACTGTAAACAAAACACACAGCTGCAGCAAAAAAAAAAAAAAATTGGAACATTTCTCGCGAGAACATTGTGTGCTATTTTTTTTAAAGTCTTTTAGCACATTTCAAAAGTTTCTGTTAACCAATATGTCCTGTTAGAATTGTTCGTGGATTATATTTGGTTCATCAGGAAAGGGAAACATTGCACCTTTCTTCAAACATACAATACAATAAAAACTAAATAATATGATACTTTAAAGCAGAAATATAATATGGCAATTACTTATATTATTTACAATCACAAACAATTAAAATATGCACTTAAACTTATAAAAATACTTCAACATGATATAAACACTTATTCAAAACATTAAATTAAAAAAATGTAGCATAAAAGATATTTCAAATATATTGTAAATATAGGACAAAACAATTACTATAAATGTAATAAAAACAACACAAACATGAAAATGTCATATGAGCAGTTACAAGGTCTGTTACTACTCCAAAATATCTACTTACAAGCATCTTTGGGCTTATAGGACACTAGTGGGAATTATTCTCAGGAGAGAAAAAAATATTGAACTTGAAAACTTCAATATTGTAAAAATAGGAAATTCTAACCAAAAAATAAAAAAAATTTAGGCTATCCTTTCCACCATGCTCAGTGAGACATGGATTTCTAAACTCTGAGGTGATTATCATCCAAAAAATGTGTCTCTTGCACAAGGAAAAAGGAAAAGTGGATGCCCGATAATCACCTACAGAGGGAAAGCGAAGCAGTTTTGCCAAATTCTCCATTCTACATGGAAAGAGAAAATGGGAAAACAGTTCGACTATAGACGGGAGGCCACGGAGCGGAGGACCCCTAACGTGTTCCTAGTTTTGTCATTGTATAAGTAATAAAAAAAAATAAAAAGGTTAGCAGTACTTTAAAACTGCTCCGCCAACTACACCGCTGGGTTTTAAATTAACATGCAGCTGGGTCCTCATCCGAACACTAAAATGATAGAGGGACGATAGGAAAGCAAAAATAAAAAATTGAAAGATGAAAGAAATAGACGGGGGTTATTCATGGTAGAGTTTTAAATTTTGAGGAGGGTTATAGAATCTCAACTTGGAGGCGTGCACTATTTCAGAATTTCTCTTAAAATGTATACTGGGTTTATCAATTTCAAAACTTACATCAGATAGTTGTTTTAAGATAGTATATGGTCCAGAATATGGTGGAGTCAATTTACGTGTATTAGGATAGTGGAATTCTTCATACATTACAATGTCACCAACTTTAAACTTTACAGGAAGAAAACGAGCATCATAATGGATTTTGTTTTTTTATGGTAAGCTATTGTTCTTTCCTTAGCCAATTTTCTAGCTTCTTCAACAGGAGGGTAATAATCATTATCTGGCAAAAGAGGATCATAAGGTAATTTTCCTAACAGCAAATAACTAGGTGGAAACTGAGTTACAGAATGCGGAGTAGCATTATATTGGTACAATACTTCATCTAAAAATTTTGTCCAAGGTAATTTAGTTGGTGATGAATTTACAATACATTTTAATCTGGTGACAATAGTTTGATTCAAACGCTCAATTTTCCCATTCGTTTCCGGGTGATGACTGGAGGTTAATCGGTGTTTGATATTATAATTACGAAGAAAACGTTTAAATCTAGATGCTGTAAATGCTCCATTTCTATCAGTAAGTATTTTTTCTGGTACTTGAGTTTGAAATAATTGTTTCAAAATGTTTGTATAAGTTTCAGTTGTTACACTTTTTGACGCGAAACCCCACACATAGCGAGTTGCATGGTCTATGACCAAATGCAGATATTTCTTTGCCGAATTATAATGATTAAATCCGCCAACAGAGTCCAATGCCAAGCATTCAAAAGGTATATCCGTTGGGGGCATGAGCTGCAACAAACCAAATCTTTTTTGCCTACTTTTTTTGTTGATTTGGCAGGTATGACAATGTTTAACAAAATTTTCAATATCTTTATTAAGATTAGGCCAATAATATTGATTTGTAATTAAATTTATCATTTTATAAATTCCAGGATGTCCAAAATCTGTGTGGGCTTTTTCCAAGAGGGGTAAACGTAAAGCCATGGGGACGACAATCTTATACAAACTTTTCTTTTTAATCACAATAACATCATTAATTTCAACATATTTTTTACCATCTACCTTGACATTTTCTTTTTTCTGATTTTCTCTGATATCATTAAAGTTGAGTAAATGGGTATGATGTGGGGGGTCTTCTGAAACAGGTAATCTAGACAGCATATCAGCCTCTACATTAGTGGAGCCCTTTTTATATTTAATATCGTAGTCAAACATACTCAGTTTAAGGGACCAGCGGAAAAGACGTCCTCTTAAGTTTTTAACATTTTTTAGCCAAGTGAGAGCCGCATGGTCTGTATGAATGACAAATTTTTGACCGTGTAGATAATGGTAAAATTTATCTAGAGCATCCACGATTGCCAAACATTCGAGTTCAGTAATTGCATAATTTTTTTCATAGTCGCGAAGATTTCTAGAATGATATGCTATGGGGTGCAAAATACCATTTTCATCAGCCTGTTTCACAACACATCCCACTCCAAGACTTGATGCATCTACAAATAAATTACAAGGTGTTTTGGGATCAAACAATCTTAAGATAGGTTTTTGAATTAGAGCTGCTTTTAATTTTTCAAAAGAATTTTGACAGTCCTGGTCCCATACATAAGGAACATTTTTCTTTAGCAAATTATTTAGAGGATATCTAACCTCAGCATATTTATGAATGAATTTATTATAAACATTAATAGATCCCAAAAAGCGTTGTAACTCTTTAACATTGGTTGGTGGTTTTAACCTCTTGATGGTTTCAATATTTGGGTTATCGGGTGTAATACAACCATTCGACACTTCATATCCAAGAAAATTAATTGTCTTCTTAACAAAATTACATTTAGACAGCTTTAATTTAAGATTTTCCTGGACACAAATATCAAAAATGATTTCCAAATGATGGTAATGTTCTTCTTCATTTTGTGAGAATACAATAATATCATCAAAATAACTGCATGCAAAGTCAATTTTATATTTATTTAGGATTCTTCGAAGGATACGGTTGAAATTTGCAGGCGCATTTTTCAAGCCGAACGCGAGCCTCTTCCACTCAAATAAGCCAAACGTTGTGGCAAAGGCTAATTTTTCAGTATCTTTAGGGTGGATAGGTATATGCCAATATCCACTTGCTAAATCAAGAGTGGAAAACACTTTAGCTTGCACCAGTTTGTCCAATAAAGTGTCGATTCGGGGCAAGGGTTCTGCATCTGTTTTGGTTATGGCATTTAATTTTCGGAAATCGACACACAACCGAGTTTTCTTTCCTTCTTCACGTTTATAAACTAGGGTTACAGGTGAGGAATAAGGGGAATGACTTTCTTTGATGATACCGGCTTTTAACAAATTTTTAACTTGTTCTCTAATTTCTTCTTCTTCCTTAGGGGAAGTACGATAAGCTCTAAGCGAAATTGGTAAGTCAGAAGTTAAATGTATTCTCTGTGGTTCCATGTTGACACATCCTACATCATATTTATCTTTGGCAAAAATACCGACATATTTGGCTAAGAGAGTAGGCAGTTTGTTACGTGCAGACTGAACTTGGATAGGTTCAGTGGCGTTTACAAACTCCGGCTCATAATTTTCGCCAAATATCCCTGCATTTTCCTTTTCTGAGATATCTTCATTAGGTTCTGACACGTGCAAGGAATTAATGGTTGGAATATTTCGTAATTGGTTCAGGAGAGGCACTCTTTGGTTATTTTGGAAAATTTGCATCTTAACACAATCAATATTTAACTGGAAACTTTGGCAATGGTTAAGTCCAATAAGGGTATAGGGTAATTTATTATCAATAACATAAAGATCAACATATTTGGATATGCGGCCAATTTTCAAATTAACACGACATTTTTCCTGCAAGGTGAGAATGCCTTGTGTTTGAGCGACCGATAGACCTTTACGAATTTTGGAAGTGTTTAATTGGAATTTTTGGACTAAATGTAATGGAATGACACTTAACGAGCTTCCTGAGTCGATCAAACATGGTATTGAGTTTTCCGGTATCCTTAGAGTAGTAATTTGACGTTTCTTTGGGTTTTCTTTGGATCCTTTTCTTTTTTCTATGTACCCGGGTACTATTAGTTGTCATTGGTTACTACTTGGGTTTGCAGAAAAATCACTTTGTGTCTGATTTGGATTCTGGATTTGAATGTTTGGTTGTTGGGTTAGAGAAGAGGCCTCTAAAGATTGCTTTCGAAAAGGACAATCTCGTACCCAATGGTAAGCATTTGGAATATTAAGATTAAGGCATACGCGGCATGGCGATGGTGGCAATGTAGCCTGGTAGTGTATATTTGGTCTAGGAGGAGACGGTTGAAAGGGTCTCACATTTTGGAAAGTTCTTTGAGGGTTAGGCACATTTGGGCGATTCTGGGGGTTTTGATAAGGGTATCTATAATTCCAGGATCGCATTGGAAAATTCTGCTCAGTGGTATTAGGGCGATATGGTCGCCATTGTCTGAACTGATTTTGGGGAGTTGGGTCTGGTTTATTTTCAGGACTCTTGCCTGCTACTTCAAGCTTAATAAGTTTAAACACTAATTCTCTCCATTCTGTGGCAGTTTTAGGGGCATTAGTCACAATAAGTCTCTGCATCGAAATTGGCAAACCTTCGGATAACCCTTCTAGAATGAATTTGTTATCTAAACCCAGATTACGACCCATTTTAGTTTTCTTTTGGTAGTACTCGTTGAGGTCATCACCTGACCTATACCGAATACTAGCAAAGTCGCTTAGGGATAGTGTATCTGGGGTAGAAAAATTTTCATGGAATAGTGAAACAAACTCATTCCAGTGCAAAACATTAAGACAGTTGTTAATGTATAGGGTAAGGGCACTATCTTTTAAAAATTTCTGGATGTTTCTTATCTTCCAAACATCATCTTTTTTGGATTCAATACATACAGCCTCAAAATAAGCAAGCCAGGAGGCAAAAATCATCTTTGCTTCCGGCGAAAATGAGATAATCTCGGGGTCTTTTGTTTTTTCCTCACTATTTGCTGCATAGGTACCTACAGCGGCCTTTTTGATTGACTCTATTTCAGGGATTAGGGTCTGATTTTTAACAGGTTGTTGGCTCACTTGACTGATAGCTCCATTGATATTTACAGGGGCACTTTCATGTATTTCCGTATTTGGAGGACTTTCAAGGGGATTCCCATTTCCCTCAATTTCTGTATTTTTTTCCTTTAAAGATTCGTCACCTTCACCCACTTGAGTGGATTTGTCTTCTGCACTCATTTTTATTACTTATTTTTACAATCTCATTAAACAAAATATATATAAAAAAAAAAAAAATATTTTTACTAGAAAAAATCAAATTTTTTTTTTTTTCTAAAAAATTTGCCCTCTTTTTCTTTTAATTTTTCATCAAATCCCGTTTAAATTTCAAAAATAATACACAAAAATAATCTGCTTCATTTAATCACTTAAGTTGTAAACATAGAGATAATAATAAAAATAATAATAATAATAGTAAAATAATAATACAGTACAAAGTCCAAAATCCGGAATCCTCCGGACTTCAGCGATTCCGGATTTTGGATTTTTCCGAATTTCGGATCATTTGCAGTTTGCCCCCCCCCCCCCCCCCCCCGTTATTTATTTATGACGAACGCATTTCAATACTGAAAAATATTATACTGCAGCAAATTAAATATTTTAAAAAATGAATATATTTTTAAAAAGGTAAAAAAATAATAATAATCTACACCCCACCCCCGTTTATTTTACTGAAATAAGGTAATAATAAAGCAAATATTTCAATAGAGGAATATATATTTTTTTTTAATTATCACAATTTCAGGAAATTTTACTTACAAAATGAAATTTTTCTGTTAGGTAATTGAATATGTCCGTTATTTTACGCTGCTTTATCAATTATAAATCATTTGCAGTTATTAAAAAACTAATCCCCCCCCCCACACACACACACACACCGATTTATTTACGTCAGGAAGGCATTTGCAATGCTGTATAAAGATACACACTAATACGATATTCCAATAAAATAATATATTTTTTAAAAGGTTTAAAAAAAAACCGTTATTATTTGTTTTTATGCTCCCTATTGTTCCCATTTGATGTTCTCAAAGGGTGCTGCGCACTGCCCTTTTTTTTTAAGTGCCGATGCGCCCTGCTGTTTTTAGACGTGAAAAATGTGTCCTGCCCCTTTTCCATATTATCTTCTTTACGTTGTCTATTTTTTTTCCCTTTAAAAATATTTTTCCTTTATTTTTTTCGTGCAAAAATAGAAGAAAACAGAAGCTTTGACTCACATGTCATCATTCCTAATCCGCTCAACAAGCCTAGCCTAATAATAAAAAAAAAAAATCTTAGCATGGTTTCTTTCTGCATAACGAAACATAGTATCTACTGAAAGCTAACGATCTCATTCCGATAACTTTTCGACTCAGAAGTTACGGACTAAAATAAACAAAACAAACAGCCAGATAATTCAATCCTTTCTTTTTCTTTTCAGTTACTCTAGTGGCCTTTTTTGTGTGGTGCTCCGATTTTGGAATAAATTGTCATATTTTGATAAAATTTGGGAAAACAGCCTAATTTGCTATTATTGCAACTTGCTGTAAATTTGAACATAATTCGTCAAATAACGACGGAGATATTTATTTATTTATTTTTTTTTTATGGTAAGGAAAATGGTTTTTTTCATTCTTTTCTTTTAATTACTTTTTTCTGTTTTCCTGCAGCTAAATACAACTATGAATGCGGCGCTTCCTATGGAATATTGGGAAGTCGCCAATAAAGATTATCAGACATCTATATCACGGCTTCAATTTATTGAATAAATTGATGCAATTTTTGGAGATTGGTGGGGAGGGGAGAGCGTTGAGTAAGGAATGATCGAATAAAAGCGTAAAGATATCAAATTGGAAAATATATGGAGACAAATATAACAGAAGGGGGAAAAACGATTCAGTCCAAGGCATATATAAATAAATATAAAAAAAAAAACGAAATATTAAAAAAAAAAAAAAAAAAAAGCTAGTTTCCAAAATGTCCGGATTTTGGAGAATTCCGAATTTCGGATGTCCGGATTTGAGACTTTGTACTGTAATAGTATTTTTCATAAAAATAACACTTAAAAAATAATAAAATTTCAAATTGTTTTTCTTTAATTGTTTTTCTCTCTTACTGCTTCAAAAAATAAAAATAAAAAGTTTCTGTCCGCTTTTAAATTCTTCTTAAAAAATAACAAAATCGGACATACCTATTTCTTCTTTTTCTTTTAAATCCATTTGATTGCACAGAATACTCACGTGAAAAAAAGAAAGAAAAAATTTATCACCATTAAAACGTAACCAAAACAGGGAGCATCAACAAAACAACGGACTCTTGACACACACAAAGAAAGGGAGAAAAAAAGAACATTCCTCCTTCTGCCAGGAGATCGTTGACCTTGAATTTTCCACAAACCATCTGTGAACCATCCCTTTCGCTGGATAGTAGGTCATTTGAGATAACTATTGAAAGTGAACGAACAAAACTGTTTTCTTTTGGAGTGAAGCGCTGAAGAAAAATTGTTTATTTTAAGTAGGCAACGAAATAAAATGTTTATCCGAGATTTGATAGCTTAATAAGGAAGCAGGAGCTCTTTTATTAACTGATTGTAGATATTTATTTCTTTAATTTTGGACACAAACTTTTTCTTTTCAGTTAAACACACTAGTCTTCTGTTATTTTCTTTTAAAGACCCGGTGATTAAAAATAGTCTTTTTATGGTTGGTTCGATTACGATGTTTCCTATTAATGAATAGTTATTTAAAAGAAAGGATTTTCCCATGGCAGGTATGTAATCCTAGCAGACTCACTGTAAGATATCGCCTCTGTATAACGGGCGCACCTCGATATAACGAACGCACATCGATCTGTCTGTAACGAGCGGTCGATCACCGCTATCACACATCCCAGTAATAGGTATAACGTCGTTGATGTAGTCGTGCGAATGTAAGAAAAATCAGCAGGCATTTTCCTGGGAACTAGCATTTATTCCTTTGTAATTACAAGTCTCTCTTTAAGCTAGGCCCAGGGGACAGTTTGAAGAGTCTTTTACCGGGGAAACATCGTCTTATCGTTCATATTTCGGCGAACTGCCGGACTTACAACGGCAAGGATGCCGTCGCACTTCGAAGAATATTGGCTGTAGTTTTTGTGGAGAGTGATTAGAGTCAAAAGCCACGCAAAAACGTGCTCCTCACATTATATACGGCCAGACCACCGCTAGAGACCGCTTTGCAACTTATGAAATAATGTAATTTAATTGGCTAATTAGCCCTTGACTCATATCTGGGTAAGCAGCCCAGATAATTAACATGCAAGATGTAGCCACCGGGAGAAGAGAGATGCGCTACAGTCAGCACTTTTAATCTTAACGAGGATTCAAAATTGATATCTGTTCGTAATAAATGTATCGTAAGGAAAGTTAAGTTACAGGGGCAACTAGAAATGAAGGCAGGGCTTTAAAATTTTGACACACGATTTAGGGATTTTAAACTTTGAATTTTTATATTTTAGTTTCTGATTTGGAATAGGTTTAACTAAACTATCCTTTCATATCAATCCACATTCGTTCACATTCAAAATTCTTTCATACTTTTTCACATTCATTTCATATATATATATATATAATGTACATTCAAATTCAAATCTATAATGCTGGACATTTTTTTGAAAAAATTTAATATACCTTAAATTGTTACAAATGTGAAAAACTAAATGCAAGCCAGTTTACGGATCCCAAACCAATGCAGGACTTAACTTTGCACACCATGCCATTATCAATAATTGTATTTGCATGTGAGTATTGTTGATCTACATGGATTTTAAATATGACGGGATAATACTTAAAAAAAACATTTCTGTAATTTGGACTATACCTCGAAAACTAATGGTTTAGGGATTACCTCTCGGGCAGCAGTAAGAGGGAATATCCTGTAGATACACTGGTTATGGATAATGCCATAATGGTTAGAATTTAAATTGAAAGTAAGAAGTGGAAATTTTTAAGAAATTAAGAGTGGATGTGATTTCTTTCATTTCACTTTAAGAAGTAATTATTCATAATTTAATTTTGAGATAAATAGACAAGGTTGTCATGCCATTTGAAAAACACAATATATTAAAAAAAATCACCTTAACAAGAAAAATCAAGGGAATTGTGATTTCTTTTAGTTGGAAAATGCAGGTAGTTTTCTTAACCTTATTCATCCAAGAAATGTTGGTTATGTTAATCTTTGCAAGCAAAAAATGATGATAAATCATAGCCATGGGTGGGGAATTTTCAGAAAATCTTACCAGCCAGCAAGATTCAACTACAGTGGAAAATTGTTCTGACAAAATTTCCATGATTTCAAAAATAGCTCATTACTACAAGGGATTTTCATATACAGTATAGAACCATATATACGGTATGGTCGGGGTCAGATGTATTCCAGATAACTGGTTGGACATTAAAACAACATTGGTTTGATGAGATTTGTAGAATATATGTGACTGTAACATTGCTACTGATTTTAAATTACTAGATTTCTCTAAGGCTCAGATCCTTTCAAGATCAAAGATTAATCAGAATTTGAAAGAAGGCAATTTCTGGCAATACCTTAGAAACAATATTACTGTATAAAACTTAATGTTCAATATCAAACTAAACAGGCTTTCATTTTAAATCCAAGATATTGATCAAGTTGTACAATGCATGTGGTTATGTATCAAGCAATGAACATGTGAAACTGGCACTGCATGACACTTTTCTGGAAAGATTCTGAAATCAGTTAGTTGGAAATATCATTCTGGATAACTGGTTTTCCGGTTAACTGGATTCTGGATAAACGGTTCCATACTGTATATATATATATTGTAGATATAAAATTAAACAATTTGTATACATACAACAAAAGATAATTTAGTGTAGAATAGAACTTACTGCCATGTTTACATTATGACAATTGGGAGAGTTGCAAGATATGGCTAATAAATAAAAATATGAAATTTTTGGTATATTTTCTATAGTCTGTAGTTTTTAAGACTGTCTAAAAAGCCACTCGCCCTGTCAAAAAATCCATTTGCCAGTGGTGAGTAGAATGTAATTCCCTATCCTTGATCATAGCATATCTTTCTACCTGATGCTTTTCCTTAATGTCAGATTTGAATGAAGCCCTGCTTGATTATGTAAAAGCTACATAACTGCATAACAAGCATTTTCGCAGATGCCGCAGCTATATCAAAAAATGTATACAGTATAGAACCATTTATCCAGAATGCAGGGTTCATACTGTGCTTGAAAGTCCTTGAATTTTTAAGAGAGAAAAAAGGTCCTTGAAAGTGCTTGAATTTGTTTATATTTTAATGAAGGTGCTTAATTTTTGTTATTTTTTTCATAGGTGCTTAATTTTTCTTATTCAGATATCTATATTAATAAAACCAAGTTTCGCTCTGTGTGTGTGTGTTTGCGATGGCTAGCAAAATCTAGCCTACCTAGAAGTCTGAAAATTTTGTGTGTGAATAGTCCAATCTCTGGCCATGTGCACCTGAGTCTCAGAATTTTAATATTTTGGTAATTACCCAAGATATTAATTAGTTTCTCATTAACCATCGCTTCTAAAATGTCATATTTTTCTGAAAATGGTGCAAAAGAAATGTGAAACTGCAAAATGAGGTGTGTGTTGGGAGAGGGAAGAAAGACTTTAGGTTTACTGGAAAAAGGGTGGATTACCACAATGACTTTTAACTATGCCTTTTCGACACACGTCGAAATAACAGAAACTATTAGGTCTTTCAACACGAAAATTTGCATATCTATATAAACAAACTTTTTGCTGCTGATTTAACAAAGTCAATTCGGTCATGCTCACTGAATTACAAAATTCTTAAAGATAGTGAAATAAAAAATGTAACAGGTTCGAAACTTTCTCATTTTGAATTCAAAACTGATATGTTGAATTCCATTGCTAAAATAGAAACTGGATTCACTGGGGAAAAATTGCTCAAAAATCTAACAGAGCAGAAATCTGAGAAAGAAAGTGACGTTATTGCTCTGAAGCAAGAAATAAGGGACTTCATTTGTGCAATGATGAAAAAAAATCATCAACAAAAGCCCAATAAATTATAGTATTGTATGCAATTCATCTTGTTTGAATCCTAATAAAATTGCACGGAACAAAGAAAACTGCATTTCACAAATGAAATCCATCATAAATACCTTCCAAGAAAATGGTTGGATTCCAGAAGATGACTGTGAAACCACTCTTCTGGAATATCAAGATTTCCTTGAAACAACAAACTTATCAGTTTAACATGAGCTTTAATGAATCAACAGATAGATTGGATGATTTTTTTATGATCATATGTGTGTTAAAGGACACGTTAAAGCCTTCCATGCGACCAAAATTGTGTTGTTTTTGTCCTATGGACAAGCTTCTGTCGAGAGAGGATTCTCTTTTAACAAAAATATGGAAGTGGAAACCCTAAAAGAACATTCTTATATCTCTTTAAGCATTATAAAAGATCATATAGAGTATTGTGATGGCATGCTTAAAGTACCTATAACAAAAGAGCTACTTTCGTATGCATCCAGTGGTAGACAAAGGTACATGATGTACCTGAAAGATCAGCAAAAAGAGAAGAAAAAATGTCTCACTGAGAACAAGAAAAGAAAGCTTGAAGATGATTTAGATGACTTAAAGAAAAAATGTCTGGGAGTTGACATCAAAGAACTTCGGGATTCAGCGGATGAGTTGTCTTTGAAGGCAGAGTCTACAAAAAAAATAACTTTCTGCATATAGTCAAACAGCCTGAGAAGAACCGTAAAAGAAAAACAGGCTGAAGTTAAAATTTTAGATGACAAAATAGAAGAGGCAGTTAAATATTTTAAAGGCTGAAAAATGTCTTGTATTTAAAATGCAATAAGTTATTCATGCTGAAACATGCAAATTTTGTGTGTGTGTGTGTTTTAATATACCTTTTAGTAAAATGATTTAGTGGATGTTTTCAAATTAAGGTAAAGGTATAAAAAATTGTTTTTTTTTTAATTGTGTGTATCATAGCAGTGCAGAATTATCTAGTGTCTACTTTTGTCTAGTGTTAGCACAGATAACTTTCAAAGTACGCTGCAAAAATATTTTCTGTATTTTTCAGAGACTTTCTTATAACATTTCACATTAAGACTTATGATTAAGGCTACAATATGTTATGTATGGCATTCACCTGAAAACATATGAAAATGAATTTTTTTTTCCTCTTTATACATTTGCATTATACAAACAGACATAGTATTTTGTGACGTTAAAATTTTCATTTCTGAAAAGGTGCTTGAATTTTGGGTAAGGTGCTTGAATTTTATCATGTAAAGAGAGTATGAACCCTGAGAATGGTTGAAGTCAGATGTATCAGACAAGGTAACTGGTTTTTCTGGATAACTGGTTGGGTGTTAAAGCAACATCCATTTGATCAGATTTGGAGATATATATGGCATTGTTTTTTATTTCAAATGGATTATTAGATTACTCAGATTAAGAATCAGATCTAAACAAGATCAAAGATTAACTAGAGTTTGAAAGAAAGCAATTCATGTTAATACCTTGGAAACAAAAATGTCTCTTTGTATCTAAAATGTTTCTTTTGTATAAAAATCAAAAATCCCAATACCTAACTAAATATGCTTCTATTTCATATCCTAGATGTTGGCACAAGTTATATCATGAATGTTGTAGTTTTCAAGCAATTTGCATGTCAAACTGACACTGTATGGCACTTTTTTCTGAAAAGATTCAGAAATCAATCAATTGGATATATCATTCTGGATAACTGGTTTCTAGTTAACTGATTTCTGGATAAATGGTTCCATACTGTAAATGTATTTCTTCCATTTTGAAAGTAGTTTTGGATATTCTCTCCAAATTGCATTGATGCAAAAAAAAAAAAAATGTAAAGAAATTGTTAATGTTGGGAAGGGGATATGTTGCATGTTGAAGGAAGTAAATCTACAGACGTATTCAATATCTGGATTTTCATTCGATTTCAAACCCTTGATTTTCATTAGATTCATTTCTCTTCCTGCACTGCAGATCTGTCACATAAAGCTAGCTTATGTTATGGGCATCTGATCTTGGAGCACAGCTGAAAGAGAAAGACTTTTAAAGGAAAGTGAATTTGCATGATGTTATTTAGGGATAGAATATTTTGGCCCATATGTAAATACTTTTAGATACAATGAAGAGACTAGAACAAAGGTGTCATTGATGCAAAAGTAGTTAGCATGGATTTTTTTTCTTTTTAATTTTATAATAAGAGAAAAAAATACTACTCTCAAAATGAGAAATGTTGTACTAATTATTAGCCAATTAGTGAGTAGGACATTTATTCTGTTGTGTAAATATCTGTTAAAATAAGATAAGAATTTTTCATCTTGTATAGCCTTTTCTGACTATATTTTGTTCTTTTTCTAGAAAAAGTGTGATGTGAAATAAAATGTTTATTGTTTTATAGGTGGAATGAAGTTGTACACGTGTGTAAAGTGTTCTTTCAAGACAGTCTATTCTACGAGTTTCAAGAGGCATGTCATTGCAAAGCATAACAAACATAAACCCTTTAAATGTGAAATATGCTCCTATGGAACTTCGCTCAAATCGAACCTAGCACGCCACATAACTGAAGTTCATGAAAGTGTTGTAAGATTTCGATGCACTTTATGCCCATACAAGTGTTCTCTACTCTCGTTGCTGAAGAGGCATATAGACAGTGTCCACGAAGGAAAGAAGCCTTTCGCGTGTGAACAGTGCAGTTTTCGTTCATCACAAAAAAGAAATTTGCAAAATCATATAATTGCAATTCATGGACAGAAGGGAGACTACTCGTGTGATTTCTGCGATTTTAAATGTACTCAAGTTCATAATTTAAGAAAACATGTAAGTCACATGCATGAAAAGGAACAACCTACAGAGATAGTGATACCTCGATTAACGAATACTTCTGCTAATGCATTTTTTGGCTAAAGAGGATTGATTATAAATGATGTTTAGAATAATGGGTTGTGTTATATATAGTGTGGTCCAAAAGCATTGGTAAAATAAAGGCTCGTGTTTCAGTTAAAAGTGACTTGTCATTTTAAAAGAAAAAATCATATGCAATGTGAATTAACCCTTTATGTCCTACATCATGAATTTATGTAAATTTCACCTTCTAAAGCATTTTTTTTCCTGAACTTTTGAAACTATGTTAGAAGATTTGAGCAATCATTAAATGATGTTTAGGACGATTTGTCCATTAAAATTAATAAACTGAATCTGTCTTTATAGATGTTTCGTAGAATATTTGCAAATCTACTGTGGTGATTTCTTTAAAGTGTTCTTTTTAGTATTTTATAGAGTTAGAAAATATATAATGGCCTTATATATATATATGCAAATTATGCAATTATTTAAGAATTGAAAATTTCCACTCCGTGTGTTTTAACATCAAAAAAGCTGAACAGTTATAATTAGAGGAAAAAAAATTATCCATTTACAATAATTTTTGTTTTGTACATTGAAAAATGGTTTTGGAAAATGATAAATTAAAGTATCAGTAAATCACCCTACATTGTATTACTGCTAATCAATGTATCAAATGAAGTTTCTTTAAGTATTGTCAGGGCATAAAGGGTTAACATAAGACATGTTCTGTATGCCTCCTGATATTCCATTCCAGTTTATGAAACTTGGTTTTAAATAGTCTTGAATAATGAATGTATGCTGTTTCATAATATATTGCAGTAAATAGTCTTTAGTAATTAATGTGTGCTGTTTAATGGTATATTGCATTATTTTATTGGATTTAGAATACCTGAAATAGTACAATAATAGTCACAATAATAACATGTCAAGAAAAAGATTCATGATACTTCCTTGTTATAAGCAATCCCCCGAAGCTGAATTTCTAAATGTATTGCCAAGTTATACAACATTTGTATAAGACATATATGATATGTAAATAGGATGTATATTTGACATATATATGATATATATGTAAGCTTGCTGACATTTTGCACCTATAAATTTCGAATTGATGGCAGTAATTTTACTCATCATTTTTTATGCCTAACTTTGAAGTTTTCTTTGCTTTTTCTGATCAAACATATAGTCTTTTCCCTAGTAATGTAACTGATCTTCTCCATCCACTCTTTCTCTTTACCCTATTTAATCAAAATGTTTCATTTCCTAAGGATTTTTGCTTTAAGTACATCTAAATGTAAAAGAGGTTTTTAATTTTTCAAATTTAATTAAAAGATATGTTAAGCTGCGTGGATCAGCTGATTACAATCCCAAAAGCCGCATGGATCAGCTGATTACAATCCCAAGCATGCAAGTGATTTAAAGTGAAAAAAGTGTAGAATACAATAAAACAAGGCACACTTTAAAAAAAAAGAATGAAATATTTTTATTTTACTTTGCAATGTTGTTTATTATTAAACTTATTACACTGTAGGTTTATATGCATATATATACACAAAATAATTTCAAAATTGCATCTAAGTACCTAAACATTTTGGCACTAAGAAAAAATGATTACATGCCATTGCCTGTTTTTTTCTTCCTAGTTCCTAACCTTATCATAATAGAGGGTCTCGTGTCTCGCTATAACAAGGAAGTATTGATTCATGTTGCTAACTTGATTTGTTTAACACCCCTAAGCAATTGCCTTTTGTAGGTAACTTTTGGATCACCCTATAGCAGTGTTTCTCAATGTGACACACAAGTGTTAAACGAGAGAGCCTCAAGTATTCTGTGATTAAGGCTCTTGTTGACTCACTCACTCACTAATGTTAATCCTATTTAAAATATTCGAATACAAACGAGATAGTTGTCAAATAACTGTCCCATAGGTTTTACATTAGCGAGTAGGTGTTTTTGGATGAGTCAATGTGAGCCTTAATCCTGGAGAATATTGTCGAAATTTTAATATACTCTATGTTAAACTTGTATTTATTTTTAATCTTTTTTTTCACTACTAAGAAAGTGAATTTGCTGAATTTTTTTAGCCTGTTCCTATCAAAAATTCAAATGTTTTAACTTTCTATGTATGTTAGAAAATTTGTGAATTTTTTATTTAAATTAGTGTAATATCTATTTTACAATTGATCATAATTTCTTTTATGTTTTGCTTCTTTTCTCGGCATTCCACTTGTGTAAAGTGGGAAAAAATTAAATCAAAAGCAGAAAAAAACACTGTTTTGGTGAGGTGAGAACTGGGAGTATCTTTGTCTATTCATACTAAATTACATAATTAGTGAGAAAACCAACTAGTCCAAATATCAATTTAGTAATTAATGTCTTTCAGTTTGAGTAAATAATCCATTTTATTATGTAATATGTATACTGTCAAACTCGTGTATTCTGCTAAATTTAAGTTTGTAAATATGTGATTTATCGCAGAATTCTGAATAAAATCAAGGTGGGTCTTTGATAAAGAACTGAGAAATGCTGCTTTGTAGTATATGTGATTAATGAAATTGACTTGTCCTGTGCTGTCCATTTGCAATGGTTCATACTATATATATGCATGTTTTCTTTTTTTCTTGTTATTTTGGCTATGTTTATTACTGTGTTCCTTGATTGTTTTCAATAGAATGGATAACCATTTTCAGTACTTTACCAAGCTAAAGTCTCTCAATTTAAGAAGTAGGCTGTTTGTTAAGAATATTATACAGTATGCTCTCTCTTCACTACTTAAAGTTTTCATAGATTATAGAATTTTGATCACTTAGAAGGAAAAAACATAATCGATTAAAATTAAATGACATCCAACCTTTTCATTATTAGCTCCTTATATTGCTTTGCGTACAGAAAATTCAGTTCTTCCAACAAAACATTCTATAACACATTGACTACCATGGCCCACAAATATGTCTGTCCATACTTGTCCTGCACTGTCCATTTGCATTGATTCATACTATACAAATGTAAGAAGATGATATGTAAATAGTAGATTTACTTGAATTTGATGAACAAATAGACGAATAACAAAATATGAACTTTAATACAGTCCTAGACAGATAATTCTATAATACTTTACTCATAAATTCTCTTCAACTAATACACTTTTCGTCCAATATATACAATATGTTTATATTCCAAAAAATCCAAATAGGCCTAACAGCGCCTTTACTGGCTATTTCTCACTTTGTTGCTTGCTTCACAGTAAAAATGAGAAAACTGGCTCTTTTCCAATTTTGAAGATGTTCATATCTTGATCTCGCGATCCAAAATATTTATAACTCGTGCATTTAAATCATGGATAATAATAGTATACTAGAGTGTCAGTTAATTTGATGATCATTTACGTCATAAAGGAGATGAAATGTTCAAACTGAAATCCTACATATATATATGAACCAATGTTTATGGTTCAATGGCAATGGTTACATGTATAATAATTTTCAGTACTTTACCAAGCTAAAGTCTCTCAATTTAAGAAGTAGGCTGTTTGTTAAAAATACTATACAGTATGCTCTCTCTTCAGTACTTGAAGTCTTTATAGATTATAGAATTTTATCACTTAGATGGGAAAAACATAATCGGTTAAAATTAAATGACATCCAACCTTTTCATATTAGCTCTTTTTATTGTTTTGCGTACAGAAAATTCAGTTATTTTGACAAAACATTCTATAACTGACTACCATGGGGCACAAATATGTGTGCCAGGAATATTTCTCGGGGTGCCATATCACAGTATTATGTGTGCCATCAATATTTTCATTAGACTATGACTATAAAATAGAACTATTGATGAAAAATATGTATTTTTTAAAAAAGAACCCAGTGCTTTCTTGCAGGCATGTTTAGTGAATTCAGTATTGGCATTCAATGTGTAAAAATAACAAAAAATTGATAGTTTTGAATTTAAAATGTATAAAATTAACAATCATTGCCATGCTTGCTAATTGTGAACAGACTTGTTAAACGCTGAAATTGTCTTTGTTAATGCCTGCCAGTTTGTCACAATCTGTGGTGGTCAGTGTGTTAAAAAGTCTTTTTTTCTAAATGAAAAATGTTTCGTTAATTAATTTCACAATTCCATTTACAAAACAAACAGCTCAAAGCAGATATCAGGGAGTTACAGCCTGCTAGAATTGTAAATTTTAGAGAGTGTACTGTATTAAATAGACTCAATATTCTTCATTTTTTTTTTAAATGACAAAAATATCAATCAACTCAATTTTGTTTTTAATGGTCAATCCTTATAGTGCATTTCATAAATTTGATACTATGATTTTAAGTAATACACGTGCAAAGTACATACACTCAAACTAATGAAGATTTTGGAAATCTGGTCCTTGCAATTATAGAGCATACTTGTAAGAAAAGTGTGAAATAGGATTGCTTTAAAATTTTGAAATTGTAGAAGCAGTGTTATTTTAATTAATTTTTGTAACATAATTTTTTCCATAAGAATTGTTTGGTTAAATCATTTTCCTTCATAAAATCAGTTAATAAATATGTCAAAAAAGGATTACAAAAAACAGTTCCAAGGGGTAATGAGTTCCCTTAACAAAAATAAAAATGAGTTTTTTAGTGGTATGGTACTGACAATAAATGCAAAATATGTATGTCATATATAATTTACAGGGTGTCTATTGAACATGAAAAGATGTTATTAAGGAAAAAGTCTGATTTTTCAAATACGTATGGTGATTTGTGATGATATAATTAAAGTTGCTCATGGGGAGATTGTTTGCTCCATTCTCTACTATATTGCATGTATGCATAAAATTTCTATGAATGTTCTTTTATTTAGCATGGTTGTCAAATGTATTGTCTTAAAAACCAAAAGGCGTTTTGCTTTTTTATGAAAAGTTTGATAGACACTCTGAATATCATTGCATGTTTCATATCATTTATATCAGTATTTCGTTAATGTTGTTGATTAAAATTGTCTTGTGTTGTTGTTTTCTTTCTTCTGTGTTATTTTGATTGTCTTATATCCATTCTAATGGATTTCTATGCAAAGTGTATCTATGCAACATATATGTAATAATATAAATTAGATTTGTAGTAATTAGAATAATATTCTGTTAAAAACTGGAATGCCCGCATGATTTTAAAGCTGTTCTCAAAATTTCAGCTCAACGTGAATATTTCAGGCAGAAATACAGGATTAGCAAAAAATCAGTAGCTTGCTTCAGAGAACTCTGCAGTAGCTTTTACAGCTCTGAATCAGTTGAAATTTAAACCTTTATATTCTGTCTATGCTTTTAAAATTTAATTCAGTTTTAATGAAAAAAAAACCTATCTAAATTTCATATTATATAAATTTTCTAACATTTCTTCAGACACTAAGAATGAAACAATTTCGTGATTCATAATTTAGGACATTTCTTAACATCATACAAGTTAGTAGTTAACTCATATAATGTGCTTGTCATGAGTTAAATTTAAAATTTCCTTACAAAAGTTTGTCAAAAGATACTGGTGTGTCATATAATATTCAGTCATCTTTATATATTTGAATGTCTAATATGCCATTATATAAATGTTTAATATGCTTATAATAAATGACTGCATTGTAACAAAATGTCGTAATCGTAAAACCATATTTACTATTGCTAATTGTAGTGAATGACCAAATTTCCACTGCAGGGAGACGAATGGTTTTTCTTTCATATGTGGCAGAGATTATTAGTACCACAATTTTTTTAATCAGCATATGACTAGTGCATCATTTCAGTTTAAATTTTGTTTGATTAAGCAGAGCAAGACAAACTCCAGAGCCTTCTGAATCAGTGACTTATTTTTTTGCTAACTCTACATATGCATGTTCGAACATGCTTGAAATTTTCAGAATCCTCATCTAGATATACAGAAACTTCCATTGCTTTAAAAGAATAATAAAACTGTTCAGAATGATCTTGAGTAAGTTCTAGTCAAGACATTGCCATAAATCTTGCTTCAGTTTTTCCACTTAAGTAATATTAGGTTATGTTTAGGTAATTATTGACCTATTAATAGGTAATTATAACCTATATTTAGTGTTTTTTTATTTTTCTCATTTTCATAATGGTTTATCAAAATGCATTATTATTAATAAAATATTAGTCTCTAAAGGTATGAAATACTTTAAATATATAATAAGGACTCTCCTTTTTGCAATTTTAGTTAATATCTCAGTTAGTTATCAAAAATGGAAATGTCTGAGCCTCAGATGAATTTGGACCTGTTTTCATCTATCTTTTTCCGGCAGACACACATAAACATCCATCTTTCTTTTATTAATATGTATTGCACCTTTTTATTTGATTTATTCATAAAGTTTATATTAAAAAAGGACAAAATTTGATGGTAAAAAGTGTCGGCTTTATTACAAGCATGTATTGTAATCCTTATCACATCCATGCGTTTAAAATGGTAGTGAGGCAACTGTAGAAAACATGCCACAGTGTCATTACTCTGTTTTACTGTGTACCTCAGTCGTTAAAATTTTCTTATCTTGTTATTATAATTTTGTTAGATACTTTTTGTATTCATTTTTATTCATAAAGGACAATGCGATATATTTTACATTTATTCAAAGTTTCTTTGCCTGAACTTTTGATTTGTTATAACTTTGTTAGCCTATTTTTGTATCTAGTTTTTACTCATAAGTGAATGCTATGTGTTGAATTTGTTAAAATTTTACTTTGTTTCCAGACACAAATTTTGTTTTGATTTTTTAAAAAAAAGTTTAGCAGTTCCGTCATTTATGTTATGACCTATTTTGTATATTGTAATAATTTGTCTTTACCTCATATATAACTTCTGAATAAAAAATATTGTCAGCAAAGTAAATTTCTGTGTCTATATCTTTTCTTTTATAAATACAGTAAAATTTGCTTAGATGGAATTACAAAGGACCAGTAAAAAAATAATCAGGGCTAGCATTCCCCCTAAAATTCCTAAATTTCCTAACTATTATTTTATCCCCTAAAATTCCTAAAATTCTCCTAAAATTTTCTTCTTGTTCCTAAAAATTCGAGATCGACAAAATTTCACTGAAAAATATCGCAAATTTCAACAAATGGTCTCCGGAAAAGACAGTTATTTTGTCAAAAGATCGCTAAAATGACAGTTATTTTGTCAAAAGATCGCTAAAATAACTCAAATTTCATCAAAAGATCGCTAAAATAACGCAAATTTTGTCAAAAGATCGCTAAAATAACGCAAATTTCGTCAAAAGATCGCTAAAACAACACAAATTTCGTCAAAAGATTGCGGAAAAAAGCAAATTTTGACAAAGAATAGGGGGAAAAAAACTTAAATTTCATCCATGGACATCGTGGGGAAAAAAAGATAATTTCGACAAAAAATCCTGAAAAAAACTCACAGTTCATCTAAGGATCGCAACAAACACGAATTTCTTCAAAGGATCGTAAATTTTTTAAAAACCTCTTGGGAAAAAAAAAAAACTAAAATTTCTTAAAAAGATCGTGGAATAAACACGAATTTCGATTAAAAAGAAAATCCTGAAAAACCCCTCCAATTTCATCCAAAAATCAAGGAAAAAAGATAATTTCATCTAAGAATCGCGGAAAAAAACGTGAATTTCATCAAAAAATTATGGGGGGGAAAAAACGCCAATTTCGTTGAAGGATCACGAAATTTTGTCAATCAATCGTGCATATAAGGCGAATTTCGTCAAAAGATTGCGGAAAAAACACAAATTTCATCTAAGAATCGAAAATTTTGTCAAAAGATTGCAGAAAACCGCAAATTTTGTCAAAAGATTGCAGAAAACCGCAAATTTTGTCAAAAGATTGCAGAAAACCGCAAATTTCATCAAAAGATTGCAGAAAACCGCAAATTTCATCAAAAGATTGCAGAAAACCGCAAATTTCATCAAAGGATCACGAAAAAAAAAAGCGAATTCCGTCAAAAGGTTGCGAAAAAAGCAAATTCCATCAAAAAGTTGCGAAAAAAGCAAATTCCGTCAAAAGGTTGCAAAAGAAACATGGATTCCGACAAAAGTTATCGAAAAAACGTGAAGTCCGTCAAAAGATCACGAAAAAAACATGAATTTCGTCAAAAGATCACGAAAAAACGTGGAATTTTGCCAATACATCGTACAAATAAGGCAAATTTCATGAAAGAATCGCGAAAAAATGCATGTTTCGTCAAAAAAAGGGAAACAAATAAGTGTGAAAAAAACCTTTCAGAAGTTTTTCTGTTAGCTTCAGAATTTTTTTTCTCATAATCACCCCTGCTACCTGCCTCTTGTTCTCTAGGTTCACCGAGAACATCCAAAAGAGAGAGAAAGAGAGCATTCATTCTGGTTAGGCTCAATAATCCAGGAATTCAAAATTCTAATTAATATACTAATTGCAGTAAATATAAGCTGTCAAAACGGTTTGTAATATGAAGCCGGTTATTGTGCAAATTTAAATGCCCTCTTTCGCAACAAACAACACAAGCACATGGAACAAGGGCTGAATTCATTGGAATGATGGGAATATTCTTTGGCAGTGTACCACATGTGCCTGACTAGCACGAAAATACTGTTATTACATACTTGTAATGTTAAAAATATCGCAAATGCCCCTAAAATTTTCCTAAAATTTGGAAAAAAATTCCTAAAATTCCTCCCTAAAATTTTGAAAAATCCTAGTGCTAGCCCTGAATAATAATTCTGTTTTATGCAAGTTTCTTTCTTTACACTCTGTTTCACCTGAACTTGTCAGTATTATGAAAGGCAAAAACTCTGTCATTGTGCCTTGAAAAATAGTTCTCGGTTATTTTAGAATCTTAAATGGCTAAAATGCATAGAAATTTATAAATTATAGAAATTGTCATTTTCAAGCATTTATTTAAGGTAATTCATATGTTAAAAATATTTGATATCTAAAGTGAACAAATAAAGCCAATGTAAAAATTGTTTAATTATTTAAAGATATAATTAGAGAATCAATGAAAGACTAGATTTCCACTCTACTAACATCTCTTCATCTACATTGGCCGATTCTCCACAAATAGATTTGAAGACAATGTTGTTTCTGTGGTAAAACTTCTCTAGCCAGCCATTGCCTGCACAAAAATCTTTCCCCCCTCCCCCCTATAGCTTCTGCAATTTGAATGGCCTTCTCTTTCAAAAAAGTTCCACTCAATGAATATTTTTTGACCTTGCACTAGAGATCTGCACGGGCCGGGCCAAGGCCCGAAGCCCGTACTCGGCCCGACCCACGGGCTCGGGCCTATTTTTCTTCATGACACTCGGGCCGGGCCATATTTTTTTCTGAAGGCTCGGGCCGGGCCGGGCCTTACTTTTTTCCTGAAGGATAAGGCCGTGCTTTAAATTATTTTTTCCGTACAGAGCCGGGACTGGTTTCATTCTTCCTAGTCTTCACGCCTCAAAATTTTTAGTCCTGGTTTTGACCCGTATGAAAATCATTGTCTCGGCGTGCCTAGTCCGTTCGAAGGTCAGTAAAATAAAATCTTGCATAAAAATCTTTGAAAAACATGCATTCATTTTTAAATCGTCATTATTTTATAATTAAACATTAATTTTTTTTTAAAGAATAGTAGATTTATACACTTATTAAAATATGGCTAAATTAAAATATAGTAAAACGTGTGAAAAAGAACCTGCTTATGACGGAATCCTGTCTTAAATTGAAAAATGTGCTGATCCATTAAAAATGAATATACTAATACGTAAGAAAAGAATATATAATACAGTACAAAGTCTCAAATCCGGACATCCGAAATTCGGAATTCTCCAAAATCCGGACATTTTGGAAACTAGCTTTTTTTTTTTTTTTTTTTTTTTTTTTTTTATATATATTTATTTATATATGCCTTGGACTGAATCGTTTTTCCCCCTTCTGTTATATTTGTCTCCATATATTTTCCAATTTGATATCTTTACGCTTTTATTCGATCATTCCTTACTCAACGCTCTCCCCTCCCCACCAATCTCCAAAAATTGCATCAATTTATTCAATAAATTGAAGCCGTGATATAGATGTCTGATAATCTTTATTGGCGACTTCCCAATATTCCATAGGAAGCGCCGCATTCATAGTTGTATTTAGCTGCAGGAAAACAGAAAAAAGTAATTAAAAGAAAAGAATGAAAAAAACCATTTTCCTTACCATAAAAAAAAAATAAATAAATAAATATCTCCGTCGTTATTTGACGAATTATGTTCAAATTTACAGCAAGTTGCAATAATAGCAAATTAGGCTGTTTTCCCAAATTTTATCAAAATATGACAATTTATTCCAAAATCGGAGCACCACACAAAAAAAGCCACTAGAGTAACTGAAAAGAAAAAGAAAGGATTGAATTATCTGGCTGTTTGTTTTGTTTATTTTAGTCCGTAACTTCCGAGTCGAAAGTTATCGGAATGAGATCGTTAGCTTTCAGTAGATACTATGTTTCGTTATGCAGAAAGAAACCATGCACAGATTTTTTTTTTTATTATTATTAGGCTAGGCTTGTTGAGCGGATTAGGAATGATGACATGTGAGTCAAAGCTTCTGTTTTCTTCTATTTTTGCACGAAAAAAATAAAGGAAAAATATTTTTAAAGGGAAAAAAAATAGACGACGTAAAGAAGATAATATGGAAAAGGGGCAGGACACATTTTTCACGTCTAAAAACAGCAGGGCGCATCGGCACTTAAAAAAAAAGGGCAGTGCGCAGCACCCTTTGAGAACATCAAATGGGAACAATAGGGAGCATAAAAACAAATAATAACGGTTTTTTTTAAACCTTTTAAAAAATATATTATTTTATTGGAATATCGTATTAGTGTGTATCTTTATACAGCATTGCAAATGCCTTCCTGACGTAAATAAATCGGTGTGTGTGGGGGGGGGGTGATTAGTTTTTTAATAACTGCAAATGATTTATAATTGATAAAGCAGCGTAAAATAACGGACATATTCAATTACCTAACAGAAAAATTTCATTTTGTAAGTAAAATTTCCTGAAATTGTGATAATTAAAAAAAAAAAAATATTCCTCTATTGAAATATTTGCTTTATTATTACCTTATTTCAGTAAAATAAACGGGGGTGGGGTGTAGATTATTATTATTTTTTTACCTTTTTAAAAATATATTCATTTTTTAAAATATTTAATTTGCTTCAGTATAATATTTTTCAGTATTGAAATGCGTTCGTCATAAATAAATAACGGGGGGGTAGGGGGGGGGGGCAAACTGCAAATGATCCGAAATTCGGAAAAATCCAAAATCCGGAATCGCTGAAGTCCGGAGGATTCCGGATTTTGGACTTTGTACTGTACATTTAGACTTGATAAGAAGGCAAATTGTCTATAACTCATTTTCTTCCTTCCCTATGTAATTCCACCTTAGAAGATTTTACTGTATAGCATTTTTCTGAATTTTAACACAATCAATGCATTCAATACATGGAATATGGATTAACAATATTGATGATAACTTAAACACATACATACAACAAATAGAGATTTATTAAAAAAATAAACATTCCAGCTTGCGGCACCTCTATAAAAATGAAAAAAAAAGTCTAAGATACGAATTTTTGGTTAGATCTCCTAATACGAGGCAAATTTTTAACCAAATCGACGTAAAAATTATGTTTCGTAGAAATTCACTCGGGCCGGGCCGGTCTGGGCTGAGATTTTAACTTTTTTTACGGGCTCGGGCGGAACTTTTAACTTTGAAATCGGGCCGGGCCGAGATTTTAACTTTTTTACGGGCTCGGGCGGAACTTTTAACTTTGAAATCGGGTCGGGCCGGGCTCGGGCCGAACTTTTAATTTTTGTATCGGGCCGGGTCGGGCCAAATTTTTTTTTGCATGGGTCGGGCCGGGTCCGGGCCTAGAAATTTCGGCCCGTGCAGACCTCTACCTTGCACACTTAAACTGCTGCAATACAGCTTCATTAAACTTGCTAAATTTTTCCTTCTTTTTTCTTTTAATTCCTCATACTCTATGGTCTATAGACCATAAATATATATATATATATATATATATATATATATATAGAGTGTAACCTCCCTGAGAGACCACCTCTCATAAAGACTGTTTATTTATGGTCTCTAATTTTTGGCTCAATGTTAATTTTCCTCCATTAAAGGATCACTATTTCCCATCTCCCTCCCTGAAAGAAGGCCACTTTTCAGCCGAAGAGTAGGATTATTTTCCTTTGCATGGGGAAATCTAGGAATTCCACTTCTCTTCGAAAAACATGCTCAGCTAAGTGTACTTCCTTAAACCTGGCAAATCAAAGTCATGCTCCTCCCCGTTTAAGAGGAAAAAGCTAATTCTCGTGCATTACCGTGTTTAAAGTCACTATGGTTAAGGAAGGATAGTTGGTGGGAGAAAAGCTTATTGTCACCTTTCCTGGAATTAGCCGAGTAACAGACACCTGTAAAATTCAGGAATCTTTTTTTTCAAAAGTGAGAGTGGGGGGTTGATCCAGATTCCAGTTTATTTCAATTCTGTTGCTTTTCTTGGAAAGATTGCCACTTGTTGTTATCACTTTAGTCTTGTTTAACAGTGGAAGTTATAACACAGTGCATATTGTGTTTTTCTTGCTGTATGCTTAGTATACCAATTTAGATGATGTCTAAGGGAACTGTGTTAACTTTGGAAGACAAAAAGTTTCAAGAGCACACAAGAATGAAACATTAGAGAAGAAATCGACGGCACAGTTTAATCGTAGCAAAACTTACATAATTAATATGTTGAAAAACAAAGATTTTCTGTTAAAAAGAGTATGAGGGATTAAAAGAAGAAAAAATTTAGCGAGTTTAACGAAGCTGTATTGCAGTAGTTTAAGTGTGCTAGGTAAAAAAATATTCCATTAAGTGGAACTTTGTTGAAAGAGAAAGCCATTCAAATTGCAGAAGCTATAGGGGAAAAAGATTTTTGTGCAAGCAATGGCTGGCTGGAGAAGTTTTACCACAGAAACAACATTGTTCGATTCTCCACAAATAGATTTGAAGACAATGTAGATGAAGAGATGTTAGTAGAGTGGAAATCTAGTCTTCCATTGATTGTCGCAGAATATTCAGATCGTGAGATTCATAATCTAAATTCTTCTTCTGTGCCTTTCCCACTAAAACTGTTATGGAGAAAACAGATGAAGAGAAAGGAGGGAAACAGCTACTTACTGTGGCCCTTTGTGGGAATGCTGCTGGTGAGAAAGAAAAACCAATCATGATATGGAAGACTCAAAAGCCTCATTGCTTTAAAAATGTTGATGTGACAAACATGGGAGTGATTTGGAAATCCAACAGAATGCACCAGTTACGAAAATTGGTTACATGACTTTGAGAAAAAAGATGACCAAACAGGGTAGAAACATTATCCTTATTTTGGATAATACTCCATGTCACTTGTATGACATATAGCTAGCTGAAAAGTGTGAAACTTCAATTTCTCCCTCCTAACACGACATCCAAAATTCAGGGAATTATTCATTGTTTCAAGCTGGAATCAATCAGTTTTATTTTACGAAAGCTCATTTTGCTAATAGAGGAGGCGAAAAATGTGTCGAGATTGTGAAATCCATCAATATACTTAATGCTATTCGATGGATAAAATGTGCATGGGATATTTCAAGACAAACAATTGTCAATTGCTTCAGTACTTGTGGGCTAAGCAATGTATCCATAGAAAAATCCATTGATATCAGTGCCTTAGAAGATGAAGTAGTTCAGCTATCAAACACAGCTAAACTTGATTATGACTCCAAATCACATGAATATGAAGAAGGTCTTGAGTGTTACGATGAGGAAAAATCGTATTATAGAAAATCTCGACAAAGGTAAGACTTTAAAATTTTTATATTAAAAAATAAATTCAGCAATCCTTTATAAAAGCGAATGATACTACAATAGAGATTTTTTTTTCAAATCGATTTTAGGAGCTCATTCTGATTCAACAAGCTTCTGCCAGTTAAAGCTTTTATTTCATGTCAAGAGACACTTCTTGAAATCAATAGATTGATAGGAAGTTCGATACCTATCAGAGATGATTCTAAAATGAATAATTTATTTAAAGAGATCAAAGAATTATAATGAGAAATTGTTAAAATCAAAGCAAACTACAATTAATTCTTTCTATAAAACTGTATAGACATGAAATATAATAAACTAACCAGCGGGAAAGACAGAGCTAAGCTCGGTTAAAATTAGCTTTGCATTCAACTCAATATAACAATAAATTCTCACTGTATTATTGATAGAAAGCATTTTATTTTATAACAGTATTATTTACAGAAGCAATATCAAAACTATGTACATATTTCTAATTTTTATATTACGTATATTTACATTGAAGGAGAAGCCTTACAAACTACATTTTTAGTTTGTCACATACTAGAAAATTCTGTCAGATTCTGGAAGCCAATTTTTTCACCAAATATTGCCAAGTTTGGCAACATTTTTTCATTTGGAGCCAAGCATGTGGTGAGAAAGTTCTTTATACCCTGATTGGTTGAATTCAGTTTTCAAGAATGTTCTATGGACTCTGATTGGTTGAATCATGTATCTAGGCTCCTGTTGAGAATTTTTCAAAAATTTCTTCAGATTCTGAAAGTCAATTTTTTCACCAAATGTTGGCAAATTTTGAAGTGTTACCAACTGTTCAACAACTTAATAATTGTTTCAACCTTCATTCCCATTGGAATGCACTGACCTGTAGTGACCCCAAAATGACCCACTAATCGAATTTTCTCAAACATGTCATCTAGCGCAATGGTCTTCTGGTATCCCAAAATGGTAGGATACAAAATTTCGCCAAAATCGTTAGAGCCATTTTAAAATAAAATTTGCATAACCACACACACACACAAGATTTGCTCATTATAATACAGTGATTCAGTTATAATTTTTTTTGTAGTCTCTGTTTCATGAGACTTTTCTTTACCCGTCACCTCTCTGAAAGACGAAATTTTTATGGTCTAATGGGTGGTCTCCTTAGAGAGGCTTCACTGTATATATATAAATATGTTAGGGATGCACAACCTGTGGCCCGTGGAAACCGTAAATGCCAACATCTCCAGAAATGGCAAATTTTGCCAATTAATCATGAAAAAAAAATTTTATTTTGTCCGTAGGTCGCAGAAAAAGATCATGAATTTAGTCAATTGGGCGGACAAAAATCATGAATTTTGCAGATTGGGCGTATGAAAATCGTGAATTTTCCCGACCGGGTGCACAAGAATCCTGAATTTCACCGAACAAGCGTGTAAAAATCATGTATTTTGCCAAATGGGCACATTAAAATCACAAATTTTGCCGATCAGGTGCTTAAAAATGACGAATTTCGTTGATCCGGTCGCATGATGGCCCTCGACAAGCGAGTCATTTTTTTGAGTGGCCATCCTCTTATAAAGGGTGTGCACCAGTAACATATACATATATATATTTCATGGAATTGATGCAACAAGTATCTTTCATGTTTTTCTTTTCGATAATAGATTGAAATTGAAAGCAAATTAAATGTTAGAGGAATCTCTTATGAGCAAAACAGTAAAATCAGGGGTGATTCTGGTCTGAAAAATTAAGGCAAAGATTTCCGAAAATTAAAAAAATATCGGTCATAAATCCAAAAATTCGGACAAAATATCTCGGTATTTCGGCAAATGATCGCCAAAAAAAATCAATCTCGTGTTTCGTTCGAAGAAAAGTCGCCAATTTTTTCAAAGGATCGCGGGAAAAACGTGACTTTCGTCAGAGAATTGCGAAAAAACGGCAAATTTTGTCAAAAAATAGCACAAAAACGGCAAATTTTGTGAAAAACATTGCGAAAGACGGCAAATATCGTCAAAAACATTGCGATAAACGGCAAATTTCGTCAACAGATCGCAAATTTCGTCAAAAGATCGTGAAAAAACGGCAAATTTCGTCAAAACATTGCGAAAACGGCAAATTTCGTCAAAAACATTGCGAAAACGGCAAAAAATCGCGAAAAAACGGCAAATTTCGTCGGAAACATTGCGAAAAACGGCAAATTTCGTCAACAGATCGCAAAAAAACGGCAAATTTCGTCAAAAAAACGGCAAATTTTGTCAAACATTGCGAAAGACGACAAATTTCGTTTAAAGATCGCGAAAAAACGGCAAATTTTGTCAAAAACATTGTGAAAAAACGGCAAATTTCAAGACAAGATTTACATTATATATTCATATACTGCGTGCACTAAAAGTTCATTAAAACTTTTAAAATTCATTAAAAGGGAACATATGATGCTAAAAAATTGTGGTTTGCAAGAATGGAATTAGAGGGAAATCAGACTTTTTTTTAAACAAAAAAATTTTGGTTATAAAATTACTGATAGATGGTGCTGCATGCATAATATGAAGCAGATTTACGCAAGTCAGGCTGTCAATAAAACCCCTGAATGCACACAGATTCTTCATTCCATGCCAGCAGTATGCTATCATTACCAGATCCAGTACTCTTGGTTAAACACTTAAAAGAACAGGGAATTGAAAAACTGGGACATTGCAAAAATTCTGTATGGCAAAAAGACTGAAGATAAGAAAAGGGGCTGTTTCATGTACTGGGATACTGAAGCTTGTCAGATGCTTTGCAGAAATGGGTCTTTTACTATAAGATTAATTTGCATACATATGCTTCATATTATGCATACCAGCACCATCTATCGGCAATTTTTTTAACAACTCTTTTTATTAAAAATAATCCGAAAGTTTTAACAAACTTTTGATGCACCCAGTATATATAAATGAAATGATTGCAATGGTTCGGTTTGTAAAGAAATCAACCTAAATTAAGATTAATATACTTTCTATTAATTTTTTTATCTTTTAAATAAAAGCAATAGGTCGAAAACTCTTGTTTATAAAATTCATTTTTGAAAGGGGGGGAGGGGTAGAAATCTTCTTTCATGCTTGCTACCGAGGAAAATACAAAAAATCAGAGTTTCTGCCCTGTTTTATTATGTATTTTAGATGAATCTTTCTTTGTTATTTGAGACAAAACTTAAGAAATTCTTATCTCTTGACCTTGTAAACATATTCTAAAAATCGCTTCAAGTTTGTAAAATAGTACATTCTAAAGTTTAAGCTTTAAAAATAGATTGCCCATTAAAGGATTGAAGTATATGTTGCTACCTCCTTTTTTATACAGTGACAACTCCAAATACTTTCATAGTCATTTTACTAATGGTATTTTTATTAAGATTGTTTTGAATTATCATATTGAAATGTAATATAACCTCCATTATTTAAATGCACTTTAATGGGCCTTACTTTGTGATAAATATCTTCCTGATTTTTAACAAATCTTCTGCCCTTTGAGCCTCAGTTCTTCCTATTTTATCAGCTATTGTTTGGCAGATAACAAGTAGAACAGAGGCATGATAAAGAAAAAGAATAAAGATCCACATTTTCTTCTTCATTGTCAGCACAATCTCTTTTAAAATTAAATACTTTCTTTGAGTGAATAAAAGTGATTTATTTTTCTTTTAAATACTTTTTTTAGTCTGACTGTTGATATATTTGAGAAATGATTGAAAGGAAGGTGATAATTTTGAACGATTACTTTTCATATAATTATCATTGAACAATAAGGTAAATATCTTCATGCATTGGTTCAAACTTTTGAAAATTTTTTTGGTTAAAATGGCACAGACTTTTTCTTTGAAAGGTGGAGGAATGATTTTATCAAGAGTATTATTCTCTTCAAATATGAGGGTAAGTCACAAAAGATAATTAAATAACTTACAATGATATTCACTTCAAAACTATTTTTATTTCTCAACATATTCTCCACCAATATTTATGCACTTATATCACCGTTTTATCAGTGCCCCAACGCCATCTGCATAAGATTATTTAGGTTGCTGTCTCAGCCACATTAAGACTTCAAGTTGAACCTTTCCATCATCTGTGAACATCATCTTGCTTCCAAGATGCTTTTTAGTGGACTAAATAGATGAAAATCGCTTGGGGCTAAGTCGAAGCTGGATGGTGGATGTTGAAGTTGCCAACCAAACTTTTGAATTGTCTCCTGTGTTCAACTCGAAGTCCTAATGTGGCTGAGACAGCAACCCAAAGAGTGTTATGCAGCTGGCATTGGGGCACTGATAAAACAGTGATATGCATGCATAAATATTGGTGGAGAATAAGTTGAGAAATAAAAATAGTTTTGAAGTGAATATCATTGTATGCAAGTTATTATTTAACTATATTTTGTGATTTACTTAATGACTTTCCCTCATATATACATTTGGTAATTAATCCTTCAGTGCAGATTGTTGGCTGAATTCAAGCCCTATGGGTCGATGTAAGTATGCAGCAATGTCTTTGTGACAGTTTTCAATTAAAAGAAATTACACTCTAAGTATGTAGTGGAGGGTATACAATGGTATATGCTGTATACCTTCTGGATTTTTTAAGAACCTCTGTTTCTCACGTGAAACTAGTATACACTCTCTAACATATACTTTCTGCCTATAGCCTATAACATACACCCCTGATTATTTTATGACTACAGCACTGATTACACTGTCTGAAAATTGTAAAAGAGAAGGTTACATACTTCATAATCTATATATTTAAAACGAAAAGCACATTCTGTCAAATTCCACATGAAATTGACCTCTACGTGCATGCTCCAACTTTTTTTCAAAGCATGAATAGAATACCAGGAGGATTTTCCTCTTCTAGAAAGTTGAGTGGACTGAGTCTTAACAAAAGCAAAAGGGAGGGGTTCAAACCTACACAATGAGAAACCCATTCATCCTTCTCTCCACCTCCAATGGGAAGACAATTTTTCTCTATCTTTGATCAATTTTCGTTCTACATCCTTCGGACAAAAAATAAATCAACAATCAGTTTTTAAAAATATGTTGATGCAGTTGCTGTAGGATTCTAAATGAAATTTCCTTTTTTTGTTTCTTATTTAAATCCGAGTTGACCAGATCCGAAGACAATGGGGTGCCCAACCCTAAGTTTGTTTAATTCGAGGACCGTTTGAAATAAACCGACCAGCGTAGCAGGTGAACCTCTGCTAGTATTGAATTAAAATAGAGACTACAACTGAAACAATATAGAGCATTTTAATGTTACAGTGCTTTTATTTAAAAAAAGTACAATTAAGATATTGCTTTATATATTTATACTTTATAGGTCAGTATGTTAGAGTCAAAAACAAGTCAGGTGTTATATTCATCATATTGACCTCCTGCTTTATCTCAACAATAGAATAAAATTATAATAAGATTTATGAATTTTTTGCTTGTCAAGTTCCTTTTTAAAATATATTTTTTATTTATTTTATATCAAATATTAAAAACGTGTATAGGTTTATTAATAAAAAATTTTTTGGTAACGTAGAAAACTCAATGAAACCCTAAACAAATCATCTGAGATGGACTTTCTTAAAAAAATTATTTACAGCCTCATTAAAAAGAATCCTTTGTGGTCTGATTGTTGTTCAGTTTAAACTGCACAACAGGTTAGCAAATGAAACAGTAGTCAAGCTTACATTTATGTTAAAGTTTTTCAATACAAAACAAATTATTCTGTAACAATATAATAAATTATAACACCTTGTAATAATATAGTTCTTTTAAATGCTAAAAGGTGTAAATTAACAACATAATACAAAATAAAATAACTTTTATTAGGTTGTTTGACATGTTTCGACTCACTCCGAGTCATTTTCAAAAACAAATGAGAATATTCCATAATTGCACGGGCTTTGAAGTTATTATTTTCATGTACTTTTTAAAAACTTTTTTTGTGGCTCAAGTTACTCCATGGTCATAGATATGAAAATAAACAACCAAGTAAATATAAAAGATAACGTGCGTAATTAAAAAAAAAAGTACATGAAAATAATAACTTCAAAGCCCGTGCAATTATGGAATATTCTCATTTGTTTTTGAAAATGACTCAGAGTGAGTCAAAGCATGTCAAACAACCTAATAAAAGTTATTTTAATTTGTATTATGTTGTTAATTTACACCTTTTAGCATTTAAAAGAAATATATTATTCTGTATTTAAAATTTTGTTGTATAAAACAAAGTTTTCAGGATACTGGATACACACAGAATCCTATAGCTTGTTTTTTGATGAATGTAAAAAGCAAAGTGATCCTTTAATTTTATTATGTAAGTGAAAAAGAATGCTAAAGAGATTTAGAGCACTGTTTTATTAAGTTTTCATGTTAGGTGCAATATGTTTTAGTCTCTAATTGAATCATTTATTTTAAAAAGGGCACAAGTCACATTTTTTTTTTAAAATCTATGTTTTGATAAATGTAAAGTATATATGATATGTAAAGTATATTGTACTGGGGTTGCTGCATTATGTTTTAATAGGGTACATTTCTAACTTGATTCCATTTATTGTTATGAACATTAGAAAAACACGTTTATTTAAGAAAGGGCACATAATCTGTAAATGTGCCCTTTTCCCAATCAGTTTTTGTATCACTTTTGAGCCTTTGAAGACAAAAACCCTATTAATGAATAAAAACTGAAGATATCAAAAAAGTTCTGAAATATGTAAGTGCAGTGTTGAATTCGGACACTTTTCTACGGGAGGGATTTCTGTAGCTCTGGGGGGGAAGGAGACTTCACTTTTTAACCACTAAAAGCATAAAATCTCAAATCTTCCAAAAGTGGGGGGGGGAGGAGGGACATTTCAATGCTCCAGGCCACAGTGGGGCGTTTTGATGATCTAGGTGGACAAAATTCATTTTTCTGATATTCTCGGAATTTAACAAGACTGTATATTCTGGTAGCTGTATGTCTCTTTTGTCAAGATCCGTACGATTTTTGTCGAAAAAATTCGTGGTGTCGATTAACTTCGACTGTAAAGAAGACATTTGTGCAATTGGTTTGAGGGTGTTTCAACGGTTGCATTTGTTTCCCTAAGTTTGAAAGCACGTCTTAACTATTCTGTTTAATTTGAAAGCACGAGTTTACTGAAAATATATTACATATTTGTCAAGGTAACATTTAACCTATTGTTGTTTGAAAATAAGCACCATTAAACCAGTTTAAGTGCTTTTTTCAGAAATTGTGTTTTTGGATGACCCATGCTGTTGTTTATAAACTTCATCTTGACTTTTAATACAGTATTAAGCATTATTAAGCAATAAGATTTTTTTTAAATAAAAGTTTCATTCCTAAAGTATTGGAAATTTAAGAAAACTCCTGCGAAAGATTGTGAATCGTAAAGTTATTATTAATAAATCAGCTTTATATTAATTTTCAGCGTATGTATTACATTTAGTTGAAATCTTGCAAGTCAATTTTAAACCACTTTTAATTATCCCTTTGATCTGTTACTTTGAATTCATGTGTAGATTTAATGATAATACAATATTATTATGATTTGACGAGCATAGAAGTTATACTGTTTCTACAGGGCTACACAAAAGTTTAGTTTAAATCTTGCAAGTTAATGTTAAGCCACTTCCAATTATTCGATTAATCGAAAACTTTCAATACATGTGTAGTTTCAATGACAATACAATATTATTGTAATTTGAGAAAAGTAAAATTTATACTGTATCTACAAGGCTACACAAACAGTTTAGTTAAAATCTTGCAAATCAATTTTAATCCACTTAAAAATATCGGATTGAGCTGAAACTTGGCTTACATGAATGTTTTAGATGATAATTTAATTATATTATAATTTGAGGAATGTAGCAATTATACATTTTTTACAGGGCCACACAAAAGATTGTGGAAAAATTGTTATTTATAAACACAAATTTTTATTCAATTTCAACAATATTAATGTAGCTTATCGAGATGCACAATACCATCTTATAAGGTGAAAATGAAGTGTGCAGCAGTTATATTTCTTTTAAGGGCGACTACATAATTCAGATACATCACACTACAGCATTTTTTTCAACTGAAATAATTTGGGTAGCATTTATATTTTTTTACAGAATCGCACAAAACACAAAAACGTATTTTTTAAAATATGTTTCTATTTTAAAACTTTTATTTTTCAGGATGAATACACAAATTTCTCGAAAATCTGTTGTTGACGTATGGGTTGTCAACCAAAAGGAAAGCAAATTCGAAGTTGCCCTTTCATTTTTGTTCGAAAAACTGAGAATCCTCAATTAACTGAAAAAAAAAATGTAAGAGCTAGAAATCATGTATCCAGACATTTTGTTTTCAAATTCAACAAAAATGGTCTAAATAGGAAAGAAATACTCAACGTTTTTATCAATACAAGTCCGCCTGGTTTCAGGGAACCTTTCACCTACAGGATTGCGTTATTCAAGCAATCAACGAAAATTATTAAAACTATTAAACGAAATAATCGTAAATAAAATTCACGCTGGTAGACCAGTGAAACTTTATTATTCTTATTTTAATTATTATTTAATAATTAATTTATATTAACTCAGAGTGTAAGTATGTATGTTTAGTTCAAATCTTGCTAGTCAATTTATCACTTTTCATAATCCGATTAAGCTGGAACTTTGAATACATGTGTAGTTTCCATGACAATACAGTATTATCATATAAATAATAAAATAATAATATAAATAATAATGATAATAATATAAATAATAATAATATAAATAATGAAATAAACCAAATATTTATCACTGTTTGAGCATTTTATTAGTGATACATTCGAAAAAAATTTGTGCACTTATTGTTTATTAAAGCATTGATTTTTCTTATGTCCACTGTTTGATCTCTAAGTTCCCCTGTGTTTAATTTAGAAAGGGCACATGTCCAAGACTATAAAAACATCACAGAAATCAAATAATGTGAAAAGCATGTGCAAAGTGTATTTTATTATCTTAACTAACATGCAATCTAAAGAATTGCAAAAAACAAAAATCCTGCCATGTACTAGAGTTTTTTATGTCTGGTGTAAAAATTGAAATATATGACTTCTGCCCTTTCTAAAATAAACAATTCAATTTGCATTAAAGCTGAAAATATTTACAATCAGAAGAAAGTTGATTAGTTTGAAAATATGATGATATTTACGAACCTTGGTCGCAAAACATATCAAGTCATGATTTGTTGCCGATTACGGACAATGGCATGATGGTTAGGGTTTAAATGTGGTATAAAAGGTGAAAAGAAGAAACAAAAAAAATGTATGTTTGTTATATGTATTTTTAAAATAAATATTTATGAAAATTCAATTTTGAATTGATTGTACAATGATTCTATATAAATGCAACAAAGTTATTCAAAGGTTTAAGGTATATGTCTATCTTCTGGGCACTTTTTTGAAAAATGTGAAATTTTTATGAAATACATGTGTTTTAAACTAAAACAAAATAAAACTATGAATTCAAATAAAAATTTATATGAAATTTTAATTAACTTTTTTAGGCAATATTTAGTCAAATGTTAGTAAAAAATTAATGTTTATGCCAAACTTTCTGTAACAAAATCTAACCAATATATTTCTTTCTTTTTTTTATTCAACAGTATATTAGTAAATCATTTACCTGTGTTATAAAGTAAAAGATTGGCAATGTCTCTTAAATTTACTATACCAAATTTTGTATATACAACATGATTTTTTTTTTTATTATGTATTTTTCAATAAAAATAGCTCTTAAATTAATAAATACATACTTACAAGCTATATTTTGCTTCAGCAATAGATGAGTAAAACCTCGTGACAAAATTTTATTTATATAGCTTAAACATCAAAGTGAGATTTTTCGCAATTTTTTTTTTTTTTTTTTTTTAGATCACTTCCAGTTTCAGAAATTTTAGTTCCAGTTTGTAATTTGGGCTAGAAATTTGCTTCTAATTAACTATCACTGAACCAAAAGTAAAGCATTTTTGCAATCCCAAATGTTTTAACTTTAATTTAAAATAAAAAAGATTTCAAAATATTTTGCTAAAACAGTAATTTGGGGGTAGGCACATACCTTAACAGTATTTTGTTCAACCAAGTGATTCAAAGGTTTAGCAGTATTTTGTTGTTCTACTTAAAAAAACTATAACAATGTGAAATAATTAAAACTAAAATCTTTATTGTTTTACAGGTGGGACGAGATATCTCATATGTATGGAGTGTTCTTACAAGACAAAGTTTACACATCATTTTAAAAGACATTTAATAGCTAAGCATAAGATACTGAAAAGGCTTAAATGCAACCAATGCTCTTATACAGCCACACTGAAACAGCACCTTGTGAACCATATAAATGCTGTTCATGAAAATATCATACGATTTCATTGCACTTTGTGTTCATACAAGTGTTTACGACAGGCTGAACTTAAAAGACATACGGACATGGTCCATGAACGTAAAAAGCCATTCGGATGTAAATTATGTGATTTTCGTTCAGCGCAAAAAGCATGTGTCAAAAAGCATATCATTGCAGTTCATGAAGAAAGGAGAGATTATACATGTGATTTTTGCACTTACAGATGTTCTCAGTCTTCGAATTTAAAAAGACATGTAAATCGTGTGCATGGAAAAAAAAATCTTATGCAGGAGAAAACGAAATCTACTTCAAATGATTCAGATCCAGATGATCCAGACTATAGATTTGTACACTATTAATTTGTACACTAGTGGCCAAAATTATGGAATCTTTTTCGAAAAATGCTTTTTTAAGTTTGGTGGTTTATAACTCTGTATATTTCTTAACCTTTAAAGACACAGGTGGCACACACTATGTGCCATCGGTTTTTAAAGTCTAAATAACAACTGTTAATGACATCCTTGTTTAATGCAATATTTAGTAGTAGTACAGGAGTAATAAATATAAAATTGTTTAAAAAAAAAAAAAACTAATTTAATTAGAATTAATATAACATGGTAAGCTTGTAGTAACACAAAGAAACAAGTGGTGTATTCCATGCGGCAATGCCTTTTAAAGCCTAACTATCAACTTTTGATACTGAAGAAGAATAGTGTCTAATGTCTAGTAATAGTATAAATTAATGTACCGTAATTTCCGGCCTATAGGCTGTGGATCAAACAATCATATTTAGACCCAGAAATTTTTTGTTTAATAATCAAAGTTAAATATTTACAGTGATTTATCAAGTTACATTTTATGAAATAAAATTTCTGGGTCGAAATTTTTCCACTGGTGAATAGAATATGCCATCTGTGTACTTGTGTAATATATTCTTTTTTTTTTCCTTAACCAAACTTTTTGTTTTTAATAAATGTGATATACTGTAATTTCCAGTCTATAATCCGGTCAAAGTAAAAATGTATTCATTAACTGTATACTCTTTGCTTTGAAATGGCTGTTTTTTCTATAAGGTAAAGGTGGTAAGGAGGGGGGAGGGGCAGAACAAAGGGTTGTTTGTACATCAAATGAAACGCTTTCATTCATAATTGATATTTAAAATAAAAGTTAATGAAAATTATTAAACATCTTTCTTGAGTGCAATTTAAGTATTGCTTTGTTACATTTATTGAAATTTAATTGTATTTGGCTATGTTATATTTGAGCAGGTTAGAATGACAGTGGAGTAAGTCAAAAATTTGAAAAATCTAGATAACCCTATTTTCACTGAATGTATATTAATTTCTGTTCAGTGTGACAGTCAAATAAGTCATAGTTCACTTAGGGAGTTGCTAGTGGGCAAAACAAGTTGGACCACTTAATGCAACGGCAATACTACAAATTTCACAAAACCCTTCATTTCTCAAATGACTAAATATCGACTTACTCCACTGTCATTCTAACCCCCTCATTTGATTATATGTAGTAAGTATGTATGTATTTATAAGGGATGAAAACTTCTCTTTATAAACTTACTTTGGAAAGGGGCGATGGGATTCCAAAATTCATGCTTGCCCAGGATGAAAAAAAACATAGTTCCATCCCTGTTGTTAAGTAAAGAAGGGTTTAATCATGAATAAATTTGAAGAAAAATTGAAAGATAATTAACCAAGGGATGTGTATGTCGCACAAAACAAGACTAACAGTCTGTGTAAAAAGTACACACAACTGTTAAATAAAACTCAAAAAATCAATTTATTCATCAAAATTTATTTTGTCACATTCAAAGTAGACCCTATTGAATCCAATACAACAATGCCAGCCCTGACTCAACCCTATATTTTTTGTAGGCTGATTAAAGTATGGAATTCAGCAAATTTCCTTTTATGGTCTCAATTTACTCAAAGTGCCTTTTCTGAACTGGTAATTTTAGTTTCGGAAACACAAAAGATTCACACAGGGCTATATCAGCTGAATACTGTGCTTGGTCGATGACATTTATTGCATTTTTGGCCAAACACCATTTGTTTTGCCAAACACCATTGTTGGCTATTGCACAACAATAGCTTTCTGTGATGTTCATTATTGTGATGCAGAATCCATACAAAATTTCGGAGATTTTCAAGATGTTCGGCACACAAAAATTCATTTGAAACACAAAATTTAAATCTAACTCTTCATTCAACTAATTTTTCCACTGTCAAAAATTGCAGAGCACTCAAAAGTATAACAAAAAAATGAAACAATAGATGCTGTCACTATGTCCCAGATGGCACTCAAACTCCACCTTGTAACTCCGTACAGTGATGCCAACTTACAGAAAAAAATATGATTGAGATACCTTTTATGCATGTTTTTTTAAATGATAAATTCAAGGTACTTTTACACTGAATGTATAAAGACAAGAAAAGATGCAAGAGAGCTACTGATGGTAGAAGAGTAAAGAGCCTGTGTATAGCTAACAGAAAAAAAATTACCTCAGTATATATATATAAGATGAAATGGAGCACTACAATGTATGCTTGAAGCAAAATACAATTTTTTGCAAACTGCAGTATTTTGATCAAAATGCTAGAATTCTATGAAAAATCATTTTCATCAATCAAACAAAAAGTTGAAAATTTAACTGGGCTAAAACGTATGTTAACTACAAAGAGAAATAGCATGTTATTTGAAGTGATGAGACAAAAATATGCATATTGGATTGTGATGGCATAATACTATATGCAAGTAGAGGCATTAGAAAAGATTTGCTGTCAGATTGCATTACACATTCAATGATAAACCATGTTGGTGTTATGATCTCATGCTGAATGAGATCCAAAAGTGGGGCATAATTTGTGTCAATTATAGCAATATAAATGTCAAAAGAGACCCCAAAAAAAAGCCTGTGATCACAATAATGATATGAAGTACTAGTTCTATTTCAACCTCCTATTATTCCTTAAAGTACACTTCAGTAATAAATATATGCTTTTCCATAATGTATTCCAATATTTAATTGGATTAAAAACATTTAAAACAGTTATGTAGTAACAACATAACAGAAAAAAAGATTCATGTTATTAGTCCAATTTGTTTTAGATATGTCACTTTTGGACCAACCTAAAGTATATAATAATATATTAAAATTGACTTTAATGGGTTGTCATCTACTGGCATCACTTAATAAAATATCTGCATATTTTTCTATATTATTTTTTGTCTATTATATTTTTGGTATATTATATTGAATATACAGAGTCACCAAAAAATATTACCCAGTATATAGGACTCTGAACAGTGTTTACTCTTCCGATTGGGACAAAATTAAAGCATCAGATAATACAAATAATGCAGCTGTTATTTATTAAATAAAAATTTTGAATACTAAATTTTTCATTATTTTTTGTCTATTATATTTTTGGTATATTATATTGAATATACAGAGTCACCAAAAAATATTACCCAGTATATAGGACTCTAAACAGTGTTTACTCTTCCGATTGGGACAAAATTAAAGCATCAGATAATACAAATAATGCAGCTGTTATTTATTAAATAAAAAATTTGAATACTAAATTTTTCAAAAGGTGACCTGAGTTCACCAGCTACCACTACTTGTGGAAGAGGCAGCACACACTCGTTCCCATTTACCTCAACACTGACTAGAATATTTGTGGACCAGATCATGGAAGATTCTACCAGAAAAATGTAAAAGCTAAATTCAATAAGTTTAAGACATCAACCAACAGGTCTGATCAGGCTGGGGCATTCAATACATCAGACGAACACGGTGGCTTTGAGATCATGCACTCAAATGTTCAGTGAGCTTATACAGATTAATACCCAAATGCCACCACATAAAATATTTGATTTTCTTCAGGTTTTTGGGGGGTAAGAATTTAAATTATAATTTTTTAAAAGCTGATTTGTTATTTTTTGGTAAAATAAAAGTAAACAAAATAATAATAAATGAATTGTGCCAAGAGTGAAGAACTGGGATAATTAGAAAACACACTGAAATTGATAATGGTTTAGAAATACTCTATTTTACATTGATAAGTGGTAAAACCCTGCATATGTATACAGCAAGCATGTAATGTATAATTCCGAGTATTAGTAAATATAATAACATGCTCCATCAAAAAGAATTGTAACATAATATTTGAAGTATTCTGAAAATTTTGATTTTACTTGTTCAAGTGAAAAATTTTTAGCATTCTCATTGATGTGTGTAGTGGTCATAAAATAAGTTATCCTGTTGTGAGGAATGTAACATAAATTCTAGTTAAAGTATGGTCTTGAAACTTAATAAACAGACTGAGGTGTGATAGGTAGGTTTTAAAAATTAGTTCCTATTTTACTCACAAGGGTGAAACTGAACACTATTAGTCAATTTTAGTATGAATCCTATTACTGTAGACTCCTTCAAATTTGCAACCCTAAAATCCGTATATCATTGCAGATGTAAACATTGAAACTTACAGATGTAGGTGAAAAGTTTTTTTTTTTTTTTTTAAATATCATTCTGTACACATTTTATTATGTAATTCATTATAATCTTTCCTAGTACAATACTATCCTAATTGTTCTCAGTTGTTATGTTATAGCATTTCCTTTAGTAAAATACTATCCTAATTGTTTTCAGTTACATTATATCCTTTCCTAGTACAATACTATCCTAATTGTTCTTAGTTTTGTTACATTATTTCCTAGAACAATACTATCCTAATTGTTATCAGTTATATTATACAGTAGACTCCCTCAAATCTGCAAATACTTAAAATCTGCATATTGTTTCAGATGTAAACAATGAAACTTACAGTTAACATGTAGGTGTAAAATTCCAAGATTTTTTTAATTTTTATATCATTCTGTACACATTTTAATATGGAATTCTGGTTAGTATGATTCAAGTCATGTTTTCTCATGAAGGAAGCATAAATTTATTTCTGAAAAATTTCAAGATAGTGCTGATATCAGTGGCGATCACTATCTTTTTACCAAATACATTTATGTATTGATCAAGCTTTTTTTATTATTAAATGTGGCTGAACACGAAATAAAACTTTATTATTTTAAGATTTTGATGTGAATTATTAGTGTGCATTTATACAGCGAGTTTCACTGAATAATTAAAGAAAAAATTATCTCATCATCATTATACATATTTAGTTATGCATAATTATTTACTTGATCTTGACTTTTAATATTTTACATGTTTTTTTAAATTTTCTTTAATTTTTATTATTTTACTTTATTGTAAACATTAATTATAATTTTGAATGCATTATTAAATTCAAATTGTTGTTTGAAAAATGTAAACAAAACAGTGACCAGAAATCCGCAAAATTCTAAAATCCACACAATCTCTGGTATTAAGCTATGCAGATTTAAGGGAGTGTACTGTCTTCATTGTTATTAAGAAGAAGTTCTACTTCTCTGGGTCAAAATTTTGAATTCATTTTATTTTGCATCCCTGAAGTGTGTAAATTACTGTCCTAAAGGAGTTTCATGATATTCCAATTCCTTACTATATTTTTCAGGGCCTGATCAACTCTATATTGAAACTGGGGAACATGGGTCATGTAGGGGCGCTTCTCTCTCAAGAAAATTACATTATAAATATGACAAATAGCTTTATGTGCAGTTTAAAATTCAAACCCTAGTTTTATGAAGAAAGAATATATGGTAGACATGTAAAAATCCTTTAAAAAAAATGTGAGAAAGTAAACCTCTTTGCAGTATATACTATTTAGAGTAAGTAAAACTCTAAACTTAAGAGGCTACTTCACTCAGGCGAAAACACCAACTCGCTAATGTTAATCCTATGGGGGAAATAATTTATGATATCTCGTTCACATTTCAATATTTTTAAATGTTTTTTGAATTGGATAGCTGAGGTCAGTCTCTATGCACGCTCCTTTGTACTTTTTCGATTTTGGTTGCAGTTTTTTTTATTGGGGACACTTTCACTTTCGAAACCGGTTTTGAAAGTGAAAGTATCTTCAATAAAAAAAAACTTGTAATCAAAATCGAAAAAGTACAAAGGTGCGTGCATAGAGACTGACCTCAGCTATCCAATGCAAAAATCATTTAAAAATATTGAAATGTGAATGAGATATCTTAAATTATTTCTCCCATAGGATTAATATTAGCAAGCAGATGTTTTCGCCTGAGTTAAGTAGCCTCTTAAGTTATGAATGAAAAATGTTTGATGTAATATTCATTCTTCTATGAATTTCGAAGTTTACATCACATTTCATTGTATTTAGTGAAGGACAATGAGATAGTTTAGTTTACATGAATGGGAAAAATTAATTTTTTCTATGAACTATAAATGGTAATTTGCATTAATTTGTGTTTTCAGAGAGTGGAAAAAATGCATTTTGAGGGCCCCTGAAAATGTGGGCCTGGAGCATGTGCCCTTGTGATGATCAGGCCGTGATATTTTTTAGCTCATTGAATGTAATGCTGATCATAGAACATAAACACTCTTGTAAAGTTTTAAACTTGTTTTTCTTGAAACCATATACTATTTTTTTTTTAATTGGGTGACCTTTTTTTTCAAGAATTATTTGACCAATTTCTTTCATTTTTTATTTAAAAGAAAGCTAATAATTTTTGCTGGAGCTAATACTACCACCAAAAATTATAATTTGTATTGATTAATTATTCTTTTCAGCTCACAAACCATAAAAAATAAATTAAAAAATTACCTTTTTTGTACAAATGACTGCCATTTTGTCAAAAATCAACTTAAATTAAATGTTGGTATAAGCTTCAAAGAATTTAGTGCCTTTTCATAATTTGGCAACCAAATTTGTTTTAGACGTTTGTAACCAGAGAAAAACAGCCGATTGGAAGTTCACAGCGGGTTCTCCTTGTTGTACAAGGCCTATTACATTGTTTTTCTTAAAACCATATATATATATATATATATTAACAGGGTGACCATTTTTCTCAAGAATTATTTGACTGATTTACTTCATTTTTTATTTAAAAGAAAGCTACTAATTTTTGCTGGAGCTAATACTACCAAAAATTATAATTTTTATTGATTAATTATTCTTTTCAGCTCACAAAAGGTAAAAAAAAAAAAAATCTTTTTTTTTTTTTTCAAATGACCGCCATGTTGTCAAAAATCAACTTAAATTAAATGTTAGTATAAGCTCCAGAGAATTTAATGCTTTTTCATAATTTGGCAACCAAATTTATTTTAAACATTTGTAACCAGAGAAAAACAGCTGATTGGAAGTTCACAGCGGGTTTTTGTCGTACAAGGCGTCTGATATTTTTTTGCTCATTGAATGTAACGCCACTCATAGAACATAAACACTCTTGTAAAGCTTTAAACTTGTTTTTCTTGAAACCATATACTATTTTTTTTAACTGGGTGACCATTTTTCTGAAGAATTATTCGACCGATACCTTCATTTTTTATTTAAAAGAAAGCTAATAATATTTGCTGGAGCTAATACCACCAAAAATTATAATTTTTATTGATTAATTATTCTTTTCAACTCACAAAAAGGTAATATATATATTTTGTGACAATTTGTCAAAAATCAACTTAAATTAAATGTTGGTATAAGCTTCAAAGAATTTAATGCCATTTCATAATTTAGCAACCAAATTTGTTTTAGACATTTGTAACCAGAGAAAAACAGCCAGTTGGAAGTTCACATCGAGTTTCACCTTGTCGTACAAGATGTCTGATATTTTCTTGTTTATTGAATGTAACGCTGCTCATAGAAGATAAACACTCTGGTATAGTTTTAAACTTGTTTTTCTTGAAACCATATACTATTGTTTTTTAACTGGGTGACCATTTTTCTCAAGAATTATTTGACTGATTTCCTGCATTTTTTATTTAAAAGAAAGATAATAATTTTTGCTGGAGCTAATACCACCAAAAATTATAATTTTTATTAATTATTCTTTTCAGCTCACAAAGGGTTAAAAGAAAAAAAAAATAAGCAAAAAATTACCTTTTTTGTTCAAATGACTGCTGTTTTGTCAAAAATCAACTTAAACTAAATGTTGCTATAAGCTCAAGAGAATTTAATGCCTTTTCATAATTTGGCAACCAAATTTGTTTTAGACGTTTGTGACCAGAGAAAAACAGCCAATTGCATGTTCACAGCAGGTTCTCCTTGCTGCACAAGGCGTATTATTCACTTTTTTTTTCTTAAACACACAAAAATTCAGATATATAAGTGGAAAATCAATAAATATTTTGCCAAAAGTCCAAAGATTATCTCTTTTCTTTGTAACTGAAAAAAAAAAAATGTAAAAAATCACATGAATTTTAGCCCAAAGAAATAGAAACTCACTTTATGTTTAGAAGTTGGAAATAATATTCTTTTTATTTTTAATCCCTTGGTAATGTATAGGGGAGATTTGGAATGTTTGATCCACTTTTTACTAAACAAATTGTAATTGCCTGATATATAATAGCATTGCAGTTTGTCTCATATAAATACCTTACTATGTATTGTATTTTTTATGGCCCCATAATCTTTAAAAGGTACTAAATATTTTTTTATAAAACTAGAGGTTTTCGATTGGATTCAGATCTGGGTTTTTGGCAGGTCAGTCCAGTCAGTCAACCTCATTGTCACCATACCAATCCATGGTGGACCTCGCAACATGATAGCTAGTGTTGTCATCCTGGAAGTAACATGGGTCCAAACTGCAGAACTGCCACAACGTAGGAAGCACACTGTCATCCAAAATAGTGCAGTAGGCTCTAAACTCTTGGCATATGCGCCAGAGATCTGCACGGGCTGGAATTAAGTGATTGGCCCAACTCGTCCCGGTATAAAATCTGAAAATTCAGCCCAAGCCTGGCCGTAATAAGAGATTATTGGCCCGGCCCGGTATAAAAGGTAAAAGTATGGTCCAAATCCGGCCCGCCTGGTATTAAAGCTATAAGTTCTTAACCGGCCCAACAAAAAAAATGCTGGCCAGGTCCAGCCCATAAAAAACAATATACTGATCCAGATCAATATACGAGTAAAGCTAAAATTTCGGACCAGGCACTGACTGGTATAAAAGGTACAAAGTATAGAAGCTAAGATTATAAAAGACATACAAGCCCGTGCCCCTGCAGACCTCTAGTATGCATGCCATTGGTTGGATGTAGTTCTTCCAAATTTCTCTGGACACCACCTGTTGTTCTCTATCTCCCAGTTTTGTGGGTCTGCTGACTCTGGCCATATTCTGACAATCTCCGCTCACTTCTGAATCACATAGGTCACAGTCAATTTTGGGTAATTCTACTTGCTAGATATGTCCCTTAAGGATTGGCCATTTCTATTTCACCCGATGATTATACCTTTCTCGAAATCAGATAACTCTGTACTTCGTGGCATCTTGCATGCGACTGATACCAATGTTGTTTCTGACAGCATATTTAATGATAGAGAGTGTGACGTGCATCAGTGCCGCATTTGCATAGGTGTCGAAATACTTATTGGTAGATAGTATAGTAACAACAAGCAGAAGATAAAAGATAATGATCACATCTGCTCAACAGCTATTGTGAAACAATCTATAAGAGAAAAAAAAAACTAATTAGTATCAAAATGTTAAACATGACCAGAGGTACTTCAGTAGAAATTGAAAGAATCTTTTCTACTTTTCGACTTGCACACAACAAATAAATTAATTTTAAGTATAGAAAAGATGACAATTTTGTTGTTGTAATTTGAAGCATTAAATAAATAGTTAGAGATAGGTTAATAATGCTGATAATTAATATTTTGTGAAATTAATATGAATTGCAAATATGACTGATCATTCTTATATTTACTCTGTGTGTATGTATAAAGAAACATGTGTAATTAATTCACCCCCTCCCCCCTTTTTTTTCTTAAATTAGCATCAGAGTTTGCAAAAATCTGGGGTTTTCAGAAATTATCCATCCCATTGATTTTTTTTTTCAGGGTTTTATCACAGTTGGGTTTTTTTTTTTTTTTCAGGTTTTTGGAATTTGTTTGGGGTTTTAGGGGGTATTTCTTTTTTTATTATTATTGTTGTTGTTTTCTAACAGGATGTATATAATTAATAGGATTATTTAAAAAAAATTAAATGTCATCCTCTATTAATATAAAAAATTTTGTTAAATTAATTTTAACATTTGTAATGCTTTTAAAGGCATTTTATGACTGAGTTGAAAGAGAATTTTGAAAAGTAAAAATAATTAATATTCTAAAATTGTGTTTCTCTGTTTTTAAGGGGGGAAAGAAAGATTTAAATAGTCCATTACGTAGTTGTTTTACTAGATTTTTATTATTCAACCGAATTCTGTCAAATGTTTTGAATTATTGTCCTGTTACTAATTAGCAGTATTTTGTTGTATTATTCAGATAATTTCTTATTGATTTGTTAATTATATATCAATGTAATTAGATGAATTTTTTTACTTATTTTATTTTCATTTACATTACTTTATATGCTTTTTATATTTACTTTATATTCATATTTACTTATTTCTAATTGTTATTTATAAATATTTTTGGTCTGATAAAAAATGTATAAAATGTACTTCAATAAAGTCTAAATTGTGGCAAAATTGCTTTGTTTATGTTTTTTAATAAAAAGTCAAAAATACCTTTATATTTAAAGAGTAAAAATAATTAATATTCTAAAATTTTGTTTCTCTGTTTTTAAGGGGGAAAAGAAAGATTTAAATAGTCAATTACATAGTTGTTTTATTAGGTTTTTATTATTCAACAGAATTCTGTCAAATTTTTTGAATTATTGTCCTGTTACTAATTAGCAGTATTTTGTTAAATTATTCGGATAATTTCTTATTGATTTGTAAGTTATATAGAATGAATTTATTAGCCGAATTTTTCTACTTACTTTATATTCATTTACACTACTTTATATTCATATTTACTTATTTCTAATTGTTATTTATAAGTATTTTTGTCTGTTTAAAAAAAGTATAAAATGTACTTCAATAAAGTCTAAATTGTGACAAAATTGCTTTGTTTTATGTTTTTTAATAAAAAGTCAAAAATACCTTTATATTTGAATAATAAATTCAATTAAAAGGATTTATTTGCATACTGATTTTTTAATCTATGTGATGAAACAAATATTATGGATAGCAGGGATCATTCTAGAGAGTTTCAGAAGGGAGGCCTGCCCTCATGCCGTTTTTAGATAAAATCCCACCCTCCTTGCCTTTTCTCCAGGTAGAATTCTACCCTCTTTTTATTGGGAAGAATCCTGCCTTGTTTGCATTGTACTTTCAAAAATGTTTTACTTATCTTTTATTTTTAGAATGCTAGTATGGTACATCTGGAGTATTCTCCCTCTTTATTTCTCTGTGAAATGCTCTGGTATGTCTAATCTTTGACTTTGAGCGATTCATTTTTTCATTTATTTTTTCCATTGAACAAGACATAAAGGATAACTAAGGGTCATTGATTAATTTCACCTTGTCTAGTGAAATATAGTATTAGATCAGGTATTCTGGCCTTTGACCACATAACTTACATAAGTTCTATAAAAAAATTGAGAAGTAGCTTTAGAACTTTTATTTTGTAGCTTTTTTAAAACCAGTTTTGCTAAAACCGAGAAAAAGTTATTTGATGAATAAAAGTTTTAGAGATAAGTTTTTGAATATCATAGGAAAAGGGGGAAATGACTGTGAATGTAGTAAAAAATTTTACAATAAAAATTGAGAACAAGTTTTATTTTGCTATTTTTAATACTTTTCAAACGGTGAAGTTATAGAAATTAGAAATGTTACTGGATTTTTAAATTAAGGAGTACTTTAAGCTGTTGCCAGACTTCCCTCCCGACCAGTATATTGGTATATGCACTTATTACAAAAATGCCCTTTTATGAAATGATGTGCCCTTTTCAATAAAATTGCACTTATTATGTAATGTGCACCCTGCCCTTTTTTATGTTCTAGAATGATCCCTGGGAAGTCAGTTCTTCAATAATCAACCAATAAAGAATGTGTTGTTCTATTACCCTTAATCTTGTCCTCTTGGGGCAGAGAACAAGAAGAGAGAAGTTTCTGGAAGGAATCTTTCTTATTCTGTGTAACAGACAGGTGTTAATATAGGCAATTCAAGTGCTCAAAAGCAAATGGTGGAAAATAGATACAACTTCTCACTTCAAGAAAATCCTGTACAAGCACATTGCATTGTATTTTTATTTCGTTCATAATGATTATTTTTTTGCACAATTTCAGATTTCATGTGACATTAGTGTTCTATGACAAGTTCAAACGAGATTACAATAAAAAATTATTTTTCTTCAATTGGTCATGAAATATGAAATTTTGTTTCTCCATAGGGATTTAAAAAAAATCATTAATGATTTTTTGCCAACAAAAGTTACAATGAGACTTATAATGTTCGATTGTTCTCCATCCACAATAATATGAATGTTAAAATTTATGTCATTAAAATCTAAACCCTAAAAGAAAATAAAATCCCTTTATATTATTCTTGCATATATATATTTTATTTTTATTGACATCTTTTTCATCATTCTGATAAATAGTAAAATTCATCAGCTAAAGTAGCATTTAAAAAAATATATTATTGATAATTTCAGTGTGCATAAAATAGCTTTTTTAATTATCTTGTTCATGCATTATTTTAAATAATTTTTCCGTTTCACACACTTTCCTCTTTCTTTTATTGTTCTGCAATCTCATGCCTGGTTTGAATATATTGTAGTACTATAATTTATGCTTAAAATATATATATTATACTGTTAATTACTGAAAAAAGTTTATTTTTTTTATAAATTTAAATCCAATACTTACAAATTTGATTAATTACATTAGATGAAAAATGGGACATTTGATCCATGTCAAGCTATCCAGAAAAAGCAGTGCATCAAATCTCCTTTAGTGGCCATTTTTTTAACAAAAAAAAGAAGGGATAAAAGCAGATAGCAATACTTATATCAAGTTCTAATAAACTATTCTACTTTTTAAAATCATTAAGTAAAATACACTTTAAAGCAAAAATATCCCTTTATTAACTTTATTTACTACTAGAATCAGAGGCGCCAACTTTTGAAAAATATTGGGTGGGCTCAAAAATATTTTGGTAAACTGGCATAGTCAGATTTTTTTTCTTTCTTTGGAGGATTGGCAAATGTGGAAAGATAACTCTAAGCCAATTTATCATATTTTAAAGTGAAGTATGATAAAGTTGTAATTTTATTAAATAATAGTATCCCCTGTCAAAAATGATGGATTGTTGATCTGCGTTCCATTTTCATAAGACATCATACAAACAAACAGCTTGAAGATTTTATTATTGAAAGGTTTGTATTGTAGAAAAGTACATTTTAAAGCCGGTAAATGGTGCCAAAACAATATTTTTAAAAAAGCGTAATACTGAATCTATCACCGCAAAGCCTCCCTACTGAAGAAATCACCTTAATTTTTGAAAACGTGTTTACAGAACGTGTTTACAGAAAAAATTGTCCACAGAATACATGCTTTATATGAAATTATAGTATATAAATTCCGTCAAAAATGACAGATAGTTGATCTGCACTGATTTTCATAAGACTTCATACAAACAAACAGCATGAAGATTTTATTATTGAAAGGTATGTATTGTAGAAAAGTACATTTTAAAAACGACAAATGATGAGTAATTTTCTTTTTACTCAATACCAAATTTTTGAAATAGTTTAACGATTGGATAAAACATTCAAATTAAATATTAAAAAATAATCCATGTGCGAAAGTTTTTGTAAATAAGTGTTATCAATGAGTTTCTAAAGAGCTTGACTCATCACATAGCTCATTTTTTGATTATATAAGCAAAATTAAATGGAAATTACTCAGTACTATTTATTCCTTATATTTTAATTATGTTTCATAAGAAAAAATCATTTTATTTATGATGGAAACAAAATTTCAAAATTTGTTTGTAGTATTATCTGCCGGTAGATGGCGCCAGAATATTTAAAAAGAAAGCGTAATATAATAGGGGATAACTGTGTTCGTTTGTTGATATCTGGGATTCCAATGTTTAATCAGGATTTTTAATTAAGAACTTAAAACATTATAATAGGATATGATATACATATCTAAAAGGTGGATTAAAACTTTGTGCCGTTATATTAAAAATAAATGTGCAACGTTAAATTAGCACAAATTAAAATCATTTCTAATGGCAAACAGCTGTTTCAGAGCCCTTAAGCTCCATCTTCAGTGCCAACTCAAAAGGTAAAAACGAATTAAAAACTCCTAGGCCATGACCGCTTGCCTGCCATCTCTCGCCTCGCGGCCAGATGAAATGGTGTTGAATTTTTCAAAACAACAGCGGAGACGAGGAAACACACGTGACAGAGAGACCAATAGGAACACTCCACCGACCGGGAAAGTTTAAGTGTGGAGGCGAATAAAGGAGGGGGGACGAAGAGAATGAACTAAGCGAAACGCAGCCAGACGTTTGAAACGCTTTGTACGGCAGAGAAAAAACCAGAAAGGGGGGGGGGGGCAATGAGGATGAATTAAATGAAAGGTAGCCAGACATTTGAAAAATTTGATGTACTGGACAAATCATTAACCAAGCTGCTCGAATTTTTCCATATGTAATAAGCTTCCCAGAAATTTAGGTCGTAAATTGATGAGCATTTCTGAATTATCGCACCTTCCGAAAAATTAAAACTGTGGCTTTCAGACCAACAATGGTTAGCTATTGCAGATCGTTTAATATCACAATTTTTAACATAGTTTTTATGCTCCCCTAAACGGACTCTAAGCGGTCTCTTAGTTTGACCTATGTACATTTTATCACATTCGCAAGATATTTTATAAATTCCCCAATGTGAAAATCTGTCTATTGGATGTTTGAGGTCTGTAAATTTGATTTTGTTAAACGGTGCATAAACTATTTTAAAGTCGAAACTTTTCAAAATTCTAGATATTTGATGGCTTATTCTCGGAAAATATGGAAGTATAATTAAATTTTCATTGCGAACATTGTTAACATTGGAATGCGTACGTTTAATTTGTTTATTATGAATTAAATCAACTATTTCAACAGGATAACCCCGGTCAAAGGCTATTGATTTGATGTAGTCTAACTCCGCTTTGAGTAAACTCTCAGATGCAAATGTTCATCGCGCCCTAAAAAAAAAAAAAAAAAAAAAATTTGTTCATCTGAGAGTTTACTCAAAGCGGAGTTAGACTACATCAAATCAATAGCCTTTGACCGGGGTTATCCTGTTGAAATAGTTGATTCAATTCATAATAAACAAATTAAACGTACGCATTCCAATGTTAACAATGTTCGCAATGAAAATTTAATTATACTTCCATATTTTCCGAGAATAAGCCAACAAATATCTAGAATTTTGAAAAGTTTCGACTTTAAAATAGTTTATGCACCGTTTAACAAAATCAAATTTACAGACCTCAAACATCCAATAGACAGATTTTCACATTGGGGAATTTATAAAATATCTTGCGAATGTGATAAAATGTACATAGGTCAAACTAAGAGACCGCTTAGAGCCCGTTTAGGGGAGCATAAAAACTATGTTAAAAATTGTGATATTAAACGATCTGCAATAGCTAACCATTGTTGATCTGAAAGCCACAGTTTTAATTTTTCGGAAGGTGCGATAATTCAGAAATGCTCATCAATTTACGACCTAAATTTCTGGGAAGCTTATTACATATGGAAAAATTCGAGCAGCTTGGTTAATGATTTGTCCAGTACACCAAATTTTTCAAATGTCTGGCTACCTTTCATTTAATTCATCCTCATTGCCCCCCCCCCCTTTCTGGTTTTTTCTCTGCCATACAAAGCGTTTCAAACGTCTGGCTGCGTTTCGCTTAGTTCATTCTCTTCGTCCCCCCTCCTTTATTCGCCTACACACTTAAATTTTCCCGGTCGGCGGAGTGTTCCTATTGGTCTCTCTGTCACGTGTGTTTCCTCGTCTCTGCTGTTGTTTTGAAAAATTCAACGCCATTTCATCTGGCTGTGGGGCGAGAGATGGCAGGCAAGCGGTCATGGCCTAGGAGTTTTTAATTCGTTTTTACCTTTTGAGTTGGCACTGAAGATGGAGCTTAAGGGCTCTGAAACAACTGTTTGCCATTAGAAATGATTTTAATTTGTGCTAATTTAACGTTGCACATTTATTTTTAATTATTTTTAATATGATATACATGTTTTATAGGAAAATATGCTGAACAGGCATGTTTTCAAGTAGAAGATATTATCTCATTTACCTGTAGCTAGCATAGGTTTTTCATTAAGCCCAACATGGCGTTTAACTAGCCGTTGATTCGCAGACCAGAGTGGTTGCATCCAGAATGGTTACAGACACTTTCTTGCCTTCGGATTTTATTATAAGTAGATATTATCTTGAAATAGTTCTTATAAAGATATTATATTTACTATAATATCACCATACCATGAATATTACTGCAAATTTAAAGCGCAAAAAGCTTCAAACATCTCAGTCATTCAAGTGATTTATGGGGCGGGCGTCAGTTAAGGTTTCAAAACAGATAGGTATTGGTTTATACTCACTAATAAATAGTAAAATAAATGTTGTGTCAGGATGAAAAATAAATAAATGAAAAAGAATGAAATAATAGAAGAATGGAAATTGGGTACGCCGAAATAGCAAATTATTGGGTGGGATCGTGCTCCATGGGTCCATATAAGTTGCGCCACTGACTAGAATAAGAAATTACAATTGGCAAATGTAAAACTTACTTTTTAGGAGGAAAAATGCATAATTCCATGTTCCTGTTTTATTATCACTGCAAATTGCTGAAAAATGACATTAACTTGAAAATAGAGAATTTATTCATTTAAAGGAAGTTTCTTGTATTTAGCTACCAAACGTAAAATTTCGCTTCTTTAGATATTTTGTTAATAAAGATTAAAATTAGAGATGAAAAAATAGCTGCAGTTTAAAGATAAGGCATTCATTTATTGGTAAAACTATGCAAGTTATGCCTTTTTTGTATAAAATAAAATATTTTCTTATTTCATGTCTACATGGTGTACAGCAGGGATCATTTTAGAATATAAAAAAGGGCAGGGCGCACATTACATAATAAGGGCAATTTTGCTGAAAAGGGCACATCATTTCATAAAAAGGACATTTTTGTAATAAGTGCATATATCAATATACTGGTAGGGAGAGAAGTCTGGCAACAGCTTAAAGTACTCCGTAATTTAAAAAATTCAATAACATTTCTAATTTTCATAACTTCACCGTTTGAAAAGTATTAAAAATAGCAAAATGAAGCTTATGTTCTCGATTTTTATTGTAAAATTGTTTACTATATTCACGGTCATTTTCCACCTTTTCCTACATTATTCAAAACAGGGGTGATTCTGAGAAGAAAAAAAAAATTCTGAAATTCACAGCAAATTTGCTGAAAAGTTACCAGAGGGGGGAAGGGGTCCACTCTTGCCATTTTTTTTTTTTTTTTGCGTCCCTTTAATGAAATTTGTGTTTTTTCGTGATCTTTTGACGAAATTTGCCGTTTTTTCGTGATCTTTTGACGAAATTTGCCGTTTTTTCGAGATATGTTGACAAAATTTTTGGTTTTTTTGACAAAATTTGCATTTTTTCGTGATCTGTTGACAAAATTTGCCGTTTTTTCGCGAGCTTTTGGCGAAATTTGCCGTTTTCGCAATGTTTTCGACGAAATTTGCCGTTTTTTCGCGATCTTTTGAGAAAATTTGCCATTTTTCGAAATGTTTTTAACGAAAATTGCCGGTTTTTCGCGATTCCCTGACGAAAGTCACGTTTTTCCAGCGATCTGTTGACAAAATTTACCGTTTTTTCGTGATCTTTTGACAAAATTTTCGCGATTTTTTGAAGAATGCCGTTTCTCGCAATGTTTCTGACGAAATTTGTCGTTTTTTCGGGATTCTCTAACGAAAGTCACGTTTTTCCCGCGATCTGTTGACCGTTTTTTCGCGATCTTTTTGACGAAATTTGCCGTTTTTCGCTATCTTTTAATGAAATTTGCCGTTTTTTACAATGTTTTTGATGAAATTTGCCATTTTTTTCACGATCTTTTTTCGAAATTTGCTGTTTTTCGCAATGTTTTTGACGAAATTTGCCGTTTTTTTTTTTTTTTGCGATTCTCTGACGAAAGTCACGTTTTCCCGCGATCCTTTGACAAAATTGGTAACTTTTCTTCCAACGAATGACGAGATTCGGCGATCATTTGCCGAAATACTGATACATTTTATGTCCGAATTTTCGGATTTATGACAGATATTTTTTTTAATTTTCGGAAATTATTGCCTTAATTTTTCGGAAAATTCGGACCAGAATCACCCCTGATTCAAAAACCTCTCTCTCTAAAACTTTTATTCACCAGATAACTTTTTCCCGGTTTTAGCAAAACTGATTTTGAAAAAGCTACAAAAGAAAAGTCCTAAAGGTACCTCAAAATTTTTATAGAACTTTTGTAAGTTATCAAGTGGTCAAAGGCCAGAATTCCTGATCTAATACTATATTTGACTAGAGAAAGTGAAATTAATCAATCACCTTTAGTTACCTTTTATGGTTTGAATGGGGAAAATGATAAATGGAAAGATGAATCACTCAAAGTCAAAGATTAGACATACCAGGGCATTTCACAGAGAAATAAAGAAGAAAAGAGGAGTACTCCTGATGTACCATACTGGCATTCTAAAAATAAAAGATAGGTAAAGAATTTCTGAAAGTGCAATGCAAACAAGGCAGGATTCTATCCAGGAATAAAAGGAGGGTAGAATTCTACTTGGAAAAAGGATAAGGAGGGTGGGATTTTATCAAAAGAAGCATGAGGATAGGCTGCCCCTCTCAAACTCTCTACTAGAGTGATCCCTGTGTACAGTGCCACTTGAAAAGGGTCTCAGTAGGCCACACTTTTATACTGGTTTACCAGTGAAGTTTTCAATAAAAAACTTAATCAGATCAACAGATTTTTTTTTCACTTGAAGTAAAAACTGTTGTTAAGAATATGTTCTGATATATTTGGTTCTTTTATGTTACATTTAAAAAGAGGAAAATAGTTTAATTACTTTTGCCCAATTTAAATATTTTGAAGAATATGTCTACCAATTCATATTAACCCATTTATACCTAGCTTCTCAAATTTGGGATGCTGCGATTTTTCATAAATAAGTTAATATTTTAGATAGATATATTTTTCTTTTTTTTAACAATTATTTTATACAGGGTGATTTTTTTAAAGTTGTGAAAGTAAAACCCTATAACAAAAGAACCACTGATCCAAATGACCTAAAATTTCACCAGTCTGCTCCCAAAGCAATGAGAATTTTTTTGGCATGGTTAAAAAAAACCCTTAAAATTGCACCGACAGACGGCGCTGTACATGCAGTAAAGTCGGGAGACGAACTTGCGCCCGGCACACACACATTGGCGATAAAACGTGAAGTACGCACATCTCGTGTTCATTATTCTACGGAAATCCCCACAATGACTGCACCATTGGCAGACCGTGCGTTGTTAGTGAAACTGTATTATCAGAATAATGACAGCGCAGCAACTGCTCTTAGGAGATTTAGGACACTTAAGAATTTAAGAAAAGGTCCAATGATGACAGCGGGTCTAAGGAAGATGGTTTCTCAAAGTACCATCCATTGTTTTCCTCCCCCAGACGATATTCTTTGTTTCTGCTACCTTACAGCGCCATCTGTCGGTGCGATTTTAAGTTTTTTTTAACCATGCCTAAAAAATTCCCATTGCTTTGGGAGCATACTGGTGAAATTTTATGTCATTTGGATCAGTGGTTCTTTTTTTATAGTGTTTTACTTTCACAACTTTAAAAAAAATCACCCTGTACAATTTACAAATACAATATTCAGATTAGTCATTAGCATAATGTAATATATATTATACAGGGTGTCCCAGGTTTATTGGGACAAACTTTTAGGGGAGGTAGGGGACATCACAAGGATTCAGATTAGCATAGCAACCTATTTTCGGAAACGTCATGGGAAAGTAGTATGACAGGTACAAGAAACGAAAAGACACAAGACTGCGATCATCTGAAATAATTTATTGGACAAAGATATTACATGTGCTGTGGTAGATGATGTGTAAAAATGTCACAAAAGACGTTCAAAGTTTCCACCACTGTTAGTGATGCATGAATTACAACGTCGGGCCATGGATTGGCGACTTGCTCAAATACGTCTTGAATTTGTTGGATATCTGCAGCAGCACAGACGAGGTCTCTCAATCAGATCCATATTGGAATCCACAGGCGTTGCGTACACAGCATTTTTCAGTGCACCCCAAAGGAAGAAATCTATGCTGCTTAAATCAGGAGAGCGTGGTGACCAGGGAACTGGTCCTCCACGGCCATTCCATAGGTGAACAAACATCTGATTCAAAAGTTCACGAACACATCTGCCATAATGGGGAGGTACCCCATCATGTTGAAACCACATATGGCGTCTGACATGTTGTGGCATAGTGTCAAGTAAGCTTGGTAGCACTTCTTGCAAAAAGATGCAGATACTAATCCTCCAATGTTCTTGGGAACAATGCCACCTAACCGCGAACGAAGCCGTTTCCGACCATGTGTTGCTATGCAAATATCTGAATCCTTGTGATGTCCCCTATCTCCCCTTAAAGTTTGTCCCAATGATCCTGGGGCACCCTGTATATCTAGCAATTTTCCCCAAAGCAGAATATTTTGCAATGTTCTGCAATGAACCTTCAGCTGATCAAAAATGTTCTGCGGGAATAAAAAAGTAAAACACAGGGAGATTTTCTTGTATATGTAGGAGTGCAATTTCATCTTGTATAGAAATTCAAATGGCATTTTGTAAAACGCTAACACACACACACACACAAACTAAAGAAATGGCGAATTTCATGAATTTACTTGGATTGAATGGTGAATTTTGAGGGTTTTTTTCCTCATAATCGATTGACGATTTTTGCAATATTTTTGAGATTTTTCTCTCAGGTAACTTTCTCCCTATGATCGACTGACAAATTGCATGAGCTTTTCCTGTGACCAATTGATGAATTTCCGAATATTTTTCAATGAACGATTAAAGAAGATAAATTTAACGCTTTTTCCAATGAATGAATGAATGAATGGTGAATTTTGTTGAAAATGAGAATTTTAAATGTTCTGTAGAGAAATTCATTGTTCTGCGACGTACGTCGCACTTTTAAGCATATTCTGCTTTGGGGGCAATTTTAATTAAAACAAAGAACTGGCTATTACGTATTATCTGAAATACAATATAAATCTACTTTTCATTAACATATTTCTTCTTTATTTCCTCTTTACCAGCAAAATAACATAATTATACAAATTTGCAAGTAACATTTTCAAACAAAAAACATACAAAATAAAACAAAAATTATAAAAAAAAAAAGTATTATATTTTTTAAATAACAGATTAATACTTTTAGGACTGGGAGTAATGTTACAATATCATTGACATCAACAACAGATTCATCTACAGTTTCTAGAAAAATAAGCTGATTTTCATTCAATTTGCATCTCATGAATCTTACTTGAATAGAATCATCACCAATTAGGCTACAGTTATAATTGTCAAAGACAGTAAAAGTACAAAACAAAATATTTCTTACTATGTTAAATAAATTATTTTTCATTTTTTACTTTATTTTACAGTTAAATAACTATTTTAAAACAATATTTCTTTATAGAAAATAAGCTATTATTAAATATTTTGAAAATTCTGCATTGCAGGAAAAGAGTAGATTGTTGACCACTGAGCCCCGGTAGTGGGTGATCCATTGTCCATGCTAAAGTTCAATAAATAATCATATTATATATTTGCAGCTTTCTTTTAAACATATTAACTTTAAAATTGAATAAAAACAAGTATCTTACCTTTGCAAAAAAGCAGTTTTTTTTTATCTTATTTATCTACAACCTTTAATTACTAAAAGAAGAAAAATATGATGATAAAAAATTTTACTTTTAGAAGCTCAAAGCAACCAAACAGGATAAAATGGTTCATTCTGAGCTAAACACGTGCTCCAGGGAGACAGAAATAAGGAGAACAGTGAAGATAGGCTTTTAAGATCAGAACAGAAATTAGTACCCAGTTTGTGGTGCTGGTGCTCCCAAGTACCAGTCACATGACCTGTAAAGCATAACAAATTGTCGTCTGCTCTTTCTCATTGACGCCAACATTGTAAAAAGTATACATCAGGAGTAAAATAGTTACATTTCAGGAGTTTTAGACATCCCGCATCCCATGGGATGCATAAGAACTATTTTTGTTTGCGTCCCAACTCTAATTTTTTGTGTAACTTATGCGTTATAGCGCATCCGCGGCATTGCTGTTGTTTACAAGTAGAAATTCGGATTCGGAATTTCGCGGCTTGCAGGGAAACTGAAATCAAAATTTTATAACTTTTCTTTTTCTTGTAGACGCAGATTTCCGTATTTTCAACTTTATTTCCCTACTATCGTATTTTACCACACATGTCCGGAGTAACTCCGGAATTTCCAGAGTTGTTGGCATCTATGCTTCCTGCATTTTGGTTTTGAGCATCACAAAGAGTTGTCACTCGAAACCGGACATAGAGGGTGCTATATTCCCCAAGTGCCCAAGAAACCGGAAATGCCACCATCAGTAGGTATTGCTTTTAGTACCATAAGTAGAAACATTATCATTGTTCTCCTTCTCTCTATCTTCCTGATGTACTCTGAATGCTATAAATAATCAATACAGTGCTGTTGACTATTAGGATAGAAGAGAAGCTTAAAAAAAATCAAATAAATAAAATATTAGGGGGTAGTCCACTGTGCCCCTAGGTGCAATGTAAACTAGTCTCCACTATAAGTATTTATATGAATTTACTAATACAGTAGACACCCTCAAATCCACATAGCTTGCAACCAGAGGTTGTGTGGATTTTAGAATTTTGTGGATTCTGGTTAATTTTTTTTTTGCATTTTTTAAACAGTAATTTGAATGTAATAATGCACTGTAAATTGTAATGAATGCTTAAAATAAAGTAAAATATTAAAATAATTGAGTAAAGTAATCAAAATTAAGAAAATTTAAAACATGACTAAAATTGTAAAGATTAAAGGTCATGTAAACAATAATGCATAACTAAATTGGCATAATAATGATGAAATAATTTTTTTCTTAATTATTCAATGAAACTTGCCTCATAAGGGTACACTAATAATTTACATGGTTTTTTTTTTCATGCTTAGTCAAACTTAATATCCAAAAATACTTTATTAATACAGAAAAGTACAGTAGAAGATCTTTATAATGCAATTCTCCATATAACGCATAACTTCTCAGATGTAAACAATGAATTTTCAGTTACGAAACACCTGAATTCCCACATTATAAATAGTTGCTATTCTCTAGAGGACTATATTTGATACATTAGTTCAACTTTATCTCCTTAATTCAGAGCTAATTACTGAAAAAATTGCTATGATTTGATAAAGGTATGTTTGGACAATGTTTATAAAGTAAATTTAACAGTATGTGGAATGATCTATGTTATGCAAAAAATTATAATCTGCACAACTCCTGGTAATAAAGAATGCAACATAAAGATAGTCTAATGTACTTTGGTATGTTTCACACATATTTGGCCATGTTTTAGAAGCTAAATTTAATCATGTGTGAAATGTGATCTACAGTGGCGCTCAAAAGTTTCCGGCCAGTTAGTTTTTTTTATTTCTTTGCCAGAACGTTTCAGCGAAGAAGAAGCGCAATTGCTCCAAAAGTTAGGACTATGCAAATGACCTCTGACCACGTGATCATTTTGATTGGATACTGAAAACACTTGATGCAAAGGGGAGGTGTTCGAAATTCACGTGTGCAAAAGTTTCCGGCCATTTGTCATTCGTAAGTTTTTGCTATCGGTAAAGTGTTTTTTTGCCGTGTTTGTTAATTAATCAACATAAATAACGTAGTTGAAATTCAAAAATGAAAAGTTCAACAATTATTGTTCATAAACGAGTGATTTGTTTGTCGCTAAAGGGCCAATGCTCTCGTGAGAGTGCGGCAAAGTTATCGATCGGAAAATCGACTGTGAACGATATTTAAAAAATATATAAAGATGGCCATGGCCTTCAGGACTTGCCTCGGTCCGAGAGACCCCGGAAAACGACTATTCGTGTGGACAGAATTATCAAGAGAAAAGCCGTTGATGACCAACATAAAAATGCCGCTGCAATATCCCGCGATTTACGGAGGGAAAATATTGCTGAAATAAGTCGGTCTACCAAGTCAACACGCTTACGTGACGTAGTACTTTATGAAAAAGTCGGTGCTAAAAAACCTTTCATAAGTCAAAAAAATCAGAGGACCCGACTGGCGTTTGCAAAGGAACACAAAGACTGGTCAAGTGAAAACTGGAAAAAAGTTACTATTATCCGATGAATCAAAGTTCAACCTTTTTGGGAGTGATGGCAGACACTACGTCCAACGACCTAAAAACAAAAGATATGATTCGAGATATGTTATTCCTACAATTAAACATGGCGGAGGACACGTTATGCTATGGGGAGCATTTTCTAGAAAAGGTGTCGGTCCGTTAGTTAAAATCCACGACAAGATGAATGGTGTAATGTATAAGAATATCTTGCAAAATCATTTGCTGCCTTATTGGAGGAAAAATTGTGGTCGCAACTATCTGTTTCAGCATGATAACGACCCAAAGCATACATGCAAGCTCGTTAAGCAATGGCTTTCGCACAAAAAAATCCCGCTTTTGAAATGGCCAGTCCAATCACCAGATCTTAATCCAATAGAAAATCTTTGGAACGAACTTGACAAACGTGTGCGGAATTATAAGTATGCCGATTCAGCAGAATTTTCCAAAAAATTGTAAGAAAACTGGAAAAAACTTACCATAGACGATCTTCAACCGTTCATTGAATCGATGCCCTGTCTCTGCGCCGCAGTACTTATTGCTAAAGGTATGACGACAAAATACTAATTGTAAATGCTGTTGATCACTGTTATTTTCTATTATAACATCATTTTTTTCCAAACTTGCCAAGATGGCCGGAAACGTTTGAGAACATGCGTTTTCCTTTGCAATTAATTTTGTCAATTAAATGTATTAATATTTATTTTTTATTTCATAAATGAGTTCCTAACTATTATGTTAATAAAATGTATAAGTATCACTTTGAGATTCCTCTTCATATGGCTATACTTACAAATTAACCAAAAATTGTATGCTGGCTGGAAACTTTTGACCGCCACTGTATATAATGCAAAATTATATATAACACACAATCTCGTGTTTTTAGGTTTGCAATATAAAGATCTTCTACTGTATATATATGTATGTATGTATGTATGTACTATCATTTTAAATCATAAAAAAATAATAATAATGATAATTTAATTGATATGATAATATGTATCATATACTACAAGATTAAAGCTGGGGGAGAAAATTAAAAAAATTTTGTTGTTGAGAAATTATTTTTTAAGAATTAAAATTCTTTGTTTACATTCATTTATATACAGGGCTGATTACAGGCGTTTGTGAATTACAGGTTTGTGGATTAGTGGCATGCTACTGTATTTATATTAAATAAGTTTGATAAGTTCAATAAAAAATTATACAGTTTTTATTAAATTGTTAAACTGTTTAATATATTACTTTAAACAAAGTGCCAGATTATTTTATATCAAATAATTAAAACATCCTTAAGTCTTTTTTATTAAATCTTTAATTTATGCAGATTTTTATTTGACAGTGTCAACTTAATATTTTTTTTTTATTCTTAACATACTTTTCAATAATATGTCTTGAATACAATACATTTTAAAGAAATTGTTTATTCTTAAGAGTATTGAATAACAAAAAGCATACTCCATTTAAATTTTTAGAAATATATAATTGTCAACTGTTTTCTTTCAGAAAATTATTAATTAAATGTAGTTATAAATAAACATACAATAACACATTAAAAACAAACAAGGCAAATAATCTTGGAGTGTTTATTCTTTATTTGAAATAAGATGTTATAAAATGACATCACAGCATGATTTTATTCACTTATAAGTAAGATATTGGAAAACATACAAAACATTAAAATCAAGTTTTAAGACTAAATTTAAACAAATTCAAAATCAGGAAAAGAATACAGATACACGTTTACAAGTTAAAAAAAATACAAACTGCATAGCTTGTTAAACAAAGACAAGATCTATGTGGAAGTTCCATAAATAAATAATATATAGATATGTAAATATATTTACTCAGCTCTAAATTTTATCTCAATGCATACACTACAAAAAGTAGCACAAAAATATTTATATTTAACAAGTTTAACAATATGGAAAAATATAAGATGGGTTTCTTTGAAATTGTTAGTAAAATGTTGATAGCAAGGTTGGCCAATTTTTGCCGAAGTGGAAAAAACTGTCCCGGCAAAAATACTTTTTGCCATAATTTTTGCCGCTGGCAAAAATTACTAGTATTTTAAAACAGTTTTTTAAGGATTTTATTTTAATTACATGATTAAAACCAGTGATTTAAATTACAATCGTGATCAACTGTTTCTTTTGTAAATCATTAAAAAATGCATTCTAAAATTTCCTTAAATAAAATTTTTAACATCAACAATTAACGTAATTTTTTTGCAATTCTAAAAATAGTTCAACATTAGCAAATGCTTGTCATTTGTTGTGTTATTTAGTACAGGAACCTGTTTTGCAAATTCATTATAATTGCCATAGTCAAAAAACGCTTCAACCAATCAGTTCTACTATATTATTTAGTCATATATTTATTACACCCAAAATACAGAGGAATATTGAATCATGAACAAAAGAAGAAAGCTCGAAAGATAAAAGAATCGCCCCCAAAACATACTTTACTGCTAATGTTGAATCAGCAGGGTTTTAACCATCCAGACCGAAATATGTTTTGGCAACCAGCAGTCAAAACTCATTTTAAAGAGAAAAGAGATTAAAACTTATTTCGTTAAATGATAAATTTAGTACAACATTTTGATGGATTTGTCAAAATAACATTTAACATTTAATACAACATTTGGAAGGGTTTTCAAATATTTTACTCGTTATTGTACTTTAATTTCTATTACTTTATAATTTAACTATACAAAAATTTCTAAAGTTAAACAATTATTGTAAGTATTGAAATATTTTAAATTTGATTGCATATTTAATTTTATATAAAAAGTGAAAGAAACTGAATCACAGTAAACAAAAGAGACATTTTTTAATTTTTTACTTAGAACTTAAAAAGTGATTACAAATATCAAGATTCGCTTATACAGGGTTCCTACACAATTTTGGTAAAAAAAATCCCTGACTTTTCTAGGTTTTCCCTGACTTTTTTACAAAAATTTCCCTGACCTTTCTTAATAAAAATTTGGCTTATATATTGTTTTAAAATGCTCCACAATGGAAACCTCCTAGTTACAGGCAGTTCCTAACTTCCATAAAAATGCATTACTGTAATAGGAATATCACCTTTCTTTTGCAAAGATGCTTACATGGAAACTTGTTTTATAGTGCCTAATACTGAAAGAAGATCTCTAAAATAAGGAGATGATGTTACCTACAGCTAAACAAAAAGTGCAAAACACTCAAATGATAAGATTTGTAATCACATATTTAAGAGGACAAAATCCAAGAAAGATTTCATCCAAGTGGTATAACATTCTATTTCAAACTGTAACTTACAGCATAAAACTATTTTGTCTTCATCCAGGAATTAAGTTAGTGGAACTAAACCCTTCCATGCTGATAATTCTTTTTTAATTATTATAGCTATAATTTCAAACCAGGAGAATTATTTTTTAGAGCTCCGAAAATCTTTCAATTTTTGTAATCCCAGATTTTGCATTTAGATTACAGAAAATTAAAATGTAATATAATAATAATGCTCAATGTGAACTAAAAGCTTCCGGTTGTGAAATTTTTCCAAAAGAACAATGCCATTTTCGTGTATGCTATGTTCTCTTCTTTTATGCTAGATAAATGCTAAAAAAAATATCACTGCATGTATTTTCAATTTTTAATTAATTTTCAAATTATGCTATTACTGCATAGTTTGCATAAATTTTATATAAAAATTATAGATTAGAGGAATAATTAAATTTTTTTTTTCATTTACAATGATAACTGAGATCCTGTTGGAAAGTACTACATCAAAAATTCCCCCGACTTTTCCCTGACCTCTTCAAATATTAAAAAAATTCCCTGACATTTCCCTGACTTTTTGCCTCAATTTTTGAATTCCCTGACCTGTAGGAACCCTGTTATAAAGCTATTTTGGATCAGACCAAACTGGAAAAATAATTTTCCTACCAATGAAGAGTTTTCAAAACTGTTCATCAGGTACATTATAAAATCTACATATTTCAAATAATTATTTTCAAGCTTTTCTTACCAACCAACCAACTTTCAAGTCATAATGTATTAGTTACATCTTAAGAAAAATAAGATTCAGGAAATATGTTTCTTTTGAAGTGCCTTTGCATAAGGCAAAAGTGCTCTAGCTATAGTTAAAAATTATTAAAATATAATGTTATTTATTATGTATGACATAATATAATATTAATATCCCCTTAACAATACAATTTGAGCAATTTATGTTAGCTAAAATTATTTAATAGAATTTTGACCACTTCTGAGTGGTTATAACCAATTTTGCCAAGTTTTAGATGATTAAAACCAGTTTTGACCGGTCAAAATTTCAACCCTGTGAATCAGTTACAGCTCACAAATTGTGGGAAAGTATTTCATCAGTGTGTGACATATCAAAAAGAATTTTTGTGAACTAATTACTCATTTGAAAATTTGTTGCCCAAGTTCTGCTGCTGTTGAAAGAAAATTTTCAAATTTTTCTTTTATCCATTCTGATATCAGAAACAAACTTTCTCTGGAACTTCCACAAAACTTTTTTTTTTTTTTTTTTTTTTTTTAACATTGCATAGCAAATTAAAACTAATTCAGTAATTTTGTGCTGTGTTTGACTTTGAAATATGTCTTTCTTTATGGGTTTTACTTTAATAAAATAAAAATGTAGATTTGTAGTTTTATTTATATGGTTATGCCATTTATTATTAATTGATTAATTATAAATACTTTTTAAGTTAAAAAATAATAATTCATTAAGGTTCAAAATGTAAAGGGTGAAAATTGAAATATATCGTGCCATTCAAATTTTATTTTTTCCTGTTTTTTTTTTCACTTTTTGCCACTGTTGTTCTGGCAAAAATGTATTTTTTCTGGCAAAAAGCCAACCCTAGTTGATAGGTATCAGAACAAATGCAATTCTAAATAAGATTTTCAACAATTAACATTTAAAGAAAAAAAAAGGGGGGGGATTAACAATTCTATGGCAGAAAATTATTATTTTTTCCCCTTCTGTTGTACAATTCATAAGAAAAAGGATAAAAGGTATTATTTAAATTTTCTATACATATTTACTTTTAAAAAAATCTTTCACAATTTTATGGCTGTTGAATTTAACTAATTCATTAAAAAGGTAAATAAATAAAAATAACAACAAAAAAAAAACCTTGAAAAATATTAAGTGTATTTTCAAATTAATATGCACTATTCATAAAAAACAAAAGAAAAATGTATGGTATGGTTCTGCAGCTACTTTTTTTTTTTTTCTAATTTTATATACATGTGGAATCTCAGTAAATTACAGTAATCATGTTATTAATAAAATATAAAAAAGCATACAGATTTTTTAACGCAAGGTTCGATACTCATTTTCAAAGAACAATTTCCTGAATTTTCCTTGTTTGTTTTAACCAGTACACACCCCCCACCCCCCCCCCCCCCCCAAAAAAAAAATAAGTAACTAAAGTAAAATGAAAAGTTAAGTAATGTATTATACCTTCTTTGCCTTTCGCGCAGTTTCAAGTTCTTCCAAGGTACTCTTCTTTTCTACATTCTGGAATACTCGAACTCGAATAATCACCTCTAAAGGCCTGAACGGAAGAATCGATTTCTAGAAAAAACGCTGGCAAGCTGGACGCCTAACGCCATCTTGTGGCGAACTCCGGCATTGTGCAAAACTATTCTGAAAAGTAAAATGCGTGGATGGGGATAAAATGCCCGGAATTTAGATGAATAGGCGCATAGAGATATGGGCAGGTACAGCCCAGCTAATAAGGCAGTAAGTTAAAATATCTCAAAGGTTTTATTTTAACACTTTTTTACCTGTAAAGCAGTAAAATCAGACTTTAATAAAACCAATATATGACAACAATTACATTCGATGGAAAATGGCAGGGGTGAAACATCCTTTAGGGGCCATTTTGAAAAAAAAAAAAGGGGGGGGGGGATAATAGCAGATAGTGTGACGATATATGTTGAAATTAATACGCATTTACATTTGTTAACATATATACGTTTAATGAGGACAAGTTACACACAAACAAGAATAGAAGACAGTTAGAACGGGCACGAGCGGTTACAGTTAAATGGACGTTGTCATGGATACAATTATATTACATCTCCCCTTTCAAAATGTTATTTAAGTTCTATTTGAATTATGTTAAAGATCAAGTCTCTTTATTGGCTTTACGACTCTTCCAGACCTGGTAACGATGGGTTTCTTGTCAGTAACGCTGGGGGCAGACACATTTAGATTTTTCGCCGGAGATACGTTGGAATTGTTATCAGCACTAGAAGGTTGATGGTCAATTTCTAACGGTAACTTCCTTTTCCTTTCAATTTGGAACTTCAACTTAGTTGGCTTGATTTGGATAGTGTTCCTTCTATATTCACCTTTAGGAGTCAGCACATTGTATGATCTAGGAGCAGCTTGAGATGTTATTGTTGCTGGTATCCAATTCCTCGGTGCTTGTTTCAGCATCACATTTTGGTTTGGTTGTAATGGAGTGCTGAATGATGGTTTAGTATGAAGATCATGGTAGTATTTTTGCTTTAATCTAGCATCCGCTAGATGTTCTGTAGTTTGGGTCATAACTTTAGGCTTTAGCAATTCTTCAGCAACTGGAACTGTAGTGCGCATGCGTCTACTGAAGAGACGTTGAGCTGGTGATCCTAAATTTTCTCTTGGCGTATTTCTCAAATTTAGTAATGCTAATTGTATATCTTGACCTGATATCTTACATTTTCTTAGCAAATTCTTCGCTGTTTGGACAGCTCTCTCTGCTAGACCATTGCCTTTTGGATAGAGGGGACTTGAAGTTTGACGGGTAAACATCCATTCTTCAGCAAATTCCTTAAATTCAGAAGAATCATAATTTTTAGCATTGTCAGTTTCTAAAATTCTAGGAATTCCATGGACACTAAACCAGTCTTTGAGGATTTGTATTGTAGACTTACTAGATAAATCATTTAATGGTTTGAAATCAATGAAACCAGAGTAACTATCTGTGATAAGTAGATAGTCAACATCCTGATAGGTAAATACATCAGATGCAAGAATTTCCCATGGTAGTTTAGGGATCTCCTTAGAAATTAATGGTTCTCTCGGAGGATTCTTCTGAGTTTTCTGGCAAACTACACAATTTTCGATCATCGAAATTATATCTCCAGACATTCCTGGCCAAAACATACACTCACGAGCTCTTCTAAGACAACTTGTAATGCCTAAGTGACCTTTATGAAGATTCTCCAATGCACGTCGTCTGTATCCTTCGGGTATAATTATCGTTAATCCCTTTAAAATTACATCTTTTTGAATCGATAGTTCATCCAAGAATGGTAAGTACTTCTTACACGAATCTGGAACTACATCTTTGTTTTTGGGCCAACCAGTAAAAATGAAATGTTTCAGTTGTATTAGATCTGGATCCGTATTTGTGAGATCTTGTAAAATTTTAAACCCTACGTCTGTGGTTGGAATTGAAAAGAGAATTTGGTAGTTACTCTCCTGTAACAAATCTTCATTATGACAGTCTCTGCTCAGCAAGTCAGCTACATACATTTCCTTACCTCTCTTATAACAAACTCTTGGCGCATACTGCTGAACCTCTAAGAAGATTTTACGGAGTCGTGGTGGAATTCGATCTATTTGTTTCTTAAAAATAGATTCTAAAGGTTTGTGATCCGTCTCAATGGTTACTTCATTTCCATATATATATTGATGAAATTTTTGGCATCCGAATTTCATTGCCAGGGCTTCCTTTTCTATCTGGGGATAAGATCTTTGGGCGTCATTCATCGCTGTGGATGAGAATGCTATCGGTCTTCCTTCTTGGAGCAGTACCGCACCTAATGCGAAGGAACTAGCATCCACTGAAATTGTAATACTTTTGTTGGGATTATAGTATTTAAGTGACGGAGCTTCCTTCAATAATTTCTTGATTTCAGCTAATTCTTTATCTAATTCCTTATTCCAATTCCACTCTTCATTTTTCTTCAATAACAATCTCATATTATGTGTTTTGTCTGAGAGATTAGGGATGAACTTGTGTAGGTACTGAATCATGCCAAGTAATCTTTGTAGCTCTTTTTTGCTAGTTGGTGCTTTAATTCTATCTATGGTTTCAACTTTCTCAGGATCGATCATGATACCATCACCAGAGAGGATATGTCCTAAATATTTAACTTTCTGAACTTCAAATTCACATTTGTCTTTATTTAGTTTTGCTCCAGCATTTCTTAATGCTTGTAGGACTAATCGAGTATTTGATCGAAGAGTATTAATATCAGGCGCATAAATCAATATATCGTCCATTGAATTTTCAACACCTGGAATGCCTTGTAGAATTTTAGTCATATGATTTTGAAATATTTCTGGAGCTGTCTTTATGCCAAACGGGACTCTCAGAAAAGAATATCTTCCCCAGGGTGTTGTGAACGTGAAAAAAGGTTGTGTGGCGGGTGAAACTCTTAGTTGCCAGAAGCCTTTCTTCAGATCTAATTTTGTGAAGTATTTGGAGCCTTTCACATTAGCAGTGACTTCTTCAAGCGTTTTTAAAGGATAATGCCTTCGCAGCAGAATTTTATTAACTTCTGACAGATCGATGCAAATCCTTATTTTTCCTTTTTGTTTTGCTACGACCATTGGACTAGCTATGGGTGTTGGTTCCTCTACTTTCTTTATAATTTTATCCTGGACCATTTTGTCAAGTTCCTTCTTTACTAACGGTCGAAGAGAAAATGGAATTCTTCTGGGGGGCTTAATGTCAGTTTGGGGACACTCTGTGGAAAAATCTGCTGTATATTCGAAATTTTTTATACATCCCATTCCTTGAAACAGGTCTTGAAATTCATCTTGCAGTAAATTAACTACTTCAATTCTTTGAATTAATCCGGCCTCCATGCAGGTTAATCGACCTAGGATTGGACTAATTCCTCCATGTGCAATTATTAATTTAAGCTGTATATGCTTATCTTTAATTTGACAGTGAACAATAGATTCTCCTGCCACCTCAATAGCATGACCAGAATATGAGAGGAGTTTACGGACATTTGTAGGTTTTATTATTAGACGTAATTCCTCTGCTAAGCGAAATGGTATGACATTGCACTGGGCACCGGTATCAAGTTTCATTGGAATAGCTTTATTGTTAATTATGACAGTCTCGCACCAATCTGATTTATTAGCGTCGATACTTGCTATCAGAAAACTATCATCCGTAATCGTATCTACATTTTCAATATCTTGCACTCTGTATTTTTTCTGGTTTCTGGATCTACATTTTTTTGCGAAATGGTTTTGCCTTTGGCAAATTTTACATTTTTTGCCAAAAGCGGGGCAATCATTAATTTTATGTGTATTACCACAATTTCTACAATCGTTTATCATTTTAGAGAATTTGGTATTAGAATTAGGCTTATCTTTCGAAGGAACATTTTTATGCGACTGAGTAAATTTCTTCGATATTGTAGAAATTATGGGTTTATTATCATCAGAAATATTTTTCAATTGCTGTGCAGCACTTTCAGAAGCAAGACAAATCTGCACAGTTTTATCTAAGCTTAACTCAGCATCGCTTAAAAGCTTTTCCCGAACGTCATTATTTTCAATTCCGACAACAATTCTATCGCGAATTAATTCCTCCTCCATAATTCCTAGCTTACATCTAGAAGCTTGTATTTTAAGCCTTGTTAAAAAATCTTTAAAAGCTTCATCCTGCTTTTGTTTAATCTGGTTGAATTTGTAACGTTCAAAAGTATAATTGACTTTAGGAGTGAAATATTCTGTGAACTTACCTCTAATAATCTCCAAATCTTCTTGTTGATCGGTACTTAAACTGAAGGTTTTATAGATTTGTTGTGCTTCTCTTCCAATAACGGCCATAAATGTCGCAACTTGAACTTTTTTCTCTTTCTTGTCAAGTTGAACGGCAGCAGCATACCAATCAAAACTTTGAATCCAATCTTCCCATTTTTCTTTGGAATCCGCCATAAGTAATGGTTTTGGAGGACGTATCCCGTTTTCACCCATTTGTATTTAATTTAGGTTGTCGTTAACGAAATTTAAAGTAAATATTACTTTTTGACACAACTTCTGACACCATGTGACGATATATGTTGAAATTAATACGCATTTACATTTGTTAACATATATACGTTTAATGAGGACAAGTTACACACAAACAAGAATAGAAGACAGTTAGAACGGGCACGAGCGGTTACAGTTAAATGGACGTTGTCATGGATACAATTATATTACAGATAGCAATACTTATATCGAGTTCTAATAAACTATCGTACCTTTTAAATAATTAAATACAATACACTTTAAAGCAAAAATACCCTTATTAACTTAATTTATCACTAGAATAGGAGTTTACAATTGGTAAATATAAAATTTACTTTTTAGGAGGAAAATTGCAAATTTCTACGTTCCTGCTTTATTATCACTGCAAATGGCTGAAAAACAACACATTAACTTGAAATAAAGCTTATACTATGCTTCCACATTGTGCTTATCATCAAAAACATTAAAAAAATAATAATAAAGATACTAACTAGATCAGACATCCCAAGTTTCTCCTAATTATGTTTTTGTTTCTTAATTTCTTTATTTTTATGATATGTTTAAAAAATGTATTTCTGATAAAATAAAAAAGACACTGAAATAAATGTTTAAATGTCTTTTCTGAAATTACTGAGATGCATACATAATAAAGAGTGATGACTCCCTGTTCTGTTACAGTGGATACAGCTCACCCATGGATATAAAAATTGAAGTACTGTGTACTGCCAGACATGATGTGGGAAAATGATGATTTTTCAGCATAGGACAATATGTAGTAAATATTTTCAACTTCAAGCTTCTTTTCCAAATATCTGACAATGTTGTAATTTGCATTGAATTATGTATACTCTTAAAAAAAAAAAAAAAAAATGCTACATATTTTACTGTGCTTCATTAAAATTTATTTATGAAAATTTTTTTTTCTTTTAATTAGAAGGCAAGCTTTACAAATCAAAAAATTTTCAGTATTATAGAAATATGAGAAGGATATATCAATAACCAGTGAAGTGGTATAAGTAAATACCCAGCAGGTAGATATTTATTTTTGGAGTATAGTATTTTTAATAGTTGAATTGCTTCTGCACAATCTTGAAGAATATGGTTACTAATTCATATTAAATTGAGAAAAAAAAATTTAAGATTTTTTTTTTAAAGAACAAAACAGTTATACTACTGAAAGACATTTAAAGCTAAGCCAAATCATGGATCTTTTTAATGTGCAATAACTGAGGTAATCAGAATGTTGCAAAGATTTTGGGTATTTACCCAACCCAGGAACAAATATACCCAACAATTCATATTTCACTCAAAAAATCCCTAATCCTGAATTTTTTTTTTGTAATTACAGAGGAAGATGGGGTAGAATGGACAACCTGTTCAAAATGTTTTTCTTTTACTTTTATTTTATATGTTTTAATTTCATATTTATACTCATAAATAGCTGTATGGTAATGAATATTTTCAACCTTAAATAATATGTTCAATGGAGAATTTATTAGCAAATTAGTTTTGTTATACTATCTTGCAGTATAATTCTTGAAATGCAAGCTAAATAAGAACATTTATTTCTCCTTAAAAAATTAATCCCAGATTACCACCAATTAAATTAATCACTACATGTTTTGGTACATAGTAAATAATCTTTTGAATCTTGTTAGTGACATTTTAAAAGCAATTATTTCCACAGAGTAAACAGAATTAGACATATGTTGTTCAAGCTGATTGCTATCTTACCACCAATTAAACCCATCACTGCATGCTTTGGTAATAGTAAATAATCTTTTGAATCTTGTTAGTGACATTTTAAAAGCAATTATTTCCACAGAGTGAACAGAATTAGACATATGTTGTTCAAGCTGATTGCTATCTTACCACCAATTAAACCAATCACTGCATATTTTGGTAGATAGTAAATAATCTTTTGAATCATGTTAGTGACATTTTAAAAGCAACTATTTCCTCAGAACAGGGTATGCAAAAATAATGATTTTTTTTAAATAAAAAAAAATCAGATTTATTTGATTTAAATCAGAGTTTTTTGGATTTATAAATCGGATTTTTTTTAATTTAAATTGATTATTATTTTGGTAAGTTAATTTTTTTACACATTAAACATATAAATTTAGCAAGGCACTTGATGTTTTTTTTTTAATTTTAAATGCAAGTACAATATGAAAAGTAATAAATATAAAGAAATTAAATTTTAAATTGCATGAAAGTATTTGAAAAAAATAAAGTTTTTTTTTCTTTCTTTTTGCAATAGATAGTATTTGTTAGCATATAAGATGTGCCCTATTTTTTAAAAATAATTTCTTTAAATGTGTAAATGTAAAATATATAAGATCTACAATATTTTGAAATAAATTTTTCATAAAAATATGCATATATACACACATTGGTTAACACAATTTATTTTAAATATATGACATAAATGTTCAAGGTTTTTCTCAAAAGATTAAAGTTAAAAAATATAACAATTAATAGCATTTTAGAGTCGCCTCCATTTTCATTTCTAATTTAATACGTAATATTGAAAGTCAATGGGAAAAATTAATTTGGTGACTTTTAATAAATAGAAATATTAAAATGAAAAATAGACAAATACTTTAGAACACATGAAAAATTAATTATAATTTTTTCAAAAGACTTAAGGACTTGGAATTCAAGGCTTTGTTTAAAATACCCAATTTTCCTGCTTTTTCATTCTCCAGTTTGTTTCTAAGTTTTGAATGTACTAAACCATAAGTAGAAAATTGTCTTTTCTACAGAATTACTTTATTGCTTTTTCATCTGATGCTTCACAAAAACTTGAATAATGGGCTCTCTACTATTCTGAAGTAGACATTTGGGATACAGTATATTGCTCAAAAAGAAAATCATAAAAAGAATCTGCCTTAGCTAGGAATCTCATGATTAAAGCTATAAAACTACTAGTGAATTTATTATTCTTAGGAAAATAAAAAGGTTTTTTTTTTTTTCCTTTTCAATCTCAGTCAAATAACATCTTTTTTAATTCATCGTGCATACTCTTGACATTAGCTGCAATATCTGTGACAAGGCTACCAATAAAACAGTTACATTCAGCTTTGCACTTCAATATTACTTCATGAGCACATTTTTATAAGGTTATATTCGGTTGTATGTAAATTTTCTGATGTATCAATGGAATCCACAAGATACCAATCCTGCTGCATTTGGTAACAATTGCACAAATAATAGGCTCATTGTGGACATTTTACTACCCATCTAAACTCAAGCAGACTGTCTGGACTTCAAGCACTTTACAATTTTTTTCTTTATCCTGCTTATAAATATTATCTAAATGTATACCACCAGTTTCTCTGCAGGTAAATGGAATGTAACCAGGACATACTAGATTCATCATATTTTAAATTCACAATGAATAAAATCAATTAGATGGGAAATACTATCTATTTGTTACCACAAGTATTAACAAGCTATTGTTCGAGAGAAAAACGTTCAAAATTCATTCAAAAATTGATCAGCTATAAACATCTGTAGATTGACAGTATTCATTATCTTTATTTTGCCTTTCTGTGCTCTTACAACTTGTGACACAGTCATGGATAAAACAATCGCAAGATAATTGAAAAATAAATATAAATATTAATTTATCAAACAAATTACAACAATGTTATATTAAATACCATCTAAGTGAAGCATATAATGGTAATAATGCCATATTAATAACCAAATGAATTTTGGGCCACTTTTGTTCTGGAAATGCCATCAGGATAACTTTTCGGTGATGAACACTATTCTCCCTTTAGTTAGAAGGGAAAAAAAAACAATATGTACAGATTGTGTGTATAAAATTTACAATTGAGAATTTTAAAGAGGCAGATAGTTTTTTTTTTTTTTTTTTTGGCTCATTTTATCCAAATAAATAGTAATTTGTGGGTTGTTTAAATTTTTATTATATTCTAAATCAAGGCAAAACTACATATTCCAAAAGAATAAAATTTTATTATTGATTTAAATCAATGATTTTCTTTAAAAATCAGAGTGATTTCAATCGTGATTTTAATCAACCTGATTTAAATCGACGTACCCTGCCGCAGAGTGAACAGAATTAGACATATGTTGTTCAAGCTGATTGGTAATTTGTGAAGCAATAAGCAAACATCAGTAAGTTAGTGATTAAAACATGCTTCTCTAAATTTTAATGGTGTGCCTCTTGTCAACATGTGTTTAGCTGACAGTAGATTTAGTTAATAGTGAAATATCATTTAAAAACGAGAATGTTTATAGAAAAAAATTACGAAGTTTCTAAAAAAGTTTGTCAGTTTATACAAATGCAATAATTATAATAATAATTTTAAAAAAAACATTGTATGATGTTAATTGTTTCATGTCTTGAGTGTCAGGGGGGGGGGTATTAAGAAATCAAATGAGGGGCATGTTCCTGTTTGGCTTTTGAACTTTTATTTTTTTGTTTTCTTTTGTTCATGACTTTCAAAAACAATTTTGTTTAAATTTCATAACAATTAAACATAAAGCAAAAAATTATGATTAAAGTTAAGTTTATTATAAGCTTTATGACCAAAATATCTTCATGTAAACTGTGGATATTGTATATAAATCTGTTTTCAAGATTAAATCCACTCTTTTACTAAGTTTGAAAGTTATCCCATTACATTAATATGTATGTATGTCAGGATATATATAAGGATATAGGAAAATAAGTATGGATGCTAGCATATAAATAAAGAAAGAATATATAACTTTGGATATAATATATACAGTAGACTCCTTCAAATCCACACATCCTTTCAGATGTAAACAATGAAACTTACAGTTAACATGTAGGTGGAAAATTTAAGTTTTTTTAATTTTTATATCATTCTGTACACATTTTCATATGGAATTCTGGTTTATATGATTGAACTCATGTTTTCTCATGAAGAAAGCATAAATTTATTTCTGAAAATTTTCAAGATAGCACTAATATCATTGGCGATCACTTTCTTTTTCCCTAATACATTTATGTATTAATCAAGCATTTTGGTTATTTAGTATGGCTAAACATGAAACGAAACGTTGTTATTTTAAGATTTTGATGTGAATTATTAGTGTATACTTATAAGGTGAGCTTCACTGAATAATTCAAGAAAAAGTTATCTTATCATTATGCATATTTAGTTATGCATTATTAATTATTTACTAGACTTTTACTTTCAATATTTACAAAAATTTAAATTTTCTTAATTTTTATTATTTTACTTTATTGTAAGCATTTATTATAATTTCAAGTGCATTATTTAATTCAAATTACTGTTTAAAATTGTAAATACAACAGTGACCAGAAATTCGCAAAATTCTAAAATCTGCAAAACCTCTGGTTTTAAGCTTTGCGAATTTAAGGTATATATAAATATAATATAAATATTATATTTTTTATTTATATATAATAAATATAATTTGTTTATATAAATTTGGTACCAACGCCTTTTGTATATATAAATATAATGACTAGATATGTGCTTCTCATCTTATAAAATAAAAATATGAGAAAAATTATTTATGATGCATTAAAACACGGTTTTTCAAAAAAAATTCATATATTCTTTGATATATTAGTTAGTCTATGATCAAATCTACAGGATGGATAAGTGGGTATATGTTTATGGAGGAGGAAGGTGTTGTATGGAAAATATAATGATTAACTTACAGCAAAATAAAAATTACAAAAATAAAAAAAATAAACTATAAAAATGTAAAATTAAATTAAATTAAAAAATAATTAAAAAGATACAAATAGGATGGCTGGGAGCGTAGATGTTAGAATATGGAGTGTTGACAGTATTGCATGGATAATTACAAAAAAAATTGCAAGAGAGTGGGTTGTTAGTTTATTATGCATCCTTTCATTACATGTTATTCTTTTGTTGATTCTGTACACTTCATTTTTTAACATAAATCATCTCATAGCATTTACTTTAATGCAGTATTTCATTTAATATTAACTTCTTTGATTTGTGTGGGACATTATCACTTTAATCACTTCATCAATCATCACACTTTATTATATCTAAATTTGTTCTTTTAATCATTTCATCCTAATTAATTATTATTCTTTCAGATTACTTCCTTTCTATATAATAGAAAGGATTTCATATCATCTAATAGGCAGTTTTAATTTAATCTGCAGAACTTTAATTAAATTTCTTTGATTTATGCGGCACAATGTCATATCTACATAACTTCTTCAATTATCTTTCTTTAATAACTTTCTTTGTCTTACTTAAATATTTCCTTCATCCCTTTATTTTTCATTATTATTTGCTTATAGAAATAATACTATATGCACTGACAACGCATTAATTAAAAGGCAGAAAAACAACGTTAAAAATGCATAAATAATACACAAAAAAGCAGCAAACAGCTGTTTTGAATCACAAGTGAGATTCTTCTTCAGTGAGACAAAGAGGAAAGCACAGCATGCTAGAAAAAGCAAGACTGGGCAAATGACAGAGAGGCAGTGGCTTATATGTACCCGATGTGGGTAGAGAATGTCAAAAAGCAGCCAATGAGAAGAACAACCATTACAGTTACAAACTATTTCTTTACAGTGCATCAATTTAGCGTTAGTACTGATTATGAAAATTCCTATGTTTGAAATGTAAGAAATCGACATAGCTTTATAAATTTTGGATCTTTTCATTTACATGTACTGTAAGACCTAACTCTGTGCCAAATAATGCCAATAATTAAGGTTTTACTCTCAAAATCTATAGGATACTTCTGGTTGACCTGGAATCTTGAAATTTGACAGGAAGTAAGGAGTTATAGCAGTGGTGTACCCAGGAGTTTATTTCGGGGTGGGCTGACTTAAATTTCCATAATGTTCTGAATATCACGAAACACGTTGAATTGTGCTGTAAACAACAATAATTTTTGACAATAATGACGTAGCCAGAGGGGGGGGGGGGTATTCTGTTCCAAAATTTCCGAAAATTAAAAAAAATCGGTCATTAGTCCGAAAATTCAAACTTAAAACTATATATCTATTTTTCACAAATGGCCGCCGAAAAAAATCAATTTTTTCAATTGTTCACAGAAAAAAAAATCTGCAATTTCGTTAAAGGATCATGGAAAAATCCGAATTTTGTCAAAAGACCGCGGATAAAATGCGAATTTCGTCAAACAGCCTCTGATAAAACTCAAATTTTGTCAAAGGTCCGCGAAAAAACGCGAAGTTTATCAGAGAATCGCGGAATAAAGGTCACATTTCGTCAAATGATCGTGGAGAAAACGCAAATTTCGTCAAATAATCGCGGAAAAAACCCGAATTTCGTCAAATGATCGCGGAGAAAACGTGAATTTCATCAAATGATCACGGAGGAAACATGGATTTCGTCTAATGACCGCTGAAAAAACGCTAATTTCGTCGAAGGGTTGCAGAAAAAACATGAATTTCATCAAAGGGCGCAGAAAAAATGCACATTTCGAGAAAGGGTTGCGAAAAAAACACGTATTTTGTTAAAGGGCCTTGAAAAAAATGGGAATTTCGTCAAAGGATCGGAAAAACGCTAGTCTCGTCAAAGAGCCGTAGAAAACCTCGAATTTCGTCAAAAGGCCATTGTAAAAACGCGAATTTCGTCAAAAAGATGCGGAAAAACGTGAATTTCGACAAAGGACCGTGGATGAAACGCGAATTTTGTCAAATGGTCGCAGAGGAAACGTGAATTTCGTCAAAGGGCTACAGAAAAAACGCGAATTTTGTCAAAGGACCATGGTAAAAACGCAAATTTCGACAAAAGATAGCGGAAAAAAAAACTCGAAAATTTCGCAATAAAGCCGTGAAAAAAATGCAAATTTCAAAAAAGGATCGCAGAAAAAAAAACGCGAATTTCGTCAAAAAGCGGCAGGAAAAAAAAGTCACTGTGTAAGACCGGGAGGCGAACACACAGAAAATCACCTCATTGAGTTCACGGCTGAAATTCCAGAATTAGTTAAAACTCGACTAAAATTAAAAAAGCAGTCGGTCTGCCAAGTCATATCTTGGTGGAAAACACCTTAAAACTCGATTTTAATGGTTGACTCGGAGGTTTACCATTGTGTTTTCCTGCATCCAAAGGTATGAAAACATGGAGGACTGGGAGCAGGAACACATAATGTAAAACCTGCGAGTCAATCGCTAAAATCGGGTTCTTGGGTGTTTTCCACCAAAATATGATTTGGCAGACCGATTGCATTTTAATATGCGAATTTTCTTTGGAATCAATTTGGTCTAATATGGATTAATTGGACTAACGAGAATGGCTAATCCGCTGTATGACAGAAAACTAAATTACAAATTTTTCTCCAACAGAAAAAAAAAACAGCACCTTTTATACTTCATTTTCGCCTATTTGCGGAGGGAGCTGTAATCCCTTTAGACCCATTCCAGCTATTTGATTATAACTGTGGTAACACTGTGCAGTAATATGGGTCTAAAGAGAAGAGTATGGCTAGACAGTTGAATGATAGGTGGGAGGGATTACAAATTTCTCTCAAATAGAAAGGTTAACAAATCAGCAATTTTGTTATTATCATTTTCGACAATTTTGGAAGGGCCGCTGTATGAAGGGGGCTGTAACCCCATCAGTCTCCTTCCCCTTCTTTAAGTATGCAGTAGTGTCAATGTGGACTAATATGGGACTAACGAGAATGGCTAATTTTCTGTATAACAGAAAACTAAAGTACAAATTTATTTAAAAAAAAAAATCAGCACTTTCTCGTTTCATTTTTGACTATTTCGGGAGGAGAGCTGTAACCGCATTGCCCCCTTCAACCTCTTTCGGCACATGTGCACTGCTGTAGGACTAAAGAGAAGAGCGTGGGTAGTCCATAGAATGATAAGAGGGAAAAAATACAAATTACTCTCAAACAGAAACGGAAAAAAATATCAGTGCTTTTTTTCCATGTCATTTTCGACTATTTCAGAAGGGAGTGGTGGGCTGTAACCCCATCAATCTCCTTCCCTTTCTTTGGATATGCTGTAGTGTCTATGTGAACTAATATGGGACTAACGAGAAGGGATAATCCGTGGTAAAACAGAAAACTAAATTACAAATTTATCTCAAACAGAAAAAAAAAAAATCAGCACCATTTTCATTTTTGACTATTTTGCAAGGGGGCCTGTAACCCCATCAGCCCCCTTCCCCTCGTTGGGTATACTGTGGTGTAACTGTGCACTGATATGAGACTAAACAGCATGGGTAGTTCGTCGTATTGCAGAAAACAGAGTTACAAATTTATCTCAAAGAAAAAAAAAAAAATCAGCATTTTTTTCATTTAATTTTCGACTATTTTGGGAGGGGTCTGTAACCCCAAACCCTCTTCTACTTTTTTGGGTATAATGTGGTATCACTGTGCACTAACATGGAACTAAAGAGAAGGGAGTGGCTAGTATGTTGAATGATATGGTAAAAAATACAAATTTATCTCAAACAGAAAGTAAAAAATACTATTTTTTTCATTTCATTTTCGATTATTTACAGAGGAGAGGGCTGTAATCCCACCAGTCCCCTCCCCTTCTTTCGATACACTGTGATGTTAATGTGGACTAACATGTAGCTAACGCAAATGGCTATTTCGCTGTAAGACAGAAGAAAAAAAAATACATATTTCTCTAAAAAAGTAAGGATTTCAGAAAACAAAATTACAAATTTATCTCAAAGAAACAAAAAGAAAAAAATCAGCATCTTTTTCATTTCATTTTCGACTATTGTGGGAGGGGGCTGTAACCCCATTAGCCCTTTTCACCTCTTGATTTTGGATATAATTTGGTGTCGCTGTGCACTAATATGAAAATGGAACTAAAGCGAAGGGAGCGGTTAGTCTGTTAAATGATAGGAGGTAAATGCAAATTTATATCAGACAAAGAAAAAAAATAAGCACAAATTTTTTCATTTCATTTTTGACTATTTCGAGAGGAGGGGGGCTGTAATTCTATCAGCCCCCTCCCCATCTTTGAGTACACTGTGATGGCAATGTGGACTAATATGGGGTTAACAAGAATGGCTATTTCGCTGTAATGACAGAAGAAAAAAATTACAGATTTGTCTAAAAAAGCAAGGAAAAAACACTTTTTTCATTTAATTTCCGACTATTTCGGAAGAAGGGGGGCTGTAACCCCATCAGCCCCCTTTCTCTTCTTTTGTGTCAATGCGGACTAATGTGGGACTAATAAGAATGGCTATAGTCTGCTGTATGATAAGAAAAAAAAAAAATTTCCTAAAAAGAAGGAAAAACATCAGCACTTTTTTCATATCACTTTCGAAAATTTCGGAGGGGGCTGTAGCCCCATCAGCCCCCCTCCTGGGGTACGCCCATGAGTTATAGTATAAGGAAAAAAATCACAAATCATTAATTTATAATTTGTTGTTATTTTTTATCAATATTCCCGATTATGGGAATTAATAAGTTTGACGTAGATTTATAAATTAATAACTTTCTGATATTTTTCTTTATATTTTCTAGACCTGTGCCAAATTTCAAGGTTCTGGACCAACTGGAAGTACCCTATATTTTTTACTATCAAAACATATAGGGTACTTCCGGTTTAGGTAGAACCTTGAAATTTTGCATGAAAGAAGGTCTTATAGTACATGTAAAGGAAAAAATGCGAAAATCATTCATTTATAATTCTATGTAAATTTATTTCATGATTTTTCACAATCGGCATTTCCAAAGCAAAACTTTATGGGTTCAGTATTTGTTCCTTTTGAGGTACGGAACCCTAAAAGTGCCAGACCACATCTACGTGCATTTTACTTTGAAACGGTAAATCCGTTTGAAAAAATATTAATATTAACACTTTCAAAAACATTCATTTCCAAAATTCACTTTCACAACTTCTATATTTTCTGCTTATTTTTAAATTCTGCATCCGCTATTTTACGTCAAAATAAGAAAAAGAATTAAAATATTCACTTAATTAGCATATGTTTACCTTTAAAATGTAATCTTCAGTTTTAGAAAACATTAAAATTATCCTTTACAAAAAAAAAAAAAAAAAATTCCCGAAGTTACTTCAGGCTTTTACCATGTATTTCACGTATATTGGCGTGTTGATAAGTTTTCTCCTCCCTCTTTCAGTGCCCTTGAAGATAGTTATATCAGTTGCTTTGGAACATTTTTGTAAGGGTTTCGCACATGCGCTGGGATATCTGAGGTGAGACATACCTTTTTGAGTCTTAAAAGGAGAGGGGATGTTTTATATTATTCAGTTTTTCTCAGGAAATTTTGGTCAGACTTGAAACTTTAATATATTGAAACCTCAGAAATTAAATTGGCAATCATTATAACGAGGGTCTCTTAGTTCATTTGGATGTATTTTCATTTAAAAATAGAAAACCATACAAATCTGAAAGTGTACACTGCCAAAGGCAATGGGGGCCGCCAACATTTGGTTTGTTTGCAAAAAAAATTGTTTAAAGATATAAATTCCTTCAACACTGATTTTAGGTATATTTAATGTTATCACGGGCCCGGGCAAAACCGGTCTTTTGTTTAATATAAAATCGGAACAGACTGGAATGTGCGTAGGATGCCAGCTGTACGCTGCCAAAGCAGTCGGGACCCTAAATTCATTTGGGACAAGTTCATTTATATACATGTTCATATTCATAAGTTCATTTGGATATATTTTCATTTAAGAATGTAAAATCTTACAAATTGGAGGGTGTACGCTGCCAAAGTCAGTGTGCCCCTCAAAATTTAAGTACGTTTGGAAATATTTTAGTTTAAAAATATAAAATCAAAACACACTGGAGAGTGCATAGCACGCCTTGTGTACCAGGGTGATTCTGTTCTGAATTTTCCGAAAAATTAAGGCAGTCATTTCCGAAAATTAAAAAAAATCAGTTATAAATCTGAAAATTCGGAGATAAAATATATCGCGTTTTTCGACAAATGGTCGCCGAAAAAAATCAATTTCGTCACTCGTTCGAAGAGAAATCGCCAATTTCGTAAATCGTTCGAAGAGAAATCGCCAATTTCGTCAATGGATCGCGAGGAAAACGCAGATTTCGTCAGAAGATCGCAAAAAACGCAAATTTCGTCAAGGGATCGCGAAAAAACGTGAATTTCGTCTAAGGATTACGAAAAAACGTGAATTTCGTCAAAGAATTGCCGAAAAAACGTAAATTTCGTCAAAGGACCGCGAAAAACCACAAATTTCGTCAAAGGATCGCGAAAAAACGGCAAATTTTGTCAAAGGATCGCGAAAAAACGCAAATTTTTGTAAAAGGATCGCGAAAAAACGGCAAATTTTGTCAAAAGATCGCGAAAAAACGCAAATTTTTGTCAAAGGAAAAGGATCGCGAAAAAACGCAAATTTTTGTCAAAGGATCGCGAAAAAACGGCAAATTTTGTCAAAAGATAGCGTAAAAACGGCAAATTTCGTCAAAAGATTGCGAAAAACCGCAAATTTCGTCAAAGGATCGCGGAAAATGACAAATTTCGTCAAAGGATCGCGAAAAAACCGCAAATTTCGTCAAATGATCGCGAAAAAACCGCATATTTTGTCAAAGATTCGCATGTATTCCAAGCTTTTGTTTCAGGTCTTCTGAAGTGGTTGAAGCTGTGTCCATGAATATGGATTCGATCTTTATGAGTCAAAAGTTTTTTGATCAATTAGTTTTTTTAATTCATTGATAATAAGGTCCAGTGCTTCTCTGAAATTTACTTGCAAATTTTCTTCTTGTCCAATTTGTGCTGGAGCAGGTTTATGGAACTTTATGGGTTCAGTATTTTTTCCTTTTGAGGTACGGAACCCTAAAAGTGCCAGACCACATCTACGTGCATTTTACTTTGAAATGGTAAATCCGTTTGAAAAAATATTAATATTAACACTTTCAAAAACATTCATTTCCAAAATTCACTTTCGCAACTTCTATATTTTCTGCTTATTTTTAAATTCTGCATCCGCTATTTTACGTCAAAATAAGAAAAAGAATTAAAATATTCACTTAATTAGCATATGTTTACCTTTAAAATGTAATCTTCGGTTTTAGAAAACATTAAAATTATCCTTTACAAAAAAAAAAAAAAAAATTCCCGAAGTTACTTCAGGCTTTTACCATGTATTTCACGTATATTGGCGTGTTGATAAATTTTCTCCTCCCTCTTTCAGTGCCCTTGAAGATAGTTATATCAGTTGCTTTGGAACATTTTTGTAAGGGTTTCGCACATGCGCTGGGATATCTGAGGTGAGACATACCTTTTTGAGTCTTAAAAGGAGAGGGGATGTTTTATATTATTCAGTTTTTCTCAGGAAATTTTGGTCAGACTTGAAACTTTAATATATTGAAACCTCAGAAATTAAATTGGCAATCATTATAACGAGGGTCTCTTAGTTCATTTGGATGTATTTTCATTTAAAAATAGAAAACCATACAAATCTGAAAGTGTACACTGCCAAAGGCAATGGGGGCCGCCAACATTTGGTTTGTTTGCAAAAAAAATTGTTTAAAGATATAAATTCCTTCAACACTGATTTTAGGTATAGTTAATGTTATCACGGGCCCGGGCAAAACCGGTCTTTTGTTTAATATAAAATCGGAACAGACTGGAATGTGCGTAGGATGCCAGATGTACGCTGCCACAGCAGTCGGGACCCTAAATTCATTTGGGACAAGTTCATTTATCAGTGGCATAGCTACATATTTCGCACCCTGGAGCAAGTAAAATTGGTGCGCCCCTTGTCACTCGAAAAAGTTCAAAAAAATTTGTTTTAAAGTTTAAAAATCATGTATTCTTATTCCGATTTTAAACCTTATTTTTATTTGTAGTTCAAAGCATTTTAGCAAAATATTTAATAATAAATACAAATAGAATAGAAATGAAACTGTTATTTTTAAGTGCAGAGTAACTACTTATATTTATTACGAATTGGGCGGGATTTCCGTTTTAAATGCGCCCATGGGGTTAGCACAATTTGCCCTGCATCTATTGTTCCTTTAGAAGCACTATAGAACGCTAAAAAATAAACACACTATTTTCAAGAAATTTTTAATTTTGATTTGTCGCATTTGGATGAAATACGTTTTTCCATTTTAAGTGCCAGGAAACGCTGAAAATTTATAAAATTCAAAGTATCTTAACTCGGTAAGTTTTGGTCATACAAAAAATTTATTATTATTGTTTTACCTTTTAGAGTACAGAGAAAGTTTTTCTAAATATAACTTATAGAACCCAGGAGCCGTATAACAAATTAAATTTTGTAACTTTCAAAAAATATCTGGCGCAAATGGCTTTTAAGAGGATGAAGAACAATGCTGAAACTTTTTTTGTTATTGGAACTATATACTTCTGAAGCCAATGGACAGTGATAAGAGTTGACACTTTTATATACCATTCAAGATTGGAGGGTTTTTCACATTCTCAAAAATAACAAACACAAAATTTCATTTCCGTCCACCCTAATTTTTCTCGCCCTTTACTCATGCGGTATAGTCTTAAATCCGGTACTAATTATGTATTTTATAAACTGTATTGATAAAGTGTATACATGTTTAGTTTTCACAAAGGACAAAAAAAAAATGCAAATTTTCGTTTACTCGCTTTTTCGTTTGCAAAATCTACACTAATATTATAAAGAAGTAATGTTTGATTGTTTGTTTGTAGGGAGTAATCTCTGGAACTACCGAACCGATTTCAAAAGTAATAGTGGCAAATTGACGAGGACAATTCCTGCTCCAACATAGGATATATTTTATGTCGATGTGCCACCACCTACAGAGGGGAAGGGGTGAAAAGCGAAAAACGTTCTAAAATTGCGATTTTTGTGATATACTGAAGGACTAGAAACTGGGAATCGGCATGGTAGTTACTTATAAGATGTAAATGCTCTCTAAGAACAGTTTCTGAATAATTCGAAATTTATAAAATTTGAAATTTGAATTTATAAAATTTGAAATGAGCTAAAAGCGTTCTAAACACGTTCTAAATTACGATTTCTATGGAATTGTTAGGGAAATAAACTTGAAATTTGACATGACTGTTACTTTTAAGACGTAAATTGTCGCAGTTAAAAAAAATAGAAATTTTATAAGGGTGAAATACGCAAAAAGCGTTCTAAACTCTGATTTCTATGGAATTGTTAAGGATAGAAACTTGAAATTTGACATGCATGTGCTACTTTTAAGACACAAATGCACGCACAAAACAATTTATCTCTTAAATTTTAAAATTAAAATGGTGCAGAGAACAAAAAAAGTTCTAAATTTACCATTTTTGTGATACTGAAGGGACTAGAAACTTGAAATTTGGCATGGTGATTACTTTTAAGATACAAGTGCTTGCTAAGGATTGTTTCTAAAACAAATCGAAATTCAAAAAGGTGACATGAGTGATAAACGTTCTAATTTACTATTTCTATGGAATTATGAAGGATAGAAACTTGAAATTTAACACATGGCTGCGACTTTTAAGACGGAAATGCATACCCAAAACAGTTTCTCTTTTAAATTCTAAATTTAATCCTTTCAGGGGCAAAGTACTTATGTTTCTAAAATGTTGAATTCAGTGAATCACACCCGGATTTAACAACAAATTTATCCGGTGTCAATTTGGCGTTTCGTAATTAAAATTAAGTGGGATATATTACATCCCACCGCCCTTCAAGGGGTTAAAATGGTGCAGAGGGAAAAAAAACGTTCTAAACTTACAATTTTTGTGATACTGAAGAGACTAGAAACTTGAAATTTGGCATGGTGGTTACTTTTAAGATACAAATGCTCGCCAAGAATGATTTCTAAAACAAATCGAAATTTAAAAGGGTGAATGAGCGGTAAGCGTTCTAATTTACTATATCCATGGAATTGTTAAGGATAGAAACTTGAAATTTGACATGGATATGCTACTTTTAAGACACAAATGCACGCACAAAATTTTTTTTAATTCAAAATTTAAAAAGGTGCATAGAAAATAAACGTTCTAAAAATGCAATTTTTTTTATATTACTGCAGGGACTAGAAACTCGAAATTTGGCATGGCAGTTACTTTTAAGATACAAATTCTTGCTAAGAACGGTTTCTAAAAAAAAAAAAAATCGAAATTTAAAAGGTTTAAATGAGCGGTAAACGTTCTAATTTACTATTTCCATGGAATTGTTAAGGATAGAAACTTGAAATTTGACATGGTGCGACTTTTAAGACGGAAATGCACACACAAAATAGTTTCTCTTTTAAACTCTAAATTTAAAATGGTGCTGAGGAAAAAAAAAAAGACGTTCTAAACTTACGATTTTCGTGATACTGAAGGGACTAGAAACTTGAAATTTGGTATGGCGGTTACTTTTACGAGACAAATGCTCGCTAAGAATGGTTTCTAAAAAAATTCGAAATTTAAAAGGGTGAAATGTGCAAAAAGTTCTAATTTACGATTTTTATGGAATTTTACATAATATTTGTTAATTAATTAATTCCACATATATTTCAAATTTCGCTGATACCCTTTAATAGCCTGTTTTGGTCAAAAAGGCTAATTTTGTTTTAAAAAGTCCGATTAAAACCAGTAAAAGCCATCGGCGTGTGGCTTTTTTAAATTTAGCCAGCTTTTTTTCAACCCAGCAATACAGTAAATTTTGCACTCTGCTATTTATTATTTATCTGATTTTTTGATCTCACACCCAGACAACGTCGGGCGGGTCAGCTATTGGTTAATATATTTTCTTTCAATTTGTCAAACTATTGTTTTTTTCAATCGATAAAATATATAAATAGCTAAAGCAATGCTGTTACATGTTGCTTCTTAAATACAGGTTTTTCGGCTGTTATTATTATTATTATTATTATTTTTTGGCTATTGTTATTTCCGTAAAGAAATCATCACGATAAATTTCTACAACATTTCCAATAGAAATATGCTAGGAATATTTTTGTTTGGAAATAGTGATCGCAAATAAAATGACCGCAGTGTACCCTGTAAATAAGTTTGATTACTTTAAGATTTGAAAAACTTCTTCCGTCAATGGCAAGGTTAAAGAAAAAAAAATCAAACATGTAGAAACAGTGTTGGTGAAGTTACTTGAGGCTGCGGTATATGGTATGAAATAACATTAAAACTTCGCGAATAGAAGTAATTTCTTTTGAGTATAAAAACATGTTGAAAATAAGGTAAAATATCATACGAATATACTGATTGTATATAACAGTTCTGATCCACACATAATATCTGATTAAAAATTAAAAAAAAAAAAACTAACATGCAAATATTTAAAAAATCTTTATTCAGACTTTTCTAATTTTGCGCCCTTAGGATTCGTGCGCCTGGAGCAACTTGCTCCAACTGCTCCACGGTAGCTACGCCCCTGTCATTTATATACATGTTCATATTCATAAGTTCATTTGGATAAATTTTCATTTAAGAATGTAAAATCTTACAAATTGGAGGGTGTATGCTGCCAAAGTCAGTGTGCCCCTCAAAATTTAAGTACGTTTGGAAATATTTTAGTTTAAAAATATAAAATCAAAACACACTGGAGAGTGCATAGCACGCCTTGTGTACCAGGGGTGATTCTGTTCTGAATTTTCCGAAAAATTAAGGCAGTTATTTCCGAAAATTAAAAAAAAATCGGTTATAAATCCGAAAATTCGGACATAAAATATATCGCGTTTTTCGACAAATGGTCGCCGAAAAAAATCAATTTCGTCACTCGTTCGAAGAGAAATCGCTAATTTCGTCAATGGATCGCGAGGAAAACGCAGATTTCGTCAGAAGATCGCAAAAAACGCAAATTTCGTCAAAGAATCGCCGAAAAAACGTAAATTTCGTCAAAGGACCGCGAAAAACCACAAATTTCGTCAAAGGATCGCGAAAAAACGGCAAAATTTGTCAAAGGATCGCGAAAAAACGCAAATTTTTGTAAAAGGATCGCGAAAAAACGGCAAATTTGTCAAAGGATCGCGAAAAAACGCAAATTTTTGTCAAAGGATCGCGAAAAAACGGCAAATTTTGTCAAAAGATAGCGTAAAAACGGCAAATTTCGTCAAAAGATTGCGAAAAACCGCAAATTTCGTCAAAGGATCGCGGAAAATAACAAATTTCGTCAAAGGATCGCGAAAAAACCGCAAATTTCGTCAAAGGATCGCGAAAAAACCGCATATTTCGTCAAAGATTCGCATGTATTCCAAGCTTTTGTTTCAGGTCTTCTGAAGTGGTTGAAGCTGTGTCCATGAATATGGATTCGATCTTTATGAGTCAAAAGTTTTTTGATCAATTAGTTTTTTTAATTCATTGATAATAAGGTCCAGTGCTTCTCTGAAATTTACTTGCAATTTTTCTTCTTGTCCAAGTTGTGCTGGAGCGGAGGGATGGCTTGTCTGCTCATATCTTTATTGGAACAATATCTCTTTTGTCTGGAGATGCTCGTCATTTTCGTTTCCAAATTTAATGTGGACGCTTTTCTCTCTTATTTCATTAGAGAGTTTCGAAAGGCTATGCTCTCTCATACGTTGTATGATTCCTCCTAACGTTGAAACGGCGTTCTTGACGCTTGCGGTAGAAAATTCAGTTGTTTGCAGAACTTTCGCAAAGATTTCGCAAAGACCAAAAAGTTCCTTGGCCATGTTCATGCCAACAAATGTCTTGAATTTTTTAAAGCTTCTTATGAAATCTTTAATTTCAGCCTTTTTCTCACGACGTAGTGCTGTTGGATCTTTCAATAATGCATCAAGAGTATCTAAAATTCTTGGATAATTTTCCACGAATCTCGATATTGCAGCAAATCGAACTGCTCATCTGGTCGGGCAGAGAGAAAGCATCTACTTTGCTTTCTTCTTCAGTGTCATTTAGTCAAAGAACGATGTTCTTGTAGATATCTCTCTGTTTAGATGATTCTCTAATAAGATTCGATATCGTCTTGATCAAACTTAAGGAATCTGCAATTAATCTATTGGAACACGCCACCTCTTGCAGTGCACATGAATGATTTGCACAATGTACAAAAAAGACTTGGGTTGCAACTCCTTGAACCTTGTTTGGACGCCTTGCATGATGCCACTCATATTACCGGCTCCATCAAAACAATGTCTACGAAATTTATTGAGATAGATGTTGTAACGTTGAACTACATCCTTTATAACTTTAGTTAGTGTTTCCCCTGTAGTATCAGGAGCATTGAAGATTCAAATTCTGGACAAATTGTTCCCAATTCTTGCAGATAGACGTACCAATTTCCACCATTATTGTTGGCGTGGCCCCGAAGAGGTTGGCCTGTTTTTGCTAGTTAGTGAATACCCGTCATAATGTATCGAAGTGTTTTCTTGCCTTAATTTGGTCTGACTTCAGTTTTGTGTTCAATAGATTGGATACTGGTGTGTCTTTCTCTAAAGGTAAAAGTTGTGCTTCAATATTTTTGTGATGCAATTTTTTTTTCGTGTTTTTTGAGTTTCTCTAGAGCCCTCTTCCAGTTTCTAATTCCAGAATCCACAAATGCTTTATCTTCGTCATTTGAAAAAATCGACTGTTTCTTAAAATTACCTGAAATACGGGTGTAGAGAGCATCCTTTGCAATGCGAGAATTTCTCTCAGGGGAGCTGAGACCGTCTGAAATATTTCAGGGGGAGCCCCAGCTCCTACGCCTTTGGTTTCTACCAACTGAAACACTTGGGAACGATATTCAGCTTGGCACTTTCTCACTATAACATGTTGGCAAGGCTATAAACCCCCCGCGTTTGTTCACGAACTGTCGAAAGAAAACGCTTACCGTTTTAAATATATAGATATAATTAAAAGTTGTTATTTAGGCTTTAAAAACTAATGACACGTATATTGCGCCGCCCGTGTCTTTAAAGATTGAAAAATCATAAAAAATCACTAAATTTAGTTATAACTTTCATTCAAAAGTATAATTTTTTTCTATTCGATGATGTAAACATTAAAATTATGCAATATTTAGAAGTCAGTCGTGTAGGAGCAATAAAATCAAAAGGAAAAACGGATGTCGTTGTCTCCATCGTTATACATTCTGAAAATAACAACTGTATTTTGGCCGTCGTCCAAAAAAAGGCTATGATATCCTGGAAACGACAAAAAAATCCGTAGTGAAAGAAATAGGACTTTGTCGTTAAAAAAAATGACAGACAAATAGATAGAAGAAATTTTAAAGTATTTAATCGCCTGGTGCAATTGACGTATTGTAGTTATTGTCAGATTTTCCTGACTCCTTACCTATCAAATAAAAAACTTTTCCCTATAATGAATATAAAACCGCACAAGTAAAGTATTAAAAAAATTCTTTATTATATTTCACACATATAAAATATACATTTTTGGCATAAATTTGAACATATCAATGGGAATTTGATTTTAGAAAATTTTTACAGCATACATCACGAATGTGATAGTTTTCCTTGATTTCTATATGAAATGGACATTATGCACGTGACGTCACATCTCAGAGCTTGAAGTATTTTGATCCGTTTATTCTAGTCACTGTACCACCAGGATGCCAGTATGCGTAGCCGCAAATACCACCAGAGGATGACTTTTAACCTCAATCCAAGTTGCGTGCATAAAATTTAACAGAAATTTTGCAGATTTACCTAATGTTCTTGGATACAGAACATTTTGAATTTACATTACAGCACATTAACTATCTACTGCCACAACAATGAATTTATTTTGCAGTAGCTTTAACAAATGAACATTAATAACACATATTCCCTAGAGCGTTATGCTAATAATCAAAAGTAATTACCGCTAGCAAACGAATTTTAGTCTCGACCTCAGGTCGCGTGCATAAGGTCCATTGGTCATTAATGAAATGTCAAAACAAATTCTTCACACTAATCACATAATTTCTCTTTAGTATGAATATGATAGTGCTTATTCAAACTAGCTTTCCAAAGGAATTCCTTATTACATATCTCACAATGAAAAGCTTTTCTTTAGTGTGATGACGATAATGCACATTTGGAAATTTGACATTAGAAAGTTTTTACAGCAAAATCACGAATGAGAGATTTTTCTTTGATTTCTACATGATATAGACATTATGCAGGTGACGTCACACCTGAAATCTGGCGGTATTTTGATCCGTTTATTCTAGCCACTGCACCACCAGGATGCCGGTATGTGCAGTCGCAAATACCACCAGAGGACGACTTTCAACCTCGATCCAAGTTGCGTGCATAAAATTTAACAGAAATTTTGCAAATTTAGCTAATGTTCTTGTATACAGAACATTTTGAATTTATATTACAGTATATTAAGTATTTACTGCCACAACAATGAATTTATGTTGCAGTAGTTTCAACAAATGAACATTAATAACACATATTCACTAGAGCGTTATGCTAATATTCAAAAGTAAATATCACTAGCAAACGAATTTTAGCCTCGACCTCAGGTCACGTGCGTAAGGTCCATTGGACATAAATGAAATGTCAAAACAAATTCTTCACTCCATGCTACACACTAATCACATAATTTCTCTTTAGTATGAATATGATGGTGCTTATTCAAACTAGCTTTCCAAAGAAATCCCTTATTACATATCTCACAATGAAAAGCTTTTTCTTTAGTGTGATGACGATAATGCACATTTAAATTAAATTTTCTGGAAAATCCTTTATTGCATACATCACATGTAAATGGTTTTTCCTTAGCGTGAGTATTCTGGTGTGTACTTAAATCACCTTTTTGAGAAAAGCTTTTATTGCATGTATCACATACATATGGCTTTTCTTTAGTGTGAGTACGCAGATGCACTTTCAATACAGATTTATGAGAAAAGGTTTTATCGCATAAGTCGCATTTAAAAGGCTTCTCCTTAGTATGGATACGTAAATGTTCTTTTAAGTTATATTTTGTAGCATATCTTTTATTGCATACTTCACATACAAAAGCCTTCTCTGCAATATGAGTTTGCAAGTGACCATATAAAGACGATGCAAGAGAAAATCCTCTATTACATACTTCACAAATGTGGGGTTTCTCACCTGTATGATGACGCAAATGATTTTTTAAATGAGATTTATAAAAAAATCTTTTATTACATAGCTCACAAGTGTAACGTTTCTCTTTAGAATGAAAACGAAGATGTCTAGTTAAATGTATTTTCTGAGAAAAGCTTTTATTACATATTTCACATATGAACGATTTCTCCATCATAAAAGTACAAATACAGTGACGCATTAAACACATACATAGGCTTTAGAAAGAAGGCATACACACATTGATATTTAATTAATGCAATTGGAATTTTTAAGAATGATTTTCAAAATACAATCATTAATGATTGCTGTAGCATTTCACATTAGACATGAATAGGCTATGACATGACATCACATTAGACATGAATAGGCTTTTAAAAGAAGGCATGCACAAATTGATATTTAATGAATGCAAATGGAATTTTTAAAAATGATTTTAAAGTATAGTCATCTCTTATGATTGTTATACCATTGTACATTATACATATGAAAAGACTTTAGAAATAAGGCTTACAAAGATGGCTATTTAATCAATAAAATTAGAATATATTTTAAATGATTTTCCATGTACAGTTATTGATAATTGTTGTAACAATGCACATTATACATATATATGAATAGGCTTTTGAAAGGAGGCATGCACAATTAGATATTTAATGAATGGAAATTTTGACAATGATTTTCAAAGATTGTTGCAACAATGAGTTTGACAAAACTGCAACAATCAGAAATACAGGCTTTCTCAAAAGTTTCCTTTGTGCATCACAAATAACAAAAATCATTTGAGACAACAAATACTAAAAATGGGATCATTGATATCTTAGCACCTCTGAGTAATATCTCAAGACATATTTTTTTCTAAAATTGACAGTCCTAAGAAGTTAATATCAGAAATAATACACTACAGGCTTTTTCAAATGTTTCCTTTGTGCATCACAAATAACAAAAAGAAAAATCATTTGAGACAACAAATATTAATAATGGGGTCAATGATATCTTAGCACCTCTGAGTGTAATATCTCAACAAATATTTTTTCCTAAAATTGACAGTCCTAAGAAGTTATAACATAAAATAAAAGTTCTTTTAAAAATTATAACTTCATTGTTTCTGGTCTATGAGAAAATACCATTTCTTTACACATTATTGTTTTTTATTATTTTAACAAGGATATCTTGAAAAAATATAATAAGTCCTCAAATGTACTTTTTCTTAGCATTTGTTCTTCAACACAAATTGTTTTTTTCAAAATATATTCCAGGAACTTTTTAACCTGAAACAGGTATAATGCAGGTATAGGTATAATATACACATATAATATAATATACAAGTTGATCTTTATATATAAATAGCATGCAATTTTTTTCATGGATTTTCAAATATTTATATATAAAAAAAAATTAAGCACTATGGCAGAAGAAAAAACACTATCAGAAAAATGTTTATGTTACTATTATTGAAATTCATTAATGGGGATTTAATTTTCTTCTTTTATGCAAAAACTCATCATGATTACACACAAACTAGCAAGAAAGAAAATTGTTGAAAATCGTTAAGACACAACTGTATTAAAATGTAACAGTTTTATAAATGAAACTGCGTGTTTTGTTTTAAAAATGACGCCATTTTCACTGACTGAAGAATTCAGACTTTCAGCAAATTAGGACTCTGTTGTGCAAGAAAGAAAATAATTAATACGCGTTTGGACATAATCGCGGTACAGAGGGATACACAATCAATGTAATTTATGGCATTTAGATGCAATCGTAATAAAATATTGAAGTTTTCTGAATGAAAATGTTCGTTTTTAATCGAATGCCCTTTAATAAAAAGACATAATTTTTATAGATGAAAACGTTTATTCTTTTAAGGGCTAGACTTTTTCAAAAAAATGTATATTAAAGGATAATCTTTTCTGAACATTATAAAACAAACCGCGTTAAAAAAAATCATATAATTATTCGAGTTATACTCCAAAACGTGCGGCACCCGAAAAGCAAATGAGTTTAAAAATAAAATTTTGATGTAAATTTTCTCAGAATGAGGTATTTGGGCATAACGCGCAGGATAGCTCAAAAACGTTTCAATATTTCTTTCCTAAAATTTTCAGAAGATATATTTAATATTAGTCTGCATAAATTAAACCTAAATTTTCTTTTTTATCTTTAAAAAAATATTGTTTTTTGTGATTATGAAAATTTCAAACTTTTGCATAAGCTAAATAAACTTTGTATTTAAAATATAAAATATTGTTTTTGGTGGTTATAACGTTGAAATTTTCAAACTCTTGCATAAGCTAAATACAACTTTGTATTAAAAATATAAAAATACGTTAAATACAAATTTATTTAGGTTCAGCGTATTTATTATAATATGAAGTGTAATTAGTCACCAAAATTTTTATTATAAATGCGAATTTTTTTTTAATCCTGCGCGTAAGCTGTTATGACAATTTTCTGCTCGACAAATGTCAGACAGTTTGAAGCCTCCTATAAATATCAGTTCTGCATATTGTAATTAGTTAAATATCTGGGAGGAAAGAACATACTTATATCTTTTATCTCTCCAAAAATTGTTTTTTTTTTTAATTAAATACATTTTAAGATATTAAATTTTGAAAAATGGTCATTTTTTTTCCTGGGGGTTTAAAAATCCCAATACTCCTTAAAAAATTAATCTCTAATTTCCGATCTCGTTGAATGAAATGATATCACTTTCAAACAAATATAGGAAAATTTTACCATTTTATTAGACTCTTTTATTTAAATTAACTTGGTTCATGGATGTAAAGATAGAATTTCATCATCGATTTATCACTCACTTCAATATTGGGACTTAAAATGGCCTATAGAGGTGCTGATTGCAGCCGTCGGTACAGGAGAATTGACCCTTTAACTAATGCTAAAGTGCCATTGAAACCATTATTTACTGTAAACACGTTTAAACGTGTTAGACATTCAAATTCGGATAATTTTTACTTTGACATATAAACATAGAACACAAATAGCACATGAAATCTAAAATTGTGCATAAAAATAATCATTATGAACAAATTAAAAATGCATGTAACGCAATGGGATTGCAAGGGATTTTCCTGAAGGGAGAAGTTATATCTCCACCAGATGGCGTATTCGAGCGCTTGAATTCCCAATTCCTAAAAATTACATAAACAGATGTGTTTCTGATCACAGAACAGCACTTTAATATTTTTAGAAATTAATTATAAATTAATAAATTTATTTTAAATTATTTTTTTTCCGTTAGGTGGATGCAGATGATAAATCACCCAATTGGGACTTAAAACGGCCTATAGAGGCGCTGATCGCAGCCGTCGGTACAGGAAAATTGTCCCTTTAACTAATGCTAAAGTGCCATTGAAATAATTATTTATTCTAAATGTGTTTGAAAGTGTTAAATATTCAAAATTGGATAATTTTTACCTTGTCATATAAACAAAGAACATAAATATCACATGAAATCTGAAATTGTGCAAAAAAATAATCATTAGGAACAAATTAAAAATGCATGTAACGCAATGGACTTGCAAGGGATTTTCCTGAAGCGAGAAGTTATATCTTTTCTCTACCAGATGGCGTATTCGAGCGCTTGAATTCCCAATATTCTTTCTGGTTACAAGTGTACACAAATTACAACAACAATGAAGTTAATTATGTGACAAACTACATTTGCTAAAACCTGCCAACTGGCGGTAAAACTGTAACAATGAAATATTTTAAGCACTAAAGAGTAGAAAATAAAATATAAATAAACAAGAGCTATTTTAAAAGTATATAAGGGTCGCTGAAATGAAAGTGGCATTTGGCATTGCTGTAATAACTTTGCCATTTGAAGAGAAAGATGACTGTGCATGCTCCTATAGAGGGCGCAGAGTGCTGGGAATGCATGCGATTTCATCAGATCCTGCCAGATGCGTGTGTGATAGCGTGAAAGCAGGTTAAAAGGCATCACTCGCATCATGGATGCCCCAAACGGCGTCAACGCGTGGTCGCTCAATTTTTAACAGCGGAAAATATGAATGCTAGTGCAATCTATCCTCGAATGCAAAATGCGTATGGCACAGAGTGTATGTCACACAGATCGGTATTACAATGGTATAGGGATTTTCGTAGTGGGAGAAGCAGTACTGACGACATGTCACGACCTGGTCAAATGCATGTGGTTATCACCCAGGTCCTACAAGGTGACTTTGTCTAGCCTATCTGTTACGTCTGTATTACTTCTTTCTGTTGTATACTAATTTATATTAATACCATTAAACCATCTCTCAAACCGATTCTAGTGACACTTTCATTTGGGCGACCCTATATCCTATATATTACAATCTTTATTTTATATTGATATTTTATTTTCTAGTTTTCATTGTTTAAATTTAAAGTATTTTATTGTTGAACTTTCACAGCCAGTTGGCCTAGCTTTGCCAGCTTTGTTTTTCGTATCATTTATTCCATTGTTGATATAATTCATATACGGTTGTAACCAGTGGTGGTATTCAGCCGTTTCGGCAGAGCCTTTACCTAATTTTTGTTCAGTTCGGCGAACCGGTTGTTAAAATGACACTTGTAATTCCTAAATCACAAATTTATATTCCTTACTTTCTTTCAACATTTCATCTCTACAACAATGTATTGTAATACCGTAACATGTTCTCATGAACATAGAAATAGATATGGACTTCTAACGAAATAGCCTTTTGAAGAGGAATATCGTTGCTCAAAAATTTTTTCAAATAGGTGGCGCCTATGTAGGACAGTTGTAGCAGCTCATCTGCTTCTTCAAATAGAGTTGTAGAAAACCCGCAACTTTTGAGGGCAGGGAATTTTGGGGAATAACCCCGGAATTTTGGATAATATTGGAAATTTTCAAGGTAACAAAAACAGTCTTTTTCTTTTTTTATTTGAAAATTTTATCTCAAAGAAATTTCACGTATTGTTTGTTCTTAAAAGTTTAAGATACATTTCTCCTTATGAATTCCCAAAACTTATGATTTTACGCTCTAAGTTTTTATGATTTATTAAAACTCATTAGCTTTTCTACGATGGCGGCAGTAAATTGGTGAGGATTTGAATGTTTCTCTATAAAGTAATATTGTTTAATTTCTGTTAGCTGGCATATCTACTTATAGGGCAGTTGCAATCAGCTGATCAACCATTGTATTTCAACTGGAGGTCAGAGTAAGTTCCACCAATCAGAACTGCCTATTTGTAGTGTGCGTTAATTGCAACTGCCCTATTCAGGCATGCTCTATATTAATTTTCTTGTGAGTTGTATTATATTTTTGTATTGATTTCTTTAGTTTTGTTCATTTTCTTTATTGTTTACATTGGCTGATTCGGAGAACAGGGGTGATGCTTATATTCATGTCAGGTAAGATGAATCTGTCATCTGCCTTTCATAGAGCTGCAAAAATCCGGTTTATTTCCAATAGACCCGGTTTAGTTCCAGGTTTATTCCAAAAAGACCTGGTTTATTCCCAAAAACCCCGGTTTATTCCCAAAAAACCCGTTTTATTCCCAAAAAACCCGTTTTATTCCCAAAAAAACCGGTTTATTCCCAAAAAACCCGGTTTATTCCCAAAAAACCCGGTTTATTCCCAGGTTTAAACCGGGTTTTTTCTAGCCTTTGCAACTCTAGCCTCTCATGATTAAAATATCAAATTACTTATGAAATTTTAATTTCTCTTACTATTTCTGCAGCTGAAGCATGTATTTCGTTAGTTTTCATGTTAACTGTGATATTTTTCTATATGTTATTGGTTTTTGTTTGCATTTGTAAAAAAACAGCAAAAAAAAACAATTTTTTTCTTTAACATAAACAAAAATTGAAAACAATAATAATAATAATAATTTAAAAATTTTCACGCCTAAAACTTTCTGAAAACTCCTGGGAATCTATAAAATTTCCAATTCAAAACACTCGGTTTATTCCTGGGAATAAACCCAGTTTTTTCCACCCTTTGCAACTCTAACTTCAAATCGTCTGCTTGACAGCCATCGTCTGGCAGGTATCCGATATATACTAATTTTATTGTCATATTGTTATTTATTGAAATTAGATATTAATATATGTATATATTTTTTGACTAGCAATGGGTGGAAAGATTATTGTTCAGTGTATAGTTATATTGCAATACGAAACATTGTTGGTGACAGTTCCGGTTTGTTGATTGAAGTAGTCAACTGCGCTACCTTAGCACAGTTGTATGCCGGCTGTCATTTAGTTCCAAAGACGCGACTCAATATTAATACTTTTTCATTAGAAGCCCTTATCTATTTCTGTGTTCATGCACGTTCTCATTTGTTTCAGATTTGTGTTTCTCCCAAAAATTCCCACTAGATAAATGCACTGGTTGGTGGTTCTGCAGAGTACCATAATAAGACAGTACTGAGACAACATAAACAAAGCTCAAGTGATGAGATTCGAAGTTTTTGTACAAACTATCAACTATGGTATCTTATATGATAGAACTTAGCGACGGTGTAATTAGTTTACTGGCAGAAGAATATTATTATTATTTTTTAACTACAACTTTTAAATACTTTGCAATAATGGCAGGCCGAAAGGCGAATCAGACTTTATTGACAAAACTTAGCTCCAAACACTTATTTTATTGATTAAGAGCATTTAATATGTACAGAAAGAACATGAAATTTAATTTTCAATAAACAAGCATTTTTGTCAAATTTATGAAACCAACTGTCTCTTAACGGCGATCTCTGACAATCTTCATTCTACTCTGTTCCTAGTTTTGTTTTTAATGTGTCAAGCAAAACAAAAAGCTTGCTGCTTGAAATGTAGATTATTTTATCTACAAAAATCACAAACAGAGTAATCAGTCTCTGCGTCGGTGCGGATCCACACATTGCATTCTAAACATAGAAACCAGAGTTTCTATTCTTGTTCGCAGAAGACAAATTGCATCACCGTCCTCTGTTAGATACCTTCCTTTTTTTCCTTTTTAAAATCCAATTTCTGCCCCTTTTGTCTGTATTTTTTTTTAGTTTTACCTCCACCATTTTTCTTTACTTAAAAAATTTTTTCTGCTCGAGTGGTACATTGTAACAGTCAAATGACAAAGCAATACATTGTCTGTAGAGTTGCAAAAATCCGGTTTATTCCCGGGTTTATTTCCAATAGACCCGTTTTATTCCCAGGTTTATTCTCAAAAGACCTGGTTTATTAAAAAAAAAAACTGGTTTATTCCCAGGTTTTTTCCAGCCTTTGCAACTCTAATTGTCTGTGATCCCATAAATTAATTTATATTCCCACCCTTCATGTGGAGCAAGCCAAGAGAGGCCCAAGTACCGGATAGCCAGTATTTAGACCACTCTGGGTGGCCGGTATTTGGACCACTGCTTTGTTTAAGTTAAAGCCGTTATTACTCATTCATATAGTAAAATACTCATAACGTGCGAGCGGCATTTGGGAGCTAAATATGTCTAGAAAAAAATTTCATCGGCAGTTCAGGTCAATATACGATCAGTATTTTTTATTTAAATGAGAAACAAATACCTGAAAAATTTTGATATGTCACATTTTGTCGTATCGACACTCATTGGGCGACACTCATTGTCGTATCGACACTCATAAGGCAGCCTTCAGCGACGCGATTTTACAAACCATCATGCGTAGAACGATTGGAGGCGATGTTGAATAGTGATTGGTCGACTGCCTGAGACGATGTAGGAGGAGCTTAATGCGCTTGAAGAGGGTATTTTTCATTTCGTTGAAGATTCATAAGATCGTCTGAGCTTGCATATTCATGTTTGCTTTATTTTTAATGATGCTTAGGACATATTAAACGTGTCTAACAAAATATTATTAACTTAATCCAATTAAAAGAAAACAATCCATATGTACAAGTATAATTTGAAACAGCAAATCAAATACTTCTAGCTCTTGTATTTCCAGAGCTCATTATCTAATTCAACTCCTGCTTTTTTTTTTTTAAGAAAAATAAAACTGATATTTTAATTGTAAAGGTTAATGAAAACTAATTTAAATTTGTAGTAGCTTGAGTACATTTTTTAAGGGAAAAAACTATACGTCCAGCTTAATTTATTGATACATAACAAACCTTACATAAAGTAAAACATATTTCATTTATAAATTATTATATTCTTTAATATCTATAATCCATAACTTCCAATTTTCAAATAAAGATTACATGTTTACATTTTTTGTAGTTTTTTTTAAATTTTATTTATAGTAAATACTCACTACAATTAGATAGAATTAAACAAAGAACAACATATTAAACATTATTTCACAAGAATAAACTGAAAGCACAGCAAATAAATGTTAGCTTTTCTGAATGCTTATTATTATTTTTTTATCATCATAATTGAATTAATAAACGAAAATAAAATTACTAGGTCGTTAAAAACTTTTTGAACTGTGTTATTTTATAAAATCAACATATGTACTTAAGCAATGCATTTTTCAGATTTTTATATAGTTTGTTATTTCATAAAATCAATGGAGAGTATGTTTTTATGGATTGGAATTTTGTGAAGAGACCTATTTTATTAAGAGGACTTTTGTGAAGGGACATGTTTTATTAAATGGATTTTTGTGAAGGGACTTTAAATAGGCTCCAAATTTTATCTGGATTGACCCCTGGATCATTAAGTTATTTGAATTCCACCACTGGTTGTAACCATAAAGAATATTTGGCGATTTATTACCTGCTCCCAATTAACATAAAAAATAATTATAAATTAATAAATTAATTTTTAGGCAGGTTAAAAATATATTAAAATATTGCATTGACTTCAGAAAAGCAGCTGTGTACATAACTGATATAATTCTACCCTATCAGAAAGTGAGAGAGAAACAGATTACAAATTTTCATCATTACATGCATGATCGAAGTTAAATAAAAGGGTCAAAAATAAAGTGTGTAATAATTTTTCTTAAAAAATACAATTTTATAGTTTAATATAAATGAACGAATTTCTGAATTAAAAGTGGCGTGATTTCACTTAAGAGGTTACATACATTCTCCGCAGTGAAAAATTGACATATTTTGGAATTTTTTGTTAAGGAAGGAAGTAAAGTTAATTGAAAAACTAATAGTTCCATGTTGTTTTTTATGGCTTCAAGTATTTAAATTACTTTTTTTTTGGTAAAATTTGGTCACATATTACGTCAGAAACCTGCAGCCGCGTTGACCTGTACAAAAATATCTGGGATCAACGGGCAGCATCCTAACTTCCTGTAGAAACAAACAAGTTGGAAAATGTAAGTTAAATGTGACTTTGGAGGTGTGTTTGTTTTATAACTAGTTTCACTATGTAAAAAAATAATTCTTATTAGGTGCGTTCGTAATTATATAAATACATAGCACCTATAGTCGTCGTTTGGTCCGTCCGTCTGTCTGTCTGTCCGCATATAACAACGCAAAAACTACCCAACCAAATGGTTTGCAATTTAAAATATATTATCTTTGCAGAATTTTGTCGAGCCATTTCAAATTTTATTAAAATCGAATCAAAACTTTAGGAGATATTAATAAAAATATTTATTAAGAAATTTGATTTTTTTTTTTTTTTTAAATCGGTGCTTTTTTGTTATAGGAGCTTCCGATGGATGTTAAATCGTCAAGCGACCGAGATACTTATTTTATGACAGAAATTAATCTGCAGACGATATAATTCATTTCACAGAATTAAAAATCATCAAGATCTGAATATTTATATAACTAGCTGATACATATATATCTGAATATTTATATAACTAGCTGATACATATATATCTGAATATTTATATAACTAGTTAAGATATTTGTATGAACAGTGTCATAAAATATATACTTAACTAGCTGTTTAACCCGTTCCATGCACGGGATATCATGAATTTAATTCTAAAACGTGCGTATGAACGCACCTCGTTTGTAACGTTTGATGTACAATTTCCAACTTGTTATTTAAGTGAAATGAACTACATCGTCTGCTATGAGCGAAATGAGCATGCTTTTTTTTCTTATTATTACATATGCCCCTTTTACAAATGCGGTTTTTTTCTACACCAGACAACACTGTAAAAATCACCATGGAGATCTTGCTTTGCGAATGATTATGTCCATGGTTTAATATTTTTATGACTCATAATGAACAAATCTCCTGTGTTTATATACTCTAATGGATTAAAGTATTTGGCTGTTAACGTAATTCCCACTAAAGTTATCCCAGAATCTATACATTTTTTAATGTAACTCATCTCTCAAGTAAACAATTTTTTTGGAGCTATCTTTCTAAAAATGTAACTTTTATGCAATTTTATTCGAAAAAATAATTTTGATTAAAAGTGGCCGCCTGGCATATGAAAAAAGAAATGGTTTTCTCATATTTGTTTTCCTCAGTCACATGCCTTGCGCTTTTATTATATAGATTACGTACGATAGGATTGAATAGAATAAAGAAAACTTTTATTAATATCTTTTTAAGTTTTGATTCGACTTGAACTGACTTGACAAAATTCTACAATGATAATATCTATTAAATTTCAAACCATTCGGTTGGGTATTACTGTATTACTGGGGGGGGGGGAGGCTCGAAAGCCAAAGCACCTCAACCAGAGGTCTATTGTACTATCCCCCAAGGTCTCCTAATTTTAAACCAATTCCAGATGAGAGACCTGCATCTGGATTGGCACCCCCAGAGGTAGCGCTTGTAAGGAACTTGAGGACTTTGGAGCCACGAACAAATTTAATGTGCACCAGCTCTCATTAACGTACACGGTCCCACAGCAGAGGCAGACGAGAGAGGATAGACGATGCACCCTCCCAAGCAGTGACCAAGGTCGATGCTGCTTGGCTTTCGGCGATCTTACGAGAGCCGAGCTTTACCGTCCGCGCCACTGCGGGACATTCGGTTGGATAGTTTTTGCGCTGTTATATGCAGACAGATGGACGGACCTGACGGCAACTATAGGTGCTACTTATTTATATAATTACGAACGCACCTAATAATCGGTCAAGTACGAGTATTACTCGCGCTCAAAGGGTTCCGTACATTAAATTTATTAATTACCAACTGCAATAATACAAAAAATCGTTCCTAAAAGAATAATTGAATTCATCGGAATGAAAAACCTTGACTATTTATCACTATGATTTGCCTTACTTCAAAGATGTTGTAGAAAGTTCAAAATCAGCGTTGTGTCACGCATGCTTCGAATGGAGGTCGCAAATTTAAAATATCACCTTGGTCAGTCCCATGTTTTTCTAGATAGGTTTCTAATTAATATCGTGGTTAATTACAGACAATTGTTTTTTGAAAATCAAATTATCAACAATCCTCAGATGATTCTGCATCGATAGGTACCTCGAGCGACCGTCAACTTCCCTGCTGAGCGCCTGCAAATTAAAGTTTGTGTGTAATGGAAAAATGAGATTTTCTCAAAAACTATGCGACTTAGGATAATTAATACAGTTTCTCTGCAAGGTTTAAATGAACTTTACTACCCTTATTTTTTTTCATAATTTAAGTTTCAGTAGATTCAGAAATAGAGGGAGGGGGGGGGATATATTTTTGCAGTGCATTTTCAACAGTATCTCTGAGAATACAATACCTAAAATTATAACAAACACATATTTGGTTTCAGTATTACGAGATCTTTCATACGATATACAAAAAGAAACCTTTTTTTTCCCCTTCAAGTAACTTAATTAGCCTCTAAATTTTTCCTAAACATATTTGAAAATGGCTAATAACTTGAAAATATATGGGTAAAAAGGCTTTATAACTTTCCCCAGTTTGAATTTTCAACATCCCATAGTTTAAAGGACTGTGACAGACGGACGGACAGACACAGACGTGATCTTATAAAGGTTCTATTTATACTTTTTAAGTACGGAACACTAAAAATTATTAAATTCACAGTTCCCTCTTGTAGAATAAGGTTGTACATAAGGACCATTGGCTCAAATTTTTAAATAAGAAAATTTGCGATCATTTGAATTTCTTTTTCATTTTTCGTCTAAAATTTTGATCTTTAAACTTATTAGAAAATATAAAAAATTAAAAATTTCAAAAAATGGCTGGATGGCCCTTAGACAATTTAAGAATGCATAGATGAGCTTAAATTTTATCCAAAATGTTTAAAATTGTTCAAGATACAATGCTTCCCATGTTGAAAAGTGTAATTTCCAGAAAAAAAAATTTGCTTACAGTTTTGAAAGAAAAAAAAATACACTGATAACTTATTTTTTTTCAACTTACACTAATTTGCTATTCATGGACCATACTGCGTACACTCCTGTACCATTTACAGCTTCAATAATGGAGTAGAATCTTTTCGGCGAGGCCGGTTTTATCGATTGTATGCACGCTCACATATTTGTTCATATCTTTCTTAATAATTAAGATATCACTTTAAAACTTTTTGCCCATAATTCTACACACTATAAAGATTTATTTTCTGTCCAAAAAAAAAAAAAAATTAAAAAAATCGATTTTTTGAAAGTTGATAATGTATGTAACCACATAAATTTAATTTGATTTTATTACACTCCTTAAATCTTTGATGGTCTCAAGCAGGCCTGTCCAACCTTTCAGTACGCAGGGGTGCACCTCAGGTGGTGGCAAATAATGAAAGGTGCCAATATTTACGACTCCAAATATGCAACAATATTATTTCACTGTAGCAAAGGTAGCGATACACACATATTTTATACGATGCAGATACATCTCTCAGCCCCTACAATTTATGAAACCCATGTAAACATAATTTGATAAAAAAAGGAGGAACAACCCCCCCACCGACCCCCATAAATCATAGTAAATATAGAATTGAAATTTTCTGAGAGAGGAAGGGGGAGGGGATATCTCAAAAAGTTTTAATGGAGATAGAACCAGAAATCTTAATCGTAGTGCCTATCTATATTATAAAGGCCAAACGTGTCCGTGCGTAACGCATACGTCATTTTGCGAATGGCAACAGTTTACCAGGAAATTTCAGTTTTGCAATTTTTACTATTGCAATTTTTTTAATTTCTAAACATCTCAGATTTTTAATTTTTACACCGTTAAATAGGGAAAAAAATCTACTTTGAAATGCAATTTGTTTGAAAACTGTATCTTAATTCGCTGATTTATTATGGCTTTTAAATTAAAAAAAAAATTGGTATTTTTCACTTTTTCGTGTTTAATGGTTGCCATTGGTAATTTTTCTTCCCCTCTTGGCGACCACCTATTATCGTTGATTAAAGAATTGAAATTAGTATTATTAGTTAAAATTTAATACAGACACGTTAAAAAGTAAAAACATTTTTACTGATTTTATATAAAACGCAAAATAATAATATTAATAATAATAAACATTTTGATGAGCGATAATTTTATAAATCAAAATAATTTAATTTAAAAACCAAAGGAATGTTTGCGATACATAAAAATATTTTTCATTATAAAAATTGCAACTCAAAACAATATTTGGCTTTTTATTGTTTGCGCCAAGATTATCACGTTCAAAAATCAATTTATGGTGAAGTTTCGCTTGCTGTTTTAAATGAAAATTCTATGGTTTATTTTATTGGCGCGCCAGGACTGACAAAACATTTTTACTTAATGAGTTTTTAAAATGATGAGATCACATAATATGGTTGCGTTAGCTGTTCCATATTCTGAGATCTCAGCTTTGTTATTAGATCAAAGTAGAATAGTACTTTCAAAATTCAAGATACCGCTGAATTTGAACAAAACATCTACGTGTGCCATTAGTAAACAATCTGACCTTACTGAATTAATAAGAGAAACGAAGTTCATAGTCTAGGATGAAGCTCCCTTGATGAGTAAATTAGTGTTTGAATGTGTAGACCGTATGGTTAAAGACATAAAAAACAATGATTCGGTATTTGTTAGAATAGTAATTGTATTTGCTGGCAACGTTAGACGAATTTTGCCTTGATTCAAACATATAGAATAAAATCCTTTTATTAAATTTTGATGCTAATCTTGCGTAATCGGGTCCGTGTCAAGAGAGAGTTACACATAAATGATGTTGTCAATAATAGGGTTTATTAATAAAAATCTATATTATAAACCAACACATGTCTGATTATTGCTGAAGTCATTTTTATGGTAGCAACGAACTGACTAATAAATTTCGCTTTCACTGCATCTTTTTTAACTTCTAAATATTGCACAATTTCAATTTCTACACCGTCGAATAAAAAAAAAAAAAATTGCAATTTCTTTGAAAACTATTTGATGATTAATTCATATTAATATTTGACGACTAATTTACTGATTTACTGATTTATGGAATACTTTCCAAGCTTGAATTAATTTTAAATCTATCACGTGCAGTCCGATTGCGAAAGAATAATCCGTTTGCATTTAAAACAATATAAATAGATCCGCATTTATAATACCGGATAATATTACAGAACGAAATTAAAACTTCATCAAAATATAACTATAAAAATAATATAATTTAAATAAAATGCAAATTTAGCAGACATGTTCTCGGACTACGCGCCTAAGCAGTTGAAATTTTCAGAATAAAAAACCTGCAGTAACAGCGAAATCCTGAACTCCTGGCATGCGGTTAATACAAAAGTATCGCTTTATTAAATATCGAAATTTTATTTGAATATATTATTGATATTTTATTTATAAAAATTCTTTACGTTGTTAAGGAATTACGCTGTTATTAAATATGAAAAATCTGTTAGAATTAGAAAAAAATGGTTTTCGCCTATGTTCTGTAACCCAGGAAGCCCGGGTTTGATTCCCTAGTAATAATAATATATATATATTTTTTTTAAATTGCAATTATTATTGATTTAAAAGAAAGCATAATTTATATTTATTTAAAAACTACTAATGTAAATATAAACCCAGAAATTTAATTAATCATAATAGCTGATGTAAATTAAACTCTCATTTTTTCCACATTTAAATAAAGATACCTTTTTCCTTAACAGTAGACATGAAAAACAAGTGAATAAGTGTGATCAAAGATCACACAAAGTGTTTCATTTAATATTTCTATCAAAATGCTTTACCCTTTAATCAATAAATTTCATTTTCCAAAATAAAAAGTCATTTTTTTTCCCTTCAAATATCTAAATCGGCTGATAGCAGCAAAGCCCGCTATTCTGCTCTGTCACAATATCTGCCCATGTGGACAAAATGCGACATTTAATAAAAAAGTAGTCCCCCCCCCTCTAACCTTCTTTTTTAATAATCCCTATTCGCATTAATAATTACATCATTGTGTATTAGCGTTTTATCTCTTTTTTCTATACAAAAATCAGTATTTTGTGATAAAATACAACTTCAGTTATAATAATGCGATTTTTATAAAAATTAGATTTCTGGGTTCACCATAAAAAAATATGCATAGATTCATAATTTTCAAATCAGTAAATGCAGTATTAACAACAAAGCACCGATTTTTATATAAATATAAAACTAAAATTAATTAATTAAATTTAATTAATAAATTAATATTTGAAAAAATTGTATTAATATCAAGTGTCAACCACTACAAGTTTAAGAAAATGTATTTGAACTTGAGTGGATGAATAAAAAGTATTTTATTAACGATTGAAAATTTGAACAAGATATATAAATATATAGAGGGTGTGAACTAACAGTAGGAATTGAAAAATAATAATAATAATAGAGCTTTTAATCTCTTACTACCCTCAAAATCGGTGATTTATTTATCTTGCTCCCTACCAAAAAGCTACTGAGAGTCTGAGATTTCACACACCAGTTACAATTATCATGTAACTTTTTTTTCCGATAATCAGAAATTTTTTTTTTTTTCATTAACGCAAAAATAATTTATAAGTTTTGTTCTAATTACAGCATCTTTATAAAAATTAGATTTCTGGGTTCACCATAAACAATATGCGTAGATGTGTTAATTTCAAATTGATAAATGCAATATAAAAAATTCTATATAGCCTGAAAAAAAAGACCAGTCCACCATCTTTAGGCTGTGGGAATAGGTGCAAATTGTTCGTCAGTTGTTTTCCAATGAAAGGAAATTAAATGAATTTATTCAAATAGATTGTTAATTGATAGTTACAGTTCTATTGGGAGTAATTATTATTATTTTTTTAAAATTATGAAAGCTAATTGTTTCTTTTTTTTTTTGCGTGTGTGTCTGAAATTTCACGTTCCTAGATGGAATAGTTTATGAGGTGTCTTTGAAAATGTCCAATCTGTTATCACCATTAAAATGCTGTGACTATGGCAACCCTTCCCCCTCTTCTGGAGTTTCAGAATGAATTTCCTTTGTGGATGATTAAATTCTACGTTTTAGTTTAATATTTTTATCCATTAATAAGTGGGTTTTTAAGGTTTTAATTAATATCTTACATTAATGGAGACCATTTTCAAAATTTTATTATATTCAGTGTGATAGTAGGTATTTAGCTGTAAGTCTCCAAAATTTCAAGTCTCTAACTTATACAGTTTCTGAGAACTGACTCTGTGACGGACAGACAAAGAAGCGAGATGAATAGGGTTTCGTGAGATGAACGAAACCCTAAAAATAATAATTTAGCATTCTCCTTCAATCTTTAAATCTAAAAACAAAATACCACATGACACATATTTAATTATACTATTTTATTAGACGGAAGAAGGGGTTACAAATAATTCATCAAAATTATTCAAAAACATTTTGTTATATTGTCAAAGATTACAGTTAATAAAAGACCCAACACCTACAAACATCTTATATAAATGTAATGGCTAGAAAAACCTTTTACACAAAATTATTCACAGCTGTAATGGATATATAAACAAAAAACATCTAGAAAATTCACACAAAAAAAAGTTGTACAGTTTTTAAAACAAAAGAAGTCTAGAATTCCAAAATGCTTAAACATAATAAATATTAAAGGTCACTTTCAAGCTTTATTATAACTTTGCATTTCTATGACTCTTCTAATAAATAATAAATGAATTGAAAGCACAAAAGTCAGCAACTTTCATTTGCCATAATCATCGTTATAATAAAAATTATACCCAAGGAAAAAATTAATAAATACTCTACTGACAAAATTCATGTGTTAGTAAATTTAAATAAAAGCATAAAATAATTCAAACACATTTAAAAATAAGATACTTGTCTATTTTTCCATTGGTCACTTTGTATATTTTAAAAAAATGTTGCCAAACAATGGATTTCAAGACCAAAATACAAATGCATGACGCCACTTTTGATTTCAAATGCAGAACTAGCATGCAATGTACATAGTCTATTTTTATTTGTTTTGTGGATAAATCAGTTCAATTTTTTTAATGAAGGATATAAATCCCTATTGTACAAAATAATTCAAAAACATTTAAAAATAAGGTACTTGTCTATTTTTCCATTGGTTACTTTGTATATTAAAAAAAAAAAAAAACTGTTGCTAAACAGTGCATTTTAAGGCCAAAAATACAAATGCATGACAGCACTTTTGATTTCAAGTTCTAGCATGCAATGTACATAGTCCATTTTTATTTGTTTTGTGAATAAACCAGTTTAATTTTTCTAATGAAGGTTATAAATTGTTATTCCATAAAATAATTAAAACACATTTAAAATAAGGTACTTGCCTACATTAGCCACTTTGCATTATTAAAAAACTTGCCAAACAATGCATTTTAAGGCCAAAATACAAATGTATGACCACATGACTTTTAACTTCAAATGCAGAACTAGCATGCAATGTACACAGTCCATTTTTATTTGTTTTTTGGATAAACCGGTAAATTTTTCTAATGAAGGATATAAATTGTTATTTCTTTTTTTCTCTCATTAAAATAATTTTTTTTTTTAAAGATGAAGATCTCCATCTATTTTCAACAAAACTAATAATTAATCTACTCTAAACTATTTTCAACATTATGGGATTCTGTCATTAAAATGTGCATTAATAACAGGTATGATATGAGTAGTTATCTGCAAATGGATAAACAATGACGATGTATTGCTAAAAACTGTGATAAGTGAATATCTATTTAAAAACGTGGTTTGACATCTTGAAAAATTTTTGGTTCACAATTTCAAAGCCTTTATGTGCATTTTATCCTAATAATATTATAAATGTGATTGTGTGTGTGAATGTTTGGCTGAAGTAAACATTAAAACGGAGAATTTAATGGCCCTGTATCTTTGCATATAGATGGATTATAACCCAGGAATGAACATAGGCCAGATTTTATTTATTTTATTCAAATATTTTTCATAATAATTCAAAATTTCACTATTTTTATAGAGAATCAAAACATTTTCCCCATAAAATTTAATTAACCATTTTACGTTGCTAAGCATTATTGTTGCCAATAAATACAAAACCTGGAATAATATTTTTCCTCAACAATTATTTTTCAATTTAATGATTTCCATGTGAAAAATGAAAAAGAATCCAAAAGAAGATAAATTGCCATAATATTTGAAACAAAAATATGGAGTGTTTGTTATTATACATGAAGTATGAATGTCAGTTATGTTGAGAAGATGTTTTTTAGCAAAAATTGCGTTATAATTAGAAGAAAAAAATGAGCAATAATTATATTATTAAGAAAAGATTTCTGGATCATGGAACTATGAAAAGTATCCTCCATTTTAATTAACCATTTTACGTTGCTAAGCATTATTGTTGCCAATAAATACAAAACCTGGAATAATATTTTTCCTCAACAATTATTTTTCAATTTAATGATTTCCATGTGAAAAATGAAAAAGAATCCAAAAGAAGATGAATTGCCATAATATTTGAAACAAAAATATGGAGTGTTTGTTATTATACATGAAGTATGAATGTCAGTTATTGACAGTCTTGGACAAATATGACATCATATTGGAAATAAAACATGCATTTTCAAATATTCGTAACAATACAAGGAGCATGAAAGTCAGTATATAATGAAAGTAGATGGATAATAATGTCATATTTAAAATAAAAAACTGAAATATCCTTTATCGCTAATAATTACTAAGCTTGAATGTCAGTTAGATACAGATGTGAGTTGTCTGCCAAAATCCATGTTATGACTGCCAGGAAAAGAAAATTAACAAGAATTATATCATTAAAAAGAGATTTTTCTGAGAACAAAGTGACGTCATATTTGAAATAAAACAAGAATATTCAAATATGTTTTTAAAGGAACGTGAATCAATTTTATACATTAATAATACAAGGATCAGTAAGTATAGAAAGTAGATGAATTTCAAGCCATATTTAAAATGAAAAATTGAAATATTTGTTTAACTATACTGATTATTAAGCATGAAAATATCAGTTAACATACAGATGAGAGTTTTCTGCCAAAATTTACATCATGATTATTAGGAAAAGAAAAATGAACACAAATCTATAATATATTAAAATCTGATCGTCTGTTTGTGTTTTGCAACTACTCCTCTTAGATTATCGAACGCATCATGATTTAGTTAACACCGGTTATCATTGATCCGAGGATGTCATATAAACTCTCAGAATTTAAAATTTTGTATTTAGTCCGATATATTATTATTATTTTGTAAATGTTAATGAAATTTCTCTTAAAACAGCAACTAAATTACTCCATTTTTGTGGATAAAAAGAGAAATAAAATGGATAAATATATTTTTCAAGCCATTCTCATTAAAACTCAAAAAAGAATATTTTCAATTTGAATAGATGGTGAAAACAAAATCTTGATTACAATAAAATTTTCGAAAAATAAAAACATATTTCCACCTATTCAAACTTTATGAATCAAGTTATTCTGCAGAACAAAAATAGTCTGTCAACATATTATCATTTAGAAATCAAGATTTGTTTCAGCTATCGATTAAATGAAGGAGGCATATTTAAGCTTCTTGCATTTATGTGTACAAATTATTGCTCCCTATTAACAAGAATTGAATTTAAAGAAAAAGCGTATACTATTTTCAATTAATTATTTTTGAAGGATGCCTGTTAAAACATTTCACAAAATTGTTAAAAGCAAAATGGTTTATCAGGTAAAATTGACATTTGATTTTACCCAATTCGTCGATTTCCATGATTTTATTTGGCCCTTCTTTCTCCATTGGTTTCAGTTTCATTTTCAAGATCATTTGACACGAAATTTAACTTTTTTAAAACTGAGTTATGTGAAGGCCCTTATTACAAAGAAATATCATATTGTCTCCTATGAAATGTGATAAAGAGTTAGTTAATTATTTACATTTTTAATTATCGGGAATGAAATATTTTGCTTAATTAATACATTTATTCTTCTTTCAAAGTTATGTGTCACAGCTAGTATGCTATATAGTAGACTCCCTCTAATCTGCACAGCTTAAAACCAGGGGTTGCGTGGATTTTAGAATTTTGCAGATTTCTGGTCATTTTTTGTTTACATATTTTAAACAGTAATTTGAATGTAGTAAAGCATTGAAAATTATAATGAATGCTTACAACAAAGTAAACTATTAAAATAATTAAGTAAACTAGGTATTAAAATAATTTAAGTAACCTATTAAAATAATTGAAATAAAATATTAAAATTATGTAAAATAACAAGAATAAAAAAAAATGATTAAAATAAGAAAAATAAAGCCAAGTAAATAATAATTAAGGATGCAGTATTAAATATGCATAATAATGATGAAATATCATTATTTCTTGTTTTATTCACTGAAAACTCACTATACACGAAAGTATATTTTTATTACTTTTTATTACAAACTTCATTCGTCTACAATACGTTTTGTGAACATGGACAAAATAGTTGACTGCTTTAGTTTTTAGCTGACAGGCTATCAAAGCCTGAGGCTGTCAATCGCCACTGATTTCAGCACCATCTTGAATTTTATGCATAAAACTTAACAGCAAGTTTCACTGTTTACATCTGCAACGATACGCAGAGTTTAGAATCACAGATTTAATGGAGTCTACTGTATATGAATACATTTTCTGACTAAAAAAGAGCAACTCTGTTTTTTCCAAACATTTGTAATTATGGATTCTTATTAGACTCCTCTAAAAAACTTTACTATAAAAGTAATATACACAATCATAAATAAGAAATTTTGATGCAAACTGCTATATCCTGTGATGTTTAGGGAGGTCATGAGGACCTATCGTGAAGATTGAAAGTCAGGACAAACCCCTAGTCCAGGAGGGAATGACTTTTAGGAAATGAGTCACGTTGAATATTTTTTGGTGAGGTACATTCATGACAATCTTCCCTCACCGAGCTAACATGTATAACAGGAGTTCTGAGTTGGTAGTCAGAAGCCTGAAAGGCAAATGAAGCATTCAAGGCAAAGCTAAAAAATAGTCTGCATTGTTAATGGTGGATATTAACGTTTTCATTCAATATTATCCTAATTTATGCTTCTAATTAAGCTATGCTTAACTAATTAATAAATGATTCTCTAATCATGTAATAGAATGCAACAAATAGCATGTTTAGCCATGAATGTGAACTAAAATCATCATCACTGTATCTTTCCTTGCTGATCACTGGAAATCATGTAATAGAATGCAACAAATGGCATATTTAGACATGAATGTGAACTAAAATTATCATCACTGCATCCTTCCTCGCTGATCACTGGAAATCATGTGATAGAATGCAACAAACAGCATGTTTAGACATGAATGTGAACTAAAATTATCATAACTGCATCCTTCTTTGCTGATCACTGGAAATCATGTAATAGAATGCAACAAATAGCATGTTTAGCCACGAATGTGAACTAAAATTATCATCACTGTATCCTTCCTCGCTGACCACTGGAAATCACGTTGGGGAATAGAAAGACAGATCTCCTGTTATATATGGAGCTCAGTGTCTTCTCTAATACACTGATGAGGCAATTAGCCATGGTTATTGGCTGAAAATTGTGAACATGTAACAAATGTGATGTCACACTTATGCATTATTAGCAGTAAATCCTATTGTTTGTCAACAGTTATTTATTTATTTATTTATTACAGAAACTGGTTAATGGGAAAATAGACAGGCAACAAAAATAAAATGCCACTATCTATAAGTCATGCCAGTTGATTGAAAATATCAAGTATAGTTATGATAAATACAAAATGAACAGACAGATGATAAAGAATAAATTTCCAATTTCAGAAGGCAAGTTAATAATTACATAACAGGCATTTAATTAATTTTATGTTTCCTATATTAGGTAAATTGTTTCTCTGCTGTTTCCTTTAACACATCCTCACTATTAAATCGTTTACCTTTAGAAAATTCAATTCTGTAATTTTATCCTTTGCAAACATTAATCACATCTGTATACTTCTTTCCAACTTTTTATACTAGTGGAAAATCCTTTACCATCAGAAGATATAACACTGACCTTTTTTGTCATCTGTTGTTTATTTATCACAGTTTACACATCAATAACACATATTGGATTTATATATAAGTAAAACATTATCCATTATTAAAGGTGTAACTATGATTTGCTTAACAGTTGTAAAGCTTTTAATCAAAATATGACCATATGACACATGGTAACATTATATTGCAAAAAAATTATACAAACTCTATTAGGGAAAATAAATGGAACACATTGAATTTAAACAAGGATTTCATTCATAAGAAGTGTTTTGCAATATATTCTTAGAAACAGAATCAAATCTAAGATGTTTAAGCAATTATGGGGTCAATTACGGGATCAAGAGAGAGGGGGAAGATTTTTTTCTTCTTCCAAAGAGAAGTAAAAAAGTTCAATATGTAGAGAGTAATGTTCATCAATTTTCGGACAAGAGCAAGAGAGAGCACTCTGACACAAAAGTAATTGTGTACTTATCTCATCTAGTTTCCAGTTTCAAATTTCTGGTTACCGATGACCACCAGAAATTTTACGCCCAGGATTAATCCAAAGAATGAATAACAAAAACGTCTAAATGAGCAGATTATCCAGTTCTAGAAGTGATTTATTTAAAATTCCTAACTGGTTTTGGCAATTCATACTGGCACGTCTCAACTATATGATTTTAAATATTCAGACTGCCTGCATTTCCTGACTTTAAGCAAAAGTACTACCAATTTGGCAATGTGTTTTGTTGCTGCTTTTAATTCAACCTATTTTTGTATGTAATGCATTACTCAGTAAGTTCAATATTACAAAGTCTCTTAGGTGGATTACTGTCACCCTCATCTAAACTTTTTCTTTTATCTTCCATACAAATGAAGTCATCTAAGATTCGAAAAAATTTCTTCATTCTATCTTCAGTATATACAGCTGTCTCATATGGATACTCCTGTAATCGTGGAATATACTCTTCAAATTCCTGTTTAAATTTTATCATTTCATGCTTTGATGATATACATAGTCGAACATAGAATTTGATTAAACTCCATTCCTCGCGTCGAATCATACCTTTAAAAAGATACAGACCATCTTCATTAAAAATAAGTTTATTTCTTTCGGTAAGGGTCATATCTTGAAATATAAGTTTGATGCTCTCTTTGTCTTCATTCAACAACAGCTCATTTAACACATAAAACATATAGTCGTAATCATTTATAAAGGAGCTTTTATGAGAATGAGGTGTTTGTTGCCATAATTTCACAAACATCTTTCGATAATTGTAATCCATACAGTCAACTTGATTTATTTTTTCGATGATTCTCATCAATATCTCATGATATGTCAAATTAGGAAGAAAGTTCCACAAATGACTTGCTGTTTCGACAAACAAATTTTGACATGGCCAATCAAACAAACAATGTAATACTGCAAAAGGGCATTCTTTAAATATTTGTGATAATTGATCATCATTCATCTGTGAAATTAGAAAACTTAAAACTTCACCATAACAATCTTTAGGGGGCTTTGAAACGTCAAGGTATATTTCTCTGGAATATGTATTTTTTACTTGTATGGCTGTGTATAACAAGAGCTCATCGCTTTGGATGAGCTTTTGCAAAAAATATTCAGTAGCTGCTTTATTACCTTTTCTCGCTGAAATTTCAAACAGATATTGGTCAGAAAAAACAGAGGGATCAAAGCATCTAACCATATGGCTGAGAAATCTAATTAAGCTGTTTTCTTCTTTTTCTCTCATACATTGTACCCAAAAAAGCAGTAAATGCATTTGAAAACTTTTTTCAATATTTTCTCCAATAAGAAAAGAATTTTTGTACGCTTCAGGTAATTTATACCACAGTTCTGCAATATCATCTTCCAAGCAGTAAATACATGCCAATTCAAAGCGCTGAATAATATCTATAGCTTCATCTTTGATTAAAACCTTTGCTGTCTTCTTTTTGTCTATAATACCATGAATTGTCCAGCAAAATTTATTTGGCAGATTTAAACCAAAACCGCAGCATTCAAGATGGTATTTCTTCCATTTTAATATCTGAAAGCCTACAGGTTGAATAAAACATAATAGTTGCTCTTTCAAAGATGTTGGTATTATAAGCTGTGGCACTTTTTCTAATACTCTTTCTTCAATCTTCCTCCATTCTTTTTCTTTTTCATTACGAGTATCTCCGATGAAGAAAATATGATGTGATGGGGAACGCAATTGGGAATTAGAGAATTCTTCTATTAAATCTCTAATATCATGCTGGTTCCATAGGGTTTCAGCTATCTGTATAAGAGCAGTGCGTTTAAGTGATGGTCTAGTAATAAAATTCATTATAAACTCAAATAGAAAAATAAATATAAATCACAAAGTTTCACTAAATTAAAAAACAAACTTTAAAAATTTTATGAGGCTTAGCATACAAACACAAGAAACCTTTTCTAACAATCCTCAATATTCTTATGTTATTTCATTTTATTCTCCAGATAGTTATTGCTAATGCTGTAGTATATGTATTACAGAATCTTAAATAATTCATACACTTTTCTTCACAAATTAAAATTGCTAACATGAGTTATAGTACTGGAGATGGACAGTAACTTTTCTCTTATGGAATGATTGGATGAGTTCAAATAGTCATGACAATTTTAAAGTGTTATTTGAAGCAAAAATTGCCATGCATTGTAAAGTTGCATGTTAGTTTTTCAACATAATTTTCTAAACAACCTGCAATTTTAAATAATACAAACCTCTTTTAAGCAGAGAAATGTATTAAATAAGAGGAAAAGTATATAGTACACTCAGTGGAATAAGAAAAGTCAGGGAGTGTTGGTTTCTTTATCACTCATTAAGGCAATTACTGTAGTTGTGCTTGCATGGGTATATACTGGACACCTACAAGAAGAAAAAACATACCCATGAGCATATAAAATATTTGAATCTAGAGAAAATGATAGTTTTTTTTTTTCATGTTTAAGGATTAATTGCATAAATATTGGAACAGGCTCCTTTTTGCCAAGAATATATAATTATTAGGGTCATTCATCTAGAAATGTACATTTTCAACGAGCTAAATTTTTAGGAGAAACAATTGCAAAATAAGGATATTAAAAATGCTTTTACATTATTTGAACTTATCTAACATCATGCCAGAATTTATCCGAATGATGAAAAAACATTTATTAAAGATTCATTATTTGATTACTTTACTTAGATGCTACATTCACAACTATGATGTTCTATAAACATGATGTTTGCTTTATAAATTAATTGAAATTAGTAACTAAAGTTATTAAATTTTGGACTTGTAATATCGCATGTTATTTTATTTAATTTTACTATTTTTTAATTCTTGTCTATCTTTAATCTTGACTATAAAACTACGGATGTGATCTTTACATTAAAGTTTTCTTCACAGTTATTTCATGAAAGCTATAATTTTTTATTCAGATTAGCCTTGGAACTTACTGATGCATTCAAAGTGGTCAACATACTTCTTTCCCAGATTAAATTGTTCATTTTATGTTGAGTTTTTTATCAGTTACAGTAGAAGATCTTTATAACGCAATTATCTATATAACGCACAACTTCTCACACATAAACAATTAATTTTGCAGTTAAGAAGCACCTGTATTCAGCATTGTAAAAAAATTGCTAATCTCTAGAGGATTAAATTTGATACATTAGATCTTTGTTATCACCTTAATTTGGTGCTTTTTAAAGAAAAATATTGATATTATTACAATAAAAATGTTTTTATATAAGTATTATAATGAATGATTTGGTCCAGGCATAGTTCAGTCCAGGTATTATTGTTATTTTCATAATTTTTTTCATGGCATAAGTTTGCATATTTCTAGGAGAATTAGCTATTAACACCAGAAACAATAACACAAATAAAAGTTTAGCACATAAAAGTAATAATAATGGTCTGAAAACCAAAATTCTTGTTAAAAATTTGCAGCAAGAAAACAAAACATATACTGCAAAGAAAAACAAATTTCAACTGGAATAATAGTGGAATAGTACACAGTAAGAGTCAATCAGCACAACTTATAATGTAATTCAAATGACTGATGAAAATACTAAATTAAGGGGACCGTACAGGTTGGAAATGAGGAAAATTTACTGAAGTTTGGATTAGACAGACATCCTGTTGTGGTTGTATTGACCATGCATGAATTGAACATTTTAACCTTATATATTGTCTTTCTGATTTATTAACTTTTCATCACTTTAAATTATCACATTTCAAATACAGTAGAAGGTCTTTATTATGCAAACCTAAAAATGCAAGACTGTGTGTTATATAAAATTTTGCATTATATACAGGCCACATGTTTTGCACTGAATACTTCACATTCAAAAACCAATGTAAAGAAAAGTCAAAACACTTAGTAATCTGGATAACCTGAATTTAGCAGGCAACTTTTAAAACTTTATAACAGTTTTCACACCTTATTGAGGAAAAATACTTTTTTTCTTAAAAAAAGAAAGAAAGAAAGAAAGAAAACCTTGAAATAGCTATAAGCTGTATTTTGTCTGATGTTTGTGCTTTTCTTTATGTCGGTTTTTATACGACTACTCATCACAGAAAGATTTTTTTTTGTCTTATAAATGTTTAAGGGGACTAAAAGATTTCAAATAAAGAAAATTGACTGAAAATTGATGAAATCATTGGTATATAGATAAGAAATTAAATCACAATAATTTTCAAACATTGTGATCAGATAAATATAAACTAGGATAATGGAGTTATCAAGTTAATTGTAATAAACAGTGTCCGAAGGAAAAATATGCAGGAATACCAAAAAAAAAATATGTATATATATATAGAAGAACACAAGAGCCAGGGTTGAAAAGAAGTAGCTAAAAATTAAAAAAACAAAACATGCCAGAAGCTGTAATTGGCTTATTTTGGCAACAGTTCGCTTTTTATATAAACAAATAATTAAGAGTTATTTCTAAATATCTAAACCATTAGCATTAGAATAACCATGAATGTAGAAAGAGAAGGACCAGAGTTAAAATATACTGTATTTTCGTCGGAAATACCCGCCGCATCCATTGTAAGCGGCGCACCAATGAAAATATTTGTTTTTAAAAAATGTATCCACGTATGCGGCGTACCATTGTAAGCGCCGCATCTATGAAAATCTATCCTCATAAGCGCCGCACCCAAGAAACTCAAATTTATTTATAAATATTTTCACTTAAATGCCTCAAAAATGAATTAAACTAGTAATTAAATATAAAGAAATACCATATTATTATTAATATATATATATATATATATATATATAAATATTTTCACTTAAAGTGCCGGGAAAAAAAAATATATAAAAATATCGTTTAGTGACTTTGCCGAAAGCACGTCAACATAACTAATAGCGTTCCTGTTTTTTTGGGGTTTTTTTTAAGGGGGAGGGAGATTTTGTTTGACAAAAAACACATTAAAATTTCTAAGACATTTGCATATGAACCATGAAGAGTAATCATGAGATAACTTGTTGGAAAAACTGGATAGTTTTCCCTTAGGTCTTATCACTCATTTAAATCATAACTTAAGTGACCTATTTCATCAATTCATGACTTTTTATATTTATTCTATTTATTTAATAGTTTATTCAGTTATATTCAGTAATAAAGTTCAGTCACATTTTTTTTTTGAGTAATTAATCCTTCAGTTCAATAACTTCAGTTAACAGTATGAAAGTATATTTTTATTTAAAGTAATTCATTTAGTTTTAAAGTAAAAATATCTTTATTTAGTTACTTACCATTTGGTCATATTATTTATTCTAATGCTCCAGGCTTTTATATTTACTTTCATTTCATTTTTATTTACATCACGTTTTTCACTTCCTATGGACATCGTTATCGCTTGTTTACATTAATCACGTCTCCTCATTTCTTGCGGTTTTCGGTAGATCGATTACGTCACGATACAAGTGATTACAGCAGCTCGTGACAGATGGCTCTGATAATCTGTCATTACCTGTAGTATCTACCTGTGACTGTAATCGATCGTCACGTAACCTTCGGGAGGCTGGAAGTGACCTGTTTGCTGCAGGATGAGGAGGTTACGTCATTGACCTTGACACGAGGCGGTAAAGTATTTAAGGAACGGGACGATCGTGTGTTGGAAGGTTCCAGCTGGCTGGAAGCAGTCTAGTTTGTTGTTTTATTGTTTGTGTTGTCTACGAGTGTTTAGTCTAGTGATGTTTTGTTTTTAAGGATGAGCTTTTTAATTCGAGTGGTGATGTGTTATATTTGATGAAATGGAAGATAACGTTTTTCAGTGAAAATGGAGTCTGCAAATAAAGAAGCCTTTTCTTTTTAAAGAACACCACGTCTTTCATCTTTGGAGATGGAGCATTTAAAGTCATTATGTTTTTAAAGGAAACTTCTTGGAGCAATAGTTATTTAATAAAAAGAGCAGCTTTTTCTTATAATTTCGTGCAGCTATTCATATATAATTATGATTTAGTTTTTCTTTCGAATATAATGCTTTTTTATTTTAAGTGAGTAATGCTTTTCTTTTTGTCCTGTTTTGGTGGTTTTAGACTTTCATGGTATTAGCTTTCACTTTGTTAAAAAGACTGCAGGTATATAATAGTTCAGAACGCGATTCCATTTTTAGTATGTTGACACCGTTCTGTCTATTATTCTCGCATCGGTAATTTCGGTAGCCGAAATTACTTGTTACCGTTTAGCTATTTGATACACCAAATACGGTGATTCGGTTTGGGTCTCAGTGGCTAGCTCTTTATACCAGTAGATCGTTTGCCATTGGGACTATTACTAAATATATAGTTGGTACCCTGGAGTGGCATGTTTTTGTTCGGCGATTCATCGTATGACTGTTTCGTGGTCGAGCAGATACGATTGGTCATTACTGACAAAGTTAATGAATGGAGGTTGTATTTTGGAAGGATGAAATCATTGGATTGGGAAGTGAGAAAAGATATGGTTTTATGTTTAATTAAAGTTTGGTTTTTAGATTAATGGAATTTATTTAATGTTAATATAATTTTTACATGATTAAGTTCATTTAAAGTTTATGGTTAAAGTAAATTAGATGTTTCTTTTGAATCTTTATTAAAGCATTTAATTAAAAGTAATTGTTTTCCTTTTAAGGTAAATTGGTAATGAACTTGATTTAATTAAAGGTAATTCTGTTGAAGTGCTTTTTCCATCGGTGCTCCAGTTTTCACATTTAGAATATGTGATATAAGTTTAAGAGTCTTGATACTTATATTGTAAGTTTATATGACTTCTGTCTTTGACAAAAGAAGATAATAAGCAAATGTTAATGTGACATCGTTTTTGACTTTGGTATATTGGATATATGTATTTTTATTTTGAACTTGGTAATCTGAATAAACCTTGATTAAGTTTAATTCCTTTTGTCTGTTATTATTTCATTAATATCTTAGAACTTTCAGTTATCTTTATTTTTTGCTTTTGAACATTTTAAAACCTTGGTCAATTACAGCATACACGCACCACTTGTGCCTATGCTTTGCTTACTTCATATATTACCTTAGGGTTTAAATATTACATAACTAAACTTAGAAAAAGTGTTGGCGAAAAGGTAAACAAGCAATGGCGCTAAAACAAAAGTACCTTCTCTGAAAGGATGGGCGAGCACATAGTTTAAGAGGACAATATTTGAACAAATGGTAAGTTAAACTTTCCACTAAAACAAAATATTTCCAACATTAGCGAAAAAGGTTGCAACGAATTTATATCCATTCTAATATCCCGAGGATACAGTGCTTATTAATGGGTACACAAAAAACAATCATTTTTAACTTCAGAACTGGTGAGGCCAACATTTTTCACCCTGATGATTGCTCCAAAATAAACAAATAACCTTTCATGGACATCCGAGGTTGGGAGACGTTATCTAATGTTTTGACACAAATTTGAGAGCATGTGACAGTTGATCAAAGAGGTAAAAATGGCATTGTAAGATATCGGTATGGAAAAATCAGGTATTATCAGACATCCCTATGGAAAAAAAATGACTGTACCTGCCACCTTGGTGTAAGAGCCGCACTTAGAATATTTTATACTTTTAAACTCGTTTACACCGCGGCTCATACGTCCGAAAATACTGTATAATATACAATTAGGGTGAATAGCCTGTGAGCTCAATGCCATCAGTTTAACTGGGCACTTTCTTTATTTGTTTCTTTGTTTTGTTATTTTGTCCTGAAGCTGCTGAACAATCATTATTTCTTGTTCAGAAATAAAATATGATTGTGCCAAAAAATGAGTAAATGAACCAGAATGTAGTTTTTTATTATTATCACTATTTTTTGAATGATTTTCAAACTTACATATTTTCTTTTCCTGTTAGTTTCCCATTTGAAAGATTAGAATCATCCATATTACTTACGAAAAAAAAAAATTGAATGTTAAAGAATCAAATCCATAAAAGTAAATACGTAGTTTTAAACAATACGGCCTCAACAGCTACAGTTGCAGGTACTGTACAGAAACTACTGTTGTGCCATATTTTTATCTTTAAAACAAAATTTACATCAGAATCACAAAGTAACGAAATTTTATTTCAATTTATCTAGATTTAAATAAATGCTTGATTAATTAAAAAATGTCTCAGAAAAAAAAAGATGGCGATTGTTACCAATATTAGTGCCAACTTGAATTTTTTCTTAAATAAATTCATATTTTATTTAAAAGAAAGCTTGAGTTTGGTCATATTAACCAGAACTACTTATTAAAATGCGTACGTAATATTGAAAATATAAAAATAAATATTCAAACATGGGGAAAAGAATGCAAGAAAAGTAAACCATTCGGTTGTTACAGTTTACATTTGCAAACATTACGCAGGACCTAAATATGGCCAACTTTTATTATAGACACGCTAATTTACATTAAAATCAAAGTCATGTTATTTATTTATTAATCAGCTGATTAAGAAAATCATGATTAAGAAAAAAATTAGTAAAATAAACACTGCGATCACTGCCGATTTCAGTGCCATCTTGAATTTTGTGCATAAAACTTATTGTGTCAGTACAAATGTACTGACTGGGGTTTTTAAAGAAATAGCAGAGGAAATTACAGTAGAAGCGTAATAGCTGATTTTATTAACCCCAAAAGTTAAACTATTAGATTTAAGATTAAATTTAATCAGTTACCTAAAATAAGTATCTATAAGTTCTGTAAAGAATTAATGACAATTTATTTAAAACAACCAAATATATTTATTTAAACTTAATACTTATAAATACAATGAACTTAAATAAAGATTTCACTCACTTAAAATAAAAAGACTTATCCAAATAAACGATAGTTAGACATCAGGACGTGCACATAAATTAAGCAAAATATTTATAACCAAAAACATCTTTAAACACATATTCTGGAACCCAAAGTAGATAGATCATGACATTAAACGCTGAACCGTATGTTTTCATATTAATCATCTGGAACAGTAAACACGTAATCTCCAGACACTTTAGTATGGAGTCAACACTTTGATGACGATTTCATCCAGCTAGATTAGTCTTGTGTATGTTATCTCAAAACCATACGAAGAAACCACCATGCTAATACATCGACTTCGTTGAAAAGGGAAAAACCTCCAGTTCCAGAATGATCACACAAGAAAAACATGATCTCACTTTAACTATCTTCTTTCACAACTAAAACCAAAACAATGTTCGGAAACGAAACTTAATTTAGACTTTTATCCATTACACAATTCTGAAGAAAAACAATCAAGGCCACATCCATATTACTAGACATCTCACGAAAGTAAAACAACCAAACAGAAATAAATGCAAGGGAATAATGCCAGTAGACAGATCTATTTACCTTCACGACATTCTAATAGAAGAGCATCCATGCATGTCCGATCGCCACTTCCATCAGCTTCTCGAATGTCGTATGCAAATTGAGAACATCGACACGAGGCAAGAAACGAAATACGGCTGCGTTAAATCACACTGCCATCTAGGAGCGTTCGTAAGAACCACTCAGAAAAACAACAGAAACGTGGCCGATGTGTCGATATGAAGATAGCTGGAAACACCGTGAGTTAAAGATTGATATTTTGAATAAAAGAGCTTTTAAATATTGAAAATATGAAACAGGAATTTAAAGGCAAGTTTATTAAAAGACATTTAACAATTTGTGGCCTTCAGGTAATTTATACCACAGTTCTGCAATATCATCTTCCAAGCAGTAAATACATGCCAATTCAAAACGCTTAATAATATCTATAGCATCATCTTTGATTAAAACCTCTGCTGTCTTCTTTTTATCTATAATACCATGAATTGTCCAGCAAAATTTATTTGGCAGATTTAAACCAAAACCACAGCATTCGAGATGGTATTTCTTCCATTTTAATATCTGAAAGCCTACAGGTTGAATAAAACATAATAGTTTCTCTTTCAAAGATGTTGGTATTATAAGCTGTGGCACTTTTTCTAATACTCTTTCATCAATCTTCCTCCATTCTTTTTCTTTTTCATTACGAGTATCTTCGATGAAGAAAATATGATGTGATGGTGTATGCAATTGGGAATTAGAGAATTCTTCGATTAAATCTCTAATATCATGCTGGTTCCATAGGATCCCAGCTATCTGAATAAGAGCTGTGTGTTCAAGTGATGGTCTAGCAATAAAATTCATTATAAACTCAAATAAAAAAATAAATATAAATCATAAAGTTTCACTAAATTAAAAAACAAGCTTTAAAAATTTTATGCAGCTTAGCATACACACACAAGAAACCTTTTCTAACATTCTTCAATATTCTAATTTTATTTCCTTTTTTTCCTAAAGATGGTTAGTGCTAATGCTGTAGTATATGTATTACGGAATCTTAAATAATTCATACACTTTTCTTCACCAATTAAATTTGCTAAAATGAGTCATAGTACTGGAGATGAACAGTATATTTTCTCTTATGAAATGATTTTATGAGTTCAAATAGTCATGACAATTTTAAAGTGTTATTTGAAGCAAAAAACGCCATGCATTGTAAAATTGCATGAAAGTTTTTCAACATAATTTTCTAAACAACCTGCAATTTTAAAGAATACAAAGTTCTTTTAAGCAGAGAATTGTATTAAATAAGAGGAAAAGTGTATAATACACTCAGTGGAATAAAAAAAATCAGGGAATGTTGGTTTCTTTAACACTCAGTAAGGAAATTACTGTAGTTGTGCTTGCATGGGTATATACTGGACACCTACAAGAAGAAGAAAAAACATACCCATGAGCATTCACAGCCTAAGAGGGACTGCTCAGACGAGGAGGCCAAGTCTGTAGAGCATAGGTGTCCCTCCCGGTACCTTTATTAAGGTTTTAAAAAAAAAAAAAAAAAAAAAAAAATACAATTTCAGCTAGAGCTGAGCCCGCCGGAAAACGCGACAGGGGGCGGGTGAATCGCAATGGGCCATTATTGCCCGAAATTCACAGAACAAATCCCTCGCTGCCGGAGAACAGATCTCCCTCGCGACACGGGGCAGCGAGGTGCCGATGTTCTTGAAATGGTTTGAGAATGATGTGCCGCAAAGCACCTGGTTATCAGACAGCAGATAAGCTATCGGGTTGTGCGCCAGAAAAATGCTCTCTCACGACAAGGGGCGCTGTGGCATCGCCAGAGTAACACTATAACTCCACTCGCGACAAGGGGCGATGCCATACAAGGGAATGGGAGTTGCTCTGGGTACAGACTAGCTTGTGAGGTTGGAGATGTGTGCTAAGTATTGGTGGATGTGTTTGAGTTTGTTCAGAAGTGTGGGTCTAGAAAGAATATTTTGAAGCCATCCCTTAGGGGGAGTGGCTGGACGTTTAATGTGCCAGCGTGCAGTAAGTGTGCATTCGTGGTAGGCGTGGGTAGGAGATCCCACCTCGCCACACTCACACCTATTAGATCCTGCACAACCAAATTTGTGGAGGTATGATTTAAAGGGCCCGTGGCCCGTTAGGAAGCTTGCGGTGTATGGTGTGAGGTGATATATGTTAAGTGAGACTTTGGGGATTAGGTCAAACGTGTGCCTGCCCTTATCAGTGAGTTCCCAGTACTCCTGCCATTCCGAGATGATCCTGGATTTCAGGACACTCTTGATGAACGACTGGGGCACTGGGAGGTGGTGATCAATGGATGTATACTTGGTGGCTTGTTTTGCGAGTTCGTCCGCGTACTCGTTGCCAAAAGTGCCTTTGTGCGCTGAGACGTGGCCGAGATGTGTTCTGTACAAGAGACTTTTGAGTTTTAATTTAATTTTTAGTACGAGTGGGTTAGATGTTCTAGGTGCGTGAATGGCCTGCAGTCCAGACAGGCTATCACTGAAAATAGAGACCTTTGCTCCAGATTGACCCTCTAGCCACTCTAGGGCGGAGAAGATTGCAAATAGCTCTGCCTGGAAAACGGAGTTGTTATATAAAATATTTGAATCTTGAGAAAATGATAGTTTTTTTTCATGTATAAGGATTAATTGGATAAATACTGGAACAGGCTCCTTTTCGCCAAGAATAAATAATTACTAGGGTCATTCTTCTAGAAACGTACATTTTCAGCGAGCTAAATTTTTAAGAGAAACAATTGCAAAATAAGGATATGAAAAATGCTTTTACATTGTTTGAACTTATCTAACATCATGCCAGAATTTATCCAAATAATGAAAAAATATTTATTAAAGATTCATTATTTGATTACTTTACTTAGATGCTACATTCATAACTATGATGTTCTACAAACATGATGCTTGCTTTATAAAGTATTTGAAATTAGTAACTAAAGTTATTAAATTTTAGACTTTTAATAGCACATGTTATTTTATTTAATTTTACTATTTTTTAATTCTTGTCTGTCTTTAATCTTGACTATAAAACTACTGATGTGATCTTTACATTAGAGTTTTCTTCACAGTAATTTCATGAAAGCTATAATTTTTTATTCAGATTAGCCTTGGAACTTACTGATGCATTCAAAGTGGTCAACACACTTCTTTCCCACATTAAATTGTTCATTTTACATTGAGCCTTTTATCAGTTACAGTAGATGATCTTTATAACGCAATTCTCTACATAACACACAACTTCTCACACATAAACAAGGAATTTTGCAGTTAAGAAGCACCTGCATTCTGCATTGTAAAAAAATTGCTAATCTCTATAGGATTAAATTGGATACATTAGTTCTTTGTTATCAGCTTAATTCGGAGCTTTTGAAAAAAAAAAAAAAAAAAACTGATATTATTACAATAAAAATGTTTTAAAATAAGTATTATAATGAATGATTTGGTTCAGGTATATTTCGAACATGTTTATAAAGTAAATTTAACAATGGGTGAAATGATCTGTATTATGTAAAAAGGATCAGAGTCCATAAGCCGTGATTTTGGCCTATGAAATAAGCCTAAAATTCGATTTTGTTATACTGACTTAATTATTTCACTTTTTAATATTAGAAGGTTTATCCTGTATGATTTCAACAATAGTTTTTGCATTTTGTTTGGATTTATATGACTTATATAAGCTGAAAGTTCGTATTATTCATAGTTTTTGATGAAAAATACGAAATTTCTCCTAATTTTACCTCAATTATTTATATGATTGCAATCATGCAACACTTTCTTCTTTACATATATTATAAAATACATCAAAATGTACAATATATGTAAAAATAAAAGTGTTGCAAAGCTGCGCTCATAGTAAAATATTAAAAAATATACTAAAAATTGAGGTAAAATTAGGAGAAATTGCGTTTTTTTCATCAAAAACTACAAATAATACGAACCTTGAGCTTGTGTAAGTTATATAAATCCGAACAAGATGCAAAAACTATTGTTGAAATCGCACAGGATAAACCTTCTAATATTAAAAAGTGAAATAATTAAGTCAGTATAACAAAATCGAATGTGTGTCTTATTTCATGGGCCAAAAACATGGCTTATGGACCTTGCTCCTTTATAATATGCACAGCTCTTGGCCCCAAGGACTGCAATATAGAGATACTGTACTATATTTTGATATGTTACAGATATATTTGGTCATGTTTACAAGATATGCTTAATGATGTGTGAAATGCATGACTTATAATATAACACAAAATTCTATATAATGCACAACCTAATGTTTTTACGTTTGCGTTATAAAGATCTTCTACTGTATTAATTTTATGTCCATGGGTATGATTCAGTTTATTGTGACATAAGCTATTTTTCAAATAATAAAAACTTAAATACCTAATATCTTTTAAATTTAAGTTGAGATTGGTTTTAAAAAAGCACTGAATTAATAATAAAACGTTTTTCACAAAACATTTTTTTTTTTTAATTAACTTTACAGACTCAATAAGTAGTAAAAACTAGGGCTCTGACTGTTCACAGACACAACTTGCAAAACTCTGTGGAACATTATTTTTAAGAAACTTTATATTTTATTATTTGATTAACTGCATGGATTATAATATATCACATTTTATTATTACATATTTTTCATTGCAATTGTTATTTCCATAAACTTTTTCATGCCATCAGTTTGCATATTTCTAGGAGAATTAGCCATTAAAATCAGAAAAAAATAACACAAATAAAAGTTTAGCACATAAAAGTAACAATAATGGTCATAAAATCAAAATTCTTGTTAAAAATTTGCAGCAAGAAAAAAAACTGGATGCTGCAAAGATAAACAATTTTCAACTGGAATAATAATGGAACAGTACACAGTACGAGTCAATCAGTACAACTTATGATGTAATTCAAATGACTGACGAAAATACTAAATTAAGGGGACTGTACAGGTTGCAAATGAGGAAAATAGACTGAAGTTTGGATTAGACAGACATCTTGTTGTGGTTGTATTGACCATGCATGAATTAAACATTTTAACCTTATATATTGTCTTTCTGATTTATTAACTTTTCATCACTTTAAATTATCACATTTCAAATACAGTAGAAAGTCTTTATTATGCAAACCTAAAAACGTAAGGCTGTGTGTTATATAAAATTTTGCATTATATACAGGCCCATTGGCGCACCCAGGATTTCGCTTTGAGGGGGGGGGGGGGGTAATGCATTTTAGAGGTCTGCACGGACCCGGGCTTAGCCCGTACCCGGAAAAATAAAGGTACACTTTAAAACAGGCAGGGCCGGCAGAATTAGAAGATTTTTGATAGGCCGTGCTGAGCCGATTGACAAAATAAATGGGTCAACAAAAAAATTTAATGGGTCTGCGGGTCGGGTACAGGCCTCGAACTCGTGATAACTTGTAGATTTTTGCTTGTTGAAACTTCAGTTGTGTTCATGCATCATCAGAATCTAAATATTCAAAAGATATACGTTTAACACTCTTTTTATCATCTTTGAATGAAAATCAGTTCATCACTCTCGCTATCACTACCAAATTAAAAATTAATTTTACGTTTAACCGGCCCGATATAAAAATTTAAATGAAGCAGGTAAATTGTGATGATGACGTTCGCGAGAATAAGTATAAATCTGCTTCATGAAGTTACGCTAGTTTGGCAACATCATCAATAGAGTAATATAACATGTCAAGTGCAGAGATCGGCATCAGATGTTTACATCGTGTCTGAGTCCAAGTTTTATTGTTTTAGCAGACTCGGGCTGAGCCAAGATCAGGCTTAAATTCTTTTATTTACAATCGAGCCGGGTCGGAACTGGACTTAATTGTGCCCAAACAGTTTGTTTTGTCAAAATAGTAATAGAAATAATAAGTTGCTGTTAACGGATTCAGTGAAAATATACCTTAAGTGATTCTCAAATTCCCAGTTTAACAACATGAATCTCTCCGAAACATTTTTTGACTTATTTTTAACTGTAAAGGCATAAAATTGACAGGCCCGACTTTTCAAGCAATTTGGGATCGAGTACTGTTTTCCATTTTTTGATAAATAAATAACTTACCGAGATATAAGTATTCCTTTCTTGTGACGATAGGTTTTTCTCCTTTACCATGCTATCACATCCGGAAATTTAATTCAAAACTCTATTCTGATAGTATTTTCTGAAAGATTTTTTGCATTTATCAGAAAAAGGAAAACGCTATTCGATTACATAGCTTCTGAATAAGAACACCTGTCAATTTTATGCATTCCCGAAGAAAATTGAATTCATAAATGTGTCAGAAAGTTACTCCATTCGATTTGAGAAGAGCCTTAATAAATTATGAAGAAATATTTTGAAAAATCTACTTTTTTATACAGCTTAAAAGTTATGATTTTTTAACCCTCTTTTTCTCTTTTCTTCTAAACTACATTAATTCTTTTAATGAATCTTTATTTGAAGGCTGAAAAATCTAAGTAATCATTAATGTTGCTATTCTGTTTTTTCTGTCTTGTAAACATATAATAAGTTAAAATATATTGTAAAATTTCTCCAAATATATGTATGCAATATTCTTTAAAATAATCTTAATTTTATGATGAATAAAATCGGATTTTTTTTTCTTTTTTATAGAAATTGAGCAAACCGGACAGGCCATGATTTAACTGATTTTGTCACGGGCCTGGTCAGGCCAGTTTTCTTTGATTTTTGTACTTGCCGGGCCGAACTTTTAACTTTTGCAACGGGTAAGATAGATTTCGTTCGGGCCTGGCCTCGAAATTCCAGCCCTTGCAGACCTCTAGTGCATTTGCATGACACTCATAAGTCGGTGATCAAGTGACCAGCTGCATTTGCACACTGCAACAGTTGCTGAAATTTACTATCATCACTTCTGATATCCATCAATGATACAAAATTTGTTAATTATTTATTGATATGTGCATATTTTTTACTTCTTTATTTTATACTTTACGATTACTGAAAAATGTTACAAAAATGCTTAATTTTACGATATAAAGCTTACATATTCTCTAATATAATATTTTATGTAATATAATAGTAGGTATTCGTTGTAGTGCAGCAATGTAATGAAATTACGATGAATTACGCGTCTCAGCTTTATCATCAGTAATTCCATATCATTTGAATTTGAACATATGCTAAAACGTATATTATTTATCATAAATGAACAGAATGAAACATTTTGTGAAGAAAATAGAGGAGTATAATTTTATAATAAAGTAGTTAGCCTGTTACTATAAATAGAACTTTGATATGAATGACAGAAAATGTTCTGTCTTATTTATTTTTCAATATCAACGGTTTTTTGGCGCTGTGTATTTACAGGGGGAAAACTATTCTTGTATTAATGAATTAATATTACGAACATTCAATCTATTTTTAAAACTTTTTTTAAAAAAACTAGTCTGATGTACCAATCCCAAAACTTTCTTCTATCTCACACGGGTTTTGCATACACTAAAAAGAATCAGCACCAATTTATATCAAGGTCTAACTGAACCTAAATTTTTATTAAATTCCGTGCATTAGTTCTTGAGATATGACAATTGCTAAAATCGTGTAAATCCCGCAAAATTCAGCACAGCAGCGCCACCTGTTGGGACATTTAGACCAAAACCTAATCAACAACATCTTATGTCAACGTCTAACTGAATATGAAGTTTGGTGAAAATCTGTGCATTAGTTCTTCAGATATAGTTATTGTGATAATAATGAAAAAAGTAGCATAGCAGCGCCACATGTTGGGAAATTTATACCAAAATGTAAGCAGCATCTATTTATGTCAAGCTCAAACAGAATCTGAAGTTTGATGAAATTCCGTGCATTAGTTCTTGAGATATAGCTATCGTAATGATTGAGAAAAAAGTGGTATAGCAGTGCCACCTGTTGGGATATCTACACTAAAACGTAATCAGCGTCTATTTATGTCAAGGTCTAACTGAATCTAAAGTTTGATGAAAATAAGTGCAATAGTTCTTGAGATATAACTATTACATAAATCACAAAAAAGGCAGCATAGCAGCGCCACCTGTTGAGCGATTTTCACCCAAAACTAATCAGCACCAATTTATATCAGGGACTAACTGAATATAAAGTTTTATTAAATTTCGTGCATTAATTCTTGAGAGAGAGCGCCCACAAAATTTTTGTCACATACAGACAGACAGACATAAAATGGTCTAATCGTGTTCAGGACCTTCTAAAACGTATAAATCCATCGGAAACCGGAAGTCGGAAATTTTCATGAATCCAATATTTTCTTCTTGTAAAGACAGAAGAAAGTAAAAAGAAAAGAAAAGTGCTCTGTTAAACTGATGGAATTGACCTCATAGGGCTATTCACACTGATTGCGTATATTATACTTTTATTTCAAAGAATAATTCTGCATGAAATTCCCATTTAGTTAAATTAAGGGGGGGGGGAGGGATTATCTCCCTCATTCTCACACTTTATACTTAACCAATGAACCTCCAAATCTAATCAGGGAAGCACCTTATGAGAATAAACAGATATACCAAATTTGTAGAAAATAGGAGAATTCTGCATGAAAAATCCATTTATATAAATTAAGGGGGAGGTATTAGTCCTCGTTACCTCCCCCTTTATACTTAACCAATGAACTCCTAAAACTAATCAGGAAAGTGCCTTATCAGAATGAACCTATATATATATATACAAAATTTGAAGCAAATCGGATATTTCTATCAAGAGTTATCGTGTTACGTACATACATAGTTATGTACATACAGAACCTGTGTGAGCATATTAGCTCTCATGCTTTGATAGCTTGTGAGCTGATAAATAAAGAGAAAACTGCCTAGTTAAACTTGAGCTCACAGACTATTCACACTAATTGTATATTATACTCTTATTTCAAAAAATTTGAAATAAACCCTTGAAAAATAAAGAAATTTACAATATACTAACGGGGGGATCAACCCCGTACCCCTTTATAATTAACTAATGAACCCCCAAAACTAATCAGGGAAGTGCCTTATTACAATGAACATACACACAAAATTTAAAGCAAATTGGATAATTCTGCATGAAAAACCCATTTATCTTAATTAAGGGGGATTAGACCCCATTACCCCCTTAATACTTAATCAAGGAACCCCCAAAACTAATCAGGAAAGCGTCTTATCACAATGAACATATCAACAAAATTTGAAGAAAATGGGATAATTCTGCATGAAAAACCCATTTATGTAAATTAAAGGCGGAATTAGCCTCCTTTTACCCCTTTACACTTAACCATTGAAACCCCAAAACTAATCAGGAAAGTGCCTTATCACAATGAACCTATATACAAAATTTGAAGAAAATTGGATAATTCTGCATGAAAAACCCATTTATTTAAATTAAGGGGAGGGGTTAGTCCCCGTTCCCTCCTTTACACTTAACCAATGAACCACCAAAAATAATCAGGAAAGCACCTTATCACAATGAACCTATATACAAAATTTGAAGAAAATTGAATAATTCTGCATGAAAAACCCATTTATCTAAATTAAGGGGGGGGGGGATTAGCCCACTTTCCCCCTTTATACTTAACCAATGAACCCCAAAACTAATCAGGGAAGCGCCTTATCACAATGAACCTATATACAAAATTTTATGAAAATCGGATAATTCTGCATGAAAAACCCATTTATCTAATTAAGGGGGGGGGGGGGGGTTAGCCCCCTTTATACTTAACCAATGAACCCCCAAAACTAATCAGGGAAGCGCCTTATCACAATGAACCTATAAACAAAATTTGAAGCAAAACAGTTAGTTCTATCAAGAGTTATCGCATTACGTACATACAGAACCGGCGGGCAATTAGCTCTCAGGCTTTGATAGCCTGTGAGCTAAAAACTCTTAGCATGACAATTTACATCTATTGTGAATAGGAAAACACATTCAATTTTATAATATGGCGTCTTCTTTGGCTTGGATACAATGGATACAAAAACAGTAAAAAATGCTAAGACGGAATTGCAATAAATCGGTGAGAAATTCCACTTTAGACAGGACTTTGTCTCAGCTGGTAAACTTTAAAGGCGTTTCTTTCGATGGGACCATGGAATGTTTGCGATTAAGATAATATTCCGTTATAGACAGGTTTCATTTACAAAGGTTAAACCATATACGGTTACGTAAAACTTGTGTGAATAACCTCATACTGTTTAACTTGTGTAAATGAAACTTGTCTATAACGTAATATTGTCTTGATCGCAAACATTCCATGGCCTCAGCAAAAGAAACACCTTGAAAGTTTACCTTCTAAAGCAAAAACCTGTATAAAACGGAATTCTCCACTGATTCATTGCAATTTTGTCTTAGCATTTTTTATTGTTGTTTGTGTCTATGATTCAGTAAATTAGTACCTTGTTTGGCACAGGAGGGAGGGGCAGACTGCCTGATCTGCCCTCTCTTGGCTATTAATAAATTTGTAACTTTACGCTTACGAATATACTAGTGCAATTATCCTTAGACAGAAATTAATATGTATGCTTATCATTCTAGTGATGCAGTGCTGGTGAATTATTCTGATCTTAGATGATTTTCTCTAGCTTTAATGATGTAAATTCTCCAAATATAAAATTTAAAACTATGGTTATTTTTTTATGCGTCGAGTTAAATGTTTTAACAAGAATGACGCTAAAAAAACAGTGTATACCCAGGAGTACTAATAAAATAGATAAGAAAAGCAAACTCCCAAGCACACGTGCCTTATTAGAAATGTGGGATAGATTTAGAAAAAAAGGACTGTTCACTGAAATTTTTGTTGACCCTGAATGGGTCGTATTGTCCATTACACAGATGTACATGGTTGAAGAAATACCACCCTCGTTTGGACATGAATCCGCTTGACCGTGCTAAGAATATGGATGATGGATGCGTACTAAGAATTGGTAGAATCAGAGTACCGCTATAAGTCTTTACGCTTAATGTATGTCGAAAATGACAAAAAAATTTTAAAATAAAGATGAAATGATACAAAGGTTTTGAAAATTTTCTACAAATTAAAAAAAAAAAAAAAACTTTTATAATTTTAGGAAGCTTTATATAGTTACTTCATTATTCAGTTTCAGAGTCTGGGGGGGGGGGGGGCTTCAGCCCCCTTAGCCCCCCCCCCCCCCCCATGGGTGCGCCAATGTACAGACCACATGTTTTGCGCTGAATACTTCACATTCAAAAACCAATGTAAAGAAAAGTCAAAACACTTAGTAACTTGTTTAACCTGAATTTAGCAGACAATTTTTAAAATTTTATAACAGTTTTCACACCTAATTGAGGAAAATATTTTTTTTTTCTTAAAAAAGGAAGAAAACCTTGAAATAGCTATAAGCTGTATTTTGTCTGATGTTTGTGATTTTCTTTATGTCTGTTTTATACCACAATATTATAACATTATAAACTTGTAAAAAATAAGGAATGCACTAGGCCTTTCGAAAGAACTTTGTCTTTCTTCGTCAGGCGCAAAGAAGACATACAACCACTTTGAAGGCAGGAGCAATACTTAACAGGAGGGAAATAGGGACAAGGTAAGAGAATAGCCAATAGAAAAGCAGAAGGCATCAGCCAATCACAGAAGAGAATTACCTAATCAAATGGATACAGAACAGAATGAAACATCATGAAGAAAGTTGGATAAAAAACAGAGTCAGAAAAGTAAAAAAGAAATTACAAGAAAATATAATACATTGAACGCTCGTTAATTCGGACTCACAGGTTCTCAGAAATAAGTTTGAATTATCCAATGTTAAGAGAAAATAAAACTTAAAAAGTGTAACACTGAAGAAGAAAAATCCCCTAGTATGTATAACCCCAGAAAATATATTATACTATGCTATATAAAATTAAACACATTAAAAAGCAATAAAAACTTACCTTAATCATAAAATGAAGCATTAGGTATGTAGTAGAAAGACAACTTTAATTAAAAATATGAATTACACTTTTGGTAAAAACTGTAAAATGAATGTTTGGTTTTGTTTATTATGCCATGATTTTTCAGCCAGCTTCTCGATTTGAAGCAAACATTTCAATTCATTTTCAGAGGAAGGTTCCATCTGAATAAATGCTTTCAGAGTTTTTATAGAGTCGATTATGGCTTGGTCATTAGGACGGTTAACAGTCTCTGCATTCTCTTCTGAATCTGACAAGGTCTCTGCTTTTTCATCTTCTCGGATAGTTTGTATTATGTCATCGTCGCTCAGTTTTCCACAGACGTCTATGTCTTCATCTACGCTTACATAATCAGAAAAAGTAACGTTATCACATTTAAATTTTTTGAATTCAGGAAAATCGGTATCAATATCGTCACATTCTTCGATATGATTGTTCTTTTCGGCATGCATGAATTTAGCATGACGAAAGCAATTACTAATTGTGCTTTCTTTAACAGCATCCCATGCAGCATATAGATCATTTATAGCTGTCAGCAGAGTAGTGTCATAATTTTCACCACAATCTAAAGAAAAAATTATTTGTTTTAAGAGTCTCTTACGATAATTTGTTTTAAGATTCTGGATGATTCCTTGATCCATTGGTTGCAGCTTCGCAGTTGTGTTTGGCGGCAAATATTCAACCTGTATGGAACTCAGTTCTGGAAGGTTATTGTGGCAGCTTGCATTATCCACGAATAAGAGAATTTTACATTCATCTCAAAAACTGCTTATCTATTCCTTTTAACCAGCTACTGAAGATGTCTAATGTCATCCATGCTTTTGCATTGGATACATAGTCAACTGGCAGTGTTTTAATTCCTTTAAAACACTGTGGATTCTTGGACTTTCCAATCACTAATAATTTAATCTTTTCGCTCCCATCCATATTAGCACAAACTAAAGCTGTAATCCTCTCTTTACCGCTTTTACCTTCTACGCAAGTTGTCTTGTTTGGCAAGAGTTTATAAAAAAGTGCAGTTTCGTTCGCATTAAAAATATCTTTCAGCAGGTAAGTAGATAAAAGCCCTATCAGTTTTCCTACCGAAATTAGTGCATACATCTTCGTTTACATCAGAGCTTTGGCCACATAGAGTTTGATAAGAAATATTGTGCCTTGATTTAAATCGAGAAAGCCATCCATCAGTGCATTTAAAATCTTCAATACCCATTTGACTTGCCAATTCATCTGCTTTCGTCTTCAGTAGGGGTCCATTTATCAGAAAGTTTCGAGATCTAACATCCTGGAACCACAACAGTAGAGTTTTTTGTAGATTTTCTTGGAACGCATTTCTCATGCGTTTCCTTCCTCTAGGAAATTTAGATTTTTCCCATGAATCTAAAATTGATTCCTTGTTTTTCAAATAAGTTGACAAGGTATTTTTTTTTAAATTCCATAGGCAACTGCTAACTTTGTTTTACATTCGCCATTCTCTACTTTCTTTAAAATTTCTAACTTTGTCTCCAAAGTTAGGGTTTTGTACTTTCCACATGTAGCCATCCTAAATTTTTACAAGGTCACACCACACACTGAGGGAAAAAAACTAGAGCACATTAACTTGTCTGCACTGTAATTATAACTGACGTAGCCCCCTAGAATCTGTAGTAAAAACTTCTTTTTTTCTGAAATTCTAAACAAATCGATAACAAATAAAAAATTATAGCGCCTCCTCCCCACCTCGTGCTTCTTCCCGCCCGCTCTGTTTCTACTCAAGCGGGTGGATTTCGCTTGGCAGGGGAGGGGAAGGAAAAGTACATTGGAGTGTTTTTAGTTTCAGTTTCTAACTACTGCGGATGGCGGGCTTGGAAAAGAAATACACATGATTTTGACACACACATTAATAAACGCAGCATGCATTTTTCTCCATTAAATGAGAAAAAAGAATTTTTTTTGTCAAATTTTTAGTTCGAATTAACCAAAGTGATAAAAATTAGTTCGAATTAATGAGATATTTGTAAAATTAAATCCAATACAAGTTTTGGGGGGCTTTTGGATTAGTTCGAATTAACGAGCATCCACTGTATATATAATAGACAAACAGCAACAAGAGAAAAAATAAATAAATAAAATAAAATAAAGAATTAAAAACAAATTAGATAAAATCATAATAAATATTTTTAAAAATGTAAAATCAATAAAGATCAGTCATTTAAAAAAGTTTTTATGTTTCTATTGTTATCACACCAGTTTTTCAATGCTTTAATGCTTAGTAATCTGGTTAACCTCAATTTAGCAAACAACTTTTATAACGTTATAAAAGTTTTCACCCCCGATTGAGGAAGATACGTTTTTTCTTAAAAAAAAAAAAAAAAAAGAAAGAAAGTCCTTCCGGCCTGTACCGGGAGGAAAAGGTAGCTTTCCTATATCTTCGTTTTAAAATTTTAGCTAATGTTACTCGAAAACAGCAAGCTAAAATGCAAAGAAACCGTTTACAAAAGATTCGTTAATACTGAATTAGAATAAGAAATTTGCCAAATTATTGAGCTATAGCCAAATTGGCTTCATTTATGAAGACTTATTTTGGTCGCCAAATTTGGTGCTAATGGATATGAATATATAATTTTATGCGTATGATTGGGAAAATGATTACAACAATGAAAATTTTTGTAATGTGCTGTCTTGTTTCAAAATGTCAGCCACCCCAGAATTTCAAACTGCTCTATCTCAACCATTTTTTAAGATAGAGGTAAAACAAAAAATGCTCTGGAATCCTTGTATCAAAGCCTAACACTTAATTAAAAAATAATTTTAAATTTTTTTGTATATTTATTTTAGTTTTAAATCTGTAAGTGGCCGCCATCTTGAAACAAGATGGCAGACCAAGCTGGCCAATGAACTCGGTCGAGGCATTGGTGAGCTTAATACACTATATTTCCAATGATGACCGGTCACTTGCGATTTTAGACGTTTTGTTAAATATCTGGAAAGATACATGAGAAATTATCCTGAAACTTCAGGAGTATAAACAACATGATAGACGTCATATATTTCCACGAAGATTTTTTCCCGAAACCTCATAAGGGACCGTCAACAAATTGAAGAAAAACGAATATATTTTGGATAACCCTGTAAAAACTAATATTGCAAAAGCATTCAAAATGTAGATTATGATTAAGTGGATTATTGTAATAATTTGGGTTCATTTTTATAAAGATAGCATGTATATTCGAAGAAAAATTCAGGTTTTTATAAAAACAGTCCCAAATTTTATCAAGTTTTTTGCTTATAATTTGCAGAGTTTTTAATATAAAAACAAGTTATGTTCAGAAAATATAACAAACAACATTGTACACAACACCCTGTAATCAGAATTAAAAAATAATAAAAATTGTATGAAAAATGAGCAGGTTCACTAAATATTGTTTCACTGCGCATGCGCGAATTCAATCAAAATATACTGTGCATAATATATTAGCTAAATGTATAGACCAACTTTTATGAAAGTCTCAAAAACATAGCTTGAAAACTCTGATAGTAATCGTCGATAGAATAAGCTCGAAATTAGCTGTTCCCAAAAGGAAGCAAAAAGATGAGGGGTTGTATCAAACATAGAATGAGAATTCTTGTGAATGAATTCTTGAAGAATGAATTCTTGTTATGTCAACTTTCATAAGCTAGTACATTTGGATACAACCCCTCATCTTTTTGCTTCCTTTTGGGAACAGTGAAATTCGAGTTTTTTCTATCGACGATTACTATCAGAAAGTACCCTATTTTATATCTAAGTAAAAAATTTTTGCAGGCTGAGCAAAATTACAGTACAATAGAAAGGGAATTAGCAGCCGTAGTTTATGGTTTAAAAAAATTAAATTTTTATTTAGATGGGTTAAAATTTGAATTGCAAACTGATCATAATCCTTTGGTTTATTTAAAAAAAATGGTTGGAACTAACTCTCGTTTGACATGCTGGGCCTTATTTCTTCAGTCATTAAATTTTGAGGTCAAACATAAGCCTGGAAAGTTACATGGTAACGCAGATGGATTAAGTAGACAGGCATAATTTCATATGCATGCTTTCTGTCTGGTGGGGCATACAAAATTAAGTTTTCAAATAAAATGTTTTTATGAAAATTATATAAGGCATTGTGTTGTATATAGATTTCTTCCTTTTTTTTATGTTATAAGGAGGAAATTTGTAAACTGTGTTTAGTATTATATGTGCATAGAATATTTCAAAATTATTTCTTATTGTATCAAAATTATAAATTACTTCGGGAATCATACTTAAATATTGTTAAGGAAATTTATAACAAGCCATGTTGATAGTGCATGCTTTCAATACTGAGTATGGGGAAAAATTTGCGTTCTGTAGGGATTTCATGTGCAATTCTAATTTCTTTATGTTTAATGACCGCTTTAGAAGTTGATAAAAGGAGCTTATTGTGTATTTGTACTACATGACAAATTTCTTGTAGAAATTTTTCTTTAGGAAGGAAAAGTTGTGATGAATTAGTGACCATCATCTTGATTCTTTTAGGCAAGATTAAAATAATTCCAGAATAAAGTGAATAGTTCTTGATAGACGTCTATTACAAGAGGATTATCCTAGAAAAAGTAAATTCTCAGTTCATTTCAAGTAAAAATGAAAAGCTTTCAAGCCTTGAATAGCCTTCCTAAATGTGTGAGAAATTTACCTATAACAAGATCATCTGAAGGAGTTTAAAATGTGTCAGGAAAGATATTTGTATGAATAGCAAGACCAAAGAAATGAATTTCAATGGACTCTGAAAGTGAAATTGTTAGGAAGAAGGGTGTGTCAATCAAAGAAGATCAAGAGATTATGCGGTGAAGAGGAGAGTGTTTTTCGCCATTGAACGGACAGATTTGTTTTTGAGTTCTAGGGGAGAAGGACCTAGTTGTATGAGGTTCCTGAGATTGTACAAAAATGTCTTGTAAATATCATCTAAAATTTCACCATCATATCTTTACAATTGTTGTTTTGAAATAAAACTTTTTCATTTAATACGATATTATACGTTTATTTATATCAGGGTGTCTATTCTATATCAGCAATGAATTTCCCTGACTTTTCCAGGTTTTCCATACCAATAAAAGCAAAACTCCAGGTATCGAGATTTTGTGATGTTACACACAAAAAATCTTAAAAGTTATCAAGTTGAGAGTTAAACTTTCACAACTGATTCTGAAGCCCTAATTACTGATTTGTTACATAAATTTTTGCAAAATTTACAAATTGTTGAACTTGTTACATGCTAAACATTTTGCAGGTACATACTTTTAGCATCAGATTCTATCCGTTTTTCAAATCCGGATGCAATTCTCTCACACACACAATTCACATCAGTCAAAGTTAATTACAGATATTGCTTTAACATATCTTAATACAAATAATAAATATTCAATAAATTAAGCTAACAAATGTTCAGTTCCCAAACAAAAATAAGTAAGCAGAGTGAAACACCTAATCAATCCTACAACATTCAGTAGAAAATTTCAGTGAAACTGGAACTGAAAATCTCCTGAGTTACAAAGAAGGACTGAAAGGGGGGTATAGACCAAATGGTTTGCAAGAGAGGTTGAAATACTCTTCACAGTACATTATGAAGAGCAAAGTTTGATTTTAATGGCATTGAAATTCATATCCTTAGTTTTATACATTTCCTTACTTTATTTATTTATTTAAGTTCAAAATTTTTTAACCTTTTCTCAGAATTTTCAAATTTCCCTGACTTTTCCTCAGAAATGGTAAATTTCCCTGACTTTTCCAGGATTTCCAGGTGGCTAAACACCCTGTTATATGTATGCGACCACGATACCACAATACATTCAATAATGATTAATACTCTCAAGAATTATATTCATATATGTAATTAAGTTTTTATATAATGTTGGAATAATCATCTCTTTTTTATTATTTAAAATAAAATAAAGAGAAAACAACAATATAATTTTGCCTTTTTGCAGGACAGTATGAGAGTTAAAGAGTTACTGTGGCCAAACTGCTGAAAATAAGTGTTACGAGATAACTGAGTTTAAATATTTGTCTTTGCAGGTATCACCATAACAGCTCATACAACTTTTTTAAAGGTTCAAACATTATTAACATAATAAAAATAATAATTACATGTTTTACATCATTTTGAACTTTTCTGGTCCCTTTAATGTTGTGGGAGAGATTTAAATTTTTTAATCACACCCCTCTCCTCTTTGCCTTGGGTATGCGCTAATGAGAAATATCAGCAATTTTACTTTCTTTAAATGAATCAAAACTATAAAGGCAGGGGGGATTGGGAAATCCAGCTCATACCTGTGAACAATCTTAGATGTTTTTGATAAGGTACTTATCAAAATATACAAAGTTGTAAATATAATTAATAATGACAACAAATATTACTTATAAATATATATTTTGTTAAATAGTATACTAATATTTATTATTATATATTTAAAATAAAATATTTATACAATATAAATGAATATATTATATATACCATAAATTTCTGAAAGTAAACCTCCCTTTTATCAAAAGCAAAACAGTTAAATTAAAGGGGGAGAGAGGACGCTTAAATAATCAAGATTTTAAAAATTGATTAAAAACTGTTTCTATCAGTTATTCAGAAGTAAAAAAGGTTCCGTAAATTTACAAAAATAAGCCCCCCTCCTCTTGACAACATGAAATAGCAGCAAAAGTGGGGAGGGGCTTATAAATACGGTACTTTTGGGTTATAGTTGCCCCTAAAATTACAATTATTCCAAGATTGCAGGTATGATTTTGCCACGATCACTGCAAAGCTTATATGCCATAAAATTCTGAAAATAAGTCCCCCCCCCCCCATTTGACAACATGAAATTTGTGGCAAAAGTGGGGAGGGGGCTTATAAATGAAATTTTCTTGAAAATTTCCTCAATACTTATCATTAATGTCTATTAAGGCTGTCCTCAAATCCAAACTAACTACTTTATGGCATGTTTTTTAATTCATTTCTGTTTGGTAACTTACGAAATTCGCAGGTGTTCTTATTCAGAAAACTTGTAATCAAAAGTCATTTTCCATTTTTTGGTAAAGGCAGAAGATCATTCAGAAAATACTGTCAAAGTCAACTCATTCCATCATTTATACAAGTCCATTTCATGAATCTACATATGACATATTGCCATTCCTGAAAGCAAAAATTGTTAGCAAAACACCATTGGTTCACGTGTGATGACGTCAAAGATTACAAACGACTGCCGTGAACATTGGCTAACAGTGATTCGGCAATCACAGTGCTAGAGTGTGAACAAATAACATGTTTACCAGAAAGCCGGCATGAATTGGCAGTTCTATGTATACTTAGTATAAATTTGGGGGTGGTAAAAATACAAATATGTCATGTAAATAAAACTGAATTAAGATATATTTTAACTTTAATAAACATACATGACATTTCAAAACGAGAACACTAGGGACCAAGAAAACAAAGAAACTAACTCTGGCACACTTAATCGACATTGCCAAGGAGTACGTGAAAACACATTCCAACCAAAGAAGTAGGGGAGGTTTACAAACAGAATTTTTTTGAAAAGGGAAATTTGTTGACAAGTGGGAAGGGGGGTTATTTTCAGAATTTTACGGTAAATACAGGCTGAGAATCTTCCACATTTCGATAGATTTTCGCTTAAAAAATTAATCATGTAAACCCCTCCTAAAATCTTTTTTTCCTCCTCCAAGCACACAAAATTTAAAATCCTAGAAAATGTTTATTTATTTTTTCAATTTTTCTGCTCTGTTTGTTGCTTTACTGTGACAACAAATAATCACTCATGTAACTTCCCACCCCCTCCAAAATAAAATCGTCACTTCCCCCTTTGCTCCCCTTCTAGTTATCAAACATGCATAGTGAACAATTTGATTGTGTATCTTCATTATGTTGCCTTATAATATATAAAATAGATAACTGATTAATTGAAAAAAAATATTAAGGTAATTAGGAAATGAAATGAAATAAAATTTTATTTCTGGATAAATCACAAATAAAAACACGATTCCATACTTATGTAAAGCTTAGTTTCCATTAATGACTGTCCAATAGCCTGTATCACAATCAGCACTAAAAAAATTACTAGCCATATTGCCATTGGGAGCAGTTTAAATTAATTAAAATTAGCAAATATCTCTTATGTTTTCGGTGAATATCTGACATCCACATTAATCAATGTGCCTCTAGCAACTAGTTTATCAACCAAATATCAAGGACTGATTTTCAAACTAATCTCCCATTCTTGAGTCTGGTCTCAATGTTGTCAGATTGGAGTTTTTTTTTTTTTAATGAAAAATTTTTAAATAAAAAAGAAAACTACCCAGTTAAACTGAGGGCATTGAGCTCACAGGCTATTCACACTAATTGTATATTATACACTTTTTTCAAAGAATTTGAAATAAGCCCCTCGAAAAATAAAGAAATCGACAATATATTAAGGGGGGATCATCCCTCCGTTCCCCCACCCCCTTATAGTTAACAATTGAACCCCCAAACCTAATCAGGGAAGCCCTTTATTACAATGAACATATATACTAAATTCGAAGCAAATCGGATAATTCTGCATGAAAAACCCATTTATCTAAATTAAGGGGGATTACACCCCCCGTATCCCCCTTTATACTTAACCAATGAACCCCAAGACTACCCAGGGAAGCTCCTTACCACAATGAGCCTATATACAAAATTTGAAGGAAATCGGATAATTCTCTATGAAAAACACATTCATCTAAATTAAGGGGGGAGGATAAGCCCCCCCTTTACCCTCTTTATACTTAACCAAAGAACCCCCTAAACTAATCAGGAAAGTGCCTTATCACAATGAACCTATATACAAAATTTTAAGAAAATCTCATAATTCTGCATGAAAATCGCAGTTATCTAAATTAAGGAGGGGCAGCCCTCTGTTACCCCCTTTATACTTAAACAATGAATCCCCAAAACCAATCAGGAAAACGCTTTATCACCATTAACCTGTATACAAAATTTGAAGAAAATCGGATAATTCTGCATGAAAAACCCATTTATCTAAATTAAGGGGGGATTAGCCAACCCTTTCCCCCTTTATACTTAACCAATGAACCCCCAAAACTCTTCAGAGAAGCGCATTATCACAATGAACCTATATACAAAATTTGAAGAAAATCGAATAATTCTGCATAAAAACTCATTTATCTAAATTAGGGAGGGTTACCCCCTTTTCCCCCTTTATACTTAACCAATGAACACCCAAAATTATTGACAGAAGCGCATTATCAAAATGAACCTATATACAAAATTTGAAGAAAATGGGATAATTCTGCATGAAAAACCTATTTATCTAAATTATGGGGGGTTAGCCCCCATTTCCCCCCTTTATGCTTAACCAATGAACCTCCAAAACTAATCAGGGAAGCGCCTTATCACAAGGGACCTATAAACAAAATTTAAAGTAAAACGGTTAGTTCTATCAAGAGTTATCGCGTTACGTACATACAGAACCGGCGGGCACATAAGCTCTCAGGCTTTGATAGCCTGTGAGCTAAAAACTATTCTCCATTATTTATGCTATTCCAAAAATAAATTCTTTGTAACATAAGTTGAAGTTTTTGTAACATAAATTCAATTAATATTTCGGCATGTGGCAGTGGAAATTTAGAAAAATATTACTTACAGTTATTTCAATATAACGAAAATACAGCAGAAAACAAAAAAGGAAATTTACAGATTGTAAACTTAGTGTGCAGGAGAAAAGAGAAAAAGATGGGAGGGGTGATTATTAAACTATATTGTTACTGCAAAGTGTAAGAGAAAGGGGGAGAAGCATTTTTATTTGGGGGGGGGGGGGGAGGGAGTTTGATTAGATGTTTATTTATCATTTACCAAAGAGTTAAAAATAAAGCAGAAAAATAAATATTAAAGAGCTTGAATGTTTTAACCTTTGTGTACTTTGTATAGGAGAGGGTAAAGTGGAAAATTTGGAGAAGGGGGGGGGGGAGAGAGAGAGAGGAGGAATTTAGATGAGATTTACTGTTACAATAAAGAAACAAACAGAACAGAAAAGTTTTAAACTTTCTAAGATGGAGAGGAGGGGGGGACAGGCCTTTACAAATTTGATAAAATCTGGTAGCCAGAAAAAAATACTAGTCGCCAGTAAAAAACATTTACCCCCCCCCCCCCTCCTCTTCCCCGTCTTTGATTTAAAAAATAAAACACAAGAGTTTTTTTTTATGAATTAATTGAGAAAAAATAATAACAAGCATAGTTTAGAATTATTAGTTACATAGTTTAAAATAGTACATAATAAAGAAAGATAATATAAACGAAGTTTTCTAATAAAACTTTTAATCACTTATATTTTATGTTGACAACTTATATATAAACACAAAAATCAGATTTGAAACTTAAAAAAAAAATGACCATTTTTTAGCATAGTATCCAATTTTAGATGCCACAAAGACTGGATTGACACTATTTATTACTGTTTTATTGAAATATCTTCTCTCCCCCACATTCTAATCACGTGACATATACTTGCTGACTGTAGCTGAAAAGAATGGTGTTTTCTGTGCATGAGTAGGAAAATACATTTTAAATTTTGTTCTTCCATTAAAAGTACGAGAGAAGAGGAAGATCACTGCTTGTCGTGCACGAGTAGGTGTGGGGGAGAGAAAATATGCCATTTGTGCTCATTTCTTATGTCATTTTTTTTTAAACAGAAATCACCCCGAAAGATCAAATCATTTTGGTAGCCAGTGGCGACCTGGCGACTGCATTTGTTAAGCCCTGGGGGAGGCAAAATGAGAGAAGCAGAAATTTGTTTGGGAAAGAAAGAGGTTGATTAAATGATTGCTTAGTTATTTATCATAACTAAAATTCACTATTGGGGCAGGAAAAAAAATGAAAGAATTTTAAAGATTAATTTTTGTGGGATGGTAGAATTAAAAAATTATTCTCCATTATTTATGCCATTTCAAAAAGAAATTCTTAAAAGAAGTTTTTGTAACATAATTAATGTTTGAAAAGTCCTTCCGTCCTGTATCGGGAGGAAAAGATAGCTTTCCCATATCTTTGTTTTAAAATTTTAGCTAATGTTACTCGAAAACAGCAAGCTAAAATGCAAAGAAACCGCTTACAAAAGATTTGTTAATACTGAATTTGAATAAGAAATTCGCCAAATTGGCTTTATTTATGAAAACTTATTTTGGTCACCAAATTTGGTGATATTTCGTCAAGTTTGGTGAGAATTTGGTGCTAACGGATATGAATATATAATTTTATGCGTATGATTGGGAAAATGAGTACAACAATGAAAGAAAATAATTTGCGAGAAATCGCGCTCACTAAAACTCATAAATTAATCGTTGATTTTTTGTAATGTGCTGTCTTGTTTCAAAATGTCAGCCACCGTAGAATTTCAAACTACTCTATCTCAGCCATTTTTTAAGATAGAGGTAAAACAAAAAATGCTCCGGAATCCTTATATCAAGGCCTAATACTTAATTAAAAAATAAATTTGAATTTTTAACTTTTTTGTATATTTATTTTAGTTTTAAAATTTTCAGTGGCCGACATCTTGAAAGAAGATGGCGGACCAAGCTGGCTAACGAACTCGGTCGAGGCATTGGTGAGCTTAATACACACAATTATTTTCATCTAAATTATTTTATAAATACGAGTGTCATCATATGACATAGATCAGATATATATATATATATATATATATATATATATATATATATATATATATATATGAATATATCTCTATACATAAATCAACATTTGAACGGAGGGTGGTTTTGGGGTCTGGGGGGTCATGATCGGTGAAAATATATCGAAATTTTCCAGAATTGCTTTCCTCCGAACGGCTGCGATAGGTAGCTTTATACTTTTTTGTATTGAAAGCTACCTAAAAAGGGGAAAAAAATCAATTTACTGAAATTAATTTTTTTTTAAGTTGTTAATTAGCTATATTTTCTTAAATTTTAACACTCCATGCATTTTAATAAATACATACAATTTTGCAATAAAAATTTTTTAATATTTTTATTTTATTACTTGAAAGGAGTTCACTAAAAAATTTGTAAATCAATTTTTTAATGAATTTAACAGACAATTTTTTAAAAATAAAAAAACCGGCTCAAAACTGAATTTTTATTAATAATGCCCATAAGACCTTAATAAAACAAAATTACAAAATGTATACATATACAGTAGAGGATCTATTATCCGCAATTCCAAAATCCGGAAGGACCTGAAATCCAACAAAGAAAAATAATAAAAAAATTTACAAATTTTTACTAAAATTTTGTAATTTTTCAAAAAATTTACAGATTTTTATTTATTTTTTCTTCAGTCCATTGTTGCAAAGTTCAACCACTAAAATGAGTTATTTCAGTTTCGTTCGAACACGGCTTCCCCCCACCCCCACCCCCACTCTTTTCCGAAATTAGGAAAAAAAATCAGGATTTTTTTTTGTCAAATTTTAGTTTAAAATTAATTTATATTACAATTTGTTACGATTGATTAGTGCAAGAATTTCTGTTTGATTAAAAAGAAAAAACAAAAGGTAAGTTTTTATTCATATGTTACACATCATTGTTTCAATTTTGTTTTTGAAAAATACCGGCAGAATTTCGCAGAGGGGAGGGGGGAGTGCAAAATTATTTAAGAAATAAGATTTATTAAAAATAATCTAATTATTTTATGTAAATTATGTAGCTGTAAAAAAAAAAAAAAAGGTAGAGTTGTAGATAGAATATTAGTTACCCATTTTATCTTTTTATTTATTCATTGTTATTATTGAATAATGCAGGAATGTTTGTTTACATAATTTAAAAACATTCAAAACATAAGTCTTATTCATATTCTACATGGGACTGTTTTAATTTTGTTATTCTTATGTTTTGAGTTTCGTTTGAGTATGTTGTTGAGTTTGGAGTGTTTTCAATTTTGGAAGGACCCGAAATCCAGAAAGCCCTCGATCCCGAGGATTCCGGATGATAGGTTCTCTACTGTACTTTGTACGATACTGATTATGTTTACCTAAACAAGTGAAAACATTATACAGTAGAACTCCAATTAACCGAATCAATTGGGACCAGACCCTATTCGGATAATCAAAGATTCGGATAATTGGATTTTTTCCAAAAAAAAGGGGGGTATATGTTAATTTCTGTATGTATGTTGAAAATGGGAGAAAAAAATTATTTTTAAAGAAAAAGAATTTTAATTAATTAAATGAAAAGGCAACACTATTACATGTTAAGCGTACTTACAAGTGCTGTACATTAGTACAGTATGTACGTACCTAACTGTATATGAAAGTCATTACTTGCTGAACATCTCGGTCAAAGTAAGCTGTTTGACAGTCTTCATCCGTTTTCGGGGAGCCAAGTCGCGCATCCGCTTGACTCAGAAGTTGCATTCCGGTTGCAATTGTTCCACTCGGGCTGACGCTCCATCTATTTCAACACAGTTTCAAGGCCGGCAAATGCTTCACTAGCTGATGGTTCCGTGTATGCTTCAACTTCGACATTAAAGTCATTTTCTTCCTCGGCACTTTCTTCTCTCATACTTTCAATAAGTTCATCATCATTTAGAATTTGAAACTCAGGGTCTTCGCGGCGGGAAAGACAATAGCGCGCATAGACAGAATTATTATTTTGGGAATCGCAGTACGTTTCCGTCTTCATTTGTTTTTCTAAAATTCTGAAAGCGATTCGGATAATCAGCGATTCGGATAGTTGGAGTTCGGATAATTGGAGTTATACTGTATTATATATATTTTTACTTTTTAAGGGATTCTATAAATATGTATATTTTCGTAAGTAAGCAGTAGCATATTTTTAAGTTGATGGTGGAATTTAAAAATTATTCTCCATTAGTTATGCTATTCCAAAAATAAATTCTTATACGAAATGTTTTGTATGTAACATGAAATTCAATCAGTATTTCAAAAGAAAAGAAAAGAAACAAATTTACTGAAATTTAATTTTTTTTTTAAAGCTGTTAATTAGTTCTACAGTATATGACCCATTATCCGGAATTCCAAACTACGGAAAAAAAATTTCAAAAACTTTCTAAATTTGTAAATTTTTACTAAAATGTTAGAATTTCTGAAATTTTTCGAAAATTTTACTGATTTCTAATTTTTTTTTTCAGTCCATTGTGTTTCAATGTGTAATCACTAAAATATTGTTACTTCAGTGGTGGGTGAACACTTCCCCCTCTCCCCCCATCTCTTCCCGAAATTAGAAACAAATCATTTTTCTCTCAAATTTTAGTTTAAAATTAATTTATTTTACGATTCTTTAGAAACAAAAAATAGTTATATATTTATTTCATCAGGGGTGATTCTGTTCCAAATTTTCTTAAAAATTTAAAGCATTCAGTTTCAAAAATTTTAGTCTTAAGTCCAAAAATTCTAAAGATAAAAAATAACTCGAATTTTGAACAATCGTCGCCGAAAAAAATCAATTATGTCTACCGTTCGCAGAAAAAATAGACAATTTCCTCAAATGATTACGGAAACAACGTGAATTTAGTCAAAGGATAAAAAAACCCCGCAAATTTCCTCACAGAATTGAAAAAAAAAAATGCTAATTTTGTTAACAAATCGAAAAAAAAAAAAAAAAAAAAAAAAAAAAAAAGCGCGATTACCATCAAAGGCTTGCGAAGAAATCACAAATTTCTTCCAGAGATTCCGAAAAAGTGTAAAATTTCATTAACAGATCACAAAAACACAAAATTGGTTAAAAGATCGCAAAAAAAAAAAAAAAAAAAAAGAAAACCGTGAATTTCGTCAAATAATCGCAGGAAAAAAAAAAGAATTTCTTCAAAGGATCGCAAAAGTCGCAAAGAGATCGCAAATTTCTTCAAAGCACTGCGAAAAAAATTCTAATTTCGTTAAGGGATCGCGAAAAAAGTGAAATTTCATCAAAGGATCAAAGAAAAAAAAGACAAATTTTGTCAAAAGATCGCGGAAAAAATGCGAATTTCATCAAAAGATTATTAAAAAAAAAAAAAAAAAAAAAAAAAAACCCCGCTAATTTCGTCAAAGAATCTCAGAAAACTTTAATTTTTTAAAGAATCGCAGAAAAATGCAAATTTTTTCGAAGGATTGCAAAAAAGAAAACGCAAATTTCTTCAAAGGACTACGAAAAAATGAAATTTTGTCAAAGGATCGTAGAAGAAAAATGCAAATTTTTTCAAAGAATAGCAGGAAAAAATGCAAATTTTGTCAAAGAATCATGAAAAAAAAAACATGAATTTTGTCAAATAATCATGAACTTTGGGAGAACCTGAAATCTGGAAAATTCCAAAACTCGGAAAGCCTTCCATCCCGATGATTCTGGATAATAGGTCTTATACTGTATTTTCTTAAATTTCAATGCTCCATGCATTCTAATTTTTGAATTTTTTTTCATTTTATTATTTAAATTGACGTTACTAATTTTTTTTTTTTTTTTTTTTTTTAAATCTACTTTTAATGGATTTGTCAGATAATTATTTTTTTAAATAAAAAACAGGCTCAAAACTGAATTTTCATTAAAAATACACATGTTAATAATATTACTATATTATTATTTTGGAGACCTAATAAGCAAAATTATAAAATGTTTGTACATATTTATAGAAGTGAGTACTAGAGATGAGACAAGTTCAGGCCGTGCCCGAGCACAATTTTTGTGATAGTCTTCAGCTTAAAGTAAAAATTTTATTTATTCACAAACTGAAAAGAGGAAAACTTGTTATTGAAGACAAACAAGTATGTAGTGTTTTACAATCTTTTGAAATTCAGTTTGAGAGGAAATTGAATTATTATTGATTGGATATAAGTAGTGATCGACATTGGGAAAATAAAAATAGGCACGCCTACTGTAAATGTCTTAGGCGTCAAATTAAAAATTTTGGTTGCAATTTCTAAAATTCATTTTTAACATAGCTGTAATATTGTATGCTACTTTTTAGAAAAACATGAATATTTTGTTTTTATTGAAAATTATTGTTCTTAATCTATAAGATTATAATAATTAAAGCAAACTGTGAAACTGATAAAAGGCATTTTTAATTATTGCTATATTTAGAAAATAGAAAAATGCACTTAATCATGTAAAACAAAATTAAAACTTGATAACTTCCTAGCAAATCAGAAACAAAATTTTATCCAATGTTGATAATTAAAATTGAATTTAGTAAAAAAAACAATCCTAATGCATCTACATTTGAATTACGTTACCATGACATCAAGAGGTGCAGTAATTTGTGTATGTGTGATGTTAACTGTTAAAATAATAGATAATAAATGTTTTTAAAAAAAAATCCCTTACGACTCGGCCTACAGGCAAAGGTAGATTTCAAAGATGCAGATTGTGGGGCACCTGTTTATTGGGAATTGCAGAAGAAATTACCTTTTTGACATGATGTGGAAGTTGGGACTGCCCACTTCGAAATATACCTGTGTCTGTAGGCTGAGCTGGCAAAGATTTTTTTTTTTTTAATTTTTTTTTTTTTGCTATAAGGGCTGGTCCTATAAAAAAATTATCAATATAAAAGTTATAGATAATATTAAGAGCATTTATAATAAATTTAAGCAGATTTGATATCTTGTGAATTGACAAAGTTACGATTTTTTTCTTCTTAAACCCTTATTCCCCCCCCCCCCCTCTTGAGGCCATTTTTAATTATATCAAAAATCTATCATACATAAATTTTTGGCCATTTCCTAGAAGTAATAACTTTAAATGGATTCGATACGTAGCATAATTAAGAAGTTATAGGGTTTTTTCTGTTTTCACAACAATCCCTCCCATTCCCCTCCCCCACAGCCCGCTTTTGTTTGATTTTGCCACGCGTTAACGAACTTGACTGAGATTTTATATATCAGTTTGGAAGAGATTTGTGCAGAATTATTGAAGTTATCGCATCCATAAAAAAGTGATACAGATAGATAAACTTTTGAACTGAGGGTGGTTTTGTGTTCTGGGAGTCATGATCAGCATAGATTTGCAAATAGTTTTCAGAAATTCCAACATAGGTGAGAATGTAATAGGTAGTATTTCTTATGAAATTTCCTATAAGGCTAGGCATCAAATTTGATGACTGGCAATAATTTTGTTGTCGTCAAATGCACTAATATATTTGCATTTGACGACTAACGACTGCTAATATCAAACACTGGATATAAGTAGAAATATTCTGTCTAATTCTGAAGACTTGGCACAGTTGGTGTTAGTAGCACAAAGAAGTCACGGGATAATGTCTATGCTTGAAGTCCTTTTCCAGAATTATTGGAAAACAGGACTCAATGCCTTTCTGCTATAATTGTACAATGAAAAAAGTAAAAGAATTGTGACTTTTTTGCAGATTTCTGCCAGTGGTTGGATAGATTTTCCAGGACATTAAAATCAAAAAATGTTGTCATGAGGGGTATTACGATTAATATTTATTTCTATGTAAGAAGAGTTTTTTAATGAGAAAATTAATCTTGAAACAATTTTAAAATGTTATTAACAATTGTCCACTGCATACTTTTGGTATTGGCTCTGATGACACAAAATTTTTCGGCCTCAGACTAAAGGTGAAAATAAGCACTCGTCAGTCGCCACTCGTCGATTAAATTTGAAAAACTGGTGATTAAAAATGTGGAAAGAACCGGCCAAATACAGGATTTCCCAATTTCCTTTTTTTCCTAAAATTTGTCATTTTCCTGCACCCTATTGCCGAAATTCATGATTTTTTTTGCGGCCATTCGACGAAATTTATGATTTTTCCGCGCCTGATCTCCGAAATTCTTGATTTTTCCCGCACCCGATAGCCAAAATGTATGATTTTTCAGCACCCGATCAATGAAATTCAGGATTTTTCTGCATCCGATCGCCAAAGTTCATGATTTTTCCGCACCTGATTGCCGAAATTCGTGATTTTTCAGCACTATATTGCCGAAATTAATGATTTTTGAGCACTTGATTGCCAAAATTCATGATTTTTCCACATCCGATCACCGAAAGTTATGATTTATCTGCGTCCAATAAATGAAATTCATGATTTTTCCACACCGATCATGATTGCCAAAATTCATTATTTTTCTGCACCCGATCGCCGAAATTCGTGATTTTTCCACACCCAATCACCAAAATTTAGGATTTTTCCGCGTCCGATCGATGAAATTCATGATTTTTCCCACACCTCATTGCCGAAATTTATGATTTATCCGCGTCCGATCGACAAAATTCATGATTTTTCCGCACCCGATCGCCAAAATTCATGATTTTTCTTCACCCGATCGCCAAAATTCATGATTTTCTTTCACCCGATCACCGTAATTCATGATTTTTCCGCACCCGATTGCCGAAATTTATTTTCCACATCCAATTGACCAAATTCAGGATTTTTGAGCATTCGATCGATGAAATTAAGGATTTTCTGCACCTGATCGTCGAAATTTATGCTTTTCCATGTCCGATCGACAAAATTCATGCTTTTCCATCGTCGATCGCCAAATTTTATGATTTTTCTGTGTCCGAGCGACGAAATTTATGATTTTTCCACGTTCTATTGACAAAATTCATTATTTTTACGCACCCGATCGATGAAATTAGTGATCTTCCGCATGCGATCGACGAAATTCATGATTTTTACGCTCCCAAATGACAGATATTAATGATTTTTATGCTCCTGAATGATGGAAATTCATGATTTTTACACTCCTGAATGACAGAATTTGCAATTTTTTCCGGGCTAATTGACGAAATACACATTTTCTTAATTTCTGAAGATATTCGCCACTTTCGATCTGCAGGATTGTGCATGTGTAATGTATATCATGTTGTGGGTTATTATTTAGTGTATACATACCTATTTTATTATTGTCAGATCTTAAATCTTGACAAATATTTTTTTAAAAAAAGGTACTTATGCAGTTAGCTACACAAGTACCTAAGCTTAGTGAGACTTATGTAGCTAGCTACACAAGTACCTAAGCTTAGTGAGACTTATGTAGCTAGCTACATAAACATGTTGTGTATAACTTTGCTTTTAACTTATTTTAAAATTTAAAATAGATTGGAAATTAGAATCTCAAGTTTATTCAAAGCAATATCAATTAAAATATTTTTATTTAGTACATAAATTACTCTACTGTAAACTCATTATATATATTTTTTAATTAAATATTCAGTGACATAAATGTACACTTACTGGCCACTAAAGAAATTATTCTCACTCGCCACTAACTGGCTACTAAAAAAAATCAACCTACCGGTCAGTGCTACTAAGCAAAATTCCCTATTTTCACCTTTACCTCAGACCCCCAAAAAAGAGACCAAAATCATCTCTAGTGTATACCTATCAAGATTGTTCCATTCACATATTGAAAATTCCGAACAAAAAATAAAATGCATAAAGCATTTTAACGATAGAATAAGACAAATTTGCTTTGAGAAAAATGCATTTGAAATGCATTGTAATTGTATGTTATTTTAATAATTTACCTTTAAGAAGTATGAAAACACATTTCTTAAAAGTATATATAGCAACATTTTTTTTTTTTTTTTTTTTTTTTTTTAAGAAGTTAAGAAAATAAAAATTCATATTTTGGGTTAATCTTGCTTATTTTAAAGTCCACCATTTTCTTAAACATTTTAAAACTTTTAGGACGCTTTAATGGACTTACAAACTTACTTTGTGGAGTAGGAGTCATGGAGTCTGAGTCAGAGTCAGGCAATTTTTTTTGTGAAAGGAGTCGAAGTATGAGTCACTAAACATACCAAACAGAAAGAAATTATTAATTCATTATCAAAAATAGTACACAATGATTATAATCAAAAGAAACTTTTATAATTAAAAAGTTCCAATGCAAATTCAGAGTTATCAAGTTTTCAAATTGAATAAGAACATTTTTTTCTACTGGCAAAATTCAATTTTATCTTTACTTCCATACACCATATTTGTCATTCGCTGTCATTTTGAAACTTTTAATTATTACAGATTTCTTTTCTTTATTCAGGAGTTCTAGAGAATTATTTTCAAATTCTCAGATTTTCAGACATTAATATGCTACCGATCGTATGCATTAGACATGAGATATAATATATTTTTGTTTTCCCCAATATACATGCATAAAAATGCAGTAATAGGAGTGAATTATTGGAGTCTTCATAGGAATTTATTGTGGCTTAAATGTAAATAAAAAAAACTTTGCCAAGCTTAAACATTTAAGTACGTAAACATTTTAAAAATTATATTTTTACAAAATATTTCTTACTATGTTAAATAAATTGTTATTTTTATTTGTTTACTTTATTTTACAGTTAAATCTACTTTAAAACAATCTTTCTTTATAGAAAATAAGCAATTATTAAATATTTTGAGCATTCTGCATTACAGGAGCAGAGTGGATTGTGGACCACTGTGCCCCAGGAGTGGGTGGTCCACTGTACCCCATGTTGAAGTTCAATAAATAATCATATTAATGTTGTTTATAACTTTCTTTTAAACATATTAACTTTAAAGTAAAATAAAAACAAGTACCTTAGCTTTGCAAAAAAGCTGTTTTATTTTATTTATCTACAACCTTTAATTACTAAAAAAATAAAAATATGATGATGAAAAATTTTACTTTTAGAAGCTCAAAACAACAAAGCAGGATAAAATAGTTCAATCTGAGCTAAACATATTTTCTGAAGGCTATAAATAATCATTGCAGTGCTGTTGTCGATTAGGATAGAAGAGAAGCTTAAAAAAATTTTAAATAAATAAAATATTAAGGGGTGGTCCACTGTGTCCATAGGTCCAGTGTGTACCGCTCTCCCCTAAACAATGAAACTTACACTTGTTAATCACACGTATGTAAAAAATTCCAGTTTTTTAAATTTTAATATGTAATTCTGGTTAATAGGATTAAACTCCTGTTTTCTCATGAAGGAAGTATAAGTTTATTCCTGAAAAATTCAAGATATCAGTGATTTTCACAATCTTTTTATCAAAAATATTTATGTATCAATCAAACTGTTTTCATTATTAAGTATGGCTAAACAAAATATGAAATAAAAGATTTTTTATTTTAAGATTTGATGTGAATTATTAGTGTACCCTTATAAGGTGAGTTTCACTGAATAATTCAAGAAAAAAAATATCTCATCATTATTATGCATTATTAATTATTTACTTACCTTTACTTTTAATATTTTAAATTTTCTTAATTTTTATTATTTTACTCAATTATTAATTATTTTACTTTATTGTAAGCATTCATTATAATTTTGAGTGCATTATTACATTCAATCTACCGTTTAAAAAATGTAATCAAAACGGTGAACAAAAATCTAAACAACCTCTGGTCCCAAGCTATGTAGATTTAAGGGTCTACTGTATAATGAAAAAAATCACTTCTGTATATGAAACAGTGAATAGGCAGCCAGAAAATATGCACGGAAAATGTCCTTCTTTTGACAAGCCCAATATACTGGAAAAGTACCAAAATATCTTTAAAACATTAAAATTATGTTGATATTAGTTTTTTCTGGCATCATTTTTAAAGTTAATAGAATATATGATTTTAATCAATATTTTAAAAAATAGATTAAAACTCATTGTAAAAAGATGAAATCATCTCATTAGAAATTTGACTAAAATGTATCATCCAGGGGCAGGGGGGGGGGGAGGAGTTTAAAATCTCTGTAAAATTATATGTAGATTTTAAAATAGAATGTCTTGCTTTAAAATGAAAGTACATGAGTCAGGTCCTATCACACGTATTTAAGACATAAAGAAAAGAAATAAACATTCTTTCTTATTCTTCATCCATAAATGTTAAAAGGAAAATAATCAATAAAATACTAAAAGAAAGAAAGCGAAAAAAAGGTGGAGCAAATGTAATCCTTTAGCTAAACTGAAGTAAAGAAGATCAGATAGCTATAATTTTGTACCATTGCTTTTTTCCTGAAAATCCTCAAATCTCACAGAGAGTCAATTTCAAAAATACTGGACATAAAAAAATTTCACAATATTTAACTGCTTATATTTGGCAAAAGATGCCTCCTAATAATGTTCTACTAAAGAAATAATAGAAATCCTGTAGTAAAGCCTTTATTAACGTTGCTTACAAGCATTATTTTGATGATAATTGAACAAAGGTTACTAAGTGTTTTGGTTTTTCTTTATATTTGTGATGGAAATGAATAAATATAATTACTTTCTTTTTAACAGCGATTCTTATAATTTTTTTTCTTCTTTCTAAAATGCTTGTTAAAGTTACAATTTCGTAACAAGTCACACATATATGACTCATAAAACTACAAAATTCTTATCGCATGTTTCAGTAAGTAAAGATGATGATAAATTAACTCACGTTTCAGAAATCTGTTTGAAGAATGATCAATCAAGCTTTGTTGTGAATTCATGAACTTTTCAGATGTGAATTTAACTTTATACAAATGAACATGAACTATAAAAAGAAACAGACGCCAAAAAATGTAATTGGTTGGTCGGTTGACAGGAGACATGAGCTACATCTACATTGGGCTACGATTTGCCGACGCCAAGATTTATACCAGAATTCATACCATGGAGATAGAAATAAGAAGGAGAACAGTGAAGATAGGTTTTCAAAATCAGAACATGGACCGGAAATTAGTACCCAGTTCGTGGCGCTGGTGCTCCTAAAGGCCGGTCATGCGACCTGTCAAACATGACAAATTGTCGTCTGCTCTTCCTGCATTTTGCTTTCGAGCATGGTAAAGAGTTGGCAGTCGAAACCGGAAATAGAGGGCGCTACACTCCCCAAAGGCCTAAAAGATCGGAAACGCCGCCATATTAGGTACTGCTTTTAGTTCCATAAGTAGAAACATTATCGTTGTTCTCCTTTTCTCTATCTCCCTGATTCATACAGTTCGAAGTTCGGATAATAATAGGCAATTATTTGTTTTCAACAATTATCAGATAAAAAGTACACTGCTTCAGTTCCAGCTCCAATCAATTAATCAATCAACAAAAAATGTTGTAATCGTCTGTTTACTAAAAAATGGAATACCACTGGGAATGGATCTCAGATATGAATTAACTAATTTTTCTTCAAGCTAATTTCGCAAACGTAAGTTGTATATTTATCATAATTCCTGTATAATTGAAATAAAGCTTGTTAACAATATTAATAAGTGCATAAGAGATGATGTAAATATTTATAATATCCTTTTAAACCTAAATTTAACTGCAGAAATTATATGGTATTGAAATAGTGGACCGCTATTAGGTATTATCTGAAATACAATATAAATCTATTTTTCATTAATCTAATTCTTTTTTATTTCCCCTTTACTCGCAAAATGAACAGATGTGTTACACTCACGCTAAAATGTAAACAAAAGATTGGCGACTGTTTGGTTTGCGCGATTTCCAAGACTGCGCCAAACGAATAACTTAATACAATAGCTAGGTTGCCATTAAAGGAAAAAATCCCCTAAATTTGGCGACTTTTTTCTTTTTTTTAACCGATTAATTTTTTTTTTTTTTTTTAGCGTGAGTATAAAGCATCTAAGCCCATAGGGATATAAATTTTAAAACAAAAACAAAAAATTAATTATATTTTGAAAATAATAACAGATTAATACAGGAACAATTGCAATTTAGTTGAAGTTATTACTTAAGTACAAAAAAAATCAGCGCACATTAAAATTTGGAAATGAAATTCTAAAGTACTTATGAGTAAGATTGAGCCTGGAATTTTCCTGAAATAATTTTGGATCTGAGAGCAACATTATGAAATCATTGACGTCAACAGCAGATTCATCTACAGTTTCGGGAGAAATAAACTGATTTCCATCAATTTGCATCTCACGATTCTTACTTGAATAGAATCATCATCAATTAGACTACAGTTATATTTATTAAAGGCAGTAAATACAAAACAAAATATTTCTTACTATGTTAAATAAATTGTTATTTTTATTTGTTTACTTTATTTTACCGTTAAATCTAACTTAAAACAATATTTCTTTATAGAAAATAAGCAATTATTAAATATTTTGAACATTCTGCATTACAGGAGCAGAGTGGATTTTGGACCACTGTGCCCCAGGAGTGGGTGGTCCACTGTACCCCAGGTTGAAGTTCAATAAATAATCATATTAATATTGTTTATAGCTTTCTTTTAAGCATATTAACTTTAAAGTTAAATAAAAACAAGTATCTTAGCTTTGCAAAAGAGCTGTTTTATCTTATTTATCTACAATCTTTAATTACTAAAAAAAATAAAAATATGATTATGAAAAATTTTACTTTTAGAAGTTCAAAACAACCAATCAGGATAAAATAGTTCAATCTGAGCTAAACATATTTTCTGAAGGCTATAAATAATCATTGCAGTGCTGTTGTCTATTAGGATAGAAGAGAAGCTTAAAAAAAATTAAATAAATAAAATATTAGGGGGTGGTCCAGTGTGTACCGGTCTCCCCTATAATATACAGCTAAAAATGAAACATTTTTTTTATAGCTAATAACCATTAGTCTGATGTTATGTGTTTAATAAATATACAACACTTAATTATTGTTTGTATATTATTTTACTTAGCTTTAATATTTACCATTTTTGAAGATTTTATGCAATTTAATAAATGTATATTAAATTACTGTTTAGAATGTGATTAACCTTTGACAATGATAATACATGATTGGCGATTAACAATCATTTTTAGTCGTCTATCTTCCTGTTGGCATGGATAATATGTAAATACCAGGTTACTTTTATTATTTAAAAAAAAACTTTTGGCACTATTTTGTAGTTTTGCTAACGTCTTTTAAAATTATGATTGATGATAGATGTAAAATATCTTTATTTAGAGGGGTAGTGGGTACAAAGCTTGAAATGTGATTGCATCTGTCCATTTTGATAAAATTATGAAAAATGAATACATGATTTCATTTTAAAAATTGAAAATCTATAGCAAGTTTTAACTTCTTTTTATTCTGTTAGTGTTAATCAATGTTCCTTTGGGTTTTATTTTCAAAATTTTGATATTTTTCAGAGAGCAGGTAAATAATACAGCAGACTCATAACAATCTGGTTTTAGTTTTTAAAAAAAAATTCTTCGTAATAAAATTAAAAGGTACAATTGTCACCAGGGTTGGCAAGTTTTTGACATGCAGTGGCTTAAACCGGTTTTAATCATGGTTAAAACCATCGGGTCAAAAACCTAGTTTTAATAAAATAATACCAAAAGAATTATTTAGCAGCGTTAGATAGACTGTAATCAATACATTCTAAATAAAACTGCATAAATACATTAAACTGTGGGGTATAAACTGCACAAATACTAGGGATGCAATGAATATTCGGTATTCGGCTTAAAAGTCGAATATTCGGTTTGGCCGACTAATATAGTATTCGACCGAATAGCTAAGCCGAATACTAAAACAAAATCACTTATATTTATAATAATTATCAATTGATATATTATAAATAACATACCTATAGGTTTATATTTATATGTTACACATTAAGGAAGTTTAAATGTTTATTAAATTTATGATACAATTTTATTTCAAATATTAAATATAAATTTAATAATCATTTGAATTTTATTTAATGTGCAATGCATAAAAAATAATCCTTTTTAAAAATTTCAAGTAAATTTACTAATTTAAATTTTATATATATTATAAAAATGATTTAATTATGCTTAAGTATTAAACATTAAAGAAATTTAAATATTTATTTAATTTCTGGAATATAGTTATAAAAGTATAGTAAAGTGTCTCAGAAAAACTTCTCCTGTCTGTTGAAATTACTTTACTTGTATTGCAGTTTAGAGTAGAAGTTGGTGTTTTCTTCTTGTCATTATATTTGGAATAGTATGAAAAATTACAAAAAGTGATATGATATGGCAAGAAAAAAGGGAAAAGTGTTGTTTCTAAGATGAATATTTGTTTTGGTTTAATATAAAGATAAAACTTTGTGAAGCTAAAAAAGAGATAAAGGAATATTTTTCCGGAAATGTATTTGTTTTGATCCATAAAAATTAGAGATAAAATGTTATCAAAGGGAATGAAAATTATAAAAGACAGTTTTAAAATAGCTGAATAAAAAAAAGCATAACTTAATTGGTCAAACATAATAATGTAATAATATACAATGCTGTATTTGTACTCTGATTTTATTATTTGAAACAGCAATTATAATCTTTAGTAAGCCTTATGAACAAATAAAATAATAAAGCTGTTCAAATTATCTGATTGCTAAAAGCATCTTAACTCTGATGTATATTGTAATAATCATTCTAAGCTTTTTCTTATAAAATATTTTTAATTTTTAAAGGCCAGATATTTTTGTTTAGTTTCAATAAAATTGTTTAAAACTACTTTAAAATTTGTTTTTAATGATCTTTAAAACTGAGTATGTTTAATAAGAACTATATGAAGATATCTATGTATAGAATTTTGGTTTAAATCAGAATTTATGAATTAATATTAGGCAACTGAATAGGCTGAATATTTGGCTATAGCTTGGCCGAGTATTCAGTTATTCGGCCAAACCACTATTCGTTGAATCACTAACAAATACATTCTTGAAACCTATTTGCATAGTATATGGTAAACTGCATATAGATTGTTGCATGATTTAAAAAAAAAAAATTACCTAACTCTTATTTAATGATTTAGTTTATCATAAGTTTCCCATGATTGGGATTACTGGCGCAGCGACCTAGATGTCGACACCTGGTAGAATGACCTGGGGGTCCGCAGTGGGGAGCGGCCTCAGGCCGATCGCAGTGCCGGGCGAGACAAAGCCCTGGTGCGTTATACGCCCTTCAGAGGCTTGGGTGCGATGGTCGTTTACGCGCGTCAGCGACCCCTGTGGGCGCCTGACGGCGCAGGATCGTTTTATCATTAATGTACGCCTTTAAGACAAACAGTTAATAAATCCTTAATTATTTGTAATCCTTAAAACTAGGTAGGTTTAATCTAAACTTTGCAGAGATAAAAAAATTGTTTAGATTTTTTTCATTCTTTTATGGCTAGAAACAGAAAGTAATAATCACAATTGGTATCTAATGAACGTATTTACTTTCCTTCAGATAGAGTAGGGATGCACAACCTGTGACCCGCGATCGGATTACTGGTAGCCAGCAGATCAATTTCGTCGATCGGACGCAAAAAAATCGCGAATTTCGCCGATCGGGTGCGCAGAAATACCATTTTTTTCCAAATTTCGCCGATCAGATGCGTAAAAATCGCAAATGTTGTTGATCGGGTGTGTATAAATCGCGAATTTTACCAATCGGGGCCCGTAAAAATCGCGAATTTCACCTATCGGCTGCGTAAAAATAGTGAATTTTACCGATCGGGCCCGTAAAAATCGCAAATTTTGCCGATCGGGTGCTTAGAAATCGGGAATTTTTCTAAATTTAACCGATCAGTCGCAATTTTTGCCAATCGGGTGCGTAAAAATCACGAATTTTGTCGATCGGGTGCGTATAAATTGCGAATTTTGCCGATCGAGTGCGTGTAAATTGTAAATGTCACCGATCGTCTGCGTAAAAATCGCGAATTTTGCCGATCGGGCGCATAAAAATCATGAATTTCACCGAACGGGTGCGTAAAAATCATGAATTTTGCCATTCAGGCACGTAAAAATCGCAAATTTTGCCGGTCAAGTACGTAAAAATCGCGAATTTTGCCGATCAGGTACGTGTAAATCGCAAATTTCGCCGAACGGGCACGTAAAAATTGTGAATTTCGTCAATCACTAGGAAAAATCTACGAATATTGTTAATCGCGCATGGAAAAAAAAAAGGAAGTTTTTTCCATCCTTGCCAACTGAATTGGGTTATGCTGACTAAGGCAGTGGTTGAGTATAGGGAGCTAACCCTCCTTTTATAATTAGCATTTTTATGCACTTTTAGGCCGATCCTCCCCCTCCTTTCCCAAAAGAAAATTTTGTCTATCCTACGGATGTTGGCTCTCGACAATCCAGTCATTTTTTTGACTGGCCCTCCTCTTATAAAGGTTGTGCACCCCTACTTGATATCCACATTTTATGACTGAATATGTTAAGGGAGGTCTTCACTCACTTGAAAACACCCGCTCGCTAATGTTAAACCTATGGCCAGGCTGTTTTCGAATTTCTCATTTAAATTTGAATATTTTTAAAGGATTATTTTTGCATAAAATAGCTGAGGTCGAAACCTAATATGGCTATTTTTTACTTTTTCGATTTCAGTTGCAGATTTTTTTAATAAGGGTATTTTCACTTTTAAAACCGGTTCTGAAAGTGATAAAAGAAAAATTAAACCTTTAGCGATACCTTTCTGATTGCATAAATGCTTTATTCAAATATGTACAAATACAGCTAATCGGATTTGCTAGTCCCAAAACTTTTCTCCTGTCTCATACATATTAACACTAATTAAATAAATATTTTTTGCTATTCTTTTGTAAGTCAGCTGTTTGTGAATCGTCTGGTTACCTGGATGCGAGGCACCCAGGTTGCACTAACAGCCGATCTGCAACAAAACTACGAAAAGTCCTTCTGGCCTGTACCGGAAGGAGAAACTACCCTGCTTATTCTTTTTCCTTTTTAGCTTATTTTACTGGAAAACACGAAACTAAAATGAATGGAACCCGATTACAGAAGATTCATTCCCAGTTCTGGTCAATATTGAATTTGAATGAGAATGTCGCCAAATTAGTTATAGTAAAATTGACTTCCTTTATGGAAGACTATTTTTGTGGCCATATTTGGCAATATTTCGCCAAGCTTGGCGAGAATTCAATGCTGGCGAATATGATTATATAGTGTTGGAAGGATGGGTACAACAATGAAAGAAAATTTGCCAGAACAACGTTCACTAAAACTCATAAATTAAACTTGTTTATGAAGGAATCCTGCTATCTTGTTTCAAAATATCAGCCACCCTAAAATTTCAAACTGCTATATCTCAGCCATTTTTAAACATGAGGCAAAACAAAAATTGCTCCAGAATACTTGGATCAAAGCCAAATATTTAACGGGAAAACTTTTAGATTTCTAATTTTTTTTGTACATCTCGTTGAATTTGAAATCTTTAAGTGGCTATCACATCGCCCCTGCCGGCGGAATATCCTTAAATTTAACTGGTACTTACAGGCCATAGTCAAAAACATATACCTAAAATTTGATTCAATTCTCTGCATAACTTCATACACATTTCGATGATACAATAATGAAAATGGAACAAAAATCGCTATTACAGTGTCCCCTTCCGGCAGAATATCTCCAAATTAAACTGGAACCTGCTGACCATAGCCAAAAACATAGAAAAAAAATTTGGTTCAATTCTGTGCATAACTTCATACACTTTTTGATGATACAATGAGGACATGGACAGACGGACATTTTGTAAGAACATGTTTTTCGGAATATCTGATACCTAAAACGTGTAAATCTGTCAAAAACCGGAAGTAAAAAAAAATCGATTACAATACTTTCTTCTGAAAAAGATAGAAGAAAGTGAAAATCCTTAAAAAAGTTGAGTTCTCCCTTGATAGTAAAATAAATGCAATTTATACCAATATATTACAAACTAGCTAATCCGCCTGATGTTGCCCGGACCAGTCAAAAAGTCTCCCAAAACTCTAAAAATAGTGAAAATTTCATCGCTGCACGCATTCCAAATAAACATTATTAAAAAGAAGACAAATTTTACTACATCGGGCAAGAAGATTAAAACCGGATTCCTTTATCTAATATAGAAAATTCGCTGCAAAACACGAAAAAATGCTAACATTTCGAAAATTGCACAGGAAAAATTTATTATATTGGGCTGAAAGATTAAATTGGGATTCCTTTTATGAATGTTGAAAAATCACCGCAAAACGCAAAAAATTCAAAGATCTCTGTACGAACCCCGAATAACTTTATTGAAAAGAAGACAAAATTTACTATAATGCGCTAAACGATCAAAACTGGCTTCATTTTATTAATGTGGAAAAATCTCCGCAAAACGCTAAGAATAAAAAAAAAATCGCTGAGGACGAAATTTACTATAAATCATTGTAACCGAAAATTTTATCACTAATTTCAAAAACTCGCCGTGGAACGCGAAAAACAAAAATTACTATATTAGATTAAAAGTTTGAAACCGAATTCTTTTTACGAATGTTTAAAAAAAAAATTGCCGCTAAACGCGAAAAAATTCTCAAAATCGTGAAAAATTCAAAAATCAGCATACGAGTTTCAAACAAACTTTATTGAAAAGAGGGATGTCAGTTACAGTGTTTGGGTGGTCAAAGTTTTAGGTCTATAGCAGGCTAAAACATTGTAACCAGAATTATTTCACAAATGTAAAAAAAATCGCCACAGAACGCCTAAAAATTAAAAAATCACAGAGAACAAATTTTACTAATACTAAACAGTGTTGCCAGATCCACTGTCACAATAAGCGGGATAGAGAGACCAAAAATGTGGGACAACGGCTTCTAAATCGAGAAATAAAAGTACAGTCAATCCTATGAAAATGGAACCTGTCTATAATGGAATCCTATCATACACAAAAAATATTCATGATCCCCAATAGAAGAAATACTATGTAGATATGCCTAGTAAGACAAAAACCTGTGTAAAATGAAATCTTTTTTTTAGTCGCGTGAGATCCCGACTTGGAACGTTTTGCAGTTATTAAATAAACGCAATGATCTAATATAGTAAAATCTGTGAAAGCGGAATCACTGGAGACTGAAAAAAAATTCCATATTAGAAAGGTTTTAGATTGAATGACCTTATACAGTAAAATCTGTGAAATCAGAATCGCTAGAAACCAAAACAAAATTCTGTATTAGAAAGGTTTTAGATTGAATTGTCTTATACAGTAAAATCTGTGAAAGCGGAATCGCTGGAGACCAAAACAAAAATCCGTATTAGAAAGGTTTTCGATTGAGCCGTTATAATTTTGTAGCATTGAATGAAATAATACTTGTATGAAATTTTTACGTTTCAGGCAGGATTCCGTTATAAACAGGTATCGTTTTCACAAGTTTTGTAAAACAAAGCACAGTAGAACCTGCAAAAACAGCATAACTAAACGAGCGAAAAATATTCTGTCTCAACAGGTAGACTTGTACAGCACTCATGTCGACGAACAGTGGCAGATCCAAGGGGGGGTCAAAGGGTCAACTGACCCCCCTGTGATGAGAAACACCTTTATTAGTGGCGCAGTCAGAACTTTTTAGCAAAAGGATTTTTTTTTTATTCTTATTATTTTTGGCATTTCACACATTTTTTATGGTTCCGAAAAATTAGTATAGGAAATCAATGTTAACCATTTTTTCTTGGTCCTGTAAGATATTTCTGCTCTGCTCAGGTCATCTCACAAAAGAGAGTGGATTCATTCTCTGGACCATTGTTACTTGGCGCTTTGTTCACTCCCAGATGGACATTCATCATCATCACCAACGTAAACTTAACATTTTGTAAAAAAAATTTCCCCTACTAGAATAGCTAATAAAACCTATTTTCTTTCGCCCACTTTGCCTTCTTATCGGTGCAGCTCACCCATCCCCCCCAGAGTTGGTAACAAGATTTTCCACTGCTGAACATTCAAATATCGTTGCATTACATGGATTGATCCCGGCATTTGCTAGTGAGGATACTGAAACTTTAATGGATGCAGCTGAACCTTACAAAAGAAAGATATTCCAGGGACATTTTCTGAATTACGAGGAGAAATAAATTTATGACAGCGGCAATGGAAAAACAAACCGAGAGCGCGAACTTCCACGCAGTGCAAGTGAAAGCATATTACACGCTTCAGAAATTTACCCTAATATCAAGACTCTTCTCCATATTTTATGTGTCTTTCCTGTAACAACCTGTAACAGTGAACGGTTTTTCTCAACATTAAGACGGGTAAAAACTTACTTGAGGTCAAATATGAAAGAAGAAAGACTAAACGGTTTAGCAATGCGTAACATTCATCACGATAAGGAAATTCACCCTGAAGACGTATTAAATAAATTCGCAATGAAGCATTACAGGAAATTGCAACTGCAGTATTTTTAAGGTAATACAGCAATGTTTTGCCATTATTTTTTTCATTGCAATGAAAGCCCCACCAGTGGCTGAGAGGTTCTGCTCTCGAAGCTAGTAGACGGGAGGTGCTGGGTTCGATCCCAATCGTGCCCGTCGGCCTGATCGTTCGGAGTTTTCGTGGTTTTCTTCGAGCCGTGGATTTATCCATGCGTAAATACGGGTTAGGTTCCTGTAGAAAGACCCCCACGAAGGGCACTCCCCCCGGGCGTATATCCCAAGTGTAGATAATTGCCTGTCAATAATCAACCAACCATTGCAATGAAAAGTGTTCTCTACATCTTAAATATGAAAACGTTTAATTTTATTTAATTGCAGAATTTTAACATTTCTGTATTAACTACATATTATAGAATTAATAAATTGTATATTTATATATTTCATACAAAATGATATCAAAGTGTTTACTAAAACTTAATTTAATAATATTATTATAATTTGTAATTTATATATTACTGATTTATATATTAATATAATTTTTAATTGTTAATTTAATATTATTTCATGAAAATTTATTAATTACTGTGTAATATATTATATTTTGATGTAGGTTTAAATGATGCTTTACTTTTTTTTTCAACATTATTCATAATTTTATAAGTAGAAGGTATAACGCCGGCCTCTGAAACTTGACCCCCCTGTGAAAATTTTCTGGGTCCACCCCTGTCGACAAAATCCTAAAAATGTTATGTTATAGACTAGTCTGTTTTCACAGGTTTTACAGCATTAAGTTCCACCCGATACAAACTAACAAAAAGCATGATACTAAAAGTAATTTAAAATAATTTATGCATTATGAAAAATTCGAATAGTTGGCAAGTCCACGACCCGGGTTTTGCAGCACCGAAAATTCCGAATACCTGCCAATATTGTATATTAGACTAAAAGTTTGACATTGAATTCCTTTTACAAATGTGAAAAAATCGCTGTAAAACGTAAAAAAAAACTCTTATTACAAATTTTTAATTATTAGATATAACAGCTACATTTTTTTTATCTGCAGAAACTTGTTGCATAATTAGTAATCAGTATAATTTTTTACCAAACAGCATCCTGTTAGTACATAATTATTGCATTTAGGGATCCCTTTCCACCAAGTCATGGGAATAATAATTATCCCTGTAACACTAAAAATAAGAAGAGGTGAATAAGATTGCTTTAGCTTCATATGCAGTCAGCACAAGCAAACACCCAATAATTCTCTCTGTAGTGAGCTGAATCACTTTATGCATCCTTCAACATTTCACCTTTATCTTTTGAATGCAAAATAAATGACAAATAGTGATAGCATTTGAGAATTTGATCCATTCTATTACACACTCTTTCAATATGGGACTCAAGTGAGCCTTCTTCCAGAAATCTGATCCAAACATTGCATGCATCAGAAATTGTAGTCGAATCACTTTGTGGAATATCCAATGCAACTTCTATGAGATTAAGCTGAAGTAAAATATCTTAGCACTGTTTATATAAATTATAATCATTAATCAGGCAAGCAATTCCGATTTCAGTCTTCCACTATTTTTTTAAATAATGACCTTGTGGCAACCCATTCGTCCAGGGTTTTCTAGCTATTGCTGCAGTGGACAATCTCTCAAGCTTAACTTACTCTAGACACTGAGCTCCATAATAATACGGCGTGCTGACTCACCGATCCACTTTCTGCCGCAACCGCATCACACTTTCATTGCGCGCAAGTAATGAATCCTTTTCTTAATATTACAGGCATTTTAAAAAAAATTCTGCATACTTTTTGTCATTTTCAGTTATTTCTACAGCTTTTTCATATTTTTATGAACTGTACTTAACATATTTTTCTTTTTTTTTACTGAGCTTATATAAAATTTCCTTTTTAACTAATATCAAATTAAATATTGGCGATGAATTTAAATAAAACCTGTAGTTTTTACAATAAAAAATATATACCAGTGAAAATTGTAGCAACTTCGTCATATTTTTAAAAGATAATCTAATTTGAAAATATCTACCCCATACTATTCTATGGGAGGAAATCTGTGTTTTTTCAAAAAATTTTCTGAGGAAAATCTTTGGCATTGTATTCATGGGCCGCTGGATACAATGTATCAGAATAGGAAGTTAGCTCTTCGTTCTATTGTGGAGCTCAGTGACTAGTTCTGAGTATCAGTGGCAACCTATTCATGCAGTCACTCTAGCTACTTCGGCTGTAGATAATTCTCATCAACTCGGCCTACTGGATCTGAGAATAAAAGCACTGTAACATCACATGACAGTGGACTTTCGAGTTTTCGACGTCCCACTTCGATGGTTATGCTTCTCGATGCGAATTTTCCTGATTGCTGAATCGGCATGGTTTATACGATGCAAGATCTCTCGGACTGGACTCATCTATTAGTTTCTTTTACGAATGGCAACAGTTTAAAGGACTTATTTAAACTGGGATTTTCGTTGTAATGAAAAGAACTCTCTGCAACTAAAAACGATATGTTGTAAGTACTTGTTTTTCAGTGCCAGGCACAATATAATTTTGTTTCTACGATTCTTAATCTTATGTTTATGTTAGGTTAATAAACACGTTTGTTTAACCCACATCATTTTGGTTTTTCTTCGCAAACTTTCTACACACAACCAGGATAAACTGCAGGAATACTTTTGGTGGTACTTGCATTACAAACATGCTTTCCCCCGCATCGTATCGCCTACAACCTATTGCATAAAAAAGTTTCAAGGAAGACGATTTCCCCATTCCAGTGTGTGTTACTTGGCAGCTAGGATTTTACTGATTATTTACACTCTTTAAAGCCATGCTGCTGGAAGATGGTGATTCCTGAAGTATTTTCTACTTTCATCACCTGTTTGAAAATATCATGAGGTGTTACATCTAGTCCCAGTAGGTTTAGCCAATGAGAAATCCAGGTCACTCTTGGTAATCAAAAGTTGTCTGGTTTTCTCCATCACATTAGCGTTGTTAGTGACAGTTGCTTTTTTACTTCACAAGAGTACTTATCTTCAGCCATATGTATAGCATTATTGATTATTTGCTTAATTAGCACTTTTAATTACAGCACCATACTCAATAGCTTGAAGAAAATAGGATTTCCCTTCAGATTAGACAATTATCCTGTACTGACGGCTGAAATCAGCACCCCTATAGGCCGTTTTAAGTCCCAATATTGTTAGCTTAAAAAATTAACAACTGCCAAATCTAATTTTTTTAGCAGCACTGGCATTTGCTTTCATAACAAAATCATTTTTTTTTTGTTTTTTCATGAGCAAAACTTCAGATTCTGTTGAAGATTTCAATGGAATGCCAGTAGGCTGTGAAGAATTAAATTATGAAGGAATTGATGTGGTTAATCTCATTGTGGTTTCCTTCTGCATGAGGATCAGGAATTGGCTCATCACCATCACTCCTCAGACACTGAGGAGGATGTTATATGGCTCTTCATTCTAGTCACACGATTAGATCAAATAACTCCAATTAATGCATTTTGCATATTGTTTAGAAAGTGATAAATATTGGTTTTCTTCTATTAAGAGCAGTTTTACAATAGATGCTTTCAGTCGTGACGTCACTCATGACATTTTGCTTGGATACTGACTCCAAACAAATGGTTGCTATGTTGTATTTTCTATTATGTTTGTATATTATAGCTATATCTTATGGTTATATCTCACGGCAAAGTGTTTTAATACATTGTAATGCAGTGGTAACAATTTTCTACGATTTATATTAATAAGAAATGAAGCATAGCAACCGTTTACTTGGAGTCAGTATCCAAACAAAACGTCATGAGTGACGTCACACTGAAAGCATCGAGGCTAACGAAAAAGACAGGCTACCGCGGTGTGTTCCACTTATCTTTTTTTACAGACCCCTAGAGTGACGTGATGCTCTTTTCGTACACCTGGATTGGTGCATTCGAGCGTCACGTGACTCCGGCGGTCTGTAAAAAAAGATACGTGTGAAGAACCGCGGTAGCCTTTCTTTTTCGTTAGCCTCGGAAAGTGTCTATAATAAGATTTCTAGTTAATGTCTAGTTGCTAAGAAATTTTGTCTCACACTTGCTTATTTTCGCTGTTGTAGGAAATGTTCTTGTTCAAATCTCTTGTGCATTATATATCTCTGCCTTAAGGTCTAAAGGAAATTGTATGTACAGTCCAAACGGGTGCAATACCTGCCCGGTTATCACTCAAATTTAATCTGTGAACTCCACACTAGTGCGAATTCACACCGAACAAAATTTCAAATGTTGGTGTTGCTTGGAAACAGGCTTTCTAATTTGTCTGTTTCAATAACAAAATAAAAATTTTCATAAAATTAAATATCCCAGTTTTAATTCTTCATTGAATTTTGTATAAGAACCATGTGTTGTATTTCGCTATCACTCTATTGCCAACAAAGTTATACGCAATTAAAGTTATGGAATCCCTAATTTCACTAGTCTGAAGTGTGCTGGTGCTGAACCGAAGTGTGAAGTCCACATGTTATATGTCCTCATTCTGCCCAAAAACGAGGAACAAAGGTTTTGTTTTATTGCCTGAAAGCTTTAACCTTTTACCCGCCACACCAGGAAATACTTGTCAGATTCATTTGAAATTTTTATGTTGGTATAATTTAGATTAATTCTAAATTTGTGTGCAAAATTTTGGTCTGTTGTGTAAAAATATAAGTGGCGATACAGGTATGTTCCACTTCTGCAATATTGGCATTTAAAATAGCATAAAACAAAATCAACATAAGATAAATCTTTCATTTATACATGAAACTGCTTAAAAGGCAGTACATAATTATATTACTGCATCATAGTCTACATCACAGCACATACCCTTAAATTCTAAATGCATAGATAGAGTAAAAGACACAGCCCATTTGTACATGTGTGTTTTGTTTACATTTCAACAAGCACCAAGATGAGAACCAGAAGCAATTATTAAACAATTCTTTACAATATGTTAGAACATGTCTTCAAAAAGATACATTTAAAATTTCAAACATATTAATCAAATAATTCAGTATTGTAAAGCTGATGTTCCATTTGTGGAACGTTGGTGGGTAAAAGGTTAATCTCTTGAGACCCGAATCTAAAATAATACTACAAATACTTTTTCATTGCATTTTGCACAAACAATATGCAGGGCTTGAATTTCAGGGAGGGATGGTGGGTTTCGCGCCGAAAATTTTGAAATCCCACCCAAAAAATATCGTGGGCGGGAGCCTTCCGCGTAAAACATTTTCACCATTTTCCAAGGAAATTTGCATTGTTTAATTTACCTGCAACCGAACGATAAATTTCGTGATTTTTTTCCCCGCAACTGATTGATGAACTTTGCATTTTTTCTGCGACTGATCAACGAACTTTGCATTCTTTCCACGACTGATAGTCGAAATTTGCATTTTTTAAGTGGCTGATCGACAAACTTTGCGGGGGTTTTTTGCGACTGATCGGCATACTTTGCTGTTTTTTAAGCGACTGATTGACGAACTTTGCGTTTTTTCTGCGACGGATCGACGAACTTTGCGTTTTTTCCACGACTGATCGACGAAATTTGCGTTTTTTAAGCGGCTGTTCGACAAACTTTGCGTTTTTTCTGCGATTGGTCGACAAACTGCCTTTTTAAGCGACTGATCGACGAACTTTGCGTTTTTTCCGCGACTGATCGTCGAAATTTGCGTTTTTAAGTGGCTGATTGACAAACTTTGCGGTTTTTTGCGACTATTCGACGAACTTTGCGTTTTTGAAGCGACTATGATCGGCGAACTTTGCGTTTTTGAAGCGACTATGATCGGCGAACTTCGCGTTTTTTCTGCGATGAATCGACGAACTTTGCGTTTTTTAAGCGACTGGTCGCCGAACTTTGCGTTTTTTCTGCGACGAATCGCCGAACTTTGCGTTTTTTAAGCGACTGATTGACGATTTTGTGCTTTTTCCGCGACTGATCGTCGAAATTTGCGTTTTTTAAGTGGCTGATTGACAAACTTTGCGGTTTTTTTGCGACTGATCGACGAACTTTGCGTCTTTTAAGCGATTGATCGACGAACTTTGCGTTTTTTCCGCGACTGATTGACGAACTTTGCGTTTTTTCCGCGACTGATCGACGAACTTTGCGTTTTTTAAGTGACTGATCGACGAACTTTGCGTTTTTTCCGTGACTGATCGACGAAATTCGCGTTTTTTCCCACTAAAGATCGACAAAATTCGCGTAATTTCTCGTTTTTTTCTTTCGACAGATTGACAAAGTTTGTGATTTTTTTTACTGTGTCTGACTGACAAATTTAGATTTTTTTTCCTGCTTTCGACTGATGAATTTCATGATTTTCCCTCACAAGTGACTGATGAATTTCGCGATATTTTCTGGCGAGCAATCGACGCACTGCGCGGGGGTTTTCCCTTGACCAACTGACGAACTTCTCGAAGTTTTCCGTAACCGATTGGCGAATTATTCGGTTTCTTCTGACGAGAGATTGATCAAATTCACAATTTTTTTTCTCGCGCCTCATTAAAAAATTTAACGATTTTTTCTGCAACCGACTAATAAATTTCGTGTTATTTTCTTGTGACCAATTGGGCAAACTTCATTGTGTTTACTGCGACTGATCGACGAATTTAGCGATTTTTTTCTATGAATATAGACATAGATAAGGACATCTAATAAAATATCCTTTCGAAGTAGCAAATCATTTCTCGAAAAATGTTTCAAATGCAATGCCTGTGCAGGACAATTGCATTAGTTCGCCTACTTCTTCAAACCGTCTGTTTGACAGCCATCGCCTGATAGATATAATAGATTTATTCTATGGTAGGTATCCATATTGTTGTTTGTAGGTGGCGTTACCGTAGCACAGCTGTACACTGGCTGCCATGTAGTTCCAAAGTCGCAAATCAATATTAACACTATTTCGTTAGAAGTCCTTATGTATTTCTATCCTGTATTTCTATGTTCATGTGTAAGACGAATTTCATTATTTTATTCCCTCTACCAATTGACTAAATTCACAATTTTTTTCCAACAACCAATAGACTTATTTAAAGATTTTTTTTCCTACAACTGAAAAGAGGGAAAAGAACAAAAAAAGGCAGTAAGAGCCACCAGTCGCTGCACTCTGTCAAATTGGCCTAGAGTCAGCACTAAACAAAAATGGGTTTAAAAGAACTGCAAAGATCTTATTACTTTTACTCTTTGAGGTAAAGGAGTAAACCTTTTTAATCCTTGTGAAGGAGTAAAAGTGTACCTTGTGAAAGAGGTTTCAGCACCCTCAAATCAAATAGAATCTAAATTAAGAAATTCATTTAACAACCTAATTGTTAAGGGATATTTGGCGGGAAGTTGATAAAAACACTACCAATATAAAATTTATCTTTCTTCCTTTTTTATAATAAAAATAAACATTTTACATAATCATTCTGAGTTCACTTAATTTTTTCAATTTTGTTATGTCTGCATTAATGCAATTATTTAAATAGCATGTAAAATAATAGTGGGGTTTAAAGATATTTTTTCTCTCTCTCCCAAGCATTACAACTCCCCTCCATTTTAAAATGTTGGGAGGGAGACTCCTCTCCTTGGAAAAAATGAATTTCAAGTCCTGATATGGCATCAGAGAGGGAAAAAAAAGACTTTTTCTAGAATTGATACTTTAGGGGACTAGTAAATTTTGTCAAAAATATGGATCTAAAATTACTAGCCCCTTTAAAATATCAATTCAGTTATCAATAACCTGAATTCACACGATCACAAGTTTAAAGGCTTTAAACGAGTGAATGATCTACAAATTCTCAAAAATTTCTTGAAAGCATTTTGAAAACTCTGATGAAAATAACATTTATTTTATGAGTAAGTCAACTTCGACGCTGCCCTTTATTGGTTTTGTTTTAAAGCAAAAAACA